>CM067843.1:72551366-77551366 GCA_034509565.1 Triticum monococcum
CTCCCTCTTCATGTAAACCTTCTAAAATAAGAGAGAATAGGCATAAGTATTGTGACATAATGTGTAATAACAACCCATAATGCTATAAATATCGATATAAAAGCATGATGCAAAATGGACGTATCAACTCCCCCAAGCTTAGACCTCGCTTGTCCTCAAGCGGAAGCCGATAACGAAAAATATGTCCACATGTTTAGACATAGAGGTGTCGATAAAATAAAATACGGACATGAGGGCATCATGATCATTCTTAGAACAACAACATATATATATATAGTCATATGATTTCTTATGCTAAAGTAACAATTCATTCACAATTTCAAGTATGAATCAGAAACTTCATTGAAAACTAACAAACTATAATCTCAGTCATTGAAGCAATTGCAATTTATCATAACATCAGAAAGAGTCAATATAAGAGCTTTTCAGCAAGTCCACATACTCAACTATCATTTAGTCTTTCACAATTGCTAACACTCACGCAATACTTATGGGTATGGAGTTTTAATCAGACATAGAGAAAGATAGGGGCTTATAGTTTTGCCTCCCAACCTTTTACCTTAAGGGTAATGTCAACAATAATAGTTTATGAAAACCCACATCCAATTAGCTATATATATCAGGATCTTTCCAACACACAGTGCTTGCCAAAGGATAAAATGAGAAAAGGAAAGGTGAATATCACCATGACTCTTGTATAAAGTATAGGACAAAAATAAAAGATAGGCCCTTCACAGAGGGAAGCAGAGGTTGTCATGTGTTTTTATGGTTTGATGCACGAAATCTTAATGCAAAAGAACGTCACTTTATATTGCCACTTGTGATATGGACCTTTATTATGCAGTCTGTCGCTTTTATTTCTTCCACATCACAAGATCGTATAAAGCTTATATTCTCCACACTAATAAATCATACATATTTAGAGAGCAATTTTTATTGCTTGCAACAATGACAACTTACTTGAAGGATCTTACTCAATCCATAGGTAGATATGGTGGACTCTCATGGCAAAACTGGGTTTAAGGATATTTGGAAGCACAAGTAGTATCTCTACTTGGTGAAAAGAATTTGGCTAGCATGAGGGGGAAAGGCAAGCTCAACATGTTGGATGATCCATGACAATATAATTTATTTCGGATGTAAGAACACATAACCCATTACGCTATCTTCCTTGTCCAACATCAACTTTTTAGCATGTCATATTTTAATGAGTGCTCACAATCATAAAAGATGTCCAAGATAGTATATTTATATGTGAAAACATCTCTTTCTTTATTACTTCCTATTAATTGCAATGATGACCAAAACTATGTTTGTCAACTCTCAATAACTTTTATTCATCATACTCTTTATATGTGAAGTCATTACTCTCCATAAGATCCATATGATGTCTTTATTTCTTTTTATTCTTACTTTTATTCCCTCAAGATCATAGCAAGATAACCAAGCCCTTGACTCAAAACTAATCTTTATTATATATAGCTCACGGACTCGATTACATAGAAGGATCATAAAGCAAAACTCAAAACGAGATCACACTAAAACTTTATTCTACTAGATCAAGATATTACCAAAAGGATCGAACTAAGAAAAATGGTAAAGATAAAAGTGTGATGGTGATACGATACTGGGGCACTCCCCCAAGCTTGGCAGTTGCCAAGGGGAGTGCCCATACCCATGTATTTATGTGTATCTTTATTCGGAGGTGGTGATGTGATATTCTTGGCAATGATGCCCCTCAGGATACGATTCTCTTCCTCGAGCTTATTTACTTGCTGCTTGAGGTCCATTATTTCCTTACGGAGCTTGCCCGTGATGGCTAAAGCTCCTTTCACCCATGGATGTTGCATAGCTGCGGGGGAACAAGTAACACTCTTTTTCATATTTTCATAAGAAAGAAATCTAACATTGGAAGGGATGACCGAGTTTGGAATAGCTGAGCTCTATAGTTCCCCCATCACGAATCCGTCTCGGAAACGAGAAGTAACTTCTTGATCCTCTTCCATGGCATCTATCCTTTTCAAGTCGGCCTCCATCTCTTCCTCCGTTGATGGCCCAAAGTGATCAGCATCACTATTTGCTCCTGGTCCTGGTGTCGGGTGAGACACCCAGCTCTCCCCGACTGACTCTTGAGAAGACATCTCGATCAAAATCTGCAGCAGAACAACTCGAAACAAAAATAGAGGATATTTGCGTGGTATGGTGGTCAAAACTTTCGGGACATGATATAATGAATTTTTACTGACCAAAAGAAGTCTCTGTTGGGGAACGTAGTAATTTCAAAAAATTTCCTACGCACACGCAAGATCATGGTGATGCACAGCAACAAGAGGGGAGAGTGTTGTCTACGTACCAACGCAGACCGACTGCGGAAGCGATCACACAACGTAGAGGAAGTAGTCGTACGTCTTCTTCCCGATCCGACCGATCCAAGCACCGTTACTCCGGCACCTCCGAGTTCTTAGCACACGTTCAGCTCGATGACGATCCTCGGGCTCCGATCCAGCAAAGCGTCGAGGAAGAGTTCCGTCAGCACGACGGCGTGGTGACGATCTTGATGTACTACCGACGCAGGGCTTCGCCTAAGCACTACAACGGTATGATCGAGGTGGAATATGGTGGCAGGGGGCACCGCACACGGCTAAGGAACGATCTCAAGGATCAACTTGTGTCTCTTGGGGTGTCCCCTGCCCCCGTATATAAAGGTTGGAGGAGGGGGGCTGGCCGGCCAGAGAGAGGGAGGCGCAGGGGGAGTCCTACTCCTACCGGGAGTAGGACTCCCCCCTCCAATCCTATTCCAACTAGGACTCTCAAGGGGGAAAGGAGAGAGAGGGGGGCCGGCCCCTTCTCCTAGTCCTACTAGGACTTGGGGAATGGGGGGGGGGCGCGGCCAGCTGTGGGCTTCCCCTTTTCTCTTTTCCACTAAGGCCCAATAGGCCCATTAGTCTCCCGGGGGGTTCCGGTAACCCTCCCGGTATTCCGGTAAAATCCTGATTTCACCCGGAACACTTCCTATGTCCAAACATAGGCTTCCAATATATCAATCTTTACGTCTCGACCATTTCGAGACTCCTTGTCATGTCCGTGATCTCATCCGAGACTCCGAACAACCTTCGGTACATCAAAATGCATAAACTCATAATAACTGTCATCGTAACGTTAAGCGTGCGGACCCTACGGTTCGAGAACAATGTAGACATGACCGAGACACGTCTCCGGTCAATAACCAATAGCGGGACCTGGATGCCCATATTGGCTCCTACATATTCTACGAAGATCTTTATCGGTCAGACCGCATAACAACATACGTTGTTCCCTTTGTCATCGGTATGTTACTTGCCCGAGATTCGATCGTCGGTATCCAATACCTAGTTCAATCTCGTTATCGGCAAGTCTCTTTACTCGTTCCGTAATACATCATCTCACAACTAACATATTAGTTGCAGTGCTTGCAAGGCTTATGTGATGTGCATTACCGAGAGGGCCCAGAGATACCTCTCCGACAATCGGAGTGACAAACCCTAATCTCGAAATACGCCAACCCAACATCTACCATTGGAGACACCTGTAGTACTCCTTTATAATCACCCAGTTACGTTGTGACGTTTGGTAGTACCCAAAGTGTTCCTCCGGTAAACGGGAGTTGCATAATCTCATAGTTATAGGAACATGTATAAGTCATGAAGAAAGCAATAGCAACATACTAAACGATCGTGTGCTAAGCTAATGGAATGGGTCATGTCAATCAGATCATTCAACTAATGATGTGACCTCGTTAATCAAATAACAACTCTTTGTTCATGGTTAGGAAACATAACCATCTTTGATTAACGAGCTAGTAAAGTAGAGGCATACTAGTGACACTCTGTTGGTCTATGTATTCACACATGTATTATGTTTCCGGTTAATACAATTCTAGCATGAATAATAAACATTTATCATGATATAAGGAAATAAATAATAACTTTATTATTGCCTCTAGGGCATATTTCCTTCAGTCTCCCACTTGCACTAGAGTCAATAATCTAGATTACACTGTAATGATTCTAACACCCATGGAGCCTTGGTGCTGATCATGTTTTGCTCGTGGAAGAGGCTTAGTCAACGGGTCTGCAACGTTCAGATCTGTATGTATCTTGCAAATCTCTATGTCTCCCACCTGGACTAAATCCCGGATGGAGTTGAAGCGTCTCTTGATGTGTTTGGTCCTTTTGTGAAATCTGGATTCCTTTGCCAAGGCAATTGCACCAGTATTGTCACAGAAGATTTTCATTGGACCCGATGCACTAGGTATGACACCTAGATCGGATATGAACTCCTTCATCCAGAATCCTTCGTTTGCTGCTTCCGAAGCAGCTATGTACTCCGCTTCACATGTAGATCCCGCTACGACGCTTTGTTTAGAACTGCACCAACTGACAGCTCCACCGTTTAAAGTAAACACGTATCCGGTTTGCGATTTAGAATCGTCCGGATCAGTGTCAAAGCTTGCATCAACGTAACCTCTTACGGTGAGCTCTTTGTCACCTCCATATACGAGAAACATATGCTTAGTCCTTTTCAGGTATTTCAGGATGTTCTTGACCGCTGTCCAGTGATCCATTCCTGGATTACTTTGGCACCTCCCTGCTAAACTTATAGCAAGGCACACATCAGGTCTGGTACACAGCATTGCATACATGATAGAGGCTATGGCTGAAGCATAGGGAACATCTTTCATTTTCTCTCTATCTTCTGCAGTGGTCGGGCATTGAGTCTGACTCAACTTCACACCTTGTAACACAGGCAAGAACCCTTTGTTTGCTTGATCCATTTTGAACTTCTTCAAAATCTTGTCAAGGTATGTGCTCTGTGAAAGTCCAATTAAGCGTTTTGATCTATCTCTATAGATCTTTATGCCTAATATGTAAGCAGCTTCCCCGAGGTCTTTCATCGAAAAACTTTTATTCAAGTATCCCTTTATGCTATCCAGAAATTCTATATCATTTCCAATCAGCAATATGTCATCCACATATAATATTAGAAATGCTACAGAGCTCCCACTCACTTTCTTGTAAATACAGGCTTCTCCAAAAGTCTGTATAAAGCCAAATGCTTTGATCACACTATCAAAGCGTTTATTCCAACTCCGAGATGCTTGCACCAGTCCATAAATGGATCGCTGGAGTTTGCATACTTTGTTAGCTCCCTTTGGATCAACAAAACCTTCTGGTTGTATCATATACAACTCTTCTTCCAGAAATCCATTCAGGAATGCAGTTTTGACATCCATCTGCCATATTTCATAATCATAAAATGCGGCAATTGCTAACATAATTCTGACGGACTTAAGCATCGCTACGGGTGAGAAGGTCTCATCGTAGTCAACCCCTTGAACTTGTCGAAAACCTTTCGCGACAAGTCGAGCTTTATAGACAGTAATATTACCGTCAGCGTCAGTCTTTTTCTTGAAGATCCATTTATTCTCAATTGCTTGCTGATCATCGGGCAAGTCAACCAAAGTCCATACTTTGTTTGCATACATGGATCCCATCTCAGATTTCATGGCCTCAAGCCACTTTGCGGAATCTAGGCTCACCATCGCTTCTTCATAGTTCGTAGGTTCATCATGATCTAGTAGCATGACTTCCAGAACTGGATTACCATACCACTCTGGTGCGGATATCACTCTGGTTGATCTACGTGGTTCAGTAGTATCTTGTCCTGAAGCTTCATGATCATCATCATTAGCTTCCTTACTGATTGGTATAGGTGTCGCAGAAACAGTTTTCTGTGATGTACTATTTTCCAATAAGGGAGCAGGTATAGTTACCTCGTCAAGTTCTACTTTCCTCCCACTCACTTCTTTCGAGAGAAACTCCTTCTCTAGAAAGTTTCCGAATTTAGCAACAAAAGTCTTGCCTTCGGATCTGTGATAGAAGGTGTATCCAATAGTTTCCTTTGGATATCCTATGAAGACACATTTCTCCGATTTGGGTTCGAGCTTATCAGGTTGAAGCTTTTTCACATAAGCATTGCAGCCCCAAACTTTAAGAAACGACAACTTTGGTTTCTTGCCAAACCATAGTTCATAAGGTGTCGTCTCAACGGATTTTGATGGTGCCCTATTTAACGTGAATGCGGCCGTCTCTAAAGCATAACCCCAAAACGATAGCGGTAAATCAGTAAGAGACATCATAGATCGCACCATTTCTACTAAAGTACGATTACGACGTTCGGACACACCATTACGCTGTGGTGTTCCGGGTGGCGTGAGTTGCGAAACTATTCCACAATTTTTCAAATGTACACCAAACTCGTAACTCAAATATTCTCCTCCACGATCAGATCGTAGAAACTTTATTTTCTTGTTACGATGATTTTCAAGCTCACTCTGAAATTCTTTGAACTTTTCAAATGTTTCAGACTTATGTTTCATTAAGTAGATATACCCATATCTGCTTAAATCATCTGTGAAGGTGAGAAAATAATGATATCCGCCACGAGCCTCAATATTCATCGGGCCACATACATCGGTATGTATGATTTACAATAAATCTGTTGCTCTCTCCATAGTACCAGAGAACGGTGTTTTAGTCATCTTGCCTATGAGGCACGGTTCGCAAGTACCAAGTGATTCATAATCAAGTGGTTCCAAAAGCCCATCAGTATGGAGTTTCTTCATGCGCTTTACACCGATATGACCTAAACGGCAGTGCCACAAATAAGTTGCACTATCATTATTAACTTTCCATCTTTTGGCTTCTACATTATGAATATGTGTATCACTATCATCGAGATTCAACAAGAATAGACCACTCTTCAAAGGTGCATGACCATAAAAGATATTACTCATATAAATAGAACAACCATTATTCTCTGATTTAAATGAATAACTGTCTCGCATCAAACAAGATCCAGATATAATGTTCATGCTCAACGCTGGCACCAAATAACAATTATTTAGGTCTAATATTAATCCCGAAGGTGGATGTATAGGTAGCGTGCCGACCGCGATCACATCGACTTTGGAACTGTTTCCCACGCGCATCGTCACCTCGTCCTTTGCTAGCGTCCGCTTATTCCGTAGTCCCTATTTCGAGTTGCAAATATTAGCAAGAGAACCAGTATCAAATACCCAGGTGCTACTGCGAGCTCTAGTAAGGTACACATCAATAACATGTATATCACATATACCTTTGTTCACTTTGCCATCCTTCTTATCCGCCAAATACTTGGGGCAGTTCCGCTTCCAGTGACCAGTCTGCTTGCAGTAGAAGCACTCAGTTTCAGGCTTAGGTCCAGACTTGGGTTTCTTCTCCTGAGCAGCAACTTGCTTGCTGTGCTTCTTGAAGTTTCCCTTCTTCTTCCCTTTGCCCTTTTTCTTGAAACTAGTGGTTTTGCTAACCATCAACACTTGATCCTCCTTCTTGATTTCTACCTCCGCAGCTTTCAGCATTGCGAAGAGCTCGGGAATAGTCTTGTTCATCCCTTGCATATTATAGTTCATCACGAAGCTCTTGTAGCTTGGTGGCAGTGATTGGAGAATTCTGTCAATGACGCAGTCATCTGGAAGATTAACTCCCATCTGAATCAAGTGATTATTATACCCAGACATTTTGAGTATATGCTCACTGACAGAACTGTTCTCCTCCATCTTGCAGCTATAGAACTTATTGGAGACTTCATATCTCTCAATTCGGGCATTTGCTTGAAATATTAACTTCAACTCCTGGAACATCTCATATGCTCCATGACGTTCAAAACGTCGTTGAAGTCCTGATTCTAAGCCGTAAAGCATGGCACACTGAACTATTGAGTAGTCATCAGCTTTGCTCTGCCAGACGTTCATAACATCTGGCGTTACTCCAGCAGCAGGCCTGTCACCCAGCGGTGCATCCAGGACGTAATTCTTCTGTGTAGCAATGAGGATAATCCTCAGGTTACGGACCCAGTCCGTGTAATTGCTACCATCATCTTTCAACTTTGCTTTCTCAAGGAACGCATTAAAATTCAACGGAACAACAGCACGAGCCATCTATCTACAATCAACATAAACAAGCAAGATACTATCAGGTACTAAGTTCATGACAAGTTTAAGTTCAGTTAATCAAATTAGTTAGGAACTCTCACTTAGATAGACATCCCTCTAATCTTCTAAGTGATCACGTGATCCAAATCAACTAAACCATAACCGATCATCACGTGAGATGGAGTAGTTTTCAATGGTGAACATCGTTATGTTGATCATATCTACTATATGATTCACGCTCGACCTTTCGGTCTCCGTGTTCCGAGGCCATATCTGTATATGCTTGGCTCGTCAAGTATAACCTGAGTATTCTGCGTGTGCAACTGTTTTGCACCCGTTGTATTTGGACGTAGAGCTTATCACACCCGATCATCACGTGGTGTCTGGGCACGACGAACTTTGGCAACGGTGCATACTCAGGGAGAACACTTCTTGATAATTTTAGTGAGAGATCATCTTATAATGCTACCGTCAATCAAAGCAAGATAAGATGCATAAAAGGATAAACATCACATGCAATCAATATAAGTGATATGATATGGCCATCATCATCTTGTGCTTGTGATCTCCATCTTCGAAGCACCGTCATGATCACCATCGTCACCGGCGCGACACCTTGATCTCCATCGTAGCATCGTTGTCGTCTCGCCAATGTTATGCTTCCACGACTATCACTACCGCTTAGTAATAAAGTAAAGCATTACATTGCGATTGCATTGCATACAATAAAGCGACAACCATATGGCTCCTGCCAGTTGCCGATAACTCGGTTACAAAACATGATCATCTCATACAATAAAATCAGCATCATGCCTTGACCATATCACATCACAACATGCCCTGCAAAAACAAATTAGACGTCCTCTACTTTGTTGTTGCAAGTTTTACGTGGCTGCTACGGGCTTAAGTAAGAACTCATCTCACCTATGCATCAAAACCACAACGATAGTTCGTCAAATAGACTCCGTTTTAACCTTCTCAAGGACCGGGCGTAGTCACACTTGGTTCAACTAAAGTTGGAGAGACAGTCTTCCGCAAGCCATCTATGTGCAAAGCACGTCGAGGGAACCGGTCTCGCGTAAGAGTACGCGTAAGGTTGGTCCGGATCGTCTCACCCAACAATACCGCCGAACCAAAGTATGACATGCTGGTAGGCAGTATGACTTGTATTGCCCACAACTCACTTGTGTTCTACTCGTGCAAATAACATCAAACCATAAAAACCTAGGCTCGGATGCCACTGTTGGGGAACGTAGTAATTTCGAAAATTTTCCTACGCACACGCAAGATCATGGTGATGCACAGCAACGAGAGGGGAGAGTGTTGTCTACGTACCAACGCAGACCAACTGCGGAAGCGATCACACAACGTAGAGGAAGTAGTCGTACGTCTTCTTCCCGATCCGACCGATCCAAGCACCGTTACTCCGGCACCTCCGAGTTCTTAGCACACGTTCAGCTTGATGACGATCCTCGGGCTCCGATCCAGCAAAGCGTCGAGGAAGAGTTCCGTCAGCACGACGGCGTGGTGACGATCTTGATGTACTACCGACGCAGGGCTTCGCCTAAGCACTACAACGGTATGATCGAGGTGGAATATGGTGGCAGGGGGCACCGCACACGGCTAAGGAACGATCTCAAGGATCAACTTGTGTCTCTTGGGGTGTCCCCTGCCCCCGTATATAAAGGTTGGAGGAGGGGGGCAGGCCGGCCAGAGAGAGGGAGGCGCAGGGGGAGTCCTACTCCTACCGGGAGTAGGACTCCCCCCTCCAATCCTATTCCAACTAGGACTCTCAAGGGGGAAAGGAGAGAGAGGGGGGCCGGCCCCTTCTCCTAGTCCTACTAGGACTTGGGGAAGGGGGGGGGCGCGAGGCCAGCTGTGGGCTTCCCCTTTTCTCTTTTCCACTAAGGCCCAATAGGCCCATTAGTCTCCCGGGGGGTTCCGGTAACCCTCCCGGTATTCCGGTAAAATCCCGATTTCACCGGGAACACTTCCTATGTCCAAACATAGGCTTCCAATATATCAATCTTTACGTCTCGACCATTTCGAGACTCCTCGTCATGTCCGTGATCTCATCCGGGACTCCGAACAACCTTCGGTACATCAAAATGCATAAACTCATAATAACTGTCATTGTAACGTTAAGCGTGCGGACCCTACGGTTCGAGAACAATGTAGACATGACCGAGACACGTCTCCGGTCAATAACCAATAGTGGGACCTGGATGCCCATATTGGCTCCTACATATTCTACGAAGATCTTTATCGGTCAGACCGCATAACAACATACGTTGTTCCCTTTGTCATCGGTATGTTACTTGCCCGAGATTCGATCGTCGGTATCCAATACCTAGTTCAATCTCGTTATCGGCAAGTCTCTTTACTCGTTCCGTAATACATCATCTCACAACTAACATATTAGTTGCAGTGCTTGCAAGGCTTATGTGATGTGCATTACCGAGAGGGCCCAGAGATACCTCTCCGACAATCGGAGTGACAAACCCTAATCTCGAAATACGCCAACCCAACATCTACCATTGGAGACACCTGTAGTACTCCTTTATAATCACCCAGTTACGTTGTGACGTTTGGTAGTACCCAAAGTGTTCCTCCGGTAAACGGGAGTTGCATAATCTCATAGTTATAGGAACATGTATAAGTCATGAAGAAAGCAATAGCAACATACTAAACGATCGTGTGCTAAGCTAATGGAATGGGTCATGTCAATCAGATCATTCAACTAATGATGTGACCTCGTTAATCAAATAACAACTCTTTGTTCATGGTTAGGAAACATAACCATCTTTGATTAACGAGCTAGTCAAGTAGAGGCATACTAGTGACACTCTGTTGGTCTATGTATTCACACATGTATTATGTTTCCGGTTAATACAATTCTAGCATGAATAATAAACATTTATCATGATATAAGGAAATAAATAATAACTTTATTATTGCCTCTAGGGCATATTTCCTTCAGTCTCGTGCAAGAAAACAGAGCCCGGAGGGCACACGAGGTGCCCACGAGGCAGGGGGCACGCCCAAGGGTAGGGTGCGCCCTCCACCCTCGTGGACGCCTCGTGTCCTTTCCGAACTGCTTCTTATTTTCCTATTTTCTTAAATTCCAAAACAGAGAAAAATTGCTATTAGAACTATTTTGGAGTCGGTCTACTTACCGTACCACATACCTCTTCCTTTTCGGAGGCTGAAACATTTTGGAACTGTCCCTTATATACTCCTCCGGGGTTACGATTTCAATAACATTAGTTTCAACATTTATAGGCTGAGATATAATATTTGATTCTTTGACCGTTCACCACCCTCGGATTTGTGCCTTCGAAGTTGTTGATTTTTATGGCACCGGAACGATAGGCCTCCTCGATAACGTAAGGAACTTCCCATTTAGAGAGGAGTTTTCCTGCAAAAAATCTTAAACAAGAGTTGTATAACAATACATAATCACCTACATTAAACTCATGTCTTTGTATCCTTTTTTCATGCCATCTTTTAAATTTTTCTTTAAACAGTTTGGCATTCTCATAGGCCTGGGTTCTCCACTCATCAAGTGAGCTAATGTCAAATAGTCTCTTCTCACTAGCAAGTTTGAAGTCATAGTTGAGCTCTTTAATGGCCCAATATGCCTTATGTTCTAGTTCGAGAGGTAAGTGGCATGATTTTCCATAAACCATTTTATACGGAGACATACCCATAGGATTTTTATATGCAGTTCTATAGGCCCATAATGCATCATCAAGTTTGTTAGACCAATTCTTTCTAGATCTATTAACAGTCTTTTGCAGAATTAATTTAAGCTCTCTATTGCTCAGTTCTACTTGACCACTAGACCGTGGGTGATATGGGGATGCAATTCTATGATTAACATCATACTTAGCAAGCATTTTACGAAAAGCACCATGAATAAAGTGTGAACCACCATCAGTCATTAAGTATCTAGGGACTCCAAACCTTGGAAAAATAACTTCTTTAAGCATCTTAATAGAGGTGTTATGATCAGCACTACTAGTTGGAATAGCTTCTACCCACTTAGTAACATAATCAACAACAAATAAAATATGTGTATACCCGTTATAGGAAGGAAACGGTCCCATGTAATCAAAGCCCCAAACATCAAATGGTTCAATAACAAGTGAATAATTCATAGGCATTTCTTGATGTCTACTAATATTACCAATTCTTTGACATTCATTACAAGACAAGACAAACTTATGTGCATCCTTGAAGAGAGTAGGCCAATAAAAACCGGATTGCAATACCTTATGTGCAGTTCTATCTCCAGCATGGTGTCCTCCATAAGCCTTGGAGTGACACTTGCGTAGGATATGTTCCTGTTCATGCTTAGGTACACAACGTCTAATAACACCATCCACTCCTTCTTTATAAAGGTCTGGGTCAACCCAGAAGTAATGTCTTAAATCATAGAAAACCTTTTTCTTTTGTTGGTATGTGAAACTAGGTGGTATAAATTTAGCAACAATGTAATTAGCATAATCAGCATACCATGGAGCAGTACGAGAAGCATTTATGATAGCTAATTGTTCATCAGGAAAGCTATCATCAATAGGCAGTGGGTCATCAAGAACATTCTCTAACCTAGACAAGTTGTCTGCAGCGGGGTTCTCAGCTCCCTTTCTATCAATAATATGCAAATCAAATTCTTGTAGTAGGAGAACCCATCTAATAAGTCTAGGTTTATCATCTTTCTTTTCCATAAGATATTTAATAGCAGCATGATCAGTGTGAACAGTTACTTTATAATCAACAATATAAGGTTTGAACTTATCACAAGCAAATACAACTGCTAATAATTCTTTTTCAGTAGTAGCATAATTTCTCTGGGCACTGTCTAGAGTTTTACTAGCATATTGGATAACATTTAATTTCTTATCAACTCTTTGTCCTAGAACAACACCTACATCATAATCACTAGCATCACACATAATTTCAAAGGGTAAATTCCAATCAGGACATTGAACAATAGGTGCAGAAATCAAGGCTTTCTTAAGTATTTCAAATGCTTCTACACAATCATCATCAAAGAGAAAAGGAACATCTTTTTGTAAGAGATTAGTCAGAGGCCTGGAAATTTTTCAGAAGTCTTTAATGAACCTCCTATAAAAACCGACATGACCAAGGAAACTTCTTATACCTTTAATGTCCTTTGGACACGACATCTTTTCAATAGCATCAACTTTAGCTTTATCAACTTCAATACCTCTTTTAGAAATTTTATGCCCCAAGACTATACCTTCATTAAAAAGTGGCACTTCTCCCAATTCAAGACAAGATTAGTTTCTTCACATCTCTGCAAAACTCGATCAAGGTTGCTTAAGCAATCATCAAAAGAAGCTCCATATACAGAAAAATCATCCATGAATACCTCAACAATCTTTTCGCAAAAGTCAGAGAATATAGCAGTCATACATCTTTGAAAGGTAGCAGGTGCATTGCATAAACCAAAAGGCATACATCTATAAGCAAAGGTACCAAAAGGGCAAGTAAAGGTGGTCTTTTCCCGATCCTCTTTCGACACAGGTATTTGAGAGAAACCAGAATAACCATCTAGAAAGAAAAAATGTGTATGTTTAGATAATCTTTCTAGCATTTGATCAATAAAAGGTAAAGGGTAATGATCTTTTTTAGTAGCTTTATTTAATTTGCGGAAGTCAATTACCATTCTATAACCTGTAACAATTCTTTGTGGGATCAATTCATCTTTATCATTAGGAACAACAGTAATACCTCCCTTCTTAGGGACACAATGGACATGACTTACCCACTGACTATCAGCAACGGGATAAATTATACCTGCCTCCAAAAGCTTTAGTATTTCTTCTCTTACCACTTGTTTCATCTTAGGATTTAATCGTCATTGGCGATCAATAACCGGTTTAGCATCTTTCTCCAATTTTATTTTGTGCTAGCATAGAGTGGGACTAATGCCCTTAAGATCATCAAGAGTATATCCAATAGCAGCACGGTGCTTCTTTAGAGTTTTCAATAATTTCTCTTCTTCTTGCTCTGAAAGGTTAGCACTAATAATAATAGGATATATCTTCTTTTCATCAAGATAAGCATATTTAAGAGTATCAGGCAATGATTTAAGCCAAACACGGGATCACCCTTGGGTGGAGGAGGATCCCCTAGAATTTCGATAGGCAAGCTATGTTTCAAAATAGGTCCCTGTTTAAAGAATACTTCATCTATTTCCCTTCTTTCATTCATAAACATACCATTTTCATGGTCTAGCAAATATTGTTCTAAAGGATCATTAGGAGGCACGACAATAGAAGCAAGACCAACAATTTCATCTTTACTAGGCAATTCTTCATCATGGGGTTGTCTACGAAATTTAGCAAAATTAAAATCATGAGACATATCCCCTAAACCAACAGAAACAATATCCTTATTGGAGTCTATCTTAGCATTAACCGTATTCAAGAAGGGTCTACCAAATATATTGGGACAAAAATCATCTTGTGGGGAACCAAGAACAAGAAAATCAGCAGGATATTTAACTTTCCCACACAAGACTTCAACATCTTTGACAATCCCAATCGGTGAAATAGTATCTCTATTGGCAAGCTTAATTGTAATATCAATACCTTCTAACTCAGCAGGTGCAATATCATGCATAATTTCTTCATATAAAGAATGAGGTATTGCACTCGCACTAGCACCCATATCACATAAGCGATGATAGCAATGATCTCCTATTTTAACAGAAATAACAGGCATGCCTACAACAGGTCTATGTTTATTTTTAGTATCGGGTCTAGCAATTCTAGCAGCTTCATCACAAAAGTAAATAACATGCCCATCAATATTATCGGACAGAAGATCTTTAACCATAGCAAAACTAGGTTCAACTTTTATTTGCTCAGAGGGTGTAGGTGTTCTATTACCACTCTTACGAACCACAGTTGAAGCTTTAGCATGATCCTTTATTCTAACAGGGAAAGGTGGTTTCTCAATATAAGCGGTAGGAACAATAGGATCAACATTATAAATGATAGTCTTTTCTTCAACTTTAATAGGTTCAACTACTTTTACTTCAATGGGAGGATGATATTTAAGCCACTCCTCCTTAGGGAGATCAACATGAGTAGCAAATGATTCACAGAAAGACGCTACTATCTCAGAGTTAAGTCCATATTTAGTGCTAAATTCACGAAAAGCATCGGTATCCATAAAAGATTTAACACAATCAAACTTATGTGTTATACCTAACTCCTTACCTTCGTCGAGTTCCCAATCTTCAGAGTTGCGTTTAATTCTTTCCAATTAATCACATATGAATTCAATAGTCTTCATCATAAAAGAACCAGTACAAGAAGTATCGAGCATGGAGCGATTATTGAGAGAAAGCCGAGCATAAATTTTTTGAATAATAATTTCTCTTGAGAGCTCATGATTGGGGCATGAATATAGCATTGAATTAAGCCTCCCACAAGATTGAGCGATGCTTTCTCCTTCGCGAGGCAAAAAATTATATATATAATTACGATCACGATGAACCAGATGCATAGGATAAAACTTCTGATGAAATTCCAATTTCAAGCGGTTGTAGTTCCATGATCCAATATCATCACATAGACTAAACCATGTCAATGCCTTTCCCTTCAAAGATAAAGGAAAGACCTTCTTCTTGATAACATCCTCGGGCATACCTGCAAGCTTAAATAATCGACAAACTTCATCCACATAGATTATATGCAAATCGGGATGCAATGTTCCATCTCTTGTAAAAGGATTAGCTAGCAGTTTCTCTATCATACCCGAGGGAATTTCAAAGTAAACATTTTCAGTAGGTTCAGTAGGTTGAGGAGCAACTCTTTGCTCTACTGGTCGGGGTAAAGATACCCCGAACAAGCCCCTCAAAGGATTACTTTCCATAGTAACAGGTGACAGTAAATTTCAGCACACTATATAAATTTTTCCTTACCAAATTCCACCTACCAAAGGCGCTTCACTCCCTGGCAATGGCGCCAGAAATCCTTCTTGCTACCTCTTGAGCATGCATTGGTTTTCCCTTGAAGAGGAAAGGGTGATGCAACAAAGTAGCGTAAGTATTTTCCTCAGTTTTTGAGAACCAAGGTATCAATCCAGTAGGAGACTACACGCAAATCGCCTAGTGATACGTCTCCAACGTATCTATAATTTTTGATTGCTCCATGCTATTATATTATCTTTTTTCGATGTTAATGGGCTTTATTTTACACTTTTATATTATTTTTGGGACTAACCTATTAACCGGAGGCCCAGCCGAAATTGCTGGTTTTTTTTGCCTATTTCAGTGTTTCGTAGAAAAGGAATATCAAACGGAGTCCAAACAGTAGGTTTAACACCAATATAAATAAAGAATGAGTTCATTACAGTACCTTGAAGTGGTGGCTTGTTTTCTTTTACTAACGGAGCTCACGGAGATTTTCTTTTAAGTTTTGTGTTGTGAAGTTTTCAAGTTTTGGGTAAAGATTTGATGGATTATGGAACAAGGATTGGCAAGAGCGTAAGCTTGGGGATGCCCAAGGCACCCCAAGGTAAATCCAAGGACACCAAAAAGCCTAAGCTTGGGGATGCCCCGGAAGGCATCCCCTCTTTTGCCTTCGTTCATCGGTAACTTTACTTGGAGCTATATTTTTATTCACCACATGATATGTGTTTTGCTTGGAGCGTCTTGTATGATTTGAGTCTTTTCTTTTTAGTTTACCACAATCATCCTTGCTGTACACACCTTTTGAGAGAGACATACATGAGTCGGAATTTATTAGAATACCCTATGTGCTTCACTTATATATTTTGAGCTATATAGTTTTTGCTCTAGTGCTTCACTTATACCTTTTAGAGCACGGTGGTGGTTTTATTTTATAGAAATAATTGATCTCTCATGCATTATACGCACCCTTTAGAGCAGTGTAGTAATTTGCTTTTAGGAATAATAAAAACTTTCGTATAAGTGCATTGAATACTATGAGAAGTTTGATGCTTGATAATTGTTTTGAGATATGGAGATGGTGATGTTAGAGTCATGCTAGTTGAGTAGTTGTGAATTTAAGAAATACTTGTGTTGAAGTTTGTGATTCCCGTAGCATGCACGTATGGTGAACCGTTATGTGATGAAGTCGGATCATGATTTATTTATTGATTGCCTTCCTTATGAGTGGCAGTCAGGGACGAGCGATGGTTTTTTCCTACCAATCTATCCCCCTAGGAGCATGCGCGTAGTACTTTTTTCTATAACTAATAGATTTTTGCAATAAGTATGTGAGTTCTTTATGACTAATGTTGAGTCCATGGATTATACGCACCCTCACCCTTCCACATTTGCTAGCCTCTCTATTACCGCGCACTTTTCGCTGGTATTATACACCCACCATATACCTTCCTCAAAATAGCCACCATACCTACCTATTATGGCATTTCCATAGCCATTCCGAGATATATTGCCATGCAACTTTCCACCGTTCCGCTTGTTATGACACGCTTCATCATTGTCATATTGCCATGCATGATCATGTAGTTGACATCGTATTTGTGGCAAAGCCACCGTTCATAATTTTTCATACATGTCACTCTTGATTCATTGCATATCCCGGTACACCGCCAGAGGCATTTACATAGAGTCATATTTTGTTCTAAGTATTGAGTTGTAATTCTTGAGTTGTAAGTAAAAAGAAGTGTGATGATCATCATTATTAGAGCATTGTCCCAGTGAGGAAAGGATGATGGAGACTATGATTCCCCCACAAGTCGGGATGAGACTCCGGACGAAAAAAAGAGAAAAGAGGCCAGAAGAAAAAAAAGAGAAAGAAGGCCCAAATAAAAGATGAGAGAAAAAGAGAGAAGGGACAATGTTACTATCCTTTTTCCACACTTTTGCTTCAAAGTAGCACCATGATCTTCATGATAGAGAGTCTCCTATGTTGTCACTTTCATAAACTAGTGGGAATTTTACATTCTAGAACTTGGCTTGTATATTCCAATGACGGGCTTCCTCAAATTGCCCTAGGTCTTCGTGAGCAAGCAAGTTGGATGCACACCCACTTAGTTTCTTTTGTTGAGCTTTCATACACTTATAGCTCTAGTGCATCTGTTGCATGGCAATCCCTACTCACTCACATTGATATCTATTGATGGGCATCTCCATAGCCCATTGATATGCCTAGTTGATGTGAGACTATCTTCTCCTTTTTTGTCTTCTCCACAACCACCATTCTATTCCACATATAGTGCTATCTCCATGGCTCACGCTCATGTATTGCATGAAGATTGAAAAAGTTTGAGAACATCAAAAGTATGAAACAATTGCTTGGCTTGTCATCGGGGTCGTGCATGATTTAAATATTTTGTGTGATGAAGATAGAGCATAGCCAGACTATATGATTTTGTAGGGATAACTTTCTTTGACCATGTTATTTTGAGAAGACATGATTGCTTAGTTACTATGCTTGAAGTATTATTATTTTTATGTCAATATTAAACTTTTATCTTGAATCTTTCAGATCTGAACATTCATGCCACAATAAAGAAAATTACATTGAGAAATATGTTAGGAAGCATCCCACATCAAAAATTCTGTTTTTGTCATTTACCTACTCGAGGACGAGCAGGAATTAAGCTTGGGGATGCTTGATACGTCTCCAATGTATCTATAATTTTTGATTGCTCCATGCTATTATATTATCTGTTTTGGATGTTAATGGGCTTTATTTTACACTTTTATATTATTTTTGGGACTAACCTATTAACTGGAGGCCCAGCCCAAATTGCTGTTTTTTTTGCCTATTTCAGTGTTTCGTAGAAAAGGAATATCAAACGGAGTCCAAACGGAATGAAACCTTCGGGAGCGTGATTTTTGGAACAAACGTGATCTAGAGGACTTGGAGTGGACGTCAAGCAACCAACGAGGCGACTACGAGGCAGGGGGGCGCGCCTACCCCCTGGGCGCGCCCTCTTCCCTCGCGGGCCCCTCGTTGCTCCACCGACCTACTTCTTCCTCCTATATATATATATCTACGTACCCCGCAAACATCCAGGAGCACCACAAAAACCTAATTCCACCGCCGCAACCTTCTGTACCCAAGAGATCCCATGTTGGGGCCTTTTCCGGAGCTCCGCCGGAGGGGGCATTGATCACGGAGGGCCTCTACATCAACTCCATGGCCCCTCCGATGATGTGTGAGTAGTTTACTTCAGACCTTCAGGTCCATATCTAGTAGCTAGATGGCTTCTTCTCTCTCTTTGGATCTCAATACAAAGTTCTCCTTGATTCTCTTGGAGATCTATTTGATGTAACTCTTTTTGTCGTGTGTTTGTCGAGATCCGATGAATTGTGGGTTTATGATCAAGTTTATATATGAACAATATTTGAATCTTCTCTGAATTCTTTTATCTATGATTGGTTATCTTTGCAAGTCTCTTCGAATTATCAGTTTGGTTTGGTCTACTAGATTGATCTTTCTTGCAATAGGAGAAGTGCTTAGCTTTGGGTTCAATCTTGCGGTGCTCGATCCTAGTGATAGAAAGGGAAATGACATGTATTGTATTGTTGCCATCGAGGATAACAAGATGGGGTTTATATCATATTGCATGAGTTTATCCCTCTACATCATGTCATCTTGCTTAGGCGTTACTCTGTTCTTATGAACTTAATACTCTAGATGCATGCTGGATAGCAGTCGATGTGTGGAGTAATAGTAGTAGATGCAGGCAGGAGTCGGTCTACTTGTCACGGACGGGATGCCTATATACATGATCATACCTAGATATTCTCATAATTATTCGCTTTTCTATCAATTGCTCGACAGTAATTTGTTCACCCACCGTAATACTTATGCTATCTTGAGAGAAGCCACTAGTGAAACCTATGGCCCCCGGGTCTATTCTCCATCATACAAGTTTCCAATCTATTTTATTTCGCAATCTTTACTTTCAATCTGTATCATAAAAATACCAAAAGTATTCATCTTATTATTATTATCTCTATCAGATATCACTCTTGCAAGTGGCCGTGAAGGGATTGACAACCCCTTTATCGCGTTGGTTGCGAGGTTCTTATTTGTTTGTGTAGGTACGAGGTGACTTGCCCGTGGTCTCCTACTAGATTGATACCTTGGTTCTCAAAAACGGAGGGAAATACTTACGCTGCTTTGCTGCATCACCCTTTCCTCTTCAAGGGAAAACCAACGCAGTGCTCAAGAGGTAGCACCTAGTACCTTCACAAACAAATAAGAACCTTGCAACCAACACGATAAAGGGGTTGTCAATCCCTTCACGGCCACTTGCAAAAGTGAGATCTGATAAAGATAATAAGATACATAATTTTGATATTTTTGTGGTATAGATTGGAAAATAAAGATTGCAAAATAAACGGCGACAAAAATCGGCAAGTTGACGGGAGACTAATATGATGTAAAATAGACCCCGGGGCCATAGGTTTCACTAGTGGCTTCTCTCAAGATAGCAAATATTACGGTGGTGAACAAATTACTGTCGAGCAATTGATAGAAAAGCGCATAGTTATGAGAATATCTAGGCATGATCATAAACATAGGCATCACGTCCGTGACAAGTAGACCGAAACAATTCTGCATCTACTACTATTACTCCACACATCGATTGCTATCCAGCATGCATCTAGAGTATTAAGTTCATAAGAACGGAGTAACGCATTAGGCAAGATGACATGATGTAGAGGGATAAACTCAAGCAATATGATATAAACCCCATCTTTTTATCCTCGATGGCAACAATACAATACGTGTCGTTTCCCTTTCTGTCACTGGGATCGAGCACCGCAAGATTGAACCCAAAGCTAAGCACTTCTCCCATTGCAAGAAAGATCAATCTAGTAGGCCAAACTAAACCGATAATTCAAAGAGACTTGCAAAGATATCAAATCATGAATATAAGAATTCAGAGAAGATTCAAATATTGTTCATGGATAATCTTGATCATAAATCCACAATTCATCAGATCTCGACAAACACACCGCAAAAAGAACTACATCGAATAGATCTCCAAGAAGATCAAGGAGAACTTTGTATTGAGATCCAAAGAGAGAGAAGAAGCCATCTAGCTAATAACTATGGACCCGAAGGTCTGTGGTAGACTACTCACACATCATCAGAGAGGCTATGGTGTTGATGTAGAAGCCCTCCGTGATCGAATCCCCCTCCAGAGGAGCACCGGAAAAGGCCCCAAGATGGGATCTCACGGGTACAGAAGGTTGCGGCGGTGGAAAAGGTGTTTCGTGGCTCTCCCCGATGGTTTCAGGGTATAAGAGTATATATAGGCAAAAGAAGTAGGTCGATGGAGCTGCGAGGGGCCCATGAGGGTGGGGGCGCGCCTGGCCGCCTTGGGCGCGCCCTCCTGCCTCGTGGCTTCCTCGCTGCTTCCTTGACGTCCACTCTAATTCCCTTGGATTGCATCTGTTCCAAAAAAGATCCTCGCGAAGGTTTCATTCCGTTTGGATTCCATTTGATATTCCTTTTCTACGAAACACTGAAATAGGCAAAAAAAACAATGCACTGGGCCTTCGGTTAATAGGTTAGTCTCAAAAATAATATAAAAGTGTATGTAAAGCCCATTAAACATCCAAAACAGATAATATAATAGCATGGAACAATCAAAAATTATAGATACGTTGCAGACATATCAATTCCCTCGACCGCGTCCTCCTCTGTTGCTTCGGCCATGGCCTCCCCTACCACGGGACCTCCCGTGCCCCCTGTAGACGCCGTTGGCAAAGGAGCGGAAGCCTGCTGGTCCGTCTCCCAGCATCTCCATCCGCTGATCGAACGCAGAGATCTGCGCGAAGAGATCGTCAACATCGATGGAGTTCTTGATGGCGCCGACCGCTGCCATGATGGGATCATAGTCTCGATCAAGGCCAGCCAAGATGCAATCCACCATCTTTGGATCGGTTACCGACGTCCAGCCGTAGCTAGCTCGTCCCCGAGGTTCTTCATATTGGTGATGAAGGCGTTGCTCGACATGTTGCCCTTCTTGGTGTTGGAGATGGCCATCCACAGATTGGTTATGCGGGATTGCGACTACGTAGCGAACAACATGGTAAGAGCAGTCCATAGATCAAAGGTGTTGTCCTTACCGATGACTTGTGCAAGGATTTCTTGGGTGAGAGAGTTCAGCAGGTAGCTCAGAACCTGCTGATCCTTCGACAACCACGGGCCGTATAGAGGATTGGGCTTGATGGCCGTGGTTTTGTCTGCCATGGTGACTTCTACTATCTTCGGCGGTGCGGCATCGCTACTGTCGAGAAGACCGGTCACTTGCGTGCCTCGCAGTGCCGGCATGACCTGCGCCTTCCATAGGAGGTAGTTCCACCTTGCGAGCTTTTTTGTTGGTGGAGCACCTAGGTTGAGGCCGACGACGCTTGAGCTCGTAGCCATGGGGTGTTTAGGGTTTTGGTTTTGCTAGACGATAGGAAGAGACTTGGCTCTGTATACCATGTTAGATTGGATTGTGCTACCTCTTGAGCACTGCGTTGGTTTTTCCACGAAGAGGAAGGGATGATGCAGCAAAGTAGCATAAGTATTTCCCTTAGTTTTTGAGAACCAAGGTATCAATCCATTAGGAGGTTACACGCGAGTCCCTCGTACATGCACAAAACAAATAAATCCTCGCAACCAACACGATAAGGGGTTGTCAATCCCTACACGGACACTTACGAGAGTGATATCTGATAGATATGATAAGATAATATTTTTGGTATTTTTATGATAAAGATGCAAAGTAAAATAAAAGAAAAGGAAATAACTAAGTATTGGAAGATTAATATGATGAAGATAGACCCGGGGGCCATAGGTTTCACTAGTGGCTTCTCTCAAGAGCATAAGTATTCTACGGTGGGTGAACGAATTACTGTTGAGCAATTGATAGAATTGCGCGTAGTTATGAGAATACCTAGGTATGATCATGTATATAGGCATCACGTCTGAGACAAGTAGACCGACTCCTGCCTACATCTACTACTATTACTCCACTCATCGACCGCTATCCAGCATGCATCTAGAGTATTAAGTTCATGAAAACAGAGTAACGCCTTAAGCAAGATGACATGATGTAGAGGGATAAACTCATGCAATATGATGAAAACCCCATCTTGTTATCCTCGAAGGCAACAATACAATACGTGCCTTGCTTCCCCTACTGTCACCGGGAAAGGACACCGCAAGAATGAACCCAAAGCTAAGCACTTCTCCCATTGCAAGAAAGATCAATCTAGTAGGCCGAATCAAACTGATAATTCGAAGAGACTTGCAAAGATAACCAATCATACATAAAAGAATTCAGAGAAGATTCAAATATTGTTCATAGATAGACTTGATCATAAACCCACAATTCATCGGTCTCAACAAACACACCGCAAAAATAAGATTACATCGAATAGATCTCCACAAGAGAGAGGGAGAACATTGTATTGAGATCCAACAAGAGAGAAGAAGGCATCTAGCTAATAACTATGGACCCGTAGGTCTGAGGTGAACTACTCACACTTCATCGGAGGGGCTATGGTGATGATGTAGAAGCCCTCCGTGATGGATACCCCCTCCGGCGGAGCTCCGGAACAGGCCCCAAGATGGGATCTCATGGATACAGAAAGTTGCGGCGATGGAATTAGGGTTTTGGCTCCGTATCTGATCGTTTGGGGTTACATAGGTATATATAGGAGGAAGGAGTACGTCGGTGGAGCAACAAGGGGCCCTCGAGGGTGGAGGACGCGCCTGGGGGGGGGGGTAGGCATGCCCCCTACCTCGTGGCCTCCTCCTTTGCTCTTGACAGAGGGTCCAAGTCTCCTGGATCATGTTCGGTGAAAAAATTACGTTCCCGAAGGTTTCATTCCGTTTGGACTCCGTTTGATATTCCTTTTCTTCGAAACCCTAAAATAGGCAAAAAAACAACAATTCTGGGCTGGGCCTCCGGTTAATAGGTTAGTCCCAAAAATAATATAAAAGTGGATAATAAAGCCCAACAATGTCCAAAACAGTAGATAATATAGCATGGAGCAATCAAAAACTATAGATACATTGGAGACGTACCAAGCATCCCCAAACTTAATTCCTGCTCGTCCTCGAGTAGGTAAATGATAAAAACAGAATTTTTGATGCGGAGTGCTACTTGGCATAATTTTAATATAATTCTTATTAATTGTGGTATGAATATTCAGATCCGAAAGATTCAAGATAAAAGTTCATATTGACATAAAAATAATAATACTTCAAGCGTACTAACTAAGCAATTATGTCCTCTCAAAATAACATGGCCAAAGAAAGTTCATCCCTACAAAATCATATAGTTTAGTCATGCTCCATTTTCATCACACAAGAATGCTCTCAGCATGCACAACCCCGATAACAAGCCAAGCAATTGTTTCATACTTTAGTAATCTCAAACCTATAAACTTTCATGCAATACATGAGCGCGAGCCATGGATATATCACTATGGGTGGAATAGAATATGATGGTGGCGGTTATGTGGAGAAAACAAAAAGGAGAAAGTCTCACATCAACGAGGCTAATCAATGGGCTATGGAGATGCCCATCGATTGGTGTTAATGCAAGGAGTAGGGATTGCCATGCAACGGATGCACTAGAGCTATAAATGTATGAAACAAAAGAAACTAAGTGGGTGTGCATCCAACTTGCTTGCTCACGAAGACCTAGGGCACTTGAGGAGGCCCATTGTTGGAATATACAAGTCAAATTGTATAATGAAAAATTCCCACTAGTATATGAAAGTGACAAAACAAAAGACTCTCTATCATGAAGATTATGGTGCTACTTTGAAGCACAAGTGTGGAAAAAGGATAGTAGCATTGTCCCTTCTTTATATTTTTTATTTGGGCTTTCCTTTTTTTGTTTGGCCTTTTTTATTTGGGACAATGCTCTATTAGTGATGATCATCACACTTCTATTTATTTACAACTCAATGATTACAACTCGATACTAGAACAAAAGATGACTCTATATGAATGCCTCAGGCGGTGTATCGGGATATGCAATGAACCAAGAGTGACATGTATGAAAGAATTATGAACGGTGGCTTTGCCACAAATACTATGTCAACTACATGATCATGCTAAGCAATATGACAATGATGAATGTGTCATGATAAACGGAATGGTGGAAAGTTGCATGGCAATATATCTCGGAATGGCTATGGAAATGCCATAATAGGTAGGTATGGTGGCTGTTTTGAGGAAGATATAAGGAGTTTTATGTGTGAAAGAGCGTATCAGATCACAGGGTTTGGATGCATCGGTGAAGTTTGCACCAACTCTCAATGTGAGAAAGGGCAATGCACGGTACCGGGCTAGCAATGATGGAAGGGTGAGAGTGCGTATAATCCATGGACTCAACATTAGTCATAAAGAACTCACATACTTATTACAAAAATCTACAAGTCATCAAAAACCAAAGCACTACGCGCATGCTCCTAGGGGGATAGATTGGTAGGAAAAGACCATCGCTCGTCCCCGACCGCCACTCATAAGGACGACAATCAAATAACACCTCATGTTTCAAATTTGTTACATAACGTTTACCATACGTGCATGCTACGGGACTTGCAAACTTCAATACAATCATTTATCAAATTCACAACTACTCAACTAGCACGACTTTGATATTATTACCTCCATATCTCAAAACAATCATCAAGCATCAAACTTCTCTTAGTATTCAAAACACTCATAAGATTTTTTTTTAATCTTGAATGCCTAGCATATTAGGATTATTTAAGAAAATTACCATGCTATTTAAGACTCTCAAAATAATCTAAGTGAAGCATGAGAGATCAATAGTTTCTATAAAACAAATCCACCACCGTGCTCTAAAAGATATAAGTGAAGTACTAGAGCAAAACTATATAACTCAAATGATATAAGCGAAGCACATAGAGTATTCTAACAAATTCCAAATCATGTATGGCTCTCTCAAAAGGTGTTTACAGGAAGGATGATTGTGGTAAACTAAAAAGCAAATACTCAAATCATACTAGACGCTCCAAGCAAAACACATATCATGTGGTGAATAAAAATATAGCTCCAAGTAAAGTTACCGATAGAAGTAGACAAAAAGAGGGGATGCCTTCCGGGAATCCCCAAGCTTTGGCTTTTAGGTGTCCTTAGATTATCTTGGGGGTGCCATGGGCATCCCCAAGCTTAGGCTCTTGCCACTCCTTGTTCCATAATCCATCAAATCTTTACCCAAAACTTGAAAACTTCACAACACAAAACTTAAAGAAGAAAATCTCGTGAGCTCCGTTAGCGAAAGAAAACAAAAGACCACTTCAAGGTACTGTAATGAACTCATTCTTTATTTATATTGGTGTTAAACCTACTGTATCCCAACTTCTCTATGGTTTATAAACTATTTTACTAGCCATAGATTCATCAAAATAAGCAAATAACACATGAAAAACAGAATCTGTCAAAAACAGAACAGTCTGTTGTAATCTGTAGCTAGCACACTATCTGGAACCACAAAAATTCTAAAATAAATTTCTGTACATGAGGAATTTATCTATTAATCATCTTCAAAAATAATTAACTAAATAGCACCTTCCAAATAAAAATGGTAGGAGTTCTCGTGAGCGCTAAAGTTTCTGTTTTTTACAGCAAGATATCAAGACTTCCCCCAAGTCTTCCCAACGGTTCTACTTGGCACAACCACTAATTAAACACAAAAAACACAACCTAAACAGAGGCTAGATAAATTATTTATTACTAAACAGGAGCAAAAAGCAAGGAATAAAAATATAATTGGGTTGCCTCCCAACAATCGCTATCGTTTAACGCCCCTAGCTAGGCATAAAAAGCAAGGATAGATCTAGGTATTGCCATCTTTGGTTGGCAATTCTTCAATGAGGCATCTACCATCTTTAGGAATTTCTTTCTTTTTATTTATTATCAAACTTGTAGGCACAAGATCGAAAAATTCATTTGTAACAAATGGTTCCTTAATGATAGCAAAAAGATTGGGATGAATACTTATAGATTTGAGATCCGCGGTTTCCTTACTAGATGATTCGCCCTTATTTTTAGGAACATACATAAGCTTGGCAATTTTAGTGGGAGGACTTGGAGTATTCTTTACAGAAGAAAAAGC
Source organism: Triticum monococcum (assembly GCA_034509565.1). NCBI lineage: Eukaryota > Viridiplantae > Streptophyta > Magnoliopsida > Poales > Poaceae > Triticum > Triticum monococcum. The sequence goes on from CM067843.1 coordinate 72,578,527, forward strand.
GGTTCCCAAGTTGGTAATAATATCCTCAAGTTTATCGATCCTAGTGGAATCGTGATTTATTTTGTCATTAACTATGGGTTCCTTTTATTTAATATTTTTCAAAGTGACTCCTACTTTAGATCCATATTGAGAGATTCGGTTGTGGATCTTTTTATCCAAATTTTCAATTAACTCTACGGTAGCAACCTTATTTTCAATAATTTCGAGCCTTTGCATTACATGCTCCAAACTTAATACAGTTCCATTAACCAAAAGAGGGGGTGAGCCAAACAAATCTATCATAGCATTATAAGAATCAAACATATGGCTACCCAAGAAGTTCCCTCTGGTAATAGTATCAAGGACATATCTGTGCCAAGGAGTAGCGCCTACATAAAAATTGCGAAGAAGAACGGAAGTAGATTGCTTCCTGGTAGATCTATTTTGAGCATTGCAAATTCTATACCAAGCGTCTTTTAGATTTTCTCCCTCCCTTTGCTTAAAATTTAGAATTTCATTCTCGGGAGACAACGGAGAAGATAAGGGACTAGCCATGACGACAAGAAAACGGAAAAGAGGCGAACGGGAAAGAGAGGGAGGATAGAGAGAGAGGGCAAATAAAACGGCAAGGGTGAAGTGGGGGAGAGGAAAATGAGAGGCAAATGGCAAATAATGTAATGCGGGAGATAAGGATTGTGATGGGTACTTGGTATATTGACTTTTGCGTAGACTCCCAGGCAACGGCGCCAGAAATCCTTCTTGCTACCTCTTGAGCACTGCGTTGGTTTTTCCCTGAAGAGGAAGGGATGATGCAGCAAAGTAGCATAAGTATTTCCCTCAGTTTTTGAGAACCAAGGTATCAATCCAGTAGGAGGCTGAAGGAAATATGCCCTAGAGGCAATAATAAAGTTGTTATTTATTTCCTTATATCATGATAAATGGTTATTATTCATGCTAGAATTGTATTAACTGGAAACATAATACATGTGTGAATACATAGATAAATAGGTTGTCACTAGTATGCCTCTACTTGATTAGCTTGTTGATCAAAGATGGTTATGTTTCCTAACCATGGACATGAGTTGTCATTTGATTAACGGGGTCACATCATTAGGAGAATGATGTGATTGACATGACCCATTCCGTTAGCTTAGCACCCGATCGTTTAGTATGTTGCCATTGCTTTCTTCATGACTTATACATGTTCCTATGACTATGAGATTATGCAACTCCCGTTTACCAGAGGAACACTTTGTGTGCTACCAAACGTCACAATGTAACTGGGTGATTATAAAGGTGCTCTACAAGTGTCTCCGAAGGTACTTGTTGGGTTGGCATATTTCGAGATTAGGATTTGTCACTCCGATTGTCGGAGAGGTATCTCTGGGCCCACTCGGTAATACACATAACTTAAGCTTTGCAAGCATTGTAAGTAATGAGTTATTTGCGGGATGATGTGTTACAAAACAAGTAAAGAGACTTGCCGGTAACGAGATTGAACTAGGTATTGAGATACCGACGATCGAATCTCGGGCAAGTAACATACCGATGACAAAGGGAACAACGTATGTTGTTATGCGGTTCAACCGATAAAGATCTTCGTAGAATATGTAGGAGCCAATATGGGCATCCAGGTTCTGCTATTGGTTATCGACCAGAGAAATGTCTCGGTCATGTCTACATAGTTCTCAAACCCGTAGGGTCCGCACGCTTAACATTTTGATGACAGTTATATTATGAGTTTATATGTTTTGATGCACCGAAGGTTGTTCGGAGTCCCGGATGTGATCACGGACATGACGAGGAGTCTCGAAATGGTCGAGACATAAAGATTGATATATTGGAAGCCTATGTTTGGATATCGGAAGTGTTCCGGGTGAAATCGGGATTTTACCGGAGTACCGGGAGGTTACGGGAACCCCCCGGGGGGCTTAATGGGCCTACATGGGCCTTAATGGAAATAGAGGGCAGCAAGGGGAGTGTGGGGTGCGCCCCCAAGGCCCAAACCGAATTGGTTTAGGGCAAGGGGGGCCGGCCCCCTCTTTCCTTTTCCCCCTCTCTCTTTCCTTCTCCCAAGTTCTAATCCAACTAGGAAAGGGGGAGGGGGAATCCTACTCCCGGTGGGAGTAGGACTCCTCCTGGCGCGCCTCCTCCCTGGCCGGCCGCACCCCCTTTGCTCCATTATATATGGGGGCAGGGGTGTAACGCCCTCGATGCGGCTATATCTCCCACATGTCGAAGCACAACTTAGAGGCATAACCGCATTGAAAGCAATGTCGCAAGTGAGGTAATCTTCACACAACCCATGTAATACATAAGGGAAAGAGATACATAGTTGGCTTACAATCGCCACTTCACACAATTACATGAATAAAGCATTACAACATCCAAATACAATCAAGGTCCGACTACGGAACCAAAATAAAAGAAGAACCCCAAATGCGACAAAGGTCCCCGATCGACCCCAACTGGGCTCCACTACCGATCAATTAGAACAGAACAACACAAAGGACAAGATCTTCATCGAGCTCCTCCTGAGCTTGGTTGCGTCATCCGCATGGACTCATCGGCACCTGCAAACTGGTTTTGGAAGTATCTGTGAGTCACGGGGACTCAGTAATCTCACACCCTCGCGATCAAGACTATTTAAGCTTATGGGTAAGGTAAAGGTATGAGGTGGAGCTGCAGCAAGCGACTAGCATATATGGTGGCTAACATATTCGCAAATGAGAGCGAGAAGAGAAGGCAAAGCACGGTCGATAAAAGTATGATCAAGAAGTGATCCTAGAACAACCTACGTCAAGTATAACTCCAACACCGTGTTCACTTCCCGGACTACACCGGAAAGAGACCATCATGGTTACACACGCGGTTGATGCATTTTAGTTAAGGTCAACTTCAGGTTTTCTACAACCGGACGTTAACAAATTCCCATCTTCCCATAACCGCGGGCACGTCTTTCGAAAGTTCAAATCCCTGCAGGGGTGTCCCAACTTATCCCATCACAAGCTCTCACGGTCAACGAAGGAATAGACCTTCTAGCGGGAAGAACCGATCAGACTCGGAATCCCGGTTACAAGACATTTCGACAATGGTAAAACAAGACCAGCAAAGCCACCCAGATGTGCCGACAAATCCCGATAGGAGCTGCACATATCTCGTTCTCAGGCCACACCGGGTGAGCCAGACATCAGGTGGGCCAGCCCAGAGTTGCCCCTGGTAGCTCCGGACATCGCTCAGTTGGACCAACACTCAGAGGAGCACAGGCCTCGGGGGGGGGGGGGGGGGGGGGGTAAAATAAAGATGGCCCTTGGGCTGGCCTAACCCAAGGGAAAGAAAAGTCTAGGTGGAAAATGGTAAAACCAATGTTGGGCCTTGCTGGAGGAGTTTTATTCAAAGCGAACTGTCAAGGGGTTCCCATTATACCCAACCGCGTAAGGAACGCAAAATCCGGGAACATAACACTGATATGACGGAAACTAGGGCGGCAAGAGTGGAACAAAATGAAGGAAATATGCCCTAGAGGCAATAATAAAGTTATTATTTATTTCCTTACATCATGATAAATGTTTATTATTCATGCTAGAATTGTATTAACCGGAAACATAATACATGTGTGAATACATAGACAAACAGAGTGTCACTAGTATGCCTCTACTTGACTAGCTCGTTAATCAAAGATGGTTATGTTTCCTAACCATGAACAAAGAGTTGTTATTTGATTAACGAGATCACATCATTAGTTGAATGATCTGATTGACATGACCCATTCCATTAGCTTAGTACCCGATCGTTTAGTATGTTGCTATTGCTTTCTTCATGACTTATACATGTTCCTATGACTATGAGACTATGCAACTCCCGTTTGCCGGAGGAACACTTTGTGTGCTACCAAATGTCACAACATAACTGGGTGATTATAAAGGTGCTCTACAGGTGTCTCCAAAGGTAGATGTTGGGTTGGCGTATTTCGAGATTAGGATTTGTCACTCCAATTGTCGGAGAGGTATCTCTGGGCCCTCTCGGTAATGCACATCACATAAGCCTTGCAAGCATTACAACTAATGAGTTGGTTGCGAGATGATGTATTACAGAACGAGTAAAGAGACTTGCCGGTAACGAGATTGAACTAGGTATTGGATACCGACGATCGAATCTCGGGCAAGTAACATACCGATGACAAAGGGAACAACGTATGTTGTTATGCGGTCTGACCGATAAAGATCTTCATAGAATATGTAGGAGCCAATATGGGCATCCAGGTCCCGCTATTGGTTATTGACCGGAGACGTGTCTCGGTCATGTCTACATTGTTCTCGAACCGTAGGGTCCGCACGCTTAACGTTACGATGACAGTTATTATGAGTTTATGCATTTCGATGTACCGAAGTTAGTTCGGAGTCCCGGATGTGATCACGGACATGACGAGGAGTCTAGAAATGGTCGAGACATAAAGATTGATATATTGGATGACTATATTCGGACACCGGAAGTGTTCCAGAGAAGTTTCGGATAAAACCGGATCACCGGGGGGTTACCGGAACCCCCCGGGGGGTTAATGGGCCTCATGGGCCTAAAGTGGACAAGGAGGGAGGGGCGGCGCCCCCCTCTTTCCCTCTCTTCTCCACCAATCCTACTTGGACTAGGAAAAGGGGGGGAGTCCTACTCCCAGTAGGAGTAGGACTCCTCCTGCGCCTCCATAGGGCCGGTCGAACCCCTCCCCCTTGGATCCTTTATATACGGAGGCAAGGGGGCACCCTAGAACACACAATTGATCAACGTGATCTTTCCTTAGCCGTTTGCGGTGCCCCCTTCCACCATATTCCACCTCGATCATATCGTTGTAGAGCTTAGGCAAAGCCCTGCGTCGGTAGAACATCATCATCGTCACCACGCCGTTGTGCTGACGGAACTCATCCCCGAAGCTTTGCTGGATCGGAGCCCGGGGAGCGTCATCGAGCTGTACGTGTGCTAAGAACTCGGAGGTGCCGGCGTAATGGTGCTTGGATCGGTCGGATCGGGAAGACGTACGACTACTTCCTCTACGTTGCGTCAACGCTTCCGCTTCAGTCTATGAGGGTACGTAGACAACACTCTCCCCTCTCGTTGCTATGCATCACCATGATCTTGCGTGTGCATAGGAATTTTTTTGAAATTACTACGTTCCCCAACAGTGGCATCCGAGCCTAGGTTTTATGGTTTGATGTTATATGCACGAGTAGAGCACAAGTGAGTTGTGGGCGATATAAGTCATACTGCCTACCAGCATGTCATACTTTGGTTCGGCGGTATTGTTGGACGAAGCGGCCCGGACCGACATTACGCGTACGCTTACGCGAGACCAGTTCCCCCGACGTGCTTTGCACATAGGTGGCTTGCGGGTGACAGTTTCTCCAACTTTAGTTGAACCGAGTGTGGCTACGCCCGGTCCTTGCGAAGGTTAAAACGACATCAACTTGACAAACTATCGTTGTGGTTTTGATGCGTAGGTAAGCTTGGTTCTTGCTTAAGCCCGTAGCAGCCACGTAAAACTTGCAATAACAAAGTAGAGGACGTCTAACTTGTTTTTGCAGGGCATGTTGTGATGTGATATGGTCAAGACATGATGCTAAACTTTATTGTATGAGATGATCATGTTTTGTAACCAAATTATCGGCAACTGACAGGAGCCATATGGTTGTCGCTTTATTGTATGCTATGCAATCGTGCTGTAATGCTTTACTTTATCACTAAGCGGTAGCGATAGTCGTGGAAGCATAAGATTGGCGAGACGACAACGATGCTACCATGGAGATCAAGTTGTCGCGCCGGTGACGATGGTGATCATGACGGTGCTTCGGAGATGGAGATCACAAGCACAAGATGATGATGGCCATATCATATCACTTATATTGATTGCATGTGATGTTTATCTTTCATGCATCTTATCTTGCTTTGATTGACGGTAGCATTATAAGATGATCTCTCACTAAATTATCAAGAAGTGTTCTCCCTGAGTATGCACCGTTGCCAAAGTTCGTCGTGCCCAGACACCACGTGATGATCGGGTGTGATAAGCTCTATGTCCATCTACAACGGGTACAAGCCAGTTTTGCACACGCAGAATACTCAGGTTAAACTTGACGAGCCTTGCATATGCAGATATGGCCTCGGAACATGGAGACCGAAAGGTCGAGCGTGAATCATATAGTAGATATGATCAACATAATGATGTTCACCATTGAAAACTAATCCATTTCACGTGATAATCGGTTACGTTAGTTGATTTGGATCACGTGATCACTTAGAAGATTAGAGGGATGTCTATCTAAGTGGGAGTTCTTTAAGTAATTTGATTAATTGAACTTAAATTTATCATGAACTTAGTACCTGATAGTATCTTGCTTATGTATGTTTGATTGTAGATAGATGGCCTGTGCTGTTGTTCCGTTGAATTTTAATGCGTTCCTTGAGAAAGCAAAGTTGAAAGATGATGGTAGCAATTACACAGACTGGGTCCGTAACTTGAGGATTATCCTCATTGCTGCACAGAAGAATTACGTCCTGGAAGCACCGCTGGGTGCCAGGCCTGCTGCTGGAGCAACACCAGATGTTATGAACGTCTGGCAGAGAAAAGCTGATGACTACTCGATAGTTCAGTGTGCCATGCTTTACGGCTTAGAATCGGGACTTCAACGACGTTTTGAACGTCATGGAGCATATGAGATGTTCCAGGAGTTGAAGTTAATATTTCAAGCAAATGCCCAGATTGAGAGATATGAAGTCTCCAATAAGTTCTATAGCTGCAAGATGGAGGAGAACAGTTCTGTCAGTGAGCATCTACTCAAAATGTCTGGGTATAATAATCACTTGATTCAGATGGGAGTTAATCTTCCAGATGATTGCGTCATTGAAAAAATTCTCCAATCACTGCCACCAAGCTACAAGAGCTTCGTGATGAACTATAATATGCAAGGGATGAATAAGACTATTCCCAAGCTCTTCGCAATGCTGAAAGCTGCGGAGGTAGAAATCAAGAAGGAGCATCAAGTGTTGATGGTCAACAAGACCACTAGTTTCAAGAAAAAAGGGCAAAGGGAAGAAGAAGAAGGGGAACTTCAAGAAGAGCGGCAAGCAAGTTGCTGCTCAAGAGAAGAAACTCAAGTCTGGACCTAAGCCTGAAACTGAGTGCTTCTACTGCAAGCAGACTGGTCACTGGAAGTGAAACTGCCCCAAGTATTTGGCGGATAAGAAGGATGGCAAGGTGAACAAAGGTATATGTGATATACATGTTATTGATGTGTACCTTACTAGAGCTCGAAGTAGCACCTGGGTATTTGATACTGGTTCTGTTGCTAATATTTGCAACTCGAAACAGGGACTACAGATTAGGCGAACACTGGCAAAGGACGAGGTGACGATGCGCGTGGGAAACGGTTCCAAAGTCGATGTAATCGCGGTCGGCACACTACCTCTACATCTACCTTCGGGATTAGTATTAGACCTAAATAATTGTTATTTGGTGCCAACGTTAAGCATGAACATTATATCTGGATCTTGTTTGATGCGAGACGGTTATTCATTTAAATCAGAGAATAATGGTTGTTCTATTTATACGAGTAATATCTTTTATGGTCATGCACACTTGAAGAGTGGTCTATTTCTGATGAATCTCGATAGTAGTGATACACATATTCATAATGTTGAAACCAAAAGATGCAGAGTTGATAAAGATAGTGCAACTTATTTGTGGCACTGCCGTTTAGGTCATATCGGTGTAAAGCGCATGAAGAAACTCCATACTGATGGACTTTTGGAACCACTTGATTATGAATCACTTGGTACTTGCGAACCGTGCCTCATGGACAAGATGACTAAAACACCGTTCTCCGGTACTATGGAGAGAGCAACAGATTTGTTGGAAATCATACATACCGATGTATGTGGTCCGATGAATATTGAGGCTCGTGGTGGATATCGTTATTTTCTCACCTTCACAGATGATTTAAGCAGATATGGGTATATAAACTTAATGAAACACAAGTCTGAAACATTTGAAAAGTTCAAAGAATTTCAGAGTGAAGTTGAAAATCATCGTAACAAGAAAATAAAGTTTCTACGATCTGATCGTGGAGGAGAATATTTGAGTTACGAGTTTGGTGTACATTTGAAACAATGCGGAATAGTTTCGCAACTCACGCCACCCGGAACACCACAGCGTAATGGTGTGTCCGAACGTCGTAATCGTACTTTACTAGATATGGTGCGATCTATGATGTCTCTTACTGATTTACCGCTATCGTTTTAGGGTTATGCTTTAGAGACGGCCGCATTCACGTTAAATAGGGCACCATCAAAATCCGTTAAGATGACGCCTTATGAACTATAGTTTGGCAAGAAACCAAAGTTGTCGTTTCTTAAAGTTTGGGGCTGCAATGCTTATGTGAAAAAGCTTCAACCTGATAAGCTCGAACCCAAATCGGAGAAATGTGTCTACATAGGTTACCCAAAGGAGACTGTCGGGTACACCTTCTATCACAGATCCGAAGGCAAGACATTCGTTGCTAAGAATGGATCCTTTCTAGAGAAGGAGTTTCTCTCGAAAGAAGTGAGTGGGAGGAAAGTAGAACTTGACGAGGTAACTGTACCTGCTCCCTTATTGGAAAGTAGTACATCACAGAAAACTGTTTCTGCGACACCTACACCAATAAGTGAGGAAGCTAATGATAATGATCATGAAACTTCAGGACAAGATACTACTGAACCTCGTAGATCAGCCAGAGTGAGATCCGCGCCAGAGTGGTACGGTAATCCTGTTCTGGAAATCATGCTGCTAGATCATGATGAACCTACGAACTATGAAGAAGCGATGGTGAGCCCAGATTCCGCAAAATGGCTTGAAGCCATGAAATCTGAGATGGGATCCATGTATGAGAACAAAGTATGGACTTTGGTTGACTTGCCCGATGGTCGGCAAGCAATTGAGAATAAATGGTTCTTCAAGAAGAAGACTGACGCTGACGGTAACGTTACTGTCTACAAAGCTCGACTTGTTGCAAAAGGTTTTTGACAAGTTCAATGGGTTGACTACGATGAGACCTTCTCACCCGTAGCGATGCTTAAGTCCGTCCGAATCATGTTAGCAATTGCCGCATTTTATGATTATGAAATTTGGCAGATGGATGTCAAAACTGCATTCCTGAATGGATTTCTGGAAGAAGAGTTGTATATGATGCAACCGAAAGGTTTTGTCGATCCAAAAGGAGCTAACGAAGTGTGCAAGCTCCAGCGATCCATTTATGGACTGGTGCAAGCCTCTCGGAGTTGGAATAAACGCTTTGATAGTGTGATCAAAGCATTTGGTTTTGTACAGACTTTCGGAGAAGCCTGTATTTACAAGAAAGTGAGTGGGAGCTCTGTAGCATTTCTGATATTATATGTTCTTGGAAATGATATAGAATTTCTGGATAGCATAAAGGGATACTTGAATAAGAGTTTTTCAATGAAAGACCTCGGTGAAGCTGCTTACATATTAGGCATAAAGATCTATAGAGATAGATCAAGACGCTTAATTGGACTTTCACAAAGCACATACCTTGACAAGATTTTGAAGAAGTTGAAAATGGATCAAGCAAAGAAAGGGTTCTTGCCTGTGTTACAAGGTGTGAAGTTGAGTCAGACTCAATGCCCGACCACTGCAAAAGATAGAGAGAAAATGAAAGATGTTCCCTATGCTTCAGCCATAGGCTCTATCATGTATGTAATGCTGTGTACCAGACCTGATGTGTGCCTTGCTATAAGTTTAGCAGGGAGGTACCAAAGTAATCCAGGAGTGGATCACTGGACAGCGGTCAAGAACATCCTGAAATACCTGAAAAGGACTAAGGATATGTTTCTCGTATATGGAGGTGACAAAGAGCTCATCGTAAACGGTTACGTTGATGCAAGCTTTGACACTGATCCGGACGATTCTAAATCGCAAACCGGATACGTATTTACATTAAACGGTGGAACTGTCAGTTGGTGCAGTTCTAAACAAAGCGTTGTGGCGGGATCTACATGTGAAGCGGAATACATAGCTGCTTTGGAAGCAACAAACGAAGGAGTCTGGATGAAGGAGTTCATATCCGATCTAGGTGTCATACCTAGTGCATCGGGTCCAATGAAAATCTTTTGTGACAATACTGGTGCAATTGCCTTGGCAAAGGAATCCAGATTTCACAAGAGAACCAAGCACATCAAGAGACACTTCAATTCCATCCGGGATCTAGTCCAGGTGGGAGACATAGAGATTTGCAAGATACATACGGATCTGAATATTGCAGACCCGTTGACTAAGCCTCTTCCATGAGCAAAACATGATCAGCACCAAGGCTCCATGGGTGTTAGAATCATTACTGTGTAATCTAGATTATTGACTCTCGTGCAAGTGGGAGACTGAAGGAAATATGCCCTAGAGGCAATAATAAAGTTATTATTTATTTCCTTACATCATGATAAATGTTTATTATTCATGCTAGAATTGTATTAACTGGAAACATAATACATGTGTGAATACATAGACAAACAGAGTGTCACTAGTATGCCTCTACTTGACTAGCTCGTTAATCAAAGATGGTTATGTTTCCTAACCATGAACAAAGAGTTGTTATTTGATTAACGAGATCACATCATTAGTTGAATGATCTGATTGACATGACCCATTCCATTAGCTTAGCACCCGATCGTTTAGTATGTTGCTATTACTTTCTTCATGACTTATACATGTTCTTATGACTATGAGATTATGCAACTCCCGTTTGCCGGAGGAACACTTTGTGTGCTACCAAACGTCACAACGTAACTGGGTGATTATAAAGGTGCTCTACAGGTGTCTCCAAAGATAGATGTTGGGTTGGCGTATTTCGAGATTAGGATTTGTCACTCCGCTTGTCGGAGAGGTATCTCTGGGCCCTCTCGGTAATGCACATCACATAAGCCTTGCAAGCATTACAACTAATGAGTTAGTTGCGAGATGATGTATTACAGAACGAGTAAAGAGACTTGCCGGTAACAAGATTGAACTAGGTATTGGATACCGACGATCGAATCTCGGGCAAGTAACATACCGATGACAAAGGGAACAACGTATGTTGTTATGCGGTCTGACCAATAAAGATCTTCATAGAATATGTAGGAGCCAATATGGGCATCCAGGTCACGCTATTGGTTATTGACCGGAGACGTGTCTCGGTCATGTCTACATTGTTCTCGAACCGTAGGGTCCGCACGCTTAACATTACGATGACAGTTATTATGAGTTTATGCATTTTGATGTACCGAAGTTAGTTCGGAGTCCCAGATGTGATCACGGACGTGACGAGGAGTCTCGAAATGGTCAAGACATAAAGATTGATATATTGGATGACTATATTCAGACACCGGAAGCGTTCCGGAGAAGTTTCGGATAAAACCGGATCACCGGGGGGTTACCGGAACCCCCCGGGTGGTTAATGGGCCTCATGGGCCTAAAGTGGACAAGGAGGGAGGGGCGGCGCCCCCCTCTTTCCCTCTCTTCTCCACCAATCCTACTTGGACTAGGAAAAGGGGGGGAGTCCTACTCCCGATAGGAGTAGGACTCCTCCTGCGCCTCCATAGGGCCGGCCGAACCCCTCCCCCTTGGATCCTTTATATACGGAGGCAAGGGGGCACCCTAGAACACACAATTGATCAACGTGATCTTTCCTTAGCCGTGTGCGGTGCCCCCTTCCACCATATTCCACCTCGATCATATCGTTGTAGTGCTTAGGCGAAGCCCTGCGTCGGTAGAACATCATCATCGTCACCACGCCATTGTGCTGACGGAACTCATCCCCGAAGCTTTGCTGGATCGGAGCCCGGGGAGCGTCATCGAGCTGTACGTGTGCTAAGAACTCGGAGGTGCCGGAGTAACGGTGCTTGGATCGGTCGGATCGGGAAGACGTATGATGTAGGACCTTGAAGTAGATGTGTCTAGAGGGGGGTGATTAGACACTTCATGCCAAAGTTGCAATTTTTAAGCTTTTTCGGTTTGAGTGGAGTTTAAGCATAATTTCAACACTCACAATACATATCAAGCAAGTATGCAAAGTGTATATAGGCAGCGGAAAGTAAAGCATGCAACTTGCAAGAATGTAAAGGGAAGGGTTTGGAGAATTCAAACGCAATCGGAGACACAGATGTTTTTCCTGTGGTTCGGATAGGTGGTGCTATCCTACATCCACGTTGATGGAGACTTCAACCCATGAAGGGTAACGGTTGCGCAAGTCCACGGAGGGCTCCACCCACGAAGGGTCCACGAAGAAGCAACCTTGTCTATCCCACCATGGCCATCGCCCACGAAGGACTTGCCTTACTAGCGGTAGATCTTCACGAAGTAGGCGATCTCCTTGCCCTGACAAACTCCTTGGTTCAACTCCACAATCTTGTCGGAGGCTCCCAAGTGACACCTAGCCAATCTAGGAGACACCACTCTCCAAGAAGTAACAAATGGTGTGTTGATGATGAACTCCTTGCTCTTGTGCTTCAAATGATAGTTTCCCCAACACTCATCTCTCTTTCATAGGATTTGCATCTGGTGGAAAGAATATTTGAGTGGAAAGCAACTTGGGGAAGGCTAGAGATCAAGATTCATATGGTAGGAATGGAATGTCTTGGCCTCAACACATGAGTTGGTAGTTCTCTCTTAGAAATAGGATGCTGGAAGTGTAGGCTTAGTCTAATGGCTCTCTGCACGAGTGAAGAGGAGGTGGAGGGGTATTTATAGCCTCCACACAAAATCCAACCGTTACACACAATTTACCAATCTCGGTGGGACCGAATCAGAAAACTCGGTTAGACCGAAATAGTAAACCTAGTGACCGTTAGGAATTTCGGTGGGACCGATTGGAGCAACTCGGTGGGACCGATGTGCTAGGGTTAGGGAAAATCCAAAACTCGGTTTGACCGATTACTCAAACTCGGTGGGACCGATTTGGGTAATAAGCAAAACAGAGAGTTGGCCAAGCAAACTCGGTGGGACCGATTGCACATCTCGGTGGGACCGAGAGTAATGCAGTAGGTAACAGAGAGTTTGCAAGCCCATCTCGGTGAGACCGAGATCCCATCGGTGAGACCGAACTGATTAGGGTTTGGCAGTGGCTATGACATGTGAAACTCGGTGGCGCCGGGTTGAAAGAATCGGTATGACCGAGTTTGAATTAGGGTTTAGGTCATTTGTGGATATGGGAAAGTAGCTGAGGGTTTTGGAGCATATCATTAAGCACTTGAGCAAGAGGCTCATTAAACAACACCTCATCCCTCCTTGATAGTATTGGCTTTTCCTATGGACTCAATGTGATCTCGGATCACTAAAATGTAAAATGAAGAGTCTTGAACTTCAAGCTTTAGCCAATCCTTTGTCCTTAGTGTCTTGGAGACCTTCCCACACCCTTTAGTCCATGCCACTCCATTGTTGAACTTATCTGAAACATACTAGGTGAAAACATTAGTCCAACAAGAGATATGTTGTCATCAATTATCAAAACCATCTAGGGAGCACTTGTGCTTTCAATATCCCCCTTTTTGGTAATTGATGGCAACATACATCAAAGCTTTAGATAAAGATACAAAGAATAGTAAGTAAAGCTTTGGAAGGACATGTCACAAACATAGGCTCCCCCTACATGTATGCAATCATGTGAATATAAAATATAGAAGCATGTGAGAGCATAATCATGTCAGAGTAGGCAATGTGTTACATTTATCTTGGCCATATGCATCAGAGCAAAAGATTATTAAGGAAAATACCTTCATGCTCATGAGTCCTTCTTGCAAACAGTATGTACATAGGCAAGAATTCCTCATACTCATGATTTTGATGCATACACTTACCTTGTAGTCTTAAGTTGGCTTAGGATGGAATGAACCTGCACAAACAAAGTTAGATAACACAGGTACATCCACTAGCCAGAGTAAACAAAAGAAACCACAAGAATACCAAGACTGGGATGACATGTAGAGAGTAAGTACTAGGTACTACATTGAATTCAACATGTCCCCAAGAATAAAGATATGCAATGAAATTGACTGATTTCTTTCCCATGGGTGTCTTGCTCCCCCTGAATCTTTCATGGGATATTGGGAGAAGATAGGGAACAGAAAATCAGAGCTGAAAGATACAAATGAATATGTCTTCCCCCCTAAAAAGACATGTGACATCTCTCCTCTTGAACATCAAGCATCTGGGATCCTTGAGTATTGTCTCTCCCCCTAGAGATCTCTTTCTGCCCCTTAATACATTATCTGGGACGTCTGGGATCCTTGAGACTTTCTCTCCCCCTTTAGTGCTTTGATGTGATCTCTCTCTCCCCCTTTGAAATCAATTTCCAAGAAGGTTTTTCTGGAATCCGTCGAATAGGGTTGGTCCTTGAGACTCAACATAAAGCAAAGAATAAAATTGTGATGCTTGTAGAGGACAGGGTTCATTGAGTGGAGCTGGATGAGAAGAAATGTAGAACAAGTGGCAAACTGTTTTTCTGACTGCAAAGTCGGTGGCACCGAGTGGCATATTTCGGTGGTACCGAAAAGATTCGGTTGGACCGAAGATTGCAAGTCGGTGAAACCGAGTTTACACAGAGAAAAACACTTGTCACCTCAGCTCACTAGACATGTAAGATCTCACAAAGATTTGCAATGAATTAAATGCAGAAAATGCAGAACAAAAACAAAAGGAAAAGAGAAGAGACTGAAAGATCTAGATGAAGTGAAAAAGAGAAGGGAACAAATAAACAAGCATGAGACAAATGCAATAACACATAGAAGGAACACAAGAGAACTTCATCTAGAGTTGGGCGGTGACATAGTCACCTATGTTAGAGTATATTGACTTAGGAGTCAAGTGAGAACACTTGATCATAGGTCATACTCATCGTTTAAGCTCAAAATGGGGTTACCATTTTTCGTTTAAGCATCTTGATGTATTCACATCTTGTTGAGTTGCTTTGACTCATGTCTCGGAGTAAAGCTTCTCTAAGATGGAACAACATACCTTTGGGTGGTGGTGTGGTTCTTTCTCATGAAGTTGAACTTGTGTGGGTGCTCATGGTTGATGTAGCCCATCAAGAGTTTGGAGCACCACTTGGAGTTTGAGTTCATCTACCTACATGGATTAGTTCTTGCAAGGAAAAGCACTTGTGTATCCAAAAATGACATTCATGAAGCTCAACATAGGATTTGTCAAAGGATATGTTTGAATGATTTTGTGCGTCCTTGTCTTCAACCACCATCGTGTAAAGACTTGGTGATGTAGAGATTGCTCAAGATGTGAGTGAGTCGCAATCTCATGGAATTAGATTCAACCAAGCACCTACATGGGTTAGACAACATGCAAGGTACAAATATATCCAAGACATAATATAGTCATCATAAGAGATATATCATGGATTAGTCATAAGCTCATGTGTTGCATGTATCCAATGGAGTTCCTACTCCAAGTTCGAAGCATCAATGATGTTCAATTCTCCTCTCAACCTGCAAAACACTTTCTCATCAAGTGGTTTAGTGAATATATCCGCTAATTGCTTATCAGTGCGAACATGCTTAAGATTTATGTCACCCTTAGCAACATGATCTCGAATGAAATGATGACGAACTTCAATATGCTTAGTTCGAGAATGTTGTACAGGATTATGACCAATTTTGATAGCACTTTCATTGTCACAAAGCAGTGGAACATGTTTCACATAGATCCCATAATCTTTAAGAGTTTGGGTCATCCAAAGTAATTGAGCACGACATGAACCAGCGGCAATGTATTCCGCTTCGGCGGTGGATAAGGACACTGAGTTTTGTTTCTTGGAGGACCAAGACACAAGGGATCTACCAAGAAATTGACAAGTACCCGAAGTTGACTTTCTATCAACCTTGTCTCCGGCATAATCCGAGTCGGAATAGCCAACAAGATCAAAAGAAGACCTCTTAGGGTACCAAATGCCAAAATTTGGTGTATGAATTAAGTATCTAACTATCCTTTTCACAGCCTTAAGATGACATTCTTTAGGGGCAGCTTGGTATCTTGCACACATGCACACACTTAGCATAATATCGGGACGTGAAGCACATAGGTATAACAATGAACCAATCATAGAGCGATAAACCTTTTGATCAACCGGTTCACCATCTTTGGTCAAATCATTATGTCCACTAGTAGGCATGGGTGTAGACATACCTTTGCATTCTTGCATATTGAACTTCTTGAATAAGTCCTTGGTGTACTTTGTTTGAGAGACAAATGTACCTTCCTTAGTTTGCTTGATTTGCAAACCAAGAAAGAATTTGAGTTCACTCATCATAGACATCTCAAACTTTTCTGACATTAACTTTCCAAACTTTTCACTAAAGAGAGGGTTAGTTGAACCAAATATGATATCATCAACATAAATTTGGCATACAAATAGTTCTCCATTAACCCTTTTAGTAAAAAGAGTAGAATCAATTTTACCAATTTCAAAACCACTTGCAATAAGGAACTTGGTCAAGCATTTATACCATGCTCTAGGAGCTTGTTTAAGACCATAAAGAGCTTTGTGAAGTTTGTAAACATGATTAGGTTTCTTAGGATTGACAAAGCCGGGAGGTTGTTTGACATAAACTTCCTCCTCTATTTCACCATTTAGAAAAGCACTTTTAATGTCCATTTGGTACAAGGTGATGTTATGGTGATTAGCATAGGCAAGTAAGATGCGAATGGACTCAAGTCTAGCAACGGGAGCATATGTCTCACCATAGTCCATACCTTCGACTTGTGTGTACCCTTGGGCGACGAGACGTGCTTTGTTGCGAACCACTTGTCCATCTTCATCTTGCTTGTTGCGAAACACCCATTTGGTACCAATGATGTTGTGGTTGTCGTCGGGCTTCTCAACCAATGTCCAAACTTGGTTTCTCTCAAAGTTGTGTAGCTCTTCATGCATGGCGTTTATCCAATCCGGATCTTCCAATGCTTCTTCAACCTTCATAGGTTCAATGCTAGAGATGAATGAATAGTTTTCACAAAAGTTAGCTAAACGAGTTTTTGAGCGAGTGATTCTCCCGGTTTGTATATCATTGAAGATTTGCTCGATGGGATGATCTTTGGCAATTCTTGCTCGAACTCGTGAGAGCTTTTGCTTGGGTCTTTGTTGAACATTTTCTTCATCTTGTTCTTCTTCTTGGCCTTCTTCATTGTTGACGTTGTCATTGTCTTGTCGTGGTGGAGAAGGAGGTTGTTGATGTTCGTCTTGATGCATTTCCTTGTCTTCTTCATCTTGGTGTGTCCCACTTGTGGATGCTTCCGTATCAATTCTTGGTTCACCTTGTTGTGAAGTAGAAGCCTCCACTTGGACGGATTAAGTACTCTCCTTCACCTCCGTTGGACGAACTTTGCCTATGGGCAAGTCTTGGATTGCTTCTGAAGGGTCTTTGTCTCCTACATCAATTGGCAATTGCTCTACTTGCGAGCCATTAGATTCATCAAACTTCACATCTACCGTCTCTTCAACCTTTCGGGTGAAATTGTTGTAGACACGGTAAGTGTGAGAGTTTGAGCCATAACCAAGTAGGAAACCTTCATGAGATTTAGGAGCAAACTTTGAACGACGATGCTTATCAAGAATGTAGCACTTTGAGCCGAATACTCGAAAGTATCCAACTTGGGGTTTGTTACCGGTGAGGAGCTCGTATGCCATCTTGCCGAGTAGCTTGTGAAGATACAAGCGATTTGTTGCATGACAAGCTGTCTCAACCGCTTCTGCCCAAAAGTGCTTCGGCATCTTGTATTCATCAAGCATTGTTCTTGCCATTTCGATGAGCGTCCGATTCTTCCTCTCAACAACTCCATTTTTTGAGGTGTGTACGTAGCCGAGAACTCGTGTGAAATCCCTTCTTCGTCAAGAAAGGTATCCACATTTACGTTCTTGAACTCCGTTCTGTTGTCACTCCGAACCTTCTTGATCTTCACGTCAAACTGATTTTGGGCCTTCCTAGCGAAGTTTTTGAAGATCTTCTGGACCTGCGACTTGTCATTAAGAAAGAACACCCACGTAAATCTTGAAAAATCATCAACTATAACTAGGCCAAAAGAATTTCCACCGAGACTCTTGTAGGCGTTGGGACCAAAAAGATCCATATGAAGTAGCTCGAGTGGCCTCCTTGTGGTCATGATGTTCTTCACGGGATGTCTTCCTCCAACCTGTTTACCTGCTTGACAAGCACTGCAAAGTCTATCCTTATCAAATATGACATCGTTAACTCCAAGGATATGATTTCCTTTAATAAGCTTGTCAAGATTTCTCATGCCAACGTGACCTAGTCGTCTATGCCACAACCAACCTTTTGAGGATTTAGCAATAAAGCAAGTTTTAGGTTGTGCCTTTTTAGAGAAGTCGACAATGTAAAGGTCACCTTTACGCATACCGGTAAAGACCATTTTATGATTGTCTCGACGAAACACTTGGCAATCTACCTCAGTAAATAGGACATTTAAACCGAAATCAGCAAGTCTAGATACTGAAAGTAAGTTGTAGCCGAGAGATTCAACGAGCATGACTTTTGAATGGAACTATCATGTGAGATGGCCACCTTACCAAGGCCAACTACTTTACCCTTTGAATTATCACCAAAGGTGACATATTTTCGAGGGCCGTCATTTTCAGCAAGCTCACGGAACATCTCCTCATCTCCGGTCATATGATCAGTACATCCACTATCAAGAACCCATTCCTTTCCTCCTGATTCATATCCCCGAAGATTTGCCGTAAGACCAAAGTGTCTCATTGCATCATCAAGATTGAAGTCACTATTATCATCATCATCATCATCATCATCATCATAGTATTCATGTTCACCATGATCTTGTGACTCATCATTTCCTAGAGAGGGTAATTCATTAGATAAATGATCATCAAAATGGTCACTTTTATGAATTCTTATAGCTTCGAATATAATATCACTAATGATTCCAACATCTCCCTTAGCTCGCTTGAGATTGGCCAGCTCAAGTAGACAATCACCAAAGTTAGGATCACTAGAGTTCATCTTACTCAAGGCAATAGATTTATGGAGAATTTTATCCAAATTTTTTAAGGAATGGTCGGGAAATCGTTCCTCAAGAAATTTCCATATAGTATAAGCACAATTAAGAGTAGGCAAACTAGCAATCAAGTTTTTGGGCAATCCTCTAATGATGAGCTCAATAGTTCTAAGATTGCGAATCATGTCAATATCTTCATCTAGGGTAGGATGCAAAGGATCAATGTGGGGTGCACAAGGGCTAGCAATATACTTGTTCAAATGATATTGGTTGAAGATTACAAGCATCTCATTTTTCCACTCATGAAAATATTCTCCATCAAGAATAGGCACTCTATGTCTAAGACTCCCTAAAGTAGACACATCCATCTTCCTCCAATGGTGATTAAACCAAGGAAATGGAGACCAAAGCTCTGATACCACTTGTAGGACCTTGAAGTAGATGTGTCTAGAGGGGGGTGATTAGAAACTTCATGCCAAAGTTGCAATTTTTAAGCTTTTTCGGTTTGAGTGGAGTTTAAGCATAATTTCAACACTCACAATACATATCAAGCAAGTATGCAAAGTGTATATAGGCATCGGAAAGTAAAGCATGCAACTTGCAAGAATGTAAAGGGAAGGGTTTGGAGAATTCAAACGCAATCGGAGACACGGATGTTTTTCCCGTGGTTCGGATAGGTGGTGCTATCCCACATCCACGTTGATGGAGACTTCAACCCACGAAGGGTAACGGTTGCGCGAGTCCACGGAGGGCTCCACCCACGAAGGGTCCACGAAGAAGCAACCTTGTCTATCCCACCATGGCCATCGCCCACGAAGGACTTGCCTCACTAGCGGTAGATCTTCATGAAGTAGGCGATCTCCTTGCCCTTACAAACTCCTTGGTTCAACTCCACAATCTTGTCGGAGGCTCCCAAGTGACACCTAGCCAATCTAGGAGACACCACTCTCCAAGAAGTAACAAATGGTGTGTTGATGATGAACTCCTTGCTCTTGTGCTTCAAATGATAGTCTCCCCAACACTCAACTCTCTTTCATAGGATTTGCATCTGGTGGAAAGAAGATTTTAGTGGAAAGCAACTTGGGGAAGGCTAGAGATCAAGATTCATATGGTAGGAATGGAATGTCTTGGCCTCAACACATGAGTAGGTAGTTCTCTCTTAGAAATAGGATGCTGGAAGTGTAGGCTTAGTCTAATGGCTCTCTGCACGAGTGAAGAGGAGGTGGAGGGGTATTTATAGCCTCCACACAAAATCCAACCGTTACACACAATTTACCAATCTCGGTGGGACCGAATCAGAAAACTCGGTCGGACCGAAATAGTAAACATAGTGACCGTTAGGAATTTCGGTGGGACCGATTGGAACAACTCGGTGGGACCGATGTGCTAGGGTTAGGGAAAATCCAAAACTCGGTTTGACCGATTACTCAAACTCGGTGGGACCGATTTGGGTAATAAGCAAAACAGAGAGTTGGCCAAGCAAACTCGGTGGGACCGATTGCATATCTCGGTGGGACCGAGAGTAATGCAGTAGGTAACAGAGAGTTTGCAAGCCCATCTCGGTGAGACCGAGATCCCATCGGTGAGACCGAACTGATTAGGGTTTGGCAGTGGCTATGACATGTGAAACTCGGTGGCGCCGGGTTGAAAGAATCGGTATGACCGAGTTTGAATTAGGGTTTAGGTCATTTGTGGATATGGGAAAGTAGCTGAGGGTTTTGGAGCATATCATTAAGCACTTGAGCAAGAGGCTCATTAAACAACACCTCATCCCTCCTTGATAGTATTGGCTTTTCCTATGGACTCAATGTGATCTTGGATCACTAAAATGTAAAATGAAGAGTCTTGAACTTCAAGCTTTAGCCAATCCTTTGTCCTTAGTGTCTTGGAGACCTTCCCACACCCTTTAGTCCATGCCACTCATTTGTTGAACTTATCTGAAACATACTAGGTGAAAACATTAGTCCAACAAGACATATGTTGTCATCAATTATCAAAACCATCTAGGGAGCACTTGTGCTTTCATACGACTACTTCCTCTATGTTGCGTCAACGCTTCCGCTTCGGTCTACGAGGGTATGTAGACAACACTCTCCCCTCTCGTTGCTATGCATCACCATGATCTTGCGTGTGCGTAGGAATTTTTTTGAAATTACTACGTTCCTCAACACAAAACACCAGGCATAAGGCCGAGCCTTCCACCCTTTACCAAGTATATAGATGCATTAATTAAATAAGATATATTGTGATATCCTAACAAGTAAACATGTTCCAACAAGGAACAACATCTCCATGTTCCAACAAGGAACAAACTTCAATCTTCACCTGCAACTAACAACGCTATAAGAGGGGCTGAGCAAAGCGGTAACATAGCCAAACAACGGTTTGCTAGGACAAGGTGGGTTAGAGGCTTGGTTTAACAACTTGGGAGGCATGTTAAGCAAGTGGTAGGTATCGCAACATAGTCATAGCAAAAGAGCGAGCAACTAAGCAAGCAAAGATAGAAGTGATTTCGAGGGTATGGTCATCTTGCCTGAAATCCCGCAAGGAAGAAGAACGAGTCCATGAAGAAGACAAACGTTCAAAGTCGAACGGGTCCTCACAAACGCGACGTTAACGGAACCAACCCGAAGAAGCAACACCGGAAAGAAGCAAACAATCATGGTAAAACAACGACCACATAAGCATGACATGATGCACAACCAAATATGATACATGTCCGGTTTAATGAAGCATGGCATGGCAACATGCGCAAACAACACTACAAATTAAGTGGAGCTCAATATGCCACGGAGTTGCATATTGAAGAAAACACCACATGACTTATTTAGTTCTCTCTCGTTTATGTACCCAACAAGATTAAATGTTGTTAGCATGGCAAGAAGTGAAGCAAATGAAACTACCTATCTAGGAAAGTTTAAATGAGGCCGGAACAACAAACAACAAATTCCGGTAAATCCCCATATGCATATTTTAGATTTGGTGCTGTTTTGCCCTAAACCATATTTTAGAGTTGTTAAACATGCAAAACAAGTACACCATATTAAACTAGGCAAAATTCTACCCCATTTACATATAAAGTTTGTTAAAAACGGAGCTAGGGTTATTTAGTTATGAATTAAACCATTTTATCATGACATAGGAGCAAATTTAACCAATCACCATTTTAAACATTTTAAACATAGATGAAAGTTGCATATTATTAAACTAGATAAAATTCTAAGCAAGTTTCATATATAAAGTTTTTACATGTGATGCTTAGTTTGTGAGATATTAATTATATGAACATGAGGGTCTTTTCTGTAAAACTGGCACTCTCTGGAAAAAGCTAAAATCACAGATCTGAAAAAAAACAAATGGGCCGAAACTGGTGCAAGTCTGGGCCAACTGGAAAAAAAGGAACGCTGCTGGTGGGGCGTGTCACCATGGGCCAAGGCCCAGTTCGGACAAGACGGCAGGCTTTAGCTGGGCCTAGGAGAGCCTGCTGGGTCATTGATTGAAGGGGAGGCGGCCCAGGTACGTGCGATCGACACAGAGGCCATGGTTGCGGGCACTCCGACGAACTTGCCGGCAAGGAGGCGCGGATAAGAACATGGAGCGGCGGATCCGTGCAGGGATGGATGGATCCGGTGCAGAGGGGTCCGGATCCAGCCGGAGGAGGGGCGACGGCGACTTGGGGTGGCAGCGGCGAACTCCGGCGGTCCCCTGACGAACTGCAGAATGGGAGGCAGAGAGAGATGAGCTCGGGAGAGCGAGAGGAAGGAAAAAGGAGAGGAGAAGGAGACGGCGATGGGGCACTGGCCTGGGGTTCGCCGGCGAGGGCACTCCGGTGGCCGGCGATGCGAGGCCGACGCGCTGGATCTGATGCGCCGAAGGAGTCCGGCGGGGAGGCGTGGAGTGGAGCGGGGAGCCTCGGGGGTGGGGCGCGGCTTCGGGCCCGGTTCAACCCTGAGCCGGTCGACCTGGGCCTAGGCGGGCAGCGGCGCGGGGTGTTGGGGCTGGCGACATGGCACGTCGCGGTTGGAGGAAGCGGCGGCTCAGGTGGCGGCGCTGCCGGCTTCTGCGCGCCAAGTGGCATCGGATCTGGTGGCCGGCACAGAAAACGAAGGCGCGGGTGGTGCCTGGAGATAGGCCGGGGAAGATAGGGGCTAGGGTTGCCCGATTTGGATGGCTAGGGCGTCCATTTATAGACAGGAGTGTTAGGAGAGGGGGATTAAAGCCGTTTTCGGACCGTTTGATCGCCATTGGATGGTCCGGAGCAGAGAAGGGGTAGGTGGGCTGCCGGTGGGGATAGTGGGCTGTGTAGAGAGGAGGTGTTCTGCGAGGAAAGAGGAGGAATGCAGCCCAACGGCTGTTTCCGGACACCGAAAACGTCCGACGATAGACTCGCTATAATTTCGCTATAGTCAACCATTGGGGCGTCAAACGAACTCCGAATGCGATGAAACTTGGCAGGCGACCTACTCACAACAAAACAACACCACATGCCAACTTTCAACCCATTCCGAGAACATTTTCCGGCCACTTATAAAATAATATTTCGGACATGCCGCGGGCGCGTGCAAGTGTGTCTGGGCTCAGAACGGACGACGGACGGAACTGGGGAACCCGGACGGATGCAAGTTTTTTAAAAACATGATGATGCAATGCACATGATGACATGATAAAATGCAACACGCCAGCGAATGACATGGCAATGGCAGCGAATAACTCGAAGACACCTGGCGCATCGGTCTCGGGGCGTTACAACACTCCACCACTACGAGAGGTTCTCGTCCCGAGATCTAGAATGGCACCGGAGGGACAACGGAAAAGAAAGAGAAGAGGTAAAACTAAGTTGCTCCTTTGACAAACGAGTGAAACCAAAGAACCTTGAAAAGGTTAAGCCATATCGAGAAAAGAATACAATGGAGATAAATGAAGTTGAAAGCACTCCGGTAGGGAAGCGGAATAAGGAATTACAAATTCGGACATCACTTCGGATGAAAAGAGATGAAAGACTTGATAAAATGAAAGAGCTTGAGCAAAGGGGCACAACACTCCGGTTAAGAGGATAAGCATGATAAGGACAAGAAGAAGGTTTGAAGAGAGCAGCAACACAATTCCTCCGGGAGAGAGTAATAGAAGATAGATGATTAAAATAAAGAATGGAGAAGAAAATGCCAACTTCTGTCACAAAGAGTTTGAAAAGACATCTTTAGGAGAAGGGTTGAACGGAGTTATTGGAAAACCAACAACGAAAGAATAAACTTGATATGGTCTTATGGAGTACATCTCAAATTATGAGGTGACAACCTGCCACTCACGGGAAATGAATTGGATTGATATGAACAAATTGACGAGAAATTATGTCGCACCAGAAAGGACAAATGAAGAGCTTGGATCATTTATGAGCACCATAAATAGCAACAATCCTTAGGGAAGGCTTTAGGTGAAATATAACCCAAGATAGCTCCAATGACGTGATTGATGGATTTAAAAATACCTCATTCTTAATAACATGTGAATCATGAAGCATGAATTCAAATTATCAAGAATGACATAATACCACCTCCAATGATACGGAAGAAAGAATTGCACTCCGGATTACAAGAAGAAGACTGCTTTAGCTCCTTAAAAGAATCTCGATGAAAACTTTGAGAAGGAAATAAATCCTTGATGAACCATCAGGTAGAACCTCCATGAAGAACTCCGTTAAATGAAAGAATGATCAAACAGAAAGAAAGGGTAGTTGCAAACACAAGGTGAAGCCTTGCAATGATTTAGATGGAGCTTCGCAACGAGATAATGCGGAAAAGCTTGGAACTCCAGAAAAGAAAGATGAACAAATGAAATCAAGAATTTGATGAGCCTCTCGAGTAAGGAATTAATCACTTGGATGAAACAAGAATAAGAATTACATTATGCTTATCCTTCATCAATTAAATTGATGACAATAAACGGATTTGACATATTACTTAATCTCGTGGAAAAGATTAAGAGAGATATAACATAAACTTAATGGACCACCGGTAAGATTGAAACAACGAATGAATTGATCTGATGAAGAAGGAAGAGAACTCTTGAGCAAAACACCGTAAGAATTGAAAATGAACGAAGAAAAGATAAAGAAACACCAGGAAGAATTAGCAAATGAATGAAGATGCTTGAGAGAATTTAGAGACAAGAGAACGAAGAGATCACGAGCCGATTAGAGATCACTTGAATGAAGCACCGGTAAAATTTGGAGAATGATAGCTGAACGCTGAGATGAATACTTCTGAGATGATGGCCTCCGGAGAATCAAACTGAAAAGACTCTTGAATTTCTCCGGATGGGTGAAAAGAATTCTCGCAACCAAAACAATTATGAGAGGATGGCATCAAGCTAGAACTTAGAATCTTCACGAGAACGGATATGATTGAAGAGAAATTATTCCTCGGTCTTCAAATGTTGAGAATGATGACGAGACCCACCACTGAATTTTTTTTGAGGCACTCCGGAAAGAAAATCGGAAAAGGTTGAGCCAACAATGAAAAGAATTTGAAAGTTCTTGGAGAAATACATATGACTGATGAAGAATCATTCTTACGTCAAACTTTGAGATGAATTTGAAAATAGCTCCGGTAAAATTAGAAGAGTCAGGTAAGATCCTGGGAAAATACCTGTGGGTTAGGGCCCACTCAAAAGAAACACCATTGAAATGATTTAAAAGAGAGGTTGCACTGGTTGAATTAAATGGCTTGAATAAGATAACATCCCCGAAAGAGTTTGAACGAATGCAGAGTGGGAACACAAATCTTCTGAGATATCTTCGGCACTCCGAAACAAATGAATAGCGAGGAGTAGATGATTAAGAGGTGCACCGGTATGAGAAAGGTATTGGAATGAGGAAAAGATATGATCAACAAAGCTTGACTTGAAACCACCGGAGAAGAAAAGAATGAATAATTATGAACTTGAGGCTCCGTTAAAATCTTCTTGAGAATCACCGGATAAGAATATTGACGGAGAGAACGAAGAAACTTTACCTCCATAAAAAGATACTTGATTAAGACATCGGATTCCTTGAAGAAAAAGGGTGGGTGGGTGGGAAAACAAAGGCAACTTGGGAAGGATGAAAAAAACACCATTGAGAAAAGCCGAGATTGGATCTTGCGGATGTTGAAAACGATCGGATTCACTTGAAGAGAAACACAGAAAAAAGGATTGAAATGACAATCTCAATAAACGAGAAGGATTTGTATTCTCAAAGAAATATGAGAACACCGCTTAGAAAGGGTATGGAATCAACATTTGACTTCGAAGCAACTCGAATACCATAACTCAAAACAAAACAAGGACTGGCTTGCAGAATAAGCCAGAACAAACATATGATAGAGATTTCATCCGAAGTTTTCGTGGTGGGGCCTACACGGGCTCGATCGTACAGCACCATCATGTACAAGGCAGTGTACATGACATACGAAGCGTCCCCGAGTCGGCATAGCCAAGGACTCTTTAAGACACAACGAGACCACTGTAAAACCAACCGTGGATAGGCGGACCACTAGACGTCGAACCCCAATTTCATATCATACATCTGTTGGAAAGATATCCTAAGAACTACTTGATTTCCCACCTATGAAACTCCCGAACCTTTCCGGTTATGCAATCAGGTGTTGGGGATACAGGGGAAGCATAATATCTCACCCAAAACTAGCAAATCCTACATCCAGCTGTATCCATCCTTCAACACATAACCAAGAAACCTTCGGAAATCATCTACCTCAACCTTCGAAAAGCATCCGTTATACAAGTTATGGCAATACTTCCGAACTCCCGCCCCAGTACTGGGTGTCGTCGAGGTTATCTCACCAACGAACTGCATAAAAGATATTTTCGATGTCGGCGTACTAAACTCAGGTATTCTAGAACTCCAACGATAAAATTGTGACGACAACACCTCGGAGCTCAACTCCCTGGGACACTTCCACAAAACCCCTGACAGGAGGCACCAAGACAATGTTCTCGTCACAAAACCATCGGAACGATTCCAAGATACCCGCGTGATCCTAAATTTTTTTAGTGAAATTTGAGAAGAGAAGAGTCAAAACTCTACGTTAGGATGCCTTACCAGAGCGATGAGGAGACTGGGAAGTAAAAAGAATTCCTAAACTCTCCGATATATAATTCCTAAATGACTCAAAACATTTTTCTAGACACAACTCGGCTGCTAAAAACGATCAATCAGTGGGGGCTCCTAAGGTCGGGGAAGGCTCTGATACCAACTTGTAACACCCTCGATGCTGCTATATCTCCCACGTGTCGAAGCACGACTTAGAGGCATAACCGCATTGAAAGCAATGTCGCAAGTGAGGTAATCTTCACACAACCCATGTAATACATAAGAGAAAGAGATACATAGTTGGCTTACAATCGCCACTTCACACAATTACATGAATAAAGCATTACAACATCCAAATACAATCAAGGTCCGACTATGGAACCAAAATAAAAGAAGAACCCCAAATGCGACAAAGGTCCCTGATCGACCCCAACTGGGCTCCACTACTGATCAATTAGAACGGAACAACACAAAGGACAAGATCTTCATCGAGCTCCTCCTGAGCTTGGTTGCGTCATCTGCACGGACTCATCGGAACCTGCAAACTGGTTTTGGAAGTATCTGTGAGTCACGGGGACTCAGCAATCTCACACCCTCGCGATCAAGACTATTTAAGCTTACGGGTAAGGTAAAGGTATGAGGTGGAGCTGCAGCAAGCGACTAGCATATATGGTGGCTAACATATTCGCAAATGAGAGCGCGAAGAGAAGGCAAAGCACGGTCGATAAAAGTATGATCAAGAAGTGGTCCTAGAACAACCTACGTCAAGCATAACTCCAACACCGTGTTCACTTCCCGGACTCCGCCGGAAAGAGACCATCACGGTTACAAACGCGGTTGATGCATTTTAGTTAAGGTCAACTTCAGGTTTTCTACAACCGGATGTTAACAAATTCCCATCTGCCCATAACCGTGGGCATGGCTTTCGAAAGTTCAAATCCCTGCAGGGGTGTCCCAACTTAGCCCATCACAAGCTCTCACGGTCAACGAAGGAATAGACCTTCTAGCGGGAAGAACCGATCAGACTCGGAATCCCGGTTACAAGACATTTCGGCAATGGTAAAACAAGACCAGCAAAGCCACCCAGATGTGCCGACAAATCCCGATAGGAGCTGCACATATCTCGTTCTCAGGGCACACCGGATGAGCCAGACGTTGGGTGGGCCAGCCCAGAGTTGCCCCTGGTAGCTTCGGACATCGCTCAGTTCGACCAACACTCAGAGGAGCACTGGCCCGGGGGGGTAAAATAAAGATGACCCTTGGGCTGGCCTAACCCAAGGGAAAGAAAAGGCTAGGTGGCAAATGGTAAAACCAATGTTGGGCCTTGCTGGAGGAGTTTTATTCAAAGTGAACTGTCAAGGGGTTCCCATTATACCCAACTACGTAAGGAACGCAAAATCCGGGAACATAACACAAGGGCGGCAAGAGTGGAACAAAACACCAGGCATAAGGCCGAGCCTTCCACCCTTTACCAAGTATATAGATGCATTAATTAAATAAGATATATTGTGATATCCCAACAAGTAAACATGTTCCAACTAGGAACAACATCTCCATGTTCCAACAAGGAACAAACTTCAATCTTCACCTGCAACTAACAACGCTATAAGAGGGGCTGAGCAAAGCGGTAACATAGCCAAACAACAGTTTGCTAGGACAAGGTGGGTTAGAGGCTTGGTTTAACAACTTGGGAGGCATGTTAAGCAAGTGGTAGGTATCGCAGCATAGGCATAGCAAAAGAGCGAGCAACTAAGCAAGCAAAGATAGAGGTGATTTCGAGGGTATGGTCATCTTGCCTGAAATCCCGCAAGGAAGAAGAACGAGTCCATGAAGAAGACAAACGGACGAAGTCGAACAGGTCCTCACAAACGCGACGTTAACGGAACCAACCCGAAGAAGCAACACCAGAAAGAAGCAAACAATCATGGTAAAACAACCACCACATAAGCATGACATGATGCACAACCAAATATGATGCATGTCCGGTTTAATGAAGCATGGCATGGCAACATGCGCAAACAACACTACAAATTAAGTGGAGCTCAATATGCCACGGAGTTGCATATTGAAGAAAACACCACATGACTTATTTAGTTCTCTCTCGTTTATGTACCCAACAAGATTAAATGTTGTTAGCATGGCAAGAAGTGAAGCAAATGAAACTACCTATCTAGGAAAGTTTAAATGAGGCCGGAACAACAAACAACAAATTCCGGTAAATCCCCATATGCATATTTTAGATTTGGTGCTGTTTTGCCCTAAACCATATTTTAGAGTTGTTAAATATGCAAAACGAGTACACCATGTTAAACTAGGCAAAATTCTACCCCATTTACATATAAAGTTTGTTAAAAACGGAGCTACGGTTATTTAGTTATGAATTAAACCATTTTATCATGACATAGGAGCAAATTTAACCAATCACCATTTTAAACATTTTAAACTTAGACGAAAGTTGCATATTATTAAACTAGATAAAATTCTAAGCAAGTTTCATATATAAAGTTTATACATGTGATGCTTAGTTTATGAGATATTAATTATATGAACATGAGGGTCTTTTCTGTAAAACTGGCACTCTCTGGAAAAAGCTAAAATCACAGATCTGAAAAAAAACAAATGGGCCGAAACTGGTGCAAGTCTGGGCCAACTGGAAAAAAAGGAACGCTGCTGGTGGGGCGTCTCACCATGGGCCAAGGCCCAGTTCGGACGAGACGACAGGCTTTAGCTGGGCCTGGGAGAGGCCGTTGGGTCAACGATTGAAGGGGAGGCAGCCCAGGTACGTGCGATCGACGTAGAGGCCATGGTCGCGGGCACTCCGGCGAACTTGCCGGCAAGGACGCGCGGAGAAGAACATGGAGCGGCGGATCCGTGCAGGGATGGATGGATCCGGTGCAGAGGGGTCCGGATCCAGCTGGAGGAGGGGCGACAGCGACTTGGGGTGGCAACAGCGAACTCCGGCGGTCCCCTGACGAACTACAGAATGGGAGGCAGAGAGAGATGAGCTCGGGAGAGCGAGAGGAAGGAAAAAGGAGAGGAGAAGGAGACGGCGATGGGGCACTGGCCTGGGGTTCGCCGGCGAGGGCACTCCGGTGGCCGGCGATGCGAGGCCGGCGCGCTGGATCTGATGCGCCGAAGGAGTCCGGCGGGGAGTCGTGGAGTGGAGCGGGGAGCCTCGGGGGTGGGGCGCGGCTTCGGGCCCGGTTCGACCCTGAGCCGGTCGACCTGGGCCTAGGCGGGCCGCGGCGCGGGGTGTTGGGGCTGGCGACGTGGCACGTCGCGGTTGGAGGAAGCGGCGGCTCAGGTGGCGGCGCTGCCGGCTTCTGCGCGCCAAGTGGCGTCGGATCTGGTGGCCGGCACAGAAAACGAAGGCGCGGGTGGTGCCTAGAGATAGGCCGGGGAAGATAGGGGCTAGGGTTGCCCGATTTGGACGGCTAGGGCGTCCATTTATAGACAGGAGTGTTAGGAGAGGGGGATTAAAGCCGTTTTCGGACCGTTTGATCGCCATCGGATGGTCCGGAGCGGAGAAGGGGTAGGTGGGCTGCCGGTGGGGATAGTGGGCTGTGTAGAGAGGAGGTGGTCTGCGAGGAAAGAGGAGGAATGCAGCCCAACGGCTGTTTCCGGACACCGAAATCGTCCGACGATAGACTGGCTATAATTTCGCTATAGTCAACCGTTGGGGCGTCAAACGAACTCCGAATGCGATGAAACTTGGCAGGCGACCTACTCACAACAAAACAACACCGCATGCCAACTTTCAACCCATTCCGAGAACATTTTCCGGCCACTTATAAGATAATATTTCGGACATGCCGCGGGCACGTGCAAGTGTGTCTGGGCTCAGAACGGACGACGGACGGAACTGGGGAACCCGGACGGATGCAAGTTTTTTAAAAACATGATGATGCAATGCACATGATGACATGATAAAATGCAACACGCCAGCGAATGACATGGCAATGGCAGCGAATAACTCGAAGACACCTGGCGCATCGGTCTCGGGGCGTTACAAGGGGGCACCCCATAGATACAACAATTGATCGTTTGATCTTTTAGCCGTGTACGGTGCCCCCCTCCACCACAGTCCACCTCGATATTACTGTACTGGTGCTTAGGCGAAGTCCTGCGTTGGTAGAACATCAACATCGTCACCACGCCGTCGTGCTGACGAAACTCTCCCTCGACACTTGGCTGGATCGGAGTTCGAGGGACATCATCGGGCTGAACATGTGCTGAACTTGGAGGTGCCATAGGTTCGGTACTTGATCGGTCGGATCGTGAAGACGTACGACTACATCAACCGCGTTGTGCTAATGCTTCCGCTTTCGGTCTATGAGGGTACATGGACAACACTCTCCCCTCTCGTTGCTATGCATCACCATGATCTTGCATGTGCGTAGGAATTTTTTTGAAATTACTACGTTCCCCAACAGTGGTATCAGAGCCAGGTTACATGCAGAGATGTCGTATGCACGAGTAGAACACAAGTGAGTTGTGGGCGATATAAGTCATACTGCTTACCAGCATGTCATACTTTGGTTCGGCGGTATTGTTGGATGAAGCGGCCCGGACCGACATTACGCGTACGCTTACACGAGACTGGTTCTACCGACGTGCTTTGCACACAGGTGGCTGGCGAGTGTCAGTTTCTCCAACTTTAGTTGAGCCGAGTGTGGCTACGCCCGGTCCTTGCGAAGGTTAAAACAACACCAACTTGACAAACTATCGTTGTGGTTTCGTTGCGTAGGTAAGAACGGTTCTTGCTAAGCCTGTAGCAGCCACATAAAACTTGCAACAACAAAGTAGAGGACGTCTAACTTGTTTTCGCAGGGCATGTTGTGATGTGATATGGTCAAGACATGATGCTAAATTTTATTGTATGAGATGATCATGTTTTGTAACCGAGTTATCGGCAACTGGCAGGAGCCATATGGTTGTCGCTTTATTGTATGCAATGCAATTGCCCTGAAATGCTTTACTTTATCACTAAGCGGTAGCGATAGTCGTAGAAGCATAAGATTGGCGAGACGACAATGATGCTACGATGGAGATCAAGGTGTCGCGCCGGTGACGATGGTGATCATGACGGTGCTTCGAAGATGGAGATCACAAGCACAAGATGATGATGGCCATATCATATCACTTATATTGATTGCATGTGATGTTTATCTTTTATGCATCTTATCTTGCTTTGATTGGCGGTAGCATTATAAGATGATCTCTCACTAAATTTCAAGATAAAAAGTGTTCTCCCTGAGTATGCACTGTTGCCAAAGTTCATCGTGCTCAGACACCACATGATGATCGGGTGTGATAAGCGCTACGTCCATCTACAACGGGTGCAAGCCAGTTTTGCACACGCAGAATACTCAGGTTAACCTTGACGAGCCTAGCATATGCAGATATGGCCTCGGAACAATGAGACCGAAAGGTCGAGCGTGAACCATATAGTAGATATGATCAACATAGTGATGTTCACCATTGAAAACTACTCCATTTCACGTGATGGTCGGTTATGGTTTAGTTGATTTGGATCACGTGATCACTTAGAAGATTAGAGGGGTGTCTTTCTAAGTGGGAGTTCTTAAGTAATATGATTAATTGAACTTAAATTTATCATGAACTTAGTACCTGATAGTATCTTGCTTGTCTATGTTTGATTGTAGATAGATGGCCCATGCTGTTGTTCCGTTGAATTTTAATGCGTTCCTTGAGAAAGCAAAGTTGAAAGATGATGGTAGCAATTACACGGACTGGGTCCGTAACTTGAGGATTATCCTCATTGCTGCTCAGAAGAATTACGTCCTGGAAGCACCGCTAAGTGCCAGGCCTGCTGCTGATGCAACTGACGACGTTAAGAACATCTGGCAGAGCAAAGCTGATGACTACTCGATAGTTCTGTGTGCCATGCTTTACGGCTTAGAACCGGGACTTCAACGACGTTTTGAACGTCATGGAGCATATGAGATGTTCCAGGAGTTGAAGTTAATATTTCAAGCAAATGCCCGGATTGAGAGATATGAAGTCTCCAATAAGTTCTACAGCTGCAAGATGGAGGAGAATAGTTCTGTCAGTGAACATATACTTAGAATGTCTGGGTCCCATAATCATTTAACTCGGCTGGGAGTTAATCTTCCAATTAATAGTGTCATTGACAGAGTTCTACAATCACCGCCACCAAGCTACAAGAGCTTCATGATGAACTATAATATGCAAGGGATGAATAAGACAATTCCCTATCTCTTCACAGTGCTAAAGGCAGCAGAGGTAGAAATCAAGAAGGAGCATCAAGTGTTGATGGTCAATAAGACCACCAGTTTCAAGAAAAAAGGTAAAGGGAAGAAGAAGGGGAACTTCAAGAAGAACAGCAAGGAAGTTGCTGCTCAGGAGAAGAAACCCAAGTCTGGACCTAAGCCTGAAACTGAGTGCTTCTACTGCAAGCAGACTGGTCACTGGAAGCGGAACTGCCCCAAGTATTTGGCGGATAAGAAGGATGGCAAGGTGAACAAAGGTATATGTGATATACATGTTATTGATGTGTAACTTACTAGAGCTCGCAGTAGCACCTGGGTATTTGATACTGGTTCTGTTGCTAATATTTGCAACTCGAAACAGGGACTACGGATTAAGCTAACACTAGCAAAGGACGAGATGACGATGCGCGTGGGAAATGGTTCCAAAGTCGATGTGATCGCAGTCCGCACGCTACCTCTACATCTACCTTCGGGATTAGTATTAGACCTAAATAATTGTTATTTGGTGCCAGCGTTGAGCATGAACATTATATCTAGATCTTGTTTGATGCGAGACGGTTATTCGTTTAAATCAGAGAATAATGGTTGTTCTATTTATATGCGTAATATCTTTTATGGTCATGCACCCTTGAAGAGTGGTCTATTTTTGATGAATCTCGATATTAGTGATACACATATTCATAATGTTGAAACCAAAAGATGCAGAGTTGATAATGATAGTGCAACTTATTTGTGGCAGTGCCGTTTAGGTCATATCGGTGTAAAGCGCATGAAGAAACTCCATACCGATGGACTTCTGGAACCACTTGATTATGAATCACTTGGTACTTGCGAACCGTGCCTCATGGGCAAGATGACTAAAATGCCGTTCTCCGAAACTATGGAGAGAGCAACAGATTTGTTGGAAATCATTTATACAGATGTGTGTGGTCTGATGAATGTTGAGGCTCGTGGCGGATATCGTTATTTTTCACACCTTCACAGATGATTTAAGCAGATATGGGTATATCTACTTAATGAAGCATAAGTCTGAAACATTTGAAAAGTTCAAAGAATTTCAGAGTGAAGTTGAAAATCATCGTAACAAGAAAATAAAGTTTCTACGATCTGATCGTGGAGGAGAATATTTGAGTTACGAGTTAGGTCTACATTTGAAACAATGCCACCCAGAACACCACAGCGTAATGGTGTGTCCGAATGCCGTAATCGTACTTTACTAGATATGGTGCGATCTATGATGTCTCTTACAGATTTACCGCTATCATTTTGGGGTTATGCTTTAGAGACGGCCGCATTCACATTAAATAGGGCACCATCAAAATCCGTTGAGACGACACCTTATGAACTGTGGTTTAGCAAGAAACCAAAGTTGTCGTTTCTGAAAGTTTGGGGCTGCGATGCTTATGTGAAAAAGCTTCAACC
Organism: Triticum monococcum; assembly: GCA_034509565.1. Lineage (NCBI taxonomy): Eukaryota > Viridiplantae > Streptophyta > Magnoliopsida > Poales > Poaceae > Triticum > Triticum monococcum. Next base: position 72,613,313 of record CM067843.1, read on the forward strand.
GGATAAGCTCGAACCCAAATCAGAGAAATGTATCTTCATAGGATACCCAAAGGAGACTGTTGGGTACACATTCTATCACAGATCCGAAGGCAAGACATTCGTTGATAAGAATGGATCCTTTCTAGAGAAGGAGTTTCTCTCGAAAGAAGTGAGTGGGAGGAAAGTGGAACTTTATGAGGTAACTATACCTGCTTATCTGTTGGAAAGTAGTTCATCACAGAAACCGGTTTCTGTGATGCCTACACCAATTAGTGAGGAAGTTAATGATGATGATCATGGAACTTCAGATCAAGTTACTACTGAACCTCGTAGATCAACCAGAGTAAGATCCACACCAGAGTGGTACGGTAATCCTGTCCTGGAAGTCATGCTACTAGATCATGATGAACCTACGAACTATGAAGAAGCGATGGTGAGCCCAGATTCCGCAAAATGGCTTGAGGCCATGAAATCTGAGATGGGATCCATGTATGAGAACAAAGTATGGACTTTGGTTGACTTGCCCAATGATCGGCTAGCAATTGAGAATAAATGGATCTTCAAGAAGAAGACTGACGCTGACGGTAATGTTACTGTCTACAAAGCTCGACTTGTTGCGAAAGGTTTTGGACAAGTTCAAGGGATTGACCACGATGAGACTTTCTCACCCGTAGCGATGCTTAAGTCTGTCTGAATCATGTTAGCAATTGCTGAATTTTATGATTATGAAATTTGGCAAATGGATGTCAAAACTGCATTCCTGAATGGATTTCTGGAAGAAGAGTTATATATGATGCAACCGGAAGGTTTTTTCGATCCAAAGGGAGCTAATAAAGTGTGCAAGCTCCAGCGATCCATTTATGGACTGGTGCAAGCCTCTCGGAGTTGGAATAAACGCTTTGATAGTGTGATCAAAGCATTTGGTTTTATACAGACTTTTGGAGAAGCCTGTATTTACAAGAAAGTGAGTGGGAGGTCTGTAGCATTTCTGATATTATATGTGGATGACATATTGCTGATTGGAAATGATATAGAATTTCTGGATAGCATAAAGGGATACTTGAATAAGAGTTTTTCAATGAAAGACCTCGGTGAAGCTACTTACATATTGGGCGTCAAGATCTATAGAGATAGATCAAGACGCTTAATTGGACTTTCACAAAGCACATACCTTGACAAAGTTTTGAAGAAGTTGAAAATGGATCAAGCAAAGAAAGGGTTCTTGCCTGTGTTACAAGGTGTGAAGTTGAGTAAGACTCAATGCCTGACCACTTCAGAAGATAGAGAGAAAATGAAAGATGTTCCCTATGCTTCAGCCATAGGCTCTATCATGTATGCAATGCTGTGTACCAAACCTGATGTGTGCCTTGCTATAAGTCTAGCAGGGAGGTACCAAAGTAATCCAGGAGTGGATCACTGGACAGCGGTCAAGAACATCCTGAAATACCTGAAAAGGACTAAGGATATGTTTCTCATTTATGGAGGTGACAAAGAGCTCATCGTAAATGGTTAAGTTGATGCAAGCTTTGACACTAATCCGGACGATTCTAAATCGCAAACCGGATACGTGTTTACATAGAACGGTGGAGCTGTCAGTTGGTGCAGTTCTAAACAAAGCGTTATGGCGGGATCTACATGTGAAGCCGAATACATAGCTGCTTCGGAAGCAGCAAATGAAGGAGTCTGGATGAAGGAGTTCATATCCGATCTAGGTGTCATACCTAGTGCATAATGTTGCAGATCCGTTGACTAAGCCTCTTCCACGAGCAAAACATGATCAACACCAAGGCTCCATGGATGTTAGAATCATTACTGTGTAATCTAGATTATTGACTCTGGTGCAAGTGGGAGACTGAAGGAAATATGCCCTAGAGGCAATAATAAAGTTATTATTTATTTCCTTATATCATGATAAATGTTTATTATTCATGCTAGAATTGTATTAACCGGAAACATAATACATGTGTGAATACATAGACAAACAGGTTGTCACTAGTATGCCTCTACTTGACTAGCTCGTTGATCAAAGATGGTTATGTTTCCTAACCATGGACATGAGTTGTCATTTGATTAACGGTGTCACATCATTAGGAGAATGATGTGATTGACATGAACCATTCCGTTAGCTTAGCACCCAATCGTTTAGTATGTTGCTATTGCTTTCTTCATGACTTATACATGTTCCTATGACTATGAGATTATGCAACTCCCGTTTACCGGAGGAACACTTTGTGTGATACCAAACGTCACAACGTAACTGGGTGATTATAAAGGTGCTCTACAGGTGTCTCCAAAGGTACTTGTTGGGTTGGCGTATTTCGAGATTAGGATTTGTCACTCCGATTGTCGGAGAGGTATCTCTGGGCCCTCTTGGTAATGCACATCACTTAAGCCTTGGAAGCATTGCAACTAATGAGTTATTTGCGGGATGATGTATTACGGAACGAGTAAAGAGACTTGCCGGTAATGAGATTGAACTAGGTATTGAGATACCGACGATCGAATCTCGGGCAAGTAACATACCGATGACAAAGGGAACAACGTATGTTGTTATGCAGTTTAACCGATAAAAGATCTTCGTAGAATATGTGGGAGCAAATATGAGCATCCAGGTTCCGCTATTGGTTATTGACCGGAGACGTGTATCGGTCATGTCTACATAGTTCTCGAACCCGTAGGGTCCGCACGCTTAACGTTTCGATGACAGTTATATTATGAGTTTATATGTTTTGATGTACCGAAGGTTGTTCGGAGTCCCGGATGTGATCACGGACATGACGAGGAGTCTCGAAATGGTCGAGACATGAAGATTGATATATTGGAAGCCTATGTTTGGATATCGTAAGTGTTCCGGGTGAAATCGGGATTTTATCGGAGTACCGGGAGGTTACCGGAACCCCCCGGGGGCTTAATGGTCCTACATGGGCCTTAGTGGAAATAGAGGGCAGCAAGGGGAGTGTGGGGCGCGCCCCCCAAGGCCCAAACCGAATTGGTTTAGGGCAAGGGGGGCCGCCCCCCCTCTTTCCTTTTCCCCCTCTCTCTTTCCTTCTCCCAAGTCCTAATCCAACTAGGAAAGGGGGGGGGAATCCTACTCCCGGTGGGAGTAGGACTCCTCCTGGCGCGCCTCCTCCCTGGCCGGCCGCACCCCCCCCCCTTTGCTCCTTTATATACAGGGGTAGGGGCACCCCATAGACACAACAATTGATCGTTTGATATTTTAGCCGTGTGCGGTTGCCCCCTCCACCATAGTCCACCACGATATTACTGTAGCGGTGCTTAGGCAAAGCCCTGCGTCGGTAGAACATCAACATCGTCACCACGCCGTCATGTTGACGAAACTCTCCCTCAACACTCGGCTGGATCGGAGTTTGAGGGACATCATCGGGCTGAGCGTGTGCTGAACTCGGAGGTGCCGTACATTCGGTACTTGATCGGTCAGATCATGAAGTCGTACGACTACATCAACCGCGTTGTGCTAACGCTTCCGCTTTCGGTCTACGAGGGTACGTGGACAACACTCCCCCCTCTCGTTGCTATGCATCACCATGATCTTGCATGTGCATAGGATTTTTTTTAAATTACTACGTTCCCCAACAGAAGCTACGCGCGAGTCCCTCGTACCTGCACAAAACAAATAAATCTTCGCAACCAACGCGATAAGGGGTTGTCAATCCCTACACGGCCACTTACGAGAGTGAGATATGATAGATATGATAAGATAATATTTTTAGGATAAAGATGCAAAGTATAATAAAAGCAAAGTAAAAAAGCAAAGGAAATAGCTAAGTATTGGAAGATTAATATGATGAAGATAGACCCGGGGGCCATAGGTTTCACTAGTGGCTTCTCTCAAGAGCATAAGTATTCTACGGTGGGTGAACGAATTACTGTTGAGCAATTGACAGAATCAAGCATATTTATGAGAATATCTAGGTATGATCATGTATATAGGCATCACGTCCGATACAAGTAGACCGACTCCTGCCTGTATCTACTACTATTACTCCACTCATCGACCGCTATCTAGCATGCATCTAGAGTATTAAGTTCATGAAAACAGAGTAACACCTTAAGCAAGATGACATGATGTAGAGGGACAGACTCATGCAATATGATGAAAACCCCATCTTGTTATCCTCGATGGCAACAATACAATACGCGCCTTGCTGCCCCTACTGTCACTGGGAAAGGACACCGCAAGAATGAACCCAAAGCTAAGCACTTCTCCCATTGCAAGAAAGATCAATCTAGTAGGCCAAACCAAACTGATAATTCGAAGAGACTTGCAAAGATAACCAATTATACATAATAGAATTCAGGGAAGATTCAAATATTGTTCATAGATAGACTTGATCATAAACCCACAATTCATCGGTCTCAACAAACACACCGCAAAAAGAAGATTACATCGAATAGATCTCCACAAGAGAGGGGGAGAACATTGTATTGAGATCCAAAAAGAGAGAAGAAGCCATCTAGCTAATAACTATGGATCCGTAGATCTGAGGTGAACTACTCACACTTCATCGGAGGGGCTATGGTGATGATGTAGAAGCCCTCCGTGATGGATACCCCCTCCGGCGGAGCTCCGGAACAGGCCCCAAGATGGGATCTCATGGATACAGAAAGTTGCGGCGGTGAAATTAGGGTTTTGGCTCCGTATCTGATCGTTTGGGGGTACGTAGGTATATATAGGAGGAAGGAGTACGTCGGTGGAGCAACAGGGGGGCCACAAGGGTGGAGGGCGCGCCTGGGGGAGGCGCGCCCCCTAGCTCGTGGCCTCCTCCTTTGTTTCTTGACGTAGGGTCCAAGTCTCCTGGATCATGTTCGGTGAGAAAATCACGTTCCCGAAGGTTTCATTCCGTTTGGACTCCGTTTGATATTCCTTTTCTTCGAAACCCTAAAATAGGCAAAAAAACAACAATTTTGGGCTGGGCCTCCGGTTAATAGGTTAGTCCCAAAAATAATATAAAAGTGGATAATAAAGCCCAACAATGTCCAAAACAGTAGATAATATAGCATGGAGCAATCAAAAATTATAGATACGTTGGAGACGTATCAGATTGGTGAAGCATTCCTACTCCTCCGTAGAGGAGCCGCGGGTATATATTGATTCAGGGCAGGAACAACCTATGCCGTGGTTTACAAGGAATCCACTGATCGCTAGTATTCTGCAGGACGAGGGATAGGAAGTTAAACGGGAGAGGATAGAGGAACTAGTTAAGATTACATGAACGTAAATATCTCTAAGTCTAACAAGCGGCAACTGCTGACCTTCGCGATCTTCTCGGTGGACTTCGACGACGACGACGACAGCAATGGCACGCTCACGCCCGTGACAAGCCTTGGCTACCGCTCGCAGTTTCTCGGCGAGGGCGGGTGCCTGTCCGTCTCCGCCCAGGACCTCCCTTCGCTGAGCAGCAACTCCGTCTACTTCTCCACGCCCTTCTACCATCTTCAAGTGCGCTCGGTGGCGGTCGCCGACTCCGGCTGTTGGAGTTGGCCCGAGGAGCTGGCGGCGCAATGCCAGATTCACGACAGGAAGGAGATGATCTGACCCTCGGTGCGCCCCTTCACCCTCGCCGATCATCTCCTCACCTTCTGCCACCCTCGTGAGTGGACCAAAGGGCTCATGTTCCATGAGTACCATGTCATACCTGAATCTTTCAAGGAGCTGCGGAACAAGATCAGGGCAAAAGACTCGCAGCTGCGGATTCCACTCGTCCCCAGCAATATCAAGTAAGCTAGCGCTACAAATTCCAGGATGCAATAATATGAGATTGCTTCGTACCATATTTTTTTGGGGGAAGGCCATCATGGCTAGCTTTATTAACTTAAAACAGAGTTACATCATTCACTAATTGACTGATCAAAAACCCTGGGGATTCCTCAATCCAACTTTCATTACATTTATTACCGAAACTAAATTTTGCTAGCTCATGAGCTACTGAATTTGCCTCACGATAACAATGTGAAAATGTGACCTTCCCTATCGATGTTGCCATATCAAGACATTCAGCAAAGATTGCCGCTGCTGAGTCCCACCATTGAACTTGTCCCTGACAATTGTTAACAACACTCAAAGAGTCTGAAACTGCTGCTACTCTATTAAAACCCAAAGTATTTGCTAGGTTTAAACCATCACGCACTGCCATTGCTTCCGTTGTCACTGCATCTGCCGCTACCTGAATGAATCTGCATTGAGCAGCAATGAACCGCCCCTTGTCGTCCCGAAGTACACATCTAGTCGCTCCTGAGCCTACATCATCATGAAATGAAGCATCAACATTTAATTTAATAAACTTTGGATCAGGTTTCTTCCACCTGTGTTCAACTCCTTCTTTTTTGTTCCTGATGGTGTTGGCATAGTTTGCCGCAATTGCAAGGATAGAAGAACTCCATCTGGACGACGGTGGACATGAGTCATGGTGAGTGTGGCGTCGCCTTAGCCACCAAATATACTAGCAGCCCGCTGCTATGACTTCTTTCACATTCATACTTGGCATTACAAGGGTTTTGGTTTGCGGTTCCAGAAGTAAGAATTCCAATATTGCTGATCCTAAGCAATCCACATGCGTCGCTTGCTCTATATAATCCAAGAGCCTGAGACCCCTCCATAGCTCCTTTGCCAAATCACATTGGAAAAGTAAATGTCTCATGTCCTCCGGTCCCTTACGATACACTAGACATACATCACTGATTGGGAGGTGTTTGTTTGCCAAAATCGAAAACAAAGGGACAACTCCACGTAGGGCACGCCAGCAAAATATTTGAATTTTACATGGCACTTGTAGCTCCCAAAGATGCTTCCAAATCTCAGCTTGTATAGCTGAAGTAGATGTAGATATGCTGACGGAATGATTTATGAATTTATGTGCCCATTGTTCATGGTAGGCCGAGCTAACAGTGAAGACACCACTCCTTGTAAGATTCCATGCTACAAAATCATCAAAGGCCTGGAAGTTTAGTGGTATTTGGAGAATTCTGTTTGCATCCACCGGATAAAATATTTCTCGAATTAACTGTTCATCCCATTGACTAGTTACTGGATCAATTAATTCCACAACTTTAACAAGTAAAGTATGGCCTCTAGGTGTTATTACCTTCCTGTCCAGACTCGCAGGAATCCATGGGTCATTCCAAATGTCCACTTTCTCCCCTGATCCAATGCGCCATATATACCCTCTCTTAAAAGTAGGCAAACAGGCTACAATACCCTTCCATGTGAATGAAGAGCCGGTTTTTGGTCCTGCATGTAGCAAATCAGTATTTGGGAAATATTTTGCCTTCAAAATCCTAGCACAGACCGAATCAGGATTGTTTATCATTCTCCAACATTATTTTGCCAAGAGTGCTAGATTAAAAGAATGGAGGTCTCTAAAATCCATGCCACCATCACTCTTCGGGATACAAAGTTTCCACCATGAGAACCAATGCATCTTTTTATTCTCTTCCTCAACCCCACCAAAATTGAGCAATGACATCAGTAATATCTTTGCAGACACCCTTTGGTAAACAAAATACCGACATAGCCAATACTGGTATTGATTGAGCAACAACTTTCAACAAAACTTCCTTACCACCAGTGGACAGTTGCTTCTCCATCCAACCCTTCAACAGCTTCTTTATTTTCTCACATAAATGTTTAAAGCAATCACTTCTATCAGCCCCTACCAAAGCAGGCAGTCCTAGATATTTGTCTGACAAAGCTTGATTAGTAATGTTCAACTGTTGACAGATCTCATCTCTAGTTTGCATATTAGTGTTTGGGCTGAAAAATATACTGGATTTTCCAGCACTTACCAACTGTCCCGAGTTGTCACAATAGGTTTCCAACACTTGCTGTAAGGAAGTTGCATTAATCATATCTGCTCTCATGAGAATCAGAGAATTGTCAGCAAATAAAAGGTGTGAAAACTGATGGTCCATTTCTGCACACTCTTTTCCCATCTATGCCACCAACTTCGTCTTCATACTGCAACATGCTAGAAAGACCTTCTGCACAAATCAAGAAAAGATAAGGTGATAGTGGGTCGCCCTGTCTAATCCCCCTGGATGGTATAAACATGTTTGTTTCTTGAGAATTGAACTGCACTCTATATCTTACTGAAATCACACACTCCATAATGAGTTCTATCCACCGATTATCAAAGCCCAACTTATGCACATATTTTTAAGGAAAATCCATTCTACTCTGTCGTATGCCTTATGCATATCCAACTTAACAGCACATAAGCATGTCCGACTGTTTTTGTATTCTTAATTTTGTGAATGCACTCACAAGCCACTAGAATACTATCAGTAATCATTCTACCAGGGACAAAAGCACTCTGAGTAGGGGCAATAATCTTGTGTAGAATGCTTTTCAGACGAACAAAGAGAATTTTTGATATGATAATGTACAAAACGTTACAAAGACTTATGGGGCGGTACTGAGTTATCAACTCTGGAGAATCCACCTTGGGTATTAACACTATAGAAGTGTCATTCCACTCCGCTGGAATATGCTTTGAATTAATTGCATTCAGAACAGCTTCAGTTATTTCTTCCCTCAAAATATGCCAATACTTCTTAAAGAACACAACATGTAAACCATCTGGTCCAGGGGCTTTCAAGCCCCCAATGCTGAAAACTGCTTTACGAATGTCATCAGTAGTGAAAGGAGCCACCAGGTAGTTATTCATTTGAGACGTTACCTTCCTGTTTACCTTCTGTAACACCGCGGGATCAGTTTGCTGCACCTCGGATGTAAACAAGTTCTCAAAATAGCCTTGAATATGATGGTTCAAATCATGCATATCTTCTATAATATCGCCGTTTTCATCTTTCAGTTTTTTGATATAATTCTTCTTACGTCTTGCCGCTGCAAAAGCCTAGAAAAAGCCGTATTCCGGTCTCCAAACTTTAACCAGTCAGCTCTTGAATGTTGCACAGTCTGGATCTCTTCCAATTCGAGCAAATATTCCACTAATTCAACTAGTTCCTTCCTCTTTATTTCATTCTCATCAGTCATGGGGCCCGACATTGCCTCCTCCAACTCCCTTTCTGCTTTCTTCAACCTCTTTTTTGGTTTTTTAGGACTCATTGGTCCCAGTCATGGAAGACCGAGTGCATGCGTGACAGCTTCTAAAAAATACCTGGCACCGAAGTATCATTTTTCACATTATCCCATGAGGTTTGTACCAACTCTAAAAATTGATCCTCTCTAAGCCACCGAGCTTCAAATCTCTTCGGTCCTCCCTGGTTAGGGATCGATCTCAGATAATATTCTGTATCCACCACTAAAGGCCTGTGGTTCGAGTGGTTAAAATTGACATGCTCTATGGCAGCATTAGGAAAGGTATTTCTCCACTCATAATTCACTAACCCTCTGTCCAGTCTTTCTCGAATATGGCCTCTTCTCCAAGTAAATATGTCACCTATATACCCCATGTCCTGTAGCTCACAATCTTCCATTGCTTGTTGGAAAGCTGTCATGTACTGTTGCGGCTTTGGGTTTCCTCCTTCCTTCTCATGCAAATATTGGATCTCATTTAGATCCCCTATCAACAGCCAAGGAAGTGTGTTGTTTTGGTACAGCTGCCACATAAGCCCCCAGGTCAGGTGCTTATGCTCCCATTTAAACTCTCCATACATACCAGTTAATCTCCATGTCTTTGCATCACATGTTATTTGAGCATCAATGAACATGGGGTCCAGATTTAGTCGTTGTACTGTTATATTATTCTGCCAAAACAGGACCAGACCTCCCCTTCTACCATCACTTGCACAAATCATCTTCTGATCCATTTTCAATCTACGTCTTAAGCATTCAGTCGGATAGCTATCTAGGTGAGTCTCCGACAAAAACATCACATCGGGAAGCACGCTTCGCTGGATGTCCAGCAAAGCTCGAACTGCCGGTTCATTCCCTAATCCTCGACAGTTCCAAGCTAAGAGTTTCATTGTTCACGGCGATCACCCTCGAGAGGTGTCTCCGATCCTGAAGTTTCTGAGGAACTTGGGTTACTATAAACAACATGTCCATCCTTATCCTTGAACCTCTTCCTGTTCATACTCTTCTGAGGTGTATCCAAGGGTCCCGAGACCCTCTCCTCATTTGTTTCTGTTTCGAAAAGATTTACCTTTTCCGCAAACGTGGCCTTTTCTGGTTCCTAAATTGTTTTGTTCCCTGTAAAATGAATGATCGCAGATGTTGGGTCTGTACCCACACTTATTTTTCTAGCCGGTAGAGTAAATGTGTTGCTATCTTGGGTTGTCCTCTTTCCCAAGATGTTTTCTGATGCTGCCATCACTCTTGCGTCTTGGCTGTTGGTTCCTGGAACGATCTCATTCATTTTTGTACCACTGGTCTCATTGCTTTCCTTCTGGACATAATTGTGTCTCCAACTGACTGATGCATCTCCACCCTTACTCGAAACAGCAAGGGGGTCATTATCAGTTCCCCGGCCTCTACTAAAACCTCGCCCAAGACCACTTCCCCTTCCAACAGAATCATCCATGCCTCCTCTCTGCCGGTCAGATGGGCCACGTCCACCACATCCACCCCCTCTGCCTCTGCGAGGGGCCATCAAGAAACTTCCCCACTGAAAGTTTGATTTGTCATGCTCGTCTGTCCCACATTCTTCATGCCAATGACCTAATAAACCACATGCATTACAGAAAGTTGGGAGCTTCTCAAATTTTACCAGGTACTTCTCAGTTTCACCTCCTTTAGTTATCCCCAGAGCCCTAGTCAATTTCTTGTTAACATCCAGGCTCACTCGTACTCTGATGAGCTCACCAATGAAACCGTTGGGGAGTGTAACCTGTACCTCCTCGACCTTGCCGATCTGGCTCGCTAGATTCTGCAGCGCACTCTTACTCTTGAGAACTCCATCAGGTAATCTATGGATTTGACACCACGTCGTCAACCTGTCTAACTCGATCTTTTCTGGGTTGGTAAATCCATCATATTCTGCCATGAGCAAAGCCGTTCCATGGAAATCCCAAGGGCTCTGATGCATGGCCTTGTTCCAATCCGCAAGGCAATTGAATTGTATTGAAAAAGGTTTGCATTAATCCTCCTCCAGATCACCGCCTGAGCAGGATTCCAGGCCGCCTTCATCTCTGCTATCAGCGCACTCTGGCTGAAACTTTTCTTCGTTGGGAGTCGCCCTAAGGCCAACCACTTAGGTCTGATCTCTTCCACATCAATCTCATCCTCCCAAACTAGATCATCCGCCTCGTCTTCTTCCAGATTCAATCTTTCTAGCAGTTTTCTGGTGTCATCTTCTAATCCCGCCATGCCCGAACTGCCACTCGAGATCTCCGTCGCCATGATCGTCCCAAAAACCCTAGGTCGCAATCGCCTTCTATCCAACCAGCACCGACGATGGGGAACCGCCCGGTGGAGAAGTAGAGGGGCGTGCGAGAGGGGGAACAACAACCCGACCTTCTGGCCGCCAATCAAAACTCAAGGAAAACTCACGGCAGCCTGGCCGCCGGAGGACTGGAAAACCCTAGGTTCGAGACCTAGTGCTTCGTACCATATTTGATTTGTGTCTTGTCTTCCTCCAGGAGAAGATGTCTCCTTAAATTCTAGCTACTCCCAAGGTACTGACCTAAAACGTTTATAGAGGGAGTAACTAATTTTGAATTGGATTTGGGATAGTACTTGCCAACAAAAGCTCAACCTTTTCTTTTGATACATGATCAACTAGGCACTAGAAATCTCCTTCACTGCAAGAGTTTAGTCATTCAACGATACAACTGTGTCTTGATTAATTACACTCCTCGAGCCTCAACTCCAGTCCATGTAGGTACACTGCTGTTGCTAGTTCTCATGGTTACTGTACATATATGTTCTCAGTTCAGGAACTGGTACCTGTATATTACTTCAGTAAATCTGAAATTAGCCAGCTAAAGGCACTCTTGATTTTGGCACCCTTTGTAAGTTAATCCAACTGGCTACTGTGTATCTTTATACATCTACTAGGCACCTAGCTGCTCTCAGACAGAGAAGTTTCAGGCTTGCTGTGCTCTTCAAAAGCAAAAGTTAGGCATTAGTAAGAAGAAGAAAGTTGTGCTTCTAGAATCTGAAGACGATCAAATCGCCCGAAGCTGTTTCTTGTCAGACCTTTGTGGAATAATTAATAAAGATGGCTGCATGCATAAATTGATGCAGAGGCCGGGGGCCCAACCTCCATTTCTAAAAAAAAGAACCTGAAGACGATTGAATTATGTGGTAAAGTAGGGTAAGCATAAGGAAGTAATTCAGTGGGGTCCAAATTACCAAGTTCTTTTTTGTTGGCAAACAAAGTTACCATGTATAACGGGGTAATTGAACGGTGCCTACAATTTTTGAAAGTCAAAATATTATGAAGAGAACACACATAAGAGGATTTCAATAGTCAGTTTTCTGCTTGTAAATTCTCATGAGAACATGTTTTTTTTTTTGCCCCCATAAGGTTTCAGTGCTCTTTAGAGCAGAAAACCTTTTCTGAAGGTGCTAAAATGCTCTACTTCGTTTGAAAACTTGCATGGTGTAAAAACCTTGAAAACTCAGAAGTTTCCTTCATTTGAAAGTAACACCCGGCGAGCAGGGAAACTTGCTGATATACCTAACATAATAACAAAGGTAAAAAAGACAAAGTAGTTCTACCTACGTGTGTCTCATATCTTAACATGAGAAGCACCAATGAGGAGGTGCTGCATAGAGTATTAGCCCCACGCGACTGCTGAATCGTCACCATCTAGGATTTCTGCAATCTGAATGTCGGCAGCCATGCTACGTCAGGCACACAGTGTAAACCCTGTTGCCATGATATCTATCCTGGAGTGACTGCATCTATCTATCTTATCTTACAGCACTAACAGCAGTTCACACCTCAAATCTGGCACAAAAATATACTCCGGAAGTACTCATCTATATGGACATGATTGAGTAATGCGACTCAAGAATCCTCTGCCTCTTGCTCTGGAACTGGAACGGACTGCCGCCACCCACCAGCTCTGGTGAAGCAACCTTGGACAGAGCATGCCTCACAGCCTCCTTCAGAGAATTCAGTCCAGCACGACCTGCTGCTGCACTGCCTTCCTCCTCCTCCCCCTCCTTGCAGAGTGTGAAGACGTGCTGCACCCTTCCACCTAGGGAGGTCACCTCCGCTCTCACCGTCCTCAACCTCAGGCCATGGAGCGCCTGGATGAGACCGGCGACGAGGTCCGGCCGATCGTCGCAGCTGACAGACGCCTTCATGTACAGGCGTCTATTGTCGTCGTCGGTGTCCCCGGTGCAGCAGAATTCCACGGAGACCTCGTCGGCCTCCGGCGGGACGACCGGCATTTGCTGTGCCTGTGCGGCCTCGCTTGCTCTCCTCTTGAGGTGTCTCACTTGGTCCACCACCCTGGCTAGCAAGGCGGCCTTGTCCATCTGCACAAGCACAAGGGAAGAGAAGAGACATTTTTCTGACAAGTCACATAATAGCAGTGTACCGCAGTGCCATATTTTGTCTTATTCTACAAATTTCAGGGTGATGAAATGTGGACACTTGTGCGAGTTTTCAATGTTCTTGATAAAGTTCTTGACTGATGCTGACACAAATAAAGGTCGATCAGAATTGTTTGAAGAGAGACTTCTTAATGCAAAGTTAGTTTGAAAAGCTGATTAGCTAACGACAATAATTATGCTGAGCTTTGTTTGGTTAATGCTTCATAACACTGAAATGGTGAAATGGCTAAGATATTGTTGGCGCAAACCTGCTTGGTATCAGGGATCATCCTCCTGAGCGCCGTGAGATGAGCGTTGATCCTCACCCGACGCCGGCGCTCGGCCTCACTGTGGACCTTCAGCGCCCTTGCCTCCGTCGCGGTCCTCCCCGACCCCGTCGACGAGGACGTCGTCGACAGCTCCGGCGGCAGCAGAGCCAGGCCTCTGCTCACCGTAGGATCACATGCGTCGTATGCCATCAGCTCGTTCCCTCCTTGCGGAGATTGGCATGGAGCTGCCACCCAGTCAAGCATCTTCTGCAAGAACAATGAAGACTGTGATATTCTGAACCAGAAGAAGTGGGAGCGGGGGTGAGACGAGTAGAGTGGATAGGAGGAGGCTCACAATAATTAGTGCGGCGGCGTCTTGTCACCTCATTCTCTTCATATATATTGTAGGACTAGGATGGATACTGGATAGGTAGGAGGCAGATGATGATGAGCTTGTGTGTGAGAGATGACTTGACCGCCCTACATACATACGCATCTCTTTTCTCACATGTGGTTACCGTACCCCCACTATATACTGGATAGGTAGGATGGAATTCCGCTGTTTGGATTGGCATGGATTCGGCCAATGGGTGAGGTGGCGTGTATGAGTGTGCCATGAGTCGGATATACTACAAGTATGTGGAAAGAATCATGCCATGCCAAACCATTAGTATGAATGTACTGTTGATTATACTGTAGTGTAGTATCTACGCACAGCAGCCTATAAGGCATGATGGATGGTTCTGGCTTTCAATGAAATTTCAGCGAAAACTTGGCAAGTTTCAGTTATTTCAGTAGGTGCCTAATCAGTCGACAATAGATTCTGCTTGTGAACTTGGAGTGCCCACACGCACAGCTGACTCACAGGAGAGCAGTGCTAATAAGTCGCTAGAGGCAACACCACTCTGTTTGCTTAACACGATATAATAACCATGTCAGAACTCGCGTGAAATCTTCATGTGCACCTACTCCAACTTGTTTTTGGAACTTTGTATAGTACTCCTAGTACTGTTGATTGACATCCTTGATTTCAAAGAGAGGGACCCTCAAACGGAGGGTCTGCCGTATCTTTTGACGTCCTGCGCGCCTTCTGATAGGCTAGCTAGCAAGCTAGAGTCGCCTTTTCCTTTTGAAATATTTGATGAATCGATCATGGGAAACGACCGCCTCTTTCTCGATTGCACTTTAAGTTTTTTTTGTAGAGAAAAGGGCATAATTTGGCAAAGCTGATTACACTCTGATCACTTTGCAAAACCCTTTGGTCGCTCTTGTTTTGGACAACCCTTTGTTTCCTTTTTATTTTATGCCCGTTGTACTGCTCATGCAACATTCATAATTGACCTACTGCAATTCAATTAGGTACACGTCTTGTCTTGGTCACGGAGTGGTGTCTAGTCATATATAATATACTCCTTCCGCCTCAAAATAAGTGACTTAAGTTTACTATATAATATACTCCTTCCGCCTTAAAATAAGTGACTTAAGTTTACTATATAATATACTCCTTCCGCCTCAAAATAAGTGACTTAAGTTTAGTACAATTTTGTATTAAAAACAGTACAAAGTTGTGACGCTTATTTTGAGATGGAGGAAGTATGGATTTCAATTACCATTCGTGTTAGCGTCCCACTTGCTAATCAATCAACAGAACAAGACCACAGAGTTTGAGGTAGCTAATTTGAGATGCACGGGTAGCATGAAGGGGTCGATGGAGGTGGGAGAGAAGAGTCTGGTGCCTGTTTCGGCCTCCTCCCAAGCAAAATATGGGAGCTCCTATTGGGCGACCTAGGCACTGAATAGGAAGGAAAGCGCACCTCCCGCTTCCCACGCAAGCATTTTCCGGCCGACCCATATGCGAAACCAGATGCCCCCTTTTTTTCATTTGCATTTTTGTTTTTGTTTTTTCCTCCTAAGAACAATTACAAATTTAAGAAAAAAATCGTTTTTTAAAGCCAATTTTGAAAGAAAAAAATTGAGATGTCATAAAATGTTCATGAATTCAAGAATTGTTCATGATTTTGAAAAATGTTCGTGGATTAAAAAAATGTTCATGATATTGAAAAATGTTTGATATAAAAAAAGATCATGATTTTGAAAAATGTTTGTGGATTCAAAAAATATTCGTTATTTTAAAAAATGTTCACATATTTAGAAAAGTTCATGATTTTGAATAAAAAAGGTTTGGAAAATACCATTCTTTCAAAAACATGTTCGAATATTCAAAAAATTGTTCATGGCTTTTTAAAATTGTTCAGTAAATTTCAAAATGTTCACAAAATTCAAAATTGTTATCAAATTTCATACAATCTTCAATTCAAAGATGAACATGCATTTAAATAACTGTTTGTCAAAACTAAAAAAATGTTCATGAATTTCAAAAATTGTTCCCGAATTTCCAAAATTAATTGTCTATTCAAAAGTTTCAAAAAATGTTCAAATTTGAAAAATTGTTTGAGAACTTGTAAAAAATGTTCACGATCTAAAAAAAATGTTCGCAAATTAGTATAAGATGTTTGTGAATCTCATAAATCTTCACGATGTCAAAACAATGTTTGTGAATACCAAAAATGTTTGTAATTTTAAAAATATTCATGAATTTGAAAAATGTTCGCATAAAGAAAAGGAAGGAAAGAATGAAAAGCAAAAAAGGGAGAAAAAATAAAATAAAAAATCATGAAAAAATAAAAGGAAATAAACAAAAAGGAAAAAGGAAATGGGGAAAAAATGGAAAGTATAAAATATAAAAGAAAGAAAAATCAGAAGAGAAAACAAAGAACAAACTGATTCAGGAAAGGTTCTAGAGTTGCCTTGAGGTTCTGTATTTGTGCAATTTCCTTCAACCTTTTCTTTTTCTACAGGATTGCAGTCCTCCATTTATCCAAAAGAAAAAAACATTTTATCCAAGGAGGGCCCAACAAGTTACACCCACACGTGGTAATGGATAGGTACACTGCCAATTAAGTCAAAGCATCGCGTGGAAAAAAGTTTTGTGGCTGCTGCGCACAAACAAACAAATCCGGCATGGCATGGAGCAAAAGTTCAAACCAAATGGCACATCAAGCTATGACTGCATCGCGTTAGCACAGCGACGGGATCCTGAATGGCTGGAACGATGATCAGAGCTCCAGTCAACAGTCAACACCAGTACAGTGCACAGTACGCAGCCCATCCGAGAAGGCAGCCTCGCCAAGTTAGTTGTCAATCATATATTGTGCTAGCTAGCCTTGAGTCAGATACCAAGCTCTACTCTAGCTTCGCGACGTACCATGGCCGTGGGTTTCGCTGGCGGCGGCGAGGACCAGAGGCGGTACGGCGGGAGGGTCACGGCGTTCGCGGCGCTCTCATGCATCACGGCGGCCATGGGCGGCGCCATCTTCGGCTACGACATCGGCACCGCGGGCGGGGTGTCGTCCATGGAACCGTTCTTGAGGGACTTCTTCCCGGACGTGCACCGGCGGATGCAGGCCGGCGCCGGCGTCGGCAACTACTGCAAGTTCGACAGCCAGCTCCTCACGCTCTTCACCTCCTCGCTCTACGTCTCGGGGCTCCTCACGGCCGTGCTCGTCGCGTCGTGGTTCACGGAGAGGCACGGGCGCCGGCCGTCGATGATCATCGGCGGTGTCGCCTACCTCGGCGGCGCCGCGGTCAGCGGGGGCGCCGTGAACGTGTACATGGCCATCCTCGGCAGGGCGCTGCTCGGCGTCGGCCTCGGGTTCGCCAATCAGGTCACAAGAAGAAATTTCCTACATATTTGATCGTAATCTACGTGGAAAAATATACTGACGGTTTTGATGGCAGGCAGTGCCACTGTACCTGTCGGAGATGGCGCCGGCGCGATACAGGGGAGCCTTCAGCAACGGCTTCCAGTTCAGCCTCTGTCTCGGGGCTCTCGCCGCCACCGTCGTCAACTATGGCGCGGAGAAGATCAAGGCTGGCTGGGGCTGGAGGCTCTCGCTGGGCCTAGCCGGCGTCCCCGCCGTGCTGCTCATCGTCGGCGCGAGCTTCCTGCCGGAGACGCCCAACAGCCTCGTCCAGCAAGGCAAAGGCCGTGGCGAGGTGAAGGCGCTGCTCCAGAAGATCAGAGGCATAGACGCCGTCGACGAAGAGCTGGACGACATCGTCGCCGCCAACGCAATGGGACAGGCCGGCGACAACGGCCTGCGCCTCATCCTGTCGCAGCGACGGTACCGCCCGCAGCTTGCCATGGCCGTCCTCATACCGTCCTTCACGCAGCTCACCGGGATCAACGCCATCGGCTTCTACGCGCCGGTGCTGCTGCGCACCATCGGCATGAGCGAGAGCGCGGCGCTGCTCTCCACCATCGTCATGGTCATCGTCTCCTCCGCGTCTACCTTCGCGTCCATGCTCCTCGTCGACCGCTTCGGGAGACGCACGCTCCTTGTCCTCGGCGGCGTCCAGATGTTCCTCTCCGAGGTGCTCATCGGCGCCATCATGGCCGCGAAGCTCCGCGACGAGGGCCAGGTCAGCAGGACCTACGCCGTCGTCCTCATCTTCCTCATCGGCGTCTACTCCACCGGCTTCGGCTGGTCCTGGGGCCCGCTCAGCTGGCTGATACCGAGCGAGATCTTCCCGCTGGAGGTCCGGTCCGCCGGGCAGAGCATCACCGTGGCGTCGGGCTTCGTGTTCACCATCCTCGTCGCGCAGTACTTCCTGGCCATGCTGTGCCGCTTGAAGGCGTGGCTGTTCTTCTTCTTCGCCGGGTGGATTCTGGTCATGACGGCGTTCGCGCACCTCTTCTTGCCGGAGACCAAGGGGATGCCCATTGAGCAGATCGGGAACCTGTGGGGGAAGCACTGGTACTGGAAGAGAGTTGTGGGGGTTGACCAAGTACACGACGGTCAGAAGCTCTGAAGTGCTTCCACTTTCTTTTCCAGTAATTCATCTCTTTCAGGCCTTATTCGATTCAGAGGGTTTAATCGAATAAGGTCTCAATGGGTTTCATCAAGTGTAAAAAAGAATACGGATTTCGTAAGTGGAAATATAAACACACACAAATTCGTGTTGCAATATTCAGACACATAACCTTTTTCAATAAAGAGAGTATATATTAATACCAAGGAGATACTAAGGATATATTCGATTACGGATTAGAGTTTTCACCCCTGAAACTCAAGACCCTGTACTCAAACAAAACCACCTAGCCAATGTTGCCATGTGCTGCCACCACCTGCATCCGTCGTCATCGCACATCCTCGCAGATGCACAATCCTGACATGGACCTAGCCACACAACTAGAACAATGCCCGTGCAAAGATATGTTGCCGAGCAATGCATAGGGGTCTGTTTGTTTAAAGAGTTAAATCTGAGGATTCAATTAGGTCAGTTCACAATTTAACTCCTTCAATTTTTAAAAAGTTAGGGTGCATAGAAGAAGTTAAACGGGATTGCTAAATCTCAGTCGACTCTGACATAACGAAGTCTTAGTTGATGATATATTCCTGCGACTTACATGAAGACCCGTGCAAAGTTTTCTTTTAATTTATTTTTTGTATATATTGTCTCACTTGATTAAGACTTAGTTAAGTCTGAGTCGACTGAAGATCTAGCGACACCCGAAGTTAATTTACAAGGAATCGGACGCTAAGTCAACACTATTGCCAAAATAATAAAGAGTCCATCCTACAGAGAAGGAGAAAGTGTGCGTACTCCATACCATTACATCATTCTACTTCATGAACGACTCCAGAGTACGTTTAATTCTCACGCTGTAAGGAATGAACAAATCGAATTGAAACGAGCGGTCAACAAACACACACGGCCTGCCGAAACAAGACACAAACACACGAGCGCCATGCATGCACAAACGCGCGTGCACATCAGCCGCGGCAGCCATTTTTGGCGTGGCATCCGCGCGAGTAGGGGTTGGCCTCCTCCGGCATATACGCGCCCGTCACCTTGAGCACGCGCGCCGTGGTGGTCTCCGGCTGCGTCGCCTCCGTCGCCGCCGCGTGGACTCCTGCAGGCCCGCCATCAGGAGGCAGCCGGCCAGCAGCAGGGCCGCCAGCCCCAGACGCACGCGCGTCGCCTTGCTCTCCATGAACGACTAGAGATCGATCGGTGTAGCTACCAGGTAGCGTTCTGATCAGTTGCCTCGCGTCTTCTTGGTTTCTGTTTCAGGTTCAGACGGGGCAGGGAGGCTTTTCTAGGGGCTTTGCTTCATCGGCCTAAAGATAGATACGGATGGGAGGGAACGTCGGGACTGGCTCTCATTTTCGTTGTGTTCTAAAACACTAGCTCGTGTGTCTATTTATAAGCAGGGAGGCCAGCTATATTTGGTGCGTACAGCCTTCTGCTTCGGTTTACGGGTTTCATTTAGGCCATGCTTTGTACGACTATCTTTAACAATAAATCTACATGTACGGGTGTTTTGTAGAACCAATCCCCACCCCCCTATTAAACCAATGCCACACACACAAAAAAAAGTGTCCATTATTAAAGAGGAGTTGGTCGTATATGCATGAACACCGTTTTACCTCGAGCAACGAAAGGGAGGTGCCTACTCTTACTAAGATCGTCCCTGCTGACTAGGATTCGTTATATCTGGATTGTCTGCTGCAAGCCTTGTCCACATGTGTGTCGGACCATGCATGCGCCACTCCACTTAGCATTGAGCGTCGTTTTTTGCTAAGAGGAGTTTTGGATTTGACCTCTTTTGGTCCAAATTGGAAGGCTTTAAGGATGTGATCAAGGAGGCTTGGGTGTGTGGCGCGTGAATTGTGGATCCTTTCAAGCGCTTGGATGCCTTGCTTCGCAACACTGCTAAGTACTTACAAACATGGTGACAAAGGAAAATGGGGAATATTAAAATTCAATTGGCCATTGCCAAATTGGTGATCCTGAAGCTGGACGTGACTCAAGAATCTAGAATTCTCTCGGAGGACGAAACATGGTTGCAGAAAAACCCTGAAACTGGTTGTGTTAGGCTTGGCTTTGCTACAACGAACTATTGAGCGACAAAGATCCAAGATCAGGTGGCTTGGAGAAGGGGACGCTGATACCAAGCTCTTTCACGAGGTTGCTAATTAGAGGTGCGCTAAGAATTTTATTCAGCCATCAAGGTGGGTAATGAGGTGATTACTGACCAGGAAATAATAGTGAAGGTGTTCTTGAACGCTTACGAGGATCTCTTTGGTATGGTGGGTACTCATGACAGTACCTTGGACCTACATTACTTTCGAGTCGAGGAGGTGGACCTGAATGAGCTAGATGTCATTTTCACGGAGGAAGAGCTTTGGAGTGTGACCAAGGAGATTTCGCCGGATCGCACTTTCGGTCAGGTGGTTTCATCGAGGTGTTTTGTCAGAGAGCTTGGGGAATTATCAAGCATGACATCATGGTTGCCCTTCTCAAGTTGTATGTGGGAGATAGAAGGGGCTTCACCAAGCTCGGCAAGGTATTGGTCATGCTTGTCCTGAAGAACCCGGGCGCCTCGCATATAGGAGATTGTCGCCCCATTAGCCTAACTCATAGTGCCTCCCAGTTGTTTGCCAAGTTGCTCGTAAATAGGGCGAGGCTAAGGGTGGGAGATATTGCCAGTGCCAATTTAAAGTACATGGACGTCGCTTAGAGGGGGGGGGGGATAGGCACTTTAAAACAAATAGAGTTTTGGCTTGAATAAGCTTAAAGAAGGTGACAAGAAGAGAAACTTATTAGTTCGTCATAGCCAACTTATCATTCCAATGAGAGATCGGCGGAATAAAACTTGCGTTTAATTTACCAAGCACAAAACCTAAATAGATTAGGCTCAACTATGTGCACCAACAACTTATGCTAAACAAGATAAACAACTATGTGATAACAAAATTATAACTTGAAGCACAAAGGCTATGAAAAAGTAAGTGCATAAGTCAAGGGTTCGGGTAAGAGATAACAAAGAAACGCGGAGACGACGGTGTATCCTGATGTTCATACCCTTGCGGATGCTAATCTTCATTGGAGCGGTGTGGACGCACGATGCTCCTCAAGCGCCGCAATGGCTCACTGTATTCTCCTAAAGCCCTCGCACAATGCAAGGTGCCATGACTCCACTAAGGAACCCCTGAGGGCGGTCACCAGACCTTGTCACGACAGATGCCCTAGTGAAAGGACTTAGGTGTGGAGCCATCGCAACGTGGGTTAGCTTGAAGGGGTTGGGCAAGACAAAGGACACAAAGAATTTCCCTAGGTTCGACCCCTCACAATGAGGTGATAGCCTACGTCCTGCTTCTAGTTGTATTGCTTAAGTTTCGATTACAAGGGAGCAAATACGCTTGACCTAGATATCGATCAATTGATTCTTGAGTTAACCCGTCGCCGGTTCTCGCCTTTATATACACAGGTCGAGGTCCGGCGGTTTACAAGAGTCCAGGTCGGGTCACACAACATAACCGACTCCGGTTCTAATTCCCTTGCCTTAGAGAGCAAGTCCTCATCGGACGGCTCACACCTTTGTGTCTTGAGTCGGCTCTGGGTCTTCGGCCTCCAATAAGCCTGTTTATGAACCGCCGTCTTCACGTCTTGTCTTCTTGGACCCCTTGCTATAAGTCGCCAACGGTGTAACCCGGCCCTTCCTGGGCGGGTCACACTGAGGGGTTATATCCCCAACATTAGGCTCCGGATTGATTTAAACCTGTTCATGTCAATCTTTATCCTTTGGCTGGCGAATCTCTTAAATCTTTCAACGTTGAACTTAACAAACTTTCTTAACCCGCCATAACGAAAGGTGACGTCATGTCATTAATCTCAGAAAAAATGCTATGACATCAGAACAGATCTTTGCTTTAATCGGTCATCCCGAGAATTGAGGTGTCTCTGTCGTTGGGATAATGATCACGCCTCCTCGATTTCCACGCCTGCCATTTTAGGGCCTCTTTGATTCGTAGGATTTTAAAACGTAGGAATAGAAGAAGTATAGGATTGAAGTGGCATGCCCACTTGAATCCTATAGGATTAGCAATGAGCGTTTGATGGCATAGGAAAAACAAAGGAATTATAAAAAAAGGTTGGAGTGGATGTTAGATTTCTTATGAAATGTAGTACAAAAGATTTCATAGGAAAAAATCTTATGGGATTTAATCCTATGAATCAAAAGACCAACATAGAAAAAAAACCTAAGGATTTCAATCCTCTAGAAATCCTATAAAATTCCTTTGAATCAAAGGAGCCCTTACTATTCACTTTTTCCCTTATAAAAATAGGTAGGGGGGGGGGGTCTTTTTTCACTTTTACCCCCGTCCCTCTCTCTTCTTCGTCTTCCTCGCGCTGACCACTGCTGCACGAGCTCTGCTGCCGCCGTCGACCTTCTCCAACAGCTCCAACCTAGCTGCTGTATCAACCTGACCTTGACCAGAGATCGCGGCGTCACTCCGCTGTCCGTTAAGCACCACCAGGTACTCGCTTCTCCTCATTTCCAATATGCATTAGGCTGCCCTAGTTCGTCGGGGGACGCTGTGTTCGTCCAAGTTCATCATATCTTTTCCATCTATGCTTAGTTCAATCCAAAAGCAGTACTGAAGTTGTGCGGTAGCAGTTCTAGCATCTTCTTCCAATCGTAGATGTATCCCCTTTTCCTGAGATTCATTCCCAGCTCACATGTTTTTCCACTGCCATATTTAGGTTTAGTAATTATTCATCCTTTTCTGAACTACCAAACGCATACACCTGCATTCGCTACATTTCATATTGGGCCGACCCACGGAGGCTTGTATGGTAGAGTCTCTGTTCCGGTATTAGGAAGGTTCTAGAACCTTCCCTGAACCATTTGTTCTTTTTAACTCTTCTATTTTTTCTATCTTCTATATTTTTTGTTTTTCCTTTTTATTTTTGTTTTTTTCTTCTTTTATTTTTCATTTTATTTTTTATACTTGTTTATTTTTTCCTTTTCATTTTGTGAACATCTTTCAAATTCTTGAACATTTTTTAAGTTGTGGATTTTTTTAAATCATGAACATTTTTTGTATTTGCGAACATTTTTTGAAATCATGAACATTTATTAAATTCTCAAACATTTTATAATAATTCATGAACATTTTTTTGAGATCATGAACATTTTTTGCAAGTTCTCAAATATTTTTCTGAAACACATGAACATTTTTTAATCGACAAACAATTTTTGAAATTTGGGCATGATTTTTAAAATTCACGAACAGTTTTTAATTGATGAATTTTTGTGAAATTTGGGAACAAGTTTGTGAACATTTTGAACAATTTTAAAAATTTATGAACATTTTTGGAATATTCAAACATATTTTCGAAATCATGAATTTTTTTATTTCCCAAACTTTTCTTTGAAATCATGAACTTTTTTTAATATCTATTTTTTTTTAAATCACAAACATTTTATGATATCTCAAACATTTTTTTTTCAAAATTTGCATTTAAAAAACGGAAGCTTTTTGAGATCTCAGATTGTTTTAAAGAGTAAAAAAATGAAAGAAAAGGGGGCGTCCCACCCCGCACATTGGTTGGCCAAAAAACACGTGCGGGGGAAGCGGGAGGTGCGCTTTCCTTCCTATTCAACGCATAGGTCGCTGAATAGGAGCTCCCATATGTAGTTAGGGAGGAGGCTGCAACCGGCACCAGGCTCTTCTCTCCCACCTCCGTCTCTCTTCTTCGATCCCCTTCATGCTGCCCCTGCATATCGAATTAGCTACCTCAAACCCTGTAATCTTGTTCTGTTGATTGGTTAGCAAGTGAGACGCTAACACGAATTGTAATTGAAATTCATATATTATATGACCAGACACCACTCCCTAAACAAGACCCATACCTAGTTTTAATTGCAGTTGATCAATTATCAATGTTGCATGAGCAGTAAACTAGTTATACACCAACATAACGTGGAAACAAACGGTTGTCCAAAAGAAGAGCTACAAAAGGGTTTGGCAAAGTGATAATAAAAGTGCAATCTCTCTGATCACTTTGGCAAATTGTTATCTTGACGGCCTTTGTTCTATAAAAAAAATTTAAAGTGCAATCGCGATTGAGGTGGCTGGTTCCCATGATCGTTTCATCAAGTTTTCATTCAAAAAGAAAAGGCGACTCTAGCCTATCCAGAAGGCGCGCAGGACGTGAAAAGATATATCAGATCCTCTCTTTGAAACAATGGAGGTCAGGCGTACAAGTTGGAGTAGATGCACATGAAGATCTCATGTGAGTTCTGACAAGGTTATTATCATCGTGTTAAGCAAACAGAGTAAAGGTTATTATCATCGTGTTAAGCAAACAGAGTGGTGTTGCGTCTAGCGACTTATTAGCAGTGGTCTCCAGTGAGTCCAGTCCCTGAAACAGAATACTCTCGGTCAGCTGTGCGCCTGGGCACTCCAAGTTCACAACCAAAATCTATTGTCGAGTGATTATGGCAAGGAGAGCCCGTTCTGGTGCCTATCCTGTTCGTCTGTTCACAAGTCAAAGGGAAAACTGTTTCATTTCCTGACTTTCACATCACACGTTCTGACGATCACAGGCAGTCGAGAAATGGCGTCGATCGGAAAATTATCAGGTTTGAGCTTGAACAGTGTGAATGAAGTTGCTGGTCAGATGCGGAAGGAGAGGGAGCCCGACACTGCTCCTCATAATGACTTCCCTTAACCAACAACAGTAGGCGTCGTGATTATATTCTAGTCAACGAATCTTGTGAGCAGACAGTGGTCACTCGTGCCGGTTTCAGATTTTGGTTCCAGAAATATTTGCAGCCCCACTTTTTTCGATTTATTGTAAAATTTATCTATGTGTGCCTACTGAAAGTGCTGAAACATTTAGGCACCTACTGAAATAACTGAAACTTGCCAATTTTTCGCTGAAATTTCATTGAAAGCCAGAACCATCACACTATGTCTTATTGGCTGCTATGCGTAGATACTACAGTACAGTATAATCAATAGTAAATTCGTACTAATGGTTTGGCATGGCATGATTCTTTCCACATACATATACCCGACTCATGGCACACTCATACACGCCACCTCACCCATTGGCCGAGTCCATGCCAATCCGACACCGAGATTTCCCCTATATTTCCCCTATATTATGCAGAGGCCGGGTGTCGCTCATTATGCTCTGTATCCACTTGATGCTACATTATGAGTTAATAAATGCGTCCTTTATCGAAAAATTATCCCCATAGTGGGGTACGGTAACCACATGTGAGAAAAGAGATGCGTATGTATGTAGGGCGGTCAAGTCATCTCTCACAGACAACGCTCCTCATCATCTGCCTCCTACCTAGTATCCAGTATCCATCCTACAATATATATGACGAGAATGAGGTGACAAGACGCCGCCGCACTAATTATTGTGAGCCTCCTCCTATCCACTCTACTCGTCTCACCCCCGCTCCCACTTGTTCTCCTCCTCCTGCTACATCACCAGATATTCACATTCTTCCTTGTTCTTGCAGTGTCCAAGAGCTGGATGGCAGCTCGAGGCCAATCACCGCACGATGCATGTGATCATACGGTGAGCAGAGGCCCGGCTCTGCTGCCCCGGCAGGCCAGCTCGGCGCCACCGGCTGGGCCGCCGGAGCTGTCGACGACATCGTCGTCGACGACGGGGTCGGGGAGGACCGCGACGGAGGCAAGGGCCCTGAAGGTCCACAGCGAGGCCGAGCGCCGGCGTCGGGTGAGGATCAACGCTCATCTCACGGCGCTCAGGAGGATGATCCCTGATACCAAGCAGGTTTGCACCAAACCTTCAGAGTTGTGACTGTGAAGCATTTGGCAACAATATCTTGGCCATTTCACCATTCCAGTGTTGTGAAGCATCAACCAAACAAAGCTCAGCTGCACATAATTATTGTCGTTAGCTCATCATCTTTTCTGGTAGAAACTAACTTTGCATTAACAAGTCTCTGTTCAAACAATTCTGATCCACCTTTATGTCTGAATCATACATGAGCTTTATGAAGAAGAGCATTGAAAACTCGCGCAAGTGTTCACATTTCATCAGACTTTTAGCCCTGCAATTCCATCTATGATAAGACAAAGTAGGGCACTGCGGTACACTGCTATTATGCGACTTGTCAGGAAAATGTCTCTTGTCTTCCCTTGTGCAGATGGACAAGGCCGCCTTGCTGGCCAGGGTGGTGGACCAAGTGAGGCAGCTGAAGAGGAGAGCCAGCGAGGCCGCACAGCAGACGCCGGCCGTCCCGCCGGAGACCGACGAGGTCTCCGTCGAATTCTGCTGCACAGGGGACACCGACGACGACAATAGCCGCCTGTACATTAAGGCGTCTGTCAGCTGCGACGACCGCCCGGACCTCGTCGCCGGTTTCATCCAGGCGCTCAATGGCCTGAGACTTAGGACACTAAGAGCGGAGGTGTCCTCCCTGGGAGGAAGGGTGCAGCACGTCTTGACACTCTGCAAGGAGGAGGAAGGCAGTGCAGGGTGTGCTGGACTGAATTCCCTGAAGGAGGCTGTGAGGTTTGCTCTGGCCAAGGTTGCTTCACCGGAGCTGGTGTGTGGCGGCAGTCCGTTCCAGTTCCAGAGCAAGAGGCAGAGGATTCTTGAGTCGCATTACTCAGTCATGTCCATATAGTAGATGAGTACTTCTGGAGTAAGTATATTTTTTGTGCCAGATTTGAGGTGTTAACTGCCGTTAGTGCTGTAAGATAAGATAGATGCAGTCACTCCAGGATAGATATCATGGCAACAGGGTTTACACTGTGAGTCTAATGTAGCATGGCTGCCGACATTCAGATTGCAGAAATCCTAGATGGTGACGCAGGGTCACATGATTAGTTTGACGATTCAGCAGTGGCGTGGATAGGCTAATACTCTATGCAGCACCTCCTCATTGGTGGTTCTCATGTTAAGAAATGAGACACACGTAGGTAGAACTACTTTGTCTTTTCTACTTTTATTATTATGTTAGGTATATCAGCGAGTTTTCCTGCTCGCCGGGTGTTACTAGCATCGGAGTAAAAAAAATACTTCTGGGTTTTCAAGGTTTTTAGGTTTAGCCTCTCTGATCTCGTGGTAGATCTACTCTTGTACTACCCATATCATCAATATTAATCAAGCAGGACGTAGGGTTTTACCTCCATCGAGAGGGCCCGAACCTGGGTAAAACTTCGTGTCCCTTGCTTCCTGTTACCATCCGGCCTAGACGCATAGTTCGGGACCTCCTACCCGAGATCCGCTGGTTTTGACACCGACATTGGTGCTTTCATTGAGAGTTCCTCTGTGTCGTCGCCATCAGGAAGGATGCCTCGCCCCGTCTTTAAAGACGACACCGTTGCTAAGGGAGCTTTGGCTGTCGGCCAAACCCTCCGGCTAGGTGGTTTTCTTATGACTGCCTGTTCGGCTTCTGCGCCGACGATGACCTCTCGAGCCATCGAAAACAATCTTCATGTCAGCTCGAAACTCGCCGAGCAGTTAGATCCAATGGAGCTCTCCTCCATAAACGAGCTCTTGGATCGCTTCGCCGCTCTGGGAGTCGCCACGGATTACGACCAGATTGGGCCTAAACCCGATCTGAGAGAGATTAACTATAACACCCTCGATGCGACTATATCTCCCACGTGTCGAGGCACGACTTAGAGGCATAATCACATTGAAGGCATATGTCGCAAAAGTGAGGCAATCTTCACACAACCCATGTACATATATAATATAAAGGGGGAAGAATAATAATAGTCGGCTTACACTCGCCACGTCACATCAAGGTACATAAATAGCATTCATCATACAAACACTCACGGCCCGACTACGGCGCCAAAATAGAAAAGACTCCCCAACATGCGACTAATCCCTGAATCGAACCCCGAGCAGGCACCACTACTGATCATCAGGAAAAGAAACATAGTATCGCTGAGAGTCCTCGTCGTACTCCCACTTCAGCTCGAACGCGCCATCCGGAGGAGTATCATCGGCCCCTGCATCTGGTGTAATAGTAATCTGTGAGCCACAAGGACTCAGCAATCTCGCACCCTCGCGATCAAGACTATTTAAGCTTAATAGGTAAGGAAGGGGTAATGTGAGTGGAGCTGCAGCAAGCGACTAGCATATATGGTGGCTAACTTATTCGCAAAGTAGAGCGGGAAGAGAAGGCAAAGCACGAGCGGGAACTAAGTGGAGCAGACTACGCAAACATAACTCCAACGCCGTGTCCACTTCCCGGACTCCGCCGAGAAGGGGCCGTCATGGCAACACACGCAGTTGATTCATTTTAATTAATTAAGTTCAAGTTATCTACAACCGGACATTAACAAATTCCCATCTGCCCATAACCGCGGGCACGACTTTCGAAAGATCAATCCCTGCAGGGGGGTCCCAACTTAGCCCATAACAAGCTCTCACGGTCAACGAAGGAATAGACCTCCACCCAGGACCCACCGATCAGACTCGGTATCCCGGTACAACAAGATGATTCGACAGGTCAAAACTAGCCCAGCAACACCGCCCGAATGCGCCGACAAATCCCGATAGGAGCTGCACATATCTCTTTCTCAGGGCACACTCAGATTGTCCTAGGTACGGGTAGGCCAGCCCAGAGTTGCCCCTGGTGGCCACCGGCAGCTGACCGTTGGACCAACACTCAGAGGAGCACTGGCCCGGGGGTTTTAAAATAAGATGACCCTCGGGCTCCGGAAACCCAAGGGAAAGAAAAGGGTAGGTGGCAAATGGTAAAACCAATGTTGGGCATTGCTGGAAAAGCTTTAATCAAGGCGAACTGTCAAGGGGTTCCCATTATAGCCCAACCGCGTAAGGGACACAACAATCCGGGAACATAATACCGATATGACGGAAGCTAGGGCGGCAAGAGTGGAACAAAACACTAGGCGAGAGGCCGAGCCTTCCACACTTTACCAAGTATATAGATGAATAAAGATAACATAGCAATATAATGATATCCCAACAAGTAAAGAAATGTTCCAACAAGGAACGGCTTCAAACTTCACCTGCAACTAACAATGCTATAAGAAGGGCTGAGCAAAGCGGTAACATAGCCAATCAATGGTTTGCTAGGACAAAGGTGGGTTAGAGGCTCAATCATGGCAATTGGGAGGCTGACAAGCAAGTGGTAGGCATCGTAGCATTGGCAAAGCAAAAGAGCGAGCAAACTAGCATAGCAAAGATAGTAGTGATTTCAAGGGTGTGATCATCTTGCCTGCACAGTTGTCAGAATTGACTGGATCCTCAAAAGCAAACTCAACGGGCTCCTCGTTAGCGAACTCGTCTCCCGGCTCTACCCAACAACACAAACAAGCAACAAGGATACAATCAACCACGTGCAAAGGCAACCAATAAGATGCAAAGATGATATGCTATGCGGGATGCGATGCGGGATGCTTAATGCAAGATGTAACAGGAAATGCATGAACCTGGCCTCAACTTGGAAATCCAAGTGTGCCACTGGATAGAGGGGAAGAAATCCCCTGAAAACGATATAAAGATCATGGCAATCGGAGCTATGGTTTAGAAATGGCAAGCGTTTTACTAAACGAACCGATCTGCGATTTACAGCAAGTAGGCTCCTAAATGCAACAAAATGAACATGCTACAGCCACCCAACATGGAAACAAATTGCATGGCAGTGATGTACTCATCAAGCTTAACAAATCATCATGACTGAGGCATAGGCAAATTCATCCATTAAGGGCTTCAAACAAGCATGGCAAAACTGAATAAGCAAAACAGATTTCAGACTTAGCGAAATTAACGCTAGTCTGAAATTTCAGACCATGATGCTCTCTTCGGAGCAGCAAAACAACATGAAGGAAAACCTGAACATGGCAAGTAAGAGCATGGCATGGAGCTACTCAACAAGCTTAACAAAACACCCAAAATGACCTTGGGCCAAAAGGGTTCACAAAATACTCTACCGAGCACACGAACATCGATGAAACACAATCAGTTTTCAGACTTAGTGAAAACTGGGACATGCTGAAATAATAACTCACGGAGGCGTGTAAACGAGCTCGATGCTCTCACTACGGTGCAAGTCATGGCAAGGCAAGCATATATCCTTTAAGAAGGCACAAAATTCTAGCTATACATGGCAAGAACAATAGCATAGCATGCATGGATCACTAGCAATCACTCCGGCAAAATCGCAAAAGAGTTCACGATCTGCCCAAAACAGCAGCTATCCAAAAGTTGAGCTCGATTGAGTCAACCTAGGGTGCTCCAACATAACAAGTAAAGACATGGATGGATTAAGCACAACAAGCATAACAAACCACTCTTACTGATCATCCTCAAAAGAGGCACGGATCACTAGGAAACAAGCCGGACATATAGCATCGTGAACTAAAACGGCTCAGACTTAGTGAAAATCACTAAGTCCCTGAAATCTGTAATCTCAGGTAGCCCTCTTCGCAAGCTTGCACAAGACAACACACACATCCTAAAAATACATGGAAGGCACCTCTGTGAAGACAACATGCTTAACAATTCATCCCAAAGGGGCACAGGCATATCATGCACGGATTAAATATGGCAAAAATGACAAAAGTGTATGTTGGATTAACGGATCTGCAATTTAACTCAACATGCCTCCTTCCAACAGCATTTTGGGCAACAAGATGACCTCAAATGCAAATGATGCAATGTAATGAAATGATGTACTCGTCGAGACGAAGATTTTGACATATCATACGCCCAAAACGGAGCTACGGATGCAAAGTTATGGCAGGTCAAAGTAGCAAGAAAAATCTAGGGAGTTAGGAAAAAAACAACCGATTGGATCTAGGGTTCACTGTAGCCCGATCCGATCCGATCCGATCCGCGCGGCGGCGCAACTGTACACCGGCGCCGGCGGGCGCGGAAGTCGAGGGCGGCGCGGCGGAGGCGAGGTCACCGGCGCGGGGAGGACGCGGCGCGGCGGCGGCGGGCGTCGGAGCCGGGAGCTCCTCTCCCTGGCGCGGCTCCGGCGAGGGCCCGGGCTCCGGCGAGGGAGCCTTGCGGCGCGCGGGACGCCGGCGAGAAGACGCGGCGGCCGGGGCGGAGGTGCGGTGGCGCGGGACGCCGGGGCCGGAGAAGACGGCGGCGTGGAGGGAGCGGGTCGCGGGCCCGGCGGCGGGAGGCGGCGATGTGGGGCGCGGGCCTGCCACGTGGCGGCGTCTGGGTGGCTGCGGGCGTCAGCGGACGTCGTCCGGCCGGGGGCGGACACGTCCGTCGGCGCAGATCTTGTTTTTTTTTAAAAAATTAGGGTTTCGAGGTGGGAGACGGGATCCGAAAATGGAGGGGGTATAAATAGGCATAGAGGGAGCTAGGAGAGTCCAAATGAGGTGCGGTTTTC
This sequence comes from Triticum monococcum, assembly GCA_034509565.1. Classification (NCBI taxonomy): domain Eukaryota; kingdom Viridiplantae; phylum Streptophyta; class Magnoliopsida; order Poales; family Poaceae; genus Triticum; species Triticum monococcum. The sequence goes on from CM067843.1 coordinate 72,645,270, forward strand.
GCCCACACGATCGTGATCGAACAACCGAGACGATGGAGCTGAGTTTGGTGGGTTTTGGGCCAAAATGGAGGGGTGTTGGGCTGCACACACACGAGGCCTTTTCAGTCCCTCGGTTAACCGTTGGAGTATCAAACGGAGTCCAAATGACCCGAAACTTGACAGACGGTCTACCGGTAGTAAACCAAGGCCGCATGGCAAGTCTCGGCCCAATCCGGAAATGTTTAATCCCCACACACGAAAGAAAGCTAGAAATGGCCACCGGAGGAGAACGAAGCGCCGGAATGCAAAACGGACAACGGGGAAAATGCTCGAATGCATGAGATGAACATGTATGCAAATGCAATGCACGTGACGACATGATACGAGATGCACGAAAAACAAAACAACACACGGAGACAAAGACCCGAACCCGAGAATTAAATATAACTTAATGCCGAAAACGGCAAGAGTCGGAGTACAATTGGGGAAGGTTACATGTGGGGCGTTACAACACTCCACCACTACGAAAAGATCTCGTCCCGAGATCTAGGACTGAAAGAACTCCGGGTACTCAGAACGGAGGTGATCCTCGCGTTCCCAGGTAGCTTCACAGTCGGAATGGTGTGACCACTTTACTTTGAGAAACTTGATTGACTTGTTGCGAGTTTTGCGTTCAGTCTCTTCAAGGATTGCAACTGGGTGCTCACGGTAGGAGAGATCTTCTTGGAGCTCAATGTCCTCGAAGTTGACGGTGCGCTCAGGCGTCTTGAAGCACTTTTGGAGTTGCGAGACATGGAACACATCATGAACATTGGCAAAGGTTGCAGGAAGCTCGAGTTGATAGGCGAGGTCGCCTCTCTTGCTGACGATCTTGAAAGGCCCGACGTATCTGGGGGCAAGCTTCCCTTTGATACTGAAGCAACGAGTCCCTTTCATAGGAGAGACGCGGAGGTAGACATGATCTCCAATCTCGAAAGCCAAATCACGGTGCTTGCTGTCATAGTAGCTCTTCTGACGAGACTGGGCTGCTTTGAGGTTATCACGAATGACCTTGCACATTTCTTCTGCCTCTGTGATCAGGTCATTACCCAGCAGCTGACGTTCACCGGTTTCAGACCAGTTGAGAGGCGTACGGCACTTCCTACCATACAGAATTTCAAACGGGGCCTTGCCGGAACTTGCTTGGAAACTGTTGTTGTACGAGAATTCAGCATAAGGAAGGCAATCCTCCCACTTCATGCCGAAGGAGATAACACAAGCTCTGAGCATATCTTCAAGAATCTGGTTGACACGCTCGACTTGACCGCTTGTTTGAGGATGGAAAGCAGTGCTGAAGCGAATGCTGGTGCCCATGGCCTTCTGAAAAGAATCCCAGAACTTGGAGGTAAAGATGCTGCCACGGTCTGAAGATATCACTTGAGGAATACCGTGCAGAGAGACAATGCGAGAGGTGTAGAGCTCCGCCAATTGAGCTGCAGTGATTGACTCTTTGATAGGCAAGAAATGAGCCACTTTGGTCAGCTTGTCGATGACAACGAATATAGCATCATTGCCACGCTTGGACTTAGGAAACCCAGTCACGAAGTCCATTTCAATGTGGTCAAACTTCCATTCTGGAATGGCGAGAGGTTGGAGGAGACCTGCTGGCCTTTGGTGTTCTGCTTTCACTCTTCTGCAGACATCACATTCATTCACGAACTGAGCGATCTCGCGCTTCATTCGAGTCCACCAGTAAGTTTGCTTCAGGTCTTGATACATCTTCGTGCTCCCAGGGTGGATGGAGAGGAGAGAGTTGTGAGCCTCATTCATGATCACTTTACGAAGTTCACCTTTGGGCACAACAATTCGATCCTCAAAGAAGAGAGTGTCCTTGTCATCAAGTCGGTAGCACTTGTACTTGGACTGACTCTTTGATATACCGATCTTCACCTTTTTCACCATAGCATCAAGAAGCTGGGCTTGGCGAATCTGGTCTTCCAAGGTAGGAGAAACTTTAAGGTTGGCGAGGAAACCTTGAGGAACAACTTGCAGATTAAGTTTGCGGAAGGCTTCACAAAGCTCGGGTTGATAAGGCCTGAGAATCAGACTATTGCAATATGCTTTTCTGCTCAAAGCGTCAGCAATCACATTAGCCTTGCCTGGAGTATACTCGATACTCGGATTGTACTCTTGAATCATTTCGACCCATCGAGTCTGCCTGAGGTTGAGATTAGGCTGAGTGAAGATGTACTTGAGACTCTTGTGATCAGTGAAAATGTCCACTTTCCTTCCCAAGAGAAGATGTCTCCAAGTCAACAATGCGTGCACAACTGCCGCCAACTCGAGATCATGAGTGGGGTAGTTCTTCTCATTTGGCTTCAACTGGCGAGAGGTATAAGCAACAACTTTCTTCTCTTGCATCAGTACTGCACCAAGACCTTGGAGAGAGGCATCACAAAAGACCTCGTACGGCTTGGTTTCATCAGGCGGAGTTAGAACTGGAGCAGTGATCAATTTCTCTTTCAAAGCGTTGAAAGCAACATCACACTCCGGAGACCAAATGTACTTGACGTGCTTCTGAAGAAGATTTGAGAGAGGCTTCGCGATCTTGGAGAAGTTTTCAACGAATCTTCGGCAATAACTTGCAAGACCGAGGAAGCTACGAAGTTGCTTCACATTCTGAGGAGGTTCCCAATTAACAATTGCAGACACCTTCTCAGGATCCACGGAAATGCCCTTGGCAGAGATAATATGACCAAGATAAAGAACTTCATCGAGCCAAAACTCACACTTAGAGAACTTGGCATAGAATTGATGTTCCCTTAGCTTGTCAAGAACCAAATGCAAGTGTTTGGCATGATCTTCCTTGTTCTTCGAGAAAACCAGGATATCATCGAGATAGACCAAAACAAAGTCGTTGGTGTAGGGGTTGAAGATGAAGTTCATCATGCGAGAGAACGTCGGAGGAGCATTGGCGAGGCCAAAAGACATAACTGTGTATTCATATGACCCATAGCTTGTTCTGAACGCCGTCTTTGGAATATCTTGTTCACGAATGCGAATTTGATGATAACCCATACGGAGATCAAGCTTGGAGAATACTTGGGCACCCTTGAGTTGCTCGAACAACTCATTAATGTTGGGAAGTGGATATTTGTTCTTGATGGTCTTCTTGTTCAATGGACGGTAATCAACACAAAGTTGGTCCGTTCCATCCTTCTTCTTCACAAAAAGAACACCACAACCCCACGGAGAAGTACTAGGCCGAATGAGACCCATCCTTTCTTGCACATCGAGCTGTTTCTTCAACTCCTTCAACTCTTCGGGGCCGAGCTTGTAAGGCCGTTTGCACACCGGTTCCGTACCGGGCTCAAGTTCAATAACGAATTCAACAGGCCGGTTTGGAGGCATGCCTGGGAGTTCTTCAGGGAAGACATCTTGATACTCACGAACAACCGGAATCTGCGAAATAGCATCCAATTCACCCTTTTCATTGAGAGAGAATAACCGGATGGTATTATCCCGAGCAGCAAAGACAATGACATCTTCAGAAGAACGAGTCAGTTGAATCTGCCTGGCTGCACAATCGAGGTGAGCCTTGTGCTTAGAGAGCCAGTCCATCCCAAGAATGAGGTCAATATCGGAATCACCAAGGACCGTTGGAGAAGCCAGACACTTATGATCACCCAAAGTAATTGTAACATCCGGAACAATGGAGTTAGCCTGCATACGCTTACCGGGAGAAACAACCGCTAAAGGGCTAGGCAGAACTTGTGAAACCAATTCATGCCTAGAAGTAAATGGCCTTGAAATGAAACAATGCGAAGCACCCGTATCAAAAAGTACTTTTGCAGGAATATCATTAACAGGAAGGTTACCCATGATCACATCTGACGAATCCTCTGCCTGAGCTGCGTTCATCAAGTTGACCTTGGCGGACTTGGGATTATGCTTTACCACAACTGTACTTGCCAATCTGACAGGAGGAGGAGGAGGAAGACGCCTCTGGTTGAAACACTTGTTGGCGTAGTGACCCTTCTGTTGGCACTTGTTGCACGTGACCTCTGAGAGCGGACGGTGGTACGGAGCACTCGATCTTGGAGCTTGAGATGAAGACTTGTTCTGAAAGCCTGGGTTGGGTGGGTGGGACGAACCACTGCCACCTTTGCTCTTCTGCTGATACGGCTGACGGAACGGAGGAGGAGGAAGCCAATACTTCTGCTGCTTGGCCACTTGCGTAGAGGACGAAGACGTAGTGTCTCTGACTCGCTTCCTGGAAGCATCACACCTGAGCTGAGCAGCCTCTTGCTTCAGTGCCATGTTGTAGAACTCATCGTATCTCAGCGGCTCGAAGAGGACAAGAGCGAGCTGAATTTCTTCACGAAGACCACCCCTGAACTGATAGATCATGCTCTTCTCATCAGGAACATCCTGCTTGGCAAAACGGGCGAGCTTCTGGAACAACTTGTTGTAGTCATAGACAGACAAAGAGCCTTGCTTCAGATTGCGGAATTCTTCACGTTTGCTTTCAGTCACACTTTGAGGAATGTGATGAGCTCGAAAATCACGACGGAAATCATCCCAAGTGATCAAACGCCCACCTCTGGAATCCCGGTACTGCTGAAACCACTCTGCGGCCTGATCCTTGAGCTGGAAAGACGCGAACTTGACGAAATCTTCAGGTCTGACATTGCTACATTCAAAATGCTTGCCCAGATCGACTAACCAATCATCAGCATCGGTAGCCTCAACGCAGTTACTGAACGTCTTTGGACCATTTGCGAGGAACTGATTCAGAGTTGCAAACTGGTTCTGGTTGCTGCCTTGATTCGCTTGACTGCTTTGATTCCGCTCTTGGATGATTTGCATGATCACCTGAGTATTTGCATTAGTAGCAGCCATCACAGCCTGCCATGCTTCCGGAGGAGGCGGAGGTGGCGGAGGATCTGGGTTCGGAGTCGTGCGTGTTGGAGGAGCCATCCTGAAGAGGTTGACCACCATTAGCACACAAATAGACAAATATAGAAGGTGAATCCAACGGAATGAAAATTGCAACATAAGTCTTCACATCCGAACAAAATGAACGAATGCACTTCTCTTGAAGTGGTCACATATTCCTAAATTGCGAAGCCACGAAGAATCAGGTAGAAGAGGTACATCAACGAGGGATGGAATCAACATGTGACGTCGAAGAAGAACGAATACCACAAATCGAAATAAAACCAAGGGTTGGCTTGCGGAATAAGCCGGAACAAACACATGATAGAAATTTCATCCGAAGTGTTCGTGGTAGGACCTACACGGGCTCGACCGTACAGCACCATCATGTACAAGGCAGTGCACATGACATACGAAGCGTCCCCGAGTCAGCATAGCCAAGGACTCTTTAAGACACAACGAGGCCACTGTAAAATCGACCATGAATAGGCGAACCACTAGACGTCGAACCCCAATTTCATATCACACATCTGTTGGAAAGATATCCTAAGGCTACTTGAATTCCCACCTATGAAATTCCCGAAACTTTCCGGTTATGCAATCAGGTGTTGAGGATACAGGGGAAGCATAATATCTCACCCAAGTTAGCAAATCCTACATCCAGCTGCATCCATCCTTCAACACATAACCAAGAAACCTTCGGAAACCAACTATCTCAACCTTTGAAAAACATCCGTTATACAAGTTATGGCGATACTCCCGAACTCCCGCCCCAGTACTGGGTGGCGTCGAGGTTATCTCACCAACGAACTGCATAAAGGAGATTTTCGATGTCGCGCACATATCTCAAGTATACCAGAATTGCAACGATAGAATTATGATGACAACACCTCAGAGCTCAACTCCCCGGGACACTTCCACTAAACCCCTGACAGGAGGCACCAAGACAGTATTCTCATCATAAGCCATCGGAACAAAACTAAGATACTCGCGTGATCCTAAATTTTTTTTTAGTGAAATTTGAGAAGAGAAGAGTCAAAACTCTACGTCAGGATGCCTTACCAGAGCGATGAGGAGACTGGGAAGTAAAAAGAATTCCTAAGCTCTCCGATATATAATTCCTAAGGACTCAAAACATTTTTCTAGACACAACTCGGCTGCTAAAAACGATCAAGCAATGGGGCTCCTAAGGTTGGGGAAGGCTCTGACTACGAACTTATAACACCCTCGATGCGACTATATCTCCTACGTGTCGAGGCACGACTTAGATGCATAATCGCATTGAAGGCATATGTCGCAAAAGTGAGGCAATCTTCACACAACCCATGTACATATATAATATAAAGGGGGAATAATAATAATAGTCGGCTTACACTCGCCACGTCACATCAAGGTACATAAATAGCATTCATCATACAAACACTCATGGCCCGACTACAGTGCCAAAATAGAAAAGACTCCCCAACATGCGACTAATCCCTGAATCGAACCCCGAGCAGGCACCACTACTGATCATCAGGAAAAGAAACATAGTATCGCTGAGAGTCCTCGTCGTACTCCCACTTCAGCTCGAACGCGCCATCCGGAGGAGTATCATCGGCCCCTGCATCTGGTGTAATAGTAATCTGTGAGCCACAAGGACTCAGCAATCTCGCACGCTCGCGATCAAGACTATTTAAGCTTAATAGGTAAGGAAGGGGTAATGTGAGTGGAGCTACAGCAAGCGACTAGCATATATGGTGGCTAACTTATTCGCAAAGTAGAGTGGGAAGAGAAGGCAAAGCACGAGCGAGAACTAAGTGGAGCAGACTACGCAAACATAACTCCAATGCCGTGTCCACTTCCCGGACTCCGCCGAGAAGGGGCCGTCACGGCAACACACGCAGTTGATTCATTTTAATTAATTAAGTTCAAGTTATCTACAACCAGACATTAACAAATTCCCATCTGCCCATAACCGCGGGCACAGCTTTCGAAAGATCAATCCCTACAGGGGGGTCCCAACTTAGCCCATAACAAGCTCTCACGGTTAACGAAGGAATAGACCTCCACCCAGGACCCACCGATCAGACTCGGTATCCCGGTACAACAAGATGATTCGACAGGTCAAAACTAGCCCAGCAACACCGCCCGAATGCGCTGACAAATCCCGATAGGAGCTGCACATATCTCTTTCTCAGGGCACACTCAGATTGTCCTAGGTACGGGTAGGCCAGCCCAGAGTTGCCCCTGGTGGCCACCGGCAGCTGACAGTTGGACCAACACTCAGAGGAGCACTGGCCCGGGGGTTTTAAAATAAGATGACCCTCGGGCTCCGGAAACCCAAGGTAAAGAAAAGGGTAGGTGGCAAATGGTAAAACCAATGTTGGGCATTGCTGGAAAAGCTTTAATCAAGGCGAACTATCAAGGGGTTCCCATTATAGCCCAACCGCGTAAGGGACGCAACAATCCGGGAACATAATACCGATATGACGGAAGCTAGGGCGGCAAGAGTGGAACAAAACACTAGGCGAGAGGCTGAGCCTTCCACACTTTACCAAGTATATAGATGAATAAAGATAACATAGCAATATAATGATATCCCAACAAGTAAAGAAATGTTCCAACAAGGAACGGCTCCAATCTTCACCTGCAACTAACAATGCTATAAGAAGGGCTGAGCAAAGCGGTAACATAGCCAATCAATGGTTTGCTAGGACAAAGGTGGGTTAAAGGCTCAATCATGGCAATTGGGAGGCTGACAAGCAAGTGGTAGGCATCGTAGCATTGGCAAAGCAAAAGAGCGAGCAAACTAGCATAGCAAAGATAGTAGTGATTTCAAGGGTGTGATCATCTTGCCTGCACAGTTGTCAGAATTGACTGGATCCTCAAAAGCAAACTCAACGGGCTCCTCGTTAGCAAACTCGTCTCCCGGCTCTACCCAACAACACAAACAAGCAACAAGGATACAATCAACCACGTGCAAAGGCAACCAATAAGATGCAAAGATGATATGCTATGCGGGATGCTTAATGCAAGATGTAACAGGAAATGCATGAACCTGGCCTCAACTTGGAAATCCAAGTGTGCCACTGGATAGAGGGGAAGAAATCCCCTGAAAACGATATAAAGATCATGGCAATCGGAGCTATGGTTTAGAAATGGCAAGCGTTTTACTAAACGAACCGATCTGCGATTTACAGCAAGTAGGCTCCTAAATGCAACAAAATGAACATGCTACAGCCACCCAACATGGAAAAAAATTGCATGGCAGTGATGTACTCATCAAGCTTAACAAATCATCATGACTGAGGCATAGGCAAATTCATCCATTAAGGGCTTCAAACAAGCATGGCAAAACTGAATAAGCAAAACAGATTTCAGACTTAGCGAAATTAACACTAGTCTGAAATTTCAGACCACGATGCTCTCTTCGGAGCAGCAAAACGACATGAAGGAAAACCTGAACATGGCAAGTAAGAGCATGGCATGGAGCTACTCAACAAGCTTAACAAAACACCCAAAATGACCTGGGGCCAAAAGGGTTCACAAAATACTCTACCGAGCACACGAATATCGATGAAACACAATCAGTTTTCAGACTTAGTGAAAACTGGGACATGCTGAAATAATAACTCACGGAGGCGTGTAAACGAGCTCGATGCTCTCACTACGGTGCAAGTCATGGCAAGGCAAGCATATATCCTTTAAGAAGGCACAAAATTCTAGCTAGACATGGCAAGAACAATGGCATAGCATGCATGGATCACTAGCAATCACTCCGGCAAAATCGCAAAAGAGTTCACGATCTGCCCAAAACAGCAGCTATCCAAAAGTTGAGCTCGATTGAGTCAACCTAGGGTGCTCCAACATAACAAGTAAAGACATGGATGGATTAAGCACAACAAGCATAACAAACCACTCTTACTGATCATCCTCAGAAGAGGCAAGGATCACTAGGAAACAAGCCGGACATATAGCATCGTGAACTAAAATGGCTCAGACTTAGTGAAAATCACTAAGTCCCTGAAATCTGTAATCTCAGGTAGCCCTCTTCGCAAGCTTGCACAAGACAACACACACATCCTAAAAATACATGGAAGGCACCTCTATAAAGAAGACAACATGCTTAACAATTCATCCCAAAGGGGCACAGGCATATCATGCACGGATTAAATATGGCAAAAATGACAAAAGTGTATGTTGGATTAACGGATCTGCAATTTAACTCAACATGCCTCCTTCCAACAGCATTTTGGGCAACAAGATGACCTCAAATGCAAATGATGCAATGGAATGAAATGATGTACTCGTCGATACGAAGATTTTGACATATCATACGCCCAAAACGGAGCTACGGATGCAAAGTTATGGCAGGTCAAAGTAGCAAGAAAAATCTAGGGAGTTAGGAAAAAAAACAACCGATTGGATCTAGGGTTCACTGTAGCCCGATCCGATCCGATCCGATCCGCGCGGCGGCGCAACTGTACACCAGCGCCGGCGGGCGCGGAAGTCGAGGGCGGCGTGGCGGAGGCGAGGTCACCGGCGCGGGGAGGACGCGGCGCGGCGGCGGCGGGCGTCGGAGCCGGGAGCTCCTCTCCCTGGCGCGGCTCCGGCGAGGGCCCGGGCTCCGGCGAGGGAGCCTTGCGGCGCGCGGGACGCCGGCGAGAAGACGCGGCGGCCGGGGCGGAGGTGCGGTGGCGCGGGACGCCGGGGCCGGAGAAGACGGCGGCGTGGAGGGAGCGGGTCGCGGGCCCGGCGGCGGCGCGCGGGGGCCCGACTTGGGCCTCGGGCCCGGCGGCGGGAGGCGGCGATGTGGGGCGCGGGCCTGCCACGTGGCGGCGTCTGGGTGGCTGCGGGCGTCAGCGGACGTCGTCCGGCCGGGGGCGGACACGTCCGTCGGCGCAGATCTCGTTTTTTTTAAATTAGGGTTTCGAGGTGGGAGACGGGATCCGAAAATGGAGGGGGTATAAATAGGCATAGAGGGAGCTAGGAGAGTCCAAATGAGGTGCGGTTTTCACCCACACGATCGTGATCGAACGACCGAGACGATGGAGCTGAGTTTGGTGGGTTTTGGGCCAAAATGGAGGGGTGTTGGGGTGCACACACACGAGGCCTTTTCGGTCCCTCGGTTAACCGTTGGAGTATCAAACGAAGTCCAAATGACCCGAAACTTGACAGGCGGTCTACCGGTAGTAAACCAAGGCCGCATGGCAAGTCTCGGCCCAATCCGGAAATGTTTAATCCCCACACACGAAAGAAAGCTAGAAATGGCCACCGGAGGAGAACGAAGCGCCGGAATGCAAAACGGACAACGGGGAAAATGCTCGAATGCATGAGATGAACATGTATGCAAATGCAATGCACGTGACGACATGATACGAGATGCATGAAAAACAAAACAACACACGGAGACAAAGACCCGAACCCGAGAATTAAATATAACTTAATGCCGGAAACGGCAAGAGTCGGAGTACAATTGGGGAAGGTTACATGTGGGGCGTTACATTAACTCTCCCCAAGTCACCCATCACGTTTCCGTGGTAGAGGGACAGTGCGACGACCCTTCATCTATCTTAAGGACTCACTACGTCCGGATTCCCGATCCCTCCAAGCCGGATACCCGCGGAGGGGAGGATATCACTCAAGACCCGAACTTAGAGTCAGGCGACGGGCTTGATTCATTGGACAACATCCAGGAATCCAAATTTTCGAGTTCGGAAATTCCTCGGCCTCTGAGCCTCAGATGGGGTGAGGCTTCGGATTTAATTCCACCACCCACCCCAACATAAGCGATCTATCCAAAATTAGGCAAGAACCCGATGAAACAGTACATCATTACTGGGGCAGATTCCTCCTGGTTAAGAACAGGCTAAGGGACTGCCGCGAGGAAGACGCAATCTCAATCTTCTGCAACAATTGCACGGACAAGGGAATAATCAACGCCATAAGTCTCCGTGATATTACACGCTTCGCTGACTTGGCGTCCATTGTACGAAAGTACCGTGCGATGGAAAGCGCCTGGAAAACCAAAATAAAATTTTGGGACAATCTGGCCCTGAATACAAATCCAGTCCGAAATAAAAGGGTGCATCATCACCAGACACCCAGTGAGGGAGTCCTGGATTAGGGGGTGTCCGGATGGCCGGACTATACCTTCAGCCGGACTCCTGGACTATGAAGATACAAGATTGAAGACTTCATCCCTTGTCCGGAAGGGACTTTCCTTGGCGTGGAGGGCAAGCTCGGCGATACGGATATTCATATCTCCTACCATTGTAACCGACTCTATGTAACCCTAACCCTATCCGGTGCCTATATAAACCAGAGGGTTTTAATCCGTAGGACAACATACACATCAACAATCATACCATAGGCTAGCTTCTAGGGTTTAGCCTCTCTGATCTCGTGGTAGATCTACTCTTGTACTACCCATATCATCAATATTAATCAAGCAGGACGTAGGGTTTTACCTCCATCGAGAGGACCCGAACCTGGGTAAAACTTCGTGTCCCTTGCCTCATGTTACCATCCGGCCTAGACGCACAGTTCGGGACCCCCTACCCGAGATCCGCCGGTTTTGACACTGACATTGGTGCTTTCATTGAGAGTTCCTCTGTGTCGTCTCCGTCAGGCTCGATGGCTTCGACGATCTTCAACAGCGATGCAGTCCAGGGTGAGACCTTCCTCCCCGGACAGATCTTCGTCTTCGGCGGCTTCGCACTGTGGGCCAATTCACTTGGCCATCTGGAGCAGATCGAAAGCTACGCCCCTGGCCGTAAGGTCAGATTCAGAAGTTTAAACTACACGGCTGACATCCGCGGGGACTTGATGTTCGACGGATTCGAGCCACTGCCGAGCGCGCCGCACTGTCTCGACGAGCATGATCTAGCTCTGCCGCCGAACAGTGCCCTGGAGGCCGCACCCGCATCGGCTCTGATCCTTGATTCGGAGCCAACTGCGCCGATCGAGGATGGGCGGTTGGATGCCGCCTCGGGGGATGCGATCCCAACGGCGACTGAGCCGAACACCAGCCCCGTACTCTGCGAGACTCGTGACTCCAAGGAGCCGGACTCCTCCCCGGACTCCGTACACTCCGCGCCCCTACCAATCGAATCCGATTGGGCGCCGATCATGGAGTTCACCGTCGCGGACATCTTTCAGCACTCGCCTTTTGGCGATATTCTGAAGTCACTGAAGTCTCTCTCTTTATCAGGAGAGCCCTGGCCGGACTGCGGCCAGCAGGGTTGGGATTCAGACGATGAAGAAATTCAAAGCCCACCCACCACCCACTTTGTAGCCACTGTCGACGACTTAACCGACATGCTCGACTTCGAGTCCGAAGACATCGACGATATGGACGCCGATGAAGGAGATGATGAAGAACCATCGCCTATTAGGCCCTGGAAAGCCACCTCGTTGTATGACATATACATGGTGGACACCCCAAAAGAGGGAGATGGTGATGGAACAGTGGAGGATGACCCCTCCAAGAAACAGCCTAAGTGCCGAGTCAGCGGCGCCGCTCAAAATCCCGCCAAAACAAACACGTCGATTCCCGTACGGGAGATAATAATACTCCGGAAAGCGCCGAAGAAAACCCTCTCCAGCAAGATTTAGCATAGGAGGATGGAGAAACCAGCCCTCATGAGAGAGCGGCAGACAGAAAGGTCGAGGACGATAATTATAAGCCTCCCTCCGAAGATGAGACAAGCCTCGACGACGATGAATTCGTCGTGCCAGAGGATCCCATCGAGCAAAAGCGTTTCCAACGCAGGCTTATGGCCACGGCAAGAAGCCTCAAGAAAAAACAGCAACAACTTAGAGCTGATCAAGATTTGCTAGTCGATAGATGGACTGAAGTCCTTGCGGCCGAAGAGCATAAACTCGAACGCCCCTCCAAGAGCTACCCAAAGCGCAGGTTGCTACCCCAATTAGAGGAGGAAGCACTTGATGCGGCCGACCGGCCACCTCGTGGCCGCGACAGAGAGGCCTCTTGGCCCTCCACTCAAGCCACACCCCGTACCAAGACACGGGAATATGCACCAGACTTACGAGATATGTTGGAGGACAAGGCTAAACAAACAAGATCGATCTATGGATCGCGTGGGCGCCCCATGGCTCGAGACGGCATCCGTCACACCGGCTACAAATTCGGCAGGGCCGAACTCAGTAGACAAGGCTCACTGGAGCTACATCATGATATAGCCCAGGACAGAGGCACCGCACACCCACTCTGCTTCATAGACGAAATAATGGATCATCAAATCCCCGAGGGTTTCAAACCCGTAAACATCGAGTCATATGATGGCACAACAGATCCTGCAATATGGATTGAGGATTATCTCCTTCATATCCACATGGCCCGCGGCGATGATTTCCACGCCGTCAAATACCTCCCACTCAAGCTTAAAGGACCAGCTCGGCATTGGCTTAACAGCTTGCCAACAAGATCAATCAATTGTTGGGAGGACCTGGAAGCCGCATTCCTCGACAATTTCCAGGGCACATATGTGCGACCCCCAGACGCCGATGACCTAAGTCACGTAATTCAGCAGCCAGATGAATCGGCCAGGCAATTCTGGACACGGTTCCTAACAAAGAAAAATCAAATAGTCGACTGTCCGGACGCTGAGGCCCTAGCAGCCTTCAAGCACAATATCCGTGATGAGTGGCTGGCCCGGCACCTTGGATAGGAAAAGCCGAAATCTATGGCAGCACTCACAACACTCATGACCCGCTTCTGCGCGGGAGAAGACAGCTGGCTTGCTCATAGCAACAATATAACCAAGAACCCTGGTAGTTCGGACACCAGGGACATTAGTGGCAGGTCGCGTCGCAACAAGTAGAAGCGCCGCATTAACGGCGACAATGCTGAAGATACGGCAGTTAATGCCAGATTCAGAGGCTCTAAATCCGGTCAGCAGAAGAAGCCATTCAAAAGGAATCCTAGGGGCTCGTCCAGTTTGGACCGAATACTCGACCGCTTATGTCAGATACATGGCACCCCCGAAAAGCCGGCCAATCACACCAACAGGGATTGTTGGGTGTTCAAGCAGGCAGGCAAGTTAAACGCCGAAAACGAAGACAAGGGGCTTCATAGCGATGACGACGAGGAGCCCCGGCCGCCGAACAACAGTGGACAGAAGGGTTTTCCCCCACAAGTGCGGACGGTGAACATGATATACGCAACCCACATCCCCAAGAGGGAGCAGAAGTGCACGTTAAGGGACGTATACGCGATAGAGCCAGTCGCCCCAAAGTTCAACCCATGGTCCTCCTGCCCGATCACCTCTGATCGAAGGGACCACCCCACTAGCACCCGTCATGGAGGATTCACCGCATTGGTTCTAGACCCAATTATTGACGGATTTCATCTCACTAGAGTCCTTATGGACGGCGGCAGTAGCCTGAACCTGCTTTACCAGGATACAGTGCGGAAAATGGGCATAGATCCCTCGAGGATTAAGCCCACCAAAACGACCTTTAAAGGCGTAATACCAGGTGTAGAGGCCAATTGTACAGGCTCAGTCACACTTGAAGTGGTCTTCAGATCTCCGGATAATTTCCGAAGCGAGGAGTTAATCTTCGACATAGTCCCGTTTCGCAGTGGCTATCATGCACTGCTCGGGCGAACCGCATTCGCTAAGTTCAATGCGGTACCGCATTACGCATACCTTAAGCTCAAGATGCCAGGCCCTCGAGGAGTAATTATGGTCAATGGAAACACCGAACGCTCCCTCCGAACGGAGGAGCACACGGCGGCCCTTGCAGCGGAAGTACAAAGCAGCCTCTCCAGGCAGTTCTCCAGTCCGGCCAGTAAACGACCGAACACCGTCAAGCGCGCCCGGAGTAACCTACAACAAGACCGCCTGGCACGATCTGAGCAGGTGTAGCAATGCGGCCCCAACCCCAACCCTCGCAAAAAGGTGACGCCAGTACTTTGCGTACATAACTACGCTCTAGAGATACCATGGGCACAGGGGGAGGGGCACCAACACGGCACGCCCAAAACACGGCTTAAACCACACCAGGGGCTGCCGATTTTTTAATTTTCTCTTACTTTCAGGACTCCACTCTTCGGAAGGCCTGTTCGGCAGTTCAATTGCCGCACAAACGATGCAAGAACCAGGGAAGCAGACAAGCCACGCCGCATTATGGAACTCCCAGGTGGTCTCTATCACGAGCACTATACCTGTTTCGCATATTATTCTGCAGCTTGCCCCTGGAGTGGACATGTTAAATAGTCCCCCCTTTTGCTTATCGCATTAATTGTATCGTTATGCTTTGATCACATCCCTCTTTAATAAACAATGCATCGCTTTTGTCTATTTTTGCATTACCTTTTTTTATTTATATATGTTCCTTAAAAGGACATGTTGCATCAGTACACTTTGGTACGGCCAAAATACGCCAGGGGCTTCAGTACCCCTCAACATGGTGTGAGAAGTCCGAACACTTTAACAAGTGCGGCACCCCGAACTTATAGCATTATATGCATCGGCTCCGAATCATGTCTTGGGTCAATAGTTGGGTTTGCCCGGCTCCTATGTTTTGGTGCCTTACGTTCCGCTATATCGGCTAAGGTAGCACTAGAAAACCACTGCGATTGTGCCCCGGTTGAGCTAGGTCGAGCACCTCAGTGGAGAAAGCTAAAACTGACCTTCATGATGAGGTGAGAGTTGGTCGCTGTTCGAGAGGTCTTTTCGAGTCCTTAAAGACTTATGCCGCTTAGGGCAAGGAGCCGGCTCTGTCCGGCCAAGGCATGGATCGCGCCCCGAACTCGGTCTTTCGAATACCAGGGGCTTCGCCGAAATTGAAAATTATAGAATTCTATGGCTAAGTGAGAGTGTTCACGCATTATAGTCCGATTGCCTTGTTCGTTGGGCTGAGAGCCTCCCTCGAAGCACCCAAACATGGGAAAAAGAGCACTTAGGTTTATCCCCAAACACTCCAGCACTAGCGGCACGGGGGCAGAAGCCGACGACTCGCCATCTCTCAGAATTGATAAACAGTCGCACAGAAGGTAATATTTTAAATTCAAACAGCATTGCTTAAGCGCATATGAACAAGTTTTCAGCGCACAGGAAAAAACGAGCGGGTTTTACTCAAAGATTACATCCATAGAACATTCCTCCGCCACAAGGCGGGCACCCTTCAGAACATCCTTATAATAATTTTTGGCCTTGCGATGCTCTTTCCCCGGCGGTGGCCCGTCCTTCACAAGCTTCTCAGCATCCAGCTTGCCCCAGTGCACCTTCGCACGGGCAAGGGCCCTACGGGCACCTTCAATGCAGATGGAGCGCTTGATGACTTCGAGCCTTGGACAGGCCTCCACCAGCCGCCACACCAGCCCGAAGTAGCTCCTAGGCTGAGCCTCTCCAGGCCAAAGCCGAACTATGAGGCCCTTCATGGCCTGTTCGGCCACCTTGTGGAGCTCGACCAGTTGCTTCAACTGGTCGCTCAGGGACATGGGGTGTCCAGCCTCGGCGTACTGAGACCAGAACACCCTCTCCGTCGAGCTTCCCTCCTCGGCTTGATAGAATGCGGCGGCATCAGCTATACTCCGGGGAAGATCTGTGAACGCGCCTGGAGAACACTGGATTCGGGTAAGTAACAAGTAACTCACGCTTATGTGTTTACTTTGCATAAAGAATGCCTTACCCGCTGCTATCTTCTTCACCTCATCCAACTCCTAGAGGGTCTTCTGGGATTTGGCCTTGGCGGACTTGGCACTTTCAGTAGCCTCCGCGAGCTCGGACGCTTGCGTCCTTGAGTCACGCTCCAAACTCTCATGTTTTTCCATGAGAGCCCGGAGCCCTTGCCACACCTTGCCAACCTCGACCTCATAATTTTCTCGCTCAGTGCGCTCCGCGGCCGACCTCTTCTCAGCCTCAAGCAGCGCTTGCTTCAGGGTCGCCACCTCAGACGTGGCCCCTATAATAGCCATGATAATCCTGTCATTTTTGCAATTGCAGCTTTATATATATATATGTTTAATTTAAACAAGGTATTTCTTACCTTCATTGTCCTCGAGCTGCTTCTTGGCACGTCCGAGCTCTTGCTCGGACCGCTCGAGGTCCTGCTTTAGCATGTCCACCTCTGCAGTCAGTGCGGCGGACGCCAACAGGGAAGCCTGCACACGCATATTGACTCTTTTTAGACTCCTGCGATTTTTATTTGATCCTTTATTCGGCTTTTCTTTCCGAACGCCAAATAGAGCATCAGGGGCTACTGTCTATGCGGTTATTTACACATTCTTTACTTACCTCAAAGCCTGTTAAAAGGCTTGTACAAGCTTCAGTCAGTCCGCTCTTGGCAGACTGAACCTTCTGGACCACCGCACTCATAATAGTGCGGCGCCCCTCGTTGATGGAGGCGCCTTGGAGCGCCTCCAGCAGATTATCCGGCACCTCCGGTTGGACGGAGGTCGTCGGCACGGTGGGCTTGCTCCTCTTGGAAGGAGGTCCCCCGCCGGACTCTGGAACCTTTCAAGGTTCCGGAGCGGTGTCCGGCCTAGGGCCAGACTTGGAGCCCTGGGGGGTTTCGTCCCCTTTACTCCTGGAGTCCGGGAGGTCGCCTTGCGGCGCCTCCAGGACCACCTCCTCCCGAATTGGAACCTGTTGGGACAACACTTCGGTGTCGTCCGTAGGGCGGGGGGAGGAAGCCGTCGGCAGCGAGTTCACGTCCGAAAAGTCCAGTGAGCCGCTCGACGACGCGTCGAGCCGGTCTTTGGGTGGGCTGCATAAACATATTCGACATAAGGGAAAGCTGTGCAATAAACGAATACTATGAAATCACTCCGGTATCTGGATACTTATGATTTCGCCAGGGGCTTGGCCCTGGGCGGCCACTCCTCTTCACCGTCATCGGCGTTGGTGGAGTAGTCCGGAGGAGGGGTTCTCGCCTTCTTGGACCCTTCGGCCTCCCCAGTTGGGGCGGCCTTCCTTTTCTTCTCTTCCCCCACTGGAGGGGGAGGGGTTTCTTCTTCCTCCTCCTCGTCTTCACGGGAGGAATGCGCCTCGGAACCGTCGGATGATGGATCCGACACCTCCGAGCGTCGGGCACTCTTTCGAGTCCCCGTGGCCTTCTGCTTGGCCTTCTTCTCCGGCACCACATAGGGTGCCGGAACCAGCAGCTTCGCCAAGTGGGCATCGGCTGGGTCTTCGGGCAAAGGTGCCGGACAGTCGATCCGTCCGGACTTCGCCTGCCAATCCTGTCAAAGGTAAGGGAGCTTAGATCCCGCACAGAGTTAAACTATGAAGAACTAGTGCCCTGTAAAAAGTACAAAAAGCTCACCACGCTAGCGTGGCGCTGCACGCTGAATCCGCGATCCTCGGTAGCAGATGCAGGAGCCTCGGCGCCTTGGAAAAGCACCTTCCAGGCATCTTCGCACATCGTGTCGAAGAGCCTGCTCAGAGTTTGGTGCCGCGCCGGATCGAACTCCCACAGGTTGAAAGCCCGTTGTTGACACGGGAGGATCAAGCGGATGAGCATAACCTGGACTATGTTGACAAGCCTGAGCTGCTTGTTCACCAGGGATTGGATGCATGTTTCAAGTCTGGTCACTTCCTTTTGGCTGCCCCACTACAGGCCCGTCTCTTTCTAGGATGTGAGCCACGTTGGAGGTCCGGACCGGAACTCGGGGCTGCGACCCACTTAGGGTCGCACGGCTCGGTGATGTAAAACCACCCTGATTGCCACCCCTTCAGGATCTCCACAAAGGAGCCTTCGAGCCATAGGATGTTGGCCATCTTGCCCACCATGGCTCCTCCGCACTCCGCCTGGTTGCCGCACACCACCTTCGGCTTGACGTTGAAGGTCTTGAGCCATAGGCCGAAATGGGGGCGGATGCGGAGGAAAGCCTCGCACACGATGATAAACGCCGAGATGTTGAGGACAAAGTTCGGGGCCAGATCATGGAAATCCAGGCCGTAGTAGAACATGAGCCCCCGGACAAATGGATGCAGAGGGAAGCCCAGTCCGCGGAGGAAATGGGGGAGGAATACCACCCTCTCATGGGGCCTGGGAGTGGGGATGAGCTGCCCCGTTTCGGGAAGCCAGTGCGCGATGTCGCTAGCCAGATATCCGGCCTTCCTCAGCTTTTTGATGTGTCCCTCCGTGACGGAGGAGACCATCCACTTGCCTCCCGCTCCGGACATGACTGGAGAAGGTTGAGGTGGTAGTGCGGACTTGGGCGCTGGAGCTCGAGTGCACAAGAATGGATAGGCGAAGGAGGAAGAAGGCGTAGGTGAAAAGGTGAATCCTTATCCCCTTATATGGGTGGACGCAACTACATGTCCCCACCAACCTGGTAAAACTCGCTTATCTCCCAAGCGCCGTAATCAAAGGCGCGGCTGGGTTACCCATGCCCGTATTGATGAGAATCCCGGAATAAGCGGACACGATCTCTGCTTTAACAAGACGTGCCAAGGAAACCGCCTCGCATAACACGCTGAGATAGGACAGTAAAACGGTTTGAATGAAACCTTGGCCGTGGTGTGATGTCACACTACAGAATACGTCAGCGGATTAGATTTGTGTAAATACTATTCTCTCTGTGGCAATATGTGGAAACTTATTTTGCAGAGCCGGACACTACCTTTGTGTTCAAAATCTTCTATGAAGTACTTGGAGGAGGAACCCATCTTGCAATGCCGAAGACAATTTGCGTGCCGGACTCGTCGTCATTGAAGCCTGGTTCAGGGGCTCCTGAGGGAGTCCTGGATTAGGGGGTGTCCGGATGGCCGGACTATACCTTCAGCCGGACTCCTGGACTATGAAGATACAAGATTGAAGACTTCGTCCCGTGTCCGGAAGGGACTTTCGTTGGCGTGGAGGGCAAGCTTGGCGATACGGATATTCAGATCTCCTACCATTGTAACCGACTCTATGTAACCCTAACCCTATCCGGTGCCTATATAAACCAGAGGGTTTTAGTCCGTAGGACAACATACACATCAACAATCATACCATAGGCTAGCTTCTAGGGTTTAGCCTCTCTGATCTCGTGGTAGATCTACTCTTGTACTACCCATATCATCAATATTAATCAAGAAGGACGTAGGGTTTTACCTCCATCGAGAGGGCCCGAACCTGGGTAAAACTTTGTGTCCCTTGCCTCCTGTTACCATCCGGCCTAGACGCACAGTTCGGGACCCCCTACCCGAGATCCGCCGGTTTTGACACCGACACCCGGGTCAAACACCAAAAAGCAAAAACCCTCTACAGGACATGGAACCATACTGGAAGGATGGCTTAATGGACCCTGTAAAATTCATAGTACAGAGGACGCCACACCAACTCACAGCCTTAGAGTATGTTGGATACTCCGGTAGGTGGCCAAAATTGGCAAAAATCTCCTAATTCCGGAGGCCACAGAAAGCCACCCCAGAGACACCAATACGGTATTAACAGTCTTCGAGACATTCGCATCAAATAATATGCGAAAAAGTACACTACGCAGCCTTGCCGAAGTCTACCAAGTAGCAACAATAAACCCATGGAGTGACACGGCTATTACCTTTAACGCCAGTGATGAACCTAAATTCCGAACAGCCCGAGCACCAGCCGCATTCGTCCTTAGTCCAATAGTGGACGGCTTTTGTCTTACCAAGGTACTCATGGACGGCGGCAGCGGACTGAACCTCATTTATGAGGAAACCCTTCAAAAAATGGAAGTAGACTGGAACCACATTGAGCGAAGCAGCACAACCTTTAGAGGAATAATCCCCAGTCGGGAAGCGCGCTGTACAGGAAAAATCACACTAGATGTGGTGTTCGGCACACGAGATAATTACAGGTCCGAAGAGATCACGTTCCATGTGGCTCCGTTCAGCAGCGGTTATCATGCTCTGCTAGGGCGGGAAGCGTTTACAATCTTCCAAGCAATACCCCATTACGGGTACATGAAGTTCAAGATGCCCGGGCCTAACGGGATCATCACTCTCGCTAGTGATCCGGACACAGCACTCTGCGCCGAAAACAAGACAGCCGCACTGGCCCTCGAGGCACTATCCGAAGCCCTAGCAGCTGAGGAACTGACTGCGCTACGCTCTACGGTGAATAGGGATGATGTGGTACTCGACAAAAGATCCAAGTCCACCTCCTTTAAACTGGCGGATGAAATAGTCAAATTCCAAGTCCATCCAACGGACCCCAATAAAACAGCTTCCATCGGGGCACAGTTAAACCCTGATGTAGACGCCACATTGCGAGAGTTCCTACGAGAGAACTGGGACATTTTCGCCTGGCACCCTTCAGACATGCCAGGAATCCCACGCAGGCTGGCCGAGCACAGCTTAAATATCCAAACAGGATTCAAACCTGTCAAACAGGCTCTTCGGCGTTTTTTCGAACCTAAGAGACAGGCCATGGGAGAGGAGCTAGCAAAGCTATTGGAGGCCGGATTCATCAGGGACATAAAACATCCGGACTGGCTAGCAAACCTAGTGATGGTACCAAAGAAGGACAAATCCTGGCGCCTGTGTGTTGATTTTAAAGACCTTAACAAGGCTTTCCCAAAGGATCCCTTCCCCCTCCCCCGCATCGATCAAAGTATCGACGCTACCACAGGACACGATTCGTTGTGTTTCCTCGACGCATATTCCGGCTACCATCAAATCAAGATGGCAGAGCCAGACCAAGCCGCAACGGCATTTATCACACCATATGGCCCATTCTGCTTCAACACGATGCCCTTCGGGCTCAAAAACGCCGGCGCAACATATCAGTGCATGATTCAGACATGTCTGGCAAACCAGATCGGCAAAACAGTGGAGGCATATGTAGATGATGTGGTTGTCAAAACAAGACATGTCGAATCTCTAGTAGACTACTTGAGGCTCACATTTGATAACCTCCGAACATACGACATCAAGCTCAACCCGGAAAAATGCGTTTTCGGCGTTCCAGCCGGAAAGCTCTTGGGCTTCATTGTATCCGGTAGAGGAATTGAAGCAAATCCAGCCAAGATCCGAGCTTTGTCGCAACTGAATATCCCAAAGGACCTCAAACAAATACAAAATTTAACCAGATGAGTGGCGGCTCTAAGCCGCTTTATCTCCCGCTTGGGAGAAAAGGCACTACCCCTTTACCGCCTCCTTTGGCGCACCAAACACTTCGAATGGATGGATGCAGCCATGGCCGGACTTGACGAAATAAAAGCCATACTGGCAACAAACCCAGTCTTGGCCATGCCAAATATTGGCGAACCGATGCTATTATACATTGCAGCAACACATCAGGTTGTAAGCGCAGTGCTCGTCATCGAACGAGAAGCGGACAGACACAAATTCCCCCTTCAAAAGCCGGTCTATTATGTGTCCACTGTTTCTCACTCCCTGCAAATCACGGTACCCGCATTATCAAAAGATTGCGTACGCGGTATTCATGGCATCCCGGAAGCTACGCCACTACTTTCAAGAGTGTTCAGTAACAATAGCCCCGGAAGTACCACTTAACGATATTATAAACAACCGTGACGCAACGGGCCAGATTGCAAAATGGGCCATTGAGCTCCTCCCATTCGACATAACTTATAAGCCACGGCGAGCCATCAAGTCGCAAGTCTTGGCTGACTTCGTCGCAGAATGGATGGAGGCCGAACTCCCTAAAGAGTACGGCACATATTCAAATTGGATCATGCATTTCGACGGCTCCAAGATGTTGGCCGGACTGGGGGTTGGCGTCGTTTTGACGTCCCCCACAGGAGACACAGTTCAATACGTACTCCAGATTATGTACACGGACTCCAACAATGCAGCCGAATATGAGGCCCTTCTACATGGTCTCCGGATGGCAGTATCCATGGGCATTCAACGCCTAGAGGTGCGCGGGGACTCGAACCTCGCAATATCCCAAATAAATGGAGACTTCGATGCCAAGGATCCAAAAATGGCAGCTTACCGCAACGCCGTCCTAAAAATGTCAGCACGGTTCGAAGGGCTTGAATTCCACCATGTAGCCCGGGAAAATAATCAGGCGGCAGATGTCCTGGCATGCATCGGCGCGAAACGCGATGTAGTCCCCCCAACATCTTCTTGGAAAGGCTGTTCAAGCCATCCGTAGTATGGGAAGGGGAGCCGAACAATAACAGCCCGGACCCAACCGCACTGCCCGACACCGAACATTCTGACACAATCAGAGGCTCTGCCAACGAAATAACACCTTCAGCCCACGTAATAATGGCCGTTATCGCCCCGTGGACGGAACCATTCCTCGCCTACCTTATTAGGCAGGAACTCCCCGAGGACCAAAATGAGGCACGCTGCATAGTGCGGCGATCCAAAGCCTACAAAGTCCTAGAGGGAGAGCTTTATAAGAAAAGCACTACCGGAGTCCTTCAAAGGTGCATCTCCGAAGAGGAAGGGTGGAACCTCCTGGCTGAAATTCATGCCGGACTCGGCGGTCATCACGCGGCAGCTCGGTCCCTTGTAAGCAAGGCCTTCCGTGCAGGCTTTTATTGGCCGACGGCCCGGGCAGACGCCCATGACTTAGTCCAACGATGCATCGGTTGCCAACTCTTTGCAAACCAAAGCCATATGCCACCCACCGCCCTCCAAACTATCCCCATCACTTGGCCCTTCGCGGTCTGGGGGCTTGACATGGTTGGACCCCTTAAAGGCACAACCCACAAGCAAAAATACTTACTGGTCATGGTGGATAAGTTCACCAAACGGATAGAAGCCAAGCCTGTTAAGACGGCCGAATCCGGACCAGTGATAGACTTTATATCCCGGGTTGTACACCGTTAGGGCGTCCCCCACAGCATCATCACGGATAACGACACGAACTTTACAGTCGACGAGGTAAAACTCTGGTGCAAAAACATGGGCATCAAGCTCGATTATGCTTCCGTCTATCACCCACAAACTAACGGCCAGGTCGAACGTGCAAATGGTCTTATCATGAGCGGCATCAAACCCAGATTAGTGCGGTCCCTCAAGGAATCTAACACACACTAGGTAGAGGAGCTCGACTCCGTACTCTGGGGGCTGCGGACCACGCCGAATCGTACCACCGGATACACACCATTCTTTATGGTGTACGGCGCAGAGGCAGTTTTACCTTGCGACATAATTCATGACTCACCTCGAGTGCGCATGTACGAAGAAAGAGAAGCCGAGCTCTATCGGCAGGACAGCTTGGACGCATTGGAGGAGGAGCGTGACGTGGCAAAAGCCCGTTCCGCATTCTATTAACAGCAGGCTCGAAGATACCAAAGCAGAGAAGTACGGGCCAAAAATTACAATGTTGGCGAATTAGTTCTACGACTACCGGACAAGAAAAAGGACAAACTCAAGCCCAAGTGGGAAGGTCCCTTCATAATCGACCAAGTCCTGACTGGTGGAGCGTACCGCCTGCGGGATGCATCGGATAACCGACTCGAGCCGAACCCAGCCCGTCTCCAAAGATTCTATGCCTAGCGCCGGACTCTGTGTTCGTCTCCTTCCTCTGTCCATTTTTTATATACTTTCTGTCTTACATTACTCTTCTTCTCTCTATCTCTTCCGGCCTTTAAAGGCTCATAAAGTGATGCGCTATTCGCGCTCATTAAACTTGGGGGCTTCTTTAAACACAAGCTTATTTATATGGGCTTCAAGCCCAACACATGTGTCACACTTCCGCATGTACCTTTTATTCACCATTATATGCATCGATATGACTTAAGTTTTGGCCAAGCTGGGTTGCCCGGCTCTTGTCCTTACACCTACGTTCCCGATTGTTCGGCTAGGCGGTAAAGGGAGCACCTCTGCGATTGTTACTGCCGGATCAGCCGGACGTGTACCTCAGACTGGGTGAAGCCGAAAGCTAGCGTTCTTAAGGGAATATTCGGTCGGTGAACTAAAGATGATCTTTTTTTTCTATATGCCCCCAGATGTTTTTCCTGCGTTTCTTTTCGCAGCATGGACATGCACTTTAGGGCATGCCTCCCAGGGAAAGGAAGCCCTAACGGAACTATTCTCCCTGAAAGATGTTTCTTACTAACCATGTAATATAACATAACTAGTCGGGCACTTGTCTGTTCGCGCATTAATGACCCGTACGCCTGGTCTCCATGCATTCCCCGGTTCCTATATAACCGCATGGGAATTTGGACACACTCCGGACCGTCAGGTCCCGAGGCTGAAGCGAAAAGGTCAGCCATGAAAAATGATCTACAATCCAGCTAGAAGGCATTATAAATGTCAATTGAATTACATAGTCATTTTGACTGATTGTATTCCTCTTCAATACCATCTAACAGGCTATCTAATTTATAGTCCTGCTGGGAATACTTTGCGGCCAACTCTACTTGGCCGTATACTAAGCTTACATGGATCTCCTTCCCATCGGGCCCTACAGGATCGACCTCGGCCATGTGGTTGGGGTCAGCCTTTGTGTACCGCGTCTTCACCATGGCCCAGGCCTCCCTAGTGCCTTGACGGCAGGCCGATATCTTCCACAATCGGAAGTGCCGCCGTGCTCCCTTTCGCTTCTCCGCAAGCTCTCCAAGACCTTCGGGCATGGAGACGGATGGCCATAGGGCCTGGGCGACGCCTTGCATCGCCTGCCGAACTTGATTGAGCAGTTGCGAGAGCTCGGGAAGAAGGTCACCCGTAGAACCGGGCATCTCCTCTGCAGGACGACCTGTTAGCACACCTACATACATTGCTCTGTTAGTCGACTTCCTCACCGAACTTTCTTTCAAAGGTTCGTTCAAGCACTTACTAAATATGCCGTGCCGAAGCCGCTGATTCTCCTTCACAGAGTCTGACAGCTGGGCACGAACATCTTTCAGCTCGATGCCCAGCTTGGTGTTGGCATCTTGGAGATCGTTCTTCTTCCGCCTCACCTTTGTCAGCACCTTCTCACCAGCCTTTAGCTGGCGTAGGAGGTGTTGCCTTTCCGGATTCAAACCGACGCCATCTGCAATTTCATTTGTCAGATTCGCACCCATGCCGTGCTTCGCAAAATATTTATCTTTCGAAGTGTATCTTACCAGAGGGGGTCTCCTTGGGCTCCCCTGCTGCGGCTAGTGCGGCCTCAAGTTGGGCTTTGCACTCTTCCAGCTCCTTGGACAGTAGGGAATTCTTTTCTATAAGAACCTGCATAACAAATGATCCTTAAATCAGTTATTCTAACTGTTTCAAGTCTCGGGGGCTACTGGTATATATATATAATTACCAAAATTTTCTTACCCGTATGTCTTTTACATATTGCTCCGTGGCTCTGGCTAGACCATTTTGAGCGGCACGGAGGTACGCATCTCCCGACTTGAAGGCATCTAACGCCTCTTGGGAGACACAAGCGTCGCGAAGAATTGTCCGGCGACGCCTGTGGTTCATGGCACTCTCCACCTCAGAATTGGTGGCAGACAGCATGTCCACATCCTCCATCGGAGGAGCGTCCGGTGCGCGCCTTGTGTTCGGCTCCGCTTCCGGGCCAGGCTTTGGAGCCTGGCTGGTGGAGGCGCGATTGGCAGTCTCTCCGAATATAGTTCGGCAAGGTCTCCTTGTCCTAAAGAGAGCACAAGTGTTAATATGCCTCGAAGGTATAACACCTGGGATAAGGGGGCGCGCCATACCTTTGCGCTGGCACCTCGGTCCGGACTGCACCTCTTTTCTGCCCACGGGGCCCTGCGGCCCCTCGTTGGCTTGTCGCCGCAGGTTCGGCCTCCCGTTTCTGGGAGGCCAGGATTAGCCCTGGGTAATCAGCCGTAATGGCCACCAAGGCGTTGTCCTTGCTCAATTGATGGAACACTCCATCAATCAGCTCCACAGATAAGTCCATATCCTCTTGAGAGGCCGGGTCGAGGCACCGTCCTGGGTCCTCGGGTTGTGGAGGAGGGCTGCTTATTTCTTTAACAGCCTGGCGCAGTTGCTGCGTTGGAATCACTAGATTGAATATTTAACAATGGGGATATAAAACGGATGGGCAAGATGCGACCACTCACCCAGCTTGGAGGATTGTACATGGAAAATCCACCCTTTGGGTCGACGCGGAGAAAATCCTCCTCTTCTCCCTTGTACATAGCGGACAAGGTCTTTATTAGAGCCGCAGCCGAATCCGGCCCCTTACGGCCGTAGCGGGTGGTGTCGTCCTCCCCGTTGAAGTCCCACATGGGGTGGCCTCTATACTGTAGCGGCTGCACCCCTCGCATGATGCATGCGGCCATGACCCCGATCATGGTCAGTCCGGAATGAGCTAACAATCTTATCCGACCCATCAGGTAAATAACGTCCCTGTCACTTTCCCTCCGAGGGCTCCGTGGACGCCAGCTTTGGCGTTTCTTTAAGGGAGCACTGTCGAATTCAGCGAGGCCGATCTGGACAGGATCCGGCAGCGGGACGTCTTCTATATAAAACCATTCCGAGGGCCAGTCTTCGGACGCCTTCTTTGGGGTTTCGGACAGATATCCGGTCCCGGCGATGCGCCACACTTCGGCTCCGCCCACTTAATACATTGACCCCTTCTTGGAATGGGGCACGAGGCAGAATAGTTCTTTCCACAGCCCGAAATGAGCCTCAACACCCAAGAACAGCTCGCAGAGGGCTACAAAGCCCGCGATATGCAATACGGAGGCAGGCGTGAGATTATGTAGCTGGAGGCCGTAGAACTCCAGCAGCCCCCGGAGAAATGGATGGATTGGAAATCCGAGCCCCCTTATTAAATAAGGAACGAGGCACACCCGCTCTCCTTTGGAGGGATTAGGGGCCCTCTCCGCTTGCTCTCCGCCATTATAGACGGCAAGACCGGCTCGAACCGAGATCATATAGGCCGGGAGGAGAAATCCCTTGATCTGGAGCGTCACTAGCTCGCTATGCGGGGCGGAGCATCTCTCCCAATATCCAGGCTGAGGGCTGGAAGGGTGAAAGGAGGAGTTGCGATGGCTAGCCATGGTGGAATGGACCTTTGTCGGATGCGCTCTGATGAACACTCGCGAAGGGGGGAAGATGTGGTTTGGATCTAAATCCTCGTCCCCTTAAATAGGGCAGCTCATTTATGCGGCTAGGGGTGTGAATGTAAAAACACTCAGACTTTTCATATTCGTTTGACACGTGGGAAGCGGCCACTATTGGGCGTAGAAGCCAAGGAGCGCAACATCTACAAGAAACGGGACTTTATTCAACAGGACACGGAATTTGGAGGAGAACCCTCCTTGCAATGCCGAAGACAATCTGCGCGCCGGACTCATCGTCATTGAAGCCTAGTTCGGGGGCTACTGAGGGAGTCCTGGATTAGGGGGTGTCCGGATGGCCGGACTATACCTTCAGCCGGATTCCTGGACTATGAAGACACAAGATTGAAGACTCCATCCCATGTCCGAAAGGGACTTTCCTTGGCGTGGAAGGCAAGCTTGGCGATACGGATATGTAGATCTCCTACCATTGTAACCGACTTTGTGTAACCCTAACCCTCTCCGGTGTCTATATAAACCGGAGGGTTTTAGTCCGTAGGACAACATACACAACAACAATCATACCATAGGCTAGCTTCTAGGGTTTAGCCTCTCTGATCTCGTGGTAGATCTACTCTTGTACTACCCATATCATCAATATTAATCAAGCAGGACGTAGGGTTTTACCTCCATCGAGAGGGCCCGAACCTGGGTAAAACTTCGTGTCCCTTGCTTCCTGTTACCATCCGGCCTAGACGCACAGTTCGGGACCCCCTACCCGAGATCCGCCGGTTTTGACATCGACAGGGGCAAAAAAACATGTTCTCATGAGAATTTACAAGCAGAAAATAGACTATTGAAATCCTCTTACGTGTGTTCTCTTTATAAAATTTTGGCATTCAAAAATTGTAGGCACTGTTCAATTACCCCGTTATACTTGGTAACTTTGTTTGCCAAGAAAAAAGAACTTGGGAACTTGGACCCCACTGAATTACTCCCATATGCTTACCCTACTTTACCACATAATTCAATCGTCTTCAGATTCTAGAAGCACAACTTTCTTCTTGTTACTAATGCCTAACTTTTGCTTTTGAAAAGCACAGCAAGCCTGAAACTTCTGCCTAAGAGCAGCTAGATGCCTAGATGTATAAAGGTAGTACACAGTTGCTAGTTGGAATAACTCACCAACGGTGCCAAAATCAAGAGTGTCTTTAGCTGGCTAATTACAGATTTTCTTTTTGAAAGATCTAGCAATTGCTGGCCTTTTGATGAATTTCAGATTTGTTGAAGTAATATATAGGTACCCGTTCCTGAACTAGGAACATCTATGTACAGTAAGCATGAGAACTAGCAATGGCAGTGTATTTTACATGAACTGGTCTTGAGGCTCGAGGAGTGCAATTAGTCAATACACAATTGTATATATGAATGACAAAACTCTTGCAGTGAAGGAGATTTGATTTCTAGTGCCTAGTTGATCCCAAATCCAATTTGATTTGATTTTTATCAAAAGAAAAACTTAAGTTTTTGTTGGCAAAGTACTATCCCAAATCCAATTAAAATGTGGGGTGTGAACATGATAGGAAAAATTAGTTAGCGTTTAAGGAGACATCTTGTCCTCGAGAAAGACACAAATCAAATATGGTACGAAGCAATCTCATATTATTGCATCCTGGAATTTGTCGCGCTTACTTGATATTGCTGGTGACGAGTGGAATCCGCAGCTGTGAGTCTTTTGTCCTGATCTTGTTCCGTAGCTCCTTGAAAGATTCAGGTATGACATGGTACTCATGGAACATGAGCCCTTTGGTCCACTCACGAGGGTGGCAGATGGTGAGGATATGATCGGCAATGGTGAAGGGGTGCACCGAGGGTCGGATCCTCTCCTTCCTGTCGTGTATCTGGCGTTCCGTCGCCAACTCCTTGGACCGCCTCCAACGGCCAGGGTCGGCGCCTCGGCGGCCGCCACTGAGCGCACTTGAAGAGGGTAGAATGGCGTGCACGTGGAGAAGTAGATGGAGTTGCTGCTCAGCGAAGGGAGGTCCCTTGCCGACAGGGGTGGGCCCACCTCAATTCAAGGGTATTCAGTTGAATACCCATTATTTTTGTGAAAAAACTAGGTATATATAGTCTATATACTATGTTGTATAAGGAAAAACGATACCGACACATCCAGAGCATCGAGTTAAGCTTTTCAGCCCAAAAAGTGAGGCAGCCCATTGTCTATTTCTCCTCATCACCACGACCAGGCATGGCCCATTGGCCCAAGTCACACGCACACATCCATCATCGCATAGAAAAAATTCCATCGATCAGAGCCAGGCACACGAACCGGCAGCGCCGCCCCTGTTCTCGAGTTCTCCACTCGCCGCACACGACCCAAGCGGCCAAGCAACGAACCGCCTCCTGATCGGCACCGCACGGCGGCCAGGGTCCAGAGCTGCCGTTGCTTGATCGGCGATCGGTTGCAGGTACGCGCGGCGGCGGCTGCAGCGTGGACGTGCCCGACGAATACATCCCTAAATCCCTAATCCCTTGCCCCTTTTGGTTCTGAACTTTCTAATCTTTGTTGTAGGTGGCGGGTAGCAGGATTGCAGGAATCAATCTAATTTCAGAGCCACAACTCGAATTCAACTATCGAAGGTATAATCACTAACTAGATGTACTAATCACTTGACCCAGAAATTGGGCTCTCTCCTCTCATGCCCGTGTTCTAACTGAATTTATTTATCAGTGTCGAACTGAATTCAGGCAGCTAGGCAGCGCTTTTGCTCTCATATTGTCCAGGCTGCAGGCTGCAGTACAGAAGTGCAAGACTAAGTAAGTTAGTTTGACCACTAATCACTTGTCTTTCTTGTTTTAATATAGTGAAATTAGAGACTAGTTTGCAGTCAATTAAGAATTGTTTAGACATGAGAATTTACAATTTCCATTTGATTTTGTAATGAGAGAACGTTTATAAATTCTGAATTTGTTCCAGTGAGCGTTATGTATAATGATTAGTACTCTAAAACTTGAGCAACTTTACTTTTCAGGTGTAAAACATGAAGAGTAAGAATACTGGCACTACTGATTTGAGAGCTTTCATGAAAAGAGTTGCTGCAAAAAGAAAACAACCTGAACCAACGAGTGCTACCCCATCTTCCAATGAAAGTCAGATGCAATTGGTAATTTTTGAAGGGCAAAGTGGTAGTGAGACACACACAATACCACCTGAACCTGAGAGAGCTCCTCACACAGAGGCCCCAATAGCAGAAGATGATGATGAATCTATGGCCCTAGATGAATCTGATTCTAGTGATGAGGATAGTGATGATGACATTTATAACATCGAGCCTGATCCTGGGTTGAGGACTCCTATCTCAAGCTATTATGTTAATGAACGAGATTCAGTTAAAAGGGCCTACATTGCATTGGGACGATGTAAACCAAAGATGCGGAAGAAATATTTTCCGCAACATGACTGCGGAGGTAAGCGTCGCTTCCAACCGGCTTGGTTTGATGAGTATAAGTGGCTTGAGTATAGTGTGGATAAAGATGCTGCATATTGCTTTTTTTGCTATTTGTTCAAAGATAGTACTAAATTTGCTGGTGGAGATAGTTTTGTTAATGGAGGGTTCAGAAATTGGAATATGAAAGCGAGATTTCGTAAGCATGCTGGTGAGGTGAATAGTGCTCATTGTGAAGCCGAAGAGAAATATAATTTGTTCATCAAACCTAAAGCATCAATCCGTGAGGCCATTTCCTCACAGACCACACAGTACAAGGCTGAGTATCTAGCTCGATTAAAATGGTCACTTGAGTGCATAAAATTTATTTTGCATCAGGGGTTGGCTTTTCGTGGTCATGATGAGGGAAAGGATTCTAAAAATAAAGGAAATTTCCGAGAACTTTTGCAATGGCTGGCAGGCAACTTTGAAGAAGTTAATAAGGTTGTTTTAGGAAATGCTCCATAGAATTGTCAGATGATAGATCACAAGATTCAAAAACAGCTTATTAGTTCTTGTGCTCATGAAACAACAAAATTTGTCATAGAGGAACTTGGTGATGAGTGTTTCGCAATTCTTGCTGATGAATCTAGTGATGCATACCAACAAGAACAGTTAGCTCTTTGCTTGCGATTTGTCAATAAAATAGGGGAGCCGGTTGAAAGGTTTCTTGGTCTTGCTCAAGTTGAGGATACTACATCATTGACTCTTAAAGAAGCAATTCAGACCTTGCTTATGAAGTATCAACTGCCGATATCCAAGGTACGTGGGCAAGGGTATGACGGTGCGAGTAACATGAAGGGTCATGTTAATGGTTTGAAGAAACTAATCATGGAAGATTCTCCTTCTGCTTATTATGTTCATTGCTTCGCCCATCAGCTTCAACTAACCCTTGTAGCTGTTGCTAAGGAGAATATTGATTGCAAATGGTTCTTTGGGCACCTTGCATATCTGTTGAATGTTCTTGGGATGTCATGTAAAAAGATCCGCATGCTTCGCGTAGCTCAGGCTGAGTATATGATTGAAGCATTGAAACTAGGTGAAATTGAAGCTGGCCAAGGTTTGAATCAAGAGATGGTCCTAGCAAGGCCCGGTGACACACGATGGGGATCTCACTACAAAACGGTAATGCATGTTATGTCTTTGTATCCTTCAATCAGGAAAGTTCTCTTTAGGCTTGGGAAAGAAAGTAATTCGGCAGAGGCTTTAGGAGCTCAAACTATGTTGGAAGTATTTAAATCATTTGAGTTTGTTTTCATGTTGCACTTGATGAATGAAATATTTGGGTACACAAGTGACTTAAGTAACGCTTTGCAAAAGAGGGATCAAGATATTGTGAATGCAGTTGATCTTCTCGAGTTCACAAAGGTACAACTGCAAGCTCTAAGAGAAGATGATGGATGGAAAGAATTCCTTGAGAATGTCACTTCTTTTTGTGTGAAGCACAATGTCAGATGTGTTGACATGGATGGGAAGTACAAGCCTATACAAAGAGCAAGAGCGTTCTATAAAAATGCCATGAATTACCACCGGTTCCATGCTGATATGTTTTTGGGTGTCATTGATAGGCAACTTCAAGAGCTTAATAACAGGTTTGATGAGGTAAACACGGAGCTACTTAGCTGCATGGCATCATTCAGTCCAGCCAAGTCATTTTCTTCTTTTAATATTGATGACCTGGTTAAGCTTGCTGGGTTCTATCCTCATGATTTTGACTTTGAAGAAATGCACCAACTTCCTTTTCAATTGAATCTCTATATTACTGATGTGAGGAATGATGAAAACTTCACAAACTTGAGAAGTCTAGCAGAGTTGTCTATGATGCTTGTTAGAACAGGGAGGGCTCTTCGGTATGATATTGTTTACAAACTTCTCAAATTGGTGCTAGTCCTTCCTGTTGCAACAGCCGGTGTTGAGAGGGTCTTTTCATCAATGAACTATATAAAAAACAAGCTAGGAAGCAAGATGGGGCAAAAATACTTGAATGGTTGCTTGGTCACATTCATTGAAAGGGATTTCTTCTTGCAAGTTAAGGATGAGGACATTATCACACATTTTCAAAGCATCAAGCATCGCAAAGTTATCCTGTGATTTGTAAGTTTTTATCGATCCTATATATATTTTAGATTTTGCGATGATATGTTGAACAATGTTTTTTACTTCCATATGGTGAACAATACCAAGTTATGATCAATTTTTGTGAATATAATATATTATGTGGTATCTTTTATATAGTTTAGAACTAGTACAATATGCTTCTGTAATTGATTATACGCCTGAAAGGAAGGCCATAGACTTTCAAAAAAAATTCAAAATTTGAATACACAGTCTTGAATTCCTGGGCCCGCCCCTGTTGCCGAGACGGACAGGCATACGTCTCCGCCGAGAAACAACACACGGTCGCCGAGGCCGCTCACCGGCGTTATGGTCGGGCGGCCGCCATTGTTGTGCTCGTCGTCGAAGGTCCACCGCGAAGATCGCGAATGTCAGTAGTTGCTGCTCACTTGGGGTTACTCGACCCATGACATGCCGGACGACGAGCAGCATCTGTCCGACGGACTCCACAAGGTGGAGGGTGTCACTGTAGCGCGAGAAGCGCACGGCGCCCGGCACCGTGGCGACCATGTCATCGAGTGTTGGTTCGGGAGGGTACAGCTGCAGGATCTCCGGTGACGGCGGGTGTAAAGCGGTGGTGTAGAGCCTCCCTTGGAAGAGCAAGGTGTTCGGATAGAGAGCTTCTCGTGGCGGCGGTGGAGGACCTCCCAATGGTCCGAGCCGGCCTCAGTGGTGACCACCACATTTCCGTTGGTGTCAGGGAACAGGAATGTAGAGAATGATTTGATGCATCGATAATAATTGATCGTGCATTAGGCACACATATATATATATATATGTACAAGGGGTGCGATCGTATTGTCTCCTAAGATACAAGTACATACAAAGGGAGAGAAACACTACAGGTGCGGCATACAAAACCCAGACCTACGTACATGTACACATGTTCAACACCCCCCGCAGTCGAAGCATCGCCGATGAAGTAGAGACTGGACCGAAAGGCCTCAAACGTCGAGGTGGGTAGTCCCTTTGTCATGACATCGGCGAACTGCTGATCGGTGGGCACATGGAGAACTCAAACACGACCAAGTGCGACGTGCTCCCTGACGAAGTGAATGTCGAGCTCAATATGCTTCGTCCGTCGGTGATGGACAGGGTTGGCAGCGAGGTACACTGCAGAGACGTTGTCACAGTAAACAACCGCCGCCTTGGTAACCTCGCAGAGCAACTCCTGAAGTAGCTGTCGTAGCCAAGAGCACTCCGCGACGGCGTTGGCCACAACCCTGTACTCGGCCTCGGTGCTCGATCATGAGACCATGGGTTGTCGTTTAGATGACCACGAAATCAGAGAGGGCCCGAGGTAGATGCAGTAGCCGGAAGTGGAGCGGCGAGTGTCGGGACACCCAACCTAGTCGGCGTCGGAGTAGGCGACAAGGCTGGTGTCAGGTGATGCCGTCAGTGTGAGACCCATAGCTGTGGTGCCACGTATGTATCGAAGAATACATTTCACCAGAGCCTAATGAGTGTCACGAGGAGCATGCATATGATGGAACACCTGCTGGACAGCGTACTGAATGTCCGGACGCGTTAGTGTGAGGTACTGAAGCGCACCTACGATGGAGCGGTAGAAGGGAGCATCGGATGCCAAAGAATCCTCGACGGTGGACACCTTAGCCTTCGTGTCGACGGGCGTAGGAGCAGGCTTGCACTTAAGCATGCCCGCTCTCTCCAGAAGCTCGTAGCCTTACTTCTCCTAGTGCAGAAAGAAGCCAGTGGCCCGACGCACAACCTCGATGCCGAGGAAGTAGTGGAGAGCCCCCAAGTCCTTCAGGGCGAACTCGGTGCCGACGTGAGCTATGATCTGCTGAAGGAGCGCTGGCAAGGAGGCATTCAGGATGATGTCGTCGACGTACAGGAGGAGGTATGCGGTAGCAGGACCCTCATGATAAACAAACAGGGAGTCATCAGACCGTGTGGACCAGAACCCCTGCTGCTGAAGGAAGGCCGCGATCCGCTGGTACCAAGCCCGAGGCGCCTGCTTCAACCCGTAGAGAGAACGAGAGAGCAAGCACATGTGGTCCGGAAAGTCGGGGTCGACGAAACCAGTAGGCTGCTGACAGAACACCTGCTCGTCGAGATGGCCATGCAAGAAAGCATTAGACACATCGAGTTGGTGGACTGGCCAGGCGCGAGAAACAACAAGTTGGAGGACAGCGTGAATCGTGCCCGGTTTGACAACCGAGGCGAAGGTGTCGGTGAAGTCCACGCCGGCACGCTGACGAAAGCCGCGCACCACCCAACGCGCCTTATAGCGCTCAAGAGAGCCGCCGGGCGAGTCTTGTGGCGGAAGACCCACTTGCCAGTGATGACATTGGCACGGGGCGGCCGCAGGACAAGCTGCCACGTACGGTTGCACTGCAGGGCGTCAAACTCCTCACGCATCACAGCTAGCCAGTTCGGATCCCGAAGGGCTGCGCGAGCGGAGGTGGGGAGCGGAGACGGTGCCGAGGTGGACGCGTGCTACCTCTTGAGCATTGCGTTGGTTTTCCCTTGAGGAGTAAAGGGTGATGCAGTAAAGTAGCGTAAGTATTTCCCTCAGTTTTTGAGAACTGAGGTATCAATCCAGTAGGAGATCATGCTCGAGTCCCACGCACCTACACAAACAAATAAGAACCTCGCAACCAACGCGATAAAGGGGTTGTCAATCCCTTCACGGTCACTTACGAGAGTGAGATCTGATAGATATGATAAGATAATATTTTTGGTATTTTTATGATAAAGATAAATAAAGATGCAAAGTAAAATAAACGACAATAGAAATAACGAAGTATTGGAAGATTAATATGATGGAGATAGACCCGGGGGCCATAGGTTTCACTAGTGGCTTCTCTCAAGAGCATAAGTATTACGGTGGGTAAACGAATTACTGTCGAGAAATTGATAGAATTGAGCATAGTTATGAGAATATCTAGGGATGATCATGTATATAGGCATCACGTCTAAGACAAGTAGACCGAAACGATTCTGCATCTACTACTATTACTCCATACATCAACCACTATCCAGCATGCATCTAGAGTATTAAGTTCATAAGAACAGAGTAATGCTTTAAGTAAGATGACATGATGTAGAGGGATAAACTCATGCAATATGATATAAACCCCATCTTTTCATCCTCGATGGCAACAATACAATATGTGTCGGTTCCCTTTCTGTCACTGGGATCGAGCACCGCAAGATTGAACCCAAAGCTAAGCACTTTTCCCATTGTAAGAAAGATCAATCTAGTAGGCCAAACCAAACTGATAATTCGAAGAGACTTTCAAAGATGAACCAATCATACACAAAAGAATTCAGAGGAGAATCAAATATTGTTCATAGATAATCTGGATCATAAACCCACAATTCATCGGATCTCGGAAAACACACCGCAAAAGAAGATTATATCGAATAGATCTCTAAGAAGATCGAGGAGAACTTTGTATTGAGATCCAAAGAGAGAGAAGAAGCCATCTAGCTAATAACAATGGACCCGAAGGTCTGAAGTAAATAACTCACACATCACCGGAGAGGCCATGGAGTTGATGTAGAGGCCCTCCATGATCAATGCCCCCTCTGGCGGAGCTCCGGAAAAGGCCCCAAGATGGGATCTCTCCGGTATAGAAGGTTGCGGCGATGGAATTAGGTTTTCGTGGTGCTCCTGGATGTTTGGAGGGTACGTGGATATATATAGGAGGAAGAAGTACGTCGGTGGAGCAATGAGGGGCCCATGAGGGTGGAGGGCGCGCCCAGGGGGGTAGGCGCGCCCCCTGCCTCGTGCCCTCCTCGATGGTTTCTTGACGCACACTCCAAGTCTCCTGGACCACGTTTGTTGATAAAATCACGTTCCCGAAGGTTTCATTCTGTTTGGACTCCATTTGATATTCCTTTTCACCGAAACTCTAAAATAGGCAAAAAACAACAATTTGGGTTGGGCCTCCGGTTAGTAGGTTAGTCCCAAAAATGATATAAACGTGTAAAATAAAGCCCATTAACATCCAAAATAGATAATGTAATAGCATGGAGCAATCAAAAATTATAGATACGTTGGAGATGTATCAAGCATCCCCAAGCTTAATTCCTGCTCGTCCTCGAGTAGGTAAATGATAAAAGAAGAATTTTTGATGTGGAATGCTTTCTAACATATTTCTCAATGTAATTTTTCTTTATTGTGGCATGAATGTTCAGATCGTAAGATTCAAGATAAAAGTTTAATATTGACATAAAAATAATAATACTTAAAGCATACTAACTAAGCAATCATGTCTTTTCAAAATAACATGGCCAAAGAAAGTTATCCCTACAAAATCATATAGTCTGGCTATGTTCTATCTTCATCATACAAAATATTTAAATCATGCACAACCCCGATGACAAGCCAAGCAATTGTTTCATACTTTTGATGTTCTCAAACTTTTTCAATCTTCACGCTATAGATGAGCGTGAGCCATGGATATAGCACTATATGTGGAATAGAATGGTGGTTGTGGAGAAGACAAAAAGGAAAAGATAGTCTCACGTCAACTAGGCGTATCAACGGGCTATGGAGATGCCCATTAATAGATATCAATGTGAGTGAGTAGGGATTGCCATGCAACGGATGCACTAGAGCTATAAGTGTATGAAAGCTCAACAAAAGAAACTAAGTGGGTGTGCATCCAACTTGCTTGCTCATGAAGACCTAGGGCAATTTAAGGAAGCCCATCATTGAAATATACAAGCCAAGCTATATAATGAAAAATTCTCACTAGTATATGAAAGTGATATCATAGGAGACTCTCTATCATGAAGATCATGGTGCTACTTTGAAGCACAAGTGTGGAAAAAGGATTGTAGCATTGTCCCTTCTCTCTTTTTCTCTCATTTTATTTTATTTTTTTCTTTGGGCCTTCTTTCTTTTTTTTTCTTTTTGGCCTCTTTTTTTTTCATCCAGAGTCTCATCCCGACTTGTGGGGGAATCATAGTCTCCATCATCCTTTCCTCACTAGGACAATGCTCTAATAATGATGATCATCACACTTTATTTACTTACAACTCAATACTTAGAACAAAATATGACTCTATGTGAGTGCCTCCGGCGGTGTATTGGGATGTGCAATGATGCATGAGTGACATGTATGAAAATTATGAACGGTGGCTTTGCCACAAATATGATGTCAACTACATGATCATGCAAGCAATATGACAATGATGAAGCGTGTCATAATAACGGAACGATGGAAAGTTGCATGGCAATATATCTCGGAATGGCTATGAAAATGCCATAATAGGTAGGTATGGTGGCTGTTTTGAGGAAGGTATATGGCGGGTTTAAGGTACCGGCGAAAGTTGCGCGATACTAGAGAGGCTAGCAATGGTGGAAGGGTGAGAGTGCGTATAATCCATGGACTCAACATTAGTCATAAAGAACTCACATACTTATTGCAAAAATCTATTAGTTATCAAAGCAAAGTATTACGCGCATGCTCCTTGGGGGATAGATTGGTAGGAAAAGACCATCGCTCGTCCCCGACCGCCACTCATAAGGAAGACAATCAATAAATAAATCATGCTCCAACTTCATCACATAACGGTTCACCATACGTGCATGCTACGGGAATCACAAACTTTAACACAAGTATTTCTTAAATTCACAACTACTCAACTAGCATGACTCTAATATCACCATCTCCATATCTCAAAACAATTATCAAGTATCAAACATCTTATAGTATTCAATGCACTTGTATGATTTTTTTATTATTGCCATGTTGTTCTAAAGGAATCTCAAAATAATATAATTGAAGCATGAGATAAAAATAGTTTCTATAAAACAAAACCACCGCCGTGCTCTAAAAGATATAAGTGAAGCACTAGAGCAAAAATTATATAGCTCAAAAGATATAAGTGAAGCACATAAGTATTCTAATAAATTTCAAATCATGTGAGTCTCTCTCAAAAGGTGTGTACAGCAAGGGTGATTGTGGTAAACTAAAAAGCAAAGACTCAAATCATACAAGACGCTCCAAGCAACACACATATCATGTGGTGAATAAAAATATAACTCCAAGTAAAGTTAGCGATAGACGAAGACAGAAGAGGGGATGCCTTCCGGGGCATCCCCAAACTTAGGCTTTTTGGTGTCCTTGAATTTTACCTTGTGGTACCATGGGCATCCCCAAGCTTAAGCTCTTTCCACTCCTTGTTCCATAATTCATCAAATCTTTACCCAAAACTTGAAAACTTCACAACACAGAACTTAAATAGAAAATCTCGTGAGCTCCGTTAGCGAAAGAAAACAAAACACCACTTCAAGGTAATATAATGAACTCATTATTTATTTATATTGGTGTTAAACCTACTGTATTCCAACTTCTCTATGGTTTATAAACTATTTTACTAGCCATAGATTCAGCAAAATAAGCAAACAACACACGAAAAAACAGAATCTGTCAAAAACAGAACAGTCTGTAGTAATCTGTAGCTAGCGCAAGATCTGAAACCCCAAAAATTCTAAAATAAATTTCTGGACGTGACTAATTTATCTATTAATCGTCTGCAAAAAGAATTAACTAAATATCACTTTCCAAATAAAAATGGCAGCAGTTCTCGTGAGCACTAAAGTTTCTGTTTTTTACAGCAAGATCAAAAAGACTTTCCCCAAGTCTTCCCAACGGTTCTACTTGGCACAAACACTAATTAAACACAAAAAAACATAAACAAAACTGAGGCTAGATAAATTATTTATTACTAAACAGTAGCAAAAAGCAAGGAATAAAAATAAAATTGGGTTGCCTCCCAACAAGCGCTATCGTTTAATGCCCCTAGCTAGGCATAAAAAACAAGGATAGATATAGGTATTGCAATCTTTGGTAGCCAATCCATAAGTGGATCTCATAATAGATTCATAAGGTAATTTAATTTTCTTTCTAGGAAAGTGTTCCATGCCTTTCCTTAACGGAAATTGGAATCTAATATTTCCTTCCTTCATATCAATAATTGCACCAATCGTTCTAAGGAAAGGTCTACCAAGAATAATAGGACATGAAGGATTGCAATCTATATCAAGAACGATAAAATCTATGGGCACATAATTCCTATTTGCAACAATAAGAACATCATTAATTCTTCCCATAGGTATCTTAACAGTGGAATCCGCAAGGTGCAAGTTTAAAGAGCAATCATCAAAATCACGGAAACCTAACAAATCACACAAAGTCTTTGGAATTGTGGATACACTAGCACCCAAATCACACAAAGCATAGCATTCATGATCTTTAATTTTAATTTTAATAGTAGGTTCCCACTCATCATAAAGTTTTCTAGGGATATAAACTTCCAACTCAAGTTTTTCTTCATAAGATTGCATCAAAGCATCAACGATATGTTTGGTAAAAGCTTTATTTTGACTATAAGCATGCGGAGAATTTAGCACGGATTGCAACAAGGAAATACAATCTATCAAAGAGCAATTATCATAATTAAATTCCTTGAAATCCAAAATAGTGGGTTCATTGATATCTAAAGTTTTAACCTCTTCAATCCCACTTTTAACAATTTTTGCATCAAGATCTAAAGACTCCGAATTTTTGGAACGCCTTCTAGGTAAAGGTGGCTCATCTTCAGTACCATCATTATCAAGATTCATATTGCAAAACAAAGATTTAATAGAGGACACATCAATAACTTTTAGATCTTCATCCTTATTTTCATGAAAATTATCCGGCTTAGAGGCCATCTTATTAACTAAGGTGGCCTGCTTATCCG
The DNA here is from genome assembly GCA_034509565.1 of Triticum monococcum. Lineage (NCBI taxonomy): Eukaryota > Viridiplantae > Streptophyta > Magnoliopsida > Poales > Poaceae > Triticum > Triticum monococcum. The sequence continues at coordinate 72,686,355 of CM067843.1, forward strand.
AGATTTCAACAATTAATTTTTCGAGATGAGCAATCTGAGATTTCAAACCATAAAATTCTTTAGATATATCATCGAGCTCTTTATTCATATAACCCATAAAATTTCTTTGTTCTTTAAGCTCGTTCCTAAAGAAATTATTATGCTCAAATTGTAAAGTCATAAAGCTCCTGACGTTGCTTTCGATCTCTTCTAACCTTTTAAGGTGAAGATCACCAAATCTAGGTAGAGTCATCATGACAAGCAAGCATTCCAACACACAAGCAAACAAAATACAGGCAAAAAAGGAAAATAGATAAAGAGAAGGGGAACGGAAATAGAGGGAGAGAGAGGAAAAGAGGGCGAATAAAATGGCAAGGGTGAAGTGGGGAGAGGAAAACGAGAGGCAAATGGCAAATAATGTAATGCGAGGGATACGAGTTTGTGATGGGTACTTGGTATGTCTTGACTTGTGCGTAGACTCCGGCAACAGTGCCAGTAATGGCTCACTGTCGGGAGTCAAATCTTGACTTGACTTGGCGCGAATCTTCCCGGCAACGGCGCTAGAAATCCTTCTTGCTACCTCTTGAGCACTGCATTGGTTTTCCCTTGAAGAAGAAAGGGTGATGCAGTAAAGTAGCGTAAGTATTTCCCTCAGTTTTTGAGAACCAAGGTATCAATCCAGTAGGAGATCATGCTCGAGTCCCACGCACCTACACAAACAAATAAGAACCTCGCAACCAACGCGATAAAGAGGTTGTCAATCCCTTCACGGTCACTTACGAGAGTGAGATCTGATAGATATGATAAGATAATATTATTGGTATTTTTATGATGAAGATAAATAAAGATGCAAAGTAAAATAAACGGCAATAGAAATAACTAAGTATTGGAAGAATAATATGATGGAGATAGACCCGGGGGCCATAGGTTTCACTAGTGGCTTCTCTCAAGAGCATAAGAATTACGGTGGGTAAACGAATTACTATCAAGCAATTAATAGAATTGAGCATAGTTACGAGAATATCTAGGTATGATCATGTATATAGGCATCATGTCCGAGACAAGTAGACCGAAACGATTCTGCATCTACTACTATTACTCCACACATCGACCGCTATCCAGCATGCATCTAGAGTATTAAGTTCATAAGAACAGAGTAATGCTTTAAGTAAGATGACATGATGTAGAGGGATAAGCTCATGCAATATGATATAAGCCCCATCTTTTTATCCTCGATGGCAACAATACAATACGTGTTGGTTCCCTTTCTGTCACTGGGATCGAGCACCGCAAGATTGAACCCAAAGCTAAGCACTTCTCCCATTGCAAGAAAGATCAATCTAGTAGGCCAAACCAAACTGATAATTCAAAGAGATTTGCAAAGATAAACCAATCATACATAAAAGAATTTAGAGGAGAATCAAATATTGTTCATAGATAATCTGGATCATAAACCCACAGTTCATCGGATCTCGAGAAACACACCGCAAAAGAAGATTACATCGAATAGATCTCCAAGAAGATCGAGGAGAACTTTGTATTGAGATCCAAAGAGAGAGAAGAAGCTATCTAGCTAATAACTATGGACCTGAAGGTCTGAAGTAAACTACTCACACATCACCGGAGAGACCATGGAGTTGATGTAGAGGCCTTCCGTGATCAATGCCCCCTCCGGTGGAGCTCTGGAAAAGGCCCCAAGATGGTATCTCTCGGGTAAAGAAGGTTGCAGCGGTGGAATTAATTTTTCGTGGTGCTCCGGGATGTTTGGGTGGTACGTGGATATATATAGGAGGAATAAGTACATCGGTGGAGCAACGAGGGGCCCACGAGGGTTGAGGGCGCGCCCCCCTGCCTCGTGCCCTCCTCGATCATTTCTTGACACACATTCCAAGTCTCCTGGATCATGTTCGTTGAGAAAATCACGTTCCCGAAGGTTTCATTCCGTTTGGACTCCGTTTGATATTCCTTTTCGGCGAAACTCTAAAATAGGCAAAGAAACAACAATTTGGGCTGGGCCTCCGGTTAGTAGGTTAGACCCAAAAATGATATAAAAGTGTAAAATAAAGCCCATTAACATCCAAAATAGATAATATAATAGCATGGAGCAAATAAAAATTATAGATACGTTGGAGATGTATCAACGCGGCACACGCGTACTCATCAGACGTGTAGCGCGTGCTAGGACGAAGTGTCCTAGTCCGAGCCCGAGTGACCACACCGGTGAGGGGTGCAGCCGCGGTGACGGGGGCGGCCGAGGGGGCCGCGATGTCGGGGGCGGGCGAGTGAGCCGTGGCGGGGGCCGCCAAGGGGCCGCAGCGTCGGGAACGACCGAGGAGGCCGCGACGGGGACCGTCGAGGGGGCCGCGGCAGGAGCCACGGTGACAGGGGTGGCCGCGTAGACAGGGGCTGCAGAGGGGGCCGCGGTAGCAGGGGCCGTGGCGACAGGGGCCGCCAACGCGGGGAGCGCGGGCAGGGCCGAGCCCAGTGCGCGGCTGGGCGGTTCGCCAGAGGAGGAGGCAGGGGCGAACCGCGCCGTGGGAGACGTCGAGGGTGACGATACCTGCTGAAACGGGAACACCAGCTCATCAAAGTACAGATGCTGCAAAGTGAAAACGCGGTGGGACACTAGATCATAGCACTAGTAACCTTTGGTGTTGGGAGGATAACCAAAGAAGATACACGGAAGCGACCGGGAAGCGAGTTTGTGAGGAGCAGTGGACGCGGTGCTAGGATAATAGAGACACCCAAAGATGCGAAGGCCATCATAAGATGGAACCACACCGAAGTGGAGCTGGTGAGGAGTGTAGTTCCAGCGCGAATGACACGGGCGAATGTTAATAAGGAGACTAGCGGTCGCGAGCGCGTCCGGCCAGAACCGAGGAGGCACGTAGGAGTGAAAGAGTAACGTGCGGACACAATCATTAAGAGTGCGAATGATGCACTCGGCGCGGCCATTCTCGTGTGACGTGTAGGGACAAGTGAGACGAAAGATGATGCCATGTGACGCAAGTAGATTGGGGACGGCGACATTGTCAAATTCCTTGCCGTTGTCAGTTTGCAAGGCAAGAATAGGACGACCGAAATGTGTGGTGACATATGAATAAAAAGCAGTGAGTGTGGCAAGAGCGTCGCAAGAAAGGTCCACACATAATGGGACGTCCAAACATCACTATGCAATAACTGAAACGGAAAGGTGGAAATGTTTGTAGACTCGCTAAAGGGAAGACGAACGTGCTTGCCAGGATGGCAAGCCTCACAAGTGTGGTTGTCAACCTTATTACATGAGAAAGAAAAACTCTGAAGAATCTAACGCATAACGGTGGATGATACGTCTCCAACGTACTTATAATTTTTGATTGCTCCATGCTATATTATCTACTATTTTGGACATTATTGGGCTTTATTATCCACTTTTACACTATTTTTGGGACTAACCTATTAGCCGGAGGCCCAGCCCAGAATTGCTATTTTTTTGCCTGTTTTAGGGTTTCGAAGAAAAAGAATATCAAACAGAGTCCAAATGGAATGAAACCTTCGGGAATGTGATTTTCTCAACGAATAAGACCCAGGAGACTTGGACCCTACGTCAAGAAAGAAAACAGGAGGCCATGAGGTAGGGGGGCGCGCCTACCCCCCCAGGCGCACCCTCCACCCTCGTGGGCCCCCTATTGCTCCACCGACGTACTCCTTCCTCCTATATATATCCACGTTCCCCCAAACGATCAGATACGGAGATAAAACCCTAATTTCACCGCCGTAACTTTCTGTATCCACGAGATCCCATCTTGGGGCCTGTTCCGGAGCTCCGTCGGAGGGGGCATCGATCATGGAGGGCTTCTACATCAACAGCAGAGCCTCTCCGATGAAGTGTGAGTAGTTTAATTCAGACCTACGGGTCCATAGTTAGTAGCTAGATGACTTCTTCTCTCTTTTTGGATCTCAATACAATTTTCTCCCCTTGTCTTGTGGAGAACTATTCGATGTAATCTTCTTTCTGCGGTGTGTTTGTTGAGACCAATGAATTGTGGGTTTATGATCAAGTCTATCTATGAATAATATTTGAATCTTCTCTGAATTCTTTTATGTATGATTGGTTATCTTTGCAAGTCTCTTCGAATTATCAGTTTGGTTTGGCCTACTAGATTGATCTTTCTTGCAATGGGAGAAGTGCTTAGCTTTGGGTTCAGTCTTGCGGTGTCCTTTCCCAGTGACAGTAGGGGCAGAAAGGCACATATTGTATTGTTGCCATCGAGGATAACAAGATGGGGTTTTCTTCATATTGCATGAGTCTATCCCTCTACATCATGTCATCTTGCTTTAAGGCGTTACTCTGTTTTTAACTTAATACTCTAGATGCTTGCTGGATAGCGGTCGATGAGTGGAGTTATAGTAGTAGATGCAGGCATTATTCGGTCTACTTGTCTCGGACGTGATGCCTATATACATGATCATACCTAGATATTCTCATAACTATGCTCAATTCTCTCAATTGCTCAACAGTAATTTCTTCACCCACCGTAGAATACTTATGCTCTCGAGAGAAGTCACTTGTGAAGCTATGGCCCCCGGGTCTATCTTTATCATATTGATCTCCTACTACTTAGTTATTTCCTTTGTTATTTACTTTGCCTTTATTTTACTTTGCATATCTATCATAAAAATACCAAAAATATTATCTTTATCATATCTATCAGATCTCACTCTCGTAAGTGGCCTTATAGGGATTGACAACCACTATTTGCATTGGTTGCGAGGATTTATTTGTTTTGTGCAGGTACGAGGGACTCGTGCATAGCCTCCTACTGGATTGATACCTTGGTTCTCAAAAACTGAGGGAAATACTTATGCTACTTTGCTGCATCATCCCTTCCTCTTCGGGGAAAAACAACGCAGTGCTCAAGAGGTAGCAAGAAGGATTTCTGGCGCCATTGCCGGGGAGGTTCGCGCAAGTCAAGATTTGACTCCCGACAACGAGCCATTTCTGACGCCGTTGCCGGGGAGGTCTTCGCAAAAGTTAACATACCAAGTACCCATCACATACCCTTATCTCCCGCATTACATTATTTGCCATTTGCCTCTCGTTTTCCTCTCCCCCACTTCACCCTTGCCGTTTTATTTGCCCTCTCTCTCTATCCTCCCTCTCTTTCTCTATTTGCCTCTTTTTGCCCGCTTGCTTGTCACGATGGCTCAAGATAATACTAAATTATGTGACTTCACCAATACCAACAACAATGATTTTATTAGCACTCCGATTGCTCCTCTTACCGATGCTGAATCTTGTGAAATTAATACTTTTTTTCTGAATCTTGTCATGAAAGATCCGTTTTCCGGCCTTCCTAGTGAAGATGCCACTACCCATCTAAATAGCTTCGTTGATTTTTGTGATATGCAAAAGAAGAAAGATGTGGATAATGATATTGTTAAATTGAAGCTATTTCCTTTTTCGCTTAGAGGTCGTGCTAGAGCTTGGTTTTCGTCTTTGCCTAAAAATAGTATTGATTCATGAAATAAGTGGAAAGATGCTTTTATCTCTAAGTATTTTCCTCCCTCTAAGATCATCTCTCTTAGAAACGACATTATGAATTTTAAGCAACTTGATCATGAACATGTTGAACAAGCTTGGGAGAGAATGAAATTAATGATACGTAATTTCCGTACTCATGGTTTAAATTTGTGGATGATTATACAAAAATTTTATGCCAGATTGAATTTTGCTTCTAGAAATCTTTTAGATTCGGCCGAGGGAGGCACTTTTATGGAAATCACTTTAGGGGAAGCTACTAAACTCCTAGATAATATTATGGTTAATTATTCTCAATGGCATACTGAAAGATCTGCTAATAAAAAGGTGCATGCAATAGAAGAAATTAATGTTTTGAGTGGAATGATGGATGAACTTATGAAATTATTTGCTAATAAGAGTGTTTCTTCTGATCCTAATGATATGCCCTTGTCTACTTTGATTGAGAATAATAATGAATCTATGGATGTGAATTTTGTTGGTAGGAACAATTTTGGTAACAACGCGTATAGAGGAAATTTCAACCCTAGGCCTTATCCTAGTAATCCCTCTAATAATTATGGTAATTTCTACAACAATTCTGATGGAAATTATAATAAGATGCCCTCTGATTTTGAATCTAATATTAAAGAATTTATTACTTCGCAAAAGAATTTTAATGCTATGATTGAAGAAAAATTGCTTAAGATTGATGATTTGGCTAGGAACGTTGATAGAATTGCTCTTGATGTTGATTTTTTGAAACTTAGATCTATTCCACCTAAGCATGATATCAATGAGTCTCTCAAAGCCATGAGAATTTCCATTGATGAGTGCAAAGAAAGAACCGCTAGGATGCGTGCTAAGAAAGATGCCTACATAAGAGCGTGTTCTTCTAGTTCTTATGAAAATAAAGATGAAGATCTAAAAGTTATTGATGTGCCCCCTATTAAATCTTTGTTTGGCAATATGAATCTTGATAATGATGGGACTGAATATGATCCACCTTTACCTAGAAGGCATTCCAAGAATTCGGAATTTGTTGATCTTGATGCTAAATTTGATAAAAGTGGGATCGAATAAATTAAAACCATAGATGTTGCTAAACCCACTATTATGGATTTCAGGGAATTTAACTATGAAAATTGCTCTTTGATTGATTGTATTTCCTTGTTACAATCTGTGCTAAATTCTCCTCACGCTTATAGTCAAAATAAAGCGTTTACTAAACATATTGTTGATGCCTTGATGCAATCTTATGAAGAAAAACTTGAATTGGAAGTTTCTATCCCTAGAAAACTTTATGATGAGTGGGAACGAACTATTAAAATTAAAATTAAAGATCATGAATGATATGCTTTATGTGATTTGGGTGCTTGTGTTTCCACGATTCCAAAGACTTTGTGTGATTTGTTAGGTTTCCGTGATTTTGATGATTGCTATCTAAACTTGCACCTTGCGGATTCCACTATTAAGAAACCTATGGGAAGAATTAATGATGTTCTTATTGTTGCAAATAGGAATTATGTGCCCGTAGATTTTATTGTTCTTGACATAGATTGCAATCCTTCATGTCCTATTATTCTTGGTAGACCTTTCCTTAGAACGATTGGTGCAATTATTGATATGAAGGAAGGAAATATTAGATTCCAATTTCCGTTAAGGAAAGGCACGGAACACTTTCCTAGAAAGAAAATTAAATTACCTTATGAATCTATTATGAGAGCCACTTATGGATTGCCTACCAAAGATGGCAATACCTAGATCTATCCTTTCTTGTTATGCCTAGCTAGGGGCATTAAACGATAGCGCTTGTTGGGAGGCAACCCAATTTTATTTTTATTCCTTGATTTTTTATCCTGTTTAGTAATAAATAATTTATCTAGCCTATGTTTGGTTGTGTTTTTTGTGTTTAATTAGTGTTTGTGCCAAGTAGAACCGTTGGGAAGACTTGGGGAAAGTCTTGTTGAACTTGCTGTAAAAAACATAAACTTTTACGCTCACGAGAACTACTGCCATTTTTATTTGGAAAGTGATATTTAGTTAATTATTTTTAAAGATGATTAATAGATAAATTCCTCACGGCCAGAAATTTATTTTAGAATTTTTGGGGTTCCAGATATTGCGCTAGTTACAGATTACTACAGACTATTCTGTTTTTGACAGATTCTGTTTTTCGTGTGTTGTTTGCTTATTTTGATGAATCTATGGCTAGTAAAATAGTTTATAAACCATGGAGAAGTTGGAATACATTAGGTATAACACAAATATAAATAAAAAATGAGTTCATTACAGTACCTTGAAGTAGTCTTTTATTTTCTTTCGCTAACGGAGCTCACGAGATTTTCTACTTTAAGTTTTGTGTTGTGAAGTTCTCAAGTTTTGGGTAAAGATTTGATGGATTATGGAACAAGGAGTGGCAAGAGCCTAAGCTTGGGGATGCCCATGGCACCTCCAAGATAATCTAAGGACACCTAAAAGCCAAAGCTTGGGGATGCCCCGGAAGGCATCCCCTCTTTCGTCTACTTCTCTCGGTAACTTTACTTGGAGCTATATTTTTATTCGCCACATGATATGTGTTTTGCTTGGAGCGTCTTGTATGATTTGAGTCTTTGCTTGTTAGTTTACCACAATCATACTTACTGTACACACCTTTTGAGGGAGCCATATATGATTTGGAATTTGTTAGAATACTCTATGTGCTTCGCTTATATCTTTTGAGTTATATAATTTTGCTCTAGTGCTTCACTTATATCTTTTAGAGCACGGTGGTGGATTTGTTTTATAGAAACTATTTATCTCTCATGCTTCACTTAGATTATTTTGAGAGTCTTAATAGCATGGTAATTTTCTTAAAATCCTAATATGCTTGGTACACAAGATTAATAATAAAACTTTCTTATGAGTGTGTCGGATACTATGATAAGTTTGATACTTGATAATTGTTTTGAGATATGGAGATGGTGATATTAAAGTCATGCTAGTTGAGTAGTTGTGAATTTGATAAATACTTGTGTTGAAGTTTATGATTCCCGTAGCATGCACGTATGGTGAACCGTTATGTGATGAAGTCGGAGCATGATTTATTTATTCATTGTCTTCTTTATGAGTGGCGGTCGGGAACGAGCGATGGTCTTTTCCTACCAATCTATCACCCTAGGAGCATGCACGTAATACTTTGCTTTGATAACTTGTAGATTTTTGCAATAAGTATATGAGTTCTTTATGACTAATGTTGAGTCCATGGATTATACGCACTCTCACCCTTCCACCTTTGCTAGCCTCTCTAATACCGCGCACCTTTCACCGGTATCATACACCCACCATATACCTTCCTCAAAACAGCCACCATACCTACCTATTATGGCATTTCCATAGCCATTCTGAGATATATTGCCATGCAACTTTCCACCGTTCCATTTATTATGACACACTCCATCATTGTCATATTGCTTAGCATGATCATGTAGTCGACATCGTATTTGTGGCAAAGCCACCGTTCATAATTCTTTCATACATGTCACTCATGAGTCATTGCATATCCCGGTACACCACCGGAGGCATTCATATAGAGTCACATTTTGTTCTAAGTATCGAGTTGTAATTGTTGAGTTGTAAGGAAAATAAAAGTGTGATGATCATCATTTTTAGAGCATTGTCCCAGTGAGGAAAGGATGATGGAAACTATGATTCCCCCACAAGTCGGGATGAGACTCCGGACGAAAAAAAGAGGCCATAAAAAAAGAGAAAAGGCCCAAATAAAAAATGAGAGAAAACGAGAGAAGGGACAATGCTACTATCCTTTTACCACACTTGTGCTTCAAAGTAGAACCATGACATTCATAGTAGAGAGTCTCATGTTATCACTTTCATTTACTAGTGCGAATTTTTCATTATAGAACTTGGCTTGTATATTCCAATGATGGGCTTCCTCAAATTGCCCTAGGTCTTCATGAGCAAGCAAGTTGGATGAACACCCACTTAGTTTCTTTTTGAGCTTTCATATACTTATAGCTCTAGTGCATCCGTTGCATGGCAATCCCTACTCACACACATTGATATCTATTGATGGGCATCTCCATCGCCCGTTGATACGCCTAGTTGATGTGAGACTATCTTCTCCCTTTTTGTCTTCTCCACAACCACCACTCTATTCCACCTATAGTGCTATGTCCATGGCTCATGCTCATGTATTGCGTGAAAATTCAAAAAGTTTTGAGAATGTCAAAAGTATAAAACAATTGCTTGGCTTGTCATCGGGGTTGTGCATGATTTAAATATTTTGTGTGGTGAAGATAAAGCATAGCTACACTATGATTTTGTAGGGATAACTTTCTTTGGCCATGTTATTTTGAGAAGACATAATTGCTTTGTTAGTATGCTTGAAGTATTATTATTTTTATGTCAATATGAACTTTTGTCTTGAATCTTTCAGATATGAATATTCATACGACAATTAAGAAGAATTACGTTAAAATTATGCCAAGTAGCACTCCACATCAAAAATTCTGTTTTTTATCATTTACCTACTCGAGGATGAGCAGGAATTAAGCTTGGGATGCTTGATACGTCTCCAACGTATCTATAATTTTTGATTGCTCCATGCTATATTATCTACTGTTTTGGACATTATTGGGCTTTATTATCCACTTTTATACTATTTTGGGACTAACCTATTAACCGGAGGCCCAGACCAGAATTGCTGTTTTTTTGCCTGTTTTAGGGTTTCGAAGAAAAGGAATATCAAACGGAGTCCAAACGGAATGAAACCTTCGGGAACGTGATTTTCTCAACGAATAAGACCCAGGAGACTTGGACCCTACGTCAAGAAAGAAAATAGGAGGCCACGAGGTAGGGGGCATGCCTACCCCCAGGCGCGCCCTCCACCCTCGTGGGCCCCCTGTTGCTCCACCGACGCACTCCTTCCTCCTATATATATCCACGTACCCCCAAACGATCAGATATAGAGCCAAAACCCTAATTCCATCGTCGTAACTTTCTGTATCCATGAGATCCCATCTTGGGGCCTGTTCCGGAGCTCCGCCGGAGGGGGCATCGATAACGGAGGGCTTCTACATTAACACCATAGCCTCTCCGATGAAGTGTGAGTAGTTTACTTCAGACCTACGGGTCCATAGTTAGTAGCAAGATGGCTTCTTCTCTCTTTTTGGATCTCAATACAATGTTCTCCCCCTCTCTTGTGGAGAACTATTCGATGTAATCTTCTTTTTGCAATGTGTTTGTTGAGACCGATGAATTGTGGGTTTATGATCAAGTCTATCTATGAATAATATTTGAATCTTCTCTGAATTCTTTTATGTATGATTGGTTATCTTTGCAAGTCTCTTCGAATTATCAGTTTAGTTTGGCCTACTAGATTGATCTTTCTTGCAATGGGAGAAGTGCTTAGCTTTGGGTTCAATCTTGCGGTGTCCTTTCCCAGTGACAGTAGGGGCAGGAAGGCACGTATTGTATTGTTGCCATCGAGAATAACAAGATGGGGTTTTCTTCATATTGCATGAGTCTATCCCTCTACATCATGTCATCTTGCTTAAGGCGTTACTCTGTTTTTAACTTAATACTCTAGATGCATGCTGGATAGCGGACGATGAGTGAAGTAATAGTAGTAGATGCAGGCAGGAGTCGGTCTACTTTGTCTCAGACGTGATGCCTATATACATGATCATGCCTAGATATTCTCATAGCTATGCTCAATTATGTCAATTGCTCAACAGTAATTTGTTCACCCACCGTAGAATACTTATGCTCTCGAGAGAAGCCACTAGTGAAACATATGGCCCCCGGATCTATCTTTATCATATTGATCTCCTACTACTTAGTTATTTCCTTTGTTATTTACCTTGCCTTTATTTTACTTTGCATCTTTATCATAAAAATACCAAAAATATTATCTTTATCATATCTATCAGATCTCACTCTCGTAAGTGGCCTTATAGGGATTGACAGCCCCTATTTGCGTTGGTTGCGAGGATTTATTTTTTTGTGCAGGTACAAGGGACTCGCGCGTAGCCTCGTACTGGATTGATACCTTGGTTCTCAAAAACTGAGGGAAATACTTACGCTACTTTGCTACATCATCCCTTGCTCTTCGGGGAAAACCAACGCAGTGCTCAAGATGTAGCAGTGGAGTTGGGATGGCCGAGGCGGGCGTGCCAAAGATCGACACTAGCAGCGAAGGCGGTGGGACGATGGGTGGTGGCGGCGCCGGAGGGATGCACCGGGTAAAGCTCGTCCGGGCTGTCACATCGGTGGAGTACCATCCGGGTACGGGCGTCCTTTACAGAAAAGCCGTAGCGTCAAATTCAAAAGTGATAGGGTTCTCACGAACAAGGCGACGAACAGAAACAAGATTGGTAACTAAGTTAGGAGACACAAGAACAATAGACATGTTAACGGGAGTAGAAGTAGAAGGAAAAGACATATGACCGACATGTGTAATGGGAATGGAGGAACCGTTACCAAGGATGATGCGAGTGGTAGTATGAATAGGAGTGGCGGATGTGAGGTTACCGGGATGAGTAGTCATGTGAGCGGTGGCGCCCGAGTCCATGTACCAGTAACCGCCGCCACCGTAGGAGCTCGGTGATGGGGCGGAGTGTAGAGCAGCGAGAAGGGTCAGGTCCCACGGTGGCGGCACCTGGGGAGGGAGAAACCCTCCATAGGCCGGCGTGGGTGAGACGCTGTAGGCGCTGTAGGTAGGCGCGGCGCCGTAGGCGGGCGCGGGCGCGACATCGTAGCCGCTGTAGGGGGCGACGTTTTGCGCGGTGAAGAGCGCCTCGTGGCTCGCCGGCCAAGCCCCAAGGATGCCTGGAGCGGGAGCCCGAGGAATCAGCATCGAGTACACGTGTACGACGCCCGTCCATGGGTTGGTGCCGTAAGTCTAGGGCGGGGTGGCCTGCTGCTGCTGTTGACGAGGGCCCCCCTTGCGCCTGTTTGCGACCACCCCCGTGGTGGTTGCCGCGACGCCCGCCACCCTGCTGTGGCTGCCGGGGGGCAGCGGGTGGGGCGGGGGCGCGAGCAGGAGGGGGTAAAACCCCGGAGGCACGCGGGGGGGGGGGGGGGGCTGGTGACGGGTGCAGGCGCGGGTGGGGCGGCCGGTGGAGGGCACCACGCGAGGTGCCGGCGGCGAGGGCGTGGTGCCGCGCACGCTTCTTGACCCCCTTCATCTAGCACTCCTCCAACCGCAAGTATGCCACGAACTTGGGGAAGGAGGGCTCCGATATGAGGAAGAGGTTGAAGGCGGTGTTACCGAAGTCCTCGTTGAGGCCGGCGGTGAGCGTGCTGAGAAGGAGGTCGTCATCAACCTTGGCGCCGATGTCACGGAGCTCATCCGCCAACGTCTTTAGGTGACAGCAGTAGTCATCGATAGACTGATCATCCTAATGATAGTCAAAAAATTCCTGCTACAAAAACACGCGGCACTGAAGCTTGTTGTCGGTGAAGAGACCGTTGAGCTTGACCCACACGGCACGGGCATCATCACCATCGCTCACGACTGTGTGAAACAGGTCCTTTGAGATGATGGTGAAGAACCACCGGATGAGCGTGGCGTCGATCGCGGTCCACTCTAAGTCGCCCACCATGGCGCGGGAGTCAACGGAGCCATCAACGTGATCTACGAGGTTGTTCTAGCGAAAGAGCGGCGAGAAGTACATCTTCCACGTGAAGTACGTGGCGTTCGTGACATCGAGGATGACGGGGACACAGTCGTGGATGTTGATGTCACGGATGTCAGCGGGGTCCGGTTCGGCGAAGAGGTTGGAGTAGGAGGAGGCGGAGGAAGACATGGCAGCTCGGTGGTGATGCGGCGCGGTATAGGTGCGGCGCAGCTATGCAGACGAGTAGCAACGTCGAGCAAAGCGATGCGATCGCGGGCGCGCGGTGTGGTTAGCGAGCGAAACTAGCGGCGCGGCGTGTGGCAGGAAGCGAGTGGGCACAACGGCTGGCTGGTGCACGACGAGTAGCGAGATGGGATGGGGTGGCACGGGTGGGTTAGCGGGAGTAGCTGGCGGGCACTCAGTGCGGGTAGCGAGGCGGGATGAGGTGGCTAGCGGCGAGACGAGATGGGGCGCGATGCGATCGGGAGTTTGACTGGCGGTGCACGACGCGGTTAGCGAGAGGGAGATCAGCTAGCGGGAGCGGGCGTCGCGGCGTGCGGGGGGGGATGCGTGGCGCGAGGAGGAGGCGGCTGCGTGGGCCAGCGGCGGCGGCGGCAGATCGCGGCTGCGGCTAGGGTTAGGCGGAAGCAGGAGAGGATCGACTTGCGATAGATACCATGTATAGAATGATTTGGTGCATCAATAATAATTGATCATGCACTAGGCACATATATATAGGTACAAAGGGTCCGACCAGTGTCTTATCTCCTAAGATACAAGTACATACAAGGGGAGAGAGACACTACAGGTGCGGCATATAAACCCAGACATACATACATGTACACATGTTTAACAAGAACCACGACCGCGATCAAGCTCGTTGATAAGTCCCAGCTAGTGCTGCTGCATACGACAGCCTCCATGTCCCGGAGAGAGCCCATGTCATCGACCTCCTCGTGATACACGGTTGCAAGGGACGGGAAGTCGACGGCGGCGATGTTAGAAACTTAGGTTTTTGTGGTCTACCCCCTAATTCCTCTACGCTTATCCGTAGTGCCGCTCACAATTCGCATATATGAGGCTAGGGGGTAGGGACCTTCTTATACTGTCTTTTCAAAGAGTTCATCTCTTATACAGATAAGATTCCTAGTCTTTTCAACTAGTTTTCCGGGATAGACTCCAGAACAAATTACCAACCAGGATCAAATTTGTCTGTTAACGGATTCTACCCGTTGTGTCCCCGGAGCACGTGCTTGTGAGAAACACACCATAATAGAGTGTAAATTCCTCTAATTATGTAGATCAGCATTAGGGCTGTAATCTAACTATATGATCTAGCTCCTTCCGATTATCACTGTACCCGGGTAGTCTTTCCAATATATATAGCATATTGTATTCCACTGATAATCGACGAGCTTCCTTAAGCATATAATTTAAGTACATTCCAACAAGTGATAATTCCATGATAATCATGTAAAGTAATTCCATGCATAAATACATGTATAATTCCATAATGAGGTATTCCGAATATTAGTAATTCCTAGTAATTTGAATATAGTTGCAGGATACATAATTCCAACATCTCCCACTTGTCCAAAACGATCATTCAAATATCGATAAGCCCATAGTATTAACAAGCTTACCAAATACCTCCTGAGTAAGAAGCTTAGTCAGGGGACTAGCAACCATATTAATACTAGGTAGAAAATCCAAAGAAATATACCTTCCCTCAATATGTTTGCTTGTTGTGACACTTAAGATCTCTAAAGACCTTCAGTTTCCACCTAATAATTCCAGCATAGCTGTCCTCGGTGCCTCGAGTATTATTTCCTCGAGTGTAATTCCTCCTTTATAGGCACCTTGAGTATTTTGTTTCCTCAAGTGAAATTCCGCATCAATTATTTCTAGTCACATATATCGTTAATTTGAATAATTCCACATTGAGTCAAAATATTTGATAACCATGTTGAATAAATTTTCAAAACCACATAACAACTCAAGTCCAACTTGTAATGAAGTTCCATAATTAACCATGTTTTGAACAAAATTCCTGACTTCGGTTAGTGCACCTGCACCGTGTTAGTACTACGAAATTTTTTTGAATATGCGTACCTGGAATTATTTCTCATCTTGTAGATAGAGTAATAGCTTCCTCAATGTGTTTACCTTTAATATAAATTTTAGAATAAGTGGAAAGTTGTGATGCACTTTCCACAGTCTTAAATGATGTGTGAGATTCCCTCAGCTGCTCGTCTTTCCTTCCACTGCTTGAATGCAGCATAAATTCCGGTAGCTAAGGTATGATAATATAATGAAGATACATACGAATCACAGTACCATTTATTATTCCATTTTTCCTTAGGTGTTCAAATATAATTCCTCACCGAGTATGATTCCCTTTTATCAAAGGTATTTTAACAGATTTGCAATTTTCCATAGAGAAACACTTCAAAATATTTTCTATGTATTTCAACTCGTAAAGCAATGTTTCAAATGTTCCTTTCATATGAAAGTTAAAATATGACCAAGCTTTCACTTCCATCAATGTGACTTATCATTGCAAATAACAAAACAATTTTAACATATACAATAATAATGCAAAATACTTTACACTTATGTGTGTAGAAGACCGCCTTGCTTCATTTAAAAAACCATATGACCTGCTATTCCATTGATGTGAAGCTTGTTATAAGACCATACATTAGTATACTCAATTAGCAAACCATGCCTTTAGTTCCTCTTTCCCAAAATTTACGGAGAGTGAGTTTCCATAAAGTATATTTCCCTCTGTATGAATAATTGAATAACAAGAGTGACATTATAATATTCCAGTGATCCAAATATCCTTACAAAAAAACACTTATAGACATTAGTCTTGCAGTTATTTGGTATGATATTAAGTTCCCAAACTATAATCTTCCTCATTTGAGTTTATTCCTTCCCGCAATTCTTCCACCCATAGTTGACATTAATGAACAAACCTTCTTAAGAGAATTTAGTGGTTCCTCTAAAATTTAGAGCGTCTTCCTCCAAAAACACATAACAATTGTCAAGATATGAAATTCCAAGTTAATTCCTCCCACTTATCCTAAGCATGTTAGTGTCGGGAGTTTCACTTGTAGTTTCCTTCGTGGTCAATGTTATACTATAGTATGATTGTCAATAATTCCAACCTTGATCATAAAAATGATTGTGTTCCTACTTTCCACCAGTATTCCTTTTCCAGATAATTAAGGAAACACCCTTTGAATCACTATAATAACCATGAAAAAATTCCTGGTGTACGCTTTGTAATAACTGAGAATTTCATGCCAAAGTAGAAGATTTCCTTCCAGTCACAGTATGTAATGCTTCTTTCCAAGGAAACAAGGGAGTATACAAGACATTCAATTCCTCCATTCAATTGTGGAGTGTACGGTGTATTTCAATGGTGAATAGTTCCATGCTCTTTACATACAAAAGATATATTCCTGAAGTGTACTTCCCCCACCAATCGGTTGTTAAAATATGATATTATTTAATCAATTGATTTTTCCACTTCATTATAACATGTGACCAACACAATAAAATCTTCCGACTTGTATTTTGAAAAAGTATAAACATAACCATATCAAGTGCAGTCATCAATGAATGCGATAAAATAAATAATCAGACCTCTAGTGGGAGTGAAAAATAAATACCATAAGTATATATAAAAAGAACCCGATGTGAAGCCCTTTCATGTCCATCCACCTTAATAAACAAGGTGTATTAAAAAAACATATATGCTTCACATGTACCATAGTCCTGCCACTAAAGTTTAAAATTCCAGAATCAATAACCCTATTGATCTAGTTCCAAGATATGTGACCAAGTCGTTGATGATGTAGATAATAAGATTCCAAGCATGTGTTCCCATTGTCGACATTCCTCCATATGGAGTTATCTTTGCCAAATATAAACAATTTGGTTTGCCAACTTCCAATGGACATCAAGAAAGATAGATCATTGTGTGAAAATCCAAAATGCACTAAGTTAACCATTGAGCAATATTTCCACTCTTCCTTTTCGAAATAGTATGTCATAATCAATAGATTCCAAGATAGAACAATAAATCAAATACCTTCCCACTAAAGTTGCATAGAGTGTCCTATAACAATAATATTTTTCCTCCACAAGGGAGTTTCATGATTTAATTTCCAATCCAAAGTACACCAATCTTCCTTTGAAATTGTTGCATGCCAATAAAGTTGCTATAGTATTCCAACAATGAATGATGTATGTATATATATACCAACACCATAATCCAACTATTTGAAAGAGTACCAGTGCAAATATTATCATTAGACATACTGATAAATGAAGAGCCAATTTCCTTGTCCTTGGAGCGACTCTCATATTCCTCCATACACAAGTGATGCTCCATAAAAAACACTTCGTTGAAATCCCTTTCCAGGTTATGTGTTATTTTCCGAACAATATTTTCACCATAGCAATTTTCACTATAATCATTTGCTCCGTGCAGTGCATCTGCACATTTAATCCGGAGTCCTCCTTAAGTTTTTCCAAGGAGTAGACTTATTTTCCTTGTATGATGTACATGCAATAGATTAACAATCAAACAAGTTAGTCCGTTAATCAACAATCTAATAAAATAAATAAATTAATAGTAGGTACTAGTTGGGATCCATAATTTGCATCCCTGTCCTTGTAGCACGCATGCACAGGTACACGTGGATCTTCCGACCGTCTGGTTGGCCGTACAGTTGGCTAGATGACAGCAGGCGTGGTAGAGACCTATAGTTTCTGAGCAATTGCTCGTTCGGCTTGCCAAGTCATCGGGTGAAGATTTTGGAGCAGCGAGAACCTCATCAGGGCAGAGGACTCGGTGATTACAAGGATGAAGAGGCGCTGGATTCCGTGTGTGGAGGTTTCATCGACGGGATCCGTTGTCAGCTAGATTCCAAAGCAAGGCATCGGCAGCAATGCACATACTAGCCTGATCGATTCCTCTACAAGCCGTACGAAGCTAGGCTTGGTTTAATAATTTCCATGATCCATGTGACCCAAAATAGCCATGCTTTTTGATTTCCTTGTTCCGAGTGCAAGGCAGAAGTATTAAAACAAGATGACCACGATCCGTGTGTGAGTTTAGAATAGATCAACTCAACACAAAACAACCTTAATTGATCCCTGTACCTACACAATCGGGTGCAGCACGGCGGACGACCGCCAGCAGAGTACGCTGTACGCAGCGGATTAGGATCGCCGTGAGGCAGATCTCGGCGGAGCAGTAGCGTAGAAACCTCGCTTGGCTACTCAATGCAGCCGGACCAACGAGGCCTAGGGGCAGCACTCTCGTAGAATTTGCAGCGGATGACGGACCACAAGCGACGACAGCGAGATGGCGCGCAGCGGAATCAGATGCGATCAGCGGCCATCACGACGGGGCAAATTTTCGTGTTTTGACCCTTTTCTGAAACCTATTCAAGATTTGACCCTAGTTTAAATTTTTTTCGAGATCTGACCCTTTTGCTATAGTCAGAGTCCATGGCGGTAGGGTCTAACAGCCTACCACCAGGGACTTTGGCGGTAGGAAACATCGCTACCGCCAACCAGGCTGGCGGTAGCCTGCACAACCCTACCGCCAAGGTGCTTGGCGGTAGGCACGAGCACACACTTTGTTCAATACTTAGGAGGTTTTTGGCGGTAGGGCATGCAACCCTACCACTAGGGGCCTTGGCGGTAGGCTGTTATACCCTACCGCCATGGTCCCTGGCGGTAGAAAAAGGGTCAGATCTCGAAAAAATTTCAAACTAGGGTCAAATCTCGAATAGGTTTCAAAAAAGGGTCAAAACACGAAATTTAGCCTCACGATGGCAGGATCGGACTAGGGTTAGAGCACGAACGAACCTTGCGCTGATGCCAATGTTATAAATTTAGGGTTTTGCGGTCTACCCCTTAATTCATCTGCGCTTATCCATGGTGCTGCTCACAATTCGCATATCTATGGCTAGGGGGTAGGGACCTTCTTATACTGTCTTTCCAAAGAGTCCATATCTTATACAGATAAGATTCCTAGTCTTTTCAACTAGTTTTCTGGGATAGACTCCAGACCAAATTACTAACCATGATCAAATTTGTCTGTTAATGGATTCTACCCGGTGTGTCCCTGGAGCAGGCGCTTGTGAGCAACACGCCATAATAGAGTCACTACAAGAAATATGTCAACTAGTGACCTTCTGTCAGTGACCCTGGAAAAAATGGTCATAGATCTATGACCATTTCAGACCAATTGGTCAAAAGCTGTTCGGGGGGCTCCAAACCCTAAACCATTGCGACCATTTTGATCAGAAAGGTCGTAATTTCCTTACATGAAATGGTCATAAAGCAAACAATGCTAGTCTGCTGCCTTATTTCTAGTTGTTAACGATCAATATAGATGGTCATAGCCTTGTAAATTGTGGTGGGTTGCTATGACTAGGCGCCACCTCATCAGTTTTGCCTATGTGTCATGTCCATGTGGCAGTTTTTGCCCTAGGTTGTGAAGCAACCTATATTTCTGTCATTCCCAAAATTCCCAAAAAAATCTCATAAATTCTTTGGGTCATATCTTCGTCAAATATGTAAAAACCTTCCTTGCCTAGTTCAAAAATAATTCAAAAATATTGATTTTCCTATTCTATTCAGAACAACAGTTTGTGAAGGAAGTACCACTTTGGCATGTCCAAATAGTATCCATTTTCTACAGTGCTTTCCTATGCCCAAATAACCATCCTCACCCAAATGCCAGCTCAATCCATTCATTATTTTGAGTCGAGCTTCAACATTTGTATTTATGTCCAGTGTGGTAGTTTGCAAAGCAAGTACCACCTAGGCTCCTCCTTTTGAGCTGAAAAATTGTGAAGACGGTCTTCTTAGTAAATGATCATCCTCAGCCAAAACTCACGCCCATTAGCCATGTACATTTCCCGTACCGCTAATCAAACACTTGGCTACTAATTCATGTTTGAGCATCGATCGGTCTCCTCGTGAGAATCTTATGTTGTAATTTTCTTCATAGCACCTTCCTGGGGAGTGCCCAACCCACTAGACATGCCTAGGCCGCCCAGAACACATGTCAACGCCACGGTCACACGGTGACCACGCGGCGGCATGCAAGTTTACGCACTCTAGAGTTGGGGCCCTTCACCACCATCCAAACCTCGATGTATCACCACCAAACCATGTATTTATGATTAAATAGGTACTTATGTAACTAGAAATTATTTTTGGAAAAAATAAATAGCAAACTATGAGGCAGTTGCAGTTCAAATTTGAGCCGCTTTCTACTGAATCGGCAGGAATTTGTCTTTTTCACCAGAGGTGGATCAAAACTTTTGACACCCAACCATTCTGTCAATTGTGCATTAAATATGGCCTAGTATTTTAGAAAATGGATTTGGTCCAATTTTGCAACAATTATTTGGGAGGTCCTTCACAAAAAAACCTCATTTCAGGCACTCGGAAAATGGAAAATGAATTTTTCATGCACAGAAAATGAAAACTTCCTTAGGCAACATTGTTTGCCATTCCAAGATGCACCCTTGTGCACAATATGTGATCATTTGAACAAACTATGCCATGAATGGGGCCATAAGATTGATCATTTGGCTTGAAAGCCATGAATCTTCACGCATGATAGCTCATTTTTTAGAATACTTTTTTAAAGTAATTGCCGTATTACAAGTTTGTTATTTTTCCTGGGAACTTGGCCACATATAATGACACAATGCGAGGGTTTCCCATTTTTTGATTTTTTTGAATTTTTTATGCCCGTTTCAAAATGCGGTCAAAACGGCGGGAATGACCGTTCCTAGCTAGTTGTTGAATCTTGGAATTTTTTGGTGTTTCTCTAATAAAATAGATAATTTGTACCTAAAAATGATTTTTAGAAAAATAAAAAGCAAACTATGTGGCAACTGCAGTTCAAATTTGACCCGCTTCCTACTGAATCAGCGGAAATTTGTCTTTTTCACCAGAGGTGGATCGAATCTTTTGACACCCAACCATTTGGTCAATTGTGCATTAAATATGACCTAGTGTTTTAGAAAAATGATTTGGCCCAATTTTGCAACAATTATTTGGGAGGTCCTTCACAAAAAAACTCCTTTTGGGCACTCGAAAAATGGAAAATGGTTTTTTCGTCCAAAGAAAATGAAAACTTCCTTAGGCAACATTTTTTGCCATTACAATATGCACCCTTGTGCACAATATGAGATCATTTAAACAGACTATGCCATGAACGTGGCCATAAGATTGATCATTTGGCTTGAAAGCTAGTGATCTCCACACGTGATAGCTCATTTTTGAGAACACTTTTTAAAAATAATTACCGTATTAAAAGTTTGTTATTTTTCCTGGGAACTTGGCCACATATAATGACACAATGCGAAGGTTTCCCAATTTTTTTATTTTTTGAATTTTTTATGCCCGTTTCAAAATGCAGTCAAAACGGCGGGAATGACCGTTCCTAGCTAGTTGTTGAATCTTGGAATTTTTTGGTGTTTCTATGATAAAATAGATACTTTTTTACCCAAAAATGATTTTTAGAAAAAATAAAAAGCAAACTATGTGGCAGCTGCAGTTCAAATTTGACCCGCTTCCTACTGAATCGGTGGTAATTTGTCTAGGGTCTCCGGCCACCAGGACGGGACAGCGCCATCGGCTCCCTTGGCTTCGGCGACTGCGACCGGCGACTGGCAGCGGGCGTCTCTCCCAGGTAATAGATGAGATCCATCCCCCTCCCGCCTTTATCCTTGGTTCGTTCTCGCTTGCCGCGTCAGATCTATTCGTGATATGCACTAGATAGTGATGCCGAGGTCAAGAGTTGGTTAGTGCTCGATGGATCTCTTCCGTAGGTTAGGAGCTGGAGGCTACTTCTTGATGGTGCCTCTAGTGCAACAACGGTTGACACCAGCCTCGTCTTTGCGTAGTTGCAGTCCCCTGAAGCCAACGCATAAATACATGCAAGGTATTTTTGTTTCTTGCGGACATGAGTTAGTTTCAATTGAACTGTAGAGCAGGGCTTACAGACGTAGTTGGAGGGTGTCAAGTGCCTACCAGTGTAGGTGAACTTTGTGTAGTCGGAATATGTTGCATTTTGCATCCGCCCCTTCACTGCCACTGCCGTTGAGTTGCTCAGATGCCGAGGTCAGATCTGTTCATGTGGAATTTTGTGTACGTATATGCCAGTCTATTCACCGTCTCCTGCCATGCACGCAGGGGCAAATTATGCGATCCATGCTCGCCCGTCGGTGATTCAATTTTTTCCGTTGACCTCGTTGTCAGTCGTTGGGGTACTTGGCCATCATATAGCAGTACCGATTGAGTACGGACGTGGTACTGGTAGCGACACCGTGCCCGCAATCAATGCACACTTGACAGTCGGTCGTTCGATCGACGACTTGGTTTACTTCTTCTGTACTACTCCTGTTATACTAGATAGGAAGCTATTCACTTATTTATTTTTACAGGAAGCAAACTTGTTCATGCGAATAGATATGCATTGGCATCATACATGGCTTGACTTCATTCCTTATCAAATGAATCAACCAGGATTCAGTTTCAGAAACTCGACTCAACATATCAGCAGGA
Organism: Triticum monococcum; assembly: GCA_034509565.1. NCBI lineage: Eukaryota > Viridiplantae > Streptophyta > Magnoliopsida > Poales > Poaceae > Triticum > Triticum monococcum. The sequence continues at coordinate 72,709,068 of CM067843.1, forward strand.
ACAATACAGCGTTTCCAAAGTATCCCCCCCAGTTTTTGGGTCAACAGTGGAGTAGGAGTAGGAGTAGCCCACGCTAGCGGTGTTCACGTAGCATTTCTTACCTTTTTATCAAATTTGCATCACATGTTTGTTATATATATCAGAATGATTAAGAATCTTAATATTTGACTATTTTCAGTCATCTTGCAGTTTCGGGGACGAGCGGGAGCACGAAGTGCTTTGGCTGTTCGGCAACTCCGAGTGACCACGGTACAGGGCAGGTGCCATGGCGGCAGGTACTTGTGTGGTGAGAAGCAACCTCCGGCTGATCATCAGGAAAGGCAGCAAGCATGATTATTAGTATTTCAGTGACGCTGATGCTCATTGTTGTTGCCCTTTTTAGCTGAAACCCACAAATACAGTTAGAATTTGCCTTGAGATATCTATGTGTGAGTGTCAATACAACTTCAAGGGAATTATCCGGGCCTAACTTATGTGGATGTAGATGCATATTACTACTACTCAATAACCTTCATCTAGTCACCGTTACTGTATGAAAGAATTTAGAACTAGGATTTTGTTTAAGTAGCTACTGAATCTGCTTGCTTGGTTATGGTAGACATACATGTCTTACCAATTCGTTATTCTTGTTTGAAGCTAAGATAGGCTACTGCAGTTCCAGCAAAAAACAGGGGAGCCGCTCTTTTTGTTCTTCACTAATAAATTCTTGTTTGAATGCATATCCTGGGGGTGGTGAAGCTGGGAGCCTTTCCTCCCCATAAAAATACTTTGCTCTTCATTATGAGAAATGCCCTTATATAATTAGCTGCTAGGAGTGTTTATATACTTGATCACCACACCTCTACTATTCTGGTTACTTTTGCTTTCTTGTCTGTAGTTGTCCAGGGCATAACAGTTTTATGTGTGGCTTGTTATTTTGTTACCAGCCTACTTTCTTGTGCTCCTGGTCGAGTCTTGTGGAGAAGCAGCGCGAATCGGGCATCATCTCACTTGTGCCTCTATGGTAAGAATAGAACACCACTCTCGCTTGATGTTCATGTATTAGTACAACAAAGCTTTCTTACATGGTGATTGTTAGCGACACAACAATTATCTTGCAACATAGCTTGCCAAATTGCTTGCTTACTATATAACCTGTACTGCTAAACATGTTATCCTACTCCATGATGCTGTATCATTTGCAAATACTCCTGGACATCAGCTCCCATTAGCTATAATTTGTACCTCTAAAAGAGGAGTATAAACTGGACTAATCTGTACTCTATTATGCTTGAGACTTGATCCAAGCCGTATTAATTGTTGCCAGTGATGTTATTATCTACTCCAATGGCTGATGAATCTGTACCTGCCATACCATGTGGAATGACTAATGAATCTGTACCCGAATACCATGTGTAATGATTGTTATTTTTGCATCATTTAAACATTTTTTCTGCTATATAGTTTCTCACTCATGATTGATCTACTGCAGGTGAATGAGGTTTTCAAATGTTGGAAGGAGGAGGACAATAGGAACTTCTGTTATGTCTTAGCATCTAAATTTTTGTTTTAATTTTCTTTGTTGTAGAATAGTTTTGTTTGGCAGTTACTGTTCCTGGGATGTAAAGATATCTTAGATATGTATTGCTGGAATGAATGGTTGTAATATAATAACATTGCACGTTGCCCAATATAGCTTGTGGTGTGACGTGTTGTAATGTCGATGGCATAATAACTTTTTTTTGGATTGGATCAATTTTTTCGGAACTGGGCTAGGCCCAAGTTATATTGGACAATTATTTTTGAGGGAAGAACATGAGAGGCCCAGCAAAGAAATGGCCCAGAAAAATACATGATCAAAAAGAAAATATGTTGTTAAAAGGGCCACACAAAGAAATCAATAAGGCTGAATTGTTGGGCCAGACCCATGTAGCTAATAAAAGCACAGGAAAAAATACATTAAAAAGGCCGAATTGTTAGGCTAGGCCCATGTAGAAAATCGAATTGGACCGGGCTGATTCTTGTGCCACATTAGATTGCCACGTCGGATGCCTACGTGGCCTGGGGAGGCTGCTAGTGATCAAAACAAAATAGTAGGCATATTTTGGTCGTAAACATCTACGACCTTCTCACAGAGAAGGTCGTTGATTTCAGTTTAAGACCGCTAGCTTTTGACCTTCTGTTTTTGGTCACAAAAAGGTCGCAAATGAAAAACAATGACCTTTCAGTGACCAATAGTCAAGGTCACAAGTTGACATATTTCTTGTAGTGAGTGTAAATTCCTCTAATTATGTACATCAACATTAGGGCTGTAATCTAACTATATGATCTAGCTCCTTCCGATTATCACTGTACCCGGGTATACTTTCCAGTATATAAAGCATATTGTATTCCACTGATAATCGACCAGCTTCCTTAAGCATATAACTTAAGTATATTCCAACAAGTGATAATTCTATGATAATCATGTAAAGTAATTCCATGCATAAATACATGTATAATTCCATAATGAGGTATTCCGAATATTAGCAATTCCTAGTAATTTGAATATAGTTGCAGGACACATAATTCCAACAGGCGAGAGTCAAGGGGTGGAGCACGCGAACAGCGGTGGTGCTCTTGAGCAGGAGGATGAGGAGGCCGTCGCTTAAGCCGATGATCCGATAGCCCCACAGCCCCGGCAGGCAGACGCAGATGCGCCTGCCCATGCGCGTGTGGAGCAGGGCGATCTGCCGCGCATCCTTCGGGTGGACCGTGTCACCGTCGCAGAGCGCCACCCAGTCCCGGGGCCAGAGGCACGGGTCGCGCAGGGCCCGGTCGCGCTCGTGCGGCATGGGCGTGCTGGTGCGCCAGCCGGAGCAGACGACACGGAGGACGACGTAGTCCGCGGCGTCAAGGACCAGGTCGGTGACGCGGCCTAGTATATCCGTGGGGAGAGACACCGAGCCGCCGGTTGCCCGTTCTGGCCGGCGGCATTCACGGGTGCGGGCCAAGGCGTCGCCTTTGCGCTTTGACATCCTACGAACCCGGCCACACGGGTCACAATTATCGGAGCCGCTAGGGATCAGGGCGTGGTGGGAATGGTGTGATGAAGGATTGCTTCCTTAAAAAGTGCGTCACTTAGTTATTTTTTTCTACTCCTATAAATCAGGGCTGATGTAAAGATCTTTTTAAAAGATCCGCCATCTTGTAAGCCGTTGGATCTACACAATCTTTGCGCTTGAACGTCTTCCTAGACTCTACAACAGAGATCTTGTTGTGGAACATTTGCAACAAAGATAATGTTGCAGGATTTTTTTGCAACATAGGTCGTGTTGTGTGATTTGTTTTGCAACATAGGTCTTGTTGTAGAATTATTTTTTATGTCTTCACTTTTTTGGCAACAACAAAAATTATGTGGAAGAACTTTTGCAACATAGAAGATGTTGCAGAAATTTTTGCAACTGAAAAATAACATGTAGAAACGCCACCGTCGTTGTCTGCGTCGAGCTTGTCACCGCCAATTGCAACAACACAGTAGCACCGCCACTCCAATTGCAACATAGTAGCAACATCCTCGAAGCAGTCGTCGCGATGGAGACGTACTTCCCCTCAAAGTGAAGAAACTTTGGTAGCACATCCTCGTCTCCACCGGCTCCACTTATGGTTATTTCTTACCATTACTTTGTGCAAGCTATATTTGTGTTGTATCATTTGCTTGCTTGCTTGTGTTGTTGTTGTTGCTGCTGCTTGCATCATATTGATTGCTCACCTAGTTGCACACCTAGACAACTTGTTTATTGCTTTACCTATTTTGTTAAGAAAGGCTAAAAATTGATAGTTACCTATTCACCCCCCTCCTTTAGTTAACCATATCGATCCTTTCAACATCTTCATAGTGTTTCAGGTTGTTCATAGGGTGATTTTTTTTAATTTTCTACTATGTTTCCCAACACAAATTGCATGGCATGCCGAGGTCGGTCATTACTGATTGGGATCTCATGTTTACTAGCCAGTTTTGACGAGAAATGGTAGACCTTACTAGCACTAATATTCGCATGAGTTCCTTGCTGAGTAAATAGGTAATTTTTTGACAAATTTAATCCATAAATAGATGACTAGAATGGCATTGATAGAATTAAGAACATACTAATATTGATCTAAACAAGCACGTACTGCGCAAACAGTAGACATATCTACACATAATGCTAGTACTGCTAATACAAAAAATAATCGAGAGAGGGATAAACGCGTTATACACTCCAGCAGGCCATGCAGAAGCCACGGCGGTGGTGCCAGCAGCATCATCATCAGTGGCCTTCTTGTCGGCCTCGAGCTTCTCATGTTGGGGAATGCAGTATTTCAAAAAATTCCTACGATCACGCAAGATCTATCTAGGAGATGCATAGCAACGAGAGAGGCGAGTGTGTCCACATACCCTCGTAGACCGGAAGAGGAAGCATTTAGTAACGCGGTTGATGTAGTCGAACGTCTTCGCGATTCAACCGATCCTAACACCAAATGTACGGCACCTCCGTGTTCAGCACACGTTCAGCTCGATGACGTCCCTCGAGCTCTTGACCCAGTTGATGATGAGGGAGAGTTTTGTCAGCACGACGGCGTGTTGACGGTGATGATGAAGTTACCGATGCAGGGCTTTGCCTAAGCACTACAACAATATGACCGAGGTGCTGGGGAACGCAGTATTTCAAAAAAATTACCTACGAACACACAGATCTATCTCGGAGATGCATAGCAACGAGAGGGGAGAGTGTGTCTACGTACCCTTGTAGACCGAAAGCGGAAGCGTTTAGTAATGCGGTTGATGTAGTCGAACGTCTTCGCGATCCAACCGATCCAAGTACTGAACACACGGCACCTCCGCGATCAGCACACGTCCAGTTCGATGACGTCCCTCGAACTCTTGATCCAATTGAGGCCGAGGGAGAGCTCCATCAGCACGATAGCGTGGTGACGGTGATGATGAAGTTACCAACGCAGGGCTTCGCCTAAGCACTACAACGATATGACCGAGGTGTGTAACTGTGGAGGGGGGCACCGCACACGGCTAAAAGATCAACTTGTGTCTCTATGGGGTGTCCCCTGGCCACATATATAAAGGAGGGGAGGGGAGAGGTGGCCGGCCCAAGGGGGGGTGCCAGGTGTGGGGAATCCTACTAGGACTCCCCAGTCCAAGTAGGATTCCCCTCCTCTTTCCTATTCGTAGTAGGAGAAGGAGGGAAGGAGGAGAAGGACAGAAGGAAAAGGGGTCGCCCCCCCAACCCTAGTCCAATTCGGTTTGGGCTAGGGGGGCACGTGCCACTCCCTGCACGGCCTCCTCTCTTCCACCACTAGGCCCATGAGGCCCAATAATTTCCCGGCAGGGTTCCGGTAACCCCCGGTACTCCGAAACTCATCCGAAACGACCTGAACCATTCTGGTCCCCGAATGTAACCTTCCAATATATGAATCTTTATGTCTCCATCATTTCGAGACTCCTCGTCATGTCTGTGATCTCATCCGGGACTCCGAACAACCTTCGTTCATCAAATCACATAAACTTGAAGGAAATATGCCCTAGAGGCAATAATAAAGTTGTTATTTATATTTCCTTATATCATGATAAATGTTTATTATTCATGCTAGAATTGTATTAACCGAAAACTTAGTACATGTGTGAATACATAGACAAACAGAGTGTCACTAGTATGCCTCTACTTGACTAGCTCGTTGAATCAAAGATGGTTAAGTTTCCTAGCCATAGGCATGAGTTGTCATTTGATTAACGGGATAACATCATTATATAATGATGTGATTAACTTGACCCATCCGTTAGCTTAGCATGATGATCATTTAGTTTGTTGCTATTGCTTTCTTCATGACTTATACATGTTCCTATGACTATGAGATTATGCAACTCCCGAATACCGGAGGAACACTTTGTGTGCTACCAAATGTCACAATGTAACTGGGTGATTATAAAGGTGCTCTACAGGTGTCTCCGATGGTACTTGTTGATTTGGCATAGATCAAGAATAGGATTTGTCACTCTGATTGTTGGAGAGCTATCTCTGGGCCCTCTCGGTAATGCACATCACTATAAGCTTGCAAACAATGTAACTAATGAGTTAGTTGCGGAATGATGCATTACGAAACGAGTAAATAGACTTGCCAGTAATGAGATTGAACTAGGTATTGAGATACCAACGATCGAATCTCGAGCAAGTAACATACCGATGACAAAGGGAGCAACATATGTTGTTATGAGGTTTGACCGATAAAGATCTTCGTAGAATATGTAGGAACCAATATGAGCATCTAGGTTCCGCTATTGGTTATTGACCGGAAATGAGTCCCGATCATGGCTACATAGTTCTTCAACCCATAGGGTCCACACGCTTAACATTCGGTGACGATCGGTATTATGAGTTTATGTGTTTTGATGTACCGAAGGTAGTTCGGAGTCCCGGATGAGATTGGGGACATGACAAGGAGTCTCAAAATGGTAGAGACGTAAAGATTGATATATTGGACGACTATATTCGGACATCAGAAAGGCTCCGAGTGATTCGGGTATTTTTCGGAGTACCGGAGAGTTACGGGAATTCGTCGGGGAGTACATGGGCCTTATTGGGCTTTAGGGGAAAGAGATAGGGGAGGTTGCGCGCCCCCCAAGGCCTAGTCCGAATTGAACTAGGGGGAGGGGCGGCACCCCCTCCTTCCTTCTCTCTCTTTTCCCTTTCCTTCTCTCCTACTCCTACTACATGGAAGGGGGGGAATCCTACTCCCGGTGGAAGTAGGACTCCCCAGGGCACGCCATAGTAGAGGGCCGGCCCTCCCCCTCCTCCACTCCTTTATATACGGGGGAGGGGCACCCCATGGACACACAAGTTGATCAATTGACCTTTTAGCCGTGTGCGGTGCCCCCCTCCACCATAATCCACCTCGGTCATATCGTAGCAGTGCTTAGGTGAAGCCCTGTGTCGGTAGCCTCATTATCACCGTCATGCTGACGGAACTCTCCCTCGAAGTTCTGTTGGATCGAAGTTCGTGGGACGTCACCAAGTTGAACATGTGCTGAACTCGGAGGTGTCATACATTCATTACTTGGATAGGTCGAATCGTGAAGATGTACGACTACATCAACCGCATTCTCGTAACGCTTCCGCTTACGGTCTACGAGGGCGTGGACGACACTCTCCCCTCTCGTTGCTATGCATCACCATGATCTTGCGTGTGTATAGGATTTTTTTTGAAATTACTACGTTCCCTAACAAAACTCATAATACAAATCATCATCGAACGTTAAGCATGAGGACCCTACGGGTTTGAGAACTATGTAGACATGACCGAGACACATCTCCGGTCAATAACCAACAGTGGAACCTGGCTGCTCATATTGGCTCCTACATATCCTACGAAGATCTTTATCGGTCAAATCGCATAACAATATACGCTGTTCCCTTTGTCATCGATATGTTACTTGCCCGAAATTCGATCGTCGGTATCATCATACCTAGTTCAATCTCGTCACCGGCAAGTCTCTTTACTCGTTCCGTAATGCATCATCTCGTGACTAACTCATTAGTGACATTGCTTGCAAGGCTCATAGTGATGTGCATTACTGAGAGGGCCCAGAGATACCTCTCTGATACACAGAGTGACAAATCCTAATCTTGATCTATGCCAACTCAACAAACACCATCGGAGACACCTATATAGCATCTTTATAATCACCCAGTTACATTGTGACGTTTGATAGGACACAAGGTGTTCCTACGGTATTCGGGAGTTTCATAATCTCATTGTCTGAGGAACATGTATAAGTCATGAAGAAAGCAATAGCAGAAAAAACTAAACGATCATCATGCTAAGCTAACGGATGGGTCTTGTCCATCACATCATTCTCTAATGATGTGATCCCGTTCATCAAATGACAACACATGTCTATGGTTAGGAAATTTAACCATCTTTGATTAACGAGCTAGTCAAATAGAGGCATACTAGGGACACTCTGTTTGTCTATGTATTCACACATGTACTTAGTTTCCGATTAATACAATTCTAGCATGAATAATAAACATTTACCATGATATAAGGAAATATAAAGAACAACTTTATTATTGCCTCTAGGGGATATTTCCTTCAGTCTCCCACTTGCACTAGAGTCAATAATCCAGATTACATAGTAATGATTCTAATACCCATGGAGTCTTGGTGCTGATCATGTTTTGCTCATGAGAGAGGCTTAGTCAATGGATCTAGAGGGGGGGGGGCAAGGGGTTGGCTTGCCCCCCAAGCCAAGGGGGGCGCCCCCTTTAGGGTTTCCCCTAAACCCTAGGTGCATGGGCCCTAGGGGGGTTTGGTGCCCATCCCACCTAGGGGTTGGTTCCCCTCCATATTCAGCCCGCAGGGCCCTCCGGGGCAGGTGGACCCTCCCGGTAGACCCCCGGAACCCCTTCGGTGGTCCCGGTACAATACCGATAAACCCCTGAACACTTCTGACGATCGAATAAGGACTTCCCATATATAAATCTTTATCTCCGGACCATTCCGGAACTCCTCGTGATGTCCAGGATCTCATCCAGGACTCCGAACAACATTCGGTAACCGCATACTAATTCCCATAACAACTCTAGCATCACCGAACCTGAAGTGTGTAGACCCTACGGGTTCGGGAATCATGCAGACATGACCGAGACATCTCTCCGGCCAATAACCAACAACAGGATCCGTATACCCATGTTGGCTCCCACATGTTCCACGATGATCTCATTGGATGAACCACGATGTCGAGGATTCAATCAATCCCGTATACAATTCCCTTTGTCAATCGGTACGTTACTTGCCCGAGATTATATCGTCGATATCCCAATACCTCGTTCAATCTCGTTACCGGCAAGTCACTTTACTCGTTCCGTAATGCATGATCCCGTGACTAACCGCTTAGACACATTGAGCTCATTATGATGATGCATCACCGAGTGGGCCCAGAGATACCTCTCCGTCATACGGAGTGACAAATCCCAGTCTCGATTCGTGCCAACCCAACAGTCACTTTTGGAGATACCCGTAGTGCACCTTTATAGCCACCCAGTTACGTTGTGATGTTTGTCACACCCAAAGCATTCCTACAGTAACCGGGAGTTGCACACTCTCATGGTCTAAGGAAAAGATACTTGACATTAGAAAAGCTTTAGCAGACAAACTACACGATCTTGTGCTATGCTTAGGATTGGGTCTTGTCCATCACATCATTCTCCTAATGATGTGATCCCATTATCAATGACATCCAATGTCCATGGTCAAGAAACCATAACCATCTATTGATCAACGAGCTAGTCAACTAGAGGCTCACTAGGGACATGTTGTGGTCTATGTATTCACACATGTATTACGATTTCCGGATAACACAATTATAGCATGCACAATAGACAATTATCATGAACAAGGAAATATAATAATAACCATTGTATTATTGCCTCTACGACATATTTCCAATATTACTCAACTTCACACCTTGCAACACATGCAAGAAGTCCTTCTTTGACTGTTCCATTTTGAACTACTTCAAAAAACTTGTCAAGGTATGTACTCATTGAAAAAAATTATCAAGCATCTTGATCTATATCTATAGATCTTGATGCTCAATATGTAAGCAGCTTCACTGAGGTCTTTCTTTGAAAAAAATCCTTTCAAACACTCCTTTATGCTTTCCAGAAAATTCTACATCATTTCCGATCAACAATATGTCATTCACATATACTTATCAGAAAGGCTGTAGTGCTCCCACTCACTTTCTTGTAAATACAGCCTTCACCGCAAGTCTGTATAAAAATATATGCTTTAATCACCTTATCAAAGCGTATATTCCAACTCTGAGATGCTTGCACCAGTCCACAGATGGACCGCTGGAGTTTGCACACTTTGTTAGCACCTTTAGGATTGACAAAACCTTCTTGTTGCATCATATACAACTCTTCTTTAAGAATCCATCAAGGAATGTAGTTTTGACATCCTTTTGCCAGATTTCATAAAATGTGGCAATTGCTAACATGATTCGGACAGACTTAAGCATCACTACGAGTGATAAAATCTTATCATAGTCAACACCTTGAACTTGTCGAAAACTTTTTGCGAAAATTTGAGCTTTGTAGATAGTAACACTACTATCAGCGTCTGTCTTCCTCTTGAAGATCCATTTATTCTCATTGGCTCGCCAATCATCGGGCAAGTCAATCAAAGTCCATACTTTGTTCTCATACATGGATCCCATCTCAGATTTCATGGCCTCAAGCCATTTCACGGAATCTAAGCTCATCATCGCTTCCTCATAGTCCGTAGGTTCGTCATGGTCTAGTAACATGACTTCCAGAAAGGATTACTGTACCACTCTGGTGCGGACCATACTCTGTTTGACCTATGAGGTTTGGTAGTAACTTGATCTGAATTTGCACGATCATCATCATTAGCTTCCTCACTAATTGGTGTAGGAATCACTAGAACCGATTTCTGTGATGAACTACTTTCCAATTCAGGTGAAGGTACAATCACCTCATCAAGTTCTACATTCCTCCCACTCACTTCTTTCGAGAGAAACTTCTTCTCTAGAAAGGATCCATTCTTAGTAAGGAATATCTTGCCTTGGGATCTGTGATAGAAGGTGTACCCAATAGTTTCCTTTGGGTATCCTGTGAATACGCGTTTCTCCGATTTGGGTTCGAGCTTATCAGGTTGAAACTTTTTCACACAAGCATCATAGCCCCAAACTTTAAGAAACGACAGCTTAGGTTTCTTACTAAACCACAGTTCATATGGTGTCGTCTCAACGGATTTAGATGGTGCCGTATTTAACGTGAATGCAGCTGTCTCTAATGCATAACCCCAAAACGACAGTGAATCAGTAAGAGACATCATAGATCGCACCATATATAATAAAGTACAGTTACGATGTTCGGACACCATTATGTTGTGGTGTTCCGGGTGGCGTGAGTTGCGAAACTATTCCACATTGTTTCAAATGAAGGCCAAACTCATAACTCAAATATTCGCGTCCATGATCAGATCGTAGAAACTTTATTTTCTTGTTACGATGATTCTCAACTTCACTCTGAAATTCTTTGAACTTTTCAAATGTTTCAGACTTGTGTTTCATTAAGTAGATATACCCATATCTACTCAAATCATCTGTGAAGGTCAAAAAATAACGATACCCGCCATGAGCCTCAACACTCATCGGACCACACACATCAGTAGGTATTATTTCCAATAAGTCAGTGGCTCACTCCATTGTTCCGGAGAATGGAGTCTTAGTCATCTTGCCCATGAGACATGGTTCGCCAACATCAAGTGATTCCAAAAGTCCATCCGCATGGAGTTTCTTCATGCGCTTTACACCAATATGACCTAAACGGCAGTGCCACTAGTATGTTGCACTATCTTTTGGCATCAATATCATGAATATGTGTATCACTACGATCGAGATTCAATAAACCATTTACCTTGGGTGTATGTCCACAAAAGGTTTTATTCATGTAAACTGTATTGCAATAAACATGATCCAATCTTATGCTCAACACAAACACCAAATAACATCTATTTTAGGTTCAACACTAATCCCGAAGGTAAAGGGAGTGTGTGATGGTGATCTTATCAACCTTGGAATCACTTCCAACACACATCGTCACCTTGCCCTCAACTAGTCTCTATTCATTTTGTAACTCCGGTTTCAAGTTACTAATCATAGCAACTGAACCAGTATCAAATACACAGGGGCTACTATGAACACTAGTAAAGTACACATCAATAACATGTATATCATATATACTTTTGTTCACTTTGCCATCCTTCTTATCCGCCAAGTATTTGGGGCAGTTCCGCTTCCAGTGACCATTTTCTTTGCAGTAGAAACACTCAGTTTCAGGCTTGGGTCTAGCTTTGGGCTTCTTCATGGGAGTAGCAACTTGCTTGACATTCTTCTTGAAGTTCCCTTTCTTTCCCTTGCCCTTTTACTTGAAACTATTGGTCTTGTCAACCATCAACACTTGATGCTTTTATTGATTTATCTTCGCTGATTTCAGCGTCGCGAAGAGCTCAGGGAATCGTTTTGTCATCACTTTCATATTATAGTTCATCAGGAAGTTCCAGAAACTTGGTGCTAGTGACTAGAGAACTCTGTCATTCACTATCTTATCTGGAAGATTAACTCCCTCTTGATTCAAGCGATTGTAGTACTCAGACATTCTGAGCACATGCTCACTGGTTGAGCTATTCGTCTCCTCCATCTTGTAGGAAAATACTTGTCAGAGGTCTCATACCTCTCGACACGGGCATGAGTCTGAAATACCAAATTCAGCTCTTGGAACATCTCATATGCTCTATGGCGTTCAAAACATTTTTGAAGTCCCGGCTCTAAGCCGTAAAGCATGCCGCACTAAACCATCAAGTAGTCACCGTACCGAGTTTGCCAAATGTTCATAATGTCTCCATCTGCTCCTGCAATAGGTCCGTCACCTAGCGGTGCATCAAGGACATAATTCTTCTGTGGAATAATGAGGATAATCCTCAAAACACGGACCCAGTCCGCATCATTGCTACTATCATCTTTCAACTTATTTTTCTCTAGGAACATATCAAAATAAAACAGGGGAGCTATATGCGAGCTATTGATCTACAACATAGATATACAAAAAAACTATTAGGACTAAGTTCATGATAAATTAAAGTTCAATTAATCATACTACTTCAGAACTCCCACTTAGATAGGCATCCCTCTAGTCATCTAAATGATCACGTGATCCATATCAACTAAACCATGTCAGATCATCACGTGAGATGTGTAGTGGAACGCAGTAATTTCAGAAAAATTCCTACGCACATGCAAGATCATGGTCATGCATAGAACGAGAGGGGAGAGTGTTGTCTACGCACCCTCGTAGACCATAAGCGGAAGCGTTATGACAACGCGGTTGATGTAGTCGTAAGTCTTCACGATCGACCGATCCTAGTATCGAAAGTACGACACCTCCGCGATCTGCACACGTTCGGCTCAGTGACGTCCCATGAACCCATGATCCAGTAGAGTGTCGAGGGAGAGCTTCTTCAGCATGACAACGTGATGACGGTGATGATGATGCTACCGGAACAGGGCTTTGCCTAAGCAGCGCTACGATATGACCGAGGTGGATTATGGTGGAGGGGGGACCGCACACAGCTAAGGGGTCAATGATCAACTTGTGTGTCTATGGGTTGCCCCTGGCCATGTATATAAAGGATGGAGGGAGGAGGAGGTTGTCCCTCATAGGGCGCGCCCAAAGTGTGGAGTCCTACTAGGACTCCCTAGTCCTAGTAGGATTCCACCTCCTACATGGAATAGGAAAAAGGGAAGGGAGAAGGAGAAGGAAGGAAGGGGTGCCCCCTTCCCCTAGTCCAGTTCGGACCAGCCCAAGGGGAAGGGGCACGGCCACTCTTGAGGCCTTTCTCTCCTTTCCCGTATGGCCCATTAAGACCCAATACGAATTCCCGTAACTCTCCGTTACTCCGAAAAATACCTGAATCACTCGGAGGCTTTCTGATGCCCGAATATAGCCTTCCAATATATCGATCTTTACGTCTCGACCATTTCGAGACTCCTCGTCATATCCCAGATCTCATCCGGGACTCCGAACAAACTTCAACCATCAAATCACACAACTCATAATACAAATTGTCACATAATGTTAAGCGTGCGGACCCTACGGGTTCAAGAACTATGTAGACATGATCGAAACACATCTCCGGTCAATAACCAATAGCGAAACCTGGATGCTCACATTGCCTCCTACATATTCTACGAAGATCTTTATCGGTCAAACCACATAACAACATACGTTGTTCCCTTTGTCATCGGTATGTTACTTGCCCGAGATTCGATCGTCGGTATCTCAATACCTAGTTCAATCTCGTTACTGGCAAGTCTCTTTACTCATTCCATAATGCAACATCCCGTAACTAACTCATTAGTCACATTGCTTGTAAGGCTTATAGTGATGTGCATTATTGAGAGGGCCCAGAGATACCTCTCCGACAATTGGAGTGACAAATCCTAATCTCGATCTATGCCAACTCAACAAACACCATCGGAGACACCTGTAGAGCACCTTTATAATCATCCAGTTACGTTGTGACGTTTGGTAGCACACAAAGTGTTCCTCCGGCATTCGGGAGTTGCATGATCTTATAGTCATAGAAACATGTATAAGTTATGGAGAAAGCAATAGCAACAAACTAAACGATCATCGTGCTAAGCTAACGGTCGGGTCAAGTCAATCACATCATTCTCTAATGATGTGATCTCGTTAATCAAATGGCATCTCATGTCTATGGTTAGGAAACATAACCATCATTGATTCAACGAGCTAGTCAAGTAGAGGCATAGTAGTGACATTTTGTTTGTCTTTGTATTCACACATGTACTAAGTTTCTAGTTAATATAATTCTAGCATGAATAATAAACATTTATCATGATATAAGGAAAATATAAATAACAACTTTATTATTGCCTCTAGGGCATATTTCCTTCAGTCTCCCACTTGCACTAGAGTCAGTAATCTAGTGCACATCGTCATGTGATTTAACACCAATAGTTCACATCTTTATGTGATTAGTTCACATCTCCGTGTGACGAACACCCAAAGGGTTTACTAGAGTCAATAATCTAGTTCACATCGCTATGTGATTAACACCCAAAGAGTGATCATGTTTTTCTTGTGAGAGAAATTTAGTCAATGGGTCTGCTACATTCAGAGCTGTATATATTTTGCAAATTTTCTATGTCTACAATGCTTTGCACGGAGCTACTCTAGCTAATTGCTCCCACTTTCGATATGTATCTAGATTGAGACTTAGAGTCATCTAGATCGGGTCAAAGCTTGCATCGATGTAACTCTTTACGACGAACTCTTTGTCACCTCCATAACCGAGAAACATTTCCTTATTCCACTAAGGATATTTTTGACCGTTGTCCAGTGATCCACTCTTGGATCACTATTGTACCCTCTTGCCAAACTTATGGTGAGGTACACAATAGGTCTGGTACACAGCATAGCATACTTTATAGAACCTATGACTGAGGCATAGGGAATGACTTTTCATTCACTTTCTATTTTTCTGCCATGGTCGGTTTTGAGTCTTTACTCAACTTCACACCTCGCAACACAGGCAAGAACTCCTTCTTTGATTTTTACATTTTTGAACTACTTCAAAATCTTGTCAAGGTATGTACTCATTGAAAATATATCAAGCGTCTTGATCTATCTCTATAGATCTTGACGCTCAATATGTAAGTAGCTTCATCGAGGTCTTTCTTTGATAAAATCTTTTGAAACACTCCTTTATGCTTTCCAGAAAATTCTACATTATTTCCGATCAACAATATGTCATTCACATATACCTATCAGAAATGCTGTAGTGCTCCCACTCACTTTCTTGTAAATACAGGCTTCACCGCAAGTTTGTATAAAACCATATGCTTTGATCACTTTATCAAAGTATATATTCCAAGTCCGAGATGCTTGCACCAGTCTATAGATGGATCGCTGGAGCTTGCACACTTTGTTAGCACCTTTATGATTGACAAAACCTTCTTGTTGCATCATATACAACTGTTCTTTAAGAAATCCATTAAAGAATGCAGTTTTGACATCCATTTGCCAGATTTCATAAAATGTGGCAATTGCTAACATGATTCGCATAGACTTAAGCATCGCTACGAGTGAGAAAATCTCATAGTAGTCAACATCTTGAACTTGTCGAAAACATTTTGAGACAATTCGAGCTTTGCGGATAGTAACACTACTATCAGTGTCCGTCTTCCTCTTGAAAATCCATTTATTCTTAATGGCTCACCGTTCAACGGGCAAGTCAATCGAAGTCCATACTTTCTTCTAATACATGGATCTCATCTCAGATTTCATGGCTCCAAGCCATTTCACGAAATCTGGGCTCATCATCGCTTCCTCATAGTTCGTAGGTTCGTCATGGTCAAGTAACATGACCTCCAAAACAGGATTACCGTACCACTCTGGTGCGTAAAGTATTCTGGTTGACCTACGAGGTTCGGTAGTAACTTGATCTGAAGTTTCATGATCGTCATCATTAACTTCCTCACTAATTGGTGTAGTAATCACTAGAACTGATTTCTGTGATGAACTACTTTCCAATTTGGGAGAAGGTACAATTACCTCATCAAGTTTTACATTCCTCCCAATCACTTCTTTCGAGACAAACTTCTTCTCTAGAAAGGATCCATTCTTAGCAACAAATATCTTGCCTTCGTATCTGTGATAGAAGGTGTACCCAACAGTTTCCTTTGGGTATCCTATGAAGACGCATTTCTCCGATTTGGGTTCGAGCTTATCAGGTTGAAACTTTTTCACATAAGCATCATAGCCCCAAACTTGAAGAAACGACAGCTTAGGTTTCTTGCTAAACCACAGTTCATATGGTGTCGTCTCAACGGATTTAGATGGTGCCCTATTTAACGTGAATGCAACTGTCTCTAGTGCATAACCCCAAAATGATAGTGATAAATCGGTAAGAGACATCATAGATCGCACCATATCTAATAAAGTACGGTTATGACGTTCGGACACACCATTACGCTGTGGTGTTCTAGGTGGTGTGAGTCGCGAAATTATTCTGCATTGTTTCAAATGAAGACCAAACTCGTAACTCAAATATTCTCCTCCACGATTAGATCACAGGAATTTTATTTTCTTGTTACGATGATTTTCCACTTCACTCTGAAATTCTTTGAACTTTTCAAATGTTTCAGACTTATGTTTTATCAAGTAGATATACCCATATCTGCTCAAATCATCTGTGAAGATCAGAAAATAATGATACCCGCCGCGAGCCTCAACACTCATCGGATTGCATACATCAGTATGTATTATTCCCAATAAGTCAGTTGCATGCTCCATTGTTCCGGAGAACGGAGTTTTAGTCATCTTTCCCACGAGGCATGGTTCGCAAGCATCATATGATTCGTAATCAAGTGATTCCAAAAGCCCATCAGCATGGAGTTTCTTCATGCGCTTTACACCAATATCACCTAAACGGCAGTGCCACATATAAGTTGCACTATCATTATTAACTTTGCATCTTTTGGCTTCAATATTATGAAGATGTGTATTAGTACGATCGAGATTGAATAAACCATTCACCTTGGGTGTATGACCTCAAAAGGTTTTATTCATGTAAACAGAATAACAATTATCCTTGACTTAAATGAATAACCGTGTTGCAATAAACATGATCCAATCATATTATGCCCTACGCAAACACCAAATAACATTTATTTTAGTTTCAACACTAATCTGGAAGGTAAAGGGAGTGTGCGATGGTGATCTTATCAACCTTGAAATCACTTCCAAATCACATCATCACCTCGCCCTTAACTATTCTCTGTTTATTTTGCAACTCCCGTTTCGAGTTACTACTCTTAGTAACTGAACCAATATCAAATACTGAGGTGTTGTTATAAACAAAAGTAAAGTACAGATCAATAACATGTATATCAAATATATACTTTTGTTCACTTTGCCATCCTTCTTATCTGCCAAGTATCTAGGGCAGTTCCACTTCCAGTGACCATTTCCTTTGCAGTAGAAGCACTCAGTTCCAGGCTTGGGCCTAGCTTTGAGCTTCTTCATGGGAGCAGCAACTTGCTTGCTATTCTTCTTTGAAGTTCCTCTTTCTTTCCCTTTGCCCTTTTCTTGGAACTAGTGGTCTTGTTAACCATCAACACTTGATGCTATTTCTTGATTTCTACCTTCGCCGATTTCAGGATCGCGAAGAACTTGGGAATTACTTTTGTTATCCCTTGCATATTATAGTTCATCACTAAGTTCTAGTAACTTGGTGATAGTGACTAGAGAACTTTGTCAATTACTATCTTATCTCAAAGATTAACTCCCACTTGATTCAAGCAATTGTAGTACCCAGACAATCTGAGCACATGCTTACTAGTTGAGCTATTCTCCTCCATCTTGTAGGCAAAGTACTGTCAGAGGTCTTCTACCTCTCGACACGGGCATGAGTATGAAATACCAATTTCAACTCTTAGAACATCTTATATGCTCTGTGGCGTTCAGAACATTTTTGAAATCTCGGTTCTAAGCCGTAAAGCATGGCACACTAAACTATCAAGTAGTCATCATACCAAGCTTTACCAAACGTTCATATTGTTGGTATCTGCTCCTGTAATAGGTCTGTCACCTAGCGGTGCATCAAGGACATAATTCTTCTGTGCAGCAATGAGGATAATCCTCAGATCACAGACCTAGTCTGCATCATTGCTACTATCATCTTTCAACATAGTTTTTCTCTAGGAACATATCAAAAATAAATGGGGAGCTACATTGCAAACTATTGATCTACAACATAGTTATGCAAATACTATCAGGACTAAGTTCATGATAAATTAAAGTTCAATTAACCATATTACTTAAGAACTCCCACTTAGATAGACATCCCTCTAGTCATCTAAATGATCACGTGATCCAAATCAACTAAACCATGTCCGACCATCATGTGAGGTGGAGTAGTTTTCAATGGTGAACATCACTATGTTGATCATATCTACTATATGATTCATGCTCGACCTTTCGGTCTCCAGTGTTCCGAGGCCATATCTGCATATGCTAGGCTCGTCAAGTTTAATCCGAGTATTCCGCATGTGCAAAACTGGCTTGCACCCATTGTATGTGAACTTAGAGCTTATCACACCCGATCATCACGTGGTGTCTCCGCACGACGAACTATCGCAACAGTGCATGCTCAGGGAGAACACTTATACCTTGAAATTTAGTGAGAGATCATCTTATAATGCTACCACCGAACTAAGCAAAATAAGATGCATAAAGGATAAACATCACATGCAATCAATATAAGTGATATGATATGTCCATCATCATCTTGTGCTTTTGATCTCCATCTCCAAAGCACCGTCATGATCACCATGGTCACCGGCTTGACACCTTGGTCTCCATCGAAGCATCATTGTCTTCTCACCAACTATTGCTTCTACGACTATCGCTGCCACTTAGTGATAAAGTCAAGCAATTACATGGCGATTGCATTTCATATAATAAAGCGACAACCATATGGCTCCTGCCAGTTGCCGATAACTATGTTACAAAACATGGTCATCTCATACAATAAAATTTAGCATCATGTGACCATATCACATCACAACATGCCCTGCAAAAACAAGTTAGACATCCTCTACTTTGTTGTTGCAAGTTTTACGTGGCTGCTACGGGCTGAGCAAGAACCATTCTTACCTACGCATCAAAAAAACCACAACGCGGTATAGTGATTGCTTTTTGATCTTCAGAAAGAACCCTGTTCATTGAATCGATTCAACTAAAGTTGGAGAAACTAACACACACCAGCCACCTGTGTGCGAAGCACGTCGGTAGAACCAGTCTCGCATAAGCATACACGTAATGTCGGTCTGGGCCGCTTCATCCAACAATACCGCCGAATCAAGAAACAACTAGTGACGGCAAGCAATATGTATATACCCACGCCCACAACTCCTTTGTGTTCTACTCATGCATATAACATCTACGCATAAACCTCGCTCGGATGCCACTGTAGGGGAACGCAGTAATTTCATAAAAATTCCTATGCCCACACAAGATCATGGTGATGCATAGCAATGAGAGGGGAGAGTGTTGTTTACGTACCCTCGTAGACCGTAAGCGGAAGCGTTATGACAACGCGGTTGATGTAGTTGTATGTCTTCATGATCGACCGATCCTAGTACCGAAAGTACGACACCTCCGTGATCTGCACACATTCGGCTCATGACGTCCCACGAACTCATGATCCAGTAGAATGTTGAGGGAGAGCTTCGTCAGCATGATGGCGTCATGACAGTGATGATGATGCTACTGGAACAGGGCTTCGCCTAAGCACCGCTTCGATATGACCGAGGTGGATTATGGTGGAGGGGGCCCCACACACGGCTAAGGGATCAATGATCAACTTGTGTGTCTATGGGGTGCCCCCTGGCCACGTATATGAAGCATGGAGGGAGGAGGAGGCCGACCCTCATAGGGAGCGCCCAAAGTGTGGAGTCCTACTAGGACTCTCTAGTCCTAGCACTAAAAAAATACACTTCCGTGATGATACGTGTTTGTCACAGTAGGTCGCATTTTCTGTCATGCATGGACATCCATGACGATTTTATGACAGAATAAAGATAGTCATACCTGTGCTGTCGTAGAAGTGTTCCATGACATTACCAAAATTATCATCACGGAAGTGTCCACTTCCATGACGATAAATCCCGCGTCACAGAAGTGGTTTCGTCAAGGGTGACCGACACGTGGCATCCACCGTAACGGAACACCATTAAGCTATCGGGTCAGGTTTTGGATCCGATAACCCGTTAACAGCCCCAACCAATGGGGATTTTCCACATGTAAAATCATCATTGGCTGGAGGAAACACGTGTTGGCTCATCGTTGGGACAAATGTCATCCACTCATTGGATAGAAGGCGCCTATGATATGTCAACACGTGGCACGGCCCAACAGAGGCCCATTCCTATGAAAAGGGCGGCCCGTTTGACTTGGTAAAAAGGTGGCGGGCCGGCCCATATAAAGCCTGTTAACGGCCTGTTCGCATATAGCCCATTTACCGCCCGCTAACCCAAGGCCCGTTACGCCCTATCCAAATTAGGCCCAGTAGCGTCATCTGGGCCACCTGATATGATTCCAGCCCATTTTCACTTCTGGCCCATGTATGGCCCATGACGTCTTTCGGTCCATATGAGGCCCTATGTAACTCTTGGCCTATTAACGGCCCGTGGTGAAACTGGCCCGTAATGAATAGTGTATCACTTTACACCCATTAACGGCCCGTGGTGAAACTGGCCCGTAATGAATAGTGTATCACTTTATACCCATTAACGGCCCGTTATTACGTTGGGCCGTTTCCAGCCGATGTTATCTTTCGGCCTTCTCAGAGCCCATTTATTCTTGGGCTCATTTCTAGCATTCATTTACTTACGGCCCGTTACTGTCATTTTCTGCTTGTGGGCCAATTTCAGCCCGTGGTTACAGTCGGCCCGTTTGTGGTTCGTTAATACGTTGGGTCGTTTTCATAGCTTCATCAAATACGGCCTATTAACGATGGCCCGTTATGGTCGGCCCATGAACAAATGATTCCAACTCTAGCCCGTTTACGGCCATAATGCGGTCTGTTTGGCCCATGTTTGGCCAATCGATCTACGGCCCGTATAAGGCCCATTGATGATATGGCCCGTAGAAGGCCCATTGTTTCTACGTCCCGTAGAAGGCCCATTGTTTCTATGACCCGTAGAAGGCCCCCTGTTTCTATGGCCCGTAGAATGCCCACTGTTTCTACGGCCAGTAGGAGGCCCAGTGTCACTACAGTAAACATTAGCCCATGGTTATTGTGGCCTAGTTTTAAAAAATAGGTTATTGCAGCCACTAGCTAACCGCGGAAAAAGAACTGCAATGACTACAAGCAAACAAATAAACAAGACAACAAGGAAATAAATAAGCAAGCAACTAACGCTAGGCTATCACGGCTATTACACATATTACATCCACTGGGCATCAAAGTTTGCCACCAGTGCAAATATAGGGAACAAAGTAGCATATCATATACACTGGTTGTCAAAGTTGGCGACCAGTGCAAGTAAACACCGCAACAAAACAAATCCATAACTGAAACCACTTCAAAAGATCTCAAGAAACAATATCCTGGGTACCCATAATGCTGGCAAGATGCTTATCAAGCTTATTAACTTTCTCTTGTTTGGCGCTTAAATCCTCCAGCGCTTCCTGTTGCACCAGAAAATATGCATCTGAATTCTGCAGGGACTTCCTCAGTCCTTCAGCTTCCTGTCGCAGCACATCTGATCGATTTCTTTCAACTTGAAGTTGAGACTCAAGAAGACGAACTGATTCAGGCAGCGAGTTTGAAGAGCTTGTGCCAGCAGTAGTGGCCAGTAACTCGAACACTACATCAAGACAGGACTTTTGGGTTCCCTCACTGTCGTCAAGATAGTTTTTATCAGCTTTCTTGGAGACCAACATGGATGTCTCACTATCTTGAACCTTATCTGCATTACTTCCTTTGCCATTGGATAACGCGGTACTGTTCTCCAATATTTTGTCCGCATTCTAAAAGAGAAACAAGCAGACACATCACATGTTTACCATGTTGTATATGAAACTCATTTTGGTAAATGAGTTCAGTAGTAAAGTGGACAGAATAACAGCATGAAACAAACATATAACTATGTACCATTGTCAGTTTATGGTCTATATCATTCTAGTTTTTGTTGCCAAATCAAGATAGGACACAGTTCAAATAATATTTGTTCAAGACAAAGCAGAATAGACAGAATATAAGTGTGGGTAACTATAGAGCAATAACAACACTTGTAATGTGCATGACATGAGAACATAACTATTTATTCAATTGAAACTGAAATCAACATAGAGCAGGTTACAACAGCAAACCAGTTAAAGAAACAGGTTTAAAACATACCTGTTGCACCATTGGAGTTTCAATTCCATCCTTCAAATTTGAAAATAGTTGGTATGAGTAAATACAGTAATGCAAGAGCAAAGGAGTATGAACTATAGCTACAGAACCTGACCTGAGAACAAATCTTCTTCTCCTTTAAGCATTGAGTTGGGATTCGGAGTGGTGGTCCTCATGCTTTGGCCACTGCAGTTCCCTTACTAACTGCTCGTGTTTGGGTGCTCTGTGGTGGAGACGGTGCTGTGTCAACTGGAATTGGGTTACTATCTGCCGGGGTTGGGGTTAGAAGGGGTGTAGCTGGTTCTCTGTCCAACTAGGTAGGGGTACAATCTGCGAGAGTTTGGGTTATGTGTGGTGGATATGGTCCTTGGGAAAGTACAACCGTGGTTCTATCTGCATCAACTGGTAGCACTATCTTTTCTGAAGACCATGTTGTTACTCCCTTAGATACTGCCATCACGCTCTCCAATTCAAATGGCTGATAAACAAGAAAAGTAATTGAAAGTATAGACATTGTATGATAGACAGGTGCAATGGATAGTAGGGAACAAAAGAGGGCATGAAATAATTCATATTTATGTTGTCTAACCAAACAGGATAGCATGACACAATTTCACATATCTGATGGCTAACTAAACAGGATAGCATGACACAATTTCACATTATGATGGCTAACTAAAAAAGATGGAAAGGCATAGTTCAAAATATGAGACTATGTAAACAGGATGAGATGACATAATTAACTATATAATGTGTTTATTAAATAGGTTGGCATGCCATAATTCACATATATTCACGGATAGAATGCCATAATTCAAAATATGATGAATGTAAACACTAAACAGGATGAGATGATATAACTATATGATGTCTTTATTAAATGGGTTGCCATGCCATAATTCAGATAGATGATGTGTATGTACTATGTAAACATGATGGCATGATATAATTCAAATATATGATTTATATAGTAAGCAAGTAAGGAGATGGCAATCCATATATGATGTAAAAACTAAGAAATGCAAGACAACATGCATGACATGGGTAATATAACCCTGCCAAGTTTGAGCATAGACCTAAGGGGGGAAATAGGACTGGTCATCACTCTCTGAATCCTCCTCTGAGGAGCTCTCTGTAACCAACAAGATGTCTGCTTCAGCAGGTAGCATTGTCTGCTCTGAATACCTTGTTTTCACTCCAGATACTTCCATCACCGCTTGAAATGGTTGATGCACAGGAAGAGTAGTTGAATATACAAACGTTTTCAACAAATGGAACACGTAATACAAAAAAATGATAGCATGATATAATTCACATACATGATGATTGGCTAAACAACATGGCATTGCATAATTCACATATATAATGCATTTGCAACAAGATAGCATTGTATAATTCACATATATAATGTCTTGCAACAAGATGGCAATGCATAATTCACATATATGGTAATTAGACACTGAACAGGTGGCATTCACACAAAGCATGTCTAAACTAATCCAATGACATAGCAATGCGAGACACCATATGCACGATATGAGCAACATAACCCTGCCAAGTTAGAGCATACACCTCGGGGGGGGGGGGGGGAATAGGACTGGTCATCTGTCTTTGAATCCTCCTCTGAGGAGCTATACGTAACCAGCGAGATATGCGCTTCGTTAGATAGCATAGTCTGCTTTGAAGACCTTGTTTTCGCTCCAGAATTTGCCATCACCGTGTCAAATGGCTGATGCACACAAAGAGAAGTTGAATGTACTAATATTGTTGACAAATGTAATATGTAATGAAAAAAAGGATGGCCTGATATAATTTACATATAAGATGACTGGCTAAGCAGGATGGCATTGCAAAATTCACAGATATGATGCCTGGCTAAACAAGATGGCGTTGCATAATTCACATAAACGATGAATAAACTAAACAGATGGCATTCGCACAAAGGATGTCTAAACTAAGCAGATGACATATTTGATGTATAAAGTAAGCAATGCAAGACACCATATGCATGATATAACCAACATCAGCATGCCAAGTTAGAGCAAAGACCTCAGGGGGTAAATAGGAGTTGTCTTGTCCTTCTGAATCCCCCTCAGAACAGATATCTTCCTCTCGATTACAATCCAAAATGCGTGGAGGGGGGCTGCCTTTGCGCCTACCATGGAGCGACGTCTGCATGAAATTTTATTGCCACGCAAGGCTCGTCTCTTTTGCTCTACATGTTCAGTTCCATTGTTTACAATAACTGTCATGCATAGGAATAAAACATAGTGAGATTATGAAAGGAGTGCATGCAGAAATCCAGAGTGGTGGTAGCAACCTGTGGATAGACCCAAAACCAATAATAGCAGGCAGATAATGGCTTCAGTTAAATAATATAGATAATGGCTTCTTTACTATTTGTTTCCCACCCAACATGAAACTCATAGTAGGCACCGGAGATTAACCAGATAGTAGATAGATACTATTGATAGCGGCCCCGATATGTACCCCACAACCATTTAAAAACTCAAGTTTGACCATTAGTTTGGAGCTAACTCAGAGTCTAATCGGTGAACAGGACGATAATGTAGCATGTAATATTAAGCGATGCATAATCGATGCATAATGTAAGCAGACACGAAAGAGTGCGACCTCTCTTGCGGACCTGTGTAGTCCTCGAGGTCATCTGCTCGATTGATGATGGTAATGCAGTTTTCATGGCTGCCAGCAGCGGGGAAGAAGATCTGAGGCGGCGAAAGACAGTCTGGAGGCCGGATCCCTGCTGTGCTGGACCCTTCTGTCGTTGGAGCAGCTGAGCTAGGGTGGACGACGGTGCAGCAGGAGCAGGACAAACCATGCCAGGAATTTAAAACTTTGATTTCTGAGCTCCATTTTGATTTTTAAATCATTTCCTTCCCTGTTATGAGGAGT
Source organism: Triticum monococcum (assembly GCA_034509565.1). Classification (NCBI taxonomy): domain Eukaryota; kingdom Viridiplantae; phylum Streptophyta; class Magnoliopsida; order Poales; family Poaceae; genus Triticum; species Triticum monococcum. Next base: position 72,734,511 of record CM067843.1, read on the forward strand.
TTTCCCAAAGAGAAAACTTTTTCAAATATGTTATTGGAATTATTTAATCTCTCAAGAAAAACTTTTCCTTATTTAATATAACTAATTAAATAATTAAGCTGCTTGATCTTCACTTTCTTGAAAAGGGTTTTTCAAGGTTAAAATGGCCATACTTGAACTACAACCATTTGATAAATTCACTTAAAATTCCCACAAAAATTTGGAGAAGTGATGTGATGTTATTAAATAACTTTTGTGCAAAAACATCTTTATCTAATGAAATATTTTGAGTTCTACAACAAATTTGCCTTCTCTGGTCCAGTGGGCATTTTGCACTACAACTCATCTAAATAATCCTTTCTAACCTCCACCAAAATTTTGGGATGTTAGTAGTACCATATGATTCAACTTTTTGTAAAAACCCAGTGATGTTGTTTGCAAATTTTGAGTGAATCAACCTCATTTCCATTCTGGACCAACTTGATGGTTTGTACAGCAACCATATTTTTGCTTGCTCTTTAGCCCTTGATTCTTTCTCCTACTTGTAGTCCTCCATGTTAAACCCTTAAGTCCAGGAGCATGCACCCTTTGGATCATTTTTGGTTCATGAAATAATGCCATTCATTTCCTACCCAGAATTGAAGTTTTGGAAAACTTGCACTAACAAGTTTCTCCTTTTGCCAAACTAACCTCACCACTCTCTCTTGGTTCTAATGAGACCCCACTCTGGAAGTTTTGGCCACCCCAAGAGATGCCTAGGTGCATGTGGCATTCTGTCGAGCACCCTGTAGGCATGACCAGTTTTGACATGAGTCTTAGCTTTCACTGTGATCTTGCTTCCCTTGCCTAACTGCCTTGTCTAATAGGCTCCTCGCTACTCCTAACCTGGATCTGCTTAATGCCAGCCTCACCCGTGACATGTAGCATGCCGCGACATTGTGTCAAACATCTTCGGTGCGTGCACTGGTCGCGCCCAGAGCGCGCATATTGCAACCGCGCACACAAGCCGCCGCGTCGCGCCCCTGTCTTGGCCCGCACGGCAGCACCCCGCCAAGCGCTACCCTCCTCGCAGCTACGCGCCAAGCCCCCTGGCACGCTACAGCGCCGCCGCCAGAGTCCCCTTGGCAGCACGCCACGGCCGCCCGACAGCCCCTGCTCATGTCGGCGCTGCCCAAGCCATCCCCGCTGGCCACCTGGCCCCAGGAACAGCGCGAGCTCATCCACAAGGGTGTCGCCTAGCCCTCGTCGCCGCCACGTCGCCCTAGCTACAGAGAGGCGGTTCGCCGGGGAGCTTATCCACAGCCGCCGAGCCTATTTAAGGAGCCCCGATCTCGTCTCCGCACGCAGGTAGTCTCAAGAGGTCTCCAGGAAGCTCCATTGGCAGCCAATCGACCAGGGGAGGTCTCCTTCCCCATCTCCGGCAACCGCAGCCGCCGCCACCGCTCCGACCATTCCGGTGCCACCAGGACCTCCCCCTCCCATTTCTCTTCACCAGGAACCCTCTCATCCTCCCGTGAACTCATTCCCCTACTCGATTTTGATCGGGAGCCACCGCAGCCCCAAACCCACTTCGCCCCCGAAGCCATCTCCGCCGCGATGCTCGTCCCCGGCGACTCCGTCCACGTCGGCGACCATGGAGGGTACCCTCGAGTTCTTCTCGACCTCCTGAGCACGCCCATGCACTCAGATCACCAAGATACGCCGCCATTTGCAGGCGAGCCTCGCCGGAGCTCCGCCTCTGTTCGGTCAGGGGGGGGGGGAGACGACGCGCGCGTGGACTGGTCAAACCTGACCAGTGGGCCAGGCGGGCCCATTGTCAGTGACACACGCGCCGCCCACGCTGGATAAGTGGAGGCGTAAAGGCACAAGTACGTCTCCTCTGGGCGAAAGCATAATGCCATTCGAACCGTTTTCTTTTTCTAGATTTTATTTTAAAAACAGATTTGACCAGAACTTTGACTGCCTATAACTTTTTAAATACAACTCCAAATGAGTTGATTCTTTTTCCTACCTTCCTCAAATTTGGTCTAGTTTATTTTAAGATTTATTTGAAAATTTTCCAAACAACTTTTTTGTACTGTTTTTGAAATGTGTGTTAATTCAAATATATTTTAAAATAGGATTTTGGAGAGAGAGAAGAAACTTTCAAAAGTTTTGGAGAGCACCTTACCCCTCCACAACGTAAAGGCAAGCATTCTGAACCCTGGCATAATGTTTTTGGTGTGTTATTTGACATGTTTATAACACCACCTTATTTCGGAGGACTTGTTATTTTATGTGATATGATCATATGCATGGAAGCATATTAGTGATTGCCTTGCTGTTGGAAATGAATATTTTTGTGATGGCAATCATCCTCATATGCCTTGCATGCATGCCGGAAAGGGACCCGGGAAAGCCTCGGCCTCGGGTAGGCGTGAGCTTGCCCCCGGCCCCCGTCAGGACGGTTATGTCCAGTATGGCGTGGTAAGGTACATTGAGTGGTGATTTCGTCGGTTAAAATATATTTGATATACATGTCATGCAGGGAACTTATAAACCTCCCGAGTCGACCGCGGATCGAGTCTTGTTCCAGTAACCCCCATACTTGCCTCATACTACCACTCGTCCCTGCCGCAGGTAGGGTACGGTTCAGTAAGTCGTCAACCCCTTTCCAGCACACACCGTACAGAGAGGCCATGGTGGAAGATATCGGTTGTAGCCGGTAGGCATGCCACCTGGTCCGAGGGCATGGGTGTTTCCGGTTGGGACCGAGAGGGGAGGCCACCCCTTAGAGCGCGCGATATAAATTTGATCCCATGCTACGCGAGGTTGTAGCCTCCCCACTTAGAGTTTTGCTTAACAAGTGTCGTGGGTGATTCCAGACACCGATGAGTTAAGCTGGTGTGTGCAAGGTTAGGCATGTTTTCAACTAAAAGGCCGTAGACGGAATTAGTCCTGATGGACTAAAAGAATCTGTTACTCGTGGGTAAAGAGTACATCCTCTGCAGAGATTAAAACCTATTCGAATAGCCGTGTCCATGGTTAAGGATTACAGTCTGGGATGGGTCAAGTGTTGGTCTTAGTGTCGGTCTTCGGAGGTGAAATTGTTAAACCAAACTTGGATACTGATCGGTGACTTGTGAGGACCATGATTATTATTTTGTGATGGACTAACCTGTTGTATTATTTGTATTATCAAGTATCCCTGGGATGGTTCTACCCCCTGGATATTCATGGTGATTATTTATTTCTAAGCCCGGTTAAATGTTTATTCCTGTGGATGGACTAACCCGTCATTTATCATGAACTGAATATCTATTTTGAATATTATTTACTTGTGAATAAAGCCCTTTCTGTGATGTCGCTCAGACGTCCGACTGTGGCATTTCTTATAAAGCCCTTTCTGTGATGTCGCTTAGACGTCCGACTGTGGCATTTCTTTTAAAGCCCTTTCTGTGATGTCGCTCAGACGTCCGACTGTGGCATTTCTTTTAAAGCCCTTTCTGTGATGTCGCTCAGACGTCCGACTGTGGCATTTCTTTTAAAGCCCTTTCTGTGATGTCGCTTAGACGTCCGACTGTGGCATTTCTTTTAAAGCCCTTTCTGTGATGTCGCTCAGACGTCCGACTGTGGCATTTATTATAAAGCCCTTTCTGTGATGTCGCTCAGACGTCCGACTGTGGCATTTCTTTTAAAGCCCTTTCTATGATGTCGCTCAGACGTCCGACTGTGGCATTTCTTTTAAAGCCCTTTCTGTGACGTCGCTCAGACGTCCGACTGTGGCATTTCTTTTAAAGCCCTTTCTGTGATGTCGCTCAGACGTCCGACTGTGGCATTTCTTTTAAAGCCCTTTCCGTGATGTCGCTCAGACGTCCGACTGTGGCATTTCTTTTAAAGCCCTTTCTGTGATGTCGCTCAGACGTCCGACTGTGGCATTTCTTTTAAAGCCCTTTCTGTGATGTCGCTCAGACGTCCGACTGTGGTATTTCTTTTAAAGCCCTTTAGGTGGTGTCGCTTAGATGCCCGAATGTGGCATTTCTTTTAAAGCCCTTTAAGTGGTGTCGCTTAGACGCCCTACTGTGGCATTTCTTTTAAAGCCCTTTAAGTGGTGTCGCTTAGACGCCCAACTGTGGCATTTCTTTTAAGCCCTTTATGTGGTGTCGCACAGACGCCCGACTGCGGCATTTTATTTCCACCCCATATTTGCTTATTCAGGTTGCATGTTAATAACCCGCTTGCTTGCATAAAAGATATTTTATTTGTGACTAACGATGTGATCATAGAATATTTAAGTGCATAATTATCAATTATATTATTCCAGTGTTCTTAATGTTTGCGAGTACATTCAAAGTACTCACTGGCTTGTCCCTGGCTATTGTCTTGGCCAGATACTTGCATGGAGAGGAACGTTGCGGTGACAACCCCGGAAATTAGGCAAGGGTGATAGCAGCCTCGCGAAGATAGGAGTTAACCTGGTCAGCTGTTCCCGTGGGAAATGGAGTCCCATACACTGATGATTCGCAAACCGCTTCCGCCATCGACCACTAGAAAACCATTTGATGTACTCATAGGCCACAATGGTCCTGTACTGCAGATTTTGTATTTTGCTTGGAATTTCTGTATCAAGTTGATGCCTCACCAGCTAACAGTAATCCTGGGGCTGGTGAGCACGACGACCATTTTCTGGGAACTTAATGCCCAGAAAACCGGTCGCGACAGACTTGGTATCAGAGCCAGGCTGACCATTGGCTAATCCTATCTTAGCCAGGTCAATAAACTTAGGTAAACCAACCCACCAGACCTTAACCAAACCCCGGTCAAGCTTCCCTTGCAAGATAGCCACACCGTGACCCGACACCTTTTTGGCAGTCGGTGCCCAACCTATCCATCTAACCTGTCAATCTTGCACCAGTGACCAAGTCCTAAATAGTCCTTTTTCGTAAGCGTGCAAAGGAAGACTCCGTCCCCTTTTTCCTATAAAAAGGGCACGCTAGCCTCAACTCAGCACAACACAGCCTCTACCCCAAACCAAGCCACAATGCCCGGCCCTGTCGTGCACAATGAGACCACAACAACCAACCTTGGAGGCTTTGTGACCATACTCGCAAACCTCACCCGTCGCGCCTATGCGTTAGAAGAGCCCCCAGAATATGTTGTGTACCAAGGACCCATGAGCGGTGAGAGCCGTCAATTCTGGGCCACTGTGCACATTTATGGTAGGGGACTAGAGCCCGAGCGCCCCTACAGGTTCACCGGAAGGACAACTTCCTTTGAGACACAAGCCATCCAACTAGCTGCTCAAGAAGCTATAGTTCATCTCCGGCACTTGTCGCCCAGAGTTAACTGTCGCTCGTTCCACTACTAACCCAGACGTGAAGGGTATGGTAGACCACCCCAAGTTGTCAATGGAGATCACGAGACAGATCCTGCATTGTTGCACCTAGTGCGCTATGTAAGTGCACTAGAGGAACTGTGCGATCAAATCACGATTGATCTAATCGCAGCTCGTGGAGAGCTGGTTCGTCGAACCCCGGCAAGAGAAGAGAACGAGCCCAACATCAACAACCCAGTCGTGCTGTTTGGACACCCGATCGAGCCCCTGAGATCTGCCCCAGCCATCGGCCAAGTTGCCGCGATAACCCCAGAAGTGCTTCGCCGCATATTGGAAGCACACTCCAACGGGGTTGTGGCCAACAATCCCCGAGATGGTCATCATCGCTACCCCGAGCCTACAGCCCCTCAGACCACTCCAGTTAATTTAGACGATGAGACCCGAAGAGAAGCCTCGACATCCACAAGGCACGCCCGCTTGGATATAAACGAGGTAGACTAAGTCACCCAAACCGTATCGAGTCCCAGTGTACCCTTGCTTTGTAATCATGTGGCCTTGTTTTTAAACGCCGCCTATTGTCGTGCCTCTGTTTTAAATAGTATCCTTGCATGGGTATGTCAGCACAGAGTTGCATGTTTTTCCGGACACAACTACCCAAAAACCTTCCCCAACAACCCCCACAGTAACACATCACTATAGTGAAATGTGTGAATCTGTGGCTTGACCCCGACCTTGGAACAGAGCTGAAAATTTTCTTTACCATTCACCACGGTAAAAAAAATGACCCAGCTCCGGTGCTATAAAAGGCCACCGAGTGACCTTGCCAACCACCCCTCATCTTGTGCACCATCCTCAAAATCAATTCTTGCCATGCCGAGCCCCAGCATTTACCTGAGAACCCCAGATGCAACCCAGGGTAGTTTTGTCAAGATATTGTGGGATTTTACCTGCAGTACCATGGGCGCTACCCAGCCACCCCAGTACGAGCTGTTCAAATCGAGGATCACCCCTTCCACCTCAAGATATTGGGCAGCAGTGCACATTCCTCCCGTAAACTCAAACCAAGACCCAACAGAGGTCTCCTTCGTGGGGAAATCTATGCCAACCCCACAGATGGCCGTAGAAGCTGCTGCATACGAAGCGCTTGCTCGCCTTCGATTCACGGTACCCTATGCCAGCAAACGAGGGTATTATTACTTTCCGAGCCGTGCAGAACCCGGAGGAGTGACATCTTTTCCCGGTGGACGAATTGAGAGAGACCCAGTCCTGGCCAACCTTGTACAGTACGTCATCGCTCAAGAGCGTTTAACCCAACGTGTGATGGGTTATCTCCAGAGCCTCGAAGATTTAAATCCTCAAATCGCCATCGGCAGAGCACTAAGGCCCGAGCGGGAGAGACTCGTGCACCGACTGGTCAATCCACTTTCCCCGATAGAAGAAGAGTGTATCCCAGTACCAGAGACGTTTTCTAGGGACCCCGTCTAGTTACCATTCCCATTTTAGACGTCGCTGCGGTGTTCATTATTGCAACATTTATTTATGTGTTTGACTTATGCATGATACCCTGAGTTTGTGCGACAAGTCAATTATTTGGCTTCTACTAATGTGTGTGGTTTTTGTTGTGGTTTATGCTCTTTTAAATTAATTGTTTTTCCCTCACAAAATCCTGGAGTGAGATTTCTTTTCCCTGAGTTGCTACATCTGCACCTTCTCACGACGTGGATTAATTAATTTCACACAACACCACGGCAGCAGACTCACAACCACAACCATTCGAACACATACACTGTTTGCAAGACTTTGCAACGGTGATACATCCGGCTAATCAACCCCCTAACAACAGTTAGCACCCGGCACACCCTATCTACTCCTCATGATCACCACCACCGCGGAGAGCCAACACCCGAGCAGCAGCGTCGCGGCGATCATCGAGGATCATCGCGCACAGGAGCATAGAGAACCCCAGTAGTGTCGCCAGCCCTGCAAATATCAGGATCGCAAACCAGTCCGGCATCGCCTCCGCCATTAGAGCCTCATCCGAGCTTCTATAAGCAGTAATGGAGAAAGGAGGAGGAGAAGTAAGGCCAGGTGTGAGGAAGAAGAGAGGGACACCTCGGCCGTTTTATAGCTCGAGCTCGGTGTACGGTGGGCGAAGTCCACCAACGCCGCTCGTCGACGACCGCCGGTGTTCGGAGTCGAATCCGCGAGCAGTGCCGATAGCATGTTGGCCCGCGAGGTGAGTGCACGCTGCACCGGCAGCTAGCACGCCGCGCACTCCCTCGGTACGGCCTAGATGCCCTATGCGCTAGACGTTGCCGGTGGAGAAAGCATAGGAAAGCGCGCGGGAGAGAGAAGTAGAGAGAGCCAGAGGAAGAAGAAGAGGCTGACTGTGGGCCCCGGGTCCACCTGTCGGCCAGAGAGAGCACTGTGCTCTCGGGTGCGACCAGCGTATATTTAAATTTGGAAATTATTCTCCAGCTGGGGATCCTACGTTTTTCTTCCCGAACCGTAGATCTTTCCACGCAGCACCAGTTTTCACACTGTGGTTTTTACACCACTTATTGCCCTCTCACTGTAGCCACATCTTTGTTGCATAAAATTTTCCTGAAACAGCTTTTGACAAATCTCGAGGACGAGATTTTTCTTAAGGGGGGTAGTGTTGTAACACCCCAAAATTTTGACCTTGTTTTAATGAATTAAAATTTTGCCAGGAATTTAAAACTTTGATTTCTGAGCTCCATTTTGATTTTTAAATCATTTCCTTCCCTGTTATGAGGAGTTTTCCCAAAGAGAAAACTTTTTCAAATATGTTATTGGAATTATTTAATCTCTCAAGAAAAACTTTTCCTTATTTAATATAACTAATTAAATAATTAAGATGCTTGATCTTCACTTTCTTGAAAAGGGTTTTTCAAGGTTAAAATGGCCATACTTGAACTACAACCATTTGATAAATTCACTTAAAATTCCCACAAAAATTTGGAGAAGTGATGTGATGTTATTAAATAACTTTTGTGCAAAAACATCTTTATCTAATGAAATATTTTGAGTTCTACAACAAATTTTCCTTCTCTGGTCCAGTGGGCATTTTGCACTACAACTCATCTAAATAATCCTTTCTAACCTCCACCAAAATTTTGGGATGTTAGTAGTACCATATGATTCAACTTTTTGTAAAAACCCAGTGATGTTGTTTGCAAATTTTGAGTGAATCAACCTCATTTCCATTCTGGACCAACTTGATGGTTTGTACAGCAACCATATTTTTGCTTGCTCTTTAGCCCTTGATTCTTTCTCCTACTTGTAGTCCTCCATGTTAAACCCTTAAGTCCAGGAGCATGCACCCTTTGGATCATTTTTGGTTCATGAAATAATGCCATTCATTTCCTGCCCAGAATTGAAGTTTTGGAAAACTTGCACTAACAAGTTTCTCCTTTTGCCAAACTAACCTCACCACTCTCTCTTGCTTCTAATGAGACCCCACTCTGGAAGTTTTGGCCACCCCAAGAGATGCCTAGGTGCATGCGGCATTCTGTCGAGCACCCTGTAGGCATGACCAGTTTTGACATGAGTCTTAGCTTTCACTGTGATCTTGCTTCCCTTGCCTAACTGCCTTGTCCAATAGGCTCCTCGCTACTCCTAACCTGGATCTGCTTAATGCCAGCCTCACCCGTGACGTGTAGCATGCCGCGACATTGTGTCGAACATCTTCGGTGCGTGCACTGGTCGCGCCCAGAGCGCGCGTATTGCAACCGCGCACACAAGCCGCCGCGTCGCGCCCCTGTCTTGGCCCGCACGGCAGCACCCCGCCAAGCGCTACCCTCCTCGCAGCTACGCGCCAAGCCCCCTGGCACGCTACAGCGCCGCCGCCAGAGTCCCCTTGGCAGCACGCCACGGCCGCCCGACAGCCCCTGCTCATGTCGGCGCTGCCCAAGCCATCCCCGCTGGCCACCTGGCCCCAGGAACAGCGCGAGCTCATCCACAAGGGTGTCCCCTAGCCCTCGTCGCCGCCATGTCGCCCTAGCTACAGAGAGGCGGTTCGCCGGGTTGCTTATCCACAGCCGCCGAGCCTATTTAAGGAGCCCCGATCTCGTCTCCGCACGCAGGTTGTCTCAAGAGGTCTCCAGGAAGCTCCATTGGCAGCTAATCGACCAGGGGAGGTCTCCTTCCCCATCTCCGGCAACCGCAGCCGCCGCCACCGCTCCGACCATTCCGGCGCCACCAGGACCTCCCCCTCCCATTTCTCTTCACCAGGAACCCTCTCATCCTCCCGTGAACTCATTCCCCTACTCGATTTTGATCGGGAGCCACCGCAGCCCCAAACCCACTTCGCCCCAGAAGCCATCTCCGCCGCGATGCTCGTCGCCGGTGACTCCGTCCATGTTGGCTACCATGGAGGGTACCCTCGAGTTCTTCTCGACCTCCTGAGCACGCCCATGCACTCAGATCACCAAGATATGCCGCCATTCGCCGGCGAGCCTCGCCGGAGCTCCGCCTCTGTTCGGTCAGGGGGGAGACGACGCGCGCGTGGACTGGTCAAACCTGACCAGTGGGCCAGGCGGGCCCACTGTCAGTGACACACGCGCTGCCCACGCTGGATAAGTGGAGGCGTAAAGGCACAAGTACGTCTCCTCTGGGCGAAAGCGTAATGCCATTTGAACCGTTTTCTTTTTCTGGATTTTATTTTAAAAACAGATTTGACCAGAACTTTGAGTGCCTATAACTTTTTAAATACAACTCCAAATGAGTTGATTCGTTTTCCTACCTTCCTCAAATTTGGTCTAGTTTATTTTAAGATTTATTTGAAAATTTTCCAAACAACTTTTTTGTACTGTTTTTGAAATGTGTGTTAATTCAAATATATTTTAAAATAGGATTTTGGAGAGAGAGAAGAAACTTTCAAAAGTTTTGGAGAGCACCTTACCCCTCCACAACGTAAAGGCAAGCATTCTGAACCCTGGCATAATGTTTTTGGTGTGTTATTTGACACGTTTATAACACCACCTTATTTCAGAGGACTTGTTATTTTATGTGATATGATCATATGCATGGAAGCATATTAGTGATTGCCTTGCTGTTGGAAATGAATATTTTTGTGATGGTAATCATCCTCATATGCCTTGCATGCATGCCGGAAAGGGACCCGGGAAAGCCTCGGCCTCGGGTAGGCGTGAGCTTGCCCCCGGCCCCCGTCAGGACGGTTATGTCTGGTATGGCGTGGTAAGGTACATTGAGTGGTGATTTCGTCGGTTAAAATATATTTGATATACATGTCATGCAGGGAACTTATAAACCTCCTGAGTCGACCGCAGATCGAGTCTTGTTCCAGTAACCCCCATACTTGCCTAGTACTACCACTCGTCCCTGCCGCATGTAGGGTACGGTTCAGTAAGTCATCAACCCCTTTCCAGCACACACCGTACAGAGAGGCCATGGTGGAAGATATCGGTTGTAGCCGGTAGGCATGCCACCTGGTCCGGGGGCATGGGTGTTTCTGGTTGGGACCGAGAGGGGAGGCCACCCCTTAGAGCGCACGATATAAATTTGATCCCATGCTACGCGAGGTAGTAGCCTCCCCACTTAGAGTTTTGCTTAACAAGTGTCGTGGGTGATTCCAGACACCGATGAGTTAAGCTGGTGTGTGCAAGGTTAGGCGTGTTTTCAACTAAAAGGCCGTAGACGGAATTAGTCCTAATGGACTAAAGGAATCCGTTACTCGTGGGTAAAGAGTACATCCTCTGCAGAGATTAAAACCTATTCGAATAGCCGTGTCCATGGTTAAGGATTACAGTCTGGGATGGGTCAAGTGTTGGTCTTAGTGTCGGTCTTCGTAGGTGAAATTGTTAAACCAAACTTGGATACTGATCGGTGACTTGTGAGGACCATGATTATTATTTTGTGATGGACTAACCTGTTGTATTATTTGTATTATCAAGTATCCCTGGGATGGTTCTACCCCCTGGATATTCATGGTGATTATTTATTTCTAAGCCCGGTTAAATGTTTATTCCTGTGGATGGACTAACCCGTCATTTATCATGAACTGAATATCTATTTTGAATATTATTTACTTGTGAATAAAGCCCTTTCTGTGATGTCGCTCAGACGTCCATCTGTGGCATTTCTTATAAAGCCCTTTCTGTGATGTCGCTTAGACGTCCGACTGTGGCATTTCTTTTAAAGCCCTTTCTGTGATGTCGCTCAGACGTCCGACTGTGGCATTTCTTTTAAAGCCCTTTCTGTGATGTCGCTCAGACGTCCGACTGTGGCATTTCTTTTAAAGCCCTTTCTGTGATGTCGCTCAGACGTCCGACTGTGGCATTTCTTTTAAAGCCCTTTCTGTGATGTCGCTCAGACGTCCGACTGTGGCATTTCTTTTAAAGCCCTTTCTGTGATGTCGCTCAGATGTCCGACTGTGGCATTTCTTTTAAAGCCCTTTCTGTGATGTCGCTCAGACGTCCGACTGTGGTATTTCTTTTAAAGCCCTTTAGGTGGTGTCGCTTAGACGCCCGAATGTGGCATTTCTTTTAAAGCCCTTTAAGTGGTGTCGCTTAGACGCCCGACTGCGGCATTTTATTTCCACCCCATATTTGCTTATTCAGGTTGCATGTTAATAACCCGCTTGCTTGCATAAAAGATATTTTATTTGTGACTAACAATGTGATCATAGAATATTTAAGTGCATAATTATCAATTATATTATTCCAGTGTTCTTAATGTTTGCGAGTACATTCAAAGTACTCACTGGCTTGTCCCTGGCTATTGTCTTGGCCAGATACTTGCATGGAGAGGAACGTTGCGGTGACAGCCCCGGAAATTAGGCAACGGTGATAGCAGCCTCGCGAAGATAGGAGTTAACCTGGTCAGCTGTTCCCATGGGAAATGGATTCCCATACTCTGATGATTCGCAAACCGCTTCCGCAATCGACCACTAGAAAACCATTTGATGTACTCAGAGGCCACAATGGTCCTGTACTGCAGATTTTGTATTTTGCTTGGAATTTCTGTATCAAGTTGATGCCTCACCAGCTAACAGTAATCCTGGGGCTGGTGAGCACGACGACCATTTTCTGGGAATTTAATGCCCGGAAAACCGGTCGCGACAGCGGAATTCTAATAGCATCTCCAATACATGACGTAAAATACATAACCACAAAGTGCTTGATGTAAAATACATCAGCCGCTCATCTCTGAACTTAACTGTCTAAACTGAACTTAACTGTCGAAACTGAACTTAATTGTCGAAACTTTATTTTGCTGTCGAAACTGAATGCACTAGCAAGGTGAGGCTACACGTCGGTCGACTAACTTTTTCATCTCTGATCAGTCGATTTTGCAGCCGTTGGATACGAAATCAAGGGCATGCGGTTCATCTTCAACCTCCACCCCCAGAGCCGCTAGCCACCAACGGCCAAACAGCAGCCCCCCGCCGCCCGCGGCCGGCTGTGCGCCGCCCCGAAAACACTCCCCACCGCCGGTCCACCGCCACCTCGGCCATTCCTCTAGCCCCCCCTGTCGAGCTTTTTCTTCGGCGATCCCCACGCCACCGCCCCGCCAACGCCCGGCCACCGCCGGCGACCACCGCCCCTTCCTGAACCCTAAGATAGATAGTGGGGTACCTCTCCGACGAGCCCCCCTCCCCGCTGTGGCTGGTTCTTCCTTCACCCCGGCGAGCCCCCCCTCCACCCCCGGAAAATCAACTAACCCAAAAGTCGATTCAGTCGACTGAAGTGTAGCTAAATCGGAGCAGCATCGCAAGCAAGAGCAAGAGCGAGGCAGCAGCGCGAGCAAGATCAATAGCAAGAGCAGACCGGGCAGGGGACCGAGAGCAAGAGCAGAGCAGCAGCGTGAGCGAGAGCTAAAGCAGCAGCAACACCTAGTGATGTGGATGTCACCGCCGAGGGAGCAATGCCGTGGAGGAAGTGGCTCGCGACGCCGCCGTGGATGGAGCCGCGCTGTGTCGGCTCGGGGCCGAGCGCCGGCAGCACCGTGAGATCGAATCAAGAAGAAAATGCAGCGATTAGTGTACAACCTTTTGGTGGCACCGATTAGGCCGCAGCTTCATCCGAGGAAACGGTGATCATGATGCTTGTCGGTGTCAGAACCGGCAGATCTCGGGTAGGGGGTCCCGAACTATGCGTCTAAGGCGGATGGTAACAGGAGGCAGGGGACACGATGTTTTACCCAGGTTCGGGCCCTCTTGATGGAGGTAAAACCCTACGTCCTGCTTGATTGATATTGATGATATGGGTAGTACAAGAGTAGATCTACCACGAGATCAGAGAGGCTAAACCCTAGAAGCTAGCCTATGGTATGATTGTTGTTCTGTATGTTGTATATTCTATCGACTAGCCTAGCCCTGGTTCATATAATGCACCAGAGGCCTAGGTTAACAAGAGTCCTAGCCGAATACGCCGGTGAGGAGAAGTCCTTGTCTTGATCGCCAAGTCTTTGTGGAATCTTCCTTGTATGCGGCAGCTGTCCGAACTGGCCCATGAGTATACGGCCATGGGGTGCCTCACCCCAATCTAATAGATCGGGAGACGACGTGGTGAGTACCCCCTAGTCTAGGACACCGTCAGTAGCCCCCTGAACCGGTCTTCAAGTTAGGGACGCTCCTCAATTCTTCCGAACTGTTCTTCATCTTCGGTCGTCGGTCTTGAAAACTGGTTCAACAAATCTTCTCATCTTCGATCTTGAGGATCGCCGAAATGCATTCGACGAGTTTATACGCCGGGTATCCGAGGAGCACCTTTAAGTTGCCGTCCTTTATCAATGCCTTATTATTTTTATGCCACACCTCGGGTTTGAAGTTGTTCCCGGGAGGCAGTGTCCTCTTGCGTCCGAGCTCTAACGCCGGACTGTATTCGAGGTATCTTTTGCAGCCGAGCACCAATGTCGGACTGCTTCCCCGCTCTAACGCCGGAATGTATCCGAGCTCCAACGCCGGACTATGTATCCGAGCTCCAACGCCGGACTATATCCGAGGTGTCATATCACCTTGGTTCAAAAAACTTTGAAGGAGTTTAGCCGAGCTTAACGCCGGAAATGCCCTCTACGGAGCCAGCCACTAGCGCCCGAGCTTTATGCTGGACTGCTTCCGAGGTGGTGCACCACCCCTAATGTGGGCCGATTTTTGTGAATATTTTTTGTTGGTGCAATTTATTCTCTGCCGAGATATATAGCCAGTAGCCCTCAAGGTGTGTATCGGTCTAAAACCCGAGATGCACCTGAAGGATGACGTAAGACCGCTGATCCTAGTAGCCGCTGAGACTCAGGTTGATTTGCAAAATCGGCCTGAGGATCAAGTCCAAGCTTGGCAGAATACTTCGGGACACTAAAAGCGGCGTGCTCAGTCCTCGAGACTCAGGTTGGGTGTGGCCGACCAACCTGAGGATCAAAATCTCCTCGGAAACTATATTGCACATAAAATTTTCTGCATTGGACAAGCAATGCAGTAGCCCCCGAGACACTGGTCGGGTGGCAACCCCAGCTCAGGGGATCGATGTGCCCCTTTAATATTTGTAAATAATAAGCCCGAAGCCCAGTAGCCCCCGAGCCTTAATGCGGGCACGGGTGACCGAATTAAGGATCAATATCCATAGTAAAATCAAAAATTATGTGTAATGACTCTATGTATCCAAGTACTTTAAGTCATTAATGCTCAGATCCGCATTGTACAAAACTTTGTTAACCGACCATCGGCTTCCACCTGCTCGGCCAGTAGCCGAGGAGTGTTTGTCCTACTTTATAAAACCTTTATGAGGGCAAATATTCACAAAAAACAAGGCAATATGGCCATACGGTTTTATAAACAAAGGTACGCAGAGAGTTATATTACTGTTTAACAGAAGAAATGTCTGCCAAAGAAAATAGTCCCGCTATCGGTTCTTTTCTTTGGGTTGTCATGCTAAGCATGATCATTAAACCTCAGCTCTAATGTAAGAGCAAAATGTCGAGAATTTAGTTTGGGAGGCTAGTTAATAGCCCACGGTAGTGTTTGGCGACAGTCGGGGTCAAGCCGTAAACACTTCGGCCAATGTTATGAACGGCCCGTCATTTAACATAGTCATGGGATGGCTGACCAGTTTACGCTTATTGTGACAGTCAGTTTTTGGCTTTCTCCACTGAGGTGCTTAACCATGTGAGCTGGAAGCACAATCCAGTGGTTCTCCCTTTGCACGCCTAGCCGAACAAAACGGAACGTAGGAAGCAAGTGCAGGAGCCGGGCAACCCAACTATTGACCGAAGACACAATTCGAAACCGATGCATATATAGCAATATCTAAGAATGTTTTTGTCGAATCCCTAAAGGTGTCCGGCGTTGCACTGCGAGACTAATGCTGGAAAAGCACAATTAGTTTAAAAGTGCCAAAAAAGCTTGGAAAACCAAGAAACGTCAGTAAAAACATGACGTCCGAACAAGATCAAGTGTTCGGTGCCAATCCGAAAATTGGTCTTAGAAAAAAGAAGTGCTTCTATCGTGCTTTAACATGATGCATCCTATCTCAAGACTTTGAGCAGGTCAGCCTATGGCTTCAACCTCCTATCTCGAGGGCGGAGTACTTCTCATTAGGCCAGTTTAGCAAACTAAACTCTAGCGGATTTGAGAGAGAAATTAGGCTCCCCGGCTAGTGACCGCACACTCGCGTCAAAAAAAGGAGTGATAAATAATAATAATAAAACTTTGCGACGACTAAGAAGAAGAACACTTATTATAAAACGGCTCAAATAAACTTAAGAGCCCCCAAGTGACTTGAGTAAAAGAATGATTCCATGTACTGAAGTACTTATATCATATCTATGTTCAACCGAACTTTAAACGCGTCTTAACCGACCGTCGGCTTCTCCCTCTTTGATCAAGGACTGAAAAGTGTTATGTACTCCATCTGTCGAGAATATCGACGGTGTTTCCAATAACCAGGCAATTAGGCCATAAGGCTGTAACAGACAAAGCGCGCTCAAGGAACTTATGCTATATTATTGCAAAGTGTAAGAAGCATCTTCGAAGAAAATAGTACCCCCACTGATAGCTTTCTTCGGTGCTCATTGTTATTATGAGACTTGTGCAATAGATTTTTTGTACTCATGAGTTCCGTTGTGTGCCGACCATCATTGAAAACAATAAGAGCGCTAGCTTTCGGCTTCACCCAGTCTGAGGTCCGGCTCGGGTGACCCGATCGTGACAATCGCAGAGTTGCTCCGTTTACTCCCTAGCCGAGCAATCGGGAACGTAGGGGTAAACACAGGAGCGAGGCAACCCAGCTTGCAAATCGCTTAAGTCAATATGGTGCATATTGTGCCGTAATACACGAACAAGGAACGAAGCCGTACAAGTATAATCATATGCAAGAGGAAAAGCTTCATAAAGGAAGCCCCCAAGTAAACGGGGTATTTGAATTTATGCATCACAAACAAAGTTTGGACAAGGAAATTTTTTACAAGCAACTTTTTTCCAAAAAAGTATAATTCTTGGTCGAACCAAACACAAGTTAGAAATTAAAGCTTTGAGCATGAAAGCGACTTAGCTGGTTAATGTGTTCGGTATTGATGACGCGGTCCGAGCTTGATGCAGGGCAAGGTTCCATCCCCCAAGCCGGTCCCGAGGTGGCGGAGCGGAGAGCTCCACACGCCGAAGTGGTGACATAGCACGGTCAATGCAGACCGGCAGAGTGACGCCGAAGTCCCCGAACCATTTTCCTGTGCACAAAAAATAGTGCAAACCGGAGATAATAGTAATAATGATAATTAAAAAAATGTTGCATAATAAATAATTTATGCAAAGTGAGGAATAGAAGAAATATGGCCTGGCACCGAAGTCAATGTCGATGCAGGGCGTCGGTATGATGTAGTAAAGGCGTGGCAAAGCCTGAATTCACAGGTCGGTCCGAGCTCCGGATGCGGCGTTCGCCGGACTATGTACGGAAACTGATCGAACCACCACGCGACCTCGTTAATGCGGTCACCATTTGATAGACCTGTGTACATATCATGGACAAACCAGAGTAATAATTCCTTGGGAAAAATGAACCTAAACAAGCAAAAAATATTGGGATTAATAGCACCTGGTTTATTTGTTGTAGCAATCCGAAGGAAGGTGATTCCCAAAATTGGTACTCGCTTCGCACACCCACTGCCTGAGCAAAAAATATTGGGATTAATAGCACCTGGTTTATTTGTTGTAGCAATCCGAAGGAAGGTGATTCCCAAAATTGGGACTCGCTCCGCACACCCATTGCCTGATGGACGATAAAATGACGGCATGGCAATGCTGGTAAAGGTTGACTCGCCGAGGCAAAGCCATCGGCCCAGCTAACATGACGGAGCTGGTCGGCTAGTGACGCCGAAGCGTCCGGAGTAGGTTGATGAAGAGATGGCGAAGCCCCCGGTCCAGCCGAGATGTCAAAGCCTCGACATCAGCCGATGAGTCGAAGTAGGTCGGTGTGATGGACACCAGCTTGAAGAAGCAATAGTGCGGCCCTGTCGATGCAGGTCGTGACGTCGTCGATGCCCGCTTGATGAAGCGACCGTGCGGCGATGCCGGTATGCCTGCTCCGTGTAATCCGTGGGGCGGCGATGTTGATGATGATTTATCCTTCGTGATGCCGGACGCTTGTTTGGCTTGCCGAGATGATGATCCGACGAAGTTGAGCTCGGCTAAAGTGACGACGTGTCTAGCGCAGGTCGACAGCCGTGGAGTAATATTGCCGGACTGGTTTGACACCAGCATGATGTTGAAGATCATGTTCAAAAGATCTTAAAGTTAGTGGGGTGTGTTCGGGAACAAAACACAATACCCCATACAAAACTTGCTTCAAAAGGGATGTCCGAAATCCCGTTCATAAAAAAGATGAACTCGGGTCGGATTCGTTTTCCCGCAGAAAATAGATCCGAAAAGTGATGCACTAATCGGAAGGTTCCCGGAGTTTGGACGGTCGATCAAGCTGAAATTTTGAGAGGTGGTAGCTATAGGAATTCCATAGCCGATCAACGGTTGGATCTTCCAAAGGACGTCCGAGCTAGAAGCTGGACACCACGCCCTAAACTCATCCAAATTCCCATCCAGATTTGACAGGGCTCCGGTATATCGTGGATTGACAGAGATTCCTCCATCGGAACTCGACGAAATTTTCCAGGGTTGTTATAGACTCAATTCCGCACAATTCCACCAAAGAGATCGTCAAAGCAATACTCGAGGAGGTGGTTGCTCCAGATACGAGTTCGCTGTCCAAAAAAACAGCACGGTCGCTTGAGGGCAATGTTGACGTTGAGTCCCCGAGCTCCATAGATAATTCCTCCATGATCTTGATAGAGATCGGAGTTGATGTTTGATGAAGGCCCTCGTCCGAACATGGTGATCTGAACACGGGGCGCAATTCTTGGTCGAACCAAGGTGACCAGTCGAACTGGTGACGAAGACGCCGAAGTCGCAGTTGATCTGCAGGCAAGCCATTGATCCTTTTGTCGATCACACAGCGGAACTCTCAATGAAAGCACCAATGTCGGTGTCAAAACCGGTGGATCTTGGGTAGGGGGTCCCGAACTGTGCGTCTAAGGCGGATGGTAACAGGAGGCAGGGGACACGCTGTTTTACCCAGATTCGGGCCCTCTTGATGGAGTTAAAACCCAACGTCCTGCTTGATTGATATTGATGATATGGGTAGTACAAGAGTAGATCTACCACGAGATCAGAGAGGCTAAACCGTAGAAGCTAGCCTATGGTATGATTGTTGTTCTGTATGTTGTATATTCTATCGACTAGCCTAGCCCTAGTTTATATAATGCACTAGAGGCCTAGGTTAACAAGAATCCTAGCCGAATACATCGTGGGGAGAAGTCCTTGTCTTGGTCGCCAAGTCTTTGTGGAATCTTCCTTGTTTGCGGCAGCTGTCCGAACTGGCTCATGAGTATATGGCCATGGGGGGCCTCACCCCAATCTAATAGATCGGGAGACGACGTGGTGAGTACCCCCTAGTCCATGACACCGTCAATGCTCTTTCGGTGGTGCAGGTGAAGACGGCGGTGTGGGAATGGAGGTGGCGCGAAAGACATGGGGAACATCGGGGCAGCTCCTTGGAGGTGGAGGACGGGGTGGCTGAACCGGCGGGACGATGAGATCGACGATGGATCCTCATCCGGTACGGTGGATGAGGGACGTCGAGGTGTTGCTGTGGACGATGTTGTCGGGGAAGAGGCTCCGGCTGGGTGGCGAACGGAGCAGGGTGTGGGGTTTCGACGTGGGTTTTCACGGCCTCGGTGTACGAATGGGTGGGCGGATGGGATGACAGTGGGGAACAATGGCTTAGAGACGCGCTTGTCCGAAATGTGGGGTAAGTTACGAAAGTACCCCCACCGATTTGAGGCGGTTCTTTCGGTTCAGGGGTACCACGGGCATTTCGCGTGTCGGGATTTCACATGAGGTGGGAGTTTTCACGCGCGTTGCAATTTAGGAATAGCAAGGCGCGGGTTGAGATGGAAGGAGTTGTCGGAGCACAACGAGACAAAGATATATCTTAAATATTTCGGTCTAACAAGGGGTGGGTTGAAATTTTTGGACAAGCCTAACGTGTACTGTACCAAATCAATGCGCACTACAAATGTCATTCAAAACTTTGAATTCATGTTATGTTCAATTAAAATATTTCACTACATGTATAATGCATGCAACCTACTACTCAAATGAACGTTTTAGTGCATTCTAAACGTATATACTACCGCTTCTAAATGAACTAAATTTAAATTCGTTTCTCTATTTGAATAAGATCTACAGTAATGATTGTTGTGATGTCAAAACATTTGAATTCGTTTCTCTGTTTTAATAAGATCTACAATCATCATTATTGTCAAGATAAATCATCGTTTGTGTATTATCTTCACAGCACACCACATGATTAGTCTCGAGTTACATATGAACTATGTGTACTATATGAACTCGAACTAGATTTTTTTGAATCCACTTTATTTTGATTTCAAGTCACATTAAATTTCTAGCTCTAGCTAGATCTTCATAATCTAAACCATGTCTCATATGTATAATGTGTTTATCACATCATGTATGGTGCCCCGCCCCCTACGCCTACAAGTATTTATATGTGAGTTGCAAACACGACACATTACTACAAATTCAAATAAAACGTGAGAATGTTCGATATATAGCATTGTTTAGATTGTTCGATATTTAGTTGTAAGCTGCAAACGCCACACATTATCACAAATTAAAATAAAATGTGAGATTGTTTGATGTATAGTATGGTTTAGATTGTTCGGCATTTAGCTGTGAGTTGCAAAGGCCATGCATTATCACATTATGGTATAACATGTGCACAACATGTGTATCACCGCTATATTCATGCATGCAATGTTTAAAACACTATGATCTCCTATTCAAGTATATGAATCTGCTTTCATATCAAATTATGATCTTTGTTAGTCTCTTACACCCACACAATCCTCTAACCTTTGTAGCTACCACTAACTTTCTCTCGTGCATGCACACGACCTCCTCGCCCTCCCCTCCCTCGGCATTCTATACACCGGCCACATTCATTTTTTTCTTTGGGTCGTTCTCCCAGAGTCTCCACAACTCCTTTCCGACACACACCGATCGATAAGCCTCTCCAGCAATACCTGCCTACAACATACACACACACACACCTTCAATCTCCTCCTTTATGTGTCCTTGCCTCGTGTCTCTCATATGGTCAGACACCCGTGTAAACTCTCGCCCCTCTTTTCATCGATCTCACAACCGCACACTCCTCCCCGTATCTAGCTAGTACTTGGGCCTCTCGCACCACCTCCTAGCTCCATTATCTCTGTCTATCCGTCTTGCTGGGCCTTATTTGCCTCTAACAAATGGACGTACACCGACCGATCTCTCGCTATACATATAGCTTGCTAGGTCCTTATAACTCGTTTTACCCACACGTCAATCGATCTACCTCATTAGTTGTGTCTCTCCCTTCCTCCGAGAAACAACAATTGATCTACCGATCTTGTTAGGTTTGCTTACCGAACACATGGTTTCCCTTCATCATCCATGGATGTGTCCCGACATATCTATCACGCACAGGCACACACAGAAACACATCCCCACTCTTATTGATAACATTGCAGTTCCACCCTCAGTTTGTCTAGTAGGCCTCTCCCACCATCTTCGAGAAGCAACTCCATCACCCATCCAGCACTCTACCGCTCTCCCTCCCTCTCTCTCTCCTCTCTCTTTGTCCCATCATATTTCCCGTCCTTTAGTTATGTATGGATGTCGACCGATCTCCCTCAAGACATAGCTGGGTCTCCCCTTCTCAACACATATACGAGTCGTTCTACCTCTATAGTTAGGCCTCTGCCTACCCCTCCCCCACCCCCCTCCCCCCACACACACCGATACATCGAGCGCTCTAGTCATGTCTCCCTGCCACACACAAACTTGACATGTTCCCTCTAACATTCCGGTAGGCCAGTCGCCCTATATCTTTGACTTGCACACACACAATTTCGATGGCTCTCTTCATCGATCTCGCACCCACCCACTTGATCCTCTCTTCGACTCTATCGATAGCTATGATCCCTCCCTCTCTTCTCGTGGATTGCCCGACCCTCTATGTATGATATGGATAGGCCTCCATTTCACACACATTGCATGCAAAATTTGGTTTGACATGTCATCGACACATATTCCCACAAATAATTCACGAAATCAACCCCCACCCCACCCCACCCCAAAACAAAAAACACTCACGAACGTGGTTTGTATATCTCACACACACCCACGTAGGTGGGGGACGTGCACGAAGAGAAGAGGTGCATGCACGGGGCACGTACTTCCGTCTCTTTCCCAACCACACCCGTGCGGGTACAAAGTGCAGCTCATTTCTGTACGAAAAAGGCAGCCCATGTGGTAATTTGGCACGTGTACTGCTTGTCCACTTGGTGGAGGGAGGATCGTGTACCACGGGTGAACAAACAAATTGCGACTTGACGTATTATATTAAAAAAAGAGGCAAACTGTCGGCGTTCTGGGAACGGGGGTCCCCAGACTTGCCTGCCTGCGGCCTGCGGCGTGGCTCAAAGGAGGCCCAGTGCGGCCCATCTTCACCAACACGAGACTCAAGACCCTCTTGAGGGGCCAAGCCTCACGGGGCGAACGACACGGCGCATCCTCAGGCGCAGCCTCCTTAGGCTGGCTCGCGAGGAGGCGGAGAAATCAAGGCGGGGTACCTCGCGAGGTGCCCATGACGTAGGCCATGACGATCGAGGGTGCCAGGCGGGCGCCAGCGCGTGCATCGTCCTTCTTTCCTCTTTGGTGCAAAGGGGGCAAGCGCAGCCGCGGAGTACCGAGGCATCATGCAAAGGTTGCCATTTCGGTGCAACGAGACCAAGACCAAGCGGACTACGAGACGGAGGTCACTATGGAGCCCAGCACGGCGTCACCGCAGAGCCTTTGGCAGGCGAAGACCAACTTTAGTCAGGATAAGTGTACCAGATGTTCCCCTTCGAATTGGCCAATTGTTGGCGCCCATCCTGCTCAATATTTGGGAAGAGGCCCAGGGCTTTTGCCTATAAATAGGACCGGCCACCCACGTAGCAAGGGGTTGGTTCGTTTGGTTCGCAATCAGTGAGAGAGAGAGAGAAGGGTGACTGAACTCCTCCTAGCAGTTCATCGCCCCAGCCAAGAACAGACCCTCGTGAGGCTATTCTTCCTTGTATTGTTCATCATCAGGAGCCCCAGGAGGCAATCCACCAACCACACACTGGAGTAGGGTATTACACCACAGCGGTGGCCCGAACCAGTATAAACCTTGTGTCTCTTTTGCAGTTCTTTTAGTAGTTTAGGTCTTTGTGAGACGGGGAGGTAGAGGGCGTGATCTCCGCGCGCACCCCAGTGTTCGAACCTTAAGGGTCTGCCGGAACCCGTGATCCGACATTTGGCACGCCAGGTAGGGGGGCGCCGGAATTTGCCTTCCTACCGCTCCGCGTCCCTTCGCATCGTCATCACCATGTCCGGCGACCAGGCGGGCAACCAAGGTCCATGGGCGGCGTGGCCCACCTGCGCGGAGCCGCCCGCCTCGGGCGACCCCGCGCCCCAGGCAGCTCGTGGTCCACAGGGCGCTGCGGGCCGCGGGCGACGCGGACAGGCCTCCGCAACCCTCACACCGTGGCAAGCGCGGTCGGCGGCAAGGGCCTCCAATCACGCCGCAACCACGACACCGTACACCCGCCGGGAGCAGGCGAATTCAAGGGCCGCGCTCACGGTGGCCCGAGAGCTGCTGCGGTGCAGACTGCTGGAGGGCGGCCACGACGTGCTGCTGGAGAAAGTGGCGGAGCTCCTGGGCTTCGCCGCCTCGGGGGCTCACCCCTTCTCCACCCAGCTCCCATCTCAAGCCCAGGGCGACCCGCGCGGGGGCTCCGCACGCGCCCGCGGACTCCAAGGCTACTCCGACGCCAGCGAAGCTGTCAGCACCGGACCGTCGACGTCGCTGCCCCCGCCCCCGGCCCGCGAAGAAGAAGGACTCGACGCGACCCGCGGCCCCGGGGGGCGGCCACGCTGCCACCCCGCAGTAGGCATGGCAGGTGGGACCGCGTGGCATGCGGGGCATCACGGCGTGGTACTCGGGATGACAGCGACGGAGGAATATGTGCCCCTCATGATGGACCAAGGACACCCTCACGAGAGCGGACCAGGCTCGCTCCTCGGCCCAAGCTGGGGGGACGAAGCAGTGGAAGATGAGCCCTTCCAGGAGCCCAGGGACGAACCCGCTGGCCACGCTGGAGGCAATGATTATCGGGCGCCGCTAACTCTTCGGGGGCAGGTATACGCTAACCATGGATCGCAGGAGGTGCAGGTCGCCGCGGCAAGCCGCTGCCTCACTCCCATAGTCTCCTACACCTCGGGAGGAGGGCGTAGGGGGCTGTAGGAGAGGGGCCGGGATCCGACATCACCACCGCGGCGTTCGGAGCAAGGCATTCTCAGGAGGTAGGCCCTCTGCTGGGGAGGTGCCTCAGGGCCTACCCCTGGCAAAGGACCCGCGGTCATCGGGGGAACTGCTGGCGACCGCTCTACCCCATCGGGCGGCGTCCTGGGTTCCGGTCGTTGCTGATGGCACTAGAGTGTGGCGCAAGGCGGGGCCCTCGTCTGGCGATATGAAGAAGGGCCAGTACCTGTGAAGAAGGCCCAGCGCCTGTGAAGCTCGCCGCCCCGTGACACTCTCACGTAATAATGAGTGGGGTTGTACACGCCGCGGAGTCTCAGGCGTGCCGGCCTCAGGCCCTGGGGCTCCCTCCCACGCCCAGTGGACAGCACTTAGCTCCGCGCTGGTGAGAAGACGTCCAAGACTAGATTAGGTGCCGGACGCGGCCTTTTTTGTCTGCTTTCATCACCTTTTCCTTTGGTTGCAACTTTTCCCCTGTTGGATTTAAGTTGAATTCGAATTTGAGCTTTGCGTGTGTCCGGGAAAGGGGTGCTTGGTCTCGTTCAAACCGTTTCTCGCGTTCTGGTCACCGCCTCGCCACAGCTGCCTCCCCTCGTGAGCCCCTCGCGAGTCGGGCCGGGCCTAGCTCGAGCACGACCCAGACTGCCGCCATCGCTCCCTCGCGAGATGACCTTCTGGTGCCTGCGGAGGTTGTCTTCTCATAAAAAGGCCCGGAGCCTGTGGAGCAAGGCGAATGCCTGTGAAGCCACTGCGCTAAGGAAAAGGCCCAGAGCCTGTGAAGCAAGGCGAGTGCCTGTGAAGCCACTGCGCTAAGGAAAAGGCCCAGAGCCTGTGAAGCAAGGCGAGTGCCTATGAAGCTATCGCGCTAAGGAAAAGGCCCAGAGCCTGTGAAGCAAGGCGAGTGCCTGTGAAGCTATCGTGTTCTAGAAAAGGCCCAGAGCCTGTGAAGCAAGGCGAGTGCCTGTGAAGCTATCGTGTTCTAGAAAAGGCCCAGAGCCTGTGAAGCAAGGCGAGTGCCTGTGAAGTCATCGCGCTCAGGAAAAGGCCCAGAGCCTGTGAAGCAAGGCGAGTGCCTATGAAGTCATCGCGCTCAGGAAAAGGCCCATAGCCCGTGAAGCAAGGCGAGTGCCTGTGAAGCTCACACGTTCAGGAAAAGGCCCAGAGCCTGTGAAGAAGGCCAACGCTTGCGAAACTCCCCACCAGCGACACTCTCGTATCCAATGGATTCAACTAAAGAACACCGAGGGCGTCACGCCCTCCCACAGGCTGCTTCGGGGCTTGCGCGAAACAAAGGTAAACCAGCCAGCCACCAGGCGCGGACGCTCGTGCAATATGACAACTATTAATATGCTGAACATGGGTTTTACATGAGGGGCTTCCCCTCCCAAAATGCTCTCACAAGCCATCAGGACAAAAACCTGAGTTCTATTCATGCAGGGTGAAAAAGACAGGAGCGATACACACTCAGTCGGACCAATCCCCCAATGCGTCCCCGGAAGCACCTCCCGAGCCTTCGTTGGGGTCGCCGAATCCGCCATCATCGTCTGCGTCACCGCCAGCGGCATCGGGGCCGCTCGCTACGCCGCCCTCGTCAGCACCCACGATCCCGTTGTCATCGTCCGAAGCGAAGGCCCTAACGAGGGCATCCACATTGTCTTCCACCCAGTGCGCCAGGTCACCTCGGACGGCCTGGGGGATTGGGGCGATCACAGCGTCAAAATCGAAGCGGGGATCCGTGATCCGGAGATGGTTGAAGACACTGGAGAAGGCGCGCCCGAGCAGCGCGCGGCTCCTCTCTTCTGCCAACCTATCGGCCCTTGTCGAACGGGCCTCCAACTGCGTCACCACAGCAGTGAAAAACTGAAGGTTGCCAGCATAGTTGGCTGTGTGCGGCTCGCCAACAGCCGCCTCACAGATGTTGCCCAAGGCCGCGCTAGCTCTCTCCCGGAGTGTGGCAAGCATGGGACCATGCACGTGCTCCAGGACCTGCCGCTGACATATCTCGTCCGCGTTCTGGCACGCGACGCCCTCAGCCTCCTCCATCCGCTGGTGAAGACGGAGCACCTCGGCCTGGGAGGCGGCCAACTCCTTTTGCGCTGCCTCAAGGGCGGCCCGGGAGGCGTCGACCCGCCGCGTCACCTCATCCCGTTGGGCCCTCAGGGCTGCGGTTCTGCCCTCAGCTTCAACCCAGATCATCCCCAGCTTCCCCTCGAACTCACGCTCGAGGCCTTGGCGCGCCGTTGTCACCCGACGACAAACCTCCTCCAGGACACGCGCTTCCCGCGCAGCGACATCGTCTTCCGCCTGCGTCACTAGGAGCTCCCTCGTCTCCAGCCGCTCGTACTCGCGAGTGCGTTCAGCGGCTTCCAGCGTCAACGCTTCTTCGCGCCTCTGGAGCTCGGCTGGGTCGCCAGAGGCCACCTGCATCGACGCAAGGGCTAGGTCATGCAGCTCCACTTGCTCCTCCAGTGAGTGGCACCAGGCCAGGAGCTCGCGAGCCCGCTCCTCCGCTGCCTCTCGCCATCGGTCAGCTCTCCAGGCCTCCTCGGTGGCCTGGGATCGGGCCACTCGAGAGGCCTCCAGCGACGCCTTCGCCTCTTCATCATCAAGATCGCGCTGATGATGCGCGAGGGCAATAGCGGCCTCCAGCTCGCGCCTCCCTGCAGCCAGGCGCAGGCCCTCGGCCTACAGGCACGCGTCTCCGTCAGCAAGTTCCTCCGCAAGAAAGTTCACCACGTCGGTCGCTCTTCGAAGGAACCCTTGGCGGCGGGCGCGGCACTCCCGGGTGCGCTCAAGCACGTCTTCCCCACCATCATCCGCCCCAAGCAAGCGCCAGGGGCCGCGAATCTGAAGGAAATATGCCCTAGAGGCAATAATAAAGTTATTATTTATTTCCTTATATCATGATAAATGCTTATTATTCATGCTAGAATTGTATTAACCGGAAACATAATACATGTGTGAATACATAGACCAACAGAGTGTCACTAGTATGCCTCTACTTGACTAGCTCGATAATCAAAGATGGTTATGTTTCCTAACCATGAACAAGGAGTTGTTATTTGATTAACGAGGTCACATCATTAGTAGAATGATCTGATTGACATGACCCATTCCATTAGCTTAGCACCCGTTCGTTTAGTATGTTGCTATTGCTTTCTTCATGACTTATACATGTTCCTATAACTATGAGATTATGCAACTCCCGTTTACCGGAGGAACACTTTGGGTACTACCAAACGTCACAACATAACTGGGTGATTATAAAGGAGTACTACAGGTGTCTCCAATGGCAGATGTTGGGTTGGCGTATTTCGAGATTAGGGTTTGTCACTCCTATTGTCGGAGAGGTATCTCTGGGCCATCTCGGTAATGCACATCACATAAGCCTTGCAAGCACTGCAACTAATATGTTAGTTGTGAGATGATGTATTACGGAACGAGTAAAGAGACTTGCCGGTAACGAGATTGAACTAGGTATTGGATACCGACGATCGAATCTCGGGCAAGTAACATACCGATGACAAAGGGAACAACGTATGTTGTTATGCGGTCTGACCGATAAAGATCTTCGCAGAATATGTAGGAGCCAATATGGGCATCCAGGTCCCGCTATTGGTTATTGACCGGAGACGTGTCTCGGTCATGTCTACATTGTTCTCGAACCGTAGGGTCCGCACGCTTAACGTTACGATGACAGTTATTATGAGTTTATGCATTTTGATGTACCGAAGGTTGTTCGGAGTCCCGGATGAGATCACGGACATGACGAGGAGTCTCGAAATGGTCGAGACGTAAAGATTGATATATTGGAAGCCTATGTTTGGGCACCGGAAGCGTTCCGGGTGAAATCGGGATTTTACCGGATTACCGGGAGGGTTATCGGAACCCCCCGGGAGGCAAATGGGCCTATTGGGCCTTAGTGGAAAAGAGAGAAGGGGCAGCCCACAGGCTAGCCGGCCGAACCCCCCTTCCCTAGTCCTATTAGGACTAGGAGAAGGGGCCGGCCCCCCTCTCTTCTCTTTCTCCCGAAGAGTCCTATTAGGAATAGGATTTGGGGGGAGGAGTCCTACTCCCGGTAGGAGTGGGACTCCTCCCTGCGCCTCCCTCCTAGCCGGCCGAACCCCTTGCCCCTGGCCTTTATATATGGGGGCAGGGGGCACCCCATAGACACACAACTTGATCCTTGAGATCGTTCCTTAGCCGTGTGCGGTGCCCCCTGCCACCAAATTCCACCTCGATCGTACCGTTGTAGTGCTTAGGCGAGGCCCTGCGTCGGTAGTACATCAAGATCGTCATCACGCCATCGTGCTGACTGAACTCTTCCTCGACGCTTTGCTGGATCGGAGCCCGAGGAACGTCATCGAGCTGAACGTGTGCTAAGAACTCGGAGGTGCCGGAGTAACGGTGCTTGGATCGGTTGGATCGGGAATAAGACGTACGACTACTTCCTCCACGTTGTGTGATCGCTTCCGCAGTCGGTCTGCGTTGGTACGTAGACAACTTTCTCCCCTCTCGTTGCTGTGCATCACCATGATCTTGCGTGTGCGTAGGAAAATTTTCGAAATTACTGCGTTCCCCAACAGAATCATCGTTCCTTCTCCGGGCAGGGGGCTGGGGGCTGGCGCCCTCGTGATGGCCGGGCGCGTCGCACCAGAAGCCCATCCTAGGGCCAGCCCATCTCCAGATGAAGGGCGCAGGAGGCGCCTCAACCAGTCGTGGTCCCCGACTAGACGAGAAGCCCATGGTAGACTGGCTATTCCCCGAGAGGGCCCACGAAGGAAAATCGCGGGGAATGACGGGCCGCGGTGCACCTCGGGATGGTCCACCCGTTCAGACGCCCTCACCACAAGGGCAGAGCTGCACTGAGCATTTGAGGATGGTAGAGGGGGCGAAGCCAAGGGCGGCGACGCCTCTGATACTTCCGCGAGCTTGGCCGGAAGGGGCCTGCGGAGCAAGGATCAATGAAAGCAACAAGAGGTTCAGGAGCCAGAGAGGAAGAAGACTTACTCGTCAGTGGCGAAGTACTTCCTGCGCTTCAGCACGCGACAAGGGAAGTCGTCACCCAGGGCCTCCCTTTTCCTCCGGAGGGCCTCAAAGTCCACGCGGAAGCGGCCCAAGAGAAGAGCGCAAGGATCAACCTGCGGCGGAGACGGAGCATCAGAGCGATCCGCGTCAGGGGTGCCTGCCTGGCGCGTGCCGCCCATCACCTCGCCAGAAGACACGGCTGAGGGCTCCAAGGCCCCAGCCCCGGGCACTGGGATCGGCTGCTTGCCATCTCCAGCCGCAGCAGCACGGGTCCCAGGAGCCGTCCCCTCGCGAGCATCACCCGGCGCTGCCATCTCATCAGGAGCCCCCTCGGCCTCCGGCGCCTCCTGCCTCCCTGCTCCGCCACTTGAGGAGGAGCCGCCTTGGCCGGTTGGAAGGGCAGTCACCACCATTGGATTCTCGCGAGGTCCCTGGAGGCCGGCGGGCCGCAGTCCCCACTCATGAAAGACAAGCATCTGCTTCACGAAGTCGGCCCTGCTCTGGCAGAGATACAACAAGGCCCCTCCCTGCCGCATGTTGCCGGGATTGAGGTCCCCGGCCAAGGTCAAGAGCGTCGACTTCAGCACCGCGGGAGCCAGGTCCTCCTGCTGGAGCCTCATGCTATCCTCGCGCCCACGGAAGGCCCACATCCGGTGAGAGTGGCGTTGAAGGGGAGCAACATGGCATAACAGAAACTCCTTCACCACCTTAGGCGCTGTCACGCCGAGCTTCCTCAGGAGCGTGAAGTGGCTCCAGAAAAAGACGAGCCGGGGGCTCTTGAGCGTCTCCTGGCCCCAACCGAAATTGGGGACAGCAGGCGAGGTCGGCTCCAATAGCAGGGGGCTGGGCACCCCTGCGTCCACATACAACCACCGCTCGCGGAACCCAACCGCGGGCAGGGGGAGTTTGAAGTCAATCCTAGAGGCCTCGGTCTCAGGCTCGGCAGCAAAGCTCACGCATGCCCAGCGTTGGGAAGGGTCTACAAGGTGCAGCGAGAAGAAGTGGTGTAGCAAGGCAACCGAAGGGGGGATGCCCACCATGGCTTCGCAAACGAAGGCGAAGACCGAAAGGAGGGTGATGGACTCAGGACTTAGATGCATCATGTGGATCTGATAATGGGAGAGCACGGCATTGAAGAAATCAGAGAAGGGGGGAACCAGACCCGCCCACAAGGCATCGGTGAAACATGGGACCTCGGTTGCTATCCTATTGACGAAGAAGTGGGACGCGGGCCAGGCCGTCGTCCTCCCGCACTCATTGAAGACGGTGGCCAGGGCCAAGCTGTCCCTGCCCAGGCACTCTTGATTGAGTACGGTCGACTGGCCGACGGCAGGGACCACCGATGGCGGCGCACAAGACGGAGGCATGGGTTTCTCCCCTCTCTCCTTCCTCATCGGAGCCATGGCGATGGGAAGGAGGGGGAAGATTCGAGATCGGATTGGAGGCGGGAGCCGGCGTGTGAAGGAAGGAAGAACAGGGGACGCTCAAGCAACAGGAAGGGGAGTGGCTGTGTGCAACTACAAGCCCACCTGGCAGGGCGCAGAATAAGGGGGCGTGGGGGGAACAGTGCCGCCCACGTCCCATCAACCGCCACGTGGCTCCCAAGGCCGCAAGCTGTTGGGGCCCGCGGCGCTTCGCCCTTGCCCTTTCGCCTCTCGGCACGGCCAAGTCCATGCGCGCCTTGGGCCCGGGGGCTACTGTCGGCGTTCTGGGAACGGGGGTCCCCAGAATTGCCTGCCTGCGGCCTGCGGCGTGGCTCAAAGGAGGCCCAGTGCGGCCCATCCTCACCAACACGAGACTCAAGACCCTCGCGAGGGGCCAAGCCTCGCGGGGCGAATGACACAGCACATCCTCAGGCACAGCCTCCTCAGGCTGGATCGCGAGGAGGCGGAGAAATCAAGGCGGGGTACCTCGTGAGGTGCCCATGACGCAAGCCATGACGATCGAGGGTGCCAGGCGGGCGCCAGCGCGCGCAGCGTCCTTCTTTCCTCTTTGGTGCAAAGGGGGCAAGTGCAGCCACGGAGTACCGAGGCATCAGGCAAAGGTTGCCATTTCGGTGCAACGAGACCAAGACCAAGCGGACTACGATATGGAGGTCACTATGGAGCCCAGCACGGCGTCACCGCAGAGCCTTTGGCAGGCGAAGACCAACTTTAGTCAGGATAAGTGTACCAGATGTTCCCCTTCGAATTGGCCAATTGTTGGCGCCCATCCCACTCAATATTTGGGAAGAGGCCCAGGGCCTTTGCCTATAAATAGGACCGGCCACCCACGTAGCAAGGGGTTTGTTCGTTCGGTTCGCAATCAGTGAGAGAGAGAGAGAAGGGTGACTGAACTCCTCCTAGCAGTTCATCGCCCCAGCCAAGAACAGACCCTCGCGAGGCTGTTCTTCCTTGTATTGTTCATCATCACCAGCCCCAGGAAGCAATCCACCGACCACACACTAGAGTAGGGTATTACACCACAGCGGTGGCCCGAACCAGTATAAACCTTGTGTCTCTTTTGCAATTCTTTTAGTAGTTTAGGTCTTTGTGAGACGGGGAGGTAGAGGGCGTGATCTCCGCGCGCACCCCAGTGTTCGAACCTTAAGGGTCTGCTGGAACCCGTGATCTGACACAAACCATGTGGGGCCTACCTTAGAGGCAAGGCTCTATACACTGGAGTACTTTTGATGTGTTCGTCAACCCGCAGAACAAGGAGAAGCTTGCTTAGTACGCCGTCTCCCCCGTTCCTAAATATAAGTCTTTGTAGAGATTTCACCATGAACCACATGCGGATATATATAGATGCATTTTAAGTGTAGATTCATTCATTTTGTTCCGTATGTAGTGGAATCTCTACAAAGACTAATCTACTAGTAATAGCTAGACCCCACTACTAGGAATTCTCTATCCTCTCCTTGAGCCACATCATCAAAATTGATGTAGCCGTTAGTTGAAGTAAATCAGTCCATAATAGCCATCTGATCTAGACGTTGAGATGCTCCGCACTAAGCCACATGCAAGCATGCAGAAATACCATGGCACATGCATGTGAGTGGGTTTTAAATCACATCAACATGTCTGCACGCAAGCATGCACCGGTAGCATGCATGTAAGTGAGCTTTTAAGTCCCATTAACATGTCAAAAAGAAAAATATAATCCCATTATGCAGTAGGAGTTGGCTGATCTTTTTTCCTTACGTGGGATGATCTAAATGATGATGGGAGTTTATTTAGTTTGGCTACCACATTTGTCATGCGGTTATAGAGTTTTTTTTAGTTCTATGAAATCGATAATTTTGCGCAGAGAGATATACCGTTGTTCCGCGGCAATGCGCGGGGACTCATCTAGTAATATTTAGGAACGGAGGGAGTACTATGTAAAGAGTTAGGTGTCGGACGGTGATAGTGTGAGGTGGGCCATGTAATCACTGAGCCTGCGTGTTTTCACTACTCTTGCACGCCTCCGCTGTAAGAATGGAGAAAATTGTAATCTAGTAGTAGTACCTCCTTTCGCCGAAAGCGTGGGACATCCAGCAGTCCTACCACCTCAATAATAAAGACCAATGAGCCGTCAAATAACATAGACCCAGCAGTAACCATCACACTTGCACCAGTGAGAGGTCGCGTCCGCTCTGCCCGGGCATGAATGTGGCACCGATTCTTTGGAGCGGCGCTGACCCTTTCGGGCAGGAAGCGCGCGCGGGCAATGGAGGGGCTTTGGGTGGGCCAGGCTGGTCAGGAGCGGGCGTGGCAGCTGTCCGCATGTCCCTACCAGACACGCGCGGAAACGAGAGGATGCACTGACTCTCGCGGCTAAAATCGTACACTACACAACATCTCTCTGTAGGAGTAGGTCGATCTGTCGCTCTCTCTAACACACATGTGCTGTTAAACACACACACACACAGGCACACATGCACGCACCTTGGTCCCGTTGCACCTTCTGACTTGAGGTCTCGGGTTTGATAACTACACTTGAGCATAATTTGTGCCAGGAGGATTCTTTGACTGGTCAAAATGTTTTCTAGGGTTTGCACGCTTCACACTCTCTCTCCAGTATATATATACACGATGGAGCCTCAGTGCTTGAAGTTGCTCTCTTCACACTCTCTCGCCCTCTCCCTCCGTTCCGAATTACTTGTCACAGGTATGGATGTATCTAGATGTATTTTAGCTCTAGATACATCCATTTCTTCGACGAGTAATTTGGAACGGAGGGGGTAGTTGCTCTCTTCACACTCTCTCGCCCTCTCCAGATCTAAACAAGACTTCGTCGGCCTCTCTCTCCCCTCACTGCTTCTCAAAGAGCCGGCAGGATCCGTTCGCCAGGAAGGGAAGGAGGCATAACGCTGTCACCGTCGGCGAGGGACTACCGGCGCAGCTTTTCACTTTCCACCCAGCGGCGGCGTGGGAGAGCCTCCGACCCCTTCTTCTTCGCCACTGTCCCGTCGCCCATGGAACCACGCCCCAAGAACCTTAAGGTATAATTTACTTACTCCACATGCATTGCTCTAGCTGCATGTATACCATGAATCTAGGACATGGTTCAAAGAGGAAAGGAGTGGGGGAAAGTAGTGGGAAAAGTTATATATATCATAAATGTAGGACGTGGTTCAAAGAGGAAATGAAGGGGGAAAGTTGTATAGCATGAATCTAGGACGTGGTTCAAAGAGGAAAGGAATGGGGGAAAGTAGTGGGGAAAGTTGTATCGCATAAATCTAGGATGTGGTTCAAATAGGAAAGGAAGGGGCGAAAGTACTAGTTCAAAAAGGAAAGGAAGGGACAAGGCTGTAGAGTTTGAGTAGGACTAGATTTGCTGCGCTCACATGGGGAAAGGTGTCTAAAGATAACAAAACTGGGACCAACACAAATATGCTCCTTGGTTGTTTGTTCTTTGTTGCAACAGACTGTGCATGACCACAGTACATCGGTAGATGCACAT
Source organism: Triticum monococcum (assembly GCA_034509565.1). Lineage (NCBI taxonomy): Eukaryota > Viridiplantae > Streptophyta > Magnoliopsida > Poales > Poaceae > Triticum > Triticum monococcum. Next base: position 72,768,690 of record CM067843.1, read on the forward strand.
GGTGCTGGTGCGTCCACTGTCCCGTGCAACTCATTAGCTGTTGTTAATCTAAGGCCATGTTTGGTTAAAAACTACCTAGTCCCTACCTGCTTGGTTCTAGGGACTAAACATAGACTAGAGGTTATTAAATGACATGCTAAAATACCATGTTACCCCTAGTAATGAACTAATAGAGACAAGGTGCGGTGCGTGGTAGGGGCAACTGTTGGAAAAGGTCCCAAAAAGACCCCCTCGGGGTCTTCTTTCTTTAGTCCCAAATGCCCACTTTTAGTCCCTAAAAGTCCTTCCTGTTTGGTTTAGATGGGACTGACACGGAGTTTTTTTAGTCCCTACACCAAAATGTCCCTGTAAACAAACACCCTCTAATAATGTTGTTTAACGAATTTTATTGTTAATATAATCTCTATGTTAATATTAATCAATGCCACCGTTTGAGAAATGCTACTGTCTAGCTTTCTTTCCCATTTAGATAAGGTAGATGCTTCTTTTTGTTGGCTTCTGTGTCATCCACCGTTATTGACCACTAATTGTTTCCTTTGCACCCCTGTGTAAACAGGGTTATCTACTTCACCTCGTTGCCATTGTGACCTTTTGTTGCACTTCACAAAACACTTTTGTTTTAAGAGTGTTTTGTGTAGTTCAACCAAAATGTCACACCGACAATGTTGCTTGATTGCTTGACCTTAGTGGAACTGCACAAGAGGAGATCTTACTTCCTATCCGTTAAGGCGAATTTGGTTCAGATCTTCTTCTTGTGAGTTGTTTGAATTACGCATCATGAGAGGTCAATACTAGCTTTCTTTCACATGATTCTGCAGTGTGCTTTCGTATGTTGTGCTACTTATACGATAATGTTGCTTGATTTTAGTGAACTGCACAAATGGAGACAAGACTTCCAATCTGTATGTGCACCGTAATATCCCATTGAGCTAAGATATGGATATTTCACAACTGCTGGCCTGTATTTTGCCACTTTCATCAGAAAATTAAGTTTAGTACTATACTTGTGCTCCCTAATTGACATGCCAAATCTTACATTGAAGGCGAAGCTTGTCTGTTATTGAACCAAGTGTTGAAGGGGAAGAACAAGCCGAAGAAAAACAAAAATCAACTCCCGGTGCTGTAATGAAGCACTGGAGCTGTGATGACACAAGTAATGATATAGTTTTGCATCTTAATTTATTACTATGGCTGGAACGAGCAATTGTTTTGCCACTGATTTGATGCCACTCTTAATGTAATATGTAATTATCTCAACTTGTGCAAACAGGGATCTTCTTTGAAGATACCATATATTTTAGTGGAACTGCACAAGAAGATGTTGGAAACATTAAACTAATCGAGGAGTATATAGTAAGCATGGCCACCATCGTAGATAGCAACAGATGGTTCCGAAGAAGTGCTTCATCTGTACACAATAAGCCTCCTGACAAAAGTTGGTACTCGCCCACTGATTTCATCCATATGATTGAGCTTTGTCATCTCTATTGGTGTTGTGCTACCGTTTAGATATCGTCATGAAAAAGTGGTATTGTCCTTGAGAAGTGCTTCATCTGTGCTGTTTTAAATATTTCCTTTCCTTTTTTTCGAGCAAACAGGGATGCTAGCATTTAGTAGTCCTCTTGTCTTTGCACAACAGGATCATCTTCCTCTGAAGAAGAATATGGAGTATGTGAAGTGACTAGTTCCGATTATGCCAGGATGAAGAAGCCCTGTCTATCTTCTCATCAGAAGGAGCAGTTGAAGGATGGTTACATTACTCCCCACAAGACCAAACTAACTTCAGCTCAGAAGGACTGACAAATCTCCATCTTTTTGCTGTGATGCGCGAGTACAATGTTGTTCTAGGATTCTTTCTCATGAGTTCCATTTTTCTAAAAGTGTGCTCTACATGGACCATGTATGTGCCTGTTGAAACTGTCAATTCATAGTACAGTTTGCTTTATACTAATCACTTTTTTGTATTTGTGCAAACAGGGGTGCTCAGCTTGATTTCAATGGGAACTGCACAAAATGTTCATGAATACATCGAATCATTCATTTCCACCACAAGAAAGGAGGTGCCGATAAGTTCAAGGCGTTGCAACATATAAGGGCGAAATCATACAAGCTACACGCGAATTTGGTTGATTTTGGTGGAACTGCACAAAAAGAACAGCTGGTTTATTTAGCACAAGGTGCCATGTCAATGTCTGAACTGATGGCAAACCCTGTCCATTCCACAATCGTAGGCATTTGATATTTTGGAATGGGACAACTTTGTCAAATTTTGCTCATTGATTTTAGCAAGACATGCGTTTGATATTTTCGAATGGGACGCCCTTTGCTGTTAGCAGCATCGATCAATTTTTTATTTATTCTTCAGTTGTGAAGTAAATATTGCCTCTGACATGTGAGTCGCTAAGATGCATAATCATCGATTGTTTTGAATGTTCTCTATGAATTGCCAGGCCTGTGTGTTTGATTGCAATGTACAGAAACGCTAAAAAGCTGCTCAAACTCTTTGTACTCCTTCTGTTCCTTTTTACTTCGGACATTGTGAAAGTGCATAATTTTTTGTATAAGATTGGTCAAAGTAGAGATACTTTGACTGAAGACAAAACTTGTATGAAGACTAGAAAGGACCAGAGGGATTACATGTGAAACTGTTGCAAACGAGGTGATCACCCTGGGAATAATGCTAGTACGTATTGTTTTGCATGTTCATCCAATGCCAGTGATACAGGAATTCAAACTAATTGAAATAAGTTCATTCATACACGGTCGGATTTCATATAAACATGCCGGATTTCATTACATTTCATACATTCTTCAACTAAAAAGGGGTGCGCTGGAGGTATAATTAATTAACCGAAGCTACCCACCTGTGTCCCGCTGAGCCGAACAAAAGCTTTAGTGACTTAACTGCAAGTGCAGTTGCGTAACTGACATGTGGCCTGTTGGGCCCACGTGTTAGTCAGCCAACTGCACCAGCAGTTAAGTAGAAGCAGCGTTCTTCTCCAGCGCAGCTCTCCGACTCCACATCGCCGCCAAGAAGCTAACCGGCCGTCAATGGGCAACCCGCCTAGCTTGGCTTCAACCAGAGGGTAGCAGTGTTGGCCTTACTTGGACCCGAGCGGTGGCGACCTACCGTGTTCTACTCTTCCTCTTTTTCTGTGTGGCGCGGCCTTGTTGGCAGCGGGGCGGGGCCTCGGCGGAGCTGGCGATGTCCTCTGCCTCGTTGTTGGCGGGGCGGGGCCTCGGCGGACCCGGTGGTTCCTCTGCCTCGTTGTTGGCGGGGCGGGGCCTCAGCAGAGCCGGCGGTGTCCTCTGCCTCGTTGTTGGCACCACAGGGCCTCGGCGGAGCAGGGCCTCGTTGATGCCAGCGGAGTGGGGACTCATCGGAGCCGACATTGTCCTCTGCCTCGTCCTCGGTCTCGCCAAACAGCGCCTCGCCCGCTTCATCGCCCTCTTTGCTAGCCTATTTGTAGGCGGCCTCAGCCTTCGCCACCAGCATGTGGTACCGCCAGCGCTCGAGGCGGCCCTTGCGGGAGGAGCGGTACGAGTCGAGCAGCGCCTCCTGCTCCGCCCGCTCCGCGGCGATCTACTCCTCCGCCTGCAGGTGCTCCTCGACGAGATGGTGGTTGTAGGCGGCGTCGGCCTGCGCCTCCCGGAACTGCTCCTCTCGCATCTGCCTCACCCTATACATATATTGGGCACGGGCCTCGCCGATGGTCATGGTGCAATGCACCGGCGAGGATGGCGCGGAGGAGGGGGTTGGCGCCGGATCGTCGACTACCATGTTCTCCATTGGGATGCCATCGTCCTCTGGCTGCCTGCCGGCCAGCCGGTCGGCAGCAATGGCTGCCATCTCCTTGTGGTCCATCGTCCGCCCGTCCCGAAGAGCGCTGGGGCGCGAGGAAGCCATGGTGGGTAGTAGTGGTGTGGACAGGAGAAAGGGAACGGATGCGGATGACTGCGGCTATAGTTGGCGCAGCAGTTTATATAGCAATGGCGGGCGGAGGGACGGACGTGTGGCACCGGAGTAGCCGCCTCGGCAACCGCGTATCATTAATGTGGGTGGTAGATGGACGGACGGATGACACTTGTGTCATTTGAAGGTGGAGGAATCGCCTGCACCGGGAAGCGGGGAGGGTGGCGCTGACCGTTTCGGGCAGAAAGCACGCGCGGGCGAGGAGATGACTTTACTTGGAGAGGATGACAATGGGGACCCACCAGGTCCATAGCCTCACGTACGCAAGTGCCTCCTTATTATATATATGTATGTATATATATATGTATATATATATGTGTGTGTGTGTGTGTGTGTATATATAACTATAAATTATTTTGCTTCCTCCTGGTTTCCTGACATCACGGTCCCACACCCACTGTCAACCTATGTAGTGCTCCCTCCTTTCCGGTTTATAGGGCTTATCTCAAAATTTTAGTTTTTCCATTTTATAAGGCTCAATTTGGTTGTTCCCCATCACATGTTCAGACTTCAAGGTGCATTAAATCATTGCATGCAAGTATTAAGAGAAAACTGACCAATGCATGCATGCATTGCAATTAATGCATTCGTAAACATAATTTTTGAGGAAAACAAGAGCATTAATTGGGTGCTTTTGCAAACTACAAAAAATATTCCACCACTCATCATCTACCTTGGTTGGTGAGATTTTTGAATTGACCCTTATAAACCGGAAAGGAGGGAGTAGTCAATAAACTAGAGAATTGCACAAGAAGCGGCCGATAGCTGGCACCAAGCAGCTCGAGCAGTATTTGTGTTTTTGAGGTGTGAGCACTGCAGAGTTTTTCGATGTTTAGCCCAGATTTTAATTTTTCTCCGCTGAACAACAACGAAAACATCGCTGCAGGTATTAACTGGGCGGGCTATGGCCCGTCTAGCCCAGGCCAGATATCCAGCCCAGATATTAATTTTTTTCAAGCTGAAAATGGCTAGCCCAGCTATACTTTTTTAGGAATACCTAGGCAAGGTCAAGTAGTTATTCTTTGCCCCACTCGGCTGCAAATCATTCCTAGGAGGGATGCATTAGGCTTAACAAGAAAATGGGCTTTAAGAAATAATAAATGGGATGTAATTATAAAAACTGGGCAGTAACTATAAAAATGCACCAAACACGTGATTACTTTATAAAATATTAATTTTGGATATTGAAAATTTTAATTTCATTAATTGTTGCGAGCGTAATGTTTCGTTCGATTTTTACGTAATATAAATTTATATTGAAATTGTATTTAATCTGACTAGAAATTTCAGGATAAAAATATTTCGGATCCCATCAAAATGTGGGAAATTTTATTGAATTCTGTTTTGAACGGTTGGTTGAAATGGGCTATACTTTTAACAAACTGTAAATGGGCTATAGTAAATTCCATTAGAATTCAAAAATGGCCTACACATTCTTACAAATCTCAAACGGGCTATAAATTCTCTGCCACACATTTCTGGCCTTACTAATGTCACATCCCTAGTTCTGGTATGGTCCTAGGCTTGCTTTGTGCATCATGTTTATATTTCAAATGAAATTGAAATGGGGAAGTTGCAAACCCTAGCACCAAAGCAATTCAAATAGGTTCAAATTAAAAGTGGAATTTCAATGAACCCAAAGTGCTTTTCAAAAATGTTCATGGTCTTTGGAAAATGTTGGGAACAACAACCAGAGGTGATGCACATTTTTCCTTCTCATTTTGGATTTTTTGAATCAATGCTTAAATATTTGAATTGGAGCTGTTTAAATTATATAAATATTTTTATAGCTCCAAAAATGTTGGGAATTGGTGAGGGCCTCTAGAATATTATATCTAGATGCCACAATTATTTTCAACATTTATGGAAATGTTTGAACATTTCTTTTAAATACAAAACAAATGTCAGAAATAGAAAAAAGAAAAACAGAAGAGGAAAAAGGGCTTACCTGCCCTTACCTGGCGGCCCAGCTGGCGGCCCAGCCCACCAGGAGTAGGGAGGTCTTCCTCCAACCGCCAGGAGGACGCCGGGCGCGTGGCCGACGCGCGCCGGCGCACGCCAGGCCATCTCCTGCTTCCCGCCGCTGCCACGACGCCCTGGCCCTTCCCTCGCGACGCCACGCATCCCCCTCGGCCCTCTCTCACTTCCCCCCAGCTCTCTCCTCTCCTCTCCCTCGCTTTCTCGCTCACGGCCGAGCGCTGCTGTCGCCGCCGTTCGCCATTGCCGCGGCCACCGCCTCCCCTCTCTTTGAGTCCAGAAGCTCCGCCACCTCGCCCTGAAGCTCTCCGTCGAGCCACGCGCCTCGGGAGGCCCTGGAGCGCCTTCATCGCCGCCGTCTTCATCTCCGGTCACCGTGGATCCCCATCGCCGCCTCGCCGTCTTCAGTGCATGCCCGAGCTCGCCGTCAAGCCCACTGAGACCGCGGTGAGCTGCTGCTTCTCCTCCCTCTCTCCATTTAGCCGCCTGCACGCCGTAGCCCCTTTTCCCGCCATGGCCGTAGCTCCTCGTCGCCGGCCACGGAGCCACCGTGGCCAGGGGCCGAGCCAGCCGCACCCGTGCGCCTCACCGTGCTCCTGGTGACGCCAGGAGCCCGTAGCGCCTCTCCGCTCGCCTCCCCGTGCACCGCAACCACGCGCCCGCACCTGCCCGAGCCCCGGCCGCCGCCCAGAGCTTCGCTCCGACGAGCACCGTCCGTCCCCGTTCCTGCTGCATGCCGCCCTGGATGCGGGCGAGCCTCAGCTCCTCGCCCGTGGTCTCCGCCGCCTAAATGGTCGCCGAAGGGCGAATTCCGAGGCCCTCCGCCGCGTCTGGCTCGCCGGCGTCAAGCCGCCGGTGGTTTTGACCCCCACAGCCCCATTGACCCCCCCCCCTCTCTCTCAATGACAGATGGGCCCCAGCGCCCCTAATTAGTAGTTAGGATTAATTAACCCTCTGATAATTAACCTGATACTGACATGTGGGCCCGAGGCCACTAACTAAACTAGATTAGTTAGTTTAGACACTGACATATGGGTCCCACTGGTCAGGTTTGACCTGGACCGACCCGTTGACTCGCTAACGTCACGCTGACGTCATGCCGACGCAATATATCCTTTTCTGGTATTAAAATAAATCAGGAAATTCTAGAAAATAGTTAAAACTTCAAAAATTCATAGTAATTCAACCGTAACTCCAAATCAAATAAATTATATATGAAAAATTATCAGAAAAATGCAAGGAATCCATTTATGCCAGTTTCATGCATGAAAAACCAACTTATACCTACTGTATAAGTGAAAACGTAATAATGGCATGTTATATACTTAAATTAGGGTTTGCATATGAACCCTTGGTTCATATGGACTTCAACCAAATTGATGCTAGATGCATTAGGGCAAATCATAGCATTTTTGAATGTTATCTTCATGCATCATATTGTTGCATATGGTTGTTTATTGATTGCCGGCACCGTTCCCTCTCGATAGGTTCTACTCCGGAAGGTGTCCCGAGTACCTGTCTGAGGAGCAGTGCTTCTTCGTGGATCTATCAGACAAGCAAACCCCCTTGAGCATCCCGATAAATTCCCACTCTCTCGCTCCTGCTCCTTTTACTGCATTAGGACAACAACGATTCAAACTGCTACTTTCTGCTGCGGTAGCTGAACTCCTCTGCATGACCTGTCATTGCCACAGTAAATAGTTGAAACCCACTAGCATGAGTAGGAGTTGCTTGAGCCTTGATGTGCCTGCTCATCCATGCTTGTTTTCTTTATGCCAGCTATGCTTAGAGTTGTGTCAAGTCTGATTCATCGGAAATGAATCGGAGTGGTGAACATGTCCTACCGGTAAAGGCTAAGTGTGTGAACACGTTTTGGTAAAGGTAGCGATGAGAGGCCATGTAGGAGTACATGGTGGGTTGTCTCATTGGAACCGTCCTTAAGCACTGAGTTCTGTGTATGTTATCCAAGTCCAGTTACTACCACACATTGGGTTCCGGTTATCCGGCCCCTCTCGACTTATTAACCCACTTGATCTCTGTCCAGGAGTTGCAACTAGTTTCTGGCGTTTGTAGGTAGTGCTACTTGTCTACCAGGTGGTGTCCGACGGGACGGGCTTGGGACAGACTAGGCACTGTGGCACGGTGTACCAAGTGGCACCCGGGTGGTGGGCTTGGGAACCCTGCACACATCGTTTGGGGCCGTGAGCGACACCCCGGCCGGATCTCCTTGCGGATGGAACCCGAATAGGCGATAAACCTGGACGGGAGACTTGTGTGGTTAGTCAGGTCGTGGCCGACACCCTCGCCCGGCTTCCGCTTGAAGGTTGCCGAGGTACATGACGTGTACGGGGCTATAAGTGGCGAGAGCGTGTGTGAAGAAGTACACCCCTGCAGGGTCAATAATATCTATTCGAATAGCCGTTTTCCTCGGATATGGAAACTTGGAGGACTTATATAGTACATAGATAACTTGAAGTGGATACTCTAAAATACGCAAGATAAGCGTGAGTGCTATGGATGGCCTTCCCGTAGGGAGACGGGAACGGATCCATAGTAGGGTATTGATATGGTGAATCTGTGGACTCGTGTGCGTCTTCTCACCTCAAAGAAGTTTCTGATACTCGTAGTATAGATTAGCCATTGAGTCAAAGCTGGCTTGCTGCTGTTAAACTCCACCACCCCCTTTGTTGATAATGATGCATATGTAGATAGCTCTGAAGTAAGACTTGCTGAGTACCTTTGTACTCACGTTTGCTTATTTATGTTTTGCAGTTGGTTACACTAGTGGCTTCGACGAGTAGCTTGTATCCCAGCTACGATCTTGTACCCTTGGGAGGGTCGTGTTAGTCAGGCTTCTTAGTCTTTTTCTTTTGTAGTTGTCTGTACTCAGACATGTAATGCTTCCGCTTGTTGCTTGTATGCTCTGAATGATGGGTCATATGACCCCTGTTTGTATTTATGCTATGTGGCTCTTCTGGGCCCTTATCTATATAAGTTTGAGTTATGTTGTGATGCCATGATGTACCGCACATACATGCATGTTATGCGTACGTGTAACGTGTATTGCTATGTGTGGGATCCGACAATCTAGTTGTTTATCCTTCGCAGCCTTTCTTATGGGGAAATGTAGTCTAGTGTTCCTCGAGCCATAGTAGTCCGCTACAGCCCAGTTCACCGGAATCCTGCTAGCCCAGCACTACTGTTCAGGACACTTGACTGGCCGGCATGTGTTTCACTTCGTCCCTATGTCTGTCCCTTCGGGGAAATGTCACATGGTGATCTTCGGAGTCCTGCCTAGCCTGCTACAGCCCGGGATCCCCGGAGTCCTGTTAGCCCAGTGCTACAGCCCGGAATCACTCGTTGATGACCGACATATTCGATGCGATTCATGTATGCCTGTCTCCATAGGTCCGTGCCGCTTTGGGTTCACGACTAGCCATGTCGGCCCGGGTTCTCCGTCATATGGATGCTAGCGACACTGTCATATACGTGAGCCAAAATGCGCAAACGGTCCCAGGCCAGGTAAGGTGGCACCCGTGGGAATACCGTGCGTGAGGCCGCAAAGTGATATGACGTGTTACATGCTAGATCGGTGTGACTTGGGATCGGGGTCCCGACAACTAAGTTGACGCGTCCCCTAAAAAAATAGAGTTGACGCGTATGCAAGGCTTTGTCAACTTATAGTCAACACACGGTTCTAGTAGCAGTGGCGGTTGGATGTCCGTCCAACGGATGCCGTGCTTCTTCTTCAATCTTAGATATTCTAGCTTCATCCGCCCAAAAAATGATTCCTCCCCCTGACATCTGGGGCGCACTGTTTCGGAAGCTGACCTGTGGGCCTACTAAGTTGACGTACCAAGGGCTTTGTCAACTTAGTCAATATAAACGATTCTAGCTGCAGTGACCGTACGATGTCCATCCAACGGCCTTCGTGCTTCTTCAACCTATGGTCTTCTTGCTCCAGCCGCCCAAAGCAGCGCCAGTCGTGCTGCCTGCTCCTGCCTCCCGTGGCCGACTGTGCTGCCGCGGAGGCCTCACCGGCCCCTACTACTCCCACCGCTGGCCAGGCCATCCCTCCACTCACCCACACCCCCTGTTATTCTACGGCGACGACAGCGTAGCCGAACCAGTGAACCCTTGTACTCCTCTCCGCATGTGCATCCACTGCCGCGTCTTCCCCGGCTCCGTGTCGTCCCCTTCCTAGGCCTCGCCGTCGTCCACCGCCCTGGTGCTCTTGGCGCGGCGTGGTCAACGTGGTCAAGGGACGACTTCCATCGGACATGGACTGTACGTGGAGAGGCTGACAGCTAGGTCCACGACAGCCGCAAGGAAGTTCCTCCTTATTACGCGCAAAATAATTATTCCTCCACCTGACAGCGGGGACCCACCGGACAGGCCACCGTATTTCGCGAAAAAAATGATTCGCCCCTGACTGCTGGGACCCAAGAGCTACATCTTCGCACGCAAGGAAGTGCGTCCAAAAAATGATTCGCCCCCCTGACTGCTAGGACCCACGAGCTACATCTTCGCACGCAAGGAAGTGCGTCCGAAAAAAATCGATTCGCCCCCCGACTGCTGGGACCGACCAGCTACACCTTCGCATGCAAGGAAGTGCGTCCAGGCAAAAAAAAAACGATTCGCCCCCCTGACAGCTGGGACCCAGCAGCTACACCTTCGCACGCAAGGAAGTGCGTCCAGGCAAAAAAGACAATTCTCCCCCCTGACTGCTGGGACCCACCAGCTACATCTTCGTAGGCAAGGAAGTGCCTGACAGTCGGGACCCACCTGGTCGAAGCATCCGTAGCGTTGTCATTCTGGTCGCGAACGTGTATGTATATACTAGTCGATGAAGAGGCGCGCACTTGTTGTAGTAGAGGCGTGCACGTGTCGTAGTAGAGGCGCGCACGTAGGATGTACACGTACGTACAGCAGCCAGGGTGCAAGAACAAAAATACGGCCACGTATGTGTACATACAGGCAGGGTCTCGAACGCCTACTCGCGCATACGTACGGCCAGGGCTCGTGTACATGGCTGGGTCGGAACGGAGAAACAGCGTCGTCGTCGTGTTCATGGGGAGGCAAGAGAATGCGTCGTGTTCATGGGGAGGCAACGGAATGCGTCATGTTCATAGGGAGGCAACGGAATGTGTCATGTTCATCAGGAGGCAACGAAATGCGTCGTGTTCATCGAGAGGCAACGGAACACGTGGGAGCCAACCGGCTAGGTCGGAACGGAATGTGTGGTCGTGTTCATCGGGAGGGCTTGGAAGGAACAGGCGATGGAAAAGAGGCCTGGCATACCGCACAATGGAGAAAACGGACCTCCTACGGTCGAAACAGGTGTCCTGTTGATCGGGAGGGGTGTGGCGTACCGCAAAACGAAGGAAACGGACCTCCTACGTTCGAAACGGGTGTCCTGTTGATCGGGAGGGGTGTGGCGTACCGCAAAACGGACGAAACGGACCTCCTACAGTCAAAACGGGGGTCCTGTTCATCGGGAGGGGTGTGACGTACCGCAAAACGGGACTCCACGGGATACTGTACATCTCCACCGTCGACCTCCTCTAGCCTCCACGGGCTCCTGTTCATCTAGCCTCCACCGCGCGCTACTCCACCGGCTACTGTTCAACCACCCCTCCATTGTCTACTGTTCATCCAGCCCTCCACACCACGGATCCTGTTCAACCACCCCTCCACGGGCACCCCTCCACCCTCTACTGTTCATCCAGCCCTCCACCACGTGGTCCTATTCATCCAGAGGCAACGCCACCGCTCACTGTTCATCCAACCCCCCCCCCCCCCCCCCCGCAATGCTCACTGTTCATCCAATCAATCGGCTTCAGTTAGCAGCAGTAGCGAAGGAATCGCTCGATCAGCTTCAGTTAACAGCCATCGATCGATCGCTCGGGTTCAGTAACACGTAGCCTGCAGTGCAATCACTCGGGTTCAACTAGAGCCCAACGCCTCGCTCGGGTTTAGTTAGAGCCAACGCCTCACACACATGTTCGTACGTGTACGAGAGAAACGTGCATCACTCGGCCCCCGACCTCCCACCGTAACCGGGAACTCCTCGAAATTTTCCTCGCCCTCGCTTCTACCACGGTTTTTTTCGTCATGGACGGCCCAAAGAATGTCATGCAGCTGCATCTCCGGCCCACCCAGGACGAAAAGCCCATTTTCTGTCATGATTTTTTGTCATAGAAGTAGGAGCCCACCACATCTATGATGATACTGGGTTTTGTCACAATTATTGTCATAGAAGTATCATATGTATGTGTCGGTGTACAAAAAGAGGGGTACCCTTTTTGTACCCCTATAACTGTGCACGGGCAGTCTGAGCCACGGCACCACCACACCAAGCAAGGCAAGGGAGGTGAGCCAGGGTAAGACCGAAGCTCAAGAGAACTAGAACGACGCCAAGGCCAAGACCACGAAGAGCAAAGGGGACGAAGCGAACTCCCCCGGCAAGATCCTTGCCGGGAGACAGTTCTAGCAGCCCTGGCAAGACCCTTGCCGCGGCGACTCGTCCCATGCCTACGGAGCAAATCACCCTTGCGTCCACTGCCCCCAAAAGGCAAGGATTCGGGAGACATCCCCGTGGCGGCATACAGATCTTCGTGAAGACATTCAAGATCAGTTATGCACTAAGGAGACGACAACCCTTGGCGGGATCCCAGCCGAGGAAGACCACAAGGCCCCCGGCAAGCGCCTTGCCGGGGATGACAGCAGGCGCCTCGGCAAGACCCTTGCTGGGGCCCCAGTAAGGCCCTTGCCGAGGACACCCGCAGGGCCACCATCAGGCCCACGCCGACTAAACCTCCACCACCGCATGCATACAGCTGCCGACCCGACCAGCTGGGCAGGCACCTGCGTGGTGGCATGCAGATCTTCGTGAAGACCCACCACTGCGCCACCTTAGCTGACTGCCTACCTACGTGGCATCACAGGCGTCGCTGGCCAAGGCGTGTGTCGACACAAGAAGGAGCGGCGACGGATGAGACAGGTTTCTCCCCCGTCCTCGATAAAGCAAGGACACCTAAGCAAGATGCATTAAATGCGCCTTGTCATGTAATGCGAGGGATAACCTCGCATCACTGTACCCTTTCCACCTCCCGTGTGCCATGGTGGCAACCCCTTTCCCTATAAAAGGAGGCCCGAGGCGACCAGGAGAAGTATTCGGCTTTTTGGAGCTCCTGCCGCCCCATAGCTAGCTCAAGAACATAGATATACAACCCACCAAAGCAGGAGTAGGGTTTTACGCATCCTTGCGGCCCGAACCTGGATAAATGAACTGTGTGCTACCTGTTAGATCCGCTCTTTCCACGACCCCACGCCCCGCTAACCGTAGTAGGGATTCTTGTGATCCCATAGGTGTTGTTCCGCACCGACATCTTTGGCGCGCCAGGTAGGGGGCGTAGTTGTGAGAATCGGCTTTAGCAGTTAGTTCGGCGCTCCTTCATCATCATGGCGCCCAAGAAGAAGACGACGGTGGCGGTTGGCCAGTCGGAAGCCGGACAGCCCGTCCCGACGCGGGCGAGCAGCGGACCGGTCGCAGAGATGACCCGGGGCGATGCTCGCGAACACCAACACCATCCCAGCGGCCGGAGTTTGGGAGGTGGCGAAGTTTGTGCGCCTGGTAACGGGCCACACGTCGCCAAATCCAAAGGCGGAGCCAAGTCCTTCACGGGTGGAGCGGGGCCTTCCAAGGTCATCGCCGCCCCGCCCGAAGGCGACGCGAGGGCCTCCAAGACTCCCACGCCGGCGTCAACAAGGCGCTCCTCCCGGGCAGCGTGCGACGAACGGCGTAATCACGCCGAAGATCCCGGGCGTCGCCGCAGGAAGAGCCCCGAGCGCCACTCCCGGGACGTAGAAGACCTGCCCACTCGCCGAGGCGCTGGTGAAAATAGCGACCGCGGGGTCATGATAGAGCTCCTTCTGACATGGTCAGAAGTCGAAGCGCGTCGCGATCCATGCAGGTTTCGCTGCCACCGACGCCAGCAGAGGCCCTGGCACACGCGCAGTTGCTCCTCGACTTTCCTCCCACCACGGGGAAACTCGACGAATGGAGAGCCACTATCCGAAGCCTTGTTGCAGTGGCCAACAAAGACGAACCAAGTCCGGTGGGGCCCCCGGGTCGACGCTCCGATGGAGTCCCGTGGACCAGTGGCGAAAAAGCCGGCGGCGCCGCGACCATGGTGCATTCACCTCTTCCCCATCCGGTACCGCGGACGCCGGCTCGTCGCGACGTCGCGGGTGACGCCATCTCCATAGCATCGTCTGACCCGCGGACCAACTGTGACCAGCGCCAAGTTCTTCGAGAACGAGCCCATGAAGACGCTCGAACCACTATCGAGCGCCGGCGCGGAGCACGCCACCAGTCAGACAGGCGAGCAGGGCCTGCTGTGAACCACCCGGCCCTGGAGAGCCTTGGAGGCCTACCTTACGAGATAGGCTGTCCGGCATTTACCCATGAGCTGCGGTAGTTCCAGTGGCCCACTCACCACACCTTCAAACCTGACGTTGGCGAAAAGTACAGCGGCAAGAATCACCCGTCTGAGTTCCTCAGCATCTACACCATCGCGATGCAAGCCGCTGGAGCCCGCGATGATAAGGTGCTTTTGAATTACTTTCCATTGGCTCTTAAACCCAACGCCATGTCGTGGTTGATGCACTTGCCGGTAGACTCTATTTCCTCCTGGTCGGATTTGTGCCATGAGTTTGTGGGCGCCTTTACTGGGGGTCACCAAGCCCATGGCCAAGCAAGCGACCTGCATCTCATTCCCCAGAAGGGAGGCCAGAGTCTGCGCAAGTATATACAGAGGTTCAGCTGGGTACAGTACAATATCCCTGATGTTCACCCTGCCGCCATCATCAGCGCTTTCCATCAGAACGTGCGTAACCGCAAGATGCGCGAAGAACTGGCAATGAACAAGGTGAAAGATGTGGCAGAACTCTATGTTCTTGCTAACAAATGTGCCCGAGCTGAAGAGGGGAGTAAGTACCCCGGCGAAGATGCCAGCGTGGAAACCGACTCCTTAGATGAGGATACTGCCACCCCGGCGAAGAAAGGCCAGCGCCGCAACAGGAAGCACAAAAGTAAAGCTGTGCTTGCCGTCGAGGGATCTGGCGACTCCGGCTCCGCCAAGAAAACCAAGGCAGATGACCCCGGCAAGGAAATTGCCAGATGTGTCGCCTGTCGGGCCTTGGCGGCTGTCGAGAAGCCAGGAAACTCCGACAAGCAATACTGCAAGATCCATCGCACCAAAGGCCATGATCTCCAGAACTGTCGACAGGTTGAGCTCCTTGCAGAGAAGCAGAGGGATGAATATGAGAGGCGGGACAAGGAGAAAGGCCAGGACGGTGCTGAGGGGTCCGGCAAGAAGCGGGACGGCCAGGCGGGCCGTTGCGGCAAGGATAAACAACGGGAGAGGCCCGCCCGGGGCCATGACAAAAAAACAGAAGACGATGATCACAAAGAGGACGATGAGTCTGGTAACCAAGGATTTCAGAAAGCTACAGAGGCCATGTGCGTCGATGGCGGCGCCTCGCTGGATACCTCTCACCGCCAGCTTAAACAGTGGGCGCATGAGATTACAGAGGCAGAACCTTCGTTTGATGCCCAAAGGCCGCTGAAGTGGTCCAGCACACCTATCATTTTTGACACTGAGGATCACCCTGATCGCACTACTGCAGTCGGGTGCTTGCCATTGTTGGTTTCACCAACAATACGCAACCTCAAGGTGACAAAGATGCTAGTCGATGGCGGGGCCGGTCTAAACTTAATCTCGCCTGCCGTGATCGAGAAATTGCAGATTCCTGATGAAGACCTCGAAGAGACGGGCACGTTTCAGGGGGTCAACCCGGGAAGAAGTCAACCTAAGGGAAAGGTCACGTTGCCCGTGACTTTTGGGAGTGATCTGAACTATAGGACAGAAAGGATTGCGTTCGACGTTGCCAAGATCCCCTTGCCTTACAACGGGATCCTTGGCCGCCCAGCGCTGGCCAAGTTCATGGCGGCGTCACATTACGCCTACAACACCCTGAAGATGTCAGGGCATGTGACGATCATCACCGTCCCATCAGACAAGAAGGATGCGCTCATTTGCGCTGACCAACTCTACCAACAAGCAGTTGCAGCAGCCGCCACTGCTAAGGCGCTTGCTCCTGCCGCTGGAGCCCCGGGAAGGCAAAAGAAGAAGACCGGTGAGACCTTAGGCACCCACTCCGGCAAGCGCACCTCTTCGGAGTGTAGCGCTCCCGTCGAGGACGTGCCAGAGAGCTCCGCCGACAGAAACAAGAAGTCCAGGGCCACACTGCCGGGAACCAAGAAGGTTTCTGTCAAGGAGGACGGCACGGGAGGAGCTTTTACCATAAGCTCCACCCTTGACGACAAATAGGAAGACGCGCTCGTCACCTTCCTGCGGGCGAATGTCGATGTGTTTGCCTGGCAAGCATCCGACATCCCCGGCGTTCCCAGGAAGGTGATTGAGCACCACCTTGCTATCTGTCCTCATGCACGGCCCGTCAGGCAGAAGGTCAGAAAGCAAGCTTTGGAACGACAAGAGTTCATCACTGAGGAGATCCGGAAACTGGAAGCAGCGGGTCTGGTAAGAGGAGTGCTCCATCCAATGTGGTTGGCCAATCCGGTGGTAGTGCGCAAGGCAAATGGGAAGTGGAGGCTGTGTATTGATTACACAGATATTAATAAGGCTTGTCCCAAAGACCCCTTCCCGTTGCCGCGCATCGACCAGATTGTTGACTCCACAGTTGGGTGTGATCTGTTGTCTTTCCTCGATGCCTACTCCGGCTACCACCAGATCTTCATGACAAGGGAAGATGAAGATAAAACGGCATTCATCACCCCATGTGGTACATATTGCTTTATACGGATGCCTTTTGGGTTGAAGAGTGCTGGTTCAATGTTTGCAAGGGCGGTCGAGATTGGTTTTGAACCCCAGCTCCATAGAAATATGGAAGCTTATATGGATGATATAGTGGTCAAAACCAAGAACAGGGCAACCCTCATATCAGATTTACAAGAAACATTTGCAAACCTACGCAAGATCAATATCAAGCTGAACCCTGAGAAGTGCGTCTTCGGTGTCCTGTCTGGCAAGCTTCTCGGGTTCTTTGTGTCACAGCATGGGATAGAGGCCAATCCGGACAAGATCAAAGCTATAGAGCGGATTGAAGCGCCCAAGCGAGTCAAGGATGTGCGTCGGCTTGCTGGTTGCATTGCCGCCATGAGCAGGTTCATTTCCAAGTCCACCGAGCACGCCCTTCCCCTTTTCAAGATTTTGAAAAAGGCGGGCCCGATGGAGTGGACACCAGAAGCCGAAGCAGCATTGCAAGATTTGAAGAGGTACCTCTCCTCCGCGCCAATACTAGTTGCGCCTAGGCCACAGGAACCGTTGCTGCTGTACCTGGCGGCAACGAACCAGGTGGTCAGCACCGCACTAGTGGCGCAGAGAGAAATTGATGATGAGGTAATAGCAGCGACTGAGCCCGATGCCACCGATGCCAATACGATGCATCCAGTAGGAGTGCCGCCAAGGAAGAAGATGACACAGCACCCGGTCTACTTTGTTAGCTCCCTTCTGCAGGGGGCTAGATCAAGGTACTCCGGTGTGCAGAAACTGCTCTTCGGCCTTCTTATGGCCTCGAGGAAGCTGCGTCACTACTTCCAGGCGCACGAAATCACTGTCGTCACTCGCCTCCCTCTGCAACGGATATTGCACAATCCAAACGCAACGGGAAGGATCATAGAGTGGGCACTGGAACTGTCCAGCTTTGGCCTCAAGTTTGAGAGTACCTCGACAATTCAAAGCCTAGTCCTGGCGGAGTTCGTTGCAGAATGGACCGCGACGCCTGACGAAGAAACCCAAGAGAGTGCTCTCCCCGGCAAGGAGGCAAGTTGTGACTGGATCATGTACTTTGATGGAGCTTTCTCCTTACAGGGCGCTGGGGCTGGCGTACTGCTTGTCGCGCCCACCGGAGAGCACCTCAAGTACGTGATCCAGATGCACTTCCCCAGGGAGGTGTCAACAAACAATACGGCTGAGTATGAAGGGCTGCTTGCCGGTCTTAGGATCGCGGCGGACCTCGGAATCAAGAAACTCGTCGTCAGAGGCGACTCGCAACTTGTCGTAAAGCAAGTCAACAAGGATTACTATAGCCCGTTGATGAAGGCCTACGTCGATGAAGTGAGAAAGCTGGAAGAGCATTTTGACGGTATACAGGCAGAATACGTTCCCCGAGCAGAGAATGATATCGCTGATTACTTGTCAAAACGCGCTGTCCTCAAGCTACCGGTGGAACCAGGTACCTTTGTGCTTCAGCTAACTCAGCCATCCGTTGATCCATCAACTGAGCAAAACAAGAGGAGAAAATCAGGGCCCGGCAAGTAATTTCCGACCGATCTCCCCGGAGCCGCCGGCAAGGATGTTGCCGGAGATACTGGGCCCGCCACGGGACGGCTAGCTCCGACGGAGCATAAAGCTCTTGCCGTCGAGACAGCCGCTCCTGTAGCGGAGGAAAGGCCTTTAGTCCTCGCCGTCGAGCCCCAGGCTCCAGCATGGGCACAGCATGCCGTCTGATTCCTCCGAACTGGGGAACTTCCTGAAGAGCAGGAAGAAGCGGAAAAAGTAGCCCATCGATCTGCTTTGTACCAGTTCGTCGATGACGTCCTGTACAGAAAGAGATCGAACGGTGTGAAATTGAAGTGTATCCCTCAAGAGGAAGGACTGGGGCTATTTGCAGAGATACATGGAGGCATATGTGGATCCCACATAGGGTCAAGAGCCCTTGCCGGCAAGGCATTTTGGCAAGGCTTCTTCTGGCCCACTGCCCTCCAGGATGTGACGACACTAGTCACCAGGTGTGAAGCGTGTCAGTTCCATTCAAAGAAACTTCATCAGCCAGCTCAAGCCCTTCAAACCATTCCTGTCTCCTGGCCCTTCTCGGTCTAGGGGCTCGACATACTGGGCCCTTTCCCCCGCGCTGTTGGGGGCTTTGAGTACTTGTACGTTGCAATCGACAAATTCACAAAGTGGCCAGAAGTGGAAGCAGTGAGGAAAGTCACAGCACAGTCAGCTGTCAAATTCTTCAAGGGACTAGTGTGCCGTTTTGGTGTACCCAACAGGGTCATCACCGACAACGGTACGCAGTTCACAAGCCGCACCTTCATGCAATATACCCAAGACCTCGGCAGCAAAGTCTGTTTCGCTTCCGTTGCTCACCCACGAAGCAATGGTCAAGATGAGAGGGCAAACGCTGAAGTACTGCGAGGCTTAAGGACAAAGACCTTTGACAGGCTGCGCAAGAGTGGAAGGCGCTGGATTGGTGAATTCCCGGTGGTTCTTTGGTCAATCAGAACGAAACCAAATCGAGCCATTGGCCAGACACCCTTTGCCCTGGTATACGGAGCAGAAGCAGTTCTCCCCACCGAACTCATATACGGGTCACCTCGAGTACTCGCTTATGATGAGCTTGAGCAAGAGCAACTGCGCCAAGATGACGCAACGCTCCTTGAGGAAGATCGTCTTCGGGCGGCTGTGAGAGCAGCGCGCTACCAGCAAGCCTTGCACCGCTACCATAGCCGCAAGGTTCATGCCCGAAGCTTTGAGGAAGGCGACCTTGTTCTTCGGCGCGTTCAATCGGCCAAGAATTCCAACAAGTTGATGCCAAAGTGGGAAGGCCCTTATCGGGTAATACGAGTCACCAGGCCCGGTGCAGTCCGCCTGGAGACTGAAGATGCTATTCCGGTGAGTAACTCCTGGAACATTGAGCATCTTCGCAAGTTTTACCCATGAGGCGCGGCTTGCCGGGACCCCCGACAAGCCACCTTTCGTACGAGCATTGCCGATGACGCATGTAACCCTTTGTACAAAGCCAGGCGCAGACCCTGAGCATAAGTAAATGAAGCACTGGCGCCATGAGTTATAGCATGCATGCTAGGTCGAGTCTCGTCCTTGGTTAGGGTTGATAGTGCTTAGCGGCGACTAACCCCTAGCTTAGAGGTCGAGTGTGCGTCTCTTTGTCTTTCTTTTGTCTTCTTTGGTTCACAGGACACACGGATATCCGTGTCGAACCACTTGGGGAGGAAAAAAAGAGGAATAGACCAGCATCTAGCCCCCGGCAAGCCAGTATTGCCGGGGGCTGCAAGAGCAAAGATTTACCCACGGCGAACCAGGGTTGCCGGGGACTGCAGCTTCAGATAAGTTCTTCATCCCTTATCATACATTCCATTATGGACTCAGGTACGTGAAACCTCGTTTTCCCCCAAGCTATCGTGCTCCCATAACTCTAGGCCCTAGGGCTCGTTCCTAGGGCCAAGTTTGGTCGTAGTCGTGGCAGCGAAAGGGTGAAACAAGGAGCCTGAACCCGCCTCATCTCTGCCTCCGCCAAAGGCGTGAGGAAGGTCGAGCGAAGTGGGGAGAAGGCAAGGCCTGTTGCCGAGCAAGGAAATGTTTATCTTGAAGATATCAAGGATTTACTCCTTGTCGTGGGTTCCACCTGCAAACAAATGACCTGGCAAGCATCCCTTTTTCATTAAAAACATTCCACTCAGGTACAGTCCATAGGGAATGAAAAACATGAATGATGGGATTACAAGTTTTAAATTCAACAAAGGCTCGAAGGCTTACAAACTAAGAAGAGATAAGATGCCTGTAATCCCTTTCTTGTCCCTCTCCTCAGGAGGCAGGTCAAGGAGGCGAAAAGGACAAAAGGAGCGCCTAGGCGAGCTACGGGTGGCAGAAGACACCAAGAGAACATCTCGGTGGCCGTCCAAAGGCTGGATGGTGATGGCGGCGCCGGAAGCAGAGCTCGAAGACGAGGCGGAAGGACGTCAGCACGCGTCGAAGGCATCGGTGCCCGCGTACTCCGACTTGACGGCCTTGCCGCCCGCCCTCTTCCTCTTCCGCAGCCTCCCAACACCAGCCGCCCAAGGAGACGACCCTAAGAAGTTCAGGAACCAGCAACACAGATGAGGGGGTCGCCGGTGCCGCACGGAGCGGCACCCCACACCTAATCGGACCCGTCATCCTGCCGCCTACTACCCTTGTCGTCGCGGCCGCTGTCCTCCTGGTCACTCCTGCCCGAGGAGGAGTCTTCACTATCAGAAGAGCTCTCCACGCAGCACCTTGCACGGGTCCCAAAGCACCCGAAAACCTTGACGGAGAGAAGGCCACCCTCCATCAGCTTAAAATGGAGAGTGAGCCCCTCCGTCAAGCGGTGGATATGAGCAAACGTCTTCCATCCCCGACAAAGATACATCACGTGAGGGGCGGGGAAGTCGACGCGAACTCGCGTGCCACTGATCCCGCAGCCCCTCATGTGCAGCCGCAATGACTCCGGCGGATCCAGCTCCATCTCCCGTGCAAATGGAGTCGGGAGACGAAGGCGACGGCGCGGCGGCCGGCGCAGCCTGACGAAGAACTCACAAGGGTCATCCCCAACATGGCCCTCCATTGGAGGAGGAGCTGCTGGCGGAGGCGAGGCCTGCGCGCCACCCCATCCTCCTCTTCCCCGAGCACCCCGGCCTCGCCCCCTCCCCCTTCCCCTCGCGGCTGGCTCTGCCACCGCAGGCGCAGGAGAAGGAGGGACGCGTTGTCGAGCGGCGACCCTCGCCGCCACCGGTGAAGGACCGGGATTCCCTCTCTCCATGACGGATGGAAGGGAGGAGCAGAAGCTGAAGGAAGAAGAAGATAAAAGAATGCGGGACGCCATCCCCCCTCCCGCTCTTTATAAAGGATCGGGGTTGGGGCTCGGCCGCCCCGCTCGGCCAATCAAGATACGGAAGGCGCAGGGAGCCAGGACCGACCCGCCGCCCCAACCAGCGACGGCCCGGTTTCCCGCCTCCACCGTTTGCCACCCCAGGCGCATGGGAGACACATGGCGGACGTGCAGAACCGAGGGGACGGGTGAGACGACCACTCCCCACCCCATGATCGTGGGGAGTGGACGCCTTGAAGACCGCGCCTCCACGCCTCCCTCCATTTATGGGGAAGGCGCGAACCGCCCCTTTACTATGATGTGACGCATGCCTACGGGAACCAACCCCACGCATTCTGCCCACGTCACACGCACCTCCCCACGCTGCGCCACGCGCGGGAGTCATGGGGAGCGCAGCGCGCGAAGAACCTTACTGCGGTAAAAACCGCCCCGCCTGCCCGCGCACCGTTTTTGGGCCTAGCCCAACAACACGTTGCGCCTATGTGTGGCACAGGCCTGGGGGCTCCTGTCGGTGTACAAAAAGAGGGGTACACTTTTTTTACCCCTATAACTGTGCACGGGCAGTCTAAGCCACGGGCACCACCACACCAAGCAAAGCAAGGGAGGTGAGCCAGGGTAAGACCGAAGCTCAAGAGAACTAGAACGACGCCAAGGCCAAGACCACGAAGAGCAAAGGGGACGAAGCGAACTCCCCCAGCAAGATCCCTGCCGGGAGACAGTTCTAGCAGCCCTGGCAAGACCCTTGCCGCGGCGACTCGTCCCGCGCCTACGGAGCAAATCACCCTTGAGTCCACTGCCCCCAAAGGGCAAGGATTCGAGAGTCATCCCCGTGGCGGCATACAGATCTTCGTGAAGACATTCAAGATCAGATACGCACTAAGGAGACGACAACCCTTGGCGGGATCCCAGCCGAGGAAGACCACAAGGCCCCCGACAAGCGCCTTGCCGGGGATGACAGCAGGCGCCTCGGCAAGACCCTTGCCGGGGCCCCAGCAAGGCCCTTGCCGAGGACACCCGCAGGGCCACCATCAGGCCCACGCCGACTAAACCTCCACCACCGCATGCATACAGCTGCCGACCCAACCAGCTGGGCAGGCACCTGCGTGGCGGCATGCAGATCTTTGTGAAGACCCACCACTGCGCCACCTCAGCTGCCTGCCTACCTACGTGGCATCGCAGGCGTCGCTGGCCAAGGCGTGTGTCGACACAAGAAGGAGCGGCGACTGACGAGACAGGTTTCTCCCCCGTCCCCGATAAAGCAAGGACACCTATGCAAGACGCATTAAATGCACCTTGTCATGTAATGCGAGGGATAACCTCGCATCACTGTACCCTTTCCACCTCCTGTGTGCCACTGTGGCAACCCCTTTTCCTATAAAAGGAGGCCTGAGGCGACCAGGAGAAGGATTCGGCTTTTCGGAGCTCCTGACGCCCCATAGCTAGCTCAAGAACACAGATATACAACCCACCAAAGCAGGAGTAGGGTTTTACGCATCCTTGCGGCCCGAACCTGGATAAATGAACTGTGTGCTACCTGTTAGATCCGCTCTTCCCACAACCCTGCGCCCCGCTAACCATAGTAGGGATTCTTGTGATCCCATAGGTGTTGTTCCGCACCAACATCATGACAGAAAAAATTTCGTTCGGCCCAAAATGTCACGGATGTGTCTTTTTTTTTGTAGTGTAGTAGGATTCCACCTCCTACATGGAATAGGAAAAAAGGAAGGGAGAAGGAGAAGGAAGGGGGCGCCCCCTTTCCCTAGACCAATTCGGACCAGTCCATGGGGAAGGGGCGCGGCCACTCTTGAGGCCTTTCTCTCCTTTCCCGTATGGCCCATTAAGGCCCAATACGAATTCCCGTAACTCTCCGGTACTCTAAAAAATACCCGAATCATTTGGAACCATTCCGATGTCCGAATATAGCCTTCCAATATATCGATCTTTACATTTCGACCATTTCGAGACTCCCCGTCATGTCATCCGGGACTCCGAACAAACTTCGGTCATCAAATCACATAACTCATAATACAAATCGTCACAGAACGTTAAGCGTGCGGACCCTACAGGTTTGAGAACTATGTAGACATGACCGAGAAACATCTCCGGTCAATAACCAAAAGAGGAACCTGGATGCTCATATTGGCTCCTACATATTCTACGAAGGTCTTTATCGGTCAAACCGCACAATAACATATGTTGTTCCCTTTGTCATCGGTATGTTACTTGCCCCAGATTCGATCGTCGGTATCTCAATACCTAGTTCAATCTCGTTACCGACAAGTCTCTTTACTCGTTCTGTAATGCAACATCCCGTAAACTAACTCATTAGTCACATTGCTTGCAAGGCTTATAGTGATGCGCATTACCGAGAGGGCCCAGAGATACCTCTCCGACAATCGGAGCGACAAATCCTAATCTCGATCTATGCCAACTCAACAAACACCATCGGAGACACCTGTCGAGCACCTTTATAATCACACAATTACGTTGTGACGTTTGGTAGCACACAAAGTGTTCCTCCGGCATTCGGGAGTTACATGATCTCATAGTCATAGGAACATGTATAAGTTATGGAGAAAGCAATAGCAACAAACTAAACGATCATCGTGCTAAACTAACGGTTGGGTCAAGTCAATCACATCATTCTCTAATGATGTGATCTCGTTAATCAAATGACAACTCATGTCTATGGTTAGGAAACATAACCATCATTGATTCAATGAGCTAGTCAAGTAGAGGCATACAAGTGACATTTTGTTTGTCTATGTATTCACACGTGTACTAAGTTTCCGGTGAATAAAATTCTAGCATGAATAATAAACATTTATCATGATATAAGGAAATATAAATAACAACTTTATTATTGCCTCTAGGGCATATTTCCTTCAAGATGCAGTAGTTTTCAATGGTGAACATCACTATGTTGATCAAATCTACTATATGATTCACGTTCGACCTTTCGGTCTCAGTGTTCCGAGGCCATATATGCATATGCTAGGCTCGTCAAGTTTAACCCGAGTATTCTGCGTGTGCAAAAATGGCTTGCACCCGTTGTATGTGAATGTAGGGCGTATCACACCTGATCATCACCTGGTGTCTCGGCACGACGAACTGTAGCAACGGTGCATACTCAGGGAGAACACTTATACCTTGAAATTTAATGAGAGATCATCTTATAATGCTACCGTTGTTCTAAGCAAAATAAGATGCATAAAGGATAAACATCACATGCAATCAAAATAAGTGATCTGATATGGCCATCATCATCTTGTGCCTTTGATCTCCATCTCCAAAGCACCGTCATGATCTCCATTGTCACTGGCTTGACACCCTCATCTCCATCATAGCATCGTTGTCGTCTCGCCAACTATTTCTTCCATGACTATCTCTACCGCTTAGTGCTAAAGTAAAGCAATTACATGGCGATTGCATTTCATACAATAAAGCGATAACCATAAGGCTCCTGCCAATTGCCGATAACTTTTACAAAACATGATCATCTCATACAACAATTTATATATCTCATCACGTCTTGACCATATCACATCACAACATCTCTGTAAAAACAAGTTAGACGGCCTCTACTTTGTAGTCGCAAGTTTTACGTGGCTGCTACGGGCTTCTAGCAAGAACTGTTCTTACCTACGCATCAAAACCACAACGATTTTTCATCAAGTGTGTTGGTTTAACCTTCAACAAGGACCGAGCCTAGTCAAACTCGATTCAACTAAAGTTGGAGAAACAGACACCCACTAGCCACATGTGTGCGAAGCACATCGGTAGAACTAGTCTCATGAACGCGGTCATGTAATGTCAGTCAGGGCCGCTTCATCCAACAATTCCGCCAAATCAAAGTAAGACATTGCTGGTAAGCAGTATGACTATTATCGCCCACAACTCTTTGTGTTCTACTCGTGCATATAACATCTACGCATAGACCTAGCTCAGACGCCACTGTTGGGGAACGTAGCATGCAATTTAAAAAAAATTCCTACGATCACGCAAGATCTATCTAGGAGATGCATAACAACGAGAGGTGAGAGTGTGTCTACATACCCTCATAGACCAAAAGCGTAAGCGTTTATCAATGCGGTTGATGTAGTCATAGACCTTCATGATCCGTCCCGATCAAGTACCAAACATACGGCACCTCCGCGTTCAGCACACGTTCAGCTCGATGGCGTCCTTGCCTTCTTGATCTAGCAAGACATGCAAAGTAGTAGATGAGTTCTGGCAGCACAACAGCATGGTGATGGTGTTGGTGAAGGACAATCTCCGCAGGGCCTTCGCCAAGCACTACGGAAACTATGATGAAGGATAAACTAGAGGGGACGGGGTTGCCGGCACACGACTTGGTGATTCTTGTTGTGTCTTTGGTCCTAGCCCTGCCCCTCTATTTATATGTTGAGCCTTGGGGTCGAAACTTTGAGTAAAAGCCTCCACAAAGTCAGTTTCACCTGAATGGCAAGAGTCCTCGGATTCCAGGGCCTGACGTCAGGGTTCCCGGCGACTGGACCCAAACACCAGGGACCCTGGCGTCTAGCCCCTGTATTCCACAAAACTTCCTTTTGCGCTTTCCAAAAACCTTGTGGGCTTTCCCCTTTGGCCCAAATAAAGTGTTCTCGTACCCAAACATTTCGGGAAACATCCGAAACCCCTTCCGGTGAACTCCGGAACCCTTCCGAAGACCAAACACTATTATTCCATATATCAATCTTTACCTCCGGACCATTGCGGAGCTCCTCGTCATATCCGTGATCACATCTGGGATTTCAAACAACATTCGGTTACCAACATACCTAACTCATATAGTACTATATCGTCAATGAATGTTTAAGCATGCGGACCCTACGGGTTCGAGAACTATGTAGACATGACCGAGACACTTCTCTGGTCAATAACCAATAGCGGAACCTGGATGCCCATATTGGCTCCTACATATTCTATGAAGATCTTTATCGGTCGAATCTTAATAACAACATACGTTGTTCCCTTTGTCATCGGTATGTTACTGCCCGAGATTCGATCGTCCGTATCTTCATACCTAGTTCAATCTCGTT
Source organism: Triticum monococcum (assembly GCA_034509565.1). Classification (NCBI taxonomy): domain Eukaryota; kingdom Viridiplantae; phylum Streptophyta; class Magnoliopsida; order Poales; family Poaceae; genus Triticum; species Triticum monococcum. The sequence goes on from CM067843.1 coordinate 72,795,435, forward strand.
ACCGGCAAGTCTCTTTACTCGTTCTATAATGCATCATCCCATAACTAACTCATTAGTCACATTGCTTGCAAGGCTTATAGTGATGTACATTACCGAGAGGGCCCAGAGATACCTCTCCGATACACAGAGTGACAAATCCTAATCTCGATCTATGCCAACCCAACAAACACCTTCGGAGACACCTGTAGAGCATCTTTATAATCACCCAGTTACGTTGTGATGTTTGGTAGCACACAAGGTGTTCCTCCGGTATTCGGGAGTTGCATAATCTCATAGTAAAAGGAACATGTATAAGTCATGAAGAAAGCAATAACAATAAAACTAAATGATCATTATGCTAAGCTAACAGATGGGTTTTGTCCATCACATCATTCTCTAATGATGTGATGCCGTTCATCAAATGACAACACATGTCTATGGTTAGGAAACTTAACCATCTTTGATTAACAAGCTAGTCTTGTAGAGGCATACTAGGGACACTCTATTTGTCTATGTATTCGCACATGTACTAAGTTTCCGGTTAATAAAATTCTAGCATTAATAATAAACATTTATCATGATATAAGGAAATATAAATAACAACTTCATTATTGCCTCTAGGGCATATTTTCTTCGGCAGTGCCACAAATAAGTTGCACTATCATCATTAAACTTATATCATTTGGCTTCAATACTATGAATATGTGTATCACTACTATCAAGATTCAATAAAAATAGACCACTCATCAAGGGTGCATGACCATAAAAGATATTACTCATATAAATAGAACAACCATTATTCTCTGATTTAAATGAATAAGCGTCTCACATCAAACAAGATCCGGATATAATGTTCATGCTTAACATTGGCACCAAATAACAATTATTCAGGTCTAAAACTAACCCCGAAGGTAGATGTAGAGGTAGCATGCCGACCGCGATCTTATCGACTTTGGAACCATTTCCCACGCACATTGTCACCTCGTCCTTAGCCAATCTTCGCTTAATCCGTAGCCCATGTTTCGAGTTGCAAATGTGAGAAATAGAACCAGTATCAAATACCCAAGCGCTACTGCGAGCATTAGTAAGGTACACATCAATAACATGTATATCAAATATACTTTTCACTTTGCCATCCTTCTTATCCGACAAATACTTGGGGCAGTTCCGCTTCTAGTGACCAGTCCCTTTGCAGTAGAAGCACTCAGTCTCAGGCTTAGGTCCAGACTTGGGCTTCTTCACTTGAGCAGCAACTTTCTTGTCGTTCTTCTTGAAGTTCCCCTTCTTCCATTTGCCCTTCTTCTTGAAACTAGTGGTCTTGTTGACCATCAACACTTGATGCCCCTTCTTGATTTCTACCTCCGCAGCCTTTAGTATTGCGAAGAGCTCGGGAATTGTCTTATCCATCCCTTGCATATTATAGTTCATCACGAAGCTCTTGTAGCTTGGTGGCAGTGATTGAAGAACTCTGTCAATGACACTATCATCAGGAAGATTAACTCCCAGTTGAGTCAAGTGGTTGTGGTACCTAGACATTCTGAGTATATGTTCACTAACAGAACTATTCTCCTCCATTTTGTAGCTGTAGAACTTATTGGAGACTTCATATCTGTCAAAACAGGCATTTGCTTGAAATATTAACTTCAACTCCTAGAACATATCATATGCTCCATGATGTTCAAAATGTCGTTGAAGTCCCGGTTCTAAGCCGTAAAGCATGGCACACTGAACTATCGAGTAGTCATCAACATGCGTCTATCAGGCATTCACAATGTCTGAAGTTGCTGGCGTGGGTGGTACACCTAGCGGTGCTTCCAGGATGTAATTCTACTGTGCAGCAATGAGGATAATCCTCAAGTTACGGACCCAGTCCGTGTAGTTGCTACCATCATCTTTCAACTTAGCTTTCTCTAGGAACACATTAAAATTTAAAGGAAGAGTAGCACGGGCCATTTATCTACAACAACATAGACATGCAAAATACTATCAAGTAATAAGTTCATGATAAATTAAAGTTCAATTAATCATATTACTTAAGAACTCCCACTTACATAGACATCTATCTAGTCATCTAAACTATCATGTGATCCATATCAACTAAACCATGCCCGATCATCACGTGAGATGGAGTAGTTGGTGAACATCACTATGTTGATCATATCTACTATATGATTCACGCTCGACCTTTCGGTCTCAGTGTTCCGAGGCCATATCTGCATATGCTAGGCTCGTCAAGTTTAACCTGAGTATTATGCGTGTGCAAAAGTGGCTTGCACCATTTGTATGTGAACGTAGAGCTTATCACACACGATCATCACGTGGTGTCTCGGCACGAAAAACTGTAGCAACGGTGCATACTCAGGGAGAACACTTATACCTTGAAATTTAGTGAGAGCTCGTCTTATAATGCTACCACCGTACTAAGCAAAATAAGATGCATAAAGGATAAATATCACATGCAATCAAAAAAAGGCCATTATCATCTTGTGCCTTTGATCTCCATCTCCAAAGCACCATCATGATCACCATCGTCACCGGCTTGACACCTTGATCTCCATTGTAGTATCGTTGTCGTCTTGCGAACTATTGCTTCTACGACTATCGTTATCGCTTAGTGATAAAGTAAAGCAATTACATGGCGATTGCATTTCATATAATAAAGCGACAACCATATGGCTCCTGCCAGTTGCCGACAACTGTTACAAAACATGATCATCTCATACAACAATTTATATCATCGCGTCTTGACCATATCACGTCACAACATGCCCTCCAAAAACAAGCTAGACATCCTCTACTTTGTTGTTGCAAGTTTTACGTGGATGCTACGGGCTTCTTGCAAGAACTGTTCTTACCTACGCATCAAAACCACAATGATTTTTCGTCAAGTGTGCTGTTTTAACCTTCAACAAGGACCGGGCGTAGTCAAACTCGATTCAACTAAAGCTGGAGAAACAGACACCCACTAGTCACCTGTGTGCGAAGCACGTCGTTGAACCAGTCTCATGAACGCGGTCATGTAATGTCGGTCTGGGCCGCTTGATGCAACAATACCACTGAATCAAAGTAAGACATGCTGGTAAGCAGTATGACTATTATCACCCATAACTCTTTGTGTTCTACTCGTGCATATAACATCTACTCATAGACTTGGCTTGCATGCCACTGCTAGGGAACAGAGTATTTCAAAAAAATTTACCTACGAACACGCAAGATCTATGTAGGAATGCATAGAAACAAGAGGGGAGAGTGTGTCTACGTACCCTTGTAGACCGAAAGTGGAAGCGCTTAGTAACGCGGTTGATGTAGTCGAACATCTTCGCGATCCAACCGATCCAAGTACCGAATGCACGGCACCTCCGCGATTAGCACATGTTTAGTTTGATGATGTCCTTCGAACTCCTGATCCAGTTGAGGCCGAGGGAGAGTTTCGTCACCACGACGGCGTGGTGACTGTGATGATGAAGTTACCGACGTAGGGCTTCGCCTAAGCACTACAACAATATGACCGAGGTGTGTAACTGTGGAGGGGGCACCGCACACAGCTAAGATATCAACTTGTGTCTGTATGGGGTGCCCCCTGGCCACGTATATAAAGGAGGGGAGGGAAGAGGTGGCCGGCCCAAGGGGGCGCGCCACGTGTGGGGAATCCTACTAGGACTCCCCAGTCCAAGTAGGATTCCCCTCCTCTTTCCTATTCCTAGTAGGAGAAGGAGGGAAGGGGGAGGAGGAGGAGAGAAGGAAAGGGGCGCCGCCCCCCAATCCTAGTCCAATTCAGTTTGGGCTAGGGGGCACGCACCACTCCCTGTTCGGCCTCCTATCTTCCACCACTAGGCCCATGAGGCCCAATAACTTCCCGGGGGGTTCCGGTAACCCCGAGTACTCCGAAACGACTCGAACCATTCCGGTGCCTAAATGTAATCTTCCAATATATGAATCTTTATGTCTCGGCCATTTCTAGACTCCTTGTCATGTCTGTGATCTCATCCGGGACTCCGAACAACCTTCGGTCATCAAATCACATAAACTCATAATACAAATCATCATCGAACATTAAGCATGCGGACCTACGGGTTCGAGAACTATGTAGACATGATCGAGATACATCGCCGGTCAATAACTAATTGCGGAACCTGGATGCTCATATTGGTTTCTACATATTTTACGAAGATCTTTATCTGTCAAACCGCATAACAACATACGTTGTTCCCTTTGTCATCGGTATGTTACTTGCCCCAGATTCGATCGTTGGTATCTTCATACCTACTTCAATCTCGTCACCGGCAAGTCTCTTTATTCATTTTGTAATGCATCATCCCGTGACTAACTCATTAGTCACATTGCTCGCAAGGCTCATAGTGATGTGCATTACCAAGAGGGCCCAAAGATACCTCTTCGATACATGAAGTGACAAATCCTAATCTTGATCTATGCCAACTCAACAAACACCATCGGAGACACCAGTAGAGCATCTTTATAATCACCCAGTTACATTGTGATGTTTGATAGCACAAAAGGTGTTCCTCCGGTATTCGGGAGTTGCATAATCTCATAGTCTGAGGAACATGTATAAGTCATGAAGAAAGCAATAGCAGAAAAAACTAAATGATCATTATGCTAAGCTAACGGATTGGTCTTGTCTATCACATCATTCTCTGATGATGTGATCCTATTCATCAAATGACAACACATGTCTATGGTTATGAAACTTAACCATCTTTGATTAATGAGCTAGTCAAGTAGAGGCATACTAGGGACACTCTGTTTGTCTATGTATTCACACATGTACTAAGTTTTCGGTTAATACAATTCTAGCATGAATAATAAACATTTATCATGATATAAGGAAATATAAATAACAACTTTATTATTGCCTTTAGGGCATATTTCCTTCATGAGGTGTGTAACCGTGGAGGGGGGCACCGCACACGGCCAAGAGAAGACTTGGTGTGTCTTTGGGGTGTCCCCCTCCCACGTATATAAAGGGGGAGGAGAGGAGGCTGGCCATAGGGGGGGCGCGTGCCATAGGGGAGTCCAACTAGGATTCCCAATCCTAGTTGGAGTCCCCTTCCTTTGCAAGAGAGGTAGAGAGCGGGAAGGAGGGAGAGGGGAGAAGGAAAGAGGGGGCGCCGCCCCCTCCCTTGTCCAGTTCGGACTGGCCATGGGCGCGGGGGGGGGGGGGGGGGGGGGGCTCCCTTGTTGCCCTACTCTCCTTTCCACTAAGGCCCATGAAGGCCCACGAACTTCCCGGGGGGTCCGGTAACCCCCGGTACTCCAAAACTCATCCGAAACAACCCGAACCATTCCGGTGTCCGAATGTAACCTTCCAATATATGAATCTTTACCACTCAACCATTTTGAGACTCCTCGTCATGTCCATGATCTCATTCGGGACTCCGAACAAACTTCGGTCATCAAATCACATAACTCATAATACAAATTGTCATCGAATGTTAAGCGTGCGGACCCTACGGGTTCGAGAACTATGTAGACATGACCGAGACACATCTCCGATCAATAACCAATAGCGGAACCTGGATGCTCATATTGGTTCCTACATATTCTAGGAAGATCTTTATCGGTCAAACCGCATAACAACATACGTTGCTCCCTTTGTCATCGGTATGTTACTTTCCCGAGATTCGATCGTCGGTATCATCATACCTAGTTCAATCTCGTTACCGGCAAGTCTCTTTACTCATTCCGTAATGCATCGTCCCGCAACTAACTCATTAGTCACATTGCTTGCAAGGCTTATAGTGATGAGCATTACCAAGAGGGCCCAGAGATACCTCTCTGATACACGGAGTGACAAATCCTAATCTTGATCTATGCCAACTCAATAAACACCATCAGAGACACCTGTAGAGCATCTTTATAATCACCCAGTTATGTTGTGATGTTTGATAGCACACAAGGTGTTCCTCCAGTATTCGGGAGTTGCATAATCTCATAGTTAGAGGAACATGTATAAGTCATGAAGAAAGCAATAGCAATAAAACTAAACGATCATTATGCTAAGCTAACAGATGGGTCTTGTCCATCACATCATTCTCTAATGATGTGATCCCGTTCATCAAATGACAACACATGTCTATGATCAGGAAACTTAACCATGTTTGATTACTGAGCTAGGCAAGCAGAGGCATACTAGGGACACTCAGTTTTGTCTATGTATTCACACATGTACTAAGTTTCCGGTTAATACAATTCTAGCATGAATAATAAACATTTATCATGATATAAGGAAACATAAATAACAACTTTATTTTTGCCTCTAGGGCATATTTCCTTCATCTCAGCGGCGAGACGGTCGGCTTCGGTCTGAGACATGGTGTTGACGAAAACGACGTGGATGTAGAGGAAGTAGCTGATCGGAGGCGAGCAGTCGCGTAGTCGCTTCCCAAAAACCTATTCACCCTGCCCCGTACAGGAACTGGAGGGGCGGGGTTTCGGAGACCTGCTCTCCCATCGACCATGTACGAGACGGACGGGATGGAATCACCGGCGGCAGCAGCAGCAAAGGAACGACGGTGGGCAGTGCGCGTGGAGCAGATGTGATCTGTTCATGACGGCTATGGTTAGGAGACACCTGATGACCCACAAGTGTAGGGGATCTATCGTAGTCCTTTCTATAAGTAAGAGTGTCGAACCCAACAAGGAGCAGAAGGAAATGATAAGCGGTTTTCAGCAAGGTATTCTCTGCAAGCACTGAAATTATAGGTAATAGATAGTTTTGTGATAAGATAATTTGTAATGAGCAACAAGTAACAAAAGTAAATAAAGTGCAGCAAGGTGGCCCAATCCTTTTTGTAGCAAAGGACAAGCCTGGACAAACTCTTATATAGAAGAAAGCGCTCCCAAGGACACATGGGAATTATCATCAAGCTAGTTTTCATCACGTTCATATGATTCGCGTTCGGTACTTTGCTAATTTGATATGTGGCTGGACCAGTGCTTGGGTGTTGTCCTTACTTGGACAAGCATCCCACTTATGATTAACCCCCATTGCAAGCATCCGCAACTACAATAGAAGTATTAAGGTAAACCTAACCATAGCATGAAACAAATGGATCCAAATCAGCCCCTTACGAAGTAACGCATAAACTAGGGATTAAGCTTCTGTCACTCTAGCAACCCATCATCTACTTATTACTTCCCAATGCCTTCCTCTAGGCCCAAATAATGGTGAAGTGTCATGTAGTCGGTGTTCACATAACACCACTAGAGGAGAGACAACATACATCTCATCAAAATATCGAACGAATACCAAATTCATATGACTACTTTTTTTGAGCAACAAACAGTGGGGAAGACCCCCACTATAATTCTCATTTTCATTTATATAATGGGATAGTTATAGATGGATATACAAAGTGGAACATGAAGAAAAAAGGTAGAAAAATATACAAAATGGTCTAGCCAGCTTTGCATGCCCTCCTTCAAACCAGGTTAGGCCTCCTTTATAATCATGCTGAAGTGCTTCTTGAACATGGTTAAACAGTATGCCATATCCTTAACCTTGTGATAAAAAATGATGTTATTTCTATGCTTCCAAAGACTCCAACAACCAGCTATTAGGCACTCTTTAAAACAACCAAAGTTATCTTGTTTCTGACCTTCTAAGAGCATTTCCATCAAGTTATAATCAGTGTCCCATTGATAGCCTATGCTCATCCAGAAATTTTGGCTGAAATCACGGCTAAACAAGAGATGTAGTAGATGTTCATTAGGTTCATCATCACATAATTCACACTTACTTGTCTCTATGTAAAAAATTCTTCCTGCCTAGCAAATCTCTAGTGTTCAACCTATCTTGCAAGAGAAGCCAGAAGAAGAATTTGTGCCTTGGGAGTGTGCAAGACTTCCATATCCAGTGATATGGTTTAGGAGCATCAATAGGATTTCCCATGTATTCAAGATATATTCTCTTATTACAATAGTTTGAGCCTCCCCATTGGAAATTCCATGTATCTGGAGCATTCTGGTTATCTCTGCTATTGATCATCAATCTAAGATTATTACTTTGTTGGACTGCAATTGTGGACATAGGCAGGTGAAATAAGTTATAAAATTCATTATCTTCCATGTTGTTGGCAGATGCAATAGTGATATCAAGATTTTTTGCATAAGAATATAGTTGGGGCATTGATTGTGAGAGAGTATGTGAGCACCATTTATCTGACCATAACTTGATTGTATTACCATATCCAGCAATGCACACTGTCATGTCCTTGAAATCTTGAAAGATGGAGCAACAGTCTCTCCACCAGAAGGATCCCACCTTTGTAGGAAAACTAGGCACTTCATCATTGTCATAGTAATTGTTCCAGATAAGGTTGACCCAAGGGATATCATGCTTGTTGAAGAATTTGAAAAGGAATTTTGTAAGCAGAGTTTTGTTTTGTATTCTGAGATCCAGTACCCCCAGACCCCCTGCTTTTTTAGACAAACAAACATTGTCCCATTTGACAAGGCAGTTACCTTTTTTATTGATGTCTTTGCCATACCATAGGAAATTTCTACCAGACTTTTCAAAATGGTCCAGAATGGTGAGTGGTACTCTGATGCAGCACATAGCAAAAATTGGCAATGCTGCAACAATGGATTTGAGATGCACAAGTCTCCCAGAGTATGGCATCAAGGTAGCAATGCCAGAAGGCCTATGATCAAGTCTTGATACAATGGGCATCAAATCAGAAACTTTAGGCCTTGTAGATCCCATTGGAAGGCCAAGATAAGTAAATGGCATGGCTCATTTATTGCAGTTGAAGGTATTTGCCAGGTCATGTGCTTTACCATTAGAGATGTTGATAGATCCCATTGAATGGCACCTGGCGTATGTGTGTGGATTACACGGATTTGAACAAGGCTTCTCCGGTTGATCCTTTTGCTCTCCCCCGTATTGATCAGATCATTGATGCTACGGCGGGTTGCGCACGGTTGAGTTTCTTAGATGCTTATTCCGGTTATCATCAGATTAAGATGGCAGTCAAGGATCAAGAGAAGACAGCTTTTATAACTCCTTTTGGGGCTTTCTGCTATGTGTCTATGCCTTTTGGGCTTAAGAGTGCCCAGGCGACTTACCAGCGGTGTGTGCAGAATTGTCTTCACGATCAAATTAGGCGCAATGTTCATGCCTATGTGGATGATATAGTGGTGAAATCCAGGGAAGAGGAAACCATGGTCACAAACCTGGAAGAGACTTTTGATAATCTTCGAGTTTACAAGATGATGCTTAACCCGGCCAAGTGCGTTTTTGGGGTGCCAGCCGGCAAGCTCTTGGGTTTTTTGGTGTCTAACCGAGGTATTGAAGCTAACCCAAAAAAAATCAAGGCAATTACATCTCTAGCCAAACCAACCTGCGTCAATGATGTTCAGCGACTAGCGGGTCGTGTGGCTGCTTTGAGCCGGTTCATAAGCCGGTTAGGGGAAAAGGCTATGCCTCTATATCAGTTGATGAAGAAAACGTATGTTTTTATTTGGAGCGATGCTGCGAACACTGCTTTTGAGGATCTAAAGGCACAATAGGCTGAGCCGCCGGTCCTGGCTGCTCCAATTGAGAAAGAGCCGGTATTGTATTATGGGGTAGCTCTCAGTATAGTTGGTCTCAATAGGCAAAGATAGTTGACCATTCCTCCATGCTTCATTAACCATGATTTGTAATAGTTCTCCAACCATCACATATAGTAAGGGGGAAAGGATCTCCTTGTCTGACTCCACACTTACATTGTATGCACTTACCAGGTACTCCATTTAGTATGACAAAGGTTGTGGCAGTAGATAGGATAGATGTGACCCATCTAATCCATTTCTTGCTAAATCCTAGATGCTTCATCATGAATAGGAGGGCCTTATAGTTGACCTTGTCAAAAGCCTTAACAAAATCAATCTTAAAGATGGTGATTTCTTTCTTGGACTTGTGGCACATATGTATGTACTCAAAACTCCAAGCAAGGCAGTCTTGTATATTCCTTATATTGATAAAACCATATTGCTTCTTGCTAATTCTAGATACAATAATCTGTTGGGCTCTGTTAGCAAGTAGTTTGGTAAGTATTTTAATAGGCATACTAACAAGTGATATAGGCCTATAATCATCAGGAGTTTCTGGATTATCATTCTTAGGTATCAAAGTTATGTAGGTAGTGTTAACAGGTGCAAGAGATACACTTTCATTATAGAAATCACTGATGAACTTGTAGAAAAGTTCTTGATGATGTGCCAGCATTTCTTCATAAATAAGCCATTAGGGCCAGTAGATTTATCATTGGGCATTTTATTGATGATATCATCAATTTCTTCTTTGGAAAAAGGTCTATCAAGCTCATGTAAATCATCTTCCATAGCAAGATGTGATATATCAAAATTTTGTGTGCAATTTGTTTAAGTGCCAATCCTATTCTTGAATGACGCCCAAATTATAGCAGATTTATGATCATGGTCAAATACTTGCTGATCATCAATAGTCTTGAGATAAGTGATGTAGTTGTGCCTAACACATAGGTGGCAATGGCATGAATTGTTTTGGTATTTTCATCTCCAAGGTCTGCCCATCTAATGTTAGCCCTAATTCTCCAGTAAATTCTCTTAGCCTCCAGTAACTTGTTTGTATGTTTGATGAGCAAAATCCTGAAATTCCTTTCAATCCTAGTCAGAAATCTTCGGTCCTCAAGACCATCCATTAGCTTCACATAAAAACAGCAATTATCAATTATTTTGTTCAATTGGGAGTATTGTTTACTCCATGTTTTTAGACCCTTCCTGATAGCTTTAAACTTGCCATTTAAATTTTTAGCCGAGTCAGAGAAATGACTGGAATTTAACCAATGTTTCTTCACATGACTACTAATAGCAAGACTTCTCCCATGTCCTCAGGAACAAACGTAACTACTCAGAAAGCATATTCATGTTCATAATCAAAGGGGTATTAATATGCATATAGGATCTGAACATATGATCTTCCACCAAATAAACTGGCTAGCATCAACTACGAGGAGTAATCAACACTACTAGCAACCTACAGGTACCAATCCCAGACTTAGACACAAGAATTGGATACAAGAGATGAACTAGGGTTTGAGAGGAGATGGTGCTGGTGAAGATGTTGATGGAGATTGGCCCCCTCCTGATGAGAGGAGCATTGGTGATGACGATGGCGATGATTTCCCCCTCCCGGAGGGAAGTGTCCCCGGCAGAACAGCTCGTGGCGGCGGAGTCTCGTCCCGAAAGTTTGCTTATGATTTTTACCTCAGTGAAAGACTCCATATAGAATAATATGGGCATCGGAGGGCCGCCAGGGGGCCCACGAGGCAGGGGGCGCGCCCAGGGGGTAGGGCGCGCCCCCCAACCTTGTGGCTGCTACCTCTTGAGCACTGCGTTGGTTTTCCCTTGAAGAGGAAAGGGTGATGCAGCAGAGCAGCGTAAGTATTTCCCTCAGTATTTGAGAACCAAGGTATCAATCAAGTATGAGGCCACGCACGAGTCCCTCGCACCTACACAAACAAATAAACTCCTCGCAACCAACGCTATAAAGGGGTTGTCAATCCCTTCACGGTCACCTACGAGAGTGAGATCTGATAGATATGATAAGATAATATTTTTGTTATTTTTATGATAAAGAGAAATAAAGATGCAAGTAAAATAAATGGAAAAGGAAATAACTAAGTATTGGAAGATTAATATGATGGAAAGTAGACCCGGGGGCCATAGGTTTCACTAGAGGCTTCTCTCGAGAGCATAAATATTACGGTGGGTGAACAAATTACTGTTGAGCAATGTACAGAATTGAGCATATTTATGAGAATATCTAGGTATGATCATGTATATAGGCATCACGTCCGAGACAAGTAGACCGACTCCTACCTGCATCTACTACTATTACTCCACACATCGACCGCTATCCAGCATGCATCTAGAGTATTAAGTTCAAGAGAACAGAGTAACGCTTTAAGCAAGATGACATGATGTAGAGGGATAAGCTCATGCAATATGATATAAACCCCATCTTGTTATCCTCGATGGCAACAATACAATACGTGCCTTGCTGCCCCTACTGTCACTGGGAAAGGACACCGAAGACTGAACCGAGAGCTAAGCACTTCTCCCATTGTAAGAAAGATCAATCTTGTTGGGGATATTACTACTAGTATGACCTTCCCAGGAGGGGTCGGGTCAGCCCTAATGGCGGGTTACATAAGAAGCCCGATAAATATTCAAGATTATAGTTTACTAAATGTATAGAAGGCCCAAAGGCCTGGGGCTGGCTTAAGGCCTGATATTGTAAACCCCATATGTAAGAAAAGACTTGTAAAGAAAGGCATGTAAGGGAAGTCACCGAGCCGGACACGATTATGAGCCGGCCAGGACTCTGTAGGCCACCAGGCGTCAACCCGTGTATATAAGGGGACAACCCGGTGGCGGTTTAGGGCAAGAAACAACCAAGTCGATAACCGAGCCGATGAGTTGAGCATCTTGGAGATCGAAACCTCAGCAATACCAATCCCAACTAGACATTGGCTTTCACCTTCATCGTAAGGGGCCGAACTAGTATAAAAACTCTCTCGTGTGTCCTTTGTCCCGATCAACCCCTTTAAGCTTCCTAGTGCGATGGACCTACGACTAAGTCCTTGCTCTAGGACATCTGCCGTGTCAACTCCACGACAGTTGGCGCCCACCATGGGGCCAGTGCACGGTGGATTTGAGTTCTTGAAGGGCAACTTCGAAGGGCTCAAGGGATACGTTGTCGGTCGGATGACCAAGAGTCGTCGCGGCAAACTCTACATCAACGACAAAGGCTGGGGCCCCGAGGTCGGCTTGATCGAGTACGGGTACCGGGTCCCCTTCGGCGGAATTCACGTCATCATCAGCCGGATCGGTGAGTCCGGCCCTGAGCCGGACGTCCACATCAACCTCATCGAAATGGCTCAGCGTGCCGGGTCCGCCCGTGTTCAATCTGTCGTGAAACATGCCTTCGTAGGCTGCATCCATGGCGGTGAATACTCCGAAGGATCGATGGAAGGCGGGGAGACGGCCATCTGCTCTGATACTGCATCATCAACAGGTGAGACGGACTCGTTGTACCAACTGCAAGACGGCATGCTCGGGGGTTGTTTCGATGGCAGCAGTATTCCGGACCCCCTTGAGCCACCAAATTGGGCCGGAGTCTTCATGGCGGGGGCGCAACCCGGGCAGCACTCCACGGCAGCGGCTACTGGGTCGGCAGCAGCCGGGTCAGGAGACCCCCCCCCCCCCCCCCCCGCTCAGGTTCTAATGGACCTCATGGATAAACTGACGACTCTGTTAACCGCTGTTGTAGAACTAGCGGATAAAGCCCGACATGACGCCGAAGTGGCACGCATGCGGGAGGAGATGGTGCATGCTAAAGAAAATCTAGCCGCGGAGGAAACCCGGATGGCAGCGGAACGAGTAGCTCTGGATGCTCGTGCTCAGCAGCTTCAAGCAGAAACTTTCCGGCTCTCGGTGGATCTTAATGCATCAAACGAGGTTATGAGGAGGAGGCATCAGAAAACTCAGTCGCGTCTGCCTCTAATGCTGGATCCGAGGAACCTGATCCATACACCCGGAGCTAGGGGAGGCAACCCACGAGAGGCAAGCCGGGTCACGACACCTGGTGCACCGGTTCAGCCATGCACCATGGAGTCGCCTCGCATGAATACAGCTCCTCCTCATTATGTATCAACACCTCCGGGTCACTTCTCCAACCCTATGGGAAATCTCATCACAGCATCGGCTCGTTTGGCAGCTCTCCTAATGGAAGGTGACTCGCTAGCAGCAATTGAAACCCGGAGGGTAAGAGAACTACTTTAGACAGCTTTGGCCAGCAGGATGCATACTCCTACAGTCTAGACAGGATTCATTCAACTCCTCGCCCAAGCCGGAGCCCGAGCTACAGTAGGCACATAGAGTCCGCAGAGATGTCAAGTAATGCTCAACGCCACAACCGGCCATATAGGCATGAGCCGGTGCGGGCTGGAGCCCTTAACTTAGCGGATCAGGAGAGGATTCGTCAAGAGGCAGAACAGGCAGCTCAGATTGTGGCAGAGCAGGCGGCTCACCAAACCTTTCCGGCTTATCCCGCAACCTCGGTTGAGGCAGGAGTGGCCACAAGAACCGGAGGCGTACCTTGCCTGGTCCCAGCCATACGCAATGAGCGGTTGCCCAAGGATTTCAAGGGGCCTCGTAAGGTGCCCAATTACACGGCTGGCATATAGCCGGGGGCTTGGTTTGAGAGTTATGAGATGGCTATGGAGCTGTTGGAGGTTAGCAATGCTGCAATGGCCAAGTATTTTGCCATGATGTTGGATGGAACGGCTCAGACCTGGTTGAAGGGATTGCCACCCAATTCTATCGGCTCATGGGCAGAGTTGAAAGCACGGTTCATCTAGAACTTTAAGGACACGTGTAAGCAGCCAATGTCGATTGTGGACCTGACCTATTGCAAGCAAGAGGATGGAGAATCTACAACCCATTGGGTGCGCCGGGTCAAGGAGATAATACATTCATCTGATAAGATGGATGCTGGCTCAGCAGTTTTGATGTTGGAGAAAAATTGCCGCTTTGAACCTCTCAAGCAGAAGTAGGGGCGGCTTAAACGTGACTGTAATGACATGGGGATGTTGATGGCAGCTCTTGTCAACTATGCCGATTCTGATACCACCAAGGACCCGGTGTCTGATGAAGAAAAGGCAACGAAGGGAAAAAAGAACGACAATGGCAAGGGTCACCAGCATAACTCGGCGAATCAAGGGGGTAATAAACGTAAGGCTGATGAGTTTGTTGCTAATACTAAAGTGCAGGCTGGTAATCAGCGGCGCAAGGGCAGGCAACCCCCTCGATCGGGCGAGTCAGGCTACACCCTTGAGCAGTTGTTGAATGAACCTTGTCCAAAACACGACACCCGGGAGAAACCAGCCACCCACGTGTGGAAGGATTGCACGATCATGAAGGCATTTAAAAATTCAAATGGATTTGGTGGGGGTCACAGCCCAGGCAGCGGCTCGGGTGGAGGCGTCTTTCAGGGCCCGGGCACCAGTTCAAGCAGAGGAGGTTTTCACGGTCAGGGTTATCCTGGTCACCAAGGAGGATATAATCAACAACACGGCCAAGGGATATTCAGCAGCAGCAGAAATCCGGCTATCAAAGCAACCCGAAGCAGTTGAGTAGCGGACAGTATCATGTCTTTACTACCAGTTTATGCAAGAGGGACCAGAAACTCCACAAGAGGGTCGTCAATGCCGTTGAGCCGGCAATTCCACGTTATTTACGTTGGTCGGAGTAGCCTATTGTGTGGAGTAGAGAGGATCACCCACCCCAGGTTGATAATCCGGGTCACTTGGCTTTGGTGGTAGCACCTCAGGTTGGTGGGTACAAGTTTACTAAGGTGCTCATGGATGGAGGCAGCAGCATCAACATCCTCTACTATGAGACGTTCCGCCGGATGGGATTGACGGATAAAAATCTTAAACAATCCAACACTGTTTTTCATGGTGTGGTACCTGGTAAGTCAGCATACCCAGTTGGTAAGATCGAGCTGGAAATAGCCTTTGGGGATGAGTATGACTCTAGAGAAGAAAATTTAACCTTTGAAGTGGTTAAGATCAAAAGCCGATATCATGCTCTGTTTGGGCGGCCAGCTTATGCCAAGTTCATGGCTCGGCCGTGTTACGTATATTTGTAGCTCAAGATGCCGGGTCACAAGGGCACCATTACAGTCTGTGGGAGCCGAAAGATAGCCTTGGAATGTGAAGAAGGTGATGCTGCCTATGCTGAATCTGTTTGTGCAACAGAGGAGTTAAAATTCTACAAGGATCATGTTGACCCGGCGGATATAACGTCATTAAAGAAACCAACAACAGAGCATGAGCCGGAGTTAAAATTCAAATCAGCTGATGAGACTAAGATGGTTGACTTTGTGCCTGGCGATTCATCTAAACAGTTCATCATCAGTGCAAACTTGGATCCAAAATAGGAAAGCGCGCTCATCGAGTTCATCCGTGAGAACCAGGACATCTTTGCATGGAAACCTTCAGACATGCCGGGTGTCCTGAGGGAACTCACTAAGCACACTCTTAATATCGATCCAAAGTTCAAACCTGTCAGACAGTTTCTCCGGGGGTTCAATGAAGAAAGGCGCAAGACCATCGGAGAAGAGGTGGCCCGGCTCTTGGCAGTCGGGTTCATTTTGGAGGTCTATCACCCAGAATGGTTAGCTAACCCGGTGCTTGTACGAAAAAGAATGGCACCTAGCGTATGTGTGTGGATTACACATATTTGAACAAGGCTTGTCCGGCTCATCTTTTTGCTCTCCCCCGTATTGATCAGATCATTGATGCTACGACGGGTTGCGCACGGTTGAGTTTCTTAGATGCTTATTCCAGTTATCATCAGATTAAGATGGCAGTCAAGGATCAAGAGAAGACAGCTTTTATAACTCCTTTTGGGGCTTTCTGCTATGTGTCTATGCCTTTTGGGCTTAAGAGTGCCCAGGCGACTTACCAGCGGTGTGTGCAGAATTGTCTTCACGATCAAATTAGGCGCAATGTTCATGCCTATATGGATGATATAGTGGTGAAATCCAGGGAAGAGGAAACCTTGGTCACAAACCTGAAAGAGACTTTTGATAATCTTCGGGCTTACAAGATGATGCTTAACCCGGCCAAGTGTGTTTTTAGGGTGCCAGCCAGCAAGCTCTTGGGTTTTTTGGTGTCTAACCGAGGTATTGAAGCTAACCCGGAAAAAATCAAGGCAATTACATCTCTAGTCAAACCAACCTGCGTCAATGATGTTCAGCGACTGGCGGGTCGTGTGGCTGCTTTGAGCCGGTTCATAAGCCGGTTAGGGGAAAAGGCTATGCCTCTGTATCAGTTGATTAATAAAATGTATGTTTTTATTTGGAGCGATGCTGCGAACGCTGCTTTTGAGGATCTGAAGGCACAACTGGCTGAGCCGCCGGTCCTGGCTGCTCCAATTGAGAAAGAGCCGCTATTGTTATACGTAGTTGCCAACTCACGGGCGGTTAGTGTGGCTATGGTGGTAGAGCGCAAGGAGGCTAGCAAAGAGCATTCGGTTCAGCGGCCGGTTTATTATGTCAGTGAAGTGCTAATTGAGTCTAAGCAACAGTATCCACATTGGCAGAAGCTTGTTTATGGGGTATTCATGGCAAGCCGGAAGCTTAAGAATTACTTTCAGGGACATCCAATCACTGTGGTTAGCTCTGCTCCTTTGGGAGACATTATTCAAAACAGAGAAGCCACGGGGCGAGTCGCCAAGTGGGCAATTGAGCTTGGATCTCATGGGTTGAAGTATGTTCCACGTACTGCAATTAAGTCTCAAGCCCTGGTTGACTTCATCAATGACTGGACAGAGATGCAGATGCCGGAAGAGAAGCCGGACAACACATATTGGACTATTCATTTTGATGGATCCAGGCAATTGGAAGGCTCGGGGGCTGGTGTCGTATTAACTTCGCCACGAGGTGATAAATTTTGTTATGTGTTACGGTAGATGTTTCCATGCGCTAACAACGCAGCAGAGTATGAAGACTTGCTCCATGGTCTGCGAGTGGCAAAGGAGATGAGCTTGAGCCGGGTCAGATGTCTTGGTGACTCAGATCTAGTGGCTCAACAGGTATCTGGCAAGTGGGATTCCAAAGACCCTCTCATGGCAGCTTATCGCCGAGAGGTCGATGTTGTTGCAGGATATTTTAAAGGTTATCAGGTGGAACACATTGACTGTCGAAAGAACAAAGCGGCTGATGCTTTAAGCCGGCTAGGATCTCAGCGTAAGCCGGTGCCACCCAACACCTTTTTGGATGTTTTGCATAACCGCTCTGTCTAGTTGCCCACAGAAGAAGATTTAGCTGTTCCTGACCCGGAGGCGCAGTTGGTAGGGGCTCTTCATGTCATCCCAGATTGGACGGTGCCATTCTTGGCTTACATGACCCGGGGAGAGTTGCCAGCAGATGAGACCCTCGCTCAGCAGATAACCCGACGATCTAAGTCCATGATGATTTCAGATGGAGAGTTATTTCATCGCAGTGTTTCCGGAGCGTTTCAACGATGTGTTTCCCCCGAAGAAGGTCAAGAAATCCTTCATGAGATCCATGAAGGCGGTCGCGGTCATCACGCCGGGTCAAAATCTTTAGTGGCCAAGGCGTTTCGTCACGGTTTTTACTGGTTGACGGCTCACACTGATGCAGAAGATCTGGTCAGTAGATGTGATGGATGTCAAAAAATTGCATGATGAGCGCATGTGCCAGCTCAAGAGCTCCGGATGATTCTAATCACTTGGCCGTTTGCCGTTTGGGGGCTTGAAATGGTGGGACCTTTCAAAAGGTCTAAGGATAAAAAGACACATCTCTTAGTGGCAGTTGATAAGTTTACTAAGTGGGTTGAGGCAGAGCCTGTGAGTGATTATGATGCAGCCACGGTGGTTCAGTTCATGAAAAAAGTAATCTTCCGTTTCGGTTTTCCACACAGTATTATCACAGACAATGGCACTAATCTGTCTCAGGGGGCTATGGAAGAGTTTTTTCAGCGAGAGCACATCCGCCTTGATGTTTCTTCTGTAGCTCATCCTCAATCCAATGGTCAAGCTGAGAGAGCCAATCAGGAAATTCTGAAAGGGTTAAAACCCCAGCTTATGGTTCCTTTACAGCGAATGCCGGGTTGTTGGGTAAAGGAGTTACCCTCTGTGTTATGGAGCATCAATACTATGCCCAACAGGTCTACGGGTTACACACCCTTCTTCATGGTTTATGGAGCAGAAGCAGTGCTGCCTAGTGACATCCATCATGACTTGCCCCGTGTGGCGGCTTATGTTGAAGCTAACAATGAAAAAGCCAGACAGGATGCACTTGACTTATTGGATGAAGAAAGAGACTTAGCAGCGGAGCGGTCAGCAATTTATCAGCAGGACCTACGTCGTTATCACAGCCGCCGGGTTAAGTTCAGGACTTTTTAGGAAGGCGACTTGGTGCTCCGGCTCATCCAGGATCTCTCAGATGCACACAAGTTATCCCCACCTTGGGAAGGACCTTTTGTGGTCAGTAAAAATTTAAACAATGGGTCATACTACCTCATTGACGTTCGAGAGCATGCAGACTCACGTAAATGGGAAGAGGAGACCCGCCGGCCATGGAACATTGCTCAACTTCGGCCATATTACATCTGAGCCACCGGCTCTCAACATGTACATACGTTCACGTTGTATATACTATGATAAGCAATAAAGTAAGACCATCGGTCTCTTTTCTTTTCACAGATTATACATCTTTATTATTTCTTACTAACAAATGACTATTAAGGAGCTGATCATATTTGAATTAAGTTTAACCCTTTTGGTCCGGCTTATGATCATATCCGAATCTAGCTGCAAATCTCAAGGTCACTTGGGGGCTTCCTGTTCAAACATAGGTCGTATTCGAACCAAAGAGAACATAGTTGTCGTAACCCTCTTGATCGGCTCAAGGCCAAACTCAATTGGGGGCTTCTTGATCGTATCTGAATCATAGCTTAACCCCTTTTGAGTCCGACTTGGATCATATTCGAATCAGGGCCGTTAAAAACCTCTCAAGGTCATTTGGGGGCTTCCTGTTCAAACATAGGTCGTATTCAAACCAAAGACAGCATAGCTGTCAGTACCCTCTTGATCGGCGCAACGCCAAAGCCACTGGGGGCTATATGGTCGTATTCGAACCTTAGCTTAACCCCTTTGGTCCGGTTTACTGATCATATTCGAATCAGAAACCACCAGTTTTTTGAATACAGAGTTAAAATTATGTTTATTATCTGTTGGTTGCCTTTTAGCTTTTGTTGTTTCAATATTACAAATAAGATAGCCTGGTTTTCTTCACCGGCTCAATTATTGAACAACACAGCAGCCCGGGTTATTCAAGCCGGTGGCTCAAGGATCCAAAGGTACGAGCTACTAAGATATGATGATCATTGAGTATTCAAGACGTGTTAACATTTCATACATATTGAATTATCAAGTTCACCACCCGGATTATTAAACCCGGCGATCTAAGGATCAACAAGGACAAGGTATGATTTCTACTTATACACACTTACCCGCTGCGTTAGCTCAAAAATTCGTATTAACCCTTATCCTTTCTTTATATTTGTCTCTGTTCTTTATTGAGGTAAATATATTGGCTGTGAATTAGGGTGTCTACGCCCATTTGGTTCTAAATCGCCTTGCAAGTATTTTTCTTGTATTCACAGAAACAGAGTTCAAACATCGCAGAGACAAACATTAAACGATGCATACATTGACATCTGGAAGCAGATTCACATAGAAGTATTTTATGCACGATGGCATAAGAAAACATGCGGTGTTTTAGCAACTAAAGTTATTACAAGGCTTTATAAGCCTATGAAGATGATCATTGTCCCTCCCTCACCGGTTCACCACCTTCTGTTTGCTGGAAGTTGATTTTGACCAATCAAAGCCGTTCATGGCGACAAATTCGGCTTCGTCGTCAATCAGGCCGGCCGGGTCAATTTCCGGAGCAAAGGTATCTTCTCTCACAGGTGGGATCAGATCTGCCACTTTATATGAAGGAGTGGCCATCTTATTTTCACTATCAAAACCCGGCTGGTACTTGTCAACATTGGTGTCCTCTCTAAGACTAGTTGCCTGAGGCCGGACTTCACGTACACACTATGAAATCATCCTGATCAAACGGAGACACGTCCTCCTTTACAGTAGGGTAACCTCTTGCTACGTCCGCTGGGTCTAGGTCTGGCACCCAAGCCTTGGAGCAGCTTAGGGCATTCAAAGCTCCGGCTCGCATGCAGGAGCGTTTTACTTCTTGGAATCTAGCCGGAAGGATGGACAGCTTCTTCAGGACATCACTAAGCTGGTTGGGTCCTTGATTTGCAGGAGAGATAGCGGCCAGAGCCCGTTGTGCACCAATGTTCAATTGTTCAACCAAGGTGTATACTGCCTTTAGTTTAATCAACGGGTCTTGGCTCAGATTTTTACTTCACGGACCTGCATATATTTTTAACAGAGTAAGTTGGCGGATCATATTACGGTTTGGCAAAAATTATACGAAAGGTCAACTTAGGCATCTTAACAAAGATAGCAGCAACCATCTGAGACACCCGGCCCTTCAAACTGTTTAGCTCTGTTGAAATTTCTTTCAGAGCTGTTTCGGCTGTCTCAGCTCGTCGGGTCAGGAGTGTTTTCTCATTTTCCCAAGCCTTCTCCTTGGTAGCAAAGCTGGTCTTCAAATTTTTCGTTGCAGAAAGGCTCATTTGCAGTTTGGAAGTGGAAGATTTGATTTCGGACTCTTGACTTGCTAGCCGGGTCTTTGCGTCCTATAATTGAGAATTCAATTCAGACAATGCATTCTGTGAAACGTTCAGATAAGTCAAGACTTGGTTTCAAATTCCAGTATTTAAATTCAAGATTCAAGTCCCAAGTACTTTACGAATAAACCACTTGACACTTGGGGGCTAATGTATGCCAAATCAAATTTTTACGACTCTACCAACATATTTGAAGTCCCAAGTCCTTTACAAAGTAATAGCACTTGGCACTTGGGGGCTAATGTACGCAGTTCAGCAAGTTTATCAAGGTTAAACCGTAGTGTTAAGTACTTTGCAGATGGTTTTAAATTCTGAAGTACCGATCCATTAATGATCGAAATAAACCGGTCCTTGGGGACTATGGGTGAAGTTTTGTTCTATCGATATCAGGCAAAGATTCAGAGGTAAAAGTCTCGGCCTATATTTTAAGTCTACAGGTTATTCCATTTCTCTCATAATCTGAAGACTTGGGGGCTGAAGGAATATTGGTAAACCAGAAACAACGTACCTCATGCTTCAACTGAAGCTGCTTGACCATCTCGATCTCAGACTCACGGCTAGAGTGTACATGACTGAGATAGTCGGATAAGATATCACTGGCATTGAGACGGTCATAGTTGGCAACATCAAAGCGAACCTTCTGCCTCTCCAATGCTTCTTGCTTAGTTGTGCACCGAGCCAACACCGTTGGGTTCCCCGGCTCAACAAAGCGGCTCCCAGTAATTTGAACATCTTGAGCACATGGAGACAGCGGGTCGGTTGAGCTTGACGGTCCAGTTGTAGAAGGGTTTATAGTGGCTTCGTCAAGAGACGGCTCCGGAGGATTTGCTTCATTAACAATAGGCGGGTCTTCTGGGGCGTCAGTTAATGGAGAAGGCGGCCTAGCCGGGTCAGATGCTAGCACTGGCGGGTCTTCAGCCGGTTTTGCTGCCTTCGCCTTCTTGGATTTAGCCTGGCCGCTAAGGAAAAAAAATATTGCAGGATTTTCAGCATCAAGATACAATTGAGCGACCCGGAAGAAAGAGCATTTCTGATTACCCAGGTGCAGTCTTGAAAGCCGGGAATTGTGTTTGAGATGAGTCACCTGAGGAACGAGACACCTCCTAAAAGAATAAAAGAAAAGAGTTAAAAGAAATATGAGGAGCAGGATTCATTAAAGCAAGTTAAAGATAGCAATAAGTAAACCTCGTTCGGACGTTTCCGAGGGGTCTGTTGAAGGACGACAGCCAGTTCGTCTTCAATCCCAGCTTCACGGCGACTTTCATGTTGCTGTTTTTTCAAATGAAAGTTGGGATCCAAGTGAGCTAAGGGGTTAGAAAACCTTACTTTACGGATCACTCGTCGAACTCTGTGCCTTGGTAAGGGCTCTGAGTCGGAGGAAATGATAGTTACCTCTGCTTCCCCGGCCAGACTGGCCCCAGTGTCATCCTGCTAAGGATCAGTGTCAATAATAATGTTAAAAATTGGCCAAGGGAATCAAGGGCTACCTTTGAGTCAAACGTATCATCAAGTTTGATTAAATCTTCAGCAGTGGTTTTCTTTTTCTTCTTCGACTTCTGGGTCGACTTTTTGGTGTTCATGGCCGCGGCTTTCGCCTTCTTAGCAGCCTCGTGATCATATTTGACTTTCCAAAAGTCAGAATTGGCCTGCAAAGACAAGAAGAAAGATCAGTGCTAAAGCAATAATATCTGGGGAAAACACAAAGGAAAAGAGATCAGAATATACTTACTTCTGGTACCGGGTTAAGCTTGCAGAAGGGATTTAACCCAACAATGCTGCAGTCTTCATATTTCCCATTCACCAAAAGGGTTGACATTGAAACAATGTCTTCTTAAGTGAGTTCAATTGGGCTGTGACGAAGAGAGTCGTCCGGGCTTCCGCCATATTCATACATCCGTTTGGATTGACGGCTTAATGGAATAACCCACCATGAGATCCAGCAGCGGGTCAGATCTACTCCGGTTAAACCATTGCCCAACAAAGAGTTGATTCTTCTGATGGATGGAAGCAGCCTCTTACGTTCAGCAATGGTGAGCTTATCCGGAAGGGTGAACTTGGAGTCAAGACAACTGGGGCGGTAACCCGGCAGTGGCTTCTCGTTTGCTGTAGAAATATCCTGACAATAAAGCCAGGTTTGGTTCCAGTCCTTTGGGTGACTTGGTAAGACGATGAGAGGGAAGATAGCACCCTGACGACGCTGAATTGAGATTCCTCCAAGTTCTAAGCTAGGACCGTTGGTGCATTCGTTCTGCCGGTTCAGATAAAAGTACTCCCTAAACAGCTCTACAGTCGTCTCTTGCTGAAGATACACCTCACAGAGTACTTGGAAGTTACAAATGTTAGAGATGGAATTTGGTCCAAGGTCCTGAGGATGGAGTTTGAAAAAATGAAGGACCTCTCTGAAGAATTTTGAACCGGACGGTGAGAAGCCACGGTTCATGTGGTCAGTGAAGACAATCACTTCTCCATCTTTTGGGTTGGGGCGTTCTTCCTCCGGGTCAGGAGCACGATAAGACATGACATTTTTTGAAGGCAGAAACCCAATGAGGAAGAACTCTTTTAACCGTTCCTCGGTTATGGATGAGGGGACCCAGTTACAGACGGTGGGTGTCTTTGACGGCATGATGTGCAAAGAACTGAAAAAGAAATAACAACATGCCGGTTCAGTTTACGGTCAGATATAAAACAAGTAATGCTGGTTTAACTAAGGGCTAATGACATATGGGGAAAAGAAAGCCGGAGCGATAAGCCGCCATGACTACAGATTTTCTCAGAAAGCAGATTCAGCTAAGTGTTGGCATAAACAAGTTTTACCAAGCTGTCATTATTATTTTGGATCAAATGGCTGTTCTGAAAAGAAAAATATTCTAGACCTAAATATCTAGTACATATGGGTTCATCAGCTATAACGAAGCATCTATACAGTAAAAAGGGATCTACGGCTATCAAAAATGCACGCCAAACAACTACTGCACAAGTTATATTTCCTTTTTGGATCCCTGGAGGCTGCGGAGGAAGAACTACCAGGAAAGTTCATGAAGAACGATGAAGAACACTGACGAACTCGCAAAGCCCTAATGCAGATCTAAAAAGTTTGAGAAGGCGAGACTTACGGGTGCGGATTCGCTGCAAAGGTTCGTCGCGTTTCTCTGGACAAGTCAGGTTGATGCAGCGGCCTGAGGTGGAGAAGACGAGGAGATCTGCGACGGCGGCGGCAACAGAGCTCGAGCGGCAGTGAAGCAGTGAGAGGAGGAAGACGACCGGAGGGGGAGAATGAAAAAGACCTAAGTTGTGCCTATTTATAAGGGAGTGCGCGAACAGGCGGGCGTGAAAATCAAGGAGACCCGCATAATGATTATCCAAATAAACGGACGCCTCGATTCTCGGAAGGCATTAAAAATGAAAGATCCGTTGGAAGATGACGTCATGAAGGTTTTTTGTGTTTTCAGAAGATGACATCATGGAGGGTTACAGAAGTTTTCAGACAGAGGATGGATTCCACCTAAGTATTGAAGATTGATAGAGAACAAAGTTCAAAGTCAACCTGGGGCCTAATGTTGGGGATATTACTACCAGTATGACCCACCCAGGAGGGGCCGGGTCAGCCCTAATGGCGGGTTACATAAGAAGCCCGATAAACATTCAAGATGATAGTTTACTAAATGTATAGAAGGCCCAAAGGCCTGGGGTCGGCTTAAGGCCTAATGTTGTAAACCGCCGTATGTAAGGAAAGACTTGTAAGGAAAGGCATGTAAGGGAAGTCACCGAGCCGGACACGATTATGAGCCGGCCGGGACTCTGTAGGCCACCAGGCGTCAACCCATGTATATAAGGGGACGACCCGGTGGCGGTTTAGGGCAAGAAACAACCAAGTCGATAACCAAGCCTGCGAGTTGAGCCTCTTGGAGATCGAAACCTCAGCAATACCAATCCCAACTAGACGTAGGCTTTCACCTTCATCGTAAGGGGCCGAACTAGTATAAAAACTCTCTTGTATCTCCTTTGTCCCGATCAACCCCTTCAAGCTTCCTAGTGCGATGGCCCTACGACTAAGTCCTTGCTCTATGACATCTGCCGTGTCAACTCCATGACAAATCTAGTAGGCCAAACCAAACTGATAATTCGAAGAGACTTGCAAAGATAACCAATCATACATAAAAGAATTCAGAGAAGATTCAAATATTGTTCATAGATAAACTTGATCATAAACCACAATTCATCGGTCTCAACAAACACATCGCAAAAGAAGATTACATCGAATAGATCTCCACAAGAGAGGGGGGAACTTTGTATTGAGATCCAAAAAGAGAGAAGAAGCCATCTAGCTAATAACTATGGACCCGTAGGTCTGAAGTAAAGTACTCACACTTCATCGGAGAGGCTATGGTGTTGATATAGAAGCCCTCCGTGATCGATACCCCCTCCGACGGAGCTCCGGAAAAGGCCCCAAGATGGGATCTCATGGATACAGAAAGTTACGGCGGTGGAATTAGGGTTTTTGGCTCCGTATCTGGTAGTTTGGGGGTACGTAGGTATATATAGGAGGAAGGATGTCGGTGTAATGGGACACGGATACCCCGAAGACGGCGAGATGATATTTCAAGACATCGGGGCTAGCAAAGCCCCTCAGTCCGACTGCCCGGCCGCTCCTGCCGGGTCCCCGTCCGACTGCACTACCCGGCCGGCTGCCGACTGCCGGCCGCCGACTACGCCAACCAGTCGGCTGCCGACTGCAGCCCGACCCGACATCGACGAGACAACCGTACTGCGGTGCCATCATCTACAGTGTACCGTGTCCCCTGGGTACTGATTTATAAAGTATCCCAGGGGACAAGCATGACATGTGCCATGCCTACCTGGCTTGGCATGTAAGCTACCCAAGGTAGCTTACATCCAAAGCCACTACCCATGCCACTAGCTAGCTAGCTACCATGCCTACATGGCTTGCATCCTAAGCCAACTCCCACTATATATATGAGATCCATCCATCCATCCAGGGAGGATGGACTCACTCTCACACACACTCACGCATGCATGCTCAGGCACATGCGGCCACACACACCTATGCTCATACGCATATATACGAGATCAGATGCACTTGGCACTGATCTCAGATACAGCTCTAGGAGCGACTCTGTACCAGATATACCAGATATACTCAGACATGCAGGAGTAGGGGTGTTATCTCTCCGGAGAGCCCCGAACCTGGGTAAACTACCGCGTGCTACTCGCATACCCGGTCCCGGTCCTATCAGCAGCAGTCCTACCCACACACTAAGCCCTTGTGGCATCTGTCGACTCGCAAGCACCCTGTGAGAAATACCACGACAGTTGGCGCCCACCGTGGGGCGGTACTATGCTACCGCGCTGCTGCTGGTTCCGCTGTCCGGGCGGGACCATCTTCGCCGTCACCGCCGCGGCGTCGCGCCGTCTCTCCGGTAGCGCTCGGGGGCTCGACTTCACCCGCCCCCGGAGCGGCCGTGCGGGACGGCGCGTCCTCGCCGTCGGGCTCGCCATCTTCATCATCACCGCGGCGTCGCTACCTCTCCGGCGCCTGTCGAGGGCCCGACATCAGCATACCGTCCGTGACGGGCGGTGCATCTTCGTCACCGTCGTTGCGACGCCGGCCATCCGTCCGCGCACGGCGGTGCCTCGCTTCGGTCGGCCGCATCCGTGCGCGCGTCGTGCCGCGCCTCCCACGTTTGCTCCTCTCCGCGCTGCGCCTTTTTTTTGGCCGGAGTGCGCTTTTGCTCCTTCATATTGCGTCTACGCAAGCTAGCTAGAGCAAGTCAAAACAATGGTCAAACCATTAGCCAGATATTTCCTATACACTACCCATACAACATCGACCATGCCCAGACAGTGGCGTTGGTTTGCTGCTGCTATCTCCATGCTGCCCAGTGCTCACTCTGCTCCACGCGTTCCGCCTGAAACCACCACGGCCGTGGCAAAATCCAGTAGTGCCGGTGCCGCATATCTAGCCCCTCCCCGCGTCCCTGCGGCTCCGGCTCGCCCCGCCATGCCTGGCCCCGACGCGCCCGCGGCACTTCTATCCTCCTGCGCGCCCGCGCGTGCTTTGTGCCGTGCCTGGCCCCGACGCGCCCGAGCCCCGCGCCAGCCTGCTCCGCCTTCCACTACCCCTGCGCCGGCTGCTGGCCGCCCCGCGCCGGCTGCTCGCTGCCCCCGTGCGCTGCTCCGCCGGCGGCCTGTGGCTGCTGCTCCACCCGCGCGTCCACACGCTGCTGTGGGACGCCGCCCCGTCCACGCCGAATCCCACGCGCCTCTCCATCGCCGGCTGCCGACTCCGCCTCCCGTCCGCGCGCGGCCGGCTCCCCGCCCCTGCCGGCGTCCGCATCCCCGGGCTCGGCCTCCGCGTCCTCGCCGACTCCCGCGCGCCTCTCCATCGCCGGCTGCCGGCTCCGCCTCCCGTCCGCGCGCGGCCGGCTCCCCGCCCCTGCCGGCGTCCGTGTCCCCGGGCTCGGCCTCCGCGTCCTCGCCGACTCCCGCGCGCCTCTCCATCGCCGGCTGCCGGCTACGCCTCCCGTCCGCGCGCGGCCGGCTCCCTGCCCCTGCCGGCGTCCGTGTCCCCGGGCTCGGCCTCCGCGTCCTCGCCGACTCCCGCGCGCCTCTCCATCGCCGGCTGTCGACTCCGCCTCCCGTCCGCGCGCGGCCGGCTCCCCGCCCCTGCCGGCGTCCGCGTCCCCGGGCTCGGCCTCCGCGTCCTCGCCGACTCCCGCGCGCCTCTCCATCGCCGGCTGCCGGCTCCGCCTCCCGTCCGCGCGCGGCCGGCTCCCCGCCCCTGCCGGCGTCCGTGTCCCCGGGCTCGGCCTCCGCGTCCTCGCCAACTCCCGCGCGCCTCTCCATCGCCGGCTGCCGCCTCCGCCTCCCGTCCGCGCGCGGCCGGCTCCCCGCCCCTGCCGGCGTCCGCCTCCCCGGGCTCGGCCTCCGCGTCCTCGCCGACTCCCGCGCGCCTCTCCATCGCCGGCTGCCGGCTCCGCCTCCCGTCCGCGCGCGGCCGGCTCCCCGCCCCTGCCGGCATCCGCATCCCCGGGCTCGGCCTCCGCGTCCTCGCCGACTCCCGCGCGCCTCTCCATCGCCGGCTGCCGCCTCCGCCTCCCGTCCGCGCGCGGCCGGTTCCCCGCCCCTGCCGGCGTCCGTGTCCCCGGGCTCGGCCTCCGCCGCCTTCGGCCTCCGCGTCCTCGCCGACTTGCCCGGCCGGCCCTGCCCCCAGCCGGCTGCGACCGCCTCCTCGCCGACTCGCCCGGCTCCGGCTGCATTGCGCCCGCCCGGCCTCTGGCGGTGCCGGGGCGCCGGCCCGGCCGCCCGCCCCCCGCGCTGGCCGGCCTCCCGCGCCGCCTATCGGACTCGCCCTGCTCGGCCGGCTTTCGGCTTGCCGACTCCCCTGCCGCCCCTGCCGCCTCCGCGTCCGGGCCGTGCGCGCGCCTGCTCCACCTCGAGCCCGGCCGCGTCAGGCTCCCTGGTACCTCCGTGCGCCCGGCCGGGTTCTGCGTGCGTCGCGCTCAGCCACCCCTCCCCGCAACAGCCGACTCCTGGTCCCCGCCGGGTCGCCTCCACCTGCGGCCGGGTGCCCCGCACCGGCCGGCTCCCGCGCGCCCGGCTTGCCCCGCCCGTCCGCTCGCAGCCGGCTGCTCATGTGGCCGGGTATGAGAAAAGTCAAAGGGCCAACTGCCCATGATAAAAAAAAGTGGAGGCCTGCGGGCCGGCCAGAAAAGAAGCGAGAGGTCAACTGCCCACGGCCGGCTTGGCAAAAAAAAGGAGAGTGAGATGCCGGCGAGAGAAAAAGTCAGGCCGGCTTGCTCCAGAAAAAAGAGAAAAAAGTGTGTGTCCGACTACCAGCATATGCGTCCGACCGCGGACTGCCTGGCCGGCTGCAAAGAGTCCGACTGCTATGTCGGGGTCCGCCCGCCCAGCCACCTGAAGAAGAAAAGAAGAAGACAAAGTAGTTGCCGGAAGATCCGGCCCGACTGCTCAGCAGTCGGCCCGAATCTCGGGGGCTACACCCAGCGGGTGCGCTGACGCGCCCCCGCGAGAGATAAAGACAAAGTAGTTGCCGGAAGATCCGGCCCGACTGCTCAGCAGTCGGCCCGAATCTCGGGGGCTACACCCAGCGGGTGCGCTGACGCGCCCCCGCGAGAGAAGAAGAAGACAAAGTAGTTGCTGGAAGATCCGGCCCGACTGCTCAGCAGTCGGCCCGAATCTCGGGGGCTACACCCAGCGGGTGCGCTGACGCGCCCCCGCGAGAGAAGAAGAAGACAAAGTAGTTGCCGGAAGATCCGGCCCGACTGCTCAGCAGTCGGCCCGAATCTCGGGGGCTACACCCAGCGGGTGCGCTGACGCGCCCCCGCGAGAAAGAAGACAAAATAGTTGCCGGAAGATCCGGCCCGACTGCTCAGCAGTCGGCCCTACACCCAGCGGGTGCGCTGGCGCACTCCGCGAGCGCCGAGTCGCGCCGGCTATCTTCGATGACCATGACTACACGAAAAACAATGTGAGCTCCTCACCCGCATATTTTTGCACTACGCAAGCACGGATAACCCCGAGCGTTGCTCGAGGGTTGCCTCCGCATTTTATTACAGTAGCATCACTGTTTGCCCCGGCGCCAGCCAGAGTTGGCCCGGGGGCTGGCCGCTTGGCCTGAGACGTTAGTTCCCGCAGACGGCTTAGTACCGTGCGCGGTACCAAAGGCCCACTCTTAGTCACGGACCGCAGAGCGGCTGCCGACTAGCAAGAGTGAACGCTGGAGGCCACCCACGCGAAAAACGTCCGGGAAGAAAAACGTTCGGGCGACCCGACCGTTTTCCTTTTACAAGTATCTACTCAGTTGAATCTGCTCCCAGACTCTGAGTACTATACACTCCACTTCGCGGCCCACTCTCAGCCACAGACCGCAGAGCGGCTGTCCGGCAAGCAAGAGCACAAGCCAAAAAGCGGAGGGAACACGAAAAAGATTAAGGGGGCTCGGACGAAACCGAGTCGGCACCCTCCGCATAAAACTTGCAATGATAAAAGCAAGCATTCGATATATCTGCATGGACTAACTCTGTCCTTTTTTATGATTATTTTCATGAACATTTGCCAAAAAACCTCCGCCCAACTTTGCCAAGTTGCCCAAAGGCTCGGGGGCTACTGTCGGTGTAATGGGACACGGATACCCCGAAGACGGCGAGATGATATTTCAAGACATCGGGGCTAGCAAAGCCCCTCAGTCCGACTGCCCGGCCGCTCCTGCCGTCTCCCTGTCCGACTGCACTACCCGGCTGGCTGCCGGCCGCCGACTACGCCAACCAGTCGGCTGCCGACTGCAGCCCGACCCGACATCCACGAGAGAACCGTACTGCGGTGCCATCATCTACAGTGTACCTTGTCCCCTGGGTACTGATTTATAAAGTATCCCAGGGGACAAGCATGACATGTGCCATGCCTACCTGGCTTGGCATGTAAGCTACCCAAGGTAGCTTACATCCAAAGCCACTACCCATGCCACTAGCTAGCTAGCTACCATGCCTACATGGCTTGCATCCTAAGCCAACTCCCACTATATATATGAGATCCATCCATCCATCCAGGGAGGATGGACTCACTCTCACACACACTCACGCATGCATGCTCAGGCACATGCGGCCACACACACCTATGCTCATACGCATATATACGAGATCAGATGCACTTGGCACTGATCTCAGATACAGCTCTAGGAGCGACTCTGTACCAGATATACCAGATATACTCAGACATGCAGGAGTAGGGGTGTTATCTCTCCGGAGAGCCTCGAACCTGGGTAAACTACCGCGTGCTACTCGCATACCCGCTCCCGGTCCTATCAGCAGCAGTCCTACCCACACACTAAGCCCTTGTGGCATCTGTCGACTCGCAAGCACCCCATGAGAAATACCACGACAAAGGAGTACGTCGGTGGAGCAACGTGGGCCGCACGAGGGTGGAGGGCGCGCCTAGGGGGTAGGCGCGCCCCCCTACCTCGTGCCTTCCTGGTTGATTGCTTGACGTAGGGTCCAAGTCCTCTAGATCATGTTCGTTCTAAAAATCACATTCCCGAAGGTTTCATTCCGTTTGGACTCCGTTTGATATTCTTTTTCTGTGAAACTCTGAAATAGGCAAAAAACAACAATTCTGGGTTGGGCCTCCGATTAATAGGTTAGTCCAAAAAATAATATAAAAGTGTATAATAAAGCCCAATAATGTCCAAAACAGGATATAATATAGGATGGAACAATAAAAAATTATAGATACGTTGGAGACGTATCAAGCATCCCCAAGCTTAATTCCTGCTCGTCCTCGAGTAGGTAAATGATAAAAACAGAATGTTTGATGTGGAATGCTATTTGGCATAATTTAAATGTAATTCTCTTAATTGTGGTATGAATATTCAGATCCGAAAGATTCAAGACAAAAGTTCAATATTGACATAGAAATAATAATACTTCGAGCATACTAACTAAGCAATTATGTTTCTTCAAAATAACATGGCTAAAGAAAGTTATCCCTACAAAATCATATAGTCTGGTTATGCTCCATCTTCACCACACAAAGTATTTAAATCATGCACAACCCCGATGACAAGCCAAGCAATTGTTTAATACTTTTGGTGTTCTCAAACTTTTTCAATCTTCGAGCAATACATGAGCGTGAGCCATGGACATAGCACTATGTAGAATAGAATGGTGGTTGTGGAGAAGACAAAAAGGGAGAAGATAGTCTCACATCAACTAGGCGTATCAACCGGCCATGGAGATGCCCATTAATAGATATCAATGTCAGTGAGTAGGGATTGCCATGCAACGGATGCACTAGAGCTATAAGTATATGAAAGCTCAACAAAAAGAACTAAGTGAAGGAAATATGCCCTAGAGGCAATAATAATAAAGTTATTATTTATTTCCTTATATCATGATAAATGTTTATTATTCATGCTAGAATTGTATTAACCGGAAACATAATACATGTGTGAATACATAGACAAACAGAGTGTCACTAGTATGCCTCTACTTGACTAGCTCGTTAATCAAAGATGGTTATGTTTCCTAACCATGGACAAAAGAGTTGTTATTTGATTAATGAGGTCACATCATTAGTTGAATGATCTGATTGACATGACCCATTCCATTAGCTTAGCACACGATCGTTTAGTATGTTGCTATTGCTTTCTTCATGACTGATACATGTTCCTATGACTATGAGATTATGCAACTCCCGTTTGCCGGAGGAACACTTTGGGTGCTACCAAACGTCACAACGTAACTGGGTGATTATAAAGGAGTACTACAGGTGTCTCCAAAGGTAGATGTTGGGTTGGCGTATTTCGAGATTAGGATTTGTCACTCCGATTGTCGGAGAGGTATCTCTGGGCCCTCTCGGTAATGCACATCACTTAAGCCTTGCAAGCATTGCAACTAATGAGTTAGTTGCGGGATGATGTATTACGGAACGAGTAAAGAGACTTGCCAGTAACGAGATTGAACTAGGTATTGGATACCGACGATCGAATCTCGGGCAAGTAACATATCGATGACAAAGGGAACAACGTATGTTGTTATGCGGTCTGACCGATAAAGATCTTCGTAGAATATGTAGGAGCCAATATGGGCATCCAGGTCCCGCTATTGGTTATTGACCGGAGACGTGTCTCGGTCATGTCTACATTGCTCTCGAACCGTAGGGTCCGCACGCTTAAGGTTTCGATGACAGTTGTATTATGAGTTTATGAGTTTTGATGTACCGAAGGAGTTCGGAGTCCCGGATGAGATCGGGGACATGACGAGGAGTCTCGAAATGGTCGAGACGTAAAGATCGATATATTGGACGACTATATTCGGACATCGGAAAGGTTCCGAGTGATTCGGGTATTTTACGGAGTACCGGGTAGTTACGGGAGAAGTAATGGGCCTTGATGGGCTTTAGTGGGAAGAGGAAAAGGCTGCTGCGCCCCCCCCCCCCCCCTCCCTTTTGGTCCGAATTGGACTAGGGAAAAGGGGGCCGGCCACCTCTCCTTCTCCTCCTATTCCTTCTCCCTTCCTCCCCTCTTGATGGACTCCTACTAGGACTTGGAGTCCTAGTAGGACTCCCATCCTGGCCGCACCTTATGCCTTGGCCGGCCTCCTCCTCCTTCATCCTTTATATACAGGGGCAGGGGGCACCCCATAGACACACAAGTTGATCCTTGAGATCGTTCCTTAGCCGTGTGCGGTGCCCCCTGCCACCAAATTCCACCTCGATCATATCGTTGTAGTGCTTAGGCGAAGCCCTACGTCGGTAGTACATCAAGATCGTCACCACGCCGTCGTGCTGACGGAACTCTTCCTTGACGCTTTGCTGGATCGGAGCCCGAGGATCATCATCGAGCTGAACGTGTGCTAAGAACTCGGAGGTGTCGGAGTAACGGTGCTTGGATCGGTCGGATCGGGAAGAAGACGTACGACTACTTCCTCTACGTTGTGTCAACGCTTCCGTTGCGATCTACAAGGGTACGTAGATCAGACTCTCCCCCTTGTTGCTATGCATCACCATGATCTTGCGTGTGCGTAGGAAAATTTTGAAATTACTACGTTCCCCAATAGTGGCATCCGAGCCTAGGTTTTATGGTTTGATGTTATTTGCACGAGTAGAACACAAGTGAGTTGTGGGCGATACAAGTCATACTTCCTACCAGCATGTCATACTTTGGTTCGGCGGTATTGTTGGACGAGACGACCCGGACCAACCTTACGCGTACGCTTACGCGAGACCGGTTCCCTCGACGTGCTTTGCACATAGATGGCTTGCGGGCGACTGTCTCTCCAACTTTAGTTGAACCGAGTATGGCTACGCCCGGTCCTTGAGAAGGTTAAAACGGAGTCTATTTGACAAACTATCGTTGTGGTTTTGATGCGTAGGTGAGATGAGTTCTTGCTTAAGCCCGTAGCGGCCACGTAAAACTTGCAACAACAAAGTAGAGGACGTCTAACTTGTTTTTGCAGGGCATGTTCTGATGTGATATGGTCAAGGCATGATGCTAAATTTTATTGTATGAGATGATCATGTTTTGTAACCAAGTTATCGGCAACTGGCAGGAGCCATATGGTTGTCGCTTTATTGTATGCAATGCAATCGCGATGTAATGCTTTACTTTATTACTAAGCGGTAGTGATAGTCGTGGAAGAATAAGATTGGCGAGACGACAACGATGCTACGATGGAGATCAAGGTGTCGTGCCGGTGACGATGGTGATCATGACGGTGCTTCGGAGATGGAGATCACAAGCACAAGATGATGATGGCCATATCATATCACTTACATTGATTGCATGTGATGTTTATCTTTTTATGTATCTTATCTTGCTTTGATTGACGGTAGCATTATAAGATGATCTCTCACTAAATTATCAAGAAGTGTTCTCCCTGAGTATGCACCGTTGCCAAAGTTCGTCGTGCCCAGACACCAGGTGATGATCGGGTGTGATAAGCTCTACGTCCATCTACAACGGGTGCAAGCCAGTTTTGCACACGCAGAATACTCAGGTTAAACTTGACGAGCCTAGCATATGCAGATATGGCCTCGGAACACAGAGACCGAAAGGTCGAGCGTGAATCATATAGTAGATATGATCAACATAACGATGTTCACCATTGAAAACTACTCCATCTCACGTGATGATCGGTTATGGTTTAGTTGATTTGGATCACGTGATCACTTAGAGGATTAGAGGGATGTCTATCTAAGTGGGAGTTCTTAAATAATATGATTAAATTGAACTTAAATTTATCATGAACTTAGTCCTGGTAGTATTTTGCAAATCATGTTGTAGATCAATAGCTCGCGTTGTTGCTTCCCTGTGTTTATTTTGATATGTTCCTAGAGAAAATTGTGTTGAAAGATGTTAGTAGCAATGATGCGGATTGGATCCGTGATCTGAGGTTTATCCTCATTGCTGCACAGAAGAATTATGTCCTTGATGCACCGCTAGGTGACAGACCTATTGCAGGAGCAGATGCAGACGTTATGAACGTTTGGTAGCTCAATATGATGACTACTTGATAGAGTTTAGTGCACCATGCTTAACAGCTTAGAATCGGGACTTCAAAGACGTTTTGAACGTCATGGACCATATGAGATGTTCCAGGAGTTGAAGTTAATATTTCAAGCAAATACCCGAGTTGAGAGATATGAAGTCTCCAACAAGTTCTATAGCTAAAATATGGAGGAGAATCGCTCAACTAGTGAGCATGTGCCCAGATTGTCTGAGTACTACAATCGCTTGAATCAAGTGGGAGTTAATCTTCCAGATAAGATAGTGATTGACAGAATTCTCTAGTCACCATCACCAAGTTAGTAGAACTTTGTGATGAACTATAATATGCAAGGGATGACAAAAGTAATTCCTAAGCTCTTCGTGATGCTGAAATCAACGAAGGTAGAAATCAAGAAAAACATCAAGTGTTGATGGTTGACAAGACCACTAGTTTCAAGAAAAGGGCAGAGGGAAGAAGGGGAACTTCAAGAAGAATGGCAAGCAAGTTGCTGCTCAAGTGAAGAAGCCCAAGTCTGATCCTAAGCCTGAGACTAAGTGCTTCTACTGCAAAGGGACTGGTCACTGGAAGCGGAACTACCCCAAGTGATTGGCGGATAAGAAGGATGGCAAAGTGAACATAAGTATATTTGATATACATGTTATTGATGTGTACTTTACTAGTGTTTATAGCAAACCCTCAGTATTTGATACTAGTTCAGTTGCTAAGATTAGTAACTCGAAACGGGAGTTGCAGAATAGACAGAGACTAGTTAAGGGTGAAGTGACGATGTGTGTTGGAAGTGGTTCCAAGATTGATATGATCATCATCGCACACTCCCTATAATTTCGGGATTAGTGTT
Source organism: Triticum monococcum (assembly GCA_034509565.1). Classification (NCBI taxonomy): domain Eukaryota; kingdom Viridiplantae; phylum Streptophyta; class Magnoliopsida; order Poales; family Poaceae; genus Triticum; species Triticum monococcum. Next base: position 72,831,635 of record CM067843.1, read on the forward strand.
GAACCTAAATAAGTGTTATTTGGTGTTTGCGTTGAGCATGAATATGATTTGATCATGTTTATTGTAATACGGTTATTCATTTAAGTAAGAGAATAAATTGTTGTTCTGTTTACATGAATAAAACCTTATATGGTTACACACCCGATGAAAATAGTTCATTGGATCTCGATCGTAGTGATACACATAATCATAATATTGAAACCAAAAGATGCAAAGTTAATAATGATAGTGCAACTTATTTGTGGCACTGCCATTTAGATCATATTGGTGTAAAGCGCATGAAGAAACTCCATGCTGATGGGCTTTTGGAATCACTTGATTATGAATCAGTTGATGCTTGCGAACCATGCCTTATGGGCAAGATGACTAAAACGCCTTTCTTCGGAACAATGAAGCAAGCAATAGATTTGTTGGAAATCATACATACTGATGTATGTGGTCTGATGAAAATTAAGGCTTGCAGCAAGTATCATTATTTTCTGACCTTCACAGATGATTTGAGCAGATATGGGAATATCTACTTGATGAAACATAAGTCTGAAACATTTGAAAAGTTCAAAGAATTTCAGAGTGAAGTGAAAAACATCGTGACAAGAAAATAAAGTTTCTACGATCTGATCGCGGAGACAAATATTTGAGTTACGAGTTTGGTCTTCAGTTAAAATAATGTGAAATAGTTTCACTACTCACGCCACCTAGAACACCACATCATAATGGTGTGTCCGAACATCATAACCGTACTTTATTGGATACAGTGCAATCTATGATGTCTCTTACCGATTTACCACTATTGTTTTTGGGGTTATGCATTAGAGACAGCTGCATTCACGTTAAATAGGGCACCATCTAAATCCGTTGAGACGACACCGTGTGAACTATGGTTTGGCAAGAAACCTAAGCTGTCGTTTCTTAAAGTTTGGGGTTGCGATGCTTATAGGAAAAAGTTTCATCCTGATAAGCTCAAACTCAAATCGGAGAAGTGCGTCTTCATAGGATATCCAAAGGAAACTATTGGATACACCTTCTATCACAAATCCGAAGGCAAGACTTTTGTTGCTAAAATTCGGAAACTTTCTGGAGAAGGAGTTTCTCTCGAAAGAAGTGAGTGGGAGGAAAGTAGAACTTGACGAGGTAACTGTACCTGCTCCCTTATTGGAAAGTAGTACATCACAGAAAACTGTTTCTGTGACACCTACACCAGTTAGTGAGGAAGCTAATGATGATGATCATGAAACTTCAGAACAAGATACTACTGAACCTCGTAGATCAACCAGAGTAAGATCTGCGCCAGAGTGGTACGGTAATCCTTTTCTGGAAGTCATGCTACTAGATCATGATGAACCTACGAACTATGAGGAAGCGATGATGAGCCCAGATTCCGCGAAATGGTTTGAGGCCATGAAATCTGAGATATGATCCATGTATGAGAACAAAGTATGGACTTTGATGGATTTGCCCGATGATCGGCAAACCATAGAAAATAAATGGATCTTCAAGAGGAAGACGGACGCTGATAGTAGTGTTACTATCTACAAAGCTAGAATTGTCGAAAAAGTTTTTCGACAAGTTCAAGGTGTTGACTACGATGAGTTTTTCTCACTCGTATCTATGCTTAAGTCTGTCCGAATCATGTTAGCAATTGCCGCATTTTATGAAATCTGGCAAATGGATAAACAAAACTGCATTCCTTAATGGATTTATTAAAGAAGAGTTGTATGTGATGCAACTAGAAGGTTTTGTCAATCCGAAAGGTGCTAACAAAATGTGCAAGCTCCAGCGATCCATCTGTGGACTGGTGCAATCATTTCGGAGTTGGAATATACGCTTTGACAAGTTGATCAAAGCATATAGTTTTATACAGACTTGCGGTGAAGCCTGTATTTACGAGAAAGTGAGTGGGAGCACTACAGCATTTCTGATAAGTATATGTGAATGACATATTGTTGATCAGAAATAATGTAGAATTATTCTGTAAAGCATAAAAGGAGTGTTTGAAAGGAGTTTTTCAAAGAAATACTTCGGTAAAGCTGCTTACATATTGAGCTTCAAGATCTATAGAGATAGATCAAGACGCTTGATAAGTTTTTCAATAAGTACATACCTTGACAAGATTTTGAAGTAGTTCAAAACGGAACAGTCAAAGAAAAAGTTTCTTGCCTGTGTTACAAGGTGTGAGGTTGAGTAAAGACTCAAAGCCCGACCACGGCAGAAGATAGAAAGAGAATGAAAGTCATTCCATATGCCTCATTCATAGGTTCTATAAAGTATGCCATGCTGTGTACCAGATCTATTGTATAGCCTGCACTGATTTGGCAAGGGAGTACAATAGTGATCTAGGAGTAGGTCACTGGACAGCGGTCAGAATTATCCTTAGTGAAATAAGGATGTGTTTCTCGATTATGGACGTGACAAAAAGGTTCGTCGTAAAGGGTTACGTCGATGCAAGTTTTTGACACTGATCCAGATGAATCTAAAGTCACAATCTGGATACATATTGAAAGTGGGAGCAATTAGCTAGAGTAGCTCCGTGCAGAGCATTATAGACAAAGAATTTTGCAAAATACTTACGGATCTGAATGTGACAGACCCGTTGACTAAAATTATCTCACAAGCAAAACCATGATCACACCTTAGTACTCTTTGGGTGTTAATCACATAGAGATGTGAACTAGATTACTGACTCTAGTAAACCCTTTGAGTGTTGGTCACATGACGATGTGAACTATGGGTGTTAATCACATGGTGATGTGAACTATTGCTGCTAAATCACATGGCGATGTGAACTAGATTATTGACTCTAGTGCAAGTGGGAGACTGAAGGAAATATGCCCTAGAGGCAATAATAAAGTTATTATTTATTTCCTTATATCATGATAAATGTTTATTATTCATGCTAGAATTGTATTAACCGGAAACATAATACATGTGTGAATACATAGACAAACAGAGTGTCACTAGTATGCCTCTACTTGACTAGCTCGTTAATCAAAGATGGTTATGTTTCCTAACCATGGACAAAAGAGTTGTTATTTGATTAACGAGGTCACATCATTAGTTGAATGATCTGATTGACATGACCCATTCCATTAGCTTAGCACACGATCGTTTAGTATGTTGCTATTGCTTTCTTCATGACTTATACATGTTCCTATGACCATGAGATTATGCAACTCCCGTTTGCCGGAGGAACACTTTGGGTGCTACCAAACGTCACAACGTAACTGGGTGATTATAAAGGGGTACTACAGGTGTCTCCAAAGGTAGATGTTGGGTTGGCGTATTTCGAGATTAGGATTTGTCACTCCGATTGTCGGAGAGGTATCTCTGGGCCCTCTCGGTAATGCACATCACTTAAGCCTTGCAAGCATTGCAACTAATGAGTTAGTTGCGGGATGATGTATTACGGAACGAGTAAAGAGACTTGCCAGTAACGAGATTGAACTAGGTATTGGATACCGACGATCGAATCTCGGGCAAGTAACATACCGATGACAAAGGGAACAACGTATATTGTTATGCGGTCTGACCGATAAAGATCTTCATAGAATATGTAGGAGCCAATATGGGCATCCAGGTCCCGCTATTGGTTATTGACCGGAGACGTGTCTCGGTCATGTCTACATTGCTCTCGAACCGTAGGGTCCGCACGCTTAAGGTTTCGATGACAGTTGTATTATGAGTTTATGAGTTTTGATGTACCGAAGGAGTTCGGAGTCCCGGATGAGATCGGGGACATGACGAGGAGTCTCGAAATGGTCGAGACGTAAAGATCAATATATTGGACGACTATATTCGGACATCGGAAAGGTTCCGAGTGATTCGGGTATTTTATGGAGTATCGGGTAGTTACGGGAGAAGTAATGGGCCTTGATGGGCTTTAGTGGGAAGAGGAAAAGGCTGCTGCGCCCCCCCCCCCTCCCCTTTGGTCCGAATTGGACTAGGGAAAAGGGGGCCGGCCACCTCTCCTTCTCCTCCTATTCCTTCTCCCTACCTCCCCTCTTGATGGACTCCTACTAGGACTTGGAGTCCTAGTAGGATTCCCATCCTGGCCGCACCTTATGCCTTGGCCGGCCTCCTCCTCCTTCATCCTTTATATACAGGGGCAGGGGGCACCCCATAGACACACAAGTTGATCCTTGAGATTGTTCCTTAGCCGTGTGCGGTGCCCCCTGCCACCAAATTCCACCTCGATCATATCGTTGTAGTGCTTAGGCGAAGCCCTACGTCGGTAGTACATCAAGATCGTCACCACGCCGTCGTGCTGACGGAACTCTTCCTCGACGCTTTGCTGGATCGGAGCCCGAGGATCGTCATCGAGCTGAACGTGTGCTAAGAACTCGGAGGTGCCGGAGTAACGGTGCTTGGATCGGTCGGATCGGGAAGAAGACGTACGACTACTTCCTCTACGTTGTGTCAACGCTTCCGTTGCGATCTACAAGGGTACGTAGATCAGACTCTCCCCCTCGTTGCTATGCATCACCATGATCTTGCGTGTGCGTAGGAAAATTTTGAAATTACTACGTTCCCCAACACTAAGTAGGTGTGCATCGAACTTGCTTGCTAATGAAGACCTAGGGCATTTTGAGGAAGCCCATCGTTGGAATATACAAGCCAAGTTCTATAATGAAAAATTCCCACTATTATATGAAAGTGATAAAATAGGAGACTCTCTATCATGAAGATCATGGTGCTACTTTGAAGCACAAGTGTGGAAAAAGAAGGATAGAAGTATTGCCCCTTTTATTTATTTACTCTTTTTTGGCCTTCTTTTTTTTTATTTGGCCTTTCTCTTTTTTGGGGACAATACTCTATGAATGATGATCATCACACTTTTATTTATTTACAACTCAATGATTACAACTCGATACTAGAACGAAGTAAGACTCTATATGAATGCCTCCGGCGGTATACCGGGATAGCAATGATGCATGAGTGACTTATATGAAAGAATTATGAACGGTGGCTTTGCCACAACTAAAATGTCAACTACATGATCATGCGAAGCAATATGACAATGATGGAGCGTGTCATAGTAAACGGAACGGTGGAAAGTTGCATGGCCATATATCTCGGAATGGCTATGGAAATGCCATGATAGGTAGGTATGGTGGCTGTTTTGAGGAAGGTATATGGTGGGTGTATGATACCGGCGAAAGGTGCGCGGTATTAGAGAGGCTAGCAATGGTGGAAGGGTGAGAGTGCGTATAATCCATGGACTTAACATTAGTCATAAAGAACTCACATACTTATTGCAAAAATCTATTAGTTATCGAAGCAAAGTACTACGCGCATGCTCCTAGGGGGATAGATTGGTAGGAAAAGACCATCGCTCGTCCCCGACCGCCACTCATAAGGAGGACAATCAATAAATACATCATGCTCCGACTTCTTAACATAACGGTTCACCATATGTGCATGCTACAGGAATCACAAACTTCAACACAAGCATTTCTCAAATTCACAACTACTCAACTAGCACGACTCTAATGTCACCATCTCCATATCTCAAAACAATTATCAAGTTTCAAACTTCTCATAGTATTGAACACACTCATAAGAAAATTTTATTATTAATCTTGAATGCCTAACATAATTACAGTAAATTACCATGCTGTTTTGTAGGAATCTCAAAATAATCTAAGTGAAGCATGAGAGAACAATGGTTTCTATAAAACAAATCTACCAACATGCTCTAAAAGATATAAGTGAAGCACTAGAGCAAAAACTATATAACTCCAAAGATATAAGTGAAGCACATAGAATATTCTAACAATTTCCGAATCATGAGTCTCTCTCAAAAGGGTGTGTGCAGCAATGATGATTGTGGAAAAGTAACAAATAAAGACTCAAATAATACAAGACGCTCCAAGCAAAACACATATCATGTGGTAAATAAAAATATAGCTCCAAGTAAAGTTACCAATAGAAGTAGACGAAAGAGGGGATGCCTTCCGGGGCATCCCCAAGCTTTGGCTTTTAGGTGTCCTTAGATTATCTGGGGGTGCCATGGGCATCCCCAAGCTTAGGCTCTTGCCACTCCTTGTTCCATAATCCATCAAATCTTTTACCCAAAACTTGAAAACTTCACAACACAGAACTTAAAGTAGAAAATCTCGTGAGCTCCGTTAGCGAAAGAAAACAAAACACCACTTCAAGGTACTGTAATGAACTCATTCTTTATTTATATTGGTGTTAAACCTACTGTATTACAACTTCTATATGGTTTATAAACTATTTTACTAGCCATAGATTCATTAAAATAAGCAAACAACACACGAAAAACAGAATCTGTCAAAAACAGAACAGTCTGTAGTAATCTGTAGCTAACGCAAGATCTGGAACCCCAAAAATTATAAAATAAATTTCTGGACGTGAGGAATTTATCTATTAATCATGTTCAAAAATAATTAACTAAATATCACTTTCCAAATACAAATGGCAGCAGTTCTCGGGAGCACTAAAGTTTCTGTTTTCTTACAGCAAGATTAAAAAGACTTTCCCCAAGTCTTCCCAACGGTTCTACTTGGCACAAACACTAATTAAACACAAAAAACACAACCAAAACAGAGGCTAGATAAATTATTTATTACTAAACAGGAGCAAAAATCAAGGAATAAAAATAAAATTGGGTTGCCTCCCAACAAGCGCTATCGTTTAACGCCCTCAGCTAGGCATAAAAGCGAGGATAGATCTAGGTATTGCCATCTTTGGAAGGCAATCAATAAGTGGCTCTCATAATAGATTCATAAGGTAATTTAATTTTCTTTCTAGGGAAGTGTTCCATGCCTTTCCTTAACGGAAATTGGAATCTAATATTCCCTTTCTTCATATCAATAATTGCACCAATCATTCTAAGGAAAGGTCTACCAAGAATAATAGGACATGAAGAATTGTAATCTATGTCAAGAACAACAAAATACACAGGAACATAATTCCTATTTGCAACAATAAGAACATCATTAATTCTTCCCATAGGTTTCTTAATAGTGGAATCCGCAAGGTGCAAGTTTAAAGAGCAATCATCAAAATCACGGAAACCTAGCAAATCACACAAAGTCTTTGGAATCATGGAAATACTAGCACCCAAATCACACAAAGCATAGCACTCATGATCTTTAATCTTAATTTTAATAGTAGGTTCCCACTCATAAAGTTTTCTAGGTATAGAAAGTTCCAACTCAAGTTTTTATTCATAAGATTGCATCAAAGCATCAACGATATGTTTGGTAAAGGCTTTATTTTGACTATAAGCATGAGGAGAATTTAGCACGGATTGCAACAAGGAAATAAAATATATCAAAGAGCAATTATCATAATTAAATACCTTGAAATCCAAAATAGTGGGTTCATTAATATTTAAAGTTTTGACTTCTTCAATCCCACTTTTAACAATTTTATCATCAAGATCTAAAGACTCCCAATTTTTGGAATGCCTTCTAGGTAAAGGTGGATCATATTCAGTCCCATCATTATCAAGATTAATATTACAAAACAAAGATTTAATAGGGGACACATCAATAACTTTTAGATCTTCATCTTTATTATCATGGAAACTAGAAGAACACGCTTTTATAAAGCAATCTTTGTTAGCACGCATCCTAGCGGCTCTTTCTTTGCACTCGTCAATGGAAATTATCATGGCTTTGAGAGACACATTCATATCATGCTTAGGAGGAATAGATCTAAGCTTCAAAGAATCAACATAAAGAGAAATTCTATCAATGTTCCTAGCCAACTCATCAATCTTAACCAACTTTTCTTCAATCAAAGCATTGAAATTCTTTTGCGAGGTAATAAATTATTTAATATTAGATTCAAAATCAGAGGGTATATTATTAAAATTTCCATAAGAATTGTTGTAGGAATTACCATAATTATTAGAGGAATTACTAGGATACGGCCTAGGATTAAAGTTTCCTCTATACGCGTTGTTATCAAAATTATTCCTACCAACAAAATTCACATCCAAAGATTCATTATTATTCTCAATCAAAGTAGACAAAGGCATATCATTAGGATTAGAAGATACAATTTTATTAGCAAATAATTTCATAAGTTCATCCATCTTACCACTCAAAACATTAATTTCTTCTATCGCATGCACTTTCTTATTAGTAGATCTTTTAGTGTGACGTTGAGAATAATTAACCATAATATTATCAAGTAGTTTAGTAGCTTCTCCTAAAGTGATTTCCATAAAAGTGCCTCCCACAGCCGAATCTAAAAGATTTCTAGAAGCAAAATTCAATCCAGCATAAAAAAATTGTATAATCGTCTACAAATTCAAGCCATGTGTAGGGCAATTACGTATCATTAATTTCAGCCTCTCCCAAGCTTGTGCAAAATGTTCATGATCAAGTTGCTTAAAATTCATAATATCGTTTCTAAGAGATATGATCTTAGCGGGAGGAAAATACTTAGAGATAAAAGCATCTTTGCACTTATTCCACGAATCAATACTATTTTTAGGCAAAGATGAAACCAAGCTTTAGCACGATCTCTAAGCGAAAAAGGAAATAGCTTCAATTTAACAATATCACTGTCCACATCTTTCTTCTTTTGCATATCACACAAATCAACGAAGTTGTTTAGATGGGTAGCGGCCTCTTCACTAGGAAGGCCGGAAAACGGATCTTTCATGACAAGATTCAGCAAAGCAGCATTAATTTCACAAGATTCAACATCAGAAAGAGGAGCAATCGGAGTGCTAATAAAATCATTGTTGTTGGTATTGGTAAAGTCACACAATTTGGTATTCTCTTGAGCCATTGTGACAAGCAAGCAATCCGACACACAAGCAAACAAGAAACGGGAAAAAAGAGGCGAACAGAGAAAGAGAGGGAGGATGGAGAGAGAGAGGGCGAATAAAATGGCAAGGGTGAAGTGGGGGAGAGGAAAACGAGAGGAAAATGCAAATAATGTAATGCCGAAGATAAGGGTTTGTGACGGGTACTTGGTATGTTGACTTTTGCGTAGACTCCCCGGCAACGGTGCCAGAAATCCTTCTTGCTACCTCTTGAGCACTGCGTTGGCTTTCCCTTGAAGAGGAAAGGGTGATGCAGCAGAGCAGCGTAAGTATTTCCCTCAGTTTTTGAGAACCAAGGTATCAATCCAGTAGGAGGCCACGCACGAGTCCCTCGCACCTACACAAACAAATAAACTCCTCGCAACCAACGCGATAAAGGGATTGTCAATCCCTTCACAGTCACCTACGAGAGTGAGATCTGATAAGATAATACTTTTGGTATTTTTATGATAAAGAGAAATAAAGATGCAAGTAAAATAAATGGAAAGGAAATAACTAAGTATTGGAAGATTAATGTGATGGAAAATAGACCCGGGGTCCATAGGTTTCACTAGAGGCTTCTCTCAAGATCACAGAATTGAGCATAGTTATGAGAATATCTAGGTATGATCATGTATATAGGCATCACATCCGAGACAAGTAGACCGACTCCTGCCTGCATCTACTACTATTACTCGACACATCGACTGCTATGCAGCATGCATCTAGAGTATTAAGTTCAAGAGAACATAGTAACGCCTTAAGCAAGATGACATGATGTAGAGGGATAAACTCATGCAATATGATATAAACCCCATCTTGTTATCCTCGATGGCAACAATACAATACGTGCCTTGCTGCCCCTACTGTCACTAGGAAAGGACACCGCAAGATTGAACCCAAAGCTAAGCATTTCTCCCATTGCAAGAAAGATCAATCTAGTAGGCCAACCCAAACTGATAATTCGAAGAGACTTGCAAAGATAACCAATCATACATAAAAGAATTCAGAGAAGATTCAAATATTGTTCATAGATAAACTTGATCATAAACCCACAATTACTCGGTCTCAACAAACACACCGCAAAAGAAGATTACATCAAATAGATCTCCACAAGAGAGGGGGAGAACTTTGTATTGAGACCCAAAAGGAGAGAAGAAGCCATCTAGCTAATAACTATGGACCCGTAGGTCTGAAGTAAACTACTCACACTTCATTGGGGAGGCTATGGTGTTGATGTAGAAGCCCTCTGTGATCGATATCCCCTCCGGCGGAGCTCCGGAAAAGGCCCCAAGATGGGATCTCGTGGATATAGAAAGTTACGGCGGTGGAATTAGGGTTTTTGGCTCCGTATCTGGTAGTTTGGGGGGTACATAGGTATATATAGGAGGAAGGAGTACATCGGTGGAGCAACATGGGCCCCACAAGGGTGGAGCGCGCGCCTCGGGGGTAGGCGCGCCCCCCTACCTCGTGCCTTCCTGGTTGATTGCTTGACATAGGGTCCAAGTCCTCTGGATCATGTTCGTTCCGAAAATCACGTTCCCGAAGGTTTCATTCTATTTGGACTCCGTTTGATATTCTTTTTCTGCGAAACTCTGAAATAGGCAAAAAACAGCAATTCTGGGCTAGGCCTCCGGTTAATAGGTTAGTCCCAAAAATAATATAAAAGTGTATAATAAAGCCCAATAATGTCCAAAACAGGATAAAATATAGCATGGAACAATAAAAAATTATAGATACGTTGGAGAAGTATCGGTGGCCAGGGTGTGGGCCCCCTCTGGAACTTCTTGCGCTTAGTATTTTTTATATATTCTGAAAATAGCTTATGTGAAGTTTCAGGACTTTTGGAGCTGTGCAGAATAGGTCTCTAATATTTGCTCCTTTTCTAGCCCAGAATCCCAGCTGCCGGCATTCTCCCTCTTTATGTAAACCTTGTAAAATAAGAGAGAATAGGCATAAGTATTGTGACATAATGTGTCATAACAGCCCATAATGCAATAAATATCGATATAAAAGCATGATGAAAAATGGATGTATCAACTCCCCCAAGCTTACACCTCGCTTGTCCTCAAGCGAAAGCCGAAATCGAAAAATATGTCCACATGTTTAGAGATAGAGGTGTCGATAAAAATAAAATACGGACATGAGGGCATCATGATCATTCTTAGAACAACAACTTATATAATTATTGGCATATGATCTCTTATGCTAGAGTAACAATTCAATCACAATTTCAAGTATGAATCATAAACTTCATTGAAAACTAACAAAATATAATCTCAGTCATTGAAGCAATTGCAATTTATCATAACATAGGAAAGAGTCAATATAAGAGCTTTTCAGCAAGTCCACATACTCAACTATCATATAGTCTTTCACAATTGCTAACACTCACGCAATACTTATGGGTATGGAGTTTTAATCGTACACAAAGAAAGATAGGGGCTTATAGTTTTGCCTCCCAATGTTTTACCTCAAGGGTAATGTCAAAAATAATAGTTCATGAAAACTCACATCCAATTAGCCATATATACCAGGATCCTTCCAACATATTGTGCTTGCCAAAAGACAAAATGTAACAAGGAAAGGTGAAGATCACCATGACTCTTATGTAAGGTAGGAGATAAAAGTAAAAGATAGGCCCTTCGCAGAGGGAAGCAGAGGTTGTCATGTGCTTTTATGGTTGGATGCACAAAATCTTAATGCGAAAGAACATCACTTTATATTGCCACTTGTGATATAGACCTTTATTATGTAGTCCGTCGCTTTTATTTCTTCCACATCACAAGATCGTATAAAACTTATTTCCTCCGCACCAATCAATCATACATATTTAGAGAGCAATTTTTATTGCTTGCACCGATGACAACTTACTTGAAGGATCTTACTCAATCCATAGGTAGATTTGGTGGACTCTCATGGCAAAACTGGGTTTAGGGATATTTGGAAGCACAAGTAGTATCTCTACTTGGTGCAAAGAATTTGGCTAGCATGAGGGGAAAGGAAAGCTCAATCATGTTGGATGATCCATGACAATATAATTTATCTCAGATGTAAGAAAACATAACCCATTACATTGTCTTCCTTATCCAACGTCAACTCTTTAGCATGTCATATTTTAAAGAGTGCTCACAATCATAAAAGATGTCCAAGATAGTGTATTTATATGTAAAGACCTCTCTTTCTTTATTACTTACTATTAATTGCAACGATGACCAAAACTATGTTTGTCAACTCTCAACAAATTTTATTCATCATACTCTTTATATGTGAGCTCATTATTGTCCATAAGATCCATATGATCTCTTTTATTTCTTTTTATTCTTTACCTTTTCTTTTATTCACTCAAGATCATAGAAAGATAATCAAGCCCTTGACTCAACACTAATCTTTATTATATAGCTCACTGACTCGATTACATAAAGGGATAATAAAGCAAAACTCAAAACTAGATCATACCAAAAACTTTATTCTACTAGATCAAGATATTACTAAAAGGATCGAACTAAGGAAAAACGGTAAAGATAGGAGTGTGATGATGATGCAATACCGGGGCACCTCCCCCAGGCTTGGTAGTTGCCAAGGGGAGTGCCCATACCCATATGATTATGTCTCCTTTGTTGGTGAAGAAGATGGTGGTGATGATGAAGTAGGCTTGTCGTCCATCTTCCAAGGCATAGGCTCACCATCATAGAAGGATGAACAAGTCTCCGGGATCCTCAAATATGCAGCCAAACTCATCCTCTTGAATCTATATTCATACTCACAGTTTTGGTTTTGTAGGTCATAGATTTGGGCTTGGAGGTGCTTGATCTTCTCGTGAAGCTTGAAGATGGTCTCCCCAATGTTCTTAGCATTTAGCTTATGGTCGTTGGTGAACTCCGCGATCATCATATGGTTGGCATTGAGTCCGTGTTCCACCATCTCCTGACACTTGAAAACTTGTTGCTCCATTGCCTCAAGCCTTGTCTCCACGCTTCCGGTCCTCCTTGGTCCCTCAACATCGCTGATATGCAGCACCCCCTCATGCATCTCAATGGTCTGAGGGTGTTGCAGCACTTCCACGAGGTAGGGGTTCATGACCTTCTCAAAAAACTTGTCCTTGGGGGCACTTGGAGACGTCATGATGATCTAGATCTATAAGAAAAATAGCTCGAAACAAGAATAGAGGACAATTGCGTGATACAGGAGTCAAAACCTTTGGGAGATTATACAATGAATTTTTACCGACCAAAATACGTAACGTGCAAGAAAACGGAGTCCGGAGAGCGCACGAGGTGCCCACGAGGCAGGGGGCGTGCCCTCCACCCTCGTGGAGCCCTCGTGTCCTTCCCGGACTGCTTCTTATTTTTCTGTTTTTCTAAATATTCCAAAACGGAGAAAAATTGCCATTAGAACTGTTTTGGAGTCTGTTTACTTACCGTAGCACATACCTATTCCTTTTTGGAGTCTGAAATGTTCTAGAAAGTGTCCCTTATGTATTCCTCCAGGGTTACGGTTTCAATAACATTGGTTTCAACATTTATAGGATTACCTGAGATATAATGTTTGATTCTTTGACCGTTCACCACCTTTGGATTTGTGCCTTCGAAGTTGTTGATTTTTATAGCGCTGGAACGATAGACCTCCTCGATAACGTAAGGACCTTCCCATTTAGAGAGAAGTTTTGCTGCAAAAAATCTTAAACGAGAGTTTTATAGCAATAGATAATCACCTACATTGAACTCACCCTTTTGTATCCTTTTATCATGCCATCTTTTAACTTTTTCTTTAAACAACTTGGCATTTTCATAAGCCTGGTTCTCCATTCATCAAGTGAGCTAATGTCAAAAAGCCTCTTCTCACCAGCAAGTTTGAAGTCATAGTTGAGCTGTTTAATAGCCCAATATGCCTTATGTTCTAATTCAAAGAGGTAAGTGACATGCTTTGCCATAAACCATTTTATACGGAGACATACCCATATGTTTTTTATATGCAGTTCTATAGGCCCATAATGCATCATCAAGTTCCTTGGACCAATTCTTTCTAGATCTATTAACAGTCTTTTGCAAAATTAATTTGAGTTCTCTATTACTCAATTCTACTTGACCACTAGACTATGGGTGATAAGGAGATGCAATTCTATGATTAACATCATACTTAGCAAGCATTTTACGGAAAGGACCATGAATAAAATGTGAACTACCATCAGTCATTAAATATCTAGGTACTCCAAACCTCGGAAAAATAACTTCTTTAAGCATCTTAATAGAGGTGTTATGATCAGCACTACTAGTTGGAATAGCTTCTACCCACTTAGTAACGTAATCAACAGCAACTAAAATATGTGTATATCCATTAGAGGCGGGAAAAGGTCCCATATAATCAAAGCCCCAAACATCGAATGGTTCAATAACAAGTGAATAATTCATAGGCATTTCTTGATGTCTACTAATATTACCAATTCTTTGACATTCATCACAAGATAAGACAAACTTACGGGCATCCTTGAAGAGAGTAGGCCAATAAAAACTGGATTGCAATACCTTATGTGCAGTTCTATCTCCAGTGTGGTGCCCTCCATAAGCTTCGGAGTGACACTTGCGTAGGACCTATTCCTATTCATGCTTAGGTGCACGACATCTAATAACACCATCTACTCCTTCTTTATAAAGATGTGGGTCATCCCAAAAGTAATGTCTTAAATCATAGAAAAACTTTTTCTTTTGCTGGTATGTGAAACTAGGTGGTATAAATTTAGCAACGATGTAATTAGCATAATCAGCATACCATGGAGCAGTATGAGAAGCGTTTATGACATTTAGTTGTTCATCAGAAAAGCTATCATCAATAGGTAGTGGGTCATCAAGAACATTTTCTAACCTAGACAAGTTATCTGCAACGGGGTTCTCAGCTCCCTTTCTATCAATAATATGCAAACCAAATTCTTGTAGCAAGAGAACCCATCTAACAAGTCTAGGTTTAGAATCTTTCTTTTCCATAAGATATTTAATAGCAGCATGATCAGTGTGAATAGTTACTTTAGAATCAACAATGTAAGGTCTGAACTTATCACAAGCAAATACAACTGCTAACAATTCTTTTTCAATAGTAGCATAATTTCTCTGGGCATTGTCTAGAGTTTTACTAGCATATTGAATAACATTTAATTTCTTATCAACTCTTTGCCCTAGAACAGCACATACAGCAAAATCGCTAGCATCACACATAATTTCAAAAGGTAAATTCCAATCAGGTGGCTGAACAATAGGTGCAGAGATTAATGCTTTCTTAAGTATTTCAAATGCTTCTACACAATCATCATCGAAGACGAATGGTATATCTTTTTGTAATAAATTAGTCAGAGGCCTAGAAACTTCAATGCCCCTTTTAGAAATTTTGTGCCCCAAGACAATACCTTCATTAACCATAAAGTGGCACTTCTCCCAATTCAAGACAAGGTTAGTTTCTTCACATCTCTGCAAAACTCGATCAAGGTTGCTTAAGCAATCATCAAAAGAGGATCCATAAACGGAGAAATCATCCATGAAAACCTCACAAATCTTTTCACAAAAGTCAGAGAATATAGCCATCATGCTTCTTTGAAAGGTAGCAGGTGCATTACATAAACCAAAAGGCATACGTTTATAAGCAGAAGTACCAAAAGGGCAAGTAAAAGTGGTCTTTGATTGATCATCAGCTGACACGGGTATTTGAGAGAAACTAGAATAACCATCTAGAAAGCAAAAATGTGTATGTTTGGATAATATTTCTAGCATTTGATTAATGAAAGGTAAGGGGTAATGATATTTTTAGTAGCCTTATTTAATTTGTGGAAATCAATTACCATCCTATGACCTATAATAATTCTTTGCAGAATCAATTCATCTTTATCATTAGGAACGACAGTAATACCTCCCTTCTTAGGAACACAATGGACATGACTTACCCACTGACTATCAGCAATGGGATAAATTATACCTGCCTCAAGGAGCTTTAGTATTTCTTTTCTTACCACTTCTTTCATCTTAGGATTCAGCCGTCATTGGTGATCAATAACTGGTTTGGCATCTTTCTCCAAATTTATTTTGTGTTGACATAGAGTGGGACTAATGCCCTTAAGATCATCAAGAGTATATCCGATAGCAGCACGGTGCTTCTTTAGAGTTTTCAATAATTTTTCTTCCTCCTTCTCTGAAAGGTTAGCACTAATAATAACAGGATATATCTTCTTTTCATCAAGATAAGCATATTTAAGTGTATCAGGCAATGGTTTAAGCTCAAACACGGGATCACCCTTGGGTGGAGGAGGATCCCCTAAGATTTCAACACGCAAGTTGTGTTTCAGAATAGGTCCCATGTTTAAAGAACACTTCATCTATTTCCCTTCATTCATTCATAAACATATCATTTTCATGGTCTAGCAAATATTGTTCTAAAGGATCACTAGGAAGTACGGCAATAGAAGCAACACCAATAATTTCATCTTTACTAGGCAATTCCTCTTCATGGTGTTGTCTACAAAATTTAGAAAAGTTGAACTCATGAGACATATCACCTAAACCAATAGTAACAACATCCTTTTCGCAGTCCATCCTAGCATTAACAGTGTTTAAGAAGGGTCTACCAAATATAATGGGACAAAAGCTATCTTGTGGGGAACCAAGAACAAGAAAATCAGCAGGATATTTAGTTTTCCCACACAAGACTTCAACATCTCTAACAATCCCAATTGGTGAAATAGTATCTTTATTGGCAAGTTTAATTGTGACATCAATATCTTCTAACTCAGCAGGTGCAATATCATGCATAATTTATTTGTATAAGTCAATGGGTATTGCACTAGCACTAGCACCCATATCACCCAAGCCATGATAACAATGATCTCCTATTTTAACAGAAATAACAAGCACGCCTACCACAGGTATATGTTTATCTTTAGCACAAGGTTTTGCAATTCTAGCAGTTTCATCACAGAAATAAATAACATACCCATCAATATTATCAGCCAAGAGATCCTTAACAATAGCAATAATAGGTTCAAACTTAACTTGCTTAGGAGGTGTATAGGTTCTAATATCGCTTTTACGAACCATAGTTGAAGCTTTAGCATGATCTTTTATCCTAATAGGAAAAGGTGGTTTCTCAACATAAGCAGTAGGAATAATAGGATCATTATAAGTGATAGTCTTTTCTTCAACTTTAATAGGTGCAGCTACTTTTAATTCTATGGGAGGATGATATTTAAACCACTTCTCCTTAGGAAGATCAACATGAGTAGCAAAAGATTCATAGAAAGAAGCTACTATCTCAGAGTCAAGTCCATATTTAGTGCTAAATTTACGGAAAACATCGGTATCCATAAAAGATTTAACACAATCAAACTAAGGTGTCATACCTGACTCCTTACCTTCTTCGAGATCCCAATCTTCAGAGTTGCATTTAATTCTTTCCAATAAATCCCATTTGAATTCAATAGTCTTCATCATAAAAGAGCGAGCACAAGAAGTATCGAGCATGGTGCGATTGTTATCAGAAAGCCGAGCATAAATATTTTGGATAATCATTTCTCTTGAGAGCTCATGATTGGGGCATGAATATAACATTAATTTAAGCCTCCCCCAATCTTGAGCGATGCTTTCTCCTTCGCGAGGCCAAAAATTATATATATAATTACGATCACGATGAACAAGATGCATAGGGTAAAACTTCTGATGAAATTCCAATTTCAATCATTTGTAGTTCCATGATCCCATATCATCACATAGCCTATACCATGTCAATGCATCTCCCTTCAAAGATAAAGGGAATACCTTCTTCTTGATAGCATCATTGGGCATACCTACAAGCTTAAATAATCCACAAACTTCATCCACATATATTAGGTGCTCATCAGGATGTAATGTTCCATCTCCTGCGAAAGGATTAGCTAGTAGTTTTTCTATCATACCTGAAGTAATTTCAAAGTAGGCATTTTCATTTTCAGTAGGTTCAGTAGGTTGAGGAGAAACTCTTTGCTCTACTGGTCGGGGTGAAGATACCTCGAACAAGCCCCTTAGAGGATTGCTTTCCATAGTAACAAGTGACAGTAAATTTCAGCACACTATATAAATTTTTCCTTACCAAATTCCACCTACCAAAGGCGCTTCACTCCCCGACAACGGTGCCAGAAAAGTTTCTTGATGACCCACAAGTGTAGGGGATCTATCGTAGTCCTTTCGATAAGAGTGTCGATAAGTAAAAGTCTCTTGATGACCCACAAGTGTAGGGGATCTATCGCCGCCCCCCTCCCTAGTCCAATTTGGACTGGCCATGGGCGCGGGGGGGAGGGGGCGGCCTGCCTTGTTGCCCTGCTCTCCTTTCCACTAAGGCCCATGAAGGCCCATGAACTTCCCGGGGGGGTCCGGTAACCCCCGGTACTCTGAAACTCATCCGAAACAACCCGAACCATTCCGGTGTCCGAATGTAACCTTCCAATATATGAATCTTTACCTCTCAAGCATTTTTAGACTCCTCGTCATGTCCGTGATCTCATCCGGGACTCCGAACAAACTTTGGTCATCAAATCACATAACTCATAATACAAATCGTCATTGAACGTTAAGCGTGCGGACCCTACGGGTTCGAGAACTATGTAGACATGACCGAGACACATCTCCGGTCAATAACCAATAGCGGAACCTGGATGCTCATATTGGTTCCTACATATTCTACGAAGATCTTTATCGGTCAAACTGCATAACAACATACGTTACTTCCTTTGTCATCGGTATGTTACTTGCCCGAGATTC
Organism: Triticum monococcum; assembly: GCA_034509565.1. Classification (NCBI taxonomy): domain Eukaryota; kingdom Viridiplantae; phylum Streptophyta; class Magnoliopsida; order Poales; family Poaceae; genus Triticum; species Triticum monococcum. Next base: position 72,850,190 of record CM067843.1, read on the forward strand.
GATCGTCGGTATCATCATACCTAGTTCAATCTCGTTACCGGCAAGTCTCTTTACTCGTTCCGTAATGCATCATCCCGCAACTAACTCATTAGTCACATTGCCTGCAAGGCTTACAGTGATGAGCATTACCGAGAGGGCCCAGAGATACCTCTCCGATACACGGAGTGACAAATCCTAATCTTGATCTATGCCAACTCAACAAACACCATCAGAGACACATGTAGAGCATCTTTATAATCACCCAGTTACGTTGTGATGTTTGATAGCACACAAGGTGTTCCTCTGGTATTCGGGAGTTGCATAATCTCATAGTCAGAGGAACATGTATAAGTCATGAAGAAAGCAATAGCAATAAAACTAAATGATCATTATGCTAAGCTAATGGATGGGCCTTGTCCATCACATCATTCTCTAATGATGTGATCCCGTTCATCAAATGACAACACATGTCTATGGTCAGGAAACTTAACCATGTTTGATTAATGAGGTAGGCAAGTAGAGGCATACTAGGGACACTCAGTTTTGTCTATGTATACACACATGTACTAAGTTTTCAGTTAATAAAATTCTAGCATGAATAATAAACATTTATCATGATATAAGGAAATCTAAATAACAACTTTATTTTTGCCTCTAGGGCATATTTCCTTCATCTCAGCGGCGAGACGGTCAGCTTCGGTCTGAGATATGGTGTTGACGAAAACGACGCAGATGTAGAGGAAGTAGCTGATCGGAGGCGAGCAGTCGCGTAGTCGCTTCCCAAAAACCTATTCACCCCTCTCCCGTATAGGAATTGGAGGGGCGGGGTTTCGGAGACATGCTCTCCCGTCGACCATGTACGAGACGGACGGGATGGAGTCACCGGCGGCAGCAGCAAAGGAACGACGGTGGGCAGTGCGCGTGGAGCAGATGTGATCTGTTCGTGACGACTATGGTTAGGAGACACCTGATGACCCACAAGTGTAGGGGATCTATCGTAGTCCTTTCGATAAGTAAGAGTGTCGAACCCAATGAGGAGCGGAAGGAAATGATAAGCGGTTTTCAGCAAGGAATTCTCTGCAAGCACTGAAATTATAGGTAATAGATAGTTTTGTGATAAGATAATTTGTAACGAGCAACAAGTAATAAAAGTAAATAAAGTGCAGCAAGGTGGCTCAATCCTTTTTGTAGCAAAGGATAAGCCTGGACAAACTCTTATATAGAAGAAAGCGCTCCCGAGGACACATGGGAATTATTGTCAAGCTAGTTTTCATCACGTTCATATGATTTGCGTTCGGTACTTTGATAATTTGATATGTGGGTGGACCGGTGCTTGGGTGCTGTCCTTACTTGGACAAGCATCCCACTTATGATTAACCCCCATTGCAAGCATCCGCAACTACAACATAAGTATTAAGGTAAACATAACTATAGCATGAAACATATGGATCCAAATCAGCCCCTTACGAAGCAACGCATAAACTAGGGTTTAAGCTTCTGTCACTCTAGCAACACATCATCTACTTATTACTTCCCAATGCCTTCCTCTAGGCCTAAATAATGGTGAAGTTTCATGTAGTCGACGTTCACATAACACCACTAGAGGAGAGACTACATACATCTCATCAAAATATCGAACGAATACCAAATTCACATGACTACTAATAGCAAGACTTCTCCCATGTCCTCAGGAACAAATGTATCTACTCACAAAGCATATTCATGTTCATAATCAGAGGGGTATTAATATGCACATAGGATCCGAACATATGATCTTCCACCAAATAAACCGGCTAGCATCAACTACAAGGAGTAATCAACACTACTAGCAACCTACAGGTACCAATCCCAGACTTAGAGACAAGAATTGGATACAAGAGATGAACAAGGACTTGAGAGGAGATGGTGCTGGTGAATATGTTGATGGAGATTGGCCCCGTCCCGATGATAGGACCGTTGGTGATGGAGATGGCGATGATTTCCCCCTCTCGGAGGGAAGTGTCCCCGGCAGAACAGCTCCGCCAGAGCCCTAGATTGGTTCCGCCAAGGTTCCGCCTCGTGGCGGCGGAGTCTCATCCCGAAAGCTTGCTTATGATTTTTTCCTCAATGAAAGAATCCATATAGCAGAATATGGGCATCGGAGGGCCACCAGGGGGCCCACGAGGCAGGGGGCATGCCCAGGGGGGTAGGGCGTGCCCCCCACCCTCGTGGCCAGGGTGTGGGCCCCCTCTGGAACTTCTTGCGCTTAGTATTTTTTATATATTCAGAAAATAGCTTCTGTGAAGTTTCAGGACTTTTGGAGATGTGCAGAATAGGTCTCTAATATTTGCTCCTTTTCTAGCCCAGAATCCCAGCTGTCGGCATTCTCCCTCTTTATGTAAACCTTGTAAAATAATAGAGAATAGGCATAAGTATTGTGACATAATGTGTAATAACAGCCCATAATGCAATAAATATCGATATAAAAGCATGATGCAAAATGGATGTATCAACACCCCACACTTATATAGGCGCAACCGCGTGGAGCGACATGGTTTCGACCCACGTCCATGATAGCCCATGATCAGACGTGTCAAATCGTAGCCCAACTGTCAAAAAACTCTCCGTTACTGATTGGCAAAAATAAGCGTGTAGGTGTGAGCTCGGCGGCTCATTCCCGCAACCTGCAGCGCATCGTGACGAGGCGTGGCCTGGCGAGGCGGGCGGCATATGAGGAGTGCGCGAGGGCCTCTTCTTTTCTCAAGATCCAATAGCATGTTGAAGAGAAACCCTTACAAAGAGGTCCAACTCCTTCTCCACTAGCGGGGTGGGACTAAACTTCCCACTACACCTAGTTGAAGGAAATACGCCCTAGAGGCAATAATAAAGTTGTTATTTATATTTCCTTATAACATGATAAATGTTTATTATTCATGCTAGAATTGTATTAACTGGAAACTTAGTACATGTGTGAATACATAGACAAACAGAGTGTCCCTAGTATGCCTCTACTTGACTAGCTCGTTAACCAAAGATGGTTAAGTTTCCTAGCCATAGACATGTGTTGTCATTTGATGAACAGGATCACATCATTAGAGAATGATGTGATGGACTTGACCCATCCGTTAGCTTAGCACGATGATCGTTTAGTTTGTTGCTATTGCTTTCTCCATAACTATACATGTTCCTATAACCATGAGATCATGCAACTCCCGAATACCGGAGGAACACTTTGTGTGCTACCAAAGGTCACAATGTAACTGGGTGATTATAAAGGTGCTCTACAGGTGTCTCCAATGGTGTTTGTTGAGTTGGCATGGATAAAGATTAGGATTTGTCACTCCGATTGTCGGAGAGGTATCTCTGGGCCCTCTCGGTAATGTACATCACAATAAGCCTTGCAAGAAATGTAGCTAATGAGTTAGTTACGGGATGTAGCATTATGGAGCGATTAAAGAGACTTGCTGGTAACGAGATTGAACTAGGTATTGAGATACCGATGATCGAATCTCGGGAAAGTAACATACCGATGACAAAAGGAACAATGTATGTTGTTATGCAGTTTGACTGATAAAGATCTTCATAGAATATGTCGGAACCAATATGAGCATCCAGGTTCCGCTATTGGTTATTGACCAGAGACATGTCTCGGTCATGTCTACATAGTTCTCGACCCCGTAGGGTCCGCATGCTTAACGTTCGGTGACGATCGGTATTACGAGTTTATGTGTTTTGATGTACCAAAGGTAGTTCAGAACCCCAGATTTGATCACGGACATGACGAGGAGTCTCGAAATGGTTGAGACGTAAAGATCGATATATTGGAAGCCTATGTTTGGACATCGGAATGGTTCTGGGTGAAATCGGGAGTATACTGGAACCCCCCCCCCACCCCCCGGGAGGTGTATGGGCCTTATTGGGCCTTAGTGGAAGAGAGGGAGAAGAAGCAAAGGAGGGGCCGCCCCCCCCCCAAGCCCAATCCTAATTGGGAGGGGGGCCGGCCCCCCTTTCCTTCCTTCTTCCTCCTCCTTCCTTCTCTCCTTAAACCAAACAAGGGAAGGGGGAATCCTACTCGCGGTGGGAGTAGGACTCCCTTGGGTGAGCCTAGAGAGGCCGGCCCCCTCCCCCTCCTCCACTCCTTCATATACGGGGGAGGTGGGCACCCCATAGACACACAAGTTGATCATTGATCTTTTCGCCGTGTGCGGTGCCCCCTCCACCATAATCTACCTCGGTTATATTGTAGCGGTGCTTAGGCGAAGCCCTGTTCCGGTAGCATCATCATCACCGTCATCACACCGTCGTGCTGACAAAACTCTCCCTCGAAGCTCTACTGGATCGTGAGTTCGCGGGACGTCACCGAGCCAAACGCGTGCAGATCACGAAGGTGCCGTACCTTCGGTGCTAGATCAGTCGATCGTGAAGACGTATGACTACATCAACCGCGTGGTTATAACGCTTCCGCTTACGGTCTACGAGGTTATGTAGATGATACTCTCCCCTCTCGTTGCTATGCATCACCATGATCTTGCGTGTGCGTAGGAATTTTTTTTTGAAATTACTGCGTTCCCCAATAGTGGCATCTGAGCCAGGTTTATGTGTAGATGTTATATGCACGAGTAGAACACAAAGGAGTTGTGGGCATGGGTATATACATATTGCTTGCCGTCACTAGTTGATTCTTGATTCAGTGGTATTGTTGGATGAAGCGGCCCAGACCGACATTACGTGTATGCTTACGCGAGACTGACTCTACCGACGTGCTTCGCACACAGGTGGCTAGTGGGTGTTTGTTTCTCCAGCTTTAGTTGAATCGGATTCAATGAACGGGGTTCTTTCTGAAGATCAACAAGCAATCACTATACTGCGTTGTGGTTTTTGATGCGTAGGTAAGAACGGTTCTTGCTCAGCCCGTAGCAGACATGTAAAACTTGCAACAACAAAGTAGAGGACGTCTAACTTGTTTTTGCAGGGCATGTTGTGATGTGATATGGTCAAGACATGATGCTAAATTTTATTGTATGAGATGATCATGTTTTCTAACGGAGTTATCGACAACTGGCAGAAGCCTTATGGTTGTCTCTTTATTGCATAAGATGCAAGCAGCATACAATTGCTTTACTTGATCGCTATGCGATAGCAATAGTTGCAAAAGCAATAGTTGGCGAGACGACCATGTGACGACACATTGATAGAGATCAAGATGATGGAGATCATGGTGTCATGCCGGTGACGATGGAGATCAAGACGGTACTTTGGAGATGGAGATCAAAGGCACAAGATGATGATGGCCATATCATGTCACACATTTTGATTACATGTGATGTTTATCTTTTATGCTTCTTATTTTGCTTAGTACGGCGGTAGCATTATAAGATTATCTATAAAAAAATTTCAAGGTATAAGTGTTCTCCCTGAGTATGCACCGTTGTGAGAGTTCGTCGTGCTGAGACACCACATGATGATCGGGTGTGATAAGCTCTACGTTCACATACAACGGGTGCAAGCTAGTTTTGCACACACGGAATACTTGGGTTAAACCTGACAAGCCTAGCATATGCAGATATGGCCTCGGAACACCGGAGACCGAAAGGTCGAGCGTGAATCATATAGTAGATATGATCAACATAGTCTTGTTCACCATTGAAAACTACTCCATCTCACGTGATGATCGGACATGGTTTAGTTGATTTGGATAACGTGATCATTTAGATGACTAGAGGGATGTCTATCTAAGTGGGAGTTCTTAAGTAATATGATTAATTGAACTTTAATTTATCATGAACTTAGTCCTGATAGTATTTGCAAAAACTATGTTGTAGATCAATAGCTCGCAATGTAGCTCCCCGTTTATTTTGATATGTTCCTAGAGAAAAACTATGTTGAAAGGTGATAGTAGCAATGATGCGGACTAGGTCTGTGATCTGAGGATTATCCACATTTCTGCACAGAAGAATTATGTCCTTGATGCACCGCTAGGTGACAGACCTATTGCAGGAGCAGATGCAGATGTTATGAATGTTTGACAAGCTCGGTATGATGACTACTTGATAGTTAGTGCACCATGCTTTACGGCTCAGAATTGGGACTTCAAAAACGTTTTGAATGCCATGGAACATATAAGATGTTCCAAGAGTTGAAACTAGTATTTCAGACTAATGCCCGTGTCGAGAGGTATGAGACCTCTGACAGTACTTTGCCTACAAGATGGAGGAGAATAGCTCAACCAATGAGCATGTGCTCAGATTGTCTGACTACTACAATTGCTTGAATCAAGTGGGAGTTGATCTTCCAGATAAAATAGTGGTTGACAGAGTTCTCTAGTCACTATCACCAAGTTATTGGAACTTCGTGATGAACTATAATATGCAAGGGATGACGAAAGTAATTCCCAAGCTCTTCGCGATGTTGAAATCAGCAAAGGCAGAAATCAAGAAAAGCATCAAGTGTTGATGGTTGACAAGACCACTAATTTCAAGTAAAAGGGCAAGGGAAAGAATGGGAACTTCAAGAAGAATGGCAAGCAAGTTGCCACTCCCATGAAGAAGCCCAAAGCTAGACCCAAGCCTGAAACTGAGTGCTTCTACTGCAAAGGAAATGGTCACTGGAAGTGGAACTGCCCTAGATACTTGGCGGATAAGAAGGATGACATATTGAACAAAGGTATATTGGATATACATGTTATTGATGTGTACTTTACTAGTGTTTATAGCAACCCCTCAGTATTTGATACTGGTTCAGTTGCTAAGATTAGTAACTCGAAACGGGGGTTGCAAAATAAACAGAGACTAGTTAAGGGCGATGTGATGATGTGTGTTGGAACTGATTCCAAGGTTGATAAGATCACCATCACACACTCCCTTTACCTTCGGGATTAGTGTTGAACCTAAAATAAATGTTATTTGGCATTTGCGTTGAGCATGAATATGATTGGATCATGTTTGTTGCAGTACGGTTATTCATTTAAGTCAAAGAATAATTGTTGTTCTAATTACATGAATAAAACCTTCTATGGTCATACACTCAATATAAATGGTTTATTGAATCTCGATCATAGTGATACACATATTCATAATATTGAAGCCAAAAGATGCAAAGTTAAAATGATAGTGCAACTTATTTGTGGCACTGCCATTTAGGTCATATTGGTGTAAAGCGCATAAAGAAACTCCATGCTGATGGGCTTTTGGAATCACTGTTGGGGAACATAGTAATTTCGAAAATTTTCCTTCGCACACGCAAGATCATGGTGATGCACAGCAACGAGAGGGGAGAGTGTTGTCTACGTACCAACGCAGACCGACTGCGGAAGCGATCACACAACATAGAGGAAGTAGTCGTACGTCTTCTTCCCGATCCGACCGATCCAAGTACCGTTACTCCGGCACCTCCGAGTTCTTAGCACACGTTCAGCTCGATGACGATCCCCGGGCTCCGATCCAGCAAAGCTTCGGGGAAGAGTTCCGTCAGCACGACGGCATGATGACGATCTTGATGTACTACCGACGCAGGGCTTCGCCTAAGCACTACAACGGTATGATCGAGGTGGAATTTGGTGGCAGGGGGCACCGCACACGGCTAAGGAACGATCTCAAGGATCAACTTGTGTGTCTATGGGGTGCCCCCTGCCCCCGTATATAAAGGCCAGGGGCAAGGGGGTCGGCCGGCTAGGAGGGAGGCGCAGGGAGGAGTCCCACTCCTACCGGGAGTAGGACTCCTTCCCCCAAATCCTATTCCTAATAGGACTCTTCGGGAGAAAGAGAAGAGAGGGGGGCCGGCCCCTTCTCCTAGTCCTAATAGGACTAGGGAAGGGGGGTTCGGCCGGCTAGCCTGTGGGCTGCCCCTTCTCTCTTTTCCACTAAGGCCCAATAGGCCCATTTGCCTCCCGGGGGGTTCCGGTAACCCTCCCGGTAATCCGGTAAAATCCCGATTTCACCCGGAACACTTCCGGTGCCCAAACATAGGCTTACAATATATCAATCTTTACGTCTCGACCATTTTGAGACTCCTCGTCATGTCCGTGATCTCATCCGGGACTCCGAACAACCTTCGGTACATCAAAATGCATAAACTCATAATAACTGTCATCGTAACGTTAAGCGTGCAGACCCTACGGTTCGAGAACAATGTAGACATGACCGAGACACGTCTCCGGTCAATAACCAATAGCGGGACCTGGATGCCCATATTGGCTCCTACATATTCTACGAAGATCTTTATCGGTCAGACCGCATAACAACATACGTTGTTCCCTTTGTCATCGGTATGTTACTTGCCCGAGATTCGATCGTCGGTATCCAATACCTAGTTCAATCTTGTTACTGGCAAGTCTCTTTACTCGTTCCGTCATACATCATCTCACAACTAACATATTAGTTGCAGTGCTTGCAAGGCTTATGTGATGTGCATTACCGAGAGGGCCCAGAGATACCTCTCCGACACTCGGAGTGACAAACCCTAATCTCGAAATACGCCAACCCAACATCTACCATTGGAGACACCCGTAGTACTCCTTTATAATCACCCAGTTACGTTGTGACGTTTGGTAGTACCCAAAGTGTTCCTCCGGTAAACGGGAGTTGCATAATCTCATAGTTATAGGAACATGTATAAGTCATGAAGAAAGCAATAGCAACATACTAAACGATCGTGTGCTAAGCTAATGGAATGGGTCATGTCAATCAGATCATTCAACTAATGATGTGACCTCGTTAATCAAATAACAACTCTTTGTTCATGGTTAGGAAACATAACCATCTTTGATTAACGAGCTAGTCAAGTAGAGGCATACTAGTGACACTCTGTTTGTCTATGTATTCACACATGTATTATGTTTCCGGTTAATACAATTCTAGCATGAATAATAAACATTTATCATGATATAAGGAAATAAATAATAACTTTATTATTGCCTCTAGGGCATATTTCCTTCAGTCTCCCACTTGCACTAGAGTCAATAATCTAGTTCACATCGCCATGTGATTCAGCAGCAATAGTTCACATCACCATGTGATTAACACCCATAGTTCACATCGTCATGTGACCAACACTCAAAGGGTTTACTAGAGTCAGTAATCTAGTTCACATATCTATGTGATTAACACCCAAAAAGTACTAAGGTGTGATCATGTTTTGCTTGTGAGATAATTTTAGTCAACGGGTCTGTCACATTCAGATCCGTAAGTATTTTGCAAAATTCTTTGTCTATAATGCTCTGCACTGAGCTACTCTAGCTAATTGCTCCCACTTTCAATATGTATCCAGATTGTGACTTTATATTCATCTGGATCAGTGTCAAAAACTTGCATCGACGTAACCCTTTACGACGAACCTTTTTGTCACGTCCATAATCGAGAAACATATCCTTATTTCACTAAGGATAATTCTGACCGCTGTCCAGTGATCTACTCCTAGATCACTATTGTACTCCCTTGCCAAATCAGTGCAGGGTATACAATAGATCTGGCACACAGCATGGCATACTTTATAGAACCTATGAATGAGGCATAGGGAATGACTTTCATTCTCTTTCTATCTTCTGTCGTGGTCGGGCTTTGAGTTTTTACTCAATTTCACACCTTGTAACACAGGCAAGAAACTTTTCCTTGACTGTTCCGTTTTGAACTACTTCAAAATCTTGTTAAGGTATGTACTTATTGAAAAACTTATCAAGCGTCTTGATCTATCTCTATAGATCTTGAAGCTCAATATGTAAGCAGCTTTACCGAAGTCTTTCTTTGAAAAACTCCTTTCAAACACTCCTTTTATGCTTTACAGAATAATTCTACATTATTTCCGATCAACAATATGTCATTCACATATACTTATCAGAAATGTTGTAGTGCTCCCACTCACTTTCTTGTAAATACAGGCTTCACCGCAAGTCTGTATAAAACTATATGCTTTGATCAACTCATCAAAGCGTATATTCCAACTCCGAGATGCTTGCACCAGTCCACAGATGGATCGCTGGAGCTTGCACATTTTGCTAGCACCTTTCGGATTGACAAAACCTTCTGTTGCATCATATACAACTCTTCTTTAATAAATCCATTAAGGAATGCAGTTTTGTTTATCCTTTTGCCAGATTTCATAAAATGCGGCAATTACTAACATGATTCGGACAGACTTAAGCATAGATACGAGTGAGAAAAACTCATCGTAGTCAACACCTTGAACTCGTCGAAAACCTTTTGCGACAATTCTAGCTTTGTAGATAGTAACACTACTATCAGCGTCCGTCTTCCTCTTGAAGATCCATTTATTCTCAATTGCTTGCCGATCATCGGGCAAGTCAACCAAAGTCCATACTTTGTTCTCATACATGGATCCCATCTCAGATTTCATGGCCTCAAGCCACTTTGCGGAATCTGGGCTCACCATCGCTTCTTCATAGTTCGTAGGTTCATCATGATCTAGTAGCATGACTTCCAGAATTGGATTACCGTACCACTCTGGTGCGGTTCTCACTCTGGTTGATCTACGTGGTTCAGTAGTATCTTGTCCTGAAGCTTCATGATCATCATCATTAGCTTCCTCACTAATTGGCATAGGTGTCGCAGAAACAGTTTTCTGTGATGTACTAATTTCCAATAAGGGAGCAGGTACAGTTACCTCGTCAAGTTCTACTTTCCTCCCACTCACTTCTTTCGAGAGAAAACTCCTTCTCTAGAAATTTTCCGAATTTAGCAACAAAAGTCTTGCCTTCGGATCTGTGATAGAAGGTGTATCCAATAGTTTCCTTTGGATATCCTATGAAGACACATTTCTCCGATTTGAGTTTGAGCTTATCAGGATGAAACTTTTCATATAAGCATCGCAACCCCAAAACTTTAAGAAACGACAGCTTAGGTTTCTTGCCAAACCATAGTTCACACGGTGTCGTCTCAACGGATTTATATGGTGCCCTATTTAACGTGAATGCAGCTGTCTCTAATGCATGACCCTAAAAACAATATTGGTAAATCGGTAAGAGACATCATAGATTGCACTATATCCAATAAAGCACGGTTATGACGTTCGGACACACCATTATGCTGTGGTGTTCCAGGTGGCGTGAGTAGTGAAACTATTTCACATTGTTTTTAACTGAAGGCCAAACTCGTAACTCAAATACTTTTCTCTGCAATCATATCATAGAAACTTTTATTTTCTTGTCACGATGATTCTCCACTTCACTCTGAAATTCTTTGAATTTTTCAAATGTTTCAGACTTATGTTTCATCGAGTAGATATACTCATATCTGCTCAAATCATCTGTGAAGATCAGAAAATAATGATACATGTCGCGAGCCTCAATATTCATCGGACCACATACATCAGTATGTATGATTTCCAACAAATCTGTTGCTCGCTCCATTGTTCCGAAGAACGGCGTTTTAGTCATCTTGCCCAAAAAGGCATGGTTCGCAAGCATCAAGTGATTCATAATCAAGTGATTCCGAAAGCCCATCAGCATGGAGTTTCTTCATGCGCTTTATACCAATATGACCTAAACGGCAGTGCCACAAATAAGTTGCACTATCATTATTAACTTTGCATCTTTTGGTTTCAATATGTGTATCACTACGATCGAGATCCAACGAACTTGTTTCATTGGGTGTATGACCATCGAAGGTTTTATTCATGTAAACAGAACAACAATTATTCTCTGACTTTAATGAATAACCATATTGCAATAAACATGATCAAATCATATTCATGTTCAATGCAAACACCAAATAACACTTATTTAGGTTCAACACTAATCCCGAAATTATGGGGAGTGTGCGATGATGATCATATCAATCTTGGAACCACTTCCAACACACATCGTCACTTCACCCTTAACTAGTCTCTGTTTATTCTGCAACTCCCGTATCGAGTTACTAATCTTAGCAACTGAACTAGTATCAAATATTGAGGGTTTGCTATAAACACTAGTAAAGTACACATCAATAACATGTATATCAAATATACTTATGTTCACTTTGCCATCCTTCTTATCCGCCAATCACTTGGGGTAGTTCCGCTTCTAGTGACCAGTCCCTTTGTAGTAGAAGCACTTAGTCTCAGGCTCAGGATCAGACTTGGGCTTCTTCACTTGAGCAGCAACTTGCTTGCCGTTCTTCTTGAAGTTCCCCTTCTTCCCTTTGCCCTTTTCTTGAAACTAGTGGTCTTGTCAACCATCAACACTTGATGTTTTTCTTGATTTCTACCTTCGTTGATTTCAGCATCACGAAGAGCTTGGGAGTTGTTTCCGTTATCCCTTGCATATTATAGTTCATCACGAAGTTCTACTAACTTGGTGATGGTGACTAGAGAATTCTGTCAATCACTATCTTATCTGGAAGATTAACTCCCACTTGATTCAAGCGATTGTAGTACCCAGACAATCTGAGTACATGCTCACTAGTTGAGCGATTCTCCTCCATCTTTTAGCTATAGAACTTGTTGGAGACTTCATATCTCTCAACTCGGGTATTTTCTTGAAATATTTAACTTCAACTCCTGGAACATCTCATATGGTCCATGACGTTCAAAACGTCTTTGAAGTCCCGATTCTAAGCCATTAAGCATGGTGCACTAAACTATCAAGTAGTCATCATATTGAGCTAGCCAAATGTTCATAACGTCTGCATCTGCTCCTGCAATAGGTCTGTCACCTAGCGGTGCATCAAGGACATAATTCTTCTGTGCAGCAATGAGGATAAACCTCAGATCACGGATCCAATCCGCATCATTGCTACTAACATCTTTCAACACATTTTTCTCTAGGAACATATTAAAATAAACACCGGGAAGCAACAACGCGAGCTATTGATCTACAACATGATTTGCAAAATACTACCAGGACTAAGTTCATGATAAATTTAAGTTCAGTTAATCAAATTACTTAGGAACTCCCACTTAGATAGACATCCCTCTAATCTTCTAAGTGATCACGTGATCCAAATCAACTAAACCATAACCGATCATCACGTGAGATGGAGTAGTTTTCAATGGTGAACATCGTCATGTTGATCATATCTACTATATGATTCACGCTCGACCTTTCGGTCTCTGTGTTCCGAGGCCATATCTGCATATGCTAGGCTCGTCAAGTTTAACCTGAGTATTCTGCGTGTGCAAAACTGGCTTGCACCCGTTGTAGATGGACGTAGAGCTTATCACACCCGATCATCACGTGGTGTCTGGGCACGACGAACTTTGGCAACGGTGCATACTCAGGGAGAACACTTCTTGATAATTTAGTGAGAGATCATCTTATAATGCTACCGTCAATCAAAGCAAGATAAGATGCATAAAAGGATAAACATCACATGCAATCAATATAAGTGATATGATATGGCCATCATCATCTTGTGCTTGTGATCTCCATCTCCGAAGCACCGTCATGATCACCATCGTCACCGGCGCGACACCTTGATCTCCATCGTAGCATCATTGTCGTCTCGCCAATCTTATGCTTCCACGACTATTACTACTGTTTAGTAATCTAGTAAAGCATTACATCGTGATTGCATTGCATACAATAAAGCGACAACCATATGGCTCCTGCCAGTTGCCGATAACTCGGTTACAAAACATGATCATCTCATACAATAAAATCAGCATCATGCCTTGACCATATCACATCACAACATACCCTGCAAAAACAAGTTAGACGTCCTCTACTTTGTTGTTGCAAGTTTTACGTGGCTGCTACGGGCTTAAGTAAGAACTCATCTCACCTACGCATCAAAACCACAACGATAGTTCGTCAAATAGACTCCGTTTTAACCTTCTCAAGGACCGGGCGTAGTCACACTTGGTTCAACTAAAGTTGGAGAGACAGTCTTCTGCAAGCCATCTATGTGCAAAGCACGTCGAGGGAACCGGCCTCGCGTAAGAGTACGCGTAAGGTTGGTCCGGATCGTCTCAACCAACAATACCGCCGAACCAAAGTATGACATGCTGGTAGGCAGTATGACTTGTATCGCCCACAACTCACTTGTGTTCTACTCGTGCAAATAACATCAAACCATAAAACCTAGGCTCGGATGCCACTGTTGAGGAACGTAGTAATTTCGAAAATTTTCCTACGCACACGCAAGATCATGGTGATGCACAGCAACGAGAGGGGAGAGTGTTGTCTACGTACCAACGCAGACCGACTGCGGAAGCGATCACACAACGTAGAGGAAGTAGTCGTACGTCTTCTTCCCGATCCGACCGATCCAAGTACCGTTACTCCGGCACCTCCGAGTTCTTAGCACACGTTCAGCTCGATGACGATCCCCGGGCTCCGATCCAGCAAAGCTTCGGGGAAGAGTTCCGTCAGCACGACGGCGTGATGACGATCTTGATGTACTACCGACGCAGGGCTTCGCCTAAGCACTACAACGGTATGATCGAGGTGGAATTTGGTGGCAGGGGGCACCGCACACGGCTAAGGAACGATCTCAAGGATCAACTTGTGTGTCTATGGGGTGCCCCCTGCCCCCGTATATAAAGGCCAGGGGCAAGGGGGTCGGCCGGCTAGGAGGGAGGCGCAGGGAGGAGTCCCACTCCTACCGGGAGTAGGACTCCTTCCCCCAAATCCTATTCCTAATAGGACTCTTCGGGAGAAAGAGAAGAGAGGGGGGCCGGCCCCTTCTCCTAGTCCTAATAGGACAAGGGAAGGGGGGTTCGGCCGGCTAGCCTGTGGGCTGCCCCTTCTCTCTTTTCCACTAAGGCCCAATAGGCCCATTTGCCTCCCGGGGGGTTCCGGTAACCCTCCCGGTAATCCGGTAAAATCCCGATTTCACCCGGAACACTTCCGGTGCCCAAACATAGGCTTCCAATATATCAATCTTTACGTCTCGACCATTTCGAGACTCCTCGTCATGTCCGTGATCTCATCCGGGACTCCGAACAACCTTCGGTACATCAAAATGCATAAACTCATAATAACTGTCATCGTAACGTTAAGCGTGCGGACCCTACGGTTCGAGAACAATGTAGACATGACCGAGACACGTCTCCGGTCAATAACCAATAGCGGGACCTGGATGCCCATATTGGCTCCTACATATTCTACGAAGATCTTTATCGGTCAGACCGCATAACAACATACGTTGTTCCCTTTGTCATCGGTATGTTACTTGCCCGAGATTCGATCGTCGGTATCCAATACCTAGTTCAATCTCGTTACTGGCAAGTCTCTTTACTCGTTCCGTAATACATCATCTCACAACTAACATATTAGTTGCAGTGCTTGCAAGGCTTATGTGATGTGCATTACCGAGAGGGCCCAGAGATACCTCTCCGACACTCGGAGTGACAAACCCTAATCTCGAAATACGCCAACCCAACATCTACCATTGGAGACACCTGTAGTACTCCTTTATAATCACCCAGTTACGTTGTGACGTTTGGTAGTACCCAAAGTGTTCCTCCGGTAAACGGGAGTTGCATAATCTCATAGTTATAGGAACATGTATAAGTCATGAAGAAAGCAATAGCAACATACTAAACGATCATGTGCTAAGCTAATGGAATGGGTCATGTTAATCAGATCATTCAACTAATGATGTGACCTCGTTAATCAAACAACAACTCTTTGTTCATGGTTAGGAAACATAACCATCTTTGATTAACGAGCTAGTCAAGTAGAGGCATACTAGTGACACTCTGTTTGTCTATGTATTCACACATGTATTATGTTTCCGGTTAATACAATTCTAGCATGAATAATAAACATTTATCATGATATAAGGAAATAAATAATAACTTTATTATTGCCTCTAGGGCATATTTCCTTCAATCACTTGATTATGAATCACTTGATGCTTGCAAACCATGCCTCATGGGCAAGATGACTAAGACTCCATTCTCCAGAACAATGGAGCGAGCAACTGACTTATTGGAAATAATACATACTGATGTATGCGATCCGATGAGTGTTGAGGCTCGTGGCGGGTATCGTTATTTTCTGACCTTCACAGATGATTTGAGCAAATATGGGTATATCTACTTGATGAAACATAAGTCTGAAACATTTGAAAAGTTCAAAGAATTTCAGAGTGAAGTGGAAAATCATCGTAAATAGAAAATAAAGTTTCTACGATCTGATCGTGGAGACGAATATTTGAGTTACGAATTTCATCTTCAACTAAAAAAATGTGGAATAGTTTCACAAATTCATGCCACCTGGAACACCACGGCATAATGGTGTGTCCGAACGTCATAACCGTACTTTATAGGATATAGTGCAATCTATGATATCTCTTACCGATTTACCCCTATCGTTTTGGGGTTATGCATTAGAGACAGCTACATTCACGTTATATAGGGCACCATCTAATCCGTTGAGACGACACCGTATGAACTATGGTTTGGCTAGAAACCTAAGCTGTCGTTTCTTAAAGTTTGGGGTTGTGATGCTTACGTGAAAAAGTTTCAGCCTGATAAGCTCAAACCCAAATAGGAAAAGTGTGTATTCATAGGACACCCAAAAGAAACTGTTGGGTACACCTTCTATCACAGATCTGAAAGGCAAGATCTTTGTTGCTAAGAGTGGATCCTTTCTAGAGAAGAAGTTTCTCTCGAAAGAAGTTAGTGGGAGGAATGTAGAACTTGACAAGGTAATTGTACCTTCTCCAGAATTGGAAAGTAGTTCATCACAGAAATCAGTTCTAGTGATTTCTACACCAATTAGTGAGGAAGCTAATGATGATGATCATGAAACTTCAGATCAAGTTACTACCGAACCTCATAGGACAACCAGAGTATGGTCCGCACCAGAGTGGTACGGTAATCATTTCTAGAAGTCATGTTACTAAACCATGACGAACCTACGAACTATGAGGAAGCAATGATGAGCCCAGATTCCGTGAAATGGCTTAAGGCCATGAAATCTGAGATGCGATCCATGCATAAAGAACAAAGTATGGACTTTGATTGACTTGCCCAATGATTGGCAAGCCATTGAGAATAAATGGATCTTCAAGAGGAAGACGGACGTTGATAGTAGTGTTACTATCTACAAAGCTCAAATTGTCGCAAAAAGGTTTTTGACAAGTTCAAGGTGTTGACTACGATGAGATTTTCTCACTCGTTGTAATGCTTAAGTTTGTCCAAATCATGTTAGCAATTGCCACATTTTATGAAATCTGGCAAACGGATGTCAAAACTGCATTCCTTAATGGATTTCTTAAAGAAGAGTTGTATATGATACAACAAGAAAGTTTTGTCAATCCTAAAGGTGCTAACAAAGTGTGCAAGCTCCTGTGATCCATCTATGGACTGGTGCAAGCATCTCGGAGTTGGAATATACGCTTCCATGAGTTGATCAAAGCATATAGTTTTATACAAACTTTTGAAGAAGCATGTATTTACAAGAAAGTGAGTGGGAGCTCTGTAACATTTATGATATTATATGTGGATGACATATTGTTGATCAGAAATGATACTGAATTTCTGGATAGCATAAAAGGATACTTGAATAAGAATTTTTCAATGAAAGACCTCGGAGAAGCTGCTTACATATTGGGCATCAAGATCTATAAAGATAGATCAAGACGCTTGATAAGACTTTCGATGAGTACATACCTTGATAAGATTTTGAAGGAGTTCAAAATGGATCAGTCAAAGAAGGAGTTCTGCCTGAGTTGTAAGGTGTGAAATTGAGTAAAGACTCAAAACCCGGCCATGGCAGAAAATAGAAAGAGAATGAAAAGTCATTCCCTATGCCCTAGTCATAGGTCCTATAAAGTATGATATGCTGTGTACCAAACCTATTGTATACCTTAGCATGATTTTGGCAAGGGAGTACAATAGTGATCTAGGAGTAGATCACTGGACAACGGTCAAAATTATACTTAGAGGACTAAGGAAATATTTCTTGGTTGTGGAGGTGATAAAAGAGTTTGTCATAAAGAGTTACGTCGATGCAAGCTTTTTACACCGATCTAGATGACTCTAAGTCTCGATCTAGATACATATTGAAAGTGGGAGAAATTAGCTAGAGTAGCTCTGTGCAGAGTATTGTAGACATAGAAATTTGCAAAATACATAGGGATATAAATGTTGCAGACCCGTAGACTAAACTTCTCTCACAAGCAAAACATGATCACACTTTGGGTGTTAATCACATAGCGATGTGAACTAGATTATTGACTCTAGTAAACCCTTTGGGTATTAGTCACATGAAGATGTGAACTAATCACATAAAGATGTGAACTATTGGTGTGAACTCACATGACGATGTGAACTAGATTATTGACTCTAGTGCAAGTGGCAGACTGGAGGAAATATGCCCTAGAGGCAATAATAAAGTTGTTATTTATATTTCCTTATATCATGATAAATGTTTATTATTCATGCTAGAATTGTATTAACCGCAAACTTAGTACATGTGTGAATACATCGACAAACAGAGTGAACATACTATGCCTCTACTTGACTAGTTCGTTAATCAAAGATGGTTAAGTTTCCTAGCCATAGACATGTGTTGTCATTTGATGAACAGGATCACATCATTAGAGAATGATGTGATGGACTTGACTCATCCGTTAGCTTAGCACGGTGATCGTTTAGTTTGTTGCTATTTCTTTCTCCATAGCTATACATGTTCCTATAACTATGAGATCATGCAACTCCCGAATACCGGATGAACACTTTGTGTGCTACCAAACGTCACAACGTAACTGGGTGATTATAAAGGTGCTCTACAGGTGTCTCCAATGGTGTTTGTTGAGTTGGCATGGATCAAGATTAGGATTTGTCACTTCGATTTTCGGAGAGGTATCTCTGGGCCCTCTCGGTAATGTACATAACAATAAGCCTTGCAAGCAATGTAGCTAACGAGTTAGTTACGGGATGTAGCATTACAGAACGAGTAAAGAGACTTGCCGGTAACGAGATTGAAGTAGGTATTGAGATACCGACGATCGAATCTCGGGCAAGTAACATACCGATGACAAAAGGAACAACGTATGATGTTATGCGGTTTGACCAATAAAGATCTTCGTAGAATATGTATGAACCAATATGAGCATCTAGGTTCCGCTATTGGTTATTGACCGGAGACATGTCTCGGTCATGTCTACATAGTTCTCGAACCCGTAGGGTCCGCACGCTTAACGTTCGGTGACGATCGGTATTACGAGTTTATGTGTTTTGATGTACCGAAGGTAGTTCAGAGCCCCAGATTTGATCACAGAGATGACGAGGAGTCTCGAAATGGTCGAGACGTAAAGATCGATATATTGGAAGCCTATGTTTGGACATCGGAATTGTTCCGGTTGAAATCGGGAGTATACCGGAACCCCCCGGGAGGTGTATGGGCCTTATTGGGCCTTAGTGGAAGAGAGGGAGAAGAAGCGAAGGAGGGGGTGCCCCCCCCCAAGCCCAATCCGAATTGGGAGGGGGGTCGTTCCCCTTTCCTTCCTTCTTCCTCCTCCTTCCTTCTCTCCTAAAACCAAACAAGGGAAGGGGGATCCTACTCACGGTGGGAGTAGGACTCCCTTGGGTGAGCCTAGAGAGGCCAGCCCCCTCCCCCTCCTCCACTCCTTCATATACGGGGGAGGGGGCACCCCATAGACACACAAGTTGATCATTGATCTTTTAGCCGTGTGCGGTGCCCCCCTCCACCATAATCTACCTCGGTTATATTTGTAGTGGTGCTTAGGCGAAGCCCTGTTCCGGTAGCATCATCATCACCGTCATCACGCCGTCATGCTGATGAAACTCTCCCTCGAAGCTCTACTAGATCGTGAGTTCGCGGGACGTCACCGAGCCGAGCGTGTGCCGATCGCGGAGGTGACGTACCTTCGATGCTAGATCGGTCGATCGTGAAGACTTACGACTACATCAACCGCATTGTCATAACGCTTCCGCTTACGGTCTACGAGGGTACGTAGACGATACTCTCCCCTCTCGTTGCTATGCATCACCATGATCTTGCGTGTGCGTAGGATTTTTTTTGAAATTACTGCGTTCCCCAACACTAGTGCCATATAACCCACATGGGCCCTTAGTGATTTTTCTGAAATTGTTGGATGGGCCTAAAGCCCACCCCACGCACAGATGGCACCATTGAAAGAAAAAATCAATGCACTACAGGAATCAGGTATTTTGCTGTCTGCCACGGCAGACGGCAAAGGACCACAAAGCTGACGGCAAAGCTCTTTGCCGTCAACCATGGACGGCAAACGTGTCTGGCATTGTAAACACTGGCAAAGAGCTTCTTTGTCGTCTATTTTGTGACAGCGGACGGCAAAGACCCTTTGTCGTTGGTAATGGATGACGAAGAAGGTAGACGACAAAGAACCAGCGTTAGCCACGTTAGGTGGCTAACGTCAGACTTTGCCGTCAGCCAGCGGACGGCAAAACATGCTTCGACATGTCACCACGTACACTTCACCCACATACCCGGCATGACGTCCGGTCAAACCGCCACGCGTCGCCTCGGGGAAAGCGCGTTGTGGGAAAGTGCATCATCTGCCACCTCCACGCCCCATCCCGTCGATGACCACCTTGCCTTCCACCCCCATCGTCCCGTCTCATTGTCCCATCCCGCCCTGAGGCGCCGGCATTAATGAGCAGTAATGTCGGCTACCGGCCCGGCCGCCCACCTCTCGTTGCCCGGACGGCTATATGAACCTGCCCCACCGTCGGCCCCCCACACCCGACCTCAAACCCGCTGCCGGCGAGAAATGCAGCCCAACGCCGGCGATGTCCTACCACCATGGGAGCAGCAGCGACGATGATGATGCCCGAGCGCCTGGCCGTCCAGCCTCGACAATCCGGAGACGAAGGAGTTGTGCCGGTACGGCCTCCTCGTGACGACAGGCTGACATCTTCCCTGGCAGTGGAAGATCAGCACGGACGGCTACCCAACGCTCGGCCCCGGCGCAACGGCGAATACATCGACTGTCGCCACAACATTCAAGGCCGGTATGACTTCTCGCGTGGCAAGGTGTACAACGATGTGACCGCCGCCTTCTGGCTTGCGGCGACCGGCGTCACCCCCCACTTCACTGCCCCGAGCCACCGACGCGGATCTGACCACCCCCAGCCAACCCCCCCCCCCCCCCCCGGCGTCGGCGTAGGGCCCCGCCCTGCGGGAGCACCCTCGCGGATCTGACCACGCTAGCCAGCCCTCCCGGCGCCCGCACGCGCACCGGCCGCCCCCCTGTCGTCGAGCTGCCGTCGGAACAAGTTGTCCTCCGTGAGGACGACGATCCGGACGACACTCCGGGGTGGCATGTTGCCCTACGGGCGTCGGAGGCGGCTGCGAGGGAAGCCGCCGAGGTAGCGGCCGCCATCGACACTGCCGCGGCCACGGAGGCAGAGGAGGCCGTGATGGCGCCGGTGAAGGAGGAGGAGGCGGCGCCATCGGAGGAGGAGGCGGCGGCTCCGGCGGAGGAGGAAGACGGCCACGTCGACTGGGACAACGTCGTCGCAGACAGCAGCTGCGACGACGGCGGTGACGGCGAAGGCCCCGTCGTGATCCACCTGCTCGCTAGCAATGACGACGACTATATGTAAAAATATTATGTAAAATATATCTATGTTGAGTGAAAATGCAATTTGAAAAATAGATCTATGTTGAATTTTATGCCGGCGGGGCGGGGGGAGCGGCGTGCGACCTGGGGGGGCTTAGCGGCGGGTCGTCGGTGGCGGCGGGCGGCGGTGGGGTGCGGTCAGGGGGGAAGAGGAGGGAGTGGGAGACGAAGAGAGGAGGGGGCATTGGGACCGTTAGGTAGGGGCTTGTTTGACGTCCGCTAGCTGACGGCAAAGTGAGGGGGTGGGGTGGGCCGTTACAATAGCTGGCCTCCACTGGACCCCACCCACCTCTCTGCCTTCAGCTAGCAGATGGTAAAGTTTTGTTGTCGTCAGCAAGCCGACGACAAAGAAGAAGTTGATGGCAAATTCTCCGATTCCAGTAGTGATGGTTGGATGACTACTTGCGATGTTTTACTCATGCTTGTCCTGTCCAGAGGGCACAATGGTTATTACTTGCTAAATTTTGGCACAATTTCAGCATGCGCTCTACTTTGGACAACAAATCTCCATTCGAGGTGCTCTACGGCCATTCTTCTCGCCACTTTAGTGTTACATCTGCCGACACTTGCCCTGTTCCTAAATTGGATGTGTGGTTAAAGAGTGTGGCCTTATGCTGAGATTGTTACAGGAACGCGCTCATATGAAAAACCATGGCAACAAGAAGCGTTCAGGCCGAGTGCTCCAGATTAGCGACTCTTTTTAAGCTGCAACCCTATAGTCAGTCTACATTTGCATCACGAGGACAGCCCAAGTTGTTGTTCAAGTTTTATGGTCCGTTCAAAGTGCTTGACGGGTTGGTTACATAGCTTATCGTCTCTAATTTTCTTCTAAATCTCACATCGATCCATCTGAAGGTGCTCAATTATTTGTACCATGAAAAGTGTTACAGCGTCGATTTTGGCATGAAGGCAACATGATGGTGCAACGATTCAGATGTCGGATTAACCGGAATTTTTTGCAATATGGGAAGACTTATATGAGCTCAAGCAAAGGTTTCCTTTTTTGAGAATTAAGCAAAGGTTTCCATGAGCCATAGTTTAGGGACAAGTTGTTCTTCAAGGGACGGGGCCAAGTCAATAGCGACAAAGTCAGCGACCAAGCCTCTAAACGCATCGCCAGTGCCGTTAGGCCCGAGAGAAGGATACATCATCCTTCTAATCCCTACACTCGAAACCAATGGGTCACGGTCCCGTTAACACATGGAAGGTTTTCATCTTTTGAAACCTGGGCTTCATGTCATATAAACAGATGATGCATAGCGGCTTCCCTTCAAAATCCTTCTAATCCCTACTACCTCGCTGCTCCATATTGTTTTTATGACATGTAAACAGGGACCTCCCATCGTGCGTTTATATGACATGAAAATTGGAAAATATGATTAGCTAGATAAAAACATGAATGATTTTGAAAATTCTTAACATTTTTTGAGAAACACGAATATTTTTTGGGAAAAACTTCTGTTCAACCGGCGGATTTTTCTGTGCCCGTCGATCACCTTTGTGGTTGTCGATCTGTCTATAGTCAGACATCTCTTTCCATAGCCCAGATTTGCAACTGGGGTGTTTGTTGCAATTCTTCCACCGCAACAACTAGTTTGTTGCAAGATCTAGAATTCCCGCAGCAGTGACTGAAAGACATGCCACTAGATGCGTCAGTGCCGCCGCCAGCGAGCAAGCTCTCCTGTTCCCTTTCCTTGCTCATCGGCTTTCCTCTCTCCTCCCCCTTAGTTGTCTGCCCGCCTCTCTCCCTTCCTCCCTTTCCTCGGTCGTTTATCGCCTCTGAAACCATGGCGCCGCTGCGGAGCTCCCAACCATGGAGCTAATCTCCTCCATGCAAGCCGCGACCATCCCCGGCCACCTACGAAAACATGGAGCCGATGCGGAGCTCCCATGCTCGGCATGGCCACCGCCAATCTCCACCACGCCGGCCCCGACCATCACTAGCCGCCTACGCCACTGCGACCATCCCGGTGTTGCATTTTTTTCTGAAACATCACTGATGTTACAGAGGCATGGGTCTGCAAGCTCGCCAGATTGCTACATCTCCGACGTTTCTGAGACATTGCCGGTGTTGTGGAGGTGCGGGAGCTGCGAGCTTGCCGGTTTGTAACGTCCGACGTTTCCTGAAACATCACTGGGCTTACGAGCTCACCAGATTGCAACGTTGCTTGTGTTACTGAAACATAACCTATGTTGTGATCTTGATATTTCTGAAACAAAGCTTCTGTTGCAAGATCGGACGGCTCGCAACCCAGCTGATCTTTTAAAAAGATCAGCCGGCGGACGCGTAGCACGACCCATATTTTTTTCCAATTGTTAACATCTTTTAAAGGAAACAATTTCCAAGAATTCGTTTTTTTATATTTTTGAACAAACTTAAAAACGGGAAAACTCTTAAAAATATGAAGATTAAAAAAACAAGAAAATCTTTTGAATATGTGGGAAAAAATTAAAGGGTTTTTATCATTTATGCCACTAGTTGTGTCCCACTACTCAGTTTTGCCATTAGAAGTTACAACTGCTCAAAAATGCCATCAATCCGTGAGATGCTTGCTCAAAAATGTCATTAGATATCTCAAAAATGCCATCATTCTATTAGATGTTTGCTCAAAATGCCATTAGACATTGTTATTTTTACGTCAAACCCGTTGACCATGTTCTATGACAAAAATAAGCCTAGACCCACATGTCAGTTCTCTCTATCTCACAATGATATGTGTGTCCCCACTTGTTTAGGAGTAACCAAGCAAATAATTTTATAGGAAAATAAGAACGTTGTTGGGATCAAGTGGGCCCCATACTTTATTGTAGTGAGATAGAGGGAGAGCTGGCATGTTGGTTCATAGGTATTTATATCATTATAACATGGCAAAAGAGATTTGAGATCACAATAATGGTGTTTAGTGGCATTTTTTAGCATGTGTCTAATGAAGCGATGGCATTTTTGAGCAGTTGAAATTTCTAGTGGCAAAACTGAGTAGTGGGACACAACCGGTGGCATAACTGATAAAAACCCAAAATTAAAACAAGAACTTCTTCAAATTTCAAAATAAAATTTTGAAAAACCCGAACATGATTTGAAATTCCCCAAATATTTTTTGAAAAGGCCAACATTTTATGAATATGTGAAATTTTTTGAAAGCATGAACTATTCTGAAATTTGATTTGAAAAGAAACAGAAAAAAAGGAAAAACAAAAACCGAGAGAAAACAAAAAAATAAAGAAAACAAAAAGGAAGAAAAACCGGATCAAGGTTCCTTAAACCGGTTATGAACCTTTTGCCAGAACCAGTGGCTCGCTCCTCTCGAATTCGAATTCCTCGATTGATAGACAAATCCCCATTCCGATCTAGATCCACTATCCCCACGCTAAGAAAGAAGACAATAACGCGAACACTGGCTGCTTCTCGAGCGCACGGCTGATACAATGCAACAGCTGTCTGCTGATAGCCATGGCTGCCTACGCGATCCAACAGCGACGGGGCCTCCAGCCGCCGACAGAACCTGGTCTCTGGCGTCCGAAATTGTTAGACCTTGGGTTCTTCTCGAACAAGTCGCTGGTGAGCGGGCGAGCTGGCCGAGCGGCGACGGCAAAGCTGCAGGTGGCTCGGTCGAAGCCGGTACATAACCAGTTACCCACACGTAAATAGAAAAATGAAAAGACAATCAATAAAAATGAGACAATGAATTGGTAATCAAAGTTTATGAACTGGTTGCAATTTTGTGAAGCCCATCTTGGATCTTGGGGGGTGGCAAGTACTCCCTCTGTAAACTAGTACTAATAAATATATAGTTCAAAAAAACTAATAAATATATAAGATCTTTTAGATCACTACTATAAGATCTTTTTAGCGAGCTAAAAGATCTTCTATTAGTTTCAGAGGACTAATATCTAAAAGATCTTATATTAGTCTAGAAACTAACAAGATTTTTTAATAGTGATCTAAAAGATCTTATATTAGTTTACACAGAGAGCACTAACCTTTTGTTTTACTAGTTTCACACAAGGGAATTACCAGAGCAAGTAGTCACACTGTCACAGCCCTGTGGGCAACGAGCCAGCGACGACATGCGCATACCCACCAACGTCAAACCACATTATCGGTCTCATGCCAACAACCTGACAGCTGAGTATCAAAACCATATAAGCTAACAGGCACCAATGTACAAGGGGATGATTCGCCATCACACCTCACAACGGCTCAACATGTGATACATAGATAAATAAATGGCTGGAGAATATCTCTACCAATTGCT
This sequence comes from Triticum monococcum, assembly GCA_034509565.1. Classification (NCBI taxonomy): domain Eukaryota; kingdom Viridiplantae; phylum Streptophyta; class Magnoliopsida; order Poales; family Poaceae; genus Triticum; species Triticum monococcum. The sequence goes on from CM067843.1 coordinate 72,875,916, forward strand.
TGTTGAATGAAAGTTTTTACAGCAAGACATGATAACACAGCTACAGCAACCCACGAAACAAGACGTCCTAGCGCACTTATTTCCATGGCTCAGGCACCAAAGAATGGACCGGGGACCGGCATAACTCAATCTCAATCTAGAATCAATGGAGAGGAACATCGGTTATTCTGCTTCCTCTCCAGCCCTAAGCCGCGGCGGATTTGCATACCGGGCATGCGTTCTTCACCTGCAACCACTTCTTGATGCAGTCGGTGTGGAAGTCGTGCCTGCACTTCAGAATTCCCAGGAGGTCATTGTCTTTGTACTCCTCCTGCCATAGTTCAATAATCATACATCAGAACTGGAGGAGCAAACGATTCAGGGCATGCTTGTAATGAATTTTTCAACATGGAACTGGAAATTAGGAGCATAAGAAATTCGTACCAGGCAGACTAGACAGCGCCCATCATCTTCGTCGTCTTGCTCCTCATCAGAACTGCAACACACCACTTCTTTCACACAACCTGAAATCTTTTCGTCGGCAAGGCCGGTGTTCACAGTACCTATGGATTCCTCCAAGGCCAACAGTTCCTGTACATACAAGACGGAAAAGGTTGAGAAAAGATCCTGAAGTTTCCAGAGTAGAAGAAGCAAACGACCATGTTTATACCTCATAACTCATTTCATCAATGTTCAGTCTCAAGTCCCTGTGGGGGTCAGCAGCTGCTTGTCTTGATTGTTGATAGAAAGCCAACTGCTCCATCATAACCCGCTACACAAACAGCAGCTAGATCAATAAAAATATTCAAACTTAAATGGATACCAGCTTAATTACCTGAAAACAGGAAACAAGACCTCTACCTGTGTCTCAGCGATCAAATGGAATGAGCTCCTATCTACCAATCTATTCCTTCCAGTGCTGGCATGTGCCATGGATACCCTTGCATGCCTAGAAGATGCCCCAGTACTGATAGGAGATGGCAGATTGATCCTAATGGATGTAGAGGTAGCAGCTGGATAGTTCGGAATGACTGCATCATGGGAAAATGCTCTTGAGCCAGAGGAAACTGTGGAGGATGGATGGCCGTAGCTAGGAACGGCGCCACCATGAACAGCTCTAGGAGCAGTAAAGCCACCATTAGCAAATACCGCACTGTCTGAAGATCCATGGACAGTTGGGGCAGCAGCAGCACCTGAGCCATGAACAGCTCTAGGAGCAGGAAAGCCAGCATTGGCAAACATCACACTGTTTGAAGAACCATGGACAGTTGGGGCAGCAGCAACACTTGAGCTGCTGCTTTGCATAGGCATAGGATGATGGTAGATCCTACCAGTGATCCCAGTGCCACCTAAACACAGTCAAAATACATAGACTGTAAGTTTGAAAGAAATTTATAAATAGCATAAAAACAACAACCTCATATGCTATATCATATACAAGATGATTTGGGGCACTAATAATCCACATTTTTTTCTGGTAAAATTGTATCACCCAGACTGAAAAGCAGCCGCAGATAACTACTAAAATCAAGTCACAAAAGCAACCTCATACCAAAATTAAAGATGTGAACAGAAGACTGCATGAGATGCTAATTGTCAAGGGAAAAACTTGGGGGAGTGCATTAGCAAGACAATAATGACGCATCAAGCACATTAAGCAAAGAATTAGTTACTAACCTGAAGGTAATGTTCTTGTTGGCACAGAAAAGGGTGCTTGGTTCCTTTCTGCTGCCGTACTTACGAAAGCACTTGTGGCTGAATGGAATGGCAGCTGATGATTGTTACTTGGTGTGTAAGTTGAAGCTGGCCTAGGTTCCAACGAAACATTAGCACTATCATGACGTGCTCTGACATTCCTCTGAGATCCTTCTTGATTAACTAAGCGTTGGTCAATCCAGTTGCTTGGACCAACGCTTAAAGGCATTTGCGGATGCAAGGGCTCATTAAGTGCACTAGGATTTGGCTGCACAAAATCAGAGAAGTTACTGTTGGAAGAGCTGCCAACATAATAGTCAACAGCGTCCATTCCCTCCACTGAAGGAAGGAGGTTCTTTCGCTTCATTGCAACCATTCTGTTGTCCACATGGGAACTTAGGGCAGGTTTCGGCTGAGCATCATATGGTACATGGCCGCTGGATCTTGCAGTGCGATAGGGAACTAATGAAACATGTGAGGTCCCTAGGTTCACAACTCTATGACCTGGAAACTGTGTAGCATGACTTGAAGATGGAGCGTCATTTGATCTACTTGCCATAGTCCCAAAGCCTGGAGGACCAAGTCTAAGGGGTGCATCACTACCCGGATGCTCAAAAAGCATCTGACCTGAGATTGAAACAAGAGTGTTACTATTTTATCATATAACTAAGATAAACAGCAGAACAGAGCACAGGTGAAGTATAGCTACCTAAAGGCACAGGTTCATTGCCATGCCCATCCCTGGGTTGAGTATGATCCATCTCTGGCGCTTGGAGATGGTTCAGATGATGTCTAGCCAAGAAACAGCCCTGTCTGGTTGCCCTTAACCTGGAACCACAAATTGAATGAACATCAATAGTCTAGAATCAGACAGCAATGCTAGTCTAACTGAAAACAATGTGCTAGCATTAAGTTGAACACAGATTATGGACTGAGCTACCGCCGCAACTCAGGTATACAAACATGAAACTGACTTCATATACTCCTACAAAGCTAGGAAGGTAGATTGATTAGTACATCCACCCATTACTTTAGCAAAAGAAATGGACTTTGTGCTATATCGTTAGGTAATTAGCAGTTGAAGGTGAGATATTTAACAAATGTGAACAATCACGACAAAAGGGGGGAACATTGCCCTTTCTAAATGGAGTATATTGGCTTCTAACAACAAATTCTTGTTCAAGAATATAGCAGCTGATAGAAACAGGGCAAGGTTATCAGTCAACAGATGCACAGGGAAAACATGTTATTTGACCAAACTGGTTGCTGAGAGCAGGGCAGCAAGGGTCATTAAGCAAACCCATCAGAGTGCAATCCGCTTTGTTTCCTTTGTCAGAACGAGGAGCAACCTAGCATGCACACGACTGACTCTGTTCTATCATCAAATTAATCTCACCTATGCCACAAGTAATAAACAATACAAACAAGCATCCCGTCCCGCGCCAACGAGAGCATATCGACAGATCAATCCACGACCAAGAATTGGTGCCAGGGATTGTACAACAAACAGCGATTATAGAGCTTTGAACCTGGACCCGGATATAGCAGGTGATAAATAAAAACTACGGCATGCCTATCCGCGAACAGGTGCGCGAGTAAAATTTCAAATTCGTTCGATGCGGTACCCAAAGCGGACCAAAATGGTCGCTCCCCTTGCTACACGGCGCGTCGCATACAAGCAAGATACTACTACTCGTACTATAATTGGCGAGAAACGGCAACTAGTGGGAATCAATCAAAGAAATCAGGATAAATCTACACGTTTCCTTTTCGAGACGGGGGGGCCAATCAAGCACGCACGCACGCACGTGACCGGCTCTGCTCTATCACCAGCCAGGCAGGCCAATCCTGCCCGGGCAGGAGGCGGTTAGCTGAACGGCGCAAACACGTGCCCCGCCGCTCGCTACCACGGCGGATCAGCCGCCGCCGCCGCCGGAGAGGGGAGGGGAGGGGAAGCGCAACGGAAAGCCAGAGGGGGCGCGGCGGAATCGGCCGAAGCGGACGGGGAATCGGGATGGGGGCCGGTACCTGCGCGCGGGCGGCGGCCGATCCGGGGCGCGATCCGGCCAGATCGGCGGCGGGGGAGGGAGGCGGCGCGGCTGGCTGCTTCTGCTGGGCTGGGTTGTACGCAGGGAAGAAACAAATTTGTCCGCGTGGGTGGGGAGGGAGGGAGACGGTGGGGGCTGGGCTGGGGACGACGAGGCAGAGGGGTATTTATAACGGGTGGGAGAGGGTGAGGGCGTTGGCGCTGGCGTTGGAGAGGCGGAGAAGGAGTAGCGCCCCTCGCGTGGGAAGGGAGGGCCGGCGGGCCCCTCCCTCCCCCTCCCCCTCCCCCTCCTCGCCACTTTACTGCCAGAAATAAGCGTCTCCCCTGCCTCGTTTTCAAAATTCGAACCCCCGGGCCCGCCCGCCAGCGAGGGGCCGCACCGCACCCGGCACGCACCGGTTGGGCCACGAGGGCGTCTGGACAGGCAGGGGCCCACGCGGAGAGACGCGGCTCGTACTGGTAGTAGTATTAGGGTCGTATACGGATACACGGGGAGATACGGTGCGGTACGGTTGGGTGCGGAGAGGGGGTGGGGTGGGGCCCAAGTGTAAGGATGGGTTTGACTCACGGCGTTACTTGCTGCTTGCCTTTTCCCTGTGGACGGACGCCTTTCGCCTTTGCTTGAAAGCCTCTCCTTTTGGCCTGGGTGCGACACAAGCACCAACTGCGTTTTCTGGCCATGACAGGGCGGAGCCGGGTAGGATCGGCCTACCTATAGCTGTGCCTTATTTCTTTCCCTTTCTCCTCTTGTCACCTTCGTGGCCAGATATTGCTAAACAATTCTTCTCTTCCTCCGGCGTATAAAGCTCGTATATATGGCCCTTAATTACGATCATTAGCGGCTGCCTATGCCTATACCTGTGGCTGCCTTTTCTCTTAATTATTAGCAAGTTTGTATTATTATTTCTTTTCTTTCCCTTGTCACGTTCGCGGCGAGATACGCTACACAAGCCTGGCGTATAGAGCTCGTATATGAGGCCCTTAATTACGATTGTTTAATATCCCGTATGTATGCAGCGTATATCTCGATTAATCCTGCAACATATACATGGGCAATAAATTAATAGTACTACGCAAAAATAGTAGGTGATTGCAATCCCGGTTGGCCCTTGCTAGCACGGAGATCTTTCAAAAATTGGTGTGTGGATTTCGTTTCGGATTGTTAATATCTTTCCCGTGTCTGTTTACGGGTGGTTTGACGTTGACTCTAGCAGCGGGGAGAGGCGCACGGAAAGGTCTGCGTCCACGCCCTGGCCATGGCCCATGGGTGCCGCTGGCCCATCCCGGGCCCACGGGTCGGTGGGGGTCAGCTACGACGACGTGGCTGTCTTTTCCGTGTGCCCGGCTCGCCCTCGCGCTCGCGCTGACGGAGGGCGGGCACGCCGGGGGGTACGTCGCGCACGTGGGCGCGGCTGACCTGTGGGGCCGACGGCAAAAGCGCCACCCAGCTTTGCCATTAGTCTTGCGCGCCACGTAGTACGTGTCGTCTGGCGTGGGGCTGGGCCGGGCTGGAGCCCATCATCGGTTCCTCCGTAGTCCGTGCGAGGAAAACGGTTGCCAGGGCGCTGCAGCTGCACAGAGAGAGAGAAGCGGGCGGACGCGACCCAGGGCGCGAACGGGCGGCACGGAGCGGAGAGCATCCGATGTGTGGTGTGGCGTGGCGTGGGTCACGTTCCATCCATCGCGCAGCACGCGGGCCTACGGCTAGGCACGGAGCCAGCCAATAGATGGATGGATAGCCCCCTGACGCCTGCGGACCAAAGCAACGCAGCTGCAGCACGCTACGCCATACCACGCCAGGCGCTAAAAGAAATCACAGGGAAATTGGTGCTACTAGCTGGTAGAGTACGTCTCGTATTGATGATGAGCCTAGCTTGGGCCGAGCTGCCGGTCGATAGATAAATGCAGATGCCGCACCGAACTGTGCCAGCAGTACTCCTGCATTGATCAAGGGGCTCTTTTTTTTTTTTACTTTGCTGATGAGGAGTGATTTTTTTTTACTGAACGGGTATTCGTCTGGGTGTATTATACGCCCTCGTTTCGCCTCAGCCAGCTGAAACTTCTGAAAGCCTGCGCGAGAAGAAAATGATAGCGTCTGAAAGTGCTTTAGGAGCACCGGTAAGTTTCTGAATCACGAGCGGCATCTCGCTCGCCGAAACTGTTCGGCGCAGTTTTTTTACTGCGGGGGAACTGTTCCGCGCGGTTACGGAGAGAGTAGAGGGTCTGGTCAAGCCATCGACCGATCGACGGTAGAGGATGCGGTATATGCCTCTTTTCCCTGTATCTACTGATGTCTGTCTGGCTGTCTGAAAAGGATTTTGCCATTAACGCCTAGTGCGCGCAGTACTGAAGGAGCTGCGGGTCTCCGGTAGCTGTGGCCGTAGACTGAGGCTGACGATAACTTGGGGCAAAAGGGAAGGCCGTGTATGAACTCGCTGACCAAGTTTGGGCGTCTACGGCCTTTACAGGGCGTCGTGCGCGTCCTGGCCAACACGCCCCGGATTGGCATTTTGACCGTGGGCGTGCAGTGAACAGTAGGTGAGCTATTGATCCGATTGTGTCTACTACCTTGGTTAACATGAAGTTTAAGGATCCTTTGATTCAAGAGAATTACGCCGTCTTTAAAAAAACGAGAAGTCTAAAAATCTGCCATCGGATTTTCGATGATGTCGGTCAAACATACTGCCCTTGGATATTATGTACGAATCTTGACGCATGCCTCCTTGACATATCACACATCGAATCGTTTACCGCGGCCGGTCAACCCGGGCGAATGGGGCGTTTTTCCCCTTGCCCCATCAGTTTCATCACACTAGCTCTTCCATTCTCCGTGCACCAATCCTCCCCTGTCGAGCACTTCCTCTCTCCGTGAGGGCACATCTCACGATTTTTCGGCGATACCCGGTGGAGGCAAGGGAGCGGGGTTGAGGGTGGGAGCACAGGGGCCGCGCCAGGGGATTGAATTCGGCTGGCGCGGGTGGTTGCCGATGTTATGTTGATGAAGAATGAGGATGCCTTGGTCATCCCTAAGCGTTGCCTTTTTGTTCTTCTTAGAATTGGAGGGAATGCCTGCGATTGTGATGAAGTTAACCTGAAATTCGAAGCATTACTCAAACAAAATTGTTAGTACAAAAATAAAATAAAATAAAATAAAATAGTTCCACTTGTTGTTTGTTAATCATGGCAACATGGTATAACAATAGCTACAACCAAGAACACAATGGTATGTCCTTTTGATCAAGGGGGAACCAACACTATGTGATTCTGTAGCAAATACAATAGTTGCGCAAGAATCTGTCAAAACAAACTATAGCATATAGAAACCTAATTAATCAGGACAGTTCCAGTACCCAGAAAACAAACAAATTAGGATGAATACTAGACACACGTGGCTTTGCTTATTAAAAAATTCAAGTCAAAAGCTTGCTCCAGCAAATTATGTCAATTTCTAGAAGAACAACAAGTAGCAGAAAATAGTTAAACATCTACCACATGGCATAAACACTTAAACTAATTGCATAACTTGACACTTTATTAAAAGAAAACATGAAAAGAACTTTCCTACAATAAGGTAGTAAGTTATATATTATTCAGACCAAACTAAAATCCAATTGTGGGCTGCCTCACACAAGCGCTTTCTTTAATGCCTTTGAGCTAGGCATGGAATTTTTTTGAAACTCACAAGAATGAATCATAATTATTGCAAAGCACAATACGAGCACCAAAAAGCATAAGGTAAATATATTTAAGACTAACTGACTTCCTATGCATAGGAATCTTAGCATAGGAGGGAAAGATAGGTGCAACTTCAAAGCTTTCATCATAAAAAGAGGAAACTTGATGGTATTAAGATATCTATAACCATGTTTTCCCTTTTCATAATAATTATATGTTGAATCATACTCAAACTTAATAATGTAGCTATCACCTAGTACATTTATACTCATGATATACGCACACATAAATTTTATCACTTTCCAAAAATTAGAGGGATCAGCAATAGCTAAAGTTTTGACCTTTTCGAACCCACTTTCAATAGTAAATCTATCATTGTTATAAATAATAAATTCCTCGGTACTCACATACATTTTCTATACCCTAAGGAGTGTCATAATCCTCCCCAATCACTGATCTTCATAATAAGTAGTAGGCATAACATAATCATCCTCAATAGTGCCAATAGACATAGTTTCGTAATCATAACATTCATCAAGTGTGTCATTACTTCGAGTAGGACCATCTAACGTAATTTACTCCCTAAGAAATTTAGCTATCCACTCATCATTAGAAACTCGATAAACTTTTTATTTTTCATAACATTCATCATCTTCATCACTTGAATCATAAAGTTTATCATGTCTAGTTCAATCATACTTAGCATTCATAGATTCTACTATTGGGGAACGCAGTAATTTCAAAAAAAATCCTATGCACACGCAAGATCATGGTGATGCATAGCAACGAGAGGGAAGAGTGTTCTCCACGTACCCACATAGACCGTAAGCAGAAGCGTTATGACAACGCGGTTGATGTAGTCGTACGTCTTCACGATCGACCGATCCTAGCACCGAAGGTACGACACCTCTGCGATCTGCACACGTTCGGCTCGGTGACGTCCCATGAACTCACGATCCAGTAGAGCTTTGAGGGAGAGATTCGTCAGCACGACGGCGTGATGACGGCGATGATGATGATACCGGAACAGGGCTTCACCTAAGCACCATTACGATATGACTGAGGTGGATTATGGTGGAGGGGGGCACCGCACACGGCTGGAAACAATCAACTTGTGTGTTCTAGGGTGCCCCCTGCCCCCGTATATAAAGGAGCAAGGGGGGAGCCCGGCCGGCCTAAAGGCGCGCCAAGGAGAGGGGGAGTCCTCCTCCTAGTAGGAGTAGGACTCCCCTTTTCCTAACCCAACTAGGAAGGGGGAAGGGGAAAGGAAGGAGAGAAGAGAGGGGGGAAAGAGGGGGTGCCGCCCCCCCTCCTTGTCCAATTCGGACTCCCAAGGGGGGGGGCAGCCCTAGGCCCTCTCCTCTCACTCCCACAAGGCCCATGTTGGCCCATTAGTTCCCCCGGAGGGTTCCCATAACCCCCCGGCACTCTGATAAATATCCGGTGACCCCCGGAACTCATCCGGTGTCTGAATATAGTCATCCAATACATCAATCTTTATGTCTCGACCATTTCAAGACTCCTCGTCGTGTCCGTGATCACATCCGGGACTCCGAACTATCTTTGGTACATCAAAACACATAAACTCATAATACCGATCGTCACCAAACATTAAGCGTGTGGACCCTACGGGTTTGAGAACTATGTAGACATGACCGAGACACGTCTCCGGTGAATAACCAATAGCGGAACCCGGATGCTCATATTGGATCCTACATATTCTACAAAGATCTTTATCGGTAAAATCGCATAACAACATACGTTGTTCCCTTTGTCATCGGTATGTTACTTGCCCGAGATTCGATCGTCGGTATCTCAATACCTAGTTCAATCTCGTTACCGGCAAGTCTCTTTACTCGTTCTGTAATGCTACATCCCGTAACTAACTCATTAGCTACATTGCTTGCAAGGCTTATAGTGATGTACATTACCGAGAGGGCCCAAAGATACCTCTCTGACAATCGGAGTGATAAATCCTAATCTCGATCTATGCCCAACTCAACAAACACCATCGGAGACACATGTAGAGCACCTTTATAATCACCCAGTTACGTTGTGATGTTTGGTAGCACAAAAAGTGTTCCTCCGGTATTCGGGAGTTGCATGATCTCATAGTCATGGGAACATGTATAAGTTATGGAGAAAGCAATAGCAACAAACTAAACGATCATCGTGCTAAGCTAACGGATGGGTCAAGTCAATCACATCATTCTCTAATGATGTGATCCCGTTAATCAAATGACAACTCATGTCCATCGTTAGGAAACATAACCATCATTGATTCAACAAGCTAGTCAAGTAGAGGCAAACTAGTGACACTCTATTTGTCTATGTATTCACCCATGTACTAAGTTTCCGGTTAATAAAATTCTAGCATGAATAATAAACATTTATCATGATATAAAGAAATATAAATAACAACTTTATTATTGCCTCTAGGGCATATTTCCTTCAGTCTCCCACTTGCACTAGAGTCAATAATCTAGATTACATTGTAATGATTCTAACACCCCTGGAGTCTTAGTGCTGATCTTGTTTTGCTTGTGAGAGAGGCTTAGTCAACGGGTCTGCAACATTCAGATCCGTATGTATCTTGCAAATCTATATGTCTCCTTCCTTGACTTGATTGTAGATGGAATTGAAGCGTCTCTTGATGTGCTTGGTTATCTTGTGAAATCTGGATTCCTTTGCCAAGGCAATTGCACCAATATTGTCACAAAAGATTTTCATTGGACCCGATGCACTAGGTATGACACCTAGATCGGATATGAACTCCTTCATCCAGGCTCCTTCATTTGCTGCTTCTGAAGCAGCTATGTATTCCGCTTCACACGTAGATCCCGCCACGACGCTCTGCTTGGAACTGCACCAACCGACAGCTCCACCATTTAATAAAAACACGTATTCGGTTTGTGAGTTAGAGTCATTCGGATCAGTGTCAAAGCTTGCATCGACGTAACCGTTTACGACGAGCTCTTTGTCACTGATACGTCTCCAACATATCTATAATTTTTGATTGCTCCATGCTATATTATCTACTGTTTTGGATGTTTGTGGGCTTTATTATACACTTTTATATCATTTTTGGGACTAGCCTATTAACCCAGAGCCCAGTGCCAGTTTTTTTTTACCTTGTTTTAGAATATCGCAGAAAAGGAAAACCAAACGAAGTCCAATTGACCTGAAACTTCACGGGACTTATTTTTGGATCAGGAGAAGCCCCAGAAGATTTGGAGTGCACGTCAGGGGATCTACGAGGAGGCCACGAGGCAGGGGGCGCGCCCACCCCCTAGTCGCGCCCTCCACCCTCGTGGGACCCTCGTGGCCCCCCGACGTACTTCTTCCACCTATATATCTCCATATACCCTAAAAACACCGAAGATCACAATAGATTGGGAGTTCCGCCGCCAGAAGCCTCCGTAGCCACGGAAAGCCAATCTAGACCCGTTCCGGCACCCTGCCGGAGGGGGAAATCCCTCTTCGGTGGACATCTTCATCATCCCGGTGCTCTCCATGATGAGGAGGGAGTAGTTCTCCCTCGGGGCTGAGGGTATGTACTAGTAGCTATGTGTTTGATCTCTCTCTCTCTCTCTCTCTCTCTCGTGTTCTTGAGGTGATACGATCTTGATGTATCGCGAGCTTTGCTATTATATTTGGATCCTATGATGTTTCTTCCCCCCTCTACTCTCTTGTAATGGATTGAGTTTCCCTTTTGAAGTTATCTTATCGGATTGAGTCTTTAAAGATTTGAGAACACTTGATGTATGTCTTGCCGTGCGTATCTGTGGTGACAATGGGATACCACGTGATTCACTTGATGTATGTTTTGGTGATCAACTTGCAGGTTCCGCCCATGAACCTATGCATAGGGGTTGGCACACTTTTTCGTCATGATTCTTCGGTAGAAACTTTGGGGCACTCTTTGAGGTCCTATGTGTTGGTTGAATAGATGAATCTGAGATTGTGTGATGCATATCGTATAATCATACCCACGGATACTTGAGGTGACATTGGAGTATCTAGGTGACATTAGGGTTTTGATTGATTTGTGTCTTAAGGTGTTATTCTAGTACGAACTCAGGGGCTGTTTGTGACACTTATAGGAATAGCCCAACGGATTGATTGGAAAGAATAACTTTGAGGTGGTTTTGTACCCTACCATAATCTCTTCGTTTGTTCTCCGCTATTAGTGACTTTGGAGTGACTCTTTGTTGCATGTTGAGGGATAGTTATGTGATCCAATTATGTTAGTATTGTTGAGGGAACTTGCATTAGCGAAAGTATGAACCCTAGGCCTTGTTTCAACGCATTGCAATACCGTTTACGCTCACTTTTACCATTAGTTACCTTGTTGTTTTTATAATTTCAGATTACAAATACCTTTATCTACCATACATATTGCACTTGTATCACTATCTCTTCGCCGAACTAGTGCACCTATACAATTTACCATTGTATTGGGTGTGTTGGGGACATAAGAGACTCTTTGTTATTTGGTTGCAGGGTTGCTTGAGAGAGACCATCTTCATCCTACGCCTCCTACGGATTGATAAACCTTAGGTCATCCACTTGAGGGAAATTTGCTACTGTCCTACAAACCTCTGCACTTTGAGGCCCAACAACGTCTACAAGAAGAAGGTTGTGTAGTAGACATCAAGCTCTTTTCTGGCGCCGTTGCCGGGGAGGTTAGCGCTTGAAGGTATATCTTTAGATCTTGCAATCGAGTCTTTTAGTTTCTTGTTTTATCACTAGTTTAGTTTATAAAAGAAAACTACAAAAATATGGAATTGAGTTTGTCTCATACGCTTCATCTTTTTAATATCTTTCGTGAGTATGATGGAAAGGAAAATTGTGCTCAAGTGCTAGAGGAAGAAGTCTATAAAATGTTTGGCACTAAATCTTTGAATGATGAGCATGATTGCAATGTTGTTAGTACGAATTCTTTGAATATCCATGATACTAATGATGATTGCACTAGTTATGATGTCTCCTATAAACATGTCAATTTTTGTGGAGTACATTGGGTTTGTAAGTACACACCAAATATGGAAGATAGATATTGCAAGAGGCATAAATACATAGAAACTAAATTGTTGCAACAAAGGCTAGATGAATGTGCTGAAAAATTAAATTATCTTGGCCATACTTGTGAGCTTTGCAATGAACATGATCATTTCAATACCCAATGCAAATTGTTTCTTGATCGTATCGTGTCCAAAAATTGTGATGACTTGATTTCCCTTGCACATCATAATGAATTTAGTTTGCTCTTGGGTTATGAAGAAATGAAACGTATAACTAAGGATATTCCAAAATTTGCCCTTGATAGATTTCTTCATTTTGATCTAGAGGAAATTTATATGTATTCGGTGAATTGTATTGAAAATCCTTATATTGACAACTACATAAAGAAAAGAAAACAAATAGAAGATGAAGAGAATACTAATGGAAGGGAAGAGACTTACCAATATCCTCCTATTATTTCTTATGATGAATCAGGTAACGAGGAGGAGCCTCCTATTCAACCAATCTCATTAATAAGGAGCTCCAAAAAGAGGATTGAACCCACACATGTGTTGGGGAACGTAGTAATTTCAAAAAATTTCCTACGCACACGCAAGATCATGGTGATGCATAGCAACGAGGGGGAGAGCATGATCTACGTACCCTTGTAGATCGCAACGGAAGCGTTGACACAATGTAGAGGAAGTAGTCGTACGTCTTCTTCCCGATCCGACCGATCCAAGCACCATTACTCCGGCACCTCCGAGTTCTTAGCACACGTACAGCTCGATGACGATCCCCGGGCTCCGATCCAGCAAAGCTTCGGGAAGGAGTTCCGTCAGCACGACGGCGTGGTGACGATCTTGATGTTCTACCGACGCAGGGCTTCGCCTAAGCACTACAATGATATGATCGAGGTGGAATATGGTGGCAGGGGGCACCGCACACGGCTAAGGAACGATCTCAAAGATCAACTTGTGTGTCCTAGGGTGCCCCTGCCCCCGTATATAAAGGAGCAAGGGGGAGGCCGGCCGGCCCTATGGGGCGCGCCAAGGGGAGGGGGAGTCCTCCTCCTAGTGGGAGTAGTACTCCCCTTTCCTAATCCAATTAGGAAACCCTAAGGGGGAAGGAAAGAGGGGGAGAGGGAGAGGGAAAGAGGGGCCGCGCCCCCCTCCCTAGTCCAATTCAGACTCCCCATGTGGGGGGGGGGAGGGCGCCACCTCCTAGGCCGCAGCCCTCTCTCTCCCCTAAGGCCCAATAAGGCCCATTACTTCCCCGGAGGGTTCCGATAACCCTTCCGGTACTCTGGTTTTCTCAGAAATCACCCGGAACACTTCCGGTGTCCGAAGTCTTTCTTTGAAAAAACTCCTTTCAAACACTCCTTTATGCTTTACAGAATAATTCTACATTATTTCCGATCAACAATATGTCATTCACATATACTTATCAGAAATGCTGTAGTGCTCCCACTCACTTTCTTGTAAATACAGGCTTCACCGCAAGTCTGTATAAAACTATATCCTTTGATCAACTTATCAAAGCGTATATTCCAACTCCGAGATGCTTGCACCAGTCCATAGATGGATCGCTGGAGCTTGCATATTTTGTTAGCACCTTTAGGATTGACAAAACCTTCTGGTTGCATCGTATACAACTCTTCTTTAATAAATCCATTAAGGAATGCATTTTTGTTTATCCATTTGCCAGATTTCATAAAATGTGGCAATTGCTAACATGATTCGAACAGACTTAAGCATAGATACGAGTGAGAAACTCTCATCATAGTCAACACCTTGAACTTGTCGAAAACCTTTTGCGACAATTCTAGCTTTGTAGATAGTAACACTACTATCAGCGTCCGTCTTCCTCTTGAAGATCCATTTATTTTCTATGGCTTGCCGATCATCGGGCAAATCCATCAAAGTCCATACTTTGTTCTCATACATGGATCATATCTCAGATTTCATGGCCTCAAACCATTTTGCGGAATCTGGGCTCATCATCGCTTCCTCATAGTTCGCAAGTTCATGATGGTCTAGTAACATGACTTCCAGAACAGGATTACCGTACCACTCTGGTGCGGATCTCACTCTGGTTTACCTACGAGATTCGGTAGTAACTCGATCTGAAGTTTCATGATCATCATCATTAGCTTCCTCACTAATTGGTGTAGGTGTCATAGAAACCAGTTTCTGTGATGTACTACTTTCCAATAAGGGAGGAGGTACAGTTACCTCATCAAGTTCTACTTTCCTCCCACTCACTTCTTTCGAGAGAAACTCCTTCTCTAGAAAGTTTCCGAATTTAGCAACAAAAGTCTTGCCTTCGGTCTTGTGATAGAAGGTGTATCCAATAGTTTCTTTTGGATATCCTATGAAGACACATTTCTCCGATTTGGGTTCGAGCTTATCAGGTTGAAGATTTTTCACATAAGCATCGCAGCCCCAAACTTTCAGAAACGACAACTTTGGTTTCTTGCCAAACCACAGTTTATAAGGCGTCGTCTCAACGGATTTTGATGGTGCCCTATTTAACGTGAATGCAGCTGTCTCTAATGCATAACCCCAAAACGATAGTGGTAAATCGGCAAGAGACATCATAGATTGCACCATATCTAATAAAGTACGGCTACGATGTTCGGACACACCATTACATTGTGGTGTTCCAGGTGGCATGAGTAGTGAAACTATTTCACATTGTTTTTAACTGAAGGCCAAACTCGTAACTCAAATACTTTTCTCTACGATCAGATCGTAGAAACTTTATTTTCTTGTTACGATGATTTTTCACTTCACTCTGAAATTCTTTGAACTTTTCAAATGTTTCAGACTTATGTTTCATCAAGTAGATATACTCATATCTGCTCAAATCATCTATGAAGATCAGAAAATAATGATACTTGTTGCGAGCCTCAATATTCATCGGACCACATACATCAGTATGTATAATTTCCAACAAATCTGTTGCTCGCTCCATTGCTTCGAAGAACAGAGTCTTAGTCATCTTGCCCATGAGGCATGGTTCGCAAGCATCAACTGATTCATAATCAAGTGATTCCAAAAAGCCCATCAGCATGGAGTTTCTTCATGCGCTTTACACCAATATGACCTAAACGGCAGTGCTACAAATAAGTTGCACTATCATTATTAACTTTGCATCTTTTGGTTTCAATATTATGATTATGTGTATCACTACGATCGAGATCCAACGAACTATTTTCATTGGGTGTGTAACCATATAAGGTTTTATTCATATAAACAGAACAACAATTTATTCTCTTAAATGAATAACGGTATTACAATAAACATGATCAAATCATATTCATGCTCAACGCAAACACCAAATAACACTTATTCATGTTCAACACTAATCCCGAAAGTATAGGGAGTGTGTGATGATGATCATATCAATCTTGGAACCACTTCCAACACACATCGTCACTTCACCCTTAACTAGTCTCTGTTCATTCTTCAACTCCCGTTTCGAGTTACTAATCTTAGCAACTGAACTAGTATCAAATACTGAGGGGTTGCTATAAACACTAGTAAAGTACACATTAATAACATGTATATCAAATATACTTATGTTTACTTTGCCATCCTTCTTATCCGCCAATCACTTGGGGTAGTTCCGCTTCCAGTGACCAGTCCCTTTGCAGTAGAAGCACTTAGTCTCAGGCTTAGGACCAGACTTGGGCTTCTTCACTTGAGCAGCAACTTGCTTGCTGTTCTTCTTGAAGTTCCCCTTTTTTTTCCTCTGCCCTTTTCTTGAAACTAGTGATCTTGTCAACCATCAACACTTGATGTTTTTCTTGATTTCTACCTTCGTTGATTTCAGCATCACGAAGAGCTTGAGAGTTGTTTCCGTTATCCCTTGCATATTATAGTTCATCATGAAGTTCTACTAACTTGGTGATGGTGACTAGAGAATTCTGTCAATCACTATCTTATCTGGAAGATTAACTCCCACTTGATTCAAGCGATTGTAGTACCCAGACAATCTGAGCACATGCTCACTAGTTGAGCGATTCTCCTCCATCTTTTAGCTATAGAACTTGTTGGAGACTTCATATCTCTCAACTCGGGTATTTGCTTGAAATATTAACTTCAACTCCTGGAACATCTCATATGGTCCATGACGTTCAAAGCGTCTTTGAAGTCCCGATTCTAAGCCGTTAAGCATGGTGCACTAAACTATCAAGTAGTCAGCATATTGAGCTTAGCCAAACGTTCATAACGTCTACATCTGCTCCTGCAATAGGTCTGTCACCTAGCGGTGCATCAAGGACATAATTCTTCTGTGCAGCAATGAGGATAAACCTCAGATCACGGATCCAACCCGCATCATTGCTACTAACATCTTTCAACACAATTTTCTCTAGGAACATATCAAAAATAAACACAGGGAAGCAAGAACGCGAGCTATTGATCTACAACATAATTTGCAAAATACTACCAGGACTAAGTTCATGATAAATTTAAGTTCAATTTAATCATATTACTTAAGAACTCCCACTTAGATAGACATCCCTCTAATCCTCTAAGTGATCACGTGATCCAAATCAACTAAACTATAACCGATCATCACGTGAGATGGAGTAGTTTTCAATGGTGAACATCGCTATGTTGATCATATCTACAATATGATTCACGCTCGACCTTTCGGTCTCCGTGTTCCGAGGCCATATTTGCATATGCTAGGCTCGTCAAGTTTAACCTGAGTATTCTGCGTGTGCAAAAACTGGCTTGCACCAATTGTAGATGGACGTAGAGCTTATCACACCCGATCATCACGTGGTGTCTGGGCACGACGAACTTTGGCAACGGTGCATACTCAGGGAGAACACTTCTTGATAATTTAGTGAGAGATCATCTTATAATGCTACCGTCAATCAAAGCAAGATAAGATGCATAAAAAGATAAACATCACATGCAATCAATATAAGTGATATGATATGGCCATCATCATCTTGTGCTTGTGATCTCCATCTCCGAAGCACCGTCATGATCACCATCGTCACCGGCGCGACACCTTGATCTCCATCATAGCATCGTTGTCGTCTTGCCAATCTTATGCTTCCACGACTATCGCTACCGTTTAGTGATAAAGTAAAGCATTACATCGCGATTGCATTGCATACAATAAAGCGACAACCATATGGCTCCTGCCAGTTGCCGATAACTCGGTTACAAAACATGATCATCTCATACAATAAAATTTAGCATCATGTCTTGGCCATATCACATCACAACATGCCCTGCAAAAACAAGTTAGACGTCCTCTACTTTGTTGTTGCAAGTTTTACGTGGCTGCTACGGGCTTAAGTAAGAACCAATCTCACCTACGCATCAAAACCACAACGATAGTTTGTCAAATAGACTCCGTTTTAACCTTCGCAAGGACCGGGCGTAGCCACACTTGGTTCAACTAAAGTTGGAGAAACAGTCACCCGCAAGCCACCTTTGTGCAAAGCACGCCGGGAGAACCGGTCCCGCGTAAGCGTACGTGTAATGTCGGTCCGGGCCGCTTCATCCAACAATACCGCCGAACCAAAGTATGACATGCTGGTAGGCGGTATGACTTATATCGCCCACAACTCACTTGTGTTCTACTCGTGCATATAACATCAAACCATAAAACCTAGGCTCTGATACCACTGTTGGGGAACGTAGTAATTTCAAAAAAATTCCTACGCACACGCAAGATCATGGTGATGCATAGCAACGAGGGGGAGAGCATGATCTACGTATCCTTGTAGATCGCAACGGAAGCGTTGACACAATGTAGAGGAAGTAGTCGTACGTCTTCTTCCCGATCAGACCGATCCAAGCACCGTTACTCCGGCACCTCCGAGTTCTTAGCACACGTACAGCTCGATGACGATCCCCGGGCTCCGATCCAGCAAAGCTTCGGGGAGGAGTTCCGTCAGCACGATGGTGTGGTGACGATCTTGATGTTCTACCGACGCAGGGCTTCGCCTAAGCACTACAACGATATGATCGAGGTGGAATATGGTGGCAGGGGGCACCGCACACGGCTAAGGAACGATCTCAAAGATCAACTTGTGTGTCCTAGGGTGCCCCCCTGCCCCCGTATATAAAGGAGCAAGGGGGAGGCCGGCCGGTCCTATGGGGCGCGCCAAGGGGAGGGGGAGTCCTCCTCCTAGTGGGAGTAGGACTCCCCTTTCCT
Source organism: Triticum monococcum (assembly GCA_034509565.1). Taxonomy (NCBI): domain Eukaryota; kingdom Viridiplantae; phylum Streptophyta; class Magnoliopsida; order Poales; family Poaceae; genus Triticum; species Triticum monococcum. The sequence continues at coordinate 72,894,505 of CM067843.1, forward strand.
AATCCAATTAGGAAACCCTAAGGGGGAAGGAAAGAGGGGGAGAGGGAGAGGGAAAGTGGGGCCGCGCCCCCCTCCCTAGTCCAATTCGGACTCCCCATGTGGGGGGGGGGGGCGCCACCTCCTAGGCCGCAGCCCTCTCTCTCCCCTAAGGCCCAATAAGGCCCATTACTTCCCCGGAGGGTTCCGGTAACCCTTCCGGTACTCCGGTTTTCTCCGAAATCACCCGGAACACTTCTGGTGTCCGAATTGAAGGAAATATGCCCTAGAGGCAATAATAAAGTTATTATTTATTTCCTTACATCATGATAAATGTTTATTATTCATGCTAGAATTGTATTAACCGGAAACATAATACATGTGTGAATACATAGACCAACAGAGTGTCACTAGTATGCCTCTACTTGACTAGCTCGTTAATCAAAGATGGTTATGTTTCCTAAACATGAACAAAGAGTTGTTATTTGATTAACGAGGTCACATCATTAGTAGAATGATCTGATTGACATGACCCATTCCATTAGCATAGCACCCGATCGTTTAGTATGTTGCTATTGCTTTCTTCATGACTTATACATGTTCCTATAACTATGAGATTATGCAACTCCCGTTTACCGGAGGAACACTTTGGGTACTACCAAACGTCACAACGTAACTGGGTGATTATAAAGGAGTACTACATGTGTCTCCAATGGTAGATGTTGGGTTGGCGTATTTCGAGATTAGGGTTTGTCACTCCGATTGTCGGAGAGGTATCTCTGGGCCCTCTCGGTAATGCACATCACATAAGCCTTGCAAGCACTGCAACTAATATGTTAGTTGTGAGATGATGTATTACGGAACGAGTAAAGAGACTTGCCAGTAACGAGATTGAACTAGGTATTGGATACCGACGATCGAATCTCGGGCAAGTAACATACCGATGACAAAGGGAACAACATATGTTGTTATGCGGTCTGACCGATAAAGATCTTCGTAGAATATGTAGGAGCCAATATGGGCATCCAGGTCCCGCTATTGGTTATTGACCGGAGACGTGTCTTGGTCATGTCTACATTGTTCTCGAACCGTAGGGTCCGCACGCTTAACGTTACGATGACAGTTATTATGAGTTTATGCATTTTGATGTACCGAAGGTTGTTCGGAGTCCCGGATGAGATCACGGACATGACGAGGAGTCTCGAAATGGTCGAGACGTAAAGATTGATCTATTGGAAGCCTATGTTTGGACATAGGAAGTGTTCCGGGTGAAATCGGGATTTTACCGGAATACCGGGAGGGTTACCGGAACCCCCCGGGAGACTAATGGGCCTATTGGGCCTTAGTGGAAAAAGAGAAAAAGGGAAAAACCCACAAGCTGGCCGGCGCCCCCCTTCCCCAAGTCCTAGTAGGACTAGGATAGGGGCCGGCCCCCCTTCTCTCTCTTTTTCCCCCCCGGGAGTCCTAATAGGATTAGGATTGGGGGGATGAGTCCTACTCCCGGTGGGAGTAGGACTCCCCTGCGCCTCCTCTCCCTGGCCGGCCGGCTCCCCCTTCCCCAACCTTTATATACGGGGCAGGGGGCACCCCAAGACACACAACTTGATCCTTGAGATCGTTCCTTAGCCGTGTGCGGTGCCCCCTGCCACCAAATTCCACCTCGATCGTACCGTTGTAGTGCTTAGGCGAAGCCCTGCGTCGGTAGTACATCAAGATCGTCATCACGCCGTCGTGCTGACGGAACTCTTCCTCGACGCTTTGCTGGATCGGAGCCCGAGGAACATCATCGAGCTGTACGTGTGCTAAGAACTCGGAGGTGCCGGAGTAACGGTGCTTGGATCGGTCGGATCGGGAAGAATACGTACGACTACTTCCTCTACGTTGTGTGATCGCTTCCGCAGTCGGTCTGCGTTGGTACGTAGACAACACTCTCCCCTCTCGTTGCTGTGCATCACCATGATCTTGCGTGTGCGTAGGAAAATTTTCGAAATTACTGCGTTCCCCAACAGTGGCATCCGAGCCTAGGTTTTATGGTTTGATGTTATATGCACGAGTAGAACACAAGTGAGTTGTGGGCGATACAAGTCATACTGCCTACCAGCATGTCATACTTTGGTTCGGCGGTATTGTTGGGTGGGACGATCCGGACCAACCTTACGCGTACTCTTACGCGAGACCGGTTCCCTCGACGTGCTTTGCACACAGATGGCTTGCGGAAGACTGTCTCTCCAACTTTAGTTGAACCAAGTGTGACTACGCCCGGTCCTTGAGAAGGTTAAAACGGAGTCTATTTGACGAACTATCGTTGTGGTTTTGATGCGTAGGTGAGATGAGTTCTTACTTAAGCCCGTAGCAGCCACGTAAAACTTGCAACAACAAAGTAGAGGACGTCTAACTTGTTTTTGCAGGGTATGTTGTGATGTGATATGGTCAAGGCATGATGCTGATTTTATTGTATGAGATGATCATGTTTTGTAACCGAGTTATCGGCAACTGGCAGGAGCCTTATGGTTGTCGCTTTATTGTATGCAATGCAATCGCGATGTAATGCTTTACTTTATTACTAAACGGTAGTGATAGTCGTGGAAGCATAAGATTGGCGAGACGACAACGATGCTACGATGGAGATCAAGGTGTCGCGCCGGTGACGATGGTGATCATGACGGTGCTTCGGAGATGGAGATCACAAGCACAAGATGATGATGGCCATATCATATCACTTATATTGATTGCATGTGATGTTTATCCTTTTATGCATCTTATCTTGCTTTGATTGACGGTAGCATTATAAGATGATCTCTCACTAAATTATCAAGAAGTGTTCTCCCCGAGTATGCACCGTTGCCAAAGTTCGTCGTGCCCAGACACCACGTGATGATCGGGTGTGATAAGCTCTACGTCCAAATACAACGGGTGCAAAACAGTTGCACACACAGAATACTCGGGTTATACTTGACGAGCCAAGCATATACAGATATGGCCTCGGAACACAGAGACCGAAAGGTCGAGCGTGAATCATATAGTAGATATGATCAACATAACGATGTTCACCATTGAAAACTACTCCATCTCACGTGATGATCGGTTATGGTTTAGTTGATTTGGATCACGTGATCACTTAGAAGATTAGAGGGATGTCTATCTAAGTGGGAGTTCCTAAGTAATTTGATTAACTGAACTTAAACTTATTATGAACTTAGTACCTGATAGTATCTTGCTTGTTTATGTTGCTTGTAGATAGATGGCTCGTGCTATTGTTCCGTTGAATTTTAATGCGTTCCTTGAGAAAGCAAAGTTGAAAGATGATGGTAGCAATTACACGGACTGGGTCCGTAACCTGAGGATTATCCTCATTGCTGCACAGAAGAATTACGTCCTGGAAGCACCGCTGGGTGACAGGCCTGCTGCTGGAGCAACGCAAGATGTTATGAACGTCTGGCAGAGCAAAGCTGATGACTACTCGATAGTTCAGTGTGCCATGCTTTACGGCTTAGAATCGGGACTTCAACGACGTTTTGAACGTCATGGAGCATATGAGATGTTCCAGGAGTTGAAGTTAATATTTCAAGCAAATGCCCGAATTGAGAGATATGAAGTCTCCAATAAGTTCTATAGCTGTAAGATGGAGGAGAACAGTTCTGTCAGTGAGCATATACTCAAGATGTCTGGGTATAATAATCACTTGATTCAGATGGGAGTTAATCTTCCAGATGATTGCGTCATTGATAGAATTCTCCAATCACTACCACCTAGCTACAAGAGCTTCGTGATGAACTATGATATGCAAGGGATGAACAAGACTATTCCCGAGCTCTTCGCAATGCTGAAAGCTGCGGAGGTAGAAATCAAGAAGGAGCATCAAGTGGTGATGGTTAGCAAAACCACTAGTTTCAAGAAAAAGGGCAAAGGGAAGAAGAAGGGAAACTTCAAGAAGAACAGCAAGCAAGTTGCTGCTCAGGAGAAGAAACCCAAGTCTGGACCTAAGCCTGAAACTGAGTGCTTCTACTGCAAGCAGACTGGTCACTGGAAGCGGAACTGCCCCAAGTATTTGGCGGATAAGAAGGATGGCAAAGTGAGCAAAGGTATATGTGATATACATGTTATTGATGTGTACCTTACTAGAGCTCGCAGTAGCACCTGGGTATTTGATACTGGTTCTGTTGCTAATATTTGCAACTCGAAACAGGGACTACAGAATAAGCGGACACTAGCAAAGGACGAGGTGACGATGCGCGTGGGAAACGGTTCCAAAGTCGATGTGATCGCGGTCGGCACGCTACCTCTACATCTACCTTCGGGATTAATATTAGACCTAAATAATTGTTATTTGGTGCCAGCGTTGAGCATGAACATTATATCTGGATCTTGTTTAATGCGAGACGGTTATTCATTTAAATCAGAGAATAATGCTTGTTCTATTTATATGAATAATATCTTTTATGGTCATGCACCCTTGAAGAGTGGTCTATTCTTGTTGAATCTCGAAGATAGTGATACACATATTCATAATGTAGAAGCCAAAAGATGCAAAGTTAATAATGATAGTGCGACTTACTTGTGGCACTGCCGTTTAGGTCATATCGGTGTAAAGCGCATGAAGAAACTCCATACTGATGGGCTTTTGGAACCACTTGATTATGAATCACTTAGTACTTGCGAACCGTGCCTCATAGGCAAGATGACTAAAACACCGTTCTCCGGTACTATGGAGAGAGCAACAGATTTATTGGAAATCATACATACCGATGTATGTGGTCCGATGAATATTGAGGCTCGTGGCGGATATCGTTATTTTCTCACCTTCACAGATGACTTAAGCAGATATGGGTATATCTACTTAATGAAACATAAGTCTGAAACATTTGAAAAGTTCAAAGAATTTCAGAGTGAAGTTGAAAATCATCGTAACAAGAAAATAAAGTTTCTACGATCTGATCGTGGAGGAGAATATTTGAGTTACGAGTTTGGTGTACATTTGAAAAATTGTGGAATAGTTTCGCAACTCACGCCACCCGGAACACCACAACGTAATGGTGTGTCCGAACGTCGTAATCGTACTTTACTAGATATGGTGCGATCTATGATGTCTCTTACTGATTTACCGCTATCGTTTTGGGGTTATGCTTTAGAGACGGCCGCATTCACGTTAAACAGGGCACCATCAAAATCCGTTGAGACGACACCTTATGAACTATGGTTTGGCAAGAAACCAAAGTTGTCGTTTCTTAAAGTTTGGGGCTGCGATGCTTATGTGAAAAAGCTTCAACCTGATAAGCTCGAACCCAAATCGGAGAAGTGTGTCTTCATAGGATATCCAAAGGAAACTATTGGATATACCTTCTATCACAGATCCGAAGGCAAGACTTTTGTTGCTAAGTTCGGAAACTTTCTAGAGAAGGAGTTTCTCTCGAAAGAAGTGAGTGGGAGGAAAGTAGAACTTGACGAGGTAACTGTACCTGCTCCCTTATTGGAAAATAGTACATCACAGAAAACTGTTTCTGCGACACCTATACCAATCAGTGAGGAAGCTAATGATGATGATCATGAAGCTTCAGAACAAGATACTACTGAACCACGTAGATCAACCAGAGTGAGATCCGCACCAGAGTGGTACGGTAATCCAGTTCTGGAAGTTATGATGCTAGATCATGATGAACCTACGAACTATGAAGAAGCGATGGTGAGCCCAGATTCCGCAAAGTGGCTTGAGGCCATGAAATCTGAGATGGGATCCATGTATGAAAACAAAGTATGGACTTTGGTTGACTTGCCCGATGATCGGCAAGCAATTGAGAATAAATGGATCTTCAAGAAAAAGACTGACGCTGACGGTAATATTACTGTCTATAAAGCTCGACTTGTCGCGAAAGGTTTTCGGCAAGTTCAAGGTGTTGACTACGATGAGACCTTCTCACCCGTAGCGATGCTTAAGTCCGTCAGAATAATGTTAGCAATTGCCGCATTTTATGATTATGAAATATGGCAGATGGATGTCAAAACTGCATTCCTGAATGGATTTCTGGAAGAAGAGTTGTATATGATACAACCGGAAGGTTTTGTCGATCCAAAGGGAGCTAACAAAGTATGCAAACTCCAGCGATCCATTTATGGACTGGTGCAAGCATCTCGGAGTTGGAATAAACGCTTTGATAGTGTGATCAAAGCATTTGGCTTTATACAGACTTTTGGAGAAGCCTGTATTTACAAGAAAGTGAGTGGGAGCTCTGTAGCATTTCTGATATTATATGTGGATGACATATTGCTAATTGGAAATGATATAGAATTTCTGGATAGCATAAAGGGATACTTGAATAAAAGTTTTTCGATGAAAGACCTCGGGGAAGCTGCTTACATATTAGGCATAAAGATCTATAGAGATAGATCAAGACGCTTAATTGGACTTTCACAAAGCACATACCTTGACAAGATTTTGAAGAAGTTCAAAATGGATCAAGCAAAGAAAGGGTTCTTGCCTGTGTTACAAGGTATGAAATTGAGTAAGACTCAATGCCCGACCACTGCAGAAGATAGAGAGAAAATGAAAGATGTTCCCTATGCTTCAGCCATAGGCTCTATCATGTATGCAATGCTGTGTACCAGACCTGATGTGTGCCTTGCTATAAGTTTAGCAGGGAGGTACCAAAGTAATCCAGGAATGGATCACAGGACAGCGGTCAAGAACATCCTGAAATACCTGAAAAGGACTAAGGATATGTTTCTCGTATATGGAGGTGACAAAGAGCTCACCGTAAGAGGTTACGTTGATGCAAGCTTTGACACTGATCCGGACGATTCTAAATCGCAAACCGGATACGTGTTTACTTTAAACGGTGGAGCTGTCAGTTGGTGCAGTTCTAAACAAAGCATCGTAGCGGGATCTACATGTGAAGCGGAGTACATAGCTGCTTCGGAAGCAGCGAACGAAGGAGTCTGGATGAAGGAGTTCATATCCGATCTAGGTGTCATACCTAGTGCATCGGGTCCAATGAAAATCTTCTGTGACAATACTGGTGCAATTGCCTAGGCAAAGGAATCCAGATTTCACAAAAGAACCAAACACATCAAGAGACGCTTCAACTCCATCCGGGATTTAGTCCAGGTGGGAGACATAGAGATTTGCAAGATACATACGGATCTGAATGTTGCAGACCCGTTAACTAAGCCTCTTCCACGAGCAAAACATGATCAGCACCAAGGCTCCATGGGTGTTAGAATCATTACAGTGTAATCTAGATTATTGACTCTAGTGCAAGTGGGAGACTGAAGGAAATATGCCCTAGAGGCAATAATAAAGTTATTATTTATTTCCTTACATCATGATAAATGTTTATTATTCATGCTAGAATTGTATTAACCGGAAACATAATACATGTGTGAATACATAGACCAACAGAGTGTCACTAGTATGCCTCTACTTGACTAGCTCGTTAATCAAAGATGGTTATGTTTCCTAACCATGAACAAAGAGTTGTTATTTGATTAACGAGGTCACATCATTAGTAGAATGATCTGATTGACATGACCCATTCCATTAGCATAGCACCCGATCGTTTAGTATGTTGCTATTGCTTTCTTCATGACTTATACATGTTCCTATAACTATGAGATTATGCAACTCCCATTTACCGGAGGAACACTTTGGGTACTACCAAACATCACAACGTAACTGGGTGATTATAAAGGAGTACTACAGGTGTCTCCAATGGTAGATGTTGGGTTGGCGTATTTCGAGATTAGGGTTTGTCACTCCGATTGTCGGAGAGGTATCTCTGGGCCCTCTCGGTAATGCACATCACATAAGCCTTGCAAGCACTGCAACTAATATGTTAGTTGTGAGATGATGTATTACGGAACGAGTAAAGAGACTTGCCAGTAACGAGATTGAACTAGGTATTGGATACCGACGATCGAATCTCGGGCAAGTAACATACCGATGACAAAGGGAACAACGTATGTTGTTATGCGGTCTGACCGATAAAGATCTTCGTAGAATATGTAGGAGCCAATATGGGCATCCAGGTCCCGCTATTGGTTATTGACCGGAGACGTGTCTTGGTCATGTCTACATTGTTCTCGAACCGTAGGGTCCGCACGCTTAACGTTACGATGACAGTTATTATGAGTTTATGCATTTTGATGTACCGAAGGTTGTTCGGAGTCCCGGATGAGATCACGGACATGACAAGGAGTCTCGAAATGGTCGAGACGTAAAGATTGATATATTGGAAGCCTATGTTTGGACATAGGAAGTGTTCCGGGTGAAATCGGGATTTTACCGGAATACCGGGAGGGTTACCGGAACCCCCTGGGAGACTAATGGGCCTATTGGGCCTTAGTGGAAAAAGAGAAAAAGGGAAAAACCCACAAGCTGGCCAGCGCCCCCCTTCCCCAAGTCCTAGTAGGACTAGGATAGGGGCCGGCCCCCCTTCTCTCTCTTTTTCCCCCCCGGGAGTCCTAGTAGGATTAGGATTGGGGGGATGAGTCCTACTCCCGGTGGGAGTAGGACTCCCCTGCGCCTCCTCTCCCTGGCTGGCCGGCTCCCCCTTCCCCAACCTTTATATATGGGGGCAGGGGGCACCCCAAGACACACAACTTGATCCTTGAGATCGTTCCTTAGCCGTGTGCGGTGCCCCCTGCCACCAAATTCAACCTCGATCGTACCGTTGTAGTGCTTAGGCGAAGCCCTGCGTCGGTAGTACATCAAGATCGTCATCACGCCGTCGTGCTGACGGAACTCTTCCTCGACGCTTTGTTGGATCGGAGCCCGAGGAACATCATCGAGCTGTACGTGTGCTAAGAACTCGGAGGTGCCGGAGTAACGGTGCTTGGATCGGTCGGATCGGGAAGAAGACGTACGACTACTTCCTCTACGTTGTGTGATCGCTTCCGCAGTCGGTCTGCGTTGGTACGTAGACAACACTCTCCCCTCTCGTTGCTGTGCATCACCATGATCTTGCGTGTGCGTAGGAAAATTTTCAAAATTACTGCGTTCCCCAACACGAATATAGCCGTCCAATATATCAATCTTTATGTCTCGACCATTTCGAGACTCCTCGTCATGTCCATGATCACATCGGGGACTCCGAACTAACTTCGGTACATCAAAATGCATAAACTCATAATAACTGTCATCGTAACGTTAAGCGTGCGGACCCTACGGTTCGAGAACAATGTAGACATGACCGAGACACGTCTTCGGTCAATAACCAATAGCGGGACCTGGATGCCCATATTGGCTCCTACATATTCTACGAAGATCTTTATCGGTCAGACCGCATAACAACATACGTTGTTCCCTTTGTCATCGGTATGTTACTTGCCCGAGATTCGATCGTCGGTATCCAATACCTAGTTCAATCTCGTTACCGGCAAGTCTCTTTACTCGTTCTGTAATACATCATCCCGCAACTAACTCATTAGTTGCAATGCTTGCAAGGCTTGTGTGATGTGCATTACCGAGAGGGCCCAGAGATACCTCTCCGACAATCGGAGTGACAAATCCTAATCTCAAAATACGCCAACCCAACATCTACCTTTGGAGACACATGTAGAGCTCCGTTATAATCACCCAGTTACGTTGTGACGTTTGGTAGCACACAAAGTGTTCCTCCGGTAAACGGGAGTTGCATAATCTCATAGTCATAGGAACATGTATAAGTCATGAAGAAAGCAATAGCAACATACTAAACGATCGGGTGGTAAGCTAATGGAATGGGTCATGTCAATCAGATCATTCAACTAATGATGTGATCCCGTTAATCAAATAACAACTCTTTGTCCATGGTTAGGAAACATAACCATCTTTGATTAACGAGCTAGTCAAGTAGAGGCATACTAGTGACACTCTGTTTGTCTATGTATTCACACATGTATTATGTTTCCGGTTAATACAATTCTAGCATGAATAATAAACATTTATCATGATATAAGGAAATAAATAATAACTTTATTATTGCCTCTAGGGCATATTTCCTTCAACATGATGTGGTGAAGAAGAAGAAAAGAAAAAGGAAGAGAGGTAAAAAGGTATCCCTCCCAAATAATGCTGCTCCTATTACTATTGTTGTTGGGGAACGTAGCATAAATTCAAAATTTTCCTACGTATCACCAAGATCTATCTATGGAGAAACCAACAACGAGGGGAAGGAGAGTGCATCTACATACCCTTGTAGATCGCTAAGCGGAAGCATTCAAGAGAACGGGGTTGATGGAGTCGTACTCGTCGTGGTTCAAATCACCGATGATCCTAGTGCCGAACGGACGGCACCTCCGTATTCAACACACGTACAGCCCGGTGACGTCTCCCATGCCTTGATCCAGCAAGGAGAGAGGGAGAGGTTGAGGAAGACTCCATCCAGCAGCAGCACAATGGCGTGGTGGTGGTGGAGGAGCGTGGCAATCCTGCAGGGCTTCGCCAAGCACCACGGGATATGAGGAGAAAGAGAGGGAGGGCTGCACCAATAGGGAGAGATCAAATCGCGTGTATTGGGCAGCCCCTAGGCCAAGTATATATAGGGGAAGGGGAGGGGCGGCACCCCCTTTAGGGTTTCCACCCCTAGGGGTGGCGGCCAGCCTAGATCCCATCTAAGGAAGGCGGCCAAGGGGGAGCGGGAGAGGGAGGCGCACCAGGATGGGCCTTAGGGCCCATCTGCCCTAGGGTTTGCCCCCTCTCCTCTTCCCTTGCGCCTTGGGCCTTGTGGGAGGGTGCACCAGCCCACCTGGGGCTGGTCCCCTTTCCACACTTGGCCCATGAAGCCCTCCGAGGCTGGTGGCCCCACTTGGTGGACCCCCGGGACCCTCCAGGTGGTCCTGGTACGTTACAGATAAACCCCGAAACTTTTCCGGTGACCAAAACAGGACTTCCCATATATAAATCTTTACCTCCGGACCATTCCAGAACTCCTCGTGACGTCCGGGATCTCATCCGGGACGCCAAACAACATTTGGTGACCACATACAAACTTCCTTTATAACCCTAGCGTCATCGAACCTTAAGTGTGTAGACCCTACGGGTTCGAGAACCATGCAGACATGACCGAGACGTTCTCCGGTCAATAACCAACAGCGGGATCTGGATACCCATGTTGGCTCCCACATGTTCCACGATGATCTCATCGGATGAACCACGATGTCAAGGACTTAATCAATCCCGTATACAATTCCCTTTGTCTATCGGTACGATACTTGCCCGAGATTCGATCGTCGGTATCCCGATACCTTGTTCAATCTCGTTACCGGCAAGTCTCTTTACTCGTTCGGTAACACATCATCCCGTGATCAACTCCTTGATCACATTGTGCACATTATGATGATGTCCTACCGAGTGGGCCCAGAGATACCTCTCCGTCACACGGAGTGAAAATCCCAGTCTCGATTCGTGCCAACCCAACAGACACTTTCGGAGATACCCGTAGTGCACCTTTATAGTCACCCAGTTACGTTGTGATGTTTGGCACACCCAAAGTATTCCTACGGTATCCGGGAGTTGCACAATCTCATGGTCTAAGGAAATGATACTTGACATTAGAAAAGCTTTAGCATACGAACTACACAATCTTGTGCTATGCTTAGGATTGGGTCTTGTCCATCACATCATTCTCCTAATGATGTGATCCCGTTATCAACGACATCCAATGTCCATGGTTAGGAAACCGTAACCATCTATTGATCAACGAGCTAGTTAACTAGAGGCTTACTAGGGACATGGTGTTGTCTATGTATCCACACATGTATCTGAGTTTCCTATCAATACAATTCTAGCATGGATAATAAACGATTATCATGAATAAGGAAATATATAATAATAATCAATTTATTATTGCCTCTAGGGCATATTTCCAACAGTCTCCCACTTGCACTAGAGTCAATAATCTAGTTCACATCGCCATGTGATTAACACTCATAGGTCACATCGCCATGTGACTAACACCCAAGAGTTACTAGAGTCAGTAGTCTAGTTCACATCACTATGTGATTAACACTCAATGAGTTCTAGGTTTGATCATGTTGCTTGTGAGAGAGGTTTTAGTCAACGGGTCTGCAACATTCAGATCCGTATGTACTTCGCAAATTTCTATGTCATCTTCTAGATGCAGCTACCACGTTCTATTTGGAGCTATTCCAAATAACTGTTCTACTATACGAATCCAGTTTACTACCCAGAATAATCTGGATTAGTGTCAAAGTTTGCATCGGCGTAACCCTTTACGACGAACTCTTTTACCACCTCCATAATCGAGAAAATTCCTTAGTCCACTAGTTACTAAGGTTAACTTTGACCGCTGTCCTGTGATCCATTCTTGGATCACTCTTGTACCCCTTGACTGACTCATGGCAAGGCACACTTCAGGTGCGGCACACAGCATAGCATACCGTATGGAGCCTATGACAAAAGCATAGGGGACGACCTTCGTCCTTTCTCTCTATTCTGCCGTGGTCGAGCTTTAAGTCTTAACTTCATAACTTACAACTCAGGCAAGAACTCCTTCTTTGACTGATCCATCTTGAACACCTTCAAGATCATGTCAAGGTATGTGCTCATTTGAAAGTACCATTAAGCATTTTGATCTATCCTTATAGATCTTGATGCTCAATGTTCAAGTAGCTTAATCCAGGCTTTCCATTGAAAAAACACTTTCCAAATAACCCTATATGCTTTCCAGAAATTCTACGTCATTTCTGATCAACAATATGTCAACAACATATATTCATCAGAAATTCTATAGTGCTCCCACTCACTTCTTTGGAAATACAAGTTTCTCATGAACTTTGTATACACCCAAAATCTTTGATCATCTCATCAAAGCATACATTCCAACTCCAAGATGCTTGCTGGAGCTTTGCATACTTATTAGCATCTTTCAGGATTGACAAAACCTTCCAGTTGTATCACATACAACCTTTCCTCAAGAAAATCGTCGTGGAAACAATGTTTTGACATCCTATCTGCAAGATTTCATAAATAATGCAGTAATCGCTAATATAATTCCAACAGACTCTTAGCATCGCTACGTGTGAGAAAGTCTCATCGTAGTCAACTCCTTGAACTTGTCGGGAAACATCTTAATGACAAGTCGAGCTTTCTCAATGGTGACACTTACCATCATCGTCTGTCTTCCTTTTAAAATCCACCTGTACTCAACAGCCTTACGACCATCGAGTCGTTCTGCCAAAGTCTACACTTTGTTTTCATACATGGATCCTCTCTCGGATTTTATGGCCTTGAGCCATTTATCGGAATCCGGGCCCACCATTGCTTCTCCATACCTCGTAGGTTCATTGTTGTCTAGCAACATGACTCCCAAGACAAGATTACGTACCATTCTGAAGTAGTATGCATCCTTGTCGTCCTACGAGGTTTGGGAGTGACTTGATCTGAAGTCTCATGATCACTATCATAAGCTTCCACTTCAATTGGTGTAGGTGCCACTGGAACAACTCTTTGTGCCCTGCTATACACTAGTTGTAGTGACGGTTCAATAACCTCATCAAGTCTCCACCATCCTCCCACTCAATTCTTGAGACAAACCTTTTCCTCGAGAAAGAACCCGATTCAAGAAACAATCTCTATTGCTTTCGGATCTGAATTAGGAGGTATACCCAACTGTTTTTGGGTGTCCTATGAAGATGCATTTATCCGCTTTGGGTTCGAGCTTATCATCCTGAAACTTTTTCACATAAGCGTCGCAGCCCAAACTTTTAAGAAATGACAGCTTAGGTTTCTCTAAACCACAGTTCATACGGTGTCATCTCATCGGAATTACGTGGCGCCCTATTTAAAGTGAATGTGGTTGTCTCTAATGCCTAACCCATAAACTATCGTGGTAATTCGATAAGAGACATCATGGTATGCATCATATCCAATAGGGTGCAGTTATGATGTTCGGACACACCATCACACTATGGTGTTCCAGGCTGTATTAGTTGTGAAACAATTTCCACAATGTCTTAATTCTGTGCCAAACTCGTAATTCAGATATTCATCTCTATGATCATATCATAGATCTTTTATCCTCTTGTCACGATGATCTTTCAACTTCACCCTGAAATTACTTGAACCTTTCAATAATTCACACTCATGATTCATCAAGTAAATATACTCAACATCTACTCAAATCATCTGTGAAGTAAGAACATAATGATATCCACTACATGCCTCAGCACTCATTGGACTGCACACATCAAAATGTATTACTTCCAACAAGTTGCTTTCTAGTTCCATTTTACTGAAAATGAGGCTTTCAGTCATCTTGCCCATGTGGTATGATTTGCATGTCTCAAGTGATTCAAAATCAAGTGAGTCCAAACGGTTCATTTGCATGGAGTTTCTTCATGCATATACACCAATAGACATGGTTCGCATGTCTCAAACTTTTCAAAAATGAGCGAGCCCAAAGATCCATCAACATGGAGCTTCTTCATGCGTTTTATACCGATATGACTTACGTGGCAGTGCCACAAGTAGGTGGTACTATCATTACTATCTTTTGGCATGAACATGTGTATCACTACGATCGAGATTCAATAAACCATTCATTTTAGGTGTAAGACCATTGAAGGTATTATTCAAATAAACAGAGTAACAATTATTCTCCTTAAATGAATAACCGTATTGCGATAGTCATAATCCAATCATGTCTATGCTCAACGCAAACACCAAATAACAATTATTTAGGTTTAACACCAATCTCGATGGTAGTGGGAGCGTGCGATGCTTGATCATATCAACATTGGAAATACTTCCAAGACATATCATCAGCTCACCTTTAGCTAGTCTCCGTTTATTCTGCAGCCTTTTATTTCGAGTTTACTAACATTTAGCAACCGAACCGGTATCTAATACCATGGTGCTACTAGGAGTACTAGTAAAGTACACATTAACACAATGTATATCCAATATACTTCTATCGACCTTGCCAGTCTTCTAATCTACCAAGTATCTAGGGTAATTCTGCTCCAGTGGCTGTTCCTCTTATTACAGAAGCACTTAGTCTCGGGTTTGGGTTCAACCTTGGGTTTCTTCACTAGAGCAGTAGCTGAATTGCCGTTTCATGAAGTATCGCTTCTTGCCCTTGCCCTTCTTGAAACTAGTGGTTTCACCAACCATCAACAATTGATGCTCCTTCTTGATTTCTACTTTTGTAGTGTCAAACATCGCGAATATCGCAAGGATCATCATATATGTCCCTGATATATTATAGTTCATCATGAAGCTCTAGCAGCTTGGTGGTAATGACTTCGGAGAACTATCACTATTTCATCTGGAAGATCAACTCCCACTTGATTCAAGCGATTGTTGTACTCAGACAATCTGAGCACAAGCTCAACAATTGAGCTTTTCTCCCTTAGTTTGTAGGCTAAGAAAATCGTCGGAGGTCTTATACCTCTTGATGTGGGCACGAGCCTGAAATCTCAATTTCAGCCCTCAAAACATCTCATATGTTTCGTGACGTTTCAAAACGTCTTCGGTGCCTCAACTCTAAACCGTTTAACTAAACTATCACGTAGTTATCAAAACGTGTATGTCAGATGTTCACAACATCCATAGACGACGTTCGAGGTTCAGCACACTGAGCGGTGCATTAAGGACATAAGCCTTCTATGAAGCAATGAGGACAATCCTCAGTTTACGGGCCTAGTCCGCATAGTTGCTACTATCAACTTTCAACTAAATTTTCTCCAGGAACATATCTAAACAGTAGAACTGAAGCGCGAGCTACGACATAATTTGCGAAGACCTTTTGACTATGTTCAGGATAATTAAGTTCATCTTATGAACTCCCACTCAGATAGACATCCCTCTAGTCATCTAAGTGATTACATGATCCGAGTCAACTAGGCTGTGTCCGATCATCATGTGAGACGGACTAGTCAACGTCGGTGAACATCTTCATGTTGATCGTATCTTCTATACGACTCATGCTCGACCTTTTGGTCTTCTGTGTTCCGAGGCCATGTCTGTACACATGCTAGGCTCGTCAAGTCAACCTAAGTGTTTCGCGTGTGTAAATCTGTCTTACACCCGTTGTATGTGAACGTTAGAATCTATCACACCCGATCATCACGTGGTGCTTCGAAACAACGAACTGTCACAACGGTGCACAGTTAGGGGGAGCACTTTTCTTGAAATTTTAATGAGGGATCATCTTATTTACTACCGTCGTTCTAAGTAAACAAGATGTATAAACATGATAAACATCACATGCAATCAAATAGTGACATGATATGGCCAATATCATATTGCTCCTTTTGATCTCCATCTTCAGGGCTCTATGATCATCTTGTCACCGGCATGACACCATGATCTACATCATCATGTCTTCATGAAGTTGTCTCGCCAACGATTACTTCTACTACTACAGCTAACGGTTAGCAATAAAGTAAAGTAATTACATGATGTTTATGTTGACACGCAGGTCAGAAATAAATTAAGACAACTCCTATGGCTCCTGCCGGTTGTCATACTCATCGACATGCAAGTCGTGATTCCTATTACAAGAACATGATCAATCTCATACATCACATATATCATTCATCACATCCTTTTGGCCATATCACATCACATAGCATACCCTGCAAAAACAAGTTAGACGTCCTCTAATTGTTGTTTGCATGTTTTACGTGGCTGCTATGGGTTTTTAGCAAGAACATTTCTTACCTACGCAAAACCACAACGTGATATGCCAATTGCTATTTACCCTTCATAAGGACCCTTTTCATCGAATCCGTTCCGACTAAAGTGGGAGAGACAGACACCCGCCAGCCACCTTATGCAACTAGTGCATGTCAGTCGGTGGAACCGGTCTCACATAAGCGTACGTGTAAGGTTGGTCCGGGCCGCTTCATCCCACGATGCCGTCGAAACAAGATTGGACTAGTAACGGTAAGCATATTGAACAATATCAACGCCCACAACTACTTTGTGTTCTACTCGTGCATAGAATCTATGCAATAGACCTAGCTCATGATGCCACTGTTGGGGAACGTAGCAGAAATTCAAAATTTTCCTACGTATCACCAAGATCTATCTATGGAGAAACCAACAACGAGGGGAAGGAGAGTGCATCTACATACCCTTGTAGATCGCTAAGCGGAAGCATTCAAGAGAACGGGGTTGATGGAGTCGTACTCGTCGTGATTCAAATCACCGATGATCCTAGTGCCGAACGGACGGCACCTCCGTGTTCAACACACGTACAGCCCGGTGACGTCTCCCATGCCTTGATCCAGCAAGGATAGAGGGAGAGGTTGAGGAAGACTCCATCCAGCAGCAGCACAACGGCGTGGTGGTGGTGGAGGAGCGTGGCAATCCTGCAGGGCTTCGCCAAGCACCACGGGATATGAGGAGAAAGAGGGGGAGGGCTGCACCAACAGGGAGAGATCAAATCGCGTGTATTGGGCAGCCCCTAGGCCAAGTATATATAGGGGAAGGGGAGGGGCGGTGCCCCCTTTAGGGTTTCCACCCCTAGGGGTGGCGGCCAGCCTAGATCCCATCTAAGGGAGGCGGCCAAGGGGGAGGGGGAGAGGGAGGCGCACCAGGATGGGCCTTAGGGCCCATCTGCCCTAGGGTTTGCCCCCTCTCCTCTTCCCTTGCGCCTTGGGCCTTGTGGGAGGGCGCACCAGCCCACCTGGGGCTGGTCCGCTTTCCACACTTGGCCCATGAAGCCCTCCGGGGCAGGTGGCCCCACTTGGTGGACCCCCGGGACCCTCCCGGTTGTCCCGGTATGTTACCGATAAACCCCGAAACTTTTCCGGTGACCAAAACAGGACTTCCCATATATAAATCTTTACCTCCGGACCATTCCGTAACTCCTCGTGACGTCCGGGATCTCATCCGGGACTCCGAACAACATTTGGTGACCACATACAAACTTCCTTTATAACCCTAGCGTCATCGAACCTTAAGTGTGTAGAACCTACGGGTTCGGGAACCATGCAGACATGACTGAGACGTTCTCCGGTCAATAACCAATAGCGGGATCTGGATACCCATGTTGGCTCCCACATGTTCCACGATGATCTCATCGGATGAACCACGATGTCAAGGACTTAATCAATCCCGTATACAATTCCCTTTGTCTATCAGTACGATACTTGCCCGAGATTCGATCGTCGGTATCCCGATACCTTGTTCAATCTCGTTACTGGCAAGTCTCTTTACTCGTTCCGTAACACATCATCCCGTGATCAACTCCTTGATCACATTGTGCACATTATGATGATGTCCTACTGAGTGGGCCCAGAGATACCTCTTCGTCACACGGAGTGACAAATCCCAGTCTCGATTCGTGCCAACCCAACAGACACTTTCGAAGATACCCGTAGTGCACCTTTATAGTCACCCAGTTACGTTGTGACGTTTGGCACACCCAAAGTATTCCTACGGTATCCGAGAGTTGCACAATCTCATGGTCTAAGGAAATGATACTTGACATTAGAAAAGCTTTAGCATACGAACTACATGATCTTGTGCTATGCTTAGGATTGGGTCTTGTCCATCACATCATTCTCCTAATGATGTGATCCCGTTATCAACGACATCCAATGTCCATGGTCAGGAAACCGTAACCATCTATTGATCAACGAGCTAGTTAACTAGAGGCTTACTAGGGACATGGTGTTGTCTATGTATCCACACATGTATCTGAGTTTCCTATCAATACAATTCTAGCATAGATAATAAACGATTATCATGAACAAGGAAATATATAATAATAATCAATTTATTATTGCCTCTAGGGCATATTTCCAACAATTGTGCCTCATGAAAATATAACTGTGGAAGATAATGATACTTCTTACGATCTTGAAAATCTTTTTGGCACTTGCTTGGAAGAATATGATAATTGCTATACTATTGGTGCTATCCATACTATTAATGATGAGAGTGATTATGCTTATGATATGAAAAGGCCCAAGCTTGGGGATGCTATGTTTGATGAAGATGATGTTTTTGAG
The DNA here is from genome assembly GCA_034509565.1 of Triticum monococcum. NCBI lineage: Eukaryota > Viridiplantae > Streptophyta > Magnoliopsida > Poales > Poaceae > Triticum > Triticum monococcum. The sequence goes on from CM067843.1 coordinate 72,913,438, forward strand.
AATATATTTGCTGCAATTAATGTCTGTCCCAAGCTTGGGGATGCTACGTTTAATGAAGATGATACTTTTAGTCTCCCAAGTTCTGATATGCAAATTTATAATGATGATAGCATGCCTCCTACTTATGATGATTATTGTGATGATACTTATGCTATAAAAAGTAGTGATTATATTTATAAAACTTTTCATGATTATGGTTACCCCTTTTCTGAACATTACTCTTTTAATGTGGAAACAATTTATAGTATTCGAGTTTCTTATGATACTCCCACTATTTCGATTGAGAAGAATTTTGCTTATGTAGAGAGTAGTAAATTTTCTATGCTTGTAGTAGATCATGAAAAGAATGATTTAGGTGCTGGTTATATTGTTGAATTCATTCATGATTCTACTGAAAATTATTATGAGGGAGGAATATATGCTTGTAGGAATTGCAATAATATCAAGTTCCCTCCCTATGTGCTTAAAGTTTCAAAGTTATGCATGTTTTCCTTTCCTATGCAAATTGATTCTTGTTACCACAAGTTGTTTGCTCACAAAATCCCTATGCATAGGAAGTGGTTTAGACTAAAATGTGCTAGTCATATCCTTTATGATGCTCTCTTTATGTTTCAATTCTTATCTTTTATGTGAGCATCATTGAAATCATCGTGCCTAGCTAGGGGCGTTAAACGATAGCGCTTGTTGGGACGCAACCCAATTTTATTTTTGTTCCTTGATTTTTGTTCCTGTTTAGTAATAAATAATTCATCTAGCCTCTGTTTAGATGTGGTTTTATGCTTTTAATTAGTGTTTGTGCCAAGTAGAACCTTTGGGAAGACTTGGGGAAAGTCTTGTTGATCATGCTGTTAAAAACAGAAACTTTAGCGCTCACGAGAATTGCTGCCATTTTTATTTGGAGAGTGATATTTAGTTAATTATTTTTCAGATGATTAATAGATAAATTACTCAGGTCCAGAAATTTATTTGAGAATTTTATGAGTTCCATAAGTATACGTTTGATCCATATTACTACAGACTGTTCTGTTTTTGACAGATTCTGTTTTCATGTGTTGTTTACTTATTTTGATGAATCTATGGCTAGTAAAATAGTTTATAAACCATATAGAAGTTGGAATACAGTAGGTTTAACACCAATGTAAATAAATAATGAGTTCATTACAGTACCTTGAAGTGGTGATTTACTTTCTTATACTAACGGAGCTTACGAGTTTTCTGTTAAGTTTTCAAGTTTTGGGTAAAGATTCGATGGACTATGGAATAAGGAGTGGCAAGAGCCTAAGCTTGGGGATTCCCAAGGCACCCCAAGGTAATATTCAAGGATATCCAAGAGCCTAAGCTTGGGGATGCCCCGGAAGGCATCCCCTCTTTCGTCTTCGTTCATCGGTAACTTTACTTGGAGCTATATTTTTATTCACCACATGATATGTGTTTTGCTTGGAGCGTCAATTTATTTTGTTAGGATTTGCTTGATTTTATTTAGAACAATGTTTTGCATCTTTTATTTCAATAAAAGTGGCATTGATAGCCTTTACTATGCCTATTTTAGAAGTCCACGTGTTGCTGTTTGAAAACAGAAAGTTTACCGTTGTTGCAATAATTCCCTAGAAAAGTCAGAATGTGATAAAATGTTGAAACCTTTTGCATATTAAGATATGATAAATTTAATACAGTGGGAATTTTATTTCATAATTTTTGGAGCTAGGGAAGTATGGATGTTTCTGCATTCTTTACAGACTATCCTGTTTAGGCAGATTGCTGTTATGTTTGCATATGTTTGCTTCTTTAATGATTCTATTTGAGGATAGGACTATTAAATATGCAGAGGAATTTAGTATGCAATGCTGAATAATAATTTTTGGTGATTTGCTACAGTAGAGTATGATAAGGTTTTTGCAATGGTTTATACTAACTTATCTCACGAGTCCTTGTTGAGTTTTGTGTGGATGAAGCTTTTGAGATTCAGGGAGACCGTGATATGAGAGGAATTAAGGAGACACAAAAGCTCAAGCTTGGGGATGCCCAAGGCATCCCAAGATAATATTTCAAGAAGTCTCAAGCGTCTAAGCTTGGGGATGCCCCGGTTGGCATCCCACCTTTCTTCTTCAACAACTATCGGTTAGTATCGGTTGATCCTAAGTTTTTGCTTCTTCACATGATGTTTGCTATTCTTAGATGTCATTTTTATTTTGCTTTGCTTGCTGTTTGAATAAATTACCAAGATCTGAAATTGTTAAATGTTAGAGAGTCTTCACATAGTTGCATAATTATTCGACTACTCATTGATCTTCACTTATATCTTTCGGAGTAATTTGTCATTTGCTCTAGTACTTCACTTATATCCTTTTAGAGCACGGTGGTGGTTTTATTTTATAGAAATAGATGAACTCTCATGCTTCACTTATATTATTTTGAGAGTCCTAAACAGCATGGTAGTTTGCTTAAATAATCCTAATATGCTAGGTATTCAAGAATAATAAAACTTTCTTATGAGTGTGTTGAATACTAAGAGAAGTTTGATACTTGATGATTGTTTTGAGATATGGAGGTAATAATATCAAAGTCGTGCTAGTTGAGTAGTTGTGAATTTGAGAAGTGCTTGTGTTGAAGTTTGCAAGTCCCGTAGCATGCACGTATGGTAAACGTTATGTAACAAATTTGAAACATGAGGTGTTATTTGATTGTCTTCCTTATGAGTGGCGATTGGGGACGAGCGGTGGTCTTTTCCTACCAATCTATGCCCCTAGGAGCATGCGCGTACTACCAAGGTTTTTGATGACTTGTAGATTTTTGCAATAAGTATGTGAGTTCTTTATGACTAATGTTGAGTCCATGGATTATACACACTCTCACCCTTCCATCATTGCTAGCCTCTTCGGTACCGTGCATTGCCCTTTCTCACATTGAGAGTCGGTGCAAACTTCGCCGGTGCATCCAAACCCCATGATATGATATGCTCTTTCACACATAAACCTCCTTATATCTTCCTCAAAACAGCCACCATACCTACCTATTATGGCATTTCCATAGCCATTCCGAGATATATTGCCATGCAACTTTCCACCCTTCTGTTTATTATGACACGCTTCATCATTGTCATATTGCTTTGCATGATCATGTAGTTGACATCGTATTTGTGGCAAAGCCACCGTTCATAATTCTTCCATACATGTCACTCATGCATCATTGCACATCCCGGTACACCGCCGGAGGCATTCATATAGAGTCATATCTTGTTCTAAGTATCGAGTTGTAATTCTTGAGTTGTAAGTAAATAGAAGTGTGATGATCATCATTTTCTAGAGCATTGTCCCAAGTGAGGAATAAAAAAAAGGGAGAAAGGCCATAAAAAAGAGAAGGCCCAAAAAAGAGAGAAATGCCATAAAAAAGGGAAAGGCCCAAATAAAAAATATATAAAAAATAAAAAATGAGAGAAAAAGAGAGAAGGGACAATGCTACTATCCTTTGCCACATTTGTGCTTCAAAGTAGCACCATAATCTTCATGATAGAGAGTCTCTTGTTTTGTCACTTTCATATACTAGTGGGAATTTTTCATTATAGAACTTGCCTTGTATATTCCAACAATGGGCCTCCTCAAGTTCCCTAGGTCTTCGTGAGCAAGCAAGTTGGATGCACACCCACTTAGTTTCTTTTGTTGAGCTTTCATACATTTATAGCTCTAGTGCATCCGTTGCATGGCAATCCCTACTCCTTGCATTAACATCAATCGATGGGCATCTCCATAGCTCATTGATTAGCCTCGTCGATGTGAGACTTTCTCCTTTTTGTCTTCTCCACATAACCCCCATCATCACATTCTATTCCACCCATAGTGCTATATCCATGGCTCGCGCTCATGTATTGCGTGAAAGTTTATAGGTTTGAGATTACTAAAGTATGAAACAATTGCTTGGCTTGTCATCGGGGTTGTGCATGATGAGAGCATTCTTGTGTGACGAAAATGGAGCATGACTAAACTATATGTGTCGGGGGTTGCTGATCCCACGTACACCTATGGGGATCGGCGGACCGAGCCCCTTTCGGTTCGGCAAGGGGCGGTGGATGCACAAAGAGCAGATCAAGGCGAACGCACAAGCGATGCGGTCGGTTTACCCAGGTTCGGGCCGCACAGATACGTTCTTGCTCGGGAGCGATGAGTGCTACAGTACACTCGAGCAGCTGGCGAGACCGAGCGTGAGAATGGCTGTCCCCTCTTCTCTGTTGTGCATGGGCCTCCTTTTATATGTCTAAGGGGTCACCGACAGGTGGCAACAGAGGTGGGGGTAAAAATGTAAAAGAGGTGGTAGTTGGCTCCACCGCCTACAACAGTCGTATCATACCTAACCCTGACGGCAGGGGACAAGGGCATTAAATGCTTGTCTGTGTCACCTAGACGGTACAGAGAGGGACCGCTAGGAACGCCACCATTTGCCACGATCGCTATCTTGTCAGCGCTTGCTTGCCACCGCATGCCCCCGGCTGCACAGCCTCCCGCCACGTACGCAAGGAGCGGTCCCAGAGCGACACGTTGGTGGGTGAGCTGGAGCGTGGGCTGCGGAGTAGTAGCTTGCCACGGCAAGCGCCTTGCCGCGGATGTTGCCTTGTCGCATCCGGGAGCTTGTCGCTCATCGGGTCTTGTCGGGACGCGCAGGGCGCCGCAGCGAGCTTCTTGAGATGCTTTGGTTGTCTTCCCGGCAAGCTCCTCTTGCCGGGGTCTCGTCTCCTTCCTGGCAGGCTCCACTCGCCGGGGCCTCGTCTCCTTTCCGGCAAGCTCCTCTTGCCGAGGTCTTGTCTCCTTCCCGGCAAGCTCCTCTTGCCGGGGCCTTGTTTTGCTCTTGGATACTTTGTTCTTGAATGGCCCCAAAGGAATCACGGAGGGTCTTGGCGGTCGCCTGGCAAGCCTTGCCGCGGGTCGCTGCGACTGCCCGTGCACAAGTTCGGGATACTAAGGTCCCCCTACTTTAGTACACCGACATGAGCCCCTGGGCCTGGGCCATACACGGTGCCGAGCGCTGTTGGGCCAGGCCCAAAACAGTGCACGGGCACGCGCGGCCTAGGTCACGCCGCATCTGACTCCGCACCCACCGCGCCCTCCCCAAACGGCAGGCGTCGAACGCGGCGCCATGCGTGACGTGGGCGGCGTGCGCGGGGCTGCGCCCTGCGCGCATACGTCACGTCATGGTAAAAAGGTGACGGTTTGCGCCCCGGGAGTTCAAGAACGCGGCGGACATTATGAGGCTGCGCCCAGGCCTCAACTATAATTTCACTGTCCTCGAGCACAATGGCATGCTGCAGGAGCTCTTCAAATACGATTCGGATCACCCCGAAGTCTTCAGGGTGCCGCAGGGCGTCGTCCCTTTGTGCAACAACTCTGCGCTTGACCGCATCCGGGCGATGATGCCGTTGTGCGAGTCGCACGGAATCGAGCCAACTTGGCAAGAGCCCGAAGACGAGGTCGTGCAGCAGTTCTCCGACGACCTGGTGGAAGTGCCAATCCGCGCTGATGAGAGGGACGGCCTCATCCGCGACACCACCGAGGCGGAGCTGGCGTACATAGCCACTAGGTTGGAAGAGGCAGCGGCAGCCGCAGCGGCAGGCGAATTTGGGTTTACTCTGGAGGAAGCGGCAGAAGAGGCAAAAACCCGTGCCGAGCGAGAGGAGTTCCTCGGCAAGAAAGAGCTCGCCCGGCAAGAGGAACTTGCCGGCAAGGAAGATCTTGCCGGGAGCGGCGCCGAGCCGAGCGAGCCTGTCGGGGATGCGAGCGACTCGCTGGAGATCGACTCTTCCTCCACTTCGTCTTCCGACAGCCCGCCGCCGGCTGCGCCTCCGTCTCCACCAAGAAGGCGTCTCCGCAAGGCCGGGGATGTAGCAAGGCGGCAGACGCATCAACAGTCGCCGCGTCGCACGACGCGCTCCACCGCGGCAAGCACCGCTGCCGCGGGAGCGCCCCACGCTGCTGCTGGAACCGGAGCGGGATCTTCGCAGGCTACCGTGTCTCCCCCCGCCAACCAACCAAGGGAGCCCACCCCTCCATCTCCCCGCGCCGGACACGCGCCGGATTTTGACTTCTCGGCGTTCAGCTCCGACGAGGAAGAAGAGGAAGAGTATGTTTTTCTCTTGTACTTGCTGTTCTTCAATCCTTGCTGCTTTGTCTTGCATCTCACTTGTCTTTCTCTGAATCCGTTCCTTTTCAGGACTCTGGCCCAGAGAGCGGCAAAGAGGGCCAAGGCGCCGGTGATTGTCATCGAGGACGAGCCCACCGCGTCGGCAGGGGACGCGCCCGAGACCAACTTGTCGGACCCAATGGCTGATCTCCAAAGCAGCCCCCAGCGTAAGTGCCTTATTTGCCCTTCGCCGTTGGGGCGTGCACGGAGACTCTCGCTTTGCTGACTTTTGATTGATGGCTTGTGCAGGAACGGAGCAGCCTCAACAGGGACGCCCGGAGACCGCCCCTGAAGCGCCAAGGGAGAGTCCTTCGACGAGGGAGAGGTCTCCGGTAAGGGAGAGCTCTCCGGCGAGGGAGGAGGCTCCGACAAGGGAGGAGCCCCCGGCAAGGGAAGGGTCCCCGGCGAGGGAGGAGGCTCCGACAAGGAAGGAGCCCCCGGCAAGGGAAGGGTCCCCAGCGAGGGGCAGCGCCAGCGATCCCCCGGCAACGGAGACCACTACCGCCGAGCCGGGCACAGGTAACTTCCTTGCCCTTCAACTTCCCTTGGGCTCTTCTTCTTCTCTTGATCTCATTCTTGGATTTTGCTTGAATCCTACTTGAGTCTTCTCCCCTCTCCCGGCTGTCAGGTCCGTCGGGTGCAGAGCCGATGGAGACTGAGGTCACCACTGACGACGCTGTTGCCGCCGAGGAGACAGCCGGCACCGGCGAGCTTGCCTGCGAGGATATCTACATCAACCTACCCTGGGCGTCGAGCTCCAGGGCACCGGTTGAAGGAGAAGCGCTCGACGGAGAAGTGCTTGCCTCCGCCAGGCTGAAGCTGGTCGACGCGCCAAGCAGTAGCAGCAACGGACCCGAAGAGGAGCGTCTGCTGTGGAAGCTGGTGGCGCTCTACCGCGCCCGGCAGGCCAAACTGGAGTCCCGCGAAGCGCCCGTCGCGAAGGCCGGGGCTGACATCGAGAAGCGTGTGGAGGAGCTCCGGGGCGCCAACCAAGAAGCTCTCCGTTCCCTGGCAAGGGAGCGGGAGGAACTTGCCGAGGCGCAGCAAGCCTTCCTTCTTGAGAAGGCGGACGTCGAAGAGCGCCAACGCCTTGCCGCGGAGACGTTGTCTTCGCGGGAAGGTGACTTGACGCAGCGGAAGGTTAACCTCGACAGCCACGAGGAGGAGCTTGCTGCGCGCGAGCGAGCGGTCGGCAGAGCCGTTAAGCAAGCCGAAGACGCCGCTGCAGCTGCCGAGGCCGCCAAGACCGAGCTTGAGCTGAAGGTGGTGCAGCTGGAGGCGGGCCTTAAGGCGAGCGGCGACGAGTTTGCCGTGCTCAAGCTCGAGCGGGAGAAGGACGCCAACAGCTACTTGGAGCTGCAGGCCCTCCTCACTGAGAGAGGCAAGGAGCTCGCCGCCGCCAGGGCTTCAAATGCTGATCTTGAAGCGAAGCTGGCGGCTCTGACAAGATCCCTGGGCAGCGCCAAGGAGCAAGAGACGGCCCTGAAGGAGGAGGTCGAGGCCGGCAAGGTGCTGCTGGCGAATGCCGTTGCCGCCCAGAAGACCTTGTCGGAGATCATGGAGCACTGGACGGAGGGTCTGGTGAGCGTCGACGCGGACATCGACAAGGAGCTGGCGCAGCTGGGGATGGTGGATCTCGGGTATTCCACCGACGGGAATCTCCAACCCAGCGCCAAGCTGACCCTGTTCTTCAAGGGTGTGGCGACGATGCTTCAGCGACTCCGGGAGCAGATCCCAAAACAGCTTGCCGACGAGTCGCGCAAGATCTGCGCGGGAGCTCTCCAGAAGTTGCTGATGAAGGTAGCCTTCCGCAACCCAGGCCTCCGCCTCACCAATGTCCTCCGAAGCCTGCCGCCAGATGTTGACTTGGAGGAGCTCAAGGCCCTTGTCGCACCCATTGTGGACAAGGTGAGCGGCATCAAGAGGATCGAGGGCGACCGCGTAGACTAGGCTGCCTATCCCCCTTTTTTTGCCGCTGTCAATCACGTTATGAGAAGCAGTCTGTTAGACCTAGCGACAGGTTATCCTGTAATATACTTCTATCTTGGGTAGTAATTGCTATGTTATTTCCTTTACTTGACTCTTTCCCTTGTATGCTTTTACCCTACGCTTTTAGGGAACTTGTCAGCGCAGGCTCCTCTGCCGCGAGCGCTGAGTGCGGAACGTCAGCAGCCCGCTGGCAGTGCCACAGCCGGCAAGAAACCTCGTCGCAGAGCTAGTCGCGGCTCGCTTAAGTTGTTGAGCGGACTCGAAACAACAATAAGGGCGCAACTTAGCTACGAGTTGGTTGGTGCCCGCGTCGACAAGAAACCTTGTCGCAGCTAGTCGCGGCTCGCTTAAGTTGTTGAGCGGGCTCGAAACAACAGTAAGGGCGCGGCTAACCACAAGTCGGTTCCTCCGCGCACAGGTTTTCCATACAAGGCGGAGTCGTTCAAGGAAAATAACTTAAAAACTTAAAGGGAATCTGATTGCTCAAACTTTGGCACTTATCTTTTTCTGTTGTTTGCTTTCCCGGCAAGGCAGAACCTTCTTGAGCGCCGGCCGGTCCACACATTATCTCCTCCTCCCCCCGGCAAGCTTGTGCGCGAGGGACCCTTGCTTTCCTTAATAGAAAAGAGAGAAGAGAAAATAAAGTTATGGAGCCTTGTGGCTCATTTTTTTGCTTACCGGGGGTATGTGCTGAGCACATAATCTTTATGCACGGGGTCTGCGCCCGGCTTTGTACAAAGGATTACATGCAACAGCGGGAAGACTTGTACAAATGGGTGGTTGCCGGACAGGGTCCGACAACTGCGCCTCACGGGCAAAGCTTGTGAAGATGCTCAATATTCCAGGAGTTGCTCACTGGTACGCCATCTTCGGTCCCAAGGCGGACAGCGCCAAGCCTAGTGACTCGCTTCACCCGGTAAGGGCCTTCCCACTTCGGCGTCAACTTGTTGGAAATCTTGGCGGACTGATCACGCCAAAGAAACAAGGTCGCCTTCCTCGAAACTTCTGGCGTTAACTTTGCGGCTATGGTAGCGGCGCAAAGCTTGCTGGTAGCGAGAAGCTCGTACAGCAGCCTAAAGACGATCTTCCTCAAGGAGCAGCGCGTCATCTTGCCGCAGCTGCTCTTGCTCAAGCTCATCATAAGCGAGCACTTGAGGTGACTCGTATACGAGTTCCGTGGGGATAACTGCCTCCGCTCCATAGACTAGAGCGAAGGGTGTCTGGCCGGTGGCTCGATTTGGCGTCATTCTGATCGACCAAAGAACCACCGGCAGCTCCGCGCCAAAGCCTCTGCCGGAGAGGCGGGCGGCGGCGGCGAACGGTGCGAGGAACGAGATATGCTCGGACCCCTAACTACGTTAGAGGGAGCAATATCTCGTCCAAACGACCATGCCACGCTCGTGCCAACATGTTGGCGCGCATGCTGATCTCGAGCACTCCGGGACGTATGGTACCGTGAGTACCATGACGCCGCTGGTTCCGCGCCTCCTAGGATGGGCGCGGTGTGTGTACGGGCGCCGGAGTATTGGAATGCGCCCGGTCGTCGTGGGGACCGACCGCGCCGCCGGCGTGCGGCGCAGCCTTGTCCTTGGACCCGGCAGCACCATGAGTCCCCCCGTCGTCGCCCGCTCTTCCGCCGGCGCCTACCCCACCAGCCGTTCGCTCTGGCGATGGTGGGATCGGCGCAGACGGAGTGGCTACCTCCGAAGCCTTCTTCTTCGGCGGCATGTTGATGAAGAGGATGAAGATTTGGCTCGTGCGAACGCCGGATCAGGTTCGCACAACCTCGACGCACCCCCTACCTGGCGCGCCAAAGATGTCGGGGGTTGCTGATCCCACGTACACCTATGGGGATCGGCGGACCGAGCCCCTTTCGGTTCGGCAGGGGGCGGTGGATGCACAAAGAGCAGATCGAGGCGAACGTACGAGCGACGCAGTCGGTTTACCCAGGTTCGGGCCGCATGGATGCGTAAAACCCTACTCCTGCTTTGGTGGTTGTATTGAGTTCTTGCTCGGGAGCGATGAGTGCTATAGTACACTCGAGCAGCTGGCGAGACCGAGCGTGAGAATGGCCGTCCCCCCTTCTCTGTTGTGCATGGGCCTCCTTTTATATGTCTAAGGGGTCACTGACAGGTGGCAACAGAGGTGGGGGTAAAAATGTAAAAGAGGTGGTAGTTGGCTCCACCGCCTACAACAGTCGTATCATACCTAACCCTGACGGCAGGGGACAAGGGCATTAAATGCCTGTCTGTGTCACCTAGACGGTACAGAGAGGGACCGCTAGGAACGCCACCGTTTGCCACGATGGCTATCTTGTCAGCGCTTGCTTGCCACCGCATGCCCCGGCTGCACAGCCTCCCGCCACGTACGCCAGGAGCGGTCCCAAAGCGACACGTTGGTGGGTGAGCTGGAGCGCGGGCTGCGGAGTAGTAGCTTGCCGCGGCAAGCGCCTTGCCGCAGATGTTGCCTTGTCGCGTCCGGGAGCTTGTCGCTCACCGGGTCTTGTCGGGACGCGCAGGGCGCCGCAACGAGCTTCTTGAGATGCTTTGGTTGTCTTCCCGGCAAGCTCCTCTTGCCGGGGTCTCGTCTCCTTCCCGGCAGGCTCCACTCGCCGGGGCCTCATCTCCTTCCCGGCAAGCTCCTCTTGCCGGGGTCTTGTCTCCTTCCCGGCAAGCTCCTCTTGCCGGGGCCTTGTTTTGCTCTTGGATACTTTGTTCTTGAATGGCCCCAAAGGAATCACGGAGGGTCTTGGCGGTCGCCCGGCAAGCCTTGCCGCGGGTCGCTGCAAATGCCCGTGCACAAGTTTGGGATACTAAGGTACCCCTACTTTAGTACACCGACAATATGATTTTGTAGGGATGAACTTTCTTTGGCCATGTTATTTCGAGAGGACATAATTGCTTAGTTAGTATGCTTGAAGTATTATTATTTTTATGTCAATATGAAATTTTATCTTGAATCTTTCAGATTTGAATATTCATGCCACAATAAAGAAGAATTACATTGAAATTATGCCAAGTAGCACTCCGCATCAAAAATTCTGTTTTTATCATTTACCTACTCGAGGACGAGCAGGAATTAAGCTTGGGGATGCTGATACGTCGCCAACGTATATATAATTTCTGATTGCTCCATGCTATATTATCTACTGTTTTGGATGTTTATGGGTTTTATTATACACTTTTATATCGTTTTTGGGACTAACCTATTAACCCAGAGCCCAGTGCCAGTTTTCTGTTTTTACCTTGTTTTAGAATATCATAGAAAAGAAAAACCAAACGGAGTCCAATTGACCTGAAACTTCACGGAACTTATTTTTGGATCAGAAGAAGCCCAGAAGACTTGGAGTGCACGTCACGGGATCTACGAGGAGGCCACGAGGCAGGGGTGGGCGCGCCCTCCACCCTTGTGGGCCCCTCGTGCCCCCCCCGGCGTACTTCTTCCACCTATATATCTCCATATACCCTAAAAACACCGAAGAGCACAATAGATAGGAAGTTCCGGCGCCAGAAGCCTCCGTAGCCACCGAAAGCCAATCTAGACCCGTTCTGGCACCCTGCCGGAGGGGGCAATCCCTCTTCGGTGGACATCTTCATCATCCCGGTGCTCTCCATGACAAGGAGGGAGTAGTTCTCCCTCGGGGCTGAGGGTATGTACCAGTAGCTATGTGTTTGATCTCTCTCTCTCTCTCCCTCTCTCTCTCTCTCTCTCGTGTTCTTGAGGTGATACGATCTTGATGTATCGCGAGCTTTGCTATTATATTTGGATCCTATGATGTTTCTTCCCCCTCTACTCTCTTGTAATGGATTGAGTTTCCCCTTTGAAGTTATCTTATCGGATTGAGTCTTGAAAGATTTGAGAACACTTGATGTATGTCTTGCCGTGCGTATCTATGGTGACAATGGGATACCACGTGATTTCACTTGATGTATGTTTTGGTGATCAACTTGCGGGTTCCGCCCATGAACCTATGCATAGGGGTTGGCACACGTTTTCGTCGTGATTCTCCGGTAGAAACTTTGGGGCACTCTTTGAGGTCCTATGTGTTGGTTAAATAGATGAATCTGAGATTGTGTGATGCGTATCGTATAATCATACCCATGGATACTTGAGGTGACATTGGAGTATCTAGGTGACATTAGGGTTTTGATTGATTTGTGTCTTAAGGTGTTATTTTAGTACGAACTCTAGGGCTGTTTGTGACACTTATAGGAGTAGCCCAACGGATTGATTGGAAAGATTAACTTTGAGGTGGTCTCGTACCCTACCATAATCTCTTCGTTTGTTCTCCGCTATTAGTGACTTTGGAGTGACTCTTTGTTGCATGTTGAGGGGTAGTTATGTGATCCAATTATGTTAGTATTGTTGAGGGAACTTGCACTAGCGAAAGTATGAACCCTAGGCCTTGTTTCTACGCATTGCAATACCGTTTACGCTCACTTTTACCATTAGTTACCTTGCTGTTTTTATAATTTCAGATTACAAATACCTTTATATACCATCCATATTGCACTTGTATCACCATCTCTTCGCCGAACTAGTGCACCTATACAATTTACCATTGTATTGGGTGTATTGGGGACACAAGAGACTCTTTGTCATTTGGTTGCAGGGTTGCTTGAGAGAGACCATCTTCATCGTACGCCTCCTATGGATTGATAAACCTTAGGTCATCCACTTGAGGGAAATTTGCTACTGTCCTACAAACCTCTGCACTTGGAGGCCCAACAACGTCTACAAGAAGGTTGTGTAGTAGACATCAGTCACCTCCATATACGAGAAAACATATCCTTAGTCCTTTTCAGGTATTTCAGGATATTCTTGACCGCTTTCTAGTGATCCACTCCTGGATTACTTTGGTACCTCCCTGCTAAACTAATAGCAAGGCACACATCAGGCCTGGTACACAACATTGCATACATGATAGAGCCTATGGCTAAAGCATAGGGAACACTTTTCATTTTCTCTCTATCTTCTGCAGTGGTCGGGCATTGAGTCTGACTCAACTTCACACCTTGTAACACAGGCAAGAACCCTTTCTTTGCCTGATCCATTTTGAACTTCAAAACTTTATCTAGGTATGTGCTTTGTGAAATCCCAATTAAGCGTCTTGATCTATCTCTATATATTTTGATGCCCAATATATAAGCAGCTTCACCGAGGTCTTTCATTGAAAAATTCTTATTCAAGTATCCTTTATGCTATTCAGAAATTCAGTATCATTTCAGATCAACAGTATGTCATCCACATATAATATCAGAAATGCAACAGAGCTCCCACTCACTTTCTTGTAAATACAGGCTTCTCCAAAAGTCTGTATAAAACCATATGCTTTGATCACACTATCAAAGTGTATATTCCAACTGCGAGAGGCTTGCACCAGTCCATAAATGGATCGCTGGAGCTTGCACACTTTGTTAGCACCTTTTGGGTCGACAAAACCTTCTGGGTGCATCATATACAACTCTTCTTTTAGATATCCATTAAGGAATGCAGCTTTGACATCCATTTGCCAAATTTCATAATCATAAAATGCGGCAATTGCTAACATGATTCGGATGGACTTAAGCATCGCTACGGGTGAGAAGGTCTCAGCATAGTCAACTCCTTGAACTTGTCGAAAACCTTTTGCAACAAGTCGAGCTTTGTAGAAAGTAATATTACCGTCAGCGTCAGTCTTCTTCTTGAAGATCCATTTATTCTCTATGGCCTGCCGATCATCGGGCAAGTCAACCAAAGTCCATACTTTGTTCTCATACATGGATCCCATCTCAAAATTCATGGCCTCAAGCCATTTTGTGGAATCTGGGCTCATCATCGCTTCCTCATAGTTCGTACGTTCGTCATGGTCAAGTAACATGACTTCCAGAACAGGATTACCGTACCACTCTGGTGCAGATCTTACTCTGATTGACCTATGAGGTTTGGTAGTAACTTGATCAGAAGTTTCATGATCATCATCATTAGCTTCCTCACTTACTGGTGTAGGAATCACTGGAACTGATTTCAGTGATGACTACTTTCCAATAAGGGAGAAGGTACAGTTACCTCGTCAAGTTCTACTTTCCTCCCACTCACTTATTTCGAGAGAAACTCCTTCGCTAGAAAGGATCCATTTTTAGCAACGAATATCTTGCCTTCAGATCTATGATAGAAGGTGTACCCAACAATCTCCTTTGGGTATCCTATGAAGACACATTTCTCCGATTTTGGTTCGAGCTTATCAGGTTGAAGCTTTTTCACATAAGCATCACAACCCCAAACTTTAAGAAACGACAACTTGGGTTTCTTGCCAAACCATAGTTCATAAGGTGTCGTCTTGACGGATTTGGATGGTGCCCTATTTAACGTGAATGCACCCGTCTCTAAAGCTTAACCCCAAAACAATAGTGGTAAATCAGTGAGAGACATCATAGATCGCACCATATCTAATAAAGTGCGGTTACGACATTCGGACACACCATTACGTTGTGGTGTTCCAGGTGGAGTGAGTTGCGAAACTATTCCGCATTGTTTCAAATGAAGTCCAAACTCATAACTCAAATATTCAGCTCCATGATCAGATCGTAGAAACTTGATTTTCTTGTTACAATGATTTTCCACTTCACTCTGAAATTCTTTGAACTTTTCAAATGTTTAAGACTTATGTTTCATTAAGTTGATATACCCATATCTGCTTAAATCATCTGTGAAGGTGAGAAAATAACGATATCCGCCGCGGGCTTCAATGTTCATTGGACCACATACATCAATATGTATGATTTCCAATAACTCTGTTGCTCGCTCCATTGTTCCAGAGAACGGAGTTTTAGTCATCTTGCCCATGAGGCATGGTTCGCAAGTACCAAGTGATTCATAATCAAGTGATTCCAAAAGTCCATTAGAATTGAGTTTCTTCATGTGCTTTACACCAATATGACCTAAACGACAGTGCCACAAATAAGTTGCACTATCATTATCAACTCTGCATCTTTTGGCTTCAATACTATGAACATGTCTATCACTACTATCAAGATTTAGTGAAAATAGACCACTCATCAATGGTGCATGGCCATAAAAGATATTACTCATATAACTAGAACAACCATTATTCTCTAATTTAAATGAATAACCGTCTCGCATCAAACAAGATCCAGATATAATGTTCATGCTCAACGCTGTCAGCAAATAACAATTATTTAGGTCTAAAACTAATCCCGAAGGTAGATGTAGAGGTAGCGTGCTGATGGCGATCACATCGACTTCAGAACCATTTCCCACGCGCATTGTCACCTCGTCCTTAGCCAATCTTCGCTTAATCTGTAGCCCATGTTTCAAGTTGCAAATGTTAGTAACTGAACCAGTATCAAATACCCAGGTACTACTGCGAGCATTAGTAAGGTACACATCAATAACATGTATATCAAATATACATTTCACTTTGCCATCCTTCTTCTCTGCCAAATACTTGGGGCAG
Source organism: Triticum monococcum (assembly GCA_034509565.1). Taxonomy (NCBI): domain Eukaryota; kingdom Viridiplantae; phylum Streptophyta; class Magnoliopsida; order Poales; family Poaceae; genus Triticum; species Triticum monococcum. Next base: position 72,929,048 of record CM067843.1, read on the forward strand.
TTCCGCTTCCAGTGACCAGTTCCTTTGCAGTAGAAGCACTCAGTCTCAGGCTTAGGTCCAGACTTGGGTATCTTCACTTGAGCAGCAACTGGCTTGCCGTTCTTCTTGAAGTTCCCCTTCTTCCCTTTACCCTTTTCTTGAAACTGGCGGTCTTGTTCACCATCAACACTTGATGCTCCTTCTTGATTTCTACCTCCGCAGCCTTTAGCATTGCGAAGAGCTCAGGAATTGTCTTATCCATCCCTTGCATATTATAGTTCATCACGAAGCTCTTGTAGCTTGGTGGCAGTGATTGAAGAACTCTATCAATGACACTATCACCAGGAAGATTAACTCCCAGCTGAGTCAAGTGGTTGTGGTACCCAGACATTCTGGGTATATGTTCACTGACAGTACTATTCTCCTCCATCTTGCAGCTGTAGAACTTATTGGAGACTTCGTATCTCTCAATCCGGGCATTTGCTTGAAATATTAACTTCAACTCCTGAAACATCTCATATGCTCCATGACATTCAAAACGTCGTTGAAGTCCCGGTTCCAAGCCGTAAAGCATGGCACACTGAACTATTGAGTAGTCATCAACTTTGCTCTGCCAGGTGTTCACAACATCTGGCGTTGCTCCTGCAGCGGGTTTGTCACCTAGCGGTGCTTCCATGACGTAATTCTTCTGTGCAGCAATGAGGACAATCCTCAAGTTACGGACCCAGTCCGTGTAGTTGCTACCATCATCTTTGAACTTAGCTTTCTCTAGGAACGCATTAAAATTCAACGGAACAACAACAAGGGCCATCTATCTACAACAACATAGACATGCAAAATACTATCAGGTACTAAGTTCATGATAAATTAAAGTTAAATTAATCAAATTACTTAAGAACTCCCATTTAGATAGACATCTCTCTAATCATGTAAGTGATCACGTGATCCATATCAACTAAACCATGTCCGATCATCACGTGAGATGGAGTAGTTTTCAATGGTGAACATCACTATGTTGATCATATCTACTATATGATTGACGGTTGACCTTTTGTCTCAGTGTTCCGAGGCCATATCTGCATATGCTAGGCTCGTCAAGTTTAACCTGAGTATTCCGCGTGTGCAAAACTGGCTTGCACCCGTTGTATGTGAACGTAGAGCTTATCACACCCGATCATCACGTGGTGTCTCGGCACGACGAACTGTAGCAACGGTGCATACTCAGGGAGAACACTTATACCTTGAAATTTAGTGAGAGATCATCTTATAATGCTACCACCGAACTAAGCAAAATAAGATCCATAAAGGATAAACATCACATGCAATCAATATAAGTGATATGATATGGCCATCATCATCTTGTGCCTTTGATCTCCATATCGAAAGCACCGTCATGATCACCATCGTCACCGACTTGACACCTTGATCTCCATCGAAGCATCGTTATCGTCTCGCCAACTATTGCTTCTACGACTATCGCTACCACTTAGTGATAAAGAAAAGCAATTACATGGCGATTGCATTTCATACAATAAAGTGACAACCAAATGGCTCTTGTCAGTTGCCGATAAATGTGTTACAAAACATGATCATCTCATACAATAAAATTTAGCATCATGTCTTGACCATATCACATGACAACATGCCCTGCAAAAACAAGTTATACGTCCTCTACTTTGTTGTTGCAAATTTTATGTGGCTGCTACGGGTTGAGCAAGAACCGTTCTTACCTACGCATCAAAAAACCACAACGCCGTATAGTGATTGCTTTTTGATCTTCAAAAAGAACCATGTTCATTGAATCTAATTCAACTAAAGTTGGAGGAACTGACACCCACCAGCCACCTGTGTGCGAAGCACGTCGGTACAACCAGTCTCGCGTAAGTGTACACGTAATGTCGATCTGGGCCGCTTCAGCCAACAATACCGCCGAATCAAGAATCAACTACTGACGGCAAGCAATATGTATATACCCACGCCCACAACTCCTTTGTGTTCTACTCGTGCATATAACATCTACGCATAGACCTGGCTCGGATGCCACTATTGGGGAACACGGTAATTTCAAAAAAAAATCCTACACACGCAAGGTCATGGTGATGCATAGCAACGAGAGGGAAGAGTGTTGTCCACATACCCTCGTAGACCGTAAGCGGAAGTGTTATGAAAACACGGTTGATGTAGTCATACGCCTTCACGATCGACCGATCCTAGCACCGAAGGTACGGCACCTCCGGGATCTGCACACGTTCGGCTCGGTGACGTCCCACGAACTCACGATCCAGTAGAGCTTCGTCGGCACGACAGCATGATGACGCTACTGATGATGCTACCGGAACAGGGCTTCGCCTAAGCACCGTTACGATATGGCCGAGGTGGATTATGGTAGAGGGGGGCACCGCACACGGCTGGAAACAATCAACTTGTGTGTTCTAGGGTGCTCCCTGCCCCCGTATATAAAGGAGCAAGGGGGGAGGCCGGCCGTCGAAAAGGCGCGCCAAGGAGAGGGGGAGTCCTCCTAGTAGGAGTAGGACTCCCCTTTTCCAAATCCAACTAGGAAGGGGGAAGGGGAAAGGAAGGAGAGGGGAGAGGGAGGAAAGAGGGGGCGCCGCCCCCTCCTTTTCCAATTCGGACTCCCAAGGGGGGGCGGTCAGCCCTAGGCCCTCTCCTCTCTCTCCCACAAGGCCCATGTTGGCCCATTAGTTCCCCCGGGGGGTTCCGATAACCCCCCGGCACTCCGATAAATATTCGGTGATCCCCGGAACTCATCCGGTGTCCGAATATAGTCGTCCAATATATCAATCTTTATGTCTCTACCATTACGAGACTCCCTGTCATGTCCATGATCACATCCGGGACTCCAAACTATCTTCGGTACATCAAAACACATAGACTCATAATACCGATCGTCACCGAACGTTAAGTGTGCGGACCCTACGGGTTCGAGAACTATGTAGACATGACCAAGACACGTCTGCGGTCAATAACCAATAGCGGAACCTGGATGCTCATATTGGCTCCTACATATTCTACGAAGATCTTTATCAGTCAAACCGCATAACAACATACATTGTTCCCTTTGTCATCAGTATGTTACTTGCCCGAGATTTGATCGTCGGTATCTCAATACCTAGTTCAATCTCATTATCGGCAAGTCTATTTACTCATTCCGTAATGCTACATCCCGTAACTAACTCATTAGCTACATTGCTTGCAAGGCTTATAGTGATGTAGATTACCGAGAGGGCCCAGAGATACCTCTCCGACAATCAGAGTGACAAATCCTAATCTCGATCTATGCCAACTCAACAAACACAATCAGAGGCACATGTAGAGCACCTTTATAATCACCCATTTACGTTGTGACGTTTGGTACACACAAAGTGTTCCTTCGGTATTCGGAAGTTGCATGATCTCATAGTCATAGGAACATATATAAGTTATGGAGAAAGCAATAGCAACAAACTAAATGATCATCATGCTAAGCTAATGGATGGGTCAAGTCAATCACAACATTCTCTAATAATGTGATCCCTTTAATCAAATGACAAGTCATGTCTATGGTTAGGAAACATAACCATCATTGATTCAACGAGCTAGTCAATTAGAGGCAAACTAGTGACACTCTGTTTGTCTATGTATTCACACATGGACTAAGTTTTTGGTTAATACAATTCTAGCATGAATAATAAACATTTATCATGATATAAGGAAATACAAATAACAACTTTATTATTGCTTCTAGGGCATATTTCCTTTAGTCTCCCACTTGCACTAGAGTCAATAATCTAGATTACATTGTAATGATTCTAACACCCATGGAGTCTTGGTGCTGATCATGTTTTTCTCGTTAGAGAGGCTTAATCAAGGGTCTGCAACATTCAAATCCGTATGTATCTTGCAAATCTCTATGTCTCCTTCCTTGACTTGATCGCGGATGGAATTGAAGCATCTCTTGATGTGCTTGGTTCTCTTGTGAAATCTGGATTCCTTTGCCAAGGCAATTGCACCAGTATTTTCACAAAAGATTTTCATTGGACCCGATGCACTAGGTATGACACCTAGATCGGATATGAACTCCTTCATTTGCTGCTTTCGAATTAGCTATGTATTCGGCTTCACACGTAGATCCCGCCACAACGCTCTGCCTGGAACTGCACCTGAAGGAAATATGCCCTAGAGGCAATAATAAAGTTATTATTTATTTCCTTATTTCATGATAAATGTTTATTATTCATGCTAGAATTGTATTAACCGAAAACATAATACATGTGTGAATACATAGACAAACAGAGTGTCACTAGTATGCCTCTACTTGACTAGCTCGTTAATCAAAGATGGTTATGTTTCCCAACCATGGACAAAGAGTTGTTATTTGATTAACGGGATCACATCATTAGATGAATGATCTGATTGACATGACCCATTCCATTAGCTTAGCACCCGATCGTTTAGTATGTTGCTATTGCTTTCTTCATGACTTATACATGTTCCTATGACTATGAGATTATGCAACTCCCGTTTAGCGGAGGAACACTTTGTGTGCTACCAAACATCACAACGTAACTGGGTGATTATAAATGAGCTCTACAGGTGTCTCCAAAGGTAGATGTTGGGTTGGCGTATTTTGAGATTAGGATTTGTCACTCCGATTGTCGAAGAGGTATCTCTGGGCCCTCTCGGTAACGCACATCACATAAGCCTTGCAAGCATTGCAACTAATGAGTTAGTTGCGAGATGATGTATTACGGAACGAGTAAAGAGACTTGCCGGTAACGAGATTGAACTAGGTATTGGATACCGACGATCGAATCTCGGGCAAGTAACATACCGATGACAAAGGGAACAACGTATGTTGTTATGTGGTCTGACCGACAAAGATCTTCATAGAATATGTAGGAGCCAATATGGGCATCCAGGTCCCGCTATTGGTTATTGACCGGAGATCTGTCTCAGTCATGTCTACATTGTTCTTGAACCGTAGGGTCCGCACGCTTAACGTTACGATGACAGTTATTATGAGTTTATGCATTTTGATGTATCGAAGTTAGTTTGGAGTCCCGGATGTGATCACGGACATGACGAGGAGTCTCGAAATGGTCGAGACATAAACATCGATATATTGGAAGCCTATATTTGGACATCGGAATCGTTCCGGGTGAAATCGGCATTTTTCCGGAGTACCGGGGGGTTACCGGAACCCCCCGGGGGTTTATTCGGCCTACATGGGCCTTGAGGGAGAAGATAGAAGGAGGGAGGAGGTGGCCGCACGCCCTTCCCCTTCCTAGTCCGAATAGGACAAGGGAAAGGGGGCGGCGCCCCCCTTTCCTTCCTCTCTTCCTCCTCTTTCCCCCTCTCTCTCCTTGTCCAACTAGGAGTCCTACTCCCGATGGGAGTAGGACTCCCTCTTGGCGCGCCACACCTGGCCTGCCGCCTCCTCCCCTTGCTCCTTTATATACAGGGGCAGGGGGGCACCCTAGGACACACAAGTTGATCCACGTGATCGTTCCTTAGCCGTGTGCGGTGCCCCCTGCCACCATATTCCACCTCGATCATATCGTTGTAGTGCTTAGGCAAAGCCCTACGTCGGTAGAACATCATCATCATCATCACCACGCCGTTGTGCTGGCGGATCTCATCCCCGAAGCTTTGCTGGATCGGAGCCCGGGGAGCGTCATCGAGCTGTACATGTGCTAAGAACTCGGAGGTGCCGGAGTAACGGTGCTTGGATCGGTCGGATCGGGAAGGCGTACGAATACTTCCTCTATGTTGCGTCAACGCTTCCGTTGCAGTCTATGAAGGGTACGTAGACAACACTCTCCCCTCTCGTTGCTATGCATCACCATGATCTTGCGTGTGCGTGGGAATTTTTTTGAAATTACAGCGTTCCCCAACAGTGGCATCCGAGCCTAGGTTTTTATGGTTTGATGTTATATGCACGAGTAGAACACAGGTGAGTTGTGGGCGATATAAGTCATACTACCTACTAGCATGTCATACTTTGGTTCGGCGGTATTGTTGGATGAAGCGGCCCGGATCGACATTACGCGTACGCTTACGCGAGACCGGTTCTCCCGACGTGCTTTGCACAAAGGTGGCTTGCGGGTGACTGTTTCTCCAACTTTAGTTGAACCAAGTGTGGCTACGCCCGGTCCTTGCGAAGGTTTAAACGGAGTCAAATTGACAAACTATCGTTGTGGTTTTGATGCGTAGGTGAGATTGGTTCTTACTTAAGCCCGTAGCAGCCACGTAAAACTTGCAACAACAAAGTAGAGGACGTCTAACTTGTTTTTGCAGGGCATGTTGTGATGTGATATGGCCAAGACATGATGCTAAATTTTATTGTATGAGATGATCATGTTTTGTAACCGAGTTATCGGCAACTGGCAGGAGCCATATGGTTGTCGCTTTATTGTATGCAATGCAATCGCGATGTAATGCTTTACTTTATCACTAAGTGGTAGCGATAGTCATGGAAGCATAACATTGGCGAGACGACAACGATGCTACGATGGAGATCAAGGTGTCGCGCCGGTGATGATGGTGGTCATGACGGTGCTTCGGAGATGGAGATCACAGGCACAAGATGATGATGGCCATATCATATCACTTATATTGATTGCATGTGATGTTTATCTTTTATGCATCTTATCTTGCTTTGTTTGACGGTAGCATTTTAAGATGATCTCTCACTAATTATCAAGAAGTGTTCTCCCTGAGTATGCACCATTGCGAAAGTTCTTCGTGCTGAGACACCACGTGATGATCGGGTGTGATAGGCTCTACATTCAAATACAATGGGTGCAAAACAGTTGCACACACGGAATACTCAGGTTATACTTGACGAGCCAAGCATATACAGATATGGCCTCGGAACACGGAGACCGAAAGGTCGAGCGTGAATCATATAGTAGATATGATCAACATAGTGATGTTCACCAGACACTACTGGAATCAGCTAATTTGCCATCTGCCAGCTCTTTGCCGTCTGCTAGCTGACGGCAAAGCAACTCTTTGCCATCAGCTACCAAAAAGCAGACGGCAAAGAACTGGCAGACGGCAAAGAAGCTCTTTGCCGTCCGCCAGTTCTTTGCCGTCTGCTGGCAGATGGCAAAGAATCTTTGCCGTCAGCTGGCAGACGGCAAAGAGAGAGGTGGCCCCCACCCCCCGCCCGTTTGGGAAAAACTTAACGGGCCACCTCTTTGCCGTCTGCCAGCAGACGGCAAAGAGGCAAAATGGCGGACGGCAAAGAGATGCGGACGGCAAAGAGGGCACTATCTAACGGCCCGTGCCCCCGCCCCTCTCTGTTCTCACCACTTCCCACCACCCCCCCGCTGCCGCCCGCCGCGCGCCGCCGCCTCTTGCCCCCGCCGCCGCCCCGGCCCCCACCGTCCCGTCGCCCCCCCGCCCCGGCCCCCGCCGCCCCGGCGCCCCTGCCCCCCGCCGCCCGGGCGCCCCAGCCCCCCGGCGCCCCGGCGCCCCACCGCGCCGGGTCCGGCCCCCCGCCGCCCCAGGCCGCCCCGCGCCCCGGCCAGCTCCTCCACCGCCCCGCCCCCTCCTCCACCGGCGATGCAGAAGGTGAGCCCCCCTCCTTTTTTCTGTTTTTTTCCTTTTTAGTTTTAGTTTAGATTTAGTTTTAGTTTTAGTTTTAGGTTTAGTTTTAGTTTAGTTTTAGGTTTAGATTTAGTTTTTTCCTTTTTTTCTGTTTTATTTGTTTTAGGTTTATGTTTAGTTTAGATTTAGTTTTAGTTTATTTTTAGGTTTAGTTTTAGGTTTAGTTTAGTTTGAGGAAAGAAGAAGAAGAAGAGAAAAAGAGGAGAGGAGGAGAAGAAGAAGAGGAAGAAGAAGAAGAGGAGGAGGAGAAGAAAAAAGAAGAAGAGGAAAAAGAAGAAGAAAAAAGAGGAGAGGAGGAGAAGAAGAAGAGGAAAAAGGAAAGGAGGAAGAAGAAGAAGAAGAAGAAGAAGAAGGAAAAAAAAGGAAGAAAAGGAAGAATAGGAAGAAGAAGAAAAGGAAAAAAAGAGGAAAAACCCCCGACCCGACACGGCACCCCGACCCGACACGGCACCCCGACCCGACACCGCACCCCGACCCCGACCCGGCACCCCGACCCCTAGACCCCGACCCCGACACCCCGACCCCGACCCCGACCCCGACCCCGACACCCCGACCCCGAGCCTGACCCGACACCCCGACCCCGACACGGACACGGCACCCCGACCCCAACCCGACACCCCGACCCCGAGACCCCGACCCCGACACCGACACGATACCCCGACACCGACACCCTGACACCACACCCACCCTTACCCCGACACCGACATGGCACCCCGACCCCGACCCGGCACCCCGACCAGACACCCCGACCCCGAGACCCCGACCCCGAGCCTGACCCGACACCCCGACCCCGAGACCCCGACCCCGACCGGGCACCCAACCCGACACCCCGACCCCGAGACCCCGGGCCTGACCCGACACCCCGACCCCGACACTGACACGGCACCCCGACCCCGACCGGGCACCCCGACCCGACACCCCGACCCCGAGACCCCGACCCCGACCCCAACCGCGAGTCGGACCCGACACCCCGACCCCGACACCGACACGACACCCCGACCCCGACCCGGCACCCCGACCCGACACCCCGACCCCGAGACCCCGACCCCGACACGGCACCCCGACACCGACAGGGCACCCCGACCACCGACACCTCCCGAAAATTAAGGTGTTCTTTGGCCTTCCAGAGGCCGACGGGGTCATATATTTGTGAATTATTAGTTAGGTCATATATTTTTCGATTTAGTTATGAAAAACATCATATATAATTGTGTTGATCGTGTAGTTTTAAATGTGCAGTTGTTTCATCGCTGCGAGGTTTGGTGTTCGACGACCTCGCCGTGCGTTTGACGAGCTCTGCCCCTTCGTTCGTGGGTGAGCACAAATGACAAGTCCTCCTCCCCCATTAATTATTTGATCTATTCCGATGAAACTTGATAGCTAGCTATATATGTGTCTTGAATCATCAGTATGCGTAACCAATATGTGTCTCCCGTTCGAAAGCGTCATAGTTATAAATATGCATGCATTTGCATATTTATAACCTTGATTCTTTCGAATTGTCCAACGCTATCCATGGACAGCCCGAGTATGTGTAGATTGGGTTCGTTTTCCCATATGCTTTGCTCCGGATCCGACGCATATATTTCGTCAGTGCCTCCCCTGTTGTTCTCCGGGTACACATCCTCTCTGTTTATTGCAGAGACGTGTATCAGGAGAACAGCGGGGAGGTGCTGCCGAAATTTTGTGTCGGATCCGGAGCATAGCATGGGAAAACGAACCCAATCTACACATACACGGGTGGGATTTGGACCTATCATTACCTATTAGAGTGTAGGTTGCATGGATGTAATAAAATTGACAAAGTAGATCAACTGATGAATATATACATGGTGAATTACATATATAATTGTTGTGTGTCCAGTAGCTCTGAAAGTCAAGATGAGTGACCGTGCTTGGATGTATACCGGTCACACTGGTTAGAACAAATGGAGCGCTGAATGGTTCACAAAAACTAAGGGGTTTGTGCAAGCCGCATTTGCAAATGGCCAAAAGAAAACCTGGTGCCCCTGTTTCCGGTGCGGCAATTGGGAAAAGAAGACAGAGGCTGAAATGGGCAAACACCTGCAGAAGAGTGGTTTTACGCCCGATTATACGGTGTGGACATTTCATGGTGAGTCTACCCAACGTGACCGAGCTGAGGTGGATCGTCGTTGCACCGACGAGCATGGTACCGGGATGGAAAACATGGTGCAAGACTATGATGATGCTCGGGATTCGGACGAGGAGATGGAGGAATCTGCAAAGGCCTTCAATGAAATGTTGGAGTCTTTGAAACGTCCGCTCCACGAGCACACTGAGCTTTGTCAGTTGGATGCCATCTCACAAGTAATGGCTCTGAAGGCTCAGTTCAACTTGGGCAGAGAATGCTATGACGCAATTATGATAGTATTTGGACGCTTTCTACCCAAAGGCCATGTAATGCCTGCAAACCTGTACCAGTCGGACAAAATCCTCCGTGCACTGAAGATGCCCTATGAGAAGATACATGCCTGTGAGAAAGGATGTGCCTTATTTAGGCTTGACTATGCAGACTTCAACTATTGTCCCATTTGCAAGTCTTCCAGGTATATTGTGGTAGACAACGGTATGGGTGAGAAGACACAGACCAAAATCCCTGTTAGTGTTCTTCGGTATATGCCAATCGTTCCAAGACTTCAACGTCTTTTCATGGTCGAAGAGACGGCCAGACAGATGACATGGCACAAAACAGGCAAAAGAACCAAACTAGATGCAGATGGGAATCTGATGATGGTACACACATCGGATGGTGTTGCATGGAAAAAGTTTAATGAATTACATGCTGACAAAGCGGCAGATCCGAGGCATCCTCGAGTCGGCATCAGCACGGTTGGGTTCAGTGTGTTTGGTATGACGGCAGCCCAATATAGTTGTTGGCCCGTATTTGTCTTTCCACTCAATCTCCCCCCCGGACAGATTATGCAAAGAAAGAACATTTTCCTGACGTTGATAATTCCAGGACCCAACTATCCGGGCAAAAATATGAATGTGTACATGCAACCGCTTAAGGACGAATTGCAAGAAGCCTGGGATAATGGGTTCAAGACATACGACGCCTTTAGCAAACAGAACTTCATAATGCGTGTCTGGTACATGTACTCGACGCATGACTTGCCGGCGTATGCGCTATTCGTTGGCTGGTGTGTGCATGGAAGGTTCCCGTGCCCCACATGCAAGGGAGCTCTTGAGTTTCGTTGGCTTTAGGCCGTTCGTAAGTTTTCTTGCTTCGACATGCATAGACAGTTCCTGGATCCTCGCCATAAGTTCAGGAAAGACAAGAAGAACTTCATCAGGGGTAGAGTTGTCAAAAACTCTGCACCACCTGCATTGACAGGCCAACAGACCCTGGATCAGTTAAACGCTCTCGAGCCAGATCCACAACGTCCAGGGTACTTCAAGGGGTATAATACTAAGCACGCGTGGACTTACAAAACATGCTTATGGGATCTGCCTTACTTCAAAGACCTCCTTTGCCCACACAACATCGACGTGATGCACACTGAGAAGAATATCGCCGAGGCACTTTTTGGTACATTGTTCGGCATAGATGGGAAGTCAAAGGATAATACTAAGGCTAGAGTCGATCTGGAGGCGCTATGTGATAGGCCGTTACAAAACATGAAAGAACCGAAAGGAAAGCAGAACTGGACGAAGCCAAAGGCATGGTTCAATCTTGGAAGGCCAGCTATGAGGGAAATTCTCTTGTGGGTGCAACAGCAGTTGATGTTTCCCGATGGGTATGCAGCGAATCTAAAGAGGGGAGCGAATCTTGATAAACTGAAGATATTTGGTCTCAAGAGTCATGATTGGCACATATGGATTGAGCGGGTAATGCCGGTGATGTTGCGTGGCTTCATCCCTGAGGATGAATGGCTAGTACTGGCAGAACTCAGCTATTTCTTCCATGTTCTTTGTGCGAAAGAACTATCGCCTGGCGTGCTAGAAGAAATGGAAGAGTTGGCGCCGGAGTTGATCTGCAAGTTAGAGAAGATCTTTCCACCGGGCTTCTTTAATCCAATGCAGCATTTGATTTTGCATCTCCCGACCGAGGCAAGATTGGGGGGGCCCATGCAAAATCATTGGTGCTACCCAACTGAGAGGATGCAGAAGACGCTTCGAGAAAAATGTAAAAATAAACATAGAATTGAAGCATCGATGGCTGAGGCATTCATCACAGAGGAGGCGGCAAACTTCGTAACAGCGCACTACGAAGCCAAAAATCGTCATTTGCATAATCCGAAGCCTCGGTACAATGCTGACGAGCCTAAAAAGGGTGGATCCAACCTCAGCCTATTCAAAGGGAATCTCGCACCAGCTAGTGTTTCACATCCAGTATCTTTGGATAACGAAGAATGGCGGACCATTTCATTGTATATCTTCAACAACCTAATAGAAGTGCGGCCGTACATCGAGTAAGTTCTCGGTACATTGTTTCGCAACTTCTATTTCCTTTGAACTACTCTTATTCCTGGATATGTCATACAGTCGATACGTCACCATATTCTCGTATGGAGCGGAGATCCAAAAGGATTCCGTCCAAGAGTATGAACTTCTCGCAAAGCAAGGAGATGGCTATCCCGGTTTCATCTCTTGGTTCAAACAAACGGTAATTTCTATTAGACAATTTCATTTCATTCGCTAATTTGTGCATAATGCAACAATCCTTTCATATTAAACTTGTAGGCTAATTCAGAGTCTATGGACGCCGAATTGAGACAAGTCGCTAATGGTTTTGACTATAAGGTCCGTTCATTTGACAAGTACGACATCAACGGGTATCGCTTTTGTACCTATGGCAAAGAGCTATCTATGGCCGACCGAAAGTCTACAAATTGTTGTGTATCTGCTATCGGCGAAGGAGGTACCGAGTATTATGGGAGAGTTGAAGCAATTTATGAACTTCTGTTCTATGGTGAAAACCCACCGAATGTCGTAGTCTTCAAATGTTATTGGTTTCAGCCGAAGGGGACTAGAAGGACTCATGAACATATAGGGCTAGTTGAAATCAACCAAAGCACTCATTTAGATGTTCCTGATGTCTATATTATGGCTCAACAGGTGACCCAAGTATTCTATCTACCGTGGGCCTGCCAAACTAATCCAAATCTGAAAGGTTGGGATGTCGTTTATGAAGTGCCGCCACGTGCTAGACTTTCTCCCCCAAAGGAAGAGGATTATGAACCTCACATTAATCCAGACACATATGAAGGAGAATTCTTCCAAGAGACACGTCTTTCCAAAAAGCGTTTCAAGAACCGCTATACTTCACCCCAAAACATTGAAGTAGACAACGACAATGAATCTGACATCACCCCAGAGGAGGAACAAGAAGAGCCGGAACAAGAAGAGGTTACTGCTGCGGATGACCTGTCAATGCTTGACCGATTACGTCAAGGTGGCCTTGCACATGTTGATGCCAATGAACCCTATGAGCCCGTCATTGATTATAGTGATGATGATGATTATGCATTTATTGATGATACTGATCGAGATTATTAGTAGTGTCAGGTATTATATTTTTTTATGTTGTACTTGATGATGATACACTTAATTGATACACATTATTATTCATGTCGGTTTTTTTATGTTGTACTAATTTCGTTTACTGTTTGTCATGGCAGGTGTTGAAAGATGGTGGGCGCTGGTCGGGAGTGTGGTCTGAGGTCTTCCATTCCAGACGCACCTCTCCGGCGAGCGTTGCTGGACCGTATGGCAACACCGCCGGGCCCTTCTTCGTCGACCGCGGTGCCCAGCAGGGGACGAGGTAGGAAGAGAGGAGGTGGGGCACGTGGTCGTGGGATAGGAGGTAGGGTGACTGCTACGGCGCCTTCCTCGCCGCCACCCCCAGCCGTTTCACCTGAGCACGTGACTGCTAGGGTGGACTCGTCCGAGGAGGAGGCTACACGGACTCCGGTCCACGAGCCTCCGGTCCACGGGTCTTGGGCCCATGAGCCTCGGGTCGACTGGGCTTCGGCCCACGTGACCCCGGAGGAGCACACGTCCGGATGGGGTACCTGGCCGGATCAGCCCGAGGAGCCGAGTGGCCATGCTGATGATGGCGGGGAGCCGACTGATCTTGAGGAGGAGGGGGGCACCGTCTACCAGCGTGGTGCTACACGGCTCCCGTCCGTGCCGGTGACCCGCGAGCAGAGGTGGTTGATTTTCCCTGATGGGGAGAGGTACGTAAGTACATTTAATATTTTTGTACCTTGTGCATTCACGTTTTTTCAAATAACTAATGCGTTGGCCTTGTCATGCTGCAGGGGTTGGGACCACCATCATAGTGTCCGCCGGCCCAACTCCGTCCTTGGAGTTCTTTGCCGGCAAAACTTCCCGGGGTTTGTCACGTTGCCTGGTGAGGGTCGGCTTCCAGAGCTTGGATTGAGCTGGGAGCACTACGTGGCTGCCCCGGCCCCACCAAATGAGATTATCGACGGTGTCGTGTGCGACACGAGGGCAGACATGGTGATCAGAAAGTTCTGGGTAATTTCTCCTTTACACATTTAAAAATCTTCAACTAGCTAGTTATTAATTGTACTAATCAATATTGTCTCATTTGATTGCAGACATTCTACAGGTGTGAGGAGGGATACGAGGAGGAGGCGGCACATGTTATCGAGAACGTCTGCAAGCGCCTACTCCAGAACTTACGGCACGAGGCTCGGGTGCAGGCTGTTCGAGACTACTACGCCTTGCGTGGTATCATGAAGACCAAGCCGGCGTGCCGCGATAAGTTCGTGAGTAAGGAGCAGTACATGAAGGTAATTCTTAAGGCCTTCTCTACTTAAGTTCCTTCATTTAGTAATTCTTAGCCGTAGTGCTCAAGTTTCTATTTGCTAACTTAGGCGCCTCCGAGATGGTGTGCGGATCGGATGGATTGTTGGGAGGTGTTGGTCGATGAGTGGTGCTCACAACGATGGCTAGCCCTCCACAAGGTGGCCAAGGACAAACGTGCCCAAATGGAAGGTGTGCCACACCATCAAGGCAGCTCCAACTTATATCAGTTCGGGCGCAACTGGGTATGTGGCTTGCTTCATGATTCATGCAATTCATTCATCATGCTAGCTTGAGCCCTTTAATTACTAATTTTCATTGTTTCTCTCTTTCAGGCACGCTACAATAAGGCGGATAAGGTGCCAGAGGTGTACGACCTGTATGCCATGGCCCACACTGCCTCTTTCAAGAAAGTCAAGGCTTTCTCTCAGTCTGACCTCGATGATGCAAACAACTTCACCAACATCTCCTCCCACAACAAGCTCGTGAGATATAGAGATGAGGGGAAGGCGAGGAAAGGGGAGGACTTTAAACCGAGCCAGGGTCCCATTGATCCAGAGCTGTTGATGATATCTGGTGGCGGGAGGTCCCATGGCTCCATAGCCATTGGAGATGGACTTATCCGTTGTCCTAGCACTCTCCCGGAGATCAAGGCTCGCCAGTCGAGCTCCGCTCCTGAGATAAGGCCTCGTCAACGGCCAGTGCAACTCGCCATCAAGGTTAGTGATACGTACTCAGTTATCTTTCTCCATTACATTGTGTGCGCTTCCATCAATGATTACAAATGGTCATGTGAGTGGTGTTGCAGGCTGCTATACAGAGTGAGAGAGATAGAACGGAGAAACTTCTGGCGGAGGCGGCGGAGAGGCAGCGGGAGTTGGAGGAGAGGACGACAAAGATGATGGAGGAGGAGAGGGCACGGAATGACATGCAGGCAAGGGCCATGTACGAGCTCCTTGTGGTAAGTTTCTTCTGCAGATTAGCCAAAACATTCATGTAGTGTTTGTCTCATTACTAACTAGTATGACTGAGTCGTCAAAACCAAATGTGCAGTCTGTGTGCGAGAAGACAGGTCAGACCGCTCCGCCGATGCCAGTGATTGCTCCTGGGACCACGGTGAGTTTTATTTGAATGGACATTACTTGCTAGTCTTAACATTTGAGTGTCATCATGCTAACAAGACATTGGAAATGATCTTTGGTGCAGCGTAACTCTAGACAAGCATCGCACGATCCTTCTCCAGCTTCCGACACGAGCCACCCCGCTCCTACACCTCCTGGATCTTGGTAAGTTTATCTAGTGTTTTGCTTAACACATGCATAAAGACCTAGACTTAGCTTTATTTCCTCCAATGCTTACCATAATGACCTAGACTTAGCTTCTTCTCCTCCAAAATGACTTAATAAGCTTACTGACCTCCAAAACCATCCATTTTACCTAAGTTAGCTCTAAAACGATCTATACTTAGCTTTGTTTCCTCCAAAATGACCAAAGTTAGCTCTAATATGCTTAGTTAACTAGGTTTGCTCAATAATGACATGTACTTAGCTTACTTATGTCAAAAATGGCATAATTAGCTTAGTTAGCTCATAAACGATCCATTTTACCTAAGTTAGTTCTAAAATGATCCATTTTACCTTAGTTAGCTCATAAACGATCCATTTTACCTACGTTAGCTCTAAAATGACCCATTTAACCTTACTTAGCTCATAAATGATCCATTCTACCGAAGTTAGCTCTAAAATGACCCATTTTACCTAGGTTAACTCCAAAATGATCCATCTTACCTAGGTTACCTCTAAAATGATGCATTTTACCTAAGTTTGCTCATAAGCGATCCATTGCACCTAGGTTAGCTCATAAACGATCCATTTCACCTAAGTTAGCTCACAAATGATCAATTTCACCTAAATTAGCTCATAAATGTCATATATTCTTCTTCTTCTTCTTCATTTTCTTCTTCTTCTTCTTCTTCTTCTTCTTCTAATCTTCTTCTTCTAACTTTCTTATTTCCCATTTTGCAGAATTCATTCACTTCACGGAAGCTTGCATAGATGGAGTGCTTGTTTGGATGAACTATGTTTCCTTTGTATCTATGAACTATGCATGTATGGTAGGATGACACTATTGTAATATGTATGGTTGGATGCATGTATGTCGAACTTGCTATGTATGGTTGATGGAACTATGCATGTATGATGAAATTATATGTGTTGGATATCTCATATGTTTGCTGTGAACTTGCCATGTGAAAAATATATATGTATCATCTATTTGCTGTGAAAATGGTTGGGTATATGAAAAAACAGAAAAAAGAGCCAATATGCAGGCTCTTTGCCGTCTGCCACCGACGACAACGGGCTCTTTGCCGTCTACCGCGGACGGCAAAGAAGCCACGTGGCGTCCACCTGTGCTTCCTGGGAGCTGACCCATCTGGTCAGTTTGCCTACAGTGGCAGACGGCAAAGACTTTGCCGTCAGTGGCAGACGGCAAAGAACCTGCCACGTAGTGACGTGTAGATGACATCATACGGCGGACGGCAAAGACCCTAGAAATTTTGCCGTCAGCGGCGGACGGCAAAGGCCTTCCGTTAGCCACTTAACGGACTGACAGCGCAATTATTGCCGTTCGCTCTCTTTGCCGTCTGCCACTCTCTCTTTGCCGTCCGCCGCAGACGGCAAAGACTTTGCCGTCAGTAGCGGACGGCAAAGAACCTGTTTACCGAAGCCTACTTTGCCGGAGCCTTTTGCCGTCCGCGGCTGACGGCAAAGGCATTTGCCATCCGCCGTTCAGGCCTTTGCCGTCCGCCGTGGCAGACGGCAAAGTAGCTGATTCCTGTAGTGAAAGAAACTACTCCATCTCACGTGATGATCGGACATGCTTTAGTTGATTTGGATCACGTGATCACTTAGAGGATTAGAGGGATGTCTATCTAAGTGGGAGTTCTTAAGTAATATGATTAATTGAACTTAAATTTATCATGAACTTAGTCCTGGTAGTATTTTGCAAATCATGTTGTAGATCAATAGCTCGCGTTGTTGCTTCCGTGTGTTTATTTTGATATGTTCCTAGAGAAAATTGTGTTGAAAGATGTTAGTAGCAATGATGCGGATTGGATCCGTGATATAAGGTTTATCCTCATTGCTGCACAGAAAAATTATGTCCTTGATGCACCACTAGGTGACAGACCTATTGCAGGAGCAGACGCAGACGTTATGAACGTTTGGCTAGCTCAATATGATGACTACTTGATAGTTTAGTGCACCATGCTTAACGGCTTAGAATCGGGACTTCAAATACGTTTTGAACGTCATGGACCATATGAGATGTTCCAGGAGTTGAAGTTAATATTTCAAGCAAATACCCGAGTTGAGAGATATGAAGTCTCCAACAAGTTCTATAGCTAAAAGATGGAGGAGAATCGCTCAACTAGTGAGCATGTGCTCAGATTGTCTGGGTACTACAATCGCTTGAATCAAGTGGGAGTTAATCTTCCAGATAAGATAGTGATTGACAGAATTCTCTAGTCACCATGCCCAAGTTAGTAGAACTTCGTGATGAACTATAGTATGCAAGGGATGACGAAAACGACTCCCGAGCTTTTCATGATGATGAAATCGATGAAGGTAGAAATCAAGAAAAACATCAAGTGTTGATGGTAGACAAGACCACTAGTTTCAAGAAAAGGGCAGAGGGAAGACGGGGAACTTCAAAAAGAACAGCAAGCAAGTTGCTGCTCAAGTGAAGAAGCCCAAGTCTGGACCTAAGCCGGAGACTGAGTGCTTCTACTACAAAGGGACTGGTCACTGGAAGCGGAACTTCCCCAAGTGATTGGCAGATAAGAAGGATGGCAAGGTGAACATAAGTATATTTGATATACATGTTATTGATGTGTACTTTACTAGTGTTTATAGCAACCCCTCAGTATTTGATACTAGTTCAGTTGCTAAGATTAGTAACTCGAAACGGGAGTTGCAGAATGAACAGAGACTAGTTAAGGGTGAAGTGACGATGTGTGTTGGAAGTGGTTCCAAGATTGATATGATCATCATCGCACACTCCCTATACTTTAGGGATTAGTGTTGAACCTAAATAAGTGTTATTTGGTGTTTGCGTTGAGCATGAATATGATTTGATCATGTTTATTCTAATACGGTTATTCAGTTAAGTAAAAGAATAAATTGTTGTTCTGTTTACATGAATAAAACCTTATATGGTTACACACCCAATGAAAATAGTTCATTGAATCTCGATCGTAGTAATACACATATTCATAATATTGAAACCAAAAGATGCGAAGTTAATAATGATAGTGCAACTTATTTGTGGCACTGCCGTTTAGGTCATATTGGTGTAAAGCGCATGAAGAAACTCCATGCTGATGGGATTTTGGAATCACTTGATTATGAATCACTTGGTGCTTGCGAACCATGCCTCATGGGCAAGATGACTAAAACTCCGTTCTCCGGAGCGAGCAACTGACTTATTGGAAGATGTATGCGGTCCGATGAGTGTTAGGGCTCACGGCAAGTATCGTTATTTTCTGAACTTAACAGATGATTTGAGCAGATATGGGTATATCTACTTGATGAAACCTAAGTCTGAAACATTTGAAAAGTTCAAAGAATTTTAGAGTGAAGTGGAAAATCATCGTGACAAGAAAATAAAGTTTCTACGATCTGATTGCGGAGACAAATATGTGAGTTACGAGTTTGGTCTTCAATTAAAACAATGTGATATAGTTTCACAAACTCATGCCACATGGAACACCACAGCATAATGGTGTATCCGAACGTCATAACCGTACTTTATTGGATATAGTGCAATCTATGATGTTTCTTACCGATCTACCACTATCGTTTTCGAGGTTATGCATTAAAGACAGCTGCATTCACATTAAAAAAGCGGTACCATCTAAGTCCGTTGAGACGACACAATCTGAACTGTGGTTTAGCAAGAAACCAAAGTTGTCGTTTCTTAAAGTTTGAGGTTGTGATGCTTATGTGAAAAAGTTTCATCCTGATAAGCTCAAAACCAAATCGGAGAAATATGTCTTCATAGGATACCCAAAAGGAGACTGTTGGGTACACCTTCTATCACAGATCCTAAGGCAAGACATTCATTGCTTATAATGGATCCTTTCTAGAGAAGGAGTTTCTCTCGAAAGAAGTGAGTGGGAGGAAAGTAGAACTTGATAAGGTAATTGTACCTTCTCCCTTATTGGAAAGTAGTACATCACGGAAATCTGTTCCTGTGACTACTACACCAATTAGTGAGGAAGCTAATGATGATGATCATAAAACTTCAGATCAAGTTACTACCGAATCTCGTAGGTAAACCAGAGTGAGATCCGCACTAGAGTGGTACGGTAATCCTATTCTGGAAGTCATGTTACTAGACCATGACGAACTTGCGAACTATGAGGAAGCGATGATGAGCCCAGATTCCGCAAAATGGCTTGAGGCCTTGAAATCTGAGATAGGATTCATGTATGAAAACAAAGTATGGACTTTGGTTGACTTGCCCGATGATCGGCAAGCCATAGAAAATAAATGGATCTTCAAAAGGAAGATGAACGTTGATAGTAGTGTTACTATCTGCAAAGCTAGAATTGTCGCAAAAGGTTTTTCGACAAGTTCAAAGTGTTGACTGCGATGAGAGTTTCTCACTCATATCTATGCTTATGTCTGTCCGAATCATGTTAGCAATTGCCGCATTTTATGAAATCTGGCAAATGGATAAACAAAACTGCATTCCTTAATGGATTTCTTAAAGAAGAGTTGTATATGATGCAACCAGTAGGTTTTGTCAATCCTAAAGGTGCTAACAAAATATGCAAGCTCCAGCAATTCATCTATGGACTAGTGCAAGCATCTCAAACTTGGAATACACGCTTTGATAAGTTGATCAAAGCATATAGTTTTATACAGACTTGCGGTGAAGCCTGTATTTACAAGAAAGTGAGTGGGAGCACTACATCATTTCTGATAAGTATATGTGAATGACATATTGTTGATCGGAAATAATGTAGAATTATTCTGTAAAGCATAAAGGAGTGTTTGAAAGGAGTTTTTCAAAGAAAGACTTCGGTGAAGCTACTTACATATTGAGCATCAAGATCTATAGAGATAGATCAAGACGCTTGATAAGTTTTTTCAATAAATACATACCTTGACAAGATTTTGAAGTAGTTCAAAATGGAACAGTCAAAGAAAGAGTTTCTTGCCTATGTTACAAGGTGTGAAATTGAGTAAGACTCAAAGCCCGACCACGGCAGAAGATAGAAAGAGAATGGATGTCATTCCCTATGCCTTCGTCATAGGTTCTATAAAGTATGCCATGCTGTGTACCATATCTATTGTATACCCTACCACTGAGTTTGGCAAGGGAGTACAATAGTGATCTAGGAGTAGATTACTGGACATCGGGCAAAATTATCCTTAGTGGAATAAGAATATGTTTCTCGATTATGGAAGTGAAAAAAGGTTCGTCGTAAAGGGTTACGCCGATGCAAGTTTTGACACTAATCTAGATGACTCTAAGTCTCGGTCTAGATACATATTGAAAGTGGGAGCAATTAGCTAGAGTAGCTCCATGCCGAGCATTGTTGACATAGAAATTTGCAAAATACATGCGGATCTAAATGTGGCAGACCCGTTGACTAAGATTCTCTCACAAGCAAAACATGATCACACCTTAGTACCCTTTGGGTGTTAATCACATGGTGATGTGAACTATTGTTGTTAAATCACATGACAATGTGAACTAGATTATTGACTCTAGTGCTAGTGGGAGACTGAAGGAAATATGCCCTAGAGGCAATAATAAAGTTATTATTTATTTCCTTATATCATGATAAATGTTTATTATTCATGCTAGAATTGTATTAACCGGAAACATAAAAGATGTGTGAATACATAGACAAACAGAGTGTCACCAGTATGCCTCTACTTGACTAGCTCGTTAATCAAAGATGGTTATGTTTCCCAACCATGGACAAAGAGTTGTTATTTGATTAACGGGATCACATCATTAGATGAATGATCTGATTGACATGACCCATTCCATTAGCTTAGCACCCGATCGTTTAGTATGTTGCTATTGCTTTCTTCATGACTTATACATGTTCCTATGACTATGAGATTCTGCAACTCCCATTTACCGGAGGAACACTTTGTGTGCTACCAAACGTCACAACGTAACTGGGTGATTATAAAGGAGCTCTATAGGTGTCTCCAAAGGTAGATGTTGGGTTGGCGTATTTCGAGATTAGGATTTGTCACTCCGATTGTCGGAGAGGTATCTCTGGGCCCTCTCGGTAACGCACATCACATAAGCCTTGCAAGCATTGCAACTAATGAGTTAGTTGTGGGATGATGTATTACGGAACGAGTAAAGAGACTTGCCGGTAACGAGATTGAACTAGGTATTGGATACCGACGATCGAATCTCGGGCAAGTAACATACCGATGACAAAGGGAACAACGTATGTTGTTATGCGGTCTGACCGATAAAGCTCTTCGTAGAATATGTAGGAGCCAATATGGGCATCCAGGTCCCGCTATTGGTTATTGACCGGGGATCTGTCTCAGTCATGTCTACATTGTTCTCGAACCGTAGGGTCCGCACGCTTAATGTTACGATGACAGTTATTATGAGTTTATGCATTTTGATGTACCAAAGTTAGTTCGGAGTCCCGGATGTGATCACGGACATGACGAGGAGTCTCAAAATGGTCGAGACATAAAGATCGATATATTGGAAGCCTATATTTGGACATCGGAATCGTTCCGTGTGAAATCGGCATTTTTCCGGAGTACCGGGGGGTTACCGGAACCCCCCGGGGGTTTATTGGGCCTACATGGGCCTTGAGGGAGAAGAGAGAAGGAGGCAGGAGGTGGCCGCACGCCCCTCCCCTTCCTAGTCCGAATAGGACAAGGGAAAGGGGGCGGCGCCCCCCCCTTTCCTTCCTTTCTTCCTCCTCTTTCCCCCCTCTCTCTCCTTGTCCAACTAGGAGTCCTACTCCCGATGGGAGTAGGACTCCCTCTTGGCGCGCCACACCTGGCCGGCCGCCTCCTCCCCTTGCTCCTTTATATACGGGGGCAGGGGGCACCCTAGGACACACAAGTTGATCCACGTGATCGTTCCTTAGCCGTGTGCGGTGCCCCCTGCCACCATATTCCACCTCGATCATATTGTTGTAGTGCTTAGGCGAAGCCCTACGCCGGTAGAACATCATCATCGTCACCACGCCATTGTGCTGACGGATCTCATCCCCGAAGCTTTGCTGGATCGGAGCCCGGGGAGCGTCATCGAGCTGTACGTGTGCTAAGAACTCGGAGGTGCCGGAGTAACGGTGCTTGGATCGGGCGGATCAGGAAGACATACGACTACTTCCTCTACATTGCGTCAACGCTTCCGTTGCAGTCTACGAAGGGTACGTAGACAACACTCTCCCCTCTCATTGCTATGCATCACCATGATCTTGCGTGTGCATAGGAATTTTTTTGAAATTACTGCGTTCCCCAACAGCACCAACTGACAGCTCCAGCATTTAATAAAAACACGTATTCGGTTTGTGACTTAGAGTCATCCGGACCAGTGTCAAAGTTTGCATCGACGTAACCATTTACGATGAGCTCTTTGTCACCTCCATATATGAGAAACATGTCCTTAGTCCTTTTTAGGTATTTCAGGATATTCTTGACCGCTGTCCAGTGATCCACTAATGGATTACTTTGGTACCTCCCTGCTAAACTGATAGCAAGGCACACATCAGGTCTGGTACACAACATTGCATACATGATAGAGCGTATGGCTAAAGCATAGGTGAGGGAGTCCTGGATTAGGGGGTCTCCGGACAGTCGGACTATATCCTTTGGCCGGACTGTTGGACTATGAAGATACAAGAACGAAGACTTCATCCCGTGTTTGGATGGGACTCTACTTGGCGTGGAAGGCAAGCTAGGCAGTACGGATATGGATATCTCCTCCTTTGTAACCGACCTTGTGTAACCCTAACCCTCTCCGGTGTCTATATAAAACGAAGGGTTTTAGTCCGTAGGACAACATACAATCATACCATAGGCTAGCTTCTAGGGTTTTAGCCTCTCAGATCTCGTGGTAGATCTACTCTTGTACTACCCATATCATCAATATTAATCAAGCAGGACGTAGGGTTTTGCCTCCATCAAGAGGGCCCGAACGTGGGTAAAACATCGTGTCCCCTGCCTCCTGTTACCATCCACCTTAGACGCACAGTTCGGGACCCCCTACTCGAGATCCGCCGGTTTTGACACCAACATTGGTGCTTTCATTGAGAGTTTCTCTGTGTCGCCGCCGTTAGGCTTGATGGCTCCTTCTATCATCGATAGCGATGTAGTCCAAGGTGAGACTTTTCTCCCCGGACAGATCTTTGTGTTCGGCGGCTTTGCATTGCGGGCCAACTCGCTTGGCCATCTGGAGCAGATCGAAAGCTACGCCCCTGGCCATCAGGTCAGGTTTGGAAGCTTAAATTACACGGCCGATATCCACGGAGACTTGATCTTCGACGGATTCGAGCCCCTGCCTTGTGCGCCACGCGATCACGATGAGTACGATTTAGCTCTACCATCAGACCGTATTTAGGAGATCGCACCGGCGTGTGGATAGACCCCGTCACGGAGGCTGTATCCTCAGTGGTGATCGAGCCAAATATCGACCTTACCCTTCACAAGAGCCATGTTGCCAAACTGCTGGATCCTTCCCTGGCCACGGACTACGAACCGCCTGCGCCCGTGCCTATCAAATCCGACTGGGCGCCAATCATGGAGTTCACCTCCGCGGATATCTTTCAGCACTCGCCCTTCGGCGACATACTGAATTCATTAAAGTCTATCTCCTTGTCAGGAGAGTCCTGGCCGAACTATGTCCGGCAGGATTGGGATGCGGATGACGAAGAAATTCGCTGCCCACCCACCACCCACTTAGTAGCCACTATCGATGACTTAACCGACATGCTCGACTTCGACTCCAAAGACATCGACGGTATGGACGACGATGCAGGAGGCGAACAGGAACCACTGCCCACAGGGCACTGGACGCCCACTTCATCACATGACGTATACATGGTGGACACACCAAAAGAAAACGACGACGAGGAACGGAAGGACGCAACGAAGGGTTGTCCCCTCGAGAAGCAGCCAAAGCGGCGGCATAAGCGCCGCTCCAAATCCCGCCTCGGCAGAAACAACGATCATATAGACCCAGCGTTAGAGCAGGGTGAACCATCGCTGGACCACGGCAACACGGAGAATCAAACCGAACAACCCGACTGTGTCAAAGATAATAGTCCGGACGACATCACACTGGACAGACACCCGGAGAAACGGAATTCCCATCAAAGGCTTGTTGCCACCGCGAGGAGTCTAAAAAAGCAGAAGCAAAGGCTCAAGGCTGCGCAAGACACACTCAGAATCAGATGGAGTAAAGTACTCAACACAGCAGCGAAGTACGGCGGTAATTGCCACACCAAGAGCTACCCAAAGCGGAAGTTGCTACCTGAATTCGATGAGGAGGCCTTAGATCCCCCGCAACCAAAAATTAAAACGGCCATCTGGCCGGATAGTCGACCTCACGACCAACATAGAGCGGCAAACAACGCCACACATAAGCCAATACGCGATCCACGCGAGGGCTCGCATCAAAAGGACGACACAACCAGATCCATCTATGGACCACGCAAGCGCGCTCCAGCATACGATGCAACACAACAAACATCCGAACATCACGGTACACCCAGATACAGGGGTGCCACACACCCCCTATGTTTCACCGATGAGGTGCTGGACCACGAATTTCTAGAGGGATTCAAACCCGTAAACATAGAGGCATACGACGGAACAACATACCCTGGGGTCTGGATTGAGGACTATATCCTCCATATCCATATGGCTCGAGGAGATGACCTCCACGCCATTAAGTATTTACCCCTCAAACTCAAAGTGCCAGCTCGGCACTGGCTTAAAAGCCTCCCCGAAAGCTCCATTGGAAGCTGGGAAGAGCTCGAAGACGCTTTTCGGGAAAATTTTCAAGGGACTTATGTCCGACCTCCGGATGCGGACGATTTAAGTCATATAACTCAACAGAACGGAGAGTCGGCCCGAAAGCTTTGGAACAGGTTTCTTACTAAAAAGAACCAAATAGTCGACTGTCCAGACGCCGAAGCCTTGGCAGCTTTTAAACACAGCGTCCAAGACGAATGGCTTGCCAGACACCTCGGCCAAGAAAAGCCGAGAACAATGGCAGCATTAACAAGCCTCATGACCCGCTTTTGCGCGGGCCAGGATAGCTGGCTAGCCCGATGCAGCACCAGCGACCCAAGTACATCCGAAGTTAGAGATGGAAACGGGAAATCAAGACGCAGCAAAAATAATAAGCACCGGAATAAAGAAGACATCCCGAAGAGCACGTCGGTAAACGCCGGATTCAGAAGCTCTCGGCCAGGTCAGCAAAAGCCGCCCTCTAAAGGCAGCAGAGACGAACTGTCCAGCCTAAACAAAATTCTGGACCAAATATGTCAAATCCATAGCACCCATGGTAAACCCGCTAATCATACCCACAGAGAATGTTGGGTCTTGAAGCAGTCCAGCAAGCTCAACGCCGTACACAAGGGGGAGGATACACCAAGCAAAGATGAGGATGCGCCTCTCAAGCAAGACACTGGGGAACAAAACAAATTTACACCAGAAGTCAAAACAGTAAACGAGTTACACGTGATGAAGGGGAGGCACAAAGCGGCACTCCCAGACAAATATGCCCAAGGGCTTATCACCGCGGAGTCCTGCCACTGGTTGTCTCAACTGATCACCTTCGATCATCAGGATTACTCGGCAAGTATCCGACGCGTAGGATGGGCTGCCTTGGTATTAGATCCAATAATTGACGGATACCACTTCACACGAGTCCTGATGGATGGTGGTAGCAGTCTAAACCTAATATATCAGGACACAATCCGCAAAATGGGGATAGACCCAACGGAAATTTACCACAGCAATACTACCTTTAAAGGAGTAACGCCAGGCCCAGGGGCTCATTGCACGAGCTCCCTACTACTAGAGGTTATATTCGGCTTCCCTGATAACTTTTGTAGCAAAAATTTAACCTTCCACATTGCTCCATTCCAAAGTGGCTATCAAGCACTACTTGGACGCGAAGCTTTCGCTCGCTTTAATGCAATACCGCATTACGCTTCCCTCATGCTTAAGATGCCTGGTCCATGTGGCATCATTACAGTAAATGGAAATATTGAGCGATCCCTGCGTGCTGAAGAGAGTGCGGCTGCCTTGGCAGCCACACACTAAAACAGCCTCACCAACTAAAGCATTCGATAGGTCATCAAGACTATGGACACGGTTAGACGAGTACGACGTAGCTATATGTACTTCATACAGGTTTGATGGCCACACTCCTATTACAAATACAAGGGGCTCAACGCGCGCAGACAAGTGGCAATTTTTACTCATCTTGAATTGTACATGATTTCTTTAAACCTACCTTTTTGCACGACAACTTTTCACCTAAGTTCCTCTCTTTTATAGATGACCATCGTGCTACACCCGTCCAGGATATGGCACAACGGAGACATAGGCGCAAACGTGCAGCAGGGACCGTTCCAAGGATTCTTTTTAGATTAAGACCCTGCGTAAACCTTTTTTACTGTCTCTTGTTGATACACATCCCTCGGATTCTCAGTACAATTGAGAAGCATGCTGACGTCTTGGCATGTGGCCACGTCAGAATAATGCACGTACCTAGACACCAGGGGCTTATTACAAAGGGCATTGTTTAGGCCCGGTTTCTACCATAAAGACCGAATACCTTAGGGAGTGTTCGGCGTCGCGAGTTTGGCCTTATATGCATCAGCTCCGAATCATGTCTTTGGTCAAATGTTGGGTTTGTCCGGCTCCTGTGTTTTGCTGCCTTACGTTCCGCTCTATCGGCTAAGGCGGCACCAGGAGAACTACTGCGATTGTGCCCCGGTTCGTCCGGATGAGCACCTCAGTGGAGAAAGCCGAAAACTGACTGTCATGATATAATGTGAGACTGGTCAACCACTCGATGACCTATCGGAATGTTAGAATTCCTCCGCCTTAACGAAGGGCCGTTTCCCGGCCAGGCATGTACGCACCCCGAATTCGGGAGAGTGCGGAGCCACCAGGGGCTATATAGTAGCCCCACCGCCAAACTCCTATGGCTAAGTGGAAGTGTTAAAGCATTATAGTCCGGTTGCCTCGTTCGTTGCGCTATCACCTCCTTAATAGGACCAAGACATTTGATTAAGTGTGAACACACGTCTTCTGCGAACACCTCCGCATTATATGCATGGGGGTTGAAGCCGACGACTGCAATCTTTCAGGTTATATACATATATACATAAACGGCCGCACAGGAGGCATTATATTACTTTCAGGCAAAAGTATAAATACAACCTTAATTAATTTCATAAACATTGTTTTTACAATGGGAATACATGTCACTCAAACATAATATTCTTCGAGCACTGGGCCTCTATCAAACAAGCACCCTCAAGAACTTCTTCAAAATAGTGCTCGGCAGCCACTCGGCCTATGGCCGAACCCTGCGCCGCAACAGTGGTGGCATCCATCTCCGCCCAGTATGTCTTGACA
This sequence comes from Triticum monococcum, assembly GCA_034509565.1. Lineage (NCBI taxonomy): Eukaryota > Viridiplantae > Streptophyta > Magnoliopsida > Poales > Poaceae > Triticum > Triticum monococcum. The sequence goes on from CM067843.1 coordinate 72,957,103, forward strand.
CGGGCAGGGGCCATCCGCGAGCCTTCTATGCATGCCGACCTCTTCATCGCATTAACGCGCGGCACCGCACCAAGGAACTGCTGCACTAAGCCGAAATAGCTGTTCGACTTCGGCTTTTTCGGCCACGGATGATCTACGACGGACCTCATGGCGAGTCCAGACAATCTATTCAGTTCGGCCCATTCGGCAAGATGATCAGTTAGTGGAAGCGGATGCTCTGGAACGTTAAACTGCGACCAGAATAGCTTGTCCACTTCACGATCTGTTTATCTCGGAAGTATTCGGCCGCATCGACAGCACTCGCCGTCAAATCCAGATATGCGTCTGCCAACTCCACAGCCGATCCAGAGGGGCATACTGCGGATCTCCGAACTTCCTCTACAGCAAAAAGGGCTTCCCAGCCACAATATCACCAGCTTCACGCAGCTCTTCCTTCTTTGCCCTCATAGCAGAGCGGGTGCCTTTGGTCGTCATCGCGGCCTTTTCAAGGTCCGTCGCCCTCGCTCGGTTTTCTTCTTCAAGGAACTGGCAACGGTTGGCATTGTCTTTTAACTTTACAGCCATCTTGGCCATTTTTTCTTTGCTCTCGCAATGCGCGGCCTTCTCGGCTCTTAACTCTTCAGCCGCCTTCAAAGTAGTCGCATTACTACTCCTTGCTTGTTCTTTGGCTTGGGCAAGTTCCGCACGAAGGGTCTCCACGGTGGCAGCTCCATCTGCAGTCAACACATATTAAAGATACTGGCATCATGCTTCTCTTACTATGTGACATTCACCAGAAAACATCACTTACCCCGTGCCTCGTCAAGCCGCTTGTTAACAAGCTCGATGTCGGCATCCGCCGCATCCAGTTGCCGCTTTAGTTCGGCTAGCCACCGGAGCTTCCACCACCTGCACATAAAAGCGGTATGGTTATTACCTGGGACTATGATCCTCTGTTTTCCGTCGTTCTCGGCGACAACCAGAGTCTCAGGGGCTACTATCTACACAGGGCACACCTAAAAATGTGCGGTACTATCACAAATGTATATTATTTCACGTACCTCAAAACCCGTCAGTAGACTCATAAAGGCTTCATGCAACCCGCTTTCGGCGGACGAAATCCTTTCATTGTACCCATCAATGTACGGTGTTCTTCTGAGATAGTTGCTCGCTCTAGCAGATCCCTCAGTGCGTCCGACCGCATACCAGACGGTGCCAGATTCTTTTGGCTGCTCTCTTCAAGAGCCGGATACTGGGGACTTCGGGTGACCATAGGATTATCTTCTGGCCCTACTTGATCCGGCGAGGCCCTCCGTGATGACACTTCAAGGTCGCCTGCTTCTTGAGCGGGGGAGTCCCGGGGAGGCGTTTCGCTCTCCATCATCTCCGAAAGAAGATCCCCCGAAGATGAGCTCTGCTGAGAGGGGCTAAGATCCGAACTGCAAGATAAATGCTTCAGTTATTTTCCTCAGAGGTAAGGTAGTATTTTCACTATTAAAGTACTTTTTGATTACTTACAGCTCGTTAGAGGGCTGATCCCCGCACGGACTTTGTGCGGCAAGAGCACCCTCCAAGGCAGGACCCTCTGGTGGAGATTTCTTCTCCCGTTTGGAAACCTTGGTTTCCGGATCTTCAGAGGCAGTCCTCTTCCTTCCACGAAGCGAGAGAAGGTCAGATTCTTCCCCTTGGTTATCCTCCTTCACGGAGGCGCTCATTCCCTTGGTTGGAATTGGTAGCGATGGGGGCCCGCTTTCGCCCTCATTATTCCCCCCTTTGTCTTCCTTTGAGGGCTCCGGGCAAGGTGCTAGCTCGAGCATCTTTTCCAGTACCGGATTGTCCAAACCCTCAGGAAGGGGGGCCGAACACCAAATCATCTTCGCCTTTGTTAGCTAGTCCTGGTCAAAGAGCGATTTCTCAGAATGACATCATGATAAATGAAAGAAGGTGTGTTCGGCTAGAGGATTACTTACTTGGTCGGTGGTGCGGTTGCTGCTCAGGCCCACGTCCTCAGTAGTATCTGGACACTCTATTTGGGGTCCGAAGAATGATTTATACATCTCCTCGTGCGTCAGGCCGAGGAAAATATGAATAGTGCGTGGTCCTTCTGGGTTGAACTCCCACATGCGGAGGGGCCGACGTTTGCAAGGCTGGACTCGACGAACCAGCATGACTTGCACCACCGTAACCAGACTGAAATCTCCTTCGGAGAGATCTTGAATACAACTTTGCAATATGGGCACGTCCTTGGCTGGACCCCAGCTCAGCCCTTTGCTGATCCATGACATCAGTTGTGGTGGAGGGCCCGAGTGGAAAGCAGGGGTAGCCACCCAGTTGGCACTTCTGGGAGCTGTGATGTAAAACCACTCCCGTTGCCATAATCCGGACACCTCTAGAAAGGAACCCTTTGGCCATGGAGCTCCAACGATCTTGCTTATTAATGCGCCTCCGCATGCTACATGCTGCCCCTCGACCATCTTTGGCTTCACGTCAAAGGTCTTAAGCCACAGGCCGAAGTGAGGGGTAATGCAGAGGAAGGCCTCACATACGACAATAAATGCCGAGATGTGGAGAAAGGAGTCTGGGGCTAGATCGTGGAAATCTAGCCCGTAATAGAACATCAAACCCCTAACGAAGGGATCCAGAGTGATGCCTAGACCTCGGAGGAAGTGGGAGATGAACACAACGTTCTCGTTGGGTTCGGGAGTAGGGACGACCTGCCCTCGGGCAGGCAGCCGATGCGAAACCTCGGCGGTCAGGTATCTGGCCTCCCTCAACTTCTTAATATCCTCTTCCGTAACGGAGGAGGGCATCCACCGGCCTTGAAGGCTAGATCCGGACACGATTGAAGGTCCGAAGCACCTGACCTGGGCTTTGGGTGTTAGAACTCGAGGCGGGGGAAGGATTCGATTGAGCACGGGAGGGAAAAAAGTAAAAGCCTTGTCCCTTTATAAGAGGGTGAATATCAAGCGTCCTCCTAGTGGCCGTTTGGACTTGCCTAAAATCTAGGAGTCCTAGGCACAGTTGGGCTACCCACGACCGTATTGATGAGAATCCCATAATTAGGGGAACATGATCTCTGCTTTGACAAGACGTGTCAAGAAACTGCCTCGCATTATGTGTGGAGCTGGTTGAAGAAAAACGGTTCGAATAATCACTGAGCCATGGCCTGATGTCATGTTGCCAAAGCGTGTCAGCAGATTAAGATTTGTGGAAATATTATTCTCTCTATGGTGGTATGTGGAATTTATTTTGCAGGGTCGGACACTATCCTGGTATTCAAACTCTTTTGTGATGTGTTCAGAGGAGGAACCCGCCTTGTAATGCCGAAGGCAACACTACGTGCCGGACTCATCGTCATTGAAGCCTGGTTCAGGGGCTACTGAGGGAGTCCTGGATTAGGGGGTCTCCGGACAGCCGGACTATATCCTTTAGCCGGACTATTGGACTATGAAGATACAAGATTGAAGACTTCGTCCCGTGTCCGGATGGGACTCCACTTGGCGTGGAAGGCAAGGTAGGCAGTACGGATATGGATATCTCCTCCTTTGTAACCGACCTTGTGTAACCCTAACCCTCTCGGGTGTCTATATAAACCGGAGGGTTTTAGTCCGTAGGACAACATACAATCATACCATAGGTTAGATTTTAGGGTTTTAGCCTCTCAGATCTCGTGGTAGATCAACTCTTGTACTACTCATATTGAGGGAGTCCTGGATTAGGGGGTCTCCGGACAGCCGGACTATATCTTTCGGCCAGACTGTTAGACTATGAAGATACATGATTGAAGACTTCGTCTCGTGTCCGGATGGGACTCTACTTGGCGTGGAAGGCAAGCTAGGCAATACGGATACGTGTATCTCCTCCTTTGTAACCGACCTTGTGTAACCCTAACCTCTCCGGTGTCTATATAAACTGGAGGGTTTTAGTCCGTAGGACAACATACAATCATACCATAGGCTAGCTTCTAGGGTTTAGCCTCTCCGATCTCGTGGTAGATCTACTCTTGTACTACCCATATCATCAATATTAATCAAGCAGGACATAGGGTTTTACCTCCATCAAGAGGGCCCGAACCTAGGTAAAACATTGTGTCCCCTGCCTCCTGTTACCATCCGCCTTAGACGCATAGTTCGGGACCCCCTACCCGAGATCTGCCGGTTTTGACACCGACATTGGTGCTTTCATTGAGAGTTCCTCTGTGCCGTCGCCAGAAGGAAGGATGTCTCGTCTCGTCTTTAAAGATGGTACTACTGTTGGGGGAGCTTTGGCTGTTGGCCAAACTCTCCGGCTAGGCGGGTTCATTATGGCCGCCTGTTTGGCCGCCGTGCCGACGATGAATTCTCGGGTCATCGAAAACATTTTGGACAGTATTTTGGCTAATGCGGCAGCATCGCCCGAACCCTTACGCCCGTAGCGGGTGGCGTCATCCTCCCCATTGAAACACCATAAGGGATGCCCATGATATTGAAGTGGTTGCATTCCCCACATTATGCAAATCGACATATCTTCGGTTATTGTCAAACCTGACTGAGCCAGTGCCTTAATCCGGTTCATCGGATAGAGGACTTCTCTGTCATCTTCCACCTGGGGGCTTCGCGGGCGCCAACTTCGGCGCTTCTTCAGAGGAGCATTGTTGAACTCAGGAAGACCCCGCCGAACAGGGTCTGGAAGGGGGACGTCCTCCATATAAAACCATTCTGAAGGCCAGTCTTCGGACGGCTTCTTCGGGGTACCAAACTGATATCCGGTATCGGCGATGCGCCATACTTCGGCTCCGCCCACTTGATAAAGTGATTCCCTCTGTGTGCGAGGGACAATGAAAAATAGCCTTTTCCACAGCTTGAAGTGAGCCTCGCAGCCCAGGAACAACTCACAGAGAGCAACATAGCCGGCAATGTGTAGGATGGAGGCAGGGGTGAGAATGTGTAGTTGGAGGCCGTAGAACTCCAGGAGCCCGCGGATGAACGGATGAATTGGAAATCCGAGTCCCATTAGTAAGTAAGGAACAAGGCAAACCCATTCCCCATCGAGGGACTAGGAAAGTTCTCCGCTTGCTCCCCGCCATTGTAGGTGGCGAGCCCGGCTCGAACGGGCACCATGTATGCTGGAGGAAGAAATCCTTTGATATGCAGTTCGACCAATCGACTATGTGGAACTGAACACCTCTCCCAATCACCAAGCTTAGGGCTACGGGGGCGGGAGGAGGAGCCGCGGAGGTTGGCCATGCTGGAATGGATCTTTCCGAAACGCGCTTTGATGGACTCTCGCTGAGGGGAGGATGGTGTGTATCGGATCTAAGAATCCCAATCCGTTTAATAGACAATTTATTTATCTGGCTAGGGAGGCGAATGTAAAAATGCCTTGGCGCCTCGTATTTGTTTGAGAAATTGCCCTTATTGGGCGCAAAAGCGAAGATGACATTTATGGCGCCGAATACTATTTACAAACACTTGGAAATTGGAGAAGAACCCGCCTTGCAATGCCGAAGACAATACTACACGCCGGACTCGTCGTCATTGAAGCCTGGTTCGGGGGCTACTGAGGGAGTCCTGGATTAGGGGGTCTCCGGACAGCCGGACTATATCTTTTGGCCGGACTGTTAGACTATGAACATACAGGATTGAAGACTTCGTCTCGTGTCCGGATGGGACTCTACTTGGCGTGGAAGGTAAGCTAGGCAATACGGATACGTGTATCTCCTCCTTTGTAACCGACCTTGTGTAACCCTAACCTCTCCGGTGTCTATATAAACCGGAGGGTTTTAGTTCGTAGGACAACATACAATCATACCATAGGCTAGCTTCTAGGGTTTAGCCTGTCCAATCTCGTGGTAGATCTACTCTTGTACTACCCATATCATCAATATTAATCAAGCAGGGCATAGGGTTTTACCTCCATCAAGAGGGCCCGAACCTGGGTAAAACATTGTGTCCCCTGCCTCCTGTTACCATCCGCCTTAGACACACAGTTCGGGACCCCCTACCCGAGATCCGCCGGTTTTGACACCGACACATATCATCAATATTAATCAAGCAGGATGTAGGGTTTTACCTCCATCAAGAGGGCCCGAACCTGGGTAAAACATCGTGTCCCCTGCCTCCTGTTACCATCCGACTTAGATGCACAGTTCGGGACCCCCTACTCGAGATCCGCCGGTTTTGACACCGACAATAGGGAACACTTCTCATTTTCTCTCTATCTTCTAAAGTGGTCGGGCATTGAGTCTGACTCAACATCATACCTTGTAACACAGGCAAGAACCCTTTCTTTGCGTGATCCATTTTGAACTTCTTCAAAACTTTATCTAGGTATGTGCTTTGTGAAAGTCCAATTAAGCATTTTGATCTATCTCTATAGATTTTGATGCCCAATATATAAGCAGCTTCACCGAGGTCTTTCATTGAAAAATTCTTATTCAATTATCCTTTTATGCTTTGATCACACTATCAAAGAGTATATTCCAACTCCGAGAGGCTTGCACCAGTCCATAAATGGATCGCTGGAGCTTGCACACTTTTTAGCACCTTTTGGATCGACAAAACCTTCTGGTTGCATCATATACAACTCTTCTTTAAGATATCCATTAAGGAATGCAGTTTTGACATCCATTTGACAAATTTCATAATCATAAAAAAACTTCAACTAAGCTAGATTAAAAATAAGGAAGATAATAGAAATAGTTCGTAACCTATTCAGAAATTTTACCTCCCCGGCAATGGCGTCAAAAATGCTCTGCTGACTTGATGACAAGTTCTATGTTGGGCTCCAATCGCATGAGTTTGAAGCTAGTAGGAAGCTTTCCTTAGAAAGAAACCAATGTATAAGTCCATGGAGGCAAAGTGGCTGATGAAATAGTGGTACTGTTTGCAACACAAATAAAACGGCATGCACATTTAGTGGTTGGAGCCCAACATAGATTTCCGGTCTTGTATGTGAGACCCGCTCAAGTGTTGTTGGTGATCATGTTTTCCGGATCTTAGGACATCGTTAAGTGTAATGATAGCCCTGAAACAATATTGAGAGTATGACGTTGGAAGAACGATCATATTGAATCGACCCAATCTTGTTTGTTATACTTTGAGATAATATCATCTGGAATCAATTGTTATAACATGGAGTGTTACCATGTGTTTTAGTTCCTCAGACCATAAGAGTATCGTAGTCACTTCCTACTATACGGTGGACTTTGGGGTTGCTGATGACCTGCAAGTGCACAAGGCTGTTATAGTACTTCTGTGATAAGTAAGTGTTGAATCCCACAAGGAGCGAATAGGAAGGAACCACAAACCCTGCAACTACGTTGTCACTTCACGCAGCCACATACGCACCCAAAGTAGAGTTTGGAAATAGTCTTCTCTATAAGTTGCTAGGGAAACTAGATAAAAAGGGTGTTTACTAAACTAAGAGTAGGAAGGTAAAAAACTATAAATAAAAGATACTAAGTTAGTAAGTACGGTGCTTGAGTAATAAAGTATTCTTGAGGGTTTTGGAATCACTACCACGTATGAACTATCAAATCCTCTATTCATTGGTCAAATGCATAAGTGGACAGAGCCGGGTACAGAACACGTTCTAGTCGAAGTAGACTTCGTGCCACGCACGCCACTATCATAGTCTCCCCCATAGTGTTAAAACTAATGATAATTAAGGGTTACCCCATGGACACGGCCTCTCTAAGGGTTCTCTATTATTCCCCTATAAATTGTGACATCAAGGAATCAAAGGCCTTTACAGTCACCTCTAATTACCCTAGTGGTCCAACACTCGTGAGACCATTAACAACAATAGTTCCTCTACGACCTACATGGCAATAGTGCGAGCGAGGCCTCCTCTCAACACTAGTGAGAACACTAACTCAAATCATGAACAGAAGATATTGGATCGCAACAAGAATCACATAGGGTTCAACCATATCCTCAAGGACTATTATAATTACTCAAACAAGTTAATGGCACACATAGAAGAGAGTGTCAAGTTACAAGCCGACATTGTGCCGGTGAAGGTAGAAGGCATGGTGGTGATGATGATGGTGGCGGTAGCGTGGTGAAGATGGCGGTGATGAGGGCGCCGACGCGGTGGAGAGGGCACCAGCCCGAAGGCTGGTGCTCACGTGGTGGAGCCTCCTCCTCTTCCTCTTGATCTTGTCCCTTCCTATATGGTGGTGAAGGAGCAGCAATGGGGATGGACTTGGATGTATTCTTTATGAACGAGATGAGATGGCGCCAGCTAGGGTTGAGGAGGTGTATACAAGGAGCCTCCCTAGGTTCCTCTCTTGATGGGCTTCACCCAAGGGCTCTCAATGAGTCAAATCCTCTCCCAATCTCTTCTTTACTAGCCAAGGATTCCATGGGATCGAACGGGTACAAAATCGGTGAAGGATCTCGTCTGGAAGGGCAACTTTTGGAGCTGTCTACATGTCAAACGACCGCCAAAACGACCTTGCGCGGTCGTTTGAAAGGCCGTCTTTTTGTTTGATCTTTGTCTAGTAAAACAGTCGCCATTTCTTCATACGAACTCGGAATTTTATGTTCTTGGGCTCGTTGGATTCGTATGAACAACGCTGATCCATTTATGGTCTTAGATCTTGATTTGGAGCACTTTGTAAAAATCACTTTTTCCGACCTCCAAAATGGCTAAGTCTGCCCGTGGGTGTCTCCGTATTGAACCCTTCCTCAGTTCTTTCATCGTGTTTGGTCCTAGGTTGCTCCGAAACACCCTCGGACACAAGAAAACAAAGAAAACTAATAAAAACCAAATAAAATACTAAATGTGCAATGCTCACAAGAAAAGGTGTAAATACCAGTAATCATGCATAATGAACAACTATTTGGTTCAATGGGACATGATATATAAAGAGAACATGCAACAAATGAGCTCTAAAGTGCATAAAATATAGAGCCATCAGTTGCTGAAATGTCATCAGTAACATGGTGATCATAACGACAACTTAGTTATGACAACTTACGGGTTCATCGGAAATTCTGACAAGGGACTAGATAGCTCAGGAGTGGGATTTGCTCCTCCGACGATGGAAAGATATTCGTAGGGCCCTCTCATTGTGATGACATCGTCTGTCCGGACACAAGTGACTATGTCACGGGGATGCCAGAACACTTCAACAAGAAAGAAGAACAAAACCGGCAACGAGATCAACGGTATAGTGAGCATGTGCATGACTCAAGAGGATAACGATGCACCTCGGGTTTTGTAAAGTATCGGGAAGCATAGGAAACATCACATAATAACCAAAGGTTCACTCAAATGTCATTCATCTAATCATAGTGATCAATATGGATGTCCACAGTTCCGCTATCATTAATTGAACGAAGGATCTTTCGTACATGTCTATGATTTACCGAACCTACGGGGTCACAAGCTTAAGGTAATCATGATCTGCTGAGTGTTAGTAGGACAAGAGTATCGATAATTTATTTGTGAAATTGTTTCATTGATATTTGGAATAGATCTGAGAGGAACCAAAAGCATTCCGACCTTTCGGGGTCACCGAAAGGGTTTCAGAGCTTATCGGGCAATACCGGGTATTACTAATAATTAATATATAGGTGGAAAATGTTTTTGGTGATGTGAAATTATATATAATATGCTCTAGTAATTGTGTTGGAGGGCTTTTATAATTAATTTAATATCAACGGACCTAAAAATGCCAAGTGGTGGAAGGCAACTTGGGCCACCAAGGTCCAAGTAGGGGAGCTCATTGAACATGTAGTTGCTTGTATTCGAGACATGTCACACAACTTGTATCGCTATATTGAGATGATGATGAGAGACAACATCATTTGTGTTGGATGATGTGATGATATGATGAGACTATTATGTGTATGATATGATGAGAATATTGTATGTTTATGAAATGATTAGACTACTGTATAAAACCATACAAATACAACGCAAATATGCAGCAGAAAAAATACAAGTAATGTTAACAATAGCGCTGGTTAGACAGAAGCAACAACGCGGGGTTAGCAGCAGCGCTGGCTTACAGATATCTAGCAGTAGCGCTTGGTCAACCCACGCTGCTGCTAGGTAGGGCTAGCAGTAGTGTCGGTTCAACCAACGCTACTGCTACAAGTTAGCTGTAGCGCCGTAGCAGTAGCTCAGGCACCCGCGCTACTACTAGCACTATATCCAGCACTACTACTAGGGTTTTCCCTAGAGTGAAGGTAGCCCTTGTCCTACTGGAAAGGAGGGAGAGAGGCCGAATTGGGGAGGGATTCCCCCTCCACATGGCCGGCAAAAGGGGGGAGGACTTCCCCCATTGTGTGGTCCCCCCTCCTCCCCTCCTAACCTATATATACTAGAGGTGTTGGTCCTATTTGATACACAAGTTTTGGAGCCTCCTCTAGTTCTATTTCTAGTTGATCCTAATTGATCAATTAGAGCTTGACCTAGATCCTCTAGTCCTCATAATTAGAAGCCCAGTGTGGTTCTAATCTCATCCCTCTAATTCTCCGGCGATGATTAGCTCTGGATGGTGAAGCGGTGCTGGATCGTGAAGACCATAGGCTTGCAACAAAGAAGATAGGTCGCGCTTTCGGTCTTCCGTTCGAGGGATCATTCGAGGGCGGTTCGCGGGATTGTCATCAACGGTTCGAGGGACTCCATGTATGGTCTACACCGACTCGTCTTCTTTCGCTGCCCTCCGGAGTCGGTAACGATCGTTGATCCAAACCCTATATGCATCTTCATATAGTCCCTGGGTGTTCATAGGGCAATTTTTTTTCTACTATGTTTCCCAACAGTTGAGAGGGTGCCACTTAGTGCACTATCAGCCACCGTCATGTGTCGCATTGTGGGCACTCCCTCTGGATTTTGATTTATTTTTATTTTTCTGCACACATTTTAGACTTTTTAGATCGTTTTTCCCGGTTTTTTGGCTTTTCGATTTTCACCGGTCTTTCTTAGTTTTTGGCCAAAAAAATTGAAAAAAAATTACACGAGAAGGTACTTTTTTTGCTTCCATGAGAGGCATGGACGTGCCTCTCGGAAACGGAAAAAGCGCCTTTTTCCATTTCCACGACCGTGCCTCTCGGAAACGAAAAAAACACATTTTTTCAGTTATGCGAGAGGCACAGTCGTGCCTCTAAAAAAACGAAAAAAACATGTTTTTTACATTCCGCGAGAGGCACGGATTTGCTTGCTCGAGAGGCATGGCCGTGCCTCTCATAAACAAAAAAAATGTGTTTTCTTTTTTTCCTTCCACGAGAGGCACAACTGTTGTTGGGGAACGTAGTAATTTCGAAAATTTTCCTACGCACACGCAAGATCATGGTGATGCATAGCAACGAGGGGGAGAGTATTGTCTACTTACCAACGCAGACCGACTACGGAAGCGATCTCACAACGTAGAGGAAGTAGTCGTACGTCTTCTTCCCGATCCGACCGATCCAAGCACCGTTACTCCGGCACCTCCGAGTTCTTAGCACATATTCAGCTCGATGACGATCCTCGGGCTCCGATCCAGCAAAGCGTCGAGGAAGAGTTCCGTCAGCACAACGGCGTGGTGACGATCTTGATGTACTACCGACGCAGGGCTTCGCCTAAGCTCTACAACGATATGACCGAGGTGGAATTTGGTGGCAAGGGGCACCGCACACGGCTAAGGAACGATCAACAATGATCAACTTGTGTGTCTATGGGGTGCCCCTGCCCCCGTATATAAAGGAGCAGGGGGAGGGGTTCGGCCGGCCAGGGAGAGAGGCGCAGGGGGAGTCCCACTCCTACCGGGAGTAGGACTCCCCCCCAATCCTATTCCTAATAGGACTCCTCAAGGAGAAGAGAGAAGAGAGGGGGGCCAGCCCCTTCTCCTAGTCCTAATAGGACTAGGGAAGGGGGGAGGCGCGCAGCCCTTGTGGGCAGCCCCTTTTCACTTTTCCACTAAGGCCCAATAGGCCCATTTGCCTCCCGGGGGGTTCCGGTAACCCTCCCGGTATTCCGGCAAAATCCCGATTTCATCCGGAACACTTCCGGTGTCCAAACATAGGCTTCCAATATATCAATCTTTACGTCTCGACCATTTCGAGACTCCTGGTCATGTCCGTGATCACATCCGGGACTCTGAACAACCTTCGATACATCAAAATGCATAAACTCATAATAACTGTCATTGTAACGTTGAGCGTGCGAACCAGACGGTTCGAGAACAATGTAGACATGACCGAGACACGTCTCCGGTCAATAACCAATAGCGGGACCTGGATGCCCATATTGGCTCCTACATATTCTACGAAGATCTTTATCGGTCAGACCGAATAACAACATACGTTGTTCCCTTTGTCATCGGTATGTTACTTGCCCGAGATTCGATCGTCGGTATCCAATACCTAGTTCAATCTCGTTACCGGCAAGTCTCTTTACTCGTTCCGTAATACATCATCTCACAACTAACATATTAGTTGCATTGCTTGCAAGGCTTATGTGATGTGCATTACCGAGAGTGCCTAGAGATACCTCTCCGACAATCGGAGTGACAAACCCTAATCTCGAAATACGCCAACCCAACATCTACCATTGGAGACACCTGTAGTACTCCTTTATAATCACCCATTTACGTTGTGACGTTTGGTAGTACCCAAAGTGTTCCTCCGGTAAACGGGAGTTGCATAATCTCATAGTTATAGGAACATGTATAAGTCATGAAGAAAGCAATAGCAACATACTAAACGATCGGGTGCTAAGCTAATGGAATGGGTCATGTCAATCAGATCATTCAACTAATGATGTGACCTCGTTAATCAAATAACAACTCTTTGTTCATGGTCAGGAAACATAACCATCTTTGATTAACGAGCTAGTCAAGTAGAGGCATACTAGTGACACTCTGTTGGTCTATGTATTCACACATGTATTATGTTTCCGGTTAATACAATTCTAGCATGAATAATAAACATTTATCATGATATAAGGAAATAAATAATAACTTTATTATTGCCTCTAGGGCATATTTCCTTCAGTCTCCCACTTGCACTAGAGTCAATAATCTAGATTACACAGTAATGATTCTAACACCCATGGAGCCTTGGTGTTGATCATGTTTTGCTCGTGGAAGAGGCTTAGTTAACGGGTCTGCAACATTCAGATCCGTATGTATCTTGCAAATCTCTATGTCTCCCACCTGGACTAAATCCCGGATGGAGTTGAAGCGTCTCTTGATGTGTTTGGTCCTCTTGTGAAATCTGGATTCCTTTGCCAAAGCAATTGCACCAGTATTGTCACAAAAGATTTTCATTGGACCCGATGCACTAGGTATGACACCTAGATCAGATATGAACTCCTTCATCCAGACTCCTTCGTTTGCTGCTTCCGAAGCAGCTATGTACTCCACTTCACATGTAGATCCCGCTACAACGCTTTGTTTGGAACTGCACCAACTGACAGCTCCACCGTTTAAAGTAAACACGTATCCGGTTTGCGATTTAGAATCGTCCGGATCAGTGTCAAAGCTTGCATCAACGTAACCTCTTACGGTGAGCTCTTTGTCACCTCCATATACGAGAAACATATCCTTAGTCCTTTTCAGGTATTTCAGGATGTTCTTGACCGCTGTCCAGTGATCCACTCCTGGATTACTTTGGTACCTCCCTGCTAAACTTATAGCAAGGCACACATCAGGTCTGGTACACAGCATTGCATACATGATAGAGCCTATGGCTGAAGCATAGGGAACATCTTTCATTTTCTCTCTATCTTCTGCAGTGGTCGGGCATTGAGTCTGACTCAACTTCACACCTTGTAACACAGGCAAGAACCCTTTCTTTGCTTGATCCATTTTGAACTTCTTCAAAATCTTGACAAGGTATGTGCTTTGTGAAAGTCCAATTAAGCGTTTTGATCTATCTCTATAGATCTTTATGCCTAATATGTAAGTAGCTTCCCCGAGGTCTTTCATCGAAAAACTTTTATTCAAGTATCCCTTTATGCTATCCAGAAATTCTATATCATTTCCAATTAGCAATATGTCATCCACATATAATATCAGAAATGCTACAGAGCTCCCACTCACTTTCTTGTAAATACAGGCTTCTCCGAAAGTCTGTATAAAGCCAAATGCTTTGATCACACTATCAAAGCGTTTATTCCAACTCCGAGATGCTTGCACCAGTCCATAAATGGATCGCTGGAGTTTGCACACTTTGTTAGCTCCCTTTGGATCGACAAAACCTTCTGGTTGCATCATATACAACTCTTCTTCCAGAAATCCATTCAGGAATGCAGTTTTGACATCCATTTGCCATATTTCATAATCATAAAATGCGGCAATTGCTAACATGATTCTGACGGATTTAAGCATCGCTACGGGTGAGAAGGTCTCATCGTAGTCAACCCCTTGAACTTGTCGAAAACCTTTTGCGACAAGTCGAGCTTTATAGACAGTAATATTACCGTCAGCGTCAGTCTTTTTCTTGAAGATCCATTTATTCTCAATTGCTTGCCGATCATCGGGCAAGTCAACCAAAGTCCATACTTTGTTCTCATACATGGATCCTATCTCAGATTTCATGGCCTCAAGCCACTTTGCGGAATCTGGGCTCACCATCGCTTCTTCATAGTTCGTAGGTTCATCATGATCTATTAGCATGACTTCCAGAACTGGATTACCGTACCACTCTGGTGCGGATCTCACTCTGGTTGATCTACGTGGTTCAGTAGTATCTTGCCCTGAAGTTTCATGATCATCATCATTAGCTTCCTCACTAATTGGTATAGGTGTCGCAGAAACAGTTTTCTGTGATGTACTATTTTCCAATAAGGGAGCAGGTACAGTTACCTCGTCAAGTTCTACTTTCCTCCCACTCACTTCTTTCGAGAGAAACTCCTTCTCTAGAAATGATCCATTCTTAGCAACGAATGTCTTGCCTTCGGATCTATGATAGAAGGTATACCCAACAGTTTCCTTTGGGTATCCTATGAAGACACATTTCTCCGCTTTGGGTTCGAGCTTATCAGGTTGAAGTTTTTTCACATAAGCATCGCAGCCCCAAACTTTAAGAAACGACAACTTTGGTTTCTTGCCAAACCATAGTTCATAAGGCGTCGTCTCAACGGATTTTGATGGTGCCCTACTTAACGTGAATGCGGCCGTCTCTAAAGCATAACCCCAAAACGATAGCGGTAAATCAGTAAGAGACATCATAGATCGCACCATATCTAGTAAAGTACGATTACGACGTTCGGACACACCATTACGCTGTGGTGTTCCGGGTGGCGTGAGTTGCGAAACTATTCCACAATTTTTCAAATGTATACCAAACTCGTAACTCAAATATTCTCCTCCACGATCAGATCGTAGAAACTTTATTTTCTTGTTACGATGATTTTCAACTTCACTCTGAAATTCCTTGAACTTTTCAAATGTTTCAGACTTATGTTTCATTAAGTAGATATACCCATATCTGCTTAAATCATCTGTGAAGGTGAGAAAATAACGATATCCGCCACGAGCCTCAATATTCATCGGACCACATACATCGGTATGTATGATTTCCAATAAATCTGTTGCTCTCTCCATAGTACCGGAGAACGGTGTTTTAGTCATCTTGCCTATGAGGCACGGTTCGCAAGTACCAAGTGATTCATAATCAAGTGATTCCAAAAGCCCATCAGTATGGAGTTTCTTCATGCGCTTTACACCGATATGACCTAAACGACAGTGCCACAAATAAGTTGCACTATCATTATCAACTCTGCATCTTTTGGCTTCTACATTATGAATATGTGTATCACTACTATCGAGATTCAATAAGAATAGACCACTCTTCAAGGGTGCATGACCATAAAAGATATTACTCATATAAATAGAACAACCATTATTCTCTGATTTAAATGAATAACCGTCTCGCATCAAACAAGATCCAGATATAATGTTCATGCTCAACGCTGGCACCAAATAACAATTATTTAGGTCTAATATTAATCCCAAAGGTAGATGTAGAGGTAGCGTGCCGACCGCGATCACATCGACTTTGGAACCGTTTCCCACGCGCATCGTCACCTCGTCCTTTGCTAGCGTCCGCTTATTCCGTAGTCCCTGTTTCGAGTTGCAAATATTAGCAACAGAACCCGTATCAAATACCCAGGTGCTACTGCGAGCTCTAGTAAGGTACACATCAATAACATGTATATCACATATACCTTTGTTCACCTTGCCATCCTTCTTATCCACCAAATACTTGGGGCAGTTCCGCTTCCAGTGACCAGTCTGCTTGTAGTAGAAGCACTTAGTTTCAGACTTAGGTCCATACTTGGGTTTCTTCTCCTGAGCAGCAACTTGCTTGCTGTTCTTCTTGAAGTTCCCCTTCTTCTTCCCTTTGCCCTTTTTCTTGAAACCAGTGGTTTTGTTAACCATCAACACTTGATGCTCCTTCTTGATTTCTACCTCCGCAGATTTCAGCATTGCGAAGAGCTCGGGAATAGTCTTGTTCATCCCTTGCATATTATAGTTCATCACGAAGCTCTTGTAGCTTGGTGGCAGTGATTGGAGAATTCTGTCAATGACGCAATCATCTGGAAGATTAACTCCCATCTGAATCAAGTGATTATTATACCCAGACATTTTGAGTATATGCTCACTGACAGAACTGTTCTCCTCCATCTTGCAGCTATAGAACTTATTGGAGACTTCATATCTCTCAATTCGGGCATTTGCTTGAAATATTAACTTCAACTCCTGGAACATCTCATATGCTCCATGACGTTCAAAACGTCGTTGAAGTCCCGATTCTAAGCCGTAAAGCATGGCACACTGAACTATCGAGTAGTCATCAGCTTTGCTCTGCCAGACGTTCATAACATCTGGCGTTGCTCCAGCAGCAGGCCTGGCACCCAGCGGTGCTTCCAGGACGTAATTCTTCTGTGCAGCAATGAGGATAATCCTCAGGTTACGGACCCAGTCCGTGTAATTGCTACCATCATCTTTCAACTTTGCTTTCTCAAGGAACGCATTAAAATTCAACAGAACAACAGCACGAGCCATCTATCTACAATCAACATAAACAAGCAAGATACTATTAGGTACTAAGTTCATGATAAGTTTAAGTTCAGTTAATCAAATTACTTAGGAACTCCCACTTAGATAGACATCCCTCTAATCCTCTAAGTGATCACGTGATCCAAATCAACTAAACCATAACCGATCATCACGTGAGATGGAGTAGTTTTCAATGGTGAACATCGTCATGTTGATCATATCTACTATATGATTCACGCTCGACCTTTCGGTCTCTGTGTTCCGAGGCCATATCTGCATATGCTAGGCTCATCAAGTTTAACCTGAGTATTCTGCGTGTGCAAAACTGGCTTGCACCCGTTGTAGATGGACGTAGAGCTTATCACACCCGATCATCACGTGGTGTCTGGGCACGACGAACTTTGGCAACGGTGCATACTCAGGGAGAACACTTCTTGATAATTTAGTGAGAGATCATCTTATAATGCTACCGTCAATCAAAGCAAGATAAGATGCATAAAAGGATAAACATCACATGCAATCAATATAAGTGATATGATATGGCCATCATCATCTTGTGCTTGTGATCTCCATCTCCGAAGCACCGTCATGATCACCATCGTCACCGGCGCGACACCTTGATCTCCATCGTAGCATCGTTGTCGTCTCGCCAATCTTATGCTTCCACAACTATCACTACCGCTTAGTAATAAAGTAAAGCATTACACCGCGATTTCATTGCATACAATAAAGCGACAACCATATGGCTCCTGCCAGTTGCCGATAACTCGGTTACAAAACATGATCATCTCATACAATAAAATCAGCATCATGCCTTGACCATATCACATCACAACATGCCCTGCAAAAACAAGTTAGACGTCCTCTACTTTGTTGTTGCAAGTTTTACGTGGCTGCTACGGGCTTAAGTAAGAACTCATCTCACCTACGCATCAAAACCACAACGATAGTTCGTCAAATAGACTCTGTTTTAACCTTCTCAAGGACCGGGCGTAGTCACACTTGGTTCAACTAAAGTTGGAGAGACAGTCTTCCGCAAGCCATCTATGTGCAAAGCATGTCGAGGGATCCGGTCTCGCGTAAGAGTACGCGTAAGGTTGGTCCGGATCGTCTCGTCCAACAATACCGCCGAACCAAAGTATGACATGCTGGTAGGCAGTATGACTTGTATGGCCCACAACTCACTTGTGTTCTACTCGTGCAAATAACATCAAACCATAAAACCTAGGCTCGGATGCCACTGTTGGGGAACGTAGTAATTTCGAAAATTTTCCTACGCACACGCAAGATCATGGTGATGCATAGCAACGAGGGGGAGAGTATTGTCTACGTACCAACGCAGACCGACTGCGGAAGCGATCTCACAACGTAGAGGAAGTAGTCGTACGTCTTCTTCCCGATCCGACCGATCCAAGCACCGTTACTCCGGCACCTCCGAGTTCTTAGCACACGTTCAGCTCGATGACGATCCTCGGGCTCCGATCCAGCAAAGCGTCGAGGAAGAGTTCCGTCAGCACAACGGCGTGGTGATGATCTTGATGTACTACCGACACAGGGCTTCGCCTAAGCTCTACAACGATATGACCGAGGTGGAATTTGGTGGCAGGGGGCACCGCACACGGCTAAGGAATGATCAACAATGATCAACTTGTGTGTCTATGGGGTGCCCCTGCCCCCGTATATAAAGGAGCAGGGGGAGGGGTTCGGCCGGCCAGGGAGAGAGGCGCAGGGGGAGTCCCACTCCTACCGGGAGTAGGACTCCCCCCAATCCTATTCCTAATAGGACTCCTCAAGGAGAAGAGAGAAGAGAGGGGGGCCGGCCCCTTCTCCTAGTCCTAATAGGACTAGGGAAGGGGGGAGGCGCGCAGCCCTTGTGGGCAGCCCCTTTTCACTTTTCCACTAAGGCCCAATAGGCCCATTTGCCTCCCGGGGGGTTCCGGTAACCCTCCCGGTATTCCGGTAAAATCCCGATTTCATCCGGAACACTTCCGGTGTCCAAACATAGGCTTCCAATATATCAATCTTTATGTCTCGACCATTTCGAGACTCCTCGTCATGTCCGTGATCTCATCCGGGACTCCGAACAACCTTCGGTACATCAAAATGCATAAACTCATAATAACTGTCATCGTAACGTTAAGCGTGCGGACCCTACGGTTCGAGAACAATGTAGACATGACCAAGACACGTCTCCGGTCAATAACCAATAGCGGGACCTGGATGCCCATATTGGCTCCTACATATTCTACGAAGATCTTTATCGGTCAGACCGCATAACAACATACGTTGTTCCCTTTGTCATCGGTATGTTACTTGCCCAAGATTCGATCGCCGGTATCCAATACCTAGTTCAATCTCGTTACCGGCAAGTCTCTTTACTCGTTCGGTAATACATCATCTCACAACTAACATATTAGTTGCATTGCTTGCAAGGCTTATGTCATGTGCATTACCGAGAGGGCCCAGAGATACCTCTCCGACAATCGGAGTGACAAACCCTAATCTCGAAATACGCCAACCCAACATCTACCATTGGAGACACCTGTAGTACTCCTTTATAATCACCCATTTACGTTGTGACGTTTGGTAGTACCCAAAGTGTTCCTCCGGTAAACGGGAGTTGCATAATCTCATAGTTATAGGAACATGTATAAGTCATGAAGAAAGCAATAGCAACATACTAAACGATCGGGTGCTAAGCTAATGGAATGGGTCATGTCAATCAGATCATTCAACTAATGATGTGACCTCATTAATCAAATAACAACTCTTTGTTCATGGTCAGGAAACATAACCATCTTTGATTAACGAGCTAGTCAAGTAGAGGCATACTAGTGACACTCTGTTGGTCTATGTATTCACACATGTATTATGTTTCCGGTTAATACAATTCTAGCATGAATAATAAACATTTATCATGATATAAGGAAATAAATAATAACTTTATTATTGCCTCTAGGGCATATTTCCTTCAACTGTGCCTCGCAGAAATCCAACGACGAAGATGGTTCGTGATTTGGACGCGCGGTTTAAAAGATAAAAAACAGATCTACAAAAAAAGAAAAACTCTCAGGTTGTGATAAGTGGCGCACATGCAATGCGTCACTTGTCGCAACTTGGGAAGGTGTGAGTGACTTTTGTGAAAAGTGCATCTTAATTAGTGGTTTCGTCCTAGGGGAGCCCATAGACCTTACAGATTAATACATCGTAAGTCTAAAGTCATCATCTTGACAACATCTGTCGCTACTCCTATACAGTTGATGAAGAAGTGTCGATTGTATGTATCAAATACCAAATAGACCTCACACCAAAGCCTAACATCTAAAGTCGGAGGCCCCAACCAAGCCACATTGCCGGGTCTAAGGCACACACCGGTTCAGCGCACTCTCAGATGTCGCCGCCGCCATCATCCACCGATCCATCTTCACAGTAGGTGTTGGGGATATAACTACTGGGTATGAACTGCCCAGGAGGGGCCGGGTTATACCACTGGCGACTTATCAATGAAGATGGCGGGTCATAGCAAGCCCAATGACGGCCCAAGACCCAAAGGCGACTTAAGGCCCAAGAGGATGAACTCCCATATGAATGACTTGTATTGGAAGGCAAGTTTAGTTAGTCACCGAGCCGGACACGTTGTGTATGAGCCGGCCGGGACTCTGTAAGCCGCCGGGCATCAACCTGTGTATATAAAGGGACGACCTGGTGGCGAGTTAGGGGCAAGAAACAAGAGATGGAGAACTAGGTCAAGCGTATTCGCTCCTTGGTAATCGAGACCGAAGCAATACAATCCCAAACTAGAGTAGGCCTTTACCTTCACCGCAACGGGTCGAACCAGTATAAACTCTCTGTGTCCTTTGTCCCGTTTAACCCCTTTAAGCTAACCTAGTCGCGATGGCTCCATGACTAAGTCCTTCCGCTAGGACACCTGTCGTGTCAAGTCCACAATAGTTGGTGCCCACCGTGGGGCCAGCGCACGGTGGTTTTGAGTTCTTGAAGGGCAGCTTCGAAGGGATCAAGGGATACGGTGTGAGCCGGATGACCAAGAGTCGTCGCGGCCAGCTCTACATCAACGATGTAGGCTGGGGCCCCGAGGCCAGCTCAATTGAGTACGGGTACCGGGTCCCCTTCGGCGGAATCCATGTCTTCATCGGCAAGATTGGCGAACCGGGCCCTGAGCCGGACACCTACACCAACATCATCGAGATGCTCAGCATGCACGACCCGCCCGAGTTCAACCTGCCGTGAAGCACGCCTTTGTTGGTTTTATCCATGGGGCAGAACTTGAGGAAGGATTTGTGTCTGGCGGTGAGACAGCCATCTACTCTGATGGTGAGTCGTCAACTGGTGAGACCAACTCATTGTATCAACTACAAGACGACATGCTTGGGGGCTGTTCCGATGGCGACAGTATTTCGGACCCCTATGAGCCGCCGAACAGGAGGGCGATCTTCATGGCCAGTATACAGCCGATGCTTGGCTCAACAACCGCCGCGACTATGACCTCCAACTCAACAGCTAGGGCGACGGCTGGTGCTAGCGGCTCTGCGTGCCCGCCAGCTCAAGTTCTTACGGAGTTGTTGTAGGCTTTGGCAACTCTGATGGGGGTGGAGGTAACCCTGGACACTCAGGAACAGCATAAGGTTGATGTGGAAAAGCTACGAGACGAGATAGCTCAAGCCATGGAGGAGCTGGCGGCTGAGAACACTAGGATGACTACGGAGGGAGCTGCTTTGGACACCCAAGCACAACAGATTCAGGCGGATTCTTTCTGGCTCACCTTGGATCAAAATGTTGGGGAATGGAGTAATTTCAAAAAAATTCATATGCACACGCAAGATCATGGTGATGCATAGCAACGAGAGGGGAGAGTGTTGTGTACATACCCTCGTAGACCATAAGCGGAAGCGTTATGACAACGCGGTTGATGTAGTCGTACGTCTTCACGATCGACCGATCCTAGTACTGAAAGTAAGGCACCTCCGTGATCTGCACACGTTCGGCTCGGTGATGTCCCACGAACTCACGATCTAGCAGAGTGTCGAGGCAGAGCTTCATCGGCACGATGGCGTGATGACGGTGATGATGATGCTACCGTGACATGGCTTCACCTAAGTACCGCTACAATATGACCGAGCTGGATTATGGTGGAGGGGTGTAACGCCCCAGATATAACTTTCCCAATTTGTACTCCAACTCTTGCCGTTTCCGGCATTAAGTTATATTTATTCCTCGGGTTCGGGTCTTTGTCTCCGTGTGTTGTTTTCGTTTTCGTGCATCTCATATCATGTCATCACGTGCATTGCATTTGCATACATGTTCATCTCATGCATTCGAGCGTTTTCCCCGTTGTCCGTTTTGCATTCCGGCGCTTTGTTCTCCTCCGGTGGCCATTTCTAGCTTTCTTTCGTGTGTGGGGATTAAACATTTCCGGATTGGACCGAGACTTGCCATGCGGCCTTGGTTTACTACCGGTAGACCGCCTGTCAAGTTTCGAGACATTTGGACTTCGTTTGATACTCCAACGGTTAACCGAGGGACCGAAAAGGCCTCGTGTGTGTTGCAGCCCAACACCCCTCCAATTTGGCCCAAAACCCACCAAACTCTGCTCCATCGTCTCGGTCGTTCGATCACGATCGTGTGGGCGAAAACCGCACCTCATTTGGACTCTCCTAGCTCCACTTATGCCTATAAATACCCCCTCCATTTCGGATTTTGTCTTCCACCTCGAAACCCTAAAAAAAAGAGAGAGATCCCGCGCGCCGGCTGGACATTGTCCGACTCGGCCGGACGCTTCGCCGCCGCCGCCCGCAGCCACTGGCAGAGGGCCACGTGGCGCGCCGCCACCTCCTCCCGCCGAGGCCCGCCCGGCCCATCGCGGGCCCCCGAAGCCCATCGGGGCGCGCCGCCGCCCGC
The DNA here is from genome assembly GCA_034509565.1 of Triticum monococcum. Taxonomy (NCBI): domain Eukaryota; kingdom Viridiplantae; phylum Streptophyta; class Magnoliopsida; order Poales; family Poaceae; genus Triticum; species Triticum monococcum. The sequence goes on from CM067843.1 coordinate 72,979,982, forward strand.
GTCCTTCTTCCCCGCGCCCGGCGCCTCCTCCCGAACGGAGCTGCCGACCCCGCCGCCCCATCGTTGCCGGCGAAGCTCGCCGCCGCCTCGCCCCAAGCACGCCGCCTCTCCTCCCGGGTCGCCGTGCCGCCCCGACGCCCCCGCGGCGCCGCTCGCCGACACCGGCCGCCATTGCCTCGCCGGAGCGCCATGTCCGGCGACGTCCACGAGCTCCGGCCGCCATGAGCTCCCCGGCTACAGTGCTTTCCGACGAGCATCGGTTCCCGTGCACCGGATCTCAGATCTGAAACTCCCCCTCGGGTTGACTTTTTCCTTCGAACCCTAACTATTTTGCATTCTTTGACGCATCATATCTCCGCATCCGTAGCTCCGTTTTGGACATATGATATATCAAAATCTTCGTCTCGACGAGTACATCATTTCATTCCATTGCACCATTTGCATTATAGGTCATCTTGGTGCCCAAAATGCTGTTATAAGGAGGCATCATGAGTTAATTTGCAGATCCGTTAGCTCAACATTGACTTTTGTCATTTTGCCATGATTATTGTGTGCATGATATGCCTGTGCCCCTTTGGGATGAATTGTTAAGCTTTTTGTCTTCTTTCCAGAGGTGCCACCCATGCATTTTTAGGATGTGTGTGTTGTCTTGTGCAAGCTTGCAAAGAGGGGTACCTGAGTTTGCTGATTTCAGGGACTTAGTGAAAATCACTAAGTCTGGGATGTTTTAGTTCCTGATGCTATATGTCCAGCTTGTTTCCTAGTAATCCGTGCCTCTTTTGAGGATGATCATTAAGAGTTGTTTGTTATGCTTGTTGTGCTTAATCCATCCATGTCTTTACTTGTTATGTTGGAGCACCCTAGGTTGACTCAATCGAGCTCAACTTTTGCATAGTTGTTAATTTGGGCAGATCGTGAACTCTTTTGTGATTTTGCCGGTGCTATTGCTAGTGATCCATGCATGCTATGCCATTGTTCTTGCCATTTCTAGCTAGAATTGTGTGCCTTCTTTATGGATATATGCTTGCCTTGCCATGACTTGCACCGTAGTGAGTGCATGGAGCTCGTTTACATGCCTCCGTGAGTTATAATTTCAGCATGTCTCAGTTTTCACTAAGTCTGAAAACTGATTGTGTTTCATCGATGTTCGTGTGCTCGTTAGAGTACTTTGTGAACCCTTTTGGCCCCAGGTCACTTTGGGTGTTTTGTTAAGATTATTGCGTAGCTCCATGCCATGCTCTTACTTGTCATGTTCATGTTATGTTTCATGTTGTTTTGCTGCTCCGAAGAGAGCATCGTGGTCTGAAATTCCAGACTAGCGTTAATTTCGCTAAGTCTGAAATCTGTTTTGCTTATTCAGTTTTGCCATGCTTGTTTGAACCCCTTAATGGATGAATTTGCCTATGTCTCAGTCCTAGTGATTTGTTAAGAATCTTGTGTACATCCCTGCCATGCATTTTGTTTTCATGTTTGGTGGCTGTAGCATGTTCATTTCGTTGCATTTAGGAGCCTACTTGCTGTAAATCGCAGATCGGTTCGTTTCGTAAAACACTTGCCATTTCCAAACCGTAGCTCCGATTCCTATGATCTTTATATCGTTTTCAGGGGATTTCTTCCCCTCTATCTACTGGCACACTTGGTTTTCCAAGTTGAGGCCAGGTTCATGCATTTCCTGTCACGTCTTGCATTTTGCATCCCGCATAGCATACCATCTTTGCATCTTATTGGTTGCCCTTGCACGTGGTTGATTGTATCATTGTTGCTTTTGTGTTGTTGGGTAGAGCCGGGAGACCAGTTCGCTAACGAGGAGCCCGTTGAGTTTGCTTTTGAGGATCCAGTCAACTCTGACAACTGTGCAGGCAAGATGATCATACCCTCAAAATCACTACCATCTTTGCTATGCTAGTTTGCTCGCTCTTTTGCTTTGCCAATGCTACGATGCCTACCACTTGCTTGTCAGCCTCCCAATTGCCATGATTGAGCCTCTAACCCACCTTTGTCCTAGCAAACCGTTGATTGGCTATGTTACCGCTTTGCTCAGCCCCTTCTTATAGCGTTGTTAGTTGAAGGTGAAGATTGGAGCCGTTCCTTGTTGGAACATTTATTTACTTGTTGGGATATCATATTATTGCTATGTTATCTTAATTCATCTATATACTTGGTAAAGGGTGGAAGGCTCGGCCTCTCGCCTAGTGTTTTGTTCCACTCTTGTCGCCCTAGTTTCCGTCATATCGGTGTTATGTTCCCGGATTGTTGCGTCCCTTACGCGGTTGGGCTATAATGGGAACCCCTTGATAGTTCGCCTTGATTAAAGCTTTTCCAGCAATGCCCAACATTGGCTTTACCATTTGCCACCTAGCCTTTTTCCCCTTGGGTTTCCGGAGCCCGAGGGTCATCTTTATTTTAGCCCCCCACGGGCCAGTGCTCCTCTGAGTGTTGGTCCGACCGAGTAGACTGCGGGGCCACCTCGGGGCAACTTGACGGTTGGTTTTACTCGTAGGATGTCTCATCTGAGTGTGCCCTGAGAACGAGATATGTGCAGCTCCTATCGGGATTTGTCGGCACATTCGGGCGGTGTTGCTGGACTAGTTTTGACCTGTCGAATCATCTTGTTGTACCGAGATACCGAGTCTGATCGGTGTGTCTTGGGTGGAGGTCTATTCCTTCGTTGACCGTGAGAGCTTGTTATGGGCTAAGTTGGGACCCCCTGCAGGGATTGATCTTTCGAAAGCCGTGCCCGCGGTTATGGGCAGATGGGAATTTGTTAATGTCCGGTTGTAGATAACTTGAACCTTAATTAATTAAAATGAATCAACTGAGTGTGTTGCCGTGATGGCCTCTTCTCGGCGGAGTCCGGGAAGTGGACACGGTGTTGGAGTTATGTTTGCGCAGGTTGCTCTCTAGTTCCTCGCTCGTGCCTTGCCTCCTCTTCTCGCTCTCTTTTGCGAATAAGTTAGCCACCATATATGCTAGTCGCTTGCTGCAGCTCCACTTATACATTACCCCTTTCCTACCTATTAAGCTTAAATAGTCTTGATCGCGAGGGTGCGAGATTGCTGAGTCCCTGTGGCTCACAGATTACTATTCCACCAGATGCAGGGACAGATGATACCGCTCCAGATGGCGCGCTCGAGCTGAAGTGGGAGTACGACGAGGACTCTCAGCGTTACTATGTGTCTTTTCCTGATGATCAGTAGTGGTGCCTATTCGGGGTAGATTCAGGGCCTTGTCGCATGTTGGGGGTCTTTTCTATTTTGGCGCCATAGTCGGGCCATGAGTGACTGTATGATGGATGTTATTTATGTACTTTGATGTGACGTGGCGAGTGTAAGCCAACTACGTTATTCCCCTTTATATTATTTATGTACATGGGATGTGTGATGATTTCCCGACTTGCGACATTGCTTTCAATGCAGCTATGCCTCTAAGTCATGCCTCGACACGTGGGAGATATAGCCGCATCGAGGGCGTTACAAGTTGGTAATCAGAGCCTTCCCCGACCTTAGGAGCCCCCATTGCTTGATCGTTTTTAGCAGCCGAGTTGTGTCTAGAAAAATGTTTTGAGTCCTTAGGAATTATATATCGGAGAGCTTAGGAATTCTTTTTACTTCCCAGTATCCTCATCGCTCTGGTAAGGCATCCTGACGTAGAGTTTTGACTCTTCTCTTCTCAAATTTCACTAAAATTTTTTTAGGATCACGCGAGTATCTTGGTTTTGTTCCGATGGCTTATGATGAGAATACTGTCTTGGTGCCTCCTGTCAGGGGTTTAGTGGAAGTGTCCCGGGGAGTTAAGCTCTGAGGTGTTGTCATCATAATTCTATCGTTGCAATTCTGGTATACTTGAGATATGTGCGCGACATCGAAAATCTCCTTTATGCAGTTCGTTGGTGAGATAACCTCGATGCCACCCAGTACTGGGGCGGGAGTTCGGGAGTATCGCCATAACTTGTATAACGGATGCTTTTCGAAGGTTGAGATAGATGGTTTCCGAAGGTTTCTTGGTTATGTGTTGAAGGATGGATGCAGCTGGATGTAGGATTTGCTAGCTTGGGTGAGATATTATGCTTCCCCTGTATCCCCAACACCTGATTGCATAACCGGAAAGTTTCGGGAGTTTCATAGGTGGGAATTCAAGTAGCTCTTAGGATATCCTTCCAACGAATGTGTGATATGAAATTGGGGTTCGACGTCTAGTGGTTCGCCTATTCACAGTCGATTTTACAGTGGCCTCGTTGTGTCTTAAAGAGTCCTTGGCTATGCTGACTCGGGGACGCTTCGTATGTCATGTGCACTGCCTTGTACATGATGGTGCTGTACGGTCGAGCCCGTGTAGGTCCTACCATGAAAACTTCGGACGAAATTTCTATCATGTGTTTGTTCCGGCTTATTCCGCAAGCCAACCCTTGGTTTTATTTCGAGTTGTGGTATTCGTTCTGCTTCGACATCATATGTTGATTCCATCCCTCGTTGATGTACCTCTTCTACCTGATTCTTCGTGGCTTCGCAATTTAGGAATATGTGACCACTTTAAGAGAAGTGCATTTGTTCATTTTGTTCGGATGTGAGGACTTTATGTTACAATTTTCATTCTGTTGGTTTCAGCTTTATTTATCTGCCTATGTGCTAACGGTGGTCAACCTCTTCAGGATGGCTCCCGCTAAGAGCACCAGTCAGAACCAGAATCAAGATTCGCCACCACCTCCGCCTCCTCCGGAAGGATGGCAAGCTGTGATGGCCGCTACTAATGCAAATACATAGTTGATCATGCAAATCATCCAAGAGTGGAATCAAGGCAGTCAAGGGAATCAAGGCAACAACCAGAACCATTATGCAACTCTGAACCAGTTCCTCGCAAATGGTCCAAAGACGTTCAGCAACTGCGCTGAGGCTACCGATGCTGATGATTGGTTAGTCGATCTGGGCAAGCATTGAATGCAGCAACGTCAGACCTGAAGATTTCGTCAAGTTCGCATCTTTCCAGCTCAAAGATCAGGCCGCAGAGTGGTTCCAGCAGTACCAGGATTCCAGAGGTGGACGTTTGATCACTTGGGATGATTTCCGTCGTGATTTCCCAGCTCATCACATCCCTCAAAGTGTGATTGAAAGCAAACGTGAGGAATTCCGCAATCTGAAGCAAGGCTCTTTGTCTGTCTATGACTACAACAAGTTGTTCCAGAAGCTCGCCCGTTTTGCCAAGTAGGATGTTCCTGATGAGAAGAGCATGATCTATCAGTTCAGGGGTGGTCTCCGTGAAGAAATTCAGCTCGCTCTTGTCCTCTTCGAGCCGTTGAGATACGATGAGTTCTACAACATGGCACCGAAGCAAGAGGCTACTCAGTTGAGGTGTGATGCTTCCAGGAAGCGAGTCAGAGACACTACGCCTTCTTCCTCTACTCAAGTGGCCAAGCAGCAGAAGTATTGGCTTCCTCCTCCTCCGTTCCGTCAGCCGTATCAGTAGAAGAGCAAAGGTTGCAGTGGTTCATCCCACCCACCCAACCCAGGCTTTCAGAACAAGACTTCGTCTCAAGCTTCAAGATCGAGTGCTCCGTACCACCGTCCGCTCTCAGAGGTCACGTGCAACAAGTGCCTATAGAAGGGTCACTATGCCAACAAGTGTTTCAACCAGAGGTGTCTTCCTCCTCCTCCTCCTGTCAGATCGGCAAGTACAGCTGTGGTCAAGCATAATCCCAAGTCCGCCAAGGTCAACTTGATGAACGCAGCCCAGGCAGAGGATTTGTCAGATGTGATCATGGGTAACCTTCCTGTTAATGATGTTCCCGCAAAAGTACTTTTTGATACTGGTGCATTGCATTCTTTCTTGTCAAGCCCGTTTGCACCGAAGCACAATGTTGATACTTAGATTATGCCCAAAGTCATGCAAGTTGTTTCTCCAGGCAAGCTTTTGACTTCAAGTTTGGTTGCTCCCGATATCTCTATCACGATGGGCGATTTCAAGTTTCTAGCTTCTCCAATGGTTTTTGGTAATTCGGATATCGATCTTATTCTCGGGATGGACTGGCTCTCTAAGCATAAAGCTCAGCTTGATTGTGCAGCCAGGCAGATTCAACTGACTCCTTCGTCTGAAGATGTCATTGTCTTTGCTGCTCGGGATAATACCATCCGGTTGCTCTCTCTCAATGAGAAGGGTGAATTGGATGCTATTTCGCAGATTCCGGTTGTTTGTGAGTATCAAGACGTCTTCCCAGAAGAACTCCCAGGCATGCCTCCAAACCGGCCGGTTGAATTTGTTATTGAACTTGAGCCCGGTACGGAACCTGTGTGCAAACGTCCCTACAAGCTCGTCCCCGAAGAGTTGAAGGAGTTGAAGAAACAACTCGACGTTCAAGAAAGAATGGGTCTCATTCGGCCTAGTACTTCTCCGTGGGGTTGTGGTGTTCTTTTTGTGAAGAAGAAGGATGGAACGGACCGACTTTGTGTTGATTATCGTCCATTGAACAAGAAGACCATCAAGAACAAATATCCACTTCCCAACATTAATGAGCTGTTCGAACAACTCAAGGGTGCCCAAGTATTCTCCAAGCTTGACCTCCGTATGGGTTATCATCAAATTCGCATTTGTGAGCAAGATATTCCCAAGACGGCGTTCAGAACAAGCTATGGGTCATATGAATACACTGTCATGTCTTTTGGCCTCGCCAACGCTCCTCCGACGTTCTCTCGCATGATGAACTTCATCTTCAGCCCCTACACCAATGACTTCGTTTTGGTCTATCTCGATGACATTCTGGTTTTCTCAAAGAACAAGGAAGATCATGCCAAGCACTTGCATTTGGTTCTTGACAAGCTCAGGGAACATCAGTTCTACGCCAAGTTCTCCAAGTGTGAATTTTGGCTCGATGAGGTTCTTTATCTTGGCCATATCATCTCCGCCAAGGGCATTTCCATGGATCCTGAGAAGGTGTCTGCAATTGTTAATTGAGAACCTCCTCAGAATGTGAAGCAACTCCGTAGCTTCCTCGGTCTCGCAAGCTACTGCCGAAGATTCATTGAAATTTTTTCCAAGATCGCGAAGCCTCTCTCAAATCTTCTTCAGAAGCACGTCAAGTACGTTTGGTCTCCGGAGTGTGATATTGCTTTCAACGCTTTGAAAGAGAAATTGATCACTACTCCAGTTCTGACTCCGCCTGATGAAACCAAGCCGTACGAGGTCTTTTGTGATGCCTCTCTCCAAGGTCTAGGTGCTGTACTGATGTAAGAGAAGAAAGTTCTTGCTTATACCTCTCGCCAGTTGAAGCCTAATGAGAAGAACTACCCCACTCATGATCTCGAGTTGGCGGCAGTTGTGCACGCTTTGTTGACTTGGAGACATCTTCTATTGGGAAGGAAAGTGGACATTTTCACTGATCACAAGAGTCTCAAGTATATCTTCACTCAGCCTAATCTCAACCTCAGGCAGACTCGATGGGTCGAAATGATTCAAGAGTACAATCCGAGTATCGAGTATACTCCAGGCAAGGCTAATGTGATTGCTGATGCTTTGAGTAGAAAAGCATATTGCAACAGTCTGATTCTCAAGCCTTATCAACCCGAGCTTTGTGAAGTTTTCCGCAAACTTAATCTGCAAATTGTTCCTCAAGGTTTCCTTGCCAACCTTCAAGTCTCTCCTACTTTGGAAGACCAGATTCGCCAAGCCCAGCTTCTTGATGCTATGGTGAAAAAGGTGAAGATTGGTATTGCAAAGAGTCAGTCCAAGTACAAGTGCTACCGACTTGATGACAAGGACACTCTCTTATTCGAGGATCGAATTGTTGTGCCCAAAGGTGAACTTTGTAAAGTGATTATGAACGAGGCTCACAACTCTCTCCTCTCCATCCACCCTGGGAGCACGAAGATGTATCAGGATCTCAAGCAAACTTATTGGCGGACTCGAATGAAGCGCGAGATCGCTCAATTTGTCAATGAATGTGATGTCTGCAGAAGAGTGAAGGCAGAACACCAAAGGCCAGCAGGTCTCCTCCAACCTCTTGCCATTCCAGAATGGAAGTTTCACCACATTGAAATGGACTTCGTGACTGGGTTTCCTAAGTCCAAGCGTGGCAATGATGCTATATTCGTTGTCATCAACAAGCTCACCAAAGTGGCACACTTTTTGCCTATCAAAGAGTCAATCACTGCAGCTCAATTGGCGGAGCTCTACACCTCTCGAATTGTCTCTCTGCACGGTATTCCTCAAGTGATATCTTCAGACCGTGGCAGCATCTTTACCTCCAAGTTTTGGGATTCTTTTCAGAAGGCCATGGGCACCAACATCCGCTTCAGCACTGCTTTCCATCCCCAAACACGTGGTCAAGTCGAGCGTGTCAACCAGATTCTTGAAGATATGCTCAGGGCTTGTGTTATCTCCTTCGGCATGAAGTGGGAGGATTGTCTTCCTTATGCTGAATTCTCATACAACAACAGTTTTCAAGCAAGTTCGGGCAAGGCCCCATTTAAAATTCTGTATGGTAGGAAGTGCCGTACACCTCTCAACTGTTCTGAAACCGGTGAACGTCAGCTGCTGGGTAAAGACTTAATCACAGAGGTAGAAGAAATGTGCAAGGTCATTCGTGATAACCTCAAAGCAGCCCAATCCCGCCAGAAGAGCTACTATGATAGTAAGGACCGTGATTTGGCTTTTGAGATCGGAGATCATGTTTACCTCCGCGTCTCTCCTATGAAAGGGACTCGTCGCTTCGGTATCAAAGGGAAGCTTGCCCCCAGATACGTCGGGCCTTTCAAGATTGTCAGCAAGAGAGGCAACCTCGCCTATCAACTCGAGCTTCCTTCAAACTTTGCCAATGTTCATGATGTGTTCCATGTCTCCCAACTCCGAAAGTGCTTCAAGACGCCTGAACGCACCGTCAACTTCGAGGACATTGAGCTCCAAGAAGATCTCTCCTACCGTGAGCACCCAGTTGCAATCCTGGAAGAGATTGAACGCAGAACTCGCAACAAGTCAATCAAATTTCTCAAAGTAAAGTGGTCACACCATTCCGACCGTGAAGCTACCTGGGAACGCGAGCATCACCTCCGTTCTGAGTACCCGGAGTTCTTTCATTCCTAGATCTCGGGACGAGATCTTTTCGTAGTGGTGGAGTGTTGTAATGCCCCAGATATAACTTTCCCAATTTGTACTCCAACTCTTGCCGTTTCTGGCATTAAGTTATATTTATTCCTCAGGTTCGGGTCTTTGTCTCCGTGTGTTGTTTTCGTTTTCGTGCATCTCATATCATGTCATCACGTGCATTGCATTTACATACACGTTCATCTCATGCATTCGAGCGTTTTCCCCGTTGTCCGTTTTGCATTCCGGCGCTTCATTCTCCTCCGGTGGCCATTTCTAGCTTTCTTTCGTGTGTGGGGATTAAACATTTCCGGATGGGACCGAGACTTGCCATGCGGCCTTGGTTTACTACCGGTAGACCGCCTGTCAAGTTTCGGGACATTTGGACTTCGTTTGATACTCCAACGGTTAACCGAGGGACCGAAAAGGCCATGTGTGTGTTGCAGCCCAACACCCCTCCAATTTGGCCCAAAACCCACCAAACTCTGCTCCATCGTCTCGGTCGTTCGATCACGATCGTGTGGGCGAAAACCGCACCTCATTTGGACTCTCCTAGCTCCACTTATGCCTATAAATACCCCCTCCATTTCGGATCTCGTCTTCCACCTCGAAACCCTAAAAAAAAGAGAGAGATCCCGCGCACCGGCCGGACATTGTCCGACTCGGCCGGACGCTTTGCCGCCGCCGCCCGCAGCCACTGGCAGAGCGCCACGTGGCGCGCCGCCACCTCCTCCCGCCGAGGCCCGCCCGGCCCATCGCGGGCCCCCGAAGCCCATCGGGGCGCGCCGCCGCCCGCGTCCTTCTTCCCCGCGCCCGGCGCCTCCTCCCGGCCGGAGCTGCCGACCCCACCACACCATCGTCGCCGGCGAAGCTCGCCGCCGCCTCGCCCCAAGCACGCCGCCTCTCCTCCCGGGTCGCCGTGCCGCCCCGACGCCCCCGCGGCGCATCTTGCCGACCCCGGCCGCCATTGCCTCGCCGGAGCGCCAAGTCCGGCGACGTCCACGAGCTCCGGCCGCCACGAGCTCCCCGGCTACAGTGCTTTCCGGCGAGCATCGGTTCCCGTGCACCGGATCTCAGATCTGAAACTCCCCCTCGGGTTGACTTTTTCCTTCGATCCCTAACTATTTTGCATTCTCTGACGCATCATATCTCCGCATCCGTAGCTCCATTTTGGACATATGATATATCAAAATCTTCGTCTCGACGAGTACATCATTTCATTCCATTGCATCATTTGCATTTGAGATCATCTTGGCCCCCAAAATTCTGTTAGAAGGAGGCATCGTGAGTTAATTTGCAGATCCGTTAGCTCAACATTGACTTTTGTCATTTTTGCCATGATTATTGTGTGCATGATATGCCTATGCCCCTTTGAGATGAATTGTTAAGCTTTTTGTCTTCTTTCCAGAGGTGTCACCCATGCATTTTTAGGATGTGTGTGTTGTCTTGTGCAATATTGCAAAGAGTGGTACCTGAGTTTGCTGATTTCAGGGACTTGGTGAAAATCACTAAGTCTGGGATGTTTTAGTTCATGATGCTATATGTCCAGCTTGTTTCCTAGTGATCCGTGCCTCTTTTGAGGATGATCAGTGAGAGTGATTTGTTATGCTTGTTGTGCTTAAGCCATCCATGTCTTTAATTGTTATGTTGGAGCACCCTAGGTTGACTCAATCGAGCTCAACTTTTGCATAGTTGTTAATTTGGGCAGATCGTGAACTCTTTTGCGATTTTGCCGGTGCTATTGCTAGTGATCCATGCATGCTATGCCATTGTTCTTGCCATGTCTAGCTAGAATTTTGTGCCTTCTTTATGGATATATGCTTGCCTTTCCATGACTTGCACCGTAGTGAGTGCATCGAGCTCGTTTACATGCCTCCGTGAGTTATAATTTCAGCATGTCTCAGTTTTCACTAAGTCTGAAAAATGATTGTGTTTCATCGATGTTCGTGTGCTCGTTAGATTATTTTGTGAACCCTTTTGGCCCCAGGTCACTTTGGGTGTTTTGTTAAGCTTGTTGAGTAGCTCCATGCCATGCTCTTACTTGTCATGTTCAGGTTATGCTTCATGTTGTTTTGCTGCTCCGAAGAGAGCATCGTGGTCTGAAATTCCAGACTAGCGTTAATTTCGCTAAGTCTGAAATCTGTTTTGCTTATTCAATTTTGCCATGCTTGTTTGAACCCCTTAATGGATGAATTTGCCTATGTCTCAGTCCTAGTGATTTGTTAAGCATCTTGTGTAAATCCCTTCCATGCATTTTGTTTTCATGTTTGGTGGCTGTAGCATGTTCATTTCGTTACATTTAGGAGCCTACTTGCTGTAAATCGCAGATCGGTTCGTTTCGTAAAACGCTTGCCATTTCCAAACCGTAGCTCCGATTCCTATGATCTTTATATCGTTTTCAGGGGATTTCTTCCCCTCTATCCAGTGGCACACTTGGTTTTCCATGTTGAGGCCAGGTTCATGCATTTCCTGTCACGTCTTGCATTTTGCATCCCGCATCGCATCCCGCATAGCATACCATCTTTGCATCTTATTGGTTGCCCTTGCACGTGGTTGATTGTATCCTTGTTGCTTGTTTGTGTTGTTGGGTAGAGCCGGAAGACGAGTTCGCTAACGAGGAGCCCATTGAGTTTGCTTTTGAGGATCCATTCAACTCTGACAACTGTGCAGGCAAGATGATCATACCCTCAAAATCACTACTATCTTTGCTTTGCTAGTTTGCTCGCTCTTTTGCTTTGCCAATGCTACGATGCCTACCACTTGCTTGTCAGCCTCCCAATTGCCATGATTGAGCCTCTAACCCACCTTTGTCCTAGCAAACCATTGATTGGCTATGTTACCGCTTTGCTCAGCCCCTTCTTATAGCGTTGTTAGTTGCAGGTGAAGATTGGAGCCGTTCCTTGTTGGAACATTTATTTACTTGTTGGGATATCATATTATTGTTATGTTATCTTAATTCATCTATATACTTGGTAAAGGGTGGAAGGCTCGGCCTCTCGCCTAGTGTTTTGTTCCACTCTTGTCGCCCTAGTTTCCGTCATATCGGTGTTATGTTCCCGGATTGTTGCGTCCCTTACGCGGTTGGGCTATAATGGGAACCCCTTGATAGTTCGCCTTGATTAAAGCTTTTCCAGCAATTCCCAAGATTGGCTTTACCATTTGCCACCTAGCCTTTTTTCCCCTTGGGTTTATTGAGCCCGAGGGTCATCTTTATTTTAGCTCCCCACGGGCCAGTGCTCCTCTAAGTGTTGGTCCGACCGAGTAGACTGCGGGGCCACCTCGGGCCAACTGGAGGGTTGGTTTTACTCGTAGGATGTCTCATTTGAGTGTGCCCTGAGAACGAGATATGTGCAGCTCCTATCGAGATTTTTCGGCACATTCGGGCGGTGTTGCTGGACTAGTTTTGACCTGTCGAATCATCTTGTTGTACCGAGATACCGAGTCTGATCGGTGTGTCTTGGGTGGAGGTCTATTCCTTCGTTGACCGTGAGAGCTTGTTATGGGCTAAGTTGGGACCCCCCCTGCAGGGATTGATCTTTCGAAAGCCGTGCCCGCGGTTATGGGCAGATGGGAATTTGTTAATGTCCGGTTGTAGATAACTTGAACCTTAATTAATTAAAATGAATCAACTGAGTGTGTTGCCGTGATGGCCTCTTCTCGGCGGAGTCCGGGAAGTGGACACGGTGTTGGAGTTATGTTTGCGCAGGTTGCTCTCTAGTTCCTCGCTCGTGCCTTGCCTCCCCTTCTCGCTCTCTTTTGCGAATAAGTTAGCCACCATATATGCTAGTCGCTTGCTGCAGCTCCACTTGTACATTACCCCTTTCCTACCTATTAAGCTTAAATAGTCTTGATCGTGAGGGTGCGAGATTGCTGAGTCCCTGTGGCTCACAGATTACTATTCCACCAGATGCAGGGACAGATGATACTGCTCCAGATGGCGCGCTCGAGCTGAAGTGGGAGTACGACGAGGACTCTCAGCGTTAATATGTGTCTTTTCCTGATGATCAGTAGTGGTGCCTATTCGGGGTAGATTCAGGGCCTTGTCGCATGTTGGGGGTCTTTTCTATTTTGGCGCCGTAGTCGGGCCATGAGTGACTGTATGATGGATGTTATTTATGTACTTTGATGTGACGTGGCGAGTGTAAGCCAACTATGTTATTCCCCTTTATATTATTTATGTACATGGGATGTGTGATGATTTCCCGACTTGCGACATTGCTTTCAATGCGGCTATGCCTCTAAGTCGTGCCTCGACACGTGGGAGATATAGCCGCATCGAGGGCGTTACAAGGGGGCACCGCACATGGCTAAGAGATCAATGATCAACTTGTGTGTCTATGGGGTTCCCACTTCCCCCGTATATAAAGGAGTGGAGGAGGGGTAGGGCCGTCTATGGCACGCCTTGGAGGAGTCCTACTCAATCCGGGAGTAGGATTCCCCCCTTCCCTAGTTGGACTAGGAGAGATGGAAGGGGGAGAGAGGGAGGAAGGAAAGGGGGGTGCCACCCCCCTTCCTAGTCCAATTCGGACAAGAGGGGGAGGGGCACGTGGCCTGCCTTGGCTGCCTCTCTCTCTCTCTCCACTAAAGCCCATTAGGGCCCATATACTTCCCAGGGGTTTGGGTAACCCCCCGTACTCCGGTATATGCCCGAACTCACTCAGAACCTTTCCAACACTACTAGGGAAAATCCTATACACAGAACTTTAGTAGTAACACATGTTAAAAAAGGGCGCTACTGCTAGACAGCAGTAGCGCGCGCTAAATAACCGTGCTGCAGATACATATATAGCAGTAGCACGTCCCGTTGTAAATGCGCTATTACAAAAATTCCCGCCACTAAGACGATCGGCTACACATAGTAGTAGCGCTCTTTTGGAAACAGCGCTGCCGCTAATTTTGTTGTAGCAACGCGTTTATGTGTAAGGCGCTACTGCTAACGAAAATAAAATAAAATGAAAAACAAGTAGAAAAGTAAATGAAAATGAAAGAAATGGAAAAAGGAGAAAGGAAAAAAAATAAAATGTAAAGAAAAATAAATGAAAAAGGGGAAAAAGGAGAAAGGAATAGCAGTAGCACGTTTCAGGAAACACGTTGTAGCTAACTTAGCTATAACACGTTTTCAGGAACGCGCTACCGTTACGTTTCACTTAAACAGCGGTTTCCCTCCCCTCGGGCACCACTTCTCCCCCAAATCCCTCGCCCTCGCTGCCGTCTCGCCAATTCGCTGTCGCCCCACTTCGTCGCCGTCTCCTGCCGGCGTGGACGCCCGCAACCTCACCGTCTCCCCCCGAGGCCGCCGTCATCCTCACCGCCGCCGCCCGAGGCCGCCCTCAGCCTCAGCGCCACCGCCCGAGGCCGCCCTCGACCTCACCATCACCGCCCTCGACCACACTGCCGCCAGAGCCCGCCCAGGACCGCCGCTGCCCGTGCTCGAGCCCGCCCTCTCCGCCCATGCCTCCGTCGCCGAGCACCTCCCCGCCACCGTCTCTCCCCTCTCTGTAATTCCCCCACCCCTCCCCCCACCACTCCTCTCTCTGTGCATTTTAGAGCAAAAATTAGTAGAGCAAAAGTTAGTTTATAGCAAAAAAATTAGTTTAGAGCAAAAGATGTTAAGTAGTAGATGTTAGAGCAAAAATTAGTTTAGAGCAAAAAATTTAGTTTACAACAAAAGTTAGTTAGGGCAGTAGGGTTTAATTAGGGTAGATGCTGCTTGTAGTATATAGTGATACTAGTAGATGTTAATTAGGTTAGGGCAGTAGTGGTACTAGTAGATGTTAATTACATGTTTTTAGTTAGGGCAATAGAGTTTTGCTAGGTTAATTAGGTTAGTAGTGCTGCTAGTAGTAGTGGTACAGTAGGTAAATTAGGTGAAGTTAAATGAATAACCTAAATGAATGAAATTAGTAGTTAACTGAATTTTTTCCTTTCATCATTATAGAGCACTAAAGTTAACTGAATTTTGTTCTATTAGTAGTTAAATGAATTTTCTTCTATACTTTGTTTTTGAATTAGCTTGTGAAATTTGGACGTGTGGTTGCTCGTGTATATTTAGACATGTGTTGCGGTGTCGAAGATGGATATTTGAACAATGTTTCCAAGGAATGAAGCTGAGTGGCCTATGTTTTGCCAGAATGTTGATTCATTTCCGTTCTGGCAAATTTCAGGTTCTCGATTTGTCCACTTTTTAGCAAAGGTCATGCCGAAATTTGCCATGAATTTTGGCATGACTTGTGCTACAAACTAGGACATATCGAGTGCTCGGGATTTGCCGCACCGGGAAGGAGTCAACGTTCCTGCAAAACATAGGCCTTTTTATGTCATTATTCATTTTATTAGGTCTAGAATTAATTGATTAGATTTCATCGTAGGAAACATGGCTAGCAACGATGAAGGACAAGGTTCTGGTGATTGAGAGGACGTCTACCTGGCGGCAGACGAATTTTTGAGCCTTACCGACGATCAACCGATGTTGTTACTGGGCCCACCAATCGCATCAGGGACTGAGACCGACACGCAGACCGGTGCTGAGACTGAGACCGGCGCTAAGACTCAGACCGGCATCAAGACCGACGCTGCCTTGGGGAGCGGAGCCGGTATAGAACCAAAAGCAAAGAGGCAACAACTTCCTAACAAGCTCAGGACTACTAGATTGGTGGTCACGGAGGTGGACGACGGTAATTTTGAGCCAAACACGCCCGAGGAAGAGCGCACATGCTACGGCAATCAAATAGGCTGCATCATACGGACAACCGCCACCATCAACGATGAGAAACTAAACAAGATAGATAATATGAGGCCCTCCCTCCTAAAGAAGCTGCACCAGACATTCTTGTTCCCGGGCCGGAATGAAAAGTATTATAAAGATCCAGATAAGGACCCGACAATGAAGAAGATAAACAAACACGCCATGAGCGAGTTTAGCGACGCGTTGGCCGCCTGGAAAGCAAGGGTGAAATATCGGATCATCAACGGAAAGGAACCCTACTCCGAGATTGTAAAGGATAATCCGACAATCACGGTAGAGCACTTTGAAATATTCAAGCCGGCTTGCGAGGCCGAAGCTGCCATAAAAAAGTCGAAGTACATGAAGGGGCTTCAACAGAAGAACATTGGGTGCCACCACCTCGGAAGCCGTGGTTATGGTGGGAAGAGGTCCATATGGGCCAAGGAGGACGCGGAAGCCGCGAGTCTGGGCATCCCAGACCCCTTGGCGGAGTTCACCGTCTCGGAGGAGCGTGACGTCCTCGGGGCCTGGCACCGTTCGGACCCAGTGAAGAAGGTTTTCGAGAAGAATGCGGTTATGACGGAGTTCATGAGACTGCTGGTAATTTTAGTTTCTGATCAATTCGACTGCATGTTAGCCATATTAATTTGTAAACAATCCTTGTGCCTTTTGCGGAGAGAGCATCACAGGATTGCGTCCGAAAGCGACTCACCGTCTGAGGCGTTGGCGAGGCCCAAGTGGGACACTCCATTCAACCGGGCGTTGAACAAATTGAAAAGACTCCCGGTGGAGACTCGACCGTCGTATGGACGTGTGCATGGTGTCGGAGACGGCGCCACGTGGAAGAAGTACTACTGTGAGACCACGGAGGAGAGAAAGGAAAGACGGAGGTTAACTGAAGAAAACATCGACAAGAAGGTTGAGATTGCGGTTGAGAAGAAATCATCTAAGACAGTCACAATAGCAGTAGTTGCCGCAAAACAGGTGGTTGTAGATATGTCTACTACCTTGGTTCCGACCGTTTTCAATTGGAGCAGGGAAAATCCAGAAAAAAATGCAGCAGACTTTCCCCTTGCTGACTTCCTCAGGAGCAGCTCGACTAGCGTTGCACCAGCACCTGCAGCTGCACCTGCTCCCGCACCGGCTCCTGCACCTGCTCCCGCACCGGCTTCCGCACCTGCTCCGGCACTGGCTCCGGCACCGGACGTGCTCGGCGGTGCTTCGTCTTTGGCTGAGCTCGACGCCCTCACGGTATATGTCACACCAGCCCCCTTCAATAAATGTATAGTCTCCCGTTTTCGTTGCCTTTCGGATGTCTCACATCACAGACTTTTCTTTGCAGGCCGACGAAACCCCGTGCACCATATTGTACACCATGGGCGACCAGAAGGTGGACATGGGGAAGGCGACGATAATGGAGCCGAAGGAACCATTGTTCCACAGCCGACCGATCCCCTCGGAAGTCTTCAAGGTTTCCGTGGCCAGTGTCAAACCGGGCCACGAGAATTTGGCTCCTCCGGTACTAGTGGGGGATGACGACGCGACCCCGCAGTGGCTTGGTTATTGTTGCAACGGGTGGGTCCTGTTGTGGCCAAAGAGTCTGCTTCGTCTAGAGGCGGCCGGGAGCACACCCACGAGCACGCAGTTAGGTATGAACATCAACACCTTGCCTACTCCATTAGTTGCTGGTGACGTCGCCATAGATGAGGATGACGATGACGATGACACTCAACAGTATGTCAATACTGGCGCCTACTTAGGGTTTGAGCCTCATGAGTCGGTGCCTGAATTGCGGCCTCTGGAGTCTGAATGTATTATGGACAACCTTTCGGTAGTAAAGAAGTCTAGGAAGAGACCGAGGAAAGGCAAAAAAGCTGCTTCTATGATCCAGCCGCCTCAGCAGCCTTGGGTTCAAGACCGTATAGATATCCCCGGTGCAGCAAAATGGCATATCCCCGGTTAACCAATCCTACATGAAGTAGCATTAGGGGCCAGATTCGGCGATCTAAGGAGACTTCATGACGATGTGCTACGGATAGAGAAAGGCCTCATCGCCTCAAAAAATCCAGGATACCCACTCTACGTGGTTAACGTGCCACGGGGATTGTCGTACGTCGACACATTCCCCGCGGAGAAGTTCTTCCTTCGATTCGATTACATCTTCGACATGTTTCACTTGAAGAAGCTGGATTTTGCGTTTGTCCGCCTTTATGCTTTGCACATGAACTACCTCATCGGGGTTGAGCAGATACCTCATATCTGTGTCGCTGACCTATACTTCATGCACGAGGCTTTCTTGGGAGTCTGCGCAAAGCACCATGAATACGCGGGGGAATACATCATCAATTTCATGCTCGCCAATAAGGACAAGGAGGCGATTCTCATGCCTTATCATCCCATGTAAGTCATCCGCGCGGATATCCTTCCTTTGATTTCAATCATTCATTTGCACGGTGGAGGCTAATTAATTTGAGGTGTACTTATTTTGTGCAGCGGCGGGCGCGCCGTCCTCATCATCCTCTACCCCTGATACTCCCATGCTCTTTACTTGGACTCGTCAAAGAACATTAACAAAAAGGATTACACCCACATCAAGTCTGTTCTCGACAGTGTTATGTTTTACTACGGCGCACGGGGTGGAGAGGTTAAGGACAAGAAGAAAAAGGACGGCAGACCCGCCTTCGACCATAAGACCAACTTCTACTGCATCCAGCAACCGAGTGATTCTCTTAATGATGGATTCTATGTCCTACACCAGATGCTGGAGTATAGACAGGATCACCAGAACCTTCGCATGTCACCTACATCCGGCGATGCCCATATTCTGCAATGGGCAAAGAACTTAGGAGATATCAAGGATCATCGACTTCGAGCTGAGTTCTATCACATCCAGCGCGAACTTGCCCAAATCAAAATGAAGGAGGTCATCGAAAAAATAGGGATGTTCTACGAAGAAGGACAAATGTCGCAGGCAGACGTCCGAACACGCGTAGCCGCTCAGCGTCTCGACCTGAAGCCTTTCACTAAGCTCGGGGACTATCTCCCTGACTTGGATGGATGGCACGACATGGAGTGATTGTCGATGTATGACAATTTTTCCGTTTAGTCCATACTATCTGTATGACGAAACTTTGAATTATGCATGATGAAACTTTATTTGTGATGTAATTAAACCGTCCTCCTCGACTAGCGAAGATCACTCTAGTTAGGGCATTTTGGGTATGATGAACTTTGTTATTTATACTTATGATATGTTGCTTCTATTTTTTCCAAGTATGTCTCTTTCTGTTGCTCAACTATATATGTTGCATATCATCGACTCATGTGACGATGCAGGTGTATAGATCATCGATGGCGAAGAAGTGCTACACCAGGAGTATACGACGAGTGGCCGGAATGTCAGGCCCAGGTGTACTGGTTTCCAGTTTCCGAGTGACAGCCAGTAGTTAGTCTAGGTTCACGCAAAGTGATAGCTCTTCTCGCGTATATCATTGATGACGATGTAGTTGCAAGTAATTGAAATTTGTATCACTATTTCCGAGATGATGATGAGAGACCACTTTGTGTTGGATGATGATTATGATGATGACATGATTTGATGAGACTATTTGTATGTATATGCTATGATTACATTTGTATGTGTATCATATGCTAAAGATTATTGTATAAAGCCTATTCAAATAAAAAACAAATAAGCAGAAAAAATGAAAACTACTAAAATTAGCAGCAGCGAGTGGAGAAAAGTTAGCAGCAGCACCACAGTAGCAGTAGCGTGTCTAGGCAAAGCACGCTAGAGCTATTAGCAGCAGCGAGCTTCCACGAAGCGCACTGCTACTACACTTGTATAGCAGTAGCGCGGGTGTGCACGCACTACTGCTACGAGTTAGCTGTAGCGCCTTATTAGTAGCGCCGGTCCCCGCGCTACTGATATACCTAGAACCCGCGGTGCTGCTAGCCTTTTCCCTAGTAGTGCAATGTCCAAACATAGGCTTCGAATATATCGATCTTTATGTCTCAACCATTTCAAGACTCCTCGTCATGCCCGTGATCACATCTGGGACTCCGACCAACCTTCGGTTCATCAAAACACATAAACTCATAATACCGATCGTCACCGAACGTTAAGCGTGCGGACCCTACGAGTTTGAGAACTATGTAGACATGACCGAGACATGTCTCCGGTCAATAACCAATAGCGGAACCTGGATGTTCATATTCGCTCCCACGTATTCTACGAAGATCTTTATCGGTCAAACCGCATAACGATATACGTTGTTCCCTTTATCATCGATATGTTACTTGCCCGAGATTCGATCATCGGTATCTCAATACCTAGTTCAATCTCATTACCGGCAAGTCTCTTTACTCGTTCCGTAATGCATCATCCCACAACTAACTCATTAGTCACATTGCTTGCAAGGCTTATATTGATGTGCATTACCGAGAGGGCCCAGAGATACCTCTCCGACAATCTGAGTGACAAATTCTAATCTCGATCCATGCCAACTCAACAAACACCATCGAACACACCTGTAGAGCACCTTTATAATCACCCAGTTATGTTGTGACGTTTGTTAGCACACAAAGTGTCCTTCCGGTATTCGGGAGTTGCATGATCTCATAGTCATAGGAACATGTATAAGTCATGGAGAAAGCAATAGCAACAAACTAAACGATCATCATGCTAAGCTAACAGAATGGGTCAAGTCAATCAGATCATGCTCTAATGATGTGATCCTGTTAATAAAATGACAACTCATGTCTATGGCTAGGAAACCTAACCATCTTTGATTCAATGAGCTAGTCAAGTAGAGGAAAACTAGTGACACTCTGTTTGTCTATGTATTCACACATGTACTAAGTTTCCGGTTAATACAATTCTAGCATGAATAATAAACATTTATCATGATATAAGGAAATATAAATAACAACTCTATTATTGCCTATAGGGCATATTCCCTTCAGTCTGCCACTTGCACTAGAGTCAATAATCTAGATTACATTGTAATGATTCTAACACCCATCGAGTCTTGGTGCTGATCATGTTTTGCTCATGAGAGATGCTTAGTCAACGGGTCTCCAATATTCAGATCTGTATGTATTTTGCAAATCTCTATGTCTCCTTCCTTGACTTGTTCGCGGATGGAATTGAAGCGTCTCTTGATGTGCTTGGTTCTCTTGTGAAATATGGATTCCTTTGCCAAGGCAATTGCACCAATATTGTCACAAAAGATTTTCATTGGACTCGATGCACTAGGTATGACACCTAGATCGGATGTGAACTCCTTCATCAAGACTCCTTCATTTGCTGCTTCTAAAGTAGTGATACGTCTCCAACGTATCTATAATTTTTGATTGTTCCATGCTATATTATATTCTGTTTTGGACATTATTGGGATTTATTATACACTTTTATATTATTTTTGGGACTAACCTATTAACCGGAGGCCCGGCCTAGAATTGTTGTTTTTGTCTATTTTAGGATTTTGCGGAAAAAGAATATCAAACGGAGTCCAAACGGAATGAAACCTTCGGGAACGTGATTTTCGGAACGAGCATGATCCAGAGGACTTGGACCCTACGTCAAGAAATCAACGAGGAAGGCACGAGGTAGGGGGCGCGCCTACCCCCAGGCGTGCCCTCCACCCTCGTGGGTCCCCTGTTGCTCCACCGACGTACTCCTTCCTCCTATATATACCTACGTACCCCCAAACTACCAGATACGGAGCCAAAACCCTAATTCCACCGCCCTAACTTTCTCTATCCATGAGATCCCATCTTGGGGCCTTTTCCGGAGCTCTGCCAGAGGGGACATCGATCACGGAGGGCTTCTACATCAACACCATAGCCCCTACGATGAAGTGTGAGTAGTTTACTTCAGACCTATGGGTCCATAGTATTAGCTAGATGGCTTCTTCTTTCTTTTTGGATCTCAATACAAAGTTCTCCCACTCTCTTGTGGAGATCTATTTGATGTAATCTTATTTTGCGGTGTGTTTGTTGAGACCGATGAATTGTGGGTTTATGATCAAGTTTATCTATGAACAATATTTGAATCTTCTCTGAATTCTTTTATGTATGATTGGTTATCTTTGCAAGTCTCTTTGAATTATCAGTTTGGTTTGGCCTAATAGATTGATATTTCTTGCAATGGGAGAAGTGCTTAGCTTTGGGTTCAATCTTGTGGTGTCCTTTCCTAGTGACAGTAGGCGCAGCAAGGCACGTATTGAACGTGATGCCTATATTGTCATCTTTCTTAAAGCATTACTCTGTTCTCTTGAACTTAATACTCTAGATGCATGCTGGATAGCGGTCGATGTGTGGAGTAATAGTAGTAGATGCAGGCAGGAGTCGATCTACTTGTCTCGGACGTGATGCCTATATACATGATCATACCTAGATATTCTCATAACTATGCTCAATTCTATCAATTGCTCAACAGTAATTTGTTCACCCATCATAAATACTTTTGCTCTTGAGAGAAGCCACTAGTGAAACCTATGGTTGTCCCCACCCTCGTGGGCACGCCCCCACCCTCGTGGACGCCCCGGGACTCTCCTGGCCCAACTCTTTTACTCCGGGGTCTTCTTTTGGTCCATAAAAAATTGTAAAAAATTGGCATGTCAATTGGACTCCGTTTGATATTCCTTTTCTATAAAACTCAAAAACAAGGAAAAAACAGAAACTATCACTGGGCACTAGGTTAATAGGTTAGTCCCAAAAATCATATAAAATAGCATATAAATGCATATAAAACATCCAAGGTTGATAATATAATAGCATGAATACTTCATAAATTATAGATACGTTGGAGACATATCAGCATCCCCAAGATTAATTCCTGCTCGTCCTCGGGTAGGTAAATGATAAAAGAAATAATTTATGAAGTGTGAATGCTAGCAAGTGCATAAGTTTCATCAATGATAGTTTCAATCACTTTTTATAACATCATTATATATCATAACAGTAGCTCATCTTCATAACACTTTTCATGATCAAGTAACAAGCTATTCACATGTTAAAGTATAGATCATAAACTTTCTTGAAACTAACAAACTATATTCTCAGTCATCAAACAATTGCAATTCATCTTATTTTCAGGAAGGGTCTATGTCAGAGCTTTGGTTTAGCAAACTCCACATACTCAACTATCATTTAATCTTTCACAATTGCTAACACTCACGTGATATTTATGGGTTCAAAGTTTTAATCGAACACAGAGAAAGATAGGGGTTTATAGATTCGCCTCCCAACCTTTTACCTCAAGGGTAATGTCAACAATAATAGTTCATGATAACTTACATCCAATTGGATATATATATATATATATATATATATATATATATATATCAGGATCTTTCCAACACAATGTGCTTGCCAAAGGATAAAATGTAAAAAGGAAAGGTGAAGATCACCATGACTCTTGCATAAGGTAGAAGATAAAAGTAAAAGATAGGCCCTTCGCAGAGGGAAGCAGAGGTTGTCATGCGCTTTTATGGTTGGATGCACAAAATCTTAATGCAAAAGAACGTCACTTTATATTGCCACTTGTGATATGGACCTTTATTATGCAGTCCGTCGCTTTTATTTCTTCCACATCACAAGATCGTGTAAAGCTTATTTTCTCCACATTAATAGATCATACATATTTAGAGGGCAATTTTTATTGCATGCACCGATGAGAACTTACTTGAAGGATCTTACTCAATCCATAGGTAGGTATGGTGGACTCTCATGGCAAAACTGGTTTAAGGAATGTTTGGAAACACAAGTAGTATCTCTACTTGGTGTAAAGAATTTGGCTAGCATGAGGGGGAAAAGCAAGCTCAACATGTTGGATGATCCAAGACAATATACTTTATTTCGGATATAAGAAAACATAGCCCATTATGTTGTCTTCCTTGTCTGACATCAACCTTTTAGCATGTCATATTTTAATGAGTGCTCAAAATTACAAAAGTTGTCCAAGATAGTATATTTATATTTGAAATCTCTCTTCCTTCAATATTCTTTCATGAATTGTTCAAGTGACCAATTCTACGTTTGCTAACTTTCAATAAGTTTACTAACTATACTTATTCTATGTGAAGTCATTACTCCCCATGGTATAAGCATATGAAACATATATAAATTGAGATTTATGATATTCAATTCATTCAACCATTTACTCATAGGATATATGTGAAGCATGTGAGTAATGACAAACTACTCCAAAAGTGAAGGACATTGAGTAGTCAAATAATTAACTAGCCATGGGAGGATTCTTTTTCATTTAAGATTTCAGATCCAATGATTTTATTAAAACAGCAAGTAAAATTCAAAATACGCTCCAAGCAAAACACATATCATGTGACGAATAAAAATATAGCTTCGAGTAAGGTATACCGATAGTTTTGAAGGCGAAAGAGGGGATGCCTTCCTGGGCATCCCCAAACTTAGGCGCTTGAGTGTTCCTTGAATATTACCTTGGGGTGCTTTGGGCATCCCCAAGCTTAGGGTCTTTCCACTCCTTATTCTCCTCATATCGATATCTCACCCAAAGCTTGAAAACTTCAATCACACAAAACTTAACGGAACTTCGTGAGATAGGTTAGTATGATAAAGAGTAAACCATTCACCTTGGTACTGTCAAAGCCAAAGATCGTAATTGTTCTCACACAATTCCTACTATACCATATCATTTCTATAATTTATATTGAGGAATATAAGTCATAGAAACTAGAAAACAAGCAAACTATGCAATGGAAACAGAATCTGTCAGAAATAGAACAGTCTGTAATGATCTGAACACTAACCATACTTCTGCTACTCAAACGATTATGAAATAAATTGGTGGACGTGAGTAATTTGTCTATTAATCTTCTTCAAAAATAATCAGCACCAAAGCGCTCTTCTGTAAAAAAATGGCAGCTAATCTCATGAGCGCAAAGTTTCTGTTTTTTTACAGCAAGATCACATTAACTTTCACCCAAGTCTTCCCAAAGGTCTTACCTGGCACTTTATTGAAACAAAAGCTATAAAACATGATTACTACAGTAGCTTAATCATGTAAACACACAAAAAAAGTAAGGGTAAATATTGGGTTGTCTCCCAACAAGCGCTTTTCATTAATGCCTTTTAGCTAGGCATGATGATTCCAATGATGCTTACATGAAAGATAAGACTTGAACATAAAAAGAGCATCATGAAGAATATGACTAGCACATTTAAACCTAACCCACTTCCTATGCCTAGGGATTTTGTGAGCACACAATTTATGGGAACGAGAATCAACTAGCATAGGAAGGAAAAACAAGTATAACTTCAAAACTTTAAGCACATAGAGAGAAAAACTTGATATTATTGCACTCCTACAAGCATGTATTCCTCCCTCATAATAATGTTCAGTAGCATCATGAATGATTTCAACAATATAACCATCACATAAAGCATTCTTTCCATGACCTACAAGGATAGAAATTTTTCTACTCTCCACATAAGCAAAATTCTTCTCATTTGGAATAGCAGGATCACTAGTTCCTAGAGTTGACACTCTTCCAAACCCGCTTTAGATGATAGTATTATTCATACTCCAAAAGATATAAGTGAAGTTCATGGAGCTTTCTACAATTAATATAAACTAACCAATGTCCAAGCTCAAAATGTATAAGTGAAGCACACGAAGCATTCTATAAAACCATACTCAAAAGATTTAAGTGAAGCACAAAGAGCAATTCTATAAGATCATACTTAAAAGATATAAGTGAAGCAAATGAAGCATTCTATAAATCAATGAAGGGCTATCTCATACTAGCATGGTTCATAAAGGAAGAACAAAAAAACAAAGGACACAAATCATGTGAACGAAACAAAAATCGAGGTATACCAATAATTGTTGAAGAAGAAAGATGGGATGCCAACCGGGGCATCCCCAAGCTTAGATGCTTGAGTATCCTTAGAATATTTACTTGGGGTGCCTTGGGCATCCCCAAGCTTGAGCTCTTGCCTCTCTTTATTCTTCTCACATCTGTAACACCTCGTTCTTCGAACACTTCATCCACAAAAAACTTTAACAAAAACTTTGTGAGATCCGTTAGTATAATAAAGCAAATCACTACCTTTAGGTACTATTGCAAACTCATTCCATTTTCATATTAGAACTATATTTACTGTATTCCAACTTCACCATGGTTCATACCCTGCGATACTACCCATAGATTCATCAAAATAAGCAAACAACACACGAAAAACATAATCTGTCTAAAATAGGACAGTCTGTAGTAATCTGAAGGTTTAGTAAACTTCTATAACTACAAAAATTATGAAATAAATTTGAAAATTTGAAAAATTTGTACAGAAGTAAAGTGCAAAAAGTTTCAGACCCATTTGACTTTCCAGTAAAAAAATGTAAAATCACGCGCTACAGCTAAAGTTTCTGTTTTTGTTCTGCACATAGTAAACAAGCAATCTAATCATCCTAAAATCAAAGCTCGGCACATTATTTTTATAATACAATGGATATATATATATATAGGGGGATAATTATTTACAGAGAAACTTCCATGAAAAATTCTACATCGTTTCCTTGAGCATGAACACAAGTGCTCAAGGTCGACCCTCACTTCTTCAATGCATAACTTTCGAATCACTTCTCTTTTTGAAAAAATTTAGGCATGAGAGGCAAGTATTTTTTTTGTAATTTCATTATTTTAATTTTTTTTTATGTTTCACTCACAACTCAACAGGAACAAAAAGCAAAAACAAAATCTACTTAGTGAAGAAAGCAAACAAGCATACACGAGAATATCAACCCCACGCTATTGCTCCCCGGCAACGGCGCCAGAAAAGAGCTTGATATCCCCCAAGTGCAAGGAATCATCGTAGCAATTTCCAAAGGTGGAATTGATAAGTATAGAGTGTCTAAACCACAAGGAGCTAAAGTTAATATCAATATTCTCTCAAGCCCTATCTGCCACTAATACGACTCTACGTACACCGAAAGTTTGCTTCCAACTAGCAACGAGAAATAAAACTATGTTGTGGGTATGAAGAGGATAACTTTGTATGATATCGGAGAGCTAAAATATAAAAGTAGGTGCTATTATCATGAATTTAGAATATATTACTAAATATTATAAATAGCGAGTGTGGAATAATGGTGGATCAATGTGCGGAATTGTCCTAGGCAATCGTTAACAAGACCGGTAATCACTATTGCAGTTTCATATGAGGGAGAGGCATAAGCTAACATACTTTCTCTACTTGGATCATATGCACTTATGATTGGAACTCTAGCAAGCATCCGCAACTACTAAAAATCATTAAGGTAAAACCCAACCATAGCATTAAAGCATCAAGTCCTCTTTATCCCATACGCAACAACCCCCTTACTCGGGTTTGTGTTTCAGTCACTCACGCAACCCACTATAAGCGAATCATAAACGTATTGCAACACCCTACAGCGGGAATCCCTCATGCTTGCACGACACGGAGGGCACCATAGGACAACAGCAAAGTAAAACAAACAACTCATACCAATCTAGATCATCAATCAACCCAAAGACAAAAGATATCTACTCAAAACATCATAGGATGGCAACACATCATTGGATCATAATATGTGGCATAAAGCACCATGTTCAAGTAGGGATTACAACGGGGTGCGGGAGAGTGGACTGCGTAAAAGAGATGAGGATGATGATGTTGATGAAGACGATCACCGCGACAACGATTCCCCTCTCGATGGCACTCCGGTGCCACCAAGAGAGAGGAGGAGAGGTTCTCCCCCTTGTGCTTCCTCCTCCACGACCTCCCCCTGGACTGGGAGAGGTTCTCCCTCTGGTCCTTGGCCTGCATGACGATAATGGCCCCTCTGGGATCCTCCTCCATGCCCTCCGGTGATGATGGCCCCCTCCATCAGGGTGCCAGAGAGGGCCTAGGTTTGTTTTCGGTGGCTTCAGAGGCTTCTGGCGGAGGAACTCCCGATCTAGGTTAATTTTCTGAGGTTTATATATTTATAGGAATTTTTGGCATCGGTCTCACGTCAAGGAGGTGCCCGAGGCGTCCACGAGGCAGGACCACACGCCTGGGGGGGGGGGCACCCTCGTGGACACCCCGGGACTCTCCTGGCCCAACTCTTTTACTCCGGGGTCTTCTTTTGGTCCATAAAAAATCATCAAAAATTGGCACGTCAATTGGACTCTGTTTGATATTCCTTTTCTGTAAAACTCAAAAACAAGGAAAAAACAGAAACTGGCACTGGGCACTAGGTTAATAGGTTAGTCCCAAAAATCATATAAAATAGCATATAAAACATCCAAGGTTGATAATATAATAGCATGAATACTTCATAAATTATAGATACGTTGGAGACATATCACTCCCAGATCAAAGTTTTTTCGTGATGTGCTTGCTAGCTTCCAGATCCACCCTCAAGATATTGGACCTAACTCTGTGTCCAATATTTCTAATTTTCAAGTGTTTTGCGAGGCTTATCTGCAAGAAGAACTGACCGTTGAACTGTTCAGGGACCTTTTCTATTTAAACCGCCGAACCGAATTTGTAGACGGGCCCAATACTGAACTTGGCGATGTTTCAATTCAGAAAAGGAAAGACGCCAGCTTCCCTCACGCCAAGCATCATAGTCACGCTAAGGATTGGAACCAGACTTGGTTCTATTGGAAAGATACTTCCCCTGATGATGAGAATCCTCTGTCGGGTTATCGTCCTCACCGACGTACCAATACACACCCATTCCCCCAAAGGCTGACCGCAAAAGAACGGGCCAAGTATTGACCACAACTTGCCAAGCTCAGAGCCTTTGTAGCTAATGGTCTGACAAGAATTGACTTTGTTCATTGCTGGATATCTTGGAGTATTTTGCCTTTAAGCCGTCGCCCCGGTTTAATGTGCGAATACACAGGGGACTTGAAAGACCCTCAACGACACACTACCATTCAGTTAACTGATGCTGAAATCACTGAAGCTATCAAAAAGATATTGGATGAATCGGTGGCTGTTTGCAGTAAAACAGGGCTAAGTCCCTTCCGTGTTTGAAATAAACCGCCAGCTGTAAGGATTGCCTAACCCCTGTTCGAACCTGATATTCTGAACTCTTCCTTATAACCTTTGTCAATCTTTTAACAGGGTGACGACCCATTTTGGAAGAAGAAACCTTAGGATAAACCGGACAAGACCCCTCGATCCAAGACAAAGGTCATCAAAAAGCCTGCCAAGAAGAAAGCAGCTGAATCCACCGAGCTGAACCTCGATGAAGATCTTGACAATCCGGAATCAGAGGTAGAACTTGATTCTCTTGGTTCATTTTTCATACACCTCATTGACAATGAACCTTATCAGGATGACGCTGAAGCTAGCCGGGCTGATGATGTAGAGGTAATTATTCTTTCCTCCGGTTCAGATCCTCAGCCAACATAGAAAACCCCTCAAGCAAACCGGAAAGTAAAATTTTCACACCCTCTAGCTTATCTGCATCCAAACTTTCTTTTGAAGAAACAACAACATGAACCTCGCCGCACAACCCGGCATAGTGGCCAGGTGGTTCCTTCATCCGGTTTACCGAACACGCCGGTTCGTAAATGCCGACCAGAGGTTTCATCCATTCCTGACACATCTTATCCCAAGGTTGGTTATTTTCGGCAACCTCTTAATCCATCTGACTCAAACTACCAGGTAACTTCCCATTCATCCTCTGGAGAATCAACATGGACACAGCTTCCACCGCTTAAGACTGTTCCTGGGTAAGCATACTACGCTTAAATCTTTATCCCTTGCACCTATTTAATATACTAACCTTTATTTCCATTCATTTTAGAGCCAAAGCTA
Organism: Triticum monococcum; assembly: GCA_034509565.1. Classification (NCBI taxonomy): domain Eukaryota; kingdom Viridiplantae; phylum Streptophyta; class Magnoliopsida; order Poales; family Poaceae; genus Triticum; species Triticum monococcum. The sequence continues at coordinate 73,009,596 of CM067843.1, forward strand.
GGCCCAACAAAAAGGCCAAATTGAATACACCGGCTGATGATAACCCGGCCACTCAACTAGAACAAATCCCATAATAGTTTTAGCCAAATGCTAACACTACTCCTGATGATCCGCCACCGGAACATCATGAAACCTTTGCTGAAGAGACAGAAGATGATCTCATAGGCCATGCTACTGAGCCGCCAAGCCCGGCTAAAACTGCTGATAAACCGCCAAGCCCAATCAAAGAGGCTGATGACCAATCGGATGATGTCATTGTTACCGGTTTAGGCAATACAACTCCTGGTAATCCTGTTGCTTTATCAAAACATAGTGCCAAGGAAGAATTTTCTGCTATGGATAAGGGCAAGTGGAAAACAGATTTATCAAGCTATGCCCACCTCAATGCCCAAGATATTCATTCTGGATTCTTAAACCGCCTGTACACAAGCCGCGACTATGAAGCCAGTTTAGTGGGCCTGATGAAGGAGCGGTACGAGGTAAATATCACTCACTCTGCATAAGCTTTCTTTCCTTATGACCGGCTTAGACTATCAATTCCAGTAGCCCCCAAGGTCCGGTTCATAATAGTAATGTGAACCGGGACTTGTAGCAGAACAATATTTAACTTTGCTTGCGTAGCCCCCAGGGACCGGTTTATACCTTTAGGATGAATCGGTACCTTTCTGTCATGAAGCTTCTAAAATTCTTGATAATCATTTTTGTAATCTAATTGAGGAGGAAAAATCCATAACCTTGACTTGAACAAATATGCATTAGCCCCGAAGTGCCAAGTGTATAACTTGTTATGTGCTTGGTACTTAAAATGTTAGTTGATAAAAAGCAAGGTGCATTAGCCCTGAAGTGCCAAGTGTATAACTTGTTATGTGCTTGGGACTTCAAATATGCACTACCAACTCATTAAATGTGTCTTGCAGGCTGATCTGGGCAAAAAGGAATCTCAAATCACCGACCTTCAAGAAAATATCAAGTCCCAGCAAGCAGAAACTTCTAAGGCTAAAGAAGAGCTGACTAGCACTTTAACAGCCATGGGACAACTGAAGGAAAGCTTTAAAAGCGAACGGGCAGGGTGGGACGCTGAAAAAGCAACTCTGCTAAAGCGGGCGGAGGTTGCTAAAACAACTCTTAATCCGGTAGCAGAAGAACTGCCTGGCTTGAAGCGGCAAATCAATGCCATGACCACTGCTGTGTTTGGTAAGTACCCTTATTGTCAGTTGTTAACATGCATTATCCTATGAAGTGACAGTTTATCGATGTGCGCAATGATGCAGGATCTCGCATTACCCATCTTGGCTCTGATATGTAGAAGAAATTGAAGGCTGCCTATACTCTCATAGAGCAATTATATGCCGGCGCGCAACGGATCATTTGTACTGCCTCTCATAACAAACCGCCCCCAAATTTGATCAAGGGAACATTAGAGAAGCTGTTAATGCTACCTGCACGGTTTGAGGAGTTAAAAAGATTAGCTGCAAGGGCAGGTGCTCTAACTATGCTAATCCGGGCTAAAGCATGGATACCAGATCTTGACCCGGCTGATATAGGACGCAGCTATCCGAGCATAAAGGAAGATGAGTAAAATCTTGACAATGATGATCTCCGAGCTTTGACGAAGGAAATGCGCCCATTAGCGAGCAAATTGGCTGAAGAGACAGATCTTTCTCATTACCGGTCAATTTATGATGCCGACAAAAACGTGTTAATGCGCTAACTCATGATGTGGAAAATCTTATCCCGGCAATCCGTAAGCATACCTACGCCCCTGATGTTGATCCCTCCACACTTATAAGCGACAAGGCTGTATTCAAGGCCCTGACTGGAATCGACTGGGCAACCATTGACTTCCAGCCGCTAGGTGGAGAGAAGGAGGATGAACTGGCGCAGGATGATCCACAACCGTCAAGTCAGCCTGGCAAAGAGTCATGATCCGGAGGCTGGTTTAGCCTTCTGCATATTGCAATACTTGTTGAAAACAATTATCCTTTTGGGCATCAGAACGCCTTGTAATAGGATAGTTTAAACACCTGGTCTGCTATGCCATCGTGCATATTCGTTTTGCATGACACTGTTAATCCGCCATGATTATGCTATGTCTGCTTATGATTTTTAGCAGTTTTATTCAACCTGTTTCTGCATAAAACAAATGTAAAGTGTCCTGGCGGTTTACCGCCGGACGGGTCATAATGCCCAACATATAACCCGGGTTTATAACCAAAGTTGTACTTAAGAGTAAATAAATGTGAAAGATATCATACCTGTGATATTTTATCACACCGCTGGATCAGCAAGGTAGTATAATAAGGGTGATAACCCATAACTTGAACATTGATATTCCTCAGTTGTTGCCGGTTTTATGATATGGGCTTGATAGTCGGATTACAATGACCAAGCCCCCAAGAAAAAAATCAAAAACGTTGAAAGTAGTCATAATTGTGGTATTACAATGATCAAGAGGGTTAAAGTGATGGTTCGAATACGACCAAAGCTCCCAAGTGATTTCCCTGGTGGCCTTACGCCTATCAAGAGGTGTAGCTATGGTTCGAATACGACCAAGCCCCCAAGTGATTTCCCTGGTGGCCTTATGCCTATCAAGAGGTGTAGCTATGGTTCGAATACGACCAAGCCCCCAAGTGATTTCCCTGGTGGCCTTAAGCCTATCAAGAGGTGTAGCTATGGTTTGAATACGACCAAGCCCCCAAGTGATTTCCCTGGTGGCCTTAAGCCTATCAAGAGGTGTAGCTATGGTTCGAATACGACCAAGCCCCCAAGTGATTATGTGGGTTGTCCCAAGAGATACCTATGTTTGAGCTGTGCTATGCATCAGACTCTCTTTGGTCCCTCTAATCCGGGCATTAAGCCTTAAGTAGATCAGAGCCCTGCTCATATGAAGTTGTGGTATTGGCTTGATAGCTGGATTACCAAGGTAATAGAGCTGTGCTCTTATAATTTGGGCTTGGTAGTCGGATTACCAAGGTAACGGAGTTATGCTCTTATAATATGGGCTTGATAGCCTGATTACCAAGGTAACAGAGCTGTGCTCTTATAATATGGGCTTGATAGCCAGATTACCAAGGTAATAGAGCTGTGCTCTTGTAATATGGGCTTGATAGTCGGATTACCAAGGTAACAGAGGTGTGCTCTTATAATATGGGCTTGATAGCCGCATTACAAGGTAACAGAGCCGTGCTCTTATAATATGGGCTTGATAGCCGGATTAACAAAATAATCAGAAACTCATGTAAGAGAACGATAGAAGCCCCGCTTTAGCAAGGATGTCGGTTTATTATATCAATCATAATATATACATTGTTTAAATATGCACATATGGAGAGCCTGTGGCTCATGTGTAATATGGCCTAAGCTAATCAATATTCCAGGGCCGGCGGGTCTTCTCCTCCGACGTGCATGAGTCCTTGTGGTCTCGAACATCGATAAGGTAATATGACCCATTGTTTAGATTCTTGCTGACCACAAAGGGTCCTTCCCAAGGTGGGGATAACTTGTGCATATCAGCCTGATCCTGGATGAGCCGGAGCACCAGATTACCTTCTTGAAAAGTTCTGGTTTTAACTCGGCGGCTGTGGTAACGGCGCAGGTCTTGCTGGTAAATCGCCAAACGAGCCGCTGCAATATCATGCTCTTCATCCAACAGGTCAAGTGCTTCCCGATGTGCTTTTTCATTGTGAGCTTCAACATAAGCCGCCACACGGGGCGAGTCATGACGGATGTCACTAGGGAGAACTACTTCTGCTCCATAAACCATGAAAAAGGGCGTATAACCCGTAGACCTGTTGGGGGTGGTATTGATGCTCCATAATACGGAAGGTAACTCCTCGACCCAACAGCCCGGTGTCCTCTGCAAGGGAACCATAAGCTGGGGTTTAATACCTCTTGAGATCTCTTGATTGGCTCTCACAGCTTGACCATTAGACTGGGGGTGAGCTACTGATGATATATCAAGCCGGATATGCTCACGTTGACAAAAATCTTCCATAGCTCCCTTGGAAAGGTTAGTGCCATTGTCAGTGATAATGCTATGTGGAACGCCAAAGCAAAAGATTACTTTCTTCATGAACTGAACCGCCGTCGCTGCATCACATTTGCTCACTGGCTCGGCCTCTACCCACTTAGTAAACTTGTCAACTGCCACCAGGAGGTGGGTCTTCTTATCCTTGGATCTCTTAAAGGGCACCACCATATCAAGCCCCCAGATTGCAAATGGCCAAGTGATTGGAATCATCCTTAACTCCTGAGTCGGAACATGAGCTCGACGTGCAAATTTCTGACAACCGTCACACCTTTTGACCAAGTTCTCAGCATCAACATGAGCCGTCAGCCAATAAAAACCATGACGAAAAGCTTTGGCTACCAGAGACTTTGAACCTCCATGATGCCCACAGTCCCCTTCATGGATCTCACGGAGGATCTCACAGCCTTCTTCGGGAGACACACAATGTTGAAACGCCCCTGTAACACTGCAATGATGCAACTCTCTGTTGACAATAGTCATTGACTTGGACCGCCGGATTATCTGTCGGTCCAAAACCACGTCCTCGGGTAAATCGCCCCAGGTCATATATGCCAAATAGGGAACCGTCCAATCCGGGATAACATGAAGAGCCGCCACCAATTGAGCCTCCGGGTCAGGAATAGCCAAATACTCTGTGGGTAACTTGACCGACGGGTTATGAAGGACATCAAGAAAAACGTTGGGCGGCACCGGTTTACATTGAGAACCTAGCCGGCTTAAAGCGTCTGCCACTCCATTCTTCCTCCGTTCCACATGCTCAACCTGGTAACCCTTGAAATGACTAGCGATAATATCCACCTCCCGTCAATAAGCCGCCATGAGTGGATCCCTAGAGTCCCAAGTACCTGATACTTGTTGAGCTACCAAATCTGAGTCACCAAAGCACCTAACCCGGCTCAAGTTCATCTCCTTAGCCACCTGAAGACCGTGGAGTAAATCCTCATATTCAAATGCATTGTTAGTGCAAGGAAACATTAAACGGAGGACATAACAAAATTTATCACCTCGAGGGGAAGCTAGCACAACTCCAGCCCTCGAGCCCTCCAATTGCCTAGCCCATCAAAGTGAAGAGTCCAATATGTGTTATCTGGCTTTTCCTTTGGTGTCTGCAATTCTGTCCAGTCATTGATGAAATCCACAAGTGCCTGGGACTTGATTGCCGTTCGAGGCATATACTTTAACCTATGAGGTCCAAGCTCAATGGCCCACTTGGCAACCCGGCCAGTTGCTTCCCTATTTTGGATTATATCCCCCAAAGGAGCAGAGTTGATCACAGTGATGGGGTGACCCTGAAAATACTGTTTAATCTTCCGGCTTGCCATAAAAACTCCATACACCAGCTTCTGCCAATGTGGGTATCTTTGTTTGGACTCAATGATTACCTCACTGATATAATAAACCGGATATTCCTTGCCTGCCTCCTTCCGCTCTACCACAATAGCCACACTGACAGCCAGGGCATTAGCAGCCACATATAACAACAATGGCTCTTTATCAACGGGAGCAGCAAGCACGGGAGGCTCGGCTAATTGTTTCTTCAAGTCCTAAAATGCTGCATTAGTTGCATCACTACAGACAAAATTATCTGTCTTTTTCATCATATGATACAGAGGGGTAGCCTTCTCCCCCAACCGGCTGATAAACCGGCTCAATGTTGCAATACGACCCGCCAGTCGTTGAACATCATTAATGCACACCGGTTTATCCAGAGAAGTGATTGCTTTGATCTTGTCCGGGTTAGCCTCAATACCCGTGTTAGACACTAGAAAACCCAAGAGCTTGCCCGCCGGTACACCAAAGGTACACTTGGATGGATTAAGCATCATCTTATAAAGTCTTATATTATCAAAAGTTTCCTTCAAATCATCTCTCAACGTTTCCTCCTTCCTGGACTTGACAACTATATCAGCCATATAAGCATGAACATTGCACCCAATCTGATTATGAAGACAATTCTGCACGCAGCGCTGATAAGTCGCCTGGGCACTTTCGAGCCCAAAAGGCATAGATACATAGCAGAAGGCTCCAAAGGGAATTATAAAAGCCGTCTTCTCCTGATCCTTAACTGCCATTTTGATCTGATGATAACCAGAGTAAGGATCCAGAAAACTCAAACGCTCACAACCCGCCGTAGCATCAATGATTTGATCAATACGAGGGAGAGCAAAGGGATCAGCCGGACAAGCTTTGTTCAAATCTGTGTAGTCCACACACATACGCCAAGTGCCGTTCTTCCTAAGTACTTGCACCGGGTTAGCTAACCACTTAGGGTGAAAAACCTCCACAATAAAACATGCTGCCAAGAGCCAGGCTACCTCTTCACCAATAGCGTTACGCCTTTCTTCATTGAAGCAGCGGAGAAACTGCCTAACTGGTTTAAACTTAGGATCGATATTAAGAGTGTGCTCAGTAAGTTCCCTCGGTACACCTAGCATGTCAGAAGGTTTCCATGCAAAGATGTCCCGATTCTCATGGATGAACTCGATGACCGCTGTCGGTGTCAAAACCGGCGGATCTCGGGTAGGGGGTCCCGAAATGTGCGTCTAGGCCGGACGGTAACAGGAGGCAAGGGACACGAAGTTTTACCTAGGTTCGGGCCCTCTTGATGGAGGTAAAACCCTACGTCCTACTTGATTAATATTGATGATATGGGTAGTACAAGAGTAGATCCACCACGAGATCAGAGAGGCTAAACCCTAGAAGCTAGCCTATGGTATGATTGTTGTGTATGAATGTCTTGTCCTACGGACTAAAACCCTCCGGTTTATATAGACACCGGATAGGGTTAGGGTTACATAGAGTCGGTTACAATGGTAGGAGATCTACATATCCGTATCGCCAAGCTTGCCTTCCATGCCAAGGAAAGTCCCTTCCGGACACGGGACGAAGTCTGCAATCTTGTATCTTCATAGTCCAGGAGTCTGGGTGAAGGTATAGTCCGGCCATCCGGACACCCCCTAATCTAGGACTCCCTCAGTAGCCCCTAAACCATGCTTCAATGACGACGAGTCCGGCACGCAGATTGTCTTCGGCATTGCAAGGCAGGTTCCTCCTCCAAGTACTTCATAGAAGATTTTGAACACAAAGATAGTGTCCGGCTCTGCAAAATAAGTTTCCACATATGGCCATAGAGAGAATAATATTTACACACTAATCTGCTGATGTATTCCGTAGTGTGACATCACACCACGGCCAAGCCTTTATTCGAATCGTTTTACTGTCCCATCTCAGCGTGTTATGCGAGGCGGTTTCCTTGGCACGTCTTGTTAAAGCAGAGATCGTGTCCCCTTATTCCGGGATTCTCATCAATACTGGCGTGGGTAACCCAACCGCGCCATTGATTACAACGCTTGGGAGATAAGCGAGTTTTACCAGGCTGATGGGGACGCATAGTCGCGTCCACCCATATAAGGGGATAAGGATCCACCTTTTCACCTACGCCTTCTTCCTCCTTTGCCTATCCATTTTCGCGCACTCGAGCTCCAGCGCCCAAGTCTGCACTCCCCACCTCAACCTTCTCTAGCCATGTCCGGAGCGGGAGGCAAGTGGATGGTCTCCTCCGTTACGGAGGGACACATCAAAAGACTAAGGAAGGCTGGATACTTGTCCAATGACATTGCGCACCGGCTTCCCGAAGAGGGGCAGCTCATCCCTACCCCTAGGCCCCATGAGAGGGTGGTGTTCCTCCCCCATTTCCTCCGTGGACTGGGTTTCCCTCTCCACGCATTTGTCCGGGGGCTCATGTTCTACTATGGCCTGGATTTCCACGATCTGGCCCTGAACTTTGTCCTCAACATCTCGGTGTTTATTGTCGTGTGCGAGGCCTTCCTCCGCATCTGCCCCCATTTCGTCCCATGGCTCAAGAATTTTAATGTCAAGCCGAAGGTGGTGCACGGCAACCAGGCGAAGTGCGGAGGCGCCATGGTGGGCAACATGCCCAACATCTTATGGCTCGAGGGCTCCTTTGTGGAGACCCTGAAGGGGTGGCAATCAGGGTGGTTTTACATCACCGAGCCACTCAACCCTAAGTGGGTCGCAGCCCCCGAGTTCCGATCTGGACCCCCAACACGGCTCACATCCTGGAAATAGACGGGCCTGTCATGGGGTAAAAAAGGAGAGCTGACCAGACTCCAAACATGCGTCCAAACCCTGGTGGACAAGCAGCTCAAGCTTGTCAACGTAGTCCAGGTTATGCTCATCCGCCGGATCCTCCCGTGTCAACAATGGGCTTTCAACCTGTGGGAGTTCGACCCGGCGCGGCACCGAACTCTGAGTAGGCTCTTCGACACGACGTATGAAGATGCCTGGAAGGTGCTTTTCAAAGGCGCCGAGGCCCCCGCATCCGCTACCGAGGATCGCGGATTTAGCACGCAGCGTCACGCTCGTGCCGTAAGCTATTTTTACCTTCTACAGGGTATCAGTTTTTCATAGTTTGACTCCATGCAGGATCTAAGCTCCCTTGCCTTTGACAGGATTGGCAGGAGACGTCCGGACAAATCAACTGTCCGGCTCCTTTGCCCGAAGGCCCAGCGGATGCTCGCTTGGCGAAGCTGCTAGTTCCGGCACCCTATGTGGTGCCGGAGAAGAAGGCCAAGAAGAAGGCCACGGGGACTCAAAAGAGTGCCCGGCGCCAGGAGGCATCAGATCCGTCATCCGACGGCTCCAAGACGCACTCCTCCCATGAAGACGACGAGGAGGAAGAAGAGACCTCTCCCCTTCCAGTGGGGGAAGGGAAGAAAAGGAAGGCCACCCCAACTGGGGAGGCCAAAGGGTCCAAGAAAGGGAAAACCCTTCCTCCGGACTACTCCACCGACGCCGACGACGGCGAAGAGGAGTGGCCGCACAGGGCCAAGCCCCTGGCAAAATCGTCAGTATCCGGATACCGGAGTAATTCATAGTGTTCCTTTATTGCACAGCTTTCCCTTATGTCGAATACGAATATGCAGCCCACCAAAAGACCGGCTCGACGCGTCGTTGAGCAGTTCACTGGACTCGTCGGACGTGAATTCGCTTCCGATGGCTTCCTCCCCCCGCCCTACGGACGATGCCGAAGTGTTGTCCCAACAGGTTCCAAGCCAGGAGGAGGTGGTCCTGGAGGCGCCGCAAGGCGACCTCCCGGACTCCAGGGGTGAAGGGGATAAAATCTCCCAGGGCTCCAAGTCCGGTTCTAGGCCGGACAACGCTCGGAACCTTCAAAGGTTCCAGAGTCTGGCGGGCGACCTCCTTCCAAGAGGAGCAAGCCCTCCGTGCCGGTGACCCCCGTCCAACCGGAGGCGCCGGACAATCTGTTGGAGGCGCTCCAAGGCGTCTCCATTGACGAGGAGCACTGCACCATTATGAGTGCGGTGGTCCAGAAGGTTCAGTCCACCAAGAGAGGACTGACTGAAGCTTGTGCTAGCCTTTTAACAGGCTTTGAGGTAAGTATAGAATGTGTAAATAATATTACCGCATAGACAGTAGCCCCTGATGCTCTGTTTGGCGTTCGGAAAGAAAAGCCGAATAGAGGATCAAATGAAATTCGCAGGAGTCTAACAAAAAAGAGTCAATATGCGTATGCAGGCTTCTCTGCTGGCGTCCGCCGCACAGACTGCGGAAGTGGACATGCTAAAGCAGAACCTCGAGCAGTCCGAGCAAGAGCTCGGGCGTGTCAAGAAGTAGCTCGAGGACAAGGAAGGTAAGAAATACCTTGTTTAAATATATATAAAAAGGTGCAATTGCAAAAAATGACAGGATTATCGTGGCTATTGTAGGGGCCACGTCTGAGGTGGCGACCCTTCAGCAAGCGCTGCTCGAGGCCGAGAAGACGGCGTCCATGGAGTGCACCGGGCAGGAGAAGTATGAGGCCGAGGTTGGCAAGGTGCGGCAAGAGCTCCAGGCTCTCATGGAAAAACATGAGAGTTTGGAGCTTGACTCAAAGACGCGAGCGTCCGAGCTCGTGGTGGCTATTGAAAATGCCAAGTCTGCCAAGGCGGAATCCAGAAGGCCCTCCAGGAGTTGGATGAGGTGAAGAAGATAGCGGCGGGTAAGGCATTCTTTATGCAAAGCAAACACATAAACGTAAGTTACTTGTTACTTACCCGAATCCGGAGCTCTCCAGGAGTGTTCGCAGATCTTCCCTGTAGCGTGTCCGATGCCGCCGCATTCTATCGGGCCAAGGAGGGACGCTCGACAGAGAAGGTGTTCTGGTCTCAGTATGCTGAGGCCGGACACCCCGTGCCCCTGAGCGACCGGCTAAAGCAACTGGTCGAGCTCCACAAGGCGGCCGAACAGGCCATGAAGGGCCTCATAGTTCGGTTGTGGCCTGGAGAGGCTCAGCCTGGGAGCTATTTCGGGCTGGTGCGGCGGCTGGTGGAGGCCTGTCCAAGGCTCGAAGTCATCAAGCGCTCCATCTACATTGAAGGTGCCCGTAGGGCCCTTGCCCGTGCTAAGGTGCACTGGGGCAAGCTGGATGCTGAGAAGCTTGTGAAGGATGGGACACCGCCGGGGAAAGAGCATCATAAGCCCGAGAATTATTATAATGATGTTCTGAAGGGTGCCTGCCTTGTGGCGGATGAATGTTCCAGAGATGTAATTTTTGAGTAAAACTCGCTCGTTTTGTCCTGTGCGCTGAAAACTTGTTCATATGCGCTAAGCAATGTTGTTGGAATTTAAAATATTACCTTCTGTGCGGCTGTTTATCAATTCTGAGAGATGGCGAGTCGTCGGCTTCTGCCCATGTGCCGCTAGTGCTGGGGTGTTCGGGGATAAACCTGAGCGCTCTTTTTCCCTTGTTTGGGTCCTTCGAGGGAGTAGCTCAGCACAACGAACAAGGCAATCGGACTATAATGCGTGAACACTCTCACTTAGCCATAGAATTCTATAATTTTAAATTTCGGCGAAGCCCCTGGTATTCGGAAGACCGAGTTCGGGGCGCTATCCATGCCTTGGCCGGATAGAGCCGACTCCTTGCTCTAAGCGGCATAAGTCTTTAGGGACTCGAAAAACCTCTCGAACAGCGACCAGCTCTTGCTTCATCATGACAGTCAGTTTTAGCTTTCTCTACTGAGGTGCTCGACCCAGCTCCGATATAGCGGAACGTAAGGCACCAAAACATAGGAGCCGGGCAAACCCAACATTTGACCAAAGACATGATTCGAAGCCGATGCATATAATGCTATAAGTTCGGGGTGCCGCACTTGTTAAAGTGTTCAGACTTCTCACACCATATTGAGGGGTACTAAAGCCCCTGGCGTATTTTGGCCGTACCAATGTGTACGGGTGCAACATGTCATTTAAGGAACATATATTTGTAAAAAAGAGTAATGCAAAAATAGACAAAAGCTATGCATTGTTTATTAAAAAGGGGTGCGATCAAAGCAGGACGATACAAATAATGCTATAAGCAAAAGGTTGGACTATTTAACATGTCCGTTCCAGGGTGTCGGATTTCAGGTTTCGACAGACCCTTGAGGTTCGAACACTGGGGTGCGCGCGGAGATTTCGCCTCCTACCTACCTTCAGCCCTCCGCCATGCTAGGATCAAAACTATGGGAAGAACAGCACAAGAGACACAGGGTTTATACTAGTTCGGGCCACCGTTGTGGTGTAATACCATACTCTAGTGTGTGGTGTGTGGATAGCCTCTTGGGCCGATGATGATGAACAATACAAGGAAGAACAGCCTCGCGAGGGTCTGCGCTTGGCTGGGGCGATGAACTGCTGGGAGGAGTTCAGTCACCTCTCTCTCTCTCTCTCTCTCTCTCTCTCTGCTTCCAACCTCTCTACTTGTCGATCCCTCGGAAGAGACCGAACCGAACCCCACCGAACTGAACCGAACCCTTGCTATGTGGGTGGCCGGTCCTATTGATAGAGGCCCTGGTCCTCTTCCCAAATATCGAGCGGGAAGGGAGCCAACAACGGTGGGCTAATTTGAAGGGGGGCAGCAAGCATCAGCTATCCTGACAAAAGTAGTCTTCGCCTGCGCAAAGCTCTGGTGATGACGCCGTCTTGGGCTCCACAGTGACCTCCGTCTCGTAGTCCTCCTGGTCTTGGTCTTGTTGCACCGAAACGGCAACCTTTGCCTAATGCCTCGGTACTCCATGGCTGCTCTTGCTCACTTTGCACCAAAGAGGAAAGGAGGACGCTGCGCGGGCTGGCACCCGCCTGGCGCCCTTCGTCGTCATGGCTTGCGTCACGGGCACCTCGTGAGGTACCCTGCCTTGATCTCCCCACCTCCTCGCGAGCCAGCCTGATGAGGCCGTGCCTGAGGAGGCTCCGCGTCGTCCGCCCCGCGAGGCTTGGCCCCTCGCGAGGGTCTTGAGTTTGTGTTGGTGAAGATGGGCTGTGCTGGGCCCCTCTCTTGAGCCACGCCGCAGGCCATAGGCAGGCAAGTCTGGGGACCCCCGGTCCCAGAACGGCGACAGTAGCCCCCGGGCCCAAGGCGCGCCCGGACATGGCCATGCAGGGAGGCGGAAGGGCAAGAGCGAAGTGCCACGGGCCCTAACAGCCTGCGGCCATGGGCGCCGCGTGTCGGTTGACTGGACGTGGGCGCCTCCACTTCCCCACGGCGCCTCGGCAACTTCACGGATTGGACAAGTCCCTGCATGCAAAACGGGTCATGATTACCTGCGATCATGGAGGTCGGCGGTTGGCCTCCACCGGCTATAAGTACGGAACGTCGTGCGCCCTTCCAGTCCATCCCTCCTTGCTGCTCCTTCTTCCCGATTCTTGCTTCGTCTTGCCGTGATGGCTCCGATCCGCCGGTTCTCGATGGCAGAGAAGGGAAAGGCTCCCCGAGAGGGACCAGACCCACTCCCGCGGAAGAAACGGCTTGTCCACCGTGGCCCGGATGAGGGGGCTCTCCAGGTGGTGTCGAGGCCTTGGGGCGAGCAGGCGCCGCCGGGGTTCCCGCTCCCATTGTACGCCCATGTCGAGGGCCCCGAAGGAGCTGGTGCTGACCGCCATGGGCGGCGCCGCCATCGGCGCCGACGGGTCACGAAGGTGTGGGTCGTCCCCCCTGGGGTGCACACCGGGGGCTCCTCCCAAGAATTCATGCTCCACGTCGCCATTCCTCTTCAGTCTTGGATCCGCCTGCCTCCCTTCTTCGCCTCCATCATCCCGTAGGGGGAGCCCCTGGAGCTCTGGCTGCAGCACCCCCGCGACCGAGGCAGAGGTCGCGGTCGTCGCCCCGGGCGAAGTCTACATGACTCGAGGCTGGAGAGAGATCGCCCGGGTTTGCAGGACAAGGGGCGTCTTTGCGATCCACTTGGACTACGATGGTGCATCGGTGATGCTCTTCAAGGTCTTCGACACGGATGGGCGCCGGGTGGAGTGCTACCCTGGTGAAGGCGGTCAGGGCCCTGCTGCGACGAGGACTGGGCTCGCCAACCAATCCCTTGGCGGCTCCTCAGGCGGTGGAGACGTCGGAGACTCCAGCGACTCCGGCGAGCCCTTCGCGACTCCGGAGATAAGCGACGACAGCTACGAGCCCCCGAGCCGGCGCCGCTCCTGGAGCAGGGCGGGCTCATCAGGCCGCCGCCGCTGATCTGGATGGGGTTGGCGTGGGTGCTTGACGGCCCACTGTTGATCATGGCGTCTTTTGTAGGGATGCGCGTAGTTTGCGTCTCTTTAGGATATGTTCCCTGCGAGGAATCAAAAACGCACCCCGTGGGGGCTTGTAAGGTGCGTGTGATCCTGCTTTGTTAATATAACCTTTGTCGTAGAATTGCGCGAGTTGCTCATCCCGTCTTAGCTCGGTCCTCCCTTTCGAACCTCACGAGGGCTTGGTGCTCTGCGCCGACAGGTCCCTGTCCCAAGGCGGCTTCAGCCGTCGCTGGTATGCCAGGTCGCGATGCCGTAGTCAAGGCCAGGAGGTGAGCGACCCAGAGTCCGGTAAGAGCCCCTGAGTCGCGATGCTCAGGAGGTCCCCTTTGGCGCACAAGCAGCCGTCATTTGGTGAGAAAGGGGAGCGACGTCGCTAACAAGGGATAGCATTAGGTGCGGGAATTGTGCCACGGTTGCTGGTGCTTTCGGGTGATGACTTATCTTGAGGGTCAGGGGCCGCTCTCTGGTGTGTCCCCGGGTCCGTGCTTCGGCAGGCGCAAGGTTGCTCGGCGAGGTCCTCGTGTGTCTCTCCCCTCTCGCCTTTGCTCCCCTTTCTGCTCTACGTCCTCGGGTCCCGTCCCTCGAGCGAGTCTCAGCCGTCGCTGGTATGCCAGGTCGCGATGCCGTGGTCAAGACCAGAGGGTGAGGGCTGGAGAGCCAGTAGGAGCCCTGAGTCATGATGCTTAGGCACCCCCCCTTTAACGTGCAAGCGGTTCGTGCGGACGAGAGCGAAGGAGACACAGCAAGAGCCTCGCCTGACGCAGCTCCTTCGGGAGGTCCTGCAGGTCCATCATAGGAAAAGCAAGGGGTTGCCATAACAATTGATGGTCAGCCGTTGGTTGCTTCCGAGGGGTAGCGAGGCACTGAAGGCTTGATGAGGTGGCGCTATGCGGGGCTGCCGCGGCCAGAGCTCAGCCATCCAGGTTTGTCGCGTTGCAGGGACGGACCCATGCGCAAGCGTCATGCCGTTTGGGAGCAGCTCCGTTAGTTGGCGTCAACTGAGCAGGCAACTAGGTAAAACACATTAGCCGCGACGGAGTGGATTCGTTCAAATAGATGCTTGGAATGCAGAGATCACTGGGTCAGGCCCGAGCGATTTGGGGGTGATGCAGCTCGAGAGGCGCCCCCAACAAGGTAAGCTAATCGACGCGAAATAAAAGGGATACACGCCGCAGGGACGGACCCACGCGGCCTGGGAATAATGCAGCCCTGGGGGCGCTCCCAGCTGGAAGTGAAACTTGAAAGATGTCACCTGATGACGCTGAAGACGAAGGGGTGTTGGTGTAGCAGACTCGGCGGGCTGCGGAAGCTGATCCTCATGAGCCCCCAGGCCCGGGGGCCTCGGGAGGCTCCGGAGGCGCTGGCGGCTCCTCGCGGACCATCTCCATCTCCGCTAGGGCTGTGGAGCGCCTGGCCTCTTGTGCCTCCGTGATGCCCCTCATGAGGCGCTGGTGCGTGTCAGCCGCGCTCGGCAAGCCGTAAGGCATGCGAACGTAGCTGTGGGTGGACCTCCGCAGTGCCCCACTCGCGAGGGCCACAGGCGCTCCAGGGAGGCGACTCGGGTGAGCCCTGGTACGTCGATGCAGACGCGCAGCCCGCCATCCTCGCCTGGATGGGGAGCCACTGCTGGTAGGCGGCGGCCGCCTCTCATGACTCTTGACTCCTGTAGCTCCTGAATGGCCTTGCTGACGAACTCCTGTGGGTCTGGATCTTCTTGCCTTGCTCCTTCTTGAGGGAAATGTGCTTCGAAACACGCCTCCAAGTGGTGCCCAAGCGCCTCCCTCGTGACCCTGGCTAGGTCGGTGGCCCTCCAGAGGAGAGCCCCTGAGCCCTACCTGAGGAGGGCGCCGGGCGCGCTTTCCTATGCGATGGAAGGAGGTTCCCCCTGTGCAGGCACGGGCCCAGAGGGGCCTGCCTCCTAAGGGGCCAGGCTGGACGATGTCTTCTTCTTCTTGGGGCGGCCTCGGGAAGCCTCCTGCTTCCATGATCCGGGTCTTCCAGCGATGCGGCCTGAAAGGCTCGCTCCAGGGAACACACCGCGTCCTTCTCTTCACAGGGCACCGTGATGACTCCGCCGCTTCCTGGCATCTTGAGGACATTGTAGCCGTGGTGAGTTACGGCCATGAACTTGGCTAGCGCTGGGTACCCAAGGATGGCGTTGTACGGCAGGCGGATGTGAGCGACGTCGAAGTCGATGAGCTCGGTGCGGTAGTTGTCGCGTGCCCCGAAGGTGACAGGGAGGCGAACCCGCCCAATCGGGACCGTGGAGCCGTCGGTGATACCGGAGAAGGGCTTGGCTGGCTGAAGCTGGCTGTAGGGCACTTGGAGGTTGTTGAACGTCTCCACGGACAGGACGTTGAGCCCTGCCCCGCCATCGATGAGGGTCTTGGTGACCACCACGTTGCTGATAATTGGGGAACAAAGCATCGGGAGGACTCCGGCTGTAGGTGCACACTTGAGTTGGTCTGCTGAGCTGAACGTGATGGCGCACGCCAACCACCTGAGAGGGCGTGTGGCTTCGAGCCTGGGGAGGGCTGCGTTCACTTCGTGGGCGAACTGCTTGAAGATGCGTTGAGAGGCTAGGCTTGAGCTCCGCCCAGGATGCAGGCGATCGCGCGCGGCAACTGGAAGCCCCCAGCCTCCTTGTTCTGGTGGCGGTCCTCGTTTCTCCTTGGCTGCGGCAGCAGCGGTGGGAGGCCTGCGTTGCCTTGCGGGCGATCCTCGCGAGGCTGATCCCTCTAGCCTCCCTCGCGAGGCGGGTCTTGGTAGCGGTCCTCGCGAGGTTGGTCGTGCCACCCCTGGCGCGGGCCACGGTCTTCCCAGCGTCCTGCGTTCCTTCCTCCTCGGTCGTAGCCCCGGTCACCGTGGTCAGGGCGATGGCCGATCCTTCCTTCTGGCACGGCTCGGAGTTCTTGGCATTCGCTGGTGTTGTGGGTGTGGAGGTCGTGGTACACGCAGTATCGGCTGCCCTTGGGAGGTTCGGGCTGATCTCTGCCCCGCTTGGTGTCTGGTTCTGCCGTGAGCACCGCTGCCCCCTTGCGCTTCACATCCTTGGCCTTGAGCTTCTTCTCTTCTGGGTCTGCGGCAGGCAGCTCGAGGAGGGGGAGACGCCCTTCCTCAGCCCTGGCGCACTTGTTTGCCGAGTTGAACAGTTCCAAGGAAGTGCACAGGTCTTCATGCATCGCCAGCTCCTCCTTCATCTTGACGTCGCGCACGCCGTCAGAGAAGGCTGAGATGATGGCCTCTTCAGTCAGCTTGGGGATCTTGAGGCGTGCGTTGTTGAAGCACTGGATGTACTTCTGCAGGGTCTCCCCAGGTTGTTGCTTGATGCGGCGCATGTCTCTCACGGCGGGTGGCCGGTCGCGAGTACCTTGGAAGTTGGTGATGAAGCGGGTGCGCATCTCTTCCCAGGAGGAGATTGTGCCTGGAGCCAGGTTCAGGAGCCAGGTGCGGGCCCCGTCCTTGAGCGCCATGGGAAACTAGTTCGCCATGACCTTCTCGTCTCCGTTGGCAGCTTCGATGCCCAGCTCGTAGAGCTGGAGGAACTCCGCAGGGTTGGTCGTGCCGTCGTAGCGAGGAAGTAGGTCCGGCTTGAACTTGCCGGGCCACACGACGCTGCGTAGTTCGGTGGTGTAGGCACGGCAGCCTCCTGTGGCCACAGGAGGCCTTGGCTGATGGAGAGCCTAGTCTTGCATGTCCCCACGCGCCGGAGCAGGAGGATGGTCGCGACGTGCTGGTGCGGGGAGCGCCCGGGCAGCTTCTGGCGGGCGAGGGACTTCTTGGCAGCTCTGTTCTTGCCGCGCTGGCACCTGACGGAGCGGGTTCCACCCAGGGGCCATGCTCCTTGGAGCCATGGCGTGTTCTTGAGGAGGAGGTGGCCGGGGCGCCGCCGGAGCCTCGTCGCCCACGCGGGGCGGGGTGCGGTGCAGCGGAACGGACGGCGCGGAAGAGCCCCCTCCGGCGCGGACGAGCTCGGCGACGCGGTCGAGCCATTCTTCGTAGACGTCGTCGACGGGACGGGAGCGCAGGAGCTCGTTTGCCGCGATGAGTGCAGCCCAAGCCTCCATGGGTGCGCGGAGCGCGCGGGACGAAGATCCAGCTGGGGCGAGCGAGGGAGTTGCGGTGCGGCCGTCTTGGCGCACGGATGGATGCTGAGACGATGCTTGCTGCTCGTCCCCTGCCGGGCCAGTGGCGGCGTTGACGGTAGGTGACGGGGAATGGCGAGGACGCCCGCCGACAGGGGCTGTCTGGGCGACGCGGGAAGCGAGGGTGGCCCGGCACTCCGTGTGGGCCCGACGAGCGTCAGACATGAGCGTGATGGTCGGAGGAGAACAGAGCAGTGGAAGACGATTTCCGGCGCACCCCTACCTGGCGTGCCAAATGTTGGATTTCGGGTTCCGGCAGACCCTTGAGGTTCGAACACTGGGGTGCGCGCAGAGATTTCACCTCCTACCTACCTGCACCCCTCCGCCATGCTAGGATCAAAACTATGGGAAGAACAGCACAAGAGACACAGGGTTTATACTGGTTCGGGCCACCGTTGTGGTGTAATACACTACTCCAGTGTGTGGTGTGTGGATTGCCTCTTGGGCAGATGATGATAAACAATACAAGGAAGAACAACCTCGCGAGGGTCTACTCTTGGCTGGGGTGATGAACTGCTAGGAGGAGTTCAGTCACCTTTCTCTCTCTCTCTCTCTCTCTCTCTCTCTGTCTCTCTCTCTCTCTCTCTCTCTCTCTCTGCTTCCAACCTCTCTACTTGTCGAGCCCTCGGAAGAGACCGAACCGAACCCCACCGAACCGAACCGAACCCCTTGCTATGTGGGTGGCCGGTCCTATTTATAGAGGCCCTGGTCCTCTTCCCAAATATCGAGCGGGAAGGGAGCCAACAATGGCGGGCTAATTTGAAGGGGGACAGCAAGCATCAGCTATCCTGACAATAGTAGTCTTCGCCTGCGCAAAGCTCTGGTGATGACGCCGTCTTGGGCTCCACAGTGACCTCCGTCTCGTAGTCCTCCTGGTCTTGGTCTCGTTGCACCGAAACGTCAACCTTTGCCTGATGCCTCGGTACTCCGCGGCTGCGCTTGCCCCCTTTGCATGAAAGAGGAAAGGAGGACGCTGCGCGGGCTGGCACCCGCCTGGCGCCCTTGGTCGTCATGGCTTGCGTCACGGGCACCTCGTGAGGTACCCTGCCTTGATCTCCCCGCCTCCTCGCGAGCCAGCCTGATGAGGCCGTGCCTGACGAGGCTCCGCGTTGTCCGCCCCGCGAGGCTTGGCCCCTCGCGAGGGTCTTGAGTTTGTGTTGGTGAAGATGGGCCGTGCTGGGACCGCTCTTGAGCCATGCCGCAGGCTGCAGGCAGGCAAGTCTGGGGACCCCCGCTCCCAGAACGCTGACACAGGGGCAGGCTGTGGAATGGTATGCAAGACAGGTATACTGCTCGTGATAGAGACCACCTGGGAGTTCCGTAATGCGGCATGACTTGTCTGCTTCCCTGGTTCTTGCATCGTTTGTGCGGCAATTGAACTGCCGAACAGGTCTTCCGAAGAATGGAGTCCTGAAAGTAAGATAAAATTAAAAAATCGGCAGCCCCGGGTGCGGTTTAAGCCGTGTTTCGGGCGTGCCGTGGTGGTGCCCCTCCCCCTGTACCCATGGTATTTCTAGAGTGTAGTTATGTAAGCGAAGCACTGGTGTTGCATTTTTGCGAGGGCTGGGGTTGGGGCCGCATTGCTACGCCTTCTCGGAACGTGCCAGGCGGTATTGTTGTAGGTTACTCCGGGCACGCTTGACGGTGTCGGGATGTTTAATGACCGGACTGGAGAATTGCCTGGAGAGGCTGCTTTGTGCTTCCGCTGCAAGGGCTGACGTGTGCTCCTCCGTTCGGAGGGAGCGTTCGGTGTTTCCATTAACCTTGATTACTCCTTGAGGGCCTGGCATCTTGAGCTTAAGGTATGCGTAGTGCGGTACCGTATTGAACTTGGCGAATGCGGTTCGCCCGAGTAGTGCGTGATAGCCACTGCGAAATGGGATTATGTCAAAGATTAACTCCTCGCTTCAGAAATTATCCGGAGATCCGAAGACCCCTTCAAGTGTGACTGAGCCTGTACAGCTGGCCTCTACACCTGGTATTATGCCTCTAAAGGTCGTTTTGGTGGTCTTATTCCTCGAGGGATCTGTCGGTGTTCTGGGAATGGGGGTCCCCAGACTTGCCTTCCTGCGGCCTACGGCGTGGCTCAAAGGGGGGCCCAGCACGGCCCATCTTCACCAACACAAACCCAAGACCCTCGCAAGGGGCCAAGCCTCGCGGGGCGGACGATGCGGAGCTTCCTCAGGCACGGCCTCGTCAGGCTGGCTCACGAGGAGGCGGAAAGATCAAGGCGGGATACCTCACGAGGTGCCCGTGAAGCAAGCCATGACGACTGAGGGCGCCAGGCAGGTGCCAGCCCGCGCGGCGTCCTCCTTTCCTCTTTGGTGCAAAGGGGGCAAGTGCAGCTGCGGAGTACCGAGGCATCAGGCAAAGGTTGCCATTTCGGTGCAACGAGACCAAGACCAGGAGGACTACGATACGGAGGTCACCGTGGAGCCCAAGACGGCGCCATCACCAGAGCTTTGTGCAGGCGAAGACTACTTTTGTAAGGATAGCTGATACTTGCTGCCCCCTTCAAATTAGCCCGCCATTGTTGGCTCCCTTCCCGCTCGATATTTGGGAAGAGGACCAGGGCCTCTATAAATAGGACCGGCCACCCACATAGCAAGGGGGCTGGGAGGTCGTTCGGTCGGTTGGTAGAGAGAGGGAGAGAGAGAGAAAGATGACTGAACTCCTCCCAGCAGTTCATCGCCCCAGCCAAGAACAGACCCTCACGAGGCTGTTCTTCCTTGTATTGTTCATCATCATCAGCCCAATAGGCAATCCACCACACCACACACTGGAGTAGGGTGTTACACCACAACGGTGGGTCGAACCAGTATAAACCCTGTGTCTCCTGTGTTGTTCTTTCCATAGTTTTAGATCCTAGCATGGCGTAGGGGTGCAGGTAGGTAGGAGGCGAAATCTCCGCGCGCACCCCAGTGTTCAAACCTCAAGGGTCTACCGGAACCCGAAATTCGACAGGATCTATGCCCATTTTCCGCACTGTATCCTAATAAAGCAGGTTCAGGCTGCTGCCGCCATCCATAAGGACTCTAGTGAGATGAAATCCGTCAATAAGTGGGTCTAAAACCAATGCGGCGAATCCGCCATGATGGGTGCTAGTGGGATGGTCCCTTCGATCAAAGGTGATCGGGCAGGAGGACCATGTGTTGAACTTTGGGGCGACTGGCTCTACCGTGTATACGTCCCTTAACGCGCGCATCCGCTCCCTCTTGGGGATGTGGGTTGCGTATATCATGTTCACCATCCGCACTTGTGGGGGAAAACCCTTCTGGCCACTGTTGTTCGGCGGCCGGGGCTCTTCATCGTCATCGCTATGCAGCCCCTTGTCTTTATTTTCGGCATTTAACTTGCCTGCCTGCTTGAACACCCAACAATCCCTGTTGGTGTGATTGGCCGGCTTTTTGGGGGTGCCATGTATCTGGCACAAGCGGTCGAGTATTCGGTCCAAACTGGACGCGCCCCTAGGATTTTTGTTGAATGGCTTTTTCTGCTGACCGGATTTATAGCCTCTGAATCCGGCATTAACTGCCATATCCTCAGTATTGTCGCCATTAATACGGCGCTTTTGCTTGTTGCGACGCGACCTGCCACTATTGTCCCTGGTATCCGTATTACCAGGGTTCTTGGTCATATCGTTGCTACGAGCAAGCCAGCTATCTTCTCCCGCGCAAAAGCAGGTCATGAGTGTCATGAGTGCTGCCATAGATTTCGGCATTTCCTGTCCAAGGTGCCGGGCAAGCCACTCATCATGGATATTGTGCTTGAAGGCTGCTAGGGCCTCCGCGTCTGGACAGTCGACTATTTGATTTTTCTTTGTTAGGAACCGTGTCCAGAATTGCCTGGCCGATTCCTCTGGCTGTTGAATTACGTGGCTTAGGTCATCGGCGTCTGGTGGTCGCACATAAGTGCCCTAGATATTGTCGAGGAATGCGGCTTCCAGGTCCTCCCAACAACTGATTGATCCTGCTGGCAAGATGTTAAGCCAATGCCGAGCTGGTCCTTTAAGCTTGAGTGGGAGGTATTTGATGGCGTGGAGATCATCACCGCGGGCCATGTGGATATGAAGGAGATAATCCTCGATCCAAACCGCAGGATCTGTTGTGCCATCATATGATTCGATGTTTGCGGGTTTGAAACCCTCGGGGATTTGATGATCCATTACTTCGTCTGTGAAGCATAGTGGGTGTGCGGCGCCTCTGTACTGGGCTATATCACGACGTAGCTCCAATGAGCTTTGTCTATTGTGTTCGGCCCTACCGGATTTGTGTCCGGCGTGACGGTTATCATCTCGAGTCATGGGGCGCCCACGCGATCCGTAGATCGATCTTGTTTGCCTTGCCTTGTCCTCCAACATATCTCGCAGGTCTGGCGCATTTTCCCGTGCCTTGGTACGGGGTGCGGCTTGAGTGGAGGGCCAAAAGGCCTCTCTGTCGCGGCCACGAGGTGGCCGGTTGGCCATATCGAGTGCTGGTGATGTAGGTTTAAGTGCTTCCACCTCTAATTGGGGTAGCAACCTGCGCTTTGGGTAGCTCCTGGAGGGGCGTTCGAGTTTATGCTCTTCGGCCGCAAGGACTTCAGTCCATCTGTCGACTAGCAAATCTTGATCAGCTCTAAGCTGTTGCTGCTTTTTCTTGAGGCTTCTTGCCGTGGCCATAAGCCTGCGTTGAAAACGCTCTTGCTCGACAGGATCCTCTGGCACGACGAATTCGTTGTCGTCGAGGCTTGCCTCGTCTTCGGAGGGAGGCGTATAGTTATCGTCCTCGACCTCTCTGTCTGCCGCTCTCTCATGAGGGTTGGCTTCTCCATCCTCCTATGCTGAATCCTGCTGGAGGGGGTTTTCCTCGGCGCTCTCCGGAGTATTATTATCTCCCGTGCTAGAATCGCCGTATTTGTTTTGGCGGGATTTTGAGCGGCACCGCTGACGCTGGCGCTTAGGCTGTTTCTTGGAGGGGTCATTCTCCGTTGTTCCATCGCCATCTCCTTCTTTTGGGGTGTCCACCATGTATATGTCATATGACGAGGTGGCTTTCCAGGGCCCAATAGGCGTTGGTTCTTCATTGTCTCCTGCATCGGCGTCCATACCGTCGATGTCTTCGAAGTCGAAGTAGAGCATGTCAGTTAAATCGTCGACAGTGGCTACAAAGTGGGTGGTGGGTGGGCTTTGAATTTCTTCATCGTCCGTATCCCAACCTTGTTGGCCGTAGTTCGGCCAGGGCTCTCCTGATAGAGAGAGAGAGAGACTTTAGTGTCTTTAGAATATCGCTGAAAGGCGAGTGCTGAAAGATATCCACGGCAGTAAACTCCATGATCGGTGCCCAACCGGATTCGATCGGCAGGGGCGCGGAGGGTTCGGAGTCTGGAGAGGAGTCCGGCTCCCTAGAGTCATGAGTCTTGCGGAGTGCGGGGCTGGTGTTCGGCTTGATCGCCGTTGGGATCGCAGCCCCCGAGGCGGCATCCAACCACCCAAGGTTGTCAGAATCGTGATTTTGAGTCGAATCGGAGCTCTGATGGCAGGATCGCAAATCGTAGAATCTTCACTATCAGGATCATAGAAACATAGATTCCATGAACTAAAATCGTAGAAACAGAGCGGTAAGTTTGGATCATAAAGTCGTAGAATCGTATAACAAAATCGTGATTCTGACAACCCCACAACCACCCATCCTCGATCGGTGCAGTAGGCTCCGAATTAAGGGTCGAAGCCGATGCGGGTGTGGCCTCCAAGACACTGTTCGGCAGCAGAGCTAGATCATGCTCGTCGTGATAGTGCGGTGCGCTTGGCAGTGGCTCGAATCCGTCGAAGATCAAGTCCTCGCGGATGTCAGCCGTGTAGTTTAAACTTCCAAATTTGACCTGACGGCCAGGGGCATAACTTTCGATCTAGTCCAGATGGCCAAGTGAATTGGCCCGTAGTGCGAAGCCACCGAAGACGAAGACCTGTCCGGGGAGGAAGGTCTCACCCTGGACTGCATCGCTATTGATGATCGTAGGAGCCATCAAGCCTAACGGTGATGACACAGAGGAACTCTCAATGAAAGCACCAATGTCGGTGTCAAAACCGGCGGATCTCAGGTAGGGGGTCCCGAACTGTGCGTCTAGGCCGGATGGTAATAGGAGGCAAGGGACACGAAGTTTTACCCGGGTTCGGGCCCTCTTGATGGAGGTAAAACCCTACGTCCTGCTTGATTAATATTGATGACATGGGTAGTACAAGAGTAGATCTACCACGAAATCAGAGAGGCTAAACCCTAGAAGCTAGCCTATGGTATGATTGTTGTGTATGAATGTCTTGTCCTATGGACTAAAACCCTCCGGTTTATATAGACACCGGATAGGGTTAGGGTTACATAGAGTCGGTTACAATGGTAGGAGATCTACATATCCGTATCGCCAAGCTTGCCTTCCACGCCAAGGAAAGTCCCTTCCGGACACGGGACGGAGTCTTCAATCTTGTATCTTCATAGTCCAGGAGTCCGGCTGAAGGTATAGTCCGGCCATCCGGACACCCCCTAATCCAGGACTCCCTCAAGCGCGCTTTCCTATTTCGGATCCAGATTAGCACTGATGCTAAACTGCTTGGATGAATCGCCAGGAACAAAATCAACTAACTTGGTTTCCTCAGCCGATTTAAATTTCAAAGCCAGACCATGCTCTTTAGTTGGCTTTTTCAAAGAAGTCATATCTGCCGGATCAAAATTGTCTTTATAAAATTTCAACTCCTTTGTTGCACAAATCGCCTCAGCATAAGCCGCATCACCTTCCTCACATTCCAAGGCTATCTTTCGGCTCCCATGTACCGTGATGGTCCCCTTATGACCTGGCATCTTGAGCTGCAGATAAACATAACAGGGTCTTGCCATAAACTTAGCATAAGCCGGCCGTCCAAATAGGGCATGATAATGGCTTTTGATTTTCACCACCTCAAAGGTGAATGTCTCGGATCGGGAGTCATACTCATCTCCAAACGCAACTTCCAGAGCTATCTTACCAACCGGATATGCTGACTTACTAGGCACCACACCATGAAAAACAGCGTTGGACGGTTTAAGGTTTTTATCTGTCAACCCCATACGATGGAAGGTTTCATAATAGAGGATGTTGATGCTGCTCCCTCCGTCCATGAGTACCTTAGTGAACTTATACCCTCCAACCTAAGGTGCAACCACCAACGCCAGATGACCCGAATTATCAACCCGGGGCGGATAATCCTCTCGACTCCACACAATGGGCTGCTCAGACCAGCGCAAGTAACGGGTATGGCCAGTCCAACGGAGTTTACTGCCCTTTTATGAAGCTTCTGATCCAGCTTACATAAACTTGTGGTGAAGACGTGGTATTGCCCACTATTCATCTATTTCGGGTTACTCTGATATCCAGACTGCTGCTGCTGATTCCCGTGACCGGACTATTGATGATAGCCCCGCTGATTGCTCTAAGTGCCTTGATGACCTTGAAATCTAGAGCCAGAACCGCTACCACCGTAACCTGGCCCATGTGAACCGGATCCTGGACCACCTCCCGGTCCATGGTTACCTTGAAAAAGATTTGAATTCTTGGACTCCTTCATGATATAACAATCCTTCCAGAGATGAGTAGACAGTCTCTGACGTGTACCATGCTTTGGACAGGGCTGATTCAATAGATACTCAAGATTCATGCATGATCCTCCGGTTTGCGGGGGCGGGTCCTTGCGGCCGTGACCATCATTCTGCATATTGGTATTCGCTACAAAGTTTAGGTTGTTATCACCCTTGCGCTTACCATTACCTCCATGATTCGCCGCCGGGTTATGCTGCTGCCCTTTGGTGCTGCTGCTCTTCTTTCCCTTTCCCGGTTTGTCATGGTCAGATTTGGGGTCCTTGGTACTGTCAGAGTCAGCGTACTTAACCAGAGCTTCCATAAGTGTCCTCACGTCATTGCAATGACGTGTGAGCCGCCGTAATTTCTGCTTGAGGGGCATAAAACGGCATTCTTTCTCCAACGTCAGGACTGCTGAATCGGCATTGATCCGGCCTGAAGAATGCAATATCGTTGAAACTCGGTGCACCCAATGGGTTGTTGATTCACCATCTTCGTGGACACAGGAGGCCAAATCGACAATCGACATGGGTTGCTTGCACGTGTCCTTGAAATTCTGGATAAACCAGGTTTTTAACTCGGCCCACGACCTAATGGAGTTAGCTAGTAGTCCCTTCAACCACGTACGAGCCGTTCCTTCTAACATCATGGTAAAATACTTAGCACATGTAGCCTCGTCAACATCCAACAGCTCCATCGCCATCTCATAACTCTCGACCCACGCCTCCGGAGGTAAATCAGCCGTATAATTGGGTACCTTACGGGGCCCTTAAAATCCTTGGGCAACCGTATGTTCCGCAAAGCCGGGGCCAAACACGGCACCCCCAGAGATCTAAAAGTTACTCCTGTTTCAACCAAAGTCGCTGGATGGAATGGAGAAGGTTGACGGGCCGCATGCTGTGTTGCTAACTCAGCCTCTCGACATGCTCCGCCTTGGTCCCCCACATTCTGAACATCGGCACCACCGCCCGCCGGGTTATGACTATGAGGCGGATTACGATTCCGCACATTGCTTGACACAGCTGCTTCATCGTTATGTCTGCTGTAACTCCGGCTTGGGCGAGGGGTGGAATGGATCCTCTCACGACTGTACGAATAAGCCTGTTGCTGAGTCAAAATTGTTTGAAGGAGCTGCCTAGCCCGCCACATCTCAACCGCTACGGGGGACTCAACGTCGACTGGGAGGGCTGTTATCGTGAAGCGGCGGTGACTATGTTATCGAAGGGGTTGGAGAAATGACCCAGAGGCGTTGACACATGATGCGACGGGATATTTGGACGAGGCGGATCCATTGTGCGCGGCTGAACCGGCGCCCCTGTTCTAGGTGCTTCGACCCGGTTTACCACTGGCTGGTTACTTGTTCCTGCTTCTGGCGTGTTAAAGAGATTCCTTGGCTCATAAGCCGGAGGCAGGTGAGACCGGTACCTTCTCCTTATTACATCATTTGACGCGTTCTGATCCAACATAAGATGGTAAGCCTGCGCATCCAACTCGGCCCGCTCCACAGCCATCCTGGTGTTCTCGGCTGCCAGGTCTGCCTTGGCTTGAGCTATCTGATCCTTCACCTTTGCGACTTCTATGTTATGCTGATCCTGATTCGTCGGGTTAACTTCAGCCGCCAACAGGGTTGCCAGAGCGTCAAATAACTTAGACAAAACCTGAGTCAGTGGTTGCGCAGGGCCTCCTATCCCATCTGCTGTCGCTGCTGCTGAACCGGAGATCATTGCTGCTGCGGTTGATGAATGTTGTGCTGACTGTGTACCGGCCATGAAGATCGCAACTCGGCTCGGTGGATCAAAGGGGTCCGGAATACTGTCGCCATCGGAACAGCCCCCAAACCGGCCATCTTGAAGTTGGTACAATGAGTCGGTCTCTCTGGTAGATGACTCGTCATCAGAGTAGACGGCGGTTTCACCACCAGATACCGATCTATCCTCAGACTCCGCTCCATGGACGACTCCCACGAAGGTATGCTTCATGGCAGGCTGAACCCGGGCGGATCTCGCACGCTGAGCCGTTTCGACGATATCGGTGCAGATGTCCGGCTCAGGGCCCGGTTCACCAATCTTGGCAATGAAAACGTGAATACCGTCGAAGGGGACCCGATATCCATACTCAATTGAGCCGGCCTCGGGGCCCCAGCCTGCATCGTCGATGTAGAGCTTGCCGCGACGACTCTTGGTCATCCGGCCCACAATGTATCCCTTGAGCCCTTCGAAGCTTCCCTCTAAGAATTTGAAACCAATGTGCGATAGCCCCACGGTGGGCGCCAACTGTCGTGGTTTTGTCACGGCAGATGTCCTAGTGTAAGGACTTAGTTGTGGAGCCATCGCGACGGGTTAGCTTAAAGGGGTTAAAGCAGGACAAAGGACGCAAGGAGTTTATACTGGTTCGGCCCCTTGCGGTGAAGGTAAAAGCCTACTCTAGTTGTGGTGGAATTGCTAGAGTTTCGATGAACAGGGAGCGAATTCACTTTGCCCGGCTCTTGATCTGTTGTTTCTTGTCCTTGAACCACCGCCGGGTCATCCCTTTATATACACAGGTTGACGCCTGGCAGTTTACAGAATCGCGGCCAGCTCATAAACGTGTCCGGCTCGGTTTCTACCCTTTCTTATCTTACAACACAAGATACACACCATATGGCGGTTTATGTCTACGGGCACTAATCCGCCTTTGGGCCCTGGGTCTTTAGATCTCTATAGTAAAGTGCCATTGTCCTTGTCTTCATGTGCTTCAATATGGATTACTCCTTATGGGTATAACCCGGCCCCTCCTGGGCGGTTTATACTCAGTAGTTATATCCCCAACACTTTGGATCTGTGATAGAAGGTGTACCCAACAGTCTCCTTTGGGTATCCTATGAAGACAGATTTCTCCGATTTGGGTTCGGGCTTATCAGGTTGAAGCTTCTTCACATAAGCATCGCAGCCCCAAACTTTAAGAAATGACAACTTGGGTTTCTTGCCAAACCACAATTCATCAGGTGTCGTCTCAACGGATTTAGATGGTGCCCTATTTAATGTGAATGCAGCCGTCTCTAAAGCATAACCCCAAAATGATAGCAGTAAATCAGTAAGAGACATCATAGATCGCACCATATCTTGTAAAGTACGATTACGACATTCCGACACACCATTACGCTGTGGTGTTCCGGGTGGCGTGAGTTGCGAAACTATTTCGTATTGTTTCAAATGAAGACCAAACTCGTAACTCAAATATTCTCCTCCATGATCAGATCGTAGAAACTTTATTTTCTTGTTACGATGATTTTCCACTTCACTCTGCAGTTCATTGAACTTATAAAATGTTTCATTAAGTAGATATACCCATATCTGTTCAAATCATCTATGAAGGTGAGAAAATAACGACCTCCACCGGGAGCCTCAATGTTCATTGGAGCACATACATCAGTGTGTATGATTTCCAATAACTCTGTTGCTCGCTCCATTGTTCCGGAGAACGAAGTTTTAGTCACCTTGCCCATGAGGCATGGTTCGCAAGTACCAAGTGATTCATAATCAAGTGATTCCAGAAGTCCATCAGAATGGAGTTTCTTCATGCGCTTTACACCAATATGACCTAAACGGTAGTGCCACAAATAAGTTGCACTATCATTATCAACTCTGCATCTTTTGGCTTCAATACTATGAACATGTGTATCACTACTATCAAGATTTAGTAAAAATAGACCACTATCAAGGGTGCATGACCATAAAAGATATTACTCATATAAATAGAACAACCATTATTCTTTGATTTAAATGAATAACCGTCTTGCATCAAACAAGATCCAGATATAATGTTCATGCTCAACGCTGGCACCAAATAACAATTATTTAGGTCTAAAACTAATCCCGAAGGTAGATGTAGAGGTGGTGTGCCGACGGCGATCACATCGACTTTGGAACTATTTCCCACGCGCATCGTCACCTCATCCTTAGCCATTCTTCGCTTAATCTGTAGCCCCAATTTCGAGTTGCAAATGTTAGCAACTGAACCAGTATCAAATACCTAGGCACTACTGCGAGTAGTGAAGGAAATATGCCCTAGAGGCAATAATAAAGTTATTATTTATTTCCTTATATCATGCTAAATGTTTATTATTCATGCTAGAATTGTATTAACCGGAGACATAATACATGTGTGAATACATAGACCAACAGAGTGCCACTAGTATGCCTCTACTTGACTAGCTCGTTAATCAAAGATGGTTATGTTTCCTAACCATGAACAAAGAGTTGTTATTTGATTAACGAGGTCACATCATTAGTTGAATGATCTGATTGACATGACCCATTCCATTAGCTTAGCACCCGATCGTTTAGTATGTTGCTATTGCTTTCTTCATGACTTATACATGTTCCTATAACTATGAGATTATGCAACTCCCGTTTACCGGAGGAACACTTTGGGTACTACCAAACGTCACAACGTAACTGGGTGATTATAAAGGAGTACTACAGGTGTCTCCAATGGTAGATGTTGGGTTGGCGTATTTCGAGATTAGGGTTTGTCACTCCGATTGTCGGAGAGGTATCTCTGGGCCCTCTCGGTAATACACATCACATAAGCCTTGCAAGCATAATAACTAAGATTTTAGTTATGAGATGATGTATTACGGAACGAGTAAAGAGACTTGCCAGTAACGAGATTGAACTAGGCATTGGATACCGACGATCGAATCTCGGGCAAGTAACATACCGATGACAAAGGGAACAACGTATGTTGTTATGCGGTCTGATCGATAAAGATCTTCGTAGAATATGTAGGAGCCAAAATGGGCATCCAGGTCCGGCTATTGGTTATTGACCGGAGACGTGTCTCGGTCATGTCTACATTGTTCTCGAACCGTAGGGTCCGCACGCTTAACGTTACGATGACAGTTATTATGAGTTTATGCATTTTGATGTACCGAAGGTTGTTCGGAGTCCCGGATGAGATCACGGACATGACGAGGAGTCTCGAAATGGTCGAGACGTAAAGATTGATATATTGGAAGCCTATGTTTGGACATCGGAAGTGTTCCGGGTGAAATCGGGATTTTACCGGATTACCGGGAGGGTTACCGGAACCCCCCGGGAGCCAAATGGGCCTACATGGGCCATTGTGGAAAGGTGAAAGGGGCTGCCAAGGAGGGCTGCGCACCTCCCCCCCTCCCCTAGTCCTATTAGGACTAGGAGAGGTGGCCGGCCACCTCTCTCTCTTTTCCTCTCCCTTTTTCCCAAGGAGTCCTAGTTGGAATAGGATTGGAGGGGGGAGTCCTACTCCCGGTAGGAGTAGGACTCCTCCTGCGCCTCCCTCTCTTTGGCCGGCCAGCCCCCCTCCCTCCAACCTTTATATAAGGGGGCAGGGGACACCCCAACACACACAAGTTGATCCTTGAGATCGTTCCTTAGCCGTGTGCGGTGCCCCCTGCCACCAAATTCCACCTCGATCATACCGTTACAGTGCTTAGGCGAAGCCCTGTGTCGGTAGTACATCAAGATCGTCACCACGCCGTCGTGCTGACGGAACTCTTCCTCGACGCTTTGCTGGATCGGAGCCCGAGGAACGTCATCGAGCTGAACGTGTGCTAAGAACTCGGAGGTGCCGGAGTAACGGTGCTTGGATCGGTCAGATCGGGAAGAAGACGTACGACTACTTCCTCTACGTTGTGTCAACGCTTCCGTTGCGATCTACAAGGGTACGTAGATCAGACTCTCCCCCTCGTTGCTATGCATCACCATGATCTTGCGTGTGCGTAGGAAAATTTTTGAAATTACTGCGTTCCCCAACAGTGGTATCAGAGCCTAGGTTTTATGGTTTGATGTTATTTGCACGAGTAGAACACAAGTGAGTTGTGGGCGATACAAGTCATACTGCCTACCAGCATGTCATACTTTGGTTCGGCGGTATTGTTGGACGAGATGATCCGGACCAACCTTACGCGTACTCTTACGCGAGACCGGTTCCCTCGACGTGCTTTGCACATAGATGGCTTGCGGAAGACTGTCTCTCCAACTTTAGTTGAACCAAGTGTGACTATGCCCGGTCCTTGAGAAGGTTAAAACGGAGTCTATTTGACGAACTATCGTTGTGGTTTTGATGCGTAGGTGAGATGAGTTCTTACTTAAGCCCGTAGCAGCCACGTAAAACTTGCAACAACAAAGTAGAGGACGTCTAACTTGTTTTTGCAGGGCATGTTGTGATGTGATATGGTCAAGGCATGATGCTGATTTTATTGTATGAGATGATCATGTTTTGTAACCGAGTTATCGGCAACTGGCAGGAGCCATATGGTTGTCGCTTTATTGTATGCAATGCAATCGCGATGTAATGCTTTACTTTATTGCTAAGCGGTAGTGATAGTCGTGGAAGCATAAGATTGGCGAGACGACAACGATGCTACGATGGAGATCAAGGTGTCGCGCCGGTGACGATGGTGATCATGACGGTGCTTCGGAGATGGAGATCACAAAGCACAAGATGATGATGGCCATATCATATCACTTATATTGATTGCATGTGATGTTTATCCTTTTATGCATCTTATCTTGCTTTGATTGACGGTAGCATTATAAGATGATCTCTCACTAAATTATCAAGAAGTGTTCTCCCTGAGTATGCACCGTTGCAAAAGTTCTTCGTGCTGAGACACCACGTGATGATCGGGTGTGATAGGCTCTACGTTCAAATACAACGGGTGCAAAACAGTTGCACACGCAGAATACTCAGGTTAAACTTGATGAGTCTAGCATATGCAGATATGGCCTCGGAACACGGAGATCGAAAGGTCGAGCGTGAATCATATAGTAGATATGATCAACATAACGATGTTCACCATTGAAAACTACTCCATCTCACGTGATGATCGGTTATGGTTTAGTTGATTTGGATCACGTGATCACTTAGAGGATTAGAGGGATGTCTATCTAAGTGGGAGTTCTTAAGTAATATGATTAATTGAACTTAAATTTATCATGAACTTAGTCCTGGTAGTATTTTGCAAATTATGTTGTAGATCAATAGCTCGCGTTGTTGCTTCCCTATGTTTATTTTGATATGTTCCTAGAGAAAATTGTGTTGAAAAGATGTTAGTAGCAAAGATGCGGATTGGATCCGTGATCAGAGGTTTATCCTCATTGCTGCACAGAAGAATTATGTCCTTGATGCACCGCTAGGTGAAAGACCTATTGCAGGAGCAGATGCAGACGTTATGAACGTTTGGCTAGCTCAATATGATGACTACTTGATAGTTTAGTGCACCATGCTTAATGGCTTAGAATCGGGACTTCAAAGACGTTTTGAACGTCATGGACCATATGAGATGTTCCAGGAATTGAAGTTAATATTTCAAGCAAATACCCGAGTTGAGAGATATGAAGTCTCCAACAAGTTCTATAGCTAAAAGATGGAGGAGAATCGCTCAACTAGTGAGCATGTGCTCAGATTGTCTGGGTACTACAATCGCTTGAATCAAGTGGGAGTTAATCTTCCAGATAAGATAGTGATTGACAGAATTCTCTAGTCACCATCACCAAGTTAGTAGAACTTCGTGATGAACTATAATATGCAAGGGATAACGAAAACAACTCCCAAGCTCTTCGTGATGCTGAAATCAACGAAGGTAGAAATCAAGAAAAACATCAAGTGTTGATGGTTGACAAGACCACTAGTTTCAAGAAAAGGGCAGAGGGGAGAAGGGGAACTTCAAGAAGAACGGCAAGCAAGTTGCTGCTCAAGTGAAGAAGCCCAAGTCTTATCCTAAGCCTGAGACTAAGTGCTTCTACTGCAAAGGGACTGGTCACTGGAAGCGGAACTACCCCAAGTGATTGGCGGATAAGAAGGATGGCAAAGTGAACATAAGTATATTTGATATACATGTTATTGATGTGTACTTTACTAGTGTTTATAGCAACCCCTTAGTATTTGATGCTAGTTCAGTTGCTAAGAGTAGTAACTCGAAACGGGAGTTGCAGAATAAACAGAGACTAGTTAAGGGTGAAGTGACGATGTGTGTTGGAAGTGGTTCCAAGATTGATATGATCATCATCGCACACTCCCTATAATTTCGGGATTAGTGTTGAACCTAAATAAGTGTTATTTGGTGTTTGCGTTGAACATGAATATGATTTGATCATGTTTATTGTAATACGGTTATTCATTTAAGTAAGAGAATAAATTGTTGTTCTGTTTACACGAATAAAACCTAATATGGTTACACACCCAATGAAAATAGTTCATTGGATCTCGATCTTAATAATACACATATTCATAATATTGAAACCAAAAGATGCAAAGTTAATAATGATAGTGCAACTTATTTGTGGCACTGCTGTTTAGGTCATATTGGTATAAAGCGCATGAAGAAACTCCATGCTGATGGATTTTCGGAATCACTTGATTATGAATCACTTGATGCTTGCGAACCATGCCTTTTGGGCAAGATGACTAAAACGCCGTTCTCCGGAACAATGAAGCAAGCAACAGATTTGTTGGAAATCATACATACTGATGTATGTGGTCCGATGAATATTAAGGCTTGCAGCAGGTATCATTATTTTCTGACCTTCACAAATGATTTGAGCAGATATGAGTATATCTACTTGATGAAACATAAGTCTGAAACATTTGAAAAGTTCAAATAATTTCAGAGTGAAGTGAAAAACATCGTGACAAGAAAATAAAGTTTCTACGATCTGATCGCGGAGACAAATATTTGAGTTACGAGTTTGGTCTTCAGTTAAAACAATGTGAAATAGTTTCACTACTCACGCCACCTCGAACACCACATCATAATGGTGTGTCCGAACGTCATAACCGTACTTTATTGGATATAGTGCAATCTATGATGTCTCTTACTGATTTACCACTATTGTTTTTGGGGTCATGCATTAGAGACAGCTGCATTCACGTTAAAAAAGGGGCACCATCTATATCCGTCGAGACGACACCTTATGAACTATGGTTTGGCAAGAAACCAAAGTTGTCGTTTCTTAAAGTTTGGGGTTGCGATGCTTATATGAAAAAGTTTCATCCTGATAAGCTCAAACTTAAATCGGAGAAGTGCGTCTTCATAGGATATCCAAAGGAAACTATTGGATACACCTTCTATCACAGATCCGAATGCAAGACATTTTGTTGCTAAAATTCGGAAACTTTCTGGAGAAGGAGTTTCTCTCGAAAGGAGTGGGAGGAAAGTAGAAAACTTGATAAGGTAATTGTACCTTCTCCCTTGTTGGAAAGTAGCACATCACAGAAAACTGTTTCTGTGACACCTACACCAATTAGTGAGGAAGCTAATGATGATGATCATGAAACTTCGGGACAAGATACTACTGAACCACGTAGATCAACCAGAGTGAGATCCGCACCAGAGTGGTACGGTAATCCAATTCTGGAAGTCATGCTATTAGATCATGATGAACCTACGAACTATGAAGAAGCGATGGTGAGCCCAGATTCCGCAAAGTGGCTTGAAGCCATGAAATCTGGGATGGGATTCATGTATGAAAACAAAGTATGGACTTTGGTTGACTTTCCCGATGATCGGCAAGCCATAGAAAATAAATGGATCTTCAAAAGGAAGACGGACGTTGATAGTAGTGTTACTATCTACAAAGCTAGAATTGTCGCAAAAGGTTTTCGACAAGTTCAAAGTGTTGACTACGATGAGAGTTTCTCACTCGTATCTATGCTTAAGTCTGTCCGAGTCATGTTAGTAATTGCCGCATTTTATGAAATCTGGCAAATGGATAAACAAAACTGCATTCCTTAATGGATTTATTAAAGAAGAGTTGTATATGATGCAACAGAAGGTTTTGTCAATCCGAAAGGTACTAACAAAGTGTGCAAGCTCCAGCGATCCATCTGTGGACTGGTGCATGTTGGGGAACGCAGTAATTTCAAAAAATTTCCTACGCACACGCAAGATCATGGTGATGCATAGCAACGAGGGGGAGAGTCTGATCTACGTACCCTAGTAGATCGCAACGGAAGCGTTGACACAACGTAGAGGAAGTAGTCGTACGTCTTCTTCCCGATCCGACCGATCCAAGCACCGTTACTCCAGCACCTCCGAGTTCTTAGCACACGTTCAGCTCGATGACGTTCCTCGGGCTCCGATCCAGCAAAGCGTCGAGGAAGAGTTCCGTCAGCACGACGGCGTAGTGACGATCTTGATGTACTACCGACGCAGGGCTTCGCCTAAGCACTGTAACGGTATGATCGAGGTGGAATTTGGTGGCAGGGGGCACCGCACACGGCTAAGGAACGATCTCAAGGATCAACTTGTGTGTCTTGGGGTGTCCCCTGCCCCCGTATATAAAGGTTGGAGGGAGGGGGGCTGGCCGGCCAAAGAGGGGGAGGCGCAGGAGGAGTCCTACTCCCACCGGGAGTAGGACTCCCCCCTCCAATCCTATTCCAACTCGGACTCCTTGGGAAAAAGGGAGAGGGAAAGAGAGAGAGGTGGCCGGCCACCTCTCCTAGTCCTAATAGGACTAGGGGAGAGGGGGAGGTGCGCAGCCCTCCTTGGCAGCCCCTTTCACCTTTCCACAATGGCCCATGTAGGCCCATTTGGCTCCCGGGGGGTTCCGGTAACCCTCCCAGTAATCCGGTAAAATCCCGATTTCACCCGGAGCACTTCCGATGTCCAAACATAGACTTCCAATATATCAATCTTTACGTCTCGACCATTTTGAGACTCCTCGTCATGTCCGTGATCTCATCTGGGACTCCGAACAACCTTCGGTACATCAAAATGCATAAACTCATAATAACTGTCATCGTAACGTTAAGCGTGCGGACCCTACGGTTCGAGAACAATGTAGACATGACCGAGACACGTCTCCGGTCAATAACCAATAGCGGGACCTGGATGCCCATATTGGCTCCTACATATTCTACGAAGATCTTTATCGGTCAGACCGCATAACAACATACGTTGTTCCCTTTGTC
This sequence comes from Triticum monococcum, assembly GCA_034509565.1. Taxonomy (NCBI): domain Eukaryota; kingdom Viridiplantae; phylum Streptophyta; class Magnoliopsida; order Poales; family Poaceae; genus Triticum; species Triticum monococcum. The sequence goes on from CM067843.1 coordinate 73,045,872, forward strand.
ATCGGTATGTTACTTGCCCGAGATTCGATCGTCGGTATCCAATACCTAGTTCAATCTCGTTACTGGCAAGTCTCTTTACTCGTTCCATAATACATCATCTCATAACTAACATCTTAGTTATTATGCTTGCAAGGCTTATGTGATGTGTATTACCGAGAGGGCCCAGAGATACCTCTTCCACAATCGGAGTGACAAACCCTAATCTCGAAATACGCTAACCCAACATCTACCATTGGAGACACCTGTAGTAATCCTTTATAATCACCCAGTTACGTTGTGACGTTTGGTAGTACCAAAAGTGTTCCTCCGTTAAACGGGAGTTGCATAATCTCATAGTTATAGGAACATGTATAAGTCATGAAGAAAGCAATAGAAACATACTAAGCGATCGGGTGCTAAGCTAATGGAATGGGTCATGTCAATCAGATCATTCAACTAATGATGTGACCTCGTTAATCAAATAACAACTCTTTGTTCATGGTTAGGAAACATAACCATCTTTGATTAACGAGCTAGTCTAGTAGAGGCATACTAGTGACACTCTGTTGGTCTATGTATTCACACATGTATTATGTTTCCGGTTAATACAATTCTAGCATGAATAATAAACATTTATCATGATATAAGGAAATAAATAATAACTTTATTATTGCCTCTAGGGCATATTTCCTTCAGTCTCCCACTTGCACTAGAGTCAATAATCTAGATTACACAGTAATGATTCTAACACCCATGGAGCCTTGGTGCTGATCATGTTCTACAACATTCAGATCCGTATGTATCTTGCAAATCTCTATGTCTCCCACCTGGACTAAATCCCGGATGGAGTTGAAGCGTCTCTTGATGTGTTTGGTTCTTTTGTGAAATCTGGATTCCTTTGCCAAGGCAATTGCACCAGTATTGTCACAGAAGATTTTCATTAGACCCGATGCACTAGGTATGACACCTAGATCGGATATGAACTCCTTCATCCAGACTCCTTCGTTCGCTGCTTCCGAAGCAGCTATGTACTCCGCTTCACATGTAGATCCTGCTACGACGCTTTGTTTAGAACTGCACCAACTGACAGCTCCATCGTTTAAAGTAAACACGTATCCGGTTTGCGATTTAGAATCGTCCGGATCAGTGTCAAAGCTTGCATCAACGTAACCTCTTACGGTGAGCTCTTTGTCACCTCCATATACGAGAAACATATCCTTAGTCCTTTTCAGGTATTTCAGGATGTTCTTGACCGCTGTCCAGTGATCCACTCCTGGATTACTTTGGTACCTCCCTGCTAAACTTATAGCAAGGCACACATCAGGTCTGGTACACAGCATTCCATACATGATAGAGCCTATGGCTGAAGCATAGGGAACATCTTTCATTTTCTCTCTATCTTCTGCAGTGGTCGGGCATTGAGTCTGACTCAACTTCACACCTTGTAACACAGGCAAGAACCCTTTCTTTGCTTGATCCATTTTGAACTTCTTCAAAATCTTGTCAAGGTATGTGCTTTGTGAAAGTCCAATTAAGCGTTTTGATCTATCTCTATAGATCTTTATGCCTAATATGTAAGCAGCTTCCCCGAGGTCTTTCATCGAAAAACTTTTATTCAAGTATCCCTTTATGCTATCCAGAAATTCTATATCATTTCCAATTAGTAATATGTCATCCACATATAATATCAGAAATGCTACATAGCTCCCACTCACTTTCTTGTAAATACAGGCTTCTCCAAAAGTCTGTATAAATCCAAATGCTTTGATCACACTATCAAAGCGTTTATTCCAGCTCCGAGATGCTTGCACCAGTCCATAAATGGATCGCTGGAGTTTGCACACTTTGTTAGCTCCCTTTGGATCGACAAAACCTTCTGGTTGCATCATATACAACTCTTCTTCCAGAAATCCATTCAGGAATGCGGTTTTTACATCCATTTGCCAAATTTCATAATCATAAAATGCGGTAATTGCTAACATGATTCTGACAGATTTAAGCATCGCTACGGGTGAGAAAGTCTCATCGTAGTCAACTCCTTGAACTTGTCGAAAACCTTTTGCGACAAGTCGAGCTTTGTAGACAGTAACATTACCATCAGCGTCAGTCTTTTTATTAAAGATCCATTTATTCTCAATTGCTTGGCGATCATCGGGCAAGTCAACCAAAGTCCATACTTTGTTCTCATACATGGATCCCATCTCAGATTTCATGGCTTCAAGCCACTTTGCGGAATCTGGGTTCACCATCGCTTCTTCATAGTTCGTAGGTTCATCATGATCTAGTAGCATGACTTCCAGAACAGGATTACCGTACCACTCTGGTGCGGATCTTACTCTGGTTGATCTATGAGGTACAGTAGTATCTTGATCTAAAGTTTCATGATCATCATCATTAACTTCCTCTCTTATTGGTGTGGGTCTCACAGAAACAGTTTTCTGTGATGTACTATTTCCCAATAACGGAGTAGGTACAGTTACCTCGTCAAGTTCTACTTTCCTCCCACTCACTTCTTTCGAGAGAAACTCCTTCTCAAGAAAGTTTCCGAATTTAGCAACAAAAGTCTTGCCTTCGGATCTGTGATAGAAGGTGTATCCAATAGTTTCCTTTGGATATCCTATGAAGACACACTTCCCCGATTTGGGTTCGAGCTTATCAGGTTGAAGCTTTTTCACATAAGCATCGCAGCCCCAAACTTTAAGAAACGACAACTTTGGTTTCTTGCCAAACCACAGTTCATAAGGCGTCGTCTCAACGGATTTAGATGGTGCCCTATTTAACGTGAATGCGGCCGTCTCTAAAGCATAACCCCAAAATGATAGCGGTAAATCAGTAAGAGACATCATAGATCGCACCATATCTAGTAAAGTATGATTACGACGTTCGGACACACCATTACGTTGTGGTGTTCCGGGTGGCGTGAGTTGCGAAACTATTCCACAATTTTTCAAATGTACACCAAACTCGTAACTCAAATATTCTCCTCCACGATCAGATCGTAGAAACTTTATTTTCTTGTTACGATGATTTTCAACTTCACTCTGAAATTCCTTGAACTTTTCAAATGTTTCAGACTTATGTTTCATTAAGTAGATATACCCATATCTGCTTAAATCATCTATGAAGGTGAGAAAATAACGATATCCGACACGAGCCTCAATATTCATCGGACCACATACATCGGTATGTATGATTTCCAATAAATCTGTTGCTCTCTACATAGTACCGGAGAACGGTGTTTTAGTCATCTTGCCCATGAGGCACGGTTCGCAAGTACCAAGTGATTCATAATCAAGTGGTTCCAAAAGCCCATCAGCATGGAGTTTCTTCATGCGCTTTACACCGATATGACCTAAACGGCAGTGCCACAAATAGGTTGCACTATCATTATCAACTCTGCATCTTTTGGCTTCAACATTATGAATATGTGTATTACTACTATCGAGATTCAATAAGAATATACCACTTTTCAAGGGTGCATGACCATAAAAGATATTACTCATATAAATAGAACAACCATTATTCTCTGATTTAAATGAATAACCGTCTCGCATCAAACAAGATCCAGATATAATGTTCATGCTCAACGCTGGCACCAAATAACAATTATTTAGGTCTAATATTAATCCCGAAGGTAGATGTAGAGGTAGCGTGCCGACCGCGATCACATCGACTTTGGAACCGTTTCCCACGCGCATCATCACCTCGTCCTTTGCTAGTGTCCGCTTATTCTGTAGTCCCTGTTTCGAGTTGCAAATATTAGCAACAGAACCAGTATCAAATACCCAGGTGCTACTGCGAGCATTAGTAAGGTACACATCAATAACATGTATATCACATATACCTTTGTTCACCTTGCCATCCTTCTTATCCGCCAAATACTTGGGGCAGTTCCGCTTCCAGTGACCAGTCTGCTTGCAGTAGAAGCACTTAGTTTCAGACTTAGGTCCATACTTGGGTTTCTTCTCCTGAGCAGCAACTTGCTTGCTGTTCTTCTTGAAGTTCCCCTTCTTCTTCCCTTTGCCCTTTTTCTTGAAACTAGTGGTTTTGTTAACCATCAACACTTGATGCTCCTTCTTGATTTCTACCTCCGCAGCTTTCAGCATAGCGAAGAGCTCGGGAATAGTCTTGTTCATCCCTTGCATATTATAGTTCATCACAAAGCTCTTGTAGCTTGGTGGCAGTGATTGGAGAATTCTGTCAATGACGCAATCATCCGGAAGTGTAACTCCCAATTGAATCAAGTGATTATTATACCCAGACATTTTGAGTATATGCTCACTGACAGAACTGTTCTCCTCCATCTTGCAGCTATAGAACTTATTGGAGACTTCATATCTCTCAATCCGGGCATTTGCTTGAAATATTAACTTGAACTCCTGGAACATCTCATATGCTCCATGACGTTCAAAACGTCGTTGAAGTCCCGGTTCTAAGCCGTAAAGCATGGCACACTGAACTATTGAGTAGTCATCAGCTTTGCTCTGCCAGACGTTCATAACTTCTCGTGTTGCTCTTGCAGCAGGCCTGGCACTCAGCGGTGCTTCCAGGACGTAATTCTTCTGTGCAGCAATGAGGATAATCCTCAGGTTACGGACCCAGTCCGTGTAATTGCTACCATCATCTTTCAACTTTGCTTTCTCAAGGAACGCACTAAAATTCAACGGAATAACAGCACGAGCCATCTATCTACAATCAACATAAACAAGCAAGATACTATCAGGTACTAAGTTCATGATAATTTTTAAGTTCAGTTAATTTACTTAAGAACTCCCACTTAGATAGACATCCCTCTAATCCTCTAAGTGATCACGTGATCCAAATCAACTAAACCATAACCGATCATCACGTGAGATGGAGTAGTTTTCAATGGTGAACATCAATATGTTGATCATATCTACTATATGATTCACGCTCGACCTTTCGGTCTCCGTGTTCCGAGGCCATATCTGTATATGCTTGGCTCGTCAAGTATAACCTGAGTATTCCGCGTGTGCAACTGTTTTGCACCCGTTGTATTTGAACGTAGAGCCTATCACACCCGATCATCACGTGGTGTCTCAGCACGAAGAACTTTTGCAACGGTGCATACTCAGGGAGAACACTTCTTGATAATTTAGTGAGAGATCATCTTATAATGCTACCGTCAATCAAAGCAAGATAAGATGCATAAAAGGATAAACATCATATGCAATCAATATAAGTGATATGATATGGCCATCATCATCTTGTGCTTTGTGATCTCCATCTCCGAAGCACCGTCATGATCACCATCGTCACCGGTCGGGTTTTGAGTCACACCTTGAGTTCTTGCCTGTGTTACAAGGTGTGACTCAAAACCCGACCACGGCAGAAGATAGAAAGAGAATGAAAGTCATTCCCTATGCCTTGGCCGTAGGTTCTATAAAGTATGCCATGCTGTGTACCAGATCTATTGTATACCCTACACTGATTATGGCAAGGGAATACAATAGTGATCTAGGAGTAAATCACTGGACAGCGGTCAGAATTATCCTTAGTGAAATAAGGATATGTTTCTCGATTATGGACGTGACAAAAAGGTTCGTCGTAAAGGGTTACGTCGATGCAAGTTTTTGACACTGATCTAGATGAATCTAAAGTCTCAATCTGGATACATATTGAAAGTGGGAGCAATTAGCTAGAGTAGCTCCGTGTAGAGCATTGTAGACATAGAACTTGCAAAATACTTACGGATCTGAATGTGACAGACCCGTTGACTAAAATTATCTCACAAGCAAAACATGATCACACCTTAGTACTCTTTGGGTGTTAATCACATAGATATGTGAACTAGATTACTGACTCTAGTAAACCCTTTGAGTGTTGGTCACATGACGATGTGAACTATGGGTGTTAATCACATGGTGATGTGAACTTTTGCTGTTAAATCACATGGCGATGTGAACTAGATTATTGACTCTAGTGCAAGTGGGAGACTGAAGGAAATATGCCCTAGAGGCAATAATAAAGTTATTATTTATTTCCTTATATCATGCTAAATGTTTATTATTCATGCTAGAATTGTATTAACCGGAAACATAATACATGTGTGAATACATAGACCAACAGAGTGTCACTAGTATGCCTCTACTTGACTAGCTCGTTAATCAAAGATGGTTATGTTTCCTAACCATGAACAAAGAGTTGTTATTTGATTAACGAGGTCACATCATTAGTTGAATGATCTGATTGACATGACCCATTCCATTAGCTTAGCACCCGATCGTTTAGTATGTTGCTATTGCTTTCTTCATGACTTATACATGTTCCTATAACTATGAGATTATGCAACTCCCGTTTACCGGAGGAACACTTTGGGTACTACCAAACGTCACAACGTAACTGGGTGATTATAAAGGAGTACTACAGGTGTCTCCAATGGTAGATGTTGGGTTGGCGTATTTCGAGATTAGGGTTTGTCACTCCGATTGTCGGAGAGGTATCTCTGGGCCCTCTCGGTAATACACATCACATAAGCCTTGCAAGCATAATAACTAAGATGTTAGTTATGAGATGATGTATTACGGAACGAGTAAAGAGACTTGCCAGTAACGAGATTGAACTAGGTATTGGATACCGACGATCGAATCTCGGGCAAGTAACATACCGATGACAAAGGGAACAACGTATGTTGTTATGCGGTCTGGCCGATAAAGATCTTCGTAGAATATGTAGGAGCCAATATGGGCATCCAGGTCCCGCTATTGGTTATTGACCGGAGACGTGTCTCGGTCATGTCTACATTGTTCTCGAACCGTAGGGTCCGCACGCTTAACGTTACGATGACAGTTATTATGAGTTTATGCATTTTGATGTACCGAAGGTTGTTCGGAGTCCCGGATGAGATCACGGACATGACGAGGAGTCTCGAAATGGTCGAGACGTAAAGATTGATATATTGGAAGTCTATGTTTGGACATCGGAAGTGTTCCGGGTGAAATCGGGATTTTACCGGATTACCGGGAGGGTTACCGGAACCCCCCGGGAGCCAAATGGGCCTACATGGGCCATTGTGGAAAGGTGAAAGGGGCTGCCAAGGAGGGCTGCGCACCTCCCCCTCTCCCCTAGTCCTATTAGGACTAGGAGAGGTGGCCGGTCACCTCTCTCTCTTTCCCTCTCCCTTTTTCCCAAGGAGTCCTAGTTGGAATAGGATTGGAGGGGGGAGTCCTTCTCCCGGTGGGAGTAGGACTCCTCCTGCGCCTCCCCCTCTTTGGCCGGCCAGCCCCCCTCCCTCCAACCTTATATACGGGGGCAGGGGACACCCCAAGACACACAAGTTGATCCTTGAGATCGTTCCTTAGCCGTGTGCGGTGCCCCCTGCCACCAAATTCCACCTCGATCATACCGTTACAGTGCTTAGGCGAAGCCCTGTGTCGGTAGTACATCAAGATCATCACTACGCCGTCGTGCTGACGGAACTCTTCCTCGACGCTTTGCTGGATCAGAGCCCGAGGAACGTCATCGAGCTGAACGTGTGCTAAGAACTCGGAGGTGCCGGAGTAACGGTGCTTGGATCGGTCGGATCGGGAAGAAGACGTACGACTACTTCCTCTATGTTGTGTCAACGCTTCCGTTGCGATCTACAAGGGTACGTAGATCAGACTCTCCCCCTCGTTGCTATGCATCACCATGATCTTGCTTGTGCGTAGGAAATTTTTTGAAATTACTGCGTTCCCCAACAAGTAGTAGTAAGGTACACATCAATAACATGTATATCAAATATACCTTTCACTTTGCCATCCTACTTCTCCGCCAACTACTTGGGGCAGTACCGCTTCCAGTGACCAGTCCCTTTGTAGTAGAAGCACTCAGTCTCAGGCTTAGGTCCAGACTTGGGTTTCTTCACTTGAGTAGCAACTAGCTTGCTGTTCTTCTTGAAGTTCCCTTTCTTCCCTTTACCCTTTTTCTTGAAATTGGTGGTCTTGTTGACCATCAACACTTGATGCTCCTTCTTGATTTCTACCTCCGTAGCCTTTAACATTGTGAAGAGATCGGGAATCGTCTTATCCATCCCTTGCATATTATAGTTCATTACGAAGCTCTTATAGCTTGGTGGCAGTGGTTGAAGAACTCTGTCAATGAAACTATCATCAGGGAGATTATCTCCTAGCTGAGACAGGTGGTCGTGGTACCCAGACATGCTGAGTATATGTTCACTGACAGAACTATTCTCCGCCATTTTGCAGCTATAGAACTTATTGGAGACTTCATATCTCTCAATCCGGGCATTTGCTTGAAATATTAACTACAACTCCCGGAACATCTCATATGCTCCATGACGTTCAAAACATCGTTGAAGTCCCGGTTCTAAGCCGTAAAGCATGCCACACTGAACTATCGAGTAGTCATCAGCTTTCCTCTGCTAGGTGTTTACAACATCTGGCATTGCTCCTGCAGCGGGTTTGTCACCTAGCGATTCTTCCTGATACATCTCCAACGTATCTATAATTTTTGATTGTTCCTCTCTGTTACATTATCTGTTTTGGATGTTTAATGGGCTTTACTATGCACTTTCATATTATTTTTGGGACTAACCTATTAACCGAAGGCCTAGTGCAAATTGCTGTTTTTTTTTGCCTATTTTGGTGTTTCGTAGAAAAGGAATATCAAATGGAATAAAACATTCGCGAGGATCATTTTTGGAACAAACGCAATCTAAGAGACTTGGAGTGGATGTCAAGGAAGCAGCAAGGAAGCCACGAGGCAGGAGGGCGCGGCCCCACACTCGTGGGCCCCTCGCAGCTCCACCGACCTACTTCTTTCGCCTATATATACTCATATACCCTGAAAACATTCAGGAGCACCACGGAACCCTATTTCCACTGCCGCAACCTTCTGTACCCATGAGATCCCATCTTGGGGTCTTTTCCGCTGCTCCGCTGGAGGGGGAATCAATCACGGAGGGCTTCTACATTGATACGTCTCCAACGTATCTAAAATTTTTGATTGTTCCATGCTATATTATATCCTATTTTGGACCTTATTGGGCTTTATTATACACTTTTATATTATTTTTGGGACTAACCTATTAACCGGAGGCCCAGCCCAGAATTGTTGTTTTTTGCCTATTTCAGAGATTCGCAGAAAAAGAATATCAAACGGACTCCAAACGGAATGAAACCTTCGGGAATGTGATTTTCAGAACGAACATGATCCAAAGGACTTGGACCCTCCATCAAGCAATCAACCAGGAAGGCACGAGGTAGGGAGGGCGCCTGCCCCCCAGGCGTGCCCTCCACCCTCATGGGGCCCACGTTGCTCCGCTGATGTACTCCTTCCTCCTATATATACCTACGTACCCCCAAACTACTAGATACGGAGCCAAAACCCTAATTCCACTGCCGTAACTTTCTGTATCCATGAGATCCCATCTTGGGGCTTTTTCCGGAGCTCCGCCGGAGGGGGTAACGATCACGGAGGGCTTCTACATCAACACCATAGCCTCTCCGATGAATTGTGAGTAGTTTACTTCAGACCTTCGGGTCCATAGCTATTAGCTAGATGGCTTCTTCTCTCTTTTTGGATCTCAATACAAAGTTCTCCCCCTCTCTTGTGGAGATCTATTCAATGTAATCTTCTTTTGCAGTGTGTTTGTTGAGACCGATGAATGGTGGGTTTATGATCAAGTTTATCTATGAACAATATTTGAATCTTCTCTGAATTCATTTATGTATGATTGATTATCTTCGCAAGTCTCTTTGAATTATCAGTTTGGTTTGGCCTACTAGATTTATCTTTCTTGCAATGGGAGAAGTGCTTAGTTTTGGGTTCAATCTTGCGGTGTCCTTTCCCAGTGACAGTAGGGGCAGCAAGGCATGTATTGTATTGTTGCCATCAAGGATAACAGGATGGGGTTTATATCATATTGCATGAGTTTATCCCTCTATATAATTTCATCTTGCTTAAAGCGTTACTCTATTCTCTTGAACTTAATACTCTAGATGCATGCTGGATAGCGATCGATGTGTGGAGTAATAGTAGTAGATGCAGGCAGGAGTCGGTCTACTTGTCTCGGACGTGATGCCTATATACATGATCATACCTAGATATTCTCATAACGGTGCTCAATTCTATCAATTTCTCAATAGTAATCTGTTCACCCACCGTAATACTTATGCTCTCGAGAGAAGCCTCTAGTGAAACCTATGGCCCCCGGGTCTATCTTCCATCATATTAATCTTCCAATACTTAGTTATTTCCTTTGCTATTTATTTTACTTGCATCTTTATTTCTCTTTATCATAAAAATACCAAAAAATATTATCTTATCATATCTATCTGATCTCACTCTCGTAGGTGACCGTGAAGGGATTGACAACCCCTTTATCGCATTGGTTGCAAGGAGTTTATTTGTTTGTGTAGGTGCGAGGGACTCGTGCGTGGCCTCCTACTGGATTGATACCTTGGTTCTCAAAAACTGAGGGAAATACTTACGCTACTCTGCTGCATCACCCTTTCCTCTTCAAGGGAAAAACAACGTAGTGCTCAAGAGGTAGCATAGATCAACACCATAGCCTCTCCTATGATGTGTGAGTAGTTTACCACAGACCTTCGGGTCCATAGTTATTAGCTAGATGGCTTCTTCTCTCTCTTTGGATCTCAATACAAAGTTCTCCTCGATTCTCTTGGAGATCTATTCGATGTAATTCTTTTTGCGGTGTGTTTTTCGAGATCCGATGAATTGTGGGTTTATGGTCAAGATTATCTATGAACAATATTTGGTTCTTCTCTGAATTCTTATATGCATGATTTAAATTTCTTTGAAGTCTCTTTGAATTATCAGTTTGGTTTGGCCTACTAGATTGATCTTTCTTGCAATGGGAGAAGTGCTTAGCTTTGGGTACAATCTTGCGGTGTCCTTTCCCAGTGACAGCAGGGGCAGCAAGGCATGTATTGTATTGTTGCCATCGAGGATAAAAAGATGGGGTTTATATCATATTGCTTGAGTTTATCCCTCTACATCATGTCATCTTGCCTAATGCGTTACTCTATTCTTATGAACTTAATACTCTAGATGCATGCTGGATAGCGGTCGATGTGTGGAGTAATAGTAGTAGATGCAAAATCATTTCGGTCTACTTGTCACGGACGTGATGCCTATATACATGATCATGCCCAGATATTCTCATAACTATGCGCTTTTCTATAAATTGCTTGATAGTAATTTGTTCACCCATCGTAGATTATGCTATCTTGAGAGAAGCCACTAGTGAAACCTATGGCCCCCGGGTCTATTCTCCATTATACTATTTTCCCGTCAACTAGCTATTTAGTCGTCGTTTATTTTGCAATCTGTACTTTTCAATCTATACAAAAAAAATACCAAAAATATTTATCTTATTATCTTTATCAGATCTCACTTTCGCATGTGGCCGTGAAGGGACTGACAACCCCTTTATCGCGTTGGTTGCAAGGTTCTTGATTGTTTGTGCAGGTACGAGGGACTTGCGTGTAGTCTCCTACTAGATTGATACTTTGGTTCTCAAAAACCGAGGGAAATACTTATGCTACTTTGCTGCATCACCCTTTCCTATTCAAGGGAAAACCAACGCATGCTCAAGAGGTAGCAAGAAGGATTTCTGGTGCCGTTGCCGAGGAGATTTGCACCAAGTCAAGTCGAGATTTGATCTCCCGACAACTAGACATTTCTGGCGCCGTTGCCGAGGAGATCTACAGATAAGTCAAGACTTACCAAGTACCCATCACAAACTCTTCTCCCTCGCATTACATTATTTGCCATTGGCCTCTCGTTTTCCTCTCCCCCACTTCACCTTTGCCGTTTTATTCGCCCTCTTCCGTTTGTCCTTCTATTTGCTCGTGTTACCATGTGCCTTCTATTAGCTTGCATCTTCGGTTGCTAAATATCTATTGTTATGGGTCCTCATCCTCTTGCTAATCTTTTTGAAAGATCCAATTATGATGAACCAATTGCTAGTGAGTTGAGTGCACTATATTATCTTTATGAAGTTTTGCTTGAAATTCATGAATCTGAAAAGTGTGATGAATTACTCTATGAGGCGATTCACGATAGATCTTTGAATGAAAAGCATGATTGCAATGATTTTATTATAAATTCTATTGATGTAAATTGTGCAAACAATATGCAAAACCCTAATCTTGGGGATGCTAGTTTTGCTATGTCATCTACTTGTTGCAATGATCATGATTGGGGTGACTCTTCTTATGATCTTGAAAATTTATTTAAGCCCCATGATGAATATGAGATTGATAATAATGTTTGCACTAATATTGAAAGTGGGTTTGGAAAAGTATCAACTTTAGATCCCACATATTTGGAGAATGTTCAATCTTATGAAGTTTTCGATAAAAGTGGGTTTGGAGAGGTCATGACTTTAGTTAATGTTAATCCCACTATTTTGGAAGAGTGTCAACTTTGCATGCATGTGGATCGTGTTGAGAATATTTTATGTGATAGATATTTTATTGAATTTTCCTATGATACCACATTTAATTATTATAAGAAAATAAAATATGATTGTAGAAAATTTCATGTTACTAAATTACCTCTCGTTATGTTGAGATTGCTATTGTTTCTTTCCGCTTCCTTGCATATGCTAGTTTCTGCTTGCTATGATAATTTGTTTGCCTATAAGATGCCCATGCATAGGAAGTATGTTAGACTTAGATGTGTTTGTCACGTGTTTCATGATGCTCTCTTTGTGTTTCAATTCTTGTCTTTCATGTGAGCATCATTGAAATTATCAATGCCTTGCTAGGGGCGTTAAACGATAGCGATTGTTCGGAGGCAACCCAATTTTATTTTTCTTTCTTGCTTTTTATTTCTGTTTAGTAATAAATAATTCATCTAGCTTCTGTTTAGATGTGGTTTTATGTTTTTAATTAGTGTTTCTGCCAAGTAGAACCTTTGGGAAGACTTGGGGAAAGTCTTTGTGATCTTTGTCGTGGATTTGTCACGGCAGATGTCCTCATGAAAGGACTTAGTCGTGGAGCCATCACAACGGGTTAGCTTAAAGGGGTTAAACCGGACAAGGGGACATGGGGAGTTTATACTAGTTCGGCCCCTTCGATGACGGTAAAAGCCTACGTCTAGTCGTGATTGGTATTGCTAGGGTTTCAAAGACCAGGGAGCGAATCCGCTTTGTCTGGCTCTCGAATTATTGTCTGTCCCTAAACCGTTGTCGGGTCATCCCTTTATATACATAGGTTGACGCCCGCCGGTTTACAGAGTCCCAAAGCCGGATCATAGATGTGTCCGATTTGGTCTCTACACTTCCTATCTTACAATGCAAGTTACATAATTAGGTCGGTTTACATCTAGAGGCCTTAACTCGCCTCTGGGCCTTGGGCCTTCATAAAGCGCCATCATCCTTACTTCTTCAGGGGCTTCTAATCTTCATGAAGCTAATCTGGCTACTCCTGGCCGGTTTATGTCCAGTAGTAATATCCCCAACATTAGGCCCCAGATTGGTTTGAACTTGTTCATGTCAATCTTCAGTACTTAGCAAAAAACTCCTCCTTTGCATCTTCACCTTGATTTTGTAAACCATCGTGACGTCATACTCCAGGATCATGATAAACCGTCCTGACGTCATCTATCCGTTGAAGCTGAGGATTACCGTCATTAATGCATATCCAGTCATCGAGGTGACACCATTATTAACTATCCATTTTTGAGCTCCTCGATTCCCGCACTTGTCGCTTTATCGCTTCGCCTTATAAATAGGGCCATGGTTCCTTATCATTTTCCCCCTTCGTCTCCCTTGCTTCTTCTTCCTCCTCGTGATACCTCTGCCCCTGAGCGCCGCCGCCTTCACCGAGTTTCTCCTCTGCTTCGACAAAGGCCGTTGCATTAACCCGACTGTTACCAGAGAGCTGCGGCGTTCCTCCGTTCCTTCAACAGTCACTGTAAGTCCTTTTCTTTTCCCCCTTGTAGATCTATCTAGGGTTTCCTTGTTCTCCGCAATTCATTGAAGTTCATCGGAGTTCCGGTGCTGCTCTTTCCTGTTCCTCCTTAGTCTATGGATCGAAAATCTCAATGTTGATATATTCCGTGTAATGGTTTGTTTTCCGCTACCACCACAAACTTTTTGCATGCGGAAAACTGATCTAAACTTTTACAACCTGCTTTGGGTCCTACCCTTTTTATGTCAAAATATTTTTGCCTTTCTGTCTTCGGTAGATCCAAAATTCCCATGTGATCCTGTGAAACTTGTTTTTCCTTACTTAGCCCTTTTCGCCTTAGATCTGTATCCTTTGTACCATCAGGGCGGTTTACCTTTGTAAAAACAATCTATCTCATACCATTAGTCCCCTAATAAACCGGCAAACTTTCCTTACGTTGATTGTAATAGTCCGGTTTAACAACACATGTATGCCCTTGATATGACCTTGTCATTCACTATTGTATTAGTCTCCGGTTTACGCAGTTTCACATACCTGTATATCTTTATTCCACTACATCTCGCGTACCACCGTGAATGATTTGTAAACCGGCATTTCTTTTCCAGCTTTTTGTTTCACAATGGCCAAACAGTTTGCCGCTTGCAATTGGGCTCATTCCCGGGTCACTGAGGAACAGTTGAACGGAATGGTCAGCATCGACACCTTGCCTAAGAAAACTGAAATTCGATGGCGAGTTCCAGGAACAGAAAATCCTCCAACCCCGAGGCAAGGTGAGGTTGTGGTCTTTGTCGACCACATAGGCCGTGGTTTCAAACCGCCAGGGTCAAAGTTTTACCGAGATGTGCTTGCCAGTTTCCAACTCCATCCTCAAGATATCGGACCCAACTCGGTATCCAATCTATGCAACTTCCAGGTCTTCTGTGAAGTGTACTTACAAGAAGAACCGACTGTTGAGATGTTCCGGGACTTCTTTCATCTGAACCGGCGTACATAATTTGTAAATGGTCCCAACACTGAACTTGGTGGTGTTTCTATTCAAAAGCGGAAGGAAGTTGAATTCCCTCATGTCAAACTGCACAATCACCCTAAGGAATGGAACCAGACTTGGTTCTACTGCATAGATACCTCCCCTGAAGATGAAAACCCTCTTCCAGGCTATCGTGATCACTGGATTTCCAACACTCATCCACTCCCACAACGTTTAAGCTCTGCGGAACGGGCCAAATATGCCCCTCAACTCGCCAAGCTCCGGGCCTTTATGGCCAACGGTTTAACAGCCGTTGATTTTGTGCGTTGCTAGATATCATGGAGCGTCTTGCCACTAAGCCGCCGCGCCAGTTTAATGTGTGACTATACCGGTGAGGTTGAAGACCCCCAACGCCACATCAACATTCAGGTAACCGATGAAGAGGTCTCTGAAAGTGTTAAGAAAATTTTGAATGAACCGGAATCAGTCTATCGCCAAGCCGGCTTGAGCCCCTTCTACACTCAGAATAAACTGCGTGCTATAAGCACAATGCTTCCTTTTTATCTTTGATATCTTTTGGTTTGTTCAACTTGTGAACCTTCCTCTGTTTGTGTATGAACAAGGTGATGATCCCTTCAGGAAACGGAAATCCGCAGATAAAGCAGAAAACCACCCCGTCCCAAAACCAAAGCTGTCAAGCGTACCTCAAAGCAGAAAACAGCTGACCGGATCAGCATGGAGCTTGATGAAGATGCAGATGATCTGGAAGTTGAGGTAGAACTTGACTCACTTGGCTCCCTTTTCATGCACCCCATTAACAATGATCTTTATCAGGAGGACGTAGAAGGTAGCCAGGCTAATGATGTAGAGGTAATTATCCTTTCCTCCGGTTCAGACTGTATGCCAACACAAAAAACCCGTCAAGCAGTCTGGAAAGTAAGCTTTTCTCATCCTCTTGCTTACTTGGATCCAACATTTATTTTGAAGACACAACAGCATGAAGCTCGCCGGACAACCCGGCACTATGGCCAACAGGTCACTTCGGCCGGTTTACCTGATACCCCGGTTCAGAAGCGCCGGTCTGAGGTCTCTCCCACTTCTGACAATTCTTATCCAAAGGCAGGTTATTTCAGACAACCTCTTAATCCTTTTGATTCAAATTATCAGTTGACACCTCCCTCATTCTCTAGCGAGTCGACAGCAACCCAACTCCCTCCTCTAAAAACTGTGGCTGGGTAAGCTGTCAAATCCTTTCTTCCAATGCATTGCAGATCTTGAATAAGACGATAAACCTCTTTGAATTTTGTTTCCAGAGCCAAAGCCAGACCCAGCAAGAAAGCTCGGGTCAACAATCCATCAGAAGAGCAGGCAGTTTTTGAAGAAGAGCAAATAGGTGAACCAGACCAAACTCGTGAACTGGATGGTCCTCATCCTGAGGCCACCTCTGATGAACCGCCCCTTCAAGACCGGAACACTGATGAACCACCAGAAGCTGATCTTGCCGTGCCTGATACTGAACCGACAGCTCCAAACTGGGCTAGTACGGTGAGAGGTACTGAGACTCCGTCATCACCCGCAAAAACCATTGAAGGCCAAGGAGATGATGTTATCATTACTGGCATGGGCCACAGCTCTCCTGGCCATCCCGTAATCTTGGCCAAACATAGTGCCAAAGAAGAGCATGCTGCTAGGGAAAAGGGCAAATGGAATACTGACTTATAAAGTTATGCCCATCTCAATGTTGAAGAACTTCACTCCAGATTCTTAAACCGTCTGCACTCAAACCGTGACTATGAAGCCAGTTTGGTAAACTTGATGAAGGAACGCTATGAGGTATTTTCATCTCCCTTTACTTCTTGATTCCAAAGTTGAAGTGCTAGCCCAAGTAGCCCTCAAGGGCCGTTTTATGATGTTAATCGTAACCCGGGTCTTTGTAACACTTTAAGTCTCTCCTGCTGACCCTCAAAATATCAGGTCCTTAGTGAAAACCAAGACCGATACTTTACCAATGTAATTATATAGCTTTCCTCAGCGTAGCCCCCAAAGGCCGGTTTAGCTTTGCAAGGTAATCCGGGTTTTAATCCATATGTCCATCTTGAACAGATGTACATTAGCCCCCAAGTGTCAAGGATAATGCTTGCATTATTCTAGGGACTTATAAAAGATGTAGTGAATCAGAGCAAATAGGCATTAGCCCCCAAGTATGAAGTGCATAACTTGTTATACGCTTTGTACTTAGAATATATATATATATATATATCCTGTTGTTGACATATCTTCACTGTTACAGGCCGAACTAAGCAGTAGAGATGCTCGAACCGCTGATTTGCAAGAGAACGTGAAATCCCAACAAGCAGAGGATGCGAAAGCCAAGGAGGAACTAACCAAAGCCTTGACAGCAATGGAAAAGCTAAAAGAGTCTTTTAGCAAAGATCGTGCTGACTGGGAAACCGAGAAGGTCGGTTTAACCAAAAGAGCTGAGGATGCCAAAGCAGCCCTGAAACCAGTTGTAGATGAACTAGCTGGTTTGAAACGGAAAATCAACGCCATGACTTCTGCTGTCTTTGGTAAGTATCTCCTTATGCAATTTGTCCAATTCATGAAACCTTATCATTTACCAGAGTGCTGATTTTAAACTGTGATAGGCACTCGTATTGCTCATCTGGGCACAGATATGCGGATGAAGCTTAAAGCGGCTTATACCTTGATTGAACAGCTGTACTCTGGGTCCCAGCGGGCTATTTGCACTGCGGCTTACAATAAACCGGCGCCATCACTGATAAAGGAAACTCTTGAGAAGCTGGCCATGTTACCAGCCCGGATTACCGAACTGAAGAAGGCAGCTGCAAGAGCAGGAGCATTAACCGCACTAATCCGAGCCAAGGCATGGATTCCAGATCTTGAAGCAGAGGACATCATTAAAGGATATCCAGGTGTGAAGGAGGATGGTTCAAACTTCGACAATGATGACCTCCGAAGGCTGACCAAAGAAATGCGGCCAATAGCCAGCAAACTGGCAGAGGACACCGACTTGTCTCATTTCCAACCGGCTTATGACGTTGAAGGGACAAGACAGCCTGCCGAAATCCATGAAGTCGAAGAACTTGTGCCTCCAATCCGTAAGCATACTTATGCTCCTGACATTAACCCCTCCAGCCTTATCCATGAAGAAGCCGTGTTTCAAGCTTTAACTGGAATCGATTGGTCGACGGTTGATTTCCAGCGTCTGGGGAGGGATGAAGAAGAAGTGATCGCACCAACTGACCCTCAACCATCAAACCGTCCAGACGAATCGTCTTAAACTGGCAGCCGGTTTACCAGCTATTGTGTGCCAATGGTTAAAAACAACTACTCAACTGGAGCCGTTTGGAAGCTTCATCATGTAATAGGATAGCAAAAACTCCTTTATCTGTCATGCCATCGAGCATGTTTTGTGATGCTGTGATAATGTGAAAAATTGCTCCACCTTTTGGGATCTATTTATGCATAACCCATGATGAGTTGTGTTCCTGGATACAAGAACTTGAAAAGTGTCCTAGTGGTTTACCACTAGACGGGTCATGATGCCCAAGAATAGACAATACTTGGATGGATAATCAAAGTTTGTATACAAAAAAATAATAGGTGCAACATACCTCGTTGGCTGACCAACTGCTTCTATGGTAAAGGTGTAAACACCAATCCGGAGCAGTGATAACTCCATCCTTTAATTTGCCGGATTATGATAATAAGCCGTACCAGGACATAATAAACACTGGGTTTTCCTTATAACACTGGCGACTTGTTAGTCAAAACTAGACCGGGGTAATGAACGCCTGTTTATAACTGATCATGTACTGACAACTTGTAGTTGAAAGCCAAGCCGGGTCAAGGACACCGGTTTATCAGAAGACATTAGGAACCTTAATAAAGGCGAAAAACTTAGCAAATAGGACTCGAAAAAGAAATATGCGAGGCTTTTTACGAGCTGCTAGGCTCCAAACCGAGGCTTTTCATGGGCTGCCAGGCCTCTGAGTTAAACCATTTAACAAAGCCTTTTAAGATGGGCCTCCAATTAACCAATCGTCGTTTTAACTTTGACAAGTTCAGGGTCTATATAAGATTGACTTGTCAAATGATCGGCGGGTCATACCAGGATTACCTGGGCAGGAGTGGCTTACTTGATGAAGGCAGGTTAACCCGGGGTTTTAGGTGAATACACCAGGCTTCCAAGCCATGGCTTGATAGCCAATTACAAGGGTCCTTTCAAACTCTTTGTTGCATTGCACAAAGAGCCCCCAAGTAACTTTGTGAGCTATGCTCACTGGGTGCCCATGTTTGAGTTTGTGCTCTGTGCAACACTCTCCTTGGCCCCACATAATTTCCTCTGTGGCTTAACGCCCATCAAGAGGTGTAGCTATGGTGTGGTAACAACCAAGCCCCCTAGTGAAATCCCTTTGTGTTGTTTAAACTGATCAAGAGGTGTAGCTATGGTGTGACAAAAACCAAGCCCCCTAGTGATATCTCTCTGTATCCGTGCGGCTGCAGAGACCGGTTTAACAAAACTTTGCTTTGTTAGTAGAAACTCTTGTAGGCACACACATGATGTAAAAAGAATAGAGGCCCCACTTTATTCGAGGCTCCGGTTTATTATATAATATATACGTTGTCATAAATATGTACATATGAAGAAGCCTGTGGCTTAAGTATAGTAAGGCGAAAGAAGAGCTATATTCCATGGCCGCTTGGTCTCCTCCTCCGATTTACGTGAGTCTTTGTGCTCTCGAACATCAATGAGGTAGTATGACCCGTTGTGCAGATTCTTGCTGACCACAAAAGGTCCTTCCCAAGGTGGGGATAACTTGTGCATATCAGTCTGATCCTGGATGAGCCGGAGCACCAGATCGCCTTCTTGAAAAGTTCTGGTCTTAACCCGACGGCTGTGATAACGTCAGAGATCTTGTTGGTAAATCGCCGAAGATGCTGCTGCAAGATCACGCTCCTCATCTAATAGGTCTAGAGAATCCTGACGTGCCTTCTCATTATCAGCTTCAACATAAGCCGTCACACGGGGAGTGTCATGGCGGATGTCACTAGGAAGAACCGCCTCCGCTCCATAAACCATGAAGAAAGGTGTGTAACCCATAGATCTGTTAGGTGTGGTGTTGATACTCCATAACACAGAAGGTAATTCCTCCACCCAACAACCCAGTGTCCGCTTCAAAGGAACCATAAGCCGGGGTTTAATACCTCGCAAAATTTCTTGATTTGCCCTCTCCACTTGTCCATTGGATTGGGGGTGAGCCACCGATGCTATATCAAGCCGGATGTGCTCACATTGGCAAAATCCCTCCATCTCTCCCTTTGACAAATTAGTACCGTTATCCATTATAATGCTGTGTGGAAAGCTAAACCGGAATATCACATTTTTTATGAACTGAACCGCTGTGGCCGCATCACACTTACTGACTAGCTCTGCTTCCACCCATTTGGTGAACTTCTCCACTGCCACTAATAAGTGGCTCTTTTTGTCCTTGGAGCGCTTAAAGGGTCCGACCATATCAAGCCCCCAAGTCGCAAACAGCCATGTTATTGGAATCATCCTCAACTCCTGAGCCGGAATATGAGCACGACGTGCAAATTTTTGACAACCGTCACATTGTTTGACTAAATCCTCAGCATCAGCATGAGCTGTTAACCAATAGAAACCGTAGCAAAAAGCTTTCGCCACCAAGGACTTTGAACCGGCGTGGTGACCACAATCCCCTTCATGGATTTCTTGCAAAATCTCACAACCCTCTTGAGGAGAAACACAACGCTGAATTGCCCCTGAGACGCTATAACGATGTAATTCTCCGTTGAGTATAGTCATCGATTTGGAACGCCGGATTATCTGCCGGGCCGAGGTTTCATCCTCTGGTAACTCGCCCCAGTTCATGTAAGCCAGTTATGGGACTGTCCAATCCGGTATGACATGCAAAGCTGCCACCAATTGAGCCTCCGGGTCAGGAATAGCCAACTCCTCCTCTGTTGGTACCTTGACCGACAGATTATGCAGCACGTCAAGAAAGACATTTGGTGGGACCAGTTTATGCTGGGAACCAAGGCGGCTTAGAGCGTCCTCCGCTTCATTCTTTCGCCGGTCCATATGGTCCACCTGATACCCTTGAAGTGACCAGCCACTGTGTCCACCTTTCGTTGATATGCAGCCATGAGTGGGTCTTTAGAATCCCAAGTGCCAGATACCTGTTGAGCCACCAGATCTGAATCCCCAAAGCACTTAACCCGGCTTAAGTTCATCTCCTTAGCCATCCGAAGACCATGGAGTAAGGCCTCATACTCAGCTGCATTGTTAGTACAGGGGAATATTAAACGGAGGACATAACAAAACTTGTCACCTCGTGGGGAAGTTAGTATGACTCCAGCCCCCGAGCCCTCCAACTGCCTGGATCCATCAAAATGAATAGTCCAATACGTGTTATCTGGCTTTTCCTCTGGTGCCTGCAACTCTATCCAATCATTGATGAAGTCCACAAGTGCTTGGGATTTAATGGCTGTGCGAGGTGTGTATTTGAGGCCGTGAGGTCCAAGCTCAATAGCCCACTTAGCAATCCGGCCAGTTGCTTCTCTGTTTTGAATAATATCTCCCAGAGGGGCTGAACTGACCACTATGATAGGATGACCCTGAAAATAATGTTTGAGCTTTCGGCTTGCCATAAACACTCCATACACCAGCTTCTGCCAATGTGGATACCTCTTCTTTGATTCAATGAGTACCTCACTGATATAATAAACCGGCCGTTGAACCGGATACTCCTTTCTAGCTACCTGGCGCTCCACCACAATAGCCACGCTAACAGCTCGGGTATTAGCAGCCACATACAGCAGTAACGACTCTTTATCGATCGGGGCTGCAAGCACAGGCGGTTCAACTAACTGCCTTTTCAGATCCTCAAATGCTTTATCAGCTACCTCGCTCCAGACAAAATCATCTGTTTTCTTTAGCATATGATATAAAGGAATAGCCTTCTCTCCAAGGATGACTGATAAACCGGCTCAAGGCCGCAATCCGGTCGGCTAAACGTTGAACGTCATTGATACATGCCGGTTTAGCCAAAGATGTAATTGCTGAGATTTTTTCCGGATTAGCCTCAATGCCTCTATTTGACACCAGAAAACCCAAGAGTTTGCCTGCCGGTACAGCAAAGACACACTTTTCCGGAT
This sequence comes from Triticum monococcum, assembly GCA_034509565.1. Taxonomy (NCBI): domain Eukaryota; kingdom Viridiplantae; phylum Streptophyta; class Magnoliopsida; order Poales; family Poaceae; genus Triticum; species Triticum monococcum. The sequence goes on from CM067843.1 coordinate 73,067,925, forward strand.
TGAGCATCATCTTGTAAACCTGGAGGTTGTCAAAGGTTTCTCTCAAATCATCTATTAATGTTTCCTCCTTCCTGGACTTTATCACAATATCTTCCACATATGCATGAAAATTGCGCCCAATCTGCTTATGAAGACAATTCTGAACACATCGTTGATAAGTCGCCTGGGCACTCTTGAGCCCAAAGGGCGTGGAGACATAGCAGAAGGATCCAAAGGGAGTGATGAAAGTTGTCTTCTCCTAGTCCTTAACTGCCATTTTGATCTGATGATAACCAGAATAAGCGTCCAGAAAACACAAACGGTCACAACCCGCCGTAGCATCAATGATCTGATCAATACGAGGGAGGGCAAAGGGGTCTGCAGAGCAAGCCTTGTTCAAGTCTGTGTAATCCACTGCTAAGCCAAGTGTCATTTTTCTTAAGGACCAGCACCAGATTAGCCAACCACTCCGGGTGAAAGACCTCCATGATAAACCCTGCCGCAAACAACCGAGCTACCTCTTCACCAATAGCCTTGCGCCTTTCTTCATTAAAGCGGCGGAGAAACTGTCGGACCGGTTTAAACTTAGAATCAATGTTAAGTGTGTGCTCAGCAAGTTCCCTCGGTACACCTGGCATGTCATAAGGTTTCCATGCAAAGATGTCCCGGTTCTCACGGATGAACTCGATGAGCGCGCTTTCCTATTTGGGATCTAGGTTAGTGCTGATGCTGAACTGCTTGGATGAATCGCCAGGAACAAAATCAACCATCTTAGTATATGTGGCCGATTTGAACTTCAACGACGGATCGTGTTCCGTAGCTGGCTTTTTCAAAGAAGTCATATCTGCCGGATCAACTTGGTCCTTATAGAACTTCAACTCCTCCGTGGTGCAAACCGACTCTGCATAAGCCGCATCACCTTCGTCACATTCCAGAGCGATCTTCCTACTCCCATGTACTGTGGTGGTCCCCTTATGACCTGGCATCTTAAGCTGCAGATACACATAACACGGCCTCGCCATGAACTTAGTGTAAGCCGGCCGCCCAAACAAAGCGTGATACGGACTTTTGATTTTCACCACCTCAAAAGTCAATGTTTCTGATCTTGAATCATGATCATCTCCAAAAGCCACCTCTAAGGCTATCTTGCCCACTGGATATGCAGACTTACCAGGCACCACACCATGAAAAATGGTGTTTGACGGTTTAAGATTCTTATCTGCCAACCCAGACGATGGAAGGTATCGTAATATAGAATGTTGATACTACTTCCCCCATCCATGAGTACCTTAGTGAACTTATATCCCCCAACTTGAGGGGCCACCACTAAGGCCAGATGACCCGGATTTTCAACCCGGGGCGGCTGATCTTCTCTACTCCATAAAATGGGTTGCTCACACCAGCGCAAATACTTAGGCATCGCCGGTTCAACAGAGTTTACTGCCCTCTTGTGAAGCTTCTGATCACGCTTACACAAGCTAGTAGTGAAGACATGATATTGCCCACTATTTAATTTCTTAGGATTGCTCTGATAGCCCGACTTCTGTTGATGCTGCTGGTTCCCTTGATGGTTGTACCCTCCCTGGTTGCCTTGGTGCCCTTGATTGATGTGTCCAGTTTGATTGCCCTGAAATCCTGAACCGGAACTGCCGCCTCCGTAACCCGGCCCGTGGAAACCACCTCCTGAACTGCCGGGCGGGCCATTATCATACTGAAACATATTGGAATTCTTGAAATCCCGCATGATGTAACAATCTTTCCAAAGATGTGATGTTGGCTTCTCCTTTGATCCATGCTTTGGACATGCTTGATTTAACAAGCGCTCCAAATCGGGGCCTGAACCTCCGCCCCTCTGGGGCTGCTTACCCTTACGACGCTGACCATTCTCCTGAGCATTGGTGTTAGCCACAAAGTCCAGACTGTTGTCGGCCTTGCATTTACCATTGTTCCCATGGCCTGCCGGATTATGTTGCTGACCCTTGGTGTTGCTGTTCTTTTTCCCTTTCCCCGATTTGTCCTCCTCTAAGTCAGGGTCTTTGGTATTATCTTAATCGACGTATTTAACCAAAGTGGCCATAAGCATTGACATATCATTGCAGTGATGTTTGAGCCTTACTAACTTCTGTTTGAGCGGCAGAGAACGGCAATTGCCCTCCAACGTTAGCACTGCGGTATCTGCATTGATACGATCTGACGAATGCAAAATAGCTGAGACCCACTTTACCCAATGGGTCATGGAATCTCCATTCTCTTGGACACAAGCGGCTAGATCCACAATCGACATGGGTTGCTTACAAGTATCTTTGAAGTTCTGGATAAACCGGTGCTTCAATTCGGCCCATGACCCGACAGAGTTAGTTGGTAAGCTCTTCAACCAAGTATGAGCTGTTCCTTCCAACATCAAGGTGAAGTATGTAGCACATACTACTTCATCCACATCTAACATCTACATTGCCATCTCGTAGCTTTCAACCCATGCTTCTGGCTGCAGATCGGTGGTATAATTGGGTACCTTACGAGGTCCTTTGAAATCCTTGGGCAGCCTCACATTACGCAAAGCGGGGGTAAGACACGGCACCCCTAAGGAACTGAATACCACACCTGGCTCTACTTAAGAGGTAGGGTGAACCAGAGTAGGTTGACGGGCTCCGTGCAGAGTTGCTAACTCGGCCTCTCGACGCGCGCGACCATGGTCTACCACATCCTACGCATTAGCACCTCCCCCTGCTGGGTTGTGCCCTCGTGGTAGATTACGGTGACGTGCGCTGCTTGATACGGCCGGTTCATCCTCAACGTGCCTGCTGTAGCTCCGGCTTGGACGGGGGGTGGAATGAATCCTCCCATGGCTGTGCGAATATGCCTGCTGCTGGTTTAGAGCGGTTTGAAGGAGATCTCTGGCCTGTCGTGCCTCAATTGCAACTGGTGATTCGCCGTCGGTCGGGATGGCTGCCAATCATGAAGCGGCGGCCACAATGTTGTCCAATGGGTTTGAGTAATGCCCGGGAGGTGTTGGAACATACTGTGGCACAATGTTGTTCTGACGAGGCGGGTCCATCATGTGCGGCTGAACCGGCGCTCCTGTTCCCGGTGCCTCCGCACGGTTTAATATTGGCTGGTTACTAGTTCCTGCTCCTGGCGTATTGAAGAGATTTCATGGCTCATAACCCGACGGGAGATGCGATCGGTATCTTCTTCCCATGACTTCTTCGGAAGCGTTCTGATCCAGCCTAATCTGGTGGGCCTGTGCTTCCAACTCGGCCCGTTCTATAGCCATCCTAGCGTTCTCGGCCACTAGGTCCGCTTTAGCCTGAGCTATCTGATATTTCACCTTTGCAATTTCCGCGTTGTGCTGATCCCAGGCTGCTGCATCCACCCCTCCGGCGCAGAGTTTCTTGCCCCAGCTGGCGTGGCCGTTGTGGAACCGGAGAGTATTGCTGCGGCGGTTGATGAGTGAGGCACTGACTGTGTACCGGCCATGAAGATAGCGGCCCGGTTTGGCAGATCAGGAGAATCCAAAATACTGTTGCCCTCGGAACCTCCACTGATCTGGCCATCCTGCAACTGATAGAGCGATTCGGCTCTCCAGAAGACTCATCATCGGAGCAGACAACGGTTTCTCCATCGGATGCCGGTCCGTCCTCATATTCTGCTCCATGGATGACACCTACAAAAACATGCTTTGCCACGGGCTGAACCGGGGAAGGGCTTGCACGCTGAGCCGTCTCGATGATCTCGGTGCAGGTGTCCGGCTCAGGGCCCGGTTCACCCATCTTGCCGATGAAGACATGAATCCCACAAAAGGGGACCCGATACCCGTATTTGATTGAATCGGCCTCGGGGCCCCATCCTGCATTGTTGATGTAGAGCTTGCTGCGATGACTCTTTGTCATTCGGCACACAGCGTATCTGAGGGAGTCTTGGATTAGGGGGTCTCCGGACAGCCGGACTATATCCTTTGGCCGGACTATTGGACTATGAAGATACGAGATTGAAGACTTCATCCCATGTCCGGATGGGACTCTACTTGGCATGGAAGGCAAGCTAGGAAATACAGATATGTATATCTCCTCCTTTGTAACCGACCTTGTGTAACCCTAGCCCCCTTCGGTGTCTATATAAATCGGAGGGTTTTTGTCCGTAGGACAACATACAATCAGACCATAGGCTAGCTTCTAGGGTTTAGCCTCTCCGATCTCGTGGTAGATCAACTCTTGTAATACCCATATTACCAAGAATAATCAAGTAGGACTTAGGGTTTTACCTCCATCAAGAGGTCCTGAACCTGGGTAAAACATCGTGTCCCCTGCCTCCTGTTACCATCCGCCTTAGACGCACAGTTCGGGACCCCCTACCCGAGATCCGCCGGTTTTGACACCGACATTGGTGCTTTCATTCGAGAGTTCCTCTGTGTCGTCATCATTAGGCTTGATGGCTCCTTCAATCATCAATAGCGATGCAGTTTAGGGTGAGACTTTTCTCCCCGGACAGATCTTTGTGTTCGGCGGCTTCACACTACGGGCCAATTCCTTGGCCATCTGGAGCAGATTGAGAGTTACGCCGCTGGCCACCAGGTCAGGTTTGGAAGCTTAAACTACACGGCCGATATCCTTAGAGACTTGATCTTCGATGGATTCGAGCCCCTGCCTAGTGCACCACACAGTCATGATGAGCATGATTTAGCTCTGCCATCGGACAGTGTTCAGGAGATCGCGCCGGCAACCGCTCCGACCCTCAATTCGGAGCCAGTTGCGCCATCCATGGATGGGTGGATAGACCCCACCACGGAGGCCGCACTCTCATTGGCGATCGAGCCGAGTATCGACCTTACCCTTCATGGGAGCCGTGATGCCTAACTACCGGATTCTTCCCCAACCATGGACTCCGAACCACCTGCGCCCGTGCCTATCGAATCCGACTGGGCGCCGATCATGGAGCTTACCTCCGCGGATATTTTTCAGCACTCGCCCTTCAGCGATATACTGAACTCATTAAGGTCTCTCTTCTTGTCAGGAGAGTCCTGGCCGAACTATGTCCGGCAGGATTGGGATGCGGATGACGAAGAAATTCGCCGCCCACCCACCACCCACTTAGTAGCCAGTGTCGACGGTTTGACCGACATGCTAGACTTCAACTCCGAAGACATCGACGGCATGGACGACGATGCAAGAGGCGAACAAGAACCACTGCCCACAGGGCACTGGACAACCACATCGTCATATGACATATATATGGTGGACACACCCCAAGAAGGCAATGACGACGGGACATCGGAGGATGAACCATCCAAGAAGCAACCCAAGCGCCGACGTCAGCGGCGCCGCTCTAAGTCTTGCCAAAGCAAAAGTCAGAGACCAGCATAGGAGATAATAGCACTCTGGACAGTGTCGAAGACGACAACAATCCCCTCCAACAAGATTTAGGGTAGGAGGATGGAGAAGCCAGCCCTCCCGAGAGAGCGGCAGATGGAGAGGCGTTGGATGATAATTACATGCCTCCCTCCGAAGACGAGGCAAGCCTCGATGATGACGAATTCGTCGTGCCTGAGGATCCCGTCGAACAAGAGCGCTTCAAGCGCCGGCTTATAGCCACGGCAAATAGCCTTAAGAAAAAGCAACAACAGCTTCAAGCTGATCAAGATTTGCTAGCTGACAGATGGACTGAAGTCCTTGCGGCCGATGAATATAAACTCGAACGCCCCTCCAAGAGTTACCCAAAGCACCGGTTGCTACCCCGACTGGAGGAGGAAGCACCAAAACCTACATCCCCAGCATATGACGCGGCTAATCGGCCACCTCGTGGCCGCGACAAAGAGGCATTCTAGCCAAAAGTTCAGCCCGCACCCCGACGCTACTCAAATAAAAATTTCAAGACATGGGGAAATACGCTAGACCTGCGAGACATATTGGAGGACAAAGCAAAACACGCAAGATCGATCTACGGATTGCGAGGGCACGCCACTATGCGAGATGATAACCGTCACGCCGGATACAGCAAAAGTAAGTCTGGCCGGGCCGAACACAGCAGACAAGACTCATTTGAGCTGCGTCGCGATATAGCCCAGTACAGAGGCGCCGCACACCCCCTATGCTTCACAGACGAAGTAATGGATCATCAAATCCCAGAGGGTTTCAAACCCGTAAATATAGAATCATACGACGACACAACAGATCCTGCGGTATGGATCGAGGACTTCCTCCTGCACATCCACATGGCCGGCGGTAACGATCTACACACCATCAAATACCTCCCACTTAAACTCAAAGGACCAGCTCAGCATTGGCTTAACAGCCTGCCAGCAGAATCCATTGGCTGTTGGGAAGATCTGGAAGCCGCATTCCTTGACAACTTCCAGGGCACTTATGTGCGACCACCAGATGCCGATGACTTGAGCCACATAATTCAGCAGCCAGAGGAATCGGCCAGGCAATTGTGGACATGGTTCCTAACAAAGAAAAATCAAATCGTCGACTGTCCGGATGCAGAGGCCCTAGCAACTTTTAAGCATAACATCCGCGGTGAGTGGCTCGCTCGGCACTTTGGCCAGGAAAAGACGAAATCTATGGCAGCCCTCACAACACTTATGACCCGCTTTTGCGCGGGAGAAGACAGTTGGCTGGCTTGCAGCAATAATATATCAAAGAACCATGGTACTTCGGATACCAAGGATGGAAATGGCAGGTCATGTCGCAACAAACACAAGCGCCGCATTAACAGCGACAATACGGAGGATACGACAGTCAATGCCGGATTCAAAGGCTCTAAACCCGGTCAGCGGAAAAAGCCATTCAAAAGAAGCACTCCGGGCCCGTCCTGTTTGGACCGTATACTCGATCGCTCGTGTCAAATACACGGCACCCCCAACAAGCCAGCCAACCACACCAACAGGGATTGTTGGGTGTTCAAGCAGGCCGGCAAGTTAAATGCCGAAAACAAAGATAAGGGGTCACACAACGATGACGAGCAGGAGCCCCAGCCATCGAACACCGGAGGACAGAAGAGGTTCCCCCCACAACTACGGACGATGAACATGATATACGCAACCCACATCCCCAAGAGGGAGCGGAAGCGTGCGTTAAGGGACGTATATGCGTTGGAGCCAGTCGCCCCAAAGTTCAACCCATGGTCCGCCTGTCCGATCACCTTCGATCGCCGGGACCACCCCACTAGTATCCGTCATGGCGGATTCGCCGCACTGGTCCTAGACCCAATCATCAATGGATTCCACCTCACTTGAGTCCTTATGGATGGTGGTAGCAGCCTGAACCTGCTTTATCATGACATAGTGCGCAAAATGGGTATAGACCCCTCAAGGATCAAACCCACAAAAACGACCTTCAAAGGCGTCATACCAGGTGTAGAGGCCCATTGCACAGGCTCAGTCACATTGGAAGTGGTCTTCGGATCCCCAGATAACTTCCGAAGCAAGGAGTTAATCTTCGATATAGTCCCGTTTCGCAACGGCTATCATGCACTGCTCGGGCGAACCGCATTTGCGAGATTCAATGTGGTACCACATTATGCATATCTCTAGCTCAAGATGCCGGGACCTCGGGGGGTCATCACAGTCAATGGAAACACAAAGCGCTCTCTTTGTACGGAGGAGCACACTGCAGCCCTCGCAGCAGAAGCGCAAAGCAGCCTCTTAAGGCAATCCACCAGTTTGGCGATTCAAGACCCGGACACCTTCAAGCGCGCTCGGAGTAATCGGCAACAAGACCGCCTGGCACGTTCCGAGCTCGCATACCAATGCGGCCCCCACCCCAGTACCAGCCAAATGGCGAAATCCGTGCCACGCGTACATAATTACGCATTAAAAATACCATGGGCACAGGTGGGGAGGGGGTACGGCTACGGCACGCCCCAAGACGTGGCTCAACCGCACTAGGGGCTTCCCGCTTTGTTGTTTTTCTCTCTTTCAGGACTTTAACCTCTGGAAACCCCGTCCGGCAGCACGGTTGCCAGACACATGAGGCAACAACCAGGGAGGCAGAAAGCTACGTTGCACCATGGAACTCCCAGGTGGTCTCTGACAACAAGTGAAATACCTGCTTTAAATACCATTCCTCAGCTTGCCCTTGGAGGGGACATGTCAAATAGTCCTACTTTTTGCTTATCGCACTACTTGTATCATTCTGCTTTAATGCACCTTTTTGAATAAACAATGCATAGCACTAGACTATTATCGCATTCTCTATATATATGTTCATTCATGACATCCAGCACCCATACACTCTGGTACGGCCAATACGCTAGGGGCTTAAGCATACCCCATAATACGGCGTGAGAAGTCCGAACACTTTTGACAGTGCGGCACCCCAAACTTATAGCATTATATGCATCAGCTCCGAATCATGTCTTGGGTCAATAGTTGGGTTTGCCCGGCTCCCATGTTTTGGTACCTTACGTTCCGTTATATCGACTAAGGTAGCACTAGGAGAACTACTGCGATTGTGCCCTGGTTCAGCTAGGCTAAGCACCTCAGTATAGAAAGCTAAAACTGACTGTCATGATAAGGCGAGAGCTGGTCGCTGTTCGAGAGGTCTCGAGTCCCTAAAGACTTATGCCACTTAGAGCGAGGAGTCGGCTTTGTCCGACTTAAGGCGTGTATAGCGCCCCGAATTCGGCCTTCCGAATACTTGGGGCTTCGCCAAAATTTAAAATTGTAGAATTCTATCGCTAAGTGAGAGTGATAAAGCATTATAGTCCGGTTGCCTTGTTCGTTGTACTGAGCACCTCCCTCGAAGGACCCAACAATGGGAAAAAGAGTGCTCAGGTTTATCCCGAACACCCCAGCACTCGTGGCATGGGGGCAGAAGCCGACGACTGGCCATCTCTCAGATTTGATAAATGGCCGCACAGAAGGAAATATTTTAAATTCAAACAAGCATTGCATAGCGCATATGAACAAGTTTTCATAATACAGGATCACACGAGCAAGTTCATCCAAAAAATTACATCTTTTGCACACTCGTCCGCCACAAGACGGGCACCCTTCAGGACAGCCTCGTAATACATTTCCGAGTGGCGATGCTCCTTGCCCTGCGGCGGCCCCTCCTTCACCAGCTTCTCAGCGTCCATCTTGGCCCAGTGCACCTTTGCACGGGCAAAAGCACGGCGGGCACCTTCTATATAGACGGACCGCTTGATGACTTCCAGCCGTGGGCAGGCATCCACAAGCCGCCTCACCAGGCCGAAGTAACTATTGGGAAGGGAGTCGCCAGGCCACATCCGGACTATAAAGCCCTTCATGGCCTGTTCGGCCGCCTTGTGCAGCTCGACCAGTTGCTTCAGCTGGTCGCTCATAGCCATCGGGTGTTCGGTCCCAGTATACTGAGACCAGAACAGCTTCTCTGTCGAGCTTCCCTCCTTGGCCTGGCAAAACTTCGCGACATCCGACACGCTGCGGGGCAAATCTGCGAATGCTCCTGGAGAGCTCCGGACTCGGGTAAGTAACAAGTAATTTAATTTCACATGCTTGCTTTGCATATTGAATGCCTTACCCGCCGCTATCTTCCTCATCGCCTCAATCTCCTGGAGGGCCTTTTGGGCTTTAGCCTTGGCATTTTTTGCGCCCTCGAGGGCCGCGGAAAGCTTAGACTCTCGCGTCTTCGAGTCAAGCTCCAAAGCCTCATGCTTTGTCACGAGAGCCTGGAGCTCTTGCTACACTTCACCCACCCGTGCCCCTTGCTTTTCCTGCTCGGTGCACTCCTTGTCCGCTTTGTCTTCGGCCTCGGACAGCGTTTGCTTTAGGGTCGCCACTTCGGTCGTGGCCCCTGGCACATTCATGATGATCCTGTCATTTCGCAACCACTTTTTCTTATATATATATAGACAAGGTATTACTTACCTTTGTTCTCCTAGAGCTGCATCTTGGCAAGGCCGAGCTCTTTCTTGGACCCCTCGAGGTCCTGCTTCAGTGCGGCGACCTCCGCAGTTAGTGCGGCAGAGGTCAGCAGCGAAGCCTGCATACGCATACAGACATACTTATATTAGACTCCTGCATATATTATTTGATCCTCCATTCAACTTTTCTTTGTGAACGCCAAACAGAGCATCAGGGGCAACTGTCTATGCGGTAATATTTTTCCTATATTTTAAATACTTACCTCAAAGCCTGTTAGAAGGCTGGCACACGCTTCAGCCAGTCCGCTCTTGGCGGACTGAACCTTCTTGATCACCACACTCATAATAGTGCGGTGCTCTTCGTCGATGGAAGCACCGCGAAGCGCTCCCAGCAGGTTGTCCGGTGCCTCTGGATGGACAAAGGTCACCGGCACGGGCGTCTTACCCATTTTGGAAGGGGGCCGCCTGCCCGAGCCCAGAACCACTTGAGGTTCCGGTGCGGTGTTCGGCTAAGAACCGAACATGGGGCCCCTGGGAGCCTTGCTCCCTTTGCTCCTAGAGTCCGGAAGGTCGCTTTGAGGCGCCTCTGGGACTGTCTCCCCCCGGCTCGATGCCCTTGAGACAATACCTTGACATTGTCCGTAGGGCAAGGGGAGGAGGCGGTCAGAAGTGGATCGCTATCCATATCAGACGAGTCCAAGGAACAGTCCGACGAGGATATGTTGATACGGGCTTGGGGTGGTCTGCATAATCACATTTGGCGTTAGGAGAAGCAGTGCGACAAAGGTATGTTATGAGTTACTCTGGTATCCGAATACTTACGACTTCGCCAGGGGCTTGGCCGTGAGCAGCCACTCGTCTTCGCCTTTGACGGCGGTTGTGGAGCAGTCCGGAAGAAGATTCCTTCCCTTCTTGGACCCTTCGGCCTCCCCGGTTGAGGCGGCCTTCCTTTTCTTGTCTCCCCCAGCTGGAGGGGGAGAATCTTCATCTTCCTTCTCCTCGTTTTCATGGGAGGAGGGTGTCTCGGTGTTATCAGATGATGAGTCCGATACCACCTGGCGCCGGGAACTCTTTCGGGTTCCCTTGGCCTTCTTCTTGGTCTTCTCCGGCACCTCGTAAGGAGCCGGAGTCCGGATCTCCGTCAGGAGAGCGTCCGTAGTGTCTTCGGGCAGAGGGGCCGGACAGTCAATCTGCTCCGATACCTCCACCCAGTCCTGTCAAAGGCATGGGAGCTCAGACCCTGCACATGGTTAAGCTATGGGAAATAAATATCCTACCAGATGTACAGAACTTAACGGATTTGCAGGGCGCTTCGCGCTTAGCCCGCGGTCCTCGGTGAGAGAGGGAGGGACCTCGGCGCCCTTGAACAGCACCCTCTAGACGTCTTTGTGCGTCGTGTCGAAGAGCTTGCTTAGAGTCTGGTGCCGGGCCAGGTCGAACTCCCATAAGTTGAAGTCCCGTTCTTGACACGGGAGGATCCGGCGGAAGAGCATGACCTGAACTATGTTGACAAGCTTAAGTTTCTTGCTTGTCATGTTTCGGATACACTTCTGAGTCCGTCCAGCTCCACCGATGAACCCTAGGACAGGCCCTTCTCCTTCCAGGAAGTGAGCCGCGTGGGGATTCCGGATCAAAACTCAAGGGCCGCCACCCAGTTGGTGTCGCATAGCTCGGTGATGTAGAACCACCCTGATTGCCACCCTTTACGGTCTCCATGAAGGAGCCCTCGAGCCATGCAACGTTGGGCATTTTGCCCAGCATGGCTCCGCCGCATTCCTCTTGTTGGTTGCCTACAACCTTCGGCTTGATATTGAAGGTCTTCAGCTATAGGCCAAAGTGGGGCCGAATGCGGAGGAAAGCCTCGCACACGATGATGAACGCCGAGATGTTGAGGATGAAATTCGGGGCCAGATCATGAAGTCCAGCCCGTAGTAGAACATGAGGCCGCGAACGAATGGATGGAGGGGAAACCCCAATCCGCGGATGAAATGGGGAAGGAAAACCACCCTTTCGTGAGGTTCCGGGGTAGGGACGATCTGCCCCGCGACTGGCAGCCGGTGCGCGATATCCACAGCTAAGTATCCGGCTCCACGTAACTTTTTAATGTGCCCCTCCGTGACGGAGGAGGCCATCCACTTGCCTCCCGCTCCGAACATGTTCGGAGAGAGTTTAGGAGGAGGATGCGGACTTGGGCGCTGGAGCTCGAGTGCGCAAGAATGGATGAGCAATGAGGAAGAAGGCATGGGTAGAAAAAGGTGAGACCTTATCCCTTTATAAGGGCGGACTAAACTATGCGCCTCCACTAGCCTGGCAAAACTCGCTTATCCCCCAAGCGTCATAATTGATGGCGTGGTTGGGTTACCCACGTTCGTATTGATGAGAATCCCGTAATAAGGGGAACACGATCTCTGCTTTGACAGGACGTGTCAAGAAACCGCCTCCCGTTATGTGCATGGGCTGGTTGAAGAAAAACGGTTCGAATAATTACCGGGCCATGGCGTGATGCCGTGCAGCCAAAACATGTCAGTAGATTAGATTTGTGGTAATATTATTCTCTCTACGGTGGTATGTGGAACTTATTTTGCAGGGTCGGACACTATCCTTGTATTCAAATTCTTCCGTGGTGTATTCGGAGGAGGAACCCGCCTTGCAATGCCGAAGACAACACCGCGCGCCAGACTCATCGTCATTGAAGCCTGGTTCAGGGGCTACTGAGGGAGTCCTGGATTAGGGGGTCTTCGGACAGCCGGACTATATCCTTTGGCCAGACTGTTGGACTATGAAGATACGAGATTGAAGACTTCGTCCCGTGTCCGGATGGGACTCTACTTGGCGTGGAAGGCAAGCTAGGCAATATGGATATGTATATCTCCTCCTTTGTAACCGACCTTGTGTAACCCTAGCCCCCTCCGGTATCTATATAAACCGTAGGGTTTTAGTCCGTAGGACAACATACAATCAGACCATAGGCTAGCTTCTAGGGTTTAGCCTCTCTGATCTCGTGGTAGATCAACTCTTGTAATACCCATATTACCAAGAATAACCAAGCAGGACGTAGGGTTTTACCTCCATCAAGAGGGCCCGAACCTGGGTAAAACATCATGTCCCCTGCCTCCTGTTACCATCCTCCTTAGACGCACAGTTCGGGACCCCCTACCCGAGATCCGCCGATTTTGACACCGACAGTATCCCTTGAGTCCATCAAAGCGGCCCTTCAAGAACTCGAAACCATCGTGCGATAGCCCCACGGTGGGCGCCAACTGTCGTGGATTTGTCACGACAGATGTCCTCATGAAAGGACTTAGTCATGGAGCCATCGCAACGAGTTAGTTCAAAGGGGTTAAACCGAACAAGGGGACACGGGGAGTTTATACTAGTTCGGCCGCTTCGATGAAGGTAAAAGCCTACGTCTAGTTGTGATTGGTATTGCTAGGGTTTCGAAGACCATGGAGGGAATACGCTTTGTCTGGATCTCGAATTATTGTCTGTCCCTAAACCGCTGCCGGGTCGTCCCTTTATATACATAGGTTGACGCACGCCGGCTTACAGAGTCCCGAAGCCGGATCATAGATGTGTCCGGTTCGGTCTCTACACTTCCTATCTTACAATGCAAGTTACATAATTAGGTCGGTTTACATCTACATGCCTTAACTCGCCTCTGGGCCTTGGGCCTTCATAAAGCGCCATCATCCTTACATCTTCATGGGCTTCTAATCTTCATGAAGCTAATCCGGCTACTCCTGGCCGGTTTACGTCCAGTAGTAATATCCCCAACAATCTTGCTGTAAAAAATAGAAACTTTAGCGCTCACGAGATTAGCTGCCATTTTTTACTGGAGAGTACTACTATTAGGTTGATTATTTTTGAAGATGATTAACAGACAAATTCCTCACATCCACCAATTTATTTTAGAATTTTTGGGGTTACATAAGTATATGTTTGATACAGATTTCTACAGACTGTTCTGTTTTTGACAGGAGCTGTTTTTCGTGTGTTGTTTGCTTATTTTGAAGAACCTATGGCTAGTATCGGGGGGGGGGGGGGTATGAACCATAGAGAAGTTGGAATACAGTAGGTTTAACACCAATATAAATAAAGAATGAGTTCATTACAGTACCTTGAAGTGGTGGTTTGTTTTCTTATACTAACAGAGCTCATCGGATTTTCTGTTGAGTTTTGTGTTGTGAAGTTTTCAAGTTTTGGGTAAAGATTTGATGGATTTTGGAATAAAGAGTGGCAAGATCCTAAGCTTGGGGATGCCCATGGCACCCCAAGGTAAATTCAAGGACAAACAAAAGCCTAAGCTTGGGTATGCCCTCGAAGGCATCCCCTCTTTTGTCTTCGTCCATCGGTAACTTTACTTGAGGCTATATTTTTATTCACCACATGATATGTGGTTTGCTTGGAGCGTCTTGTATAATTTGAGTCTTTTCTTTTTAGTTTACCACAATCATCCTTGCTATACACACCTTTTGGAGAGACACGCATGAATCGGAATTTATTAGAATACTCTATGTGCTTCACTTATATCTTTTGAGCTAGATAATTTTGCTCTAGTGCTTCACTTATATCTTTTAGAGCACGGTGGTGCTTTTATTATAGAAATTATTGATCACTCATGCTTAACTTATATCATTTTGAGAGTATTTTAGAACAACATGGTAATTTGCGTTGGCTATAAAATTAGTCCTAATATGATAGGCATCCAAGATGGGTATAATAAAAACTTTCATAAAAAGTGCATTGAATACTACGACAAGCTTGATACTTGATGACTGTTTTGAGATATGCAGATGGTAATATTAGAGTCGTGCTAGTTGAGTAGTTGTGAATTTGAGAAATACTTGTGTTGAAGTTTGCAAGTCCCGTAGCATGCACGTATGGTGACCGTTGTGTGACAAATTTGAAACATGAGGTGTTCTTTGATTGTCTTCCTTATGAGTGGCGGTCGGGAACGAGCGATGGTATTTTCCTACCAATCTATCCCCCTAGGAGCATGCACGTAATGCTTGGTTTTTGATGACTTGTAGATTTTTGCAATAAGTATGTGAGTTCTTTACGACTAATGTTGAATCCATGGATTATACACAGTCTCACATTTCCATCATTGCTAGCCTCTTCGGTACCGTGCATTACCCTTTCTCACCTTGAGAGCTGGTGCAAACTTTGCCCGTGCATCCAGCCCCCATGATATGATATGCTCTATCACACATAAACCTCCTTATATCTTCCTCAAAACAGCCACCATACCTACCTATTATGGCATTTCCATAGCCATTCCGAGATATATTGCCATGCAACTTTCCACCATTTCATTTATTATGACATGCTTCATCATTGTCATATTGCCTTGCATGATCATGTAGTTGACATAGTATTTGTGCAAAGCCACCATGCATAAGTTATCATACATGTCACTCTTGATTCATTGCCCATCCTGGTAGACCGCCGGAGGCACTCATATAGTGTCATATTTTGTTCTAGTATCGAGTTGTAATCATTGAGTTGTAAATAAATAGAAGTGTGATGATCATAATTAATAGAGCATTGTCCCAATAAAAAAGGGGGAATAAAAAACAGAAATTAAATAAAAGGGACAATGCTACTCTCCTTTTTTCCACACTTGTGCTACAAAGTAGCACCATGATCTTTATGATAGAGAGTCTCTTATTTTGTCACTTTCATATGCTAGTGGGAATTTTTCATTATAGAACTTTGCTTGTATATTCCAACAATGGGCTTCCTCAAATGCCCTAGGTCTTTGTGATCAAGCAAGTTGGATGCACACCCACTTAGTTTCTTTTGATGAGCTTTCATACATTTATAGCTCTAGTGCATCCGTTGCATGGCAATCCCTACTCCTTGCATTGACATCAATTTATGGGCATCTCGCTAGCCCACTGATTAGCCATGTCAATGTGAGACTTTCTCCTTTTTTGTCTTCTCCACACAACCCCCATCATTATATTCTATTCCACCCATAGTGTTATGTCCATGGCTCACGCTCATGTATTGCGTGAAAGTCGAAAAATGTTTGAGATTACTAAAGTATGAAACAATTGCTTGGCTTGTTATCGGGGTTGTGCATGATGAGAGCATTTTTGTGTGACGAAAATGAAGCATAGCCAAACTATATGATTTTGTAGGGATAAGCTTTCTTTGGCCATGTTATTTTAAGAAGACATAATTGCTTAGTTACTATGCTTGAAGTATTATTATTTTTATGTCAATATTAAACTTTTATCTTGAGTCTTTCGGATCTGAACATTCATGCCACAATAAAGAGAATTACTATGAAAATTATGCTTGGTAGCATGCCACATCAAAAATTCTGTTTTTATCATTTACCTACTCGAGGATGAGCAGGAATTAAGCTTGGGGATGCTTGATACGTCTCCAACGTGTCTATAATTTTTGATTGTTCCATGCTATTATATTATCTGTTTTGGATGTTTAATGGGCTTTACTATGCGCTTTTATATTATTTTTGGGACTATCCTATTAACCGAAGGCCCAGTGCAAATTGATGTTTTTCGGCCTATTTCAGTGTTTTGCAGAAAAGGAATATCAAACGGAATCCAAATGGAATAAAACCTTCGCGAGGATCATTTTTGGAACAAACACAATCCAGGAGTCTTGGAGTGGACGTCAAGGAAGCAGCGAGGAAGCCACGAGGCAGGAGGGCGCCCCCCCCCCCCACCCTCATGGGCCCCTCGCAGCTCCACTAACCTACTTCCTTCGCCTATGTATATACTCATATACCCTGAAAACATCCAGGAGCACCACGAAACCCTATTTCCACTGCCGCAACCTTTTGTACCCGTGAGATCCCATCTTGGGGCCTTTTTCGGTGCTCCGTCGGAGGGGGAATCGATCATGGATGACTTCTACATCAACACCATAGCTGTTGGAAATATGCCCTAGAGGCAATAATAAATTGATTATTATTATATTTCCTTGTTAATGATAATCGTTTATTATCCATGCTATAATAGTATTGATAGGAAACTCAGATACATGTGTGGATACATAGACAACACCATGTCCCTAGTAAGCCTCTAGTTGACTAGCTCGTTGATCAATAGATGGTTACGGTTTCCTGACCATGGACATTGGATGTCGTTGATAACGGGATCACATCATTAGGAGAATGATGTGATGGACAAGACCCAATCCTAAGCATAGCACTAGATCGTGTAGTTCGTATGCTAAAGCTTTTCTAATGTCAAGTATCATTTCCTTAGACCATGAGATTGTGTAACTCCCGGATATCGTAGGAGTGCTTTGGGTGTGCCAAACGTCACAACATAACTGGGTGGCTATAAAGGTACACTACAGGTATCTCCGAAAGTGTCTGTTGGGTTGGCACGAATCGAGACTGGGATTTGTCACTCCGTGTAAACGGAAAGGTATCTCTGGGCCCACTCGGTAGGACATCATCATAATGTGCACAATGTGATCAAGGAGTTGATCACGGGATGATGTGTTATGGAACGAGTAAAGAGACTTGCCGGTAACGAGATTGAACAAGGTATCGGGATACCGACGATCGAATCTCGGGCGAGTATCGTACCGATAGACAAAGGGAATTGTATACGGGATTGATTAAGTCCTTGACATCGTGGTTCATCCAATGAGATCATCGTGGAACATGTGGGAGCCAACATGGGTATCCAGATCCCGCTGTTGGTTATTGACCGGAGAGTCGTCTCGGTCATGTCTGCATGTCTCCCGAACCTGTAGGGTCTACACACTTAAGGTTCAGTGACACTAGGGTTATAGAGATATTAGTATGCGGTAACCCGAAAGTTGTTCGGAGTCCCGGATGAGATCCCGGACGTCACGAGGAGTTCCGGAATGGTCCGGAGGTAAAGAATTATATATAGGAAGTGCTATTTCGGCCATCGGGACAAGTTTCGGGGTCATCGGTATTGTACCGGGACCACCGGAAGGGTCCTGGGGGTCCACCGGGTGGGGACACCTGCCCCGGGGGGCCACATGGGCTGTAAGGGGTGTGCCTTGGCCTATATGGGCCAAGGGCACCAGCCCCAAGAGGCCCATGCGCCAAGAGATAGGAAAAAGGGGAGAGTCCTAAAGGGGGAAGGCACCTCCGAGGTGCCTTGGGGAGGATGGACTCCTCCCCACCCTTGGCCGCACCCTTCCTTGGAGGAAGGGGCAAGGGCTGCGCCTCCCCCTCTCCCTTGGCCCTATATATAGTGGGGAAAAAGGAGGAGCAAACCAACCTAAGGCCTGGCGCCTCCCTCTCCCTCCCGTGACACATCTCCCTCCTCCCGCAGCGCTTAGCGAAGCCCTGTTGGAATCCCGCTACTTCCACCATGCCGTCGTGCTGCTGGATCTCATCAACCTCTCCCTCCTCCTTGCTGGATCAAGGCGTGGGAGACGTCTCCGTTCCGTACGTGTGTTGAACGCGGAGGTGCCGTCCGTTCGGCGCTAGGATCATCGGTGATTTGAATCACGACGAGTACGACTCCATCAACCCCGCTCACTTGAACGCTTCCGCTTAGCGATCTACAAGGGTATGTAGATGCACTCTCCTTCCCCTCGTTGCTAGTCTCTCCATAGATAGATCTTGGTGACACGTAGGAAAATTTTGAATTTCTGCTACGTTCCCCAACAATAGCCTCTCCAATGATGTGTGAGTAGTTTACCACAGACCTTCGGGTCCATAGTTATTAGCTAGATGGCTTCTTCTCTCTCTTTGGATCTCAATACAAAGTTCTCCACGATTCTCTTGGATATCTATTCACTGTAATTCTTTTTGCGGTGTGTTTGTCGAGATCCAATGAATTGTGGGTTTATGATCAAGATTATCTATGAACAATATTTGGTTCTTATCTGAATTCTAATATGCATGATTTAAATATCTTTGCAAGTCTCTTAGAGTTATCAATTTGGTTTGGCCTACTAGATTGATCTTTCTTGCAATGGGAGAAGTGCTTAGCTTTGAGTTCAATCTTGCGGTGTCCTTTCCCAGTGACAGCAGGGGCAACAAGGCACGTATTGTTGCCATCGAGGATAAAATGATGGGATTTGTATCACATTGCTTGAGTTCATCCCTCTACATCATGTCATCTTGCCTAATGCGTTACTCTGTTCTTATGAATAAAATACTCTAGATACATGTTGGATAGCGGTCGATGTGTGGAGTAATAGTAGTAGATGCAGAATCATTTAGGTCTATTTGTCACGGACGTGATGCCTATATACCTGATCTTGCCTAGATATTCTCATAACTATGCGATTTTCTATCAATTGCTCGATAGTAATTTGTTCACCCACCGTAGATTATGCTATCTTGAGAGAAGCCACTAGTGAAACCTATGGCTCCCGGGTCTATTCTCCATTATATTATTTTTCCGTCAACTAGCTATTTTTGTCGTCGTTTATTTTGCAATCCTTACTTTTCAATCTATACAACAAAAATACCAAAAATATTTATCTTATTATCTTTATCAGATCTCACTTTTGCAAGTGGCCGTGAAGGGACTGACAACCCCTTTATTGCATTGGTTGCAAGGTTCTTGATTGTTTGTGCAGGTACGAGGGACTTGCGTGTGGTCTCCTACTGGATTGATACCTTGGTTATCAAAAACTGAGGGAAATACTTACGCTACTTTGCTGCATCACCTTTTCCTCTTCAAGGGAAAATCAATGCATGCTCAAGAGGTAGCACTTCCAGGAGGTAATTCTTCTGTGCAGCAATGAGGATAATCCTCAAGTTACGGACCCAGTCTGTGTAGTTGCTACCATCATATTTCAACTTAGCTTTCTCTAGGAATGCATTAAAATTCAACGGAACAACAACACGGGCCAACTATATACAACAACATAGACATGCAAAATACTATCAGGTACTAAGTTCATGATAAATTAAAGTTCAATTAATCAAATTACTTAACAACTCCCACTTAGATAGACATCTCTCTAATCATCTAACTGATCATGTGATCCATATCAACTAAACCATGTCCGATCATCACATGAGATGGAGTAGTTTTCAATGGTGAACATCACTATGTTGATCATATCTACTATAGGATTCACGCTCGACCTTTCGGTCTCAGTGGTCCGAGGCCATATCTGCATATGCTAGGCTCATCAAGTTTAACCCGAGTATTCTGTGTGTGCAAAACTGGCTTGCACCCATTGTATGTGAACGTAGAGCTTATCACACCCGATCATCACGTGGTGTCTCAGCACGACGAACTGTAGCAATAGTTCATACTCAGGGAGAACACTTATACCTTGAAATTTAGTGAGAGATCATCTTATAATGCTACTGCCGAACTAAGCAAAATAAGATGCATAGAGGATAAACATCACATGCAATCAATATAAGTGATATGATATGGCCATCATCATCTTGTGCCTTTGATCTCCATCTCCAAAGCACTGTCATGATCACCATCGTCACCGGCTTGACACCTTGATCTCCATCGAAGCATCGTTGTCATCTCGCCAACTATTGCTTCTACGACTATCGCTACTGCTTAGTGATAAAGTAAACCAATTACATGGCGATTGCATTTCATACAATAAAGTGAACCATATGGCTCCTGCCAGTTGCCGATAACTGTGTTACAAAACATGATCATCTCATACAATAAAATTTAGCACCATGTCTTGACCATATCACATCACAACATGCCTTGCAAAAACAAGTTAGACGTCCTATACATTGTTGTTGCAAGTTTTACATGGCTGCTACGGGCTGAGCAAGAACCATTCTTACCTACGCAACAAAAACCACAACGCGGTATAGTGATTGATTTTTGATCTTCAGAAAGAACCCTGATCATTGAATCCGATTCAACAAAAGTTGGAGAAACTGACACCCACCATCCACCTGTGTGTGAAGCACGTCGGTAGAACCAGTCTCGCATAAGCATACATGTAATGTCGGTCTGGGCCGCTTCATCCAACAATACCGCCGAATCAGGAAGCAACTAGTGACGGCAAGCAATATGTATATACCCACGCCCACAACTCCTTTGTGTTCTACTCGTGCATATAACATCTACGCATAGACCTAGCTCGGATGCCACTGTTGGGGAACGCAGTAATTTCAAAAAAAATCCTACGCACACGCAAGATCATGGTGATGCATAGCTACGAGAGGGGAGAGTGTTGTCTACGTACCATCGTAGACCATAAGCAGAAGCGTTATGACAACGCGGTTGATGTAGTCGTACGTCTTCACGATCGACCGATCCTACTACCGAAAGTACGGCACCTCTGCGATCTGCACATGTTCAGCTCGGTGACGTCCCACGAACTCACGATCCAGCAGAGTGTCGAGGGAGCGCTTCATCAGCATGACGGCGTGATGACGGTGATGATG
The DNA here is from genome assembly GCA_034509565.1 of Triticum monococcum. Classification (NCBI taxonomy): domain Eukaryota; kingdom Viridiplantae; phylum Streptophyta; class Magnoliopsida; order Poales; family Poaceae; genus Triticum; species Triticum monococcum. The sequence goes on from CM067843.1 coordinate 73,089,109, forward strand.
ATGCTACCGGAACAGGGCTTCGCCTAAGCACCGCTACTATATGATCGAGGTGGATTATGGTGGAGGGGGGCACCGCACACGGCTAATATTTCAATGATCAACTTGTGTGTCTATGGGGTGCCCCCTTTCCCCGTATATAAAGGAGTGGAGGAGGGAGGGCCGACCCTCTATGGTGCGCCCTGCAGGAGTCCTACTCCCTCCGGGAGTAGGATCCCCCCCTTCGCTAGTTGGACTATGAGAGAAGGAAGGGGGAGAGGGAGGAAGGAAAGGGGGGCGCCGGCCCCCTTCCTAGTCCAATTCGGACCGGAGGGGGAGGGGGCGCGCGGCCTGCCCTGGCTGCCTCTCTCTCGCCCATATACTCCCCGGGGGGTTCCGGTAACCCCTCGGTACTCCGGTATATGCCCGAACTCACTCGGAACCTTTCCGATGTCCAGACATATGCTTCCACTATATCAATATTTATGTCTCGACCATTTCGAGACTCCTCGTCATGCCCGTGATCACATCTGGGACTCCGAACAACCTTCGGTTCATCAAAACACATAAACTCATAATACCGGTCGTCACCGAACGTTAAGCGTGCGGACCCGACAGGTTCGAGAACTATGTAGACATGACCGAGACACGTCTCCGGTCAATAACCAATAGCGGAACCTGGATGTTCATACTGGCTCCCACATATTCTACCAAGATCTTTATCGGTCAAACCGCATAACGATATACGTTGTTTCCTTTGTCATCGGTATGTTACTTACCCGAGATTCGATCATCGGTATCTCAATACCTAGTTCAATCTCGTTACCGGCAAGTCTCTTTACTCGTTCCGTAATGCATCATCCCGCAACTAACTCATTAGTCACATCGATTGCAAGGCTTATATTGATGTGCATTACCGAGAGGGCCCAGAGATACCTCTCCGACAATCGGAGTGACAAATCCTAATCTCAATCTATGCAAACTGAACAAACACCATCGGAGACACCTGTAGAGCACCTTTATAATCACCCAGTTACGTTGTGACGTTTGGTAGCACACAAAATGTTCTTCTGGTATTCGGGAGATGCATGATCTCATAGTCATAGGAACATGTATAAGTTATGGAGAAAGCAATAGCAACAAACTAAACGATCATCGTCCTAAGCTAACGGAATGGGTCAAGTCAATCACATCATTCTCTAATGATGTGATCCCGTTAATCAAATGACAACTCATGTCTATGGCTAGGAAACTTAACCATCGTTGATTCAACGAGCTAGTCAAGTAGAGGCATACTAGTGACACTCTGTTTGTCTATGTATTCACACATGTACTAAGTTTCTGGTTAATATAATTCTAGCATGAATAATAAACAATTATCATGATATAAGGAAATATAAATAACAACTTTATTATTTCCTCTAGGGCATATTTCCTTCACAAAACGTTTCAAACAAGATCATGAGGAGGTGGCGCCAGAGTCGTCTACCCACAGTTTATGATACGAGAAACCTATTCAACACACCTAGGGCAGGGACCAGTGACCCGCCGGTGGTGAACCGGGCAGTTGAGCCGCCCGTGACCGGAGTGTCGGTTCAGCCGCATACGATGGATCCGCCCCGTTTGAATGCTAGTCCACCTCAGCAAGTTCCAACACTGCCAGGTCATTGCTCTAACCCTTTGGATAATATGATTGATGCGGCAGCATGATTGGCGGCTCTCCCAGTTGAAGGCGAGTCTCCAGCTGCGATTGAGACACGATGGGCTAGAGAGCTTCTTCAGACGGCGTTGGATCAGCAGGCAGCTTATTCGTACAGCCGTGAAAGGATTCACTCAACCCATCATCCAAGCCGGAGTTATAGCAGGCACATTGACTCATCAGCAATTTCGAGCAGTGAACAGCGTCGTAACCAGCCTCGTGGGCATGACCCGACGCGCGGTGGCATCGATGCTCAGACCTTGGTGGATCAGGGCAGGGCACGTCGGGAGGCTAAGTTGGCGGCTCAGCTAGCGACTCAACAACAATCTTCGGTTTATCCATCAGCTTCGGTGGAGGCAGGTGTGACCTCTAGAACCTTGGGTGTGCCATGTTTAGTGTCGGCTCTGCCTAAGGATTTCAAGGGTCCTCGTAAGGTGCCTAATTACACAATAGATCAACCCTCTGAAGCTTGGATTGAAAGTTATGAGATGGCCATGGAGATGCTAGATGTTAGCGATGTTGCATGCGCTAAGTATTTCACCATGATGTTGGATGGGCCGGCTCGTACGTGGTTGAAGGGGCTACCTGTTAACTTCATTAGATCATGGGCATAGTTAAAAGCCCGTTTCATCCAAAATTTTAAAGACACGTGCAAGTAGCCTATGTCAATCCTGGATTTGGAGTCTTGTGTCCAAGGTGAGGGCGAGTTAACAACTCATTGGGTGCGCCGGATCTCAGCTATCATACACTTCTCGGATAGTATCAATGCAGGTTCAGCAGTTCTAATGTTAGATAAAAATTGACATTTCATCCCCCTTAAGCAGAAGCTTGGGTGGCTTAAACACCACTGCAATGACATGGGGAAGCTAACGGCGGCTCTCATCAAATATGCCGACTCTGATAGTACCAAGGACCCCGAGTCTGATGATGAGAAGCCGGGTGAGGGAGTCCTGGATTAGGGGGCCTCCGGATAGCCGGACTATATCCTTTGGCCGGACCGTTGGACTATGAAGATACGAGATTGAAGACTTTGTCCCGTGTCCGGATGGGACTCTACTTGGCGTCGAAGGCAAGCTAGGCAATACGGATATGTATATCTCCTCCTTTGTAACCGACATTGTGTAACCCTAGCCCCCTCCGTTGTCTATATAAACCGGAGGGTTTTAGTCCATAGGACAACAGACAATCATACCATAGGCTAACTTCTAGGGTTTAGCCTCTCTGATCTCATGGTAGATAAACTCTTGTACTACTCATATTACCAAGAATAATCAAGCAGGACGTAGGGTTTTACCTCCATCAAGAGGGCCCGAACCAGGGTAAAACATCGTGTCCCCTGCCTCCTGTTACCATCCGCCTTAGACGCACAGTTCGGGACACCCTACCCGAGATCCGCCGGTTTTGACACCGACATTGGTGCTTTCATTGAGAGTTCCTCTGTGTCATCGCCATTAGGCTTGATGGCTCCTTCGATCATCGATAGCGATGCAGTCCAGGGTGACACTTTTCTCCCCGGACAGATCTTTGTATTCGGCGGCTTCGCACTGCGGGCCAACTCGGTTGGCCATCTGGAGCAGATTGAGAGTTATGCCCCTGGCCATCAGGTCAGGTTTGGAAGCTTAAACTACACGGCCGATATCCGCGGAGACTTGATCTTTGATGGATTCGAGCCCCTGCCTAGTGCGCCACAAGGCCACGATGAGCATGATTTAGCTCTGCCATCATACAGTGTCCAGGAGATCGCACCGGCAACAGCTCCGACCCTCAATTCGGAACCAGCTGCGCCTTCCATGGGAGGGTGGATAGACCCCGCCACGGAGGCCACACTGTCATCAACAATCGAGCTGAGTATAGACCTTACCCTTCATGAGAGCCATGATGCCGAACTACTAGATTTCTCCCCGGCCACGGACTCCCAACCGCCTATGCCCGTGCCTATCGAATCCGATTGGGCGCCGATCATGGAGTTTACCTCCGCGGATATCTTTCAGCACTCGCCCTTCGACGAAATACTGAACTCATTAAGGTCTCTCTCCTTGTCAGGAGAGTCCTGGCCAAACTATGTCCGGCAGGATTGGGATGTGGATGACGAAGAAATTCGCCGCCCACCCACCACCCACTTAGTAGCCACCGTCGACGACTTAACCAACATGCTCGACTTCAACTCCGAAGACATCGACGGCATGGACGACGATGCGGGAGACGAAGAGGAACCACTGCCCACCGGGCACTGGACAACCACCTCATCATATGATATATACATGGTGGACACACCCAAAGAAGGCAATGCCGATGAGACAGCGGAGGATGACCCCTCCAAGAAGCAACCCAAGCGCCGGCGTCAGCGACGCCACTCTCAGTCTCGCCATAGCAAAAGCGGTGACCCCGGCACAGGAGAAAATAGCACTCAGGACAATGCCGAAGACGACAACAATCCCCTCAAGCAAGATCTAGGGCAGGACGATGGAGAAGCCAACCCTCCAGAGAGAGCGGCAGACGGAGAGGCAGAGGATGATAATTACATGCCTCCCTCCGAAGATGAGGCAAGCCTCGACGATGACGAATTCGTCGTGCCTGAGAATCCCGTCGAACAAGAGCGCTTCAAGCCCCGGCTTATAGCCACAGCAAATAGCCTTAAGAAAAAGCAACAACAGCTTCAAGCTGATCAAGATTTCCTAGCTGACAGATGGACTGAAGTCCTTGCGGCCGAGGAATATAAACTCGAACGCCCCTCCAAGAGTTACCCAAAGCGCAGGTTACTACCCCGACTGTAGGAGGAAACACTCAAACCTACATCTCCAGCATATGATGCGGCTGACCGGCCACCTCGTGGCCGCGATAGAGAGGCATTTCAGCCAAAAGCTCAGCCCGCACACTGCTGCCACTCAAATAAAAATGACAAAGCACGGGGAAACATGCTTGACCTGCGAGACGTATTGGAGGACAAAGCAAAACATACAAGATCGATCTACGGATCATGAGGGCGCGCCACTACGCGAGACGATAACCGTCACGCTGGATACAGTAAAAGTAAATATGGCTGGGCCGAACACAGCAGGCAAGACTCATTCAAGCTGCATTGCGATATAGCCCAGTACAGAGGCGCCACACACCCCCAATGCTTCACAGACGAAGTAATGGATCACCAAAGCCCAGAGGGTTTAAAACCCGTAAATATAGAATCATATGACGGCACAACAGATCCTGCGGTATGGATCGAAGATTTCCTCCTGCACATCCACATGGCCCGCGGTTACGATCTACACGCCATCAAATACCTCCCACTCAAGCTCAAAGGACCAGCTCGACATTGGCTCAACAGCTTGCTAGCAGAGTCCATTGGCTGTTGGGAAGATCTGGAAGCTGCATTCCTCGACAACTTCTAGGGCACTTATGTGCGACCGCCGGATGCCAATGACTTGAGCCACATAATTCAGCAGTCAGAGGAGTCGGCCAGGCAATTCTGGACACGGTTCCTAACAAAGAAGAATCAAATCGTTGACTGTCCGGATGCAGAAGCCCTAGCAGCTTTTAAACATAACATCCGCGACGAGTGGCTCGCCCGACACCTTGGCCAGGAAAAGCAGAAATCTATGGCAGCCCTCACGACACTCATGACCCGCTTTTGTGCGGGAGAAGACAGCTAGCTGGCTCGCAGCAATAACATATCAAAAAACCATGGTACTTCGGATAACAAGGATGGCAATGGCAGGTCACGTTGCAACAAACATAAGCGCCGCATTAACAGTGACAATACCGAGGATACGGCAGTCAATGCCGGATTCAAAGGCTCTAAACCCGGTCGGCGGAAAAAGCCATTCAAAAGAAGCACTCCGGGCCCGTCCAGTTTGGACCCTATACTCGACTGCTCGTGTCAAATACACGGCACCCCCGACAAGCCAGCCAACCACACCAACAGGGATTGTTGGGTATTCAAGCAGGCCGGCAAGTTAAATGCCGAAAACAAAGATAAGGGGTCACATAAGGATGACGAGGAGGAGCCCCGGTAGCCGAACGCCCGAGGATAGAAGAGGTTCCCCCCATAAATACGGACGGTGAACATGATATACGAAACCCACATCCCCAAGAGGGAGCGGAAGCATGCGCTAAGGGACGTATATGCGTTGGAGCCAGTCGCCCCAAAGTTCAACCCAAGGTCCTCTTGTCTGATCACCTTCGATCGCAGGGACCACCCCACTAGTATCCGTCATGGCGGATTCGCCGCACTGGTCCTAGACCCAATCATTGACGGACTTCACCTCACTCGAGGCCTTATGGATGGCGGCAGCAGCCTGAACCTGCTTTACCAGGACACGATGCGCAAAATGGGTATAGACCCCTCAAGGATCAAACCCACAAAAACGACCTTCAAAGGCGTCATACCAGGTGTAGAGGCCCATTGCACAGGCTCAGTCACACTGGAAGTGGTCTTCGGATCCCCGGATAATTTCCGAAGCGAAGAGTTAATCTTCGATATAGTCCCCTTCCGCAGTGGCTATCATGCACTGCTCGGGGGAACCGCATTTGCGAGATTCAATGCGGTACCGCATTATGCATACCTCAAGCTCAAGATGCCAGGACCTTGGGGGTCATCGCAGTTAATTGAAACACAGAGCGCTCTCTCCTCACGGAGGAGCACACTGCGGCCCTCGCAGCAAAAGCGCAAAGCAGCCTCTTAAGGCAATCCACTAGTTTGGCGATTAAGGACCCGGACACCTTCAAGCGCGCCCGGAGTAATCGGCAACAAGACCGCCTGGCACGTTCTGAGCTTGCATAGCAATGCGGCCCCCACCCCGGTTCCAGCCAAAGGGCAAAATCTGTGCCACGCATACATAATTACGCATTAAAAATACCATGGGCACAGGTGGGGAGGAGGCACGACTATGGCACGCCCCAAGACGCGGCTCAACCATACTAGGGGCTTCTCGCTCTGTTATTTTTCTCTTTCAGGACTTTTATCTCTAGAAATCCTGTCCAGCAGTATGATTGCCGGACACATGATGCAGCAACCAAGGAGGCAGAAAGCTACGTCGCACCGCAGAGCTCGCAGGTGGATTACGATAACGAGTGAAATACTTGCTTTAATTCCATTCCTCAGCTTGCCCTTGGAAGGGACAAGTCAAATAGTCCTACTTTTTGCTTATCGCACTACTTGTATCAGTCAGCTTTAACGCACCTTCTTGAATAAACAATGCATAGCACTAAGACTATTATTGCATTCTTCTTATATATATACATATATATATATATGTTCTCGGTGAGAGAGGGAGGGACCTCGGCGCCCTTGAACAGCACCCTCTAGACGTCTTTGTGCGTCGTGTCAAAGAGCTCGCTTAGAGTCTACTGCCGGGCTGGGTCGAACTCCCATAACTTGAAATCCCATTGCTGACACGGGAGGATCCGACGGAAGAGCATGACTTGGACTATGTTGACAAGCTTAAGTTTCTTGCTTGTCATGTTCCGGATACATTTCTAGAGATCGTCTAGCTCCATCGATGAACCCCAGGACAGGCCCTTCTCCTTCCAAGAAATGAGCCGCGTGGGGATTCCGGATCGAAACACGAGGGCCGCTGCCCAGTTGGTGTTGGGCGGCTCGGTGATGTAGAACCACCCCGACTGCCACCCCTTTATGGTCTCCACGAAGGAGCCCTCGAGCCATGTAACGTTGGGCATTTTTCCCACCATGGCTCTGCCGCATTCCGCCTGCTGGCCACCCACCACCATCGGCTTGATATTAAAGGTCTTCAGCCACAGGCCGAAGTGGGGCCGGATGCGGAGGAAGGCCTCGCACACGACGATGAACGCCGAGATGTTGAGGATGAAGTTTGGGGCCAGATCATGAAAGTCCAGCCCATAGTAGAACATGAGGCCGTAGACAAATGGATGGAGGGGAAACCCTAGTCCACGGACGAGGTGGTGGAGGAAGACCACCCTCTCGTGGGGTTCTAGGGTTGGGATGACCTGCCTCGCGGCTGGCAGCCGGTGCGCGATATTCACGGCCAAGTATCCGGCTCTGCGTAACTTTTTGATGTGCCCCTCCGTGAAGGACGAGGCCATCCACTTGCCTCCCGCTCCGGACATGTTTGGAGAGAGTTGAGGAGGAGGATGCGGACTTGGGCGCTGGAGCTCGAGTGCGCGAGAATGGATGAGCAAGGAGGAAGAAGGCGTGGGTAGAAAAAGGTGAGATCTTATCCCTTTATAAGGGCAGACTAAACTATGCGCCTCCACTAGCTTGCTAAAACTCGCTTATCCCCCAAGCGTCATAATTGATGGCGCGGTTGGGTTACCCATGTCGGTATTGATGAGAATCATGTAATAAGGGGAACACGATCTCTGCTTTGACAAGACGTGTCAAGAAACTGCCTCGCGTTATGTGCGGGGCTGGTGAAAGAAAAACGGTTCAAATAATTACCGGGCCATGGCGTGATGTCATGCCGCCAAAACGTGTCAGCAGATTAGATTTGTGGAAATGTTATTCTCTCTACGGTGGTATGTGGAACTTATTTTGCAGGGTCGAACACTATCCTTGTATTCAAACTCTTCTGTGGTGTATTCGGAGGAGGAACCCGCCTTGCAATGCCGAAGACAACACTGCGCGTCAAACTCACCATCATTGAAGCCTGGTTCAGGGGCTACTGAGGGAGTCCTGGATTAGGGGGTCTCCGGATAGCCGGACTGTTGGACTATGAAGATACGAGATTGAAGACTTCTTCCCGTGTCCGGATGGGACTCTACTTGGCGTGCAAGGCAAGCTAGGAAATACGGATATGTATATCTCCTACTTTGTAACCGACCTTGTGTAACCCTAGCCCCCTCCGGTGTCTATATAAACCGGAGGGTTTTAGTCCGTACGACAATAGACAATCATACCATAGGCTAGCTTCTAGGGGTTAGCCTCTCCGATCTCGTGGTAGATCAACTCTTGTACTACTCATATTATCAAGAATAATCAAGCAGGACGTAGAGTTTTACCTCCATCAAGATGGCCCGAACCTGGGTAAAACATTGTGTCCCCTACGCCCTGTTACCATCCACCTTAGACGCACAGTTCGGGACCCCTACCCGAGATCCGCCAGTTTTGACACCGACACCGGGTAAGGGAAAGAAGATCAACAATACGAAAGGGCAGCAGCATAACCCGGCAGGTCAAGGTGGCAATGGTAAGCGCAAGGCTGATGGTAATTTAGACTTTGTGGCTAACACCAATACACAGAATAATAATCAGCATCGCAAGCGAAAACCGGCCCGATTTGGAGGACCAAAATTTAACCTTGAAGCAATGATGAACCAGCCTTGCCCAAAGCATGGTACGCATGAGAATTGGGCTATTCATATGTGGAAGGATTGCTTCATCACAAAGGAATATAGGAATTCCAATTTTTTCCAGAACAATCATGGCCCGAATGGCGGTTCAGGATCCGGCTCTCACGGACCTGGCTTTGGTGGTGGCAGTTCAAACTCTGGCTTCTAGGGCCAAAGCAATCAAGGTGGTTTTAATCTACATTCTGGTCAAGGGAATCAGTAGTAGGAGTCTGGTTATCAGAGTAACCCGAAGCAGTTGAATAGTGGGCAGTACCACGTCTTCACTATGAGTTTGTGTAAGCGGGATCAAAAGCTCCATAAAAGGGCAGTGAATGCAGTTGAGACGGCCATTCCCCGTTACTTGCGATGGTCTGAACATCCTATTCTTTGGAGTCATGTGGATCACCCATCCTGGGTTGATAATCCGGGCCACTTAGCTCTGGTGGTGGTGCCTCAGGTTGGAGGAAACAGATTTACTAAGGTACTCATGGATGGGGCAGCAGCATCAACATTCTTTACTATGAAACCTTTCGTCGCATGAGCTTGACTAACAAAGATCTTAAGCCATCAAACACAGTTTTTATGGCGTGGTGCCTGGTAAGTTGGCATATCCAGTGGGAAAGATATCTTTGGAAGTGGCTTTTGGTGATGATCATGATTCCAGATCAGAGACGTTGACTTTTGAGGTGGTTAAAATCAAGAGCCCTTATCATGCTTTGTTTGGGCGGCCGGCTTATGCTAAGTTCATGGCAAGGCCTTGTTATGTTTATTTGCAGCTCAAGATTCTAGGTCACAAGGGGACCATTACAGTGAATGGGAGCTGGAAGATATCCTTGGAGCGCGAAGAAGGTGATGCTGCTTATGTTGAATCTGTCTGTGCAACAGAGGAGTTAAAATTTAATAAAGATAATGTTGACCCGGTGGATATGACATCTTTGAAGAAGCCAACCACAGAGCATGACCCCCTGTTGAAATTTAAATCAGCCAATGACACTAAGCTAGTTGACTTTGTTCCTGGCGATTCATCCAAGCAGTTCAGTATCAGTGCTAATCTGGACCAGAAATAGGAAAGCGCGCTCATCAAGTTCATTCGTGAGAACCGGGACATCTTTGCATGGAAACCTTCAGACATGCCAAGTGTACCGAGGGAACTCGTGGAGCACACTCCCAATATTGATCCAAAGTTTAAACCAGTCAAGCAATTCTTTCGCCGTTTCAATGAAGAGAGGCGCAAGGCCATTGGTAAAGAAGTGGCCCGGCTTTTGGCGGCTGGGTTTATTGTTGAAGTTTTTCATCCTGAGTGGTTGGCTAACCCGGTGCTGGTACTTAAGAAAAACGGTACTTGGCGTATGTGTGTGGATTACACAGACTTAAACAAAGCTTGTCCGGCTGATCCTTTTGCTCTCCCCCATATTGATCAGATCATTGATGCTACGGCAGGTTGTGAGCATTTGAGCTTTTTGGATGCTTACTCTGGTTATCATCAGACTAAGATGGCAGTAAAGGACTAGGAGAAGACAACTTTCATCACTCCATTTGGAGCCTTCTGTTATGTGTCTATGCCTTTTGGGCTCAAGAGTGCCCAAGCAACTTACCAACGGTGTGTGCAAAATTGCCTTCATGATCAAATTGGGTGTAATGTACATGCTTATGTGGATGACATTGTAGTGAAATCAAGAAAGAAAGAGACCTTGATAGATGATTTGAAAGAGACCTTTGACAATCTCCGGGTCTACAAGATGATGCGTAACCAGACAAGTGTATCTTTGGTGTACCAGCAGGCAAGCTCTTAGGCTTTCTTGTTTCTGAATGGGGTATTAAAGCTAACCCGGAGAAAATGAAGGCTATCACTTCACTGGCTAAACTGGCATGTATTAATGATGTTTAGCGTCTGGCAGGTCGTATTGCGGCCTTAAGCCGGTTCATAAGCCGGTTGGGTGAAAAGGCCATCCCTTTATACCAGATGATGAAGAAAATAGATCACTTTGTCTGGAGCAAGGCTGCTGATCAGGCGTTTGAAGCCTTGAAGAAACAGTTAGTTGAGCCACCGATCCTTGTTGCTCCTATTAATAAGGACCCCTTGTTGTTATATGTGGCTGCCAATAGCCGAGTTGTTAGCATGGCAATCATTGTGGAAAGGAAGGAATCAGACAAGGAGTATCCGGTTCAGCAGCCGGTTTATTATATCAGTGAGGTGCTCATTGAGTCCAAGCAGGGGTATCCGCATTGGCGGAAGATGGTATATGGGGCGTTCATGGCCAGTCGAAAGCTTAAGCAAAATTTCCTTGGTCATCCCATCATTGTGGTTAGTTCTGCTCCCTTAGGGGATATTATTCAAAATAGGGAGGCCATAGGTCGGGTAACCAAGTGGGCCATTGAGCTTGGACCCCATGGTTTGAAGTATATGCCTCGCACAGCCATCAGGTCTCAAGCACTTCTGGATTTTATCAATGATTGGACAAAGTTACAGATTCCAGAGGAGAAGTTGGATAGCACGTATTGGACTATTCACTTCATTGGATCCAGGCAGTTGGAAGGCTCGGGGGCCGGAGTTATTTTGACTTACCCATGAGGTGATATTGTTTTCTGTTTTAAGGTTGATGTTCCCTTGTACTAACAATGCAGCTGAGTATGAAGCCTTACTCCATGGTCTTTGGATAGCTAAGGAGATAAATCTAAGTCGGGTGAGGTGTTTTGGTGACTCGGATTTGGTGGCCCAGCAAGTTTCAAGCACTTGGGATTCTAAGGATCCACTCATGGTGGCTTACCGCCGTGAGGTTGATGCTATTGCTGGTCATTTCAAAGGTTATCAAGTGGAACATGTTGATCACAGGAAAAATGAGGCAGCTGATGCTTTGAGCCGGTTAGGGTCCCAGCATAAGCCGGTGCCACCTAACATTTTCCTTGATATTCTACATAACCCTTCAGTCAAATTGCCTATGGAGGACGATCTTGCTATTCTTGACCCGGAGGCACAATTGGTGGTGGCTCTTCATGCTATTCCTGATTGAATAGTTCCATATTTGGCTTATATGACCTGGGGCGAGTTACCTGAAGATGAAACTTTAGCCAGGCAGATAACCTGGCGGTCAAAGTCAATGACTATTGACAATGGAGAGTTGCATCATCGCAGTGTTACAGGGGCGTTTCAACATTGTGTTTCTCCTGAGGAGGGCCATGAGATTCTACGAGAGATTCATGAAGGAGATCGTGGTCATCATGTCGGCTCTAAATCTCTTGTAGCCAAGGCTTTTTGTCATGGGTTTTATTGGCTGACGGCTCATGCTGATGCTGAAGACTTGGTCAATAAATGTGATGGCTGTCAGAAATTTTCAAGACGAGCTCATGTTTCCGGCTCAAGAATTGTGGATGATTCCAATTACTTGGCTGTTTGCAATCTGGGGGCTGGATATGGTTGGACCTTTCAAACGGTCCAAAGATAAAAAGACCCACATTTTGTTGCCAGTTGACAAATTCACAAAGTGGGTTGAGGCAGAGCCGGTCAGTAAGTGTGACACGGCAACAACCGTTCAGTTCATCAAGAAGGTGATTTTCCATTTTGGCTTTCCCCATAACATTATAACTAATAATGGCACTAATCTGTCCAAAGGTGCTATGAAAGAATTTTGTCAACGAGATCATATTCGTCTTGATGTATCATCTGTGGCTCACCCCCAGTCCAATGGCCAAGCTGAAAGAGCCAATCAAGAGATTTTGAGAGGCATCAAACCCTGACTTATGGTCCCTTTGCAGAGGACGCCACGATTCGCCCCATGTGGCGGCTTATGTTGAAGCTGATAATGAAAAAACGCATTAGCATGCCATTGACCTGTTGGATGAGGAGCGTGACCTAGTGGCGGCTCGTTCGGCAATTTACCAACAAGATCTGCACCGTTATCATAGCCACCGGGTTAAAACCAGTACCTTTCAAGAAGGCGACTTGGTGCTCCGACTTATCCAGGATCAAACTGATATGCACAAGCTATCCCCACCTTGGGAAGGGCCCTTTGTGGTCATCAAAAATCTAAACAACGGGGCCATACTACCTTATTGATGTTCGAGACCACAAGGACTCACGCACGTCGGAGGAGGAGACCCACCGGCCGTGGAATATTGCTCATCTTTCGCCTTATTACACCTGAGCCACCGGCTCTTATGATGTACATACTTTGTCAATGCATATATCATGATGAATATAATAAAGTCGGCATCCTTGAATTCAGGGCCTCTGTCGTTTCATTTCTGAGAATATGAGTCTTTATTGTTACTTCATATGATCACTTGGGGGCTTCCTGCTTATTGAGCATAGCTATGATTACCCTCTTGATCCGGCTTGTACGCCATGATTACAAAATACTTGGGGGCTTCCTGCTCATTGATCATAGCTATAACTACCTGCTGATCCGACTTGTACGCTTGGAATAAAACATTACTTGGGGGCTCTTTTGTTCATAAACAGAGCTTTGATGACCCTTGTAATAGGCTTGGACGCCAGGTGTATTCACCAAAAAATCCGGGTTATCCTGCCTTTGCAAGTCTGCCACTGCGCCCAGGTAATCTTGGAATGACTCATCGTACTCTTGACAGTCAATCTTATAAAGACCCTGAATTTGTCAAACTTAAAACGGCGATTGGTCATGTGAGGCCCGACTTACAGGTTTGAATGAAGGTTTAACTCAGCGGCTGTGCGTCCCTTGACAGCACTTGACTTTGAGGCTTGGCGGCCTATGAAAGCCTTGTTTTCTGATTCATATTTGATTTGAACATTTTTTGAGGTTCGTCTCTTGTGACATGTCAATACATGGTTGGAAACCGATAAGGGCCATGTTGCCTTATGGTTCCTGTATGACTTGATCCGGAGTGTTATTAACGCGGCCTGGTTGTGGACTTTAAGTCACCAGGGTATCATGATTATGTGCTTAGAGTGTTGTGCTCTAAGTTTTGGGATGCTACCCCTTGCTACATGCGGTGTTGTAAGCCGGCGGTATGAATAAATTGAACAGGGCGTTGTGCTTTCGTCTTTGTTTTGTTACCCTTACTACACGACGTATGGTAAGTCGGCAGTATGAACAAATATCACAGGTATGATATTTATTTTATTATGATTGTATGAGGTTTTGACAAACCGGCCCAGAGTATGGACTATTTAGTCATCAATGGTTTTTATGGGGTACTGTGACCCGCCCTGGGGTAAACCGCTAGGGCACTTGTTATCTGTTTATATGCAGGAAAAAATGACAAATCTAACCTGCATAATTGACAATACTATAAAGCATAAGTGGCAGATCTTCAAATGACAAATCAGTAGTGTTATGCAGACAAAACATGCACAATGGCATGATACATCAGTGTTTAACTAGCCTATTACATGGCTTCGTGAGCCCAAATGAATAAGTATTTTTTTCAAGCAACGCTTGATGATGCAGGTTATGAACCAACCAGTGGATCGTTTTTCCTGGTTTTGGCGGCTTGAAGCTTCCGGGTTATCCCACACCAGTTCTTCTTCTCCCTCCACCGTTTGGAAGTCAGGCGAAGACCAATTAATGCCAGTCAAGTCTTGAAATTCAGGTTGATCATCGATAAGCTCAAACGGATCAATTTCAGGGGCAAAAGTGTGCTTAGGAATTGGAGGGATAAGGTCGTAAGCTGGTGTGGGCATTTTCTGGTTTTCGGTGGTATAAGCCGCCTGGTATTTGGACAGATTTGTTTCTTCAACAAGCAGGCTCGCCAATGGACGCATCTCCTTCACACACGCGGCAAAATCTTTCTTGTCAAAAGGAGACCCGTACGCTTTTAAATTGGGGCAGCCAGTGGCTAGTTCGGCTGGGTCTAATTCTGACTGCAATTCCTTCGCCCAGCTTAAAGGGGTAATAGCACCGGCTCTTGCAGTTGACCGCTTGTTTTCTTCAATTTTGGCAGGCAGGATAGAAAGTTGGCTTAAGACATTGCTGAGAAGGGATGGTGCTTGCTTGCTTGGGAAGATGGTGGCTATTGTGCGCTGAGCTCCGGTGTATAGTTGTTTTACTAAGGTGTAAACCGCCTTGAGCTTTATCAGCATTTCCTTCCCAAGATTGCTGCTTCTGCGACCTGCATGGCATATTATGATTAAGTCACTAGACGGTTTATAACATGGAGGGTGGAAAGTCATTACAATATAAAAGATCTTACCAAAAATAGCAAAGGTCATTTGATTGGTATGATGCTTCAAGCCAGTAAGCTCTGTCGTGACCTCCCCCAATGAGGCCTCAGCTTTTTCAGCCCTTTGGATTAGGGGAGCCTTTTCTTCAGCCCAGGAGGCCTTCTAAGTATTAAACTCAGTTTTGAGTTTTTCATTTTTCATCCAAGCTAAACTTGAACTTGGAGTCAGCCTTCCGGGTTTCAGCTTCTTGTGCTTCAAGCCGGGTTTTTAAATCAGACAACTGAGATTGAAATTGTCTGGATGCTTCCTGAAAGAGAAGGTCGAAACAAATATGCATAGTTTTGAGGTAGTGTATATTGATAAGTCCCAAGCCCTTTGCAAGCAATAGCACTTGGCACTTGGGGGCTAATGGGTGCATAAAGTTTTCTCTATGGAACAGTACATATTGGTAAGTCCCAAGCCCTTTGCAAGCAATAGCACTTGGCACTTGGGGGCTAATGGATGCAAAGTTTGTTTTATGATGCAATGGAAGATGACCCTGGTTCATCATTTGTCAAAGTTTACCCGGTTTCCAAGGGTGACTAGATGAGATTTTTGTGATAGTGATAAGTCCTGGTTTATCCATATGGATTCAACTGGCCCTTGGGGGCTACAGCTGGAAAATTATTTATTATTAAAGTGAAGACCCGGCTCAACTTGACAGTTTAAGCTGGCCTCGGGGGGTACATGTGCAAAGTTGATTCTTGAAAGTCCCGACTTATCTTCATAAATTTAAGCCGGCCCTTGGGGGCTACAGGTTTTGTTTCAGATGCATGGCTAAAGGCTATATAACAAGTCTACAATATATTTTATTCTATCATATTTAGTAGACTTGGGGGCTAAAGGAATATATCTTATGTAAAAGCGAGGATTGGTACATGGTTGGAAACCGATGAGGATCCATGTTGCCTTATGGTTCCTGTATGACTTGATCCGGAGTGTTATTAACGCGGCCTGGTTGTGGACTTTAAGTCACCAGGGTATCATGATTATGTGCTTAGAGTGTTGTGCTCTAAGTTTTGGGATGCTACCCCTTGCTACATGCGGTGTTGTAAGCCGGCGGTATGAATAAATTGAACAGGGCATTGTGCTTTTGTCTTTGTTTTGTTACCCTTACTACACGACGTATGGTAAGTCGGCAGTATGAACAAATATCACAGGTATGATATTTATTTTATTATGATTGTATGAGGTTTTGACAAACCGGCCCTGAGTATGGACTATTTAGTCATCAATGGTTTTTATGGGGTACTGTGACCCACCCTGGGGTAAACCGCTAGGGCACTTGTTATCTGTTTATATGCAGGAAAAAATGACAAATCTAACCTGCATAATTGATAATACTATAAAGCATAAGTGGCAGATCTTCAAATGACAAATCAGCAGTGTTATGCAGACAAAACGTGCACAATGGCATGATAGATCAGTGTTTAACTAGCCTATTACATGGCTCCGTGAGCCCAAATGAATAAGTATTTTTTTCAAGCAACGCTTGATGATGCAGGTTATGAACCAACCAGTGGATCGTTTTTCCTGGTTTTGGCGGCTTGAAGCTTCCGGGTTATCCCACACCAGTTCTTCTTCTCCCTCCACCGTTTGGAAGTCAGGCGAAGACCAATTAATGCCAGTCAAGTCTTGAAATTCAGGTTGATCATCGATAAGCTCAGACGGATCAATTTCAGGGGCAAAAGTGTGCTTAGGAATTGGAGGGATAAGGTCGTAAGCTGGTGTGGGCATTTTCTGGTTTTCGGTGGTATAAGCCGCCTGGTATTTGGACAGATTTGTTTCTTCAACAAGCAGGCTCGCCAATGGACGCATCTCCTTCACACACGCGGCAAAATCTTTCTTGTCAAAAGGAGACCCGTACGCTTTTAAATTGGGGCAGCCAGTGGCTAGTTCGGCCGGGTCTAATTCTGACTGCAATTCGTTCGCCCAGCTTAAAGGGGTAATAGCACCGGCTCTTGCAGTTGACCGCTTGTTTTCTTCAATTTTGGCAGGCAGGATAGAAAGTTGGCTTAAGACATTGCTGAGAAGGGATGGTGCTTGCTTGCTTGGGAAGATGGTGGCTATTGTGCGCTGAGCTCCGGTGTATAGTTGTTTTACTAAGGTGTAAACCGCCTTGAGCTTTATCAGCATTTCCTTCCCAAGATTGCTGCTTCTGGGACCTGCATGGCATATTATGATTAAGTCACTAGACGATTTATAACATGGAGGGTGGAAAGTCATTACAATATAAAAGATCTTACCAAAAATAGCAAAGGTCATTTGATTGGTATGATGCTTCAAGCCAGTAAGCTCTGTGGTGACCTCCCCCAATGAGGCCTCAGCTTTTTCAGCCCTTTGGATTAGGGGAGCCTTTTCTTCAGCCCAGGAGGCCTTCTCAGTATTAAACTCAGTTTTGAGTTTTTCATTTTTCATCCAAGCTAAACTTGAATTTGGAGTCAGCCTTCCGGGTTTCAGCTTCTTGTGCTTCAAGCCGGGTTTTTAAATCAGACAACTGAGATTGAAAATGCTTCCTGAAAGAGAAGGTCGAAACAAATATGCATAGTTTTGAGGCAGTGTATATTGATAAGTCCCAAGCCCTTTGCAAGCAATAGAGTTGGCACTTGGGGGCTAATGGGTGCATAAAGTTTTCTCTGTGGAACAGTATATATTGGTAAGTCCCAAGCCCTTTGCAAGCAATAGCACTTGGCACTTGGGGGCTAATGGATGCAAAGTTTGTTTTATGATGCAATGGCAGATGACCCTGGTTCATCATTTTTCAAAGTTTACCCGGTTTCCAAGGGTGACTAGATGAGATTTTTGTGATAGTGATAAGTCCTGGTTTATCCATATGGATTCAACTGGCCCTTGGGGGCTACAGCTGGAAAATTATTTATTATTAAAGTGAAGACCCGGCTCAACTTGACAGTTTAAGCTGGCCTCGGGGGGTACATGTGCAAAGTTGATTCTTGAAAGTCCCGACTTATCTTCATAAATTTAAGCCGGCCCTTGGGGGCTACAGGTTTTGTTTCAGATGCATGGCTAAAGGCTATATAACAAGTCTACAATATATTTTATTCTATCATATTTAGTAGACTTGGGGGCTAAAGGAATATATCTTATGTGAAAGCAAGGATTGGTACCTCATGTTTCTGATGCATGTGCTTGACCATGTCAATCTCCAGATCACGACTTCTATGTACTTGATTCAGATAACCGGAGAGGATTTCACTAATACTCTGATGCGGATAATTGGCCATGTCAAATTTGACCTTGCGCCTCTCGATCAATTTTTCCTTAGCAGAGTGTTTTGCTAGAGCAATAGGATTGCCCAGTTCTTGAAAACAAGTGCCAGTGATCAGAACTTCCTCAGTGTTTAGTTCTGAAAGCTTGATTGGGCTTGGTGCTCAGCACCCAAGGGATCGGCAATTGTATAATCAGCAGAGGCACCACGATTTTCTGGTGGTGGGTCATCAGCAGGATCCTCCGACTGTTGCACAGAGGCCTCAGATATTGGAGCTTGTTTTTCTAGTTCATGAGACTTGGGATCTTCCATTGGCTTGTTTATTTTCGCATTTTTGCTAGGTTTTGCTTTCCCACTGCAAGAGGATTCAAAAAGTCAGTATGAGTTTAGCGATGTTGAAAAACACAGATAAAGTTGGTACCCAGGGGCAGTCTTGAAAGCCGGAAGCAGAGTCTAAGATGAATCGCCAGACGAAGAGTGAGAGGTCCCCTGGTAATTTGAGTCAGAAGGATTAAGGGCTTGATGAATAAGACCTTCTTTAGAATAAATAGAGTTGGAATTTTGAAGTACCTCATTCCAGCGTTTGCGTGGGGCTGGCGTATTAGGTAAGCCGGAGGAGTGTTCTCCGCCTCCACTAGTCTGGGTTCTGCGCTGGTTCTCATGATGTTGTTGCTTCAAAATAAAGTTGGGATCCAAGTGAGCTAAAGGGTTAGAAAACCTTACTTTCCGGATCACTCATCGAATTTTCTGTCTTGGCTAGGGCTCTGAGTCGGAGGAAATAATAGTTACCTCGTCATCACCCGCCTAGCTGGTTTCCGCGTCATCCTGATAGCAATCAGTGTCAATAAGATGGATGAAAAAAGATCCAAGGGAATCAAGGTCTACCTCCGAATCATCATCATCATCCAAGTTAAACATATCAGAAGAGTGGATTTCTTTTTGTTCTTCTTCACGGCTTTGGTCTTAGCCCTGCAGGCCTTCTTGGCGGCTTTTTCATCATATTTCTTATCCCAAAAAGCGGGTCCAGCCTGCGAAAAATTACAATAAAGGTTGGGGATTTCCAGGTTCTATGAACAATAAAGTAAAGTATATAAACCGAACAGACTTACATCTGGTCCTGGGTTAAGTGTGCAGAAGGGATTCAGACCCACTTTGCTGCAGCTCTCCAAGCATTCATTGAGAAGAGTCTTGGTCATTTCATTGATGGCTTTATCAGACAAACGCGTTGAACTGTAACGCAGTGGATCTTTGGTGTCGCCAGTATATGTACACATTAAACCGGACCGGCGGCTTAAAGGTATGATCCTCCAAGCTACCCAACACCGAACCAGGTCAATCCATTGCCCAACAATGCCCTAACCTTTGAGAAGGTAGGTGCAATTTTTGAAGGAAATATGCCCTAGAGGCAATAATAAAGTTGTGACGGAAAAGCCCCATCCATTAGCTTAGCATATATGATCATTTAGTTTTATTGCTATTGCTTTCTTCATGACTTATACATGTTTCGCTGACTCTGAGATTCTGCAACTCCCGGATACCGGAGGAACACCTTGTGTGCTATCAAACTTCACAACGTAACTAGGTGTTTATAAAGATGCTCTACAGGTGTCTCCAATGGTGTTTGTTGAGTTGGCATAGATCGAGATTAGGATTTGTCACTCCGTGTTTCGGAGAGGTATCTCTGGGCCCTCTCGGTAATACACATCACTATAAGCCTTGCAAGCAATGTGTCTAATGACTTAGCCACGGGATGATGCATTACGGAACGAGTAAAGAGACTTGCCAGTAACGAGATTGAACTAGGTATGGTGATACCGACGATCGAATCTCGGGCAAGTAACATACCGATGACAAAGGGAACAACGTATGTTGTTATGCGGTTTGACCGATAAAGATCTTCCTAGAATATGTAGGAGCCAATATGAGCATCCAGGTTACGCTATTGGTTATTGACCGGAGATGTATCTCGGTCATGTCTACATAGTTCTTGAACCCGTAGGTTCCGCACGCTTAACGTTTGATGATGATTTGTATTATGAGTTATGTGATTTGATGACCGAAGTTTGTTCGAAGTCTCATACGAGATCACAGATATGACGAGGAGTCTCGAAATGGTTGAGACATAAAGATTGATATATTGGACGATGTTATTTGGGCACCGGATGAGTTCTGAGAGGTACCGGATAATTATCGGAGTGCCGGAGGGTTATCGGAACCCCCGGGAACTAATGGGCCTTAGTGGGGAGAGAGAAGGGCCAAAAGGGGCTGGTCGCACGCCCCCCCCCCTCCTTGGGTCCGAATTGGACTAGGGGAAGGGGGCAGCGCCCCCTTTCCTACCCTTCCCCCTCTCCCTTGCTTCTCCCCCTTCCTCCAGGTGGAATCTACTAGGACTTGGAGTCCTAGTAGGACTCCCATCTCCCAGCGCGCCCTAGAGGGGCCGGCCGGCCTCCCCTCCCCCCTTTATATACGGGGGCAGGAGGGACCCTAGAACACACAAGTTTCTCTTAACCGTGTGCGGTGCCCCCTCCACAGATACACACCTCGGTCATATCATCATAGTGCTTAGGGGAAGTCCTACGCGGGTAACTTCACCATCACCATCGCCACGCCGTCGTGCTGATGGAACTCTCCCCCCGGCCTCAACTGGATCAAGAGTTCGAGGGACGTCATCGAGTTGAACGTGTGCTGAACGCGAAGGTGCCGTACGTTCGGTGCTTGGATCGGTTGGATCGCGAAGACGTTCGACTACATCAACTGCGTTACTAAACGCTCTTGTTTTCGGTCTACGAGGGTACATGGACATGATCTCCCTGCTCGTTGCTATGCATCTCCTAGATAGATCTTGCGTGATCGTAGGTAAAATTTTGAAATACTGTGTTCCCCAACAGTGGCATCCGAGACAGGTCTATGCGTAGATGTTATATGGACAAGTAGAACACAAAGAGTTGTCGGCGATAATAGTCATACTGCTTACCAGCAATGTCTTACTTTGATTCGGCGGTATTGTTGGATGAGGCGGCCTGGATCGACATTACATGACCGCGTTCATGAGACCGGTTCTACCGACGTGCTTCGCACACAGGTGGCTAGCGGGTGTCTATTTCTCCTACTTTAGTTGAATCGAGTTTGACTGCACCAGCTCCTTCTTGAAGGTTAAAACAATACACTTGATGAAAAATCGTTGTGGTTTTGCTGCGTAGGTAAAAACGGTTCTTGATATAAGCCCGTATCAGACATGTAATACTTGCAATAACAAAGTAGAGGACGTCTAACTTGTTTTTGCAGGGCATGTTGTGATGTGATGGTCAAGACGTGATGATATATAAATTGTTGTATGAGATGATCATGTTTTGTAACAGTTATCGGCAACTGGCAGGAGCCATATGGTTGTCGCTTTATTGTATGAAATGCAATTTCCATGTAATTGCTTTACTTTATCACTAAGAGGTAGCGCTAGTCGTAGAAGCAATAGTTGGTGAGACGACAACGATGCTACGATGGAGATCAAGGTGTCAAGCCGGTGACGACGGTGATCATGACGGTGCTTTGGAGATGGAGATCAAAGGCACAAGATGATGATGGCCATATCATATCACTTATTTTGATTGCATGTGATGTTTATCCTTTATGCATCTTATTTTGCTTAGTACGGCGGTATCATTATAAGATGATCTCTCACTAAATTTCAAGGTATAAGTATTCTCCCTAAGTATGCACCGTTGCTACAGTTCATCGTGCCGAGACACCACGTGATGATCGGGTGTGATAAGCTCTACATTCACATACAATGGGTGCAAGCTAGTTTTGCACACACAGAATACACGGGCTAAACTTGACGAGCCTAGCATATGCAGATATGGCCTCGGAGCACTGAGACCGAAAGGTCAAACGTGAATCATATAGTAGATATGATCAACATAGTGATGTTCACCATTGAAAACTACTCCATCTCACGTGATGATCGGACATGGTTTAGTTGATATGGATCACGTGATCATTTAGATGACTAGAGAGATGTCTATCTAAGTGGGAGTTCTTACGTAATATGATTAATTGAACTTTAATTTATCATGAACTTAGTACCTGATAGTATTTTGCATGTCCATGTTGTTGTAGATCAATGGCCCGTGCTATCGTTCCTTTGAATTTTAATGTGTTCCTAGAGAAAGCTATGTTGAAAGATGATGGTAGCAATTACACGGACTGGGTCCATAACTTGAGGATTATCCTCATTGCTGCATAGAAGAATTACGTCCTGGAAGCACCGCTAGGTGCAAAACCCGCTGCAGGAGCAACTCCAGATGTTATGAACGTCTCGCAGAGCAAAGCTGATGACTACTCGATAGTTCAGTGTGTCGTGCTTTACAGCTTAGAATCGGGACTTCAACGAAGTTTTGAACATCGTGGAGCATATGAGATGTTCCAGGAGTTGAAGTTAATATTTCAAGCAAATTCCCGGATTGAGAGATATGAAGTCTCCAATAAGTTCTACAGCTGCAAGATGGAGGAGAATAGTTCTGTCAGTGAACATCTACTCAGAATGTCTGGGTACCACAACCACTTGACTCAACTGGGAGTTAATCTTCCTAATGATAGTGTCATTGACAGAGTTCTTCAATCACTGCCACCAAGCTACAAAAGCTTTGTGATGAATTATAATATGCAAGGGATGGATAAAACAATTCCCGAGCTCTTCGCAATGCTAAAAGCTGCGGAGGTAGAAATCAAGAAGGAGCATCAAGTGTTGATGGTTAACAAGACCACTAGTTTCAAGAAGAAGGGCAAAGGGAAGAAGGGGAACTTCAAGAAGAACGGTAAGCAAGTTGCTGCTCAAGTGAAGAAGCCCAAGTCTGGACCTAAGCCTGAGACTGAGTGCTTCTACTGCAAAGGGACTGGTCATTGGAAGTAGAACTGCCCCAAGTATTTTGCGAATAAGAAGGATGGCAAAGTGAAAGGTATATTTGATATACATGTTATTGATGTATACCTTACTAATGCTCGTAGTAGCGCATGGGTATTTGATACTGGTTCTGTTGCTCATATTTGCAACTCGAAACAGGGGCTGCGGATTAAACGAAGATTGGCTAAGGACGAGGTGACGATGCGCGTGGGAAATGGTTCCAAAGTTGATGTGATCGTCGTCGGCATGCTACCTCTACATCTACCTTCGGGATTAGTTTTAGAACTAAGTAATTGTTATTTGGTGCCAACATTTAGCATGAACATTATATCTAGATCTTGTTTGATGCGAGACGGTTATTCATTTAAATTAGAGAATAATGGTTGTTCTATTTATATGAGTAATATCTTTTATGGTCATGCACCCTTGATGAGTGGTCTATTTTTATTGAATCTCGATAATAGTGATACACATATTCATAGTATTGAAGCCAAAAGATATAAGTTTAATAATGATGGTGCAACTTATTTGTGGCACTGTCGTTTAGGTCATATTGGTGTAAAGCGCATGAAGAAACTCCATGCTGATGGACTTTTGGAATCACTTGATTATGAATCACTTGATGCTTGCGAACCATGCCTCATGGGAAAGATGACTAAGACTCCGTTCTTGGAACAATGACGAGCAACAGACTTGTTGGAAATAATATATATTGATGTATGTGATCCGATGAGTGTTGAGGCTCATGGTGGGTATCGTTATTTTATGACCTTCAAAGATGATTTGAGCAGATATGGGTATATCTACTTAATGAAATATAAGTATGAAACATTTGAAAAATCATCGTAACAAGAAAATAAAGTTTCTATGATCTGATCGTGGAGGTGAATATTTGAGTTATGAGTTTGGTCTTCATTTGAAACAATGTGGAATAGTTTCGCAACTCACGCCGCCTGGAACACCACAGTGAAATGGTGTGTCTGAATGTCGTAACCGCACTTTATTAGATATGGTGCGATCTATGATGTCTCTTACTGATTTACCACTATCGTTTTGGCGTTATGCTTTAGAGACGGCTACATTCACGTTAAATAGGACACAATCTAAATTCGTTGAGATGACACCACATGAACTGTGGTTTGGCAAGAAATCCAAGTTGTCGTTTCTTAAAGTTTGGGGCTGATACGTCTCCAATGTATCTATACTTTTTTATTGTTCCATGCTATTATATTATATGTTTTGGATGTTTAATGGGATTTAATATGCTCTTTTATATTATTTTTGGGACTAACCTATTAACCGGAGGCCTAGTGCCAGTTTCTGTTTTTTTTTTGTTGCTTATTTCAGTGTTTCGCAGAAAATTAATATCAAACAACGAAACGTTCGCGAGGATCTTTCTTGGAACAAACGCAATCCAGGAGACTTGGAGTGGAAGTCAGAGACGCAACAAGGCAGCCATGAGGTAGGAGGGCGCGCCCAGGGGGTAGGCGCGCCCCCACCCTCGTGGGCCCCTCGTAGTTCCACCAACGTACTTCTTTCGCCTATATATACTCTTTACCCTAAAAACATCCAGGAGAGCCACGGAACCACTTTTACACCACCGCAACCTTCTGTACCCATGAGATCCCATCTGGGGCCTTTCCGGCGATCTGCCGGAGGGGGATTCGATCATGGAGGGCTTCTACATCAACACCATAGCCTCTCCGATGATGTGTGAGTTGTTTACCGCAGACCTTCGGGTCCATAGTTATTAGCTAGATGGCTTCTTCTCTCTCTTTGGTTCTCAATACAAAGTTCTCCTCGATGTTCTTGGAGATCTATTCGATGTAATATTCTTTTGCGGTGTGTTTGCCGAGATCTGATGAATTGTGGATTTATGGTCAAGTTTATCTATGAACAATATTTGGTTCTTCTCTGAATTCTTATATGCATGATTTGATATCTTTGCAAGTCTCTTCGAATTATCAGTTTAGTTTGGCCTACTAGATTGATCTTTCTTGCAATGGGAGAAGTGCTTATTAGCTTTGGGTTCAATCTTGCGGTGTCCTTTCCAAGTGACAGTAGGGGCAACAAGGCACGTATTGTATTATTTCCATCAACGATAAAAAGATGGGGTTTATATCATGTTGCTTGAGTTTATCCCTCTACATCATGTCATCTTTCCTAAAGCATTACTCTGTTCTTATGAACTTAATGCTCTAGATGCATGCTGGATAGCTGTCGATGTGTGGAGTAATTGTAGTAGATGCAGAATTGTTTCGGTCTACTTAACACGGACGTGATGCCTATATTTCATAATCATTGCCTAGATATTCTCATAACTATGCGCTCTTCTATCAATTGCTCGGCAGTAATTTGTTCACCCACTGTAATGCATGCTATCAAGAGAGAAGCCACAAGTGAAACCTATGGCCCTCGGGTCTATTTTATATCATACAAGTTTTTGATCTACAATTCTAGTTTGCTATTTATTTTATTTTGCAATCTTTACTTTTCAATCTATACAACAAAAATACCAAAAATATTTATCTTATTATCTTTATCAGATGTCACTTTCGTAAGTGACCATGAAGGGATTGACAACCCCTTTATCATGTTCGTTGCAAGGTTCTTGATTGTTTGTGCAGGTACTAGGCGACTTGCGTGTAGTCTCCTACTGGATTGATACCTTGGTTCTCAAAAACTAAGGGAAATACTTACGCTGCTTTGCTGCATCACCCTTTCTTCTTCAAGGGAAAAACCAACACATGCTCAAGAGGTAGCAAGAAGGATTTTTGGCACCGTTGCCGGGGAGATCTACGCTCAAGTCAAGACATACCAAGTACCAATCACAAACTCTTCTCCCTCGCATTACATTATTTGCCATTTGCCTTCCGTTTTACTCTCCCCCACTTCACCTTTGCCATTTTATTCGCCCTCGTCCGTTCGTCTCTTTTCGGTTTCTTCTTGTGTGCTTGTGTGTTGGATTGATTTTTTTGTCACCATGGCTCTAGATAATACTAAATTATGTGACTTTTCCAATACCAACAACAATGATTTTATTAGCACTCCGATTGCTCCTATTACCGATGCTGAATCTTGTGAAATTAATGCTGCTTTGTTGAATCTTGTCATGAAAGATCAATTTTCTGGCCTTCCTAGTGAAGATGCCGCTACCCATCTAAACAACTTTGTTGATTTGTGTGATATGCAAAAGAAGAAAGATGTGGATAATGATATTGTTAAATTGAAGCGGTTTCCGTTTTCCCTTAGAGATCGTGCTAAAACTTGGTTCTCTTCTTTGCCTAAAAATAGTATTGATTCATGGAATAAGTGCAAAGATGCTTTTATCTCTAAGTATTTTCCTACCGCTAAGATCATCTCTCTTAGAAATGATATTATGAATTTAAACAACTTAATCATGAGCATGTTGCACAAGCTTGGGAGAGGATGAAATTAATGATATGTAATTGCCCTATGCATGGTTTGAATTTGTGGATGATTATACAAAAAATTTATGCCGGATTGAATTTTGCTTCTAGAAATCTTTTAGATTCAGCCGTGGGAGGCACTTTTATGGAAATTACTTTAGGAGAAGCTACTAAACTCCTAGATAATATTATGGTTAATTATTCTCAATGGCACACTGAAAGATCCACTAGTAAAAAAGTTCATGCAATTGAAGAGATTAATGTTTTGAGTGGAAAGATGGCTGAACTTATGATTTTTTTTGCTAATAAGAGTGTTTCTTCTGATCCTAATGATATGCCTTTGTCCACTTTGATTGAGAATAATAAGGAATCTATGGATGTGAATTTTGTTGGTAGGAACAATTTTGGTAACAACGCGTGTCGGTGTCAAAACCGGCGGATCTCGGGTAGGGGGTCCCGAACTGTGCGTCTAAGGCGGATGGTAACAAGAGGCAGGGGACACAATGTTGTACCCAGGTTTGGGGCCCTCTTGATGGAGGTAAAACCCTACGTCCTACTTGATTTATTCTTGATGATGTGAGTATTACAAGAGTTGATCTACCACGAGATCGGAGAGGCTAAACCCTAGAAGCTAGCCTATGGTATGATTGTATGTTATCTACGGACTAAAACCCTCCGGTTTATATAGACACTGGAGGGGGTTTGGGTTAAAGAAGGTCGGTTACAAAGGAGGAGATATCCATATCCGTACTGCCTAGCTTGCCTTCCACGCCAAGTAGAGTCCCATCCGGACACAAGGCGAAGTCTTCAATCTTGTATCTTCATAGTCCAACAGTCCGGCCAAAGGATATAGTCCGGTTGTCCAGAGACCCCCTAATCCAGGACTCCCTCAATAGCCCCTGAACTAGGCTTCAATGACGATGAGTCCGGCGCGCAGTGTTGTCTTCGGCATTGCAAGGTGGGTTCCTCCTCCGGATACACCATAGAATAGTTCGAATAAAAGGATAGTGTCTGACCCTGTAAAATAAGTTCCACATACCAACGTAGAGAGAATAATATTTCCACAAATCTAATCTGCTGACACGTTTTGGCAACATGACATCATGCCCTGGCTCGGTGATTATTCGAACCGTTTTTCTTTAACCAACCCCGCACATAACGCGAGGTAGTTTCTTGACACGTCTTGTCAAAGCAGAGATTGTGTCCCCCTTATTACGGGATTCTCATCAATACGGGCGTGGGTAACCCAACCACGCCATCAATTAGGGCGCTTGGAGGATAAGAGAGTTTTACCAGGCTAGTGGGGGCGCATAGTTTCGACCGCCCTTATAAAGGGATAAGGTTTATCCTTTTTCTACCCACGCCTTCTTCCTCCTTGCTCATCCATTCTCGCACACCCGAGCTCCAACGCCCAAGTCCACATCCTTCTCCTCAACCTTCTCCAAACATGTCCGGAGCGGGAGGCAAGTGGATGGCTTCCTCCGTTACAGAGGGACACATCAAAAAGCTGCGCGGAGCCAGATACTTATCCACGAATATCGCGCATCGGCTGCCCGCCGCGGAGCAGATCGTTGCTACCCCGGAACCTCACGAGAGGGTAGTTTTCCTCCACCACTTCCTCCGCGGACTGGGGTTTCCCCTCCATCCATTCTTCCGTGGTCTCATGTTCTACTACGGGCTGGACTTTCATGATCTAGCCCCGAACTTCATCCTCAACATTTCGGCGTTCATCGTCATGTGTGAGGCTTTCCTCCGCATCCGGCCCCACTTCGGCCTGTGGTTAAAGACCTTCAATATCAAGCCGAAGGTGGTGGGAGTCCAACAAGTGGAATGCAGCGGAGCCATGGTGGGCAAGATGCCCAATGTTACATGGCTTGAAGGCTCCTTCGTGGAGACCATAAAGGGGTGGCAATCGGTGTGGTTCTACATCACCGAGCCGCGTGACACCAACTGGGTGGTGGCCCCCGAGTTTCGATCCGGAATCCCCACGCGGCTCGCCTCCTGGAAAGAGAAGGGCCTATCCTGGGGTTCATCGGTGGAGCTGGACGAACTCCAGAAATGTATCCGGAATATGGCAAGCAAGAAGCTCAAGCTTGTCAACATAGTCCAGGTCATACTCATCCGCCGGATCCTCCCATGTCAACAACGGGATTTCAACTTGTGGGAGTTCGACCCGGCCCAGCACCAGACTCTGAGCGAGCTCTTCGACATGACGCACAAGGACGTTTGGAGGGTGCTGATCAAGGGCGCCGAGGTCCCTCCCTCTCTCACCGAGAACCGCGGGCTAAGCGCGAAGCGCCTAGCGCATTTGGTGAGTTCTATACATCCGGTAGGATATTTATTTCCCCTAGCATAACCATGTGCGGGGTCTGAGCTCCATGCCTTTGACAGGACTGGGTGGAGACATCCAGGCAGATTAATTGTCCGGCCCCTCTACCCAAAGACACTGCGAACACTCTCCTGACGGAGATGCTGACTCCGGCTCCTTACAAGGTGCCGGAGAAGACCAAGAAGGCCAAGGGAACCCGAAAGAGTTCCCGATGCCATGTGTTATCAGACTCATCGTCTGATAACTCCGTGACGCACTCCTCCCCCAAAGACGAGGAGGAAGATGAAGATGCCCCCCCTTCAGTCGGGGGAGACAAGAAAAGGAAGGCCGCCCCGACCAGGGGGGGCGAAGGGTCCAAGAAGGGAAGGACTCTCCTTTCGGACTGCTCCACCACCGCCGCCGAAGACGAAGACACGTGGCTGCTCAGGGCCAAGCCCCTGGAGAAGTCGTAAGTATTTGGATACCAGAGTAACTCATGGCATACCTTTGTCGCGCTGCTTCCCCTAACGCCGAATATGATTATGCAGACCGCCCCAAGCCCGTATCGACGTATCTTCGTCGGACGGCTCCTTGGACTCGTCGGACATGGATAGCGATCCACTTTCGACCGCCACCTCCCCTTGCCCTATGGACAATGCCGAGGTATTGTCTCAAGAGGCACCAGGTCGAGGGGAGACAATCCCAGAGGCGCCTCAAGGCAACCTTCCGGACTCCAGGAGCAAAGGGAGTAAGGCTCCCGAGGGCTCTGAGTTCGGCCCTCAGCCGAACACCGCGTCGGAACCTCCAGTGGTTCCGGACTCGGGCAGGCGGCCTCCTTCTAAAAGGGGCAAGACACCTGTGCCGGTGACCTCTGCCCATCCAGGGGCACCGGACAATCTGCTGGGAGTGCTTCGTAGCGCTTCCATCGACGAAGAGCACCGCACTATTATGAGTGCGGTGATCCAGAAGGTTCAGTCTGCCAAGAGCGAACTGACAGAAGCATGTGCCAGCCTTCTCACAGCCTTTGAGGTAAGTATTTGAAATATAGGAAAAAATATTACCGCATAGACAGTAACCCCTGATGCTATGTTGGGTGTTCACAAAGAAAAGTCGAACAGAGGATCAAACAATATCGCAGGAGTCTAATATAAGTATGTCTATATGTGTATGCAGGCTTCGCTGCTGGCCTCTGCCGCACTGACTGCGGAGGACGCCACACTAAAGCAGGACCTCGAAGGGTCCAAGGAAGAGCTCGGCCTTGCCAAGAGGCAGCTCGAGGAAAACAAAGGTAAGTAGTACCTAGTCTATGGATATATATAAAAAGAATGCGATTGCAAAATGACAGGATCATCGTAAATTTGCCAGGGGCCACGACCGAGGTGGCGACCCTGAAGCAAGCGCTGTCCGGGGCCGGAAACAAAGCGGCCCAGGAGCGCACCGAGCGGGAAAAACAAGAGGCACAGGTGGGCAAGGTGCAGCAAGAGCTCCACGCTCTCGTGACGAAGCACGAGGCGTTGGAGCTTGACTTGAAGACGCGAGAGTCTGAGCTTGCCGCGGCCCTTGAGACTGCAAAGAGTGCCAAGGCTGAAGCCCAAAAGGCTCTCCAGGAGATTGATGTGATGAAGAAGATAGCGGCGGGTAAGGCATTCTATATGCAAAGCAAGCATGTGAAAGTAAATTACTTGTTACTTACCCGAATCCGGAGCTCTCCAGGAGCATTCGCAGATTTGCCCCGTAGCGTGTCGGATGACGCACAGTTTTACCAGGCCGAGGAGGGAAGCTCAATGGAGAAGCTGTTCTGGTCTCAGTATACTGAGACCGAACACCCGATGCCTCTGAGCGACCAGCTGAAGCAACTGGTCGAGCTGCACAAGGCGGCCAAACAGGCCATGAAGGGCTTTATAGTCCGGATGTGGCCTGGTGACGCCCTTCCCCACAGCTACTTCTGCCTGGTGAGGCGGCTTGTGGATGCCTGCCCACGGCTGTAAGTCATCAAGCGGTCCGTCTGCATCGAAGGTGCACGCCAGGCTTTCGCCTGTGCGAAGGTGCACTGGGCCAAGATGGACGCCATGAAGCTGGTGAAGGAAGGGCTGCCGCAGGGCAAGGAGCATCGCCACCCCGAGATCTATTATGAGGGTGTCCTGAAGGGTGCCCGTCTTGTAGCGGACGAGTGTGCGAAAGATGTAATATTTCAGTAAACTTGCTCGTGTAATCCTGTATTATGAAAACTTGTTCATATGTGCTATGCAACACTTGTTTGAATTTAAAATGTTGCCTTATGTTCGGCTGTTTATCAAATCTGAGAGATGGCTAGTCGTCATCTTCTGCCCCCACGCCACGAGTGCTGGGGTGTTCGGGATAAAACTAAGCACTCTTGTTCCCATTGTTGGGTCCTTTGAGGGAGGTGCTCAGCACAACGAACAAGGCAATCAGACTATAATGCGTTATCACTCTCACTTAGCCATAGAATTCTATAATTTTAAATTTCGGTGAAGCCCCTAGTATTCGGAAGGCCGAATTTGGGGCGCGATACACGCCTTAAGCCGGACAGGGCCGACTCCTCGCTCTAAGCGGCATAAGTCTTTAGGGACTTGAAACCTCTCGAACAGCGACCAGTCTCTCGCCTTATCATGACAGTCAGTTTTAGCTTTCTCTACTGAGGTGCTTAGCCCAGCAGAACCGGTGCACAATCGCAGTAGTTCTCCCAGTGCTACCTTAGCCGATATAGCGAAACATAAGGTACCAAAACATGGGAGCCGGGCAAACCCAACTATTGACCCAAGACATGATTTGGAGCTGATGCATATAATGCTATAAGTTCGCGGTGCCACACTGTCGAAAGTGTTCGGACTTCTCATGCCGTATTATGGGGTATGCTTAAGCCCCTAGCGTATTGGCCGTACCAGAGTGTACGGGTGCTAGATGTCATGAATGAACATATATATAGAAAGGAAGAATGCAATAATAGTCTTAATGTTATGCATTGTTTATTCAAAAAGGTGCGTTATAGCAGAATGATACAAGTAGTGCGATAAGCAAAAAGTAGGACTGTTTGACATGTCCCTTCCAAGGGCAAGCTCAAGAATAGTATTAAACAAATATTTCACTCGTTATCGTAATCCACCTAGGAGTTCCGTGGTGTGACGTAGCTTTCTGCCTCCTTGGTTGTTGCATCATGTGTTCGGCAATCATGCTGCCGGACAGAGTTTCCAGAGATTAATGTCCTGAAAGAGAAAAATAACAAAGCGGGAAGCCCCTAGTGCGGTTTAAGCCGCGACTTGGAGCGTGCCGCGATCGTGCCCCCCTCCCCCCTGTGCCCATGGTATTTTTAATGCGTAATTATGTACGCGTGGCACGGAGTTCGCCGTTTGGCTGGGAACGGGGTGGGGGCCGCATTGCTATGCAAGCTCGGAATGTGCCAGGCGGTCCAGTTGCCGATTACTCCGGGCGCGCTTGAAGGTGTCCGGGTCCTTAATCACCGAACTAGTGGATTGCCTTAAGAGGATGCTTTGCGCTTCTGCTGCGAGGGCCGCAATGTGCTCCTCCGTACGGAGAGAGCGCTCTGTGTTTCCATCGACTGTTATGACCCCCCCGGGGTCCTGGCATCTTGAGCTTGAGATATGCATAATGCGGTACCGCATTGAATCTCGCAAATGCGGTTCGCCCAAGCAGTGCATGGTATCCACTGCGGAACGGGACAATGTAAAGATTAACTTCCAGTGTGACTGAGCCTGTGCAATGGGCCTCTACACCTGGTATGAAACGTTTAAAGGTCGTTTTTGTGGGTTTGATCCTTGAGGGGTCTATATCCATTTTGTGCACTATGTCCTGATAAAGTAGGTCCAGGTTGCTGCCGCCATCCATAAGGACTCGAGTGAGGTGAAATCTGTCAATGATTGGGTCTAGGACCAATGCGGCGAATCCGCCATGACGGATACTAGTGGGGTGGTCCCTACGGTTGAAGGTGATCGGACAAGAAGACCATGGGTTGAACTTTGGGGTGACGGGCTCCAACGCATATACGTCCCTGAGCGCACGCTTCCGCTCCCTCTTGGGGATGTGGGTAGCGTATCTCATGTTTACCATCCGCACTTGTGGGGGGAACCTCTTCTGTCCTCCGGTGTTCGGCTGCCGGGGCTCCTCCTCGTCATCGATATGTGACCCCTTATCTTTGTTTTCGGCATTTAACTTGCCGGCCTGCTTGAACACCCAACAATCCCTGTTGGTGTGGTTGGCTGGCTTGTCGGGGGTGCCGTGTATTTGACACGAGCGATCGAGTATACGGTCCAAACTGGACGGGCCCGGAGTGCTTCTTTTGAATGGCTTTCTCCGCCGACCGGGTTTAGAGCCTTTGAATCCGGCATTAACTGTCGTATCCTCGGTATTGTCGCTGTTAATGCGGCGCTTATGTTTGTTGCGACGTGACCTGCCATTGCCATCCTTGGTATTCGAAGTACCATGGTTCTTTGATATGTTATTGCTGCGAGCCAGCCAGTTGTCTTCTCCCGCACAAAAGCGGGTCATGGGTGTCGTGAGGGCTGCCATAGATTTCGGCTTTTCCTGGCCAAGGTGCCGGGCGAGCCACTCGCTGCGGATGTTGTGCTTAAAAGCTGCTAGGGCCTCTGCATTCGGACAGTCGACGATTTGATTTTTCTTTGTTAGGAACCGTGTCCAGAATTGCCTGGCCGATTCCTCTGGCTGCTGAATTATGTGGCTCAAGTCATCGGCATCTAGTGGTCGCACGTAACTGCCCTGGAAGTTGTCGAGGAATGCGGCTTCCAGATCCTCCCAACAGCCAATGGACTCTGCTGGCAAGCTATTGAGCCAATGCCGAGCTGGTCCTTTGAGCTTAAGTGGGAGGTATTTAATGGCATGTAGATCATCACCGCGGGCCATGTGGATATGCAGGAGGAAATCCTCGATCCATACCACAGGATCTGTTATGCCATCGTATTATTCTATATTTACGGGTTTGAAACCCTCTAGGATTTGATGATCCATTACTTCGTCCATGAAGCATAGGGGGTGTGCGGTGCCTCTGTACTGGGCTATATCGCGACGCAGCTCAAATGAGTCTTTCCCGCTATGTTCGGCCGGGCCGGACTTACTTTTACTGTATCCAGCATGATGATTATCGTATCGCATAGTGGCGCGCCCTCGTGATCCGTAGATCGATCTTGCATGTTTTGCTTTGTCCTCCAATACATCTCGCGGGTCTGGCGTATTTCCCCATGCCTTTTTATTTGAATGGCGTCGGGGTGCGGGCTGAGCTTTTGGCTGGAATGCCTCTCTGTCGCGGCCACGAGGTGGCTGATCAGCCGCGTCATACGCCGGGGATGTGGGTTTGAATGCTTCCTCCTCCAGTCGTGGTAGCAACCTATGCTTTGGGTAACTCTTTGAGGGACGTTCGAGTTTATATTCCTCGGCCGCAAAGGCTTCGGTCCATCTATCGGCTAGCAAATCTTGATCAACTTGAAGCTGTTGTTTCTTTTTCTTAAGGCTATTTGCCGTGGCTATAAGCCGGCGCTTGAAGCGCTCTTGTTCAACGAGATCCTCTGGCACGACGAATTCGTCATTGTCGAGGCTTACCTTGTCTTTGGAGGGAGGCATGTAATTGTCATCCTCCGCCTCTCCATCTGCCGCTCTCTCAGGAGGGCTGGCTCCTCCGTCCTCCTGCTCTAAATCTTGCTCGAGGGGATTGTTGTTGTCTTCGGCACTGTCTGGAGTGCTATTATCTCCGGTGCCGGTATCACCACTTTTGGCTTGGCAGGACTTAGAGCGGCGCCGCTGATGCCGGCGCTTGGGTTGCTTTTTGGAGGGGTCATCCTCCGTTGTCTCGTCGCCATTGCCTTCTTTGGGTGTGTCCACCACGTATATATCATATGATGAGGTGGCTGTCTAGTGCCCTGTGGGCAGTGGTTGCTCTTCATCTCCCGCATCGTCGTCCATACCGTCGATGTCTTCGGAGTTGAAGTCGAGCATGTCGGGTAAGTTGTCGACATTGGCTACTAAGTGGGTGGTGGGTGGGCGGCGAATTTCTTTGTCATCCGCATCCCAATCCTGCCGGACGTAGTTCGGCCAGGACTCTCCTGACAAGGAGAGAGACCTTAATGAGTTCAGTATGTCGCCAAAGGGCGAGTGCTGAAAAATATCCACGGAGGTAAACTCCATGATCGGCGCCCAATCGGATTCGACAGGAACGGGCGCAGGCGGTTCGGAGTCCGTGGCCGGAGAAGGATCCGGCAGTTTGGCAACACGGCTCTCGTGAAGGGTAAGGTCGATATTCGGCTCGATCGCCACTGAGGATACGGCCTTCGTGACGGGGTCTATCCACCCGTCCATGGATGGCGCAACTTGCTCCGAATTGAGGCTCGGAGCGGCCCCTGGTGCGATCTCCTGAATACGGTCCGATGGTAGAGCTAAATCATACTCATCGTGACTGCGTGGCGCACAAGGCAGGGGCTCAAATCCGTCGAAGATCATGTCTCCGCGGATATCGGCTGTGTAGTTTAAGCTTCCGAACCTGACCTGGTGGCCAGGGGCGTAACTTTCGATCTACTCCAGATGGCCAAGCGAGTTGGCCCGCAGTGCGAAGCCGCCGAA
Source organism: Triticum monococcum (assembly GCA_034509565.1). Taxonomy (NCBI): domain Eukaryota; kingdom Viridiplantae; phylum Streptophyta; class Magnoliopsida; order Poales; family Poaceae; genus Triticum; species Triticum monococcum. The sequence continues at coordinate 73,124,711 of CM067843.1, forward strand.
CACAAAGATCTGTCCGGGGAGAAAAGTCTCACCCTAGACTGCATTGCTATCGATGATATTGGGAGCCATAAAGCCTAATAGCGACGACATAGAGGAACTCTCAATGAAAGCACCAATGTCGGTGTCAAAACCGGCGGATCTTGGGTAGGGGGTCCCGAACTGTGCGTCTAAGGCGGATGGTAATAGGAGGCAGGGGACACAATGTTTTACCAAGGTTCAGGCCCTCTTGATGGAGGTAAAACCCTACATCATGCTTGATTTATTCTTGATGATATGAGTGTTACAAGAGTTGATCTACCACAAGATCGGAGAGGCTAAACCCTAGAAGCTAGCCTATGGTATGATTGTATGTTGTCTACGGACTAAAACCCTCCAGTTTACATAGACACCGGAGGTGGTTAGGGTTACACAAGATCGGTTACAAAGGAGGAGATATCCATATCCGTACTGCCTAGCTTGCTTTCCACGCCAAGTAGAGTCCCATCCGGACACGAGACGAAGTCTTCAATCTTGTGTCTTCATAGTCCAACAGTCCGGCCAAAGGATATAGTCCGGCTGTCCGGAGACCCCCTAATCCAGGACTCCCTCAACGCGTATAGAGGAAACTTTAATTCTAGGCCGTTTCCTAATGATTCCTCTAATAATTATTATAATTCCTACAACAACTCTTATGGAAATTTTAATAAGATGCCCTCTGATTTTGAGACTAGTGTTAAAGAATTTATGAGTTCGCAAAAGAATTTCAATGCTTTGGTTGAAGAAAAATTACTTAAGATTGATGAGTTGGCTAGGAACATGGATAGAATTTCTCTTGATGTTCATTCTTTGAAACTTACATCTATTCCACCTAAGCATGACATCAATGAGTCTCTCAAAGCCATGTGAATTTCCATCGATGAATGCAAAGAAAGAACCGCTAGGATGCGTGCTAAAAAAGTTTGCTTTGTGAAAGCGTGTTCTTCTAGTTTTCATGATAATAATGTTTAATATCTAAAAGTGATTGATGTGTCTCCTATTAAATCTTTGTTTTCCAATATGAATGTTAATAAAGGTGGGACTGGAGATGAGTCAACTTTAGTTAGTAGGCGTCCCCATAATTCGGAGTTTTTAGATCTTGATAATAAAAGTGGGATTGAAGAGGACAAAACTTTACATAGCAATGAACCCACTATTTTGGATTTCAAGGAATTTAATTATGATAATTGCTCTTTTATAGATTGTATTTCCTTGTTGCAATCCGTGTTAAATTCTCCTCAAGCTTATGATCAAAATAAAGCTTTTACTAAACATATCGTTGATGCTTTAATGCAATCTCATGAAGAAAAGCTTGAACTAGAAGTTTCTATTCCTAGAAAACTTTATGGTGAGTGGGAACCTACTATTAAGATTAAGATTATTAATGCTATGCTTTATGTGATTTGGGTGCTAGTCTTTCCACGATTCCAAAAACTTTGTGTGATGTGTTAGGTTTCCGTGAATTTGATGATTGTTCTTTAAATTTGCACCTTGCGGATTCCACCATTAAGAAACCTATGGGAATGATTAATGATGTTATTATAGTTGCAAATAGGAATTATGTGCCCATATATTTCATCGTTCTTGATATAGATTGCAATCCTACATGTCCTATTATTCTTGGTAGACCTTTCCTTAGAACGATGGTGCAATTATTGACATGAAACAAGGAAATATTAGATTCCAATTTCTGTTAAGGAAAGGCATGGAACACTTTCCTAGAAAGAAAATTAAATTTCCTTATGAATCAATTATGATAGCCACTTATGGATTGCATACCAAAGATGACAATACCTAGATCTATTTTTGCTTTTATGCCTAGCTAGGGGCGTTAAACAATAGCGCTTGTTGGGAGGCAACCCAATTTTATTTTTGTCACTTGCTTTTTGCTCCTGTTTAGTAATAAATAAATCATCTATCCTCCATTATGATTGTTTTTTATGTTTTAATTAGTTTTTGTGCCAAGTAAAGCCTTTAGGATCTCCTTGGGTGATTGTTGTTTGATCTTGCTGATAAAAACAGAAAGTATGCGCTCACGAGAATAATTTTCATTTTTTGCTAGAGGGCGATAAAATACCAATTACAACTTTAGTATATCAATATACAAATTATTTAGGTCTTACTAATTTTTCATAATTTTTGGAGTTACAGAAGTATTCAAAACCTCCAGATTGCTATAGACTGTTCTGTTTTTGACAGATTCTGTTTTTCGTGTATTGTTTGCTTATTTTGATGAATCTATGCCTAGTATCAGGGGTTATGAACCATAAAGAAGTTGCAATACAGTAGGTTTAACACCAATATAAATAAAGAATGAGTTCATTACAGTACCTTAAAGTGGTGGTTTGTTTTCTTATACTAACGGAGCTCAAGAGATTTTCTGTTGAGTTTTGTGTTGTGAAGTTTTCAAGTTTTTGGGTAAAGATTTGATGGATTTTGGAACAAGGAGTGGCAAGAGCCTAAGATTGGGGATGCCCAAGGCACCCCAAGGTAAAATTCAAGGACAACCAAAAGCCTAAGCTTGGGGATGCCCCGGAAGGCATCCCCTCTTTCGTCTTCATCTATCGGTAACTTTACTTGAGGCTATATTTTTATTCACCACATGATATGTGTTTGCTTGGAGCGTCTTGTATGATTTGAGTCTTTGCTTTTTAGTTTACCACAATCATCCTTGATGTACACAGCTTTTGGGAGAGACACACATGAATCGGAATTTATTAGAATACTCTATGTGCTTCACTTATATCTTTTGAGCTAGATAATTTTGCTCTAGTGCTTCACTTATATCTTTTTAGAGCACGGTGGTGGTTTTATTTGATACAAATTATTGATCTCTCATGCTTCACTTATATTATTTTGGGAGTCCTTTAGAACAGCATGGTAATTTGCTTTGGTTACGAAATTAGTCCTAATATGATAGGCATCCAAGATGGGTATAATAAAAACTTTCATATAGAGTTCATTGAATACTATGAGAAGTTTGATATTTGATGATTGCTTTGAGATATGAAGATGGTGATATTAGAGTCATGCTATTTGAGTATTTGTGAATTTGAGAAATACTTGTGTTGAGGTTTGCCAGTCCCATAGCATGCATGTATGGTAACCGATGTGTAACAAATTTGAAGCATGAGATGTTTCTTTGATTGTCCTCCTTATGAGTGGCGGTCGGGGATGAGCGATGGTCTTTTCCTACCAATCTATCCCCCTAGGAGCATGCATGTAGTGCTTGGTTTTGATGACTTGTAGATTTTTGCAATAAGTATGTGAGTTCTTTATGACTAATGTTGAGTCCATGGATTATACGCAGTTTCACCCTTCCATCATTGCTAGCCTCTTCGGTACCGTGCATTGCCCTTTCTCACCTCGAGAGTTGGTGCAAACTGCACCGGTGCATCCAAACCCCGTGATATGATACGCTCTATCACACATAAGCTTCCTTATATCTTCCTCAAAACAACCACCATACCTACCTATTATGGCATTTCCATAGCCATTCCGAGATATATTGCCATGCAACTTTCCACCGTTCCGTTTATTATGACATGCCTCATCATTGTCATATTTCCTTGCATGATCATGTAGTTGACATCGTATTTGTGGCAAAGCCACCGCTCATATATTTTTATACATGTCACTCTTGAATCATTGCTCATCCCGGTACACCGCTGGAGGCATTCATATAGAGTCATATTTTGTTCTAGTATCGAGTTGTAATTTTTGAGTTGTAAATAAATAGAAGTGTGATGATCATCATTATTATAGCATTGTCCCGTGTGAGGAAATAAAAAAAGAGAAAGGCCAAAAAAATAAGGCCCAAAGAAAATGAGAGAAAAAGAGGGAAAAAGAGAGAAGGGACAATGTTACTATCTTTTTTCCACACTTATGCTTCAAAGTAGCACCATGAACTTCATGATAGAGAGTCTCTTATTTTGTCACTTTCATATACTAGTGGGAATTTTCATTATAGAACTTGGCTTGTATATTCGAACAATGAGCTTCCTCAAAATGCCCTAGGTCTTCGTGAGCAAGCAAATTGGATGCACACCCACTTAGTTTCTTTTGTTGAGCTTTCATACATTTATAGCTCTAGTGCATCCGTTGCATGGCAATCCCTACTCCTCACATTGACATCAATTGATGGGCATCTCCATAGCCCATTGATTTTCCGTGTCGATGTGAGACTTTCTCCTTTTTTGTCTTCTCCACACAACCTCCACCATCATATTCTATTCCACCTATAGTGTTATGTCCATGGCTTGCGCTCATGTATTGCGTGAAAGTTGAAAAAGTTTGAGAATACTAAATCTATATGATTCATGTATTGTGTGGAACAATTTCTTGGCTTGTCATCGGGGTTGTGCATGACAGGAGCATTTTGTGTGATGAAAATGAAGCATGGCCAAACTATATGATTCTGTAGGGATGAGCTTTCTTTCGCTATGTTATTTTGAGAAGACATGATTGCTTGGTCTGTATGCTTGAAGTATTATTATTATTTTTATGTCAATATTAAACCTTTGTCTTGAATCTTTCGGATCTGAATATTCATGCCACAATAAAGAAAATTACATTGAAAATTATGTTAGGAAGCATTCCACATCAAAAAATTTGTTTTTATCATTTACCTACTCGAGGACGAGCAGGAATTAAGCTTGGGGATGCTGATACGTCTCCAACGTATCTATAATTTTTTATTGTTCCATGCTATTATATTATCTGTTTTGGATGTTTAATGGGCTTTTATATGCTATTTTATATTATTTTTGGGACGAACCTATTAACCAGAAGCCCAGTGCCAGTTTCTGTTTTTTTGCCTATTTCAGTGTTTCGCAGAAAAGGAATATCAAACAGAATCCAAATGGAATGAAACCTTCACGAGGATCTTTCTTGGAACAAACGCAATCCAGGAGACTTGGAGTGGAAGTCAGAGACGCAATGAGGCGGCCACGAGGTAGGAGGGCGTGCCCCCACCCTCGTGGGCCACTCGTAGCTCCACCGACGTATTTCTTTCGCCTATATATACTCTTATACCCTAAAAACATCCTGGAGAGCCACGAAACCACTTTTCCACCGCCGCAACCTTCTGTACGCATGACATCCCATCTAGGGCCTTTCCCGGCGATCTCCCAGAGGGGGATTCGATCACGAAGGGCTTCAACATCAACACTATAGCCTCTCCCATGATGTGTGAGTAGTTTACCAAAGACCTTTGGGTCCATAGTTATTAGCTAGATGGCTTCTTCTTTCTCTTTGGTTCTCAATACAATGTTCTCCTCGATGTTCTTGGAGATCTATTCGATGTAATATTCTTTTGCGCTGTGTTTGCCGAGATTCGATGAATTGTGGATTTATGATCAAGTTTATCTATGAACAATATTTGGTTCTTCTTTGAATTCTTATATGCATGATTTGATATCTTTGCAAGTCTCTTCGAATTATCATTTTAGTTTGGCCTACTAGATTGATCTATCTTTCAATTGGAGAAGTGCTTAGCTTTGGGTTCAATCTTGCGGTGTCCTTTCCCAGTGACAGTAGGGGCAGCAAGGCACGTATTGTATTATTTCCATCGAGGATAAAAAGATGGGGTTTATATCATATTGCTTGAGTTTATCCCTCTACATCATGTCATCTTTCCTAAAGCATTACTTTGTTCTTATGAAGTTAATACTCTAGATGCATGCTAGATAGCGGTCGACGTGTGGAATAATAGTAGTAGATGTAGAATCATTTCGATCTACTTAACACGGACATGATGCCTATATTTCATAATCATTGCCTAGATATTCTCATAACTATGCGCTCTTCTATCAATTGCTCGGCAGTAATTTGTTCACCCACCATAATACATGCTATCATGAGAGAAGCCACTAGTGAAACCTATGGCCCCCGGGTCTATTTTATATCATATAAGTTTTTGATCTACAATTCTAGTTTACTATTTATTTTATTTTTCAATCTTTACTTTTCTTTCTATACAACAAAAATACCAAAAATATTTATTTTATTATCTTTATCAGATCTCACTTTCGTAAGTGACCGTGAAGGGATTGACAACCCCTTTACCGCGTTGGTTGCGAGGTTCTTGATTGTTTGTGCACCTACTAGGCCACTTGCGTGTAGTCTCCTACTAGATTGATACCTTGGTTCTCAAAATCTGAGGGAAATACTTACGCTACTTTGCTACATCACCCTTTCCTCTTCAAGGGAAGAACCAACGCATGCTCAAGAGGCAGCAGGGGCTGCGATGCTTATGTGAAAAAGCTTCAACCTGATAAGCTTGAACCCAAATCGAAGAAATGTATATTCATAGGATACCCAAAGAAAACAGTTGGGTACACCTTCTATCACAGATCCGAAGGCAAAATATTCGTTGCTAAGAATGGATCCTTTCTAGAGAAGGAGATTCTCTTGAAAGAAGTGAGTGGGAGGAAAGTAGAACTTGATGAGGTAATTGTACCTTCTCCCTTATTGGAAAGTAGTTTAGCACATAAATCAGTTCTAGTGATTCCTACACCAATTAGTGAGGAAGCTAATGATGATGATCATGAAACTTCTGATCAAGTTACTACCGAACCTCGTAGGTCAACCAGAGTAAGATCCTCACCAGAGTGGTACGGTAATCCTGTTCTGGAGGTCTTGTTACTTGACCATGATGAACCTACGAACTATGAGGAAGCGATGATGAGCCCAGATTCCGCGAAATGGCTTGAGGCCATGAAATTTGAGATGGGATCCATGTATGAGAACAAAGTGTGGACTTTGGTTGACTTGCCCGATGATCGGCAAGCAATAGACAATAAATGGATTTTCAAGAAGAAGACTGACGCTGAAGGTAATGTTACTGTCTACAAAGCTTGACTTGTTGCCAAAGGTTTTCGACAAGTTCAAGGAATTGACTACAATGAGACCTTCTCACCCGTAGCGATGCTTAAGTCTGTCCGAATCATGTTAGCGATTGCTGAATTTTATGATTATGAAATTTGGCAAATGGATGTCAAATATGCATTCCTTAGTGGATATCTTAAAAAAGAGTTGCATATGATGCAACCAGAAGGTTTTGTCGATCCAAAAGGTGCTAACAAAGTGTGCAAGCTCTAGTGATCCATTTATGGACTGGTGCAAGCCTCTTGGAGTTGGACTATACGCTTTGATAGTGTGATCAAAGCATATGGTTTTATACAGACTTTTGGAGAAGTATGTATTTACAAGAAAGTGAGTGGGAGCTCTGTAGCATTTCTGATATTATATGTGGATGAAATATTGTTGACTGGAAATGATACTGAATTTCTGAATAGCATAAAAGGATACTTGAATAAGAATTTTTCAATGAAAGACCTCGGTGAAGCTGCTTATATATTGGGCATCAAGATCTATAGAGATAGATCAAGATGCTTAATTGGACTTTCACAAAGCACATACCTTGATAAAGTTTTGAAGAAGTTCAAAATGGATCAGTCAAAGAAAGGGTTCTTGCCTGTGGTACAAGGTGTGAAGTTGAGTCAGACTCAATGCCCGACCACTGCAGAAGATAGAGAGAAAATGAAAGTCATTCCCTATGCCTCAGCCATAGGTTCTATCATGTATGCAATGCTGTGTACCAGACCTGATGTGTGCCTTGCTATTAGTTTAGCAGGGAGGCACCAAAGTAATCCAGGAGTGGATCACTGGACAGTGGTCAAGAACATCCTGAAATACCTGAAAAGGACTAAGGATATGTTTCTCGTTTATGGAGGTGACTGATATGTCCATTTTGCATCACGCTTTTATATCGATATTTATTGCATTATGGGCTGTTATTACACATTATGTCACAAAACTTATGCCTATTCTCTCTTATTTTATAAGGTTTACATGAAGAGGGAGAATGCCGACAGCTGGAATTCTGGGCTGGAAAAGGAGAAAATATTAGAGACTATTCTGCGCAACTCCAAAGGTCCTGAAACTCTACGGTAACTATTGTTAGAATATATAAAAAATATTAGGCGAAGAAAGTACCAGAGGGGGGCCACCCACCGTCCCTGGGCGCGCCCCCTGCCTCGTGGGCCCCCTGGCAGGCCTCTGATGCCCATCTTATGCTATATGAGGTCTTTCGTGGAGGAAAAAATCAGAAGCTAGCTCACGGGACGAAACTCCGCCGCCACGAGGCAGAACCTTGGCGGAACCAATCTAGGGCTCCGGTGGAGCTGTTCTGCCAGGGAAACTTCCCTCCGGGAGGGCGAAATCACCACCATCGTCATCACCATCGATCCTCTCATCGGGAGGGGGTCAATATCCATCAACATCTTCACCAGCACCATCTCATCTCAAACCCTAGTTCACCTCTTGTATCCAATCTTTGTCCCAAAGCCTCAGATTGGTACCTGTGGGATGCTAGTTGGTTATTCAGTGGAAGATCATATGTTCAGATCCTTTATGAATATTAATACCCGTCTGATTATGAACATGAATATGATTTGTGAGTAGTTATGTTTGTTCCTGAGGACATGGGAGAAACTTGCTATAAGTAGTCGTGTGAATTTGGTATTCGTTCGATATTTTGATGAGATGTATGTTGTCTCTCCTCTAGTGGTGTCATGTGAACGTCGACTACATGACACTTCACCATTGTTTGGGCCTAGGGGAAGGCATTGGGAAGTAATAAGTAGATGATGGGTTGCTAGAGTGACAGAAGCGTAAACCCTAGTTTATGAGTTGCTTCGTAAGGGGCTGATTTGGATCCATATGTTTAATGCTATGGTTAAGTTTACCTTAATACTTCTTTTGTAGTTGCGGATGCTTGCAATAGGGGTTAATCATAAGTGGGATTCTTGTCCAAGGAAGGGTAGTACCCAAGCACCGGTCCACCCACATATCAAATTATCAAAGTACCGAACGTGAATCATACGAACGTGATGAAAACTAGCTTGACGATAATTCCCATGTGTCCTCGGGAGCGTTTTCCTTTATATAAGAGTTTGTCCAGGCTTGTCCTTTGCTACAAAAAGGATTGGGCCATCTTGCTGCACCTTATTTACTTTATTTACTTGTTACCCGTTACAAATCACCTTATCACAAAACTATCTGTTACCGATAATTTCAGTGCTTGCAGAGAATACCTTACTGAAAACTGCTTATCATTTCCTCCTGCTCCTCGTTGGGTTCGACACTCTTACTTATCGAAAGTACTATGATAGACCCCCTACACTTGTGGGTCATCAAGACTCTTTTATGGCGCCGTTGTCGGGGAGTGAAGCGCCTTTGGTAGGTGGAATTTGGTAAGGAAAAATTTATATAGTGTGCTGAAATTTACTGTCACTTGTTACTATGGAAAGTAATCCTTTGAGGGGCTTGTTCAGGGTATCTTCACCCCGAACAGTAGAGCAAAGAGGTGCTCCTCAACCTACTGAGCCTACTGAAAGTGTTTACTTTGAAATTCCTTCTGGTATGATAGAGCAACTGCTAGCTAATCCTTCCACAGGTGATGGAACATTACATCCCGATTTGCACCTAATCTATGTGGATGAAGTTTGTGGATTATTTAAGCTTGCAGGTATGCCCGAGGATGTTATCAAGAAGAAGGTATTCCCTTTATCTTTGAAGGGAAAGGCATTGACATGGTTTAGGCTATGTGATGATATGGGATCATGGAACTACAACCGATTGAAATTGGAATTTCATCAAAAGTTTTATCCTATGCATCTTGTTCATCGTGATCGTAATTATATATATATATATATATTGGCCTCGCGAAGGAGAAAGCATCACTCAAGCTTGGGGGAGGCTTAAGTCAATGTTATATTCATGCTCCAATCATGAACTCTCAAGAGAAATTATTATTCAAAAAAATTATGCTCGGCTTTCTCTCGATAATCGCTCCATGCTCGATACTTCTTGTACTGGCTCCTTTATGATAAACTATTGAATTCAAATGGGATTTATTGGAAAGAATTAAATGCAACTCTGAAGATTGGGATCTCGACGAAGGTAAGGAGTCGGGTATAATACCTATGTTTGATTGTGTTCTTTTATGGATACGGATGCTTTCTGTGAACTTAGCACTAAATATGGACTTGACTCTAAGATAGTAGCTTCTTTCTATGAATCCTTTGCTACTCATGTTGATCTCCCTAAGGAGAAGTGGTTTAAATATAATCCTCCCATTGAAGTAAAAGTAGTTGCACCTATTAAAGTTGAAGAAAAGACTATCACTTATAATGATTATGTTGTTCCTACTGCTTATATTGAGAAAGCACCTTTCCCTGTTAGAATAAAGGATCATGCTAAAGCTTCAACTGTTGTTTGTAAGAGTAATACTAGAACACCTACACCCTTTGATCAAATTAAAGTTGAACCTAGCATTGCTATGGTTAAGGATCTCCTGGCCGATAATATTGATGGGCATGTTATTTACTTCTGTGATGAAGCCGCTAGAATTGCTAGACCCGATACTAAAAATAAACATAGACCTGTTGTTGGCATGCCTGTTATTTCTGTTAAAATAGGAGATCATTGCTATCATGGCTTGTGTGATATGGGTGCGTGCAAGTGCAATACCTCATTCCTTATATAAAGAAATTATGCATGATATTGCACCCGCTAAAATAGAGGAAATTGATGTTACAATTAAGCTTGCCAATAGAGACACTATTTCACTAGTTGGGATTGTTAGAGATGTTGAAGTCTTGTGTGGGAAAGTTAAATATCCTGCTGATTTTCTTGTTCTTGGTTCCCCACAAGATGACTTTTGTCCCATTATATTTGGTAGACCCTTCTTGAATACTGTTAATGCTAGGATAGATTGCAAAAAGGATGTTGTTACTATTGGTTTGGGGGATATGTCTCATGAGTTTAATTTTGCTAAATTTCATAGACAACCCCATGATAAAGAATTGCCTAGTAAATATGAAATTATTGGTCTTGCTTCTATTGTCGTGCCTCCTAATGATCCTTTAGAACAATATTTGCTCGACCATGAAAATGATATGTTTATGAATGAAAGAAAGGAAATAGATTAAGTATTCTTTAAATAGGGACCTATTTTGAAACACAAATTGCATATTGAAATCCTTGGGGATCCTCCTCCACCCAAGGGTGATCACGTGTTTGAGCTTAAACCTTTACCTGATACTCTTAAATATGCTTATCTTGATGAGAAAGAGATACATCCTGTTATTATTAGTGCTAAGCTTTCAAAGCATGAAGAAAAGAAATTATTGAAAACTCTGAAGAAGCAACGTGCTGCTATTGGATATACTCTTGATGATCTTAAGGGCATTAGTCCCACTCTATGCCAGTACAAAATAAAATTGGAGAAGGATGCGAAACCGGTTGTTGATCACCAACGTTAAATCCTAAGATGGAAGAAGTGGTAAGAAAAGAAATATTAAAGCTTCTGGAGGCAGGTATAATTTATCCCGTTGCTGATAGTCAATGGGTAAGTCATGTCCATTATGCCCCTAAGAAGGGAGGTATTACTATTGTTCCTAACGATAAAGATGAAATGATTCCACAAAGAATTGTTACAGGTTATAGAATGGTAATTGATTTCCGCAAATTAAATAAAGCTGCTAAAAAGGATCATTACCCTTTACCTTTTATTGATCAAATGCTAGAAAGATTATCCAAACATACACATTATTTCTTTCTAGATGGTTATTCTAGTTTCTCTCAAATACCTGTGTCAAAAGAGGATCAAGAAAAGACAACTTTTACTTGCCCTTTCGGTACTTTTGCTTATAGACGTATGCCTTTTGGTTTATGCAATGCACCTTCTACCTTTCAAAGATGTATGACTGCTATATTCTCTGACTTTTGTGAAAAGATTGTTGAGGTTTTCATGGATGATTTCTCCGTTTATGGAACTTCTTTTGGTGATTGCTTAAGTAGCCTTGATCGAGTTTTGCAGAGATGTGAAGAAACTAATCTTGTCTTGAATTGGGAGAAGTGCCACTTTATGGTTAATGAAGGTATTGTCTTGGGGCATAAAATTTCTGAAAGAGGTAGTGAAGTTGATAAAGCTAAGGTTGATGCTATTGAAAAGATGTCGTGTCCTAAGGACATCAAAGGTATAAGAAGTTTCCTTGGTCATGGCGGTTTTTATAGGAGGTTCATTAAGTATTTCTCTAAAATTTCTAGGCCTCTGAATAATCTCTTACAAAAAGATGTTCCTTTTGTCTTTGATTGTGATTGTGTAGAAGCATTTGAAATACTTAAGAAAGCCTTGATTTCTGCACCTACTGTTCAGCCACCTAATTGGAATTTACCCTTTGAAATTATGTGTGATGCTAGTGATTATGATGTAGGGGTTGTTCTAGGACAAAGAGTTGATAAGAAATTAAATGTTATCCAATATGCTAGTAAGACTCTAGACAGTGCCCAAAGAAATTATGCTACTACTGAAAAGGGATTTTTAGCAGTTGTATTTGCTTGTGATAATTCAGACCTTATATAGTTGATTGTAAAGTAACTGTTCGCACTGATCATGCTGCTATTAAATATCTTATGGAAAAGAAAGAAGCTAAACCTAGACTTATTAGATGGGTTCTCTTGCTTCAAGAACTTGATTTGCATATTATTGATAGAAAGGGGGCTGAGAACCCCGTTGCAGACAACTTGTCTAAGTTAGAGAATGTTCTTGATGACCCACTACCTATTGATGATAGCTTTCTTGATGAACAATGAGCTGTCATAAATGCTTCTCGTACTGCTCCATGCTATGTTGATTATGCTAATTATATTGTTGCTAAATTTATACCACCTAGTTTCACATACCAGCAAAAGAAAAAGTTCTTCTATGACTTAAGACATTACTTTTGGGATGACCCACACCTTTATAAAGAAGGAGTAGATGGTGTTATTAGATGTTGTGTACCTAAGCATGAATAGGAACAGATCCTACGCAAGTGTCACCCCGAGGCTTATGGAGGACACCATGCTACAGATAGAATTGCACATAAGGTACTGCAATTCGGTTTTTATTGGCCTACTCTCTTCAAGGATGCCTGTAAGTTTGTCTCGTCTTGTGATGAATGTCAAAGAATTGGTACTATTAGTAGACGTCAAGAAATGCCTATGAATTATTCACTTGTAATTGAACCATTTGATGTTTGGGGCTTTGATTATATGGGACCGTTTCTGTCCTCTAATGGGTACACACATATTTTAGTTGCTGTTGATTACGTTACTAAGTGGGTAGAAGCTATTCCAACTACTAGTGATGATCATAACACCTCTATTAAGATGCTTAAAGAAGTTATTTTTCTGAGGTTTGGAGTCCCTAGATACTTAATGACTGATGGTGGTTCACTTATTCATGGCGCTTTTCGTAAAATGCTTGCTAAGTATGATGTTAATCATAGAATTGCATCTCCATATCATCCACAGTCTAGTGGTCAAGTAGAATTGAGTAATAGAGAACTTAAATTAATTTTGCAAAAGACTGTAAATAGATCCAGAAAGAATTGGTCCAAGAAACTTGATGATGCATTATGGGCCTATAGAACTGCATATAAAAATCATATGGGTATGTCTCCGCATAAAATGGTTTATGGAAAAGCATGTCACTTACCTCTCGAACTAGAACATAAGGCATATTGGGCCATTAAAGAGCTCAATTATGATTTCAAACTTGCCGGTGAGAAGAGGTTATTTTACATTAGCTCACTTGATGAATGGAGAACCCAGGCTTATGAGAATGCCAAACTGTTTAAAGAAAATGTTAAAAGATGGCATGACAAAAGGATACAAAAGCGTGAGTTTAACGTAGGTGATTATGTTTTGCTATACAACTCTCGTTTAAGATTTTTTGCAGGCAAACTCCTCACAAAATGGGAAGGTCCTTACATTATTGAGGAGGTCTATTGTTTCGGTGCCATAAAAATCAACAACTTCAAAGACACAAATTTGAGGGTGGTGAACGGTCAAAGAATCAAACATTATATCTCAATTAATCCTATAAATGTTGGAACTAATGTTATTGAAACCGTAACCCCGGAGGAATACATAAGGGACACTTTCCATAACGTTTCAGACTCCGAAAAGGAATAGGTATGAGGTACGGTAAGTAAACCGACTCCAAAACAGTTCTAATAGCAAAAAAATTCCGTTTTGGAATATTTAAGAAAATAGGAAAATAAGAAGCAGTCCGGGAAGGACACGAGGCTTCCACGAGGGTGGAGGGTGCGCCCTAAACCCCTGGGCGCGCCCCCTGGCTCGTGGGCACCTCATGTGCTCTCCGGACTCCGTTTTCTTGCACGATACTTCTTTTGGTCGGTAAAAATTCATTATATAATCTCCCGAAGGTTTTGACCACTGTATCACGCAAATATCTTCCGTCTTTGTTTCGAGCTGTTTTTCTTACAGATCTAGATCGCCATAGCGTTTTCAAGTGCCCCCAAGGACAAGTTCTTCGAGAAGGTCATCAACCCCTACCTCGTAGAGGTTTTGCAACACCCTCAAACCATTGAGATGTGTGAGGGGTTGCTGCACATCCGCGATGTTCAGGGACCAAGGAGGACAGGAAGCATGGAGACAAGACTCGAAGCAATGGAGTAACAAGTTTTCAAGTGCCAGGAGATGGTGGAACGTGGACTCGACACCAACCACATAATGATCACGGAGTTCACCAACACTGCCAAGCTAGATGCCAGAAACATCGGAGATACCATCTTCAAGCTTCACGAGAAAATCGAGCATCTCTACAACACCCCGGATATGACTTTCCCAATTTGTAATCCAACTCTTGTCGTTTCCGGCTTCAAGTTAATTTATTTTCTCGGGTTCGGGTCTTTGTCTCCGTGTGTTGTTATCATTGTCATGCATCTCATATCATGTCATCATGTGCATTGCATTTGCATACGTGTTCGTCTCATGCATTCGAGCATTTTCCCCGTAGTCCGTTTTGCATTCCGGCGCTTCGTTCTCCTCCGGTGGTCAATTCTACCTTTATTTCATGTGTGGGGATTAAACATTTCCGGATTGGACCGAGACTTGCCAAGCGGCCTTGGTTTACTACCGGTAGACCGCCTGTCAAGTTTCGTGCCATTTGGACTTCGTTTGATACTCCAACGGTTAACCGAGGGACCGAAAAGGCCTCGTGTGTGTTGCAGCCCAACACCCCTCCAATTTGGCCCAAAACCCACCTAACTCTGCTCCATCATCTAGAGCGTTCGATCACGATCGCGTGGCCGAAAACCGCACCTCATTTGGACTCTCCTAGCTCCTCCCATGCCTATATAAACCCCCCCCCCCCCCCGTTTTTCGGATCTCCTCCTTCCCCCGAAACCCTAGAAATCGCCCCCGCACCGGCCGGACACGTCCGAATCCGGACGGACGCGTCCGCTCCACCGCCCGCAGCCACTCCGAAGCCGCCACGTGGCCCTCTCCGCCGCTAGCCGCCACCGCGGCCCGGGAGGCCCGTAGCCGGCCCCCGCGCGGTCTGTTTCCCGCGCCGCCCGACCGCCTCGCTGCGCCGCCCGTTGCCTCACCACGCTGCCGCCTCGACGCCGGTGCGCCACCGCCTCCGCACCGGCGCCACCAGCAGCCGCCACCGCACCGCGCCGCCTCGGATCCGCGCCGCTCGTCGCCGTTCGCCGGCAAATCCGGCCCGGATCCGGCCAGATCGGACTCTCCCTCTCCTCCCCGCCGATTTTGCGACCTCGCCGGAGCAAGTCAACCCTCGCCAGAGTTGCCTCGGTTCGCGGGCCAGACGAACCCTAGATATGGAGAGGTTGTTTTTCCTTCTAAGTCCCCGGATTTTCTAGCTCAAGTGCTCATGTTCGAGGCCTCGTATCTTTGCATCCGTAGCTCCGATTCATGCATATAGCATATCAAAATGTTCGTCTCAGAGAGTACATCATTTCATTCCATCGCATCATTTTCATTTGAATTCACCTTGATGCCCGAAATGCTGTTAGAAGAGGGCTACTTGAGTTATTTGTCAGATCTGCTACTCCATCTTAGACATTTGTCATTTTTGCCATGATTATTGTGTGCATGATATGCCCATGAGTTCTACATATGTTTTGTTAAGAGTTTTGTTATCTTTCCAGAGGTGCAACCCATGTATTTTTGTGATGTGTGTGGTGACTAGTGCAAGCTTGCAAAGTGAGGCACTTGGTAATTCTGTTTTCAGGGACTTAGCAATTGTATTTTGCTATGTTCACATGCTTGCAATTGTATTTTGTGATCCCTTTTGGCTCAAGGTCACTAAGGGACTTTTGTTAATCTCTTTGAGTAGCTCCAGGCCATGTCTTACTTTGCCATGTTCAAGTCCTGTAGCATATAGTTTTGTTGCTCCGAAGAGGACTACCTGATCTGAAATTCCAGACAAGTGTTAATTTCACTAAGTCTGAGATCTGTTTTACCATTTGCATTTTTGCCATGCTTGTTTGAACCTCCTAATGGATGAATTGGCCGTAGCTCAGTGCTAGACTTTTGTTAAGCATCTTGAATGCATCCCTGCCATGTATTTTGATGCCATGTTTGAGTGTTGTAGCATGTTCATCTCATTGCATTTAGATGACTACTTGCTGTAAATCGCAGACCGGTGTCATATTTGAATCGCTTGCCATTTCCAAACCGTAACTCCGATTCCGGCGTTCTTTATATCGTTTTCAAGCAATTTCATCTCATCTTTCCGGTGGCACACTTGGTTTTCCAAGTTGAGGCCAGGTTCATGCATTTCCTGTCATATCTTGCATATGCATCCCGCATCGCATCCCGCATAGCATACCATGTTTGCATCATCTTGTTTGATCCTTGCACGTGGTTGATTGTGTTCTTGTTGCTTGTTTGTCTTGTTTGGGTAGAGCCGGGAGACGAGTTCGCTAACGAGGAGACCGTTGAGTTTGCTTTCGAGGATCCAGTCAACTCTGACAACTTTGCAGGCAAGATGATCATACCCTCGAAATCACTACTATCTTTGCTATGCTAGTTTGCTCGCTCTTTTGCTATGCCAATGCTACGATGCCTACCACTTGATTTAAAGCCTCCCAAATTGCCATGTTCAGCCTCTAACCCACCATTGTCCTAGCAAACCATTGATTGGCTATGTTACCGCTTTGCTCAGCCCCTCTTATAGCGTTGCTAGTTGCAGGTGAAGATGGGAGACTGTTCCTTGTTGGAACATTTATTTACTTGTTGGGATACCATTATATTGCCATGTTATCTTAATGCATCTATATACTTGGTAAAGGGTGGAAGGCTCAGCCTCTCGCCTAGAGTTTTGTTCCACTCTTGCCGCCCTAGTTTCCGTCATATCGGTGTTATGTTCCCGGATTTTGCGTTCCTTACGCGGTTGGGTTATAATGGGAACCCCTTGATAGTTCATCTTGATTAAAGCTTTTCCAGCAATGCCCAACCTTGGTTTTACCATTCGCCACCTAGCCTATTTTTCCCTTGGGTTTCCGGAGCCCGAGGGTCATCTTATTTTAAACCCCCCCCCCCACCCCGGGGCCAGTGCTCCTCTGAGTGTTGGTCCAAACAGAGCCACTTGCAGCGCCACCTCGGGGCAACTCGAGGGTTGGTTTTAGTTGTACGTAGTGTTCATCTGAGTGTGCCCTGAGAACGAGATACGTGCAGCTCCTATCGGGATTTGTCGGCACATTCGGGCGGTGTTGCTGGTCTTGTTTTAACCTGTCGAAATGTCTTGAAGAACCGAGATACCGAGTCTGATCGGAACGTCTCGGGAGGAGCTCTATTCCTTCTTTGACCGTGAGAGCTTGTCATGGGCTAAGTTGGGACTCCCCTGCAGGGATCTGAACTTGCGAAAGCCATGCCCGCGGTTATGGGAAGATGGGAATTTGTTAATGTCCGGTTGTAGATAACTTAAACATTAACCTAATTAAAATGAATCAACTGTGTGAGTTACCGTGATGGCCTCTTCTCGGCGGAGTCCGGGAGGTGGACACGGTGTTGGAGTAATGTTTGCGCAGGTCGCTCTCTAGTTTCTCGCTCGCGCTTTGCCTCCTCTTCTCGCTCTCTTTTGCGAATAAGTTAGCCACCATACATGCTAGTCGCTTGCTGCAGCTCCACATATATTTACCTTGCCTTACCTATTAAGCTCAAATAGTCTTGATCGCGAGGGTGCGAGATTGCTGAGTCCCTGTGGCTCACAGATTACTATTACACCAGATGCAAGGACTGATGATACAGCTCCAGATGGCGCGCTTGAGCTCAAGTGGGAGTTCGACGAGGACTCTCAGCGATACTATGTTTCTTTTCCTGATGATCAGTAGTGGTGCCCAGTTGGGGTGATCGGGACCATGTCGCTTGCTGGGTTATCTTTTATTTTGGCGCCGTAGTCGGGCCATGAGTGTTTGGATGATGTATGTTATTTATGTACTTGATTGACGTGGCGAGTGTAAGACAACTATGTTATCCCTTTTATTCATCTATATTACATGGGATGTTTGTGATGATTGCCTGACTTGCAACATATGCCTTCAATGCGATTATGCCTCTAAGTCATGCCTCGACACATGGGAGATATAGTCGCAACGAGGGTGTTACAAGTTGCTAATCAGAGCCTTCCCCGACCTTAGGAGCCCCCACTGATTGATCGTTTTTAGCGGCCGAGTTGTGTCTAGAAAAAATATTTTGAGTCTTTAGGAATTATATATCGGAGAGCTTAGGAATTCTTTTTACTTCCCAGTCTCCTCATCGCTCTGGTAAGGCATCCTGACGTAGAGTTTTGACTCTTCTCTTCTCAAATTTCACTAAAAAAAATTTAGGATCACGCGGGTATCTTGGAATCGTTTCGATGGTTTTATGATGAGAACATTGTCTTGGTGCCTCCTGTCAGGGGTTTAGTTGAAGTGTCCCGGGGAGTTGAGCTCTGAGGTGTTGTCGTCATAATTTTATCGTTGCAGTTGTGGAATACCTGAGTTTAGTACGCCGACATCAAAAATCTCTTTTATGCAGTTCGTTGGTGAGATAACCTCGACGCCACCCAGTACTGGGGCGGGAGTTCGGGAGTATCGCCATAACTTGTATAACGGATGCTTTTCGAAGGTTGAGGTAGATGGTTTCCGAAGTTTTCTCAGTTATTTGTTGAAGGATGGATACAGCTGGATGTAGGATTTGCTAGATTTGGGTGAGATATTATGCTTCCCCTGTATCCCCAACACCTGATTGCATAACCGGAAAGGTTCGGGAGTTTCATAGGTGGGAATTCTTGTAGCTCTAGTTCGTCTTCCACGGATATTGGTTTGAGATTGGGATTTCTTACCGATTATTCGTTCTTGATCCGTACCTTGTTGATTTATTTTATTCTACCTAATTCTACGTGGCTTCACAATTTATGGATATGTGACCATTTCAAGAGGAATGCATTCGTTCATTTCATTTTGTTCGGATGTGAAGACTTTATGTTGTTATTTTCATTCCGTTGGATTCAGCTTAAATATTTGTCTATCAATGTGTTAATGGATGTCAGCCTCTTCAGGATGGCTCCTCCAACGCGCACGACTCCGAATCCTGATCCGCCACCACCTCCACCTACTCCGGAGGCATGGCAAGCTGTGATGGCCGCAACCAATGCAAACACGCAGTTGATCATGCAAATCCTTCAGGAGCGCAATCAAGGCAACCGATGCTGACGATTGGCTTGTGGATCTGTGTATGCATTTTGAGTGCAGTAACGTCAGGCCTGAAGATTTCGTCAAGTTCGCTTCCTTCCAACTCAAAGATCAAGCTGCAGAGTGGTTCCAGCAGTACAAGGATTCCAGAGGTGGACGTGTGATCACTTGGGATGAATTCCGTCAAGATTTCCGAGCTCATCACATTCCTCAGAGTGTGACTGAAAGTAAGCGTGAGGAATTCCGCAACCTCAAGCAAGGCTCTTTGTCTGTCTATGACTACAACAAGTTGTTCCAGAAGCTCGCCGCTTTGCCAAGCAGGACGTACCTGATGAGAAGAGCATGATATACCAGCTCAGGGGTGGTCTCAGAGAAGAAATTCAGCTAGCTCTTGTTCTCTTTGAGCCCTTGAGGTATGATGAGTTCTACAACATGGCACTGAAGCAAGAGGCTGCTCAGTTGAGGTGTGATGCTTCCAAGAAGCGAGTCAGAGACACTACTCCTTCTTCCTCTACTCAAGTGGCCAAGCAGCAAAAGTATTGGCTTCCTCCTCCTCCGTTCCGTCAGCCGTATCAGCAGAAGAGCAAAGGTGGCAGTGGTTCTTCCCACCCACCCAACCCTGGCTTTCAGAACAAGACTTCGTCTCAAGCTCCAAGATCGAGTGCTCCGTACCACCGTCCGCTTTCAGAGGTCACGTGCAACAAGTGCCAACAGAAGGGTCACTATGCCAACAAGTGTTTCAACCAGAGGCGTCTTCCTCCTCCTCCTCCTCCTTTCAGATCGGCAAGTACAGCTGTGGTCAAGCATAACCCCAAGCACACCAAGGTCAATTTGCTGAATGCAGCTCAGGCAGAGGACTCGCCAGATGTGATCATGGGTAACCTTCCTGTTAACGATGTTCCTGCAAAAGTTCTTTTTGACACTGGTGCATCGCTTTATTTTATTTCAACTCCATTTGTGGCCAAGCATAATTTTGTGACCGAAAGGATTCCTGTTCCGTTGAAGATTGTGTCTCCGGGCAAGCAAATGACTTCTAACAATTGCGTCCCAGATGTCTCTATCACGTTGGGTGATTACAAGTTTCTCTCTTCTCCGGTGGTTCTTGGTAACTCGGATATTGATCTTATTCTCGGAATGGATTGGCTTACTAAGCACAAGGCGCATCTTGATTGTGCAGCCAGGCAGATTCAATTGACTCATTCGTTTGAGGATGTAATTTTCTTTGCCGCTCGGGATGATACTATCCGTCTATTTTCTCTCAATGAGAAGGGTGAACTGGATGCTATCTCGCAGATCCTAGTTGTTTGCGAATATCAAGACGTCTTTCCAGAAGAGCTTCCAGGAATGCCTCCGCACCGGCCAGTTGAATTCGTTATTGATCTTGAGCCCGGTACGGAACCTGTGTGCAAGCGTCCTTAAAAGCTCGGACCTGAAGAGTTGAAGGAGCTGAAGAAGCAACTCAATGTTCTAGAAAGAATGGGTCTCATCCGGCCTAGTTCTTCTCCGTGGGGTTGTGGTGTTCTTTTTGTGAAGAAGAAGGATGGAACGGACCGACTTTGTGTTGATTACCGTCCATTGAACAAGAAGACCATCAAGAACAAATACCCACTTCCCAACATCAACGAGCTGTTCGAACAACTCAAAGGCTCCCAAGTATTCTCCAAGCTTGATCTCCGTATGGGTTATCATCAGATTCAAATCCGTGAGCAAGATATTCCCAAGATGGTCTTCAGGACAAGCTATGGGTCATATGAATACACTGTCATGTCTTTTGGACTCGTCAACGCTCCTCCGACGTTCTCTCGCAGGATGAACTTCATCTTAAACGCCTACACCAATGACTTCGTGTTGGTCTATCTCGATGACATTCTGGTTTTCTCAAAGAACAAGGAAGATCATGCCAGGCACTTGCGTTTGGTTCTTGATAAGCTGAGGGAACACCAGTTCTACGCCAAGTTCTCCAAGTGTGAATTTTGGCTTGATGAGGTTCTTTATCTTGGTCATATCATCTCTGCCAAGGGCATTGCCGTGAATCCTGAGAAGGTGTCTGCAATTGTGAATTGGGAACCTCCTCAGAACGTGAAGCAACTCTGTAGCTTCCTCGGTCTCGCAAGCTACTGTTGAAGATTCGTTGAAAACTTTTCTAAGATCGCGAAGCCTCTCTCAAATCTTCTCTAGAAGCACGTCAAGTACGTTTGGTCTCCGGAGTGTGACATTGCTTTCAACACTTTGAAAGAGAAATTGATCACTGCTCCAGTTCTTACTCCGCCTGATGAATCCAAACCGTACGAGGTCTTTTGTGATGCCTCTCTCCAAGGTCTTGGCGCAGTATTGATGAAAGAGAAGAAAGTTGTTGCTTATACCTCTCGCCAGTTGAAGCCTAATGAGAAGAACTACCCCACTCATGATCTCGAGTTGGCGGCAGTTGTGCATGCTCTTTTGACTTGGAGACATCTCTTATTGGGAAGAAAAGTGGACATTTTCACTAATCACAAGAGTCTCAAGTACATCTTCACTCAGCCTAATCTCAACCTCAGGCAAACTCGATGGGTCGAAATGATTCAAGAGTATAATGCGAGTATCGAGTATACTCCAGGCAAGGCCAATGTGATTGTTGACGCGTTGAGCAGGAAGGCTTACTGCAACAGTCTGATTCTCAAGCCTTATCAACCCGAGCTTTGTGAAGCTTTCCGCAAACTTAATCTGCAAGTTGTTCCTCAAGGTTTCCTCGCCAACCTTCAAGTCTCTCCTACCTTTGATGACCAGATTCGCCAAGCCCAGCTTCTTGATGCTATGGTGAAAAAGGTGAAGATTGGGATTGCCAAGAGTCATCCCAAGTACAAGTGCTACCGCCTTGATGACAAGGACACTCTCTTCTTCGAGGATCGTATTGTTGTGCCCAAAGGTGAACTTCGTAAAGTGATCATGAATGAGGCTCACAATTCTCTCCTCTCCATCCACCCTGGGAGCACGAAGATGTATCAGGACCTCAAGCAGACTTATTGGTGGACTCGAATGAAGCGCGAGATTGCTCAATTCGTGAATGAGTGTGATGTGTGCAGAAGAGTGAAGGCTGAACACCAAAGACCAGCTGGTCTCCTCCAACCTCTTGCCATTCCAGAATGGAAGTTTGACCACATTGAAATGGACTTCGTGACTGGGTTTCCAAAATCCAAGCGGGGCAATGATGCTATATTCGTTGTCATCGATAAACTCACCAAAGTGGCTCACTTTCTGCCTATCAAAGAGTCGATCACTGCAGCTCAATTGGCGGAACTCTATACCTCTCGAATTGTCTCTCTGCACGGTATTCCTCAGGTGATCTCTTCAGACCGTGGCAGCATCTTTACCTCCAAGTTTTGGGATTCTTTTCAGAAGGCCATGGGCACCAACATCCGCTTCAGCACAGCTTTCCATCCTCAAACTAGCGGTCAAGTCGAGCGTGTCAACCAGATTCTTGAAGATACGCACAGGGCTTGTGTGATCTCCTTCGGCATGAAGTAGGAGAATTGTCTTCCTTATGCTGAATTCTCCTACAACAACAGTTTTCAAGAAAGTTTGGGCAAGGCCCCATTTGAAATTCTGTATGGCAGGAAGTGCCGTACCCCTCTCAACTGGTCTGAAACCGGCGAACGTTAGCTTTTGGGAAATGACTTAATCATAGAGGCAGAAGAAATGTGCAAAGTCATTCGAGATAACCTCAAAGCAGCCCAATCCCACCAGAAGAGCTACTATGATAGTAAGCACCATGATTTGGCTTTCGAGATCGGAGATCATGTTTACCTCCGCGTCTCTCCTATGAAAGGGACTCGTCGCTTTGGTATCAAAGGGAAGCTTGCCCCTAGATACGTGGGACCTTTCAAGATTGTCAGCAAGAGAGGCGACCTCGCCTATCAACTCGAGCTTCCGTCAAACTTTGCAAATGTTCATGATGTGTTCCATGTCTCTCAGCTTTGAAAGTGCTTCAAGACTCCTGACCGCATCGTTAACTTCGAGGACATTGAGCTCCAAGAAGATCTCTCCAACCGTGAGCACCCCATTGCTATCCTTGAAGAGACTGAACGCAAGACTCGCAACAAGTCGATCAAGTTCCTCAAAGTCAAGTGGTCACACCATTCCGACCATGAAGCTACCTGGGAACGCGAGGATCACCTTCGTTCTGAATACCCGGCGTTCTTTCAGTCCTAGATCTCGGGACGAGATCCTTTCGTAGTGGTGGAGTGTTGTAACACCCCGGATATGACTTTCCCAATTTGTAATCCAACTCTTGCCATTTCCGGCTTTAAGTTAATTTATTTTCTCGGGTTCGGGTCTTTGTCTCCATGTGTTGTTATCATTGTCATGCATCTCATATCATGTCATCATGTGCATTGCATTTGCATACGTGTTCGTCTCATGCATTCGAGCATTTTCCCCGTTGTCCGTTTTGCATTCCGGCGCTTCATTCTCCTCAGGTGGTCAATTCTACCTTTCTTTCGTGTATGGGGATTAAACATTTCCGGATTGGACCGAGACTTGCCAAGCGGCCTTGGTTTACTACCGGTAGACCGCCTGTCAAGTTTCGTGCCATTTGGACTTCGTTTGATACTCCAACGGTTAACTGAGGGACCGAAAAGGCCTCGTGTGTGTTGCAGCCCAACACCCCTCCAATTTGGCCCAAAACCCACCTAACTCTGCTCCATCATCTAGAGCGTTCGATCACGATCGCGTGGCCAAAAACCGCACCTCATTTGGACTCTCCTAGCTCCTCCTATGCCTATATAAAGACCCCCTGTTTTTCGGATCTCCTCCTTCCCCCGAAACCCTAGAAATCGCCCCCGCACCGGCCAGACACGTCCGAATCCGGCCAGATGCGTCCGCTCCACCGCCCGCAGCCACTCCGAAGCCGCCACGTGGCCCTCTCCGCCGCCAGCCGCCGCCGTGGCCCGGGAGGCCCGTAGCCGGCCCCCGCGCGGTCCGTTTCCCGCGCCGCCCGACCGCCTCACCGCGCCGCCCATTGCCTCACCGCGCCGCAGCCTGCTCTGCCCCGCCGCCTCGACGCCGGCGCGCCGCTGCCTCCGCACCGGCGCCACCAACAGTCGCCACCGCACCGCGCCGCCTCGGATCCGCGCCGCTCGTCGCCGTTCGCCGCTAGATCCGGCCCGGATCCGGCCGGATCCGACTCTCCCTCTCCTCCCCGCCGATTTCGCGACCTCGCCGGAGCAAGTCAACCCTCGCCGGAGTTGCCTCAGTTCGCGGGCCGGACGAACCCTAGATCTGGAGAGGTTGTTTTTCCTTCTAAGTCTCCGGATTTTCTAGCTCAAGTGCTCATGTTCGAGGCCTCGTATCTTTGCATCCGTAGTTCCGATTAATGCATATAGCATATCAAAATGTTCGTCTCAGAGAGTACATCATTTCATTCCATTGCATCATTTTCATTTGAGTTCATCTTGATGCCCGAAATGCTGTTAGAAGAGGGCTACTTGAGTTATTTGTCAGATCTGCTACTCCATCTTAGACATTTGTCATTTTTGCCATGATTATTGTGTGCATGATATGCCCATGAGTTCTACATATGTTTTGTTAAGGGTTTTGTTATCTTTCCAGAGGTGCAACCCATGTATTTTTGTGATGTGTGTGGTGGCTAGTGCAAGCTTGCAAAGTGAGGCACTTGGTAATTCTGTTTTCAGGGACTTAGCAATTCCACTAAGTCCTTGAGCTGTTTAGTTCATGATGCCATATGTTCATGTTGTTTCCTAGTGATCCGTGACTCTTTTGAGGATGATCAGTAAGGATGTTTTGTTAATATTCTAGTGCTCTATCCATCCATGTCTTTGTTTGCAATTATGGAGCACCCTAGCTTGAGTCAACCGAGCTCTACTTTTGCTACTTTGTGAATCTGGGCAGATCGTCAACTTGTTTGCGATTTTGCCGATGTTGTTGTAGTTGATCCGTGCATGCTATGCCATTGTTCTTGCCATGTCTAGCTTGCATTTTGTGCCTTCTTAATGGATGTATGCTTGTCTTGCCATGACTTTCACCGTAGTGAGTGCATCAAGCTCGTAAACATGCCTACTTGAGTTATGTTTCAGCATGTCCCAGTTTTTCACAAAGTCTGAAACTGATTATGTTTTTGCTATGTTCACATGATTGCAATTGTATTTTGTGATCCCTTTTGGCTCAAGGTCACTAAGGGACTTTTGTTAACCTCTTTGAGTAGCTCCATGCCATGTCTTACTTTGCCATGTTCAGGTCATGTAGCATATAGTTTTGTTGCTCCGAAGAGGGCTACCTGATCTGAAATTCCAGACAAGTGTTAATTTCACCAAGTCTGAGATCTGTTTTACCATTTGCATTTTTGCCATGCTTGTTTGAACCTCCTAATGGATGAATTGGCCGTAGCTCAGTGCTAGACTTTTGTTAAGCATCTTGAATGCATCCCTGCCATGTATTTTGATGCCATGTTTGAGTGCTGTAGCATGTTCATCTCATTGCATTTAGATGACTACTTGCTGTAAATCGCAGACCGGTGTCATATTTGAATTGCTTGCCATTTCCAAACCGTAACTCCGATTCCGGCGTTCTTTATATCGTTTTCAAGCGATTTCATCTCATCTTTCCGGTAGCACACTTGGTTTTCCAAGTTGAGGCCAGGTTCATGCATTTCCTGTCATATCTTGCATATGCATCCCGCATCGCATCCCGCATAGCATACCATGTTTGCATCATCTTGTTTGATCCTTGCACGTGGTTGATTGTGTTCTTGTTGCTTGTTTGTCTTGTTTGGGTAGAGCCGGGAGACGAGTTCGCTAACGAGGATCCCGTTGAGTTTCCTTTCGAGGATCCAGTCAACTCTGACAACTTTGCAGGCAAGATGATCATACCCTCGAAATCACTACTATCTTTGCTATGCTAGTTTGCTCGCTCTTTTGCTATGCCAATGCTACGATGCCTACCACTTGCTTTCAAGCCTCCCAAATTGCGATGTTCAGCCTCTAACCCACCATTGTCCTAGCAAACCGTTGATTGGCTATGTTACCGCTTTGCTCAGCCCCTCTTATAGCGTTGCTAGTTGCAGGTGAAGATGGGAGACTGTTCCTTGTTGGAACATTTATTTACTTGTTGGGATACCATTATATTGCCATGTTATCTTAATGCATCTATATACTTGGTAAAGGGTGGAAGGCTCGGCCTCTCGCCTAGTGTTTTGTTCCACTCTTGCCGCCCTAGTTTCCGTCATATCGGTGTTATGTTCCCGGATTTTGCGTTCCTTACGTGGTTGGGTTATAATGGGAACCCCTTGATAGTTCGTCTTGATTAAAGCTTTTCCAGCAATGCCCAACCTTGTTTTAACCATTCGCCACCTAGCCTATTTTTCCCTTGGGTTTCCGGAGCCCGAGGGTCATCTTATTTTAACCCCCCCCCCCGGGCCAGTGCTCCTCTGAGTGTTGGTCCAAACAGAGCCACTTCCAGCGCCACCTCGGGGCAACTCGAGGGTTGGTTTTAGTTGTACGTAGTGTTCATCTGAGTGTGCCCTAAGAACGAGATATGTGCAGCTCCTATCGGGATTTGTCGACACATTCGGGCGGTGTTGCTGGTCTTGTTTTAACCTGTCGAAATGTCTTGAAGAACCAAGATACCGAGTCTGATCAGAACGTCTCGGGAGGAGGTCTATTCCTTCTTTGACCGTGAGAGCTTGTCATGGGCTAAGTTGGGACTCCCCTGTAGGGATTTGAACTTTCGAAAGCCGTGCCCACGGTTATGGGCAGATGGGAATTTGTTAATGTCTGGTTGTAGATAACTTAAACATTAACCTAATTAAAATGAATCAACTGTGTGAGTTACCGTGATGGCCTCTTCTCGGCGGAGTCCGGGAGGTGGACACGGTGTTGGAGTAATGTTTGCGCAGGTCGCTCTCTAGTTTCTCGCTTGCGCTTTGCCTCCTCTTCTCGCTCTCTTTTGCGAATAAGTTAGCCACCATACATGCTAGTCACTTGCTGCAGCCACATATATTTAGCTTGCCTTACCTATTAAGCTTAAATGGTCTTGATCACGAGGGTGCGAGATTGCTGAGTCCCTGTGGCTCATAGATTACTATTACACCAGATGCAGGGACTGATGATACAGCTCCAGATGGCGCGCTTGAGCTCAAGTGGGAGTTCGACGAGGACTCTCAACGATACTATGTTTCTTTTCCTGATGATCAGTAGTGGCGCCCAATTGGGGTGATCGGGACCATGTCACTTATTGGGTTATCTTTTATTTTGGCGCCGTAGTCGGGCCATGAGTGTTTGGATGATGTATGTTATTTATGTACTTGATTGACGTGGCGAGTGTAAGCCAACTATGTTATCCCTTTTATTCATCTATATTACATGGGATGTTTGTGATGATTGCCTGACTTGCGACATATGCCTTCAATGCGATTATGCCTCTAAGTCGTGCCTCGACACGTGGGAGATATAGTCGCATCGAGGGTGTTACAAGTTGGTAATCAGAGCCTTCCCCGACCTTAGGAGCCCCCACTGATTGATCGTTTTTAGCGGCCCAGCTGTGTGTAGAAAAAATGTTTTGAGTCTTTAGGAATTATATATCGGAGAGCTTAGGAATTCTTTTTACTTCCCAGTCTCCTCATCGCTCTGGTAAGGCATCCTGACATAGAGTTTTGACTCTTCTCTTCTCAAATTTCACTAAAAAAATTAGGATCACGCGGGTATCTTGGAATCCTTTCGATGGTTTTATGATGAGACCATTGTCTTGGTGCCTCCTGTCAGGGGTTTAGTGGAAGTGTCCCAAGGAGTTGAGCTCTGAGGTGTTGTCGTCATAATTTTATCGTTGCAGTTCTGGAATACCTGAGTTTAGTACGCGGACATCGAAAATCTCTTTTATGCAGTTCGTTGGTGAGATAACCTCGACGCCACCCAGTACTGGGGCGGGAGTTCGGGAGTATCGCCATAACTTGTATAACTGATGCTTTTCGAAGGTTGAGGTAGATGGTTTCTGAAGTTTTCTCGGTTATGTGTTGAAGGATGGATACAGCTGGATGTAGGATTTGCTAGATTTGGGTGAGATATTATGCTTCCCCTGTATCCCCAACACCTGATTGCATAACCAGAAAGGTTCGGGAGTTTCATAGGTGGGAATTCTTGTAGCTCTAGTTCTTCTTCCAAATTCTACGTGGCTTCACAATTTATGGATATGTGACCATTTCAAGAGGAATGCATTCGTTCATTTTGTTCGGATGTGAAGACTTTATGTTGCTATTTTCATTCCGTTGGATTCAGCTTCAATATTTGTCTATCAATGTGCTAATGGATGTCAACCTCTTCAGGATGGCTCCTCCAACGCGCACGACTCCGAATCCTGATCCGCCACCACCTCCACCTCCTCCGGAGACATGGCAAGCTGTGATGGCTGCAACCAATGCAAACACGCAGTTAATCATGCAAATCCTTCAAGAGCACAACCAAGGCAACCAAGGGAATCAAGGCAACAATCAGAATCATTTTGCTACGCTGAACCAGTTCCTTGCTAATGGGCCAAAGATGTTCAGCAATTGTGTTGAGGCAACCGATGCTGACGATTGGCTTGTGGATTTGTGTAAGCATTTTGAGTGCAGTAACGTCAGGCCTAAAGATTTCGTCAAGTTCGCTTCCCTCGAACTCAAAGATCAAGCTACAGAGTGGTTCCAGCGGTACAAGGATTCCAGAGGTGGACGTGTGATCACTTGGGATGAATTCCGTCAAGATTTCCGAGCTCATCATATTCCTCAGAGTGTGACTGAAAGTGAGCGTCAGGAATTCCGCAACCTGAAGCAAGGCTCTTTGTCTGTCTATGACTACAACAAGTTGTTCCAGAAGCTCGCCCGCTTTGCCAAGCAGGACGTACCTAATGAGAAGAGCATGATATACTAGTTCAGGGGTGGTCTCAGAGAAGAAATTCAACTAGCTCTTGTTCTCTTTGAGCCCTTGAGGTACGATGAGTTCTACAACATGGCACTGAAGCAAGAGGCTGCTCAGTTGAGGTGTGATGCTTCCAAGAAGCGA
Source organism: Triticum monococcum (assembly GCA_034509565.1). Taxonomy (NCBI): domain Eukaryota; kingdom Viridiplantae; phylum Streptophyta; class Magnoliopsida; order Poales; family Poaceae; genus Triticum; species Triticum monococcum. The sequence goes on from CM067843.1 coordinate 73,154,310, forward strand.
GTCAGAGACACTACTCCTTCTTCCTCTACTCAAGTGGCCAAGCAGCAGAAGTATTGGCTTCCTCCTCCTCCGTTCCGTCAGCCATATCAGCAGAAGAGCAAAGGTGGTAGTGTTTCTTCCCACCCACCCAACCCTGGCTTTCAGAACAAGACTTCGTCTCAAGCTCCAAGATCGAGTGCTCCGTACCACCGTCCGCTTTCAGAGGTCACGTGCAACAAGTGCCAACAGAAGGGTCACTATGCCAACAAGTGTTTCAACCAGAGGCGTCTTCCTCCTCCTCCTATCAGATCAGCAAGTACAGCTGTGGTCAAGCATAACCCCAAGCACGCCAAGGTCAACTTGCTGAATGCAGCTCAGGCAGAGGACTCGCCAGATGTGATCATGGGTAACCTTCCTGTTAACGATGTTCCTGCAAAAGTTCTTTTTGACACTAGTGCATCGCTTTCTTTTATTTCAACTCCATTTGTGGCCAAGCATGATTTTGTGACCGAAAGGATTCCCGTTCTGTTGAAGATTGTGTCTCCGGGCAAGCAAATGACTTCTAACAATTGCGTCCCGGATGTCTCTATCACATTGGGTGATTACAAGTTTCTCTCTTCTCCGGTGGTTCTTGGTAACTCGGATATTGATCTTATTCTCGGAATGGATTGGCTTACTAAGCACAAGGCGCATCTTGAATGTGCAGCCAGGCAGATTCAGTTGACTCATTCATCTGAGGATGTAATTGTCTTTGCCGCTCGGGATGATACTATATGTCTGTTTTCTCTCAATGAGAAGGGTGAACTGGATGCTATCTCGTAGATCCCAGTTGTTTGCGAATATCAAGACGTCTTTCCAGAAGAGCTTCTAGGAATGCCTCCGCACCGGCCAGTTGAATTCATTATTGATCTTGAGCCCGGTACGGAACCTGTGTGCAAGCGTCCTTACAAGCTCGAACCTGAAGAGTTGAAGGAGCTGAAGAAGCAACTCGATGTTCAAGAAAGAATGGGTCTCATCCGGCCTAGTTCTTCACCGTGGGGTTGTGGTGTTCTTTTTGTGAAGAAGAAGGATGGAACGGACCGACTTTGTGTTGATTATTGTCCATTGAACAAGAAGACCATCAAGAACAAATACCCACTTCCCAGCATCAACGAGCTGTTCGAACAACTCAAAGGCGCCCAAGTATTCTCCAAGCTTGATCTCCGTATGGGTTATCATTAGATTCGAATCCGTGAGCAAGATATTCCCAAGACGGCCTTCAGGACAAGCTATGGGTCATATGAATACACTGTCATGTCTTTTGGACTCGTCAACGCTCCTCCGACGTTCTCTCGCATGATGAACTTCATCTTCAACGCCTACACCAATGACTTCGTGTTGGTCTATCTCGACGACATTCTGGTTTTCTCGAAGAACAAGGAAGATCATGCCAAGCACTTGCGTTTGGTTCTTGATAAGCTGAGGGAACACCAGTTCTACGCCAAGTTCTCCAAGTGTGAATTTTGGCTCGATGAGGTTCTTTATCTTGGTCATATCATCTCTGCCAAGGGCATTGCCGTGAATCCTGAGAAGGTGTCTGCAATTGTGAATTGGGAACCTCCTCAGAACGTGAAGCAACTCCGTAGCTTCCTCGGTCTCGCAAGCTACTGTCGAAGATTCGTTGAAAACTTTTCTAAGATCACGAAGCCTCTCTCAAATCTTCTCCAGAAGCACGTCAAGTATGCTTGGTCTCCGGAGTGTGGCATTGCTTTCAACGCTTTGAAAGAGAAATTGATCACTGCTCCAGTTCTTACTCCGCCTGATGAATCCAAACCGTACGAGGTCTTTTGTGATGCCTCTCTCCAAGGTCTTGGCGCAGTATTGATGCAAGAGAAGAAAGTTGTTGCTTATACCTCTCGTCAGTTGAAGCCTAATGAGAAGAACTACCCCACTCATGATCTCGAGTTGGCGGCAGTTGTGCATGCTCTTTTGACTTGGAGACATCTCTTATTGGGAAGAAAAGTGGACATTTTCACTGATCACAAGAGTCTCAAGTACATCTTCACTCAGCCTAATCTCAACCTCAGGCAAACTCGATGGGTCGAAATGATTCAAGAGTATAATCCGAGTATCGAGTATACTCCAGGAAAGGCCAATGTGATTGCTGACGCATTGAGCAGGAAGGCTTACTGCAACAGTCTGATTCTCAAGCCTTATCAACCCGAGCTTTGTGAAGCTTTCCACAAACTTAATATGCAAGTTGTTCCTCAAGGTTTCCTCGCCAACCTTCAAGCCTCTCCTACCTTGGAAGACCAGATTCGCCAAGGCCAGCTTCTTGATGCTATGGTGAAAAAGGTGAAGATTGGGATTGCCAAGAGTCAACCCAAGTACAAGTGCTACCGCCTTGATGACAAGGACACTCTCTTCTTTGAGGATCGTATTGTTGTGCCCAAAGGTGAACTTCGTAAAGTGATCATGAATGAGGCTCACAATTCTCTCCTCTCCATCCACCCTGGGAGCACGAAGATGTATCAGGACCTCAAGCAGACTTATTGGTGGACTCGAATGAAGCGCGAGATTGCTCAATTCGTGAATGAGTGTGATGTGTGCAGAAGAGTGAAGGCAGAACACCAAAGACCAGCTGGTCTCCTCCAACCTCTTGCCATTCCAGAATGGAAGTTTGACCACATTGAAATGGACTTCGTGACTGGGTTTCCAAAATCCAAGTGGGGCAATGATGCTATATTCATTGTCATCGATAAACTCACCAAAGTGGCTCACTTTCTGCCTATCAAAGAGTCGATCACTGCAGCTCAATTGGCGGAACTCTATACCTCTCGAATTGTCTCTCTGCACGGTATTCCTCAGGTGATCTCTTCAGACCGTGGCAGCATCTTTACCTCCAAGTTTTGGGATTCTTTTCAGAAGGCCATGGGCACCAACATCCGCTTCAGCACAGCTTTCCATCCTCAAACTAGCGGTCAAGTCGAGCGTGTCAACCAGATTCTTGAAGATATGCTCAAGGCTTGTGTGATCTCCTTCGGCATGAAGTGGGAGGATTGTCTTCCTTATGCTGAATTCTCCTACAACAACAGTTTTCAAGCAAGTTCGGGCAAGGCCCCATTTGAAATTCTGTATGGCAGGAAGTGTCGTACCCCTCTCAACTGGTCTGAAACCGGTGAACGTCAGCTTTTGGGAAATAACTTAATCGCAGAGGCAGAAGAAATGTGCAAAGTCATTCGAGATAACCTCAAAGCAGCCCAATCCCGCCAGAAGAGCTACTATGATAGTAAGCACCGTGATTTGGCTTTCAAGATCGGAGATCATGTTTACCTCCGCGTCTCTCCTATGAAAGGGACTCGTCGCTTTGGTATCAAAGGGAAGCTTGCCCCTAGATACGTGGGACCTGTAAAGATTGTTAGTAAGAGAGGCGACCTCGCCTATCAACTCGAGCTTCCGTCAAACTTTGCAAATGTTCATGATGTGTTCCATGTCTCTCAGCTTCGAAAGTGCTTCAAGACTCCTGACCGCACCGTCAACTTCGAGGACATTGAGCTCCAAGAAGATCTCTCTTATCGTGAGCACCCCGTCGCTATCCTTGAAGAGACTGAACGCAACACTCGCAACAAGTCGATCAAGTTCCTCAAAGTCAAGTGGTCACACCATTCTGACCGTGAAGCTACCTGGGAACGCGAGGATCACCTCCGTTCTGAATACCCGGCGTTCTTTCAGTCCTAGATCTCGGGACGAGATCCTTTCGTAGTGGTGGAGTGTTGTAACACCCCGGATATGACTTTCCCAATTTGTAATCCAACTCTTGCCGTTTCCGGCTTTAAGTTAATTTATTTTCTCGGGTTCGGGTCTTTGTCTCCGTGTGTTGTTATCATTGTCATGCATCTCATATCATGTCATCATGTGCATTGCATTTGCATACGTGTTCGTCTCATGCATTCGAGTATTTTCCCCATTGTCCGTTTTGCATTCCGGCGCTTCGTTCTCCTCAGGTGGTCAATTCTACCTTTCTTTCATGTGTGGGGATTAAACATTTCCGGATTGGACCAAGACTTGCCAAGCGTCCTTGGTTTACTACCGGTAGACCGCCTGTCAAGTTTCGTGCCATTTGGACTTCGTTTGATACTCCAACGGTTAACCGAGGGACCGGAAAGGCCTCGTGTGTGTTGCAGCCCAACACCCCTCCAATTTGGCCCAAAACCCACCTAACTCTGCTCCATCATCTAGAGCGTTCGATCACGATTGCGTGACCGAAAACCGCACCTCATTTGGACTCTCCTAGCTCCTCCTATGCCTATATAAAGACCCCCCGTTTTTCGGATCTCCTCCTTCCCCCGAAACCCTAGAAATCGCCCCCGCACCGGCCGGACACGTCCGAATCCGGTCGGATGCGTCCGCTCCACCGCCCGCAGCCACTCCGAAGCCGCCACGTGGCCCTCTCCGCCGCCAGCCGCCGCCGCGGCCAGGGAGGCCCGTAGCCGGCCCCCGCGCGGTCCGTTTCCCGCGCCGCCCGACCGCCTCGCTGCGCCGCCCGTTGCCTCACCGCGCCGCCGCCTGCTCCGCCCCGCCGCCTCGATGCCGGCGCGCCGCCGCCTCCGCACCGGCGCCACCAGCAGCCGCCACCGCACCGCGCCGCCTCGGATCCGCGCCGCTCGTCGCTGTTCGCCACCAGATCCGGCCGGATCCGACTCTCCCTCTCCTCCCCGCCGATTTCACGACCTCGCCGGAGCAAGTCAACCCTCGCTGGAGTTGCCTTGGTTCGCGGGCCGGACGAACCCTAGATCTGGAGAGGTTGTTTTTTCCTTCTTGTCCCCGGATTTTCTAGCTCAAGTGCTCATGTTTGAGGCCTCATATCTTTGCATCAGTAGCTCCGATTCATGCATATAGCATATCAAAATGTTCGTCTCAGAGAGTACATCATTTCATTCCATTGCATAATTTTCATTTGAGTTCATCTTGATGCTCGAAATGCTGTTAGAAGAGGGCTACTTGAGTTATTTGTCAGATCTGCTACTCCATCTTAGACATTTGTCATTTTTGCCATGATTATTGTGTGCATGATATGCCCATGAGTTCTACATATGTTTTGTTATCTTCTAGAGGTGCAACCCATGTATTTTTGTGATGTGTGTGGTGACTAGTGCAAGCTTGCAAAGTGAGGCACTTGGTAATTCTGTTTTCAGGGACTTAGCAATTCCACTAAGTCCTTGAGCTGTTTAGTTCATGATGCCATATGTTCATGTTGTTTCCTAGTGATCCGTGCCTCTTTTGAGGATGATCAGTAAGGATGTTTTGTTAATCTTGTAGTGCTCTATCCATCCATGTATTTGTTTGCAATTATGGAGCACCCTAGCTTGAGTCAACCGAGCTCTACTTTTGCTACTTTGTGAATCTGGGCAGATCGTCAACTTGTTTGCGATTTTGCCGATGTTGTTGTAGTTGATCCGTGCATGCTATGACATTGTTCTTGCCATTTCTAGCTTGCATTATGTGCCTTCTTAATGGATGTATGCTTGTCTTGCCATGACTTGCACCGTAGTGAGTGCATCGAGCTCGTAAACATGCCTACTTGAGTTATGTTTCAGCATGTCCCAGTTTTTCACTAAGTCTGAAACTGATTATGTTTTTGCTATGTTCACATGCTTGCAATTGTATTTTGTGATCCCTTTTGGCTCTAGGTCACTAAGGGACTTTTGTTAATCTCTTTGAGTAGCTCCATGCCATGTCTTACTTTGCCATGTTCAGGTCCTGTAGCATATAGTTTTGTTGCTCCGAAGAGGGCTACCTGATCTGAAATTCCAGACAAGTGTTAATTTCACTAAGTCTGAGATCTGTTTTACCATTTGCATTTTTGCCATGCTTGTTTGAACCTCCTAATGGATGAATTGGCCGTAGCTCAGTGCTAGACTTTTGTTAAGCATCTTGAATGCACCCCTGCCATGTATTTTGATGCCATGTTTGAGTGTTGTAGGATGTTCATCTCATTGCATTTAGATGACTACTTGTTGTAAGTCGCGCACGACCAAAGCCTCCTCAAACAAGCTAGCGCCACCCGTGGCGTCCTACGCAATCCAGCCGCGGGTCAACTCCCGTCCCATCCAGGCCATATGATGGGTACGAGACTTCAATCAACGATGACCGAGGCAACAGTGCCCCGCCCATGCCTCTGGTCAGCAGGAACGTGGCAACAGTGCCCCTCACCTACTCGCTGACCAGGGCCGGCGTGGCTACAGTGCCCCCGCCCTCACCGCTGATGACAGCAAGCGGCAACCTGATGGAGAGCACTATACATGACTTGACTCGGCCACGCCCTGACGATCGACAAGACGGCGCACAGTCCCCCTAGGCATGCGGGGCCTGCACCTAGGGGAACCCGGCGAACCACAAGCCCTCAGCGGGACCCGGCCTGGGTCCCCGGACACCGACAATACGGACTCACCGACTTGTAACATTACCATTGGACCCCCGGGGGGTTGGACTATAAAACCCCCCAGGAGGCCACGATCATACGGGGGCGCGAGCGAGAGGGCAAGCAGAAAACACATACGAGGGAGAAGCAAGTAAGCATAGGACTAGCCACAAAACAGCAACACCGGAGAGAAGGAGCAGCCCAAGCCTTGGCCAGCTTCCTTCCTCCTCCATATAGCTCCAGGAGCAACATTGTACTATCGATCATCCAACTACACTCGGCAGGACTAGGGGTATTATCCCTCCGGAGAGCCCCGAACCTGGGTATGTCTGGCGTCCCGCGCTCGCTCATGCCAACCCCGCCTGTGGAGTCCACTAGCGCCCTCGAGCCTCCTCCTATCTTTAGCCATCCCTTGGCATCTGCCGTGTGCCCACCACGACAGTTGGCGCCCACCGTGGGGCAGCTCGAGGAGCTGGCCGGGAGCATGCTTTAGACAAGGCCCCTCTCCTACACCAACGAGTCCGTAGCGCTGGCGGACAACATCGTCGGCGCGCTTGCCGCCTCCTTCGCTGCACTGCGCATCTCCGATGCGTTCGCGGCCGATGAGTACCCCAGCGAGGTGCACAGCTACTCCGACTTTCCCCTCTCCCTTGGTGGCGGCGTTTCCGCCGGGGCAATGGACGTCCATGTGGAGGTCTTCGTCACCGGTGACGGCGCCTCCTCCTCATCGAGCAAGACGAGGAAGGCTGCTGAAGCCAGGGCCGCAGCGGAACGGATCGAGCCGTCCGATCCGTTGCGCGCCACGATGCAGAGCCTCCGCATCCCCATCGGCACTGACGTCGACCCCATCAACGTCGCTGAGGCCCGAACCCAGCTCGAGGAAAGGCGCCAGCAGATGTTGGACCTATCCGAGACGCTCGCCGCCACTCAGCATCGCCTGGACGCTGCTCAGCTGGAGCGCGATGCCGCCTACGGATTCACGCCCGCCGTGGCCGAGCCAAGCCGGGTCACCGATGTGCGTGCCCAGGGAGGAGCGATCGGTGTGGCCCTCAGCGCCGTCCCAACTGTCTACGAGACCCCTAGTGACGAACATGCGCGCTGCCCAGGCAGCCGCAGCCGGCCTGGACCAGCTCGCGGGTGAGGACCTGAAAGAACACATCGGGCAGATGCGCGAACTCCTCCATGCCGCCAACAGCCAGCAGGACCGCCTCAACCAGCTCGCCCAGCCGGTGGGATCTGGCTCCGCCCGCCTTGGCGGGCTCGGCGAACTTCTGCACACTGCTTCCTCGCCATCCGGCGAGGCACACTCCGACTGAGCCCGGACTCGGCGTGACCCGGCCGCTACCGTCGCCGGCAGATTAGGCGATGAGCCCGTCCTAGAGATCCAGCGCGGACCCAGCCAGCATGGCCGGCGTCTAGCTCCAACCAACCCGGCCCCTCGTGGCCTGGACGCAAGTCGACTCGGCCCGCACGCCATTGACGACGCCGACGCTCGCCACTGCCTCGATCAGCTCGCTCGCTCCCTGGAGGTGGAGGAGAGCGGCGCTATCGGGCCGGCGTGCTTCGGCCCGCGCATCTGGGAGGAGCCCTTCCCCAAAGGATTCATGCTCCCCCGCGACACCCCCAAGTACAACGGGACGGTGAAGCCAGAAGACTCGCTCACCGACTACACCACGGCCATTGGCATCACCGGTGCCAATCGTCGTCTCGTCGTGCGCTACGCACCGCTCATGCTCCAAGGGTCGGCCCGCATGTGGTTGAACAGCCTGCCGATGGGCAGCATCAACACGCGGGTGGACTTCGAGGAAGCCTTCATCCGCAACTTCACGGGGACCTACAAGCGACCCGGCCGCCCTAGCCAGCTCGCCATGTGCGTGCAAGGGCCTATGGAGACCGGTCGCGAGTACCTCACACGCTGGACCGAGCTCCGGAACAGCTGTGAGGGCGTCCATGAAGTCCAGGCGATCTAGTACTTTGTCAGCAGGTGCCGAGACGGCACCCTCCTCAAGCACAAGCTCTTACGTTCCGAGCGGGCCACCATGGCCGCGCTCATGGTGACGGCGGACAAGTACGCCAACGCCGACTCCGCCATGAAGATCCAGGTGGCGCTGGATGAAGCCAGCAAGGCGAAGCCGGTTCCCCCTCCGAAGCCGACCGATGAAAGCAGCCGGCAACAGCATCACTAGAACAATCAGCGCAAGGCCGACAAGCCGGTGCCCCATCACGACAACCGGCTCATTGCAGCCACCGAGCCTGCGGCGGACCCGGCGGCGAAGCGCCGGCAAACTGGCAAGACAACATGGCAACCCGCCATGAGCTTCGAGCAGATGCTCGACGCCCCCTGCAAGCACCACAGCGGCGCAAGACCCTCCACACACACGCTTCGGTGGTGCGCCATCACCAAGCGCATCATGAGGGGCGACGTCCCGCCCCCTCCGGCTCTGGCTCCAGGCGCGGGACAGCCGCCTCCGCCTCCATCGCCGCCTCCAGCTGGCGGCGCGATGCGCGACGACGCCTATGCAGACCAGAACGGGGCCTACGTCGTCTTCACCAGCCTCGGTGACGACAAGCGCAGCGAGCGCCTCCTTCGGTAGGGGGTGAACACCGTCGTCCCGGCCAAGCCAGAGTTCATGCATTGGTCGGATCGCCCGATCACCTGGACCCGGGAGGATCACCCGACAGTCATGCCGAGTCCGGGTGATTACGCCCTCGTCCTCAACCCCACCATCGTCGCGTGGCGCACATGCAAGTTCTCCCGAGTCCTCATCAACGGCGGCAGCAGCATCAACATCCTCTACCGCGATATGATGACCAAGCTCAGCCTCAAGGCCGAGGACCTGGAGCCGACCCAAACGATCTTCCACGGCATTGTGCCCGGCCTCTCCTGTTCCCCCATTGGCCGGGTCCGGCTAGATGTCCTATTCGGTGACAGCAGCCACTTCCGGCGCGAACCGATCTGGTTCGAGGTGGTGGACCTGTCCATCGCGTATCACGCGTTGCTAGGCCGGCCCGCGCTCGCCAAGTTCATGGCAGTTACCCACTACGCGTACCTAAAGATGAAGATGCCGGGTCCCAAGGGCCTCATCACCATCACCGGCGATTACCGCAAGTCCCTGGAGTGCGCCCGAGATGGCGCCAAGTTGGCCAAGTCGCTGGTCATTGCCGAGGAGCGGCGCCAGCTCGACCGGATCGTCGCCCTGGCAAGCGAGGCCTCCGCCGCGTCGATCTCGACCCCGGACCCGGCCGACGAGGCCGCCTTCAAGCCCTCCAAGGAGACCAAGAAAGTGAAGCTCAACCCAGAAGACCCTAGCTGCAGCAAGTACGTTGTCATAGGCGCCCGCCTCGACAGCAAATAGGAAGACGAGCTCGTCGACTTCCTCCGTGAGAATCGGGATATCTTTGCATGGACCCCCAAGGACATGCCGGGTATCCCGTCGAAGTACGCCGAGCACAAACTTCACGTCCGCAAGGATGCCAAGCCTGTCTGTCAACCCCTACGACGATTTTCTAAAGAGAAGAGAAGAACCATTGGTGAGGAGGTCGTCAAGCTTTTGGCGACCGGCTTCATAATGGAAGTGTTTCACCCCGAGTGGCTGGCCAATCCAGTCCTCATCCTGAAGAAGAACAAGACCTGGCGCATGTGTATCGACTACACCAGCCTCAACAAGGCCTATCCCAAGGATCCGTTCGCCCTCCCGCGGATCGATCAAGTCATCGACTCGACCGCCGGGTGTGAGCTCCTGTCCTTCCTGGACGCTTACTCCGGCTACCACTAGATCAAGCTGGACCCGGCCGACGCCCTGAAGACGTCCTTCATCACGCCCTTTGGGGCGTATTGCTACATCACCATGTCGTTCGGCTTGAAGAACGCCGGCGCCACCTTCCAGCGCTGCATGCAGAAATGCCTGCTGCCGCAACTCGGCCGCAATATCCACGTATACGCGGACGACATCGTGGTGAAGACCAAGCAGCACCTCACGCTCCTCGATGATTTGAAGGAAACCTTCACCAACCTCCGCGAATATAAGGTCAAGCTTAACCCAGAAAAATGCGTCTTCGGCGTCCCGACCGGAAAGCTACTCGGCTTCCTCGTCTCGGAATGCGGCATTGAGGCGAACCCGGAGAAGATCAAGGCCATCGAGCGCATGCGCAAGTCGGCTCGGCTGCGCGATGTCCAGAAGTTCACTGGATGCTTGGCCTCGGTCAGCCGGTTTCTAAGCCGGCTGGGCGAGAGGGCACTACCCCTGTACCAGCTGATGAAGAAGACGAGCCCGTTCGAATGGAACGGCGAGGCAGATGAGGCCTTCCAAGACCTCAAGCGCATGCTCTCCACCGCACCAGTCCTGGTCGCGTCGACCGACAAGGAGCCGCTGTTGCTCTACATAGCCGCGACCTCGCAGGCGGTCAGCACGGTGCTGGTGGTCGAGCGACCAGAGAAGGGCAAGATCCAAGCCGTCCAGCGCCCAGTCTACTACCTGAGCGAGGTGCTCTCCATCTCCAAGCAAAACTACCCGCACTACCAGAAGATGTGTTACGGCGTGTACTTCACCGCCAAGAAGCTGAAGCGGTATTTCCAGGAGCACGTTGTCACCGTGGTCAGCATGGCGCCTATCGAAGAAATCATCGGGTGCCGGGATGCCTCTGGCCGGGTTGCCAAGTGGGCGATCCAGCTAGCCGGTCACACCATCCTCTACGAGCCCCGCACCGCGATCAAGTCTCAAGCCCTGGCCAACTTCCTCGTTGACTGGACTGAGACCCAGTACTTTCCGCCGCCTCCCGACTCGACGCATTGGCGCATGCACTTCGACGGGTCCAAGATGCGACTCGTCTTGGGGGCCGGCATCGTACTGTCGTCCCCGAAGGGCGACCGGCTCCATTAAGCGCTCCAGATCCACTTCGCCGCCTCCAACAACGTCGCCGAGTATGAAGCCCTTGTGCACGGCCTCTTGCTTGCCAAGGAACTCAGCATCCGGCGCATCCTGTGCTACGGTGACTCGGACCTGGTGGCGCAGCAGTGCTCCGACGAATGGGACGCCCGCGACTCCAACATGGCAAGCTATCGCTTCCTCGTCCAGAGGCTGTCCGGATCCTTCGAGGGCTGCGAATTCCTCCACGTCCCGCGCACGGAGAACGAAGCAGCTGACACGCTCGCCAAGATCGCCTCGTCACGAAAATCCATCCCGTCCGGCGTCTCCCTCGAGCACCTACACAAGTCGTTCGTCAAGCCATCGCCGGACTCCGAGTCCATCCACGTTCCAGACAACCCAGCCGCACCTCAACCCGGCCCGGGGACTGCTGAACCCGGCCCAGGGGCTGCTCAGCTCGACAGGGCCACCATCGTCCCGGACCCGGCCGTCGCCATCCCTGACCCGGGGGCTGCTCAACCCGGCTCGGGGGCTACCGACTCGGAACCCACCCTGGTGGCCGTCTTTGCTGTGGTTACGGCTCCATCTTGGGCCCTCCCAATATCAGAATTTTTGGAGAACGGGGTTCTCCCCATGGACGAGACCGAAGCTCGGCAAGTGCAGCGCCGGGGGTCCGCCTACAGCATCATCAACAACGAGCTCGTCAAGCGCAGCTCCACCGACGTGTTCCAGCGCTGCGTCGAGCAGGAACGAGGCATCGACATCCTCCTTGACATACATTAGGGCGAGTGCGGGCACCACGCCGCATCACGATCCCTGGTGGCCAAGGCTTTCCACCATGGTTTCTACTAGCCCACGGCCCTCCATGATGCCGAGTCACTCGTCCTCAAGTGTGAGGGATGCCAGTGCTTCAGCAAACGCAGCCACCAGCCAGTGTCAGCACTCTGCACCATACCGATCGCCTGGCCCTTCGCGGTCTGGGACTCGACATGGTGGGACCCTTCAAAACCGCTCGAGGCGGCATGATGCACTTGCTGGTGGAAGTGGACAAATTCACCAAGTGGATCGAGGCAAGACCAATCAAGAAACTGGACGGGCCAACAGCCGTCCAGTTCATCAAGGACATAGCGGTGTGCTACGGCATGCCAAACAGCATCATCACCGACAACGGCACCAACTTCGCCGAGGGCGCGCTCGAGCAATACGGCTCCGTCTCCGGCATCCACCTTGACCTGGCCTCCGTTGCGCATCCGCAGTCCAACGGGCAGGTCGAGCGGGCCAATGGACTCATCCTGTCCGGCATCAAGCCGCGACACGTCGAGCCACTCATCCGCTCACCCGGCAGCTGGCTTGTCGAGTTGCCAGCCGTTCTCTGGAGTCTATGCACCACGCCGAATCGGTCGACCGGGTTCACCACGTTCTTCCTCGTCTACGGAGACAAAGCCATCATCACGACCTACGTCGAGTTCGACTCGCCGCGCGTCACAATGTACACCGAAGCCGAAGCCAGAGAAGCCCGCGAAGATGGTGTCGACCTGCTCGAAGAAGCACGCCTCCTGGCGCTTAGTCGCAAGGCCTGAGGCACTACCACAGCAAGAAGATCAAGCCCCTCGCGTTCCGCGAGGGCGACCTCGTCCCCCGACTCGTCCAAGAGCAGGCAGGCCAGCACAAGCTGTCCCCTCCATGGGAGGGCCCATTCATCGTGAGCAGGCCCTTGCGCGACCGCAACGCCTACTACCTCATCGACACACACAAGTCAAGGAAGCGCAAGAAGGACACCGCCGGTGAAGAAAATGACCCGGCCGTGGAACACGGAACTCCTCCGCCCGTTTTACAGTTAGCCGCACGAGCATATGTATCGTCGCCTTTTGTAAACGCATGAAACCATGGGGTCCCCAAACGAGACTCGGGGGCTGCCTTTTGTCCACCAATTTATTGTGTCCCTATTTTCCTGCATCACTATACCACTGAACCTGGCCACCGGTCCGACTCACTCGACCCGGGGGCTCGGGGGCTGGCCGGCTCGGTCGCCACCCCGCCGCCTTACTTGGTGATTCCTGATAAAGTTAGGATGCCGCGGTCCCCCACTTCGCCCTAAAGCCACAGATCCAGCTTTGGCTGTCGGCTGGCAAGCACAACTAGCCAAAGCTCCTTTACACTTCATACACTAAGTCAAAGGTTGCAGGGTCGATCAACCCGGCCCACCATTCATCAAATGAACAGCCGCACGACTGGTTGCTCGCCAACCGGCTTCGTCGGATTGCCGCCAACCGGCCCAGTGGGTGTTTCGCTCGCACTCAACGTTTCGAGGGACCCAAGTCCTGCGCACTCCCCTCAAATAACCGAACTCCTTGTCACGGACCGGAGCCTTGGCTGTCTGACTCGCGGGGGGGAGGTTTGAGAAAGGAAAAGCGCATGAAATCGGTCCAAAAAACGGAAGGCAAAAAGCAAAAGCACCCACGACATCTACACAAGTATTTAAGAAAAGGCCCACGGCCTGAGTTCATTACACCCTAAAAACCCCAGTGGGTGGACCTGCTATTTAACAGATTTTACACAAAGTGTCTCAGGCATCTCCAGCGCCGCGTCACGACGTCGACGGCTCTCCCCTGGCAACCTCCGGGTCCAGCGAGGCGCCGGTGTCCTCCTCAGCACCCACGTCACGGTAGACGCCCGTCTCCTTCGAGCTCCCCTCCTGATTGTGGAGGAGCAAGCCGTAGTCGTCGCCGTCCACGGCCCTATCGTCTTCCGTCCGCTCCGGATGGAACTCGTCGTGGAAGGCGAACTCAACGATGTAGCTGGCCCGGGAGGCGATCCGGCCGGCTTGCTCCTGCAAGAGCTGCTCCGAACTGGCCCGCTGGCCCATCAACGCGTCCAGCTGCAGGTCCGGATGCTAGGACAGCGTGAATCGGAGCGCCATCTCAGCACCGGCACGAGTGGCGGAGACGCGCCACTCGCCAAGCCGGTCCGGCCCCATCACCAACCAACACACCAGGCGCGAGAAGTGCTACCTCTTTTAGCACTGCGTTGGTTTTCCCCGAAGAGGAAGGGATGATGCAGCAAAGGAGCATTAAGTATTTCCCTCAGTTTTTGAGAACCAAGGTATCAATCCAGTAGGAGGCTACACGCAAGTACCTCATACCTGCACAAACAAATAAATCCTCGCAACCAATGCAAATAGGGGTTGTCAATCCCTATAGGGCCACTTACGAGAGTGAGATCTGATAGATATGATAAAGATAATATTTTTGGTATTTTTATGATAAAGATGCAAATTAAAATAAAGGCAAAGTAAATAGCAAAGTAAATAACTAAGTAGTAGGAGATTGATATGATAAAGATAGACCCGGGGGCCATTGGTTTCACTAGTGGCTTCTCTCGAGAGCATAAGTATTCTACGATGGGTGAACAAATTACTGTTGAGCAATTGACAGAATTGAGCATAGTTATGAGAATATCTAGGTATGATCATGTATATAGGCATCACGCCCGAGACAAGTAGACCGACTCCTGCCTGCATCTACTACTATTACTCCACTCATCGATCGCTATCCAGCATGCATCTAGAGTATTAAGTTAAAAACAGAGTAACGCCTTAAGCAAGATGACATGATGTAGAGGGATAGACTCATGCAATATGAAGAAAACCCCATCTTGTTATCCTCGATGGCAACAATACAATACGTGCCTTGCTGCCCTTACTGTCACCGGGAAAGGACACCGCAAGATTGAACCCAAAGCTAAGCACTTATCCCATTGCAAGAAAGATCAATCTAGTAGGCCAAACCAAACTGATAATTCGAAGAGACTTGCAAAGATAACCAATCATACAAAAAAGAATTTAGAGAAGATTCAAATATTATTCATAGATAGACTTGATCATAAACCCACAATTCATCGGTCTCAACAAACACACCGCAAAAATAAGATTACATCGAATAGATCTCCACAAGAGAGGGGGAGAACATTGTATTGAGATCCAAAAAGAGAGAACAAGCCATTTAGCTACTAACTATGGACCCGTAGGTCTAAAGTAAACTACTCACACTTCATCGGAGAGGCTATGGTGTTGATGTAGAAGCCCTCCGCGATCGATGCCCCCTCCGACGGAGCTCCGGAACAGGCCCCAAGATGGGATCTCATGGATACAGAAAGTTACGGCGGTGGAATTAGGGTTTTGGCTGCATTTCTGATCATTTGGGGGTACGTGGGTATATATAGGAGGAAGAAGTACGTCGGTGGAGCAACAGGGGCCCCACGAGGGTGGAGGGCGCGCCTGGGGGGGTAGGCGCGCCCCCCTACCTCGTGGGCTCCTGTTACGTGGCTTGACGTAGGGTCCAAGTCTCCTGAGTTGTATTCGATGAGAAAATCACATTCCCGAAAGTTTCATTCCGTTTGGACTCCGTTTGATATTCCTTTTCTTCGAAACCCTAAAACAGTCAAAAAACAGCAATTCTGGGTTGGGCCTCCGGTTAATAGGTTAGTCCCAAAAATAATATAAAAGTGGATAATAAAGCCCAATAATGTCCAAAACAGTAGATGATATAGCATGGAGCAATCAAAAATTATAGATACGTTGGAGACGTATCAAGCATCCCCAAGCTTAATTCCTGCTCGTTCTCGAGTACGTAAATGATAAAAACAGAATTTTTGATGCGGAGTGCTACTTGGCATAATTTTAATGTAATTCTTCTTAATTGTGGTATGAATATTCAGATCCGAAAGATTTAAGACAAAAGTTCATATTGACAAAAAAATGATAATACTTCAAGCATACTAACTAAGCAATTATGTCTTCTCAAAATAACATGGCCAAAGAAAGTTCATCCCTACAAAATCATATGGTTTAGTCATGTTTCATTTTCGTCACACAAGATTGCTATCATCATGCACAACCCCGATGACAAGCCAAGCAATTGTTTCATACTTTAGTAATCTCAAACCTATAAAACTCCACGCAATATATGAGCGCGAGCCATGGACATAGCACTATAGGTGGAATAGCATATAATGAGGGGGTTATGTGGAGAAGACAAAAAGGAGGAAGTCTCACATCAACGAGGCTAATAAATGGGCTATGGAGATGCCCACCGATTGATGTTAATGCAAGGAGTAGGGATTGCCATGCAACGGATGCACTAGAGCTATAAATGTATGAAAGCTCAACAAAAGAAACTAGTGGGTGTGCACCCAACTTGCTTGCTCACGAAGACCTAGGGCACTTGAGGAGGCCTATTGTTGGAATATACAAGCCAAGTTCTATAATTAAAAATTCCCACTAGTATATGAAAGTGATAACATGAGAGACTCTCTACTATGAAGATCGTGGTGCTACTTTAAAGCACAAGTGTGGCAAAGGATAGTAACATTGTCCCTTCTCTCTTTTTCTCTCATTTTTTCTTTGGCCTTTTTTATGGCCTTTCCCTTTTTTTGGGCCTTCTCCTTTTTTTATGGCCTTTCCTCCTTTTTTTATATTCCTCACTTGGGACAATGCTCTAGAAAATGATGTCATCACACTTCTATTTATTTACAACTCAATGATTACAACTCGATACTAGAACAAAGATGACTCTATATGAATGCCTCCGGCGGTGTACCGGGATATGCAATGAACCAAGAGTGACATGTATGAAATAATTATGAATGGTGGCTTTGCCACAAATACTATGTCAACTACATGATCATGCTAAGCAATATGACAATGATGAATGTGTCATGATGAACGGAATGATGGAAAGTTGCATGGCAATATATCTCGGAATGGCTATGGAAATGCCATAATAGGTAGGTATGGTGGCTATTTTGAGGAAGATATAAGGAGCTTTATGTGTGAAAGAGCGTATCATATCGCGGGGTTTGGATGCACCGGCGAAGTTTGCGCCAACTCTCAATGTGAGAAAGGGCAATGCACGGTACCGAAGAGTGCATATAACTCAATGTGAGGAAGGGTGAGAGTGCGTATAATCCATGGACTCAAAATTAGTCATAAAAAACTCACATACTTATTGCAAAAATCTACAAGTCATCAAAAACCTTGGTACTACGTGCATGCTCCTAGGGGGATAGATTGGTAGGAAAAGACCATCGCTCGTCCCCGACCGCCTCTCATAAGGAAGACAATCAAATAACACCTCATGTTTCAAATTTGTTGCATAATGTTTACCATACGTGCATGCTACGGGACTTGCAAACCACAACACAAGTATTTCTCAATTTCACAACTCCTCAACTAGCACGACTTTGATATTATTACCTCCATGTCTCAAAACAATCATCAAGCATCAAACTTCTCTTAGTATTCAACACACTCATAGGAAAGTTTTATTATTAATCTTGCATACCAAGCATGTTAGGATTTTAAGCAAATTACCATGCTATTTAAGACTCTCAAAATAATCTAAGTGAATCATGAGAGATCAATAGTTTCTATAAAACAAATCCACTATTGTGCTCTAAAAGATATAAGTGAAGCACTAGAGTAAAATTATATAACTCAAAAGATATAAGCGAAGCACATAGAGTATTCTAACAAATTCCAAATCATATATGGCTCTCTCAAAAGGTGTGTACAGCAAGGATGATTGTGGTAAACTAATAAGCAAAGACTCAAATCATACAAGACGCTCCAAGCAAAACACATATCATGTGGTAAATAAAAATATAGCTCCAAGTAAAGTTACCGATAGAAGTAGACGAAAGAGGGGATGCCTTCTGGGGCATCCCCAAGCTTTGGATTTTAGGTGTCCTTAGATTATCTTGGGTGTTCCATGGGCATCCCCAAGCTTAGGCTCTTGCCACTCCTTGTTCCATAACCCATCAAATCTTTACCCAAAACTAGAAAACTTCACAACACAAAACTTAAAGTAGAAAATCTCATGAGCTCCATTAGCGAAAGAAAACAAAAGACCAATTCAAGGTACTGTAATGAACTCATTATTTATTTATATGGGTGTTATACCTACTTTATTCCAACTTCTCTATGGTTTACAAACTAATTTACTAGCCATAGATTCATCAAAATAAGTAAACAACACACGAAAAACAGAATCTGTCAAAAACAGAACAGTCTGTAGTAATCTGTAGCTAGCGCAATATATGGAACACCAAAAATTCTAAAACAAATTGATGGACGTGATTAATTTACCTATTAATCATCTGCAAAAAGAATTAACTAAATAGCACTTTCCAAATAAAAATGGCAGCAGTTCTTGTGAGCGCTAAAGTTTCTGTTTTTTACAGCAAGTTCAACAAGACTTTCCCCAAGTCTTCCCAATGGTTCTACTTGGCACAAACACTAATTAAACACAAAAACACAACCAAAACAGAGGCTAAATAATTCATTTATTACTAAGCAGGAATAAAAATAAAATTGGGTTGCCTCCCAACAAGCACTATCGTTTAACGCCCCTAGCTAGGCATAACAAGCAAGAATAGATCTAGGTATTGCCATCTTTGGTAGGCAATCCATAAGTGGCTCTCATAATAGATTCATAAGGTAATTTAATTTTCTTTCTAGGAAAGTGTTCCATGCCTTCCCTTAATGTAAATTGGAATCTAATATTTCCTTCCTTCATATCAATAATTGCACCAATTGTTCTAAGGAAAGGTCTACCAAGAATAATAGGACATGAAGGATTGCAATCTATGTCAAGAACAATAAAATCTACGGGAACATAATTCCTATTTGCAACAATAAGAACATCATTAATTCTTCCCATATGTTTCTTAATAGTGGAATCCACAAGGTGCAAGTTTAGAGAGCAATCATCAAAATCACGGAAACCTAACAAATCACACAAAGTCTTTGTAATCGTGGAAACACTAGCACCCAAATCACATAAAGCATAGCATTCATGATCTTTAATTTTAATTTTAATAGGTGGTTCCCACTCATCATAAAGTTTTCTAGGGATAGCAACTTCCAATTCAAGTTTTTCTTCATAAAATTGCATCAAGGCATCAATGATATGTTTAGTAAACGCTTTATTTTGACTATAAGCATGAGGAGAATTTAGCACGGATTGTAACAAGGAAATACAATCAATCAAAGAGCAATTTTCATAGTTAAATTCCTTGAAATCCATAATGGTGGGTTTAGCAACATCTAAGGTTTTAATTTCTTCAACCCCACTTTTATCAAATTTAGCATCAAGATCAAAAGGTTCAGAATTCTTGGAACGCCTTCTAGGTAAAGGTGGATCATATTCAGTCCCATCATTATCAAGATTAATATTGCAAAACAAAGATTTAATAGGGGACACATCAATAACTTTTAGATCTTCATCATTATTTTCATAGGAACTAGAAGAACACGGTTTTATAAAGGCATCTTTCTTAGCACGCATCCTAGCGGTTCTTTCTTTGCACTCGTCAATGGAAAATCTCATGGCTTTGAGAGACTCATTGACATCATGCTTAGGTGGAATAGATCTAAGTTTCAAAGAATCAACATCAAGAGCAATTCTATCAACGTTCCTAGCCAAATCATCAATCTTAAGCAATTTTTCTTCAATCATAGCATTAAAATTCTTTTGTGAAGTAATAAATTCTTTAATATTAGATTCAAAATCAGAGGGCATATTATTATAATTTCCATAAGAATTGTTGTAGGAATTACCATAATTATTAGAGGGATTACTAGGATAAGGCCTAGGATTGAAATTTCCTCTATACGCATTGTTACCAAAATTGTTCCTACCAACAAAATTCACATCCATAGATTCATTATTATTCTCAATCAAAGTAGACAAGGTCATATCATTAGGATCAGAAGAAACACTCTTATTAGCAAATAATTTCATAAGTTCATCCATCTTTCCACTCAAAACATTAATTTCTTCTATCACATGCACCTTTTTATTAGTAGATCTTTCAGTATGCCATTGAGAATAATTAACCATAATATTATCTAGGAGTTTAGTAGCTTCTCCTAAAGTGATTTCCATAAAAGTGCCTCCCGCGGCCGAATCTAAAAGATTTCTAGAAGCAAAATTCAATCCGACATAAAAATTTTGTATAATCATCCACAAATTTAAACCATGAGTAGGGCAATTATGTATCATTAATTTCATTTTCTCCCAAGCTTGTGCAACATGTTCATGATCAAGTTGCTTAAAGTTCATAATATCGTTTCTAAGAGAGATGATTTTAGCGGGAGGAAAATACTTAGAGATAAAAGCATCTTTGCACTTGTTCCATGAATCAATACTATTTTTAGGCAAAGACGAAAACCAAGCTTTAGCACGATCTCTAAGCGAAAAAGGAAATAGCTTCAATTTAACAATATCATTATCCACATCTTTCTTCTTTTGCATGTCACACAAATCAACGAAGCTATTTAGATGGGTAGCGGCATCTTCACTAGGAAGGCTGGAGAACGGATCTTTCATGACAAGATTCAGCAAAGCAGTATTAATTTCACAAGATTCAGCATCGGTAAGAGGAGCAATCGGAGTGCTAATAAAATCATTGTTGTTGGTATTGGTGAAGTCACACAATTTAGTATTATCTTGAGCCATCGCGACAAACAAGCAACTAACACACAAGCAAACAAAAAGCAAGCGGACAAAAAGGGCAAATAGAGAGGGAGGATAGAGAGAGAGAGGGCGAATAAAGCGGCAAGGGTGAATTGGGGGAGAGGAAAACGAGAGGCAAATGGCAAATAATGTAATGCGGGAGACAAGGGTATGTGATGGGTACTTGGTATGTTGACTTTTGTGTAGACCTCCCCGGCAACGGCGCCAGAAATCCTTCTTGCTACCTCTTTTAGCATTGTGTTGGTTTTCCCCGAAGAGGAAGGGATGATGCAGCAAAGTAGCGTAAGTATTTCCCTCAGTTTTTGAGAACCAAGGTATCAAACCAGTAGGAGGCTACACGCAAGTCCCTCGTACCTGCACAAACAAATAAATCCTCGCAACCAATGCAAATAGGGGTTGTCAATCCCTATAGGGCCACTTGCGAGAGTGAGATCTGATAGATATAATAAAGATAATATTTTTGGTATTTTTATGATAAAGATGCAAAGTAAAATAAAGGAAAAGTAAATAGCAAAGTAAATAACTAAGTAGTAGGAGATTGATATGATAAAGATAGACCCGGGGGCCATAGGTTTCACTAGTGGCTTGTCTCGAGAGCATAAGTATTCTACGGTGGGTGAACAAATTACTGTTGAGAAATTGACAGAATTGAGCATAGTTTATGAGAATATCTAGGTATGATCATGTATATAGGCATCACGTCCGAGACAAGTAGACCGACTCCTGCCTGCATCTACTACTATTACTCCACTCATCGACCGCTATCCAGCATGCATCTAGAGTATTAAATTAAAAACAGAGTAACGCCTTAAGCAAGATGACATGATGTAGAGGGATAGGCTCATGCAATATGAAGAAATCCCCATCTTGTTATCCTCGATGGCAACAATACAATACGTGCCTTGCTGCCCTTACTGTCACTGGGAAAGGACACCGCAAGATTGAACCCAAAGCTAAGCACTTCCGCCATTGCAAGAAAGATCAATCTAGTAGGCCAAACCAAACTAATAATTCGAAGAGACTTGCAAACATAACCAATCATACATAAAAGAATTCAGAGAAGATTCAAATATTGTTCATAGATAGACTTGATCATAAACCCACAATTCATCGGTCTCAACAAACACACTGCAAAAAGAAGATTACATCGAATAGATCTCCACAAGAGAGGGGGAGAACATTGTATTGAGATCCAAAAAGAGAGAAGAAGCCATCTAGCTACTAACTATGGACCCGTAGATCTGAAGTAAACTACTCACACTTCATCGGAGAGGCTATGGTGTTGATGTAGAAGCCCTCCGCGATCGATGCCCCCTCCGACGGAGCTCCGGAACAGACCCCAAGATGGGATCTCGTGGATACAGAAAGTTACGGCGGTGGAATTAGGGTTTTGGCTCCGTTTCTGATCGTTTGGGGGTACGTGGGTATATATAGGAGGAAGAAGTACGTCGGTGGAGCAATAGGGACCCCACGAGGGTGGAGGGCGCGCCTGGGGGGTAGGCGCGCCCCCTACCTCGTGGGCTCCTGTTACGTGGCTTGACGTAGGGTCCATGTCTCCTGAGTTGTATTCGATGAGAAAATCACGTTCCCGAAGGTTTCATTCCGTTTGGACTCCGTTTGATATTCCTTTTCTTCGAAACCCTAAAGTAGGCAAACAAACAGCAATTCTGGGCTGGGCCTCCGGTTAATAGGTTAGTCCCAAAAATAATATAAAAGTGGATAATAAAGCCCAATAATGTCCAAAACAGTAGATAATATAGCATGGACCAATCAAAAATTATAGATACATTGGAGACGTATCAAGAAGCTGCTCGGTTGGATGGAGTCCGGCCATAGGGCCGCCGTCATTGCGGTGCCGGCCTGGGACAGCCGCCCCAACTATGTTCCCAGGACCTGCAGGCAGGACTCAGCGGCGCGTTGATCTCTGAGAAGGTCCAGGCCACCTGCAGATCTGTCCCGGACCCAACGACGCTAGTCGGGTCGCGCTGATAGCGGACGGCTTCCTCCGCCAGCTGCTGCGTCTCCGGGAAGGCCCCTGCCGCAAAGGAAGAAGCGTGTTAGAAGAAGAGCAACAAGGAAGAAAGGCCGGATCCCGACCCAGCAAACGACAAGAAAAAGCACTTGCTGGAGAAGGACTCTTCCAGGTGCTGCGCCTCAAGCAACGTACCACGCCGCTCCCGTTCGATGGCGCGGTCGCGCTCCTCGAGCGCCTTCTCCAGATTGGCTGCCTTGGCAAGGGCCGCCTTTAGCTCGGCGTCCTTGTCTTCGGCCACCTCGCGGCGACGGGCCTCGTCTTGACGGGCCCCCTCAGCCATGGTGACCTACCCCCGCAGGCGATCCACCTCGGCCTGGAGCCAGCCCTTGTCGTCGGGCAGCTGGCCGCGCTGCTGGTCCATCTCCACCAGGGCCTGCTGCACCTCTGCCACCTTGGCGTATTCCGCCTTAAGGAGCTCCACTTCGGCCTCGAGGTGGCTCTTGTGACCCGCCAGCTGATCATGCAACTGGTTGGCCTCGTTGAGAGACCGCCGAGCCGCGGCCGTCTCCACCCTCGCCTGCGTCGCCTCGACGCCAAGACGGCTGGTGTCGGCAACGAGCTGGTCGTAGTGATGACTGGCCCAGAGCAGACGAGTCTGCCAGGACAGCACCTCGGCTGCAAAAAAGAAGGACTCGGGAGAAGAAAAAAGCAAGACTTCAGATTTGGCCCAACTGTTACACAGTTGGCCTGAATCTCGAGAGCTACACCCAGTGGTTGCGCTAGCGTAGCCCCACTAGAAAAGAGCACAAGAATACCTGCGGCGACGCGGAGCTCCTCCTCCTTGGCGGCAAGCTGCTCCATGAGCTCCCAGTGCTTGCCCAGGAGACGATTGTAGGCGGCGACCCGGAAGGCGTCGAGATGCTGAAGAAAGCAGAAATCAAAACAAGGCCAACACTCTAAAGATTCGACCCAACTACTACGTAGTTGGCCTGAACCTCGGGGGCTACACCCAGTGGGTGTGCTAGCGCACCCCCACAAAGAAGAAATTACAAGAAGACTTATCAGAACGGCGCGCTCCAGGTCGCGCGTCCGCTCCACCTCGGCCTAGGCGAAGGCCTCGAGCCGTTCCGTCCGGCCTCGCAGGCGGCGACTGACGGCGTCCAGCGCCGCCTCCTCCTGGGTCTCGGCGCCCTCCCTGTCGGGGCACCAAGGCGTACTCCCCGTTGGCCGCTCGCGATGCGGCCAGCACCTCCTCTGACACCCCTCCCAGTGTCGACAACGAATCGGACGCCGGGATGCCCTGCATCGCCGTCTTCGGCCCAGCTACCGGGGTGGCCTCCGACACCGCCGCCCGCAGTGCCTCCTCCAAAACCGGCGGCGCCTCCGACACCGCCGCCCGTAGCGTCTCTTCCAAAATGACACCGCATCCACCACCATCAGTCCCCGCTCGCTCGACCACGTCGGCCCGCAGCAGGGTGTCATCCGCCACCTCCACGACCTCCCGGTCGGGGATCACCACCTCAGCCCGGCCTCCACGGCCGCGCTCCCTCACCGATGACAGCTCAAAGACCGTCGCCACCACCACTGTGCCCTCCGGCATCTCGCGCCAGGCCGGCTTTGTGTCGGCTTGCTCCCATGCCGCCGCCGCATCGGTCCAAGCCCGGACCGCCGCCGCCTCCAGCTCCGCCTCGGCCCGGTTCCTGTCCCGCCAGGCCAAGGCTTCGGCTGAAGGAGATATGCCCTAGAGGCAATAATAAAGTTATTATTTATTTCCTTATATCATGATAAATGTTTATTATTCATGCTAGAATTGTATTAACCGGAGATATAATACATGTGTGAATACATAGACAAACAGAGTGTCACTAGTATGCCTCTACTAGACTAGCTCGTTAATCAAAGATGGTTATGTTTCCTAACCATGAACAAAGAGTTGTTATTTGATTAACGAGTTCACATCATTAGTTGAATGATCTGATTGACATGACCCATTCCATTAGCTTAGCACCCGATCGTTTAGTATGTTGCTATTGCTTTCTTCATGACTTAAACATGTTCCTATGACTATGAGATTATGCAACTCCCATTTGCCGGAGGAACACTTTGGGTGCTACCAAAAGTCACAACATAACTGGGTGATTATAAAGGAGCATTACAGGTGTCTCCAAAGGTAGATGTTGGGTTGGCGTATTTCAAGATTAGGATTTGTCACTCCGATTGTCGGAGAGGTATCTCTGGGCCCTCTCGGTAATACACATCACATAAGCCTTGCAAGCATTACAACTAATATGTTAGTTGTGAGATGATGTATTACGGAACGAGTAAAGAGACTTGCCGGTAACGAGATTGAACTAGGTATTGGATACCGACGATCGAATCTCGGGCAAGTAACATACCGATGACAAAGGGAACAACGTATGTTGTTATGCGGTCTGACCGACAAAAATCTTCGTAGAATATGTAGGAGCCAATATGGGCATCCAGGTCCCGCTATTGGTTATTGACCGGAGACGTGTCTCGGTCATGTCTACATTGTTCTCGAACCGTAGGGTCCGCACGCGTAAGGTTTCGATGACAGTTATATTATGAGTTTACGAGTTTTGATGTACCGAAGGAGTTCGGAGTCCCGGATGAGATCGGGGACATGACGAGGAGTCTCGAAATGGTCGAGACGTAAAGATCGATATATTGGACGACTATATTCGGACATCGGAAAGGTTCCGAGTGATTCGGGTATTTTTCGGAGTACCGGGTAGTTACGGGAGAAGTAATGGGTCTTGATGGGCTTTAGTGGGAAGAGGAAAAAGGCTGCTGCGCCCCCCTCCCCTTTGGTCCGAATTGGACTAGGGAAAAGGGGGCCGGCCACCTCTCCTTCTCCTCCACTTCCTTCTCCCTTCCTCCCCTCTTGATGGACTCCTACTAGGACTTGGAGTCCTAGTAGGACTCCCATCCTGGCCGCACCAATAGCCTTGGCCGGCCTCCTCCTCCTCCATCCTTTATATACAGGGGCAGGGGCACCCCATAGACACACAAGTTGATCCACGTGATCGTTCCTTAGCCGTGTGCGGTGCCCCCTACCACCATATTCCACCTCGGTCATATTGTAGCGGTGCTTAGGCTAAGCCCTGCGACAGTAGAACATCAAGATCGTCACCACGCCGTCGTGCTGACGGAACTCCTCCCCGAAGCTTTGCTGGATCGGAGCCCGGGGATCGTCATCGAGCTGAACGTGTGCTAAGAACTCGGAGGTGCCGGAGTAACGGTGCTTGGATCGGTCGGATCGGGAAGAAGACGTATGACTACTTCCTCTACGTTGTGTCAACGCTTCCGTTGCGATCTACAAGGGTACGTAGATCAGACTCTCCCCCTCGTTGCTATGCATCACCATGATCTTGCGTGTGCGTAGGAAATTTTTTGAAATTACTACGTTCCCTAACATCGGCGTCGTTCGGATCCAGGCCGAGGTCCGAGTCGGCCCGTCCCTCCACCTCGGCCTGGTCGGCGAGGTCGGATCGGCTCATGCGGAACGCGGCCCCTTCGGCGGCCGCGGCTTCCGCCGCCGCCCTCGCCAGCGCGATTGGCGACCTGAAGAAGAAGATTGAATGAGTAGAAAAGAAACAAGACTAGCTCAATAAAAAATCTAAGCACAAACGAGAGATGAAGCTTACCCTGCCAAGACCGGGACCGGGGTTGGCCTCTCGTGCCCGCCGCCGTGCTTCCTCTTGGCCGGCCTCCCGGCCCTGGCCGGGTCCGCCGTGCGCTTCGGGGCTCGGGGTCCCGGCGCGATGCTGTCTTCCCCATGCGGGCGGCTCGGCGCCGCCCCATGCGAGGACCCAGCTCCACCCGCGTCGCCGCCTCCCCCGCCCAACGCCACTACACCGACAACTGGCGTCAGCACCGACCGTTCTGTGCCGCGGTCAGCAATTCAAGACACATGAAGAAAAACACGAGACTTACCCGCGCGACGCCCAGCGCCGACGTCGGACTCGGCCTCCTCCTCCCCGCCATGAGCCGCGGGCTCCTCTGGCGCCACCGGTGCCACCTGCAACAGGGCCCGGGCGTAAGGATGCCGAATCGCGTTCAGAAGTACCCCCCGCGTCACATCAGGACAGATGAGAAGGTGCGCAGCAGCAAAGTAAGAAGACCAGACACTCACCTGCGGCGCCGGGTTCGACTGGCTGTACGGCGCCTTGCCGAACTGCCAGTCCTCCCCAAGATTGGCCTTGGAGATGTCATTCACGCCGCGCGCGATCTGCTCCGCGGACAGCCGCGCCGACCACATGCGGTTGGGGTCTTGAAGACCGACCATTTCGCCGATGAGGCAGGAGCGCACCTGAAGCGGAAGGACCCGGCGCATGATGAACGCGGCGAGGAGGTTGGTGCCGGTGAGCCCCTCCTGCATCCTCATCACTGTCACCCGCTCGTAGAGATTGACGATCTCCTGCGACGGGCGCCTGGGCGAGTAGCCCCAGTTCGTCTTCGCCCGCGGCGGTGCGATGGCGAAGGCCGGAAGGTTGATCCGATCCGCACCAAGGTTTCGGACGTAGAAGAAGGACTTCTGCCACTTCTTGGCAGAATCCTTCGGCGGGATCTTGGGGAAATCCGTCCCCGACCGCTTCAAGATGACGGCGGCGCCGCAATCGGTGAACTCCCCGGTCGACGGGTCCTGCTGCTTCAAGGAGAAGAAGCGCGCCCAGAGGTCGATCATAGGCTCGACCCCCAGGTACCCCTCGCAGAGGGTGAAGAAGCCGGAGAGCTGGACGATGGCGCCGGCGCCAAGATGATGCGGCTGGAGCCCAAAGAACTCGAGGAACACGCGGAAGAAGGTGCTCGCCGGTAGCCCGAACCCGCGATCGAAGTGCGTGAGGAAGACCACGCGCTCCTGCCCCTCGGGCCGAGGCCTCTGCTCGCCGCGCGTCAGGCAGACGCCGACTTCCGTCTCCTGCGGCAGGCGCCGCGTCGCCCGGAGTTAGGTGATGTCCTCGGAGGTGACATTCGAACCCATCCAGGAGCCCGATGGCAGCGACATGATCAAAGGAAGAAGAAGGAAGATGGACGGCGAAGGAGTTCTGCTCGGAGCAGCGGGCGCCGCAGTGCGTCAGTTGCAAAGAGCGGAGCGAGAGCAAAGGGACAGGAGGGCGCAAGCGAGAATAATGTCCGCCGCCCCCTGCCCCCCGATTTATAACCCTCAGTTTGAATGTGGGGAAGTGGGGAAGTGGGATCGTCTGCACGCGCCCGTTCCACTACCCCACAATAAGTGCGCACGTGCACGCGCAGTAACTGCCCGAGGAAGAGCAACCGGCCCCCGGACGCCGCAATAAATCCACGTGCTTGGGCCGAGGGTGCGTGGTGGTGGGCCCCAGCCCGTCGCCCGGTCCCGTCATGCGCGTGGCCTGTCAGGCCCCTCCGACTTCCAGGCACCACATGGCGCCCGCGCAAAGCCCAAGGGATTGCCCCAAGATTCGCTGGACTTCTCGGTCCCCTCCATGGCTGGGATGCCACGATCCAGTTTCCGAGAAAACTGGCACACAGTGGGTGTTGCCGGACCCGGCGCTCGCAGAATTCACCTTGCTTAAGGGGGAAACTGCGAAGGCCCACTCATCCGAAGACAGCGGACCTTCACAGTTTCGGGGACTACTGTCGGGGGGATGGACCCCGGGCAGGCAACGGAACCCGGATCCTTTTCAAAAAACAACGGGGTTGGCACCGTCCCTCAATATCGGCACGTGCTTGGTCGGGTCGCTCGACCCGGCCAAGCCCCGCAAGCCGGCCAGACTAGCCGACCCGGCAAGACACGTCGACTCGGCCCCAACAACTAGCGCAAGACAGCCGAACCCGGCACAACCAAAGCCTCCTTAAACAAGCCAGCGCCACCCATGGCGTGCTACGCAATCCAGACCCGGGTCAACTCCCGTCCCATCCAGGCCATATGATGGGGACGAGACTTCAATCAACGATGACTGAGGCAACAGTGCCCTGCCCATGCCTCTGGTTAACAGGAACGTGGCAACAGTGCCCCTCACCTACCCGTTGACCAGGGTCGGCGTGGCTACAGTGCCCCCGCCCTCACCGCTGATGACAGCAAGCGGCAACCTGACGGAGAGCACTGTACGTGACTCGACTCGGCCATGCCTTGACGATCGACAAGACATCGCACAGTCCCCCTAGGCATGCGGGGCACGCACCTAGGGGAACCCAGCGAACCACAAGCCCTCGGCGGGACCCAGGTCGGGTCCCCGGACACCGACAATACGGACCCACCAACTTGTAACATTACCATTGTACCCCCGGGGGGTTGGACTATAAAACCCCCCGGGAGCCCACGATCATATGGGGGGCGAGCGAGAGGGCAAGCAAAAAACACATACGAGAGAGAAGCAAGTAAGCATAAGACTAGCCACAAAACAGCAACACCGGAGAGAAGGAGCAGCCCAAGCCTTGGCCAGCTTCCTTCCTCCTCCATACAGCTCCAGGAGCAACATTGTACTATCAATCATCCAACTACACTCGGCAGGACTAGGGGTATTATCTCTCCGGAGGGCCTCGGACCTGGGTATGTCCGGCGTCCCGCGCCCGCTCATGCCAACCCCGCCTCTGGAGTCCACCAGCGCCCTTGAGCCTCCTCCTCTCTTTAGCCATCCCTTGGCATCTGCCGTCCGCCCACCACGACACACAATGTGTTGGAAAGATCTATATATATATAGATAATTGGATGTGAGTTTTCATGAACTATTATTGTTGACATTACCCTTGACGTAAAAGGTTGGGAGGCAAAACTATAAGCCCCTATCTTTCTCTGTGTCCGATTAAAACTTCATACCCATAAGTATTGCGTGAGTGTTAGCAATTGTGAAAGAATAAATGATAGTTGAGTGTGTGGACTTGCTGAAAAGCTCTTATATTGACTCTTTCTGATGTTATGATAAATTGCAATTGCTTTAATGACTGAGATTATAGTTTGTTAGTTTTCAATGAAGTTTATAATTCATACTTGAAACTGTGAATGAATTGTTACTTTAGCATAAGAGATCATATGACAATATATATATATATATATGTTGCTGTTATAATAATGATCATGGTGCCTTTATGTCCGTATTTTATTTTATCGACACCTCTATCTCTAAACATGTGGACATATTTCTCGATATCGGCTTCCGCTTGAGGACAAGCGAGGTCTAAGCTTGGGGGAGTTGATACGTCCATTTTGCATCATGCTTTTGTATCGATATTTATTGCATTATGGGTTGTTATTACACATTATGTCACAACACTTATCCCTATTCTCTCTTATTTTATAAGGTTTACATGAAGAGGGAGAATGCTGGCAGCTGGAATTCTGGGCTGGAAAAGGAGCAAATATTAGAGACCTATTCTGTGCAACTCCAAAAGTCCTGAAACTCCACGGGAATTATTTTCAGAATATATAACAAATATTGGGCGAAGAAAGTACCAGAGTGGGGCCACCCACCGTCCACGAGGGTGGGGGGTCACGCCCCTGCCTCGTGGGCCCCCTGGTAGGCCTCTGATGCCCATCTTCTGCTATATGAGGTCTTTCATCGAGGAAAAAAATCAGAAGCTAGCTCACGGGACGAAACTCCGCCGCCACGAGGCGGAACCTTGGCGGAACCAATCTAGGGCTCCGACGGAGCTGTTCTGCCGGGGAAACTTCCCTTTGGGAGGGGGAAATCATCACCATCGTCATCACCATCGATCCTCTCATCGGGAGGGGGTCAATCTCCATCAACATCTTCACCAGCACCATCTCATCTCAAACCCTAGTTCATCTCTTGTATCCAATATTTGTCCCAAAGCCTCAGATTGGTACCTGTGGGTTGCTAGTAGTGTTGATTACTCCTTGTAGTTGATGCTAGTTGGTTTATTCGGTGGAAGATCATATGTTCAGATCCTTTATACATATTAATACCCCTCCGATTATGAACATGAATATGATTTGTGAGTAGTTACGTTTGTTCCTGAGGACATGGGAGAAGTCTTGCTATAAGTAGTTGTGTGAATTTGGTATTCGTTCGATATATTGATGAGATGTATGTTGTCTCTCCTCTAGTGGTGTCATGTGAACGTCGACTACATGACACTTCACCATTGTTTGGGCCTAGGGGAAGGGCATCGGGAAGTAATAAGTAGATGATGGGTTGCTAGAGTGACAGAAGCTTAAACCCTAGTTTATGAGTTGCTTCGTAAGGGGCTGATTTGGATCCATATGTTTCATGCTATGGTTAGGTTTACCTTAATACTTCTTTTGTAGTTGCAGATGCTTGCAATAGGGGTTAATCATAAGTGGGATGCTTGTCGAAGAAAGGGCGGTACCCAAGCACCGGTCCACCCACATATCAAATTATCAAAGTACCGAACGCGAATCATATGAACGTGATGAAAACTAGCTTGACGATAATTCCCATGTGTCCCCGGGAGCGTTTTCCTTTATATAAGAGTTTGTCCAGGCTTGTCCTTTGCTGCAAAAAGGATTGGGCCATCTTGTTGAACCTTATTTACTTTATTTACTTGTTACCCATTACAAATTACCTTATCACAAAATT
Source organism: Triticum monococcum (assembly GCA_034509565.1). NCBI lineage: Eukaryota > Viridiplantae > Streptophyta > Magnoliopsida > Poales > Poaceae > Triticum > Triticum monococcum. The sequence continues at coordinate 73,185,626 of CM067843.1, forward strand.
ATTTGTTACCGATAATTTCAATGCTTGCAGAGAATACCTTACTAAAAATTGCTTATCATTTCCTTCTGCTCCTCGTTGGGTTCGACACTCTTACTTATCGAAAGGACTATGATAGATCCCCTACACTTGTGGGTCATAAGTGACAAGGAGCTCATCGTAAACGGTTATGTCGATGCAAGCTTTGACACTGATCCGGTTGACTCTAAGTCACAAACTGGATACGTATTTCTATTGAATGGTGGAGCTCTCAGTTGGTGCAGTTCCAAGCAGAGCGTCGTGATGGGATCTATGTTTGAAGCGGAGTACATAGCTGCTTCGGAAGCAACAAATGAAGGAGTCTGGATGAAGGAGTTCATACCCGATCTAGGTGTCATACCTAGTGCATCGGGTCCAATGAAACTATTTTTTGACAATACTGGTGCAATTGCCTTGGCAAAAGGAATCCAGATTTCACAAGAGAACCAAGGACATCAAGAGACGCTTCAATTCCATCCACGATCAAGTCAAGGAGGGAGACATAGAGATTTGCAAGATACACACGGATCTGAATGTTGCGGACCCGTTGACTAAGCCTCTCTCACGAGCAAAACATGATCAGCACCAAGACTCCAAGGGTGTTAGAATCATTACAATGTAATCTAGATTATTAACTCTAGTACAAGTGGGAGACTGAAGGAAATATGCCCTAGAGGCAATAATAAAGTTGTTATTTATATTTCCTTATATCATGATAAATGTTTATTATTCATGCTAGAATTGTATTAATCGGAAACTTAGTACATGTGTGAATACATAGACAAACAGAGTGTCCCTAGTATGCATCTACTAGACTATCTCGTTAATCAAAGATGGTAAAGTTTCCTGACCATAGACATGTGTTGTCATTTGATGAACAGGTTCACATCATTAGATAATGATGTGATGGACAAGACCCATCCGTTAGCTTAGCATATATGATCGTTTAGATTTACTGCTATTGCTTTCTTCATGACTTCATCCCCCGGCCTCAACTGGATCAAGAGTTCGAGGGACGTCCTCGAGCTGAACGTGTATTGAACGCGGAGGTGCCATACGTTCGGTGCTTGGATCGGTTGGATCGCGAAGACGTTTGACTACATCAACCGCGTTACTAAATGCTTCCACTTTCGGTCTACAAGGGTACGTGGACACACTCTCCCCGCTCGTTTCTATGCATGTCCTAAATAAATCTTGCGTGATCGTAGGCAAAATTTTGAAATACTGCGTTCCCCAACAAGTTTGGCCCGTTCAGCAGTGGTAAGCCGGTCGGGAAGAGGGTGCTTCGGGTTGAGCCGTTGATCACAGAAGCCTGGCAAGGGGTTTTCATCAGCAGGAGAAGTACCTTTGCAGTAGAACCAAGTTTGATTCCAATCCCTGGGATGGCTTGGAAGCTGAGCATAAGGGAAAATGGCGTCTCTACGTCGCTAAATTGAGATCCCTCCAAGTTCTTGGCTGGGCCCGTTGGTGAATTCATTTTGGTGGTTTCATTAAAAAAATACTCTCTAAAGAGGTCAACATTGGGTTCTTCTTGAAGGTATACTTCACAGAAGACTTGGAAATTGCAGATATTGGAAACGGAATTGGGTCCGATGTCTTGGGGATGATGTTGTAGAAAATGCAGAATATCACGGAAGAATTTTGACCCGAGCGATGAGAAGCCCCGGTTCGTATGATCAGTGAAAACGATAACTTCATCGTCCTGAGGTCTGGCTTCGTCCGGTTTCGGAGCACGCCAGTGAATGATGTTTTTTGCCAGCAAAAAGCCAATCTTGACATAATCTTGGAGCATTGCCTCGTTAACGATGGATGGGACCCAGTCGCATGACGTGACGGTCTTAGTCATGACTGAGTGCACGACCTACATAAGGCAATTCAAGATGGTATTAAACTGGCAAATGTTTGGTGAGTTACAAGTTATTGTTTAAACCATTGTACGAGCTTAACGGCTATGGAGATACAGTTCGGAGTATGCGGATTGTTAAACCGGAGGATTGAATTATGAGGATGAATAAGCCACCCTGATTAAACCAGAAGGATATTGCCGGATTATTGACTTAGGTGGATGATGGCGGCTTAAACGGGGCCTAATATTATATGATAGGTCATGGTTTATGTCATAAGCCGCCATGGCGGTTTTGGTGCTTCAAATCTATCAAGTGAAAATTTTGCTTAGTGGTGGACAAACAGATTTCACAAGCTAAAGCTATAATTTTGGATCTATGGCAATTCAGAAAAGACAGTGAAATTAAACCTAAGGTGGCGGCAGTGGAAAGCTTTTATGCTCAGATGTGATCTTCTATCGAGAGATGCTATTTTAATAATGAAAATGATGTTAAAACTACTTCCGCACAAGATTTATGGCCTATCCAGATTAAAAGCTATCAGAGTTGAAGGAAACAACGAAGAACGGCAAGAACATGAACGGCCCGAACCCTAATACAGATCTGAGATAAAAGGGGGAGGTGCACTTATAGGTGATGAGGAGCAGCGGTGGTGCGTCGGAGTTTTCTGGTCCGATCAGGTCGAAGCAGCGGCCTGAGTTGATGCAGCGGTTGGAGGTCGCGGCGGCGGAACTCGAGCACTGGTGCGGCTATGTGAAGGAGGAAGACGAAGGAGAAATCAAGGGGGGAAATGATAAAGACCCCTGCCCCTATTTATAAGGGGGTGGATACAAGGCATGCGCGGGAATCAAGGAGGCCAAAATCATCATGTGGCTATATGGATGCCTCGGTTTTCGGGAGATTTATTAAGATAAGGATCAGTTAAAATGTTCTGGGCCTCGTGCGAAGTTAATGCCAAATGATGCCATGGCGGTTTAAGAAGATTTTGTGAGCTGACATCATGGTGGGTTACAACAAGGCTTATCAAACAAGTGATGCAAGATTTTAATAAGTCAGGTATTGAAGATTGATATGAACAAGTTCAAATCAACCTGGGGCCTGATGTTGGGGATATAACTCTTGGGTATGAATTTCCCAGGAGGGTCGGGTTATACCACTGGCGACTTATCAATGAAGATGGCGGGTCATAGCAAGCCCATTGACGACCAAAGACCCAGAGGCGACTTAAGGCCTAAGAGGATGAACCGCCATATGAATGACTTGTATTGTAAGGCAAGTTTAGTTAGTCACCGAGCCGGACACGTTGTGTATGAGCCGGTCGGGACTCTGTAAGCCGTCGGGCATCAACCTGTGTATATAAAGGGATGACCCGGTGGCGAGTTAGGGGGGGGCAAGAAATGAGAGATCGAGAACTAGGTCAAGCATATTCGCTCCCTGATCATCGAGACCCAAGCAATACAATTCCAAACTGGAGTAGGCCTTTACCTTCACCGCAAGGGGCCGAACCAGTATAAACTCTTTGTGTCCTTTGTCCCATTTAACCCCTTTAAGCTAACCTAGTTGCGATGGCTCCACGACTAACTACTTCCGCTAGGACACCTACCGGTCAAGTCCACGACAGCAGGTACTGACGCATCGACCTTGGCAACCTCCCGTCAATGCCACCACAGTGCCAGATAATGCCACCTCCCTATGCGTGTCCATCATCATACATCCGCGCCGAGACCCTGCTGCGCCACGCCGCCGAGTCTCCACATTGTCGATGCGTGACATGAATCGCCGCTCCACCGCTAAAACCGTCTACTGGTCCCTCGGGCCAATGCACACCTCCAAGAATGACGCCCCCAAGGGGGGAACGACACAAGAGTGCCGTCATCATCCGATCAACTGATCAAGGGTTTTCCCCCGGAGGTAGCGGGAGGAGTTGGGAGCTGCACCTCGGTGATGCCTTTATGAAGGAAACGACGCAAGGGCGTCACCATCACCGGCTCCGGCCACCGTCTGAACATCAGGTTTTCACCCAAATCTGTCCCAAGAAAATCCAACTGACAACTTGTGCAACGTTCAGACCGCCTTCAAAGCCCCAGATCTAGCCGCTCAGATCCGGCGACGATCCACAGCAGCACTACTGTTGTGGGAGCCCTGGCACACCGGCCACTGCCTGTGTGTGCTACCACTGGAGCCTGGAGGGAGGGCTGCCACCCCACCTCGCCAAATCGCGAGAGCCACTGAGATGGATCCCACGTGCTCGTCTCCGTCTCTGATCCGAACCTATCCGGAGCAAAAGCCACTAGATCGCCGGCGCAGATCCGCCTTGGACAAGGACAGCACCACGCCATGCCACCGCAAGAGGTCCGAGCTTCATCTGCCGCCAGCTTCCAGGGCCGCCGCCCCAGGATCCGGGTCGAACGTCGCCACTGCCACTGGCCACATCCCGCCGCTGTTGAGCCGTCGGCCACTGTAGTTGTGGCCGCGCGAACATGTCGTCGGCCAGCACCACCACTCTTCCACGTCGCCATGCAATGCCGCCGCCTCCGCCCACCACCACGCCATCGCCTTGCGCCGTGAACCAGACCCTGGAGAAGCGCCCCGCGTCGTTGGGTTGCCCGCCTCACCCGATCCGGCGCGGGAGGAAGAGGACCTCCGCCACCACCGTCGGTTGTCCGGGGCTTTGCCTGGCGGCTTCCTCCAGTGGCGACGAAGGAGAGGAAGGGAATAGAGGTTGCCCAGTGGCTAGGATTTTTGGGTCTCTGCCCGAGACGCCCGACTGGGGCGACACGAAGGCCATGGATATTTGAAATCACATCTAACAATACACCTTTTAAATCGGGAGATATTTGACTTTCACCTCCCAGCCTCTAGACCAACTAGGGATTCATACGACCATTTTATTATGAGTACCAAGATAAACATGATTCTTAATTTTTTTTAAATGAGTATCAAGATATTTCTTCATGAGTGGTTCCACCACACACACCAAGGTTGATTCTCAATAAATGGGAGAAAACCCCCTCTGCATGACCGGTCAATTCTAGAAATTGAACTCGGGTCGTTAGGCTGCACAATCGCATGACCAACCACTGAGACAAGACTCTCTTTGCAAGCGTATTTCCGGTTCATCCGATCACTTGATCAACACTTTTGTCATCCCACTCTGCTAAATCAATGAATAGCCAGTGAATACTCGATCTTTCAAACAAAAAAAAACATTGGTACAGATTAATTAGGCGCGCTAAAATCCAGTAAAACATTTTATTCGCAAGACTGATAGTCGTGGGAATACACAATCATGCGCACGCGGATTAGTATGTTAGCGTTAGGCCATTCATAGAGAGTAAGAAGTTTTTTCTTACCTTTTTTTGCGGGTGTGCAAGATGGTTTTTTTTTTTTTTGGACGGGAGGTGTACAAGATAGGTTATAAAAGGGGTGGAGTTCTGCGGGTGCAAGCATTCGATGCTAACCGATTACGCTGAGCGCGATGGGTGGGTGGTGCTCAGGGAATGGCTGGCCTAGTCTCCGCCACGAAATGGCCAAAGTGGGTGCTATGCAGAATTGAAGCTGCAATAGGTTCATCATCTGACTGTGCAGCTCGGATGCACCCACACGCTTTAATTTACAGTACTGGAAATTAGGAATGGCCCGCCAGTAATAGGTTCTGAAACATACGCGCGTGATTCTACAGCTTTTGACGCATGATTAGATCCACAGTCTCTAAACTACATGCCCAAAAATAGTCATTTCACTACTAACGATCAAAGGCTGCAACGGGTTTGGGAAGCAATAGCACACCATTATCCAGTTCGTTTCTGCATTTAAGCTGCGAAAGCGAACCCTCCGATGACAACAGAGCAGATCATTGTTTAGGCCGTGATGACTCGATGCCTCGGCGAAATTGGCTCTCAAATTCCAGCACCATTTCTGCGTTGTAGCAGGGCGTAGGGCTGACGGGCGGGGAGAACAACCAAACCAAAGAGTCAACCAGTCCATGACGCACAGACAGCGACCCTGCTGCGTCTCACACGGAGCAGCGGCCATGCGCGCGGCTATATCTCGCACTAAGCGAGGGCCCCTCCTATTTGGCAAGTAGGTCCCCGAATATCGACCTAGCCTCGCGCGCCTGGTCCTCTGTTTGGGCCGGCCCATTACGTTACTTCTTCCCAACCACTCTTGAGAATGTTATACTGAACAGAGTTTTTCGTTTTTCCTTTTTGTTTTATGTTTTTCCTTGTTATTTTACACATATATATTCTTTTTTTATATTTTTCTTACCTTTACTTTTATTTTGACTTTTCATTTTGTGAACATATTTAAAATTTATCAACATTTATCAACTCATCATAATTGTTGTCATTATGACATTTTTCGAATTCACAAATAATTTTCGAAATAATGAACATTATCCGAATTCGCAAACATTTTTTGAAACCATGCACACAGATTCACATGCATTTATAAAAATCATGAATATTTTTTGAGTTCACAATTTTTTTGAAAAATTTGCAAACATAATTTATAAATTCTTCATTCTTTTCAAACAGGCAAACTTTTTGAATCGACTAACAATTTTCGAAATTTGGGAACAATTTTTTGAGTCGGCAAAATTTTTCTGAAGGCATGAACTTTTTTGATTTTTCTAAAATTCACAAACATTTGTGAACATTTTCCAAAAATACATGATTTTTTTTATTCATGATTTTTTTCAGATTCATAATTTTTTTTTAAAGCTAGCCTTTTGAAAATCTTGGTCATTATTTCATTTTCGATTATGTTTTGCAAAATTTTGAACATTTTTTAATAAGTGGAATTTTTTAATGTCCCAAACAATATTAAAAATCATGAACAGTTTTTTAAATTCACGAAAACAATTATGGTTTCTTCAAATGTTTTCTCAAAATTCGCATTATATTTGTAGTCCCGAATTTTTTGTAGGAAAGAAATAAACGACATGGAAAAATCTCCAAGCGACCAGCCCCACACGTGGGCCGGCCTAAAAAGGGCACGGCGGAGCGGAGGCTTCCCGTTCTTCGTCATCGCAGCGCTCACTCGCATAGGGCATAGCTCACCCTGGGCCGGCCCGTTTAACTGGTTTCGCTTCGCGAGATTAAAAAACCGTAACAAAAAATGCTCGCGACAGGGATCGAACTAACGACATCCTGTGGAGTTACAAACAGCGGTAGCCGTCGCGACTGACTCGTGGATGTGAAAGAATAACAAAGCTAAACTTAAAGAAAGTAAAATCGATGACAAAACTTAAAACCTTCTACTGGTTCTTTCTGGTTTTCTTCACAGTCTTATTCTGTTATTTCTTTTTTCCCGTTTTCTTTGTTTTTTCTTTTTTAATATGGTTTCCAAAAACTTCGAATATGGTTTAGAATTTTCAAAAATGTTCTTTTTGTCAAAATTTGTTCATATTCCTGAAATAGTGTTCACATTTTCAAATTTGTGTTCACAATTTTGAAAACTGCTCCTGATTTTTTTGTTTTCTTTCTATTTCTTTTCTTTTTTTTCTCTTTTCGTCAAAAGAAACTCAAATATATTCAAATTTTCTTCGTATTTTTTATAAACATTTCAGTTTTCGAAAAATGTTCTCAAAATTCAAAAATTGTTCTCGTAACACAAAAAATTTCAAAACTTTTGAAATGCAGAAAATGTACAAGATTTCATAAGATGTTCACGTTTTCAGAAAATATTCGCACTTCCAAATTTGTTCAGGGCTTTTCAAAATTTGTTCTCAAGATTCAAAAAATGTTTGTGCTTTAAAAAATTGTTCACGCTTCCAAATTTGTTCACGATTTTTCAAAATTGTTCTCAACATTCAAAAAATGTTTGTGCTTTAAAAAATTGTTCACGCTTCCAAATTGTTCTCCATTTCAAAATTTGTTCTCCAGAGTAAAAACATGTTTGTGGTTTAAAGAAATGTCACAAATTCCAAAAAATTTGGGAAACTCAAATTTTGTATGTTTTCAGAAAATTTGTTTGTGTAATTGTACGTTCAAAAAGTTGTTCACTACAGTAACTAATTCCGGTTCAAAATTTTTTTTGCGTAATCATACGTTCAAAAAAGTTTGTGCTTTTGAAAAACTGTTCCCATTATCAAATTTTTGTTCTCTAGATTCTATAAATGTTCGGGTTTTCGGAAAATGTTCAGGAATTTTGTAAACAAATCTGTCGAAAAATGTTCACGCCTTTTGTTTTTATTTTTTGAAATTTGAAAATATGTCCGAGTTGTTAAAAAAGTTATCGTATTTTGAAACATTGGTCGTTTGTTAAAAAATCACAATTTCGAAGGAAAGTTTGAAAAAATTGAAAAAACTGTCCAGATTCTTCATTGGTATTAGTTCTTATATTGGCACGCTTCATTATTTAGCAACCAACACGTGATAGGTTTACTGGTTTACTTTTTTTTTATCATTATCATCGCAGCGCTACTGTACAAGCAAAACGCGCCCACTATTGGGCCGGCCCAGTCGGGATTTCGGTGCGTGCGTCGTACAGTTGTTTGACGCAGAATGCGTCCAATAGGAGCTCTCCTGCGCGGAATAGGAGGTCTTAAGCTAGAGCGAGCAAGCTCTCGCGTCGGACGCGCTAGTGGCCTGGCCGAGTAGCGTTTCACTCAGTTTTTTCTTCGTTCGTTCATTTCTTTCTGTTTTTCAATCGCTGGTTCATTATTTTTAATTTTTTATATTTCTAAGTATTCTAAATACATATATTTCTGAAATTAATTTACTTAGATTATCAAATGTGTTTATTTAAGAATGATTCTAAATACATGCTCCCTTTATTTTTAAATATTTATCTTTCTAGATATTTCAATAAATTATTACATACAGAGCAAAATGAGTGAATCTACACTCTAAAATGTGTGGAACCTTTTCAAAACCGGAAAAACCGGTGAAACGTTTCATGAACCGATGCTCGGAGCTTTCCCAAAACCGCATCACTAGGCCGGCCAACTAAGACTACACAACCGCGAGCGTAAAAGGCGAGACAGAGTTACATCTCGCAACAAGCGATACATTGCTCCTGCATCAATGTCTTGGCCAACAACCACACTGCTCAGCCATGGCAAACACTGGGTAAAAGACCAGCCAGCGTACACAGGCCCGACACAAGAGAAGAGTGAAACACAGTGGTAATAGTTGGGCACTGCTATGCCACGCATTATCACATTCATTAATTTAAGAGCAGTGATCTGGTCGACCGGCTGAAGCGTTGCGCCGGTCGTACGAGGACCGCTGGATTACTCCATCTGTGGCCGTTAGATTAGAAACCCCCATGTCATCTTTTCCCTTCCCCACCGCTTCGTCTCAGACCGGATGGAGAGAGATCGACATAGCGTTGGCCAAGTTGTCTCGTCGGCGGCGACACGTCGTCTTGCCATGGCCATCGATGCCTCACCGGCGCCTTCGCGGCCGTCGCTGTCGTCGACCACGCTCACTGTGTCGCCATCTGTTGTGATCTACACATCCAAACATGTCGTTCGTAGCCCTTGCTGTCGGCGACTGCAACGTATTGTACACTCGCCGTCGCAACCCTCTGCTCCATCTCCGGTGCAGCTTGGCCCTCCCAGCAAAAAGATGAGCAGCCATCACCGTCCCAGCAAACAGCTCTGCCGGTCGCAGAAAAATCACCGCTGGTCCCAAGGAAAAACAAACTCGCCGGTCGTAGCTATTTGTCCGTCGCCGGTGTTGCGTAGTAGCAAATGGTAGCGCCGTTTGTAGCAAAAATGCAACCAGCTGTAGCAAAAAAACGGCACCGTTGGTGCGTGGTAGCAAAACAAATTGCGGGTTGTAGCAAAACGCCGGCGTGGTTGTAGCAAAAAATCGACGCCGGCGATGCGTCGTAGAAAAAAGCCGGCGTGGTTGTAGCAAAACGAGATGCAGATTGTAGCATCACGTACGGTGCTTGTAGCAGGGAAGTGCTGGTCGGAGTAGCTCCGCCGTCCTCGAACTGCGAATCATGATCACTGTGGTCATCATGGTCGCCGTCGAAGGGGAGAAAATTCGTTCCAGCAAAACGCCGCGGCTGGTTGCAGTAAAACGACGCCCTCGCGACAGCGATTCCAGCAAATTTGATTGCCGGTTCCAGCAAATCTTGACACTGGTTCCAGCAAATATGAACGCCAGTTCCAGCTTTATCACGGCATACCCGTTGCAGCTTCTGTGGCCCCGGTCGCAGCTTTTCTGCCGCCCGGTTCCAGCTTTTCCATGGCCCGTTGTAGCATGGTTTGCCGCAGCCAGTTGTAGCACGCATGGCTGGTAGTCCTGCTAGTCGCTGCTTTGCTTCCAGCAAAACGGCGGCGACGGCGCGCATCACAGCTTGCACCTTTCCCCGTTGCAGCAGCTCCATGGCAATGGCTTCCCGTGCAGTAGCAGCAGCAGCTCTACGATGATGCGGATTCGAGGGGAGGAGGGCGCCCCGTGCAGCAGCAATAGCAGCTCCACCACGACGATGCGGCTTCGTGGGGAGGGAGGCGCCCCGTGCTGCAGCAGCAGCAGCAAATGGCGTAGGAGAAAAATAGATAGGCAGGAGCAGCGGCGTGGGCAGGACAGGAAGAAAAGGGATAAGGAAGCAGGGCGGTGTGCGGCCAGCAGTCGCGCTGAAGAGGATAAGGGAGCAGGGCGGTGTGCGGTGCCCTTGTGGGGATGACGTGTCCCTTCCTGCGTTAGCGCTACGCGCGGTGTGAGCGAGTCGACCGACCGAAGTTCGGGCCGGTGCGCAGGGTCCCGGATCCACCCAGGCTCGTCTCCGAGCTTCTCTCTCCGGCGACAGCTTCATGGAATGAGAGCTTGGTTCGGACAGTCTTTCTTCCTATCGACGCGGAGGCAATTTTGAAGATTTTAGTGTGCACCCGTAATATACAAGATTTTTGAGCATGGAACCCGGACAAGAAAGGCCAGTTTAGTGTGAGCTCGGCTTATAGATTCTTACTCAAGACTAAGCTCCAGCGGGAGGAGTGGCTGAATGGTGGTAGTGGGACGTCTAACTCTGAGCAGGACGAAAAGGCTTGGACTGCACTTTGGAAACTTAAAGTCCCTTCGAAATTGAGAATTTTCCTTTGGAGATTTGCTTACCATTCGCTCCCAACAGCCAATGTGTTGAAACGAAGGAACATGTCAGTGCAGGACGTCTGTCCGTTGTGCGGGTGTGAGGATTCTTGGCGACATGCCCTAGTTGTATGTACGATGTCCCGGTGTGTCTGGGCGCTGTCAAATGAAGCGCTGGTCTCCCAGATGTCAGATAACCTGAAGGCTAATGCGAGGATATGGTTGTTCGAACTAAATGAGAGTTTGGACCATGACAGATTCACTAAAATGGTCATCACACTATGGGCCATTTGGTATGCAAGGAGAAAGGTTGTTTATGAGTCAATTTTTCAGAGTCCGCAACAGACTACGTCTTTCATTAACAACTATATTGCAGAACTGGGCATGCTGCAAGGTGGGAGGGAACATAAAATCACAACAACAATCCCGCCCCAACAGCCGAAGAGATGGCTACCGCCTCCCAGTGGCACAACGAAGATTAATGTGGACGGAGCGGTTTCGAACCAGGCGAGGAGGGGCAGTAGCGGCGGTCTGCCGTGATCAGGAAGGCAAATATCTTGGCTCATTAGCTGTGATTTACTATGTAGTGACTGATCCGCTATTGCTGAAAACCTTAGCCTGCCGTGAAGCGCTAGCATTGGCGGATGATCTGGCGGAGCAGAAATTATATGTGACTTCGGACTGCCAAGAAGCAGTGAATGACATAAAGAGAGGCACTAGAGGCCCCAATGCGGCGCTAGTACATGAAATAACGTATCATAGTAATAGTTTTACTTCTTGCTCTTTTGTTTTCGAGCGTAGGAATCATAATTTCGAGGCTCACAATCTTGCCAAGTTTGCTTGTAATCTAGACATAGATAGACATGTGTGGTTGGGTTACCCCCATGACCCGAATCTTGTACCTATGACAATTTCTTTGAATGAATAAAGCAGGCAAGATTTCTCAAAAAAAAAATTTAATGCACCGCGCGATGACATGTGCTAGCGGCCGCCGAACCAATTGCAAGGAATTGTCTTTTGGTGATGTCCGAGTCATTATCGCATGCTCAACTTACTACATTGGTTATTTCACTATGGGCTATCTGGCATGCAATACGCAAACTCATTTACGAGGGAGAGCAACAAAGTTTACTGAGAATACATATGTTCATTAAAAGGTTCACGAAGGATTTGAATTTGATCAAGAAGTTGCTCGGACAGGCTAGTCTGGTGAGTATCAGCAATGCTCCAAGATGGATCCCTCCTGAGCAAGGCACAAGCAAAATTAATGTGAGATGGGGTTGTAGCCAGAGATGGCTCTTGCAGTTCTTTCAGTGTAGCTGCACGCAACTCATCACAAGTCTACTTGGGTTCTTTGGCTGTAATGATTGAAGGAGTGAATGATCCTGAAATTTTAAAGACGATGGCATATCATGAAGGGTTGGCCTTGGCAATGGACCTTCAGCTGGCAAAGACTAAACTTGCAACAGACTACAAAGGAGTGGTGAGTGACCTGATGAAGGGATCTTCAGGATCGAACGCGACAACTCCATAAGATCAACCAACAAGCTTTATCCTTTGTTTCTTGCTCTTTTGCTCATGAAGGATGCCGTTGAATGTGGAAGCTCATAGCTTAGCGAACCATACTCTTTCTTTATCTAAAGGTCGTCATGTGTGGTTTTTGAACCCTCATGACGTTAATGTAATTCCGATATAACTTTTATTCGAGCAATAAAGTGAGTGTGTTTCCCTAAAATAATTGCTATGCCAGGACAACAATAATCCTAGTTGAGGGCACACAAAGCCTGAAAGCGATTGAGGAACGCTAACCCGGTTCATTGCACATGGTGCACGTTCTTTCAAAGCACTTCTTTTGTTCCGTTTCAAATGCCTTTTTGTTTGTTTTTTCTTCGGTCTTTTATTTTGTTTCGGGTTTTTTATTTTAAACAGTTCCCTTTCTTAAAAATGTTTCGTATTTCAAAAACTATTCTAGATTTTTTTAAACCACAAATTTAAAAAGTGTTTGGATTTTTATTTATCTTTTATTCTTCTAATACAGGGTGAAATGTTTATAATACATGGTGAAATTCTTTAATATATGATGGACATTTTTTGAATACACACAATGCATTTTTAATATATGTTGAAATTTTATTAATAGGTATTTTTTTTTAAAATAGTGAACTTTTTTATTATAGAATTAATATATTTTTGTAGACGCTGAGATTTTTAAACGCTTCTGAACATTTTAATTTTTTAATACTTTTAAGTTTTTAAATAGTGTTTTATAAATTCACAAATATTTTTACAAATTCCATCATGTATTTGAGAAAAATCATTATGTGTCTTATAAAAAGTTCAAGATGTATCTGAAAAGTCCATGCCTGCACGCTAGAGCCAATAAGACATACATTCTCCTTCATTAGAGTCCAGGCCTGCAACACACAACTCGTCCATTGTGAATGTTGGGTAAAAGACCAACCAACCCACACGGTCCCAGGAGAAGAGAAGAGGGGAGCAACTAGTTAACGAGGGTTCATTCGGGAGCCTCACAACGATCAGCGTCATTTGGCGCGCTCTCAGCCATTCGTCACGTGTCGCGTTTTGGACGCTTTCTCCGGATATATTTTTTTATTTTTTCGCACGTGTTCTCGGCTTTTTAAACGGTTTTTTTCGGGTTTTTTCGACGTTTTGATTTTCCCCCGGTCTTCCTTAGCTTTTCGATAAAAAAATAAAAAAAAAATTATGCGAAAAAACGCATTTTCTTTTTTTATTCTTTCACGAAAGTCACGGTTTTTTTCCACAAGAGGCACGGTTGTGCTTTAGCGAGAGTCACGGCCATGCCTTTCGAAAACGAAAAAACGCATTTTCTATTTATTTTTCTTTCGCGAGAGTCACGTTTTTGCTTCCACGCGAGGCACGGTTGTGCTTTCGCGAGAGTCACGGCCGTGCCTCTTGAAAAGGAAAAAACAAAACGTGTTTTCTGGTTTTTTTTCGCGAGAGTCATGGTTTTGCTACCGCGAGAGACACGGTTGTTCTTTCGCGAGAGTCACGGACGTGCTTCTCAGAAAAGGAAAAAACGCGTTTTCTGTTTTTTTTCGCGAGAGTCACGGTTTTGCTTCTGCGAGGGCACGGTTGTGCTTTCGCGAGAGTCACGGCCGTGCCTCTCGAAAACAGAAAAAAAATCTTCTGTTTTTTCTTTCTTTCACGAGAGTCACGGTTTTGCTTCCACGAGAGGCACGGGCGTGATTTCGCGAGAGGCACGGGTGTGATCTAGTGTGATTTTTCCGGCACATCATGCCTCCTGACTAGGGATGATTCCTCTGAAGGTCGTGCTGCTTTGCTCAATGCGGCTCTTGTCTATTTCCATTTTGCTAAGAGTCTCCTCGCAGATGAGGTTTAATCCGCTGCCACCGTCCATGAGCACTTTAGTAAGCCGGAAGCCATCCATAATTGGACTAAGGACCAAAGCGGCTGGTGCTCGGGCTGCTCGGAATTGAGGTTCGTCACTGGCATTGAAGGTTATAGTCGTATCGTTCCATGGATTTATTGTTGCAACGTGGCAGACTTCGGCGAGACTGCGGAGTGCTCGCTTGCGCCTATTATTTGAGGCGATATTCTCGAAGACTGTCAGTACTGTATTGTTATTTTCCACGGGATGGTGCTCTGTGGTATTGTTGATGAGGAGATTGTTGGGGAACGCAGTAATTTCAAAAAATTTCCTACGCACACGCAAGATCATGGTGATGCATAGCAACGAGAGGGGAGAGTGTTGTCTACGTACCAACGCAGACCGACTGCGGAAGCGATCACACAACGTAGAGGAAGTAGTCGTACGTCTTCCCGATCCGACCGATCCAAGCACCGTTACTCCGGCACCTCCGAGTTCTTAGCACACGTACAGCTCGATGACGATCCCCGGGCTCCGATCCAGCAAAGCTTCGGGGAGGAGTTCCGTCAGCATGACGGCGTGATGACGATCTTGATGTTCTACCGATGCAGGGCTTCGCCTAAGCACTACAACGATATGATCGAGGTGGAATATGGTGGCAGGGGGCACCGCACACGGCTAAGGAACGATCACGTTGATCAACTTGTGTGTCTTGGGGTGCCCCCTGCCCCCGTATATAAAGGAGCAAGGGGAGGAGGCCGGCCGGCCAGGTATGGCGCGCCAAGGAGGAGTCCTCCTCCTAGTAGGAGTAGGACTCCTTCTAGGAGGGGGAAAGAGGTGGAGTGGGAGAAGGAAAGGGGGGGGGCGCCGCCCCCCTCCCCTAGTCCAATTCGGACCAGGGAGGAGGTGGCACGCGGCCCACCTCTGGCAGCCCTTCTCTCTCCACTAAAGCCCATAAGGCCCATAACTTCTCCCAGTAGGGTTCCGGTAACCCTCCGGCTCTCCGGTTTTCTCCGAAATCACCCGGAACACTTCCGGTGTCCGAATATAGTCATCCAATATATCAATCTTTTATGTCTCGACCATTTCGAGACTCCTCGTCATGTCCGTGATCACATCCGGGACTCCGAACTAACTTCGGTACATCAAAATGCATAAACTCATAATAACTGTCATCGTAACGTTAAGCGTGCGGACCCTACGGTTCGAGAACAATGTAGACATGACTGAGACACATCTCCGGTCAATAACCAATAGCGGGACCTGGATGCCCATATTGGCTCCTACATATTCTACGAAGATCTTTATCGGTCAGACCGCATAACAACATACGTTGTTCCCTTTGTCATCTGTATGTTACTTGCCCGAGATTCGATCGTCGGTATCCAATACCTAGTTCAATCTCGTTACCGGCAAGTCTCTTTACTCGTTCCGTAATACATCATCTCGCAACTAACTCATTAGTTGCAATGCTTGCAAGGCTTAAGTGATGTGTATTACCGAGAGGGCCCAGAGATACCTCTCCGACAATCGGAGTGACAAATCCTAATCTCGAAATACGCCAACCCAACATCTATCTTTGGAGACACCTGTAGTACTCCTTTATAATCACCCAGTTACGTTGTGACGTTTGGTAGCACCCAAAGTGTTCCTCCGGCAAACGGGAGTTGCATAATCTCATAGTCATAGGAACATGTATAAGTCATGAAGAAAGCAATAGCAACATACTAAACGATCGGGTGCTAAGCTAATGGAATGGGTCATGTCAATCAGATCATTCTACTAATGATGTGACCTCGTTAATCAAATAACAACACTTTGTTCATGGTTAGGAAACATAACCATCTTTGATTAACGAGCTAGTCAAGTAGAGGCATACTAGTGACACTAAGTTTGTCTATGTATTCACACATGTATTATGTTTCTGGTTAATACAATTCTAGCATGAATAATAAACATTTATCATGATATAAGGAAATAAATAATAACTTTATTATTGCCTCTAGGGCATATTTCCTTCAGTCTCCCACTTGCACTAGAGTCAATAATCTAGATCACATCACCGTGTGATTAACATCGATAGTTCACATCATCATGTGATTAACACCCATAGTTCACATTGCCATGTGACCAACACCCAAAGGGTTTACTAGATTCGGTAATCTAGTTCACATCACTATGTGATTAACACCCAAAGAGTACTAAGGTGTGATCATGTTTTGCTTGTGAGAGAATCTTAGTCAACGGTCTTTCACATTCAGATCCGTTATGTATTTTGCAATTTTCTATGTCTACAATGCTCTGCACGGAGCTACTCTAGCTAATTGCTCCCACTTTCAATATGTATCTAGATCGAGACTTAGAGTCATCCAGATCCGTGTCAAAACTTGCATTGACGTAGCTTTTTACGACGAACCTTTTGTCACCTCCATAATCGAGAAATATTTCCTTATTCTACTAAGGATAATATTAACCGCTGTCTAGTGATCTAGAAGAGATCTGGTACACAGTATGGCATACTTTATAGAACCTATGGCCAAGGCATAGGGAATGACTTTCATTCTCTTTCTATCTTCTGTCGTGGTCGAGCTTTGAGTCTTACTCAACTTCACACCTTGTAATACAGGCAAGAACTCTTTCTTTGACTGCTCCATTTTGAACTACTTCAAAATCTTGTCAAGGTATGTACTCATTGAAAAAACTTATCAAGCGTCTTGATCTATCTCTATAGATCTTGAAGCTCAATATGTAAGCAGCTTCACCGAAGTCTTTCTTTGAAAAACTCCTTTTAAATACTCCTTTATGCTTTACAGAACAATTCTACATTATTTCCGATCAACAATATGTCATTCACATATACTTATCAGAAATGCTGTAGTGCTCCCACTCACTTTCTTGTAAATACAGGCTTCACCGCAAGTCTGTATAAAACTATATGCTTTGATCAACTCATCAAAGCGTATATTCCAACTCCGAGATGCTTGCACCAGTCCACAGATGGATCGCTGGAGCTTGCACATTTTGTTAGCACCTTTTGGATTGACAAAAACTTCTGGTTGCATCATATACAACTCTTCTTTAATAAATCCATTAAGGAATGCAGTTTTGTTTATCCGTTTGCCAGATTTCATAAAATGCGGCAATTACTAACATGATTCGGACAGACTCAAGCATAGATACGAGTGAGAAGCTCTCATCGTAGTCAACACCTTGAACTTGTCGAAAACCTTTTTGCGACAATTCTAGCTTTGTAGATAGTAACATTACTATCAGCGTCCGTCTTCCTCTTGAAGATCCATTTATTCTCAATTGCTTGCCGATCATCGGGCAAGTCAACCAAAGTCCAAACTTTGTTCTCATACATGGATCATATCTCAGATTTCATGGCCTCAAACCATTTCGCGGAATCTGGGCTCATCATCGCTTCCTCATAGTTCATAGGTTCGTCATGGTCAAGTAACATGACCTCCAGAACAGGATTACCGTACCACTTTGGTATGGATCTCACTCTGGTTTACCTACGAGATTCGGTAGTAACTTGATCTGAAGTTAGATGATCATCATCATTAGCTTCCTCACTAATTGGTGTAGTAGTCACAAGAACAGATTTTGTGATGAACTACTTTCCAATAAGGGAGAAGGTACAATTACCTTATCAAGTTTTCTACTTTCCTCCCACTCACTTCTTTCGAGAGAAACTCCTTCTCTAGAAAAACTCCGAATTTAGCAACAAAAGTCTTGCCTTCGGATTTGTGATAGAAGGTGTACCCAACTGTCTCCTTTGGGTATCCTATGAAGACATATTTTTCCGATTTGAGGTTGAGCTTATCGAGATGAAACTTTTTCACATAAGCATCGCAACTCCAAACTTTAAAAAACGACAGCTTAGGTTTCTTGCCAAACCATAGTTCACACGGTGTCGTCTCAACGGATTTAGATGGTGCCCTATTTAACGTGAATGCAGCTGTCTCTAATGCATAACCCCAAAACGATAGTGGTAGACCGGTAAGATACATCATAGATTGTACTATATCTAATAAAGTACGGTTATGACGTTCGTATACACCATTATGCTGTGGTGTTCCGGGTGGCACGAATTTGTGAAACTATTCCACATTGTTTTAATTGAAGACCAAACTCGTAACTCAAATATTTGTCTCCGCGATCAGATCGTAGAAGCGTTATTTTCTTGTTACGATGATTCTCCACTTCACTCTGAAATTCTTTGAACTTTTCAAATGTTTCAGACTTATGTTTCATCAAGTAGATATACTCATATCTGCTCAAATCATCTGTGAAGATCAGAAAATAGTGATACCTATCGCAAGCCTCAATATTCATCGGACCACATACATCAGTATGTATGATTTCCAACAAATCTGTTGCTTGCTTCATTGTTCCGGAGAACGGCGTTTTAGTCATCTTGCCCATAAGGCATGGTTCGCAAGCATCAAGTGATTCATAATCAAGTGATTCCAAAATCCCATCAGCATGGAGTTTCTTCATGCGCTTTACACCAATATGACCTAAACGGCAGTGCCACAAATAAGTTGCACTATCATTATTAACTTCGCATCTTTTCGTTTCAATATTATGAATATGTGTATCACTAAGATCGAGATCCAATGAACTATTTTCATTGGGTGTGCAACCATATAAGGTTTTATTCATGTAAACAGAACAACAATTTATTCTTTTACTTAAATGAATAACCGTATTACAATAAACATGATCAAATCATATTCATGCTCAACGCAAACACCAAATAACACTTATTTAGGTTCAACACTAATCCCGAAAGTATAGGGAGTGTGCGATGATGATCATATCAATCTTGGAACCACTTCCAACACACATCATCACTTCACCCTTAACTAGTCTCTGTTCATTCTGCAATTCCCGTTTCGAGTTACTACTCTTAGCAACTGAACTAGCATCAAATACTAAGGGGTTGCTATAAACACTAGTAAAGTACACATCAATAACATGTATATCAAATATACTTATGTTCACTTTGCCATCCTTCTTATCCGCCAATCACTTGGGGTAGTTCCGCTTCCAGTGACCAGTCCCTTTGCAGTAGAAGCACTCAGTCTCAGGCTTAGGTCCAGACTTGGGCTTCTTCACTTGAGCAGCAACTTGCTTGCTGTTCTTTTTGAAGTTCCCCTTCTTCCCTCTGCCCTTTTCTTGAAACTAGTGGTCTTGTCTACCATCAACACTTGATGTTTTTCTTGATTTCTACCTTCATCGATTTCATCATCATGAAAAACTCGGGAGTCGTTTTCGTCATCCCTTGCATACTATAGTTCATCACGAAGTTCTACTAACTTGGTCATGGTGACTAGAGAATTCTGTCAATCACTATCTTATCTGGAAGATTAACTCCCACTTGATTCAAGCGATTGTAGTACCCAGACAATCTGAGCACATGCTCACTAGTTGAGCGATTCTGCTCCATCTTTTAGCTATAGAACTTGTTGGAGACTTCATATCTCTCAACTCGGGTATTTGCTTGAAATATTATATTCAACTCCTGGAACATCTCATATGGTCCATGACGTTCAAAACGTCTTTGAAGTCCCGATTCTAAGCCATTAAGCATGGTGCACTAAACTATCAAGTAGTCATCATATTGAGCTAGCCAAACGTTCACAACGTCTGCATCTGCTCCTGCAATAGGTCTGTCACCTAGCGGTGCATCAAGGACATAATTCTTCTGTGCAGCAATGAGGATAAACCTCAGATCACGGATCCAATCCGCATCATTGCTACTAACATCTTTCAACACAATTTTCTCTAGGAACATATCAAAATAAACACATGGAAGCAACAACGCGAGCTATTGATCTACAACATAATTTGCAAAATACTACCAGGACTAAGTTCATGATAAATTTAAGTTCAATTAATCATATTACTTAAGAACTCCCACTTAGATAGACATCCATCTAATCCTCTAAGTGATCACGTGATCCAAATCAACTAAACCATGTCCGATCATCACGTGAGATGGAGCAGTTTCATTGGTGAACATCACTATGTTGATCATATCTACTATATGATTCACGCTCGACCTTTCGGTCTCCGTGTTCCGAGGCCATATCTGTATATGCTTGGCTTGTCAAGTATAACCAGAGTATTCCGCGTGTGCAAATGTTTTGCACCCGTTGTATTTGAACGTAGAGCCTATCACACCCGATCATCACGTGGTGTCTCAGCACGAAGAACTTTCGCAACGGTGCATACTCAGGGAGAACACTTCTTGATAATTAGTGAGAGATCATCTTATAATGCTACCGTTAATCAAAGCAAGATAAGATGCATAAAAGATAAACATCACATGCAATCAATATAGGTGATATGATATGGCCATCATCATCTTGTGCCTGTGATCTCCATCTCCGAAGCACCGTCATGATCACCATCGTCACCGGCATGACACCATGATCTCCATCATCTTGATCTATATCAATGTGTCGTCACGTGGTCGTCTCGCCAACAATTGCTCTTGCAACTATTGCTATCACATAGCGATAAAGTAAAGCAATTATTTGGCGCTTGCATCTTATGCAATAAAGAGACAACCATAAGGCTTTTGCCAGTTGCCGATAACTTCAACAAAACATGATCTTCTTATACAACAACTTATAACTCATCACGTTTTGACCATATCACATCACAACATGCCCTGCAAAAACAAGTTAGACGTCCTCTACTTTGTTGTTGCAAATTTTACGTGGCTGCTACGGGCTTAAGCAAGAACTCATCTCACCTACGCATCAAAACCACAACGATAGTTTGTCAAATAGACTCCGTTTTAACCTACGCAAGGACTGGGCGTAGCCACACTCGGTTCAACTAAAGTTGGAGAGACAGTCGCCCGCAAGCCATCTATGTGCAAAGCACGTCGAGGGAACCGGTCTCGCGTAAGCGTACGCATAAGGTTGGTCCGGGTCGTCTCGTCCAATAATACCGCTGAACCAAAGTATGACATGCTGGTAGGCAGTATGACTTGTATCGCCCACAACTCACTTGTGTTCTACTCGTGCATATAACATCAAACCATAAAACCTAGGCTCGGATGCCACTGTTGGGGAACGCAGTAATTTCAAAAAATTTCCTACGGACACGCAAGATCATGGTGATGCATAGCAACGAGAGGGGAGAGTGTTGTCTACGTACCAACGCAGACCGACTGCAGAAGCGATCACACAACGTAGAGGAAGTAGTCGTACGTCTTCCCGATCCGACCGATCCAAGCACCGTTACTCCGGCACCTCCGAGTTCTTAGCACACGTACAGCTCGATGACGATCCCCGGGCTCCGATCCAGCAAAGCTTCGGGGAGGAGTTCCGTCAGCACGACGGCGTGATGACGATCTTGATGTTCTACCGACGCAGGGCTTCGCCTAAGCACTACAACGATATGATCGAGGTGGAATATGGTGGCAGGGGGCACCGCACACGGCTAAGGAACGATCACGTGGATCAACTTGTGTGTCTTGGGGTGCCCCCTACCCCCGTATATAAAGGAGCAAGGGGAGGAGGCCAGCTGGCCAGGTGTGGCGCGCCAAGGAGGAGTCCTCCTCCTAGTAGGAGTAGGACTCCTACTAGGAGGGGGAAAGAGGTGGAGTGGGAGAAGGAAAGGGGGGGCGCCGCCCCCCTCCCCTAGTCCAATTCGGACCAGGGAGGAGGTGGCGCGCGGCCCACCTATGGCAGCCCTTCTCTCTCTCCACTAAAGCCCATAAGGCCCATAACTTCTCCCGGTAGGGTTCCGGTAACCCTCCGGCTCTCCGGTTTTCTCCGAAATCACCCGGAACACTTCCGGTGTCCGAATATAGTCATCCAATATATCAATCTTTTATGTCTCGACCATTTCGAGACTCCTCGTCATGTCCGTGATCACATCCGGGACTCCGAACTAACTTCGGTACATCAAAATGCATAAACTCATAATAACTGTCATCGTAACGCTAAGCGTGCGGACCCTACGGTTCGAGAACAATGTAGACATGACTGAGACACATCTCCGGTCAATAACCAATAGCGGGACCTGGATGCCCATATTGGCTCCTACATATTCTACGAAGATCTTTATCGGTCAGACCGCATAACAACATACGTTGTTCCCTTTGTCATCGGTATGTTACTTGCCCGAGATTCGACCGTCGGTATCCAATACCTAGTTCAATCTCGTTACCGGCAAGTCTCTTTACTCGTGCCATAATACATCATCTCGCAACTAACTCATTAGTTGCAATGCTTGCAAGGCTTAAGTGATGTGTATTACCGAGAGGGCCCAGAGATACCTCTCCGACAATCGGAGTGACAAATCCTAATCTTGAAATACGCCAACCCAACATCTATCTTTGGAGACACCTGTAGTACTCCTTTATAATCACCCAGTTACCTTGTGACGTTTGGTAGCACCCAAAGTGTTCCTCCGGCAAACGGGAGTTGCATAATCTCATAGTCATAGGAACATGTATAAGTCATGAAGAAAGCAATAGCAACATACTAAACGATCGGGTGCTAAGCTAATGGAATGGGTCATGTCAATCAGATCATTCTACTAATGATGTGACCTCGTTAATCAAATAACAACACTTTGTTCATGGTTAGGAAACATAACCATCTTTGATTAACGAGCTAGTCAAGTAGAGGCATACTAGTGACACTAAGTTTGTCTATGTATTCACACATGTATTATGTTTCCGGTTAATACAATTCTAGCATGAATAATAAACATTTATCATGATATAAGGAAATAAATAATAACTTTATTATTGCCTCTAGGGCATATTTCCTTCAGAGATCCTCATCGCTCTTGGCCACCTGCCGGAGTATCCAACATGCTCTAAGGCTGTGTGTTGGCATGGTATCCGGTGTACTGTGAATTTTGCATGGCCCATTGAGCCATCCCTCCAATACGGTTCCACGCCCTGTAGTGGGCTTTGGTTTCTTTGTAATTGGATCGGGTGACTTACGAGAGTACACCCTTTTAGTTCGGATGGAGGGTTTAGTGAGAGCCGGAGGATCCCAAAATTTGGTTTGGGTTTTCCAGGTGCTTTCCATCGATAGTACTTCTGTACTATGGCCGCCAAGTCAGCGAAGTGTGCTATGTCACGGCGACTTATGGCGTTGAGGACTCCCTTGTCCGTGCAATTTTTGCAAAAGAATGAAATTGCGTCTTCCTCGCGACAGTCCTCGACCTTGCTCATTACAAGGAGGAATCTGGCCCAATAGTGATGTACTGTCTCTTGGGGCTCTTGTCTAATGTGGAAAAGATCACTCATGTGAGGGTGGGTGGGTATATTTAGGTCCAAACCCTGACCCGATCTGAGACCCAGGGGCAGAGGAGTTTCCGAGCTTGGCAGTTCGGGCTCCGGCAATAGTTCTGGCCCGCTGTCCGATTCCAGGTTCGAAGCTTGGGCTATGTCTCCCCGTAGACAGGTATCCGGCTCGGAGAGCTCGGGAATCCGGACATAGTTTGTCCTCAAAATAGAGGAAGAATCGCTGCATTGCTCCTCCACCACCGCTATCTGATGGGTGACCGGCGGAGAGTTAATCTCCCTTTGGTCTGGTTTAAGCCCTATCCGATCATAGTCCATAGCGACTCCCAAGGCGGCGATGTGATCCAAGAGCTCGTACAAGGAAAAGAGCTCCAATGGATCCATCTGCTCGGTGAATCCCAAGCCGACGTGGAGGCTATTTTTGATGACCCGAGAAGTCATCGTCGGCGCGACGGCCGAACGGGCGGTCATGACGAAGCCGCCTAGTCGGAGAGTTTGGCCTACAGCCAGGGCTCCCCCAGAGGTAATGTTGTCCTTGACAACAAGACGAGCCATCAAGCCTTATCGTGACGGCACAGTGGAACTCTCAATGAAATCACCAATGTCGGTGTCAAAACCGGCGGATCTCGGGTAGGGGGTCCCGAATTGTGCGTCTAAGGCTGATGGTAACAGGAGGCGGGGGACACAATGTTTACCTAGGTTCGGGTCCTCTCGATGGAGGTAATACCCTACTTCCTGCTTGATTGATCTTGATGATATGAGTATTACAAGAGTTGATCTACCACGAGATCGTAGAGGCTAAACCCTAGAAGCTAGCCTATGATTATGATTGTTGTTGTCCTACGGACTAAACCCTCCGGTTTATATAGACACCGGAGGGGTCTAGGGTTACACAGAGTCGGTTACAAGGGAGGAGATCTACATATCCGAATTGCCAAGATTGCCTTCCACACAAAGGAGAGTCCCACCCGAACATGGGACGACGTCTTCAATCTTGTATCTTCATAGTCCAACAGTCCAGCCAAAGTATATAGTACGGCTGTCCGAGGACCCCCTAATCCAGGACTCCCTCACCTTGCTGCCCCTGCTATCACTGGGAAAGGACACCGCAAGATTGCACCCAAAGCTAAGCACTTCTCCCATTGCAAGAAAGATCAATCTAGTAGGCCAAACCAAACTGATAATTTGAAGAGACTTGCAAAGATAACCAATCATACATAAAAGATTTCAGAGAAGAATCAAATATTGTTCATAGATAAACTTGATCATAAACCCACAATTCATCGGATCTCGACAAACACACCGCCAAAAGAGTTACATCGAATAGATCTCCAAGAAGATCGAGGAGAACATTGTATTGAGATCCAAAGAGAGAAAAGAAGCCATCTAGCTAATAACTATGGACCCGAAGGTCTGTGGTAAACTACTCACACATCATCGGAGTGGCTATAGTGTTGATGTAGAAGCCCTCCACGATCGATTCCCCCTCCGGCGGAGCTCCAGAAAAGGCCCCAAGATGGGATCTCTTGGGTATAGAAGGTTGCGGCAGTCGAAATAGGGTTCCATGGTGCTCCTGGATGTTTTCGGGGTATATGGATATATATAGGAGGAAGAAGTAGGTCGGTGGAGCTGCGAAGGGCCCACGAGGGTGGGGGACGCGCCCAGGGGGCACGCGCGCCCTCCTGCCTCATGGCCACCTCGTTTCTTTCTTGACGTCTACTCCAAGTCCTCTGGATCACGTTTGTTCCAAAAATAACTCTCCTGAAGGTTGGATTCCGTTTGATATTCCTTTTCTGTGAAACACTGAAATACGCAAAAAAAACAACAGTTTGCACCGGGCCTTGGGTTAGTAGGTTATTCCCAAAAATAATATAAAAGTGTATAAATAATCCCATTAACATCCAAAATAGATAATATAATAGCATGGAACAATCAAAAATTATAGATACGTTGGAGACGTATCAAGCATCCCCAAGCTTAATTCCTGCTCGTCCTCGAGTAGGTAAATGATAAAAACAGAATTTTTGATGTGGAATGCTACCTAGCATAATTCTCAATGTAATTTTCTTTATTGTGGCATGAATGTTCACATCCGAAAGATTCAAGATAAAAATTTAATATTGACATAAAAATAATAATACTTCAAGCATACTAACAAAGCAATTATGTCTTCTCAAAATAACATGGCCAAAGAAAGTTATCCCTACAAAATCATATAGTCTGGCTATGCTCTATCTTCACCACACAAAATATTTAAATCATGCACAACCCCGATGACAAGCCAAGCAATTGTTTCATACTTTTGACGTTCTCAAACTTTTTCAATCTTCACGCAATATATGAGCGTGAGCCATGGACATAGCACTATATGTGGAATAGAATGGTGGTTGTGGAGAAGACAAAAAAGGAGAAGATAGTCTCACATCAACTAGGCGTATCAACGGGCTATGGAGATGCCCATCAATAGATATCAATGTGAGTGAGTAGGGAATGCCATGCAACGGATGCACTAGAGCTATAAGTGTATGAAATCTCAACAAAAAAAACTAAGGGCGTGTTTGGTTCCTTGTGTAGCTACAGGCTGCATTGCATGGGGCGTCCTGGGTGAGCCTGGCCTGCTTGGGCTGATGCAAGTATGAGCAGAGATGGGTTTTTGGTGAACTTGCATGATATTGCTGCACCACGAGCACGTTTTTTTTGAATTTTGCTGGTCTTGCCAGATCATTATTTGCTAGCTACTTCAGCGACATATGGCTAGTACGTAATCCTGTCATGACCAAAACTGCACTGCTCCATTAGCTATCTCGCATACTTGAACTGAAACAGAGGAGATGGATCGACCGAGTTGTGCAGACTCGACCGATGTTGTTGTGAGTCACCGTGCAAAGGCACTGATCGTTTCCTTCAGTGAGGAACGCAGTGATGCAGCAGCGCGGGGCAACGAGATCCAGAGCTCAGCGGCTCTAGATGGTGGGACGACAACGGCAACAACGATGCTTGGTCAAGGACGACGGCGGCTGCAACACTTGGTCGAGGAGGACGGCGACGACGCTTGGTCGAGGATGGCGGCGGCGACGACACTTGGTCCAGGACGGTAGCGGCAGCGACGCTTGGTCGAGGATGACGACGGCGACGACGCTTGGTCGAGGACGATGGCGGCGGCGCTTGGTCGAGGACGGCGGCGGCGCTTGGTCGAGGACGACGACGGCGACGACGCTTGGTCGAGGACGATGGCGGCGGCGCTTGGTCGAGGACGGCGGCGGCGCTTGGTCGAGGACGGCGGCGGCGGCTACCCTTGGTCGTGAATGACGACGGCGATGACCAACACTTGGTTGAGGATGACGACGGTGCTTGGTGGAGGTTGAACGCAGACAACGGGGTTTGACGACGGCGGCGGAGACGTTTGGTCTAGCGGCGAAGAGATGAAAGATACAGAGTAGAAGAAAAGCGAACGAGCCAGAGCCTGCACGCGAGAAACGCGAGAAACTTGCGTTTCCCTCAGCCTGGCTGGGAGGCCTCCTTTTGCATCCACGGACCAGGCTCACCAGCCCATGCAGCCTACCAAACTAGGGGTGGAAATTGGTAGCGGATAATCCGAAATATCCGATATTCGTATTCGAGAAAATGCCTATTCGTATCCGAAACATCCGCATCCGAACCAAAATGAAAATGGAAATTATCCGTATCCAAATTTATTAAAAAAATAAAAAATAAAATATGGTAGGAGATTTTGAGACAAATATGGATATGGAAGTGGATATATCCGTATCCGAATAAGATTATGGGAGGTAATTTTCAAATTTCTAGACTCAATATTCCAATTATCCAACATAAAAGCCAAATAAGTGGTTAAATTTTACTCTTTATATTATTAAACTTATAAATTATTATGCATTACAATAGTATTTATTCATAAACCTATTTATCATTGACTTATTGTATGTCACAAGTTGATTATTTCAGGTCACATAGCTATCGACTGATTTACTTAAGCAATATGTTGATATTATTCGTATCCGTTCCGAATCAAGAAAATATCCGATACGTATCCGTATTTGAATAATATCCGAGCCGCATCCGTATCCGATAACATCCGTATTCGGATTCGTATTCGTTTTGAAAATATGAAAATGGAAGTGGCAAGAGCACTATCCGATCCACATCCGATCCGTTTCCACCCCTATACCAAACCATCCAAGTTTTGCATGGCGGGTGCGGGCCACATGCAAACCAGGAAACCAAACACCCCCTAAGTGGGTGTGCATCCAACTTGCTTGCTCACGAAGACCTCGGGCATTTTTAGGAAGCCCATCATTGGAATATACAGGCCAAGTTCTATAATGTAAAATTCCCACTAGTATATGAAGGTGACAAAATAGGAGACTCTCTATCATGAAGATCATGGTGCTACTTTGAAGCACAAGTGTGGTAAAAGGATAGTAGCATTGTCCCTTCTCTCTTTTTCTCTTATTTTTTATTTTTATTTGGGCATTTTCTCTTTTTTATGGCCTCTTTTTTTATTTTTATTTTTTTCGTCCGGAGTCTCATCCCGACTTGTGGGGGAATCATAGTCTCCATCATCCTTTCCTCAGTTGGGACAATGGTCTGATAATGATGATCATCACACTTTTATTTACTTACAACTCAAAAATTACAACTCGATACTTAGAACAAAATATGACTCTATATGAATGCCTCCAGCGGTGTACCGGGATGTGCAATGAATCATGAGTGACATGTATGAAATAATTATGAACGGTGGCTTTGCCACAAATACGATGTCAACTACATGATCATGCAAAGCAATATGACAATGATGTAACGTGTCATAATAAACGGAACAGTGGTAAGTTGCATGGAAATATATCTCGAAATGGCTATGGAAATGCCATAACAGGTAGGTATGGTGGCTATTTTGAGGAAGGTATATGGTGGGTTTATGGTATCGGCGAAAGTTGCGTGATACTAGAAAGGCTAGCAATGGTGGAAGGGTGAGAGTGCGTATAATCCATGGACTCAACATTAGTCATAAAGGACTCATATACTTATTGCAAAAATCTATTAGTTATCGAAACAAAGTACTACACACATGCTCCTTGGGGGA
Organism: Triticum monococcum; assembly: GCA_034509565.1. Taxonomy (NCBI): domain Eukaryota; kingdom Viridiplantae; phylum Streptophyta; class Magnoliopsida; order Poales; family Poaceae; genus Triticum; species Triticum monococcum. The sequence goes on from CM067843.1 coordinate 73,214,298, forward strand.
TATATTGGTAGGAAAAGACCATCGCTCATCCACGACCGCCACTCATAAGGAAGACAATCAATAAATAAATCATGATACGCCTTCATCACATAACGGTTCACCATACGTGCATGCTACGGGTATCACAAACTTTAACACAAGTATTTATCAAATTCACAACTACTCAACTATCATGACTCTAATATCACCATCTTTATATCTCAAAACAATCACCAAGTATCAAACTTCACATAGTATTCAATGCACTTTTTATGATAGTTTTTACTATACCCATCCTGGATGCCTATCATATTAGGACTAATTTTATAATCAAAGCAAATTACCATGCTGTTCTAAAGGACTCTCAAAATAATATAAGTGAATCATGAGAGATCAATAATTTCTATAAAATAAAACCACCACCGTGCTCTAAAAAATATAAGTGAAGCACTAAAGCAAAATTATCTAGCTCAAAGATATAAGTGGAGCACATAGAGTATTCTAATAAATTCCGATTCATGTGTGTCTCTCCCAAAAGGTGTGTACAGCAAGGATGATTGTGGTAAACTAAAAAATAAAGACTCAAATCCTACAAGACGCTCCAAGCCAAATACATATCATGTGGTGAATAAAAATATAGCCTCAACTAAAGTTACCGATGGAAGAAGACGAAAGAGGGGATGCCTTCCGGGGCATCCCCAAGCTTAGGCTTTTGGTTGTCCTTGAATTTTACCTTGGGGTGCCTTGGGCATCCCCAATCTTAGGCCCTTGCCACTCCTTATTCCAAAATCCATCAAATCTTTACCCAAAACTTGAAAACTTCAGAACACATAACTCAACAGAAAATCTCATGAGCTCCGTTAGTATAAGAAAACAAACCACCACTTAAGGTACTGTAATGAACTCATTCTTTATTTATATTGGTGTTAAACCTACTGTATTTCAACTTCCCTATGATTCATACCCTCCGATACTAGCCATCTATGCATCAAAATAAGCAAACAACACACGAAAAATAGAATCTGTCAAAAACAGAACAATCTGTAGTAATCTGTAGGTTTCGAATACTTCTGTAACCCCAAAAATTCTGAAATAAATTGGTGAACGTGAGGAATTTGTCTATTAATCATCTTCAAGAAGAATAAACCTAATCGCACTCTCCAGTAAAAAATGGCAGCAAATCTCATGAGCGCTAAAGTTTCTGTTTTTTATAGCAAAATCGCTAAAACTTCCCCCAAGTCTTCCCAAAGGTTCTACTTGGCACAAGCACTAATTAAAATCATAAAACAACATCTAAAAAGATTCTAGATGAATTATTTATTACTAAATAGAACCAAAAAGTAAGAAACAAAAATAAAATTGAGTTGCCTCCCAACAAGCGCTATCGTTTAACGCCCCTAGCTAGGCATAAAAACAAGAACAGTTCTAGGTATTATCATCTTTGGTATGCAATCCATAAGTGGCTCTCATAATAGATTCATAAGGTAATTTAATTTTATTTCTAGGAAAGTGTTCCATGCCTTTCCTTAACGAAAATTGGAATCTAATATTCCCTTCTTTCATATCAATAATTGCACCAATAGTTCTAAGGAAAGGTCTACCAAGAATAATGTGACATGTAGGATTGCAATCAATATCAAGAACAATGAAATTTACGGGCACATAATTCCTATTTGCAAAAATAAGAACATCATTAATCCTTCCCATAGTTTTCTTAATAGTGAAATCCACAAGATGCAAATTTAAAGAACAATCATCAAATTCACAGAAACCTAACACATCACACAAAGTTTTTGGAATCATGGAAACGCTAGCACCCAAATCACATAAAGCATAGCATTCATGATCTTTAATTTTAATTTTAATAGTAGGTTCCCACTCATCATGAAGTTTTCTAGGGATAGAAACTTCTGATTCAAGCTTTTCTTCATAAGATTGCATTAAAGCATCAACGATATGTTTGGTAAAAGCTTTATTTTGACTATAAGCATGCGGAGAATTTAGCACAGATTGCAACAAGGAAATACAATCTATCAAATAGCAATTATCATAATTAAATTCCTTGAAATCCAAAATAGTGGGTTCATTGCTATGTAAAGTTTTGACCTCTCCAATCCCACTTTTACCAATTTTCGCATCAAGGTCTAAAAACTCCGAATCATTGGGACGCCTTTTAACTAAAGTTGACTCATCTCTAGTCCCATCATTATCAAGATTCATATTGCAAAATAAAGATTTAATAGGAGACACATCAATCACTTTTAGATCTTCATCCTTATTATCATCAAAACTAGAAGAACATGCTTTTATGAAGCAATCTTTTTTAGCACGCATCCTAGTGGTTCTTTCTTTGCACTCATCAATGGAAATTCTCATGGCTTTGAGAGACTCATTGATATCATGCTTAGGTGTAATAGATCTAAGTTTAAAAGAATCAACACCAAGAGAAATTCTATCCACGTTCCTAGCCAACTCATCAATCTTAGACAATTTTTCTTCAATCAAAGCATTGAAACTCTTTGCGAAATAATAAATTCTTTAATACTAGATTCAAAATCAGAGGGCATATTATTATTATTACCATAAGAATTGTTGTAGGAATTATCATAATTATTAGAGGAATTACTAGGATACGGCCTAGGATTAAAGTTTCCTCTATACACGTTATTACCAAAATTGTTCCTACCAACAAAATTCACATCCATTGATTCATTATTATTCTCAATCAAAGTAGAAAAAGGCATATCATTAGGATATGAAGAAACACTCTTATTAGCAAAAAAATGTTGGGTAACGTAGCAGAAATTCAAAAAAATTCCTACGTGTCACCAAGATCTATCTATGGAGAGACCAGCAACGAGGGGAAGGAGAGTGCATCTACATACCCTTGTAGATGGCTAAGCGGAAGCGTTCAAGAGAACGGGGTTGATGGAGTCGTACTCATCGTGATCCAAATCACCGATGATCCTAGTGCCGAATGGACGGCACCTCCGCGTTCAACACACGTACAGCCCGGTGACGTCTCCCATGCCTTGATCCAGCAAGGAGAGAGGGAGAGGTTGAGGAAGACTCCATCCAGCAGCAGCACAACGGTGTGGTGGTGGTGGAGGAGCGTGGCAATCCTGCAGGGCTTCGCCAAGCACCGCGAGATATGAGGAGAAAGAGAGGGAGGGCTGCACCAACAGGGAGAGATCAAATCGCGTATTGGGCAGCCCCTAGGCCTCATTATTTATAGGAGGAGGGGAGGAGGGTGCGCCCCCTCTAGGGTTCCCACCCCTAGGGGGCGGCAGCCCTAGATGGGAAAAGGGGGGCGGCCAAGAGGGGAGGGGGGGCGCCCCCTAGGGTGGGCCTTAGGGCCCATCTAAGCCTAGGGTTTCCCCTTCTCCTCCTTTGCTGCGCCTTGGGCCTTGTGGGAGGCGCACCAGCCCACTCAAGGGCTGGTCCCTTACCACTCTTGGCCCATGCAGCCCTCCGGGGCCGGTGGCCCCACTTGGTGGACCCCCGGGACCCTCCCGGTGGTCCCAGTACGTTACCGATAAACCCCGAAACTTTTCCGGTGACCAAAACAGGACTTCCCATATATAAATATTTACCTCTGGACCATTCCGGAACTCCTCGTGATGTCCAGGATCTCATCCGGGACTCCGAACAACATTCGGTAACCACATAAAAACTTCCTTTATAACCCTAGCGTCATCGAACCTTAAGTGTGTAGACCCTACGGGTTCGGGAACCATGCAGACATGACCGAGACGTTCTCCGGTCAATAACCAACAGCGGGATCTAGATACCCATGTTGGCTCCCACATGCTCCACGATGATCTCATCGGATGAACCACGATGTCAAGGACTTAATCAATCCCGTATACAATTCCCTTTGTCTATCGATATGATACTTTCCCGAGATTCGATCATCGGTATCCCTATACCTTGTTCAATCTCGTTACCGGCAAGTCTCTTTACCCGTTCTGTAACACATCATCCCGTGATCAACTCCTTGATCACATTGTGCACATTATGATGATGTCCTACCGAGTGGGCCCAGAGATACCTCTCCGTCACACGGAGTGACAAATCCCAGTCTCGATTCGTGCCAACCCAACAGACACTTTTGGAGATACCCGTAGTGCACCTTTATAGTCACCCAGTTACGCTGTGACGTTTGGCACACCCAAAGCACTCCTACGGTATCCGGGAGTTGCACAATCCCATGGTCTAAGGAAATGATATTTGACATTAGAAAAGCTTTAGCATACGAACTACACGATCTTTGTTCTAGGCTTAGGATTGGGTCTTGTCCATCACATCATTCTCCTAATGATGTGATCCCGTTATCAACGACATCCAATGTCCATGGTCAGGAAACCGTAACCATCTATTGATCAACGAGCTAGTCAACTAGAGGCTTACTAGGGACATGGTGTTGTCTATGTATCCACACATGTATCTGAGTTTCCTATCAATACAATTCTAGCATGGATAATAAACGATTATCATGAACAAGGAAATATAATAATAACCAATTTATTATTGCCTCTAGGGCATATTTCCAACAGTCTCCCACTTGCACTAGAGTCAATAATCCAGCTCACATCGATATGTGATTAACACTCAAGGTGACATCCCCATGTGACTAACACCCAAAGAGTTCTGGGTTTGATCATGTTATGCTTGTGAGAGAGGTTTCAGTCAATGGGTCTGCAGCATTCAGATCCGTATGTACTTCGCAAATTTCTATGTCATCTTGTAGATGCAACTACTACGCTACATTTGGAGCTATTCCAAATAACTGTTCTACTATACGAATCCAGTTTACTACTCAGAATAATCTGGATTAGTGTCAAAGTTTGCATCGGCGTAACCCTTTACGACAAACTCTTTTACCACCTCCATAATCGAGAAAATTCCTTAGTCCACCAGTTACTAAGGATAACTTTGACCGCTGTCCTGTGATCCATTCTTGGATCACTCTTGTACCCCTTGACTGACTCATGGCAAGGCACATTTCAGGTGCGGTACACGACATAGCATACTGTAGAGCCTATGTCTTAAGCATAGGGGACGACCTTCGTCCTTTCTCTCTATTCTGCCGTGGTCGAGCTTTAAGTCTTAACTTCATACCTTACAACTCAGGCAAGAACTCCTTCTTTGACTGATCCAACTTGAACACCTTCAAGATCATGTCAAGGTATGTGCTCATTTGAAAGTACCATTAAGCGTTATGATCTATCCTTATAGATCTTGATGCTCAACGTTCAAGTAGCTTAATCCAGGCTTCCCATTGAAAAACACTTTTCAAATAACTCCGCATGCTTTTCAGAAATTCTACATCATTTCCGATCAACAATATGTCAACAACATATATTCACCAGAAATTCTATAGTGCTCCCACTCACTTCTTTGGAAATACAAGTTTCTCATAAACTTTGTATACACCCAAAATCTTTGATCATCATCAAAGTGTATATTCCAACTCCAAGATGCTTACTCCAGTCCTTAGAAGGATTGCTGGAGCTTTGCATACTTATTAGCATCTTTCAGGATTGACAAAACCTTCCGGTTGTATCACATACAACCTTTCCTTAAGAAAAACATCGAGGAAACAATGTTTTGATATCCTATCTGCAAGATTTCATAAATAATGCAGTAATCGCTAATATAATTCCAACAGACTCTTAGCATCGCTACGAGTGAGAAAGTCTCATCGTAGTCAACTCCTTGAACTTGTCGGAGAACATCTTAACGACAAGTAGAGCTTTCTTAATGGAGATACTTACCATCATTGTCCGTCTTCCTTTTAAAATCCATATGTACCTAACAGCCTTACGACCATCAAGTAGTTCTTCCAAAGTCTACACTTTGTTTTCATATATGGATCCTCTCTCGGATTATATGGCCTCGAGCCATTTTAGAATCCAGGCCCACCATCGCTTCTCCATAGCTCATAGGTTCATTGTTGTCTAGCAACATGACTTCCAAGACAGGATTACGTACCACTCTGAAGTAGTACGCATCCTTGTCATCCCATGAGGTTTGGTAGTGACTTGATCTGAAGTTTCATGATCACTATCATAAGCTTCCACTTCAATTGGTGTAGGTGCCACAGGAACAACTCCCTGTGCCCTGCCACACACTAGTTGAAGAGACGGTTCAATAACCTCATCAAGTCTCCACCATCCTCCCACTCAATTCTTTCGAGAGAAACTTTTCCTCGAGAAAGGATCCGATTCTAGAAACAATCCCTTATTGCTTTCGGATCTGATACAGGAGGTATACCCAACTATTTTGGGTGTCCTATGAAGATGCATTTATCCGCTTTGGGTTCGAGCTTATCATCCTGAAACTTTTTCACATAAGCGTCGCAGCCCCAAACTTTTAAGGAATGACAGCTTAGGTTTCTTTAAACCATAGTTCATACGGTGTCATCTCATCGGAATTACGTGGTGCCCTATTTAAAGTGAATGTGGTTGTCTCTAATGCCTAACCCATAAACTATCGTGGTAATTCGATAAGAGACATCATGGTATGCATCATATCCAATAGGGTGCAGTTATGATGTTCGGACACACCATCACACTATGGTGTTTCAGGCTGTATTAGTTGTGAAACAACTTCCACAATGTCTTAATTCTGTGCCAAACTCGTAATTAAGATATTCATCTCTATGATCATATCATAGATCTTTTATCCTCTTGTCACGACGATCTTTCAACTTCACCCTAAAATTACTTGAACCTTTCAATAATTCAGACTCGTGATTCATCAAGTAAATATACTCAACATCTACTCAAATCATCTGTGAAGTAAGAACATAACGATATCCGCTACACGCCTCAGCACTCATTGGACTGCACACATCAAAATGTATTACTTCCAACAAGTTGCTATCTAGTTCCATTTTACTGAAAACGAGGCTTTCAGTCATCTTGCCCATGTGGTATGATTTGCATGTCTCAAGTGATTCAAAATCAAATGAGTCCAAACGTTCCATTTGCATGGAGTTTCTTCATGCATATACACCAATAGACATGGTTCGCATGTCTCAAACTTTTCAAAAACGAGTGAGCCCAAAGATCCATCAACATGGAGCTTCTTCATGCGTTTTATACCGATATGACTTAAGTGGCAGTGCCACAAGTAGGTGGTACTATCTTATATCTTTTGGCATGAACATGTGTATCACTACGATCGAGATTCAATAAACCATTCATTTTAGGTGCAAGACCATTGAAGGTATTATTCAAATAAACAGAGTAACCATTATTCTCCTTAAATGAATAACCATATCGCGATAGACATAATCCAATCATGTCTATGCTCAATGCAAACACCAAATAACAATTATTTAGGTTTAACACCAATCTAGATGGTAGAGGGAGCGTGCGATGCTTGATCATATCAACATTGGAAACACTTCCAACACATATCGTCAGCTCACCTTTAGCTAGTCTCCGTTTATTCCGTAGCGTTTATTTCGAGTTACTAACACTTAGCAACCGAACCGGTATCTAATACCATGGTTCTACTGGGAGTACTAGTAAACTACACATTAACACAATGTATATCCAATATACTTCTATCGACTTTGCCAGCCTTCTCATCTACCAAGTATCTAGGGTAATTCTGCTCCAGTGGTTGTTCCTCTTATTACAGAAGCACTTAGTCTTGGGTTTGGGTTCAACCTTGGGTTTCTTCACTAGAGCAGCAGCTGATTTGCCGTTTCATGAAGTATCCCTTCTTGCCCTTGCCCTTCTTGAAACTAGTGGTTTCACCAACCATCAACAATTGATGCTCCTTCTTGATTTCTACTTTTGTGGTGTCAAACATCGCGAATATCTCAAGGATCATCATATATGTCCCTGATATATTATAGTTCATCATGAAGCTCTAGCAGCTTGGTGGTAATGACTTCGGAGAAACATCACTATCTCATCTGGAAGATCAACTCCCACTTGATTCAAATGATTGTTGTACTCAGACAATCTGAGCACAAGCTCAACAATTGAGCTTTTCTCCCTTAGTTTGCAGGCTAAGAAAATCGTCGGAGGTCTTATACCTCTTGACATGGGCACTAGCCTGAAATCCCAATTTCAGCCCTCGAAACATCTCATATGTTTCGCGACATTTCAAAATGTCTTCGGTGCCTCAACTCCAAACCGTTTAACTGAACTATCACGTAGTTATCAAAATGTGTATGTCAGATGTTCGCAACATCCACAGACGATGTTCGAGGTTCAGCACACTGAGCGGTGCATTAAGGACATAAGCCTTCTATGAAGCAATGAGGACAATCCTCAGTTTACGGACCTAGTCTGCATAATTGCTACTATCAACTTTCAACTAAATTTTCTCTAGGAACATATCTAAACAGTAGAACTGAAGCGCAAGCTACGACATAATTTGTGAAGACCTTTTGACTATGTTCAGGATAATTAAGTTCATCTTATGAACTCCCACTCAGATAGACATCCCTCTAGTCATCTAAGTGATTACATGATCCGAGTCAACTAGGCCGTGTCCGATCATCACGTGAGACGAACTAGTCAACATCGGTGAACATCTTCATGTTGATCGTATCTTCTATACGACTCATGATCGACCTTTCGGTCTCTTGTGTTCCGAGGCCATGTCTGTACATGCTAGGCTCGTCAAGTCAACTTAAGTGTTTTGCATGTGTTCCGAGGCCATGTCTGTACATGCTAGGCTCGTCAACACCCGTTGTATTCGAACGTAAGAATCTATCACACCCGATCATCACGTGGTGCTTCGAAACGACGAACTTTCGCAACGGTGCACAGTTAGGGGGAACACTTTCTTGAAATTTTAATGAGGGATCATCTTATTTACTACCATCGTTCTAAGCAAATAAGATGTATAAACATGATAAACATCACATGCAATCAAATAGTGACATGATAAGGCCAATATCATATTGCTCCTTTTGATCTCCATCTTCAGGGCTCCATGATCATCATCGTCACCGGCATGACACCATGATCTCCATCATCATGATCTCCATCATCGTGTCTTCATGAAGTTGTCTCGCCAACTATTGCTTCTACTACTACAGCTAATGGTTAGCAATAAAGTAAAGTAATTACATGGCATTGTTCAATGACACGCAGGTCATACAATAAATTAAGACAACTCCTATGGCTCCTGCCGGTTGTCATACTCATCGACATGCAAGTCGTGATTCCTATTACAAGAACATGATCAATCTCATACATCACACATATATATCATTCATCACATTCTTCTTGGCCATATCACATCACATAGCATACCCTGCAAAAACAAGTTAGACGTCCTCTAATTGTTGTTTGCATGTTTTACGTGGCTGCTATGGGTTTCTAGCAAGAACGTTTCTTACCTACGCAAAACCACAACGTGATATGCCAATTGCTATTTACCCTTCATAAGGACCCTTTTCATCGAATCCGATCCGACTAAAGTGGGAGAGACAGACACCCGCCAGCCACCTTATGCAACTAGTGCATGTCAGTCGGTGGAACCGGTCTCACGTAAGCGTACGTGTAAGGTTGGTCCGGGCCGCTTCATCCCACAATGCCGCCGAATCAAGATTGGACTAGTAACGGTAAGCATATTGAACAAAATCAACGCCCACAACTACTTTGTGTTCTACTCATGCATAGTAACTACGCATAAACCTGGCTCATGATACCACTGTTGGGTAACGTAGCAGAAATTCAAAAAAATTCCTACGTGTCACCAAGATCTATCTATGGAGAGACCTGCAACGAGGGGAAGGAGAGTGCATCTACATACCCTTGTAGATGGCTAAGCGGAAGCGTTCAAGAGAACGGGGTTGATGGAGTCGTACTCGTCGTGATCCAAATCACCGATGATCCTAGTGCCGAACGGACGGCACCTCCGCGTTCAACACACGTACAGCCCGGTGACGTCTCCCATGCCTTGATCCAGCAAGGAGAGAGGGAGAGGTTGAGGAGGACTCCATCCAGCAGCAGCACAACGACGTGGTGGTGGTGGAGGAGCGTGGCAATCCTGCAGGGCTTCGCCAAGCACCGCGAGATATGAGGAGAAAGAGAGGGAGGGCTACACCAACAGGGAGAGATCAAATCGCGTATTGGGCAGCCCCTAGGCCTCACTATTTATAGGAGGAGGGGAGGAGGGTGCGCCCCCTCTAGGGTTCCCACCCCTAGGGGGGGCGGCAGCCCTAGATGGGAAAGGGGGCGGCCAAGAGGGGAGAGGGGGGCGTCCCCTAGGGTGGGCCTTAGGGCCCATCTAAGCCTAGGGTTTCCCCTTCTCCTCCTTTGCTGCGCCTTGGGCCTTGTGGGAGGCGCACCAGCCCACTCAAGGGCTGGTCCCTTACCACTCTTGGCCCATGCAGCCCTCCGGGGCCGGTGGCCCCACTTGGTGGACCCCCGGGACCCTCCCGGTGGTCCCGGTACGTTACCGATAAACCCCGAAACTTTTCCGGTGACCAAAATAGGACTTCCCATATATAAATATTTACCTCCGAACCATTCCGGAACTCCTCGTGACGTCCGGGATCTCATCCTGGACTCCGAACAACATTCGGTAACCACATACAAACTTCCTTTATAACCCTAGCGTCATCGAACCTTTAGTGTGTAGACCCTACGGGTTCGGGAATCATGCAGACATGACCGAGACGTTCTCCGGTCAATAACCAACAGCGGGATCTGGATACCCATGTTGGCTCCCACATGCTCCACGATGATCTCATCGGATGAACCACGATGTCAAGGACTTAATCAATCCCGTATACAATTCCCTTTGTCTATCGGTATGATACTTGCCCGAGATTCGATCATCGGTATCCCTATACCTTGTTCAATCTCGTTACCGGCAAGTCTCTTTACTCGTTCTGTAACACATCATCCCGTGATCAACTCCTTGATCACATTGTGCACATTATGATGATGTCCTACCGAGTGGGCCCAGAGATACCTCTCCGTCACACGAAGTGACAAATCTCAGTCTCGATTCGTGCCAACCCAACAGACACTTTCGGAGATACCCGTAGTGCACCTTTATAGTCACCCAGTTACGCTGTGACGTTTGGCACACCCAAAGCACTCCTACGGTATCCGGGAGTTGCACAATCCCATGGTCTAAGGAAATGATATTTGACATTAGAAAAGCTTTAGCATACGAACTACACGATCTTTGTTCTAGGCTTAGGATTGGGTCTTGTCCATCACATCATTCTCCTAATGATGTGATCCCGTTATCAACGACATCCAATGTCCATGGTCAGGAAACCGTAACCATCTATTGATCAACGAGCTAGTCAACTAGAGGCTTACTAGGGACATGGTGTTGTCTATGTATCCACACATGTATCTGAGTTTCCTATCAATACAATTCTAGCATGGATAATAAACGATTATCATGAACAAGGAAATATAATAATAACCAATTTATTATTGCCTCTAGGGCATATTTCCAACAAAAAATCATAAGTTCATCCATCTTTCCACTCAAAACATTAATTTCTTTTATAGCATGAACGTTTTTACTAGTAGATCTTTCAGTGTGCCATTGAGAATAATTAACCATAATATTATCTAGGAGTTTGGTAGCTTCTCCTAAAGTGATTTCCATAAAAGTGCCTCCCGCGGCCGAATCTAAAAGATTTCTAGAAGCAAAATTCAATCCAACATAGAGATTTTGTATGATCATCCATAAATTCAAACCATGTGTAGGGCAATTACGAATCATTAATTTTATCCTCTCCCAAGATTGTGTAACATGCTCACGATCTAGTTGCTTAAAATTCATAATATTGTTTCTAAGAGAGGTGATCTTAGCGGGAGGAAAATACTTAGAGATAAAAGCATCTTTACACTTGTTCCCAGAATCAATACTATTTTTAGGCAAAGACGAAAACCAAGTTTTAGCACGATCTCTAAGCGAAAACGGAAATAGCTTCAATTTAACAACATCATCATCCACGTCTTTCTTCTTTTGCGTATCACACAAATCAACAAAGCTGTTTAGATGGGTAACGGCATCTTCACTAGGAAGGCCAGAAAACGGATCTTTCATGACAAGATTCAATAAAGCAGTATTAATTTCACAAGATTCAGCATCGGTAAGAGGAGCAATCGGAGTGCTAATAAAATCATTATTGTTGGTATTGGAAAAATCATGCAATTTAGTATTATCTTGAGCCATCATGACAAACAATCCAACACACAAGCAAGCAAGAGGCAAACAAAAAGAGGCGAACGAAAAAGAGACGAGCAGAAAAAGAGGGCGAATAAAACGGCAAGGGTGGAGTGGGGGAGAGGAAAATGAGAGGCAAATGGCAAATAATGTAATGCGAGGGATAAGAGTTTGTGATGGGTACTTGGTATGTCTTGACTTGTGAGTAGATATCCCTGGCAACGACGCCAGAAATCCTTCTTGCTACCTCTTATGCACTGCGCTGGTTTTTCCTTGAAGAGGAAAGGGTGATGCAGAAAAGTAGCGTAAGTATTTCCCTCAGTTTTTGAGAACCAAGCTATCAATCCAGTAGGAGACTACACGCAAGTCCCTCTTACCTACACAAACAAATAAGAACCTCGCAACTAACGCGATAAATGGGTTGTCAATCCCTTCACGGTCACTTACGAGAGTGAGATCTGATAGAGATAATAATAACAAGATAAATATTTTTGGTATTTTTATGATATAGATTGAAAGTAAAGATTGCAAAATAAAATAGATTGGAAACTTATATGATAAAAGATAGACCCGGGGGCCATAGGTTTCACTAGTGGCTTCTCTCAAGATAGCATAAGTATTACAGTGGGTGAACAAATTACTGTCGAGCAATTGATAGAAAAGTGCATAATTATGTGAATATCTAGGCATGATCATGTATATAGGCATCACGTCCACGACAAGTAGACCGAAACGATTCTGCATCTACTACTATTACTCCACACATCGACCGCTATCCAACATGCATCTAGAGTATTAAGTTCATAAGAACAGAGTAATGCATTAGGCAAGATGACATGATGTAGAGGGACAAACTCAAGCAATATGATATAAACCCCATCTTTTTATCCTCGATGGCAATAATACAATACGTGCCTTGCTGCTCCTGCTGTCACTGGGAAAGGACACCGCAAGATTGCACCCAAAGCTAAGCACTTCTCCCATTGCAAGAAAGATCAATCTAGTAGGCCAAACCAAACTGATAATTCGAAGAGACTTGCAAATATAACCAATCATACATAAAAGATTTCAGATAAGAATCAAATATTGTTCATAGATAAACTTGATCATAAACCCACAATTCATCGGATCTCGACAAACACACCGCAAAAAGAGTTACATCAAATAGATCTCCAAGAAGATCGAGGAGAACATTGTATTGAGACCCAAAGAGATAGAAGAAGCCATCTAGCTAATAACTATGGACCCGAAGGTCTATGGTAAACTACTCACACATCATCGGAGAGGCTATGGTGTTGATGTAGAAGCACTCCGTGATTGATCCCCCCTCCGGCGGAGCTCCGGAAAAGGCCCCAAGATGGGATCTCTTGGGTTCAGAAGGTTGCGGCGGTAGAAATAGGGTTTCGTGGTGCTCCTGGATGTTTTCGGGGTATATGGATATATAAGTAGGTCGGTGGAGCTGCGAGGGGCCCACGAGGGTGGGGGGCGCGCCCTCCTGCCTCGTGGCCACCTCGTTTCTTTCTTGACGTCTACTCCAAGTCCTCTGGATCACGTTTGTTCCAAAAATAACTCCCACGAAGGTTTCATTCCGTTTGGATTCCGTTTGATATTCCTTTTCTGTGAAACACTGAAATAGGCAAAAAACAGCAATTTGCACTAGGCCTTGGGTTAGTAGGTTAGTCCCGAAAATGATATAAAAGTGTATAAATAAGCGCATTAACATCCAAAATAGACAATATAATAGCATGGAACAATCAAAAATTATGGATACGTTGGAGATGTATCAGAGAACAAAGCGTGGACTTTGGTTGACTTGCCCGATGATCGGCAAGCCATAGAGAATAAATGGATCTACAAGAAGAAGATTGACACTGACGGTAATGTTACTGTCTACAAAGGTTGACTTGTTGCGAAAGGTTTTCGACAAGTTCAAGGAGTTGACTACGATGAGACCTTCTCACCCGTAGTGATGCTTAAGTCCGTCCGAATCATGTTAGCAATTGCCGCATTTTATGATTATGAAATTTGGCAAATGGATGTCAAAACTGCATTCCTTAATGGATATCTTAAAGAGTTGTATATGATGCAACCAGAAGGTTTGTCGATCCAAAAGGTGCTAACAAAGTGTGTAAGCTCCAGTGATCCATCTATGGACTGGTGTAAGCATCTCGGAGTTGGAATATACGCTTTGATAATGTGATCAAAGCATATGGTTTTATACAGACTTTTGAAGAAGCCTGTATTTACAAGAAAGTGAGTGGGGGATCTGTAGCATTTCTAATATTATATGTGGATGACATATTGTTGATTGGAAATGATACTGAATTTCTGAATGGCATAAAAGGATACTTGAATAAGATTTTTTTCAATGAAAGACCTCGGTGAAGCTGCTTATATATTGGGCATCAAGATCTATAGAGATAGATCAAGACGCTTAATTGGACTTTCACAAAGCACATACCTTGATAAAGTTTTGAAGAAGTTCAAAATGGATCAAGCAAAAAAAAGGTTCTTGCCTGTGTTACAAGGTGTGAAGTTGAGCCAGACTCAATGCCCGACCGCTGTAGAAGATAGAGAGAAAATGAAAGTCATTCCCTATGCTTCGGCCATAGGTTCTATCATGTATGTAATGTTGTGTGCCAGACCTGATGTGTGCCTTGCTATTAGTTTAGCAGGGAGGTACCAAAGTAATCTAGGAGTGGATCAATGGAAAGCGGTCAAGAACATCGTGAAATACCTGAAAAGGACTAAGGATATGTTTCTTGTTTATGGAGGTGACAAAGAGCTCGTCGTAAACGGTTACATCGATGCAAGCTTTGACACTGATCCGAATGACTCTAAGTCACAAACCGGATACATATTTTTATTAAATGGTAGAGCTATCAGTTGGTGCAGTTCTAAGCAAAGTGTCGTGGCGGGATCTACATGAGAAGCGGAGTACATAGCTGCTTCAGAAGCAGCAAATGAAGGAGTCTGGATGAAAGAGTTCATATCCGATCTAGGTGCCATGCCTAGTGCATCGGGTCCAATGAAAATCTTTTGTGACAATACTGGTGCAATTGCCTTGGCAAAGGAATCCAGATTTCACAAGAGAACCAAGCACATCAAGAGACGCTTCAATTCCATCCGCGATCAAGTCAAGGAGGGAGAGATAGAAATTTGCAAGATACATACGGATCTGAATGTTGTAGACTCGTTGACTAAGCCTCTCTCACGATCAAGTCAAAGATGGTTAAGTTTCTGACCATAGACATGTGTTGTAATTTGATGAAATGGGATCACATCATTAGAGAATGATGTGATCGACAAGACCCATCGTTAGCTTAGCATTATGATCGTTTAGTTTTATTGCTATTGCTTTCTTCATGACTTATACATATTCCACTGACTATGAGATTATGCAACTTCCGAATACTAGAGGAACACCTTGTGTGCTATCAAACATCACAACGTAACCGAGTGGTTATAAAGATGCTCTACATGTGTCTCCGATGGTGTTTGTTTAGTTGGCATAGATCAAGATTAGGATTTTTCACTCCGTGTATCGGAGAGGTATCTCTGGGCCCTCTCGGTAATGCACATCACTATAAGCCTTGCAAGCAATGTGACTAATGAGTTAGTTACGGGATGATGCATTATGGAACGAGTAAAGAGACTTGCCGGTAACGAGATTGAACTAGGTATGATGATACCGATGATCGAATATCGGGCAAGTAACATACCGACGACAAAGGGAATAATGTATGTCGTTATGCGGTTTGACCGATAAAGATATCCGTAGAATATGTAGGAGCCAATATGAACATACAGGTTCCGCTATTGGTTGTTGACCAGAGATGTGTCTCAGTCATGTCTACATAGTTCTCGAACCCGTAGGGTCTGCACGCTTAACGTTCGATGGCGATTTGTATTATGAGTTATGTGATTTGATGAACAAAGTTTGTCCGGAGTCCCGGATGAGATCACGGACATGATGAGGAGTCTCAAAATGGTCAAGAGGTAAAGATTCATATATTGGAAGGTTATATTCGGACATCGTAATGGTTCCGAGTGATTCAGATATTTTACGGGAGTACCGAGGGATTACCCAAACCCCTCGGGGGAAGTATTGGGCCTATTGGGCCATACTGGAGGAGAGGAGAAAGGCCACGTGAGGAGGGGCGCGCCCCCCTTGCCCAAACCGAATTGGACTAGGGGAGGGGGCGGCCCCCCTCTTTCCTTCTCCCTCTCTCTCCCTTCCCCTTTTCCTCTCCGGTGGAAGGAAGGAGGGGGCCGAATTCTACTTGTACTAGGAGTCCAAATAGGACTCCCCCCCATGGCGCGCCCCCTTGGTCGGCCACCTCCTCCTCCCCCCTTTATATATGGAGGCGGGGGAGGCACCCCAAAGACACAACAGACAATCTCTTAGCCTTGTGCGGTGCCCCCTCCATAGTTTAACACCTCGGTCATATCGTCGTAGTGCTTAGGTGAAGCCATGCGCCAGTAACTTCATCATTACCGTCGCCACGCCGTCATGCTGATGGAACTCTTCCTCGTCCTCAACTGGATCACGAGCTCGAGGGACGTCATCTGCTGAACATGTGCTGAACACGGAGGTGCCGTACATTCGGTACTTGGATCGTGAAGACGTTCGACTACATCAACCGCGTTATTAAACGCTTCCGCTTTCGGTCTACAAGGGTATGTGGACACACACTCCCCTCTCGTTGCTATGCATCTCCTAGTTAGATCTTGCGTGATCGTAGGAATTTTTTTGAATTACTATGTTCCCCAACAATAGATGTGTTTGAGACGTGTCATTGGCCGGCTTAGCCAGGCGGTGGTACGGGTATTTTCGACATGACACCATCCTCCTCAGACTATTGCTGCTTCATCGGTTGGAGTTGTGGTCTCATCTCCAACCCTAGCAAGGCCTGAGCGAGCTGGCGATGGCAGGCTGGGCGTTTGGTGGGCTCTAGCCACCGCTGGGGGTGCGGATCCACCGCCATATGGATTGCGGTCTCTCCCCATCCACCGTGTCCCATGCTATGCCATTGGGGGCCCACCCTTTACCCTGGCAGGGTTGGGGCACTGGTGAGGTCGTTCTCTTCTAGATTGGGCTCTTAGGGTGGCCTGATTTTGATCTTGATGGCTACAGTTGCAGCTGGCGATCGCCGGTTGACGGAGTGGGGCTTGACGCTGTCGGCGGACATGGGCGATGAGTTGTCTTGGTAAGTGAAGGAGTGGCCTTTCTCATTCCCTCCTATGGTGGCTGGAAGCTGTAGACGTGGCACGTGGGCGATCTCAGGGCAAAGGATGCCCGGGCGGATGCCAGGGATGGCGGGCTACACAGGTTGGCTCTTCGGCGATCAACGTGGTGGATGGCGTTGGCGGTGTGCTTCATCCATGTGGGTGCCGAGGTGCGTTGTGACGGGTGATCCCAGTGAAGCTATCACTGTCGATGGCCGCAAAGCCATGATCTGGATCTGGTGCTCATGGTTATGTTGTGGTGGGATGCCCAACGTGGAGGGGCATGTGGCTTGCTCGCGTGATACGGTGGGCGTGGGGTCGAGCAAAAGCTTCGCGCCTCGGCATCGACAGTGGAATGCCCGTGGGTGTTGTAGTCCTCTTGGGGCGTCGCATTCATCCGCACCTTTTCATACCGACAATCAAGGCGGAAGCCTCTATCTACCTCGGTTGACATGGCGCTGACGCTTGTCATCATGACCCTCTTGGGGGGGCATCGCCAATGAGTGGGGGTGTTCCTTGGGCGTGACGACGGGTCTCTTGTGCTTCTTTTGGGCGGCTCATTGAAGGCGTTTAGTAGTGCACCCTAGTGCATTTTTAGCGCTCCCTGCTAGTTTTGTCGTGTTTTCTTTTGATTAACTTATGAGAATTTCCTCAATATCTTTTGTCATTTAGCTTTACTAGCAAAAGAACCTGTGCGTCGTAACAAGAGAAAATAAAGACCACATGCCCCTAATCTAATAACCATGACTTAAGACCCCCAATAGGTTTACGTCCTTTATTTCAGCACATGACACCTCATCTGTGTTTTCGCTTAACTTCCTTCCCACCCTCGTCGATGGTGGCCATAGTGCTCAGACAATCATAACACGTTTGAATGTGATCGATTCTAAGTCATCTTTCTTTTGTCATAAGATGAGTGATCTGTTTTTTTTGCGTGGTTTTGATGAGGCATGCATGTGTGATTGTAAATAGTTTCTTTTCACTCCAATCTGATTTTGGTGAGTTTTTCCAACCCGGATGGGCACCAGTATGAAAAAAAGATAGATCATGTGCCATTTATTGATATTGCACCCTAAATAACATTTTAATAATAGTTATCAGCTAAAATAACATCATATTCAGATACTACATATTTTTCTCATCAAAATACGTACATATAACATGTTAAATTTGAAGTTACGGTTTAAAAATATATGAATATTTTTTAAAATTGAAAGTCTGACTTAAAACTGGAATGTGGGTTGATTAACAGAAACATCAGGGGTTATATGCAAAAGCAAAATTCTGGCTTAAAAATAGATTGTGGGTTGATTAGCAGAAACAGGAGGGGGTTTTCTACAAAAAATAAAATCTGTCTAAAAACTGAACCACAGGTTGATTCTCGAAAAGATATAGATTAATATAAAGCGAAGCACAAGCCCGTTTCAACAGGCTTTTTTTTTAGAATACACACGAGTGTGCGTATCATATATTAGAGAAAGGAGAGGGGAAAGAGCCCCATCCACATAGCAATCTTACATCATGTTACATGCAAGAGTCCACCGCACGAACGCCTCTGCTCAGGGAAACTATTCTCTCTCTAATCCACCCAGCTAGGCCTCCGAAGAAGGCGGTGAAATCACCTTTAAAGAGGCCAGCGGCGCTCCACGTTCTACCTTCCTTCTCCATGTTGGCAATCACGATTGTAGCAGAGGGAGTCGCTCCGTCAAAGACGATGGCATTCCGATGTTTCCATAGTTTCCATAACCCTAGGGATAGTATGGTGCGTCTGTCCTTGGCCTTTATGTCTGTCGCCGTGCAAGAATTGCACCAGGGTATCAACTCCGCATCCGGTGCTGGCATCCACTGCGGCTTGTGCAGGGCCTCGAGTGCCATATGCCATACTGATCGCCCAAAGACACACGACACCAGAATGTGATTGATCGTTTCCACGTCCTGGTCACAGAAGGGACATACCGGCTGGTGAGGAAGGTCGCGCCTTGCCAAGCGATCGGAGGTCCAACACCTATTCCGTGAGGCAAGCCAGGTGAAAAACCTGCACTGTAAAGGGGCCTTAGATTTCCAGGCCGTATCCGCATAAGCCGCCACCTCAAGGCTCCAGAACTTGGAGGCATACGCCGATCGCGCGGAGTAGTTGCCGTCCTCCTCCCAGGCCCATCGAACTCGATCTCGAGCATCCACTGTAAGCATGGTTGGCGTCGTCCTGTCCCAGAGAAGAAGGACTTCCTGCAGTGTCTCCTCATCCATGTCTGGACCGACCTCGAGCGCCCAAGATCCACCCTGTATAGCATCATGGACTGTCCTAACTTCCCGAATGCGCCGCGGGATCCTCGCATATACTCTTGGAGCCAGCTCTTGAACCCTAAGACCTTGGAGCCATCGGTCCTCCCAAAACAGGGTCTCCTTGCCATCTCCACCTGTGCGATTGTGGCTGTTTTGAAGATTGAACGCGCTTCCTCAGAGATGTTGATCTCGAAGCCTTTCCATGGGCGTGAGCTGTCTGTGCGCTGAAGCCATGCCCAGCGTGCTTGGAGCGCAGAACTGAGCCAGCGCAGGTCCGGTATGCCAAGACCTCCAGCCCACTTGGGCGCACAAACATCCCTCCAAGCCACCTTACATTGTCCACCGTTAGCCTCCTCTTTCCCGCACCAAAGGAAGCCCTACAGATCTTGACGATTGCCTTGATCGCCTTTGGGGGAAGACACTGGCCGAGCATGGCATGGATCGGGATTGCGCACAACATGGATTTGACAAGAATTAGCCTGCTGCTGATCGGAAGAGAAGCTCCTCTCCATGTCGGCAATCTGGCGGCCACTTGATTAACCAGATCCTGAAGCTGGGCCGCAGCTTCATGTACAAAAAGCATGTCCATACACATAATAATCTAACTAAAGACTAATACATTAGCCGTCATGTTTGGCTTACTAATCCTCTGAAATACCCATATATTGTATCTCCAACTACGTTCTTTTTTTTGCGGGAAATATCTCCTTACAATAAATAGCTATGGACTCCGCTAAAAAAAAGAGGCACGAGACAGGTAACTTGTGCTTGGCTATGTGCATGTACGTGGACGCACCACCGGCCTGACAGAGATGGTTGGATCAAACGCTAGCATCTGCAGCAGGGAAAATCATTTACCGGAACCACCCTCCTGTCTGCATGATGTGCATTCTCGATTTACCGATCCTTCGTCGTTGTTCATCAGTTGGCCGTGTGTTTGTTCTCCACGTGAAAGAGGCAGGGGACCTTCCCCAGCTACTCTCCCGAATGATCACCATCGACCTATTCCCGTTTCTGAAAGATACGCACCAGCTGTATATTCGTTACCTGGCCGATTTTCCTAGTTCCTACCATACAATTAACTGGAGTTTTATTGACCCTACCAAAAAAAGGGAGTTTTATTGACCCTTCCCTTTGCCAGAAAGAGTTTTAGGGATTTGAGAGTTCTATGTGTGAAAAAGCGAAAATTTCTTTTGAAGGCCAAGCTCCATGAAGGCCTCCATTTGCAATTTTCAACGCTAATATTTCTTAGTTTTAAAAAATTCTGAAAAAATACAGATATGCATGCAGGCATAATGTATATATGTGTAAATCTACAGGACGAAATATGTTGAATGAAGGTTGTGCAAAAATATAAAAAGTAAGATTTTTCAGCACATGATACTATTCATCATCAAAGTCTATGAAATTATTTTTTGTACAGGTCGCATTTTAAGGTATTTTATCCTGAATTTTCGCACACATATACATTTCATCCTTGTATACTTGCATGTCTTTTTAGATTTTTTTCTGAAACCAAAAGGTTTGAATTTTTTATTTTAAAAAAAAATTCAGGCTCCATGGAGCCCGGTCACCAAAACGCACCACTAAAGAAAAAGGGGGCTCCCAAGATAGAGGCCAAGAGTATGTGGGGTTGAAGAACCAAATCCGACGAAAAACGAATCTTGCACATAAAAAAGGTATACCTTTTTGCGGGAAAAAAAGGTACTTTTACTGTGAAAGTCCCCATCTCAGCTCGAGCTCATATGAGCTCGGAATGAACAGTAAAATTCGACAAAATTCTGAATTTCTTTTGTGACAAATGTTTTCAGTGCTTGCAAAGTTTCATCTTCAAATGCCATTCGTGGAAGTCGTGGAAAAATAAATCAGCACTCCAAAATGTTTTTGAAAATAGCATTTAGGAACATCAATTTTGTTGTTTTTGTCATGACTTCCATGATGAAACTTCACATGTAAGTGTTTCTGGGTTTTTTCTATGTTGAATGGCGAATTAAAATCAGATGATGGCTCAATGAGGAATTCTCCATGTTGGCCTGATCTTGGTGTGTCAACGAGCGAACTGTCAAATCATGGTCGCCCCCCCCCCCCCCCCCCCCCTTTTTTCTTAATTAGAAAGAGAAAGAGATCAGGTTATCTATGATCAGAGAAAAGAAAGAGGAACTTGTAGGAAGGGGAGATGAATGGCCTCATTCACATCTAAAATAGCCAACATGAGCACAAACAAAATCATCTGAATTTTGAATAGAAAGACAAGAAAAGGAAAACCCAAAACATCGCATTCAAGCTTTCAAAGCGATATTAATGCTAGTGTCTTGTAACCAAGTTATCCCTCATGATAATGATGCCACAACTTCGATACAAAAGCGAAATCGTTTTAAATCAATACTCTTGAGCTGGCGTAGAAGCTTGGTCATCTGAGCACGTGTCTATGGACCTCCGCGTGCGAGGACGGCGCTTCGGCATCTAAGCTCAGATTCTCCCGCACATGGACAATAAATCGGAAAAAGAACAGCAAACAAATATTAAAAATCTGAAGAAGAAAAAGCTACACTAAATTTTAACAAACCCCTTAAAAGCTTGCAGATTTCGTGGCGGTATGACATCAGAGGAGTTTTTGCCGGGGGGGGGGGGGGGGGGGGGGGGGGGGGTGGAGCACTGATTTTGTCTTTGCCGCCCCGAGCTCCCCCAATGTCATATTGCCATTAAAGTTTGCGCATACATATAAAACTTGTTCATTTTTTATGTGCAAAATTTTCATATGTTCTATTTTTTTTGGCAATTTGTCTGAATTTACTATTCATGATGATCATCTGAGCTCATGTCCAGCTATGGATTTCCGCTTGCATGCACGTATAGATTCAGAATTGCATGTGTCTTGTCCCTCTCTTAAGCAAAAGCTCGCTGCCCAAACGGTTATTTCAGGTCGAATGCTAGGCATTTGTTTTTATCTGATTAATAATTAATTGAATCACCCCGTTAACAGCATCAAGCTTTCAGTTACCATGGCTAGGATCCTCCTCTAACAATCAAGCTTTGGCCCCCCACGCATGTGTGCCTCTTTTGGACGCACTTTTCAGCTAATCAACTAGTAATAATACTAATTAAGGCCCTACTGAAAGAACAAAACCAGCTCATGTAGCATAATGCATGGCATGGAAAAACCAGGCGCTCCTGTCCAAATAAAACCTGATTGCATTGTCCAGCTCAAAATCACAATCACCACCGCTCCGATTGTCAAAAGGAGAGGAAAGAAGAAGAAAAATCAGATCACTAGGGAGTTGCTGCTCCTGGAAGCAACCCGGCCAGCTGCTACTAGGTGGTTAGCCTGTTCCACCTTGGCAGCTCACCTCAGGGTTTGGTGCCCTGTAACTGTAATGGCACACTCACTTACCCCCCACACAAACCCTACAAGACCCACCACCTCTCTGCTGGAGTAGACGCTTCCGCCTCACTCCTCTTCCCCGACGGCCCACCCATCTCGTTATAAGCCACGCCATCACTCGGATCACTCGCATTGTCGCATCGAGTTGCACCCACGTCTACGTAGCACCATGGCAGCCATGCAGAGACTTGTGCTCCTTCTGTCCGTGGCGATCGCGGCGTCGGCGCAGGGCCCGGCGGTGGCGCCCGCGGCGCCGACGACGCCCACGACCCCGGCGGCGCCCGCTCCGGCGGCCGGCACGACGAACATCACGGGGGTGCTGGCCAAGGCCGGGCAGTTCAACACCTTCATCCGGCTGCTCAAGTCGACGGGCGTGGCGGCGCAGATCGACAACCAGCTCAACAACAGCTTCGGCAGCGGCATGACGGTGTTCGCGCCCACCGACAACGCCTTCACCTCGCTCGCCTCCGGCACGCTCAACTCGCTCTCCGACAGCCAGAAGAACGCGCTCATCCAGTACCACGTCCTCTCCACCGCCATCCCCATGTCGCAGTTCGACACCGTCAGCAACCCGCTCCGCACGCAGGCCGGCAGCACCTCGCCGGGGCAGTACCCGCTCAACGTCACCGCCGAGGGCCAGCAGGTCAACATCACCACCGGGGTCGTCAACGCCACCGTCGACAACACGCTCTACACCGGCGACCAGCTCGTCGTCTACCAGGTCAACAAGGTGCTCCTGCCCATGGCCATCGCCGGCACGCCCGCGCCCGCGCCCGCGCCGCTCGCGCCCACCAAGACCAAGGGGAAGACGCCCACCTCGACGGTCGCCGACGCACCCGAGGCCGAAGCGTCGACGGACACGTCGCCCGCGGCGCCGGCGCGGATCGTCACAGGGGGTGGTGTCGCGGTGGTTCACGTGCTTGCCCTCCTGGCCTGCGTCTGGTGGGGGCTGTGACCGCGCCTGGTCAGACTGTGAGCCCTGAGGTCTAGATCCATGCACGTCGATCCTTTTTGCTCACTTTTCAAAGGTTGTTGGGTCTTTTTCGTTTGATCTGTTCTTATTTCAGCTCATTGCGCCTCTGTAATTGCTAGGGACATGTAAAGTGAAATGTACTATTACGGGAGTCACATTTTTATGTAATGTTGTTATTAAATAAATATACATATTTTTATAGTGTGGTTTTTTTAAACACGGTACAAACGCTCATACATACGTACATACATTCGCCCCTATGAATGCATGCACGCACACCCTAACCCCGTGAGCATCTTCGAGAAACCGAGTTGGCGCATTATTTTAAGATTGACGAAGTCACCACATACGCCTCCGTAGTCGACGAGAACGTCTCCTATCACTAAATGAGTATCGCCAAAAATAATCTGAAATAAATCTAAAAAATACGAGCACCAGTTGTCAAGTCTAAATTTTGAACCCCGATGGGATTGTTCTATCATAAAAGACCTAAACATTTAAACTAGGTTAAGTTTGCCTTTTATAGGGCGGGTGGTATACCTGGCCATGGGCAGCCCGGCCCGGTCGGCCCGACCCGACCCGGCCCGAAAAAGCCCGACCCAGCCGGCCCGACCTTGTCCATGGGCCGGGCTCGGGCCTAGGTTTTGAGCCCGAAGCCCGGGCCGGGCCGGGCCCGGGCCCGTCAATTTCGCCATTTAAAGAAGAGGCCTGGCCCGTGGCCCGAGGCCCGACGGGCTTTTAGTGTGATGGCCTAGGCTTGGGCCCGATTTTTAGGCCCGGTGGCCGGGCCGGGCCGGGCTCGGGCCTGGGTTTTTTGCGTCAGGCTTTGGTTGGCCCGGCCCGGCCCAGCTCGAGGAATGGCCAGGTATAGCGGTTGGTATGTTTATCATGGACTACGCGTCTGCTTGACAGAGGCATGAGCAATATCTTTTGTCAAAGACACATCTTCTATAGATTGTATAACAGATGACGTGGAAGACATATGTGTGCATGCCATTTTCTTATGTCAAAAAATACATGATGTTAGCCACGTGACTTAAACTTGATTCCTCTAATTCCTGCATGAATCTCAACTTCTCAACACAAATACATTTGGACAAACGCCTTAGATGTAAGAAAATACAAGGCAACTCCAGCAGAGTCACAGTATTGACAACGTCCATAACATACATGAAGCCTGCTTCATAATGTTTTGGATGCTTTGTGAAACATCGAATCGCCGTAATGCGGCCTTCATTTCTTTTATGTTTTCTTCTTTCTACCCTATTTACAATAATTTAGATGAAAAAATTTAATAATTCAACAAATATTATTACAAACAATTAATCTAAATGCGTAAAATAATCCAAATTAACAAAAAATCAGATCAAATAATGTGTTCAAGAAAAAAATGAATTTAAAAAAACACGCTTTCTCCCAGCTAGCTGCAAATGATGCTCAATGAGATCCTTCTAATGATGGAAGGCCCGATCTTCAATCTTTCACTACGCCTCCAGAAAATGCTTGAATGCGGCACGTGTGCCTACAATGCGGCCGTTGTGCCAATACCTTCATAGTCAACGGGGCTTGGCATATCTCTCATCTTCTATGGTCATGTTGTATAGGATCACGCATCATATCATGATATTTTTCAAGACATCCTTGTTGTAGAAACGAGCGGGCCCCCGAACAAGTCAAAACCTTGGTTACTACCCTCTCAATGTCTTTTCTCTGAGCCTCTTGCACCTTAGTCAAATGTTGATGTTCTCTGCTCTCGAGATTAGAAATTGTCTTCATAAATGTTTACCAAAATGGATAGATGTCATCGGCTAGATAGTAGCATTTGTCTAATGATGGCCCTTCACCGTGAAGTTGCAAGGTGGAGAAGTACCACCACTTAGCCTTGCAAATAAATGAGATTTTTTGCAAGATATTGATGTCATTGTGAGATCCAGGCAACCCAAAATAGCAATGTCAGATCCACAAATGTTTGGAGGCAATAACTTCCAAAATTATCATTGGATCCTTGCAATGCTTGATGAATTGCTCATGCCAAGATGCAAGGCAATTCTTAGTGCATACAATCAACACTCTCTAACATCTTGGGCCAACCTTTTTTCTTCATGCGTCGCTAGAGTCCTTGTCGTGTCCTCGGCAGGTGCTCGCATATACTCCTCACCATAAAACCTCACCTCGGTTTCAGCAAACACTATGATTGTATATTTAGCCCTTTGAAGATTGACATCACATGAATCTATGGGAGAGTAATGTGTAATAATCAGAAGTGCCATGGTCACTTTGAAAAGGGGGAATCCCAAGAAAACGGCAACCTTTCTCCGTTGCTCGAAGAAAGGTTCATTGACTTCCATGTCATTGGCAATTCAATGGAATGGTCGTTCGGTCATGCGAAAGTGTCGCCGGAACACGTACAGAGGGAAGGTACAATCTAAGCATAAACTAGCCACACATGTGCTTCTCGTGGCCTTCGGTTTTGTTCCGGTGAAACTGCCGACGACCAACCTGCGATCCTGGACCCTAACTCTGCCGCTATCCATTCACAACCATCACTATTACCTTGTCTTCTTCGGCGTTTATGGTTTCACTCTTGAACTCAAAACTCAAATCCGATGACAAATCATAAAAAAAAACATTAGCTCCGCCATCAGATCCATCTACACATAATGCGAATCCTGTGTCATGTACACGATTCACAACCATCACTATTATCTTGAAGTCACGCGCTGGAAGGGGCGATGTGGTTGGACATCAGAAAGAAGGCACGGGGCTGCGACAACGTCCCAGAACGGCTCAGCGGAGGCGACTGGAGTCGACGTACACATCTTCCATTACCACTAGAACAACCCTAAAAATATGTTGGGAGGAGTGTGATGAGCGCCGTCAAAGAGTATCAAAATACCAAGACCTTGCAGGCTGACACAACAACACCTGTCGACGAGCCATAAGTCCCCACAATGTGATACCGGAGCAAACACAATCAACCGAGTGTCACCGGCACTAGAGATGTAAAGGGCAAATAAACAACACCCGCAAAGCCTGTTTAGTTAGTTTTAGTTTGCTCGATAGATCATTTTTCTCAAAAAAAAAAGAAACTTTGTTGACCTGTTAGACTGATAAATGGGCTTAAACGGGACCCTGTTTACATCCCTGACTGGCACTGACAGCGAAAATCCGCCACAAGACGCATGATATTGTAGTAGTGCAAGCCTGCGTCTGGTGGGGGCTGCTGTAACAGTGCCGCGCCCGATCAGAGAGTGCGAGCCCCAACCTGAGGTCTAGATCCATGCACGTCGATATTCTTTTGCTCACTTTCTTTTCAAAGGTGTTGGTCTTTTTGGTTTGATCTGTTCTCATTATTTCAGCTCATTATATACCTATGTAGTAATTGCTAGGGACATGTAAAGTGAAATGTACTATTACGGGAGTCACATTTTGTCAGCACCACTAACATGCCGGGCCCGCAGATCACCCATGCTGGGCCGGAAGGAGGCCGGCCCCAGCGCGTGCCCAAGGCCAACCCACGCGTCTACGGGCCAGACTGGGCGCATGATATTGTAGTAGTGCAAGCCTGCGTCTGGTGGGGGCTGCTGTAACAGTGCCGCGCCCGATCAGAGAGTGCGAGCCCCAACCTGAGGTCTAGATCCATGCACGTCGATATTCTTTTGCTCACTTTCTTTTCAAAGGTGTTGGTCTTTTTGGTTTGATCTGTTCTCATTATTTCAGCTCATTATATACCTATGTAGTAATTGCTAGGGACATGTAAAGTGAAATGTACTATTACGGGAGTCACATTTTGTCAGCACCACTGACATGCCGGGCCCGCAGATCACCCATGCTAGGCCGGAAGGAGGCCGGCCCCAGCGCGTGCCCAAGGCCAACCCACGCGTCTACGGGCCAGACTGGGCCAGGTGAAGCCCGACGCGTCCACTATTTAACCAAGGCAACCAAGGGATCAAGGCATCCAGTGGATCACGGCTCGGCGGCGACGGCTAGAACCCTAGTTCCCCATTTCTTCCTCTCCATTCGTGTAATCCAATTGTATTTGAGATTTCGACAACCACGTGAGACAATAGATCGATCCTTGCCACTCTCATCCTAACACTTGGTATCAGAGACCACACACCACCCCTCCTTCGCGCGATTTGGCGCAATTCATCGAAACTCGTTGTCTTCGCCAAGCTTGGGGGCAAATTGAGGCCATGGATCCAACCATGAAAGAGTACATGGACAAGATCACAAGCTCCATGGAGGAGTTTCGGGTGGAACTCCACGGCAACACGGCGGCGATCCACGCAAACACTGCCAAGCTGGACGATCTGGCGGCCTGGCGGCCCGATCTGGAGCGCCGCGTCAACCAGCTCGCCGATGCAGTAGCAGATCTGCAGCACGGGCGCCTGCCTGCGGCGGCAGCGTCTGGTGTGGCGGCCAAGGAGACCAACGCCCCCTCTCCAAGCCTGGACGCGGGCAACGCGACGGTCTCGCGGCCACACGGGTCAAAGGACCACAGCGACGCATTTCTTCACCGGGAGAAGGTGCTGGTGACCCCGCCGGCACCACTCCCGGGCACTGGTCAGTATACTTCCCAGTCGCCCGCTCCTCCCCTGTCCCCCTTCGCTCATGTGAGCCAACTCCTCGCCGGATTGGGTCAAGCACACCCATCCATGACGTTTCTCCAATTCGCGGGCGACAACCCGAAATTATGGAAAACATTGTGCGAGCAATACTTTTCCATGTTCGGTATCCATCCGTCGTTTTGGGTACCAATGGCCGCGCTTAACTTTTCTGGGGCAGCTTCGGTGTGGTTGCAATCTCTCCAAAATCGACTCTCAGATTTTGATTGGGAGGCATTCACAGCTTTGCTCTGCACCCGTTTCGGTCGGGATAAACACCAACTTCTGATTCGTCAATTTTACACCATTAGGCAAACCTCTTCTGTAGTTGATTACATTGAGCGTTTTGAGTTAATTGTGAATCATTTGGCATCTTATTCGGAGGCTATACATCCTTACTTTCATCTCACTCATTTTGTCGAGGGATTACGGGCGGATATACGTGCGGTCGTGCTGATCCAGCGACCGCCCGATCTGGACACGGCGTGCTCCCTAGCGATGCTGCAGGAGGAAGTCGTCGAATCTGCGCAGCAAGCGCAGCAGCCGCGGGCCACGCCGCGCGGCACCGACGCCATGTTTCGACCAAGCACGCCACTGCCACTGCCTCCTCCACCGCGATCAACTCCTGCAGCGGCACCTACGCCAGCGGTGGATCGTCGTGGCTTGGATGGCGCCCGCGCCGACTCATCCAAGGTTAAGGCCATGCGCGACTATCGTCGCGTGCACGGTCTTTGCTTCAAGTGCGGGGAAAGGTGGGGGCACGATCACGTGTGCCCCACGTCCATGCACCTTCATGTCGTCGAGGAATTGCTGGAGTTGTTCAGCCTCGACGAGCCACTGGACAAGCAGTTACAGTCAGGGCCAACAGATGACACGGTTATGGCTATTTCGCGATCAGCGCTTTCAGGGGGAGTTTCTGCAAAAGCATTCCAATTGCAAGCATGGATCCAGGGCAGGGAGGTTCTGATGTTAGTGGACTCAGGCAGTTCAACAACATTCGTCAACAACAAGCTGGAAGCATTTCTGGAAGGGGTTGAGCCATTACCCAGAACATACAGAGTCCGTGTAGCTGACGGAGGTGAGCTCAAATGTTCGTCAGTGATTCCCCAGTGCTCATGGTGTTCACAGGGGCATGAATTCCGGATAGTTATGCAAGTGTTGTCACTGGGAATCTACGATGCTATACTTGGAATGGATTGGCTCGAAGAGCATAGCCCCATGACAGTGGATTGGAAGGCTAAACATATTGCAATTCCTTCAGATCAAGGTCCAATCTCATTAAAGGGCCACGACGCCGAGTCGACTGAGTGTTTGCTCATTAACAATCTGCAGCTGCAAGGTCTGTGCAACAACAATATTGTGGCTTACATGGTACAACTGCATGCCGTCCTATCAACTGGAGAAATGAACGATGCAACACCGGAGTGCATCAACGAAATACTTGCAGAATTTGAAGATGTTTTCGGAGAGCCACCTGAACTACCACCCCGGCGTGCCTGTGACCACAAGATTCCGCTGATCCCAGGGGCGCAGCCTTTTAATATTCGACCCTACAGGCACAAACTAGAACACACAGACGAAATAGAAAGGCAGGTCGAGGAACTCCTCCGCACAGGCATTATTCAGTGCAGATCAAGCCCTTTCTCTTCTCCGGTGATACTAGTAAAGAAGAAAGACGGCACGTGGAGGTTATGTGTGGATTACCGTCACTTGAATGCTCTCACATGCGTGACTAAGTTCCCGATCCCTATCATCGAAGAGTTGTTGGATGAGTTGCACGGCGCATAGTGGTTCTCGAAGCTAGATCTTCGGGCTGGGTACCACCAAATCAGATTGGCAGAAGGAGAAGAGTACAGGATGGTGTTTCAAACTCATTCAGGCCATTTCGAATTCCTGGT
This sequence comes from Triticum monococcum, assembly GCA_034509565.1. Taxonomy (NCBI): domain Eukaryota; kingdom Viridiplantae; phylum Streptophyta; class Magnoliopsida; order Poales; family Poaceae; genus Triticum; species Triticum monococcum. The sequence goes on from CM067843.1 coordinate 73,244,826, forward strand.
AGTCTCTTTTGGCCTTGCAGACGGTCCTGCCACCTTTTAATGGAGCCATTCACTTCACATTGAAGCCCCTCCTCAGACATTGCGTGCTCCTGTTCTTCGATGACATACTAGTTTTCAGCAGAACCTTGCAAGATCACCTGGACCACTTGCGCCAAACCTTGGAGTTGCTGCGGCGGGATCATTGGAAAGTGAAGCTGAGTAAATGCTCGTTTGGTCAGCAGCAATTGACATATCTGGGACATGTCATCAGCGCGAAAGGATTCGCCACTGACCTGGGGAAAATTCAATCAGTGGCAAACTGGGCAGCGCCCACTAACCTCAAGGAGGTTCGCAGCTTCCTGGGGCTTGTCAGGTACTACAGAAGGTTCGTGCGCAACTTTGGCATCATCGCCAAACCCCTAACCAACCTCCTCAAAAAGGGGGTGCCCTTTGTTTGGACACAAACAACAGAAGAAGCCTTTCAGTTGCTGAAAACACAGTTGATATCAGCTCCAGTTCTCGCGTTGCTAGACTTCAATAAGCCATTCTCGATTGAAACGGACGCGAGCGAATACGGCATTGGGGTTGTTCTGCGACAAGAGGGCCATCCGATAGCATTCATGAGCAAAGCATTAGCCCCCCGCTACCAAGGATTGTCAACTTATGAAAAAGAGTATCTCGCAGTGATAGTGGCAGTGGATCAATGGCGCCCCTACCTGCAGCACGGAGAATTTACAATTTATACAGATCAGAAAAGTCTCATTCACCTCGAAGAGCAACGCCTCTCGACCCCGTGGCAAAAGAAAGCCTTCACCAAATTATTGGGGCTGCAATATACCATTAGATACAAGAAGGGAAAGGAGAATACAGCAGTGGATGCTCTATCTCGCTCCAAACCTGACGAGACACTGAACCCAATAACCTCCTGCCAGCCAGTGTGGTTGGGAGACATTCTGTCTAGCTACAACTCGAACCCCCAAGCGCAATGGCTGCTGGAACAGCTAGCGATTCGCCCAGACCCAAAAGGACGATTCACCCTCACTCAAGGGTTGCTTAGGTTCAGAGGACGGATTTGGCTGGGTGGTACCACAAGTCTCCAACAGAAGATCATTGCAGCATTTCACGACAGCCCTATGGGGGGCACTTAGGCATCCCAGCTACATATCGTCGCATACGACAACTCTTTGCCTGGCCCAAAATGAAGACTCATGTGCACAACTACATACGCTGCTGCTCCATATGTCAGCAAGCCAAACCGGATCGAGCTGCCAGTCCAGGGCTTCTAAACCCACTACCAATACCAACTGCACCATGGGATATGATTGTTGGAAATATGCCCTGGAGGCAATAATAAAAGCATTATTATTATATTTCCTTGTTCATGATAATTGTATTTTATTCATGCTATAATTGTGTTATCCGGAAATCGTAATACATGTGTGAATAACAGACACCAACATGTCCCTAGTAAGCCTCTAGTTGACTAGCTCGTTGATCAACAGATAGTCATGGTTTCCTGACTATGGACATTGGATGTCATTGATAACGAGATCACATCATTAGGAGAATGATGTGATAGACAAGACCCAATCCTAAACATAGCACAAGATCGTATAGTTCGTTTGCTAGAGTTTTCCAATGTCAAGTATCTTTTCCTTAGACCATGAGATCGTGTAACTCCCGGATACTGTAGGAGTGCTTTGGGTATACCAAACGTCACAACGTAACTGGGTGACTATAAAGGTATACTACGGGTATCTCCGAAAGTGTCTGTTGGGTTGACACAGATCAAGACTGGGATTTTTCACTCCGTATGACGGAGAGGTATCACTGAGCCCACTCGGTAATGCATCATCATAATGAGCTCAAAGTGACCAAGTGTCTGGTCACGGGATCATGCATTACGGTACGAGTAAAGTGACTTGCCGGTAACGAGATTGAACAAGGTATTGGGATACCGACGATCGAATCTCGGACAAGTAGCATACCGATTGACAAAGGGAATTGAATACAGGGTTGCTTGAATCCTCGACATCATGGTTCATCCGATGAGATCATCGAGGAGCATGTGGGAGCCAACATGGGTATCCAGATCCCGCTGTTGGTTATTGACCAGAGAGTCGTCTCAGTCATGTCTACATGTCTCCCGAACCCGTAGGGTCTACACACTTAAGGTTCGGTGACGCTAGGGTTGTAGGGATATGTATATGCAGTAACCCGAATGTTGTTCGGAGTCCCGGATGAGATCCCGGACGTCACGAGGAGTTCCAGAATGGTCCGGAGGTAAAGAATTATATATAGGAAGTGCTATTTCGGCCATCGGGACAAGTTTCGGGGTCACCGGTATTGTACCGGGACCACCGGAAGGGTCCCGGGGGTCCACCGGGTGGGGCCACCTGCCCCGGGGGGGGCACATGGGCTGTAGGGGGTGCGCCTTGGCCTACATGGTGTTGGGGAACGTAGTAATTTCAAAAAAATTCCTACGCACACGCAAGATCATGGTGATGCATAGCAACGAGGGGGAGAGTATTGTCTACGTACCAACGCAGACCGACTGCGGAAGCGATCTCACAACGTAGAGGAAGTAGTTGTACGTCTTCTTCCCGATCCGACCGATCCAAGCACCGTTACTCCGGCACCTCCGAGTTCTTAGCACACGTTCAGCTCGATGACGATCCTCGGGCTCCGATCCAGCAAAGTGTCGAGGAAGAGTTCCGTCAGCACAATGGCGTGGTGACGATCTTGATGTACTACCGACGCAGGGCTTCGCCTAAGCTCTACAACGATATGACCGAGGTGGAATTTGGTGGCAGGGGGCACCGCACACGGCTAAGGAACGATCAACAATGATCAACTTGTGTGTCTATGGGGTGCCCCCTGCCCCCGTATATAAAGGAGCAGGAGGAGGGGTTCGGCCGGCTTGGGAGAGAGGCGCAGGGGGAGTCCCACTCCTACCGGGAGTAGGACTCCCCCCCCCCCCCCCCCCCCAATCCTATTCCTAATAGGACTCTTCAAAGAGAAGAGAGAAGAGAGGGGGGGCGGCCCCTTCTCCTAGTCCTAATAGGACTAGGGAAGGGGGGAGGCGCGCAGCCCTTGTGGGCAGCCCCTTTTCACTTTTCCACTAAGGCCCAATAGGCCCATTTGCCTCCCGGGGGGTTCCGGTAACCCTCCCGGTATTCCGGTAAAATCCCGATTTCACCCGGAACACTTCCGGTGTCCAAACATAGGCTTCCAATATATCAATCTTTACGTCTCGACCATTTCGAGACTCCTCGTCATGTCCGTGATCACATCCGGGACTCCGAACAACCTTCGGTACATCAAAATGCATAAACTCATAATAACTGTCATCGTAACGTTAAGCGTGCGGACCCTACGGTTCGAGAACAATGTAGACATGACCGAGACACGTCTCCGGTCAATAACCAATAGCGTGACCTGGATGCCCATATTGGCTCCTACATATTCTACGAAGATCTTTATCGGTCAGACCGCATAACAACATACGTTGTTCCCTTTGTCATCGGTATGTTACTTGCCCGAGATTCGATCGTCGGTATCCAATACCTAGTTCAATCTCGTTACCGGCAAGTCTCTTTACTCGTTCCGTAATACATCATCTCACAACTAACATATTAGTTTCAGTGCTTGCAAGGCTTATGTGATGTGCATTACCGAGAGGGCCCAGAGATACCTCTCCGACAATCGGAGTGACAAACCCTAATCTCGAAATACGCCAACCCAACATCTACCATTGGAGACACCTGTAGTACTCCTTTATAATCACCCAGTTACGTTGTGACGTTTGGTAGTACCCAAAGTGTTCCTCCGGTAAACGGGAGTTGCATAATCTCATAGTTATAGGAACATGTATAAGTCATGAAGAAAGCAATAGCAACATACTAAACGATCGGGTGCTAAGCTAATGGAATGGGTCATGTCAATCAGATCATTCTCCTAATGATGTGACCTCGTTAATCAAATAACAACTCCTTGTTCATGGTTAGGAAACATAACCATCTTTGATTAACGAGCTAGTCAAGTAGAGGCATACTAGTGACACTCTGTTGGTCTATGTATTCACACATGTATTATGTTTCCGGTTAATACAATTCTAGCATGAATAATAAACATTTATCATGATGTAAGGAAATAAATAATAACTTTATTATTGCCTCTAGGGCATATTTCCTTCAGTCTCCCACTTGCACTAGAGTCAATAATCTAGATTACACAGTATTGATTCTAACACCCATGGAGCCTTGGTGTTGATCATGTTTTGCTCGTGGAAGAGGCTTAGTCAACGGGTCTGCAACATTCAGATCCGTATGTATCTTGCAAATCTCTATGTCTCCCACCTGGACTAAATCCCGGATGGAGTTGAAGCGTCTCTTGATGTGTTTGGTCCTCTTGTGAAATCTGGATTCCTTTGCCAAGGCAATTGCACCAGTATTGTCACAGAAGATTTTCATTGGACCCGATGCACTAGGTATGACACCTAGATCGGATATGAACTCCTTCATCCAGACTCCTTCGTTTGCTGCTTCCGAAGCAGCTATGTACTCCGCTTCACATGTAGATCCTGCTACGACGCTTTGTTTAGAACTGCACCAACTGACAGCTCCACCGTTTAAAGTAAACACGTATCCGGTTTGCGATTTAGAATCGTCCGGATCAGTGTCAAAGCTTGCATCAACGTAACCTCTTACGGTGAGCTCTTTGTCACCTCCATATACGAGAAACATATCCTTAGTCCTTTTCAGGTATTTCAGGATGTTCTTGACCGCTGTCCAGTGATCCACTCCTGGATTACTTTGGTACCTCCCTGCTAAACTTATAGCAAGGCACACATCAGGTCTGGTACACAGCATTGCATACATGATAGAGCCTATGGCTGAAGCATAGGGAACATCTTTCATTTTCTCTCTATCTTCTGCAGTGGTCGGGCATTGAGTTTGACTCAACTTCACACCTTGTAACACAGGCAAGAACCCTTTCTTTGCTTGATCCATTTTGAACTTCTTCAAAATCTTTTCAAGGTATGTGCTCTGTGAAAGTCCAATTAAGCGTTTTGATCTATCTCTATAGATCTTTATGCCTAATATGTAAGCAGCTTCCCCGAGGTCTTTCATCGAAAAACTTTTATTCAAGTATCCCTTTATGCTATCCAGAAATTCTATATCATTTCCAATTAGCAATATGTCATCCACATATAATATCAGAAATGCTACAGAGCTCCCACTCACTTTCTTGTAAATACAGGCTTCTCCAAAAGTCTGTATAAAGCCAAATGCTTTGATCACACTATCAAAGCGTTTATTCCAACTCCGAGATGCTTGCACCAGTCCATAAATGGATCGCTGGAGTTTGCATACTTTGTTAGCTCCTTTTGGATCGACAAAACCTTCTGGTTGTATCATATACAACTCTTCTTGCAGAAATCCATTCAGGAATGCAGTTTTGACATCCATCTGCCATATTTCATAATCATAAAATGCGGCAATTGCTAACATAATTCTGACGGACTTAAGCATCGCTACGGGTGAGAAAGTCTCATCGTAGTCAACCCCTTGAACTTGTCGAAAACCTTTTGCGACAAGTCGAGCTTTATAGACAGTAACATTACCGTCAGCGTCAGTCTTTTTCTTGAAGATCCATTTATTCTCAATTGCTTGCCGATCATCGGGCAAGCCAACCAAAGTCCATACTTTGTTCTCATACATGGATCCCATCTCAGATTTCATGGCCTCAAGCCACTTTGCGGAATCTGGGCTCACCATCGCTTCTTCATAGTTCGTAGGTTCATCATGATCTAGTAGCATGACTTCCAGAACTGGATTACCGTACCACTCTGGTGCGGATCTCACTCTGGTTGATCTACGTGGTTCAGTAGAATCTTGCCCTGAAGTTTCATGATCATCATCATTAGCTTCCTCACTGATTGGTATAGGTGTCGCAGAAACAGTTTTCTGTGATGTACTATTTTCCAATAAGGGAGCAGGTACAGTTACCTCGTCAAGTTCTACTTTCCTCCCACTCACTTCTTTCAAGAGAAACTCCTTCTCTAGAAATGATCCATTCTTAGCAACGAATGTCTTGCCTTCGGATCTGTGATAGAAGGTATACCCAACAGTTTCCTTTGGGTATCCTATGAAGACACATTTCTCCGCTTTGGGTTCGAGCTTATCAGGTTGAAGCTTTTTCACATAAGCATCGCAGCCCCAAACTTTAAGAAACGACAACTTTGGTTTCTTGCCAAACCATAGTTCATAAGGCGTCGTTTCAACGGATTTTGATGGTGCCCTATTTAACGTGAATGCGGCCGTCTCTAAAGCATAACCCCAAAATGATAGCGGTAAATCAGTAAGAGACATCATGGATCGCACCATATCTAGTAAAGTGCGATTACGACGTTCGGACACACCATTACGCTGTGGTGTTCCGGGTGGCGTGAGTTGCGAAACTATTCCACAATTTTTCAAATGTATACCAAACTCGTAACTCAAATATTCTCCTCCACGATCAGATCGTAGAAACTTTATTTTCTTGTTACGATGATTTTCAACTTCACTCTGAAATTCTTTGAACCTTTCAAATGTTTCAGACTTATGTTTCATTAAGTAGATATACCCATATCTGCTTAAATCATCTGTGAAGGTGAGAAAATAACGATATCCGCCACGAGCCTCAATATTCATCGGACCACATACATCGGTATGTATGATTTCCAATAAATCTGTTGCTCTCTCCATAGTACCAGAGAACGGTGTTTTAGTCATCTTGCCTATGAGGCACGGTTCGCAAGTACCAAGTGATTCATAATCAAGTGGTTCCAAAAGCCCATCAGTATGGAGTTTCTTCATGCGCTTTACACCGATATGACCTAAACGGCAGTGCCACAAATAAGTTGCACTATCATTATTAACTTTGCATCTTTTGGCTTCTACATTATGAATATGTGTGTTACTATCTTCGAGATTCAACAAGAATAGACCACTCTTCAAGGGTGCATGACCATAAAAGATATTATTCATATAAATAGAACAACCATTATTCTCTGATTTAAATGAATAACCGTCTCGCATTAAACAAGATCCAGATATAATGTTCATGCTCAACGCTGGCACCAAATAACAATTATTTAGGTCTAATATTAATCCCGAAGGTAGATGTAGAGGTAGCGTGCCGACCGCGATCACATCGACTTTGGAACCGTTTCCCACGCGCATCGTCACCTCGTCCTTTGCTAGTGTCCGCTTATTCCGTAGTCCCTGTTTCGAGTTGCAAATAGTAGCAACAGAACCAGTATCAAATACCCAGGTGCTACTGCGAGCTCTAGTAAGGTACACATCAATAACATGTATATCACATATACCTTTGCTCACTTTGCCATCCTTCTTATCCGCCAAATACTTGGGGCAGTTCCGCTTCCAGTGACCAGTCTGCTTGCAGTAGAAGCACTCAGTTTCAGGCTTAGGTCCAGACTTGGGTTTCTTCTCCTGAGCAGCAACTTGCTTGCTGTTCTTCTTGAAGTTTCCCTTCTTCTTCCCTTTGCCCTTTTTCTTGAAACTAGTGGTCTTGCTAACCATCAACACTTGATGCTCCTTTTTGATTTCTACCTCCGCAGCTTTCAGCATTGCGAAGAGCTCGGGAATAGTCTTGTTCATCCCTTGCATATTATAGTTCATCACGAAGCTCTTGTAGCTTGGTGGCAGTGATTGGAGAATTCTATCAATGACGCAATCATCTGGAAGATTAACTCCCATCTGAATCAAGTGATTATTATACCCAGACATTTTGAGTATATGCTCACTGACAGAACTGTTCTCCTCCATCTTGCAGCTATAGAACTTATTGGAGACTTCATATCTCTCAATTCGGGCATTTGCTTGAAATATTAACTTCAACTCCTGGAACATCTCATATGCTCCATGACGTTCAAAACGTCGTTGAAGTCCCGATTCTAAGCCGTAAAGCATGGCACACTGAACTATCGAGTAGTCATCAGCTTTGCTCTGCCAGACATTCATAACATCTGGCGTTGCTCCAGCAGCAGGCCTGGCACCCAGCGGTGCTTCCAGGACGTAATTCTTCTGTGCAGCAATGAGGATAATCCTCAGGTTACGGACCCAGTCCGTGTAATTGCTACCATCATCTTTCAACTTTGCTTTCTCAAGGAACGCATTAAAATTCAACGGAACAACAGCACGAGCCATCTATCTACAAGCAACATAAACAAGCAAGATACTATCAGGTACTAAGTTCATGATAAGTTTAAGTTCAGTTAATCAAATTACTTAGGAACTCCCACTTAGATAGACATCCCTCTAATCTTCTAAGTGATCACGTGATCCAAATCAACTAAACCATAACCGATCATCACGTGAGATGGAGTAGTTTTCAATGGTGAACATCGTCATGTTGATCATATCTACTATATGATTCACGCTCGACCTTTCGGTCTCTGTGTTCCGAGGCCATATCTGCATATGCTAGGCTCGTCAAGTTTAACCTGAGTATTCTGCGTGTGCAAAACTGGCTTGCACCCGTTGTAGATGGACGTAGAGCTTATCACACCCGATCATCACGTGGTGTCTGGGCACGACGAACTTTGGCAACGGCGCATACTCAGGGAGAACACTTCTTGATAATTTAGTGAGAGATCATCTTATAATGCTACCGTCAATCAAAGCAAGATAAGATGCATAAAAGGATAAACATCACATGCAATCAATATAAGTGATATGATATGGCCATCATCATCTTGTGCTTGTGATCTCCATCTCCGAAGCACCGTCATGATCACCATCGTCACCGGCGTGACACCTTGATCTCCATCGTAGCATCGTTGTCGTCTCGCCAATCTTATGCTTCCACGACTATTACTACCGTTTAGTAATCTAGTAAAGCATTACATCGCGATTGCATTGCATACAATAAAGCGACAACCATATGGCTCCTGCCAGTTGCCGATAACTTAGTTACAAAACATGATCATCTCATACAATAAAATCAGCATCATGCCTTGACCATATCACATCACAACATACCCTGCAAAAACAAGTTAGACGTCCTCTACTTTGTTGTTGCAAGTTTTACGTGGCTGCTACGGGCTTAAGTAAGAACTCATCTCACCTACGCATCAAAACCACAACGATAGTTCGTCAAATAGACTCCGTTTTAACCTTCTCAAGGACCGGGCGTAGTCACACTTGGTTCAACTAAAGTTGGAGAGACAGTCTTCCGCAAGCCATCTATGTGCAAAGCACGTCGAGGGAACCGGTCTCGCGTAAGAGTACGCGTAAGGTTGGTCCGGATCGTCTCAACCAACAATACCGCCGAACCAAAGTATGACATGCTGGTAGGCAGTATGACTTGTATCGCCCACAACTCACTTGTGTTCTACTCGTGCATATAACATCAAACCATAAAACCTAGGCTCGGATGCCACTGTTGGGGAACGCAGTAATTTCGAAAATTTTCCTACGCACACGCAAGATCATGGTGATGCACAGCAACGAGAGGGGAGAGTGTTGTCCACGTACCAACGCAGACCGACTGCGGAAGCGATCACACAACGTAGAGGAAGTAGTCGTACGTCTTCTTCCCGACCGGACCGATCCAAGCACCGTTACTCCGGCACCTCCGAGTTCTTAGCACACGTTCGGCTCGATGACGTTCCTCGGGCTCCGATCCATCAAAGCGTCGAGGAAGAGTTCCGTCAGCACGACGGCGTGATGACGATCTTGATGTACTACCGACGCAGGGCTTCGCCTAAGCACTACAACGGTACGATCGAGGTGGAATTTGGTGGCAGGGGGCACCGCACACGGCTAAGGAACGATCACAAGGATCAAGTTGTGTGTCTTGGGGTGCCCCCTGCCCCCGTATATAAAGGTTGGAGGAGGGGGGGCGGCCGGCCAAGGGAGGGGAGGCGCAGGGGAGTCCTACTCCCACCGGGAGTAGGACTCCTCCCCCCAATCCTAATCCAATTAGGACTCCCGGGGGGGAAAAGAGAGAGAAGGGGGGCCGGCCCCTTATCCTATTCCTAATAGGACTTGGGGAAGGGGGGCGCCGGCCAGCTTGGGCCTTTTCCCTTTTTCTCTTTTTTTTTCCACTAAGGCCCAATAGGCCCATTAGTCTCCCGGGGGTTCCGGTAACCCTCCCGGTATTCCGGTAAAATCCCGATTTCACCCGGAACACTTCCGATGTCCAAACATAGGCTTCCAATATATCAATCTTTACGTCTCGACCATTTCGAGACTCCTCGTCATGTTCGTGATCTCATCCGGGACTCCGAACAACCTTCGGTACATCAAAATGCATAAACTCATAATAACTGTCATCGTAACGTTAAGCGTGCGGACCCTACGGTTCGAGAACAATGTAGACATGACCGAGACACGTCTCCGGTCAATGACCAATAGCGGGACCTGGATGCCCATATTGGCTCCTACATATTCTACGAAGATCTTTATCGGTCAGACCGCATAACAACATACGTTGTTCCCTTTGTCATCGGTATGTTACTTGCCCGAGATTCGATCGTCGGTATCCAATACCTAGTTCAATCTCGTTACCGGCAAGTCTCTTTACTCGTTCCGTAATACATCATCTCACAACTAACATATTAGTTTCAGTGCTTGCAAGGCTTATGTGATGTGCATTACCGAGAGGGCCCAGAGATACCTCTCCGACAATCGGAGTGACAAACCCTAATCTCGAAATACGCCAACCCAACATCTACCATTGGAGACACCTGTAGTACTCCTTTATAATCACCCAGTTACGTTGTGACGTTTGGTAGTACCCAAAGTGTTCCTCCGGTAAACGGGAGTTGCATAATCTCATAGTTATAGGAACATGTATAAGTCATGAAGAAAGCAATAGCAACATACTAAACGATCGGGTGCTAAGCTAATGGAATGGGTCATGTCAATCAGATCATTCTCCTAATGATGTGACCTCGTTAATCAAATAACAACTCCTTGTTCATGGTTAGGAAACATAACCATCTTTGATTAACGAGCTAGTCAAGTAGAGGCATACTAGTGACACTCTGTTGGTCTATGTATTCACACATGTATTATGTTTCCGGTTAATACAATTCTAGCATGAATAATAAACATTTATCATGATGTAAGGAAATAAATAATAACTTTATTATTGCCTCTAGGGCATATTTCCTTCAAGTGTTCCTCTGGTAAACGGGAGTTGCATAATCTCATAGTTATAGGAACATGTATAAGTCATGAAGAAAGCAATAGCAACATACTAAACGATCGGGTGCTAAGCTAATGGAATGGGTCATGTCAATCAGATCATTCAACTAATGATGTGACCTCGTTAATCAAATAACAACTCTTTGTTCATGGTTAGGAAACATAACCATCTTTGATTAACGAGCTAGTCAAGTAGAGGCATACTAGTGACACTCTGTTTGTCTATGTATTCACACATGTATTATGTTTCCGGTTAATACAATTCTAGCATGAATAATAAACATTTATCATGATATAAGGAAATAAATAATAACTTTATTATTGCCTCTAGGGCATATTTCCTTCAGTCTCCCACTTGCACTAGAGTCAATAATCTAGTTCACATCGCCATGTGATTTAACAGCAATAGTTCACATCACCATGTGATTAACACCCATAGTTCACATCGTCATGTGACCAACACTCAAAGGGTTTACTAGAGTCAGTAATCTAGTTCACATATCTATGTGATTAACACCCAAAGAGTACTAAGGTGTGATCATGTTTTGCTTGTGAGATAATTTTAGTCAACGGGTCTGTCACATTCAGATCCGTAGGTATTTTGCAAAATTCTTTGTCTATAATGCTCTGCACGGAGCTACTCCAGCTAATTGCTCCCACTTTCAATATGTATCCAGATTGTGACTTTAGATTCATCTGGATCAGTGTCAAAAACTTGCATCGACGTAACCCTTTACGACGAACCTTTTTGTCACGTCCATAATCGAGAAATACATCCTTATTTCACTAAGGATAATTCTGACCGCTGTCCAGTGATCTACTCCTAGATCACTATTGTACTCCCTTGCCAAATTAGTGCAGGGTATACAATAGATCTGGTACACAGCATGGCATACTTTATAGAACCTATGAATGAGGCATAGGGAATGACTTTCATTCTCTTTCTATCTTCTGCCGTGGTCGGGCTTTGAGTCTTTACTCAATTTCACACCTTGTAACACAGGCAAGAAACTTTTTCTTTGACTGTTCCGTTTCGAACTACTTCAAAATCTTGTCAAGGTATGTACTTATTGAAAAACTTATCAAGCGTCTTGATCTATCTCTATAGATCTTGAAGCTCAATATGTAAGCAGCTTCACCGAAGTCTTTCTTTGAAAAACTCCTTTCAAACACTCCTTTATGCTTTACAGAATAATTCTACATTATTTCCGATCAACAATATGTTATTCACATATACTTATCAGAAATGCTGTGGTGCTCACACTCACTTTCTTGTAAATACAGGCTTCACCGCAAGTCTGTATAAAACTATATGCTTTGATCAACTCATCAAAGCGTATATTCCAACTCCGAGATGCTTGCACCAGTCCATAGATGGATCGCTGGAGCTTGCACATTTTGTTAGCACCTTTCGGATTGACAAAACCTTCTAGTTGCATCACATACAACTCTTCTTTAATAAATCCATTAAGGAATGCAGTTTTGTTTATCCATATGCCAGATTTCATAGAATGCGGCAATTGCTAACATGATTCGGACAGACTTAAGCATAGATACGAGTGAGAAAAACTCATCGTAGTCAACACCTTGAACTTGTCGAAAACCTTTTTCGACAATTCTAGCTTTGTAGATAGTAACACTACTATCAGCGTCCGTCTTCCTCTTGAAGATCCATTTATTCTCAATTGCTTGCCGATCATCGGGCAAGTCAACCAAAGTCCAAACTTTGTTCTCATACATGGATCATATCTCAGATTTCATGGCCTCAAACCATTTCACGGAATCCGGGCTCATCATCGCTTCCTCATAGTTCGTAGGTTCGTCATGGTCAAGTAACATGACCTCCAGAACAGGATTACCGTACCACTCTGGTGTGGATCTCACTCTGGTTTACCTACGAGATTCGGTAGTAACTTGATCTGAAGTTACATGATCATCATCATTAGCTTCCTCACTAATTGGTGTAGTAGTCACAAGAACAGATTTTTGTGATGAACTACTTTCCAATAAGGTAGAAGGTACAATTACCTTATCAAGTTTTCTACTTTCCTCCCACTCACTTCTTTCAAGAGAAACTCCTTCTCTAGAAAGGATCCATTATAAGCAACGAATGTCTTGCCTTAGGATCTGTGATAGAAGGTGTACCCAACAGTCTCCTTTGGGTATCCTATGAAGACATATTTCTCCGATTTGGGTTTGAGCTTATCAGGATGAAACTTTTTCTCATAAGCATCGCAACCCCAAACTTCAAGAAACGACAACTTTGGTTTCTTGCCAAACCATAGTTCATACAGTGTCGTCTCAACGAATTTAGATGGTGCCCTATTTAACGTGAATGCAACTGTCTCTAATGCATACCCCAAAAACGATAGTGGTAAATCGGTAGGAAACATCATAGATTGCACTATATCCAATAAAGTACGGTTATGACGTTCGGACACACCATTACACTGTGGTGTTCCATGTGGCGTGAGTAGTGAAACTATTTCACATTGTTTTTAACTGAAGGCCAAACTCGTAACTCAAATACTCTTCTCTATGATCAGATCATAGAAACTTTATTTTCTTATTACGATGATTTTTCACTTCACTCTGAAAATCTTTGAACTTTTCAAATGTTTCAGACTTATGTTTCATCAAGTAGATATACTCATATCTGCTCAAATCATCTGTGAAGATCAGAAAATAATGATACCTGTCGCGAGCCTCAATATTCATCGGACCACATACATCAGTATGTATGATTTCCAACAAATCTGTTGCTCGCTCCATTGTTCCGAAGAACAGAGTCTTAGTCATCTTGCCCATGAGGCATGGTTCGCAAGCATCAACTGATTCATAATCAAGTGATTCCAAAAACCCATCAACATGGAGTTTCTTCATGTGCTTTACACCAATATGACCTAAACAGCAATGCCACAAACAAGTTGCACTATCATTATTAACTTTGCATCTTTTGGTTTCAATATTATGATTACGTGTATTACTACGATCGATATCCAACGAACTATTTTCATTGGGTGTGTAACCATATAAGGTTTTATTCATGTAAACAGAACAACAATTTATTCTTTTACTTAAATGAATAACCGTATTACAATAAACATGATCAAATCATATTCATGCTCAACACCAAATAACACTTATTTAGGTTCAACACTAATCCCGAAAGTATAGGGGAGTGTGCGATGATGATCATATCAATCTTGGAACTACTTCCAACACACATCGTCACTTCACCCTTAACTAGTCTCTGTTTATTCTGCAACTCCCGTTTCGAGTTACTAATCTTAGCAACTGAACTAGTATCAAATACCTCTGTTGGAAAAGGCAGTGCCTAGGAGGCGCTTAGGCACGCCTAGGCGCTAGGCAATGGCCAAACGCCTCGCCTAGGGCATAAATGGAGGTCTAGGCAGGGCAAGCAAGGAGTTGCCTACCCAAGCAAGAAATCATGCCACATACTGCACTAATACACCAAACGGGTTATATTCCAATGGTATAGACGGTAATTAACTTACTTATATGCCCTAAACTAATATCAACAACCATATAATAATCACAAATACACTACGAGTAAAAACTATATTGCCGCCTAGGCCACGCCTAGGGCGCTTAGGCACCGCCTAGGCACTAGGCTAAGGCCAACCGCCTCGCTTACGCCTACCGCTTTTTCCAACCTTGTCAAATACTAAGGGGTTGCTATAAACACTAGTAAAGTACAAATAAATAACATGTATATCAAATATACTTATTTTCACTTCGCCATCCTTCTTATCCGCCAATCACTTGGGGTAGTTCCGCTTCCAGTGACCAGTCCCTTTGCAGTAGAAGCACTTATTCTCAGGCTTAGGTCCAGACTTGGGCTTCTTCACTTGAGCAGCAACTTGCTTGCCGTTCTTCTTGAAGTTCCCCTTCTTCCCTTTGCCCTTTTCTTGAAACTAGTGGTCTTGTCAACCATCAACACTTGATGTTTTTCTTGATTTCTACCTTCGTTGATTTCAGCATCACGAAGAGCTTGGGAGTTGTTTCTGTTATCCCTTGCATATTATAGTACATCACGAAGTTCTACTAACTTGGTGATGGTGACTAGAGAATTCTGTCAATCACTATCTTATCTGGAAGATCAACTCCCACTTGATTCAAGCGATTGTAGTACCCAGACAATCTGAGCACGTGCTCACTAGTTGAGCGATTCTCCTCCATCTTTTAGCTATAGAACTTGTTGGAGACTTCATATCTCTCAACTCGGGTATTTGCTTGAAATATTAACTTCAACTCCTGGAACATCTCATATGGTCCATGACGTTCAAAACGTCTTTGAAGTCCCGATTCTAAGCCATTAAGCATGGTGCACTAAACTATCAAGTAGTCATCATATTGAGCTAGCCAAACGTTCATAACGTCTGCATCTGCTCCTGCAATAGGTCTTTCACCTAGCGGTGCATTAAGGACATAATTCTTCTGTGCAGCAATGAGGATAAACCTCTGATCACGGATCCAATCCGCATCTTTGCCACTAACATCTTTCAACACAATTTTCTCTAGGAACATATCAAAATAAACACAGGGAACCAACAACGCGAGCTATTGATCTATAACATAATTTGCAAAATACTACCAGGACTAAGTTCATGATAAATTTAAGTTCAATTTAATCATATTACTTAAGAACTCCCACTTAGATAGACATCCCTCTAATCCTCTAAGTGATCACGTGATCCAAATCAACTAAACCATAACCGATCATCACGTGAGATGGAGTAGTTTTCAATGGTGAACATCGTCATGTTGATCATATCTACTATATGATTCACGCTCGACCTTTCGGTCTCTGTGTTCCGAGGCCATATCTGCATATGCTAGGCTCGTCAAGTTTTAACCTGAGTATTCTGCGTGTGCAAAACTGGCTTGCACCCGTTGTAGATGGACGTAGAGCTTATCACACCCGATCATCACGTGGTGTCTGGGCACGACGAACTTTGGCAACGGTGCATACTCAGGGAGAACACTTCTTGATAATTTAGTGAGAGATCATCTTATAATGCTACCGTCAATCAAAGCAAGATAAGATGCATAAAAAGATAAACATCACATGCAATCAATATAAGTGATATGATATGGCCATCATCATCTTGTGCTTGTGATCTCCATCTCCGAAGCACCGTCATGATCACCATCGTCACCGGCGCGACACCTTGATCTCCATCGTAGCATCGTTGTCGTATCGCCAATCTTATGCTTCCACGACTATCACTACCGCTTAGTAATAAAGTAAAGCATTACATCGCGATTGCATTGCATACAATAAAGAAACAACCATATGGCTCCTGCCAGTTGCCGATAACTTGGTTACAAAACATGATCATCTCATACAATAAAATCAGCATCATGCCTTGACCATATCACATCACAACATGCCCTGCAAAAACAAGTTAGACGTCCTCTACTTTGTTGTTGCAATTTTTACGTGGCTGCTACGGGCTTAAGTAAGAACTCATCTCACCTACGCATCAAAACCACAACGATAGTTTGTCAAATAGACTCCGTTTTAACCTTCTCAAGGACCGGGCGTAGTCACACTTGGTTCAACTAAAGTTGGAGAGACAGTCTTCCGCAAGCCATCTATGTGCAAAGCACGTCGAGGGAACCGGTCTCGCGTAAGAGTACGCGTAAGGTTGGTCCGGATCGTCTCGTCCAACAATACCACCGAACCAAAGTATGACATGCTGGTAGGCAGTATGACTTGTATCGCCCACAACTCACTTGTGTTCTACTCGTGCTAATAACATCAAACCATAAAACCTAGGCTCGGATGCCACTGTTGGGGAACATAGTAATTTCGAAAAATTTCCTACGCACACGCAAGATCATGGTGATGCATAGCAACGAGGGGGAGAGTATTGTCTACGTACCAACGCAGACCGACTGCGGAAGCGATCTCACAACATAGAGGAAGTAGTTGTACGTCCTCTTCCCGATCCGACCGATCCAAGCGCCGTTACTCCGGCACCTCCGAGTTCTTAGCACACGTTCAGCTCGATGACGATCCTCGGGATCCGATCCAGCAAAGCGTCGAGGAAGAGTTCCGTCAGCACAATGGCGTGGTGACGATCTTGATGTACTACCGACGCAGGGCTTCGCCTAAGCTCTACAATGATATGACCGAGGTGGAATTTGGTGGCAGGGGGCACCGCACACGGCTAAGGAACGATCAACAATGATCAACTTGTGTGTCTATGGGGTGCCCCCTGCCCCCGTATATAAAGGAGCAGGGGGAGGGGTTCGGCCGGCTTGGGAGAGAGGCGCAGGGGGAGTCCCACTCCTACCGGGAGTAGGACTCCCCCCCAATCCTATTCCTAATAGGACTCTTCAAAGAGAAGAGAGAAGAGAGGGGGGCCGGCCCCTTCTCCTAGTCCTAATAGGACTAGGGAAGGGGGGAGGCGCGCAGCCCTTGTGGGCAGCCCCTTTTCACTTTTCCACTAAGGCCCAATAGGCCCATTTGCCTCCCGGGGGGTTCCGGTAACCCTCCCGGTATTCCGGTAAAATCCCGATTTCACCCGGAACACTTCCGGTGTCCAAACATAGGCTTCCAATATATCAATCTTTACGTCTCGACCATTTCGAGACTCCTCGTCATGTCTGCGATCACATCCGAGACTTCGAACAACCTTCGGTACATCAAAATGCATAAACTCATAATAACTGTCATCGTAACGTTAAGCGTGCGGACCCTACGGTTCGAGAACAATGTAGACATGACCGAGACACGTCTCCGGTCAATAACCAATAGCGGGACCTGGATGCCCATATTGGCTCCTTCATATTCTACGAAGATCTTTATGGGTCAGACCGCATAACAACATACGTTGTTCCCTTTGTCATCGGTATGTTACTTGCCCGAGATTCGATCGTCGGTATCCAATACCTAGTTCAATCTCGTTACCGGCAAGTCTCTTTACTCGTTCCGTAATACATCATCTCACAACTAACATATTAGTTGCAGTGCTTGCAAGGCTTATGTGATGTGCATTACCGAGAGGGCCCGGAGATACCTCTCCGACACTCGGAGTCACAAACCCTAATCTCGAAATACGCCAACCCAACATCCACCATTGGAGACACCTGTAGTACTCCTTTATAATCACCCAGTTACGTTGTGACGTTTGGTAGTACCCAAAGTGTTCCTCTGGTAAACGGGAGTTGCATAATCTCATAGTTATAGGAACATGTATAAGTCATGAAGAAAGCAATAGCAACATACTAAACGATCGGGTGCTAAGCTAATGGAATGGGTCATGTCAATCAGATCATTCAACTAATGATGTGACCTCGTTAATCAAATAACAACTCTTTGTTCATGGTTAGGAAACATAACCATCTTTGATTAACGAGCTAGTCAAGTAGAGGCATACTAGTGACACTCTGTTTGTCTATGTATTCACACATGTATTATGTTTCCGGTTAATACAATTCTAGCATGAATAATAAACATTTATCACGATATAAGGAAATAAATAATAACTTTATTATTGCCTCTAGGGCATATTTCCTTCACATGGGCCAAGGGCACCAGCCCCAAGAGGCACATGCGCCTAGGGTTCAAGAAGGGAAGAGTCCCAAAGGGGGAAGGAACCCCCTAGGTGCCTTTGGGGGAGGGACTCCTCCCTTGGCCGCCGCCCCCCTAGGAGATTGGATCTCCTAGGGCCAGCGCCCCCCCCCCCTTGGCTCCCTATATATAGTGAGGGAAGGAGGGCCTCTCAGACCACGCCTTTGGTGCCTCCCTCTCCCTCTCCAACACCTCCTCCTCCTCCATAGAGCTTAGCGACGTCCTGCCGGAGTACTGCAGCTCCATCACCACCACGCCGTCATGCTGCTGCTGAAGCCATCTTCCTCAACCTCTCCTCTCCCCTTGCTGGATCAAGAAGGAGGAGACGTTATGCTGACTGTACGTGTGTTGAACGCGGAGGTGCCGTCCGTTCGGCGCTAGGATCTCCGGTGATTTGGATCACGTCGTGTACGACTACCTCATCCCCGTTTTTTGAACGCTTCCGCTCGCGATCTACAAAGGTATGTAGATGCATCCGATCACTCGTTGCTAGATGAACTCATAGATGGATCTTGGTGAAACCGTAGGAAAATTTTTGTTTTCTGCTACGTTCCCCAACAGTGGCATCATGAGCTAGGTCTATGCGTAGTTCTTTATGCACGAGTAGAACACAATTTGTTGTGGGCGTTGATGTTGTCAACTTTCTTGCCGCTACTAGTCTTATTTTGCTTCAGCGGTATTGTGGGATGAAGCGGCCCGGACCAACCTTACACGTACGCTTACGTGAGACCGGTTCCACCGACTAACATGCACTAGTTGCATAAGGTGGCTGGCGGGTGTCTGTCTCTCCCACTTTAGTTGGAGCGGATTCGATGAAAAGGGTCCTTATGAAGGGTAAATAGAAGTTGACAAATCACGTTGTGGCTTTCACATAGGTAAGAAAACGTTCTTGCTAGAACCCTATTGCAGCCACGTAAAACTTGCAACAACAATTAGAGGACGTCTAACTTGTTTTTGCAGCAAGTGTTTTGTGATGTGATATGGCCAAAGTTGTGATGAATGATGAATGATCTATATGTGATGTATGAGATGTTCATGCTATTGTAATAGGAATCACGACTTGCATGTCGATGAGTATGACAACTGGCAGGAGCCATAGGAGTTGTCTTTATTTTTTTGTATGACCTGTGTGTCATTGAGAAACGCCATGTAAATTACTTTACTTTATTGCTAAACGCGTTAGCCATAGTAGTAGAAGTAATAGTTGGTGAGCAACTTCATGGAGACACGATGATGGAGATCATGGTGTCATGCCGGTGACAAGATGATCATGGAGCCCCAAGATGGAGATCAAAGGAGTTATGTGATATTGGCCATATCATGTCACTCTTATTATTTGATTGCATGTGATGTTTATCATGTTTTTGCATCTTGTTTACTTAGAACGACGGTAGTAAATAAGATGATCCCTCATAATAATTTCAAGAAAGTGTTCCCCCTAACTGTGCACCGTTGCGACAGTTCGTTGTTTCGAAGCACCACGTGATGATCGGGTGTGATAGATTCTAACGTTCACATACAACGGGTGTAAGACAGATTTACACATGCAAAACACTTAGGTTGACTTGACGAGCCTAGCATGTACAGACATGGCCTCGGAACACAGTAGACCGAAAGGTCGAGCATGAGTCGTATAGAAGATACGATCAACATGAAGATGTTCACCGACGTTGACTAGTCCGTCTCACGTGATGATCGGACACGGCCTAGTTAACTCGGATCATGTTATACTTAGATGACTAGAAGAGGGATGTCTATCTAAGTGGGAGTTCATTAAATAATTTGATTAGATGAACTTAATTATCATGAACTTAGTCTAAAATATTTACAATATGTCTTGTAGATCAAATGGGCAACGTAGTCCTCAACTTCAACGCGTTCCTAGAGAAAACCAAGCTGAAAGACAATGGCAGCAATTACACGGACTGGGTCCGGAACCTGAGGATCATCCTCATAGCTGCCAAGAAAGATTATGTCCTACAAGCACCGCTGGGTGACGCACCTGTTCTCCCTGCTGAACAAGACGTTATGAACGCTTGGCAGGCATGTACCGATGACTACTCCCTCGTTCAGTGCGGCATGCTTTACAGTTTAGAGCCGGGGCTCCAAAAACATTTTGAGAGACACGGAGCATATGAGATGTTCGAAGAGCTGAAAATGGTTTTCCAAGCTCATGCCCGGGTCGAGAGATATCAAGTCTCCGACAAATTCTTCAGCTGTAAGATGGAGGAAAACAGTTCTGTCAGTGAGCACATACTCACTATGTCTGGGTTGCATAACCGCTTGACTCAGCTAGGAGTTAATCTCCCGGATGACGCGGTCATTGACAGAATCCTTCAGTCGCTTCCACCGAGCTACAAGAGCTTTGTGATGAACTTCAATATGCAGGGGATGGAAAAGACCATTCCTGAAGTATTTGCTATGCTGAAATCAGCAGAGGTAGAAGTCAGAAAGGAACATCAAGTGTTGATGGTGAATAAAACCACTAAGTTCAAGAAAGGCAAGGGTAAGAAAACCTTCAAGAAGGACGACAAGGGAGTTGCCGCGCCTGGCAAGCAAGCTGCCGGGAAGAAGCCAAAGAATGGACCCAAGCCCGAGACTGAGTGTTTTTATTGCAAGGGAAGTGCTCACTGGAAGCGGAACTACCCCAAATACTTAGCGGACAAGAAGGCCGGCATCACAAAAGGTATATGTGATATACATGTAATTGATGTGTACCTTACCAGTACTCGTAGTAGCTCTTGGGTATTTGATACCGGTGCAGTTGCTCACATTTGTAACTCAAAGCAGAAGCTGCGGAATAAGCAGAGACTGGCGAAGGACGAGGTGACGATGCGCGTCGGGAATGGTTCCAAGGTCGATGTGATTGCCGTCGGCACGCTGCCTCTTCATTTACCTACGGGATTAGTTTTGAACCTTAATAATTGTTATTTAGTGCCAAGTTTGAGCATGAACATTGTATCAGGATCTCGTTTGATACGAGATGGCTACTCATTTAAATCCGAGAATAATGGTTGTTCTATTTATATGAGAGATATGTTTTATGGTCATTCTCCGATGGTGAATGGTTTATTATCTCGAGCGTAATACTACACATATTCATAGTGTGAGTACCAAAAGACGTAAGGTTGATAATGATAGTCCCACATACTTGTGGCACTGCCGCCTTGGTCACATAGGTGTCAAACGCATGAAGAAGCTCCATGCAGATGGACTTTTAGAGTCTCTTGATTACGAATCATTTGACACGTGCGAACCATGCCTCATGGGTAAAATGACCAAGACTCCGTTCTCAGGAACAATGGAGCGAGCAACCAACTTATTGGAAATCATACATACTGATGTATGCGGTCCAATGAGTGTTGAGGCTCGCGGTGGCTATCGTTATGTTCTCACCCTCACTGATGACTTGAGTAGATATGGGTATGTCTACTTAATGAAACACAAGTCTGAAACGTTTGAAAAGTTCCAGGAATTTCAGAGTGAGGTTGAAAATCAACGTGACAGAAAAATCAAGTTTCTACGATCAGATCGTGGAGGAGGATACTTGAGTCACAAATTTGGCACACACTTAAGAAAATGTGGAATAGTTTCACAACTCACACCGCCTGGAACACCACAGCGTAATGGTGTGTTCGAACGTCGTAATCGCACTCTATTGGATATGGTGCGATCTAAGATGTCTCTTACCGATTTACCGCTATCTTTTTGGGGCTATGCTTTAGAGACTGCCGCATTCACTTTAAATAGGGCTCCGCCGAAATATGTTGAGACGACACCGTATGAATTATGATTTGGGAAGAAACCTAAGCTGTCGTTTCTAAAAGTTTGGGGATGCGATGCTTATGTCAAGAAACTTCAACCTGAAAAGCTCGAACCCAAGTCAGAAAAATGCGTCTTCATAGGATACCCTAAAGAAACTGTTGGGTATACCTTCTACCTCAGATCCGAAGGCAAGATCTTTGTTGCCAAGAATGGATCCTTTCTAGAGAAGGAGTTTCTCTCGAAAGAAGTAAGTGGGAGGAAAGTAGAACTTGATGAAGTATTGTTGGGGAACGTAGTAATTTCAAAAAAATTCCTACGCACACGCAAGATCATGGTGATGCATAGCAACGAGAGGGGAGAGTGTTGTCTACGTACCAACGCAGACCGACTGCGGAAGCGATCACACAACGTAGAGGAAGTAGTCGTACGTCTTCCCGATCCGACCGATCCAAGCACCGTTACTCCGGCACCTCCGAGTTCTTAGCACACGTTCAGCTCGATGACGATCCTCGGGCTCCGATCCAGCAAAGCGTCGAGGAAGAGTTCCGTCAGCACAACGGCGTGGTGACGATCTTGATGTACTACCGACGCAGGGCTTCGCCTAAGCACTACAACGGTATGATCGAGGTGGAATTTGGTGGCAGGGGGCACCGCACACGGCTAAGGAACGATCTCAAGGATCAACTTGTGTGTTATGGGGTGCCCCCTGCCCCCGTATATAAAGGTTGAGAGGGGGAGGGCTGGCCGGCCAGGCTAGCGAGGCGCAGGAGGAGTCCTACTCCCACCGGGAGTAGGTCTCCACCCTCCAATCCTATTCCAACTAGGATTCCTTAAAGGGGGAAGAGAGAGAGGGTGGTCGGTCCCTTCTCCTAGTCCTAATAGGACTAGGGGGAGGGGGGAGGTGCGCAGCCCTCTCACCTTTCCACTAAGGCCCATGTAGGCCCATTTGGCTCCCGGGGGGTTCCGGTAACCCTCCCGGTAATCCGGTAAAATCCCGATTTCACCCGGAACACTTCCGATGTCCAAACATAGGCTTCCAATATATCAATCTTTATGTATCGACCATTTCGAGACTCCTCGTCATGTCCGTGATCACATCCGGGACTCCGAACTACCTTCAGTACATCAAAATGCATAAACTCATAATAACTGTCATCGTAACGTTAAGCGTGCGGACCCTACGGTTCGAGAACAATGTAGACATGACCGACACACGTCTCTGGTCAATAACCAATAGCGGGACCTGGATGCCCATATTGGCTCCTACATATTCTACGAAGATCTTTATCGGTCAGACCGCATAACAACATACGTTGTTCCCTTTGTCATCGGTATGTTACTTGCCCGAGATTCGATCGTCGGTATCCAATACCTAGTTCAATCTCGTTACTGGCAAGTCTCTTTACTCGTTCCGTAATACATCATCTCACAACTAACATCTTAGTTATAATGCTTGCAAGGCTTATGTGATGTGTATTACCGAGAGGGCCCAGAGATACCTCTCCGACAATCGGAGTGACAAACCCTAATCTCGAAATACGCCAACCCAACATCTACCATTGGAGACACCTGTAGTACTCCTTTATAATCACCCAGTTACGTTGTGACGTTTGGTAGTACCCAAAGTGTTCCTCTGGTAAACGGGAGTTGCATAATCTCATAGTTATAGGAACATGTATAAGTCATGAAGAAAGCAATAGCAACATACTAAACGATCGGGTGCTAAGCTAATGGAATGGGTCATGTCAATCAGATCATTCAACTAATGATGTGACCTCGTTAATCAAATAACAACTCTTTGTTCATGGTTAGGAAACATAACCATCTTTGATTAACGAGCTAGTCAAGTAGAGGCATACTAGTGACACTCTGTTTGTCTATGTATTCACACATGTATTATGTTTCCGGTTAATACAATTCTAGCATGAATAATAAACATTTATCATGATATAAGGAAATAAAAATAACTTTATTATTGCCTCTAGGGCATATTTCCTTCAGTCTCCCACTTGCACTAGAGTCAATAATCTAGATCACATCACCATGTGATTAACATCGATAGTTCACATCATCATGTGATTAACACCCATAGTTCACATCGCCATGTGACCAACACCCAAAGGGTTTACTAGATTCAGTAATCTAGTTCACATCGCTATGTGATTAACACCCAAAGAGTACTAAGGTGTGATCATGTTTTGCTTGTGAGATAATTTTAGTCAACGGGTCTGTCACATTCAGATCCGTAAGTATTTTGCAAAATTCTTTGTCTATAATGCTCTGCATGGAGCTACTCTAGCTAATTGCTCCCACTTTCAATATGTATCCAGATTGAGACTTTAGATTCATCTGGATCAGTGTCAAAAACTTGCATCGACGTAACCCTTTACGACGAACCTTTTTGTCACGTCCATAATCGAGAAACATATCCTTATTTCACTAAGGATAATTCTGACCGCTGTCCAGTGATCTACTCCAAGATCACTATTGTACTCCCTTGCCAAATCAGTGCAGGGTATACAATAGATCTGGTATACAGCATGACATACTTGATAGAACCTATGGCCAAGGCATAGGGAATGACTTTCATTCTCTTTCTATCTTCTGCCGTGGTCGGGCTTTGAGTCTTACTCAACTTCACACCTTATAATACAGGCAAGAACTCTTTCTTTGACTGCTCCATTTTGAACTACTTAAAAATCTTGTCAAGGTATGTACTCATTGAAAAAACTTATCAAGCGTCTTGATCTATCTCTATAGATCTTGAAGCTCAATATGTAAGCAGCTTCACCGAAGTCTTTCTTTGAAAAACTCCTTTCAAACACTCCTTTATGCTTTACAGAATAATTCTACATTGTTTCCGATCAACAATATGTCATTCACATATACTTATCAGAAATGCTGTAGTGCTCCCACTCACTTTCTTGTAAATACAGGCTTCACCGCAAGTCTGTATAAAACTATATGCTTTGATCAACTTATCAAAGCGTATATTCCAACTCCGAGATGCTTGCACCAGTCCACAGATGGATCGCTGGAGCTTGCACATTTTGTTAGCACCTTTCGAATTGACAAAACCTTCTGTTGCATCATATACAACTCTTCTTTAATAAATCCATTAAGGAATGCAGTTTTGTTTATCCATTTGCCAGATTTCATAAAATGCGTCAATTACTAACATGATTCGGACAGACTCAAGCATAGATACGAGTGAGAGGCTCTCATCGTAGTCAACACCTTGAACTTGTCGAAAACCTTTTGCGACAATTCTAGCTTTGTAGATAGTAACACTACTATCAGCGTCCGTCTTCCTCTTGAAGATCCATTTATTCTCAATTGCTTGCCGATCATCGGGCAAGTCAATCAAAGTCCAAACTTTGTTCTCATACATGGATCATATCTCAGATTTCATGGCCTCAAACCATTTCGCGGAATCTGGGCTCATCATCGCTTCCTCATAGTTCGTAGGTTCGTCATGGTCAAGTAACATGACCTTTAGAACAGGATTACCATACCACTTTGGTGCGGATCTTCACTCTGGTTTACCTACGAGATTCGGTACTAACTTGATCTGAAGTTACATGATCATCATCATTAGCTTCCTCACTAATTGGTGTAGTAGTCACAAGAACAGATTTTTGTGATGAACTACTTTCCAATAAGGTAGAAGGTACAATTACCTTACCAAGTTTTCTACTTTCCTCCCACTTACTTCTTTCAAGAGAAACTCCTTCTCTAGAAAGGATCCATTATAAGCAACGAATGTCTTGCCTTAGGATCTGTGATAGAAGGTGTACCCAACAGTCTCCTTTGGGTATCCTATGAAGACATATTTCTCCGATTTGGGTTTGAGCTTATCAGGATGAAACTTTTTCTCATAAGCATCGCAATCCCAAACTTCAAGAAACGACAACTTTGGTTTCTTGCCAAACCATAGTTCATAAGGCGTCGTCTCGACGGATATAGATGGTGCCCCTTTTTAACGTGAATGCAGCTGTCTCTAATGCATGACCCCAAAAACGATAGTGGTAAATCGGTAAGAAACATCATAGATTGCACTATATCCAATAAAGTACGGTTATGACGTTCGGACATACCATTATGCTGTGGTGTTCCAGGTGGCGTGAGTAGTGAAACTATTTCACATTGTTTTTAACTGAAGGCCAAACTCGTAACTCAAATACTCTTCTCTACGATCAGATCATAGAAACTTTATTTTCTTGTTACGATGGTTTTTCACTTCACTCTGAAATTCTTTGAACTTTTCAAATGTTTCAGACTTAAGTTTCATCAAGTAGATATACTCATATCTGCTCAAATCATCTGTGAAGATCAGAAAATAACGATACCTGTCGCGAGCCTCAATATTCATCGGACCACATACATCAGTATGTATGATTTCCAACAAATCTGTTGCTCGCTCCATTGTTCCGAAGAACAGAGTCTTAGTCATCTTGCCCATGAGGCATGGTTCGCAAGCATCAACTGATTCATAATCAAGTGATTCCAAAAGCCCATCAGCATGGAGTTTCTTCATGCGCTTTACACCAATATGACCTAAACGGCAGTGCTACAAATAAGTTGCACTATCATTATTAACTTTGCATCTTTTGGTTTCAATATTATGATTATGTGTATCACTACGATCGAGATCCACCGAACTATTTTCATTGGGTGTGTAACCATATAAGGTTTTATTCATGTAAACAGAACAACAATTTATTCTCTTACTTAAATGAATAACCGTATTACAATAAACATGATCAAATCATATTCATGTTCAACGCAAACACCAAATAACACTTATTTAGGTTCAACACTAATCCCGAAATTATAGGGAGTGTGCGATGATGATCATATCAATCTTGGAACCACTTCCAACACACATCGTCACCTCACCCTTAACTAGTCTCTGTTTATTTTGCAACACCCGTTTCGAGTTACTAATCTTAGCAACTGAACTAGTATCAAATACTGAGGGTTTGCTATAAATACTAGTAAAGTACACATCAATAACATGTATATCAAATATACTTATGTTCACTTTGCCATCCTTCTTATCCGCCAATTACTTGGGGTAGTTCCGCTTCCAGTGACCAGTCCCTTTGCAGTAGAAGCACTCAGTCTCAGGCTTAGGTCCGGACTTGGGCTTCTTCACTTGAGCAGCAACTCGCTTGCTGTTCTTTTTGAAGTTCCCCTTCTTCCCTCTGCCCTTTTCTTGAAACTAGTGGTCTTGTCTACCATCAACACTTGATGTTTTTCTTGATTTCTACCTTCATCGATTTCATAATCATGAAAAACTCGGGAGTCGTTTTCGTCATCCCTTGCATACTATAGTTCATCACGAAGTTCTACTAACTTGGTCATGGTGACTAGAGAATTCTGTCAATCACTATCTTATCTGGAAGATTAACTCCCACTTGATTCAAGCGATTGTAGTACCCAGACAATCTGAGCACATGCTCACTAGTTGAGCGATTCTCCTCCATCTTTTAGCTATAGAACTTGTTGGAGACTTCATATCTCTCAACTCGGGTATTTGCTTGAAATATGAACTTCAACTCCTGGAACATCTCATATGGTCCATGACGTTTCAAAATGTCTTTGAAGTCCCGATTCTAAGCCATTAAGCATGGTGCACTAAACTATCAAGTAGTCATCATATTGAGCTAGCCAAACGTTCATAACGTCTGCATCTGCTCCTGCAATAGGTCTGTCACTTAGCGGTGCATCAAGGACATAATTCTTCTGTGCAGCAATGAGGATAATTCTCAGATCACGGATCCAATCCGCATCATTGCTACTAATCATCTTTCAACACAATTTTCTCTAGGAACATATCAAAAATAAACACAGGGAAGCAACAACGCGAGCTATTGATCTACAACATAATTTGCAAAATACTATCAGGACTAAGTTCATGATAAATTTAAGTTCAATTTAATCATATTACTTAAGAACTCCCACTTAGATGGACATCCCTCTAATCCTCTAAGTGATCACGTGATCCAAATCAACTAAACCATGTCCGATCATCACGTGAGATGGAGTAGTTTCATCGGTGAACATCATTATGTTGATCATATCTACTATATGATTCACGCTCGACCTTTTGGTCTCCGTGTTCCGAGGCCATATATGTATATGCTTGGCTCGTCAAGTATAACCTGAGTATTCCGCGTGTGCAACTGTTTCGCACCCGTTGTATTTGAACGTAGAACCTATCACACCCGATCATCACGTGGTGTCTCAGCACGAAGAACTTTCGCAACGGTGCATACTCAGGGAGAACACTTCTTGATAATTTACTAAGAGATCATCTTATAATGCTACCGTCAATCAAAGCAAGATAAGATGCATAAAAGATAAACATCACATGCAATCAATATAAGTGATATGATATGGCCATCATCATCTTGTGCTTGTGATCTCCATCTCCGAAGCACCGTCATGATCACCATCGTCACCGGCGCGACACCTTGATCTCCATCGTAGCATCGTTGTCGTCTCGCCAATCTTATGCTTCCACGACTATCACTACCACTTAGCAATAAAGTAAAGCATTACATCGCGATTGCATTGCATACAATAAAGCGACAACCATATGGCTCCTGCCAGTTGCCGATAACTTGGTTACAAAACATGACCATCTCATACAATAAAATTAGCATCATGCCTTGACCATATCACATCACAACATGCCCTGCAAAAACAAGTTAGACATCCTCTACTTTGTTGTTGCAAGTTTTACGTGGCTGCTACGGGCTTAAGCAAGAACTCATCTCACCTACGCATCAAAACCACAACGATAGTTTGTCAAATAGACTCCGTTTTAACCTTCTCAAGGACCGGGCGTAGCCACACTCGGTTCAACTAAAGTTGGAGAGACAGTCGCCCGCAAGCCATCTATGTGCAAAGCACGTCGAGGGAACCGGTCTCGCATAAGCGTACGCGTAAGGTTGGTCCGGGTCGTCTCGTCCAACAATACCGCCGAACCAAAGTATGACATGCTGGTAGGCAGTATGACTTGTATCGCCCACAACTCACTTGTGTTCTACTCGTGCAAATAACATCAAACCATAAAACCTAGGCTCGGATGCCACTGTTGGGGAACGTAGTAATTTCAAAAAATTTCCTACGCACACGCAAGATCATGGTGATGCATAGCAACGAGAGGGGAGAGTCTTGTCTACGTACCAACGCAGACCGACTGCGGAAGCGATCACACAACATAGAGGAAGTAGTCGTACGTCTTCCCGATCCGACCGATCCAAGCACCGTTACTCCAGCACCTCCGAGTTCTTAGCACACGTTTAGCTCGATGACGATCCTCGGGCTCCGATCCAGCAAAGCGTCGAGGAAGAGTTCCGTCAGCACAACGGCGTGGTGACGATCTTGATGTACTACCGACGTAGGGCTTCGCCTAAGCACTACAACGGTATGATCGAGGTGGAATTTGGTGGCAGGGGGCACCGCACACGGCTAAGGAACGATCTCAAGGATCAACTTGTGTGTTATGGGGTGCCCCCTGCCCCCGTATATAAAGGTTGAGAGGGGGAGGGCTGGCCGGCCAGGCTAGGGAGGCGCAGGAGGAGTCCTACTCCCACCGGGAGTAGGACTCCACCCTCCAATCCTATTCCAACTAGGATTCCTTAAAGGGGGAAGAGAGAGAGGGTGGCCGGCTAAGGGGAGGGGGGAGGTGCGCAGCCCTTGTGGGCAGCCCTCTCACCTTTCCACTAAGGCCCATGTAGGCCCATTTGGCTCCCGGGGGGTTCCGGTAACCCTCCCGGTAATCTGGTAAAATCCCGATTTCACCCGGAACACTTCCGATGTCCAAACATAGGCTTCCAATATATCAATCTTTATGTCTCGACCATTTCGAGACTCCTCGTCATGTCCGTGATCACATCCGGGACTCCGAACTACCTTCGGTACATCAAAATGCATAAACTCATAATAACTGTCATCGTAACGTTAAGCGTGCGGACCCTACGGTTCGAGAACAATGTAGACATGACCGAGACACGTCTCCGGTCAATAACCAATAGCGGGACCTGGATGCCCATATTGGCTCCTACATATTCTACGAAGATCTTTATCGGTCAGACCGCATAACAACATACGTTGTTCCCTTTGTCATCGGTATGTTACTTGCCCGAGATTCGATCGTCGGTATCCAATACCTAGTTCAATCTCGTTACTGGCAAGTCTCTTTACTCGTTCCGTAATACATCATCTCACAACTAACATCTTAGTTATAGTGCTTGCAAGGCTTATGTGATGTGTATTACCGAGAGGGCCCAGAGATACCTCTCCGACAATCGGAGTGACAAACCCTAATCTCGAAATACGCCAACCCAACATCTACCATTGGAGACACCTGTAGTACTCCTTTATAATCACCCAGTTACGTTGTGACGTTTGGTAGTACCCAAAGTGTTCCTCTGGTAAACGGGAGTTGCATAATCTCATAGTTATAGGAACATGTATAAGTCATGAAGAAAGCAATAGCAACATACTAAACGATCGGGTGCTAAGCTAATGGAATGGGTCATGTCAATCAGATCATTCAACTAATGATGTGACCTCGTTAATCAAATAACAACTCTTTGTTCATGGTTAGGAAACATAACCATCTTTGATTAACGAGCTAGTCAAGTAGAGGCATACTAGTGACACTCTGTTTGTCTATGTATTCACACATGTATTATGTTTTCGGTTAATACAATTCTAGCATGAATAATAAACATTTATCATGATATAAGGAAATAAATAATAACTTTATTATTGCCTCTAGGGCATATTTCCTTCAAGTATTACCTCTTGAACCGGAAAAAGGCGCAACTCAAGAAAATGTTCCTGAGGTGCCTGTATCGACTAGAGAGGAAGTTATTGATGATGATCAAGATACTTCTGATCAAGCTCCTACTGAAATTCGTAGGTCCACAAGGACACGTTCCGCACCAGAGTGGTACGGCAACCCTGTCTTGGAAATCATGTTGTTAGAGAACGGTGAACCTTCGAACTATGAAGAAGCGATGGCGGGCCCGGATTCCGACAAATGGCTAGAAGCCATGAAATCCGAGATAGGATCCATGTATGAAAACGAAGTATGGACTTTGACTGACTTGCCCGTTGAACGGTGAGCCATAGAAAATAAATGGATCTTTAAGAAGAAGACAGATGTGGATGGTAATGTGACCATCTATAAGGCTCGGCTTGTCGCTAAGGGTTATCGACAAGTTCAAGGGGTTGACTACGATGAGACTTTCTCACCGGTAGCGAAGCTAAAGTCCGTCCGAATCATGTTAGAAATTGCCGCATTCTACGATTATGAGATATGGCAAATGGACGTCAAAACGGCATTCCTCAATGGTTTCCTTAAGGAAGAATTGTATATGATGCAGCCGGAAGGTTTTGTCGATCCTAAGAATGCTAACAAGGTGTGCAAGCTCCAACGCTCAATTTATGGGCTGGTGCAAGCATCTCGGAGTTGGAACATTCGTTTTGATGAGATGATCAAAGCGTTTGGGTTTACGCAGACTTATGGAGAAGCCTGCGTTTACAAGAAAGTGAGTGAGAGCTCTGTAGCATTTCTCATATTATATGTAGATGACATACTTTTGATGGGAAATGATATAGAACTCTTGGACAGCATTAAGGCCTACTTGAATAAAAGTTTTTCAATGAAGGACCTTGGAGAAGCTGCTTATATATTAGGCATCAAGATCTATAGAGATAGATCAAGACGCCTCATAGGTCTTTCACAAAGCACATACCTTGATAAGATATTGAAGAAGTTCAATATGGATCAGTCTAAGAAGGGGTTCTTGCCTGTGCTGCAAGGTGTGAAATTGAGCTCAGCTCAATGTCCGACCACGGCAGAAGATATAGAAGAGACGAGTGTCATCCCCTATGCCTCAGCCATAGGTTCTATTATGTATACCATGCTGTGTACCAGACCTGATGTAAACCTTGCCGTAAGTTTGGTAGGAAGGTACCAAAATAATCCCGGTAAGGAACACTGGACAGCGGTCAAGAATATCTTGAAGTACCTGAAAAGGACTAAGGAAATGTTTCTCGTTTATGGAGGTCACGAAGAGCTCGTCGTAAAGGGTTACGTCGATGCTAGCTTCGACACAGATCTGGATGACTCTAAGTCACAAACCGGATACGTGTATATTTTGAATGGTGGGGCAGTAAGCTGGTGCAGTTGCAAGCAGAGCGTCGTGGCGGGATCTACATGTGAAGCGGAGTATATGGCAGCCTCGGAGGCAGCACATGAAGCAATTTGGGTGAAGGAGTTCATCACCGACCTCGGAGTCATACCCAATGTGTCGGGGCCAATCAAACTCTTCTGTGACAACACTGGAGCTATTGCACTTGCCAAGGAGCCCAGGTTTCACAAGAAGACCAGGCACATCAAGCGTCGCTTCAACTCCATTTGTGAAAATGTTCAAGATGGAGACATAGATATTTGTAAAGTACATACGGACCTGAATGTAGCAGATCCGTTGACTAAACCTCTCCCTAGAGCAAAACATGATCAATACCAGAATTTCATGGGTGTTCGATTCATCACAATGTAACTAGATTATTGACTCTAGTGAAAGTGGGAGACTGTTGGAAATATGCCCTAGAGGCAATAATAAAAGCATTATTATTATATTTCCTTGTTCATGATAATTGTCTTTTATTCATGCTATAATTGTGTTATCCGGAAATCGTAATACATGTGTGAATAACAGACACCAACATGTCCCATAGTAAGCCTCTAGTTGACTAGCTCGTTGATCAACAGATAGTCATGGTTTCCTGACTATGGACATTGGATGTCATTGATAACGAGATCACATCATTAGGAGAATGATGTGATGGACAAGACCCAATCCTAAACATAGCACAAGATCGTATAGTTCGTTTGCTAGAGTTTTCCAATGTCAAGTATCTTTTCCTTAGACCATGAGATCGTGTAACTCCCGGATACTGTAGGAGTGCTTTGGGTATACCAAACGTCACAACGTAACTGGGTGACTATAAAGGTATGCTACGGGTATCTCCGAAAGTGTGTGTTGGGTTGACACGGATCAAGACTGGGATTTGTCACTCCGTATGACGGAGAGGTATCACTGGGCCCACTCGGTAATGCATCATCATAATGAGCGCAAAGTGACCAAGTGTCTGGTCACGGGATCATGCATTATGGTACAAGTAAAGTGACTTGCCGGTAACGAGATTGAACAAGGTATTGGGATACCGCGATCGAATCTCGGGCAAGTAGCATACCGATTGACAAAGGGAATTGAATACAGGGTTGCTTGAATCCTCGACATCGTGGTTCATCCGATGAGATCATCGAGGAGCATGTGGGAGCCAACATGGGTATCCAGATCCCGCTGTTGGTTATTGACTGGAGAGTCGTCTCGGTCATGTCTACATGTCTCCCGAACCCGTAGGGTCTACACACTTAAGGTTCGGTGACGCTAGGGTTGTAGGGATATGTATATGCAGTAACCCGAATGTTGTTCGGAGTCCCGGATGAGATCCTGGACGTCACGAGGAGTTCCGGAATGGTCCGGAGGTAAAGAATTATATATAGGAAGTGCTATTTCGGCCATCGGGACAAGTTTCGGGGTCACCGGTATTGTACCGGGACCACCGGAAGGGTCCCGGGGGTCCACCGGGTGGGGCCACCTGCCCCGGGGGGCCACATGGGCTGTAGGGGGTGAGCCTTGGCCTACATGGGCCAAGGGAACCAGCCCCAAGAGGCCCATGCGCCTAGGGTTCAAGAAGGGAAGAGTCCCAAAGGGGGAAGGCACCCCCTAGGTGCCTTTGGGGGAGGAGTCCCTCCCTTGGCCGCCCCCCCCCCCCCCCTAGGAGATTGGATCTCCTAGGGACGGCGCCCCCCCTTGGCTCCCTATATATAGTGAGGGAAGGAGGGCCTCTCAGACCACGCCTTTGGTGCCTCCCTCTCCCTCTCCAACACCTCCTCCTCCTCCATAGAGCTTAGCAAAGCCCTGCCGGAGTACTACAGCTCCATCACCACCACGCCGTCGTGCTGCTGCTGGAGCCATCTTCCTCAACCTCTCCTCTCCCCTTGCTGGATCAAGAAGGAGGAGACGTTACGCTGACCGTACGTGTGTTGAACGCGGAGGTGCCGTCCATTCGGCGCTAGGATCTCCGGTGATTTGGATCACGTCGTGTACGACTACCTCATCCCCGTTCTTTGAACGCTTCCGCTCGCGATCTACAAAGGTATGTAGATGCATCCAATCACTCGTTTCTAGATGAACTCATAGATGGATCTTGGTGAAACCGTAGGAAAATTTTTGTTTTCTGCTACGTTCCCCAACAATGATCACTATGGATTTCGTCGATGGCCTACCGCAATCCGGAAAATTCAACTGCTTGCTGGTTATTGTGGACAAGAGGACAAAGTTTGCCCATTTTCTACCCCTAGCACATCCCTATACTGCATCTAAGGTGGCTCTCCTTTACATGAATGAAATATACAAGCTGCATGGTCTGCCGGGAGCCATTGTCTCTGATCGCGACCCGGTCTTCACCAGCCACTTCTGGCAGGAGCTGTTCAAATACGCTGGAACAGAGCTGCGGATGAGCACGGCCAACCACCCACAAACAGACGGTCAAAAGGAGCGAGTCAACCAGTGCTTGGAAACCTATCTGCGTTGCTTCACGCACATGTGTCCGCGACGCTGGAGCTTCTGGATCCCACTTGCACAGTTTTGGTACAATTCCACCCATCATTAAGCGATCGGGATGACTCCTTTCAAGGCCCTGTTCGGGTACGAACCAAGACACTGGGGCATCTCAGCAGCAGCATCGTGCTCGGCTCCGACTCTGCAATCATGGCTGGAGGAGCATCAGGTAGTGCAGCAACTCCTCCAACAACATCTCAATCGCGCACGCCAATGCATGAAAACTCAGGCAGACAAGAAGCGTTCATGGCGCCAGTTTGAAGTGGGTGACAAGGTATTTCTCAAACTTCAGCCATACATTCAAACATCAGTTGCTCCGCGCGCCAACCACAAGCTCTCGTTCAAGTTCTTCGGACCCTTTCCGATCATCGCCAAGATCAACGAGGTCGCGTACAAACTTCAGCTACCTCCAGATGCCACCGTGCATCCGGTGTTCCATGTCTCGATGCTCCGGCGTGCATTGCTCCTAGGTACGGCGGCTAGCCCAGAACTACCTATTGACCAAGACATGCTAGCGATACCAGTGCAGATCCTACAATCGCGATGGCGCAAGGGAACGAGCGGCATGGTCGAACAAGTCAAGGTTCGATGGTCTCCAGGCAACCAGGTGGACTCCACTTGGGAAGACAAAGCTACTCTTCAAGCACGCTTCCCACACGCGGAGGCTTGGGGGCAAGCCTCGACACAAGGAGGGGGGATGTCAGCACCACTGACATGTCGGGCCCACAGATCACCCACGCTGGGCCGGAAGGAGGCTAGCCCCAGCGCGTGCCCAAGGCCAACCCACGCATCTACGGGCCAGACTGGGCCAGGTGAAGCCCGACGCGTCCACTACTTAACCAAGGCAACCAAGGGATCAAGGCATCCAGTGGATCACGGCTCGGCGGCGACGGCTAGAACCCTAGTTCCCCATTTCTTCCTCTCCATTCGTGTAATCCAATTGTATTTGAGATTTCGACAACCGCGTGAGACAATAGATCGATCCTTGCCCCTCTCATCCTAACACATTTTTATGTAATGTTGTTACTAAATAAATATACATATTTTTATACTGTGTTTTTTTAACATGGTACAAACGCTCATACATACGTACATACACTCGCCCCTATGAATGCATGCACGCACACCCTAACCCCGTGAGCATCTTCGAGAGACCGGGTTGGCGCATTATTTTGAGATTGACGAAGTCACCACATGCGCCTCCGTGGTCGACGAGAACGTCTCCTACCACTAAATGAGTATCGCCAAAAATAAATCTAGAAAATATGAGCACCAGTTGTCAGGTCTAAATTATGAACCCCGATGGGTTTGTTCTACCATAAAAGGCCTAACCATTTAAACTAGGTTAAGTTTGCCTTTTATAGGGTGGTTGGTATGTTTATCATGGACTATGCATTTTCTTGACAAAGGCATGAGCAATATCTTTTGTCAAAGACACATTTTTTATAGATTGTATAAATAGATGACCTGGAAGACATATGTGTGCATGCCATTTTCTTATGCCAAGTAATACATGATGTTAGCCTTGTGATTTAATCTTGATGTCAAGACATATGTGCGGATGCTCTGCGAAACATCAAATCAACGTAATGTGGCCTCCATTTCTTTTATGTTTTCTTCTTTCTACCTACTTACAATAATTTAAATGAAACAATTCAATAATTTAACAGATATTATTACAAACCATTGATATGAATACATAAAATAATCCAAATTAACAAAAAAAACCGATCAAATACATTGTTCAAGCAAAAATAAATGAATTTGACACTTTCTCCTGGCTAGCTGCAAATGATGCTCAATGAGATCCTCCTACAAACGATAGGCCCGATCTTCAATCTTCTAGTACGCCTCCAGAAAATGCTTGAATGCAGCATGTGTGCCTGGGAGGCATGACGGTTGTGCCAATACCTTCATAGTCAATGGGGCTTAGCATATCCCTCTCATTTTCTATGGTCATGTTGTATAGAGTCACATATCATGCCATTATATTTTTCAAGACATCCTTGTTCTAGAAATGAGCGAGCCCCCGAACAAGTCAAAACATTGCTTGCGGCACTATGAATGCCCTCTCAATGCCTTTTCTCTGAGCCTCTTGCCCCTCGATGAAATGCTTATGTTCTCTGCTCTCAAGATTAGGAATTGTCTTCATAAATATTACCAAAATGGATAGATGTCATCGGGTAGATAGTAACATTTGTCATACTGATGGCCATTCACCGTGAAGTTGCAAGGTGGAGAAGTACCACCAGTTAGCCTTACAAACAAATGAGTTTTTTTGCAAGATATTGATGTCATTGTGAGATCTAGGCAACCCAAAGTAGCAGTGTCAGATCAACAAATGTTTGGAGGCAACAACTTCCAAAATTATCATTGGATCCTTGCAATGCTCGATGAATTGGCCATGGCAAGATGCAAGGCAATTCTTAGTGCGTACAATCAACACTCTCTTATCCCAGGTGCGTAAGAGGAGGAGGTCGTCACAGCAGGCCCTGAGAGAGACGCCGGAGGGGGCGTCAAGTCGGGCGACGGGGTGGAGCTTGTCGGCTGCGCGTTGGTCGCATGTGATGATGTCTATGGAGGATTGGTCGTCGGTGTCGACGAAGAGGAGGGGGGTGGAGGGCTGGCGGGCGGTGGGCGAGGAGGAAGTCGCGGGCGGAGGTGGCGCGGCGCCAGGCGCGTCAGACGGCGAGGTACCGGAGGAGGGGTTTCGGGGGCAGGCGGACGAGGATCTCCCAGATGGAGATCTCGTCCGAGAGGCCGTGGAGGAGAGGCGTCGGTCCTGCAACCTCCGCCATGGTCTCGGTCAGCCTCAGACGAGTGGTGGCGACCTCGGCGGTGATCTGGCTGCAAACGCCGGATCCAGGTGGTAGCTCTTGATCCTCTCTCTCGCGCGTGCGGAATTGGGGTGGAGTTGTGGCAGTGACGGTGGCGGAGTGAGTGTAGGTTTTCCTCTCTCTCTCTCTCTCTCTCTCTCTCTCCCGGAGACAATAGTACGGCTGCATTTGGGCTTGGCCCGGTTTTGTAGCAAGTGTGAGTTCTCGCAAAAATAAGAAAATCTCTTGGCCCAGCTCAAAGAAAAGAAAGGAAAAGCTCTTCGCCCAGCTAAAAAAATAGAAAGGAAAAGCTCTTGGCGAGGAGAGCAACCTGGCCCAGAGCCTATGACAGAGTTGAGTGGGTTTTCCTGGAAGCAATGTTGTTGAAGCTGGGATTTCACGAGGACTGGGTCAAGATGATAATGTTGTGTGTGTCTTCTGTTGAATATAAGGTGAGATATAACTCAATGGAGACGAAATATTTCAAACCCTCCAGAGGTCTTCGACAGGGTGACCCACTCTCCCCGTATTTGTTTCTCCTATGTACGGAGGGTTTGATAGCCCTACTTTCTCATGCAGAACAGAGTGGAGACTTAATGGGGTCAAGGTCTGTAGAGATGCACCTGCGGTAACAAATCTACTCTTTGCTGATGATTCATTAATTTTGATGAAAGCTAATATTCAGAATTCAATGTGCTTGAGATCAATTCTGAATTTATATTGTGTTGCGTCCGGGCAACTTGTTAGTGTGGACAAATCAAGTATCTTTTTTAGTCCCAGCACCGAGGTAAATATGAAGCCTAAGATTTGCTCTTGTCTGAATATCATGACCGAGGCCTTAAATGACAAGTATCTGGGACTGCCTGCTACTCTTGGACTTGATAAAAGTGACCGTTTTCAATATCTAATAGATCGGTTAATTATGAAGCTTACGGGGTGGAAGGAGAAGTGTCTCTCTTCAGGAGGGAAAGAAGTTCTTATTAAGTTTGTTGCTCAAGCAATACCAACTTATGCGATGTCGGTCTTTCAAATTCCTAAGAAAATTTGTAAAGGAATCACAGATGCGATATCTCATTTTTGGTGGGGTGATGACGCAACTCATTAGAGGTTGCACTGGTTTGCATGGTGGAAGATGTGTATTCCTAAGAAAAAAGGGGGTATGGGCTTCAGAGATATTCACTGCTTTAATCTTGCACTTCTCGCAAAACGGGCATGGCGCCTTATTGACAACCCGGACTCTTTGTGTGCGTTGACCCTTAAGGCAAAA
Organism: Triticum monococcum; assembly: GCA_034509565.1. Lineage (NCBI taxonomy): Eukaryota > Viridiplantae > Streptophyta > Magnoliopsida > Poales > Poaceae > Triticum > Triticum monococcum. The sequence continues at coordinate 73,284,200 of CM067843.1, forward strand.
TATTTTCCTGATGAAGATCTCATGAATGCAACTTTAAAAAAGAAGAGTTCATATACATGGCGGAGTATTATGGCCGGAGTTGATACGCTCAGACGTGGGTATATTTGGAGAGTTGGGGATGGTGAGAAAATTAGAATATGGGATGATCCCTGGATACCGCAGAGCCCAACAAGAAAGGTGATTTCACCAAGGGACAACAATCTTCTTTCTAGAGTTTATGACATCATTGATCCAGTGACAGGGAGTTGGGATGAGCAGCTGGTTAACCAAACATTCTGGCAAGTGGATGCTCTAAGGATTTTGGCCATTACATGAGATGACAGACTTCCTGGCATGGAACATGACAAAGTCAGGGACTTTCACGGTGCGATCTGGATACCATACAGAATGGGAATTTCAATTTGGGCCCAAGTTGGAATCAACGCCTGGAGCTTCAAACCCATCTTATACATGGGACTCGGTATGGAACTTAGTCTGCCCAGCAAAGATAAAAATATTTATGTGGCGCGCGCCAGAGTGCTATTCCCTGTTGATCTATCCTGGCAAATAAGCACTTGAAAATAAATCCGAGTTGCCCAACTTGTAACCAGGGGCCTGATGACATAAGACATATGTTGTTTGAATGTAAATTGGCAATGGATGTGTGGAAGCTGCTCGGTCTTGACCTTGTTATCAAACAGGCACTGAAAGTTGACAAGGCAGGTGAGCTTGTGTTGGCACATCTTTTGTGCCTTCTAGAACAACAAATCCAAGTGTTGGGCTTGCCGAAGTTCAGAGAAACGATGGCAACGACGGCTTGGTATTTGTGGTATGAAAGGCGAAAATTGACACATGACGAAGAAACTCTAAGCGCATGTCAAATCAATATGTCAGTGAGAGGATTAGTAGCAAATTATACCATCTCTTATAGGCCAAAGGCTCACGTTCGTTCAGATGCTTGGCTGAAACCAAAGTATGGTTACGTGAAATTAAACGTTAATGCAGGATTTGATAGTGACACACTCGCAGCAACATTTGGAGCAGTTATCCGGGACCATAGGGGGGAATTTATAGCGGCTGCTAATGAAAAGATGAACTGTTGCTTCGACTCGTTCACAGCAAATGTAATTGCAGTGAGGTTTGGTTTGGATCTTGCTAATACCGTCGGATGTAGTAAGATTGAAGTGAATTCGGATAGCATGGAGGTGGTGAATGCATTGAGCCAAGGCTACTCTTCTTCGGTCGCTTCATCCATTATAGATGATTGTTATTTTATGTCATTAGGTTTTTCCCATGTCATTTATGATCATTGTAATAAGGAATGTAATCGAGTAGCTCATGAACTAGCAAGGTTAGCTAGGTTTTCTTCTTCGAGTGTTTGGATGGATAGCGCCCCTGATGAGGTTATCCCTTTTACTTGTAAATGATGCTACTTTACTTATGAATGAATAAAGGAGAAGAAGTTTGAAAGGATCGATATAGTTGACTAGAGGGGGGTGAATAGGCAACTAACAATTTTTAGCTTTTCTTTACCAAATTAAACTTTGCATCAAAGTAGGTTGTCTAGATGTGCAACTAGGTGAGCAACCTATATGATGCAACAACAACAAGCACACAAGCAAGCAAGGGAAGTAACACAAATAAGCTTGCACAAGTAAAGGTATGAGATAACCAAGAGTGGAGTCGGTGAAGACGAGGATGTGTTACCAAAGTTCCTTCTTTTTGAGGGGAAGTACGTTTCCGTTGGAGCAGTGTGGAGGCACAATGCTCCCCAAGAAGCCACTAGGGCCACCATATTCTCCTCACGCCCTCACACAATGCGAGATGCCGTGATTCCACTATTGGTGCCCTTGGAGGCGGCGACCGGACCTTTACAAACAAGGTTGGGGCAATCTCCACAACTTAATCGGACGCTCCCAACAACACCACGAAACTTCACCACAAAGGACTATGGCTCCGTGGTGACCTCAACCGTCTAGGGTGCTCAAACACCCAAGAGTAACAAGATCCGCTAGGGATTAGTGGGGGACACAAATTTCTCTTGGTGGAAGTGTAGGTCGGGGCCTTCTCAACCAATCCCGAGCAAATCAACAAGTTTGATTGGCTAGGGAGAGAGATCGGGCGAAAATGGAGCTTGGAGCATTAATGGAGCTTTTGGGGGGGAAGAGGTGAGTCTTCTTGGAGAAGAAGACCCCTTTATATAGTGGGGGACACATCCAACCGTTATGCAGCCCGCAGCCCGCATCTGGATGGTGCTACCGTAGATGGAGCGGTAGTATGCTGCCACAGCGGTACTACTATTGTGGCAAGTAGGCATAGGTCAACCAGGTCTGAGGAAGAAGAAGCACGCACACACGAATGGTACTACCGCCCTGCGGGCGGTACTACCGCTAGTGAGCGGTACTGCTGCTCCCTACAGCCGCTGGAAAAACAGAGGAGGGCAACGAGCTGTGCGACAGTTGGAGCAAACATAGGAGCTGAAAGTGCGTTATATCGACTAGAGGGGGGTGAATAGGCGATTTTTATGAAAGTCTTCAATACGTGGAAGTTATGAAGACAAACAGAGTGAACAAGCCTATCACTATGCAGCGGAAGGTAGATTACACAACGCAAGCCATAGTCAAATATACAATACAGTGAAAGCACAGAGACAAATAGCTTCAGTGTAATGAGGATCAGGTTGGAAGAAGTTATGAAGCCAAACAGATCATACAGTCAGGTTGTGAAGACAGAAGATAAAGCAGGCATGCAATAGCTTCACAATGTGTACTGGTAAGTAAAGGGAGGTGAAGATGAAACCAGTGACACGTTGAAGACAATGATATGTTGGACCAGTTCCAGTTGCTGTGACAACTGTACGTCTGGTTGGAGCAGCTAGGTATTTAAACCAAAGGACACACAGTCCCGGACACCCAGTCCTGAACACGCAGCTCAGGACACCCAGTCCTCACCGTTTTCTCCTTGAGCTAAGGTCACACAGACCCCGCCCAATCACTCTGGTAAGTCTTCAAGGTAGACTCCCAAACCTTCACAGACTTCGTTCACCGGCAATCCACAATTCCTCTTGGATGCTCAGAACGCGACGCCTAACCGTCTGGAGGATGCACAGTCCTCAAGTGTGATAAGTCTTCAGATCACTCAGACAAGAAGACTTAAGTGATGCCCAATTACTCTGGCTCTGGGTGGTTAGGGCTTTTCTCCTCACTAAGGATTTTCTCTCAAAGGCTTCGAGGTGGGTTGCTCTCAAACGACAAAAGCCGTGCACTGAAATCTGAGCAGCCAACCGTTTATGGTTGTAGGGGTGGACTATTTATAGCCGCTTGGCAACCCTGACCTGATTTGTCCGAAATGACCCTGGGTCACTAAGGAACTGACACGTGTACTAACGGTCGGATTTTTAACTCTCATGGCAACTTTACTTGGGCTGCAAGCAAAGCTGACTTGTCTGACTCTGGACAAGATTTTCTCTTATTGTCTTCATTCGAAGACATAGGATTTGAATTAGGCATCACTTCAGTCATCCTGACTGGTTCTCTTGGACCCCACTTAACAGTACGGTGGTTCCTATGACACAACATGAATAAAGTAAAACTACGAAGGATCTAAGTCTTCGAGTTCCAAAGGCTTCATGGGGAGTCTTCATATGTCATTGTCTTCGACATGAATGTCTTCATGAACCACCATTGTCTTCAATGTCTTCGTACATTTTTGGGGGTCATCTCTGGTAGCTAAACCGAATCAATGAGGGACTTCTACCTGTGTTATCCTGCAATTCTCACAAACACATTAGTCCCTCAACTAGGTTTGTCGTCAATACTCCAAAACCAACTAGGGGTGGCACTAGATGCACTTACAATCTCCCCCTTTTTGGTGATTGATGACAAACTAGTTGAAGTTTTCAACGGGGAATATAATTTGTGAAATTGTAAAGGAATTGTCTTCATAAGCTGCAAGGGCTCCCCCTGAAGATGTGCATATAAGTGATTTGCTTCTGGAATGCAAATGCACATAGCAGGTTGTATTTGTGGGAATCCACTTCAACTTATGATGACAATCCATCATGCACGTAAAGATATATGAAGATAATGATATGCATAATGAAAAATGGACGTCTGCGAAATGATAAGAGTGCGGAAATTATCGTCGTACATGCGGAATTTATCTTCGCAAAAACACAGTGGCAAACATAGTAGCAGACGACCATCAAGTTTAAGCGTTACAACTCAAAGAACCAAATGTAGCAAAATGAGAGTTGTAAGCACGAAGCAAAATGCAAAATATAAAGCACCCGCCCATATTATTGACACGCTTGAAGACTATAAACATCATATGCTTCTCCCCCTTTTGTCAGTGATGACCAAAAAGGTGTGAAGACATAGAGTTTTCTAAGCGTTCCCAGGCGCAGCAGGGTCGGTGGAGGCGTTTGGTGGTGCTGGCGAGCTTGGTGCAGTGACGACGCGCGCCGAAGAAGGTGGTGGTGATGTAGCGTCGTCTTCCTCCTCAATGATTTTTCCCGTCACTGTGGCAGCAGAGGAAGAGAACTCGGATTCTTCAAGAGACGGAGTCCCACGCAACACAGCTCGTCTGGGGGGTGTGGAGTCAAACTTGAATCTCTCTTTGAAGCCGTCCTCTTGCAGTTCGGCTTCAGTGCACATCATTGTGAGGCCTTTCCAAGTGCGGCGACAGGTTTCATGTGCGACGAAGGCGTTCTTGGTGGCCAGATTCCTGATGCGATTGACGTCTTGCATGATACTGCGCATCTGCCTTTTGAGCCAGTCGTGATGCCTATCTTGCTTTTGATGCAGAGCCACAAGAAGTTCACAATCAGTGAGTGTACGAGCGCGTTTCTTGGGTCTCTGTGTAGCTTCGCTATCAGTGGCTTCAGTGGATGCAGGGGCACGTGTGGTGCCAGCCATTGGATAGACTCTGGAAATGGCTTCAACACCTTCATCATGTTGAGTGAAGCTTTGGTGTTCTGCATTCTGAAGACTTAGTGGCTGTTTGGCAGGCTCAGGATAAATAGCTTCAGCAGAGGTGTCCACATCAGGTAAGAAGATTTTGTGGTTGCGGGCTGAGGGTTGATATGATATTGCAGAGTGGAGCTTGATTAGCCTCATAACCCATGGAGCATAAATCTTCAGACCAAAGAGATCTGAGCCAGACGCAGCAAGTTGACGTATGAAGAGATCCTGGGCATTGAAGAATTTGCCGTGCAGGATGCAGAAGATGAGAGTCTTCATGGCACCTTCAATCTTGGCATATCGAGAGTGCCCCTTAATGGGCCATAGAGTCCGCCTGATGATGTGATAGATAGTTCTAGGCAGGTACTCTAAGTCTTCAACGAAGAACTCCATCGGGTAAGGTGCGTCAGAAGGCAATGTTGAAGATTTCAGCCTCCTCCTTGCTCTTGATTAGCTGCTCAAGAGCGTCATCGGCAAGATCGTCGTCACTCGACAGATCAATGGCTTCGCAGCGCAGAACGGCAGCGGCAGTGAGTTCTTTGCTAGTGTGTGGCTGTGGCTTCTTTGCTTCTTGAGGCTTGGAGACTCGTGATAAGTCTTCAGACTGCACACTGGCTTCAGGAGGTGCAGTGGCCAATGGCTTCGCTCTGGAGATCTTGGGAGAAGCGGCTGGCTTGGAAGCTTTTGGCTTCTTCTTCATCTGCTTCGGCTCCGGGGCAGCAGGAGCATCATCAGACTCAGTGTCTGCTGGAGGGTCGTTCACGGCAGTCCCTTGGACTATAATGTGAGTGATGAGGCCTTCGAGATTGGAAAATGGCCCGATGACATTGGGATTAGCATCGCGTGTGCCATCTGCCCTTGGTTTGGAGGGACCAGGGTTGAAGTCCAACCCAAACTCCTTCTTGTTTTGCTTCGCAGAGTTCTGGGCAAATTGGAAGTTGCGCTTGAACAGAGTGTCATCGCGACACCAGAGAAGGGATGACGGATGTGCGTCAGCTGGCTGTTGTCCCCTGACCATGCATGGAAAGAAGCCTTTAGCAATGGCTTCGTCTCTGGTTCGGGGTACGAGATTCTTGTACAAGGCATCTCCCCATGGCCTCTTGATGGCGCACTTCTCTGCATATTCCTTGGTGACGAAGCGGTAATGGAACCACTGCTCTGCCCAATATCTTCGAATCCATTGGATTCGTGTTTTTCGCTGACCATAGCTCTCTTTAGGATCAGTTTGGTACATTTCTACCAAATCTTCAGGCAGATCTTTAGATGTGTCACCACGTCTCTGTCTGCCTCCCTTCCTTGATTGTTTCTCGGTTGCCATGAAGCTTAACTTGGAAGGCTTCAAGAGATTCAAAGTCTTCAAAGGCTTCAAAGGCTTCCTTTTGCTTGACCAACAGGAACTTGCTTCGGGTGAGTTGATGTGACGCTGTAGGAACTCTGCAAATGAATGCAGACTATGAGAACCAAAAGATTCTCCCACGGACATGTACCTATGACAGCATTAAGGTGCGAGGGAAGGGGAAGAGGTCATATGCATTCTCAGAAGATTTTGAAGATAAATCAGTTTAGAAGATATTGACCTCATCATGCGAAGACATTCACTTTATAGAAAAGAAGTTGGTTCCAGATTTGTACGAACCCATAGATTAGTACAAGGAGGAATCAAACTACTTTATGAAGAATAAGTGAATATACAAGGCAAGTTATGCGATACAGATGAGGGAGATGAAACTTGTGTGAATGGAAACCTCTTTTGGCAGAAAGTGATGGAGCCATAGGATCAAAAGAGGCAGTAAAAGGACTTGTTATTTACCGGACTTGGAACTGCTAGACGAGGTGAGAGTTGAGGCCGAGCAGTTCGATCCTCCGTGCCCTAACTTGGTGACGGAAGACACCTAGGGCGACGGCGGAGAGACTGATGTCCGCTGTCGGCGTGAGAACGGCGTCGGAGAGGTCGCGGCAGTGAAGCACTTCGTCGCCGGCGTCGTTGAGAGTTAGCGGTGGCGCTAGGGTTTGTGCGAGGGAGGAAGAAGAGATAATGACCGCAGTGAAACGTGTATTTATAGGGATATGGGCGGCACTGCGCTATTACTCAGGTGCCCCTGGCGATTCGCATCTGATCAGTACGTGGCCAGCATGCGGAATTGTGGGGGCAGTTTCACCCCACGCACGCCTGGTTTGTCGGGAGTCGTTCCTACTTCTCCGGAATTCTAGTTGATGGAAAAACATTGAAAGCTGTTTTAAAGTTTGTCTCTGTGTCTTCTTCTGACAAGGATGCAGTGAAGACATTCGACAGTTTCAATAGAGTGCATATGACTTGGAGAGATAGAGTTTGAGGTAGGAAGCATGGAGAGGTTAGGGTCCGATCACATTCACTTAGTTCGAAAGATTCAAACAAGAAGACATAGCTATAAGTGAATGCTATAGAGGACAGAACACCAGTACATATATATACTCAACATAGTGAAGACAATCATGAAGACATGTTGAGATTGAAGCCAAACCAAATGTTAAGACATAACAAATGTAATGCCATGAGTGAAACACTTCAAGCAGAAAAATTTTGGTGGTGGTGCTACCCACCGTATAGGAAGTATTGGACCCAGACACGGCGCACAATTATCGTGGCGCTCCGAGGTCAAATTCCACGTTAATGTATTCACACTTAGAATGTATGTCTTCATTGATTGAAGATATACGTTACTTTGTGTGTTGCACATCTAAGTCATCATCATGCATAAGTGTTAGGATGTGTGCCTGATCACAGGACATTTGAGGATTCCAAGATATTTAGCTCACACCGTAACTTGCAAAATCTCTTCTCATCCAAGGGCTTGGTGAAGATATCTGCCAATTGCTCTTCAGTGTTGACGTGTATGATATCAATGTCTTCCTTTGCAACATGATCTCTGAGAAAATGATGACGAATTTCAATGTGCTTTGTCTTCGAGTGCTGAACTGGGTTGTTGGCGATCTTGATGGCGCTTTCGTTGTCGTAGTAATGTGGCACTTGCTTCAGATGAATGCCATAATCCTTGAGGGTTTGCTTCATCCATAGAAGCTGAGCACAGCAGGATCCAGCAGCAATGTATTCAGATTCAGCAATGGAGAGAGATACACAGTTCTGCTTCTTTGAAGACCAACAGACAAGTGATCGGCCCAGAAAGTGACATGTGCCTGATGTGGACTTCCGATCAACCTTGTCACCAGCGTAATCAGCGTCCGAAAATCCAACCAGATCAAACTCTGAGCCCTTTGGATACCATAACCCTAGAGTTGGTGTGTGAGCCAAATATCGAAGAATTCGCTTCACTGCTAAGTGATGCGACTCCTTTGGTGCCGCTTGAAACCGAGCACACATGCAAACACTAAGCATAATATCTGGCCTAGATGCACATAAATAAAGCAAAGAACCAATCATGGAGCGGTATACCTTTTGATCGAACTCTTTACCATTGTCGTCAGGACCCAGATGATGTTTGGCTGGCATTGGTGTTGTGAAGCCTTTGCATTCTTGCATACCGAACTTCTTCAGGCAGTCTTTGGGATATTTCTCTTGAGATATAAAGATGCCATTGCGTTGTTGCCGTATCTGAAGACCGAGGAAGAATTTCAGCTCCCCCATCATAGACATCTGATATTGCTCTTGCATCATATATCCAAACTCCTCACTGTACTTCTGATTGGTGCAGCCGAGGATAATGTCATCCACGTATATTTGGCACACAAACAGTTCACCATCATATATCTTCGTGAAGAGAGTGGGATCCAGGGAACCAGGTATGAAGCCTTTGCTCTTCAGGAAGTATTTGAGTGTATCATACCAGGCCCGAGGGGCTTGTTTGAGGCCATATAGTGCCTTTTTGAGCCTGTACACCATGTCAGAATGTTTTGGATCTTCAAACCCAGGTGGTTGTGCAACATACACTTCTTCTTTAATTTTGCCATTGAGGAAGGCACTTTTTACATCCATTTGATACAGGATTATGTTGTGATGATTTGCATAGGCCAGCAGTATACGGATGGCTTCAAGTCTGGCAACAGGAGCAAATGTTTCATCGAAGTCAATGCCTTCCACTTGAGTATATCCTTGAGCAACGAGACGAGCCTTGTTTCTGACGACTTGGCCATGCTCATCTTGCTTGTTGCGGTATATCCATTTGGTGCCTATTATGTTATGCTTTCGTGGATCAGGACGCTTAACCAACTCCCATACATTGTTCAGCTCAAATTGTTGAAGCTCTTCTTGCATAGCTTGAATCCATTCAGGTTCCATAAAGGCTTCATCAATTTTCTTGGGTTCAGTGATTGAAACGAATGCGAAGTGTCCGCAGAAGTTTGTCAGTTGAGTTGCCCTTGAACGAGTCAGTGGACCAGGTGCATTGATGCTATCAATTATTCTGTCAATCTGCACTTCATTGGCAACACGAGGATGTAGGGGTCGAAGACTTTGCTCTTGCTGATCTACGTTATCATGGGGAGGTATGTCTTCAGGCTGAGCATTGTCTTCATGTGGATCAGGTGCTGAGATGATAAGTTCTTCTTCAGGACGAGCTTCAGAAGGTATAATTTCTCCAGTTCCCATTAGCTTGATTGATTCACTAGCTGGAACTTCATCTAGCACATCTGGTAGTTGCTCTCTTTGTGACCCATTGGTCTCATCGAACCGCACATCCACTGTTTCAACCACTTTGTAGTGAAAGAGATTGAAGACTCTGTAGGAGTGCGAATCCTTTCCATATCCAAGCATGAAGCCCTCGTGTGCTTTTGGAGCAAATTTTGAGGTGTGGTGAGGGTCCTTGATCCAGCATCTTGATCCAAATACTCTGAAGTAACTTACATTTGGCTTCTTGCCAGTCAGAAGTTCATAAGATGTCTTGTTCAGCAGCTTGTGAAGATATACACGGTTGATAGTATGGCATGCAGTGTCAATGGCTTCAATCCAGAATTTTCTTGGTGTCTTGTACTCATCTAACATTGTTCTGGCCATCTCAATGAGTGTTCTGTTCTTGCGTTCGACGATGCCATTCTATTGTGGCGTGTATGGAGCTGAGAATTCATGAGTGATGCCCAATGTATCAAGATATGTATCAAGGCCGGTGTTCTTGAATTCTGTGCCATTGTCACTTCTGATCTGCTTTATCTTGGCGCCATAATTGTTCATTGCCCGATTTGCGAAGCATCTGAAGACATCCTGCACTTCAGTCTTGTAAAGGATTATGTGCACCCAAGTATATCTAGAGTAATCATCAACAATGACGAATCCATAGAGGCAAGCAGTAGTGGAGAAAGTTGAGTAGTGGGTAGGACCGAAGAGATCCATGTGAAGCAGTTCGAAGGGTTGAGTAGTGGTCATGATTGTCTTCGAAGGATGTTTTGCCCTTGTCATCTTCCCAGCTTCACAGGCACCGCATAAGTGATCTTTCTTGAACTTGACGCCCTCGATGCCTATGACATGCTTCTTCTTCGCAAGGGTGTGGAGGTTCCTCATGCCAGCATGCCCAAGTCTTCGATGCCAAAGCCAGCATTCTGAAGCCTTTGCGAGAAGACAAACTGCAAGCTGTGGCCCTGCTGAGAAATCTACCACGTACAAATCATCTTTTCGATACCCTTCAAACACTAGAGACTTGTCAGATTCCATTAGTACCAGACAACGATATTTTCCAAAGATTACAATCATGTTTAAATCGCAAAGCATTGAGACAGACATTAAGTTGAAGCCAAGGGATTCAACAAACATGACTTTATCCATGTGTTGATCCTTTGAGATTGCAACTCTACCTAGACCCAGTACCTTTTACCAGTGTCAGCGAATGTGATGTGGCTCTTGTCAGATGGACGTAAGGTTGAGTCCATAAAGAGACTTCTCTTGCCAGACATGTGATTTGTACACCCGCTATCAATAATCCATTCTAAAGACTCTGAAGTCACTGGTGTCGTACCCTACAGTGCAGTTAGGGGGATAGGCTTCACCAAGAGTGTTGTGAAGCAAAAACATTTGACGAACCAGTGGATTATGAAAACTGAGATCCAGGTTAGGACAAGTAGGGAGAGTAGCATGCGATTCAGATATGAAATACATAGTGATGCCATTCGGGCATTTGATCTTGCGCCCCACGAGTTTTTTAAGGTCCCCAGCAATAGCATCAGAAGATTTTGGTTTTGTGCTGGAGACCTTTCCCTGCAAAAGAGAGTTAAGCTTTCTTAACCACCCACATCTTCAAGGGTGGCTTAGAAGCAATAAGTCTAAGTGCAGCATCTGAGAATTTTGGCTTTAGAGCCCTAGCAAACAGTCTAGCAGGTGGGCAATAGTACTCATAAGAATAGGCAGAATAGTTTTTGGTCATATGAGAATGACGGTTTGAAGAACCGTTCTCATAAGACTGAGCATGGTTTCCCTGCAAAACATTTGCGTTAGTGCGGCTCAGATGAGTCCTCTGCATGTATGAAGCCTTTGGACCATATGAAGTCTTTGGTCTGAGGTTTGTCTTCTTCATGTGAGGTGTCATGGAGACATTCACAGGAAGATTCTCAAGACACGTTTTTGGAACCCAGATCTTCTTCATAGGCGGTCCATTCCTGCAGTTAGTACCAATGTACCTGGCAAATACTTCACCATTCTGATTCCTAAACAGTTAGTTTGCATCAAAGGATTCATCAATGATAATTGGATTAGCACAAGTGAAGCCAGATAGATTGGATGGATCTGATGAGGGTTCCTTTGCAGCAACCCATGTGGTTTTGGGGTACTGCTCAGGTTTCCAGTAAGAGCCATCTGCATTAATTTTCCTCACGAACCCAACACCCTCTTTGCTAGGGTTTCGGTTCAGAATCTGCTTCTTGAGGACATCACATAGTGTCTGATGTCCTTTGAGACTTTTGTACATCCCTGTTTCAAGCAATGTCTTCAACCTAGCATTTTCATCAGCAATAGCAGTGGTATCCTCAGCAGAGGGGTTAGTTACCACTTCAACAGTTGAAGATATTGCAACAGCAGTAGCAGTGGAACATTCAGCAACAGAAATAGCATTATCACGCTCAATGCATTTAAGGCATGGTGGTTCAAATCCTTCCTGAGCAGAACTGATCTGTTCGGCTCGAAGTGACTCATTTTCCTTTTGAAGATCTTCATGATCCGCTCTCAACTTCTCAAGATCTTGCTTCTTCTGAAGATAATCATAGGAAAGCTTTTCATGAGTAGTTGAGAGAGTCTCAAGACGATCTTCGAGTTCCTGATACTTAACATGAAGATTTTTTATGTCTTCAATTAAGGATTCAGAACGAGTCATTTCAACACCCAACAGATCATCGCTTCTATCTAACAGTTTTTGAATATGTTCCATGGCCTTTTGTTGTTCAGTTGCAATTTTAGCAAGTGTTTTGTAACTGGGTTTTGAATCACAATCAGAGTCATCGTCACTAGATGTTCGATAGTGAGTAGTGCGTGTGTTTACCTTGGCACCACGTGCCATGAAGCAGTAGGTGGGAGTAGAGTCGTCCTTGTCATTTGCATCGGTGATGGTGATGGAGTCATTGTCTTCAGTGTTGAAGATGGATTTGGCGACATAGGCTGTAGCCAAACTTGCAATGCCTGAATCAGACTCCTCCTCAGACTCCACCTCTGCCTCCTCGGAAGCGGACTCCTCCTCTGAATCCATTTCCTTGCCAACAAACGCACGAGCCTTGCCAGATGAACTCTTCTTGTGTAATGAAGACTTTGAGGAAGACTTGGACGAAGACTTTGAGTATTTCTTCGTCTTCTTATCGTCAGAGTCATATTCCTTGCTCTTCTTCTTCTTTCTATTCTCATTGTCCCACTGTGGGCATTCAGAGATGAAGTGTCCAGTTTTCTTGCATTTGTGACAAGTTTTCCTCTTCTAGTCATGCGCAGAAGCTTCATCATTCCTTGAGCTTGATCGTGAAGACTTTCTGAAGCCTTTCTTCTTGGTGAATTTCTGGAACTTCTTCACTAGCATTGCAAGTTCCCTTCCAATGTCTTCAGGATCATCAGAACTGCTGTCAGATTCTTGTTCAGATGATGACACAGCTTTTGCTTTCAAGGCACGAGTTCGCCCATAGTTTGGACCGTAGATATCTCTTTTCTCAGAAAGCTAAAACTCATGTGTGTTGAGCCTCTCAAGTATGTCAGACGGATCGAGTGTCTTGAAGTCTGGACGTTCTTGAATCATCAGGGCTAGGATGTCAAATGAACTGTCAAGTGATCTTAGCAGCGTCTTGACGATTTCATGTTTGGTGATCTCAGTGGCGCCGAGGGCTTGAAGCTCATTCGTGATGTCAGTGAGACGGTCAAATGTGTGCTGGACATTCTCATTGTCATTTCGCTTGAAGCGGTTGAAGAGATTGCGAAGAACATTGATTCTCTGATCTCTCTGGGTTGAGATGCCTTCATTGACCTTGGAGAGCCAGTCCCAGACCAGCTTGGATGTCTTCAAGGCACTCACACGGCCGTACTGTCCCTTGGTCAGATGACCACAGATAATATTCTTGGCAGTGGAGTCCAGTTGAGTGAACTTCTTGACATCAGCCGCAGTGACACCTTCTCCAGCCTTGGGAACACCGTTTTCGACGACATACCATAGGTCGACGTCAATGGCTTCAAGATGCATGCGCATCTTATTCTTCCAGTAGGGATATTCAGTTCCATCGAAGACGGGGCACGCAGCGGAGACTTTAATTATCCCTGCAGTCGACATAGCTAAAACTCCAGGTGGTTAAACCGAATCACACAGAACAAGGGAGCACCTTGCTCTGATACCAATTAAAAGTGCGTTATATCGACTAGAGGGGGGTGAATAGGCGATTTTTATGAAAGTCTTCAATACGTGGAAGTTATGAAGACAAACAGAGTGAACAAGCCTATCACTATGCAGCGGAAGGTAGATTACACAACGCAAGCCATAGTCAAATATACAATACAGTGAAAGCACAGAGACAAATAGCTTCAGTGTAATGAGGATCAGGTTGGAAGAAGTTATGAAGCCAAACAGATCATACAGTCAGGTTGTGAAGACAGAAGATAAAGCAGGCATGCAATAGCTTCACAATGTGTACTGGTAAGTAAAGGGAGGTGAAGATGAAACCAGTGACACGTTGAAGACAATGATATGTTGGACCAGTTCCAGTTGCTATGACAACTGTATGTCTGGTTGGAGCGGCTAGGTATTTAAACCAAAGGACACACAGTCCTGGACACCCAGTCCTGAACACGCAGCTCAGGACACCCAGTCCTCACCGTTTTCTCCTTGAGCTAAGGTCACACAGACCCCGCCCAATCACTCTGGTAAGTCTTCAAGGTAGACTCCCAAACCTTCACAGACTTCGTTCACCGGCAATCCACAATTCCTCTTGGATGCTCAGAACGCGACGCCTAACCGTCTGGAGGATGCACAGTCCTCAAGTGTAATAAGTCTTCAGATCACTCAGACAAGAAGACTTAAGTGATGCCCAATTACTCTGGATCTGGGTGGTTAGGGCTTTTCTCCTCACTAAGGATTTTCTCTCAAAGGCTTCGAGGTGGGTTGCTCTCAAACGACAAAAGCCGTGCACTGAAATCTGAGCAGCCAACCGTTTATGGTTGTAGGGGTGGACTATTTATAGCCGCTTGGCAACCCTGACCTGATTTGTCCGAAATGACCCTGGGTCACTAAGGAACTGACACGTGTACTAACGGTCGGATTTTTAACTCTCACGGCAACTTTACTTGGGCTGCAAGCAAAGCTGACTTGTCTGACTCTGGACAAGATTTTCTCTTATTGTCTTCATTCGAAGACATAGGATTTGAATTAGGCATCACTTCAGTCATCCTGACTGGTTCTCTTGGACCCCACTTAACAGTACGGTGGTTCCTGTGACACAACATGAATAAAGTAAAACTACGAAGGATCTAAGTCTTCGAGTTCCAAAGGCTTCATGGGGAGTCTTCATATGTCATTGTCTTCGACATGAATGTCTTCATGGGGGTCATCTCTGGTAGCTAAACCGAATCAATGAGGGACTTCTACCTGTGTTATCCTGCAATTCTCACAAACACATTAGTCCCTCAACTAGGTTTGTCGTCAATACTCCAAAACCAACTAGGGGTGGCACTAGATGCACTTACAGGAGCGGTACTACCGCTTAAACAAGCGGTAGTACTGCAGCCAGGGCGGTAGTACCGCCGACCGGCGGTAGTACCGCTTGTACTACCGCCCCTGCGGTGGTCTCGACTTTTCCGTGTCGGGTTTTCGTAAAAGACCACACAGGGGGTGGTAGTAGGGACGACAGTAGGGCGCGGTACTACCGCGTAGCACAAGGCACCCCTTGTTTTGCACAACACGGAAATGCCAACAGGCAGGAAGACAGTGAGGGTGCAAGGAAAATGTGTACGTGATGATTCCGCCCATACTCTTCTGAAACGGATCCCCTCTTGATAGTACGGTTATCCCTACGACTCAATTCCACTGAAAAGAAACGAAGGAAAATAATCCGTCTAAAGTGAAGTCCTCGAGGGGAACAATCGCAAAGTTCCCTTATAATAGATCACCTGAAACACTTAGTGCACATGATTAGTCCGCAAACATATTGTCATCAATCACCAAAACTACTAGAGGGATAAATATGCCCTTACAATCTCCCCCCTTTTGGTGGATTGATGACAACATGGGATTTGCACAAAAAGTGACTGAAAATAAGCAAACCCCCTTCTAACAAAATATAGACGGGCTCCCCCCTAGAGGTGTGCACCAAGGAATTAGCATGAAAGGCTATGTGCTCATCTTTGGGATCAAACTCCCCCTATATTTTGTAGGCAGGCAACATCCTTGCATAAGAAAATAACAACAAGTACAACTAAGCAAGGACGAGCATGAGGGCAATAATATAAATGATGAGGATGAAGCCTCTCACAATATAATAGGGTACTTGACACTAAAGTAGATAGGATAGGGTAGTTCACATATGTCTTACACCATATGGTCTTGCTCACAGCCGAAAGAAAGTGAATGAAAACGAACGAACACAATGAACACGGGACACGAAAACACGAACACGAGAACACGAACACGCCAACACAAGACCTAAGGCAAATCCCTAACTCTCCCCCTTTGGCAGCAAGACACCAAAAGGGACGACACGGCCCACAATGGTAGTAGGTCTCCATGGCATCACCAGTCATGCTCCTCCTCCTCCTCCTCAGAGGCCTCTGCAGTACGGGGAGAAGCGCGAACTCCGGTGTCCTCCTCAGTGTCAGACCACGGGCAAAGCACTCTAATCCAAGACTCCTCATCAGTGATCCGCTTTTCAGAGCCATCAGCAACCTCAAGTCCAACCCGTCTCATAATGGCCTTGTCACAACAACGAGTCATCTTGGCCTCCTTGTGAGCCTTGTACTGGCCCTTCACCTAGAAGCAGAACAGACGCTTCATCTTCTCCTTGAGTTTCTTCACCCAAGAGGGCTCCTCAGATGGGGGCTCATACTCCGGCCCATCATCATCCTCCTCCTCGTCATCAGATAGGACAGTCTCCTGCACAGGAGGTACCGGAGTAGACGAACTCCACTTCTCCTTCTGACGCAGCTCGATGGTGTCATGAGACACCATGTTGTCTGTGAAAAGCTCCTCATATGGAAACTGGGCTGCCCAAGTGTCCTTGATAAGTTGCATAAGATAGGGGCCATAGATGATGCACTTGCGCTCCATGACAGCAGAGTGAAGCTCAGACCACATCACATGTGACACATCCAGCACCTGCTGAGAGCCCTGATGTTCTTGACAGAATAGAAGCATGTCCACAAGGTAAGAGTGCACCTGATCCAAGTTGCCAATCCGAGGGAATAGGGAGTTCCGGAAGATCCGATGCATGATGTCTAGAAAGATCCAGAGCTCATAAGTAATATTTCCAGTCTCAGACACCTTCCTGGTAGAATAGGGCCAAAGCTTTTCCTTGTGAGTAGCAGCAATCTCCTTATGAGGGCGAAACCCAAGTGGGGTCTGGGCACCCTCATCATTGTACGTCAAGCTTACCACGAAATCTTTCCATGGTGCGGACAGACGACGACCATTGGTCATCCAAGACAGAGTACGGGTCGGATCATGCCCAAAGTGAACGGTGGCAAAGAATTGGGCCACGAGCTCGGCATCAAAGTCTTTGTTGAAGGTGATGATCCTCTTGATGTCCAACTCCTCACACCTCTGCAGAGCATTCCCAAAGTATGGCAGGTCCTTCTCCATGTGTGAGAGATCGATAGACTTGACCTTCACAAACAAGTTCTTCTTTTTCTTCAAGACATCGTGGTAGATTGACTGTTGAAACCTGTTCCAAAATGGACGCCTCTGAAGAGCAGGCTCTTGAACCACATGATAGGGATTGTGCTTCCTCTTGGTGCAAAACTCCATGGCAGACATCAGAGTAGCAGGCTTGCGTCCAGCGGAGATCTTTGATGTTGGAACCTTGGCCTTGCGCTTTGGCGGCTCGGAAGAGACACCCTCACCACCAGCAGCAGCAGACTCTGGAGCATCTGACGAGTGAAAGCGCTTGGAACCTATTGCACGGTTTGGATTCCTGCGATGAGCCTGATGCCCGGAGCTACTACCACCTGAAAGCACACACACACAAAGGTCACAAAAGCAAGAGAGCATAAGCCAGGGAAAAACGACGGCCAAAAAGAGAATTAGGTATAGAAACAGGAGCAATAGCATCTCAGGGCGGTAGTACCGTGCACCAGAGCGGTAGTACCGCTGTAAGCAGTAGTACTGCTAGGGTACAGCGGTAGTACCACTAGAGCGGTTGCCAGCGGGCTGACACCTACCGCGGGAAGATCCGGTACTACCGGAGATGCACAAGATCATATTTCTACACCTAATCGACAAACACCCTTGTCTAGCAGTCTCCCAAGTCCTTCCTAAGCCTCGATTCAACAACTAAATCGAGGGATGCAACGAGTATAGCCCCAAAACCTAGATCCAAGAAGGAGAACCAAGAGAGAGAAGAACGGGGGCAATACCGGCATCCATGGCACGAGGAGAGGGTGGGGAAGGATCCCACCGGACGGAAACGAGGGAGCCGGCCTGAATCCGGCGGCTCAGCGGCGAGCCTCCGGTGCTTGGGGAGTCGCCTGAGAGAGGAGAGGACGAGGGAATGGGGCAAACTGAACGGGTATGGGGGAGTAGAAATTCCCCCTGCCCGATACATACCCCACTCGCCCAGCCCCAAGCGGTAGTACCGCGCAAGGCACGCTAGTACCGCTCTGGTGCAGATCTGGAGCACGAAGCGCCCAGTGAATCACTCCACGGTAGTACCGTGTCGACCGGGCGGTAGTACCGCTTGAATAAGCGGTAGTACCGCTCTGCTGCCGCGGTAGTACCGCTCAGGCGCCCCAAAACAGGAACAAGGGGAAATGATGGCTTACGCCCGACTAGCAAAAGAACAGAAGGACCACACAAGACACGACAAGCCAAAAACGAACACGACCAAACCAAAGCACAACCACTAAAAAGAGAGAAGCACAAGCAACAAGAAACAACACACAGAAAAACTCTCGACAAGAGAGGGCAGTGGCCGAGGCCACCTATGTTTAAGCAGATGGTATGACGCCGCGAAGAACTATCCTTGGGCCCATGACCAAAACTCGTCTTTGAAGCACAAGAACCATCAAAAATGGCTAATGTGAGAGACTCGATCAATTTATGCATAATGGGGGAGGAAGAGTTCATTGAGAGAACAGTACTCCCCCTATGTCCATGCCTACATCTAAACTAGACATCAAGATGCGTGTGGTGGTGTGTGCAAGGGTTCAAGTCACATTGCTCGAATCAATGATATTTAGCTCATGCCTTAACTCACGAAATCTTGCTTCATCCAAGGGCTTCGTGAAGATATCTGCAAGGTTATCATGAGTGTTGACATAGTTGAGCTCGATCTCCTCTCGCCTAATGTGATCCCGGATGAAGTGATACCGAATCTCAATATGCTTCGTCTTGAAGTGTTGGACCGGGTTGAGAGAAATCTTGATGGCACTTTCATTGTCACACCAAAGAGGCACTTTGTCACAAATGACACCATAATCCTTTAAAGTTTGCCTCATCCAAAGAAGTTGTGCACAACAACTACCGGCCGCCACATACTCCGCTTCGGTGGACGAGAGAGACACACAACTTTGTTTCTTGAAAGACCAACTCACGAAAGAGCAACCAAGAAATTGGCACCCTCCGGAAGTGGACTTCCTATCCACTTTGTCTCCCGCCCAATCGGAGTCCGAATATCCTACAAGCTTGAAGTTTGCTCCTCTTGGGTACCATAAGCCAAAGTTTGGGGTATGAGCAAAATATTGAAAGATTCGCTTGACCGCCACAAAGTGGCTTTCCTTAGGTGCGGCTTGAAACCATGCACAAATTCCCACACTCAACATGATATCCGGTCTAGATGCACAAATGTAAAGCAAGGAGCCAATCATGGAGCGATATACCTTTTGATCCACCGCTTTACCATTGGGATCAATGTCAAGTTGGCACTTGGTGGGCATTGGAGTGGAAGCCGGCTTGACATCACTTTACTTGAATCTCTTTAGCATGTATTGAGTGTATTTGGCTTGGTTAATGAAGGTTCCTTCTCTTCTTTGTTTGACTTCGAATCCAAGGAAGAACTTCAACTCTCCCATCGAAGACATCTTGAACTTAGAGGTCATGAGAGTAGCAAATTCCTCATTGAAAGCTTTGTTAGGGGAACCAAAGATAATATCATCAACATATAGTTGGCACACAAACAACTCCCCTTTGACCTTCTTAGTAAAAAGAGTGGTGTCGATCATCCCAACTTCAAATCCACGATTTTGTAGCAACTCGGTAAGGTGGTCATACCACGCATGTGGGGCTTGTTTAAGGCCATAGAGTGTCTTATCGAGTTGATACACATGATCAGGAAAGTAGGGATCCTCGAACCTGGGGGGTTGCTTGACATATACCAACTCATTAATAGGACCATTAAGAAAAGCACTTTTCACATCCATTTGTTGCAACTTAAAGTTGTGATGAGAAGCATAAGCAATCAACAAACGAATGGATTCAAGGCGAGCAACGGGAGCAAAGGTTTCACCGTAGTCGATACCCTCGACTTGGGAGTAGCCTTGTGCCACCAATCTTGCCTTGTTGCGAACGATGGTCCCATGAGCATCTTGCTTGTTCTTGAATATCCACTTGGTTCCAATGACATTGTGGTTCCCCGTTGGCTTGGCACCAATCTCCACACCTTGTTGTACTCGAAGATGTTGAGTTCTTCATGCATGGCATTTAGCCAATCCGGGTCTTCGGGCGCCTCATATACCTTTTGGGGTTCAACACAAGAGACAAACGCGTGATGTTCATAATAGTTTGCCAATTATCTATGAGTGCTTACCCCCTTTTGAATGCTTCCAAGCACATTCTTCATGAGATGACCCTTGGTGGAGAGCTTGGATGCAACCTTGGCGGCACGACACTTCAATTCCTCCTCGGGGGTGAGTCGAGGAGTGGTCACTTGATCATCTTGAGCGCCGTCTTGAGCTTGTTCTTGATCTTGAGGTAGCTCTTGATCTTGAACTTGCTCGAAGGAGAGAACTTGACCTTGGGCATCACTTGGTGATTCAACACCGTCTTGAGATTGATCTTGCCCTTGGTCTTGTTCATGAGGTTGAGGGCCTTCACTTTGTTCTTCGGAAGCGTGTGAGCCTTGGGTTGGTGATGGATCCACTTGAGTGGAGCATTGTCCTTCTCCTTCGGCCACAAGGGGTTCCTCAATGGGTAGGATAAAACCAACTCCCATTCTTCTTATGGCTTGAGGAGGAATTTCATCACCTACATCACAAGTGCCACTGTGCTCCACTTGGGAATCGTTATTCTCATCAAACTCCACGTTACACGTCTCCTCAATAAGTCTTGTGGACTTATTAAGCACACGGTAAGCATGAGAGTTTGTAGCATAACCAACAAATATGCCCTCATAAGCTCTAGCCTCAAATTTAGACAAACGAACACCTTTCTTGAGAATGAAACACTTACACCCGAACACCCGAAAGTACTTGAGGTTGGGCTTGTTACCGGTGAGTATCTCATATGGAGTCTTGTTCAAACCCTTGCGGAGGTAGAGCCGATTGGAAGCATGACAAGCGGTGTTGATGGCTTCGGCCCAAAAGTTGTATGGAGACTTGAACTCCGCCATCATGGTCCTTGCCGCATCCATCAACGTCCGGTTTTTCCTTTCAGCTACACCATTTTGTTGAGGGGTGTATGGTGCAGAATATCGATGCTTGATCCCCTCATCACTAAGAAACTCATCCAAGGTGTAATTATTGAACTTGGTGCCGTTGTCACTTCTTATAGTCAAGATCTTTGCATTGTGTTGACGTTGAGCTTCATTTGCAAAGTCAATGACGGTTTGTTGGGTCTCGCTCTTCCTCTTGAAGAAATATACCCACGTGTATCTTGAATAGTCATCCACAATCACCAAGCAATAATTTCTTCCCCCAAGACTATCAAAGGATGGAGGCCCAAAGAGATCCATGTGAAGGAGCTCCAAATGCCTCTTCGAGTAAATGATAGCCGTGGGAGGGTGAGCCTTCTCATGTAGCTTTCCTTCGATACAAGCACTGCAAGCACGATCTTTAGCAAAACTAACATTTGTTAGTCCACGGACATGGTCCCCCTTTAGAAGACTTTGCAACGATCTCATATTTACATGGGCTAGACGGCGATGCCAAAGCCATCCCACGTCAACTTTAGCCATTAGGCATGTCGCAGTCTTAGTGGGTCGCTCCGAAAAGTTAATCACATAGAGACCGTTCTCGACATGCCCAACAAAGGCTACTTTAAGAGTCTTGCTCCACAAGAGGGCCACGGTATCAATATCAAATAAGGTGGCAAAGCCCATGAGTGCAAGTTGACGAACGGAAAGTAAATTGTATGCAAGGGACTCAACAAGCATGACCTTCTCAATCGTAAGATCATGAGAGATGACAACCTTGCCAAGTCCCAATACCTTAGAAGACGAGGCATCACCCCATTCGACATTGGTGGGCATAGATGGAATCTTGTGCACGTCCACCACCAAGTCCTCGCTTCCGGTTATATAATATTTAGCTACACAATCGAGCAACCATGATCCCCCACCGGAAGCAAACACCTACAAGAGATCAATGTTTTGTTTTAGGTACCCATTTTGTAATGGGTCCTTTGATGTTAGTAACAAGGGTCTTAGGAACCCAAATAGACCATTCAATATACTCATAAGGAGAACCAACAAATTTGGCATAAACATGTCCATCACTAGCACGACACAACACATAAGAAGGGTTAAAGTCGCCGGCTTTGTTGGATGGGGTGGCATTGCCTTTCTTGACACCACCACCCTTCACATTGTTCTTCTTATCCTTGGAAGCACCCCCTCCCTCCTTTACAAAGGTTTGCTTGAGAGGGGGAGGTCTTTGGTCTTGTCATTCTTCTCCTTATTCTTGGGCACGGGTGCGAACCCAATTTCTTCTTTGGCCACAACTTCCTTTTGATTTCTCAAAAGGTCGTTGAGGTTCTTCTCGCCTTGTATGCACGACACAAGGCCTTTCTCAAGTTGCTCCTTCAACTTAGCATTTTCCTCAACAAGATGCACATGCTCACAACAAGGGTTAGTAGCATTTGCATTATCAATTAACACCATATGAGGAAAGGTGGCTTTCTCCTTGGTTAGCTTCACTTGGAGTTGATCATGAGACTCCTTGAGGCTAGCATGAACACCTTTCAAGGCCTTGTGAGCCTTGTCAAGTATATCAAACTCCTCCTTGAGTCTAGCAAGATCAACCCCAAGTTTGGCCTTCTTGGAATTTAGCACACGATATACAACAAGAGCGTGATCAAGATCTATCTTTAATTTAGCATGATCATCGTTGTGTGACTCCTCAAGAGCCAGACGAAGACCGCGCTCTTCCTCAAGAACATTGGAAAGATCCAAAATCTCATCGGCATAGTCACGACTATGCCCCTCCATCTTAGAGATGGTATCTTCGTGAGCCTCAATCATGTCATTGGCTTCACCAAGTTGTTCCAAGAGAGCAATGAAGTGCTTCTTGGATTTACCCTTGAGTTTGTTCATAAAAGACTCAAACTTATTCTCCTCCACATTAGACCCCGCATGTTCATCAATTCAATCCGTCAAAGAGGGATTATTAATGATGGTACTTTTGATGTTGGGGTTTACCTTGTTGGTGGCTTTAGCCATGAGGCACTTGGCGGTGATGTTCTCATTAGGTGAGTTGAAGAGAGACACCCGTGGAGTTGTTGCAATGGCAACGGAGGCCATGGCAACCGACTCACCATCTTCATCATCATCATCCTCATGGTACTCTTCTTGTACCACCAACGCCTTGTGAGAAGTCTTCTTGGTGAAGTTTCTCTTGTTTGGGAAAGACTTGGCTTTGTCCTTTCGGATGAGCTTGCCACCATTGTATTCCCTCTTCTTATACGGGCACTCCGCAACAAAATGGCTCACATTGCCACAATTATAGCAGGTCCTCACACGTTGCTTGCTCTTCGTGCCACTTGAGTTGTTCCTGTTGAAGTTTGGCCTTGAGTTTTTCTTGCTCCAAAATTTCCTTGAAGCAAGTGCCATGTGTTCATGATAGGCATACTTTGTATCTTCGGGGTTGCTTTCCTCTTCTTCCTCTTCTTCTTCTTAAACACAAACCTTGGCATTCAATGCAAGGTTGGGCTTCTTTGCCCTTTGAGAGCGAAGCACCGCATTGTCGGCGGTCTTGTCCAAGATGCTCATAGCCACAAACTCATCCAACACTTCACTTGAGGACAAGGTGTGGAAGTCCGGCCTTTAACGAATGACGGAGGACATGGCCTTGTGGTAAGGCATCATTGCCTTGAGGAATTTGCGCTTGATCTAATTGTCATCCGTGTCCTTGCTCCCATGATCTCAGAGTGAAACCGCGAGTTTGGTTACTCTTCGATAAAGCTCACGAGGTTCTTCATCTTCTTTCATTGCAAACTCCTCGGCTTCATCTTGCACCACTTCATAGTTGGAGCGTTGAATGCTTGCGCTTCCCCGGTAGAGAGAGACAACTTGGTGCCATGCATCTTTGGCTATGGCGTAGGGCGGGAGGTGAGGAAGATCTTCGGGTGGAATTGCATCTTGGATGATGAAGAGAGCATTCTCATTGAATTGATTATCCGCGGCTTCTCTTGGAGTGAAGTTGCTTCGGTCATGTGGATAGAAACCTTCTTCAATGATTCTCCAAAGATTAGTATTCACATGATTTAAATGACGCTTAAATCGATAGACCCAATAATCAAAGTCCTCATTTTTCACAATCTTAGGAGGAGGACCGGCATGATTCAAATGAGTGGAAGGAATCGGTCCACCATAAACAAGTGGAGGTTTCACATGGGCAAAGATGCCGGTGCCATTTTTACCACTAGAGGAAGGAGCCTTTTCACTCGTAGCTTCCCCCTTGTCGGAGCTAGCATCTGTCACCTTGTTAGTGGGATCACCCACTTTCAACGGTGCAGTGGATAGTTTAAGCCCTTCAATGAATTTAGTAAACATGCTTTCAACCTCGGTCGTCATGAAGGTTTTCAATGTCTCCAAGGCCACATTGAATTCCTCGCGAGAGACCGAGGTTCCCTCATCTCCCTTAGACGAGAGCGAATTCGCACCGGAGTGCTCCTCCACACCTCTACGACGTCAACCATACTCTTCGGACGGCAAAGTCCTTAAAAAGAGACGAGGCTCTGATACCAATTAAAAGGATCGATATAGTTGACTAGAGGGGGGTGAATAGGCAACTAACAATTTTTAGCTTTTTTACCAAATTAAACTTTGCATCAAAGTAGGTTGACTAGATGTGGAACTAGGTGAGCAACCTATATAATGCAACAACAACAAGCACACAAGCAAGCAAGGGAAGTAACACAAATAAGCTTGCATAAGTAAAGGTATGAGATAATCAAGAGTGGAGCCGGTGAAGACGAGGATGTGTTACCGAAGTTCCTTCCTTTTAAGGGGAAGTACGTCTCCGTTGGAGCGGTGTGGAGGCACAGTGCTCCCCAAGAAGCCACTAGGGCCACCGTATTCTACTCACGCCCTCACACAATGCGAGATGTCGTGATTCCACTATTGGTGCCCTTAGAGACGGCGACCGGACCTTTACAAACAAGGTTGGGGCAATCTTCACAACTTAATCGGAGGCTCCCAACAACACCACGAAGCTTCACCACAAAGGACTATGGCTCCATGGTGACCTCAACCGTCTAGGGTGCTCAAACACCCAAGAGTAACAAGATCCGCTAGGGATTAGTGGGGGAAACAAATTTCTCTTGGTGGAAGTGTAGATCGGGGCCTTCTCAACCAATCCCGAGCAAATCAACAAGTTTGATTGGCTAGGGAGAGAGATCGGGCGAAAATGGAGCTTGGAGCATTAATGGAGCTTTTGGGGGGAAGAGGTGAGTCTTCTTGGAGAAGAAGACCCCTTTATATAGTGGGGGGACACATCCAACTGTTATGCAGCCCGCAGCCCGCATCTGGACGGTACTACCATAGATGGAGCGGCAGTACCGCTGGCACAACGATACTACCGCTGTGGCAAGCAGGCATAGGTCAACCAGGGCCGAGGAAGAAGAAGCACACGCACACGAACGGTACTACCGCCCTGCGGGCGGTACTACCGCTAGTGAGCGGTACTGGTGCTCCCTACAGCCGCTAGAAAAACAGAGGAGGGCAACGAGTTGTGCGACAGTTGGAGTGAACGTAGGAGCGGTACTACCGCTTAAACAAGCGGTACTAGCGCGCCCTACTGCCGTCCCTACTACCACCCCTGCGTGGTCTTTTACGAAAACCCGACACGAAAAAGTCGAGACCACGGCAAGGGCGGTAGTACCAGCGGTACTAACAAGCGGTACTACCGCCGGTCGGCGGTACTATCGCTCTGGCCGCGGTACTACCGCGTAGCACAAGGCACCCCTTGTTTTGCACAACGCGGAAATGCCAACAGGCAGGAAGACAGCGAGGGTGCAAGGAAAAAGTGTACGTGATGATTCCGCCCATACTCTTCCGAAGCGGATCCCCTCTTAATAGTACGGTTATCCCTACGACTTAATTCCGCCGAAAAGAAACGAAGGAAAATAATCCGTCTAAAGTGATGTCCTCAAGGGGAACAATCGCAAAGTGCCCTTATAATAGATCACCTGAAAACTTAATGCACACGATTAGTCCCCAAACGTATTGTCATCAATCACCAAAACTACTAGAGGGATAAATATGCCCTTGACCTGTACAGAAGATAGATGCTACCATGATCACTGCCACAAGGGGGAGTATTTCATAGTCCTCATTGTTGTGAGCGGCTTGATTCTCTCGACCACGCTGGTTATTGTGGTCTGGCTACTCGTTTGCAGACCAAGCAAGAAAAGAAAAAGATCTCATGAAGCTTCGGATAGATACTTGGGCAGGTGGTAGTGGTAGCCACAGTGGAATCCTGCCAGATGAAGTATATAGGGTTAGTTCTTTTGGGCAATTCTCTCATAATTGACTCCTCAACTTCTGCCAGAATTGCCACTTTATTTTTTTTTTACAATTCCTAGCTAGTTAAGTCTAATTAGCTAGGAATTGTAAAAAAAAAATGACAATTCTGGGAGAAGCTGATGAGGGGTCAATTCTGAGAGAATTGCCGAAAAGAACTGGTCATATTGTAGCAATCAAGAGATTAAAGAAATCCTGCCTAGAGAAGAAAAAGGATTTCCACCCCGAGATTAGTAGAGTCGCAAAGCTTTACTAGCCATTCTTAGTTCACATTACTATAATTTTTTAGTTCCTGCCGTCGTCATCACTAGCCATTTGTGCCCCATCTGATCTCTAATCTAGTTCTCAACATGCCTGAGTTTAGCAAGCAACATTGTTCAGTGTCCGTACTCTGCAGAAGCTCCTATCTATCTATCTACTGTATGTATTATCTGAATGTTGGTGTCGGTAGTTCATGATACATCCTCTTGTCAACACGAGCTTCGCATTTACAATTGAGAACAAAAACATTCACAGTAGTCATGAACTAACTCACAAACATGCAACTAGAGAAACCACAACATGCAACTACAGTAGAAGGTTCTTCAGCAGCAACCACAACATGCAACTAGAGAAACATGGAGCGCTCCAGTAACCATACATTTCATAAACAGGTTTCGACTGAATTCTTCATGTCCTTGGTAACAGTATATAGTTGCAAACTTGCAAGATCCACACACATCCAGGAGCGGCAATACCTCCTCACATCCAGCAAAGCCTCGACATCACAAAATATGTTGATACCATCAGAGCCCGGCAATAACAAAGCACACTCCCTTCACTTATCCAGGGGATGTTGGCTTATACCCTTCTCAGACATGCATTGGTCCCTTCTCAGATGGTTGGAGAAGATAACAACACAAAAGACTTTCAGTTTTCATTGTTTCGGTGTTGCACGCTGAGGAGCACACAAGTCCCTGATCAACCTTGAAAAGAGTTTCACGTAGACCATAGGAACCCATACAACAGACGAATGGTCATGATAGCTTGAGAACCAGGTGCAGATCTTCCCAGCTTGACTCAGTCAGTCCTCCAGTCTCTCCGCTGCTTCTCGCTTCATATCCTTCACCATGGACTTGAACGCTGCCATCTCCGCCGCCAGCATCTCATCACCCAGCACAGGACCAACCTCCAATGCTGGAGGGTTGCCCCGTAGACCCTGTAGCTGAACACAAAGGCAGACACAGATAAACATTCATAAGAAGTGATTACAAACAACATGTGCACTAGCTACTTAAATAGTACAGCCACAATAAAAAACTACTCACCATCTCACGGCATTTCCGGACAGCACGTGCACAATCGCTTGTCGGGTAAGGACGGAACACCTCTGTTACTGACCACTTGATGACTATTCCGCAGGCCACAACGGTGGAGATGGCTTTTGTCATCCTGAAGATCAAGTGAGCGCCCCTTTTAAATAGTCTCATCTTCTCTTCAGATGTGAGCGGATCATCATCGCCACCCTGAAACAATATGAGCATAAAAATTAAATGAGCATCGTTCGCTTAAATTTTTGCACTGGCAGTAGTTAAACCAATTACAATTAGCATCATGGGGCGTTCGAAGCAGGCCGTGGAGGAGGTTGATCCGGCCGAACTTCTTCACCTCAAGGAGGAAATGTTGGATACTCGTGAGGAAACTACTGGATTACTGGAGGAAGTAGATCTAATGAGAAAAGAAATTCAGGCTACAAATTATAAGCATGACACCATGGCATCAGTTATTTCCGGAGTGCAGTCAGCGGTGTCAGCTTTAAGTGGTCAACTACAAGCTATTTCTGATGCTCCGAAAAATCTCAGTGCAAATGCACCAGCCTCTTCCTCTGGTCCTCCTCCAAGTCATTTGGAACAGGAACCACCACCTGTCAAATCTCCTATTGTGCAGGAAATCCCTAAGGAAGGTCAGCATGATCATCATAGACAATTGACCGAGGAGTTGAAGAGAAGGTTGCTGGTTGAACAAGAGAAAACTAGGCAGTGTGAGTTGTTGACAGGTAATGAACTTCCACTAATCAACACTGCACGCAGAGCTGCTCCACCAGGATATGGAAATGCAGCAATTCCTAAGGTTATATGAGTGCAAGGATCTCCAGCTGCTCCTACTAGGACAACTCGTACACCAGCTTTCTACCAGATACAACAACAGGGCAATAAGCTGCAGCGGGAAGATTCTCCCGAAGCTTATGAGAAGGACAGGAGAGCTCAATTCCTTAAGTCAATGACCAAGGGCCCTA
The DNA here is from genome assembly GCA_034509565.1 of Triticum monococcum. Lineage (NCBI taxonomy): Eukaryota > Viridiplantae > Streptophyta > Magnoliopsida > Poales > Poaceae > Triticum > Triticum monococcum. The sequence goes on from CM067843.1 coordinate 73,312,949, forward strand.
AGATGGAATTTCCCAGGTTTGATGGAGCAAACCCTGGGGGCTGGATACGTCAAGCTGAGAAGTATTTTCAAATGGCAGGGGCACCACCAGAATACAAGGTTTCACTAGCACAGATGTATTTTGTGGGCAGGGCAGATGTATGGCTCAGAAGGGCAGGAATTCTCAAGAAACAGTACGCTTGGACACAATTCTGTGAGGAAATTTTGCACAGATTTTCTGCTTCCAGCACTTATGATTTGGTTGATAGATTTAATGCTTTCAAGCAAAATAATTTGTCCATTGCTGAATATACTGATCAGTTTGAGGAACTAATGGCTGAAGTTCAGGAAGATAATCCAAATTTTACTAAAATGTGGTTTGTTAAGTGCTATGTCAATGGGATGAGGGCCACTATTAAGTTCCAACTTCGGCCACTCAGACCAGAAACACTCACATATGCTTATTGGTTGGCTATGGACATTGAGCAAGCAACTACTGCAAGAAAACCCTATCCTCCTCTCACAACTGATAAAAGCAAGTATACATTTCAGCATTACAAAGAACAAGGAACAACTGCAGAAAAGAGCACAGATAACAAGGATCCTCATGTTATACAAAGAGCAAGAGAACCGGGTAAATGTTGGAGGTGTGGAGATGTATGGTTTCATGGCCATAAGTGCAAGCAGGCTCCAGTAATTAATCTGCTCACTGGGGAAGAACCAAATGACTCATCTACTGAACAAGAGGAGGTAACTAAAACAGACCAGTCAGATCAGCAACCTGCAGATGAAAACTGCATGCAGATATCTTTGCAAGCTATGAGTACTAGTAGGGTCAGTACTTTATCTGTATTGGTTACTATTGGGGACAAACAAGCAGTGGCTTTAGTTGATTCAGGAAGTAATTCTACATTCATGAACCTCAAATTTGCTTTGACAACACACTGTTATATAGAGCTGTTGCTGTTTCCAGTGGTCTACAGCTCAGGATTTGGCATTTTAGCAATTAAAAAAAGCAATGACTTCTGCTCCTGTTTTGGCCCTGCCAAATTTCACTCTGCCTTCTGTCTTAGAAACTGATGCATCTGGTCAGGGTATTGGGGTTGTTCTCATGCAGCAAGGGAAACCTATTGCTTACTATAGCTCAGTGTTCTGTCCCACAAACTGGTTGTTGTCTACTTATGAAAAGGAAGCACTGGGCACTGGCTATCATTGCAGCTTTGAAAAAGTGGAGACATTACTTAGTGGGCATTAACTGATTATCAGAACAGATCATCAAAGTCTAAAATTCATGACAGACCAAAAAGTTACTGGGAAAATACAGCAGAAACTTATGATTAAGTTGTTGGAATTTGATTTTCAGATACAATACAAGAAGGGCAAAGAAAATGTAGCTGCAGATGCATTGTCAAGGAAATTCACTCTCATGGCTATTTCTCTAGTGACCCCTAAGTGGACAGAAGATATAGAGCAGTCCTATTTACAAGACACTGCTTGCAAGAAGATATTGGAAGAATTACTGGTTTCGCCCAGTCATGAGTCTAATCACAATTCTGTGCAAGGGGGCATTATACGACACAAAGGCAGGTTTTATGTGGGCAATGATCTAGCTCTTCAAAAGAGATTGTTAACTGCTTTACACTCTTCTGCTTTGGGGGTGCATAGTGGAATGAAAGCATCTTATCGGAGAGTGAAGAAGATATTTTACTGGCCTGGAATAAAGAAAGACCTGGAAATCTTTGTGGCAGAATGCCCTGTGTGCCAGAAGAACAAGGGTGAGCACTGCCATTATCCAGGATTGCTGGATCCATACATATTCCAGATATGGCATGGACACACTTAAGTATGGATTTTATTGAGGGACTGCCTAAATCCAATGGCAAGGAGATTATTTTTGTAACAGTGGATAGACTGACAAAATTTGCCCATTTCATCGCAATGTCTCATCCATATACTGTCTAGTCAGTAGCTACTACATTTATTGACAATGTAATTAAATTGCATGGACCTCCCATAGCTATTGTGTCAGACAGAGACAAAATCTTCACTAGCAAGCTTTGGAAGGACATCTTTGCTGCAATGCACATTGATTTAAGATACAGTTCTGCATATCATCCCCAATCTTATGGATAGACCGAAAGGGTCAATCAGTGTATTGAGAATTATTTAAGGTGCATGGTCTCTGCAGAACCAAAGAAGTGGGTGTATCATCTGGCAATGGCAGAATACTGGTATAATACTTCATTTCACTCCTCTTTGCAGAAAACACCTTTCCAAGCTTTATATGGTTATATGATCCTCTAAATATCAGTGAGTTTTCCTTACCTGGGTCAATGGAAATTGGAGTTAATGGCCCTACAGTGGACAGACAAGCACTTATGGGACAGTTAAAACACAACTTACAAGCAGCCCAAGCTAGGATGATTAAGTATGCAGATAAAAAGAGGACAAAAAGAGTGCTAGCCCCAGGAGATATGGTTTATCTGAAGCTGCAGCCATAAAGATTGAATGCTTTCGGGATCAGGCACCACATCAAGCTCCAAAGCAAGTGTTATGGACCTTTTAGGGTGCCGAGCAGAGTAGAAAATGTGGCCTATAAGTTGCTGTTACCAGAGGGTACTCAAATACACCCAGTTTTCCATATAAGTCAGCTCAAAAAGCATATTGGTCCGACAGCGATTCCTTGTGCTAATCTTCCTCTAATTGGCCCTAATGGCCAAGTCAGGACTGAGCCTGTTTTGGCATTGGAAGTTCGTCAAGTACCAAGGAACAATTTACCTGTGGTACAATGGTTAGTACAATGGGAAAATTTTGCCACCGGATGATGCTTCATGGGAGGATGTGGACTTCATCAAGCACACGTTCCCGGTATTCTTCAAGCACACGGTGGAAAGCTGGCGCGAGCACGGCCCACCTTGAGGACAAGGAGTGTTTCAAGAGGGAGGTAGTGTCAGGTATCTGAAGGTGCAACGCTTCATTCAGTTAATGGACGGCCAGGAGGCATCGGCAAGATCTGATCTAACAGCTCGCGTCACTCGCCGTATTAATAGCGTTGCTGTAGCATTTCACGTACTGTTCCGTTCAACCTCTGTGTCGGGCTATATAACAGCCAGGTCCAGCTCCTGCGTGGGCATGTCATTTGCTATGTGATCTACTCCCTCCGTCCGTGAATAAGTGTACATCTAGCCTTTGTCCTAAGTCAAAGCTTTAAAATTTTGACCAACTTTATATAAAAGAGTAGTAGCACATATGACATCAAATTGGTACATTATGAAACTACATGTCAAAACGAATCTAGTGATACTAATTTAGTGTCATAAATGTTGTCACTTTTTCCTATAAAGTTGGTCACAGTTTTAAGACTTTGACTTAGAACAAAATCTAGATGTACACTTATTCACGGACAGAGGGAGTAAATCACTTTACTCATACACTTTACAGCAACTATACTCTGTAATATATACAATTCCTCTTGGCTTGGCCAAATTCGATCCCCAATTCAGCCTCAAACCCTAGTTCGTACAATCACACTCGTCCTCTGATCCACCCCAGCCCCCAGGGCATGACAGGTTTTCTCTAAACCAGCCAATCTAGGGAAGAACTGACTAGCAGAATAGCTAGATCTTAGCAGCAACAGTCGGATTTCCGGCAAAATTAGAGTGGAAAATGGCCCGCACCTGAGAGGAGAAGCAGCGAGGACGGGCGGACGAACCGCGGTCGATGACCGCCGGCGACATACGCCGTCGCCCCTCCACCACGGACGCCCTGCATACCAGCCGTGGTGGCTGGTCGCCGACGATCCTCCTCGCCGCGCAGCGGAGCGCCGCCATCGCCGCAGCCAAGCGAGACGTTTTTTCTTTCGGGTCAGTCTAGGTCTCACTCGCCTCTTGTTGCTTTTTGGGCTGGCCCTGTTTGGTCTTTGCTTTGTGCATTTTTTAGCTGCGTTGGGCCAGAGATTAGGCAGTATTTTTGTTCCGTGCCTGTTAAGCGCTTCATCAATCCTTTTTCCGGTTTTGGGAACCTTCTAGGAGGTTCCAGAACCGTTTTTTATTTCTGTTTCTGTTTTTATTTCTTTTCATTTTTTCTTTTTCCTGGTCTTTATCTCCTTTCTTCAGTTTCTTTTTTTTCTTTCCTTTTCCGTTTAAATGTTTTATTTTTAAATTTTGATTTCTTCACAAAACAATGTTTGTGTATTAAAAATTGTTCGCAGTTTTCCAAAAAATGTCTTGTTTTATAATTTATTCAGGAGTTTTAAAAAATGTTCATGTTCCCAAAATTTGTTCAGCTTTTCAATTTTGTTTGTAGTTTCAAAATATGTTCACATTCTTCAAAAAACATTCATGTTTCCAAAATTTGTTCCCTTTTTCTACTATTGTTCGCACATTAAAAATGTTCCTGTTTTCAAAAATTTCTCGTGTTTTCTAATTTTATTAAGAGTTTCAAAAAATGTACATATATTAATAAATGGTAATTTTAAAAAATATTCCCGTTTTTAGAAAATGTTTTGAGTGAAAAGTGTTCACATTTCATTAAACATTCATTTGACAAAAAATATGATTATTTATAAACATGAGCATTTTTTGAAATCATGAACATTTTTCCAAAAAAAGCAAAGAATTTATGAAGTTTTTGAACATTTCTTGTAAAATATGAACAAGTTCTAAAAACACGACCAACTTTTGAAATTTCAGGTTTGAGAACATTTTTTGGAATTTCGATCTAAACTTTCAAAACAAGAAAAGAAAAGGAAAAGAAAATGCCTGGATTTGCGTTTGTGTTGGTTCTTATAGTCTTGCACAACATTGTGATCATTAGCTCTCATTATCTATGATGGCTATCACAAAAAGATTCTTTGCTGGAGGTCTCGTGTTCAAACCTCGGTAATTGTCATTTTTTTTTGAATTTATAGTCGCTATGGTTGATCGCTGGCACATCCGCTCGTTTGCTAGTGGGTCGGCCTAGTCGGGGTCGCCTGTGCGTTTGCCCGACAGTCCTCCGCAATAAGCGGCAGATAGGAGCTCCCTAGTTGGTCGACCCACTACTGGCAATTTCTTTTTTTTTTGCACTGTGAGCCTTTCTATGTTATTTTTTCTTAATTTTCTTTATATTTAGAAATGCTCTAATATGTGTGTGGGGGGGGAGGGGGGGTTGTCTCGTCTCGACGTCTTGGGTCTTATGGTGGTCTTAGCCGAGCTCGGGGACGACGGAGGCGACGACATCGAGCTCGACGAAGACGGCGAGGTCCTCAGGTGCGGTTGCTATGCTTGAAACGAAGCGCTTTTGGACGCGCATGTGGGTTAGTGAGATGCACACGACCAAAACAAGAGCAATGGACAAGGTACGAGACCAAATGGACAATGGAGCTCACCGGAATCATAGTGGCAGCGTGCTGAGCTTCGGGCTCCGATGTTCTCAGCATTCCAGAGGGCTATGGGCACGACGAGGATGTCCAGGAGGATCGTTGTGGAGAGGCGGACCTCGTGGTGGTGGCGGGTGGTCGCAAGGGGCTCTGGCCTCGTCGGAATCAAGCCGGCGACGCCTGGGTTAGTGGCGGATAGCGTGGTGTGTTGCCGGCAGCTTGGCGGCACTCGGCCTCGATTGGATAGGGGGAAATGGAGAGGGGTCCGGGGGTATTTAATGGACATGGTCACGAGGGTTGGGGAGTGGCCGGAGCGCGCAAAGGTGGATTCGTGGGCATGTGGGCGATTGGGTCATGCGCGCGTGGGGTTGACGGCGGTTGAGGGTGGGGCTGACGTGTGGGGCCCGCCTCACAAAGAGAAAGGAGAGAGAGGGCGCATGCGCGAGCGGTTGGGCCGGCTGGCCTGGCTGGCCTCGCCCTTTTTCTTTTTCTTTTTCTGTTTTCCCGTTCTTCTCTCTTTTTTGAATTTTGAAATTGAATTTGAATTTTCCCCCAAAAGGAAATTTCCCCTAAAATCCATTGGGAATATTCCTGGTTGCTTGGACTTTTTCTCAAAGGATTTTGAAAAAACTACTTTTGTCACTAACTATTGGACCTATTTGCAAAGTAATTTCTTTTATTTTTCTATTTATGATTTATTTATTTTATCCAGAGTTTTATTCATAGTTTGATTGCCCAAATTAAACTATTTTCAAACCCTGGTTCACTCAAACAAAATAGGAAGTTAATCTTAGGAAATTACTTTCCTACCCTTATGCAACTTTCTGAAAATCATTTTGTGAAACTTCCATGGCCTCCAAATAAACTCAAGAAAGGATTTGAATTCAAGCGTTGGTCATATTTGTTCCAAAAACCAAATATACAAGGTAAACCATGAATGCATATGCTTCTAAGTTCACATCCAAAATTCAGGAGAATTTTGGGTTGTGACATGCTCATGGACGGGGATCTTTATCAGATGTGCCCAATGGGATGAAACTACAATTTAAGCCTATGGAACAAGGGCAAGCTTTGTTGGCAGATATTCACGAGGGGATATGTGGGACCCATATTGGGTCGCGAGAACTCATAGGCAAAGTATTTCGACAAGGATTCTATTGGCCTACAGCCTTGAGTGATGCAGAGGAGTTGTTGCATACATGTGATGTTTGCGAGTTTCACTTCAAAGAGATCCGTCAACCAGCGCAGACACTACAAATCATCCCTCTCTCATGGTCGTTCGCAGTCTGAGAGCTGGACATCCTCGGGTCATTTCCCCGTGCAACCAAGGGCTTTGAGTACTTGTACGTCGCCATTGACAAGTTCACGAAGTGGCCCAAGGTGGAGCATGTCAGGAAAGTCACTGCTCGGTGGCCTAAAGTTTTGCCCCCACCATTGTTGTCCTCTTAATACTTGCTTTCTCTCTATTCCTCCCATGATTCTTGCATCTATTTGAGGGGGGAAAGTGAGGTGATCTAAATCTACTATTCCACCAATCCATCTCTCCTCTTTGCGAGGGAAACCTTGTGGATCTAGATCTTGGGAGTTCTTTGGTGTTCTCCTCCTTTTTCTTCCCCCCATATTCCTCCATAACATTAGTTGCTTTGAGGGATTTGGGAAAGAAAGACTTGAGCACTCTGTGTGCTCTTAACATTGCATTAGTCGCATTGGTTTGAGTTCTCCATGAGGATTCGTGGAAGTGAAAGTTGAGTAGCTTATTATTACTCTTGGGTGCTTGGTACCCTAGGGCTTGTTCCTCTTGGTTGCTACACCCTAAATGATTGGTGTTGTCATGAAGCTCAATCATTTTGGAGTTTCGAGCAAGTTTTGGGATACTTCCATTAAGATGTGGAGATTGCTCGAGCAATTTGAACGGGTTTGGTGACCGCCCTAAAGGGTCTCCAATTGTACTGGTTCGATGACCGCTTTCAAGGTTCCTTTAGTGGAATCACGACACCTTGCATTATGCGAGGGCATGAGGAGAATACGGTGAGCCATTGTGGCACTTGCGGAGCATTGTGCCTCCACACCGCTTGTCGGTGGGAACGACACCTATGGGATCACTGGGATCCCTTCTACGGTCGGCGGCCGTGGGGTCGTGAGAAGAGCAGGTTTAGGAGCTAGCACACGGATTGTTTACCCAGATTTGTGCCGCGAGGATGCGTAAGACCCTAGTACTGCTTTGGTGGATGTATTGAGTGTTCTTGAGCTTTTTGAACTAGCTACGGTGGCTGTGCCGTTCCAAAAAGCCGAATCCCTCTCCTGGTCACCTTGGGCCTCCTTTTATAGGAAAAAGGAGTTGCCACAGTGGCACACAGGAGGTGGAAAGGCCTACAGTACGCGAGCTTATCGCACGACATTACGGACAAAGTGCATTAAATGTGCTACGTAGGTGTCCATTAGCTTTATCGGGGACGGGAACGAGGCCCGTCCCGTCCGTCGCCGCTCCGCCTCGCTTCGACACGCGCCCAGGCCAGCAATGCATGCAGCGCCATGTAGGCAGGCAAGCAGCTGAGGTGGCGCGGTGGTAGGGCCTTCATGAAGATCTACATGCCGCCACACAGGTGCTTGCTGATTTAGCCTGGAAGCTGCATGTTGCCACGCAGGTGCCTGCCCAGATGGTTGGGCTGGCAGCTGCATGCAAACGGCGGCGGTCTATTGGCTAGTGCGGGCCTGGTAGTGGCCCTGCTGGCGTCCTCGATAAGGGCCTTGCCGGGGGCCCGGCAAGGGTCTTGCTGTGGTGTCGTAGTCGTCCCTGGCAAGACGCTTGCCGGGGGGCTTCTGGATTTCCTTGGCGAGGACCCTGCCGAGGGTCGCCGTCTCCTGATCCTCATCTGATCTCATATATCTATGGTCTTGACAAAGATCTGCATGCCACCACGGAGGTGCCTCCCGAGCCCTGGTCCCAATGTAGTTGTTGACGGTGTTCAGAACCTTTGGGCTCAAGGGTGGCTCGCTCTGCTGGCGTTGGGCAAGTTGCCTCGGCAAGGCTCTTGTCGGGGTTGCGGAAGCTGCCATGGCAAGGGTCCTACCGGGGGAGTCCGTCTTGCCCTCTTTGCTCTTTGTGTTTCTGGTCTTCGTGTTGCCTCTGATCGCCTTGCGCCTTTGGCTTCTCTCCGGCTTCCCTCCCCTGCCCTGCTTAGTGTGGCCGTCGGCGCGGCTCCAACTGTCCGTGCACAAGTAAAGGGGTAAAAAGGAGCGCCCCTACTTTTGTACACCGATAGGAGCCCCCGGGCCTGGGCCACACATAAGCGCGACACGTTGTTGGGCCAGGGCCAAAACGGTGCGCGGGCAGGCGGGGCGGATTTTACCGCAGTAATTTTTCATCCGCCGCGCTTCCCCACGACCTGCGCGCGATGTGGAGGGTCATGCATGATGTGGGGGTCATGCGTGGGGTGGTTTCCGCATGCATGCGTCACATCATAGTAAAGAGGCGGCGCGCGCCTTCCCCATAAAAAGAGGGAGGCGTGGAGGCGCGGCTCATTTACTGGGTGGACTCGGGTCGCAGTCTTCAAGGCGCCCATGCCCCACGATCACGGGGCGGGCAACGGTCGCCTCACCTGTCCTTCCGATCCTGCTCGCTCGTCATGCGTCCTTCATGCAAGTGGTAGGCAGTGGAGGCGGGAAACCGGGCCGTCGCTGATTGGGGCAACGGGTCGGTCCTGATTCCCTTCGCCTCCGATGGCTGGATTGGCTGAGTGGGGCGGCCGAGCCTCGACCCCGCCCTTTTTAAAGAGAGGGAGGGGGCGTCATCCCACATTCCTTCAGTACCCATCCTCCTCCATCTTCGCTCCTTTCTTCCACTTGCCATGGCGAGAGGAGGTGCTGGGCCTTCGACGGTGGCGGCGAGGGTTGCTGCTCGTCAGCGCGTCCCTCCTTCCCACGAGCCCGCGGCGGTGGAGCCGGCCACGAGAGGAAGGTGGAGGGGGCGTGGCCGAGGTCGCCGCGGCGGTCGGGGGAGAGGGGGGTGAGGCGGCGCGATGGCGTCGGGGACCAGCCCCGCGAGTTCTTCATCAGGCTGCGCCGGACACCGCATCGTCGTCTCCGTCTCCCCACCCCCTTTGCTCGGGAACTGGAGCTCGATCCGTCCCAAACCCTCAGATTGCACATGAGGGGCTGCGGGACCGGCGGCATGCGGGTCGACGTCGACTTCCCCGCTCCTCATGTTATGTACCTCCGTCGCGGATGGAAGACATTTGCTTGCATCCATAGCCTGACGGTGGGGCTCGTCCTCTACTTCAAGTTAATGGAGGGCGGCCTACTCTCCGTCAAGGTCTTTGGAGATCTTGGAACTCGTCTAAAGTGCTGCGTGGAGAGCTCCTCCGACGATGAAGATTCATCCTCAAGCGGGAGTGACGAGGAGGATAGTGACAGTGACAACGAGGGAGTCGAGCGGCAGGATGCTGACTCCGACTTCGACTGACCGCGCCGCCCCTCCCTTAGCCACGCACCCTGCCGAGGGCCTTCCTCACCAAGCTCTCCATCGGGGCGCTCCCCGTCGTCTCCTTGGGCAGCTGGCGTAGGAGGGCCGGAGAAGGCGAAGAAGGCGGGTGGCGGCCGTCAAATCGGAGTACGCGGGCACCGACGCCTTCGTCACGTATTACCGGCCCGCTGCCTCGTCTTCCAGCTCCTTTCCTGGCCCCAAGATGTTCTCTTGGTGCCTTCTGCTCCTCGTACCTTGCCTATGCGCTCTTTTTGCCCTCCTACTGCCTTGTTCCACCTTCTAAGGAGAGGGACAAGAAAGGGATTACGGGCACCTTATCTCTTTTTAGTTTGTAAGCCTGCGGGCACTTGTTAATTTTAAGACTTGTAATCCCCTTGCTCATGTTTTAAATTCCGTATGAACTGTATCTGTATGGGATGTTTTAAATGAAAAAGGGTGCTTGCCGGGTTCTTTGTGCGTGAGCGAGGCCCATGCCAAGGATGAATCCTTGTTATTTTTAAGATAAACATTGTTGCCCGGCAACAGGCCTTACCGTCTCCCCACTTTAGTCGACCATTCTCGCGCTCTTGGTGGAGGAAGGGGCGAAGTAGAGTTAGGCCCCTCATTCATCTCCTCGCCACCGCGACTACTACCAAATTCCGACCCAGGAGGTAGCTCTTGGGTACAGGAAAGGGGGAGCACGGTGGTTTTAAGAACATAAACGAGGTTTCACATGTCCCAGTTCTATACGAAAACGCATAACAGGGGGATGAAAGACTTATCTGAATTCGCAGCCCTCGGCGACCTTGGCTTGTCGTGGTTGGATCCTTGTGTGTTCAGCCCCCAACAGTCTTGGCCTGCCGGGGACGGAGCGCCGGTTCGTTCTCTTTCTCCCAAGCAGCTCAGCAGAAGTGTCTGCGTGCCCTACGAACCAAAGAGAACAGAAAGACGCACACTCGACCTCTAGGCTAGGGGTTAGTCGCCGCTAAGCACTATCAACCCTAACCGAGGGAGAGACTTAACCTAGCATGCATGCTATAACTGAGGGTGACAACGCTTCGTTTATTTATGCTCAGGGTCTGCGCCTCGCTTTGTACAGAGGGTTATATGCCTTGCTGGCAAGGCTTGTACAAAAGGTGGTTTGCTGGAAGGCCCGGCAACTGCGCCTTATGGGTAAAATTTGTGAAGATTTTTGATGTTCCAGGAATTGCTCACTGGGACAGCATCTTCGATCTCCAGGCGGACTGCGCCGGGCCTAGTGACTCGTATTACCCGATAAGGGCCTTCCCAATTTGGCGTCAACTTGTTGGAATTCTTGGCCGACTGAACGCGCCGAAGAACAAGGTCGCCTTCCTCAAAGCTTCGGGCATGAACCTTGCAGCTATGGTAGCGACGCAAGGCTTGCTGGTAGCGTGCTGCTCTCACAGGCGCCCGAAGACGATCTTCCTCAAGGAGCGTTCCGTCATCTTGCCGCAACTGCTCTTGCTCAAGCTCGTCATAAGCGATCACTCGAGGTGACCCGTATATGAGTTCTATGGGGAGAACTGCTTATGCCCCATATACTAGGGCAAAGTGTGTCTGGACGATGGCTCGATTTGGCGCCGTCCTGGTCAACCAAAGAACCGTCGGCAACTCATCAATCCAGCGCCTTCCGCTCTTGTGCAGCCTGTCGAAAGTCTTCGTTCTCAGGCCTCGCAACACTTCAGCATTTGCCCTCTCCGCCTGGCCGTTGCTCCGGGGGTGTGCCACGGAAGCAAAACAGACCTTGTTGCCGAGGTCTTGGATGTATTGCATGAAGGTGGGGCTTGTGAACTGTGTGCCCTTGTCGGTGATGACCCTGTTTGGTACACCAAAACGACAGACTAGCCCCTTGAAGAACTTGACGGCCGACTGTGCTGTAACCTTCCTCACTGCCTCCACCTCCGGCCACTTTGTGAACTTGTCGATTGCAACATACAAGTACTCAAAGCCCCCGACAGCGCGAGGGAAAGGGCCCAGTATGTCGAGCCCCCAGACCAAAAACGGCCAGGAGAGAGGGATTGTTTGAAGGGCTTGAGCTAGTTGATGAAGCTTCTTCGAATTGAACTGGCACGCTTCACACCTGGCTACTAGTGTCGTCGCATCCTGGAGCGGTGGGCCAGAAGAAGCCTTGCAGGAATGCCTTGCCGGCAAGGGCCCTCGACCCTATGTGGGAGCCACATATGCCTCCATGTATCTCTGCCAACAGCTCCAGTCCTTCCTCCCGGGGATGCACTTCAATTTCACACCGTTCGGTCTTTTTCTGTACAGGACGTCATCGACGAACTGGTACAAGGCAGACCGATGGGCTACTTTTTTTGCTTCTTCCTGCTCCTCGGGAAGTTCCCTTGTCTGGAGGAAACGGACGGTATGTTGTGCCCATGCCAGAGCCTGGGGCTCGGCGGCAAGGACCAAAGGCATCTCTTTCGCCATGGGGGCAGCCGTCTCTACGGCCAGGGCTCGGCGCCCTGCCGGAGCCAGCTGCCCCTTAGCGGGCTCGGAATCCGAGGTAACACCCTTGCCGGTGGCCCCTGGGGGCTTGACGGGAAAGTACTTGCCGGGGCCTGATTTCCTCCGCTTGTTCTGCTCCGTTGATGGTTCGACGGATGGTTGAGTTAACCAAAGCAAAAAGGTACTTGGTTCCACAGGTAGCTTGAATGCAGCGCGCTTTGACATGTAGTCAGCGATGTTGTTCTCCGCTCGGGGAACATGCTCCGCTTGTATACCGCAGAAGCGCTCCTCCAGCTTCCTCACCTCATCTACGTAGGCCTCCACCAACGGACTCTGATAGTCTTTGTTGACTTGTCTGACGACAAGCTACGAATCACCCCTGACGACGAGCTTCTTCACCCCGAGGTCTGCCGCGATCTGAGACCGGCAAGCAGCCCCTTGTACTCAGCAATGTTGTTTGTGGACATCTCCCTGGGAAAGTGCATCTGGATCACATACTTGAGGTGCTCTTCGGTGGGTGCGACAAGTAGCACACCGGCACCGGCGCCTTGCAGCGAGAAAGCCCCATCAAAGTACATGATCCAGTCGTGACTTGCTTCCTTGTCGGGGAGAGCGATTTCCTGGATTTCTTCGTCGGGCGTTGAGGTCCATTCTGCAATGAACTCCGTCAAGACTCTACTCTGGATTGTCGAAGTACTTTCAAACTTTAACCCAAAGCTTGACAACTCCAAGGCCCACTCCGCAATCCTTCCGGTTGCATCTGGGTTGTGCAGTATCCGTTGCAACGGGAGGCGGGTGACGAAAGTGATCTCGTGGGCTTGGAAGTAATGGCGCAGCTTCCTCGAGGCCATCAGGAGGCCGAAGAGCAATTTCTGCACACCGGAGTACCTTGACCTGGCCCCCTGCAAGAGGGATCTAACAAAGTAAACCGGGTGTTGCATCATCTTCTTCTTATGCACCACTTCACTTGGCTGCGCGGGCCCTGTCCCGATGGCGTTAGACTCTGCCGGGGGCCCCGCCTTGCCGGCACCAGGCCCTGTCGGGGGAATCTCTGACTTGCCATCTGGCGGTCCTGCCGTTGCCACTGCCTCTTCGTCGACCTCCCTCTGTGCCACTAGTGCGACGCTGACCACCTGATTCGTTGCCGCCAGATACGGCAGCAACGACTCTGGTGGTTTAGGCGCAACCAGTATTGGCGTAGAGGAAAGGTATTTCTTCAGATCCTGCAACGCCGCCTCGGCCTCTGGGGTCCACTCCATTGCGCCTGCGTTCTTCAACATTTTGAAAAAGGGAAGGGCACGCTCGGCGGACTTGGAGATGAATCTGCTCATGGCGGTAACGCAGCCAGCGAGCCGGCGCACATCCTTGATCCGCTTGGGTGCCTCAATCTACTCAATAGCCTTGATCTTGTCTGGGTTTGCCTCGATCCCATGCTGCGACACAAAGAACCCGAGAAGTTTTCCTGACGGGACGCCAAAGACACACTTCTTAGGGTTCAGCTTGAGGTTGATCTTGCGTAGGTTGGCAAACGTCTCTTCTAAGTCTTGTACAAGGGTCGCCTTGTCCTTGGTTTTGACCACTATGTCATCCATATAAACTTCCATATTTCTATGTAGCTGGGGCTCAAAACCAATCTGGACCGCCCTTGCGAATGTCGAGCCAGCACTCTTCAACCCGAAAGGCTCCGTAAAAAGCAATATGTACCACATGGGGTGATAAATGTTGTCTTATCTTCATCTTCCCTTATCACGAAGATCTGGTGATAGCCCGAGTATGCGTCGAGGAATGACAACAGATCACACCCGGCCATGGAGTCAACAATCTGGATGATGCGCGGCAATGGAAAGGGGTCCTTAGGACAGGACTTATTGACAACTGTGTAGTCAATACACAGCCTCCACTTCCCATTTGCCTTGTGCACCACCACCGGATTGGCCAACCACGTCGGATGGAGCACTCCTCTCACCAAACCTGCCGCTTCCAATTTCCTAATCTCCTCTGTGATGAACTCCTGTCGTTCCAAAGCTTGCTTCCTGACCTTCTGCTTGATGGGTCGCGCATGGGGACAGACAGCAAGGTGGTGCTCAATCACTTCCCTCGGAACGCCGGGGATGTCGGATGCTTGCCACGCAAACGCATCGACATTCGCCCGCAGGAAAGCGACGAGCGCGCTTTCCTATTTGCTGTTGAGGGTGGAGCTTATGGTGAAAGCCCCTCCCGTGCCATCCGCCTTGACAGACACCCTCTTGGTCTCTGGTGGTGCAGCTCTGGATTTCTTGCTCTTGCCGGTAGAGCTCTCGGGCACGTCCTCGACGGTAGCACAACACTCCGAAGAGGTGCGCTTGCCGGAGTGGGTGCGAGAGGGCTTGGCGGTCTTCTTCTCCCCCCCCCCTCGGGGGGGGGGGGGGCTTCAACGGCAGGAGCAAGTGCCTTGGCGGTAGCTGCTGCAACTGCTTCTCGATAGAGTTGGTCAGCGCAGATCAGTGCGTCCTTCTTGTCGGAGGGGACAGTGATGATGGTCACCGGCCCAGGCATCTTTTGTTGGGGAACGTAGTAATTTCAAAAAAATTCCTACGCACACGCAAGATCATGGTGATGCATAGCAACGAGAGGGGAGAGTGTTGTCTACATACCCTCGTAGACCGTTCGCGGAAGCGTTATATCAACGTGGTTGATGTAGTCGTACGTCTTCACGTCCGACCGATCCAAGTACCGAAAGCACGGCACCTCCGAGTTTTGCACACGTTCGGCTCGGTGACGTCCTCGCCTTCTCGATCTAGCAAGAGGGGCGAAGTAGTAGATGAGTTCCGGCAGCACGACGACGTGGTGACGGTGTTGATGAAGAACAATCTCCGCAGGGCTTCGCCTAAGCACTACGAAAACTATGATGGAGGATAAACTAGAGGGGACGGGGTTGCCGGCACACGGCTTGGTGTTTCTTGATGTGTCTTTGGTGCTAGCCCTACCCCTCTATTTATATGTTGAGCCCTGGGGTCGAAACTTGGAGTAAAAGCCTCCTCAAAGTCGGTTTCACCAGAAAGGCAAGAGTCCTTCTCGGACTCCAGGGCTAGACGCCAGGGTTCCCGGCGTCTACCCCCTTGACGCCAGGGTTCCTGGCGTCTAGCCTCTGGTCTCCGCAAAACTTCCTTTTGCACTTTCCAAAAGCCTCGTGGGCTTTCCCCTTTGGCCCAGATAAAGTGTTCTCGTGCCCAAACATTTCGGGAAACATCCGGAACCCCTTCCGGTGAATTCCGGAACCCTTCCGTAGATCAAACACTACTATCCCATATATCAAACTTTATCTCCGAACCATTCCAGAATTCATCGTCATGTCCGTGATCTCATCTCGGACTCCGAACAACATTCGGTCATCAACATACATAACTCATATAGTACTATATCGTCAACGAACGTTAAGCGTGCGGACCCTACGGGTTCGAGAACTATGTAGACATGACCGAGACACCTCTCTGGTCAATAACCAATAGTGGGACCTAGATGCCCATATTGGCTCCTACATATTCTACAAAGATCTTTATCGGTCAGACCGCATAACAACATATGTTGTTCCCTTTGTCATCGGTATGTTACTTGCCCGAGATTCGATCGTCGGTATCTCAATACCTAGTTCAATCTCATTACCGGCAAGTCTCTTTACTCGTTCCATAACACATCATCCCGCAACTAACTCATTAGTTGCAATGCTTGCAAGCCTTATAGTGATGTGCATTACTGAGTGGGCCCAGAGATACCTCTCCGACAATCGGAGTGATAAATCCTAATCTCGAAATATGCCAACCCAACAAGTACCTTTGGAGACAACTGTAGAGCACCTTTATAATCACCCAGTTACGTTGTGACGTTTGGTAGCACACAAAGTGTTCCTCCGGTAAACGAGAGTTGCATAATCTCATAGTCATAGGAACATGTATAAGTCATGAAGAAAGCAATAGCAACAAACTAAACGATTAAGTGCTAAGCTAATGGAATGGATCAAGTCAATCACATTATTATCCTAATGATGTGATCCCGTTAATCAAATAACAACTCATGTCTATGGTTAGGAAACATAACCATCTTTGATGAACGAGCTAGTCAAGTAGAGGCATACTAGTGACATACTGTTTGTCTATGTATTCACAGATGTATTATGTTTCCGGTTAATACAATTCTAGCATGAATAATAAACATTTATCATGATATAAGGAAATAAATAATAACTTTATTATTGCCTCTAGGGCATATTTCCTTCAGTCTCCCACTTGCACTAGAGTCAATAATCTAGTTCACATCGCCATGTGATTTAATCCAATAGTTCACATCACCAAGTGATTAACACCCATAGTTCACATCGACATGTGACCAACACCCAAAGGGTTTACTAGAGTCAATAATCTAGTTCACATCACTATGTGATTAACACCCAAAGAGTACTAAGGTGTGATCATGTTTTGCTTATGAGAGAAGTTTAGTCAAGGGGTCTGCCACATTCAGATCCGTAAGTATTTTGCAAATTTCTATGTCAACAATGCTCTGCACGGAGATACTCTAGCTAATTGCTCCCACTTTAAATATGTATCCAGATTGAGATTTTGAGTCATCTGAATCAGTGTCAAAACTTGCATCGACGTAACCCTTTATGACGAACCTTTTGTCACCTCCATAATCGAGAAACATATCCTTATTCCACTAAGGATAATTTTGACCAATGTTCAGTGATCTACTCCTAGATCACTATTGTACTCCCTTGCCAAACTCAGGGCAGGGTATACAATAGGTCTGGTACACAGCATGGCATACTTTATAGAACCTATGGTTGAGGCATAGGGAATGACTTTCATTCTCTCTCTATCTTCTGTCGTGGTCGGGCTTTGAGTCTTACTCAATTTCACACCTTGTAACACAGGCAAGAACTCTTTCTTTGACTGTTCCATTTTGAACTACTTCAAAAACTTGTTAAGGTATGTACTCATTGAAAACTTATCAAGCGTCTTGATCTATCTCTATAGATCTTGATGCTCAATATGTAAGCAGCTTCACCGAGGTCTTTCTTTGGAAAACTCCTTTCAAACACTCCTTTATGCTTTGCAGAATAATTCTACATTATCTCCGATCAACAATATGTCATTCACATATACTTATCAGAAATACTGTAGTGCTCCCACTCACTTTCTTGTAAATACAGGCTTCACCGCAAGCCTGTATAAAACTATATGCTTTGATCAACTTATCAAAGCGTGTATTCCAACTCCGAGATGCTTGCACCAGTCCATAGATGGATCGCTGGAGCTTGCATATTTTGTTAGCACTTTTAGGATTGACAAAACCTTCTGGTTGCATCATATACAACTCTTCTTTAATAAATCCATTAAGGAATGCAGTTTTTTTATCCATTTGCCAGATTTCATAAAATGCGGCGATTGCTAACATGATTCGGACAGACTTAAGCATAGATACGAGTGAGAAACTCTCATCGTAGTCAACATCTTGAACTTGTCGAAAACCTTTTTGCGACAATTCTAGCTTTGTAGATAGTAACACTACTATCAGCGTTCGTCTTCCTCTTGAAGATCCATTTAATCTCAATGGCTCACCGATCATTGGGCAAGTCAATCAAAGTCTCATACATGGATCTCATCTCAGATTTCATGGCCTCAAGCCATTTCACGGAATCTAGGCTCATCATCGCTTCCTCATAGTTCGTAGGCTCGTCATGGTCAAGTAACATGAACTCCAGAACAGGATTACCGTACCACTCTGGTGCGGATCTCACTCTGGTTTACTTACGAGGTTCAGTAGTAACTTGATCTGAAGTTACATGATCATCATCATTAGCTTCCTCACTAATTGGTGTAGTAGTCACGGGAACAGATTTCTGTGATGAACTACTTTCCAATAAGAGAGTAGGTACAGTTACCTCATCAAGTTCTACTTTCCTCCCACTCACTTCTTTCGAGAGAAACTCCTTCTCTAGAAAGACTCCAAATTTAGCAACAAAAGTCTTGCCTTCGGATCTGTCATAGAAGTTGTACCCAACATTTTCTTTTGGGTATCCTATGAAGACGCACTTCTCCGATTTTGGTTTGAGATTATCAGGTTGAAACTTTTTCACATAAGCATTGCAACCTCAAACTTTAAGAAACGTCAGCTTAGGTTTCTTGCCAAACCATACTTCATACGGTGTCGTCTCAACAGATTTAGATGATGCCCTATTTAACGTGAATGTAGCTGTCTCTAATGCATAACCCCAAAACGATAGTGGTAAATTGGTAAGAGACATCATAGATCGCACAATATCTAATAAAGTACGGTTACGATGTTCGGACACACCATTACACTGTGGTGTTCCAGGTGGCGTGAGTTGTGAAACTATTTCACATTGTTTTAACTGAAGGACAAACTCGTAACTCAAATATTTTACTTCTGTGATCATATCGTAGAAACTTTTATTTTTGTTACGATGATTCTCCACTTCACTCTGAAATTCTTTGAACTTTTCAACTGTTTCAGACTTGTGTTTCATCAAGTAGATATACTCATATCTGCTCAAATCATCTGTGAAGATCAGAAAATAATGATACCTGCCGCAAGCTTCAATATTCATCGGACCACATACATCAGTATGCATGATTTCCAACAAATATGTTGCTTGCTGCATTGTTCCGGAGAACGGAGTCTTAGTCATCTTGCCCATGAGTCATGGTTCACAAGCATCAACTGATTCATAATCAAGTGATTCCAAAAGCCCATCAGCATGGATTTTCTTCATGCGCTTTACACCAATATGACCTAAACGGCAGTGCCACAAATAAGTTGCACTATCATTATTAACTTTGCATCTTTTGGCTTCAATATTATGAGAATGTGTATCACCATAATCGAGATCCAACAAACCATTTTCATTGGGTGTATGACCATAAAAGGTTTTATTCATGTAAAAAGAACAACAATTTATTCTCTTACTTAAATGAATAACCGTATTGCAATAAACATGATCAAATCATATTCATGCTCAACGCAAACACCAAATAACACTTATTTAGGTTCAACACTAATCCCGAAAGTATAGGGAGTGTGCGATGATGATCATATCAATCTTGGAACCACTTCCAACACACATCGTCACTTCACCCTTAACTAGTCTTTGTTTATTTTGCAACTCCCATTTCGAGTTACTACTCTTTAGCAACTGAACCAGTATCAAATACCAAGGCGTTGCTATAAACACTAGTAAAGTACACATCAATAACATGTATATCAAATATATCTTTGTTTACTTTGCCATCCTTCCTATCCACCAAATACTTGGGGTAGTTCCGCTTCTAGTGACCAGTCCCTTTGCAGTAGAAGCACTCAGTTTCAGGCTTAGGTCCACACTTGGGTTTCTTCACTTGAGCAGCAACTTGTTTGCCGTTCTTCTTGAAGTTCCCCTTCTTCCCTTTACCCTTTATCTTGAAACTGGTGGTATTGTCAATCATCAACACTTAATGTTTTTCTTGATTTCTACCTTCGCCGATTTTTGCATCGCGAAGAGCTTGGGAATTGTTTTCGTCATCCCTTGCATATTATAGTTCATTACGAAGTTCTACTAACTAGGTGATGGTGACTAAAGAATTCTGTCAATCACTATTTTATCTAAAAGATTAACTCCCACTTGATTCAAGCGATTGTAGTACCCAGACAATCTGAGCACATGCTCACTGCTTGAGCTATTCTCCTCCATCTTTTAGCTATAGAACTTGTTGGAGACTTCATATCTCTCAACTCGGGTATTTGCTTGAAATATTAACTTCAACTCCTGGAACATCTCATATGGTCCATGACGTTCAAAACGTCTTTGAAGTCCCGATTCTAAGCCGTTTAAGCATGGTGCACTAAACTATCAAGTAGTCATCATATTGAGCTAGCCAAACGTTCATAACATCTGCATCTGCTCCTTGCAATAGGTTTGTCACCTAGCGGTGCATCAAGGAAATAATTCTTCTGTGCAGCAATGAGGATAAACCTCAGATCACGGATCCAATCCGCATCATTGCTACTAACATCTTTCAACTTAGTTTTCTCTAGGAACATATCAAAAATAAAACAGGGGAGCTAAACGCGACCTATTGACCTACAACATAGATATGCTAATACTACCAGGACTAAGTTCATGATAAATTAAAGTTGAATTAATCATATTACTTAAGAACTCCCACTTAGACAGACATCCCTCTAATCTTCTAAGTGATCACGTGATCCATATCAACTAAACCATGTCCAATCATCACGTGAGATGGAGTAGTTTCAATGGTGAACATCACTATGTTGATCATATCTACTATATGATTCACGCTCGACCTTTTGGTCTCCGTGTTCCGAGGCCATATCTGTTATATGCTAGGCTCGTCAAGTTTAACCTGAGTATTCCGCGTGTGCAACTGTTTTGCCCCTGTTGTATTTGAACGTAGAGCCTATCACACCCGATCATCACGTGGTGTCTCAGCACGAAGAACTTTTGCAACGGTGCATACTCAGGGAGAACACTTATACTTTGATAATTTAGTGAGGGATCATCTTATAATGCTACCGTCAATCAAAGCAAGATAAGATGCATAAACGATAAACATCACATGCAATCAATATAAGTGATATGATATGGCCATCATCATCTTGTGCTTGTGATCTCCATCTCCGAAGCACCTTCATGATCACCATCGTCACCGGCGCGACACCTTGATCACCATCGTAGCATCGTTGTCGTCTTGCCAATCTTATGCTTCCACGACTATCGCTACCGCTTAGTGATAAAGTAAAGCATTACAGCGCAATTGCATTGCATACAATAAAGCGACAACCATATGGCTCCTGCCAGTTGCCGATAACTCGGTTACAAAACATGATCATCTCATACAATAAAATTTAGCATCATGTCTTGACCATATCACATCACAACATGCCCTGCAAAAACAAGTTAGACGTCCTCTACTTTGTTGTTGCAATTTTTACGTGGCTGCTACGGGCTTAAGTAAGAACTCATCTCACCTACGCATCAAAACCACAACGATAGTTTGTCAAGTTGGTGCTGTTTTAAACTTCGCAAGGACCAGGCGTAGCCACACTTGGTTCAACTAAAGTTGGAGAAACTGACACCCGCCAGCCACCTGTGTGCAAAGCACGTCGGTAGAACCAGTCTCACGTAAGCGTACGCGTAATGTCGGTCCGGGCCGCTTCATCCAACAATACCGCCAAACCAAAGTATGACATGCTGGTAAGCAGTATGACTTATATCGCCCACAACTCACTTGTGTTCTACTCGTGCATAACATCAACGCATAAAACCTAGGCTCTGATACCACTGTTGGGGAACGTAGTAATTTCAAAAAAATTCCTACGCACACGCAAGATCATGGTGATGCATAGCAACGAGAGGGGAGAGTGTTGTCTACATACCCTCGTAGACCATTTGCGGAAGTGTTATATCAACGCGGTTGATGTAGTCGTACGTCTTCACGTCCGACCGATCCAAGTACCGAAAACACGGCACCTCCGAGTTCTGCACACGTTCGGCTCGGTGATGTCCTCGCCTTCTCGATCCAGCAAGAGGGGCGAAGTAGTAGATGAGTTCCGGCAGCACGACGGCGTGGTGACGTTGTTGATGAAGAACAATCTCCGCAGGGCTTCGCCTAAGCACTACGAAAACTATGACGGGGGATAAACTAGAGGGGACGGGGTTGCTGGCACACGGCTTGGTGTTTCTTGATGTGTCTTTGGTGCTAGCCCTACCCCTCTATTTATATGTTGAGCCCTGGGGTCGAAACTTGGAGTAAAAGCCTCCTCAAAGTCGGTTTCACCCGAAAGGCAAGAGGCCTTCTCGGACTCCAGGGCTAGACGCCAGGGTTCCCGGCGTCTACCCCCTAGACGCCAGGGTTCCTGGCGTCTAGCCTCTGGTCTCCGCAAAACTTCCTTTTGCACTTTCCAAAAGCCTCGTGGGCTTTCCCCTTTGGCCCACATAAAGTGTTCTCGTGCCCAAACATTTCGGGAAACATCCGGAACCCCTTCCGATGAATTCCGGAACCCTTCTGGAGATCAAACACTACTATCCCATGTATCAAACTTTATCTCCGGACCATTCCGGAGTTCCTCGTCATGTCCGTGATCTCATCTCGGACTCCGAACAACATTCGGTCATCAACATACATAACTCATATAGTACTATATCATCAACGAACGTTAAGCGTGCGGACCCTACGGGTTCGAGAACTATGTAGACATGACCGAGACACCTCTCTGGTCAATAACCAATAGCGGGACCTGGATGCCCATATTGGCTCCTACATATTCTATGAAGATCTTTATCGGTCAGACCGCATAACAACATATGTTGTTCCCTTTGTCATCGGTATGTTACTTGCCCGAGATTCGATCGTCGGTATCTCAATACCTAGTTCAATCTCGTTACCAGCAAGTCTCTTTACTCGTTCCGTAACACATCATCCCGCAACTAACTCATTAGTTGCAATGCTTGCAAGGCTTATAGTGATGTGCATTACTGAGTGGGCCCAGAGATACCTCTCCGACAATCGGAGTGATAAATCCTAATATCGAAATACGCCAACCCAACAAGTACCTTTGGAGACACTTGTAGAGCACCTTTATAATCACCCACTTACGTTGTGACGTTTGGTAGCACACAAAGTGTTCCTCCGGTAAATGGGAGTTGCATAATCTCATAGTCATAGGAACATGTATAAGTCATGAAAAAAGCAATAGCAACAAACTAAACGATCAAGTGCTAAGCTAACGGAATGGGTCAAGTCAATCACATCATTCTCCTAATGATGTGATCCCGTTAACCAAATAACAACTCATGTCCATGGTTAGGAAACATAACCATCTTTGATCAACGAGCTAGTCAAGTAGAGGCATACTAGTGACATACTGTTTGTCTATGTATTCACACATGTATTATGTTTCCGGTTAATACAATTCTAGCATGAATAATAAACATTTATCATGATATAAGGAAATAAATAATGACTTTATTATTGCCTCTAGGGCATATTTCCTTCAACTTTAGCGTGTTGTAGGCGTAGTGCGATCCCGCCATGAACTTGGCTAGTGTCGGGCAACCGAGGATCCCGTTGTAGGGCAAGGGGATCTCGGCCACATCGAAGACAATCCTTTTCGTCATGTAGTTCAACTCACCTCCAAACGTCACGGGCAATGTGACCTTCCCCTTTGGCTGGCTCCTTCCCGAATTGACCCCGTGAAACGTACCCGTTTCCTCGTGGTCTCCGTCAAGAATTTGCGCCTTTTGATCACGACGGGCGAGATCAGGTTCAGGCCGGCCCCGCCGTCAACCAGCATCTTGTTCACCTTGAGGTTGCGTATCGTTGGCGAGACCAACAACGGCAAACACCCGACTGCAGTCATGCGGTCAGGGTGGTCCTCGGCGTCAAAGATGAGGGGCGTGCTGGACCACTTCAGTGGCTTCTGAGCGTCGAACAATGGCTCTGCTGTTGTAATCTCACGCGCCCACTGCTTGAGCTGGCGGTGAGAAGTGTGCAGCGAGGCGCCACCGTCGATGCACATGGCCTCCATAGCCTTCTGAAACTCTTGCTCACCGGACTCATCGTCCTCGTCATGATCATCGTCTTCCTGCTTCTTGTCGCGGCCCCGAGCGGGCCTCTCTTGCTAGTTATCCTTACCGCGGCGGCCTCCTTGCCCGCCACGCTTCTTGCCGGATCCTTCGGCACCATCCTAACCCTTCTCCTTGTCCCGCCTCTCATACTCGGCCTTTTGCTTTTCGGCAAGCAGCTCGACCTGTCGGCAGTTCTGGAGGTCGTGGCCCTTGGTGCAGTGGATCTTGCAATACTGCTTGTCGGAGCCTCCTGGCTTGTCGGCGACCGCCAAGGCCTGGCAGGCAACGCACCCAGCAATCTCCTTGCCGGGGTCGTCTGCCATGGCCTTCTTGGCGGTGCCGGTGTCGTCGGTTCCCTCGACGGCAAGCACGGCCTTGCCCTTGTGTTTCCTGTGGCGATGCCGGCTCTTCTTCATCAGGGCGGCGGTGTCTTCATCAGTAGAGTCGGTTTCCACGCCGGCGTCCTCATCGGGGTACTTCCTTCCCTCTTTAGCCCGGGCGCACCTATCGGCCAGAACATAAAGTTCGGCCACATCCTTAACCTTGTTCATCGTCAGCTCTTTGCGCATCTTGCGGTTGTGCACGTTCTGATGGAATGCGCTAATCACAGTGGCGGGATGAACATCGGGGATGTTGTACTGCACCTGGCTGAATCTCTAGATGTACTTGCGCAGGGTTTCCCCTTCCTTCTAGGGAATGATATGCAAATCACTGGCCTGGTCATGAGCTTGGTGGCCTCCGGTGAAGGCACCAACGAACTCATGGCACAGATCCGACCAAGAAGAAACGGAATCCGCTGGCAAGTGCATCAACCAAGACATGACGTTGGGCTTCAGTGCCAACGGGAAGTAATTGGCAAGCACCTTGTCGTCGCGAGCTCCAGCATCTTGCATCGCGATGGTGTAGATGCTGAGGAACTCTAACGGGTGGGTCTTGTCATTGTACTTCTCGCCAACGTCGGGCTTGAACGTGCGGTGGGATGGCCACTGGAACTGCCGCAACTCGCGGGTAAAGGCTGGGCAACCCACCTCATAAGGTAGGCCGCCGGAGCCCCCGGTGCTGGGTGGTCCATAGCGGGTCCCGCCCGCTTATTCGACTGGTGGCGTGTATCGCGCCGGCGCTCGATAGTGGTTCGAGCGTCTTCGTGGACTTGCTCCCGAAGAACTTGGCATTGATCGAGGTGGGTCCGGGGGTCGGACAACGCTATGAAAATGTTATCACCAGCGTCGTTACGATGGACCAGCACCGGCGGCGGCTGGTGCGGGGGAGGAGAGTGCACTGTGGCTGCAGCTCCCCCGGTCCTTCCACCGCTGGCGTGTGGTGGCTCGACGGAGCGCCGGCCCGAGGGCCCTGCCGGCCGTGGCTCGTCTTTGTTGGTGACGGCGACGAGGCTCCGGATGGTGGCTCTCCACTAGTCGAGCTTCTCCGCAGCAGGAGGGAAGTCGAGGAGCAGCTACGCGCGCGCCAAAGCTTCTGCTGGCGTGGGTGGTGGCGAAAGATGCGTGGCCCGTGGCGTGCTTCGACTTCTAACCACGTTAGAAGGAGCTCTATCATGGCCCAGCGGCTGCGTGCCATTGTCGCCAGCACTTCGGCGGGCAGGCTGGCCTCCTTCGTCCCGCAGATGATGCACAGGGCTCTTCCCACGGCGGTGTCGAGGGTCGCCGGCATAGTGACGCTGCTCGTCGCGCACACCATGGGAAGAGCACGCTATGGGCGCCGGGGCGGGCGTCCTGGAGGTCGTCGCGCCGCCCGTGGGTGGCACGGCGGCGACCCCGGAGGGCCCCGCGCCGCCCGTGGGTGGCCCAGCTCCGTCTCTGGATTTTGTGGCGTGCGGCCCGTCGTCTTGCGCACGAACGACGCCGCTCGCCAGGCTCTGAATACCAGAGTGATGTTGGTGCTCGCGGGCCACGCCTCGTGTCCTGTCCGCGACCGGCCCGCTACTCGCCCTCGCCGGTACGGGCCGTCTGACTCCCGACGAACCGACCGCCATGGTCGCCTTCTTCTTGGGAGCCATGGCGACGAAGAACCGCTAGGCTAACTGCTAGACCAGATTCTCACAACTGCGTTCCCCTACCTGGCGCGCCAAAGATGTCGGTGGGAACGACACCTATGGGATCACTGGGATCCCTTCTATGGTCGGCGGGCGTGGGGTCGTGAGAAGAGCAGGTTTAGGAGTTAGCACACGGATCGTTTACCCAGGTTCGGGCCGCGAGGATGCGTAAGACCCTAGTCCTGCTTTGGTGGATGTATTGAGTGTTCTTGAGCTTTTTGAACTAGCTACGGTGGTTGTGCCGTTCCAAAAAGGCGAATCCCTCTCCTGGTCGCCTCGGGCCTCTTTTTATAGGAAAAAGGGGTTGCCACAATGGCACACAGGAGGTGGAAAGGCCTATAGTGCGCGAGCTTATCGCACGGCATTACAGGACAAAGTGCACTAAATGCGCTATGTAGGTGTCCATTAGCTTTATCGGGGACGGGAACGAGGCCCGTCCCGTCCGTCGCCGCTCCGCCTTGCTTCGACACGCGCCCAGGCCAGCGATGCATGCAGCGCCATGTAGGCAGGCAAGCAGCTGAGGTGGCGCGGTGGTAGGGCCTTCATGAAGATCTGCATGCCGCCATGCAGGTACGTGCTGATTTGGCCTGGAAGCTGCATGTTGCCACGCAGGTGCCTGCCCAGCTGGTTGGGCTGGCAGCTACATGCAAACGGCGACGGAGTCTTGGCTGGTGTGGGCCTGGCAGTGGCCTTGCTGGCGTCCTCGGCAGTGGCCCTACTGGCGTCCTCGGCAAGGGCCTTGCCGGGGTCCCGACAAGGGTCTTGCCGTGGTGTCATAGTCGTTCCCGGCAAGACGCTTGCCGAGGGTCTTGTGAATTTCCTTGGCGAGGACCCCGCCGAGGGTAGTCGTCTCCTGATCCTCATCTGATCTCATATATCTATGGTCTTGACAAAGATCTGCATGCCACCACGGAGGTGCCTCCCGAGCCCTGGTCCCAACATATTTGTTGATGGCGTTCGGAACCTTTGGGCTCAAGGGTGGCTCGCTCTGCTAGCGTTGGGCAAGTTGCCCCGGCAAGGCTCTTGCCGGGGCTGCTGAGGCTGCGCTGGCAAGGGTCCTGCCGGGGGAGTCCGCCTTGCCCCCTTTGCTCTTTGTGTTTCTGGTCTTGGCGTTGCCTCTGACCGCCTTGCGCCTTTGACTTCTCTCCGACTTCCCTCCTCTGCCCTGCTTAGTGTGGCCGTGGGCACGGCTCCGACTGTCCGTGCACAAGTAAATGGGGGGAGGGGTTGAGTAGGCGTTTTAAAAATTGTTACATTTTATACTTGAATAAATGCGAAATAAGACCAGCATTTAGTTTACCAACCACCAAACCAAAATAAACTAGGTTCAATTATGTGCATCAACAACTTATTCCAGGCAAAAAGAAAAACCGATGTGATAGCACGATATGTAACTTGAAGCATGAAGGCTATCACAAAGTAAATGCATAAGTAAAGGGCTCGGATAAAAAATAACCGAGGCACGCGGAGACGATGATGTATCCTGAAGTTTATACCCTTGCGGATACTAATATCCATTAGAGCGGTGTCGGTGTACAAAAGTAGGGGCGCGCCGTTCCAAAAAGGCGAATCCCTCTCCTGGTCGCCTCGGGCCTCCTTTTATAGGAAAAAGGGGTTGCCACAATGGCACACAGGAGGTGGAAAGGCCTATAGTGCGCGAGCTTATCGCACGGCATTACAGGACAAAGTGCACTAAATGCGCTATGTAGGTGTCCATTAGCTTTATTGGGGACGGGAACGAGGCCCGTCCCGTCCGTCGCCGCTCCGCCTCGCTTCGACACGCGCCCAGGCCAGCGATGCATGCAGCGCCATGTAGGCAGGCAAGCAGCTGAGGTGGCGCGGTGGTAGGGCCTTCATGAAGATCTGCATGCCGCCATGCAGGTACGTGCTGATTTGGCCTGGAAGCTGCATGTTGCCATGCAGGTGCCTGCCCAGCTGGTTGGGCTGGCAGCTACATGCAAACGGCGACGGAGTCTTGGCTGGTGTGGGCCTGGCAGTGGCCTTGCTGGCGTCCTCGGCAGTGGCTCTACTGGCGTCCTCGGCAAGGGCCTTGCCGGGGTCCCGACAAGGGTCTTGCCGTGGTGTCATAGTCGTTCCCGGCAAGACGCTTGCCGAGGGTCTTGTGAATTTCCTTGGCGAGGACCCCGCCGAGGGTAGTCGTCTCCTGATCCTCATCTGATCTCATATATCTATGGTCTTGACAAAGATCTGCATGCCACCACGGAGGTGCCTCCCGAGCCCTGGTCCCAACATATTTGTTGATGGCGTTCGGAACCTTTGGGCTCAAGGGTGGCTCGCTCTGCTAGCGTTGGGCAAGTTGCCCCGGCAAGGCTCTTGCCGGGGCTGCTGAGGCTGCGCTGGCAAGGGTCCTGCCGGGGGAGTCCGCCTTGCCCCCTTTGCTCTTTGTGTTTCTGGTCTTGGCGTTGCCTCTGACCGCCTTGCGCCTTTGACTTCTCTCCGACTTCCCTCCTCTGCCCTGCTTAGTGTGGCCGTGGGCACGGCTCCGACTGTCCGTGCACAAGTAAATGGGTAAAAAGGAGCGCCCCTACTTTTGTACACCGACACCGCTCTAATGGATATTAGTATCCGCAAGGGTATAAACTTCAGGATACATCATCGTCTCCGCGTGCCTCGGTTATCTTTTATCCGAGCCCTTTACTTATGCATTTACTTTGTGATAGCCTTCATGCTTCAAGTTACATATCGTGCTATCACATCGGTTTTTCTTTTTGCCTGGAATAAGTTGTTGATGCACATAATTGAACCTAGTTTATTTTGGTTTCGTGGTTGGTAAACTAAATGCTGGTCTTATTTCGCATTTATTCAAGTATAAAATGTAACAATTTTTAAAACGCCTACTCAACCCCTCCCCCCCCCCCCTCCCGCCGCCTTTAGGCGACATCCACGTCCTTTCAAAGACAGTAGACCGTGTGGGGTGAAGAATTTCATCATCGTCGTCCAGTTCATAGTGATTATATTGTTGTTTTACTCATGTGATCGTTGTAATGGAGTGAGCACTTGCTAGGGTGGTACTACGTGGTAAGCTCGTCATATAGGGTATAAGGTTATTAGAATCCACCCATGTGTTCAAACAGCATGCTTTACATCAGAACACCCATACACAGGCAACCAAACACAGGGCATAAATTGCTGCCTTGGTGCATGTGACAATATGCAAGCAATCAAACAATGTGCGGAATATGATTTCCTACATGTATTACCTCAATCAGCCCATATAAGCCACAGTTGCAAAGCGGGGGAAATCGGAGTTAACCAAACACATCCAAGTGAATCACGAATCTACAGAGGCCGAGGCCGAGCAGAAAACCATGTGCCGTCTCCTCGCCACACTCCGGCCACCGTCTCCGCCCACCAAAACATATCTACCGTGTACTCCTGTGCGCCGCCGCAAGGAGCCGCGCAACGCTTTTGTTCCTTCGCCGCCAAGCAAGAACCGACGGACGTCGCCATCAACTTGCGACTGCGTGCGTGCATAAACAAAGAAATCCGATCCCCGTCGCCGTCGGTAGCCTTCAGAGTCCCTCCCTCGGGAACCTGGCCGTCACCCCGGTCCCAAGTGGCCAACTTGCCCAGCGATCCCAGCGCCGGTTTAGCTAGCCCACGACGCACGTGACGTGACCAGGGTCATCGTGCCGACATGGTCACCACCGGGCGGGCACCGGCTCTGTCTGGACCGGCATGCGCACCGCGAGCGCGGCCGTCCGTGCGTGCGTGCGTCCAAAATGCTGCGGTGGAGCGCATCATCCGATCGAGGGGCGATGCACCAAAGCGGCCGCGGCTAAACATTTGTCGCAGTCTACTCATCCCTCGCGCGTGGAACGCTGCCGACCACTAATGGTTTACTACTTTGGACCTTTATATCTGTTGATTGATAAAGAAAGGTGTCGTGGATAAAATTACACTTTGGGGAAGAGAATCACGTCACGTGGACTAAGCTGGCCAGTGTGACGACGATAGGACTATCGTCGCCAGTGGGACGGCAGTGTGCGATTCTTCTTACCGCAACCACGACAAATAAAAAAAGATGATGCCGGCCCTTCGACGTGGACACACCTCCACCGAGTAGGTGTTCGCTAAGAGCATCCGCAACCGAAGTTGCCAAATTCGGACCACGTCTGCCGGACAGACCCGCGGACGGTGCTCGGATGAGTCTTTTTTGTCCTCTCTACAACCACACTCTCGTATATGAAAACCCATATGCATGCAAATTCATGCATGTACATCATATTTCAACAATTCGCGATACAATATAGACAACAATTCAACAATTCATTAGATGCCAAATAAAATGCAACACAATTCATGCATACATAGGCGGTACACAAATGAATCGGCGCCTCAATTGTTGTGCATGTTGATCCTCTCCTTCATCTTGACCGTTCACTTCTTGAATTCATCATCCAAGAGGCTAGTGTCTTGCAACGTGATCCTCGACTCATTCATTGCTCTCACAAGTCTCAACTTCTCTCTCGAGCTCAATTCCTTCTATTGTTGTCGTTTTTTGGAGCTTACATTTTGCAATCTTCTCTTTCTTTTAATTTATATTTTGTCCTTCTCCATCTTCAACCTATCCCCTCGAACTCCATCTTCTCCCTTTGCACATCTATAAAGAGTTTGTACCTCTCCTCCTTCTTCACCTCCTTGGCGGAAAAAATGCACGTCCAAGCGGCAGATGTTTTTGCTTGTTGCGCCATCACGTACGGGCGATCTTGTCCTTCTCCCATTTGTTTTCCATCACATACCTGTTCCCCTTTGACACGGTTGCTTGTATGTCAGCCCCACCATTTTCTTCTTCGTCATCCAATCCAATTGATTGGTTGGAGCTAGACCCATCGGGTTTTTTTTCATCTTCCTCATGCCGCTTTCGATGCCCTCAAGGACGGTTTGCCACTCTGGGTTTCCATTCAATTTCATCCAACAATGCGACATATTGAATGGCCTCTTCTCGACTTGATTGTACAAAGCCACCGCCAAAGTTGCATGGTTTTGAACTATGTTGCCACTTTGGTTCCGGCTAACAACTTATTTGGGGAAAACCAGTAAACTTGCTCACGTTCTCTTGGATGGTGGATCAGATCCATGCTAGTGTTCAACAAACTCTCAACCAACAAAATATCTTCAAATTGTGCGAATGTCGGACCTCTTGGCTTCACTACTTTCTTCCTTTTAGTTTGTGGTGTTTGCCCGACTTCAAACATAGGGGAATTGACATCCCCCATGTCAAATTGCAAAGGCTCTTGACCATCATTTATCATGTTTAGCACTATTTGGTCCTGCAATATGCATCACAATTAAACTATCATCCTACAAGTACGATTGAATGGTATAAGGAACAAAAGAATCAAGTAATGCAAAATGGCATAGGGGTGAGTCGGCCATCATGGCCGCAACGGGGGCATCTTCTGGAAACCTCAAATTTGGATGCATGTCCACTGTTGACGAGTAGTTTTCCCCGCGACCATGACAGGCGAATTGGTTTGTGTCACTACACCGCTCGGGCCAAAGTTCATGTCATCATAACCGGACACCTCCGTACAGGTCATCTCCGCAACTACCTTCTCCGCTGCTCCACGCTCGTGCTGCTTCCGGCGATGCTCCCTTCGGGTGACATTCTCCGCCTTGCAACTGACTGCTACGGTCGGGATCCTGACCTATTCTGCCAAGGCATCATGCATGCTGGTGGTGCCGTACAGGGTTGTCGGCGACGACGCCAGTGATGGTGGACGAGGAATACTACGCGGAGGTCGAGCAAAGGAGGAGGTGTGCGACATAGAGACGGGAACTGAAGGACAGGGGCATGAGGAGTGCGGTCGAAATGGTGGACTAGTCAATTTTGAGAGGATTTGGGATAGGTATGGCTTCTCGGAGCCGATGTGGTGGGCGCGCTAGGGCGCATCCGGACGTCCCCATATCCGCCGCAGATATAGGCTATGTATGGGGATTATCGGCCAGCCCGGGCATGTGGGCCGAATTTTCCTGGTCCAGTTGGGTCGCTTTGATGAGCCGGGGCGTTTGCCGGTGCTGGAGCTCAAGAAGCAAAGATGGGAGGAAAAGTTGCGTTGAGGCAGGGAAAGCAACATGCAGGGTGAACGAAAAAATTACCTACCCTGTCACTTTATACCCACCACGATAAGACGGGTCATGATGGGACTTTCAAGTCTCCGATAGTAAATCCGTGTGTTCCACATGTTATGCCTTGTTTGGAGCACGGATTGAGGGAAAGAAGTTCAAATTTTCGTTAAAAGTGGATCACTGGGCCCATCATGACTCCTTCCCGCGGTCATGGTAAGTTATGGGACCACAAAAACGACCAAAGGTCGTTGAGAGTCCTTGGAGAATAAAACTTCATTTACAAGGAATCAACCTCGTCTTGCAGCCCTCCGCCCTCGGACCAAATAAAAATATATTACTTGTACAAAGGATCTTGTTAAAAAATGCCCGGATATCCGAAGTACGTCATCACTCGGATCTATACCTAAACATCGACAGCCGAGCACAAAATGAGGACCTCGGATCTAGAAACCGACGTGGAGGATGGAACTCGCCTACGAAGCTGAAGACCACAAGGCCGAAGTTGTTATGAAGATAGAACCCCAAGTCCTCGGCTTGAAGACCAGTTCAGTGACTACTGACGGTATCCTGGATTAGGGGGTGCACACCATGTCGGCTCACCGATCATGGGCCAGGCCGAGGGCCTGTTCACAACCAAAGAATGGGACTCATATGCCATGACCCTTGACGTACTCAAGATGGAATCCTCCAAAGACTTGACGTACACTTCTAAGACGTATTTGAATTATCAGCATGTTTATTCCTAGATTGTAACCGGTCATGTATAAACTCTAAATACCCCGATGCCTATATAAGCCGAGGAGTTTGGTCTGTAGAGACATGCATTGAAGGCTTAGAGGTTAGAACTCATTCATACAATCTCAAGATAGATCATCTGTATTTTGTACCATATCCAGAACCAATACAATGCAATACAAGCAGGATGTAGGGCTTTACCTTTTCAAGAGGGCCCGAACCTGTGTGAAATTGTGTCCATTTTACTTCTAGTGTACCAAGATCATCAGCTCAGGACCCCCTATCCGAGATCCGCTGGTTTA
Organism: Triticum monococcum; assembly: GCA_034509565.1. Classification (NCBI taxonomy): domain Eukaryota; kingdom Viridiplantae; phylum Streptophyta; class Magnoliopsida; order Poales; family Poaceae; genus Triticum; species Triticum monococcum. The sequence goes on from CM067843.1 coordinate 73,346,020, forward strand.
GCATCGACACATGTGATGACTTTGTCAATCTCAAACCGTGTCAGCTCTGTATCTCCGAGGTAATAAGGGTAGGATGCGCGTGCATATGTTCATAGAGATGAATGTATGTGCGTATATGTGAGGTTCTGCGTTGTACTGTGTTCATAATAATAATAATAATGTACTCCGTCTTGGAAGAAAAATAATGATCTTTGGTTTAGTTGTTCGTGTCCGTGGACTGTACTGGTACTGGTACCGGTACAACCCATATTCCTACTACTGTTCACTCGTAGTACTGTACTTGTTTTGTCTTTACCTGGCAAGATATACGCGAACAAAGATATAAATCCATGAAATGTCGTAGTATATCCGTTTTGCCGCCTTAAAAATCGCTCCGCCGGTTCACTCCAAAGCCATCGAAACCTCCACCAAACGCAGAGCGAGCGAGAGCCACTTGGATCAGCATGACCGCCACCTCGCGGCCACAGCATCCCAACGGGAGCCTAGCCCCGGCCCCCGACGGCGGCGAGTCCTTCGCCAAGTTCTTCGAGTGCTGGATCTTGGAGCAGTCGCGTGACCTGGCCGCGCTCCGCGCCGCGGCCACGGCGCGGCCCGACGACGCTGACCTCCGGCGCCTCGTCGACCGTGTCCTCGGCCACTACGAGCACTACTACCGCGCCAAGTCCGCGGCCGCCTCCGCCGACGTGCTCCCCATGTTCGCGCCCTCGTGGATCTCCGCCACCGAGAGCCTCTACCTCTGGTGCGGCGGCTGGCGCCCCACCGCCGCGATCCAGCTGCTCTACTCCAAGTCCGGTGTGCAGCTCGAGGCCCAGCTCCCGGCCTTCCTCGACGGCGGCAGCCTCGGGGACGGCGACCTCGGCGGCATCTCCGCCGAGCAGCTCCAGGCCGCCGACCAGCTGCAGCGCCGCACCATCCGGAGGGAACGGGAGATCGAGGAGGCCGCCGCCGGCGCGCAGGTAAACTGTTTACCAACCCCTGCTCCCTCTCCTTTTTTTTGATTCGGTAACTAATGTGAACATATAGGAGTCGTTGGCGACGACGAAGATGGTGGAGCTCGCCGGAAAAGGAGGTGTGGACGCGGCGGAGGGGATGGAGCGGGAGATGGATGCCAAGGCGGAGGCGATGAAGCGCGTGCTGGAGATGGCGGACGCGCTGAGGTTGGAGACGCTGCGCGGCGTGGTGGGGCTGCTCCGGCCTGCGCAGGCCGTGCACTTCCTCGTGGCCGCCGCGGAGCTCCACCTCGCCGTGCACAAGTTCGGCCGGCGCAAGGACGGCGCCGCCGCGGCGGAGTGAGCCTGCAGCGGCGCGCGCGCGCACGTGGTTGCTCTGCTCCGTGCAGCGCTCGTCGTCTAGCTAGCTCCGAGCTGCCTTCGTTTCGCCTGGTCAACGCGAGGTGTCGCGATAAGCTTTGACCATGATCCCCTTCTGCTTGGTCAACATGTGCGTTCTGCCGCAGTGTCAAATCTGTGGTAAAACTTGTACGAAGTGGGCATGTATAATGCACAAGGTCATGCCATGTTGGCTTAGCTACTTTGTATGTATGTATGGAGGCGTAAGAGCATAAATTTGAAGATGTAAAATAGAAGATGTAAAAATTTACATCTCTAAAATATGCTTTTTACATCTTAAAAAAAATGACAACTGCATATTGGAGTTGTAAAACTGTAACTCGAACAGATGATGCAAAATGAAATTAGATGTAAAAACTAGTGGGCTCACATGAGCGGCCATGGTGTTAATGGCCAAATGGTTGACGGCCACGTCTACCCCGGCGCGGTGGTGTGTGGAGGCTGTGCTGCTTCAAAACCTACCTGTGGCACGAGGAGGACGAAGCTAAAACTTCGCTCCCGTGCTGGCAATTGGGTTCGGAGTGAGCTCCAAACGAGTCCCCCGCGGTTTCCAAATATGGCGTTTGAGAGGTGGATACTAGAGAGCTGTTATTTTTTGTGCTCCGTGATCAGTATGATAGTTATTATGCAGTCTGAGGCCTTCTTTGGTTTAGAGGAATTTCATAGGAATTTTAGAGGATAGGATTCTTAGGATTTTTCCTTTAGAGCCATTTGGTTCATAGAAATGGATTTTTATTCCTACATAGGATTGGTTCCTATCCTTCACATTTCATAGGAAAATAAAAAAGAGACTAGACTCAATGGAAAAATTCCTTTGGCGTCAATCAAATGACATCTTGTTTCCTATTTCTACTCATAAGATTTGAGATACATGTCATCTCATTTCTTACAAGATTCCTATTCCGATGATAATCCTATCCTATGAACCAAAAGAGGCCTGAGTGGATATGATAACTCTAATAGAGTTGCTCTTACATACTCCAAGCCACTCCAGGGCACACCAACAAGACACACACAAGTAACATAAATTTGACTCCCTGAGGAAGTTTTGGATTAGAGGGTGTTCGGATGGCCGGACTATACCTTCAGCCGGACTCCTGGACTATGAAGATACAAGATTGAAGACTTCGTCCCATGTCCGGGAGGGACTTTCCTTGACGTGGAAGGCAAACTTAGCGATACGGATATGCAAATCTCCTACCATTGTAACCGACTCTATGTAACCCTAACCCTACCCGGTGTCTATATAAACCGGAGGGTTTTAGTCCATAGGACAACATACACATCAACAATCATACCATAGGCTAGCTTCTAGGGTTTAGCCTCCTCGATCTCGTGGTAGATCAGCTCTTGTACTATCCATATCATCAATATTAATCAAGCAGGACGTAGGGTTTTACCTCCATCGAGAGGGCCCGAACCTGGGTAAAACTTCGTGTCTCTTTTCTCCTGTTACCATCCGGCCTAGACGCACAGTTCGGGACCCCCTACCCGAGATCCGCCGGTTTTGACACCGACATTGGTGCTTTCATTGAGAGTTCCTCTGTGTTGTCGCCGTCAGGCTCGATGGCTCCTACGATCATCGATAGCGATGCAGTCCAGGGTGATACCTTCCTCCCCGGACAGATCTTCGTCTTCGGCAGCTTCGCACTGCGGGCCAATTCGCTTGGCCGTCTGGAGCAGATCGAAAGCTACGCCCCTGGCCGTCAGGTCAGATTCGGAAATTTAAACTACACGGCCGACATCCGCGGGGACTTGATCTTCGACGGATTCGAGCCACTGTCGAGCGCGCCGCACTGTCACGACGAGCATGATCTAGCTCTGCCGCCAAATAGTGCCCTGAAGGCCGCATCCGCATCGGCTCCGACCCTTAATTCGGAGCCAACTGCGCTGATTGAGGATGGGCGGTTGGACGCCACCTCGGGGGCTGCAACCCCAACGGCGATTGAGCCAAGCACCAGCCCCGTACTCTGCGAGACCCGTGACTCCAAGGAGCCGGACTCCTCTTCGGACTCCGAGCCCCCCGCGCCCCTGCCGATCGAATCCGATTGGGCGTCGATCATGGAGTTCACTGCCACGGACATCTTTCAGCACTCGCCTTTTGGCGATATCCTGAAGTCACTGAAGTCTCTCTCTTTATCAGGAGAGCCCTGGCCGTACTACGGTCAGCAAGGTTGGGGTACGGACGATAAAGAAATTCAAAGCCCACCCACCACCCACTTTGTAGCCACTCTCGACGACTTAACCGACATGCTCGACTTCGACTCCGAAGATATCGACGGTATGGACGCCGATGAAGGAGATGATGAAGAACCAGCGCCTACTAGGCCCTGGAAAGCCACCTCGTCATATGACATATACATGGTGGACACCCCAAAAGAGGGAGATGGCGATGGAACAGCGGAGGATGACCCCTCCAAGAAACAGCCTAAGCGCCGGCGTCAGCGGCGCCGCTCAAAATCCCGCCAAAACAAACACGGTGATTCCAGCACGGGAGATAATAATACTCCGGAAAGCGCCGAAGAAAACCCCCTCCAGCAAGATTTAGCATAGGAGGATGGAGAAACCAGCCCTCATGAGAGAGCGGCAGACAGAGAGGTCGAGGACGATAATTATATGCCTCCCTCCGAAGACGAGGCAAGCCTCGACGACGACGAATTCGTCGTGCCAGAGGATCCCGTCGAGCAAAAGCGTTTTCAACGCAGGCTTATGGCCACGGCAAGAAGCCTCAAGAAAGAACAGCAACAACTTAAAGCTGATCAAGATTTGCTAGTCGACAGATGGACTGAAGTCCTTGCGGCCGAAGAGCATAAACTCGAACGCCCCTCCAAGAGCTACCCAAAGCGCAGGTTGCTACCCTGATTAGAGGAGGAAGCACTTGATGCAGCCGTCCGGCCACCTCGTGGTCACGACAGAGAGGCCTCTCGGCCCTCCACTCAAGCCGCACCCCGTACCAAGGCACGGGAATATGCGCCGAACTTATGAGACGTGTTGGAGGACAAGGCAAGGCAAACAAGATCGATCTACGGATCGCGTGGGCGCCCCACGGCTCAAGATGGTAACTGTCACGCCGGCCACAAATTCGGCAGAGCCGAACACAGTAGACAAGGCTCATTGAAGCTACGTCATGATATAGCCCAGTACAGAGGCGCCGCACACCCACTCTGCTTTACAGACGAAATAATGGGTCATCAAATCCCCGAGGGTTTCAAACCCGTAAATATCGAATCATATGATGGCACAACAGATCCTGCGGTATGGATCGAGGATTGTCTCCTTCATATCCACATGGCCCGCGGCGATGATTTCCACGCCATCAAATACCTCCCACTCAAGCTTAAAGGACCAGCTCAGCATTGGCTTAACAGCTTGCCAACAGGATCAATCAGTTGTTGGGAGGACCTGGAAGCCGCATTCCTCGACAATTTCCAGGGCACTTATGTGCGACCCCCAGACGTCGATGACCTAAGTCACGTAATTCAGTAGCCAGAGGAATCGGCCAGGCAATTCTGGACACGGTTCTTAACAAAGAAAAATCAAATAGTCGACTGTCCGGACGCTAAGGCCCTAGCAGCCTTCAAACACAATATCCGTGACGAGTGGCTGGCCCGGCACCTTGGACAGGAAAAGCCGAAATCTATGGCAGCACTCACGACACTTATGACCTGCTTTTGCGTGGGAGAAGACAGCTGGCTTGCTCGTAGCAACAATATGACCAAGAACCCTGGTAATTCAGACACCAGGGACAGTAGTGGCAGGTCGCGTCGCAACAAGCAGAAGCGCCACATTAACGGCGACAATGCTGAGGATACGGCAGTTAATGCCGGATTTAGAGGCTCTAAATCCGGTCAGCGGAAGAAGCCGTTCAAAAGGAATCCTAGGGGCCCGTCCAGTTTGGACCGAATACTCGACCGCTCATGCCAGATACATGGCACCCCCGAAAAGCCAGCCAATCACACCAACAAGGATTGTTGGGTCTTCAAGCAGGCAGGCAAGCTAAACGCCGAAAATGAAGACAAGGGGCTATATAGAAATGACGACGAGGAGCCCCGGCCGCCGAACAACAGTGGACAGAAGGGTTTTCCCCCACAAGTGCGGACTGTGAATATGATATACGCAACTCATGTCCCCAAAAGGGAGCGAAAGCGTGCGTTAAGGGACGTATACGCGGTAGAGCCAGTCGCCCCAAAGTTCAACCCATGGTCCTCCTGCCCGATCACCTTTGATCGAAGGGACCATCCCACTAGCATCCGTCATGGCGGATTCACCGCATTGGTTCTAGACCCAATTATTGACGGATTTCATCTCACTAGAGTCCTTATGAACGGCAGCAGTAGTCTGAACCTGCTTTACCAGGATACAGTGCGGAAAATAGGTATAGATCCCTCCAGGATTAAGCCCACCAAAACGACCTTTAAAGGCGTAATACCAGGTGTAGAGGCCAACTGTACAGACTCAGTCACACTTGAAGTGGTCTTCGGATCTCCGGATAATTTCCGAAGCGAGGAGTTAATCTTCGACATAGTTCCGTTTCGCAGTGGTTATCACACACTGCTCGGGCGAACCGCATTCGCTAAGTTCAATGCGGTACCGCACTACGCATACCTTAAAGTCAAGATGCCAGGCCCTCGAGGAGTAATTACGGTCAATGGAAACACCGAACGCTCCCTCCGAACGGAGGAGCACACGGCGGCCCTTGCAGCGGAAGTACAAAATAGCCTCTCCAAGCAGTTCTTCAGTCCGGCCACTAAACGACCGGACACCGTCAAGCGCGCCCGGAGTAACCTACAACAAGACCGCCTGGCACGATCCGAGCAGGTGTAGCAATGCAGCCCCAACCCCAACCCTCGCAAAAAGGCGACGCCAGTACTTCGCGTACATAACTACGCTCTAGAGATACCAAGGGGCACAGGGGGAGGGGCACCATCACGGCACGCCCAAAACACGGCTTAAACCGTACCAGGGGCTGCCGATTTTTTAATTTTCTCTTACTTTCAGGACTCCATCCTTCGGAAGGCCCGTTCGGCAGCTCAATTGCCGCACAAATGATGCAAGAACCAGGGAAGCAGACAAGCCACGCCGTAGTACGGAACTCCCAGGTGGTCTCTATCACGAGCAGTATACCTGTTCCGCATATATTCCGCAGCTTGCCCCTGGAACGGACATGTTAACTAGTCCAACCTTCCACTTATCGCATTATTTGTATCGTTCTGCTTTGATCGCAGCCTATTTTTAATAAACAATGCATAGCTTTTGTCTATTTTTGCATTATCCTTTTATAAATATATGTTCCTTAACGACATGTTGCACCCGTACAATTTGGTACGGCCAAAATACGCCAGCTTCAGTACCCCTCAATATGGTGTGAGAAGTCCGAACACTTTCACAAGTGCGGCATCCCGAACTTATAGCATTATATGCATCGGCTCCGAATCATGTCTTGGGTCAATACTTGGGTTTGCCCGGCTCCTATGTTTTGGTGCCTTACATTCCGCTATATCGGCTAAGGTAGCACTAAAAGAACCACTGCGATTGTGCCCCAGTTGAGCTGGGCCAAGCACCTCAGTGGAGAAAGCTAAAACTAATTGTCATGATGAAGCGAGAGCTGGTCGCTATTCGAGAGGTTTTTTGAGTCCCTAAAGACTTATGCCGCTTAGGGCGAGGAGTCGGCTCTGTCCGGCCAAGGCGTAGATAGCGCCCCGAACTCGGTCTTCCGAATACTAGGGGCTTCGCCAAAATTTAAAATTATAGAATTCTATGGCTAGGTGAGAGTGTTCACGCGTTATAGTCCGATTGCCTTGTTCGTTGGGCTGAGCGCCTCCCTCGAAGGACCCAAACACGGAAAAAAGAGCGCTCAGGTTTATCCCCGAACACCCCAGCACTAGCGGCAAGGGGGCAGAAGCCGACGACTCGCCATCTCTCAGAATTGATAAACAGCCGCACAGAAGGTAATATTTTAAATTCCAACAGCATTGCTCAGCGCATATGAACAAGTTTTCAGCGCACAGGACAAAAACGAGCGAGTTTTACTCAAAAATTACATCCCTAGAACATTCATCCGCCACAAGGCGGGCACCCTTCAGAACATCCTTATAATAATTTTTGGGCTTGCGATGCTCTTTCTCCGGCGGTGGCCCGTCCTTCACAAGCTTCTCAGCATCCAGCTTTCCCCAGTGCACCTTAGCACGGGCAAGGGCCCTACGGGCATCTTCAATGCAGACGGAGCGCTTGATGACTTCAAGCCTTGGACAGGCCTCCACCAACCGCCGCACCAGCCCGAAATAGCTCCCAGGCAGGGCCCCTCCAGGCCATAGCCGAACAATGAGGCCCTTCATGGCCTGTTCGGCCGTCTTGTGGAGTTCGACCAGTTGCTTCAGCTGGTCGCTCAGGGGCACGGGGTGTCCGGCCTCAACGTACTGAGACTAGATCACCTTCTCCGTTGAGCTGCCCTCCTCGGCTCGATAGAATGCGGCGGCATCGGACACACTTCGGGGAAGATCTGCGAACGCTCCTGGAGAGCTCCGGATTCGGGTAAGTAACAAGTAACTCACGTTTATGTGTTTGCTTTGCATAAAGAATGCCTTCCCCGCCGCTATCTTCTTCACCTCATCCAACTCCTGGAGGGTCTTCTGGGATTCGGCCTTGGCAGATTTGGCATTTTCAATAGCCACCGCAAGCTCGGACGCTTGCGTCTCAGAGTCAAGCTCCAAACTCTCATGTTTTTCCATGAGAGCCTGGAGTTCTTGCCGCACCTTGCCAACCTCGGCCTCATACTTCTCCCGCTTGGTGCGCTCCGAGGCCGCACTCTTCTCGGCCTCGACCAGCGCTTGCTTAAGGGTCACCACCTTAGACGTGGCCCCTACAATAGCCACGATAATCCTGTCATTTTTTTCAATTGCACCCTTTTTATATATATTTAAAAACAAGGTATTTCTTACCTTCATTATCCTCGAGCTGCTTCTTGGCACGCTCGAGCTCTTGCTCGGACCGCTCGAGGTTCTGCTTTAGCGTGTCCACTTCCGCAGTCAGTGCGGCGGACGCAAGCAGGGAAGCCTGCATATGCATATTGACTCATTCGTTAGACTCCTGCGAATTCTATTTGATCCTCTATTCGGCTTTTCTTCCCGAACGCCAAACAGAGCATCAGGGGCTACTGTCTATGCGGTACTACTATTTACACATTCTTTACTTACCTCAAAGCCTGTCAAAAGGCTAGTACAAGCTTCAGTCAGTCTGCTCTTGGCGGACTGAACCTTCTGGACCACCGCACTCATAATAGCACGGTGCTCCTCGTCGATGGAGGCGCCTTGGAGCGCCTCCAACATATTGTCCGGCACCTCCGGTTGGACGGGGGCCACCAGCACGGCGGACTTACTCTTGGAAAGAGGTCCCCCGCCGGACTCTGGAACCTCTGAAGGTTCCGGAGCGGTGTCCGGCCTAGAGCCGAACTTGGAGCCCTAGGGGGTTTCATCCCCTTTGCTCCTGGAGTCCGGGAGGTCGCCTTGCGGCGCCTCCAGGACCACCTCCTCCCGGCTTAGAGCCTGTTGGGACAACACTTCGGTGTCGTCCGTAGGGCGGGGGGAGGAAGCCGTCGGAAGCGAGTTCACATCCGACGAGTCCAGTGAGCCGCTCGACGACGCGTCGAGCCGGTCTTTGGGTGGGCTGCATAAACATATTCGACATGAGGGAAAAGTTGTGCAATAAACAAATACTACGAATTACTCTGGTATCCGGATACTTACGATTTGTCCAGGGGCTTGGCCCTAGGCGCCCACTCCTCTCCGCCGCCGTCGGCGTCGGTGGAGCAGTCCGGAGGAAGGGTTTTCCCCTTCTTGGACCCTTCGGCCTCCCCAGTTGGGGCGGCCTTCCTCTTCTTCCCTTCCCCCACTGGAGGGGGAGGGGTCTCTTCTTCCTCCTCCTCGTCTTCGCGGGAGGAGTGCGTCTTGGATTCGTCGGATGATGAATCCGACACCTCCGGGCGTCGGGCACTCTTTCGAGTCCCCGTGGCCTTCTTCTTGACCTTCTTCTCCGGCACCACATAGGGTGCCGGAACCAGCAGCTTCGCCAAGCGAGCATCTGCTGGGCCTTCAGGCAAAGGAGCCGGACAGTTGATCTGTCCGGATGTCACCTGCCAATCCTGTCAAAGGTAAAGGGAGTTTAGATCCCGCATGGAGTCAAACTATGAAAAACTGATACCCTGTAAGAGGAAAGAACAGCTTACCGCGAGAGCATGGCGCTGCGCGCTGAATCCGCGATCCTCGGTAGCGGATGCGGGAGCCTCGACGCCCTTGAAAAGCACCTTCCAGGCATCTTCGTACGTCGTGTCGAAGAGCCTGCTCAGGGTTTGGTGCCGCGCCGGGTCGAACTCCCACAGGTTGAAAGCCCGTTGTTGACACGGGAGGATCAGGCGGATGAGCATAACCTGGACGACGTTGACAAGCTTGAGCTTCTTGTCCGCCAGGGTTTGGATGCATGTTTGGAGTCCGGTCAGCTCTCCTTTTTTACCCCATGACAGGCCCATCTCTTTCCAGGACATGAGCCGCGTTGGGGGTCCGGACCAGAACTCAGGGGGTGCGACCCATTCGGCGTCGCGCGGCTCGGTGATGTAAAACCACCCCGATTGCCACCCCTTCAGGGTCTCCACAAAGGAGCCCTCGAGCCAGAGGACGTTGGCCATCTTGCCCACCATGGCGCCTCCGCACTCCGCCTGGCTGCCGCGCACCACCTTCGGCTTGACGTTGAAAGTCTTGAGCCAGAGCCCGAAATGGGGGCGGATGCGGAGGAAGGCCTCGCACACGACGATAAAACGCCGAGATGTTGAGGACGAAGTTCGGGGCCAGATCGTGGAAATCCAGGCCGTAGTAGAACATGAGCCCCTGGACAAATGGGTGGAGGAGGAAGCCCAGTCCGCGGAGGAAATGGGGGAGGAACACCACCCTCTCATGGGGCCTAGGGGTGGGGATAAGCTGCCCCTTTTCGGGGAGCCGGTACGCGATGTCGTTAGACAGGTATCCGGCCTTCCTCAGCTTTTTGATATGTCCCTCCATGACGGAGGAGACCATCCACTTGCCTCCTGCTCCGGACATGGCTGGAGAAGGTTGAGGTTGGGAGTGCGGACTTGGGCGCTGGAGCTCGAGTGCACAAGAATGGATAGGCGAAGGAGGAAGAAGGCGTAGGTGAAAAGGTGGATCCTTATCCCCTTATATGGGCGGACGCAACTACATGTCCTCACCAGCCTGGTAAAACTCGCTTATCTCTAAGCGCCGTAATCAATGGCGCGGTTGGGTTACCCACGCCCGTATTGATGAGAATCCCGGAATAAGGGGACACGATCTCTGCTTTAACAAGACGTGCCAAGGAAACCGCCTCGCATAACACGCTGAGATGGGACAGTAAAACGGTTTGAATAAAAGCTTGGCCGTGGTGTGATGTCACACTACGGAATACGTCAGCAGATTAGATTTGTGTAAATATTATTCTCTCTATGGCAATATGTGGAAACTTATTTTTCAGAGCCGGACACTATCTTTGTGTTCAAAATCTTCTATGAAGTACTTGGAGGACGAACCCGCCTTGCAATGCCGAAGACAATCTGCGCACCGGACTCGTCGTCATTGAAGCCTGGTTTAGGGGCTACTGAGGGAGTCCTGGATTAGGGGGTGTTCGGATGGCCGGACTATACCTTCAGCCGGACTCCTGGACTATGAAGATACAAGATTGAAGACTTCGTCCCGTGTCCGGGAGGGACTTTTCTTGGCGTGGAAGGCAAGCTTGGCGATACGGATATGCAGATCTCCTACCATTGTAACCAACTCTATGTAACCCTAACCCTACCCGGTGTCTATATAAACCGGAGGGTTTTAGTCCGTAGGACAACATACACATCAACAATCATACCATAGGCTAGCTTCTAGGGTTTAGCCTCCTCGATCTCGTGGTAGATCAACTCTTGTACTACCCATATCATCAATATTAATCAAGCAGAACGTAGGGTTTTACCTCCATCGAGAGGGCCCGAACGTGGGTAAAACTTCGTGTCCCTTGTCTCCTGTTACCATCCGGCCTAGACGCACAGTTCGGGACCCCCTACCCGAGATCCGCCGGTTTTGACACCGACACTCCCCTTTATTAGAGCATCTCCAACAGCCGCGCTAAACAAGCGCCGCGCCGTAAATTTCGTTATTTTAGCGCGCGCGCAACCGGTAGAGTGGCTCCAGCGGGCACGCAATTACCGCGCGCGCGGCATACGGAGTTGGGCGCGATGTCTGAATCGCCAACTCGTGCTGTGTATTTGAGGCGCCCGCTTCCGCGCGCGCAACTGATAGAGTGGCTCCAGTGGGCATGCAATAACCGCGCGTGCGGCATACGGAGTTGGGCGCGCGGTCCGAATCGCCAACTCGTGTTGTGTATTTGAGGCCCCCGCTTCCGCGCGCGACACACACGAGCGCTCGCGCCGCACTCTCTCCTCCCTGCCACCTTCGCCCCGCACGCGCCGGTGCCGGCGAACTTGACCCGATGGACGCACGCGCCGGCACCGCGCTCACCCCATCCTACAACCGCGACCCCTCCACCGCCGCCGCAAACCCTAGCGCGGGGAGCGTTGGACTCGCCTCCGCTGGAGCTCCTCCGAGCATCGGCCTCGCGCGCGGCTGCTTCATGCCGTCGCGGTTGACCTCGACGGCGGGTGGCGTCGCGCCGGCGCCGCCCCGTGCCCCCCCCCCTCGAAGCTCCCCAATGCGACGCGGCCGAAGAAGGGCAAGACATCCGCGAAGAAGAACAAGGTGGCGGACGGCTCCGGCACCTCGAAGGCGAGGATGAAGAAGCTTGCAGGGTGTGTGACGGGCGCGGCGGCTACCGAAGTGCCGGCGAGCTCACTCGTTGAGTCGGCGGCCGACGATGCAATATATGGCAATGCCCCGGCGAGTCGCGCGTGCTGCATTTTTTGCGCGCTGCTGAAGCGGCGCATGCGCTGCATTTTAGCGCGGCTGTTGGAGCCAGCGCTGCCGGCCGCACAAAACCAGGCGAAGGGCGCACGGGAAAGTGTTTTTTAGCATGCGGCGTGTTGGGCGGCTGTTGGAGATGCTCTTAAGAAGAATGTGAAATATACCCATCAGGTGCTTGTGGTGCAGTGGCTCGGGACAACCGGGGTGATTTCATTGCTGCAGCAAGTTGGTTTGTTCCAAACATCAATGGAGTTGACTTAGCTGAGCTAACTGCCATTAGAAACGGGATGTGCTTGGCAACTCACATTGGATGCAACAATATAGAAATTGAATCAGATTGTTCCTTGGCAGTGGACTCTATGGACCAAGTTGATGATTATTTAGGCCCGAAGGTAGCTATCATCACAGAGTGTAAACAGCTTATGATGGACTTTGCTTCCATATCCTTCAAACATTGCTATAGAGAGGCCAATTAGGTGGCAGATGAATTAGCAAAAAACTCTTCTACTACTAGATCCTCTAGTTCTTGGGATGATTAGATCCCTGATTTTATTTCTCATCTGCTTGTAAATGACATGTCTATTATTTGAGAAATAAAGTCTATTTGCGGTCAAAAAAAGAATGGGAAATATACCCTAGAATAAACTGAGATTATATCAGCATTCAACATCAATTCATTCCATAGATCTCACATCTTACACGGAATCCACACAAAGCTTGGGTCTCAATTGTGCTCATGACCTTAATGTGCCACAATCTTCAGATCAGAATCATCATGACCTCGATGTGCCACAATCTTCCGATCATAACCATCAGCCTCTTGCACGGCCTCCAGTATGCACGATCATATATGTTCCTCAACTAACTCGATCTTGCCTACACGCAAACAACATTCACTCATTTTTCTTTTAAGTCTTAACTTTTGGAACACGTGTGCTGCAAGTGACGCGTGCTTGTATCAGTCGCTGCGTCATCAAAGAAACTCCGGTTCAGTTCATTACATACTGAACTGCTCATCGCTTTGCAGGTTGCTGAGATTGTACAGAAGTTGATGTTGTTTTCCTGGCAGAAACATTCATTAGTAAGCACAGACGCAGATTAAAAACCGGAACCAGAGGAGCACAAATAAAGGATGTTTACTGGAAGCTTGAGCGCAGCTCATCTGCAATATTCTGTGACGAAGCACCACTTGTGAATCCTAACTGGAACATCATTTGCTCCAAGCGCTTGAAATTCGTGAGGTAAAGATATCCGATCTAATAGCAGTAACATCACCAACAATGTGAGAATTTAGTCCTCTAAGAAACAATGTGAGGATTAGTCTTTACAATTGAGGACACCACACTGCAACTTATAGTTAGTAAAGAAACATTGCAACTTATAACAGAAGAGAGAGATCCACAATTCTTTAGTTGTGAGGGAAAAAAGTCAGGATATTTGGTGAACATGACTGTTAGTTGTAGAACAAACCAGTGTTTCAAGTGAAGATGCTCGATTGTACACTGCAATTCCTGCCCGTTTTCTTGTACGAGTTTTGCTGCTAACGATGTTCCTTCCCCAACGAAGTATGTCCCTACAGAACATGATTATCTAAGTAACTCACAGGTCACAGGTACTAGACAGATGAGAAAGCATCAAACAATACTACATTTGTTCATATTCTATATAATGCAGAGAAAAGAAACGTGGTGCAGTACAAAGGCAACTCTAGGAAGATGAATTCATACGTCCTAAATACTGATGCACTAACACCGCATGGAAGTTCAATCATGTGTATAGAGGCTAGTGCATAGTGTTTCCTACTCCCTCCGTTCCGAATTACTTGTCTTGGATTTGTCTAGATACGGAGGTATCTAGCACTAAAATGAGTCTAGATACATCCGTATCTAGACAAATCCAAGACAAGTAATTCGGAACGGAGGGAGTAGTAGGCAGTAAAATGCTAGAAACATAGCTTTACTTTTTTTCTTCGAGAATATGCAAGAAAGCTGCATGTATCATATTATGAAACAAGTAGGTACAAGACACACATCGAAGACGGAAGAAGAAAGGTAGATTAACATAGATTTACCTTTCTTCTTCAGTTAGAAAATCCTCTCCCAGGAGTTTGTTCAGCAGCAGATCCTGAAGGAAGGAAACAAATGACAATTGATGTGAAAATATGCCTGACATTGTGATGCTTCAAAGCACTCTCTTATATGCAGCAAACAGAAGGGAGAAAAGGCAAACAAAACGAGTGCTCTTCAGAAATTGAACTACAGCCATTAAAATAGCAGTAATTGAAACAACATTAGGAGACAAAACCTATTGATATGTGCGGAAAATGTTAATATGAAGGCTATGATACAATAGATAAACATAGATGATAAAGATAAATTCTACATCACAATCAACGAACATACCATACTGAAGCATTTAGTCTATGTAAGCTGTTTGATCAGAGGATAAAGAAGAGCCATATCAGACCTGTGATTCACATTTCACAACATCCATCACACGCTTATTGTATTCATTGATGCTCAGTGGAGGAAAGAAGAAGTGTCTCCGAGCATAGAGCTGTATCACAAAGAGCAAGAGTCAGATCTCTCTCACAACAAACAAGCTTGGAGTTGAAAACTAGTACACATTGTCTCAGCACCGTCAGGAACATCATATAGTAAACCCAGAGCAAATGAAGGTCAAAAGGGACAGCTATGTTGAGCTACATGTAATATAGTAACTACATAACAGTAACTGTAAAATGCATAAAGACCAAAGAACAAAATGACCAATTCTCACTTCATATATGCAGTCCCCCAAGTATGCCAGCGATGCCGCGTTGTAGAGTGAACGGGGCTTCTTCACCTCTGGCGCGGGCGGCAACCACCACTTCTCAAACCCCATGTATGTGCTCTTCTTTGCTAATACGAAGCAACCAACAATCAATTGACAGAATTACAAACTTCTCTGGCTAAATAGTGTAGTAACTACTAGTAACTACACGGTCCTAAAACTAGAGCAGGCACAGCGATATGGAACTAGTTTTCGTCAAGTTCTCGATGACCAGTTCTGTATGTAATTGCCTGATACCAACTGCCTCCAGTTGTTCACTGACAGCATATGCTGCCAGAGCTTCAGGGTGGTAGACCGTGGAGCAAATGGCCGGGATGGCAGAGCTGGGGGAGGATAGATAGATACCTTGGTCCTCGCTACTGCGCGCGAAGAGGTCGGCGTGCGTGGGAGGGGGCGCGCGCGCCGGGGTGGTCGCCGTCGCCGGCGACTGCCCCAGGGCGGGCTTGGGCTTGGCCTTTGAAGGCTTCGGCACGGCGACGGTGGCGGCGCCCGGGTTCATGTCCCAGGCGGCGCGCACGCGGAACTGGCGGTGGCGCGTCGGCGCCGCCATGGTCGCCGCGACGGTGGCCATCGTCGTCGGTCGCAGGCAAAACTCTCGCGCCGTCGAGGATACAAATGGATAATAAACAGCCTCCCGCCGTGGATATTTCCCCTCTTCCTCTGTTCGCGGCCCGAGCTGGCCCACCTGGCAGTGCAGTCATTCCCATTTTACGCTTCCGTTAGAGCTGGGAGGACGTTTCGTTAGTAGGGTTGCGTATTTGTGAGAAATACGCCTACAAGGGTGAAATCTCTCGAGCTCTACCCGAATGCCGCACGCACGCGGAGCTCGCCTGTTGAACTTCGCCGCCTCCGCTTCACTTCCAATTCGAATCGCCTCCGCCGCGCCGCCGCCATCAGCTTTGCCTGCTTCTTCTAGAATTCCTCGGCCTGCCGAATCGAGCCCTCCACCACCTCGGCGCACCCTCACCGGAGCCGAGCCCCCCACCGCCCACCGCCCGCCGCTAAACCCTAGCTGCCGCCGGCGACCGCCGCCATGAGCCGCTTCGACGGCCGTGCGGCGGACCCCAGCTCCTACCGCGACCGCCGCAGGTAACCCGCCCCGCTCCAAACCCTAAGCCTAACGGTATCCCTAGTAATCCTGGTTCTAGGTCCGGTTGGTTACTTATTTCTGCCCGTGTTGGCAGTGAGGGGGCGTTCGGTGGCGGGACGAGGGCGTTCGCGCCGTCGGGAAAGCCGGATGCTGCCGCCGCGGCGGCCGCGGCGGAGCTGGACGGGCTGCCGCGGTTCGAGAAGAACTTCTACGTGGAGGTTCCCGCGGTGGCCGGCATGACGGCGGAGGAGGTCGAGGCGTACCGCCGCCGCCGGGAGATCACCGTCGAGGGCAACGACGTGCCCAAGCCGGTGCGCGACTTCCGCGACGTCGGCTTCCCAGGTTAGGCCATGGCGTTCTTCGTAGCCCCTTCTCTTCCCGTGCGCCACTGTTGTGTTTCTGGCTTTCAGACGAACAAATTTGATAGAATCAGCAGGGAGTAGGATAAGTGCTCGTTAGCATCTGTATTGAATTGCTTAAAATCGAATAACAGGAACGTCTTCAATTGGCTATGTGCCTCCTTGTATCACATGATGCTCTGTTTCTATCACAGCACACTCAAAAAGCATAATATTGATGCACCTATATGTAATTCTAGTAAATACCCTCATGTCACTGGTCTGAGTTGGTCCTGTTAGCTGATTGGGAAAAGGCTTGCCCTGTGAAGCAGTGATTCTCATTGAATCACAAATTTTAGCTAGTTAGCTCTCCCATTTTGCCTACATATGTGAGTAATCAACAATAGGATATTAGGGCCTAATAGCACTGGTTATCCTGCTCTTGCGTGTGCCAGTCACTGCACTTATTGCCAGAAGTTCAGATTTTTATTTTCATGCTTTGAAGATACTTGATGCTGTGTTCTATGAACTGAAAACAAAGTGGTAAAAGTATATTTATTACTGTACTTTTTTACCAACTAGGAGTTTCCTAGTCCTCACATTGCATCACATTATAATCAGAAAGCTCATGCATCTGGAGAAATTGTAGCACCATATTATGATACCCTTTGGCGTCTGCCTTTGTTTTCCTCCACCTTTGTTCTTAAATTTATATTCTTTATGTATAAAACTGTGCTGTTTGTTTAAGAAAAATGTTGCTATTCGTAGATACATGATTATTATTTTGTTTATGCTTCCTTAGCTTTATCATCTCACAGCCTCTGTTTCCACTTGCTTGCCTAAGGTCCTTCATTTCTTTTTTGCAGACTACGTGTTGCAAGAAATCACAAAAGCTGGCTTTACAGAACCTACCCCTATCCAGTCACAAGGTTGGCCAATGGCACTGAAGGGGCGTGATCTTATTGGCATTGCTGAAACAGGATCTGGAAAAACACTTGCTTACCTTTTACCTGCCATTGTTCATGTTAATGCTCAGCCTATTCTAGGTGCGAATATGGTGCTTATATTTCTTGATTTACTTTCCTGGAATCATTCTGGATAATAATAATCTGAAAGGCTGATACATTCTTTGTTATTCAAGCTCCTGGTGATGGTCCGATTGTTCTTGTGTTAGCCCCTACACGTGAACTTGCTGTCCAGATACAGCAGGAGACAACAAAATTTGGTGCATCATCAAAGATAAAAAGCACATGCATATATGGTGGTGTCCCAAAAGGTCCTCAAGTTCGTGATCTTCAAAAAGGTTCTCCCCCCTCCCCCCTCACTCACTCATGTGTGCATGACTGCATGTGCCTGTTTGAAAGGATTTTCTGTTTGTCTATACTCAACTGATTTAGTTACTTGCTATTTGTGTTGGTTTTTATTGGTTCTTTACATGGCTGGTGATAGTCCGATTGTTCTTGTGTTAGGTGTTGAAATTATTATAGCCACACCAGGAAGACTAATTGATATGATCGAATCACATCACACAAATTTGCGGAGGGTCACATACCTTGTTTTAGACGAGGCAGATCGAATGCTAGACATGGGTTTTGAACCTCAGATTAAGAAAATTGTGTCTCAGGTAAGCCTCTTCCTTTTCCTACCACACGATTTATTGCATTTAAGGGTAAAAATCCTGAATGTACGTGCAAATCAATGTTCTGATCTTCTCCATTTGATGTGTGCCTTTTTGACTTGCACATTGTCATTTTCGCTATAAATTGAGTTATTATGATGAGGTTGTCAAATCATTTATCCACCATATAGTTATTATCCATTACCCATCAATATTAGTATTGGCTTCACTGAAACTTGGCAAGTCTAAAAAATGATGTCAAAAGATTATATCCTGCTTCAGATTCGTCCAGATCGACAAACTCTTTACTGGAGTGCTACCTGGCCAAAGGAAGTTGAGCTGCTAGCAAGGACTTTCCTTTTTGATCCATACAAGGTGAACATTGTACCCACAGTTCGTTGTGCTAGCGGATTTCTTACATACTACTAGTATTCGACTTTATGTGTTGCATTTCAGCAAATTTTAATTTGGCGTGATGCAGGTTATAATTGGTTCTGAAGAACTGAAAGCTAATCATGCTATTTCTCAGCATGTAGAGATATTATCTGAGAGTCAGAAGTATAACAAGTAGGATTCTGTTTCATTTTCAATTACATAATATGTACTCAAAATGCTAATTCAGCGCCTTAATACTGAACCATTGTGACATAAAGGTTGGTCAATCTACTGGAGGATATAATGGATGGCAGCCGAATTTTAATATTCATGGACACCAAGAAAGGATGCGATCAGATCACCAGACAGCTTCGAATGGATGGTTGGCCTGCTCTGTCTATCCATGGTGACAAGAGCCAAGCTGAAAGAGATTGGGTTCTTTCTGAATTCAAGTCGGGGAAAAGCCCTATTATGACAGCTACTGACGTTGCTGCTCGAGGCTTAGGTATACAGAAATTCCCTCGGAGACAATAAGTTATAAATTATGTAACACAGGGAGATTAACATGTGTTCTGTATATCTTGAAAACAGATGTTAAGGATGTCAAGTATGTCATTAACTATGACTTTCCGGGGTCTCTGGAGGATTATGTCCATCGCATTGGTCGAACTGGCAGAGCTGGAGCAACAGGGACAGCCTACAGCTTTTTCACGGCTGCTAACGCCAGATTTGCCAAGGATCTTATTAGCATTTTAGTTGAAGCTGGGCAAAAGGTCAGCCCTGAATTAGCTAATATGGGCCGTGGTGCACCACCTCCTTCTTTGGGTAAGTTTTCTGTTGGATTGCTTTTTTTTTTCAAGATATACAGATCCGCTGATTCTTTGTTCTGCACCCATTATTTTGTTTACCCCAAGAGATTGTTGAAAGCCATCTTGTTGAGTTGGGTCTGATTATTATTGCATTTCGCAGGTCATCGTGATAGATACAGGGGGCATGGAGGTGGTCGTTCATGGAGCTGACATTAAAATATCAGTTGTTGCAAAGAGCGGTATTTGAGCTTTCTTTGTGGATGATTATGTATTTCTGGCTCACTAGATCTTTTGGCTAGTGTCCGGTAAAAGTGGATTTATTTACTTTGGATACCATGTTGTGTTGACTGAAACCTGTTCACCCATTCTGTCTAATAGCTAGAAATGTGTCACAATCATGCAGTTTCAGTAGAAAATAGTTCAGTTGTCAGTTTTGCTGAGTGACAGCAAAACTCATATTTTGGTCCCATCAATGTCAATACATGGCGTGATTTATTTCCATAATACCGCACTCACCTACGTTGGGTCCGTAATACTGAATATCAATGCATCATTAGTTTTGTGCAGTTCCTCTTCTGTTTCTTTTCCTCTTGTGGTACTAGCACCACTAATGAGAAATAGCTGTTATGGTTGTCAGCTGGAACCTAGAATGGGGTTTCTTCCGATCGGTACAGTGGGATTTTTTCCCCCTCTCACCATGTCACGATAAATGTAGATCGTATGGTCACAGCTTTCCTTCATAAGGTTGTGGTCATAAGCATTGTTCGAACTAGATGGGAATGATAGGTGTACTGATTTGCTGTTTGCCCGACATAGGATACTTTTGACACCATAACTGAGTTAAAAGTTCTGCACACGATGTAAGAAACATCTATGTCAGAATGTTGTCCCATAGTGTTCTTTTGCTTAGATTTTGCATGGAGTGCCATGACAAGTCAATGCCCCTACATGAAAATTGCAGTGTGAAGTTAATGACCCTGCTGGGCAGTGCTTCCCTCTAGTGGTTGCCGCTGATATATCCACATCTTTGTGAGTACCATCCTCAGCTTCCCACCAGCTTTTGCTGTACTGGTCCAAGATCTTATGGTAAATATAAGATCTGCCAGAACAAATTGATTTGTGGTCCTTGCTGCTGTTGCATGTCTAATATACTACATCTGTCATTTGGAGTTATCTATCATGATGCCTGAAAACCGGATTTTGTTTCTACGAAGAGACTCTCTTTGTTGCAGTCGGGTCCACTGTTACTTTGCAGTTTGTACCACTGCCTTGTTGAGTGTATCTTATCGCCATTTCTACATTGAAAATCTGTTGTTCCTGCTATACATGTTCTTAGTACATCTGCACAGTCTGTCTATTAGTCCTCGGGCCTCAAAGTTTGTTGGGTGCTATCTGCATTACAAGTTCTCTTCGGTGACTTGTATTTCATTATCAGTATTTACATTAAGTCGCCACTGTTTGAAAACAGAACATGACAAGTTCCGGTCATGATTGAAGTTGGAGTTTCAGTATGAAGTTTCTGGTCAAATACTGAATGTGGATTCCATGGTACCAGCTGGAACCATGGAAACCTTACTGGCCTTATTATCTAATAATCGCCGCGAGCTCCCACAGTGTTTTTTCATTTCAGTTTGTTTTATCCCAGTTGATTGATTCCTGATTAGTAATAGCATGTGGATTCCCAGTTATTTCAGCTCATGGTCTTAGATCAGTGTCTCTGAACCTTTGTAGTCTGCCATTTCACTTTGTGTTAGCATTATCGTGTCCATGTGGCATGTCTTGTGTGACTGCATATCTATGTTGCGGAATGGTCGTCGCGGACGAGTATGCAACTTGCGGGGCATGTGTTTGTTCATTCAGCAGGCCTCTGCTGGTTCTTGTTGTGGTCCGTACTACAGCTTTTGTGTTGCTAAATAACGCTACAAGTTACCTCAGGTCGGCAAGTTTATCTAAGTATATACTCCTAGATCATCATCATTGTGCCCGACAGAGACAGCTTGTGCCCATGCACATGCTCTGCCTCTCGTGCTCCCCAAAGCCCGTCTCATTAGTCGCTGCCGGGCACACCGGTCAGGAGCCTGCAGCAGAGGCCAGCCGAGCTAGATGTTGGTGTTAGATCGGCGTAGCTGCTGGTGATCCGACCACGCTCGGGACACCTTGGCCTAGAGGGAGGACCCCTCTTAAGACGCTGGGTGGATCTTCTTCGCGATCGCGAGAAATGGCTTGCGTTGCAAACAAACCCTCGGTTACTCTCTAGCACGCTTCATAGAAACCTACTCCTAGCTTACAGAATGGAAACAAGAGAGGACAAGTACTGAAAGGAAGAAGCCTCTGATCTGAGATACTACTGTCTACTACTACTCCCTCCGTAAAGAAATATAAGAGCATTTAGATCACTGCTTCATACTGATCTAAACGCTCTTGTATTTCTTCAGCGAGAGAGTACTATAATACTTCTACAGTAGTGTTTATGCTTGGCATCCCCCAAAAGGATGCAGCTCCTTTGCCCTTTCTTGCAGCGGATGTGACAGCGTCTCTTTGCAGCTGCAGCTGAAATTTTGCAGGATCGCAACAAAGCTGAGCTCACACTATCCATCCATCCATCCATCCATCGTCTCCATGTTGGACTTCTCTCTCTAGGCCGTATGCACTCCCCTCTCTCCCTCTTCGCCGCCCCAAAGCAAAGCAGGCGCAGCCCCAGCTTTGCAGCAGCCGGAGTCCCATCAGCCCGGTTCATTGCGTTGCCATCGCATTGACTCACACCACCTAGCATTTCAGTTGATGAAGCAGACCAGACGGTCTCATGTACTCCCTCCGTTCGGAATTACTTGTCACAAAAACATTCATTTTTATCTATTTTTAAGACAAGTAATTTGGAACGGATGGAGTAATACGTACAGAGATCTATTCCGAACTTTGCTTTCAGTTGCTATATATATATTGCTTATGCTACTACTATAACAGCGTCATCCATCGGAGATTCAGGAGTCCTCCTCGGCTATGATTAACCCTGTGACAGCGACCAGGTTGCATCCACCCCACGGCTACTTCTCGGCTAATTAACCCTCCCCTACAACACTCATACATACTTGCCCATACGGCCATACCTATGTGCTCAGATCAGATGTTGCCTGCCTGCCTGCCTAGCTAGCTTCCTGAAGGACCCTTCAACCTTGCGATGGAAGATGCCATACCATGCTTGTGGTAGCATTGAACCCATGTGTATATGTGCACATGTAACTTGACTGCTGAGCTGAGTTGCTTGAAGGATCCGGCTGACAGGCGGCTAGTCCTTGGCGGTGACCCTGATGGGCATGCCTCCCTTGAGGCGCACGGTGGGGAAGTTGACGATGTGGTCCTCCTCGGCCACCCACCTGCATCCATCCATTCCAATCCAACGTCATTGTCATTGTCATTGTCAGGCAACAAACGATACATCATACGGACATAGATATGTGGTGGATCTCGTCTCGCCGTCAGCCAGACGTCTCTCGATGCGCATCCATGCATCTCAACATTTTATTGATAATAACTAGCGTGCGGTGCAGTGCCCACTCGCATATACTAGTACCATGCAATAGGTTATAGTAGGAGTGTAAAAAATATGCGCAAATCTTGATGGGCGCAAACTGCTTTATGTATGCTACCAACATGCTCATATTCTACTACTAGTAGTACTGGGCAAGGTGAAAAACGTAATGAAAGGGCCATTGTTGTTGTGGTCGTGGTACTACAAATGCAAAGAAACAAAACACAGCCATGCTGCCATGCAGCGGCGCCATGCCCTGGCGCGCCGGTCAAAGCGCGAGGCGCATGCGCGCGCATATTTTATTGGGTTTCATGCAGGCATGCAGCCGAGCTCAATGACGACCCGGACCGGAGCAGACACGAAGCATGTCATCCATCTGATCCACCCGGTCGAGCCCATTTTTTGACCATCACATTACATGCATGTCGCCTAACTTTTCCACTACGTACTACAGTATACGTACGTAGGAGTGCTCCACAGGCCGATAGACATAGACCGATGGCATGCCCGTACACCAGGTGCGCTTGGACCGACTTTGGATCATACCGCCGCCCCACTGGAGCACCACCACTGTAGTGCGTACCTAGATACTACTACCTACTACGCCGACCGGCCGAAGCGTGCGTGCGGGCACTGTGCGGCGGCGGCCGCCGACGAGTGGCACGTGCGGATGCCGGCGCCGCAGCGGCAGGCACAAGGGCGCCCCCCCTCGCACGTGCTGGTGGGGGTCGTGTCGACGCCGCACGCACGCGTACACAGCTACCAGCACGCACCGGCCATGAACGAATGATGCTGCTCATACGACGACGACGACTATATGCTCGTGTACACACGTGCGGCCGGCGTGCCGTTCTGCTCGGTCTCACGCCTAGCCTAGCCTAGCCTAGCCCTATAGCATTTTTTCTTTGAGGGGACCTAGCCCTAAAGCATAGCGTGATAGCGAGTACGTACTGCACTACGCGTGGTAGGAGTCGGCGGCGAGTACTTGTTGGTGGCCGGCCGCGTCGCACGTGTGGCCCCACGCGCCAACGGAACGGACCCCCCCCCCCCCCCCCCCCCCCCCGCGACGCA
Source organism: Triticum monococcum (assembly GCA_034509565.1). Lineage (NCBI taxonomy): Eukaryota > Viridiplantae > Streptophyta > Magnoliopsida > Poales > Poaceae > Triticum > Triticum monococcum. The sequence goes on from CM067843.1 coordinate 73,369,974, forward strand.
AAGCCCAACCCATATAGGCAGGGTCCGTCGGTGTAGGGTAGTGTAGGGGTCCGTTCTCTCGGCCTGGTCCTCCCTAGCTAGGCTTCATCTGCCTGTACTGGCATAGATTGAAGATCCGAACCTCCCTCCCTTCCCAAATTATTGGCGACCCCGGTGGTCGATCCATCCCACGTCAATGCACGTACTACATACAGTATTTTCGACGAGGAATGCGCGGCGTAATTGCAATCTTTGAAGGGGGGAATGTAAACTTAGGCAAGCGTGGCAACATCGCATGGCAAAGTGTGACATTGCTAGGCTTAGAACCAAACAGCATCGTAGCGTTATTCGGCATTTGGTTTCTGACTACTACTACTACAGACCTTTTACATACTATTACTAGGACATTGTATACTCCGTGTCCTACATACACACACATGTGCATTAGAGTGGCAAGGAAAGCAAAGCTATTTGCTAGGCTCAAGTGATGTGATGGGGAGATGAGAGACATGCAAGTCTGTCTGAGTGAGGTCTCGATCATTTGTGCAACGAACGATGAAGGACCGGAGAGTCGCTGGCAGGCAGGCTAGGTGGTGTGATGTTTGCATGCACGGGTGAGAACGAGAACGGGAGCGATGAGAGTGATCCATGCATACATACCTGAAGCTGGTGACGAAGTGGTGGAGAAAGATGGAAGCTTCCAGCCTGGCCAGATCCAGGCCCGGGCACAGCCTCAGCCCACCACCAAAAGGGGTGAAGCTGCTAGTGCTCATGTCCTTCTCCTGTTGATCCACACACATTGTATTTTTTCAGACCGATAAACACATTATTAGGTTACCCAAAATCAAATGGCAATCATATAAAGCTCCACAAGTATAGTAATACCCCACCATTTTTCATCATTTTCTGATATATAGACAGGAGAAAAAACCCACATGCTAGGAGTCCCACAAGACCCACTCATCGAACCCCTCTATCATGTTGTTGGTGCCTAAAGGAGTAGCAATTGGATCAACATCTCTACCGAATGTGGGGCTCGTCCTCACCTTCCACCTCCATGGATTGAACTTGCAGGGGTCCTCGTAGAGCATGTCGTCGAGGTGGACCGACCGGAAGTACATGAACACGCGCCATCCTTTGGGGATGAGATGCCCCTTCACCTCGACGTCGTGGACCGCCTTGCGCATGATCCCGCTGATGATGTTCCCAACCCGCAGCGTCTCCGTTATCACCTACACATGTGCCCCCCAAAATGCTGTGTAAATCCAGTTGTTGGTAGGATAGAAAAGAAGATATTATGTAAATCAAGGTGCTCATCTTGACAGTATTTCTTACATGCTGCGTGAATGACAGGGACATGTAGTCAGTCCATTGCAAGGTCTCACCCAGGTCGGTTTTCCTCATCTTGAGCTCCATGTTCTCCTCCTGGAATCGCCAAAATGTGTCACCAATCATTGTCGCATAAAATGGTTACCGAAATCAAAAGTTCAGTTCGTTTTTCTACCGCAGGAAAATCGAGATAGCTGCTGCTACCTAGCTAGGCATGTTCCCTAACAGTACCTGGCCCGCGGAGGCTTGAATGAGTTCATTGCTCACATGGCATCAAAGACAGAAACAGAGTCGACACACGAGTAATTTCTACGCACTGTAGCGCTGTAAATGGAAACTAGTGAATGGCATGATGCTGCTGCTGCTGCTGCTTGCGCAATAGGATGTACTACATCCTAGCTAGGGAATGTTCACAGCCCTTCTGTTTCACCAACTGATGAAACTGTATCTCAGAAACATACATGTACGTTCTACTTCAGAAACAACAATAGTGATTGGTTTGATTTACCAATAATCTTGTTCTGTGCAACATAGTTTTTCACAGGGTGGAAGTTACTTAACAGTGGTAGTACATGAGTAGATATTTTGGTTGCACTAGCTGGACAAATTAGCACTTGCCATCATGCCATCAGGTGTCAAAAGCTATGTGACAAGGATTAGGTGGCATGACAGTGTCCAAACTCCAAAGTAAAGCGATGACATAGAGTAAGTAACAACATGACTGATGAATCGACCGAGTTAGATGCCACATCTCATGATGCATGCTAAGCACTTGAGTGTGAATGTGGCCAATTTCGATGGGATGTGTGTGTAGCTGACATTATCCATTAACAATGTGAGTGTGTGTGCATGTCTTGTTGCATGCATGCCCACACACACTCACTCACATTGTTAATGGATAGTGCACTTTTTTAGGCACATAGGTAGTGTGAACAACAATAGTTAATCCTCACGTCACTTAGATGCCAACAAGAAAGGCATGGACCAAGGTTGGCACGATCCTTTATGTCATGATAACGATCTAAAAAATTCTTCTGTGGTGTATGCAGGCTGTCATAATTATAAACAGGTTTTGTTCGAGACACAGATGAGTTGAACTGTGTGACAATTACAAGAACGAGTTCATGTCTGGCTTGAATTGGCAGGTTGCAATGTTCATACACATTCAGATGTTATAACTGTTGATTCTAATTTGTTCAGATTAATCAGTAGACTGATCAGAATGCTGACAGAAACTAAGTAGGAGTATGAGTGAGATGGAGTTTTAGTAGGGTAGGTACCTCGAGCTGTTGCAGGGCGAGGGGGCACTCGCTGAGGAACTTGACGGCGAGCGTGATGAGCACGGGCACGGAGTCCTCGGCGGGGATCATGAAGTCGATCATGTTGTCGGATATGAGCTCGTCGGTGAGCTCCTCGCTGCCGGCGCCCATGAGCACGTCGATGGCGTCCCTCGGCGGCCCGTCGAGGGCCCTCCTCCTCCTCTTCTCCTGTATGATCCTCTGTATGACCCTGGCCATCCTCTTCTTGGCCTGCACGCACCAGAGAGAGAGAGAGAGAGAGAGAGAGAGAGGGGTGAGCAGAAGGAACAACGATGGTGGCCTTGTGACATTGATGCCTTTGGTTTCGCTGCCATATTGGCAGATGAGATGCATGGGGCGGGGGAGACAGTTGCAGCGTGTGGGTGTTGCATGCATGGATGAGGATGGGTGGTGAGGGAGTGAAATGAAAGAGCGTAGGACGTACGTACCTGGAGGGATCTGTAGAGCCTAGTCCCTGGCAGCTTAATGGGAAGGGACATGAGTCCGACAATAAATTCCTGGAATTGCTGCTTGAGCTGCTGCATCTCTGGGCCTGCCTCCAGCCCGATCAGACCCCGCACCAGGATCTGGAACACAATCTGCAACACGCACACACCACATTCATCATTCATTCATTCATGTCCCTCCAGTAAGTAGTGCTCTTAAATCATTTTCATGTAAAATCACAAGGCGCCTCCTTGTCAAGATTTTGCTTCAAATGCAGTGAATTTGGTGCAAAATTTTCACATGGAGCTCAAATTCACCACATGCAAGTTGCAACGTTTCTTCCCCTCGTAAGGCGACTAGGGGGAGTCTTTCTCCCCTCGATCTCCACCGACGAGTCTGCCTCTTCGGTGGCCGGTGGCGGGCTGGGTAAATCTTGGTGTCTCGACTCCGGCTAATAGATAAGTTAGGGTTTTAGGATGTTTTGTACTCTCTATCTATAGTGATCTAAACGATCTTATATTCTTTTACAGAAAAAGCACCATGAACCTCTATACTCCCTCCAGTCCTTTTTACTCTGCATATTAGAATTCTTTAAAGTCAAACTTCATAAAGTTTGGCCGTATTTATATGAAAAAATATCTGCTAAAGTTATACAATATGAAACTTTAAGTCATGACACATCTATTGGTATTGATTTCAGATTATGAATGTTGGTACTTTTTCCTATAAAGTTGATCAAACTTTATGAGGCTTGACTTCAGTCAAATCTTATATGCGAACTAAAAAGGACCGGAGGGAGTAACAGGTGTGTTTTTTTATTAAAAAAATAATCATCCCACGGTATAACAAGTACTCCTTCACACCAGTACGTATCCATTCCCTGTACTAGTAGTACATCTCTTGCGAGGAGAGATGATTTCTTTTGCCCGCTGGTAATAATCAAACCCTGCGTGTGGGCCCCACACGAGGGTAGGGAGGGGGGGGGGGGGGGCGGAATTGAATGGGGAGGAGAAACACAGGGCAGGGCAGGCACCAGCAGCGGACTCCCCACAATCTCATTAAGATACCGCACCCGCACAGTCACAGTCTCCCAACCCCCCTCCCCTTCTCTCTCTCTCTCTCTCTCTCTCTCTCTCTCTCTAGCACACGCACGGCACAGGCATGGCGAGGAGAGGAAAGAGAGAGACCCCACCCCCTTTCGGGCCGGGCTTCCCCTTCCATGTGGTGACACGGCGCCCGCACGTGTGCACGCCGGTGCGCGCGCCATACGACCGCTACTTGTAGTAATCCAATCCAATCCATCCCGATTCTTTCTTTCCTTCCTCTCTGACGCACGTACGCACACGTCGTCCTACCTAGAGCCTAGACTCGCTCGCCCTCGCCGTCGTGCTACAAATCGAGCTATCAATCGACCGATCGGGAGGCGGTGGTACGATGAGATGAGAAAATGGATGGATGGAGGGAGATGGTGTGTAGGCAGGGGGACGTACCGTCTTGGCGTGGTCCTGGATGCGGAGGCGGGCGCCGGGGCCCTGGTCGCGCCAGGAGGCGAGCGCGGGGGCGAGGTGGCGCTGCATGTCGGCGGTGACCTGCGCCTTGAGCTGCGGGGACTTGAAGAAGGCGCCGACGAGGCCGTGGACGCGCCGCTGCAGGCCGCCGTTGATGACGAGGATGGAGGACTTGCCCATGAGCTCCGTCAGCGACCGCGGGTACCACGGCACGAACGACCGCGCGTCGCTCTGCAGCACGAACCGGTTCACCTCCGCGTCCGCCGTCACCACCGTCGCCGACCCGAACAGGTGCGACCGGAACACCGCGCTGCCGTACCTGCATGCACGCGCCCACGGTCCGCGTCAGTACAGTACCACGCACGTGCATGCGCGCGCGCTGCCATGCCATGCCATGCCATGCCATGGCATCGATGGGTGGACGGATGGTGCCACGCGCACGCGTGCCGCCACTGTGCCGCGCCAGGGAAAAGAGACGGCTTAATTTTACTCACCGGAGGCGGCGCTTGTCGACGAAGGCCTCGGGGCGTGGGGAGTAGGAGCAGGAGACGAAGTCCAGCGTCTCGCCGACGACCGGCCACCCGAAGCTGCCGGGAGGGAGCTGCGCCCCCGTCTTCATCGCCCGCCTCCTCGGCCTCGCCACGGCCGGGAGCAGCCTGAAGCACAGCAGCCACGCGGCGGCCAGGAGGGCCCCGGCGGCCGCGCACGTCGACGGCGCCGGCCAGGAAACGGACATCGCCGGTGGCAATTGCTGTCACACCGTGTCTGTGTGCGCGCGTGTCTGCGACTATCCTTGCACCGCCAGGCCGGCCGCTTACTTCTGATGGTGCGGTGCGGTGCGGTGGAGTGGAGGTGGAGATACGCGACTACGAGAGGACGAGGGGTTCAGAGGGGAGGAGCACCTATATGTAGGCGAGTGGGGAGGAATGGAAAGAATTGGCAGCAGCCGAGCGCAAAAGATATATACTAGTATTAATTACTAACAGATTTTCTGAATATAAGCAATTGGGAGGATTGAGATTTCGTAGTACTAAATCAAATCTTACATTAAGATTTTCTGAATATAAGCAATTGGGGAGGATTGAGATTTCGTAGTACTAAATCAAATCTTACATTTAAGATTTGATGAATATGTTTTCTTTTAGCGTAGCCCCCACATCTATCAAATCATTGTGTATCGTGGCACAGTGCTGGTGCTACTACGGACGAGGACTGGCTAGATATATCTTCCTTCGCTATTTTTGTGTGTTTCCTTCTCTCTCTCCGGGGTCGGAGGACTGGCTAGATATATCTTCCTTCGCTATTTTTATGTGTTTCCTTCTCTCTCTCCGGGGTCCGGGAGATTGTGAGTCCCGAGCGGAACCAACCGATGCTGGTGATGACTGATGCCTGATGCGGGGCCCAACAAGGATATCTCTACTATTAAAAATCACTACTACTCCCTTCTTTTCTAAATATTTGTCTTTTTAGACATTTCAACAAGTGACTACATACAAAGCAAAATAAGTGAATTTACATTAAAAATATGTCTACATACATCCGTATGTTGTAACCATTTAAAATGTCTAGAAAGACAAATATCTAGAAAACGGAGGGAGTATTAATTAGTATTATTAATTAATTAATTACTAATTTTAAAAGATATATACAATTAATTAATAATTAATAACCACTAACCTAAAAAAGATCTCTACTATTAAATCACTACTATTATTTCCCCGCAAAATGTTTTCTTTGCATCTTTTATTTCGCATTTACTCGAGATCTATTTATTCAATCTATCACAATTTTATCCCGTCAACTTGTCAATTTCCTACGTCGTTACCCGGAAGAGGGATTGCCAATCCCTCATAAGCGCCGAGTTGCAAGTATTTGTTCTTTCTGTGCAGGTATCGTTTACATAGTGTTGCTTGGTTCTCCTACTAGATTGATACCTTGGTTTCATAACTGAGGAAATACCTATCACAGCTGTGCTGCATCATCCCTTCCTCTTTGGGGAAATATCAACATAGTTCAAGCGACATCAGTACATACCCTCAGCCCTGAGGGTGAACTACTCCCTCCTCATCATGGAGATCGCCGGGATGATGAAGATGGCCTCCGGTGATGATTTCCCCCTCCGGCAAGGTGCTGGAACGGGGTCCCGATTGGTTTTTTGTGGCTACGGAGGCTTGCGGCGGCGAAACTTCTCATCTAGGGTTCTTTCGGGAGTTTTGGTATTTATAGGAATTTTTGGTGTCGGTATCATGTCAAGGGGGTGCCCGAGGGGCCCAGAAGCCGGGGGGGGGGGGGGCCTAGGGGGGTGGGCGCGTACCTAGGCTTGTGGCCTCCTCGGTCACTTCCTGGCCTAGCTCCGCTGCTTCAGGGGTCTCTTTTGGTCCATAAAAAATCACCATAAAATTTCAGCCCTTTTCGAGAACTTTTATTTCTGCACTAAAAACGACACACAATAGTTTTACTAAAAACAACGTTAGTCCGGGTTAGTTCTAATCAAATCATACCAAAATCATATAAAATTGTTGTAAACATGGCATGCATACTTCATAAATTATAGATACGTTGGAGACATATCAATGGAGTCTTCTCTTAACTCTTTTATGCATGATTATTATAAGCTTTGTATTTCTCTCCGATCTATTGATTTGGTTTGGCCAACTAGATTGATTTTTCTTGCAACGGGAGAGGTGCTTTATGATGGGTTCAATCTTGCAGTGATCTATATCCCGGTGACAGAAAGGGATAAGACACATATCTGTATTGTTGCCACTAAGGATAAAAAGATGGAGTTTATTCATGCGTGAGTTTACTTTGTCTACATCATGTCATCTTGCTTAAGGCGTTATTCCATTCTTTATGAACTTGATATTATAGATGCATTGTGGATAGTGATCGATGTGTGGATTAATAGTAGTAGATGCAAGCAAGAGTCGGTCTACTTGTTTCAGACGTAATGCCTATATACATGATTAGTGCCTTGGATATCGTCATGATTATTGGCTTTTCTAACAATTGCCCAATAGTAGTTTGTTTACCCATCGTATGCTATTTCCAAGAGAGAAGCCTCTAGTGAAAACTATGGCCCCCGGTATACTTTTATCATATATTAAAATACAAAAATACCTTGCTGCAATTTTTCTTTACTTTATTTCATTTTGTGTTTTATTTATCTATCTATCATTATAAGATTTCATCTTTGCAAATAACCACTGAGATTGACAATCCCTTGTTTGTGTTGGGTGCAAGTATTTGTTATTTTGTGTGCAGGTACTGCTAATGAGGTGTTGCTTGGTTATCCTATTTGATTGGTAACCTTGGTTCTTAACTAAGGGAAATACTTATCTCTACGGTACTGCATCATCCTCTCCTCTTCGGGGAAATCCCAACGCAGCTCACAAGTAGCAGGAAGAATTTCTGGCGCCGTTGCTGGGGAGACATCATCAACATCTATCAAGTACCTGCACATAAACTTTCATCTCCTTGCATTTACATTATTTACCATTTGCCTCTCATTTTCATCTCCCCCACTTCTAAAACGTTTTTACAAAAATATTTTCTGTTTGCCTTTTTCGTGTTTGCCTTTTTGTTTGCTTGTTATCTTGTTTGCCTAGTTGCGATGTCTCAAGAAAATACGAAATTGTGTGATTTTTTTAAATACTAATAATAATGACTTTGTTAGTACCCCAATTGCTCCTTCCGCCGCTAGGGCAGAGTCTTGTGATATAAATGTCGCTTTGCTAAATCTTGTTATTAAAGAACAATTTTCTGCTAGTCCTAATGAGGATGTCGCGTCCCATCTTAACACTTTCGTTGAATTGTGTGTTATGCAAAAGAAAAAAAGATGTGGATAATGATATTGTCAAATTAAAATTATTCCCGTTCTCATTGCGAGATCGCGCTAAAACTTGGTTTTCATTCTTGCCATGAAATAATATTGATTCTTAGGATAGGTGTAAAGATGCTTTTATTGCCAAGTATTTTCCTCCCATGAAAATTATCTCGATTAGAAATCAAATTATGAATTTTAAGCAACTTGAGCTGAACATGTGGCCCAATCTTGGGAGAGGACGAAATTAATTTTAAGAAATTGCCATAGTCATGATTTAAGTTTTTGGATGATCATACAAATTTTTTTATGCGGGATTGAACTATGTTTCTAGAAATCTTTGAGATTCTGCCGTGGGTGATACTTTTATGGAAATTACATTGGGAGAAGCTATCTAATTTCTTGATAATATTATGGCAAATTATTCACAATGGCATACTGAAAGAACTCCTACTAGTAAAAAAGTGAATTCTTTTGAAGAAATTAGTACTTTGAGTGATAAAGTAGATGCGCTTATGAAAATGGTTGCTAGTAAAAGCGCTCATATTGATCCCAGTGATGTGCCATTGTCTACTTTGATTGAGCAAAATAATGATCCTGTAGATGTGAATTTTGTCTCACGAAACAATTTCAATAGTAATGCTTATAGAGGTAATTTTAATCCTAGGCCGTTTCCTGGAAATTTCTCTAATAATTATGGAAAATCCTATGGTAATCCTTATAATAATAGTAGGATGCCCTCTTATCTTGAAAGTAATATCAAATAATTTATTCATTCTCAAAAAGTTTTCAACACTACGATGGAAGACAAATTGAGTAAACTTGATGATATGTCCAAGAGCATGGACATAATCGTTCATGATGTGGAAGATCTTAAAACTAAACTTTTGACACCCAAGCTTGATATTAATGAATAAATTAAAGCTCTTTACGTCTCCATGGATGAATGTAAAGAAAGAACCGCTAGGTTGAGGGCCAACCGAGAATTCTTAGAAAAAGCGATTCCGCCCGGTTTTTATCGTAGTAATGATGAAGATATTAAAATGATTGGTGTTACACCCATTGAATCTTTGTTTAGTAACATTAAACTTGATAAAAGGGGACTAAATAAGACTCAACTTTACCTAGAGGGGGTCCCCATTATTCGGAGGGTGAAAATCTTAATGAAAAAATTGATAAAAGTGGGTTTGGAGAGGTAAAAACTTTAAATAGCGATGTGCCCACTCTTTTGGATTTCAAGGATTTTAATTATGATAGTTGTTATTTAATTGAGTGTATTTCCTTGTTGTAATCCATGTTAAATTCACCCAATACTTATGAACAAAATAAGGTTTTCACTAAACACATCATAGAAGCGATGATGAAAGCTTTAGAAGAAAAGCTAGAATTGAAGGTTTCAATACCTAGGAAATTATATGATGACTGGGAACCCACCATTAAAGTTAAAGTTACAAATTATGAGTGCAATGCTTTATGTGATTTGGGTGCTAGCGTTTCCACAATACCAAAATCTCTATGTGATGTGATATGTTTTACCAATATGGATGAATGTTCTCTTAATTTGCACTTAGCGGATTCCACTATTAAGAAACCTTTGGTAGAATAAATGACATTCTTATTCTTGCTAATAGGAATTATGTACCCATTGATATCATTGTGCTTGATATTGATTGCAATCTTTCTTGTCCCATAATACTTGGTAGGCCTTTCCTACGAACCATAGGTGTTGTTATTGATATGAAAGAAGGGAATATAAAATTTAAATTTCCGTTAGAAAAGGCATGGAACATTTCCCTAGAAAGGAAATTAGTCCACCATATGAATCTATTATGATGTCCACCTATGGAATTAATTTGAAGGATGACAACACTTGAACCTATGCATTGCACCTAGCTAGGGGCGTAAAACAATAGCGCTAGTTGGTAGGCAACCCAATAGTTATCTCAATTTTCTTGTTTTTTCTGTTTTTTTGTGTCCGCACAATCATGCTATTGTTATGGTTGTGTTTTTGTGTTTTAATTAGTGTTTGTGCCAAGTAAAACCTTTGGGATAATTTGGATGATAGTTGCTTTGATTCTGTGCAAAAATAGAAACTTTTGCATCCGGTAGAAGAATTGTTAAAATTGCTGGAGTGTGATAAAGTTCTGAATTTTTTACACCTAATTGATATAAAAATTGCCCATGTTGTCCTAATGTTTCACAATATTTGGAGTTACAGAAGTATGGCCATTGTTTGAATTACTACAAGCTGTTCTATTTTTGAAAGATTATGTTTTCGTTGCGTTGTTCGCTTGTTTTATGAATCTATGGATTATATCGGGGTATAAGCCATGGTGAAGTTAGAATACAATAGGTATAATGCAATAATAAAATATGAATGGGTTTAAAACAATACCTAAAGTACTGATTTCCTTTATTATACTAACGGATCTCACGAAGGTTTTATTGAGTTTTGTGTGTTGAAGTTTTCAAGTTTTGAGTGAGATCACGATGGATGAAGGAATAAGGAGTGGCAAGAGCCTAAGCTTGGGGATGCCCGAGGCACCCCAAGGTAATATTCAAGGACTCCCAAGCAAGTAAGCTTGGGGATGCCCCGGAAGGCATCCCCTCTTTCTTCTACCGACCATCGGTAATATTATTTGGAGCTATATTTTTATTCATCATATGATATGAGTTTTGCTTGGAGCGTTGTGTATTATATAAGTCTTTGTTTTCTTTTTAGTTTGTCACAATCATCCTTGTTGGACACACTAATTTGAGAGGGACACACAATTTTTGTGATTTATTAGAATACTCTATGTGCTTCACTTATATCTTTTGAGCTAGGCAGTTTCTCTAGTGCTTCACTTATATATTTAGAGCATGCCCGTGATTATATTTTGAAGAAATAGATGAAATCTCATACTTCACTTATATTATTTTGAGAGTTGACAATAGTAATGGTAATATACACAAGATATGAATTTGTTCCTAATGTGATGAATATTCAAAATGGATATAATAAAAACTTTCATGTAGATCACCGGATACGATAAGTTTGATTCCTTGCAATAGTTTTGTGATATGGAGATGACAATATGTGAGTTATGCTAGTGAGTAATTGTGATTTAGTAAGAATATTGGTGTTAAGGTTTGTGATTCCCTATGCATGCACGTAAAGTCAATAGTTATGCAACAAAGTTATATCGTACTTATGGTGCATTATTCAGTGTTAGTTATTCTCAATGGATGTTTATGATTGTTTTTGTTTTCTAGTTGGTTGCTTCTCAATCTATTTGCTAGCCTCCATTTGTACTAAGCAGGAATGCTACTTGTGCATCCAATTCCTTAAACCCAAAGTTGTGCCAAATGAGTCCACTATACCTACCTATATGTGGTATTTACATGTTGTTCCAAGTAAATTTGCATGTGCCAACTCTAATAATTTAAAAAACTACCCGTTTTGTGTGCCCGTACCGCTCATGAAGCAATATGGGGTTGTCAATATCTTTCATGCTAGATGGATTATTGTCAAGATGAGTGTTTATTCACTTGTCATTGCACAAGAAAGTGCTAGGTAATAGGGATGCCAAGTCATGAAATGAATTAAAATGAAAATAAAATAAAATAATAAACTCCCCCTTGGAAAGTTGAAAGTTTGGAAGGCACCCGTGGATACAGCTAACCATGGATTGTGAAAGAATGGTGGAGGGGGAGTAAACTTTATTTTCTGTTTGGGAATCACCTATAATTTGTCTAGCATGAGAGATATTGGAAACTTTCGATCGTGACGTTGACAGGAAAAGAATGCCTCTCAAAAATAATTTCATCTCTCCTTTAAGCTTTGAGCTCTGGCACCTTTGCAAATCTCTGCTTCCCTCTGGCCTCTACGAAGGGCCTATCTATTTTACTTTTATGCATTTTTATTTTTATTTTGAGTCTCCATCTTCTCTTATAAAGCACCAACTGGAGAGCACTATTGTCATACTTGTGCATTGGGCGTAGTTAATGTTAAGTGTGTTTCATGAATGGATCAATGACTGAGCATAATGGGCTAGGGATAACTTTCTCTAGCGTTGATATTTTGAAAGACATGGTTGCATTGGTAGTTTGTTAGTATGCTTGAGTATTTATATCTTCATGTCAAACTATAGACTATTGCTTTGAATCACTCGAATCCAAATATTCATGCCACAAAAGAAAAGATTATATGATGAATATGGTAGGTAGCATTCCACATCAAAAATTATATTTTTATCATTTACCTACTCCAGGACGAGCAAGAATTAAGTTTGGGGATGCTTGATACGTCTCCAACCTATCGATAATTTTGATTGTTCCATGCTATTATAGTATCAATCTTGGATGTTTTATATGCAACTACAAGCAATTAATATCAATTTTTAGGACTAACCTATTGACTTAGTGCCCATGCGAGTTACAGTTTTTTTGCCTGTTTTTGGTTTTTCAGAATATCAGTACCAAACGAAGTCTAAATGCCACGAATCTTTTTTGGAGATTTTTTCTAGACAAAAGAGACCCTAGAAGCTTCGGAGAGGGCCAAAAGATGAAGGAGGGGCCCATGAGGCACTAGTGCGCACCCAGGGGGTAGGCGCACCCTAGTGGCTTGTGGGGTCCATGTTCACCCTCTTGACCTAATTTCGCCTCTATAAATTCTGTAAAATCGGAAAACCAACAGAGAGCCAACTGATACGTCTCCAACATATCTATAATTTTTGATGTTTCCATGCTACTATATTATCTATATTGGATGTTTTATATGTTATATGCTATTTTATATGATTTTTGGGACTAACCTATTAACCTAGAGCCCAGTGCTAGTTTCTGTTTTTCCTTGTTTTTGAGTTTCACGGGAAAGGAATATCAAACGGAGTCCAATTGACCTGAAACTTTACGACGATTGTTTTTGGACCAAAAGAAGCCCACGGAGTACCGGAGATGCACTAGAGGACTCCCGAGGCCTCCACAAGGGTGGAGGGCGCCCACACCCACTAGGACACGCCCTCTGACCTTGTGGGCCCCTCGTGGACTCCCCTGACTTGGTCTCGATGCCAACACCTCTTATATATCCCCAAACCTCCAGAACAGAACCTAGATCGGGAGTTCCATCGCCGCAAGCCTCTATAGCCTTGAAAAACCAATCGGGAGCCCGTTCCGGCACCCTGCCGGAGGGGGAAACCATCACCAGTGGCAATCTTCATCATCCCGGCGCTCTGCATGACGAGGAGGGAGTAGTTCACCCTCGGGCTGAGGGTATGTACCAGTAGCTATGTGTTTGATCTCTCTCTTTCATGTTCTTGATTTGGCACGATCTTGATGTACCGCGTGCTTTGCTATTATAGTTTGATCTTATGATATTTCTCCCCCTCTACCTTCTTGTAATGGATTGAGTTTTCCCTTTGAAGTTATCTCATCAGATTGAGTCTTTAAGGATTTGAGAACACTTGATGTATGTCTTGCATGTGCTTATCTGTGGTGACAATGGGATATTCACGTGATCTACTTGATGTATGTTTTGGTGATCAACTTGCGGGTTCTGTGAATGTGTGAACTTATGCATAGGGGTTGGCACACGTTTTCGTCTTGACTCTCTGGTAGAAACTTCGGGGCACCCTTTGAAGTTCTTTGTGTTGGTTTGAATAGATGAATCTGAGATTGTGTGATGCATATTGATACGTCTCCATCGTATCTACTTTTCCAAACACTTTTTCCCTTATTTTGGACTCTAACTTGCATGATTTGAATGGAACTAACTCGAACTGACGCTGTTTTCAGCAGAATTGCCATGGTGTTATTTTTGTGCAGAAATAAAAGTTCTCGGAATGACATGAAAATCAACGGAGAATATTTCTGGAATATATAAAAAATACTGGCGAAAGAATCAAGGCCAGGGGGCCCACACCCTGTCCACGAGGGTGGGGGCGCGCCTACCCCCTAGGCACGCCCCCTACCTCGTGGGCTCCCTGATGCTCCACTGACCTCAACTCCAACTCTATATATTCACGTTCGGGGTGAAAAAAAATCAGAGAGAAGGATTCATCACGTTTTACGATACGGAGCCTCCTGTCGGATTTTGGGTTCCGGCAAAACCCTTGAGGTTCGAACACTGGCGTGCGCACGGAGATCTCTCCCCCTCTCTAGCTCGCACACATCATGATCTCACGGCCTAGCTCGACGAACCCAAAGAACAAGAGATACAAGAGTTATACTGTTTCGGTCCACCGATGTGGTGTAATACCCTACTCCACTGTGGTGTGGTGGATTGCCTCTCGGGCTGAGGATGAACAGTTACAAGGGAAGAACAGCCTCCCGAGGAGAGGTGTTCTTGTGCTTGGTGAACTTGCGTGAGGCTATGGATGGAATGGCTCCAATCCAATCTGTGCTGCCTCCTACGGTGGTGGCTAGTCCTATTTATAGAGGCCCTGGTCCTCTTCCCAAATATTGAGCGGGAAGGGATCCCACAACGGCCAAATTCGAAGGGAGACAACTAGTATAAGTTATCCTGACAAAAGTAGTCTTCGCCTGCCAAAGGCTCTAGTGGTGACGCCGTCTTGGGTACCACGGTGACCTTCGTCCTGCCGTCCTGCTGGTCTTGCTCTCGTTGCACCGATATGGAAACCTTTGCCTGATGCCTCAAGACTCCTCGCCCGCGCTTGCCTCTTTAGCACCAAAGAGGAAAGAGGACACTGTGCGCGCTGGCGCCCGCCTGGCTCCAGTCGTCATGGCTTGCGTCACAGAAACCTCGCGAGGTGTCCCTTGCCTTGATCTCTCCGCCCCTCGTGAGCCGGCCTGGTGAGGCCGCCCCTGAGGAGGTCTTGCATCGTCTGCCTCGCGAGGCTTGGCCCCTTGCGAGGGTCTTGAGTGTTTGCTGGTGAAGATGGGTTGTACAGGGCCGCTGGTGGAGCCACGCTGTGGGCCGCACGCAGGCATGTCTGGGGACCCCCGTTCCCAGGACGCTGACAATAGCCCCCGGGCCCAAGGCGCACTCGGACTTGGCTTCGAGGCGAAGCCAAAGGGCAACTTCGGAGCACCGCGGGCCCCAACAGCCTGCGGCCTCGCTTGACGCGTGGTGATTGATTGGACGTGGGCGTCTCCGCTTCCCCATGCTACCTCGGCAACTTCTCGACTCGATGAGTCCTTGCTGCATGCAGAAAAAGATCATTATTACCTTAGATCGTGGAGGCCGGAGGTTGGCCTCCCCTTGGCTATAAATGGGAAGAGGGGCGGAGCCCCTGTCACCCATCTCCTCCTTCGCTTCTCCCGCTCCTTCTTATTCCTCGCTTGCTGCATCGACCATGGCGCCGATACAGAGGTTCTCGGCCACGGAGAAGGGAAAGACTCCCCTTGACGAGCTCGAGCTGCTTTCGCCGAAGAAGAGTCTGTCCTATCGCCGCGACATAGTCGTGAGGCCGGAAGTGTCGCGGCCATGGTACGAGCGGCCTCCTAACGGGTACCC
This sequence comes from Triticum monococcum, assembly GCA_034509565.1. Classification (NCBI taxonomy): domain Eukaryota; kingdom Viridiplantae; phylum Streptophyta; class Magnoliopsida; order Poales; family Poaceae; genus Triticum; species Triticum monococcum. The sequence continues at coordinate 73,385,814 of CM067843.1, forward strand.
ACTGCCTTTGTACGCCCAAGCTAAGGGCTCTGGAGGGAGGGGCGACGAGCGCCGCCGCCCGCGCCAGGGCCGTGGTCGTCACGCCGCGGTGACGCGCGCTGTCGCCCCAGGAGTCCACGCTACCGACTCCTCGCACGAACTCGTGATATGGGCGGTGATGCCTCCGCGCACTTGGATCCACTTCCCGCAGTTCTTCACCGCCAAGATGCCACCGAGGGGCCCCCTCGAGCTTTTTTTTGCAGCACGCCGACTGTGACGCCCCGGCGACTGGGGCGGAGGTTGAAGCCGTCTCCTCCGGGAGGATCTTCATGACTCGTGGCTGGGGCGAGGTCGCTCGAGTCTGCCATGCAGAAGGCGCCCTCGCCATCCACTTCGAGTATGACGGCGTCTCCACGATGTTTTTCAAGGTCTTCGACAAGGAAGGCCGCCGCTTGGAGTGCTGCCCTAAAGGAGGGCGCCAGGACGGCGCAGCGGCCTACGCCGAGCCTGCCGCTGGGCTCGCCAGTAGCTCCTCCAACGACAGTGGTGACTCCTGGTGGTCCAGCGACTCTCCCGAGCTCGTCGAGACTCCGGAGACAAGCGACGACAGCTACGTGCCCCCGAGCTCTCGCCGGGCCCGTAGCAAGGCCGCAGCATCCGGCCACTGCCGTCGCTGATCTGGATGGGGTTGGCGTCGGCCCCTGGAGGCCCATTGTTGATGATGGCTTCGGCGATGTTCGGCACGTGTAGATAGGGTCCCTAGAAACTTCCTTCTCTTGTTCCCTGTGAGGAATCAAGACGAACCCTGTGGGGGCGTGTAAAGGGTCTGCAATGTCTTTTGTTGATATTATCCCTATTATGAAAATTTTGCGAACGCATGTCCTGCTAAGGCTCGGTCTCCCCTTTCCAACCCCGCGGCAGCTTGGTGCTCTACGCCGACAGGTCCCGGTCCCCAGACAGGCTGCAGCCGTCGCTGGTATGCCATGTCGCGATGCCGTGGTCAAGGCCAGGAGGTGAGCGGCCCGAGGTCTAGTAAGAGCTCCTGAGGCGCGATGCTCAAGAGGCCCCCTTTAGCGCGCAAGCAGCTACCTGAGGATGGGAAAGGGAGGCGACGTTGCTGCAGTAGGGCAGCGAAAGGCGAGGATCTTATGCCGTAGCGCTGGGTCGATCCAGGCGCAAGACTTATCTTGGCATTCCGGAGCTGGTTCCTCCTGTTGTGCCAGACTTATGCGTCGACCACTGTTGCATAGCTAGGTTAGGCCCGTGCGAGCCTCCCCTCTTCTGCACTCTCTTCTATGTGATCTACATCCTTAGGTCCCGACCCTCGAGCGAGCTCAGCCGCCGCTGGTATGCGAGGTCGCGGTGCCGTGGTCAAGGCCAAGGGGTGAGGGCTGGAGAGCCAGTAAGAGCTCCTGAGTCGTGATGCTCAGGAGCCCCCCTTTTAACGCGCAAGCGAATTCAATGGGAGAAGAGGGAGCCCGTGGTACCGCCCGCTGTAGTCCTCAGGAGGTTCCTCCAAGTTAGCGCGAGGAAGGGCACAAATTGCCATAGTGATTGCCGGTCCGCCACTGGTTGCTTCGCAAGGAGGTGAAGGCACTGAGGGTCTGGTGAGGTGACGTGTGCGGGCGTGCCGCGAGCCAGAGCTCAACCGCTCAGATTTGTCAGCGTTGCAGGGACGGACCCGAGCACAAGCGCCTTGCCGGCATGAGAGGTTCCCGTGGTGGGCGATAATCAAGCAGGTGATAACCATAGATAGATTATGCATGAAAAGCAAACTAGCCTAGGTAGATGCAAGAAAGATACATGCCACTGGGTCAGACCCGAGCGGCCTGGGGATGATGCAGCCCGAGGGGCGCACCCAGCAGGGTGAACTAAAGACGTAAAGCGATACATGCCGCAGGGATAGACCCACGCGGCCTGGGAAGATGCAGCCCAGGGGGCGCTCTTAGATAAATAAACTTGGAAAATGTCACCTGGTTTGGTTGTTGAAGGAGTATTGGGGTAGCTGAAGATGCATGGCGAAGAAGTCGCTCCTCACGAGCCGTCGAGACCTAGAGCCTCGGGAGGATCTGGAGGCTCAGGTGGCCTCCTAAGGACCGTCTCCGTCTCCGCCAGGATTGTGTGATGCCTGGCCTCCTGACCTGTCAGGATGCTCCGTAGGTTGCGCTGGAAGGCGGCTGGCACGCTCGGCAGGCTGAACGGCATGCGAACATAGCTGTGAGGTGGACCCTCACACCGTCCAGCACGTGAAGGCCAGAAGCACTCCTGAGATGAGACCCTGATGAGCCCTGGGATGTCAAAGCAGACGCACAACTCACCACCCTCGCCTGGATGGGGAGTAGTGCCACGTGGGCGGCGGTCGACGCGCATGGCTCTTGTATCCTGCAGCTCCTGAGTGGCCTTGGTGATGAACTCCTGAGCGTCGGGCGCTCCTCGCCTGGTGTCCTCCTGAGGGAAACATGCCACGAAGCACGCCTCCACATGGTGCCCGAGCGCCTCCCTCGTGATGCTGGCTAGGTCCGAGGCCCTCCAAAAGAGAGCCCCCAAGCCCTGCCCGAGGAGAGCAACGGGCGTGCCTCCCTATGCGAGGGAGGGAGGCGCCCTAGGCACGGGCGCCGATCCTGGGGTGGCGCCACTAGAGGCGCCGCTCCCCTGAGGACCAGTGTGGTGTAGCTGCTTCTTCTTCTTGGGGTTGGCCTCAGGAGGGTACTGTACACCTGCGCTGTGAGGGTTTTCGATTGCTGCAGCTTGGAAGGCGCGCTCGAGGGAGCACACCACATCTCTTTCTTCGCAGGGGACTGTGATGATTCTGCCGCTTCCCAACATCTTGAGGACGTTGTAGCCATGGTGGGTGACTGCCATGAAAGTTGGCTAGCGCTGGGTACCCGAGGATGGCATTATATGGCAGGCAGATGTGGGCGACGTCGAAGTCGATGAGCTCGGTGTGGTAGTTGTCACGCTGACCGAAGGTGACAGGGAGACGAACTTGCCCTATCGGGGTGGTGGAGCTATCAGTGACTCCTGAGAAAGGCTTGGTGGGCTGGAGCCGATCGTATGGCACTTGAAGGCTGTAGAACTTCTCGATGGACATGACACTGAGCCCTGCGCCGCCGTTGATACGTCTCCCTCGTATCTACTTTCCCAAAAACTTTTGCCCTTGTTTTGGACTCTAACTTGTATGATTTGAATGGAACTACCCCGGACTGACGCTGTTTTCAGCAGAATTGCCATAGTGTTGTTTTATGTGCAGAAAACAAATATTCTCGGAATGACCTGAAACTCCACGGAACATCTTAGAAAAAATAAAATAAAAATCCTCGCCAAAGATGAAGACCAGGGGGGCCACACCCTGTTCACGTGGGTGGGGGGCGCGCCCCCCTAGGGCGCGCCCCCTACCTCGTGAGCCCCCTGGATGCCCTCCGACGCCAACTCCAACTCTATATATTTGCTTTCAGAGAGAAAAAAAATCAGAGAGAAGAAATCATCGCGTTTTACGACACGGAGCCGCCACCAAGCCCTAAAACCTCTCGGGAGGGATGACCTGGAGTCTGTTCGGGGCTCCGGAGAGGGGGATTCGTCGCCGTCGTCATCATCAACCATCCTCCATCACCAATTTCATGATGCTCACTGCCGTGCGTGAGTAATTCCATCATAGGCTTGCTGGAAGGTGATGGGTTGGATGAGATTTATCATGTAATCGAGTTAGTTTTGTTAGGGTTTGATCCCTAGTATCCATTATGTTCTGAGATTGATGTTGCTATGACTTTGCTATGCTTAATGCTTATCACTAGGGCCCGAGTGCCATGATTTCAGATCTGAACCTATTATGTTTTCATGAATATATGTGAGTTCTTGATCCTATCTTGCAAGTCTATAGTCACCTACTATGTGTTATGATCCGGCAACCCCGAAGTGACAATAATCGAGACCACTCCCGGTGATGACCATAGTTTGAGGAGTTCATGTATTCACTATGTGCTAATGCTTTGTTCCGGTTCTCTATTAAAAGGAGGCCTTAATATCCCTTAGTTTCCAATAGGACCCCGCTGCCACGGGAGGGTAGGAAAAAAGATGTCATGCAAGTTCTTTTCCATAAGCACGTATGACTATATACGGAATACATGCCTGCATTACATTAATGAATTGGAGCTAGTTCTGTGTCACCCTATGTTATGACTGTTACATGATGAACCACATCCGGCATAATTATCCATCACTGATCCGGTGCCTACGAGTTTTCCATATACTGGTTTACGCTTATTTACTTTCCCGCTGCTACTGTTACAATCACTACAAAATACCAAAAACATTAATTTTGCTGTCTTTACTTTTGTTACCGCTACCACCACTATTATATTACTTTGCTACTAAACACTTTGCTGCAGATACTAAGTTTCCAGGTGTGGTTGAATTGACAACTCAGCTGCTAATACTTGAGAATATTCTTTGGCTCCCCTTGTGTCGAATCAATAAATTTGGGTTGAATACTCTACCCTCGAAAGTTCTTGCGATCCCCTATACTGTTGGGTTATCAAGACTAATTTCTGGCGCCATTGCCGGGGAGCATAGCTCTATTCTTTGAGTCACTTGGGATTTATATCTGCTGGACACTATGAAGAACTTGAGAGATCCAAAAACCAAGATATATCCCTCAACTACGAGGGGAGGTAAGGAACTGCCATCTAGCTTTGCACTTGATTCACCTTCTGTTATGAGTAAGTTTGCGACACCTACACCTGCTTCTGCTATTTGTTCTGATATGTCACATGTTATTGATGATGCCACTTCTGCTATGCATGATACTTATGATGAAACTGCTTCTATGTCTGATACTACTGTGCCCCTTGGTGAATTTCTTGATGAACAAATTGCTAGGGCTAGAGAAAAAGAAATTATTGAATCTGAATACGATGATGATAGTGATGATGAAAATATGCCTGTTATTCCTGAGGGCTATCTTTTTGATATGGAATCTTCTGCCGCTATTTTAGCTTGCAAAGATAGATATGAGCTTAAGAGGTTATTAGTTAAATGGAACAAAGAATCACTTAGAGATAAAATGAAACCCGACCCTGCTTTTGCTACTTCACCTATTTGTGTTCCTGATAAGGATTATGAATTCTCTGTTGATCCTTATATAATTACTTTGGTTGAATCTGATCCGCTTTATGGCTATGAATCTGAAACTGTTGTGGCACATCTTACTAAGTTAAATGATATAGCTGCCCTGTTCAGTAATGATGAGAGATCGCGTTACTTTTATATACTCAAAATATTTCCATTATCATTAAAGGGTGATGCTAAGATATGGTTTAATTCTTTTGATCCTGGTTGTGTGCGTAGTCCCCAGGATATGATTTATTACTTCTCTGCTAAATATTTCCCTGCTCATAAGAAACAAGCTGCTTTGAGGGAAATATACAACTTCGTGCAAATTAAAGAAGAGAGTCTCCCACAAGCTTGGGGGAGGCTTCTCAAGTTACTTAATGCTTTGCCTGATCATCCTCTTAAGAAACCCGAAATACTTGATATCTTTATAATGGACTAACCGATGCTTCCAGAGATTACCTGGATAGTTGTGCTGGTTCTCTTTTCAGGGAAAGAACACCGGATGAAGCTAAAATTCTATTGAATAATATGTTGACAAATGAAAATAATTGGGCACCTCCTGAGCCAGCTCCTGAGCTAGCTCCTGCTCTAATTACTGAGCCTATTCCTAAACCAACTCTGAAGACTAGAGGTGTTCTATTTCTCAGTCCCGAAGATATGAAAGAGGCAAAGAAATCTATGAAAGAAAAAGGTATTAAGGCTGAAGATGTTAAGAATTTACCTCCTATTGAAGAAATACATGGTCTTAATATACCGCTTGTTGAAGAAACATATGATCTCAATTCTTTATTTATTGAAGAACCTCCTAATCCTGATATCCCGACACAGGTAGTAAAGGTAAATTCTCTCTATAGATATGATAAAGCTGAAGTTCCTCCTACTAAAATTGCTAGTCAGTGCTTGGATGAGTTTGAGAACTTTATGTTTAAGCAAGACGACTTCAATGCTTATTTTGGTAGACAATTAAAAGAAAATGCTTATATGATTAGACGCTTGGGTGATTATATGGCTAATATTAAAGGTGAACTTAAACTTGTTAGCAAACATGCTTCTATGGTTACCACTCAAGTAGAACAAGTACTTAAGGCTCAAAAAGAAGTGCTTGATGAAATGAATAGTAAGAAAAATGATTATGTTATTAGAGTGGCTACTAGAACTGGTAGAATGACTCAGGAACCTTTGTATTCTGAAGGCCACCCTAAGAGAATCGAGCAAGATTCTCAAAGAAATAATATTGATGTTCCTAGTTCTTCTAAAAAGAAGAAGAAGAAAAATGATAGAACTGTGCAAACTCCTAGTGAACCTATTGCTGAACCACCTGATAATCCAAATGATATTTCTATGTCTGATGCTGAAACACAATCTGGTAATGAACATGAACCTAATGAAAATATTAATAATGATGTTCATGATGATGCTCAACCTAGTAATGACAATGATGTAGAAATTGAACCTGCTATTGATCTTGATAACCCACAATCAAAGAATCAACGTTATGATAAAAGAGACTTTGTTGCTAGGAAACATGGTAAAGAAAGGGAACCTTGGGTTCAGAAACTCATGCCTTTTCCTCCAAAACCATCCAAGAAAAAGGATGATGAGGATTTTGAGCGCTTTGCTGAAATGATTAGGCCTATATTTTTGCGTATGCGATTAACTGATGTGCTCAAAACAAATCCTTATGCTAAATATATGAAGGATATCATTACTAATAAAATAAAGATACCGGAAGCTGAGATTTTCACCATGCTTGTTAATTATACTTTTAAGGGTGGAATACCAAAGAAACTTGGAGACCCCGGAGTACCTACTATACCTTGCTCCATTAAAAGAAATTATATTAGAACTACTTTATGTGATCTTGAAGCCGGTGTTAGTGTTATGCCTCTCTCTTTATATCGTAGACTTGACTTGAATAAGCTGACACCTACCGAAATATCTTTGCAAATGGTTGATAAATCAACTGCTATACCTGTCGGTATTTGTGAGGATGTGCCTGTTGTGGTTGCAAACGTTACTATTTTAACGGACTTTGTTATTCTTGATATTCCCGAGGATGATAGTATGTCTATTATTCTTGGAAGACCTTTTCTTAATACTGCAGGGGCTGTTATTGATTGCAACAAAGGCAATGTCACTTTTCATGTTAATGGTAATGAGCATACGGTACACTTTCCGAGGAAACAACCTCAAGTTCATAGTATCAACTCCATTGGAAAAATTCCATCGATTATAATTGGAGGTTTTGAATTTCCTCTTCCCACTGTCAAAAAGAAATATGATATACTTATTATAGGGGATGTGCATATCCCCGTTGAGGTAACTTAGTGTTATTCGAAATTTCTCCAGTTTCATGATTATCGGAATGAGTTTGTTAACAATACTTGATCAACCTTGTTAGTGGATTCTTTTTGATGAGCATAAGATGGATGAAACTAGAAGCACAAACTTCTGTACCCTCTCTATACTTTCTGTTAATTAGTAGAAATAAAGTAAAAATAGTATTTTTCAGTCTATTTCCTGGCTTATCCGTGCAACATAAAAATATCCCAAAAATAAAAGTCCACAGAATGACAAGCCAATTTAATATGATTTTTTCGGGAATATTTGAGGATTTACTGTGCAAAAATTACCGCAGGAGGAGCTGCCACCTGGCCACGAGGGTGGTGGGCATGCCCCCCCTCTAGGGCGCGCCCCCTGCCTCGTGGGCCCATAGTGGCCCTCCTCCACTTATCCCAGCACCCATCTTCTTCCTCTGTCTCGCACAACCCGAAAAACCCACACAAGCACGAGTTCCAGCTACTTTTGATGTGATTTTCGATCTCCTTGCGCAAAGCACCTCTCGCAAAACTGCTTGGGGAGATTGTTCCTTGGTATGTGACTCCTCCATTGGTCCAATTAGTTTTTGTTCTAGTGCTTTATTTTTTGCAAATTTGTGCTGCATAGGTGACCATGTTCTTGAGCTTGCATGTCAAATTTATATGGTTCCATGTAGTTCTAATGCTTGATATAGGCTCTAGGCACTTGTAGGAGTAGTTGCTATCAATATTATTGAGTTTGGTTTACTTTTATTTTGAAGTTACTAGAAATTTCAGAATTTTTCAGAAAATGATAAGGAGATTATTGAGGGGCTCATTGAGCCAAAGCTCGAAGGAAAAGGCACTGAAGCCTAAGTATAATTTGCCGCGCACCGTAGAGATTCGGGCGTGTGAATGGCCTTCTGATGATTTCTTGAGAGCAGCCCGTATCTATGAAGATTTTCATGAATTGGCTCACAATGCAGGCCTCAGCGCTTTCCTCCACGACCAATGTGATCAGTATCTCTTACTCACAAATATCTTTGTGCAAAACTTTCATTTTCATTCTAGGAACTCACCACCTACGGTGGAGTTTCATTTATATGATGAGCATAAGGAGATGTCACTTTATGATTTTTGTCGGATTTGTTTAGTCCCTTTTGAGGGCAAGATAGAAGAACCACATCATGATGATGTCATTGGGTTTATTGATACTATCACTGTAGGAGAAACTAGGAAGGTTTCCGATGCACGGATCACTAGCATACATTTTCCTATTTTACGTTACTTTGCATTATTTGCTAGTCGTTTAATTGGACGCGGAAACTGTGGAAACTTTAGTATCCCTGATATAATTATTCTGTTCCACGGTTTATACAGTGATAACACTTTTAGTATGGGCGGTATTATTGCTAGACGGTTAAGTATGAACCGTACCAAAGGCCCCATCTTTGGAGGCATCTATGCTACACGCCTAGCCGTACATTTTAACATACCTATTAGGCATGCTGAGAAGGAAGAAAAGGTGCTGCCCCGTGTTCATCTAGATCATAAAAGTATGGTGGCACATGATTTTATTGTTAAGAATAGGGCGGGAGAGCTTAAATATCAATTGTTCTTTAACAAACATCATCCTGAGACTATTATCCCGCCTGCTCCTTCTTTGTTTGATTTGACTGTAGGCACATACCTTGTTCCGTTGACGGCTATTCAAGCCTACCGGAACCCTGCACCAGCCGAGGAGCCAGAACCGGAACCACAATTTGATCCTTCATGGCAGTCTAACTATCAGTGGGATCCGGAGATGATTGCCAGCCAGTGGCAATCGGAGCCTTCTTCTTCCTCATCATAGTACGACCCCAACAACTATTATTATGGATATCAGCCAGGCCAGCCGTGGCAATAGACCAACTTAGGCAAAAGCCTAAGCTTGGGGGAGTACGTATTTCTCACCGACATTACATATATGTTCACACACACTTGTTGTTAGATGTCGGTGCTCATACTTTTTCTCTGTAATATCCATGCTAGTTTAGTTTCTTTTTCCTACTTTCTTCTTGTGTGTTTGTTAAACCTTAAGAAAAACCAAAAAATTTAGTAGTAGTTTATTTTTCTGCTGTAGTAGTAATAATTAAAAAGAAAACCCAAAAATATTGCCCGTTCTTCTTTTGCTTGTTGGGAGCTTTCCCGTGTAAATAGTTTTATTTCTTTTCTTTTCTTTGGGGGTCAGTAGGATAAGAACATAATTAAATTGTTGAAGCGGCTCTTATAAGTATAATTGTTGATTTAACCAAGAGCCCATATTGCTTTGTCTTCTCCTGTTTATTGAATACTCGCTGATTCCAGCTTAATCCAATGCACGTGCACTCTTATTATTATTCACACCGTTCAGTCGTGCAATTGAAAGGCAATTATGATGATATATGATGGGCTAACTGAGATGAGAAAAGCTGGTATGAACTCGACCTCTTTTGTTTTTGTAAATATGATGAGTCCCTCGTTCTTGATTCAGCTTATTATGAATAAACATGTTTGCAATGACAATTAGAGATCATAGTTGCTTGTGCCATGCTTGATTAGCTATGAGTTATAATGATTTACCTTGTGTGCCAACATGCTATTGCGATGATTATGATGTGGTATGATGGGGTGGTATCCTCCTTTGAATGATTTAAGTGACTTGACTTGGCACATGTTCACGCATGTAGTTGAAACAAAATCAACATAGCCTTCACGATATTTATGTTCATGGTGGATTATATCCTACTCATGCTTGCATCCAATGTTTATTAATTTTAATGCATGTACATGGCTGTTGTCGCTCTCTAGTTGGCCGCTTCCCAGTCTTTTGCTAGCCTTCACTTGTACTAAGCGGGAATACTGCTTATGCATCCAATCCCTTAAACCCCAAAGTTATTCCAGATGAGTCCACTATACCTTCCTATATACGGTATCTACCTGGTGTTCCAAGTAAATTTGTATGTGCTAAACTCTAAACCTTCAAATAAACATTCTGTTTTGTATGCTCGAATAGCTCATGTATCAACCAAGGCTGTCCTTATCTTCCGTGTTAGGCGGGTTATTCTCAAGAGGAGTGGACTCCGCTCCTCACTCACGAGAAAATGACTGGTCACCGAGATGCCCAGTCCCATGCTTTATGCAAACTAAATCAAAATTAATTGCAAATAAAACTCCCCCTGGGACCTGATGTATGTTGGAGGCACTCGTTTTTTCGAGCAAGCCATGGATTGATGCTTGTTGGTGGAGGGGGAGTATAAACTTTACCATTCTGTTTGGGAACCGCCTATAATGTGTTTAGCATGGAAGATATCACCATCTCTTAGTTGTTACATTGACAATGAAAGTATATCGCTCAAAATACAATTTATCTCTATTTCAAAACCAAGCTCTGGCACCTCTACAAATCCCTGCTTCCCTTTGCGAAGGGCCTATCCATTTACTTTTATGTTGAGTCATCACCCTCTTATTAAAAAGCACTAGCTGGAGAGCACAACTATCATTTGCATTCATCACTATTAATCTATGTTGGATATGACTATGATTGGATCTCTTTTACCATGAATTACAATGTCTAGTCCGTCCTTGATCTTTAAAGGTGCTCTGCATTTATGTTTTGCGGTCTCAGAAAGGGCTAGCGAGATACCATCTTGTTATATCATATTATGATTGTTTTGAGAAAATGTTGTCATCCGAGATATATTATTATGACTTGCTAGTTGATTATTTTATTGATATGAGTAATTATGAGACCTGAGAATTATTGCAAATGTGGTTAGTTATGATCTATGCTGAAAACTTGAATGCTGGCTTGGCATAGTTACAACAACAGGGGCAAACAGAGTTTGTAAAAGTTTTTCTTTCTTTCTTTCAGTTTGTCAACTGAATTACTTGAGGACAAGCAAGGGTTTAAGCTTGGGGGAGTTGATATGTCTCCGTCGTATCTACTTTTCCAAACACTTTTGCCCTTGTTTTGGACTCTAACTTGTACGATTTGAATGGAACTAACTCGGATTGATGATGTTTTCAGCAGAATTGCCATGGTGTTGTTTTATGTGCAGAAAACAAATATTCTCAGAATGACCTGAAACTCCACGGAACATCTTAGAAAAAATAATAAAAAATCCTCGCCAAAGATGAAGACCAGGGGGCCCACACCTTGTTCACGAGGGTGGGGGGCGCGCCCCCTACCTCGTGGCCCCCCGGATGCCCTCCGACGCCAACTCCAACTCTATATATTTGCTTTCGGAGAGAAAAAACAGAGAGAAGAAATCATCGCGTTTTACGATACGGAGCCGCCGCCAAGTCCTAAAACCTCTCGGGAGGGCTGATCTGGAGTTCGTTCGGGGCTTCGGAGAGGGGGATTCGTCGACATCGTCATCATCAGCCATCCTCCATCACCAATTTCATGATGCTCACCGCCGTGCGTGAGTAAGTCCATCGTAGGCTTGCTGGACGGTGATGGGTTGGATGAGATTTATCATGTAATCGAGTTAGTTTTGTTAGGGTTTGATCCCTAGTATCCATTATGTTCTGAGATTGATGTAGCTATGACTTTGCTATGCTTAATGCTTGTCACTAGGGCCCGAGTGCCGTGATTTCAAATCTGAACCTATTATGTTTTCATGAATATATGTGAGTTCTTGGTCCTATCTTGCAAGTCTATAGTCACCTACTATGTGTTATGATCCGGCAACCCCGAAGTGACAATAATCGGGACCACTCCCGGTGATGACCATAGTTTGAGGAGTTCATGTATTCTCTATGTGCTAATGCTTTGTTCCGGTTCTCTATTAAAAGGAGGCCTTAATATCCCTTAGTTTCCAATAGGACCCCGCTACCATGGGAGGGTAGGACAAAAGATGTCATGCAAGTTCTTTTCCATAAGCACGTATGACTATATACGGAATACATGCCTACATTACATTGATGAATTGGAGCTAGTTCCGTGTCACCCTATGTTATGACTGTTACATGATGAACCGCATCCGGCATAATTGTCCATCACTGATCCAGTGCCTACGAGTTTTCCATATACTGGTTTACGCTTATTTACTTTCCCGCTGCTACTGTTACAATCACTACAAAAATACCAAAAACATTACTTTTGCTGTCTTTACTTTTGTTGCCGCTACCACCACTATTATATTACTTTGCTACTAAACACTTTGCTGCAGATACTAAGTTTCCAGGTGTGGTTGAATTGACAACTCAGCTGCTAATACTTGAGAATATTCTTTGGCTCCCCTTGTGTCGAATCAATAAATTTGGGTTGAATACTCTACCCTTGAAAGCTGTTGCGATCCTCTATACTTGTGGGTTATCAGCCGTCAATGAGGGTCTTGGTGACTTGGACATTGCTGATGAGAGGTGAACAGAGCATCGGGAGGACGCCGGTAGTTGCCGCGCATTTGAGCTGGTCCCGAGCTAAAGGTGATGGCGTACTTGGGCCATCTGAGCAGGCGCGTGGGCTCGAGCTTGGGGAGGGCAGCATTCACCTTACAAGAGAAATGCTTGAAGATGCATTGGCAAGCTGGGGCCTGAGCGCCACCCAAGATGCTGGCGATGGCGCGCAGCTCCTGGAAGCTCCCAACCCCTTCGTCCTGTTGGTGGTCGTTGTTCCTCCTTGGTGGCAGTGGCAGCGGAGGGAGACCAGGGTTGCCCTGAGGACGGTCCTCGCAAGGCTGGTCCCTCCAGGCGCCCTCACGAGGCTGGTCCTGCCAGCGGTCCTCGCGAGGCTGGTCGCGCCACTCCTGGCGAGGCCCGCGGTTGTCCCAACATCCTCCACCTCGTCCACCTCCTCGGCCGTAGCCCCGGTCATTGCGCTCGGGGTGTCGACCAAAGCATCCATCTCGAATGCCCTGAGCTCTTGACAGTCATTGGTGTTGTGCCTGCGCACGTTGTGGAAGGCGCAGAACGTACGGCTGCCCTTGGAGGACTCGGGAAGGTCTCGGCCATGCTTTGTGCATGGCTCTGCCGCGAGTACGACCACCCCTTTGTGCTTCACGTCCTTGACCTTGGCCTTCTTCTCCTCTGGATCCGCAGCGGGGAGCTCGAGGAGGGAGAGACGCCCCTCCTCAGCTCTTGCACACCTGGTTGCTATGTTGAACAGCTTCAAAGTCGTGCATTGCTCCTCATGAATGGTGAGCTCCTCCTTCATCTTGATGTCGCGGATGCCATCGAAAAACACTGAGATGATGGCCTCATCTGTCACCTTGGGGATCTTGAGACGCACGCTGTTGAAGCGCTGGATGTACTTTTGCAGGGTCTCTCTCGGCTGTTGCTTGATGCGGCACAGGTCACCCGCGGCCGGGGGGCGGTCGCGAGTGCCCTGGAAGTTGGCGACGAAGTGGTCGCGCATCTCATCCCAGGAGGAGATCCAGCCCGGTGGCAGGTTCAGGATCCATGAGCGGGCGCCGTCTTTGATAGCCATGGGGAACCAGTTCGCCATGACCTTTTCGTCGCCGTTGGCCGCCTCGATGCTCAGCTCGTAGAGCTGCAAGAACTCCGCAGGGTCGGGGGTGCCGTCGTAGCGAGGAGGTAGGTCCGACTTGAACTTGCCTGGCCAGACGATGCTACGCAGCTCAGGAGTGAAGGCGTGGCAGCCCGCCGTGGCCACCAGGGCCCGTCGTGGAGGCGGAGCTTGATCTTGGTGTCCCTGCACCGCCATGGCAAGTGGCGCATGGCCCTGCCGCGGCAAGCAATCCTGACGTGGCGGTGCTGGGAGCGGTGGAGCGTTTTCTTGCGGACGGGGAACCTCTTGGCAGCTTCTTTCTTCGTGCGCGGGCACACGACGTGGTGGACCATGCCGCGGAACCGCACATCTTGGAGCGAGGATGCCGTCTTGATGCGGAGGGGGCAGAGGAGCTCCATGAGCCGCGCGTCTCCGTGCGAGGGCACCGTCTTGATGCGGAGGGGGAAGAGGCGTTCCATGAGCCATGTGTCTCGGCGTGAGGGCGCTGTCTTGATGCGGAGGGGGCGGAGGCGCTCCGTGAGCCACATCGCCCGCAGCCGGGGGCGGGCGAGGTAGCGAGAGGGACGGTGTAGGAGCAAGGTAGTCAGAATCCCGATTCGACTACTAGAATCCTATGACTTCACGACCCTACAGAAGCATGTCGATCCAAATCACACTATGAATCCGGATCAGGTAGAATCCATGTTGAGTCGCGATCTAAATCATAGAATCCTGTATAAAACTGTACAATCCCGACTATGCTATGGACTACATGCGATTCTACTAACTTATCTAAGCCGTTTGTTTGGTTGTAGAAAAATAATATGCCATCATCCAAACCCCTTTTCATATATCTCATGGACCCTTATTCCCCTCCCAAGTCCAAACGCTCAGCTGCAGACACCTTTGATCCAGCTCTAAGAAACCCTAGATCGAAATTGAGGATCAGGCTTGTCGACATATGGAATTGGCATGAAAAGGAGGATGCTTCAAGATTGATCAGAGAAGGAGAGCAAGACCCTTCAAGGTTTAGCATTGTAGGTCAGATAGACAAGTGATCGACTATTCACGCACTCTAAAAAGAACATTAGTAAATTTCATGCATTGAAGGTTTAAATGTTCTATATATTTCCCTCTCATATATGTTCCATACATGCGAGCTACATGGTAGGTTAGCCATAAAAAGAAGTGGAATACAACTAGCATTGATGTGTATGTTCTTTGCTCTATATTTAGTGCCAAAACTCTATAGAACCCATATAAATTTCTTGTGTGCATACAAAATATCTTATTCGAGTAAATCTAGTAGAATCCTCGATTCCACGACTCGATCTTACGACTCGACTCTATTTAAGGAAAACCGATCCGACTCCGAATCTAACTACCTTGTGTAGGAGAGCCCCCCGCGGCGCTGACGAGCTCGGTGATACGGTCCAACCAGTCCTCGTAGAGGTCGTCGACCGGGCGGTAACACAGGAGCTCACGTGCCATGAGCAGCGTGGCCTATGTGTCTGTGGGTGCGCGGCGAGCGTGAGACGATGAGCCGACCGGAGTCAGCGACGGGGTGGCGGTGCGACCGTCTCGCCGCACGGAGGGGTGCAGTGAGGAGGCTTGCTGGTCGTTTGCCACCGGGACGGTAGCGGTGTTGGCAGCGGGTGACGGAGAATGACGGGGAGGCCCACTGACAGGAGTTGTTTGAGCGATACGGGTGGCGAGAGTGGCCCGGCGCTCAGCGCGGGCTCGGCGAGCGTCGGCCATGAACTTGGTGGAGTGGCGAAGCGCGGATTGACGAGAGGAAAGCTTCGATGCACCCCTACCTGGAGCGCAAAATATCAGATTTCGGGTTCCGGCAAAACCCTTGAGGTTCGAACACTGGGGTGCGCACGGAGTTCTCTCCCCCTCTCTAGCTCGCACACATCATGATCTCACGGCCTAGCTCGACGAACCCAAAGAACAAGAGACACAAGAGTTATACTGGTTTGGGCCACCGATGTGGTGTAATACCCTACTCCAGTGTGGTGTGGTGGATTGCCTCTCAGGCTGAGGATGAACAGTTACAAGGGAAGAACGACCTCCCGAGGAGAGGTGTTCTTGTGCTTGGTGAACTTGCGTGAGGCTATGGATGGAATGGCTCCAGTCCAATCTGATCTGCCTCCTATGGTGGTGGCTAGTCCTATTTATAGAGGCCCTAGTCCTCTTCCCAAATATTGAGCGAGAAGGGATCCCACAACGGCCAAATTCAAAGGGAGACAACTAGTACAAGTTATCCTAACAATAGTAGTCTTCGCTTGCCAAAGGCTCTGGTGGTGACGCCGTCTTGGGCTCCATGGCGAACTCCGCCTTGCTGGTCTTGGTCTCGTTGCACCGATATGGAAACCTTTGCCTGATGCCTCGGGATTCCTCATTTGCGCTTGCCTCTTTAGCACCAAAGAGGAAACGAGGACACTGCGCGCTGGCGCCCGCCTGGCTCCAGTCGTCATGGTTTGCGTCATAGAAACCTCGCGAGGTATCCCTTACCTTGATCTCTCCGCCCCTAGCGAGCCGCCTTGGTGAGGCCGCCCCTGAGGAGGTCTTGCGTCGTCCGCCTCACAAGGCTTGGCCCCTCGCGAGGGTCTTGAGTGTTTGTTGGTGAACATGGGTTGTACAGGGCCACTGGTGGAGCCACGCTGTGGACCACAGGCAGGCAAGTCTGGGGACCCCGTTCCCAGGACGCCGACACCACCGCCAAGGCCTAATCTCTCTCGGGAGGGCTGATCTGGAGTCCGTTTGGGGCTCCAGAGAGGGGAATCCGTCGCCATCATCATCATCAACCTTCCTCTGTCACTAATTTCATGATGCTCACCGCCGTGCGTGAGTAATTCCATTGTAGGCTTGCTGGGTGGTAATGGGTTGGATGAGATTTATCATACAATCGAGTTAGTTTTGTAAGGGTTTGATCCCTAGTATCCATTATGTTCTGAGATTGATGTTGTTATGACTTTGCTATGCTTAATGCTTGTCACTAGGGCCCGAGTGCCATGATTTCAGATCTGAACCTATTATGTTTTCATGAATATATGTGAGTTCTTGATCCTATCTTGCAAGTCTATAGTCACCTATTATGTGTTATGATCCGTTAACCCCGAAGTGACAATAATCGGGATACTTACCGGTGACGACCGTAGTTTGAGGAGTTCGTGTATTCACTAAGTGTTTATGCTTTGGTCCGGTACTCTATTAAAAGGAGGCCTTAATATCCCTTAGTTTCCAATAGGACCCCGCTGCCACAAGAGGGTAGGACAAAAGATGTCATGCAATCTCTTTTCCATAAGCACGTATGACTATATTCGGAATACATGCCTACATTACATTGATGAACTGGAGCTAGTTCTGTGTCACCCTATGTTATAACTGTTGCATGAGGAATCGCATCCGACATAATTATCCATCACTGATCCATTGCCTACGAGCTTTTCACATGTTGATATCTGCTTAGTTACTTTTCCGTTGCCACTATTACAATTACTACAAAACTGCTACTATTACTTTTGCTACCGTTACCGTTACTATCATATTACTTTGCTACTACATACTTTGCTGCAGATATTAAGTGTAGTGACCAGACCTCGAACAGTCTGATCTCTGTGCTCCGGTGTCATCCTTGGATCAGTAATGCTGACACCACATAGTACTCGGAGGATTTATAGCAGAGTAGCAATCACACACTTATTACATCGAGGATCTCAAAAGAGAACTTATTACAATAAATATGGCTTAAGGCCATCTAAGAACGATAACAACGGAAGGCTTGGAAGATAAGCGAGTCCATCAACTCCAACGGCATCACTGAGTATAGAACCACGACCTAAAAACTCCTTAATCGTCGTCTGAAAAGTCGGCAACATTAACGTTGCAGCCCGAAAATGGGTCAGCACATGGACTATGCTGGCAAAGTAACACATGGAGAGTAATGGAATGAAACAGCTATACTATATGCATATTTGGCTGGTGGAAAGCTCTATGGTTACAGTTTTGCGTAAAGCCAATTTTCCCTATTTCAAAGGAATAAATTTATTTAACTATCATGGTAGTTGTTAAACATTGAGAATGGTTGATAGCATTCTCAATCCCAATTAAGCATCATCATTAAACAAAACCCAATAAAATTAATTTAGAGTAACATGTTGAGATTCACATGATAATCCAGGTACTAGATACTCAAGATGTCCATAACCGGGGACACGACTAACCATGATTAGTTTTTACACTCTGCAGAGGTTTGCGCACTTTTCCCCACAAGACTCGATCGCCTCCGTTTGGTTTCTCACACTACATGGTGTTTGAGAAGACGGATGACCGAGACATAGTCTTTCAGAAGCGCTAGCACCTTACGATCGGGTAGACCGTACCACCTACATCCCCTACATCTGCTAGTCTACCACTGTAAGAGTTCGCACGACTTAGTCAACTATGCTAGAGCCCATAATAACTTGTGGCTGCACATGGAAGTTTCTAGTAGGAATAGTCTCATGATCCCTTTGAGCCTGGGTGGCGGTCCAAAAGAAAACAGGCAAGTCCTGGAATACCTAGGTGCCTCAATCCACCCAGATGTGTGTTTAAGTTGCAGCCTTAGATAAACCATTAATTAACAAACTCACATCTGTCATGGATATCACTCACCCAATCCACGTCTACTAGCATAGCATGGCATAATAAGCAACATAGAAGTAACTCCCAAAGGTTTGATAATAAACAGGTAATAGGTACTACCTCAACTACTTCCCATCCCACAATTTAATTAGATCCTAATCATGCAATGTGTGAGGATTGATCTAATGCAATAAAACTGGGTAGTAGGAAAGATATGATCAAAGTGTTACTTGCCTTGCTGATGATCCGGGAAACCTAGCAATTCGAAGAACAAGCGGCGCACTCCGGGTACTCTATCGCAGACAAACAAACAAGCATACAATAAGTACTCATCTAATGCACAAGTAAAACTCAAATAAGAGATCTAACCAGAAGGTTCAACTTAAGAACTCCGGTTGGCAAAAAGAATCAAATCGAACGAAGCAACGAAAGTCAAACAGCGAAAGAAAACAACTTCGTTCTACTAATCTGGATCTAGGGCAAATTTTATAGTCGCAAAATCTTGTTTAAGTTGGTTAAACGGATAGAGGGGTTCGAGACGAAACTCCAGGCGCTTGAATCGCCTGATTCCGATAAACGAACAAAAAGTTATACTAAAACGAAAATCGGATCAGGAATCGCGATCAGAAAAATCACGGATTTAATCCGAGAAAAAGAAAAACGCCAAACGTTCGCTAGAACGAACGAACGGACAAACGCTCACTATTTAAATAAACCGGAAAACCGATCTATTTTAAAAAAACCGAATCTAAAAAAAACCGACGGAAAACCGATCCGTTTTCTAAAAAACCGGGCACATATTTCAAGGCAGCAACGAATCTCGGCGAGCGTGCGGGCAGGGCGGCGGCTCCGGGGGGCGGCGCGTGGGCGGCGACGGCGGGCGGCGAGCGGCGCGCAGGCGGCGGCGGCGGGGCAGGCGGCGGCGGCGGGGTCGGGCGGCTGGGGCGGGGTCGGGCGGCTGGGGCGGCTCGGGGCTAGGGTTCCCCCGGGGCTGGGCCGGCTTATAAAGCCACCTCGGGCCGGAGTCCTATCCGGACACGGCCCGTAGGTCGGTTCATTTTTTTAAATATTACGCGCAGAAGAAAAATAAAAAGAAATACTAAACGGATTCCAAAAATTCCGAAATAAATTTTCACGGGCTTCTAAAATCAAGCCGCACAAGGTGAACATTTATTTGGGACCTAAATACAATTTTGAAAAATGCACATTTTTCCTAAATTCAAATAAAATAACGAAAAACTCCGAAATAAAATCTTATTTGATTTTATTATTAAATCCTCAATATTTCTTTATTTTGGGAAAGTCATTTTATTCCCTCTCTCATATTTTTGTAATAGAAATAATTGACGATAAAATAAATAAAATCAAATGATCCTATTCTCAAAATTTGAGAAAACTCAAATATGAAAATAACGAAATCTCCAACTCTCTCCGTGGGTCATTGAGTTGCGTAGAATTTCTAGGATCAACCAAAATGCAAAATAAAATATGGTATGCAATGATGATCTAATGTATAACAATCCAAATTGAAAATTTGGGATGTTACAAACCTACCCTCCTTAAGATGAATCTCGCCCTCGAGATTCGGGTTGGCTAGAAAATAGGTGAGGGTGGTCCTTAAGCAAATCTTCCTCTCACTCCCAGGTGGCTTCATCCTCCGTGTGGTTGTTCCACTGAACTTTGCAAAACTTGATAACTTTGCTGCGGGTGACTCGACTGGCACACTCGAGAATCTTAATTGGTTTCTCCTCGTATGTCAAATCGTTATCCAACTGAATAGTTTCCACAGGCACTATGTCTCTCAACGGTATGTCAGCCATGTCCGCATGACACTTCTTCAACTAGGAAACGTGGAACACATCATGAACTCCTGACAATCCTTCAGGTAATTCCAACTTGTAGGCCACTTCTTCCATACGCTTCAAAACTCGATATGGTCCTACAAATCGTGGCGCTAACTTCCCTTTAACTCCAAAACGCTTTGTTCCCCGAAGTGGAGATACTCGAAGATAAGCTTTATCTCCAACTTCGTAAATTGTCTCCTTGCGTTTAGAATCTGCATAACTCTTCTGTCTGGACTGGGCTATCTTGAGCCTATCGCGAATCAACTTCATCTTCTGTTCAGACTCTTTAATCAAGTCAGGTCCAAACAACTGGCGGTCTCCAACTTCGTCCCATGACAACGGTTTCCTGCACCTCCTTCCGTACAAAGCTTCGAAAGGGGACATCTTCAAACTGGTTTGGTAACTGTTGTTGTAAGAGAACTCTGCATATGGCAAATTATCGTCCCAACTAGATCCATAATCTAGCGCACAAGCTCTCAGCATATCTTCCAAAATCTGATTAACTCTCTCGGTCTGTCCATCTGTCTATGGATGAAAAGCTGTACTGAATTCTAGCCTGGTTCCCAACGTATCATGCAACTGCTTCCAGAACTTTGAGGTAAACTGGGTTCCCCTATCTGATACGATACTCCTTGGAACTCCATGCAGACATACGATCCTGGTCATGTATATCTTTGCCAACTTAGCACTGTTGTAAGTGGTCTTTACTGGGATGAAATGAGCTACCTTCGTCAATCGATCGACTACAACCCAAATTGAGTCATAGCCTGAACGAGTCCTGGGTAATCCCGTGATAAAATCCATGCCTAGCTTATCCCACTTCCATTCGGGTATCGGCAATGGTTGTAACAATCCTGCTGGCTTCTGATGCTCTGCCTTTACTCTCTGACATACATCACAAACTGCTACGTACTCCGCAATATCCTTCTTCATTCCGGTCCACCAGAATATATCCTCCAAATCCAAGTACATCTTGGTATTTCCTGGGTGAATCGAATATGGTGAGTCGTGTGCCTCTTGCAGTATCAACTTCCTGATCTCCGGGTCATTGGGCACGTAAACGCGGTCTTCAAACCATAGGGTATCGTGTTCATCCTCACGAAATCCCTTAGCTTTTCCTTTGCTAAGTTTCTCCTTAATGGCGGCAATCTCTTTGTCAGTCTTCTGAGCTTCTTTGATTCTATCCATCAAGGTTGACTGAATCTCCAATGCTGCTACATAGCCTCTCGGAACTATTTCCAAACATAGTTCACGAAGATTTTCTGCTAACTCCCTTGGTATTTCTCCCGTCATTAATGTATTGACATGGCTCTTACGGCTTAATGCGTCAGCTACTACATTAGCCTTTCCGGGGTGATAATGCAATCTCATATCATAATCCTTGATGAGCTCCAACCATCTCATTTGTCTGAGATTCAACTCCTTCTGTGTGAAAATGTACTTCAAACTCTTATGATCCGTGTACACCTCACAATGATTTCCAATGAGGAAATGCCTCCATGTTTTCAAAGCATGCACTACGGCTGCTAACTCCAAATCATGCGTGGCATAATTCAACTCATGAGGCTTTAGTTGTCTTGAGGCATATGAAACAACTCTCCCTTCCTGCATAAGCACTGCTCCAAGTCCTCGATGTGAAGCGTCGTAATACACCTCATAATCTTTGGTCTGGTCTGGCAAAATCAACACTGGTGAGGTAACCGAACGTTTCTTCAACTCCTGGAAACTAGCCTCACATTCCTCCGTCCATATGAACTTGGTATCTTTCTTTAACAACTCAATCATAGGCTTCGCAATCTTTGAGAAATTCTCAATAAATCTCCGGTAGTATCCTGCGAGTCCAAGAAAACTCCGGATCTCTCCAACTGTTGTTGGGGCTTCCCACTTGGTCACGGTATCAACTTTAGTGGGATCAACTGCTATACCTTCTCCAGATATAACGTGTCCGAGGAATCCTACTTCCTTCAACCAAAACTCACATTTGCTGAACTTGGCATATAATTGATGTTCTCTGAGCTTTCCAAGTAACAAACGCAAATGCTCCTTATGCTCCTCTTCATTCTTCCAATAAACCAGGATATCATCAATGAACACTACGATGAACTTATCCAAAAATTCCATAAACACTTTGTTCATCATGTTCATAAAATAGGCAGGTGCATTAGTCAGACCAAATGACATAACAGTATACTCGTACAACCCATACCTGGTGGTAAAAGCTGTCTTAGGAATATCCTGTTCTCGAATCTTCAACTGGTGGTATCCTGATCACATATCGATCTTTGAAAATACCTTAGCTCCTTGCAATCGATCAAACAGATCATTAATCATTGGTAGTGGGTACTTGTTCTTGATTGTTACTTCATTCAATCCTCGATAATCAACAACCATCCTTAACGATCCATCCTTATTTTCCACTAGAAGTACTGGCGATCCCCAAGGCGAAGAACTTGGGCGAATATATCCCTTATCCAGTAACTCCTTAATCTGCTTCTTAATTTCCACCAAATCCTTTGCTGGCATCCTATATGGTCTCTTTGATATTGGCCCTGTGCCTGGCAATAGCTCAATCAAAAACTCAGTATCTCTATCCGGTGGCATGCCTGGCAACTCCTCTGGAAATAATTCAGGGAAATCCCTTACCACTGGTACTTCCTCCTGCACAACTCCTGTTAAACAATTTACTTGAGTCCTCTTTGGCACATGTCGGGATACATACTTGATCCTTCTCCCTTCTGGTGTGGTAAGCAAAATTGACTTACTAGCACATTCAGTATTCCCTTCATACTTTGATAACCAATCCATGCCTAATATCACATCCAATCCTTGGGATTCCAATACTATTAGGTCTGAGGGAAAAACGTAGTTACCAATCCTTAATGATAACCAATCAACCATAGACTAGCCACATACTCTGCTCTAGGCGAGGTTACTAACATGGGTGACCTAAGGGCTTGGGTTGATAGGTTATACTTATCCACAAATCCCCTTGAGATGTATGAATGCGATGCACCAGTATCAAAAAGAACGAGTGCAGTAAATGACTTAACCAAAAACTTACCTATTACTGCATCGGGCTGAGCTTCAACCTCCTCCACGCTAACGTGGTTCACCTGTCCCCTATTGAAAGGGTTCGGCTTCTTCCCAGAACTTCCATTGCCATTTTGGCCTTCAGGACATTCATTGGCATAATGTCCGGTCTTCTGACACTTAAAGCAAGTGACTTGGCTCAGCTCCTTCTTGGCTGGGGTTGATGGGTTGGTGCGATTCTGGCCGTTGCTTCCTCCATTGCCATTACCATTCTTGGTGCCATTGTGATTGTGCGAGCTACCTCCTCCATGGGTATGCTGAACATGTCCTCCCGGTCTAGGGGTAAAACGTGGCTTCTGCTGAGCTCCTGAAGTGTACTTTCCTTGTCCATACTTCCTCTTGCGATTCTCAATTTGCTGCTGCTTCCCTTCAATCATAAGAGCACGATCTACCAACTCCTGGTAGTTGTTGAAGGTGGCTACCATCAACTGCATGCTCAAGTCATCATTCAGTCCTTCCAAAAACTTCTCCTGCTTAGCTGCATCCGTAGTGACGTCATCTGGTACATAACGTGCTAACTTACTAAAGTCCTCCACATACTGGCCAACTGTCCGTCCTCCTTGGCGCAAGTTGCGAAACTCACGCTTCTTCATGGCCATAACTCCTTCTGAAACATGGGCAGTACGAAAAGCCTGCTGAAACTGGTCCCATGTGACAGTGTCGACTGGGAAAGTGGCTGTGAAATTCTCCCACCATGATGCTGCGGGTCCTTCAAGCTGATGTGCGGCAAACTTCACCTTCTCTGCATCTGTGCATCCTGTTGTGGTCAATTCCCTAGCTGTCTTGCGGAGCCAATCATCTGCTACAATCGGCTCGGTGCTACTAGAAAACACCGGCGGATTCAACCTAAAAAAACGGGCTAAGTGATCAACAGGTGGTGGTGGTGGGTTGTGGTGGTTGTTCCCCTGATTCTGATTCTGGACTAGCAACTGCATCAATGTGTTCTGCTGCTGGATCAACTGGGTGAGCTCCGGTGGAAAGGCAAATCCGGGGTCACGTCTCGGAGGCATCTAAGGGTTTTAGAAAAGATGAGATGTAAGAATAGAGGGGGTCTAAAGAGAAAACACTACCCATATGCACATGAGGCAAAAGCAAACAATTCACTTCATTCAATCAAACAAGGGCATACAATCGATCTATCTATCACAAAAGTGCTCGGACTACTATATTTACTTGGTGGACTACTACTACTGATGAGGTGGTCTACTAGAAATATTGTTCGGTGGCAGACTCCATGATATTTGCTCCAGTTTCATCAACATAGTCATCATCGCTACTATCTGGATCCAAGTCGGTGTCGTCGATGATGATGTAGTCTTCCGGGCTAATCTCCTTGGGTTCTTCGTCTTCCTTTACTGGCATAGGGTCTCCCATAAATATTCCAATATTCTTGATCAGGTCGTCATTCTTCTCCACCAATACTTCAATTTCCTCTTCATAACCTTCACGTGTAGCCTTGAGTTCTTCCTCCAGTTCCTTGATTCTAGTCTTAGCCTTCTTCAGATCTATCATGTCGGCACACATCTGGTTCTCCTGTCGTCGAATGTGCTGGTTTAGCTCCTGGATAAAAGCTGCGATTGATCTATCATTCCTGGTGCTGATCATCTCCCAGTGCTCATCTCGGCGCCCACAAATCTGGTAGATAGTATCCTTGAGATCCTTGCGGTAGACTTCTCCAATACGTCCCATGGCGATGTGAGCTGCCATGCTCTTTCCTAGACTCCAAGTTGGTGCATCAAAAGAAAACTCTATGGGCTCAGTGACTGGCATGAACGTCCTTCCTGGAACTTGAACTTGAATCATTCAGCGCTCTTCTTCAGGTAAAGTGGCGTTGTAGGTTCCGGTGAAGCTTGGTACTCCTATATTCAGGTATCTAGTGACTTCCTTCAAGTGACGTCCAAAGGGTGTATCTTCATCCGGTTGTGTGAACTTGTTCCTTGCATCCGCCATCCTAAAGAGTAGAAAAGATGAGAGGTCAGAAGAGAAGAGAGTGAATAGTGATCTAGGTCTTTTAGCTTAGTGGTCGTGTCCTACAGTCAGCGTGTGCTCTAATACCATCTCTGTAGCGACCAGACCTCAAACAGTCTGGTCTCTGAGCTCCGGTGTCATCCCTGGATCAGTAATGCTGACACCAGACAGTACTCGAAGGATTTATAGCAGAGTAGCAATCACACACTTATTACATCGAGGGTCTCAAAAGAGAACTTATTACAATAAATATGGCTTAAGGCCATCTAATAACGATAACAGCGGAAGGCTTGGAAGATAAGTGAGTCCATCAACTCCAACGGGATCACTGAGTATAGAACCACGACCTAAAAACTCCTTAATCGTCGTCTGAAAAGTCTGCAACATTAACGTTGCAGCCCGAAAACGGGCCAACACATGGAATATGCTGGCAAAGTAACACATGGAGAGTAATGGAATGAAACAGCTATACTATATGCACATTTGGCTGGTGGAAAGCTCAATGGTTACAGTTTTGCGTAAAGCCAATTTTTCCCTACTTCAAATAAATAAATTTATTTAACTATCATGGTAGTTGTTAAACATTGAGAATGGTTGACAGCATTCTCAATCCCAATTAAGCATCATCATTAAACATAACCCAATAAAATTAATTTAGAGTAACATGTTGAGATTCACATGATAATCCAGGTACTAGATACTCAAGATGTCCATAACCGGGGACATGGCTAACCATGATTAGTTTATTACACTCTGCAGAGGTTTGCACACTTTTCCCCACAAGACTCGATCGCCTCCATTTGGTTTCTCGCACTACATGGTGTTTGAGAAGACGGATGACCGAGACATAGTCTTTCAGAAGCGCTAGCACCTTACGATCGGGTAGACCGTACCACCTACATCCCCTACATCTGCTAGTCTACCACTGTAAGAGTTCGCACGACTTAGTCAACTATGCTAGAGCCCATAATAGCTTGTGGCTGCACACGGAAGTTTCTAGTATGAATAGTCTCATGATCCCTTTGAGCCTGGGTGGCGGTCCAAAAGAAAACAGGCAAGTCCTGGAATACCCAGGTGCCTCAATCCACCCAGATGTTTGTTTAAGTTGCCACCTTAGATAAACCATTAATTAACAAACTCACATCTGTCATGGATATCACTCACCCAATCCACGTCTACTAGCATAGCATGGCATAATAAGCAACGTACAAGTAACTCCCAAAGGTTTGATAATAAACAGGTAATAGGTACTACCTCAACTACTTCCCATCCCATAATTTAATTAGATCCTAATCATGCAATGTGTGAGGATTGATCTAATGCAATAAAACTGGGTAGTAGGAAAGGTATGATCAAAGTGTTACTTGCCTTGCTGATGATCCGGGAAACCTAGCGATTCGAAGTAACAAGCAGCGCACTCCGGGTACTCTATCGCAGACAAATAAACAAGAATACAATAAGTACTCATCTAATACATAGGTAAAACTCAAATAAGAGATCTAACCAGAAGGTTCAACTCAAGAACTCCGGTTGGCAAAAAGAATCAAATCGAACGAAGCAACGAAAGTCAAACGGCGAAAGAAAACAACTTCGTTCTACTAATCTGGATTTAGGGCAAATTTTACAGTCGCAAAATCTTGTTTAAGTTGGTTAAACGGATAGAGGGTTTCGAGACGAAACTCTAGGCGCTTGAATCGCCTGATTCCGATAAACGAGCGAAAAGTTATACTAAAACGAAAATCACATCAGGAATCGCGATCAGAAAAATCACGGATTTAATCCGAGAAAAAGAAAAACGACGAACGTTCGCTAGAACGAACGAACGAACGAACGCTCGCTATTTAAATAAACCGGAAAACCGATCTATTTACAAAAAACTGAATCTAAAAGAACCGACGTAAAACCGATCGGTTTTCTAAAATACCAGGCACGGATTTCGAGGCGGTGGCGAACCTCGGCGAGCGTGCGGGCGGGGCGGGGCGTGGGCGACGACAGCGGGCAGCGAGCGGCGCGGCGGGGCGGCGGCGACGCGCACGCGGCGGCGCGCAGGCGGCGGCAGCAGGGTCGGGCAGCTGGGGCGGCTCGAGGCTAGGGTTCCCCTGGGGCTGGGCCGGCTTATAAAGCCACCTCGGGCCGGAGTCCTAGCCGGACACGACCCGTAGGTCGGTTCGTTTTTTTTATATTACGCGCAGAAGAAAAATAAAAAGAAATACTAAACGGACTCCAAAAATTCCGAAATAAATTTTCACGGGCTTCTAAAATCAAGCCGCACAAGGTGAACATTTATTTGGGACCTAAATGCAATTTTGAAAAACGCACATTTTTCCTAAATTCAAATAAAATAATGAAAAACTCCGAAATAAAATCTTATTTGATTTTATTATTAAATTCTCAATATTTCTTTATTTTGGGAAAGTCATTTTATTCCCTCTCTCATATTTTTGTAATAGAAATAATTGATGATAAAATAAATAAAATCAAATGATCCTATTCTCAAAATTTGAGAAAACTCAAATATGAAAATAACGAAATCCCCAACTCTCTCCGTGGGTCATTGAGTTGCGTAGAATTTCTAGGATCAACCAAAATGCAAAATAAAATATGGTATGCAATGATGATCTAATGTATAACATTCCAAATTGAAAATTTGGGATGTTACATTAAGTCTTTCACGTGCGGTTAAATTGACAACTCAACTGTTAATACTTCAGAATATTCTTTGGCTCCCCTTGCGTCGAATCAATAAATTTGGGTTGAATACTCTACCCTCGAAAACTGTTGCGATCCCCTATACTTGTGGGTTATCAAGACTATTTTCTGGCGCCGTTGCCGGGGAGCATAGCTCTATTCTTTGAGTCACTTGGGATTTATATCTGCTGATCACTATGAAGAACTTGAAAGATAAAAGAACCAAGATTTTTCCGTCAACTACGATGGGAGGTAAGGAACTGCCATCTAGCTCTGCACTTGATTCACCTTCTGTTTTGAGTAAACTTGTGACACTTACTCCTGCTATTCATTCTGATATGTCGCATGTTATTTATGATGCCACTTCTGCTTTGCATGATACTTATGATGAAACTACTTCTATGCTTGATAATATTGTGCTATTAGGTGAATTTCTTGATGAACAATTTGCTAGGGTTAGAGAGAATGAAATTATTGAAACTGATAATATTGATGAAAGTGATGATGAAAATTCTCCCCCTAAATATGAATTGCGTGTTGTGCCTGAGGGTTATGTTATGGATGAAGAAATTGCTAGAAATTGTTTAGCTTGCAATGGTAGATATGATCTTAAGAAATTATTAGCTAAGCTTAAAGAAAAATCTTTGAATGCTAGAATGAAATATGACCCTGTTTTGCTACTTCACCTATCTGTATTTCCGATAAGGATTATGATTTCTCTGTAGATCCGGTGGTAATTACTTTGGTTGAATCTGATCCTTTCTATGGCTCTGAATCTGAAACTATTGTGGCACATCTTATTAAATTAAATGATATAGCCACCCTATTCACTAATGATGAGAAAACTCGCTACTATTATATCCTTAAGTTATTTCCATTCTCATTAAAGGGTGATGCTAAAACATGGTTTAATTCTCTTGATACTGGTTGTGTGCGTAGTCCCCAGGATATGATTTATTACTTCTCTGCTAAATATTTCCCCGCTCATAAGAAACAAGTTGCATTAAGGGAAATATGTAATTTTGTGCAAATTGAAGAAGAGAGCCTCCCACAAGCTTGGGGGAGGCTTCTCCAATTACTTAATGTTTTGCCTGATCATCCTCCCAAGAAAATGAAATACGTGATATCTTTTATAATGTACTAACTAATGCTTCGAGAGACCACCTGGATAGTTGTGCTCGTTGTGTTTTTAGGGAAAGAACTGTTGATCAAGCTGAATTGCTATTGAATAATATGTTGAGTAATGAAAATGATTGGACACTTCCTGAACCAACTCCTAAGCCAACTCCAAAGAAAAGGGGTATTCTATTTCTCAGTCCTGAAGATATGCAAGAGGAAAAGAAATCTATGAAAGAAAAAGGTATTAAAGTTGAATATGTTAAGAATTTACCACCTATTAAAGAGATACATGGTCTTGATAACCGACACAGGTAGTAAAGGTAAATTCTCTCTATATATTTGATAAATGTGAAATCTCGTCTACTAAAATTGCTAGCCAATGCTTGGATGAGTTTGATGACTTTATGGTTAAACAAAAAAACTTCAATGCTTATGTTGGTAGACAATTGAAATGTAATGCTTATATGATTGAACACTTGAGTGATTATATGTCTAGAGTTAAAGGTGAACTTAAACTCATTAGTAAACAAGCTTCTATGATTACCACTCAAGTAGAACAAGTACTTAAAGCTCAGAATGATTAGCTCGATGAATTAAATAATAAGAAAAATGATAATGCTGTTAGAGTTGTGACTAGAGGGGGTAAAATGACTCAGGAACCTTTGTATCCTGAGGGCCACCCTAAGAGAATTGAGCAAGATTCTCAGAGAACTAATGTTGATGCACCTAGAACTTTGCATGCTTCTAGTGAACCTGTTGTTGACACACCTAAGAATCCCAATGATATTTCTATTTCTGATGCTGAAACACAATCTGGTAATGAACATGAACCTAGTGATAATGTTAATGATGATGTTCATGTTGATGCTCAACCTAGCAATGACAATGATGGAGATCGAACCTGCTATTGATCTTGATAACCCACAATCAAGGAATCAAAGTTATGATAAGAGAGACTTTGTTGCTAGGAAGCACGGTAAATAAAGAGAACCATGGATTCATAAACCCATGCCTTTTCCTCCTAAACCATCCAAGAAAAAGGATGATGAGGATTTTGAGCGCTTTGCTGAAATGATTAGACCTATCTTTTTGCCCATGCGTTTGACTGATATGCTTAAAATGAATCCTTATGCTAAGTATATGAAAGATATTTTCACAAATAAAAGAAAGATACCGGATGCTGAAATTTCCACCATGCTTGCTAATTATACTTTTAAGGGTGGAATACCAAAGAAACTAGGAGATCCCGGAGTACCAACTATACCATGCTCCATTAAGAGAAACTATGTTAAAGCTGCTTTATGTGATCTCGGAGCCGGTGTTAGTGTTATGCCTCTCTCTTTATATCGTAGACTTGATTTGAATAAGTTGACACCTACTGAAATATCTTTGCAAATGGATGATAAATCAACTGTTATACCTGTCGGTATTTGTGAGGATGTGCTTGTGGTGGTTGCAAACGTTACTATTTTAACGGACTTGGTTATTCTTGATATTCCCGAGGACGATAGTATGTTTATTTTTCTTGGTACGCTTTCTGAATACTGCAAGGGCTGTTATTGATTGCAACAAAGGCAATGTCACTTTTCATGTTAATGGTAATGAGCATACGGTACACTTTCCGAGGAAACAACCTCAAGCCCGTAGTATCAATTCTATTGGAAAAATTTCAACGATTACTATTGGGGGTTTTGAATTTCCCCTTCCTATTGTCAAGAGGAAATATGATATTCTTATTGTTGGGGACATGCATATCCCCGTTGAGGTAACCTAGTGTTATTCGAAAATTCTGCGGTTTCTTGCGATTCAGAATGAGTTTGTTAACAAGACTTAATCAACCTTGTTAGTGGATTCTTTTTGATGAGCATGAGATGGATGAAGTTAGAAAACACAACTCTATGTACCCTCTTTTTACTTTCTGTTATTTAGATTTAATAAAGCAAAAATAGTATTTTCTTTCTGTTTTCTGAATTATCCTTGCAATAAAAATACCCCGAAAATAGAAGTCCTCCAAATGTCCTGAAAATTTTATATGATTTTTCTAGAATATTTAAGAATTATTGGCACTGAGAACACACCTGGGGGCCACACCACCTGGCCACGAGGGTCCAGGGCGCGCCGACCCCCCCGGGGCGCGCCCCCCTACCTCGTGGCCGACACATGGGCCCCCTCCACTTATTCTTGCACCCACACACTTCTTCCTCCAGAAAAAATCATCCACCAGCTCAAACCCGAGTTCTAGCTCATCTTGCTGCCATTTTCAATCTCCTTGCTCAAAGCTCCATTCACAAAACTGCTTTGGAGGATTGTTCTTCGATATGTGACTCCTCCAATGGTCCAATTAGTTTTTGTTCTAATGCCTTATTTATTGCAATTTTTTGCTGCTTAGGTGACATTTTTCTTGAGCTTGCATGTCAAATTTATATGGTCCCAAGTAGTTTTAATGCATGATATAGTCTCTAGGCACTTGTAGGAGTAGTTGTTATCAATTTTGTTGAGTTTGATTCACTTTTATTTTGAGTTACTAAAAATTTCAGAAATTTTTCAGAGGAAGAGATATGTTTAGGAAAACGTACCAAGGTACTTCCTCAAGGAAGCAAGGGCCTAGGCTCGCGATACGTGAGCCGGATTATGAACTACCAAGGGAAGCTCAAGTGCGGCCTTGTGAATGGCTGTCAGAAGATTTTTTGGTCCAAGCAGGAATTAAGGAGGAATTTGACGCGTATGTGCATAATGCTGAACTTGAGGGCTTCGTGTCAGATAAGTGCCCCCAATATTATCACATAACTGATTCCTTTGTGAGAAGGTTTAAATTTACATCATCACGCAATTCTTACACTGTCCTATTTGATCTCTATGATAAATCTTATACCATGGATTTAGAAGATTTTAATACTGCTTGTAAACTCCCGCGGTGGGGTAATGCTAGTGAGCCTCGCAAATCTGAATATAAAGACTTTCTTGCTAGTATTACTGTTGGGGAATCTAGGGAAATCACCCAATCTACCATAGGGAGCATTCATTTTCCTTCCATACATTATTTTGCTCTCTTCGTGGGTAGATGCATTAACGGTAAAGATGAGGCTTGTCACATGTGCGTTCCAAATCTTAGTGTCCTCAAGAGTGCTGTATTAGGTGATAAACAATATAAATTGGGGGCTATTATTGCACATAGGTTGCATCTTAATAGTTTAAGTGGAGACTTGTTTGGTGGAATTTATGCAACTCGTGTAGCTAATTTTCTTGAGATACCCATACATGAGAATGATATTGAGTTGCCTCCTGCTTATCTAGATTTTAATGCTATGGTTTGCCATCAGTTTATTGATAGGAATGAACAACCTCTTCAATATCGACTAATCTTTGATAGGCGTCGCACTGTC
The DNA here is from genome assembly GCA_034509565.1 of Triticum monococcum. Lineage (NCBI taxonomy): Eukaryota > Viridiplantae > Streptophyta > Magnoliopsida > Poales > Poaceae > Triticum > Triticum monococcum. The sequence continues at coordinate 73,418,392 of CM067843.1, forward strand.
CATGTTGCTCTCCCTGCTCCTGCTTTCTTTGACTTTCAGACAAAAGGGAGATATGTTATAACCAGGGAGGAGGCAAACGAGTACGAGAGGAGGACGGAGGCAGCTCGCCTCCAAGCTACAGCTCTTCAGGCAGTAGCTGCTACATCTCAGTACGAGCCCAGCTTCAACTTCGGATATCCACCAGGACATCCGTGGCCATAGACCAAATTAAGCCAAAAGCCTAAGCATGGGGGAGTACGTATTTCTCACCGACATTACATTCATGTTCACACACTCATTCCAGTTGTTGGTGCTCATACTTTTTCATTGTATCATCCATGCTAGGTTATTTTCTTTTTAAGCCTTATTCTTGTGTGTTTGAAAACCCTTAATAAAAACCCAAAAAAATAGTTGTAGCTTTTAGCTAGTTTACTTTCCATGCTTGTAGTAGTAGTAATTAAAAGAAAACCCAAAAATATTTCTCATTCTTCTTTTACTTGTTGGGAGCTTTCCCGTGTAAATAGTTTTATTTCTTTTCTTTTCTTTGGGGGTCGAGAGGAGAAGACCATGATGAAAATGTTGAGTGGATCTCATTTGAATTATTGTTGACCTAACAAAGAGCCCATATTACCTTGTCTTCTCCCTTGAATTGAATACTTGCAGAATCCAGCTTAGTCCAATGCACGCACACTATTATTATTATCCACACCGTTCGGTTGTGCAAGTGAAAGGCAATAATGACAATATATGATGAACTGATTGAGATGAGGGAAGCTGGTATGAACTCGACCTCTCTTATTTTTGTAAATATGATTAGTTCATCGTTCCTGATTCAGCCTATTATAAATGAAACATGTTTGCAATGACAATTAGAGATTATAGTTTCTCATGCCATGCTTAATTTCCTAGGAGTTTATAATGGTTTACCTTGCGTGCCAACATGCTATTAAAATGGTTGTAATGTGGTATGATAGGGTGGTATCCTCCTTTGAACGATTCGAGTGGCTTGACTTGGCACATGTTCACGCATGTAGTTGAAACAAATTCAACATAGCCTCCACGATATTTATGTTCATGGCGAATTATATCCTACTCGTGCTTGCATTCAGTGTTGATTAATTTTAATGCATTGTCATGACTGTTGTCGCTCTCTAGCTAGTCGCTTCCCAGTCTCTTTCTAGCCTTCACTTGTACTAAGCGGGAATACTGCTTCTGCATCCAACTCCATAAACCCCAAAGTTATTCCATATGAGTCCACCATACCTTCCTATATGCGGTATCTACCTGCCGTTCCAAGTAAATTTGTACGTGCCAAACTCTAAACCTTCAAATGAAATTATGTTTTGTATGCTCGAATAGCTCATGTATCAACTAGGGCTGTCTATATCTTCCATGTTAGGCGGGTTATTCTCAAGAGGAGTGGACTCCGCTCCTCATTCACGAGAAAATGGCTAGTAACCGGGATGCCCAGTCCCATGCTCAAATCAAATCAAAATAATTGCAAACAAAACTCCCCCAGGATTGTTGTTAGTTGGAGGCACCCGTTGTTTCGGACAAGCCATGGATTGATGTTTGTTGGTGGTAGGGGGAGTATAAACTTTATAATGTGTGTAGCATGGAAGATATCGAGATCTCTCGGTTGCCATGTTGACAATGAAAGTATATCGCTCAAAATATTATTCATCTCCATTTAAAAAATTGAGCTCTGGCACCTCTACAAATCCCTGCTTCCCTCTGCGAAGGGCCTATCTATTTACTTTTATGTTGAGTCATCATCTTATTAAATAGCACCAGTTGGAGAGCACCACTGTCATTTGCATGTATTATTATTAGTTTACATTGAGTATGACTGTGACTGGATCTCTTTTACCATGAATTACAATGTTTAGTCAGTCTTTGAACTTCAAAGGTGCTCTGCATTTATGTTTTGCGGTCTCATAAAGGGCTAGCGAGATACCATCTTGTTATATCATATTATGATTGTTTTGAGAAAGTGTTGTTATCCGAGATTATTATTATTGCTCGCTAGTTGATTATGCCATTGATATGAGTAAACATGAGACCTAAGTGTTATTGTGAATATGGTTAGTTCATAATCTTTGCTGAAAACTTGAATGCTGACTTTACATATTTACAACAACAAGAGCAAACAGAGTTTGTAAAAGTTTTTCTGTATCACTTTCAGTTTGTCAACTGAATTTCTTGAGGACAAGCAAAGGTTTAACCTTGGGGGAGTTGATATGTCTCCATCGTATCTACTTTTCCAAACACTTTTGCCCTTGTTTTGGACTCTAACTTGCATGATTTGAATGGAACAAAACCCGGACTGACGCTGTTTTCAGCAGAATTGCCATGGTGTTATTTTTGTGCAGAAATAAAAGTTCTCGGAATGACCTGAAAATCAACGGGGAATATTTTTGGAATATATAAAAATTACTGGTAAAAAATCAAGGCCAAGGGGGCCACACCCTATCCACGAGGGTGGGGGCGTGCCTACCCCCACTGGGCGCGCCCCCTGCCTCGTGGGCCCCCAGATGCTCCACTGACCTCAACTCCAACTCTATATATTCACGTTCGGGGAGAAAATCAAAGAGAAGGATTCATCGCATTTTACGATACAGAGCCGCCGCCAAGCCCTAATCTCTCTCGGGAGGGCTGATTTGGAGTCCGTTCGGGGCTCCGGAGAGGGGAATCCATCGCCATCATCATCATCAACTTTCCACGATCACCAATTTCATGATGCTCACCGTCGTGCGTGAGTAATTCCATCGTAGGCTTGCTGGACAGTGATGGTTTGATGAGATTTATCATGTAATCGAGTTAGTTTGTTAGGGTTTGATCCCTAGTATCCATTATGTTCTGAGATTGATGTTGCTATGACTTTGCTATGCTTAATGCTTGTCACTAGGGCCTGAGTGCCATGATTTCAGATCTGAACCTATTATGTTTTCATGAATATATGAGAGTTCTTGATCCTATCTTACAAGTCTATAGTCACCTATTATGTGTTATGATCCGTTAACCCCGAAGTGACAATAATCGGGATACTGACCGGTGATGACCGTAGTTTGAGGAGTTCATGTATTCACTAAGTGTTAATGCTTTGGTCCGATACTCTATTAAAAGGAGGCCTTAATATCCCTTAGTTTCCAATAGGACCCCGCTGCCACGGGAGGGTAGGACAAAAGATGTCATGCAAGTTCTTTTCCATAAGCACGTATGACTATATTTGGAATACATGCCTACATTACATTGATGAACTAGAGCTAGTTCTGTGTCACCCTATGTTATAACTGTTACATGAGGAATCGCATCCGACATAATTATCCATCACTGATCCATTGCCTACGAGCTTTTCACATATTGATCTCTGCTTAGTTACTTTTTTTGACTTAAAGACTGTAAGGGAACCCCTATAGTATAATTGGTGCAACAAACCCAAATTGCAAGTACCATGCCTTGAACCTGGGTGGGTGGGAAGGCATCACACCCTTCCCACCACTAGGATATGCCTTAGTCTACATCACGTCCTCGGTGACGCCCAACATCGGCCATCGCCCTGCGCTTCCACTTGCGTTACAATTACTACAAGACTACTACTGTTACTTTTGCTACCGTTACCGCTACTATCATATTACTTTGCTACTAAATACTTTGCTGCAGATATTAAGTCTTTCAGGTGTGGTTGAATTGAGAACTCAACTGTTAATACTTGATAATATTCTTTGGCTCCCCTTGGGTCGAATCAATAAATTTGGGTTGAATACTCTACCCTCGAAAACTGTTGCAATCCCCTATACTTGTGGGTTATCACATATCGTATAATCAAACCCGCGGATACTTGTGGTGACATTGGAGTATCTAGGTGACATTAGGGTTTTGGTTGATGTGTGTCTTAAGGTGTTATTTTAGTACGAACTCTAGGGTTGTTTGTGACACTTATAGGAATTGCCCAATAGATCAATCAGAAAGAATAACTTTGAGGTGGTTCCGTACCCTACAATAATCTCTTCATTTGTTCTCCGCTATTAGTGACTTCGGAGTGACTCTTTGTTGCATGTTGAGGGATTGTTATATGATCTAATTATGTTATTATTGTTGAGAGAACTTGCACTAGTGAAAGTATGAACCCTAGGCCTTGTTTCTAAGCATTGCAATAGCATTTTGCTCACTTTTACCACTTGATACCTTGTTGTTCTTATATTTTCAGATTACAAAAACCAATATCTACCATCCATATTACACTTGTATCACCATCTTTTCGCCAAACTAGTGCACCTATACAATTTACCATTGTATTGTGTGTGTTGGGGACACAAGAGACTATTTGTTATTTGGTTGCAGGGTTGTTTGAGAGAGACCATCTTCATCCTACGCCTCCCACGGATTGATAACCTTAGGTCATACACTTGAGGGAAATTTGTTGCTGTCCTACAAAACTCTGCACTTGGAGGCCCAACAACGTCTACAAGGATAAAGTTGCATAGTAGACATCACCACCCAAAATACTTTTTCCACCGCCGCAAGCTTCTGTTCTCGAGAGATCCCATCTGGGGGCCTTTTCCGGCACTTTGTCGGAGGGGGAATCAACCATGGAGGGGCTCTACATCAAACTTGATGCCTTCTGATGACGTGTGAGTAGTTTACCACATGCCTACGGGTCCATAGTTAGCTAGATGGCTTCTTCTCTGTCTTTGATCTTCAATACAATGTTCTCCTTGATGTTCTTGGAGATCTATTCGATGTAATCACTTTTTGCGGTGTGTTTGTTGGGATCTGATGAATTGTGAGTTTTTGATCAGATTATCCATGAATATTATTTGAGTCTTCTTTGAACTCTTTTATGCGTGATTATTATAGCTTTGTATTTCTCTCTGATCTATTGATTTTGTTTGGCTAACTAGATTGATTTTCCTTGCAATGGGAGAGGTGCTTTGTGATGGGTTCAATCTTGCGGTGATCTATATCCCAGTGACAGAAAGGGACAAGACACATATTTGTATTATTTCCATTAAGGGAAAAATGAAGGGGTTTATTCATGTGTGAGTTTGCTTGGTCTACATCATGTCAACTTGCTTAAGGCATTACTCCATTCTTTATGAACTTAATACTCTAGATGCATCCTAGATAGCGGTCGATGTGTGGATTAATAGTAGTAGATGCAGGAAGGAGTCGGTCTACTTGCTCGGACGTGATGCCTATATACATGATCATTACCTTGGATATCGTCATGATTATTCGCTTTTCTATCAATTTCTCAACAGTAATTTGTTTACACATCGCATGATATTTTCAAGAGAGAAGCCTCTAGTGAAACTATGCTCACCGGGTCTACTTTTATCACATGTTAAAATTGAAAATACCTTACTACATTTTTTCTTTACTTTATTTTCTTTTGTGTTTCATTTATCTATTTATCATTATAAGATTTAATCTTTGCAATTAACCGCCAAGGGATTGACAACCCCTTGTTCCTGTTGGGTGCAAGTATTTGTTATTTTGTGTGCAGGTACTGCTAATGAGGTGTTGCTTGATTCTCCTACTGGATTGATAACCTTGGTTCTTAACTGAGGGAAAGACTTATCTCTACTGTATCGCATCATCCTCTCCTCTTCAAGGAAATCCGAACGCAACTCACAAGTAGCAGGAAGAATTTCTGGCGCCGTTGCCGGGGAGACATCATCAACATCTATCAAGTACCTACGCATAAACTTTCATCTCCTTGCATTTCCATTATTTTCCATTTGCCTATCATTTTCATCTTCCCCAGTTCTTAAACATTTTTACAAAAATATTTTCTGTTTTCCTTTTTGTTTACTTGTTATCTTGTTTTCCTAGTCAGGATGTCTCAAGAAAATACAAAATTATGTGATTTTTCCAATACTAACAATAAGGACTGTATTAGTACTCTGATTGCTCCTCCCGCCGCTAGTGCGGAGTCTTGTGATATAAATGCCACTTTGGTAAATCTTGTTATGAAAGAACAATTTTCTAGTATCCCTAATAAGGATGGCGCGTCCCATCTTCAATACAATGTTCTTCTCGATGTCCTTGGAGATCTATCCGATGTAATCTTCTTTTACGGTGTGTTTGTTGGGATCCAATGAATTATGGGTTTACAATCAGATTATTCATGAATATTAATTGAGTCTTTTGTGAACTATTTATGCATGATTGTTATAGCTCTGTACTTCTCCCCGATCTATCCGTTTAGTTTGGCCAACTAGATTGATTTATCTTGCAATGGGAAAGGTGCTTTGTGATGGGTTCAATCTTGTGGTGCTTAATCCCAGTGATAGAAAGGGACATGGCACATATTTGTATTGTTGCCATTAAGGATAAAAATATGGGTTTTATTCATATTGCTTGGGTTTACTTTGTCTACACCATTTCATCTTGCTTAAGGCGTTACTCCATTTTTATTAACTTAATACCCTAGATGCATGCTGGATAACGGTCGATGGGTGGAGGAATAGTAGTAGATGCAGGCAGGATTCGATCTACTTTTCTCGAACGTGATGCCTATATACATGATCATTGCCTTGAATATCATCACAACTATATGCTTTTCTATCAATTGCCCAACAGTAATTTGTTCACCCACCGTATGTTATGTGCTCGACAGAGAAGCCTCTAATGAAAACTATGGCCCTGAGTCTACTTTTATCATATATAAAAACAAAAAAATAGCTTGCTACACCTTTTTTCATTTTATTTTGTGTTGCAATTTATCTTATTACCTACCACTACGAGAATTGATCCTTGCAAATAACTGCCGAGGGGATTGACAACCCCGTTGTTTGCATTGGGTGCAAGTATTTGCTTTTGTGTGTGCAGGTACTGTTAACGAGGTTTTGTGTTGTTCTCCTACTAGATCAGGGGCGGATCCAGCGTGGGGTCGTGTAGGGGCGGCCGCCCCAGGTAAATTTTGGAAACCCATGGTACCCCCTACTGCTCTGGTCAACCCTGGGCACCATGGGAGGTGAGCCGAGCTTCCTGCTGTAGGTTTCTGCGCATGCTACAGAGAAGAAGAAAGATAACGCTTCGAGCAGGAAGATGAAAAGATAAGAAAACACTTCGTTAAAGAGATGGGCCAATGAATAAGGCCCAATAAAACTTGAGAAGACCCATTCGTTTTCTGTACGCAGCCCATTCCGTTTCTGTACGCAGCCTTTCACGTTCCCAATTCTTATCGATCGAAACAGATCAACCAACGCTTTACAGATCATGCTGTCGCCCTCTGGTGTTGCCTCGCCTCCTAACCTTGACGAGACACCCTCCATTGTGGCCTCACGGCGGCGCTTCCCAGTTCGTCCAATAGATGGTGTTTGATGGAGGAGAAGGGAGTCCACCGGTTTCTCATGCCATCCGTCACCGCCACGGCCCAACATCACCAACAGAAGCAGCAAAGAGCAGGTCCTTTTGCCCTCCAGTAATTCTCTGGTCTTCCATTCTATCATTTTTTCTAACTTATTGTCACATGGACCTAATTCTTGAATACTGATATTAATTACAAGTAAGATGTTATAGGAAGATTCAGCCAGCAAGAGTCTAAGTTACACTTGTTTAGGGTTTAGGGTTTAAGTTAGACTTTATATGATTTTTTGTAGTATATATTATTCGCTTGGTCCTTTAGGATGAAACTACTCTGAACAATTCATTGTGTTGATCATCTTGGGTAAATGCATACTATTGGCCAATTAATTTTCTTGACTGTCTTATTTGATTGTACCGTGGATTTGATTTTTATTATTATTTTAAAGTCCGCCCCAGGTAACTTTAAATCCTGGATCCGTCACTGTACTGGATTGATAACATTGGTTCTTAACTGAGGAAAATACTTATCTCTATTGTACTGCTTCATCCTCTCCTCTTCGGGGAAAAATCTAGTTACATAGTTTCTCCAACACCTATGGCTATTTGGTGTTTCTCATGCTTTGCTCGTGGTAAAGCCTTCATCATCGGGTCTGACACATTCAAATCCGTGTGAACCTACAGAACCTTCACAAGCCCCTTCTCGACATGATGACCGATGATGTGATACTTGTGCTCGATGTGTCCGGTCTTCATGTGGGATCTTGGTTTCTTTACTTGAGGAACAACACCACTATTATCACAATAGAGTGCCATTGGGTTTATCGCACTTGGGACTACACCAACTTCTTCAAGAAACTTCATGATCCAAACTGGCTCCTTCAAATCTTCTGAAGCCACAATATACTCTGCTTCTATTGTAGAATTCGCAACAGTGTTCTGTTTGAAACTCTTCCAAACCACCGCACCTCCATTTAGGGTGGAAACATAGCCCGATTGAGATTTGTAGTCATCTATATCCGTCATGAAGCTAGCATCAGTGTAACCATTTACAAAAAGCTCTTTGTCTCCTCCATAGATAAGGAGCATATTCTCTTCAAGTTCCATCGACCACTGATACAACTCTAGGCACACCAACATTTGCTTTACCTACAAACAAGTAAATAACTAGTTTGCATGAATAAAACTAAAAGTACTTTGTGAGATAATAAAGAGTTAGTTGTTGTTTTAGTTAGATAACAATTAAGTAAAGGTTTTTGATGTCAGGACCCCGATTCTAAGCCACATCGATCTAGCCGGTAACACCTCATATCACTTTGCGGCCTCACGCACGGTATCCCACGGGTGTCGCCTTACCATGGCCCGGAACCGTTTGCGCCTTTTGGCTCGCGTATATGACAATGTTGCTAGCATCCATATGACCGAGAACCCGGGCCGACATGGCTAGTCGTGAACCCAAAGCGGCACAGACCTATGGAGACAGGCATACATGAATCACAACGAACATGTCGGTCATCAACGAGTGATTCCGGGCTGTAGCACTGGGCTAACAGGACTCCGGGAAATCCCGGGCTGTAGCAGGCTAGACAGGACTCCGGAGATCACCGCGTGACATTTCCCCGAAGGGACAGACATAGGGACGAAGTGAAACACATGCCGGCCAGTCAAGTGTCCTGAACAGTAGTGCTGGGCTAGCAGGACTCCGGTGAACCGGGCTGTAGCAGACTACTATGGCTCGAGGAGCACTAGACTACATTTCCCCATAAGAAAGGCTGCGAAGGACAAACAACTAGATTGTCGGATCCCACTCATACCAAGCATTTCAATCATACATACAATATGCTCGATATGAGTACATACAACATGGCATCACAACAAAACTCTACAACTCAGGTACTTTATTTAAAGGCTCCAGGGAGCCATACATAACATATCCATACAGATAGGGGTCACATGACCCGACACTCAAGTCATACAGTCATACAAGCACATGCGGAAGCAACTAGTCTGAGTACAGACTCTAGAAAGAAAGAAGGCTTCTCGAAGCCTGTCTATCTACATAGGGCCCTCCATGGCCTGGATCACCACCTGGGTGGCTAGTCACTCGTCGACGTCAAGATCTACGTAAAACCCATTGGAGGGGGCAGTGTTGTCGTCTGAAAACAATAAATAAGCAAACATGAGTACAAAGGTACTCAGCAAGTCTTACATCAGAACCTACTGTACATGCTCATTCTCAAGAAGGTGGTGGGGTTTATGCAGCAAGCCAGCTTTGACTCTTGGCTAAGCTATCCTACGGAATCTTTTAGCAAAATAGTTTTCGCACACGAGTCCACTACTCACCATCACAATACTCCACCGTGGATCCTCCCTCGTAACCTGCGAGGGGGCCATCCTCGGTACTCACACTTATCTTGAGTCTTTTAGTAGTATCCATTAACTTGTCTATGAACTGTATATGCAATCAAGTAGTCCTTTACCGCGGACACGGCTATTCGAATAGTTTCATACCCTGCAGGGGTGTACTTCGTCACACATGTTTCCACCACTTAGCGTCTGCACACGAAATGTGCTCGGCAGACTTCAAGCGAAAACCGACGTGGGTGTAGACCACGACCTGACTAACCTCACAAGTCTCTAGTCCAGGGTCATCGCCTATTCAGGTTCCATCCGCAAGGAAATCCGGCCGGGGTGTCCTCAACGGCCCCGAACGATGTGAACAGGGTTCCCGAGACACCAAACGGGTGACTCGGTACACCGTGCCACGGTGTATCTACCGCAACATAGCCCACCCCTAGGGTCAGCGCTACGCACGGCCGCCAACACATATCCTACAAACACCAGAAACTAGTTGCAACTCCTGGACCGAGGCGAGGGGGGTCGGTAAGTCGAGCGGGGTCATATTTCAGGGCCCAATGTGTGGTAGTAGCTGAATCTTAATTCACGCATACAGAACTCAGTTCTTAGGGGCGGCTTCAATGAAACAACCCACCATGTACTCCTACATGGCCTCTCATCGATACCTTTACCAAAACATGTTCAACACATCCCACATATTACTGGCACAAGCATTTCACTCTAGCCCATCACCCAGATGAACCAGACCTGACACAACTCTAAGCATAGCAGGCATAGCAAGGTAGGAATCACAAAACATGGCTCAATCAACTCCTACACATGCTAGTGGGTTTCATCTAGTTACTGTGGCAATGACAGGTCATGCAGAGGATAAGGGTTCAACTACCGTAGCACACAGCAGTTTGAATCGTGTTGTCTTAATGCAGTAAACAAGAGCAGGAGCGAGAACATGGGTTGTATCGGAATGATCAATGGTTGCTTGCCTGATGGAGTGGTAACGGGATACTGCCCTTCAGTTGGATACTCGTGAATATCCTCGGAGGCAGAACCTACCACGAAGAACACAACCGAGCACAATCAACACATGACGATATGCAACAATATGATGCATGCTATGACATGGCAATATGGATGTGTCTTGAGCTTATGCAACTAGCTATGATTTAAATGGAGTTGGTTTGGGTACAAGATTCAAATTCCAACCCCATATATGATTATTTAAATGGCCTTTATTTGTTTTGTCCAAAACAGAGGACAAACATTGTTCAAACATGCATGAAAATGGTACAGATGGATTCCTTGAATTTTTCTGATAATTTTTCATATATAATTTGTCTCATTTGGAGTTATGGTTGAATTTCTATGAATTTTTGAAGTTTCGGGTATTTTCTGGAATTTCCTGAATTATTTTTAAACTAGAAAATGATTTACTGCGTCAGCCCGACGTCAGGGTGACATCAGCTGGTCAACAGGGTGCGTTCGGGTCAAACCTGACCAGTGGGACCCACTGGTCAGTGACTAATTAACTAACTAAAGTTAATTAGAGCCTGGGCCCGCATGTCAGTGTCTATTTAACGTAACTAAGTTAATTAGGACTAACTAAATCTAACACTAATTAAAAAGGGGCCTGGCCCACACGTCAGTCAGTCAGGGGTGGTCAAACCCCTGGCCAGCAGGGTCAAACCTGCCGGCGACTTGACGCCGGTGAGGCCAGACACGGCGGAACGGCTCGGGTTTCGCCCACGGGCGACCAAACTCGCGGCAGAGGGCATCTACGTGCTCCTGGGACTCGCGCGCATCTAGTGGTGCAGACGGAAGGGGCTGGGGCAGCGCGTAACCGCGGCGGCGACGAGCCGGGCGGCGGTCGGAGTTCGGCTGTGCACGGGAAAGCGGCTGCAGCGAGCAAACACGCAAAATAAAGCGCGGGCAAGGCACTACGCGATGCAGAGGTGTCGTTTGGCACGTTGGCGCGACCAAATGGGCATCGGAGCAACGCCGGCGACAAGCCCGAGCGGCGTTGAGCTCGGTCATTAGGGAGTCGGCAATTTGAGCTTGAAATAATGGCGGGGAGGAGGGGGATTCGGAGCAGGAGCTCACTGGGGTCACGTAGAGCAGCTCGGTGGGCTCGGGGACGGTCCGGAGCCGACGAATTTGACGGAGATGGCCGGCGGTCCCGAGGTTGAAGAAGACGACACCGAGGACGAAGCAAGGCTTCCCGGCTCGCTTGGCTCGGTGCAGAAGGCGTAGGCGACAGTGGCGGAGCTTCCACGCAACACGGGAAGGCGAGAGGGGGTCGGGGAGCGCGGTGGCAGCGAACGGCGGCGACGGCGCGTTCGGGTGTGTGTGAGAGATCGAGACAGGGGAGGGGATGAGGTCGAGGGAGTGAGCAAGAGGGATCAGTGGGCTGCGTGGCGTCTCCCAGGGGCGTCCAGGCGTCGAGGGGGGGTGCGGCAAGCAGGAGCTGGCCGGAGCGCGTGCTCGCGCGCGCCGGCCATGCGCTCGTCCTCCTGGCGAGGGGGAAGACGACAGGGAGGGGCCCTGGTGGGCTGGGCCGTCCAGCTACAGTGCTGGGCCGGTTGGTGGCGCCAGGTAAGTGGCCCACTGGCCTACTCTCTCTCTCTTTTAAAATTTATTCTGTTTTTCTAATTTTGTTATTCTGTTTTGATTTAGTTTAAATACTAAATCATTTTATAAAATCCTGAAAATATTTATGGGCACTTTCTGAAGTATTTCAGTGGCCCAAAAATAATTCCAACATTATTTGAGCATTTGAATTATTTAATAGTATTTAAATGCCCAAATTCAAATATTTACGAATTAAGTCAATGCCCCTTTTGTTGACCTAAAATTATATGCACCATTTTTCCCAAGGGTTCTAACCCAAGGCAAAGAGGGTGAACATATTTGAAGGGCATTTCAGGTTCATTGAATTTATTTTTAGTAAACCCTAGTTGATTTCAGGGGGGGGGGGTGTGCTGGGGGTTCTGCTTTCCCCATTTCAATTTCAGATGGAGGTAAACATGATGCACACTCTAATGCATAAGCTAGCTAGGGTGTGACAACTCACCCCCACTCAATAGAATCTCGTCCCGAGATTTAGGATCATCTGGGAAGAAGGCGGGGTACTCGAGTCAAAGACGATCCTCCCTTTCCCAAGTGGCTTCTTCCTCGGAATGGTGTGACCATTGAACCTTGAGAAACTTGATATTATGACGTCGAGTGGTACGCTCGGCTTGATCAAGGATACGAATGGGGTATTCCCGATAAGAGAGGTTATCTTGTAAATCAAGCGTTTCGTGGTCCACTCCACGGATAGGATCCGCGAAGCAACGCCTGAGTTGCGAAACATGGAAGACGTCGTGAACTCTGGAAAGATGCGGAGGTAGTTCCAATTGGTAGGCAACTTCTCCTCGTTTGGCAAGAATGCGAAAGGGTCCAATGTAACGAGGAGCCAATTTGCCTTTGATACCAAAGCGATGGGTTCCCTTTAACGGGGTAACCCAAAGGTAAGCTTTCTCGTCAATTTCAAATGTAATAGGCTTATGCTTACGATCATATTGACTCTTTTGGCGAGATTGGGCCGTTTTCAATTTCTCACGAATAACGCGAACCTGCTCTTCTGCTTCTTGAATCATATCCGGGCCAAAGAGTTGTCTTTCCCCGGTTTCTGACCAGTTAAGAGGCGTTCGACATTTTCGTCCATAGAGAACTTCGAAGGGAGCCTTGCCCAAACTAGCTTGATAGCTATTGTTATAGGCAAACTCCGCGAATGGAAGGCATTTCTCCCAACTCATTCTGAACGAGATAACAGAAGCTCGGAGCATATCTTCCAGAATTTGATTTACTCGCTCTACTTGACCACTTGATTGAGGATGGAAGGCGGTGCTAAAGGAGAGATGAGTTCCCATAGCATTTTGGAAACTTTCCCAAAATCGAGAGGTGAAGAGACTTCCACGGTCTGAGTTAATTTCCAATGGGACACCATGAAGAGACACTATTCGGGAGATGTATAGGTCAGCTAGCTGGCTAGCGGTGATACTCTCACGAACAGGTAGAAAATGGGCTACTTTGGAAAGACGGTCGATCACGACGAAGATGGCATTATTCCCCCTCTTGGTCCTGGGAAACCCAGTGATGAAATCCATACTGATTTTGTCCCATTTCCATTCAGGAATAGCCAAAGGTTGAAGGGTGCCACCAGGCCGTTGATGCTCTGCTTTAACACGACGACAAACGTCGCAATTAGCAATGTATTGAGCGATTTCTCTCTTCATCCTAGTCCACCAAAACCTCTGGCGTAGGTCTTGATACATTTTAGTACTACCGGGATGAATGGTGAGAGGGGATTCATGAGCTTCCTTAAGGATCATCTGGCGTAGATGTTGGTTCTTGGGAACCACCAGGCGGTTCTCAAAGAAGACAGCACCTTGCTCATCCATGGAAAAACATTTAGCTACTCCGCTAGCAATGTTTTCCTTAATCCGGGATATGCCCTTATCACGCTTTTGGGCAGCTATGATTTGATCCATAAGGGTAGGTTTCGCCACCAGGGTAGATAGGAATCCTTGAGGAACAATGTGAAGATTAAGCTTGCGAAATTCCTCATGGAGAAGTGGTTGACCTTGTTGTAACATCAGGTTGTTACAGTAGGACTTACGATTTAGTGCATCGGCCATGACATTGGCTTTGCCAGGGGTGTAAGTTATTCCTAAGTCGTAATCCGAGATCAACTCGACCCAACGTCTTTGCCTGAGATTCAAATCTGGTTGGGTGAAGATATATTTCAAGCTTTGGTGATCGGTGAAGATCTCGCAACGATTACCGAGGAGGTAATGTCGCCAGGTTTTGAGTGCATGGACTACAGCTACAAGTTCTAGATCATGTGTGGGATAATTTTCCTCATGTGGGTGTAATTTCCGTGAAGCATAGGCAATTACCTGACGATCTTGCATGAGTATGCAACCTAGTCCTTGTCGCGAGGCGTCGCAATAGATAATAAAGTCCTTGGAGAAATCTGGTGGTACCAGTATGGGAGCAGATGTCAGGCGTCTTTTCAGTTCCTGAAAACTGAACTCGCACTGTGGAGTCCACTCGAACTTTTTATCTTTCTTGAGGAGTTCAGTTAGAGGTTTAGCAACCTTGGAGAAATTCTCGACGAAGCGGCGGCAATAGCTCGCTGGGCCAAGGAAACTCCGAACTTGCTTGACCGTTTCAGGTGGAGTCCAATCAAGGACGGCTTGAACTCGCTCGGGATTGACAGCAATACCCTTACCAGAGATTACATGGCCTAGATAGGTCACTTCTGACAACCAAAATTCACACTTGGAGAATTTGGCATAAAGGCGATGCTCTCGAAGTTTCATCAATACCAGCCTTAGATGTTCGGCATGTTCCTCTTCATTCTTGGAGTAGATGAGTATGTCATCGAGGTATACTACGACGAATTTGTCCAAGTACTCCATGAAAACCGAGTTCATTAACCGGGAGAAAGTGGCCGGGGCATTGGTTAAACCGAAGGACATGACGGTGTACTCGTATTGGCCATAACGAGTAACAAAGGCCGTTTTGGGAATGTCCCCGTTTCTGATTTTGATTTGATGGTAGCCCAGCCTCAAATCCATCTTGGAGAAGACTGAGGATCCAGCGAGCTGATCATACAGGTCGTTGATCCTGGGAAGCGGGTATTTGTTCTTGATGGTGACCAGATGGACAGGTCGGTAATCCACAACCATTCGATCCGTTCCATCCTTCTTCTTGACGAAGAGGACGGGGCAAGCCCAAGGAGAGGAGCTAGGACGGATGAACCCTTTGTTCAAGGACTCATCGAGTTGGTTCTTAAGCTCGGCTAGTTCTAAGGGTGCCATCTTGTAGGGTCTTCTAGCAATTGGAACGGTTCCTGGAACAAGGTCTATCACAAACTCGACATCCCGGTCAGGTGGAACACCTGGCAGTTCTTCCGGAAACACATCCGGGAAGTCTCGGACTACCGGAACGTCCTCAAGGTCTGGAAGGGGGTTGGCATTGAGAGAGTAAAGTTGGCGCTTGGCCACTCAAGTTAAGACATTAACTGTCTTGCCTGAGGGATGAGTAAGTTGAACGGTTCTAGTGGCACAATCGATCTTGGCGTAATGAGCCGACATCCAGTCCATACCCAAGATGATGTTTATGTCGGAAGACTTGAGAGCTATTAACGATGCAAGGAAAACAAGCCTATCGACAAGAATTTCGTTCCCATGGCTTACCCTAGAAGTTTGCCATTTGGAACCCGGAGTTTGAATTACCATGGAAGTGGGCATGTCACAGAATGTCGTGTTATGCAACCGAGCATAATTCTCGGATATGAATGAATGAGATGCTCCAGTATCGAAAAGAACAGATGCCGGATGGCAGTTAACAAGGAGCGTACCAAGGACGACGTTGGGATCCTCATGAGCCTCTTCGGCTGAAACATAGTTGACATGGCCACGTGCAGTAGTGGCCGGCTTGGCGTAGAAAGTCTTTCCCGCGGGCTTACCACGGCCAACGGACTTTCCAGCTTGATTGGGGTTGTTCTCAGGACACTCTCGACTATAGTGACCCGGTTCTCCACACTTGAAGCATGTTACCACAGTGGGGCGTGGAGCAACATTAGCAGCGGGGCCACCATAGGACTTGGGCGGTGCAAATTGCTGGTTGGGACGAGGCGCCTCAAAGGATGGCCTCGGGGTGAATCTGGGTGGCAGTGTGGTGCTTGGAATCCACACCCGGCGCTTCTGAGCTCCAGAGCCGGATGAAGACCCAAAATCACGAGAGTGCTTGCGTGAAGCGTCATAATCAGTCTGGCCTGTCTCAGCACTGATAGCTTTATTGACCAGCTTCTGGAAGGATGTGCACTCATGCAGACGGAGATCGCGGCGAAGCTCAGGGCTAAGTCCCTTGCGGAACCTTGCCTGCTTCTTGGCGTCAGTAGAAACCTCTTCAGGAGCATAGCGTGCCAGGTTCCCAAATTCTCGGCTATATGCATCCACAGTCAGCCTTCCTTGGGTGAAGTTGCAGAACTCCTCCCTCTTGCGATCCATGAGACCTTCCGGAATGTGATGCTCACGGAAAGCCTCGCTGAACTCAGCCCAGGTAGTGATTTGGCCGACCGGGCGCATAGCTTCATAGTTTTCCCACCAATGGCTAGCGGGGCCCTCGAGATGATAAGCAGCATAGGTAACCTTGTCGGCTTCAGCTACGTTGGCAGAACGTAGCTTGTGGGTGATGCTGCGAAGCCAATCATCCGCGTCGAGGGGCTCGACGGAATGGTTAAACTTTGGTGGGTACAGCTTGATAAAGTCGTTGATTGACACCAAGTCATTTCGTGGGTGGCATGCAGTGTTCTGCTCAATCCGCTCCAGCAGGCGGTTGGTCTCACGCTTGTTCCTTTCCGCCTCCAACATCACTTCGGCCAGGGAAGGCGGGTGAGGCAAATTTTCACCTCTAGCTGCATTGGCTTCCCCCTGCTCCGGGGCAGCAGGGTTTCCGCGGGTTTTGACCATCCTAGGAGGAAACAAGACAATGGTTTAGACAAGGATGGCTCAAACTTAACAGGGAAGTGCAGAATGTAAAGGATAACGTGGAATGCAGAGATGCTCATTCGTATGCCATGGTAATATAAAACTGCCATATATACACCAACGGTCATACTCGTCATACATAGTTTAGTACAAGCCCATGCTACAGTACAACTATGAAGGTAGACGTTACATCTCATCGGAGGCATTCCGAGTCCCTATACATTATTTGTCTACACCTCCGGAATCGATTACACACCAAGTCGTATTCCACAAGTCACACAGGACAGTGGAGATACAACTACTACAATACTAGTGGTACTACTACTAACTCAGATAGCTCCGTAGTAGTCCTCATAGAAGTCACCTCCATAGCCTGGAAGTTCAACGTGATCATCCAGAAACAGACGGTCCTGAGGAGCCTGTGGACCATAGGGGCTAGGATAAGGTCTTGGACCAACAAACGGTGGCCTGCGGGGACCAAGGGGTGGGGTGATGCCTCCCACATCACGCCAATCCACCATGTCTGGCAGAGCTGCTCTCACAGGATACAGATCCCTGGTATCCATACATCCAGCTTGCACCGCGGGTGCAAACCGAGTCAATGTGGCCCAATGATCAGCACGGGTATTAAAGAGCTCCAGCCTCAAGGCCCGATTCTCTCGGTCCTTATCTTCGAGCATCTCAGCGGTGGTACGAGTTAATGAGTCCTCCTGAGTGGAGTCAGCATAGATAGCCTGAAGATACCCCTGCGCTCCCGGAAGTGAAGCTGGCATGTAACGGAAGTCAGTGTTCCGAAGCAGGCCAGTCCGGACTCGCAAGATGGTCATCATGGAATAGGCAGCATCCTGCACAGCCATCTCAATGGTAACTCCGAGTCCATAGGAACAGTGAAGGGGCTCGGTAGATCCAGGATAGGAAGGAAATATCCTGACGGTGCATAGATACTGGCTTTGATTAAAGTCGCGGAACTGCTCTTCAACAGTGAATTCGGGATACCAACGGTATCCTGTCTCGATCATGACCCGGACCAACATAGCAGTATGACCGGGCACGTCGAGGCACCTGGTCAGGCGAACCACTTGATTTTGAGACTGGTTGGCCATCTGAAAGCACAACCACAAGACAAAGACATCAGAATTCCTAGGGAAAATTGGGCAGCATAACGGCTGTAAATGCTCAGAAAAAGATTTGAGACATCCACAACAGTTCACAATACCGCTCAACAGCATCATATCAAGGTTCTGATTCAAATAGCAATGTACTAAAATAGTAGAAACTGGACTGGAACTCGTAGCAATAATCCTATGAGCTACTTCTTGTCCTCCAGTAATTCTCTGGTCTTCCATTCTATCATTTTTTCTAACTTATTGTCACATGGACCTAATTCTTGAATACTGATATTAATTACAAGTAAGATGTTATAGGAAGATTCAGCCAGCAAGAGTCTAAGTTACACTTGTTTAGGGTTTAGGGTTTAAGTTAGACTTTATATGATTTTTTGTAGTATATATTATTCGCTTGGTCCTTTAGGATGAAACTACTCTGAACAATTCATTGTGTTGATCATCTTGGGTAAATGCATACTATTGGCCAATTAATTTTCTTGACTGTCTTATTTGATTGTACCGTGGATTTGATTTTTATTATTATTTTAAAGTCCGCCCCAGGTAACTTTAAATCCTGGATCCGTCACTGTACTGGATTGATAACATTGGTTCTTAACTGAGGAAAATACTTATCTCTATTGTACTGCTTCATCCTCTCCTCTTCGGGGAAAAATCTAGTTACATAGTTTCTCCAACACCTATGGCTATTTGGTGTTTCTCATGCTTTGCTCGTGGTAAAGCCTTCATCATCGGGTCTGACACATTCAAATCCGTGTGAACCTACAGAACCTTCACAAGCCCCTTCTCGACATGATGACCGATGATGTGATACTTGTGCTCGATGTGTCCGGTCTTCATGTGGGATCTTGGTTTCTTTACTTGAGGAACAACACCACTATTATCACAATAGAGTGCCATTGGGTTTATCGCACTTGGGACTACACCAACTTCTTCAAGAAACTTCATGATCCAAACTGGCTCCTTCAAATCTTCTGAAG
Source organism: Triticum monococcum (assembly GCA_034509565.1). Lineage (NCBI taxonomy): Eukaryota > Viridiplantae > Streptophyta > Magnoliopsida > Poales > Poaceae > Triticum > Triticum monococcum. The sequence continues at coordinate 73,437,685 of CM067843.1, forward strand.
CCACAATATACTCTGCTTCTATTGTAGAATTCGCAACAGTGTTCTGTTTGAAACTCTTCCAAACCACCGCACCTCCATTTAGGGTGGAAACATAGCCCGATTGAGATTTGTAGTCATCTATATCCGTCATGAAGCTAGCATCAGTGTAACCATTTACAAAAAGCTCTTTGTCTCCTCCATAGATAAGGAGCATATTCTCTTCAAGTTCCATCGACCACTGATACAACTCTAGGCACACCAACATTTGCTTTACCTACAAACAAGTAAATAACTAGTTTGCATGAATAAAACTAAAAGTACTTTGTGAGATAATAAAGAGTTAGTTGTTGTTTTAGTTAGATAACAATTAAGTAAAGGTTTTTGATGTCAGGACCCCGATTCTAAGCCACATCGATCTAGCCGGTAACACCTCATATCACTTTGCGGCCTCACGCACGGTATCCCACGGGTGTCGCCTTACCATGGCCCGGAACCGTTTGCGCCTTTTGGCTCGCGTATATGACAATGTTGCTAGCATCCATATGACCGAGAACCCGGGCCGACATGGCTAGTCGTGAACCCAAAGCGGCACAGACCTATGGAGACAGGCATACATGAATCACAACGAACATGTCGGTCATCAACGAGTGATTCCGGGCTGTAGCACTGGGCTAACAGGACTCCGGGAAATCCCGGGCTGTAGCAGGCTAGACAGGACTCCGGAGATCACCGCGTGACATTTCCCCGAAGGGACAGACATAGGGACGAAGTGAAACACATGCCGGCCAGTCAAGTGTCCTGAACAGTAGTGCTGGGCTAGCAGGACTCCGGTGAACCGGGCTGTAGCGGACTACTATGGCTCGAGGAGCACTAGACTACATTTCCCCATAAGAAAGGCTGCGAAGGACAAACAACTAGATTGTCGGATCCCACTCATACCAAGCATTTCAATCATACATACAATATGCTCGATATGAGTACATACAACATGGCATCACAACAAAACTCTACAACTCAGGTACTTTATTTAAAGGCTCCAGGGAGCCATACATAACATATCCATACAGATAGGGGTCACATGACCCGACACTCAAGTCATACAGTCATACAAGCACATGCGGAAGCAACTAGTCTGAGTACAGACTCTAGAAAGAAAGAAGGCTTCTCGAAGCCTGTCTATCTACATAGGGCCCTCCATGGCCTGGATCACCACCTGGGTGGCTAGTCACTCGTCGACGTCAAGATCTACGTAAAACCCATTGGAGGGGGCAGTGTTGTCGTCTGAAAACAATAAATAAGCAAACATGAGTACAAAGGTACTCAGCAAGTCTTACATCAGAACCTACTGTACATGCTCATTCTCAAGAAGGTGGTGGGGTTTATGCAGCAAGCCAGCTTTGACTCTTGGCTAAGCTATCCTACGGAATCTTTTAGCAAAATAGTTTTCGCACACGAGTCCACTACTCACCATCACAATACTCCACCGTGGATCCTCCCTCGTAACCTGCGAGGGGGCCATCCTCGGTACTCACACTTATCTTGAGTCTTTTAGTAGTATCCATTAACTTGTCTATGAACTGTATATGCAATCAAGTAGTCCTTTACCGCGGACACGGCTATTCGAATAGTTTCATACCCTGCAGGGGTGTACTTCGTCACACATGTTTCCACCACTTAGCGTCTGCACACGAAATGTGCTCGGCAGACTTCAAGCGAAAACCGACGTGGGTGTAGACCACGACCTGACTAACCTCACAAGTCTCTAGTCCAGGGTCATCGCCTATTCAGGTTCCATCCGCAAGGAAATCCGGCCGGGGTGTCCTCAACGGCCCCGAACGATGTGAACAGGGTTCCCGAGACACCAAACGGGTGACTCGGTACACCGTGCCACGGTGTATCTACCGCAACATAGCCCACCCCTAGGGTCAGCGCTACGCACGGCCGCCAACACATATCCTACAAACACCAGAAACTAGTTGCAACTCCTGGACCGAGGCGAGGGGGGTCGGTAAGTCGAGCGGGGTCATATTTCAGGGCCCAATGTGTGGTAGTAGCTGAATCTTAATTCACGCATACAGAACTCAGTTCTTAGGGGCGGCTTCAATGAAACAACCCACCATGTACTCCTACATGGCCTCTCATCGATACCTTTACCAAAACATGTTCAACACATCCCACATATTACTGGCACAAGCATTTCACTCTAGCCCATCACCCAGATGAACCAGACCTGACACAACTCTAAGCATAGCAGGCATAGCAAGGTAGGAATCACAAAACATGGCTCAATCAACTCCTACACATGCTAGTGGGTTTCATCTAGTTACTGTGGCAATGACAGGTCATGCAGAGGATAAGGGTTCAACTACCGTAGCACACAGCAGTTTGAATCGTGTTGTCTTAATGCAGTAAACAAGAGCAGGAGCGAGAACATGGGTTGTATCGGAATGATCAATGGTTGCTTGCCTGATGGAGTGGTAACGGGATACTGCCCTTCAGTTGGATACTCGTGAATATCCTCGGAGGCAGAACCTACCACGAAGAACACAACCGAGCACAATCAACACATGACGATATGCAACAATATGATGCATGCTATGACATGGCAATATGGATGTGTCTTGAGCTTATGCAACTAGCTATGATTTAAATGGAGTTGGTTTGGGTACAAGATTCAAATTCCAACCCCATATATGATTATTTAAATGGCCTTTATTTGTTTTGTCCAAAACAGAGGACAAACATTGTTCAAACATGCATGAAAATGGTACAGATGGATTCCTTGAATTTTTCTGATAATTTTTCATATATAATTTGTCTCATTTGGAGTTATGGTTGAATTTCTATGAATTTTTGAAGTTTCGGGTATTTTCTGGAATTTCCTGAATTATTTTTAAACTAGAAAATGATTTACTGTGTCAGCCCGACGTCAGGGTGACGTCAGCTGGTCAACAGGGTGCGTCCGGGTCAAACCTGACCAGTGGGACCCACTGGTCAGTGACTAATTAACTAACTAAAGTTAATTAGAGCCTGGGCCCGCATGTCAGTGTCTATTTAACGTAACTAAGTTAATTAGGACTAACTAAATCTAACACTAATTAAAAAGGGGCCTGGCCCACACGTCAGTCAGTCAGGGGTGGTCAAACCCCTGGCCAGCAGGGTCAAACCTGCCGGCGACTTGACGCCGGCGAGGCCAGACACGGCGGAACGGCTCGGGTTTCGCCCACGGGCGACCAAACTCGCGGCAGAGGGCATCTACGTGCTCCTGGGACTCGCGCGCATCTAGTGGTGCAGACGGAAGGGGCTGGGGCAGCGCGTAACCGCGGCGGTGATGAGCCGGGCGGCGGTCGGAGTTCGGTTGTGCACGGGAAAGCGGCTGCAGCGAGCAAACACGCAAAATAAAGAGCGGGCAAGGCACTACGCGATGCAGAGGTGTCGTTTGGCACGTTGGCGCGACCAAATGGGCATCGGAGCGACGCCGGCGACGAGCCCGAGCGGCATTGAGCTCGGTCAGTAGGGAGTCGGCAATTTGAGCTTGAAATAATGGCGGGGAGGAGGGGGATTCGGAGCAGGAGCTCACTGGGGTCACGTAGAGCAGCTCGGTGGGCTCGGGGACGATCCGGAGCCGACGAATTTGACGGAGATGGCCGGCGGTCCCGAGGTTGAAGAAGACGACGCCGAGGACGAAGCAAGGCTTCCCGGCTCGCTTGGCTCGGTGCAGAAGGCGTAGGCGACAGTGGCGGAGCTTCCACGCAACACGGGAAGGCGAGAGGGGGTCGGGGAGCGCGGTGGCAGCGAACGGTGGCGACGGCGCGTTCGGGTGTGTGTGAGAGATCGAGACAGGGGAGGGGATGAGGTCGAGGGAGTGAGCGAGAGGGATCAGTGGGCTGCGTGGCGTCTCCCAGGGGCGTCCAGGCGTCGAGGGGGGGTGCGGCAAGCAGGAGCTGGCCGGAGCGCGTGCTCGCGCGCGCCGGCCACGCGCTCGTCCTCCTGGCGAGGGGGAAGACGACTGGGAGGGGCCCTGGTGGGCTGGGCCGTCCAGCTACAGTGCTGGGCCGGTTGGTGGCGCCAGGTAAGTGGCCCACTGGCCTACTCTCTCTCTCTCTTAAATTTTATTCTGTTTTTCTAATTTTGTTATTCTGTTTTGATTTAGTTTAAATACTAAATCATTTTATAAAATCCTGAAAATATTTATGGGCACTTTCTGAAGTATTTCAGTGGCCCAAAAATAATTCCAACATTATTTGAGCATTTGAATTATTTAATAGTATTTAAATGCCCAAATTCAAATATTTATGAATTAAGTCAATGCCCCTTTTGTTGACCTAAAATTATATGCACCATTTTTCCCAAGGGTTCTAACCCAAGGCAAAGAGGGTGAACATATTTGAAGGGCATTTCAGGTTCATTGAATTTATTTTTAGTAAACCCTAGTTGATTTCAGGGGGGGGGGGGTGCTGGGGGTTCTGCTTTCCCCATTTCAATTTCAGATGGAGGTAAACATGATGCACACTCTAATGCATAAGCTAGCTAGGGTGTGACATTTGAAGAACAATGAGAATGATTTTCCCTAAGAAATTGAATATAACATGATAGATACTTATCATATGCAATGAGGGAGAGGCATACGGTAACATACATTCTGTACTTGGATCACATGTTCTTATGATTCGAACTCTCCAGCAAGCATCCGCAACTACTAAAGATCATTAAGGTAAAACCCAACCATAGCACTAAGTGTAAAGTGCCTTTTAATCACATATGCAACAATCCTCTTACTTGGGTTTAGGATGTTGTCACCCCCGCAACCCACTATAAGAGAATCATGAACATATTACGACACCCTACAATGGTAATCCCACATGCTTGCGCGATACGTAGGGCACCATAGGACGACACCATAATAACATACAACTCATATCAATCACATCATACCACAATTAACACGTAGGACATAATAAATCTACTCAAACATCATAGGATGGCAACACATCACTACATAATAATATGTGGCATAAATGTTGGGGAACGTAGTAATTTCGAAAATTTTCCTACGCACACGCAAGATCATGGTGATGCACAACAACGAGAGGGGAGAGTGTTGTCCACGTACCAACGCAGACCGACTGCGGAAGCGATCACACAACGTAGAGGAAGTAGTCGTACGTCTTCTTCCCGATCCGACCGATCCAAGCACCGTTACTCCGGCACCTCCGAGTTCTTAGCACACGTTCAGCTCGATGACGATCCTCGGGCTCCGATCCAGCAAAGCGTCGAGGAAGAGTTCCGTCAGCACGATGACGTGGTGACGATCTTGATGTACTACCGACGCAGGGCTTCGCCTAAGCACTACAACGGTATGATCGAGGTGGAATATGGTGGCAGGGGGCACCGCACACGGCTAAGGAACGATCTCAAGGATCAACTTGTGTATCTTGGGGTGTCCCCTGCCCCCGTATATAAAGGTTGGAGGGAGGGGGGCTGGCCGACCAGAGAGAGGGAGGCGCAGGAGGAGTCCTACTCCTACCGGGAGTAGGACTCCCCCCTCCAATCCTAGTCCAACTAGGAATCCTTTAAAGGAGAGAGAGAGAGAGAGGTGGCCGGCCCCTCTCCTAGTCCTGAGGCGCAGCCCTATGTGGGCTGCCCTCTCACCTTTCCACTAAGGCCCATGTTGGCCCATTTGGCTCCCGGGGGGTTCCGGTAACCCTCCCGGTAATCCGGTAAAATGCCGATTTCACCCGGAACACTTCCGATGTCCAAACATAGGCTTCCAATATATCAATCTTTACGTCTCGACCATTTCGAGACTCCTCGTCATGTCCGTGATCTCATCCGGGACTTCGAACAACCTTCGGTACATCAAAATGCATAAACTCATAATAACTGTCATCGTAACGTTAAGCGTGCGGACCCTACGGTTCGAGAACAATGTAGACATGACCGAGACACGTCTCCGGTCAATAACCAATAGCGGGACCTGGATGCCCATATTGGCTCCTACATATTCTACGAAGATCTTTATCGGTCAGACCGCATAACAACATACGTTGTTCCCTTTGTCATCGGTATGTTACTTGCCTGAGATTCGATCGTCGGTATCCAATACCTAGTTCAATCTCGTTACCGGCAAGTCTCTTTACTCGTTCCGTAATACATCATCTCACAACTAACATATTAGTTGCAGTGCTTGCAAGGCTTATGTGATGTGCATTACCGAGAGGGCCCAGAGATACCTCTCCGACAATCGGAGTGACAAACCCTAATCTCGAAATACGCCAACCCAACATCTACCATTGGAGACACCTGTAGTACTCCTTTATAATCACCCAGTTACGTTGTGACGTTTGGTAGTACCCAAAGTGTTCCTCCGGTAAACGGGAGTTGCATAATCTCATAGTTATAGGAACATGTATAAGTCATGAAGAAAGCAATATCAACATACTAAACGATCGGGTGCTAAGCTAATGGAATGGGTCATGTCAATCAGATCATTCAACTAATGATGTGACCTCGTTAATCAAATAACAACTCTTTGTTCATGGTTAGGAAACATAACCATCTTTGATTAATGAGCTAGTCAAGTAGAGGCATACTAGTGACACTCTGTTGGTCTATGTATTCACACATGTATTATGTTTCCGGTTAATACAATTCTAGCATGAATAATAAACATTTATCATGATATAAGGAAATAAATAACAACTTTATTATTGCCTCTAGGGCATATTTCCTTCAGTCTCCCACTTGCACTAGAGTCAATAATCTAGTTTACACAGTAATGATTCTAACACCCATGGAGCCTTGGTGCTAATCATGTTTTGCTCGTGGAAGAGGCTTAGTCAACGGGTCTGCAACATTCAGATCCGTATGTATTTTGCAAATCTCTATGTCTCCAGCCTGGACTAAATCCCGGATGGAGTTGAAGCGTCTCTTGATGTGTTTGGTTCTTTTGTGAAATCTGGATTCCTTTGCCAAGGCAATTGCACCAGTATTGTCACAGAAGATTTTCATTGGACCCGATGCACTAGGTATGACACCTAGATCGGATATGAACTCCTTCATCCAGACTCCTTCGTTTGCTGCTTCCGAAGCAGCTATGTACTCCGCTTCACATGTAGATCCCGCTACGACGCTTTGTTTAGAACTGCACCAACTGACAGCTCCACCGTTTAAAGTAAACACGTATCCGGTTTGCGATTTAGAATCGTCCGGATCAGTGTCAAAGCTTGCATCAACGTAACCTCTTACGGTGAGCTCTTTGTCACCTCCATATACGAGAAACATATCCTTAGTCCTTTTCAGGTATTTCAGGATGTTCTTGACCGCTGTCCAGTGATCCATTCCTGGATTACTTTGGTACCTCCCTGCTAAACTTATAGCAAGGCACACATCAGGTCTGGTACACAGCATTGCATACATGATAGAGCCTATGGCTGAAGCATAGGGAACATCTTTCATTTTCTCTCTATCTTCTGCAGTGGTCGGGCATTGAGTCTGACTCAACTTCACACCTTGTAACACAGGCAAGAACCCTTTCTTTGCTTGATCCATTTTGAACTTCTTCAAAATTTTGTCAAGGTATGTGCATTGTGAAAGTCCAATTAAGCGTTTTGATCTATCTCTATAGATCTTTATGCCTAATATGTAAGCAGCTTCCCCGAGGTCTTTCATCGAAAAACTTTTATTCAAGTATCCCTTTATGCTATCCAGAAATTCTATATCATTTCCAATCAGCAATATGTCATCCACATATAATATCAGAAATGCTATAGAGCTCCCACTCACTTTCTTGTAAATACAGGCTTCTTCAAAAGTCTGTATAAAGCCAAATGCTTTGATCACACTATCAAAGCGTTTATTCCAACTCCGAGATGCTTGCACCAGTCCATAAATGGATCGCTGGAGTTTGCATACTTTGTTAGCTCCCTTTGGATCGACAAAACCTTCTGGTTGCATCATATACAACTCTTCTTCCAGAAATCCATTCAGGAATGCAGTTTTGACATCCATCTGCCATATTTCATAATCATAAAATGCGGCAATTGCTAACATAATTCTGACGGACTTAAGCATCGCTACGGGTGAGAAGGTCTCATCGTAGTCAACCCCATGAACTTGTCGAAAACCTTTCGCGACAAGTCGAGCTTTATAGACAGTAATATTACCGTCAGCATCAGTCTTTTTCTTGAAGATCCATTTATTCTCAATTGCTTGCCGATCATCGGGCAAGTCAACCAAAGTCCATACTTTGTTTTCATACATGGATCCCATCTCAGATTTCATGGCCTCAAGCCACTTTGCGGAATCTGGGCTCACCATCGCTTCTTCATAGTTCATAGGTTCATCATGATCTAGTAGCATGACTTCCAGAACTGGATTACTGTACCACTCTGGTGCGGATCTCACTCTGGTTGATCTACGTGGTTCAGTAGTTTCTTGTCCTGAAGTTTCATGATCATCATCATTAGCTTCCTCACTGATTGGTATAGGTGTCGCAGAAACAGTTTTCTGTGATGTACTATTTTCCAATAAGGGAGCAGGTACAATTACCTCGTCAAGTTCTACTTTCCTCCCACTCACTTCTTTCGAGAGAAACTCCTTCTCTAGAAAGTTTCCAAATTTAGCAACAAAAGTCTTGCCTTCGGATCTGTGATAGAAGGTGTATCCAATAGTTTCCTTTGGATATCCTATGAAGACACATTTCTCCGATTTGGGTTCGAGTTTATCAGGTTGAACCTTTTTCACATAAGCATCGCAGCCCCAAACTTTAAGAAACGACAACTTTGGTTTCTTGCCAAACCATAGTTCATAAGGTGTCGTCTCAACGGATTTTGATGGTGCCCTATTTAACGTGAATGCGGCCGTCTCTAAAGCATAACCCCAAAACGATAGCGGTAAATCAGTAAGAGACATCATAGATCGCACCATATCTAGTAAAGTACGATTACGAAGTTCGGACACACCATTACGCTGTGGTGTTCTGGGTGGCGTGAGTTGCGAAACTATTCCACAATTTTTCAAATGTACACCAAACTCGTAACTCAAATATTCTCCTCCACGATCAGATCGTAGAAACTTTATTTTCTTGTTACGATGATTTTCAACCTCACTCTGAAATTCTTTGAACTTTTCAAATGTTTCAGACTTATGTTTCATTAAGTAGATATACCCATATCTGCTTAAATCATCTGTGAAGGTGAGAAAATAACGATATCCGCCACGAGCCTCAATATTCATCGGACCACATACATCGGTATGTATGATTTCCAATAAATCTGTTGCTCTCTCCATAGTACCGGAGAACGGTGTTTTAGTCATCTTGCCTATGAGGCACGGTTCGCAAGTACCAAGTGATTCATAATCAAGTGGTTCCAAAAGCCCATCAGTATGGAGTTTCTTCATGCGCTTTACACCGATATGACCTAAACGGCAGTGCCACAAATAAGTTGCACTATCATTATTAACTTTGCATCTTTTGGCTTCTACATTATGAATATGTGTATCACTACTATCAAGATTCAACAAGAATAGACCACTCTTCAAAGGTGCATGACCATAAAAGATATTACTCATATAAATAGAACAACCATTATTCTCTGATTTAAATGAATAACCGTCTCGCATCAAACAAGATCCAGATATAATGTTCATGCTCAACGCTGGCACCAAATAACAATTATTTAGGTCTAATATTAATCCCGAAGGTAGATGTAGAGGTAGCGTGCTGACCGCGATCACATCGACTTTGGAACCGTTTCCCACGCGTATCGTCACCTCGTCCTTTGCTAGCGTCCGCTTATTCCGTAGTCCCTGTTTCGAGTTGCAAATATTAGCAACAAAACCAGTATCAAATACCCAGGTGCTACTGCGAGCTCTAGTAAGGTACACATCAATAACATGTATATCATATATACCTTTGTTCACTTTGCCATCCTTCTTATCCGCCAAATACTTGGGGCAGTTCCGCTTCCAGTGACCAGTCTGCTTGCAGTAGAAGCACTCAGTTTCAGGCTTAGGTCCAGACTTGGGTTTCTTCTCCTGAGCAGCAACTTGCTTGCTGTTCTTCTTGAAGTTTCCCTTCTTCTTCCCTTTGCCCTTTTTCTTGAAACTAGTGGTTTTGCTAACCATCAACACTTGATGCTCCTTCTTGATTTCTACCTCCGCAGCTTTCAGCATTGCGAAGAGCTCGGGAATAGTCTTGTTCATCCCTTGCATATTATAGTTCATTACGAAGCTCTTGTAGCTTGGTGGCAGTGATTGGAGAATTCTGTCAATGACGCAGTCATCTGGAAGATTAACTCCCATCTGAATCAAGTGATTATTATACCCAGACATTTTGAGTATATGCTCACTGACAGAACTGTTCTCCTCCATCTTGCAGCTATAGAACTTATTGGAGACTTCATATCTCTCAATTCGGGCATTTGCTTGAAATATTAACTTCAACTCCTGGAACATCTCATATGCTCCAAGACGTTCAAAACGTCGTTGAAGTCCCGATTCTAAGCCGTAAAGCATGGCACACTGAACTATCGAGTAGTCATCAGCTTTGCTCTGCCAGACGTTCATAACATCTGGCGTTGCTCCAGCAGCAGGCCTGTCACCCAGCGGTGCTTCCAGGACGTAACTCTTCTGAGCAGCAATGAGGATAATCCTCAGGTTACGGACCCAGTCCGTGTAATTGCTACCATCATCTTTCAACTTTGCTTTCTCAAGGAACGCACTAAAATTTAACGGAACAACAGCACGAGCCATCTATCTACAATCAACATAAACAAGCAAGATACTATCAGGTACTAAGTTCATGATAAGTTTAAGTTCAGTTAATCAAATTACTTAAGAACTCCCACTTAGATAGACATCCCTCTAATCCTCTAAGTGATCACGTGATCCAAATCAACTAAACCATAACCGATCATCACGTGAGATGGAGTAGTTTTCAATGGTGAACATCGTTATGTTGATCATATCTACTATATGATTCACGCTCGACCTTTCGGTCTCCGTGTTCCGAGGCCATATCTGTATATGCTTGGCTCGTCAAGTATAACCTGAGTATTCTGCGTGTGCAACTGTTTTGCACCCGTTATATTTGGACGTAGAGCTTATCACACCCGATCATCACGTGGTGTCTGGGCACGACGAACTTTGGCAACGGTGCATACTCAGGGAGAACACTTCTTGATAATTTAGTGAGAGATCATCTTATAATGCTACCGTCAATCAAAGCAAGATAAGATGCATAAAAGGATAAACATCACATGCAATCAATATAAGTGATATGATATGGACATCATCATCTTGTGCTTGTGATCTCCATCTCCGAAGCACCGTCATGATCACCATCGTCACCGGCGCGACACCTTGATCTCCATCGTAGCATCGTTGTCGTCTCGCCAATCTTATGCTTCCACGACTATCACTACCACTTAGTAATAAAGTAAAGCATTACATCGCGATTGCATTGCATACAATAAAGCGACAACCATATGGCTCCTGCCAGTTGCCGATAACTCGGTTACAAAACATGATCATCTCATACAATAAAATCAGCATCATGCCTTGACCATATCACATCACAACATGCCCTGCAAAAACAAGTTAGACGTCCTCTACTTTGTTGTTGCAAGTTTTACGTGGCTGCTACGGGCTTAAGTAAGAACTCATCTCACCTACGCATCAAAACCACAACGATAGTTCGTCAAATAGACTCCATTTTAACCTTCTCAAGGACCGGGCGTAGTCACACTTGGTTCAACTAAAGTTGGAGAGACAGTCTTCCGCAAGCCATCTATGTGCAAAGCACGTCGAGGGAACCGGTCTCGCGTAAGAGTACGCGTAAGGTTGGTCCGGATCGTCTCACCCAACAATACCGCCGAACCAAAGTATGACATGCTGGTAGGCAGTATGACTTGTATCGCCCACAACTCACTCGTGTTCTACTCGTGCAAATGACATCAAACCATAAAACCTAGGCTCGGATGCCACTGTTGGGGAACGTAGTAATTTCGAAAATTTTGCTACGCACACGCAAGATCATGGTGATGCACAGCAACGAGAGGGGAGAGTGTTGTCCATGTACCAACGCAGACCGACTGCGGAAGCGATCACACAACGTAGAGGAAGTAGTCGTACGTCTTCTTCCCGATCCGACCGATCCAAGCACCGTTACTCCGGCACCTCCGAGTTCTTAGCACACGTTCAGCTCGATGACGATCCTCGGGCTCCGATCCAGCAAAGCGTTGAGGAAGAGTTCCGTCAGCACGACGACGTGGTGACGATCTTGATGTACTACCGACGCAGGGCTTCGCCTAAGCACTACAACGGTATGATCGAGGTGGAATATGGTGGCAGGGGGCACCGCACACGGCTAAGGAACGATCTCAAGGATCAACTTGTGTGTCTTGGGGTGTCCCCTGCCCCCGTATATAAAGGTTGGAGGGAGGGGGGCTGGCCGGCCAGAGAGAGGGAGGCGCAGGAGGAGTCCTACTCCTACCGGGAGTAGGACTCCCCCCCTCCAATCCTAGTCCAACTAGGAATCCTTTAAAGGAGAGAGAGAGAGAGGTGGCCGGCCCCTCTCCTAGTCCTAATAGGACTAGGGAGAGGGGGGGAGGCGCAGCCCTATGTGGGCTGCCCTCTCACCTTTCCACTAAGGCCCATGTTGGCCCATTTGGCTCCCGGGGGGTTCCGGTAACCCTCCCGGTAATCCGGTAAAATCCCGATTTCACCCGGAACACTTCCGATGTCCAAACATAGGCTTCCAATATATCAATCTTTACGTCTCGACCATTTCGAGACTCCTCGTCATGTCCGTGATCTCATCCGGGACTTCGAACAACCTTCGGTACATCAAAATGCATAAACTCATAATAACTGTCATCGTAACGTTAAGCGTGCGGACCCTACGGTTCGAGAACAATGTAGACATGACCGAGACACGTCTCCGGTCAATAACCAATAGCGGGACCTGGATGCCCATATTGGCTCCTACATATTCTACGAAGATCTTTATCGGTCAGACCGCATAACAACATACGTTGTTCCCTTTGTCATCGGTATGTTACTTGCCTGAGATTCGATCGTCGGTATCCAATACCTAGTTCAATCTCGTTACCGGCAAGTCTCTTTACTCGTTCCGTAATACATCATCTCACAACTAACATATTAGTTGCAGTGCTTGCAAGGCTTATGTGATGTGCATTACCGAGAGGGCCCAGAGATACCTCTCCGACAATCGGAGTGACAAACCCTAATCTCGAAATACGCCAACCCAACATCTACCATTGGAGACACCTGTAGTACTCCTTTATAATCACCCAGTTACGTTGTGACGTTTGGTAGTACCCAAAGTGTTCCTCCGGTAAACAGGAGTTGCATAATCTCATAGTTATAGGAACATGTATAAGTCATGAAGAAAGCAATAGCAACATACTAAACGATCGGGTGCTAAGCTAATGGAATGGGTCATGTCAATCAGATCATTCAACTAATGATGTGACCTCGTTAATCAAATAACAACTCTTTGTTCATGGTTAGGAAACATAACCATCTTTCATTAACGAGCTAGTCAAGTAGAGGCATACTAGTGACACTCTGTTGGTCTATGTATTCACATATGTATTATGTTTCCGGTTAATACAATTCTAGCATGAATAATAAACATTTATCATGATATAAGGAAATAAATAAAAACTTTATTATTGCCTCTAGGGCATATTTCCTTCAATAAAGCACCATGTTTAAGTAGAGATTATAGCAGGAATAGAGAGGTTACACCATTGCATAGTGATGCGTCTCCAACGTATCTATAATTTATGAAGTATTCATGCTGTTTTATTACCATTCTTGGATGTTTTACAATCATTTTATAGCAACTTCATACAATTTTTTGGGACTAACCTATTGACCCAGTGCCCAGTGCCAGTTACTATTTTTTGCTTGTTTTTTACATCGCGGGAAATATATATCAAACGGAGTCCAGACACCGCGATACCTTTTTTGGATTTTTTATGGACCAGAAGACTCTCGATGGGCTAGAGCAGCACCTGGGGGTGCCCCGAGGGGGGCACAACCCACCAGGGCGCTCCTGGGGGCCCAGGCGCGCCCAGGTGGGTTGTGCCCACCTCGGTGGCCTCCCGCACCCCCTCTTTGCCTTATAAAATACCAAATATTCGGAAAACCCTTGAGGTTAACCTAGATCAGAAGTTCCGCCGCCGCAAGGCTCTGTAGCCACCGAAAACCAATCTAGACCCTTTCCGGCACCCTGCCGGAGGGGAGAATTATCTTCGGTGGCCATCTTCATCATCATGGCGGCCACCACGATGAGGAGGGATAGTCCACCCTCGGGGCTGAGGGTTTGTACTAGTAGCTATGTGTTTAATCTCTCTCTCTCTCTCTCTCTCGTGTTCTTGAGATGTCACGATCTTGATGTATCACGGGTTTTGTTAATATAGTCGAATCACTATGGTGTTTTCCCCTCTCTATGTTGTGATGAATTGAGTTTTTCCCTTTGAGATTTCGTTGCTATCGGATTGAATACTTTTATGGATTTGAGAAAACTTGATATATGTCTTGCAATTGAATACTCATGGTGACAATGGGGTATCATATTGATTCACTTGATATATGTTTTGGCACTCAACTCACGGATTCTCGAGGTGACATTGGGGCAATCTATGCATAGGGGTTGATGCACGTTCTTGTCTTTGTTTCTCTGGTAGAAATCTTGGGGCACTCTTTGAACTTCTTTGTGTTGGATTGAATATTATGAATCTGAATTTGCTTTGGTGTTATTTTAGTATAAACTCTTGGTTAGATCGATCAGAAAGAATAGCTTCGTGTTATTTTAGTACAAACTCTAGGATAGATTGATCGGAAAGAATAGCTTTGAGGTGGTTTCGTACCCTACACACAATTCTGTCTTATGTTCTCTGCTAGATAGGAACTTTGGAGTGATTCTTCATTGCACGTTGAGGGATGGTTATATGATCCAATTATATTAGCATTTTTGAGAGATTGCGCTAGCGAAAGTACGGACCCTAGGCCTCATTTTCAAGCATTGCAATACCGTTTTTGTGCCCGTTTACTATTTGCTACCTTACTGTTTTTATTTATTCAGATTATAAAAATATATTTCTACCATCAATATCACACTTTTATCACCATCTCTTCGCCGAACTAGTGCACCTATACAATTTGTCATTGTATTGGGTGTGTTGGGGACACAAGAGATTTCTTGTATTTGGTTGCAGGGTTGTTTGAGAGAGACCATCTTCATCCTACACCTCCCACGGATTGATAAACCTTAGGTCATCCACTTGAGGGAAAATTGCTACTGTCCTACAAAAGTCTGCGCTTGGAGGCCCAACACGAGTCTACAAGAATAAAGTTGCGTAGTAAACATCACATAGAAGTGGTGAAAGTTGGTGATGATGACAACGAAGTTGTTGGTGTCGATTGTCGTCACGATGATTCTCCCGGCGGCACTTCGGCGCCACCGGGAGAGATGGGGAGAGAGCCCTTTCCTTCTTCTTCCTTGGCCTCCCCCCTAGATGGGAGGAGGGTTTCCCCCTGGTCCTTGGCCGCCATGGCTCTCAGAGGGAAGGAGCCCCTCCGAGATTGGATCTCTCTCTCTCTCTCTCTCTCTCTCTCTCTCTCTCTCTCTGTGTGTGTGTGTGTGTGTGTGCGCGCGCGCGCGCGCGTGCGCGTGCGCGTGTGTGTGTGTTTGTTCTCTATTTTGCGTCTCTGTTTCTGGCTGAAAATAGTTTCTTCAATATCCGAAGATCCGTAACTATGATCGGGCTAAAGAATGCTAACCCTACAAAATCATATAGCTTAGAATGCTTAGTCTTCCTAGCATAAAGTATAAATCATGAGCACCCCGGTGCCAAACCAAGCAATTGTATCATGTTTTTTCTTGCTTTTGCTTTTTCAACTTTACTCAATACATGAGAGTGACCCATGGACTTAACACTATGGATGGCAAAGAGAATGATGATGGGGGTTTATAATAAAACAAAACATGGAGAAAGTCTCGCATCGACTCGTCGGATTGTTAGGCAATGGAGAGGCCTTACAATCGATGCGAGTAGGGATTGTCATGCAATGAATGCACTAGAGCTATAAGTGCATGAAAGCTCCTTATGAAACTAAATGGGTGTGCATCCAACTTGCTTGCTCATGAAGACCTCAAGCATTGGAGGAACCTTGTCATCGGAATATATAAGCCATGTTCTATAATGTAAAATTCCCACAAGTATATGAAGGCGACAAATCATGGAGACTCTCTATATGAAGAACATGGTGCTACTTTGAAGCACAAGTGCGAAAAAAAGATAGTAGTTTGCCCCCCTCTTTTTTTCTCTTTTTTGTGCGAGTTAGCAAGACGCGTGAGCGCACATTGCTTGCACATGGGTGTGATGCATATACTCGTGGGCCCAATTGAGCACACTATGGACACTAAAGATATTGTTCTGTACACAGAGAGCGTGGATGTTGTGCAGACTGAGCAAATCACATGGCAAACGATTAAACTAAGGAATACGTCGATGATAATTTCAAGAATCACACACAATTATTTACCAGCAAGCGTTTATCCACAACACACACAACTTATTAGCAGGAATCATCTGTGTTATTATCGGTCTACTCACATAATTCCGATTACTGACCTGTTTGACGGGTATCACACACATCTTGTTAAGCCGAATCGTTTGTGTTCTTATGGCTTATCGCAAATAGTTCGCCTTAGTGAACTGTATGCCGTCTATCGCACACAGCTTGGTCTGACTAACCGTTTATATTGTTTTGTCTCATCAAAACAGTTCATATGGATCAACTATGCGCCAGTATTCACACAAACCCCTCTATTCTAAATCATATTTGATGGATCCACCATTGCATAGTGTTCAATTTATTAGTGACGATTTTATTACCATACCGTTTGCGATTCATGAATCACACATAGTTTGATCGAATGGTCTTCTATACATGTGTCACGTTTGGACCTTTCTATAGTAGTGAGCTATCCCGCACAACCACGAAGTATACATCATCATGCTAGAGTCTCACACCGACCGAGACCAAGCCATTCTCTCGTAATAGGCTTTCGTCCCGCTTTATAGATAAACGAACCACCCAATCCATACAACGAGTACCAAGGTGCGGGATAGGAAAAGTCTGCTGGGGCAACAACACAAGCGCACCCAAAGAAAATGCAAAAGAAAAGCGGGAAAAGACCACCATGTGGCCACATCATCATGGGGCTATCGGGGTAGCGAGATGCCAAGCCGTGGCGTGCATCACGTCCAAGAGCCGCCCCAGTCGGTTGCGATCTCACGATCTAGCCAACGGGTGCCAGTGCTGCAAGAAGGCAAGAAATTTGAAGAAGGCATTAGAGGCACGCTGAAGGAATATCCGCTCCATCACCATCTTATTATGTGTCATCCAAAGTGGTCACGTTGAATCCGCAAAAACAAGCCGAAATAATCTCCTCTTCCTGCCGGACTATACTGCTCTGGCGTGGAGAAATTCTATGAAGTCGAGAGCCTCCCAATCTGACCCCAAAGTCTCCTGGACAAAGCTCCAGAGTGCTCTAGCCGCCATGCAAGAGAAAAGGATGTGGGTCTCTGTCTCCGGAACCCCACACAAGGGGCAGCCCATTACTTGGGACATGCCGCTTGGGAACCTCCGTCCCCGAGGGGAGGCGGTTCCTCAGTAGTTGCCAAACAAAAATATTAATCTTTAAGGGGAGAGGCGCCTTCCAAACGGCGCTAACCAGGGGAGACTTGGCTGGCGGCATAAAGCATGGTAGGCCGATGCCACAGAGAAATCTCCCGAGGGCGTAAGGCTCCACGAAGCGGAGTCCGGGTGATCCGTGAGCACCGGATGGAGGAGCGCCAGTAAGTTGGCCCACCCCAACACCTCTGCAGGTCCAAACGAGCGACGGAACAAGATGTTTCATTGCTCATTTTGAACAGCTGTGAAGACCAGTATTGACGGATCAACACAAATAGCGAACAGGCTGGGGAAACTGAGCACAACTGGCCTTCGCCAACCTAGCGGTCTAACCAAAACATGGCCCCTTCCCCATTCCCAATAGAGAAGGATAGGCCAGTCGAATCTCAAACTTGATCTACATGCGAGAGTGTCCATTGACCGCGCAGACTACCCAACATCTGGCTTCGAGATGAGAGGCTCACATCCGTGCCCGACTAGGTTGAAATCAATGATCGCACACCGTGCGAGGCGGAACACACCCGAGGAATCATAAAAAAATTATCGCCCTCAGTTCTCTCGTATGATTTTTGTCATGAAAGGCCCAAAAAATGTCATTCACATGTGCGGCTGGTCCGTCCAAGACGATTACCCGGTTTTCCTTTCATAATATTTTATTTCCCGTAGAAGTATTTTTTGCCATAATACCATAATGTAGTCTATACAAATTTTCTCTCGCAAGTCAAACTTAGAGAATTTTAATTAAGTAAAAAATTATCTATATCTACAGTTTGAAACATATACAATATGACAATACAGCTCATGATGTATCTGTTCATATGCATACGATATTTTAAAAGTAGTTTTTTTAAATGAACTACATTATGAAATCGAGAAAGCACATTTCTACATATTTTTGCATAATATAAAATCACTGTTCTGCAGTCAAACAAAGTACATGTCATTCTTTTTTCTACTCTTTGGCATTTGCAAAATTATTTTTACATACGGAGGCATTGGTTGCCGGGAGCACTTCCTTATGGGATGTGCCTTGTGTTCGCTTTATTTTATGGGATGACGTGGTATCCACGCCAAATTGTCACCTTAGTTTCAGTATTTCTTTTCCATTTTGTAATATAAGCTGACCGAGCACTAGTGTCTTTGACCATCTTGAATGTTGGAATGGTGGTCAACCCGAGGTCGGCAGCACATTGATTGATTTAGTTTTGAAAATTGTTTTTGGCCGGGTGAGTTGAGACCAAGGCCTAGAACAGAGTGAACTGAGCTAAGCTAGCTAGCGAAAAGATTCCTATAGTGTGGTACTCCTAGACTAGCAGTACTAGGCTTTATGTTTTGAGGAAAATGTAGCAGCCCTAACCTACACTAGGCTAGGGCATACTGCGTCTAACGACAAATTTGTGCACGGCGTTGAGTGTGATCTCTCCTACCCTTGTCTGTGGATGTGCACACGTTTTGGTCTGAAAAGAGTTGGAATGCAATCCAGCCACATCGCTGTCTGCCGCTGCTGACAAGAATTTTAGCTTCGGTGGGTTATTTTTTTAGCAAATCCCCAAGTACAGCTAGTATCTGATTCCTCATAACAAATCAGATCCTCCGCAGATAAAACAAAAAAAATTAAGATATCATGTGGGATGGATACTTTAAGTAGATAAACTTTAAAGGTGATCGGTGCATTTTGGATGGTTCTTATAAATTATACACGGTGTGTTTATTTCTTTAGCAATTCCACAAATATAGTTAGGGTCTGATTCCTCATGACAAATCAGATACTGGGAAGAAAAAAAGGATATAATGTGGGATGGATAGTGAAAACAAATAAACTTTAAAGGTGACTGGTGCATTTTGAATGGTTCTTGAAAATTATACATGGTGCGCGGCTTGCACGGCAACTTCATGTGCATGGCATGACAATGACTTCATAGCACCGCGAAGATCACAATGATGCTTTTTTGAAAATAGATCATTTTATTGACTCATAATGTTGGGTCAAGAGGTTTTTTTCCTCCTCCCCCTCCTCCTCCCACGCCTCTAGTGAACAGGCAATAGGCCGCAACGGCGAGAGGGAGGGAGGACACCAGGGCTTCGGTTTGGTGGAGATAGAGTTAGGAATAAAGTTAGGGTTTATCTCTGATTGGTGATGGTGAGACGATGGCATCGCCATCGGCATGAAATAGGGCCTTCCCATTTCATCCTCGTACCGGCGGTGCTTCTTCGAATGATGAAGAGTCGTGTGAAAGATGGTGTGTGCCCGCATCTGGTTCTTCATGTATGGTTTTCCCTCCAGCGGGCTTGTCTGGTTGAGTTGTCCTACGGAGCAGACACCATGATATTAGGATGGCCGGTATTGATTTTTCAACCACCATCAAGTCCATCAAAAGCTCATCAAGTCACTCTGCTTCAACAATGGTTGTATGTAATGCTGCGAGTTCTGCTTTCATTGTTGACCTCATTAAGATGGTCTGCATGCAAAACTTACAGGAAACATCACCACCACCAAGTGTGAATACATAATCACTTGCGATTTAAAAGCTCATAAGCATCAGATATCCAGCTCGCATCACTATAACCCTCCAATAAACTTAGGTATCCGCTTTAGCAAAGTCCATAACTCATGGTACCTTTGAAATAACACAGTACCCTATCAAGAGCATGACAATGAACATATCCAAGATTTGAAACGATCCGGCTTAGTTTGCTAATGACAAACTAGATGTTAGGTCTCGTAGCGCTAGCTAAATACATGAGCGGGCCAATGACTTGAGAATATCTCATTTGATCCTTTGTTTTTCTTTCATTCTCTTGAATCAATACACTTGGATCATAAGGTATTGAAGAGGTTTACAATCTAAGTATTTGAAGCAACTCAAAACATTTCTCCACATAGTGAGACTGCAACAAAGTGATCCCACCATCATCAGCTCAAAAGTTTGATGTTCACACGTTGGTTACTCCAAGGTCTTTCATCTCAAAAGTTATGATATAGAAAAACTTTCACTTCCTCAATTACATTGAGATTTGTCGCAAATATAAGTATGTCATCAACATGCAAACACAATTGAACTCCTTCACCTCCATCATAGCGATTGTACACACATTTGTTGGATTCATTGGCAACAACGCCCGAAGATGTTAAAGTTCTTTCAAACATGTGTTATTGCTTATGTGCTTATTTCAAGCCATACAAAGATTTCAACAACTTGCACACTTTTTCTTCATGATCATTCACTACAAAACCATGAGGTTGTTTGATACATCCCATATGTATCTATAATTTTTGCATGTTTCACGCTATATTTATATAATTCAACAATTTTGGCACCAAATTTTTATCATTTTTATGGACTAACATATTAATTTAGTGTCAAGTGTTAGTGATCTTTTTACTTAAAATGGTTTCCAGGGACCAAAAATCGAAAACATGTTGGGAAATTATGAGACAGGACTGAGGCAAAGGCACCTAGACTCACCTGGATGCGGTGAGCCCCATGTCGTAGATCAACGCGACCTAGGTGGAGGTTGCATGGGACCCATAGGAGGTAACTCCACCGCCTTTCGACGTCCATACCTTTATATTACCCCGAAAACTCTGGTTGTATTTATCGAGGATTTTTTTCCGCCGCCACCCATCTGTTCTGCAAAATCCAATCTAGAGGCCCTTTCTGGTACTTTGCCGGGGGGATAATTCATCACGGAGATCATCTACATCAACCTCTTGCCGCAACCATGTGCATGTGTGAGTAATCTTCGTTGGACTATGGGTCCATAACATTAGCTATAGAGCAATTTCTACCTTATTCTTCAATATAATGATCACATAACCTACCCCACGTGATTGTGATCCATATGACATAATTTGCACTACCTCCGTTCTGGTTTATTGGCCCCCTTAGTATTTGTGCCAAATTTTGACTATGGATTTAATTAACAAAATGTTAATGCATGTCAAAAATAACATCATTGGAAACTTTGTTCAAATACGAACCCAGCGACATAATTTTTAATGACATGCATTAATATTTTGTCAGTTAAATTTATGGTCAAATTTTTGCACAAAATATGAAGAGGACCAATAAACTAGGATGGAGGTAGTAGTGTCTTCGCTGTGGTGTGATGACTTATCACTTTATGATCAGATCTACACATGTTTCATTCATGGATTCTTGTTATTTTTTGGCTACATAATTTATAGACATATATGCTCTCTAATCTACTACCCTTATATTAACCATGTTTATATAAACGATCTTTAAGAGGGAGTTGTGTGTGTTAGTTGACTTCAGTCTTGCAAGTAACCTACCATAATGGCAGAAAGTGGAACATGTTTGTATTGTGTTGTTGTCACTAACAAAAAAAATTATTGATGAGTTTTTTCGTTGAAGAACATGGGGTAAAGGCAATATATTATCTACATCAGGTCATCATGCTTATTAATTAATGCAATGCTCTATTTTACTTAATGCCATTGAGATGCATGCTGGATAGCGTCTTGGGTAGAGTAACAACTATAGATAGCAGTTGGATTACAGCCTATAGATTTACGGTTGTGATGCCTATGAAATTATTTCATGTATACGCATAGTTACAAAACTATAATTTATTCACGCACCATGTTATGTTTGATGGAGAGATGCCACTAGGCAAATTATGGATCTGAATCTATTCATCCTTACCGCTTTCAACCTCAATTAACTCTTTTATTTCTCATTTACAATTTGAAACTTTACTCTTTCTGATGCAATTATCACTTCCTACCACAAGTTACATTAACCCTTGTAACTAGCAAGACTAGTGAGACTGACAATATCAGTGGTTTCGTTAGGGACCAATACAAGTGTTGTAGTTATGTGCAGATATTGATCACTACTTGTTGTTCAAGCACTTCTACTAGTCAAATAAACTTTAAGGTCATCCATCTGAGGCATATTGCCTCTTACCTACAAACCTACGCACTTGGGGGCCAACAACTTCCTAGAATAG
The DNA here is from genome assembly GCA_034509565.1 of Triticum monococcum. Taxonomy (NCBI): domain Eukaryota; kingdom Viridiplantae; phylum Streptophyta; class Magnoliopsida; order Poales; family Poaceae; genus Triticum; species Triticum monococcum. Next base: position 73,460,377 of record CM067843.1, read on the forward strand.
AGGGGGAATGATATTAGTACTCGAATGGCGGTCAATTTGATCACAAGTACATAAGTATCAAATAAATCGTTGACTTCCTTTTGGTTATAACCCTTGGCTATAGGCCAAGCCTTGTATTATTCAATAGTATCATCTAAGTTTTTTCTTCAACACCCACTTACACCCTACAATTTTACATCCATAATGACGATCAGTGATCTTTCATGTCCCATGAGCCATGTTGTAATCCATCTCACTACGTACAACTTCCTTCTAGTAGTCAGCATCAGGATATGCATAAGTTCTACAATAGAAGTGGGGGTATCATTGATACGTCTCCAATGTATCTATAATTTTTGATTGCTCCATGCTATATTATCTACTATTTTGGACATTATTGGGCTTTATTTTCCACTTTTATATTATTTTTGGGACTAACCTATTAACCGGAGGCCCAGCCCAGAATTGTTGTTTTTTTTGCCTATTTTAGGGTTTCGAAGAAAAGGAATATCAAACGGAGTCCAAACGGAATGAAACCTTCGGAAACGTGATTTTCTCAACGAACAAGACCCGGGAGACTTGGACCCTACATCAAGACACAAAAGAGGAGGCCACGAGGTAGGGGGCGCGCCTACCCCCCAGGCGCGCCCTCCAACCTCGTGGGCCCCCTGTTGCTCCACCGACGTACTCCTTCCTCCTATATATACCTACTGTAGCGACCATACCTCAAACAGTCTGATCTTTATGCTCCGGTCTCATCCCTGGATCAGTAATGCTGACACCACACAGTACTCGGAGGATTTATAGCAGAGTAGCAATCTCACGCTTATTACATCAAGTGTCTCAAAAGAGAACTTATTACAATAAATATGGCTTAAGGCCATCTAATAACGATAACATCGGAAGGCTTGGAAGATAAGTGAGTCCATCAACTCCAACGGCATCACTGAGTATAGAACCACGACCTAAAAACTCCTTAATCATCGTCTAAAAAGTCTGCAACATTAACGTTGCAGCCCGAAACGGGTCAGCACATGGAATATGCTGGCAAGGTAACACATAGAGAGTAATGGAATGAAACAGCTATACTATATGCATATTTGGCTGGTGGAAAGCTCTATGGTTACAGTTTTGCGTAAAGCCAATTTTTCCCTACTTCAAAGGAATAAAATTTATTTAACTATCATGGTAGTTATTAAACATTGAGAATGGTTGACAGCATTCTCAATCCCAATTAAGCATCATCATTGAACATAACCCAACAAAATTAATTTAGAGTAACATGTTGAGATTCACATGATAATCCAAGTACTAGATACTCAAGATGTCCATAACCGGGGACATGGCTAACCATGATTAGTTTATTACACTCTGCAGAGGTTTGCGCACTTTTCCCCACAAGACTCGATCGCCTCCGTTTGGTTTCTGGCACTACATGGTGTTTGAGAAGACGGATGACTGAGACATAGTCTTTCAGAAGCGCTAGCACCTTACGATCGGGTAGACCATACCACCTACATCACCTACATCTGCTAGTCTACCACTGTAAGAGTTCGCACGACTTAGTCAACTATGCTAGAGCCCATAATAGCTTGTGGCTGCACACGGAAGTTTCTAGTATGAATAGTCTCATGATCCCTTTGAGCCTGGGTGGCGGTCCAAAAGAAAACAGGCAAGTCCTGGAATACCCAGGTGCCTCAATCCACCCAGATGTGTGTTTAAGTTGCCACCTTAGATAAACCATTAATTAACAAAACTCACATCTGTCACGGATATCACTCACCCAATCCACGTCTACTAGCATAGCATGGCATAATAAGCAAACGTAGAAGTAACTCCCAAGGGTTTGAAAATAAACAGGTAATAGGTACTACCTCAACTACTTCCCATCCCACAATTTGATTAAATCCTAATCATGCAACGGGTGAGGATTGATCTAATGCAATAAAACTGGGTAGTAGAAAAGGTATGATCAAAGTGTTACTTTCCTTGCCGATGATTCGCGAAACCTAAACATTCGAAGTAACAGGCGGCGCACTCCGGGTATTCTATCGCAGACAAACAATAAAGCATACAATAAGTACTTATCTAATGCACAGGTAAAACTCAAATAAGAGATCTAACCAGAAGGTTCAACTTAAGAACTCCGGTTGGCAAAAGAATTAAATCGAACGAAGCAATGAAAGTCAAATGGCGAAAGAAAACAACTTCGTTCTAGTAATCTGGATCTAGGACAAATTTTACAGTAGCAAAAACTGGTTTAAATTGGTTAAACGAATAGAGGGTTTCGAGACGAAACTCTAGGCGCTTGAATCGCCTGATTCCGATAAACGAGCGAAAAGTTATACTAGATCGAAAATCGGATCAGGAATCGCAATCAGAAAAATCGCAGATTTAATCCGACAAAAAGAAAAATGACGAACGTTCGCTAGAACGAACGAACGGACAAACGCTCGCTATGTAAATAAACCGGAAAACCGATCTATTTAAAAAAACCGAATCTAAAAAAACCGACGAAAACCGATTTTTTTTATTTAAAAAAACCGATGGCACGGAAGTCGAGGCGCGGCGAACCTCGTGCGGCGGTATCCGGCGGCGGGCAGCGGCGGCGGCGCGTGGGGCACGGGGCGGCTAGGGTTTGCTGGGGCTGGGGCTGGGCCCTGTCCCCGGCTTATAAAGGCCACCTCGGGCCGGAGTCCTAGTCGGACACGGCCCGTAGGTGGGTTCGCATTTTTTTAATTATTTCGCTTGGAAGAAAAAGAAAAATAAATACTAAACGGACTCCAAAAATTCCGAAATAAATTTTCACGGGCTTCTAAAATCAAGCCGCACAAGGTGAACATTTACTTGGGACCTAAATGCAATTTAGAAAAACGCATATTTTTCCTAAATTCAAATAAAACACCAAAAAACTCCGAAATAAAATCTTATTTGATTTTATTATTAAATCCTCAATATTTCTTTATTTTGGGGAAGTCATTTTATTCACCCTCTCATATTTTTGTAATAGAAATAATTGATGATAAAATAAATAAAATCAAATGATCCTATTCTCAAAATTTGAGAAAACTCAAATATGAAAATAACGAAATCCCCAACTCTCTCTGTGGGTCCTTGAGTTGCGTATAATTTCTAGGATCAACCAAAATGCAAAAATAAAATATGATATGCATAGATGATCTAATGTATAACATTCCAAATTGGAAATTTGGGATGTTACACCTACGTACCCCCAAATGATCAGATGCGGAGCCAAAAACCTAATTCCACCGCCGCAACTTTCTGTATCCACAAGATCCCATCTTGGGGCCTGTTCCGGAGCTCCGCCGGAGGGGGCATCGATCACAGAGGGCTTCTACATCAACACCATAGCCCCTCCGATGAAGTGTGAGTAGTTTACCTCAGACCTACGGGTCCATGGTTATTAGCTAGATGGCTTCTTCTCTCTTTTTGGATCTCAATACAATGTTCTCCCCCTCTCTTGTGGAGAACTATTCGATGTAATCTTTTTTTTGCGTTGTGTTTGTTGAGATCGATGAATTGTGGGTTTATGATCAAGTCTATCTATGAATAATATTTGAATCTTCTTTGAATTCTTTTATTATGATTGGTTATCTTTGCAAGTCTCTTCGAATTATCAGTTTGGTTTGGCCTACTAGATTGATCTTTCTTACAATGGGAGATGTGCTTAGCTTTGGGTTCAATCTTGCGGTGTCCTTTCCCAGTGACAGTAGGGGCAGCAAGGCACGTATTGTATTGTTGCCATCGAGGATAACAAGATGGGGTTTTCATCATATTGCATGAGTTTATCCCTCTACATCATGTCATCTTGCTTAAAGCATTACTCAGTTTTTAACTTAATACTCTAGATGCATGCTGGATAGCAGTCGATGAGTGGAGTAATAGTAGTAGATGCAGGCAGGAGTCGGTCTACTTGTCTCGGACGTGATGCCTATATACATGATCATACCTAGATATTCTCATAACTATGCTCAATTCTATCAATTGCTCAGCAGTAATTTGTTCACCCACCATAGAATACTTATGCTCTCGAGAGAAGCCACTAGTGAAACCTATGGCCCCCGGGTCTATCTTTATCATATTAATCTCCTACTACTTAGTTATTTCCTTTGCTTTTTTACTTTGCCTTTATTTTACTTTGCATCTTTATCACAAAATACCAAAAATATTATCTTATCATATCTATCAGGTCTCACTCTCGTAAGTGGCCGTGTAGGGATTGACAACCCCTATTCGCGTTGGTTGCGAGGATTTATTTGTTTTGTGCAAGTATGAGGGACTCGCGCGTAGCCTCCTACTGGATTGATACCTTGGTTCTCAAAAACTGAGGGAAATACTTACGCTACTTTGCTGCATCATCCCTTCCTTTTCGGGGAAAACCAACGCAGTGCTCAAGAGGTAGCAAGAAGGATTTTTGGCGCCGTTGCCGGGGAGGTCTACGCAAAAGTCAACATACCAAGTACCCATCACATACCCTTATCTCCTGCATTACATTATTTGCCATTTGCCTCTCGTTTTCCTCTCCCCGCTTCACCCTTGCCGTTTTATTCGCCCTCTCTCTCTATCCTCCCTCTCTTTCTCTATTTGCCTCTTTTTGCCCGCTTGCTTTTTGTTTGCTTGTGTGTTAGCTTGCTTGTCACGATGGCTCAAGGTAACACTAAATTGTGTGACTTTACCAATACCAACAACAATGATTTTATTAGCACTCCGATTGTTCCTCTTACCGATGCCGAATCTTGTGAAATTAATACTGCTTTGCTGAATCTTGTCATGAAAGATCCGTTTTCCGGCCTTCCTAGTGAAGATGCTGCTACCCACCTAAATTGCTTCGTTGATTTGTGTGATATGCAAAAGAAGAAATATGTGGATAATGATATTGTTAAATCGAAGCTATTTCTTTTTTCACTTAGAGATCGTGCTAAAGCTTGGTTTTCGTCTTTGCTAAAAATAGTATTGATTCATGGAATAAGTGCGAAGATGCTTTTATCTCTAAGTATTTTCCTCCCGCTAAGATCATCTCTCTTAGAAACGATATTATGAATTTTATGCAACTTGATCATGAACATGTTGCACAAGCTTAGGAGAGAATGAAACTAATGATATGTAATTGCCCTACTCATGGTTTAAATTTGTGGATGATTATACAAAAATTTTATGCCGAATTGAATTTTGCTTCTAGAAATCTTTTTGATTTGGCCGCGGGAGGCACTTTTATGGAAATCACTTTAGGAGAAGCTACTAAACTCCTAGATAATATTATGGTTAATTATTTTCAATGGCATACTGAAAGATCTACTAATAAAAAGGTGCATGCGATAGAAGAAATTAATGTTTTGAGTGGAAAGATGGATGAACTTATGAAATTATTTGCTAATAAGAGTGTTTCTTATGATCCTAATTGTTGGGGAACGTAGTAATTTCAAAAAAATTCCTACGCACACGCAAGATCATGGTGATGCATAGCAACGAGAGGGGAGAGTGTTGTCTACGTACCCTCATAGACCGAAGCGGAAGCGTCGACGCAACGTAGAGGAAGTAGTCGTACGTCTTCCCGATCCGACCGATCCAAGCACCGTTACTCCGGCACCTCCGAGTTCTTAGCACACGTACAGCTCGATGGTGCTCCCCGGGCTCCGATCCAGCAAAGCTTCGGGGATGAGTTCCGTCAGCACGACGATGTGGTGACGATCTTGTTGTTCTACCGTCGCAGGGCTTCGCCTAAGCGCTACTACAATATGACCGAGGTGGAATATGGTGGAAGGGGGCACCGCACACGGCTAAGGAACGATCACGATGATCAACTTCTGTGTCCTAGGGTGCCCCCTTGCCTCCGTATATAAAGGATCCAAGGGGGGGTATTTGCTTGAAATATTAACTTCAACTCCTGGAACATCTCATATGGTCCATGACGTTCAAAACGTCTTTGAAGTCCCGATTCTAAGCCGTTACGCACGATGCACTAAACTATCAAGTAGTCATCATATTGAGCTAGCCAAACGTTCATAACGTCTGCATCTACTCCTACAATAGGTCTGTCACCTAGCGGTGCATCAAGGACATAATTCTTCTGTGCAGCAATGAGGATAAACCTCAGATCACGGATCCAATCCGCATCATTGCTACTAACATCTTTCAACACAATTTTCTCTAGGAACATATCAAAATAAACACAGGGAAGCAACAACGCGAGCTATTGATCTACAACATAATTTGCAAAATACTACCAGGACTAAGTTCATGATAAATTTAAGTTCAATTAATCATATTACTTAAGAACTCCCACTTAGATAGATATCCCTCTAATCCTCTAAGTGATTACGTGATCCAAATTAACTAAACCATGTCCGATCATCACGTGAGATGGAGTAGTTTCATTGGTGAACATCACTATGTTGATCATATCTACTATATGATTCACGCTCGACCTTTCGGTCTCCGTGTTCCGAGGCCATATCTGTATATGCTTGGCTCGTCAAGTATAACCTGAGTATTCCGCGTGTGCAACTGTTTTGCCCCCATTGTATTTGAACGTAGAGCGTATCACACCCGATCATCACGTGGTGTCTCAGCACGAAGAACTTTCGCAACGGTGCATACTCAGGGACAACACTTCTTGATAATTTAGTGAGAGATCATCTTATAATGCTACCGTCAATCAAAGCAAGATAAGATGCATAAAAGATAAACATCACATGCAATCAATATAAGTGATATGATATGGCCATCATCATCTTGTGCTTGTGATCTCCATCTCCGAAGCACCGTCATGATCACCATCGTCACCGGCGCGACACCTTGATCTCCATCGTAGCATCGTTGTCGTCTCGCCAATCTTATGCTTCCACGACTATCGCTACCGCTTAGTGATAAAGTAAAGCATTACATCGCGATTGCATTGCATACAATAAAGCGACAACCATATGGCTCCTGCCAGTTGCCGATAACTTGGTTACAAAACATGATCATCTCATACAATAAAATTTAGCATCACGTCTTGGCCATATCATATCACAACATGCCCTGCAAAAACAAGTTAGACGTCCTCTACTTTGTTGTTGCAAGTTTTACATGGCTGCTACGGGCTTAAGTAAGAACCAATCTCACCTACGCATCAAAACCACAACGATAGTTTGTCAATTTGACTCCGTTTTAACCTTCGCAAGGACCGGGCGTAGCCACACTTGGTTCAACTAAAGTTGGAGAAACAGTCACCCGCAAGCCACCTTTGTGCAAAGCACGTCGGGAGAACCGGTCTCGCGTAAGCGTACGCGTAATGTCGGTCCGGGCCGCTTCATCCAACAATATCGCCGAACCAAAGTATGACATGCTGGTAGGCAGTATGACTTATATCGCCCACAACTCACTTGTGTTCTACTCGTGCATATAACATCAAACCATAAAACCTAGGCTCTAATACCACTGTTGGGGAACGTAGTAATTTCAAAAAATTTCCTACGCACACGCAAGATCAAGGTGATGCATAGCAACGAGAGGGGAGAGTGTTGTCTACGTACCCTCGTAGACCGAAGCGGAAGCGTTGACGCAACGTAGAGGAAGTAGTCGTACGTCTTCCCGATCCGACCGATCCAAGCACCGTTACTCCGGCACCTCCGAGTTCTTAGCACACGTACAGCTCGATGACGCTCCCCGGGCTCCGATCCAGCAAAGCTTTTGGGATGAGTTCCGTCAGCACGACGGCATGGTGACGATCTTGATGTTCTACCATCGCAGGGCTTCGCCTAAGCGCTGCTACAATATGACCGAGGTGGAATATGGTGGAAGCGGGCACCGCACACGGCTAAGGAACGATCACGATGATCAACTTCTGTGTCCTAGGGTGCCCCCTTGCCTCCGTATATAAAGGATCCAAGGGGGGGTGCGGCCGGCCCTAGAGGAGGCGCGCAGGAGGAGTCCTACTCCTACCGGGAGTAGGACTCCCCTCCCTTTCCTTGTCCAAGTAGGAGAGGTGGAAGAAGAGAAGGAAAAGGGGGGCGCCGCCCCTCCCTCCATGTCCAATTCGGACTAGGGGGAGAGGGCGCGCGCGGCCTGCCCTGGCAGCCCCTTCCTCTTCTCCACTTTAGGCCCATGAGGCCCATTAACCCCCTGGGGGGTTCCGGTAACCCCCCGGTGCTCCGGTTTTATCTGAAACTTCCCCGGAATGCTTCCGGTGTCCGAATATAGTCATCCAATATATCAATCTTTATGTATCGACCATTTCTAGACTCCTCGTCATGTCCGTGATCACATCCGGGACTCCGAACTAACTTCGGTACATCAAAATGCATAAACTCATAATAACTGTCATCGTAACGTTAAGTGTGCGGACCCTACGGTTCGAGAACAATGCAGACATGACTGAGACAAATCTCTGGTCAAAAACCAATAGCAGGACCTGGATGCCCATATTGGCTCCTACATATTCTACGAAGATCTTTATCGGTCAGACCGCATAACAACATACGTTGTTCCCTTTGTCATCAGTATGTTACTTGCCCGAGATTCGATCGCCGGTATCCAATACCTAGTTCAATCTCGTTACTGGCAAGTCTCTTTACTCGTTCCATAATACATCATCTCGCAACTAACTCATTAGTTGTAATGCTTGCAAGGCTTAAGTGATGTGCATTACCGAGGGGGCCCAGAGATACCTCTCCGACATTCGGAGTGACAAATCCTAATCTCGAAATACGCCATCCAACATGTACCTTTGGAGACACCTGTAGAGCTCCTTTATAATCACCCAGTTACGTTGTGATGTTTGGTAGCACACAAAGTGTTCCTCCGGCAAACGTGAGTTGCATAATCTCATAGTCATAGGAACATGTATAAGTCATGAAGAAAGCAATAGCAACATACTAAACGATCGGGTGCTAAGCTAATGGAATGGGTCATGTCAATCAGATCATTCAACTAATGATGTGATCCCGTTAATCAAATAACAACTCTTTGTCCATGGTTAGGAAACATAACCATCTTTGATTAACGAGCTAGTCAAGTAGAGGCATACTAGTGACACTCTGTTTGTCTATGTATTCACACATGTATTATGTTTCCGGTTAATACAATTCTAGCATGAATAATAAACATTTATCATGATATAAGGAAATAAATAATAACTTTATTATTGCCTCTAGGGCATATTTCCTTCAGTCTCCCACTTGCACTAGAGTCAATAATCTAGATCACATCGCCATGTGATTTAACATTAATAGTTCACATCTTTATGTGATTGGTTCACATCTCCATATGACTAACACCCAAAGGGTTTACTAGATTCAATAATCTAGTTCACATCGCTGTGCGATTAAGACCCAAAAAGTGATCATGTTTTTCTTGTGAGAGAAGTTTAGTCAACGGGTCTGCCACATTCAAATCCGCATGTATTTTGCAAATCTCTATGTCAACAATGCTCTGCATGGAGCTACTCTAGCTAATTGCTCCCACTTTCAATATGTATCCAGATTGAGACTTAGAGTCATCTGGATCAGTGTCAAAACTTGCATCGACTTATCCCTTTACGACGAACCTTTTGTCACCTCCGTAATCGAGAAACATATCCTTATTCCACTAAGGATAATTTTGACCGCTGTCTAGTGATCTACTCCTAGATCACTATTGTACTCCCTTGCCAAACTCAGTGGTAGGGTATACAATAGATCTGGTACACAGCATGGCATACTTTATTGAACCTATGACCAAGGCATAGGGAATGACATTCATTCTCTTTCTATCTTCTGCCGTGGTCGGGCTTTGAGTCTTACTCAATTTCACACCTTGTAAAATAGGCAAGAAGCTCTTTCTTTGACTGTTCCATTTTGAACTACTTCAAAATCTTGTCAAGGTATGTATTTATTGAAAAAACTTATCAAGCGTCTTGATCTATCTCTATAGATCTTTGATGCTCAATATGTAAGCAACTTCACCGAGGTCTTTCTTTGAAAAACTCCTTTCAAACACTCCTTTATGCTTTGCAGAATAATTCTACATTATTTCCGATCAACAATATGTCATACACATATACTTATCAGAAATGCTGTAGTGCTCCCACTCACTTTCTTGTAAATACAGGCTTCACCGCAAGTCTGTATAAAACTATATGCTTTGATTCAACTTATCAAAGCGTATATTCCAACTCCGAGATTCTTGCACCAGTCCATAGATGGATCGTTGGAGCTTGCATATTTAGTTAACACCTTTAGGATCGACAAAACCTTCTAGTTGCATCGTATACAACTCTTCTTTAGTAAATCCATTAAGGAATGGAGTTTTGTTTATCCATTTGCCAGATTTCATAAAATGCGGCAATTGCTAACATGATTCGGACAGACTTTAAGCATAGATACGAGTGAGAAAATCTCATCGTAGTCAACACCTTGAACTTGCCGAAACCCTTTTGCGACAATTCTAGCTTTGTAGATAGTAACACTACTATCAGCGTCCGTCTTCCTCTTGAAGATCCATTTATTTTCTATGGCTTGCCGATCATCGGGCAAGTCAACCAAAGTCCACACTTTGTTCTCATACATGGATCCTATCTCAGATTTCATGGCCTCAAGCCATTTATCGGAATCTGGGCTCATCATCGCTTCCTCATAGTTCGCAAGTTCGTCATGCTCTAGTAACTTGACTTCCAGAACAGGATTACCGTACCACTCTGGTGTGGATCTCACTCTGGTTTACCTACGAGATTCGGTAGTAACTTGATCTAAAGTTACATGATCATCATCATTGACTTCCTCACTAATTGGTGTAGTAGTCACAAGAACAATTTTTTGTGATGAACTACTTTCCAATAAGGGAGAAGGTACAATTACCTTATCAAGTTTTCTACTTTCCTCCCACTCACTTCTTTCGAGAGAAACTCCTTCTCTGGAAAGGATCCATTCTTAGCAACGAATGTCTTGCTTTCGGATTTGTGATAGAAGGTGTACCCAACTGTCTCCTTTGGGTATCCTATGAAGACATATTTCTCCGATTTGAGTTTGAGCTTATCAAGATGAAACTTTTTCACATAAGCATCGCAACTCCAAACTTTAAGAAACGACAGCTTAGGTTTCTTGCCAAACCATAGTTCATACGGTGTCGTCTCAACGGATTTAGATGGTGCCCTATTTAACGTGAATGCAACTGTCTCTAATGCATAACCCCAAAACGATAGTGGTAGATCGGTAAGAGACATCATAGATCGCACCATATCTAATAAAGTACGGTTATGATGTTCGGACACACCATTACATTGTGGTGTTCCAGGTGGCGTGAGTAGTGAAGCTATTTCACATTGTTTTAATTGAAGGCCAAACTCGTAACTCAAATATTTTACTTCTGCGATCATATCGTAGAAACTTTTATTTTATTGTCACGATGATTTTCCACTTGACTCTGAAATTCTTTGAACTGTTCAAATGTTTCAGACTTATGTTTCATCAAGTAGATATCCCCATATCTGCTCAAATCATCTGTGAAGGTCAGAAAATAATGATACCTATCACGAGCCTCAATATTCATCGGATCACATACATCAGTATGTATGATTTCCAACAAATCTGTTGCTCGCTCCATTGTTCCGAAGAACATAGTCTTAGTCATCTTACCCATGAGGCATGGTTCGCAAGCATCAACTGATTCATAATCAAGTGATTCCAAAAGCCCATCAGCATGGAGTTTCTTCATGCGCTTTACACCAATATGACCTAAACGGCAGTGCCACAAATAAGTTGCACTATCATTATTATCTTTGCATCTTTCGGTTTCAATATTATGATTGTGTGTATCACTATGATCGAGATCCAACGAACTATTTTCATTGGATGTGTAACCATATAAGGTTTTATTCATGTAAATAGAACAACAATTTATTCTCTTACTTAAATGAATAACCGTATTACAATAAACATGATCAAATCATATTCATGCTCAACGCAAACACCAAATAACACTTATTTAGGTTCAACACTAATCTCGAAATTATAGGGAGTGTGCGATGATGATCATATCAATCTTGGAACCACTTCCAACACACATCGTCACTTCACCCTTAACTAGTCTCTGTTTATTCTGCAATTCCCGTTTCGAGTTACTAATCTTAGCAACTGAACTAGTATCAAATACTGAGGGGTTGCTATAAACACTAGTAGAGTACACATCAATAACAGGTATATCCAATATACCTTTGTTTACCTTGCCATCCTTCTTATCCGCCAAATACTTGGGGTAGTTCCGCTTCTAGTGACCAGTCCCTTTGTAGTAGAAGCACTTAGTCTCAGGCTTAGGACCAGACTTGGGCTTCTTCACTTGAGCAGCAACTTGCTTGCTGTTCTTCTTGAAGTTCCCCTTTTTTCCTTTGCCCTTTTCTTGAAACCATTATCTTGTCAACCATCAACACTTGATGTCTTTCTTGATTTCTACCTTCATCGATTTCATCATCATGAAAAGCTCGGGAGTCGTTTTCATCATCCCTTGCATACTATAGTTCATCACGAAGTTCTACTAACTTGGTGATAGTGACTAGAGAATTCTGTCAATCACTATCTTATCTAGAAGATTAACTCCCACTTGATTCAAGCGATTGAAGTACCGAGACAATCTGAGCACATGCTCACTAGTTGAGCGATTCTCCTCCATCTTTTAGCTATAGAACTTGTTGGAGACTTCATATCTCTCAACTCGGGTATTTGCTTGAAATATTAACTTCAACTCCTGGAACATCTCATATGGTTCATGACATTCAAAACGTCTTTGAAGTCCCGACTCTAAGCCGTTAAGCACGGTGCACTAAACTATCAAGTAGTCATCATATTGAGCTAGTCAAACGTTCATAACGTCTGCATCTACTCCTGCAATAGGTCTGTCACCTAGCGGTGCATCAAGGACATAATTCTTCTGCGCAGCAATGAGGATAAACCTCAGATCACGGATCCAATCCGCATCATTGCTACTAACATCTTTCAACACAATTTTCTCTAGGAACATATCAAAATAAACATAGGGAAGCAACAACGCGAGCTATTGATCTACAACATAATTTGCAATATACTACCAGGACTAAGTTCATGATAAATTTAAGTTCAATTAATCATATTACTTAAGAACTCCCACTTAGATAGATATCCCTCTAATCCTCTAAGTGATTACGTGATGCAAATCAACTAAACCATGTCTGATCATCACGTGAGATGGAGTAGTTTCATTGGTGAACATCACTATGTTGATCATATCTACTATATGATTCACGCTCGACCTTTCGGTCTCCGTGTTCCGAGGCCATATCTGTATATGCTTGGCTCGTCAAGTATAACCTGAGTATTCCGCGTGTGCAACTGTTTTGCACCCGTTGTATTTGAACATAGAGCCTATCACACCCGATCATCACGTGGTGTCTCAGCACGAAGAACTTTCGCAACGGTGCATACTTAGGGAGAACACTTCTTGATAATTTAGTGAGAGATCATCTTATAATGCTACCGTCAATCAAAGCAAGATAAGATGCATAAAATATAAACATCACATGCAATCAATATAAGTGATATGATATGGCCATCATCATCTTGTGCTTGTGATCTCCATCTCCGAAGCACCGTCATGATCACCATCGTCACCGGTGCGACACCTTGATCTCCATCGTAGCATCGTTGTCGTCTCACCAATCTTATGCTTCCAGGACTATCGCTACCGCTTAGTGATAAAGTAAAGCATTACATCGCGATTGCATTGCATACAATAAAGCGACAACCATATGGCTCCTGCCAGTTGCCGATAACTTGGTTACAAAACATGATCATCTCATACAATAAAATTTAGCATCATGTCTTGGCCATATCACATCACAACATGCCCTGCAAAAACAAGTTAGACGTCCTCTACTTTGTTGTTGCAAGTTTTACATGGCTGCTACGGGCTTAAGTAAGAACCAATCTCACCTACGCATCAAAACCACAACGATAGTTTGTCAATTTGACTCCGTTTTAACCTTCGCAAGGACCGGGCGTAGCCACACTTGGTTCAACTAAAGTTGGAGAAACAGTCACCCGCAAGCCACCTTTGTGCAAAGCACGTCGGGAGAACCGGTCTCGCGTAAGCGTACGCGTAATGTCGGTCCGGGCCGCTTCATCCAACAGTACCGCCGAACCAAAGTATGACATGCTGGTAGGCAGTATGACTTATATCGCCCACAACTCACTTGTGTTCTACTCGTGCATATAATATCAAACCATAAAACCTAGGCTCTGATACCACTGTTGGGGAACGTAGTAATTTCAAAAAATTTCCCACGCACACGCAAGATCATGGTGATGCATAACAACGAGAGGGGAGAGTGTTGTCTACGTACCCTCGTAGACCGAAGCAGAAGCGTTGACGCAACATAGAGGAAGTAGTCGTACGTCTTCCCGATCCGACCGATCCAAGCACCGTTACTCCGGCACCTCCGAGTTCTTAGCACACGTACAACTCGATGACGCTCCCCGGGCTCCGATCCAGCAAAGCTTCGGGGATGAGTTCCGTCAGCACGACGGCATGGTGACGATCTTGATGTTCTACCGTCGCAGGGCTTTGCCTAAGCGCTGCTACATATGACCGAGGTGGAATATGGTGGAAGGGGGCACCGCACACGGCTAAGGAACGATCACAATGATCAATTTCTGTGTCCTAAGGTGCCCCCTTGCCTCCGTATATAAAGGATCCAAGGGGGGGGGTGCGGCCGGCCCTAGAGGAGGCGTGCAGGAGGAGTCCTACTCCTACCGGGAGTAGGACTCCCCTCCCTTTCCTTGTCCAAGTAGGAGAGGTGGAAGAAGAGAAGGAAAAGGGGGCGCCGCCCCTCCCTCCTTGTCCAATTCGGACTAGGGGGAGAGGAGGCGCGCGGCCTGCCCTGGAAGCCCCTTCCTCTTCTCCACTTTAGGCCCATGAGGCCCATTAACCCCCCGGGGGGTTCCAGTAACCCCCTGGTGCTCCGGTTTTATCCAAAACTTCCTCGGAACGCTTCTGGTGTCCGAATATAGTCATCCAATATATAAATCTTTATGTATCGACCATTTCGAGACTCCTCGTCATGTCCGTGATCACATCCGGGACTCCGAACTAACTTCGGTACATCAAAATGCATAAACTCATAATAACTGTCATCGTAACGTTAAGCGTGCGGACCCTACGGTTCGAGAACAATGCAGACATGACGGAGACAAATCTCTGGTCAATAACCAATAGCGGGACCTGGATGCCCATATTGGCTCCTACATATTCTACGAAGATCTTTATCGGTCAGACCACATAACAACATACGTTGTTCCCTTTGTCATCGGTATGTTACTTGCCCGATATTCGATCGCCGGTATCCAATACCTAGTTCAATCTCGTTACCGGCAATTCTCTTTACTCGTTCCGTAATACATCATCTCGCAACTAACTCATTAGTTGTAATGCTTGCAAGGCTTAAGTGATGTGCATTACCGAGAGGGCCCAGAGATACCTCTCCGACATTCAGATTGACAAATCCTAATCTCGAAATACGCCAACCCAACATGTACCTTTGGAGACACCTGTAGAGCTCCTTTATAATCACCCAGTTACGTTGTGACGTTTGGTAGCACACAAAGTGTTCCTCCGGCAAACGGGAGTTGCATAATCTCATAGTCATAGGAACATGTATAAGTCATGAAGAAAGCAATAGCAACATACTAAACGACCGGGTGCTAAGCTAATGGAATGGGTCATGCCAATCAGATCATTCAACTAATGATGTGATCCCGTTAATCAAATAACAACTCTTTGTCCATGGTTAGGAAACATAACCATCTTTGATTAACGAGCTAGTCAAGTAGAGGCATACTAGTGACACTCTGTTTGTCTATGTATTCACACATGTATTATGTTTCCGGTTAATACAATTCTAGCATGAATAATAAACATTTATCATGATATAAGGAAATAAATAATAACTTTATTATTGCCTCTAGGGCATATTTCCTTCACTAATGATATGCCCTTGTCTACTTTGATTGGGAATAATAATGAATCTATGGATGTGAATTTTGTTGGTAGGACAATTTTGGTAACAACGCGTATAGAGGAAATTCTAATCCTAGGCCTTATCCTAGTAATCCCTCTAATAATTATGGTAATTCCTACAACGATTCTTATGGAAATTATAATAAGATGACCTCTGATTTGGAATCTAATATTAAAGAATTTATTACTTCGCAAAAGAATTTCAATGCTTTGATTGAAGAAAAAATACTTAAGATTGATGAGTTGGCTAGGAACGTTGATAGAATTTCTCTTGATGTTGATTCTTTGAAACTTAGATCTATTCCACCTAAGCATGATATCAATGAGTCTCTCAAAGCCATGAGAATTTCCATTAATGAGTGCAAAGAAAGAACCGCTAGGATGCGTGCTAAAAAGATGCCTTTATAAGAGCGTGTTCTTCTAATTGCTATGAAAATAATGATGAAGATCTAAATGTTATTGATGTGTCCCTTATTAAATCTTTGTTTTGAAATATGAATCTTAATAATGATGGGACTGAATATGATCCACCTTTACCTACAAGGCGTTCCAAGAATTCGGAATTTGTTGTTCTTGATGCTAAAATTGATAAAAGTGGGATTGAAGAAATTAAAACCCTAGATGTTGCTAAACCCACTATTATGGATTTCAAGGAATTTAACTATGAAAATTGCTATTTGATTAATTGTATTTCCTTGTTGCAATCCATGCTAAATTCTCCTCATGCTTATAGTCAAAATAAAGCGTTTACTAAACATATCCTTGATGCCTTGATGCAATCTTATGAAGAAAAACTTGAATTGGAAGTTTCTATCCCTAGAAAGCTTTATGATGAGTGGGAACCAACTATTAAAATTAAAATTAAAGATCATGAATGCTATGCTTTATGTTATTTGGGTGCTAGTGTTTCCACGATTCCAAAGACTTTGTGTGATTTGTTAGGTTTTCGTGATTTTGATGATTGCTCTTTAAACCTGCACCTTGCGGATTCCACTATTAAGAAACCTATGGGAAGAATTAATGATTTTCTTATTGTTGCAAATAGGAATTATGTGCCCGTAGATTTTATTGTTCTTGACATAGATTGCAATCCTTCATGTCCTATTATTCTTGGTAGACCTTTCCTTAGAACGATTGGTGCAATTATTGATATGAAGGAAGGAAATATTAGATTCCAATTTCCATTAAGGAAAGTCATGGAACACTTTCCTAGAAATAAAATTAAATTACCTTATGAATATATTATGAGAGCCACTTATGGATTGCCTACCAAAGATGGCAATACCTAGATCTATCCTTGCGTGTTATGCCTAGCTAGGGGCGTTAAACGATAGCGCTTGTTGGGAGGCAACCCAATTTTATTTTTATTCCTTACTTTTTGCTCCTGTTTAGTAATAAATAATTTATCTAGCCTCTGTTTTGGTTGTGTTTTTTTGTGTTTAATTAGTGTTTGTGCCAAGTAGAACCGTTGGGAAGACTTGGGGAAAGTCTTGTTACACTTGCTGTAAAAAACAGAAACTTTAGCGCTCACGAGAACTGATGCCATTTTTATTTGGAAAGTGATATTTAGTTAATTATTTTTTCAGATGATTAATAGATAAATTCCTCACGTCCAGAAATTTATTTTAGAATTTTTGGGGTTACATATCTTGCGATAGCTACATATTACTACAGACTGTTCTGTTTTTGACAGATTCTGTTTTTCGTGTGTTGTTTGCTTATTTTGATGATTCTATGGCTAGCAAAATAGTTTATAGACCATAGAGAAGTTGGAATACAGTAGGTATAACACTAATATAAATAAAGAATGAGTTCATTACAGTACCTTGAAGTAGTATTTTGTTTTCTTTTGCTAACGGAGCTCACGAGATTTTCTACTTTGAGTTTTGTGTTGTGAAGTTTTCAAGTTTTGGGTAAAGATTTGATGGATTAAGGAACAAGGAGTGGCAAGAGCCTAAGCTAGGGGATGCCCATGGAACCACCAAGATAATCTAAGGAAACCTAAAAGCCAAAGCTTGGGGATGCCCTGGAAGGCATCCCCTCTTTCGTCTACTTCTATCGGTAACTTTACTTGGAGCTACATTTTTATTCGCCACATGATATGTGTTTTGCTTGGAGCATCTTGTATGATTTGAGTCTTTACTTTTTAGTTTACCACAATCATCCTTGCTGTACAAACCTTTTGAGAGAGCCATACAGGATTTGGAATTTGTTAGAATACTCTATGTGCTTCGCTTATATCTTTTGAGTTATGTAGTTTTGCTTTAGTACTTCACTTATATCTTTTAGAGCACGGTGGTGGATTTGTTTTATAGAAACTATTGATCTCTCATGCTTCACTTAGATTAATTTGAGAGTCTTAAATAGCATGGTAATTTGCTTAAATAATCCTAATATGCTTGGTATACAAGATTAATAATAAAACTTTCTTATGAGTGTGTTGAATACTATGAGAAGTTTGATGCTTGATAATTGTTTTGAGATATAAAGATGGTGATATTAAAGTTGTGCTAGTTGATTAGTTGTGAATTTTAGAAATACTTGTGTTAATGTTTGTGATTCCCGTAGCATGCACGTATGGTGAACCGTTATGTGATGAAGTCGGAGCATTATTTATTTTTTGATTGTCTTCCTTATGAGTGGCGGTGGGGGACGAGCGATGGTCTTTTCCTACCAATCTATCCCCCTACGAGCATGCACGTAATACCTTGCTTTGATAACTTGTAGATCTTTGCAATAAGTATATGAGTTCTTTATGACTAATGTTGAGTCCATGGATTATATGCATTTTTCTCACCCTTCCACCTTTGCTAGCCTCTCTAATACCATGCACCTTTCGCCGGTATCATACACCCACCATATACCTTCCTCAAAACAGCCACCATACCTACCTATTATGGAATTTCCATAGCCATTCCGAGGTATATTTCCATGCAACTTTCCACCGTTTCGTTTATTATGACACACTCCATCATTGTCATATTGCTTAGCATGATCATGTAGTTGACATCGTATTTGTGGCAAAGCCACCATTCATAATTCTTTCATACGTGTCACTCTTGAGTCATTGCATATCGCGGTACACCGCCGGAGGCATTCATATAGAGTCATATTTTGTTCTAAGTATCGAGTTGTAATTGTTGAGTTGTAAGAAAAATAAAAGTGTGATGATCATCATTATTAGAGCATTGTCCCAGTGAGGAAAGGATGATGGAGACTATGATTCCCCCACAAGTCGGGATGAGACTCCGGGCAAAAAAAAGAGAAAGAAAAGAGGCCATAAAAAGGAGAAAAGGCCCAACTAAAAAAATGAGAGAAAAATAGAGAAGGGACAATGTTACTATCCTTTTACCACACTTGTGCTTCAAAGTAGCACCATGATATTCATGATAGAGAGTCTCCTATGTTATCACTTTCATATACTAGTGGGAATTTTTCATTATAGAACTTGGCTTGTATATTCCAAGGATGGGCTTCCTCAAAATGCCCTAGGTCTTCATGAGCAAGCAAGTTGGATGCACACCCACTTAGTTTCTTTTTGAGCTTTCATATACTTATAGCTCTAGTGCATCCGTTGCATGGCAATCCCTACTCACTCACATTGATATCTATTGATGGGCATCTCCATAGCCCATTGATACGCCTAGTTGATGTGAGACTATCTTCTCCCTTTTGTCTTCTCCACAACCACCATTCTATTCCACCTATAGTGCTATGTACATGGCTCACGCTCATGTATTGTGTGAAGATTGAAAAAGTTTTGACAATGTCAAAAGTATGAAAACATTGCTTGGCTTGTCATCGGGGTTGTGCATGATTTAAATATTTTGTGTGGTGAAGATGTATCATAGCCAAACTATATGATTTTGTAGGGATAACTTTCTTTGGCCATGCTATTTTGAGAAGACATAATTGCTTTGTTAGTATGCTTAAAGTATTATTATTTTTATGTCCATATTAAACTTTTGTCTTGAATATTTCGGATCTGAATATGCATACCACAATTAAGGAGAATTACATTAAAATTATGCCAAGTAGCACTCCGCATCAAAAAATCTATTTTTATTATTTACCTACTCAAGGACGAGCAGGAATTAAGCTTGGGGATGCTTGATACGTCTCCAACGTATCTATAACTTTTTATTGCTCCATGCTATATTGTCTACTGTTTTGGACATTATTGGGCTTTATTGTCCACTTTTATATTATTTTTTGGGACTAACTATTAACCGGAGGCCCAACCCAGAATTGCTGTTTTTTGCCTGTTTTAGGGTTTTGAAGAAAAGGAATATCAAACGGAGTCCAAACGAAATGAAACCTTCGGGAACGTGATTTTCTCAACGAACAAGACCCAGTAGACTTGGACCCTATGTCAAGACACAAAAGAGGAGGCCACGAGGTAGGGGGCACGCCTACCCCCCCAGGCGCGCCCTCCACCCTCGTGCCCCCCCTGTTGTTCCACCGACGTACTCCTTCCTCCTATATATACCTACGTACCCCCAAATGATCAGATACGGAGCCAAAAACCTAATTCCACCACCGCAACTTTCTGTATCCACGAGATCCCATCTTGGGGCCTGTCCTGGAGCTCCGTCGGAGGGGGCATCGATCACAGAGGGCTTCTACATCAACACCATAGCCCCTCCGATGAAGTGTGAGTAGTTTAGCTCAGACCTACGGGTCCATGGTTATTAGCTAGATGGCTTCTTCTCTCTTTTTGGATCTCAATACAATGTTCTCCCCCTCTCTTGTGGAGAACTATTCGATGTAATCTTCTTTTTGCGGTCTGTTTGTTGAGACCGATGAATTGTGGGTTTATGATCAAGTCTATCTATCAATAATATTTGAATCTTCTCTGAATTATTTTATGTATGATTGGTTATCTTTCCAAGTCTCTTCGAATTATCAGTTTGGTTTGGCCTACTAGATTGATCTTTCTTGCAATGGGAGAAGTGCTTAGCTTTGGGTTCAATCTTGCAGTGTCCTTTCCCAGTGACAGTAGGGGCAGCAAGGCACGTATTGTATTGTTGCCATCGAGGATAACAAGATGGGGTTTTCATCATATTGCATGAGTTTATCCCTCTACATCATGTCATCGTGCTTAAAGCGTTACTCTGTTTTTAACTTAATACTCTAGATGCATGCTAGATAGCGGTCGATGAGTGGAGTAATAGTAGTAGATGCAGGCAGGAGTCGGTCTACTTGTCTCGGACGTGATGCCTATATACATGATCATACCTAGATATTCTCATAACTATGCTCAATTCTGTCAATTGCTCAACAGTAATTTGTTCACCCACCGTAGAATATCTATGCTCTCAAGAGAAGCCACTAGTGAAACCTATGGCCCCCGGGTCTATCTTTATCATATTAATCTCCTACTACTTAGTTATTTCCTTTGCTTTTTTACTTTGCCTTTATTTTACTTTGCATCTTTATCACAAAATACCAAAAATATTATCTTATCATATCTATCAGATCTCACTCTCGTAAGTGGCCGTATAGGGATTGACAACCCCTATTCGCGTTGGTTGCGAGGATTTATTTGTTTTGTGCAGGTACGAGGGACTCGCGTGTAGCCTCCTACTGGATTGATACCTTGGTTCTCAAAAACTGAGGGAAATACTTACGCTACTTTGCTGCATCATCCCTTCCTCTTCGGGGAAAACCAACGCAGTGCTCAAGAGGTAGCAATCATCCATGAGGTACACAATGAAAACCTCATCAAAATGTTGTGTACTCATTTGTCTCTTGCTCCCTCTTGGAGCTTCATTGTCATCATCCTCGGGGATCTCATTTTATGTTCTCTCACAATGTTCCAATGAAGTAGTGGGTTCAAGAGTTGTGTATAGTCTCTAACTAAATGAGCTAGACATATCTTTCATAGGAAAAGAATCCTCAAATAAAATCGCATCATTCGACTCCATAATTGTACCAACATTCATGTCGAATACCTCATATTTCATCACTAGAAATCTATAGCTAATGCTATGGAAAGCATAGCCAAGAAAAACACACATACAACGATCTTTGGCCCAAGCTTATGCTTCTTGGGAATTGGCACATTGACTTTCACCAAGCAGCCCCAAGTTCGTAAGTAAGAGAGTTTAAGCATTTGCCATTCCCATTTCTCAAACGGGGTAATCTCTTTATTATTTGTAGGAACTCTATTTAGGACATGACTTGAAGTCATCAAAAAATCTCCAACCATTCCTTGGAAAGTCCCGCTGTGTCTAGCATGTTGTTAACCAAATTAGTTAGAGTGCGTTTCTTTCATTTGGCAATCCCTTTGTCTGGGGCTAATAGGGAGGCATCATCTCATGGATTATATCATGTTCTCACAGAATAAATTGACCTCATATGGAAAATACTCTCTACCACGATCCGACCTAAGATCTTTAATCTTTCATCAAGTTGATTTTATGTTTCGGCTTATATATTTTAAAGTAGTGAAAAACCTCATCCTTTTTTTCAAAAAATCATACCATGCAATGTCTAGTAGAGTCATCTATCAAAGTCATGAAATGCCCTTTTCAATCCTTCGTCAACGCACCATTCATCTCGCAAATCTCTGAATGTATAAGTTCTATGGTGTCAAGTTCCTCGCCTAAGTAGTCGTATGAGACTTGCGAGGTTGCTTGGCTTGCACACAAACTTGACACATAGAACCTTTGACAATGGTGAATTTCAGGATTAAACTTGGATTTGTTAGTCGCATCATGCAACGAAAGTTAATATGAAAAATTTATGAATGACAAACATTTGATTAAATTTTAGTGCAAGCATGATTAATAACTTTAGTACAAAAGCCTCACAACGATAGGCCGTGCAAGCCTCCTAGTAATATTATTTGCCAAAAAATTGTCCATACTTAGAGACTACAACCTTACTGGATTCAAACACCAATTTATAGCCATCTAGACATCCGCTGATAAAAAATTATTTATCGTAGGGGCATGTTGCATGTTCTTCAGTCGCACGGTCTTTCCCGAAGAAAACTTCAGACCAACCATACAAACACCATGAATAGTAGCATGTGACCCGTTGCCATCAGTATGAAAGTAGTGCTTGCAAACTGATAAGAAGAAAACATAGAAATGTCAGCCCATACATGTATATTGTCACCCGTGCCAATCCATGATACCTCCATCTTGTATCATTATTTCCTATTATAATTTATCCCATTTTAATGATAGATTTCACATTATGATGCAACTATAATGCCTTTTCTATCTTGAAACGCAAGGAATACAAGAGAGAGAGGAGTTGCCGGAAGAAGGAAATTTGGACTTTTAACACAGGAAAAAGCAATTTTTTGGATCACCAAATGCAAGTGGATTATTGAGAATTGTTGTAGAATATAGAAGGAATTATGGAGTGAAGAAGGGCTAGAGGGGACTGTTGGGGAACGTAGTAATTTCGAAAATTTTCCTACGCACACGCAAGATCATGGTGATGCATAGCAACGAGAGGGGAGAGTGTTGTCTACGTACCAACGCAGACCGACTGCGGAAGCGATCACACAACGTAGAGGAAGTAGTCGTACGTCTTCTTCCCGATCCGACCGATCCAAGCACCGTTACTCCGGCACCTCCGAGTTCTTAGCACACGTTCAGCTCGATGACGTTCCTCAGGCTCCGATCCAGCAAAGCGTCGAGGAAGAGTTCCGTCAGCACGACGGCGTGATGACGATCTTGATGTACTACCGATGCAGGGCTTCGCCTAAGCACTGTAACGGTATGATCGAGGTGGAATTTGGTGGCAGGGGGCACCGCACACGGCTAAGGAACGATCTCAAGGATCAACTTGTGTGTCTTGGGGTGCCCCCTGCCCCCGTATATAAAGGTTGGAGGAGGGGAGGCCAGCCGGCCAGGGAGAGGAGGCGCAGGGGAGTCCTACTCCCACCGGGAGTAGGACTCCTCCCTCCAATCCTAATCCAATTAGGACTCTCGGGGGGAAAGGAGAAAGAGGGGGGCCGGCCCCTTCTCCTAGTCCTACTAGGACTTGGGGAAAGGGGGGGCGCCGGCCAGCTATGGGCTTGTCCCTTTTCTCTTTTTCCACTAAGGCCCAATAGGCCCATTAGCCTCCCGGGGGGTTCCGGTAACCCTCCCGGTATTCCGGTAAAATCCCGATTTCACCCGAAACACTTCCTATGTCCAAACATAGGCTTCCAATATATCAATCTTTACGTCTCGACCATTTCGAGACTCCTCGTCATGTCCGTGATCTCATCCGGGACTCCGAACAACCTTCGGTACATCAAAATGCATAAACTCATAATAACTGTCATCGTAACGTTAAGCGTGCGGACCCTACGGTTCGAGAACAATGTAGACATGACCGAGACATGTCTCTGGTCAATAACCAATAGCGGGACCTGGATGCCCATATTGGCTCCTACATATTCTACGAAGATCTTTATCGGTCAGACCGCATAACAACATACGTTGTTCCCTTTGTCATCGGTATGTTACTTGCCCGAGATTCGATCGTCGGTATCCAATACCTAGTTCAATCTCGTTACCGGCAAGTCTCTTTACTCGTTCCGTAATACATCATCTCACAACTAACATATTAGTTGTAGTGCTTGCAAGGCTTATGTGATGTGTATTACCGAGAGGGCCCAGAGATACCTCTCCGACAATCGGAGTGACAAACCCTAATCTCGAAATACGCCAACCCAACATCTACCATTGGAGACACCTGTAGTACTCCTTTATAATCACCCAGTTATGTTGTGACGTTTGGTAGTACCCAAAGTGTTCCTCCGGTAAACGGGAGTTGCATAATCTCATAGTTATAGGAACATGTATAAGTCATGAAGAAAGCAATAGCAACATACTAAACGATCGGGTGCTAAGCTAATGGAATGGGTCATGTCAATCAGATCATTCAACTAATGATGTGACCTCGTTAATCAAATAACAACTCTTTGTTCATGGTTAGGAAACATAACCATCTTTGATTAACGAGCTAGTCTAGTAGAGGCATACTAGTGACACTTTGTTTGTCTATGTATTCACACATGTATTATGTTTCCGGTTAATACAATTCTAGCATGAATAATAAACATTTAAGATGATATAAGGAAATAAATAATAACTTTATTATTGCCTCTAGGGCATATTTCCTTCAGTCTCCCACTTGCACTAGAGTCAATAATCTAGTTTCACATCGCCATGTGATTTAGCAGCAATAGTTCACATCACCATGTGATTAACACCCATAGTTCACATCGTTATGTGACCAACACTCAAAGGGTTTACTAGAGTCAGTAATCTAGTTCACATCTCTATGTGATTAATACCCAAAGAGTACTAAGGTGTGATCATGTTTTGCTTGTGAGATAATTTTAGTCAACGGGTCTGTCACATTCAGATCCGTAAGTATTTTGCAAAATTCTTTGTCTATAATGCTCTGCACGGAGCTACTCTAGCTAATTGCTCCCACTTTCAATATGTATCTGGACCGAGACTTAGAGTCATCTAGATTAGTGTCAAAACTTGCATCGGCGTAACCCTTTACGACGAACCTTTTTATCACGTCCATAATCGAGAAACATATCCTTATTTCACTAAGGATAATTCTGACCGCTGTCCAGTGATCTACTCCTAGATCACTATTGTACTCCCTTGCCAAATCAGTGCAGGGTATACAATAGATCTGGTATACAGCATGACATACTTTATAGAACCTATGGCCAAGGCATAGGGAATGACTTTCATTCTCTTTCTATCTTCTGCCGTGGTCGGGCTTTGAGTCTTACTCAACTTCACACCTTATAATACAGGCAAGAACTCTTTCTTTGACTGCTCCATTTTGAACTACTTCAAAATCTTTGTCAAGGTATGTACTCATTGAAAGAACTTATCAAGCGTCTTGATCTATCTCTGTAGATCTTGAAGCTCAATATGTAAGCAACTTCACCGAGGTCTTTCTTTGAAAAACTCCTTTCAAACACTCCTTTATGCTTTACAGAATAATTCTACATTATTTCCGATCAACAATATGTCATTCACATATACTTATCAGAAATGCTGTAGTGCTCCCACTCACTTTCTTGTAAATACAGGCTTCACCGCAAGTCTGTATAAATCTATATGCATTGATCAACTTATCAAAGCGTATATTCCAACTCCGAGATGCTTGCACCAGTCCACAGATGGATCGCTGGTGCTTGCACATTTTGTTAGCACCTTTTGGATTGACAAAACCTTCTAGTTGCATCACATACAACTCTTCTTTAATAAATCCATTAAGGAATGCAGTTTTGTTTATCCATTTGCCAGATTTCATAAAATGCGGCAATTGCTAACATGATTCGGACAGATTTAAGCATAGATACGAGTGAGAAAAACTCATCGTAGTCAACACCTTGAACTTGTCGAAAACTTTTGCGACAATTCTAGCTTTGTAGATAGTAACACTACTATCAGCGTCCGTCTTCCTCTTGAAGATCCATTTATTTTCTATGGCTTGCCGATCATCGGGCAAATCCATCAAAGTCCATACTTTGTTCTCATACATGGATCATATCTCAGATTTCATGGCCTCAAACCATTTCGCGGAATCTGGGCTCATCATCGCTTCCTCATAGTTCGTAGGTTCATCATGATCTAGTAGCATGACTTCTAGAGAAGGATTACCGTACCACTCTGGCGTGGATCTTACTCTGGTTTACCTACAAGGTTCGGTAGTAACTTGATCTGAAGTTACATGATCATCATCATTAGCTTC
Source organism: Triticum monococcum (assembly GCA_034509565.1). Taxonomy (NCBI): domain Eukaryota; kingdom Viridiplantae; phylum Streptophyta; class Magnoliopsida; order Poales; family Poaceae; genus Triticum; species Triticum monococcum. The sequence continues at coordinate 73,487,113 of CM067843.1, forward strand.
CTCACTAATTGGTGTAGGTGTCATAGAAACAGTTTTCTGTGATGTACTACTTTCCAATAAGGGAGCAGGTACAGTTACCTCATCAAGTTCTACTTTCCTCCCACTCACCTCTTTCGAGAGAAACTCCTTCTCCAGAAAGTTTCCGAATTTTAGCAACAAAAGTCTTGCCTTCGGATCCGTGATAGAAGGTGTATCCAATAGTTTCCTTTGGATATCCTATGAAGACGCACTTCTCCGATTTGAGTTTGAGCTTATCAGGATGAAACTTTTTCATATAAGCATCGCAACCCCAAATTTTTAAGAAACGACAGCTTAGGTTTCTTGCCAAACCATAGTTCACACGGCGTCGTCTCAACGGATTTAGATGGTGCCCTATTTAACGTGAATGCAGCTGTCTTTAATGCATAACCCCAAAACGATAGTGGTAGATCGGTAAGATACATCATAGATTGCACTATATCCAATAAAGTACGGTTATGATGTTAGGACACACCATTATGCTGTGGTGTTCCATGTGGCATGATTTTGTGAAACTATTCCACATTGTTTTAATTGAAGACTAAACTCGTAACTCAAATATTTTACCTCTACGATCATATCGTAGAAACTTTTATTTTCTTGTCACGATGATTTTCCACTTCACTCTGAAATTCTTTGAACTTTTCAAATGTTTCAGACTTATGTTTCATCAAGTAGATATACTCATATCTGCTCAAATCATCTGTGAAGATCAGAAAATAATGATACCTGTCGCGAGCCTCAATATTCATCGGACCACATACATCAGTATGTATGATTTCCAACAAATCTGTTGCTCGCTCCATTGTTCCAAAGAACAGAGTTTTAGTCATCTTGCCCAAAAGGCATGGTTCGCAAGCATCAAGTGATTCATAATCAAGTGATTTCGAAAGCCCATCAGCATGGAGTTTCTTCATGCTCTTTATACCAATATGACCTAAACGGCAGTGCCACAAATAAGTTGCACTATCATTATTAACTTTGAATCTTTTTGGTTTCAATATTATAAATATGTGTATCACTATGATCGAGATCCAACGAACTTGTTTCATTGGGTGTATGACCATTGAAGGTTTTATTCATGTAAACAGAACAACAATTATTCTCTGACTTTAATGAAGAACCGTATTGCAATAAACATGATCAAATCATATTCACGCTCAACGCAAAAACCAAATAACACTTATTTAAGTTCAACACTAATCCCGAAAGTATAGGGGAGTGTGCGATGATGATCATATCAATCTTGGAACTACTTCCAACACACATCATCACTTCACCCTTAACTAGTCTCTGTTTATTCTGCAACTCCCGTTTCGAGTTACTAATCTTAGCAACTGAACTAGCATCAAATACTGAGGGGTTGCTATAAACACTAGTATAGTACACATCAATAACATGTATATCAAATATACTTATGTTCATTTTGCCATCCTACTTATCCGCCAATCACTTGGGGTAGTTCCGCTTCCAGTGACCAGTCCCTTTGCAGTAGAATCACTTAGTCTCAGGCTTAGGATCAGACTTGGGCTTCTTCACTTGAGCAGCAACTTGCTTGCCGTTCTTCTTGAAGTTCCCCTTCTTCCCTTTGCCCTTTCCTTGAAACTAGTGGTCTTGTCAACCATCAACAATTGATGTTTTTCTTGATTTCTACCTTCGTTGATTTCAGCATCACGAAGAGCTTGGGAGTTGTTTCCGTTATCCCTTGCATATTATAGTTCATCACGAAGTTCTACTAACTTAGTGATGATGACTAGAGAATTCTATCAATCACTATCTTATCTGGAAGATTAACTCCCACTTGATTCAAGCGATTGTAGTACCCAGACAATCTGAGCACATGCTTACTACTTGAGCGATTCTCCTCCATCTTTTAGCTATAGAACTTGCTGGAGACTTCATGTCTCTCAACTCGGGTATTTGCTTGAAATATTAACTTCAACTCCTGGAACATCTCATATGGTCCATGACGTTCAAAACGTCTTTGAAGTCCCGATTCTAAGCCGTTAAGCATGGTGCACTAAACTATCAAGTAGTCATCACATTGAGCTAGCCAAACGTTCATAACGTCTGCATCTGCTCCTGCAATAGGTCTGTCACCTAGCGGTGCATCAAGGACATAATTCTTCTGTGCATCAATGAGGATAAACCTCAGATCATGGATCCAATCCGCATCATTGCTACTAACATCTTTCAACACAATTTTCTCTAGGAACATATCAAAATAAACACAGGGAAGCAACAACGCGAGCTATTGATCTACAACATGATTTGCAAAATACTACCAGGACTAAGTTCATGATAAATTTAAGTTCAATTTAATCATATTACTTAAGAACTCCCACTTAGATAGACATCCCTCTAATCCTCTAAGTGATCACGTGATCCAAATCAACTAAACCATAACCGATCATCACGTGAGATGGAGTAGTTTTCAATGGTGAACATCATTATGTTGATCATATCTACTATATGATTCACGCTCGACCTTTCGGTCTTCGTGTTCCGAGGCCATATCTGTATATGCTTGGCTCGTCAAGTATAACCTGAGTATTCTGCGTGTGCAACTGTTTTGCACCCGTTGTATTTGAACGTAGAGCTTATCACACCCGATCATCACGTGGTGTCTGGGCACGAAGAACTTTGGCAACGGTGCATACTCAGGGAGAACACTTCTTGATAATTTAGTGAGAGATCATCTTATAATGCTACCGTCAATCAAAGCAAGATAAGATGCATAAAAGGATAAACATCACATGCAATCAATATAAGTGATATGATATGGCCATCATCATCTTGTGCTTGTGATCTCCATCTCCGAAGCACCGTCATGATCTCCATCGTCACCGGCGCGACACCTTGATCTCCATCGTAGCATCGTTGTCGTCTCGCCAATCTTATGCTTCCACGACTATCACTACCGCTTAGTAATAAAGTAAAGCATTACATCGCGATTGCATTGCATACAATAAAGCGACAACCATATGGCTCCTGCCAGTTGCCGATAACTTGGTTACAAAACATGATCATCTCATACAATAAAATCAGCATCATGCCTTGACCATATCACATCACAACATGCCCTGCAAAAACAAGTTAGACGTCCTCTACTTTGTTGTTGCAAGTTTTACGTGGCTGCTACGGGCTTAAGTAAGAACTCATCTCACCTACGCATCAAAACCACAACGATAGTTCGTCAAATAGACTCCGTTTTAACCTTCTCAAGGACCGGGCGTAGCCACACTTGGTTCAACTAAAGTTGGAGAGACAGTCTTCTGCAAGCCATCTATGTGCAAAGCACGTCGAGGGAACCGGTCTCGCGTAAGAGTACGCGTAAGGTTGGTCCGGATCGTCTCACCCAACAATACCGCCGAACCAAAGTATGACATGCTGGTAGGCAGTATGACTTGTATCGCCCACAACTCACTTGTGTTCTACTCGTGCAAATAACATCAAACCATAAAACCTAGGCTCGGATGCCACTGTTGGGGAACGTAGTAATTTCGAAAATTTTCCTATGCACACGCAAGATCATGGTGATGCATAGCAACGAGAGGGGAGAGTGTTGTCTACGTACCAACGCAGACCAACTGCGGAAGCGATCACACAACGTAGAGGAAGTAGTCGTACGTCTTCTTCCCGATCCGACCGATCCAAGCACCGTTACTCCGGCACCTCCGAGTTCTTAGCACACGTTCAGCTCGATGACGTTCCTCGGGCTCCGATCCAGCAAAGCGTCGAGGAAGAGTTCCGTCAGCATGACGGCGTGATGACGATCTTGATGTACTACCAACGCAGGGCTTCGCCTAAGCACTGTAACGGTATGATCGAGGTGGAATTTGGTGGCAGGGGGCACCGCACACGGCTAAGGAACGACCTCAAGGATCAACTTGTGTGTCTTGGGGTGCCCCCTGCCCCCGTATATAAAGGTTGGAGGAGGGGAGGCCGGCCGGCCAGGGAGAGGAGGCGCAGGGGAGTCCTACTCCCACCGGGAGTAGGACTCCTCCCTCCAATCCTAATCCAATTAGGACTCTCGGGGGGAAAGGAGAAAGAGGGGGGGCCGGCCCCTTCTCCTAGTCCTACTAGGACTTGGGGAAAGGGGGGGCGCCGGCCAGCTATGGGCTTGTCCCTTTTCTCTTTTTCCACTAAGGCCCAATAGGCCCATTAGTCTCCCGGGGGGTTCCGGTAACCCTCCCGGTATTCCGGTAAAATCCCGATTTCACCTGGAACACTTCCTATGTCCAAACATAGGCTTCCAATATATCAATCTTTACGTCTCGACCATTTCGAGACTCCTCGTCATGTCCGTGATCTCATCCGGGACTCCTAACAACCTTCGGTACATCAAAATGCATAAACTCATAATAACTGTCATCGTAACATTAAGCGTGCGGACCCTACGGTTCGAGAACAATGTAGACATGACCGAGACACGTCTCTGGTCAATAACCGATAGCGGGACCTGGATGCCCATATTGGCTCCTACATATTCTACGAAGATCTTTATCGGTCAGACCGCATAACAACATACGTTGTTCCCTTTGTCATCGGTATGTTACTGTTGGGGAACGTAGCAGAAATTCAAAAATTTTCCTACGTGTCACCAAGATCTATCTATGGAGAGACTAGCAACGAGGGGAGGAGAGTGCATCTACATACCCTTGTAGATCGCTAAGCGGAAGCGTTCAAGTGAACGGGGTTGATGGAGTCGTACTCGTCGTGATTCAAATCACCGATGACCAAGTGCCGAACGCACGGCACCTCCGCGTTCAACACACGTACAGCCCGGGGACGTCTCCCACGCCTTGATCCAGCAAGGAGAGAGGGAGAGGATGAGGAAGACTCCTTCCAGCAGCAGCACAACGGCATGGTGATGATGGAGGAGCGTGGCTATCCTGCAGGGCTTCGCCAAGCACCACAGAAGAGGAGGGAGAGAGAGACGCAGGGCTGCACCAAGAGAGATCTAATCGCGTGTTGTGGGCAGCCCCTATGCCTCATATATATAGGGGAAGGGGAGGGCTGCGCCCCCTCTAGGGTTTCCCACCTCTAGGGGGGCGGCAGCCCTAGATGGGGCCAAGGGGTGGCGGCCAAGGGAGGGGAGAAGGGGGAGGCGCCCCAATATGGGCCCTAAGGCCCATATCCCATTAGGGTTTGCCCCCTTTCCACCTCTTGGGCACCTTGGGCCCTTGTGGAGGCGCACCAGCCCACTAAGGGGCTGGTCCCTCACCACTCTTAGCCCACGCAAGCCTCCGGGGCAGGTGGCCCCACTTGGTGGACCCCCGGGACCCTCCCGGTGGTCCCGGTACGTTACCGATAAACCCCGAAACTCTTCCGGTGTCCAAAACAGGACTTCCCATATATAAATCTTTACCTCCGGACCATTCCGGAACTCCTCGTGACGTCCGGGATCTCATCCGGGACTCCGAACAACATTCGGTAACCACATACTAACTTCCTTTATAACCCTAGCGTCATCGAACCTTAAGTGTGTAGACCCTACGGGTTCGGGAGACATGCAGACATGACCGAGACGTTCTCCGGTCAATAACCAACAGCGGGATCTGGATACCCATGTTGGCTCCCACATGTTCCACGATGATCTCATCGGATGAACCACGATGTCAAGGACTTAATCAATCCCGTATACAATTCCCTTTGTCTATCGGTACGATACTTGCCCGAGATTCGATCGTCGGTATCACGATACCTTGTTCAATCTCGTTACCGGCAAGTCTCTTTACTCGTTCCGTAACACATCATCCCGTGATCAACTCCTTGATCACATTGTGCACATTATGATGATGTCCTACCGAGTGGGCCCAGAGATACCTCTCCGATTACACGGAGTGACAAATCCCAGTCTCGATTCGTGCCAACCCAACAGACACTTTCGGAGACACCTGTAATGTACCTTTATAGCCACCCAGTTACGTTGTGACGTTTGGTACACCCAAAGCATTCCTACGGTATCCGGGAGTTGCACAATCTCATGGTCTAAGGAAATGATACTTGACATTAGCAAAGCTTTAGCATACGAACTACACGATCTAGTGCTATGCTTAGGATTGGGTCTTGTCCACCACATCATTCTCCTAATGATGTGATCCCATTATCAACGACATCCAATGTCCATGGTCAGGAAACCGTAACCATCTATTGATCAACGAGCTAGTCAACTAGAGGCTTACTAGGGACATGGTGTTGTCTATGTATCCACACATGTATCTGAGTTTCCTATCAATACAATTCTAGCATGGATAATAAACGATTATCATGAACAAGGAAATATAATAATAATCAATTTATTATTGCCTCTAGGGCATATTTCCAACAGTCTCCCACTTGCACTAGAGTCAATAATCCAGTTCACATCGCTATGTGATTAACACTCAAGGTCACATCCCCATGTGACTAACACCCAAGGGTTTACTAGAGTCAGTAGTCTAGTTCACATCACTATGTGATTAACACTCAATGAGTTCTAGGTTTGATGATGTTGCTTGTGAGAGAGGTTTTAGTCAACGGGTCTGAACCTTTCAGATCCGTGTGTGCTTTACAAATCTCTATGTCATCTCCTAGGTGTAGCTACCACGTTCTATTCGGAGCTATTCCAAATAACTGTTCTACTTGGAGCTATTCTAAATTGTTGCTCCATTATACGTATCCGGTATCTCTACTCAGAGCTATCCGGATAGGTGTTAAGCTTGCATCGACGTAACCCTTTACGACGAACTCTTTCACCACCTCCATAATCGAGAAAATTCCTTAGTCCACTAGTTACTAAGGATAACTTTGACCGCTGTCCTGTGATCCATTCTTGGATCACTCTTGTACCCCTTGACTGACTCATGGCAAGGCACACTTCAGGTGCGGTACACAGCATAGCATACTGAAGAGCCTACGTCTTAAGCATAGGGGACGACCTTCGTCCTTTCTCTCTATTCTGCCGTGGTCGAGCTTTAAGTCTTAACTTCATACCTTACAACTCAGGTAAGAACTCCTTCTTTGACTGATCCATCTTGAACACCTTCAAGATCACGTCAAGGTATGTGCTCATTTGAAAGTACCATTAAGCGTTTTGATCTATCCTTATAGATCTTGATGCTCAATGTTCAAGTAGCTTAATCCAGGTTTTCCATTGAAAAACACTTTCCAAACAACCCTACATGCTTTCCAGAAATTCTACGTCATTTCTGATCAACAATATGTCAACAACATATATTCATCAGAAATTCTATAGTGCTCCCACTCACTTCTTTGGAAATACAAGTTTCTCATAAACTTTGTATACACCCAAATCTTTGATCATCTCATCAAAGCATACATTCCAACTCCGAGATGCTTACTCCAGTCCTTAGAAGGATTGCTGGAGCTTTGCATACTTATTAGCATATTTCAGGATTGACAAAACCTTCTGGTTGTATCACATACAACCTTTCCTCAAGAAAATCGTCGAGGAAACAATGTTTTTGACATCCTATCTGCAAGATTTCATAAATAATGCAGTAATTGCTAATATAATTCCAACAGACTCTTAGCATCGCTACGGGTGAGAAAGTCTCATCGTAGTCAACTCCTTGAACTTGTCGAAAACATCTTAACGACAAGTCGAGCTTTCTTAATGGTGACATTTACCATCATTGTCCGTCTTCCTTTTCAAATCCATCTATACTCAACAGCCTTACGGCCATCAAGTAGTTCTTCCAAAGTCTACACTTTGTTTTCATACATGGATCCTCTCTCGGATGGCCTCGAGCCATTTATCGGAATCCGGGCCCACCATCGCTTCTCCATAGCTCGTAGGTTCATTGTTGTCTCACAACATGACTTCCAAGACAGGATTACGTACCACTCAGAAGTAGCACGCATCCTTGTCATCCTACGAGGTTTGGGAGTGACTTGATCCGAAGTCTCGTGATCAATATCATAAGCTTCCACTTCAATTGGCGTAGGTGCCACAGGAACAATTTCCTGTGCCCTGCCACACACTAGTTGAAGAGACGGTTCAATAACCTCATCAAGTCTCCACCATCCTCCCACTCAATTCTTTCGAGAGAAACTTTTCCTCGAGAAAGGACCCGATTCTAGAAACAATCCCTTATTGCTTTCGGATCTGAGACAGGAGGTATACCCAACTGTTTTGGGTGTCCTATGAAGATGCATTTATCCGCTTTGGGTTCGAGCTTATCAACTTTTCACATAAGCGTCGCAGCCCCAAACTTTTAAGAAATGACAGCTTAGGTTTCTCTAAACCATAGTTCATACGGTGTCATCTCATCGGAATTACGTGGTGCCCTATTTAAAGTGAATGTGGTTGTCTCTAATGCCTAACCCATAAACTATTGTGGTAATTCGATAAGAGACATCATGGTATGCACCATATCCAATAGGGTGCAGTTATGATGTTCGGACACACCATCACACTATGGTGTTCCAGGCTGTATCAGTTGTGAAACAATTTCCACAATGTCTTAATTCTGTGCCAAACTCGTAATTCAGATATTCATCTCTATGATCATATCATAGATACTTTATCCTCTTGTCACGACGATCTTTCAACTTCACCCTGAAATTACTTGAACCTTTCAATAATTCAGACTCGTGATTCATCAAGTAAATATACTCAACATCTACTCAAATCATCTGTGAAGAACATAACGATATCCACTACATGCCTCAGCACTCATTGGACTGCACACATCAAAATGTATTACTTCCAGCAAGTTGCTTTCTAGTTCCATTTTACTGAAAACGAGGCTTTCAGTCATCTTGCCCATGTGGTATGATTTGCATGTCTCAACTGATTCAAAATCAAGTGAGTCCAAACGGTCCATTTGCATGGAGTTTCTTCATGCATATACACCAATAGACATGGTTCGCATGTCTCAAACTTTTCAAAAACGAGTGAGTCCAAAGATCCATCAATATGGAGCTTCCTCATGCGTTTTATACCGATATGACTTACGTGGCAGTGCCACAAGTAGGTGGTACTATCATTACTATCTTTTGGCATGAACATGTGTATCACTACGATCGAGATTCAATAAACCATTCATTTTAGGTGTAAGACCATTGAAGGTATTATTCAAATAAACAGAGTAACCATTATTCTCCTTAAATGAATAACCGTATTGCGATGGACATAATCCAATCATGTCTATGCTCAACGCAAACACCAATCTCGATGGTAGAGGGAGCGTGCGATGCTTGATCATATCAATATTGGAAACACATCCAACACATATCGTCAGCTCATCTTTAGCTAGTCTCCGTTTATTCCGTAGCTTTTATTTCGAGTTACTAACACTTAGCAACCGAACCGGTATCTAATACCCTGGTGCTACTAGGAGTACTAGTAAAGTACACATCAACACAATGTATATCCAATATACTTCTATCGACCTTGCTAGCCTTCTAACCTACCAAGTATCTAGGGTAATTCCGCTCCAGTGGTTGTTCCAATTATTACAGAAGCACTTAGTCTCGGGTTTGGGTTCAACCTTGGGTTTCTTCACCAGAGCAGCATCTGATTTGCCGTTTCATGAAGTATCCCTTCTTGCCCTTGCCCTTCCTGAAACTAGTGGTTTTACTAACCATCAACAATTGATGCTCCTTCTTGATTTCTACTTTCGTGGTGTCAAACATCGCGAATAACTCAAGGATCATCATATATGTCCCTGATATATTATAGTTCATCACGAAGCTCTAGCAGCTTGGTGGTAATGACTTCGGAGAAACATCATTATCTCATCTGGAAGATCAACTCCCACTCGATTCAAATGATTGTTGTACTCAGACAATCTGAGCACAAGCTCAACAATTGAGCTTTTCTCCTTAGTTTGCAGGCTAAGAAAATTGTCGGAGGTCTTATACCTCTTGACATGGGCACGAGCCTGAAATCCCAATTTCAGCCCTCAAAACATCTCATATGTTTCGCGACGTTTCAAAACGTCTTCGGTGCCTCAACTCTAAACCGTTTAACTGAACTATCATGTAGTTATCAAAACGTGTATGTCAGATGTTCGCAACATCTACAGACGACGTTCGAGGTTCAGCACACTGAGCGGTGCATTAAGGACATAAGCCTTCTAAGAAGCAATGAGGACAATCCTCTTTTTACGGACTTAGTCCGCATAATTGCTACTATCAACTTTCAACTTATTTTTTCTCTAGGAACATATCTAAACAGTAGAACTATAGCGTGAGCTACGACATAATTTGCAAAATCCTTTTGACTATGTTCAGGATAATTAAGTTCATCTTATGAACTCCCACTCAGATAGACATCCCTCTAGTCATCTAAGAGATTAGATGATCCGAGTCAACTAGGCCGTGTCCGATCATCACGTGAGACGGACTAGTCAACATCGGTGAACATCTTCATGTTGATCGTATCTTCTATACGACTCATGCTCGACCTTTCGGTCTTCTGTGTTCCGAGGCCATGTCTGTACATGCTAGGCTCGTCAAGTCAACCTAAGTGTTTGCATGTGTTCCGAGGCCATGTCTGTACATGCTAGGCTCGTCAACACCCGTTGTATGTGAACGTTAGAATCTATCACACCCGATCATCACGTGGTGCTTCGAAACGACGAACTTTAGCAACGGTGCACAGTTAGGGGAGAACACTTCTTGAAATTGTTGTAAGGGATCATCTTATTTACTACCGTTGTTCTAAGTAAACAAGATGTATAAACATGATAAACATCACATGCAATCAAATAGTGACATGATATGGCCAATATCACTTTGCTCCTTTTGATCTCCATCTTCGGGGCTCCATGATCATCATCGTCACCGGCATGACACCATGATCTCCATCATCATGATCTCCATCATCGTGTCTTCTTGAAGTTGTCACGTCATTTATTACTTCTACTACTACAGCTAACGGTTAGCAATAAAGTAAAGTAATTACATGACGTTTATGTTGACACGCAGGTCATAAATAAATTAAGACAACTCCTATGGCTCCTGCCGGTTGTCATATTCATCGACATGCAAGTCGTGATTCCTATTACAAGAACATGATCAATCTCATACATCACATATATCATTCATCACATCCTTTGGCCATATCACATCACATAGCATACCCTGCAAAAACAAGTTAGACGTCCTCTAATTGTTGTTTGCATGTTTTACGTGGCTGCTATGGGTTTCTAGCAAGAACGTTTCTTACCTACGCAAAGACCACAACGTGATATGCCAATTGCTATTTACCCTTCATAAGGACCCTTTTCATCGAATCCGATCCGACTAAAGTGGGAGAGACAGACACCCGCTAGCCACCTTATGCAACTAGTGCATGTCAGTCGGTGGAACCAGTCTCACGTAAGAGTACGTGTAAGGTCGGTCCGGGCCGCTTCATCCCACGATGCCACCGAATCAAGATAAGACTAGTAACGGCAAGCATATTGAACAAAATCAACGCCCACAACTACTTTGTGTTCTACTCGTGCATAGAATCTACGCAATAGACCTAGCTCATGATGCCACTGTTGGGGAACGTAGCAGAAATTCAAAAATTTTCCTACGTGTCACCAAGATCTATCTATGGAGAGACTAGCAACGAGGGGAGGAGAGTGCATCTACATACCCTTGTAGATCGCTAAGCGGAAGCGTTCAAGTGAACGGGGTTGATGGAGTCGTACTCGTCGTGATTCAAATCACCGATGACCAAGTGCCGAACGCACGGCACCTCCGCGTTCAACACACGTACAGCCCGGGGACGTCTCCCACGCCTTGATCCAGCAAGGAGAGAGGGAGAGGATGAGGAAGACTCCTTCCAGCAGCAGCACAACGGCATGGTGATGATGGAGGAGCGTGGCTATCCTGCAGGGCTTCGCCAAGCACCACAGAAGAGGAGGGAGAGAGAGACGCAGGGCTGCACCAAGAGAGATCTAATCGCGTGTTGTGGGCAGCCCCTATGCCTCATATATATAGGGGAAGGGGAGGGCTGCGCCCCCTCTAGGGTTTCCCACCTCTAGGGGGGCGGCAGCCCTAGATGGGGCCAAGGGGTGGCGGCCAAGGGAGGGGAGAAGGGGGAGGCGCCCCAATATGGGCCCTAAGGCCCATATCCCATTAGGGTTTGCCCCCTTTCCACCTCTTGGGCACCTTGGGCCCTTGTGGAGGCGCACCAGCCCACTAAGGGGCTGGTCCCTCACCACTCTTAGCCCACGCAAGCCTCCGGGGCAGGTGGCCCCACTTGGTGGACCCCCGGGACCCTCCCGGTGGTCCCGGTACGTTACCGATAAACCCCGAAACTCTTCCGGTGTCCAAAACAGGACTTCCCATATATAAATCTTTACCTCCGGACCATTCCGGAACTCCTCGTGACGTCCGGGATCTCATCCGGGACTCCGAACAACATTCGGTAACCACATACTAACTTCCTTTATAACCCTAGCGTCATCGAACCTTAAGTGTGTAGACCCTACGGGTTCGGGAGACATGCAGACATGACCGAGACGTTCTCCGGTCAATAACCAACAGCGGGATCTGGATACCCATGTTGGCTCCCACATGTTCCACGATGATCTCATCGGATGAACCACGATGTCAAGGACTTAATCAATCCCGTATACAATTCCCTTTGTCTATCGGTACGATACTTGCCCGAGATTCGATCGTCGGTATCACGATACCTTGTTCAATCTCGTTACCGGCAAGTCTCTTTACTCGTTCCGTAACACATCATCCCGTGATCAACTCCTTGATCACATTGTGCACATTATGATGATGTCCTACCGAGTGGGCCCAGAGATACCTCTCCGATTACACGGAGTGACAAATCCCAGTCTCGATTCGTGCCAACCCAACAGACACTTTCGGAGACACCTGTAATGTACCTTTATAGCCACCCAGTTACGTTGTGACGTTTGGTACACCCAAAGCATTCCTACGGTATCCGGGAGTTGCACAATCTCATGGTCTAAGGAAATGATACTTGACATTAGCAAAGCTTTAGCATACGAACTACACGATCTAGTGCTATGCTTAGGATTGGGTCTTGTCCATCACATCATTCTCCTAATGATGTGATCCCATTATCAACGACATCCAATGTCCATGGTCAGGAAACCGTAACCATCTATTGATCAACGAGCTAGTCAACTAGAGGCTTACTAGGGACATGGTGTTGTCTATGTATCCACACATGTATCTGAGTTTCCTATCAATACAATTCTAGCATGGATAATAAACGATTATCATGAACAAGGAAATATAATAATAATCAATTTATTATTGCCTCTAGGGCATATTTCCAACAGTTACTTGCCCGAGATTCGATCGTCGGTATCCAATACCTAGTTCAATCTCGTTACCGGCAAGTCTCTTTACTTGTTCCGTAATACATCATCTCACAACTAACATATTAGTTGCAGTGCTTGCAAGGCTTATGTGATGTGTATTACCGAGAGGGCCCAGAGATACCTCTCCGACAATCGGAGTGACAAACCCTAATCTCGAAATACGCCAACCCAACATCTACCATTGGAGACACCTGTAGTACTCCTTTATAATCACCCAGTTACGTTGTGACGTTTGGTAGTACCCAAAGTGTTCCTCCGGTAAACGGGAGTTGCATAATCTCATAGTTATAGGAACATGTATAAGTCATGAAGAAAGCAATAGCAACATACTAAACGATCGGGTGCTAAGCTAATGGAATGGGTCATGTCAATCAGATCATTCAACTAATGATGTGACCTCATTAATCAAATAACAACTCTTTGTTCATGGTTAGGAAACATAACCATCTTTGATTAACGAGCTAGTCTAGTAGAGGCATACTACTGACACTCTGTTTGTCTATGTATTCACACATGTATTATGTTTCCGGTTAATACAATTCTAGCATGAATAATAAACATTTATCATGATATAAGGAAATAAATAATAACTTTATTATTGCCTCTAGGGCATATTTCCTTCAGGGACCCACCAGGCTCCACACGGCCCGGTGGTGTGGTCATCCCCTAGGCGTGCCCCATGGTCATGTGGGGCCCTGGTGGCTCATCTCCTGATACCCTTTGGCCATAGATTTAGAAATGCCCTAAAAATAATAGAGAATTCTCGGGACTTTTTGTCATGGTCTGTGAGGCAGAACTTTGGCGGAGCACTTTTTCTCTCCGGCAAAGCGATTCTGCGGGGGGGACTTCCCTCCGGGAGGGGAAATTAAATCCTTCATCATCACCAACACTCCAATCATTGTGGGAATCATCATCTTCATTAACATCTTCACCAACACCATCTCATATCTAAACCCTAGTTCTTTCTTTGTGTTCAATCTTTGTACCAAACCTCATATTGGTACCTTGGAGTACTTATGTGTGTTGATTGCACCTTGTGGTTGATGCATAAGAGTTTTATTGGTGAAACATTGTTGAGTTTAGATTGTTCGTAATATATTTATACCTATTGATCATGATCCATATGATGTGTTGTGAGTAGTTTCATGTGTTCTTCAGGACATGGGAGAAGTCTTATTTCTAGTAATCATGTGAAGTTGATTACCAGTCAATGTTTTGATGATATGTTGTGTAGTTCTTCCTTTAGTGGTGTTATGTGAACGTCGGTTGCATGACACTTCACCATCTTTGGGCCCAGGGGAAGAAATTGTGGAATTAGTTTGCAGATGATGGGTTCCAGGAGTGATAGAAACTCAAACCCCAATTTATGAACTGTTGTGTGAGGGGTTGTTTTGGATCATATTGTTTAATGCTATGGTTAGATTTATCTTAATTACTTCTCTTGTATTTTCGGATTCTTGCATGAAGAGTATAATCATAAATTAGGCATTTGTTCAAGTTAGGACAATACTTTAGCTCCGGTCCACCCACACAACTCGTATCAAAGCAATGTATGGTAACTTAATGAATCGTGGTGAAAGTAACTTGACGAGATTCCCATGTGTCCTCAAGAGCGTTTTAGCTATTATAAGAAACAACACTAGCTTGTCCTTAGAATAAATAAGGAATGAACTACTTGTTGCACCTATTTACTTTTGTTACTATTTGCCTTGTTACATATTATCTTGCTATCAAACTGTCTATTAAAACTATCTTCACAACACTTGTAGTGAAACCTTGCTTAAAACTACTTGTAAATTCCTTCTGCTTCTCATTGGGTTCGAAACTCTTACTTATAGAAATTACTACGATTGATCCCCCATACTTGTGGGTCATCAATCCTGAAGGAAATATGCCCTAGAGGCAATAATAAAGTTATTATTTATTTCCTTATTTCATGATAAATGTTTATTATTCATGCTAGAGTTGTATTAACCAGAAACATAATACATGTGTGAATACATAGACAAACATAGTGTCACTAGTATGCCTCTACTTGACTAGCTCGTTAATCAAAGATGGTTAAGTTTCCTAACCATAGACATGAGTTGTCATTTGATTAACGGGATCACATCATTAGGAGAATGATGTGATTGACTTGACCCATTCCGTTAGCTTAGCACTTGATCATTTAGTATGTTGCTATTGCTTTCTTCATGACTTATACATGTTCCTATGACTATGAGATTATGCAACTCCCGTTTACCGGAGGAACACTTTGTGTGCTACCAAACGTCACAACGTAACTGGGTGATTATAAAGGTGCTCTACAGGTGTCTCCGAAGGTACTTGTTGAGTTGGCGTATTTCGAGATTAGGATTTGTCACTTCGATTGTCGGAGAGGTATCTCTGGGCCCACTCAGTAATGCACATCACTATAAGCCTCGCAAGCATTGTAACTAATGAGTTAGTTGTGGGGTGATGTATTACGGAACGAGTAAAGAGACTTGCCAGTATCGAGATTGAACTAGGTATTGAGATACCGACGACCGAATCTCGGGCAAGTAACATACCGATAACAAAGGGAACAACGTATGTTGTTATGCGGTTCGACCGATAAAGATCTTCATAGAATATGTAGGAGCCAATATGGGCATCCAGGTTCCGCTATTGGTTATTGACCAGAGAAGTGTCTCGGTCATGTCTATGTAGTTCTCGAACCCGTAGGGTCCGCACGCTTAACGTTCATTGACGATATAGTATTTATGAGTTATGTACGTTGGTAACCGAATGTTTTTCGGAGTTCCGGATAAGATCACAAACATGAAGAGGAACTCCGGAATGGTCCAGAGATAAAGTTTAATATATGAGATAATAGTGTTTGGTCTCCGGAAGGGTTTCGAAATTCACCGGAAGGGGTTCAGATGTTTCCCGAAATGTTTGGGTACGAGAACACTTTATTTGGGCGAAAGTGGAAAGCCCACAAGGTTTTTGGAAAGCGCAAAATGGAAGTATTGCGGAGTCCAGGGGCCAGACGCCCCTGGCGTCAGGGTCCAGACGCCGGGAACCCTGGCGTCTGGCCCTGGAGTCCGAGAAGGACTCTTGCCTTTCGGGTGAAACCGACTTTGTGGAGGCCTTTACTCCAAGTTTCGACCCCAAGGCTCAACATATAAATAGAGGGGTAGGGCTAGCACCCAAGACACATCAAGAAACACCAAGCCGTGTGCCGGCAACCCCATCCCCTCTAGTTTATCTTCTGTCATAGTTTTTCGTAGTGCTTATGCGAAGCCCTGCGAAGATTGTTCTTTACCAACACCATCACCACGCCATCATGCTGCCGAAACTCATCTACTACTTCGCCCCTCTTACTGGATTAAGAAGGCGAGGACATCATCGAGCTGAACGTGTGCTGAACACGGAGGTGCTATACGTTCGGTACTTGATCGGGACGGATCATGAAGGTGTATGACTATATCAACCGCGTTAATAAACACTTCCGCTTTTGGTCTACGAGGGTACGTAGACATACTCTCCCCTCTCATTGCTATGCATCACCTTGATCTTGCGTGTGCGTAGGAAATTTTTGAAATTACTATGTTCCCCAATAGTGGTATCCGAGCCAAGTTTTATGCATAGATGTTATATGCACGAGTAGAACACAAGTGAGTTGTGGGCGATACAAGTCATACTGCTTACCAGCATGTCATACTTTGGTTCGGCGATATTGTTGGATGAAGCGGCCCGAACCGACATCACACGTACGCTTATGCGAGACTGGTTCTACCGACGTGCTTTGCACACAGGTGGCTGGTGATAAAGCTATGTACCTAGGGTAGGGTCATGGATCTGATCAAGATACCCTCCCCAAGGACATCCCTTAAAGAACCAGGAGCAGTCAAAGAAAAATCATCGTCCACTCGATCATAAAGCCATGTTCCACTCGACAGTCTCGAAGACACTCGACCGTATGAACAACCACTCGACTACCAGAAGATCAAGAGCCGCTCACTCTACAATGGTTGGGATTTAAGTCATAGCTTTAATGGTCATTTATGTACTCTTATTACAGGCCTTACCAGTAACATCTCTACCTTTATGTACCTTAAATCCTTTGTAACTGAGGGCAGGAGGGGTCTGGCGAACTCTATATAAGCCACCCCCCTCCTCAGGGACAAGGGTTCGCACCCCCTGTAACTCACACGCGTATAATCCAGTCGACCGCCTCCGGGCTCCAAGACATAGGGCTATTACTTCCTCTGAGAAGGGCCTGAACTCATAAAACTCGCGTGTACAACTCCTCCATTGCTAGGATCTTGCCTCTACATTCCTACCCCCTATTCTACTATCAGACTTAGAACCATGACAGTTGGCGCCCACCGTGGGGCAGGTGTCTTAGCGACTTGTTGGAGAGGTTGTGATTTTTCCGATCCCCTTCATCATGGTTTTAGGCGGAGGTTTGGCTGAGGGCCGCGAGATCCGTCTTGGCGCGCTCGTGTTTGTCGCCGACGACTCCACTTGGCTTCAGGAGGCTCCACTCGACATCGACGCGCTCCCCACCCGCGGAGCAACGCACTTTCACGCGTGCGTCCTCCTGCGGCAGCCGTCGACCCAGTATCAGTCGGCTCCTGTAGCTTTTCCCCTCCTTGCGGCCCGCCGGAGCAGGCGTTCTGGTCGATCAAGGCTTAAGCGGTGGGTGAAGCATGCGATGGCTCGCCAGTCGGCCACCCCTCAAGTCGCGGCAATCGAGCCCGACGAAACCCTCTACGGCCTGTTCGATCTATCGACTGGCTCCGTAGAGACTGCATCCGAATGCGACAGCAGCTACCCAGCGTTGGAAGTTTTGATGGTCAATGGACCACGCAGTCCTCCTGGCTTCACCCGTGAAGACGGAGGCGAGGGGGACGACGATCCGTCGCGTGTTCATGAAGAGTACCGCCCCGAACCCCTCTCTTCGCAGCGGAGAGAAGAACTTCGCCGTCGGAACAAGGATGCACTCCACACTCCTATCATTGGAGAAACCCCCGAGGCCCAGGCCTTGGAGGAGGCGCGCTTGTCCAACTTGGCTGAGCGCACTCGACTGGAGAACCTCCAGCGCGCACTCGACGAGCGTGCTCGACAGCGTGCTCCCGAATCCAGTCGACGTCAACTTTTTCCGCCTTCGTCTCATGTATACCGAACTCCGATCCAGAATCTCGCAGCTGCAACCCGGATAGCGGAGTTGATCCAACCTTCCCAGTCAGAAGCTGGTCGAGGTTTGGTGCAGATCCGGGCCTTGCTCCGTGCGGCGGGAGAGCAGAGTACATCAGTATCTCAGTCGCGGAATAGGATCCATAGCAGACCCGTGGTTGCAGACACAGTTCAGTCGTCTCACAGCCCAAGATCGCCCACGAGGCGTGAGGGACATGGAGATCGATAAGATCATTACAGAAACCATGAGCAGTATGATCACCGAGCCGATTGCGATGATCGTCGTCGAGTGCCCACGCCTCCCCAAAGGAGTGGGTCGTACGTGCCTCGGCAACAGGATGACAGGTGCCCTCACAGTATGGGGCGAGGGATTCCAATAGACCCCAGAGAACCAGGCTTTGATGCGAGATCTATTCTCGTTCAGGGCTTGGTCAACAGAAACATGGCTCACCGAGAAGGTCGTGAGAGGGATCTACCAACCAGCAGCAGGGTGCATATCTCAGGTCCGGAGTGCTTTAGCAGAGCCATCAGGGCTGCAGTGATTCCCCCCAACTTTAGGGTGGCGACTGGAGTCAGTAAGTTCACTGGTGAGTCCAAGCCGGACACTTGGCTTGAAGACTATCGAGTGGCTTTCCAGATTGGTGGCGGCTATGATGAAGTGGCCATGAAACACCTTCCTCTGATGTTGGAGGGCTCGGCTAGAGCATGGCTGAATCAGTTAACACCTAGTAGTATTTATACTTGGGAAGATCTCGCCCGAGTATTTGTCAGAACATTCGAAGGTACTTGCAAACGGCCGGCAGGGTTGACCAAATTATAGTGCTGCGTTCAGAAACCGAATGAGACTTTGAGGGATTATATCCAGAGATGGATCACATTGCATCACACGGTGGAGAATGTGTCTGATCATCAGGCAATTTGTGCCTTTAAAGAAGGCGTCAAGTATCGGGAGTTGAATATGAAATTCGATCAGACAGGAGATATGACTCTGACTCGAATGATGGAAATTGCCACCAAATATGCCAGCGGTGAAGAAGAAGACCGACGCCGGAGTGGCAAGCACAAAACAGTCGCCCATGAAACCGGAGGAGGAAACTCCAGTCGGAAGCAGAAGCGCAAAGCCGAGCCAGGTGCTCCTGGTGAAGCCTTAGCCGTGACTCAAGGAAAGTTCAAGGGGAAGCCCAAGGGACCGTGGAACCCCAAGAAAGTAAAATATCAAGATGGAAATGATGTGCTGGATTTGCCATGCCACATCCACACCCAAAAAGATGAAGAGGGTAATTTCATTTACCCGAAGCATACCACTCGGCAGTGTCGACTCCTAATCCAACAATTCCGAGAGAAACAACCCAAGGAAAAGGAGAAAGAAGTAGACAAGGTTGAGGATCAGGAAGAGGATGATGATGGTTATCTCCACGTGAATTCCACTCTGATGATTTTCGCTAACGTTGAGAGTAAAAGTCGATTGAAAGTCATCAACAGAGAAGTGAACATGGTCGCTCCGGTGACACCCAATTATTTGAAGTGGTCCCAGACTGCCATTACATTCGACCAGTCCGATCACCCAGCGCACATAGCCACCCCTGGGAGGCAAGCATTGGTGGTCGACCCAGTAGTCGAAGGCACCCGACTGACTAAGGTTCTGATGGATGGTGGCAGTGGCCTAAATATACTGTATGCAGAGACGTTGAAAGGAATGGGCATTCCGATGTCCAGACTCAATGAAAGTAATATGAGTTTCCATGGGGTCATTCCTGGCAAAAAGGCTGCATCACTAGGCCAGATTGCTCTCGATGTGGTTTTCGGTGATTCCAAGAATTACCGCAAAGAAAAGTTGACATTTGAAGTTGTGGATTTCCAGAGTGCCTATCATGCTATTCTGGGCAGGCCAGTTTATGCATGTTTTATGGCTCGACCATGTTACGTGTACCTCAAATTGAAGATGCCTGGTCCCAAAGGGGTGATCACTATCACTGGTAGTCGGAAGAAGGCGGAAGAGTGCTTCCAGAAGGGCTCAAAGATCGCCGATGCACAGATGGCCGTAGTAGAATTGCAAGAATATAAAAAAAATGCAGATCCGAGTGATTTGTTGCGAGCCAAGAAGCCCGTCACGGATTCAGCATTTCAGTCGTCTGGCAAAACAAAGTCGATTCACATTCACCCGACGGATCCCAATGCTGCTCCGACTCACATTTCAAAAACACTCGACTCCAAATAGGAAGAAGCGCTCACCCAGTTCCTCCGTGAGAACTGGGACATCTTTGCATGGAAACCTTTCGACATGCCAGGTGTTCCCAGGGGACTGGCTGAGCATCGTTTGCGAGTCGACCCAAAAGTGAAACCAGTCAAAGAACATCTTCGACGGTCCGCCGTACAGAAGAGGAAGGCAATCGGTGAAGAGGTGGCTCGACTTTTGGCAGCTGAGTTTATCCGTGAGATTTACCACTCCGAGTGGTTATCTAATGTTGTCATGGTCCCAAAGAAGGACGACTCACTTCGCATGTGCATCGACTTCAAACATATCAATCGGGCCTGCTCGAAAGATCACTTTCCTCTCCCTCGCATCGACCAGATAGTCGACTCAACTGCAGGGTGCGAGCGTTTGTCCTTTTTGGATGCCTACTGTCGGTGTCAAAACCGGCGGATCTCGGGTAGCGGGTCCCGAACTGTGCGTCTAGGCCGGATGGTAACAGGAGGCAAGTGACATGAAGTTTTACCCAGGTTCGGGCCCTCTCGATGGAGGTAAAACCCTACGTCCTGCTTGATTAATATTGATGATATGGGTAGTACAAGAGTAGATCTACCACGAGATCGGAGAGGCTAAACCCTAGAAGCTAGCCTATGGTATGATTGTTGTTGTGTATGTTGTCCTACGGACTAAAACCCTCCGGTTTATATAGACACCGGAGAGGGTTAGGGTTACACAAAGTCGGTTACAATGGTAGGAGATCTACATATCCGTATCGCCAAGCTTGCCTTCCACACCAAGGAAAGTCCCTTCCGGACACGGGACAGAGTCTTCAATCTTGTATCTTCATAGTCCAGGAGTCCGGCCGAAGGTATAGTCCGGCTATCCGAACACCCCCTTATCCAGGACTCCCTCAGTAGCCCCCGAACCAGGCTTCAATGACGATGAGTCTGGCGCGCAGATTGTCTTCGGCATTGCAAGGCGGGTTCTCCCCCAAATTCCGTGTACGTGTTGAATAAAGTCCGGTTTCTTATAGATGTTGCGCTCCTTGGCTTCTACGCCCAATAATGGCCGCTTCCCACGTGTCAAACAAATATGAAAAGTCTGAGTGTTTTTACATTCACACCCCTAGCCGCGTAAATGAGCTGCCCTATTTAAGGGGACGAGGATTTAGATCCAAACCACATCTTCCCCCCTTCACGAGTGTTCATCAGAGCGCATCCGACAAAGGTCCATTCCACCATGGCCAGCCGTCGCAACTCCTCCTTTCGCCCTTCCAGCCCTCAGCTTGGATATTGGGAGAGATGCTCCATCCTGCATAGCGAGCTAGTGACGCTCCAGACCAAGGGATTTCTTCCCCCGGCCTACATGATCCCGGTTCGAGCCGGTCTTGCCATCTATAACGGTGGAAAGCAAGCAGAGAGTGCCCCCAATCCCTCCAAAGGAGAGCAGGTATGCCTTGTCCCCTATTTAATAAGGGGGCTCAGGTTTCCAATCCATCCATTTCTCCGGGGGCTGCTGGAATTCTACGGCCTCCAGCTACATAATCTCACGCCTGCCTCCGTATTGCATATCGCGGGCTTCGTAGCCCTCTGCGAGCTGTTTTGGGCGTCGAGGCTCATTTTGGGCTATGGAAAAGGTTATTCTGCCTTGTGCCCCGCTCTAAGGAGGGGTCAATGTATCAAGTGTGTGGAGCCGAAGTGTGGCACATCGCCGGGACCGGATATCTGTCCGGAACCCCAAAGAAGCCGTCCGAAGACTGGCCCTCGGAATGGTTTTATATCGAAGACGTCCCGCTGCCGGATCCTGTCCGGATCAGCCTCCCTGAATTCGACAGTGCTCCCTTAAAGAAGCGCCTAAGATGGCGTCCATGGAGCCCTCAGAGGGAAAGTGACAGGGACATCATTTACCTGATGGGCCGAATAAGATTGTTAGCCCATTCCGGACTAACCATGATCGGGGTTATGGCCGAATGCATCATGCGGGGGGTGCAGCCGCTTCAGTATAGAAGCCACCCCATGTGGGACTTCAATGGGGAGGACGACGCCACCCGTTACGGCCGTAAGGGACCGGATTCAGCTGCCGCTCTACTAAAGATCTTGTCCACTTTGTATAAGGGAGAAGAGGAGGAATTTCTCCGCGTCAACCCACAGGGTGGATTCTCTATGCACAATCCCCCATGCTGGGTAAGTGGTCGCATTTACTTGCCCATCCGTTTTGTATTCCCATTGTTAAATATTCAGTCTGACGACTTCAATGCAGGAACTGCGCCGGGCTGTTAAGGAAATAAGTAGCCCTCCTCCACAACCCGAGGACCCAGGATGGTCCCTCGACCCGGCCTCTCAAGAGGATCCGGACATATCTGTGGAGCTGATTGATGGAGTGTTCCATCAATTGAGCAAGGACAACGCCTTGGTGGCCATTACGGCCGATTACCCAGGGCTAATCCCGGCCTCCCAGGTAACTGAGATCGAAGTCCCAGTACCCCGAATAGGTGTCCGCCCTCTCATGTTTTCAGTTTCCAGATTACAACCGAACTTTGCAGGGGAGGTTTTTGAGGCGGAAGGCCGAACCTGCGGTGACAAGCCAACGAGGGGTCGCAGGGCCCCGTGGGCAGAAAAGAAGTGCAGTCCGGACCGAGGCGTCAGTGCAAAGGTATGGCGCGCCCCCGTATCCCTGGTGTTATACCTTCGAGGCACATTGACAGTCGTGCTCTCTTCAGGACAAAGAGACCTCGCCGGACTATATCCGGAGAGGCTGCCAATCGCGCCTCCACCAGCAAGGCTCCAAAGCCTGGTCCAGAGGCGGAGGCGAACGCAAGGCGTGCGCCAGACGCTCCTCTGACGGAGGATGTGGACGGGTTGTCTGCCACCAACTCTGAGGTGGAGAGTGCCATGAACCACAGGCATTGCCGGACAATTCTTCGCGACGCTTGTTTCTCCCAAGGGGCGTTAGATGCCTTCAACTCGGGAGATGTGTACCTCCGTGCCGCTCAAAATGGTCTAGCCAGAGCCACGCAGCAATATGTAAAAGACATACGGGTAAGAAATTTTTGGTAATTATATATATATATATACCAATAGCCCCCGAGACTTGAAACAGTTAGAATAACTAATTTAAGGATCATTTGTTATGCAGGTTCTTACAGAAAAGAATTCCCTACTGTCCAAGGAGCTGGAAGAGTACAAAGCCCAACTTGAGGCCGCACTAGCCGCAGTAGGGGAGCCCAAGGAGACCCCCTCTGGTAATATACACTTCGAAAGATAAGTATTTTGCGAAGCACGACATGGGTGTGAATCTGACAAATGAAATTGCAGATGGTGCCGGATTGAATCCGGAAAGGCAACACCTCCTACGCCAGCTAAAGGCTAGTGAGAAGGTGCTGACAAAGGTGAGGCGGGAGAAGAACGATCTCCAAGATGCCAACACCAAGCTGGGCGTCGAGCTGAAAGATGTTCGTGCCCAGCTGTCAGACTCCGTGAAGGAGAATCATCGGCTTCGGCATGGCATATTTAGTAAGTGCTTGAACGAACCTTTGAAAGAAAGTTCGGCGCGGAAGTCGACTAACAGAGCAATGTCTATAGGTGTACTAACAGGTCGTCCTGCAGAGGAGATGCCCGGTTCTACGGGTGACCTTCTTCCCGAGCTCTCGCAACTGCTCGATCGAGTTCGGCAGGCGATGCAAGGCATCCCCGAGGCCCTGTGGCCATCCATCTCCATGCCCGAAGGTCTTGGAGAGCTTGCGGAGAAGCTAAAGGGAGCACGGCGGCGCTTCCGATTGTGGAAGATATCGGCATGCCGTCAAGGCGCTAGGGAGGCCTGGGCCATGGTGAAGACGCGGTACACAAAGGCTGACCCCAACCACATGGCCGAGGTCGGTCCTGTAGGGCCCGATGGGAAGGAGATCCTTGTAAGCTTAGTATACGGCCAAGTAGAGTTGGCCGCAAAGTATTCCCAGCAGGACTGTAAATTAGACAGCCTGTTAGATGGTATTGAAGAGGAATACAATCAGTCAAAATGACTATGTAATTTAATTGACAATTATAATGCCATCTAGCCGGATTGTAGATCATTTGTCATGGCCGACCTTTTCGCTTCAGCCTCGGGACCTGACGGTCCGGAGTGTGTCCGAATTCCCATGTGGTTATATAGGAACCGGGGAATGCATGGAGACCAGGCGTAGGGGTCATTAGTGCGTGAACAGACAAGTGCCCGACTAGTTATGTTATATTACATGGTTAGTAAGAAACATCTTCCAGGGAGAATAGTTCCATTAGGGGTTCCTTTCCCTGGGAGGCATGCCCTAAAGTGCATGTCTATGCTGCGAAAAGAAACGCATGAAAAACATCTGGGGGCGTATAGATAAATAAAAAAAGGATCATCTTTAGTTCACCGACCGAATATTCCCTTAAGAACGCTAGCTTTCGGCTTCACCCAGTCTGAGGTACACATCCGGCTGACCCGACAGTAACAATCGCAGAGGTGCTCCCTTTACCACCTAGCCGAACAATCGGGAACGTAGGGGTAAGCACAGGAGCTAGGCAACCCAGCTTGGCCAAAACTTAAGTCATATCGATGCATATAATGGTGAATAAAAGGTACATGCGGAAGTGTGACACATGTGTTGGGCATGAAGCCCGTATAAATAAGCTTCTATTAAAGAAGCCCCCAGGTCTAATGAGTGCGGATAGCGCGTCACTTTATGAGCCTTTAAAGGCTATAAGAGAGAGAGAGAAGAAGAGGAATGTAACACAGAAAGTATATAAAAAATGGACAGAGGAAGGAGACGAACAGAGAGTCCGGCGCTAGGCATAAAATCTTCGGAGACGGGCTGCGTTCCATGGGTTCGGCTCAAGTCGGTTATGCGATGCATCTCGCAGGCGGTACGCTCCTGCAGTCAGGACTTGGTCAATTATGAAGGGACCTTCCCACTTGGGCTTGAGTTTGTCCTTTTTCTTGTCTGGTAGTCGTAGAACTAATTCGCCAACGTTGTAATTTTTGGCACGTACTTCTCTGCTTTGGTATCTTCGAGCCTGCTATTGATAGAATGCGGAACGGGCTTTTGCCACGTCACGCTCCTCCTCCAATGCGTCCAAGTTGTCCTGCCGATCGAGCTCGGCTTCTCTTTTTTCGTACATGCGCACTCGAGGTGAGTCATGAATTATGTCGCAAGGCAAAACTGCCTCTGCGCCGTACACCATAAAGAATGGTGTGTATCCGGTGGTGCGATTCGGTGTGGTCCGCAGCCCCCAGAGTACGGAGTCGAGCTCCTCTACCCAGTGCGTGTTAGATTCCTTGCGGGACCGCACTAATCTGGGTTTGATGCTACTCATGATAAGACCATTTGCACGTTCGACCTGGTCATTAGTTTGTGGGTTATAGACGGAAGCATAATCGAGCTTGATGCCCATGTTTTTGCACCAGAGTTTTACCTCGTCGGCCGTAAAGTTCGTGCCGTTATCCATGATGATGTTGTGGGGGATGCTGTAACGGTGTACAACCCTGGATATAAAGTCTATCGCCGGTCCGGATTCGGCCGTCTTAACAGGCTTGGCTTCTATCCATTTGGTGAACTTATCCACCATGACCGGTAAGTATTTTTGCTTGTGGGTGCCGCCTTTAAGGGGTCCAACCATGTCAAGCCCCCAGACCGCAAAGGGCCAAGTGATGGGGATAGTTTGGAGGGCGGTGGGTGGCATATGGATTTGGTTTGCAAAGAGCTGGCAACCGATGCATCGTTGGACTAAGTCCTGGGTGTCTGCCCGGGCCGTCGGCCAATAAAAGCTTGTACGGAAGGCCTTGCTTACAAGGGAACGAGCTGCCGCGTGATGACCGCCGAGTCCGGCATGAATTTTAGCCAGGAGGTTCCACCCTTCCTCTTCGGAGATGCACCTTTGAAGGACTCCGGTAGTGCTTTTCTTATAAAGCTCCCCCTCGTGGACTTTGTAAGCTTTGGATCGCCGCACTATGCAGCATGCCTCATTTTGGTCCTCGGGGAGTTCCTGCCTAGTAAGGTAGGCGAGGAATGGTTCCATCCACGGGGCGATAACGGCCATTATTAGGTGGGGTGAAGGTGTTATTTCATTGGCAGAGCCTCCGATTGTGTCGGAATGTTCGGTGCCGGGCAGTGCGGTTGGGTCCGGGCTGTTATTGTTTGGCTCCCCTTCCCATACTGCGGATGGCTTGAACAGACTTTCCAAGAAGATGTTGGGGGGGACTACATCGCGTTTTGCGCCGATGCGTGCCAGGACATCTGCCGCCTGATTATTTTCCCGGGCTACATGGTGGAATTCAAGCCCTTCGAACCGAGCTGACATTTTTAGGACGGCGTTGCGGTAAGCTGCCATTTTTGGACCCTTGGCATCGAAGTCTCCATTTATTTGGGATATTGCGAGGTTCGAGTCCCCGCGCACCTCTAGGCGTTGAATGCCCATGGATACTGCCATCCGGAGACCATGTAAAAGGGCCTCATATTCGACTGTATTGTTGGAGTCCGTGTACATAATCTGGAGTACGTATTGAACTGTGTCTCCTGTGGGGGACGTCAAAACGACGCCAGCCCCCAGTCCGACCAACATCTTGGAGCCGTCGAAATGCATGATCCAATTTGAATATGTGTCGTACTCTTTAGGGAGTTCGGCCTCTGTCCATTCTGCGACGAAGTCGGCCAAGACTTGCGACTCGATGGCTCGCCGTGGCTTATAAGTTATGTTGAACGGGAGGAGCTCAATGGCCCATTTTGCAATCCGGCCCGTTGCTTCACGGTTGTTTATAATATCGTTAAGTGGTACTTCCGAGGCTACTATTATTGAACACTCTGTAAAGTAGCGTCGTAGCTTCCGAGATGCCATGAATACCGCGTACGCAATCTTTTGATAATGCGGGTACCGTGATTTGCAAGGAGTGAGGATAGTGGACACATAATAGACCGGCTTTTGAAGGGGGGATTTGTGTCCGTCCGCTTCTCGTTCGACGACGAGCACTGCGCTTACAACCTGATGTGTTGCTGCAATGTATAATATCATTGGTTCGCCAATGTTTGGCGCGGCCAGGACTGGGTTTGTTGCCAGTATGGCTTTTATTTTGTTGAGTCCGGCCGTGGCTGCATCCATCCATTCGAAGTGTTCGGTGCACCGAAGGAGGTGGTAAAGGGGTAGGGCCTTTTCTCCAAAGCGGGAGATAAAGCGGCTTAGAGCCGCCACGCATCTGGTTAACTTTTGTATTTGTTTGAGGTCCTTTGGGATATCCAGTTGCGACAGAGCTCGGATCTTGGCTGGATTTGCTTCAATTCCTCTACCGGATACAATGAAGCCCAAGAGCTTTCCGGCTGGAACGCCGAAAACGCATTTTTCTGGGTTGAGCTTGATGTCGTATGTTCGGAGGTTATCAAATGTGAGCCTCAAGTCGTCTACTAGAGATTCGACATGTCTTGTTTTGACGACCACATCATCTACATATGCCTCCACTGTTTTGCCGATCTGGTTTGCCAGACATGTCTGAATCATGCACTGATATGTTGCGCCGGCGTTTTTGAGCCCGAAGGGCATCATGTTGAAGCAGAATGGGCCGTATGGTGTGATAAATGCCGTTGCGGCTTGGTCTGGTTCTGCCATCTTGATTTGATGGTAGCCGGAATATGCGTCGAGGAAACACAACGAATCGTGTCCTGCGGTAGCGTCGATAATTTGATCGATGCGGGGGAGGGGGAAGGGATCCTTTGGGCAAGCCTTGTTAAGGTCTTTAAAATCAACACACAGGCGCCAGGATTTGTCCTTCTTTGGTACCATCACCAGGTTTGCTAGCCAGTCCGGATGTTTTATATCTCTGATGAATCCGGCCTCCAATAGCTTTGCTAGCTCCTCTCCCATGGCTTGTCTCTTAGGTTCGGAAAAACGCTGAAGAGCCTGTTTGACAGGTTTGAATCCTGTTTGGATATTTAAGCTGTGCTCGGCCAGCCTGCGTGGGATTCCTGGCATGTCTGAAGGGTGCCAGGCGAAAATGTCCCAGTTCTCTCATAGGAACTCTCGCGGTGCGGCGTCTACATCAGGGTTTAACTGTGCCCCGATGGAAGCTGTTTTATTGGGGTCCGTTGAATGGACTTGGAATTTGACTATTTCGTTCGCCGGTTTAAAGGTGGACTTGGATCTTTTCTCGAGTACCACATCGTCCCTATTCACCGTAGAGCGCAGCGCGGTCAGTTCCTCAGCCGCTAGGGCTTTGGATAGTGCCTCGAGGGCCAGTGCGGCTGTCTTGTTTTCGGCGCGGAGTGCTATGTCCAGATCACTAGCGAGAGTGATGATCCCGTTAGGCCCGGGCATCTTGAGCTTCATGTACCCGTAATGGGGTATTGCTTGGAAGATTGTAAATGCTTCCCGCCCTAGCAGAGCGTGATAACCGCTGCTGAACGGAGCCACATGGAACGTGATCTCTTCGGACCTGTAATTATCCAGCGTGCCGAACACCACATCTAGTGTGATTTTTCCTGTACAATGCGCTTCCCGACTGGGGATTATTCCTCTAAAGGTTGTGCTGCTTCGCTCAATGCGGTTCCAGTCTATTTCCATTTTTTGAAGGGTTTCCTCATAAATGAGGTTCAATCCGCTGCCGCCGTCCATGAGTACCTTGGTAAGATGAAAGCCGTCCACTATTGGACTGAGGACCAATGCGGCTGGTGCTCGGGCTGTTCGGAATTTAGGTTCATCACTGGCGGTTAAGGTAATAGCCATGTCACTCCATGGGTTTATTGTCGCTACTTGGTAGACTTCGGCAAGGCTGTGGAGTGTCCTTTTTCGCATATTATTTGATGTGAAAGTCTTGAAGACTGTTAATACCGTATTGGTTTCTCTGGGGTGGCTTTCTGTGGCCTCCGGAATTAGGAGATTTTCGCCAATTTTGGCCACCTGCCGGAGTATCCAACATGCTCTAAGGCTGTGAGTTGGTGTGGCGTCCTCTGTACTGTGAATTTTACAGGGTCCATTAAGCCATCATTCCAGTACGGTTCCATGCCCTGTAGAGGGTTTTTGCTTTTTGGTGTTTGACCCGGGTGTCTGGCGATGATGCACCCTTTTATTTCGGACTGGGTTTGTATTCAGGGCCGGATCGTCCCAAAATATTATTTCGGTTTTCCAGGCGCTTTCCGTTGCATAGTACTTTCGTACGATGGACGCCAAGTCAGCGAAGCATATAATATCACGGCGACTTATGGCGTTGAGGATTCCCTTGTCCGTGCAATTATTGCAAAAGATTGAGATTGTGTCTTCCTCGCGGCAGTCCTTTATCCTATTCTTAACCAGGAGGAATCTGGCCCAATAATGATGTATTGTTTCATCGGGCTCTTGCCTAATTTGGGATAGATCGCTTATGTTCGGGTGGGCGGGCGTAATTAAATCCGAAGCCTCACCCCATCTGAGGCTCAGAGGCCAAGGAATTTTCGAACTCGAAAATTTGGATTCCTAGATGTTGACCAATGAATCCAGCCCATCGCCTGACTCTAAGTTTAGGTCTTGAATGATATCCTCCCCTCCGCGGGTATCCGGCTTTGAGGGATTGGGAATCCGGACGTAGCTAGTCCTTAAGATAGATGAAGGGTCGCCGCACTGTCCCTCTACCACGGCAACGTGATGGGTGACTTGGGGAGAGTTAATCTCTCTCAGATCGGGTTTAGGCCCAATCTGGTCGTAATCCGTAGCGACTCCCAGGGCGGCGATGCGATCCAAGAGCTCGTTTATGGAGGAGAGCTCCATTGGATCTAACTGCTCGGCGAGTTCCGAGCTGACATGAAGATTGTTTTTGATGGCTCGAGAGGTCATCGTCGGCGCAGAAGCCGAACAGGCGGTCATAAGAAAACCACCTAGCCGGAGGATTTGGTCGACAGCCAAAGCTCCCTTAGCAATGGTGCCATCTTTAAAGACGGGGCGAGGCATCCTTCCTGACGGCGACAACACAGAGGAACTCTCAATGAAAGCACCAATGTTGGTGTCAAAACCGGCGGATCCCGGGTAGGGGGTCCCGAACTGTGCGTCTAGGCCGGATGGTAACAGGAGGCAAGTGACACGAAGTTCTACCCAGGTTCGGGCCCTCTCGATGGAGGTAAAACCCTACGTCCTGCTTGATTAATATTGATGATATGGGTAGTACAAGAGTAGATCTACCACGAGATCGGAGAGGCTAAACCCTAGAAGCTAGCCTATGGTATGATTGTTGTTGTGTATGTTGTCCTATGGACTAAAACCCTCGGTTTATATAGACACCGGAGAGGGTTAGGGTTACACAAAGTCGGTTACAATGGTAGGAGATCTACATATCCGTATCGCCAAGGTTGCCTTCCACGCCAAGGAAAGTCCCTTCCGGACACGGGACGGAGTCTTCAATCTTGTATCTTCATAGTCCAGGAGTCCGGCCGAAGGCATAGTCCGGATATCTGAACACCCCCTTATCCAGGACTCCCTCACCTACTATGGGTACCACCAGATCCGTCTGTACGGACCCGACGAGATAAAAACAGCCTTCATCACCCCATTTGGGTGCTTCTGTTATGTCACCATGCCATTCAGTTTGAAGAACACTGGAGCCACATTCATGCGGATGATTCAGAAGTGTCTGCTCACTCAGATCAGTCGGAATGTGGAAGCATACATGGACGATATTGTGGTCAAGTCACGTAAAGGTTCCGACCTACTGACTGACCTTGCTGAAACCTTTGCCAACCTCAGAAGGTATGATATCAAGCTTAATCCGTCAAAATGCACGTTTGGAGTTCCAGGCGGAAAATTACTCGGTTTTCTCGTTTCCGAACGAGGGATCGATGCTAACCCAGAAAAGTGGGTGCTATACTCCAGATGAAATGCCCTGTGCATGTGCATGATGTCCAGAAGCTTACTGGTTGTTTGGCCGCCCTAAGTCGATTCATTTCTCACCTCAGTGAAAATGCACTGCCTCTTTACCGACTGATGAAGAAATGAGATAAGTTTGAGTGGACTCCTGAAGCTGATGCAGCATTTGCAGAGCTAAAAGCCCTGCTTTCCACCCAGCCGGTGCTTGCTGCCCCAATCAGCAAAGAGCCTTTACTGCTTTATATAGCAGCCACTGGACAAGTTGTCAGTACAGTACTTACGGTCGAGCGGGAAGAAGAGGGAAAAGCTATAAAGTTCAGCGCCCGGTTTATTATATTTCTGGAGTTCTGACTCTGTCAAAGCAGAGATATCCACACTATCAGAAGCTTGTTTATGGGATTTACATGACCACGAAGAAGGTTGCACACTATTTCTCTGATCACTCTGTTACAGTCGTCAGCGACGCTCCATTGTTGGAGATTCTGCACAACAGAGACGCAAGAGGTCGAGTGGCAAAATGGGTGAGGGGGTCCTGGATTAGGGGGTGTCCGGATGGCCGGACTATACCTTCAGCCGGACTCCGGGACTATGAATATACAAGATTGAAGACTTCGTCCCGTGTCCGGAAGGGACTTTCCTTGGCGTGGAAGGCAAGCTTGGCGATACGTATATGTAGATCTCCTACCATTGTAACCGACTTTGTGTAACCCTAACCCTCTCCAATGTCTATATAAACCGGAGGGTTTTAGTCCGTAGGACAACATACACAACAACAATCATACCATAGGCTAGCTTCTAAGGTTTAGCCTCTCCAATCTCGTGGTAGATCTACTCTTGTACTACCCATATCATCAATATTAATCAAGCAGGACGTAGGGTTTTACCTCCATCGAGAGGGACCGAACCTGGGTAAAACTTCGTGTCCCTTGCCTCCTGTTACCATCCGGCCTAGACGCACAGTTCGGGACCCCCTACCTGAGATCCGCCGGTTTTGACACCGACATTGGTGCTTTCATTGAGAGTTCCTCTGTGTCATCACCGTCAGGCTCGATGGCTCCTACGATCATCAATAGCGATGCAGTCCAGGGTGAGACCTTCCTCCCCGGACAGATCTTCGTCTTCGGCGGCTTCGCACTGCGGGCCAATTCACTTGGCCATCTGGAGCAGATCGAAAGCTATTCCCCTGGCCTTCAGGTCAGATTTGGAAGCTTAAACTACATGGCTGACATTCGCGGGGACTTGATCTTCGACGGATTGGAGCCACCGCCGAGCGCACCGCACTGTCACGACGAGCATGATCTAGCTCTGCCGCTGAACAGTGCCCTGGAGGCCGCACCCACATCGGCTTCGACCCTTTATTCGGAGCCAACTGCGCCGATCGAGGATGGGTGGTTGGACGCTGCCTTGGGGGCTGCGATCCCAATGGTGATCGAGCCGAACATCAGCCCCGCACTCTGCGAGACTCGTGACTCCAAGGTGCCGGACTCCTCTCCGGACTCCGAACCCTCCGCGCCCCTGCCGATCGAATCCGATTGGGCACCGACCATGGAGTTTACTGCCGCGGACATCTTCCAGCACTCGCCTTTCGGCAATATTCTGAAGACACTAAAGTCTCTCTCTTTATCAGGAGAGCCCTGGCCGGACTACGGTTAGCAAGGTTGGGGTACGGACGATGAAGAAATTCAAAGCCCACCCACCACCCACTTTGTAGCCACTGTCGGCGATTTAACCGACATGCTCGACTTCGACTCCGAAGACATCGACGGTATGGACGCCGATGAAGGAGACAATGAAGAACCAGCGCCTATCGGGCCCTGGAAAGCCACCTCGTCATATGACATATACATGGTGGACACCCCAAAAGAAGGAGATGGCGATGGAACAGCGGAGGATGACCCCTCCAAGAAACAGCCTAAGCGCCGGCGCCAGCGGCGCCGCTCAAAATCCCGCCAAAACAAATACGGCGATTCCAGCACGGGAGATAATAATACTCTGGAGAGTGCCGAAGAAAACCCCCTCCAGCAAGATTCAGCACAGGAGGATGGAGAAACCAGCCCTCATGAGAGAGCGGCAGACAGAGAGGTCGAGGACGATAATCATATGCCTCCCTCCGAAGACGAGGCAAGCCTCGACGATGACGAATTCGTCGTGCCAGAGGATCCCGTCGGGCAAGAGCGTTTTCAACGCAGGCTTATGGCCACGGCAAGAAGCCTCAAGAAAAAATAGCAACAACTTAGAGCTGATCAAGATTTGCTAGTCGACAGATGGACTGAGGTCCTTGCGGCTGAAGAGCATAAACTCGAACGCCCCTCCAAGAGCTACCCAAAGTGCAGGTTGCTACCCCGATTAGAGGAGGAAGCACTTGATACGGCTGACCGGCCACCTCGTGGCTGCGACAGAGAGGCCTCTTGGTCCTCCACTCAAGCCGCACCCCGTACCAAGGCACGGGAAAATGCGCCAGACCTGCGAGATATGTTGGAGGACAAGGCAAGGCAAACAAGATCGATCTACGGATCGCGTGGGCGCCCCATGACTCGAGACAATAACCGTCACGCCGGACATAAATTCGGTAGGGCCGAACACAGTAGACAAAGCTCATTGGAGCTACGTCGTGATATAGCCCAGTACAGAGGCGCCGCACACCCACTATGCTTCACAGACGAAGTAATGGATCATCAAATCCTCGAGGATTTCAAACCCGTAAACATCGAATCATATGATGGCACAATAGATCTTGCGGTATGGATCGAGGATTATCTCCTTCATATCCACATGGCCCGCGGCGATGATTTGCACGCCATCAAATACCTCCCACTCAAGCTTAAAGGACCAGCTCGGCATTGGCTTAACAGCTTGCCAACAGGATCAATCAGTTGTTGGGAGGACCTGGAAGCCGCATTCCTCGACAATTTCCAGGGCACTTATGTGCGACCCCCAGACGCTGATGACCTAAGTCACGTAATTCAGCAGCCAGAGGAATCGGCCAGGCAATTCTGGACACGGTTCTTAACAAAGAAAAATCAAATAGTCGACTGTCCGGACGCTGAGGCCCTAGCAGCCTTCAAGCACAATATCCGTGACGAGTGCCTTGCCCGGCACCTTGGACAGGAAAAGCCAAGGTCTATAGCAGCACTCACGACACTCATGACCCGCTTTTGCGCGGGAGAAGACAGCTGGCTTGCTCGTAGCAACAATATGACCAACAATATGACAGTAGTGGCAGGTCGCGTCGCAACAAGCAGAAATGCCGCATTAATGGCGACAATGCTGAGGATACGACAGTTAATGCCGGATTCAGAGGCTCTAAATCCGGACAGCGGAAAAAGCCATTCAAAAGGAATCCTAGGGGACCGTCCAGTTTGGACCGAATACTCGACCGCTTGTGCCAGATAAATGGCACCCCCGAAAAGCCGGCGAATCACACCAACAGGGATTGTTGGGTGTTCAAGCAGGCAGGCAAGTTAAATGCCAAAAATGAAGACAAGGGGCTGCATAGCGATGACGACGAGGAGCCCCGGCCGCCGAACAACAGTGGACAGAAGGGTTTCCCCCCACAAGTGCGGACGGTGAACATGATATACGCAACCCACGTCCCCAAAAGGGAGCGGAAGCGCGCGTTAAGGGACGTATACGCGGTAAAGCCAGTTGCCCCAAAGTTCAACCCATGGTCCTCCTGCCCGATCACCTTTGATCGAAGGGACCATCCCACTAGCATCCGTCATGGCGGATTCGCCGCATTGGTTCTAGACCCAATTATTGATGGATTTCATCTCACTAGAGTCCTTATGGACGGCGGCAGTAGCCTGAACCTGCTTTACCAGGATACAGTGCGGAAAATGGGCATAGATCCCTCGAGGATTAAGCCCACCAAAACGACCTTTAAAGGCGTAATACCAGGTGTAGAGGCCAATTGTACAGGCTTAGTCACACTTGAAGTGGTCTTCGGATCTCCGGATAATTTCCGAAGCGAGGAGTTAATCTTCGACATAGTCCCATTCCGCAATGGCTATCACACACTGCTCGGGCGAACCGGATTCGCCAAGTTCAATGCGGTACCGCACTAAGCATACCTTAAGCTCAAGATGCCAGGCCCTCGAGGAGTAATTACGGTCAATGGAAACACCGAACGCTCCCTCCGAACGGAGGAGCACACGGCGGCCCTTGTAGCGGAAGTACAAAGCAGCCTCTCCAGGCAGTTCTCCAGTCCGGCCGTTAAACGACCGGACACCGTCAAGCGCGCCCAGAGTAACCTACAACAAGACCGCCTAGCATGATCCGAGCAGGCATAGCAATGCGGCCCCAACCCCAGCCCTCGCAAAAATGTGACACCAGTACTTTGCGTACATAACTACGCTCTAGAAATACCATGGGTACAGGGGGAGGGGCAGCATCACGGCATGCCCGAAACACGGCTTAAACTGCACCAGGGGCTGCCGATTTTTTAATTTTCTCTTACTTTCAGGGCTCCACTCTTCGGAAGGCCTGTTCGGCAGTTCAATTGCCGCACAAACGATGCAAGAACCAGGGAAGCAGACAAGCCACGCCGCATTACGGAACTCCTAGGTGGTCTCTATCACGAGCAATATACCTGTTTCGCATACTATTCCGCATCTTGCCCCTGGAACAGACATGTTAAATAGTCCAACCTTTTGCTTATCGCATTATTTGTATCGTTCTGCTTTGACCGTAGCCCTCTTTAATAAACAATGCATAGCTTTTGTCTATTTTTGCATTACTCTTTTTTAATATATGTTCCTTAACGACATGTTGCACCCGTACACTTTGGTACGGCCAAAATACGCCAGGGGCTTCAGTACCCCTCCACATGGTGTGAGAAGTCCGAACACTTTAACAAGTGCGGCACACCGAACTTATAGCATTATATGCATCGGCTCCGAATCATGTCTTGGGTCAATAGTTGGGTTTGCCCGGCTCCTATGTTTTGGTGCCTTACATTCCGCTATATCGGCTAAGGTAGCACTAGGAGAACCACTGCGATTGTGCCCCAATTGAGCTGGGTCGAGCACCTCAGTGGAGAAAGCTAAAACTGACTGTCATGATAAAGCGAGAGCTGGTCGCTGTTTGAGAGGTTTTTCGAGTCCCTAAAGACTTATGCCGCTTAGAGTGAGGAGTCGGCTCTGTCCGGCCAAGGCGTGGATAGCGCCCCGAACTCGGTCTTCCGAATACCAGGGGCTTCATCAAAATTTAAAATTATAGAATTCTATAGCTAAGTGAGAGTGTTCACGCATTATAGTCTGATTGCCTTGTTCGTTGGGCTGAGTGCCTCCCTCGAAGGACCCAAACATGGGAAAAAGAGCGCTCGGGTTTATCCCCGAACACCCCAGCACTAGTGGCACGGGGGCAGAAGCCGACGACTCGCCATCTCTCAGAATTGATAAATAGCTGCACAGAAGGCAATATTTTAAATTCCAACAGCATTGCTTAGCGCATATGAACAAGTTTTCAGTGCACAGGACAACACGAGCGAGTTTTACTCAAAAAATACATCCTTGGAACATTCATCCGCCACAAGGCAGGCACCCTTCAGAACATCCTTATAGTAATTCTCGGGCTTGCGATGCTCTTTCCCCGGTGGTGGCCCATCCTTCACAAGCTTCTCAGCATCCAGCTTGCCCCAGTGCACCTTAGCACGGGCAAGGGCCCTACGGGCACCTTCAATGCAGACGAAGCGCTTGATGACTTCGAGCCTCAAACAGGCCCCCACCAGCCGCCGCACCAGCCCGAAATAGCTCCCAAGAAGAGCCTCTTCAGGACACAGCTGAACTATGAGGCCCTTCATGGCCTGTTCGGCCGCCTTGTGGAGCTCGACCAGTTGCTTCAGCTGGTCGCTCAGGGGCACGGGGTGTCCGGCCTCAATGTACTGAGACCAGAACACCTTCTCTATCGAGCTGCCCTCCTCGGCTTGATAGAATGCGGCGGCATCGGACACACTCCGAGGAAGATCTGCGAACGCTCCTGGAGAGCTCCGGATTCGGGTAAGTAACAAATAACTCACGTTTATGTGTTTGCTTTGCATAAAGAATGTCTTACCCGCCGCTATCTTCTTCACCTCATCCAACTCCTGGAGGGTCTTCTGGGATTCGGCCTTGGCAGACTTGGCATTTTCAATAGCCCCCGCGAGCTCGGACGCTCGTGTCTTTGAGTCAAGCTCCAAAATCTCATGTTTTTTCATGAGAA
This sequence comes from Triticum monococcum, assembly GCA_034509565.1. NCBI lineage: Eukaryota > Viridiplantae > Streptophyta > Magnoliopsida > Poales > Poaceae > Triticum > Triticum monococcum. Next base: position 73,524,831 of record CM067843.1, read on the forward strand.
CCTGGAGCTCTTGCCGCACCTTGCCAACCTGGGCCTCATACTTCTCCCGCTCGGTGCACTCCGTGGTCGCCCTCTTCTCGGTCTCGAGCAGCGCTTGCTTAAGGGTCGCCACCTCAGACGTGGCCCCTACAATAGCCACGATAATCCTGTCATTTTTTGCAATTGCACCTTTATATATATATTTAAACAAGGTATTTCTTACCTTCATTGTCCTCGAGCTACTTCTTGGCATGCCCGAGCTCTTGCTCGAACCACTCGAGGTTCTGCTTTAGCGTGTCCACTTCCGCAGTCAGTGCGGCAGACGCAAGCAGAGAAGCCTGCATACGCATATTGAGTCCTTTTTGTTAGACTCCTGCGAATTTTATTTGATCCTCTATTCGGCTTTTCTTCCCGAACTCCAAACAGAGCATCAGGGGCTACTGTCTATGCAGTAATATTATTTACACATTCTTTACTTACCTCAAAGCCTGTTAAAAGGCTAGTACAAGCTTCAGTCACTCCGCTCTTGGCGGACTGAACCTTCTGGACCACCGCACTCATAATGGTGCGGTGCTCCTCGTAGATGGAGGCGCCTTGGAGCGCCTCCAACAGATTGTCCGGCGCCTCCGATTGGACGGGGGTCACCGGCACGGTGGGCTTGCTCCTCTTGGAAGGAGGTCCCTCGCCGGATCTGGAACCTTTGAAGGTTCCGGAGCAGTGTCCGGCCTAGAGCCGGACTTGGAGCCCTGGGGGGTTTCATCCCCTTTACTCCTGGAATCCGGGAGGTCGCCTTGCGGCGCCTCCAGGACCACCTCCTCCCGGCTTGGAACCTGTTGGGACAACACTTCGGTGTCGTCCGTAGGGTGGTGGGAGGAAGCCGTCGGAAGCGAGTTCACATCCGACGAGTCCAGTGAGCCACTCGACGACGCGTCGAGCCGGTGTTTGGGTGGGCTGCATAAACATATTCAACATAAGGGAAAGCTGTGCAATAAATGAATACTATGAATTACTCTGGTATCCGGATACTTACGATTTTGCCAGGGGCTTGGCCCTGAGCGGCCACTCCTCTCCGCCGTCGTCGGCGTCGGTGGAGTAGTCCGGAGGAAGGGTTTTCCCCTTCTTGGACCCTTCGGCCTCCCCAGTTGGGGCGGCCTTCCTTTTCTTCCCTTTCCCCGCTGGAGGGGGAGGGGTCTCTTCTTCCTCCTCCTCGTCTTCATGGGAGGAGTGCGTCTTGGAGTCGTCGGATGAGGGATCCGACACCTCCAGGTGCCGGGCACTCTTTCGAGTCCCCGTGGCCTTCTTCTTGGCCTTCTTCTCCGACACCACATGTGGTGCCGAAACCAGCAGCTTCACCAAACGAGCGTTCGCTGGGCCTTCGGGCAAAGGAGCCGGACAGTTGATCTGTCCGGATGTCTCCTGCCAATCCTGTCAAAGGTAAGGGAGCTTAGATCCCGCATGGAGTCAAACTATGAAAAACTGATACCCTATAAAAGGAAAAAACAGCTTACCGCATGAGCGTGACGCTGCGTACTGAATCCGCGATCCTCGGTAGCGGATGCGGGGGCCTCGGAGCCCTTGAAAAGCACCTTCCAGGAATCTTCGTACGTCAGGTCGAAGAGCCTGCTCAGAGTTCGGTGCCGCGCCGGGTCGAACTCCCACAGGTTGAAAGCCTGTTGTTGACACGGGAGGATCAAGCGCATGAGCATAACCTGGACTACGTTGACAAGTTTGAGCTTCTTGTCCACCAGGGTTTGGACGCATGTTTGGAGTCCGGTCAGCTCTCCTTTTTTACCCCACGACAGGCCCGTCTCCTTCCAGAAGGTGAGCCGCGTAGCAGGTCCGGATCGAAACTCGGGGGCTGCGACCCATTCGGGGTCGCGCGGCTCGGTTATGTAAAACCACCCCGATGGCCACCCCTTCAGGGTCTCCACAAAGGAGCCCTCGAGCCATAAGACGTTGGGCATCTTGCCCACCATGGCGCCTCCGCACTCCGCCTGGTTGCCGTGCACCACCTTCGGCTTGACATTGAAAGTCTTGAGCCATAGGCCGAAATGGGGGCGGATGCGGAGGAAAGCCTCGCACACGACGATAAACGCCAAGATGTTGAGGACAAAGTTCGGGGCCAGATCGTGGAAATCCAGGCCATAGTAGAACATGAGCCCTCGGACGAATGGGTGAAGAGGGAAGCCCAGTCCACGGAGGAAATGGGGGAGGAACACCTCCCTCTCATGGGGCCTAGGGGTGGGGATGAGCTGCCCCTTTTCGGGAAGCCGGTACGCGATGTCGTTAGACAAGTATCCGGCCTTCCTCAGTTTTTTGATGTGTCCCTCCATGACGGAGGAGACCATCCACTTGCCTCCTGTTCCGGACATGGCTGGAGAAGGTTGAGGTGGGGAGTGCGGACATGGGCGCTGGAGCTCGAGTGTGCGAGATTGAATAAGCAAGGGAGGAAGAAGGCGTAGGTGAAAAGGTGGATCCTTATCCCCTTATATGGGTGGACGCAACTACGTGTCCCCACCAGCCTGGTAAAACTCGTTTATCTCCAAGCGCCGTAATCAATGGCGCGGTTGGGTTACCCACGCCCGTATTGATGAGAATCCTGGAATAAGGGGACACGATCTCTGCTTTAACAAGATGTGCCAAGGAAACCGCCTCGCATGACGCGCTGAGGTGGGATAATAAAATGACTCGGATAAAGGCTTGGCCGTGGTGCACTACGGAATACGTCCGCAGATTAGATTTGTGTAAATATTATTCTCTCTATGGCAATATGTGGAAAATTATTGTGCAGAGCCGGACATTATCTTTGTGTTCAAAATCTTCTATAAAGTACTTGGAGGAGGAACCCGCCTTGCAATGCCGAAGACAATCTGCGCACCGAACTCGTTGTCATTGAAGCCTGGTTTAGGGGCTACCGAGGGAGTCCTGGATTAGGGGGTGTCCGGATGGCCGGACTATACCTTCAGCCGGACTCCTGGACTATGAAGATACAAGATTGAAGACTTCGTCCCGTGTCCCGAAGGGACTTTCCTTGGCGTGGAGGGAAAGCTTGGCGATACGGATATGTAGATCTCCTACCATTGTAACCGACTTTGTGTAACCCTAACCCTCTCCGGTGTCTATATAAACCGGAGGGTTTTAGTCCGTAGGACAACATACACAACAACAATCATACCATAGGCTAGCTTCTAGGGTTTAGCCTCTCCGATCTCGTGGTAGATCTACTCTTGTACTACCCATATCATCAATATTAATCAAGCAGGACGTAGGGTTTTACCTCCATCGAGAGGGCCCAAACCTGGGTAAAACTTCGTGTCCCTTGCCTCCTGTTACCATCCAGCCTAGACGCACAGTTCGGGACCCCCTACCCGAGATCCGCCAGTTTTGACACCGACAATGGGCGATTGAACTCCTTCCCTTAGATATCAAGTTTGAGGCAAAGAAAACTATCAAGTCCCAAGCAGTGGCAGATTTCCTCGTCGAGTGGATCGAACAACAACTGCCGACTCAAGTTCACTCGGAGCACTGGACCATGTTCTTTGATGGATCCAAAATGCTGAATAGTTCTGGTGCTGGGGTGGTACTGGTATCCCCCCGAGGAGACAAGCTCAGATACGTCCTCCAGATTCACTTCGACTCCTCCAATAACGAAGCAGAATATGAAGCACTCCTATATGGGTTACGTATTGTCATTTCACTCGGCGTCCGTTGCCTTATGGTTTATGACGACTCGGATTTGGTGGTCAATCAAGTGATGAAAGAATGGGATGTTAGAAGCCCAGCCATGACTAGTTACTGCAACGCGGTGAGGAAGTTAGAAAAGAAGTTTGAGGGGTTAGAGCTCCATCACATACCCCGTCTAAAAAATCAAGCAGCTGATGACTTGGTGAAGATAGGTTCCAAGAGAGAAGCCATTCCCAGCAATGTGTTTTTGGAACATATTCGCACACCGACAGTTCAGGAAGATCCTTTTACTGAAGAGCCCCCGCAGCCTAAGAGCGCCACAGATCCGACTGAAGTGGAGGTCCCTGCCATGGTCGACCTAATCATGGAGGTTCTGGTCATTACTCTTGACTGGACAGTGTCGTACATTGCGTACATCCTTAGGAAGGAACTCCCAGAGGACGAAGAAGAGGCTCGGCAGATCGTCCATCGGTCCAAGGCCTTTATTGTGATAAGAGGACAACTGTTCAGGGAAAGCGTGACTGGAGTCGGTCAAAGATGCATAACGCCAGAAGAAGGTCGAATGATCCTCAACGACATCCACTCGGGGACCTGCGGTCACCATGCGTCCTCTCGGGCCATCATGGCTAAAGCATACCGAGTCGGATTCTGTTGGCCATGAGCAAATGAAATGGCGAAAGATATAGTCGACAGATGTGAAGGCTGCCAGTTTTACTCGGACATGTCTCACAAGCCAGCGTCAGCCCTGAAGACCATTCTCCTTGTCTGGCCCTTTGCTGTTTGGGGATTGGATATGGTTGGACCACTGAGAACTGGTAGGAGCGGCTTCACTCATGTGCTCGTGGCAGTCGACAAGTTTACCAAATGGATCGAAGCTAAACCTATCAAGAGTCTTGAAGCCAGCACCGCTGTCAGTTTTATCAGAGAATTGACATTCAGATATGGAGTTCCACACATCATCATCACTGACAACGGGTCGACCTTCGATTCTGATGAGTTTAGAGCTTTCTGCGCTTCTCAAGGCGCACGAGTCGACTATGCCTCAGTCGCTCACCCGCAGTTGAACTGATAAGCAGAAAGAGCGAATGGCCTAGTTCTCAAAGGACTGAAACCCCGACTGATGCATGATCTCAAACACGCAGCAGGCGCTTGGGTCGATGAACTTCCGTCAGTTCTTTGGGGGTTGAGGACAACTCCCAATCGGTCGACCGGACGAACTCCTTTCTTTTTGGTCTATGGAGCCGAAGCTGTTCTGCCAAGTGACCTGCTCCACAACGCACCCCGAGTCGAGCTCTTCTCCGAAGAGGAAGCAGAGCAGGCCCGGCAAGATTCAGTCGACCTCTTAGAGGAGGAAAGAGAGATGGCCTTGATCCGGTTGACCATTTATCAGCAAGACTTGCGTCGATTCCACGCCAGAAACGTGAGGGGTCAAACCTTTCAAGAGGGAGACCTGGTTCTTCGAGTGGATCAACAGAAACCACACAAGCTCACCCCGGCTTGGGAAGGTCCCTTCATCATCTCCAACGTTCTCCACAATCGAGCATACCATCTTTACAGCGTTGAGCATGAAAAGGACGAGCCACGGGCTTGGAACGCGGAGCTGCTTCACCCCTTTTACACTTAAGCGCTCATTCAAATAAAATGTAATAAGAAGTACCTTTGTAATTTTTTTGTCAAAGACAAGAGCTTTTTAGTCTTCTCGCTCGATTGTTGTTGTTTTTACTTACCTCCGAAATCCCCTAGTGGGTGGGCTTAGCCGCGAATCCGTTTCGCCTAAGTTCGAAAGAAAATCCTACCGAGTGATGAGCAAGCCTCTCATTCGGGAGGCTTAGCCGCGAATCCGTTTCGCCTAAGCTCGAAAGAAAATCCTACCGAGTGGTGAGCAATCCTCCCACTCGGAGGCTTAGCTGCAGTCTAGTACTCGCCTAAGTTTGTAAAATCCTACCGAGTGGTGAGCAATCCTCCCACTCGGGGGCTTAGCTGCAGTCCAGTACTCGCCTAAGTTTGTAAAATCATGTCGAGTGGTGAGCAATCCTCCCACTCGGGGGCTTAGCTGCAGTCCAGTACTCGCCTAACTTTGTAAAATCCTACCGAGTGGTGAGCAATCCTCCCACTCAGGGGCTTAGCTGCAGTCCAGTACTCGCCTAAGTTTGTAAAATCCTACCGAGTGGTGAGCAATCCTCCCACTCGGGGGCTTAGCTGCAGTCCAGTACTCGCCTAAGTTTGTAAAATCCTACCGAGTGGTAAGCAATCCTCCCCACTCGGGGTGTCGGGGGTTGCTAATCCACGAACACCTATGGGACCGGCGGACCGAGCTCCTTTTGGTTCGGCAGGGGGCGGAGATCGCACGAAGAGCAGATCGAGGCGAAGCACACGAGCATGCGATCAGTTTACCCAGGTTTGGGCCGCACGGATGCGTAAAACCCTACTCCTGCTTTGTGATTTGTATTGTGTTCTTGCTCGGGAGCGCTGAGTGCTACAGTACACACCAGCAGCTAACAAGACGAGCATGAGCGTTCTGTTTTCCGACCCCCCCCCCCTACGTTGCGCATGGGCCTCCTTTTATATGCTCAAGGGGTCACCGACAGGTGGCAACGTAGACAAGGGCAAAAATGGAAAGGCGTTGCGGTTGGCACCGCCGCCTACTACAGTGTATCATACCTAACCCTGACGGCAGGGGACAAGGGCATTAAATGCCCATATGCGTCGCCCAAATAGTGCAAAAGGGACCGCCAGGTACGCCACCGCTCGCCACGATGGCGATCTTGTCAACACCGCTTGCCACCGTGTACCGCTGGCTGCACAGCTTCCCGCCACGTACGCCTAGAAGGGTCCCAGAGCGACACGTTGGTGGATGTGCTGGAGCGCAGGTACAGAGTGGAGGCTTGCCGCGGCAAGCGCCTTGCCGCAGGCATTGTCTTGTCGCGTCTGGGAGCTTACCGCTCACCGGGCCTTGCCGGGACACGTGGCGCGTCGCAGCAAGTTCCTTGAGATGCCTTGGTTGGCCTTCCCGGCAAGCTCCTCTTGCCGGGGTCTTGTCTCTTCGGCTTGGATACTTTGTTCTTGAATGGCTCCAAAGGAACCACAGAGGATCTTGGCGGTCACCCGGCAAGCCTTGCCGCGGGACGCTGCGACTGCCCGTGCACAAGTTCGGGATACTAGGGTACCCCTACTCTAGTACACCGACAGGAGCCCCCGGGCCTGGGCCATACACGGTGCCGAGCGCTGTTGGGCCAGGCCCAAAACAGGGCACGGGCATGCGCGGCCTGGGTCACGCCGCATCTTTCTCCGTATCCACCGCGCCCTCCCCGAACGGCACGCGTCGAATGCGGCGTCGTGGGAGAGATCGTGGGTGGTTTCTTTATTAGGAAAGGCGGAACGTCCGCCCCCTCCCCCTTTATAAGCAGGGGAAGCAGGGGTAGTGCGCCCACTCGCCCCTTTCCATTCCAATCTCGAAAACCTCCGCCGCTCCTCCGCCTTCCCAAAGCTGAAAAGAGACAAGCGTCCTGCCCCCCCCCTCGCCACCAGCACCACCAACGCCGTCGACCTCCTCCACCACTTCCGTCATGGCTCCGAAAGCCGACAAGGGGAAGGCTGTGAAGTCGACCGAGGCGCAGCGGCTTGCGGCGCTGCGAAAGGAGCAGGCCATCTTCCCCCCCAAGCTCGCCGCGAAGGAGCTGAGGGAGTACTACTACCTCTTCTGGTCGATGGAGACGCGAGCGCACCCAAGCACGAAGGTACTCCGGGCCTCCGCTTGGAAAATGGCTCCAAGTGGATATCCGTTCTTTGCCGTGTTCTTCTACTGCGGGCTCTGCCCGCCCTTCTCTGAGTTTTTTTGCGACATCATGAACACCTACGGGTTCTGCCTCCTTGATTTCACCCCCAATGCCGTTCTGACCATGGAAGTTTTCACACATCTTTGCGAAAACTTTGTCGGAGTCCATCCCAACGTAGCCCTTTTCCGCCACTTCTTTATGCCCCGAGTAGAGAGAGGAGAGCCTCTATCCGGCGGAATCTCCTGGATCTCAAGGACTGGCAAGAAGGACTCTTATCTGGAGGGCGAGTTCCGCGGCAAGTGGGAGGAATGGAGAGCAGACTGGTGCTGGATTGTCGAGGAGAACCCGCAGCCGTTTACCGCCCGGCGCCAAACCCCAGCAGTACGCGGCAGTGATTGGAGTGACGTGGCCCCGGAAGACGACGGGCTGAAGATTGCCATCACCCGGATCCAACGCCTCAGGCTTGCCGGGCTTACTGTAGGCGCCGTTGGCGCAGATTTCCTTCGCCGCCGCATCGCCCCCTTGCAGGAACGGAGGAGACCCGCCTAGGAGTTTAAGAATGCGGCGGATATCATGAGGCTGCGTCCGGGCCTCAACTACAACTTCACTGTTCTGGAGCTCAACGCGATGCTCCAGGAACTGTTCAAGTATGACCCTGAGCATCCCAAAGTGTTTAGGTTGCCGCAGGGCGTCGTTCCACTATGCAACAACTCCGCGCTCGACCGCATCCGGGCAATGATGCCGCTGTGCGACTCGCATGGAATTGTCCCAACTTGGCAAGAGCCTGCAGACGACATCGTGCAGGAGTTCTTTGACGGCCTGGTAGAAGTGCCGATCCGCCCCGACGAGAAGAATGGCCTCACTCGCGACACCACCGATGCGGAGCTGAAACGCATCGCCGCCAGGTTGGAAGAGGCAGCGGCAGCCGCAGCTGCGGGCGAGTTCGGATTCACCATGGAGGAGGCAGAGGCAGCCGAGGCGGCAAGCCGTGCCGAGCGAGAGGAGCTTGCCGGCAAGAAAGAGCTTGCCAGCAAGAAAGAGTCTGCCAGGCGTGACGCCGAGCCGAGCGAGCCCGCCGAGGATACGAGCGGGTCCTTGGAGATCAACTCCTCTTCCTCCTCATCATCAGACAGCTCGCCGCAAGCAGAGCCTCCATCTCCACCAAGAAGGCGTCTCCGCAAGGCCGGGGATGTAGCGAGGTGGCAGGCGAGTCGACAGTCGCCGCGCCGTGCGACACGCTCCACCGCGGCAAGAACTGTTGCCGCAGGAGCGCCTCATGTTGTTGCGGCAACTGGAGCGGGGTCCACCCGGACCGCCGCTTCTGCTCCTGCCGCTTCTCGCGCCGCGGCAGCAGCCGGAGCGGGGTCGTCTCGGACCACCGCCACTGTTTCCGCCAAGCGGCCAAAGGAACCTACTCCTCCACCTTCTCGCGCCGGACGCGAGCCGGACTTCGACTTCTCCGCGTTCAGCTCCGACGAGGAAGAAGAAGAAGAGTAAGATTCTCTTGTTGCACTTGTAGTTCTTGCTGTTTTATCTTGTATCTCACTTGCTTTACTCTGAACTTATTCTTTCTCAGGACTCTGGCCCAGAGAGCGGCGAAGAGAGCCAAGGTCCTGGTGATTGTCATCAAGGACGAACCCACCGCGACAGCAGGGGGGACGTCCGAGACAACCTTGCCGGACTCGGCAACCGTTCTCCAGATCAGCCCCCAGCGTAAGTATATGGTTCGCTTTCCGCTGTTAGCCACGCATGGAGATTCTTGCTTTGCTGCCATCTGACTGTCGACTTGTGTAGGAGCAGAGCAGCCCCACCAGGAGCGCCCGGAGGCCGCCCCCGAAACGCCAAGGGAGAGTCCTCTGGCAAGGGAGAGGTGTCCGGCAAGGGAGAGGTCTCCGGCAAGGGAGAGCTCTCCGGCAAGGGACAGCACCAGCGGCCCCCCGGCGGCGGAGACCACAACCGCAGAACCCGGTACAGGTAATCTTCTTGCTTCAAAACTTCCCTTGGGTTCTTCTTCTTTCGATCTTCTCTTTTTTTTGGATATTTGCTTGACTCTTCTCCCCTTTCCTGGCTGTCAGATCCATCTGCCGCGGAGCCGATGGAGACCGAGGTTGCCGTCGACGACGCCGCTGCCGCCGAGGAAGCAGCCGGCGCTGACGATCCCGCCGGCGCAGAGGCCGCCAAAGCTGCCACCGCAGAAGCAGGCGGGGGATCTGGCGATCGCACTGACAACCCTGAGGCCGCAGGAGCGCCAGGCGCTACACCGACCGCCGATCCCTCCGCCGCTGCCGCAGCGCCGGGCTCCGAAGAGCCCCAGCCAGGCGTCTACTTGAAGGCTGGCGATGGCATCTTCATCAACCTCCCCTGGGTGTCAAGCTCCAGGGCGCCGGTCGAAGGAGAGAGCTTCGACGGAGAAGTGCTCGCCTCCGCTGGGCTGGCGCTGGTTGATGCGCCGAGCAGCAGCAGCGGCGAGTCTGAGGAGGAGCGGTTGCTGCGGAAGCTGGTGTCGCTCTACCGCGCCCGGCAAGCCAAGCTGGAATCCCGCGAGGTGCTTGTCGCGAAGGCGGGAGTGGACATCGAGAAGCGCGCGGAGGAGCTTCGGGGTCACAACCAGGAAGCTCTCCGGTCTTTGGCAGAGGAGCGGGCGCAGCTTGCCGAGGAGCAGAGGGCCTTCCTCCTCGAGAAGGCTGGAGTCGAAGAGCAACAGCGGCTTGCTGCTGAAAAGCTGTCCGCGCAGGAGGGCGAGCTGGTGCAGCGGAAGGTCAACCTCGACAGCCACGAGGAGGAGCTTGCCGCGCGCGAGCGGACATTTGGTGGAGCCCTCAAGTAGGCAGAGGATGCTGCCGCAGCTGCCGAGGCCACCAAGAAGGAGCTGGAGACGAAGGCGGCGAAGCTGGAGGCCGACCTCAAGGCGAGCGGCGAAGAGCTCGCCGCGCTCAAGCTTGAGCGGGAGAAGGACGCCCACAGCTACTCGGAGCTGCAGGCCTGTCTCGCCGAGAAGGGCCAGGAGCTTAGCGCCGCCAAGGACTCCAACGCTGATCTTGAGTTGAAGCTGACCACTTTGACCAAGACGCTGGATGGCGCCAAGGAGCAGGAGACGGCCCTGAAGGAGGAGGTCAAGGCCGGCAAGGCGCTGCTGGCGAGTGCTGCTGCCGCCCAGAGCACTTTCCGGGAGAATGTGGAGCACTGGGCGGAGGGTCTCATGGATGTTGCCGCGGACATTGACAGGGAGCTGGCGCAGCTAGGGATGGAGGATCTCGGGTATTCCTCTGACGAGAACCTCCAACCCAGTGCCAAGCTCACCTCGTTCTTCAAAGGCGTGGCGACGGCCCTCCGGCGACTCCGGGAGAGGATCCCGAAGCAGCTGGCCGACGAGTCGCGCAAGATCTACGCGGGAGCTCTTCAAAAGGTGCTGGTGAAGGTGGCCTTCTGCAACCCGGGCCTCAAACTCACCAACGTCCTCAGGACCTTGCCGCCGGATGCCGATCTGGAGGCGCTCAAGACCCTTGTCGCACCCATTGTGGACAAGGTGAGCGGGATCAAGAGGGTTGAGGGCGATCGCGTAGACTAGGCCGCCTGTTTTCTTCTTTTCTTGTCGCTGCTGGTCATGTTATGAGAACAATCTGTTAGAGCCGCGACAAGCTATCTTGTAAGATAACTCTATTTCGGGTAATGATTGCAATGTTATCTCCTTTACTTGATTCCTTCCTTTGTATGTTTTTGCCCTACGCTTTTAGGGAACTTGCCGGCGCAGGCACCTTGGCCGCGAGCGCTGAGTGCGGGACGTCAGCAGCCTGCTGGCGGTGCCGCTACCGACAAGAAACCTTGTCGCAACTAGTCGCAGCTCACTTAAGTTGTTGAGCGGACTCGAAACAAAGTAAGGGCGCGACTAGCTACGAGTTGGTTCCTCCGCGCACAGGTTTTCCATACAAAGGACGGTCGTTCAAGGAAAATAACTTAAAAATTAAAAAAATTGATTGCTCAAACTTTGGCAACTTATCTTTTCTGTTGTTTGCTTCCCGGCAGGGCGAAACTTTCTTGAACGATGGCTGGTCCATACCATTATCTTCTCCTTTCCCCCCGGCAAACTTGTGGGCGAGGGAACCTTCCTTTCCTTGAGAAAAAGAAAAAGGAGAAAGTAAAGATATGGAGCCTTATGGCTCGTTGTTGCTTACCGGGGGTAAGTGCTGCACAAAGTGTCAGATAACATATGCGAAAAATTGAAAGCATGAAATTGACAAAATGTGCGGAGCACATGATCTTTATGCACGGGGTCTGCGCCCGGCTTTGTACAAAGGATTACATGAAACAGCGGCAAGACTTGTACAAAAGGTGGTTGCCGGAACAGGTTCCGACAACCGCACCTTACGGGTAAAACTTACGAAGATGTTCAATGTTCCAGGAGTTGCTCACCGGAATGCCATCTTCGGTCTCAAGGCGGACAGCGCCAGGCCTAGTGACTCGTTTCACCCGGTAAGGGCCTTCCCACTTTGGCATCAACTTGTTGGAATTCTTGGAGGACTGAACACGCTGAAGAACAAGGTCGCCTTCCTCCAGACTTCTGGCATTAACTTTGCAGCTATGGTAGCGGCGCAAAGCTTGCTGGTAGCGAGCAGCTCGTACAGCAGCCTGAAGACGGTCTTCCTCAAGGAGCAGCGCGTCATCTTGTCGCAGCTGCTCTTGCTCAAGCTCATCATAAGCGAGCAGTCGAGGTGACCCGTATACGAGTTCCGTGGGGAGAACTACCTCTGCTCCATAGACTACAGCGAAAGGTGTCTGGCCAGTGGCTCGATTTGGCGTCGTCCTGATCGACCAAAGAACCACCGGCAGCTCCTCGATCCAGTTTCTTCCGCACTTGTGCAGCCTGTCGAAAGTCCTGGTCTTGAGCCCGCGCAGCACTTCAGCATTTGCCCTCTCTGCTTGACTGTTGCTTCTCGGGTGAGCAACAGAAGCGAAGCAGACCTTGGTGCCAAGATCTTGGATGTACTGCATGAAGGTGCGGCTCGTGAATTGCGTAACGTTGTCGGTGATTATCCTGTTAGGGATCCCGAAGCGGCAAACAATCGACCTGAAGAACTTGACTACTGACTATGTTGTCACCTTCCTCACTGCTTCCACTTCCGGCCACTTTGTGAACTTGTCGATTGCAACATACAAGTAGTCAAAGCCCCCAACTGCTCGGGGAAAGGGGCCGAGGATATCGAGCCCCCAGACCGAAAATGGCCAGGATAAAGGGATCGTCTGGAGAGCTTGAGCTGGCTGGTGTATCTGCTTGGAATGGAACTGGCACGCTTCACACTTGGTTACTTGTGCAGTTGCATCCTGGAGGGCTGTTGGCCAAAAGAAACCTTGCCGGAATGCTTTGCCGGCAAGTGCTCTTGCGCCAATGTGGTGACCACATATGCCTCCATGTATCTCTGCCAACAGCTTTTGTCCATCTTCCCGGTGAATACACTTCAATTTCACACCGTTGAGTCTTCTTCTATACAGTGTGCTGTCGACAAACTGGTACATACTTGACTGTCGGGCTACTCTTTCCGCTTCTTCTTGCTCTTCGGGAAGTTCTCCTGTCTGAAGGAAACGGACAATCTGTTGTGCCCATGCTGGAGCTTGTGGCTCGACAACAAGGACCAAAGGCACATCTGCTGCTGCGGGAACATCCGCTTCTACGGCGAGAACCTGAGGCTCTGCCAGAGCTTGACGTTCCCCGGCAAGCTTGCCAGAGCAAAACTTGTCGGGAGTGTCTGCTTCAATGGAACAAACCCTAGGGCTTGCCGGAGCAGACTGCTCCTCAGCACTCTTGGTGTTGATCTTGGGGACCTTCTTGGCGGCGGCTTCGGGGAGCTCTGCCAGAAAATAGTCACCAGAAATCAACTTCCTCTTCTTGCTCTGTCCAGTTGATGGTGTAATGGATGGTCGAGCTAGCTTGAGCACAAAGATCCCTGGTTCCACAGGTAACTTAAGTGTGGCGCACTTTGATAGGCCGTCGGCAATGTCGTTCTGAGCTCTTGGGACATGCTCCATCTGTAGGCCGTCAAAGTGCTCTTCTAGCTTTCTCACTTCATCAACGTAAGCCTGCATCAACGGACTCTGATAATTTTTGTTCACTTGGCGGATGAAAAGCTGCGAGTCACCCCTGACAATGAGTTTCTTGATCCCAAGGTCTGCCGCGATCCTAAGACCGGCAAGCAAGCCTTCATACTCTGCAGTATTGTTTGCTGCTTGCTCCTTGGGAAAGTGCATCTGGACTACGTACTTGAGGTGCTCTCCGGTGGGTGCGACAAGCAGCACGCCAGCGCCTTGCAGCGAGAAGGCACCATCAAAGTACATGAGCCACTCTTTGCTTGCTTCCTTGATGGGGATGCTCGTTTCTGGAATTTCGTCATCTGGTGTTGGTGTCCACTCTGCTATGAATTCTGCCAATGCTCTGCTTTGGATAGTTGAAGTACTCTCAAACTTGAGGACAAAGCTTGACAGTTCCAGTGCCCACTCAACAATCCTGCCTGTCGCTTCTGGATTCTGTAGAATCCTCTTCAGTGGAAAGCGAGTGACAACTGTGATCTCATGTGCTTGGAAGTCATGCCGCAGCTTTCTCGAGGCCATGAGAAGGCCGAAAAGCAATTTCTGCACACCAGAGTACCTTGACCTAGCCCCCTGCAGAAGGGAACTGACAAAGTAAACTGGGCGCTGCACCATTCTCTTCTGCATCTCTTCGCGCACCTGCGCAGATCCATCTTTGTCGGGACCAGAGCTTGTCGGGGAAGCCCCCTGCTTGTCGCTGGATGCGCCTGCCATGGTTGCTGGCTCGTCATCTGCCTCCCTCTCTGCCACTAACGCAGCACTAACCACTTGATTGGTTGCCGCTAAATATAGCAACAACTTCTCTTGTGGCTTAGGTGCGACAAGTGTTGGAGTGGAGGACAGGTATTTCTTCAAGTCCTGCAGTGCAGCCTCCGCTTCCGGAGTCCATTTCATTGGACCTGCCTTTTTCAAAATTTTGAAAAACGGCAGGGCGCGCTCAGCAGACCGAGAAATAAACCTGCTGAGAGCAGCATCGCAACCAGCAAGTCTTCGTACATCCTTGACGCGCTTTGGTGCTTCGATCTGCTCAATGGCCCTGATCTTGTCGGGATTGGCTTCAATTCCCCGCTGAGACACGAAGAACCCGAGAAGCTTGCCGGAGGGAACTCCAAACACACACTTCTCAGGGTTGAGTTTGAGGTTGACCTTGCGCAGATTTGCAAAAGTCTCGTCTAAATCTTGAATCAGAGTTGCCCTGTCCTTGCTCTTGACCACTATGTCATCCATGTAGGCTTCCATATTTCTGTGCATTTGTGGCTCAAGAGCGACATGAACTACCCTTGCAAATGTTGAACCATCAATCTTTAAACCGAAAGGCATCCGTATGAAACAGTACGTGCCACATGGAGTAATGAATGCGGTCTTCTCCTCATCCTCTTCTGCCATGAAGATTTGATGGTATCCTGAGTATGCGTCAAGAAATGAAAGCAAGTCACATCCGGCCGTGGAGTCAACAATCTGGTCAATGCGCGGCAAGGAAAATGGGTCTTCGGGACAAGCTTTATTAACATCGGTAAAGTCGATACAAAGCCTCCATTTCCCATTTGCCTTGTGCACGACTAAAGGATTGGCCAACCACGTAGGATGGAGCACTCCTCTGACAAGGCCTGCTGCTTCCAATTTCTTGATCTCTTCTGCGATGAATTCTTGGCGCTCCACTGCTTGCTTCCTCACCTTCTGCTTGACGGGCCGCGCATGAGGACAAACGGCAAGATGGTGCTCAATTACTTTCCTGGGAACACCGGGGATGTCAGACGGTTGCCACGCAAACACGTCGACGTTCGCCCGCAGGAAAGCAATGAGCGCGCTTTCCTATTTAGGGTCAAGAGTGGCACTGATGGTGAAGGTACCACCAGTGCCGTCCTCCTTGGCGGACACCTTCTTGGTCTCTGGAGGAGCCGCCATTGCCTTCTTACACTTGCCGGTGGAGCTCGATGGTCCGTCCTCGACGGTAGCGCAGCACTCCGAAGAGGTGCGCTTACCGGAGTGAGCATTAGAACTCTTGCCGGACTTGGTCTTCTTCTTCCCCCCGGGAGCTTCAACGGCAAGTGACTTGCTGTCTGTTGCGGCTGCCGCTTCCCGGTAGATCTTGTCGGCACAGATAAGAGCATCCTTCTTGTCGCCAGGGACAGAGATGACGCTTATCGGGCCTGGCATCTTCAGCATGTTGTATGCGTAGTGAGAGGCTGCCATGAACTTGGCGAGTGCTGGACGGCCGAGTATCCCATTGTAAGGCAATGGAAAATCGGCAACGTCAAAAGTGACCCTCTCAGTCCTGAAGTTCAACTCGCTACCAAATGTTACCGGCAACGTGACCTTCCCCTTCGGCTTGCTCCTTCCCGGGTTAATTCCTTGGAATGTGCCGGTCTCTTCGAGCTCGCTGTCAGGGATCTGGAGTTTCTGGAGTACAGCGGAGGAGATCAGGTTCAAGCCGGCCCCGCCGTCAACTAGCATCTTAGTGACCTTGAGGTTGCGGATAGTTGGTGAAACCAACATCGGCAAGCACCCGACCGCAGTTGTGCGATCAGGGTGGTCCTCAATATCAAAGATGATAGGCGTGCTGGACCATTTCAGAAGTTTGCGCGACTCGACAGGTGGTTCTGCCGCATTGACTTCCCACATCCACTGCTTGAGTTGGCGGTGCGAAGTATGCAGAGAGGCACCACCGTCAACGCACAAGACCTCCGTGGCTTTCTGGAACTCCTACTCACTGGTCTCGACATCATCCATGTCTTCGTCGTCGTCGTCATCTTCATCCTTGTCGCGGCCGCGGGGAGGTCTGTCTCCTTGCCGCTGCTTGGCCTTGCCGTGGCGTCCTCCCCGGCCGGCGCGCTTCTTGCCGGATTCTCCAGCGCCTCCTTGGGCCCTCTCCTTGTCGCGTCGCTCGTATTTAGCTTTTTGTTGCTGGACAAGCTGCTCGACCTTCTTGCAGCTCTGGAGGTCATGGCCCTTGCTGCGGTAGATCTTGCAATACTGCTTGTCGGTGCCGTCCTATTTATCGGCGACTGCCACAGCCTGGCAGTTGGTGCACGTGGCAATCTCCTTGCCGGAGCTACCAGCTTTGGCTTTCTTGGCTCCACCGTCGTTGCCGGACTGCTCAACGACTAGCACATCTTTGCCTTTCTTCTTCCTGTTGTTCCGCTGCCGGTTTTTCTTTGCCGGGGCAGCATCCTTGCTGTCAGATCCTCCTGCTCCTGTAGTTTCTCCGGGGAGTTTCCTCCCTTCCTCAGCACGTGCACACTTGTCGGCCAGGGCATACAGCTCACTGACGTCTCTGATCTTGCACATCGCCATCTCCTCCCGCATCCTGCGGTTAAGCACGTTCTGATGGAACGCGCTGATGACCATGGCAGGGTGGACATCTGGGATGTTGTGCTGTACACGGCTGAATCTCTGAATGTATTTGCGGAGGGGCTCTCCTTCCTTCTGGGCGAGCAAGTGAAGGTCACTCTCTTGGCCATGAGGTTTGTGGCCGCCTGTAAAGGCGCCGACAAACTGATGGCACAGGTCTGCCCAGGAGGATATGGAGTTGTCCGGCAAATGCATGAGCCAGGACCTGACGTTGGGCTTGAGTACCAGCAGGAAGTAGTTGGCAAGGATCTTGTCGTCCCGCCCCCCGGCAGCTTGCACCGCGATGGTGTAAATGTTGAGGAACTCCGACGGATGCGACTTGCCGTCGTACTTCTCTGGTACGTCTGGCTTGAAATTCTTCTTGCTGGGCCACTGGACATGCCGCAGCTCACGAGTGAACGCAGGGCAACCTACCGCGTACGGCAAGTCGCCTGGTTCCCCTGGCGCATGCATGTCAACAGAGGGCCCAGCGCGCTGGTCTGATTGACGCCGCGCTTCTCTTCGGCGCTCGATGCGAGTACGAGCGTCCTCTTGCTGTCGTTCGTGAAGAACTTGGCGCTGATCGCAACGAGCTCATGGATCTGATGACGCGGTGGAGTCGCTGTCGTGGTGGATCTGGCGAGTCGGTGATCTTGGCCTTTGGGGCGGAGAGTGCACAGTGGTTGCACCCCCGGCGGTCTTGTCGCCACCGGCTCTTGCCTGGCTGACTTGCCGCGGTTGCAAAGTACTCGACTGCCATGGGTTGTCGCCGTTGGCGAAGCCGATGAGACTTTGAATGGTGGCCCTCCAGTCGTCGATCTTGTCTTGCGCTGGAGGGTAGTCTAGGAGCAGTTGAGCTCGCGCCAAAGCTTCTACTGAAGTGGCGGGCGGCGGCGGCGAACGGTGCGAGGAGCGGGATATGCTCGGACTTCTAACTATGTTAGAAGGAGCAGTATCTCGTCCAGGCGACCGTGCCCCGCTCGCGCCAGCATGTTGGCGTGCATGCTGGTCTTGAGCACTCCGAGATCCACCAGCTCTATCTTGGCCCAGCAAACGTATGGTACCGTGAGTACCATGACGCTGCTGGTCCTGCGCCTCCTGGGATGGGCGCGGTGCGTGTACGGACGCCGAGGTCTTGGAGTGCGCCCGGTCGTTGTGGGAGCCGACTGCGCCGCCGATGGGCAGCGCAGCCTTGTCCTTGGACCTGGCAGCACCGTGAGCTCCCTCGTCGATGCCTGTTCTTCCGCCGGCGATGGTGGGTTCGGCGCGGATGGAGCAGCCGCCTCCGAAGCCTTCTTCTTTGGCGGCATATCGATGAAGACGATGAAGATTTAGCTCTTGTGAACGCCGGATCAGGTTCACACAACCTCGACGCGCCCCCTACCTGGCGCGCCAAAGATGTCGGGGGTTGCTAATCCACGAACACCTATGGGACCGGCGGACCAAGCCCCTTTTGGTTCGGCAGGGGGCGGAGATCGCACGAAGAGCAGATCGAGGCGAAGCACACGAGCACGCGATCAGTTTACCCAGGTTCGGGCCGCACGGATGCGTAAAACCCTACTCCTGCTTTGTGATTTGTATTGTGTTCTTGCTCGGGAGCGCTGAGTGCTACAGTACACACCAGCAGCTAACAAGACCGAGCGTGAGCGTTCTGTTTTGTCGACCCCCCCTACGTTGCGCATGGGCCTCCTTTTATATGCTCAAGGGGTCACCGACAGGTGGCAACGTAGACAAGGGCAAAAATGGAAAGGCATTGCGGTTGGCACCGCCGCCTACTACAGTGTATCATACCTAACCCTGACGGCAGGGGACAAGGGCATTAAATGCCCGTCTGCGTCGCCCAAATAGTGCAAAAGGGACCGCCAGGGACGCCACCGCTCGCCATGATGGCGATCTTGTCAGCGTCGCTTGCCACCGTGTACCGCTGGCTGCACAGCTTCCCGCCACGTACGCCTGGTGAAGGAAATATGCCCTAGAGGCAATAATAAAGTTATTATTTATTTCCTTATATCATGATAAATGTTTATTATTCATGCTAGAATTGTATTAACCGGAAACATAATACATGTGTGAATACATAGACAAACAGAGTGTCACTAGTATGCCTCTACTTGACTAGCTCGTTAATCAAAGATGGTTATGTTTCCTAACCATGGACAAAAGAGTTGTTATTTGATTAACGAGGTCACATCATTAGTTGAATGATCTGATTGACATGACCCATTCTATTAGCTTAGCACCCGATCGTTTAGTATGTTGCTATTGCTTTCTTCATGACTTATACATGTTCCTATGACTATGAGATTATGCAACTCCCGTTTGCCGGAGGAACACTTTGGGTGCTACCAAACGTCACAACGTAAATGGGTGATTATAAAGGAGCATTACAGGTGTCTCCAAAGGTAGATGTTGGGTTGGCGTATTTCGAGATTAGGATTTGTCACTCCGATTGTCGGAGAGGTATCTCTGGGCCCTCTTGGTAATGCACATCCCATAAGCCTTGCAAGCACTACAACTAATATGTTAGTTGTGGGATGATGTATTACGGAACGAGTAAAGAGACTTGCCGGTAATGAGATTGAACTAGGTATTGGATACCGACGATCGAATCTCGGGCAAGTAACATACCGATGACAAAGGGAACAACGTATGTTGTTATGCGGTCTGACCGATAAAATATCTTTGTAGAATATGTAGGAGCCAATATGGGCATCCAGGTCCCGCTATTGGTTATTGACCGGAGATGTGTCTCGGTCATGTCTACATTGTTCTCGAACCGTAGGGTCCGCACGCTTAAGGTTTCGATGACAGTTATATTATGAGTTTGTGAGTTTTGATGTACCGAAGGAGTTCGGAGTCCTGGATGAGATCGGGGACATGACGAGGAGTCTCGAAATGGTCGAGACATAAAGATTGATATATTGGATGACTATATTCGGACACCGGAAGTGTTCCGGGTGATTTCGGAGAAAACCGGAGAGCCGGAGGGTTACCAGAACCCTACCGGGAGAAGTAATGGGCCTTATGGGCTTTAGTGGAGAGAGAGAAGGGTTGCCAGAGGTGGGCCGCGCGCCACCTCCTCCCTGGTCCGAATTGGACTAGGGGAGGGGGGCGGCGCCCCCCCTTTCCTTCTCCCACTCCACCTCTTTCCCCCTCCTAGTAGGAGTCCTACTCCTACAAGGAGGAGGACTCCTCCTTGGCGCGCCATACCTGGCCGGCCGGCCTCCTCCCCCTGATCCTTTATATACGGGGGCAGGGGCACCCCAAGACACAAAAGTTGATCCTTGAGATCGTTCCTTAGCCGTGTGCGGTGCCCCTGCCACCATATTCCACCTCGATCATATCGTTGTAGTGCTTAGGCGAAGCCCTGCGTCGGTAGAACATCAAGATCGTCACCACGCCGTCGTGCTGACGGAACTCCTCCCCGAAGCTTTGCTGGATCGGAGCCCGGGGATCGTCATCGAGCTGTACGTGTGCTAAGAACTCGGAGGTGCCGTAGTAACGGTGCTTGGATCGGTCGGATCGAGAAGAAGACGTACGACTACTTCCTCTATGTTGTGTCAACGCTTCCGTTGCGATCTACAAGGGTACGTAGATCAGACTCTCCCCCTCGTTGCTATGCATCACCATGATCTTGCGTGTGCGTAGGAAATTTTTTGAAATTACTACGTTCCCCAACAGTGGCATCCGAGCCTAGGTTTTATGGTTTGATGTTATTTGCACGAGTAGAACACAAGTGAGTTGTGGGCGATACAAGTCATACTGCCTACCAGCATGTTATACTTTGGTTCAGCGGTATTGTTGGACGAGACGACCCGGACCAACCTTACGCGTACGCTTACGCAAGACCGGTTCCCTTGACGTGCTTTGCACATAGATGGCTTGCGGGCGACTGTGTCTCCAACTTTAGTTGAACCGAGTATGGCTACGCCCGGTCCTTGAGAAGGTTAAAATGGAGTCTATTTGACAAACTATCATTGTGGTTTTGATGCGTAGGTGAGATTAGTATTGCTTAAGCCCGTAGCAGCCACGTAAAACTTGCAACAACAAAGTAGAGGACGTCTAACTTGTTTTTGCAGGGCATGTTGTGATGTGATATGGTCAAGACATGATGCTAAATTTTATTGTATGAGATGATCATGTTTTGTAACCGAGTTATCGGCAACTGGCAGGAGCCATATGGTTTGTCGCTTTATTGTATGCAATGCAATCGCGATGTAATGCTTTACTTTATCACTAAACGGTAGCGATAGTTGTGGAAGCATAAGATTGGCGAGACGACAACGATGCTACGATGGAGATCAAGGTGTCGCGCCGGTGACGATGGTGATCATGACGGTGCTTCGGAGATGGAGATCACAAGCACAAGATGATGATGGCCATATCATATCACTTATATTGATTGCATGTGATGTTTATCTTTTTATGCATCTTATCTTGCTTTGATTGACGGTAGCATTATAAGATGATCTCTCACTAAATTATGAAGAAGTGTTCTCCCTGAGTATGCACCGTTGCGAAAGTTCTTCGTGCTGAGACACCACGTGATGATCGGGTGTGATAGGCTCTACGTTCAAATACAACGGGTGCAAAACAGTTGCACACGCGGAATACTCCTGTTATACTTGACAAGCCAAGCATATATAGATATGGCCTCGGAACACGGAGACCGAAAGGTCGAGCGTGAATCATATAGTAGATATGATCAACATAGTGATGTTCACCAATGAAACTACTCCATCTCACGTGATGATCGGACATGGTTTAGTTGATTTGGATCACGTGATCACTTAGAGGATTAGAGGGATGTCTATCTAAGTGGGAGTTAAGTAATATGATTAAATTGAACTTAAATTTATCATGAACTTAGTCTTGGTAGTATTTTGCAAATTATGTTGTAGATCAGTAGCTCGCGTTGTTGCTTCACTGTGTTTATTTTGATATGTTCCTAGAGAAAATTGTGTTGAAAGATGTTAGTAGCAATGATGCGGATTGGATCTGTGATCTGAGGTTTATCCTCATTGCTGCACAGAAGAATTATGTCCTTGATGCATCGCTAGGTGACAGACCTATTGCAGGAGCAGATACAGACGTTATGAACATTTGGCTAGCTCAATATGATGACTACTTGATAGTTTAGTGCGCCATGCTTAATGGCTTAGAATCGGGACTTCAAAGACGTTTTGAACATCATGGACCATATGAGATGTTCCAGGAGTTGAAGTTAATATTTCAAGCAAATACCCGAGTTGAGAGATATGATGTCTCCAACAAGTTCTATAGTTAAAAGATGGAGGAGAATCGCTCAACTAGTGAGCATGTGCTCAGATTGTCTGGGTACTACAATCGCTTGAATCAAGTGGGAGTTAATCTTCCAGATAAGATAGTGATTGACAGAATTCTCTAGTCACCATGACCAAGTTAGTAGAACTTCGTGATGAACTATAGTATGCAAGGTATGACGAAAACGACTCCCAAGCTTTTCATGATGATGAAATCGATGAAGGTAGAAATCAAGAAAAACATCAAGTGTTGATGGTAGACAAGACCACTAGTTTCAAGAAAAGGGCAGAGGGAAGAAGGGGAACTTCAAAAAGAACAGCAAGCAAGTTGCTTCTCAAGTGAAGAAGCCCAAGTCTAGACCTAAGCCTGAGACTGAGTGCTTCTACTGCAAAGGGACTGGTCACTGGAAGCGGAACTACCCCAAGTGATTGGCGGATAAGAAGGATGGCAAAGTGAACATAAGTATATTTGATATACATGTTATTGATGTGTACTTTACTAGTGTTTATAGCAAACCCTCAGTATTTGATACTAGTTCAGTTGCTAAGATTAGTAACTCGAAACGGGAGTTGCAGAATAAACAGAGACTAGTTAAGGGTGAAGTGATGATGTGTGTTGGAAGTGGTTCCAAGATTGATATGATCTTCATCGCACACTCCCTATAATTTCGGGATTAGTGTTGAACCTAAATAAGTGTTATTTGGTGTTTGCGTTGAGCATGAATATGATTTGATCATGTTTATTGTAATACGGTTATTCATTTAAGTAAGAGAATAAATTGTTGTTCTGTTTACATGAATAAAACCTTATATGGTTACACACCCAATGAAAATAGTTCATTGGATCTCGATCGTAGTGATACACATAATCATAATATTGAAACCAAAAGATATAAAGTTAATAATGATAGTGCAACTTATTTGTAGCACTGCCGTTTAGGTCATATTGGTGTAAAGCGCATGAAGAAACTCCATGCTGATGGGCTTTTGGAATCACCTGATTATGAATCAGTTGATGCTTGTGAACCATGCCTCATGGGCAAGATGACTAAGACTCTGTTCTTCGGAACAATGGAGCGAGCAACAGATTTGTTGGAAATCATACATACTGATGTATGTGGTCGGATGAATATTGAGGCTCGCGACAGGTATCATTATTTTCTGATCTTCACAGATGATTTGAGCAGATATGAGTATATCTACTTGATGAAACATAAGTCTGAAACATTTGAAAAGTTCAAAGAATTTCAGAGTGAAGTGAAAAATCATCGTAACAAGAAAATAAAGTTTCTATGATCTGGTCGTAGAGAAGAGTATTTGAGTTACGAGTTTGGCCTTCAGTTAAAAACAATGTGAAATAGTTTCACTACTCACGCCACATGGAACACCATAGTGTAATGGTGTGTCCGAACGTCATAACCGTACTTTATTAGATATAGTGCCATCTATGATGTCTCTTACCGATCTACCACTATCGTTTTGGGGTTATGCATTAGAGACAGCTGCATTCACGTTAAAAAGGGGCACCATCTAAGTCCGTTGAGACGACACAATCTGAACTGTGGTTTAGCAAGAAACCAAAGTAGTCGTTTCTTAAAGTTTGGGGTTGTGATGCTTATGTGAAAAAGTTTCATCCTGATAAGCTCAAAACCAAATCAGAGAAATATGTCTTCATAGGATACCCAAAAGGAGACTGTTGAGTACACCTTCTATCACAGATCCTAAGGCAAGACATTCGTTGCTTATAATGGATACTTTCTAGAGAAGGAGTTTCTCTCGAAAGAAGTGACTGGGAGGAAAGTAGAACTTGATAAGGTAATTGTACCTTCTCCTTTATTGGAAAGTAGTTCATCACAGAAATCTATTCTTGTGACTCCTACACCAATTAGTGAGGAAGCTAATGATAATGATCATGAAACTTCAGAACAAGATACTACTGAACCTCGTAGATCAACCAGAGAAAGATCCGTGCCAGAGTGGTACGGTAATCCAATTCTGGAAGTCATGCTTCTAGATCATGATGAACCTACGAACTATGAAGAAGCGATGGTGAGCCCAGATTCCGCAAAGTGGCTTGAAGCCATGAAATCTGAGATGGGATCCATGTATGAGAACAAAGTATGGACTTTGGTTGACTTGCCCGATGATCGGCAAGCAATTGAGAATAAATGGATCTTCAAGAAAAAGACTAACGCTGATGGTAATGTTACTGTCTATAAAGCTCGACTTGTCGCAGAAGGTTTTCGACAAGTTCAAGGGGTTGACTACGATGAGACCTTCTCACCCGTAGCGATGCTTAAATCTGTCTGAATCATGTTAGCAATTGCCGCGTTTTATGATTATGAAATTTGGCAGATGGATGTCAAAACTGCACTCCTGAATGGATTTCTGGAAGAAGAGTTGTATATGATGCAACCGGAAGGTTTTGTCGATCCAAAGGGAGCTAACAAAGTGTGCAAGCTCCAGTGATCCATTTATGGACTGGTGCAAGCATCTCGGAGTTGGAATAAACGTTTTGATAGTGTGATCAAAGCATTTGGTTTTATACAGACTTTTGGTGAAGCCTGTATTTACAAGAAAGTGAGTGGGAGCACTACAACATTTCTGATAAGTATATGTGAATGACATATTGTTGATCGGAAATAATGTAGAATTATTCTGTAAAGCATAAAGGAGTGTTTGAAAGGAGTTTTTCAAAGAAAGACTTCGGTGAAGCTGCTTACATATTGAGCTTCAAGATCTATAGAGATAGATCAAGATGCTTGATAAGTTTTTTTCAATGAGTACATACCTTGACAAGATTTTGAAATAGTTCAAAATGGATCAGTCCAAGAAAGAGTTCTTGCCTGTATTACAAGGTGTGAAGTTGAGTAAGACTCAAAGCCCGACCACGGCAAAAGATAGAAAGAGAATGAAAGTCATTCCCTATGCCTCAGTCATAGGTTCTATAAAGTATGCCATACTGTGTACCAGATCTATTGTATACCCTACACTAATTTGGCAAGGGAGTACAATAGTGATCTAGGAGTAGATCACTGGACAGCGGTCAAAATTATCCTTAGTAGAATAAGAAAATATTTCTCGATTATGGAGGTGACAAAAGGTTCGTCGTAAAAAGCTACGTCGATGCAAGTTTTGACACTGATCCAGATGATTCTAAGTCTCAATCTGGATACATATTGAAAGTGGGAGCAATTAGCTAGAGTAGCTCCGTGTAGAGCATTGTAGACATAGAACTTGCAAAATACTTACGGATCTGAATGTGACAGACCCGTTGACTAAAATTATCTCACAAGCAAAACATGATCACACCTTAGTACTCTTTTGGTGTTAATCACATAGATATGTGAACTAGATTACTGACTCTAGTAAACCCTTTGAGTGTTGGTCACATGACGATGTGAACTATGGGTGTTAATCACATGGTGATGTGAACTATTGCTGTTAAATCACATGACGATGTAAACTAGATTATTGACTCTAGTGCAAGTGGGAGACTGAAGGAAATATGCCCTAGAGGCAATAATAAAGTTATTATTTATTTCCTTATATCATGATAAATGTTTATTATTCATGCTAGAATTGTATTAACCGGAAACATAATACATGTGTGAATACATAGATAAACAGAGTGTCACTAGTATGCCTCTACTTGACTAGCTCGTTAATCAAAGATGGTTATGTTTCCTAACCATGGACAAAAGAGTTGTTATTTGATTAACGAGGTCACATCATTAGTTGAATGATCTGATTGACATGACCCATTCTATTAGCTTAGCACCCGATCGTTTAGTATGTTGCTATTGCTTTCTTCATGACTTATACATGTTCCTATGACTATGAGATTATGCAACTCCCATTTGCCGGAGGAACACTTTGGGTGCTACCAAACGTCACAACGTAAATGGGTGATTATAAAGGAGCATTACAGGTGTCTCCAAAGGTAGATGTTGGGTTGGCGTATTTCGAGATTAGGATTTGTCACTCCGATTGTCGGAGAGGTATCTCTGGGCCCTCTCGGTAATGCACATCACATAAGCCTTGCAAGCACTACAACTAATATGTTAGTTATGGGATGATGTATTACGGAATGAGTAAAGAGACTTGCCGGTAACGAGATTGAACTAGGTATTGGATACCGACAATCGAATCTCGGGCAAGTAACATACCGATGACAAAGGGAACAACGTATGTTGTTATGCGGTCTGACCGATAAAAGATCTTCGTAGAATATGTAGGAGCCAATATGGGCATCCAGGTCCCGCTATTGGTTATTGACCGGAGATGTGTCTCGGTCATGTCTACATTGTTCTCGAACCGTAGGGTCCGCATGCTTAAGGTTTCGATGACAGTTATATTGTGAGTTTATGAGTTTTGATGTACCGAAGGAGTTCGGAGTCCCGGATGAGATCGGGGACATGACGAGGAGTTTCAAAATGGTCGAGACATAAAGATTGATATATTGGATGACTATATTCGGACACCGGAAGTGTTCCGGGTGATTTCGGAGAAAACCGGAGAGCCGGAGGGTTACCGGAACCCTACCGGGAGAAGTAATGGGCCTTATGGGCTTTAGTGGAGAGAGAGAAGGGCTGCCAGAGGTGGGCCGCGTGCCACCTCCTCCCTGGTCCGAATTGTACTAGGGGAGGGGGGCGGCGCCCCCCCTTTCCTTCTCCCACTCCACCTCTTTCCCCCTCCTAGTAGGAGTCCTACTCCTACTAGGAGGAGGACTCCTCCTTGGCGCGCCATACCTGGCCGGCGGGCCTCCTCCCCCTGATCCTTTATATACGGGGGCAGGGGGCACCCCAAGACACACAAGTTGATCCTTGAGATCGTTCCTTAGCCGTGTGCGGTGCCCCCTGCCACCATATTCCACCTCGATCATATCGTTGTAGTGCTTAGGCGAAGCCCTGCGTCGGTAGAACATCAAGATCGTCACCACGCCGTCGTGCTGACGGAACTCCTCCCCAAAGCTTTGCTGGATCGGAGCCCGGGGATCGTCATCGAGCTGTACGTGTGCTAAGAACTCGGAGGTGCCGGAGTAACGGTGCTTGGATCGGTCGGATCGAGAAGAAGACGTACGACTACTTCCTCTATGTTGTGTCAACGCTTCCGTTGCGGTCTACAAGGGTACGTAGATCAGACTCTCCCCCTCGTTGCTATGCATCACCATGATCTTGCGTGTGCGTAGGAAATTTTTTGAAATTACTACGTTCCCCAACACCTGGAAGGGTCCCAGAGTGACACGTTGGTGGATGTGCTGGAGCGCAAGTACAGAGTGGAGGCTTGCCGCGGCAAGCGCCTTGCCGCGGTCGTTGTCTTGTCGCGTCCGGGAGCTTACCGCTCACCGGGCCTTGTCGGGACGCGTGGCGCGTCGTGGCAAGTTCCTTGAGATGCCTTGGTTGGCCTTCCCGGCAAGCTCCTCTTGCCGGGGTCTTGTCTCTTCGGCTTGGATACTTTGTTCTTGAATGGCTCCAAAGGAACCACGGAGGATCTTGGCGGTCACCCGGCAAGCCTTGCCGCGGGACGCTGCAACTGCCCGTGCACAAGTTCGGGATACTAGGGTACCCCTACTCTAGTACACCGACACGGGGGCTTAGCTGCAGTCCAGTACTCGCCTAAGTTTGTAAAATCCTACCAAGTGGTGAGCAATCCTCCCACTCGGGGGCTTAGCTGCAACCAGTAGTCGCCTAAGTTTGTAAAATCCTACCGAGTGGTGAGCAATCCTCCCACTCGGGGGCTTAGCTGCAGTCTAGTACTCGCCTAAGTTTGTAAAATGCTACCGAGTGGTGAGCGATCCTCCCACTCGGGGGCTTAGCTGCAGTCCAGTACTCGCCTAAGTTCCAAAAAATCCTATCGAGTGGTGAGCAATCCTCCCACTCGGGGGCTTAGCTGCAGTTCAGTACTCGCCTAAGTTTGTAAAATCCTACCGAGTGGTGAGCAATCCTCCCACTCGGGGGCTTAGCTGCAGTCCAATACTCGCCTAAGTTTGTAAAATCCTACCGAGTGGTGAGCAATCCTCCCACTCGGAGGCTTAGCTGCAGTCCAGTACTCGCCTAAGTTTGTAAAATCCTACCGAGTGGTGAGCAATCCTCCCACTCAGAGGCTTAGCTGCAGTCCAGTACTCGCCTAAGTTTGTAAAATCCTACCGAGTGGTAAGCAATCCTCCCACTCGGGGCCTTAGCTGCAGTCCAGTGCTCACCTAAGTTTATAAAATCCGCAAGGACGATGAGGTGTAGGTCGACCGCGGCCCTCTTCTCCGAGCTACGCCACAAATACAATGTACGCTCCATCCTTGTCTGCAAGGATGACGAGGCGCAGGTCGACCGCGGCCCTCTTCTCCGAGCTATACAATGTACGCTCAATCCTTGTCTGCAAGGATGACGAGGCGCAGGTCGACCGCGGCTTTCTTCTCCGAGCTACGCCACAAATACAACATACACTCCCTCCTTATCCGCAAGGATGACGAAGCGCGGGTCGACTGCAACCTTCTCCTCCGAGCTACGCCACAAACACAACGAAGCAGATCCCAAAAGCAATCGCAAGTGTGCCCAAAAGCAATTCGGATAAATCCTAAAGTTCCAAGCAGCAAATCAAAAGTATTCTACCATCAAGCCCGAAGGAGTTTAACGGTTACAGCAATCACTCGGCATTATGAGGCAAATTTAAGACAGATTCAAATTTCATAAGTTTGTTCACTCGGCATGAGGAGGGCTGGCAGGTTCGACAAATTCGTCCAAGTCGATCCCATCCGCGATCCGAGTGGCAGCAGCGATGAAAGTCTCCATAAAGGACTGGAAGTCATGCCTTTTGGTGCTAGCGACCTTGATCGCTACCATCTTGTCTTCACGAGTTTCCTTGTAGTGGACTCGCACCAAGGACAGCGCCACGTCATCACCACACCGGGCGGAGGATTTCCTCCATTCTTGCACTTGATCAGGGATCTCGTCGAGACGAGCCATCAGAGATTCCAGGTCATTTTGAAGCATCGCCCTTGGCCAGAGCAATGAGTTGACTCGTGAGACTGCCACCTTCAGACGCGCCAGGTAACTTGTGACGCTAGCGACACGAGACTCCAGTCGGAGCACGTTCATGGCAGTTTCCTCGCAAACTGGAGAAGCGATAGGGTCCAAACCCGTCTCGACCCTTCCGGTTTCCTCGTCAAAGTCTCGATAGAATTCTGCAGTCTAAGAAAATTTTTTGTGAGTCGACTGGACATGATTCATTTTCAAGCCTCAACACAGTCGGTTTAAAAGGAGTACCTTCCAGCATAAGATAGAGCTTCTTGGCAAGAGTTCTCAGATAAGCTTCTGTGTCATTCCTCTTGTGGACCACAGACTCCAGCTTTTCATTCAGGACAATTTTATCCTTCTTCAGACGACTCACTTCTCGGTTATACTCGTTGAGACAAGACTTCAGCTTGTTCACCTCCCCTTCCAACGCTCCGACTGAAGCCAGCTTCTGGTCTGCAAGGGCAATCTTATCCTGGGCTTCCTTCTGCGCAGCTGTGAGGTCCGAGTCCTTTTTCTCTAGAGCCAAGTTCATTTTCTCTATGAAAGAAGCAATCGGATCAAACAAGAGATCAAAGAAATATTTTAAAAGACGATCGACGTGAACAGTCGACAGGCAGTTACCTTCCATACCAGCAGCTTCATCTTGAGCTTTCTTCAAATTCTGTTGGGCCAGCTCCAAGTCGAGGTTGAGTTGCCTCTGCTTCTCCTCAAGTTCAGCAAACTTGGAAATGAGAGTACAAGATTTTTGCAGGAGGCAAAAGACGTGTCAATCGACAAGATCAAAGGTTATTTACTTTCGAGTGAATAAAACTTAAAGAGTTCACTTAGACCCCAGCCGACTGCACGCAGTCGACTGCGGTCTCGGGGACTACAACCAGTGGGTGCACTTGGCGTGCCCCCACTGATTCAGACCCAACTCGACCGGTCCGCCCGGGTCAAGTCAAAAAAACTATTCAGACCCCAGTCTCGGGGACTACACCCAGTGGGTGCACTTAGCGTGCCCCCACCGGTTCAGATCTCATTCGACCGGTCCGCCCGGGTCGAGTGAAAGAAAAGAAAGGAAGAAAGAACTCAGACCCCAGTTGACTGCCAGCAGTCGACTGCGGTCTCGGGGACTACACCCAGTGGGTGCACTTAGCGTGCCCCCACCGGTTCAGACCCTACTCACCCACACCGAGTGGAAGAGCGCAAATACCAAAGACAACAGAACAACCAGTGGGTGTACAGATTCGACGCAAACAACAGGAGATTGTATGGAAGAAAATATTTCGGGTAGCATATCCTAATAGAACAAGGTTAGTCGAAAGTCTACTTACTTGGACATTGGCCCGGAGAGCAGCGCTGGCGTCGTAAGCAGCCTGGCTATTCTCGTGCACCGTCTTCATCCGCTCCATCATCACGTTAGCCTGATGGATGGTTTCCGCAGCCGCATCCGACTGGCTTTCCGGAACAGGGTAGCTGATGAAGAAGGGGGCAAACGACCCAGGTGCAGCAGCTTGGAGCTCCGGACCGAGAGATTGGACGACTGAAGGAAACACCGGTACAGTCGACGGTGCGGGGCGCTCACTCGACAAGGGTACAACGAAAGTTACAGAGACCCCGCCCGCGTCTTCAGATTGACGGACGGTTGGTGTTGTCGTTGGTCCCTGCTGAGACATCTTATCAGGCGCTACCTTTTTATTCTTTCTGGGCCTAGGAGCCACATATTCGTCATCATCTGGGAGATCGATGATGTTGGGTGGATCTGCAGAGAAGTTCAGTCGACCCCAAGTGAAGCGCTAGAATTCAATCGACCAAGTAAACAAGAACAAGATCATAAGAGTTTTTACCTGGGTTGGAGGTAACCGCATCTTCCATCTCCTCGTCTTGGTACTGGTAGGAAGAGGTTCCTGATGTAGCAGCACTGCAAATGTCCACACTCAGTCGGTTACGTTCTGTTGCTCGAGTCGACGAAAAGAACAGATCAGATGATTACCTGGAGATGGTGGGGACAATCACTTTGATTCTGGGCAAAGCCTTTGGTGGTTTCGAGGAGGTGGCCTTCGATGCTTTTGGCGCAGGAGGCGGCACAACCTTGAGCTGCTTCGGAGCCTTCGATCAGCGCTGGAGAAGATGTCCGGGGGCGCTTCGAAGCTTGCCCAGTCGGCGCGGTCGCCAAGACCGGGGTGCTTGCCGGGTCGTGAGCATGCTTGGATCTCCTCTCTCTGCGAGGGGGCGAGTTGACCTCTTCGTCATCACTCGAGTCGTCGCTCTCCTCGTCCTCCTCTGCATCTGAGTGCCACTCGCCACTCTCGCCCCCACTCGCTCCTTCCTCGACGTCTTGCTCCTGCACTCCATTGGGCATCGGGTACATATCAATGAGAGCCTAAAAGGACAATGAGCAAAAGAAATACAATCGACAATCAACAAGGTGTCACACAGTGAATCGAGAAGATACTTGGATAAGAAGAATCATACCTGTTCCGGCTGGCGTGAGTGGTCGAATGGAATCACCCTCCTAGACCCCCGGGGGTTGTCTTTATTGTTGGTGATTCCCCTCAGCCACTTCTCCACCGTGTCTTCGCTGACGTCCTTCGGGTGGATCCGAGTGGAGTCCTCGAGTCCCGAGTACATCCACATCAGATGGTCACGGGCCTGAAGCGGTTGGATGTGTCGACTGACAAAGACCTCCAGCAAGTCCATCCTAGTCACCTCGTCGCGGACAAGTTGGACGACCTGCTCGACCAACGCCTTGACCTGCGCCTTCTCTTCTGGGATCACCCTCAAGGAGGAGGGCTTATCCACTCGAGCCAGGGAAAAGGGGGAAGTCCAGTCGACTGACCCGGGGTCGGCTGGTCCTTACAGTAAAACCAAGTCGACTGCCAGCCCCGGACCGAGTCGGGAAGGATCATCGCTGGGAAGGTACTCTTGTTCCTCATCTGGATCCCAAGGCCCGCACATCTGGATCACGTGTGTCCTCTCATCACTCGGATTGGCCTTCTTGACCGACTGGGAGCGACAGGTGAATATGTGTTTGAAGAGACCCCAGTGCAGTCGACAACCCAAGAAATTTTCGCACATTGACACAAAGGCAGCCAGATAAACTATGGTGTTTGGAGTGAAGTGGTGGAGTTGAGCCCCGAAGAAGTTCAAAAGGCCATGAAAGAAAGGATGGGGAGGCAAAGAAAACCCGCGGTCGACGTGAGTGGCGAGGAGAACGCACTCACCCTCCCGCGACTGCGGCTCGGTCTCGTTCCCTGGGAGCTGCGCCGATTCTTGGGGGATCAGTCCCCCCTCCACCAGGTCGTCGAGGTCATCCTGGCTGATCGTCGAGCGGATCCAGTCGCCCTGGATCCATCCCGGCAGCAGGCCGGATCTTGATGAGGATCCGCCCCGGCTGGTCCTCTTGCCCTTTGCCTTCGCGGTCGCCTTCTTTGCGCGCTCCAACGCCACCGTCTTCTCTTTTCCCATGGAGAAGGATCGAGTCCGAGCGAGGTTGCGACGCCGAGAGCGGAAGCGGGCGTGGCGGAGAAGTCTGAGGAAGAAGAAAGAGAATGAGGGCGCACTGTTCAAAGGCCCGGTCCGGTGTCTTTTATAAGGTCATTCCCGAGTGACTGACTTGTAGGCCCAGACGATCTAAACAAATCCCGTAACAGTCGCGCGCGCAATACGTGGCAAAAAAGGTGGTGCGGGGATTGAGGCGACCTGCCTCATCCGTCCTGATTACCACGGCCTCGCCCGTCCGGCGCGCTTCCCAAAATTCGAATCCCGCGAAATCCGCGGAGAGCAGAGCAACTTGTCAGACAGAAAACATCCTCCACATCGTCATTCAGAACTCTACCGTGAAAGTTCACTCGACAAAAATTAAGAATGGACCAAGGCGACTGAAAAAGAAGTTGTTGTTATCCCCTCAGTTCATTGATCCAGAGCAAGATATACTCATAGCACGAAGAATGAGTCGGAAGTGTTCTCAACTCCTTCCTCACTCAAACCCTGATCCATTCGGGGGCTAATGATGAAGCTATGTACCTAGGGTAGGGTCATGGATCTGATCAAGATACCCTCCCCAAGGACATCCCTTGAAGAAACAGGAGCAGTCGAAGAAAAATCATCGTCCACTTGACCATAAAGCCATGTTCCACTAGACAGTCTCGAAGACACTCGACCGTACGAACAACCACTCGACTACCAAAAGATCAAGAGCCGCTCACTCTACAACGGTCGGGATTTAAGTCATAAATTTAATGGTCATTTATGTACTCTTATTACAGGCATTACCAGTAATATCTCTACCTTTATGTACCTTAAATCCTTTGTAACTGAGGGCAGGAGGGGTCTGGCGAACTCTATATAAGCCACCCCCTCCTCAGGGACAAGGGTTCACACCCCATGTAACTCACACGCGTATAATCCAGTCGACCGCCTCTGGGCTCCGAGACGTAGGGCTATTACTTCCTCCGAGAAGGGCATGAACTCGTAAAACTCGCGTGTACAACTCCTCCATAGCTAGGATCTTGCCTCTACATTCCTACCCCCCATTCTATTGTCAGACATAGAACCACGACAGCTGGCGGGTGTCAGTTTCTCCAACTTTAGTTGAACCAAGTGTGGCTATGCCCGGTCCTTGCGAAGGTTAAAACATCACTAACTTGACGGACTATCGTTGTGGTTTTGATGCATAGGTAAGAACAGTTCTTGCTCAGCCCGTAGCAGCCACGTAAAACTTGCAACAACAAAGTAGAGGACGTCTAACTTGTTTTTGCAAGGCATGTTGTGATGTGATATGGTCAAGACGTGATGATATATTTTTTGTATGAGATGTTCATCTTTTGTAACCGAGTTATTGGCAACTGGTAGGAGCCATATGGTTGTCACTTTATTGTATGCAATGCATTCGCCCTATAATTGCTTTACTTTATCACTAAACGGTAGCGATAGTCGTAGAAGCAATAGTTGGCGAGACGACAACGATGCTACGATGGAGATCAAGGTGTCGCGCCGGTGAAGATGGTGATCATGACGGTGCTTCGAAGATGGAGATCACAAGCACAAGATGATGATGGCCATATCATATCACTTATATTGATTGCATGTGATGTTTATCGTTTATGGATCTTATTCTGCTTTGTTTGACGGTAGCATTATAAGATGGTCTCTCACTAAATTTCAAGGTAAAAGTGTTCTCCCTGAGTATGCACCGTTGCCAAAGTTCGTCGTGCCGAGACACCACGTGATGATCGGGTGTGATAAGCTCTACATTCATGTACAACGGGTGCAAGCCAGTTTTGCACACGCAGAATACTCGGGTTAAACTTGACGAGCCTAGCATATGCAGATATGGCCTCGGAACACTGAGACCGAAAGTTCGGGCGTGAATCATATAGTAGATATGATCAACATAGTAATGTTCACCATTGAAAACTACTCCATCTCACGTGATGATCGGACATGGTTTAGTTGATTTGGATCACGTGATCACTTAGATGATTAGAGGGATGTCTATCCAAGTGGGAGTTCTTAAGTAATATGATTAATTGAACTTAAATTTATCATGAACTTAAATATGTTGTAGATCAATAGCTCGCACATAGCTTCCACGTTTATTTTGATATGTTCCTAGAGAAAAATAAATTGAAAGATGTTAGTAGCAATGATGCGGATTGGATCCGTGATCTGAGGATTATCCTCATTGTTGCACAGAAGAATTATGTCCTTGATGCACTGCTAGGTGACGGACCTATTGCAGGAGCAGATGCAGACGTTATGAACTTTTGGCGAAGCTCGGTATGATGACTACTTGATAGTTTAGTGCACCATGCTTTATGGCTTAGAACCGTGACTTCAAAAATGTTTTGAACGCCACGAAACATATATGATGTTCTAAGAGTTGAGATTGGTATTTCATACTCATGCCCGTGTCGAGAGGTATGAGACCTATGACAAGCAATTTGCCTACAAGATGGAGGAGAATAGCTCAGCTAGTGAGCATGTGCTCAGATTGTCTGAGTACTACAATCACATGAATCAAGTGGGAGTTAATCTTCCAGATAAGATAATGATTGACAGAGTTCTCTAGTCACTATCACCAAGTTGCTAGAACTTCATGATGAACTATAATATGCAAGGGATAACGGAAATGATTCCCAAGCTCTTCGTGATGTTGAAATCGACGAAGGTAGAAATCAAGAAAAGCATCAAGTGTTGATGGTTAACAAGACCACTAGTTTCAAGAAAAGGGCAAAAGGAAGAAGGGGAACTTCAAGAAGAACGGCAAGCAAGTTGCTGCTCAAGTGAAGAAGCCCAAGTCTGGACCTAAGCCTAAGACTAAGTTCTTTTACTGCAAAAGGGACTAGTCACTGGAAGCGGAACTACCCCAAGTATTTGGTGGATAAGAAAGATGGCAAAGTGAACAAAGGTATATTGGATATATATGTTATTGATGTGTACTTTACTAGTGTTTATAGCAACGCCTCGGTATTTGATACTAGTTCAGTTGCTAAGAGTAGTAACTTGAAACGGGAGTTGCAGAATGAACAAAGACTAGTTAAGGGTGAAGTAACGATGTGTGTTGGAAGTAGTTCCAAGAATGATATGATCATCATCGCACACTCCCTATACTTTCAGGATTAGTATTGAACCTAAATAAGTGTTATTTGGTGTTTGCGTTGAGCATGAATATGATTTGATCATGTTTATTGTAATACGGTTATTCATTTAAGTTAGAGAATAATTGTTATTCTATTTACATGAATAAAACCTTCTATCGTTATACACCCATGGTTTGTTGAATCTCGATCGTAGTGATACACATATTCATAATATTGAAGCCAAAAAATGCAAAGTTAATAATGATAGTGCAACTTATTTGTGGCACTGCCGTTTAGGTCATATTGGTGTAAAGCGCATGAAGAAAATCCATGCTGATGGGCTTTTGGAATCACTTGATTATGAACCAGTTGATGCTTGCCAACCATGCCTCACAGGCAAAGATGACTAAGACTCCGTTCTCCAGAACAAAGGAGTGAGCAAATGACTTGTTGGATATAATACATACTGATGTATGAGGTCCGATGAGTGTTGAGGCTCGCGGCGGGTATCATTATTTTCTGACCTTCACAGATGATTTGAGTAGATATCGGTATATCTACTTGAAGAAACATAAGTCTGAAACATTTGAAAAGTTTAAATAATTTTAGAGTGAAGTGGAAAATTATCGTAACAAGAAAATAAAGTTTATACGATCTGATTGCAGAGGCGAATATTTGAGTTACGACTTTGGTCTTCAATTAAAACAATGTGGAATAGTTTCACAAACTCATGCCACCTGGAACACCACAACGTAATGGTGTGTCCGAACGTCATAACCGTACTTTATTTGATATAGTGCAATCTATGATGTCTCTTACCGATTTACCACTATCGTTTTGGGGTTATGCATTAGAGACAGCTGCATTCACATTAAAAAGGGCACCATCTAAATCTGTTGAGACGACACCGTATGAACTGTGGTTTAGCAAGAAACCTAAGTTGTCGTTTCTTAAAGTTTGGGGTTGCGATGCTTATGTGAAAAAGTTTCATCTTGATAAGCTCAAACCCAAGTCGGAGAAGTGCGTCTTCATAGGATACCCAAAACTAACTGTTGGGTACACCTTCTATCACAGATCCGAAGGCAAGATATTTGTTTTTGAGAATGGATCCTTTCTAGAGAAGGAGTTTCTCTCGAAAGAAGTGAGTGGGAGGAAAGTAGAACTTGATGAGGTAACTGTACCTGCTCCCTTATTGGAAAGTAGTTCATCACAGAAATCTGTTTCTATGACTCCTACACCAATTAGTGAGGAAGCTAATGATGATGATCATGTAACTTCAGATCAAGTTACTATCGAACCTTGTAGGTCAACCAAAGTGAGATCATGTAACCTATGACAATCTTGTTCTGGAGGTCATGTTAATTGACCATGACGAACCTATGAACTATGAGGTAGCGATGATGAGCCCAGATTCCGCGAAATGGCTTGAGGCCATGAAATCTAAGATGGGATCCATGTATGAGAACAAAGTGTGGACTTTGGTTGATTTGCCCGATGATCGACAAGCCATAGAAAATAAATGGATCTTCAAGAGGAAGACGGACACTGATAGTAGTGTTACTATCTACAAAGCTAGACTTGTCTAAAAAGTTTTTTACAAAGTTCAAGGTGTTGACTACGATGAGATTTTCTCACTCGTAACGATGCTTAAGTCTGTCCAAATCATGTTAGAAAATTGCCACATTTTATGAAATCTGGTAAATGGATGTCAAAATACATTCCTTAATGGATTTTTTAAAGAAGAGTTGTATATGATGCAACCAGAAGGTTTTGTCGATCCTAAAGGTGCTAACAAAATGTGCAAGCTCCAGCGATCCATCTATGGACTGGTGCAAGCATCTCAGAGTTGGAATATACGCTTTGATGAGTTGGCCAAAGCATATAATTTTATACAGACTTGTGGTGAAGCTTGTATTTACAAGAAAGTGAGTGGGAGCTGATACGTCTCCAACGTATCCATAATTTTTGATTGTTCCATGCTACTATATTATCTGTGTTGGATGTTAACGGGCTATATTATGCACTTTTATATTATTTTTGGGACTAACCTATTAACCTAGAGCCCAGTGCCAGTTTCTGTTTTTTCCTTGTTTTAGAGTATAGCAGAAAAGGAAAATCAAACGGAGTCCAGTTGACCTGAAACTTCACGGAACTTATTTTTGGACCACAAGAAGCCCACGGAGTATCGAAGATGGACCAGAAGAGTCCCGGACTGCCCACGAGGGTGGGGGGCGCGCCCCCTACCTCGTGGACAGCCCGAAGATCCACCGACGTGCTTCTTCCTCCTATATATACCCATATACCCTAAAAACTTCGGGGAGCACAATAGATCGGGAGTTCCGCCGCCAGAAGCCTCCGTAGCCACCGAAAACCAATCTAGACCCGTTCCGGCACCCTGCCGGAGGGGGGAATCCCTCTCCGATGGCCATCTTCATCATCCCGGCGCTCTCCATGACGAGGAGGGAGTAGTTCTCCCTCGGGGCTGAGGGTACGTACTAGTAGCTATGTGTTTGATCTCCCTCTCTCGTGTTCTTGAGGTGGTACGATCTTGATGTATCGCGAGCTTTGCTATTATAGTTGGTTCTTATGATGTTTCTCCCCCTCTACTCTCTTGTAATGGATTGAGTTTTCCCTTTGAAGTTAGCTTATCGGATTGAGTCTTTAAGGATTTGAGAACACTTGATGTATGTCTTGCGTGGGATACCCATGGTGACAATGGGGTATTCTATTGATCCACTTGATGTATGTTTTGGTGATCAACTTGCGGGTTCCACCCATGAACCTATGCATAGGGGTTGGCACACATTTTCATCTTGACTCTCCGGTAGAATCTTTGGGGCACTCTTTGAAGTACTTTGTGTTGGTTTGAATAGATGAATCTGAGATTGTGTGATGCATATTGTATAATCATACCCATGGATACTTGAGGTGACATTGGAGTATCTAGGTGGCATTAGGGTTTTGGTTGATTTGTGTCTTATGGTGTTATTCTAGTACGAACTCTATGATAGATCGAACGGAAAGAATAGCTTCATGTTATTTTACTACGGGCTCTTTAATAGATCGACCAGAAAGGATAACTTTGAGGTGGTTTCGTACCCTACCATAATCTCTTCATTTGTTCTTCGCTATTAGTGACTTTGGAGTGACTCTTTGGTTGCATGTTGAGGGATAGTTATATGATCCAGTTACGTTATTATTATTGAGAGAACTTGCACTAGTGAAAGTATGAACGCTAGGCCTTGTTTCCTAGCATTGCAATACCATTTACGCTCACTTTTATCATTAGTTACCTTGCTTTTTTTATATTTCCAGATTACAAAAACCTATATCTACCATCCATATTGCACTTGTATCACCATCTCTTCGCCGAACTAGTGCACCTATACAATTTACCATTGTATTGGGTGTGTTGGGGACACAAGAGACTATTTGTTATTTGGTTGTAGGGTTGCTTGAGAGAGACCATTTTCATCCTACGCCTCCCACGGATTGATAAACCTTAGGTCATCCACTTCAGGGAAATTTGCTACTGTCCTACAAACCTCTGCACTTGGAGGCCCAACAACGTCTACAAGAAGAAGGTTGTGTAGTAGACATCAAGCTCTGTTCTAGCGCCGTTGCCGGGGATGGTTAGCGCTTGAAAGTATATCTTTAGATCTTGCAATCGAATCTTTTTGTTTCTTGTTTTAGCACTAGTTTAGTTTATAAAAGAAAACTACAAAAAAATTATGGAATTGAGTTTGCCTCATATGCTTCATCTTTTTAATATCTTTCATGAGTATGATGGAAAGGAAAATTGTGCCAAAGTGTTAGAAGAAGAATGCATTAAAATGTTTGGCACTTAATCCTTGTATGATGAGCATGATTGCAATGTCGTTAGTATTAATTCTTTGAATATCCATGATGCTAATGATATGCAAAGCCACAAGCTTGGGGAAGCTATGTTTGATGAAGATGATATTTTTTGTCGCCCAAGTTTGGATGAGCAAATTTATTATGATGAAAGCATGCCTCCTATTTATGATGATTATATTGATTAAAGTGGATTTGGAGAGGTCATGACTTTATTTAGTAATAATTCCACTCTTTCGGAAGAGGTTCCAATTGATTATGAGAACAAAGTTGCTATCTATGATGATTATTGTGATGACATGTATGCTATAAAGAACAATGATAACCGTGAAACTTGTCATCTTGATTTTAACTTTCAATTGGATTATGCCTCACATGATAGTTATTTTGTTGAGTTTGCTCCCACTACTATTCATGAGAAGAATCTTGCTTATGTGGAGAGTAGTAAATTTTCTATGCTTGTAGATCATGAAAAGAATGCTTTATGTGATGGTTATATTGTTGAATTCATTCATGATGCTACTGAAAAATTATTATGAGGGAGGAACATATGCTTGTAGGAATTGCAATAATAGCAAGTTTCCTCTCTATGTGCTTAAAGTTTTAAAGTTATGCTTGTTTTGCCTTCCTATGCTAGTTGATTATTGTTCCCATAAATTATTTGCTCACAAAATCCCTATGCATGGGAAGTGGGTTAGACTTAAATGTGCTAGTCATATTCTTCATGATGCTCTCTTTATATTTCAATTCTTATCTTTTATGTGAGCATCATTGAAATCATCATGCCTAGCTAGGGGCGTTAAACTATAGCGCTTGTTGGGAGGCAACCCAATTTTTATTTTTGTTCCTTGCTTTTTGTTCCTGTTTAGTAATAAATTAATCATCTAGCCTCTGTTATGATTGAGTTTTTATGTTTTAATTAGTGTTTGTGCAAAGTAGAACCTTTGGGAAGACTTGGGGAAAGTCTTTTTGATCTTGCTGTAAAAGACAGAAACTTTAGATCTCGCGAGAATTGCTGCCATTTTTTATTGGAGAGTGCTATTTAGTTAATTATTTTTGCAGATGATTAATAGATAAATTCCTCACGTCCAGAAATTTATTTTATAATTTTATGAGTTCCATTAGTATACGTTTGATCCAGATTACTACAGACTGTTCTGTTTTTGACAGATTCTGTTTTCTATGTGTTGTTTTGCTTATTTTGATGAATCTATGAGTAGTATCGGAGGGTATGAACCATAGATGAGTTGGAATACAGTAGATATTACACCAATATGAATTTAGACTGAGTTCACAACAGTACCTAAGTGGTGATTTATTTTCTTATACTAACGGAGCTTACGAGTTTTCTGTTAAGTTTTGTGTTGTGAAGTTTTCAAGTTTTGGGTTAAGTTTTGATGGATTATGGAACAAGGAGTGGCAAGAGCCTAAGCTTGGGGATGCACAAGGCACCCCAAGGTAATATTCAAGGACAACCAAGAGCCTAAGCTTGGGGATGCCCCGGAAGGCATCCCCTCTTTCGTCTTCGTTCATCGGTAACTTTAGTTGGAGCTATATTTTTATTCGCCACATGATATGTGTTTTGCTTGGAGCGTCATTTTATTTTCTTTTGTTTTACTTTCTGTTTGAATAAAATACCAAGATATGAAATTCTAAAATGTTAGAGAGTCTTCACATAGTTGCATGATTATTCAACTACTCATTGATCTTCACTTATATCTTTCGGAGTAGTTTGGTGTTGCTCTAGTGCTTCACTTATATCTTTTAGAGCACGGTGGTGGTTTTATTTTGAAGAAATAGATGAACTCTCATGCTTCACTTATATCATTTTGAGAGTCTCTAAACAGCATGGTAGTTTGCCTTGGTTATGAATTTATTCCTATTATGATGGGCATCCAAGAGGGATATAATAAAAACTTTCATATAAAGTGCATTGAATACTATGAGAAGTTTGATACTTGATGATTGTTTTGAGATATGAGGATGGTGATATTAAAGTCATGCTAGTTGAGTAGTTGTGAATTTGAGAAATACTTGTGTTTAAGTTTGTGATTCCCGTAGCATGCACGTATGGTGAACCGTTATGTGACGAAGTCGGAGCATGATTTGTTTATTGATTGTCCTCCTTATGAGTGGCGGTCGGGGACGAGCGATGGTCTTTTCCTACCAATCTATCCCCCTAGGAGCATGCGTGTAGTACTTTGTTTCGATAACTAATAGAATTTTGCAATAAGTATGTGAGTTCTTTATGACTAATGTTGAGTCCATGGATTATACGCACTCTCACCCTTCCACCATTGCTAGCCTCTCTAGTATCGCGCAACTTTCGTCGGTACCTTAAACCCACCATATACCTTCCTCAAAACAGCCACCATACCTACCTATCATGCCATTTCCATAGCCATTCTGAGATATATTGCCATGCAACTAACCACCGTTCCATTTATTATGACACGTTCCATCATTTTCATATTGCTTTGCATGATCATGTAGTTGACATCGTATTTGTGGCAAAGCCACCATTCATAATTTTCCATACATGTCACTCTTGATTCATTGCACATCCCGGTACACCGCCGGAGGCATTCATATAGAGTCATATTTTGTTCTAAGAATCGAGTTGTAATTCTTGAGTTGTAAGTAAATAAAAGTGTGATGATCATAATTATTAGAGCATTGTCCCAGTGAGGAAAGGATGATGGAGACTATGATTCCCCCACAAGTCGGATGACACTCCAGATGAAAATAAATAAATAAATAAAAGAGGCCAAAGAAGCCCAAATAAAAAAAAAGAGAAAAGAGGCCATAAAAAAGAGAAGGCCCAAAAAACAAAAAAAGAGAAAAAGAGAGAAGGGGCAATGCTACTATCCTTTTACCACACTTGTGCTTCAAAGTAGCACCATGATCTTCATGATAGAGAGTCTCCTATGTTGTCACTTTCATATACTAGTGGGAATCTTTCAGTATAGAACTTGGCTTGTATATTCCAATGATGGGCTTCCTAAAAATGCCCTAGGTCTTCGTGAGCAAGCGAGTTGGATGCACACCCACTAGTTTCTTTTGTTGAGCTTTCATATGTTGGGGAACGTAGCAGAAATTCAAAATTTTCCTACGTGTCACCAAGATCTATCTATGGAGAAACCAGCAACGAGGGGAAGAAGAGTGCATCTACATACCCTTGTAGATTGCTAAGAGGAAGCGTTCAAGAGAACGGGGTTGAAGGAGTCGTACTCGTCGTGATCCAAATCACCGGAGATCCTAGTGCCGAACGGACGGCACCTCCTCGTTCAACACACGTATAGCCCGGTGACGTCTCCCATGCCTTGATCCAGCAAGGAGAGAGGGAGAGGTTGAGGAAGACTCCATCCAGCAGCAGCACAATGGCGTGGTGGTGGTGGTGGAGGAGAGTGGTGATCCAGCAGGGCTTCGCCAAGCACCGCGAGATCTGAGGAGAAAGAGAGGTAGGGCTGCGCCAGGGAGAGATCAGAAACTCATATGTTGGCAGCCCCAAGTCCTCAAGTATATATAGGGGAGAGGGAGGGGTGCGCCCCACCTAGGGTTCCACCCTAGGGGCGGCAGCCAGCCCCAATCCAATCTATGGGTGGCGGCCAAGTGGAGGGGGAGAGGGAGGCACACCAGGCATGGGCCCTAAGGCCCATCTGCCCTTAGGGTTTGCCTCCTCCTCTCCTTAGGCGCCTTGGGCCCTTGTGGGGGGGGTGCACCAGCCCACCTGGGGCTGGTCCCCTCCCACACTTGGCCCATGTAGCCCTTCGGGGCTTGTGGCCCCACTTGGTGGACCCCCTGGACCCTCCCGGTGGTCCCGGTACGTTATCGATAAAACCCGAAACTTTTCCGGTGACCGAAACAGGACTTCCCATATATAAATCTTTACCTCCGGAACTCCTTGTGATGTACGGCATCTCATCCGGGACTCCGAACAACATTCGGTAACCACGTATATCTATTCCTTATAACCCTAGCGCCATTGAACCTTAAGTGTGTAGACCCTACGGGTTCGGGAACCATGCAGACATGACCGAGACGTTCCCCGGTCAATAACCAACAGCGGGATCTAGATACCCATGTTGGCTCTCACATGCTCCACGATGATCTCATCGGGTGAACCACAATGTCAAGGACTTAATCAATCCCGTATACAATGCCCTTTGTCTATCGGTACGATACTTGCCCGAGATTCGATCGTCGGTATCCCGATACCTTGTTCAATCTCGTTACCAGCAAGTCTCTTTACTCGTTCCGTAACACATCATCCCGTGATCAACTCCTTGATCACATTGTGCACATTATGATGATGTCCTACCGAGTGGGCCCAGAGATACCTCTCCGTTTACACGGAGTGACAAATCCCAGTCTCGATTCGTGCCAACCCAACAGACACTTTCGGAGATACCCGTAGTGCACCTTTATAGCCACCCAGTTACGTTGTGACATTTGGCACACCCAAAGTATTCCTACGGTATTCGGGAGTTGCACAATCTCATGGTCTAAGGAAATGATACTTGACATTAGAAAAGCTTTAGCATACGAACTACATGATCTTGTGCTAGGCTTAGGATTGGGTCTTGTCCATCACATCATTCTCCTAATGATGTGATCCCGTTATCAACGACATCCAATGTCCATGGTCAGGAAACCGTAACCATCTATTGATCAACGAGCTAGTCAACTAGAGGCTTACTAGGGACATGGTGTTGTCTATGTATCCACACATGTATCTGACTTTCCTATCAATACAATTCTAGCATGGATAATAAACGATTATCATGAACAAGGAAATATAATAATAACCAATTTATTATTGCCTCTAGGGCATATTTCCAACAGTCTCCCACTTGCACTAGAGTCAATAATCCAGTTCACATCGCTATGTGATTAACACTCAAGGTCACATCCCCATGTGACTAACACCCAAAGAGTTCTGGGTTTGATCATGTTATGCTTGTGAGAGAGGTTTCAGTCAATGGGTCTGCAACATTCAGATACGTATGTACTTCGCAAATTTCTATGTCATCTTCTAGATGCAACTACTACGCTACATTTGGAGCCATTTCAAATAACTGTTCTACTTGGAGCTATTCTAAATTGTTGCTCCATTATACGTATCCGGTATCTCTACTCAGAGCTATCCGGATAGGTGTTAAGCTTGCATCGACGTAACTCTTTACGTCGAACTCTTTATCACCTCCATAACCGAGAAACATATCCGTATTCCTCT
Source organism: Triticum monococcum (assembly GCA_034509565.1). NCBI lineage: Eukaryota > Viridiplantae > Streptophyta > Magnoliopsida > Poales > Poaceae > Triticum > Triticum monococcum. The sequence goes on from CM067843.1 coordinate 73,569,630, forward strand.
AAGGATAATTTAGACCGCTATCTGGTGATCTACTCCTAGATTACCTTTCTACCCTCTTGCCAGATATGTGGCAAGGCACACATCAGGTGCGGTACTCAGCATGGCATACCGTATAGAGCCTATGACAAAAGCATAGGGGACGACCTCCGTCCTTCCTCTTTCTTCTGCCGTGGTCGAGCTTTAAGTCTTAACTTCATACCTTACAACTCAGGCAAGAACTCCTTCTTTGACTGATCCATCTTGAACACCTTCAAGATCATGTCAAGGTATGTGCTCATTTGAAAGTACCATTAAGCGTTTTGATCTATCCTTATAGATCTTGATGCTCAATGTTCAAGTAGATTGATCCAGGCTTTCATTGAAAAACACTTTCCAAATAACCCTATATGCTTTCCCGAAATTCTACGTCATTTCTGATCAACAATATGTCAACAACATATATTCATCAGAAATTCCATAGTGCTCCCACTCACTTCTTTGTAAATACAAGTTTCTCATAAACTTTGTATACACCCAAAATCTTTGATCATCTCACCAAAGCATACATTCCAACTCCGAGATGCTTACTCCAGTCCTTAGAAGGATTGCTGGAGCTTTGCATACTTATTAGCATCTTTCAGGATTGACAAAACCTTCCGGTTGTATCACATACAACCTATCCTCAAGAAAAACGTCGAGGAAACGATGTTTTGATATCCTATCTGCAAGATTTCATAAATAATGCAGTAATCGCTAGTATAATTCCAACAGACTCTTAGCATCGCTACGAGTGAGAAAGTCTCATCGTAGTCAACTCCTTGAACTTGTCGGAAAACATCTTAACGACAAGTCGAGCTTTCTTAATGGTGATACTTACCATCATTGTCCGTCTTCCTTTTAAAATCCATATGTACCTAACAGCCTTACGACCATCAAGTAGTTCTTCCAAAGTCTACACTTTGTTTTCATATATGGATCCTCTCTCGGATTATATGGCCTTGAGACATTTTGGAATCCAGGCCCACCATCGCTTCTCCATAGCTCGTAGGTTCATTGTTGTCTAGCAACATGACTTCCAAGACAGGATTACGTACCACTCTGAAGTAGTACGCATCCTTGTCATCCCACGAGGTTTGGTAGTGACTTGATCTGAAGTTTCATGATCACTATCATAAGCTTACACTTCAATTGGTATAGGTGCCACAGGAACAACTCCCTGTGCCCTGCCACACACTAGTTGAAGAGACGGTTCAATAACCTCATCAAGTCTCCACCATCCTCCCACTCAATTCTTTCGAGAGAAACTTTTCCTCGAGAAAGGACCCGATTCTAGAAACACTCCCTTATTGCTTTCGGATCTGAGACAGGAGGTATACCCAACTGTTTTGGGTGTCCTATGAAGATGCATTTATCCGCTTTGGGTTCGAGCTTATCAGCCTGAAACTTTTTCACATAAGCGTCGCAGCCCCAAACTTTTAAGAAATGACAGCTTAGGTTTCTCTAAACCATAGTTCATACGGTGTCATCTCATCGGAATTACGTGGTGCCCTATTTAAAGTGAATGTGGTTGTCTCTAATGCCTAACCCATAAACAATCATGGTAATTCGATAAGAGACATCATGGTATGCATCATATCCAATAGGGTGCAGTTATGATGTTCGGACACACCATCACACTATGGTGTTCCAGGCTGTATTAGTTGTGAAACAATTTCCACAATGTCTTAATTCTGTGCCAAACTCGTAATTCAGATATTCATCTCCATGATCATATCATAGATCTTTTATCCTCTTGTCACGACGATCTTTCAACTTCACCCTGAAATTACTTGAACCTTTCAATAATTCAGACTCGTGATTCATGAAGTAAATATACTCAACATATACTCAAATCATCTGTGAAGTAAGAACATAACGATATCCACTACACGCCTCAGCACTAATTGGACTACACACATCAAAATGTATTACTTCCAACAAGTTGCTTTCTAGTTCCATTTTACTGAAAACGAGGCTTTCAGTCATCTTGCCCATGTGGTATGATTTGCATGTCTCAAGTGATTCAAAATCAATTGAGTCCAAATGGTCCATTTGCATGGAGTTTCTTCATGCATATACACCAATAGACATGGTTCGCATGTCTCAAACTTTTCAAAATGAGTGAGCCCAAAGATCCATCAACATGGAGCTTCTTCATGACTTACGTGGCAGTGCCACAAGTAGGTGGTACTATCATTACTATCTTATATCTTTTGGCATGAACATGTGTATCACTACGATCGAGATTCAATAAACCATTCATTTTAGGTGTAAGACCATTGAAGGTATTATTCAAATAAACAGAGTAACCATTATTCTCCTTAAATGAATAATCGTATTGCGATAGACATAATCCAATCATGTCTATGCTCAACGCAAACACCAATCTCGATGGTAGAGGGAGCGTGCGATGCTTGATCACATCAAGCTTGGAAAAACTTCCAACACACATCGCCAGCTCACCTTTAGCTAGTCTCCGTTTACTCCGCGGCCTTTTATTTCGAGTTTACTAATACTTAGCAGCCGAACCGGTATCTAATACCATGGTGCTACTAGGAGTACTAGTAAAGTACACATTAACACAATGTATATCCAATATACTTCTATCGACCTTGCCAGCCTTCTCATCGACCAAGTATCTAGGGTAATTCTACTCCAGTGGTTGTTCCCCTTATTACAGAAGCACTTAGTCTCGGGTTTGGGTTCAACCTTGGGTTTCTTCACTAGAGCAGCAGCTGATTTGCCGTTTCATGAAGTATCCCTTCTTGCCCTTGCCCTTCTTGAAACTAGTGGTTTCACCAACCATCAACAATTGATGCTCCTTCTTGATTTCTACTTTTGTGGTGTCAAACATTGCGAATATCTCAAGGATCATCATATATGTCCCTGATATATTATATTTCATCATGAAGCTCTAGCAGCTTGGTGGTAATGACTTCGGAGAAACATCACTATTTCATCTGGAAGATCAACTCCCACTCGATTCAAATGATTGTTGTACTCAGACAATCTGAGCACAAGCTCAACAATTGAGCTTTCCTCCCTTAGTTTGCAGGCTAAGAAAATGGTCGGAGGTCTTATACCTCTTGACGTGGGCACGAGCCTGAAATCCCAATTTCAGCCCTCGAAACATCTCATATGTTTTGCGACGTTTCAAAATGTCTTCGGTGCCTCAACTCTAAACCGTTTAACTGAACTATCACGTACTTATCAAAATGTGTATGTCAGATGTTCGCAACATCCACAAAGGACGTTCGAGGTTCAGCATACTGAGCGGTGCATTAAGGACATAAGCCTTCTATGAAGCAATGAGGACAATCCTCAGTTTACGGACCTAGTAGGCATAATCGCTACTATCAAGTTTCAACTAAATTTTCTCTAGGAACATATCTAAACAGTAGAACTGAAGCGCGAGCTACGACATAATTTGCGAAGACCTTTTGACTATGTTCAGGATAATTAAGTTCATCTTATGAACTCCCACTCAGATAGACATCCCTCTAGTCATCTAAGTGATTACATGATCCGAGTCAACTAGGCCGTGTCTGATCATCACGTGAGACGGACTAGTCAACATCGGTGAACATCTTCATGTTGATCGTATCTACCATACGACTCATGCTCGACCTTTCGGTCTCTTGTGTTCCGAGGCCATGTCTGTACATGCTAGGCTCGTCAAGTCAACCTAAGTGTTTTGCATGTGTTCCGAGGCCATGTCTGTACATGCTAGGCTCGTCAACACCCGTTGTATTCGAACGTAAGAATCTATCACACCCGATCATCACGTGGTGCTTCGAAATGACGAACTTTCGCAACGGTGCACAGTTAGGGGGAACACTTTCTTGAAATTTTAATGAGGGATCATCTTATTTACTACCGTCGTTCTAAGCAAATAAGATGTATAAACATGATAAACATCACATGCAATCAAATAGTGACATGATATGGCCAATATCATATTGCTCCTTTTGATCTCCATCTTCGGGACTCCATGATTATCATCGTCACCGGCATGACACCATGATCTCCATCATCATGTCTTCATGAAGTTGTCTCGCCAACTATTACTTCTACTACTACAGCTAACGGTTAGCAATAAAGTAAAGTAATTACATGACGTTTATGTTGACACGCAGGTCATAAATAAATTAAGACAACTCCTATGGCTCCTGCCGGTTGTCATACTCATCGACATGCAAGTCGTGATTCCTATTACAAGAACATGATCATCTCATACATCACATATATCATTCATCACAGCCTTTGTCCATATCACATCACATAGCATACCCTGCAAAAACAAGTTAGACGTCCTCTAATTGTTGTTTGCATGTTTTACGTGGCTGCTATGGGTTTCTAGCAAGAACGTTTCTTACCTACGCAAAACCACAACGTGATATGCCAATTGCTATTTACCCTTCATAAGGACCCTTTTCATCGAATCCGATCCGACTAAAGTGGGAGAGACAGACACCCGCCAGCCACCTTATGCAACTAGTGCATGTCAGTCGGTGGAACCGGTCTCACGTAAGCGTACGTGTAAGGTTGGTCCGGGCCGCTTCATCCCACAATGCCGCCGAATCAAGATTGGACTAGTAACGGTAAGCATATTGAACAAAATCAACGCCCACAACTACTTTGTGTTCTACTCATGCATAGTAACTACGCATAAACCTGGCTCATGATACCACTGTTGGGTAACGTAGCAGAAATTCAAAAAAATTCCTACGTGTCACCAAGATCTATCTATGGAGAGACCAGCAACGAGGGGAAGAAGAGTGCATCTACATACCCTTGTAGATCGCTAAGCAGAAGCGTTCAAGAGAACGGGGTTGAAGGAGTCGTACTCGTCGTGATCCAAATCACCGGAGATCCTAGTGCCGAATGGACGGCACCTCCGTGTTCAACACACGTACAGCCCGGTGACGTCTCCCATGTTGGGGAACGTAGCAGAAATTCAAAAATTTTCCTACGTATCACCAAGATCTATCTATGGAGAGACCAGCAACGAGTAGAAAGAGAGTTCATCTACATACCCTTGTAGATCGCTAAGCGGAAGCGTTCATGTGAACGGGGTTGATGGAGTCGTACTCGTCGTGATTCAAATCACCGATGACCAAGTGCCGAACGGACGGCACCTCCGCGTTCAACACACGTACAGCCCGGTGACGTCTCCCACGCCTTGATCCAGCAAGGAGAGAGGGAGAGGTTGAGGAAGACTTCATCCAACAGCAGCACAACGGCGTGGTGATGATGGAGGAGCGTGGCTATCCTGCAGGGCTTCGCCAAGCACCACAGAAGAGGAGGGAGAGAGAGATGCAGGGCTGCACCAACGAGATTGAATCGCGTGTTGTGGGCAGCCCCCAGGCCTCATATATATAGGGGAAGGGGAGGGCTGCGCCCCCTCTAGGGTTTCCCACCCCTAGGGGGGGCGGCAGCCCTAGATGGGATCCAAAGGTGGCGGCCAAGGAGGGGGAGAGGGGAAGGAACCCACTAGATGGGCCTTAAGGCCCAACTGGACTAGGGTTTGCCCCCTCCCTCTCATCCTTGCGCCTTGGGCCCCTTGTGGGGGGCGCACCAGCCCTCCTAGGGGCTGGTCCCCTCCCACACTTGGCCCACGCAGCCTTCTGGGGTTGGTGGCCCCACTTGGTGGACCCCCGGGACCCTCCCGGTGGTCCCGGTACGTTACCGATAAACCCCGAAACTCTTCCGGTGTCCAAAACAGGACTTCCCATATATAAATCTTTACCTCCGGACCATTCCGGAACTCCTCGTGACGTCCGGGATCTCATCCGGGACTCTGAACAACATTCGGTAACCACATACTAACTTCCTTTATAACCCTAGCGTCATCGAACCTTAAGTGTGTAGACCCTACGGGTTCGGGAGACATGCAGACATGACCGAGACGTTCTCCGGTCAATAACCAACAGCGGGATCTGGATACCCATGTTGGCTCCCACATGTTCCACGATGATCTCATCGGATGAACCACGATGTCAAGGACTTAATCAATCCCGTATACAATTCCCTTTGTCTATCGGTACGATACTTGCCCGAGATTCGATCGTTGGTATCCCGATACCTTGTTCAATCTCATTACCGGCAAGTCTCTTTACTCGTTCCGTAACACATCATCCCGTGATCAACTCCTTGATCACATTGTGCACATTATGATGATGTCTTACCGAGTGGGCCCAGAGATACCTCTCCGTTTACACGGAGTGACAAATCCCAGTCTCGATTCGTGCCAACCCAACAGACACTTTCGGAGATACCTGTAATGTACCTTTATAGCCACCCAGTTACGTTGTGACGTTTGGCACACCCAAAGCACTCCTACGGTATCCGGGAGTTGCACAATCTCATGGTCTAAGGAAATGATACTTGACATTAGCAAAGCTTTAGCATACGAACTACACGATCTAGTGCTATGCTTAGGATTGGGTCTTGTCCATCACATCATTCTCCTAATGATGTGATCCCGCTATCAACGACATCTAATGTCCATGGTTAGGAAACCGTAACCATCTATTGATCAACGAGCTAGTCAACTAGAGGCTTACTAGGGACATGGTGTTGTCTATGTATCCACACATGCATCTGAGTTTCCTATCAATACAATTATAGCATGGATAATAAACGATTATCATGAACAAGGAAATATAATAATAACTTATTATTATTGCCTCTAGGGCATATTTCCAACAGTCTCCCACTTGCACTAGAGTCAATAATCTAGTTCACATCGCCATGTGATTAACACTCACAGGTCACATCGCCATGTGACTAACACCCAAGAGTTTACTAGAGTCAGTAGTCTAGTTCACATCACTATGTGATTAACACTCAATGAGTTCTAGGTTTGATCATGTTGCTTGTGAGAGAGGTTTTAGTCAACGGGTCTGAACCTTTCAGATCCGTGTGTGCTTTACAAATCTCTATGTCATCTCCTAGATGTAGCTACCACGTTTTATTTGGAGCTATTCCAAATAACTGTTCTACTTGGAGCTATTCTAAATTGTTGCTCCATTATACGTATCCGGTATCTCTACTCAGAGCTATCCGGATAGGTGTTAAGCTTGCATCGACGTAACCCTTTACGACAAACTCTTTTACCACCTCCATAATCGAGAAAATTCCTTAGTCCACTAGTTACTAAGGATAACTTTGACCGCGGTCCTGTGATCCATTCTTGGTTCACTCTTGTACCCCTTGACTGACTCATGGCAAGGCACACTTCAGGTGCGGTACACAGCATAGCATACTGTAGAGTCTATGTCTTAAGCATAGGGGACGACCTTCGTCCTTTCTCTCTATTCTGCCGTGGTCGAGCTTTAAGTCTTAACTTCATACCTTACAACTCAGGCAAGAACTCCTTCTTTGACTGATCCATCTTGAACACCTTCAAGATCATGTCAAGGTATGTGCTCATTTGAAAGTACCATTAAGCGTTTTTTTTTGATCTATCCTTATGGATCTTGATGCTCAATGTTCAAGTAGCTTGATCCAGGCTTTCAATTGAAAAACACTTTTCAAATAACCCTATATGCTTTCTTAGAAATTCTACATCATTTCTGATCAACAATATGTCAACAACATATACTCATCAGAAATTCTATAGTGCTCCCACTCACTTCTTTGGAAATACAAGTTTCTCATAAACTTTGTATAAACCAAAATCTTTGATCATCTCATCAAAGCATATATTCCAACTCCGAGATGCTTACTCCAGTCCTTAGAAGGATGGCTGGAGCTTTGCATACTTATTAGCATCTTTCAGGATTGACAAAACCTTCTGGTTGTATCACATACAACCTTTCCTCAGAAAATAGTCGAGGAAACTATGTTTTGACATCCTATCTGCAAGATTTCATAAATAATGCAGTAATCACTAATATAATTCCAACAGACTCTTAGCATCGCTACGAGTGAGAAAGTCTCATCGTAGTCAACTCCTTGAACTTGTCGGAAAACATCTTAACGACAAGTCGAGCTTTCTTAATGGTGACATTTACCATCATTGTCCGTCTTTCTTGTAAAATCCATCTGTACTCAACAGCCTTACGACCATCAAGTAGTTCTTCCAAAGTCTACACTTTGTTTTCATATATGGATCCTCTCTCGGATTGTATGGCCTCGAGCCATTTATCGGAATCCGGGCCCACCATCGCTTCTCCATAGCTTGTAGGTTCATTGTTGTCTCGCAACATGACTTCCAAGACAGGATTACGTATCCTTGTCATCCTACGAGGTTTGGGAGTGACTTGATCCGAAGTCTCGTGATCAATATCATAAGCTTCCACTTCAATTGGTGTAGGTGCCACAGGAACAACTTCCTGTGCCGCGTCACACACTAGTTGAAGAGACGGTTCAATAACCTCATCAAGTTTCCACCATCCTCCCACTCAATTCTTTCGAGAGAAACTTTTCCTCGAGAAAGGACCCGATTCTAGAAACAATCCCTTATTGCTTTCAGATCTGAGACAGGAGGTATACCCAACTGTTTTGGGTGTCCTATGAAGATGCATTTATCCGCTTTGGGTTCGAGCTTATCAACTTTTCACATAAGCGTCGTAGCCCCAAACTTTTAAGAAATGACAGCTTAGGTTTCTCTAAACCATAGTTCATACGGTGTCACCTCATCGGAATTACGTGGTGCCCCTTTTAAAGTGAATGTGGTTGTCTCTAATGCCTAACCCATAAATTATTGTGGTAATTCGATAAGAGACATCATGGTATGCATCATATCCAATAGGGTACAGTTATGATGTTCGGACACACCATCACACTATGGTGTTCCAGGCTGTATCAGTTGTGAAACAATTTCCACAATGTCTTAATTCTATGCCAAACTCGTAATTCAGATATTCATCTCTATGATCATATCATAGATATTTTATCCTCTTGTCACGACGATCTTTCAACTTCACCCTGAAATTACTTGAACCTTTCAATAATTCAGACTCGTGATTCATCAAGTAAATATACTCAACATTTACTCAAATCATCTGTGAAGTTAAAACATAACGATGTCCACTACTCGCCTCAGCACTCATTGGACTGCACACATCAAAAATGTATTACTTCCAACAAGTTGCTTTCTAGTTCCATTTTACTGAAAACGAGGCTTTCAGTCATCTTGCCCATGTGGTATGATTTGCATGTCTCAACTGATTCAAAATCAAGTGAGTCCAAACAGTCCATTTGCATGGAGTTTCTTCATGCATATACACCAATAGACATGGTTCGCATGTCTCAAACTTTTCAAAAAATGAGTGAGCCCAAAGATCCATCAACATGGAGCTTCCTCATGCGTTTTATACCGATATGACTTACGTGGCAGTGCCACAAGTAGGTGGTACTATCATTACTATCTTTTGGCATGAACATGTGTATCACTATGATCGAGATTCAATAAACTATTCATTTTGGGTGTAAGACCATTGAAGGTATTATTCAAATAAACAGAGTAACCATTATTCTCCTTAAATGAATAACCGTATTGCGATAGACATAATCCAATCATGTCTATGCTCAACGTAAACACCAAAATCTCGATGATAGAGGGAGCGTGCGATGCTTGATCATATCAACATTGGAAACACTTCCAACACATATCATCAGCTCACCTTTAGCTAGTCTCCGTTTATTCCGTAGCTTTTATTTCGAGTTACTAACACTTAGCAACCGAACCGGTATCTAATACCCTGGTGCTACTAGGAGTACTAGTAAAGTACACATCAACATAATGTATATCCAATATACTTCTATCGACCTTGCCAGCCTTCTCATCTACCAAGTATCTAGGGTAATTCTGCTCCAGTGGTTGTTCCCCTTATTACAGAAGCACTTAGTCTCGGGTTTGGGTTCAACCTTGGGTTTCTTCATTGGAGCAGCAGCTGAATTGCTGTTTCATGAAGTATCCCTTTGTGCCCTTGCCCTTCTTGAAACTAGTGGTTTTACCAACCATCAACAATTGATGCTCCTTCTTGATTTCTACTTTCGTGGTGTCAAACATCGCGAATAACTCAAGGATCATCATATATGTCCCTGATATATTATAGTTCATCACGAAGCTCTAGCAGCTTGGTGGTAATGACTTCGGAGAAACATCATTATCTCATCTGGAAGATCAACTCCCACTCGATTCAAATGATTGTTGTACTCAGACAATCTGAGCACAAGCTCAACAATTGAGCTTTTCTCCTTAGTTTGTAGGCTAAGAAAATCGTCGGAGGTCTTATACCTCTTGACGTGGGCACGAGCTTGAAATCCCAATTTTAGCCCTCAAAACATCTCATATGTTTCGCGACGTTTCAAAACGTCTTTGGTGCCTCAACTCTAAACCGTTTAACTGAACTATCACGTAGTTATCAAAATGTGTATGTCAGATGTTCGCAACATCCACAGACAACGTTCGAGGTTCAGCACACTGAGCGGTGCATTAAGGACGTAAGCCTTCTAAGAAGCAATGAGGACAATCCTCAGTCTACGGACCTCGTCCGCATAATTGCTACTATCAACTTTCAACTAATTTTCTCTAGGATCATATCTAAACAGTAGAACTATAGCGTGAGCTACGACATAATTTGCAAAATCCTTTTGACTATGTTCAGGATAATTAAGTTCATCTTATGAACTCCGACTTAGATAGACATCCCTCTAGTCATCTAAGTGATTACATGATCCGAGTCAACTAGGCCGTGTCCGATCATCACGTGAGACGGACTAGTCAACGTCGGTGAACATCTTCATGTTGATCGTATCTACCATACGACTCATGCTCGACCTTTCGGTCTTCTGTGTTCCGAGGCCATGTCTATACACATGCTAGGCTCGTCAAGTTAACCCTAAGTGTTTTGCATGTGTAAAACTGTCTTACACCCGTTGTGTGTGAACGTAAGGATCTATCACACCCGATCATCACGTGGTGCTTCGAAACGACGAACTTTAGCAACGATGCACAGTTAGGGGAGAACACTTCTTGAAATTTTTATGAGGGATCATCTTATTTACTACCGTCGTTCTAAGCAAATAAGATGTATAAACATGATAAACATCACATGCAATCAAATGGTGACATGATATGGCCAATATCACATAGCTCCTTTTGATCTCCATCTTCGGGGCTCCATGATCATCATCGTCACCGGCATGACACCATGATCTCCATCATCATGATCTCCATCATCGTGTCTTCATGAAGTTGCCTCGCCATCTATTACTTCTACTACTATGGCTAACGGTTAGCAATAAAGTAAAGTAATTACATGACGTTTAAGTTGACACGCAGGTCATAAATAAATAAAGACAACTCCTATGGCTCCTGCCGGTTGTCATACTCATCGACATGCAAGTCGTGATTCCTATTACAAGAACATGATCAATCTCATACATCACATATATCATTCATCACATCCTTTGGCCATATCACATCACATAGCATACCCTGCAAAAACAAGTTAGACGTCCTCTAATTGTTGTTTGCATGTTTTACGTGGCTGCTATGGGTTTCTAGCAAGAACGGTTCTTACCTACGCAAAGACCACAACGTGATATGCCAATTGCTATTTACCCTTCATAAGGACCCTTTTCATCAAATCCGATCCGACTAAAGTGGGAGAGACAGACACCCGCTAGCCACCTTATGCAACTAGTGCATGTCAGTCGGTGGAACCAGTCTCACGTAAGAGTACGTGTAAGGTCGGTCCGGGCCGCTTCATCCCACGATGCCGCCGAATCAAGATAAGACTAGTAACGGCAAGCATATTGAACAAAATCAACGCCCACAACTACTTTGTGTTCTACTCGTGCATAGAATCTACGCAATAGACCTAGCTCATGATGCCACTGTTGGGGAACGTAGCAGAAATTCAAAAATTTTCCTACGTATCACCAAGATCTATCTATGGAGAGACCAGCAACGAGTAGAAAGAGAGTTCATCTACATACCCTTGTAGATCGCTAAGCGGAAGCGTTCATGTGAACGGGGTTGATGGAGTCGTACTCGTCGTGATTCAAATCACCGATGACCAAGTGCCGAACGGACGGCACCTCCGCGTTCAACACACGTACAGCCCGGTGACGTCTCCCACGCCTTGATCCAGCAAGGAGAGAGGGAGAGGTTGAGGAAGACTTCATCCAACAGCAGCACAACGGCGTGGTGATGATGGAGGAGCGTGGCTATCCTGCAGGGCTTCGCCAAGCACCACAGAAGAGGAGGGAGAGAGAGATGCAGGGCTGCACCAATGAGATTGAATCGCGTGTTGTGGGCAGCCCCCAGGCCTCATATATATAGGGGAAGGGGAGGGCTGCGCCCCCTCTAGGGTTTCCCACCCCTAGGGGGGGCGGCAGCCCTAGATGGGATCCAAAGGTGGCGGCCAAGGAGGGGGAGAGGGGAAGGAACCCACTAGATGGGCCTTAAGGCCCAACTGGACTAGGGTTTGCCCCCTCCCTCTCATCCTTGCGCCTTGGGCCCCTTGTGGGGGGCGCACCAGCCCTCCTAGGGGCTGGTCCCCTCCCACACTTGGCCCACGCAGCCTTCTGGGGTTGGTGGCCCCACTTGGTGGACCCCCGGGACCCTCCCGGTGGTCCCGGTACGTTACCGATAAACCCCGAAACTCTTCCGGTGTCCAAAACAGGACTTCCCATATATAAATCTTTACCTCCGGACCATTCCGGAACTCCTCGTGACGTCCGGGATCTCATCCGGGACTCTGAACAACATTCGGTAACCACATACTAACTTCCTTTATAACCCTAGCGTCATCGAACCTTAAGTGTGTAGACCCTACGGGTTCGGGAGACATGCAGACATGACCGAGACGTTCTCCGGTCAATAACCAACAGCGGGATCTGGATACCCATGTTGGCTCCCACATGTTCCACGATGATCTCATCGGATGAACCACGATGTCAAGGACTTAATCAATCCCGTATACAATTCCCTTTGTCTATCGGTACGATACTTGCCCGAGATTCGATCGTTGGTATCCCGATACCTTGTTCAATCTCGTTACCGGCAAGTCTCTTTACTCGTTCCGTAACACATCATCCCGTGATCAACTCCTTGATCACATTGTGCACATTATGATGATGTCTTACCGAGTGGGCCCAGAGATACCTCTCCGTTTACACGGAGTGACAAATCCCAGTCTCGATTCGTGCCAACCCAACAGACACTTTCGGAGATACCTGTAATGTACCTTTATAGCCACCCAGTTACGTTGTGACGTTTGGCACACCCAAAGCACTCCTACGGTATCCGGGAGTTGCACAATCTCATGGTCTAAGGAAATGATACTTGACATTAGCAAAGCTTTAGCATACGAACTACACGATCTAGTGCTATGCTTAGGATTGGGTCTTGTCCATCACATCATTCTCCTAATGATGTGATCCCGCTATCAACGACATCTAATGTCCATGGTTAGGAAACCGTAACCATCTATTGATCAACGAGCTAGTCAACTAGAGGCTTACTAGGGACATGGTGTTGTCTATGTATCCACACATGCATCTGAGTTTCCTATCAATACAATTATAGCATGGATAATAAACGATTATCATGAACAAGGAAATATAATAATAACTTATTATTATTGCCTCTAGGGCATATTTCCAACATCCCATGCCTTGATCCAGCAAGGAGAGAGGGAGAGGTTGAGGAAGACTCCATCCAGCAGCAGCACAACGGCGTGGTGGTGGTGGAGGAGTGTGGTGATCCGGCAGGGCTTCGCCAAGCACCGCGAGATATGAGGAGAAAGAGAGGTAGGGCTGCGCCAGGGAGAGGTCAGAAACTCATATGTTGGCAGCCCCAAGTCCTCAAGTATATATAGGGGAGAGGGAGGGGTGCGCCCCACCTAGGGTTCCACCCTAGGGGCGGCGGCCAGCCCCAATCCCATCTATGGGTGGCGGCCAAGTGGAGGGGGAGAGGGAGGCGCACCAGGCATGGGCCCTAAGGCCCATCTGCCCTTAGGGTTTGCCCCCTCCTCTCCTTAGGCGCCTTGGGCCCTTGTGGGGGGGCGCACCAGCCCACCTGGGGCTGGTCCCCTCCCACACTTGGCCCATGCAGCCCTCCGGGGCTTGTGGCCCCACTTGGTGGACCCCCGGGACCCTCCCGGTGGTCCCGGTACGTTACCGATAAAACCCGAAACTTTTCCGGTGACCAAAACAGGACTTCCCATATATAAATCGTTACCTCCTGACCATTCTGGAACTCCTCGTGATGTCCGGGATCTCATCCGGGACTCCGAACAACATTCGGTAACCACGTATATCTATTCCTTATAACCCTAGCACCATCGAACCTTAAGTGTGTAGACCCTACGGGTTCGGGAACCATGCAGACATGACCGAGACGTTCTCCGGTCAATAACCAATAGCGGGATCTGGATACCCATGTTGGCTCCCACATGCTCCACGATGATCTCATCGGGTGAACCACGATGTCAAGGACTTAATCAATCTCGTATACAATTCCCTTTGTCTATCGGTATGATACTTTCCCGAGATTTGATCATCGGTATCCCGATACCTTGTTCAATCTCGTTACCAGCAAGTCTCTTTACTCGTTCCGTAACACATCATCCCGTGATCAACTCCTTGATCACATTGTGCACATTATGATGATGTCCTACCGAGTGGGCCCAGAGATACCTCTCCGTTTACACGGAGTGACAAATCCCAGTCTCGATTCGTGCCAACCCAACAGACACTTTCAGAGATACCCATAGTGCACCTTTATAGCCACCCAGTTACGTTGTGACGTTTGGCACACCCAAAGTATTCCTACGGTATCCGGGAGTTGCACAATCTCATGGTCTTAGGAAATGATACTTGACATTAGAAAAGCTTTAGCATACGAACTACATGATCTTGTGCTAGGCTTAGGATTGGGTCTTGTCCATCACATCATTCTCCTAATGATGTGATCAAGTTATCAACGACATCCAATGTCCATGGTCAGGAAACCGTAACCATCTATTGATCAACGAGCTAGTCAACTAGAGGCTTACTAGGGACATGGTGTTGTCTATGTATCCACACATGTATCTGAGTTTCCTATCAATACAATTCTAGCATGGATAATAAACGATTATCATGAACAAGGAAATATAATAATAATCAATTTATTATTGCCTCTAGGGCATATTTCCAACATCATACACTTATAGCTCTAGTGCATCTGTTGCATGGCAATCCCTACTCACTCACATTGATATCTATTGATGGGCATCTCCATAGCCTGTTGATACGCCTAGTTGATGTGAGACTATCTTCTCCTTTTTTGTCTTCTCCACAACCACCATTCTATTCCACCTATAGTGCTATGTCCATGGCTCACGCTCATGTATTGCGTGAAGATTGAAAAAGTTTGAGAACATCAAAAGTATGAAACAATTGCTTGTCCTGTCATCGGGGTTGTGCATGATTTAAATATTTTGTGTGGTGAAGATAGAGCATAGCCAGACTATATGATTTTGTAGGGATAGCTTTCTTTGGCCATGTTATTTTGAGAAGACATAATTGCTTTGTTAGTATGCTTAAAGTATTATTGTTTTTATGTCAATATTAAACTTTTGTCTTGAATCTTATGGATCTGAATATTCTTGCCACAATAAAGAAGATTACATGGATAAATATGTTAGGTAGCATTCCACATCAAAAATTCTGTTTTTATCATTTACCTACTCAAGGACGAGCAGGAATTAAGCTTGGGGATGCTGATACGTCTGCAACGTATCTATAATTTTTTATTGTTCCATGCTATTATATTATCTATTTTGGATGTTTATGGGCTTTATTATGCACTTTTATATTATTTTTGGGACTAACCTATTAACCTAGAGCCCAGTGCCAGTATCTGTTTTTTCCTTGTTTTAGAGTATCGCAGAAAAGGAAAATCAAACAGAGTCCAATTGACCTGAAACTTCACGGAACTTATTTTTGGACCAGAAGAAGCCCACATAGTATCGAAGATGGACCAGAAGAGTCCCGGGCTGCCCACGAGGGTGGGGGCACGCCCCCTTCCTCGTGGACAGCCCGAAGATCCACCGACGTACTTCTTCCTCCTATATATACCCATATACCCTAAAAACTTCGGGGAGCACAATAGATCGGGAGTTCCGCTGCCAGAAGCCTCCGTAGCCACCGAAAACCAATCTAGACCCATTCCGGCACCTTGCCGGAGGGGGGAATCCCTCTCCGGTGGCCATCTTCATCATCCCGGCGTTCTCCATGACAAGGAGGGAGTAGTTCTCCCTCGGGGCTGAGGGTATGTACCAGTAGCTATGTGTTTGATCTCCCTCTCTCTTGTTCTTGAGGTGGTACGATCTTTATGTATCGCGAGCTTTGCTATTATAGTTGGTTCTTATGACGTTTCTCCCCCTCTACTCTCTTGTAATGGATTGAGTTTTCCCTTTGAAGTTATCTTATTGGATTGAGTCTTTAAGGATTTGAGAACACTTGATGTATGTCTTGCGTGGGATACCCATGGTGACAATGGGGTATTCTATTGATCCACTTGATGTATGTTTTGGTGATCAACTTGCGGGTTCCGCCCATGAACCTATGCATAGGGGTTGGCACACGTTTTCGTCTTGACTCTCCGGTAGAATCTTTGGGGCACTCTTTGAAGTACTTTGTGTTGGTTTGAATAGATGAATCTGAGATTGTGTGATGCATATCGTATAATCATACCCACGGATACTTGAGGTGACATTGTAATATCTAGGTGACATTAGGGTTTTGGTTTATTTGTGTCTTAAGGTGTTATTCTAGTACGAACTCTATGATAGATTGAACGGAAAGAATAGCTTCATGTTATTTTACTATGGGCTCTTGAATAGATCGACCAGAAAGGATAACTTTGAGGTGGTTTCGTACCCTACCATAATCTCTTCGTTTGTTCTCCGCTATTAGTGACTTTGGAGTGACTCTTTGGTTGCATGTTGAGGGATAGTTATATGATCCAATTATGTTATTATTGTTAAGAGAACTTGCACTAGTGAAAGTATGAACCCTAGGCCTTGTTTCCTAGCATTGCAATACCGTTTACACTCACTTTTATCATTAGTTACCTTGCTGTTTTTATATTTTCAGATTACAAAAACCTATATCTACCATCCATATTGCACTTGTATCACCATCTCTTCGCCGAACTAGTGCACCTATACAATTTACCATTGTGTTGGGTGTGTTGGGGACACAAGAGACTCTTTGTTATTTGGTTGCAGGGTTGCTTGAGAGAGACCATCTTCATCCTACGCCTCCCACGGATTGATAAACCATAGGTCATCCACTTCAGGGAAATTTGCTACTGTCCTACAAACCTCTGCACTTGGAGGCCCAACAACGTCTACAAGAAGAAGGTTGTGTAGTAGACATCAGGAGCACTACAACATTTCTGATAAATATATGTGAATGACATATTGTTGATCGGAAATAATGTAGAATTTTATGGAAAGCATAAAGGAGTATTTGAAAGGAGTTTTTCAAATAAAGACCTCGGTGAAGCTACTTACATATTGAGCATCAAGATCTATAGAGATAGATCAAGACACTTGATAAGTTTTTTCAATGAGTACATACCTTGACAAGATTTGGAAGTAGTTCAAAATGGAACAGTCAAAGAAAGAGTTCTTACCTGTGTTACAAGGTGTGAAATTGAGTAAGAATCAAAGCCCGACCACGGCAGAAGATAGAAAGAGAATGAAAGTCATTCCCTATGCCTCAGCCATAGTTTCTATAAAGTATGCCATGTTGTGTACCAGATCTATTGTATACCCTACACTGAGTTTAGCAAGGGAGTACAATAGTGATCTAGGAGTAGATCACTGGACAGCGATCGAAAATTATCCTTAGTGGAATAAGGATATGTTTCTCAATTATGGAGGTGACAAAAGGTTCGTCGTAAAGGATTACGTTGATGCAAATTTTGACACTGGTCCAGATGACTCTAAGTCTCAATCTGGATACATTTTGAAAGTGGGAGCAATTAGCTAGAGTAGCTCCGTGTAGAGCATTGTTGACATAGAAATTTGCAAAATACATACGGATCTGAATGTGGCAAAACCGTAGACTAAACTTCTCTCACAAGCAAAACATGATCACACCTTAGTACTCTTTGGGTGTTAATCACATAGCAATGTGAACTAGATTATTGACTATTAAACCCTTTGGGTGTTGGTCACATGATGATGTGAACTATGGGTGTTCATCGCATGGTGATGTGAACTATTGGTGTTAAATCACATGGCGATGTGAACTAGATTATTGACTCTAGTGCAAGTGGGAGAATGAAGGAAATATGCCTAGAAGCAATAATAAAGTTATTATTTATTTCCTTATTTCATGATAAATGTTTATTATTCATGCTAGAATTATATTAACCGGAAACATAATATATGTCTGAATACATAGACAAACATAGTGTCACTAGTATGCCTCTACTTGACTAGCTCGTTAATCAAAGATGGTTAAGTTTCCTAACCATAGACATGAGTTGTCATTTGATTAACGGGATCACATCATTAGGAGAATGATGTGATTGACTTGACCCATTCTGTTAGCTTAGCACTTGATCGTTTAGTATGTTGCTATTGTTTTCTTCATGACTTATACATGTTCCTATGACTATAAGATTATCCAACTCCCGTTTACTGGAGGAACACTTTGTGTGCTACCAAACATCACAACGTAACTGGGTGATTATAAAGGTGCTCTACAGGTGTCTCCGAAGGTACTTGTTGAGTTGGCGTATTTCGAGATTAGGATTTGTCACTCCAATTGTCGGAGAGGTATCTCTGGGCCCACTCGGTAATGCACATCACTATAAGCCTTGCAAGCATTGTAACTAATGAGTTAGTTGCGGGATGATGTATTACGGAACGAGTAAAGAGACTTGCCAGTAACGAGATTGAACTAGGTATTGAGATACCGACGATCGAATCTCGGGCAAGTAACATACTGATGACAAAGGGAAAAACGTATGTTGTTATGCGGTTCGACCGATAAAGATCTTCGTAGAATATGTAGGAGCCAATATGGGCATTCAGGTTCCGCTATTGGTTATTGACCAAAGAAGTGTCTCGGTCATGTCTACATAGTTCTCGAACCCGTAGGGTCCGCACGCTTAACGTTCGTTGACGATATAGTATTTATGAGTTATGTATGTTGGTAACCGAATGTTGTTCGGAGTTCCAGATAAGATCACAGACATGACGAGGAACTCCGGAATAGTCCGGAGATAAAGTTTGATATATGAGATAATAGTGTTTGGTCTCCGGAAGGGTTCCGGAATTCACCAGAAGGGGTTCCGGATGTTTCCCGAAATGTTTGGGTACGAGAACACTTTATTTGGGCCAAAGGGGAAAGGCCACAAGGTTTTTGGAAAGCGCAAAAAGGAAGTTTTGCGGAGTCCAGGGGCCAGACGCCAGGGTCGCTGGCGTCTGGGTCCAGACGCTGGGAACCCTGGCGTCTGGCCCTGGAGTCCGAGAAGGACTCTTGCCTTTCGGGTGAAACTGACCTTGTGGAGGCTTTTACTCCAAGTTTCGACCCCAAGGCTCAACATATAAATAGAGGGGTAGGGTTAGAACCCAAGACACATCAAGAAACACCAAGCCGTGTGCCGTCAACCTTGTCCCCTCTAGTTTATCCTCCATCATAGTTTTTCGTGGTGCTTAGGCGAAGCCCTATGAAGATTGTTCTTCACCAACACCATCACCACGCCGTCGTGCTGCCGGAACTCATCTACTACTTCGCCCCTCTTGCTGGATCAAGAAGACGAGGACGTCATCGAGCTGAACGTGTGCTGAACGCGGAGGTGCCGTACATTTGGTACTTGATCGGGACGGATCGTGAAGGTGTACGACTACATCAACCGCGTTAATAAACGCTTCCGCTTTCGGTCTACGAGGGTACGTAGACATACTCTCCCCTCTCGTTGCAATGCATCACCATGATCTTGCGTGTGCATAGGAAATTTTTGAAATTACTATGTTCCCCAACAAATCCACCATTCAGATGAATGACATACCAAAATAACAGTAGGAAAATTACCATACCTGACATCCTTCATCTTAGTATTGCTAATAGTGAGATTAGAATATTGGCAATGTCTCATGCTGACGCATGTCAAAGCGGATATTGCAGGCTCAATCCCAATGATCATCTACCTTGTAGACATGACACTCTCATTTCTTCTTCTTCTTCTTGAAGTTTCCAGACTGAGAGGTTGTGTTCTTGTTTTAAAACTTTTCTTACCCTAGGGCTTGTTCCTGTTCTTGAAATTGTGGGAATGGAAATTCTCTTTGTGCACCATATTGGCACTAGAATTTTCCTCATAGACTCAAGCATGTGTATCTTTTTCCCTTGTCTTCTCTTCCACATCAAGAGTGTAAACTAGATTGACAACGAAAAACTCTTACCCCTTGAGTTTTAGAGAAGTGGCGAAATTCCTCCACGAAGGAGGAAGCTCGGCAATAAACTTGTCCTGTGATACACAATTGAAATGCTCAAGTTCCTTAGGCAGTGAGTGAATCTCATGAGGCTGCTCAACCACGGAGAGGTCACCAATCATCTTGTATTCATGATATCGCTCCATGACGTACAACTCATTTTTGGTATCCGGGATCCAATTTTGGCTTCCAGCGCATCCCACATGTCCTTACGACCTTAACAACCTCAATGATCATGAAAGGATCGATGATCTTGTCACAAAGAACGCGCATAACAACACCTCTGAAGAGGGTGTCAGTAGCCCGAAATGCTTGCTCTAGTCAAGGAGTAAGCGTTCCCCTGGCTTGCCCTTAAAGGCGTGAAAATAGTTCATGGTGGTTAGCCAAAGAAATGGCCTGAAACGCCATCTCTTGTAATTCACAGCCTCAAACGGAGGAGGTCTAAGGGTCATGGTGAAAGTAATTGAAGAAATTTTCCTACACATCTTAGTTTTGGGGGTTGTTAAATATTTGAACAATTTTACCTATAAATTAATCTTGAAATGCGATAGATGAATCATGACGAATGAAATAAACATGATGATCAAACAAACAATAGTTCTACGTATGGTAGACATGTAATCAAGTAGATATGATGAAAGCAACCTGTCCAGATCAATTAATAGTAGTAATAAGAAATCCCTAACATTAGGGATAAGAACACATACAATGCAGTGGATGACGAGGCATTCACATTCATGATACCACACCAGGGAGCGGCATGTTGGTGAAGAGCTCGTCAATCGGGGAAGAAGTCGTCATTGGAGAAGTAGTCGTGTGCCACATGGCATGGAAGAATCCAGCAGTAGCGCTAGAGCGCTCCCCAAAAAGACTTGATCGTCCCGCTCATGTACAAGACCACAAGAGGCGGGTTCCGGAGACCTACTATCTCATTTCTCGATGCACGCCAACAAGAGAGGAGAAAGACATAGGCGGCACAAAGCTTTGGGACGATGCGACAAGCGCATAGAAGGCGAAGTGACTCACACACACTCATCTGCATAGATGAACAACCTCTTATAGGTGAGTTGCAACTGACCCACTCAAAAGAGGAAGAAAAACAGACACTCGCCGGGGACAGGAAGAGAAATACTCCACAACGGTTCAGTTTCATCTTTCACTAGCAAAAAAAGGTCCGACTTCTTTCTTGCATGACAATAACAAGTTAGCGAACATGTGGCCTATGAAACATGACACACGCGTGCGAGGCGTGGCTGGCGACGGAGGAGGGTTCATGTATATGCCCCCTTCTCAAGCTCTTAATGTGTGGAACAACCCACTTTATATGTTGGTCCCAAACAACCTCCACTAGCATGATGTAGCTAAACTTACCATACCCGGGGCCATATTAGCCTATGTGATTCTCCCTCAGAATAAATGAAAGTAACAATGGGCAAAGCCCAATAATTATAATAGGTTAATTTGGCTAGAACTATTAGCACATTTGATAAGGGTATCAACCACAATGTTAAACACCAGAAATATGGATTTCCTTGCCAAGGACCTTTCTTAATATGGAAGTATTGATCAACATCATCACCGACTTTTATGGCTACCCTACCACCAGACACAACTATTTTTTGATAAGGGGTGCTTTATTACTTAAAAGGTTTATTAAGTATTACACCCTACTTCTGCATAACTAAGATGCACACAGACAAACCAAGTCCAAACTCAGAAAGAAAAAGGACGAAATACACTAAACATAAGACTACAAGACACCTAATCCATGGGAGGGTCAATCTTAAAATCATGCTGCCATCCATGTCGGGTAAAAGAATCCCTCGCCGTGCTCTCCAATCGTGTACACACCTTCATAAACAGGTCTCGATTCTCCACACATTATAGAGACGACCATAAACGAAGCGTACCGGTACATCCGTAGATAACATGCACAAGAGAAGTGCTTTTATGTTAAAAAACCTTATCATTTCTACATAGCCAAAGCAACCAAATAGCGGCAAGTGCTCCCACCTTGAGAAGAATTCTAAACATGTGATCAATCCCATGTAACTAGTTGTCAAATATATTAGCAACACTATGTGGAGGATACAAGCCATAAGCTATTTGGATGACTACCCATATAGAACGAGTTAAATTGCATTAGAAAAGCAAGTGTTTTATTGTTTCATCGTGATGACAAAAAACACATTGCGTACTTTCATGTCAATTCCTCTTAATAAGGTTATCTTTGGTAAGAATGACTCCTCAACGAAGAAACCACGCAAAGATTTTATTCTTAAGTGGTATCTTCATCCTCCAAATCTTCTTCTTATTATCAACTGGCACATTTGACTGGATCAAAGTTCTATACATAGAGTCCAATGTCAATTTACCACTCACATGTAGGTTTCAATGAAATTCATCGGTACCTTATGACAGATGTATCGTGGATAGTCTTTGTAACAAAGTGTTCCATGATTCAATTCTGGTACCAATTAAATCTCTTCTAAACGTCACATTTGGCGGAAAGGATTTCATAATCATGGCGATAGTATCACCCCTATGATGCACAATGTTGTATAGACACGAAGCTATTAACCCATGTCTGCAATTTGGTCATACTTATATGGGAATAATTACAAATTTGGTCATACTTATAGATGAAGCAAATGCTGACATCATCTACATTCAAGAAAGTAAGAGGGAGTTCTTTGATGCCAAATACATCAAAAAATTTGTCCTGGGAGAATCACTCAATTTGAGTTTTTCCCTTCAGGGGGCTGCTTATTGCCTGGAATGGCTCTTTATTTGCTGGGGATCATCTTTTTCATAATAATTTCTCATTATCTTTGCATTTTACTTCTACTCTGTCTGGAGATTCTTTCATTCTCTCCAATATTTATGGGCCTTGTCAGGGACCGGAAAGAGCTCTGCTTCTGAACTGGTTCAAGGATATTCAAATGCCTGCAGATGCCAATTGGATTATAATGGGAGACTTCAATTATGTCAGATTTCCAAGTGACAGAAACAGAGAAGGTGGTAACTTCACAGATATGCTGCATTTCAATGAGGCCATCAATGCCCTAGCTTTGGTTGAAATCCCCCTGAAAGGTAGACAATACACCTGGAGTAATATGCAAGATGCCCCTCTACTAGAAAAGTTGGACTGGGTTTTTACTTCAGAATGTTGGACCACAGAATTCCCCAATACCTTGGTCCTGCCTCTTGCCAAGCCAATTTTTGATCACACCCCATGCATGATTCAAATTGGTACACACATTCCAAAATCTAAGATCTTCAGGTTTGAAAGTTACTGGATGCAAGTGCAGGGTTTCAAAGAAGTTTTCAAACAGAGCTGGGAACAGAATATTCACATCACAGATTCTGCAAAGAGAATTTCAGCTAAATTCAAGAGACTACGAAAGTGCCTTAAGATCTGGGCTAAAACTATTTCTAATTTGACCATCTCAATCAAGAACTCTAATGAGGTGATTCTTCTTCTTGATACTATAGAATAGTTCAGGCCTGTATCTACCTTAGAATGGAATGGCAGAAATTTTCTTAAACAACATTTTTTACAACTTCTGAAGTGGCAGAGGATTTATTGGCAGCAGAGAGCCACCATTAGATGGGTCATATTTGGAGAGGCAAACTCTAAGTTTTTTCAAGCTAAGGCCACTTTAAAATACAGAGTGAACCACATTGACACCTTGCAAGATGAAGATAGTAATATTGTCTGGGAACACAATCTAAAGGCTGGTATTCTTCTCAATGCTTTCAAGAAAAGACTCAACAACTCCACACCCACTTTCAGTCTCCTTCAGCTGGATTCTTTGCTTCCTCATGATATTGGTCTTTCTTTTCTGGAGAAACCTTTCTCCAAAGATGAGATTGATAAGGTAGTTCAGGGCACGCCACATGATAAAGCCCCTGGACCAGATGGCTTCAACACTGATTTTGTTAAATCCTATTGGGACATCATATCCCCAGATTTCTATGCTTTAATTGAGGATTTCTTCAGAGGAACAATCAGTTTGCAGAGTATCAACGGCTCTTATATCACACTCATTCCAAAGAAGGATGCACCTGCAACTCCAAATGATTTTAGGCCCATTTCTTTGCTTAATTGTTCCATAAAGATCATCACCGAGCTACTTGCCAATAGATTGCAGACAGTTATCCTCAAGCTGGTCCATACAAATCAATATGGTTTCCTGAAATCAAGGTATATTCAGGACTGCTTGGCCTGGTCATATGAGTACCTTTATCAATGCAAGTCTTCTAATAAGGAGCTGATTCTTCTTAAGCTAGACTTTGAAAAAGCCTTTGATATGATTGAACACCAGACCATCAAAGATATCTTGGCTGCTAGGGGCTTTGGGCCTAGATGGCTCATGTGGATGGATATGATTTTTGCTTCTGGCTACTCCTCAGTGCTGCTAAATGGTGTGCCTGGAAAATGGTTTCTCTCCAAAAGAGGTGTCAGACAAGGAGACCCTTTTTCACCCATGTTGTTTGTGCTTGCTGTTGATTTGCTTCAGTCTATACTAAATAAAGCCATGGTGGAAGGCCTCATTTCAAAACCTCTTGAACTACACCCCTGTCCTGATTTTCCTGTCATTCAATATGCAGATGACACAGTCCTAATTATGCCTGCATGCAAAGTTCAGTTAGAGCAGCTCAAGAACCTTCTGTTGCACTTCACTGCCTACACTGGCCTCAGGATAAACTTTGACAAGTCTGCCATGATTGCAATTAACACTCCAGATCACAAGATGCAAATTCTGGCGAACACTTTGGGGTGTACTATTGGCAGTCTCCCTCTCACCTACCTGGGTCTTCCTCTCAGTCTGCACAAACCAAAGCTACAAGATTTTGCCCTCGTCATCAAGAGAATTGATAGAAGACTTGCTAGATGCTCCACTTTGCTCTCCTATGGGGATAAGCTCACACTCATCAAATCTGTCTTCACAAGCTTACCAATTTTTTTCATGAGCACTCTGTCTCTGCCTGTTGACATTGTTGATCAAATCAATAAATTTCTCAAACTATGCTTTTGGAGAAAATATGGTACGGAGGGATGAGGACCTGCTCTGATTGCCTGGGAGAAAGTGTGTTTACCCAAAACTCAAGGAGGTCTTGGTGTTTTGGACATCACCATTCATAATAAATGACTCCTGATGAAACATATCCACAAATTCTTAAACCATGCAAACTTGCCCTGGGTGAATCTTATTTGGGATCCTACTATCCCAATGGTATTCTCACCCCCAGACCAGTAGGCTCCTTTTGGTGAAAAGGAATTATCAAGTTGAACCTCTCTTCAAGCACTGGGCTAAAGGAGCAGTTGGCAGAGGCAATTCTATATGCTTCTGCAGGATAATTGTGGCCATAATATCCATCAACATAAATACCCAGAGCTTCATTCTTTTTCACACAAAACAGACCTAACAGTGCATGAATTCCTACAGCTAGATAATCCAATGGAACATTTTCACACTCCTCTCTCCATTCAAGCACTACAACAGTTCCAAGAGCTTCAGTATATTCTTCAAAATACTCAACTCTCCGATAGTCATGATAGCTGGAGTTACTCCTGGGGATCTGCCTTTTCCTCCATCAAATTCTACAAGTGCTTGACCGAGATTGACCACAACCCTCCCGCAATCTTCAGGAAGATCTGGAAAAATGCATCTACCCTACGTTACAAAATTTTCTTCTGGCTCATCTTGCATGACCGAGTTAACTCCAGGGGTCTCTTAAAGAGGAAATCCTTTCATCTGCCCTCTTATGATTGTGAGACATGCCATCTCAGTACTGAAGAAACAACCCTGCATCTGTTTTGGGACTGTGATTTTGCTCATGACTGCTGGATCTCTGTTCTTGGGCAGAGAAAAAGAGGCATCTCATTTTTTGATGAAATAGGCTTGCTCTCTGAAGCCTTTGCTTCAAACATTGCCATGGAAATATTGATCATGGGCTGTTGGCACATCTGGATGTAGCGCAATGGAAAAAAATTCAACGCTCAGGCCCCTTCCATTCAGGCATGGAGAAGGGCTCTTAAGGCAGACCTTTTGCTTCTGCAACATCGTATCAAGGACAAGTTTAAACCACTACTTGTCAATTGGATTGAACAGTTTCTCAATTAACTGACATGTTGCCTTTCGGGTTCCACAAAACTGGGGTTGGCTGAGTGCCGTGTTTATTTGTATTTACTTTACTTTATTAATATAATTATACCGTAAAACGATTGTTCTACGGTTTTGGTTCAAAAAGAAAGTTAAGTTTAAACAACTCCAGGTGGCCAACACAGAGGTCCACAAACAACTCCATGAGATCCTCCTTGATTATATCCTAGAAGTTCATAGAGAACTTCAGCCAGGCAACCATCACGGCTTATGCTTAATCTTGATTTCAGGAGAACATTAGACAGGTGGATTGGGTGTTTCTGCTTTCGGCGGGCTATGGCGGGCGTGAATCTGCGACATTCTTGCTTTGGCTTCAACAACAATGATCGCCAATGGCATAACTGGCGAGGTCATCGACAACAGACGAGGTTTGTGTGAGGAGATCCCCTCTCTGGATAGACAAAACAATTGTTTTGCCCATCTCCACAGACGCTCTGCCCAGTAGAACAGAGTGAAGATACATGAATCAATTGACGTAAGAATTTTTTTTTTAAAATGAGGGAGGACCCCCGGTCTCTGTATCTGGACGATGCATGCAGCCACTTTATTAATTGACGTAAGAAATAGAGAAACTAAATTTACTCATGTCGATAGATTATAGATTTCAGCTGTTGCTCATAGCTCCACACAAAATAGTGAAAAGAATCCCAAACGCAAAAGCGTGATGCGCAATCATGGGCGCCACTATAGCTTGGTGCATATGTGATTCGATTTGATTAGCTACTGGTTGCATCTTTGAACTTGAATTAGGAAAAGTAAACGAAAGCTAAGACGACCCCATGAAGAATCTGATCATGCAATAAACATTACCCCTTACTAGATAAAAAGAAGCGCCAAGTTGTAAATAAACGAAGCTGTTGGTCTGAATCATTGCGCACTTTGATTCAAGTCCTTTCGGCCGGATTTAAAAAAAATACTTTAAGTATGCTTGAATACCTGCACTTCAGCTAATCCAGAGATTTTTTTTCTAAAATATGTTGATACATATAATTCCAAACTCCCTTTTCGAAAACGTACTTCCATACTAGCACTACCTAAAATGCATCTGCTTGTGTCTAAATTCAGAAGAGCGGTGTGGCACAAGAATTTGAAGCTAGGCAGCTTGGAGTCATGATCACCACTCCAGCAAGTGGTGTGTTCTCCTGCTGACCGTTCTGCTCAGTTTGTTGCTGCATGATCTAACCAGAAGGCAGGACCCGCCAGTAGCCCCAGAATGACAATAATCATTTAGGCAGCTGATACTGATCAATCATACTCCCTTCGTTCGAAAATATTTGTCATCAAAATGAACAAAAGAGGATATATTTAAAAATATTTTAGTTCTAGATACATCCTTTTCTATCCATTTTGATGACAAGTATTTTCGGACGAAGGGAATAGTAGTTATTAAACCCCACTACACGATGCACGTAGCTGGATTTCGATTGCAACAGCTTTCGTCTTGTCTTGGTGGCTTTTTTGGCACACATCACTAACTCATTTCTGCAACGAAAACAACGTTCTTGTACCATCTGCCGATACATGCTTCCGTGTAGCTCGGATGCAGGCGCGCAACTACCTCTCCACGGCTTCTAATGGGTTTCTGGTGAAAGCCACACTCGAGCGAAGCACTGGGTCCGTACACTCTCAGTGTCTTGGGGAATTCATATCTAAATTCTAAAAAGTAGCCTACACACGGAGAAGTTTTGACAACCCAAAACCCTCAATTTCGAATATGTTGCCTGACGGTGCCTTGTTAACTTGATCTTTTTGGCCATTTTTCGAATCTATGCGCTGCATTTGCCGTGCTCATACAAGATCACTAAATTGTACTGTATGTGTGAAGGATAGCACCTTTACCAGTACTCCCTCCATATCAAAATATAAGATTTTTTTAACACTAAAACGTCTTATATTTTGATATAGAGGGAGTAAAACTCTAGTTTCATCGCTGACTCCCGGGGGTCGCACGGACTCGAGTACCCCCGGATAAACAACCAAATAAACAAGAACAAGATGGCATCACATCATCACGAAAGAGAGCGATAGATGAATGAGGCTGATGACCCAGCAACAACATGAACAAGAGAGGAGGCAGCGACAGCAACGGCGAGAACGACGACTGACAGTGGTACGAGCACCGCACGGCCGGCCACACCAATAACAACTGGACGCGCCAAGAGCTGCACGTCCAGACTTGCCGGTACCACACGCACTACGCACATGCCCGCAGCCAATCCGCTGACCACGTGCACTCCTCCCGTTCCGGCACCTCGTCGCCATCGGATTGGCAAGCGCACGCACCATGTGCACGTACGGTACGAAGACTACTGCTCTTTGCTACCGGCGAGATTCTACGGACAAGTCAAGGAGAGCCGAAAGCGAGATCCTCCGGGAAATGCATGTCTCCGACCACTCACTCACTCACTCGGTCGCCCGTGCAACGTGTCGCGGCCATCATGGTTGCAATCGTGGTTCGGTATTTTCTCTGCGTGCTTCTGTTGGTTTTGTATAGGATTGTTAGGATTCATTTGCACTAGATTTTATAGCAAAATTTTCATCCTTCCAACATTATGCGCGAACATCCTATGTTTATGTACAAATCATAGATGACATGACACGCTATTCTTTTTTTTCGAGAGTACGCAAATTGCGTACCTTAACTTTATACTCCCTCCGTTCCTAAATATAAGTCTTTGTAGAGATTTCACTATAAACCACATACGGATGTATATAGATGCATTTTAAGTATAGATTCATTCATTTTGCTCCGTATGTGGTCCATAGCGGAATCACTCCAAAGACTTATATTTAGGAACGGAGGGAGTAGAAGGCAGAGGGTTAATTACAAAAATTACAACGGTTGGCAATCCTACATTGAGAGCAAACCCAAACTCCACTCCACTTCACACACTAAGCAACTACTTGGCAAGCTGTTGAACTCCTCTCCTTCGAGCCGCTATCCAAAGTCTTAGCTCTCGAGCAATAATGTCCGCGGCTCCTCACTCGTTGGCATTGTTGGAGTGCGAGAACACTCTGCCGTTTCTTTGCTTCCAGAGATTCCAGCATATCAAGATGACGAGCACGTCAAATCCCTTACGGTGCGGTTTGATGATGCGTTTCCTGAAGATTGACCACCATGCCTCCAAGCGATCTTGTTGTGTTGGGAGTATAGAGAGCTCAATGCCTAATCGCCTGAAGCAAATGAACCAAACTTGATGACATGACACGCTATTCTCATGTTCTTCTATTCATGCATTTGAGAGATTGTACAAATCAAAGAGGCCCTCTGATAGTGGAGAAACAAACGATCCTCCCGGTGTCCATATCATGCGATGCACAGTTGCACACGCCAAACCATATGTGGGAGCGTGTAGCTCATGACACGAGATGGAGAACATCTTTGGTACTCCACGATGAGGAAAACGTGTGCATCTCGGGGGTGCACTATACGATGAGCAGTTCACAGCACCCGGAGACGCAAATTACGACCCCAACTCTCCCGGCCGCGGCCCACGGTAACGCATGCCAACAACAACCCTTTCAGCTCGGGCCAAGATAAAATACATGTTAAGAACGAGCTTTCGCATATATTCCTTCGGACGGGTGCGGCATCAGGCAATGATGCGATGCGACCGAACCCAAAACCCCACGCCACCAGAATGATTCACCTCACGCTCCAATCGCTTGCTTGACTAGTCTCATGATCAAAAGCGGCCTTCCCCATACGTGTGTGCCCCTCCCGTTCCATTGTTTTCCTAGGTTGTTAGCTCTGCATCTGTCATTTGATGGGCGAGCACAGACACGCACTAATTGTGTGACTTCTGTAGGGTCACAGGATTAGTCGTCCCCATTCATTTGTCGGTCGGACGACCTTGAGGAAATATCAGTCCCCATTCACTTGTCAGCAATCTCAGCCTGATCTAGCTACAACTGAACTTCATATTAGCCTAGGTAAATATGTGGGACCCTGTACTTAGCATTTAGCAAGCAGGTATGGGGGTATAGAACAAGGCAACGGCCAAAGAGAACGGAGCTTGCGTGCATGTTGGCTGGGTTTTCCGTTGATTATAGCCAAATCCATGAGCCAAACACATGTATAGAAAAATCATATGCTTTGAACCTTGTGTGTTAGTTTTTGCATCTGGTATTATGCTTTACTAGATTAGATAGCAAATCCCCCCTTTTCAGATCTTTCAGTATTGAGTTCCTTTCCAATTCATATGTCCGGAAAGTAGCCAAGATGCGATATTCATACGAAAGAACTGAAAACTAGAAACAAGCCACTGACTTCTTGCCTGAATCTGAAGCCGACCGATGAGGAGAACGTTCAGATATGGGGGTGGCTCTGCATAAGAACACTTTGCTGAGGAAGCATCGCAGCAATTGCTGGTAGCGCGGGCCTTCAAATTCAATATCCATCAGCCACTTGACAGCAAAAGATATGAGAAATTCAAGCTTTGGTTCATGCACACAGCAACACTTCATTCTTGCTGTGGCCCGTCTATGCATTGCACGCCGATCATCATTATCGTTTGCCAAGGATTCCAGGTCAAAGCGACGGCGAGTGCCATCATCATTATCACCCCAACAATCCCTTCATATTCTGCTAAACACAAGTTAGCTAAGCCCTAACAAACAGAGCAAGCTATCGAGAGCTACCTATAAAGAAATCAAAGGGATTACGACATTTCAGCTGCCGATTCGACAACGACCATGACAGTATTGTTTCAAACGTGGCATTGGCAGTGTTAGTGGAAGGAAGAACACAGGAGGAAGGCCACAAGCAAAAAAACAAAACAGGCCGGTCGTGCACGCGCAGATGGACGGGCATCAGCATCGCCTTGGGATTGACAAGGCAGGCAGGAGCAAAAGGAATCAATGGCGGGGCGAGTGCTCTGCTAAAGGACAGCCGCTGGAGCAACATTTCTTCATTTCCGGGGAGTGTGGTAGGGCGGCAGTAACCATCAGCAGGCCAAAGGGAGGGGGGATCTCAATAGCGACCTTGCACAGAGCCGTGCTCCTGTTGAATGCAGCTGACGGGGACACTGGCGGGATGCAGCAGTTCAGAGCTTTACGGGGCGTGGGTGGGTGCATGGGGCATGATGAACAGGGCCGAGATGGGCTCGGAGGCTGACGGATCGAGGCCAGGAGGAGAGGATCCCTGTATGGGGCAACAGAAAGCCAAGTACAGGCGCGTTCTCGGCCCTTGGAATGAGTGCCCACAAATAATCCTTCTGTGCAGTGCAGTGCAGTCAGTCCTGCATATCATTATGCATTTCCCTGTTACCACGGAGACGCGCCTAAACGGTAAAGATAAAGATGTCTGACAGGGTTTTGTGCAATTATGCGCTTGCCGGCTGTGAAAAGTTATGTCGAATGTCCCCCCTCCCCCTCAAGAAAAAGCTGTGCTGAATGACAACGGTGAACGTGTGAGGTAACCCTGTTGTTCAACAGAAGAATTTGCTCACCAAATGATGGATGGAGGAGCAACAGGAGGCTTGGCCCCCTTGGCCATGGGAATTATTGCCTACAGATTAATCTGCTGGAAGATCCTGCACCTGCTTGTAGTACGCCTGTTTCTCCTGGCCGACCACCACATATTACCACAGCATCTCCTCCTCTGCGCCGTGAATAGCACGCGCATGATACAGGGAGGCCCTGCAAGAGGAGTGGCAAAGGTAAAAAATATGAAATGAGGAACCATTTACTCAGCATAACCACGATATCCGTAGACGCAAGTGGAGTTTGAATAGTATCAGAAAAAAGGGGATGATACTGCTTAGTGCAGGCTTCTGCAAACAATGGAACAGTGACAGTGGTGGTAAAAGGGCCTACAGCTTTATATTTGGCAGATCCAGTCCGTGCAGTGAAGCATTTCTAAGGTAAACTATAACATAGATATGCACATTAATATGGATAAAAAGAAAATTACCAGACAGCATTGCAGAGCCTATTAAAACCAACAACTTGGGTGGCAATTGGACCCTCTTTATTTATGGCCCCTACTATTGCACTATTTCCATGTAACCGGGTCCCTGCAAGGTGCATCGTATAGTAAGGTCACGTTTGCTAGTGTTGATCATTTAGTGTCTCCATCTGTTCATGGCATAGTTTAGGAGACCAGATTACGGCAGCTCTAGCACGCAGGACACCGTCCAACAATGTTGAAAGGTCCACTGGGTTGCATGTCCATCGTGCTTGTGCCGGATTGCATTTATCACGGGACTGGGGAGAAAAATATCAGGATACAGACCCACTCATTATAAGCACTACTATGAACAGACAACAATAATGGGATAAAGTTAAAACCTAGATAAAGAAGCATTGCTGTAAAAGAGAGCAACTGTTCACAAGTATATGACTTAAAAAAGGCACAAACAATGTACCAGAATTAGCGCTGCCGTTTCGACAAATTGGCTGTTCTTGCTCGGTTGTGCATGGATATGTGGAGGGTCAAGATCACTTTGAACGCTATGGTGATGAAGTTAAAAAAACCAATCAGCGCCCGTGTTTTAAGGGGGGCTTCGCAACTTATCTTGTTCATCCTGAACAGATAAGAATAATGGAAACTCATTAACCGAATTCCAACATAGAAAAGGATCAAAAGTGTTATATTTAGGATTTAGCATGTCCTATTGATGGATCTATCATGCTTTTTAACTGGTAGGTTTTTGGGCTAACAACATCGTAAACTAGTTCAAGAAAGTTCAACTGAACAATGTACAACAAGAAAAATATCGGCTAAAATATGGATGTCTAACTCCTTTCTATGAAGCTACTCTATCCTCTAAAGCCCTGACTGGTAGCATATGTATACACAGAACCCAGCACATGCAGTTGAGAAGGGACTGTTAGTTCACAACAAGCATCTACATTTCCGCCCTGCAGCTCCAAGAGTCTCATAGACTATGAACTCTAGCAGGATGTAGTTCAAGATATGGTAGGGTTAGCAGAGGCCTTTTATGTGGTAGCTAGATAAAACCTATGCATTCAACACAGCCAACTGAAAATGCATTCTTTCTTGATAAATTTGCAGATTCAAGTTGATCAAACTACAGGTGTATTTAAGCAGATGTTGTGCTCACTTACAAGCTAGCATATAATTTCCCCACAAAACCTTCCTCAACAACAAACATATATATACATAAAAAAGGAGCAATATAAGCTTAGGAGGCAGAGACAAACAACGAGGAAGGTCTAATTACAACAAGGCAAGAAAATGGAACTTAATGCCTAGAGAAACTGTGCACATAATGCCCTTCTGAATTGATAGTGTTACTAAGGTTTGGTGTGCTGGGAACGCCCTGCTTGCCAAGCCAAGCCAGCAGTTATAATCATGCATACCCCACATTAAAGTTGATTAACAAATGAACCAAGCTACCTTGTGCAACTTTTCACAGTTTAACTGCAAGTTTTCCACAATAACCTTACAGAAATAACACAAGAAAAATATTAGAAGCTTGTGTTCATGGCTCAACAGGCCATTGAATTTTGTATGTTCCAGCAGAGAAAAATCATGAATCTCTGACTATATCACTCCAAAAGTACTTTCAGTATAGATCAGACAGAACCAAAAGCATAACCACGGCATTTCACACGTTGTACAATTTAAATACCACCCACCTAAATAGTTGGCAAAACTGGCAATGTAAAAGAATTATATCAACGATCATCAGTTACCAAGTTTGGGGGACTCTCCAAGAGGAAATGGCTAGCGAGACAAGGTTTCACTCTGCACACGAGTCCCCCCACATTCTATCTTATAATGAAAACTGGGGGGGATTCTCCCCCCTCAGTCTCATCTAACTGCCAAGTTGAAAAAGCAAAATATCTTCCTTTTTTGCGGTAAAAAAAGAAATTAATTAGAGCATTAATTATGTGTTGAACTAATGCTTCAAGACAGTGACATCAGAGTAGGCGATGAGAGTAAACTCAAAAAAACATGAGAACCTTTTCAACCATGAAGAGCTTCTGCCTTAGCATGATTGCATCAATGAGACAAATGAAAACTTCTAGCCACCAACAGGCAAAAGAAAGGTGGGCACTTAGGTGAAACCCCTCTCTCAGTGCAAATTCTGTGGAAACCATGTGTAGAAGTTATAAAAGATTCTAATAAAAGTACCATATGTATGGCAGTTATATTCTATAAACCTGTAAAATTTCAAGATAAAACATCAATTTTGCAAATACGGGATTAAGAAAAAAATGATATGAAGAGTGATAGTGAAAATCACTTCATATTGTCTTTTCTGTATCTTTTGAATTAATCTTAAAATTACAGATTTAGATAACGTCACCACATCTATATATGGTAATTATTGAGATTTTTTAGAACTTCACACGTGACTCCCACAGAGTTTCCACAGAGAGGGTGGTTTCAACCAGATACTTGCCCACAAAAGGTGGCACAAATGAAATAAATAATACAGCTTAAGTACTCCCAATAGGTACTCATGCTAGCTCATATGCACACAAAAAGCAGTACTCCCTCCGGAACTAAAACCACGACAAGAATTATGGAACAGAGGGAGTAGGAACATAAAGAAGTCCTTTTGAGAACAAGAAATGAATTGCTGACACTGTTGTTTTGGTAATTTTTGGCTATATATAAAAAGCGACAAGCACACAAAGCAGTCATGGTGTTACAATGCATTCATCACAGTTATTAAAGTGTAACTGTATTGTCCAAGACTCTTACATAGTTTTGCAGCCTTACAAACCATGATCTTGAGAACTTGATTCTTCTGGTCATGGAAAACAGGAACAGTACATTCATACGCATATTTGTGATATGAAGGGTAAAAGGAAGGCCAAAAGTAGTCTTAGAGACCCAACAAGATAAAATTATTCACTGCTCAGTTATACATTATGCTACGAACCAACTATACAATTTTCTGCCAAATCAAATTACGCACATGTGTTTATGGAGGAACGCAAATTCAATAGTTCAGTGCATGCCACATATCAGAAGACATGAAACAAGAGCAGATATTCTTATAAAAAAGATTGTGAAATAAATAAATGAGACTACTGCAGTACAATCTCTTTCTATAGGTTGAGTAAGCAGTTGAACCAAAGTCTATACCCTGGGACTGGGGTAAGATATAACTGAATGTACTGTAAGGTAATTTCTACAAAATTCTCTGAGAGTTGCATGGACCTATAAATAAGAATTATATAAAGAAGTAAAGAACTAACGCTTACTTTTAACAACAACAAAAAACACGTGGGATCAAAATACCCCAAATGTTTCGCTTGCATCTACCATTGGATGGACATGTCATCATTATCAACTCAAGCAGAAAACATGGAACTTAAAGAAGTGGCATCATACATTTAGCATCACAGAAGATGAAAAGGTTAGATGTGATTTGCATTGGCAAATGACATCCTTAAGGAAAAGGATTCTCTGCTTGCAGTATTAGCAGTAGCGAATAGCTGCACGTCCCAGAATTTGAATTTAAATAGTGTACAAATACAACTACAACCGGAAGATAATACCATCAGTGGGGTTTCCTCCTCCAGAACCACAGACCTCACATACACCGGTGATCATTCACTCGGCAAAAGAACTGTTCCAGGGAAAGAACTGGAGCCATTGTTTGGAGCTGGCTTCAAACTGAGAATGGAAGCAATGACATTGTATATTTCCACATTCAGAAATGAGGGCACAATTTTACCCTCTTCGAAACGAGGCCCGTGTGCAATGAATATGGTCCTCATTGAGAAGAAGGCATTGTCATACCCGTGCGCCCCTCCACACTCATTTTTCTTTGATACTTTCATCTCCACCTTATAACCTTCAGCTACCAGCCCAATAATTGGTGGTATCCTATAGCTTTCCGAGTAATGCAGGCGAGAAGGCAAATCCTCCTTCAAGTACATCTTCAGATATTGCCCATTCTTCACCTTCCCAGAGCTCAGCCCTTCATTCATCTTGGCTACGACCTCTGCCGATGAGACACCATCTGGCGGCCTGATTGCCAGCAATGGTGTCCTGGACAGAACCCAATCAGCCTTCACCTCAATCCATGGAGCCAATTCCTCGAGAAACAGTAGCTTCTGGTCGCAGGTCCCAACCATCCCATGATCCCCAACCAATATAATGTTCACATCCTCGAACACCCCCCTAGCTTCCAAACCAGCAATGAGCCTCCCGATCATCTCGTCAATGTGCGTCACAGCATCGGTGATGGCTGGGTCATCAGGACCGACCTGGTGGCCCTGGTGATCTGGATCCTCAAAGTACAGTGTCAGAAACTGCGGCATTTCATCAACCGGGAGATCAAAGAAACCAAGGACGGCGTCAACCCTGTCCTCGAATGGCACAGAGCCATTATAGTGGCGGCAATACTTGTCGGGGCAGTCCCAGGAGCCCTTCTTCACCTCCGAGCCCGGCCAGAAGAAGGTGGAGGCCCGGACCCCCTGGTCGGCGGCGGTGACCCAGAGGGGCTCCCCGAGCCACCACTTGGGCTCGTGGGAGCCCATGTTGAATTCGTCCCCCGAGACGGGGTCGGGGAAGAAGTTGTTGATGATGCCGTGGGAGGAAGGGTGGAGGCCGGTGACGATGGAGTAGTGGTTGGGGAAGGTGAGGGTGGGGAAGACGGGGATGAGGCCCTCGGCGGCGGAGGTGCCATTGGCGATGAGGCGGCGGATGTGCGGGGTGGGGGCCTTGTGGTGGTAGCCGAAGCGGAAGCCGTCGGAGGATATGAGGAGGACCACCGGCTTCGGGAGCCTGGACAGCGGCCGCGCGAAGGACGCGGTGGAGGCGGCGGCGGCGGACACGGCGGAGAAGGGCGGGCGGAGGAGGAGGTAGGAGGTGGAGACGGCGAGGGCGGCGGTGAGGATGATGAGGAAGCGGGAGGCGGCGGGGGGCTGGGGCGCGGGCGCGGAGGGGGGTTGTGGGTGCGCGAGGAGGGCGTCGGTGGGGAGCGGCGAGTCGCCGGGGGAATGGGGGTGGCCGGAGATGGGCGGGGCTGCCATTGGGGGAAGCTCGAGCTCGCTGTGGCTTTGGGGGTTTGTGGTAGGTGGGGCGGAATCGTGTCGATCTGACTCTGTAGTCGCCATGGTGTGTGTTCAGATCGTGTCAGTTAGTGGGCCTGTCTCGTGTATGTTATTAGCTCGGGTTTTGGGCCAGTCAAAGCCCGTTTTTAA
Organism: Triticum monococcum; assembly: GCA_034509565.1. Taxonomy (NCBI): domain Eukaryota; kingdom Viridiplantae; phylum Streptophyta; class Magnoliopsida; order Poales; family Poaceae; genus Triticum; species Triticum monococcum. The sequence goes on from CM067843.1 coordinate 73,607,416, forward strand.
TCAGATCGCCGGATATTGATGGTACTGCTCGGTTTTTTTTATACTAGCACGTGCAATGCACGCGTCAACGTTCGAAAACTCAACATGCGACGCCTCGCCGTGGCTGACGAACACAGCAGCGCGCGACCGAATAGTGCAGGAGAAAATTTATGTGTGTCGTTTCGGTCACACACAAGTTGCAAGAGGTCTTGTGTGAAGTAATTGTTTGAGAATCTGCAGACAGTATTATTGTCCGCGAAACAAATGTATCAGAACCGTAAAAATGATTGATTGTAGAAGCAGGAGTAACAACAACTTTAAAGTAAAGAACATAAATTAAAAGACTGGAAGTAAAAGTGATCTCCTACAGTGGAGAGATTAGACACGGGTAAATTCCAGATTATGGTGTACATCAAGTGTGCCAGTGCGACGATAATATCAATTATCTTGTATCGTGATGTTAATGGTACTGATTGTTTGTTTGGTAGGCGGGTCACCCTTGAGTTGTAGAACTCCACGTGTGATTCCATTCTCCTCTATAGTCATCGTGGTCGTCTCCATAATTAAGGTCGCGAGACTAAAACAAATTAAGTTCGATGGATCACCGTTATCTCATAGTGCCTTCGATCCTCATAGATATCTTCACATGTCATCTAGAGGTCACATATTCACTAAACAATGTGCTATCTGTGTAGGTCTTAAATTGGACAACACACATTACGCTCAGCATGGATAAATAATTTACTGCACAATCATAAAACTATATGACTTTTATAACTACCAAACGTTCGGATTTTACCAATAGACAAGAACGATCCTTACTCCACTCAAATTATATACATATGCATGCATTAAAATGACTAATTTTCCTTTCACGTGCACTCCTTTCTCTAATTACATGCATATATGCATTAAAGGATGAAAAGTTGATGTCATCTTAGATTCTTTTTTTGTTTCAAATTTCAAAATGTTTTCTAGCTCAAATCGTCGTCCCGATTGAAAAAACGTCTTCAAAAAAAATCGTCTCGACGAGATCTTCAAAACTAAATCCCATGTTGATATGTTTTGATGACTTTTTTTTGACCAAAAGTTACCACATCTGGGCTACATAAGTTATCACGTATGTCATACATAAGTTACCGGTGTCATTACACAAAAGTTTTCGAGGGTGTGTTTTCAACAAACTTTTATTCCAGGGTCAAAAAGGTGATTATGATGTTTGCAGTGAGTTATCAACTTTGTTGTTTATATTACCATGTTGCGCAAAAAGTTATGGGGGTATGTTTTTTCAACAATTTTCATTAACTCGGGCTAAAAATTACCGCAATATTTGTATATGAGTTATCAGCTCTCATGTGCATGTATTATCATGTGGTTTACACATGAGTTATTCGGAGGTATTTTTTAACAACACTTTTTCTTGGTCAAAAAGTTATTATGTATGGATTAAGTAAGTTATCAGCTATGTTGTATGTATATTACCATGTTATTTACACACAAGTTATCATGGTACAACAAACTTTTATCCTGGAGTCAAAAGTTACTGTAGAGTTTGTAGCGAGTTATTGATACGTCTCCAACGTATCTATAATTTTTTATTATTCCATACTATATTATCTACTGTTTTGGACTATATTGGGCTTTATTTTTCACTTTTATATTATTTTTAGGACTAACATATTAACCGGAGGCCCAGCCCAAAATTGCTGTTTTTTTGCCTATTTCAGTGTTTCAGAGAAACGGAATATCAAACGGAGTCCAAACAGAATAAACCTTTCTGGAACGTGATTTTCCTCCCGAATATGACCCAAGAGACTTGGACCCTACGCCAAGGAAGCTTCGAGGTGGGCACGAGGTAGGGGGGCGCGCCCTATACCCCCAGGCACGCCCCCCACCCTCGTGGGCCCACCGAAGCTCCACCGACGTACTTCTTCCTCCTATATATACCTACGTACCCCCCAAACGAACAGAGAGGGAGCCAAAAACCTAATTCCACCGCCGCAACTTTCTGTTTCCACGAGATCCCATCTTGGGGCCTGTTCCGGACCTCCGCCGGAGAGGGCCGTCATCACGGAGGGCTTCTACATCATCATAGCCTCTCCGATGAAGTGTGAGTAGTTTACCTCAGACCTTCGGGTCCATAGTTCTTAGCTAGATGGCTTCTTCTCTCTTTTTGGATCTCAATACAAAGTTCTCCCCCTCTCTCGTGGAGATCTATTCGATGTAATCTTCTTCTTTTTGTGGTGTGTTTGTTGAGACCGATGAATTGTGGGTTTATGATCAAGTCTATCTATGAATAATATTTAAATCTTCTCTGAATTCTTTTATGTATGATTGGTTATCTTTGCAAGTCTCTTCGAATTATCCGTTTGGTTTGGCCAACTAGATTGGTAGTTCTTGCCATGGGAGAAGTGCTTAGCTTTGGGTTCGATCTTGCGGTGTCCTTTCCTAGTGACAGAAGGGGTAGCAAGGCACGTATTGCATCGTTGCCATCGAGGATAATAAGATGGGGTTTATTTCATATTGCATGAATTTATCTCTCTACATCATGTCATCTTACTTAAAGCATTACTCTGTTTTTTAACTTAATACTCTAGATGCATGCTGGATAGCGGTCGATGAGTGGAGTAATAGTAGTAGATGCAGAATCATTTCGGTCTACTTGTCACGGACGTGATACCTATATACATGATCATGCCTAGATATTCTCATAACCATGCTCAATTCTGTCAATTGCTCAACGGTAATTTGTTCACCCACCGTAGAATACTTGTGCTCTTGAGAGAAGCCACTAGTGAAACCTATGGCCCCCGGGTCTATTCTCATCATATCAATCTCCATCACTTTAATCTTGCTTTGCTTTTTTACTTTGCCTTTTACTTTTCACTTTGCATCTATATACCAAAAATATTATATCTATCAGATCTCACTCTCGTAAGTGACCGTGAAGGGATTGACAACCCCTAATCGCGTTGGTTGCGAGTAGCTATCGTTTTGTGCAGGTACGAGGGACTTGAGCGTGGCCTCCTACTAGATTGATACCTTGGTTCTCAAAAACTGAGGGAAATACTTACGCTACTCTGGTGCATCATCCCTTCCTCTTCGGGGAAATCCAACGCAAGCTCAAGAGGTAGCAAGAAGAATTTCTGGCGCCGTTGCCGGGGAGTCTATGCAGAAAGTCAACATATCAAGTACCGATCACAATCCCTATCTCTCGCATTACATTAGTTGCCATTTGCCTCTCGTTTTCCTCTCCCCCACTTCACCCTTGCCGTTTTATTCGCACTCTCTTTCTCAATCTCCTTCTCCTTCTTCGCCTCTCTTTTCCGTTTGCTTTTTTTTCGCTTGCCTTTTTGTTTGCTCATGTGTTGGATTGCTTGTTTGTCGCGATGGCTCGACCGAGATTTGGTGATGTTCACCTTAAAAGGTTAGAGGAGATCGAAAACAACGTTAGGAAGTTTATGGTTTTGCAATTTGAGCATACTAATTTCTTTAGAAACGAGCTTAAGGAACAAAAAAGTTTTATGAGTTATATGAATAAAGAGCTTGATGGTATGTCTAAAGAATTTGATGGTATAAGATCCCAAATTGCTCATCTCGAAAAGATGACTGCTGAAATTTCAGATATGCAAGCCACCTTAGTCAATAAGATGGCCGCTAAACCGAATTCCTATGAAAATCAAGATGAAGATCTAAAAGTTATTGATGTGTCTCCTATCAAATATTTGTTTTGCAATATGAATCTTGATGAAACTGAATATGATCTTCCTTTACCTAGAAGGCGTTCTAAAAATTCTGAGTATTTAGATCTTTATGATGAAATTGATGAAAGTGGGATTGAAAGAAATAAAAATCTAGATGTTGCTAAACCCACTATATTGAATTTCAAGGAATTTAATTATGAAAGTTGCTATTTAATTGATTGTATTTCCTTGTTGCAATCCGTGCTAAATTCTCCACATGCTTATAGTCAAAAGAAAGCCTTCACCAAACATATTGTTGATGCCTCGATGCAATCTTATGAAGAAAAACTTGAGTTGAAAGTTTCTATCCCTAGAAAACTCTATGATGAGTGGGAACCAACTATTAAAATTAAAATTAAAGATCATGAGTTTTATGCTTTGTGTGATTTGGGTGCTAGTGTCTCCACTATCCCTAAAACTTTGTGTGATTTGCTAGATTTCCGTGAATTTGATGATTGCTCTCTAAACTTGCATCTTGCGGATTCTACTATTAAGAAACCTATGGGAAGGATTAATGATGTTCTTATTGTTGCAAATAGGAATTATGTGCTCGTAGATTTCATTGTTCTTGATATAGATTGCAATCCTTCTTGCCCTATTATTCTTGGTAGACCTTTCCTTAGAACGGTTGATGCGATTATTGATATGAAGGAAGGGAATATTAGATTTCAATTTCCATTAAAAAAAGGGCATGGAACACTTTCCAAGAAAGAAAATGAAATTGCCATATGAAACTATCATGAGAGCCACTTATGGATTGCCTACCAAAGATGGCAATACCTAGATCTATCCTCGCCTTTATGCCTAGCTAGGGGCGTTAAACGATAGCGCTTGTTGGGAGGCAACCCAATTTTATTTTATTCCTTACTTTTTGATCCTGTTTAGTAATAAATAATTTATTGAGCCTCTGTTTTGGTTGTGTTTTTTGTGTTTAATTAGTGTTTGTGCCAAGTAGAACCGTTGGGAAGACTTGGGGAAAGTCTTGTTGAACTTGCTGTAAAAAACAGAAACTTTAGCGCTCACGAGAACTGCTGTAATTTTTATTTGGAGAGTGCTATTTAGTTAAAAAAATTTGCAGATGATTCATAGATAAATTCCTCACGTCCAGCAATTTATTTTAGAATTTTTGGGGTTCCATATCTTGCGCTAGCTACAGATTACTACAGACTGTTCTGTTTTTGACAGATTCTATTTTTCGTGTGTTGTTTGCTTATTTTGATGAATCTATGGCTAGTAAAATAGTTTATAATCCATAGAGAAGTTGGAATACAGTAGGTTTAAAACCAATATAAATAAATAATGAGTTCATTACAGTACCTTGAAGTGGTCTTTTGTTTTCTTTCTCTAACGGAGCTCACGAGATTTTTATTGAGTTTTGTGTTGTGAAGTTTTCAAGTTTTGGGTGAATTCTTTTGATGGATTATGAAACAAGGAGTGGCAAGAGCATAAGCTTGGGATGCCCATGGCACCCCAAAGATAATCCAAGGACACTAAAAATTCAAAGCTTGGGAGTGCCCCGGAAGGCATCCCCTCTTTCGTCCACTTCTATCGGTAATTTACTTGGAGCTATATTTTTATTCACCAACATGATATGTGTTTTGCTTGGAGCGTCTTGTATTATTTGTGTCTTTGTGTTTTAGTGTGCCATAATCATCCTTGCTGTGCACACCTTTTGAGAGAGCCATACATGAATTAAAATTTGATAGAATACTCTATGTGCTTCACTTATATCTTTTGAGCGTTATAATTTTGCTCTATGTGCTTCACTTATATCTTTTGAGCGTTATAATTTTGCTCTATGTGCTTCACTTATATCTTTTGAGCTATGTAATTTTGCTCTATGTGCTTCACTTGGATATTTTAAGAGCACAGTGGTGGATTTGTTTTAAAGAAACTATTGATCTCTCATGCTTCACTTAAATTATTTTGAGAGTCTCTTAATAGCATGGTAATTTGCTTAATAATAACATGCTCGATATTCAAGATTTGTGAAACTTTCTTTTGAGTGCATTGAATACTAAGAAAAGATTGAAGCATGATAATTGTTTTGAGATATGGAGGTGATAATATTAGAGTCATGCTAGTTGAGTAGTTGTGAATTTAAAGAATACTTGTGTTAAAGTTTGTGATTCCCGTAGCATGCACGTATGGTGAACCGTTATGTGATGAAGTCGGAGCATGATTTATTTATTGATTGTCTTCCTTATGAGTGATGGTCGGGGACGAGCGATGGTCTTTTCCTACCAATCTATCCCCCTAGGAGCATGCGCGTAATACTTTGCTTTGATAACTTCTAGTTTTTTGCAATAAGTATATGAGTTCTTTATGACTAATGTTGAGTCCATGGATTATATGCACTTTTCCCCATCCTTACACCATTGCTAGCCTCTCTAATACTGCGCACTTTTCGCTGGTATCATACACTTACCATATACTTTCCTCAAAACAGCCACCATACCTACCTATCATGGCATTTCCATAGCCATTCCGAGATATATTGCCATGCAACTTTCCACCGTTCCGTTTATTATGGCACGCTCCATCATTGTCATATTGCTAGCACGATCATGTAGTTGACAACGTATTTGTGGCAAAGCCACCGTTCATAATTCTTTCATACATGTCACTCTTGATTCATTGAATATCTCGGTACACCGCTGGAGGCATTCATATAGAGTCATATTTTATTCTAAGTATCGAGTTGTTGAGTTGTAAGAAAAATAAAAGTGTGATGATCATCATTTTTAGAGCATTGTCCCAAGTGAGGAAAGAATGATGGAGACTATGATTCCCCCATAAGTCGGGATGAGACTCCGGACGAAAAATAAAAAAAAGAAAAAAAGAAAAGAGGCCATAAAAAGGCCCAAATAAAAAAATGAGAGAAAAAGAGAGAAGGGACAATGTTACTATCCTTTTACCACACTTGTGCTTCAAAGTAGCAGCATGATCTTCATGATAGAGAGTCTCTGGTTATGTCACTTTCATATACTAGTGGGAATTTTACATTATAGAACTTGGCTTGTATATTCCAATGATGGGCTTCCTCAAAATGCCCTAGGTCTTCGTGAGCAAGCAAGTTGGATGCACACTCACTTAGCTTCTTTTGATGAGCTTTCATATACTTATAGCTCTAGTGCATCCGTTGCATGGCAATCCCTACTCACTCACATTGATATCTATTGATGGGCATCTCCATAGCCCGTTGATACGCCTAGTTGATGTGAGACTATCTTCCTCTCTTTTTGTCTTCTCCACAACCACCATTCTATTCCACATATAGTGCTATATCCATGGCTCATGCTCATGTATTGCGTGAAGATTGAAAAAGTTTTGAAAAAGTTAGAGTATGAAACAATTGCTTGGCTTGTCATCGGGGTTGTGCATGATTTAAATACTTTATGTGGTGAAGATAGAGTATAGCCAGACTATATGATTTTGTAGGGATAACTTTCTTTGGCCATGTTATTTTGAGAAGACATAATTGCTTTGTTAGTATGCTTGAAGTATTATTATTTTTATGTCAATATAAACTTTTGTCTTGAATCTTTCGAATCTGAATATTCATATCACAATTAAGAATATTTGCACTGAAATTATGCCAAGTAGCACTCCGCATCAAAAATTCTCTTTTTATCATTTACCTACTCGAGGACGAGCATGAATTAAGCTTGGGGATGCCTGATATGTCTCCAACGTATCTATAATTTTTGATTGCTCCATGCTATATTATCTACTGTTTTGGACTATATTGGGCTTTATTTTCCACTTTTATATTATTTTTGGGACTAACCTATTAACTGGAGGCCCAGCCCAAAATTGTTGTTTTTTGCCTATTTCAGTGTTTCGAAGAAACGGAATATCAAACGGAGTCCAAACAGAATAAACCTTTCTGGAACGTGATTTTTTCCCGAATATGACCCAGGAGACTTGGACCCTATGCCAAGGAAGCTTCGAGGTGGGCACGAGGTAGGGGGGCGCGCCCTATGCCCCCAGGCGCGCCCCCCACCCTCGTGGGCCCACCGAAGCTCCACCGACGTACTTCTTCCTCCTATATATACCTACGTACCCCCAAACGAACAGAGAGGGAGCCAAAAACCTAATTCCACCGCCGTAACTTTCTGTATCCACGAGATCCCATCTTGGGGCCTGTTCCGGAGCTCCGCCGGAGAGGGCCGTCATCACGGAGGGCTTCTACATCATCATAGCCTCTCCGATGAAGTGTGAGTAGTTTAACTCAGACCTTCGGGTCCATAGTTATTAGCTAGATGGCTTCTTCTCTCTTTTTGGATCTCAATACAAAGTTCTCCCCCTCTCTCGTGGAGATCTATTCGATGTAATCTTCTTCTTTTTGTGGTGTGTTTGTTGAGATCGATGAATTGTGGGTTTATGATCAAGTCTATCTATGAATAATATTTGAATCTTCTCTGAATTCTTTTATGTATGATTGGTTATCTTTGCAAGTCTCTTCGAATTATCCGTTTGGTTTGGCCAACTAGATTGGTAGTTCTTGCCATGGGAGAAGTGCTTAGCTTTGGGTTTGATCTTGCGGTGTCCTTTCCCAGTGATAGAAGGGGCAGCAAGGCACGTATTGCATCGTTGCCATCGAGGATAACAAGATGGGGTTTATTTCATATTGCATGAATTTATCTCTCTACATCATATCATCGTGCTTAAAGCGTTACTCTGTTGTTAACTTAATACTCTAGATGCATGTTGGATAGCGGTCGATGAGTGGAGTAATAGTAGTAGATGCAGAATCGTTTCGGTCTACTTGTCACGGACGTGATGCCTATATACATGATCATGCCTAGATATTCTCATAACTATGCTCAATTCTGTCAATTGCTCAACGGTAATTTTTTCACCCACCGTAGAATACTTATGCTCTTGAGAGAAGCCACTAGTGAAACCTATGGCCCCCGGGTCTATTCTCATCATATAAATCTCCATCACTTTAATCTTGCTTTGCTTTTTTACTTTGCCTTCTACTTTTCACTTTGCATGTCTATACCAAAAATACCAAAAATATTATATCTATTAGATCTCACTCTCGTAAGTGACCATGAAGGGATTGACAACCCCTAATCGCGTTGGTTGCGAGTAGCTATCGTTTTGTGCAGGTACGAGGGACTTGAGCGTGGCCTCCTACTGGATTGATACCTTGGTTCTCAAAAACTGAGGGAAATACTTACGCTACTCTGCTGCATCATCCCTTCCTCTTCAGGGAAATCCAACGCAAGCTCAAGAGGTAGCAGTTATCAACTTCATCGTGTGTATAATACCGTGTTATTTGCACATAAAGTACCGGGAATATGTTTTCAACAACCCCCCCCCCCCCTGCCGCGCGGTTCACCTAAGTATAAGGTATGTTGTGCTTCTATTACCATGATATTCATGCAAACGTTATCGAGGTTATATTTTTCAACAATTTTTCCTCGGGGTCCAAGTTATCATGGTATTTGTACCTAAGTTATCATGTATATGATGCATTATTATCATGATGTTTATACAAACCGGGGTGCATTTTTGACAACTTCTTTCCTTTAGGTCAAAGTTGTCGTGGTGTTTGTGCCTAAGTTATCAGGGTTGCCATGCAGAAATTACCGTGTTGTTTGCACATAAATTACCGGGGAGATGTTTCAATAATTTTTTTCACGCCCGGTCGAAATTACCATGACATTTATACGTAAGTTATCAGGTCCTGGTGCACAAATTAACATGCCATTTGCACAGAAGTAATCTCTCATGTGAAGTTGCCATGATATTTACAACGAGGCTACATACCATGCTATTTACATAGAAATTACTGAAGTATTTTTTTCAACAAGATCGAAGTTACCACATAAGTTATCAATTATCTACTTACTTACAAAGACAATATTGAAGTAAGTTTTCAATAAATTTTTATGGGATGCATTTTGTGGCCGACATGGTAGTCAGAGAAGCATAAAGAAATCTAGTTTTCAAATAGTAAATAACAACTAAACTTGGTTTGGTTGGTTATTGGGTTGGATAATATCCCAGCCGACCTGAGTTCAAATCCTTGCATGCACTTTATTTTTCTTTTCAATCTATGGAACCACCCATGCATGCAGCAAATAATTAGGGGGGAAATCCTTCCTTCTGGAAATGGTTAATTTATATGCACAATGAAAAATCAGGAAACAAATCTCGTAGTTAATGTCATAGCTAATATTTCGCATGCAAGTGCCGTTAGGCTGGTTGTAATGGGAAGTATCATATACTAGTATCATGCATATGATACTAGTGTATGATACTGAAGGAAATATGCCCTAGAGGCAATAATAAAGTTATTATTTATTTCCTTATATCATGATAAATGTTTATTATTCATGCTAGAATTGTATTAACCGGAAACATAATACATCTGTGAATACATAGACAAACAGAGTGTCACTAGTATGCCTCTACTTGACTAGCTCGTTGATCGAAGATGGTTATGTTTCCTAACCATAGACATGAGTTGTCATTTGATTAACGGGATCACATCATTAGGAGAATGATGTGATTGACTTGACCCATTCCGTTAGCTTAGCACTTGATCGTTTAGTTTGTTGCTATTGCTTTCTTCATAACTTATACATGTTCCTATGACTATGAGATTATGCAACTCCCGTTTACCGGAGGAACGCTTTGTGTGCTACCAAACGTCACAATGGAACTGGGTGATTATAAAGGTGCTCTACAGGTGTCTCCAAAGGTACTTGTTGGGTTGGCGTATTTCGAGATTAAGATTTGTCACTCCGATTGTCGGAGAGGTATCTCTGGGCCCTCTCGGTAATGCCATCACTCAAGCCTTGCAAGCATTGCAACTAATAAGTTAGATGCGGGATGATGTATTACGGAAGGAGTAAAGAGACTTGCCGGTAACGAGATTGAACTAGGTATTGAGATACCGACGATCGAATCTCGGGCAAGTAACATACCGATGACAAAGGGAACAACGTATGTTGTTATGCGGTCTGACCGATAAAGATCTTCATAGAATATGTAGGAGCCAATATGAGCATCCTGGTTCCGTTATTGGTTATTGACCGGAGATGTGTCTCGGTCATGTCTACATAGTTCTCGAACCCGTAGGGTCCGCACGCTTAAAGTTCGGTGACGATCGTAATTAGGGTTTTTGTGTTTTGATGTACCGAAGGTTGTTAGGAGTCCCGGATGTGATCACGGACATGACGAGGAGTCTCTAAATGGTCGAGACATAAAGATTGGTATATTGGAAGCCTATATTTGGATATCGGAAACGTTCCGGGTGAAATCGGGATTTTACCGGAGTACCGGGGGGTTACCGGAACCCCCCCGGGGGTTAATGGGCCTACATGGGCCCTAAGGGAAAAGAGGAGGGCCGGCCAGGGCAGGCCGCGCGCCCCCTCCCCCCTAGTCCGAATAGGACAAGGAAGGGGGGGTGGCGCCCCCCTTTCCTCTTTCCCCCTTCCCCTTTCCTTCTCCAACAAGGCAAGAGGGGGCAGTCCTACTCCCGGTGGGAGTAGGACTCCTCCAGGCGCACCCCTAGGGGCCGGCCGCACCTCCCCCCTCCCTCCTTTATATACGAGGGCAGGGGGCACCCCATGACACACAAGTTGATCTTCGTGATCGTTCCTTAGCCGTGTGCGGTGCCCCCTTCCACCATATTCCACCTCAGTCATATCGTAGCGGTGCTTAGGCGAAGCCCTGCGTCGGTAGAACATCATCGCCGTCATCACGCCGTCGTGCTGACGAAACTCTCCCTCAACACTTGGCTGGATCGGAGCTCGAGGGATGTCACCGAGTTGAACGTGTGCAGAACTCGGAGGTGCCGTACGTTCGGTACTTGGATCGGTCGGATCGGGAAGACGTACGACTATTTCCTCTACGTTGTGTCAACGCTTCCGTTGCCGGTCTACGAGGGTACGTAGACAACACTCTCCCCTCTCGTTGCTATGCATCACCATGATCTTGTGTGTGCGTAGGAATTTTTTTGAAATTACTATGTTACCCAACAGTGGCATCCGAGCCAGGTTTTATGTGTTGATGTTATGCACGAGTAGAACACAAGTGAGTTGTGGGCGATATAAGTCATACTGCTTACTAGCATGTTATACTTTGGTTCGGCGGTATTGCTGGATGAAGCGGCCCGGACCGACATTACGCGTACGCTTACGCGAGACTGGTTCTACCGACGTGCTTTGCACACAGGTGGCTGGCGGGTGTCAGTTTCTCCAACTTTAGTTGAACCGAGTGTGGCTACGCCCGGTCCTTGCGAAGGTTAAAACAACACCAACTTGACAAACTATCGTTGTGGTTTTGATGCGTAGGTAAGAACGGTTCTTGCTAAGCCCGTAGCAGCCACGTAAAACTTGCAACAACAAAGTAGAGGACATCTAAGTTGTTTTTGCAAGGCATGTTGTGATGTGATATGGTCAAGACATGATGCTAAATTTTATTGTATGAGATGATCATGTTTTGTAACCGAGTTATCGGCAACTGGCAGGAGCCATATGGTTGTCGCTTTATTGCATGCAATGCAATCGCGCTGTAATGCTTTACTTTATCACTAAGCGATAGCGACAGTCGTGGAAGCATAAGATTGGCGAGACGACAACGAGGCTACGATGGAGATCAAGGTGTCGCGCCGGTGACGATGGTGATCATGACGGTACTTCAGAGATGGAGATCACAAGTACAAGATGATGATGGCCATATCATATCACTTATTGAGGGAGTCCTGGGTTAGGGGGTGTCCGGATGGCCGGACTATGTTGGGGAACGCAGTAATTTCAAAAAATTTCCTACGCACACGCAAGATCATGGTGATGCACAGCAACGAGAGGGGAGAGTGTTGTCTACGTACCAACGCAGACCGACTGCGGAAGCGATCACACAACGTAGAGGAAGTAGTCGTACGTCTTCTTCCCGATCCGACCGATCCAAGCACCGTTACTCCGGCACCTCCGAGTTCTTAGCACACGTTCAGCTCGATGACGTTCCTCGGGATCCGATCCAGCAAAGCGTCGAGGAAGAGTTCCGTCAGCACGACGGCGTGATGAAGATCTTGATGTACTACCGACGCAGGGCTTCGCCTAAGCACTACAACGGTACGATCGAGGTGGAATTTGGTGGCAGGGGGCACCGCACACGGCTAAGGAACGATCTCAAGGATCAAGTTGTGTGTCTTGGGGTGCCCCCTGCCCCCGTATATAAAGGTTGGAGGAGGGGAGCCGGCCGGCCAAGGGAGAGGAGGCGCAGGGGAGTCCTACTCCCACCGGGAGTAGGACTCCTCCCCCCAATCCTAATCCTATTAGGACTCCCGGGGGGAAAAGGAGAGAGAAGGGGGGCCGGCCCCTATCCTAGTCCTACTAGGACTTTGGGAAGGGGGGCGTCGGCCAGCTTGTGGGCTTTCCCTTTTTCTCCTTTTCCACTAAGGCCCAATAGGCCCATTAGTCTCCCGGGGGGTTCCGGTAACCCTCCCGGTATTCCGGTAAAATCCCGATTTCACCCAGAACACTTCCGATGTCCAAACATAGGCTTCCAATATATCAATCATTATGTCTCGACCATTTCGAGACTCCTCGTCATGTCCGTGATCTCATCCGGGACTCCGAACAACCTTCGGTACATCAAAATGCATAAACTCATAATAACTGTCATCGTAACGTTAAGCGTGCGGACCCTACGGTTCGAGAACAATGTAGACATGACCGAGACACGTCTCCGGTCAATAACCAATAGCGGGACCTGGATGCCCATATTGGCTCCTACATATTCTATGAAGATCTTTATCGGTCAGACCGTATAACAACATACGTTGTTCCCTTTGTCAACGGTATGTTACTTGCCCGAGATTCGATCGTCGGTATCCAATACCTAGTTCAATCTCGTTACCGGCAAGTCTCTTTACTCGTTCCGTAATACATCATCTCACAACTAACATATTAGTTGCAGTGCTTGCAAGGCTTATGTGATGTGCATTACCGAGAGGGCCCAGAGATACCTCTCCGACAATCGGAGTGACAAACCCTAATCTCGAAATACGCCAACCCAACATCTACCATTGGAGACACCTGTAGTACTCCTTTATAATCACCCAGTTATGTTGTGACGTTTGGTAGTACCCAAAGTGTTCCTCCGGTAAACGGGAGTTGCATAATCTCATAGTTATAGGAACATGTATAAGTCATGAAGAAAGCAATAGCAACATACTAAACGATCGGGTGCTAAGCTAATGGAATGGGTCATGTCAATCAGATCATTCTACTAATGATGTGACCTCGTTAATCAAATAACAACTCCTTGTTCATGGTTAGGAAACATAACCATCTTTGATTAACGAGCTAGTCAAGTAGAGGCATACTAGTGACACTCTGTTGGTCTATGTATTCACACATGTATTATGTTTCCGGTTAATACAATTCTAGCATGAATAATAAACATTTATCATGATATAAGGAAATAAATAATAACTTTATTATTGCCTCTAGGGCATATTTCCTTCAGTCTCCCACTTGCACTAGAGTCAATAATCTAGATTACACAGTAATGATTCTAACACCCATGGAGCCTTGGTGCTGATCATGTTTTGCTCGTGGAAGAGGCTTAGTCAACGGGTCTGCAACATTCAGATCCGTATGTATCTTGCAAATCTCTATGTCTCCCACCTGGACTAAATCCCGAATGGAGTTGAAGCGTCTCTTGATGTGTTTGGTTCTTTTGTGAAATCTGGATTCCTTTGCCAAGGCAATTGCACCAGTATTGTCACAGAAGATTTTCATTGGACCCGATGCACTAGGTATGACACCTAGATCGGATATGAACTCCTTCATCCAGACTCCTTCGTTTGCTGCTTCCGAAGCAGCTATGTACTCCGCTTCACATGTAGATCCCGCTACGACGCTTTGTTTAGAACTGCACCAACTGACAGCTCCACCGTTTAAAGTAAACACGTATCCGGTTTGCGATTTAGAATCGTCCGGATCAGTGTCAAAGCTTGCATCAACGTAACCTCTTACGGTGAGCTCTTTGTCACCTCCATATACGAGAAACATATCCTTAGTCCTTTTCAGGTATTTCAGGATGTTCTTGACCGCTGTCCAGTGATCCATTCCAGGATTACTTTGGTACCTCCCTGCTAAACTTATAGCAAGGCACACATCAGGTCTGGTACACAGCATTGCATACATGATAGAGTCTATGGCTGAAGCATAGGGAACATCTTTCATTTTCTCTCTATCTTCTGCAGTGGTCGGGCATTGAGTCTGACTCAACTTCACACCTTGTAACACAGGCAAGAACCCTTTCTTTGCTTGATCCATTTTGAATTTCTTCAAAATCTTGTCCAGGTATGTGCTTTGTGAAAGTCCAATTAAGCGTCTTGATCTATCTCTATAGATCTTTATGCCTAATATGTAAGCAGCTTCCCCGAGGTCTTTCATCGAAAAACTTTTATTCAAGTATCCCTTTATGCTATCCAGAAATTCTATATCATTTCCAATTAGCAATATGTCATCCACATATAATATCAGAAATGCTACAGAGCTCCCACTCACTTTCTTGTAAATACAGGCTTCTCCAAAAGTCTGTATAAAGCCAAATGCTTTGATCACACTATCAAAGCGTTTATTCCAACTCCGAGATGCTTGCACCAGTCCATAAATGGATCGCTGGAGTTTGCATACTTTGTTAGCTCCTTTTGGATCGACAAAACCTTCTGGTTGTACCATATACAACTCTTCTTCCAGAAATCCATTCAGGAATGCAGTTTTGACATCCATCTGCCATATTTCATAATCATAAAATGCGGCAATTGCTAACATAATTCTGACGGACTTAAGCATCGCTACGGGTGAGAAAGTCTCATCGTAGTCAACCCCTTGAACTTGTCGAAAACCTTTTGCAACAAGTCGAGCTTTATAGACAGTAACATTACCGTCAGCGTCAGTCTTTTTCTTGAAGATCCATTTATTCTCAATTGCTTGCCGATCATCGGGCAAGTCAACCAAAGTCCATACTTTGTTCTCATACATGGATCCCATCTCAGATTTCATGGCCTCAAGCCACTTTGCGGAATCTGGGCTCACCATCGCTTCTTCATAGTTCGTAGGTTCATCATGATCTAGCATCATGACTTCCAGAACTGGATTACCGTACCACTCTGGTGCGGATCTCACTCTAGTTGATCTACGTGGTTCAGTAGTATCTTGTTCTGAAGCTTCATGATCATCATCATTAGCTTCCTCACTGATTGGCATAGGTGTCGCAGAAACAGTTTTCTGTGATGTACTATTTTCCAATAAGGGAGCAGGTACAGTTACCTCGTCAAGTTCTACTTTCCTCCCACTCACTTCTTTCGAGAGAAACTCCTTCTCTAGAAATGATCCATTCTTAGCAACGAATGTCTTGCCTTCGGATCTGTGATAGAAGGTATACCCAACAGTTTCCTTTGGGTATCCTATGAAGAAACATTTCTCCGCTTTGGGTTCGAGCTTATCAGGTTGAAGCTTTTTCACATAAGCATCGCAGCCCCAAACTTTGAGAAACGACAACTTTGGTTTCTTGCCAAACCATAGTTCATAAGGCGTCGTCTCAACGGATTTTGATGGTGCCCTATTTAACGTGAATGTGGCCGTCTCTAAAGCATAACCCCAAAACGATAGCGGTAAATCAGTAAGAGACATCATGGATCGCACCATATCTAGTAAAGTACGATTACGACGTTCGGACACACCATTACGCTGTGGTGTTCCGGGTGGCGTGAGTTGCGAAACTATTCCACAATTTTTCAAATGTATACCAAACTCGTAACTCAAATATTCTCCTCCACGATCAGATTGTAGAAACTTTATTTTCTTGTTACGATGATTTTCAACTTCACTCTGAAATTCTTTGAACCTTTCAAATGTTTCAGACTTATGTTTCATTAAGTAGATATACCCATATCTTCTTAAATCATCTGTGAAGGTGAGAAAATAACGATATCCGCCACGAGCCTCAATATTCATCGGACCACATACATTGGTATGTATGATTTCCAACAAATCTGTTGCTCTCTCCATAGTACCGGAGAACGGTGTTTTAGTCATCTTGCCTATGAGGCACGGTTCGCAAGTACCAAGTGATTCATAATCAAGTGGTTCCAAAAGCCCATCAGTATGGAGTTTCTTCATGCGCTTTACACCGATATGACCTAAACGGCAGTGCCACAAATAAGTTGCACTATCATTATTAACTTTGCATCTTTTGGCTTCTACATTATGAATATGTGTATTACTATCTTCGAGATTCAACAAGAATAGACCACTCTTCAAAGGTGCATGACCATAAAAGATATTATTCATATAAATAGAACAACCATTATTCTCTGATTTAAATGAATAACCATCTCGCATTAAACAAGATCCAGATATAATGTTCATGCTCAACGCTGGCACCAAATAACAATTATTTAGGTCTAATATTAATCCCGAAGGTAGATGTAGAGGTAGCGTGCCGACCGCGATCACATCGACTTTGGAACCGTTTCCCACGCGCATCGTCACCTCGTCCTTTGCTAGCGTCCGCTTATTCCGTAGTCCCTGTTTCGAGTTGCAAATATTAGCAACAGAACCAGTATCAAATACCCAGGTGCTACTGCGAGCTCTAGTAAGGTACACATCAATAACATGTATATCACATATACCTTTGCTCACTTTGCCATCCTTCTTATCCGCCAAATACTTGGGGCAGTTCCGCTTCCAGTGTCCAATCTGCTTGCAGTAGAAGCACTCAGTTTCAGGCTTAGGTCCAGACTTGGGTTTCTTCTCTTGAGCAGCAACTTGCTTGCTGTTCTTCTTGAAGTTCCCCTTCTTCTTTCCTTTGCCCTTTTTCTTGAAACCAGTGGTTTTGTTAACCATCAACACTTGATGCTCCTTCTTGATTTCTACCTCCGCAGCTTTCAGCATTGCGAAGAGCTCGGGAATAGTCTTGTTCATCCCTTGCATATTATAGTTCATCACGAAGCTCTTGTAGCTTGGTGGCAGTGATTGGAGAATTCTGTCAATGACGCAATCATCTGGAAGATTAACTCCCATCTGAATCAAGTGATTATTATACCCAGACATTTTGAGTATATGCTCACTGACAGAACTGTTCTCCTCCATCTTGCAGCTATAGAACTTATTGGAGACTTCATATCTCTCAATTCAGGCATTTGCTTGAAATATTAACTTCAACTCCTGGAACATCTCATATGCTCCATGACGTTCAAAACGTCGTTGAAGTCCCGATTCTAAGCCGTAAAGCATGGCACACTGAACTATCGAGTAGTCATCAGCTTTGCTCTGCCAGACGTTCATAACATCTGGCGTTGCTCCAGCAGCAGGCCTGGCACCCAGCGGTGCTTCCAGGACGTAATTCTTCTGTGCAGCAATGAGGATAATCCTCAGGTTACGGACCCAGTCCGTGTAATTGCTACCATCATCTTTCAACTTTGCTTTCTCAAGGAACGCATTAAAATTCAACGGAACAACAGCACGAGCCATCTATCTACAATCAACATAAACAAGCAAGATACTATCAGGTACTAAGTTCATGATAAGTTTAAGTTCAGTTTAATCAAATTACTTAGGAACTCCCACTTAGATAGACATCCCTCTAATCCTCTAAGTGATCACGTGATCCAAATCAACTAAACCATAACCGATCATCACGTGAGATGGAGTAGTTTTCAATGGTGAACATCGTCATGTTGATCATATCTACTATATGATTCACGCTCGACCTTTCGGTCTCTGTGTTCCGAGGCCATATCTGCATATGCTAGGCTCGTCAAGTTTAACCTGAGTATTCTGCGTGTGCAAAACTGGCTTGCACCCGTTGTAGATGGACGTAGAGCTTATCACACCCGATCATCACGTGGTGTCTGGGCACGACGAACTTTGGCAACGGTGCATACTCAGGGAGAACACTTCTTGATAATTTAGTGAGAGATCATCTTATAATGCTACCGTCAATCAAAGCAAGATAAGATGCATAAAAGGATAAACATCACATGCAATCAATATAAGTGATATGATATGGCCATCATCATCTTGTGCTTGTGATCTCCATCTCTGAAGCACCGTCATGATCACCATCGTCACCGGCGCGCCACCTTGATCTCCATCGTAGCACCATTGTCGTCTCGCCAATCTTATGCTTCCACGACTATCACTACCGCTTAGTAATAAAGTAAAGCATTACATCGCGATTGCATTGCATACAATAAAGCGACAACCATATGGCTCCTGCCAGTTGCCGATAACTCGGTTACAAAACATGATCATCTCATACAATAAAATCAGCATCATGCCTTGACCATATCACATCACAACATACCCTGCAAAAACAAGTTAGACGTCCTCTACTTTGTTGTTGCAAGTTTTACGTGGCTGCTACGGGCTTAAGTAAGAACTCATCTCACCTATGCATCAAAACCACAACGATAGTTCGTCAAATAGACTCCGTTTTAACCTTCTCAAGGACCGGGCGTAGTCACACTTGGTTCAACTAAAGTTGGAGAGACAGTCTTCCGCAAGCCATCTATGTGCAAAGCACGTCGAGGGAACCGGTCTCGCGTAAGAGTACGCGTAAGGTTGGTCCGGATCGTCTCAACCAACAATACCGCCGAACCAAAGTATGACATGCTCGTAGGCAGTATGACTTGTATCGCCCACAACTCACTTGTGTTCTACTCGTGCAAATAACATCAAACCATAAAACCTAGGCTCGGATGCCACTGTTGGGGAACGCAGTAATTTCAAAAAATTTCCTACGCACACGCAAGATCATGGTGATGCACAGCAACGAGAGGGGAGAGTGTTGTCTACGTACCAACGCAGACCGACTGCGGAAGCGATCACACAACGTAGAGGAAGTAGTCGTACGTCTTCTTCCCGATCCGACCGATCCAAGCACCGTTACTCCGGCACCTCCGAGTTCTTAGCACACGTTCAGCTCGATGACGTTCCTCGGGCTCCGATCCAGCAAAGCGTCGAGGAAGAGTTCCGTCAGCACGACGGCGTGATGACGATCTTGATGTACTACCGACGCAGGGCTTCGCCTAAGCACTACAACGGTACGATCGAGGTGGAATTTGGTGGCAGGGGGCACCGCACACGGCTAAGGAACGATCTCAAGGATCAAGTTGTGTGTCTTGGGGTGCCCCCTGCCCCCGTATATAAAGGTTGGAGGAGGGGAGCCGGCCAGCCAAGGGAGAGGAGGCGCAGGGGAGTCCTACTCCCACCGGGAGTAGGACTCCTCCCCCCAATCCTAATCCTATTAGGACTCCCGGGGGGAAAAGGAGAGAGAAGGGGGGCCGGCCCCTATCCTAGTCCAACTAGGACTTTGGGAAGGGGGGCGTCAGCCAGCTTGTGGGCTTTCCCTTTTTCTCCTTTTCCACTAAGGCCCAATAGGCCCATTAGTCTCCCGGGGGGTTCCGGTAACCCTCCCGGTATTCCGGTAAAATCCCGATTTCACCCGGAACACTTCCGATGTCCAAACATAGGCTTCCAATATATCAATCTTTATGTCTCGACCATTTCGAGACTCCTCGTCATGTCCGTGATCTCATCCGGGACTCCGAACAACCTTCGGTACATCAAAATGCATAAACTCATAATAACTGTCATCGTAACGTTAAGCGTGCGAACCCTACGGTTCGAGAACAATGTAGACATGACTGAGACACGTCTCCGGTCAATAACCAATAGCGGGACCTGGATGCCCATATTGGCTCCTACATATTCTACGAAGATCTTTATCGGTCAGACCGTATAACAACATACGTTGTTCCCTTTGTCATCGGTATGTTACTTGCCCGAGATTCGATCGTCGGTATCCAATACCTAGTTCAATCTCGTTACCGGCAAGTCTCTTTACTCGTTCCGTAATACATCATCTCACAACTAACATATTAGTTGCAGTGCTTGCAAGGCTTATGTGATGTGCATTACCGAGAGGGCCCAGAGATACCTCTCCGACAATCGGAGTGACAAACCCTAATCTCGAAATACGCCAACCCAACATCTACCATTGGAGACACCTGTAGTACTCCTTTATAATCACCCAGTTACGTTGTGACGTTTGGTAGTACCCAAAGTGTTCCTCCGGTAAACGGGAGTTGTATAATCTCATAGTTATAGGAACATGTATAAGTCATGAAGAAAGCAATAGCAACATACTAAACGATCGGGTGCTAAGCTAATGGAATGGGTCATGTCAATCAGATCATTCTACTAATGATGTGACCTCGTTAATCAAATAACAACTCCTTGTTCATGGTTAGGAAACATAACCATCTTTGATTAACGAGCTAGTCAAGTAGAGGCATACTAGTGACACTCTGTTGGTCTATGTATTCACACATGTATTATGTTTCCGGTTAATACAATTCTAGCATGAATAATAAACATTTATCATGATATAAGGAAATAAATAATAACTTTATTATTGCCTCTAGGGCATATTTCCTTCAGACTATACCTTCAGCCGGACTCCTGGACTATGAAGATACAAGATTGAAGACTTTGTCCCGTGTCCGGAAAGGACTTTCCTTGGCGTGGAGGGAAAGCTTGGCGATATGGATATGCAGATCTCCTACCATTGTAACTGACTTTGTGTAACCCTAACCCTATCCAGTGTCTATATAAACTGGAGGGTTTTAGTCTGTAGGACAACATAGATAACAATCATACCATAGGCTAGCTTCTAGGGTTTAGCCTCTCCGATCTCGTGGTAGATCTACTCTTGTACTACCCATATCATCAATATTAATCAAGCAGGACGTAGGGTTTTACCTCCATCAAGAGGGCCCGAACCTGGGTAAAACTTCGCGTCCCTTGCCTCCTGTTACCATCCGGCCTAGACGCACAGTTCGGGACCCCCTACCCGAGATCCGCCGGTTTTGACACCGACATTGGTGCTTTCATTGAGAGTTCCTCTGTGTCGTCGCCATCAGGAAGGATGCCTCGCCCCGTCTTTAAAGACGGCACCGTTGCTAAGGGAGCTTTGGCTGTCGGCCAAACCCTCCGGCTAGGTGGTTTTCTTATGATCGCCTGTTCGGCTTCTACACCGATGATGACCTCTCGAGCCATCGAAAACAATCTTCATGTCAGCTCGAAACTTGCCGAGCAGTTAGATCCAATGGAGCTCTCCTCCATAAACGAGCTCTTGGATCGCATCACCGCCCTGGGAGTCGCTACGAATTATGACCAGATTGGGCCTAAACCCGATCTGAGAGAGATTAACTCTCCCCAAGTCACCCATCACGTTGCCGTGGTAGAGGGACAGTGCGGCGACCCTTCATCTATCTTAAGGACTAACTACGTCCGGATTCCCGATCCCTCCAAGACGGATACTCGCGGAGGGGAGGATATCACTCAAGACCTGAACTTAGAGTCAGGCGACAGGCTGGATTCATTGGACAACATCCAGGAATCCAAATTTTTGAGTTCGGAAACTCCTCGGCCTCTGAGCCTCAGGTTGGGTGAGGCTTCGGATCTAATTCCACCCACCCACCGGAACATAAGCGATCTATCCCAAATCAGGCAAGAGCCCGAAGAAACAGTACATCATTACTGGGCCAGATTCCTCCTGGTTAGGACCAGGATAAAGGACTGTCGCGAGGAAGACGCAATCTCAATCTTCTGCAATAATTGCATGGACAAGGGAATCCTCAACGCCATAAGTCGCCGTGATATTACACACTTCGCTGACTTGGCGTCCATCGTACGAAAGTACTGTGTGATGGAAAGCGCCTGGAAAACCAAAATAAAATTTTGGGACGATCCGGCCCTGAATACAAACCCAGTCCGAAATAAAAGGGTGCATCATCGCCAGACACCCGGGTCAAACACCAAAAAGCAAAAACCCTCTACAGGGCATGGAACCATACTGGAAGGATGGCTCAATGGACCTTGTAAAATTCACAGTACAGAGGACGCCACACCAACTCACAACCTTAGAGCATGTTGGATACTCCGGCAGGTGGCCAAAATTGGCGAAGATCTCCTAATTCCGGAGGCCACAGAAAGCCACCCCAGAGACACGAATACGGTATTAACAATCTTCGAGACTTTCGCATCAAATAATATGCGAAAAAGGACACTCCGCAGCCTTGCCGAAGTCTACCAAGTAGCAACAATAAACCCATGGAGTGACACGGCTATTACCTTTAACGCCAGTGATGAACCTAAATTCCGAATAGCCCGAGCACCAGCCGCATTGGTCCTCAGTCCAATAGTGGATGGCTTTCGTCTTACCAAGGTACTCATGGACGACGGCAGCGGATTGAACCTCATTTACGAGGAAACCCTTCAAAAATGGAAATAGACTGGAACAACATTGAGCGAAGCAGCACAACCTTTAGAGGAATAATCCCCAGTCGGGAAGCGCGTTGTACAGGAAAAATCACACTAGATGTGGTGTTCGGCACGCCGGATAATTACAGGTCCGAAGAGGTCACGTTCCATGTGGCTCCATTCAGCAACGGTTATCACGCTCTGCTAGGGCGGGAAGCGTTTACAATCTTCCAAGCAATACCCCATTACAGGTACATGAAGCTCAAGATGCCCGGGCCTAACGGGATCATCACTCTCGCTAGTGATCCATACATAGCACTCCGCGCCGAAAACAAGACAGCCGCACTGGCCCTCGAGGCACTATCCGAAGCCCTAGCGGCTGAGGAACTGACTGCGCTGCGCTCCATGGTGAATAGGGACGATGTGGTACTCGACAAAAGATCCAAGTCCACCTCCTTTAAACCGGCAGACAAAATAGTCAAATTCCAGGTCCATCCAACGGACCCCAACAAAACAGCTTCCATTGGGGCACATTTAAACCCTGATGTAGACGCCGCACTGCGAGAGTTCCTACAAGAGAACTAGGACATTTTTGCCTGGCACCCTTCAGACATGCCAGGAATCCCACGCAGGCTGGCCGAGCACAGCTTAAATATCCTAAAAACATTCAAACCTATCAAACAAGCTCTTCGGCGTTTTTCTGAACCTAAGAGATAGGCCATGGGAGAAGAGCTAGCAAAGCTATTGGAGGCCGGATTCATTAGAGATATAAAACATCCGGACTGGCTAGCAAACCTGGTGATGGTACCAAAGAAGGACAAATCCTGGCGCCTGTGCGTTGATTTTAAAGACCTTAACAAGGCTTGCCCAAAGGATCCCTTCCCCCTCCCCCGCATCGATCAAATTATCGACGCTACCGCAGGACACGATTCGTTGTGTTTCCTCGACACATATTCCGGCTACCATCAAATCAAGATGGCAGAATCAGACCAAGACGCAACGGCATTTACCACACCATACGGCCCATTCTGCTTCAACACAATGCCCTTCGGGCTCAAAAACGCCGGCGCAACATATCAGCGCATGATTCAGACATGTCTGGCAAACCAGATCGGCAAAATAGTGGAGGCATATGTAGATGATGTGGTCGTAAAAACAAGACACGTCGAATGTCTAGTAGACGACTTGAGGCTCACATTTGATAACCTCCGAACATACGACATCAAGCTCAACCCGGAAAAATGCATTTTTGGTGTTCCAGCCGGAAAGCTCTTGGGCTTCATTGTATCCGGTAGAGGAATTGAAGAAAATCCAACCAAGATCCGAGCTCTGTCACAATTGGATATCCCAAAGGACCTCAAACAAATACAAAAGTTAACCGGATGCGTGGCGGCTCTAAGCCGCTTTATCTCCCGCTTGGGAGAAAAAGCCCTACCCCTTTACCGCCTCCTTCAGCGCACCGAACACTTCGAATGGACGGATGCAGCCACGGTCGGACTCGACGAAATAAAAGCCATATTGGCAACAAACCCAGTCCTGGCCGCGCCAAACATTGGCGAACCAATGCTATTGTACATTGCAGCAACACATCAGGTTGTAAGCACGGTACTCGTCGTCGAACGAGAAACGGACGGACACAAATCCCCCCTTCAAAAGCCGGTCTATTATGTGTCCACTGTCCTCACTCCGTGCAAATCACGGTACCCGCATTATCAAAAGATTGCGTACGCGGTATTCATGGCATCCCGGAAGCTACGACACTACTTTCAAGAGTGTTCAATAACAGTAGCCTCGGAAGTACCACTTAACGATATTATAAACAACCGCGACGCAACGGGCCGGATTGCAAAATGGGCCATTGAGCTCCTCCCGTTTGACATAACTTATAAGCCACGGGGAGCCATCAAGTCGCAAGTTTTGGCCGACTTTGTCGTAGAATGGACGGAGGCCGAACTCCCTGAAGAGTATGGCACATATTCAAATTGGATCATGCATTTCGACGGCTCCAAGATGTTGGCCGGACTAGGGGCTGGCGTCGTTTTGACGTCCCCCATAGGAGACATGGTTCAATACATACTCCAGATTATGTACACATACTCCAACAATGCAGCCGAATATGAGGCCCTTTTACATGGTCTCCGGATGGCAGTATCCATGGGCATTCAACGCCTAGAGGTGCGCGGGGACTCGAACCTCTCAATATCCCGAATAAATGGAGACTTCGATGCCAAGGGTCCAAAAATGGCAGCTTACCACAATGCCGTCCTAAAAATGTCAGCTCGGTTCGAAGGGCTTGAATTTCACCATATAGCCCGGGAAAAATATCAGGCGGCAGATGTCCTGGCACGCATCGGCGCAAAACGCGATGTAGTCCCCCCAACATCTTCTTGGAAAGGCTGTTCAAGCCATCTGTAGTATGGGAAGGGGAGCCGAACAATAACAGCCCGGACCCAACCGCACTGCCCGACATCGAACATTCGGACACAATCGGAGGCTCTGCCAATGAAATAACACCTTCAGCCCACGTAATAATGGTCGTCATTGCCTCGTGGACAGAACCATTCCTCGCCTACCTTACTAGGCAGGAACTCCCCGAGGACCAAAATGAGGCACGCTGCATCGTGCGGCGATCCAACGCCTACAAAGTCCATGAGGGAGAGCTTTATAAGAAAAGCACTACCGGAGTCTTTCAAAGGTGCATCTCCGAAGAGGAAGGGCGGAACCTCCTGGCTGAAATTCATGCCGGACTCGGCGGTCATCACGCTGCAGCTTGGTCCCTCGTGAGCAAGGCCTTCCGTACAGATTTTTATTGGCCGACGGCCCGGGCAGACGCCCAGGACTTAGTCCAACGATGCGTCGGTTGCCAGCTCTTTGCAAACCAAAGCCATATGCCACCCACCGCCCTCCAAACTATCCCCATCACTTGGCCCTTCGCAGTCTGGGGGCTTGACATGGTTGGACCCCTTAAAGGCGGAACCCATAAGCAAAAATACTTACTAGTCATGGTGGGTAAGTTCACCAAATGGATAGAAGCCAAGCCTGTTAAGACAGCCGAATCCGGACCGGTGATAGACTTTATATCCGGGGTCGTACACCGTTACGGCGTCCCCCACAACATCATCACGGATAACGGCACGAACTTTACGGCCGACGAGGTAAAACTCTGGTGCAAAAACATGGGCGTCAAGCTCGATTATGCTTCCGTCTATCACCCACAAACTAACGACCAGGTCGAACGTGCAAATGGTCTTATCATGAGCGGCATCAAACCCAGATTAGTGCGGTCCCTCAAGGAATCTAACACACACTGGGTAGAGGAGCTCGACTCCGTACTCTAGGGGTTGTGGACCACGCCGAATCGCACCACCGGATACACACCATTCTTTATGGTGTACGACGCAGAGCCAGTTTTGCCTTGCGACATAATTCATGACTCACCTCGAGTGCGCATGTACGAAGAAAGAGAAGCCAAGCTCGATCGGCAGGACAGTTTGGACGCATTGGAGGAGGAGCGTGACGTGGCAAAAGCCCGTTCCGCATTCTATCAACAACAGGCTCGAAGATACCAAAGCAGAGAAGTACGGGCCAAAAATTACAACGTTGGCGAATTAGTTCTACGCCTGCCGGACAAGAAAAAGGACAAACTCAAGCCAAAGTGGGAAGGTCCCTTCATAATTGACCAAGTCCTGACTGGTGGAGCATACCGCCTGCGAGATGCATCGGATAACCGACTCGAGCCAAACCCATGGAACGCAGCCCGTCTACGAAGATTCTATGCCTAGCGCCGGACTCTGTGTTCGTCTCCTTCCTCTGTCCATTTTTTACATACTTTCTGTCTTACATTTCTCTCCTTCTCCTCTCTCTTTCTCTTATAGCCTTCAAAGGCTCATAAAATGACGCGCTATTCGCGCTCATTAAACCTGGGGGCTTCTTTAAACAGAAGCTTATTTATACAGGCTTCATGCCCAACACATGTGTCACACTTCCGCATGTACCTTTTATTCGCCATGATATGCATCGATATGACTTAAGTTTTGGCCAAGCTGGGTTGCCTGGCTCCTGTGCTTACCCCTACGTTCCCGATTGTTCGGCTAGGTGGTAAAGGGAGCACCTCTGTGATTGTTACTACCGGGCCAGCCGGATGTGTACCTCAGACTGGGTGAAGCCGAAAGCTAGCGTTCTTAAGGGAATATTTGGTCGGTGAACTAAAGATGATCCTTTTTATTATCTATACGCCCCAGATGTTTTTCCTGCGCCTCTTTTCGCAGAATGGACATGCACTTTATGGCATGCCTCCCAAGGAAAGGAACCCCTAACGGAACTATTCTCCCTGGAAGATGTTTCTTACTAACCATGTAATATAACATAACTAGTTGGGCACTTGTCTGTTCACGCACTAATGACCCCTACGCCTGGTCTCCATGCATTCCCTGGTTCTTATATAACCGCATGGGAATCCAGACACACACCGGACCGTCAGGTCCCGAGGCTGAAGCGAAAAGGTCGGCCATGACAAACGATCTACAATCCGGCTAGAAGGCATTATAAATGTCAATTAAATTACATAGTCATTCTGACTGATTGTATTCCTCTTCAATACCATCTAACAGGCTGTCTAATTTACAGTCCTGCTGGGAATACTTTGCGGCCAATTCTACTTGGCCGTATACTAAGCTTACAGGGATCTCCTTCCCATCGGGCCCCACAGGACCGACCTCGGCCATGTGGTTGGGGTCAGCCTTTGTGTACCGCGTCTTCACCATGGCCCAGGCCTCCCTAGCGCCTTGACGGCAGGCCGATATCTTCCACAATCGAAAGCGCCGCCGTGCTCCCTTTAGCTTCTCCGCAAGCTCTCCAAGACCTTCGGGCATGGAGATGGATGGCCACAAGGCCTGGGTGACGCCTTGCATCGCCTGCCGAACTCGCTCGAGCAGTTGCGAGAGCTCGGGAAGAAGGTCACCCATGGAACCAAGCATCTCCTCTGCAGGACGACTTGTTAGCACACCTACAGACATTACTCTGTTAATCGACTTCCCCGCCGAACTTTTTTCAAAGGTTCGTTCAAGCACTTACTAAATATGCCGCGCCAAAGCCGCTGATTCTCCTTAACGGAGTCCAACAGCTGGGCACGAACATCCTTCAGTTCAACGCCCAGCTTGGTGTTGGCATCTTGGAGATCGTTCTTCTCCTGCCTCACCTTTGTCAGCACCTTCTCACCAGCCTTCAGCTGGCGTAGGAGGTGTTGCCTTTCCGGATTCAATCCGGCGCCATCTGCAATTTCATTTGTCAGATTCACACCCATGCCGCGCTTCACAAAATGCTTATCTTTCGGAGTGTATATTACCAGAGGGGGTCTCCTTGGGCTCCCCTGCCGCGGCTAGTGCGGCCTCAAGTTGGGCTTTGCACTCTTCCAGCTCCTGGGACAGTAGGGAATTCTTTTCTATAAGAACCTGCATAACAAATGATCCTTAAATCAGTTATTCTAACTGTTTCAAGTCTCGGGGGCTACTGGTATATATATATATAATTACCAAAATTTTCTTACCCGTATGTCTTTTACATATTGCTCCGTGGCTCTGGCTAGACCATTTTGAGCGGCACGGAGGTACGCATCTCCCGACTTGAAGGCATCTAATGCCTCTTGGGAGAAACAAGTGTCGTGAAGAATTGTCCGGCGACGCCTGTGGTTCATGGCACTCTCCACCTCAGAGTTGGTGGCAGACAACCTGTCCACATCCTCCGTCGGAGGAGCGTCCGGTGCGCGCCTTGTGTTCGCCTCCGCCTCCGGACCAGGCTTTGGAGCTTGGCTGGTGGAGACGCGATTGGTAGCCTCTCCGAATATAGTCCGGCGAGGTCTCTTCGTCCTGAAGAGAGCACGAGTGTTAATATGCCTTAAAGGTATAACACCTAGGATAAGGAGGCGCGCCATACCTTTGCGCCGACGCCTCGGTCCGGACTGCACCTCTTTTCTGCCCACGGGGCCCTGCGGCCCCTCGTTGGCTTGTCGCTGCAGGTTCGGCCTCCCGTCTCAGAAACCTCCCCTGCAAAGCTCGGTTGTGATCAGGAAACTGAAAACACGAGGGGGCGGACCCCTATTCAGGGTACTAGGACTTCAATCTCAGTTACCTGGGAGGCCGGGATTAGCCCTGGGTAATCGGCCGTAATGGCCACCAAGGCCTTGTCCTTGCTCAATTGATGGAACACTCCATCGATCAGCTCCACAGATACGTCCGGATCCTCTTGAGAGGCTGGGTCGAGGGACCGTCCTGGGTCCTCAGGTTGTGGAGGAGGGCTGTTTATTTCTTTAACAGCCTGGTGCAGTTCCTGCGTTGAAGTCGCTAGACTAAATATTTAACAATGGGGATATAAAGGATGGGCAAAATGCGACCACTTACCCAGCTTGGAGGATTGTACATAGAAAATCCACCCTTTGGGTCGACGCGGAGAAAATCCTCCTCTTCTCCCTTGTACAAAGCAGACAAGGTCTTTGTCAGAGCCGCAGCCGAATCCGGCCCCTTACGGCCGTAGCGAGTGGTGTCATCCTCCCCGTTGAAGTCCCACATGGGGTGGCCTCTATACTGTAGCGGCTGCACCCCTCGCATGATGCATGCGGCCATGACCCCGATCATGGTCAGTCCGGAATGAGCTAACAATCTTATCCGGCCCATCAGGTAAATAACGTCCTTGTCACTTTCCCTCTGAGGGCTCCGTGGACGCCAACTTAGGCGCTTCTTTAGTGGAGCACTGTTGAACTCAGGGAGGCCGATCCGGACAGGATCCGGCAGCAGGACGTCCTCTATGTAAAACCATTCCGAGGGCAAGTCCTCGGACGCCTTCTTTGGGGTTCCGGATAGGTATCCGGTCCCGGCGATGCGCCACACTTCGGCTCCGCCCACTTGATATATTGACCCCTTCTTAGAACGGGGCACAAGGCAGAATAGCTCTTTCCACAGCCCGAAATGAGCCTCAACACCCAAAAACAGCTCGCAAAGGGCTACGAAGCCCGCGATATGCAATACGGAGGCAGGCGTAAGATTGTGTAGCTGGAGGCCATAGTACTCCAGTAGCCCATGGAGAAATGGATGGATTGTAAATCCGAGCCCTCTTATTAAATAAGGGACAAGGCATACCCTCTCTCCTTTGGAAGGATTAGGGGCACTCTCCGCTTGCTCTCCGCCATTATAGGTGGCAAGTCCGGCTCGAACCGGGACCATATAGGCCGGGGGGAGAAATCCCTTGGTCTGGAGCTCCACTAGCTCGCTGTGTGGGACGGAACACCTCTTCCAATCTACAGGCTGAGAGCTGGAAGGGCGAGAGGAGCTGCGGCAGCCGGCCATGATGGAATGGACCTCTGTCGGATACGCTCTGATGAATACTCGCGGAAGGAAGAAGGTGTGGTTTGGATCTAAATCCTCGTCCCCTTAAATAGGCGGCTCATTTACGCGGCTAGGGGTGTGGATGTAAAAATACTCAGACTTTTCATATTCGTTTGACACGTGGGAGACGGCCATTATTGGGCGTAGAAGCCAAGGAGCGCAACATTTACAAGAAACCGGACTTTATTCAATAGGTACACGGAATTTGGGGGAGAACCCGCCTTGCAATGCCGAAGACAATCTGCGTGCCAGACTCATCGTCATTGAAGCCTGGTTCGGGGGCTACTGAGGGAGTCCTGGATTAGGGGGTGTCCGGATGGCCAGACTATACCTTAAGCCGGACTCCTGGACTATGAAGATACAAGATTGAAGACTTCGTCCCGTGTCCGGAAGGGACTTTCCTTGGCGTGGAGGGCAAGCTTGGCGATACGGATATGTAGATCTCCTACCATTGTAACCGACTTTGTGTAACCCTAACCCTATCTGGTGTCTATATAAACCGGAGGGTTTTAGTCCGTAGGACAACATAGATAACAATCATACCATAGGCTAGCTTCTAGGGTTTAGCCTCTCCGATCTCGTGGTAGATCTACTCTTGTACTACCCATATCATCAATATTAATCAAGCAGGACGTAGGGTTTTACCTCCATCAAGAGGGCCCGAACCTGGGTAAAACTTCGTGTCCCTTGCCTCCTGTTACCATCCGGCCTAGACACACAGTTCGGGACCCCCTCCCCGAGATCCGCCAGTTTTGACACCAACACTTATATTGATTGCATGTGATGTTTATATTTTACGCATCTTATCTTGCTTTGATTGACGGTAGCATTATAAGATGATCTCTCACTAAATTTCAAGATAAAAGTGTTCTCCCTGAGTATGCACCGTTGCCAAAGTTCGTTGTGTGATGACCCACAAGTATAGGGGATCTATCGTAGTCCTTTCGATAAGTAAGAGTGTCAAACCCAACGAGGAGCAGAAGGAAATGATAAGCGGTTTTCAGCAAGGTATTCTCTGCAAGTACTGAAATAAGTGGTAACAGATAGTTTTGTGATAAGATAGATTGTAACGAGCGACATGTAACAAAAGTAAATAAAGTGCAGCAAGGTGGCCCAATCCTTTTGTAGCAAAGGACAAGCCGGAACAAACTCTTATAATAGGAAAAGCACTCCCGAGGACACATGGGAATATCGTCAAGCTAGTTTTCATCACGTTCATATGATTCGCGTTCGATACTTTGATAATTTGATATGTGGGTGGACCGGTGCTTGGGTGCTGTTCTTACTTGAACAAGCATCCCACTTATGATTAACCTCTATTGCAAGCATCCGCAACTACAACAAAAGTATTAAGGTAAACCTAACCATAGCATGAAACATGTGGATCCAAATCAGCCCCTTACGAAGCAACGCATAAACTAGGGTTTAAGCTTCTGTCACTCTAGCAACCCATCATCTACTTATTAATTCCCAGTGCCTTCCTCTAGCCCAAATAATGGTGAAGTGTTATGTAGTCAACGTTCACATAACACCGCTAGAGGCTAGACAACATACATCTCATCAAAATATCGAACGAATACCAAATTCACATGATTACTAATAGCAAGACTTCTCCCTTGTCCTCGGGAACAAACGTAACTACTCACAAAGCATATTCATGTTTATAATCAGAGGGGTATTAATATGCATAAAGGATCTGAACATATGATCCTCCACCAATTAAACCAACTAGCATCAACTACAAGGAGTAATTAACACTACTAGCAACCTACTAGCACCAATCCCGGACTTTGAGACAAGAATTGGATACAAGAGATGAACTAGGGTTTTGAGATGAGATGATGCTGATGAAGATGTTGATGGAGATTGCCCTCTCCTGATGAGAGGAGCGTTGGTGATGATGATGGCGATGATTTCCCCCTCCGGGAGAGAAGTTTCCCCGGCAGAACAGCTCTGCCGGAGCTCTAGATTGGATCCGCCAAGGTCCCGCCTCGTGGCAGCGGAGTTTCGTCCCGAAAGATTGCTTCTTATTTTTTTCTCGACGAAAGACTTCATATAGGAGAAGATGGTCATTGGAGAGCCACCAGGGGGCCCACAAGGTAGGGGCGCGCCCTAGGGGGGGCGTCCCCCTCCCTCGTGAGAAGGGTGTGGGCCCCCTGGTCTTCATATTTGGCGAGGATTTTTCATTATTTATTATAAGGTGTTCCGTGGAGTTTCAGGACTTTTGGAGTTGTGCAGAATAGGTCTCTAATATTTTCTCCTTTTCCAGCCTAGAATTCCAGCTGCCGGCATTCTCCCTCCTTATGTAAACCTTGTAAAATAAGAGAGAATAGCCATAATTATTGTGATATAAAGTGAAATAACAGTCCATAATGCGATAAATATCGATATAAAAGCATGATGCAAAATGGACGTATCAACTCCCCCAAGCTTAGACCTCGCTTGTCCTCAAGCGAAAAGCCGATAACAATAAATATGTCCTCATGTTTAGAGGTAGAGGCGTCGATAAAAATAATATACAGACATGAAGGCATGATGATTATTCTCATAACAGCAACATATATAGATTTTGTCATATGATTACTTATGTTCAAGTGATGATCTATTCACAATGTAAAAGTATAAATCATAAACCTTATTGGGCTCCGACAAACTATAATCTCAGTCATTGAAGCAATTGCAATTTATCATAACATCGGAAAGAGTCTATGTCAGAGCTAGAAAGTAAGTCCACATACTCAACTATCATTTAGTCCTCCATAATTGCTAACACTCACGCGATACTTGTGGTTACGGAGTTTTAATCGGACACAAAGAAAGATAGGGGCTTATAGTTTTGCCCCACAACCTTTTACCTCAAGGGTAATGTTAACAATAATGGTTCATACTCCCCTACATCCAATTATATATATATATATATATATATATATATATATATATATATATATATCATGTTCTTTCCAACATGCTGAGCTTGCCAAAGGATAAAATGAAAAAGAAAAGGTGAAGATCACCATGACTCTTGCATAAGGTAGAAGATAATAATAAAGGATAGGCCCTTCGCAGAGGGAAGCAGAGGTTGCCATGCGCTTTTATGGTTGGATATATAAAATCTCAATGCGAAAGAACGTCACTTTATATTGCCCCTTATGGTGTGAACCTTTATTATGCAGTCCGTCGCTTTTATTACTTCCACATCACAAGATCGTATAAAGCTTATTTCTCCCACACCAATCAATCATACATATTTAGAGCAATTTTTATTGCTTTGCACCGATGACAACTTACTTGTAGGATCTTACTCAATCCATAGGTAGATATGGTGGACTCTCATGGCAAAACTGGTTTAGGGATTTTGGAAGCACAAGTAGTATTTCTACTTAGTGCTGAGAATTTGGCTAGCATGAGGGGGAAAGGCAAGCTCAACAAGTTAGAGGATCCATGACAACATACTTTATCTCAGATATAAGAAAGACATAACTCATTACGTTGTCTTCCTTGTCCAATATCAACTCTTTAGGATGTCATATTTTAATGAGTGCTCCCAATCATAAAAGATGTCAACGATAATATATCTATATGTGAAAACCTCTCTTTCCTTATTACTTCCTATTAATTGCAACAATGACCAAAGCTATGTCTGCCAACTCCCAACAACTTTTAATCATCATACTTTTTCTATGTGAAGTCATTACTCTCAATAAGATCAATATGAACTCTTTGTTTCTTTTTATTCTTTTTCTCTTTACTTTTATTCACCCAAGATCATGGCAAAATAGTCAAGCCCTTGACTCAACACTAATCTTTATTATATATAGCTCATGGACTTGATTACATAAAGAGATCATAAAGCAAAACTCAAAACTAGATCATGCCATAAACTTTATTCTACTAAATCAAGATACTACTAATAGGATCGAACTAAGAAAAACGGTAAAGATAAGAGTTGTGATTGTGATACGATACCGGGGCACCTCCCCCAAGCTTGGCAGTTGCCAAGGGGAGTGCCCATACCCATGTGATTATGTCTCTTTTGTCAGTGAAGAAGGTGGTGGTGATGTTGGCTTAGTTGATGGCTTAGGCTTCTCCCTTAATTTTCGCTTGAGGATGGCATTTTGATCTCTCAGATCATCAATCTCCCACTCCAGGGTTAATATCTTTTTGCATAGGTCCTGCTTATTTTCCTGCAAGAGACGAAAAGGGATAAACTCAAAATTGGGTTTCTTTACCCTATTAGGGAGACTTGACTTTTTGAACTCCACGTGCATATCCCCAAGTTGAGGTAATGGTGCTTCATCTTCATCTGAGCTCGTCTCCTCCTTCCCCTTGGGTTCATAGTCCTCTTCTTCCTCCGTGGTCCATCCATCGTGTTCCACATCTCCATAGACCTTTGGATTTGCTAAGTAATCATCCACATAGCTTTCTCCTTCCGAATCCTGGGAAGACATGTTGATTTAATCTGCAATGGGACAGCTCGAAACGAAAACAGAGGATAATTGCATGATACGGGAGTCAAAACCTTCGGGAGAGTATATAGTGAATTTTTACCGACCAAAATACGTAACGTGCAAGAAAACGGAGTCCGGAAGGCACACGAGGTGCTCACGAGGTAGGGGGGCGCGCCCACCACCCTCGTGGGACCCTTGTGTCCTTCCCGGACTGCTACTTATTTTTCTATTTTTCTAATATTCCAAAACGGAGAAATATTGCCTTGAAAATTGTTTTGGAGTCGGTTTACTTACCGTACCACATACCTATTCCTTTTCGGAGTCTGAAACACTCCGGAAAGTGTCCTTTATGTATTCCTCCGGGGTTACGGTTTCAATAATATTGGTTTCAACATTTATGGGATTACCTGAGATATAATGTTTGATTCTTTGACCGTTTACCACCTTCGGATTTGTGCCTTCGAAGTTGTTGATCTTTATGGCACCGGAACGATAGACCTCTTCGATAACATAGGGGCCTTCCCATTTAGAGAGAAGTTTTCCTGCAAAAAATCTTAAACGAGAGTTGTATAGCAATACATAATCACCTACATTAAACTCACACTTTTGTATCCTTTTGTCATGCCATCTTTTAACTTTTTCTTTAAACAACTTAGCATTTTCATAAGCTTGGGTTCTCCACTCATCAAGTGAGCTAATATCAAATAACCTCTTCTCACCGGCAAGTTTAAAATCATAGTTGAGCTCTTTAATAGCCCAATATGCCTTATGTTCTAGTTCGAGAGGTAAGTGACATGCTTTTCCATAAACCATTTTATACGGAGACATACCCATAGGATTTTTGTATGCAGTTCTATAAGCCCATAATGCATCATCAAGTTTCTTAGACCAATTCTTTCTAGACCTATTAACAGTCTTTTGCAAAATTAATTTGAGCTCTCTATTGCTCAACTCTACTTGACCACTAGACTGTGGGTGATAAGGAGATGCAATTCTATGATTAACATCATATTTAGCAAGCATTTTACGGAAAGCACCATGAATAAAGTGTGAACCACCATCAGTCATTAAATATCTAGGGACTCCAAACCTTGGGAAAATAACTTCCTTAAGCATTTTAATAGAAGTGTTATGATCAGCACTACTAGTTGGAATAGCTTCTACCCACTTAGTAACGTAATCAACAACAACTAGAATATGTGTGTTTCCATTAGAGGCAGGAAAAGGTCCCATATAATCAAAGCCCCAAACATCAAACGGTTCAATAACAAGAAAATAATTCATAGGCATTTCTTGACGTCTACTAATATTAACAATTCTTTGACATTGATCACAAGACAAGACAAACTTATGGGCATCCTTGAAGAGAGTAGGCCAATAAAAACCAGATTGCAATACCTTATGTGCAGTTCTATCTCCAGTGTGGTGTCCTCCATAACACTCGGAATGACACTTGCAAAGGATCTATTCCTGTTCATGCTCAGGTACACAACGTCTAATAACACCATCTACTCATTCTTTATGAAGATGTGGGTCCTCCCAAAAGTAATGTCTCAAATCATAGAAGAACTTTTTCTTTTGTTGGTATGTGAAGCTAGGTGGTATAAACTTAGCAACAATATAATTAGCATAATCAGCATACCATAGAGTACTACGAGAAGTACTTATAACATTTAATTGTTCATCATGAAAGCTACCATTAATAGGTAGTGGGTCATCAAGAATATTTTCTAACCTAGACAAGTTGTCTGCAACGGGGTTCTCAGCTCCCTTTCTATCAACAATATGCAAATCAAATTCTTGTAGCAAGAGAACCCATCTAATAAGTCTAGGCTTAGCATCTTTCTTTTCCATAAGATATTTAATAGTAGCATGATCAGTTTGAATAGTTACTTTAGAATCAACAATATAAGATCTGAACTTATCGCAAGCAAATACAACTGCTAAAAGCTCTTTTTCAGTAGTAGCATAATTTCTTTGAGCATTGTCTAGAGTCTTACTAGCATAATGAATAACATTTCATTTCTTATCAACTCTTTGCCCTAGAACAACACCTACAGCATAATCACTAGCATCACACATAATTTCAAAGGGTAAATTCCAATCAGGTGGCTGAACAATAGGTGCAGTGACTAATGCTTTCTTAAGTATTTCAAATGCTTCTACACAATCATCATCAAAGACAAATGGCATATCTTTTTGCAATAAATTAGTCAAAGGCCGAGAAATTTTTGAGAAGTCCTTAATGAACCTCCTATAAAATCCAGCGTGACCAAGGAAACTTCTTATACCTTTGATGTCCTTGGGACATGGCATCTTTTCAATAGCATCAACCTTGGCTTTATCAACTTCAATACCTCTTTCAGAAACTTTGTGCCCCAAGACAATACCTTCATTAACCATAAAGTGGCACTTTTCCCAATTCAAGACAAGATTAGTTTCTTCACATCTCTGCAAAGCTCGATCAAGATTGCTCAAGCAATCATCAAAAGAGGAACCACAGACGGAAAAGTCGTCCATGAAAACCTCACAAATCTTTTCACAAAAGTCAGAGAATATAGCCATCATGCATCTTTGAAAGGTAGCAGGTGCATTACATAAACCAAAAGGCATACGTCTATAAGCAAAAGTACCAAAAGGGCATGTAAAAGTAGTCTTTGATTGATCTCTAGCTGACACAGGTATTTGAGAGAAACCAGAATAACCATCTAGAAAGCAATAGTGTGTATATTTGCATAATATTTCTAGCATTTGATCAATAAAAGGTAAGGGGTAATGATCTTTTTTAGTAGCTTTATTTAATTTGCGGAAATCAATTACCATCCTATAACCTGTGATAATTCTTTGTGGAATCAATTCATCTTTATCATTAGGAACAACAGTAATACCTCCCTTCTTAGGGACACAATGGACAGGACTTACCCCCTCACTATCAGCAACGGGATAGATTATACCTGCCTCCAGAAGCTTTAGTATTTCTTTTCTTACCACTTCTTTCATTTTAGGATTCAGACGTCGTTGAGGATCACGAACTGGTTTGGCATCTGCTTCCAAATTTATTTTATGTTGACATAGAGTGGGACTAATGCCCTTAAGATAATCAAGAGTATATCAAATAGCACCATGATGCTTCTTCAGAGTTTTCAATAATCTTTCTTCTTCATGCTCTGAAAGGTTAGCACTAATAATAACAGGATATATCTTCTTTTCATCAAGATAAGCATATTTAAGATTATCAGGCAAAGGTTTAAGCTCAAACACGGGATCACCCTTAGGTGGAGGAGGATCCCCTAGGATTTCAACAGGCAAATTGTGTTTTAGCATAGGTTCTTGTTTAAAGAATACTTCATCTATTTCCCTTCTTTCATTCATAAACATATCATTTTCATGGTCTAGCAAATAGTGTTCTAAAGGATCACTAGGAGGTACGGCAATAGAGGCAAAACCAATAATTTCATCCTTACTAGGTAATTCTTCCTCACGATGTTGGTTACTAAATTTAGAGAAATTAAACTCATGAACCATATCATCCAAGCCAACAGTAACAACATTCTTAGTGCAATCTATGGTAGCATTGACAGTATTTAAGAAGGGTCTACCAAATATAATGGGACAAAAGCTATCTTGTGGGGAACCAAGAACAAGAAAATCAGCAGGATATTTAGTTTTCCCACACAAGACTTCAACATCTCTAACAATTCCCATCGCTGAAATAGTATATCTATTAGCAAGTTTAATTGTGACATCAATATCTTCTAACTCAGCAGGTGCAATTTCATTCTTAATTTCTTCACATAAAGTATGCGGTATAACACTAGCACTAGCACCCATATCACATAAGCCATGGTAACAATGATCTCCTATTTTAACAGAAATAACAGGCACGCCTACCACAGGTCTATGTTTATCTTTAGCACAAGGTTTAGCAATTCTAGCAGTTTCACCTTCGAACTGAATAACATGCCCATCAACATTATCAGACAAGAGATCTTTAACAATAGCAATATTAGGTTCTACTTTAACTTGCTCAGGAGGTGTATAAGTTCTAATATTGCTTTTACGAACAACAATTGAAGCTTTAGCATGATCCTTTATTCTAACAGGGAAAGGTGGTTTCTCAATATAAGAAGTAGGAACAATAGGATCATTATAAGTGACAGTCTTTTCTTCAAATTTAATAGGTGCAGCTACTTTTACTTCTATGGGAGGATGATATTTAAACCACTTCTCCTTAGGGAGATCAACATAAGTAGCAAAAGATTCACAGAAAGAAGCTACTACCTCAGAGTCAAGTCCATATTTAGTGCTAAACTTACGGAAAATATCGGTATCCATAAAAGATTTAACACAATCAAACTTAGGTGTCATACCTGACTCCTTACCTTCGTCGAGGTCCCAATCTTCAGAGTTGCGTTTAATTCTATCCAATAAATTCCATCTGAATTTAATAGTCTTCATCATAAAAGAGCCAGCACAAAAAGTATCGAGCATGGTTTGATTATTATGAGAAAGCCGAGCATAAAAACTTTGCATAATTATTTCTCTCGGGAGCTCATGATTGGGGCATGAATATAACATTGATTTAAGCCTCCCCCGAGCTTGAGCGATGCTTTCTCCTTCGCGGGGCCAGAAATTATATATATAATTGCGATCACGATGAACAAGATGCATAGGGTAATACTTTTGATGAAATTCCAGCTTCAATCTTTTATAGTCCCATGATCTCATATCATCACATAGCCTATACCATATCAATGCGTCTCCCTTCAAAGATAAAGGGAAGACCTTCTTCTTAGCAACATCATTGGGTATACCTGCAAGCTTAAATAATCCACAAACTTCATCCACATATATTAAGTGCTCATCAGGATGCTTTGTTCCATCTCCTGTAAAAGGGTTAGCTAGCAGTTTTTCCATCATACCCGAAGGAAATTTAAAAGGAGTTTCATTTTCAATAGGTTCAGTAGGTTGAGGAGCAACTCTTTGCTCTACTGGACGGGGTGAAGATACCCCGAACAAGCCCCTCAGAGAATTACTTTCCATAGTAACAAGTGACAGTAAATTTCAGCACACTATATAAATTTTTCCTTACCAAATTCCACCTACCAAAGGCGCTACACTCCCCGGCAACGGCGCCAGAAAAAAGTCTTGATGACCCACAAGTATAGGGGATCTATCATAGTCCTTTCGATAAGTAAGAGTGTCAAACCCAAAGAGGAGCAGAAGGAAATGATAAGCGGTTTTCAGCAAGGTATTCTCTGCAAGTAGTGAAAATAAGTGGTAACATATAGTTTTGTGATAAGATAGATTGTAACGAGCAACAAGTAACAAAAGTAAATAAAGTGCAGCAAGGTGTCCCAATCCTTTTGTAGCAAAGGACAAGCCGCAACAAACTCTTATAATAGGAAAAGCGCTCCCGAGGACACATGGGAATATCGTCAAGCTAGTTTTCATCACGTTCATGTGATTCGCGTTCGATACTTTGATAATTTGATATGTGGGTGGACCGGTGCTTGGGTGCTGTTCTTACTTGAACAAGCATCCCACTTATGATTAACCTCTATTGCAAGCATCCGCAACTACAAGAAAAGTATTAAGGTAAACCTAACCATAGCATGAAACATGTGGATCCAAATCAGCCCCTTACGAAGCAACGCATAAACTAGGGTTTAAGCTTCTGTCACTCTAGCAACCCATCATCTACTTATTATTTCCCAATGCCTTCCTCTAGGTCCAAATAATGGTGAAGTGTTATGTAGTCGACGTTCACATAACACCACTAGAGGCTAGACAACATACATCTTATCAAAATATCAAACGAATACCAAATTCACATGACTACTCATAGCAAGACTTCTCCCTTGTCCTCAGGAACGAACGTAATTACTCACAAAGCATATTCATGTTCATAATTAGAGGGGTAATAATATGCATATAGGATCTGAACATATGATCTTCCACCAAATAAACCAACTAGCATCAACTACAAGGAGTAATCAACACTACTAGCAACCTACTAGCACCAATCCCGGACTTTGAGACAAGAATTGGATACAAGAGATGAAATAGGGTTTGGAGATGAGATGGTGCTGGTGAAGATGTTGATGGAGATTGCCCTCTCCCGATGAGAGGAGCGTTGGTGATGACGATGGTGATGATTTCCCCCTCCCGGAGGGAAGTTTCCCCGGCAGAACAGCTCTGTCGGAGCTCTAGATTGGATCCGCCAAGGTTTCGCCTCATCGCGGTGGAGTCTCGTCCCGAAAAGTTCCTTCTTATTTTTTCTCATCGAAAGACCTCATATAGGAGAAGATGGACGTGGGAGAGCCACCATGGGGCCCACGAGGTGGGGGGCGCGCCCTAGGGGGGGGCGCCCCCACCCTCGTGAGCAGGGTGTGGGCCCCCTGGCCTTCATCTTTGGCGAGGATTTTTCTTTATTTATTTTAAGACGTTTCGTGGAGTTTCAGGACTTTTGGAGTTGCGCGGAATAGGTCTCTAATATTTGCTCCTTTTCCAGCCCAGAATTCCAGCTGCTGGCATTCTCCCTCCTATGTAAACCTTGTAAAATAAGAGAGAATAGCCATAAGTATTGTGATATAAAGTGAAATAACAGTCCATAATGCGATAAATATCGATATAAAAGCATGATGCAAAATGGATGTATCATCGTGCCCAGACACCACGTGATGATCGGGTGTGATAAGCTCTACGCCCATCTACAACGGGTGCAAGCCAGTTTTGCACATGCAGAATACTCAGGTTAAACTTGACGAGCCTAGCATATGCAGATATGGCCTCGGAACACTAAGACCGAAAGGTCGAGCGTGAATCATATAGTAGATATGATCAACATATTGATGTTCAGCATTGAAAGCTACTCCATTTCACGTGATGATCGGTTATGGTTTAGTTGATTTGGATCACGTGATCACTTAGAAGATTAGAGGGATGTCTTTCTAAGTGGGAGTTCTTAAGTAATATGATTAATTGAACTTAAATTTATCATGAACTTAGTAACTGATAGTATCTTGCTTGTCTATGTTTGATTGTAGATAGATGGCCCGTGTTGTTGTTCCGTTGAATTTTAATGCGTTCTTTGAGAAAGCAAAGTTGAAAGATGATGGTAGCAATTACACGGACTGGGTCCGTAACTTGAGAATTATCCTCATTGCTGCACAGAAGAATTACGTCCTGGAAGCGCCGCTGGGTGCCAGGCCTGTTGCTGGAGCAACACCAGATGTTATGAACGTCTGGCAGAGCAAAGCTTATGACTACTCGATAGTTCAGTGTGCCATGCTATACGGCTTGGAATCGGGACTTCAACGACGTTTTTGAACGACATGGAGCATATGAGATGTTACAGGAGTTGAAGTTAATATTTCAAGCAAATGCCCAGATTGAGAGATATGAAGTCTCCAATAAGTTCTATAGCTGCAAGATGGAGGAGAATAGTTCTGTCGGTGAACATATACTCAAAATGTCTGGGTATCATAATCACTTGACTCAACTGGGAGTTAATCTTCCTGTTGATAGTGTCATTGACAGAGTTCTTCAATCACTGCCACCAAGCTACAAGAGCTTCGTGATGAACTATAACATGCAAGGGATGGATAAGACGATTCCCGAGCTCTTCGCAATGCTAAAGGCTGTGGAGGTAGAAATCAAAAAGGAGCATCAAGTGTTGATGGTCAACAAGACCGCCAGTTTCAAGAAAAAGGGCAAAAGGAAGAAGAAGGGGAACTTCAAGAAGAACAACAAGCAAGTTGCTGCTCAGGAGAAGAAACCCAAATCTAGACCTAAGCCTGAAACTGAGTGCTTCTACTGTAAGCAGACTGGACACTGGAAGCGGAACTGCCCCAAGTATTTGGCGTATAAGAAGGATGGCAAGGTGAACAAAGGTATATATGATATACATGTTATTGATGTGTACCTTACTAGAGCTCGCAGTAGCACCTGGGTATTTGATACTGGTTCTGTTGCTAATATTTGCAACTCGAAACAGGGACTACGGATCAAGCGAACACTGGCGAAGGATGAGGTGACGATGCGCGTGGGAAATGGTTCCAAAGTCGATGTGATCGCAGTCGGCAAGCTACCTCTACATCTACCTTTGGGATTAGTATTATACCTAAATAATTGTTATTTGGTGCCAGCATTGAGCATGAACATTATATCTGGATCTTGTTTGATGCGAGACGGTTATTCATTTAAATCAGAGAATAATGGTTGTTCTATTTATATGAGTAATATCTTTTATGGTCATGCACCCTTGAAGAGTGGTCTATTTTTGATGAATATCGCTAGTAGTGATACACATATTCATAATGTTGAAGCCAAAAGATGCATAGTTGATAATGATAGTGCAACTTATTTGTGGCATTGCCGTTTAGGTCATATCGGTGTAAAGCGCATGAAGAAACTCCATACTGATGGACTTTTGAAATCACTTTATTATGAATCACTTGGTACTTGCGAACCGTGCCTCATGGGCAAGATGACTAAAACGTCGTTCTCCGGTACTATGGAGAGAGCAACAGATTTGTTGGAAATCATACATACAGATGTATGTGGTCCGATGAATGTTGAGGCTCATGGCGGATATCGTTATTTTCTCACTTTCACAGATGATTTAAGCAGATATGGGTATATCTACTTAATGAAGCATAAGTCTGAAACATTTGAAAAGTTCAAAGAATTTCAGAGTGAAGTTGAAAATCATCGTAACAAGAAAATAAAGTTTCTACGATCTGATCATGGAGGAGAATATTTGAGTTACGAGTTTGGTCCACATTTGAAACAATGCGGAATAGTTTCGCAACTCACGCCACCCGGAACACCACAGCGTAATGGTGTGTCCGAACGTCGTAATCATACTTTATTAGATATGGTGCGATCTATGATGTCTCTTACTGATTTACCGCTATTGTTTTGGGGTTATGCTTTAGAGACGGCTGCATTCACGTTAAATAGGGCACCATCAAAATCCGTTGAAACGACGCCTTATGAACTGTGGTTTGGCAAGAAACCAAAGTTGTCGTTTCTAAAAGTTTGGGGCTGCGATGCTTATGTGAAAAAGCTTCAACCTGATAAGCTCGAACCCAAATTGGAGAAATGTGTCTTCATAGGATACCCAAAGGAGACTGTTGGGTACACCTTCTATCACAAATCCGAAGGCAAGACATTCGTTGCTAAGAATGGATCCTTTCTAGAGAATGAGTTTCTCTCGAAAGAAGTGAGTGGGAGGAAACTAGAACTTGATGAGGTAACTGTACCTGCTCCCTTATTGGAAAGTAGTACATCACAGAAACCGGTTTCTGTGACACCTATACCAATTAGTGAGGAAGCTAATGATAACGATCATGAAACTTCAGATCAAGTTACTACCGAACCTCGTAGATCAACCAGAGTAAGATCCGCACCAGAGTGGTACGGTAATCCTGTTCTG
Organism: Triticum monococcum; assembly: GCA_034509565.1. Taxonomy (NCBI): domain Eukaryota; kingdom Viridiplantae; phylum Streptophyta; class Magnoliopsida; order Poales; family Poaceae; genus Triticum; species Triticum monococcum. The sequence continues at coordinate 73,651,717 of CM067843.1, forward strand.
GAAGTCATGCTACTAGATCATGATGAACCTACGAACTATGAAGAAGCGATGGTGAGCCCAGATTCCGCAAAATGGCTAGAAGCCATGAAATCTGAGATGGGATCCATGTATGAGAACAAAGTGTGGACTTTGGTTGACTTGCCCGTTGATCGGCAAGCAATTGAGAATAAATGGATCTTCAAGAAGAAGACTGACGCTGACGGTAATGTTACTGTCTACAAAGCTCGACTTGTTGCGAAAGGTTTTCGACAAGTTCAAGGGATTGACTATGATGAGACCTTCTCACCCGTAGCGATGCTTAAGTCTGTCTGAATCATGTTAGCGATTGCCGCATTTTATGATTATGAAATTTGGCAGATGGGTGTCAAAACTGCATTCCTGAATGGATTTCTGGAAGAAGATTGTATATGATGCAACCAGAAGGTTTTGTCGATCCAAAGGGAGCTAACAAAGTGTGAAAGCTCCAGCGATCCATTTATGGACTGGTGCAAGCCTCTCAGAGTTGGAATAAACGCTTTGATGGTGTGATCAAAGCATTTGGTTTTGTACAGACTTTTGGAGAAGCCTGTATTTACAAGAAAGTGAGTGGGAGCTCTGTAGCATTTCTGATATTATATGTGGATGACATATTACTGATTTGAAATGATATAAAATTTCTGGATAGCATAAAGGGATACTTAATTAAGAGTTTTTCAATGAAAGACCTCGGTGAAGCTGCTTACATATTGGGCATTAAGATCTATAGAGATAGATCAAGACGCTTAATTGGACTTTCACAAAGCACATACCTTGACAAAGTTTTGAAGAAGTTCAAAATGGATCAAGCAAAGAAAGGGTTCTTGCCTGTGTTACAAGGTGTGAAGTTGAGTAAGACTCAATGTCTGACCATCGCAGAAGATAGAGAGAAAATGAAAGATGTTCCCTATGCTTCAGCCATAGGCTCTATCATGTATGCAATGTTGTGTACCAGACCTGATGTGTGCCTTGCTATAAGTCTAGCAGGGAGGTACCAAAGTAATCCAGGAGTGGATCACTGGACAGCGGTCAAGAACATCCTGAAGTACCAGAAAAGGACTAAGGATATGTTTCTCGTATATGGAGGTGACAAAGAACTCATCGTAAATGGTTATGTTGATGCAAGCTTTGACACTGATCCGGACGATTCTAAATCGCATACCAGATACGTATTTATACTGAACGGTGGAGCTGTCAGTTGGTGCAGTTCTAAACAAAGCGTCGTGTCGGGATCTACATGTGAAGTGGAGTACATAGCTGCTTTAGAAGCAGCAAATGAAGGAGTCTGGATGAAGGAGTTCATATCCGATCTAGGTGTCATACCTAGTGCATCGGATCCAATGAAAATCTTTTGTGACAATACTGGTGCAATTGCCTTGGCGAAGGAATCCAGATTTCACAAGAGAACCAAGCACATCAAGAGACGCTTCAATTCCATTCGGGATTTAGTCCAAGTGGGAGACATAGAAATTTGCAAGATACATACAGATCTGAATGTTGCAGACCCGCTGACTAAGCCTCTTCCACGAGTAAAACATGATCAACACCAAGGCTCCATGGGTGTTAGAATCATTACTGTGTAATCTAGATTATTGACTCTAGTGCAAGTGGGAGACTGAAGAAAATATGCCCTAGAGGCAATAATAAAGTTATTATTTATTTCCTTATATCATGATAAATGTTTATTATTCATGCTAGAATTGTATTAACCGGAAACATAATACATGTGTGAATACATAGACAAACAGAGTGTCACTAGTATGCCTCTACTTGACTAGCTCGTTGATCGAAGATGGTTATGTTTCCTAACCATAGACATGAGTTGTCATTTGATTAACAGGATCACATCATTAGGAGAATGATGTGATTGACTTGACCCATTCCATTAGCTTAGCACTTGATCGTTTAGTTTGTTGCTATTGCTTTCTTCATAACTTATACATGTTCCTATGACAATGTAACTGGGTGATTATAAAGGTGCTCTATAGGTGTCTCCGAAGGTACTTGTTGGGGTGGCGTATTTCGAGATTAGTTTTTGTCACTCCGATTGTTGGAGAGGTATCTCTGGGCCCTCTCGGTAATGCACATCACTCAAGCCTTGCAAGCATTGCAACTAATAAGTTAGTTGCGGGATGATGTATTACGGAACGAGTAAAGAGACTTGCCGATAACGAGATTGAACTAGGTATTGAGATACCGACGATCAAATCTCGGACAAGTAACATACCGATGACAAAGGAAACAACGTATGTTGTTATGCGGTCTGACCGATAAAGATCTTCGTAGAATATGTAGGAGCCAATATGAGCATCCAGGTTCCGCTATTGGTTATTGACTGGAGACGTGTCTCGGTCATGTCTACATAGTTCTCGAACCCGTAGGGTCCGCATGCTTAAAGTTCGGTGACGATCGTAATTAGGGTTTTTGTGTTTTGATGTACCGAAGGTTGTTAGGAGTCCCGGATGTGATCACGGACATGACGAGGAGTCTCTAAATGGTCGAGACATAAAGATTGGTATATTGGAAGCCTATATTTGGATATCGGAAACGTTTCGAGTGAAATTGGGATTTTACCGGAGTACCGGGGGTTACCGGAACCCCCCCCCCCCCCCCGGGGGTTAATGGGCCTACATGGGCCCTAAGGGAGAAGAGGAGGGCAGGCCGCGCGCCCCCTCCCCCCCTAGTCCGAATAGGACAAGGAAGGGGGCGCCGCCCCCCCTTTCCTCTTTCCCCCTTCCCCTTTCCTTCTCCAACAAGGCAAGAGGGGGGAGTCCTACTCCCGGTGGGAGTAGGACTCCTCCAGGCGCACCCCTAGGGGCCGGCCGCACCTCCCCCTCCCTCCTTTATATACGGGGGCAGGGGGCACCCCATGACACACAAGTTGATCTTCATGATCGTTCCTTAGCCGTGTGCGGTGCCCCCTTCCACCATATTCCACCTCGGTCATATCGTAGCGGTGCTTAGGCGAAGCCCTGCGTCGGTAGAACATCATCACTGTCATCACGCCATCGTGCTGACGAAACTCCCCCTCAACACTCGGCTGGATCGGAGCTCGAGGGACGTCATCGGGTTAAACGTGTGCAGAACTCGGAGGTGCCGTACGTTCGGTACTTGGATCGGTCGGATCAGGAAGACATACGACTACTTCCTCTACATTGTGTCAACGCTTCCGTTGCCGGTGTACGAGGGTAAGTAGACAACACTCTCCCCTCTCGTTGCTATGCATCACCATGATTTTGCGTGTGCGTAGGAATTTTTTTGAAATTACTATGTTACCCAACAGATACTACTTCCCTAATGCATAGTATCATATATTAGTATCATGTAGTACACTATTTATTGCCATGCATGACACAAAGCAGCATAGCATTTATTATGATACGGTATCATGATATGATACTCCACCATCTCTTTCTTTATTTAATGTTATGACACCTCATCAAAATTGCCTAGTTGGCATGCATGATACTAGCTATGATACTACCATTACGACCAGCCTAATAGATGTATGCAGAGAAATAAATCTCATAATTAATGTGGGGAAAGGAGAGAAAACCGAGCGCATTATATGGGAAAGGTGGACCGCGCGATTGAGATCCGATGGTGATCCAGTTCATTCGGATCTAATCACAAGATCGGAACGTTTGGTAGTTACAAATTTCGAAAACTATAACCACGAATGACGACATATATAATGGACACAAACGAATCGTACCAATCACCTACATCTAGGAAGAACTAGCGCATGCAAACACTGCATTTCAACTGAAAACCCTCCAAAACTAACGGGCTTCGCATCAGGTCGGGTGCATTGTTTGCCACTTTGCCTCACTTGACTGAACGGGATCACGAGCAGGAGAATAGCATGAGGGAAAGGGATCGGTAGGATCACAAACAGTTTGTTGCATTTTTATTTTTATTCTGCGAGTCGTTCCAGTTTGTGTTATCTGTTAACTTTTGCTCGACTTACTCTGTGTAATATGAGAAAATCCTCTTGCCAACTCTTTAATTTGATGCACTCATGGAAAGAAAACATGCACTGGGAGACAAAGAATGGTGCAATACCAGATGAACTGTCCACTTCTTCAGCAATTACAAAGGGGTTGTTCCTGAGGTTTGACACAATTTTCTAAACTTTTCAGCCTTGTAGACAGCAACTTTACCCGGTTAAGGCTGCCCGAACCGATTATTCCAAATAATTAGCGTCGAACGCTACAAAATTCTTCAGTGACGTGAGCCAATCACCGCACCTCTGGGTGAATGCCCAGTCTGATTTGCCACGGTCTGCACAGCTACAGGATTACACTACATGAGATGAGCTCTTGCCAGGTCCCAGTTTGAATGAGAATATTTGAGTCTGTCATCTTCTCTATGACTTCTCTTCGTCTGATTGAGTCCCATTGATGGTGTCGGCGAAGTACTCAACTGGAGATAATACCACAAATCATTAAGCCAGGTATGATGATCAATTGACACTTCACGGCCGACAGAAATCACAAACACAACCAAAGTTACCTATGTCATCATTATGGTCTGGGGAATCAAGTAAGAGGTCCGAGTCCGAGGGCAGGAAAGGGGTACCTCCGTAGTTCTCAAGAGCCTCCAAATCTGAAAATGAATGTGGAATACAACAGTGTGATTATAAATTTAGAATGACAGGCAAATAGGACGCACAAAATAAATCTGACAGTACAAATGTTATGTTACTTGACAGCAATGAGAAGCACAGAATTAGCTAATCAAAATAGGCTATGTGTTCAGCTTTTCATCCTGTGTAGATCACAGTTTCATTTTTTGAAGAGCTGGTTACCAAAAGAAATACGATCAAATAAAGTCAAACTACCAAAGCCAGAAGGTCACCTCCTAAACTTGTCAAATCAGCTGTAAGATCAGAGAGGCTGAAATTCCAGAGCTGACCCAAGGATCGGATGGAATCCCTTGACGACCCATCTGGCCCTAATTGCAGAGGTTCTGTGTTCCCTATGTCAGATCCAAATGCTGAATCTAGCATCGATGTATCCATGGCCATCCCTGGTATCTCCGACGGAGTGAAAGGAGCATGGTTGCTTGATGCTGCCGATGAGGGACTAACAGCCATCTCGGATGACATGCCACCATTATGTGCAACTTCAGGCGCACTGTTGTCAACAACCATGCTTCAGGCAACATCAAGTAATCAGATTAAGAAAATATTAGCCACGAATGTGAAAAGCAAGAGCAAAAGAAGAAAGAATACACGATTATGGATAAGGCTATTTGCAAGACAACAAGTCAGAATGCTGCAACCTACAATCCTAATTCCTACATTTGCAGCAATAACAGCTTAACGTACATTGGTTAAAAAAAACATGTTCAAGCAGCATCAGATTTCATCATGTGAAACAGATATATGGATAACAACAAAAATGAACAAGATATTTTTCTAGTGGCAAGTACCTTTCATGAAACATTTTTAGCAGAAGAATGATTAAAAAAATCAATAAATAAGCATCGTAGTTAAAGTATATAAAGTGAATAACATCCTGTGACATTATTCCAAAGAATTGACCACTTGAGTAAGCATTTGCTCCCTGGCAGTTTGACAAGTGCAGCAACAAAAATAACTGTATGTGTCTTACCTCATTATGTGTATATGCAGGATGTGCTACAACTATGTGGACAGAAGCAACATCGAAGATAAAATGTTCCAATCTTTCAATGTGCATACATAGAGAGAAAATGATTTACCAGACAAAAATATTATCAAGAACATGATTAAACCAATATATCCCACGTGAAGGGAAAAAGAACATTGTTAAACTGATAAAGATAATGCTTACTCATTTCCGGAGTTCATGCGAATTGGTTGATAGCCACCTGGTGCAGGGATGCCATTCACCACATGACCGCTGGATAGACCACAAACCATCGGATCAATGTGAGGCTGGCCGGGAGCAGGCATCAGAGGTTGCTGAAGTACTGGATACCCCATCGGTAGATTGTTAACTGCACCAGATTCCAACATGTGTTCAATAACAATGATAATGATACTTCTATAAATGTCTAAACCAGTCAACGATTAAAGCTAAACCTGAAACTTGTGTAAATCATGCTAAGGATAATATGCACCATGAAACTCAGTACAAGTGCAGAAAAAACCCATTATTGTAAGATCTTTCCTCCTATAGATAGAGATATCATTAGAGTCTTCCCATACCCAGCCAACACTACTGCAATAAATGATAGATAATATGGACCCGGGAAAGAAAAGGGCAAGCATAGTTGCTTATGATGATAAGATATTTTGATATAAGATGTGGACGTGCAAAATCCTTTCAGTAGAATCAAATGAAAGGGGAGAAAAATATCTGATAGAAAAAGTTAACTGTAGTAAAAATAACAGCTAAGGAGAAAAGACAGCATATACTAGAAATCTTAAACTACAATGTACTTGTTTAGCCTCTTTTGAGCGCTAGACATGTAAAACACGGACATTACCTGGCATAGGATGCATCCCATTTTGCATTGGAGCCAGTGGGACATTCGGATGTGCTGGATATTTCATCAGATTACACTGGTGCTGCAACAAATGGTTGAACAAGATAATCTGTCTTTTCAGTTTCAATCTTATATAGTAAGCCCGAAAGAATTCAGGGTTCTCTTCTTCGAGTTTCTGCCATACTGAAATACAAAAAATATCAAAGAAAGTAAGCAGAAAGACTTCAGAACTCCCATAGATGTATATCTAGATGCTTGAGGTTCAAGAAACATAGTATAAAAGAACTTGAGCTCAGAGAGGATTTCAGATTTTCCGTCTGTCCTGAGAAATTACTATCCATGTAGGTATCGATGATCATAGGTCAAACCGGTAAGTACAGGGCTACAACTTCATTATATCAAGCTAATTTGTTCATCGATCTGATGGGAAGGATTTGTGCATACTGTAGTAGTATTACCGATGTGGTCTGAATTACATGAAAGAAGCAAACAGATAAATAAACTAGTAAGTACAAAAAAGAACCCCAAACAGGAATATCATCAGCAACTGAATTTGCAACATTACCTAAAGTAGTGAAGCCAGGTTCTATTCTCGCTCGAGAAGAAAGCGTCCTAACAACCTCTCCTTTGGTCATGTATAGCTGCAGACAGCGCTCTATCAAATTCTGGACCTGCAGCAGGATGTCAAGTTTCATTAATTAATTGACAAGGGTGTGGGACATCCACTGTAGAGGAATGCAATATGGTGATAAATTAGCATTAAAAAAGCTAAAGACAACAGAACAACAGCTAGACATCTTACAAGTTCAATGTCTTCGCGGGAGACTTTTCTATTATCATTACTAGCGACTGTCAAAGAACCAGGATCTCCTGCAGGAGCATCAGTGGCCATTGTGTTTAGTTGGTTACTTTGCACTTCATTGGTACCTTGGGGTGACATCTGCAGCTCTGTTGTGCTCTGAATATCCTGTAGGAAATTTGCATACGTAACATAAATCAATCACCTGCTAAAGACAAAACAAAATGGATGCTAATACTGAAAACAGTATCAGTCAATTAGGAGTGCTATTAACAAGAAAAAAAGATGCCTTGGCATTGAGGAGAGTTTCTCTAATATTAGAGATAACAATGGTACCTTTAATGCTGAATAACAAAGAACTGTAGGCTAAAGAAAGTGTCGCAGCAGTACCTCATATTCTTGATATTAAGCGCAAATATTATGTGTTCAGTGCTTAATCATATATTCACCCGATAACTATAGACGTGTTGTGTTACCAATTAATGATAAAAGCTGTAGCAAAATTCTGGTTCATATGCAATGCATAATGTATAATTATATCACTCTCTAGCTTAGTAAATAGAAGTTCTATGCACTTCCACCATCTGATTAGACTAACCACACAAATTTTTAGTATTTTTACGCTCAAAGATAAAAATAATTACAAAGAGTATTTCCATCAACTGAAAATGGCAAGCAAATTCACCTGAGAATCCTTCATTGCAGTTTATCTGCTTATCACATACAAGAAATAGCTAAATCCAGGATCAATGCTTATCCTGGTAGGAAAAATATATCGATGGTTATGCTAGAATGCATGCAAATGGTGTTACATTTCAGACGGGTAGAAGTTGAAAATAAACATCAAACAGTTGCAGTGCGCTCTAAAATAGTCTTGCTGGAAACTGCCATGTTAGCTTTCCCATTTATTTCATTGTAGACTAGGAAGCTAATGATTTTCAAATTTGTTGTTCCGTAAAAAGGAAGAAAAATAATTGCAGTGGCATCATAGAGAGAATGAAGTATGAGGTCCTTCAAGGTACAAGGAAACAAGTAGCATTGATATTCTACATCAACAAGTATGGCACTCTGACATTCATAAGATGGAACAATACCGGATGCTAAATAAGAACATGTTGCAGGTCTCATAAAAAAAACTTGCGTATGCATCTACCGAACATACTGTGAGCTCAAAGGAAATGCATAATGTAGGTTTAATTTAACTGATAATATCCGTAATCGGTTAAAAAAAAGGAGGTTTGAGATTACTAAAATGGCACACAACAGGAAGCGATACTGTGCCCAAGAGTACCATTCATAAGCTGAGAGAATCACTGAACTTAACTTGACTCTGGTGTGCCAGAGATGACAGTGCAATCTTAATCTTAGAAACTGAACCAGATTTGTAACATTGACCATCTAGAAATCATGGAAACAGAACAGCACGCCAGATACTAAATTGTTAGACAGTAGGTACTCAAGTAACATCAAATTTAACACATCAGTCCGAGACTAGCACCTTTTTTACAAGGGTTTTTATCATTTATGCCACTAGTTGTGTCCCACTACTCAGTTTTGCCATTAGAAGTTACAACTGCTCAAAAATGCCATCAATCCATGAGATGCTTGCTCAAAAATGCCATTAGATATCTCAGAAATGCCATCATTATGTTAGATGCTTGCTCAAAAATGCCATTAGACATTGTTATTTTTACGTCAAACTCGTTGACCATGTTCTATGACAAAAATAAGCCTAGACCCACATGTCAGTTCTCTCTATCTCACAATGATATGTGTGGCCCCACTTGTCAGGAGTAACCAAACGAATAATTTTATAGGAAAATAAGAACGCTGTTGTGATCAAGTGGGCCCCATACTTTATTGTAGTGAGATAGAGGGAGAGCTGGCATGTTGATTTATAGGTATTTATGTCATTATGACATGGCAAAAGAGATTTGAGATCACAATAATGGTGTTTAGTGGCATTTTTGAGCATGTGTCCAATGAAGCGATGGCATTTTTGAGCAGTTGAAATTTCTAGTGGCAAAACTGAGTAGTGGGACACAACCGGTGGCATAACTGATAAAAACCCTTTTTACAAAAAATTAAGAGCGCTGGTTTTGAAAACAAAGCACATACGTATTATAATAATTCTATCAAGTGCAAAAAAACCTGGAAATGTAAAAGGGGGGAAAACAAGAAAATGGCTGGACAAAAATGAAGGGTCCACAATCACTTGTGCCAAAAATTAACTGATACACTTACAGTACGGCTCGCGTAAAAAGGAATTGCTCAGCAACCTAACACCAAGAAGGGGCGGACTGAGCGTGCGGCATGGAAGTTCAGTAAAGAGCAGAAATTGTTAAGAGAAGATGGTGTGCCGAGCGTGCACCGGCATACCCAGAATTTGTGAAGGTCCCCGCCCTACCCTAGTGGGGTTGATTGATTTAACAGCACGGAGAATTGATACTGCGGTGGATGAAAACAACCTAGCTGCTCATACCTCGAAGGAAGGAAGGAGCCCAATGGCGAGAGACTGGGACGGGGTGGAGACAGCAGCAGGATGTCCCGGGGAGCGAAGAAGAAAGTGAACGGCGATGGTGGTGGTGGCGGCGGCGGCGGCGGCGCGCGTCCCCCGGGAGGCGAGAGGAGGGGGCGGGATTGAGGCGGCCGCTGCTGTAGGTACCTCCGCCGCGAGGAAGGGAAGGGAAGGAGTGAGGGGCCTGGGAAGGGGGAAGTGAAAAGAAACGGAAAATGTACTACTACCAGGAAAAGAGGAGTAAAACTTGGCTCTCGATAAGACAGTTTTAAATTTAATTAGGAGAGCATGTGTAAAATACTCCTAGATTCTCCTAAAATATTGAACCCATATTTTCAATTAGGAGTAGTATTCTTAACGAAAAGCATAGATAATACTCTAATTTTTTTGAATTTTTTGTGCGCATTGCGATAATAATTTAATTAGAAGTAGATAATAATTTATTGGCGAACTGACCGTACTTTAGAATGGCTAGATTCCTTTGGATACAACCATCTCATCTAGGTACAAGTGTTAGGCACAATTATTTTGGTTGATCCTGTCAGAATCTTGAGAATCGCCCACCCTCTAGATTCTTCTAGAATATTAAATTCATTTTTTTCACAATCATAGCTAGTTATCTGGGCGGAGGTCTAATTCTCAAGAATTGAATATTAAACTTGGGCAAGTGCTCACATTTTTTTCATGCACATTGCGATGTTCGTTTTGTAAGAGACGATGTTCAAGATTTATCAATGCTTCGTTCACAGACCCCCCCCCCCCCCTTCCTATCCATTTGGACCAGGGTTCGCTAAATCTTCTCTGGTGTCGGCATGTCCTCCTTCCCACCCTAACTTATGCCATCATCGTCGCCTCCGTGTTGGCTATGCTTCTAACCTTATCCATTCTCAACATTTTGCCGCAAAAATCAAGGCCAACCACGTCAGCCTTGACTCCACCTTAGTGCAATCACAAAGCTTTTCGGACAAAGAGATTTAGACAGGACAAGAGAGCCCAAGGAAAGGCCATGAAACCTAGGGGCGGGAGGACGAAAACAAACTCCTTCGAAGTGTCCTAAACACCCAGAGATAGCAGATTATTTAGAAGCACCTTTGGTTTCCAAATACCTTGAAGGTATCGGATGGACAATCTCAAAAGTGCGAGCTAAGGAAGAACTCGATACTTTCGCGAACAAGGCATTCACTCACAAATACTAAGTTGTAATTTCTCCGTGGTACCTGTTCTGACATAGCATCCTTTGGCATGTAGCTTTGCATAATTGGGTAAGTCCTATGTGACATAAGGGAAATAACTCGGAGATACCGAAGGTGAAGGAGATAACATTTGACCGCAGGGGGGGGGGGGGGGGATGCCCGGACTTACCGGAAAATGGTTGAACACTCGTCGGCTAGTCTAGAGGAACCCGGATAGTGTTATGTTGGCTGATAGGAGTGTTTTTAGTCGAAAGCTTAAAGGACACATAGCTTGAATTCGCAGTAAGGTGTTTATCCCTAGATCTTTTGCATGTGTTCCTTTTTATAATACAACTGTCCTTCTCAATGTGGCTCTTTGGTCCATTAAAACCTTAAAAAAAGTTACAAACGATAATCCTTGGGCTCTAACCTTCTCGATGATCAGAAGTAGTGGTCTACGTTCATGTTTCCATTTACCAAATGGACTATACCTAAAATATAACCTAAAAAATTAGTCCTCTTAGTTACCTTGTCGTTAATCACCAAAACTTATAGGGGACCTAGATGTGTTTTCACACACTCATGTGTCCTAAGTGACATGATAAAAAGAATGCTCAGGACTGTAACCATTATGTAGCAAATATTTGTACGAATACGCCTTTTGGACATTTGAGTACATTTTTTTGGGGGAATTGTCATTAAAAAAGAAAATTACCCTACCATTTTTTCTAGTTGTATGCGAAAGACACATATTGCTGCAAATCAATAATTATTTCTTCTTTTTCTTATCATTTATACTTAGATACTGAAATTCTGAATTACTCACACATGATATGATTGATGCTATTCAACGAGATTTTGTACTGCATAAACTTTTAGGACCGTTTCAATGCTACAGTCTGAAAGATTAGCTCGAAACCGCCAAGGCCGCACTTTTTTTTGGAAAGAAGGCTCAAGTAGAGTCCGGCTTTGAATTAACAAAGCCATCAACCGGCCAGGATTACACAAGGCCACCAAGCATGAGCGACCGAAAGATACATGGGAGCTGGCTGAGCAGCTTACAATGCAACGCACACTACTGCACATCAAGAAAATACACGAGAAAGTCCTGCAAGTAATGTTGAAGCCCGCTGCACCCCGGGACCAAAGACAGGAAAACAAAGAAGCATCGAGGTTCGGTCGGTACCATGGAGGCACCGGGGGTCGCCTGACCATGGAGCATCGGACAAAACGAGCACTTGTCTTCCAACGCCGAAGAGGAACCCTATCCTCTCGCCTAGGCTCGAAGGTGCCGCACCATCGGATCGTTGGGAGCTCACCCAAGAGCTAGAGCAGGCGCCGGCCAACACACCAGAGCAAGTAAACTATCGGTCCTCGCCACACGAAAGACACACCACATCCGCTGCACTGCCACCTTCCTTGGACACCGAGAAACAGAAGGAAAGCTGCCGGGAGGATCGTCGAAGAAGCAATGAAGAGCACCAGGGAAGCAAGTTGGAAGCACCAGGTGCCGCTCCAGTGTCCGCACAAGGGAAGAGGCTTCTGCGGTGCGCGTCGTGGGGCTGTCAACGGGAAGAGGAACCCTATCCCCCTCCAACCCGGCTCAGGAGCAGAGCCACCATGACACACCACGACCTTGCCGCCGCAGAGCATTACTCCGTCAAGGCATACACCTGCAGGAACACACACCCTGCACAAAAAAAACACCCCTTGGGCTCGCCGCCGACGAGCGCTCGCCAACCTCACACCACTCTCTCGAAAAACCAGAGAGCCCCAGGCAGCGTCTCCAAGGAGAGAACGACGCGCATGGCGCCGCCGCCGCCCAACCCGGGACGGGTTTTGGGCTTTCACCCGGGATCTGGGACGGGGGTGGAAAGAAACAGGTCCTCAGCGGCGCCTCCAGGGAGGAAAACCACGCGCGCACGCGCCGTCGCCGCCGTGGCCAGAGAACCGGCCAAGGTATTACCCCAGACGCAGTCCTATACCACTATCACCCTGCCAGCACCGAATCTGATAGCCAAAGCCATAGATCGGACACCGCCAGAGGGGGGAGTGGAGCAGAGGAGGAGAGAAGCACGACCTTCAGATCTAGAGTGGAAGAAGCCCACACCACGACCACCTCCTGTCGGCTCCTCGCTGCCCAAGCAGCCAAGGAGGCCGTTCGCCGCATCCCGCGCCTGCCACCTGCCGCGAAGGTGGCGCCGCCTTGCCGTCCGGGGCCGCCGCCCCGGCGTTCAGGGTCCTTCGCCAAGGGACGAAGCGACGGGGAGCCTCGCCGCCACCTCCATCGGCAGCCTCCCAGGCTGGCGTACCTCTAGCGGCGGCAAGGGGAGGGGGGGCTGGAGGGGGTGGCGGCGCCGGGGGAAACCCTAGTCGCCCCCGAGTCGCCCAAGGGGGACGACGCGGGAGCAGGCCGCACTTAGGATAGACGTAATTTGACACGGGGGTGTAAAACTTACAGGTGTATGTTACCGGGCCAGCACCAATAAATGGAGACGTCGCCATCATGCACGTGAGCGTGACAAACCCTTCGCACATTGGAGTGTTAGGGCATCTCCAGCCACGCCCCCAGGAAGGCCTCCCCAGGCGTTTTTTTTTGCGCCGACGCCGAAAAATCGGCCCAGTCGTGCCCCCAGGAGTCTGATTTTCGCCGGCTTGGGCCGAAAACAGCGCCGGCGGATCCAGGCCGAACCCGGCGCGCTGCGGGGCACCCGGGGGCGCCGGGCGAACTTTTTTGGCGCGAAAAAGCTGCGGGCCCGCCGCGTCTGCGACACGGCTCTGTTCCCGGCCCTTCGTCGTCTTCATCGCCTCGTTTCCCGCGGCGAATCAATGCCAAAGCTGCCGCGCTGCCGCGCCGGTCAGCCTGCGCCATTGATGCCTCACGGGCGGCGCAGTGAAGGCCGGATGACGCGCGTCCCTCAGCCTCCCTCGCCCGCCACGCGTGCACACGGCGGACACGCGTACGAGCGGCGCCTCGGCCTATATAAGACGCGCACCAGCGTGCTCGGCGATCACACTCTCTCGTCGTCGTCGTTCCTCCTCTCCTCTCTCTCGCCATCTCCAGTTCATCACCCATGGCCGAGCGCTACCCAGGCGACGGCGCGGCGGCGAACGGCTTCGGCCGCCGCCATCTTCACGAGGACGAGGCTCGCCTCCTCTACGAGGCCGAGTACCCGGTCCCGCCGGACATGCGGGTGCCCGGTGCGTGGAGGATCAGCGCCGGCAGCGTGCCGGTGCCCCCGGTACCCACCGGCGCGGCGCGGCGTGCGGAGATCGCACGCATCCGCACGAACCTGCCGCGGGCGGCGAGGGAGGGGCCACTGAAGGAAATATGCCCTAGAGGCAATAATAAAGTTATTATTTATTTCCTTATATCATGATAAATGTTTATTATTAATGCTAGAATTGTATTAACCGGAAACATAATACATGTGTGAATACATAGACAAACAGAGTGTCACTAGTATGCCTCTACTTGACTAGCTCGTTAATCAAAGATGGTTATGTTTCCTAACCATGAACAAAGAGTTGTTATTTGATTAACGAGGTCACATCATTAGTTGAATGATCTGATTGACATGACCTATTCCATTAGCTTAGCACCCGATCGTTTAGTATGTTGCTATTGCTTTCTTCATGACTTATACATGTTCCTATAACTATGAGATTATGCAACTCCCGTTTATCGGAGGAACACTTTGGGTACTACCAAACGTCACAACGTAAATGGGTGATTATAAAGGAGTACTACAGGTGTCTCCAATGGTAGATGTTGGGTTGGCGTATTTCGAGATTAGGGTTTGTCACTCCGATTGTCGGAGAGGTATCTCTGGGCCCTCTCGGTAATGCACATCACATAAGCCTTGCAAGCACTGCAACTAATATGTTAGTTGTGAGATGATGTATTACGGAACGAGTAAAGAGACTTGCCGGTAACGAGATTAAACTAGGTATTGGATACCGACGATCGAATCTCGGGCAAGTAACATACCGATGACAAAGGGAACAACGTATGTTGTTATGCGGTCTGACCGATAAAGATCTTCGTAGAATATGTAGGAGCCAATATGGGCATCCAGGTCCCGCTATTGGTTATTGACCGGAGACGTGTCTCGGTCATGTCTACATTGTTCTCGAACCGTAGGGTCCGCACGCTTAAGGTTTCGATGACAGTTATATTATGAGTTTATGAGTTTTGATGTACCGAAGGAGTTCGGAGTCCCGGATGAGATCGGGGACATGACGAGGAGTCTCGAAATGGTCGAGACGTAAAGATCGATATATTGGACGACTATATTCGGACATCGGAAAGGTTCCGAGTGATTCGGGTATTTTCGGAGGTACCGGGGAGTTACGGGAATACGGGGAAGAGTAATGGGCCTTGATGGGCTTTAGTGGGAAGAGGAAAAGGCTGCTGCGCCCCCCCTCCCCTTTGGTCCGAATTGGACTAGGGAAAAGGGGGCCGGCCACCTCTCCTTCTCCTCCTATTCCTTCTCCCTTCCTCCCCTTTTGGTGGACTCCTACTAGGACTTGGAGTCCTAGTAGGACTCCCATCCTGGCCGCACCCTATGCCTTGGCCGGCCTCCTCCTCCTCCATCCTTTATATACAGGGGCAGGGGGCACCCCATAGACACACAAGTTGATCATTGTTGATCGTTCCTTAGCCGTGTGCGGTGCCCCCTGCCACCAAATTCCACCTCGGTCATATCGTTGTAGAGCTTAGGCGAAGCCCTGCGTCGGTAGTACATCAAGATCGTCACCACGCCGTTGTGCTGACGGAACTCTTCCTCGACGCTTTGCTGGATCGGAGCCCGAGGATCGTCATCGAGCTGAACGTGTGCTAAGAACTCGGAGGTGCCGGAGTAACGGTGCTTGGATCGGTCGGATCGGGAAGAAGACGTACGACTACTTCCTCTACGTTGTGAGATCGCTTCCGCAGTCGGTCTGCGTTGGTACGTAGACAATACTCTCCCCCTCGTTGCTATGCATCACCATGATCTTGCGTGTGCGTAGGAAAATTTTCGAAATTACTATGTTCCCCAACAGTGGCATCCGAGCCAGGTTTTATGGTTTGATGTTATTTGCACGAGTAGAACACAAGTGAGTTGTGGGCGATACAAGTCATACTGCCTACCAGCATGTCATACTTTGGTTTGGCGGTATTGTTGGACGAGACGATCCGGACCAACATTACGCGTACTCTTACGCGAGACCGGTTCCCTCGACGTGCTTTGCACATAGATGGCTTGCGGAAGACTGTCTCTCCAACTTTAGTTGAACCAAGTGTGGCTACGTCCGGTCCTTGAGAAGGTTAAAACGGAGTCTATTTGACGAACTATCGTTGTGGTTTTGATGCGTAGGTGAGATGAGTTCTTACTTAAGCCCGTAGCAGCCACGTAAAACTTGCAACAACAAAGTAGAGGACGTCTAACTTGTTTTTGCAGGGCATGTTGTGATGTGATATGGTCAAGGCATGATGCTGATTTTATTGTATGAGATGATCATGTTTTGTAACCGAGTTATCGGCAACTGGCAGGAGCCATATGGTTGTCGCTTTATTGTATGCAATGCAATCGCGATGTAATGCTTTACTTTATTACTAAGCGGTAGTGATAGTCGTGGAAGCATAAGATTGGCGAGACGACAACGATGCTACGATGGAGATCAAGGTGTCGCGCCGGTGACGATGGTGATCATGACGATGCTTCGGAGATGGAGATCACAAGCACAAGATGATGATGGCCATATCATATCACTTATATTGATTGCATGTGATGTTTATCTTTTATGCATCTTATCTTGCTTTGATTGACGGTAGCATTATAAGATGATCTCTCACTAAATTATCAAGAAGTGTTCTCCCTGAGTATGCACCGTTGCCAAAGTTCGTCGTGCCCAGACACCATGTGATGATCGGGTGTGATAAGCTCTACGTCCATCTACAACGGGTGCAAGCCAGTTTTGCACACGCAGAATACTCAGGTTAAACTTGACGAGCCTAGCATATGCAGATATGGCCTCGGAACACGGAGACCGAAAGGTCGAGCGTGAATCATATAGTAGATATGATCAACATAACGATGTTCACCATTGAAAACTACTCCATCTCACGTGATGATCGGTTATGGTTTAGTTGATTTGGATCACGTGATCACTTAGAGGATTAGAGGGATATCTATCTAAGTGGGAGTTCTTAAGTAATATGATTAATTGAACTTAAATTTATCATGAACTTAGTCCTGGTAGTATTTTGCAAATTATGTTGTAGATCAATAGCTCGCGTTGTTGCTTCCTTGTGTTTATTTTGATATGTTCCTAGAGAAAATTATGTTGAAAGATGTTAGTAGCAATGATGCGGATTGGATCCGTGATCTGAGGTTTATCCTCATTGCTGCACAGAAGAATTATGTCCTTAATGCACCGCTAGGTGACAGACCTATTGCAGGAGCAGATGCAGACGTTATGAACGTTTGGCTGGCTCAATATGATGACTACTTGATAGTTTAGTGCACCATGCTTAATGGCTTAGAATCGGGACTTCAAAGACGTTTTGAACGTCATGGACCATATGAGATGTTCCAGGAGTTGAAGTTAATATTTCAAGCAAATACCCGAGTTGAGATATATGAAGTCTCCAACAAGTTCTATAGCTAAAAGATGGAGGAGAATCGCTCAACTAGTGAGCATGTGCTCAGATTGTCTGGGTACTACAATCGCTTGAATCAAGTGGGAGTTAATCTTCCAGATAAGATAGTGATTGACAGAATTCTCTAGTCACCATCACCAAGTTAGCAGAACTTCGTGATGGACTATAATATGCAAGGGACAACGGAAACAACTCCCAAGCTCTTCGTGATGCTGAAATCAACGAAGGTAGAAATCAAGAAAAACATCAAGTGTTGATGGTTGACAAGACCACTAGTTTCAAGAAAAGGGCAGAGGGAAGAAGGGGAACTTCAAAAAGAACAGCAAGCAAGTTGCTACTCAAGTGAAGAAGCCCAAGTCTGGACCTAAACCTGAGACTGAGTGCTTCTACTGCAAAGGGACTGGTCACTGGAAGCGGAACTACCCCAAGTAATTGGCGGATAAGAAGGATGGCAAAGTGAACATAAGTATATTTCATATACATGTTATTGATGTGTACTTTACTAGTGTTTATAGCAAACCCTCAGTATTTGATACTAGTTCAGTTGCTAAGATTAGTAACTCGAAACGGGAGTTGCAGAATAAACAGAGACTAGTTAAGGGTGAAGTGACGATGTGTGTTGGAAGTGGTTCCAAGATTGATTTGATCATCATCGCACACTCCCTATAATTTCGGGATTAGTGTTGAACCTAAATAAGTGTTATTTGGTGTTTGCGTTGAGCATGAATATGATTTGATCATGTTTCTTGTAATACGGTTATTCATTTAAGTAAGAGAATAAATTGTTGTTCTGTTTACATCAATAAAACCTTATATGGTTACACACCCAATGAAAATAGTTCATTGGATCTCGATCGTAGTAATACACATAATCATAATATTGAAACCAAAAGATGCAAAGTTAATAATGATAGTGCAACTTATTTGTAGCACTGCCGTTTAGGTCATATTGGTGTAAAGCGCATGAAGAAACTCCATGCTGATGGGCTTTCGGAATCACTTGATTATGAATCACTTGATGCTTGCGAACCATGCCCTTTGGGCAAGATGACTAAAACACCGTTCTCCGGAACAATGGAGCGAGAAAAGATTTGTTGGAAATCATACATACTGATGTATGTGGTCCGATGAATATTGAGGCTCGCGACAGGTATCATTATTTTCTGATCTTCACAAATGATTTGAGCAGATATGAGTATATCTACTTGATGAAACATAAGTCTAAAACATTTGAAAAGTTCAAAGAATTTCAGAGTGAAGTGAAAAACATTGTGACAATAAAATAAGGTTTCTACGATCTGATCGCGGAGACAAATATTTGAGTTACGAGTTTGGTCTTCAGTTAAAACAATGTGAAATAGTTTCACTACTCACGCCACCTGGAACACCACATCATAATGGTGTGTCCGAACGTCATAACCGTACTTTATTGGATATAGTGCAATCTATGATGTCTCTTACCGATTTACCACTATTGTTTTTGGGGTCATGCATTAGAGACAGCTGCATTCACGTTAAAAAGGGGCACCATCTATATCCGTCGAGACGACGCCTAATGAACTATGGTTTGGCAAGAAACCAAAGTTGTCGTTTCTTAAAGTTTGGGGTTGCGATGCTTATATGAAAAAGTTTCATCCTGATAAGCTCAAAACTCAAATCGGAGAAGTGCATCTTCATAGGATATCCAAAGGAAACTATTGGATACACCTTCTATCACAGATCCGAAGGCAAGACTTTTGTTGTTAATTCGGAAACTTTCTGGAGAAGGAGTTTTCTCTCGAAAGAAGTGAGTGGGAGGAAAGTAGAACTTGACGAGGTAACTGTACCTGCTCCCTTATTGGAAAGTAATACATCACAGTAAAATGTTTCTGTGACACCTACACCAGTTAGTGAAGAAGCTAATGATGATGATCATAAAACTTCAGAACAAGACACTACTGAACCTCGTAGATCAACCAGAGTAAGATCCGTGCCAGAGTGGTACGGTAATCCTGTTCTGGAAGTCATGCTACTAGATCATGATGATCCTACGAACTATGAAGAAGCGATGGTGAGCCCAGATTCCGCAAAGTGGCTTGAAGCCATGAAATCTGAGATATGATCCATGTATGAGAACAAAGTATGGACTTTGGTTGACTTGCCCGATGATCGGCAAGCCATAGAAAATAAATGGATCTTCAAGAGGAAGACGGAAGCTGATAGTAGTGTTACTATCTACAAAGCTAGAATTGTCGCAAAATGTTTTCGACAAGTTCAAGGTGTTGACTACGATGAGATTTTCTCACTCGTATCTATGCTTAAGTCTGTCCGAATCATGTTAGCAATTGCCGCATTTTATGAAATCTGGCAAATGGATAAACAAAACTGCATTCCTTAATGGATTTGCTAAAGAAGAGTTGTATACGATGCAACTAGAAGGTTTTGTCGATCCTAAAGGTGTTAACTAAATATGCAAGCTCCAGCGATCTATCTGTGGACTGGTGCAAACATCTCAGAGTTGGAATATGCGCTTTGATGAGTTGATCAAAGCATATAGTTTTATATAGACTTGCGAAGAAGCCTGTATTTACGAGAAAGTGAGTGGGAGCACTACAGCATTTCTGATAAGTATATGTGAATGACATATTGTTGATCGGAAATAATGTAGAATTATTCTGTAAAGCATAAAAGGAGTGTTTGAAAGAAGTTTTTCAAAGAAAGACTTCGGTAAAGCTGCTTACATATTGAGCTTCAAGATCTATAGAGATAGATCAAGATGCTTGATAAGTTTTTCAATAAGTACATACCTTGACAAGATTTTGAAGTAGTTCAAAACGGAACAGTCAAAGAAAAAGTTTCTTGCCTGTGTTACAAGGTGTGAAGTTGAGTAAAGACTCAAAGCCCGACCACGGCAGAAGATAGAAAGAGAATGAAAGTCATTCCCTATGCCTCATTCATAGGTTCTATAAAGTATGCCATGATGTGTACCAGATCTATTGTATACCCTGCACTGATTTGGCAAGGGAGTACAATAGTGATCTAGGAGTAGATCACTGGACATCGGTCAGAATTATCCTTAGTGAAATAAGGATGTGTTTCTCGATTATGGACGTGACAAAAAGGTTCATCGTAAAGGGTTACATCGATGCAAGTTTTTGACACTGATCCAGATGAATCTAAAGTCACAATTTGGATACATATTGAAAGTGGGAGCAATTAGCTAAAGTAGCTCCGTGTAGAGCATTGTAGACATAGAACTTGCAAAATACTTACGGATCTGAATGTGACAGACCCGTTGACTAAAATTATCTCATAAGCAAAACATGATCACACCTTAGTACTCTTTGGGTGTTAATCACATAGATATGTGAACTAGATTACTGACTCTAGTAAACCCTTTGAGTGTTGGTCACATGACGATGTGAACTATGGGTGTTAATCACATGGTGATGTGAACTATTGCTGTTAAATCACATGGCGATGTGAACTAGATTATTGACTCTAGTGCAAGTGGGAGACTGAAGAAAATATGCCCTAGAGGCAATAATAAAGTTATTATTTGTTTCCTTATATCATGATAAATGTTTATTATTCATGCTAGAATTGTATTAACCGGAAACATAATACATGTGTGAATACATAGACAAACAGAGTGTCACTAGTATGCCTCTACTTGACTAGCTCGTTAATCAAAGATGGTTATGTTTCCTAACCATGAACAAAGAGTTGTTATTTGATTAACGAGGTCACATCATTAGTTGAATGATCTGATTGACATGACCTATTCCATTAGCTTAGCACCCGATCGTTTAGTATGTTGCTATTGCTTTCTTCATGACTTATACATGTTCCTATAACTATGAGATTATGCAACTCCCGTTTATCGGAGGAACACTTTGGGTACTACCAAACGTCACAACGTAAATGGGTGATTATAAAGGAGTACTACAGGTGTCTCCAATGGTAGATGTTGGGTTGGCGTATTTCGAGATTAGGGTTTGTCACTCCGATTGTCGGAGAGGTATCTCTGGGCCCTCTCGGTAATGCACATCACATAAGCCTTGCAAGCACTGCAACTAATATGTTAGTTGTGAGATGATGTATTACGGAACGAGTAAAGAGACTTGCCGGTAACGAGATTAAACTAGGTATTGGATACCGACGATCGAATCTCGGGCAAGTAACATACCGATGACAAAGGGAACAACGTATGTTGTTATGCGGTCTGACCGATAAAGATCTTCGTAGAATATGTAGGAGCCAATATGGGCATCCAGGTCCCGCTATTGGTTATTGACCGGAGACGTGTCTCGGTCATGTCTACATTGTTCTCGAACCGTAGGGTCCGCACGCTTAAGGTTTCGATGACAGTTATATTATGAGTTTATGAGTTTTGATGTACCGAAGGAGTTCGGAGTCCCGGATGAGATCGGGGACATGACGAGGAGTCTCGAAATGGTCGAGACGTAAAGATCGATATATTGGACGACTATATTCGGACATCGGAAAGGTTCCGAGTGATTCGGGTATTTTCGGAGGTACCGGGGAGTTACGGGAATACGGGGAAGAGTAATGGGCCTTGATGGGCTTTAGTGGGAAGAGGAAAAGGCTGCTGCGCCCCCCCTCCCCTTTGGTCCGAATTGGACTAGGGAAAAGGGGGCCGGCCACCTCTCCTTCTCCTCCTATTCCTTCTCCCTTCCTCCCCTTTTGGTGGACTCCTACTAGGACTTGGAGTCCTAGTAGGACTCCCATCCTGGCCGCACCCTATGCCTTGGCCGGCCTCCTCCTCCTCCATCCTTTATATACAGGGGCAGGGGGCACCCCATAGACACACAAGTTGATCATTGTTGATCGTTCCTTAGCCGTGTGCGGTGCCCCCTGCCACCAAATTCCACCTCGGTCATATCGTTGTAGAGCTTAGGCGAAGCCCTGCGTCGGTAGTACATCAAGATCGTCACCACGCCGTTGTGCTGACGGAACTCTTCCTCGACGCTTTGCTGGATCGGAGCCCGAGGATCGTCATCGAGCTGAACGTGTGCTAAGAACTCGGAGGTGCCGGAGTAACGGTGCTTGGATCGGTCGGATCGGGAAGAAGACGTACGACTACTTCCTCTACGTTGTGAGATCGCTTCCGCAGTCGGTCTGCGTTGGTACGTAGACAATACTCTCCCCCTCGTTGCTATGCATCACCATGATCTTGCGTGTGCGTAGGAAAATTTTCGAAATTACTACGTTCCCCAACAGCCACGGTACGTCCCTGACAGCCCGCTCTGGGAGCCTTACTTCCGCCGCCGTCATGCCCAGCAGCTCGAGGCTACCAACGGTGTAGAGCCCTCCGGCAGGCTCAACTCCGCCAGCCGGCGTCGGTGGTGGGGCGTGCCCGGGCGCACGTTGGAGGCCGTCCTCGAGTACATCGAGGGCGGCAACACGCCGCGCCTCGAGTACCCCGCTCCCCCTTCCTTCTCACGCCGCCGGGGAAGCTCCTGGACCCCGAGGCGCATGGAGACCGGGGGGTCTTCCTCCTCGTCCGGCGGCTCGCCCTGCCTCCGCCCCGTCAAGCCGGAGCCCCAGGGCACGCCGGTCAGTGCGCGCACCCGCAGCTCCGGCGTCCGCATCAGCGCCAACGCCTCCCCATCCACCGGCCGCTTCGTCCTCGTCGAGCCCATGCCGGAGCCCCGCCTCCCCGCGGGGTACGAGGAGATAGCCCGGCGCGGCTTCTCCGACGAGGACGCCCTGCGGTGGGCACGGGACGACTACCTCCGTGACGAGATGGTCCGGCAGCGCCGGGCCCTGAAGGAGATCGCCGCCCGCAAGCGTGGGCGTGAGGACGAGCACGGCGTCGTGGTCCTCGACAGCGACGACGACGACGACGCTCCCGGACCGTCCAACCCGCCGCGCCAACCGGGGGAGGGATGCAGCAGGGACGGCGGAGGCGCAGGCGGGGGCGGCGACGACGACGACGACGACGGCGGTGACTACACGCGGTTCTACAGCCTTCTCGGCATGTAAACCGCGTGGGCGGGCGGCGAGGGAGACGGTAGGGGTAGCCCGCGGAAGTTTTTTTTCTTTTTTTTTTTGTAAAATATGTTTAAGTTTGAACAAACTCGACGATGTTTGCGTTAAATTTAAGTCGTTTTTTCGCCGTTTTTGACTTTTGACTAGCCGTGGGCGCCGCAACTGGGGGGCATCACGCCCCCAATGCGCGGTTTAGTGCCGGCGCGCCCTCAGGGGATGATTTTTTGCTCCTCCTGGAAGGCCAACGGGTGAAGATGCCCTTACATGTGTACTACTATCTCTTCTCCACTTGCCGGTGGATGAAGTAGAAAGGTGCCAATTAATTCCATCATGTGTCTCCATCTAGATCAGGCCAGCCAGCATGGCTGCATATCTCTCTCCCCCGAAAACAACGTTGCTCGGTCGTTCGCCGCTGCTGCAGGTTCGGTGAGTCCTGTGGCCATCAAATATCTCGGAGGAGCTCTGGAAGCGCGACTGATGGCAGCACTGGCCACGACGCTCGCGCACTGCAGCTCCATCCACTGTGCCTGGATTATGTTGTCCACTCAGTCGTTTTCGTGGAGACTAATGGCGATTTCGGATAACCACGTAATCTGTAATGTGCCTCCGGGCTACTGGACAAAGGAAGAAAATGACAGCCCACTTGACATGTGGTATGTGAGGTGTTTGCTTTGCATTGCTCCCTTGTCAATTCTTCACTTCTTTCTCAAGCGTCTATTGTGATGTACAGTATATATTGTGACAAAAAATGACCAGTCAAGGAACCGTAGTTGCCGCTGTGTTTTTGTCCCGAGGATGACCGTATTCAAGATAAGGGCATTTTCAATGGCGTCCCGCAAATTTCATCTTACATCCATCCATGGGCGGGAGATCAGTCTACCGCATATATTGTGACAACAACTTGAACTAGTCAGACAAAGTTCATGCAAACACTGCCGGATTTCATATGAACATGACGGATTTCATACAAAAATGTTGTTATTTTCATATAAAACATGGCGAATTTTATTACATTTACATCATCCAAGCGGTGCTAGTCCGGCTCTGAAGGTATAATTAATACATAATCTAAATGGTCGTCCGTGGATCCCTTTGTCTTCCTTATGTCCGGCAGCCCGATCACCGGACTGCCGAGTCCTGAAGGTATATGCTTCAGCGCAAAGGACGACTCGTTTCCCACCGCTCATCGGAGTGGGAACCCCTGACTGACGCTTCAGCAGGAGGGGAAGGGGGTGCCTCCGCTTCCTTGGAGTCCATGCGGAGTCGATGATGGTCCTCGCAAAAGAAGAACCGGGCAAGACACCGGCTGTGTACGCTGGCGTCACCGCGCCTCTCGTGTTCCACTTCTCTTCGATGATGGTGGTGGACGCGGAGGCGCTGGCCACCGACTCGTCGCTCTCCGCGCACCCGGCTTCTGTCTCTACCTGCATGGCGCGGCCATAGGCATGGAAGGCGCGGTCGCAGGAACGGGAGGCATGGTTGCAGACACAGGAGGCGCGGTACGACGCGGCGTCGTCGACGGCAACGACGATGCTCGTGCCGCTGTGCTTCTCGTTGTGCTGGTGTCGAGCAACTCGCCACTCCTCATCGAGCTGCCCTGAAGCGGCGAGTTGTTGAACCACGCACCGGCTTGGGGCGGCAACTAGCTTCGTCGGGCTAGGCGAGGGAGGTGGAGCAGCGAGCTGCCTCGCTTGTATCCGGCGGGCTCGACGGGCCACCCAACCGGTTTGTATGCCGAAGAACTGCTCTTTGGAAGCCATCAAAAGAGTGGAGAAAATGATGAAGGAGGAGATGGGGGAGCGGCGGAGGGGTGTGATTCTTGTCTGGCGTCTGGCCTCGTTTAAATAGAGGATGGACGGGAGAAGCTTGGCCGGCGTTGTGTTTAATGACTACCCGCTCATGAACGGACGTGTGGCCGGAGTAGGTTTCTCGGCTCCCATGCAGATTTAATGGAGACGTTTGAATGCGGCGAGAAGGCGTATTCAGCCGGGCGTGCAGCGGGCGGCAGCCTCGGTCGACGCGCCGTTTTAATGGCGAAGGCAGTTAGAGGCCGCGTTGCCTTGAGCCGCCTTCAATGTGGAGCGACGCGCTCTATAGCAGCATGATTGCGGGCAACTGACGCCGAGTGGGAAGCGCGCAGGAGGGGGAGGGGTTTTGGTGGGTCAGGGTGGTCAGAAGCGGGCTTAGGATCGATCCGGACACCCATAAATCTTCTTCACGTTTGTCTTTGATTTGCAGGAAAAAATACGTCCAGACTATATCAAAACCGTGTTGAATGGCTTCTACGGTCCGAACAGCACAGTCCGATCGCGAGAAGTTTAAGAATCGGCATTGAAGATATCCTAATGAATCTTCGTTGCCTTTTCTCTTTCTAATAACACTCATAATTAACATTTTCTATAGGGTATTCAAAGCACGAATGGGTCGCAGATCAGCAGATGTCACCTCAAGGTACTAATGAAATGCAAAGGACCAACTAAACACAATGGATGTTGATGCTCCTGCCGGAGATCCTGGTACTTCGTTAAGAGCATCTTCAACAGCCCCCCAATGTGGGGCTCTCAATTTTATTTATTTATTTGATACTATTTTAAAATGTGGTTTCTTATTTGATTTTGAAAAAACTTTTCTTTTCTATTTGATATGTAGTCTAAATTTCTTTCTTTATGTGACATCTCCGTTAGTTTCGTTACACTGTTCCGTCAAAAAAATTGAATGGACCAAAATACCTCTATGCTAGTCGCTAGCCCACATCGAACAAAAAAAAAAAATCCATATTCCGATCCCGATCTAGCCGTCCCTCTTGTCTCTGTTGTTTGACGTGTTTTTATGCTTGTCGTTTTGAGAAAGCTAAGTCCAGTTATAATTTTTTTAGTGCAAGTTACATGTACATTTAAAGTTATACCTATGTGCATGTACACACTTGATTGCCCGGTTGCTTCACGTATGCATGCATGCTCGCACACACGTATACTGGCCGATTACATATGTACACCAGTCTGCGTATTTGATTATGTAGCTAGCTAACCTTGTAGATGTAGAGGTCCGGAGCAGTTCCCGCTCACATCAAATCGACTTGTACATATATCTGAATGTACGTGCGTTAGTTCCGAAATACCCATATACCGCGCCCTGGCCGGGGCATATATTATATTTCTCCGAATACCCGAATACTTGACTAATGCATACATCCACCAGAATAGTGTGGGCTGGTCGTGGCGTGTTAAATATGGTTGAGTTCTACTATGTACATGCATGTATACAAATACCCGCAACGGAGCTCATAGACGGGATTTCATATCTCTATCTTTCCACGAAGATCGGAACAAACGCTCGCGCTCTGCCTATCTCCCTTCCCTATAAATACAGAGGCACAAAGCCATTCGTAGGACTCACGAACGGTCGGAGAGGGAAACCATACATCGTTTCACAACATACATCTATTCGTCAACGCCCACACCCATCCATCACTCGCATCTCGCGGAGGTGTTTCGCGGCGTCGGAGTCCTCGGAAAATACCAACGGCTATCTCGTACGAGCACCAACACCAATTTTTTGGATTAAAATTAGTTCGTTGACCAAATTATGGGGTCTCAATTGATCATTTAACATGATCAAATATGTAACACAATCGTAGATATTGTCATGTACATATTTTTGGCCACCTCATGCATCAAGGATAAAATGGTCCTTTCACATCTATCTTTAACACCGTTAGTGAACAAAATGCACTAAAGTGTCATATTGGGAAAGAAATTTAGAGCAGATGTCAAATAGGGAAGAAAAATTTCTTCAAGACCAAATAGGGAATCACATTTTAAGATAGTGTCAAATAAGGAATTCTCTCCTAAAAACGGGTTTACAACGTATAAGTAGTTTTTTTAAGGTGCTAGAAGACGTTTGCTCCAACAAGCGATGCAAAATATATTGCGCGCGCGAGTTCAACGGTCCCAATCAAGCGGTCTCATCTGCAGCAGCCCAGAGTTTGCAGCACGCGCGACCGGACGCACTAAATATGCTGCGTGCTGCATTAGTTATAGCGCACGCGCTTTTTGTGCGGCTACTGGAGACTTGAAATCGGGTCCGCGCGCGTTAAAAGCAGTTTTTATACTGCGTGTCACTTATATAGCGCTTCTGTTGGAGATGCTCTAAAAGCATCCACACTCGGATTAAACAAATTTGATCCTTCAAACACCCGCGGACGTGCCTGGTCATCGTTCAGACATGTCCTCTTTGACTATCTATTTTTTTCATTCGCGCAGCCATGTCCTTTACTTTTTCTTTATATATCCGGTCACATGCATGTGATTGACGGAGAAGAAAAAAAAAGAGAAAGAAAAAAGATACATATGGGGCCTAATCCTATATGACGAACACGGAACCACGGACAGGACATGCCCGGACACTCTTCAGACTTATTCTATATATGAGATGAATATGAGGGTTGCCGAACAGCCCGGGCATTTAAGGAGGCTCTGAGCAGTCCGATTGGGTCAACCTTTTGCTTCTCTCTTCTGTCTGGTTAATGGTCCCTATGTCGCTCGGTCAATTTGAGGTGTCTGAGTGTAGATGCTCTAATAATATGACATAAAAGTGTTCTGTGAAGATGTTAATCTTGCAAGATGTCTGTCTCTTCTCTAGTCTTTACCTTTTTGGATCCCTTGCATGTGAGTGTTTTTTTTCTTTTTCGAAAAAAGATTATCCCAACCTCTGCATAAAACGATGCATACAGCTATCTTTATTGCATTATTCAATAAGGTCATATAAAATATAAATGCATAGTTTTTTTTGCGTTAAATAATTACATAGATCAACCCAAAGTCTTCTACCTACAAATTGATAATGTGCCCGAACCGCGCGCCATGCATACCAAGAAATCCAATGGCCTCATCAAGCCACCCTCTATCTAGCCGGGGGCATCAACTGGTCTAGCAGACTCTTAGCGTACCCGGTATATGCACATGAGTGTGACAAATCCTTTGCACATTAGTGTTAACTCTATCTCTTTTCCACTTGTCAAGTTGCCAATGAAGAGAGTAGAAAGAAAGACGTGCCAATTAATCCCATCATATGCCTACATCTAGACCAAGCCAGCACGGGGATGTGTACGAGTGCAATGATGCTTTAGTGTTACAACAGGTGTCAGTAATTAAGCGAGTTGATCAGATAGGTGTCACAGGAATACTACTTATTGTTGTTGCAATCATCGACCCACATGATTATCTCTCCCTTCGAAAACTACGTTGCTTAGTCGTTTGCCGCTACTGCAGCTTCATGAGTCCTGACTAGTCCTGGCCATGGGCAGCCCGGCCCAACGCCGCTCTCGGGCCAAGCTCGGGCCTAGATTTTGAGCCCGAAAACCGGGCCTGGGCCCATCATTTTCGCGTTTTTTCTGAAGGATGGGCCAGGCCGGGCCGAAGCCCGACAGGCTTTTACATGTTTAGGCCGGGCTCGGGCCCAGAAAACAGGCCCAACGGTCGGGCTGGACCGGGCTCAGGCCTGAGTTTTTTGCGTCGGGCTTGGCTAAGCCTGGCCCGTCCTGAGGTATGGCCAGGTATAGTCCTGATTATTAAAAATCTCAAAGGAGCTATGAAAGCGGTCAAGCGCGACCGATGGCAGCAATGGCCACGACAGCCGCGCACTGTGCCTCATCGAGCGAAACTACTTGAATAAACTGGAAGTTTTAAACCAAGTACACTTGAAATCGCTACCCTTAGGGTGGAAAAAGAGGCTCAGGTTTTAGCACACCGTTTTACTGGATTATGTTGTTCACTCAAGTCATTTTCGGAAAGACTAATGGCGATTTTGGATAACTACTCAATTTGTAATGTGCCTCCGGACTACTCGACAAGGGCAGAAAATGACGGCCCAATTGACATGTGGTCTGTGGGGTGTTCCCTTCCATTGTTCCCTTGTCAATTCTTCATTTTAAAGGTGCAAAATTCTGGTCGATGATATTTACTGAAGAGTTCTCTACCACAAAATTTTTAATCAGACTAAGATGACGGGAGAAGGAAATCGACTGACACGGGATGGCGTGAAATCTAGCCTCACCCCAACCCTCCCCTCCTCCCTCTTTTACTCGCTCACCTCTTGCTTTAGGATAACCGTTTATTGTGACAAGACTAATATAAAAATGTAAAAATAAACCCATTAACATCCAAAATAGATAATATAATAGTATGAAACAATCAAAAATTATAGATACGTTGGAGACATATCAGCCCACACCCTGCCCATGAGGGTGGGGCACGCCCACCCCCCTGGGGCGCGACCCCTGTCTCGTGGGCCCCATGAGGCTCCACCGACCTCAAATTCAACTCTATATATTCACGTTCAGGGAGAAAAAAATTAAGGAGAAGGATTCATCACGTTTTACGATACGAAGCCGATGCCAAGCCCTAATATTCTCGGGAGGGTTGATCTAGAGTCCGTTCGGGGCTCCGGAGAGAGGAATCCGTCGCCATCGTCATCATCAACCTTCCTTCATCACCAATTTCATGATGCTCACCGCTGTGCGTGAGTAATTTCATCATAGGCTTGCTGGATAGTGAGGGTTGGATGAGATTTATCATGTAATCGAGTTAGTTTTGTTAGGGTTTGATCCCTAGTATCCATTATGTTTTAAGATTGATGTTGCAATGACTTTACTATGCTTAATGCTTGTCACTAGGGTCCGAGTATCATGATTTCAGATCTGAACCTATTATGTTTTCATGAATATATGTGAGTTCTTAATTCTATTTTGCAAGTCAATAATCACCTACTATTTGTTATGATCCAGTAACACCGAAGTCACAATAATCGGGACCACTCCCGGTGATGACTATAGTTTAAGGAGTTAATGTATTCACTAAGTGTTAATACTTTGTTCCGGTACTCTATTAAAAGGAGGCATTAATATACCTTAGTTTCCAATAGGACCCCGCTGCCATGGGAGAGTAGGACAAAAGATGTCATGCAAGTTTTTTTCCATAAGCACGTATGACTATATTCGGAATAAATGCTTACATTACATTGATCAACTGGAGCTAGTGATGTGTCACCCTGTGTTATAACTGTTGCATGAGGAATCGCATCCGACATAATTATCCATCACTGATCCAATGCCTACGAGCTTTTCAAATATTGATCTTTGCTTAGTTACTTTACCGTTGCCACAGTTACAATTACTATAAAACTGCTACTGTTACTTTTGCCACCATTACCGCTACTTTCATATTACTTTGCTACTAAATACTTTGCTGCAGATATTAAGTCTTTCAGGTGCGGTTGAATTGACAACTCAACTGTTAATACTTGAGAATATTCTTTGGCCCCCCTTGTGTTGAATCAATAAATTTGGGTTGAATACTCTACCCTCGAAAACTGTTGCGATCCTCTATACTTGTGGGTTATCACCGGCCCGCTCCCACCCTTTGGCGCCGCGTATGCTGCCGCGCTGCGCTACCTGCACCTCGGCGGGAACTACTTCTCCGGGCCCATCCCGGTGGCCTATGGCGACGTCGCCTCCCTCGAGTACCTCGGCCTCAACGGCAACGCGCTCTCCGGGCGCGTCCCACCGGAGCTTTCGTGGCTGGGTTGGCTCAGGAGCCTCTACGTCGGCTACTTCAACCGGTACGATGGCGGCGTGCCGCCTGAGTTCGGTGGGTTGCGGAGCCTGGTGCTGCTCGACATGAGCAGCTGCAACCTCACCGGTCCCATCCCGCCCGAGGTCGGCAAGCTCAATAACCTCGACACGCTCTTCCTCCTCTGGAACCGGCTCTCTGGCGAGATTTCGACGGAGCTCAGCGAGCTCTAGAGCCTCCAGTCGCTCGACCTGTCGGTGAACGACCTCGCCGGCGAGATACTAGCGAGCCTAGCCAAGCTGACCCGCCTTAGGCTGCTCAACCTGTCCCGGCCTCCCGAGCTCTGGCCACGCCCGCCCCGCGTCGCCCGTCCTGGCCTTGCTCGGCCACGAGCTCCGACCACGCTCCACCCCGGCCACGCCGCGCCCGCTGGACCGTGCCCCGTCCAGGCAGAGGAGAGAGGAGAGAGGAGAGAGAGGACAGAGGAAAGATACGCCGACGAAGGAGAGAGGAGAGAGAGGACAGAGGAAAGAGACGCCGATAGTGGGCCAAATAAGCAAAAATAATAGCGCCGGTGCTCCCAGCTGCCCCCGGATCTTGGGTTTGGTCTGGGGTTGCCGAAGCTGTTTTTCCTCAAATCCGGCGCAAAATAACGTCTTGGGGCCATGACTGGGACCATTTTTTGCCAACGGCATCTAAAAAGTGGCTTGGGGGCGTCATAGGGGCCCTAGTGGAGATGCTCTTATGCCATACAAGGCGTGTGGGCGGATCTCTAATATACCACACCTGTGACAGTTATCAGGGTTTAAAAAAAATACTCTACCTTTTTTTTCTAGTTATATGTGAAAGACGTATATTGCTGCAAATCAATAATTCTTTCTTTTTTTTCTTAGCATTTATACTTAGATACTGAAATTCTGAATTACTCACGCACGACATGATTGTTTCTATTCTACGAGATTTGTACCTCATAAATTTTTACTTCTTCCATTTTAAAATGTAAGATGTTTTTGATACTATCAAACATCTTACATTTTAGGACGAAGGAGTAGGAACAAACATCTTACATTTTGGGACAAAGGGAGTAGGACTGTTTTAATGCTAGTCTGAGAGATTAGTTTTTTTTGAACATAGTATAAACGCAAGCACTCATACATACGCATATACACTCACCCCTATGAATGCACATACGCACACCCTATTCTTATGAGTATCTTCGAGAGACTGAGTCGACATATCATCTTGAGATTCGGCATATCATTTTGATATTTACGAAGTCACCGTAGGCGCTTCGTCGTTGACGAAAGCGTCTTCTCCCACTGAAAGTGTATCACTGAAAATTCTAAAATAAATCCAGGAATAACACGAGCACCAGGACTTGAACCCTGATGGATTGAAAATACCACTGTCTCTTTAACCATCCAACCACAGGTTGATTCGCATATGAGAGATTAACTTAAAACCGCCAAATGGTTTAAGACAAAACCCAGTGGCACCAATAAATGGAGACGTCGGCATCCTGCACGTGAGCGTGACAAACCCTTTGACATGTGTACGATCTCTTCTCCACTTGCCAATGGAGGAAGTAGAAAGGTGCCAATTAATTCCATCATGTGTCTCCATCCAGATCAGATCAGGCCAGCATGGCTGCATATCTCTCATTCTCTCTCCCCCGAAAACAACGTTGCTCAGTCGTTCGCCCCTACCGCAGGTTCGGTGAGTCCTGGCAATTAAGGCCCTGTCCAGAATTGATCCGCTTCATGGAGTTGTGAAGCTCGGTTTTGGCAACTCCGTCAAAGTGAGCTACAGTTTCGTCCGCTCTGGAAGCAGAGTTAGAGGAACGGAGAGAAACCAAGCACTCCCTAAATATCTCAGAGGAGCTCTGGAAGCGCGACCGATGGCAGCACTGGCCACGACGGTTGCGCACTGCAGCTTTACTGTGCCTGGATTATGTTGTCCACTCAGTCGTTTTCGGGGGGACTAATGGTGATTTCGGATAACTACGTAATCTGTAATGTGCCTCCGGGCTACTGGACAAGGGAAGAAAATGACAGCCCACTTGACATGTGGTATCTGAGGTGTTTCTTTTGCATTGTTCCCCTGTCAATTCTTCACTTCTTTCTCGACCGTCTATTGTGACAAAAAATAATCAGTCAAGGTACTGTAGTTGTCGCTGGTGTTTTTGTCCGAGGATGACCGGCAGAGGGGAGGGGGAGGCTAAATTCAGACTGCTTGTTGCCTCCGTATTGGAGATAATGGTTCTTCATGACCTTTTTCTCTTCTTAATAACACTCATAATTGACATTTCCTGTAGGATATTCAGAGCACGACAGAGTTGCAGATGTCACCTCAAGGTGCTGATGAAGTGTAAAGTAACCAAACTAAATAAACACAATGGGCATTGATGCTCCTGCACGAGATCCTGCTACTCGCTAATAATGATGACAGAAAAATATCTTGCGAAAACGCTGAACTTGCAAGATGTCAAGCAAATCAGATGTAATAATGTCTTATATTATTTATTAATGAAAAATTTATCGTAGAACATAATGTTCTACAGTCTTCTCTTAAAAAAAATAATGTCTTATATTATGGGACAAAGAAAGTAATTTTTTTTAATCTGCACACATGAGTGTGACAAACTCTTTGCACATTGAGTGTTACAAGCTCTGCTATCTCTTTTCCACTTGCCAAGTTGCGAATGAAGTGCCAATTAATCCCACCATCTGTCTACATCTAAACCAAGCCAGCATGGTCCTCCATGGGTAGCTAGCTAGCTAGCATGGGGATATGTACGAGTGCAATGATGCTTTGGTGTTACAACAGGTGTCAGTAATTGAGTGAGTTGATCAGATAGGTGTCACAGGAAATATTTTTTGAAGGAAACGCAGGAGAGATGCGTGATTCATTCAGAAGGAGCGGCTGACAGCCAAACTATACATAGATCGACAGAAAAATCTCTACACCAAAACAAAGAGAAGAAAGAAAAAAACAAACGGCATGGCGACTACTCGCGGGATACAAGGTGGCTAGCTCCAGCCACAACCCAACATCCGATCTCGTCCACGATCAGATCGAAGACCGTCGTGGCGGTGGAGTCCATGGAACGAAAGATCCTAGCATTTCTCTCCCGCCAGATGAACCAGATGGTCGCCAAAGTTAGCGAACGCGCCTTGGCCGCCGAAGCACTCGAGCATGAGAGCCCTTCCAGCCAAGCCGTGAGCAAGGTGGGCTGCAGCCAGCTGGCAGGGTTGAGGTTTGGCACGTTGAATCGTAGTGACGCCAAGGCCCAGAGGGATCTCGACCACGGACAAGAGATGAAGAGGTGCTCGGCCGTCTCCAGGTTTCGCCGACAGAGGGGGCAGAAATAGGAGTTTGACCACTGCCTGGCCAGGAGGCGATCCGCTGTAAGCAGCCGATTTTGGCCGAAGAGCCAAGCCAGTAGGCGCATCTTAGCCAGGGCCCAAGCTTTCCAGACCAGCAGGTGGAGGGCAGACACCGTTGAGCCCAGAAAATGGAGGGAGTATGCCGAGGCGGCCAAGAACACCCCGCTCGCCGTAGGGCGCCAGATGAAAGAGTCCGGGGTGGCCGGAGACAGCGTGATCCCCGAGATGTTGTTGCAATAATCGACCCAGCTGATTATCTCTCCCTACGAAAACTACGTTACTCAGTCGTTTGCCGCTGGTGCATGCAGGTTCGTGAGTCCTGATTTATTAAAAATCTCAAAGGAGCTCTGCAAGCGGCCAAGCGCGACCGATGGCAGCAATGGCCACGACAGCCGCGCAATGCAGCTTCACTGTGCCTGGATTATGTTGTTCACTCAAGTCATTTTCGGAAAGACTAATGGTGATTTTGGATAACTACTCAACATGTAATGTGTCTACGGACTACTGGACAAGGGCAGAAAATGACGGCCCATTTGACATGTGGTTTGTGGGGTGTTTCCTTCCATTGATCCCCTGTCAATTCTTCACTCGTCTCTCAACCGTCTATTGCGACTAGCCGCTAAAGGCGCACAATTCTGGTCGATGATATTTAATGATGAGTTCTCTACCAGAGAAAATGTATAATGACATGTTCACAGGCTGTTTTTTTGCAAAGAAGACAATTTTTACTCCGGTTCATTAATTTTGTTCATGGGTGAAAATCATCTCAACAGACCACAAAGAACAACATCGACCGACTTAACGACCACACAAAGGCACAACATGCCGCCGAGAAGAAAAACATAGTCAAGATTGTCATCAAGCATCATCGCTAGCGACTACAACTTCACCAATCGACGACAAGCAACGATGCCCTTGCCGCAACAAACCTTAAAGCCCATGTCGGTCCATGTCAAACAATCGACCATCCATGCTGGTGAGAAGAGAAGCAATGAAGCAAGCACGAGAAGAGTGTCGAGCATGCAACGCCGAACACCCATCTCATGCCATTATCACCGTCGAGTCATCTCTTCTCTCAAACTGTTGTTATGTTTGTGCTTAGAGCATCTTTAGCCACACACCTCTAATTCGACCCCGCAAACGCCCGCGGACGTGCCCGATCAGTGACCGTGCGTGCCCGCTTTGAGCCCTTATTTGTCCATCCGCGCGGCCACAATCCTCATTTTCTTTCTCATAGGTCTGGTCATTTGCATGTGATTGATGGAGATGAAGAGAGAGAGAGAGAGAGAAAATAATGAAGAAAGAAAGAAAAAAGGTGGTCCGGGTTGGGGCCGTGTTCCTATGTGACGGATTGACCGGACGTGTCTGCGAGCCCTCATATCCTCCCCATATTTGAGATGGATACGAGGGTTCTCGGATATCCCGGACATATAGGGAAGATATGAGGAGTCCGGTTGGGTCAAAAATTTCTACTTTTTACTTCTCTCTCCTATCCGGTTGGTAGTCCTCGCGCCCGCCTGATTAATTTGAGAAGTCGAGTTGTAGATGCTCTTACCTTCCATTTTCAGTGGCATGGTAGACTCATGTACGGTAAAAATTGATGACATGTAGCTTGGGCCGCCACGTTGGGTCCACTCCACCCGTGTCAGGTCAACCAACCATCTCAAATCAGGGCCCAACCACTTCAAGAATAGACGCAACCTTTTCTTGGTTGCAGCAGAGGGCCTTTCATGCCTCTTGAAATTCAGTTCTCAGTCATCTTTGTTGGCAGGTATCAAGGTGGCACCCACGGCTCCGGCCGTTAACCATCTGCTGTTTGCGGATGACAGCCTATTGTTATTCAAGGCTAGTGTTGAGGGTGCAGAGAAGGTATCAAACCTACTGGATACTTATTGTGGGGCATCTGACCAGAAAGTGAATAATGCAAAGTCCTCCTGAAGGAAATATGCCCTAGAGGCAATAATAAAGTTATTATTTATTTACTTATATCATGATAAATGTTTATTATTCATGCTAGAATTGTATTAACCGGAAACATAATACATGTGTGAATACATAGACAAACAGAGTGTCACTAGTATGCCTCTACTTGACTAGCTCGTTAATCAAAGATGGTTATGTTTCCTAACCATGGACAAAAGAGTTGTTATTTGATTAACGAGGTCACATCATTAGTTGAATGATCTGATTGACATGGCCCATTCCATTAGCTTAGCACCCAATCGTTTAGTATGTTGCTGTTGCTATTCTTCATGACTTATACATGTTCCTATGACTATGAGATTATGTAACTCCCGTTTACCGGAGGAACACTTTGGGTGCTACCAAACGTCACAACGTAACTGGGTGATTATAAAGGAGTACTACAGGTGTCTCCAAAGGTAGATGTTGGGTTGGCGTATTTCGAGATTAGGATTTGTCACTCCGATTGTCGGAGAGGTATCTCTGGGCCCTCTCGGTAATGCACATCACTTAAGCCTTGCAAGCATTGCAACTAATGAGTTAGTTGTGGGATGATGTATTATAGAACGAGTAAAGAGACTTGCCGGTAACGAGATTGAACTAGGTATTGGATACCGACGATCGAATCTCGGGCAAGTAACATACCGATGACAAAGGGAACAATGTATGTTGTTATGCGGTCTGACCGATAAAGATCTTCGTAGAATATGTAGGAGCCAATATGGGCATCCAGGTCCCGCTATTGGTTATTGACCGGAGGCGTGTCTCGGTCATGTCTACATTGTTCTCGAACCGTAGGGTCCGCACGCTTAAGGTTTCGAAGACAGTTATATTATAAGTTTATGAGTTTTGATGTACCAAGGAGTTCGGAGTCCCGGATGAGATCGGGGACATGACGAGGAGTCTCGAAATGGTCGAGACATAAAGATTGATATATTGGAAGCCTATGTTTGGACATCGGAAGTGTTCCGGGTGAAATTGGGAATTTTACCGGAGTACCAGGAGGTTACCGGAACCCCCCGGGGAACCAAATGGGCCTTATTGGGCCTTAGTGGAAAGGTGAAAGGGGCAGCCCAAGGTAGGCTGCGCGCCTCCCCCCTCCCCTAGTCCTATTAGGACTAGGAGAGGTGGCCGGCCCCCTTCTCCCTCTCTCTCTCTCTCTCTCGAGGAATCCTATTAGGAATAGGATTGGGGGGGGGGAGTCCTACTCCCGGTAGGAGTAGGACTCCTCCTGCGCCCTCCTCCTTGGCCGGCCAGCCCTCCCCTTGGCAACCTTTATATACGGGGGCAGGGGGCACCTCTAGACACACAAGTTGATCATTGAGATCGTTCCTTAGCCGTGTGCGGTGCCCCCTGCCACCAAATTCCACCTCGATCATATCGTTGTAGTGCTTAGGCGAAGCCCTACGTCGGTAGTACATCAAGATCGTCACCACGCCGTCGTGCTGACGGAACTCCTCCCCAAAGCTTTGCTGGATCGGAGCTCGGGGATCGTCATCGAGCTGAACGTGTGCTAAGAACTCGGAGGTGCCGGAGTAACGGTACTTGGATCGGTCGGATCGGGAAGAAGACGTACGACTACTTCCTCTACGTTGTGTCAATGCTTCCGTTGCGATCTACAAGGGTACGTAGATCAGACTCTCCCCTTCGTTGCTATGCATCACCATGATCTTGCGTGTGCGTAGGAAATTTTTTGAAATTACTACGTTCCCCAACAGTGGCATCCGAGCCAGGTTTTATGGTTTGATGTTATTTGCACGAGTAGAACACAAGTGAGTTGTGGGCGATACAAGTCATACTGCCTACCAGCATGTCATACTTTGGTTCAGCGGTATTGTTGGACGAGACGACC
Organism: Triticum monococcum; assembly: GCA_034509565.1. NCBI lineage: Eukaryota > Viridiplantae > Streptophyta > Magnoliopsida > Poales > Poaceae > Triticum > Triticum monococcum. The sequence continues at coordinate 73,690,106 of CM067843.1, forward strand.
CGGACCAACCTTACGCGTACGCTTACGCGAGACCGGTTCCCTCGACGTGCTTTGCACATAGATAGCTTGCGGGCGACTGTCTCTCCAACTTTAGTTGAACCGAGTGTGGCTACGCCCGGTCCTTGAGAAGGTTAAAACGGAGTCTATTTGACAAACTATCGTTGTGGTTTTGATGCGTAGGTGAGATGAGTTCTTGCTTAAGCCCGTAGCAGCCACGTAAAACATGCAACAACAAAGTAGAGGACGTCTAACTTGTTTTTGCAGGGCTTGATGTGATGTGATATGGTCAAGGCATGATGCTAAATTTTATTGTATGAGATGATCATGTTTTGTAACCAAGTTATCGGCAACTGGCAGGAGCCATATGGTTGTCGCTTTATTGTATGCAATGCAATCACGATGTAATGCTTTACTTTATTACTAAGCAGTAGTGATAGTCGTGGAAGCATAAGATTGGCGAGACGACAACGATGCTACGATGGAGATCAAGGTGTCGTGCCGGTGACGATGGTGATCATGGCGGTGCTTCGGAGATGGAGATCACAAGCACAAGATGATGATGGCTATATCATATCACTTATATTGATTGCATGTGATGTTTATCCTTTTATGCATCTTATCTTGCTTTGATTGACGGTAGCATTATAAGATGATCTCTCACTAAATTATCAAGAAGTGTTCTCCCTGAGTATGCACCGTTGCCAAAGTTCGTCGTGCCCAGACACCACGTGATGATCGGGTGTGATAAGCTCTACGTCCGTCTACAACGGGTGCAAGCCAGTTTTGCACACGCAGAATACTCAGGTTAAACTTGACGAGCCTAGCATATGCAGATATGGCCTCGGAACACAGAGACCGAAAGGTCGAGCGTGAATCATATAGTAGATATGATCAACATAACGATGTTCACCATTGAAAACTACTCCATCTCACGTGATGATCGGTTATGGTTTAGTTGATTTGGATCACGTGATCACTTAGAGGATTAGAGGGATGTCTATCTAAGTGGGAGTTCTTAAGTAATATGATTAAATTGAACTTAAATTTATCATGAACTTAGTCCTGGTAGTATTTTGCAAATCATGTTGTAGATCAATAGCTCGCGTGGTTGCTTCCCTGTGTTTACTTTGATATGTTCCTAGAGAAAATTGTATTGAAAGATGTTAGTAGCAATGATGCGGATTGGATCCATAATCTGAGGTTTATCCTCATTGCTGCACAGAAGAATTATGTCCTTGATGCACCGCTAGGTGACAGACCTATTGCAGGAGCAGATGCAGACGTTATGAACGTTTGGCTAGCTCAATATGATGACTACTTGATAGTTTAGTGCACCATGCTTAATGGCTTAGAATCGGGACTTCAAAGACGTTTTGAACGTCATGGACCATATGAGATGTTCCAGGAGTTGAAGTTAATATTTCAAGCAAATACCCGAGTTGAGAGATATGAAGTCTCCAATAAGTTCTATAGCTAAAAGATGGAGGAGAATCGCTCAACTAGTGAGCATGTGCTCAGATTGTGTGGGTACTACAATCGCTTGAATCAAGTGGGAGTTAATCTTCCAGATAAGATAGTGATTGACAGAATTCTCTACTCACCATCACCAAGTTAGTAGAACTTCGTGATGAACTATGATATGCAAGGGATAACGGAAACGATTCCCAAGCTCTTCGTGATGCTGAAATCGACGAAGGTAGAAATCAATAAAAACATCAAGTGTTGATGGTTGACAAGACCACTAGTTTGAAGAAAAGGGCAAAAGGGAAGAAGGGGAACTTCAAGAAGAACGGCAAGCAAGTTGCTGCTCAAGTGAAGAAGCCCAAGTCTGGTCCTAAGCCTGAGACTAAGTGCTTCTACTGCAAAGGGACTGGTCACTGGAAGCGGAACTGCCCCAAGTATTTGGCGGATAAGAAGGATGGCAAAGTGAACAAAAGTATATTTGATATACATGTTATTGATGTGTGCTTTACTAGTGTTTATAGCAACCCCTCAGTATTTGATATTGGTTCAGTTGCTAAGAGTAGTAACTCAAAACGGGAGTTGCAGAATAAACAGAAACTAGTAAAAGTCGAGGTGACGATGTGTGTTGGAAGTAGTTCCAAGATTGATATGATCATCATCGCACTCTCCCTATACTTTCGGGATTAGTGTTGAAACTAAATAAGTGTTATTTGGTGTTTGCGTTGAGCATGAATATGATTTGATCATGTTTATTGTAATACGGTTATTCATTTAAGTAAGAGAATAAATTGTTGTTCTGTTTACATGAATAAAACCTTATATGGTTACACACCCAATGAAAATAGCTCGTTGGATCTCGATCGTAGTGATACACATAATCATAATATTGAAACCAAAAGATGCAAAGTTAATAATGATAGTGCAACTTATTTGTAGCACTGCCGTTTAGGTCATATCGGTGTAAAGCGCATGAAGAAACTCCATGCTGATGGGCTTTTGGAATCACTTGATTATGAATCAGTTGATGCTTGCGAACCATGCCTCATGGGCAAGATGACTAAGACTCTGTTCTTCGGAACAATGGAGCGAGCAACAGATTTGTTGGAAATCATACATACTGATGTATGTGGTCCGATGAATATTGAGGCTCGCGACAGGTATCATTATTTTCTGATCTTCACAGATGATTTGAGCAGATATGAGTATATCCACTTGATGAAACATAAGTCTGAAACATTTGAAAAGTTCAAAGAATTTCAGAGTGAAGTGAAAAATCATCGTAACAAGAAAGTAAAGTTTCTATGATCTGATCGTAGAGAAGAGTATTTGAGTTACGAGTTTGGCCTTCAGTTAAAAACAATGTGAAATAGTTTCACTACTCACGCCACAAGGAACACCATAGTGTAATGGTGTGTCCGAACGTCATAACCGTACTTTATTAGATATAGTGCGATCTATGATGTCTCTTACCGATCTACCACTATCGTTTTGGGGTTATGCATTAGAGACAGCTACATTCACGTTAAAAAGGGGCAGCATCTAAGTCCATTGAGACGACACAATCTGAACTGTGGTTTTGCAAGAAACCAAAGTAGTCGTTTCTTAAAGTTTGGGGTTGTGATGCTTATGTGAAAAAGTTTCATCCTGATAAGCTCAAAACCAAATCGGAGAAATATGTCTTCATAGGATACCCAAAAGGAGACTGTTGGGTACACCTTCTATCACAGATCCTAAAGGCAAGACATTCGTTGCTTATAATGGATACTTTCTAGAGAAGGAGTTTCTCTCGAAAGAAGTGAGTGGGAGGAAAGTAGAACTTGATAAGGTAATTGTACCTTCTCCTTTATTGGAAAGTAGTTCATCACAGAAATCTGTTCTTGTGACTCCTACACCAATTAGTGAGGAAGCTAATGATAATGATCATGAAACTTCGGATCAAGTTACTACCGAATCTCATAGGTAAACCAGAGTGAAATCTGCACCAGAGTGGTACGGTAATCCTGTTCTGGAGGTCATGTTACTTGACCATGACGAACCTACGAACTATGAGGAAGCGATGATGAGCCCAAATTCCGCGAAATGGTTTGAGGCCATGAAATCTGAGATATGATCCATGTATGAGAACAAAGTATGGACTTTGATGGATTTGCCCAATGATCAGCAAGCCATAGAAAATAAATGGATCTTCAAGAGGAAGACGGACGTTGATAGTAGTGTTACTATCTACAAAGCTAGAATTGTCGCAAAAAGGTTTTCGACAAGTTCAAAGTGTTGACTACGATGAGAGTTTCTCAGCCGTATCTATGCTTAAGTCTGTCTGAATCATGTTAGCAATTGCCGCATTTTATGAAATCTGGCAAATGGATAAACAAAACTGCATTCCTTAATGGATTTCTTAAAGAAGAGTTGTATATGATGCAACCAGTAGGTTTTGTCAATCCTAAAGGTGCTAACAAAATATGCAAGCTCCAGCGATTCATCTATGGATTGGTGCAAGCATCTCAGAGTTGGAATACACGCTTTGATAAGTTGATCAAAGCATATAGTTTTATACAGACTTGCGGTGAAGCCTGTATTTACAAGAAAGTGAGTGGGAGCACTACAACATTTCTGATAAGTATATGTGAATGACATATTGTTGATCGGAAATAATGTAGAATTATTCTGTAAAGCATAAAGGACTGTTTGAAAGGAGTTTTTCAAAGAAAGACTTCGGTGAAGCTGCTTACATATTGAGCTTCAAGATCTATAGAGATAGATCAAGACGCTTGATAAGTTTTTCAATGAGTACAAACCTTGACAAGATTTTGAAGTAGTTCAAAATGGAGCAGTCAAAGAAAGAGTTCGTGCCTGTATTACAAGGTGTGAAGTTGAGTAAGACTCAAAGCCCGACCACGGCAGAAGATAGAAAGAGAATGAAAGTCATTCCCTATGCCTTGGCCATAGGTTCTATAAAGTATGTCATGCTGTATACCAGATCTATGTATACCCTGCATTGATTAGGCAAGGGAGTACAATAGTGATCTAGGAGTAGATCACTGGACAACGGTCAGAATTATCCTTAGTGAAATAAGGATATGTTTCTCGATTATGGACGTGACAAAAAGGTTCGTCGTAAAGGGTTACGTCGATGCAAGTTTTTGACAGTGATCCAGATGAATCTAAAGTCTCAATCTGGATACATATTGAAAGTGGGAGCAATTAGCTAGAGTAGCTCCGTGTAGAGCATTGTATACATAGAACTTGCAAAATACTTACGGATCTGAATGTAACTGACCCGTTGACTAAAATTATCTCACAAGCAAAACATGATCACACCTTGTACTCTTTGGGTGTTAATCACATAGATATGTGAACTAGATTACTGACTCTAGTAAACCCTTTGAGTGTTGGTCACATGACGATGTGAACTATGGGTGTTAATCACATGGTGATGTGAACTATTGCTGTTAAATCACATGGCGATGTGAACTAGATTATTGACTCTAGTGCAAGTGGGAGACTGGAGGAAATATGCCCTAGAGGCAATAATAAAGTTATTATTTATTTCCTTATATCATGATAAATATTTATTATTCATGCCAGAATTGTATTAACCGGAAACATAATACATGTGTGAATACATAGACAAACAGAGTGTCACTAGTATGCCTCTACTTGACTAGCTCGTTAATCAAAGATGGTTATGTTTCCTAACCATGGACAAACGAGTTATTTGATTAACGAGGTCACATCATTAGTTGAATGATCTGATTGACATGACCCATTCCATTAGCTTAGCACCTGATCGTTTAGTATGTTGCTGTTGCTATTCTTCATGACTTATACATGTTCCTATGACTATGAGATTATGCAACTCCCGTTTACCGGAGGAACACTTTGGGTGCTACCAAACGTCACAACGTAACTGGGTGATTATAAAGGAGTACTACAGGTGTCTCCAAAGGTAGATGTTGGGTTGGCGTATTTCGAGATTAGGATTTGTCACTCCGATTGTCGGAGAGGTATCTCTGGGCCCTCTCGGTAATGCACATCACTTAAGCCTTGCAAGCATTGCAACTAATGAGTTAGTTGTGGGATGATGTATTATAGAACGAGTAAAGAGACTTGCCGGTAACGAGATTGAACTAGGTATTGGATACCGACGATCGAATCTCGGGCAAGTAACATACCGATGACAAAGGGAACAACGTATGTTGTTATGCGGTCTGACCGATAAAGATCTTCGTAGAATATGTAGGAGCCAATATGGGCATCCAGGTCCCGCTATTGGTTATTGACCGGAGACGTGTCTCGGTCATGTCTACATTGTTCTCGAACCATAGGGTCCGCACGCTTAAGGTTTCGATGACAGTTATATTATAAGTTTATGAGTTTTGATGTACCGAAGGAGTTCGGAGTCCCGGATGAGATCGGGGACATGACGAGGAGTCTCGAAATGGTCGAGACATAAAGATTGATATATTGGAAGCCTATGTTTGGACATCGGAAGTGTTCCGGGTGAAATCGGGAATTTTACCGGAGTACCGGGAGGTTACCGGAACCCCCCGGGAACCAAATGGGCCTTATTGGGCCTTAGTGGAAAGGTGAAAGGGGCAGCCCAAGGTGGGCTGCGCGCCTCCCCCTCCCCTAGTCCTATTAGGACTAGGAGAGGTGGCCGGCCCCCTTCTCCCTCTCTCTCTCTCGAGGAATCCTATTAGGAATAGGATTGGGGGGGGGAGTCCTACTCCCGGTAGGAGTAGGACTCCTCCTGCGCCCTCCTCCTTGGCCGGCCAGCCCTCCCCTTGGCAACCTTTATATACGGGGGCAGGGGGCACCTCTAGACACACAAGTTGATCATTGAGATCGTTCCTTAGCCGTGTGCGGTGCCCCTGCCACCAAATTCCACCTCGATCATATCGTTGTAGTGCTTAGGCGAAGCCCTACGTCGGTAGTACATCAAGATCGTCACCACGCCGTCGTGCTGACGGAACTCCTCCCCGAAGCTTTGCTGGATCGGAGCCCGGGGATCGTCATCGAGCTGAACGTGTGCTAAGAACTCGGAGGTGCCGGAGTAACGGTACTTGGATCGGTCGGATCGGGAAGAAGACGTACGACTACTTCCTCTACGTTGTGTCAATGCTTCCGTTGCGATCTACAAGGGTACGTAGATCAGACTCTCCCCCTCGTTGCTATGCATCACCATGATCTTGTGTGTGCGTAGGAAATTTTTTGAAATTACTACGTTCCCCAACACCTCCATCTTTTTTAGTAAAGGGTGCCGTCAAGTTTTGAGAGACGGGGTGAAGAACAAGCTTCAGGTGCATAATGAATCATTTAGTGACCGCTATCTGGGTATGCCTACGGAGGTGGGACACTCGAAGAACGGCACGTTCAAGTATCTTAGAGATAGAGTATGGGAAAAGATTAAAGGCTGGATGGGAAAATTACTGTCAGCAGCAGGCAAAGAGGTTCTTATAAAATCAGTGGCTCAACCGATACCAGTCTTCTCTATGTCATGTTTCAGGCTCCCAAGAGGATTGTGTGAGAGTGTCACATCCATTATCCGACAATTCTGGTGGGGGAACAAAAGAGGACAGAGAAAACCGGCATGGGCTTGAAGGAAATATGCCCTAGAGGCAATAATAAAGTTATTATTTATTTCCTTATATCATGATAAATGTTTATTATTCATGCTAGAATTGTATTAACCGGAAACATAATACATGTGTGAATACATAGATAAACAGATTGTCACTAGTATGCCTCTACTTGACTAGCTCGTTGATCAAAGATGGTTATGTTTCCTAACCATAGACATGAGTTGTCATTTGATTAACGGGGTCACATCATTAGGAGAATGATGTGATTGACATGACCCATTCCGTTAGCTTAGCACACGATCATTTAGTATTCTGCTATTGCTTTCTTCATGACTTATACATGTTCCTATTACTATGAGATTATGCACATCACTTAAGCCTTGCAAGCATTGCAACTAATGAGTTACTTGCGGGATGATGTATTACGGAACGAGTAAAGAGACTTGCCGGTAACGAGATTGAACTAGGTATTGAGATACCGACGATCGAATCTCGGGCAAGTAACATACCGATGACAAAGGGAACAACATATGTTGTTGTGCGGTTTGACCGATAAATATCTTCATAGAATATGTGGGAGCCAATATGAGAATCCAGGTTCCGCTATTGGTTATTGACCGGAGACGTGTCTCGGTCATGTCTACATAGTTCTCAAACCCGTAGGGTCCGCACGCTTAACATTACGATGACGGTTATATTATGAGTTCATATGTTTTGATGTACCGAAGGTTTTTCGGAGTCCCGGATGTGATCAAGGACATGACGAGGAGTCTCAAAATGGTCGAGACATGAAGATTGATATATTGGAAGCCTATGTTTGGATGTTGGAAGTGTTCCGGGTGAAATCGGGATTTTGCTGGAGTACCGAGAGGTTACTGGAACCCCCCGGGAGCTTAATGGGCCTATATGGGTGTAAGTGCATCTAGTGCCACCCCTAGTTGGTTTTGGAGTATTGACGACAAACCTGGTTGAGGGACTAATGTGTTTGTGAGAATTGCAAGATAACACAGGTAGAAGTCCCTCATTGATTCGGTTTTCCTACCGGAGATGACCCCTAAAAATGTATGAAGACATTGAAGTCAAAGGTGGTATGTGAAGACATTCACATTGAAGACTATGACAAGAGAAGACATCGCGTGAAGACTATGGAGCGTGAAGACTTAGTTGTTTCGTCGTTCTTTTTCTTCTTTGTTGAGTCATAGGAACCACCGTACTGTTAAGTGGGGTCCAAGTGAACCAGTCAGAATGACTGAAGTGATGCTTAACCAAAATCCTATGTCTTCGAGCGAAGACAATGAGAGCAAATCTTATCCTGAGTTGGATAAGTCAACTTTGCTTGTAGCTCAAGTAAAGTTGCCGTGTGTGTTTGAAATCTGACTGTTGGAACACGTGTCAGTTCCTTAGTGACCCAGGCTCATTTCGGACAAATCAGGTCGGGTTGCCTACTGGCTATAAATAGCCCACCCCCTACACCATAAATTGGGTGGCTACTCAGAGTTAGTGCATGGCTTTTGTCGTTTGAGAGCAACCCACCTCAAAGCCTTTAAGAGAGAAATCCTTGTGAGGATAAAGTCCTGAAAGTGCGTTATATCGACTAGAGGGGGGGTGAATAGGCGATTTTTATGAAAGTCTTCAAAACGTGGAAGTTATGAAGACAAACAGAATGGACAAGCCTATCACTATGCAGCGAAAGTTAGATTACACAAGGCAAGCCGTGGTCAAGTATACAATATAGTGAGAGCACAGTGACAAACAGCTTCAGTGTAACAAGGATCAGGTAGGAAGAAGTTATGAAGCCAAACAAATCATACAGTCAAGTTGTGAAGACAGAAGATAAAGCAAGCATGCAATGACTTCACAATGTGTAATGGTAAGTAAAGGGAGGTGAAGATGAAACCAGTGACACGCTGAAGACAATGATTTGTTGGACCAGTTCCAGTTGCTGTGACAACTGTACGTCTGGTTGGAGCGGCTAGGTATTTAAACCAAAGGACACACAGTCCCGGACACCCAGTCCTGAACACGCAGCTCAGGACACCCAGTCCTCACCGTTTTCTCCTTGAGCTAAGTGTTGGAAATATGCCCTAGAGGCAATAATAAATTGATTATTATTATATTTCCTTGTTCATGATAATCGTTTATTATCCATGCTAGAATTGTATTGATAGGAAACTCAGATACATGTGTGGATACATAGACAACACCATGTCCCTAGTAAGCCTCTAGTTGACTAGCTCGTTGATCAATAGATGGTTACGGTTTCCTGACCATGGACATTGGATGTAGTTGATAACGGGATCACATCATTAGGAGAATGATGTGATGGACAAGACCCAATCCTAAGCATAGCACTAGATCGTGTAGTTCGTATGCTAAAGCTTTGCTAATGTCAAGTATCATTTCCTTAGACCATGAGATTGTGCAACTCCCGGATACCGTAGGAATGCTTTGGGTGTGCCAAACGTCACAACGTAACTGGGTGGCTATAAAGGTACATTACAGGTATCTCCGAAAGTGTCTGTTGGGTTGGCACGAATCGAGACTGGGATTTGTCACTCCGTGTAAGCGGAGAGGTATCTCTGGGCCCACTCGGTAGGACATCATCATAATGTGCACAATGTGATCAAGGAGTTGATCACGGGATGATGTGTTACAGAACGAGTAAAGAGACTTGCCGGTAACGAGATTGAACAAGGTATCGGGATACCGACGATCGAATCTCGGGCAAGTATCGTACCGATAGACAAAGGGAATTGTATACGGGATTGATTAAGTCCTTGACATCGTGGTTCATCCGATGAGATCATCGTGGAACATGCGGGAGCCAACATGGGTATCCAGATCCCGCTGTTGGTTATTAACCGGAGAACGTCTCGGTCATGTCTGCATGTCTCCCGAACCCGTAGGGTCTACACACTTAAGGTTCGATGACGCTAGGGTTATAAAGGAAGTTTGTATGTGGTTACCGAATGTTGTTCGGAGTCCCGGATGAGATCCCGGACGTCACGAGGAGTTCCGGAATGGTCCGGAGGTAAAGATTTATATATGGGAAGTCCTGTTTTGGTCACCGGAAAAGTTTTGGGGTTTATCGGTAACGTACCGGGACCACCGGGAGGGTCTCGGGGGTCCACCAAGTGGGGCCACCAACCCCAGAAGGCTGCGTGGGCCAAGTGTGGGAGGGGACCAGCCCCTAGGAGGGCTGGTGCGCCCCCCACAAGGGGCCCAAGGCGCAAGAAAGAGTGGGAGGGGGCAAACCCTAGTCCAGTTGGGCCTTAAGGCCCACCTAGTGGGCTCCTTCCCCTCTCCCCCTCTTGGCCGCCACCCTTGGCCCCATCTAGGGCTGCCGCCCCCCTAGGGGTGGGAACCCTAGAGGGGGCGCAGCCCTCCCCTTCCCCTATATATATGAGGCCATAGGGCTGCCCACAATACGCGATTAGATCTCTCTTGGTGCAGCCCTGCGTCTCTCTCTCCCTCCTCTTCTGTGGTGCTTGGCGAAGCCCTGCAGGATAGCCACGCTCCTCCATCACCACCACGCCGTTGTGCTGCTGCTGGAAGGAGTCTTCCTCATCCTCTCCCTCTCTCCTTGCTGGATCAAGGCGTGGGAGACGTCACCGGGCTGTACGTGTGTTGAACGCGGAGGTGCCGTCCGTTTGGCACTTGGTCATCGGTGATTTGAATCACGACGAGTACGACTCCATCAACCCCGTTCACTTGAACGCTTCCGCTTAGCGATCTACAAGGGTATGTAGATGCACTCTCCTTCCCCTCGTTGCTAGTCTCTCCATAGATAGATCTTGATGACACGTAGGAAAATTTTGAATTTCTACTACGTTCCCCAACACTAAGGTCACACAGACCTCGCCCAATCACTCTGGTAAGTCTTCAAGGTAGACTCCCAAACCTTCACATACTTCGTTCACCGGCGATCCACGATTTCTCTTGGATGCTCAGAACGCGACGCCTAACCGGCTGGAGGATGCACAGTCCTCAAGTGTAATAAGTCTTCAGATCACTCAGACAAGAAGACTTAAGTGATGCCCAATTACTCTGGATCTGGGTGGTTAGGGATTTTCTCCTCGCTAGGGATTTTCTCTCAAAGGCTTTGAGGTGGGTTGCTCTCAAACGACAAAAGCCGTGCACTGAAATCTGAGCAGCCAACCGTTTATGGTTGTAGGGGTGGACTATTTATAGCCACTTGGCAACCCGACCTGATTTGTCCGAAATGACCCTGGGTCACTAAGGAACTGACACGTGTATCAACGGTCGAATTTTGAACTCACACGGCAACTTTACTTGGGCTACAAGTAAAGCTGACTTATCTGACTCTGGACAAGATTTTCTCTCATTGTCTTCACTCGAAGACATAGGATTTGAATTAGGCATCACTTCAGTCATCCTGACTGGTTCTCTTGGACCCCACTTAACAGTACGGTGGTTCCTATGACACAACATGAATGAAGTAAAACTACGAAGGATCTAAGTCTTCGAGTTCCATAAGCTTCATAGGGAGTCTTCAAATGTCATTGTCTTCAATATGAATATCTTCATAAACCACCATTGTCTTCAATGTCTTCGTACATTTTTAGGGGTCATCTCTGGTAGCTAAACCGAATCAATGAGGGACTTCTACCTGTGTTATCCTGCAATTCTCACAAACACATTAGTCCCTCAACTAGGTTTGTCGTCAATACTCCAAAACCAACTAGGGGTGGCACTAGATGCACTTACAAGTCCTAAACACCCAGAGCCAAAGAGTGTTAGGCATCACTTAAGTCTTCTTGTCTGTGTGATCTGAAGACTTATTACAGTTGAGGACTGTGAATCCTCCAGCCGGTTAGGCGTCGCGTTCTGAGCATCCGAGAGTCATTGTGGATCGCCGGTGAACGAAGTCTGTGAAGGTTTGGAAGTCTACCTTGAAGACTTACCGGAGTAATTGGGCAAGGACTGGGTGTCCGTTGCTCAAGGGGAATAAGGTGAAGACACAGTCTTCTGAGTTGAATCTCAGCCTCCCTAACCAGACGTACGGTTGTCACAGCAACTGGAACTGGCCCAACAAATTATTGTCTTCAACGAGCCACTGGTTCTATCCTTTCCGTCTCTTTATTTACGGTTAGTACTTGTGAAGTTATTGCCTGTTTGCATTATCTTTTGTCTTCACTGAGTGACTGCTTGTTCTGATTGGCTTCATACTATCTTCCATCCTGATCTATACTACCTAGCTGCTATTAGTCTTTGTGCCTTCATTTCATTGAATACTTGACTATGGCTTGCTTAGTGTAGTGTACCTTCCGCTGCATGGTAATAGGTTTATTTCTATTGTTTGTCTTTGAAACTTCCATGTTTTGAAGACTTTCATAAAAATCACCTATTCACCCCCCTCTAGTCGACCACTAGCACTTTCAATTGGTATCAGAGCAAGGTACTCCCTTGTTCTGTGTGATCCGGTTTAACCACCTGGAGTTTTAGCTATGTCGACTGCAGGGATAATCAAAGTCTACGTTGCATGGCCCGTCTTCGATGGAACTAAATATCCCTATTGGAAGAATAAGATGCGCATGCATCTTGAAGCCATTGATGTCGACCTCTGGTATGTCGTCAAGAATGGCGTCCCCAAGGCTGGTGAAGGTGTCACCGCTGCTGATGTCAATAAGTTCGTTCAACTAGACTCCACTGCCAAGAACATCATCTATGGTCATCTAACCAAAGGGCAGTATGGCCGTGTGAGTGCTCTAGAAACATCTAAGCTAGTCTGGGACTGGCTCTCCAATGTCAACGAAGGCGTCTCAACCCAGAGAGATCAAAGAATCAGTGTCCTTCACAACCTTTTCAACCGCTTCAAGAGAAACGACAATGCGAATGTTCAGCTCACGTTTGATCGACTCACTGACATCACAAATGAGCTTCAAGCTCTCGGCGCTACTGAGATCACCAAGCATGAAATCGTCAAGACACTCCTGAAATCACTTGACAGCTCGTTTGACATCCTAGCCCTGATGATTCAAGAACGCCCTGACTTCAAGATACTCGATCCGTCTGACATACTTGAAAGGCTCAACACACATGAGTTTCAACTTTCTGAGAAAAGAGACATCTACGATCCCAACTATGGGTGAACTCGTGCTTTGAAGGCAAAAGCTGTTTCCTCATCTGAAGAAGAATCTGACTGCAGCTCTGATGATCCTGTAGACATTGGAAAGGAGCTTGCTATGCTTATGAAGAAGTTCTAGAAATTCACCAAGAAGAAAGGCTTCAGAAAGTCCTCACGATCCAGCTCAAGGAATGATGAAGCTTCTGCTCATGACTATAAGAAGACAACATGGCACAAGTGCAAGAAACCTGGTCACTACATCTCTGAGTGTCCGCAGTGGGACAATGAGAACAACAAGAAGAAGAAGAGCAAGGAATATGATTCCGACGACAAGAAGAAGAAGAAATACTCAAAGTCTTCTTCCAAGTCTTCCTCAAAGTCTTCATCACACAAGAAGAGCTCATCTGGCAAGGGTCGTGCGTTTGTTGGCAAGGAAATGGATTCAGAGGAGGAGTCCGCTTCTGAGGAGGCGGAGGTGGAGTCTGAGGAGGAGTCCGATTCTGGCGTTGCAAGTCTGGCTACAACCTACGTTGCCAAGTCCATCTTCAACACTGAAGACAATGACTTCATCACCGACGCCGATGCTAATGACAAGGACAACTCCGCTCCCACCTACTGCTTCATGGCACGCAATGCCAAGGTAAACTCACGCACTACTCACTATCAAACATCCAGTGAAGATGACTTTGATTGTGGTTCCAACCCCAGCTACAAAACACTTGCTAAAATTGCAACTGAACAACAGAAAGCTATGGAACATATTAAAAAACTGTTAGACAAAAGCGATGACCTGTTAGACGCTGAAATGACTCGATCTCAGTCCTTAATTGAAGACATAAAAAATCTTCATGTTAAGTATGAGGAACTTGAAAGTCGTCATGAAACGCTCTCAACAACCCATGAAAAGCTTTCCTATGATTATCTTCAAAGGAAGCAAGATCTTGAGAAATTGAGAGCGGCTCATGAAGATCTTCAAAAGGAAAATGAGTCACTTCACGCCAAACAGATCAGTTCCGCTCAGGAAGGATTTGAACCACCATGTCTTAAATGCATTGAGCGTGACAACACTACTTCTATTGCTGGATGTTCTATTGCTGCTACTATTGCAATATCTTCAACTGTTGATGTGGTAACTAACCCCTCGGCTGAGGATACCACTGCTATTGCTGATGAAAATGCTAAGTTGAAGACATTGCTTGAAACAGGGATGCACAAAAGTCTCAAAGGGCATCAAACACTATATGATGTCCTCAAAAGGCAGATCCTGAACCGAAACCTTAGGAAAGAGGTTGTTGGGTTTGAAAGGAAAATGAATGCTGATGGCTCTTACTGGAAACCTGAGCAGTATCCCAAAACCACATGGGTTGCTGCAAAGGAACCTTCAGTGGATCCATCCACCCTATCTGGCTTCACTTGTAATAATCCCATTGTCATTGATGAATCATTTGATGTAAACTATAAACTGTTTAAAAATCAGAATGGTGAAGTGTTTTCCAGATATATTGGTACTAACTGCAGGAATGGGCCACCTATGAATAAAGTGTGGGTACCGAAAAAGTGTCTAGAGAATCTTCCTGTGAATGTCGTCATGACACCACAAGTGAAGAAGACAAACCCCAGACCACATGCTTCATATGGTCCAAAGGCTTCATACAGTCAGAGGACTCACCTGAGTCGCACTAACGCAAATGTTTTGTAGGGAAACCATACTCAGGCCTATGAATATGAGCATGTTTCATCAAACCACCATGTTCATAAGACCAAGAACTACTCTGCTTATTCTTATGAGTACTATTGTCCACCTGTAAGACTATTTGCTAGGGCTCCAAAGCCAAAGTTCTCAAATGCTGCACTTAGACTCATTGCTTCGAAGCCACCCTTGAAGATGTGGGTGGCTAAGAAAGCTTAATTCTTTTTGCAGGGAAGGTTCTCCAGCCGAAAATCAAATGCGTCTGAAGCTATTGCCGGGGACCTTAAACATCTTGTAGGGCGCAAGATCAAATGCCCAAATGGTCTTATTATGTATTTTGTTCCCGAGTCGCTTGCTACTTGCCCTATCAGTCCTAACCTTGATCTAAGATTTCATAATCCACTTGCTCGTCAAATTTTTATGCTTCACAGTTCTCTTCGTGAAGCCTATCCCCCTAACTGCACTGTAGGGTATGGCACCAGCTGCTTCAGAATGGATTATTGACAGTGGATGTACTTATCACATGACTGGCAAGCGAGGTCTTCTCATGGACTCAACCTTATGTCCATCTGACAAGAGTCACATCACATTTGCTGATACTAGTAAAAGCAAGGTATTGGGTCTAGGTAGAGTTGCAATCTCAAGGGATCAGCACATGGATAAAGTGATGCTTGTTGAATCCCTTGGTTTCAACTTAATGTCTGTCTCAATGCTTTGCGATTTGAATATGATTGTGATGTTTGGAAAATATCATTGCCTTGTTCTAATGGAATCTGACAAGTCTCTAGTCTTTGAAGGGTATCGGAAAGATGATTTGTACATGGTAGATTTCTCAGCAGGACCACAGCTTGCCGTATGTCTTCTTGCAAAAGCTTTAGAATGTTGGCTCTAGTATCGGAGGCTAGGGCATGCTGGCATGAGGAACTTGCATACTCTTGCAAAGAAGAAGCACGTCATAGGCATCGAGGGCGTCAAGTTAAAGAAGGATCACTTATGCGGTGCCTGCGAAGCAGGAAAGATGACGAGGGCCAAGCATCCCTCGAAGACAATCATGACAACTACTCAACCCTTCGAACTGCTACACATGGACCTTTTCGGTCCCACTCACTACTCAACTCTTACTACTACTGCTTGTCTCTATGGCTTCGTCATTGTTGATGATTATTCAAGATATACATGGGTGCATATAATCCTCTACAAGACTGAAGTGCAGGATGTCTTCAGACGCTTCGCCAATCGAGCCATGAACAACTATGGAATCAAGATCAAGCACATCAGAAGTGACTATGGCACTGAATTCAAGAACATCGGCCTCGACACTTATCTTGATACTTTGGGCATCACTCATGAGTTCTCAGCTCCGTACACGCCACAGTAGAATGGCATCGTGGAACGCAAGAACATAACATTCATTGAGATGGCCCTAACGATGCTCGATGAATACAAGTGAAGGAAATATGCCCTAGAGGCAATAGTAAAGTTATTATTTATTTCCTTATATCATGATAAATGTTTATTATTCATGCTAGAATTGTATTAACCGGAAACATAATACATGTATGAATACATAGACAAACTTAGTGTCACTAGTATGCCTCTACTTGACTAGCTCGTTAATCAAAGATAGTTATGTTTCCTAACCATGAACAAGGTGTTGTTATTTGATTAACGAGGTC
Organism: Triticum monococcum; assembly: GCA_034509565.1. Lineage (NCBI taxonomy): Eukaryota > Viridiplantae > Streptophyta > Magnoliopsida > Poales > Poaceae > Triticum > Triticum monococcum. The sequence continues at coordinate 73,706,606 of CM067843.1, forward strand.
ACATCATTGGTTGAATGATCTGATTGACATGACCCATTTCATTAGCTTAGCACCCGATCGTTTAGTATGTTGCTATTGCTTTCTTCATGACTTATACATGTTCCTATGACTATGAGATTATGCAACTCCCGTTTCCTGGAGGAACACTTTGTGTGCTACCAAACATCACAATGTAACTAGGTGATTATAAAGGAGCTCTACAGGTGTCTCCAAAGGTAGATGTTCGGTTGGCGTATTTTGAGATTAGGATTTGTCACTCCGATTGTCGGAGAGGTATCTCTGGGCCCTCTCGGTATTGCACATCACATAAGACTTGCAAGCATTGCAACTAATGAGTTAGTTGCGAGATGATGTATTACGGAACGAGTAAAGAGACTTTCCGGTAACGAGATTGAACTAGGTATTGGATACCGACGATCGAATCTCGGGCAAGTAACATATCAATGACAAAGGGAACAACATATTTTGTTATGCGGTCTAACCGATAAAGATCTTCGTTGAATATGTAGGAGCCAATATGGGCATCCAGGTCCCGCTATTGGTTATTGACCGGAGATGTGTCGCAGTCATGTCTACATTATTCTCGAGCCGTAGGGTCCGCACGCTTAACGTTACGATGACAGTTATTATGAGTTTATGCATTTTGATGTACCGAAGTTAGTTCGGAGTCCCGGATGTGATCACGGACATGATGAGGAGTCTCGAAATGGTCGAGACATAAAGATTGATATATTGGAAGCCTATATTTGGACATCGGAAGTGTTCCGGGTGAAATCGGGATTTTACCGGAGTACCGGGAGGTTACCGGAACCCCCCGGGAGCCATATGGGCCTTAATGGGCTTTAGTGGAAAGGAGAAAGGGGCAGCCCAAGGTGGCCGCGCGCCTCCCCCCTCCCCTAGGGCTATTAGGACTAGGAGAGGTGGCCGGCCCCCCTCTCTCTCTTTCCCCCTTGGGGAATCCTAGTCCAACTAGGATTGGGGGGGGGGGAGTCCTACTCCCGGTAGGAGTAGGACTCCTCCTGCGCCCTCCTCCTGGCCGGCGGCCCCTCCCCCTTGGCTCCTTTATATACGGAGGCAGGGGGCACCTCTAGACACACAAGTTGATCATTGAGATCGTTCCTTAGCCGTGTGCGGTGCCCCCTGCCACCATATTCCACCTCAATTATATTGTAGCAGTGCTTAGGCGAAGCCCTGCAACGGTAGTACATCAAGATCTTCACCACGCCGTCGTGCTGACGGAACTCCTCCCCGACGCTTTGCTGGGTCGGAGCCCGGGGATCGTCATCGAGCTGTACATGTGCTAAGAACTCGAAGGTGCCGGAGTAACGGTGCTTGGATCGGTCGGATCGGGAAGACGTACGACTACTTCCTCTATGTTGTGCCAACGCTTCCGCAGTCGGTCTGCGTGGGTACGTAGACAACACTCTCCCCTCTCATTGCTGTGCATCACCATGATCTTGCGTGTGCGTAGGAATTTTTTTTGAAATTACTACGTTCCCCAACAATGGCATCCGAGCCAGGTTTTATGGTTTGATGTTATGTGCACGAGTAGAACACAAGTGAGTTGTGGGCGATATAAGTCATACTGCCTACCAACATGTCATACTTTGGTTCAGCGGTATTGTTGGACGAGACGACCCGGACCAACATTACGCGTACGCTTACGCGAGACCAGTTCCCCCGACATGCTTTGCACATAGGTGGCTTGCGGGCGACTGTCTCTCCAACTTTAGTTGAACCGAGTGTGGCTACGCCCGGTCCTTGCGAAGGTTAAAACGGAGTCTATTTGACAAACTATCGTTGTGGTTTTGATGCGTAGGTGAGATTGGTTCTTGCTTAAGCCCGTAGCAGCCACGTAAAACTTGCAACAACAAAGTAGAGGATGTCTAACTTGTTTTTGCGGGGCATGTTGTGATGTGATATGGTCAAGACATGATGCTGAATTTTATTGTATGAGATGATTATGTTTTGTAACCGAGTTATCGGCAACTGGCAGGAGCCATATGGTTGTCGCTTTATTGTATGCAATGCAATCGCGATGTAATGCTTTACTTTATCACTAAGCGGTAGCGATAGTCGTGGAAGCATAAGATTAGCGAGACGACAACGATGCTATGATGGAGATCAAGGTGTCGTGCCGGTGACGATGGTGATCATGACGGTGCTTCGGAGATGGAGATCACAAGCACAAGATGATGATGGCCATATCATATCACTTATATTGATTGCATGTGATGTTTATCTTTTTATGCATCTTATCTTGCTTTGATTGACGGTAGCATTATAAGATGATCTCTCACTAAATTATCAAGAAGTGTTCTCCCTGAGTATGCACCGTTGCCAAAGTTTGTCGTGCCCAGACACCACGTGATGATCGGGTGTGATAAGCTCTACGTCCATCTACAACGGGTGCAAGCTAGTTTTGCACACGCAGAATACTCAGTTTAAACTTGATGAGCCTAGCATATGTAGATATGGCCTCGGAACACAGAGACCGAAAGGTCGAGTGTGAATCATATAGTAGATATGATCAACATAGCGACGTTCACCATTGAAAACTACTCCATCTCACGTGATGATCGGTTATGGTTTAGTTGATTTGGATCACGTGATCACTTAGAGGATTAGAGGGATGTCTATCTAAGTGGAGTTCTTAAGTAATTTGATTAATTGAACTTAAACTTATCATGAACTTAGTACCTGATAGTATCTTGCTTGTTTATGCTGATTGTAGATAGATGGCTCGTGCTGTTGTTCCATTGAATTTTAATGCGTTCCTTGAGAAAGCAAAGTTGAAAGATGATGGTAGCAACGGACTGGGTCCGTAACTTGAGGATTATCCTTATTGCTGCTCAGAAGAATTACGTCCTGGAAGCACCGCTGGGTGCCAGGCCTGCTGCTGGAGCAACACCAGATGTTATGAACGTCTGGCAGAGCAAAGCTGATGACTACTCGATAGTTCAGTGCGCCATGCTTTACGGCTTAGAATCGGGACTTCAACGACGTTTTGAATGTCATGGAGCATATGAGATGTTCCAGGAGTTGAAGTTAATATTTCAAGCAAATGCCCGGATTGAGAGATATGAAGTCTCCAATAAGTTCTATAGCTGCAAGATGGAGGAGAACAGTTCTGTCAGTGAGCATATACTCAAAATGTCTGGGTATAATAATCACTTGATTCAAATGGGAGTTAATCTTCCAGATGATTGCGTCATTGACAGAATTCTCCAATCACTGCCACCATGCTACAAGAGCTTCGTGATGAACTATAATATGCAAGGGATGAACAAGACTATTCCCGAGCTCTTCGCAATGCTGAAAGCTGCGGAGGTAGAAATCAAAAAGGAGCATCAAGTGTTGATGGTCAGTAAGACCACTAGTTTCAAGAAAAAGGGCAAAGGGAAGAAGAAGGGGAACTTCTAGAAGAACAGCAAGCAAGTTGCTGCTCAAGAGAAGAAACCCAAGTCTGGACCTAAGCCTGAAACTGAGTGCTTCTACTGCAAGCAGACTGGTCACTGGAAGCGGAACTGCCCCAAGTATTTGGCGGATAAGAAGGATGGCAAGGTGAACAAAGGTATATGTGATATACATGTTATTGATGTGTAGCTTACTAGAGCTCGAAGTAGCACCTGGGTATTTGATACTGGTTCTATTGCTAATATTTGCAACTCGAAATAGGGACTACGGATTAAGCGAACACTGGCGAAGGACGAGGTGACGATGCGCGTGGGAAACGGTTCCAAAGTCGATGTGATCGCGGTCGGCACACTACCTCTACATCTACCTTCGGGATTAATATTAGACCTAAATAATTGTTATTTGGTGCCAGCGTTGAGCATGAACATTATATCTGGATCTTGTTTGATGCGAGACGGTTATTCATTTAAATCAGAGAATAATGGTTTTTCTATTTATATGAGGAATATCTTTTATGGTCATGCACCTTTGAGGAGTGGTCTATTTTTGATGAATCTCGATAGTAGTAACACACATATTCATAATGTTGAAGCCAAAAGATGCAGAGTTGATAATGACAGTGCAACTTATTTGTGGCACTACCGTTTAGGTCATATCGGTATAAAGCGCATGAAGAAACTCCATACTGATGGACTTTTGGAACCACTTGATTATGAATCACTTGGTACTTGCGAACCGTGCCTCATGGGCAAGATGACTAAAACACCGTTCTCCGGTACTATGGAGAGAGCAACAGATTTGTTGGAAATCATACATACCGATGTATGTGGTCCGATGAATATTGAGGCTCGTGGCGGATATCGTTATTTTCTCACCTTCACAGATGACTTAAGCAGATATGGGTATATCTACTTAATGAAACATAAGTCTGAAACATTTGAAAAGTTCAAAGAATTTCAGAGTGAAGTTGAAAATCATCGTGACAAGAAAATAAAGTTTCTATGATCTGATCGTGGAGGAGAATATTTGAGTTATGAGTTTGGTGTACATTTGAAAAATTGTGGAATAAGTTTCGCAACTCACGCCACCCGGAACACCACAACGTAATGGTGTGTCCGAACGTCGTAATCGTACTTTACTAGATATGGTGCGATCTATGATGTCTCTTACTAATTTACCGCTATCGTTTTGGGGTTATGCTTTAGAGATGGCCGCATTCACGTTAAATAGGGCACCATCAAAATCCGTTGAGACGACGCCTTATGAACTATGGTTTGGCAAGAAACCAAAGTTGTCGTTTCTTAAAGTTTGGGGCTGCGATGCTTATGTGAAAAAGCTTCAACCTGATAAGCTCGAACCCAAATCAGAGAAATGTGTCTTCATAGGATACCCAAAGGAGACTGTTGGGTACACCTTCTATCACAGATCCGAAGGCAAGACATTCGTTGCTAAGAATGGATCCTTTCTAGAGAAGGAGTTTCTCTCGAAAGAAGTGAGTGGGAGGAAAGTAGAACTTGACGAGGTAACTGTACCTGCTCCCTTATTGGAAAGTAGTACATCACAGAAAACTGTTTCTGCGACACCTATACCAATTAGTGAGGAAGCTAATGATGATGATCATGAAACTTCAGCACAAGATACTACTGAACCTCGTAGATCAACCAGAATGAGATCCGCACCAGAGTGGTACGGTAATCCTGTTCTGGAAATCATGCTCCTAGATCATGATGAACCTACGAACTATGAAGAAGAGATGGTGAGCCCAGATTCCGCAAAGTGGCTTGAAGCCATGAAATCTGAGATGGGATCCATGTATGAGAACAAAGTATGGACTTTGGTTGACTTGCCCGATGATCGGCAAGCAATTGAGAATAAATGGATCTTCAAGAAGAAGACTGACGCTGATGGTAATGTTACTGTCTACAAAGCTCGACTTGTCACAAAAGGTTTTCGACAAGTTCAAGGGGTTGACTACGATGAGACCTTCTCACCCGTAGCGATGCTTAAGTCTGTCCAAATCATGTTAGCAATTGCCGCATTTTATGATTATGAAATTTGGCAGATGGATGTCAAAACTGCATTCCTGAATGGATTTCTGGAAGAAGAGTTGTATATGATGCAACCAGAAGGTTTTGTCGATCCAAAGGGAGCTAACAAAGTGTGCAAGCTCCAGCGATCCATTTATGGACTGGTGCAAGCCTCTCGGAGTTGGAATAAACGCTTTGATTGTGTGATGAAAGCATTTGGTTTTATACAGACTTTCGGAGAAGCCTGTATTTACAAGAAAGTGAGTGGGAGCTTTGTAGCATTTCTGATATTATATGTGGATGACATATTGCTGATTGGAAATGATATAGAATTTCTGGATAGCATAAAGGGATACTTGAATAAGAGTTTTTCAATGAAAGACCTCGGTGAAGTTGTTTACATATTAGGTATAAAGATCTATAGAGATAGATCAAGACGCTTAATTGGACTTTCACAAAGCACATACCTTGACAAGATTTTGAAGAAGTTCAAAATGGATCAAGCAAAGAAAGGGTTCTTGCCTGTGTTACAAGGTGTGAAGTTGAGTCAGACTCAATGCCCGACCACTGCAGAAGATAGAGAGAAAATGAAAGATGTTCCCTATGCTTCAGCCATAGGCTCTATCATGTATGCAATGCTGTGTACCAGACCTGATGTGTGCCTTGATATAAGTTTAGCAGGGAGGTACCAAAGTAATCCAGGAGTGGATCACTGGATAGCGGTCAAGAACATCCTGAAATACCTGAAAAGGACTAAGGATATGTTTCTCGTATATGGAGGTGACAAAGAGCTCACCGTAAAAGGTTACGTTGATGCAAGCTTTGACACTGATCCGGACGATTCTAAATCGCAAACCGGATACGTGTTTACATTAAATGGTGGAGCTGTCAGTTGGTGCAGTTCTAAACAAAGCGTCGTAGCGGGATCTACATGTGAAGCGGAGTACATAGCTGCTTCGGAAGCAGCGGATGAAGGAGTCTGGATGAAGGAGTTCATATCCGATCTAGGTGTCATACCTAGTGCATCGGGACCAATGAAAATCTTTTGTGACAATACTGGTGCAATTGCCTTGGCAAAGGAATCCAGATTTCACAAGAGGACCAAGCACATCAAGAGACGCTTCAATTCCATCCGGGATCTAGTCCAGGTGGGAGACATAGAGATTTGCAAGATACATACGGATCTGAATGCTGCAGACCCGTTGACTAAGCCTCTTCCACGAGCAAAACATGATCAGCACCAAGGCTCCATGGGTGTTAGAATCATTACTGTGTAATCTAGATTATTGACTCTAGTGCAAGTGGGAGACTGAAGGAAATATGCCCTAGAGGCAATAATAAAGTTATTATTTATTTCCTTATATCATGATAAATGTTTATTATTCATGCTAGAATTGTATTAACCGGAAACATAATACTGAAGGAAATATGCCCTAGAGGCAATAATAAAGTTATTATTTATTTCCTTATATCATGATAAATATTTATTATTCATGCTAGAATTGTATTAACCGGAAACATAATACATGTGTGAATACATAGACAAAAGAGTGTCACTAGTATGCCTCTACTTGACTAGCTCGTTAATCAAAGATGGTTATGTTTCCTAACCATGGACAAGGAGTTGTTATTTGATTAATGAGGTCACATCATTACTTGAATGATCTGATTGACATGACCCATTCCATTAGCTTAGCACTCGATCGTTTAATATGTTGCTATTGCTTTTCTTCATGACTTATACATGTTCCTACGACTATGAGATTATGCAACTCCCGTTTGCCGGAGGAACACTTTGGGTACTACCAAACGTCACAACGTAACTGGGTGATTATAAAGGAGTACTACAGGTGGCTCCAAAGGTAGATGTTGGGTTGGCGTATTTCGAGATTAGGATTTGTCACTCCGATTGTCGGAGAGGTATCTCTGGGCCCTCTCGGTAATACACATCACTTAAGCCTTGCAAGTAGTGCAACTAATGAGTTAGTTGCGGGATGATGTATTACGGAACGAGTAAAGAGACTTGCCGGTAACGAGATTGAACTAGGTATCGGATACCGACGATCGAATCTCGGGCAAGTAACATACCGATGACAAAGGGAACAACGTATGTTGTTATGCGGTCTGACCGATAAAGATCTTCGTAGAATATGTAGGAGCCAATATGGGCATCCAGGTCCCGCTATTGGTTATTGACTGGAGATGTGTCTCGGTCATGTCTACAATGTTCTCGAACCGTAGGGTCCGCACGCTTAACGTTACGATGACAGTTATTATGAGTTTATGCATTTTGATGTACCGAAGGTTGTTCGGAGTCCCGGATGAGATCACGGACATGACGAGGAGTCTCGAAATGGTCGAGACATAAAGATTGATATATTGGAAGCCTATGTTTGGACATCGGAAGTGTTCCGGGTGAAATCGGGATTTTACCGGATTACCGGGAGGGTTACCGGAACCCCCCGGGAGCCAAATGGGCCTACATGGGCCATTGTGGAAAGGTGAAAGGGGCTGCCAAGGAGGGCTGCGCGCCTCCCCCCCTCCCCTAGTCCTATTAGGACTAGGAGAGGTGGCCGGCCACCTCTCTCTCTTTCCCTCTCCCTTTTTTCCAAGGAGTCCTAGTTGGAATAGGATTGGGGGGGGGGGGAGTCCTACTCCCGGTAGGAGTAGGACTCCTCCTGCGCCTCCCTCCTTTGGCCGGCCAGCCTCCCCCCTTTCATCCTTTATATACGGGGGCAGGGGACACCCCAAGACACACAAGTTGATCCTTGAGATCGTTCCTTAGCCGTGTGCGGTGCCCCCTGCCACCAAATTCCACCTCGATCATACCATTGCAGTGCTTAGGCGAAGCCCTGCGTTGGTAGTACATCAAGATCGTCACCACGCCGTCGTGCTGACGGAACTCTTCCTCGACGCTTTGCTGGATCGGAGCCCGAGGAACGTCATCGAGCTGAACGTGTGCTAAGAACTCGGAGGTGCTGGAGTAACGGTGCTTGGATCGGTCGGATCGGGAAGAAGACGTACGACTACTTCCTCTACGTTGTGTCAACGCTTCCGTTGAGATCTACAAGGGTACGTAGATCAGACTCTCCCCCTCATTGCTATGCATCACCATGATCTTGCGTGTGCGTAGGAAATTTTTTGAAATCACTGCGTTCCCCAACAGTGGCATCCGAGCCTAGGTTTTTATGGTTTGATGTTATATGCACGAGTAGAACACAAGTGAGTTGTGGGCGATACAAGTCATACTGCCTACCAGCATGTCATACTTTGGTTCGGCGGTATTGTTGGACGAGACGATCCGGACCAACCTTACGCGTACTCTTACGCGAGACCGGTTCCCTCGACGTGCTTTGCACATAGATGGCTTGCGGAAGACTGTCTCTCCAACTTTAGTTGAACCAAGTGTGGCTACGCCCGGTCCTTGAGAAGGTTAAAACGGAGTCTATTTGACGAACTATCGTTGTGGTTTTGATGCGTAGGTGAGATGAGTTCTTACTTAAGCCCGTAGCAGCCACGTAAAACTTGCAACAACAAAGTAGAGGACGTCTAACTTGTTTTTGCAGGGCATGTTGTGATGTGATATGGTCAAGGCATGATGCTGATTTTATTGTATGAGATGATCATGTTTTGTAACCGAGTTATCGGCAACTGGCAGGAGCCATATGGTTGTCGCTTTATTGTATGCAATGCAATCGCGATGTAATGCTTTACTTTATTACTAAGCGGTAGTGATAGTCGTGGAAGCATAAGATTGGCGAGACGACAACGATGCTACGATGGAGACCAAGGTGTCGCGCCGGTGACGATGGTGATCATGACGGTGCTTCAGAGATGGAGATCACAAAGCACAAGATGATGATGGCCATATCATATCACTTATATTGATTGCATGTGATGTTTATCTTTTTATGCATCTTATCTTGCTTTGATTGACGGTAGCATTATAAGATGATCTCTCACTAAATTATCAAGAGGTGTTCTCCCTGAGTATGCACCGTTGCAAAAGTTCTTCGTGCTGAGACACCACGTGATGATCGGGTGTGATAGGCTCTACGTTCAAATACAACGGGTGCAAAACAGTTGCACACGCGGAATACTCAGGTTAAACTTGACGAGCCTAGCATATGCAGATATGGCCTCGGAACACGGAGACCGAAAGGTCGAGCGTGAATCATATAGTAGATATGATCAACATAACGATGTTCACCATTGAAAACTACTCCATCTCACGTGATGATCAGTTATGGTTTAGTTGATTTGGATCACGTGATCACTTAGAGGATTAGAGGGATGTCTATCTAAGTGGGAGTTCTTAAGTAATATGATTAATTGAACTTTAATTTATCATGAACTTAGTCCTGGTAGTATTAGCATATCTATGTTGAAGATCAATAGCTCGCGTTGTTGCTTTCATATGTTTATTTTGATATGTTCCTAGAGAAGATGGTGTTGAAAGATGTTAGTAGCAATGATACAGATTGGATCCGTGATCTGAGGTTTATCCTCATTGCTGCACAGAAAAATTATGTCCTTGATGCACCGCTAGGTGACAGACCTATTGCAGGAGCAGATGCAGACGTTATGAACGTTTGGCTAGCTCAATATGATGACTACTTGATAGTTTAGTGCACCATGCTTAATGGCTTAGAATCGGGACTTCAAAGACGTTTTGAACTTCATGGACCATATGAGATGTTCCAGGAGTTGAAGTTAATATTTCAAGCAAATACCCGAGTTGAGAGATATGAAGTCTCCAACAAGTTCTATAGCTAAAAGATGGAGGAGAATCGCTCAACTAGTGAGCATGTGCTCAGATTGTCTGGGTACTACAATCGCTTGAATCAAGTGGGAGTTAATCTTCCAGATAAGATAGTGATTGACAGAATTCTCTAGTCACCATCACCAAGTTAGTAGAACTTCGTGATGAACTATGATATGCAAGGGATAACGGAAACGATTCCCAAGCTCTTCGTGATGCTGAAATCGATGAAGGTAGAAATCAACAAAAACATCAAGTGTTGATGGTTGACAAGACCACTAGTTTGAAGAAAAGGGCAAAAGGGAAGAAGGGGAACTTCAAGAAGAACGGCAAGCAAGTTGCTGCTCAAGTGAAGAAGCCCAAGTCTGGTCCTAAGCCTAAGACTAAGTGCTTCTACTGCAAAGGGACTGGTCACTGGAAGCGGAACTGCCCCAAGTATTTGGCGGATAAGAAGGATGGCAAAATGAACAAAAGTATATTTGATATACATGTTATTGATGTGTGCTTTACTAGTGTTTATAGCAATGCCTCAGTATTTGATATTGGTTCAGTTGCTAAGAGTAGTAACTCGAAACAGGAGTTGCAGAATAAACAGAGACTAGTTAAGGGTGAAGTGACGACATGCGTTGGAAGTAGTTCCAAGATTGATATGATCATCATCGCACACTCCCCTATACTTTCGGGATTAGTGTTGAACTTAAATAAGTGTTATTTGGTTTTTGCGTTGAGCATGAATATGATTTGATCATGTTTATTGCAATACGGTTATTCATTAAAGTCAGAGAATAATTGTTGTTCTGTTTACATGAATAAAACCTTCGATGGTCATACACCCAATGAAACAAGTTCGTTGGATCTCAATCGTAGTGATACACATATTCATAATATTGAAACCAAAAGATGCAAAGTTAATAATGATATTGCAACTTATTTGTGGCACTACCGTTTAGGTCATATCGGTATAAAGTGCATGAAGAAACTCCATGCTGATGGGCTTTCGGAATCACTTGATTATGAATCACTTGATGCTTGCAAACCATGCCTTTTGGGCAAGATGACTAAAACGCCGTTCTCCGGAACAATGGAGCGAGAAAAGATTTGTTGGAAATCATACATACTGATGTATGTGGTCCGATGAATATTGAGGCTCGCGACAGGTATCATTATTTTCTGATCTCCACAGATGATTTGAGAAGATATGAGTATATCTACTTGATGAAACATAAGTCTGAAACATTTGAAAAGTTCAAAGAATTTCAGAGTGAAGTGAAAAATCATCGTAACAAGAAAATAAAGTTTCTATGATCTGATCGTAGAGAAGAGTATTTGAGTTACGAGTTTGGCCTTCAGTTAAAAACAATGTGAAATAGTTTCACTACTCACGCCACAAGGAACACCATAGTGTAATGGTGTGTCCGAACGTCATAACCGTACTTTATTAGATATAGTGCGATCTATGATGTCTCTTACCGATCTACCACTATCGTTTTGGGGTTATGCATTAGAGACAGCTGCATTCACGTTAAAAAGGGGCACCATCTAAGTCCGTTGAGACGACACAATCTGAACTGTGGTTTAGCAAGAAACCAAAGTAGTCGTTTCTTAAAGTTTGGGGTTGTGATGCTTATGTGAAAAAGTTTCATCCTGATAAGCTCAAAACCAAATCGGAGAAATATGTCTTCATAGGATACCCAAAAGGAGACTGTTGGGTACACCTTCTATCACAGATCCTAAGGCAAGACATTCATTGCTTATAATGGATACTTTCTAGAGAAGGAGTTTCTCTCGAAAGAAGTGAGTGGGAGGAAAGTAGAACTTGATAAGGTAATTGTACCTTCTCCTTTATTGGAAAGTAGTTCATCACAGAAATCTGTTCTTGTGACTCCTACACCAATTAGTGAGGAAGCTAATGATAATGATCATGAAACTTCGGATCAAGTTACTACCGAATCTCGTAGGTAAACCAGAGTGAGATCCGCACCAAAGTGGTACGGTAATCCTGTTCTGGAGGTCATGTTACTTGACCATGACGAACCTACGAACTATGAGGAAGCGATGATGAGCCCAGATTCCGCGAAATGGTTTGAGGCCATGAAATCTGAGATATGATCCATGTATGAGAACAAAGTTTGGACTTTGGTTGACTTGCCCGATGATCGGCAAGCAATTGAGAATAAATGGATCTTCAAGAGGAAGACGGACGCTGATAGTAGTGTTACTATCTACAAAGCTAGAATTGTCGCAAAAGGTTTTCGACAAGTTCAAGGTGTTGACTATGATGAGAGCTTCTCACTCGTATCTATGCTTGAGTCTGTCCGAATCATGTTAGTAATTGCCGCATTTTATGAAATCTGGCAAATGGATAAACAAAACTGCATTCCTTAATGGATTTATTAAAGAAGAGTTGTATATGATGCAACAGAAGGTTTTGTCAATCCGAAAGGTGCTAACAAAATGTGCAAGCTCCAGCGATCCATCTGTGGACTGGTGCAAGCATCTCGGAGTTGGAATATACGCTTTGATGAGTTGATCAAAGCATATAGTTTTATATAGACTTGCGGTGAAGCCTGTATTTACAAGAAAGTGAGTGGGAGCACTACAACATTTCTGATAAGTATATGTGAATGACATATTGCTGATCGGAAATAATGTAGAATTATTCTGTAAAGCATAAAGGACTGTTTGAAAGGAGTTTTTCAAAGAAAGACTTCGGTGAAGCTGCTTACATATTGAGCTTCAAGATCTATAGAGATAGATCAAGACGCTTGATAAGTTTTTTCAATGAGTACATACCTTGACAAGATTTTGAAGTAGTTCAAAATGGAGCAGTCAAAGAAAGAGTTCTTGCCTGTATTACAAGGTGTGAAGTTGAGTAAGACTCAAAGCCCGACCACGGCAGAAGATAGAAAGAGAATGAAAGTCATTCCTTATGCCTTGGCCATAGGTTCTATAAAGTATGTCATGCTGTATACCAGATCTATTGTATACCCTGCATTGATTTGGCAAGGGAGTACAATAGTGATCTAGGAGTAGATCACTGGACAGCGGTCAGAATTATCCTTAGTGAAATAAGTATATGTTTCTCGATTATGGACGTGACAAAAAGGTTCGTCGTAAAGGGTTACGTCGATGTAAGTTTTTGACACTGATCCAGATAAATCTAAAGTCTCAATCTGGATACATATTGAAAGTGGGAGCAATTAGCTAGAGTAGCTCCATCTAGAGCATTGTAGACATAGAACTTGCAAAATACTTACGGATCTGAATGTGACAGACCCGTTGACTAAAATTATCTCACAAGCAAAACATGATCACACCTTAGTACTCTTTGGGTGTTAATCACATAGATATGTGAACTAGATTACTGACTCTAGTAAACCCTTTGAGTGTTGGTCACATGACGATGTGAACTATGGGTGTTAATCACATGGTGATGTGAACTATTGCTGTTAAATCACATGGCGATGTGAACTAGATTATTGACTCTAGTGCAAGTGGGAGACTGAAGGAAATATGCCCTAGAGGCAATAATAAAGTTATTATTTATTTCCTTATATCATGATAAATATTTATTATTCATGCCAGAATTGTATTAACCGGAAACATAATACATGTGTGAATACATAGACAAAAGAGTGTCACTAGTATGCCCCTACTTGACTAGCTCGTTAATCAAAGATGGTTATGTTTCCTAACCATGGACAAGGAGTTGTTATTTGATTAATGAGGTCACATCATTAGTTGAATGATCTGATTGACATGACCCATTCCATTAGCTTAGCACCCGATCATTTAATATGTTGCTATTGCTTTTCTTCATGACTTATACATGTTCCTATGACTATGAGATTATGCAACTCCCGTTTGCCGGAGGAACACCTTGGGTACTACCAAACGTCACAACGTAACTGGGTGATTATAAAGGAGTACTACAGGTGGCTCCAAAGGTAGATGTTGGGTTGGCGTATTTCGAAATTAGGATTTGTCACTCCGATTGTCGGAGAGGTATCTCTGGGCCCTCTCGGTAATACACATCACTTAAGCCTTGCAAGCAGTGCAACTAATGAGTTAGTTGCGGGATGATGTATTGCGGAACGAGTAAAGAGACTTGCCGGTAACGAGATTGAACTAGGTATCGGATACCGACGATCGAATCTCGGGCAAGTAACATACCGATGACAAAGGGAACAACGTATGTTGTTATGCGGTCTGACCGATAAAGATCTTCGTAGAATATGTGGGAGCCAATATGGGCATCCAGGTCCCGCTATTGGTTATTGACCGGAGATGTGTCTCGGTCATGTCTACAATGTTCTCAAACCATAGGGTCCGCACGCTTAACGTTACGATGACAGTTATTATGAGTTTATGCATTTTGATGTACCGAAGGTTGTTCGGAGTCCCGGGTGAGATCACGGACATGACGAGGAGTCTCGAAATGGTCGAGACGTAAAGATTGATATATTGGAAGCCTATGTTTGGACATCGGAAGTGTTCCGGGTGAAATCGGGATTTTACCGGATTACCGGGAGGGTTACCGGAACCCCCCGGGAGCCAAATGGGCCTACATGGGCCATTGTGGAAAGGTGAAAGGGGCTGCCAAGGAGGGCTGCGCGCCTCCCCCCCTCCCCTAGTCCTATTAGGACTAGGAGAGGTGGCCGGCCACCTCTCTCTCTTTCCCTCTCCCTTTTTTCCAAGGAGTCCTAGTTGGAATAGGATTGGGGGGGGGGGGAGTCCTACTCCCGGTAGGAGTAGGACTCCTCCTGCGCCTCCCTCCTTTGGCCGGCCAGCCTCCCCCCTTTCATCCTTTATATACGGGGGCAGGGGACACCCCAAGACACACAAGTTGATCCTTGAGATCGTTCCTTAGCCGTGTGCGGTGCCCCCTGCCACCAAATTCCACCTCGATCATACCGTTGCAGTGCTTAGGCGAAGCCCTGCGTTGGTAGTAGATCAAGATCGTCACCACGCCATCCTGCTGACGGAACTCTTCCTCGACGCTTTGCTGGATCGGAGCCTGAGGAACGTCATCGAGCTGAACGTGTGCTAAGAACTCGGAGGTGCCGGAGTAACGGTGCTTGGATCGGTCGGATCGGGAAGAAGACGTACGACTACTTCCTCTATGTTGTGTCAACGCTTCCGTTGCGATCTACAAGGGTACGTAGATCAGACTCTCCCCCTCGTTGCTATGCATCACCACGATCTTGCGTGTGCGTAGGAAATTTTTTGAAATTACTACGTTCCCCAACAAATACATGTGTGAATACATAGACAAACTTAGTGTCACTAGTATGCCTCTACTTGACTAGCTCGTTAATCAAAGATGGTTATGTTTCCTAACCATGAACAAGGTGTTGTTATTTGATTAACGAGGTCACATCATTGGTTGAATGATCTGATTAACATGACCCATTTCATTAGCTTAGCACGCGATCGTTTAGTATGTTGCTATTGCTTTCTTCATGACTTATACATGTTCCTATGACTATGAGATTATGCAACTCCCGTTTCCTGGAGGAACACTTTGTGTGCTACCAAACGTCACAACATAACTGGGTGATTATAAAGGAGCTCTACAGGTGTCTCCAAAGGTAGATGTTGGTTTGGTGTATTTTGAGATTAGGATTTGTCACTCCGATTGTCGGAGAGGTATCTCTGGGCCCTCTCGGTAATGCACATCACATAAGCCTTGCAAGCATTGCAACTAATGAGTTAGTTGCGAGATGATGTATTACGGAACGAGTAAAGAGACTTGCCGGTAACGAGATTGAACTAGGTATTGGATACGGACGATCGAATCTCGGGCAAGTAACATACCGATGACAAAAGGAACAACGTATGTTGTTATGCGGTCTGAACGATAAAGATCTTTGTTGAATATGTAGGAGCCAATATGGGCATCCAGGTCCCGCTACTGGTTATTGACCGGAGATGTGTCTCAGTCATGTCTACATTATTCTCGAACCGTAGGGTCCGCACGCTTAACGTTACAATGACAGTTATTATGAGTTTATGCATTTTGATGTACCGAAGTTAGTTCGGAGTCCCGGATGTGATCACGGACATGACGAGGAGTCTCGAAATGGCCGAGACATAAAGATTGATATGTTGGAAGCCTATATTTGGACATCGGAAGTGTTCCGGGTGAAATCGGGATTTTACCGGAGTACCGGGAGGTTACCGGAACCCCCCGAGAGCCATATGGGCCTTAATGGGCTTTAGTGGAAAGGAGAAAGGGGCAGCCCAAGGTGGCCGCGCGCCTCCCCCCTCCCCTAGTCCTATTAGGACTAGGAGAGGTGGCCGGCCCCCCTCTCTCTCTTTCCCCCTCGGGGAATCCTAGTCCAACTAGGATTGGGGGGGGGGGAGTCCTACTCCCGATAGGAGTAGGACTCCTCCTGCGCCCTCCTCCTGGCCGGCGGCCCCCTCCCCCTTGGCTCCTTTATATACAGAGGCAGGGGGCACCTCTAGACACACAAGTTTATCATTGAGATCGTTCCTTAGCCGTGTGCGGTGCCCCCTGCCACCATATTCCACCTCGATTATATTGTAGCAGTGCTTAGGCGAAGCCCTGCGACGGTAGTACATCAAGATCGTCACCACGCCGTCGTGCTGACGGAACTCCTCCCCGATGCTTTGCTGGATCGGAGCCCGGGGATCGTCATCGAGTTGTACGTGTGCTAAGAACTCGGAGGTGCCAGAGTAACGGTGCTTGGATCGGTCGGATCGGGAAGACGTACGACTACTTCCTCTATGTTGTGTCAACGCTTCCGCAGTCGGTCTGCGTGGGTACGTAGACAACACTCTCCCCTCTCATTGCTGTGCATCACCATGATCTTGCGTGTGCGTAGGATTTTTTTTGAAATTACTACGTTCCCCAACAACAAGACCCCAAGAAAGTTCTGGCCTGAAGCCATTGATACTGCATGCCATGTCATCAACTGTGTTTATCTTCACAAGCTTCTGAACAAAACATCCTATGAGCTCGTCACTTGTAAGAAGCCAAATGTCAGTTACTTCAGAGTATTTGGTGCCAGGTGCTGGATCAATGATCCACATCACACTTCAAAATTTGCACCGAAAGCACATGAAGGTTTTATGCTTGGTTACGGAAAGGATTCACACTCCTACAGAGTCTTCAACCTCTTTCACTATAAAGTGGTTGAAACTGTGATGTGCGGTTCGATGAGACTAACGGCTTGCAAAGAGAGCACCTGTCAAATGTGCTAGATGAAGTTACATCCAGTGAATCCATCAAGCTTATGGGAACTAGAGAAATCATACCGTCTGAAGCACAGCCTGAAGAGGAACTTATCATCTCTGCACCTGATCAACCTGAAGACAATGCTCAGCCTGAAGACAATCCTTCAAATGATGACAATGATCAGCAAGAGCAAAATCTTCGTCCTGTTCATCCTTGTGTTGCAAATGAAGTACATATTGAGAAAATAATTGATAGCATCAATGCACCTGGTCCACTCACTCGTTCAAGGGCAACACAACTAGCAAATTTCTGTGGGCACTTTGCATTCGTCTCAATATCTGAACCCAAGAAAGTTGATGAAGCCTTCATGGAACCTGAATGGATTCAAGCTATGCAAGAAGAGCTTCAACAGTTTGAGCTGAATAATGTATGGGAACTGGTCAAGCGTCCTGATCCTCGTAAACACAATATCATAGGCACTAAATGGATATATTGCAACAAGCAAGATGAGCATGGTCAAGTTGTCAGAAACAAGGCTCGTCTTGTTGCTCAAGGATACACTCAAGTTGAAGGAATTGACTTCGATGAAACATTTGCTCCTGTGGCTAGGCTTGAAGCCATACGCATACTGCTAGCCTATGCAAATCATCATAACATCCTTTTGTATCAAATGGATGTGAAGAGTGTTTTTTCAATGGCAAGATTGAAGAAAAAGTGTATGTTGCACAACCGCCTGGCTTTGAAGATCCAAAACATCCTGACATGGTTTACAAGCTCAACAAGGCACTGTATGGCCTCAAACAAGCCGCTCGTGCTTGGTATGACGCACTCAAGGACTTCCTGAAGAGCAAAGGCTCCAAACCTGGTTCCCCGGATCCCACGCTCTTCACGAAGACATATGATGGTGAACTGTTTGTGTGCCAAATATATGTGGATGACATTATCTTCGGCTGCACTAATCAGAAATACAGTGATGAGTTTGGATACATGATGCAAGAGCAATATCAGATGTCCATGATGGGTGAGATGAAGTTCTTCCTTGGTCTTCAAATACGACAGCAACGCAACGACATCTTCATATCTCAAGAGAAATACCTCAAGGATTGCCTGAAGAAGTTTGGAATGCAAGACTACAAAGGTTACACGACGCCAATGCCTACCAAGAGTCATCTAGATTCTGGCGCCAATGGTAAAGAGTTCGATCAAAAGGTATACCGCTCCATGATTGGTTCCTTGCTTTTCTTATGTGCATCTAGGCCAGATATCATGCTTAGTGTTTGCATGTGTGCCCGATTCCAAGCGGCACCAAAGGAATCGCATCACTTAGCTGTCAAGCGAATTCTTCGATATTTGGCTCACACCCCAACACTAGGATTATGATATACAAAGGGCTCAGAGTTTGATCTAGTTGGATTCTCGGATGCTGATTCTGCTGGTGACAAGGTGGATCGCAAGTCTACATCAGGCACATGTCACTTTCTGGGACGATCACTTGTGTGTTGGTCTTCAAATAAGCAGAACTGTGTATCTCTCTCCACTGCTGAATCTGGATACATTGCTGCTGGATCTTGCTGTGCTCAGCTTCTATGGATGAAGCAAAAACTCAAAGACTATGGCATTTATCTGAAGCAAGTGCCACTCTACTGCGACAATGAAAGCGCCATCAAGATCGCCAACAACCCAGTTTAGCACTCGAAGACAAAGCACATTCAGATCCGTCATCACTTTCTCAGAGATCATGTGATGAAGGAAGATATTGATATCATTCACGTCAGCACTGAAGAGCAACTGGCAGATATCTTCACAAAGCCATTGGATGAGAAAAGGTTTTGCAAGTTGCGGTGTGAGCTAAATATCTTGGAATCCTCCTGTGATCATGCACACATCCTAACACTTATGCATGTTGATGACTTAGCTGTGCAAACACATGAAGTAACGTATATCTTCAACAAATGAAGACTTACACTCTAAGTGTGAATACATTAACGTGGAATTTGACTTCGGAGCGCCACGATAATTGTGCGCTGTGTTTGGGTCTAATACTTCCAATACGATGGGTAACGCCACCACCAAACTTTTGTTTGGAATAATTTCTGTTGGCGTTGCATTTGCAAAGTCTTCGCATTTGGTTTGTCTTCATTGTTAACATGGCTTCATGTTTATCTTCAATATACTGATTTGGTTTCTGTCCTCTACAGCATTCACTTATAGCTATGTCTTCTAGTTGAATCTTTTGAACTAAGTGAATGTGATCGGACCCTGACCTTTCTATGCTCCCATCTTAAGTCTATCTATCCAAATCATATGCATTCTATTGAAACTGTCGAATGTCTTCGTTGCGTCCTTGTCAGCAAAAGATATAGAGACAAACATTAAATTTGTTTTAAATGCTCAATCCTTTTACCTGAAACCCAGAGAAGCGGGAACGACCACCCGACAATCCAGGCGTGCATGGGAACGTGGAACAACCTCCAATGTGTTGCATGATCGCCACATGTCCTTCAGATGTGAACCGCCAGGGGCACCTGTGTAATAACACTGTGCCGTCCCTGTCCCTATAAATACACGCCTCACCCCAGTCATTATCTCTTCTTCCAGTCTCGCACAAACCCTAACACCACCGCTAGCCCTCGACGACGCCGGCGAGAAAGCGCTTAGCTACCGCGACCTCACCGACGCCGTCATCACGCCGGCCGTGGACATCTTCTTCTCCGCCGTCGCCGTAGGTGTCCTTCGTCACCAAGTTAGGGCACGGAAGATCGAACTGCTCAGCCTCCTCTCCCACTCCGTCTAGTAGTTCCTCGTGTGGTAAATAAAACCTCTTTTTATAGTCTTTTTGATCCAATAGATTCATCCTTTCCAACCACAAGTGGTTTCTGTTGCTACAAAATTGGATCTATCCCGTTCTGCATCTCATAGCATGCCTAGTATGTTCACTTATGCTTCACAAAGTAGTTAGATTCCTCACTTGTACTTATTTGTGGGTTCGTACAAATCTGGAACCAACTCACTACATATGAGTGAATGTCTTCGCACTATGAGGTCAATGTCTTCTAAACTAATTTATCTTCAAAATCTTCTAAGAATGCATATGACCTCTTCCCCTTCCCTCGCATCTCTAATGTTGTCACAGGTACATGTCCGTGGGAGAATCCCTTGGTTCTCATAGTTTGCATTCATTTCTAGAGTTCTTACAGCGTCACATAAATTCTCCTGAAGCCAGTTCCTGTCGGACCAGTAGACGGAAGACTTCGACAGTGTTGAAGCCTTTCAGTCTAAACTTCATGAAAACTCAAAAATCAGTCAGGAAGGGCGGCAGACAACGCCGTGGAAACACTGCTAAGGACCTGCCACTGGATCTCTATGAGTTATACAAGTCAGATCCAGAAGAAACCTATGGAGAATGCAAGAACCGAATCCAATGGATTCAAAGACATTGGGCAGAGGAATGGTTCAAGTACAGATTCGTCACCAAGGAGTATGCTAAGAAGAATGCCTTAAAGGGCCCCTGGGGAGATATAATATACGAAGGTATTCAGCCCAAGTCGAAGTACGAAGCTATTTCTCAAGGCTTCTACCCCTGCATGATTCGTGGACCTCAGCCTGCTAATGCCGACCCATCCTCTCTGTTATGGTGTCGTGAAGATAATCTGTTCAAGCGCAACTATCAGGCTGCAAAGAACTCGACCAAGGAAAACAAGAAGTCTTTGGGATTAGACTTCAACCCAGGCCCCTCTGCACCACGAGCTGACGGCACACGCGAAGCTGAACCCAATCTTATTGGGCCCTTCTACAACTTAGAAGGTCTCATCACTCACATTCAGGTTCAAGGGGCAGTCATGGACCACTCTGCAGATGACACTGATTCTGACGAAGCACCTGCACCACCGAAGCCTGTGAAGCAAAAGAAACCAAAGGCTTCAAAGCCCTCTTCTGCACCAAAGGTCTCACGGGCAAAGCCTCTGGCCACTGCACCTCCTGAAGTCAGTGTGCGGTCTGAAGATCTCTCACGCATCTCCAAGTCTGACAAGTTGAAAAATCCCATGCAACCCACTGGTCAAGCACTGAGTCCTGCTGCTGTTTTGAGAAACAAGAATGACGCCATTGATTTGTCCAGTGACGACGATCTTGGCGATGACGCTCTAGAGTAATTGATAAAGAGCAAGCAAGAGGCAGAAATCTTCAATGATCTTCCTCTCTTTGATGTGGAGATCCTGTACAAGTTTATTGACGAGTGGTTTGACAGCCCAGATGTCAGTTTTGATGATCTTCAGCTTCCAATTGGCCTCAGCGTCTCCTTCCACAGAGCCATTGCTCCTGAGCTGGCTCTTGCTCAAAAAATTGTTGAGTTGAAGAATAAGATCGATTATGAAAAGGCTCAGTTCAAGAAGCACATGGCCAAGCTCAATGTTGAAGACATTCAGAACTTCAAGGTCATGATGCATGAGCTCAAGGAGGCATTCCACATGAAATGAGAAGAAGCAAAAGGTTCTCATGACCGCATGAAGAATCTTGCTGCCAAATGTGTTCAAGGCTACAATGAAGCTGAAAAGCGCAAGGCTTTGGGGCGACCAGGCATCGACCCCAGAATGGCTACCAAGAAGAAGAAGAAGCCAGCTAGGGCCGAACCAGAAGCATCAAGGCAGGAAGAACCTCGCATTGTCTTCCCAGCCAGTATGACAGGCTCAAAGCCTAAGGTCCCCACAGTGGCTTCAAAATTCAAGAAAACTAGAGCAGCTGAAGCCGAAGCCAGAAAGCGCAAGACCAAAGCCACCACTGATGATGCTCCCCCAACCAAGAAAAGAAAAACAAAGAAGAGAGACCGGGCTGCTTCCATAGAGCCCCTTGTTGTCGAGCCAATTTCTTTTGCTCGTCCTTCCTCTGCACATTGAGAACATCGTTTGGTAGTTCATGAGCCTGCTTTCACAGAGGCTCCTGAAGCTGAAGAGAATCCAGCTGTTGAACCCATCACAGTTGAAGACATTGGTCCTCATGACAATGTTGAAGATGATGAAATCCTTCCTCAGATCGAGCACAATTTGGTATCATCGCTTGTTCTCACAAACAGCGAACTCATGAGCATTGGTCGTCCATTGACGCCAATTGATCAGGATGACTCATGGGCTGATCACCCTCAAGAATCTCCTCGTGCTGAAGAAACACCAGTCACTTCCCCACCACAGGTCACCACTCCGTTGATTGATAATGAAGACTTTGAGGCCCAACCAACTCCATCTCCACAGGTGTCCCCAGCATTTGCAGGCTTCGCAAAGGACCTAGGCCACATGTCACATTGTCAAGTGTTCCTGAAGGAGAGGAGCGCCAATCCGTCTCACGCGAAGTCTTTCCTGAAGCCTCTCCTATTGTGAACATTCCTAAATCTAAAGCCAAAGCGGCTAAAGATATTCTGGCTGCATCAGCCGATGAAGAAGAAGAACCACGTGATGAAGAAAGAGTTGCTACACCCCCGTCCAACCCTGAAGTTGTTTTCGAGGAGAACGTGTTTGGCCCTCCAGCTCCTGAAGTGGAGGTTACCAATACTGAGGCGGCCACCAACATAAACACTAAAGCCAATGACGTTGTCATGGCTGAAGCTAATGTGGCACCTGAAGCTAATGTGGTGCCAGATGATGCTGCACCTGAAACCAATGCAGCACCAGAAGCAAATCTGCTGCCTGAAGCCAAGGCCTCTGCTCCTGTACCTCCTCCAAGGCCACACACCATCGAGCAAGCATATGATTGTGGACAACTTGTTACCGTCCACTGGCTAATCCTGGTTCCTCCGCCTGCTCCCGGACCTCAGTTTGCCTATCATGTGGAGCACAGGCCTCAGGTCCAGAAGCCAAAGCCAAGGCTACCACGGTTTCCAGGTACTGCAACTTCACCAGGATCATTTAATCTGAATGGATTCAAGGCACACAACACACTCTTCAATGGTGCCAAGAACCCCTACACAAGGCCAAGAATCTCTTCGGACCGATTCTGGAGTTATCAGCAGCGAAGCTATTATTCATGCATCTTGTACAATCGGGGACGCATCTTCCCTCACATGCATCTTGACTGTGAACCCATTGCTGGACTGCCATGCCTTGAAGAAGCCCTTGACTGCTTCCGTGATGCGGGTCTGCTTAATTTTGTGACTGCAAAGGAACACTGGAATGAAGAACTTCTGCTTCAATTCTATGCTACCTTCCACATTCGTGGATACAACAGGGATCCGAAGACTTGGATCCTTGAGTGGATGACAGGAGATGTTCATCATGAAGCTAAAGCTCAAGACATCATTGACCTCACAGCCCTGCCCACTCCTGGTGAATACTATGAACCAGGTTGCCAACAACACCAGAATGCTTTGGAGAGCATTTTCCAGAAGCCAGAACCCAACACGAGTCAAATGCTGAGCATGATGAAGCCTTTGTCACGCGACGCTGAGTACCCAACCGAATTCTTTGTTGAAGACCTAGAGTATCTGCCCCACACCATTTATCATATCATTAGAAAGACTCTATGGCCTGTCAAAGGACATTCATCTGCAGCGAAGCTTGAAGGAGCAATGAAGACTTTGGTTTTCTATATCTTCAACGACATAAGCTTCAATGCTCAAGACTTCTTCATCAGGCAGTTGGCTGCATCTGGCTCCGACATTTTTGGTCTGAAGTTCTACGCTCCGTGGGTAATGCGCCTTATCAAGCTTCACTCTGCCTTCAACTATCAGCAGTCTGCGCGCAATCATCTTGTATTCTTGCCAGAGGTTGATCTGTCTGTTGAAGCTATTTACCCAGAGCCTACTAAGGATCCAATCTATCTTCACAACGTTGATCGTCAAAGCTTCACCCAGCCCATTGAAGGAGTTCGGGCGGTCTCTCGTGTTTATCCCTTGGCTGGTAACACACGTGCCCCTCGCGCCCAAACTGACGCCACTGGAAGCACCATTTCCCAAAGGCCTCAGAAGCGATCTCGTGTTCTAAATGACCGAGAGCTTCTTGTCGCGCTACATCAGAAACATGATAAGCATCATGATTGGCTTAAGCGTCAGATGCAAAGCCTCTTGGTGGACGTCAATCGCATTTGCAATCTTGCCATCAAGAATGCCTTTGTTACACATGAAACCTGTCGAAGGTCCTGGAAGAGTTTGACTTTGCTCACTGCTGAAGAAGATCTTAAAGATGATGGCTTCACAGAAAGATTCAAGTTTGACTCCACCCCTCCAAGGAATGCTCACTTGTGTCGGACTCCCTCCCTTGAAGACTTTGACTATTCTTCCTCAGCTGCCATGGTGAATGCCAGAGTTATCGATGATCAAGATGATGCCACTTCACCACCTCCACCTTCAGCGCGTCTCGACACTGCACCAAGTTCTTCTGCACCACCAGACCTCAACGATGACCCTGCTGCTTCGCCTGCACCTCATGGGAACGAGTAGAAGCTCTATGTCTTCAAACCTTTTTGGTCATTACTGACAAAAGGGGGAGAAGCATATGAGTTGATAGTCTTCAAGCGGGTCCATATGGATGGTTGCTTTACTTTTTGCTACTTTTGCCAAGTGCTTACATCTCTCTCTTTTGAAACATTTGGTTCATTTTTGTAAGTGCATCTAGTGCCACCCCTAGTTGGTTTTGGAGTATTGACGACAAACCTAGTTGAGGGACTAATGTGTTTGTGAGAATTGCAGGATAACACAGGTAGAAGTCCCTCATTGATTCGGTTTTACTACCAGAGATGACCCCTAAAAATGTACGAAGACATTGAAGACAATGGTGGTATATGAAGATATTCACATTGAAGACTATGACAAGAGAAGACACCACGTGAAGCCTATGGAACTCGAAGACTAGATGTTTCGTAGTTCTTTTCATTTGTGTTGAGTCATAGGAACCACCATACTGTTAAGTGGGGTCCAAGAGAACCAGTCAGAATGACTGAAGTGATGCCTAATTCAAAACCTATATCTTCGAGCGAAGACTATGAGAGCAAATCTTGTCCAGAGTCGGACAAGTCAGCTTTACTTGTAGCCCAAGTAAAGTTGCTGTGTGAGTTTGAAATCTGACCGTTGGTACACGTGTCAGTTCCTTAGTGACCCAGGGTCATTTTGGACAAATCAGGTCGGGTTGCCCAGTGGCTATAAATAGTCCACCCCCTACAACTATAAACGGTTGGCTGCTCAGATTTTAGTGCACGGCTTTTGTCGTTTGAGAGCAACCCACCTCGAAGCCTTTGAGAGAAAATTTCCTAGCGAGGAGAAAAGCCCTAACCACCTAGAGCCAGAGAGAATTGGGCATCACTTAAGTCTTCTTGTCTGAGTGATCTGAAGACTTATTACACTTGAGGACTGTGCATCCTCAAGACGGTTAGGCGTCGCGTTCTGAGCATCCAAGAGACATTGTGGATTGCCGGTGAACGAAGTCTGTGAAGGTTTGGGAGTCTACCTTGAAGATTTACCAGAGTGATTGGGCGAGGTCTGTGTGACCTTAGCTCAAGGGGAATACGGTGAGGACTGGGTGTCCTGAGCTGCGTGTTCAGGACTGGGTGTCCGGGACCGTGTGTCCTTTGGTTTAAATACCTAGCCGCCCTAACCAGACGTACAGTTGTCACAGCAACTGGAACTGGTCCAACAAATCATTGTCTTCAACGAGTCACTGGTTTCAGCTTCACTTCCCTTTACTCACTATTACTCTTTGTGAAGCCATTGCATGCTTGCTCTATCTTTTATCTTCACAACATAACTGTATGATTTGATTGGCTTCATAACTTCTTCCTACCTGATCCTTATTACACTGCAACTATTTGTCATTGTGCTTTCACTCTATTGAATAATTGACCATGGCTTGCCTAGTGTAATCTAACTTCCGCTGCATAGTGATAGGCATATCTCTATTGTTCGTCTTCATAACCTTCACGTTTTGAAGACTTTCATAAAAATCACCGATTCGCCCCCCCTCTAGTCGATATAATGCACTTTCAATTGGTATCAGAGCAAGGTGCTCCCTTGTTCTATGTGATTTGGTTTAACCACCTGGAGTTTTAGCTATGTCGACTGCAGGGATAATCAAAGTCTCCGCTGCGTGCCCCGTCTTTGATGGAACTGAATATCCCTACTGGAAGAATAAGATGCGCATGCATCTTGAAGCCATTGACGTAGACCTATGGTATGTCGTCGAGAACGGCGTTCCCAAGGCTGGAGAAGGTGTCACTGCTGCTGATGTCAAGAAGTTCACTCAACTGGACTCTACTGCCAAGAATATCATATGTGGTCATCTGACCAAAGGACAGTATGGCCGTGTGAGTGCCTTGAAGACATCCAAGCTGGTCTGGGACTGGCTCTCCAAGGTCAATGAAGGCATCTCAACTCAGAGAGATCAAAGAATCAGTGTTCTTCGCAACCTCTTCAACCGCTTCAAGCGAAATGACAATGAGAATGTCCAGCACACATTTGACCGGCTCACTGACATCACAAATGAGCTTCAAGCCCTCGGCGCCACTGAGATCACCAAACATGAAATCGTCAAGATGCTGCTGAGATCACTTGACAGTTCGTTTGACATCCTAGCCCTAATGATTCAAGAACGTCCAGACTTCAAGACACTCGATCTGTCTGACATACTTGAGAGGCTCAACACACATGAGTTTTAGCTTTCTGAGAAAAGAGATATCTACGGTCCAAACTATGGGCGAACTCGTGCCTTGAAGGCAAAAGCTGTGTCCTCATCTGAAGAAGAATCTGACAGCAGTTCTGATGATCCTGAAGACATTGGAAGGGAACTTGCAATGCAAGTGAAGAAGTTCCAGAAATTCACCAAGAAGAAAGGCTTCAGAAAGTCTTCACGATCAAGCTCAAGGAATGATGAAGCTTCTGCTCATGACTACAAGAAGAAAACATGTCACAAGTGCAAGAAAACTGGACACTTCATCTCTGAGTGTCCACAATGGGACAATGAGAACAGAAAGAAGAAGAAGAGCAAGGAATATGACTCTGACGACAAGAAGAAGAAGAAATACTCAAAGTCTTCTTCCAAGTCTTCCTCAAAATCTTCATCACACAAGAAGAGCTCAACTGGCAAGGCTCGTGCGTTTGTTGGCAAGGAAATGGATTCAGAGGAGGAGTCCGCTTCTGAGGAGGCAGAGGTGGAGTCTGAGGAGGAATCTGATTCTGGCATTGCGAGTCTGGCTACAACTTACGTCGCCAAGTCCATCTTCAACCCTAAAGACAATGACTTCATCACAAACACCGGTGCAAATGACAAGGACGACTCCACTCCTACCTACTGCTTTATGGCACGCGGTGCCAAGGTAAACACACGCACTACTCACTATCAAACATCCAGTGACGATGATTCTGATTGTGATTCAAAACCCAGCTAGAAAACACTTGCTAAAATTGCAACTGAACAACAGAAAGCCATGGAACATATTCAAAAACTGTTAGACAGAAGCGATGATCTGTTGGGTGCTGAAATGACTCGATCTGAATCCTTAATTGAAGACATAAAAAATCTTCACGTTAAGTATCAGGAACTTGAAGATCGTCATGATACTCTCTCAACAACTCATGAAAAGCTCTCCTATGATTATCTTCAAAGGAAGCAAGATCTTGAGAAATTGAGAGCGGCTCATGAAGATCTTCAAAAGGAAAACGAGTCACTTCGCGCCGAACAGATCAGTTCCGTTCAGGAAGGATTTGAACCACCATGCCTTAAATGCATTGAGCGTGATAATGCTACTTCTGTTGCTGAATGTTCCACTGCTACTGCTGTTGCAATATCTTCAACTGTTGAAGTGGTAACTAACCCCTCTGTTGAGGATACCACTGCTATTGCTGATGAGAATGCCAGGTTGAAGACATTGCTTGAAACAGGGATGTACAAAAGTCTCAAAGGACATCAGACATTATGTGATGTCCTCAAGAAGCAGATTCTGAACCGAAACCCTAGGAAAGAGGGTGTTGGGTTCGTGAGGAAAATAAATGCAGATGGCTCTTACTGGAAACCTGAGCAGTACCCCAAAACCACATGGGTTGCTGCAAAGGAATCCTCAGCAGATCCATCCAATCTGTCTGGCTTCACCTGTGCTAACCCAATTATCATTGATGAATCCTTTGATGCAAACTATAAGCTGTTTAGAAATCAGAATGGTGAAGTGTTTGCCAGGTACATTGGTACTAACTGCAGGAATGGACCGCCTATGAAGAAGATCTGGGTTCCAAAAACGTGTCTGGAGAATCTTCCTGTGAATGTCCTCATGACACCTCACATGAAGAAGACAAACCTCAGACCAACGGCTTCATCTAGTTCAAAGGCTTCATACAGACAGAGGACTCACCTGAATCGCACTAACGCAAATGTTTTGCAGGGAAACCATACTCAGGCATATGAATATGAGAGTGGTTCTTCAAACCGTCATGTTCATATGACCAAGAACTATTCTGCCTATTCTTATGAGTACTATTGCCCGCCTGCTAGACTGTTTGCTAGGGCTTCAAAGCCAAAATTCTCAGATGCTGCACTTAGACTTATTGCTTCTAAGCCACCCTTGAAGATGTGGGTGGTTAAGAAAGCTTAACTCTCTTTTGCAGGGAAAGGTCTCCAGCAGAAAACCAAAATCTTCTGACGCTATTGCTGGGGACCTTAAAAATCTTGTGGGGCGCAAGGTCAAATGCCCGAATGGCATCACTATGTATTTCATTCCTGCATCACATGCTACTCCCTATTAGTCCTAACCTGAATCTAAGTTTTCATAACCCACTGTCTCGTCAAATGTTTTTGCTTCACAATTCTCTTCATGAAGCCTATCCCCCTAACTGCACTGTAGGGTACGACACCAACGTCTTCAGAATGGATTATTGACAGTGGGTGTAAGAAGCCTTCTTATGGACTCAACCTTACGTCCATCCGACAAGAGCCACATCACATTTGCTGACACGGGTAAAAGTAAGGTATTGGGTCTAGGTAGAGTTGCAATCTCAAAGGATCAGCATATGGACAAAGTCATGCTTGTTGAATCCCTTGGCTTCAACTTAATGTCTGTCTCAATGCTTTGCGATTTGAATATGGTCGTAATATTTGGAAAATATCGTTGCCTAGTACTAATGGAATCTGACAAGTCTCTAGTGTTTGAAGGGTATCGGAAAGATGATATGTATGTGGTAGATTTCTCAGCAGGGCCACAGCTTGCAGTATGCCTTCTGGCAAAGGCTTCAGAATGTTAGCTTTGGCATCGGAGGCTTGGGCATGCTGGCATGAGGAACCTCCACACCCTTGCAAAGAAGAAGCATGTCATAGGCATCGAAGGCGTCAAGTTCAAGAAAGATCACTTATGCGGTGCCTGTGAAGCAGGGAAGACGACGAGGGCAAAACATCCCTCGAAGACAATCATGACCACTACTCGACCCTTCGAACTGCTTCACATGGATCTTTTTGGTCCCACTCACTACTCAACTTTTTCCACTACTGCTTGCCTCTATGGCTTTGTCATTGTTGATGATTACTCTAGATATACTTGGGTACACATAATCGTTTACAAGACTGAAGTGCAGATGTCTCCAGACGCTTCGCCAATCGAGCTATGAACAATTATGGCGCCAAGATAAAGCACATCAGAAGTGACAATGGCACTGAATTCAAGAACACTGGCCTTGACACATATCTCGATACCTTGGGCATCACACATGAATTCTCAGCTCTGTACACACCACAGCAGAATGGCGTCGTCGAACGCAAGAACAGAACACTCATTGAGATGGCTAGAACGATGCTAGATGAGTACAAGACTCCAAGAAAATTCTGGCCTGAAGCCATTGACACTGCATGCCATACAATCAGCCATGTTTATCTTCACAAGCTTCTGAACAAGACATCTTATGAACTCCTAACTGGTAAGAAGCCAAATGTCAGTTACTTCAGAGTATTTGGCGCAAGATGCTGGATCAAGGACCCACACCACACCTCAAAATTTGCACCAAAAGCACATGAGGGTTTCATGCTTGGATATGGAAAGGATTCGCACTCCTACAGAGTCTTCAATCTCTTTCACTACAAAGTGGTTGAAACAGTGGATGTGCGGTTCGATGAGACCAATGGTTCACAAAGAGAGCAACTGCCAGATGTGCTAGATGAAGTTCCAGCTAGTGAATCAATCAAGCTAATCGGAACTAGAGAAATTATACCTTCTGAAGCTCATCCTGAAGAAGAACTTATCATCTCAGCACCTGATCCACATGAAGACAATGCTCAGCCTGAAGACATTCCTCCCAACAACAACATAGATCAGCAAGAGCAAAGTCTTCAACCTATACATCCTCGTGTTGCCAATGAAGTGTAGATTGACAGAATAATTGACAGCATCAATGCACCTGGTCCACTAACTCGTTCAAGGGCAACTCAACTGGCAAATTTCTGCGGACACTTCGCATTCATTTCAATCACAGAACCCAAGAAAGTTGAAGAAGCTTTCATGGAATCTGAATGGATTCAAGCTATGTAAGAAGAGCTTAAACAGTTTGAGCTGAACAATGTATGGGAACTGGTTAAGCGTCCTGATCCACGGAAGCACAATATAATAGGCACCAAATGGATATACCGCAACAAGCAAGATGAGCATGGTCAAGTTCTCAGAAACAAAGCTCGTCTCGTTGCTCAAGGATATACTCAAGTGCAAGGCATTGACTTCGATGAAACATTTGCTCCTGTGGCCAGACTTGAAGCCATCCGTATACTGCTGGCCTATGCAAATCATCATAACATAATTTTATATCAAATGGATGTGAAGAGTGTCTTTCTCAATGGCAAGATTGAAGAAGAAGTGTATGTTGCACAACCACCTGGGTTTGAAGATCCAAAACATCCTGACATGGTTTACAAGCTCAATAAGGCACTGTATGGCCTCAAACAAGCCCCTCGGGCCTGGTATGACACACTCAAATACTTCCTGAAGAGCAAAGGCTTCATACCTGGCTCCCTAGATCCCACTCTCTTCACGAAGACATATGATGGTGAACTGTTTGTGTGCCAAATATATGTGGATGACATTATCTTTGGCTGCACCAATCAGAAGTACAGTGAGGAGTTTGGATATATGGTGCAAGAGCAATATCAAATGTCTATGATGGGGGAGCTGAAGTTCTTCCTCGGTCTTCAGATACGGCAACAACTCAATGGCATCTTCATATCTCAAGAGAAGTATCTCAAAGATTGCCTGAAGAAGTTCGGTATGCAAGACTGCAAAGGCTTCACAACACCAATGCCAGCCAAACATCATCTGGGTTCAGACGACAATGGTAAAGAGTTCGATCAAAAGGTATACCGCTCCATGATTGGTTCTTTGCTTTATTTATGTGCATCTAGGCCAGATATTATGCTTAGTGTTTGCATGTGTGCTCGATTTCAAGCGGCACCAAAGGAGTCGCATCACTTAGCAGTGAAGCGAATTCTTCGATATTTGGCTCACACCCCAACTCTAGGGTTATGGTATCCAAAGGGCTCAGAGTTTGATCTAGTTGGATTCTCGGATGCTGATTATGATGGTGATAAGGTTGATCGGAAGTCTACATCAGGCACATGTCACTTTCTGGGACGATCACTTGTATGTTGGTCTTCAAAGAAGCAGAACTGTGTATCCCTCTCCACTGCTGAATCTGAATACATTGCTGCTGGATCTTGCTGCGCTCAGCTTCTGTGGATGAAGCAAACTCTCAAGGACTATGGCATTCATCTGAAGCAAGTGCCTCTTTACTGCGACAACGAAAGCGCCATCAAGATCGCCAACAACCCAGTTCACACTTGAAGACAAAGCACATCGAAATTCGTCATCACTTTCTCAGAGATCATGTTGCAAAGGAAGATATTGATATCATACACGTCAACACTGAAGAGCAATTGGCAGATATCTTCACCAAGCCCTTGGATGAGAAGAGATTTTGCAAGTTATGGCGTGAGCTAAATATCTTGGAATCCTCAAATGTCCTGTGATCAGGCACACATCCTAACACTTATGCATATTGATGACTTAGATGTGCAACACACGAAGTAACATATATCTTCAATCAATGAAGACATACATTCTAAGTCTGAATACATCAATGTGGAATTTGACTTCGGAGCGCCACGATAATTGTGCGCCGTGTCTGGGTCTAATACTTCCTATACGGTGGGTAACGCCACCACCAAACGTTCTATTCTGAAGTGTTTCACACATGGCGTTACCTTGCAATGTCTTCACATTTGGTTTGGCTTACATCTCAACATGTCTTCATGATTATCCTCATTACGTGGATTATATATATATATATATATATATATATATATATATATATATATATATATATACTAGTGTCCTGTCCTCTACAGCATTCACTTATAGCTATGTCTTCTTGTTTGAATCTTTTGAACTAAGTGAATGTGATCGGACCCTAATCTTTCTATGCTTTCTATCTCAAATTCTATGTCTCCAAGTCATATGCATTCTATTAAAACTGTCGAATGTCTTCTCTGCGTCCTTGTCAGCAGAAGACATAGAGACAAACTTTAAAACCATTTTTAATGCTCATTCATCCACAAGAAATCCGGAGAAGTAGGAACGACCACCCGACAATCCAGGCGTGCGTGGGATGTGGAATTGCCCCCGAGATCCCGCATGATGGCCATGTGTTGTTCAGAGGCGAATCGCCAGGGGCACCTGTGTAATAGCACCGTGCTGCCCCTGTAACTATAAATGCACCCTCACAGCGGTCATTATCTCCTTCTTCCTCCCTCGCACGAACCCTAGCACCACCGCTAGCTCTCGACGACGCCAGCGACGAAGCGCTTCACTGCCACAACATCTCGACGCCGTCTTCACGACGATCGCGGACATCGCCATCTCCGCCATCGCCGTAGCTGTCTTCCGTCGCCAAGTTAGGGCACGGAGGATCGAACTGCTCGGCCTCATCTCCCACTCCGTCTAGCAGTTCTAAGTGTGGTAAATAAAACCTCTTTTTACAGCCTCTTTTGATCCTATGGTTCTGTCACTTTCTGCCATAAGAAGTTTCTATTCACACAAGTTAGATCTCTCTCAATCTGCATCTCATAACATGCCTAGAATATTCACGTTTGCTTCATAAAGTAGTTTGATTCCTCACTTGTACTGATCTGTGGGTTCGTTCAAATCTGGAACCAACTTCTTATCTAAGAGTGAATGTCTTCGCACGATGAGGTCAATGTCTTCTAAACTGATTTATCTTCAAAATCTTCTGAGAATGCATATGACCTCTTCCCCTTCCCTCGCACCTTAATGCTGTCACAGGTACATGTCCATGGGAGAATCCCTTGGTTCTCATAGTCTGCATTCATTTGCAGAATTCTTACAGCATCATATAAATTCTCCCGAAGCCAGTTCCTGTTTGACCAACAAGAGAAAGCATTTGAAGCTTTTGAACGTATTGAAGCCATCCAGTTTAAAGTTCATGGCTGCAGAAAAACCAGCAAGGAAGGGTGGCAGAAAGCGTCGAGGGGAAACATCAAGAGATCTGCCCGATGACCTCTCAGAGCTGTACAAGACAGATCCTGAAGAGGATTACAATCAGCGCAAGACACGAATCCAATGGATTCGATGCTATTGGGCGGAGCAATGGTTCCAATACCGCTTCGTCACCAAGGAGTACGCTGAGAAAAGCGCCATCAAGAGACCATGGGGAGACGTACTATACAAAAATCTCGTGCCCAGGTCCAGAGATGAAGCCATTGCTCAAGGCTTCTACCCGTGCATGGTTCGTGGGCCACAGCCAGCTGAAGCACATCCGTCGTCACTACTCTGGTGTCGTGACGACAATCTGTTCAAGCGCAACTTCCAGTTTGCCCAGAAATCAGCGAAGCACAACAAGAAGAAATTGGGCTTAGACTTCAACCCTGGTCCCTCCGCACCAAGGGCAGATGGCACACGCGAGGCAGACCCCAATATTATCGGTCCGTATGCAAATCTTGAGGGCCTCATCACCCGCATCTTAGTCCAAGGGACTGCAGTCAATGACCCTCCTGCTGACTCTGAATCTGATGAAGCGCCTGCTGCACCGAAGCCAAAGCAGTCAAAGAAGCCAAAAGCTTCAAAATAGGCCCCTTCACCCAAAATCTCAAGGGCGAAGCCATTGGCAACTGCACCTCCTGAAGCCAGTGTGCAGTCTGAAGACTTATCACGAGTCTCCAAGCCCCAGAAGGCCAAGATGCCTCAGCCACACAGCGGCCAAGAGCTCACAGCTGCTGCCATTCTGTGCAACGATGCCATTGATCTGTCAAGCGATGAAGACCTTGTAGATGACGCTCTTGAGCAACTCATCAAGAGCAAAGAGGAGGCAGAAATCTTCAATAATCTGCCTCTCTTTGATGTCGCCATCATCCACGACTTCATTGACGAGTGGTTTGCTACACCAAATGTCAGCTTTGATGATCTGCAGCTGCCTATAGGCCTCAGCGTCGCCTTCCAAGGCGCTATTGCTTCAGAACTCGCAATTGCTCAATGCATTGTTGAACTGAAGCAGAAAATTGATTTTGAAAAGGCTCAGTTCAAGAAGCACATGGCTAAGCTCAGCGTGCAAGAAGTGAAGAATTCAAGATCATGTTGTACGAGTTAAAGAAAAACTTTCTGAAGAAGCGTGCAGAAGCTCAGGGTTCGCGGGAGCGAATGAAGACTCTGGCCAACAGATGTGTGCAAGCCTATAACGAGACTGAGAAGCGCAAGGCACTTGGGCGTCCCGGCATCGACCCCAGGATGGCCGCGAAGAAAAAGAAGAAGCCTGCTGTGGCTAAACCAGAGGCACCAAGGCAAGAAGCTGTTCCGATTGTCTTCCCCACTGCTACGACTGGCTCGAAGCCAAAGAGCCGGTCAACCGCTTCAGAGCTCAAGAAGACACGGACTGCAGAGGCTGAAGCTAGGAAGAGGAAACACTCTGAAGCCTCTCCTTCTGACCCCACCAAGAAGAAGTGCAAGATCAAGAAAGCTTGGGCTGCTCCCACAGAGCCCTTGATGGTTGAACCCCTCTCTGTCATCTATCCTGATGCAGAACGCCAACTCACAGTTCATGAGCCTGCTTCCATAGAGGCTCCTGAAGTAGAAGACATTCCAGCAGCCGACCCCATCGCTGCTGAAGACATTGGTCATCAGGACAATGTACAACATGATGCAGCCCTTCCTCAGCTTGAGACAAGCAAACTCATCAGCATTGGTCGTCCTCTGACGCCAATTGCACAAGATGCATCATGGGCGGATCGCCCACAAGTGGAAGAAGAATCTGAGGTCCAGCCCACTCCAACTCCACAGGCATCGTCTGCATTTCGCAGGCTTCACAAAGGTCCAAGGCCTCAGGACTCTGCTGACGACATTCCGACTGCATCAGCCGAAGAGCATGAAGAAGTACCACAAGCTCCAACTCCCCCGCTCCAACAAGAAACCGTTCTCCAGGAGAACGTGCCGGAGTCTGTCCCTCCAACTACACAAGTGGAGGCTGAAAATGTTGAGGCTGCCACAACCAACACCGAAGCCAATGTGGCGCCCTCCCCACCCAAAGCTTCTGAAGACAGTGAAGCTACTGATCCAGATACGTCTGTTCCTGAGTATGAGGTCCTCAATTTGATTACCATGTTGAGCACAGGCCTCAGGTCCAGACGCCAATCCCTCGACTGCCAAGGTTCCCAGGTCCTGCATCAGCTCCTGGCTCCTTCAACATCACTAGCTTCAAGGCTGACAACACGTTCTTCAACAGCTCCAAGAACCCCTATTCAAGGGAAAGGATTATATCTGATAGGTTCTGGAGCTATCCTCAGCGCAGCTACTACTCCTGCATCCTCTACAACCAAGGTCGCATCTTCCCGCACAAGCGCCTTGATGTTGAAGCCATTGCTGGACTGCCCTGTTTGGAGGAAGCTTTGGATTGCTTTAAGCAAGTGGGTCTGCTGCAGTTCGTAACTGATGAAGAGCACTGGAATGAAGAGCTTCTGCTTCAATTCTATGCCACCCTCCATATTAAAGGATACAACAGAGATTTGAAGACTTGGATCCTGGAGTGGATGACCGGCAATGTCCATCACGAAGCCAATGCATTTGATATCATTGAGCTTACCGGCCTACCCACTCCTGGTGAATTCTTCGAGGAGGGCTGTCAACTACATGCTGAAGCCATTGAGAGCATATTCCAGAGGCCTGAACCAAATATGAGTCAGATGCTCTCAATGATGAAGCCATTGCCCCATGATGCACCCTATCGAACTGAGTTCTTCGTTGAAGACCTAGAGTACCTGCCCAGAACCATATATCACATCATCCGGCGGACTCTCTGGCCCATTAAGGGACACTCTCCACATGCCAAGGTTGAGGGTGCAATGAAGACTCTCATATTCTATATCCTTCATGGCAAATGCTTCAACACACAGGATTTCTTCATCCGCCAACTTGCAGCGTCAAGCTCAGACTTATTTGGTTTGAAGTTCTATGCTCCTTGGGTAATGAGGCTCATCAAGCTTCACTCTGCGATTTCATATCAGCCCTCAGCCCGCAACCATCGGATCTTCTTGCCAGATGTGGACACCTCTGCTGAAGCTGTATATCCTGAGCCTGCCAAGCAACCCTTAAGTCTTCAGAATGCAGAACACCAGAGCTTCACGCAGAACGTTGAAGGTGTTGAAGCCATCTCCAGGGTGTACCCGTTGGCTGGCACTACACGTGCACCTGCATCCACTGAAGCCACTGACAGCGCAACTGCTCAACGACCCAAGAAGCGCGCTCGTGCCCTCAATGACCAAGAGCTTCTTGTGGCCCTTCACCAAAAGCAAGATAGGCATCACGACTGGTTGAAGAGACAGATGAAAAGCCTCTTGGTGGATGTCAATCACATCAGAAATCTTGCCACCAAGAATGCATTCGTTGCTTATGAAACTTGTCGCCGCACCTGGAAAGGCCTCACAATGCTGTGCCCTGAAGCTGATCTTCATGAGGATGGCTTTAGAGTGAGATTCAAGTTTGACTCCACACCCCCCATAAGAGCTGTGCTGCGCGGAACTCCATCAGTTGAAGATTCCGAGTTCTCTTCATCTGCTGCCACGGTGACTGCAAGAATCATCGAGGAAGAAGACGATGCTACATCACCACCACCTCCTTCAGCGCGCGTCCACCCTGCACCAAGCTCTTCAGCACCACCAAACTACTCCAATGACCCTACTGCGCATGGGAACGCGTAGAAAACTCTATGTCTTCAAACCTTTTTGGTCTCACTAACAAAAGGGGGAGAAGCATATGACGTTGATAGTCTTCAAGCGGGTCAATATGGGCGGGTGCCTTATATTTTGCTACATTTTGCTTCGTGCTTACAACTCTCGTTTTGCTACATTTGGTTCTTTGAGTTGTAACACTTAAACTCGATGGTCGTCTGCTACTTGTTTGCCACTATGTTTTGCGAAGATAAATTCCGCACTTAGATCATTCTGCAGACGTCCATTTTTCATTATGCATGTCATTCTCTTCATATACTTTTACATGCATAGTGGATTGTCATCATAAGTTGAAGTGGATCTCCACAAGTACAACCTGCCATGTGCATTTGCGTTCCAGAAGCAAATTACTTATATGCACATCTTCAGGGGGAGCCCTTGCAGCTTATGAAGACAATTCCTTTACAATTTAAAAAATTATATTCCCCGTTGAAAACTTCAACTAGTTTGTCATCAATCACCAAAAAGGGGGAGATTGTAAGTGCATCTAGTGCCACCCCTAGTTGGTTTTGGAGTATTGACGACAAACCTAGTTGAGGGACTAATGTGTTTGTGAGAATTGCAGGATAACACAAGTAGAAGTCCCTCATTGATTCGGTTTTACTACCAGAGATGACCCCTAAAAATGTACGAAGACATTGAAGACAATGGTGGTATATGAAGATATTCACATTGAAGACTATGACAAGAGAAGACACCACGTGAAGCCTATGGAACTCGAAGACTAGATGTTTCATAGTTCTTTTCATTTGTGTTGAGTCATAGGAACCACCATACTATTAAGTGGGGTCCAAGAGAACCAGTCAGAATGACTGAAGTGATGCCTAATTCAAAACCTATATCTTCGAGCGAAGACTATGAGAGCAAATCTTGTCCAGAGTCGGACAAGTCAGCTTTACTTGTAGCCCAGTAAAGTTGCCGTGTGAGTTTGAAATCTGACCGTTGGTACACGTGTCAGTTCCTTAGTGACCCAGGGTCATTTCGGACAAATCAGGTCGGGTTGCCCAATGGCTATAAATAGTCCACCCCCTACAACCATAAACGGTTGGCTGCTCAGATTTCAGTGCACGGCTTTTGTCGTTTGAGAGCAACCCACCTCGAAGCCTTTGAGAGAAAATTTCCTAGCGAGGAGAAAAGCCCTAACCACCCAGAGCCAGAGAGAATTGGGCATCACTTAAGTCTTCTTGTCTGAGTGATCTGAAGACTTATTACACTTGAGGACTGTGCATCCTCCAGACGGTTAGGCGTCGCATTCTGAGCATCCAGGAGACATTGTGGATTGCCGGTGAACAAAGTCTGTGAAGGTTTGGGAGTCTACCTTGAAGACTTACCAGAGTGATTGGGCGAGGTCTGTGTGACCTTACCTCAAGGGGAATACGGTGAGTACTGGGTGTCCTGAGCTGCGTGTTCAGGACTGGGTGTCCGGGACTGTGTGTCCTTTGGTTTAAATACCTAGCCACCCTAACCAGACGTACAGTTGTCACAGCAACTGGAACTGGTCCAACAAATCATTGTCTTCAACGAGTCACTGGTTTCAGCTTCACTTCCCTTTACTCACTGTTACTCTTTGTGAAGCCATTGCATGCTTGCTCTATCTTTTGTCTTCACAACGTAACTGTATGAGTTGATTGGCTTCATAACTTCTTCCTACCTGATCCTTATTACACTGCAACTACTTGTCATTGTGCTTTCACTCTATTGAATAATTGACCATGGCTTGCCTAGTGTAATCTAACTTCCGCTGCATAGTGATAGGCATATCTCTACTGTTCGTCTTCATAACCTTCATGTTTTGAAGACTTTCATAAAAATCGCCTATTCACCCCCCCTCTAGTCGATATAACGCACTTTCAGTTTTGAGTTGTAACACTTAAACTTGATGGTCGTCTGCTACCTTTTTCGACACTATGTGGTGCGATGATAAATTCCGCATGTGCGACGATAAATTCTGCACGAAGTCATTTTGCAGACGTCCATTTTTCATTATGCATGTCATTATCTTCATTATATCATTTCATGCATCATGAATTGTCTTCATAAGTAGAAGAGGAGCTCCGCAAGTACAACCTGCCATGTTTATTTGCATCCAAAAGCAAAATACTTATATGCACATCTTCAGGGGGAGCCTTTCTGCTACTTACGAAGACAATACTTAAAACCTTTACAATTTCACATATTTCTATCCCCGTTGAAAACTTCAACCAGTTTGTCATCAATCACCAAAAAGGGGGAGATTGTAAGTGCATCTAGTGCCACCCCTAGTTGGTTTTGGAGTATTGACGACAAACATTGTTGAGGGACTAATGTGTTTGTGAGAATTGCAGGATAACACAGGTAGAAGTCCCTCATTGATTCGGTTTTCCTACCGGAGATGACCCCTAAAAATGTATGAAGACATTGAAGTCAAAGGTGGTATGTGAAGACATTCACATTGAAGACTATGACAAGAGAAGACATCGCATGAAGACTATGGAGTGGGAAGACTTAGTTGTTTCGTCGTTCTTTTTCTTCTTTGTTGAGTCATAGGAACCACCGTACTGTTAAGTGGGGTCCAAGTGAACTAGTCAGAATGACTAAAGTGATGCTTAACCAAAATCCTATGTCTTCGAGCGAAGACAATTAGAGCAAATCTTATCCAGAGCTGGATAAGTTAGCTTTGCTTGTAGCTCAAGTAAAGTTGCCGTGTGTGTTTGAAATCTGACCATTGGAACACGTGTTAGTTCCTTAGTGACCCAGGGTCATTTCGGACAAATCAGGCCGGGTTGCCTAGTGGCTATAAATAGCCCACCCCCTACACCATAAATTGGTTGGCTGCTCAGAGTTAGTGCATGGCTTTTGTTGTTTGAGAGCAACCCACCTCGAAGCCTTTGAGAGAGAAATCCTTGCGAGGACAAAGTCCTAAACACCCAGAGCCAAAGAGTGTTAGGCATCACTTAAGTCTTCTTGTCCGTGTGATCTGAAGACTTATTACACTTGAGGACTGAATCCTCCAGCCGGTTAGGCGTTGCGTTCTGGGCATCCAAGAGTCATTGTGGATCGCCGGTGAACGAAGTCTGTGAAGGTTTGGAAGTCTACCTTGAAGACTTATTAGAGTAATTGGGAGAGGACTGGGTGTCCTTTGCTCAAGGGGAAGAAGGTGAAGACGCAGTCTTCTGAGTTGAATCTCAGCCTCCCTAACCAGACGTACGGTTGTCACAGCAACTAGAACTAGTCCAACAAATCATTGTCTTCAACGAGCCACTGGTTCTATCCTTTCCATCTCTTTATTTACTGTTAGTCCTTGTGAAGTCAGTTCCTGTTTGCATTATCTTTTGTCTTCACTGAGTGACTGCTTGTTCTGATTGGCTTCATACTATCTTCCATCCTGATCTATATTGCCTAGCTGCTATTAGTCTTTGTGCCTTCATTTCTTTGAATACTTGACCATGGCTTGCTTAGTGTAGTCTACCTTCCGCTGCATGGTAATAGGTTTATTTCTATCATTTGTCTTTGAAACTTCCATGCTTTGAAGACTTTCATAAAAATCACCTATTCACCCCCCTCTAGTCGATCACTACCACTTTCAATGGGCCTTAGTGGAAATAGAGGGAAGCAAGGGGAGTGTGGGGCGCCCCCCCCCCCCAAGGCCCAAACCGAATTGGTTTGGGGCAAGGGGGGCCGACCCCCTCTTTCCTTCTTCTCCTCTTTCTTTCCTTCTCTCGAATCCTATTCCAACTAGGAAAGGGGGGAGTCCTACTCCCGGTGGGAGTAGGACTCCTCCTGGCGCGCCCTCTCCCTGGCCGGTCGCACCCCCCCCCTTGCTCCTTTATATACGGGGCAGGGGCACCCATAGACACAACAATTGATCGTTTGATCCTTTAGCCGTGTGCGGTGCCCCCCTACACCATAGTCCACCTCGATATTACTGTAGCGGTGCTTAGGCGAAGCCCTGCGTCGTTAGAACATCAACATCATCACCACACCGTCATGCTGATGAAACTCTCCCTCAACACTCGACTGGATGGGAGTTCGAGGGACGTCATCGGGCTGAACGTGTGCTGAACTCGGAGGTGTCGTACGTTCGGTACTTGATCGGTTGGGTCGTGAAGACATACGACTACATCAACCGCATTGTGCTAACGCTTCCGCTTTCGGTCTACAAGGGTACATAGAAAACACTCTCCCCTCTCGTTGCTATGCATCGCCATGATCTTGTGTGTGCGTAGGAATTTTTTTGAAATTACTACTTTCCCCAACAGTGGTATCAGAGCCAGGTTTTGTGCGTTGATGTAATATGCACGACTAGAACACAAGTGAGTTGTGGGCGATACAAGTCATACTGCTTACCAGCATGTCATATTTTGGTTCGGCGGTATTGTTGGATGAAGCAGCCCGGACCGACATTACGTGTACGCTTATGCGAGACTGGTTCTATCGACGTGCTTTGCACACAGGTGGCTGGCGGGTGTCAGTTTCTCCAACTTTAGTTGAACCGAGTGTGGCTACACCCGGTCCTTGCGAAGGTTAAAATAGCACCAACTTGACAAACTATCGTTGTGGTTTTGATGCGTAGGTAAGAACGGTTCTTGCTAAGCCCGTAGGAGCCACGTAAAACTTGCAACAACAAAGTAGAGGACGTCTAACTTGTTTTTGCAGGGCATGTGATGTGATATGGTCAAGACATGATGCTAAATTTTATTGTATGAGATGATCATGTTTTGTAACCGAGTTATCGGCAACTGGCAGGAGCCATATGGTTGTCGCTTTATTGTATGCAATGCAATCACCCTGTAATGCTTTACTTTATCACTAAGCGATAGCGATAGTCGTGGAAGCATAAGATTGGCGAGACGACAACGATGCTACGATGGAGATCAAGGTGTTGCGCCGGTGACGATGGTGATCATGACGGTGCTTCGAAGATGGAGATCACAAGCACAAGATGATGATGGCCATATCATATCACTTATATTTATTGCATGTGATGTTTATCTTTTATGCATCTTATCTTGCTTTGCTTGATGGTAGCATTATAAGATGATCTCTCACTAAATTTCAAGATAAAAGTGTTCTCCCTGAGTATGCACCGTTGCCAAAGTTCGTCGTGCCCAGACACCACGTGATGATCGGGTGTGATAAGCTCTACGTCCATCTACAACAGGTGCAAGCCTGTTTTGCACACATAGAATACTCAGGTTAAACTTGACGAGCGTAGCATATGCAGATATGGCCTCGGAACACTGAGACCGAAAGGTCGAGCGTGAATCATATAGTAGATATGATCAACATAGTGATGTTCACCATTGAAAACTACTCCATTTCACGTGATGATCGGTTATGGTTTAGTTGATTTGGATCACGTGATCACTTAGAAGATTAGAGGGATGTCCTTCTAAGTGGGAGATCTTAAGTAATATGATTAATTGAACTTCAATTTATCATGAACTTAGTACCAGATAGTATCTTGCTTGTCTATGTTTAATTGTAGATAGATGGCCCATGCTATTGTTCCGTTGAATTTTAATGCGTTCCTTGAGAAAGCAAAGTTGAAAGATGATGGTAGCAATTACACGGACTGGGTCCGTAATTTGAGGATTATCCTCATTGCCGCATAGAAGAATTACCTCCTGGAAGCACCGCTGAGTGCCAGGCCTGCTGCTGATGCAACTGCAGACGCTAAGAAAGCCTGGCAGAGCAAAGCTGATGACTACTTGATAGTTCAGTGTGCCATGCTTTACGGCTTAGAACCGGGACTTCAACAACGTTTTGAACGTCATGGAGCATATGAGATGTTCCAGGAGTTGAAGTTAATATTTCAAGCAAATGCCCGGATTGAGAGATATGAAGTCTCCAGTAAGTTCTACAGCTGCAAGATGAAGGAGAATAGTTCTGTCAGTGAGCATATACTCAGAATGTCTGGGTACCATAATCACTTGACTCAGTTGGGAGTTAATCTTCAGGTTGATAGTGTCATTGACAGAGTTCTTCAATCACTGCCACCAAGCTACAAAAGCTTCATGATGAACTATAATATGCAAGGGATGAATAACAAAATTCCCGAGCTCTTCGCAATGCTAAAAGCTGCGGAGGTAGAAATCAAGGAGCATCAAGTGTTGATGGTTAATAAGACCACCAGTTTCAAGAAAAAGGGTAAAGGGAAGAAGAAGGGGAACTTCAAGAAGAACAGTAAGCAAGTTGCTGCTCAGGAGAAGAAACCCAAGTCTGGACCTAAGCCTGAGACTGAGTGCTTCTACTGCAAGCAGACTGGTCACTGGAAGCGGAACTGCACCAAGTATTTGGCGGATAAGAAGGAT
Source organism: Triticum monococcum (assembly GCA_034509565.1). Classification (NCBI taxonomy): domain Eukaryota; kingdom Viridiplantae; phylum Streptophyta; class Magnoliopsida; order Poales; family Poaceae; genus Triticum; species Triticum monococcum. The sequence goes on from CM067843.1 coordinate 73,750,528, forward strand.
GGCAAGGTGAACAAAGGTATATGTGATATACATGTTATTGATGTGTACCTTACTAGAGCTCGCAGTAGCACCTGGGTATTTGATACTGGTTCTGTTGCTAATATTTGCAACTCGAAACAGGGACTATGGATTAAGCGAACACTGGCAAAGGACGAGGTGACGATGCGCGTGGGAAATGGTTCCAAAGTCGATGTGATCGTAGTCGGCACGCTACCTCTACATCTACCTTCGGGATTAATATTGAAAGTGCGTTATATCGACTAGAGGGGGGTGAATAGGCGATTTTTATGAAAGTCTTCAAAACGTGGAAGTTATGAAGACAAACAGAGTGGACAAGCCTATCACTATGCAGCGGAAGTTAGATTACACAACGCAAGCCATAGTCAAGTATACAATACAGTGAAAGCACAGTGACAAACAGCTTCAGTGTAATGAGGATCAGGTAGGAAGAAGTTATGAAGCCAAACAGATCATACAGTCAAGTTGTGAAGACAGAAGATAAAGCAAGCATGCAATGGCTTCACAATGTGTACTGGTAAGTAAAGGGAGGTGAAGATGAAACCCGTGACACGTTGAAGACAATGATATGTTGGACCAGTTCCAGTTGCTATGACAACTGTACGTCTGGTTGGAGTGGCTAGGTATTTAAACCAAAGGACACATAGTCCCGGACACCCAGTCCTGAACACGCAGCTCAGGACACCCAGTCCTCACCGTTTTCTCCTTGAGCTAAGGTCACACAGACCTCGCCCAATCACTCTGGTAAGTCTTCAAGGTAGACTCCCAAACCTTCACAGACTTCGTTCACCGGCAATCCACAATTTCTCTTGGATGCTCAGAACGCGACGCCTAACCGTCTAGAGGATGCACAGTCCTCAAGTGTAATAAGTCTTCAGATCACTCAGACAAGAAGACTTAAGTGATGCCCAATTACTCTGGCTCTGGGTGGTTAGGGCTTTTCTCCTCGCTAGGGATTTTCTCTCAAAGGCTTCGAGGTGGGTTGCTCTCAAACGACAAAAGCCGTGCACTGAAATCTGAGCAGCCAACCGTTTATGGTTGTAGGGGTGGACTATTTATAGCCACTTGGCAACCCGACCTGATTTGTCCGAAATGACCCTGGGTCACTAAGGAACTGACACGTGTACTAACGGTCGGATTTCGAACTCACACGGCAACTTTACTTGGGCTACAAGTAAAGCTGACTTGTCTGACTCTGGACAAGATTTTCTCTCATTGTCTTCACTTGAAGACATAGGATTTGAATTAGGCATCACTTCAGTCATCCAGACTGGTTCTCTTGGACCCCACTTAACAGTACGGTGGTTCCTATGACACAACATGAATGAAGTAAAACTACGAAGGATCTAAGTCTTCGAGTTCCATAGGCTTCATGGGGAGTCTTCACATGTCATTGTCTTCGACATGAATGTCTTCATAAACCACCATTGTCTTCAATGTCTTCATACATTTTTAGGGGTCATCTCTGGTAGTTAAACCGAATCAATGAGGGACTTCTACCTGTGTTATCCTGCAATTCTCACAAACACATTAGTCCCTCAACTAGGTTTGTCGTCAATACTCCAAAACCAACTAGGGGTGGCACTATATGCACTTACAATCTCCCCATTTTTGGTGATTGATGAAAAACTAGTTGAAGTTTTCAACGGGGAATATAATTTGTGAAATTGTAAAGGAATTGTCTTCATAAGCTGCAAGGGCTCCCCCTGAAGATGTGCATATAAGTGATTTGCTTCTGGAACGCAAATGCACATGGCAGGTTGTACTTGTGGGAATCCACTTCAACTTATGATGACAATCCACCATGCATGTAAAGGTATATGATGAGAATGACATGCATAATGAAAAATGGACGTCTGCGAAATGATATAAGTGCGGAAATTATCGTCGTACATGCGGAATTTATCTTCGCACAAACACAGTGGGAAACAAGTAGCAGACGACCATCAAGTTTAAGTGTTGCAACTCAAAGAACCAAATGTATCAAAACGAGAGTTGTAAGCACGAAGCAGAATGCAAAATATAAAGCACCCGCCCATATTATTGACCCGCTTGAAGACTATAAACATCATATGCTTCTCCCCCTTTTGTCAGTGATGACCAAAAAGGTTTGAAGACATAGAGTGTTCTACGCGTTCCCAGGCGCAGCAGGGTCGGTGGAGGCGTTTGGTGGTGCTGACGAGCTTGGTGCAGGGTCGACGCGCGCTGAAGAAGGTGGTGGTGATGTAGCGTCGTCTTCTTCCTCAATGATTTTTCCAGTCACTGTGGCAGCAGAGGAAGAGAACTCTGATTCTTCAAGCGACGGAGTTCCGCGCAGCACAGCTCTTCTGGGGGGTGTGGAGTCAAACTTGAATCTCTCTTTGAAGCCATCCTCTTGAAGTTCAGCTTCAGTGCACATCATGGTGAGGCCTTTCCAAGTGCGGCATCAGGTTTCATGTGCGACAAAGGCATTCTTGGTGGCCAGATTTCTGATGCGATTGACGTCTTGCATGATACTGCGCATCTGCCTTTTGAGCCAGTCGTGATGCCTATCTTGCTTTTGGTGGAGAGCCACAAGAAGTTCACGATCATTGAGTATACGAGCGCGTTTCTTGGGTCTCTGTGCAGCTGTGCTGTCAGTGGCTTCAGTTGATGCAGGAGCACGTGTGGTGCCAGCCATTGGATACACTCTGGAGATGGCTTCAACACCTTCATCATGCTGAGTGAAGCTCTGGTGTTCTGCATTTTGAAGACTGAGTGGTTGCTTGGCGGGCTCAGGATATATGGCTTCAGCAGAGGTGTCCACATCAGGTAAGAAGATTCTATGGTTGCGGGCAGAGGGCTGATAGGAGATAGCAGAGTGGAGCTTGATTAGCCTCATAACCCAAGGAGCATAAGTCTTCAAACCAAAGAGATCTGAGCCAGACGCAGCAAGTTGGCGTATAAAGAGATCTTGGGCGTTGAAGCATTTGCCATGCAGGATACAGAAGATGAGAGTCTTCATGGCACCTTCAACCTTGGCATATCGAGAGTGCCCCTTAATGGGCCATAGAGTCCGCCTGACGATGTGATAGATAGTCCTGGGCAGGTACTCTAAGTCTTCAACGAAGAACTCAGTTGGGTAAGGTGCATCAGGAAGCAATGGCTTCATCATTGAGAGCATTTGACTCATATTTGGCTCAGGTCGCTGAAATATGCTCTCAATTGCTTCAGCATGGAGTTGGCAGCCTTCTTCGAAGAGTTCGCCAGGAGTGGGTAGGCCGGTAAGCTCAATTATATCGAATGCATTGGCTTCATGATGGACATTTCCGGTCATCCACTCCAGGACCCAAGTCTTCGGATCTCTGTTGTAGCCTTTGATGTGCAGTGTGGCATGGAACTGGAGCAGAAGCTCTTCATTCCAGTGCTCTTCATCTGTGATAAACGGCAGCAGGCCAACTTGCTTGAAGCAATCCAGTGCTTCTTCCAGACCAGGCAGACCAGCAACAGCTTCAACCTCAAGGCGCTGGTGAGGAAAGATACGGCCTTGGTTGTAGAGGACGCGGGAGTAGTAGCTGCGCTGAGGGTAGCTCCAGAACCTATCTGATACAATCCGTTCCCGTGAATAAGGGTTCTTGGAGCTGTTGAAGAAAGTGTTGTCTGCCCTGAAGCTATTGACGTTAAAGGAGCCAGGAGCTGATGCAGGACCTGGGAACCTTGGCAGTCGTGGGATTGGCTTCTGGACCTGGGGCCTGTGCGCAACATGATAGTTGAACTGTGGACCGGCAGCAGACTCAGGCACAGAAGGTTCAGAGGCAGTAGCTTCAGTGTCTCTTGAAGTTGTTGGTTGGTCGGGCTCCACAATGGCTTCAGCGTTGGTTGTGGCAGCCTCAGGGACTTCAGCCTCAACACGTGGTTCAGGTGTGTTCTCCTTAAGAACTTCTTCTTGTTGGTGCGGGGGAGATGGAGCTTGAGGTTCTTCATGCTCTTCTTCATGTTCTTCGGCTGATGCAGCCGGAATGTCGTCAGCAGCCTGAGCCCTTGGCCCTTTGCGAAGCCTACGGAATGCAGGCGACGCCGGTGGAGTTGCAGTGGGCTGGGGCTCATTCTCTTCCTCCTGCGGGCGATCTGCCCACGATGCATCTTGGGTGATTGGCGTCAAGGGACGACCAATGCTGATCATTTCGCTTGTTTCAAGCTGAGGAAGGACTGCATCACCTTGCACATTGTCTTGGAGACCAATGTCTTCAGCAGTGTTGGGGTTGGCTGCTGGAATGTCTTCAGCGTGCAGAGCCTCTGTGAAAGCAGGCTCATGCACGGTCAGCTGACGATCTTCGTTAGGAAAGCAGATGGAGAGGGGTTCGACTATCAGGGGCTTTGTGGGAGCAGCCCGAGACTTCTTGGTCTTGCGCTTCTTGATGGTGGGGTCAGAAGGAGAGGCTTCAGGGTGTTTCCTCTTCCTTGCTTCAGCTTCGGCTGTCCTTGTCTTCTTAAGCTCTGAAGCCGTTGAGCGGTGCTTTGGCTTCGAGCCAGTCTTGGTAGTGGGGAAGACAATCGGAACAGCTTCTTGCCTTGGTGCCTCTTGTTCAGCCACAGCGGGCTTCTTCTTTTTCTTCGCGGCCATCTTGGGGTCGATGCCGGGACGCCCAAGTGCCTTGCGCTTCTCGGCCTCATTGTAGGCCTGCACACAGAGGTCAGCCAAAGTCTTCATGCGCTCACGCGAACCCTGAGCTTCTGCACGTTTCTTCATAAAATTTTCCTTCAACTCGTGCAGCATGACCTTGAAGTCCTTGACTTCTTGGACGCTGAGCTGGGCCATATTCTGCTTGAACTGAGCCTTTTCAAAATCTATCTTCTGCTTCAGATCAACTATGCGCTGGGCAATTGCGAGTTCTGAAGCGATAGCGCCTTGGAAGGCTACGCTGAGGCCAATGGGCAGCTGCAGATCATCGAAGCTGATGTTGGGTGTATCAAACCACTCATCAATGAAGTTGTGTATGATTGCTGCATCAAACAGAGGCAGATTGTTGAAGATTTCAGCCTCCTCCTTGCTCTTGATGAGCTGCTCAAGAGCGTCATCGGCAAGATCTTCGTCACTTGACAGATCAATGGCCTCGCAGCGCAGAATGGCAGTGGCAGTGAGCTCTTTGCCAGTGTGTGGCTGAGGCTTCTTGGCTTCTTGGGGCTTGGAGACTCGTGATAAGTCTTCAGACTGCACACTTGCTTCAGGAGGTGCAGTGGCCAATGGCTTCGCTCTGGAGATCTTGGGAGACGCGGCTGGCTTTGAAGCTTTTGGCTTCTTCTTCGTCTGCTTCGGCTCCGGTGCAGCAGGAGCGTCATCAGACTCAGTGTCTGCTGGAGGGTCGTTCACGGCAGTCCCTTGGACTAGAATGCGAGTGATGAGGCCTTCGAGATTGGCATACGGCCCGATGAATTTGGGATTTGCATTGCGTGTGCCATCCACCCGTGGCTTAGAGGGACCAGGGTTGAAGTCCAGCCCAAACTCCTTCTTGTTTTGCTTCGCAGAGTTCTGAGCAAATTGGAAGTTGCGCTTGAATAGGGTGTCATCGCGACACCATAGAAGTGATGACGGATGTGCTTCAGCTGGTTGTGGTCCTCTGACCATGCATGGAAAGAAGCCTTGAGCAATGGCTTCGTCTCTAGACCAGGGTACGAGATTTTTGTACAAGACATCTCCCCATGGTCTCTTGATGGCGCACTTCTCTGCATATTCCTTGGTGACGAAGCGGTATTGGAACCACTGCTCTGCCCAATATCTTCGAATCCATTGGATTCGTGTCTTGCGCTGACCATAGCTCTCTTCAGGATCAGTCTGGTACATTTCTGCCAAGTCTTCAGGCAGATCTTTAGACGTTTCACCACGCCTCTGTCTGCCTCCCTTCCTTGCTGGTTTTTCTGTTGCCATGAAGCTTAACTTGGATGGCTTCAAGAGATTCAAAGTCTTCAAAGGCTTCCTTTTGCTTGACCAACAGGAACTCGCTTCGGGAGAATTGATGTGACGCTGTAAGAACTCTGCAAATGAATGCAGACTATGAGAACCAAAAGATTCTCCCACGGACATGTACCTGTGACAGCATTAAGGTGCGAGGGAAGGGGAAGAGGTCATATGCATTCTCAGAAGATTTTGAAGATAAATCAGTTTAGAAGATATGGACCTCATCATGCGAAGACATTCACTTTATAGGAAAGAAGTTGGTTCCAGATTTGTACGAACCCATAGATCAGTACAAGTGAGGAATCTAACTACTTCATGAAGAACAAGTGAATATACTAGGCAAGTTATGAGATGCAGATGAGAGAGATGAAACTCGTGTGAATAGAAACCTCTTATGGCAGAAAGTGACTGAGCTATAGGATCAAAAGAGGCTGTAAAAAGAGGTTTTATTTACCACACTTGGAACTGCTAGACGAGGTGAGAGTTGAGGTCGAGCAGTTCGATCCTCCGTGCCCTAACTTGGCGATGGAAGACACCTACGGCGACGGCGGAGAGACCGATGTCCGCAGTCGGCGTGAGAACGGCGTCGGAGAGGTTGTGGCAGTGAAGCACTTCGTCGCCGGCGTCGTTGAGAGTTAGCGGTGGCGCTATGGTTTGTGCGAGGGTGGAAGAAGGGATAATGACTGCAGTGAATCGTGTATTTATAGGTATAGGGGCGACACTGCGCTATTACTCAGGTGCCCCTGGCGATTCGCATCTGATCAGTACGTGGCCAGCATGCGGTATTGTGGGGGCAGTTTCACCCCACGCACGCCTTGTTTGTCGGGAGCCGTTCCTACTTCTCCGGATTTCTTGTTGATGGAATAACATTGAAAGCGGTTTTAAAGTTTGTCTCTATGTCTTCATCTGACAAGGATGCAGTGAAGACATTCGACAGTTTCAATAGAATGCATATGACTTGGAGAGATAGAGTTTGAGGTAGGAAGCATGGAGAGGTTAGGGTCCGATCACATTCACTTAGTTCAAAGGATTCAAACAAGAAGACATAGCTATAAGTGATTGCTGTAGAGGACAGAACACCGGTACATATATATAATCTACATAGTGAAGATAATCATGAAGACAAATTTAGATTGAAGCCAAACCAAATGTGAAGACATAGCAAGTGTAACGCCATGAGTGAGACACTCCAAGCAGGAATTTTGGTGGTGGCGTTACCCACCGTATAGGAAGTATTAGACCCAGACACGTCGCACAATTATCGTGGCGCTCCGAAGTCAAATTCCACGTTAATGTATTCACACTTAGAATGTATGTCTTCATTGATTGACGATATACGTTACTTCATGTGTTGCACATCTAAGTCATCAACATGCATAAGTGTTAGGATGTGTGCCTGATCACAGGACATTTGAGGATTCCAAGATATTTAGCTCACACCGTAACTTGCAAAATCTCTTCTCATCCAAGGGCTTGGTGAAGATATCTGCCAATTGCTCTTCAGTGTTGACGTGTATGATATCAATGTCTTCCTTTGCAACATGATCTCTGAGAAAATGATGACGAATTTCAATGTGCTTTGTCTTTGAGTGCTGAACTGGGTTGTTGGCGATCTTGATGGCGCTTTCGTTGTCGCAGTAGAGTGGCACTTGCTTCAGATGAATGCCATAATCCTTGAGGGTTTGCTTCATCCATAGAAGCTGAGCGCAGCAGGATCCAGCAGCAATGTATTCAGATTCAGCAGTGGAGAGAGATACACAGTTCTGCTTCTTTGAAGACCAACAGACAAGTGATCGGCCCAGAAAGTGACATGTGCCTGATGTGGACTTCCGATCGACCTTGTCACCAGCATAATCAGCATCCGAAAATTCAACCAGATCAAACTCTGAGCCCTTTGGATACCATAGCCCCAGAGTTGGTGTGTGAGCCAAATATCGAAGAATTCGCTTCACAGCTAAGTGATGCGACTCCTTTGGTGCCGCTTGGAATTGAGCACACATGCAAACACTAAGCATAATATCTGGCCTAGATGCACATAAATAAAGCAAAGAACCAATCATGGAGCGGTGTACCTTTTGATCGAACTCTTTACCATTGTCGTCAGGACCCAGATGATGTTTGGCTGGCATTGGTGTGTGAAGCCTTTGCAGTCTTGCATACCAAACTTCTTCAGGCAATCTTTGATATACTTCTCTTGAGATATGAAGATGCCATTGCGTTGTTGCCGTATCTGAAGACCGAGGAAGAATTTCAGCTCCCCCATCATGGACATCTGATATTGCTCTTGCATCATATATCCGAATTCCTCACTGTACTTCTGATTGGTGCAGCCGAAGATAATGTCATCCACATATATTTGGCACACAAACAGTTCACCATCATATGTCTTCGTGAAGAGAGTGGGATCTAAGGAACCAGGTATGAAGCCTTTGCTCTTCAGGAAGTATTTGAGTGTATCATACCAGGCCCGAGGGGCTTGTTTGAGGCCATATAGTGCCTTATTGAGCTTGTAAACCATGTCAGGATATTTTGGATCTTCAAACCCAGGTGGTTGTGCAACATACACTTCTTCTTCAATTTTGCCATTGAGAAAGGCACTCTTCACATCCATTTGATACAGAATTATGTTGTGATGATTTGCATAGGCCAGCAGTATGCGGATGGCTTCAAGTCTGGCAACAGGAGCAAATGTTTCATCGAAGTCAATGCCTTCCACTTGAGTATATCCTTGAGCAACGAGACGAGCCTTGTTTCTGACGACTTGACCATGCTCATCTTGCTTGTTGCGGTATATCCATTTGGTGCCTATTATGTTATGCTTCCGTGGATCAGGACGCTTAACCAACTCCCATACATTGTTCAGCTCAAACTGTTGAAGCTCTTCTTGCATAGCTTGAATCCATTCAGGTTCCATAAAAGCTTCATCAACTTTCTTGGGTTCTATGATTGAAACGAATGCGAAGTGTTCGCAGAAATTTGCCAGTTGAGTTGCCCTTGAACGAATCAGTGGACCAGGTGCATTGATGCTATCAATTATTCTGTCAATCTGCACTTCATTGGCAACACGAGGATGTAGGGGTCGAAGACTTTGCTCTTGCTGATCTACGTTGTCATGGGGAGGAATGTCTTCAGGCTGAGCATTGTCTTCGTGTGGATCAGGTGCTGAGATGATAAGTTCTTCTTCAGGATGAGCTTCAGAAGGTATAATTTCTCCAGTTCTCATTAGCTTGATTGATTCACTGGCTGGAACTTCATCTAGCACATTTGGCAGTTGCTCTCTTTGTGACCCATTGGTCTCATCGAACCGCACATCCACTGTTTCAACCACTTTGTAGTGAAAGAGATTGAAGACTCTATAGGAGTGTGAATCCTTTCCATATCCAAGCATAAAGCTCTCATGTGCTTTTGGAGCAAATTTTGAGGTGTGGTGAGGGTCCTTGATCCAGCATCTTGATCCAAATACTCTGAAGTAACTGACATTTGGCTTCTTGCTAGTTAGAAGTTCATAAGATGTCTTGTTCAGAAGCTTGTGAAGATATAAACGGTTGATAGTATGGCATGCAGTGTCAATGGCTTCAGTCCAGAATTTTCTTGGAGTCTTGTACTCATCTAGCATTGTTCTGGCCATCTCAATGAGTGTTCTGTTCTTGCGTTCGACGATGCCATTCTGTTGTGGCGTGTACGGAGCTGAGAATTCATGAGTGATGCCCAATGTATCAAGATATGTGTCAAGGCCAGTGTTCTTGAACTCAGTGCCATTGTCACTTCTGATGTGCTTTATCTTGGCGCCATAATTGTTCATAGCCCGATTTGCGAAGCGTCTGAAGACATCCTGCACTTCAGTCTTGTAAAGGATTATGTGCACCCAAGTATATCTAGAGTAATCATCAACAATGACAAAGCCATAGAGGCAAGCAGTAGTGGAAAAAGTTGAGTAGTGAGTGGGACCAAAGAGATCCATGTGAAGCAGTTCGAAGGGTTGAGTAGTGGTCATGATTATCTTCGAAGGATGTTTTGCCCTTGTCATCTTCCCTGCTTCACAGGCACCGCATAAGTGATCTTTCTTGAACTTGACGCCCTCGATGCCTATGACATGCTTCTTCTTCGCAAGGGTGTGGAGGTTCCTCATGCCAGCATACCCAAGCCTTCGATGCCAAAGCCAGCATTCTGAAGCCTTTGCAAGAAGACATACTGCAAGCTGTGGCCCTGCTGAGAAATCTACCACGTACAAATCATCTTTCCGATACCCTTCAAACACTAGAGACTTGTCAGATTCCATTAGTACCAGGCAACGAAATTTTCCAAAGATTACAATCATGTTCAAATCGCAAAGCATTGAGACAGACATTAAGTCGAAGCCAAGGGATTCAACAAACATGACTTTATCCATGTGTTGATCCTTTGAGATTGCAACTCTACCTAGACCCAGTACCTTACTTTTACCAGTGTCAGCAAATGTGATGTGGCTCTTGTCAGATGGACGTAAGGTTGAGTCCATAAAGAGACTTCTTTTGCCAGTCATGTGATTTGTACACCCACTGTCAATAATCCATTCTGAAGACTCTGAAGTCACTGGTGTCGTACCCTACAGTGCAGTTAGGGGGATAGGCTTCACCAAGAGTATTGTGAAGCAAAAACATTTGACGAACCAATGGGTTATGAAAACTTAAATCCAGGTTAGGGCAAGTAGGGAGAGTAGCATGCGATTCAGGTATGAAATACATAGTGATGCCATTCGGGCATTTGATCTTGCGCCCCACAAGATTTTTAAGGTCCCCAGCAATAGCGTCGGAAGATTTTGGTTTTCTGCTGGAGACCTTTCCCTGCAAAAGAGAGTTAAGCTTTCTTAACCACCCACATCTTCAAGGGTGGCTTAGAAGCAATAAGTCTAAGTGCAGCATCTGAGAATTTTGGCTTTGGAGCACTGGCAAACAATCTAGCAGGTGGGCAATAGTACTCATAAGAATAGGCAGAATAGTTCTTGGTCATATGAGCATGACGGTTTGAAGAACCGCTCTCATATGCCTGAGCATGGTTTCCCTGCAAAACATTTGCGTTAGTGCGACTCAGGTGAGTCCTCTGCCTGTATGAAGCCTTTGGACCATATGAAGCCTTTGGTCTGAGGTTTGTCTTCTTCATGTGAGGCGTCATCAGGACATTCACAGGAAGATTCTCCAGACACGTTTTTGGAACCCAGATCTTCTTCATAGGTGGTCCATTCCTGCAGTTAGTACCAATGTACCTGGCAAATACTTCACCATTCTGTTTTTTAAACAGTTTATAGTTCGCATCAAAGGATTCATCAATGATAATAGGATCAGCACAAGTGAAGCCAGATAGATTGGATGGATCTGCTGAGGATTCCTTTGCAGCAACCCATGTGGTTTTGGGGTACTGCTCAGGTTTCCAGTAAGATCCATCTGCATTAATTTTCCTCATGAACCCAACACCCTCTTTCCTAGGGTTTCGGTTCAGAATCTGTTTCTTGAGGACATCACATAATGTCTGATGTCCTTTGAGACTTTTGTACATCCCTGTTTCAAGCAATGTCTTCAACCTAGCATTCTCATCAGCAATAGCAGTGGTATCCTCAGCAGAGGGGTTAGTTACCACTTCAACAGTTGAAGATATTGCAACAGCAGTAGCAGTGGAACATTCAGCAACAGAAGTAGCATTATCATGCTCAATGCATTTAAGGCATGGTGGTTCAAATCCTTCTTGAGCAGAACTGGTCTGTTCGGCTCGAAGTGACTCATTTTCCTTTTGAAGATCTTCATGATCCGCTCTCAACTTCTCAAGATCTTGCTTCTTTTGAAGATAATCATAGGAAAGCTTTTCATGAGTAGTTGAGAGAGTCTCAAGACGATCTTCGAGTGCCTGATACTTAACATGAAGATTTTTTATGTCTTCAATTAAGGATTTAGAACGAGTCATTTCAGCACCCAACAGATCATCGCTTCTGTCTAACAGTTTTTGAATATGTTCCATGGCCTTTTGTTGTTCAGTTGCAATTTTAGCAAGTGTTTTGTAGCTGGGTTTTGAATCACAATCAGAGTCATCGTCACTGGATGTTTGATAGTGAGTAGTGCATGTGTTTACCTTGGCACCATGTGCCATGAAGCAGTAGGTAGGAGTAGAGTCGTCCTTGTCATTTGCATCGGTGTTGGTGATGAAGTCATTGTCTTCAGTGTTGAAGATGGACTTGGCGACGTAGGCTGTAGCCAGACTCGCAATGCCTGAATCAGACTCCTCCTTAGACTCCACCTCTGCCTCCTCAGAAGCGGACTCCTCCTCTGAATCCATTTCCTTGCCAACAAATGCACGAGCCTTGCCAGATGAACTCTTCTTGTGTGATGAAGACTTTGAGGAAGACTTGGAAGAAGACTTTGAGTATTTCTTCGTCTTCTTATCGTCAGAGTCATATTCCTTGCTCTTCTTCTTCTTTCTGCTCTCATTGTCCCACTGTGGACACTCAGAGATGAAGTGTCCAGTTTTCTTGCACTTGTGACATGTTTTCTTCTTGTAGTCATGAGCAGAAGCTTCATCATTCCTTGAGCTTGATCGTGAAGACTTTCTGAAGCCTTTCTTCTTGGTGAATTTCTGGAACTTCTTCACTAGCATTGCAAGTTCCCTTCCAATGTCTTCAGGATCATCAGAACTGCTGTCAGATTCTTCTTCAGATGAGGACACAGCTTTTGCCTTCAAGGCACGAGTTCGCCCATAGTTCGGACCGTAGATATCTCTTTTCTCAGAAAGCTGAAACTCATGTGTGTTGAGCCTCTCAAGTATGTCAGACGGATCGAGTGTCTTGAAGTCTGAACGTTCTTGAATCATCAGGGCTAGGATGTCAAACGAACTGTCAAGTGATCTCAGCAGCGTCTTGACGATTTCATGTTTGGTGATCTCAGTGGCGCCGAGGGCTTGAAGCTCATTTGTGATGTCAGTGAGCCGGTCAAATGTGTGCTGGACATTCTCATTGTCATTTCGCTTGAAGCGGTTGAAGAGGTTGCGAAGAACACTGATTCTCTGATCTCTCTGGGTTGAGATGCCTTCATTGACCTTGGAGAGCTAGTCCCAAACCATCTTGGATGTCTTCAAGGCACTCACACGGCCGTACTGTCCCTTGGTCAGATGACCACAGATAATATTCTTGGCAGTAGAGTCCAGTTGAGTGAACTTCTTGACATCAGCAGCAGTGACACCTTCTCCAGCCTTGGGAACGCCGTTTTCGACGACATACCATAGGTCGACGTCAATGGCTTCAAGATGCATGCGCATCTTATTCTTCCAGTAGGGATATTCAGTTCCATCGAAGACGGGGCACGCAGCGGAGACCTTAATTATCCCTGCAGTCGACATAGCTAAAACTCCAGGTGGTTAAACCGAATCACACAGAACAAGGGAGCACCTTGCTCTGATACCAATTGAAAGTGCGTTATATCGACTAGAGGGGGGGTGAATAGTAGATTTTTATGAAAGTCTTCAAAACGTGGAAGTTATGAAGACAAACAGAGTGGACAAGCCTATCACTATGCAGCGGAAGTTAGATTACACAATGCAAGCCATAGTCAAGTATACAATACAGTGAAAGCACAGTGACAAACAGCTTCAGTGTAATGAGGATCAGGTAGGAAGAAGTTATGAAGCCAAACAGATCATACAGTCAAGTTGTGAAGATAGAAGATAAAGCAAGCATGCAATGGCTTCACAATATGTACTGGTAAGTAAAGGGAGGTGAAGATGAAACCAGTGACACGTTGAAGACAATGATATGTTGGACCAGTTCCAGTTGCTGTGACAACTGTACGTCTGGTTGGAGCGGCTAGGTATTTAAACCAAAGGACACACAGTCTCGGACACCCAGTCCTGAACACGCAGCTCAGGACACCCAGTCCTCACCGTTTTCTCCTTGAGCTAAGGTCACACAGACCTCGCCCAATCACTCTGGTAAGTCTTCAAGGTAGACTCCCAAACCTTCACAGACTTCGTTCACCGACAATCCACAATTTCTCTTGGATGCTCAGAACGCGACGCCTAACCGTCTAGAGGATGCACAGTCCTCAAGTGTAATAAGTCTTCAGATCACTCAGACAAGAAGACTTAAGTGATGCCCAATTACTCTGGCTCTGGGTGGTTAGGGCTTTTCTCCTCGCTAGGGATTTTCTCTCAAAGGCTTCGAGGTGGATTGCTCTCAAACGACAAAAGTCGTGCACTAAAATCTGAGCAGCCAACCGTTTATGGTTGTAGGGGTGGACTATTTATAGCCACTTGGCAACCCGACCTGGTTTGTCCGAAATGACCCTGGGTCACTAAGGAACTGACACGTGTACTAACGGTCGGATTTCGAACTCACACGGCAACTTTACTTGGGCTACAATTAAAGCTGACTTGTCTGACTCTGCACAAGATTTTCTCTCATTGTCTTCACTTGAAGACATAGGATTTGAATTAGGCATCACTTCAGTCATCCAGATTGGTTCTCTTGGACCCCACTTAACAGTACGGTGGTTCCTATGACACAACATGAATGAAGTAAAACTACGAAGGATCTAAGTCTTCGAGTTCCATAGGCTTCATGGGGAGTCTTCACATGTCATTTTCTTCGACATGAATGTCTTCATAAACCACCATTGTCTTCAATGTCTTCGTGCATTTTTAGGGGTCATCTCTGGTAGTTAAACCGAATCAATGAGGGACTTCTACCTGTGTTATCCTGCAATTCTCACAAACACATTAGTCCCTCAACTAGGTTTGTCGTCAATACTCCAAAACCAACTAGGGTTGGCACTAGATGCACTTACAAATATTAGACCTAAATAATTGTTATTTGGTGCCAGCGTTGAGCATGAACATTATATCTGGATCTTGTTTGATGCGAGACGGTTATTCATTTAAATTAGAAAATAATGGTTGTTCTATTTATATGAGTAATATCTTTTATGGTCATGCACCCTTGAAGAGTGGTTTATTTTTCATGAATCTCGATAGTAGTGATACACATATTCATAATGTTGAAGCCAAAAGATGCAGAGTTGATAATGATAGTGCAACTTATTTGTGGCACTGTCGTTTAGGTCATATCGGTATAAAGCGCATGAAGAAACTCCATACTGATGGACTTTTGGAACCACTTGATTATGAATCACTTGGTACTTGCGAACCGTGCCTCATGGGCAAGATGACTGTCGGTGTCAAAACCGGCGGATCTCGGGTAGGGGGTCCTGAACTGTGCGTCTAGGCCGGATGGTAATAGGACGCAGGGGACACGATGTTTTACCCAGGTTCGGGCCTCTTGATGGAGGTAAAACCCTACATCCTGCTTGATTAATATTGATGATATGGGTAGTACAAGAGTAGATATACCACGAGATCAGAGAGGCTAAACCCTAGAAGCTAGCCTATGGTATGATTGTATGTTGTGATTGTTGTCCTACGGACTAAAACCCTTCGGTTTATATAGACACCGGAGAGGGTTAGGGTTACACAAGGTCGGTTACAAAGGAGGAGATATCCATATCCGTATTGCCTAGCTTGCCTTCCACGCCAAGTAGAGTCCCATCCAGACACGAGACGAAGTCTTCAATCTTGCATCTTCATAGTCTAACAGTCCGGCCAAAGGATATAGTCCGGCTGTCCGGAGACCCCCTAATCCAGGACTCCCTCAGTAGCCCATGAACCAGGCTTCAATGACGATGAGTCTGGTGTGCAGTATTGTCTTCGGCATTGCAAGGCGGGTTCCTTCTCCGAATACATCACAGAAGAATTTGAATACGAGGATAGTGTCCGACCCTGCAAAATAAGTTCCACATTCCACCGTAGAGAGAATAATATTTTCGCAGATCTAATTTGCTGGCTTGTTTTGGCAGCATGACGTTATGTCAAGGCCCGGTGATTATTCGAACCGCTCCCTTTAACCAGCCCCGCACATAACGCGAGGCAGTTTTTTGACACGTCTTGTCAAAGCAGAGATCGTGCCCCCTTATTATGGGACTCTCATCAATACGGGCGTGGGTAACCCAACCGCGCCACCAATTACGGCGCTTGGGGGATAAGCGAGTTTTACCAGGCAAGTGGGGACGCTTAGCTTCGCCCGCCCATATAAAGGGATAAGGATTCACCTTTCTATCCACGCCTTCTTCCTCCTTTGCTCATCCGTTTTCGCACACTCGAGCTCTAGCGCCCAAGTCCACAATTCCCACCTCAACCTTCTCCAACCATGTCTGGAGCGGGAGGCAGGTGGATGGTCTCCTCCGTCATGGAGGGATACATCAAGAAGCTGTGCGGAGCCGGATACTTAGCCGCGAACATCGCGCATCGGCTTCCCGCTGCGGGGCAGATCGTCCCTACCCCGGAACCTCACGAGAGGGTAGTTTTCCTTCACCACTTCCTCCGTGGACTGGGGTTTCCCCTCTATCCATTCGTCCGTGGTCTCATGTTCTACTATGGGCTGGACTTTCATGATCTGGCCCCGAACTTCATCCTCAACATTTCGGCGTTCATCGTCGTGTGTGAGGCTTTCCTCTGCATCCGGCCCCACTTCGGCCTGTGGTTAAAGACCTTCAATATCCGAAGGTGGTACAAGGCCAACAAGCAAAATGCGGCGGAGCCATGGTGGGCAAGATGCCCAACGTTATATGGCTCGAAGGCTCCTTCGTAGAGACAATAAAGGGATGGCAATCGACGTGGTTGTACATCACCGAGCCGCGCGACGCCAAAGGGGTGGCAGCCCCCGAGTTTCGATCCGGATTCCCCACACGGCTCACATCCTGGAAAGAGAAGGGCTTGTCGTGGGTTTCGTCGGTGGAGCTGGATGGTGAGCAAGAAGCTCAAGCTTGTCAACATAGTCCAAGTTATGCTCATCCGCCGGATCCTCCCGTGTCAACAACGGGATTTTACCTTGTGGGAGTTCGACCCGGCCCGGCACCAGACTCTAAGTGAGCTCTTTGATACAACGCACAAGGACGTCTAGAAGGTGTTGTTCAAGGGCGCCGAGGTCTCTCCTTCTCTCGCCGAGGACCGCGGACTAAGCGCAAAGCGCCTAGCACGTTCGGTGAGTTCAATACGTCTCGTAGGACATTTATTTTCCCTAGCTTAATTATGTGCGGGGTCTAATCTCCATGCCTTTGATAGGACTGGGTGGAGATGTCGGGGCAGACTAACTATCTAGCCCCTTTGCCCGAAGACACTGCGAGTGCTCTCCTGACGGAGATGCTGACCCCGGCTCCTTACAAGGTGCTGGAGAAGACCAAGAAGGCCAAGGGAACCTGAAAGAGTTCCCGGCGCCAGGTGTTATTGGACTCATCGTCCGATAACTCTACGGCACACTCCTCCCCCGAAGACGAGGAGGAAGAAGAAGATGCTCCCCCTCCAGGCGGGGGAGACAAGAAAAGGAAGGCCGCCCCAACTAGGGAGGCTGAAGGGTCCAAGAAGGGGAGGACTCTCCTTCCGGACAGTTCCACTGCCACCGACGAGGGCGAAGATGAGTGGTTGCCCCGGGCCAAGCCCTCGGGGAGATTGTAAGTATTCGGATACCAGAGTAACTCATAGCATTCCTTTGTCGCACTGCTTTCCCTAATGCCGAACATGATTATGTAGGCCGTCGAGAACCAGCATCGATGTATCATCGGACGGCTCCCTGGGCTCGTCGGACATGGATAGCGATCCAGTCCCGACCGCCACCTCCCCTCATCCTGCTGACGATGACGAGGTGCTGTCTCAAGAGGCACCGGGTCAAGGGGAGACAGTCCTAGAGGCGCCTCAAGGCGACCTTCCGGACTCTGGGAGCTGCGGGGACAGGGTCCTCGAGAGCTCCGAGTTCGGCCCTCAGCCGAACACCGCGCTGGACCCTCCAGCGGTTCCGGGCTCGGGCAGGCGGCCTCCTTCTAAGAGGGGCAAGACGCCTGTGCCGGTGACCTCTGTCCATCCAGAGGCACCGACAATCTGCTGGAAGCGCTTCGCAACGCTTCCATCGACGAGGAGCACCGCACTATCATGAGTGCGGTGATCCAGAAGGTTCAGTCCGCCAAGAGCGGATTGACTGAAGCCTGTGCCAGCCTTCTAACAGGCTTTGAGGTAAGTGTTTTAAAATGTAGTAGAAATGTTACCGCATAGACAGTAGCCCCTGATGCTTTGTTCGGTGTTCACAAAGAAAAGCCGAGCAGAGGATCAAATAATATCGCAGGAGTCTAATATAAGTGTGTCAATATGCATATGCAGGCTTCGCTGCTGGCGTCCGCCATAGTGACTGCGGAGGTCGCCGTACTGAAGCAAGACCTCGAGGAGTCCAGGAAAGAGCTCAGCATTGCCAAGAGGCAGCTCGAGGAGAACAAGGGTAAGTAATACCCATTCTATAGATATGTATATATAAAAGAGGACGCGATTGCAAAATGACAGGATCATTGTATGTTTGCCAGGGGCCACGACCGAGGTGGGGACCCTGAAGCAAGCGCTAACCAAGGCCGAAGATAAAGCGGCCAAGGAGCGCACCAAGCGGGAAAAACAAGAGGCTCGGGTGGGCGAGGTGCAGCAAGAGCTCCAGGCTCTCATGACGAAGCACGAGGCGTTGGAGCTTGACTCAAAGACGCGAGAGTCTGAGCTTGCCGCGGCCCTCGAGGGCGCAAAAAGTGCCAAGGCCAAAGCCCGAAAGGCCCTCCAGGAGATCGACGCAATGAAGAAGATAGCGGCGAATAAGCCATTCTATATGCAGAGCAAGCATGCAAAAGTAAATTACCGATTACTTACCCGAATTCGGAGCTCTCCAAGAGCATTCGCAGATTTGCCCTGCAGCGTGTCGGATGCCGCGCAGTTTTACCAGGCCGAGGAGGGAAGCTCAACAGAGAAGCTATTCTGGTCTCAGTATACTGGGACCGAACACCCGATGCCTCTGAGCAACTAGCTAAAGCAGCTGGTCGAGCTGCACAAGGCGGCCGAACAGGCCATGAAGGGCCTTATAGTCCGGCTGTGGCCTGGCGTCGCCCTTCCGAACAGCTACTTCGGTCTGGTGAGGTGGCTTGTGGATGCCTGCCCACGGCTGGAGGTCGTCAAGCGGTCCATCTGCATCGAAGGTGCACGCCGAGCTTTCGCCCATGTGAAGGTGCAGTGGGCCAAGCTAGACGTCGTGAAGCTGATCAAGGAAGGGCTGCCACAGGGCAAGGAGCATCGCACCCCCGAAATTTATTATGAGGGCGTCCTGAAGGGTGCCCGTCTTGTGGCGGACGAATGTTCAAAGGATGTAATATTGGAGTAAACTTGCTCGTGTGATCCTGTATGATGAAAACTTGTTTCATATGCGCTATGCAACGCTTGTGTGAACTTAAAATATTACCTTCTGTTTGGCCGCTTATCCAATCTGAGAGATGGCTAGTCCTCGGCTTCTGCCCCCATGCCACGAGTGCTGGGGTGTTCGGGATAAACCTAAGCACTCTTGTTCCCATATTTGGGTCCTTCGAGGGAGGTGCTCAGCACAACGAACAAGGCAACCAGACTAATAATGCTTTATCACTCTCACTTAGCCATAGAATTCTATAATTTTAAATTTCGGCGAAGCCCCTGGTATTCGGAAGGCCGAATTCGGGGCGCGATACACGCCTGTAAGCCGGACGGAGCCGGCCCCTCGCCCTAAGCGGCATAAGTCTTTAGGGACTCGAAAAACCTCGCCGAACAGCGACCAGTCTCTCGCCTTATCATGACAGCCAGTTTTAGCTTTCTCTACTGAGGTGCTAAGCCCGGCAGAACTGGGGCACAATCGCAGTAGTTCTCCTAGCGCTACCTTAGCTGATAGAGCGGAACGTAAGGTGCCAAAACATAGGAGCCGGGCAAACCCAACATTTGACCAAAGACATGATTCGGAGCTGATGCATATAATGCTATAAGTTCGGGGTACCGCACTTGTGAAAGTGTTCGAACTTTTCACACCATATTGTGGGGTACGTAAGCCCCTGGTGTATTGGTCGTACCAAAGTGTACGGTTGCAAGACGTCATTAATGAACACACACATATATATATATAACAAGAATGTAATAATAGTCGGGATGTTATGCATTGTTTATTCAAAAAGGTGCGTTAAAGCAGAATGATACAGATAGTGCGATAAGAAAAGAGTAGGACTATGTCCCTTCCAAGGGCAAGCTGAGGAATGATATGAAATCGAATATTTCGCTCGTTACTGTAATCAACCTGGGAATTTTGTGGTATGATGTAGCTGTCTGCCTCCTTGGTTGCTGCATCATGTGTTCGGCAATAGTGCTGCCGGACCGTGTTTCCAGAGATTAAGGTCCTGAAAAAAAGGAAAAAAATAACCAAACGGGAAGCCCCTAGTGCGGTTTAAGCCGCGTCTTGGTGCGTGCCGCAGTTGTGCCCCCCTCCCCACCTGTGCCCATGGTATTTTTAATGCGTAATTATGTACGTGCGGCACGAGTTTCGCCGTTGGGCTGGGATTTGGGGGGCGTCGTATTGCTACGCGAGCTCAAATCGCGCCAGGCGGTCTATTTGTCGATTGCCCCGAGCGCGCTTGAAGGTGTCCGGGCTTTGAAGCGCCGAACTGGTTGATTGCCTTGAGAGGCGGCTTTGCACTTCTGCTACGAGGGCCGCGGTGTGCTCCTCTGTTCGGAGAGAGCGCTCTGTGTTTCCATTGACTGTAATAACTCCGCGAGGTCCTGACATCTTTAGCTTGAGGTATGCATAATGCGGTACCGCATTGAATCTAGCGAATGCGGTTCTCCTGAGCAGCGCGTGATAACCACTGCGGAACGGGACTATATCAAAGATTAACTCTTCGCTTCAGAAATTATCCGGGGATCCAAAGACCACTTCTAGTGTAACTGAGCCTGTGCAATGGGCCTCCACACCTGGAATGACGCCTTTAAAGGTCGTTTTGTGGGTTTGATCCTTGAGGGGTCTATACCCATTTTGTGCACTGTGTCCTGATAAAGCAGGTTCAGGCTGCTGCCGTCATCCATAAGGACTCGAGTGAGGTGGAATCCGTCAATGATTGGGTTTAGGACCAGTGCGGCAAATCCGCCATGACGGGTAGTAGTGGGGTGGTCCCTGCGATCGAAGGTGATCGGACAGGAGGACCAAGGGTTGAACTTTGGGGCGACTGGCTCCAACGCATATACGTCCCTGAGCGCACGCTTCCACTCCCTCTTGGGGATGTGGGTCGCGTATATCATGTTCACCGTCCGCACTTGCGGGGGAAACCTCTTCTGCCCTCCGGTGTGCAGCTGCCGGGGCTCCTCTTCGTCATCGCTATGCGGCCCCTTGTCCTTGTTTTCGGCAATTAACTTGCCGGCCTGCTTGAACACCCAACAGTCCCTGTTGGTGTGATTGGCTGGCTTGTCTGGGGTGCCGTGTATTTGACACGAGCGATCGAGTATACGGTCCAAGCTGGACAGACCCAGCGTACTTTGCTTGAATGGCTTTTTCCGCTGACCGGGTTTAGAGCCTTTGAATCCGGCATTGACTGTCGTATCCTCAGTATTTTTGCTGTTAATGCGGCGCTTATGTTTGTTGCGACGTGACCTGCTATTGCCGTCCTTGGTATCTGAGGTACCATGGTTCTTTGATATATTATTACTGCGAGCCAGCCAGCTGTCTTCTCCCGCACAAAAGCGGGTCATGAGCGTCGTGAGAGCTACCATAGATTTCGGCTTTTCCTGACCAAGGTGCTGGGCTAGCCACTCTTTTCGGATGTTGTGTTTGAAAGCCGCTAAGGCCTCCGCATCCGGACAGTCGACGATTTGATTTTTCTTTGTAAGGAACCGAGTCCAGAATTGCCTGGCCGACTCTTCTGGCTGCAAAATTATGTGGCTCAAGTCATCGGCGTCTGGTGGTCGCACATAAGTGCCCTGAAACTTGTCGAGGAATGCGGCTTCCAGATCTTCTCAACAGCTAATGGAGTCCGCTGGCAAGCTGTTAAGCCAATGCCGCGCTGGTCCTTTAAGCTTTAGTGGGAGGTATTTGATGGCGTGTAAGTCATCACCGCGGGCCATGTGGATGTGGAGGAGGAAATCCTCAATCCATAGTACGGGATCTGTTGTGCCGTCGTATGATTCAATATTTACAGGTTTGAAACCTTCTGGGAATTGATGTTCCATTACTTCGTCTGTGAAGCATAGGGGGTGTGCGGCGCCTCTGTATTGGGCTATATCGCGACGCAGCTCGAATGGGTCTTGCCCGCTATGTTCGGCCCGGCCGGATTTGCTTTTACTGTTTCCGGCGTGACGTTTATTGTCTTGCAGAGTGGTGCGCCGTTGTGATCCGTAGATCGATCTTGCATGTTTTGCTTTGTCCTCCAATATGTCTCGCAGGTCTGGCGTATCTCCCCATGCCTTTTTATCTGAATGGCGTCGGGGTGGAGGCTGAGCTTTTGGCTGGAATGCCTCTCTATCGCGGCCACGAGGTGGCCGATCAGCCGTATCATACGCTTCTTCCTCCAGTCGGGGTAGTAACCTGCACTTTGGGTAATTCTTGGAGGGGCGCTCGAGTTTATGTTCCTCGGCCGCGAGGACTTCAGTCCATCTACCAGCTAGCAGATCTTGATCAGCTTGAAGCTGTTGCTGCTTTTTCTTCAGGCTATTTGTCGTGGCCATAAGCCGGCGCTTGAAGCGCTCTTGTTCGACGGGATCCTCTGGTACGGCAAATTCACCGTCGCCGAGGCTTGCCTCGTCTTCGGAGGGGGGTATGTAATTGTCATCCTCCTCCTCTCCGTCTGTCGCTCTCTCAGGGGAGCTGGCTCCTTCATCCTCCTGCTCCAAATCTTGCTGGAGGGGATTGTTGTTGTCTTTGGCACTATCCGAAGTGTTATTATCTCTTGTGCCGGTATCACCACTTTTGCTTTGGCGGGACTTAGAGCGGCGCCGCTGACGTCGGCGCTTGGGTTGCTTCTTGGAGGGGTCATCCTCCGTTATCTCGTCGCATTGCCTTCATTGGGTGTATCCACCATGTATATGTCATATTACGAGGTGGCTTTCCAGTGCCCTATAGGCGCTGGTTCATGTTCGTCTCCTACATCGTCGTCCATACTGTCGATGTCTTTGGAGTCGAAGTCGAGCATGTCGGTTAAATCATCGACAGTGGCTACTAAGTGGGTGGTGGGTGGGCGTCGAATTTCTTCGTCGTCCGCATCCCAATCCTGTTGGCCATAGTCCGGCCAGGGCTCTCCTGACAAAGAGAGAGACCTTAGTGAATTCAGAATGTCACCGAAGGGCGAGTGCTGAAAGATATCCGCGGCGGTGAATTCCATGGTTGGCGCCCAATCGGATTCGATTGGCAGGGGCGCGGATGGTTCGGAGTCCGCAAAAGAGTCCGACACCTTGGAGTCACGGGCTGCGCAGAGGGTTAGGCTGGTGTTCGGCTCGATCACCATTGAGACTGCAGCCCCTGAGGCGGTGTCTAACCACCCGTCCTCGATTTGCGCAGTTGGCTCCGAGCTAAGGGTCGGAGCTGATGCGGGCGCGGCCTCTGGGGCACTGTTCGGCAGCAGAGCTAGGTCATACCCATCATGACCGTGCGGCGCGCCCGGCTGTGGCTCGAATCTGTCGAAGATCAAGTCTCCGTGGATGTCGGCCGTGTAGTTCAAACTTCCAAATCTGACCTGACGGCCAGGGGCGTATCTTTCAATCTGCTCCAGAAGGCCAAGCGAATTAGCCCGCAGTGCAAAGCCGTCGAATACGAAGATCTGTCCGGGGAGAAAAGTCTCACCCTGGACCGCATCGCTATCGATGATAGTAGGAGCCATCAAGCCTAACGCCGACGACATAGAGGAACTCTCAATGAAAGCACCAATGTCGGTGTCAAAACCGGCGGATCTCGGGCAGGGGGTCCCGAACTATGCGTCTAGGCCGGATGGTAACAGGAGGCAGGGGACACGATGTTTTACCCAGGTTCGGGCCCTCTTGATGGAGGTAAAACCCTACGTCCTGCTTGATTAATATTGATGATATGGGTAGTACACGAGTAGATCTACCACGAGATCAGAGAGGCTAAACCCTAGAAACTAGCCTATGGTATGATTGTATGTTGTGATTGTTGTCCTACGGACTAAAACCCTTCGCTTTATATAGACACCGGAGAGGGTTAGGGTTACACAAGGTCAGTTACAAAGGAGGAGATATCCATATCCGTATTGCCTAGCTTGCCTTCCACGCCAAGTAGAGTCCCATATGGACACGAGACGAAGTCTTCAATCTTGCATCTTCATAGTCTAACAGTCCGGCCAAAGGATATAGTCCGGCTGTCCGGAGACCCCCTAATCTAGGACTCCCTCAATGACTAAAACACTGTTCTCTGGTACTATGGAGAGAGCAATAGATTTGTTGGAAATGATACATACAGATGTATGTGGTCCGATGAATGTTGAGGCTCGTGGCGGATATCGTTATTTTCTCACCTTCACAGATGATTTAACCAGATATGGGCATATCTACTTAATGAATCATAAGTCTAAAACATTTGAAAAGTTCAAAGAATTTCAGAGTGAAGTTGAAAATCATGGTAACAAGAAAATAAAGTTTCTATGATCTGATCATGGAGGAGAATATTTGAGTTACGAGTTTGGTCTACATTTGAAACAATGCGGAATAGTTTCGCAACTCACGCCACCCAGAACACCATAGCGTAATGGTGTGTCCGAACGTCGTAATCGTACTTTACTAGATATGGTGCGATCTATGATGTCTCTTACATATTTACCGCTATCATTTTGGAGTTATGCTTTAGAGACGACCGCATTCACGTTAAATAGGGCACCATTGAAATCCGTTGAGATGACGCCTTATGAACTATGGTTTGCCAAGAAACGAAAGTTGTCGTTTCTGAAAGTTTGGGGCTGCGATACTTATGTGAAAAAGCTTCAACCTGATAAGCTCGAACCCAAGTCGGAGAAATGTGTCTTCATAGGATACCCAAAGGAGACTGTTGGGTATACCTTCTATCATAGATCCAAAGGCAAGACATTCATTGCTAAGAATGGATCCTTTCTAGAGAAGGAATTTCTCTCGAAATAAGTGAGTGGGAGGAAAGTGGAACTTGATGAGGTAACTATACCTGCTCCTCTATTGGAAAGTAGTTCATCACAGAAACAGGTTTCTGTGACGCCTACACCAATTAGTGAGGAAGTTAATGATGATGATCATGGAACTTCAGATCAAGTTACTACTGAACCTCGTAGATCAACCAGAGTAAGATCCGCACCAGAGTGTACGGTAATCCTGTTCTGGAAGTCATGCTACTAGATCATGATGAACCTATGAACTATGAAGAAGCGAGGGTGAGCCCAGATTCCGCAAAATGGCTTGAGGCCATGAAATCTGAGATGGGATCCATGTATGAGAACAAAGTATGGACTTTGGTTGACTTGCCCGATGATCGGCAAGCAATTGAGAATAAATGGATCTTCAAGAAGAAGACTGACGCTAACGGTAATGTTACTGTCTATAAAGCTCGACTTGTTGCAAAAGGTTTTCGACAAGTTCAAGGGATTGACTACGATGAGACCTTTTCACCCGTAGCGATGCTTAAGTCTGTCCGAATCATGTTAGCAATTGCCGCACTTTATGATTATGAAATTTGGCAAATGGATGTAAAAACTGCATTCCTGAATGGATTTCTGGAAAGAAGAGTTGTATATGATGCAACTGGAAGGTTTTGTCGATCCAAAGGGAGCTAACAAAGTGTGCAAGCTCCAGCGATCCATTTATGGACTGGTGCAAGCCTCTCGGAGTTGGAATAAACACTTTGATAGTGTGATCAAAGCATTTGGTTTTATACAGACTTTTGGAGAAGCCTGTATTTACAAGAAAGTGAGTGGGAGCTCTGTAGCATTTCCGATATTATATGTGGATGACATATTGCTAAGTGGAAATGATATAGAATTTCTGGATAGCATAAAGGGATACTTGAATAAGAGTTTTTCAATGAAAGACCTCGGTGAAGCTGCTTACATATTGGGCATCAAGATCTATAGAGATAGATCAAGACGCTTAATTGGACTTTCACAAAGCACATACCTTGACAAAGTTTTGAAGAAGTTCAAAATGGATCAAGCAAAGAAAGGGTTCTTTCCTGTTGAGGGAGTCCTGGATTAGGGGGTCTCCGGACAGCCGGACTATATCCTTTGGCCGGACTGTTGGACTATGAAGATACAAGATTGAAGACTTCATCTCGTGTCCGGATAGGACTCTACTTGGCATGGAAGGCAAGCTAGGCAATACGGATATGCACATCTCCTCCTTTGTAACCGACCTTGTGTAACCCTAGCCCCCTCCGGTGTCTATATAAACCGGAGGGTTTTAGTCTGTAGGACAACATACAATCGTACCATAGGCTAGCTTCTAGGGTTTAGCCTCTCCGATCTCGTGGTAGATCAACTCTTGTAATACTCATATCATCAAGAATAAATCAAGCAGGACGTAGGGTTTTACCTCCATCAAGAGGGCCCGAACCTGGGTAAAACATCATGTTCCCTGCCTCCTATTACCATCTGCCTTAGACGCACAGTTCGGGACCCCCTACCCGAGATCCACCCGTTTTGACACCGACATTGGTGCTTTCATTGAGAGTTCCTCCGTGTCGTCGCCGTTAGGCTTGATGGCTCTTACGATCATCTATAGTGATGCAGTCCAGGGTGAGACTTTTCTCCCCGGACAGATCTTTGTGTTCGAAGGCTTCGCACTGCGGGCCAACTAGCTTGGCCTTCTGGAGCAGATCGAAAGTTACGCCCCTGGCCACCAGGTCAGGTTCGAAAGCTTAAACTACACGGCCGATATCCGCGGAGACTTGATCTTCGACGGATTCGATCCCCTGCCTTGTGCGCCGCGTGGTCACGATGAGTATGATTTAGCTCTACCATCGGACCATATTCAGGAGATCGCATCGGCAGCCGCTCTGAGCCTCAATTCGGAGCCAGTTGCGCCATCCATGGATGGGTGGATGGACCCTGTCACGGAGGCCGTATCCTCAGCGGCAATCGAGACGAATATCAACCTTACCCTTCACGAGAGCCGTGTTGCCAAACTGTCGGATCCTTCTCCGGCCACGGACTCCGAACCGCCTGCGCCCGTTCCTATCGAATCCGATTGGGCACCGATCATGGAGTTTACCTCCGCGGATATTTTTCAGCACTCGCCCTTTGGCGACATACTGAACTCATTAAAGTCTCTCTCCTTGTCAGGAGAGGCCTGGCCGAACTACGTCCGACAGGATTGGGATGCGGATGACGAAGAAATTCGCCACCCACCCACCACCCACTTAGTAGCCAATGTCGATGACTTAACCGGCATGCTCAACTTCGACTCCGAAGACATCGACAGTATGGATGACGATGCGGGAGTCGAAGAGGAACCACTGCCCACAGGGCACTGGACAGCCACCTCATCACATAATATATACATGGTGGACACACCCAAAGAAGGCAATGGCTATGAGACAACGGAGGATGACCCCTCCAAGAAGCAACCCAAGCGCCGGCGTCAGCGGTGCCGCTCTAAGTCCCGCCAAGGCAAAAGTGGTGATACCGGCACCGGAGATAATAGCACTCCGGACAGTGCCGAAGACAACAACAATCCCCTCCAGCAAGATTTAGAGCAGGAGGATGGAGGATCCAGCCCTCCTGAGAGAGCGGCAGATGGAGAGGCAGAGGATGATAATTACATGCCTCCCTCTGAAGACGAGGCAAGCCTCGACAATGACGAATTCGTCGTGCCAGAGGATCTCGTCGAACAAGAGCGCTTCAAGCGCCGGCTTATAGCCATGGCAAATAGCCTTAAGAAAAAGCAGCAACAACTTCAAGCTGATCAAGATTTGCTAACCGACAGATGGACTGAAGTCCTGGCGACCGAGGAATATAAACTCGAACGCCCCTCCAAGAGTTACCCAAAGTGCAGGTTGCTACCCCGACTGGAGGAGGAAGCACCGAAACCTACATCCCCGGCATATGACGCGGCTGATCGGCCACCTCGTGGCCGCGACAGAGAAACATTCTAGCCAAAAGCTCAGCCCGCACCCCGACGCCATTCACATAAAAAGGCATGGGGAAATACGCCAGACCTGCGAGACGTATTGGAGGACAAAGCAAAACATGCAAGATCGATCTACGGATCACGAGGGCGTGCCACTATGCGAGACGATAATCGTCACCCGGATACAGTAAAAGTAAGTCCGGCCGGGCCGAACACAGCGGGCAAGACTCATTTGAGCTGCGTCGCGACATAGCCCAGTACAGAGGCACCACACACCCCCTATGCTTCATAGACGAAGTAATGGATCATCAAATCCCAGAGGGTTTCAAACCCGTAAATATTGAATCATACAACGGCACAACAGATCCTGCGGTATGGATCGAGGATTTCCTCCTGCACATCCACATGGCCCGCGGTGATGACCTACACGCCATCAAATACCTCCCACTAAAACTCAAAGGACCAGCTCGGCATTGGCTCAACAGCTTGCCAGCAGAGTCCATTGGCTGTTGGGAAGATCTGGAAGCCGCATTCCTCGACAACTTTCAGGGCACTTATGTGCGACCACCAGATGCTGATGACTTGAGCCACATAATTCAGCAGCCAGAAGAATCGGCCAGGCAATTCTGGACACGGTTCCTAACAAAGAAAAATCAAATCGTCGACTGTCCGGATGCAGAGGCCCTAGCAGCTTTCAAGCACAACATCCGCGACGAGTGGCTAGCCCGGCACCTTGGTCGGGTAAAGCCGAAATCTATGGCAGCCCTCACAGCACTCATGACCCGCTTTTGCGCGGGAGAAGACAGCTGGCTAGCTCGCAGTAATAACATATCAAAGAACCATGGTACTTAGTATACCAAGGACGGCAATGGCAGGTCACATTGCAACAAACATAAGCGCCGCATTAACAGCGACAATACCGAAGATACGGCAGTCAACGCCGGATTCAAAGGCTCTAAACCCGGTCAGCGGAAAAAGCCATTCAAAAGAAGCACTCCGGGCCCGTCCAGTTTGGACCGTATACTCGATCGCTCGTGTAAAATACATGGCACCCCCGACAAGCCAGCCAACCACACTAACAGGGATTGTTGGGTGTTCAAGCAGGCCGGCAAGTTAAATGCCAAAAATAAAGATAAGGGGTCACATAGCGATGACGAGGAGCCCCGGCAGCCGAACATCGGAGGACAGAAGAGGTTCCCCCCTCAAGTGCGGACGGTGAACATGATATACGCAACCCACATCCCCAAGAGGGAACGGAAGCATGCACTCTGGGACGTATATGCATTGGAGCCAGTCGCCCCAAAATTGAATCCATGGTCTTCCTGTCCGATCACCTTCGACCGCAGGGACCACCCCACTAGTATCCGTCATGGCAGATTCGCCGCATTGGTCCTACACCCAATCATTGACGGATTTCACCTCACTCGAGTCCTTATGGATGGCGGCAGCAGCCTGAACCTGCTTTATCAGGACATAGTGCGCAAAATGGGTATCGATCCCTTAAGGATCAAACCCACAAAAACGACCTTTAAAGGCGTCATACCAGGTGTAGAGCCCCATTGCACAGGCTTAGTCACACTAGAAGTGGTCTTCGGATCCCCGGATAACTTTCGAAGCGAAGAGTTAATCTTCGACATAGTCCCGTTGCGCAGTGGCTACCATGCACTGCTCGGGCGAACCGCATTTGCAAGATTCAATGCGGTACCGCATTATGCATATCTCAAGCTCAAAATGCCAGGACCTCGGGGGGTCAACACAGTCAATG
Source organism: Triticum monococcum (assembly GCA_034509565.1). Classification (NCBI taxonomy): domain Eukaryota; kingdom Viridiplantae; phylum Streptophyta; class Magnoliopsida; order Poales; family Poaceae; genus Triticum; species Triticum monococcum. The sequence goes on from CM067843.1 coordinate 73,780,182, forward strand.
GAAACACAGAGCGCTCTCTCCACACGGAGGAGCACACTGCGGCCCTCGCAGCAGAAGCACAAAGCAGCCTCTTAAGGCAATCCACTAGTTCGCCGATTAAGGACCCAGACACCTTCAAGCGCGCCCGGAGTAATCGACAACAGGACCGCCTGGCATGTTCCGAGCTCACATAGCAATGCGGCCCCCACCCCGGTCCCATCCAAATGGCGAAATCCGTGCCACGCGTACATAATTACACATTAAAAATACCATGGGCACAGGCGGGGAGGGGGCACGACTGCGGCACACCCCAAGGCGCGGCTTAAACCGCACTAGGGGCTTCCCGCTTTGTAATTTTTCTCTTTCAGGACTTCAATCTCTGGAAACGCTGTCCGGCAGCATGATTGCCGAACACATGATGCAACAACCAAGGAGGTAGAAAGCTACGTCACACCACGGAACTCCCAGGTGGATTACGAACGAGTGAAATATTTACTTTAATACTATTCCTCAGCTTGCCCTTGGAAGGGACATGTCAAACAGTCCTACTTTTTGCTTATCACACTACTTGTATTATTCTGCTTCAACGCACCTTTTTGAATAAACAATGCATAGCATTAAGACTATTATTGCATTCTTCCTTTTTATATATATGTTCATTCACGACATCTAGCACCCGTACACTCTGGTACGGCCAATACGCTAGGGGCTTAAGCATACCCCATAATACGGCGTGAGAAGTCCGAACACTTTCGACAGTGTGGCACCCCGAACTTATAGCATTATATGCATCAGCTCCGAATCATGTCTTGGGTCAATAGTTGGGTTTGCCCGGCTCCCATGTTTTGTTACCTTACGTTCCGCTATATCGGCTAAGGTAGCACTGGGAGAACTACTCCGATTGTGCCCCGGTTCTGCTGGGCTAAGAACCTAAGTAGAGAAAGCTAAAACTGACTGTCATGATAAGGCGAGAGACTGGTCGCTGTTTGAGAGGTTTCAAGTCCGTAAAGACTTATGCCGCTTAGAGCGAGGAGTCGGCCCTTTCCGGCTTAAGGCGTGTATCGCGCCCCGAATTCGGCCTTCCGAATACTAGGGGCTTCGCCGAAATTTAAAATTATAGAATTCTATGGCTAAGTGAGAGTGATAACGCATTATAGTCCGATTGCCTTGTTCGTTGTGCTGAGCACCTCCCTCGAAGGACCCAACAATGGGAACAAGAGTGTTCAGGTTTATCCCGAACACCCCAGCACTCGTGGCATGGGGGCAGAAGCCGATGACTAGCCATCTCTCAGATTTGATAAATAGCCGAACAGAAGGTAATATTTTAAATTAAGACAAGCATTGCATAGCGCATATGAACAAGTTTTCATAATACAGGATTACACGAGCAAGTTCATTCAAATATTACATCTTTTGCACACTCGTCCGCTACGAGACGGGCACCCTTTAGGACACCCTCATAGTACATCTCGGGGTGGCGATGCTCCTTGCCCTGCGGCAGCCCTTCCTTCACCAGCTTCACGGTGTCCATCTTGGCCCATTGCACCTTCACACGGGCGAAAGCCCGGTGTGCACCTTCGATGCAGACGGACCGCTTGATGACTTTCAGCCGTGGGCAGGCATCCACAAGCCGTCTCACCACATCGAAGTAGCTGTTGGGAAGGGTGTCGCCAGGCCACATCCGGACTATAAAGCCCTTCATGGCCTGTTCGGCCGCCTTGTGCAGCTCGACCAATTGCTTCAGCTGGTCGCTCATAGGCATTGGGTGTTCAGTCCCAGTATATTGAGACCAGAACAACTTCTCCGTCGAGCTTCCCTCTTCGGCCTGGTAATATTCCGCGGCATCCGACACGCTGCGGGGCAAATCTGCGAATGCTCCTGGAGAGCTTCGGACTCAGGTAAGTAACAAGTAATTTACTTGCACATGCTTGCTTTGCATATAGAATGTCTTACCCGCCGCTATCTTCTTCATCGCATCAATCTCCTGGAGGGCCTTTTGGGCTTCGGCCTTGGCACTCTTTGCACTCTCAAGGGCCGTGGCAAGCTCAGACTCTCGCATCTTCAAGTCAAGCTCCAGCGCCTCGTGCTTCGTCACGAGAGCGTGGAGCTCTTGCTGCACCTCGCCCACCCGTGCCTCATGCCTTTCCCACTCGGTGCGCTCCTTGGCCGCTTTGTTTTCGGCCTCGGATATCGCTTGCTTCAGGGTTGCCACCTCGGTCGTGGCCCCTGGAAAATTTACGATGATCCTGTCATTTTGCAATTGCATTCTTTATATATATATATATATATATATATATATATATATATATATATATATATATATCCATAGACTAGGTACTACTTACCTTTGTTCTCCTCGAGCTGCCTCTTGGCAAGGCCGAGCTCTTCCTTGGACCCTTCGAGGTCCTGCTTCAGTGCGGCGACCTCCGCAGTCAGTGTGGCAGAGGCCAGCAGTGAAGCCTGCATACGCATATAGACATACTTATATTAGACTCCTGCGATATTGTTTGATCCTCTGCTCGGCTTTTCTTTGTGAACACCGAACAGAGCATCAGGGGCTACTGTCTATGTGGTAATATTTTTCCTATATTTCAAATACTTACCTCAAAGCCTGTCAGAAGGCTGGCACAGGCTTTAGTCAGTCCGCTCTTAGCGGACTGAACCTTCTGGATCACCGCACTCATAATAGTGCGGTGCTCTTCATCGATGGAAGCGCTGCAAAGCGCTCCCAGCAGATTGTCCGGTGCCTCTGGATGGACAGAGGTCACCGGCACAGGCGTCTTGCCCCTTTTGGAAGGAGGCCGCCTACCTGAGTCCGGAACCACTGGAGATTCCGGCGCGGTGTTCGGCTGAGGGCCGAACTCGGAGCCCTCGGGAGCCTTGCTCCCTCTGCTCCCGGAATCCGGAAGGTCGCCTCGAGGCGCCTCCGAGACTGTCTCCCCTCGACCCGATGCCTCTTGAGACAATACCTCGGCGTTGTCCGTAGGGCAAGGGGAGGTGGCGGTTGGAAGTGGATCGCTATCCATATCCGATGAGCCCAGGGAGCCGTCCGATGATACGTCGATACGGGCTCGTGGCGGTCTGCATAATCATAATTCGGCGTTAGGAGAAGCAGTGCGACAAAGGTATGCTATGAGTTACTCTAGCATCCGAATACTTACGACTTCGCCAGGGGCTTGGCCTTGAGCAACCACCCATCTTCGCCTTCGGCGCCGGTGGTGGAGTAGTCCAAAAGGAGAGCCCTTCCCTTCTTGGACCCTTCGCCCCCCCCCCCCCCCCCCCCCCCCGCCCCCCGGTTGGGGCGGCCTTCCTTTTCTTGTCACCCCCGACTGGAGGGGGAGCATCTTCATCTTCCTCCTCGTCTTCGGGGGAGGAGTGCGTCGCGGAGTTATCGGACGATGAGTCCGATAACACCTGGCGTTGGGAACTCTTTCGGGTTCCCTTGGCCTTCTTGGTCTTCTCTGGCACCTTGTAAGGAGCCGGAGTCAGCATCTCCGTCAGGAGAGCGTCCGCAATGTCTTCGGGCAGAGGGGCCGGACAGTTAATCTGCCCCGACGTCTCCACCCAGTCCTGTCAAAGGCATGGAGCTCAGACCCCGCACATGGTTAAGCTAGGGGAAATAAATATCCTACCGGATGTGTAAGAACTCACCGAATGCACTAGGCGCTTCGCACTTAGCCCGCGGACCTCGGTGAGAGAGGGAGGGACCTCGGCGCCCTTGAACAGCACCCTCCAAACGTCCTTGTGCGTCGTGTCAAAGAGCTCGCTCAGAGTCTGGTGCTGGGCCGGGTCGAACTCCCACAAATTGAAATCCTGTTGTTGACACGGGAGGATCCGGCGAATGAGCATGACCTGGACTATGTTGACAAGCTTGAGCTTCTTGCCTGCCATATTCTGGATACATTTCTGGAGTCCGTCTAGCTCCACCGATGAACCCCAGGACATGCCCTTCTCTTTCCAGGAGGTGAGCCGCGTGGGGATTCCGGATCGAAACTCGGGGGCCGCCACCCAGTTGGTGTTGCGCGGCTCGGTGATGTAGAAGCACGCCGATTGCCACCCCTTTATGGTCTCCATGAAGGATCCTTCAAGCCATATAACATTGGGCATCTTGCCCACCATGGCTCCGCCGAATTCTGCTTTTTGGCCTCCCACCACCTTTGGCTTGATATTGAAGGTCTTTAGCCACATGCCGAAGTGGGGCCGGATGCAGAGGAAAGCCTCACACACGATGATGAACGACGAAATGTTGAGGATGAAGTTTGGGGCCAGATCATGGAAGTCCAGCCCGTAGTAGAACATGAGACCACGGACGAATGGATGGAGGGGAAACCCCAGTCCACGGAGGAAGTGGTGGAGGAAAACTACCCTCTCATGAGGTTCCGGGGTAGGGACGATCTGCCCCGCAGCAGGCAGCCGATGCGCGATATTCGCGGCTAGGTATCCTGCCCCGCGCAGCTTTTTGATGTGTCCCTCCGTGACGGAGGACGCCATCCACTTGCCTCCTGCTCCGGACAAGTTTGGAGAAGGTTGAGGAGAAGGATGTGTACTTGGGCGTTGGAGCTTGAGTGCGCAAGAGTGGATGAGCAAGGAGGAAGAAGGCGTGGGTAGAAAAAGGTTAAACCTTGTCCCTTTATAAGGGCGGCCGAAACTATGCGCCCCCACTAGCCTGGTAAAACTCACTTATCCCCCAAGCACCATAATCGATGGCGCGGTTGGGTTACCCATGCCCGTATTGATGAGAATCCCGTAATAAGGGGAACACGACCTCTGCTTTGACAAGACGTGTCAAGAAACTGCCTCGCATTATGTGCGGACCCTATGGGTTCGAGAACAATGTAGACATGACCGAGACATGTCTCCGGTCAATAACCAATAGCGGGACCTGGATGCCCATATTGGCTCCTACATATTCTACGAAGATCTTTATCGGTCAGACCGCATAACAACATACGTTGTTCCCTTTGTCATCGGTATGTTACTTGCCAGAGATTCGATCGTCGGTATCCAATACCTAGTTCAATCTCGTTACCGGCAAGTCTCTTTACTCGTTTCGTAATACATCATCCCGCAACTAACTCATTAGTTGCAATGCTTGCAAGGCTTAAGTGATGTGCATTACCGAGAGGGCCCAGAGATACCTCTCCGATGATCGGAGTGACAAATCCTAATCTCGAAATACGTCAACCCAACATGTACCTTTGGAGACACCTGTAGAGTACCTTTATAATCACCCAGTTATGTTGTGACGTTTGGTAGCACACAAAGTGTTCCTCCGGCACACGGGAGTTACATAATCTCATAGTCATAGGAACATGTATAAGTCATGAAGAAAGCAATAGCAACATACTAAACGATCGGGTGCTAAGCTAATGGAATGGGTCATGTCAATCAGATCATTCAACTAATGATGTGATCCCGTTAATCAAATGACAACTCTTTGTCCATGGTTAGGAAACATAACCATCTTTGATTAACGAGCTAGTCAAGTAGAGGCATACTAGTGACACTCTGTTTGTCTATGTATTCACACATGTATTATGTTTCCGGTTAATACAATTCTAGCATGAATAATAAACCTTTATCATGATATAAGGAAATAAATAATAGCTTTATTATTGCCTCTAGGGCATATTTCCTTCAGTCTCCCACTTGCACTAGAGTCAATAATCTAGATTACACAGTAATGATTCTAACACCCATGGAGCTTTGGTGCTGATCCTGTTTTGCTCGTGGAAGAGGCTTAGTCAACGGGTCTGCTACATTCAGCTCGGTATGTATCTTGCAAATCTCTATGTCTCCCACCTGGACTAGATCCCGGATGGAATTGAAGCGTCTTTTGATGTGCTTGGTTCTTTTGTGAAATCTGGATTCCTTCGCCAAGGCAATTGCACCAGTATTGTCACAAAAGATTTTCATTGGACCCGATGCACTAGGTATGACACCTAGATCGGATATGAACTCCTTCATCCCGACTCCTTCGTTTACTGCTTCCGAAGCAGCTATGTACTCCACTTCACATGTATATCCCGCCACGACGCTTTGTTTAGAACTGCACTAACTGACAGCTCCACCGTTTAATGTAAACACGTATCTGGTTTGCGATTTAGAATCGTCCGGATCAGTGTCAAAGCTTGCATCAACGTAACCATTTACGATGAGCTCTTTGTCACCTCCATATACGAGAAACATATCCTTAGTCCTTTTCAGGCATTTTAGGATGTTCTTGACCGATGTCGAGTGATCCACTCCTGGATTACTTTGGTACCTCCCTGCTAAACTTATAGCAAGGCACACATCAGGTCTGGTACACAGCATTGCATACATGATAGAGCCTATGGCTGAAGCATAGGGAACATCTTTCATTTTCTCTCTATCTTCTGCAGTGGTCAGGCATTGAGTCTGACTCAACTTCACACCTTGTAACACAGGCAAGAACCCTTTCTTTGCTTGATCCATTTTGAACTTCTTCAAAATCTTGTCAAGGTATGTGCTTTGTGAAAGTCCAATTAAGCGTCTTGATCTATCTCTATAGATATTTATGCCTAATATGTAAGCAGCTTCACCGAGGTCTTTCATTGAAAAACTCTTATTCAAGTATCCCTTTATGCTATCCAGAAATTCTATATCATTTCCAATCAGTAATATGTCATCCACATATAATATCAGAAATGCTACAGAGCTCCCACTCACTTTCTTGTAAATACAGGCTTCTCCGAAAGTCTGTATAAAATCAAATGCTTTGATCACACTATCAAAGCGTTTATTCCAACTCCGAGAGGCTTGTACCAGTCCATAAATGGATCGCTGGAGCTTGCACACTTTGTTAGCTCCCTTTGGATCGACAAAACCTTCCGGTTGCATCATATACAACTCTTCTTCCATAAATCCATTCAGGAATGCAGTCTTGACATCCATCTGCCAAATTTCATAATCATAAAATGCGGCAATTCCTAACATGATTCGGACAGACTTAAGCATCGCTACGGGTGAGAAGGTCTCATCGTAGTCAACCCCTTGAACTTGTCGAAAACCTTTTGCGACAAGTCGAGCTTTGTAGACAGTAATATTACCGTCAGCGTCAGTCTTCTTCTTGAAGATCCATTTATTCTCAATTGCTTGCCAATCATCGGGCAAGTCAACCAAAGTCCATACTTTGTTCTCATACATGGATCCCATCTCAGATTTCATGGCTTCAAGCCATTTTGCGGAATCTGGGCTCACCATCGCTTCTTCATAGTTCGTAGGTTCATCATGATCTAGCAGCATGACTTCCAGAACAGGATTACCGTACCACTCTGGCGCGGACCTTACTCTGGTTGATCTACGAGGTTCAGTAGTATCTTGTTCTGAAGTTTCATGATCATTATCATTAGCTTCCTCACTAATTGGTGTAGGTGTCGCAGAAACAGATTTCTGTGATGTACTACTTTCCAATAAGGGAGCAGGTACAGTTACCTCGTCAAGTTCTACTTTCCTCCCACTCACTACTTTCGAGAGAAACTCCTTCTCTAGAAAGGATCCATTCTTAGCAACGAATGTCTTGCCTTCGGATCTGTGATAGAAGGTGTACCCAACAGTCTCCTTTGGGTATCCTATGAAGACACATTTCTCTGATTTGGGTTCGAGCTTATCAGGTTGAAGCTTTTTCACATAAGCATCGCAGCCCCAAACTTTAAGAAACGACAACTTTGGTTTCTTGCCAAACCATAGTTCATAAGGTGTCGTCTCGACGGATTTTGATGGTGCCCTATTTAACGTGGATGTGACCGTCTCTAAAGCATAACCCCAAAACGATGGTGGTAAATCAGTAAGAGACATCATAGACCACACCATATCTAGTAAAGTACGATTACGACATTCGGACACACCATTACGCTGTGGTGTTCCGGGTGGCGTGAGTTGCGAAACTATTCCGCATTGTTTCCAATGTATACCAAACTCGTAACTCAAATATTCTCCTCCACGATCAGATCGTAGAAACTTTATTTTCATGTTACGATGATTTTCAACTTCACTCTGAAATTCTTTGAACTTTTCAAATGTTTCAGACTTATGTTTCATTAAGTAGATATACCCATATCTACTTAAGTCATCTGTGAAGGTGAGAAAATAACGATATCCGCCACGAGCCTCAATATTCATCGGACCACATAGATCTGTATGTATGGTTTCCAATAAATATGTTGCTCTCTCCATAGTACCGGAGAACGGTGTTTTAGTCATCTTGCCCATGAGGCACGGTTCGCAAGTACCAAGTGATTCATAATCAAGTGGTTCCAAAAGTCCATCAATATGGAGTTTCTTCATGCGCTTTATACCGATATGACCTAAACGGCAGTGCCACAAATAAGTTGCACTATCATTATCAACTCTGCATCTTTTGGTTTCAACATTATGAATATGTGTGGTACTACTATCGAGATTCATCAAAAATAGACCACTCTTTAAAGGTGCATGACCATAAAAGATACTACTCATATAAATAGAACAACCATTATTCTCTGATTTAAATGAATAACCGTCTCGCATTAAACAAGATCCAGATATAATGTTCATGCTCAACGTGGCACCAAATAACAATTATTTAGGCCTAATACTAATCCCGAAGGTAGATGTAGTGCTAGCGTGCCGACCGCGATCACATCGACTTTGGAACCATTTCCCACGCGCATCGTCACCTCGTCCTTTGCCAGTGTTCTCTTAATCCGTAGTTCCTGTTTCGAGTTGCAAATATTAGCAACCGAACCAGTATCAAATACCCAGGTGCTACTGCGAGCTCTAGTAAGGTACACATCAATAACATGTATATCACATATACCTTTGTTCACCTTGCCATCCTTCTTATCTGCCAAATATCTGGGGCAGTTCCGCTTCTAGTGACCAGTCTGCTTGCAGTAGAAGAACTCAGTTTCAGGCTTAGGTCCAGACTTGGGTTTCTTCTCTTGAGCAGCAACTTGCTTGCTGTTCTTCTTGAAGTTCTCCTTCTTCTTTCCTTTGCCCTTTTTCTTGAAACTAGTGGTCTTGTTGACCATCAACACTTGATGCTCCTTTTTGATTTCTACCTCCGCAGCTTTCAGCATTGCGAAGAGCTCGGGAATAGTCTTATTCATCCCTTGCATATTATAGTTCATCACGAAGCTCTTGTAGCTTGGTGGCAGTGATTGGAGAATTCTGTCAATGACGCAATCATCTGGAAGATTAACTCCCATCTGAATCAAGTGATTATTATACCCAGACATTTTGAGTATATGCTCACTGACAGAACTGTTCTCCTCCATCTTGCAGCTATAGAACTTATTGGAGACTTCATATCTCTCAATCCGGGCATTTGCTTGAAATATTAACTTCAACTCCTGGAACATCTCATATGCTCCATGACGTTCAAAACCCGTTGACTAAGCCTCTTCCACGAGCAAAACATGATCAGCACCAAGGCTCCATGGGTGTTAGAATCATTACTGTGTAATCTAGATTATTGACTCTAGTGCAAGTGGGAGACTGAAGGAAATATGCCCTAGAGGCAATAATAAAGTTATTATTTATTTCCTTATATCATGATAAATGTTTATTATTCATGCTAGAATTGTATTAACCGGAAACATAATACATGTGTGAATACATAGACCAACAGAGTGTCACTAGTATGCCTCTACTTGACTAGCTCGTTAATCAAAGATGGTTATGTTTCCTAACCATGAACAAAGAGTTGTTATTTGATTAACAAGGTCACATCATTAGTAGAATGATCTGATTGACATGACCCATTCCACTAGCTTAGCACCCGATCGTTTAGTATGTTGCTATTGCTTTCTTCATGACTTATACATGTTCCTATAACTATGAGATTATGCAACTCCCGTTTACCAGAGGAACACTTTGGGTACTACCAAACGTCACAACGTAACTGGGTGATTATAAAGGAGTACTACAGGTGTCTCCAATGGTAGATGTTGGGTTGGCGTATTTCGAGATTAGGGTTTGTCACTCCGATCGTCGGAGATGTATCTCTGGGCCCTCTCGGTAATGCACATCACATAAGCCTTGCAAGCACTGCAACTAATATGTTAGTTGTGAGATGATGTATTACGGAACGAGTAAAGAGACTTGCCGGTAACGAGATTGAACTAGGTATTGGATACCGACGATCGAATCTCGGGCAAGTAACATACCGATGACAAAGGGAACAACGTATGTTGTTATGCGGTCTGACCGATAAAGATCTTCGTAGAATATGTAGGAGCCAATATGGGCATCCAGGTCCCGCTATTGGTTATTGACCGGAGACGTGTCTCGGTCATGTCTACATTGTTCTCGAACCGTAGGGTCCGCACGCTTAACGTTACGATGACAGTTATTATGAGTTTATGCATTTTGATGTACCGAAGGTTGTTCGGAGTCCCGGATGAGATCACGGACATGACGAGGAGTCTCGAAATGGTCGAGACGTAAAGATTGATATATTGGAAGCCTATGTTTGGACATAGGAAATGTTCCGGGTGAAATCGGGATTTTACCGGAATACCGGGAGGGTTACCGGAACCCCCCGGGAGACTAATGGGCCTATTGGGCCTTAGTGGAAAAGGAGAAAAGGGACAAGCCCAAGCTGGCCGGCGCCCCCCCTTCCCCAAAGTCCTAGTAGGACTAGGATAGGGGCCGGCCCCCTTCTCTCTCCTTTTCCCCCCGGGAGTCCTAATTGGATTAGGATTGGGGGGAGGAGTCCTACTCCCGGTGGGAGTAGGACTCCCCTGCGCCTCCTCTCCCTGGCCGGCCGGCTCCCCCTCCTCCAACCTTTATATACGGGGGCAGGGGGCACCCCAAGACACACAACTTGATCCTTGAGATCGTTCCTTAGCCGTGTGCGGTGCCCCCTGCCACCAAATTCCACCTCGATCGTACCGTTGTAGTGCTTAGGCGAAGCCCTGCGTCGGTAGTACATCAAGATCGTCATCACGCCGTCGTGCTGACGGAACTCTTCCTCGACGCTTTGCTGGATCGGAGCCCGAGGAACGTCATCGAGCTGTACGTGTGCTAAGAACTCGGAGGTGCCGGAGTAACGGTGCTTGGATCGGTCGGATCGGGAAGAAGACGTACGACTACTTCCTCTATGTTGTGTGATCGCTTCCGCAGTCGGTCTGCGTTGGTACGTAGACAACACTCTCCCCTCTCGTTGCTGTGCATCACCATGATCTTGCGTGTGCGTAGGAAAATTTTCGAAATTACTGCGTTCCCCAACAGTGGCATCCGAGCCTAGGTTTTATGGTTTGATGTTATATGCACGAGTAGAACACAAGTGAGTTGTGGGCGATACAAGTCATACTGCCTACCAGCATGTCATACTTTGGTTCGGCGTTATTGTTGGGTGAGACGATCCGGACCAACCTTACGCGTACTCTTACGCGAGACCGGTTCCCTCGACGTGCTTCGCACACAGATGGCTTGCAGAAGACTGTCTCTCCAACTTTAGTTGAACCAAGTGTGACTACGCCCGGTCCTTGAGAAGGTTAAAACGGAGTCTATTTGACGAACTATCGTTGTGGTTTTGATGCGTAGGTGAGATGAGTTCTTACTTAAGCCCGTAGCAGCCACGTAAAACTTGCAACAACAAAGTAGAGGACGTCTAACTTGTTTTTACAGGGTATGTTGTGATGTGATATGGTCAAGGCATGATGCTGATTTTATTGTATGAGATGATCATGTTTTGTAACCAAGTTATCGGCAACTAGCAGGAGCCATATGGTTGTCGCTTTATTGTATGCAATGCAATCGCGATGTAATGCTTTACTTTATTACTAAACGGTAGTGATAGTCGTGGAAGCATAAGATTGGCGAGACGACAACGATGCTACGATGGAGATCAAGGTGTCGCGCCGGTGACGATGGTAATCATGACGGTGCTTCGGAGATGGAGATCACAGGCACAAGATGATGATGGCCATATCATATCACTTATATTGATTGCATGTGATGTTTATCCTTTTATGCATCTTATCTTGCTTTGATTGACGGTAGCATTATAAGATGATCTCTCACTAAAATTATCAAGAAGTGTTCTCCCTGAGTATGCACCGTTGCCAAAGTTCGTCGTGCCCAGACACCACGTGATGATCGGGTGTGATAAGCTCTACGTCCAAATACAACGGGTGCAAAACAGTTGCACACGCAGAATACTCAGGTTATACTTGACGAGCCAAGCATATACAGATATGGCCTCGGAACACGGAGACCGAAAGGTCGAGCGTGAATCATATAGTAGATATGATCAACATAACGATGTTCACCATTGAAAACTACTCCATCTCACATGATGATCGGTTATGGTTTAGTTGATTTGGATCACGTGATCACTTAGAGGATTAGAGGGATGTCTATCTAAGTGGGAGTTCCTAAGTAATTTGATTAACTGAACCTAAACTTATCATGAACTTAGTACCTGATAGTATCTTGCTTGTTTATGTTGATTGTAGATAGATGGCTCGTGCTATTGTTCCGTTGAATTTTAATGCGTTCCTTGAGAAAGCAAAGTTGAAAGATGATGGTAGCAATTACACGGACTGGGTCCGTAACCTGAGGATTATCCTCATTGCTGCACAGAAGAATTACGTCCTGGAAGCACCGCTGGGTGACAGGCATGCTGCTGGAGCAACGCCAGATGTTATGAACGTCTGGCAGAGCAAAGCTGATGACTACTCGATAGTTCAGTGTGCCATGCTTTACGGCTTAGAATCGGGACTTCAACGACGTTTTGAACATCATGGTGCATATGAGATGTTCCAGGAGTTGAAGTTAATATTTCAAGCAAATGCCCGAATTGAGAGATATGAAGTCTCCAATAAGTTCTATAGTTGTAAGATGGAGGAGAACAGTTCTGTCAGTGAGCATATACTCAAAATGTCTGGGTATAATAATCACTTGATTCAGATGGGAGTTAATCTTCCAGATGACTGCGTCATTGACAGAATTCTCCAATCACTGCCACCAAGCTACAAGAGCTTCGTGATGAACTATAATATGCAAGGGATGAACAAGACTATTCCCGAGCTCTTCGCAATGCTGAAAGCTGCGGAGGTAGAAATCAAGAAGGAGCATCAAGTGTTGATGGTTAGCAAAACCACTAGTTTCAAGAAAAAGGGCAAAGGGAAGAAGAAGGGAAACTTCAAGAAGAACAGCAAGCAAGTTGCTGCTCAGGAGAAGAAACCCAAGTCTGGACCTAAGCCTGAAACTGAGTGCTTCTACTGCAAGCAGACTGGTCACTGGAAGCGGAACTGCCCCAAGTATTTGGCGGATAAGAAGGATGGCAAAGTGAGCAAAGGTATATGTGATATACATGTTATTGATGTGTACCTTACTAGAGCTCGCAGTAGCACCTGGGAATTTGATACTGGTTCTGTTGCTAATATTTGCAACTCGAAACAGGGACTACAGAATAAGCGGACGCTAGCAAAGGACGAGGTGACGATGCGCGTGGGAAACGGTTCCAAAGTCGATGTGATCGCGGTCGGCACGCTACCTCTACATCTACCTTCGGGATTAATATTAGACCTAAATAATTGTTATTTGGTGCCAGCGTTGAGCATGAACATTATATCTGGATCTTGTTTAATGCGAGACGGTTATTCATTTAAATCAGAGAATAATGGTTGTTCTATTTATATGAATAATATCTTTTATGGTCATGCACCCTTGAAGAGTGGTCTATTCTTGTTGAATCTCGAAGATAGTGATACACATATTCATAATGTAGAAGCCAAAAGATGCAAAGTTAATAATGATAGTGCAACTTACTTGTGGCACTGCCGTTTGGGTCATATCGGTGTAAAGCGCATGAAGAAACTCCATACTGATGGGCTTTTGGAACCACTTGATTATGAATCACTTGGTACTTGCGAACCGTGCCTCATAGGCAAGATGACTAAAACACCGTTCTCCGGTACTATGGAGAGAGCAACAGATTTATTGGAAATCATATATACCGATGTATGTGGTCCGATGAATATTGAGGCTCGTGGCGGATATCGTTATTTTCTCACCTTCACAGATGATTTAAGCAGATATGGGTATATCTACTTAATGAAACATAAGTCTGAAACATTTGAAAAGTTTAAAGAATTTCAGAGTGAAGTTGAAAATCATCGTAACAAGAAAATAAAGTTTCTATGATCTGATCGTGGAGGAGAATATTTGAGTTACGAGTTTGGTGTACATTTGAAAAATTGTGGAATAGTTTCGCAACTCACGCCACCCGGAACACCACAACGTAATGGTGTGTCCGAATGTCGTAATCGTACTTTACTAGATATGGTGCGATCTATGATGTCTCTTACTGATTTACCGCTATCGTTTTGGGGTTATGCTTTGGAGACGGCCGCATTCACGTTAAACAGGGCACCATCAAAATCCGTTGAGACGACACCTTATGAACTATGGTTTGGCAAGAAACCAAAGTTGTCGTTTCTTAAAGTTTGGGGCTGCGATGCTTATGTGAAAAAGCTTCAACCTGATAAGCTCGAACCCAAATCGGAGAAGTGTGTCTTCATAGGATATCCAAAGGAAACTATTGGATACACCTTCTATCACAGATCCGAAGGCAAGACTTTTGTTGCTAAGTTCGGAAACTTTCTAGAGAAGGAGTTTCTCTCGAAAGAAGTGAGTGGGAGGAAAGTAGAACTTGACGAGGTAACTGTACCTGCTCCCTTATTGGAAAATAGTATATCACAGAAAACTGTTTCTGCGACACCTATACCAATCAGTGAGGAAGCTAATGATGATGATCATGAAGCTTCAGAACAAGATACTACTGAACCACGTAGATCAACCAGAGTAAGATCCGCACCAGAGTGGTACGGTAATCCAGTTCTGGAAGTCATGATGCTAGATCATGATGAACCTACGAACTATGAAGAAGCGATGGTGAGCCCAGATTCCGCAAAGTGGCTTGAGGCCATGAAATCTGAGATGGGATCCATGTATGAAAACAAAGTATGGACTTTGGTTGACTTGCCCGATGATCGGCAAGCAATTGAGAATAAATGGATCTTCAAGAAAAAGACTGACGCTGACGGTAATATTACTGTCTATAAAGCTCGACTTGTCGCGAAAGGTTTTCGGCAAGTTCAAGGAGTTGACTACGATGAGACCTTCTCACCCGTAGCGATGCTTAAGTCCGTCAGAATAATGTTAGCAATTGCCGCATTTTATGATTATGAAATATGGCAGATGGATGTCAAAACTGCATTCCTGAATGGATTTCTGGAAGAAGAGTTGTATATGATACAACCAGAAGGTTTTGTCGATCCAAAGGGAGCTAACAAAGTATGCAAACTCCAGCGATCCATTTATGGACTGGTGCAAGCATCTCGGAGTTGGAATAAACGCTTTGATAGTGTGATCAAAGCAGTTGGCTTTATACAGACTTTTGGAGAAGCCTGTATTTACAAGAAAGTGAGTGGGAGCTCTGTAGCATTTCTGATATTATATGTGGATGACATATTGCTAATTGGAAATGATATAGAATTTCTGGATAGCATAAAGGGATACTTGAATAAAAGTTTTTCGATGAAAGACCTCGGGGAAGCTGCTTACATATTAGGCATAAAGATCTATAGAGATAGATCTAAACGCTTAATTGGACTTTCACAGAGCACATACCTTGACAAGATTTTGAAGAAGTTCAAAATGGATCAGGCAAAGAAAGGGTTCTTGCCTGTGTTACAAGGTATGAAGTTGAGTAAGACTCAATGCCCGACCACTGCAGAAGATAGAGAGAAAATGAAAGATGTTCCCTATGCTTCAGCCATAGGCTCTATCATGTATGCAATGCTGTGTACCAGACCTGATGTGTGCCTTGCTATAAGCTTAGCAGGGAGGTACCAAAGTAATCCAGGAATGGATCACTGGACAGCGGTCAAGAACATCCTGAAATACCTGAAAAGGACTAAGGATATGTTTCTCATATATGGAGGTGACAAAGAGCTCACCGTAAGAGGTTACGTTGATGCAAGCTTTGACACTGATCCGGACGATTCTAAATCGCAAACCGGATACGTGTTTACTTTAAACGGTGGAGCTGTCAGTTGGTGCAGTTCTAAACAAAGCGTCGTAGCGGGATCTACATGTGAAGCGGAGTACATAGCTGCTTCGGAAGCAGCAAACGAAGGAGTCTGGATGAAGGAGTTCATATCCGATCATGGTGTCATACCTAGTGCATCGGGTCCAATGAAAATCTTCTGTGACAATACTGGTGCAATTGCCTTGGCAAAGGAATCCAGATTTCACAAGAGGACCAAACACATCAAGAGACGCTTCAACTCCATCCGGGATTTAGTCCAGGTGGGAGACATAGAGATTTGCAAGATACATACGGATCTGAATGTTGCAGACCCGTTGACTAAGCCTCTTCCACGAGCAAAACATGATCAGCACCAAGGCTCCATGGGTGTTAGAATCATTACTGTGTAATCTAGATTATTGACTCTAGTGCAAGTGGGAGACTGAAGGAAATATGCCCTAGAGGCAATAATAAAGTTATTATTTATTTCCTTATATCATGATAAATGTTTATTATTCATGCTAGAATTGTATTAACCGGAAACATAATACATGTGTGAATACATAGACCAACAGAGTGTCACTAGTATGCCTCTACTTGACTAGCTCGTTAATCAAAGATGGTTATGTTTCCTAACCATGAACAAAGAGTTGTTATTTGATTAACGAGGTCACATCATTAGTAGAATGATCTGATTGACATGACCCATTCCATTAGCTTAGCACCCGATCGTTTAGTATGTTGCTATTGCTTTCTTCATGACTTATACATGTTCCTATAACTATGAGATTATGCAACTCCCGTTTACCAGAGGAACACTTTGGGTACTACCAAACGTCACAACGTAACTGGGTGATTATAAAGGAGTACTACAGGTGTCTCCAATGGTAGATGTTGGGTTGGCGTATTTCGAGATTAGGGTTTGTCACTCCGATCGTCGGAGAGGTATCTCTGGGCCCTCTCGGTAATGCACATCACATAAGCCTTGCAAGCACTGCAACTAATATGTTAGTTGTGAGATGATGTATTACGGAACGAGTAAAGAGACTTGCCGGTAACGAGATTGAACTAGGTATTGGATACCGATGATCGAATCTCGGGCAAGTAACATACCGATGACAAAGGGAACAACGTATGTTGTTATGCGGTCTGACCGATAAAGATCTTCGTAGAATATGTAGGAGCCAATATGGGCATCCAGGTCCCGCTATTGGTTATTGACCGGAGACGTGTCTCGGTCATGTCTACATTGTTCTCGAACCGTAGGGTCCGCACGCTTAACGTTACGATGACAGTTATTATGAGTTTATGCATTTTGATGTACCGAAGGTTGTTCGGAGTCCCGGATGAGATCACGGACATGACGAGGAGTCTCGAAATGGTCGAGACGTAAAGATTGATATATTGGAAGCCTATGTTTGGACATAGGAAATGTTCCGGGTGAAATCGGGATTTTACCGGAATACCGGGAGGGTTACCGGAACCCCCCGGGAGACTAATGGGCCTATTGGGCCTTAGTGGAAAAGGAGAAAAGGGACAAGCCCAAGCTGGCCGGCGCCCCCCCTTCCCCAAAGTCCTAGTAGGACTAGGATAGGGGCCGGCCCCCTTCTCTCTCCTTTTCCTCCCGGGAGACCTAATTGGATTAGGATTGGGGGGAGGAGTCCTACTCCCGGTGGGAGTAGGACTCCCCTGCGCCTCCTCTCCCTGGCCGGCCGGCTCCCCCTCCTCCAACCTTTATATACGGGGGCAGGGGGCACCCCAAGACACACAACTTGATCCTTGAGATCGTTCCTTAGCCGTGTGCGGTGCCCCCTGCCACCAAATTCCACCTCGATCGTACCGTTGTAGTGCTTCGGCGAAGCCCTGCGTCGGTAGTACATCAAGATCGTCATCACGCCATCGTGCTAACGGAACTCTTCCTCGACGCTTTGCTGGATCGGAGCCCGAGGAACGTCATCGAGCTGTACGTGTGCTAAGAACTCGGAGGTGCCGGAGTAACGGTGCTTGGATCGGTCGGATCGGGAAGAAGACGTACGACTACTTCCTCTACGTTGTGTGATCGCTTCCGCAGTCGGTCTGCGTTGGTACGTAGACAACACTCTCCCCTCTCGTTGCTGTGCATCACCATGATCTTGCGTGTGCGTAGGAAAATTTTCGAAATTACTGCGTTCCCCAACACAAAGCACGTCGGGAGAACCGGTCTCGCGTAAGCGTACGCGTAATGTCGATCCGGGCCGCTTCGTCCAACAATACCGCCGAACCAAAGTATGACATGCTGGTAAGCAGTATGACTTATATCGCCCACAACTCACTTGTGCTCTACTCGTGCATATAACATCAACACATAAAACCTAGGCTCTGATACCACTGTTGGGGAACGCAATAATTTCAAAAATTTCCTACGCACACGCAAGATCATGGTGATGCATAGCAACGAGAGGGGAGAGTGTGATCTACGTACCCTTGTAGATCGACAACGGAAGCGTTTGGTTGATGTAGTCGTACATCTCCATGGCCCGATCGATCAAGCACCGAAACTACGGCACCTCCGAGTTCTAGCACACATTCAGCTCGATGACGATCCCCGGACTCCAATCCAGCAAAGTGTCGGGGAAGAGTTCCGTCAGCACGACGGCGTGGTGACGATCTTGATGTACTACTGTCGCAGGGCTTCGCCTAAGCACTGCTACAATATTATAGAGGACTATGGTGGAAGGGGGCACTGCACACGGCTAAGAATATGATCACGTGGATCAACTTGTGTGTCTCTAGGGTGCCCCTGCCTCCGTATATAAAGGTTCAAGAGGGGGAGGCCGGCCGGCCATCATAGGGCGCGCCAGGAGGAGTCCTACTCCCTTCGGGAGTAGGACTTCTCCCCCAATCCTAGTTGGAATAGGATTCGCGAGGTGGGAAAAGAGGGAGAGAGAAGGAGGGGGGCGCCGGCCCCCTCTCTCCTTGTCCTATTTGGACTAGGGGGAGGGGCACGCGGCCCAGCCCTGGCCGCCTCTCCTCTTCTTCCACTAAGGCCCACTAAGGCCCATATAGCTCCCGGGGGGTTCCGGTAACCTCCCGGTACTCCGGTAAAATCCTGATTTCACCCGGAACACTTCCTATATCCACACATAGGCTTCCAATATATCAATCTTTATGTCTCGACCATTTCGAGACTCCTCGTCATGTCCGTGCTCACATCCGGGACTCCGAACAACCTTCGGTATATCAAAACGTATAAACTCATAATATAACTGTCATCGAAACCTTAAGCGTGCGGACCCTATGGGTTTGAGAACAATGTAGACATGACCGAGACATGTCTCCGGTCAATAACCAATAGCGGGACCTGGATGCCCATATTGGCTCCTACATATTCTACGAAGATCTTTATCGGTCAGACCGCATAACAACATATGTTGTTCCCTTTGTCATCGGTATGTTACTTGCCCGAGATTCGATCGTCGGTATCCAATACCTAGTTCAATCTCGTGTCTCGACGATCGAATCTCGGGCAAGTAACATACCGATGACAAAGGGAACAACGTATGTTGTTGTGCGGTTTGACCGATAAAGAACTTCGTAGAATATGTGGGAGCCAATATGAGCATCCAGGTTCCGCTATTGGTTATTGACCGGAGACGTGTCTCAGTCATGTCTACATAGTTCTCGAACCCGTAGGGTCCGCACGCTTAACGTTACGATGACGGTTATATTATGATTTTATATGTTTTGATGTACCGAAGGTTGTTCAGAGTCCCGGATGTGATCAAGGACATGACGGGGAGTCTCGAAATGGTCGAGACATGAAGATTGATATGTTGGAAGCCTATGTTTGGATGTCGGAAGTGTTCTGGGTGAAATCGGGATTTTATCGAAGTACCGGGAGGTTACCGGAACCCCCCGGGAGCTTAATGGGCCTATAGGGGCCTTAGTGGAAATAGAGGGAAGCAAGGGGAGTGTGGGGCGCCCCCCTCCCCCAAGGCCCAAACCGAATTGGTTTAGGGCAAGGGGGCTGGACGCCTATTTCCTTCTTCTCCTCTTTCTTTCCTTCTCCCGAATCCTATTCCAACTAGGAAAGGGGGGGAGTCCTACTCCTGGTGGGAGTAGGACTCCTCCTGGCACGCTCTCTCCCTGGCCGGCCGCACCCTCCCTTGCTCCTTTATATACGGGGGCAGGGGCACCCCATAGACACAACAATTGATCGTTTGATCCTTTAGCCGTGTGCGGTGCCCCCCCCACCATAGTCTACCTCGATATTACTGTAGTGGTGCTTAGGCGAAGCCCTGCGTCGGTAGAACATCAACATCGTCACCACACCATCGTGCTGACGAAACTCTCCCTCAACACTCGGCTGGATCGGAGTTCGAGGGACGTCATCGGGCTGAACGTGTGCTGAACTCGGAGGTGCCGTACGTTCGGTACTTGATCGGTCGGATCGTGAAGACGTACGACTACATCAACCGTGTTGTGCTAACGCTTCCGCTTTCGGTCTATGAGGGTACGTAGACAGCACTCTCCCCTCTCGTTGCTATGCATCACCATGATCTTGCGTGTGAGTAGGAATTTTTTTGAAATTACTACGTTCCCCAAAAGGGTTGCATGGGATAAGATGACAATGCCAAAATACATGGGAGGCATGGGGTTTCGAGATCTAGAGCTATTGAACCCGAACCTCTTAGCTAGGCAAGCATGGAGAATTTTGAAAGATCCGGAGTCACTAAGTGCAAGGATTTTGAAAGCTGTCTATTTTCCAGATCGGTCACTTTTGAAAGCACAGTTGGGCTCACGACCCTCGCAGATTTGGAGGGGTATCTTGGATGGGAGAGACATATTGGCACAAGGGATCATTCGCCGGATAGGGGACGGAGAAGATACAGATATCTGGGCTAAGAATTGGATCCCTAGAGAAAGTTTTAAGAGACCAATCACTTCCTTGATCCTGGATCCACCACGTCGAGTGGCATAGCTCATAGAGAACGCTACAGCCTCTTGGAGAATGCAGCTTGTCCGTTCAGTGTTTACCCCTTTTGATGCAGAGGCAATCCTACAGATACCAATATGCACGCGTCGGGTTTCAGATTTTTGGGCATGGAGCGAAGAGCCGAGGGGCAATTTTTCTGTCAGTTCATGTTATCGCATGCTTGTACGTACAAAGCTGAACAGGGAAGCTTGGCTCGAGGGCCGTGAGGGCACTTCAGATGTTGGAGCAGAGGGGAGCGAGTGGAAATCTTTGTGGAAAATGTATGTACCACCTAAGCTCAAGGTGTTTCTTTGGAGATTGGCGAAAAGCTCGATGCCCTCGGGGGAAGTTTTACATCGCAGAAATATGGCCACAACAGCCTCGTGCACTCTGTGTGGAGCTTATGATTCGTGGAAACATGCACTGCTGGAATGCCCTATGTCCCGGAGTACATGGGCGTTGTCATCTGAACAAATAGTTGATCAGATTAGCTCGAATCACTATGAGGGAGCCAAGGAGTGGACTTTTGCAATGGAAAAAGCGCTACCTTTAGAAGAGTTTGTCAGGTTGGTGACAACCCTTCGGGCCATTTGGGGTGCAAGACGGAAAGTGATTCACGAGGATATTTTCAAAAGCCCGTTCGCTATTAATGCTTTTGTGAACACCTATCTAGGAGAGATCAAAGCCTTATCACATGATAAGGAGCCTCGCAGAACTTCGGCCCGCAAGAG
Organism: Triticum monococcum; assembly: GCA_034509565.1. Lineage (NCBI taxonomy): Eukaryota > Viridiplantae > Streptophyta > Magnoliopsida > Poales > Poaceae > Triticum > Triticum monococcum. Next base: position 73,801,891 of record CM067843.1, read on the forward strand.
AACGGGGTGGATAGCACCACCCGAGCATTGTGTCAAGATCAACGTCGATGCACCGGTAACAGGAGGGAGAACCCATGGCTCTGTGGGTACAATATACAGGAATTTTGAAGGTGGATTTGTAGGCGCCTAGGCTTTTGTGTTTCCGAATCAGCAGGACCCATCTACTCTGGAGGCATTGGCGATCAGGAAGGACTTGCATTAGCACAAGATATTAATCTACAACATGTACAGCTAACCTCAGACTGTAAAGGTATGGTTACAGAAATCCAGACGGGAAGCGGGTCAAGCTATGGAGCTATTGTTCAAGAGATCAAGATGACAGCCAACTCTTTTCCTTCTTGTAATATAATCCATGAGTTTAGGAGCTTCAATGTAAATGCTCACAATCTAGCGAAGCATGCTTTAAGATTAGGGCATAGCCGTCATGTTTGGTTAGGCCAGACCGACGGCATTTCTTTCGTCTCTGTAAACATTGTGACGGTTTAAATAAAAAGCTTCACAAGATTGCCTAAAAAAACTATGCGTGGCCAAAATTGGATTTGATTCAATCAGGGCCGGGACCACACGTGTTACAGAGATAGGTGAAGCTTGTAGCAAAGAGCTCGACCAGAAATCCAGGGGATGATATCCTTTTGTATTTACCTAGAAACTCTGAAAAACTCATCCCAGTTCAACAAAATTGACCCGGACAGGAGATGCCGTCAAAACGTCGTCATCATACGGTGCGTGGTCGTCCTGCTATGCAGCAGTCACATGACCTCTCCCATCTCGTTTATTTTTTGCGGGAGCTTATCTCGAATTATTGGGGAAAAAAGGTGCACAATCATGAATGTTGGCATCTTCGCTGTCATGCACTACTACAGTAATTTCGCAAAGAAAAATGTACTAGTGCAATCACGCTGGTTTGTACTTTATCCGTCCGGAAATGCTTGTTGGGTAAATGAATATATATCTAGTGATATTTTAGTTTTAAATATATCCATTTTTATCTATTTTTGCGACAAATATTTTTTGGACAAAGGAGTAATTATGAATAATGTTAAGAAAAAGACTAGAGCTCAAACGACTAGTTGTCATCGCACTGTTGGCCGCCTCACACACGTAACGTGTGTCTTTTGGGGAACTCAACCAGAATTTGCAACATGACTCCATGTTGCAAAAGACATGGGCACCACGAGGCGGGTGATGTATGTTCGTGTGGGAGCGCGGCCTTGGACTGCAACATGATCCATGTTACAAAGGATAGAAGAAGCACAAGTGTAGGTGCTCAGCTTGAAATTGTAATATTGTCCTTCGACGCCAAACAATTCTCTGCTTCACCTCCCTTGACGCTCCAGGCCACTGCAGCCCAGCTCATGGAGGTAGAAGCTCCAGCGCCAGCTGCCCACATTTATGTTGTTGTAAAGCGGCCAATCCGCATTGACGCCGGCGCAAAACGAACGCGACCTCTCACTGCCGGCGCGGCACGCTGACCGATAGAGCGCCACTCGCTGCAATTCCAACTGAACGCGCCTCCTCGCCATATTCAAACGGCTATATACTGCCGCCTTCCTCCATTAAATCCGCATGTGTGCCCAAAAACCTATTCCAGCCACAAGTATGTTCGCGAGCCGCCCGTCATTAAATGATGCCAGACTTTAGGCGAAAATGGCACCACATCCCCACTCACATCTCCTCCTTGCATCGTTTTCTCCACAATCTCTATGGCAACTGACGCGTATGAAGATCTGCCACGGCCGGCCATAGACTAGTCAAGGGTATCTGTGTTATGAAAATGAATATCCGCCGGCTTCGACCGTAGTCGGCCGTGGACTAGTCAAGGATAAACCAGCAGATGCATCATGCATCATCGTACGTGCAACATATGCAACCGCGATCTTGCCTTGCGAACGTGGTGCACAGTCACCATGGACGGAGTACGCAGCGTCTCTGCGCGTACCACACGTGACAGGATTTAACAGATAATAGTACATTTATTAAGAGAACACCTTTTTTTTGATAAACTATTAAGAGAACACCTCGTGAAGGGACCAACGCGAGAAGAAAAGCGACGTTGAGATCATGGGAGAAAGAGAGAGAAGATGAGATCGACGGACCATATCTCTCCGCCTTAATTGTTGGGCGACGAGCACTAATGCGTAGACTGGGTCCCGTGTGTCCGCGTCAGGCGCGCATGGGGTATCCGGCGGGAGGGCGACGTGGAAAACGCAGGCCCCCGGTGATTCGCCGGGCGATCTCCCTGCCGTTCTCGTCCGGTGATGCACGAGTGCGACGCCGGCCCATGGTTTGCCTCGGCCAGCCAACAGCTCGATCGGCATCTCCCGGCTCGCCGGACAGAGACGTCCGCACGCGGCGACGGCCGATCCGATGCGGTGAAACAGGACCGGGGGATTCCGTGGGCGTCTTCTCCTGCGGGCGATCTGCGACGCACAACAGGAGGGAGTCTGAAGACCGTGACAGGAGGATTTGGTGTCGTTCAGTGGTCGTACTACGACCCCACGGAGCAGCAGGCTCGTGTGGCTCCGTTGCGCGAGCGAGCGTGGCCACCACGGGAGTCATTCATCTCGGCCATGGACGGATCCGCGCCGTAAGTCCGGGGAAATATACTCTATATGCTCATCGCCATCTCTGCCGAAAGGGATTCGAGGGACGCGCGCTTGGCCCGTTTTGTAACTCGAACACAGTAATGGAGCTGCGTGGGGGAGAGGACGTGCTGAAGTTGCCGCTGTGTTTTCAAATGATGATGAGTCCATGATGCCACCTTCCTTTACTCAAGAACTGCACTATCTATTCTAAACAACAGGGGGAAACCCTGCATACTCCGGAGTTGTACAACAACACTGGATTGCCATTTATTCATCAATATACTAGTATGTATACAGAGCGCCAAAACTTCCAAAAGCATACACAAATACAGAACTAGTAGTATATCACAGCACAACGGGCGGCAAGATCGATTGATCAGACTTCAGAAGCGACGCGCCAGCCTCCAGAACCACGCCATGACCCAATTCTCATTGTCCTCGTCGTCTGAATCCGAGTCGCTGTCGGTGTCCGAGTCCTCGCCGGGCTGCTCCTGTTCCGGCCCGTGCTCCTCCAGCACCTCGCTCCTCAACGCTGGATGGCCCTGGTCGCCGAAGGACGGCGACTCGTCGGAGACCGCCACGTCGTCGCCGCCGCACCGGATGATCTGGGGGAGCTGGCGGGCCGGGTGAACCAACATCTCCTCCTCCTCCGCTGTTATGGAGTGGACTTTGGTCGGGTCGGCCGCCTCGGCGGCCGCCAACTGCTTGGCCAGAAGCGGCTCGGCGGTGGGCAGTAGGCCAACGGCGTCGGGTACTACCTGCGTCGGAAGCTCGACGGGGAGGCGCGCCGGGACAGAGCCCACGAGGAGGCAGCAGACCAGCACGAAGAGGGCAGTGGCAGCGCCGGTGCGCGCCATGGGTGTTGCTCGTGGTGGCGCGTGGTCAGTGTGGTGGTGGAATGGAAGCGTGGAAGAGGGAATAAGCTGGGCTGGGAGCTATGCAGAAGAGTGAAAGACCAGTTGGAATTTTCGATGTATTTAGAGTTGGGGATTATGAAAGGTCGTTTGATTAGTCGCTAAGGAAACGCTCCCTTGTCGCCTTCATGTTACGAGAGGGAGACGACTTTGAGCGAGAGCGACATTGTTTAGCTTGCTACAGGTTTTATGGTGTCGCTGGTATTCTTTGCGAGGCACATAGTATGGTATGAGTCTATGAGATATCTAGATATTTTATGGAACAGAGTGACGAACTCGCAAAGGGGAGCAAACGCGCAGGTCAGCGCTCTTGCGACGGGTTCTTCCGTTCTTGGTATGACCCGTTGCTACAAAAAATGTTCGCGGACATTCAAGAATCTATGAATTTTAGATTTTTATTGTGAATTCGCAAACTATTTGCGGATGTAGAAAATGTTGGCGATTTCTAGAAAATCTTCGCGACTTTGAGAAATGTTCTCAATCCAAAATATGTTCGTGCATTCAAAAATATTTGCAATTTCAGAAAAATGATTGAGTGTTGGAAAATTTGTTCATGATTTCGAAAAATATTGATAAATTCAAAAAACGTCCACTCATATAAAAAATGCTCGGCAATTCAAAATGTGTTCATGAATTTGAATAATGTTTCCAAATTTAAAAGGAGTTCATGAATTTGAAAAATGAGCGCATATCAAAAAAGATCATGAATTGAAAATATTCACGAACTCAGAAATCTCGCGTTCAGAAGATTTAGAAAATGTCCGAGAATTGAAAAAAAATTCATGAATTCAAACAATGTTAACGAATTTAAAATATGATTAGATATTCATAAATGTTCACAAATTTAAAAGTTCTTCGAGAAATCAGAAAATGTTTAGAGATGGAATCATGAATTCTAATAATGTTCGTGACTTCAGAAAATGTTGAGTAACTTTAAAAAATATTCATAAATACAAAAAGTTCGAGAATGCAAAATATATTTCTGAATTTGAAAAATGCTCAAATTTCAAAAAGTTGTTTCTGGATTCCAGGAATGTTCAAAAAAACCATGAATTCAAACAATGGTCGCGACTTCAGAAAATGTTTGAAAATTAAAAAAATGTGTTTCTGATTTTGCAAAATATTCAGGAATACAAAATATGTTTACATTTTCCAAAAATGTCGCGAATACAAAAGGTTCTTTGTGAATTCAATTTATTTGAAGACATGAATACAAACAATGTTCGACTTCAGCACATGTTCGAGAATCATTATTTTTTGTGATTTTAGGAATTGTTTAGGAATTAAAAAATGTTCACAAATGCAAAAATAATTCACAAATTCAAAACATGTTTGCAATTTTGAAACATGTTTGCGAATTCAAATGTTCTTCATCAATTCCACAAATGGTAAAAAACTCAAAAAACAAATAAAATTCAAACAATATTCATGCCTTCACAAAATGTTTGAGAATTAAAAACTTCGTAATATTGGAAAATGTTCACGAATACAAAAAAAGTTCACGGTTTTGAAAAATGTTCGCAAATCCATAAAGTCTTCGTGAATTCCAAATATATTCAAAATTTAAAAAAAATCATGAATACAAACAATGTTTTGGATATTATAAAATGTTCGAGAATTAAAAAAATTGTTCGTCATTTTGACAAATGTTCATGAATTCAAAAAACGTTTATAAATATGAAATGACTGGCTATTTTGAGAAATGTTCGTAAATTTTAAAAATAATTCGGGAAATCCAAAAATATTAATTGTTTTCAAAGATGATAATTCAAAAAAATTTTAAGGCTTGAGAAAATATTTGAGCATTCTAAAACAGTGTTTGGGATTTTGAAAATGTTCACGAATACAAAAAAGTTTGCCAATTCAAAATATGTTTGCAAGTTAAAAAATATTGGCGAATTCAAAAAGTCCTCCGGTAATTTAAAAAAGAAATCATGAATTCAAGGAATGTTCGCAACTTCAGAAAATGTTCGACAATGAAAAAAGTGCTCGTAATTTTGATAAATGTTCGCGAACACAAAAAATGATCACGCTTTAGAAAAATATTCAGAAGTTCAAAAGGATCTACATGAATAACAAATATGTTCAAAAATTCAAAAAAAAATCTGAAATTCGAACGATGATTGCGGATTCAAAAAATGTTTGAGAATTAAAAAATTGTTCATGATTTTGTGAACTCTTCATGAACAAAAAACTGATAATGAATAAAAAAATGTTCCTCAATTCAAAATATATCCACGAGCTAAAACAATTGCAAACACTCAAAGAAAATCCACAAATTGAAAAAATATTCACGATCTCGAAAATTATTCGTGAATTCAAAAATGTTCATGGTTTCAAAAATGTTCGGAAATGTAATCATGAATTCAAATAATGTTCAAGACTTCAGAAAATGTTTGATAACTTACAAACAAATGTTTGTGATTTTGAAAAATATTATGAATTCAAAAAACATTATGAATACAAAATATATTTCTGATTTTCAGAAATTTTCATCAATTCAAAAATTTATTTCTGCATTCCAAGAATTTTCAAAAAAAAATCGTGAATTAATCAATGGTCGCGACTACAGAATTTGTTTTTAAATGTGTTCGTGATTTTGTAATATATTAAGGAACACAAAATATGTTCACGTTTCTGAAATGTCATAAATACAAATGGTTCTTTGTGAATTTATTTTTCCCCGAAAACATGAATACAAACAATGTTCATGATTTCAGAGAATGTTCGAGAATTAAAACAATTGTCGTGATTTTGGAAAATGTTCAGGAATTACAAAATGTTCATGAATTTAAAAATAATTCAAAACATGTTTGCAATTTTGAAAAATGTTCGCAAATTAAAAAAAGTTCTTCTTCAATTCCAAAAAAATTCAAAAACTTAGAAATATCAAATCCAAACAATGTCTACACCTTCAGAACATGTTCGAGAATTAACAAATAACTTGTGGAATATGTTCACGAATACAAAAAAAGTTAACGATTTCGAAAAATGTTTTCAAATTCATAAAGCTTTGTGACGTCCAAATATATTCAAAATTTGAAAATATATATAGGAGTGCGAACAATGTTTTGGACTTTAGAAAATGTTTGAGAATTTAAAAAATTGTTCATGATTTTGAAAAATGTTCATGAATTCAAAAAACTTTCATAAATACGAAATAACTTCCGATTGGAAAATGTTTGCAAATTCAAAAATTACTTCAGGAATTCCAAAAATGTATTACTTCTACTTATGCTAGAGGGTACCGCGGACACTTCCGCTTGGGCAAATTCTTTTGTTATCCTTGAGCAAATTCGCAATAGTTCCACGGTAGTGCAATGGTAGTACTGCTCATGGGTACTTCCGCGCTGGCACCGCTCGTTCGACCGCTTTTTGTTCGGCTATACTTTGACAATTAGCAGTAGTACTGCTGGTCATAGGCGGTAGTACTGCTTCGGTGAAATTACCGTTCTTGCATTGGTTCAATACTCATTGCCTGCTCCCCTGAGCGGCAGTACCGCTTGAGTACGGGCAGAGCACATGACAGTTGGATTTGAGCCCCACTAAATAAAGGAGGTGTTTTTTCCCAAGAAGACCTACCTCTTATTCATGTTGCTTCATTGTTGCCTTAAAGTTCAAACTCGTTCGGTCTCCCTCCCTGGCCATCAAAACTTATTGATTCTCTAGGGCTTGGAGGAGAAGGCCTTGACCTACACTTTCATCAACAGAAATTTGATTTTCCCCACTAATCTTTTGCAGATCTTGTTATTTCTGGGTGTTTGGGCACCCTATATGGAAGAGGTCACCTTAAAGCCACATTCCATTATGGTGAAGTTTCATGGTGGTGCTAGGACTCTCCAATTAAGTTGTGGAAAGAGTCCCAACATTGTTTGTAAAGGTTTGGTTGCCACCTTCAAGGACACCGCTAGTGGATTCACGACATCTTGCATTTGTGCGAGGGCGTGAGGAGAATACGGTGGCCTTAGCGACTTTTTGGGAGCATTGTGCCTCCACACCGCTCCAACGGAGACGTACCTTCCCCAAAAGAAGAGAACTTTGATAACACATCCTCGTCTTTATCGTCTCCATTTGCGATTATTTCTTACCTTTACTTTGTGCAAGCTTATATCAGTTTTGTACCTTGTGCTTGTCATATAGGTTGTTCACCTAGTTGCATATCTAGACAACATATTTTCTTGTCAAGCCATAATTTGCAAAAAAAGTTAAAAATTGTAGTCACCTATTTACCCCCTCTAGTAGACCATATCGATCTTTTCAATTATGTTAGTGCTTGTATGCCTAGTGTCTTGATCTCTTTGGACCAGTTTGAGCTCCATAGTAGTTGTGTGCGTACTCTTTACCTTTCTCTCTAGTATATTGTATTTACATAAATGTGCATTGTTGCGTGCTCGATACGGTCTCATATGCATGATACTAAAACATATGATTAGTTGATACATAGTGCTCCTCGATCGCATGTCACCGTTGAAGACTCGCATAAGTACACACATGATTGCGGCCAGACAGATAACACCATGCTCAGGATGTGTTAATGCACCCGGTTTAAAAAAGATAAATTGGCTTGCAATTAATTATTAAATTTATCTTGGTATCTGTAACATAAGTTTATGGCTTTATATAAAGGAACGAAGGAAATATTTCTTTTTCGAGAAAGCTAAAATCCGTCTGACTGGACGTTTGCAACAGATCCAAACGACTTTTTAGTCACGCGATCGCGATCCAACGGCTAGGACGGACGGTTAGCGATTTGAAAGGAAACGTCCTCGTTTGAGGCATCACTGCCGCGCGAGACTCGCATTCAACAAGAGAAGGTGGGAGTTGATTGTGCGTTCAGTTTCCAACTTTGGTATGGTGGGCCCAGAGCGCATTGTAAATCCAAAAAGAAAGGGTCATTAAGCAGGAATCGAACTTTGCTCTTCCAAGAATGAGCTGATCGGGAGAACCATCTCAACCAAACGTTTTTTTGTCTAATATGAAGCGATCAACTATTTTGAACTTGTTGTCTTCAACTACCAGCGCATATCCAATACTTTTTGCATTTGATGCATGTGCCATACTAACTAATCACTGTTAGATGAAATCCTTATGTAAATAATTTATACAATCATATGCACGTCATATGTAAAACATTGTATGCAAAGGTTTTTTTTTCTTGATTGTATATACATGGATACTTCTAGGGTTGTTTTTCTCATAGATTTCTTTGGTGCATCATACACTATTTTTACCCACCGCGGTCCCATTAATTTACGTGGAAATACTACGGTAATTTTGATCCGGAAAGAAAAGTTGTTTGCAACATACACTATTAACTGCTACGAAAATAATACGATATTTTATAAATCGCAGACCTGATAGTTTACGTACAAACATCATGATAGCTTCGATCCTGAAAAAAAAGTTAGAAACATATCTCTGCAACTCCTATGCAAATAACATAGAATGTCATGCAATCCTACGGGTCTCACTTCAACGAACGAAAAGGCGGCTAGGATTTCTACCTCCCGTCGGCAACGCCGTCGATCTACCACGTCACCGGTGGCGTTATTGCCATGGGTGCGCAGTGGATCCTGGCACTTGCCGGCGGGAGGGCTTTGTTTTGATGCTTTAAGTTTTGCTAGGGTTTGTGTCCAGCTCATGAAGACGAGACAGTGGTAGCTTCTTGAAGTTATCGGGCTAGATGTACTATAGTTATCAACATGGTTATTTTGTAGTTATCGGGCTAGATGTCCTATAGTTACCAACATGGTTATTTGTAGCTATCGGGCTAGATGTACTATAGTTACCAATATGGTTACTATGCAGTTATTGGGCCAAAATGTACTATAGTTATCAACATGGTTCATTTTCGTAGTTATCTGGCTGCACGTGGTATAATACACTCTTAGTAGCTTATGCAAAAATAATATGATAATTTACACATCACAGACATGATAACTCATGCACAAACACCGTGATAACTTTGACCCAAGAGAAAAAAATTGTTGAAGACACCCCTGATAGCTTCTGCATAAATAGCATGATTATTTACACAGCACGGACCTGATAACTCACGCACAAACACCGTGATAACTTTGAACCGGGAGAAAAAGTTGTTGAAGACATCCCCGATAGCTTCAGCATAAATAGCATGACAATTTAACCACAACCCTGATAACTCAAACGCAAACGCCACGATAACTTTACCCAGGAGGGGGGGGGGGTGTTAACTTACATATAGGAAGTTGTTTGAAAACAATTCCCCCCTCCCCGATAACTACTCATGTTGTTGAAAATGTATCACGGTAACTCATATGTAAATAACATGATAATAGACACTCGTCAGGCCTGATAACTTACTTAGCCCAACTGTAACTATTTGCATGAAGAAAAGTCGTCAGAACATATCAACATGAGATCTAGTTTCGAAAGTCTCATCGTGATGGATTTTATATGTGAAAACGACTTTTCTATCGGACCAACGGTTTTGAGTTGTAAAACATTTTAAAGTTTCGAACAGGGAGGACTAGGATGACTTAAATTTTTTTTTCTCTAATGCATGCACGCATGTGCTTGTGAAGAGAAGGTTGGAGGAACCTTTTTATGTCTAGGTAATTTCTATGTAAATAACATAATAACTTATGCATCACAGGCATGATAACTTATGTAGCACATGTGGTAACTTTTTACCAGAAAAAAAGTCATCGGAATGTATCAACATGGGATCTAGTTTCGTAGATCTCGTCGCTACGAATCTTTTATGTGAAAACAGTTTTTCAATCAAAGCGATGGTTTGAGCTACAAAACATTTTGAATTCTATTTTTAGATGAAATCTTTGGTGACATTAGTTTTTTTTGTTTTTTCTGCATGCAACTATATCCAACACAAAGAGTCTACATGTGCGTGCACGTGAGGGAAGTTTGCATGCAATGTGCATGCGTGATTAGGGGAGAGGAGATATCGTCCGAATCTGCCGCTAACGACCAGAGCACAGTCCTTTCTTTTTATGTTTTTAATACTGTAATGAGAGTTTTTTTAACACAGTACAAACGTGGTCACTCATATATACGCACATACACTATGCACACATACACATCTTATTTTTTTAAAAAAAGAATATATTAATATCACGAAGATACCAGTTACACCCAGTCTCTGCACCTACAAGATATCAAAAAACATCAAAAATATACACAACCAATAACAAAACTAAAAAAGAGGAAAAGTAAAAAACAAAGATCTAATCGTAGTGATGAAACACTCGCAACAACAACACTCTAACCACTACCAAAGACAACACCTGGACTATAAAAAAGTTTTTCAAAAAATACGCCTAAAAAAAACAATGCATAAGCGTTGTCATTGCGTGATCAAAGATCTTGAGTTTTCACTCTGGAAGAGAGTTCGAGATCCCAAAAACAATGTCTTCGCAAGACCATTGCCAGGTCCAACCAATGAAGGCCAAACCTTGGGCTTTCACCCTCGAGATTGTGGCTTTGTACTCGAGAAGCACCCCAAAAATGTTGTCTACCTATCTTGTCGCCCCCTCCTGCCAAGGCCGCTGCTGCAAGTCCTCAACACCCGACACACAAGGAAAAACCCTGTGCCGCTATTCATCAATGCGACCAAAACTCCTCTCCGCCATTACAAGTCTTCGATCGCTTCCACCATGACTTTCTTCACCATTGTCAACACCGTGGAAATTTATACTTAGACATGCCCCATGGCACGGCAAGACAATGAAGCTTCATGCCATGCCCTCATGAAGCCTCTCTGGCCGAATATGAGGGCTCGCCCAACCAGGTCAATTCCGATGCAGATATCCAGTGACGCCATGCGCCAAGAGCCGAGATCTCTGACAGAAAGACCGGAACTCGTTAGCGTCCAGATCAAGGAGGCCGGAGCAGATCGAAGTTTTGAAGATCGAAGAACAGCAGGGCCAAAACACAGTGGGGATCCCCTGGACCCCAACGAGCTAGATCTGGGCAGTGCTCCCGCCGGCCACCGCCGCGACCAGTCCTCCACAACCAGGATGAAGAACCGAAGACTGCCTGCCTCCGAGCTCCGCCCCAGTGCCTCCACCTGAGATCGCTGGCCGGCATCGAACCCCCACACCTGGAGAGGAGAGAGGGCCCTGTCGCACCCCCTACCCCTGAGCACCTTCAAGAGGCTGAGTCAGCATATCATCTTGAGATTTACGGAGTTATCATAGGCGTCTCGAAGTCGACGAGAACGTCTCCTCTTACTGAACGAGCATCATCGATCGAACCTCCACACTCGGAGAGGAGAGAGGGCCCCGCTGCACACCCTACCCCTGAACATTTTTGAGAGACTGAGCTAGCATATCATCTTGAGATTTACGAAGTCATCATAGGCGTCTAGTAGTTGACGAAAACACCTCCTCTCACTAAACAGACATCGCTGAAAATTCTGAAATAAATTCAGAAAAATATGAGCTAAGAAACCACTATTCTTCTAACCATTCAACAACTGCATGTTGATTCGCTACTACCATGAGAATTTATCGATAGAGAAGTTTTCCGAACACCGGCACCGGTAGCGATGATAACATTGTTTTCTTTGTTCCATACGGTGGTGAAATTCGGGGAAATCGCGAATTTACAAAACAGGGGCCGTCGCCATCTAGAATGCCCTCGAAACTCACGTCGCCGTGTCGTGTAACAGGAACCCATCCAGCACGGCTGCGTTCCCCACCCTAGCGTCGCATCCCCCAATTCGTTAATCCCATCGCCCTTGCCCGATCCCTCTCGAGTCTCCTCCCTCGCCTCCCCCGTCCCCTTCCCCTCCCCCCTCTCGGATCCGACCCCCCGCGGCCCGCCCCTCGCCGCCGGCGACCATGTCCAAGTACGGCACCATCCCCACCTCCTCCTCCTCCGCCGCCGCGGGGGCGCCCCACCTCGGCGGCGCCTCCCCGCTCGACTTCATCTCCCGCGCCAAGGCCCGCGGCGCGACGGCGCTGGCCACGCGCCGGCCGTGGCGCGAGCTCGCGGACGTGCACGCCGTCGGGCTGCCCCCGAGCCTCGGCGACGCCTACCTGCGCGTGCGCGCCAACCTCGCCCACTTCGCCATGAACTACGCCATCGTCGTCCTCGTCGTCGTCTTCCTGTCCCTCCTCTGGCAGCCCATCTCCCTCATCGTCTTCCTCGTCTGCATGGTCGGCTGGCTCGTCCTCTACTTCCTCCGCGACGAGCCCATCGTCCTCTTCGGCCGCGTCGTCGGCGACGGCGTGGTCCTCGCCGTGCTCGCTGCTGTCACGCTCATCCTCCTGCTGCTCACCGGCGCCACCACCAACATCCTCACGTCGCTGCTTATCGGCTTCGTGCTCGTCGTGGTGCACGCCGCCCTGCACAAGGCGGAGGACAACGTTGACGAAGAGGTCGGCCGCTGGTACGCGCCTGTGCCAGCGCAGTAGTGTGAGATCGCTCGCCCTCCAACTCTTGGTTCGTGGTCCGTCCATATTATTGTTCAGTCCCGTGTATGCATTTCGGTTCCTCCTACTGCTGGATGGTGTACAATTTGTCAATGTGTTCTTGCTGTGCTATTGTCGTTAATGAACATGAATTCAAGTGATGATGCTTATCTTCCCGAATTTTACCTGTGTAGTTGATAGCTGTGAGCGGCTGAGTGTGCAATTGGGTCTCAAACAGTCACGGTCATGATAAGTGTTCAGTTTGTTTGTCATATAAATTACCTGGTCAGGCATATTCCTTGTTTGTTCCGTGGGTAATTGAGATGTCGCCTTTACAAAGTGAGATTGAGACGTCTTGCAGTTCCAGAAGTCCCTTAAACTCCATTGTACCTGACTTTTCACTAACTTCTAAAAAGGAAGAAAAGAGGTATCTAAATGGTGGTTGGTCTAAAATATCTCTAAATGTATCTGCTAGCTCTGCCAGAATTTCATAAATGGTTCAGTGAATGTAGTTTGGTTGACAGAGTTTGCGGTATGCCAAGCAGTTGTCACTATCAGGCTGTCCAATCTGATAAAAATAGTTTTAGCAATCATATCATCTCTTTACACCCTGTAACCATAGTGTAGTTCCCTGTTTATAGTTGCGGATCGTGTATCTATGTGCTTGTTTTTCATGGAGGGCAGAATCATTGTAAGTGCCAGCCAGAAGAAGACGGATATATGCAATTTGGAAATAATCCCAGAGACAATCCTGGCCTGACAGGCCCTACACTAAGAGTCTTCTGGAAGTAGTGGGAGGCAATTCCTTGCCCACCCCTCTTCCCACCAGGGAGGTACTGCTAACTAGCAATTGAATTGAGTTAGCTTAGCTGTTTGTTGGGTGCAGAGTATTTTAAACTTTGAAATCTGAAGAAATCTAAGTTTTAGAGCTCAATCATCATGCTGTAAAAATCATTTCGGTGGTATGCACTTACACCACACTTCTGAGGGGTCTGTATTTTGCAGTTTCTTTCTTGAGTTGCGCTGTTTTCTTTCTAGACTCAGTAACCATCCTTATGATTATTTAGAGGAACAAATTTCTGTAGTTACAGTTTTACGATTTTACTTAATTTGATGGCAATGTGAGTAAATTATTTCACTCGTTTCCCAAGTTGGTGATTGTTGGTGTGATTTAAATGAGATAGAGAGTAGTTTATTTCTTCGACATTTATCTCGTTGTCTGTTAGCTCTGATCACTAGAATTTCATTTACCATGGTGCCATCACCATTCTTGGCGTTCTGGTTGCAGTTCACGACTGGCATATGCATTATTGTTTTTCTCTTTAACTTGAGCGCGACAATATTATGTTACCAAAGTTTCAGTGAGATTGAGACATGAACTTCTTGTACTTGCCAGTTGGATTTGTTGTTGTTGGATATTGATGCTAAAAGTTCATGAATGTGAAAACAGCAATTAGCATGAATGTAAAAAAGAACAACTTCATCCGTATCTAGGAATATTGTGCCGATTCTTTTACCATTTATTGCATCATTCAGTTATGGGCCAGTAGCTGCCTTCTTTTAAAAAAGAGACTAGATTGTGTGCGACTTGTTTGATTGTGCACCTATCAGGGTGATTTAAAAGTTCACTCAGGCAAACTTTGTAAGACTAAGACTACTAAAGAGAATCAAATGAGCAATGATGTAATGTTAGGATGCATAATGGCCTTCAAGAGAGTGCTGGAGAGAGCAAAATAATCACCAAAGTTGGAATGAACAATGGTCTGCAGTTTTGTTTTGATATGCTAATTTGCTTGTGTGCGTAATCTATGTGCATACTGACTGAGATACCCACCTTTCGTTCTTTGCAGGGCCTGAGTGTGCTCGATTCTCCTGGTCCTCCCTTCGTTCTCAAGTATTCTATGAGTGTAAGTTTAGCATTGGTATATGGTCTCGGCCCAGTCAGGATGAAGAACTTGTAGCTGGTGGTTCGTCTTCCGCATGACGCTGGTTCATCCGAAGCTTTTGATCCAGTGATGATGGAAGGTTGTAAACTTTGGTCGTTGCGTACAGTTCAAAGATTTTCTCTTGTTTACATGTACCAAATATGGGAGAGAACGAATCTGCACTCTGAAGTGTGAGAACTCAGCTGGCAGGGGCCCTCTGTGAGGCTGGTACGCATTACTTCGTGCTGGTAATTTCTGATCTACTCACGCGGTTTCATCTTGTATGCACACGGTTTTGTTTGAAAGAGATTGTCCGAGCCGTGCCAAATAACCGCGCGGCTACTATCTGCAAGCTGTCGGACATCTTGGGTAGTCTATGTAGGAAATTGTTTTACTCTGTTCATTTTATTTACTATATCTTCTGAAACACAGGATGTGTATTGTTGATCTTTTCTTTTATACCCTCTCTGTAACTTAATATAAGATGTTTTTTGACATCTTACATTTTAATAGAGGGAGTATTTTCCATTTTATCTGGGCCTCTGGCTTCAGTATGTACTTATGCCTCACCAAAGCCCAGAGTCCAGTGGCTAAGACGCAGGACATAAATCCTCTCTTGCTTAGATGAGGTATTAAGTGCATAAAAGGGCTTAGCTACTAAAGTCCTCAATGTATCTTACCTTCTTGCAGATAAGCTCATTTCGTCTAATTGCTTAGCAACTAAACTCTTTCGTGCATAGGCGTTTTGCCATAGGTCTGTATGCTTGGTAGTTTTGCGTAAGTCTATATGCTTGGCATCATTTCTTTTCGGGCCACCAAAATGTCCTCTCACTTAAATTTCGGGCCATCATTTCTTTTGGAATTTGAAAAGTGTTCACAAAAAGTTGAAAAACCATGGATTTTCAAAATGTTTATATGCCTAGAATATTTCTGTGTTTCAAGAAAAATGCTCACAAATATTAAATAATCTAAAATGTGTCCACGAGTTAAAAATGCTTTTAAATTTAAAAATGCTCACGAATTTTGAAACTTGTTCGCACATTAAAAAACTTTCACAAATTTTACTGGAACGCCCTTGTTTTAAAAAGTGTTGACTCAATTTTAAAAAGAATAACAATGGAATAGAAAAAAGTGCAAAAACAAAAAAACAGCAGAAAACCATGAGGAAAAAGAAAAGGAAGCTGGCAAAAGGAAGAAAAAAAATGAAAAAAGCGCCGTGCGCGCATGTGAAGCCAGCAATAGAAAAAACATAGAAAGCCGGTGACGAGGGCCTTTCTCCGAAGTAACTCAGTGGAAAAGAAGACGAAATGTAAACTGGGCTGGCCCACGTAGAGAGGGGTATGCATTTGCGTGGAAAACATTCGGCCTTATCCGAAACGATTTTTGGTAGTACTAAAGAGTCCATACAACGAAGCCCAAGAGCCGACGAAACATTCCAATAGGCGAGCCCCGATCAATCGTGGAAGCCTGCACATTTTTTTGGGTGAATTTCATATATGCCACTCAAAACTTGCCTGTATTCCCATCTGTCATTGGAAATTTCCCTCTCCCAGATATGTCATTGAAAATTTGCACCGCATATAGATATGCCAGTATGGTCAGTTTGATCATTAGTTGACTGTCAAACGGCATTGGGAAAGACGATTTTGCCTCTAGTACTGTAGCGGCGATACACTGTAGCATTCTGAACAAATTTGGTCACTTTCGAAATTGTGGGCAAACATACTGTAGCATCCACTTTTACAAAAAAATGCCAGTTTTTTAAAATTGCGAACAGTTTTTTCAAAAAAAGTGTTAGAAATTCGGAATTTGCAATTACGGAGATTTATTTTGAAATTCAAAATTTTTTATTCGAATTTCAAATCTGTTCGGATGCTACAGTATATCGTCGCTACAGTACGGACGCCCCGCAATTCGAGATTAGCCGAATTTGTTCGGAGTGCTACAGTATGTCGCCGCTACAGTATCAGAGGCAAAGTCGTCTGTTTCACATGCCACTTGACAGTCAACTAACGGTCAAATTGGCCATAGTGGCATATCTGTACACGGTGCAAATTTTTAATGACATATTTGAAAGAGGAAAATTTTCAATGACAGATAAAGGTACGGACAAATTTTGAGTAGCATATATGGAATTCATCCTTTTTTATTTCCTAACCCCCAGCCGCCTGTTCTCGCCTCGATAGATCTTGCTGCAAGATGTCCGCCGCCGCACCCTGCTCCCGCTCGCAAGCCGCCGGCCGTGGAATCAATCACGGCCACCTCTCTAATCGTCATTGCGTGCTTGCCGCACCTCCGCGCCACCATCCAGTTAACTCACCACCAGTTATCTGCCAAGGTACACACGATCTACTCTGCATACGTATCTGATCCAACTCCCCTTCCGTTTCAGTTTAGCCATACTTTGCTATTCTGAAGATATGAAAAAAAAATGATATAGATTGTCTTTTTCATGCGAATTGCCCAATCTCAACTCCGGCCTAGTGCTAAATAAGTAATATCAGATCATTGGTAGTAGTACAGCTGTATTTAAACTTAGAGAAAATATATGCTGGGCTTATCTATGTAAATGGTTAAATTATTGACCATGTCGCTCCGGGTCTTTTAACCGGCTCCCCCCCTTCCCTGGCCCCCGCATCGCTCCCGCAGGGGCGACTCGGGCGGCGCCAACCCTAGCCCGCCGCTAGCCTACCTCCCCCTTCTCCTCTACCTCGTCGCCATCGGAGGGGGTCGCCGGCATGCCGCGCGGCCGCCGGGGAAGGTGGCCGCGGGGATTTGCCTGCTCCGTCGCGCAGGTGGGGGGGGGGGGGGGGTTCCGGAGCCGAGGCGGCGGCCTCGGGTGGTGGCGCGACGCCGTCCTCAGCCAACGGCGACCGCGGGTGCTGGCCGGCTGCCTTGGCCGCGCGGGCGGCAAGGCGGCGGCGGGTTGAGGCTGCTGGACGCCGGGCCGTGGGGGCGCCCGTCCAGATATGACACCTTTGCCTCCAACGCTCGGGTCCCCTTTCAAATCCGGTTTTCGGTCGTCCCAGGATGCCGGCGTCGGGTTTGAAGATGGGGCTGGGGGCAATGAAGTACTCGGAGAAATCCAGGCCGATTCAGCCGGCCACGGCGGTGGCGACGCCCGCGGGCGCCGTCCCCTACCTGTAGGCGCCGTTATGGTACTCCCCTCCCCCTTTTGCCTTACTCCCCTGCTCGTTACCGGGCGAAAGCCAAAATCCTTCTGGATTGGGCGGCAGCGATGCCCGTGGCGTCGTCACCTTCTTGAAGGTGCCGCCTTTGGTGAGTTTTGGGGTGTTGGCGAGCTCGCTCCGTTGGTAGGCGTTTGGCGGCTGCGTTCGGAGTCTGCGATGTTTGGGATTCCTCCATTGCAGCTTTGGCATCATCAGTCTCGCCGTGCATTTGCTTCTCCTCGTGTGCATTTCCCTCTCAGTGCCCAGGTTCCCCTTTGTTGAGCTCAGAGCTGCATGTTGGCGGTGCTCTGGTTTGGTCTTCCGGTGGCAACGGTGGCGGTTACTCATCTTAGCTCTTGGGAGAGCGTCTGTATCTTCCGACGGATCGACGCCTCGTGCCAGGCGAGGGGGCAGGGAGCCCTTTTCGGGGATGGAGGAGGTTGTATCCGTTTCGACCGCAGCCCATGGAGCTGACAATGTGTTACTCCCAATCTGCCAGTTGTGTCTCCTCAAGGCCCTCTTGGTGTCACTGAGTGGTGGACTGCGATCGATGGAGAGCTTCATCCTCTTCAAGCTGTTCTTGGGCTTTAGTTTCTTTATCTTTGCTTGTAGGGTGTATGAAGCTAGTTAGCTGTTGCACAACACTATGTATCTCTTAGCTGTTTTGTTTTTCTGTTTCTGTTAGTGGGTTGATGATGTAATCCTAGCCGGTTGATGGCTTTGTTAATTCAAAGCCGGGCTCGACTTGAGCCTTCGTTCTAATAAAAAAATGGTTAAATTATGTGTGTATCATGTAATGTTATTGTCAAACTTATGATGACCCGTCCCTCCCTTCCTGGGAATCTTTGTCTAGGGGCGGGCAAGTGTGTAAACCCAAAAAACAGATTAAACCAAATCATTTTAACAATATTTGTCGGTTAAATCGGTCAAATGTTGTTCGGTTTAGCGTAAAATTGTGTGATATTCATGTTTGGTGGTGAGTTCAGTTCCCGGTGCTCAGAAACATTATATCTCGAAGAAGTCAAATTGTAAGAGACACCTTGTAATCCCTTGTTCCAATCAGAGTAACAAACACAATTTGTTTTTTCCCGCAAATACGCAAAGCTTGCGTATCATTCCGCTGATAGAAGAAGTAGAATGAGTACATGGGGTAAAATACATGACATGAACGCAGGCAGGCGTGAACATGGTGCCCGGAGCAGAGAAACAAGGGATGCTCTGCCCAAACAGAGAATACAACACAACTAAACCTACCAAAGTTGAGCCAAGAGCGGCGATGCCAAACCGACGAGAACTCCAACATCGTCTGAGCCAAAACCGGGGACACCGCGAGCGAGCAAGATAGTGCCTTCAAGAAGGAAGACGACGCCAAGACTCCGTCACTATCCGGTCCGGGAGACCCTAACCTAGGGTTTCCCCTAGGCTCGAAGAGGGGCGCAGCTGAAGGCCTTGGCAGCGCTTCCAAGGAGGAAACCGACACCCGCGGGCGCCGTCGCTGCCAACACCGGTGAGCCAAGCAAGGATCTCTCCCTGGCCTGAAGCTGAGCGATCCAATAGCCGTCGAATCCGGGATTATAGATTGGGAGGCCAACGCTGGTTGGAACCACCAAGTCGGGGGGGGGGGGGGGCTGCACCTGCCGTCGGAGGGTGGCACTGCCTCCGAACCCACGAGCATTGGATCCGGCAAAGGGGGGCTTTGAGGCGTATAGGGTATGGCAGGCGACGAGGCGAACCACGCGGGGGTCTTTGCGCGACAGCGTCCAGCAACGGCAACAAGCAAGGACTTGAAGACGCAAGTCCGAGCTGCCGTGGCCTTAACCATCGGGGCGTCGTGAGTCACATAAGCTGGAAGTGACGGAGCTACCCGGTGGATAACGCCGACAGCGAAGGACATCGGAGAGACGCGGGCCTAAGGCCACTGGGACCGGAACAACGCCAGCATGGACCCGCTGCGAGGGGCCCCGGGTTAGCCACAACCGCGTATAAATTGCTGCCTCGCATGGGAGCCGTCACCGTGGCGCGCGCGTGGGGGGGGGGGGGTGGGGAGGGCTGCCGGTGACGAGGGGGGCGCCCGCATGGGAGTCAGGCCGTGAACGCCCCGCAACCGGCCGCAGACCACAAACCCCAACCACGCCTGGCAAGCACCAGCAGGGCTGCAACATGGCCGAGGGGGGGGGGGGTGGTGAAGCTGAAGGGTTAGCCCAATAGCTAGAGCGCTCCACCTTTCGTTATTAATTACCTAATCACCCCATGTTCCCATGTACATATGTTTACCACAAAACCTAGCCATCAGGCTGTGTCCTCTTCGGCCTAGGCTATCAGATCTATTTCACAACCTTTGCCGATGAGTCTGGTCCAAGGGTTATGAAGCCGGAGTGTCGTAGGCGAAGTAGTCAATCATGTAAAGGTGCAGGAAGTAAATTGGCACACGGGAGTATTGATGATTCTTTCTCTATTAATGATTGAACCAACATACAATGATTACTCCCCATTATAAATAAAAAGCAAGAAGGAGTAAAGGGATAAGCACCCGATTTAATGTAAAGTGGGGGAAATGTTAAGGTCAACATGGGAGAGGTAGGGTGAGTTGCACCCCACCCTTTGTACATCCCGACGTTTCCCAACACCCGCCCTTGAGAAGTTGGCAACATATCCATGCCTCAAAATTGTGAAAAATCTATTAGGAAAAAATATGGAGAAAGTGAAAGAGCGCAAAGTATACACTGTTATATTGCATGAATTGCCTCATCAAAACCCCGCATGAGAAACATTTGGAAAACTCACTCAAGAGAAAAAAAGTACTACAATCCACTCAACCATCAAGTTGAGTACTCGACCACTGTGACTGAGATTTTAACAATGCGTTTGTGAAATTTCTCCCACTGTACCTTGCATCTCCCGAAGTCTCCTCATACCGATTTCGCGCATACTCTCGAAGGATGTCACATGACTTGGTATGAAAATTTCTCACGTTGTTCATCTTCTTCAGCCCATGCGCATAGAAGAACTTGGGATTAATATGCTTTGTGAGGTTACTCTTTAGATAACCCATTTGTACGTGTGCAACACAAGCAACATTATCTTCATAGATAATGGTAGGAGTTTGTACGGTGTTCAGCCATCACGTCTGTTGAATGTGGCCGATCATGTGTCGAAGCCATACACACTCTCATGATGCTTCGTATAGTGCTATGATTTCTAAATGGTTCGTGGAAGTCGGTACAAGACTTTATTTGGACGATTTACAGGAAAACACGGTCCACCACAAAGGAAAACATATCTGGTCTGTGGCTTGTAAGTATGCGGGTCTAACAGGTACCCAACATCGGCCTAGCCTATAAGCTATAGGTCTTGATTCCTTCTATAAAATAGGCCAAGATCTTTGGTCCCTTGGATGTAACGGTAGATGTCTTTGAGGCCATTCCAATGTCTCTTGGTAGGCTCATAACTGTACCTAGTAAGCAAATTGATGGTGACCGCAATGTTTGTCCGTGTATGATTCGTGAGGTACATGAGTGCCATGACTGCACTTAGCTAGGGAAATCCCGGTCCCTGAATTTCCCTCCTCTCTTCCTTATGCTTGAACGGGTCCTTGCCTTGCTATAAAGATCTCCCGATCATCGGGGGCATAGAAGTATATGCCTTGTCAAATCCAAATCATTCCGACACCTTCTGGTTTTAGGTCGACTGATGCACTAGAATCCCACCACGGGAATGTTCAAGTTGCAGACTTAGACAACACTTGGTTTTACCCAAATCCTTAATCTCGAATTCCAAGATCAGGTAGGAACTCACTTCCTTAATATCATCAAGTGTATCGATTATGTTTAAATCATCCATGTACACTGAGATTACAAAGAATCCATCTTCTGATCATCATATAAAAACACATGGGGAATCTTCATTGCTCATGTAGCCCTTCTATTGAAGGAAATCAATGTTTAAGTCTGTATGGTGACTTTTTAAGTTAAACATTGTATAGACCCCTATTTGCTCTATGATGGTTCAGAATAGGGATACATTTTGGTATCATCATGTATATGTTCGAATCCAAGTTACCATATAGGTAAGCGGTGACAGCATCCATTATTTTTCATTTTCAAGCCCATATTTACTGCCATTGAGATCAAGTATCTAAAGGTAATTCCATCCATGACCGGGGAATAACTCTCCTGAAAATTGACACCTAGTCGTTGAGTGAACCCTTGAGCGACGAGCCTTGCTTTGTACCGTACTACCTTATTACGCCCCGCGTGAACCCTTGACTTTGATTCCCATTGCCATGCAATAATCATCGAATGCCTTCGAAATTAATCCTCCAACATTCTCCATTCGAATGGACTATACAATAATCAGGGAAATTATTCCTCATTTGTATGATCTGAGAGATCAACTTTGCAAAGGCATGGTTACTTCTTGACAACAGGCAAACATTGGACCATTTAGAGGAATCGTCGATGAGCACCATGCAGTACCCAAACAACCTCGAGAGGGGCTGAATTGGACCACATATGTCCCCTTGGATGCATTCTAAGAACACGAGCATTTCATCCTTCACTTTGAGGGGCGATGGTCTAATCTTTTTGTACTAAATTCCTTGTAAGCATGTGGAGCGTAAACAATCATCGGGACTTGGGAAGTTTTTTTTGCGTTAACATTATGACCTCGTGAATTATTGATTATATTACTCACCATCCTAAGTCAGGGGTGGCCTAACCTATTATGCCAGAAGCAGAAAAGTTCTGAGCTTCTAAAAACTGTCTTAAGGATAGTGTACACGGGCGGTGCTATGATTTTATTGTAGTATAGCTCTGTGTCGAGTGAAGGGAGCCTTTTAAGAACAACTTTACCATTTGCATCCCGCTTAGTGATAAGTAGGCACTCCTTGCCATTGTCATCATCGGTCTTAACATGGAAACCATTAGTGTTGGTGTCATTAAAGCATAAAAGAGTAAACTTCATGTACAACAAAGCATCATTAATGATTAAAGTTGTTCCCATAGGAAGTATGATAGTGGCTCATCCGGAGCCAAGTATGTTCGAGTCGCAGACGGCGATTGTCGTAATACTTCTCGGAGATTTATTAATATACTTAAAGTACTTAGTTTCCTGTAAAATGGAATTTGTGGTACCACTATCGGCAAGCCATGTTTTCCTCCATTTGACAGGCACATGCGTTCAAAAATATGCAATCTAACTAATTTATTGAAGCGAGGAAGAATCTACATTAATAATAACTGCACACATTTTAGAATATAACATACTATCATGGATAGATAATGGAATAACTGAATTATGCAAATGTCATCCAAGTGCCCAATAAAGAATAAGTTTGTGTGCTCTCATAGAGCTTACAAACATATCAAATATATTCAAATTCATTGTATGCAATGACAAAATCATGATAATAAACGAGATAAGCTAGGCAAACTCAATGGAAAAGACGACACTTACTTCTGTCTGAAATCTCCATATAGAGGTAATAGCACCCAGGTACCCTAACTTGCACAGAATGTGATGATTTAGTCCCAAACTTGCAAAACTTGACTCCACCATACCCCAACTTGCACCTCATGTGATGATTTAGTCCCAGGCCAATCACAGCTCGACAATTGGCAGCCAGGTGGCTGGACCGGTCAGCGCACACACTTTTGCAAGAAACACCCTGTTGTTTTATGTAATTAACCAGCCATTGACAGCAATGCTACAGTTTGATTTGCAAACTTTCTATTTTATCATGTAGATACTTCACTTTTTCAGATAGGGTATCTGAACTTGGCGTTGCTGCTGCAGTTGTTTGTTTCAGCATCTAAATTTGTATGCTTAAATTTGATGAGTTGGTATGCTGCTTTAATCATGATCTCGCTGACTTTCCCCTGTCCTGTTATTTGTTGATGTCTTTTCACAGAAGCTCCCATTTTGGAGATACTGATGATTTTGATCCTTTTGGAGATAACTATGACAATGACAGAACAAAGAATCATGCGCTAGAAAATGCTACTAAACTGAATTACCATTCCTATATGGACAAAAAAACACGAGCCAAATGGAGAAAATGTGACACTGACTTATTTTACCAGGTATTTGGAAATCAACTACTCACTACTATTTTGATGTTGAATCTACCTCTTTTTGCTCTGACGTTTTCTCCTGCAGTCTTAGCAGACCTGTAGAATCAGAAACATTTTCATGTGTGCAAGGATGGCTGTTATATGTTAGTTTTACAGAGAGTTGATGTAAATATGAGAATTCATTCAGGTTTTTTCTTAAAGCACCACATTATTTGTTGATCACACTCAAGCAGTTGACTGTTTATCACACTCGAGTACTCAGACAGGCATGCACAATTTCTTCCCGAACATCAACTGTTTGCATATACTTGGGACTGGGAAGACAGTGTATGTCTAGTGAAGCATCATGTATCCATTTTTTCTTTTCTTTTGGTAACTAAAATTTCATGACTGGTCTCACCAGGATAACATGTGAATGTCAATGGCCATCAAACAGTAGGCTGATAATACCTCTCAGCGTTAGTAGAATTACATCTACTATTACCTGTTGATAGATTATTTATGCTGCAACAATCACTTGTAACTGTACCACTGTTATTGGTGTATTTACATAAGAACAGTCAGTAGTGAAGGTAAGTGGCAACAAGCAGAAACTATTGCCCCCCATATCTACACCACCTCATCATTCAACACAGAACTGCAAAACTGGACATGAGAGTTTCTTCTCATCCAGCTCCTCGCGAATGGAATGAGAAAGCATGTAAATTTCTCTAATTCATAATATTCCAAAAGGATCCAAAGTAAGATTTCATCTTTCAACATAGAAGGATCTAAAGTATGATTTCACCATTCAACACAGAAGGATCCAAACTACTGCACACTTTTTTTTTTGCTGTTCTGTACTTGCACACATCACAAGTTATGATTCGGAGAAGAGTAAAATCAACTAGCAAGGGAGATGAAATTTGCCCACACTACACACTCACATCAATGTATATCACCTGTTATGTTCATGATCATGTTGCTTGTAAACTTACTGATCCCTTCGACTTCAGTGAAACAGGCAGTTTGCTTAACTCCATGAAGTTCGCCGTCTTCTCATTTGAATAGAGTAGCTACATGTATGATCAATGGGCAGGGGCACATGATAGTCCATCAGCGCGGGACTTGAAGGCCTGGAGGACGAGCGAGAACCCCGGCGCGCCGGTGGCGACCTCCTCCTCCTCTAGCCACAGCCGGCTCTCCAGCGCGCTGAGCGCCCGGAGCATGACCACGGCGCTGCCGTACGGAGGCTCTCGGAACCACCAGCCGTGCAGGTCCCACATGACGTCCACCGGCGCTCCGTCCACGAACACGGTCTGGTTCCCCTTGAAGTTCAGCCGCGGCCGCCGCGCCTGCACCGCGCGCTTCCCGTCGACGCTTGCCCACAACTCTTCTTCTTCCGTGCTGCCGCCGACGTCGCCGCTGGAGCACCCTACGCCTACCTGGAAGCAACGCGGGACAGCTCGACGAGACGCGAGCAACACCATGGCAGGAGCCCTCCACAGCAGCCGTGGGCGACTGCGACGCATGCTCTGTGGAGCAGACATTGCCAGCGCCACGAGCTGACAGATCTGAAGGCTGGGGAGCCGCACCAACTTTGGGCTCTTGTGCGACGGGAGGAGGCGGTTGCTGCGTCAGTTCCTCGACAACGTCTCCGCTGCGGCTGGAGACGGGTGGAGGCGACTGCAGGGTCGGTTCATCACCCACCACGACAACAGGCTGAAGCAACGCATCTCCGGAGACAAGGCCCGCCGGTGGCGACGGCGCAGCGAACTCCCCATCCTCGACCTCAACGCCAGGCAAGGGGATCTGGCCCGTCGGAGGCGGCAGATGCAGCGGGGAGGCGGGGGCCAGATCTGCCATGGCTGGGAGTAGCGATGGGAGGCCCGAGGGGCTCGTTGCCGGGGGCTTCAGATGCTGAACGGAGCCAGCGCCGGCAGGGGGAGCCGGGGCGGCGAGCAGCGGGTCGGCCGCCGTCGCAGCCATGCGGGTGTGCGCGCGTCGACGACCCCCATTCTCC
Source organism: Triticum monococcum (assembly GCA_034509565.1). NCBI lineage: Eukaryota > Viridiplantae > Streptophyta > Magnoliopsida > Poales > Poaceae > Triticum > Triticum monococcum. Next base: position 73,827,971 of record CM067843.1, read on the forward strand.
ACTCTGAACCTGCAAGCGGGGGGCTGCGGTGGTGAGCGACGTGGGACTGCCGAGAGGGGGGCCGACGGGGCCGGGGTGGCCGCCGCCGGTGGGGGCTGGTGGGGTTGGGGAGCGGAGTCACGGGAGCTAGCCGTTGTCATGTGAATGTCACGGCAAATTCAGGTGGAGGTGAGTGCGGGTTGATTAAAGGAAACGGCAGGGGGTTTTGTGTAAAAGTGTGTGCGCTGACCGGTCCAGCCATCTGGCTGCCAATTGTCGAGCTGTGATTGGCCTGGAACTAAATCATCACATGAAATGCAAGTTGGGGTATGATGGAGTCAAATTTTGCAAGTTTGAGACTAAATCGTCACGTTTTGTGCAAGTTAGGATACCTGGGGTGCTATTACCTCCTCCATATAACTGAGCTCATCCTTGTTAGAAATTATCTAGGAAGCAACATTAACGTCCAGTGCCAATTGTGGCACAGTAGGGCCAACTATGTGCTCAAACTCCTTAGCGACATTGGCATCATCTGAGACTGCCAAAGCTGCCACTATGGGCACATCAGTAGCCACCACTATGGGCGCAACATGAGTTGTAGGGATCATCATGAGTGTCGTGATGAGCAGGCAAGGTGGGTCTCACGCTCCTCTAGGCCTTGTACACAAAAACGACCTCCTTAAGTGCTTGACACTGGCGGGAGAAGTGCATCTGCAAGCCACAATGAAAATAGTCCTAAGGTCTCCCTCTTTTGCCTCGCTTTTGCTACTTAGCCAGAGTAGGGGGTGGAGGCTCGCCGGAGGCATCCCAGTCCCCCCGCAACCCGACGTCGAGCGCGTCCAGGCCTTCCCATTGGTGGAGGTGCGCGGCTGCCTGGAATACGCCGACGACAACCACATCAGTTGGGCGGCGTACTTCCAACGCCGTCACGAGGAGTGGCCCGCCTCCACTAACAATGCCCTGGTGAGGGGGCGCCACAACACTGACGGCCGCCGCTTGTGGTGGGGTGTCCCTGGACGGACACTGCACCTCGTTCTTGAGCACCTCGAGGGCGGCAACCAGCCGCCGGTCCATTACCCGGCAGCCCCGGCGCCTGTCCCCCGCCGGAGCGGCGGCTGAATTTGGCTGCTGCGGTGCATGGCGAGTGGGTCCTCCTCCTCCTCCCATCCCCACTCGCCCGGATCGTCGGCGCTCTCCAGCGTCAAGGCCGAGCCCGTGGAGACGTCGCTAGGGCGACGCACCCATGGCGGCGTCCTCGTCATCAATGAGGGTGGCCGTGGTTCCTCTTCCTCCCGCCTCGTCAAACTGAAGACGGAGTTGGGGCTTGTCGCCGTGAAGAGCGAGCACGACGACTTGGCCGCCGCCGCCGACGAGACCGCACTCAAGTGAGCGCGCGAGGACTACGTCAAACTGGAGACGGAACGCCAGCACCGCGGCCTCGAGGAGCTCGCCGCCTGGCGCCGCGGCTGCGATGTGGGCGGCATCATCATCCTCGAGCACAGTGACGACGACGCACCTCCACCGTCAACCAAACCCGCCCGCCAAGGCAACGCAGGCGAGGGGTGCAGCAAGGACGGCGACGACGTGAAGAAGGAGGCCGACGACTATAGTGCCTTCGGCGCTTTCTTCGGCCTGTAGGAGGGGCGGTGGAAGGTGGCGCAGTAGTTTTTAATTGTGTTTTTAGTTTTGAATTATGTTTTAAAGTTTTTATGTACAAAAATCAATGAAATCACCTCATATGTGCCGAATTGTGCCGAATTTTGTCGTGTTTGGTCGATTTTGGCCGAGTTTACTTTTCAAATGGACGGCGTCTGGGTTCGGCTTGGGGCGGTGCGGTTGGGAATTCGACGCCCCCCACGCCTAAAATCTTGCCGGCGCGCCCCCAGGGGGCGATATTTCATTCAGGCGCCTGGGGGGCCGAACGGCCGGAGATGCTCTTAGGAACCACCTGTACATTGTTCCATGCAATGTCTCCTTGTAGAAATGAAGGATCAGATGACCTAGTTGCAGTAGAAACTTGACACTAGTAAGTGATAGTAGATTCTCATTCATTTAGTTACCCCACTACCTGGTCATAATATAAACCATATTTTCTAGCAAAATAAATAAATATAAACCATATTTATTTATTGTATAAAAGTAACCATGTGTACTTCCTTGGAAAGGTAATCATGCATACTAAAATACTCCCTCCGTTCCTAAATATAAGTCTTTGGAGAGATTCCACTATAGACCACATACGGAGCAAAATGAGTGAATCTAACTCTAAAATGCATCTATATACATCCGTATGTGGTCCATAGTGGAATCTCTACAAAGACTTATATTTAGGAACGGAGGGAGTAGATTCTTATTCCAAAGATGGTCATTTATCTACCAAAATCACAGGTGCCCATCATTACGACATTAAATGATGCAACACCGACTGGTGGACCTGGGCCATGTGTTTTTATTATATATTTTGTATATTTTTCTTTACTATTTTATGTTACATTTTTGCCTTTTGTGTTTTTACTATTTGTTTTCTTTTATCTTTTTTCCTTTTTGGGTAAAAATAAGCAATTTTGTAGACTTAAATAAACATAAACATATATTCGGATACACATGAAGAATCATTCCAAAATGCATAATGTTTTCTATACGAGTGAATAGTCTTTTACTCTCTCTATTCCTTAATATAAGATGTATTTGTTTTCTGATAAGATTTCACAATGTAAGGTGCTTTTCTTGTAATTTCTTACAACCCCTTTTTAGGCCTCCAGAAAAGGGATACTATCTCTCTCCTTATTGCTTGTATCTCTTCATTTCCTGTCCAACTGATTTACTTGCCGCAAACCAACAAATTAGCCAAGGGTAACTTCATCCTAAATTCTCTATAATTTCGTGACTTGGTCACCGTGTTGGAAAAATACACCTTACATAAAGTAACAAGTGAGTAATACCAGATAACCGTTGGTTCAAATATACATTATTTTTCATATATAATTTTGAAAATATAATGTTGGACAATATTGATGAACATATTATATAAAAATCTTTTCGATTATTTTATAGAAATCAAGAAGTATACGTTAGTACGGCGCATAGTGGTCCGCCCATTACCATTCTCCTTCGGCGGGCCTAGAGTAGCCATTGGAGCGGGCGTAACTATCTATCGCCATATGTGAGATGGAGCAGCCACTCGCCTACAGCGAGCTTCCAGTTGGGCCGGCCGAATTAGCTTCTTGCTGTTTAGTTCGATTTTATTTATCTTTTCTACCCCTAAAGAAAATTATCTTATTAAAAAATATATCTAAATACACATATTCCAAAACTTATATTTAATTACAAAATTAAAAACTGCAAATTTGGAAAATGTTTACACAATGTAAAAACATTGTTAGTATATTATTAGAAATGTTGATATCATTCAATTAAAATGTTTGTGAACATTTTAAAAATGTTCACATGTTTGAAAAATAAATATATGTGACATTTTTGAAAAATTTTATGCAATGTAAAAAAGTGTTTGTGTAATTCAGAAAATGCACGTTACATTTAAACAAAAGCATGCGTTTTACAAATGTCTTTGATACAATATTTTTAAAATGTTTCTATGGTTTAAAAAAATATTTTGTATCATTCAAAAGAATGTTCCAACATTATTTGGAAAAATTTAACGTGTATTTAGTCTAAATTTCAAAATCGTGTATTTAGAAAATATTAATCATGTATTTGAAAAATGTTAAACGTGTATAAAAAATGTTTTATATGTATACAAAATATGTAGAATGTTTATGAAAAAATATACATCAAAACATGTATGCAAAAAACATTAATCATGTATTTGAAAATGTTAAACATGTATAGAAAAATGTTCCAGATATATACAAAAATTGTATAATGTGTATGAAAAATTATACATGTGTTGCGACCATACGGCCCAAGAGGACGTGATGGATCGTCTCTGGCTCCTGATTACAAAGTGTACAAGTCACCGGGTGCGGAAGACCACATCTCTGAGTCTATCCACGGGTTGGATCGCCCCGGCACTCTCGACTTGATAAAAAAAGAATGCCCGATAGGCCGTCTGAGCTGAAAATTCTTCATCGCCCTCCCAGGCCCAGACAATGGCATCCTCAGTCAAGCAAATCAAGTTAGAAACTTTTAGGCAGTGAATTCTACAGTTAATTGACGCCTGATTTCGTCATGCGCACAACCTGCGATACGACATACTCCATCCGTTTGGTAATTGTAGCCTGTAGGGCTGAATAACCACTATCTGTGTTGGTAATAAGGAGTTGATTAGGTAAAAAAAAATAAGGAGTTGATTAGTTAATGGTGGGCGGTTATTCATAAATTAGAGAGAAACTGATAGGTAAGATAATGCATTTTAAAATGTAAACTTCAGCTTTTAGATCCTGGCTTGCATATGCGGATTGATATTGTTTCACAAGTTTTTGTTCCTTACTTCAAGCAACAAACACGACATCATCCAGGACGTATTGAGCAATGGATATGGACGTATGGTGTGGTTGCTTAAGGTCACCGGCGGCTAAGCAAGTAATATTCTCTTCCTTCTTAATCATCATCTGCGTAACGTTGGTACAATGGCCCTCCATGAGAGTGACAAGAAAATAGTCAAATCTTTGTACTGGAAGAGCCGTATAATCGGCAACTATTAAGTGAAGCAATTTTGTTTAATGATAGCAGACATGTATACTTATTTGAATGAATCAAACATGACATCCCGCTGAGGTATTATTGTGATTTTACTAGGCTAGCTCAACAGGCGCTTACGGAATCAGAGATCTGCTTGAGACAAGTGACGCTGAATTGTCTTGATCCTATTCATTGAAGTAACTTAGTCTAGTTGCTTGTTGACTGAAACAAGCGAGACAGACAACAAGTACAACTCGAAAATAATATTTTCAGGGGCAAAACGTTAAAACAATGTCTTACTATTCTCGGTAAGCGGCACCTTACTATATTTGCTCGGTCCCTGCGTGGACTTGCGTGGCACGGTATCTTTCCCTTTCAGACCTTTGCTACTGGTTATTGATCTATACTTGAGGGCTTCATTATCAAGCTGGGCAGCTTCCTTAATCCTTCTGAAAAATCAGCACCTTGCATTGCGGCGCATATTTGTTTGTTTATATGTGGGACTTGTTCCTCGCTGCTGCTGTTCAAGTAAGTGGGACGACGCTGGTTGATATTTGACATTTATTATTTGCATCACAGCTTGCTCTCCAGTGTGTCTGTAAGAAAAACTGGCGTTGATTCGCTCTTACTTCTCTTTGATCGAATGTGATCGGCTCCCACTAGTATGAAGCAAGGTGTAGAGATTTAAGAGGTCATTGGATACCACCGTTTTTCTTAATTTCAAAGTTTCAATAGAAGAAGGCCCGGTAATTCTAAGTTCCTCCTAGAGAGTTCGATGGGAATCTGTTAGAATCAGCTGAGATCTTTTCAAGAGATTCAATAGATGTTCGTGATGCTGCTTGCCTAGGGTTTACATCATGCATGTGCAATAAGATTTAGTTATTGGAGCTGGTCACCATGTTGCAGCCAATATTGAAGTACATTTACTGACTTCACCCCTTTCATTTCTTTTCCAGTGTCACACTCACATGCTTACACATATTTCTTAGAATTACATGTTTGCAAAATATTCATATGCGCCTGAAGCCTCTAGCAAGATTGGTGCTCTTGGCAACGATTGTTTTGCTTGTACTTTTTTTTTTAATCTCGTATAGGTCCTGAGCTATTCACCTTTGTGCTGCATCTCTAGCTGGCATCCTCAGTTTTTTTTTCCTTTTTCTGTTACAACTTGTCTGTTGGTGTTTCTCCAAGCCGCCGGTTGAGGGATTTATATTAAGTAAAAGCTGGGCTCACTTCAAACCTTCCGCCTAAAATATGGATCTACCGATACTAAAATATACTCCCTGAATCTATGGGAGAGATGAAGACTTAGGAGGCTCACCACAATCAGTTCATTCATCTCTTTTGTCGTAGATGTGTCGTAATCGACTAGTGCAATAGCAGACTCATTCTCATTCCAATAAACGAAATACTCATTTGATCTGCTGAGTTCCACAAGTTTGTTCTACGTTTCTTCCTTTTTCACAGTGGAAGAGGGGAGGGCGTCCTCATCATCCGAAAAGAAAAACAGAGGCAGAAACAGATTTCATTCCACATCTGAAGCTTCGTTGTCCTTGCTGGATTGTTTATTTTATGCCTTTTGACATCTTTTCTTTTCCTTACCTATTCAATTAATGGGCACCTAGTCTAGAGAAAACTGCATTATATATCGTGGTCATAAGATGATTTTTCTTGATGGGCTATGTTGTAAAGTCGGTTCTCATGTACTCAAAACTCTCCTTCTTAATTAATGAATGAGACAAATCTTTTGTCTCTGTTTAAAAAAAAAGATGATTTTCTTACTTCAGTTGCTCAGAAAGTGATTAATTTGACCACTCTACTCATTTTAATTGAACACACGCTGGTATACCCCGCTGAGTTATTCTATTTTACCAACAAAGAATTCAGACAAGTCACATTGAATTGTCCTGATTCTATGGATGTAAGTTAGTCTAGTCGCATGTTGACTGACAAAAGTGCGGTGAAAAATATCGTGAGGTAGAATAAATCGTGAAGACTTTACTATTCTCGGTGAGCCACACCTTGTGCATATCCCCTTTTCTATGTGAGACTTTAGCATCGTGGAAATGTGGGAGCCCTGATATTTTCGCTGCAGCTACCATCTCAACTATGATGGACGACTTGAGTTGATATTTTACAATTAAAATAAATATTTGCATTACAGCCTTGTTCTCTAATGTAATATTGGAGTTCTTTATTTTGCATAGTTCAAATATTACATTTAGAAGTTCCAATAAAAATATTCTACATGTTCATATGGATGTATATTACACATGTGTGATGGTTGGTAATGAAATAAGTAAACATGTGAGCTACACAATGATTTCTAAGTCGTGAACTGTATGTGCACTGCACCTAATCCAATATCATGATTTTATCATTTTTGTGCAGCTCACATAGTTACTTATTTCATCGTCAAAATTTGCACATGTGTAGCATACACCCACATGAACATGTAGATTTTTTTTTATAATTTCTAAAATCTTTAAAAGATCACCTTGGCACTATTTAAAATCTAGTGCTCACTGGATCTCGTGCATCATAGTGACTTTTCGCATTGACGCGCTATTACTTACTCCCTCCTTACCATAATATACAAAGTTTTTGCAGTTTAAAATAAACTGCAAAAACGTCTTGTATTTTTGTCACATAGGTAGTATTTTACTGTGGTGAAAGGTGATTAGAGGTAGCACTTTCCTGTGGTGAAAGGTGATTTAGCCTCCACTACTTACGGTCACTGCTTATTAGTCTCTGCATTCTCTTGGCCGGCCAGTCGACGTGGACAGGTCAATGTTCCATATCCTACACAGAATGGATGTATGTGATGAAGAGTTTTGGTCAAGCCTTAGCCTATCCTATCCATCCCTGTGCACGTGCTCTTCCTAGAGAAAGGTTAATTATTAGGAGTAATAATTAGAGTAGGAGAAAAGTATTTTCCACCGAGCTGAGAATGCAAGGTTTCCAGTCCCAGACATGAACTTTTCTTTTCCTCTAGAAAGATAAGATAAAATTAAAGGTATGCATGCACTTCCTTTGATCGTTCAGTTTTACTCCCTCTGTTTTTAAATATAAGCTTTTTTAGTGATTTCAATGCGGACTACATACAAATGTATATAGACGTATTTGAGTGTAAATTCATTCATTTTGCTCTGTATGTAGTCTCTATTGAAATCCCTAAAGGTCTTATATCTAGAAATGGAGGGAGTACTTACTTGTTAGTTGACGTTTTTTTCTTTCTAAAACAGATGTTGGTGATCTCGTGCTCATGCAGTTCCTGCACGCTGCGTCGAGTGGAAGACACTCTCGGTTGTCATTGTCAGGGTAGATCTTATCTCTACTTTTAGGTGTTACTATAAGAATGGTTAATCCAGCTGACGTTGGATGGTTCATAGGTATGTTCCTTTTCTTCAGTTTGTTTCTATTGTTGGAAGATGACGGAAGTTTTTACTAAAGCAAGTGAAACCTTCATAGGTACTTACGTAGGTCAGTGTATGCTTATGTATATACGTTGGAGCAACTCTAGCGGTCGTCAAAAGCCGTATGGAGCATGCTCCATAATGTTTTCAAGGCTGTCAGAGCTTGTGCGTGAACACATAGTCGTCAAACCGCAGTCTACATACATAATTTTTTTGTTAGCATTTTTCTGAAATGTCTTGTTTCAACCTTAGCCATTCAAACTGTGAACAAAAGTAAATCAAACATCAAAAAATTAATTCAAAAATAGTTCGTTCTTATAATAGGGGTCAAATTTGGCGCATTTACACAAAATTTGTGACTTAAATATCATTGAACAACATTTTCCTGTACAACATTGTCTGGGGAAATACTTAATAACCTAGGTAACCACGCAAGATGGTACGGGCCAGCGGTTGGATAACTGACTCTCAATGCAGATCGATAACTGGCCGTGACATACTTTGAACACATCCTCCACTTCATCGCGTTGTGAGCACGTTGTAACGGGTGTTGATCAGAATCATGTTGTAAATCAAGATGAGATCCCACACAAGTAAGGTTGTACAAGTAAGGTTGTACATTTAAGTCCTTATACCCATGACTATTTTCATCTTATTGTTTACACCCAAAAAATTGTTATTTAAAAGGTCCAGAAAACCGTAACATTTTACAAGAATAATAATTTGCTTCAATCTTTGTCATAGAGCACATCCTCCCATGAGTTTAATACCTAGGGTCACTCCTTGGTGAAAAGGTAAAGGGCTATCTACAATTCGAAACCATATCATAAAGGTAATCAACAGCCTATATATAATCTTACACATCCACCAATCTTGTATGAGCATGAGAAATTCATGATGCACGTTTTCACATAATAATGTTACTTACCACACTTTTATGCTTTGGAGAGTATGTTTGATGAACCTATTAACCCTACAATTTTTACCATAAAAATCACCTTCCAACAACTTTTACATGATGTTTCATTTTTAGTTTTATTTTATTCCAAAAATACCAAAAATATTTATCCCACATTATCTTTTAATAGCCTTGTGGAACTAGTAAGACTATTAAGGATTGACACACTTGTTAGAACTATAGAGGATACAAGCGAAGTTTTATTTGTGTTGTGGAACATTCAACCAACTGTTAGAGGGTACCGGTACCTCCATGGATTGATACCTTGGTTGCTCGGTGATGGGAAACTGTACATTGCAAACTCCAACACTGGGGAGGCCAACAAGTGAAGTGAGGAAGAAGAGTGGGTGGGAAAAGCTATTGTACAACGCCACTTCAATTCTTGCGATCTCATGAGTGGCGGGAGGCTAGTGTCACCCGCCACTGCTAACTTTTGGCACATCTGAGCCCGCGGGGAGAAATATATTTTTGGTGGACCACAGCTGCCACAGGTACCTAATACATCAGTGGTGGGCACCACACGATGGCCCACCGCTTAGCGCATTTACCCCAGGGCTACTCCTATACTAATATAGTAGTGGCATGCACAATTTAATACCCGCCACTAGTTCTAGGCTAGATTACTAGTGGCAGGTCCCATAATCCACCCGCCTCTAATCTGACCCCACATATAAACAAATTTCTAGTAGTGCAAATTCTTGCTTAGATTAAGATGTAATCATGTTATGACATTTCCAACAGCAGTAAGGAAATTAAATGTATTCTTTGTTATATATTTTTTCGAGAATGACTTTGTTATATTTGTAACATGCATGAACACTTGCTTAAGACAACATATGCTACATTACATTGTTCTAGAAGCAAAGCAATCAAATTATTATTTTGACCCGAAACTGTAGGTATTTCTTCCCACGGTATATATTTCTCATAAAGCCAAGTCTATGTACAACAAAGTGGAAGAAAATCAAATGAAATCTAAGTAACCAGCTAAAGCCTAAAAGCTAGAACTATAACATAGTTACAACAACAAAGACAAACATTGCAGATGGTACCAGGTGTAAGTATATTTCTTATTTGAAATGCTGCACCCAGTCCGAAAGGGGTCCCTATAATTTTCGTTTGGCCCGTAGCACTATCCATTGCAACTCTTCTTTGAAGCAACTTCTGCAAGCATAAATGCTCGGAGCAATTGCTCTAAAAATGAAGGCATTCCTGGTATTCTAGATGGCCAAAGTGAAGGAAATATGCCCTAGAGGCAATAATAAAGTTGTTATTTATATTTCCTTATATCATGATAAATGTTTATTATTCATGCTCGAATTGTATTAAACGGAAACTTAGTACATGTGTGAATACATAGACAAACAGAGTGTCCCTGGTATGCTTTACTTGACTAGCTCATTAATCAAAGATGGTTAAGTTTCCTAGCCATGGACATGTGTTGTCATTTGATGAATGAGATCACATCATTAGAGAATGATGTGATGGACTAGACCCATCCGTTAGCTTAGCACTATGATTGTTTAATTTATTGCTATTGCTTTCTTCATGATTTATACATGATCCTATGACTATGAGATTATGCAACTCCCGAATACCGGAGGAACACCTTGTGTACTATCAAATGTCACAACGTAACTGGGTGATTATAAAGATGCTCTACAGGTGTCTTCGATGGTGTTTGTTGAGTTGGCATAGATCGAGATTAGGATTTGTCACTCCGTGTATCGGAGAGGTATCTCTGGGCCCTCTCGGTAATGCACATCACTATGAGCCTTGCAAGCAATGTGACTAATGAGTTAGTCACGGGATGATGCATTATGGAACGAGTAAAGAGATTTGCCGGTGACGAGATTGAACTAGGTATGATGATACCGACGATCAAATTTCGGGCAAGTAACATACCGATGACAAAGGGAACAACGTATGTTGTTGTGCGGTTTGACCGATAAAGATCTTCGTAGAATATGTAGGAACCAATATGAGCATCCAGGTTCCGCTATTGGTTATTGATCGGAGATGTGTCTTGGTCGTGTCTACATAGTTCTCGAACCTGTAGGGTCGGCACGCTTAACGTTCGATGACGATATGTATTATGAGTTATGTGATTTGATGTACCGAAGGTTGTTCAGAGTCCCGGATGAGATCACAGACATGACGAGGAGTCTCGAAATGGTCGAGACAAAAAGATTGATATATTGGAAGGTTATATTCGGACACTGGAATGGTTCCGAAGTGTATCGGATATTTTCCGGTGTACCGGGAGGTTACCGGAACCCCCCGGGGGATTAATCGGCCACAATGGGCCTTAGTGGAGAAGAGAGATGGCCGGCCAGAGGTGGCGCCCCCTTGCCCAGTCCGAATTGGACAAGGGAAGGGGGCGCCCCCCCTCCTTCCTTCTCTTCTCTCGTCTTTCCCTTCTTCTCCTTCTTGGACAAGGAAAGGGGGAAACCTAATCCTACTAGGAGTAGGATTCCTCCCCCCTTGGCGCGCCCCTTTTGGTCGGCCGGCATCCTCCTCCCCTCCTTTATATACGGGTGAGGGGGGCACCCCATAGACAAAAATTTGATATTTAGTCATATGCGGTGCCCCTCCACAGTTTTCCACCTCGGTCATATTGTGGTAGTGCTTAGGCGAAGCCCTACGTCAGTAGCTTCATCATCACCGTCAACACGCCATCGTGCTGATGGAACTCACCCTTGGCCTCAGCTGGATCAAGACTATGAGGGACATCACCGAGCTGAACATGTGCAGATCGCGGAGGTGCCATGCGTTCATGTCGGGACCCCGATCCTAAGTCACACCGATCTAGCATGTAACACATCATATCACTTTGCGGCCTCACACACGGTATTCCCATGGGTGCCACCTTACTTGGCCCGGGACCGTTTGCGCCTTTTGGCTCACGTATATGATAGTGTCGCTAGCATCCATATGACAGAGAACCCGGGCCGACATGACTAGTCGTGAACCCAAGGTGGCACCAACTTACGGGGACAGGCATACATGAATCAACATCGAGCATGTCGGTCAGCAGCGTGTGAATCCGGGCTGTAGCACTGGGCTAACAGGACTCCAGGAACCAGGGCTGTAGCAGGCTAGGCAGGACTCCGGATGTCACCGCGTGACATTTCCCCAAGGGACAGACACAGGAATGAAGTGAATCACATGCCGGCCAGTCAAGTGTTCCGGAGCAGTAGTGCTGGGCTAGCAGGACTCCGGTGAACCGGGCTGTAGCGGACTACTATGGCTCATGGAAGCACAAGACTACATTTCCCCATAAGAGAGGCTACCAGGGATAAACAACTAGGTTGTCGAATCCCACACATAGCAATACACGTTACACGTACGCATAACATGCAAGTATGTGCTGTACAACATGGCATCACAACATAACTCAAACTCATATAGATAAAGGCCCAGAAGAGCCACATAGCATTCCATACAAACAGAGGTCTCATGACCCATCATTCAGAGCATACAAGCAACGGAAGCATTACATGTCTGAGTATAGACAACTACAAAAGGAAAAGACTAAGAAGCCTGACTAAACATGACCCTCCCAAGGGTACAAGATCGTAGCTGGGATACAAGCTACTCCTCGAAGTCACTAGTGTAACCGACTGCAAAACATAAATAAGAAAACGTGAGTACGAAGGTACTCAGCAAGTCTTACATCAGAACTATCTACATATGTAACATTATCAACAAAGGGGGTGGTGGAGTCTTAACAACAGCAAGCCAACTTTGACTCAGTGGCTAATCTATACTACGAGTATTAGAAACTTCTTTGAGGTGAGGAGGCGCACACGAGTCCACATATTCACCATATCAATACTCCACTATGGATCCGTTCCCATCTTCCTACAAGAAGGCCATCCATAGCACTCACGCTTATCTTGCGTATTTTAGAGTATCCACTTCAAGTTGTCTATGTACTACATAAGTTCTCCAAGTTTCCATATCCGAGGAAAATGGCTATTCGAATAGATAATGTTAACCCCGCAGGGGTGTACTTCTTCACACACGCTCTCGCCACTTATCGCCCTGTACACGTCATGTACCTCGGCAACCTTCAAGCGGAAGCTGGGCGAGGGTGTCGGCCATGACCTGACTAACCACACAAGTCTCTCGTCCAAGTTTATCGCCTATTCGAGTTCCATCCGCAAGGAGTTCCGGCCGAAGTCCCCAGTATAGCCCCAAACGATGTGTGCAGGGTTCCCAAGCCCACCATCTGGGTGCCACTTGGTACACCGTGCCACGATGCCTAGTCTGTCCCAAGCCCGTCCCGTCGGACACCACCCGGTAGACAATTAGCACTACCTACAAACGCTAGAAACTAGTTGCAACTCCTGGACAGAGATCAAGTAGATTAATAAGCCGAGAGGGGCCGGATAACCGGAACCCAATGTGTGGTAGTAACTGGACTTGGACAACATACACAGATCTCAGTGCTTAGGGACGGTTCCAATGAGACAACCCACCATGTACTCCTACATGGCCTCTCATGGCTACCTGTACCAAATCATGTTCACACACTTAGCCTTTATCGGTAGGACATGTTCACCACTCCGATTCATTCCTGATGAATCAGACTTGACACAACTCTAAGCATAGCTGGCATAAAGAAAACAAGCATGGATGAGTAGGCACATCAAGGCTCAAGCAACTCCTACTCATGCTAGTGGGTTTCAACTATTTACTATGGCAATGACAGGTCATGCAGATGAATGGGTTCAACTACCGCAGCAGAAAAGTAGCAGTTGAATCATAGTTGTCCTAATGTAGTATAAGGAGCAGGAGCGAGAGAGTGGGATTTATCGAAATGCTCAAGGGGGTTTGCTTGCCTGATAGAACGACGAAGGGGCACTGGTCCTCTGATAGGTACTCGGGAACACCTTCCGGAGTGGAACCTATCGAGAAGAAACGGTGCCGGCAATCAATACACAAACAATGCAACAATATGATGCATGAACATGACATGTGCAAATGGTACTGTTTGGGCTAATGCAAGATGCTACCAAGTTGGTTGAAGCCCATTTGAATCAAAGATTCAAATGCAATTCAAAATGAAGCATTTAAAATGCCCATATTATGTTTTCACTTATACAGCATGTATAAGTTGGTTTTTCATGCATGTAACTGGCATAAATGGATTCCTTGCATTTTTCTGATAATTTTTCATATGTAAATTATTTCATTATGAGCTATGGTTGAATTATTATGATTTTTTGAAGTTTAAGCAATATTCTGGAATTCCTGAGTTAAAATAATTCCAGAAATCATTTATTGCATCAGCTTGAGGTCAGCACTGCGTCAGCAGGTCAACTATCTTGACCCAGGTCAAACCTGACCAGTGGGACCCACTGGTCAGTGACTAACTAAACTAACCTAGTTTAATTAGCACTAACCTAGGTTAAACTAATTAGTTTTAAACCTAAACTAGACTAATTAACCGGGCGGGGCCCGCGTGTCATAGACCCAGGGGAGGTCAAATCCCCTGGTCAACCAGGCAAAACTGCCGGCGGCTCGACGCCGGCGAGGCCAGACGCGGTGGTGCGCCGCGGGTTTTGCCCACAGGGAGCCATTTGGCGCGCGAAGTGGAGCAACGGGATGCAGACGCTCGTCCGCATCCAGCCGTGGTGGTGGCGTGGCCGGAGAGTGGCCCGAGTGGCGCCGGCGACGACGAGTGTGGCGGCCGGAGTTCGGCCAGGTGTGCGTGGAGTGTTGCGGGACACGACAGGAGCTGCGAGCAGGCCCGCTTGACTCGACGGAGTGCACTGAGTGCAATGGCGAGCTCGGTTGCGAGCTGCGGTGGCCCTGGCCACGGCGGCGACATGGCCGGCGGCACGGAGCTCTCGGCTCCGGTGGCAGAGGCAGCTAGAGGAGAGGAACAAGCTCGGGGAGGAGGGAAAAAGGCGGCGGAGCTCATAGAGAGGCTAACGGAGGACTCGGCAGGCGCGGGGATGGCCGGTGGGCAGCAAATCGACGGCGAGGATCTCCGGGCCCCGAAGTTGAGGAAGACGTCGGGGACGGTGTTGCAGGGCCTCCGGCGAAGGCTAGCTCGGCATGGAGGTTGAGGGAGACACGGCGGAGCGTCTGGGCATGTCCAGGGGGCGAGGGGGAGGCAGTGGCCGCGGTGGTGCTTGTCGTCGGCGACGGTAGCGCTTCGACCGTCGCAGGAGAGAGAGACAGAGGAGGGAGGGCGCTCGAGGGAGAGATAGGGAGAGGTGCAGGGGGTCGTGGCATCTCCAGGGACGTCCAGAGGGAGGCGGCAAGCAGGAGGTGGCCGGACGTGCGCCGGCGTGCGTCGTCCACGCGCTCGGCGTCCGCCTGGCGTGGTGGAGACGACGACTGGCAGGGCCAGCTGGCTGGGCCGGCCAGCTGGGCCGCACAGTGTCAGGCCTCAGGTAAGTGGCCCAGGTAAGTGTTTTTCCCTTTTTTGTTTTCTTTTCTATTTTTGACATTTGTTTTTGACTTAAAATAAATACCAGCACAATTATAAAAATGTTGAGATTCCTTGTGACCACTAGTTATAATATACCAGAGGCCCTCACCAATTTCCAACATTTTTGGAGCCCCTAAAATATTTATATTATTTTAAACAGCTCCAATTCAAATACATATGGGTTCATTCAAAAATCCAAAATGTTTAGCAAAAATGTGCATCACCTCTGGTTGTTGCTTGCAACATTTTCCAAAGACCATGAACATTTTTTAAGAGCATTTTGGGTTTACTGAAATTCCATTTTTAAATTGAACCTATTTGAATTTGCTTTGGTGCTAGGGTTTGAAACATTCCCCATTTCAAATTCATTTGAAACTTAAACATGATGCACAAAGCAAGCCTAGATCATACCAGAACTAGGGATGTGACAACTCGCCCCCACTCGGAAGAATCTCGTCCCGAGATTCAGGAGTTGGCGGAAAGAAAGCGGGGTACTCAAGTCGAAGACGATCTTCTTGCTCCCAAGTAGCTTCTCTCTCGGAATGATGAGACCACTAAACCTTGAGAAACTTGATGTTATGACATCGAGTGACATGCTCTGCTTGATCCAGAATGCGAATGGGGTACTCTCGATAAGTGAGGTTATCTTGGAGATCAAGCGTTTCGTGATCCACTCCGCGGATGTGATCCAAGAAGCAACGCCTGAGTTGAGAGACGTGGAAGACATCATGAACTCGAGAAAGATGTGGGGGTAGTTCCAACTGGTAGGCAACCTCTCCTCGTTTAGCGAGAATGCGAAAAGGACCAATGAAACGAGGAGCCAACTTGCCCTTGATACCAAAACGATGGGTATCCTTCAAAGGAGTAACCCGAAGGTAAGCCTTTTCGTCAACTTCATAAGCCACTTCCTTATGATGACGGTCATACTGGCTCTTTTGACGAGATTGGGTTGTTTTCAAATTCTCACGAATACTGCAAACTTGATCTTCTGCTTCCTGAATCATATCTGGTCCAAAGAATTGTCTTTCACCGGTTTCTGACCAGTTCAAAGGTGTTCGACATCTTCGTCCATATAGAATCTCGAAGGGTGCTTTCCTAAGACTGGATTGATAGCTATTGTTATAAGCAAACTCGGCGAAAGGAAGACACTTCTCCCAATCCATACCGAATGAGATAACACAAGCTCTAAGCATGTCTTCGAGAATTTGGTTGACCCTTTCCACCTGACCACTTGACTGAGGGTGGAAAGCGGTACTGAAAGAAAGATGGGTTCCCATGGCATTCTGGAAACTTTCCCAGAAATGAGAGGTGAAAAGACTGCCATGGTCTGAATTGATCTCTAGTGGAACACCATGGAGTGACACTACTCGGGAGATATATACGTCGGTGAGATGACTAGCAGTGATACTCTCTCGAACAGGTAGGAAGTGAGCCACTTTGGAAAGACGATCAATGACTACGAAGATAGCATTATTTCCTTTCTTGGTCCTGGGAAAGCCGGTGATGAAGTCCATACCAACTTTGTCCCATTTCCACTCAGAAATAGCTAAAGGTTGAAGGGTGCCAGCAGGTCTTTGATGCTCTGCCTTAACGCGACGACAAATGTCACAGTTGGCAATATACTGAGCGATTTCTCTCTTCATCCTAGTCCACCAGAACCTCTGGCGTAGGTCCTGATACATCTTTGTACTACCGGGATGAATCGTGAGAGGGGATTCATGGGCCTCCTTAAGGATCAGTTGTTGCATCTGTTGACATTTGGGAACCACCAAACGGTTTCCAAAGTAAACAATACCTTGTTCATCCATAGAGAAACAACGAGCAACTCCCTTGGGAATATTTTTCTTGATCCAGGAGATTCCCGTATCATGCTTCTGAGCCTCTATGATCTGATCCGTAAGGGTAGGTTTCGCCACCAAGGTAGAAAGGGAACCATGAGAAGCTATGTGAAGGTTAAGCTTACAGAATTCCTCATGGAGGGGTGGTTGACATTGTTGCAACATGAGGTTGTTGCAATAGGATTTACGACTTAAAGCATCAGCCATGACATTGGCTTTGCCTGGGGTGTAGGTGATTCCTAAGTCGTAATCCGAGATCAACTCCAACCAATGTCTCTGTCTGAGATTCAGATCCGGTTGGGTGAAGATATACTTGAGACTCTGATGGTCAGTGTAGATTTCGCAACGGTTACCAAGAAGGTAATGTCGCCAGGTCTTAAGTGCATAGACTACGGCTGCAAGCTCCAGATCATGTGTAGGATAATTTTCCTCATGTGGATGCAACTGTCGAGATGCATAGGCAATCACATGATGATCCTGCATAAGAATCCAACCTAGTCCTTGAAACGAAGCGTCGCAATAGATAACAAAGTCTTTAGTGAAATCCGGTGGCACGAGTATGGGCAAAAAAGTCAGGCGTCTTTTCAGTTCCTGAAAACCGTGCTCACACTGTGGGGACCACTCAAACTTTTTATCTTTCTTGAGAAGTTCCGTGAGAGGTTTGGCCACTTTGGAGAAGTTTTCAATGAAGCGGCGACAATAACTGGCTAAACCAAGGAAACTCCTAACTTGCTTGACCGTTTCGGGTGGGGTCCAATCGAGAACGGCTTTAACTCTCTCGGGATTGACAGCAATGCCCTTACCAGAAATCACGTGGCCTAGATAGGTCACTTCTGGCAACCAAAATTCACACTTGGAGAACTTGGCATAAAGGCGGTGCTCTCTGAGTTTTTCTAACACAAGTCTAAGATGTTCGACATGCTCTTCCTTGTTCTTCGAGTAAATGAGAATATCATCAAGGTAAACCACGACGAACTTATCCAAGTACTCCATAAAGATCGAGTTCATCAAGCGGGAGAAAGTAGCTGGAGCATTGGTTAGGCCGAAAGACATCATGGTGTACTCGTATTGACCATAACAAGTGACAAAGGCCGTTTTGGGGATGTCCCCATTTCTGATTTTGATTTGGTGGTAGCCTAACCTCAAATCCATCTGTAAGTGCATCTAGTGCCACCCCTAATTGGTTTTGGAGTATTGACGACAAACCTAGTTGAGGGACTAATGTGTTTGTGAGAATTGCAGGATAACACAGGTAGAAGTCCCTCATTGATTCGGTTTTATTACCAGAGATGACCCCTAAAAATGTACGAAGACACTGAAGACAAGGGTGGTATATGAAGATATTCACATTGAAGTCTATGACAAGAGAAGACACCACGTGAAGCCTATGGAACTCGAAGACTTAGATGTTTCGTAGTTCTTTTTCATTTGTGTTGAGTCATAGGAACCACAATACTGTTAAGTGGGGTCCAAGAGAACCAGTCAGAATGACTTAAGTGATGCCTAATTCAAATCCTATGTCTTCGAGCGAAGACTATGAGAGCAAATCTTGTCCAGAGTCGGACAAATCAGCTTTACTTGTAGCCCAAGTAAAGTTGCCGTGTGAGTTCGAAATCTGACCATTGGAACACGTGTCAGTTCCTTAGTGACCCAGGGTCATTTCGGACAAATCAGGTCGGGTTGCCCAGTGGCTATAAATAGTCCCCCCCCCTACAACCATAAATGGTTGGCTGCTCAGATTTTAGTGCACGGCTTTTGTCGTTTGAGAGCAACCCACCTCGAAGCCTTTGAGAGAAAATTTCCTAGCGAGGAGAAAAGCCCTAACCACCCAGAGCCAGAGAGAATTGGGCATCACTTAAGTCTTCTTGTCTGAGTGATCTGAAGACTTATTACACTTGAGGACTGTGCATCCTCCAGACGGTTAGGCGTCGCGTTCTGAGCATCCAAGAGACATTGTGGATTGCCGGTGAACAAAGTCTGTGAAGGTTTGGGAGTCTACCTTGAAGACTTACCAGAGTGATTGGGCGAGGTCTGTGTGACCTTAGCTCAAGGGGAATACGGTGAGGACTGGGTGTCCTGAGCTGCGTGTTCAGGACTGGGTGTCCGGGACTGTGTGTCCTTTGGTTTAAATACCTAGCCGCCCTAACCAGACGTACAGTTGTCACAGCAACTGGAACTGGTCCAACAAATCATTGTCTTCAACGAGTCACTGGTTTCATCTTCACTTCCCTTTACTTACTTTTACTCTTTGTGAAGCCATTGCATGCTTGCTCTATCTTGTGTCTTCACAACATAACTGTATGATTTGATTGGCTTCATAACTTCTTCCTACCCGATCCTTATTACACTGCAGCTACTTGTCATTGTGCTTTCACTCTATTGAATAATTGACCATGGCTTGCCTAGTGTAATCTAACTCCCGCTGCATAGTGATAGGCATATCTCTACTGTTCGTCTTCATAACCTTCACGTTTGGAAGACTTTCATAAAAATCGCCTATTCACCCCCCCTCTAGTTGATATAACGCACTTTCAATTGGTATCAAAGCAAGGTGCTCCCTTGTTCTGTGTGATTCGGTTTAATCACCTGGAGTTTTAGCTATGTCGACTGCAGGGATAATCAAAGTCTCCGCTGCGTGCCCCGTCTTCGATGGAACTGAATATCCTTACTGGAAGAATAAGATGCGCATGCATCTTGAAGCCATTGATGTCGACCTATGGTATGTCGTCGAGAACGGCGTTCCCAAGGCCGGAGAAGGTGTCACTGCTGCTGATGTCAAGAAGTTCACTCAACTGGACTCTACTGCCAAGAATATCATCTGTGGTCATCTGACCAAAGGACAGTATGGCCGTGTGAGTGCCTTGAAGACATCCAAGCTGGTCTGGGACTAGCTCTCCAAGGTCAATGAAGGCATCTCGACTCAGAGAGATCAAAGAATCAGTGTTCTTCGCAACCTCTTCAACCACTTCAAGCGAAATGACAATGAGAATGTCCAGCACACATTTGACCAGCTCACTGACATCACAAATGAGCTTCAAGCCCTCGGCGCCACTGAGATCACCAAACATGAAATCGTCAAGACGCTGCTGAGATCACTTGATAGTTCGTTTGACATCCTAGCCCTGATGATTCAAGAACGTCCAGACTTCAAGACACTCGATCCGTCTGACATACTTGAGAGGCTCAACACACATGAGTTTCAGCTTTCTGAGAAAAGAGATATCTACGGTCCAAACTATGGGCGAACTCGTGCCTTGAAGGCAAAAGCTGTGTCCTCATTTGAAGAAGAATCTGACAGCAGTTCTGATGATCCTGAAGACATTGGAAGGAAACTTGCAATGCTAGTGAAGAAGTTCCAGAAATTCACCAAGAAGAAAGGCTTCGGAAAGTCTTCACGATCAAGCTCAAGGAATGATGAAGCTTCTGCTCATGACTACAAGAAGAAAACATGTCACAAGTGCAAGAAAACTGGACACTTCATCTCTGAGTGTCCACAGTGGGACAATGAGAACAGAAAGAAGAAGAAGAGCAAGGAATATGACTCTAACGACAAGAAGAAGAAGAGATACTCAAAGTCTTCTTCCAAGTCTTCCTCAAAGTCTTCATCACACAAGAAGGGCTCAACTGGCAAGGCTCGTGCGTTTGTTGGCAAGGAAATGGATTCAGAGGAGGAGTCTGCTCTGAGGAGGCAGAGGTGGAGTTTGAGGAGGAATCTGATTCTGGCATTGCGAGTCTGGCTACAGCTTACGTTGCCAAGTCCATCTTCAACACTGAAGACAATGACTTCATCACCAACACCGATGCAAATGACAAGGACGACTCCACTCCTACCTACTGCTTCATGGCATGCGGTGCCAAGGTAAAACACACACTACTCACTATCAAACATCCAGTGACGATGATTCTGATTGTGATTCAAAACCCAGCTACAAAACACTTGCTAAAATTGCAACTGAACAACAGAAAGCCATGGAACATATTCAAAAACTGTTAGACAGAAGCGATGATCTGTTGGGTGCTGAAATGACTCGATCTGAATCCTTAATCAAAGACATAAAAAATCTTCATGTTAAGTATCAGGAACTTGAAGATCGTCATGATACTCTCTCAACAACTCATGAAAAGCTCTCCTATGATTATCTTCAAAGGAAGCAAGATCTTGAGAAATTGAGAGCGGCTCATGAAGATCTTCAAAAGGAAAACGAGTCACTTCGCGCCGAACAGATCAGTTCCGCTCAGGAAGGATTTGAACCACCATGCCTTAAATGCATTGAGCGTGATAATGCTACTTCTGTTGCTGAATGTTCCACTGCTACTGCTTTTGCAATATCTTCAACTGTTGAAGTGGTAACTAACCCCTCTGCTGAGGATACCACTGCTATTGCTGATGAGAATGCTAGGTTGAAGACATTGCTTGAAACAGGGATGTACAAAAGTCTCAAAGGACATCAGACATTATGTGATGTCCTCAAGAAGCAGATTCTGAACCGAAACCCTAGGAAAGAGGGTGTTGGGTTCGTGAGGAAAATTAATGCAGATGGCTCTTACTAGAAACCTGAGCAGTACCCCAAAACCACATGGGTTGCTGCAAAGGAATCCTCAGCAGATCCATCCAATCTGTCTGGCTTCACCTGTGCTAACCCAATTATCATTGATGAATCCTTTGATGCAAACTATAAGCTGTTTAGAAATCAGAATGGTGAAGTGTTTGCCAGATACATTGGTACTAACTGCAGGAATGGACCGCCTATGAAGAAGATCTGGGTTCCAAAAACGTGTCTGGAGAATCTTCCTGTGAATGTCCTCATGACACCTCACATGAAGAAGACAAACCTCAGACCAAAGGCTTCATATGGTCCAAAGGCTTCATACAGACAGAGGACTCACTTGAGTCGCACTAACGCAAATGTTTTGCAGGGAAACCATACTCAGGCATATGAATATGAGAGCGGTTCTTCAAACCGTCATATTCATATGACCAAGAACTATTTTGCCTATTCTTATGAGTACTATTGCCCGCCTGCTAGACTGTTTGCTAGGGCTCCAAAGCCAAAATTCTCAGATGCTGCACTTAGACTTATTGCTTCTAAGCCACCCTTGAAGATGTGGGTGGTTAAGAAAGCTTAACTCTCTTTTGCAGGGAAAGGTCTCCAGCAGAAAACCAAAATCTTCTGACGCTATTGCCGGGGACCTTAAAAATCTTGTGGGGCGCAAGATCAAATGCCCGAATGGCATCACTATGTATTTCGTTCCTGCATCGCATGCTACTCTCCCTATTAGTCCTAACCTGGATCTAAGTTTTCATAACCCACTGGGTCGTCAAATGTTTTTTCTTCACAATTCTCTTCGTGAAGCCTATCCCCCTAACTGCACTATAGGGTACGACACCAGCGTCTTCAGAGTGGATTATTGATAGTGGGTGTACAAATCACATGACTGGCAAAAGAAGCCTTCTTATGGACTCAACCTTACGTCCATCCGACAAGAGCCACATCACATTTGCTGACACTGGTAAAAGTAAGGTATTGGGTCTAGGTAGAGTTGCAATCTCAAAGGATCAACACATGGACAAAGTCATGCTTGTTGAATCCCTTGGCTTCAACTTAATGTCTGTCTCAATGCTTTGCGATTTGAACATGGTCGTAATATTTGGAAAATATCGTTGCCTGGTACTAATGGAATCTGACAAGTCTCTAGTGTTTGAAGGGTATCGGAAAGATGATCTATATGTGGTAGATTTCTCAGCAGGGCCACAGCTTGCAGTATGCCTTCTGGCAAAGGCTTCAGAATGCTGGCTTTGGCATCGGAGGCTTGGGCATGCTGGCATGAGGAACCTCCACACCCTTGCAAAGAAGAAGCATGTCATAGGCATCGAAGACGTCAAGTTCAAGAAAGATCACTTATGCGGTGCCTGTGAAGCAGGGAAGATGACGAGGGCAAAACATCCCTCGAAGACAATCATGACCACTACTCGACCCTTCGAACTACTTCACATGGATCTTTTTGGTCCCACTCACTACTCAACCTTTTCCACTACTGCTTGCCTCTATGGCTTTGTCATTGTTGATGATTACTCTAGATATACTTGGGTGCACATAATCCTTTACAAGACTGAAGTGCAGGATGTCTTCAGACGCTTCGCCAATCGAGCTATGAACAATTATGGCGCCAAGATAAAGCACATTAGAAGTGACAATGGCACTGAATTCAAGAACACTGGCCTTGACACATATCTTGATACCTTGGGCATCACACACGAATTCTCAGCTCCGTACACGCCACAGCAGAATGGCGTCGTCGAACGCAAGAACAGAACACTCATTGAGATGGCCAGAACGATGCTAGATGAGTACAAGACTCCAAGAAAATTCTGGCCTGAAGCCATTGACACTGCATGCCATACAATTAACCGTGTTTATCTTCACAAGCTTCTGAACAAGACATCTTATGAACTCCTAACTGGAAAGAAGCCAAATGTCAGTTACTTCAGAGTATTTGGCGCAAGATGCCGGATCAAGGACCCACACCACACCTCAAAATTTGCACCAAAAGCACATGAGGGTTTTATGCTTGGATATGGAAAGGATTCGCACTCCTACAGAGTCTTCAATCTCTTTTACTACAAAGTGGTTGAAATAGTGGATGTCGGGGGTGACTGATCCCCACGGACACCTATGGGACCACGGCGAACCGAGGCCCCTTTCGGTTCGGCAGGGCGGGCGGACAGTGCGCGAAGAGCAGATCGAGGCGAAGCGCACGAGCGACGCGATTAGTTTACCCAGGTTCGGGCCGCACGGATGCGTAAAACCCTACTCCTGCTTTGATTTGTATTGTGTTCTTGCTTGAGAGCGATGAATGCTACAGTACACTTGGGTGGCTAGTGAGACCGAGCATCCGAATGATCGTCCCCCCTCTCCCTGTTGCGCATGGGCCTCCTTTTATATGTCAAAGGGGTCACCGACAGGTGGCAACAGAGATGAGGGTAAAAAGGTAAAAGAGGTGGTGGTTGGCGCCACCGCTTACTACAGTTGTATCATACCTAACCCTGACGGCAGGGGACAAAGGCATTAAATGCCTGTCTGTGTCGCCTAGACGGTGCAGAAAGGGGCCGTTAGGGGCGCCACCGTTTGCCACGATGGCTATCTTGTCAGCGCCTGCTTGCCACCGCATGCCCCTGGCTACACAGCCTCCCGCCACGTACGCCAGGAACGGTCCCAGAGCGACACGTTGGTGGGTGAGCTGGAGCGCGGGCTGCGGAGTAGTAGCTTGCCGCGGCAAGCGCCTTGCCGCGGATGTTGTCTTGTCGCGTCCGGGAGCTTGTCGCTCACTGGGTCTTGTCGCGTCCGGGAGCTTGTCGCTCACCGGGTCTTGCCGGGACGCGCAGCGCGTCGCAGCAAGCTTCTCGAGATGCCTTGGTTGGTCTTCCCGGCAAGCTCCTCTTGCCGGGGTCTTTGTGCTTCGAGTGGCCTTCCCAGCAAGCTCCTCTTGCCGGGGCCTTGCGCCTTGGCTCGAATACTTTGTTCTTGAATGGCTCCAAAGGAACCACGGAGGACCTTGGCGGTCACCCGGCAAGCCTTGCCGCGGGGTGCTGCGACTGCCCGTGCACAAGTTCGGGATACTAAGGTACCCCTACTTTAGTACACCGATAGGAGCCCCCGGGCCTGGGCCATACACGATGCCGAGCGCTGTTGGGCCAGGCCCAAAACAGTGCATGGGCACGCGCGGCCTAGGTCACGCCGTATCTGACTCCGCATCCACCGCGCCCTTTCCGCACGGCACGTGTCGAACGCGGCATCATGGGAGAGATCGTGGGCGGCTTCTTTATTAGGAAAGGCGGAGCGTCCGCCACCTCCCCCTTTATAAGCAAAGGGAAGCAGGGGTAGTGCGCCCACTCGTCCTCATTCCGCTCCAATCTTGAAAAACTCCGCCCGCCTCCGTCTTTCCAAAGCACACAGAGCGCAGTGCCCTGCCCTCCGCATTGCCACCAGCACCACTACGCCGTCGACCTCCTCCACTGCTTCCGCCATGGCTCCGAAGGGCGACAAGGGGAAGGCCGTGAAGTCGACCAAGGCGCAGCGGCTCGCGGCGCTGCGGAAGGAGCGAGCCATTCCCCCCCCCAAGCTCGGCGCAAAGGAGCCGCGGGAGTACTATTATCTCTTTTGGGAGACGGAGACGCGCGCTCACCCGCGGACCAAGGTGCTCCCGGTCGCTGCTCACGCGACGGCTCCGGACGGGTACCCTTTCTTTGCCGTCTTCTTCTACTGCGGGCTCTGCCCGCCTTTTTCCGAGTTCTTCTGCGATATCATGAACACATACAATCTCTGTCTCCTTGACTTCACTCCCAACGCCGTCCTCACCATGGCAGTTTTCGCACATCTTTGCGAGAACTTTGTCGGAGTCCACCCTAGCGTAGCCCTTTTTCGCCACTTTTTTATTCCCCGGATAGAGAGAGGAGAGCCCTTGTCCGACGGAATTGCCTGGGTCTCTAGGACCGGCAAGAAGGATTCCTATTTGGAGGGCGAATTCCGCGGCAAGTGGGAGGAGTGGAGGGCTGATTGGTGCTAGATTGTCGAGGAGAGCCCACAGCCATTCACCGCCCGGCGTCAAGTAGCAGCAGTGCGCGGCAGTGACTGGAGCGACGTGGCGCCGGAGGACAGTAGGCTGAAGATTGCCGTCACCAGGATCCAGCGCCTCAGGCTTGCCGGGCTCACGGTAGGGGCCGTTGGCGCAGACTTTCTTCGTCGCCGCATCGCTCCCCTGCAGGAACGGAGGAGGCCTGCCTGGGAGTTCAAGAACGCGGCAGACATCATGAGGCTGCGCCCAGGCCTCAACTACAATTTCACTGTCCTTGAGCTCAATGAAATACTGCAGGAGCTCTTCAAGTACGATTCAGATCACCCCGAGGTCTTCAGGTTGCCGCAGGGCGTCGTCCCTCTGTGCAACAATTCGGCGCTCGACCGCATCAGGGCGATGATGCCACTGTGCGATTCGCACGGAATCGTGCCAACTTGGCAAGAGCCAGAAGACGAGGTTGTGCAGCAATTCTTCAACGACTTGGTGGAAGTGCCAATCCGCGCCGACGAGAAGGACGGCCTCATCCGCGACACCACCGAGGCGGAGCTGGCGTACATCGCCACCAGGTTGGAAGAGGCGGCGGCAGCTGCCGCGGTGGGCGAGTTCGGCTTCACCTTGGAGGAGGCAGTGGCGGCAGAGGCGGCAAACCGCGCCGAACGAGAGGAAATCTCCGGCAAGAAAGAGCTTGCCCGGCAAGAAGAGCTTGCCGGCAAGGAAGATCTTGTCGGGCGTGGTGCCGGGCCGAGCGAGCCTGTCGAGGATGCGAGCGGGTCGTTGGAGATTGGCTCCTCTTCCACTTCGTCCTCAGACAGCACGCCGCCAGCAGCAGCTCCATCTCCACCAAGAAGGCGTCCCCGCAAGGTCGGGGATGCAACGAGGCGGCAGACGCGTCGACAGTCGCCGTGCCGCGCGGCACGCTCCACCGCGGCAAGCACTGTTGCCGCGGGAGCGCCCCACGCTGCCGCAACAACTGGAGCGGGGTCTTCTCGGACTGCCGCCTCTGCTCCCGCCAAGCGACCAAGGGAGCCTACTCCTCCACCTTCCCGCGCCAGACGTGGGCCGGATTTTGACTTCTCCGTGTTTAGCTCCGACGAGGAAGAAGAAGAGGAGTAAGTTCTTCTTATTGTACTTGCAATTCTTTGATTTCTGCTATTTTTGTCTTGTGTTGTTTCTCACTTGCTTTTCCCTGTATCTGTTCCTTTTTAGGACTCTGGCGCAGAGAGCGGCAAAGAAAGCCAAGGCGCCGATGATTGTCATCGAGGACGAACCCACTGCGTCAACAGGGGACGTGCCTGAGACGAATTTGTCGGACCCGGCGGCTGATCTTCAGAGCAGCCCCCAGCGTAAGTGTCTTGTTTGTTTTTTTTGCTGTCGGGCACGCACGAAGATCCTTGCTTTGCTGATATTTGTTTGTTGACTTGTGCAGGAGCAGAGCAGCCTCACCAGGAGAGCCTGGAGGCCGCTCCTGAAGCGCCAAGGGAGAGTCCTCCGGCGAGGGAGAGGTCTCCGGCAAGGGAGGAGACTCCGACAAGGGAGGAGCCCCCGGCAAGGGAGGAGACTCCGGCAAGGGAGGAGCCCCCGGCAACGGAGGAGGCCCCGGCAAGGGAGGAGCCCCTGGCAAGGGAGGAATCTCCGGCAAGGGACTGCGTCAGCGATCCCCCGGCGACGGAGACCACAGCTGCAGACCCTGGCACAGGTAATTTACTTGCTTCAAACTCCCCTTTGCTCCTTTTCTTCTTGATCTTTCTCTTGGATTTTGCTCGAGTTTTGCTTGAATCTTTTCTCCCCTCTTCCGGCCGTCAGATCCATCTGCCGCAGAGCCGATGGAAACTGAAGTCGCCACCGAGGAAGCAGCCGGCGCCGGCGAGGAGGCCGCCAGGGCTGCCGCCGCGGAGGCGGGCGGGGAGTATGGCGGTCGTACTAATGGCCCGGAGGCCGCAGGAGCACCAGGCGCTGCTCCGACCACCGACTCCTCCTCCGCAGCCGCCGCGCCAGGCTCCGATGAGCCCTAGCCTGGCGTCTACCTGAAGGCCGGCGAGGACGTCTTCATTAACCTTCCCTGGGCATCAAGTTCCAGGGCACCGATCGAGGGGGAGAAGCTGGACGGAGAGGTGCTTGCCTCCGCCGGGTTGAAGCTGGTCGACGCGCCAAGCAGCAGCAGCGGTGAACCTGAAGAGGAGCGCCTGCTGCGAAAGCTAGTGGCGCTCTACCGTGCCCGGCAGGCCAAGCTGGAGTCCCGCGAAGCGCTCGTTGCGAAGGCCGGCGTTGATATCGAGAAGTGCGTAGAGGAGCTCCGGGGCGCCAACCAGGAAGCTCTCCGCTCCCTGACAAAGGAGCGGGAAGATCTTGCCGAAGAGCAACAGGCCTTCCTCCTCGAGAAGGCCGACGTCGAAGAGCGCCAACGCCTCGCCGCGGAGAAGTTGTCTTCGCAGGAGGGTGACTTGGCGCAGCGGAAGGTCCACCTCGACAGCCACTCGGAGGAGCTTGCCGCGCGCGAGCGAGCAGTTGGCGGAGCCGTCAAGCAGGCCGAAGACGCCGCCGCAGCTGCCGAGGCCGCCAAGGCTGGGCTGGAGCTGAAGGTGGTGCAGCTGGAGGCGGGCCTCAAGGCGAGCGGCGACGAGCTTGTCGCGCTCAAGCTTGAGCGGGAGAAGGACGCCAACAGCTACTCGAAGCTGCAGGCCCTTTTCGCCGAAAAGGGCAAGGAACTGGACGCCGCCAAGAACTCCAACACTGATCTCGAAGTGAAGCTGGCGGCCCTGACCAAATCTCTGGACGGTGCCAAGGAGCAGGAGGCGGCCTTGAAGGAAGAAGTCGAGGCCGGCAAGGTGCTGCTGGCGAACGCTGTTGCCGCCCAGAAGACCTTGTCGGAGAACATGGAGCACTGGACGGAGGGTCTGGTGAACGTCGCCGCGGACGTCGACAAGGAGCTGGCGCAATTGGGGATGGTGGATCTCGGGTACTCCTCCGACGAGAATCTCCAACCCAGCGCCAAGCTGACTCTGTTCTTCAAGGGCGTGGCGACGGCACTCCAGCGACTCCGGGAGCAGATCCCAAAGCAGCTTGCCGACGAGTCGCGCAAGATTTGCGCGGGAGCTCTCCAGAAGGTGTTGATTAAGGTGGCCTTCCGCAACCCAGGTCTCCGCCTCACCAACGTCCTCCGAAGCCTGCCGCCAGATGCTGATGTAGAAGAGCTCAAGGCCCTTGTCGCACCTATCGTGGACAGGGTGAGCGGAATTAGGAGGGTCGAAGGTGACCGCGTAGACTAGGCCATTCATCTTCTTCTTCCCTTGTCGCTATCAATCATGTTATGAGAAACAGTCTGTTAGAGCTGCGACAAGTTATTTTGTAATATACTCTATCTTGGTTAGTAATGGCTATGTTATTTCCTTTACTTGATTCCTTCCCTTGTATGTTTTTACCCTACGCTTTTAGGGAACTTGCCGGCACTGGCATCTTTGCCACGAGCGCTGAGTGCGGAACATCAGCAGCCTACAGGCGGTGCCGCGGCCGGCAAGAAACCTTGTCGCAGAGCTAGTCGCAGCTCACTTAAGTTGTTGAGCGGACTCGAAACAACAGTAAGGGCGCAACTAGCTGTGAGCTGGTTCCTCCGCGCACAGGTTTTCCATACAAAGCACGGTCGTTCAAGGAAAATAACTTCAAAATTTAAAGGAAATTTGATTGCTCAGACTTTGGCAACTTATCTTTTCTGTTGTTTGCTGCTCGGCAAGGCGAAAACTTCTTGGACGACGCCTGATCCATACTCTATCTTCTCCCTTCCCCCCCGGCAAACTTGTGCGCGAGGGAACCTCCTTTTCCTTATGAAAAAGAAAGAGGGCGGAATAACAATATGGAGCTTTAAGGCTCGTTATTTTTTACCGGGGGTAAATGCTGCACAAAATGTCAGATAATACATGCAAAATTTAAAAAGCATGAAACTGACAAGGTGTGCTAAGCACATGATATTTATGCACGGGATCTGCGCCCGGCTTTGTACAAAGGATTACATGCAACAGCGGCAAGACTCGTACAAAAGGTGGTTGCCGGAACGGGTTCCGGCAACCGCGCCCTACGGGTAAAACTTGCGAAGATGCTCAATATTCCAGGAGTTGCTCACTTGGATGCCATCTTCGGTCTCCAGGCAGACAGCTCTAGGCCTGGTGACTCGTTTCACCCGGTAAGGGCCTTCCCACTTCAGCGTCAACTTGTTGGAATTCTTGGCGGACTAAACACGCCGAAGAACAAGGTCGCCTTCCTCGAGACTTCTGTCGTTAACTTTGCGGCTATGATAGCGGCGCAAAGCTTGCTGGTAGCGAGCGGCTCGCACAGCAGCCTGAAGACGGTCTTCCTCAAGGAGCAGCTCGTCGTCTTGTCGCAGCTGCTCTTGCTCAAGCTCGTCGTAAGCGAGCACTCGAGGCGACCCGTATACGAGTTCCGTGGGGAGAACTGCCTCCGCTCCATAGACTAGAGCGAAGGGTGTCTGGCCAGTGGCTCGATTTGGCGTCGTCCTGATCGACCAAAGAACCACCGGCAGCTCCTCGATCCAGTTTCTTCCGCACTTGTGCAGCCTGTCGAAAGTTCTGGTCTTGAGCCCGCGCAGCACTTCAGCATTTGCCCTCTCCGCTTGACCGTTGCTTCTCAGGTGAGCAACAGAAGCGAAGAGACCTTGGCGCCAAGATCTTGGACGTACTGCATGAAGGTGCGGCTAGTAAATTGTGTACCGTTGTCGGTGATTATCCTGTTAGGGATCCCAAAACGGCAAACAATCGACCTGAAGAACTTGACTGCTGACTGTGCTGTCACCTTTCTCACTGGTTCCACTTCCGGCCACTTTGTGAACTTGTCGATCGCCATGTACAAGTACTCAAAGCCCCGACAGCTCGGAGAAAGGGGCCGAGGATATCGAGCCCCCAAACCGAAAATGGCCAGGATAAAGGGATCGTCTGGAGAGCTTGAGCTGGCTGGTGTATCTGTTTGGAATGGAACTGGCATGCTTCACATTTGGTTACTTGTGCAGTTGCATCCTGGAGGGCTGTCGGCCAGAAGAAGCCTTGCCGAAATGCTTCCCCGACAAGGGCCCTTGCGCCAATGTGGTGACCACATATGCCTCCATGTGTCTCTGCCAACAGCTTCTGTCCATCTTCCCGGGGAATACACTTCAATTTCACACCGTTGAGCCTTCTTCTGCACAGTGTGTTATCGACAAACTGGTACATACTAGACTGCCGGGCTACTCTTTCTGCTTCTTCTTGCTCTTCGGGAAGTTCTCCTGTTTGAAGGAAACGGACGATCTGCTGCGCCCATGTTGGAGCCTGTGGCTCGACAACAAGGACTAAAGGCAATTCTGCTGCTACGGGAACATCTGCTTCCACGGCAAGAGCCTGCGGCTCTGCCGGAGCTTGACGTTCCCCGGCAAGCTTGCCGGAGCGAAACTTGTCGGGAGTGTCTGCTTCAACGGAACAAACCCTGGGGCTTGCCGGAGCAGACTGCTCCTCAGCATTCTTGGTGTTGATCTTGGGGACCTTTTTGGCGGCGGCTTCGGGAAGCTCTGCCGGAAAATAGTCGCCAAAAATCAACTTCCTCTTCTTGTTCTGTCCAGTTGGTGGTGTTATGGACGGTTGAGTCAGCTTGAGCACAAAAATCCCTGGTTCCACAGGTAATTTAAGTGCAGCGCACTTTGACAGGCCATCGGCAATGTCATTCTGAGCTCTGGGGACATGCTCCATCTGCAGGCCGTCAAAGTGCTCTTCTAGCTTTCTCACTTCGTCGACGTAAGCTTCCATTAATGGGCTCTGATAATTCTTGTTCACTTGGCGGACGACAAGCTGCGAGTCACCCCTGACAATGAGCTTCTTAATCCCAAGTTCCGCCGCGATCCTGAGACCGGCAAGCAAGCCTTCATACTCTGCAGTATTGTTTGTCGCTTGCTCCTTGGGAAAGTGCATCTGGACTATGTACTTGAGGTGCTCTCCGGTGGGTGCGATAAGCAGCACGCCAGCACCGGCGCCTTGCAGCGAGAAGGCACCGTCAAAGTACATGAGCCACTCTTTGCTTGTTTCCTTGGCGGGGATGCTTGTCTCCGGAATTTCTTCGTCTGGAGTTGGCGTCCATTCTGCTATGAACTCTGCCAATGCTCCGCTTTGGATTGTTGATGTACTCTCAAATTTGAGGCCAAAGCTTGACAGTTCCAGTGCCCACTCGACAATCCTGCCTGTTGCTTCTGGATTTTGCAATATCCTCTTCAGCGGAAAGCGAGTGACAACTGTTATCTCATGTGCTTGGGAGTAATGGCGCAGCTTTCTCGAGGCCATGAGAAGACCGAAAAGCAACTTCTGCACACCAGAGTACCTTGACCTAGCTCCCTGCAAAAGGGAACTGACAAAGTAAACTGGGCGCTGCACCATCTTCTTCTTATCTCCTCTTGCATCTGCGCAGATCCAAGCTTGTCGGGACTAGAGCTTGTCGGGGAAGCCCCCTGCTTGTCGCTGGATGCGCTTGCCGCGGTTGCTGGCTCGTCATCTGCCTCCCTCTCCGCTACTAACGCAACACTAACCACTTGATTGGTTGCCGCTATGTACAGCAGCAACTTCTCCTGTGGCTTAGGTGCGACAAGTGTTGGAGTGGAGGACAGGTATCTCTTCAAGTCCTGCAGCGTAGCCTCCGCTTCCGGAGTCCATTTCATTGGACCTGCCTTTTTCAAAATTTTGAAAAACGGCAGGGCGCGCTTAGTAGACCGAGAAATAAACCTGCTAAGAGTAGCCACGCAACCGGCAAGCTTCCGTACGTCCTTGACGGGCTTTGGTGCTTCGATCTGCTCAATGGCCTTGATCTTGTCGGGATTGGCTTCAATCCCCCGCTGAGACACAAAGAACCCAAGAAGCTTGCCGGAAGGGACTCCAAACACACACTTCTCGGGGTTGAGCTTGAGGTTGATCTTGCGCAGATTTGCAAAAGTCTCTTCTAAATCTTGGATCAGAGTTGCCCTGTCCTTGCTTTTGACCACTATATCATCCATGTAAGCTTCTACATTTCTGTGTATCTGTGGCTTCAAAGCGATATGGACTACTCTGGCAAATGTTGAACCAGCATTCCTGAAACCAAAAGGCATCCGTACGAAACAGTACGTGCCACATGGAGTAATGAATGCAGTTTTCTCCTCATCCTCTTCTGCCATGAAGATCTGATGGTATCCTGAATATGCATCAAGAAATGAAAGCAAATCACATCCGGCTGTGGAGTCAACAATCTAGTCAATGCGCGGCAAGGGAAATGGATCTTTGCGACAAGCTTTATTAACATCAGTAAAGTCAATACAAAGCCTCCATTTTCCATTTGCCTTGCGCACTACAACAGGATTAGCCAACCACGTGGGATGGAGCACTCCTCTGACAAGGCCTGCTGCTTCCAATTTCTTGATTTCTTCTGCTATGAATTCTTGGCGCTCCACCGCCTGTTTTCTGACCTTCTGCTTGACGGGCCGCGCATGAGGACAAACGACAAGATGGTGCTCAATTACTTTCCTGGGAACACCGGGGATATCAGACGGTTGCCACGCAAACACGTCGACATTCGCCCGCAGGAAAGTAACGAGCGCGCTTTCCTATTTAGGGTCAAGCGTGGCACTGATGGTGAAGGTACCACCAGTGCCGTCCTCCTTGGCGGACACCTTCTTGGTATGTGGTGGAGCTGCCATAGCCTTCTTACACTTGCCGGTGGAGCTCGATGGTGCGTCCTCGACGGCAGCGCAGCACTCCGAGGAGGTGCGCTTGCCGGAGTGGGCGTCAGAGCTCTTGCCGGACTTGGTCTTTTTCTTCCCCCCGGGAGCTTCAGCGGCAAGTGTCTTGCGATCTGTTGCAGCTGCTGCTTCCCGGTAAATCTTGTCGGTGCAGATAAGGGAATCCTTCTTGTCGCCAGAGACAGAGATGACGCTTATTGGGCCTGGCATCTTGAGCATGTTGTATGCATAGTGAAAGGCTGCCATGAATTTGGCGAGTGCTGGACGGCCAAGTATCCCATTGTAAGGCAATGGGAAATCGGCAACGTCAAAAGTGACCCTCTCTGTTCTGAAATTCAGCTCGCTGCCAAATGTCACCGGCAACGTGACCTTCCCTTTCGGCTTGCTCCTTCCCGGGTTAATTCCTTGGAATGTATCGGTCTCTTCGAGCTCGCTGTCCGGGATCTGGAGTTTCTGGAGCATAGCGGAGGAGATCAGATTTAAGCCGGCCCTGCCGTCAACTAGCATCTTAGTGACTTTGAGGTTGCGGATTGTTGGCGAAACCAACAACGGCAAGCACCCGACCGCAGTTGTTCAATCAGGGTGGTCCTCAATGTCAAAGATGATAGGCGTGCTGGACCATTTCAGAAGCTTGCGTGATTCGACAGGTGGCTCTGCCGCATTAACTTCCCGCAGCCACTGTTTGAGTTGGCGGTGGGAAGTATGCAGAGAAGCACTGCCATCAACACACAAGACTTCTATAGCCTTCTGAAACTCCTGCTCACTGTTCTCAACATCATCCATGTCTTCGTCGTCGTCTTCGTCTTCATCCTTGTCGCGGCCGTGGGGAGGTCTGTCTCCTTGCCGCTGCTTGGCCTTGCCGCGGCGTCCTCCCCGACCAGCGCGCTTCTTGCCGGCCTCTCCACCGCCTCCTTGGGCTCTCTCCTTGTCGCGCCGCTTGTACTCAGCTTTTTGTTGCTGGACAAGCTGCTCGACCTTCTTGCAGCTCTGGAGGTCGTGGCCCTTGGTGCGGTGGATCTTGCAGTACTGCTTGTCGGAGCCGTCCTGCTTGTCGGTGGCCGCCACAGTTTGGCAGTTGGTGCATGCGGCAACCTCCTTGCTGGAGCTTCCAACTTTGGCTTGCTTGGCGCCACCATCATTGCCGGACTGCTCAACGACTAGTACCTCCTTGCCTTTCTTCTTCCTGTTGCGCCTCCGGTTTTTCTTTGCCGGGGCGGTATCCTCACTGTCAGATCCCCCTGTTCCAGTATTCTCTCCGGGGAGTTTCCTCCCTTCTTCAGCGCGTGCACACTTGTCGGCCAGGGCGTACAGCTCGCTGACGTCTCTGATCCTGCTCATCGCCATCTCCTCCCGCATCCTGCGATTATGCACGTTCTGATGGAATGCGCTGATAACCGCGACAGGGTGGATGTCTGGGATGTTGCGCTGTACACGGCTGAATCTCTGGATATACTTGCGCAGGGGCTCTCCTTCCTTCTGGGCAAGCAGGTGAAGATCACTTTCCTGGCCATGTGGTTTGTGGCCGCCTGTAAAGGCGCCGACAAACTGATGGCAAAGATCTGCCCAAGAGGATATGGAGTTGTCCAGCAAGTGCATGAGCCAGGACCTGACTTCGGGCTTGAGCACTAGCGGAAAGTAGTTGGCAAGGACCTTGTCGTCTCGCCCCCGGCAGGTTGCACCGCAATGGTGTAGATGCTGAGGAACTCAGACGGGTGCTACTTGCCGTCGTACTTCTCCGGTACGTCTGGCTTGAAATGCTTCTGGCTGGGCCACTGGACTTGCCGCAGCTCACGGGTAAACGCAAGGCAACCTACCGCGTACGGCAAGTCGCCTGGTTCTCCGGGCGCATGCATGTCAACAGAAGGCCCAGCGTGCAGGTCTGATTGACGCCGCGCTTCTCTTCGGCGCTCGATGCGTGTTCGAGCGTCTTCTTGCTGTCTCTCATGAAGAACTTGGCACTGGTCGCGACGAGCTCGCGGATCTGATGATGCGGTGGAGTCGCTATCGAGGTGGATCCGGCGAGTTGGCGATCTTGGCCTTCTAGGCGGAGAGTGCACAGTGGTTGCACCCTCCCCAGTCTTGTCGCCACCGGCTCGCGCCTGACTAACTTGCCGCGGCTGCGATGCGCTCGGCTGCCGCGGGTCGTCGCCGTTGGCGAAGCCGATGAGGCTCTGGATAGTGGCCCTCCAGTCATCGATCTTCTCTGGCGCTGGAGGGTAATCTAGAAGCAGTTGGGCCCGTGCCAACGCTTCTGCCGGAGTGGCGGGCGGCGGCGGCGAACGGTGCGAGGAGCGAGATATGCTCGGACTTCTAACTGCGTTAGAAGGAGCAGTGCCTCGTCCAGGCGACCGTGCCACGCTCGTGCTAGCATGCTGGCGCGCATGCTGGTCTTGAGCGCTCCAGGATCCGCCAGCTTGATCTTGGCCCAGCAAACGTATGGTACCGTGAGTACCATGACACTGCTGGTCCCGCGCCTCCTGAGATGGGCGCGGTGCGTGTACGGACGCCGAGGTCTTGGAGTGCGCTCGATCGTTGTGGGAGCCGACCGCGCCGCCAATGTGCGGCGCAGTCTTGTCCTTGGACCTGGCAGCAGCATGAGCCTCCTCGTCGGCGCCCGTTCTTCCGCCGGCGCCCATTCCACCAGCCGTTCGCTTCGGCGATGGTGGGCTCGGCGCAGACGGAGCAGCTGCCTCCGAAATCTTCTTCTTCGGCGGCATGTTGATGAAGATGACGAAGATTTGGCTCGTGCGAGCGCCGGATCAGGTTCACACAGCCTCGACGCAGCCCCTACCTGGCGCGCCAAAGATGTCGGGGGTGACTGATCCCCACGGACACCTATGGGACCACGGCGAACCGAGGCCCCTTTCGGTTCGGCAGGGGGGCGGAGAGTGCGAAGAGCAGATCGAGGCGAAGCGCACGAGCGACGCGATCAGTTTACCCAGGTTCGGGCCGCATGGATGTGTAAAACCCTACTCCTGCTTTGATTTGTATTGTGTTCTTGCTCGAGAGCGATGAATGCTACAGTACACTTGGGTGGCTAGTGAGACCGAGCGTCCAAATGATCGTCCCCCCTCTCCCTGTTGCGCATGGGCCTCTTTTTATATGTCAAAGGGGCCCGACAGGTGGCAACAGAGATGAGGGTAAAAAGGTAAAAGAGGTGGTGGTTGGCGCCACTGCTTACTACAGTTGTATCATACCTAACCATAACGGCAGGGGACAAAGGCATTAAATGCCTGTCTGTGTCGCCTAGATGGTGCGGAAAGGGGCCGTCAGGGGCGCCACCGTTTGCCACGATGGCTATCTTGTCAGCGCCTGCTTGCC
Organism: Triticum monococcum; assembly: GCA_034509565.1. Taxonomy (NCBI): domain Eukaryota; kingdom Viridiplantae; phylum Streptophyta; class Magnoliopsida; order Poales; family Poaceae; genus Triticum; species Triticum monococcum. Next base: position 73,864,878 of record CM067843.1, read on the forward strand.
ACCGCATGCCCCTGGCTGCACAGCCTCCCGCCACGTACGCCAGGAACGGTCCCAGAGCGACACGTCGGTGGGTGAGCTGGAGCGCGGGCTGCGGAGTAGTAGCTTGCCGCGGATGTTGTCTTGTCGCGTCCGGGAGCTTGTCGCTCACCGGGTCTTGTCGCGTCCGGGAGCTTGTCGCTCACCGGGTCTTGCCGGGACGCGCAGCGCGTCGCAGCAAGCTTCTCGAGATGCCTTGGTTGGTCTTCCCGGCAAGCTCCTCTTGCCGGGGTCTTTGTGCTTCGAGTGGCCTTCCCGGCAAGCTCCTCTTGCCGGGGCCTTGCGCCTTGGCTCGAATACTTTGTTCTTGAATGGCTCCAATGAAGGAAATATGCCCTAGAGGCAATAATAAAGTTATTATTTATTTCCTTATATCATGATAAATGTTTATTATTCATGCTAGAATTGTATTAACCGGAAACATAATACATGTGTGAATACATAGACAAACAGAGTGTCACTAGTATGCCTCTACTTGACTAGCTCGTTGATCGAAGATGGTTATGTTTCCTAACCATAGACATGAGTTGTCATTTGATTAATGGGATCACATCATTAGGAGAATGATGTGATTGACTTGACCCATTCCGTTAGCTTAGCACTTGATCGTTTAGTTTGTTGCTATTGCTTTCTTCATAACTTATACATGTTCCTATGACTATGAGATTATGCAACTCCCGTTGACCGGAGGAACACTTTGTGTGCTACCAAATGTCACAATGTAATTGGGTGATTATAAAGGTGCTCTACAGGTGTCTCCGAAGGTACTTGTTGGGTTGGCGTATTTCGAGATTAGGATTTGTCACTCCGATTGTCGATATGAACTATGGGTGTTAATCACATGGTGATGTGAACTATTGGTATTAAATCACATGGCCATGTGAACTAGATTATTGACTCTAGTGCAAGTGGGAGACTGAAGGAAATATGCCCTAGAGGCCGTAATAAAGTTATTATTTATTTCCTTATATCATGATAAATGTTTATTATTCATGCTAGAATTGTATTAACCGGAAACATAATACATGTGTGAATACATAGACAAACAGAGTGTCACTAGTATGCCTCTACTTGACTAGCTCGTTAATCAAAGATGGTTATGTTTCCTAACCATGAACAAAGAGTTGTTATTTGATTAACGAGGTCACATCATTAGTTGAATGATCTGATTGACATGACCCATTCCATTAGCTTAGCACCCGATCGTTTAGTATGTTGCTATTGCTTTCTTCATGACTTATACATGTTCCTATAACTATGAGATTATGCAACTCCCGTTTACCGGAGGAACACTTTGGGTACTACCAAACGTCACAACGTAACTGGGTGATTATAAAGGAGTACTACAGGTGTCTCCAATGGTAGATGTTGGGTTGGCGTATTTCGAGATTAGGGTTTGTCACTCCAATTGTCGGAGAGGTATCTCTGGGCCCTCTCGGTAATACACATCACATAAGCCTTGCAAGCATTATAACTAAGATGTTAGTTGTGAGATGATGTATTACGGAACGAGTAAAGAGACTTGCCAGTAACGAGATTGAACTAGGTATTGGATACCGACGATCGAATCTCGGGCAAGTAACATACCGATGACAAAGGGAACAACGTATGTTGTTATGCGGTCTGACCGATAAAGATCTTCGTAGAATATGTAGGAGCCAATATGGGCATCCAGGTCCTGCTATTGGTTATTGACCGGAGACGTGTCTCGGTCATGTCTTCATTGTTCTCGAACCGTAGGGTCCGCACGCTTAACGTTACGATGACAGTTATTATGAGTTTATGCATTTTGATGTACCGAAGGTTGTTCGGAGTCCCGGATGAGATCACGGACATGACGAGGAGTCTCGAAATGGTCGAGACGTAAAGATTGATATATTGGAAGCCTATGTTTGGACATCGGAAGTGTTCCAGGTGAAATCGGGATTTTACCGGATTACGGGAAGGGTTACCGGAACCCCCCGGGAGCCAAATGGGCCAACATGGGCCTTAGTGGAAAGGTGAGAGGGCAGCCCACATAGGGCTGCGCCTCCCCCCCTCTCCCTAGTCCTATTATGACTAGGAGAGGGGCCGGCCACCTCTCTCTCTCTCCCCTTTAAAGGATTCCTAGTTGGACTAGGATTGGAGGGGGGAGTCCTACTCCCGGTAGGAGTAGGACTCCTCCTGCGCCTCCCTCTCTTTGGCCGGCCAGCCCCCCTCCCTCCAACCTTTATATACGGGGGCAGGGGACACCCCAAGACACACAAGTTGATCCTTGAGATCGTTCCTTAGCCGTGTGCGGTGCCCCCTGCCACCAAATTCCACCTCGATCATACCGTTACAGTGCTTAGGCGAAGCCCTGCGTCGGTAGTACATCAAGATCGTCACCACGCCGTCGTGCTGACGGAACTCTTCCTCGACGCTTTGCTGGATCGGAGCCCGAGGAACGTCATCGAGCTGAACGTGTGCTAAGAACTCGGAGGTGCCGGAGTAACGGTGCTTGGATCGGTCGGATCGGGAAGAAGACGTACGACTACTTCCTCTACGTTGTGTCAACGCTTCCGTTGCGATCTACAAGGGTACGTAGATCAGACTCTCCCCCTTGTTGCTATGCATCACCATGATCTTGCGTGTGCGTAGGAAAATTTTGAAATTACTGCGTTCCCCAACAGTGGCATCCGAGCCTAGGTTTTATGGTTTGATGTTATTTGCACGAGTAGAACACAAGTGAGTTGTGGGCGATACAAGTCATACTGCCTACCAGCATGTCATACTTTGGTTCGGCGGTATTGTTGGACGAGACGATCCGGACCAACCTTACGCGTACTCTTACGCGAGACCGGTTCCCTCGACGTGCTTTGCACATAGATGGCTTGCGGAAGACTGTCTCTCCAACTTTAGTTGAACCAAGTGTGACTACGCCCGGTCCTTGAGAAGGTTAAAACGGAGTCTATTTGACGAACTATCGTTGTGGTTTTGATGCGTAGGTGAGATGAGTTCTTACTTAAGCCCGTAGCAGCCACGTAAAACTTGCAACAACAAAGTAGAGGACGTCTAACTTGTTTTTGCAGGGCATGTTGTGATGTGATATGGTCAAGGCATGATGCTGATTTTATTGTATGAGATGATCATGTTTTGTAACCGAGTTATCGGCAACTGGCAGGAGCCATATGGTTGTCGCTTTATTGTATGCAATGCAATCGCGATGTAATGCTTTACTTTATTACTCAGCGGTAGTGATAGTCGTGGAAGCATAAGATTGGCGAGACGACAACGATGCTACGATGGAGATCAAGGTGTCGCGCCGGTGACGATGGTGATCATGACGGTGCTTCGGAGATGGAGATCACAAAGCACAAGATGATGATGGCCATATCATATCACTTATATTGATTGCATGTGATGTTTATCCTTTTATGCATCTTATCTTGCTTTGATTGACGGTAGCATTATAAGATGATCTCTCACTAAATTATCAAGAAGTGTTCTCCCTGAGTATGCACCGTTGCAAAAGTTCTTCGTGCTGAGACACCACGTGATGATCGGGTGTGATAGGCTCTACGTTCAAATACAACGGGTGCAAAACAGTTGCACACACGGAATACTCAGGTTATACTTGACGAGCCAAGCATATACAGATATGGCCTCGGAACACAGAGACCGAAAGGTCGAGCGTGAATCATATAGTAGATATGATCAACATATTGATGTTCACCATTGAAAACTACTCCATCTTACGTGATGATCGGTTATGGTTTAGTTGATTTGGATCACGTGATCACTTAGAGGATTAGATGGATGCCTATCTAAGTGGGAGTTCTTAAGTAATATGATTAAATTGAACTTAAATTTATCATGAACTTAGTCCTGGTAGTATTTTGCAAATCATGTTGTAGATCAATAGCTCGCGTTGTTGCTTCCCTATGTTTATTTTGATATGTTCCTAGAGAAAATTGTGTTGAAAGATGTTAGTAGCAATGATGCGGATTGGATCCGTGATCTGAGGTTTATCCTCATTGCTGCACAGAAGAATTATGTCCTTGATGCACCGCTAGGTGACAGACCTATTGCAGGAGCAGATACAGACGTTATGAACGTTTGGCTAGCTCAATATGATGACTACTTGACAGTTTAGTGCACCATGCTTAACAGCTTAGAATCGGGACTTCAAAGACGTTTTGAACGTCATGGACCATATGAGATGTTCCAGGAGTTGAAGTTAATATTTCAAGCAAATACCCGAGTTGAGAGACATGAAGTCTCCAGCAAGTTCTATAGCTAAAAGATGGAGGAGAATCGCTCAACTAGTGAGCATGTGCTTAGATTGTCTGGGTACTACAATCGCTTGAATCAAGTGGGAGTTAATCTTCCAGATAAGATAGTGATTGACAGAATTCTCTAGTCATCATCACTAAGTTAGTAGAACTTCGTGATGAACTATAATATGCAAGGGATAACGGAAACAACTCCCAAGCTCTTCGTGATGCTGAAATCAACGAAGGTAGAAATCAAGAAAAACATCAAGTGTTGATGGTTGACAAGACCACTAGTTTCAAGAAAAGGGCAAAGGGAAGAAGGGGAACTTCAAGAAGAACGGCAAGCAAGTTGCTGCTCAAGTGAAGAAGCCCAAGTCTGATCCTAAGCCTGAGACTAAGTGATTCTACTGCAAAGGGACTGGTCACTGGAAGCGGAACTGCCCCAAGTGATTGGCGGATAAGTAGGATGGCAAAGTGAACATAAGTATATTTGATATACATGTTATTGATGTGTACTATACTAGTGTTTATAGCAAACCCTCAGTATTTGATGCTAGTTCAGTTGCTAAGATTAGTAACTCGAAACGGGAGTTGCAGAATAAACAGAGACTAGTTAAGGGTGAAGTGACGATGTGTGTTGGAAGTAGTTCCAAGATTGATATGATCATCATCGCACACTCCCCTATACTTTCAGGATTAGCGTTGAACTTAAATAAGTGTTATTTGGTTTTTGCGTTGAGCATGAATATGATTTGATCATGTTTATTGTAATACGGTTATTCATTTAAGTAAAAGAATAAATTGTTGTTCTGTTTACATGAATAAAACCTTATAAGGTTACACACCCAATGAAAATAGTTCATTGGATCTCGATCTTAATAATACACATATTCATAATATTGAAACCAAAAGATGCAAAGTTAATAATGATAGTGCAACTTATTTGTGGCACTGCTGTTTAGGTCATATTGGTATAAAGCGCATGAAGAAACTCCATGCTGATGGGCTTTCGGAATCACTTGATTATGAATCACTTGATGCTTGCGAACCATGCCTTTTGGGCAAGATGACTAAAACGCCGTTCTCCGGAACAATGGAGCGAGAAAAGATTTATTGGAAATCATACATACTGATGTATGTGGTCCGATGAATATTGAGGCTCGCGACAGGTATCATTATTTTCTGATCTTCATAGATGATTTGAGCAGATATGAGTATATCTACTTGATGAAACATAAGTCTGAAACATTTGAAAAGTTCAAAGAATTTCAGAGTGAAGTGGAAAATCATCGTGACAAGAAAATAAAAGTTTCTATGATATGATCGCAGAGGTAAAATATTTGAGTTACGAGTTTGGTCTTCAATTAAAACAATGTGGAATAGTTTCACAAAATCATGCCACATGGAACACCACATCATAATGGTGTGTCCGAACGTCATAACCGTACTTTATTGGATATAGTGCAATCTATGATGTATCTTACCGATCTACCACTATCGTTTTGGGGTTATGCATTAGAGACAGCTGCATTCACGTTAAATAGGGCACCATCTAAATCCGTTGAGACGACACCGTGTGAACTATGGTTTGGCAAGAAACCTAAGCTGTCGTTTCTTAGAAATTTGGGGTTGCGATGCTTATATGAAAAAGTTTCATCCTGATAAGCTCAAACTCAAATCGGAGAAGTGCGTCTTCATAGGATATCCAAAGGAAACTATTGGATACACCTTCTATCACAGATCCGAAGGCAAGACTTTTGTTGCTAAAATTCGGAAACTTTCTGGAGAAGTAGTTTCTCTCGAAAGAAGTGAGTGGGAGGAAAGTAGAACTTGACGAGGTAACTGTACCTGCTCCCTTATTGGAAAGTAGTACATCACAGAAAAATGTTTCTGTGACACCTACACCAGTTAGTGAGGAAGCTAATGATGATGATCATGAAACTTCAGAACAAGACACTACTGAACCTCGTAGATCAACCAGAGTAAGATCCGCGCCAGAGTGGTACGGTAATCCTGTTCTGGAAGTCATGCTACTAGATCATGATGATCCTACGAACTATGAAGAAGCGATGGTGAGCCCAGATTCCGCAAAATGGCTTGAAGCCATGAAATCTGAGATATGATCCATGTATGAGAACAAAGTATGGACTTTAGTCGACTTGCCCGATGATCGGCAAGCCATAGAAAATAAATGGATCTTCAAGAGGAAGACGGACGCTGATAGTAGTGTTACTATCTACAAAGCTAGAATTGTCGCAAAAGGTTTTCGACAAGTTTAAGGTGTTGACTACGATGAGATTTTCTCACTCGTATCTATGCTTAAGTCTGTCCGAATCATGTTAGTAATTGCCGCATTTTATGAAATCTGGCAAACGGATAAACAAAACTGCATTCCTTAATGGATTTATTAAAGAAGAGTTGTATATGATGCAACCAGAAGGTTTTGTCAATCCAAAAGGTGCTAACAAAATGTGCAAGCACCAGCGATCCATCTGTGGACTGGTGCAAGCATCTCGGAGTTGGAATATACGCTTTGATGAGTTGATCAAAGTATATAGTTTTATATAGACTTGCGGTGAAGCCTGTATTTACGAGAAAGTGAGTGGGAGCACTACAGCATTTCTGATAAGTATATGTGAATGACATATTGTTGATCGGAAATAATGTAGAATTATTCTGTAAAGCATAAAAGGAGTGTTTGAAAGGAGTTTTTCAAAGAAAGACTTCGGTAAAGCTTCTTACATATTGAGCTTCAAGATCTATAGAGATAGATCAAGACGCTTGATAAGTTTTTCAATAAGTACATACCTTGACAAGATTTTGAAGTAGTTCAAAATGGAACAGTCAAAGAAAAAGTTTCTTGCCTGTGTTACAAGGTGTGAAGTTGAGTAAAGACTCAAAGCCCGACCACGGCAGAAGATAGAAAGAGAATGAAAGTCATTCCCTATGCCTCATTCATAGGTTCTATAAAGTATGCCATGCTGTGTACCGGATCTATTGTATACCCTGCACTGATTTGGCAAGGGAGTACAATAGTGATCTAGGAGTAGATCACTGGACAGCGGTCAGAATTATCCTTAGTGAAATAAGGAAATGTTTCTCGATTATGGACGTGACAAAAAGGTTCGTCGTAAAGGGTTACGTCGATGCAAGTTTTTGACACTGATCCAGATGATTCTAAATCTGGATACATCTTGAAAGTGGGAGCAATTAGCTAGAGTAGCTCCGTGTAGAGCATTGTAGACATAGAACTTGCAAAATACTTACGGATCTGAATGTGACAGACCCGTTGACTAAAATTATCTCACAAGCAAAACATGATCACACCTTAGTACTCTTTGGGTGTTAATCACATAGATATGTGAACTAGATTACTGACTCTAGTAATCCCTTTGAGTGTTGGTCACATGACGATGTGAACTATGGGTGTTAATCACATGGTGATGTGAACCATTGCTGCTAAATCACATGGCGATGTGAACTAGATTATTGACTCTAGTGCAAGTGGGAGACTGAAGGAAATATGCCCTAGAGGCAATGATAAAGTTATTATTTATTTCCTTATATCATGATAAATGTTTATTATTCATGCTAGAATTGTATTAACCGGAAACATAATACATGTGTGAATACATAGACAAACAGAGTGTCACTAGTATGCCTCTACTTGACTAGCTCGTTAATCAAAGATGGTTATGTTTCCTAACCATGAACAAAGAGTTGTTATTTGATTAACGAGGTCATATCATTAGTTGAATGATCTGATTGACATGACCCATTCCATTAGCTTAGCACCCGATCGTTTAGTATGTTGCTATTGCTTTCTTCATGACTTATACATGTTCCTATAACTATGAGATTATGCAACTCCCGTTTACCGGAGGAACACTTTGGGTACTACCAAACGTCACAACGTAACTGGGTGATTATAAAGGAGTACTACAGGTGTCTCCAATGGTAGATGTTGGGTTGGCGTATTTCGAGATTAGGGTTTGTCACTCCGATTGTCGGAGAGGTATCTCTGGGCCCTCTCGGTAATACACATCACATAAGCCTTGCAAGCATTATAACTAAGATGTTAGTTGTGAGATGATGTATTACGGAACGAGTAAAGAGACTTGCCAGTAACGAGATTGAACTAGGTATTGGATACCGACGATCGAATCTCGGGCAAGTAACATACCGATGACAAAGGGAACAACGTATGTTGTTATGCGGTCTGACCGATAAAGATCTTCATAGAATATGTAGGAGCCAATATGGGCATCCAGGTCCTGCTATTGGTTATTGACCGGAGACGTGTCTCGGTCATGTCTTCATTGTTCTCGAACCGTAGGGTCCGCACGCTTAATGTTACGATGACAGTTATTATGAGTTTATGCATTTTGATGTACCGAAGGTTGTTCGGAGTCCCGGATGAGATCACGGACATGACGAGGAGTCTCGAAATGGTCGAGACGTAAAGATTGATATATTGGAAGCCTATGTTTGGACATCGGAAGTGTTCCAGGTGAAATCGGGATTTTACCGGATTACGGGGAGGGTTACCGGAACCCCCCGGGAGCCAAATGGGCCAACATGGGCCTTAGTGGAAAGGTGAGAGGGCAGCCCACATAGGGCTGCGCCTCCCCCCTCTCCCTAGTCCTATTAGGACTAGGAGAGGGGCCGGCCACCTCTCTCTCTCTCTCTCTCTCTCCCCTTTAAAGGATTCCTAGTTGGACTAGGATTGGAGGGGGGAGTCCTACTCCCGGTAGGAGTAGGACTCCTCCTGCGCCTCCCTCTCTTTGGCCGGCCAGCCCCCCTCCCTCCAACCTTTATATACGGGGGCAGGGGACACCCCAAGACACACAAGTTGATCCTTGAGATCGTTCCTTAGCCGTGTGCGGTGCCCCCTGCCACCAAATTCCACCTCGATCATACCGTTACAGTGCTTAGGCGAAGCCCTGCGTCGGTAGTACATCAAGATCGTCACCACGCCGTCGTGCTGACGGAACTCTTCCTCGACGCTTTGCTGGATCGGAGCCCGAGGAACGTCATCGAGCTGAACGTGTGCTAAGAACTCGGAGGTGCCGGAGTAACGGTGCTTGGATCGGTCGGATCGGGAAGAAGACGTACGACTACTTCCTCTACGTTGTGTCAACGCTTCCGTTGCGATCTACAAGGGTACGTAGATCAGACTCTCCCCCTTGTTGCTATGCATCACCATGATCTTGCGTGTGCGTAGGAAAATTTTGAAATTACTGCGTTCCCCAACATCCAAAGGAACCACGGAGGACCTTGGCGGTCACCCGGCAAGCCTTGCCGCGGGGTGCTGCGACTGCCCGTGCACATGTTCGGGATACTAAGGTACCCCTACTTTAGTACACCGACAGTGGATGTGCGGTTCGATGAGACAAATGGTTCACAAAGAGAGCAACTGCCAGATGTGCTAGATGAAGTTCCAGCTAGTGAATCAACCAAGCTAATGGGAACTGGAGAAATTATACCTTCTGAAGCTCATCCTGAAGAAGAACTTATCATCTCAGCACCTGATCCACATGAAGGCAATACTCAGCCTGAAGACATTCCTCCCAACGACAACATAGATCAGCAAGAGCAAAGTCTTCGACCTATACATCCTCGTGTTGCCAATGAAGTGCAGATTGACAGAATAATTGACAACATCAATGCACCTGGTCCACTGACTCGTTCAAGGGCAACTCAACTGGCAAATTTCTGCGGGCACTTCGCATTCGTTTCAATCACAGAACCCAAGAAAGTTGAAGAAGCTTTCATGGAACCTGAATGGATTCAAGCTATGCAAGAAGAGCTTTAACAATTTGAGCTGAACAATGTATGGGAACTGGTTAAGCGTCCTGATCCACGGAAGCACAATATAATAGGCACCAAATGGATATACCTCAACAAGCAAGATGAGCATGGTCAAGTTGTCAGAAACAAAGCTCGTCTCGTTGCTCAAGGATATACTCAAGTGGAAGGCATTGCCTTCGATGAAACATTTGCTCCTGTGGCCAGACTTGAAGCCATCCGTATACTACTGGCCTATGCAAATCATCATAACATACTTTTATATAAAATGGATGTGAAGAGTGCCTTTCTCAATGGCAAGATTGAAGAAGAAGTGTATGTTGCACAACCACCTGGGTTTGAAGATCCAAAACATCTTGACATGGTTTACAAGCTCAATAAGGCACTGTATGGCCTCAAACAAGCCCCTCGGGCCTGGTATGACACACTCAAATACTTCCTGAAGAGCAATTGGCAGATATCTTCACCAAGCCCTTGGATGAGAAGAGATTTTGCAAGTTACGGTGTGAGCTAAATATCTTGGAATCCTCAAATGTCCTGTGATCAGGCACACATCCTAACACTTATGCATATTGATGACTTAGATGTGCAACACACGAAGTAATGTATATCTTCAATCAATGAAGACACACATTCTAAGTGTGAATACATCAATGTGGAATTTGACTTTGGAGCACCACGATAATTGTGCGCCGTGTCTGGGTCTAATACTTCCTATACGGTGGGTAACGCCACCACCAAACGTTCTATTCTGAAGTGTTTCACTCATGGCGTTACCTTGCAATGTCTTCACATTTGGTTTGGCTTACATCTCAACATGTCTTCATGATTATCCTCACTACGTGGATTATATAGATATATATATATACACACTAGTGTTCTGTCCTCTACAACATTCACTTATAGCTATGTCTTCTTGTTTGAATCTTTTGAACTAAGTGAATGTGATCGGACTCTAATCTCTCTATGCTTTCTATCTCAAATTCTATCTCTCCAAGTCATATGCATTCTATTGAAACTGTCGAATGTCTTCTCTGCGTCCTTGTCAGCAGAAGACACAGAGACAAACTTTAAAACCGTTTTTAATGCTCATTCATCCACAAGAAATCCGGAGAAGTAGGAACGACCACCCGACAATCCAGGCGTGCGTGGGATGTGGAACTGCCCTCGAGATTCCACATGATGGCCACATGTTGTTCAGAGGCGAATCGCCAGGGGCACCTGTGTAATAGCATAGTGCCGCCCCTGTAACTATAAATACACCCTCACCACGGTCATTATCTCCTTCTTCCTCCCTCGCACGAACCCTAGCGCCACCGCTAGCTCTCGACGACGCCGGCGACGAAGCGCTTCACTGCCGCAACCTCTCCGACGCCATCTTCACGCCGATCGCGGGCATCGTCCTCTCCGCCGTCGCCATAGGTGTCTTCCGTCGCCAAGTTAGGGCACGGAGGATCGAACTGCTCGGCCTCATCTCCCACTCCGTCTAGCAGTTCCAAGTGTGGTAATTAAAACCTCTTTTTACAGCCTCTTTTGATCCTATGGTTCTGTCACTTTCTGCCATAAGAAGTTTCTATTCACACAAGTTAGATCTCTTTCAATCTGCATCTCATAACATGCCTAGAATATTCACTTATGCTTCATAAAGTAGTTTGATTCCTCACTTGTACTGATCTGTGGGTTCGTACAAATCTGGAACCAACTTCTTATCTATGAGTGAATGTCTTCGCATGATGAGGTCAATGTCTTCTAAACTGATTTATCTTCAAAATCTTCTGAGAATGCATATGACCTCTTCCCCTTCCCTCGCACCTTAATGCTGTCACAGGTACATGTCCGTGGGAGAATCCCTTGGTTCTCATAGTCTGCATTCATTTGCAGAATTCTTACAGCATCATATAAATTCTCCCGAAGCCAGTTCCTGTTTGACCAGCAAGAGAAAGCCGTTGAAGCCTTTGAACGTATTGAAGCCATTCAGTTTAAAGTTCATGGCTGCAGAAAAATCAGCAAGGAAGGGTGGCAGAAAGTGTCGAGGAGAAACATTAAGAGATCTGCCCGATGACCTCTCAGAGCTGTACAAGACAGATCCTGAAGAGGATTACAGTCAGCGCAAGACACGAATCCAATGGATTCGATGCTATTGGGCGGAGCAATGGTTCCAATACCGCTTCGTCACCAAGGAGTACGCTGAGAAAAACGCCATCAGGAGACCATGGGGAGACGTACTATACAAAAATCTCGTGCCCAGGTCCAGAGATGAAGCCATTGCTCAAGGCTTCTACCCGTGCATGGTTCGTGGGCCACAGCCAGCTGAAGCACATCCGTCGTCACTACTCTGGTGTCGTGACGACAATCTGTTCAAGCACAACTTCCAGTTTGCCCAGAACTCAGTGAAGCAAAACAAGAAGAAATTGGGCTTAGACTTCAACCCTGGTCCCTCCGCACCAAGGGCAGATGGCACACGCGAGGCTGACCAGAATATCATCGGACCATACGCCAACCTTGAGGGCCTCATCACCCGCATCTTAGTCCAAGGGACTGCAGTGAATGAGCCACCAGCTGACTCTGAATCAGAAGAAGCACCTGCTGCACCGAAGCCAAAGCAATCGAAGAAGCCAAAAGCTTCAAAGCTGGCCTCTCCACCAAAAATCTCAAGGGTGAAGCCAATGGAAACTGCACCTCCTGAAGCCAGTGTGCAGTCTGAAGACTTATCACGAGTCTCCAAGCCCCAAAAGGCCAAGATGCCTCAGCCACACAGCGGCCAAGAGCTCACAGCTGCTGCCATTCTGCGCAACGACGCCATTGATCTGTCAAGCGATGAAGACCTTGCAGATGACCCTCTTGAGCAACTCATCAAGAGCAAAGAGGAGGCAGAAATCTTCAATAACCTACCTCTCTTTGATGTCGCCATCATCCACGACTTCATTGACGAGTGGTTTGCTACACCAAACGTCAGCTTTGACGATTTGCAGCTGCCCATTGGCCTCAGTGTTGCCTTCCAAGGAGCCATTGCTTCAGAACTGGCCATCGCCCAACGCGTTGTTGAGCTGAAGCAGAAAATTGACTATGAAAAGGCTCAGTTCAAGAAGCATATGGCCAAGCTCAGCGTGCAGGAAGTGAAGAACTTCAAAATCATGCTGCACGAGCTAAAGGAAAACTTCCTGAAGAAATGCACCGAAGCTCAAGGTTCGCGTGAGCGGATGAAGACTTTGGCCGACAGATGTGTGCAAGCTTATAACGAGGCTGAGAAGCGCAAGGCACTTGGGCGTCCCGTCATCGACCCCAGGATGGCCGCAAAGAAGAAGAAGAAGCCTGCTGTGGCTGAACCAGAGGCACCAAGTCAAGAAGCTGTTCCGATTGTCTTCCCCACTGCTATGACTGGTTCGAAGCCAAAGAGCCGGTCAACCGCTTCAGAGCTCAAGAAGACACGGACTGCAGAGGCTGAAGCTAGGAAGAGGAAACACTCTGAAGCCTCTCCTTCTGACCCCACCAAGAAGAAGCGCAAGATCAAGAAAGCTCGGGCTGCTCCCACAGAGCCCTTGATGGTTGAACCCCTCTCTGTCATCTATCCTGACACAGATCGTCAGCTGACAGTTCATGAGCCTGCTCCCACAGAGGCTCCTGAAGCTGAAGACATTCCAGCAGCCGACCCCATCGCTGCTGAAGACATTGGTCACCAAGACAATGTACAAGATGATGCAACCCCTCCTCAGCTTGAGACAAGCGAACTCATCAGCATTGGTCGTCCTCCGACGCCAATTGCACAAGATGCATCATGGGCGGATCGCCCACAAGTGGAAGAAGAATCTGAGGTCCAGCCCACTCTAACTCCACAGGCTCGTCTGCATACCGCAGGCTTCGCAAAGGACCAAGGCCTCAAGATTCGGCTGAAGACACTCCGGCTGCATCAGCCGAAGAGCATGAAGAAGTACCACAAGCTCCAACTCCCCCGCTCCAACAAGAAGCCATTCTCCAGGAGAACATGTCGGAGTTTGACCCTCCAACTACACAAGTGGAGGCTGAAAATGTTGAGGCTGCCACAACCAACACCGAAGCCAATGTGGCGCCCTCCCCACCCAAAGCTTCTGAAGACAGTGAAGCTACTGATCCAGATACGTCTGTTCCTGAGTCTGCTGCAGGTCCTCAATTTGATTACCATGTTGAGCACAGGCCTCAGGTCCAGACGCCAATCCCTCGACTGCCAAGGTTCCCAGGTCCTGCATCAGTTCCTGGCTCCTTCAACATCACTAGCTTCAAGGCCGACAACATGTTCTTCAACAGCTCCAAGAACCCCTATTCAAGGGAAAGGATTGTATCAGATAGGTTCTGGAGCTATCCTCAGCGCAGCTACTACTTCTGCATCCTCTACAACCAAGGTCGCATCTTCCCACACAAGCGCCTTGATGTTGAAGCCATTGCTGGACTGCCCTGTTTGAGGAAGCTTTGGATTGCTTTAAGCAAGTGGGTCTGCTGCAGTTCATAACTGATGAAGAGCACTGGAATGAAGAGCTTCTGCTTCAATTCTATGCCACCCTCCATATTAAAGGATACAACAGAGATCCGAAGACTTGGATCCTGGAGTGGATGACCGGCAATGTCCATCACGAAGCCAATGCATTTGATATCATTGAGCTTACCGGCCTACCCACTCCTGGTGAATTCTTCGAGGAAGGCTGTCAACTACATGCTGAAGCTGTTGAGAGCATATTCCAGAGGCCTGAACCAAATATGAGTCAGATGCTCTCAATGATGAAGCCATTGCCCCATGATGCACCCTATCCAACTGAGTTCTTCGTTGAAGACCTAGAGTACCTGCCCAGAACCATATATCACATCATCCGGCGGACTCTCTGGCCCATTAAGGGACACTCTCCACATGCCAAGGTTGAGGGTGCAATGAAGACTCTCATATTCTATATCCTTCATGGCAAATGCTTCAAAGCACATGATTTCTTCATCCGCCAACTTGCAGCGTCAGGCTCAGACTTATTTGGTTTGAAGTTCTATGCTCCTTGGGTAATGAGGCTGATCAAGCTTCACTCTGCGATTTCATATCAGCCCTCAGCCCGCAACCATCGGATCTTCTTGCCAGATGTGGACACCTCTGCCGAAGCTGTATATCCTGAGCCTGCCAAGCAACCCTTAAGTCTTCAGAATGCAGAACACCAGAGCTTCACGCAGAACGTTGAAGGTGTTGAAGCCATCTCCAGGGTGTACCCGTTGGCTGGCACTACACGTGCACCTGCATCCACTGAAGCCACTGACAGCGCAACTGCTCAGCGACCCAAGAAGCGTGCTCGTGCCCTCAATGACCGAGAGCTTCTTGTGGCCCTTCACCAAAAGCAAGATAGGCATCACGACTGGTTGAAGAGACAGATGAAAAGCGTCTTGGTGGATGTCAATCGCATCAGAAATCTTGCCACCAAGAATGCATTCGTTGCTCATGAAACTTGTTGCCGCACCTGGAAAGGCCTCACAATGCTGTGCCCTGAAGCTGATCTTCATGAGGATGGCTTCAGAGAGAGATTCAAGTTTGACTCCACACCCCTAGAAGAGCTGTGCTGCGCGGAACTCCATCACTTGAAGATTCTGAGTTCTCTTCATCTGCTGCCACGGTGACTGCAAGAATCATCGAGGAAGAAGACGACGCTACATCACCACCACCTCCTTCAGCGCGCGTCGACCCTGCACCAATCTCTTAAGCACCGCCAAACAACTCCAACGACCCTGCTGCGCCTAGGAACGCGTAGAACACTCTATGTCTTCGAACCTTTTTGGTCATCACTGACAAAAGGGGGAGAAGCATATGATGTTGTTAGTCTTCAAGTGGGTCAATATGGGCGGGTGCCTAATATTTTGCTATATTTTGCTTCATGCTTACAACTCCCGTTCTGCTACATTTGCTTCCTTGAGTTGTAACACTTAAACTTGATGGTCATCTGCTACTTGTTTGCCACTATGTTTTGTGAAGATAAATTCCGCATGTGCGACGATAAATTCCACACTTAGATCATTCTGCAGACGTCCATTTTTCATTATGCATGTCATTCTCTTCATATACTTTTACATGCATAGTGCATTGTCATCATAAGTTGAAGTGGATTTCCACAAGTACAACCTGCCATGTGCATTTGCATTCCAGAAGCAAATTACTTATATGCACATCTTCAGGGGGAGCCCTTGCAGCTTATGAAGACAATCCCTTTACAATTTCACAAATTATATTGCCCGTTGAAAACTTCAACTAGTTTGTCATCAATCACCAAAAGGGGGAGATTGTAAGTGCATCTAGTGCCACCCCTAATTGGTTTTGGAGTATTGACGACAAACCTAGTTGAGGGACTAATGTGTTTGTGAGAATTGCAGGATAACACAGGTAGAAGTCCCTCATTGATTCGGTTTTACTACCAGAGATGACCCCTAAAAATGTACGAAGACATTGAAGACAATGGTGGTATATGAAGATATTCACATTGAAGTCTATGACAAGAGAAGACACCACGTGAAGCCTATGGAACTCGAAGACTTAGATGTTTCGTAGTTCTTTTTCATTTGTGTTGAGTCATAGGAACCACCGTACTGTTAAGTGGGGTCCAAGAGAACCAGTCAGAATGACTGAAGTGATGCCTAATTCAAATCCTATGTCTTCGAGCGAAGACTATGAGAGCAAATCTTGTCCAGAGTCGGACAAATCAGCTTTACTTGTAGCCCAAGTAAAGTTGCCGTGTGAGTTCGAAATCTGACCGTTGGAACACGTGTCAGTTCCTTAGTGACCCAGGGTCATTTCGGACAAATCAGGTTGGGTTGCCCAGTGGCTATAAATAGTCCACCCCCTACAACCATAAACGGTTGGCTGCTCAGATTTCAGTGCACGGCTTTTGTCGTTTGAGAGCAACCCACCTCGAAGCCTTTGAGAGAAAATTTCCTAGCGAGGAGAAAAGCCCTAACCACCCAGAGCCAGAGAGAATTGGGCATCACTTAAGTCTTCTTGTCTGAGTGATCTGAAGACTTATTACACTTGAGGACTGTGCATCCTCCAGACGGTTAGGCGTCGCGTTCTGAGCATCCAAGAGACATTGTGGATTGCCGGTGAACGAAGTCTGTGAAGGTTTGGGAGTCTACCTTGAAGACTTACCAGAGTGATTGGGCGAGGTCTGTGTGACCTTAGCTCTAGGGGAACGTGTTCAGGACTGGGTGTCCGGGACTGTGTGTCCTTTGTTTAAATACCTAGCTGCCCTAACCAGACATACAGTTGTCACAGCAACTGGAACTGGTCCAACAAATCATTATCTTCAACGAGTCACTGGTTTCATCTTCACTTCCCTTTACTTACTGTTACTCTTTGTGAAGCCATTGCATGCTTGCTCTATCTTGTGTCTTCACAACGTAACTGTATGATTTGATTGGCTTCATAACTTCTTCCTACCTGATCCTTATTACACTGCAGCTACTTGTCATTGTGCTTTCACTCTATTGAATAATTGACCATGGCTTGCCTAGTGTAATCTAACTTCCGCTGCATAGTGATAGGTATATCTCTACTGTTCGTCTTCATAACCTTCTCGTTTTGAAGACTGTCATAAAAATCGCCTATTCACCCCCCCTCTAGTCAATATAATGCACTTTCACCATCTTGGAAAAGACTGAGGATCCAGCGAGCTGATCATACAGGTCGTTGATCCTAGGGAGCGGATACTTGTTCTTTATCGTGACCACATTAACGGGATGATAATCTACAACCATCCGATCCATACCATCCTTCTTCTTGACGAAGAGGACAGGACAAGCCCAAGGAGAAGAACTGGGACAGATGAAACCCTTTTGCAAGGACTCATCAAGCTGTTTCTTAAGCTCGGCTAACTCCAAAGGTGCCATCTTGTATGGTCTCCTAGAGATTGGAATAGTTCCTGGGATAAGTTCTATGACAAACTCTGCATCTCTGTCAGGTGGAACACCTGGCAGTTCTTCTAGAAAGACATCCGGGAAGTCACGGACTACTGGAATATCTTCAAGGTCTAGAAGAGGGATGGCATTAAGAGAATAGAGTTGACGCCTTGCAACTCTAGTGGAGATAGTGACTATTTTGTCAGATGGATGTGTAAGTTGAACAGATCTAGTGTAACAATCGATCTTGGCATGATGAGCTATCATCCAGTCCATACCCAAGATGATGTTAATATCTGAAGACTTGAGAGATATCAAAGAAGCAAGGAATACCAGTCTGTCAACAAGGATTTCATTACCATGGCTTACCTTGGAGGTTTGCCATTTGGAACCAGGAGTCTGGATTATTAGTGGAGTCGGCATATCACAAAATGACATGTCGTGCAACTGAGCATAACCTTCGGATATGAAGGAGTGAGACGCTCCAGTATCGAACAGAACTGAAGCTGGGTGACAATTGAGAAGAAGCGTACCCAGTACGACGTTGGGATTATCTAGAGCTTCTGTAGCTGAGACGTGGTGCACACATGCTCGTTCAGTGGTGGCTGGCTTGGTACTGATCATCTTGCCTGATGGCTTTTCACGGCCAACAGACCTCTCAGACTGGGGTGGAGTATAACTGGACTGAGGGCAGTCACGTGCATAGTGTCCTGGTTCTCCGCAGGTGAAGCAAGTTCCTGAGGTAGGACGTGGACCTACATTGGCAAGTGGTCCACTAATAGGCCTGGGTGGAGCACATGGCTGAGTTGGGTGAGGCGCCACATCGGATGGCCTCGGTGCATATCCAGGTGGAAGAGCTGAGTTCGGAATCAAAATCCGTCGCTTCTAAGAGCCAGAGCGGGAGGAAGAACCTAGATCACGGTTGTGCTTACGAGACTCCTCGTAAGTGAGCTGAGCTGTCTCTGCATTAATGGCCTTGTTCACAAGAGCCTGGAAAGTATCACAATGATGCAGGTGGAGATCATGACGCAACTTAGGGTTGAGACCCTTCCGGAACCTAGCCTGCTTTTTAGCGTCCGTGGACACTTCTTCTGTAGCATAGCAGGTGAGGTTTCCAAACTCCCTACTATAAGCATCAATAGGCAGCTTACCCTGGGTAAAACTACAGAACTCTTCCCTCTTGCGGTCAATGAGAGCCCGAGGAATGTGGTGCTCACGAAAAACCTCGGTGAAATCCCTCCAGGTAGGAATCTGGCCAGCTGGAAGCATAGCCTCATAGCTCTGCCACCAAATACTAGTAGGACCTTCCAGGTGATAGGTAGCATAGGTGACCTTGTCACCTTCAGCCACGTTCGCAGAATGCAACTTGTGAGTGATGCCCCGGAGCCAGTCATCTGCATCGAGTGGCTCAATGGAATGATGGAAGGTGGGTGGTTTCAGACCAATGAAGTCGGTGATGGAAACCAACTTCTTACGCTGATGTGCAGTGTTCTGCTCAATCTGTGCTAGCAAGCGGTTAGTCTCACGCTTGTTCCTCTCGGATGCTAACAAGAACTCTGCCATCAAAGGCTGGTCAGGAGGATCCTCATCCCTACCATCTCCGTGGTTCTTGCTATGAGCAACTGAACCTTGGTTAGCAGACGACATCCTGGCACAGAAACCAAAGAAACAAGGATGGAATTAGCATCGACATAAGGATGCAGAATGTAATGCAAAAGCATTGGAAACTCTTGAAATCGTAGGACAATTTCGGCAGCGTAATGGCTGTAAATGCTCAAAAAGGATTTTGAGACATTCATCAAAGGAATAGCATAATCACTCAGCATCATAATATCAAGGTTCCGGGTGTGACGCCCCAAGACCGGAGCTTCAGATGCCTTCCGGGGTTTCCGGGTTTTGCCGTGTGTTTCATTTGGGCTTGCCCTTTTATTTTATTTTTTTTGCATTGCATCATGACATCATGCCAGCATCTCATAAATCTTTTGCAACTCAACTAAATAAATTGCATGGATCTTTGATCCATTTAAATTGAGGGAATTCACATGGTGATTCTCTTTATAACATATCCTCCCGATATTAGGGAGCTATATTAAATATTTCATTTGTTGGAATTAACCGGAACACACTTGCAAAATAAATCTCAATGCCTTTGTTATCACAAACTCTTGGCCTCTAACTTTGCCATATATCCTTTCGTCATTTTCCGGAGCTCCACCTAATTCTCAACATTTTTGGACATTTCTAATTCCTAGCCCTTGTTCAAACCTTTTCAATTAAATTCAAATGACTTTGAATTTAATTCTTGCAATCATGTCCACTCCTACTTTTCTTTGACCGTGCTCATTTTCGTGAGTCCGGGAAATTTATCCGCGAGTCCAACTTCATTCCCTAACCCCCCCCCACTTTCTTTCTTTTCTTCTCTTGTTTTCTGATAAAGAAAATATCTAGAGAAGGAAGGGAGAGAGAGCCCACACCCACAGGCCTTCTTGGGCCTAGGCCTGTCAGACTGGCCCAACCTCCCTGAGGCCTCACAGCCCGCACCTAAACCTAACCCTCTCCCCGACCGTAACCTCCCCTCTCCCCCTATTCGATCCTTCCTCCAGCGCCGTCACCACGATCCCCATCTCCCTCGTGCTGCACCCTTCGCCCCGATTCCCTCGATCCCATCTCTCCCTCGCGCTGCACCCTTTGCCCCGTTTCCCTCAGCCTCATCTCCTCGGCGCTGCCACCAGGACCCGCAGCTCTGCCGTCCGGCGTGCGCGACCACACCAGCGCCTCCTCCCGCTCGTGCCTCCTCCTGCCTCGTCCATGGAAGCCGCCGCCTCGACTTCTGGCTCCGGCCGCTCCCTCCCCGGCCTTGGCCTCGTCCCCGTCTACCCAGGCCGAAGCTCCCACCGCTGCGCCTTGGACAGGAGGTCCCTCACGGCCGCCCGCCGCCGTCCTTGTCCACGTCCGTGGAACCAGGCCGCCGAGCTCCACCAAGCCCGCCGTCATGTTCGGTCGCTGCCGGTGACCACGACCAGCGCCGGCCATCCTCCTGCCGCTCCTGCTACCCGCCTCTGCTCTGCACTCACGACCCTGCGTCCGTGGCTTCGCCTCCGTCGAGCTCGCCCCGCCGCCTCCGTTCTACTCCGGCTAGATCCAGCTGGCCCCGTCCTCCTCCATCTGGGGACTCGCCGTTCCCCCTCGTCCCGTGCCGGAGTTCACGCCCAAGGCCGCTACAACCTCACCAACGGCCGCGTCCTTGCCTTCCTGTAATACTGTTGCAGGATGCCAGGGCCACCACTACACCTATACATCGTGCCGTGTTCGTTCGCACGCCAAGACCTAACCCGTCAAGTACAACCACACCATGTTGATACGGGAACCACTACCGTCGACCTCCAAAGAACATGGTTTTGCTGAGTACCCCTTCGTTTTGTCAAGACCATCATGTCCCTCGACGACAAGTGCACGACTACATGGATTGTACCAAGTACCCCTTCGTTTCGGCGTGACCGGCAAGTCCGAAGACCCCAAGTACCACGACAGACCGCGAGCTCCACGGATCCGCCAAGTACCTCGACGCCCGATGCCGAAAACGGTCATCGAACCGGGAAACGCCAAGTACTAGGTCAACGAGGACCGCCAAGTTCGTCTTCCGCCGTCTCCGAAATCGCCAAGTACCACGACGAACCGAGAACAACTACCGTTGACGTGCATTTTGCCAAGTACCACTACCGTCGCTCGAACGTCTACGAAACATGTACCACGACCATCGCGGAAGACCCCCGTGGACATCAAGTTCCGTGTCGTGACCCCGAACACCTACAGACATGAACCACTACTTCCCTCGACGACCTGTGAACGCCTACTTCCCTCTACGAACTTGGTCCGTTTCGACAATGCTCCCTTGGAAGTTATAACCACCGAGACGACGCCCGTGGACGAATGTTGTGTGGTGTATAAGATTAACCGCGTGTTTGCACCGTTTGCGATTGGTCGTTGCGATGCTCCTCTTTTTCCATGCCACCATCTTGTGGGAACCCGGTATCCGGGATCACCCCACCTCCTATCGCATGTCACGCTCTCGTCATTTTTCCTTTTGCACCGGTATCTCCATGAGCTATCGGAACCGGAATGTTGTCGTGGCATCTTTTCCGTTATCTTTGCTGTGGCACCCTTTTCGTTTCCGCCATGGTGACAAATGCTTCATAACATTCTCATATCAACATTTTTCATAAAATTGCTTTAAACTTGCATATGTCATCCGCATCATGATAACAACAATTAAAATTGTTTAAATTGATGTTTGGTTAAATTTGCTTAAATGCCATGTTAAAATGCTTTAATTCATATCTAATTAACCATAACTCGGATCTTATTAATTTATATATGTAAATGGGGTAGAAAAATGCCTAGTTTAACATGGTGACCTTTATTTGCATGTTAAACAACTCTAAAATTGTGTTTAGGGCAGAACAGCACCAAACCTAATTTATGCTCATGAGGAGTTTTCGGAATTGTTGTTCGTTGCTTCCGGCCTCATTTAACCTTGACTAGATAGGTAGTTGTACTTTGCTTCACCCTCTGGCCATGTTTAATAACATTTAATATTGTTGGGTACATAAACGAGATCGAACTAAATAAGTCATGTGGTGTTCCGTCAATATGCAACCCGTTGCATATTGAGCTCCACTTAATTTGTAGGATTGCTTGTGCACTTTGCCATGCCATGCTTCATTAAACCGAACATGCATCATATTTGGTTGTGCATCATGCCATGTTTATGTGGTGGTTGTTTACTATGTTGTTTGCTTCCTTTCCGGTGTTGCTTCTTCGGGTTGGTTCCGATAACGTCGCGTTTGTGAGGAACCGTTCGACTACGTCCGTTTGTCTTCCTCATGGACTCGTTCTTCTTCCTTGCGGGATTTCAGACAAGATGATCATACCCTCGAAATCACTACTATCTTTGCTGTGCTAGTTTGCTCGCTCTTTTGCTATGCCATTGCTACGATGCCTACCACTTGCTTGTCAGCCTCCCAAATTGCCATGTTCAGCCCCTAACCCACCATTGTCCTAGCAAACCGTTGATTGGCTATGTTACTGCTTTGCTCAGCCCCTCTTATAGCGTTGTTAGTTGCAGGTGAAGATTGAAGTTTGTTCCTTGTTGGAACATGGAGATGTTGTTCCTTGTTGGGACATGTTTACTTGTTGGGATATCACTATATATCTTATTTAATTAATGTATCTATATACTTGGTAAAGGGTGGAAGGCTCGGCCTTATGCCTGGTGTTTTGTTCCACTCTTGCCGCCCTAGTTTCTGTTATATCGGTGTTATGTTCCCGGATTTTGCGTCCCTTACGCGGTTGGGTATATGGGAACCCCTTGACAGTTCGCTTTGAATAAAACTCCTCCAGCAAGGCCCAACCTTGGTTTTACCATTCGCCACCTAGCCTTTTTTTCCCTTGGGTTAGGCCAGCCCAAGGGTCATCTTTATTTTAAACCCCCCCGGGCCAGTGCTTGTCTAAGTGTTGGTCCGAAAAGGGCAGCCTGCGGGGCCACCTCGGGGAAACTTGAGGGCTGGTTTTACTCGTAGCTTGACCTATCCGGTGTTGCCCTGAGAACGAGATATGTGCAGCTCCCATCAGGATGTCGGCGCATCGGGCGGCTTTGCTGGACTTGTTTTACCATTGTCGAGGATGTCTTGGAGTACCTGGATACCGAGTCTGATCGGAATGTCTCGGGAGGAGGTCTATTACTTCGTTGACCGTGAGAGCTTGTGATGGGCTAAGTTGGGACACCCCTGCAGGGTATTGAACTTTCGAAAGCCGTGCCCGCGGTTATGGGCAGATGGGAATTTGTTAACGTCCGGTTATAGAAAACCTGAAGTTGACCTTAATTAAAATGAGTCAACCGCGTGTGTAACCGTGATGGTCTCTTTCTGGTGGAGTCCGGGAAGTGAACACGGTTGTTGGAGTTATGCTTGACGTAGGTTGTTTAGGATCACTTCTTGATCATACTTTTATCGACCGTGCTTTGCCTTCTCTTCTCGCTCTCATTTGCGTTTGTTAGCCACCATATATGCTAGTCGCTTGCTGCAGCCCCACCTCATACCTTTACCTTACCCATAAGCTTAAATAGTCTTGATCGCGAGGGTGCGAGATTGCTGAGTCCCTGTGGCTCACAGATACTTCCAAAACCAGCTTGCAGGTGCCGATGAGACCGTGCAGATGACGCTACCAAGCTCAGGAGGAGCTCGATGAAGATATTGTCCTTTGTGTTGCTTTATTCTAGTTGATCAGTAGTGGAGCCCAGTTGGGGTAGATCGGGGACCTTTGTCGCATTTGGGGTTCTTCTTTTATTTTGGTTCCGTAGTCGGACCATGATTGTATTTGATTGATGTAATGTTTATTCATGTAACTGTGTGAAGTGGCGATTGTAAGCCAACTATGTACCTCTTTCCCTTATGTATTACATGGGTTGTGTGAAGATTACCTCACTTGCGACATATGCCTTCAATGCGATTATGCCTCTAAGTCGTGCCTCGACACGTGGGAGCTATAGTCGCATCGAGGGTGTTACACCGGGTCAACTAATGACACACGGAAGTAGTAGAACTGTACGGAGACACAACCCAACAATCCTAAGACTTTATGGTTTAGTAACACGTCATCCAGAGAGATAGAGGAGAAGCCTAGGCCTTAACCCTCGTAGAAAAGAAGAGGCTGACTCAGAAAGAATGACATGAGGTAAAGGATTAAAAAGAGCCTTACATTCCCTTCGACAATCAATTCCCTTATATAACTAAAGCATTTCTAGACTCAACTTCGACCAGTTTGGCTTGGTAATCCTACAGTCAGTCAGGCAGGCTCTGATACCAATGCTGTCGGGACCCCGATCCTAAGTCACACCGATCTAGCATGTAAAACATCATATCACTTTGCGGCCTCACGCACGGTATTCCCACGGGTGCCACCTTACCTGGCCCGGGACCGTTTGCGCCTTTTGGCTCATGTATATGATAGTGTCGCTAGCATCCATATGACAGAGAACCCGGGCCGACATGACTAGTCGTGAACCCAAGGTGGCACCAACTTATGAGGACAGGCATACATGAATCAACATCAAGCATGTCGGTCAGCAGCGTGTGAATCCGAGCTGTAGCACTGGGCTAACAGGACTCCGGGAACCCGGGCTGTAGCAGACTAGGTAGGACTCCGGATGTCACCACGTGACATTTCCCCGAAGGGGCAGACACAGGAACGAAGTGAATCACATGCCGGCCAGTCAAGTGTTCCGGAGCAGCAGTGCTGGGCTAGCAGGACTCCGGTGAACCGAGCTGTAACGGACTACTATGGCTCATGGAAGCACAAGACTACATTTCCCCATAAGAGAGGCTACCAGGGATAAACAACTAGGTTGTCGGATCCCACACATAGCAATACACGTTACACGTACGCATAACATGCAAGTATGTGCTGTACAACATGGCATCACAACATAACTCAAACTCATATAGATAAAGGCCCAGAAGAGCCACATAGCATTCCATACAAACAGGGGTCTCATGACCCATCATTCAGAGCATACAAGCAACGGAAGCATTACATGTCTGAGTACAGACAACTACAAAAGGAAAAGACTAAGAAGCCTGACTAAACACGACCCTCCCAAGGGTACAAGATCGTATCTGGGATACAAGCTACTCGTTGAAGTCACTAGTGTAACCAACTGCAAAACATAAATAAGAAAACGTGAGTACGAAGGTACTCAGCAAGTCTTACATCAGAACTATCTACATATGTAACATTATCAACAAAGGGGGTGGTGGAGTCTTAACAGCAGCAAGCCAGCTTTGACTCAGTGGCTAATCTATACTACGAGTATTAGAAACTTCTTTGAGGTGAGGAGACGCACACGAGTCCACATATTCACCATATCAACACTCCACTATGGATCCGTTCCCGTCTTCCTACGAGAAGGCCATCCATAGCACTCACGCTTATCTTGCATATTTTAGAGTATCCACTTCAAGTTGTCTATGTACTACATAAGTTCTCCAAGTTTCCATATCCGAGGAAAACGGCTATTTGAATAGAAAATGTTAACCCTGCAGGGGTGTACTTCTTCACACACGCTCTCGCCACTTATCGCCTTGTACACGTCATGTACCTCGGCAACCTTCACGCGGAAGCTGGGCGAGGGTGTCGGCCATGACCTGACTAACCACACAAGTCTCTCGTCCAGGTTTATCGCCTATTCGAGTTCCATCCGCAAGGAGTTCTGGCCGAAGTCCCCAGTACGGCCCCAAACGATGTGTGCAGGGTTCCCAAGCCCACCATCTGGGTGCCACTTGGTACACTGTGCCACGGTGCCTAGTCTGTCCCAAGCCCGTCCCGTCGGACACCACCTGGTAGACAAGTAGCACTACCTACAAACGCTAGAAACTAGTTGCAACTCCTGGACAGAGATCAAGTAGATTAATAAGCCGAGAGGGGCCGGATAACCGGAACCCAATGTGTGGTAGTAACTGGACTTGGACAACATACACAGATCTCAGTGCTTAGGGACGGTTCCAATGAGAGAACCCACCATGTACTCCTACATGGCCTCTCATCGCTACCTTTACCAAAACGTGTTCACACACTTAGCCTTTATCAGTAGGACATGTTCACCACTCCGATTCATTCCCGATGAATCAGACTTGACACAACTCTAAGCATAGCTGGCATAAATAAAACAAGCATGGATGAGTAGGCACATCAAGGCTCAAGCAACTCCTACTCATGCTAGTGGGTTTCAACTATTTACTGTGGCAATGACAGGTCATGCAGAGGAATGGGTTCAACTACCGCAGCAGATAAGTAGCAGTTGAATCGTAGTTGTCCTAATGCAGTATAAGGAGCAGGAGCGAGAGAGTGGGATTTATCAAAATGCTCAAGGGGGTTTGCTTGCCTGATAGAATGACGAAGGGGCACTGCTCCTCTGACAGGTACTCGGGAACACCTCCCGGAGTGGAACCTATCGAGAATAAACGGTGCAGGCAATCAATACACAAACAATGCAACAATATGATGCATGAACATGACATGTGCAAATGGTAGTGTTTGGGCTAATGCAAGATGCTACCAAGTTGGTTGAAGCCCATTTGAATCAAAGATTCAAATGCAATTCAAAACGAAGCATTTAAAATGCCCATATTATGTTTTCACTTATACAACATGTATAAGTTGGTTTTTCATGCATGTAACTCGCATACCTGAATTCCTTGCATTTTTCTGATAATTTTTCATATATAAATTATTTCATTCTGAGCTACGGTTGAATTATTATGATTTTTTGAAGTTTAAGCAATATTCTCGAATTTCCTGAGTTAAAATAATTCCAGAAATCATTTATTGCATCAGCTTGAGGTCAGCACTGCGTCAGCAGGTCAACTGGGTTGACCCAGGTCAAACCTGACCAGTGGGACCCACTGGTCAGTGACTAACTAAACTAACCTAGTTTAATTAGCACTAACCTAGGTTAAACTAATTAGTTTTAAACCTAAACTAGACTAATTAATCGGGCAGGGCCCGCATGTCATAGACCCAGGGGAGGTCAAATCCCCTGGTCAACCAGGCAAAACTGCTGGTGGCTCGACGCCGGCGAGGCCAGACGCGGCGGTGCACCACGGGTTTTGCCCACAAGGAGCCATTTGGCGCGCGGAGTGCAGCTACGGGATGCAGACGCTCGTCCGCATCCAGCCATGGTGGTGGCGCGGCCGGGGAGTGGCCGGAGTTCGGCCAGGTGTGCGCGGAGTGTTGCGGGGCATGACAGGAGCTGCGAGCAAGTCCGCTCGACTCGCAGAAGTGCACTGAGTGCAACGGCGAGCTCGGTTGCGAGTTGCGGTGGCCCTGGCCACGGCGGTGACATGGCCGGCGGCACGGAGCTCTCGGCTCCGGTGGTAGAGGCAGCTAGAGGAGAGGAACGAGCTCGGGGAGGAGGGAAAAAGGCGGAGGAGCTCACAAAGAGGCTAACGGAGGACTCGGCAGGCGCGGGGACGGCTGGTGGGCAGCAAATCGACGGCGAGGATCTCCGGGCACCAAAGTTGAGGTAGACATCGGGGACGGTGTTGCAGGGCCTCCGACAAATCCTGGCTCGGCATGGAGGTTGAGGGAGACACGGCGGAGCGTCTGGGCATGTCCAGGGGGCGAGGGGGAGGCAGTGGCCGCGGTGGTGCTTGTCGTCGGCGACAGTAGCTCTTTGACCGTCGCGGGAGAGAGAGACAGAGGAGGGAGGGCGCTCGAGGGAGAGATAGGGAGAGGTGCAGGGGGTCGTGGCGTCTCCAGGGACGTCCAGAGGGAGGTGGCAAGCAGGAGGTGGCCGGACATGCGCCGACGTGCGTCGGCCACGCGCTCGGCGTCCTCCTGGCGCGGTGGAGACGACGACTGGCAGGGCTAGCTGGCTGGGCCGGCCAGCTGGGCCGCACAGTGTTAGGCCTCAGGTAAGTGGCCCAGGTAAGTGTTTTCCCCTTTTTTGTTTTCGTTTCTATTTCTGACATTTGTTTTTGACTTAAAATAAATACCAACACAATTATAAAAATGTTGAGATTCCTTGTGACCACTAGTTATAATATACCAGAGGCCCTCACCAATTTCCAACATTTTTGGAGCCTCTAAAATATTTATATTATTTTAAACAGCTCCAATTCAAATACATATGGGTTCATTCAAAAATCCAAAATGTTTAGCAAAAATGTGCATCACCTCTGGTTGCTGCTTGCAACATTTTCCAAAGACCATGAACATTTTTGAAGAGCATTTTGGGTTTATTGAAATTCCATTTTTAAATTGAACCTATTTGAATTTGCTTTGGTGCTAGGGTTTGAAACATTCCCCATTTGAAATTCATTTGAATCTTAAACATGATGCACAAAGCAAGCCTAGATCATACCAGAACTAGGGATGTGACAGTTCGGTACTTGATCGGTTGGATCGCGAAGATGTTCGACTACATCAACCGCATTACTTAACGCTTCCGCTTTCGGTCTACGAGAGTACGTAGACACACTCTCCCCTCTTGTTGCTATGCATCTCATAGATCGATCTTGCGTGATCGTATTTC
Organism: Triticum monococcum; assembly: GCA_034509565.1. Classification (NCBI taxonomy): domain Eukaryota; kingdom Viridiplantae; phylum Streptophyta; class Magnoliopsida; order Poales; family Poaceae; genus Triticum; species Triticum monococcum. The sequence goes on from CM067843.1 coordinate 73,893,930, forward strand.
AGACTCATGCCCGAGTCGAGAGGTATGAGACCTTTGATAAGTACTTTGCCTACAAGATGGAGGAGAATTGCTCAACCAGTGAGCATGTGCTCAGAATGTCTGAGTACTACAATCACTTGAATCAAGTGGGAGTTAATCTTCCAGATAAGATAGTGATTGATAGAGTTCTCTAGTCACTATCTCCAAGTTACTAGAACTTCGTGGTGAACTATAATATGCAAGGGATGATCAAAACGATTCCCGAGCTCCTCGTGATGCTGAAATCAACAAAGGTAGAAATCAAGAAAAGCATCAAATGTTGATGGTTAACAAGACCACTAGTTTCAAGTAAAAGGGCAAGGGAAAGAAAGGGAAATTCAAGAAGAATGGCAAGCAAGTTGTCACTCCCGTGAAGAAGCCCAAAGCTAGATCTAAGCCTGAAGCTGAGTGCTTCTACTGCAAAGGGAATGGTCACTGGAAGCGGAACTACCCCAAACATTTGGCGGATAAGAAGGATGGCAAAGAGAACAAAGGTATATTTGATATACAGATTATTGATGTGTACTTTACTAGTGTTCATAGTAACCCCTTGGTATTTGATACCGGTTCAGTTGCTAAGATTAGCAACTCGAAACAGGAGTTGCAAAATGAATAGAGACTAGTTAAGGGCAAGGTGACGATGTGTGTTGGAAATGATTCCAAGGTTGATAAGATCACCATTGCACACTCACTTTACCTTCGGAATTAGTGTTGAACCTAAAATAAATGTTATTTGGTCTTTGCATTGAGCATAATATGATTGGATCATGTTTATTGCAATACGGTTATTCATTAAGTCAAAGAATAATTGTTATTCTATTTACATGAATAAAACCTTCTATGGTCATACACCCAAGGTGAATGGTTTATTGAATCTCGATCATAGTGATACACATATTCATAATATTGATGCCAAAAGATGCAAAGTTGATAATGATAGTGCAACATACTAGTGGCACTACCGTCTAGGTCATATTGGAGTAAAGCGCATGAAGAAACTCCATGCGGATGGATTTTTGAAATCACTTGATTATGAATCATTTGATGCTTGCGAACTGTGCCTCATGGGCAAGATGACTAAAAGTCCGTTCTTCGGAACAATGGAGCGAGCCACTGACTTATTGGAAATAATACATACCGATGTATGCGGTCCGATGAGTGTTGAGGCTCGTGGTGGGTATCATTATTTTCTGACCTTCATAGATGATTTGAGAAGATATGGGTATATCTACTTAATGAAACATAAGTCTGAAACATTTGAAAAGTTCAAAGAATTTCAGAGTGAAGTGTAAAATCATTGTAACAAGAAAATAAAGTTTCTACGATCTCATTGCGGAGGCGAATATTTAAGTTACGAGTTTGGTCTTCATTTGAAATAATGTGAAATAGTTTCGCAACTCACGCCACCTGGAACACCACAGCGTAATGGTGTGGCCGAACGTCGTAACCGTACTTTATTAGATATGGTGCGATCTATGATGTCTCTTACCGATTTACCACTATCGTTTTGGGGTTATACATTAGAGACGGCTGCATTCACGTTAAATATGCCACCATCTAAATCCGTTGAGACGACACCATATGAACTGTGGTTTAGCAAGAAACCTAAGCTGTCGTTTCTTAAAGTTTGGGGTTGTGATGCTTATGTGAAAAAGTTTCAGCCTGATAAGCTCAAACCCAAATCAGAGAAGTGCTTCTTCATAGGATACCCAAAAGAAACTGTTGGGTACACCTTCTATCACAGATCCGAAGGCAAGATCTTTGTTGCAAAGAGTGGATCCTTTCTAGAGAAGGAGTTTCTCTCGAAAGAAGTGAGTGGGAGGTAAGTAGAACTTGATGAGGTAATTGTACCTTCTCCCGAATTGGAAAATAGTTCATCACAGAAATCAGTTCCAGTGATGCCTACACCAATTAGTAAGGAAGCTAATGATAATGATCATGAAACTTCAGATCAAGTTACTACCGAACCTCGTAGGTCAACCAGAGTACGTACCGCACAGAGTGGTACGGTAATTGAAGGAAATATGCCCTAGAGGCAATAATAAAGTTGTTATTTATATTTCCTTATATCAAGATAAATGTTTATTATTCATGCTAGAATTTTATTAACTGGAAACTTAGTACATGTGTGAATAAATAGACATACAGAGTGTCACTAGTTTGCCTCTAATTGACTAGCTCATTGAATCAATGATGGTTATGTTTCCTAACCATAGACATGAGTTGTCATTTGATTAACGGGATCACATCATTAGAGAATGATGTGATTGACTTGACCCATCCGTTAGCTTAGCACGATGATCGTTTAGTTTGTTGCTATTGCTTTCTCCATAACTTATATATGTTCCTATGACTATGAGATCATGCAACTCCCGAATACCGGAGGAACACTTTGTGTGCTACCAAACATCACAACATAACTGGGTGATTGTAAAGGTGCTCTATAGGTGTCTCCGATGGTGTTTGTTGAGTTGGCATAGATCGAGATTAGGATTTGTCACTCCGACTATCGGAGAGGTATCTCCGGGCCCTCTTGGTAATGCACATCAATATAAGCCTTGCAAGCAATGTAGCTAATGAGTTACTTACGGGATGTAGCATTACAGAACGAGTAAAGGGACTTGCCGGTAATGAGATTGAACTAGGTATTGAGATACCGACGATCGAATCTCGGGCAAGTAACATACCAATGACAAAGGGAACAACGTATATCGTTATGCAGTTTAACCGATAAAGATCTTCGTAGAATATGTGGGAGCCAATATGAACATCCAGGTTCCGCTATTAGTTACTGACCGGAGAAATGTCTCGGTCATGTCTACATAGTTCTCGAACCCGTAGGGTCCGCACACTTAACGTTCGGTGACGATCGGTATTATGAGTTTATGTGTTTTGATGAACCGAAGGTTGTTCGGAGTCCTGGATGTGATCACGGGCATGACAATAAGTCTTGAAATGGTCAAGACATAAAGATCGATATATTGGATGACTATGTTTGTACATCGAAATGGTCCCGAGTGAGTTCAGACAGTAACCGGAGTATTGGGGGGGGGGGTTACCGGAACCCCCCGGGGAGTATATGGGCCCTAATGGGCTTTAGGGGAGAGAGAGGGAGGGGCTGCCTAGGGCAGGCCGCCCCCCAAGGCCTAGTACGAATGGGACTAGGGGGGGGGCCCCCCTCCTTCCTTCTCTTCTCTCTTTCCTTTCCTACTCTCCTACTGCTACTACATGGAAAGGGGGGAATCCTACTCCCGGTGGGAGTAGGACTCCCTAGGGTGCCCCATAGTAGAGGGCCGGCCCTCCCCCTCCTCCACTCCTTTATATCTGGGGAGGGGGGCACCCCATAGAGACACAAGTTGATCATTGATCTTTTAGCCGTGTGCGGTGCCCCCTCCACCATAATCCACCTCAGTCATATCGTATTGGTGCTTAGGCGAAGCCCTGTTCTGGTAGCATCATCATCACCGACATCACGCCATCGTGCTGACGAAGCTCTCCCTCGACACTCTGCTGGATCATGAGTTCATGGGATGTCACCGAGCCGAACATGTGCAGATCACGGAGGTGCCGTACTTCCGGTACTAGGATAGGTCGATCGTGAAGACGTATGACTACATCAACCGCATTATCATAATGCTTCCGCTTACGTTCTACGAGGGTACGTAGACAACACTCTCCCCTCTCATTGCTACGCATCACCATGATCTTGCGTGTGCGTAGGAATTTTTTTGAAATTACTGCGTTCCCCAACAGTGACATCCAAGCCAGGTTTATGCGTAGATGTTATATGCACGAGTAGAACACAAAGGAGCTGTGGGCGTGGGTATATACATATTGCTTGCTGTCACTAGTTGATTCTTGATTCGGCGGTATTGTTGGATGAAGCGGCCCAGACTGACATTACGCGTACGCTTACGCGAGACTGGTTCTATCGACGTGCTTCGCACACAGGTGGCTGGTGGGTGTCAGTTTCTCCAACTTTAGTTGAATCGGATTCAATGAATAGGGTTCTTTGTGAAGATCAAAAAGCAATCACTATACCGCGTTGTGATTTTTGATGCGTAGGTAAGAATGGTTCTTGCTCAACCCGTAGCAGCAACGTAAAACTTGCAACAACAAAGTAGAGGACGTCTAACTTGTTTTTGCAGGGCATGTTGTGATGTGATATGGTCAAGACATGATGCTAAATTTTATTGTATGAGATGATCATGTTTTGTAACACAGTTATCGGCAACTGGCAGGAGCCATATGGTTGTCGATTTATTGTATGAAATGCAATTGCCATGTAATTGCTTTACTTTATCACTAAGCGGTAGCGATAGTCATAGAAGCAATAGTTGGCGAGACGACAACGATGCTTCGATGGAGATCAAGGTGTCAAGCCAGTGATGATGGTGATCATGACGGTGCTTTGGAGATGGAGATCAAAGGCAGAAGATGATGATGGCCATATCATATCACTTATATTGATTGCATGTGATGTTTATCCTTTATGCATCTTATTTTTCTTAGTTTGGCAGTAGCATTATAAGATGATCTCTCACTAAATTTCAAGGTATAAGTGTTCTCCCTAAGTATGCACCGTTGCTACAGTTCGTCGTGCCAAGACACCACGTGATGATCGGGAGTGATAAGTTCTACGTTCACATACAACGGGTGCAAGCCAGTTTTGCACAAGTAGAATACTCGGGTTAAACTTGACGAACCTAGCATATGCAGATATGTCCTCGGAACACTGAGACCAAAAGGTCGAACGTGAATCATATAGTAGATATGATCAACATAGTGATGTTCACCATTGAAAACTACTCCATCTCACGTGATGATCGGACATGGTTTAGTTGATATGGATCACGTGATCACTTAGATGATTAGAGAGATATCTATCTAAGTGGGAGTTCTTAAGTAATTTGATTAATTGAACTTTAAGTTATCATGAACTTAGTACCTGATAGTATTTTGCATGTCTATGTTGTTGTAGATAGATGGCCCGTGCCGTTGTTCCGTTGAATTTTAATGCGTTCCTAGAGAAAGCTAAGTTGAAAGATGATGGTAGCAACTACACAAACTGGGTCCATAACTTGCGGATTATCCTCATTGATACATAGAGGAATTACGTCCTTGAAGCACCGCTAGGTGACAAACCCGCTGCAGGAGCAGCGCCAGATGTTGTGAACACATGGCAGAGCAAAGCTTATGACTACTTGATAGTTCAGTGTGCCATGCTTTACGTCTTAGAACCGGGACTTCAACGACGTTTTGAACGTCATGGAGCATATGAGATGTTCCAAGCGTTGAAGTTAATATTTTAAGAAAATGCCCGGATTGAGAGATATAAAGTCTCGAATAAGTTCTACAGCTTCAAGATGGAGGAGAATAGTTCTGTCAGTGAACATATACTCAGAATGTCTGGGTACCACAATCACTTGACTCAGCTGGGAGTTAATCTTCCTGATGATAGTGTCATTGACAGAGTTCTTCAATCACTGCCACCAAGCTACAAGAGCTTCATGATGAACTATAATATGCAAGGGATGGATAAGACGATTCCTGAGCTCTTCGCAATGCTACTATGAAGATACAAGATTGAAGACTTCGTCCTGTGTCCGGGTGGGACTCTCCTTGGCATGGAAGGCAAGCTAGGCAATATGGATATGTAGATCTCCTTCCTTGTAACCGACTCTGTGTAATCCTAGCCCCCTTCAGTGTCTATATAAACCGGAGGGTTTAGTCCGTAGGACAATATACAATCATACCATAGGCTAGCTTCTAGGGTTTAGCCTCTACAATCTCGTGGTAGATCAACTCTTGTAATACTCATATCATCAAGAACAATCAAGCAGGACGTAGGGTATTACCTCCATCAAGAGGGCCCGAACCTGGGTAAACATCATGTCCCTGCCTCCTATTGCCATCCGCCTTAGACGCACAGTTCGGGACCCCCTACCCGAGATCCGCCGGTTTTGACCCCGACATTGGTGCTTTCATTGAGAGTTCCACTGTGCCGTCACTGTAAGGCTTGATGGCTCCTTCAATCGGTAATGATGTGGTCCAGAGTGAGGTTTTCCTCCCCGGACAGATCTTTGTATTCGGCGGCTTCGCACTGCGGGCCAATTCGCTTGGCCATCTGGAGCAGATCGAGAGCTACGCCCCTGGCCATCAGGTCAGATTCGGAAACTTGAACTACACCACCGACATCCGCGGAGACTTGATCTTTGACGGATTCGAGCCCGTGTCAGGTGCGCCGCACAGTCACGACGAGCATGACGTAACTCCGCCATCGGACAGTATTCGGGAGATCGCATCTGCAACTACTCCGGCCGTCAATCCGGAGCAAATCGTGCCATCCGAGAGTGGAGGGATAGACCCCGCCATGGAGGCCGCACTCTTAGTGGCGATAGAGCCAGATACTGACTTCACCCCTTACGAGAGTCGTGTCACTGAACCACTGGATTCATCTCCGGCCACGGACTCCAAGCCGCCTGCATCCGCGCCCATCGAATCCGACTGGGCGCCGATCATGGAGTTCACCTCCGTGGATATCTTTCAGCACTCACCTTTCGGCGATGTGCTAAATTCATTAAGGTCTCTATCCTTGTCAGGAGAACCTTGGCCGAACTATGTCAGGCTAGAATGGGACGGGGACGATGAAGAAATTCGCTGCCCACCCACCACCCACTTAGTAGCCACTGTCGACAATTTAATCGACATGCTCGACTTCCACTCCGAAGACATCGACGGTATGGACGATGATGCAGGAGACGAACAGGAACCACCGCCCACAGGGCGCTGGACCGCCATCTCATCATATGATATATACATGGTAGACACCCCCAAAGAAGGCAATGGCGATGAGATAACGGAAGATAACCCCTCCAAGAAGCAACCCAAGCGCTGACATCAGCAGCGCCACTCTAAGTCCCGCCATAGCAAAAGTAGTGATACTGGCACATGAGATAATAATACTCCAGATAATGCCGAAGACAACCACAATCCCCTCCAGCACGATGTAGAGCGGGAAGATGAACAAGCTAGCCCTCCAGAGCAGGCGACAGATGGAGAACCAGAAGAGGACAATTACATGCCTCTCTCCGAAGACGAGGTGAGCCTCGGCGACGAAGAATTTATCGTACTTGAGGATCCCGTCGAGCAGGAGCGCTTCAAGCGCTAGCTTATGGCCACAACAAATAGCCTGAAGAAAAAGCAACAACAGCTTCAAGCTGATCAAGACTTGCTAGCAGACAGATGGACCGAAGTCCTTGCGGCCGAGGAATACGAACTCGAGCGCCCCTCCAAGAGTTACCCAAAACGTAGGTTGCTATCTCACCTCAAGGAGGAAGCATTGAAACCTCCATCACCAGTGTACGATGCAGCTGACCGGCCACCGCACGGCCGAGCTAGAGAGGCGTTTCAGCCTAAAGTTCAGCTCGCACCCCGCCACCACTCAATCAAAAATACCAAGGCCCGGGGCAACACACGGGACCCGCGAGACGTATTGGACAGCAGGGCAAAACTTGCAAGGTCAATATACGGGTCACAGACACGCGCGCCAACACGGGATGATGATAGTCGCGCCGGATACACCAAAGGTAAATCCGGCCGGGCCGAAACAACAGACAAGACTCATATGAACTGCGTCGTGATATAGCCCGGCACAGAGGCGCCGCACACCCCCTATGCTTCACTGATGAAGTTATGGATCACGAATTCCCGGAGGGTTTTAAACCCATAAATATCGAATCGTATGATGGTACAACAGATCCTGCTGTATGGATCGAGGATTTCCTCCTTCACATCCACATGGCTCGAGGTGATGATCTACATGCCATCAAGTACCTCCCACTCAAACTCAAAGGACCAGCTCAGCATTGGCTGAATAGCTTGCCAGCGGACTCCGTCGGTAGTTGGGAGGATTGGGAAGGCGCATTCCTTGACAACTTCCAGGGCACTTATGTGCGACCACCGGATGCTGATGACTTGAGCCATATAACTCAGCAGCCAGGGGAATCGGCCAGGCAATTCTGGACATGGTTCCTGACCAAGAAAAACCAAATTGTCGACTGTCCGGATGCAGAGGCCCAAGCGGCATTCAAGCATAACATCCGCAACGAGTGGCTTGCCCGCCACCTCGGCCAGGAGAAGTCGAAGTCTATGGCAGCCCTCACGACACTCATGGCCCGCTTTTGCGCGGGCGAGGATAGCTGACTGGCTCGCAGCAACAACACATCAAGGAATCCGGGCACTTCGGATACCAAAGATGCCAATGGGAGACCACGCCGTAACAGACCAAAGCGCCGCAACAATGGCGATAACAACGATGATACAACAGTCAATGCCAGATTCAGAGGCTCTAGATCCGGTCAGCGGAAAAAGCCATTTAAAATAAGTACTCCAGCTCCGTCCAGTTTGGATCGCATACTGGATCGCTTGTGTCAAATCCACGGCACCCCCGACAAGCCAGCCAATCACACCAATAGAGAATGTTGGGTGTTCAAGCAGGCCGGCAAGTTAAATGCCGAAAACAAGGACAAGGGGCTGCATAGTGATGACAAGGAGGAGCCCCGGCTGCCGAACACGGGAGGACAGAAGGGTTTCCCCCCACAAATGAAGACGGTGAACATGATATACGCAACCCACATTCCCAAGAGGGAGCGGAAGCGTGCATTAGGGGACGTCTATGCGATGGAGCCCGTCGCCCCAAAGTTCAACCCATGGTCCGCTTGTCCAATCACCTTTGATCGCAGGGACCACCCCACTAGTATCCGTCATGGCGGATCTGCCGCATTGGTCCTAGACCCCATCATCGACGGATTTCACCTCACCCGAGTCCTTATGGATGGTGGCAGCAGCCTGAACCTGCTCTATCAGGATACAGTGCGAAAAATGGGCATCGATCCCTCGAGGATCAAACCCACCAAAACCACCTTTAAGGGTGTCATCCCAGGTGTAGAGGCCCATTGCACGGGCTCAATCACACTGGAAGTGGTCTTCGGATCACCGGACAACTTCCAAAGCGAGGAGTTAATCTTCGATATCGTCCCGTTTCGCAGTGGCTATCACGCACTGCTCGGACGAACAACATTTGCAAAATTTAATGCAGTACCGCATTACGCATACCTCAAGCTGAAGATGCCAGGACCTAGGGGAGTCATAACAGTAAATGGAAACACAGAACGCTCGCTCCGTGTGAAAGAGCACACTGCGGCCCTCGCAGCAGAAGCACAAAACAACCTTTTAAGGCAAACCACTAATTCAGCGTCATAGCCCCCGAACACCTTCAAGCGAGTCCGGAGTAAACTGCAACAGGATCGCCGGGCACGTTCAGAGCTCGCCTAGCAATTCGGCCCCCGTCCCAGTCCCAGTCAAGCGACGAAATCCGTGCCGCGCGTACATAATTATGCACTGAAAATACGATGGATATAGGTGGGGGAACGATCAGGGCACGTCCCGCAATGCGGCTTAACCGCCCTAGGGGCTGTATACCTTTATCATTTCTTTTCTCTTTCAGGGCCTAACTCTCTGGAAGCCCTTTCCGGCAGTACGATTGCCGGACACATTACGGGAAGGAACAGCCAAGGCGGCGAGAAGCTAAGATGTACACAGGAACCCCCAGGTGGTCTGTAATAATAATTGATATACCCGCTTTCTACTATCCATACGCAGCTTGCCCTTGGATAGGACATTTTGAATAGTCCTACTTTCTTCTTATCACACTACTTGTACTAGTACGCTTCGACGTATTATTTAAATAGCAATGCATAGCATTAGTCTATTATTGCATTATTTATCCTTTCTTTTCGTATATGTCCATTTACGACAATCCGCACCCGTACATTCGGGTACGGTTAGTACGCCAGGGGCTTTCCTTTACCCCATAATACGGCGCGAGCAGTCCGAACACTTTTGACAGTGCGGCACCCCGAACTTATAGCACTATATGCATCAGCTCCGAATCATGTCTTGGGTCAATAGTTGGATTTGCCCGGCTCCCATGCTTTGGTACCTTACGTTCCGCTATATCGGCTAAGGTAGCAGTGGGAGAACTACTGTGATTGTGTCCCGGTTCTTCCGGACGAGCACCTTAGTAGAGAAAGCCGAAAACTGTCTGTCATGATAAGGCGAGAGACTGGTCGCTGTTCGAGAGGTCTCAAGTCCTTAAAGACTTTCTTTGCTTCGGGCGAGGAGTCGGCCTTGTCCGGCTTAGGCGTGTATGGCGCCCCAAATTCGGCCTTCTGAATACTAGGGGCTTCGCCAAAATTTAAAATTGTAGACTTCTATGGCTAAGTGAGAGTGATAAAGCCTTATAGTCCGATTGCCTGGTTCGTTGCGCTGAACACCTCCCTTGAAGGACCCAAAATTGGGGTAAAGAGTGCTCAGGTTTATCCCGAACACCCAAGTACTAGTTACATGGGGGCAGAAGCCGACGACTGGCCAACTCTCAGATTTTATAAACGGCCGCACAGAAGGTAATATTTTAAATTATAAAAGCGTTGCATAGCGTAGATGAACTCGTTTCACATTACAGGATCACATGAACATGTTCATTCAAAAATTACATCCTTGGCGCATTCATCTGCCACAAGGTGGGAACCCATCAGGACACTCTCATAATACATCTCGGGGCAGCGATGCTCCTTGCCCTCCGGCGGCCCCTCCTTCACCAGCTTCACGGCGTCCAGCTTCGCCCAGTGTACCTTCGCCCGGGCAAAAGCCCTGCGCGCACCCTCGATGCAGACGGACCGCTTTATGACTTCAAGCCATGGGTAGGCATCCAGAAGCCGCCGCACCAGACCGAAGTAGCTGCCGGACAGGGGCTCGCCGGGCCACATCCGGACTATAAGGCCCCTCATGGCCTGTTCGGCTGCCTTGTGAAGCTCGACCAGTTGCTTCAGCTGGTCGCTCAAGGGCATTGGGTGTTCGGTCCCAATATACTGAGACCAGAACAACTTTTCCGTCGAGCTCCCCTCCTCAGCTCGGTAAAACTCCGCGGCATCCAGTACACTGCGGGGAAGATCTGCGAACGCTCCTGGAGAGTTCCGAACTCGGGTAAGAAAAAGGAAAGTTTCCTTCACATGCTTGCTTTGCATAATGAATGCCTTACCCGCTGCTATCTTCTTCACCGCATCAATCTCTTGGAGGGCCTTGTGGGCTTCAGCCTTGGCGCTCCGGGCGCTTTCAAGCGCCTGCACGAGCTTGGACTCTCGCGTCTTAGAGTCAAGCTCCAAGGACTCGTGTTTTTTGGCGAGAGCCTCGAGCTCTTGCTGCACCCCGCCCACTCGGGCTTCTTGTTTTTCCCGCTCAAGGCGCTCCTTGGCCGCTTTGTTTTCGGCCTCAGACAACGCCTTCTTTAGGGTCGCCACTTTGGTCGTGGCCCCTGGCAAATTCATGATGATCCTATTATTTTACAACCGAAATTCTTTTCAAAGCATAGACAAGGTATTGCTTACCATTTCTCTCCTAGAGCTGCCTCTTGACAAGGCCAAGCTCGTTCTCGGACCGCTCCAGGTCCTGCTTCAGTGCAGAGACCTCCGCAGTACGTGCAGCAGCGGCCAGTAGTGAAGCCTGCACATACACATAGATATATTCTGATTAGACTCCTGAGGCATCATTTGATCCTCTATTCAGCCTTTCTTCTTGAACACCGAACAGAGCATCAGGCGCTACTATCTATGCGGTAATATTTTCTTACATTTTGATTACTTACCTCAAATCCTGTTAAGAGGCTGGCGCAAGCTTCGGTCAGTCTGTTTTCGGCGGACTGAACTTTTTCGATCACCGCACTCATGATAGTGCGGTGCTCTTCGTCGATGGAGGCGCTTCGAAGCGCTTCCAGCAAGTTGTCCAGTGCCTCCGGATGGACAGAGGATACCGGCACGGGCGGCTGGCCCCCCTTAACGGGGGATCACCTGCCGGAGTCCGGAACCATCGAAGGTTCCGGTGCAGTGTTCAGCTGGGGGCCGAACTTGGAGCCCGTGGGAGTTTTGCTCCCTTTGTACCCAGGGTCCGGGAGGTCGCATCGAGGCGCCCCCAGAACCACCTCCCCTCGGCTTTGTGCCTTTCGAGACAACACCTCGACATTGTTTGTAGGGCAAGGGGTGGAGGCGGTCAGAAGAGAACCACTGTTCATATCCGACGAGTCCAATGAACCGCTCGACGAGGATACATCGAGATGAGCTCGGGACGGACTGCACAATCATGTTCGGCATGAGGAGAAGCAGTGCACTAAAACATACCATGAATTACTATGGTGTCCAGATACTTACGACTTTTCCAGGGGCTTGACCCTGGGTAGCCACTCGTCGCCGCTGTAGGCGGCCGTCGTGGAGCAGTCCGGAGGGAGGGTCCTTCCCTTCTTTGACCCTTCGGCCTCCCCAGTTGGTTCGGCCTTCCTTTTCTTGTCTCCCCTGGCTGGGGGGAGAGAACTTTCCTCCTCCTCCTCGTTTTCGTGGGAGGAGTGCGCGTCGGAGTCATTGGACGACGAGTCCGATACAACCTTGCGCCGGAGACCCTGTCGGGTCCCCGTGGCCTTCTTCTTGGTCTTCTTCACCGGCACCTCGTATGGTGCTAGAGCCAGCATCTCCGTTAGGAGAGCATCTGCGGGATCTTCAGGCAGGAGGGCTGGGCAATCGAGCTGCTCCGCTGTCTTTATCCAGTCATGTTAATGGCATGGGAGCTTAGATCCCGCACATCATTTAACTGGGCCAATTTAATACCCCGTGAGATGCAAAAACTTACCGGATTGGCATGGCGCTTTGCGCTGAGTCCACGGTCCTCGGTGAGGGAAGGAGGTACCTCAGCACCCTTGAACAACACCCTTTAGACGTCCTTGTGCGTCATGTCATAGAGATCTCGCAGCGTCTGGTGCTGGGCCGGGTCGAACTCCCACAAATTGAATGCCTGAAAGGGCTAGTTATCGACTAGAGGGGGGGGCTGAATAGGCGATTTTTATGAAAGTCTTCAAAACATGGGAGTTTCAAAGACAAACGATAGAAATGAACCTATAACCATGTAGCGGAAGGTAGACTGCACTAGACAAGCCATAGTCAAGTATTCAATGAAGTGAGAGCATGAAGACTAATAGCAGCTAGGCAGTACGGATCAGGATGGAAGATAGTATGAAACCAATCTGAACAAACAGTCACACAGTGAAGACAAATGGACAATGCAAACAGGCAATGACTTCACAAGGACCAACTGTAAATAAAGAGATGGGAAGGATAGAACCAGTGGCTTGTTGAAGAAAATGATTTGTTGGACCAGTTCCAGTTGCTATGAAAACTGTACGTCTGGTTAGGGAGGCTGAGATTTAACTCAGAAGACCGTGTCTTCACCTTATTCCCCTTGAGCTAAGGACACCCACTCCTCGCCCAATCACTTTGGTAAGTCTTCAAGGTAGACTTCCACACCTTCACAGACTTCGTTCACCGGCGATCCACAATGACTCTTGGATGCTCAGAACGCGACGCCTAACCGGCTGGAGGATTCACAGTCCTCAAGTGTAACAAGTCTTCAGATCACACAGACAGGAAGACTTTAGTGATGCCTAACACTCTTTGGCTCTGGGTGTTTAGGGCTTTGTCCTCGCAAGGATTTCTCTCTCAAACGCTTCAAGGTGGGTTGCTCTCTAATGACAAAAGCCGTGCACTAACTTTGAGCAGCCACCAATTTATGGTGTAGGGGGTGGGCTATTTATAGCCACTAGGCAACCCGACCTAATTTGTCTGAAATGACCCTGGTTCACTAAGGAACTGACACGTGTTCCAACAGTCAGATTTCAAACACACGCGGCAACTTTACTTGGGCTACAAGTAAAGCTGACTCATCCAGCTCTGGATAAGATTTGCTCTCATTGTCTTCGCTCAAAGACATAGGATTTTGGTTAAGCATCACTTCAGTCACTCTGACTTAGTTCACTGGGACCCCACTTAACAGTACGGTGGTTCCTATGACTCAACAAAGAAGAAAAGGAAACAACGAAACAACTAAGTCTTCGCGCTCCATAGTCTTCACGCGATGTATTCTCTTGTCACAGTCTTCAATGTGAATATCTTTACATACCACCTTTGTCTTCAATGTCTTCATACATTTTAGGGGTCACCTCCGGTAGGTAAACCGAATCAATGAGGGATTACTACCTGTGTTATCCTGCAATTCTCACAAACACATTAGTCCCTCAACCATGTTTTTTGTCAATACTCCAAAACCAACTAGGGGTGGAACTAGATGCACTTACAATCTCCCCTTTTTGGTGATTGATGACAAACTGGTTGTAGTTTTCAACGGGGATAAAAGTATGTGAAATTGTAAAGGATTTAGGTATTGTCTTCGTAACTAGCAAAAGGCTCCCCCTGAAGATGTGCATATAAGTATTTTGCTTTTGAATGCAAATGCACATGGCAGGTTGTACTTGCGGAGCTCCTCTTCTACTTATGAAGACAATTTATCATGCATGAAAGGATATAACAAAGATAATGACATGCATAATGAAAAATGGATGTCTGCAAAATGACTTCACGCAGAATTTATCATTGCATCACATAGTGTGCAGACGACCATCAAGTTTAAGTGTTACAACTCAAAACGAACCAAATGTATCAAAAGCGAGAGTTGTAAGCACTTGGCAAATGTAGCAAAAGTATGGCAGCCACCCATATGGACCCGCTTGAAGACTATCAACTCATATGCTTCTCCCCCTTTTGTTAGTAATGACCAAAAAGGTTTGAAGACACAGAGCTTGCTACTCGTTCCCATGTGGAGTAGGCGATGAAGCAGGGTCATCGTTGAGGTTTGGTGGTGCAGACGAACTTGGTGCAGTGTCGATACACACCGAAGTTGGAGGAGATGAGGTAGCATCATCTTGATCATCTATGACTCTGGCATTAACTATTGCAGCTGAGGAAGAATAGTCAGAGTCTTCAAGTGAGGGAGTCCGACACAAGTGAGCATTCTTCGGAGGAGTTGAGTCAAACTTGAATCTCTCAGTGAAGCCATCATCTTGAAGATCAGCTTCAGCACTGAGTAACGTCAAACTCTTCCAAGACCTCCAACAGGTTTCATGTGTAACAAAGGCATTCTTGGTGGCAAGATTTCGAATGTGATTGACGTCCACCAAGAGGCTTTGCATCTAACGCTTAAGCCAGTCATGATGCTTATCCTGTTTCTGATGTAGAGCGACGAGAAGCTCTCGGTCATTGAGAATACAAGATCGCTTCCGAGGCCTTTGGGCGATGGTACCTGCAGTGTCTTCAGTTTGGGTGCGAGGGGCACATGTATTGCCAGCCATGGGATAAACACGAGAAACGGCCTGAATTCCTTCAATGGGCTGGGTGAAGCTTTGATGATTGACATTGTGAAGATAAATTGGCTCCTTTGCAGGCTCTGGGTAAATGGCTTCGACAGACAGATCAACCTCTGGCAAGAATATAAGGTGATTGCGCGCAGACGACTGATAGTTGATAGCAGAGTGAAGCTTGATGAGGCACATTACCCATGGAGCATAGAACTTCAGACCAAAGATATCGGAGCCAGATGCAGCCAATTGCCTAATGAAGAAGTCTTGAGCATTGAAGTTGATGCCATTGAAGATATAGAAAACCAATGTTTTCATTGCTCCTTCAAGCTTCGCTGCAGGAGAATGTCCTTTGACCGGCCAGAGAGTTCGCCTGATAATATGATAAGTAGTGTGGGGCAGATACTCTAGGTTTTCAACAAAGAACTCCTTAGGATAGTTAGCGTCTTGTGGCAGTGGCTTCATCATGCTCAGCATTTGGCTCTAGCTTCTGGAAGATGCTTTCCAACGCATTCTGGTGTAGCTAACAACCTGGTTCATAGTGTTCACTAGGAGTGGGCAGGGCAGTAAGCTCAATGATGTCTTGGGCTTTAGCTTCATGGTGTACATCACCTATCATCCACTCAAGGATCCAAGTATTCGGATCCCGGTTGTAGCTGCGAATGTGGATGCTAGCATAAATTTTTAGCAAAAGCTCTTCATTCCATTGTTCTTTGGCAGTCACATAGTTCAGAAGACCAGCATCACGGAAACAGTCAAGTGCCTCTTCCAAGCAGGGCAGTCCAGCAATGGCTTCACTATCGAGACACATATGGGGAAAGATGCGCCATTGATCATAGAGTACATAGGAATAGTAACTGCGCTGCTGGTAGCTCCAGAATCGATCAGATGAAATTCTTGGCTTGGAGTAGGGGTTCTTGGCACTATCAAAGAAGGTGTTGTGTGCTATGAAGCCATTGGCATTGAAAGATCCTGGTGAAGTTGCAGTACCTAGAAACCTTGGCAGCCTTGGCTTTGGCTTCTGGACCTGAGGCCTGTGCTCCACATGATAGTCAAATCGAGGACCGGGAGTAGGCGGAGGAACCAGAATTGGCCAGCGGACGGTAACAAGCTGACCACGATCATATGCTTGCTTAATGCTGTGTGGCATTGGAGGTGGTACAGGAGCAGAGGCATTGGCTTCAGGTTGCAGATTGTCTTCGGGTGCAATCACTTCTGGCACCACAATAGCTTCAGGCGCCACAGTAGCTTCAGCCATGACAACGTCATTGGCATCAGTGTTGGTGTTAGTGGCTGCCTCAGAGTTTTAAACCTCCACTCGAGTAGCTGGAGGGTCGGACACGTTCTCCTCGAGAACAACTTCAGGGTTGGACGGGGGTGTAGCAACACGTTCTGCTTCTCTTTGTTCTTCTTGTTCATCGGCTGATGCAACCAGAATATCTTCCGCCGCTTTGGCTTCAGACTCGGGGATGTTCACAGTAGGAGAGGCTTCAGGAAAGACTTGGAGTGAAACGGATTGGCGCTCTTCTCCTTCTGGAACACTTGACAAAGTGACATGTGGCCTTGGTCCTTTGCGAAGCCTGCGGAGTGCGGGCGACGCCTTTGGAAAGGGAGTTGGCTGGGCCACAAAGTCATTGTCTTCAAGCACCGAAGTGGTGACTTGAGGTGGGGGAGTACTTGGGGATTCTTATTGACGGGGGGAGTCTTGTGGGTGATCAGCCCATGGGTCATCCTGAGCGATTGGCGTCAATGGATGACCAATGTTGATGAGTTCGCCGTTCGTGAGAATAGGCGATGATACCACATTGTGTTCGATCTGAGGAAGGACTTCATCATCTTCAACATTGTCTTGATGACCAATGTCTTCAGCTGCGGTGGGGTCAACAGCTGGAATGTCTTCAATTACTGGAGCCTTTGTGGAAGCAGGATCATGAACTATCAACTGGCGCTCACGATGTTCAGACGCAGGACGAGCCACTGAGATTGGCTCGAAAACAAGGGGCTCTGTGGGAGCAGCCCGGTCTTTCTTCTTTGTCTTTCTCTTCTTGGTTGGTGGAGCATCATCAGTGGTGGCCTTGGTCTTGCGCTTTCGGGCTTCGGCTGCCCTAGTTTTCTTGAGCTCCGAAGCCACTATGGGGACCTTAGGCTTCGAGCCTGTCATACTGGTCGGGAAGACAATGCGAGGTTCTTCCTGCCTTGATGCTTCTGGTTGGGCCACAACAGGCTTCTTCTTCTTCTTGGCAGCCATTCTGGGGTCGATGCCTGGTCGCCCCAAAGCCTTGCCCTTTTCAGCTTCATTGTAGCCTTGAACACATTTGGCAGCGAGATTCTTCATGCGCTCATGAGAACCTTTTGCTTCTTCTCGTTTCTTGTGGAACGCCTCCTTGAGCTCATGCATCATGACTTTGAAGTTTTGGATGTCTTCCATGTTGAGCTTGGCCATGTGCTTCTTGAACTGAGCCTTTTTATAATCAATCTTGTGCTTCAGCTCAACAATTTTCTGTGCAAGAGCCAGCTCATGAGCAATGGCTCCATGGAAAGAGACGCTGAGGCCAATTGGGAGCTGAAGATCATCAAAACTGAGGTCTGTGCTGTCAAACCACTCATCAATGAACTTGTACAGGAACTCCACATCAAAGAGGGGAAGATCATTGAAGAGTTCTGCCTCTTGCTTACTCTTTATGAGCAACTCAAGAGCATCATCGCCAAGATCATCGTCGCTAGATAGATCAATGGCTTCGTTCTCGTTCCTCAGAACGACAACATGGGTCAATGCTTGACCAGTTGGTTGCATGGGCTTCTTCAACTTGTCAGACTTGGAGATGCGAGAGAGATCTTCAGACTGCACACTGGCTTCAGGAGGTATAGTGGCCAGAGGCTTCGCCCGCGAGACCTTTGGTGCGGAGGAGGGCTTTGAAGCCTTTGGTTTCTTTTGCTTCACAGGCTTCGGTGGTGCAAGCGCTTCGTCAGATTCAATGTCATCTGCAGAGTGATCCACAACTGCCCCTTGAACCTGAATGTGAGTGATGAGGCCTTCAAGGTTGTAGAAGGGCCCAACAATATTGGGTTCAGCATCGCGTGTGCCGTTGGCACGAGGAGCAGAGGGACCGGGGTTGAAGTCTAACCCTAGTGACTTCTTGTTCTCTTTGGCAGAAGTTTTGGAAAACTGGAAGTTGCGCTTAAAGAGATTGTCTTCACGACACCATAACATAGAGGATGGGTCGGCATTAGCAGGCTGAGGTCCATGAATCATGCAGGGGTAGAAGCCTTGAGCAATAGCTTCGGAATTCGACTTGGGCTGAAGACCTTGTATATAATATCTTTCCCAGGGGCCCTTGATGGCATTCTTTTCAGCATATTCGTCAGTGACAAATCTGTACTTGAACCATTCCTCTGCCCAATGTCTTCGAATCCATTGGATTCGGTTCTTGCGTTCTCCATAGGTCTCTTCTAGATCTGACTTGTATAACTCATAGAGATCCGGTGGCAGGTCCTTAGCAGTGTTTTCACGGTGCTGTCTGCCGCCCTTCCTGACTGATTTTTCTGTTGCCATGAAGTTCAGACTGAAAGGCTTGAGAATATGCAAAGGCTTCCTTCTTCCGGTCAGACAAGAATTAGCTTCGGGAGAATTGATGTGATGCTGCAAGAACTCTGCAAATAAATGCAGACTATGAGAACCAAGGGATTCTCCCACAGACATGTACCTGTGACAACATTAGAGATGCGAGGGAAGGGGAAGAGGTCACATGCATTCTTAGAAGATTTTGAAGACAAATCAGTTTAGAAGACATTGACCTCATAGTGCGAAGACATTCACTCATATGTAGAGAGTTGGTTCCAGATTTGTACGAATCCACGAATAAGTACAAGTGAGGAATCTAACTACTTTGTGAAGCATAAGTGAACATACTAGGCATGTTATGAGATGCAGAACAAGATAGATCCAACTTTATAGGGACAGAAACCACTTGTGGTTGAAAAGGATGAATCTATCAGATCAGAAAGGACTGTAAAAAGAGTTTTTATTTACCACTCGAGGAACTGCTAGACAGAGTAGGAGATGAGGCCGAGCAATTTGATCTTCTGTGCCCTAACTTGGCGACGGAGGACACCTACGGCGACGGCGGAGAAGACGATGTCTGCAGCCGGCGTGAGGACGGCGTCGGTGAGGTCACGACAGCTAAGCGCTTCGTCGCCGGCGTCGTCGAGGGCTAGCAGTGGCGCTAGGGTTTGTGCGAGAAAGAGAAGTGGAAGAAGAGATAATGACTGGGGTGTGGCATGTATTTATAAGGACAGGGACAGCGCAGTGTTATTACACAGGTGCCCCCTGGCAGTTCACATCTGAAGGACACGTGGCGATCATGCAACACATTGGAGGTTGTTGCACATTCACACGCATGCCTGGATTGTCGGGTGGTCGTTCCCGCTTCTCCAGGGTTCAGGCAAAAAGGATTGAGCATTTAAAACAGATTTAGTGTTTGTCTCTGTATCTTCTGCTGACAAGAACACATCGAAGACATTCGACAGTTTCAATAGAATGCATATGATTTGGATAGATAGATTTGAGACGGGAGCATAGAAATGTTAGGGTCCGATCACATTCACTTAGTTCAAAAGATTCAAACGAGAAAACATAGCTATAAGTGAATGCTGTAGAGGACAGAACACAAATATATGAATATATCCGAATAAGACCAAATCAATATAGTGAATATAAACATGAAGTCATGTTAATATTGAAGACAAACCAAATGCGAAGACTTTGCAAATGTAACGCCAACAGAAAACACTCCAAACAAAAGTTTGGTGGTGGCGTTACCCACCATATAGGAAGTATTAGACCCAGACACGGCTCACAATTATCATGGCGCTCCGAAGTCAAATTCCGCGTTAATGTATTCACACTTAGAGTGTAAGTCTTCATTAGTTAAAGATATACGTTACTTCGTGTGTTGCACATCTGACTCATCAACATGCATAAGTGTTAGGATGTGTGCATGATCACAGGACATTTGAGGATTCCAAGATATTTAGCTCACACCGCAACTTGCAAAACCTTTTCTCATCCAAGGGCTTTGTGAAGATATCTGCCAGTTGCTCTTCAGTGTTGACATGAATGATATCAATATCTTCCTTCATGACATGATCTCTAAGAAAGTGATGACGGATCTGAATGTGCTTTTGTCTTCGAGTGCTGAACTGGGTTGTTGGCAATCTTGATGGCGCTTTCATTGTCGCAGTAGAGTGGCACTTGCTTCAGATGAATGCCATAGACTTTGAGTGTTTGCTTCATCCATAGAAGCTGAGAGCGGCAAGATCCAGCAGCAATGTATTCAAATTCAGCAATGGAGAGAGATACACAGTTCTGCTTCTTTGAAGACCAACACACAAGTGATCGTCCCAGAAAGTGACATGTGCCTGATGTAGACTTGTGATCCACCTTGTCACCAACATAATCAGCATCCGAGAATCCAACTAGATCCAACTCCGAGCCCTTTGGATAATATAATCCTAGTGTTGGGGTGTAAGCCAAATATCAAAGAATTCGCTTCACAGCTAAGTGATGCGATTCCTTTGGTGCCGCTTGGAATCGGGCACACATGCAAACACTAAGCATGATATCTGGCCTAGATGCACATAAATAAAGCAAAAAACCAATCATGGAGCGTTATACCTTTTGATCGAACTCTTTACCATTGGCGTTAGGACCCAGATGACGTTTGGTTGGCATTGGCGTTGTATAACCTTTGCAGTCTTGCATTCCAAACTTCTTCAGGCAATCTTTGAGGTAATTCTCTTGAGATATGAAGATGCCGTTGCGTTGCTGCCGTATTTGAAGACCAAGGAAGAACTTCAACTCACCCATCATGGACATTGTCGGATTTCGGGTTCCGGCAGACCCTTAAGGTTCGAACACTGGGGTGCGCGCGGAGATTACGCCTTCTACCTCTCCGTCTCACAAAGATCTAGACTACTGAAAGAACTGCACAAGAGACACAAGTTTTATACTAGTTCGGGCCACCGTTGTGGTGTAATACCCTACTCTAGTGTGTGGTGGGTGGATTGCCTCTTGGGGCTGATGATGATGAACAATACAAGGAAGAACAACCTCGCGAGGGTCTGTTCTTGGCTGGGGGATTAACTGCTAGGAGGAGTTCAACCACCTTTCTCTCTCTCTCTCTCTCTCTCTCTCTCTCTCTCTCTGCTTCTCACCGATCGAACGAAAACCCGTTGCTATGTGGGTGGCTGGTCCTATTTATAGAGGCCCTGGTCCTCTTCCCAAATATTGAGCGGGAAGGGAGCCAACAATGGCGGGCTAATTTGAAGGGGGACAACAAGTATCAACTATCTTGACAAAAGCAGTCTTCGCCTGCGCAAAGCTCTGGTGATGACGCCATCTTGGGCTCCACGGTGACCTCCGTCTCGTAGTCCTCCTGGTCTTTGTCTCGTTGCACCGAAATGGCAACCTTTGCCTGACGCCTCGGCACTCCGCGACTGCGCTTGCCCCCTTTGCACCAAAGAGGAAAGGAGGACGCTGCCCGGGCTGGCACCCGCCTGGCGCCCTGAGTCGTCATGGCTTGTGTCACGAGCACCTCGCGAGGTACCCCGCCTTGATATCTCCGCCTCCTCGCGAGCCAGCCTGACGAGGCCGTGCCTGAGGAAGCTCCATGTCGTCCCCCTCGCGAGGCTTGGCCCCTCGCGAGGGTCTTGAGTCTTGTGTTGATGAAGATGGGCCGTGCTGGGCCCCCCTCTGAGCCACGCCGCAGGCCGCAGGCAGGCAAGTCTGTGGACCCCCGTTCCTAGAACGCCAACAGACATCTGATATTTCTCTTGCATCATGTGTCCAAACTCATCACTGTATTTCTGATTAGTGCTGCCGAAGATAATGTCATCCACATATATTTGGCACACAAACATTTCACCATCATATGTCTTCGTGAAGAGTGTGGGATCCAGGGAACCATGTTTGAAGCTTTTGCTCTTCAGGAAGTCTTTGAGTGTGTCATACCAAGCACGAGGGGCTTGTTTGAGGCCATATAGTGCCTTGTTGAGCTTGTAAACCATGTCAGGATGTTTTGGATCTTCAAAACCAGACGATTGTGCAACATACACTACTTCTTCAATCTTGCCATTGAGAAAGGCACTCTTCACATCCATTTGATACAGAAGGATGTTATGATGATTTGCATAGGCTAGTAGTATGCGTATAGCTTCAAGCCTAGCCACAGGAGCAAATGTTTCATCGAAGTCAATTCCTTCAACTTGAGTGTATCCTTGAGCAATGAGACGAGCCTTGTTTCTGACAACTTGACCATGCTCATCTTGCTTGTTGCGATATATCCATTTAGTGCCTATGATATTGTGTTTACGAGGATCAGGACGCTTGACCAGTTCCCATACATTATTCAGCTCGAACTGTTGAAGCTCTTCTTGCATAGCTTGAATCCATTCAGGTTCCATGAAGGCTTCATCAACTTTCTTGGGTTCAGATATTGAGATGAATGCAAAGTGCCACAGAAATTTGCTAGTTGTGTTGCCCTTGAACGAGTGAGTGGACCAAGTGCATTGATGCTATCAATTATCTTCTCAATCTGTACATCATTTGCAACACGAGGATGAATTGGACGAAGATTTTGCTCTTGCCGATCATTGTCATCGTTTGAAGGATTGTCTTTAGGCTGAGCATTGTCTTCAGGTTGATTAGGTGCAGAAATGATAAGTTCCTCTTCAGACTGTACTTCAGACGGTATGATTTCTCCAGTTCCCATAAGCTTGATGGATTCACTGGGTGGAATTTCATCTAGCACATTTGGCAGGTGCTCTCTTTGCAAGCCGTTAGTCTCATCGAACCGCACATCCATAGTTTCAACCACTTTATAGTGAAAGAGGTTGAATACTCTGTAGGAGTGCAAATCCTTTCCGTAACCAAGCATAAAACCTTCATTTGCTTTCGGTGCAAATTTTGACGTGTGATGTGGATCCTTGATCCAGCACCTAGCACCAAATACTCTGAAGTAACTGACATTTGGCTTCTTACCAGTGAGGAGTTCATAGGATGTTTTCTTCAGAAGCTTGTGAAGATAAACACGGTTGATGACATGGCATGCAGTATCAATAGCTTCAGGCCAAAACTTTCTTGGAGTCTTGTATTCATCAAGCATCGTTCGAGCCATCTCAATGAGTGTTCTGTTCTTGCATTCCACGATGCCATTTTGCTGCGGCCTGTATGGAGCTAAGAACTCATGAGTGATGCCCAATGTATCAAGATAAGTGTCGAGGCCGGTGTTCTTGAATTCAGTGCTATTGTCACTTCTGATGTGCTTGATCTTGACGCCATAGTTGTTCATGACTCGATTGGCGAAGCGTCTGAAGACATCCTGCACATCAGTCTTGTAGAGGATTATATGTACCCATGTATATCTTGAATAATCATCAACAATGACGAAGCCATAGAGACAAGCAGTAGTAGTAAGGGTAGAGTAGTGAGTAGGGCCCAAGAGGTCCATGTGTAGCAATTTGAAGGGTTGAGTCGTTGTCATGATTGTCTTCGAGGGATGCTTGGCCCTCGTCATCTTTCCAGCTTCGCAGGCACCGCATAAGTGATCCTTCTTGAACTTGACGCCCTCGATGCCTATGATGTGCTTCTTCTTCGCAAGAGTATGCAAGTTCCTCATGCCTGCATGCCCTAGCCTCCGATGCCAGAGCCAGCACTCTGAAGCTTTTGCAAGAAGACATACGGAAATTTGTGGTCCTGCTGAGAAATCTACCATGTATAAATCATCTTTCCGATACCCTTCAAAGACTAGAGACTTGTCAGATTCCATTAGAACAGGGCAATGATATTTTCCAAATATCACAATCATGTTCAAATCACAAAGCATTGAGACAGACATTAAGTTGAAACCAAGGGATTCAACAAGCACCACTTTATCCATGTGCTAATCCTTTGAGATTGCAACTCTACCTACACCCAATACTTTGCTTTTACCAGTGTCAGCAAATGTGATGTGACAATCAGATGGACGTAAGGTTGAGTCCATGAGAAGACTTTGTTTGCCAGTCATGTGATTAGTAGATCCACTATCAATAATCCATTCTGAAGCAGCTGGCGTCATACACTACAGTGCAGTTAGGGGGACAGGCTTCACGAAGAGCATTGTGAATCATAAACATTTGACGAGCAAGTGGATTATGAAAGCTTAGATCGAGGTTAGGACTGATAGGACAAATAGCAAGCAGCTCAGGAACAAAATGCATAATAAGACCATTTGGGCATTTGATCTTGCGCCCTACAAGATGTTTTAGGTCCCCAGCAATAGCTTCAGATGCATTTGATTTTCGGCTGGAGACCTTTCCCTGCAAAAGAGAGTTAAGCTTTCTTAGCCACCCACATCTTTAAGGGTGGCTTCGAAGCAATAAGTCTAAGTGCAGCATCTGAGAACTTTGGCTTTGAACCCCTAGCAAATAGTTTTGCAGGAGGTGAATAATACTCATAGGAATAAGCAGAGTAGTTCTTGGTCTTATGAACATGGCGGTTTGATGAAACACACTCATATTCATAGGCCTGGGTATGATATCCCTGCAAAACATTTGTGTTAGTGCGACTCAGGTGAGTCCTCTGTCTGTATAAAGCCTTTGGACCATATGAAGCCTGTGGTCTGGGGTTTTGTCTTCTTCCCTTGTGGTGTCATGACGACATTCACAGGAAGATTCTCCAGACACCTTTTGGGCACCGAGACTTTCTTCATAGGTGGCCCATTCCTGCTGTTAGTTTGCATCAAAGGATTCATAAACAGTTTATAGTTTGCATCAAAGGATTCATTAATGACAATGGGATTAGCACAAGTGAAGCCAGATAGGGTGGATGGATCCACTGAAGGTTCCTTTGCAGCAACTCATGTGGTTTTGGGGTACTGCTTAGGCTTCCAGTAAGAGCCATCATCATTCATTTTCCTTTCGAACCCAACACCCTCTTTCCTAGGGTTTCAGTTCATAATCTGCCTTTTGAGGACATCACATAGTGTCTGATGCCCTTTGAGACTTTTGTACATCCTTCTTTCAAGCAATGTCTTCAACCTAGCATTTTCATCAGCAATGGCAGTGGCATCCCCAGCAGAGGGGTTAGTTACCACATCAACAGTTGAAGATATTGCAACAGTAGTAGCAGTAGAACATTCAGCAACAGAAGTAACGTTATCACGCTCAAGGCATTTAAGACATGGTGGATCAAATCCTTCCTGAGCGGGACTGATTTGTTGAGCGCGAAGTGACTCATTTTCCTTTTGAAGATCTTCATGAGCCGCTCTCAATTTCTCAAGTTCTTGCTTCCTTTGAAGATAATCATAGGAAAGCTTTTCATGAGTTGTTGAGAGCGTTTCATGATGACTTTCAAGTTCCTCATACTTAACATGAAGATTTTTATCTCTTCAATTAAGGACTGAGATCGAGTCATTTCAGCGTCCAACAGGTCATCGCTTTTGTCTAATAGTTTTTGAATATGTTCCATAGCTTTCTGTTGTTCAGTTGCAATTTTAGCAAGTGTTTTGTAGCTGGGTTTGGAACCACAATCAGAGTCATCTTCACTGGATGTTTGATAGTGAGCATTGCATGAGTTTACCTTGGAACCGCGTGCCATGAAGTAGGAGGTGGGAATGGAGCTGTCCTTGTCATTAGCATCAACGTCGGTGATGAAGTCATTGTCTTTAGTGTTGAAGATGGACTTGGCAACGTAGGTTGTAGCCAGACTTGCAACGCCAGAATCGGACTCCTCCTCAGACTCCACCTCCACCTCCTCAGAAGTAGACTCCTCCTCTGAATCCATTTCCTTGCCAACAAACGCACGAGCCTTGCCAGATGAGCTCTTCTTGTGTGATGAAGACTTTGAGGAAGACTTGGAAGAAGACTTTGAGTATTTCTTCTTCTTCTTGTCGTCAGAATCATATTCCTTGCTCTTATTCTTCTTCTTGTTCTCATTGTCCCACTGCGGACACTCAGAGATGTAGTGACCAGGTTTCTTGCACTTGTGGCATGTTCTCTTCTTGTAGTCATGAGTAGAAGCTTCATTATTCCTTGAGCTGGACCGTGAAGACTTTCCGAAGCCTTTCTTCTTGGTGAATTTCTGAAACTTCTTCACAAGCATAGCAAGCTCCTTTCCAATGTCTTCAGGATCATCAGAACTGCAGTCAAATTCTTCTTCAGATGAGGAAACAACTTTTTCCTTCAAGGCGCGAGTTCGGCCATAGTTGGGACCATAGATATCTCTTTTCTCAGAAAGCTGAAACTCATGTGTGTTGAGCCTTTCAAGTATGTCAGACGGATCGAGTGTCTTAAAGTCAGGGCGTTCTTGAATCATCAGGGCTAGGGTGTCAAACGAGCCGTCAAGTGATCTCAGGAGTGTCTTGACGATTTCATGCTTGGTGATCTCAGTAGCGCCGAGAGCTTGAAGCTCATTTGTGATGTCAGTGAGGTGATCAAACGTGAGCTGAACATTCTCATTGTCGTTTCTCTTGAAGCGGTTGAAGAGGTTGCGAAGGACACTGATCCTTTGATCTCTCTGGGTTGAGACGCCTTCGTTGACCTTGGAGAGCCAGTCCTAGACTAGCTTCAATGTTTCCAGAGCACTCACACGGCCATATGCTACCTCTTTTAGCACTGCGTTGGTTTTCCCCGAAGAGGAAGGGATGATGCAGCAAAGTAGCGTAAGTATTTCCCTCAGTTTTTGAGAACCAAGGTATCAATCCAGTAGGAGGCTACGCGCGAGTCCCTCGCACCTGCACAATACAAATAAATCCTCGCAACCAACGCAAATAGGGGTTGTCAATACCTATAGGGCCACTTACGAGAGTGAGATCTGATAGATATGATAATATAATATTTTTGGTATTTTTATAATAAATATGCAAAGTAAAATAAAGGCAAAGTAAATAGCAAAGTAAATAACTAAGTAGTAGGAGATTGATATGATAAAGATTCAAGATGGGAATGGGCCGGATCGGCCCGCTGGGTCGCTGACCCAACCCAAAAATTTAGGGCCGATGGGTCACATGGGTCGACCCCAAATTTTTTTTGGGTCAGTAGAGCCGACACCAAGTGACCTGTTGGGTTAGCGGGATCGGCCCACCTCGTGGTCTCTTATCTCACGACAGCTATGTCCCAATCGTCGCCCTCGCCGATCTCTGCCATGCCGGTGGTGCTGCCTCCGGCTCACCGTCCCAGTCACGTCCAGCTCGTTTTCTGGCTCACCGTCAGCTCGTCCTCCCGTGCGCCGTCCAGCTCTATAGTGCAAATATGAGACTAGTAGGTAGAGTGCCAGTGACATGCAATGGTTAGACACAATTCTGTGATTCACCCGCATGGATGCATCTCTGTACAATCCCTGGAAAGAAACACACGAGCTTACTATGGTCTAGCTAATGTATGCATGCATGTACAATGCATGGATGCAGCAGCTAGACCACTTGAATCTCTGTATAATTTTTTCTTCTACTCCTAGATAACTACTCTAGTAGGATTTTAGCTATCAGCACATCACAAAAAAAGCAACACACATACTAATAATTGGGTCGACCCGAAATACCCATCAGGCCAATGAGGCCACTACTATTGATGATATGGGTCAGCCCATGGCCTCTTATGTTGGCCCTGAGGCCACTAGGGCCGGGTCCAAGGCCAAGTCCGGGTCGACCCATTCCCATCCCGAATAAAGATAGACCCGGGGGCCATAGGTTTCACTAGTGGCTTCTCTCGAGAGCATAAGTATTCTACGGTGGGTGAACAAATTACTGTTGAGCAATTGACAGAATTGAGCATAGTTATGAGAATATCTAGGTATGATCATGTATATAGGCATCACGTCCGAGACAAGTAGACCGACTCCTGCCTGCATCTACTACTATTACTCCACTCATCGACCGCTATCCGGCATGCATCTAGAGTATTAAGTTAAAAACAGAGTGACGCCTTAAGCAAGATGACATGATGTAGAGGGATAGACTCATGCAATATGAAGAAAACCCCATCTTGTTATCCTCGATGGCAACAATACAATACGTGCCTTGCTTCCCTTACTGTCACCGGGAAAGGACACCGCAAGATTGAACCCAAAGCTAAGCACTTCTCCCATTGCAAGAAAGATCAATCTAGTAGGCCAAACCAAACTGATAATTCCAAGAGACTTGCAAAGATAACCAATCATACATCAAAGAATTCAGAGAAGATTCAAATATTATTCATAGATAGACTTGATCATAAACCCACAATTCGTCGGTCTCAACAAACACACTGCAAAAAGAAGATTACATCGAATAGATCTCCACAAGAGAGGGGGAGAACATTGTATTGAGATTGAGGGAGTCCTGGATTAGGGGGTCTCTGGACAGCCGGATTATATCCTTTGGCCAGACTGTTGGACTATGAAGATACAAGATTGAAGACTTCGTCTCGTGTCCGGATGGGACTCTACTTGGCGTGGAAGGCAAGCTAGGCAATACGGATATGTATATCTCCTCCTTTGTAACCGACCTTGTGTAACCCTAGCCCTTTCCGGTGTCTATATAAACCGGAGGGTTTTAGTCCGTAGGACAAGATAAAATCATACCATAGGCTAGCTTCTAGGGTTTAGCCTCTCTGATCTCGTGGTAGATCAACTCTTGTAATACCCATATCGTCAAGAATAAATCAAGTAGGATGTAGGGTTTTACCTCCATCAAGAGGGCCTGAACCTGGGTAAAACATCGTGTTCCCTGCCTCCTGTTACCATCCGCCTTAGACGCACAGTTCGGGACCCCCTACCCGAGATCCGCCGGTTTTGACACCGACATTGGTGCTTTCATTGAGAGTTCCTCTATGTCGTTGCCGTTAGGCTTGATGGCTCATTCTATCATCGATAGCGAAGCAGTCCAGGGTGAGACTTTTCTCCCCAGACAGATCTTTGTGTTCGGCGGCTTCGCACTGCGGGCCAACTCGCTTGGCCATCTGGAGCAGATCGAAAGTTATGCCCCTGGCCACCAGGTCTGGTTTGGAAGCTTAAACTACACGACCGATATCTGCAGAGACTTGATCTTCAACGGATTCGAGCCTCTGCCTTGTGCGTCACGCGGTCACGATGAGTACGATTTAGCTCTACCATCAGACAGTGTTCAGGAGATCGCACCGGCAGCCGCTCCGACCCTCAATTCGGAGCCAGTTGCGCCGTCCATGGACGGGTGGATGGACCCCGCCACGGAAGCCTTATCCTCATCAGCGATCGAGCCGAACATCGACCTTACCCTGCACGAGAGCCGTGTTGTCAAACTGCCGGATCCTTCTCCGACCACGGACTCCGAACCGCCTGCGCCCGTTGCTAGCGAATCCGATTGGGCACCGATCATGGAGTTTACCTCCGCGGATATTTTTCAGCACTCGCCCTTTGGCGACATACTGAACTCATTAAGGTCTCTCTCCTTGTCAGGAGGATCTTGGCCGAACTATGTCCGGCGGGATTGGGATGCGAACAACGATGAAATTCGCGGCCCACTCACCACCCACTTAGTAGCCACTGTCGATGACTTAACCGACATGCTCGAATTTGACTCCGAAGACATAGACGGTATGGACGACGATGCGGAAGACGAAGAGGAACCACTGCCCACAGGGCACTGGACAACCACCTCATCATACGATATATACATGGTGGACACACCCAAAGAAGGCAACGACGACGAGACAACGGAGGATGACCCCTCCAAGAAGCAACCCAAGCGCCGACATCAGCGGCGCCACTCTAAGTCCCGCCAAAGCAAAAGTGAGGATACTGGCACAGGAGATAATAACACTCCGAATAGTGCCGAAGATGGCAACAATCCCCTCCAACATGATCTAGGACAGGAGGATGGAAAGGCCAGCCCTCCAGAGAGAGCGGCAGATGGAGAGGCGGAGGATGATAATTGCATGCCCCCCTCCGAAGACGAGGCAAGCCTCGACGATGCCGAATTAGTCGTGCCAGAGGATCCCGTCGAACAAGAGCGCTTCAAGCGCCGGCTTATAGCCACGTCAAATAGCCTTAAGAAAAAGCAGCAACAGCTTCAAGCTGATCAAGATCTGCTAGCTGAGAGATGGATTGAAGTCCTCGTGACCGAGGAATATAAACTCGAGCGCCGCTCCAAGAGTTACCCAAAATGCAGGTTGCTTCCCCGACTGGAGGAAGAAGCGTATGACGCGGCTGATCGGCCACCTCGTGGCCGCGATCGAGAAGCATTCCAGCCAAAAACTCAGCCTGCACCCCGACGCCATTCAAATAAAAAGGCATGGGGAAATACGCCAGACCCGCGAGAGGTATTGGAGGACAAAGCAAAACATAGAAGATCGATCTACGGATCACGAGGGCGCGCCACTATGCAAGACGATAAACGTCACACCGGATATAGTAAAAGTAAGTCCGGCTGGGCCGACCACAGTGGACACGACTCATTCGAGCTGTGTCGCGACATAGCCCAGTACAGAGGCGCCGCACACCCCCTATGCTTCACAGACGAAGTAATGGATCATCAAATCCCAGAGGGTTTCAAACCCGTAAATATTGAATCATACGACGGCACAACAGATCCTGCGATATGGATCGAGGATTTCCTCCTCCACATCCACATGGCCCGCGGTGATGACTTACATGCCATCAAATACCTCCCGCTAAAGCTCAAAGGACTAGCGCGGCATTGGCTTAATAGCTTGCCAGCAGAGTCCATTAGCTGCTGGGAAGATCTGGAGGCTGCATTCCTCGACAACTTTCTGGGCACTTATGTGCAACCACCAGATGACGATGACTTGAGCCACATAATTCAGCAGCCAGAAGAATCGGCCAGGCAATTCTGGACTCGGTTCCTAACAAAGAAAAATCAAATCGTCGACTGTCCGGATGCAGAGGCCCTAGCAGCTTTCAAACACAACATCCGCGACGAGTGGCTAGCCCGACACCTTGGTCAGGAAAAGCCAAAATCTATGGCAGCCCTCACGACACTAATGACCCGCTTTTGTGCGGGAGAAGACAGCTGGCTGGCTCGCAGTAATAACATATCAAAGAACCATGGTACTTCGTATACCAAGGACGGCAATGGCAGGTCACGTCGAAATAAACATAAGCGCCGCATTAACAGCGACAATACCGAGGATATGGCAGTCAATGCCGGATTCAAAGGCTCTAAACCCGGTCAGTGAAAAAAGCCATTTAAAAGAAGCACTCCGGGCCCGTCCAGTTTGGACCGCATACTCGATCGCTCGTGCCAAATACACGGCACCCCCGACAAGCCAGCCAACCACACCAATAGGGATTGTTGGTTATTCAAGCAGGCCGGCAAGTTAATTGCCGAAAACAAAGATAAGGGACCACATAGCGATGACGAGGAAGAGCCCCAGCAGCCGAACACTGGAGGACAGAAGAGGTTCCCCCCACAAGTGTGGACGGTGAACATGATATACGCAACCCACATCCCCAAGAGGGAGCGGAAGCGTGCGCTCAGGGACGTATATGCATTGGAGCCAGTCACCCCAAAGTTCAACCCATGGTCCTCCTGTCCGATCACCTTCGATCGCAGGGACCACCCCACTAGTATCCGTCATGGCGGATTTGCCGCACTAGTCCTAGACCCAATCATTGACGGATTTCACCTCACTCGAGTCCTTATGGATGGAGGCAGCAGCCTGAACCTGCTTTATCAAGACACAGTGCGCAAAATGGGTATAGACCCCTCAAGGATCAGACCCACAAAAACGACCTTTAAAGGCGTCATTCCAGGTGTAGAGGCCCATTGCACAGGCTCAATTACACTGGAAGTGGTCTTCGGATCCCCGGATAACTTCCGAAGCGAAGAATTAATCTTCGATATAGTCCCATTCCGCAGTGGCTATCATGCACTGCTCGGGCGAACCGCATTTTCGAGATTCAATGCGGTACCGCATTATGCATACTTCAAGCTCAAGATGCCAGGACCTCGGGGGGTCATCACAGTTAATGGAAACACAAAGCACTCTCTTTGCAAAGAGGAGCACACTGCGGCCCTCGCAGCAGAAGCGCAAAGCAGCCTCTCAAGGCAATCCACCATTTCGGCGTTTCAAGACCCGGACACCTTCAAGCGCGCTAGGAGTAATCCGCAACTAGACCGCCTGGCACGACCTGAGCTCATGTAGCAATGCGGCCCCCACCCCAATCCCAGCCAAACGGCAAAATCCGTGCCACGCGTACATAACTATGCATTAAAAATACCATGGGCACAGGCGGGGAGGGGGCACAACTACGACACGCCCCAATACGCGGCTTAAACCACACTAGGGGCTTCCCGCTTTGTTATTTTTCTCTTTCAGGACTTTAATCTCTGGAAACCCTATCGGCAGCATGATTGCCAAACACATGATGCAGCAACCAAGGAGGCAGAAAGCTACGTCACACCACGGAACTCCTAGGTGGATTACGATAACGAGTGAAATATTTGCTTTAATACTATTCCTCAGCTTGCCCTTGGAAGGGACATTGTCCTACTTTTTTCTTATCGCACTATCTGTATCATTCTGCTTGAACGCACCTTTTTGAATAAACAATGCATAGCATTAAGATTATTATTGCATTCTTCTTTTTATATATATATGTGTTCATTAATGACGCCTTGCAACCATACACTTTGGTATGGCCAATACACCAGGGGCTTAAGTTCCCCACAATATGGTGTGAGAAGTCCGAACACTTTCACACGTGCGGCACCCCGAACTTATAGCATTATATGCATCAGCTCTGAATCATGTCTTTGGTCAAATGTTGGGTTTGCCCGGCTCCTATGTTTTGGTACCTTACGTTCCGCTCTATCGGCTAAGGTACCACTAGGAGAACTACTGCGATTGTGCCCCGGTTCTGCTGGGCTAAGCACCTCAATAGAGAAAGCTAAAACTGACTGTCATGATAAGGCGAGAGACTGGTCGCTGTTCGGCGAGGTTTCGAGTCCCTAAAGACTTATGCCGCTTAGAGCGAGGAGCCGGTCCTGTCCGGCTTAAAGGCGTGTATCGCGCCCCGAATTCGGCCTTTCGAATACCAGGGGCTTCATCGAAATTTAAAATTATAGAATTCTATGGCTAAGTGAGAGTGATAAAACATTATTAGTCCGGTTGCCTTGTTCGCTGTGCTGAGCACCTCCCTTGAAGGACCCAAAAATGGGAACAAGAGTGCTCGGGTTTATCCCGAACACCCCAGCACTCGCGGCATGGGGGCAGAAGCCGAGGACTAGCCATCTCTCAGATTGGATAAACAGCCAAACAAAAGGTAATATTTTAAATTCAAACAAGCGTTGCATAGCGCATATGAAACAAGTTTTCATCATACAGGATCATACGGGCAAGTTTACTCAAATATTACATCCTTTGGACATTCGTCCGCTACAAGACGGGCACCCTTCAGGACACCCTCATAATAAATTTCGGGGGTGCGATGCTCCTTGCCCTACGGTGGTCCTTCCTTGATTAGCTTCACGGTGTCTAGCTTGGCCCATTGCACCTTCACACGGGCGAAAGCCCGGCGTGCACCTTCGATGCAGACGGACCGCTTGACAACTTCCAGCCATGGGCAGGCATCCACAAGCCGCCTCACCAGGCCGAAGTAGCTGTTTGGAAGGGCGTCGCCAGGCCACAGGCGGACTATAAAGCCCTTCATGGCATGTTCGGACGCCTTGTGTAGCTCGACCAGCTGCTTCAGATGGTCGCTCATAGGCACCGGGTGTTCGGTCCCAGTATACTGAGACCAGAACAGCTTCTCCGTTGAGCTTCCCTCCTCGGCCTGGTAAAACTGTGCGGCATCCGACACGCTGCGGGGCAAATCTACGAATGCTCCTGGAGAGCTCCGGATTCGGGTAAGTAATAGGTAATTTACTTTCACATGCTTGCTTTGCATATAGAATGCCTTACCTGCCGCTATTTTCTTCATCGCATCAATCTCCTGGAGGGCCTGTTGGGCTTCGGCCTTGGCACTCTTTGCGCTCTCGAGGGCCACGGCAAGCTCAGACTCTCGCATCTTCGAGTCAAGCTCCAACGCCTCGTGCTTCGTCACAAGAGCCTAGAGCTCTTGCTGCACCTCGCCCACCCGAGCCTCTTGCCTTTCCCGCTCGGTGCGCTCCTTGGCCGCTTTATCTTCGGCCTCGGACAGTGCTTGCTTTAGGGTTGCCACTTCGGTCGTGGCCCCTGGCAAATTCATGCTGATCCTGTCATTTTGCAATCACATTCTTTTTATACATATCCATAGACTAGGTACTACTTACCTTTGTTCTCCTCGAGCTGCCTCTTGGCAAGGCCGAGTTCGTCCTTGGACCCTTTAAGGTCCTGCTTCAGTGTGGCGACCTCCGTAGTCAGTGCGGTAGATGCCAGCAGCCAAGCCTGCATACACATATTGACATACTTATATTAGACTCCTGCGATATTGTTTGATCCTCTGTTCGGCTTTTCTTTGTGAACACCGAACAGAGCAGCAGGGGCTACTGTCTATGCGGTAATATTTTTCCTATATTTTAAACACTTACCTCAAAGCCTGTTAGAAGGCTGGCACAGGCTTCAGTCAATCCGCTCTTGGTGGACTGAACCTTCTAGACCACCGCACTCATAATAGTATGGTGCTCCTCATCGATGGAAGCGCTGCGAAGCGCTCCTAGCAAATTGTCCGGTGCCTCTGGATGGACAGAGGTCACCGGCACAGGCGTCTTGCCCCTCTTGGAAGGAGGCCGCCTACCCGAGTCTGGAACCACTGGAGGTTCCGACGTGGTGTTCGGCTGAGGGCCAAACTCGGAGCCCTCAGGGGCCTTGTTCCCTCTGCTCCCGGAGTCCGGAAGGTCGCCTCGAGGCGCCTTCGGGACTGTCTCCCCTCGACCCGGTGCCTCTTGAGACAATACCTCGGCGTCGTCTGCAGGGCAAGGGGAGGTGGCGGTCGGAAGTGGATCGCTATCCATATCCGACGAGCCCAGGGAGCCGTCCGACAATACATTGATACGGGCTCGTGGCGTCTTGCATAATCATATTCGGTGTTAGGGGAAGCAGTGCGACAAAGGAATGCTATGAGTTACTCTGGTATCCGAATACTTACGACTTCGCCAGGGGCTTGGCCTTGAGCAGCCACTCGTCTTCGCCTTCGGCGGCGGTGGTGGAACTGTCTGGAAGGAGAGTCCTTCCCTTCTTGGACCCTTCGGCCTCCCCAATTGGGGCGGCTTCTTTTTCTTGTCTCCCCCAACTGAAGGGGGAGCATCTTCTTCTTCTTCCTCCTCTTCGGGGGAGGAGTGTGTCGTAGAGTTATCGGACGATGAGTCCGATGACGCCTGGCATCGGGAACTCTTTCAGGTTCCCTTGGCCTTCTTGGTCTTCTCCGGCACCTTGTAAGGAGCCGGAGTCAGCATCTTCGACAGGAGAGCGTCTGCTGGGCCTTCGGGCAAAGGAGCCAGACAGTCGATCTGTCCGGCCGTCTCCTGCCAGTCCTGTCAAAGGTACGGGAGCTTTGATCCCGCATAGAGTCAAACTATGAAAAACAAGTATCCTGTGAGAGGTAAAACAGCTTACCGCGCTGGCTTGGCGCTTCGCGCAGAATCCGCGATCCTCGGTAGTGGGAGGGGGAACCTCGGCACTCTTGAATAGCACCTTCCAGGCATCCTCGTGAGTTGTGTCGAAGAGCCTGTTCAGAGTTCGGTGCTGGGCCGGGTCGAACTCCCACAAGTTGAAAGCCCGTTGTTGGCATGGGAGGATCCGGCGGATGAGCATGACCTGGACTACATTGATGAGTTTGAGCTTCTTATTCACCATGTTTTGAATACATGTTTGGAGTCCGTTCAGCTCTCTTGAACTACCCCAGGACAGGCCCTTCTCTTGCCAGGAGGTGAGCCGCGTGGGGATGCCAGATCGGAACTCGGGGGCCGCTGCCCATTTAGGGTCACGCGGCTCGGTGATGTAGAACCACCCCGATTGCCACCCCTTTATGGTCTCCACGAAGGAGCCCTCAAGCCATGTGACGTTGGGCATCTTGCCCGCCATGGCGCCTCCGCACTCCGCCTGGCGGCCGCTCACTACCTTCGGCTTGACATTGAAGGTCTTCAGCCATAAGCCGAAGTGGGGCTTGATGCGGAGGAAGGCCTCGCACACGACGATAAACGCCGAGATGTTGAGGATGAAGTTCGGGGCCATATCATGGAAATCCAGGCCGTAGTAGAACATGAGCCCCCGGACGAATGGGTGGAGAGGTAATCCCAGTCCGCGGAGGAAATGGGTAAGGAACACTACCCTCTCATGGGGCCTGGGGGTGGGGATGAGCTGCCCCTCATCTGGGAGCCGGTGCGCGATGTCGTCGGGCAGGTATCCGACTCTCCTCAGCTACTTGATGTGTCCCTCCGTGACGGAGGAGACCATCCACCTGCCTCCCGCTCCAGACATGGTTGGAGAAGGTTGAGGTGGGAAGTGCGGACTTGGGCACTGGAGCTCGAGTGTGAGAAAATGGATGAGCAAAGGAGGAAGAAGGCGTGGATGAAAAGGTGAATCCTTATCCCTTTATATGGGCGGATGAAACTATGCGTCCCCACTAGCCTGGTAAAACTCGCTTATCCCCCAAGCGCCGTAATCGATGGCGCGGTTGGGTTACCCACGCCCGTATTGATGAGAATCCCGTGATAAGGGGACACGATCTCTGCTTTGACAAGACATGTCAAAAAACTGCCTCGCGTTATGTGCGGGGCTAGTTAAAGGAAACGGTTCGAATAATCACCGAGCCATGGCATAATGTCGTGTTGCCAAAACAAGTCAGCAAATTGGATTTGTGGAAATATTATTCTCTCTACGATGGTGTGTGGAACTTATTTTGCAGGGTCGGACACTATCCTTGTATTCAAATTCTACCGTGGTGTATTCGGAGGAGGAACCCGCCTTGCAATGCCGAAGACAACACTGCGCGTCGGACTCATCGTCATTGAAGCCTGGTTCAGGGGCTACTGAGGGAGTCCTGGATTAGGGGGTCTCCGGACAGCTGGATTATATCCTTTAGCCGGACTGTTGGACTATGAAGATACAAGATTGAAGACTTCGTCTCGTGTCCGGATGGGACTCTACTTGGCGTGGAAGGCAAGCTAGGCAATACAGATATGTATATCTCCTCCTTTGTAATCGACCTTGTGTAACCCTAGCACTTTCCGGTGTCTATATAAAGCGGAGGGTTTTAGTCCGTAGGACAAGATACAATCATACCATAGGCTAGCTTATAGGGTTTAGCCTCTCCGATCTCGTGGTAGATCAACTCTTGTAATACCCATATCATCAAGAATAAATCAAGCAGGACGTAGGCTTTTACATCCATCAAGAGGGCCCGAACCTGGGTAAAACATCGTGTTCCCTGCCTCCTGTTACCATCCGCCTTAGACGCACAGTTCGGGACCCCCTACCAGAGATCCGCTGGTTTTGACACCAACAGAGATCCCAAAAGAGAGAAGAAGCCATCTAGCTACTAACTATGGACCCGTAGGTCTGAGGTAAACTACTCACACTTCATCGGAGGGGCTATGGTGTTGATGAAGAAGCCCTCCGTGATTGATGCCCCCTCCGGTGGAGCTCTGGAACAGGCCCAAAGATGGGATCTTGTGGATACAGAAAGTTACGGCGGTGGAATTAGGGTTTTGGCTCCATATCTGATCGTTTGGGGGTACGTGGATATATATAGGAGGAAGAAGTACGTCGGTGGAGCAACTGGGGGCCCACGAGGGTGGAGGGTGCGCCTGGGGGGGGAGGCGCGCCCCCTACCTCGTGGCCTCCTGTTACGTGTCTTGACGTAGGGTCCAAGTCTCCTGAGTTGTATTCGATTAGAAAATCATGTTCCCGAAGGTTTCATTCCGTTTGGACTCCGTTTGATATTCCTTTTCTTCGAAACCCTAAAATAGGCAAAAAACAGCAATTCTGGGATGGGCCTCCGGTTAATAGGTTAGTCCCAAAAATAATATAAAAGTGGATAATAAAGCCCAATAATGTCCAAAACAGTAGATAATATAGCATGGAGCAATAAAAAATTATAGATACGTTGGAGACGTATCAAGCATCCTCAAGCTTAATTTCTGCTCGTCCTCGAGTAGGTAAATGATAAAAACAGAATTTTTGATGCGAAGTGCTACTTGGCATAATTTTAATGTAATTCTTCTTAATTGTGGTATGAATATTCAGATCCGAAAGATTCAAGACAAAAGTTCATATTGACATAAAAATGATAATACTTCAAGCATACTAACTAAGCAATTATGTCTTCTCAAAATAACATGGCCAAAGAAAGTTCATCCCTACAAAATCATATGGTTTAGTCATGTTTCATTTTCATCACACAAGAATGCTATCATCATGCACAACCCCGATGACAAGCCAAGCAATTGTTTCATACTTTAGTAATCTCAAACCTATAAACTTTCACACAATATATGAGCGTGAGCCATGGACATAGCACTATAGGTGGAATAGAATATAATGAGGGGGGTTACGTGGAGAAGACAAAAAAGGAAGAAGTCTCACATCAACAAGGCTAATCAATGGGCTATGGAGATGCCCACCAATGGATGTTAATGCAAGGAGTAGGGATTGCCATGCAACGGATGCACTAGAGCTATAAATGTATGAAAGCTCAACAAAAGAAACTAGTGGGTGTGCATCCGACTTGCTTGCTCACGAAGACCTAGGGCACTTGAGGATGCCCATTGTTGGAATATACAAGCCAAGTTCTATAATGAAAAATTCCCACTAGTATATGAAAGTGATAACATGAGAGACTCTCTACTATGAAGATCATGGTGCTACTTTGAAGCACAAGTGTGGCAAAGGATAGTAACATTGTCCCTTCTCTCTTTTTCTCTCATTTTTTTCTTTCCCCCTTTTTTGGGCCTTTTCTTTTTTATGGCCTTTCTCTTTTTTGGGCCTTCTCTTTTTTATGGCCTTTCTTCTCTCATTTTTTATATTCCTCACTTGGGACAATGCTCTAGAAAATGATGATCATCACACTTCTATTTATTTACAACTCAATGATTACTACTCGATACTAGAACAAAGATGACTCCATATGAATGCCTCCGGCGGTGTACCGGGATATGCAATGGACCAAGAGTGACATGTATGAAAGAATTATGAACGGTGGCTTTGCCACAAATACTATGTCAACTACATGACCATCCTAAGCAATATGACAATGATGAATGTGTCATGATGAACAGAATGATGGAAAGTTGCATGGCAATATATCTCGGAATGGCTATGGAAATGCCATAATAGGTAGGTATGGTGGCTATTTTGAGGAAGATATAAGGAGGTTTATGTGTGAAAGACATATCACGGGGTTTGGATGCACCGGCGAAGTTTGCGCCAACTCTCAATGTGAGAAAGGGCAATGCACGGTACCGAAGAGGCTAGCAAGGATGGAATGGTGAGAGTGCGTATAATCCATGGAGTCAACATTAGTCATAAAGAACTCACATACTTATTGCAAAAAATTACAAGTCATCAAAAACCTTTGTACTACGCGCATGCTCCTAGGGGGATAGATTGGTAGGAAAAGACCATCGCTCATCCCCGATCGCCACTCATAAGGAACACAATCAAATAACACCTCATGTTTCAAATTTGTTGCATAACGTTTACCATACGTGCATGCTATGGGACTTGCAAACCTCAACACAAGTATTTCTCAATTTCATAACTACTCAACTAGCACGACTTTGATATTGTTACCTCCATGTCTCAAAACAATCATCAAACATCAAACTTCTCTTAGTATTCAACACACTCATAAGAAAGTTTTATTATTAATCTTGCATACCAAGCATATTAGGATTTTAAGCAGATTACCATGCTATTAAGACTCTCAAAATAATCTAAGTGAAGCATGGGAGATCAATAGTTTCTATAAAACAAATCCACCACCGTGCTCTAAAAGATATAAGTGAAGCACTAGAGCAAAATTATATAACTCAAAAGATATAAGCGAAGCACGTAGAGTATTCTAACAAATTCCAAATCATGTACTTCACTTATATCTTTTAGAGCACGGTGGTGGATTTGTTTTATAGAAACTATTGATCTCTCATGCTTCACTCAGATTATTTTGAGAGTCTTAATAGCATGGTAATTTGCTTAAAATCCTAATATGCTTGGTATGCAAGATTAATAATAAAACTTTCTTATGAGTGTGTTGAATACTAAGAGAAGTTTGATAAGTGAAGTACTAGAGCAAAACTATATAACTCAAAAGATATAAGCGAAGCACATAGAGTATTCTAAAAACTTCCAAATCATGTATGTCTCTCTCAAAAGGTGTGTACAGCAAGGATGACTGTGGTAAACTAACAAGCAAAGACTCAAATCATACAAGACGCTCCAAGCGAAACACATATCATGTGGCGAATAAAAATATAGCTCCAAGTAAAGTTACCGATAGAAGTGGACGAAAGAGGGGATGCCTTCCGGGGCATCCCCAAGCTTTGGCTTTTAGGTGTCCTTAGATTATCTTGGGGGTGCCATGGGCATCCCCTAGCTTAGGCTCTTGCCAATCCTTGTTCCATAATCCATTAAATCTTTACCCAAAACTTGAAAACTTCACAACACAAAACTTAAAGTAGAAAAACTCATGAGCTCCGTTAGCGAAAGAAAACAAAAGACCACTTCAAGTTACTGTAATTAAATCATTATTTATTTATATGGGTGTTATAGCTGCTGTATTCCAACTTCTCTATGGTTTATAAACTATTTTACTAGCCATAGATTCATCAAAATAAGCAAACAACACACGAAAAACAGAATCTGTCAAAAACAGAACAGTCTGTAATAATCTG
Source organism: Triticum monococcum (assembly GCA_034509565.1). Classification (NCBI taxonomy): domain Eukaryota; kingdom Viridiplantae; phylum Streptophyta; class Magnoliopsida; order Poales; family Poaceae; genus Triticum; species Triticum monococcum. The sequence continues at coordinate 73,935,060 of CM067843.1, forward strand.
TAGCTAGCGCAAGATCTGGAACAGAAAAAAATTCTAAAATAAATTTCTGGACGTGAGGAATTTATCTATTAATCATCCGCAAAAAGAATTAAATAAATAGCACTTTCCAAATAAAAATGACAGCAGTTCTCGTGAGCACTATAGTTTCTGTTTTTTTACAGCAAGTTCAACAAGACTTTCCCCAAGTCTTCCAAACGGTTCTACTTGGCACAAACAATAATTAAACACAAAAAACACAACCAAAACAGAGTCTAGATAATTTATTTATTACTAAACAGGAGCAAAAAGCAAGGAATAAAAATAAAATTGGGTTGCCTCCCAACAAGCGCTATCGTTTAACGCCCCTAGCTAGGCATAACAAGCAAGAATAGATCTAAGTATTGCCATCTTTGGTAGGCAATCCATAAGTGGCTATCATAATAGATTCATAAGGTTATTTAATTTTATTTCTAGGAAAGTGTTCCATGCCTTTCCTTAATGGAAATTGGAATCTAATATTTCCTTCCTTCATATCAATAATTGCACCAATCGTTGTAAGGAAAGGTCTACCAAGAATAATAGGACATGAAGCATTGCAATCTATGTCAAGAACAATAAAATCTACGGGCACATAATTCCTATTTGCAACAATAAGAACATCATTAATTCTTCTGATAGGTTTCTCAATAGTGGAATCCGCAAGGTGCAAGTTTAGAGCGCAATCATCAAAATCACGGAAATCTAAAAAATCACACAAAGTCTTTGGAATCGTGGAAACACTAGCACCCAAATCACATAAAGCATAGAATTCATGATCTTTAATTTTAATTTTAATAGTTGGTTCCCACTCATCATAAAGTTTTCTAGGGATAGAAACATCCAATTCAAGTTTTTCTTCATAAGATTGCATCAAGGCATCAACGATATGTTTAGTAAACGCTTTATTTTGACTATAAGCATGAGGATAATTTAGCACGAATTGCAACAAGGAAATACAATCAATCAAAGAGCAATTTTCATAGTTAAATTCCTTGAAATCCATAATAGTGGGTTTAGCAATATCTAGAGTTTTAATTTCTTGAATCCCACTTTTATCAAATTTAGCATCAAGATCACAAGATTTAGAATTCTTGGAACGCCTTCTAGGTAAAGGTGGATCATATTCAGTCCCATCATTGTCAAGATTCATATTGCAAAACAAAGATTTAATAGGGGACACATCAATAACTTTTATATATTCATCATTATTTTCATAGCAACTTGGTTTATCGGCCATCTTATTAACTAGGGTGGCCTGCTTATCCGAAATTTCAGCAGTTAATTTCTCAAGATGAGCAAGTTGGGATCTTAAACCATCGAATTCTTTAGACATATCATCAAGCTCTTTATTCATGAAACTCATAAAACTTTTCTGTTCCTTAAGCTTGTTTCTGAAAAAACTATTATGTTCAAATTGCAAAACCATGAAACTCCTAACATTATTTTCGATTTCTTCTAACCTTTTAAGGTGAAGGTCACCAAATTTAGGTAGAGCCATCGTGACTAGCAAGCAAACTAACACACAAGAAAACAAAAAGCAAGCGGACAAAAAGAGGTAGATAGAGGGAGGATAGAGAGAGAGAGGGCAAATAAAATGGCAAGGGTGAAGTGGGGGAGAGGAAAATGTGAGGCAAATGGCAAATAATGTAATGCGGGAGATAAGGGTATGTGATGGGTACTTGGTATGTTGACTTTTGCGTAGACCTCCCCGGCAACGGCGCCAGAAATCCTTCTTGCTACCTCTTTTAGCACTGCGTTGGTTTTCCCCGAAGAGGAAGGGATGATGCAGCAAAGTAGCATATTTCCCTCAGTTTTTGAGAACCAAGGTATCAATCCAGTAGGAGGCTACGCGCGAGTCCCTCGCACCTACACAATACAAATAAATCCTCGCAACCAACGCAAATAGGGGTTGTCAATCCTTATAGGGCCACTTACGAGAGTGAGATCTGATAGATATGATAAGATAATATTTTTGGTATTTTTAAGATAAAGATGCAAAGTAAAATAAAGAAAAAGTATAGAAAAGTAAATAACTAAGTAGTAGGAGATTGATATGATAAAGATAGACCCCGGGGCCATAGGTTTCACTAGTGGCTTCTCTCGAGAGCATAAGTATTCTACGGTGGGTGAACAAATTACTGTTGAGCAATTGACAGAATTGAGCATAGTTATGAGAATATCTAGGTATGATCATGTATAGAGGCACCACATCCGAGACAAGTAGACTGACTCCTACCTGCATCTACTACTATTACTCCACTCATCGACCGCTATCCAGCATGCATCTAGAGTATTAAGTTAAAAACAGAGTAACGCCTTAAGCAAGATGACATGATGTAGAGGGATAGACTCATGCAATATGAAGAAAACCCATCTTGTTATCCTCGATGGCAACAATACAATACGTGCCTTGCTGCCCTTACTGTCACCGGGAAAGGACACCGCAAGATTGAACCCAAAGCTAAGCACTTCTCCCATTGCAAGAACGATCAATCTAGTAGGCCAAACCAAACTGATAATTCGAAGAGACTTGCAAAGATAACCAATCATACATAAAATAATTCATAGAAGATTCAAATATTATTCATAGATAGACATGATCATAAACCCACAATTCATCGGTCTCAACAAACACACCACAAAAAGAAGATTACATCAAATAGATCTCCACAAGAGAGGGGGAGAACATTGTATTGAGATCCAAAAAGAGAGAAGAAGCCATCTAGCTACAAACTATGGACCCGTAAGTCTGAGGTAAACTACTCACACTTCATCGGAGGGGCTATGGTGTTGATGAAGAAGCCCTCCGTGATCGATGCCCCCTCTGGCGGAGCTCCGGAACAGGCCCCAAGATGGGATCTCGTGGATACAGAAAGTTACGGCGGTGGAATTAGGGTTTTGGCTCCGTATATGATCGTTTTGGGGTACGTGGGTATATATAGGAGGAAGAAGTACGTCGGTGGAGCAACAGGGGGCCCAGGAGGGTGGAGGGCGCGCCTGGGGGGGGGGGGTAGGCGCGCCCCCTACCTCGTGGCCTCCTGTTACGTGTCTTGACGTAGGGTCCAAGTCTCCTGAGTTGTATTCGATGAGAAAATCACGTTCCCGAAGGTTTCATTCCGTTTGGACTCCGTTTGATATTCCTTTTCTTTGAAACCCTAAAATAGGGAAAAACAACAATTCTGGCTGGGCCTCCAGTTAATAGGCTAGTCCCAAAAATAATATCAAAGTGGATAATAAAGCCCAATAATGTCCAAAACAATAGATAATATATCATGGAGCAATAAAAAATTATAGATACGTTGGAGACGTATCAAGCATCCCCAAGCTTAATTCCTGCTCGTCCTCGAGTAGGTAAATGATAAAAACAGAATTTTTGATGCAGAGTGCTACTTGGCATAATTTTAATTTAATTCTTCTTAATTGTGGGAGTTCGATCCGGCCCGGCACCAGAATCTAAGCGAGCTCTTCGACACGACACACAAAGACGTCTAGAGGGTGTTGATCAAGGGGGTCGAGGTCCCTCCCTCTCTCACCGAGGACCGCGGGCTAAGCGCGAGGCGCCCTGCGAATCCGGTAAGTTCTGTACATCTGGTGGGATATTTATTTCCCATAGCTTAACCATGTGCAGGGTCTGAGCTCTCATGCCTTTAACAGGACTGGGTGGAGGCATCGGAGCAGATCGACTGTCCGGCCCCCCTGCCCGAAGACACCGCGGCGCTCTCCTGATGGAGATGCTGACTCCGGCTCCTTATAAGGTGCCGGAGAACACCAAGAAGAAGGCCAAGGGAACCCGAAAGAGTTCCTGGCGCCAGGTGGTATCGGACTCATCGTCCGATAACTCCGCGATGCACTCCTCCCATGAAGACGAGGAGGAAGATGAAGATGCTCCCCCTCCAGCCGGGGGAGACAAGAAAAGGATGGCCGCCCCTACCGGGGAGGCCGAAGGGTCCAAGAAGGGAAGGACTCTTCTTCCGTACTGCTCCACCACCGCCGCTGAAGGCGAAGACGAGTGGTTGCTCAGGGCCAAGCCCCTGGCGAAGTCGTAAGTATTCAGATACCACAGTAACTCATAGCATAACTTTGTCGCACCGCTTCTCCTAACGCCGAATATGATTATGCAGACCACCCCAAGCCCGTATCGACATATCCTCGTCGGACGGCTCCTTGGATTCATCGCATATGGATAGCGATCCACTTCCGACTGCCTCCTCCCCTTGCCCTACGAACAATGCCGAGGTACTGTCTCAAGGGGCACCGAGCCGGGGAGAGACAACCCCGGAGGCGCCTCAAGGTGACCTTCCGGACTCCAAGAGCAAAAGGAGCAAGGCTCCCGGGGGCTCCGAGTTCGGCTCTTAGCCGAACATCGCGCAGGAACCTCCAGTGGTTCCGGACTCGGGCAGGCGCCCCCCTTCCATAAGGGGTAAGACGCCTGTGCCAGTGACCTCTGTCCATCTAGAGGCACCGGACGACCTGCTGGGAGCGCTTCGTGGCGCTTCCATCGATGAAGAGCACCGCACTATTATGAGTGCGGTGATCAAGAGGGTTTAGTCCGCCAAGAGCGGACTGACTGAAGCCTGTGCCAGCCTTCTAACAGGCTTTGAGGTAAGTATTTTAAAATATAGGGAAAATATTACCGCATAGACAGTAGCCCCTAATGCTCTGTTTGGTGTTCACAAAGAAAAGCCGAATAGAGGATCAAATAATATCTGCAGGAGTCTAATATAAGTATGTCTATATGCGTATGCAGGCTTCACTGCTAACCTCTGCAGCACTAGCTGCGGAGGTCGCCGCACTAAAGCAGGACCTCGAGGGGTTCGAGAAGGAGCTCAGCCTTGCCAAGAGGCAGCTCGAGGAGAACAAAGGTAAGTAATACCTTGTCTATATATATATTATATATATATACACACACACAAAAAAGATGCGATTGCAGAATGACAGGATCATCATGAATTTGCCAAGGGCCACGACCGAAGTGGTGACCCTGAAGCAAGCGCTATCCGAGGCCGAAAACAAAGCGAAGCAAGAGGCACGGGTGGGTGAGGTGCAGCAAGAGCTCCAAGCTCTCATGACGAAGCACGAGGCGTTGGAGCTTGACTCAAAGACGCGAGAGTTTGAGCTTGCCACGACCCTTGAGAGCGCAAAGAATGCCAAGGCTGAAGCCCAAAAGGCCCTTCAGGAGATTGAGGCGATGAGGAAGATAGCGGCAGGTAAGGCATTCAATATGCAAAGCAATCATGTGAAAGTAAATTACTTTTTACTTACCCGAGTCCGGAGCTCTCCAGGAGCATTTGCAGATTTACCCCGCAGCGTGTCGGATGCCGCAAAGTTTTACCAGGCCGAGGAGGGAAGCTCGATGGAGAAGCTGTTCTGGTCTCAGTATACTAGGACCGAACACCCGATGCCTATGAGCAACCAGCTGAAGCAACTGGTCGAGCTGCACAAGGCGGCCGAACAGGCCATGAAGGGCTTTATAGTACGGATGTGGTCTGGCGATGCTACTTCGGCCTCGTGAGGCAGCTTGTGGATGCCTGCCCACGGCTGGAAGTCATCAAGTGCTCTGTCTGCATCGAGGGTGCACGCCGGGCTTTTGCCCATGCGAAGGTGCACTGGGCCAAGATGGATGCCGAGAAGCTGGTGAAGGAGGGGCCGCCGCAGGGCAAGGAGCATCGCCACCCCGAGATGTATTATGAGGGTGTCCTGAAGGGTGCCCATCTTGTAGCGGGCGAGTGTGCGAAAAATGTAATATTTGAATGAACTTGCTTGTGTGATCCTGTGGTATGAAAACTTGTTCATATGCACTATGCAACGCTTGTTTGAATTTAAAATATTGCCTTCTGTTCAGCTGTTTATCAAATCTGAGATATGGCTAGTCGTCGACATCGGCCCCCATGCCACGAGTGCTGGGGTGTTCGAGATAAACCTGAGCACTCTTGTTCCCATTTTTGGGTCCTTTGAGGGAGGTGCTTAGCGCAGCGAACAAGGCAATCGGACTATAATGCTTTATCGCTCTCACTTAGCCATAGAATTCTATAATTTTAAATTTTGGCGAAGCCCCTAGTATTCGGAAGGCCGAATTTGGGGCGCTATACACGCCTTAGGCCGGACAAAGCCGACTCCTCGCTCGAAGCGGCATAAGTCTTTAGGGACTCGAAACCTCTCGAACAGCGACCAGTCTCTCGCCTTATCATGACAGTCAGTTTTAGCTTTCTCTACTGAGGTGCTTAGCCCAGCTGAACCGGGGCACAATCGCAATAGTTCTCCTAGTGCTACCTTTGCCGATATAGCGGAACATAAGGTACGAAAATATGGGAGCCAGGCAAACCCAACTATTGACCCAAGACATGATTCGGAGGTGATGCATATAATGCTATAAGTTCAGGGTGCCGCACTATGGAAAGTGTTCAGACTTCTCACGCCGTATTATGGGGTATGTTTAAGCCCCTGGCGTATTAGCCATACCAGAGTGTACGGGTGCTGAATGTCATGAATGAACATATATACATATATAAAAAGAAGAATGCAATAATAGTCTTAGTGTTATGCATTGTTTATTCAAAAAGGTGCGTTAAAGCAGAATGATACAAGTAGTGTGAAAAGCAAAAAGTAGGACTATCTGACATGTCCCCTCCAAGGGCAAGCTGAGGAATAGTATTGAAGCAAGTATTTCACTCGTTATCGTAATCCACCTGGGAGTTCCGTGGTACGACGTAGCTTTCTGCCTCCTTGGTTGCTGCATCATGTGTCCGGCAATCATACTGCCCGACAATGTTTCCATAGATTAAAGTCCTGAAAGAGAAAAATAACAAAGCGGGAAGCCCCTAGTGCGGTTGAGCCGCGTCTTGGGGCGTGCCGTAGTCGTGCCCCCTCCCCACCTGTGCCCATGGTATTTTTAATGCGTAATTATGTACGCGTGGCATGGATTTCGCCGTTTGGCTGGGACCGGGGTGGGGGCCGCATTGCTATGCGAGCTCGGAACATGCCAGGCGGTCTTGTTGTTGATTACTCCGGGCGCGCTTGAAGTTGTCCGGATCCTTAATCGCCGAACTAGTGGATTGCCTTAAGAGGCTGCTTTGCACTTCTGCTGCGAGGGCCGCAGTGTGCTCCTCCATGCGGAGAGAGTGCTCTGTGTTTCCATTAACTGTGATGACCCCCGAGGTCCTGGCATCTTGAGCTTAAGGTATGCATGATGCGGTACCGCATTGAATCTCGTAAATGCGGTTCGCCCGAGCAGTGCATGATAGCCACTACGGAACGGGGCTATATCGAAGATTAACTCGTCGCTTCGGAAGTTATCCGGTGATCCAAAGACCACTTCCAGTGTGACTGATCCTGTGCAATGGGCCTCTACACCTGGTATGACGCCTTTGAAGGTCGTTTTTGTGGGTTTGATCCTTGAGGGGTTTATACCCATTTTGTGCACGGTGTCCTCGTAAAGCAGGTTCAGGCTGCTGCCGCCATCCATAAGGACTCAAGTGAGGTGAAATCCGTCAATGATTGGGTATAGGACTAGTGCGGCGAATCCGCCATGACAGATACTAGTGGGGTGGTCCCTGCAATCGAAGGTGATCGGGCAAGAGGACCACGGGTTGAACTTTGGGGCAACTGGCTCCAACGCATATACATCCCTCAGCGCACGCTTCCGCTCCCAATTGGGGATGTGGGTTGCCTATATCATGTTCACCGTCCGCACTTGTGGGGGGAACCTCTTCTGTCCTCTGGTGTTCGGCTACCGGGGCTCCTCCTCGTCATCGCTATGAGACCCCTTATCTTTGTTTTCGGCATTTAACTTGCCGGCCTGCTTGAACACCCAACAATCCCTGTTGGTGTGGTTGGCTGGCTTGTCGAGGGTGCCGTGTATTTGACACGAGCGATCGAGTATACGGTCCAAACTGGACGGGCCCGGAGTGCTTCTTTTGAATGGATTTTTCCGCTGACCGGGTTTAGAGCCTTCGAATCCGGCATTGACTGTCGTATCCTTGGTATTGTCGCTGTTAATGCGGCGCTTGTGCTTGTTGCGACGTGACCTTCCATTTCCATCCTTGGTATCCGAAGTACCATGGTTCTTTGATATGTTATTGCTGCGAGCCAGCTAGCCGTCTTCTCCCGCACAAAAGCGGGTCATGAGTGTTGTGACAACTGCCATAGATTTCGGCTTTTCCTGGCCAAGGTGCCGGGCGAGCCACTCGTCACGGATGTTGTGCTTAAAAGCTGCTAGGGCCTCTGCATCCGGATAGTCGACGATTTGATTTTTCTTTGTTAGGAACCGTGTCCAGAATTGCCTGGCCGATTCCTCTGGCTGTTGAATTATGTGGCTCAAATCATCGGCATCTGGCGGTCGCACATAAGTGCCCTGGAAGATGTTGAGGAATGCGGCTTCCAGATCCTCCCAACAGCCAATGGACTCTGCTGGCAAGCTGTTGAGCCAATGCCGAGCTGGTCCTTTGAGCTTGAGTGGGAGGTATTTGATGGCGTGTAGATCATCACCGCGGGCCATGTGGATGTGCAGGAGGAAATCCTCGATCCATAACGTAGGATCTGTTGTGCCGTCGTATGATTCGATATTTACGGGTTTGAAACCCTCTGGGATTTGGTGATCCATTACTTCGTCTGTGAAGCATAGGGGGTGTACGGCGCCTCTGTATTGGGCTATATCGCGACGCAGCTCAAATGAGTCCTGCCCGCTGTGTTCGGCCCGACCGGATTTACTTTTACTGTATCCGGCGTGACGGTTATCGTCTCGCCCTCATGATCCGTAGATCGATCTTGCATGTTTCGCTTTGTCCTCCAATATGTATCGTAGGTCTAGCATGTTTCCCCATGCCTTGTCATTTTTATTTGAGTGGCGTCGGGGTGCGGGCTGAGTTTTTGGCTGAAATACCTCTCTGTCACGGCCACGAGGTGGCCGGTCAGCCGCATCATATGCTAGAGATGTAGGTTTGAGTGCTTCCTCCTCTAGTCGGGGTAGCAACCTACGCTTTGGGTAACTCTTGGAGGGGCATTCGAGTTTATATTCCTTGGCTGCAAGGACTTCAGTCCATCTACCAGCTAGCAAATCTTGGTCAGCTTGATGCTGATGTGCTTCTTCTTAAGGCTATTTGTCGTGGCTATAAGCCGGCACTTGAAGCGCTCTTGTTCGACGGGATCCTCAGGCACGACGAATTCGTCATCGTCGAGGCTTGCCTCGTCTTCAGAGGGAGGCATGTAATTATCATCCTCCGCCTCTCCATCTGCCACTCTCTTGAGAGGGCTGGCTTCTCCATCCTCCTACCCTAAATCTTGCTGGAGGGGATTGTTGTCGTCTTCGGCACTGTCCGGAGTGGTATTATCTCCTGTGCCGGTGTCACCGCTTTTGCTTTGGCGAGACTTAGAGCGGCGCCGCTGACGTCGGCGCTTGGGTTGCTTCTTGGAGGAATCATCCTCCGCCGTCTTGTCACCATTGCCTTCTTTGGGTGTGTCCACCATGTATATATCATATGATGAGGTGGCTGTCCAGTGCCCTGTGGGCAGTGGTTCCTCTTTGCCTCACGCATCGGCGTCCATAGCGTCGATGTCTTCGGAGTCGAAGTTGAGCATGTCGGTTAAGTCGTCGACAGTGGCTACTAAGTGGGTGGTGGGTGGGCGGCGAATTTCTTCGTCATCCGCATCCCAATCCTGCTGGACATAATTCGGCCAGGCCTCTCCTGACAAGGAGAGAGACCTTAATGAGTTCAGTATGCCACCGAAGGGCGAGTGCTGAAAGATGTCCGCGGAGGTAAACTCCATGATCGGCGCCCAATCGAATTCAATAGGCATGGGCGCCGGCGGTTCAGAGTCCGTGGCCGGGGAGGAATCTGGTAGTTCGGCGTCATGGCTCCCGTGAAGGGTAAGGTCGATACTCGGCACGATTGCCGGTGAGAGTGCGGCCTCCGTGGAGGGGTCTATCCACCCGTCCATGGGTGGCACAACTGGCTCCGAATTGAGGGTCGGAGCGGTTGCCGGCGCGGTCTCCTGGACACTGTCTGATGGCAGAGCTAAATCATGCTCATCGTGACCATGTGGCGCACTAAGCAGAGGATCAAATCTGTCGAAGATCAAGTCTCCGCGGATATTGGCCATGTAGTTTAAGCTTCCAAACCTGAGCTGGTGGCTAGGGGCGTAACTCTCGATTTGCTCTAGATGGCCAAGCGAATTGGCCCGCAGTGCGAAGCCGCCGAACACAAAGATCTGTACGGGGAGAAAAGTCTCACCCAGGACTGCATCGCTATCGATGATCGAAGGAGCCATCAAGCCTAACGGCGACGACACAGAGGAACTCTCAATGAAAGCACCAATGTCCGTGTCAAAACCGGCGGATCTCGGGTAGGGGGTCCCAAACTGTGCGTCTAAGGCAGATGGTAACAGGAGGCAGGGGACACGATGTTTTACCCAGGTTCGGGCCCTCTTGATGGAGGTAAAACCCTACGTCCTGCTTGATTATTCTTGATAATATGAGTAGTACAAGAGTTGATCTACCACGAGATCGGAGAGGCTAAACCCTAGAAGCTAGCCTATGGTATGATTGTATGTTGTCCTACAGACTAAAACCCTCCAGTTTATATAGACACTGGAGGGGGCTAGGGTTACACAAGATCGCTTACAAAGGAGGAGATATACATATCCATATTTCCTAGCTTGCCTTCCACGCCAAGTAGAGTCCCATCCGGACACGGGACAAAGTCTTCAATCTTGTTTCTTCATAGTCCAACAATCCGGCCAAAGGATATAGTCCGGCTGTCCGGAGACCCCCTTATCCAGGACTCCCTCAGTGTGCATCCAACTTGCTTGCTCACGAAGACCTAGGGCACTTGAGGAGGCCCATTGTTGGAATATACAAGCCAAGTTCTATAATGAAAAATTCCCACTAGTATATGAAAGTGATAACATGAGAGATTCTCTACTATGAAAGAATTATGAATGGTGGCTTTGCCACAAATACTATGTCAACTACATGACCATGCTAAGCAATATGACAATGATGAATGTGTCATGATGAACGGAATGATGGAAAGTTGCATGGCAATATATCTCGGAATGGCTATGGAAATGCCATAATAGGTAGGTATGGTGGCTGTTTTGAGGAAGATATAAGGAGGTTTATGTGTGAAAGAGCTTATCATATCACGGGATTTGGATGCACCTGCGAAGTTTGCGCCAACTCTCAATGTGAGAAAGGGCAATGCACAGTACCGAAGAGGCTAGCAAGGATGGAAGGGTGAGAGTGCGTATAATCCATGGACTCAACATTAGTCATAAAGAACTCACATACTTATTGCAAAAATCTACAAGTCATCAAAAACCTCGGTACTATGCGCATGCTCCTAGGGGGTAGATTGGTAGGAAAAGACCATCGCTCCTCCCCGACCGCCACACATAAGGAACACAATCAAATAACACCTCATGTTTCAAATTTGTTGCATAACGTTTACCATACATGCATGCTATGGGACTTGCAAACCTCAACACAAGCATTTCTCAATTTCACAACTACTCAACTAGCACGACTTTGATATTATTACCTCCATGTCTCAAAACAATCATCAAGCATCAAACTTCTCTTAGTATTCAACACACTCATAAGAAAGTTTTATTATTAATCTTGCATACCAAGCATATTAGGATTTTAAGAAAATTACCATGCTATTAAGACTCTCAAAATAATCTAAGTGAAGCATGAGAGATCAATAGTTTCTATAAAACAAATCCACCACTGTGCTCTAAAAGATATAAGTGAAGTATTAGAGCAAAACTATATAACTCAAAAGATATAAGCGAAGCACATAGAGTATTCTAACAAATTCCAAATCATGTATGGCTCTCTCAAAAGGTGTGTACATCAAGGATGATTGTGGTAAACTAACAAGCAAAGACTCAAATCATACAAGACGCTCCAAGAAAAACACATATCATGTGGCGAATAAAAATATAACTCCAAGTAAAGTTGCCGATAGAAGTAGACGAAAGAGGGGATGCCTTCCGGGGCATCCCCAAGCTTTGGCTTTTAGGTGTCATTAGATTATCTTGGGGGTGCCATGGGCATCCCCAATCTTAGGCTCTTTCCACTCCTTGTTCCATAATCCATCAAATCTTTACCCAAAACTTGAAAACTTCACAACACAAAACTTAAAGTAGAAAAACTCATGAGCTCCGTTAGCGAAAGAAAACAAAAGACCACTTCAAGGTACTGTAATGAACTCATTATTTATTTATATGGGTGTTATACCTACTGTATTCCAACTTCTCTATGGTTTATAAACTATTTTACTAGCCATAGATTCATCAAAATAAGCGAACAACACACGATAAACAGAATCTGTCAAAAAAAGAACAGTTTGTAGTAATCTGTAGCTAGCGCAAGATCTGGAACCCCAAATTTTTTTTAAAAAAATTCTGGACGTGAGGAATTTATCTATTAATAATCTTACAAAATAATTAACTAAATAGCACTTTCCAAATAAAATTACAGCAGTTCTCGTGAGCGCTATAGTTTCTGTTTTTTACAGCAAGTTCAACCAGACTTTCCCCAAATCTTCCCAACGGTTCAACTTTGCACAAACACTAATTAAACACAAAAAACATAAACAAAACAGAGGCTAGATAATTTATTTATTACTAAACAGGAGCAAAAAGCAAGGAATAAAAATAAAATTGGGTTGCCTCCCAACAAGCGCTATCGTTTAACGCCCCTAGCTAGGCGTAACAAGCAAGAATAGATCTAAGTATTGCCATCTTTGGTAGGCAATCCATAAGTGACTATCATAATAGATTCATAAGGTAATTTAATTTTCTTTCTAGGAAAGTGTTCCATGCCTTTCCTATGTCAAGAATAATAGGACATGAAGCATTGCAATCTATGTCAAGAACAATAAAATCTACGGGCACATAATTCCTATTTGCAACAATAAGAACATCATTAATTCTTCTGATAGGTTTCTCAATAGTGGAATCCGCAAGGTGCAAGTTTAGAGCGCAATCATCAAAATCACGGAAATCTAAAAAATCACACAAAGTCTTTGGAATCGTGGAAACACTAGCACCCAAATCACATAAAGCATAGAATTCATGATCTTTAATTTTAATTTTAATAGTTGGTTCCCACTCATCATAAAGTTTTCTAGGGATAGAAACATCCAATTCAAGTTTTTCTTCATAAGATTGCATCAAGGCATCAACGATATGTTTAGTAAACGCTTTATTTTGACTATAAGCATGAGGATAATTTAGCACGAATTGCAACAAGGAAATACAATCAATCAAAGAGCAATTTTCATAGTTAAATTCCTTGAAATCCATAATAGTGGGTTTAGCAATATCTAGAGTTTTAATTTCTTGAATCCCACTTTTATCAAATTTAGCATCAAGATCACAAGATTTAGAATTCTTGGAACGCCTTCTAGGTAAAGGTGGATCATATTCAGTCCCATCATTATCAAGATTCATATTGCAAAACAAAGATTTAATAGGGGACACATCAATAACTTTTAGATCTTCATCATTATTTTCATAGCAACTCGGTTTAGCGGCCATCTTATTAACTAGGGTGGCCTGCTTATCTGAAATTTCAGCAGTTAATTTCTCAAGATGAGCAAGTTGGGATCTTAAACCATCGAATTCTTTAGACATATCATCAAGCTCTTTATTCATAAAACTCATAAAACTTTTCTGTTCGTTAAGATCGTTTCTGAAAAAACTATTATGTTCAAATTGCAAAGCCATGAAACTCTTAACATTATTTTCGATTTCTTCTAACCTTTTAAGGTGAAGGTCACCAAATTTAGGTAGAGCCATCGCGACAAGAAAGCAAACTAACACACAAGCAAACAAAAAGCAAGCGGACAAAAAGAGGCAGAGAGAGGGAGGATAGAGAGAGAGAGGGCAAATAAAACAGCAAGGGTGAAGTGGGGAAGAGGAAAACGAGAGGCAAATGGCAAATAATGTAATACTGGAGATAAGGGTATGTGATGGGTAATTGGTATGTTGACTTTTGCGTAGACCTCCCCGGCAACGGCGCCAAAAATCCTTCTTGCTACCTCTTTTAGCACTACGTTGGTTTTCCCCGAAGAGGAAGGGATGATGCAGCAAAGTAGCGTAAGTATTTCCCTCAGTTTTTGAGAACCAAGGTATCAATCCAGTAGGAGGCTACGTGCGAGTCCCTCGCACCTGCACAATACAAATAAATCCTCGCAACCAACGCAAATAGGGGTTGTCAATCCCTATAGGGCCACTTACGAGAGTGATATCTGATAGATATGATAAGATAATATTTTTGGTATTTTTATGATAAAGATGCAAAGTAAAATAAAGGCAAAGTAAATAGCAAAGTAAATAACTAAATAGTAGGAGATTGATATGATAAAGATAGACCCGGGGGCCATAGGTTTCACTAGTGGCTTCTCTCGAGAGCATAAGTATTCTACTGTGGGTGAACAAATTACTGTTGAGCAATTGACAGAATTGAGCATAGTTATGAGAATATCTAGGTATGATCATGTATATAGGCATCACATCTGAGACATGTAGACCGACTCCTGCCTGCATCTACTACTATTACTCCACTCATCGACCGCTATCCAGCATGCATCTAGAGTATTAAGTTAAAAACGGAGTAACGCCTTAAGCAAGATGACATGATGTAGAGGGATAGACTCATGCAATATGAAGAAAACCCATCTTGTTATCCTCGATGGCAACAATACAATACGTGCCTTGCTGCCCTTACTGTCACCGGGAAAGGACACCGCAAGATTGAACCCAAAGCTAAGCACTTCTCCCATTGCAAGAACGATCAATCTAGTAGGCCAAACCAAACTGATAATTCGAAGAGACTTGCAAAGATAACCAATCATACATAAAATAATTCATAGAAGATTCAAATATTATTCATAGATAGACATGATCATAAACCCACAATTCATCGGTCTCAACAAACACACCACAAAAAGAAGATTACATCAAATAGATCTCCACAAGAGAGGGGGAGAACATTGTATTGAGATCCAAAAAGAGAGAAGAAGCCATCTAGCTACTAACTATGGACCCGTAAGTCTGAGGTAAACTACTCACACTTCATCGGAGGGGCTATGGTGTTGATGAAGAAGCCCTCCGTGATCGATGCCCCCTCTGGCGGAGCTCCGGAACAGGCCCCAAGATGGGATCTCGTGGATACAGAAAGTTACGGCGGTGGAATTAGGGTTTTGGCTCCGTATATGATCGTTTGGGGGTACGTGGGTATATATAGGAGGAAGAAGTACGTCGGTGGAGCAACAGGGGGCCCAGGAGGGTGGAGGGCGCGCCTGGGTGGGGGGAGGGGGGGTAGGCGCGCCCCCTACCTCGTGGCCTCCTGTTACGTGTCTTGACGTAGGGTCCAAGTCTCCTGAGTTGTATTCGATGAGAAAATCACGTTCCCGAAGGTTTCATTCCGTTTGGATTCCGTTTGATATTCCATTTCTTCAAAACCCTAAAATAGGCAAAAAAACAACAATTCTGGGCTGGGCCTCCGGTTAATAGGTTAGTCCCAAAAATAATATAAAAGTGGATAATAAAGCCCAATAATGTCCAAAATAGTAGATAATATAGCATGGAGCAATAAAAAATTATAGATACGTTGGAGACGTATCACCATGCTGCCCTTTGGTCAGATGACCACAGATGATGTTCTTGGCAGTGGAATCTAGTTGAACGAACTTCTTGACATCAGCAGCGGTGACACCTTCACCAGCCTTGGGAACGACATTTTTGACGACATACTAGAGGTCGACATCAATGGCTTCAAGATGCATGCGCATCTTATTCTTCCAGTAGGGATATTCAGTTCCATCGAAGACGGGGCATGCAACGGAGACTTTGATTATCCCTGTAGTCGACATAGCTAAAACTCCAGGTGGTTAAACTGAATCACACAGAACAAGGGAGTACCTTGCTCTGATACCAATTGAAAGGGCTAGTTATCGACTAGAGGGGGTGCATAGGCGATTTTTATGAAAGTCTTCAAAACATGGGAGTTTAGAAGACAAACGATAGAAATGAACCTATAACCATGCAATGGAAGGTAGACTACACTGGAAAAGCCATAGTCAAGTATTCAATGAAGTAAGAGCATGAATACTAATACAGCTAGGCAGTACGGATCAGGATGGAAGATAGTATGAAACCAATCTGAACAAACAGTCACACAGTGAAGACAAATGGACAATGCAAACAGGTAATGACTTCACAAGGACCAACTATAAATAAAGAGATGGGAAGGATAGAACCAGTGGCTTGTTGAAGACAATGATTTGTTGGACCAGTTCCAGTTGCTGTGACAACTGTACATCTGGTTAGGGAGGCTGAGATTTAACTCAGAAGACCGTGTCTTCACCTTATTCCCCTTGAGCTAAGGACACCCAGTCCTTGCCCAATCACTCTGGTAAGTCTTCAAGGTAGACTTCCAAACCTTCACAGACTTCGTTCACCAGCGATCCACAATGACTCTTGGATGCTTAAAACGCGACGCCTAACCAGCTGGAGGATTCACAGTCCTCAAGTGTAACAAGTCTTCAGATCACACAGACAGGAAGACTTCAGTGATGCCTGACACTCTTTGGCTCTGGGTGTTTAGGGCTTTGTCCTCGCAAGGATTTCTCTCTCAAAAGCTTCGAGGTGGGTTGCTCTCTAACGACAAAAGCCCTGCACTAACTTTGAGCAGCCACCAATTTATGGTGTAGGGGGTGGGCTATTTATAGCCACTAGGTAACCCAACCTAATTTGTCCGACATGACCCTGGTTCACTAAGGAACTGACACGTGTTCCAACGGTCAGATTTCAAACACACGCGGCAACTTTACTTGGGCTACAAGTAAAGCTAACTCATCCAGCTCTGGATAAGATTTGCTCTCATTGTCTTCACTCGAAGACATAGGATTTTGGTTAAGCATCACTTCAGTCACTCTGACTTAGTTCATTGGGACCCCACTTAACAGTACGGTGGTTCCTATGACTCAACAAAGAAGAAAAGGAAACAACGAAACAACCAAGTCTTCGCGCTCCATAGTCTTCACGCGATGTCTTCTCTTGTCATAGTCTTCAATGTGAATATCTTCACATACCGCCTTTGTCTTCAATGTCTTCATACATTTTTAGGGGTCATCTCCGGTAGGTAAACAGAATCAATGAGGGACTACTACCTGTGTTATCCTGCAATTCTCACAAACACATTAGTCCCTCAACCAGGTTTGTCGTCAATACTCCAAAAGCAACTATGGGTGGCACTAGATGAACTTACAACACTCGTCGTTGACACAGGAGAATCCGGCGGAAGAGCATGACCTGGAGCACGTTGACGAGCTTGATTTTCTTGCTCACCATGTTCCCGATGCAGGTCTGGAGTCCGGTCAGCTCTACCGAAGAACCCCAGGACAGGCCCTTCTCTTTCCAAGAAGTGAGCTGCGTGGAAATTCCGGTGTCGTGCGGCTCGATGATGTAGAACCACCCCGATTGCCATCCCTTTATGGTCTCCACATAGGAGCCTTCGAGCCAGGTGATGTTAGGCATTTTGCCCTCCATGGCGCCTCTGCACTCTGCTTGCTGGCCGAGCACCACCTTCGGTTTAACATTGGAGGTCTTCAGCCACAGGCCGAAGTGGGGCCTGATGCAGAGGAAGGCCTCGCACACGACGATAAACGTCGAGATGTTGAGGATGAAATTGGGGGCCAGATCATGAAAATCCAGCCCGTAGTAGAACATGAGCCCACGGACAAACGGGTGGAGGGGAAATCCCAGTCCGCAGACGAAGTGGGTAAGAAAAACTACCCTCTCATGGGGTTCGGGCGTAGGAATGAGCTGCCCTGCATCTGGTAGCCGGTGCGCGATATCCGCAGCCAGATATCCGGCTTCCTGTAACTTTGTGGTGTTCTCCTCCGTGACAGAGGAGACCATCCACTTGCCTCCCGCTCCGGACATGCTTGGAGTGGTTTGAGAAGAAAGACGCGAACTTGGGCGTTGGAGCTCGAGTGTGCGAGAATGGGTAAGCAAGGACGAAGAAGGCGTGGGTAAAAAAGGGTGAATCCTTGTCCCTTTATAGGGGCGGAAGAGGCGATGCGCCTCCCCACTTGCCTGGTAAAATCGCTTATTCCCCAGATGCCGTAATTGATGGCACGGTTGGGTTACCCACGTCCGTATTGATGAGAATCCCGTAATAAGGGGGACACGTTCTCTGCTTTGATAAGACGCGTCACGAAAACTGCCTCGCGATATGTGCAGTGCTGGTTGAGAAAAACGGTTCGAATAATGACCGGGCCATGACATGATGTCGTGCTGTCAAAACGTGTTAGCAGATTAGATTTGTGGAAATATTATTCTCTCTACGGTGGTGTGTGGAACTTGTTTTGCAGAGCCGGACACTATCCTTGGGTTCAAAATCTACTATGGAGTATTCGGAGGAGGAACCCGCCTTGCAATGCCGAAGACAAATCTGCGCGCCGGACTCATCGTCATTGAAGCTTGGTTCAGGGGCTACTGAGGGAGTCCTGGATTAGGGGGTCTCCGGACAGCCGGACTATATCCTTCGGCCAGACTATTGGACTATGAAGATACAAGATTGAAGACTTCGTCCTGTGTCCGGGTGGGACTCTCCTTGGCGTGGAAGGCAAGCTAGGCAATACGGATATGTAGATCTCCTTCCTTGTAACCGACTCTGTGTAACCCTAGCCCCCTCTGGTGTCTATATAAACCGGAGGGTTTAGTCCGTAGGACAATATACAATCATACCATAGGCTAGCTTCTAGGGTTTAGCCTCTACGATCTCATGGTAGATCAACTCTTGTACTACTCATATCATCAAGAACAATCAAGCGGGACGTAGGGTATTACCTCCATCAAGAGGGCCCGAACCTGGGTAAACATTGTGTCCCCTGCCTCCTGTTACCATCCGCCCTAGGCGCACAGTTCGGGACCCCCTACCCGAGATCCGCCGGTTTTGACACCGACATGAACTTTAATATGCAAGGGATGGATAAGACGATTCCTGAGCTCTTCGCAATGCTAAAGGCTGCGGAGGTAGAAATCAAGAAGGAGCATCAAGTGTTGATGGTCAACAAGACCACCAGTTTCAAGAAAAAGGGTAAAGGGAAGAAGGGGAACTTCAAGAAGAACAGCAAGCTAGTTGCTGCTCAAGTGAAGAAACCCAAGTCTGTACCTAATCCTGACACTGAGTGCTTCTACTGCAAAGGAACTGGTCACTGGAAATGGAACTGCCCCAAGTATTTGGCGGAGAATAAAGATGGCAAAGTGAAAGGTATATTTGATATACATGTTATTGATGTGTACCTTACTAATGCTCGCAGTAGTGCCTGGGTATTTGATACTGGTTCAGTTGCTAACATTTGCAACTCGAAACAGGGGCTACAGATTAAGTGAAGATTGGCTAAGGACGAGGTGACAATGCGCATGGGAAATGGTTCCAAAGTCGATGTGATCGCCGTCGGCACGCTACCTCTACATCTACCTTCAGGATTAGTTTTAGACCTAAATAATTGTTATTTGGTGCCAGCGTTGAGCATGAAAATTATATCTGGATCTTGTTTGATGCGAGATGGTTATTCATTTAAATCAGAGAATAATGGTTGTTCTATTTATGTGAGTAATATATTTTATGGTCATGCACCCTTGATGAGTGGTCTATTTTTACTAAATCTTGATAGTAGTGATACACATGTTCATAGTATTGAAGCTAAAAGATGCAGAGTTGATAATGATAGTGCAACTTATTTGTGGCACTGCTGTTTGGGTCATATTGGTGTAAAGTGCATGAAGAAACTCCATTTTGATGGACTTCTACAATCACTTGATTATGAATCACTTGGTACTTGGGAACCATGCCTCATGGGCAAGATGACTAAAACTCCGTTCTCTGGAACAATGGAGTGAGCAACAGAGTTATTGGATATCATACATACTGTTATATGTGGTCCAATGAACATTGAAGCTCGCGGCAGATATCGTTATTTTCTCACCTTCACAGATGATTTGACCAGATATGGGTATATCTACTTAATGAAACATAAGTCTGAAACATTTGAAAAGTTCAAAGAATTTCAGAGTAAAGTGGAAAATCATCGTAACAAGAAAATAAAGTTTCTATGATCTGATCATGGAGGAGAATATTTGAGTTACGAGTTTGGTCTTCATCTGAAACAATGCGGAATAGTTTCGCAACTCACGCCACCCGGAACACCACAGCGTAATGGTGTGTCCGAATGTCGTAATCGTACTTTACTAGATATGGTGCGATCTATGATGTCTCTTACTCATTTACCGCTATCGTTTTGGGGTTATGCTTTAGAGACGACTGCATTCACATTAAACAGGGCACCATCTAAATCCGTTGAGACGACACCTTATGAACTGTGGTTTGGCAAGAAACATAAGTTGTCATTTATTAAAGTTTGGGGTTGTGATGCTTATGTGAAAAAAGCTTCAACCTGATAAGCTCGAACCTAAATCGGAGAAATGTGTCTTCATAGGATACCCAAAGGAGACAGTTGGGTACACCTTCTATTACAGATCCGAAGGCAATATATTCGTTTCTAAGAATGGATCATTTCTAGAGGAGTTTCTCTCGAAAGAAGTGAGTGGGAGGAAAGTAGAACTTGATGAGGTAAATGTACCTGCTCCCTTATTGGAAAGGAGTTCATCACTGAAATCAGTTCCAGTGATTCCTACACCAGTAAGTGAGGAAGCTAATGATGATGACCATGAAACTTCTGATCAAGTTACAACCGAACCTCGTAGGTCAACCAGAGTAAGATCCGCACCAGAGTGGTACGGTAATCTTGTTCTGGAAGTCATGTTTGACCAAGACGAACCTACGAACTATGAGGAAGTGATGATAAGCCCAGATTGCGCGAAATGGATTAAGGCCATGAAATCAGAGATGGGATCCATGCATGAGAACAAAGTATGGACTTTGATTTACTTGCCCGAGGATCGGTGAGCCGGTCAGAATAAATGGATCTTCAAGAGGAAGATGGCCGCTGACGGTAATGTTACTGTCTACAAAGCTTGACTTGTTGCAACAGGTTTTCGACAAGATCAAGGAGTTGACTACGATGAGACCTTCTCATCTGTAGCGATGCTTAAGTACGTCTGAATCATGTTAGCAATTGCCGCATTTTATGATTATGAAATTTGGCAAATGGATGTCAAAACGGCATTCCTTAATGGATATCTTAAAGAAGAGTTGTATATGATGCAACCAGAAGGTTTTGTCGATCCAAAAGGTGCTAACAAAGTGTGCAAGCTCCAGCGATCCATTTATGGACTGGTGCAAGCCTCTCGGAGTTGGAATATACGCTTTTATAGTGTGATCAAAGCATATGGTTCTATACAGACTTTTGGAGGAGCCTGTATTTACAAGAAAGTGAGTGGGAGCTCCGTAGCATTTCTGATACTATATGTAGATGACATATTGTTGATCGGAAATGATACTGAATTTCTGAATAGCATAAAAGGATACTTGAATAAGATTTTTTCAATGAAAGACCTCGGTGAAGCTGCTTATATATTGGGCATCAAGATCTATAGAGATAAATCAAGACGCTTAATTGGACTTTCACAAAGCACATACCTTGATAAAGTTTTAAAGAAGTTCAAAATGGATCAGGCAAAGAAAGGGTTCTTGCCTGTATTACAAGGTGTGAAGTTGAATCAGGCTCAATGCCCGACCACTACAGAAGATAGAGAGAAAATGAAAGGTGTTCCCTATGCTTCAGCCATAGGCTCTATCATGTATGCAATGTTGTGTACCAGACCTGATGTGTGCCTTGCTACCAGTTTAGCAGGGAGGTACCAAAGTAATCCAGGAGTGGATCACTGGAAAACGGTCAAGAACATCCTGAAATACCTGAAAAGGACTAAGGATATGTTTCTCGTATATGGAGGTGACAAAGAGCTCATCGGAAACGGTTACGTCGATGCAAGCTTTGACACTGATCCGGATGACTCTAAGTCGCAAACCGAATACGTGTTTTTATTAAATGGTGGAGCTGTCAGTTGGTGCAGTTCCAAGCAAAGCGTCGTGGCGGGATCTACATGTGAAGCGGAGTACATATCTGCTTCGGAAGCAGCAAACGAAGAAGTCTGGACGAAGGAGTTCGTACCCGATCTAGGTGTCATACCTAGTGCATCGGGTCCAATGAAAATCTATTGTGACAATACTGGTGCAATTGCCTTGGCAAAGGAATCCAGATTTCACAAGAGAACCAAGCACATCAAGAGATGCTTCAATTCCATCCGCGATCAAGTCAAGGAGGGAGACATAGATATTTGCAAGATACATACGGATCTGAATGTTGCAGACCCGTTGACTAAGCCTCTCTCATGAGCAAAACATGATCAGCACCAAGACTCCATGGGTGTTAGAATCATTACACTGTAATCTAGATTATTGACTCTAGTGCAAGTGGGAGACCGAAGGAAATATGCCCTAGAGTCGATAATAAATTGTTATTTATATTTCCTTATATCATGATAAATGTTTATTATTCATGCTAGAATCATATAAACCGGAAATTTAGTACATGTGTGAATATATAGACATACAGAGTGTCACTAGTTTGCCTCTACTTGACTAGCTCGTCGAATCAATGATGGTTATGTTGCCTAACCATAGACATGAGTTGTCATTTGATTAACGGGATCACATCATTAGAGAATGATGTGATTGACTTGACCCATCCGTTAGCTTAACACGATGATCGTTTAGTTTGTTGCTATTGCTTTCTCCATAACTTACACATGTTCCTATGACTATGAGATCATGCAACTCCCGAATACCGGCGGAACACTTTGTGTGCTACCAAACATCACAACGTAATTGGGTGATTATAAAGGTGCTCTACAGGTGTCTCCGATGGTGTTTGTTGAGTTGGTATAGATCGATATTACGACTTGTCACTCCGATTGTCGGAGAGGTATCTCTGGGCCCTCTCAGTAATGCACATCAATATAAGCCTTGCAAGCAATGTAGCTAATGAGTTAGTTACGGGATGTAGCATTACGAAAAGAGTAAAGAGACTTGTTGGTAATGAGATTGAACTAGGTATTGAGATACCGACGATCGAATCTCGGGCAAGTAACAAACCGATGACAAAGAGAACAACATATATCGTTATGCGGTTTGACCGATAGAGATATTCGTAGAATATGTGGGAGCCAATATGAACATCCAGGTTCCGCTATTGGTTATTGACCGGAGACATGTCTTGGTCATGTCTACATAGTTCTCGAACCTGTAGGGTCCGCACGCTTAACGTTCGGTAACGATTGGTATTATGAGTTTATGTGTTTTGATGAACCAAAGGTTGTTCGGAGACCCGGATGTGATCACGAGCATGACAAGGAGTCTCGAAATGGTCGAGACATAAAGATCGATATATTGGATGACTATGTTTGGACATCGGAATGGTTCCGGGTGAGTTTAGACATTAACCGGAGTACCGGGGGGGGGGGGGGGGGGGGTTACCGGAACCACCCGGGGAGTATATGGGCCCTAATGGGCTTTAGGGGAGAGAGGGAGGGACTGCCTAGGGCAGGCCGCGCGCCCCCATGGCCTAGTCCGAATTGGACTAGGGGGAGGGGCGGCGCCCCCTCCTCCCTTCTCTTCTCTCTTCCCTTTCCTACTCTCCTACTCCTACTACATGGAAAGGGGGGAATCCTACTCCTAGTGGGAGTAGGACTCACCAGGGCGCGCCATAGTAGAGGGCCGACCCTCCCCCTCCTCCACTCCTTTATATACGGGGAGGGGGGCACCCCATAGAGACACAAGTTGATCATTGATCTTTTAGCCGTGTGCGGTGCCCCCCTCCACCATTATCCACCTCGGTCATATCGTAGCGGTACTTAGGCGAAGCCCTGTTCTGGTGGAATCATCATCATCGTCATCACGTCGTCATGCTGACGAAGCTCTCCCTCGACACTCTGCTGGATCGTGAGTTCGTGGGACGTCACCTAGCCAAATGTGTGCAGATCACGGAGGTGCCATACTTTCGGTACTAGGATCGGTCGATCGTGAAGACGTACGACTACATCAACCACGTTGTCATAACGCTTCCACTTACGGTCTGTGAGGGTACGTAGACAACACTCTCCCCTCTCGTTGCTATGCATCACCATGATCTTGCGTGTGCGTAGGAATGTTTTTGAAATTACTGTGTTCCCCAACAGTAATCCTGTTCTGGAAGTCATGTTACTAGACAATGATGAACCTACGAACTATGAGGAAGCGATGATAAGCCCAGATTCCGCAAAATGGCTTAAGGCCATGAAATCTGAGATGGGATCCATGTATGAGAACAAAGTATGGACTTTGATTTACTTGCCCGATGATCGGTGAGCCATTCAGAATAAATGGATCTTCAAGAGGAAGACGGGCGCTGTTAGTAGTGTTACTATCTAGAAAGCTCGAATTGTTGCAAAAGGTTTTTGACAAGTTCAAGGAGTCGACTACGATGAGACCTTCTCACCCGTAGCGATGCTTAAGTCCATCTGAATCATGTTAGTAATTGCCGCATTTTATGATTATGAAATTTGGCAAATGGATGTCAAAACTGCATTCCTTAATGGATATCTTAAAGAAGAGTTGTATATGATGCAACCAGAAGGTTTTGTCGACCCAAAAGGTGCTAACAAAGTGTGCAAGCTCCAGCGATCCATTTATGGACTGGTGCAAGCATCTCGGAGTTGGAATATACGCTTTGATAGTGTGATCAAAGCATATGGTTTTATACACACTTTTGGAGAAGCATGTATTTACAAGAAAGTGAGTGGGAGCTCTGTAGCATTTCTGATATTATATGTGGATGACATATTGCTGATCAGAAATGATACTAGATTTCTGGATAGCATAAAAGGATACTTGAATAAGAATTTTTCAATGAAAGACGTCAGTGAAGCTGCTTACATATTGGGCATCAAGATCTATAGAGATAGATCAAGACGCTTGATATATTTTTCAATAAGTACATACCTTGACATGTTTTTGAAGTATTTAAAAATGAAACAGTCAAAGAAGGAGTTCTTGCCTGTGTTCCAAGGTGTGAAGTTGAGTAAAGACTCAAAACCCGACCACGGCCGAAAATAGAAAGAGAATGAAAAGTCATTCCCTATGCCTCAGTCATAGGTTCTATAAAGCATGCTATGCTGTGTACCAGACCTATTGTATACCTTAGCATGATTTTGGCAAGGGAGTACAATAGTGATCTAGGAGTAGATCACTGGACAGCGGTCAAAAATTATCCTTAGAGGACTAAGGAAATATTTCTCAGTTATGGAGCTGATAAAAGAGTTCGTCGTAAAGAGTTACGTCGATGCAAGCTTTTGACACCGATCTAGATGACTCTAAGTCTTGATCTAGATACATATTGAAAGTGGGAGCAATTAGCTAGAGTAGCTCCGTGCAGAGTATTGTAGACATAGAAAATTGCAAAATACATACAAATCTGAATGTTGCAGACCCGTAGACTAAACTTCTCTCACAAGAAAAACATGATCACTCTTTGGGTGTTAATCACATAGTGATGTGAACTAGATTATTGACTCCCTTTGGGTATTAGTCACATGAAGATGTGAACTAATCACATAAAGATGTGAACTATTGGTGTGAAATCACATGACGATGTGGACTAGATTATTGACTCTAGTGCAAGTGGGAGATTGGATGAAATATTCCCTAGAGGCAATAATAAAATTGTTATTTATGTTTCCTGATATCATGATAAATGTTTATTATTCATGCTAGCATTGTATTAAACGGAAACTTAGTACATGTGTGAATACATAGACAAACTGAGTGTCCCTGGTATGCCTTTACTTGACTAGCTCATTAATCAAAGATGGTTAAGTTTCCTAGCCATGGACATGTGTTGTCATTTGATGAATGAGATCACATCATTAGAGAATGATGTGATGGACTAGACCCATCTGTTAGCTTAGCACGATGATCGTTTAGTTTGTTGCTATTGCTTTCTCCATAACTTACACATGTTCCTATGACTATGAGATCATGCAACTCCCGAATACCGGAGGAACACTTTGTGTGCTACCAAACGTCACAACGTAATTGGGTGATTATAAAGGTGCTCTACAGGTGTCTCCGATGGTGTTTGTTGAGTTGGTATAGATCGATATTAGGACTTGTCACTCCGATTGTCGGAGAGGTATCTCTGGGCCCTCTCAGTAATGCACATCAATATAAGCCTTGCAAGCAATGTAGCTAATGAGTTAGTTACGGGATGTAGCATTACGAAAAGAGTAAAGAGACTTGTTGGTAACGAGATTGAACTAGGTATTGAGATACCGACGATCGAATCTCGGGCAAGTAACAAACCGATGACAAAGAGAACAACATATATCGTTATGCGGTTTGACCGATAGAGATATTCGTAGAATATGTGGGAGCCAATATGAACATCCAGGTTCCGCTATTGGTTATTGACCGGAGACATGTCTTGGTCATGTCTACATAGTTCTCGAACCCGTAGGGTCCGCACGCTTAACGTTCGGTAACGATTGGTATTATGAGTTTATGTGTTTTGATGAACCAAAGGTTGTTCGGAGACCCGGATGTGATCACGAGCATGACAAGGAGTCTCGAAATGGTCGAGACATAAAGATCGATATATTGGATGACTATGTTTGGACATCGGAATGGTTCCGGGTGAGTTTAGACATTAACCGGAGTACGGGGGGGGGGGGGGGGGGGGGGTTACCGGAACCACCCGGGGAGTATATGGGCCCTAATGGGCTTTAGGGGAGAGAGGGAGGGACTGCCTAGGGCAGGCCGCGCGCCCCCATGGCCTAGTCCGAATTGGACTAGGGGGAGGGGCGGCGCCCCCTCCTTCCTTCTCTTCTCTCTTCCCTTTCCTACTCTCCTACTCCTACTACATGGAAAGGGGGGAATCCTACTCCTAGTGGGAGTAGGACTCACCAGGGCGCGCCATAGTAGAGGGCCGACCCTCCCCCTCCTCCACTCCTTTATATACGGGGAGGGGGGCACCCCATAGAGACACAAGTTGATCATTGATCTTTTAGCCGTGTGCGGTGCCCCCCTCCACCATTATCCACCTCGGTCATATCGTAGCGGTACGTAGGCGAAGCCCTGTTCTGGTGGAATCATCATCATCGTCATCACGTCGTCATGCTGACGAAGCTCTCCCTCGACACTCTGCTGGATCGTGAGTTCGTGGGACGTCACCTAGCCGAATGTGTGCAGATCACGGAGGTGCCGTACTTTCGGTACTAGGATCGGTCGATCGTGAAGACGTACGACTACATCAACCACGTTGTCATAACGCTTCCACTTACGGTCTGTGAGGGTACGTAGACAACACTCTCCCCTCTCGTTGCTATGCATCACCATGATCTTGCGTGTGCGTAGGAATGTTTTTGAAATTACTGTGTTCCCCAATAGTAATCATGTTCTGGAAGTCATGTTACTAGACCACGACGAACCTACGAACTATGAGGAAGCGATGATAAGCCCAGATTCCGCAAAATGGCTTAAGGCCATGAAATCTGAGATGGGATCCATGTATGAGAACAAAGTATGGACTCTGATTTACTTGCCCGATGATCGGTGAGCCATTCAGAATAAATGGATCTTCAAGAGGAAGACGGGCGCTGTTAGTAGTGTTACTATCTAGAAAGCTCGAATTGTTGCAAAAGGTTTTTGACAAGTTCAAGGAGTCGACTACGATGAGACCTTCTCACCCGTAGCGATGCTTAAGTCCATCTGAATCATGTTAGTAATTGCCGCATTTTATGATTATGAAATTTGGCAAATGGATGTCAAAACTGCATTCCTTAATGGATATCTTAAAGAAGAGTTGTATATGATGCAACCAGAAGGTTTTGTCGACCCAAAAGGTGCTAACAAAGTGTGCAAGCTCCAGCGATCCATTTATGGACTGGTGCAAGCATCTCGGAGTTGGAATATACGCTTTGATAGTGTGATCAAAGCATATGGTTTTATACACACTTTTGGAGAAGCATGTATTTACAAGAAAGTGAGTGGGAGCTCTGTAGCATTTCTGATATTA
The DNA here is from genome assembly GCA_034509565.1 of Triticum monococcum. Classification (NCBI taxonomy): domain Eukaryota; kingdom Viridiplantae; phylum Streptophyta; class Magnoliopsida; order Poales; family Poaceae; genus Triticum; species Triticum monococcum. The sequence continues at coordinate 73,963,166 of CM067843.1, forward strand.
TATGTGGATGACATATTGCTGATCAGAAATGATACTAGATTTCTGGATAGCATAAAAGGATACTTGAATAAGAATTTTTCAATGAAAGACGTCGGTGAAGCTGCTTACATATTGGGCATCAAGATCTATAGAGATAGATCAAGACGCTTGATATATTTTTCAATAAGTACATACCTTGACATGTTTTTGAAGTATTTAAAAACGAAACAGTCAAAGAAGGAGTTCTTGCCTGTGCTCCAAGGTGTGAAGTTGAGTAAAGACTCAAAACCCGACCACGGCCGAAAATAGAAAGAGAATGAAAAGTCATTCCCTATGCCTCAGTCATAGGTTCTATAAAGCATGCTATGCTGTGTACCAGACCTATTGTATACCTTAGCATGATTTTGGCAAGGGAGTACAATAGTGATCTAGGAGTAGATCACTGGACAGCGGTAAAAAATTATCCTTAGAGGACTAAGGAAATATTTCTCAGTTATGGAGCTGATAAAAGAGTTCGTCGTAAAGAGTTACGTCGATGCAAGCTTTTGACACCGATCTAGATGACTCTAAGTCTTGATCTAGATACATATTGAAAGTGGGAGCAATTAGCTAGAGTAGCTCCGTGCAGAGTATTGTAGACATAGAAAATTGCAAAATACATACAAATCTGAATGTTGCAGACCCGTAGACTAAACTTCTCTCACAAGAAAAACATGATCACTCTTTGGGTGTTAATCACATAGTGATGTGAACTAGATTATTGACTCCCTTTGGGTATTAGTCACATGAAGATGTGAACTAATCACATAAAGATGTGAACTATTGGTGTGAAATCACATGACGATGTGGACTAGATTATTGACTCTAGTGCAAGTGGGAGATTGGATGAAATATTCCCTAGAGGCAATAATAAAATTGTTATTTATGTTTCCTGATATCATGATAAATGTTTATTATTCATGCTAGCATTGTATTAAACGGAAACTTAGTACATGTGTGAATACATAGACAAACTGAGTGTCCCTAGTATGCCTCTACTTGACTAGTTCGTTAATCAAAGATGGTTAAGTTTCCTAGCCATGGACATGTGTTGTCATTTTATGAACGGGATCACATCATTAGAGAATGATGTGATGGACTAGAGCCATCCGTTAGCTTAGCACTATCATGTTTTAGTTTATTGCTATTGCTTTCTTCATGACTTATACATGTTCCTATGACTGAGATTATGCAACTCCCGAATACCGGAGGAACACCTTGTGTGCTATCAAACGTCACAACGTAACTGGATGATTATAAATATGCTCTACAGGTGTCTCCGATGGTGTTTGTTGAGTTGGCATAGATGGAGATTATGATTTGTCACTCCGTGTATCGAAGAGGTATCTCTGGGCCCTCTCGGTAATACACATCACTATAATCTTTGCAAGCAATGTGAGTAATGAGTTAGTCACGAGATGATGCATTACGGAACTAGTAAAGAGACTTGCCGGTGACGAGATTGAACTAGGTATGATGATACCGACGATCGAATCTCGGGCAAGTAACTTACCGATGACAAAGGGAACAACGTATGTTGTTGTGCGGTTTGATCGATAAAGATCTTCGTAGAATATGTAGGAACCAATATGAGCATCCAGGTTACGCTATTGGTTATTGACCGGAGATGTGTCTCGGTCATGTCTACATAGTTCTCGAACCCGTAGGGTCCGCACGCTTAACGTTCGATGACGATCTGTATTACGAGTTATGTGATTTGATGCACCGAAGGTTGTTTGGAGTCCCGGATGAGATCACGGACATGACGAGGAGTCTCGAAATGGCCGAGACATAAATATTGATATATTGGAAGGTTATATTCGGACACCGGAATGGTTCCGAAGTGTATCGAGCATTTTCCGGAGTACCGGGAGGTTACCGGAACCCCCCGGGGGATTAATGGGCCACAATGGGCCTTAGTGGAGAAGAGAGAGGGCCGACCAAAGGTGGCGCCCCCCTTGCGCAGTCTGAATTGGACAAGGGAAGGGGGCGCCCCCCTCCTTCGTTCTCTTCTCCCCTCTTTCCCTTCTTCTCCTTCTTGGACTAGGAAAGGGGGAAACCTACTCCTACTAGGAGTAGACTTCCTCCTCCCTTGGCACGCCCCTTGTGGCCGGGCGGCCTCCTCCTCCCCTCCTTTATATACGGGGGAGGGGGGCACCCCATAGACACACAAGTTGATCTTTAGCCATGTGCGGTGACCCCCTCCACAGTTTTCCACCTCGGGCATATTGTCGTAGTGCTTAGGCGAAGCCCTGCATCGGTAACTTCGTCATCACCGTCAACATGCCGTCGTGCTGACAGAACTCACCCTCGGCTTCAGCTAGATCAAGAGTACGAGGGACGTCACCGAGCTGAACGTGTGCAGATCGCGGAGGTGTCGTGCGTTCGGTACTTGATCGGTTGGATCGCGAAGAAGTTCGACTACATCAACCGCGTTACTTAACGATTCCGCTTTCAGTCTACGAGGGTACGTAGACACACTCTCCCCTCTTGTTGCTATGCATCTCCTCGATAGATCTTGCGTGATCGTGGGATTTTTTGAAATACTGCGTTCCCCAAGACAAAGCAACCAAAATAATGATGTCCAAAGCAAACTCAGATTCAGTAAATGTGTGTGATTGTCAACTTGATCTTCAAGCCCAACTGATAAGGCTAACCAAGTGGGGCGGATGTTCCTGCAGCAAATTTGGACAGTGGAAGAAGAGATTATCCCTTGACTCAACAAAAAATTGGTCACACATGAGACAAGTGTAGTCCTGAATGAAGAAATCTTCCTCTGCAGAACCTATCTGGTTTTCAATCGATCATTCAGAAGTAGCCAATTTGTTGTTGCTTGAGCTGATTACAAGTTTTCCTAAGTCAGGAAATAACAGGAATTGGTGTGGAATGTCCTAGTAGGAGTTTAGAAGTCTAGTCCACATTCAAATGTTAAGCATCTGGTGCGAATTGCCAAGAGTTAGGGTCATCACCAAGGATGATGTCATCAAACAGAATTTCCATTTGTTGAAACTAAGCAAATGCATCTACTAAAAAAAGATAAATGGAAGAGTGAGGCCACATCTTCAACTGGCTAAACTTGATGGATAGAAAAAGGTGGTTGTTTGCAAAAGAAAAATTATGGCTGGACAAGTTATAAACTTTGTCCCTCACATTTTCATGTAAACATGTAGCATGTGTTTTGTAGATGTCCAATGGCTTCAACCAGTGTTTTCACCAAAAGGAATAGTTTGCAAATTGCTCAGGGGGTAGTCATGTTTGGTAATACGAGATAACCCGGTGCGTCATTGATGCAAAGCAAAATTTGAGCCAAGAAGCCAAGCAACTTATGAACAATATAACATGGTAGCCGCACAAGATATGACTATGTAACTACCTCTGACAGTAGTGACACTGCTGTCAGTAAGCAATTAGTAAAAAAAGTAGTAAAAGCTGAATCATTGGGCGAAGTAAGAATATTGCACCATATTGGGAAGTCAAAATAAGCACATGCATGTACTCAGTCCTCCCTAACTAAATCAAAGCGCCTACATATCTATAAGTTCAAGCTGATGGATCAGTCACTGCTAATCAGTCACTGTTTGAATGTTTCTCCACGGTCAACACGACAGCTATCTTAGATTTAGTCCTGCGTTATTTGTCGGTCGCTCTCCTCGCCCTGTGTAGCTGGTTGCCTTGTCGCCTCTACCCCGAACAGTAGAATTGTCCATGCATCATGCATGGCCATGCTTTCTCACCCTTCCGGTCAGCAACATCACTTACATAAATATATTAATTATACTTTTCGACTTGATGTTCTGAAGGCACTGTGTACGTTATGGCGCAGCAACTTAATCATTCAGAGTGCCGAGCCGGCCGGCAGCGTCGCCACGGCGGTCCGCGCTCGAGCGGGCTGCAACGGCCTTGGATTGCAACGATCGATCACATCAGATGTACCTTAAATTACTTAAGTTAGTCGTCGCTAGATGGTCTTCGGATCTGTATTTTTATTATTATTTCTGATATTTAATATACTGTCATGATTAAAAATAAATAAATCAGAAGTGTTCTTAAAAAAAATAGATGTGCTCTTCTGCTTGTTCTGTAGTACCATGAGCATTTGCCTAAGACATCAGATGCTAGATTACATTGTTGTGGAAGCAAAGCAATCAAATTACATAAAAATTAACAACACCAGTCTAGTATTGCGTGCTCCACTAAAAACCTTGACATGGATGGTAAGATGTTTTTGCTTAAGTTTAATGATGAGAACGTGGGGAAACAACTCTTATCTTATGTATTTCTCCTGTTTAGAAAAGTTTGGCTGAACATAAATTCTCCGTCTACGCCAAACTACTTGCACCTGGTGGCAGCATGTGTCTTGGTTGCCGGCATCATTACGTATCTAGGATGCGCTGCATGCAACCATTATACGAAACTAGATGATATTCTGCACGTTGTTGCGGGAATATTTTGCAACATATTTCAGTGTGATTCGTTTTATGAAACATGAATATTTAAAGTAATACTATAAAAAGCTAAAACTAAAAATACATATAATTTATTATGTTTGATTACTATATAGTTGTAAAATGTTTATTAAATATATATACCTTAATAGAATGAAAATCATGTTTGCATGTTGACATGGGTCTTTTTTTCATGCATATCATCATGAAGTGACTACCTTGCATGTCTTTTCTCATGCATGTTGTGTGATGGTGTGGCATGCTTGCATGTTGAGAGAAATAGTTAGTGAAGGCTAGCTGTTTAGATATAGAAAATTACAACGGTATATTTGGCATAGCAATTAGCAAGTCAAAATAGGCTGCTTTTACTTACACTCCGCCCTAACCAAATCATATAATAAGCTGATGAGTCACTGCCACTAATCAACCATGCATACTATTCCACGGCTTGATCGATTGTACGTTCAACATCAGGGCCGCGATCTTCCATTCACCCTTCCGTTATTCGTCGGTCGTTCCTCGTCCTGTCAGGCTGTCTGTCTTATCACCTCTACCTGGCCATACGTACTAGTTCGTGGCAGTAGAATCGTCCATGCTTTTAACACTTCCAGTCAGCAACACTAACGTAATTAGTTTTATTCTGACCGCACTGCGTACGAGAGTGAGTGGGTGGGTGGCTTAAGCTAGCTAAGCTAGCGGCGGTCTCTTGACGACCCGATCCCCGGAGGCCGAGACTGGACGGCGCCGTCGCCGGTCGTGCGAATGGCGACGGCCTTCGCCACGGCTTCCCTGACCGCCTCCTCCAAGTCGACTCCAACGACCACATCACATCCGGGGGTTAATTAGTAAGTAACTTATTGTTCAGTCTGCAGAATTACAACCGCGCGTGACATCATGTGTTTTTACTTTCCATGCAAAAATCTTAGCTACTCCCTCCGTTCCTAAATATAAGTCTTTGTAGAGATTTCACTATGAACCACATACGGATGTATATAGATGCATTTTAAGTATAGATTCACTCATTTTGCTTCGTATGTGGTCCATAATGGAATCACTCCAAAGACTTATATTTAGGAACGGAGGGAGTAGATCGGCGTGATCGGTGCATTCCGTTGGTCAACTAGAAAGATTCCTATTGACAAACCTCAGGTAACCTCGTACACACAATCTAACTTATCCTGGCTAAGCTTACTACAACTGCTGCTACTAGAAAGAAAAATACCCCATGTGTTGCTCCCGGAATTACTTGATGAAAAATTGGGTTGATGACATGGGAACCCAAATTGAAAATATATACCACTTGTTATATTTGATTATGTATAGTTGTAACAATACTTATATTGAATATAAATAGAATAATTGAATGGAATTTTTTTTTCCATGCATGGTTGAACGTCTTAAGGGGTCTTTTTCCATGTATGAATGCATGTTGAGGTGAGCCTTATCCCATTCATAATTGTATGGGGAGATGACATGTTTACAAGTTGAGATAAGTAAGTTACAACCTCCTTCTGGGTTTTTAGTCCTCGTTGTATTTTGTGACAAAGTTTGACCAAATATTTGAGTAGCAAAATATTAATCCATGCCACACAAAAAAATATTTTGGTAATCGTATTTGAAGGTTTATTAGTCCCCATATTTCGGGTCATAATTTGACAATGATTTTAACTAATAAAATGTAAATTATGTGTAGCAAAAATAATATCGTTGAAAACTACATTCAAATATGAATACAAAAATATAATTTTGTGTGGCATCATTAAAATTTTGCTACTTAAATATATGGTCAAACTTTGACAAAAATACGATGGGTACTAATAAACACAAACAGAGGTTGTATATAGGAATGTGTGACACATCCACAAGTGGGTTCGTCGGCTAGAAGTACTACTCCTAACTACTACCTCCTTTTCGATTTATTGGGCTCATCTTGCAAATCACATCAACCAACCAAGGAGGACCCACTTAAATGCTAGGTAATATTAATGTTACATGCATGGCCCTCTCACTCCATGCATTGGTTGGTTTTACATTGGGAACAAAATTTGGACAGAATTTAATGTAGACATAGCTATATTTGCATGTTCCCAAGACATTGAGCCTGATACAAACTAGAAATTTCTGGTTTTAAGATAGCCCTCTAAACCGATATCTTAAGATCCGGAAAACATGAGCATCAATAACACTTGAGCCAGTCTTAGAGGCAAGAGTAGGAACCTATTATTTACCGTTTATCATTTCACACATGCATATGAGTTTTTCACTGCGCACATTTCAGGATCATAGCAGTTATAGCATGAAATATATACTCTTAATTATGAAAATGGAAATAAAATAATACAATATTATTGCTTCTAGGGCATATTTTCAACAAAAATATATTGTGTAAGTTACTGCAAGCACATACAATAATATACGAAATACATGCTTATATGAAGTATTGAATATGAGCTAGATTGCCATCATCCTATGTTACTGCTACTACATATTTAATTCTACCCATGTAACCAATGGTGGCGCCAAGCCTCGGGCAGCCCGGGCCGCGGCCTAGGGTGAGGCCCAATCCTTTTGTTAACTTTAGCAAACACTATAGCTACAACGCTCGAAGGCTGCCTGGGACCTGGCCCAATCCTCACACAGCTACTACATGCAACATCTCATTATCCATCCTCATACATACACTTATAGTAATTGTTTCTCTCTTTAAGATACTTTGTTCTTGGCAACTATTAGGTATTCATACTTTTGTTACTCTACTATAATCAAACAACCAACACTTCATCACATTTGCTACTAATAAATTATCTCGGGCAAGTACTTTGTTTCCGGGTGTGGTCGAATTAACAATGCAACCACTATAACTTATAAGCATTATATGACTCTGATTGCGTCAAATCAATAAATTTGGCTTGTCATGCTTCACATCCAAGGTTATTCGTATCCTCTACACTTATGGATTATCACGACACCACCTGCTGGCTCGAGAGGTGCCACCAGCGGTTGGGTGGGCGCCATCGGCGAGGGGACCATGATATGGACTTGAGGCGTGGCACCAACGAAGCACGTGAGGAGGTAGATGTCGAGGGGTCTATTGGAGTCAGAGAGCCTCACCCGGCCAGAGCTCGTGGATGCTATGGGGAGCAGGGAGGGTTAGCAGGAGGGGGTTGGGCGACGGGCGGCTAGTGAGGAAGTGGTCGCCGCCCCCGGAGTGGCAGATGGTGTGGGAGGGGATGGTGATATTGGCATAGAATGACTAAAAAAGGTTTGAATCATTGGCTGAAAGTAAGAATAATGCACTATATTCAGTAAGTCGTGTAAGCACACGCATGTAATCACAGTCCTCCCTCAAAGCGCCTATACATATCAGCTCATGCTGATGAGTCGACACTAATTAATCACCGTGCATATGTGTTTCCACGGTTGGATCTATTGCACGGTCAACATGACGGCGATCTTCCATTTTGTCCTGCGTTATTCGTCCGTTGCTCCCTCGTCCTGTCAAGTTGTCTTGTCACCTCGACCCCGAACAGTAGAATTGTCCATGCATCATGCGTGGCCATTGTTTCAGCTTTCCAGTCAGCGACAGTAACGCAACTAAATTAGTCTACTTCTTTCTGACGGCACTGCATGCATTCGTCGGCGGTGGGTTGTTAGCTAACGGCGGTCTCCTGACGAGCACGACGAGCCGACCGTTGGATGGAGCAGCAGCTTAATCATTCGGCGTGCCGAGACCGGCCAGCGGCGTCGCCACGGCGGTCGGCGCCCGTGCGGGCCGCGACGGCCTTCGCCACGGCTTCCTTGACCACCTCCTCCTCCCATTTGGCGCCGGACGCTGACTGCAACGACCGCATCAAGATATAAGTTAAATTTTCTAGTCAATGCAGAATTTAAAAAGAGTATGACGCCATATGCGTTACTTTTCACCATGTAGTAAAAATCTAGCTGGGTGCGCCACGTTGGTCATTGGTCAAACCGAGAGATTCCGTATGACAAATCTGAGGTAACCTGGTACACACACTACTTACCTACCTAAGGTTAAGCTAGCTTACTGTTCACGTGTGCACGCACGCTTAGGGTTTCGGCCAGAGTGTGTGTGACACGTCCACTGGCCAACTTGTTGAAATGAAGCCAACACGTGATCAAATTACTGGATTGTACTACTACTTGCTAGTACTCTCTGTGTCCATAATATAAAAACGTGTTTGACACTAGTTTAGTGTCAAAAACATTCTTATATTATGAAACGGAGGGAGTATAATTCTACATATCATGCTCAGTTCAGCTGGTTGATTATGTATACAATTTTATTTTATTTCAAATGGAGGTTCCCATCAAAATATATAAAGCATACTGTAAAGAAAAGAATAAGAAAAGTGTATTACTTTGAGCTGCATCGTCAGGAATGCTCCGGTAAGGCCGTTGCTGCCATCGCCGTCGCTGGTGCTCATGGCCGCCAGGCTGACATTGTCTTCCCCCATCAGATCATTGAGGCACTGCAGCGTCCTAAGCACCACGTCCATCGTGTTGCCATGCGCTGGCCTCGCCGCTATCTTCACCGTGCAAACCTCACTCATAGTCGTCCCATCTTCTCGTTCCGCCGGTGCCCTGGTTATTTGGATTTCAACCTTATCGGCGTCGTCTTCCTCGATCCCGGTGCCACGGGCACAGTGGGCCAGCTGCACCCGGAGCGCCTTGTTCTTCTTCTTGAGGTCGCAGACCTTGGACTTGCACAAGTAGTAAACGGGGCTTTGATCCAGGCCTAGCCAGCCCATTAGTCCCGGTTCAGTCATGAACCGGGACCCATGGTGGCATACGTCCCGGTTCGTGAGCCCAGGGGACCCGCCGGGCCTCGTGGGGCAATGGTCCCGGTTCATCTGGCCTCTTTGGTCCTGGTTCCAGACACGAACCGGGACCAATGGGCCTCGCTCCTGACCCACATCCATTGGTCCCTGTTCGTGGCTGGAACCGGGGCCAAAGGGGGCGGGGGGTTTTAGTCCCGGTTCCAGCCACGAACCGAGACCAATGATGTGGCTATATATACCCCCTCGCCCGCGAGCAGATCACTGCACTGCTCTGTTTTTTCTGGACGACGAGGGGAGGGTTTTGTGGTGCTCTAGCTCACCTCCTATGCACATGAGGTGTTCGATTAAATGCCTGAGCCACACTACTTAAGCTCTCTCCTCTCCAAGCTCGACCTCCAAACTCCATTTTCCTCAGGATTTGTCTAGGTTTAGTGGTCTGTCATGTCCCGTCCCCGTCTTCACCGCTGTCGATCGCCCGCGCCGATCTCGTCGCCGGCACCACCATGGTGAGCCTCTTTGTCGTGGAATTGTCACGACAGATGTCATAGCGAAAGGACTTAGTCGTAGGGCCATCGCAACTAGGAAGCTTAAAGGGGTTAATCGGGACAAAGGACACGAGAGGTTTTATACTAGTTCAGCCCCTTACGATGAAGGTAAAAGCCTACGTCTAGTTGTGTTGGTATTGCTGGGGTTTCGATCACCAAGAGGCTTAACTCGTCGGCTTGGTTATCGATCTCTTGTCTCTTGCCCTCAGCCGCCACCGGGTCGTCCCCTTATATACACGGGTTGACGCCTGGTGGCCTACAGAGTCCCGGCCGACTCATAATCGTGTCCGGCTCGGTGACTTCCTTTACATGCCTTTCTTTACAAGTCTTTCCTTACATACCGCGGTTTGCAATATTGGGCCTTAAGCCGCCTCTAGGCCTTTGGGCCTTCTATAAGATTTGATAAACTATCATCTTAATGTTTACTGGGCTTCTTGTGTAACCCGCCATTGGGGCTGACCCGGCCCCTCCTGGGCGGGTCATAACTGATAGCTACATCCCCAACATTAGGCCCCAGGTTGACTTTGAACTTCGTTCTTTGTCAATCTTCAACACTTAGACAAAATCCATGTTCTTACCCTCACAGAAGTTTTTGTAACCCGCCATGACGTCATCTCTTGAAAATGCAAAAAACTTTTATGACGTCATCTCCCAACGGATCTTCATCTTTAATGTCTTTCGAATGGAGGCGTCTGTGTAGTTGGATAACCATTATTCGGCTCCCCCTCGATTTTCATGCCCATCTGTTCACATTTTTTCTTATAAATAGGCACGCCTCGGCCTTCCTCATTCTTCTCTCTCTCTCTCTCTCTCTCTCTCTCTCTCTCTCTCTCTCCGTCTTCTTCCTCTCGCAACCCTCCTGCCGCTCGAGCCTCACCGCCGTCGCACTTCTCCTCCGTCTTCGTCGACCTTGGCCGCTCCATCAACCCGAATCGGTCCAGAGAACGGCGGCGACCTCCGCAGGAGATCCGTGGTTGTGAGTGTTCTCCTTTTCACTTCTCAGGTCCGCATTAGGGTTTCTAGACTTCTTCGTGTTCTTCATGGTTCGTCGCAGTTCCTCGTAGTTCTTCCACCGCAGGCCTCTTCTTGATCCAAAAAGATATATACGCTTGTGCGGTAGCGTCTTTGTGCCTACTCTTGATGCCCACAGATCCCTTTCCCTGATTCAAAGATCTCATTAGAACTCACAAACTTATCTGCGCTGAACTTTTTAGGTCTAGAATTTTTCCCATTTTTGAATAGCCAGTTCATCTAAAATAATACCAAGTAGTTTAGGAAACTTGTTTGTCTCAACACTTAGCTGAATTTGCTTTTCTCAAATATCTGTAGTCATGGCGGCTAATTGTGCCGGCTTACTTTTCCTCATATGGCATTAGCCCTTAACCAAGCCTCCATTACTTCCCTGTATTATCATCGTTGAACTGTTAATTTTACCATTGAATTGAACCAGCATGTTGCCTTTCTTTTCAGCTCGTTTTTGAACATTATGCCGTCCAAAGCACCAACCATCTATAACTGGGTTCCCTCAACCGTAACTGAGGAACGCTTGAAGGAGTTCTTCACCATAGGATTTTTGCCAGGAAAAGACGTCATGTCTTACCGTGCCCCTAACCCGGACGAAGAACGACCCAATCCAAGGGCTGGCGAAGTGATTGTTTTTACTGACCATATAAACCGGGGCTTCTCACCGCCCGTCTCAAAGTTCTTCAGAGAGGTCCTCCACTTTTTCAAACTCCACCCTCAAGATATCGGGCCCAATTCCATTTCTAACATCTGTAACTTCCAAGTGCTCTATGAAGTGTATCTCCAAGAAGAGCCGACCATGGAGCTGTTTAGAGAATATTTTTATCTGAACCGGCAGAACGAGTGCACCAACGGCCTTAGCTTGGAGCTTGGAGGCATCTCAATTCAGCGTCGGCAGGGCGCTGTCTTCCCCCTCATAGTCTTATCGAGTCATCCCAAAGACTGGAATCAGACTTGGTTCTACTGTCAAGATATTTCACCAGCAAATGAGAAGCCACTGCCGGGTTATCGCGTCGAGCGTGTTGACTCCAAATTGACGCTCCCTGACAAGCTTACGACTGCCGAATGTAGGAAGCCGATCCGATCCATAAAAAGGATTAACGCCTTATTAGATAACGGCTTGACTGGAGTTGACCTGACCCGCTGCTGGATCTCATGGCGGGTTATTCCTCTGAGCCGTCGATCAAAATTGATGTACGAGTATGGTGGAGGCCCAGACGACTCTCTTCGTCATAGCCCCGTTCAATTAACGGAAGCAGATATTGTTTCAATGTCAACCCTTCTGGTGAACGGGAAGTACGAAGACTATAGTATCGTCGGGTTAAACCCTTTCTGCAAGCTTAACCCGGCGCCAGAAGTAAGGAGGCTCTATCTCTCCTATGTATTTTTCTCAGCCATATTATTTAACACTTGCCTAACCTTTCATTTTGTTTTTACCTATTTGCAGGCCAAATCTGACTTCTGGAAGGTGAAATATGACCATGAAGCTGCCAAGAAAGCAAGAATTGCTGCCATAACCGCCAAGAAAACGACTTGGAGGTCCAAAAAGAAGAAGAAGAGCACCGTTGAAGACATGATGAAACTCGACGAAACTTCTGAGTCGGAGGTAGCCCTTGACTCCCGTGGCTGACTCTTTAATAATCTTATTAACACTGATCATTACCAGGACGACACTGGGGCCAGTCAGGCCGTGGAAGAAGAGGTAACTATTTCCCCCGACTCAGCACATTTGCCAAGACAGAAACTTTGAGTCGTAACCCGAAAAGTAAGGTTTTCACACCCTTTGGCTTATCTGGACCCTCACTTTCTTTTGAAAAAGCAGCAACATGAGAGCCGCCGTCAAACCCGGACCGAAGACGACCGGCTGTTGTTCTTCAACAAACTCTCCAAAAACGCCAGAATGAGGTTTATTTCTTTGTCTTCGACTTTCTATTAATGGATGTCTTTCCTTGTATTACTTACTTTGTCTTATCTTTGCAGGAGGTATCTTGCTCTTCCGGCGACTCGTCTCAAACCCAGTTTCCGGCCTTCAAGACTGCCCCTGGGTAAGAAAAAACCCTTTGTCTTTCGTGTTTTTCAAATTGTTTCTTTATACTAACAGTCCTATAATCTTTCGCTTAGTGGCCAAGCTAAGTCTAAGAAGGCCAAGGTGACTAAACCGGCGAAAGACCCGCCAGTCCTTGCTCCTGAACCGGCAAGGCCACCTTCTCCTCCATCAACTAAAACTCCAGAAGACCCGCCTGTCAATGCAGAAGCAAATCCTCCTGAGCCGTCGTTTGATGAGACCACCGTGAACCCTTCCGCAACTAGACCATCAAGCTCAGCCAACCCGCCATCACCGTCTGTGCAGGACGTTTTGATCACCGGGAGCCGCTTTGTTGAGCCAGGGACCCCAACCGTGTTGGCTCACCACACGGCGAAACAAGAGGCATTGGAGAGACAGAAAGTGTGCTTTGATGTTGCACATTACGATCATCTGAATGGCAACGATGTTTTATCCGGCTATCTCAGCCATGTGCACTCCAGTCACGACTCAGAGATCGAAATGGTCAAACAGTTGCAGCTGAAATATGAGGTATGTTCTTTCGGCTTATCTATATTCCGCCAGCCCCCAAGTTTTCAGATTATGAGAGAAATGAAATGATCTGTAGACTTTATAATATAGGCCAATACTTTACCTTTGAAACCTTTCTTGAGTTCAATAAAATAGAACAAAACTTCACCTGTAGTCCCCAAGGGCCGGTTCATTTTGATCATAAATGAGCCGGTACTTTAAATTGTCTTGTACCGTATTCAAAGGACTTCATAATCCGGCTTAACCTTGAGAAACTTGCTGAATAGCATACATTAGCCCCCAAGTGCCAAGTGCTGTTACTTTGTGAAGTACTTGGGACTTAAAGTATGTCTTTAGAGTCATAAGAAATTGCTTTGGACTTGAGACTTGAATCTTGATTTTTGAACTTTAAGCGAAATCTTGACTCATCTAGGTACGTTTTGCTGAATGCATTATCTGAACTGAACTCACAATTGACTGAGGCGAAGACCCGGCTAGCAGGTCAGGAGGCAGAAATCCAGTATGCTAACTCCAAATTGCAAATAAGTCTATCTGAGACGGAAAATTTGAAGACTAGCTTTACTGCCAAGAAGAAAACCTGGGCAGAGGAAAAAACGCTTCTGACACAACGCACCGAGAAGGCCGAAGCAGCCCTTGAAGAAGTTTCAATAGAGCTGGACGGTTTAAAGGGCTGGGTGTCTCAAATGGTGGCTGCCATCTCTGGTAAGCCGTTTGTCTTTAATCTTGTGTATTGTTTGCTGATCTGGAATATAACCCGCCAGCTGACTTTGTTTACAAAATATGTGCAGGCCCATGAAGCAAGAATCTAAGCCAAGATCATGTGATTAAACTGAAGGCAGTATATACCTTAGTGGAGCAACTGTATATTGGCGCACAACGGGCACTTGCTGCCATCTCTCCTGCCAATCAAGGACCCAACCGGCTTAGCGATGTTTTAAAGAAACTGACAATTTTGCCCGCTAGGTTCCAAGAGATTAAGCGCTCCTGTGCCAGAGCCGGAGCTTTGACTGCCCTGAGCCGCTCCAAGGCTTGGGTCCCAGATCTAGACCCGGCTGATGTAGCCAGAGGGTACCCCACGGTAAAGGTGTTGGGGAACATTGCAGAAAACAAAAATTTTCCTACTTGTTTCACCAAGATCCATCTAGGAGTTCATCTAGCAACGAGTCATGAGATGCATCTACATACCTTTGTAGATCGCATGCGGAAGCGTTCAACGAACGGGGATGAAGTAGTCGTACACGACGTGATCCAAATCACCGATGACCAGCGCCGAACGGACGGCACCTCCGCGTTCAACACACGTACGGGATGGGAGACGTCTCCTCCTTCTTGATCCAGCAAGGGAGAGGAGAGGTTGATGAAGAACCAGCAGCACGACGGCGTGGTGGTGGATGCAGGGCGTCACAGTTGCAGGGCTTCGCCTTCGCAACGAGAGAGAGACGTAACGGGGAGAGAGGGAGGCGCCAGGGGCTGGTATGAAATCCCTCCTCTTCCCCCCACTATATATAGGGGTGCCAGGGGGGTTGGTGCGCAGCCTAGGAGATCTGATCTCCTAGGTGCGGCGGCCAGGGGAGGGTTTCCCTCCCCCCCAAGGCACCTCGGGGTGCCTTCCACCACTAGGACTCCTCCTTGGTGGAAACCCTAGGCGCTTGGGCCTAGTAGGGCTGGTGCCCTTGGCCCATGTAGGCCAAGGCGCACCCCCTACAGCCCATGTGGCCCCCCGGGACAGGTGGCCCCACCCGGTGGGCCCACGGGACCCCTCCGGTGGTCCCGGTACAATACCGATAACCCTGAAACTTGTCCCGATGGCCGAAACAGCACTTCCTATATATAATTCTTTACCTCCGGACTATTCCGGAGCTCCTCATGACGTCCGGGATCTCACCTGGGACTCCGAACAACATTCAGGTTACTGCATATACATATCTTGACAACCCTAGCGTCACCGAACCTTAAGTGTGTAGACCCTACGGGTTCGGGAGACAAGCAGACATGACCGAGACGACTCTCCGGTCAATAACCAACAGTGGGATCTGGATACCCATGTTGGCTCCCACATGCTCCACGATGTTCTCATCGGATGAACCACGATGTCGAGGATTCAATCAACCCCGTATGCAATTCCCTTTGTCAATCGATATGCTACTTGCCCGAGATTCGATCGTCGGTATCCCAATACCTCGTTCAATCTCGTTACCGGCAAGTCACTTTACTCGTATCGTAATGCATGATCCCGTGACCAGACACTTGGTCACTTTGAGCTCATTATGATGATGCATTACCGAGTGGGCCCAGTGATACCTCTCCGTCATACGGAGTGACAAATCCCAGTCTTGATCCGTGTTAACCCAACAGATACTTTCGGAGATACCCGTAGTCTACCTTTATAGTCACCCAGTTACGTTGTGACGTTTGGTATACCCAAAGCACTCCTACGGTATCCGGGAGTTACACGATCTCATGGTCTAAGGAAAAGATACTTGACATTGCAAAACTCTAGCAAAACGAACTACACGATCTTTATGCTATGTTTAGGATTGGGTCTTGTCCATCACATCATTCTCCTAATGATGTGATCTCGTTATCAATGACATCCAATGTCCATAGTCAGGAAACCATGACTATCTGTTGATCAACGGGCTAGTCAACTAGAGGCTCACTAGGGACATGTTGGTGTCTGTTATTCACACATGTACTACGATTACCGGATAATACAATTATAGCATGAATAAAGACAATTATCGTGAACAAGGAAATATAATAATAATGCTTTTATTATTCCCTCTAGGGCATATTTCCAACAGTCTCCCACTTGCACTAGAGTCAATAATCTAGTTACATTGTGATGAATCGAACACCCATGGAATTCTGGTGTTGATCATGTTTTGCCCTAGGGAGAGGTTTGGTCAACGGATCTGCTACATTCAGGTCCGTATGTACTTTACAAATCTCTATGTCTCCATCTTGAACATTTTCACGAATGGAGTTGAAGCGACGCTTGATGTGCCTTGTCTTCTTGTGAAACCTGGGCTCCTTGGCAAGTGCAATAGCTCCAGTGTTGTCACAAAAGAGTTTGATTGGCCCCGACGCATTGGGTATGACTCCTAGGTCGGTGATGAACTCCTTCACCCATATTGCTTCATGTGCTGCCTCCGAGGCTGCCATGTACTCCGCTTCACATGTAGATCCCGCCACGACGCTTTGCTTGCAACTGCACCAGCTTACTGCCCCTCCATTCAAAATATACACGTATCTGGTTTGTGACTTAGAGTCATCCAGATCTGTGTCGAAGCTAGCGTCGACGTAACCCTTTACGACGAGCTCTTCGTCACCTCCATAAACGAGAAACATCTCCTTAGTCCTTTTCAGGTACTTCAGGATATTCTTGACCGCTGTCCAGTGTTCCTTGCCGGGATTACTTTGGTATCTTCCTACCAAACTTACGGCAAGGTTTACATCAGGTCTGGTACACAGCATGGCATACATAATATAACCTATGGCTGAGGCATAGGGGATGACACTCATCTCTTCTATTTCTTCTGCCGTGGTCGGACTTTGAGCCGAGCTCAATTTCATACCTTGTAACACAGGCAAGAACCCCTTCTTAGATTGATCCATATTGAACTTCTTCAATATCTTATCAAGGTATGTGCTTTGTGAAAGACCTATGAGGCATCTCGATCTATCCCTATAGATCTTGATGCCTAATATATAAGCAGCTTCTCCAAGGTCCTTCATTGAAAAACTCTTATTCAAGTAGGCCTTAATGCTGTCCAAGAGTTCTATATCATTTCCCATCAAAAGTATGTCATCTACATATAATATGAGAAATGCTACAGAGCTCCCACTCACTTTCTTGTAAACGCAGGCTTCTCCATAAGTTTGCGTAAACCCAAACGCTTTGATCATCTCATCAAAGCGAATGTTCCAACTCCGAGATGCTTGCACCAGCCCATAAATCGAGCGTTGGAGCTTGCACACCTTGTCAGCATTCTTAGGATCGACAAAACCTTCCGGCTGCATCATATACAATTCTTCCTTAAGAAAACCATTAAGGAATGCCTTTTTGACGTCCATTTGCCATATTTCATAATCGTAAAACGCGGCAATTGCTAACATGATTCGGACGGACTTTAGCTTCGCTACCGGTGAGAAAGTCTCATCGTAGTCAACCCCTTGAACTTGTCGATAACCCTTAGCGACAAGCCGAGCTTTATAGATGGTCACATTACCATCCGCGTCTGTCTTCTTCTTAAAGATCCATTTATTCTCTATGGCTCGCCTTTCAACGGGCAAGTCAGTCAAAGTCCATACTTCGTTTTCATACATGGATCCTATCTCGTATTTCATGGCTTCTAGCCATTTGTCGGAATCCGGGCCCGCCATCGCTTCTTCATAGTTCAAAGGTTCACCGTTGTCTAACAACATGATTTCCAAGATAGGGTTGCCGTACCACTCTGGTGCGGGACGTGTCCTTGTGGACCTTCGAATTTCAGTAGGAGCTAGATCAGAAGTATCTTGATCATTATCATTAACTTCCTCTCTAGTCGGTGCTGGCACCTCAGGAACATTTTCTTGAGTTGCGCCATTTTCCGGTTCAAGAGGCAATACTTCATCGAGTTCTACTTTCCTCCCACTTACTTCTTTCGAGAGAAACTCCTTCTCTAGAAAGGATCCATTCTTGGCAACAAAGACCTTGCCTTCGGATCTGAGGTAGAAGGTATACCCAATAGTTTCTTTAGGGTATCCTATGAAGACGCATTTTTCCGACTTGGGTTCGAGCTTTTCAGGTTGAAGTTTCTTGACATAAGCATCGCATCCCCAAACTTTTAGAAACGACAGCTTAGGTTTCTTTCCAAACCATAATTCATACGGTGTCGTCTCAACGGATTTCGACGGAGCCCTATTTAAAGTGAATGCGGCAGTCTCTAAAGCATAGCCCCAAAAAGATAGCGGTAAATCGGTAAGAGACATCATAGACCGCACCATATCTAATAGGGTGCGATTACGACGTTCAGACACACCGTTATGCTGAGGTGTTCCAGGCGGCGTTAGTTGTGAAACTATTCCACATTCTCTTAAGTGTGTGCCAAATTCGTGACTCAAGTATTCTCCTCCACGATCTGATCGTAGAAACTTGATTTTCCTGTCACGTTGATTCTCAACCTCACTCTAAAATTCCTTGAACCTTTCAAAGGTTTCAAACTTGTGCTTCATTAAGTAAATATATCCATATCTACTCAAATCATCAGTGAGGGTGAGAACATAACGATAGCCACCGCGAGCCTCAACACTCATTGGACCGCACACATCAGTATGTATGATTTCCAATAAGTTGGTTGCTCTCTCCATTGTTCCTGAGAACGGAGTCTTGGTCATTTTACCCATAAGGCATGGTTCGCACGTGTCAAATGATTCATAATCAAGAGACTCTAAAAGTCCATCTGCATGGAGCTTCTTCATGCGTTTGACACCTATGTGACCAAGGCGGCAGTGCCACAAGTATGTGGGACTATCATTATCAACCTTGCATCTTTTGGCACTCACATTATGAACGTGTGTAGTATTACGTTCGAGATTCATAAAGAATAAACCATTCACCATAGGAGCATGACCATAAAACATATCTCTCATATAAATAGAACAACCATTATTCTCCGATTTAAATGAGTAGCCATCTCGAATTAAACGAGATCCCGATACAATGTTCATGCTCAAAGCTGGTACTAAATAATAATTATTAAGGTTTAAAACTAATCCCGAAGGTAAATGTAGAGGTAGCGTGCCGACGGCGATCACATTGACCTTGGAACCATTCCCGACGCGCATCGTCACCTCGTCCTTTGCCAGTTTCCGCTTATTCCGCAGCCCCTGCTTTGAGTTACAAATGTGAGCAACTGCACCGGTATCAAATACCCAGGAGCTACTACGGACACTAGTAAGGTACACATCAATTACATGTATATCACATATACCTTTTGTTTTGCCGGCCTTCTTGTCTGCTAAGTATTTAGGGCAGTTCCGCTTCCAGTGACCGCTTCCCTTGCAATAAAAGCACTCAGTCTTGGGCTTGGGGTCCATTCTTTGGCTTCTTCCCAGCAGCTTGCTTGCCGGGCGCGGCAACTTCCTTGCCGTCCTTCTTGAAGGCTTTCTTACCCTTGCCCTTCTTGAACTTAGTAGTTTTATTGACCATCAACACTTGATGTTCCTTCTTGACTTCTACCTCCGGTGATTTCAGCATTGCAAACAACTCAGGAATGGTCTTTTGCATCCCCTGCATGTTGAAGTTCATCACAAAGCTTTTGTAGCTTGGTGGAAGCGATTGGAGGATTCTGTCAATGACCGCATCGTCCGGGAGATTAACTCCCAGCTGAGACAAGCGGTTATGTAACCCAGACATAGTGAGTATGTGCTCACTGACAGAACTATTTTCCTCCATCTTACAGCTGAAGAACTTATCGGAGACTTCATATCTCTCGATCCGGGCATGAGTTTGGAAAACCATTTTCAGCTCTTCGAACATCTCATATGGTCCATGTCTCTCAAAACGCTTTTGGAGCCCCGGTTCTAAACTGTAAAGCATGCCGCACTGAACGAGGGAGTAGTCGTCAACACGTGTCTGCCAAGCGTTCATAACGTCTTGGTTCTGTGGGACGGGAGCTTCACCTAGCGGTGCTTGTAGGACGTAATCTTTCTTGGCAGCTATGAGGATGATCCTCAGGTTCCGGACCCAGTCCGTATAGTTGCTACCATCATCTTTCAGCTTGGTTTTCTCTAGGAATGCGTTGAAGTTGAGGACTACGTGGGCCATTTGATATACAAGACATATTGTAAAATATGTTAGACTAATGTTCATGATAATAAAGTTCATCTAATCAAATTATAATGAACTCCCACTTAGATTAGACATCCCTCTAGTCATCTAAGTATTACATGATCCGAGTTAACTAAGCCGTGTCCGATCATCACGTGAGACGGACTAGTCAACGTCGGTGAACATCTTCATGTTGATCGTATCTTCCATACGACTCATGCTCGACCTTTCGGTCTTCTGTGTTCCGAGGCCATGTCTGTACATGCTAGGCTCGTCAAGTCAACCTAAGTGTTTGCATGTGTAAATCTGTCTTACACCCGTTGTATGTGAACGTCTGAATAAAACACCCGATCATCACGTGGTGTTTTGAAACAACGAACTGTCCCAACGGTGCACAGTTAGGGGGAACACTTCTTGAAATTAATATGAGGGATCATCTTATTTACTACCGTCGTTCTAAGTAAACAAGATGCAAAACATGATAAACATCACATGCAATCAAATAATAAACGTGACATGATATGGCCAATATCACATAGCTCCTTTGATCTCCATCTTGGGGCTCCATGATCATCCTGTCACCGGCATGACACCATGATCTCCATCATCATTATCTCCATCATCGTGCCTCCATGAAGTTGCTCGCCAACTATTACTTCTACTACTACGGCTAACGCGTTTAGCAATAAAGTAAAGTAATTTACATGGCGTTTCTCAATGACACGCAGGTCATATAAAAAATAATGACAACTCCTATGGCTCCTGCCGGTTGTCATACTCATCGACATGCAAGTCGTGATCCCTATTACAATAACATGAACATCTCATACATCGCATATAGATCATTCATCATTCATCACAACTTTGGCCATATCATATCACAATCACTTGCTGCAAAAACAAGTTAGACGTCCTCTAATTGTTGTTGCAAGTTTTACGTGGCTGAATTAGGGTTCTAGCAAGAACGTTTTCTTACCTACGTGAAAGCCACAACGTGATTTGTCAACTTCTATTTACCCTTCATAAGGACCCTGTTCATCGAATCCGCTCCAACTAAAGTAGGAGAGACAGACACCCGCCAGCCACCTTATGCAACTAGTGCATGTTAGTCGGTGGAACCGGTCTCACGTAAGCGTACGTGTAAGGTTGGTCCGGGCCGCTTCATCCCACAATACCGCTGAAGCAAGAAAAGACTAGTAGCGGCAAGAAAGTTGACAAATCCACGCCCACAACAAATTGTGTTCTACTCGCGCAAGAAGAACTACGCATAGACCTAGCTCATGATGCCACTGTAGGGGAACGTTGCAGAAAACAAAAATTTTCCTACTCGTTTCACCAAGATCCATCTAGGAGTTCATCTAGCAACGAGTCATGAGATGCATCTACATACCTTTGTAGATCGCGTGCGGAAGCGTTCAACGAACGGGGATGAAGTAGTCGTACACGACGTGATCCAAATCACCGATGACCAGCGCCGAACGGACGGCACCTCCGCGTTCAACACACGTACGGGACGGGAGACGTCTCCTCCTTGATCCAGCAAGGGAGAGGAGAGGTTGATAAAGAACCAGCAGCACGACGGCGTGGTGGTGGATGCAGGGCGTCACAGTTGCAGGGCTTCGGCTTCGCAACGAGAGAGAGACGTAACGGGGAGAGAGGGAGGCGCCAGGGGCTGGTATGAAATCCCTCCTCTTCCCCCCACTATATATAGGGGTGCCAGGGGGGTTGGTGCGCAGCCTAGGAGATCTGATCTCCTAGGTGCGGCGGCCAGGGGAGGGTTTCCCTCCCCCCCAAGGCACCTCGGGGTGCCTTCCACCACTAGGACTCCTCCTTGGTGGAAACCCTAGGCGCATGGGCCTAGTAGGGCTGGTGCCCTTGGCCCATGTAGGCCAAGGCGCACCCCCTACAGCCCATGTGGCCCCCCGGGACAGGTGGCCCCACCCGGTGGGCCCACGGGACCCCTCTGGTGGTCCCGGTACAATACCGATAACCCCGAAACTTGTCCCGATGGCCGAAACAGCACTTCCTATATATAATTCTTTACCTCCGGACTATTCCGGAGCTCCTCGTGACGTCCGGGATCTCATCCGGGACTCCGAACAACATTCGGGTTACTGCATATACATATCTTCACAACCCTAGCGTCACCGAACCTTAAGTGTGTAGACCCTACGGGTTCGGGAGACAAGCAGACATGACCGAGACGACTCTCCGGTCAATAACCAACAGCGGGATCTGGATACCCATGTTGGCTCCCACATGATCCACGATGTTCTCATCGGATGAACCACGATGTCGAGGATTCAATCAACCCCGTATGCAATTCCCTTTGTCAATCGATATGCTACTTGCCCGAGATTCGATCGTCGGTATCCCAATACCTCGTTCAATCTCGTTACCGGCAAGTCACTTTACTCGTATCGTAATGCATGATCCCGTGACCAGACACTTGGTCACTTTGAGCTCATTATGATGATGCATTACCGAGTGGGCCCAGTGATACCTCTCCGTCATACGGAGTGACAAATCCCAGTCTTGATCCGTGTTAACCCAACAGATACTTTCGGAGATACCCGTAGTCTACCTTTATAGTCACCCAGTTACGTTGTGACGTTTGGTATACCCAAAGCACTCCTACGGTATCCGGGAGTTACACGATCTCATGGTCTAAGGAAAAGATACTTGACATTGCAAAACTCTAGCAAAACGAACTACACGATCTTTATGCTATGTTTAGGATTGGGTCTTGTCCATCACATCATTCTCCTAATGATGTGATCTCGTTATCAATGACATCCAATGTCCATAGTCAGGAAACCATGACTATCTGTTGATCAACGGGCTAGTCAACTAGAGGCTCACTAGGGACATGTTGGTGTCTGTTATTCACACATGTACTACGATTACCGGATAATACAATTATAGCATGAATAAAGACAATTATCATGAACAAGGAAATATAATAATAATGCTTTTATTATTGCCTCTAGGGCATATTTCCAACAAAAGGAAGACGGGTCACTGTTTGAACAGGACGACTCCGTTGCTTGCGTGAGGGAAGTGCGACCTCAGGCGACTATTCTTGGAGATGAAACCAACATCTACAAGTATCAGCCGGGTTTTGATGTTGAAAATAAGAAGACGGCAACTCCCTCGTATAAGGTGATAGATTTAATCCCGCCTGTTCGTGAAAATACATTTGCCCCGGAAGTTGACCCGGCCGGCTTGATTGATGAAGAAGCAGAATTTGTCACCGTGAATGGTTTTGACTGGTCAAAACCCAGCTTCCAGTCAACAGAGGGCGGTGAACCGATGAGGGAGGGGCAATAACCATCTTCATGGGCTTATAAAAAGCCTTGCAATAATTTAGCTGTGAAAACACTGCATGCTTTGCTTATGCCATCGCGCATAAAACACTTGTATGTGATTCTGTGTTTCTTGATGTCAATATATGCATCATATTTATGGTTGTCCCTGTAATACTTTAGCTCTGCTCCTGTAAATACAAGAGAAACAACTGGCTTGGCGGCTTAGTACCGAACGGGTTAAAACACCCGGCTTATAGCCAATATGTTTACCAAAACAGAAACAGATATAAAAAGAGAACAAGGATGAAGCTAACCCTTTGGTTAACGCAGTAGGCAATTGCATATAAACAATAGTCATACTTGTACCTTTGATCCTTAGACCACCGGTTTAAATAACCCAGGTAATGAAGTTGATAACTCCATCTTTGTGAGAAGTCAATACTTCTGAATACTTAATGATCATCATACCTTGGTGGCTTCGTTGTCAAATAGTCCAGCCGGCGAAAAAGACCATGCCAATTATTTGTGAAATTAAGGCAACAAAGAACTAAAAGGCAAATAACAGGTAATAAATACGATTTAACCTTGTATTTGAAGGTTGGGGGTTTCTGATTCGAATACGATCAGTAAACCGGACCAAAGGGGTTAAGCTAAGGTTCGGATACGACCATATAGCCCCCAGCGGCTTTGGCGTTGCACCAATCAAGAGGGTACAGACAGCTATGTTCTCTTTGGTTCGAATATGACCTATGTTTGAACAAGAAGCCCCCGAATGACCTTGAGAGGTTTTTAACGACCCTAATTCGAATATGTTCCAAGTCGGACCCAAAAGGGGTTAAGCTATGATTCGGATACGATCAAGAAGCCCCCTAGTGAGTTTGGCCTTGAGCCGATCAAGAGGGTTACGACAGCTATGTTCTCTTTGGTTCGAATACGACCTATGTTTAAACAGGAAGCCCCCAAGTGACCATGATAGTTGCAGCTAGATTCAAATACGATCATAAGCCCGACTAAAAAAGGGTTAGACTTGATTCAAATATGATCAGCTCCTTAATAGTCATTTGAAAATAAGAAATAGCAAAGATGCGCAATCTTTGAAAAGAAAAGAGACCGATGGTCCTGCTTTATTACTCATCATGGTATATACAATGTTAAAGTATGTACATGATGAGAGCCAGTGGCTCAGGTGTAGTATGGCCGAAGTTGAGCAATGTTCCATGGCCGGCGGGTCTCTTCCTCCGACTTACGTGAGTCTTTGTGCTCTCGAACGTCAATGAGGTAATATGACCTGTTGTTTAAGTTCTTGCTGACCACAAAGGGTCCTTCCCAAGGTGGGGATAACTTGTGTGCATATGACAGATCCTGGATGAGCCGGAGCACCAGGTCACCTTCCTGAAAAGTCCTGGACTTAACCCTGTGGCTGTGATAACGGCGCAGGTCCTGTTGATAAATTGCTGATCGAGCCGTTGCTAAGTCTCTTTGCTCATCTAACAAGTCAAGTGCATCATGTCTGGCTTGTTCATTATTACCTTCAACATAAGCCGCCACACGGGGCGAGTCATGACGGATGTCACTAGGCAACACTGCTTCTGCTCCATACACCATGAAGAAAGGTGTGTAACCTGTGGACCTGTTAGGTGTGGTGTTGATACTCCACAGCACCGAGGGTAATTCCTCTACCCAACAACCCGACGTTCGCTGCAAGGGAACCATAAGCCGGGGTTTGAGACCTTTTAAAATTTCCTGATTCGCTCTCTCAGCTTGACCATTGGATTGAGGATGAGCTACAGAAGAAACATCAAACCGGATATGCTCACGTTGACAAAACTCCTCCATAGCCCCTTGGGGCAGGTTAGTGCCATTGTCAGTGATAATGCTGTGTGGAAAACCAAAACGGAAGATCACCTTTTTCATGAACAGAACCGCCGTGGCCGCATCACACTTACTCACCGGCTCTGTCTCAACCCACTTTGTGAATTTATCAACTGCCACTAAAAGATGTGTCTTTTTATCCTTAGACCTTTTGAAAGGTCCCACCATGTCAAGCCCCCAGACCGCAAATGGCCAAGTGATTGGAATCATCCGGAGTTCTTGAGCCGAACTTTTGACATCCATCACATCCGCTGACCAGATCCTCCGCATCAGCGTGAGCTGTCAACCAGTAAAAACTATGACAAAAAGCCTTGGCCACCAGAGATTTTGACCCGGCGTGATGACCACAATCACCTTCATGGATCTCACGAACTATTTCTTGGCCTTCTTCAAGGGAAACACACCACTGAAATGCTCCAGAGATGCTGCGATGGTATAATTCTCCATCAGAAATCGTCATTGATTTAGACCACTGGGTTATCTGTCGAGCCAGGGTCTCATCCATTGGCAACTCGCCCCGGGTCATGTAATCCAAGAATGGCACTGTCCAATCTGGGATGACATGAAGAGCCGCCACCAACTGTCCCTCCGGGTCAGGAACGACTAGATCTTATTCCGTGGGTAACCTAACAGACGGGTTATGCAAGACATCCAAAAAAGTGTTAGGTGGCACCGGTTTACGCTGAGATCCCAACCGGCTTAGAGCATCAGCCGCTTCGTTCTTCCTACGGTCAATATGCTCCACCTGATATCCTTTGAAATGTCCTGCAACCACATCAACCTCACGGCGATAAGCCGCCATGAGAGGGTCATTGGAATCCCACTTGCCTGATACTTGTTGAGCCACTAAGTCTGAGTCGCCAAGACACCTGACCCGGCTCAGACTCATCTCTTTGGGCACTCGAAGACCATGGAGCAAGGCTTAATACTCTGCTGCGTTGTTAGTGCAAGGAAACATCAGCCATAACACATAACAAAATTTGTCACCTCGAGGGGAGGTTAAAACAACTCCAGCCCCCGAGCCTTCCAACTGTCTGGATCCATCAAAATGAATAGTCCAATATGTGTTGTCTGGTTTCTCTTCTGGCATCTGCATTTCTGTTCAGTCATTGATAAAATCAACCAGTGCTTAAGACTTGATCGCAGTACGTGGTACATACTTCAATCCATGAGACCCAAGCTCAATGGCCCACTTGGCGGCTCGTCCAGTGGCTTCTTTGTTTTGAATGATGTCTCCCAAGGGAGCAGAGCTAACCACAGTGATTGGGTGACCCTGAAAATAATGTTTAAGCTTCCAGCTCACCATGAACACCCCATACACGAGCTTCTGCCAATGTGGATAACGTTGTTTGGATTCAATTAACACCTCACTGACGTAGTAAACCAGCCATTGAACCAGATGTTCCTTGCCCACCTCCTTGCGCTCCACCACAATTGCGACACTAACAACTCGTGAATTGGCAGCTACGTATAACAACAGCGGCTCTTTCTCAATTGGAGCAGCAAGGACTGGCGGCTCAGCAAGCTGTGTCTTCAGATCTTCAAAAGCAGAGTTTGCAGCATTGCTCCAAACAAAATCATCTGTTTTCTTCATCATCTGATACAAAGGCATCGCCTTCTCCCCTAACCGGCTTATGAACTGGCTCAAAGCAGGAACACAACCCGCCAGCCGTTGAACGTCATTGATGCATGTTGGTTTGGCCAGGGATGCAATTGCCTTGATTTTCTCTGGGTTAGCTTCAATACCTCGGTTGGAAACCAAAAAACCCAAGAGCTTGCCGGCTGGGACTCCAAAAACACACTTAGCCGGGTTAAGCATCATTTTGTAGACCCGGAGATTATCAAAGGTCTCTTTCAGATCTATGACCAAGGTTTCCTCTTTCCTGGATTTTACCACTATATCTGTCGTGGGTTTGTCACGGCAGATGTCCTTGTGAAAGGACTTAGTCGTGGAGCCATCGCAAAGGGTTAGCTTAAAGGGGTTAAACCGGACAAGGGGACACGGGGAGTTTTATACTAGTTCGGCCCCTTCGAGGAAGGTAAAAGCCTACGTCTAGTTGTGATTGGTATTGCTGGGGTTTCGAAGGCCAGGGAGCGAATCCGCTTGTCTGGCTCTCGAGATGTTGTTCCTCTCAACCGCTGCCGGGTCATCCCTTTATATACATAGGTTGACGCCCGCCGGTTTACAGAGTCCTGAAGCCGGATCATAAACGTGACCGGTTCGGTCTCCCTACTTCCTATCTTACAAGGCAAGTTACATGATTAAGTCGGTTTACATCTACAAGTTTTAACTCACTCCTGGGCCTTGGGCCTTCGTAAAGCGACATCATCTTCACGTCTTCATGGGCTTCTAATCTTCATGAAGTTAATCCAGCTACTCCTGGCCGGTTTACGCCCAGTAGTAATATCCCCAACATTAGGCCGCAGATTGGTTTGAACTGGTTCATGTCAATCTCCATTACTTAGAAAAATTCCTCCTTGACATTTTCACTTTGATCTTGTAAACCTCTGTGACGTCATGCTCCAGACTTTTAACAAACCGCCCTGATGTCATCTGTTCATTAAAGCTGAAGATTACCTTCATTAATGCATATCCAGTCATCGAGGCGACACCATTATTACTTATCCATTTTTTAAGCTCCTCGATTCCCGCACTTGCCGTTGTATCATTTTGCCTTATAAATAGGGGCAAGGGACCCCTTTTCCCTTTCTCTCCTGCTACCCCTTCGTCTCTTCTTCTTCCTCGCGTGTCTATGCTCCTGAGCGCCGCCACCAACGGCAAGCCTCGCCTCTGCCTCGCCGTCGGCCGCTGCATCACCCTGATGGAACCAGAAAGCCGCAACCTTCGTCTGCCGTTCTTGTGACACCGGTAACCTCTTTTACTTCCACCCTAGATCTTATCTTTTTAGGGTTTCGCTGCTCGTCGGAGTTCATCGAAGAACTTAGTGATGTTCTTCTCTTTTCCTCTCTGTAGCATCCCAGGCTAAGTTAGATCTATTTATCCTTGCGCGACCATAGCCGTAATCATATTCTTCTCATTAGACTCTCTCCTTATACCTAGAACAAATTATCTGAATCTGCTGAACTGTCTAAGTACCCGAAGCTTGAACCTGAATATATTCCAGTTTCTGTCATTCCTTATATCCGAAATTTTTATATAAACCTGTGAAATCTGTTTCCCCTTACTTAGGTATTTTTAGATCTGTACTCCTCACACTAATATAGATGGTTTAACTTTGCATAGCAATCGATACCATTAGCCCTCTGATAAACCGGAGGAGTCCTTTACCTCCATAGTTATACTCTGGTTTAAAAGTGTCTAGGTACCCATGTTATGGAACTGCCTTGTTATCTACTATTGCGGAGATCTCCGGTTTATGCAATTTCACATATCAGTATATCTTTTACTCCCTTGCATCTTGTATGTCATCCTGAGTGATTTATAAACCAGCCTTTTGCTTCTAGCTTGTTTGTTCCACAATGGCCAAGCAATTCACCTCTTCCAACTGGGCTCGTTCCCGGGTCACAGAGGAACAATTAAATGATATGGTCAGCATTGGCACCTTGCCTAAGAAAACTGAAATTAAATGGCGAGTTCCAGGAACAGAAAATCCGCCAACCCCGAGGCAGGGTGAGGTGGTTGTCTTTGTTGACCACATAGGCCGTGGCTTCAAACCGCCAGGGTCAAAGTTTTACCGAGATGTGCTTGCCAGTTTCCAACTTCATCCTCAAGATATTGGTCCCAACTCGGTCTCCAATTTATGCAACTTCCAGGTCTTCTGTGAAGTGTACTTACAGGAAGAACCAACTGCGGAGCTGTTCCGAGACTTCTTTCACTTAAACTGGCGCACATAATTTGTAAATGGCCCCAACACTGAACTTGGTGGTGTCTCAATTCAAAAGCGGAAAGAAGTTGAATTTCCTCATGCAAAATTGCACAGCCATCCAAAGGAATGGAACCAGACTTGGTTTTACTGCCGAGATACGTCCCCTGAAGATGAGAATCCCCTCCCTGGCTTTTGTGATCACAGGCTTTCCAACACCCACCCAATGCTGCAACGCTTAAGCTCTTCAGAAAGGGCGAAATATGCTCCTCAACTCGCCAAACTCCGGGCTTTCATGGCCAACGGTTTTAACAGGTGTTGATTTCATGCGCTGTTGGATATCTTGGAGTATCTTGCCGCTAAGACGGCGTCCTGGTTTAATGTGTGAGTACATCGGTGAGGTCGAAGACCCTCAACGCCATTGCAACATTCCAATAACTGATGAAGAAGTCACTGAAGGTGTAAATAAGATTTTGAATGAATCAGAACTAGTCTGTAGTCAAACCGGTTTGAATCCCTTTTATACCAAGAACAAACTGCCTACTGTAAGCATTATACTTCCTTTTCATCTTTGATATCTTTACTTTATGCAACTTGTAATCCTTCTTCTGTGTATGCATGTATAGGGTGATGACCCCTTCTGGAAACAGAAAACCGTAGAAAAAATAGTAAAGCCAACTGGGGGTAAAGCGGTCAAACCATCTATTTTTATAGTAAAGTTATTCACAAACTAGTGATTCACACAAATTTAAACTATACAAATTTTAAAATTAATGGCACTATTAGAAAGTCTATAATTTTTGTGACCTAACAACAAAAAGAATCACTGGAAAACTGCAAAAAATAAAGTAAAAAAGAAAAAAAATGCCACCTACTGGGACACCACGGCGTGAATACGACTAGAAACCCAGCTAGTTGGGCCAGGATTCAAGCCCGCAGAAGGCCCAGCAGGCCCACGGGCATAGTAGTGTGAGATCAGGCCCATAGGCCTGCAATTCAAGGGAGTTCGAGAGAGATGGCAGGGCAACACTTATAAACAGGTGGGGCCGCTCCTCAGCTAGCGAGGTGGGACTAAACATCCCACCGCACAACGGCTTTGGCAGGCGTAGGCCATTGGTCCTAGTTGGTGCCACGAACCAGGATGAATGCCCACCTTTGGTCCCGGTTCGTGGCACCAACCGGGACCAATGCCCACCTTTGGTCCCGGTTCATGCTACCATCCCGGTTGGTGGCACGAACCGGGACCAAAGGTGGGCATTGGTCCCAGTTGGTGCCACGAACCGGGACCAAAGCCTTTGCTATATAAGCCGGCACTTCGCGTTTTTTCACATTTCATTGCCAGTTGCCTCCCGATGACGCCGAGGTCATCAACGCCGCCAGGCTGCCCCGCCCCGTCTGCTGTCTCCGTCGTCGCCATCGACCCTGCCCCGGCCTCGCCACACCCTGCCCCGACCTTGCCTCGCCCTACCCCAACCTCGCCGTAGCCGAGCCCTGCCCCGACCTCGCCGTCATCGTCGAGCCCTACCACAACCTCGCCGTTCCCCGCGAACTATGAGCCGCACCTAGCAGTTCCCCCTCCTCTCCTCCCCCCCCCCGTGCCCCAACGATGTCGTCCGCCCCGACGCTGATGTCGCCCGCACTCCGGCCGATGCCGCCGCCCTATTTTTTCTTTCTTTTTTCCCTTTGTTCAAGTTGAATTGTGCAATGGAGAATTTTATGTATGTATGTATGTTCATATGCAAAAGTTAGAATGTTTTATGTTCATAGAATTTTTTTATGTTCATATGCAAAGAATATGTCAATTCTTTTTGTAGTAGATGATGATGATGATATGATGATATATGAACATTACCGGATGTTATCCCCGAACATTACCGGATGAGGGGGGGGGGTCGATATACCGGATGTTATCCCTCTTCACCTATATATATTGTGCAGTGACGTGTTAGAACATCCCTAACTATCTCGGGAATTCAACATATATTCAACATGATTTCGCAAAAAAAACATATATTCAACAGGAGGGGGGTCGATATATCCACTCCCTGATAACTTCGACATGAGGGGGTGTCGATATACCCCACTCCGATAACTTTTTTTTTCATGTATGTATATCGTCGTTGTCGATATATACCCCCTCCCCGATAACTTCTACATGAGGAGGGGGGTCGATATACCCCTCCCCGATAACATTTTTTCCATGTATGTATGTCGTTGTTGTCGATATATACCTCCTCCCTGATAACTTTGACATGAGGGGGTCGATATACCCCCTCCCCGATAACTTCGACATGAGGGGGGTCAAGATTTATAAGAGATTTATCAAGAATGCCGCCATTGTGGATGTGCACAAGTTGATCCATTTTTTCTGATCTCAAGTATGTAACGTTCTATATGTCACGTTGTCTTGTGTCAAAGTATTGAAGAAATCCATGGTTTCATCATTAGTCGGAAGTAACCGAGGCATGATGGTATGATGCTCTCCAAAGTTATTCTGGAACGGAGTCCCAGATAGGATAATCCGCTTTTTGCTAGGAAGTTTAGCAAAGACCTTCCAAATAGCGATATTCTGAAGGCTCTTGCTGAACTTCATAACAAAAAGCGAATTATCCAATCTGGGACTCCGTTCCAAAATAACTTTGGAGAGCTTCGTACCATCATGCGCCTGTTACTTTCGCCTAATGATGAAGGCATGGTTTTCTTGAATCCTTTGACACTAGACAACATGACATATAGAAGGGTAGATGAGATTAGGAAAAATAGGAACCATTTTCTGCATATCTAGAATGGCGCCATTTTGTTAAATCCTACAAGCGTCGAGGCCACCCCAAACCCTAGAAGCATTGTCGAGGCCACCCCAAACCGTAGAAACGTCGAGCTAGATAGGTCTATGTTTGCCACTAATTAATTGCCATGTTGTAATATTTGCAGAAACTATGGATCAACAAAGAGACTTGGAAAAAGAACAGTTGTTGGGGGATATAATCTTCGGCGGAGGTGATGTCATGTCGTATCTAAACGACACCGGTGATCTGGAAGGAGAGGGTGAAGCTGAAGGAAATATGCCCTAGAGGCAATAATAAAGTTATTATTTATTTCCTTATTTCATGATAAATGTATATTATTCATGCTAGAATTGTATTAACCGGAAACATAGTACATGTGTGAATACATAAACAAACCAAACGTCACAAGTATGCCTCTACTTGACTAGCTCGTTAATCGAAGATGGTTATGTTTCCTAACCATAGACATGTGTTGTCATTTGATTAATGGGATCACATCATTAGGAGAATGATGTGATTGACATGACCCATTCCATTAGCTTAACACCCGATCGTTTAGTATGTTGCTATTGCTTTCTTCATGACTTATACATGTTCCTATGACTATGAGATTATGCAACTCCCGTTTACTGGAGGAACACTTTGTGTGCTACCAAACGTCACAACGTAACTGGGTGATTATAAAGGAGCTCTACAGGTGTCTCCAAAGGTGAATGTTGGGTTGGCGTATTTCGAGATTAGGATTTGTCACTCCGATTGTCGGAGAGGTATCTCTGGGCCCTCTCGGTAATGCACATCACATAAGCCTTGCAATCATCACAACTAATGAGTTAGTTGCAACATGATGTATTACGAAACAAGTAAAGAGACTTGCCGGTAACGAGATTGAACTAGGTATTGAGATACCGACAATCGAATCTCGGGCAAGTAACATACCGATGACAAAGGATACAACGTATGTTGTTATGCGGTCTGACCGATAAAGATCTTCATAGAATATGTAGGAGCCAATATGAGCATCCAGGTTCCGCTATTGATTATTGACCGGAGAAGTGTCTCGGTCATGTCTACATTGTTCTCGAACCCGTAGGGTCCGCACGCTTAAGGTTTCGATGACAGTTATATTATGAGTTTATGAGTTTTGATGTACTGAAGTTAGTTCGGAGTCCCGGATGTGATCACGGACATGACAAGGAGTCTCGAAATGGTCGAGACATAAAGATTGATATATTGGAAGCCTATATTTGGATATAGGAAGTGTTCCGGGTGAAATCGGGATTTTACCGGAGTACCGGGAGGTTACCGGAACCCCCCGGGAGGTATATGGGCCTTAGTGGGCTTTAGTGAAAGAGAGGAGAGGTGGCCAGGGCTGGGCCGCACGCCCCTCCCCCCTAGTCCGAATAGGACAAGGAGAGGGGGGCGGCGCCCCCCTTCCTTCTCTCTCTCCTCTTTCCCCTCCCGAATCCTATTCCAACTAGGAAGGGGGGGGGGAATCCTACTCCCAGTGGGAGTAGGACTCCTCCTGGCGCGCCCTCCTCCTGGCCGGCTGCACCCCCCTTGATCCTTTATATATGGGGGCAGGGGGCACCCCTAGACACACAAGTTGATCCACGTGATCATATTCTTAGCCGTGTGCGGTGCCCCCTTCCACCATAATCCTTGATAATATTGTAGTGGTGCTTAGGCGAAGCCCTGCGACGGTAGTACATCAAGATCGTCACCACGCCGTCGTGCTGACGAAACTCTTCCCCGACACTTTGCTGGATCGGAGTCCAGGGATCGTCATCGAGCTGAACGTGTGCTAGAACTCGAAGGTGCCGTAGTTTCGGTGCTTGATCGGTCGGGCCGTGAAGACGTACGACTACATCAACCGCGTTGCGCTAATGCTTCTGCTGTCAGTCTACAAGGGTACATAGATCACACTCTCCCCTCTCGCTACTATGCATCACCATGATCTTGCGTGTGCGTAGGAATCTTTTTGAAATTACTACGTTCCCCAACAGTGGCATCCGAGCCTAGGTTTTATGTGTTGATGTTATATGCACTAGTAGAATACAAGTGAGTTGTGGGTGATATAAGTCATACTGCTTACCAGCATGTCATACTTTGGTTCGGCGGTATTGTTGGACGAAGCGGCCCGGACCGACATTACGCGTACACTTACGCGAGACCGGTTCTCCCGACGTGCTTTGCACATAGGTGGCTTGCGGGTGACAGTTTCTCCAACTTTAGTTGAACCGAGTGTGGCTACGCCCGGTCCTTGCGAAGGTTAAAACAGCACCAACTTGACAAACTATCGTTGCGGTTTTGATGCGTAGGTAAGATTGGTTCTTGCTTAAGCCCATAGCAGCCACGTAAAACTTGCAACAACAAAGTAGAGGACATCTAACTTGTTTTTGCAGGGCATGTTGTGATGTGATATGGTCAAGACATGATGCTAAATTTTATTGTATGAGATGATC
Organism: Triticum monococcum; assembly: GCA_034509565.1. Classification (NCBI taxonomy): domain Eukaryota; kingdom Viridiplantae; phylum Streptophyta; class Magnoliopsida; order Poales; family Poaceae; genus Triticum; species Triticum monococcum. The sequence continues at coordinate 73,997,640 of CM067843.1, forward strand.
ATGTTTTGTAACCGAGTTATCGGCAACTGGCAGGAGCCATATGGTTGTCGCTTTATTGTATGCAATGCAATCGCGCTGTAATGCTTTACTTTATCACTAAGCGGTAGCGATAGTCGTGGGAGCATAAGATTGGCGAGACGATAACGATGCTACGATGGAGATCAAGGTGTCGCGCTGGTGACGATGGTGATCACGACGGTGCTTCGAAGATGGAGATCACAAGCACAAGATGATGATGGCCATATCATATCACTTATATTGATTGCATGTGATGTTTATCTTTTATGCATCTTATCTTGCTTTGATTGTCGGTAGCATTATAAGATGATCTCTCACTAATTATCAAGAAGTGTTCTGCCTGAGTATGCACCGTTGCGAAAGTTCTTCGTGCTGAGACACCACGTGATGATCGGGTGTGATAGGCTCTACGTTCAAATACAACGGGTGCAAAACAGTTGCACACGCGGAATACTCAGGTTATACTCGACGAGCCAAGTATATACAGATATGGCCTCGGAACACGTAGACCGAAAGGTCGAGCGTGAATCATATAGTAGATATGATCAACATAGTGATGTTCACCAATGAAACTACTCCATCTCACATGATGATCGGACATGGTTTAGTTGATTTGGATCACGTGATCACTTAGAGGATTAGAGGGATGTCTATCTAAGTGGGAGTTCTTAAGTAATATGATTAACTGAACTTAAATTTATCATGAACTTAGTCCTGGTAGTATTTTGCAAATCATGTTGTAGATCAATAGCTCGCGTTGTTGCTTCCCTGTGTTTATTTTGATATGTTCCTAGAGAAAATTGTGTTGAAAGATGTTAGTAGCAATGATGCGGATTGGATCCATGATATGAGGTTTATCCTCATTGCTGCACAGAAGAATTATGTCCTTGATGCACTGCAGGTGACAGACCTATTGCAGGAGCAGATACAGATGTTATGAATGTTTGGCTAGCTCAATATGATGACTACTTGATAGTTTAGTGCACCATGCTTAACGGCTTAGAATTGGGACTTCAAAGACGTTTTGAACGTCATGGACCATATGAGATGTTCCAGGAATTAAAGTTAATATTTCAAGCAAATACCCGAGTTGAGAGATATGAAGTCTCCAACAAGTTCTATAGCTAAAAGATGGAGGAGAATCGCTCAACTAGTGAGCATGTGCTCAGATTGTCTGGGTACTACAATCGCTTGAATCAAGTGGGAGTTAATCTTCCAGATAAGATAGTGATTGACAGAATTCTCTACTCACCATCACCAAGTTAGTAGAACTTCATGATGAACTATGATATGCAAGGGATAATAGAAACGATTCCCAAGCTCTTCGTAATACTGAAATCGACGAAAGTAGAAATCAAGAAAAACATCAAGTGTTGATGGTTGACAAGACCACTAGTTTCAAGAAAAGGGCAAAGGGAAGAAAGGGAACTTCAAGAAGAATGGCAAGCGAGTTGCTGCTCAAGTGAAGAAGCCCAATTTTGGACCTAAGCCTGATACTAAGTGCTTCTACTGCAAACGAACTGGTCACTGGAAGCGGAACTACCCCAAGTATTTGGCGGATAAGAAGGATGGCAAAGTGAACAAAGGTATATTTGATATACAGACTATTGATGTGTATTTTACTAGTGTTCATAGGAACCCCCCGGTATTTGATACTGGTTCAGTTGCTAAGAGTAGTAACTCAAAACGGGAGTTGCAGAATGAACAGATACTAGTTAAGGGTGAAGTGACGATGTGTGTTGGAAGTAGTTCCAAGATTGATATGATCATCATCGCACACTCCCTATACTTTCGGGATTAGTGTTGAACCTAAATAAGTGTTATTTGGTGTTTGCGTCGAGCATGAATATGATTTGATCATGTTTATTGCAATACGGTTATACATTTAAGTAAGAGAATAAATTGTTGTTTTGTTTACATGAATAAAATCTTATATGGTTACACACCCAATGAAAATAGTTCGTTGGATCTCGATCGTAGTGATACACATAATCATAATATTGAAACCAAAAGATGCAAAGTTAATAATGATAGTGCAACTTATTTGTGGCACTGCTGTTTAAGTCATATTGGTGTAAAGCGCATGAAGAAACTCCATGCTGATGGGCTTTTGGAATCACTTGATTATGAATCACTTGATGCTTGCGAACCATGCCTTATGGGCAAGATGACTAGGACTCCGTTCTCCGGAATAATGGAGCGAGCAACTGACTTATTGGAAATAATACATACTGATGTATGTGATCCGATGAGTGTTGTGGCTCGCGGCGGGTATCGTTATTTTCTGACCTTCACAGATGATTTGAGCAGATATGGGTATATCTACTTGATGAAACACAAGTCTGAAACATTTGAATAGTTCAAAGAATTTTAGAGTGAAGTGGAAAATCATCATAACAAGAAAATAAAGTTTCTACGATCTGATCGTAGAGAAGAGTATTTGAGTTACGAGTTTGGCCTTCAGTTAAAAACAATGTGAAATAGTTTCACTACTCACGCCACCTGGAACACCACAATGTAATGGTGTATCCGAACGTCATAACCGTACTTTATTAGATATGGTGCGATCTATGATGTCTCTTACCGATCTACCACTATCGTTTTGGGGTTATGCATTAGAGACAGCTGCATTCACGTTAAATAGGGCACCATCTAAATCCGTTGAGACGACACTGTATGAATTATGGTTTGGCAAGAAACCTAAGCTGTCATTTCTTAAAGTTTGATGTTGCAATGCTTATGTGAAAAAGTTTCAACCTGATAAGCTCAAACCCAAATCGGAGAAATACGTCTTCATAGGATACCCAAAAATAAAAATGTTGGGTACACCTTCTATCACAGATCCGATGGCAAGCCATTCGTTGCTGGGAATGGATCCTTTCTAGAGAAGGAGTTTCTCTCAAAAGACGTGAGTGGGAGGAAAGTAGAACTTGATAAGGTAATTGTACCTTCTCCCTTATTGGAAAGTAGTTCATCACAGAAATCTGTTCCTGTGACTACTACACCAATTAGTGAGGAAGCTAATGATGATGATCATGTAACTTCAGATCAAGTTACTACCAAACCTTGTAGGTAAACCAGAGTGAGATCCGCACCAGAGTGGTACGGTAATCCTGTTCTGGAAGTCATGTTACTTGACCATGACAAGCCTATGAACTATGAGGAAGCGATGATGGGCCCAGATTCCGCAAAATGGCTTGAGGCCATGAAATCTGAGATATGATCCATGTATGAGAACAAAGTATGGACTTTGATGGATTTGCCCGATGATCGGCAAGCCATAGAAAATAAATGGATCTTTAAGAGGAAGACGGACGCTGATAGTAGTGTTACTATCTACAAATCTAGACTTTTCGAAAAAGGTTTTTGACAAAGTTCAAGGTGTTGAATACGATGAATTTTTCTCACTCGTAGCGTTGCTCAAGTCTGTCCTAATCATGTTAGCAATTGCCGCATTTTTATGAAATCTGGCAAATGGACAAACAAAACTACATTCCTTAATGGATTTAAAGAAGAGTTGTATATGATACAACCAGAAGGTTTTGTCAATCCTAAAGGTACTAACAAAATATGCAAGCTCCAGCGATCCATCTATGGACTGGTGCAAGCATCTCAGAGTTGGAATATATTCTTTGATGAGATGATCAAAGTATATAGTTTTATGCAGACTTGTGGTGAAGCCTGCATTTACAAGAAAGTGAGTGGGAGCACTACAACATTTCTGACTAGTATATGTGAATGACATATTATTGATCGGAAATAATGTAGAATTATTCTGCAAAGCATAAAGGAGTGTTTGAAAGAAGTTTTTCAAAGAAAGACCTCGGCGAAGCTGCTTACATATTAAGCATCAAGATCTATAGAGATAGATTAAGACGCTTGATAAGTTTTTTCAATGAGTACATACCTTGACAATATTTTGAAGTAGTTCAAAATGGAACAGTCAAAGAAAAGAGTTCTTGGCTGTGTTACAAGGTGTGAAGTTGAGTAAGACTCAAAACCCGACCACGGCAGAAGATAGAGAGAGAATGAAAGTCATTCCCTATGCCTCAGCCATAGGTTCTATAAAGTATGCCATGTTGTGTACCAGACCTATTGTATACCATACCCTGAGTTTGGCAAGGGAGTACAATAGTGATCTAGGAGTAGATCTCTAGACATTGGTCAAAATTATCCTTAGTGGAATAAGGATATGTTTCTCGATTATGGAGGTGACAAAAGGTTCGTCGTAAAGGGTTACGTTGATACAAATTTTTGACACCAATCTGGATGACTCTAAGTCTCGATCTAGATACACATTGAAAGTGGGAGCAATTAGCTAGAGTAGCTCCGTGCAGAGCATTGTTGACATAGATATTTGCAAAATACTTACGGATCTGAATATAATAGACCCATTGACTAACATTATCTCACAAGCAAAACATGATCACACCTTAGTACTCTTTGGGTGTTAATCACATAGCGATGGGAACTAGATTACTGACTCTAGTAAACCCTTTGGGTGTTGGTCACATATCGATGTGAACTATGGCTGTTAACCACATAAAGATGTGAACTATTGATGTTAGATCACATGGCGATGTGAACTAGATTATTGACTCTAGTGCAAGTGGGAGACTGAAGGAAATATGCCCTAGAGGCAATAATAAAGTTATTATTTATTTCCTTATTTCATGATAAATGTTTATTATTCATGATAGAATTGTATTAACCAGAAACATAATACATGTGTGAATACATAAACAAACCAAACATCACTAGTATGCCTCTACTTGACTAGCTCATTAATCGAAGATGGTTATGTTTCCTAACCATAGACATGTGTTGTCATTTGATTAATGGGATCACATCATTAGGAGAATGATGTGATTGACATGACCCATTCCATTAGCTTAGCACCCGATCGTTTAGTATGTTGCTATTGCTTTCTTCATGACTTATACATGTTCCTATGACTATGAGATTATGCAACTCCTGTTTACCATAGGAACACTTTGTGTGCTACCAAAGGTCACAACGTAACTGGGTGATTATAAAGGAGCTCTACAGGTGTCTCCAAAGGTGAATGTTGGGTTGGCGTATTTCGAGATTAGGATTTGTCACTCCGATTGTCGGAGAGGTATCTCTGGGCCCTCTCAGTAATGCACATCACATAAGCTTTGCAAGCATTACAACTAATGAGTTAGTTGCAAGATGATGTGTTACGAAACGAGTAAAGAGAATTGCCGGTAACGAGATTGAACTAGGTATTAAGATACCGATGATCGAATCTCGGGCAAGTAACATACTGATGACAAAGGGAACAACGTATGTTGTTATGCGGTCTGACCGATAAAGATCTTCATAGAATATGTAGGAGCCAATATGAGCATCCAGGTTCCGCTATTGGTTATTGACCGGAGAAGTGTCTCGGTCATGTCTATATTGTTCTTGAACCCGTAGGGTCCGCACGCTTAAGGTTTCGATGATAGTTATATTATGAGTTTATGAGTTTTGATGTACCGAAGTTAGTTCGGAGTCCCACATGTGATCACGGACATGACGAGGAGTCTCGAAATGGTCGAGACATAAAGATTGATATATTGGAAGCCTTTATTTGGATATCGGAAGTGTTCCGGGTGAAATCGGGATTTTACCGGAGTACCGAGAGGTTACCGGAACCCCCCGGGAGGTATATGGGCCTTAGTGGCCTTTAGTGGAAGAGAGGAGAGGTGACCAGGGCTGGGCCGCGTGCCCCTCCCCCCTAGTCCGAATAGGACAAGGAGAGGGGGGGCGGCGCCCCCCCTTCCTTCTCTCTCTCCTCTTTCCCCTCCCGAATCCTATTCCAACTAGGAAAGGGGGGGAATCCTACTCCCAGTGGGAGTAGGACTCCTCCTGGCGCACCCTCCTCCTTGCCGGCCGCACCCCCCCTTGATCCTTTATATACGGGGGCAGGGGGCACCCCTAAACACACAAGTTGATCCACGTGATCATATTCTTAGCCGTGTGTGGTGCCCCCTTCCACCATAATCCTCGATAATATTGTAGCGGTGCTTAGGCGAAGCCCTGCGACGGTAGTACATCAGGATCATCACCACGCCGTCGTGCTAACGAAACTCTTCCCCGACACTTTGCTAGATCAGAGTCCGGGGATCGTCATCGAGCTGAACGTGTGCTAGAACTCGGAGGTGCCGTAGTTTCGGTGCTTGATCGGTCGGGCCGTGAAGACGTACGACTACATCAACCGCGTTGCGCTAACGCTTCCGCTGTTGGCCTGCAAGGGTACGTAGATCACACTCTCCCCTCTCGTTGCTATGCATCACCATGATCTTGCGTGTGCGTAGGAATTTTTTTGAAATTACTACGTTCCCCAACAGAAGCAGGCTCCGGTGATCGAACAATGGAGGTGGAAGGACATGATCATGATGGCTCCGGTGACCGAATGCCGGTGGAAGAAGGGCACCGTGATGACGGCTCCGGTGATGGAACAGAGGAGGGAGCTGTTGCAAAGTCCGGTGAGGTATATATATTAATTAAGCTTGTGCTGACTAGGTATTTGATGCATTAATTGTTTTGGTATGTACACATATTAACACTCTTCTTTCTTCTTTTCTATCCCTCTAGATCGAGCCAAACTTCGGTAACAAGACGAGGCCCGAAGAAAAGGTTGTGCCAGGATAAAAGGTTCACGATCACAACAATCGCGGGCGATGGCCAACCGATTGAAGCCAGCCGGACCAAGGAAGCATTTTTTGCTCAGTGCCGGGTTCTTCTTAGGGACATGATCCCGATTAGCATCCACCAATGGAATAAGCCTAAGAACGAAGACCCTCAAGTGTCTTATGTCAACGATACACAGAAAGATGATCTTTGGACCGAGCTAAAGGCAAATTTCACCCTACCGCCAGCGGAGGATCCGGAGAAGCCAGTTATAGAGCCATTGGTCAAGGATCATTGAAACGTCTCCAACGTATCTTCTTTTCCAAACACTTTTGCCCATGTTTTGGACTCTAACTTGCATGATTTGAATGGAACTAACCCGGACTGACACAGTTTTGAGCAGAATCACCATGGTGTTATTTTTGTGCAGAAATATAAGTTCTCTGAATGACCTGAAACTTCATGGAGAATATTTTTGGAATATATGAAAAATACTTGCGAAAGAATCAAGGCCAGGGGCCCACACCCTGTCCATGAGGGTGGGGGCCCACCCCCCTGGGGCGTGCCCCTGTCTCGTGGGCCCCCTGATGCTCCACCGACCTCAACTCCAACTCTATATATTCATGTTTGGCGAGAAAAAAATCAAGGAGAAGGATTCATCGCCTTTTACGATACGAAGCCGCCGCCAAGCCATAATCTCTCTCGGGATGGCTAATTTGGAGTCCGTTCAGGGCTCCGGAGATGGAAATCCGTCGCTATCATAATCATCAACCTTCCTCCATCACCAATTTCATGATGCTCACTGCCATGCATGAGTAATTCCATCATAGGCTTGTTGGACGGTGATGGGTTGGATGAGATTTATCATGTAACCGAGTTAGTTTTGTTAGGGTTTGATCCCTAGTATCCATTATGTTCTGAGATTGATGTTGCTATGACTTTGCTATGCTTAATGCTTGTCACTAGGGCCCGAGTGCCATGATTTCAGATCTGAACGTATTATGTTTTCATGAATATATGTGAGTTCGTGATCCTATCTTTCAAGTCTATAGTCACATATTATGTGTTCTGATCCGTTAACCCCAAAGTGACAATAATCGGGATACTTACCGGTGATGACCGTAGTATGAGGAGTTCATGTATTCACTAAGTGTTAATGCTTTGGTCCAGTACTCTATTAAAAGGAGGCCTTAATATCCCTTAATTTCCAATAGGACCCCGCTGCCACGGGAGGGTAGGACAAAAGATGTCATGCAAGTTCTTTTCCATAAGCACATATGACTATATTCGGAATACATGCCTACATTCCATTGATGAACTGGAGCTAGTTCTATGTTACCCTATGTTATAACTATTGCATGAGGAATCGCATCCGACATAATTATCCATCACTGATCCATTGCCTACGAGATTTTCATATATTGATCTTTGCTTAGTTACTTTTCCGTTGCCACTGTTACAATTACTACAAAACTGCTACTATTACTTTTGCTACCCTTACCGCTACTATCATATTACTTTTCTACTAAATACTTTGCTACAGATATTAAGTCTTTTAGGTGTGGTTGAATTGACAACTCAACTGTTAATACTTGAAATATTCTTTGGCTCCCCTTGTGTCGAATCAATAAATTTGGGTTGAATACTCTACCCTCAAAAAATGTTGCGATCCTGTATACTTGTGGGTTATCAAGACTATTTTCTGGCGCCGTTGCCGGGGAGCATAGCTCTATTCTTTAAGTCACTTGGGATTTATATATGCTGATCACTATGAAGAACTTGAAAGATAAAAGAACCAAGATTTTTCCCTCAACTACGAGGGGAGGTAAGGAACTGCCATCTAGCTGTGCACTTGATTCACCTTCTGTTTTGAGTAAACTAGCGACACCTAAACATGCTTATGCTATTAATTCTGATATGTCGCATGTTATTGATGATGCCACTTTTGCTTTGCGTGATACTTATGATGAAACTACTTCTATGCTTGATAATACTGTGCCATTAGGTGAATTTCTTGATGAACAACTTGCTAGGGCTTGAGAGAATGAAATTATTGAAACTGATCATATTGATGAAAGTGACGATGAAGATTCTCCCCCTAGATATGAATTGCCTGTTGTGCCCGAGGGTTATGTTATGGATGAAGAAGGTGCTAGAGACTTTTTAGCTTGCAATGATAGATATGATCTTAAGAAATTATTAGCTAAGCTGAAAGAAAATCCTTGAATGCTAGAATGAAATATGACCCTACTTTTGCTACTTCACCTATCTGTATTTCTGATAAGGATTATGATTTCTCTGTCGACCCTGAGTTAATTACTTTGGTTCAGTCTGATCCCTGCCATGGTTATGAAACTGAAACTTTTGTGGCACATCTTACTAAGTTGAATGATATAGCCACCCTGTTCACTAATGATGAGAAAACTCGCTATTACTTTATCCTTAAGTTGTTTCCGTTCTCATTAAAGGGTGATGCTAAAACATGGTTTAATTCTCTTGATCCTGGTTGTGTGCGTAGTCCCCAGGATATGATTTATTACTTCCCTGATAAATATTTCCCCACTCATAAGAAACAAGCTGCTTAAAGGGAAATATATAATTTTGTGCAAATTAAAGAAGAGAGTCTCCCACAAGCTTGGGGCAGGCTTCTCCGATTACTTAATGCTTTGCCTGATCATCCTCTCAAGAAAAATGAAATACTTGATATCTTTTATAATGGACTAACCGATGCTTCCAGAGACCACCTGGATAGTTGTGTTGGTTGTGTTTTCAGGGAAAGAACTGTTGATCAAGCTGAATTGCTACTGAATAATATGTTGAGTAATGAAAATGATTGGACACTTCCTGAACCAACTCCGAAGAAAAGGGGTATTCTATTTCTCAGTCCTGAAGATATGCAAGAGGCAAAGAAATCTATGAAAGAAAAAGGTATTAAGCTGAAGATGTTAAGAATTTACCACCTATTGAAGAAATAGATGGTCTTGATAACCCGACACAGGTAGTGAAGGTAAATTCTCTCTATATATATTTGATGAAGGTCAATGCTTGGAAAACTTCAATGCTTATGTTGGTAGACAATTGAAACGTAATGCTTATATGATTGAACACTTGAGTGATTATATGTCTAGAGTTAAAGGTGAACTTAAACTTATTAGTAAACATGCTTCTGTGGTTATGACTCAAGTAGAACAAGTACTTAAAGCTCAGAATGATTTGCTCAATGAATTAAATAATAAGAAAAATGATAATGTTGTTAGAGTTGTGACTAGAGGGGGTAAAATGACTCAGGAACCTTTGTATCCTGAAGGCCACCCTAAGAGAATTGAGCAAGATTCTCAGAGAACTAATGTTGATGCACCTAGTTCTTCTAAGAGGAAGAAAAAGAAAAATGATAGAACTTTGCATGCTTCTAGTGAACCTGTTGTTGACACACCTGAGAATCCCAATGATATTTCTATTCCTGATGCTGAAACACAATCTGGTAATGAAGATGAACCTAGTGATAATGTTAATCATGATGTTCATGTTGATGCTCAACCTGGTAGTGAAAATGATGTAGAGATTGATCATACCGTTGATCTTGATAACCCACAATCAAAGAATCAACGTTATGATAAGAGAGACTTCGTTGCTAGTAAGCACGGTAAAGAAAGAGAACCATGGGTTCAGAAACCCATGCCTTTTCCTCCTAAACCGTCCAAGAAAAAAGTTGATGAGGATTTTGAGCGCTTTGCTGAAATAATTAGACCTATCTTTTGCGTATGCGTTTGACTGATATTCTTAAAATGAATCCTTATGCTAAGTATATGAAAGATATTGTTACAAATAAAAGAAGGATACCGGAAGCTGAAATTTCCACCATGCTTGCTAATTATACTTTTAAAGGTGGAATACCAAAGAAACTAGGAGATCCCGGAGTACCAACTATACCATGCTCCATTAAAAGAAACTATGTTAAAACTGCTTTATGTGATCTTGGAGCCGGTGTTAGTGTTATGGCTCTTTCTTTATATCGTAGACTTGATTTGAATAAGTTGACACCTACTGAAATATCTTTGCAAATAGCTGATAAATCAACTACTATACCCGTCGATATTTGTGAGGATGTGCCTATTGTGGTTGCAAACATTACTATTTTAGCGGACTTTGTTATTCTTGATATACCCAAGGACGATAGTATGTCTATTATTCTTGGTAGACCCTTTTTGAATACTGCAAGGGCTGTTAGTGATTGCAACAAAGGCAATGTCACTTTTCATGATAATGGTAATGAGCATACGGTACACTTTTCGAGGAAACAACCTCAAGTCCACAGTATCAATTCTATTGGAAAAATCCCAATGATTACTATTGGAGGTTTTGAATTTCCTCTTCCTATTGTCAAGAAGAAATATGATATTCTTATTGTTGGGGATGTGCATATCCCCATTGAGGTAACCTAGTGTTATTCGAAAATTCTCCGACTTAATGTTATTCGAAAAGAGTTTGTTAACAAGACTTGATCAACCTTGTTAGTGGATTCCTTATGATGAGCATGAGATGGATGAAGTTAGAAAGCACAACTTTCTATACCCTCCTTTTACTTTCTGTTATTTAGATTTAATAAAGAAAAAATAGTATTTTCTGTCTAATTTCAGAATTATCCTTGCAAAAAATACCCCAAAAATAAAATTTCTCCAAATGCCCTGAAAATTGTATATGATTTTTCTAAAATATTTAAGAATTATTGGCATTGAGAACACAGCAAGGGGCCTCACCACCTGGCCACGAGGGTCCAGGGCGCGCTCTACCCCCTGGGCGTGCCCCATGCCTCATGGGCCCCACGTGCCCCCCCTCCACTTATTCTTGCACCCACACACTTCGTCTTCCTCTAGAAAAAATCATCCACCAGCTCAAACCTAAGTTCTAGCTCATCTTGCTGCCATTTTCGATCTTCGGTCAAAGGTCCATTCACAAAACTGCGTTGGGGGATTGTTCTTCAGTATGTGAATCCTCCAATGGTCCAATTAGTTTTTGTTCTAGTGCTTTATTTATTGCAAAATTTTGGTGCTTAGGTGACCCTATTCTTGAGCTTGCATGTCAAATTTATGTGGTCAAAAGTAGTTTTAATGCATGATATAATCTCTAGGCACTTGTAGGAGTAGTTGCTATCAATTTTGTTGAGTTTGGTTCACTTTTATTTTGAGTTACTAAAAATTTCAGAAATTTTTTAGAGAAAGAAAATGATGAAAAGATTGTTGAGGGGCTCCTCGAGATGAAGCTCGAAGGATAAGCAAAGTGAAGAAAATAAGAAGCCCAAATATAATCTCCCTCGCACTACGGAAGTTCGGCCATGTGAATGGCCTTGTGATGAGCTCTTGAGAGAAGCCGGGATTTATGAAGATTTTTATTATTTGGCTGAGAATGCAGGCCTCGCCGACTTCCTCCGTGACCAGCGCGAGCAGTATCTCCTCCTAACTAATATTTTCATGCAAAGTTTTTACTTTCATGCTAAGAAATCACCACCTTTGGTGGAATTTCACTTATATGATGAGGTTAAGGAGATGTAACTATATGATTTTTGTTGGGTCTATAAGATACCCTTTGCGGGCAGCATAGAGGAACCACATCGTAATGATGTGGAGGGGTTTATTGATATGATTGTTGTAGGGGAAACGAGGAAAGTTTCCGAGGCAAGAATTACTAGCATACATTTTCCTGTTCTACGTTACTTTGCAATATTTTCTAGTAGATGCTTAATTGGTCATGGGAACAGTGGAAACCTTAGTTCCCCTGATATTATTCTTTTGCGCCATGTCTTGTTTCGTGATGCTACTTTCAGTTTAGGCACCATTGTTGCTAAACGGTTAAATCTGAACCGTACAAAGGGTCATATCTTTGGAGGCATCTTTGCCTCACGCCTTGCTGCACACTTTAACATACCTATTAGGCATTATGAGAAAGAGGAAAAGTTGCTGCCTCCTATTTTTCTAGATTATAAGAGTATGGTAGCGCATAATTTATTGTTAATGATAAGAAGAAGATGCTTAAATATAGATTGATATTTGATGAAAATTACTTTGAGATTATCACCTTGCCTGCGTCCTCTTTGTTTGACATATTTTCAGACACGTACCTCATTTTACCGGAGGCCGTTTATGCATACTGGAGCCTGACACCAGCTCTAGAGCCTGAGCCGGAACCACCACTTGACCCTTATTGACAGTCTGTTTATCAGTGGAATCCGGAGGAGATCGCCAACCAGTGGCACCCTGATGACACTCCTCCGCACACCGGAGAGGGTCACTTTGATGCATGGGCATAGACCAACTTAGGCCAAGAGCCTAATCTTGGGGGAGTACGTATTTCTCACTGACATTACATTCACGTTCACACACTCATGCCAATTGTTAGTTCTCATACTTTTTCATTGTATCATCCATGCTAGTTTATTTTCTGTTTTAAGCTTTCTTCTTGTGTGTTTGAAAAACCTTAAGAAAAAAAATTAGTTGTAGCTTTTACCTAGTTTACTTTCCATGCTTGTAGTAGTAATAATTAAAAGAAAACCTAAAAAGATTTTTTGTTCTTCGTTTACTTGTTGGGAGATTTCTCGTGTAAATAGTTTCATTTCTTTTCTTATTTTTTGGGGGTCGAGAGGAGAAGACCATGATGAAAATGTTGAGTGGCTCTTATATGCATTATTGTTTATTTAACCAAGAGCCCATATTACCTTGTATTTTCCCTTGTATTAAATGCTTGCAGATTCCAGTTTAGTCCAATGCACGTGCACTATTATTATTATCCACACCATTTGGTCGTGCAAGTGAAAGGCAATAATGACGATATATGATGGACTGATTGAGATGAGAAAATCTCGTATGAACTCGACCTATCTTGTTTTTGTAAATATGATTAGTTCATCGTTCCTGATCCAGCCTATTATGAATGAAACATGGTTGCAATGACAATTAGAGATTATAGTTTCTCATGCCATGCTTAAGTAGCTAGGAGTTTATAATGGTTTACCTTGCGTGCCAACATGCTATTAAAATGGTTGTGATGTGGTATGATAGGGTGGTATCCTCCTTTGAACGATTCGAGTGGCTTGACTTGGCACATGTCCACACATGTAGTTGAAACAAAATCAACATAGCCTCCATGATATTTATGTTCATGGCGCATTATATCCTACTCATGCTTGCACTCAGTGTTGATTAATTTTAATGCATGTTCATAACTGTTGTCGCTCTCTAGCTGGTCGCTTACCAGTCTCTTTCTAGCCTTCACTTGTACTAAGCGAGAATATTGCTTGTGCATCCAATTCCATAAACCCCAAAGTTATTCCATATGAGTGTTGGGGAACGCAGTAATTTCTAAAAAATCCTACGCACACGCAAGATCATGGTGATGCATAGCAACGAGAGGGGAGAGTGTCGTCCACGTACCCTCGTAGACCGTAAGCGGAAGCATTATGAGAACGCGGTTGATGTAGTCGTATGTCTTCATGATCCGACCGATCCAAGTACCGAACGTACGGCACCTTCGAGTTCGACACATGCTCAGCTCGGTGACGTCCCACAAACTCTAATCCAGCAGAGCTTCGAGGGGGAGTTCCGTCAGCACGATGGCGTGATGACGGTGATGATGATGCTACCGACGCAGGGCTTCTCCTAAGCACCGCTACGATATGACCGAGGTGGATTATGGTGGAGGGGGGCACCGCACACGGCTAAAAGATCAACTGATCAACTTGTGTGTCTTGGGGTGCCCCGTGCCCCCGTATATAAAGGAGCAAGGGGGGAGGCCGGCCGGCCCTAGTAGGGTGCACAAAGAGGAGGAGTCCTGCTCCTAGTGGGAGTAGGACTCCCCTTTCCTAGTCCCACTAGGAGGGGGAAGGAAGGAGTGGGAGAGGGGAAAGGCAAGGGGGGCGCCGCCCCCCTTCCTTGTCCTATTTAGACTCAAGGGGAGGGGGCACGTGGCCTGCCCTGGCCGGCCCCTCTCTCTCTCCACTAGGGCCCAACAAGGCCCATTAACCACCGGGGGGATGCGGTAACCCCCCCGGCACTACGGTAAAATCCCGATTTCACCCGAAACTATTCCGATGTCCAAATATAGGCTTCCAATATATCAATCTTTATGTCTCGACCATTTAGAGACTCCTCTTCATGTCCGTGATCATATCCGGGACTCCGAACTACCATCGGAACATCAAAACACATAAATTCATATTACCGATTGTCACAGAATGTTAAGCGTGCGGACTCTATGGGTTCGAGAACTATGTAGACATGACCGAGACACATCTCCGGTCAATAACCAATAGCGGAACCTGGATTCTCATATTGGCATCTACATATTCTATGAAGATCTTTATCAGTCAAACCCGCATAACAACATACCTTGTTCCCTTTGTCATCAGTATGTTACTTGCCCGAGATTCGATCGTCGGTATCATCATACCTAGTTCAATCTCGTTACCGGAAAGTCTCTTTACTCGTTCTGTAATGCGACATCCCGTAACTAACTCAGTAGTCACATTGCTTGCAAGGCTTATAGTGATGTGTATTGCCGAGAGGGCCTAGAGATACCTCTCCGACAATCAGAGTGACAAATCCTAATCTCGATCTGTGCCAACTCAACAAACACCATCGGAGACACCTGTATAGCACCTTTATAATCACCTGGTTACGTTGTGACGTTTGGCAGCCCACAAAGTGTTCCTCCAGCATTCGGGAGTTGCATGATCTCATAGTCATAGGAACATGTGTAAGTTATGGAGAAAGCAATAGCAACAAACTAAACGATCATCGTGCTAAGCTAATGGTTGGGTCAAGTCAATCACATCATTCTCTAATGATGTGACCTCGTTAATCAAATGACAACTCATGTCTATGGTTAGGAAACATAACCATCATTGATTCAACAAGCTAGTCAAGTAGAGGCATACTAGTGGCATTCTGTTTGTCTATGTATTCACACATGTACTAAGTTTCCGGTTAATACAATTTTAGCATGAATAATAAACATTTATCATGATATAAGGAAATATAAATAACAAGTTTATTATTGCCTCTAGGGCATATTTCCTTCAGTCTCCCACTTGCACTAGAGTCAATAATCTAGTTCATATCATCATGTGATTTAACACCAATATTTCACATCTTTATGTGATTAGTTCACATATTCATGTGACTAGCACCCAAAGGGTTTACTAGAGTCAATAATCTAGTTCACATCGCTAGGTGATTAACACCCAAAGAGTGATCATGTTTTGCTTGTGAGAGAAATTAGTCTGCCACATTCAAAGCCGTATGTATTTTGCAAATTTTCTATGTCTACAATGCTTTGCACGGAGGTACTCTAGCTAATTGCTCCCACTTTCGATATGTATCTAGATTGAGACTTAGAGTCATCTAGATTGGTGTCAAAGCTTGCATTGACGTAACTCTTTACGACGAACTCTTTGTGAGCTCCATAACCGAGAAACATTTTCTTATTCTACTAAGGATATTTTTGACCGCTGTCCAGTGATCCACTCTTGGATCACTATTGTACCCTCTTGCCAAACTTATGGTGAGGTACACAATAGGTCTGGTACACAGCATAGCATACTTTATAGAACCTATGACTGATGCATAGGGAATGACTTTTCATTCTCTTTCTATTTTCTGCCGTGGTCGGGTTTTGAGTCTTTACTCAACTTCACACCTTGCAACACAGGCAAGAACTCCTTCTTTGACTGTTCCATTTTGAACTACATCAAAAACTTGTCAAGGTATGTACTCATTGAAAAAATTTATCAAGTGTCTTGTTCTATCTCTATAGATCTTGATGCTCAATATGTAAGCAGCTTCACCAAGGTCATTCTTTGAAAAATTCCTTTCAAACACTCCTTTATTCTTTCCAGAAAATTCGACATTATTTCCGATCAACAATATGTCATTCACATATACTTATCAGAAATGATGTAGTGCTCCCACTCACTTTCTTGTAAATACAGGCTTCACCGCAAGTCTGTATAAAACTATATGCTTTAATCAACTCATCAAAGCGTATATTCCAACTCCGAGATGTTTGCAGCAGTCCATAGATGAATCGCTGGAGCTTGCACACTTTGTTAACACCTTTAAGATTGACAAAACCTTTTAGTTGCATCATATACAACTCTTCTTTAATAAATCCATTAAGGAATGTAGTTTTGATATCCATTTGCTAGATTTCATAAAATTCCGCAACTGCTAACATGATTCAGACAGACTTTTAAGCATCGATACAGGTGAGAAGGTCTCATTGTAGTCAACTCCTTGAACTTGTCGAAAACCTTTTGCAACAAGTCGAGCTTTGTAGGCAGTAACATTACCGTCAGCGTCCGTCTTCTTCTTGAAGATGCATTTATTCTCTATGGCCTGCTGATCATCGGGCAAGTCAACCAAAGTCCACACTTTGTTCTCATACATGGATTCCATCTCAGATTTCATGGCCTCAAGCCATTTTGCGGAATCTGGGCTCATCATCGCTTCCTCATAGTTCATAGGTTCATCATGGTCAAGTAACATGACCTCCAGAACAGGATTACCGTACCACTTGCTACATCTTGAGCACTGGCGTTGGTTTTCCCTTGAAGAGGAAAGGGTGATGCAGTAAGGCAGCGTAAGTATTTCCCTCAGTTTTTTAGAACCAAGGTATCAATCTAGTAGGAGACCACGCGCGAGTCACCTCGTACCTACACACACAAATAAGAACCTCGCAACCAACGTCATAAAGGGGTTGTCAATCCCTTCACGACCACATGCAAGAGTGAGATCTGATAGAGATGATAATAATAAGATAGATATTTTTGGTATTTTTATGATATAGATTGAAAGTAAAGATTGCAAAATAAAGTAGATGGGAAACTTGTATGATGGAGAATAGACCCGGGGGCCATAGGTTTCGCTAGTGGCTTCTCTCAAGATAGCATAAGTATTACGGTGGGTGAACAAATTACTGTCGAGCAATTGATAGAAAAGCAAATAATTATGAGAATATCTAGGCATGATCATGTATATAGGCATCACATTCATGACAAGTAGATCAAAATGATTCTGCATCTACTACTATTACTCCACACATCGACCGCTATCCAGCAAGCATCTAGAGTATTAAGTTCATAAGAACATAGTAACGCCTTAAGCAAGATGACATGATGTAGAGGGATAAACTCATGCAATATGATGTAAACCCCATCTTGTTATCCTCGATGGTAACAATACAATACGTGTCGTTTCCCTTTCTATCACCAGGATCGAGCACCGCAAGATTGAACCCAAAGCTAAGCACTTATCCCATTGCAAGAAAGATCAATCTAGTAGGCCAAACCAAACTGATAATTCAAAGAGACTTGCAAAGCTAAACCAATCATACATAAAAGAATTCAGAGAAGATTCAAATATTGTTCATAGATAGACCTGATCATAGACCCACAATTCATCGGATCTTGACAAACACACCGCAAAAGAAGGTTACATCGAATAGATCTCCAAGAGAATCGAGGAGAACTTTGTATTGAGATCCAAAGAGAGAGAAGAAGCCATCTAGCTACTAGCTATGGACCCGAAGGTCTGAGGTAAACTACTCACACATCATCGGAGGGGCCATGGAGTTGATGTAGAGGCCCTCCGTGATCAATGCCCCCTCCAGCGGAGGTCCAGAAAAGGCCCCAAGATGGGATCTCTTGGGTACAAAAGGTTGCAGCGGTGGAAATAGGGTTTCGTGGTGCTCCTGGATGTTTGTGGGGTATGTGAACATATATAGGAGGAAGAAGTAGGTCAGTTGAGCCACGAGGGGGGAGGGCGCACCTAGGGGGTAGGCGGGCCCCCCTACCTCGTGGCCTCCTCGTTCGTTTCTTGACATCCACTCCAAGTCCTCTGGATCACGTTTGTTCCAAAAATCATGTTCTCGAAGGTTTCATTCCATTTGGACTCCGTTTGATATTCCTTTTCTACGAAACATTGAAATCGCCAAAAAACAGCAATTTGGGCTGTTCCTCCGGTTAATAGGTTAGTCCCAAAAATAATATAAAAGTGGATAATAAAGCCCATTAACATCCAAAATAGATAATATAATAGCATGGAACAATCAAAAATTATAGATACGTTGCAGACGTATCAAGCATCCCCAAGCTTAATTCCTGCTCATCGTCGAGTAGGTAAATGATAAAAACAGAATTTTTGATGTGGAATGCTTTCTAGAATATTCTTCAATGTATTTTTCTCTATTGTGGCATGAATGTTTAGATCCGACAGATTCAAGGTAAAAGTTTATTGTTGGCATAAAAATGGTAATACTACAAGTATGTTAATCAAGCAATTATGTCTTATCAAAATACCATAGCCAAAGAAAACTCATCCCTACAAAGTCATATAGTTTAGCCATGCTTCATGTGCGTCACACAAAATGCTCTCATGATGCACAACCCGGATGACAAGCCAAGCAATTGTTTCATACTTAGCCTTTTCAAACTCTTAAACTTTCACGCAATATATGAGTGCGAGCCATGGACATAGCACTATGGGTGGAAAAGAATATGATGATTGAGGTTTTGTGAGAAGACAAAAAAGGGAGAAAGTCTCACATTGATGCGACAAATCAATGGGCTATGGAGATGCCCACCGATTGATGTCAATGCAAGGAGTAGGGATTGCCATGCAACGGATGCACTAGAGCTATAAATGTATGAAAGCTCATCAAAGAAACTATGTGGGTGTGCATCCAACTCGCTTCCTCACGAAGACCTAGGGTATTTGAGGAAGCCCATCATTGGAATATACAAGCCAAGTTCTATAATGAAAAATTCCCACTAGTATATGAAAGTGAGAAAACAAGAGACCCTCTATCATGAAGATCATGGTGCTACTTTGAAGCACAAGTGTGGAAAAAGGATAGTAACATTGTCCCTTCTCTCTTTTTATCTATTTTTTTTATTTGGGCCTTTTTTGGCCTCTTTTCTCTTTCTTTTTTGTCCGGAGTCTCATCCCGACTTGTGGGGGAATCATAGTCTCCATCATCCTTTCCTCACTAGGACAATGCTCTAATAATGATGATCATCACACTTTTATTTTCTTACAACTCAAGAATTACAACTCGATATTAGAACAAAATATGACTCTATGTGAATGCCTCCGGTGGTGTACCGGGACTGCGAAGAATCAAGAGCGACATGTATGAAAAAATTAAGCACGGTGGCTTGCCACAAATACGATGTCAACTACATGATCATGCAAAGCAATATGACAATGATGATGCATGTCATAATAAATGGAACGGTGGAAAGTTGCATGGCAATATATCTCGGAATGGCTATGGAAATGGTGGTTGTTTTGAGGAAGATATAAGGAGGATTATGTGTGATAGAGCGTATCATATCATGGGGTTTGGATGCACCGACAAAGTTTGCACCAACTCTCAAGGTGAGAAAGGGCAATGCACGATACCGAAGAGGCTAGCAATGATGGAAGGGTCAGAGTGCGTATAATCCATGGACTCAACATTAGTCATAAAAAACTCACATACTTATTTCAAAAATCTACAAGTCATCAAAACCAAGCACTACGCGCATGCTCCTAGGGGGATAGATTGGTAGGAAAAGACCATCGCTCGTCCCCGACCGCCACTCATAAGGAAAGCAATCAAAGAACACCCCATGGTTCAAATTTGTCACATAATGTTTACCATACGTGCATGCTACAGGACTTGCCAACTTCAACACAAGTATTCATCAATTTCACAATTACTCAACTAGCACACCTCTAATATTACCACCTTTATATCTCAAAACAAAGTATCAAGCATCCAACTTCTCTTAGCATTTAAAATTTATAACCAAAGTGAATTACCATGCTGTTCTAAAGGACTCTCAAAAGGATATAAGTGAAGCCTGAGCGAAAAATTATTTCTATAAAATAAAACCTCCACCGTGCTCTAAAAGATATAAGCGAAGCACTAGAGCAAAAGTTATCCAACTCAAAATATGTAAGTGAAGCACATAGAGTATTCTAATAAATTCCAATTCATGTGTGTCTCTCCCAAAAGGTGTGTACAACAAGGATGATTGTGGTAAACTAAAAAGGAAAGACTCAAATCATACAAGATGCTCCAAGCAAAACACAAATCATGTGGCGAATAAAAATATAGCTCCAAGTAAAGTTATCGATGGACGAAGACGAAAGAGGGGATGCCTTCTGGGGCATCCCAATCTTAGGCTTTTGGTTGTCCTTGAATTTTAACTTGGGGTGCCTTGGGCATCCCCAAGCTTATGCTCTTGCCACTCCTTGTTCCATAATCCACCAAATCTTTATCCAAAACATGAAAACTTCACAACACAAAACTTCAAAGAAAATCTTCGTGAGCACCGTTAGTAAAAGAAAACAAACCACCACTTCAAGGTACTATAATGAACTCATTCTTTATTTATATTGGTGATAAACCTACTATATTCCAACTTCTCTATGGTTCATAAACTCTATTACTAGCCATAGATTCATCAAAATAAGCAAACAACACACGAAAAACAGAATAGTCTGTAGTAATCTGTAGACTTTGAATACTTATGGAGCCCCAAAAATTCTAAAATAAATTTCTGGACGTGAGAAATTTATCGATTAATCATCTGAAAAAATAATTAACTAAATAGCACTCTCCAGTAAAAAAATGGCAGCAAATCTCGTGAGCGCCAAAGTTTCTGTTTTTTACAGCAAGATCGCAAAGACTTTCCCCAAGTCTTCCCAAAGGTTCTACTTGGCACAAAAACTAATTAAAAGCATAAAACCACATCTAAACAGAGGATAGATGAATTATTTATTACTAAACAGAATCAAAAACCAAGAAACAAAAATAACATTGGGTTGCCTCCCAACAAGCGCCATCGTTTAACGCCCTTAGCTAGGCATAAAAGCAAGGATAGATCTAGGTATTATCATCTTTGGTATGCAATCCATAAGTGGCTCTCATAATAGATTCATAAGGTAATTTAATTTTATTTATAGGAAAGTGTTCCATGCCCTTCCTTAACGGAAATTGGAATCTAATATTCCCTTCGTTCATATCAATAGTTGCACCAATCGTTCTAAGGAAAGGTCTACCAAGAATAATAGGCAAAGACCATTGCTCTTCCCCGACAGCCACTCATAAGGAAAGCAATCAAAGAACACACCATGCTTCAAATTTGTCACATAATTTTTAGCATACATGCATGCTACGGGACTTGCCAACTTCAACACAAGTATTCATCAATTTCACAATTACTCAACTAGCACACCTCTAATATTACCACCATTATATCTCAAAACCATCTATCAAGCATCCAACTTCTCTTAGCATTTAAATTTTATAGCCAAAGTGAATTACCATGCTGTTATAAAGGACTATCAAAATGATATAAGTGAAGCATGAGAGATCAATTATTTCTATAAAATCGAACCACCGATGTGCTCTAAAAGATATAAGTGAAGCACTAGAGCAAAAACTATACAACTCAAAAGATATAAGTGAAGCACATAGAGTATTCTAATAAATTCCAATTCATGTGTGTCTCTTCCAAAAGGTGTGTACAGCAAGGATGATTGTGGTAAACTAAAAAGCAAAGACTCAAATCATACAAGACGCTCCAAGCAAAACACATATCATGTGGCGAATAAAAATATAGATCCAAGTAAAGTTACCGATGGACGAAGACGAAAGAGGGGATGCCTTCTGGGGCATCCCCAAGCTTAGGCTTTTGGTATCCTTGGATTTTACCTTGGGGTGCCTTGGTCATCCCCAAGCATAGGCTCTTCCCACTCCTTGTTCCATAATCCATCAAATCTTTATCCAACACTTGAAAACTTCACAACACAAAACTTAAAAGAAAATCTCCGTGAGCTCCGTTACTAAAAGAAAACAAGCCACCACTTCAAGGTACTGTAATGAACTCATAATTTATTTATATTGGTGTTAAAGCTACTATATTCCAACTTTTATATGGTTCATAACCTCTATTACTAGCCATAGATTCATCAAAATAAGCAAGCAACACACGAAAAACAGAATCTGTCAAAAACAGAACAGTCTGTAGTAATCTGCAGGTTTCTAATACTTATAGAACCCCAAAAATTCTAAAATAAATTTCGGGACGTGAGAAATTTATATATTAATCATCTTCAAAAATAATTAACTAAATATCACTCTCCAGTAAAAAATGGCAGCAATTCTCGTGAGCGCTAAAGTTTCTGTTTTTTACAGAAGATCAAAAAGACTTTCCCCAAGTCTTCCCAGCGGTTCTATTTGGCACAAACACTAATTAAACACAAAAAACACAACAAAAACATAGGCTAGATAAATTATTTATTACTAAACATGAGAAAAATCAAGAAATAAAAATAAAATTGGGTTGCCTCCCAACAAGCGCTATCGTTTAACGCCCCTAGCTAGGCATAAAAGCGAAGATAGATCTAGGTATTGCCATCTTTGGTAGGCAATCCATAAGTGGCTCTCATAATAGATTCATATGTTAATTTAATTTTCTTTCTTGGGAAGTGTTCCATTCTTTTCCTTAACAGAAATTGGAATCTAATATTCCCTTCCTTCATATCAATAATTGCACCAATCGTTCTAAGGAAAGGTCTACCAAGAATAATAGGACATGAAGGATTGCAATCTATATCAAGAAGAATGAAATCTACGGGCACATAATTCCTATTTGCAACAATAAGAACATCATTAATCTTTCCCATAGGTTTCTTAATAGTGGAATCCGCAAGGTGCAAGTTTAAAGAACAATCATCAAATTCACGGAAACCTAGCAAATCACAGAAAGTTTTTGGGATCATGGAAACACTAGCACCCAAATCATAACATTCATGATCTTTAATTTTTATTTTTATTGTAGTTCCCACTCATCATAAAGTTTTCTAGGGATAGAAACTTCCAACTCAAGTTTTTCTTCATAGGATTGCATTAAAGCATCAAAGATATGTTTAGTAAAAGCTTTATTTTGACTATAAGCATGAGGAGAATTTAGCACAGATCGCAACAAGGAAATACAATCTGTTAAAGAGCAATTATCATAATTAAATTCCTTGAAATCCATCATAGTTGGTTCGTTGCTATCTAAAGTTTTGACCTCTTCAATCCCACATTTATCAATTTTTGCATCAAGATCTAAAAACTCCGAATCTTTGGGACACCTTCTAACTAAAGTTGACTCATCTCCAGTCCCATCATTATCAAGATTCATATTGCAAAACAAGGATTTAATAGCGGACACATCAATAACTTTTAGATCTTCATCCTTATTATTATTGAAACTAGAAGAACACGCTTTCACAAAGCAATATTTTTTAGCATGCATCCTAGCGGTTCTTTCTTTGCACTCACTAATGGAAATTCTCATGGCTTTGAGAGACTCATTGATATCATGCTTAGGTGGAATAGATCTAAGTTTCAAAGAACCAACCTCAAGAGAAATTCTATCCAGGTACGTAGCCAACTCATCAATCTTAAGCAATTTTTCTTCAATCAAAGCATTGAAACTCTTTTGCGAACTAATAAATTCTTGAATACTAGATTCAAAATCAGAGGGCATTATTATAATTTCCATAAGAATTGTTGTAGGAATTACCATAATTATTAGAGGAATTACTAGGAAATGACCTAGAATTAAAATTACCTCTATACGCGTTGTTGCCAAAATTGTTCCTACCAACAAAGTTCACATCCATAGATTCATTATTATTCTCAATAAAGGTGGAAAAGGGCATAATATTAGGATCAGTAGGAGCACTCTTATTAGCAAAAAATTCCATAAGTTCATCCATCTTTCCACTCAAAACATTAATCTCTTCGATTGCATGCACCTTTTTACTAGTAGATCTTTCAGTGTGCCATTGAGAATAATTAACCATAATATTATCTAGGAGTTTAGTAGCTTCTCCTAAAGTGATTTCCATAAAGGTGCCTCCTGCGGACGAATCTAAGAGATTTTTAGAAGAAAAATTCAATCCGACATAAAATTTGTGTATAATCATCCATAAATTTAATCCATGAGTAGGGCAATTACGTATCATTAATTTCATCCTCTCCCAAGCTTGTGCAACATGTTCATGATCAAGTTGCTTAAAATTCATAATATCGTTTCTAAGAGAGATGATCTTAGCGGGAGGAAAATACTTAGAGATAAAAGCATCTTTGCACTTATTCCATGAATCAATACTATTTTCAGGCAAAGACGAAAACTAAGTTTTAGCACGATCTTTAAGCGAAAACGGAAATAGCTTAAGTTTAACAAAATCATTATCCACATCTTTCTTCTTTTGCATATCACACAAATCAACAAAGTTGTTTAGATGGGTAGCGGCATCTTCACTAGGAAGGCCAGAAAATGGATCTTTCATGACAAGATTCAGCAAAGGAGTATTAATCTCACAAGATTCAGCATCGGTAAGAGGAGCAATCGGAGTGCTAATAAAATCATTATTGTTGGTATTGTCAAAGTCACACAATTTAGTATTGTCTTGAGCCATTCGTGACAAGCAAGCAATCCAACACACAAGCAAACAAGAAACAGGCAAAAGAGGCAAACTGGAAAAGTGAAGGGGAACGGAACAAAGGGCGAATAAAACGGCAAGGGTGAAGTGGGGAGAGGAAAACGAGAGGCAAATGGCAAATAATGTAATGCGAAGGATAAGAGTTGTGTTGGGTACTTGGTATGTCTCACTTGGCATAGATCTCCCCGGCAACGGCGCCAAAAATCCTTCTTGCTACCTCTTGAGTAGTGCGTTGGTTTTCACTTGAAGAGGAAAGCGTGATGCAGTAAAGCAGCGTAAGTATTTCCCTCAGTTTTTGAGAACCAAGGTATCAATCCAGTAGAAGACCACACGCGAGTCACCTCGTACCTACACACACAATAAGAACCTCGCAACCAACGCGATAAAGGGGTTGTTAATCCCTTCACGACCACTTGCAAGAGTGAGATCTGATAGAGATGATAATAATAAGATAAATATTTTTGGTATTTTTATGATATAGATTGAAAGTAAAGATTGCAAAATAAAGTAGATGTGAAACTTGTATGATGCAGAATAGACCCGGGGGCCATAGGTTTCACTAGTGGCTTCTCTCAAGATAGCATAAGTATTACAGTGGGTGAACAAATTACTGTCGAGCAATTGATAGAAATGCGAATAATTATGAGAATATCTAGGCATGATCATGTATATAGGCATCACGTCCATGACAAGTAGACCGAAACGATTCTGCATCTACTACTATTACTCCAACATCGACCGCTATCCAGCATGCATCTAGAGTATTAAGTTCATAAGAACAGAGTAACGCCTTAAGCAGGATGACATGATGTAGAGGGATAAGCTCATGCAATATGATGTAAACCCCATCTTGTTATCCTTGATGGAAACAATACAATACATGTCATTTCCCTTTCGGTCACTGGGATCGAGCACCGCAAGATTGAACCCAAAGCTAAGCACTTCTCCCATTGCAAGAAAGATTAATCTAGTAGGCCAAACCAAACTGATAATTCGAAGAGACTTGCAAAGATAAACCAATCATACATAAAAGAATTCAGAGAAGATTCAAATATTGTTCATAGATAGGCTTGATCATAAACCCACAATTCATCGGACCTCGACAAACACACCGCAAAACAAGGTTACATCGAATAGATCTCCAAGAGAATCGAGGAGAACTTTGTATTGAGATCCAAAGAGAGAGAAGAAGCCATCTAGCTACTAGCTATGGACCCGAAGGTCTGAGGTAAACTACTCACACAACATCAGAGGGGCCATGGAGTTGATGTAGAGGCCCTCCGTGATCAATGCCCCCTCCGGCGGAGCTCTGGAAAAGGCCCCAAGATGGGATCTCTTGGGTACAGAAGGTTGCGGCGGTGGAAATAGGGTTTCTTGGTGCTCCTGGATGTTTGCGGGGTATGTGAACATATATAGGAGGAAGAAGTAGGTCGGTTGAGCCATGAGGGGCCCACGAGGGAGAGGGCGCGCCTAGGGGGTAGGCGTTCCCCCTACCTCGTGGCCACCTCATTCGTTTCTTGACGTCCACTCCAAGTCCTCCGGATCACGTTTGTTCCCAAAATCACGTTCCCGAAGGTTTCATTCCGTTTGGACTCCATTTGATATTCCTTTCTACGAAACACTAAAATAGGCAAAAAACAGCAATTTGGGCTGGGCCTTCGGTTAATAGGTTAGTCCCAAAAATAATATAAAAGTGTAAAATAAAGCCCATTAACAACCAAAACAAATAATATAATAGCATGGAACAATAAAAAATTATTGATACGTTGGAGACGTATCACCACTCTAGTGCGGATCTTACTCTGGTTGACCTACGAGGTTCAGTGGTAACTTGATCAGAAGTTTCATGATCATCATCATTATCTTCCTCACTTATTGGTGTAGGAATCACTGGAACTGATTTTAGTGATGAACTACTTTCCAATAAGGGAGCAGGTACAATTACCTCATCAAGTTCTACCTTCCTCACACTCACTTCTTTCGAGAGAAAACTCCTTCTCTAGAAAGGATCCATTCTTAGCAACAAAGATCTTGCCTTCGAATCCGCGATAGAAGCTGTACCCAGCAGTTTCTTTTGGGTATCCTATGAAGACGCACTTCTCCGATTAGGGTTTGAGCTTATCAGGCTGAAACTTTTTCACATAAGCATCGCAACCCCAAACTTTAAGACACGACAACTTAAGTTTCTTGCTAAACCACAGTTTATATGGTGTCGTCTCAACGGATATAGATGGTGCCCTATTTAATGTGAATGCAACTGTCTCTAATGCATAACCCGAAAACGATAGTGATAAATCGGTAAGAGACATCATAGATCGCACCATATCTAATAAAGTACGGTTATGACGTTCGGACACACCATTACGCTGTGGTGTTCCAGGTGGCGTGAGTTGCGAAACTATTCCGCATTGTTTCAGATGAAGACCAAACTCGTAACTCAAATATTCTCCTCCACGATCAGATCGCAGAAACTTTATTTTCTTGTTACGATGATTTTCCACTTCACTATGAAATTCTTTGAACTTTTCAAATGTGTCAGACTTATGTTTCATCAAGTAGATATACCCATATCTGCTCAAATCATCTGTGAATATCAGAAAATGATGATACCCGCCGCGAGCCTCAACACTCATCGGATTGCATACATCAGTATGTATTATTCCCAATAAGTCAGTTGCTTGCTCCATTGTTCCAGAGAACGGAGTTTTCGTCATCTTGCCCACAAGGCATGGTTCGCAAGCATCATATGATTCATAATCAAGTGATTCCAAAAGCCCATCAGCATGGAGTTTCTACATGCGCTTTACACCAATATGACCTAAACGGCAGTGCCACATATAAGTTGCACTATCATTATTAACTTTGCATCTTTTACTTCAATATTATGAATATGTGTATTACTACGATCGAGACTCAATAAACCATTCACCATGGGTGTATGACCTCAGAAGGTTTTTATTCATGTAAACAGAATAACAATTATCTTTGACTTAAATGAATAACTGTATTGCAATGAACATGATTCGTTCATATTATGCTCTATGCAAACACCAAATAACTTTTATTTTAGGTTCAACACTAATCCCGAAGGTAAAGGGAGTGTGCAATGGTGATCTTATCAACCCTGGAATCACTTCCAACTCACATCATCACCTCGTTGTTAACTAGTCTGTTATTTTGCAATTCCCATTTTGAGTTACTACTCTTAGTAACTGAACCAGTATCAAATACTGAGGGGTTGCTATAAACACTAGTAAAGTACACATCAATAACATGTATATCAAATATACTTGTGTTCACTTTGCCATCCTTCTTATCCGCCAAGTATCTAGGGTAGTTCCACTTCCAGTGACCATTTCCTTTGTAGTAGAAGCACTCAGTTCCCAGCTTGGGTCTAGCTTTGAGCTTCTTCATGGGAGCAGCAACTTGGTTGCTATTCTTCTTTGAAGTTCCTCTTTCTTTCCCTTTGCCCTTTTCGTGAAACTAGTGGTCTTGTTAACCATCAACACTTGATGTTATTTCTTGATTTCTACCTTCGCCGATTTCAGCATTGCGAAGAGCTTGGGAATTACTTCCGTCATCCCTTGCATATTATAGTTCATCACTAAGTTCTAGTAACTTGGTGATAATGACTAGAGAACTTTGTCAATTACTATCTTATCTGGAAGATTAACTCCCACTTGATTCAAGCAATTGTAGTACCCAGACAATCTGAGCACATGCTCACTGGTTGAGCTATTCCCCTCCATCTTGTAGGCAAAGTACTATCAGAGGTCTCCTACCTCTCGACATGGGCATGAGTATGAAATACCAATTTCAACTCTTAGAACATCTTATATGCTCTGTGGCGTTCAAAAACATCTTTGAAGTCCCGGTTCTAAGCCGTAAAGCATGGTGCACTAAACTATTAAGTAGATATCATACCGAGCTTTGTCAAACGTTCATAACGTCTGCATTTGCTCCTGCAATAGTTATGTCACCTAGCGGTGCATCTATGACATAGTTCTTTCTGTTCAGCAACGAGGATAATCCTCAGATCACGGATCCAATCCGCATCATTGCTACTATCATCTTTGAACATAGTTTTCTCTAGGAACATATCATAAATAAAACAGGGAAGGTATACGCGAGCTATTGATCTACAACATAGATATGCAAATACTATCAGGTACTAAGTTCATGATAAATTAAATTTTAATTAATCATATTACTTAAGAACTCCCACTTAGACAGACATCCCTCTAATCATCTAAGTGATCACGTGATCCATATCAACTAAACCATGTCCGATCATCACGTGAGATGGGGTAGTTTTCAATGGTGAACATCACTATGTTGATCATATCTACTATATGATTCACGCTCGACCTTTCGGTCTCAGTGTTCCGAGGTCATATCTGCATATGCTAGGCTCGTCGAGTTTAACCCGAGCATTCTGTGTGTGCAAAACGGGCTTGCACCCATTGTATGTGAATGTAGAGCTTATCACACCCGATCATCACGTGGTGCCTCGGCACGAAGAACTGTCGCAATGGTGCATACTCAGGGAGAACACTTGTACCTTGAAATTTAGTGAGAGATCATCTTATAATGCTACCGCCGAACTAAGCAAAATAAGATGCATAAAGGATAAACATAACATAAAATCAAATATAAGTGATATGATATGGCCATCATCATCTTGTGCCTTTGATCTCCATATCCAAAGCACCATCATGATCACCATCGTCACCGGCTTGATGCTACCTCTTGAGCACTGCGTTGGTTTTCCCTTGAACAGGAAAGGGTGATGCAGCAAAGTAGCATAAGTATTTCCCTCAGTTTTTGAGAACCAAGGTATCAATCCAGTAGGAGGCCACACCCAAGTCCATCGTACCTACACAAACAAATAAGAACCTCGCAACCAACATGATAAAGGGGTTGTCGATCCCTTCATGATCACTTACGAGAGTGAGATATGATAGAGATAATAATGATAAGATAAATATTTTTGGTATTTTTATGATATATATTGAAAGTAAAGATTGCAAAATAAAATAGATTGGAAACTTATATGATGGAGAATAGACTCGGGGGCCATAGGTTTCACTAGTGGCTTCTCTCAAAATAGCATAAGTATTACAGTGGGTGAACGAATTACTGTCAAGCAATTGATAGAAAAGCGAATAATTATGAGAATATCTAGGAATGATCATGTATATAGGCATCACGTCCATGACAAGTAGACCGACTCCTACCTACATCTACTACTATTACTCCACACATCGACCGCTATCCAGCAAGCATCTAGAGTATTAAGTTCATAAGAACAGAGTAACGCCTTAGGTAAGATGACATGATGTAGAGGGATAAACTCAAGCAATATGATATAAACCCCATATTTTTATCCTCGATGGCAACAATACAATACGTGTCATTTCTCTTTCTGTCACTCGGATCGAGCACCGCAATATTGAACCCAAAGCTAAGCACTTCTCCCATTGCAAGAAAGATCAATCTAGTAGGCCAAACCAAACTGATAATTCAAAGTGACTTGCAAAGATAACCAATCATGCATAAAAGGTTTCAGAGAAGAATCAAATATTGTTCATAGATAGACTTGATCATAAACCCACAATTCATCGAATCTCGACAAACACACCGCAAAAAAGTTACATCGAATAGATCTCTAAGAAGATCAAGGAGAACTTTGTATTGAGATCTAGAGAGAGAAGAAGCCATCTAGCTACTAGCTATGGACCCAAAGGTCTAAACTAAACTACTCACACATTGTCGGAGGGGCCATGGAGTTGATGTAGAGGCCCTCCGTGATCAATGCCCCCTCTGGCGGAGCTCCGGAAAAGGCCCCAAGATGCGATCTCTTGGGTACAGAAGGTTGCAGCGGGGGAAATAGGGTTTCGTGGTGCTCTTGGATGTTTTCGGGGTATGTGAACATATATAGTAGGAAGAAGTAGGTCGGTTGAGCCATGAGGGGGAGGGCGCGCCAAGGGGGGTAGGCGCGCCCCCTGCCTTGTGGCCTCCTTGTTGGTTGCTTGACGTCCACTCCAAGTCCTCCGGATCACGTTTGTTCCAAAAATCACGCTCCCGAAGGTTTCATTCCGTTTGGACTCCATTTGATATTCCTTTTCTGCGAAACACTGAAATAGGCAAAAAGAAACAACAATTTGCACTGGGCCTTGGGTTAATAGGTTAGTCCCAAAAATAAAATAAAAGTGTAAAATAAAGCCCATCAACATCCAAAACAGATAATATAATAGCATGGAACAACCAAAAATTATAGATACATTGGAGACGTATCAGCATCCCCAAGCATAATTCCTGCTCATCGTCGAGTAGGTAAATGATAAAAACAAAATTTTTGATGTGGAATGCTTTCTAGAATATTCTTCAATGTATTTTTATCTATTGTGGCATGAATGTTCAGATCCGAAAGAGTCAAGATAAAAGTTTATTGTTGACATAAAAATAGTAATACTCCAAGTATGCTAATCAAGCAATTATGTCTTATCAAAATACCATATCCAAAGAAAACTTATCCCTACCAAGTCATATAGTATTTCCATGCTTCATTTTCATCAAACAAAATGCTCCCATCATGCACAACCCCGATGACAAGCCAATCAATTGTTTCATACTTAGCCTTTTCAAACTCTTTCAGCTTCTACGCAATATATGAGCGCGAGCCATGGACATAGCACTATGGGTGGAATAGAATATGATGATTGAGGTTGTGTGAGAAGACAAAAAGGGAGAAAGTCTCACATTGACGCGGCTAATCAATGGGCTATGGAGATGCCCACCGATTGATGCCAATGCAAGGAGTAGGGATTGCCATGCAACGGATGCACTAGAGCTATAAATATATGAAAGCTCATCAAAGAAACTAAGTGGGTGTGCATCCAACTCACTTATTCATGAAGACCTAGGGCATTTGAGGAAGTGCATCATTGGAATATACAAGCCAAGTTCTATAATGAAAAATTCCCACTAGTATATGAAAGTGACAAAATAAGAGACTCTCTATCATGAAGATCATGGTGCTACTTTGAAGCACAAGTGTGGAAAAAGGATACTAACATTGTCCCTTCTCTCTTTTTTCTCATTTTTTTATTTGGGCCTTTTTTATGGCCTCTTTTTTTCGTGCGGAGTCGCATCCCGACTTGTGGGGGAATCATAGTCTCCATCATCGTTTCCTCACATGGGACAATGCTCTCTAATGATGATCATCACACTTTTATTTACTTACAACTGAAGAATTACAACTTGATACTTAGAACAAAATATGACTCTATGTGAATGCCTCCGGCGGTGTACCAGGATTGCGTGAATCAAGAGTGACATGTATGAAAAAATTAAGAACGGTGGCTTTGCCACAAATATGATGTCAACTACATGATCATGCAAAGAAATATGACAATGATCATGTGTGTCATAATAAATGGAACGGTGGAAAGTTGCGTGGCAATATATCTCGAAATGGCTATGGAAATGCCATAATAGGTAGGTATGGTGGCTGTTTTGAGGAAGATATAAGGAGGCTTATGTATGATAGAGCGTATCATATCACGGGGTTTGGATGCACTCGCAAAGTTTGCACCAACTCTCAAGGTGAGAAAGGGCAGTGCACGGTACCGAAGAGGCTAGCAATGATGGATGGGTGAGAGTGTGTATAATCCATGGACTCAACATTAGTCATAAAGAACTCACATACTTATTGCAAAAATCTACAGGTCATCAAAACCAAGCACTACGCACATGCTCCCCGACCACCACTCATAAGGAAAGCAATCAAAGATCACCCCATGCTTCAAATTTGTCACATAACGTTTACCATACGTGCATGCTACGGGACTTGCCAACTTCAACATAGGTATTCATCAATTTCACAATTACTCAACTAGCACACCTCTAATATTACCACCTTTATATCTCAAAACAATCTATCAAGCATCCAACTTCTCTTAGCATATAAGTTTATAACAAAAGTGAATTACCATGCTGTTCTAAAGTACTCTCAAAATGATATAAGTGAAACATGATAGAACAATTATTTCTATAAAATAAAACCACCGCTGTGCTCTAAAAGATATAAGCGAAGCACTAGAGCAAAAATTATCCAACTCAAAAGATGTAAGTGAAGCACATAGAGTATTCTAATCAATTCCAATTCATGTGGGTCTCTCCCAAAAGGTGTCTACAGAAAGGATGATTGTGGTAAACTAAAAAGCAAAGACCCAAATCATACAAGACACTCCAAGCAAGACACATATCATGTGGCGAATAAAAATATAGCTCCAAGTAAAGTGACCGATGGATGAAGACGAAAGAGGGGATGCCTTCCGGGGCATCCCCAAGCTTAGGCTTTTGGTTGTCCTTGAATTTTAACTTGGGGTGCCTTGGGCATCCCCAAGCTTACGCTCTTGCCATTCCTTGTTCCATAATCCATCAAATCTTTACCCAAAACTGGAAAACTTCACAACACAAAACTTAAAAGAAAATCTTCGCGAGCTCCGTTAGTAAAAGAAAACAAACCACCACTTCAAGGTACTGTAATGAACTCGTTCTTTATTTATATTGGTGTTAAACCTACTGTATTCCAACTTTTCTATGGTTCATAAACTCTATTAGTAGCCATAGATTCATCAAAATAAGCAAACAACACACGAAAAACAGAATCTGTCAAAAACAGAACAGTCTGTAGAAATCTGTAGGTTTCGAATACTTATGGAACCCCAAAAATTCTAAAATAAATTTCTGGACGTGATACATTTATCTATTAACCATCTGCAAAAATAATTAACTAAATAGCACTAGCCAGTAAAAAATGGCAGCCAATCTCGTGAGCGCTAAAGTTTCTGTTTTTTACAGCAAGATCGCAAAGACTTTCCCCAAGTCTTCCCAAAGGTTCTACTTGGCACAAACACTAATTAAAAGCACAAAACCACATCTAAACAGAGGCTAGATGAATTATTTATTACTAAACAGAATCAAAAACCAATAAACAAAAATAAAATTGGGTTGCCTCCCAACAAGCGCCATCGTGTAACGCCCTTAGCTAGGCATAAAAGCAAGGATAGATCTAGGTATTATCATCTTTGGTATGCAATCCATAAGTGGCTCTCATAATAGATTCATAAGGTAATTTAATTTTATTTCTAGAAAAGTGTTCCATGCCCTTCCTTAATGGAAATTGGAATCTAATATTCCCTTCCTTCATATCAATAATTGCACCAATCGTTCTAAGGAAAGGTATACCAAGAATAATAGGACATGTAGGATTGCAATCTATATCAAGAACAATGAAATATATGGGCACATAATTCCTATTTGCAACAATGAGAACATCATTAATTCTTCCCATACATTTCTTAATGTTGGAATCCGCAAGATGCAAGTTTAAAGAACAATCATCAAATTCACGGAAACCTAGCAAATCACACAAAGTTGTAGGAATCGTGGAAACACTAGCACCCAAATCACATAAAGAAAAGCATTCATGATATTTAATCTTAATTTTAATAGTAGGTTCCCACTCATCATGAAGTTTTCTAGGGATGGAAACTTCCAATTCAAGCCTTTCTTCATAAGATTGCATTAAAGCATCAACGATATGTTTAGTGAAAGCTTTGTTTTGGCTATAAGCATGCGGAGAATTTATCATGGATTGAAACAAGGAAATAAAATCTATTAAAGGAAAATTATCATAATTAAATTCCTTGAAATCCAAGATAGTGGGTTCATTTCTATTTAAAGTTTTGACCTCTCCAATCCCACTTTTATCATTTTTTGCATCAAGATCTAAAAACTCTGAATCATCGGGACGCTTTCTAACTAAAGTTGACTCATCTCCAGCCCCTTCATTATCAAGATTCATATTGCAAAACAAATATTTAATAGGGGACACATCAATAACTTTTAGATATTCATCTTTATTATCATGGAAACTAGAAGAACACGCTTTCACAAAGCAATCTTTTTTAGCACGCATCCTAGCGGTTCTTTCTTTGCACTCATCAATGGAAATTATCATAGATTTGAGAGACTCATTGATATCATGCTTAGGTGGAATAAATCTAAGTTTCAAAGAATCAACATCAAGAGAAATTCTATCCACGTTCCTAGCCAACTCATCAATCTTAGACAATTTTTCTTCAATCAAAGCATTGAAACTCTTTTGTGAACTGATAAATTCTTTAATATTATATTCAAAATCAGAGGGCATCTTATTATAATTTCCATAAGAATTGTTGTAGGAATTATCATAATTATTAGAGGAATTACTAGGACCTAGGATTAAAATTACCTCTATACGCATTATTACCAAAATTGTTCCTACCAACAAAATTCACATCCATAGATTCATTATTATTCTCAATCAAAGTAGACAAAGGCATATCATTAGGATCAGAAGAAACACTTTTTATAGAAAACAATTTCATAAGTTCATCCATCTTTCCACTCAAAACATTGATTTCTTCTGTAGCATGCACCTTTTTATTAGTAGATCTTTTAGTATGTCATTGATAATAATTAACCATAATATTATCTAGGAGTTTAGTAGCTTCTCCTAAAGTGATTTCCATAAAAGTGCCTCCCGCGGCCGATTCTAAAAGATTTCTAGAAGCAAAATTCAATCTGGCACACAATTTTTGTATAATCATCCAAAGATTCAAACCATGTGTAGGGTAATTACGTATCATTAATTTCATCCTCTCCCAAGCTTGTGCAACATGTTCATGATCAAGTTGCTTAAAATTCGTAATATCGTTTCTTAGAGTGATGATGTTAGTGGGAGGAAAATACTTAGAGATAAAATCATCTTTGCACTTATTCCATGAATCAATACTATTTTTAGGCAAAGATGAAAACCAAGTTTTAGCATGATCTCTAAGAGAAAACGGGAATAGCTTCAGTTTAACAATATCACTATCCACATCTTTCTTCTTTTGCATATCACACAAATCAACAAAGTTGTTTAGATGGGTAGCGGCATCTTCACTAGGAAGGCCGAAAAACGGATCTTTCATGACAAGATTCAGCAACGCAGCATTAATTTCACAAGATTCAACATCGGTAAGAGGAGCAATCAGAGTGCTAATAAATCATTATTATTGGTATAGGAAAAGTCACACAACTTAGTATTATCCTGAGCCATCGTGACGAGCAAGCAATCCAACACACAAGCAAACAAGAAACAAGCAAAAGAGGAAAACTGGAAAATAAAAGGGGAACAGAAAAATAGGGCGAATAAAACGGCAAGGGTGAAGTGGGGGGGAGGAAAATGAGAGGCAAATGGAAAGTAATGTAATGCGAGGGATAAGAGTTTGTGATGGGTACTTGGTATGTCTTGACTTGTGCGTAGACTCCCCGGCAACGGCGCAAGAAATCCTTCTTGCTACCTCTTGAGCACTGTGTTGTTTTTCCCTTAAAGAGGAAAGGGTGATGCAGCAAAGTAGCGTAAGTATTTCCCTCAGTTTTTGAGAACCAAGGTATCAATCCAGTAGGAGGCCACATGCAAGTCCCTCGTACCTACATAAACAAATAAGAACCTCGCAACCAACGCGATAAAGGGGTTGTCAATCCCTTCACGGTCACTTACGAGAGTGAGATTTGATAGAGATAATAATGATAAGATAAATATTTTTGGTATTTTTATGATATAGATTGAAGTAAAGATTGCAAAATATAATAGATTGGAAATTTGTATGATGGAGAATAGACCCCGGGGCCATAGGTTTCACTAGTGGCTTCTCTCAAGATAGCATATTTATTATGGTGGGTGAACAAATTACTGTCGAGCAATTGATAGAAAAGCGAATAATTATGAGAATATCTAGGCATGATCATGTATATAGGCATCACGTCCGTGACAAGTAGACCGAAACGATTCTGCATCTACTACTATTACTCATAAACCCACAATTCATCGGATCTCGACAAACACACCGCAAAAGAAGGTTACATCGAATAGATCTCCAAGAGAATCGAGGAGAACTTTGTATTGAGATCCAAAGAGATAGAAGAAGCCATCTAGCTACTAGCTATGGACCCGAAGGTCTGAGGTAAACTACTCACACATCATCGGAGGGGCCATGGAGTTGATGTAGAGGCCCTCCGTGATCAATGCCCCCTCCGGCGGAGCTCCGGAAAAGGCCCCAAGATGGGATCTCTTGGGTACAGAAGGTTGCGGCGGTGGAAATAGGGTTTCGTGGTGCTCCTGGATGTTTTCGGGGTATGTGAACATATATAGGAGGAAGAAGTAGGTCGGTTGAGCCACGAGGGGCCCATGAGGGGGGAGGGGGCGCCCCCTGCCTCGTGGCCTCGTAGGTTGCTTGACGTCCACTCCAAGTCCTCTGGATCACATTTGTTCCAAAAATCACGCTCCCAAAGGTTTCATTCCGTTTGGACTCTGTTTCATATTCCTTTTCTGTGAAACACCGAAATAGGCAAAAAACACCAATTTGCACTAGGCCTTGGGTTAATAGGTTAGTCCCAAAAATAATATAAAAGTGTAAAATAAAGCCCATTAACATCCAAAACAAATAAGATAATAGCATGGAACAATCAAAAATTATAGATACGTTGGAGACGTATGACTTGACACCATCATCTCCATCATCTTGATCTTTATCAACGTGTCATCACTTGGTCGTCTCGCCATCTATTGTTTTTGCAACTATTGCTATCGCATAGCGATAAAGTAAGGCAATTATATGGCGCTTGCATCTTATGCAATAAAGAGACAACCATAAGGCTCCTGCCAGTTGCCGATAACTTTAACAAAACATGATCATCTCATACAACAATTTATATCTCATCATGTCTTGACCATATCACATCACAACATGCCCTGCAAAAACAAGTTAGACGCCCTCTACTTTGTTGTTGCAAGTTTTATGTGGCTGCTACGGGCTGAGCAAGAACCATTCTTACCTACACATCAAAAACCACAACACGGTATAGTGATTGCTTTTTGATCTTCAGAAAGAACCCTGTTCATTGAATCTGATTCAACTAAAGGTGGAGAAACTGACACCCACCAGCCACCTCTGTGTGAAGCACGTCGGTAGAACCAGTCTCGCATAAGCGTACGCATAATGTCGGTCTGAGCCGCTTCATCCAGCAATATCGCTGAATCAAGAATCAACTAGTAACGGCAAGCAATATGTATATACCCACGCCCACAACTCCTTTGTGTTCTACTCATGCATATAACATCTACGCATAGACCTGGCTCGGATGCCGCTGTTGGGGAACGCAGTAATTTCAAAAAAATTCCTACGCACACGGAAGATCATGGTGATGCATAGCAACGAGAGGAGAGAGTGTCGTCCATGTACCATCGTAGAACGTAAGCGGAAGCGTTATGAGAACGTGGTTGATGTAGTCGTACGTCTTCATGATCCGACCGATCCAAGTACCGAACGTACGGCACCTCCGAGTTCAGCACACGTTCAGCTCAGTGATGTCCCACGAATTCCGATCCAGTAGAGCTTCGAGGGGGAGTTCCGTCAGCACGACGGCGTGATGATGGTGATGATGATGCTACCGACGCAGGGCTTCGCCTAAGCACCCCTACGATATGACCGAGGTGGATTATGGTGGAGGGGGCACCGCACACGGCTAAAAGATCAACTAATCAACTTGTGTGTCTTGGGGTGCCCCCTGCCCCGCAGGGCGCGCCAAGAGGAGGAGTCCTCCTCCTATTGGGAGTAGGACTCCCCTTTCCTAGTACCAGTAGGAGGGGGAAGGAAGGAGTGGGAGAGGGGAAGGCAAGGGGGGCGCCCCCCCCCTTCCTGGTCCTATTTGGACTCAAGGGAAGGGGGTGCGTGGCCTGCCCTGGCCGGACCCTCTCTCTCTCCACTAGGGCCCAACAAGGCCCATTAACCCCCGGGGTTTCCGGTAATCCCCCCCCCCCCGACACTCCGGCAAAATCCCATTTCACTCGGAACTATTTCGATGTCCAAATATTGGCTTCCAATATATCAATCTTTATGTATCGACCATTTCGAGACTCCTCGTCGTATCTGTGATCATATCCGGGACTCCGAACTACCTTCGGTACATCAAAACACATAATTTCATAATATCGATCGTCACAGAACATTAAGCATGCGGGCCCTACAGGTTCGAGAACTATGTAGACATGACCGAGACACATCTCTGGTCAATAACCAATAGCGGAACCTGGATGCTCATATTGGCACCTACATATTCTATGAAGATCTTTATCGGTCAAACCGCATAACAACATACGTTGTTCCCTTTGTCATCGGTATGTTACTTGCCTGAGATTCGATTGTCAGTATCATCATACCTAGTTCAATCTCGTTACCGGAAAGTCATTAGTTCCGTAATGCAACATCCCGTAACTAACTCATTAGTCACATTGCTTGCAAGGCTTATAGTGATGTGCATTACCGAGAGGTCCTAGAGATACCTCTTCGACAATCGGAGTGACAAATCCTGATCTCGATCCATGCCAACTCAACAAACACCATCGGAGACACTTGTAGAGCACCTTTATAATCACCCGGTTACATTGTGACGTTTGGTAGCACACAAAGTGTTCCTCCAACATTCGGGAGTTGCATGATCTCATAG
Source organism: Triticum monococcum (assembly GCA_034509565.1). Classification (NCBI taxonomy): domain Eukaryota; kingdom Viridiplantae; phylum Streptophyta; class Magnoliopsida; order Poales; family Poaceae; genus Triticum; species Triticum monococcum. The sequence goes on from CM067843.1 coordinate 74,037,440, forward strand.
TCATAGGAACATGTATAAGTTATGGAGAAAGCAATAGCAACAAACTAAATGATCATCGTGCTAAACTAACGGTTGGGTCAAGTCAATCACATCATTCTCTAATTATGTGATCTCGTTAATCAAATGACAACTCATGTCTATAGTTAGGAAACATAACCATCATTGATTCAACGAGCTAGTCAAGTAGAGGCATACTAGTGACATTCTGTTTGTCTATGTATTCACACATGTACTAAGTTTCCGGTTAATACAATTCTAGCCTGAATAATAAACATTTATGATGATATAAGGAAATATAAATAACAGCTTTATTATAGCCTCTAGGGCATATTTCCTTCAATGAGTCCACCGTACCTTCCTATATGCAGTATCTACCTGCCTTTCCAAGTAAATTTGTATGTGCCAAACTCTAAACCTTCAAATGAAATTTTGTTTTTTATGCTCGAATACCTCATGTATCAACTAGGGCTGTCTATATCTTCCATGCTTGGTGGGTTATTCTCAAGAGGAGTGGACTCCGCTCCTCACTCACGAGAAAATGGCTGGTAACCGGGATGCCCAGTCCCATGCTCAAATCAAATCAAAATAATTGCAAAAAAAACTCCCCCGAGATTGTTGTTAGTTGGAGGCACCCGTTGTTTCGGACAAGCCATGGATTGATGTTTGTTGGTGGTAGGGGGAGTATAAACTTTACCATTCTGTTTGGGAACCGCCTATAATGTGTGTAGCATGGAAGATATCAAGATCTCTCGGTTGTTATGTTGACAATGAAAGTATACCACTTAGAATATTATTCATATCTATTTCGAAATCGAGCTCTGGCACCTCTACAAATCCCTGCTTCCCTCTGTGAAGGGCCTATCTATTTACTTTTATGATGAGTCATCATCTTCTTATTAAAAAGCACCAGTTGGAGAGCACTGTTGTCATTTGTATGCATTACTATTAGTTTACATTGAGTGTGACTATGACTGGATCTCTTTTACCATGAATTACAATTTCCAGTCAGTCCTTGATCTTCAGAGGCGCTCTGCATTTATGTTTTGCGGTCTCACAAAGGGCTAGCGAGATACCATCTTGTTATATCATATTATGATTATTTTGAGAAAGTGTTGTCATCCGAGATTTATTATTATTGCTCGCTAGTTGATTATGCCATTGATATGAGTAAACATGAGACATAAATATTATTGTGAATATGCTTAGTTCAAACTCTTTGCTGAAAACTTGAATGCTGGCTTCACATATTTACAAGAACAAGAGCAAACCGAGTTTGTAAAAGTTTTTTCTTTATCACTTTCAGTTTGTCAACTGAACTGCTTGAGGACAAGCAAAGGTTTAAGCTTGGGGGAGTTGATACGTCTCCAACGTATCTACATTTCTAAACACTTTTGCCCTTGTTTTGGACTCTACACTACAAAAAAATACACTTCCGTGATGATACGTTTTTGTCACAGTAGGTCGCGTTTTTTTGTCATGCATGTACATCCATGACAAATTTATGACAGAATCAAGATATTCATACATGTGCTGTCGTAGAAGTGTTCCATGACATTACCAAAATTATCTACACAAAAGTGTCCACTTCCATGACGATAAATCACGCGTCACGGAAGTGCTTTCGTCAAGGGTGACCGACACGTGGCATCCACCGTAACGGAACGCCGTTAAGCTATCGAGTCGGGTTTTGGATCCGATAACTCGTTAACAGCCCCGACCAATTTTCCACGTGTAAAATCATCATTGGCTGGAGGAGACACGTGTCAGGTCCGCGTTGGCACAGGTGTCACACATCCACTGGGCGAGATGTGCCTATGATATGTTGAGACGTGGACCGGCCCATCAAGTTTAAATGGGCCGTCCCAACTGAAGGCCCACAAGATTTTGCGGACCATAATGGGCCGGTCCAGCTAAAGGCCCATGAGATTTTGCGGACCATAATGGGCTGGCCCAGCTAAAGGCCCACAAGATTTTGCGGGCCATAATGGGTCGGCCCAGGTAAAGGCCCACAAGATTTTTGTGTGCCATAATTGGCCGGCCCAGGTAAAGGCCCACAAGATTCTTGCGGATCATAATGGGCCGGCCCAGCTAAAGGCCCACGAGATTTCGCCGACATTAATGGGCCGGCCCAGCTGTAGGCCCACAAGATTTTGAGGACCCTAGTAGGCCGGCCATTAACTGGCTGCCATGTTTTGGGCCAAATGCCGGCCCATATTTGATCCGGTCCATTAATGGCCTGCCACGCTCCGGGCCTAATAGTGACCTATATGAGATCCGGCCCGTTAAAAGCCTACCACGTTCTGGGCCAAATTACTTCCCAGATCAGCTCCGGCCCTTTAAGAGGCTTTGGGCTCAATTATGGCCCATATCAGATTCGGCCCGTCAACTGGACACTATGCTTTTGGGCCCACTTGCTAAAGGCCCACTTAGTAATTCGGCCTGATATTAGTTTTGGCCTCTTAAGGGCCCGTTTAACATTTCGGCCCTATATTAATTTCGGCCTGTTAAAAGCCCGTCATATAGTTGGGCCTAACTACGGCCCAGTTTGCATCCGGTCAGCTCGCAGTCGATATCTGATTGGGCCAAACAAGAACCGAGACAATTTTGGCCTGTTAAAAGCCCGTGATTTGATTCGCACAATCATGGGCCGGGGTTCATTTCGGGCTGCTGCCGGCCCGTGAGCTGTTCGACACGTTTCAGGCCCAACCTACATCGTGATTGCATGACGGCCCGATTATGTACCGTAATTTTATGGTTTGGCCGATTTACTGCGAAGACATGATATATATACAGTAAAATAATTGCAGCATCGTGAATAATAAAAAACCTAGACTATACAATAAAGAAATTACGGCATATTACATCCACTGGGCATCAAAGTTCGCCACTATGATAATAAAGCACAAGCAGACAGCAAATTACATACACTGGGCATCAAAGATCGCCACCAGTGCAAATAAACACGCCGACAAAATAATATACAAAACCGACAGCACTTCAATAGAGTTCAAGAAAGGTAAGCCCTGTTGGGGAGCTGCAGCATAAGCAGCTGAGCAAGATGATGAGACTGCGGTTGTTCAACACTTATATCTTCCTCACTCTAAAAGATAAACAAGCAGACAGATGACGTGTTTTGCACATAAAAGTATCAGTGCTGACAATTCATCACATTTCCTACTGACAAATAAAGTGACACAGCTTAAAATTGCATTAACACTATATGATATTGTTCAGGTCAAGACATGGCAGGAAATGACATTGTGAAGGAGTTGAGAGCTTCACGACACCACTGGATTATAGATCAAGAACTCATAACTATCAATGGTTAGTGTGCTGTCAATTTATACCATTTCAGATTGGCAAATAAAGAGACAGTTTAAATAATAGTAGAATGATATGACATTGTTCATGGTTAAGACATTGCAGAATATGACATTGTGCTGTAGTGGGTAGGTTCACCACACCACTAGATTACGGATGAAGAACAGAAGCATACATGCAGTGCAAAAGAAGATCACTTGCTCTGCATAGTTTAATTTACATGGTATGAAGAAGGAACTTGGTTGTACAATTGAAAACTTAAATTGAGAAAGGACAAACTTTTGTTTATGAACTACATAATAAACTTTAAACAAGCAATTTGATGCAAACACCAAAAATAAACAGCTATTGCAGTCATGCCTAACCAAATATATACAACAAAGTTTGAAGGCTTGAGATGGACAAACTTACATTATTGGTGAAGACAGGCTCTATAAAGGCCTTGTCCATGCTGATGGGGGGGCAATTCAAGAAGTTTACGACAGAATCTTCTTCAAAAGCATTGCCTTTATTCTACATTTTGTTAAGAGTAAATATAGATGTGATAATATACGAAAAATGGAGAATATTTAAGATAAGATGAAGAGTGATGCTACATAACCAAGTAGCTATAAATGTAGGTGCAGCGATACAGGCAAAAGGTACAGCCAAGACCAATGCACAGCTAAACTTCTTTAGTACCAACCTTATGGTAAGAGTAAATATAGATCTGATGTGTAGAAAATGGAAGGCAAAGGAAAATAAGCTGCAGAGTGATGGTACATGAACAACTACCTGTCATTATAAGTACACTGATAAAGGACAACATGTACTTACAAGAACAATGCAGAGCTAAAAAATATTGGCATTGGATATATTCTACACTAATGTAACCATTCATACAGATCAGATAATTTGGAGCGAACAATTGATAAGCAAGCTATCATGCATACTACTGTCACATAATGAACCAGGTATCTATGCAAGTACAGGTACTAATAGGAGCAAAGCAGCGGGCAGCATATTTGCGATATCCTGTCGTTCTTGTCAAACCGGAATTCTTCTTCGAGCAGATTTTCTGCAAAAAAGATCCGTAAGGCACATGCGGAAAAGTAGAAGTTCAAATTGTCATGTGATTTCATAGACAGTACCTCATCCTGGGAACGAGACCAGTGCATAACAAGGTTTTTCCATTCAATGTCTTCTAAATTTAGCACAGGAGACTTCACCGAAAATTCGTTTATAGACTTGCCATCAAAGTGTGATTTCCTCAGGTAACACCGACACTGCTGCAATGCTTCCTTGAAAACCACAAGCAAGCTTTGCTTGTCATGACTATCCAGATTGACCCTCACCTAGTTACAAAAATGTAATGTAAATCATTGATGTGTTCAATCAATAGAAAACAGGAAAATAATAACCATGAATAATAGCACTTACACGTAAGTTAGACAGGAAGATGTGAAAATGGTGTTTGTCTTCACAATAATCTTCCTATGATGGGAATATATGCACGTAGTCCCTAACAAGATTGAAAGCATTGTCTTTTAAACTGGGAATAAATGGAATGGGGTTCTAATCTGCAGGAACTGGCCGTCTCTGCAGTTGGGATAGGTCTTCGGCCGGTGGACTTGCTGTACTTTTTGCTGGAGTGGGATTTTTCTATGGTACAGCTGGTGCTATGGCAAATGAAATCGGTATACCTTTTGCTGGAGTGCAGGTCCTGTGTGGTGGGGCTAGTGGTGTGGCCAGTGAAGTATGGGTACAGTCTGCTGGAGTCGGTCCTACGTTTTGTGTCACTAGTTGTATAGTCAATATAAGTGGGGTGCTGTCTGATTTCTCCGAAACCACCACGTTTTTCAAGGACTTTGCTGGTGCTCCTTCAGGTTCGGCAATCACCCTCTTCCTTTTTGATGTCTGATGCATAAGAACAACATTTGAGTGGAAAAACATGGTATGATGACAGATGGAATATGTATTGATAATGGATGGGCATGGCATCTCGACATATATGATGAGTAAACTAAGCAGATAGCGGTGCAACAAAGCAGAAGAAATGCAAGACAACATATGCAAGATTCCCGCAATCAATAAAACATTGCCAAATTAGAACAGGCACCTTGATGGGTGAATAGTACAGGACATCTTCCTTTGACTCCTCGAGGTTAGAATAGTCATTAGGATCATATTCTAAACAAGAATCAACAGGTGGGAGCGTATGAGTTTCATTACATCCAGAATGGCACTCAATGCCTTGGTGCCAATTTTGTAAGTCATTGCAGTGTTTAGCTTCAAGAGTGGACTGCTGCTAGTGCGACACAAAGCAGCTACACAGATCATAGTGTAGATATAACGGGAAAACCTTAAGCATCAGAGTAAAATCAGCAAAGTGGAACTTGTTGGAATATATGTGCTAGTATTCCCGGTATGGCTAGAAAGGCTTCGGATACCAGCTCTCTTCAAGTGAAGGTGCGGTACTGTTAATATCGGTGTAACTCTCAAAGGTGACACAGCTCCCCGCATTTCCTTGCTATTCTTATAGGATTCAAGTGGGCAGGCCACTACAAATCCTATTCCTATGTTTACAAGATCCTACTAATCAAAGAGGCTCAAAGTGTCCATCACAACCGATTGTATAGACCTCTACACTACAAATGTCCCTGCTCATCTTCAGTACAAGGAACATACTGTACTACTATCATACTCCCTCCGCTCCAAAATATAAGTCTTGGTAGAGATTTCCACTATGGATCACATACAGATGTATCCAGATACATTTTAGAGTGTAGATTCACTCATTTTGCTCCATATGTAGTCCATGGTGGAATCTATACAAAGACTTGTATTTAGGAATGGAGAGAGTACATATTAAAGAAGAACGGAAGAGGAACATGGTAAACAAGAGCAAGCAGATTTTGGATAATAAAATGTTGGTTGCACAGTGCCCACACATGATGAACCAGAGCGCATTAAGAATGCAACTCCCAGCTATCTCTCGACCATTTCAGGCGGTTGGATGAAGATCCTTCGTCTCCTAACCCTTCTTCTTCCTCGTCTCTGATTCTTCCCATACAGAACACCACACAGGCCACCGGCCGGACCACCGGCCCCCACCGCCTGTGTTCCTCAGCCACCCCCACCCCCACCACCGCCCCAACCCCCACCCGCGTCGAGTTTTCTTCGTTCGGCGAGGCCCCACAACCACCCGAGCCCCTTCGATCGCATCGGCGAATTCCGGCGAGCTCTAAAAAATCGACTGACCCAATTTTGAAATTTAGTCTACAGTCATTTAACTAGTGTGGAATATAAAAGAGAAAACCATAAGCATTGGGAGTATAGTGTTGAGCGTGCCATGGAGGATCTGAAGGTGCAAACCGGACAAAGGCAACTTCGCAACCAAGACAAGAAATCAGAGTAAAGCAGTGGCGATCTATTTTCTTGCTGCGATAAATAAGTTGAGCAGATACGAAAGAGTACCGCCTCTGGTGCGGCACCATGTACGCATCTACTGAGAATTTGACGGTGTTGAGGTAGCGATGGCTGTCGGCAGCGTGGAAGCAGATCTAGGAGGGTAGACGGTGGCGGCGGGGTGCGGTGGATGAGACGGTCGTAGGAGCGGCGCCGGCAAGGTGGACGACGGCGGGGATGAAGCGAGAGGACGGGATGCAAGGATCCCGGTCCGAAGCCATGGATGAGAGAGGTCGACCTCTTGTAATGGACGGCGGTGTCGGGGTATCAGCTTCGGCATGGTGGAGGAGTACGGCGGTGGATGGGGTGGCGGACGGAGAAGGGTCGGGTGGAGAGGGTGTTTTGGCGCCCACGGAGTACTAATGGGGAAAAGGGAGGTAGAGAGGAAGGGGGAACCATGTATTCAAGGCGCGCTTGTCTCAAATGCGAGGAAATTTACAAGCTTAGCCCCTGTTTCAAATTTCTACTACATCACAGCAACATTAGTCGGTTGGGGATAGGACGGTAGTCTCGCATACACCGAATATTTGCCGACAAGAGCTTGTTTTTGGCTCCCACCGTGTATGAATATGAATCGGGGTGGGAGACAATTTCGGCCGAGGACACACTGTGTTTTGGCGCCCACCATGTACGAATCCGGGTGAGAGGCGGTTACGTCATGTTTGGGTGAAATTAAAAACCTGCCCCTATCGAAACCTATAGAAATCCAGCAGATAGGCTTTGCATGGCAGGGATAGGCAGTAGTGATTTCCATCTCGCAGATTTTGGTTTCGGGCAGTTACTGCGACTTTCCCCGCTTCGTTCAAATTTTGCAGAGTGCATGTTTACCATGCCAACTCAATTCGAATCCCGTTTGTATTCTATTTTTTTCCGGGCAGGATCCATTTTCAATTGGAATACATTCTATATACATCATTTTTTATATATACTTTCAAAAGCACAACAAATAATTCTGCTCCTTTATATGTATAATATGATTTACAAATACAACAATCTTGAAATCTTAAGGTTGAATTCGAAAAAATTTAACCAAATTATGTTCTACTAAAATGTATGGATCAGTAATATCTACATATTAAATAACATAGATGTGTGTGAATTCATATGAGTATGCATGTTTGATAGATCAATTTTTTGGTTCGAGTATGGATTACATGTATCATCATCTTGAATTCAAATATTTGAATCCCTTTTTGTTCACTCCTTTCACGCCCATCTCTCTCGCATGCATGATCCTTCAGGTAGCTATCACTCTCTTTTCTCCAGCTCACCCGCACGCTCACTTCATGTTTCTCCTATCCTCGCAAACATGGTCTCTCGATGTCTCCCTTGAGAAGTGTCACACTCTCCCTATCATTATACATTACACGGTTTTCATTATCTCTCACGTCTCTACTGTTCTCTAGTATCACTCGGTACCTAAGCTTTCTTTTTCACCACCACACTCACAGTCTCCACTCATCTTTCACTTTGTCTTTCTCTCTATGGGATTCTCTCACACACCCTATATGTCTCTACATATGACTCATACCACTAAAATTACTCTCTCTCTCTCTCTCCTATAGACACAACATTTGTTGTGGTCTCCTTTTCGTCTCTATCCCAGACTGACATTATTCATTTGTTTACCAATCAGACAACCCCGACTACCGTCTCCTCTCTCTCTCTCACAGACACACACACAACTCCTGCTTCCACTCCCCTTCCCGACTACCATCTCTCTCTCACACACAAAACTCTCGCTTTCGCACCCCGACTCGTATTTCTTTCACAAACATTTATCGACTTGCTAGCCTCTAGATAGGTTTATACACCCGCACACTCGTGCTTCCACCATCGCATACATGTCTCTCTCCCGCTCCTTGTATCTATGTAGATTTTTCTTCCCTTCTTGAGGGGCGCCCTCTCGATCATGCACACACACACTATCGCCTCATTTTAAGCTGATACCTATCGCACACACACTCCTTGTGTCTTTGTCACACATGCACTCCGTCCTCCTCCACTCTCCCTCTCTCTCACACACACATGGGCTTTTGCAACAACTAGCAAGATGCCCATGCATTGTAGGAAACATCAAGATGCATTTGTATGAGTAGTTTATCTTGTGGGGGAAAAGGATGAACGAGGGAAGGCCTTATTTGCAAATGTGGAGAGGGGTGTGGGTATCTTTTTGCAAAGTTGCCATAGTTTCCTTCCTATCCATCAGATATAGATCGGACAACCTATATTGCAGGATGGCAGGCACACGATCATCACCGACAATGCTTTTTATAAGAGTAGGGATAAAAAATAGAGTTGGTGATGATGGTGGGCCTGCCATCCTGCAATGTAGGTCGTCCGATTTATATCTGACAGATAGGATGGAAAATGTGGCAATTTACCCGCACTCTTCACCACATTTGTAGATAAAGCCTTCCCTCGTTCATCCTTTTCTCCCACAAGATCTTGATGTTCCGTGCAACGCACGGGCATCTTGCTAGTAAGAGTAGAAATTAGAAATGTACCACTTCTTGAATCTTGAAACCAACAACATTCCTCCCTTATCTCATCAAAACCGCCAAAGGAATATATTTTGAGTGAAACATAACATATTTTTAGTGATATATGTATTTCAAAACTAGACTTTTTTTCTATCAAATTGGTGAATATGTATTAATCTAATTCGATCGTGTGGCAACGCATTAGCACATTGCTAGTAGTTATTATAATTTTTTGTACACCAGACAAACGGTGGACTACATATACGAAGAGAAGAGGCACATGCACGTAGTCGGCCTCTCACTGTCTCACACACATGAGAGTTACGTAAAGGCGGCGTTAACAAATAAACCCTAAGACCCTTGGTGCACGATTACTGCATTCGCGGGTACCGGGTACGTGGTGGAGCATCTTTGTAGGAATAGTCAGCTCGCATGGTAATTTGATCCGTAGGAATTGATAGTCAGGACCACAGGTGAACGACTTGGAGCGCGGTGGCTCGCCAGTTGCCACAGATCAAGTAGCCACGTTTAAAATATCGTTTTTTAGCGGGGTTAAGAGTTCCGATTTTCAATGGCGCTTTATAAGTAGTAAGTAGTTTTTAGAACGATTGGTATGGAGACTACGTACCTCCTTGGCATATGGTTGTATGGTTTTTTTGCGATGGAGGTTGTATGGGTTTGTGTTGCGAGATGTTGAACCTGGTAGTTCTAGGGAAAATACTATGGTTTAGATTTAGATGCTGGTTTCCAGTAATGAAAATTGGAAGGGGAAACCCTTCTTTGATTAAAAAAACTACTACCTCCATTCTGGTTTACTAGTCCCCATCGTACTTTGGGTCAAAGTTTGTCCACGAATTTTACTTGTAAAATGTGAATTGAAAACGAGATGCATGCTTGAACACTAGTTACTCTAACCCCCCTCTCTTCTTTAATTCTTTGCCACATCAGCATGTTTGCTATTCCCGTGTGCATGATACCAGCTAAGATACCACCATCATGGCCAGCCTTAATCATCACATGCAATAATTTAGTGCACCTTGAAATATGAACATGTGTGGGGCGTGTATGTTTTTAATGACTTGAGACTATACCTAGCCCGGCATGCAAGATGACTTATTATGCACCATTCCCCATACCTGCAGGAAGCCCGTTCGTCTCCAAATCTTTTCCTCTCCATGTGTGCAAACAATATGCCTGCCAAACTCTCCTTCTCCCTCCGGCGGTCCCACCACTCCACCCCATGTCAAAAAATATGCATGCATGACTCTCCTCCCCCACGCTCGTCCAATCCGTTGTGACCAGCAATATTTCCACCCCTTCGCTCCCCCGTAATTTACTCCAACAAATATGCCCACGTTGATGTTACTTAACTGCAGGTGCATTGGGTCACTAACATATGGGCCCAACAGGGGTCTGGCCCACAAGTCAGTGATGCAACTGGACCTGCAGTTAAGTCAATGCAGCTCAGTCCATATCTTATGTAGGTGTGCCATTGCTCGCTATAAATACTGCGCCTCCCACGACATCGCTATCTCCTCCCTCTCACGTTCACGTTCATCACTATCTGCTTCCCCTCCCTCTCACGTCAACCACCATGGCATCGCCCCTCCCAAGCCCTAGGAGCCCCTCGCTATACTGCACGGACGGTCACGCGCCGCAGTTCCGTTCCTCACCGCCACTAGTCGAGGACGACGCGTCGGTGTTCTGCTCCTCGCCGCTACGTGACGCGTCGCCGTTCAGTTCCTCGCCGCCACTAGTCGAGGAGGACGCATCGGTGTTCCGCTCCTTGCCGCGACGTGACGCGTCGCCGTTCCGTTCCTCGCCGCCACTAGTCGAGGAGGATGCGTTGGCGTTCCGCTCCTCGCCGCGACGCGTCGAGGTGGACGTGTCGGTGTTCCCAATCTCGCCAGCACGCGCGTCGGATGACGCGTCGGCTCCATGCTACGAGGAGAACGCCACGCCGCCCGCCGTGCCCCCCCAGCCTTGAGGAGCTTTGCAAAGAAATGGATGTCGCCTTATGGGAGGCTTTGCCTCCAGCAGAGCGCGCCAAAATAGAGGCGGAGAAGAAGGCCGAGGAAGAGAAGCGCACCGCAGAACAAGCTGCATGGGAGGCCTATGTCGCGTCCGAGAGAGTCAGGCGATTGGCTCTTTGGCAGAAGGCTCGTGCGAGGGCCGTGAGGGTGCTGGAGGACGCCCGTGCCGATGCCCTGAGTGCAGTCGGGCCCAAGCGCCTCATCTACGCTTGGTGGTACGTGGACCGGGTGCACGCTTCCAGCGAGGAGGAGTACCTGTTGGCGCCGGATCGCCACACCGGTGAGATCGCGCTCGCCCGTCGGCAAGCCGCCAATCAGCACCTCACGAGTTGTGAGGCTGAGGAAGAGGCGTTGTGTCGGCGCGCTGGGAAACGGCCGCGCACCAGGGCACTCGTGGCGCGCCCCAAGCGCTCCTGCAAGCGTCGTGGCTTTTAGGAGGAGTATAATTTTTGTTTCGTAAGGCGATCTCATTAGTTTTGGGACACAAATGATAAATCCCGAACATTCAGGAATTTTTAGCGTCCTTAATTAAGTAAAGGGAAAGTTTGGAAACCTTCTGTATTTGTACGCATTTTGCAAGTATGTGCATATAGCAGAAACTTTACTATATACTATCGCACTACATGTCTCTCTCGATATATGCTTGCAGACTGTGCTACTCCCTCTGTCCAGGTCAATAAGTCATCTTTGGTTGTGCACCGTGACCAAGAAGGAGGGAAGACTTATACATCTAGACGGAGGGAGTACTACTATTACTTATGTACGTGCAAATGCACGTTTTAACATTGCGATACGGTTTTTGTAAAAGTAGAAAAACAACACTAGTCAAGCTGGTGATTATTTGGTTTTCGTAAGATGACTTACACACCTAGACGGAGGGATTACAATGGTGATGAATAAACCAATTAAATCTTTGGTCAAAATTTAGCACAAATTACAATGGTGAGGAATAAGCCAGGACAGAGTAGTAGTTTAGAAGACCAAATAAATGAGTGAGGCGCCTTGTGGGAAAAGTTGGGGAAGCCGCCAAAAGAACTGGCCCTAGGAGTAGTAGCTAGGGATTGAGTGTGCGTGATGAACCGGAGAGAGTAAATGCAGAGAGATGAAATGCAAAAAGACGGAGGGATGTGATGGTTGCTTGTCCGTTTATTTTACCAGGCCACTTATTACTGGGAGTGGTTGGGTTTTGTGATATGACGGCTTTACTGCCGTGCCACGAGCGGGGTGAGAGGTGAGACTCCCGTGCAGCGCCGCCCTCTACACTTGTACTACATCGGTCGTGGTTTATTAGTCCCCCATTGAATTTGACTGAAGATTTAACTGACAAAATGTTAGTGCATGTCAACAAAAACTACATCGTTGGATTCGTATTTGAACATAGTTTTGAATGATATAATTTTAGGTGACATGCATCAGCATTTATCATACTATATATAATGTTAGTTCAATTTTTGGTCGTACTAATCTATAGTACTCCCTCCGGTCCTTTTTCTTTGCGTTCTATGCTCAGGCCGCATACCAAGGAGAGGAGAGAGCAGCAAAAATCGGACTGTTTTGCCAACGGTTTGCTACAGAAGGGACGCTGGGTAGTTATTGTGTGCATCCAACGATTGGCTCGACACCCTGTAGTCTCGCGCCCACGTTCTCCTTTGTCCACCTCTCTGCATGCATGCGGGTTCTCTCTATCCACTCAATCTCTGCATGCAGGCGCATGCGTCTCTCTCTCTCTCTCTCTCTCTCTGTGTGTGTGTGTGTGTGTGTGTGTGTGTGTGCAAAATCTTCTCAGCATCCGCGCCAATCTCTGACCCATTGCATGGTGTTTGAGCATGAAGAATGCCGAGGCAAGAAGAACAGCATCGTCGCTTGATACTAGTGGAATTGGAGCCAACAACAATTCGTTTAATTTTGGCAGATGAAATCTTTCCGCCAAAATTTTCAACTCCCTCCTAAACTGAACAGCCCGCCATAGATTAGCAGCTCAACCAGCACCGTACGATGTGCACAAGCGCGTGGACGCCACTGTCATCCAGGTGCATGCTGCAGTCTGCGAGCGCGCCGCCGTCCGCGGGCACGCCGCACACCTGGGACACATCGCCTAGCTGCAACACGTTGTCGTCAGTTAGCGCCCGTCTTCCACAAGTGCGTTGTCATCCACGAGCGGGAGCACGCTTTGGTACGCGAGCTCGATGTCGTCCACGTCAATCAAGCTTTCACCCATTGTCTCACTAGGGTTGGCTATCCTACCACAACCACGATGGGTGCATTTCATTCATGGAGATGTACGGGATGTAGCAGAGATGGGAGAATGGGAAGGTGAGATGGGACCAGTGGGGACTGGGGAGGAGAGTAAGAGGTAGGTGGCTGGCTGCCTTGGGAGGCGCGAAGGACATGCATGGGAGAGAGAGATGGGAGTAACTGCAGGCATGCGTGCGAGCGAAGATAAAGGAGGGGTAAAGTTGGAAAGAACAGCCCCAACACGCTAATATGCAGAGCATTGCGGGAAAAATGAATTTTTCTTAAACGCAGACTAAAAAGGACCGGATGGAGTAGTAAGGTGCCCATGCGTTGCACCGAAGAGTGAAATGCATTGATCGGGGAGTTGTTTATTTTGACAAAGGATGTGGGGGTCATCTCATGTGTAACGGGTATCGATAGGTTTCTTCGGATATTATTTCATCTCTAGAGCTCACAAACATCCAGGTGAAATAGATAAAAAGGTATCTTTTGCAAACAAAAGTGTTCAACTGTTCAATCTGCATCCAAAACTTGTGAAGAAATAACACTTATTGTGCTTTGCAAGAAATGATCTTTAAGAATTAGTTTTTGAGTATCGATTGTTATACATGTCGGTTACAGATGACATGGCACTTTCTTATAGTCAACAGTTGGCTATACTATTAAGTAATATTAACCATGCCCTTATACACCTAGACGGAGGGATTAAATCAAGATGACTTGCAAGCGGGCAGAGGAGATGTAAGAAATGGTTCATCATAAGTCTTTCACCAGTACTGTAGTAAAAATTGATACATGGAAGATTCTAGACTAAACCATATAAACGGATACACTTTTATTCATGCGCGATACTGCAATATAGCAAGATCCTGCATGGAAGTCTCCACATGCTTAGACAGTGGATTACATTGAGCGAAGACTAATGGTCAACATTTAACTTGATAATGCGTATGTCCAGGTAAACCTCCTTGGATTTCGAACATGAAGGACAGAAACACATACGGTGCAACGGGAGCAGCATCGTTGGCGTTGAGGTTGTCGCCCATGTCCAAACACCACATAGACACGGTCTTTGAGCACGGTTCATAGTCGTTCCACGCTCAGGCCTTGAAGTTTGTAACTATTTTAGATAGGAATATACTACTACTCCGGTGCTAGTAGTAGAGCAGAGTCCTACTCTACTACTCTACTCAAGCAAGTTAGGGCATAGCACTGTAGGGAGTACCAGTACTGTGATCACTCAAGCAAGTTGTCTGGCATCGACATGACCCTACGCTGTTGGTATGTGTCTCGTAAGTCAAGCGGCGTGCTGTAGTCATCATCACCTATCTACTTCCCATAGCACATATTCGATTCTCCATCTTTGTCCGCACACAATCTCGTCCAATCTTCCATCCCCGCTAAGGCGCCTCCCCCCCTCGTCCGAAACCCAAGCACTAACAATGGCAGAACCGAGCAGCGTCTGCTGAAAGAGTGGCTGGAATTCGCTCCCCACAGAGGTAATCAAGCTCATTGTTTCGCGTGTGGACAATCTCAGTACCATGCCGCTCGCCGCGTGCTCGTCGGGGCTGTGCCGTTTACTCAAAGCCCTCAGGCCGGAGCTTTTTAAGCCAGCTCCTTGCTTGCTGATGTCGTCTGATCTTCAGAAACGGCATGTCACGCAGCATAATGATCATAGGGTGGCGAGCATCAACCCCCTTGACTGCGATCCGATCCCCGTCAGCCTCAACTACAGTAACGGTGTGTACTAGGTCGGCATGAACACGTCTTGGATGGTGCTCGTCGACGGTCGCGGTAGCTGGATGCTCGTGGAGGTCTACACCCGGCGATTGATCCCCCTTCCTTCGATTAACACTGCACTGCTTTGGCACCACGGCCCAGAATACTCGGAATCTTACAGTAGCCAACATGATACCAAGTTTGATTTGCTCAAGGTTGTAATCTGCCAAGTGCCCACAAGATCTGCGAATTATAAAGACTTCAGGCTAATTGTGTTCTTCAACCGCGGTCTCGCCTATCTAACAGGTCACTATGCTAAGTGGATAAATCTGCACGTCCATCGCAGGATCATACATCCTCCATGGTTCTCTGATGCCATTGAACACAAGGGCTTCATTTACGCTGTCGACTCCTTCTATGGCTGGACGTATTGCTGGCCTACTCCAGTCATCACTATAAACGGCTGTTACAGCAGTATGTTACTTTCCTATGATATCATGATGGCTTGCTTATATTACTTTCAACATTTGCTGAAAAACTATTCATGCTCATAACATGTTGTTCTTAAGATTGACTAAATCAAGAGCCCTTTTTTATTTGACTCCAACTTGATATGATGTTGTAGGCCGCCTCATGTCCCTACCCTTCATAATCCCAGAACCTTTCAAAGAAAAGCGGCATGTCAGTTGCAGGTGGTTCCTGGCTCGATCAGACGACGATGAAAGATTGATGATCGTTAGCACGTACCGGACATGTTGTTTCGCGAAATACAATCACAGTCACTGCAAGGTCTTTGAGCAGGATCCCAGCTTCTCTAGGCCTTCAGGAATTTTTGACTGGAGGCTGGTAAGCAGCCTTGGTACACGCTCTCTGTTTATTGGACTGAATTATCTGATTAACTAGGAGATAACCGACGGCAAAGATCATGATGGCAGCGCGGTTTCGTTCATCAGGCAAAACTGTGTGTACACAGCGTACCATGCGTCTCCGCATGCACCATACCCTGATGTGTGCCGCCATGCTCTGCAGCCCAAAGTAGGAGAGAGGGTCGCAAGTATCAGACTTCGACCTGCTGGCTGGAGTTTCCCCCGTCAGGCACCCATCTGGTTCAAGCCGTCAGCCAATCTCCACAGCTTAATAAATAGTAACGTCTAACTGAGCCAGTTAGTTAGATGCGTACACTTGGTGTACTAGGATCTTTATTTAGTTTGATGCATACACTTGTTCTTTTTGGTAGCCCTTTTGTAATGATGGCTGATGTTTGGTTTGGAAGAGAGAGCTGCGTCTTCACTCTTCTGGCCTGCTTACTGCTTCTGTTGCACCCCCAGCCCTGGTTGCTGCTGCTGCTGTTTTCAATGTACAATCACTAGTATATTTCGTCTATTAGTTGAATAAATGTGTTGTTAGAACGACAAACACAATGTTTTGGAAGTCGTTGCATGGTTCGATCCTTTAGTGCCCCATACCGTACGTAGCGCATACTATTTTTCGTATGGAACACATTTTCCACTTGTTGATAACATGCAGACCACTGATGAAGGCCCAATAGAGAAGCCCATAATTAACTGGAAGGGAGGCTCTCGCATGAATCTGTCCCAGGTACATGCTCATGGCCCCCTAAACATAAATAAGTAAATAAATAAATAAAGCTAAATGCTCATGCACCAGTTCTTTGCGAAAATAGGTAGCCCAGTATTTCTTTTTGAGGAATACCCAAGCTAGGCCTATTTGTTTTCTCCGAACTACTGGGCTGCAAATCTTTCAAGACGAGGACGGATGCATTCCGGCCTCGCATAAGAGTATGGTCAATGTCTGTTAAAAGTAATATCAAAAGGGGTTGAAAATTCCAAAAAAATATAGCAAATGGGATATATGTTTCTTTTTTTGTTTTCGTTCTTCACTGATATCTTATACGTATTTCATTGGATTTAACATGACATAGTACTAATTTATTTTTAAATTTGTTTTCGTATGGCTATTAATTTTTGGATTAAGAATATTTCGCCCCCCAGCAAAAATTTGCGAATTTTCAAAATTTCCCATATATTTAGTTAATTTTTTGACCCTGGTACTGACCAGAAAATGGCCAACAATTCTAAAAATGGAAAATGGGCTGCAATAAATTCCATATGAATTAGAAAATGAGTAAAAATTATAAAAATAATAGCAAATGGGTTGTACACGCCATAGATTTCGAGGCTAACTTGTTTACGCAAGGCTTTGTCAGTGAACACACGATTCTAGCAGCAGTGACTGTTGGATGTCCATCCAACGGCCGACGTGCTTCTTCAATCTCTGATCTTCCTGCTCCAGCCGCCTAAACTAGTGCCGGCGGGACTGCCTTCTCCCTCCTCTTGTGGCCCACTGTGATGCCGCGCAGGCTTCCCCGGCCCACCCTACTCCCTCCGCTGGCCTGGCCGCATGCAATCAACTGCCTCCTTATTACGCGAAAAAATGATTCCTCCCACTGACATCTGGGGCGCACCGGTTGGGAGGCTGACCTGTGGGCCTACTAGGTTGACGCGTACGCAGGGCTTGTCAACTTAGTCAACAAACGATTCTAGTAGCAGTAACCGTTGGATTTGAATCGAACGGTCCTGATGCTTCTTCAATCGCTGCTCTTCTTGCACTAGCCGCCCAAACCAGCGCCGAGGAGACCGCCTGCTCCTGCCTCCAATGGTCGGCTAGGCTGCCGTTGAGGCCTCATCGCCCCCTACTACTCCCACCACTAGCCAGGCCCTGCGGCGACAACAGCCTCACACCGCAGCCAAACCAGTGAACCCTCGTACTCCTCTCCGCGTGGGCATCCACTACCGTGTCTTCCCCGGCTCCATGTCATCCCCTTCCTAGGCCTCGTCGTCGTCCACCGCCTTGGTGCTCTCGGCGCGGCGTGGTCAACATGGTCAACGACATTCCATCGGAAGAGTATTGTACATGGAGAGGCTGATAGCTGGGGCCATAGCCATAGCCCAGTTTTTTTTGTGATTTGCCAAGTAAGTCGCTTTGTTAGGCCTGTTGGGCTACAAATCTTTCAAGACGAGGAGAGCTTTCATTCGGCTGGCCGAGAAAATGGCCCATCAGTAATGATAAATGGGATGTACATTTTTAAAACACATCAAACCGACAATTAGTTTCAAATATCTTTTTTTTCATTTCGAGATTTTAAATTACATTAATTTTTATGCGTGCAAAATTTGTTGGATTTTATATTGATATACATTTATTTTTAAAATCAGTTTGAATGTGAGTCGAAATTTTTGGATTAAAAACAGTTCGGACCGCACCGAAATATGCAAAATTTCGTATAATTTTTTAACCATGGCCATAATATGGGCTGTAATGCTAACAAAAAGAATATGGGCTCCAAAAAAACTTAATAATTAGCAAATGGGCTGTAAATTATTAGAAATAATAGCAGATAGGCTGTATGCTGATTTCCACAGATTTGAGGCTTTCCTAAAAAAAGGTTGATGCACAAGCAGTGACTGTTGGATGGCCATCCAACGGCCGTCGTGCTTCTTCAATCTCTGCTCTTCCTGCTCCAGCCGCTCAAACAAGCGCCGGCGGGACTGTCTGCTCCCTCCTCCCTGCGGCCGGCTCTGCTGCCACGCAGGCCTCACCACCAAATCATACTCCCATCGCTGGCCTGGCCATCCCTCTACTCACCCACACCTGCTATAATTCTCCGGCGACAGCAGACGAACCAGTGAACCCTCGTACAGTCGTACTCCCCTTCGCGTGGAAACAACTGCCGAGTCTTCCCTGCCTCAGTGTCGTTCCCTTCCTAGGCCTCGCCTTCGTCCACCACCCTGGTGCTCTCGGTGCGGCCTGGTCAACGTGGTCAACGACCGACATGCATCTGAAGTGGACTGTACGTGGAAAGGCCGGCAGCTGGGTCCATGGCCGCACGCAAGGAAATGCCTCCTTATTATGCGTAAAATAATGATTCCTCCACCTGACATCAGGGACCCACCGAAAGGGCCTTTGTATTTCGCGAGAAAAACGTTACCACCGCTGACAGCTCGGACCCACCAGCTATATCTTCGCATGCAAGGAAGTGCCTCCTTATTACGCACAAAAAAAAGAATACTCCCCCTGTTAGCTGGGACCCAGTATAGTGGCCGGCTAACTTGTGGGCCTACTAAGTTGACGGGGACGGAGGGCTTTGTCAACTTAGTCAATATGCATGATTCTAGCTCCAGTGACCATACGATGTCCATCCAACGGCCGTAGTGCTTCTTCAACCTCTGGTCTTCTTGCTCCAGCCGCCCAAACCAGCACCGGTCATGCCTCGTGCTCCTGCCTCCCGTGGCCGGCTGCGATGCGGCGGAGGCCTCACCGCCCCCTACTACACCCACCGCCGACCAGGCCATCCCTCTACTCACCCACACCCCCTGTTATTCTGCGGCGATGGCAACCTCACACCGCAGCGAACTAGTGAACCCTCGTACTCCTCTACGCGTGGGCATCCACTGCCACGTCTTCCTCGGCTCTGTGTCGTCCCCTTCCTAGGCCTCGCCATCGTCCACCGCCCTGGTGCTCTTGGCGCGGCATGGTCAACATGGTCAAGGAACAGCTTCCATCGGACGTGGGTTGTACATGGAGAGGCTGACAGCTGGGTCCACGGCCGCAGCAAGGAAGTGCCTCCTTATTACGTGCAAAATAATTATTCCTCCACCTGACAGCAGGGACCCACCGGACGGGCCACCGTATTTCGTGAAAAAACGTTTCCCTGACTGCTGGGACCCACCAGCTACATCTTCGCACGCAAGGAAGTGCATCCGAAAAAAACGATTCGCCCCCTGACTCCTGGAACCCACTATCTACATCTTCGCACGCAAGGAAGTGCGTCCGGGCAAAAAAAAACAAAACGATTTGCCCCCTGACTGCTGGGACCCACCAGCTACATCTTCGCAGGTAAGGAAGTGCCTGACAGTCGGGACCCACCTGGTCGAAGCGTACGTAGCGTTGTCATTCTGGTCGCGAACATGTACGTACATATATACTGGTGGATGTAGAGGCGTGCACGTGTCGTAGTAGAGGCGCGTACGTGTCGTAGTAGAGGCATGCATGTAGCATGTACACGTACGTACAGCAGCCAGGGTGCAAGAAAGAAAATACGGCCACATATGTGTACATACGGGCAGGGTCTTGAACGCCTACTCGCGCATATGTACGACCAGGGCTCGTGTACATGGCTGGGTCGGAATGGAGAAACAGCGTCCTCGTCGTGTTTATGGGGAGGCAACGGAATGCGTTGTGTTCAAGGGGAGGCAACGGAATGCGTCGTGTTCATCGGGAGGCAACAGAACGCGTGGGAGCCAACCGGCTGGGTCGAAACGGAATGCGTGGTCGTGTTCATACGGAGGGCTTGGACGGAACATGCGATGGAAACGAGGCCTGGCGTACCGCAAAACGGAGGAAACAGCCTTGTGTTCGACCGGCCATGTTCGAAACGGGATCCTATTCATCGGGAGGGGTCTGACGTACCGCAAAACGGAGGAAACGGACCTCCTACGGTCGAAACGGGGGTCCTATTGATCGAGAGGGGTGTGGCGTACCGCAAAATGGAGGAAACAGACCTCCTACGGTCGAAACGGGGGTCCTGTTGATCGAGAGGGGTGTGGCGTACCACAAAACTGACGAAACGGACCTCATACGGTCGAAACGGGGGGTCCTGTTCATCGGGAGGGGTGTGGCGTACCGCAAAACGGGACTCCACGGGATATTGTTCATCTCCACCGTCGACCTCCTCCAGCCTCCACGGGGTACCGTCGACCTCCTCCAGCCTCCACGGGCTCCTGTTCATCCAGCCTCCACCGCGCGCTACTACACCGGCTACTGTTCAACCACCCCTCCACGGGAACCCCTCCACCGTCTACTTATCAAACAGCCCTCCACACCACAGGGTCCTGTTCAACCACCCCTCCATGGGCACCCCTCCACCGTCTACTGTTCATCCAGCCCTCCACCACACCACGGGGTCCTATTCATCCAGAGGCAATGCCACCGCTCACTGTTCATCCAACCCCCCCCCCCCCCCCGCAATGCTCACTGTTCATCCCAGAGGCAGCATCGATCGGCTTCAGTTAGCAGCAATAGCGAAGGAATCGCTCGATCGGGTTCAGTTAACAGCCATCGATCGATCGCTCGGGTTCAGTAACGCGTAGCCTGCAGTGCAATCACTCGGCTTCAGTTAGAGCCCAACACCTCACTCGGGTTCAGTTAGAGCCAACGCCTCGCACACACGCGCGTACGTGTACAAGAGAAACGCGCATCGCTCGGCCCCCGACCTCCCACCGTAACCGGGAACTCCCCGAAATTTTCCTCACCCTTGCTTCTACCATGGTTTTTTTCCGTCATGGACGGCCCAAAGAATGTCATGCAACTGCGTCTCCGGCCCGCCCAGGACGAAAAGCCCATTTTCTGTCATGATTTTTTGTCATAGAAGTAGGAGTCCACCACATCTATGATGATACCGGGTTTTGTCACAATTATCATCATAGAAGTGTCATATGTATGACAGAAAAAAATTTCATTCGGCCCAAAATGTCACGGATGTGTCTTTTTTTTGTAGTGCTAACTTGCATGATATGAATGGAACTAACCCGGACTGACGCTGTTTTCAGGAGAATTGCCATGGTGTTATTTTTGTGCAGAAATAAAAGTTCTTAGAATGACCTGAAACTTCACGGAGAATATTTTTGGAATATATAAAAAATACTGGCGAAAGAATCAAGGCCTGTGTGAGCTCATCGTTCTCTCTGTCGGGAACGAACGTCCCTTGCTGCGCTGCAGCGATATACTTCTGAAGCTTCTTGACGGGTATTTCCAGTTGCTCGTCCGTCCAAACGCACTTCCTTGTCTCAGGGTACAACGCTCCCCTAACCCTGAAGAACCAAGTCCTTGAACGGTCTGGCCAGTGGAATGTATCTGGTTCGACCCCTTTAGCAAGAAGGTCATCCTCAGCCTTGTCCCACAACGACCGGGCTTTGAGGTAGCCACCTGACCCCGTGCGATGGTGATGCTCCTTCTTAGCAGCATTTATCTTGTTTGTCGCTAACATCTTCTTACTCTTCTCTGATGTCTTGTAGGCCACATATGCGGGCCACTGTGATATATTATCTTCTCAAATTGGCCGGTGAATTCTGGAGTCTTCCCTTTGTCGACAAACGTTGATTTCAACTCATTCTCCCACCTCTTGAATAGATCTGCCATCTTCTTAAGAGCATGAGCCTTGACCAATGGCTCTATAACTGGCTTCTCCAGATCCTCCTGTGGTGGTAGGGTGAAATTTGCCTTTAGCGTGGTCCAAAGATCATATTTCCACCTATCATTGACACAAGACACTTGAGGGTCTTCATTCTTAGGCTTATTCCGTTGGTAGATGCTGATCGGGATCATGTCCCTAACAAAAACCCCGCACTGGGCAGAAAATGCTTCCTTGGTCCGGCTGAGTTCAATCGGTTGGCCATCGCCCGCGATTGCTGTGATCGTGAACCTTTCATCTTGGAGCAACCTTGTCTTCGGGCCTCATCTCGTTACCAAAGTTTGGCTCGATACGAAGGGCTAGAAACGAAGAAAGAAGAGAGTTAATATGTGTACATACCAAAACAATTAATGCATCAATTAGCTAGTTAGCACAGGCTTAATTAATATATATACCTCACCGGACTTTGCAACAACTCCCTCCTCTGTTCCGTCACCGGAGCCGTCATCACGGCGGCCTTCTTCCACCAGCATTCGGTCACCGGAGCCATCATGATCATGTCCTCCCACCTCCATTGTTCGATCACCGGAGCCTGCTTCACCCTCTCCTTCCAGATCGTTGGTGTCGTTGAGATACGACATGACATCACCTCCGCCGAAGATTATATCCCCCAACAAATGTTCTTTTTCCAAGTCTCTTTGTTGATCCATAGTTTCTGCAAATATTACAACATGGCAAGTAATATACAAACATGACAGATGGATATATTAGTGGCAAACATAGACCTAGCTAGCTCGATGCTCCTACGGTTTGGGGTGGCATCGATAAAGCTTCTAGAGTTTGGGGTGGCCTCTACGCTTGTTGGATTTAACAAAATGGCGCCATTCTAGATGTGTAGAAAATGGTTCCTATTTTTCCTGATCTCATCTACCCTTCTATATGACACGTTGTCTAGTGTCAAAGGATTCAAGAAAACCATGGCTTTGTCATTAGGCGAAAGTAACAGGCGCATGATGGTACGAAGCTCTCCAAAGTTATTTTGGAACGGAGTCCCGGATAGGATAATTCGCTTTATGTTATTAAGTACAGCAAGAGCCTTCCGAATATCACTATTTGGAAGGTCTTTGCTAAACTTCCTAGCAGAAAGCGGATTATCCTATCCGGGACTCCGTTCCAGAATAACTTTGGAGAGCTTCGTACCATCATGCCCCGGTTAGTTCCGGCTAATGATGAAGCCATGGATTTCTTCAATGGTTTGACACAAGACAATGTGACATATAGAGCGTTACGTACTTGAGATCAGAAAATAAATGGATCAACTTGTGCACATCCATAATGGGGGCATTCTTGATAAATCTCTTATAAATCTCTGATGTCAGTTGAAGCTACGTCGGTATTTCCCCAAAGAGGAAGGGATGATGCAACACAGCGGCGGTAGGTATTTCCCTCAGATATGTATCGAACCAGTAGAAGAACTAAGCAACACAACGTAAACAGCCACACACAACAAATCCTAGCAACCCGATGTGTTAAAGGGGTTGTCAATCCCTTTCGGCTAACGGTGCCAGAAATTGGTGCGTGATGGGAGAAAGTTGTAAATAATGATAGATCGAACGCCAAATAAAATAAATTGCAGCAAGGTATTTTTGTGTTTTTGGATTAATAGATCTGACAATAAAAGCAAATAAATGTAGATCGCAAAGGAAAATAATACGAGAAAGAGACCCAGGGGCCGTAGGTTTCACTAGTGGCTTCTCTCGAGAAAAATAGCAAAGCGACGGGTGAACAAATTACTGTTGGGCAATTGATTGAACTTCAAATACTCATGATGATATCCAGGCAATGATCATTACATAGGCATCACGCCCAAGATTAGTAAATCGACTCTTCCCTGCATCTACTACTATTACTCCACACATCGACCGCTATCCAGCATGCATCTAGTGTATTAAGTTCATGGAGAAATGGAGTAATGCAATAAGAACAATGGCATCATGTAGACAATATCTATCTATGTAAATATAGACCCCATCGTTTTATCCTTAGTAGCAACGATACATACGTGCGGTTCCCTTTCAGTCACTGGGATCAAGCACCATAAGATCGAGCCCACTACAAAGCACCTCTTCCCATTGCAAGATAAATAGATCAAGTTGGCCCAACAAAACACAAATATCGAAGAAGAAATACGAGGCTATAAGAGATCATGCATAAAATAGATCAAAGAAACTCAAATACTTTCATGGATATAAAAAGATAGATCTGATCATAAACTCAAAGTTCATCGATTCCAACAAACACACCGCAAAAGAGTTACATCGTATGGATCTCCAAGAGACCATTGTATTGAGAATCAAGAGAGAGAGAGAGAGAGAGAGAGAGAGAGAGAGAGATGAAGCCATCTAGCTACTAACTATGGACCCGAAGGTCTACAAAGAACTACTCACGCATCATCAGAGAGGCACCAATGGAGGTGGTGAACCCCACCCGAGATGGCGTCTAGGTTGGATCTGGTGGTTGTGGACTCTGCGGTTGCTGGATGAATATTTCATCGACTCCCCTACGGTTATGGAAATATTGGGGTATTTATAGAGCAAAGAGGCGGTCCGGGCAGCACCCGAGGTGGGCACAACCCACAAGGGCGCGCGTGGGCCTCCTAGCGCGCCCTGGTGGGTTGTGCCTCCCTCGGGGCACCCCCCCAGGCGCAGCCAAGGCCCGTTGTGTTCCTTTTGTCCCATGAAAATTCTCCGTAAAGTTTCGTGGCATTTGGACTCCGTTTGATATTGATTTTCTGTGATGTAAAAAATAGCAACTGGCACTTGGCACTATGTCAATAGGTTAGTACCAAAAAATGATATAAAATGACTATAAAATGATTGTAAAACATCCAAGATTGATAATATAACAGCATGGAACAATGAAAAATTATAGATATGTTGGAGACGTATCGGCATCCCCAAGCTTAACTCCTACTCGTCCTCGAGTAGGGAAGTGATAAAAACAGAATTTTTGATGTGGAATGCTGCCTAACATGTCATATCATATTTCTTTTCTTTATAGCATGGACATTTGGACTTTTATATGGTTCGAACCAATAGTCTAGTTTTGACATGATAATTTAAATACTCAAGCATATCAACAATCAACCATGTCTTTCAAAATATCAACGCTAAAATAAGCTATCCCTAGCCCATCATGCTCAACCATTGATCTATTCAATAAACACGCTCGCATATTAGCTACACCCAATACTCAAGTACGATCATACTGCCTCCTAGTTGGTGCTTTTTATAAGAGAAGATGGAGACTCAAATTCAAAAAAAAAAATTGCGTAAAGTAAAAGATAGGCCCTTCACAGAGTGAAGTAGGGATTTGTAGAGGTGCCAGAGCTCAAAGCGAAAAACTTAGAGATAAAAACATTTTGGGAGGTGTATCCATCCCACCAACGAAAACGACTTAGAGTTCCCAATACTTTCCATGCATAGATATATCATAGGTGGTTCCCAAATAGAAAATAAAGTTTATTCCTTTCTCCACCATACTTTCACTTTCCATGGCTAACCCTATCCACGGGTGCCCTTCATACCAACACTTTGCAAGGAATTTACTATTTGACAACATAAGTAAATTCATTTTTTTCATTTCGGGACTGGGCATCCCTAATACCTTTGTCTTACTTTCGTGCAATGACAAGTGAATAAACACTCATCTTGAGAATAACAAATCTAGCATGGAAAATATTAGCCACCCCTCACTGCTCCACGAGCAAAACAAACACACAAAAGAGAAGTTTATTTTTGAAAATTAGAGATGGCACATGCAAATTTTCTTAGAACGACAAAAGAATACCGCATATAGGTATATATAGTGGACTCATGTGGCAAAACTGGGTTAAAGGTTTTTGAATGCACAAGTAGTGATCATACTTAGTGAAAAATGAAGGCTGGCAAAAGATTAGGAAGCGACCAACCAAGAAACAGATAATCTCATAAGCGAGCATTAAGCAGAACTAACACTGAATAATGCACCATAAGTAGGATACAATTTCATTGCATAACTATTGACTTTCATGCTTGCATAGGGAATCACAAACCTTAACACCAATATTCTTACTAAAGCATAATTACTCATCAAGATGACTCACATATCACATCATCATATCTCAAAACTATTACTAAGAATCAAGTTTATTTTGTCCAATGATCTTAATGAAAGTTTTTATTATATACTTCTTGGATATCTATCACTTTGGGACTAATTTTCATGTGTTGCTTTTGACAAGCTCAAACAAATATAAGTGAAGATCATGAGCATAATATTTCTTTCTCTCGAATTAATTTAAGTGAAGCAAGAGAGAATTTCTTGAAAATTTTACTAACTCTGAAATAAATCTAAGTGAAGCAAGAGATCATTTCTTCAAAAATACTAAGCACACTGTGCTCAGAAAGATATAAGTGAAGCACTAGAGCAATTCCAATGCTCATAAAAATTTAAGTGAAGCATAGAGAGAAATTCTAGCAAGTCATGCCATAATTTTGGCTCTCTCAAATAGGTGTGTCCAGCAAGGGATCAAGGCTAAAAACACAAAATAAAATAAGCAAATACTCATACCATACAAGACGCTCTAAGCAAAACACATAGTATGTGACAAATAAAAACATAGTTTCGAGTAAAATACCAATGGTTGTTAGAAGAAAGAGGAGATGCCACTCGGGGCATCCCCAAGCTTAGTTGGTTGCTCATTTTTGGATAATAGATTGGGATGCCGGGGCATCCACAACCTTAGGCTCTTCTACTCCTTATTCCTTCATCCATCGTAAGATAACCCAAAACTTGAAAACTTCAATCACACAAAACTCAACAAAACCTTCGTGAGATCTGTTAGTATAAGAATAATATATCACTACTATAAGTGTTGTATCAAACCAATTTATATTTTTTTCTTGCATTATATCTATTGTATTCCAACTTTTCTATGGCAAAAACTCATCAAAGAAAACCATAGAGCCATCAAAATAAGCACACAACACAAAGAAAACAGGATCTGTCAAAACATAACAATCTGTAGCAATCTGACTATTTCGAATACTTATGTAATTCCAAAAATTCTGCAAAATTAGGAAGACCTGAGTAATTTGTATATTGATCTACTGCAAGTGGAATTTGTATTTTATCGCTCTTTGCTAAAAAATGAAAAATAATTTTGTGAGCATAAAATTTTCTGTTTTTTCAGCAAGATCAAACAACTATCACCCAAGAAGATCCTAAAGGCTTTATTTGGCACAAACACTAATTAAAACATACAAACACAATCGTAACAGTAGAATAATTGTGCTAACGCACAAAAACAGGAAGCAAAAAAGCATAAATTTTATTCATTGGGTTGCCTCCCAACAAGCGTTATTGTTTTACGCCCTTAGCTAGGCATAAAGCAAGGATCTAGGTTTTGTCATCTTTCTTCTTAACTTTCATAGAGGTGCTTTCATCCTGGGGTTTTATAAACACAACATAAAACATATTATCCATAGTAGCCTTAGCGTTCCTAAGTTGATGTTTGTAACACCTCGGATGTAACTTACCATATTTATACTCCAACTCTTGCCATTTTAGGCTCTAAGTTATGAGATTCCCTCGTGGTTGGGTTGTGTCTTCATTTTGCATTTTGTTCATGTCATGAATTTCATATCATATCATCATGTGCATCGCATTTGCATACGTGTTCGTCTCATGCATCCGAGCATTTTTCCCGTTGTCCGTTTTGCAATCCGACACTCCTACGTCCTCCCGCGCCCCCTTTTGCCTCTTTTCATGTGCGGGTGTTAAACTTTCTCGAAATGGACCGAGATTTGCCAAGAGGACTTGGTACACCACCGGTAGACCGCCTGTCAAGTTTCGTGCCATTTGGAGTCCGTTTGATACTCCAACGGTTAACTGGGGAACCGTAAAGGCCTCGTGTGTGTTGCAGCCCAACACCCCTCCAAAGTAGCCCAATAACCCATCCAAACCCCCTCCATCGTCTCGGCCGTTCGATCACGATCTCATGGCCGAAAACCACTCTCCATTTGGACACTCCCACCTCCTTCTAGGTATAAATATGTGCACCACTCCACAAATCCCGGATGAAACCCTAGATCCAACTCTCTCTCCGCGCCGGACGTGTCCGCCCCTCGCCGGACAAAAGTCGCCGCCGCCCGCAGCCACTGGCGTGCCGCCACGTGGCGCACTGCCGCCTACCACCGCGCCGGCCCGCGGGGCCCGACCGCGGCCCTCCCGGCCCGTGCGTCGCGCGCCGCCGCCTGCCTTCCCCCGCGCGTGCCCGCGCCTCCCGCCGCCGCCGACCGCGCCCGCCGCCACCTCGCTCCGCTCCGGCTGCCGTGCCGCCTCCAGCACTGCATCTCGCCGCCCGCCGACGCCCAGCCGCCGCCCGCCGCCTCGCCGCCCCATGGCAAGATCCGGCGAGATCCGGCTCGGACCCGCCTTCTCTGGCGACCTCTACAGCTCCGGCCGCCGTCCATGACTATTCCGGCGAGCTTCCCTGGCGATCCTCGCGATCCGCGCCCAAAACCCTAGATCTCGCGGGGTATAATTCTTCTAAGTCCCTTTTCTGCAATATTTTCAAGCCCGGTTAATCATGCCATAACTTGTTGCATACCGCTCTGTTTTATGTGTGCTATATATCAAAATGTTTATCAGGATGTGCTCTTCATTTTGTTCCATTGTGCCATGCTTGTTTGAGTCCATCTTGATGCCCAAATCGTTGATGCAATAGTGCTATAAATTGTTAGGTGCTGATTCTTAGCAGAGTATGAGGATTTGTCATTTTTGCTACAATTGTTGTGTGCTGCATATGGTCTTGAGCTCTACATGTATTTTGATCTATGTCATGCCATCTTTACAGGGGTGTATGCCATGCATTTTTGTGATCTATGTGGTGACTAGCACAAGCATGCAAAGTAGCTCTCATGATATTGCTGATTTCAGGGACTTAGAATTTCACTAAGTCATTTCCCAGTTGTTATTTTTATGCCATGTGTTCTTGTTGCCGCAGTGAGATCCATGCTTCTTTTGAGTATGTTCAGTAAGGATGATTTTGACATATGGTTGTGCTCTATCCATCCATGTCCCTTTTTGCATTTATGGAGTGCCCTAGCATGACTTAACCTTGCTCTACATTTGCTATAAAATGTTCCTGGCAGATTGTTTACTTGTTAATCAATTTTCCCAAGGTTGTTGTAGTTGATCCATGCTTGCTTTGAACTTGTTCTTGCCATGGTTAGCTTCTTGAACATGTCTTCTTGCTGGTAGTATGCTTAGCTTGTCATGCAATGCCTTGTGATGAGTGAATCGAGCTCGCAAAGATGCCTTCATTATTCTATTGATGCCATGCTCAGTTTTCTGCTAAGTCTGAATCTGTTAACGAAACTTGCTATGTTTACATGGGTGCCATCATATCTTCTGATCCTTTTTGGCTTATGGTCAGTAAGGAACTTTTGTTCTATGCTTTGAGTAGATTCATGCCGTGCCTTTTTTCTATGTTCTGTTCCTGTAGCATGTTGTTATCTTGCTCTAAACATGTCTTCCTGATGTTAATTCCTGGCATGTTAGTATTTTCACTAAGTCTGTGAAGCTGATATCTTTTGCACTTTTGCCATGCTTGTTTGAACTTGCTCTTGTGTGTTTTAGCCGTAGCTCAGTGTTCATCTTTTGTCAAGCATCTTGAGTAGATAACTTCCATGTGCTTTGTTGCTATGTTGGAGTGCAGTAGCTTAGTTTCTTCTTGCATTCTAGATGACATTGTGTTGTTAATCGCAGAATTGTGCCATTCTTATTTTGCTTGCCATTTGCAAACCATGCATCCGTTTCCGGTGATCTTTATATCGATTTCGACCAAAATCAACTCATCTTTCCAATGGCGCACTTGGTTTGCCAAGTTGATTCCTTCATCAATCTTTTCCTTCCGGAGCACGCATATGCATTGCATATCACATCCCGCATGTCATGCCATGTTTTGCATCATGTTGCTTGCACATTGCACAGTGGTTGATTGTTGTTTCCTTTGCTGGTTTTCTTGCTTTGGGTAGAGCTAGGAGATGATTACATGATCGAGGAACCCAGTGAGTACGCTTATGAGGATCAAGCTTTCGTCAACTTGGAGAATTTTGCAGGCAAGATGACCATACCCTCGAAATCACTTCTATCTTTGCTTGCTAGTTATTCGCTCTATTGCTATGACGTGATACCTACCACTTGCTATATCATGCCTCCCATATTGCCATGTCAAGTCTCTAACCCACCTTTCCTAGCAAACCGTTGTTTGGCTATGTTACCGCTTTGCTCAGCCCCTCTTATAGCGTTGTTAGTTGCAGGTGAAGATGGAGTTTGTTCCTTGTTGGAACATGTTTATCTTTGGGATATCATTATTATATCTTGTTTACTTTAATGCACCTATATACTTGGTAAAAGGGTGGAAGGCTCGGCCTTATGCCTGGTGTTTTGTTCCACGCTTGCCACCCCTAGTTTCCGTCATATCGGTGTTATGTTCCTTGATTTTTGCGTTCCTTACGCGGTTGGGTGTTAAGGGAACCCCTTGATAGTTCGCTTTTCATAAAACTCCTCCAGCAAGGCCCAACCTTGGTTTTACCATTTGCCACCTAAGCTTTTTCCCTTGGGTTCCGTAGACTCAAGGGTCATCTTTATTTTAACACCCCCCCGGGGGGCCAGTGCTCCTCCGAGTGTTGGTCTGAACCGAGCCGCCTGCGGGGCCACCTCGGGGAAACTCGAGGTTTGGTTTTACTCGTAGCCTGTCTCATCCGGTGTTGCCCTGAGAACGAGATACATGCGACTCCTATTGGGATTTGTTGGCACATCGAGTGGCTTTGCTGGTCTTGTTTTACCATTGTCGAAATGTCTTGTAACCGGGATTCCGAGACTGATCGTGTCTTCCCGCTAGAAGGAATATCCTTCGTTGACCGTGAGAGCTTGTGATGGGCTAAATTGGGACACCCCTGCAGGGTTTTGAACTTTCGAGAGCTGTGCCCGCGGTTATGGGCAGATGGGAATTTGTTAATATCCGGTTGTAGAGAACTTGACACTTAACTTAACTAAAATGAATCAACCGCGTGTGTAGCCGTGATGGTCTATTTTCGGCGGAGTCCGGGAAGAGAACACGGTCTCGTGTTATGTTTGAATGTAAGTAGTTTCAGGATCACTTCTTGATCATTATAGCTTCTCGACCGAGCTTTGCTTCTCTTCTCACTATCATTTGCGTATGTTAGCCACCATATATGCTAGTGCTTGCTGCAACTCTACCTCACTACCTTTTTATACCCATAAGGTTAAATAGTCTTGATCGTGAGGGTGTGAGATTGATGAGTCCCCGTGACTCATAGATTACTTCCAAAAATAGATCCAGGTGCTGATGATGCCAGTGCAGGGGACGTGACCGAACTCAAGTGGGAGTTTGACAAGGATTCGGGACGTTACTATGTGTCTTTTCCGGACGATCAGTAGAGGAGCCCAGTTGGGGCAATCGGCGATCTAGCATTTGGGGTTGTCTTTTATTTATTTTGGTTCCGTAGTCAGACCTTGATTGTATTATGGATGATGTATGCTATATTTATGTATTGTGTGGAGTGGCGATTGTAAGCCAACTCTTTATCCCTTTCTTATTCAGTACATGGGATGTGTAAAGGTTACCCCTCTTGCGACATGCCTACTATGCAGTTATGCCTCTAAGTCATGCTCCGACACATGGGAGATATAGCCGCATCGTGGGTGTTACAATGTTCATCCTAACCTCCTTGATTTCCCGCAACAATCCAAGAGTAATGTTGATTAACATTATTGAAAACTCGTCGGATTATATCTAGAACGGGGACTTCCCTTTTGAGATTCACATCAAAGATTTTATTATCCCCCAGCAAATGTCTTAAATCATAGTCACCATTGTAAAGAATTTCATCTATCATAGGTTTTTCACGATTCATACCATAAAAATCAAAGATTTCCCTAGCTTCCCATATTATGTAATCAAATTCATTCATAAGGACAAGGGTAGCCAACTTTTTAGCCCTAGGACTCTTTATAATGGGAAGCTCGAAAAACAATCTTTGCAACGTAGGATGGGTACAAATAAATTTACTTTCAAGTTTCAGAACTAGTGCTGAAATAGCATCCGAATAAGATCTAGTAGTTTTAAGTATAGGTGCATCATCAAGACTTGGATTCCCAACACAATTGAAAAATTCTTGGATACGTTCTTTTCCCAAAACATTCTCTTGCCCCAAGATAAAAGTTTTAGCATCCAGATTACCCGTATGTCCAATTTTAGGAGTTAAGCCATCATCTGTTGGTGCCATACCGAAATCACTCATGATTGCAAGCAAATGATGGATCTGACAAGAAAATGGCGAACGAAAAAGAGGGGCAAATAAAACGGGAAATTTTTGTGAAGTGGAGGAGAGGAAAACAAGAGGCAAATGGCAAATAATATAAATTGCAAGGAGATGAGGTTTGTGATTAGGAACCTGGTATATGTTGAAGATCCTCCCCGGCAACGGCACCAGAAATTCCTTTTGATTTCGCCTGAAGCTACGTCGGTATTTCCCCAAAGAGGAAGGGATGATGCAGCACAATGGCGGTAGGTATTTCCCTCAGATATGAAACCAATGTTATCGAACCAGTTGGAGAACCAAGAAACACAAGTAAACAGCCCCTGCACACAGATAACAAATCCTCGCAACCCGACGTGTTAAAGGGGTTGTCAATCCCTTTCGGGTAACGGTGCCTAAAATCTGTGCGTGACGGGAGAAAGTTGTAAGTAATGATAGACTGAACGCCAAATAAAATAAATTGCAGCAAGGTATTTTTGTGTTTTTGGATTAATATATTTGAAAATAAAAGCAAATAAAAATAGATCGCAAAGGCAAATAATATGAGAAAGAGACCCGGGGCCGTAGGTTTCACTAGTGGCTTCTCTCAAGAAAAATAGCAAAGCGATGGGTGAAAAAATTACCGTTGGGAAATTTATAGAACTTCAAATACTAATGATGATATCCAGGCAATGATCATTACATAGGCATCACGTCCAAGATTAGTAAACCGACTCCTGCCTGCATCTACTACTATTACTCCACACATCGCCCGCTATCCAGCATGCATCTAGTGTATTAAGTTCATGGAGAAACGGAGTAATGCAATAAGAACAATGGCATCATGTAGACAATATCTATCTATGTAGATATAGATCCCATCGTTTTATCCTTAGTAGCAACGATACATACGTGTCGGTTCCCTTTCAGTCACTGGGATCAAGCACCATAAGATCGAGCCCACTACAAAGCACCTCTTCCCATTGCAAGATAAATAGATCAAGTTGGCCAAACAAAACCCAAATATCGGAGAAGAAATACGAGGCTATAAGAGATCATGCATAAAAGAGATCAAAGAAACTCAAATACTTTCATGGATATAAAAAGATAGATCTGATCATAAATTCAAAGTTCGTTGATCCCAACAAACACACCGCAAAAGAGTTACATCATATGGATCTCCAAGAGACCATTGTATTGAGAATCAGGAGAGAGAGAGAGAGAGAGAGAGATGAACCCATCTAGCTACTAACTACGGAACCGAAGGTCTACAAAGAACTACTCACGCATAATCGAAGAGGCACCAATGGTGGTGGTGAACCCCATCCGAGATGGTCTCTAGATTGGATCTGGTGGTTCTGGACTCTGCGGCAGCCGGATGAATATTTCATCGACTCCCCTAGGGTTCTGGAAATATTGAGGTATTTATAGAGCAAAGAGGTGGTCCGAGGGGCACCCGAGGTGGGCACAACCCACCAGGGCGCGCTTGGGCCTCCTGGCACGCCCTGGTGGGTTGTGCCTCCCTCGGGGCACCCCCCAGGCGAATCTAGGGCCCGTTGTGTTCTTATTGGCCCATAAAATTCTCCATAAAGTTTCGTGGCATTTGAACTCCATTTGATATTAATTTTCTGTGATGTAAAAACATGGAAAAAAATAGCAACTGGCACTTGGCACTATGTCAATAGGTTAGTACCAAAAATGATATAAAATGACTATAAAATGATTATAAAACATCCAACATTGATAATATAACAGCATGGAACAATAAAAAAATTATAGATACGTTGGAGACGTATCAATCTCGACCCCCCTCATGTCAAAGTTATCGGGGAGGGGGTATATCGACCCCCCTCATGTCAAAGTTATCATGGAGGGGGTATATATCGACAACGACAACATACATACATGGAAAAAATGTTATTGGGGAGGGGTATATCGACCCCCCCCCCTCATGTCAAAGTTTTCAGGGAGGGGGTATATCGACCCCCCCCCCCTCATGTCGAAGGTATCGGGGAGGGGGTATATATCGACAACGACGACATACATACACGGAAAAATGTTATCTGGGAGGAGTATATCGACCCCCCCCCCCTCATGTCGAAGTTATCGGGGAGGGGGTATATCGACCCCTCCCCTCATGTTGAATATATGTTTTTTTGCGAAATAATGTTGAATATATGTTGAATTCCCGAGAGAGTTAGGGTGTTCTAACGCGGCACTACATGATATATATAGGTGAGGGGGGATAACATCCGGTATATCGACCCCCCCCCCTCATCCGGTAATGTTCGGGGATAACATGCGGTAATGTTCATATATCATCATATCATCATCATCTACTACAAAACATTCGACATATTCTTTGCATATGAACATACAAACATTTGCATATTCTACAATAATATCACCAAAAAATCTATGAACATAAAAAATTCTAACTTTTGCATATGAACATACATACATAAAATTGTCCATGACACAATTCAACTTGAACAAAGGAAAAAAAGAAACGAAAACAGGGCGGCGGCATCGGCCGAAGTGCGGGCGACATCGGCGTCGGGACGGGCGGCGGCATCGGCCGAAGTGCGGGCGACATCGGCGTCGGGATGGGCGGCGGTGTTGGGGCACGCGGGGAGGAAGAGATGAGGGCGAACGGCGAGGTGCAGCTCACAGTTCGCGGGGAGCGGCGAGGTTGGGGCAGGTCTCGGCACTGACGGCGAGGTCGGGGCAGGGCTCGACGACAGCAAGGTCGAGGCAGGGTGCGGTGAGGCCGGGGCAGGGTCGACAGCGACGACGGAGACGCTGGACGGGGGCAGGGCAGCCTGGGGGCGTCGATGACCTCAGCGTCGTCGGGCGGCAACTGAAGATGAAATGTGAAAAACGCTAAGTGATGGCTTATTAGCAAAGGCTTTGGTCCCGGTTCGTGGCACCAACCGGGACCAATGCCCACCTTTGGTGTGGCACGAACTGGGACCAAAGGTGGGCATTGTTCCCGGTTGGTGCCACGAACCGGGAACAAAGGTGGCCATTCGTCCCGTTTCGTGGCACCAACCAGGACCAATGGCCTGCGCCTGCCAAAGCCGCGGTGCGGTGGGATGTTTAGTCCCACTTTGCTAGCTGAGGAGCGGCCACACCTGTTTATAAGCATTGCCCGCCATCTCTCCCGAACTCCTCTGAATTGCAGGCCTATGGGCCTAATCTCACACTGCTATGTCTGTGGGCCTACTGGGCCTTCTGCGGGCCTGAATCCTGGCCCAACTGGCTGGGTTTCTAGTCGTATTCAGGTCGTGGTGGCCAAGTAGGTGGCATTTTTTTGTTTTTTTGTTTTCTTTTTTGCTTTATTTTTTTCAGTTTGCTAGTGATTCTTTTGGCTATTAGGTCACAAAAATTATAAATTTTCTGTTAGTGCCATTAATTTTCAAATTTGAATAGTTTAAATTTGTGTGAATCACTAGTTTGTGAATAACTTTACTATAAAAATAGATTTTTGAGTGATACTTTTTCCTACTATTTAATATTATTGTGTTTTATCATTATATTAAATTTGTTATTGTGTTGATTCTTTTTGCTATTGAAGAATATTATAGTTTTGTTTTAGTTGATCATAAAAAATATTTTAATTGATTATTTTAAGTTCATTGTTTTTGTTATTAGTTCATTCTTTTTGCGCTAAATGACCTTGAAATTGAAAAGCACTACAAATGAACTCTGAAAGGGTTGAAAGTTGGCATGGTGTCATCATTTCACCCACATAGCATGTGCTGAAAAGTTTAGAGGGTTACGGCAAAAATTGGATGAACTTCTTGTACACAACGATTAATCTCTTTCGAAGTTTCAGAGTTACGCACGAAAACTAATCTATTACAAAAGGGATTTCATTTTTTTGAACTTATTTGAACTCCAGACTTTTTGTGTGTTCAAAATGCACCATTCAAAGCCACGTCATTAATTTTCAACCCATTCCAACTTCATTTGTTATTTTTCATGCATTTACTGATTTTTTAGCTATATGACCCTGAAATTGAAAAGCAGTACAAATGAACTCTGAAAAGGTTGAAAGTTGGCATGGTATCATCATTTCACCCACATAGCATGTGCTAAAAAGTTGAGACAGTTACGGCAAAAAATGGATGCACTTCGTGTACAAAACGGGCAATCTCTTTCGAAGTATCAGGGTTTCGGACGAAAACTCATCTGTTACAAAGGGATTTCAGTTTTTGAACTTATTTGAACTCCAGACTTTTTGTGTGTTCAAAATGCACCATTCAAAGCCACATCATCAATTTTAACCCCTTTGTGACTTCATTTGTTCTTTTCCATGCATTTACTAATTTTTTTGAGCTATATGACCCTGAAATTGAAAAGCACTACAAATGAACTCTGAAAAGGTTGAAAGTTGGCATGATATCATAATTTCACCCACATAGCATGTGCTAAAAAGTTGAGAGGCTTACGGCAAAAACTGGATGCACTTCATGTACAAAACGGGCAATCTCCTTCGAAGTATGAGGGTTTTGGACGAAAACTCATGTGTTACAAAGGGATTTCATTTTTTGAACTTATTTGAACTCCAAAATTTTTGTGTGTTGAAAATGCACCATTCAAAGCCACATCATCAATTTTCCAACCCTTTCTGACTTCATTTGTTATTTTTCATGATTTACTGATTTGTTTTGAGCTATATGACCCTAAAATTGAAAAGCACTACAAATGAACTCTGAAAAGGTTGAAAGTTGGCATGGTATCATCATTTCACACGCATAGCATGTTCTAAAAAGTTTAGAGGGTTATGACAAAAACTGGATGCACTTCGTGTACAAAACGGGCAATCTCTTTCGAAGTATCAGGGTGTCGGACGAAAACTCATTTGTTACAAAGGGATTTCATTTTTTTGAACTTATTTGAACTCCATACTTTTTGTGTGTTCAAAATGCACCATTCAAAGCCACATCATCAATTTTCAACCCTTTCTGCCTTCATTTCTTATTTTTCATGCATTTACTGGTTTGTTTTGAGCTATATGACCCTAGAATTGAAAAGCACTACAAATGAACTCTGAAGGGGTTGAATATTTGCTGGGTATCATCATTCCACCCACATAGCATGTGCTTAAAAGTTGAAAGGGTTAAGGAAAAACTGGATGCACTACATGTACAAAACGGACAATCTCTTTCGAAGTATCACGGTTTCATACGGAAACTCGTCTGTCACAAAAGGCATTTCATTTCTTCACATGTAACTGCAATGATATTCTAGATCAAAGGCACCATCATAATAGTTGTGGAGAGAAAGTCTTCACTTTTTCTTCACTTGTGTCGTTTGCTTATTGCGCCATAACCATGGATATTCTTCATCACTTAACAGGGTGCTTGGGTCAGCCTTGACTTTGAAGGGAGGAATTTCATGAAACTTTTCATAATCTTCAGACATGTCTATATTGCCCTCCAATCCCACGATGTTTCTTTTTCCTGAAAGAACTATGTGGCACTTTGGCTCATCGTATGATGTATTCGCTTCCTTATCTTATCTTTTTCTCGGTTTGGTAGACATGTCCTTCTCATAGGAAACCTGCGCCACATCATTGGCTAGGATGAATGGTTTGTCTGTGTACCCAAGATTGTTCAAATCCACTATTGTCATTCCGTACTATGGGTCTACCTATACCCCGCCTCCTAACATATTGACCCATTTGCATTGAAACAAAGGGACCTTAAAATCATGTCTGTAGTCAAGTTCCCATATGTCCACTATGTAACCATAATATGTGTTCTTTCCCCTCTTGGTTGCTGCATCAAAGCGGACACCGCTGTTTTGGTTGGTGCTTTTTTGATCTTGGGCGATCTTGTAAAATGTATGCCATTTATCTCGTATCCTTTGTAAGTCAATACAATCGAAGATGGTCCCCTGGACAACGAGTACAGCTCACCAGAAACAGTGTTGTCACCAACCAATTGCCGAAAGTCCTAATGTGTTCACATGTAATCCAGTCGTCACACTGCTCCGGGTGTTTGGAGCGCAAAATGTTCTTGTGTTCATCGACATACGGGGGAGTCCTGGACTAAGGGGTCCTCGGGCGACCGGCCTATTGGACATGGGCCGGACTGGTAGGCTATGAAGATACAAGACCGAAGACTCTCACCCGTGTCCGGATGGAACTCTCCTTGGCATTCGGATATGAAGATTCATTTCTCTGTAACCGACCTTGTATAACCCTGGTCCCCTCCGGTGTCTATATAAACCGGAGGGTTTTGTCCATAGGGACAATCATAATCACATAGGCTAGACTTTTAGGGTTTTAGCCATTATGAACTCGAGGTAGATCAACTCTTGTAATACTCATATTCATCAAGATCAATCAAGCAGGAAGTAGGGTATTACCTCCATAGAGAGGGCCCGAACCTGGGTAAACATCATGTCTCCTGTCTCCTGTTACCATCAACCTTAGACGCACAGTTCGGGACCCCCTACCCGAGATCCGCCGGTTTTGACACCGACATTGGTGCTTTCATTGAGAGTTCTGCTGTGCCGTCATCAGAAGGTTCGATGGCCCCATCCATCATCTACAACAACGCTGCCAGGGGGATGTCTTTCTCCCTGGCCAGATCTTCGTATTCGGCGGCTTCGCACTACGGGCCAACTTGCTTGGCCATCTAGAGAAGTTCGACAGCTATGCCCCTGGCCGTTAGGTCAGGTTTGGAAGCTCGAACTACATTGCTGATATCCGCGGAGACTTGATCTTCGACGGATTTGAGCCCATGGCAGCTGCTCCCTGCCACCATGATGAACATGACCTAAATCTGTCATCGGACCATACATAGGAGATTGCGCCTGTAAGCGCTCTGGCCCTGGATTCAGAGCAGCTTACGCCATCTGAAGATGGGAAGCTTAACCCCACCACGAAAGCCGCGGACTCAGCAGCGTTGGAGCCGCAC
Source organism: Triticum monococcum (assembly GCA_034509565.1). NCBI lineage: Eukaryota > Viridiplantae > Streptophyta > Magnoliopsida > Poales > Poaceae > Triticum > Triticum monococcum. The sequence continues at coordinate 74,077,190 of CM067843.1, forward strand.
ACAGACCCAACTTCGAGTGACGTCTACGTCACCGGACCCCCGGATTCATCTCCGGTCACTGGTTCCGAACTACGTGCATCCACGTCCGACGAGCCTTACCAAGTGCTGGTCGCAAATTCATTTCCGCGGACATCTTCCGGCACTCACCTTTAGGTGATGTGCTAAACTCATCAAAACCCTCTCTTTAGCAGGGGACTCACAGCCGAATTATATCCGGTTTGAACTGGGGGCTGATGACAGGGAATTTTGCTTCCCACCCACCTCCCACTTAATAGCCACTATCGAAGATCTAACCGACATGCTCGACTACGACTCCGGAGAGGAGCAGGCCCAAAACCCGCCATTTAATGGGCGTTGGACGGCCAGCTCCTCCTACGACGTGTACATGGTGGACACACCCAAAGAAATCAACGGCGATGACAAAGAAGACCTAGTGGAAGACAAACCTCCTGAGATACAGCCAAAGCGCCGACGACAGCGGCGCTGCTCTAAATCACGCCGTGAAAAAGACAGCAACACCGGCATAGGAGAAAACAATACTCTAGACAATGCCTGAGACAATGAAGACCCCATTCAGCCAACTTCTGAGCAGGACGAACGGGAAGATGGGCGAGTCAGCCCTGATGAACAGGCCGTGCACGAAGACTCAGAGGACAGTAATTATCTTCCACTCTCCGAGGATGAGGTGAGCCTCGGCGACGAAGACTTTATTGTGCCTGAGGAACCTCTCAAGCAGGAGCACTTTAAGCAACAGCTAATAGCCACTTCAAGGAGCCTGAAAAAGAAGCGGCAACAGCTTCAAGCTGATCAAGATCTGCTCAACGATAGATGGAGTGATGTCCTGGCAGCAAAAGAATATGGCCTCGAGCGCCCAACCAAAAGTTACCCGAAGCGTAAACTGCTACCCCAATTCGATTACGAAGCACTTGAGCCTGCACCATCAGCGCGCAATGCGACTGACCGACCACCACACGGCCGGGACAAAACGGCAACTCCAGCCGAACACTAGCCCGTACTACCTCGCGGTAAAGGCAGGGATAAAACAGCTCGGGCATACACGTATGATCTCCGGCAGGGCCTGAGGAATAAAGCAGGTCCGGTCAGATCGATCTACGGATCACGGGGGCATGCCCCGACGCGCGACGACGGCTATCAAGCCGAACATGGCAAGCACAATTACGTCCGAGCCGAAAACCGCAGACGGACTCCATCCGAACTACATCACGAACTGGCCCGATATAGAGACGCCGCACACCCTCTCTGCTTCACTGATGAAGTCAGGGAACATGAATCCCAGAAGGGTTCAAACCCGTGAATATCGAATCATATGATGGAACCACAGACCCCGCGGCATGGATTGAAGACTTCATTCTCCATATTCATATGGCCTGCGGCGATGATCTTCATGCCATCAAATACCTCCCCCTAAAACTCAAGGGGCCAGCCCGGCACTGGCTGAACAGCCTGCCCGAAAACTCCATTGGCAGCTGGGAGGACTTGGAAGAAGCCTTCCTTGACAACTTCCAAGGTACATATGTTCGATCTCCGGATGCCGACGACTTAAGTCACATAATTCAACAGCCCGGAGAGTCAGCCGGGAAATTTTGGACTAGGTTCCTAACTAAAAAGAACTAGATCGTCGACTGTCCGGATGCCGAAGCCCTAGCGGCCTTTAAACATAGCATCCGGGACACATGGCTTGCCTGACACCTCGGCCAAGAAAAGCCAAAGTCCATGGCAGCCCTCACGGCGCTTATGACCTGCTTTTGCGCGGGCAAAGATAGCTGGCTAGCCCGTAGCAATAACAATGCAAGCGAACCTGGCACTTCGGAAGCCAGAAATAGCAACGACAAGCCCCGACGCAATAGGCACAAGCGTCGAAGCAACAGTGATAATACCGATGACACGACGGTCAACGCCAGATTCAGTGGCTCCAAGTCCATACAGCGGAAGAAGGCATATAAAAGGAATAATCAAGGCCCTTCCTGCCTGGACCGCATACTCGATCGTCCATGTCTAATCCATGGCACCCCTCATAAAACAACCAATCATACTCACCGGAGTTGTTGGGTCTTCAAACAGGCCGACAAGTTAAATGCCGAAGACAAGGAGAAGGGGTCGCAAAGCGAGAATGATGATGAGGTGCCCCGTCCACCGAACAAGGGGGACAGAAGAAGTTTCCCCCTCAAATCAAAATGGTGAACATGATATACATTACCAATATCCCCAAGAGGGAGCGCAAGCGTGCGCTCAGGGACGTCTATGCGATAGAGCCAGTCGCCCCAAAATTCAACCCATGGTCGTCATGCCCGATCACCTTTGATCGCAGGGACCATCCGACCAGTATCCGTCATGGTGGTTCAGCCGCACTGGTCCTCGACCCAATAATTGATGGATTCCACCTCACACGAGTCCTCATGGATGGTGGCAGCAGCCTAAACCTGCTCTATCAGGATACAGTGCGCAAAATGGGCATCGATCCATCAAGGATCAAGCCCACCAAAAGTACCTTTAAAGGAGTTATACCAGGTGTAGAGGCCCGCTGCTTGGGCTCAATCACATTGGAGGTCGTCTTTGGATCTCCCGACAACTTCCTAAGTGAAGAGTTAATCTTCGATATCGTCACCTTCCGCAGCGGCTATCAGGCACTGCACGGATGAACCACGTTTGCCTGATTGAACGCGGTGCCGCACTATACTTATCTCAAGCTCAAGATGCCCGGACCACGCGGTGTCATAACAGTCAATGGAAACACGGAGCGCTCCCTTCGTACCAAGGAGCACACTGCTGCCCTAGCAGCAGAGGTACAGAGCGGCCTTCACAAGCAAAACCTTAATTCGGCGGCCATGCTCCCGGACACTATCAAACGAGTCTGGACTACCCTGCGGCAGGACAATCCAGCTCGTCAGGAGCTCGATTAGCAATTCGACCTCTGCCTCAGTCCTGACCAAGTGGTAGCATACGTACCGCGCGTACATAACTATGCACTAAAAATACCATGGGCAGAGACAGAGGCATAACCATACTGTGATCCACAATACGGCTCGACCTTCCGATGACACACATACGCTTACTTTTCCTTTTATCCTTTTTAGGTTTCTTTTCACAGGCCCCTCTCGACGGTCTGATAAATTGGTCCTTTCGGAGGACGGATACACCAAGGTGACAAGTAGCACAGACGTATAGGGGAATCTCTAGATGTCCTTCTTGGCGATCATTCTACCTGTTTTCACGACCCATACATAGCCCCCCTTGGTCTTGGCATGTTACATAGCCAATGTTGCTTATCACACTTTTTGTTCAAGTATGCTTTGACGTATTAATCAAAATTATAATGGAAACAGTTTGCGGCCCAACATATGTGGCACTAGCTTACTACTTTATTTTTTATTTCGCTATTTTAATTTGCTTCCGTACACCTTGGTACGCTGTAATTTTCAAGGGGCTTTATTGCGCCCCACACTATGGCAACAAGTCCGAACACTTTTACAGTATAGTTCGGCACCCCGAATTTAGCATTATATGCATTGGCTCCGAATCATGTCTTTGGTAAATAGTTGGGTTGCCCGGCTCCTGTGCTTACTACCTTACGTTCCGCTATATCGGCTTGGGTAGTAAAGAGAGAACTACTGCAATTGTGTCCTGGTTTATCCGGATGACCACCTTAGTAGAGAAAGCCGAAAACTGACTGTCATGATGCGGCGTGAGCCGGTCAGCTCTTCGGAGGTTTCAAATCTTTAGTGATTTTATGCGACAAATCAGTTCTTATCCGATCAGGTGTTTATAGCACCCTAGTTCGGATACTAGGGGTTGTGCCTATGTTTTTATTGTCAAACTCCTATGGCTAAGTGAGGGTGATAAAGCCACATAGTCCGATTGCCTAGTTCGTTGCGCTAAACACCTCCTTTAAGGACCAAACTCTTGGATAAAGAGTGCTTAGATTCATCCCGAACACCCCCGTACTACCTACATGGGGGCTGAAGCCGACGACTGGCCAACTCCCAGACTTGATAAAACGGACGCACAGGAGGTAAAACTTTAAATAGACAAACAACAAAGCATTATATTATATATCAAGCCTTGTTTTCATCATACAGGACGGGATAACATGAATGTATTCATTCAAACATAATGTCCTTAGTACATTGTTCCGCCATAACGCGGGACCCATTTAGAACATCCCCAAAATACCGCTCGGGCGTGCGGTGCTCCTTGCCCTCGGGCGGTCCTTCGGCCGCGAGCTTGACGGCATCCATCTTCGCCCACTGTATCTTGACACGGGCGAAGGCCATCCGCGCACCTTCTATATATGAAGACCGACCCCTTGATAACGTCAAGCCGAGGTCAGGCATTGACCAGCCGCTTCATGAGTTCGAAGTAGCTGCCGGGTAGGGCCTCCGCAGGCCACAGCCGGATTATTAAATCCTTCATGGCTAGTTCGGCCACCCTATGTAGCTCGACCAGCTGTTTTAGCTGGTCGCTAAAGGGCACCGGATGTTCTGGCGCAAGGTATTGTGACCAGAACAGCTTCTTCGTTGAGCTCCCCTCTTCGGCTCAGAAGAATTCCGCAGCATCAGAAACACTGCATGGCAGATCCACAAACGCCCCTGGAGAACTCCAAATCTGGGTCAATAAGAGATACCTCTTCTTCACATACTTGCTTTGCATATTGAAAGCCTTACCCGCCGCGATTTTCTTGGCCTCTTGGATTTCTTGGAGGGCGCCTTGGGCTTCGGTCTAGGACTCTTGCGCGCTTTGGCGGGCCTTAGCAAGTTCGGACTCTTGGTCCGCATTCTGGCGCTCCAAGGACTTGCATTTCTGCACAACATCCTGGAGCTCCTGCTGGACCTCGCTAACCCTGGCCTCGGTTTTTTCACGAGCGGCTTGTTCCTTTGCCGCTCTCTCCTTGGCCTCCGCCGGCACCTTCTCGAGGGCCTCCACTTTGTCCGCCGCCCCTAATAAATGTCATGGCACTATGATCAGCTCACATCATTCATCCCTTCCGGACATACACAAGATCATTGCATACCTTGGGTATCCTCCAGCAACTTAATCCTTTTTCGTACGGTCGAGCTCTTCCTCAGTCGGTTCCAGCTTGTGCTTCAGTCCAGAGACTTCGGCAGCATGATAAGTCGCGGCTAGCAGCAACACGTGCATATTCACACAGACATATATGATTAGTCTCCTACGAAAAACTATTTGATCCTCGGTTCGGCTTTTCTTTCCGAACACCGGACAGAGTCTCAAGGGCTACTGTCTATACTATAACTTTCTTTTCACACAAATGCAGCGCTTACCTCAAAGCCTGTTAGAAGGCTTGCGCAGTCTTCGGTCAATCCGATCTTCGCGGACTGAATCTTCTCAATCACCACACCCATGAGGGTACGGTGTTCCTCAATGATGGAAGCACTTTGCAGCGCTTCCAGTAGAGTATCCGGTGCCTCTGGTTGGACAGAAGTCACCGGTGGGATAGGCATACCTCCTTCTTTCGAAGGAGGCTACTTGCCAGACTCCGGAGCCGTATAGGTCTTCGGAGCCGTATCCGGCTGGGGGCCGAATTGGACATGGCCCCCATCGCCAGTCTCCATGGAGATCTGCTCCCCCATGTGTCCGACGGCTGAGGTCTGGCCCCCTGGCGTTTCCCTGATGACCTCCTGCATCTCTCCCTGGCCTGGGATCCTTCGGGACATCACCTCGGTATCATCCATTGCCCTGGGAGAGGAGGCCGCCGGAAGGGACCCGTTGTCCATCACCTTTGGGTCCAGCGAGTTCCCCGAAGACGAGATTCGCTCGCGGGCGGAATGAGCCGGACTGCAAAACCATGATTCAACATGTTAGAACTATGAATTAAAAGAGGCTGATATATGAATGCGTCGGGGTCTTTGAGTACTCATGAGTCGGCCAGGGGCTTGTCTCCGGGGTGCCGTTCCGGGCTGCTATCGATGTCCCACGCGGAGTTATCCGCGAGGAAGACCTTCCCCTTCTTGGACGCCTCCGCCTCCAGATCTGTGGAGGCCGCCCTCTTCTTTTCCCCCTCGATGAGGGATTTGCTTTCTTATTCCTCTTCCTCCTCATCATCTTCGCGATGGAGGAGTGAGTTTCAGCATCTTCGGACGCCATGTCCAAAGTTGGCCTTCTTCTTGGCCTTCTTCTCCGGCGCCACGTAGGGCGCCTGAACCAGCATCTTCGTCAAAAGCGGGATGGCTGGTTCCTCAGGCAACGGAGCCGAACACCGAATTTGCTCCGCCTTCTTTGTCCAACACTGAAAAAGCAAATAGGGAAGTCAGGACATCCTCCTTGAGCAAGCAAGAAAGGGTACATCTTGAAGCACGGAAAACTTACCGAACTGGCGGGATGGGCCAGATTGTGCCCGCAGTCCTCGGTTGTCTCCAGCCACGTCTCATTGGCCTTGAAGAGCACCTTCCAGATATCTTCGTGCGTAGTTCCGAAGAATTGTCGCAAGGTCTTGTGTTTGGCCGGATCGAACTCCCATAGATGGCAAGCCCGGTTCTAGCATGGAAGGATTCGGCGAATTAGCATCACCTGAATCACATCGACAAGCTTGACGTTCTTGTCCATCAAGCTCATGATGTGCATCTGAAGTGCTGTCAGCTCGTCCGACGAAGACCAATCCAGGCCCTTCTCTTGCCAGGAGGTAAGCCGCATTGGGGCCCCGGATTTGAATTCGAGGGCCACGACCCAGGCAGCGGTCGCGGGGCTCTGTGACATAGAACCACAGCTTCTGCCACCCCTTGACGGTCTCCACGAAGGTGCCTTTGGGCCACGGGATGTTGGGCATTTTGCTCACCATGGCGCCTCCGCACTCTGCATGTTGGCCACCCACCACCTTCGGTTTCACATTGAAGGTCTTCAGCCATAATCTGAAGTGGAGTGGGATGCGGAGGAAAGCCTCGCACACGACAATAAATGTCGATATATTGAGGAAGGAGTTGGGGGGCAGATCGTGGAAATCCTGCCCGTAGTAGAACATGAGTCCGCGGACAAATGGATAGAGAGGAAATCCCAGCCCGCAGATGAAGTGAGGGATGAACACGACCCTCTCATGGGGCTCCGGAGTGGGGACGATCTATCCCTTAGCAGGAAGCCGATGGGCGGTTTCCTTGGCCAAATATCTGGCCTCCCGAAGTTGGACGATATCCTTCTCCTTGATGGTGGAGGCCATCCACTTGCCCTGCGCTCCGGACATGGTTGGAGTGCTTTCTTGAGGCGGGAAGGATGAGAACTTGGGCGCTGGAGCTCGAGAGTGGGTAGGTGGGAAGAGAGAAGGCGTGGGTGAAAGATGTTAATCCTTATCTCCTTATAAAGGCAGTGAATATCAAGCGCCTCCGGACTCGCCATAAAACTCGCATATTCCCCAGGGGCCATGTTGATGGCACGTTTGGATTACCCATACCCGTATTGATGAGAATCCCGCAATAGGGGGACACGATCTCTGCTTTGACAAGACGTGCCAATAAAGCCACGTCTCGAAATATGGAGCGACGGGCCGAAAAAAATGGTTCGAAATAATGACCGGGTGGTGATGTAGTGTCACATTGCAAAAAGTTGTCAGCAGATTGAACTCGTGAAATATTATACTCTCTGCGGTGGTGTACGGAACTTGTTTTGTAGAGTCGAACACGTTCCTTGTGTTCGAAGGCTATTTTGGAGTATTCGGGGGAGGAACCCGCCTTGCAATGCCAAAGACAATCTGCACGCCAGACACCTTGTCATTGAAGCTTGGCTCAGGGGCTACTGAGGGAGTCCTGGACTATGGGGTCCTCGGACGACTGACCTGTTGGACATGGGTCGGACTGATAGGCTACGAAGATACAAGACCGAAGACTCTCACCTGTGTCCGGATGGGACTCTCCTTGGCATGGATGGCAAGCTTGGCATTCGGATATGAAGATTCCTTTCTCTGAAACCGACCTTGTATAACCCTAATCCCCTCCGGTGTCTATATAAACCAGAGGGTTTAGTCCGCAGGGACAATCATAATCACATAGGCTAGACTTTTAGGGTTATAGCCATTACGATCTCGGGGTAGATCAACTCTTGTAATACTCATATTCATCAAGATCAATCAAGCAGGAAGTAGGGTATTACCTACATAGAGAGGGCCCAAACCTGGGTAAACATTGTGTCTCCTGTCTCCTGTTACCATCAACCTTAGACGCACAGTTCGGGACCCACTACCCGAGATCCACCGGTTTTGACACCGACAGTCACCAAGGTAGAGTTCTCTAGAACTGTGTAGTGTGCTTGATACCAAGAATGCCCGTCCCTACATATTATTGAGTCCCCTCCAAGCGTGCCTTTTCCAATAAGTCTCCCCTCATACCACGATTGAGGGAGACCAATCTTCTTAAGGCCAGGAATGAAGTCAACACAAAACCCAATGACATCCTCTTTTTGATGGCCCATGGGGATGCTTCCTTCTGGACAAGCACGATTACAGACATATTTCTTTAGGACTCCCATGAACCTCTCAAAGGGGAACATATTGTGTAGAAATACAGGGCCCGGAATAACAATCTCATCAACTAGATGAATTAGGACGTGCGTCATGATATTGAAGAAGGATGGTGGGAACACTAGCTCAAAACTAACAAGACATTGTGCCACGTCACTCATTAACCTTGGTAGGATTTTTGGATCGATCACCTTCTGAGAGATTGCATTAAGGAATGCACATAGCTTCACAATGGCTAATCGAACATTTTCCGGTAGAATCCCCCTCAATGCAACCAGAAGCAGTTGCGGTATAATCACGTGGCAGTCATGAGACTTTAGGTTCTGGAAATTTTTCTATGGCATATTTATTATTCCTTTATATTCGACGAGAAGCCAGACGGGACCTTCATACTGAGCAGGCATTCAAAGAAGATTTCCTTCTCTTCTTTGGTAAGAGCGTAGCTGGCAGGACATTAATACTTCTTTGGAGGCATGCCATCTTTTTCGTGCAAACGTTGCAGGTCCTGCCATGCCTCCGGTGCATATTTTGTCTTCCCATACACTCCCAAGAAGCCTAGCAGGTTCATGCAAAGGTTCTTCATCATGTGCATCACATCGATTGAAGAGAGGACCTCTAGGTCTTTCCAGTAGGGTAGGTCCCAAAATATAGATTTCTTCTTCCACATGGGTGTGCTTCCCTTAGCGTCATTCAGAACAGATAGTCCTTCGGGGCCCTTTCCAAAGATTACTTTGAAATCACTGACCATAGCAAGTACGTGATCACTGGTACGCATGGCGGGCTTCTTCTGGTGATCTGCCTCGCCTTTGAAATGCTTGCCTTTCTTTCGACATTGATGGTTGGTCGGAAGAAATTGACGATGCCCCAGGTACACATTCTTCCTGCATTTGTCCAGGTATATACTTTCGGTGTCAGCTAAATAGTGAGTGCATGCGTGGTATCCCTTGTTTGTCTGTCCTGAAAGGTTACTGAGAGCAGGCCAATCATTAGTGGTTACAAATAGCATTGCATGCAGGTCAAATTTCTCATGTCTGTGCTCATCCCACACACGTACACCGTTTCCATTCCATAGTTGTAAAAGTTCTTCAACTAATGGCCTTAGGTACACATCAATGTTGTTGCTGAGTTGCTTAGGGCCTTGGATGAGAACTGGCATCATAATGAACTTCCGCTTCATGCACAACCAAGGAGGAAGGTTATAGATGCATAGAGTCATGGGCCAGGTGTTGTGATTGCTGCTCTGCTCCCCGAAAGGATTAATGCCATCTGCACTTAAACCAAACCATACGTTCCTTGCGTCACCTGCAAACTCCTCCCAGTACTTTCTCTTGATTTTTCTCCACTGCGGCCCGTCAGTGGGTGCTCTCAACTTCCCGTCTTTCTTACGGTCCTCTCTATCCCATCGCATCAACTTGGCATGCTCTTTGTTTCTGAACAGACGTTTCAACCATGGTATTATAGGAGTATACCACATCACCTTGGCAGGAACCCTCTTCCTGGGGGCTCACCGTCAACATCACCAGGGTCATCTCGTCTAATCTTATACCGCAATGCACCGCATACCAGGTGAGGGAATCCTGGACTAAGGGGTCCTCGGGCGTCCGGCCTGTTATCTATGGGCCGGACTGATGTGCTGTGAAGATATGAAGATCGAAGACTGTACACGTGTCCGGATGGGACTCTCCTTGGTGTGGAAGGCAAGCTTGGCGAACAACTATGAAGATTCCATATTATGTAACCGACTCTATGTAACCCTAGATCCTCCCAGTGTCTATATAAACCGGAGGACTTAGTCCAGAGGGGGGATACTCAATACCGTAGTCATACATGCTAGACTTCTAGGGTTTAGCTATTACGATCTTGTGGTAGTTCAACTCTTGTAACACTCGTATTCATCAAGATCAATCAAGCAGGAAGTAGGGTATTACCTCCATAGAGAGGGCCCGAACCTGGGTAAACATCATGTCCCCTGTCTCCTGTTACCATCAACCTTAGACGCACAGTTCGGGACCCCCTACCCGAGATCCGCCTGTTTTGACACCGACATTGGTGCTTTGATTGAGAGTTCCTCTGTGCTGTCGCTGAAAGGTTTGATGGCCCCTCCAATCGTCAATAATGGTGCTGTCTACGGAGAAACTTTCCTCCCTGGACAGATCTTTATGTTCGGCAGCTTCGCACTACAAGCCAACTCGTTTGGCCATCTAGAGCCGATCGAAAGCTACGCCTCTGGCCATCAGGCCAGATTTGGGAGCTTGAACTACGTCATGGACATCCGTGGAGACTTGATCTTCGCCGGATTCGATACCGCGGTAGCCGCTCCCGATCACCCCGATGATCATGACTTAAATATGTCATCGGGCCGCAGCCAGGAGATCGCTCATGTAACCGCTCTGGTCCTAGAGCCGGAGCAGGTTGCGCCATCCAAAGATGGGAGGATTAACCCCACCACAGAGGTTGCAGATTCCACGGTGTTGGAGCCGCACATGGACCTGGTCTCACTCGATGCCTATGCCACCGGAACACCGGACTCATCTCTGGCTGTAGGTCCCGAACCACGCGAGCCCGCGGACACCGAGCTTGATCGTTTATCGATCTTCGAATTCAGCACCGCAGACATCTTCCGGCACTCGCCTCTGGGCGATGTGCAAAACTCATTAAAAAGTCTGTCCTTAGCGGAGGACTCTCAACCGAATTATATCCGGCTCGAACTCGGGGCTGACGATGGAGAATTTTGCTTCCCACCCGCCACCCACTTTATAGCCACGGTCAAGGATTTGACCAGCGAACTTGATTACGACTCCGAGGACATCGACGGTATGGACAACGATGCCTGAGAAGAAGAAGACTAGAACCCGCCGTTCACCGGACGATGGACGGCCACTTCCTCATATGATGTATACATGGTGGATGCACCAAAGGAAAACAGTGGCGACGACAAGGAAGACCCAGCTGAGGATAAACCTTCCGAAATACAGTCCAAGCGCCGGCGTCAGCGGCGCCGCTCTAAGTCACATCGCAGTAAAGATAGCAACACCGGCACAGGAGAAGATGACACTCCGGAAGGTGTCGAAGACAACGAAGACCCCGTCGACACAACAAACGAACAAGATGAACGAGAAGGTGCTGACGTTAGCCCTGTTAAACAGGCCACGCACAAAGATTCGGAGGACGATAGTTACCTTCCGCTGTCCGAGGACGAGGTGAGCCTCGTCATCGAGGATTTCATCATGCCTGAGGAACCTCTTGAGCAGGAGCGCTTCAAGCGCCAGCTAATAGCGACTGCAAGGAGCCTGAAAAAGAAGATGCAGCAGCTCCAAGCTGACTAGGATCTGCTCAACGATAAATGGAATGATGTCCTAGCAGCCGAAGAATACGGCCTCAAGCGCCCAACCAAAAGCTACCCAAAGCGTAAATTGCTACCTCAGTTCGACGAGGAGGCGCTGGAATATATACCACCATCATACAATGCGGCTGACCAACCACCGCATGGTTGGGACAAAACGGCAGCTCATGCCGAACACCAGCCCGCCCCGCCTCGTCACTCAAGCAAAGGTAAATTCGCCCACGGCCATACATATGACCTCCGGCGGAACCTGAACAATAAAGCAGGACCTACCAGATCAATCTACAGATCGCGAGGACGCACCTCGACACGTGACAACGGCCACCTATTTGTATGTGAGAAACCCACTCATGTGCAGGCCGAACACCGCAGACGGACTCCATCAGAGCTGCGTCACGATACGGCCCGATACAGAGGCCCCTCACACCCTCATTGCTTCACTGATGAGGTCCTGGACCATGAATACCCCGAAGGATTCAAGCCCATGAACATAGAATCATACGATGGGACCACGGACCCCGTGGTGTGGATCGAAGACTTCATTCTCCACATCCATATGGCACGCGGAGATGACCTTCATGCCATCAAATACCTCCCTCTAAAACTCAAGGGGCCAGCTCTGTTGGGGAACATAGTAATTTTAAAAAAATTCCTATGCACACGCAAGATCATGGTGATGCACAACAACGAGAGGGGAGAGTGTTGTCTACATACCCTCGTAGACCGGAAGCGGAAGCGTTATAACAACGCGGTTGATGTAGTCGAACGTCTTCACGGCCCGACCGATCAAGCACCGAAACTACGGCACCTCCGAGTTTTTGCACACGTTCAGCTCGATGACGATCCCCGGACTCTGATCCAGCAAAGTGTCGGGGATGAGTTCTGTTAGCATGACAGCATGGTGACGATCTTGATGTTCTACCGTCGCAGGGCTTCGCCTAAGCACCGCTACAATATTATCAAGGATTATGGTGGAGGGGGCACCGCACACGGCTAAGAGATCAATGATCAATTGTTGTGTCTCTGGGGTGCCCCCCTGCCCCCGTATATAAAGGAGTGGAGGAGGGGGCCGGCCAAGGAGGGTGGCGCGCCCAAGGGGGGGAGTCCAACTCCCACCGGGAGTAGGACTCCCCTTTTTCCTATTAGGAGTAGGAGAGGGAAGGAAGAGGAAGGAGGGAGGAAGGAAAGGGGGGCGGGCCCCCTCCCAATTCGGATTGGGCTTGGGGGGGCGCGCCCCCTCCCTTCCTCCTTTCCCCTCCATTCCACTAAGTCCCAATAAGGCCCATATACCTCCCGGGGGGTTCCGATAACCTCCCGATGATCCGGTATTGTCCCAATCTTACCCGGAACCTTTCCGGTGTCCAAATATAGTCGTCCAATATATCGATCTTTATGTCTCGATCATTTCGAGACTCCGCGTCAAGTCCGTGATCACATCCGGGACACCGAACAACCTTCGGTACATCAAAATATATAAACTCACAATGAAACTCTCATAGTAACGTTAATCGTGCGGACCCTACGGGTTCGAGAACAATGTAGACATGACCGAGACACGTCTCCGGTCAATAACCAATAGCGGAACCTGGATGCTCATATTGGCTCCTACATATTCTACGAAGATCTTTATCGATCAGACCGCATAACAACATACGTTGTTCCCGTTGTCATCGGTATGTTACTTGCCCAAGATTCGATCATCGGTATCTCAATACCTAGTTCAATCTCGTTACCAGCAAGTCTCTTTACTCATTCCGTAATACATCATCTTGCAACTAACTTATTAGCTGCATTGTTTGCAAGGCTTAAGTGATGTGTATTACCGAGAGGGCCCAGAGATACCTCTCCGACAATCGGAGCGAGAAATCCTAATCTCGAAATACGCCAACCCAACATGTACCTTTGGAGACACCTGTAGAGCACCTTTATAATCACCCAGTTACGTTGTGACGTTTGGTAGCGCACAAAGTGTTCCTCCGGTAAACGGGAGTTGCATAATCTCAGTCATAGGAACATGTATAAGTCATGAAGAAAGCAATAGCAACGTACTAAACGATCAGGTGCTAAGCTAATGGAATGGGTCATGTCAATCACATCATTCTCCTAATGATGTGATCCCGTTAATCAAATGACAACTCATGTCTATGGTTAGGAAACATAACCATCTTCGATTAACGAGCTAGTCAAGTAGAGGCATACTAGTGACACTTTGTTTGTCTATGTATTCACACAAGTATTACGTTTCCGGTTAATACAATTCTAGCATGAATAATAAACATTTATCATGATATAAGGAAATAAATAATAACTTTATTATTGCCTCTAGGGCATATTTCCTTCAGTCTCCCACTTGCACTAGAATCAATAATCTAGATTACATAGTAATGATTCTAACACCCATGGAGCCTTGGTGTTGATCATGTTTTGCTCGTGGAAGAGGCTTAGTCAATGGGTCTGCTACATTCAGATCTGTATGTATCTTGCAAATCTCTATGTCTTTCACCTGGACTAGATCCCGGATGGAATTGAAGCGTCTCTTGATGTGCTTGGTTCTCTTGTGAAATCTGGATTCCTTTGCCAAGGCAATTGCACCAGTATTGTCACAAAAGATTTTCATTGGACCCGATGCACTAGGTATGACACCTAGATCGGATACAAACTCCTTCATCTAGACTCCTTCGATTGCTGCTTCTGAAGCAGCTATGTACTCCGCTTCACATGTAGATCCCGCCATGACGCTTTGTTTAGAACTGCACCAACTGACAGCTCCACCGTTTAATGTAAATACGTATCCGGTTTGCGATTTAGAATCGTCCGGATCAGTGTCAAAGCTTGCATCAACGTAACCATTTACGATGAGCTCTTTGTCACCTCCATATATGAGAAACATATCCTTAGTCCTTTTCAGGTATTTCAGGATGTTCTTGACCACTGTCCAGTGATCCACTCCTGGATTACTTTGGTACCTCCCTGCTAGACTTATAGCAAGGCACACATCAGGTCTGGTACACAGCATTGCATACATTATAGAGCCTATGGCTGAAGCATAGGGAACATCTTTCATTTTCTCTCTATCTTCTGCAGTGGTCGGGCATTGAGTCTTACTCAACTTCACACCTTGTAACACAGGCAAGAATCCTTTCTTTGCTTGATACATTTTGAACTTCTTCAAAACTTTGTCAAGGTATGTGCTTTGTGAAAGTCCAATTAAGCATCTTGATCTATCTCTATAGATCTTAATGCCCAACATGTAAGCAGCTTCACCGAGGTCTTTCATTGAAAAACTCTTATTCAAGTATCCCTTTATGATATCCCGAAATTCTATATCATCTCCGATTAGCAATATGTCATCCACATATAATATCAGAAATGCTACAGAGCTCCCACTCACTTTCTTGTAAATACAGGCTTCTCCAAAAGTCTGTACAAAACCAAATGCTTTGATCACACTATCAAAGCGTTTATTCCAACTCCGAGATGCTTGCACCAGTCCATAAATGGATCGCTGGAGCTTGCACACTTTGTTAGCTCCTTTTGGATCGACAAAACCTTCCGGCTGCATCATATACAACTCTTCCTCCAGAAATCCATTCAGGAATGCAGTTTTGACATCCATCTGCCAAATTTCATAATCATAAAATGCGGCAATTGCTAACATGATTCGGAAAGACTTAAGCATCGCTACGGGTGAGAAGGTCTCATCGTAGTCAATTCCTTGAACTTGTCGAAAACCTTTTGCGACAAGTCGAGCTTTGTAGACAGTAACATTACCGTTAGCGTCAGTCTTCTTCTTGAAGATCCATTTATTTTCAATTGCTTGCCGATCATTGGGCAAGTCAACCAAAGTCCACACTTTGTTCTCATACATGGATCCCATCTCAGATTTCATGGCTTCAAGCCATTTTGCGCAATCTGGGCTCACCATTGCTTCTTCATAGTTCGTAGGTTCATCATGATCTAGTAGCATGACTTCCAGAATAGGATTAACGTACCACTCTAGTGCGGATCTTACTCTGGTTGATCTGCGAGGTTCAGTAGTAACTTGTTCTGAAGTTTCATGATCATCATCATTAGCTTCCTCACTAATTGGTGTAGGTGTCACAGAAACCGGTTTCTGTGATGTACTACTTTCCAATAAGGGAGCAGGTACAGTTACATCATCAAGTTCTACTTTCCTCCTACTCGCTTCTTTCAAGAGAAACTCCTTCTCTAGAAAGGATCCATTCTTAGCAACAAATGTCTTGCCTTCGGATCTGTGATAGAAGGTGTACCCAACAGTCTCCTTCGGGTATCCTATGAAGACACATTTCTCCGATTTGGGTTCGAGCTTATCAGGTTGAAGCTTTTTCACATAAGCATCGCAGCCCCAAACTTTCAGAAACGACAACTTTGGTTTCTTGCCAAACCATAGTTCATAAGGCGTCATCTCAACGGATTTTCATGGTGCCCTATTTAACGTGAATGCGGCCGTCTCTAAAGCATAACCCCAAAATGATAGCGGTAAATCTGTAAGAGACATCATAGATCGCACCATATCAAGTAAAGTACGATTACGACGTTCGGACACACCATTACGCTGTGGTGTTCCGGGTGGCGTGAGTTGCGAAACTATTCCGCATTGTTTCAAATGTAAACCAAACTCGTAACTCAAATATTCTCCTCCACGATCAGATCGTAGAAACCTTATTTTCTTGTTACGATGATTTTCAACTTCATTCTGAAATTCTTTGAATTTTTCAAATGTTTCGGACTTATGTTTCATTAAGTAGATATACCCATATCTGCTTAAATCATCTGTGAAGGTGAGAAAATAATGATATCCGCCACGAGCTTCAACATTCATTGGACCACATACATCTGTATGTATGATTTCCAACAAATCAGTTGCTCTCTCCATAGTACCGGAGAACGACGTTTTAGTCATCTTGCCCATGAGGCACGGTTTGCAAGTACCAAGTGATTCATAATCAAGTGGTTCTAAAAGTCCATCAGTATGGAGTTTCTTCATGCGCTTTACACCGATATGACCTAAATGGCAGTGCCACAAATAAGTTGCACTATCATTATCAACTCTGCATCTTTTGGCTTCAACATTATGAATATGTGTATCACTACTATCGAGATTCATCAAAAATAGACCACTCTTCAAGGGTGCATGACCATAAAAGATATTACTCATATAAATAGAACAACCATTATTCTCTGATTTAAATGAATAACCGTCTCACATCAAACAAGATCCAGATATAATGTTCATGCTCAACGCTGGCACCAAATAACAATTATTTAGGTCTAATACTAATCCCGATGGTAGATGTAGAGGTAGCGTGCCGACCGCGATCACATCGACTTTGGAACCATTTCCCACGCGCATCGTCACCTCATCCTTCACCAGTGTTCGCTTAATCCGTAGTCCCTGTTTCGAGGTGCAAATATTAGCAACAGAACCAGTATCAAATACCCAGGTGCTACTGCGAGCTCTAGTAAGGTACACATCAATAACATGTATATCACATATACCTTTGTTCACCTTGCCATCCTTCTTATCCGCCAAATACTTGGGGCAGTTCCGCTTCCAGTGACCAGTCTGCTTGCAGTAGAAGCATTCAGTTTCAGGCTTAGGTCCAGACTTGGGTTTCTTCTCCTGAGCAGCAACTTGCTTGCTGTTCTTCTTGAAGTTCCCCTTGTTCATCCCCTTGCCCTTTTTCTTGAAACTAGTGGTCTTGTTGACCATCAACACTTGATGCTCCTTCTTGATTTCTACCTCCACAGCTTTTAGCATTGCAAAGAGCTCGGGAATTGTCTTATCCATCCCTTGCATATTATAGTTCATCACGAAGCTCTTGTAGCTAGGTGGAAGTGATTGGAGAATTCTGTCAATGACGCAATCATCCGGAAGATTAACTCCCAGTTGCATCAAGTGATTATTATACCCAGACATTTAAGTATATGCTCACTGACAGAACTGTTCTCCTCCATCTTGCAGCTATAGAACTTATTGGAGACTTCATATCTCTGAATCCGGGCATTTGCTTGAAATATTAGCTTCAACTCCTGGAACATCTCATATGCTCCATGACGTTCAAAACGTCGTTGAAGACCTGGTTCTAAGCCGTAAAGCATGGCACATTGAACTATCGAGTAGTCATCAGCTTTGCTCTGCCAGACGTTCTTAACATCGTCAGTTGCATCAGCAGCAGGCCTGGCACCCAGCAGTGCTTCCAGGACGTAATTCTTCTGTGCAGCAATGAGGATAATCCTCAAGTTACAGACCCAGTCCGTATAATTGCTACCATCATCTTTCAACTTTGCTTTCTCAAGGAACGCATTAAAATTCAACGGAACAACAGCACGGGCCATCTATCTACAATCAAACATAAACAAGCAAGATACTATCAGGTACTAAGTTCATGATAAATTTAAGTTCAATTAATCATATTACTTAAGAACTCCCAATTAGAAAGACATCCCTCTAATCTTCTAAGTGATCATGTGATCCAAGTCAACTAAACCATAACCGATCATCACGTGAAATGGAGTAGTTTTCAATGGTGAACATCACTATGTTGATCATATCTACTATATGATTCACGCTCGACCTTTCGGTCTCAGTGTTCCGAGGCCATATCTGCATATGCTAGGCTCATCAAGTTTAACCTGAGTATTCTACGTGTGCAAAACTAGCTTGCACCCGTTGTAGATGGACGTAGAGCTTATCACACCCGATCATCACGTGGTGTCTGGGCATGACGAACTTTGGCAACGGTGCATACTCAGGGAGAACACTTTTATCTTGAAATTTAGTGAGAGATCATCTTATAATGCTACCGTCAATCAAAGCAAGATAAGATGCATAAAAGATAAACATCACATGCAATCAATATAAGTGATATGATATGGCCATCATCATCTTGTGCTTGTGATCTCCATCTCCGAAGCATCGTCGTGATCACCATCGTCACCAACGCGACACCTTGATCTCCATCGTAGCATCGTTGTCGTCTCGCCAATCTTATGCTTCTACGACTATCGCTACTGCTTAGTGATAAAGTAAAGCATTACAGGGCGATTGCATTGCATACAATAAAGCGACAACCATATGGCTCCTGCCAGTTGCCGATAACTTGGTTACAAAACATGATCATCTCATACAATAAAATTTAGCATCAGGCCTTGACCATATCACATCACAACATGCACTGCAAAAACAAGTTAGACATCCTCTACTTTGTTTGTTGCAAGTTTTACGTGGCTGCTACGGGCCTAGCAAGAACCAATCTTACCTACGCATCAAAAACCACAACGATAGTTTGTCAAGTTGGTGCTGTTTTAACCTTCGCAAGGACCGGGCGTAGCCACACTCGGTTCAACTAGAGTTGGAGAAACTGACACCCGCCAGCCACCTGTGTGCAAAGCACGTCGGTAGAACCAGTCTCGCGTAAGCATACGCGTAATGTCGGTCCGGGCCGCTTCATCCAACAATACCGCCGAACCAAAGTATGACATGCTGGTAAGTAGTATGACTTATATCGCCCACAACTCACTTGTGTTCTACTCGTGCATATAACATCAACACATAAAACCTAGGCTCGGATACCACTGTTGGGGAACGTAGCAATTTCAAAAAAATTCCTACGCACACGCAAGATCATGGTGATGCACAGCAACGAGAGGGGAGAGTGTTGTCTACGTACCCTCGTAGACCGGAAGCGGAAGCGTTATAACAACGCGGTTGATGTAGTCGTACATCTTCATGGCCCGACCAATCAAGCACCAAAACTACGGCACCTCCGAGTTTTTGCACATGTTCAGCTCGATGACGATCCCCGGACTCCGATCCAGCAAAGTGTCGGGGATGAGTTCCGTCAGCACGACGGCGTGGTGACGATCTTGATGTTCTATCGTCGCAAGGCTTCGCCTAAGCACCGCTACAATATTATCGAGGATTATGGTGGAGGGGGGCACCGCACACGGCTAAGAGATCAATGATCAATTGTTGTGTCTCTGGGGTGCCCCCCTGCCCCCGTATATAAAGGAGTGGAGGAGGGGGGCAGCCAAGGAGGGTGGCGCGCCCAAGGGGGGGAGTCCAACTCCCACCGGGAGTAGGACTCCCCTTTTTCCTATTAGGAGTAGGAGAGGGAAGGAAGAGGAAGGAGGGAGGAAGGAAACGGGGGGGGCTCCCAATTTGGATTGGGCTTGGGGGGGGCGCCCCCTCCCTTGCTCCTTTCCCCTCCTTTCCACTAAGGCCCATATACCTCCCGGGGGGTTCTGATAACCTCCCGGTGATCCGGTATTGTCCCAATCTTACCCGGAACCTTTCCAGTGTCCAAATATAGTCGTCCAATATATCGATCTTTATGTCTCGACCATTTCGAGACTCCTCGTCAAGTCCATGATCACATCCGGGACTCCGAACAACCTTCGGTACATCAAAATATATAAACTCATAATGAAACTGTCATCATAACGTTAAGCATGCGGACCCTACGGGTTCAAGAACAATGTAGAAATGACCGAGACACATCTCCGATCAATAACCAATAGCGGAACCTCAATGCTCATATTGGCTTCTACATATTCTATGAAGATCTTTATCGGTCAGACCACATAACAACATACGTTGCTCCCTTTTTCATCGGTATGTTACTTGCCCGAGATTCGATCGTCGGTATCTCAATACCTAGTTCAATCTCGTTACCGGCAAGTCTCTTTACTCGTTCCGTAATACATCGTCTTGCAACTAACTTATTAGTTGCATTGCTTGCAAGGCTTAAGTGATGTGTATTACCGAGAGGGCCCGGAGATACCTCTCCGACAATCGGAGCGACAAATCCTAATCTCAAAATACGCCAACCCAACATGTACCTTTGGAGACACCTGTAGAGCACCTTTATAATCACCCAGTTACGTTGTGCCGTTTGGTAGCACACAAAGTGTTCCTCCGGTAAACAGGAGTTGCATAATCTCATAGTCATAGGAACATGTATAAGTCATGAAGAAAGCAATAGCAACATACTAAACGATCGGGTGCTAAGCTAATGGAATGGGTCATGTCAATCACATCATTCTACTAATGATGTGATCCCGTTTATCAAATGACAACTCATGTCTATGGTTAGGAAACATAACCATCTTCGATTAACGAGCTAGTCAAGTAGAGGCATACTAGTGACACTTTGTTTGTCTATGTATTCACACAAGTATTACGTTTCCGGTTAATACAATTCTAGCATGAATAATAAACATTTATCATGATATAGGGAAATAAATAATAACTTTATTATTGCCTCTAGGGCATATTTCCTTCAAGCTCGGCATTGGCTAAACAGTCTGCCTGAAAATTCCATCGGCAGTTGGGAGGACTTGGAAGAGGCTTTCCTCGATAACTTCCAAGGTACATATGTTCGACCTCCGGACGCTGATGACTTAAGCCATATAGTCCATCAGCCCGGAGAGTCCGCCAGGAAATTCTGGACAAGGTTCCTAACTAAAAAGGACCAAATCGTTGACTGCCCAGACGCTGAAGCTCTGCTACCTCTTGAGCACTGCGTTGGTTTTCCCCGAAGAGGAAGGGATGATGCAGCAAAGTAGCGTAAGTATTTCCCTCAGTTTTTGAGAACCAAGGTATCAATCCAGTAGGAGGCTACGCACGAGTCCCTCGTACCTGCACAAAACAAATAAATCCTCGCAACCAACGCAAATAGGGGTTGTCAATCCCAATAAGGCCACTTACGAGAGTGAGATCTGATAGATATGATAAGATAATATTTTTGGTATTTTTATGATAAAGATGCAAAGTAAAATAAACGCAAAGGAAATAGCAAAGGAAATAACTAAGTAGTAGGAGATTAATATGATGAAGATAGACCCGGGGGCCATAGGTTTCACTAGTGGCTTCTCTCGAGAACATAAGTATTCTACAATGGGTGAACAAATTACTGTTGAGCAATTGACAGGATTGAGCATAGTTATGAGAATATCTAGGTATGATCATGTATATAGGCATCACGTCCGAGACAAGTAGACCGACTCCTGCCTGCATCTACTACTAATACTCCACTCATCGACCGCTATCGAGCATGCATCTAGAGTATTAAGTTAAAAATAGAGTAACGCCTTAAGCAAGATGACATGATGTAGAGGGATAGACTCATGCAATATGAAGAAAACCCCATCTTGTTATCCTCGATGGCAACAATACAAAACGTGCCTTGCTGCCCCTACTATCACTGGGAAAGGACACCGCAAGATTGAACCCAAAGCTAAGCACTTCTCCCATTGCAAGAAAGATCAATCTAGTAGGCCAAACCAAACTGATAATTCAAAGAGACTTGCAAAGATAACCAATCATACATAAGATAATTCAAAGAAGATTCAAATATTATTCATAGATAGACTTGATCATTAACCCACAATTCATCGGTCTCAACAAACACACCGCAAAAAGAAGATTACATCGAATAGTTCTCCACAAGAGAGGGGAGAACATTGTATTGAGATCCAAAAAGAGAGAATAAGCCATCTAGCTACTAACTATGGACCCTTAGGTCTGAGGTAAACTACTCACACTTCATCGGAGAGGCTATGGTGTTGATGTAGAAGCCCTCCGTGATCGATGCCCCCTCCGGCGGAGCTCCAGAACAGGCCCCAAGACGGGATCTCGTGGATACAGAAAGTTGCGGCGGTGGGATTAGGGTTTTGGCTCCATATCAGATCGTTTGGGGGTACGTAGGTATATATAGGAGGAAGGAGTATGTCGGTGGAGCAACAGGGGGCCCATGAGGGTGGAGGGCATGCCTGGGGGGGGGGGGGGTAGGCGCGCCCCCTACCTCGTGGCCTCCTCTTTTCTTTCTTGGCATAGGGTCCAAGTCTCTCGGGTCTTGTTCGTTGAGAAAATCACGTTCCCGAAGGTTTCATTCTGTGTGGACTCCGTTTGATATTCCTTTTCTTCGAAACCCTAAAACAGGCAAAAAAACAATTCTGGGTTGGGCCTCCGGTTAATAGGTTAGTCCCAAAAATAATATAAAAGTGGATAATAAAGCCCAATAATGTCCAAACAGTAGATAATATAGCATGGAGCAATCAAAACTTATAGATACGTTGGAGACGTATCAAGCATCCCCAAGCTTAATTCCTGCTCGTCCTCGAGTAGGTAAATGATAAAAACAGAATTTTTGATGCTGAGTGCTACTTGGCATAATTTTTAATGTAATTCTTCTTAATTGTGGTATGAATATTCAGATCCGAAAGATTCAAGACAAAAGTTCATATTGACATAAAAATAATAATACTTCAAGCATACTAACTAAGCAATTATGTCTTCTCAAAATAACATGGCCAAAGAAAGTTCATCCCTACAAAATCATATAGTTTAGTCATGTTTCATTTTCGTCACACAAGAATGCTCTCATCGTGCACAACCCCGATGACAAGCCGAGCAATTGTTTCATACTTTAGTAATCTCAAACCTATAAACTTTCACGCAATATATGAGCGCGAGCCATGGACATAGCACTATGGGTGGAATATAATATAATGAGGGGGGTTATGTGGAGAAGACAAAAAGGAGAAAGTCTCACATCAACGAGGCTAATCAATGGGCTATGGAGATGCCCACCGATTGATGTTAATGCAAGGAGTAGGAATTGCCATGCAACGGATGCACTAGAGCTATAAATGTATGAAAGCCCAACAAAAGAAACTAGTGGGTGTGCATCCAACTTGCTTGCTCACGAAGACCTAGGGCACTTGAGGAGGCCCATTGTTGGAATATACAAGCCAAGTTCTATAATGAAAAATTCCCACTAGTATATGAAAGTGACAAAACAAGAGACTCTATATCATGAAGATTATGGTGCTACTTTGAAGCACAAGTGTGGCAAAGGATAGTAACATTGTCCCTTCTCTCTTTTTCTCTCATTTTTTATGGCCTTTCTCTCTTTTTGGGCCTTCTCTTTTTTTATGGCCTTTCTCCTTTTCATATTCCTCACTTGGGACAATGCTCTAGAAAATGATGATCATCACACTTCTATTTATTTACAACTCAATGATTACAACTCGATACTAGAACAAAGATGACTCTATATAAATGCCTTCGGCGGTGTACCAAGATATGCAATGGACCAAGAGCGATATGTATGAATGATTATGAACGGTGGCTTTTGCTACAAATACTATGTCGACAACATGATCATGCTAAGCAATATGACAATAATGAACGTGTCATGATGAACGGAATGATGGAAAGTTGCATGGCAATATATCTCGGAATGGCTATGGAAATGCCATAATAGGTAGGTATGGTGGGTATTTTGAGGAAGATATAAGGAGGTTTATGTGTGAAAGAGCGTATCATATCACGGGGTTTGGATGCACCGGCGAATTTTGCGTCAACTCTCAATGCACGGTACCGAAGAGGCTAGCAAGGATGGAAGAGTGAGAGTGCGTATAATCCATGGATGCAACATTAGTCATAAATAACTCACATACTTATTGCAAAAATCTACAAGTCATCAAAAACCTTGGTACTACGCGCATTCTCCTAGGGGGATAGATTGGTAGGAAAAGACCATCGCTCACGCCCGACCGCCACTCATAAGGAGGACAATCAAATAACACCTCATGTTTCAAATTTGTTACATAACGTTTACCATACGTGCATGCTACGGGACTTGCAAACTTCAACACAAGTATTTCTCAATTTCACAACTACTCAACTAGCACGACTTTGATATTATTACCTCCATATCTCAAAACAATCATCAAGCATCAAACTTCTCTTAGTATTCAAAACACTCTTAAGAATTTTTTTACTAACTTCGAATACCTAGCATATTAGGATTTTAAGAAAATTACCATGCTATTAAGACTCTCAAAATAATCTAAGTGAAGCATGAGATATCAATAGTTTCTATAAAACAAATCCACCACCGTGCTCTAAAAGATATAAGTGAAGCACTAGAGCAAAATTATATAACTCAAAAGATATAAGCGAAGCACATAGAGTATTTTAACAAATTCCAAATCATGTATGGCTCTCTCAAAAGGTGTGTACAGCAAGGATGATTGTGGTAAACTAAAAAGCAAAGACTCAAATAATACAATATGCTCCAAGCATAACACATATCATGTGGCGAATAAAAAAATAGTTCCAAGTAAAGTTACCGATAGAAGTAGACGAAAGAGGGGATGCCTTCCGGGGCATCCCCAAGTTTTAGCTTTTAGGTGCCCTTAGATTATCTTGGGGGTGCCATGGGCATCCCCAAGCTTAGGCTCTTGCCACTCCTTGTTCCATAATCCATCAAATCTTTACCCAAAACTTGAAAACGTCACAACACAAAACTTAAAGTAGAAAATCTCATGAGCTCCGTTAGCAAAAGAAAATAAAAGACCACTTCAAGGTACTGTAATTAACACATTATTTATTTATATTGTTGTTATTCCTAATGTATTACAACTTCTCTATGGTTTATAAACTATTTTACTGGCCATAGATTCATCAAAATAAGGAAACAACACACGAAAAACAGAATCTGTCAAAAACAGAACTGTCTGTAGTAATCTGTAGCTAGAGAAAGATCTGGAACCCCAAAAATACTAAAATAAATTTCTGGACGTGAGGAATTTATTTCTTAGTCGTCTTCAAAAATAATTAACTAAATATCACTTTCCAAATAAAAATGACAGCAGTTCTCGTGAGCGCTAAAGTTTCTGTTTTTTACAGCAAGTTTAACAAGACTTTCCCCAAGTCTTCCCAACGGTTCTACTTGGCACAAACACTAATTAAGCACAGAAAACACAACCAAAACAGAGTCTAGATAAATTATTTATTACTAAACAGGAGCAAAAATCAAGGAATAAAAATAAAACTGGGTTGCCTCCCAACAAGCGCTATCGTTTAACGCCCCTAGCTAGGCATAACAAGCAAGAATAGATCTAGGTATTGCCATCTTTGGTAGGCAATCCATAAGTGGCTCTCATAATAGATTCATAAGGTAATTTAATTTTCTTTCTAGGAAAGTGTTCCATGCCTTTCCTTAATGTAAATTGGAATCTAATATTTCCTTCCTTCATATCAATAATTGCACCAATCGTTCTAAGGAAAGGTCTACCAAGAATAATAGGACATGAAGGATTGAAATCTAGGTCAATAACAATAAAATCTACGGGCAAATAATTCCTATTTTCAACAATAAGAACATCATTAATTCTTCCCACGGGTTTTTTAATAGTGGAATCCGCAAGGTGCAAGTTTAGAGAGCAATCATCAAAATCACTGAAACCTAACAAATCACAGAAAGTCTTTGGAATCGTGGAAACACTAGCACCCAAATCACATAAAGCATAGCATTCATGGTCTTTAATTTTAATTTTAATAGTTGGTTCCCACTCATCATAAAGTTTTCTAGGTATAGAAAGTTCCAATTCAAGTTTTTCTTCATAAGATTACATCAAGGCATCAACGATATGTTTAGTAAACGCTTTATTTTGACTATAAGCGTGAGGAGAATTTAGCACGGATTGCAACAAGGAAATACAATCAATCAAAGAGTAATTTTCATAGTTAAATTCCTTGAAATCCATAATAGTGTGTTTAGCAATATCTAGGGTTTTAATTTCTTCAATCCCACTTTTATCAAATTTAGCATCAAGATCAACAAATTCCGAATTCTTGGAACGCCTTCTAGGTTAAGGTGGATCATATTCAGTCCCATCATTATCAAGATTCATATTGCAAAACAAAGATTTAATAGGGGACACATCAATAACTTTTAGATCTTCATCTTCATTTTCATAGGAACTAGAAGAACACGCTCTTATAAAGGCATCTTTCTTATCACGCATCCTAGCGGTTCTTTATTTGCACTCATCAATGGAAATTCTCATGGATTTGAGAGACTCATTGATATCATGCTTAGGTGAAATAGATCTCAGTTTCAAAGATTCAACATCAAGAGAAATTCTATCAATGTTCCTAGCCAAATCATCAATCTTAAGAAATTTTTCTTCAATCATAGCATTGAAATTCTTTTGCGAAGTAATAAATTATTTAATATTAGACTCAAAATCAGAGGGCGTCTTATTATAATTTCCATAAGAATTGTTGTAGGAATTACCATAATTATTAGAGGAATTACTAGGATAAGGCCTAGGGTTGAAATTTCCTCTATACGCGTTGTTACCAAAATTGTTCCTACCAACAAAATTCACATCCATAGATTCATTATTT
Organism: Triticum monococcum; assembly: GCA_034509565.1. Lineage (NCBI taxonomy): Eukaryota > Viridiplantae > Streptophyta > Magnoliopsida > Poales > Poaceae > Triticum > Triticum monococcum. Next base: position 74,104,238 of record CM067843.1, read on the forward strand.
TTATCAATCAAAGTAGACAAGGGCATATCATTAGGATCAGAAGAAACACTCTTATTAGCAAATAATTCCATTAGTTCATCCATCTTTCCACTCAAAACATTAATTTCTTCTACCGCATGCACCTTTTTATTAGTAGATCTTTCAGTATGCCATTGAGAATAATTAACCATAATATTATCTAGGAGTTTAGTAGCTTCTCCTAAAGTGATTTCCATAAAAGTGCCTCCCGCGGCTGAATCTAAAAGATTTCTAGAAGCAAAATTCAATCCGGCATAAAAAATTTGAACAATCATCCACAAATGTAAACCATGAGTAGGGCAATTACGTATCATTAATTTCATTCTCTCCCAAGCTTGTGCAACATGTTCATGATCAAGTTGCTTAAAATTCATAATATCGTTTCTACCTCTTGAGCAACATGTTCATGATCAAGTTGCTTAAAATTCAAGTTGCTTAAAACGAGAGGCAAATGGCAAATAATGTAATGCGGGAGATAAGGGTATGTGATGGGTACTTGGTATGTTGACTTTTGCGTAGACCTCCCCGGAAACGGCGCCAGAAATCCTTCTTGCTACCTCTTGAGCACTGCGTTGGTTTTCCCCGAAGAGGAAGGGGTGATGCAGCAAAGTAGCGTAAGTATTTACCTCAGTTTTTGAGAACCAATGTATCAATCCAGTAGGAGGCTACGCGCGAGTCCCTCATACCTGCGCAAAACAAATAAATCCTCGCAACCAACGCAAATAGGCGTTGTCAATCCCTATAAGGCCACTTACGAGAGTGAGATCTGATAGATATGATAAGATAATATTTTTGGTATTTTTATGATAAAGATGCAAAGTAAAATAAAGGCAAAGTAAATAGCAAAGGAAATAACTAAGTAGTAGGAGATTAATATGATGAAGATAGACCCGGGTGCCATAGGTTTCATTAGTGGCTTCTCTCGAGAACATAAGTATTCTACGGTGGGTGAACAAATTACTGTTTTGCAATTGACATAATTGAGCATAGTTATGAGAATATGTAGGTATGATCATGTATATAGGCATCATGTCCGAGATAAGTAGACCGACTCCTGCCTGCATCTACTACTATTACTCCACTCATCGATCGCTATCCAGCATGCATCTAGAGTATTAAGTTAAAAACAGAGTAACGCCTTAAGCAAGATGACATGATGTAGAGGGATAGACTCATGCAATATGAAGAAAACCCCATCTTGTTATCGTCGATGGCAACAATACAAAACGTGCCTTGCTGCCCCTACTGTCACTGGGAAAGGACACCGCAAGATTGAACCCAAAGCTAAGCACTTCTCCCATTGCAAGAAACGTCAATCTAGTAGGCCAAACCAAACTGACAATTTGAAGAGACTTGCAAAGATAACCAATCATACATAAAAGAATTCAGAGAAGATTCAAATATTATTCATAGATAGACTTGATCATAAACCCATAATTCATCGGTCTCAACAAACACACCGCAAAAAGAAGATTACATCGAATAGTTCTCCACAAGAGAGGGGGAGAACATTGTATTGAGATCCAAAAAGAGAGAAGAAGCCATCTAGCTACTAACTATGGACCCGTAGGTCTGAGGTAAACTACTCACACTTCATCGGAGAGGCTATGGTGTTGATGTAGAAGCCCTCCATGATCGATGCCCCCTCCGGCGGAGCTCCGGAACAGGCCCCAAGATGGGATCTCGTGGATACAGAAAGTTGCGGCGGTGGAGTTAGGGTTTTGGCTCCGTATCTGATCGTTTGGGCGTACATAGGTATATATAGGAGGAAGGAGTACGTCGGTGGAGCAATAGGGGGCCCACGAGGGTGGAGGGCACACCTGGGGGGTAGGCGTGCCCCCCTACCTCGTGGCCTCCTCTTTTCTTTCTTAACATAGGGTCCAAGTCTCCCGGGTCTTGTTCGTTGAGAAAATCACGTTCCCGAAGGTTTCTTTCCGTTTGGACTCCGTTTGATATTCCTTTTCTTCGAAACCCTAAAACAGGAAAAAACAGCAATTCTGGGCTGGGCCTCTGGTTAATAGGTTAGTCCCAAAAATAATATAATAGTGGATAATAAAGCCCAATAATGTCCAAAACAGTAGATAATATAGCATGGAGCAATAAAAAATTATAGATACGTTGGAGACGTATCAAGCTCTAGCAGCTTTCAAACATAGCATCCGCGACGAATGGCTCGCTCGCCACCCCGGCCAAGAAAATCCTAAATCCATGGTAGCCCTCACGGCACTAATGACCCGCTTTTGTGCGGGCGAGGACAGTTGGTTGGCTCATAGAAAAAACAATGCAAGTGATGTCGGCACCCCTGAAGTTAAAAGTAACAAAGACAAGTCTCGACACAATAGATACAAGCGCCAAAACAACGGTGACAACACCAAGGATACGGCGGTCAACGCCGGATTCGTTGGCTCTAAGTCCGGCCAGCGGAAGAAGCCGTTCCAAAAGAACAATTCGGGCCCATCCAGCTTAGACCGCATACTTGATCGTCCATGCCAGATTCACGGCACCCCCGACAAGCCTCCTAATCATACAAATAGAGAGTGCTGGGTTTTCAAACAGGCCGGCAAATTAAACACCGAGAACAGGGAAAAAGGATCGCAAAGCGAGGATGACGATGAAGAGCCACGGTAGCCGAACATAGGGGGGCAGAAGAAGTTTCCCCCTCAGGTCAAAACTGTGAACATGATATATGCCACCCACATCCCCAAGAGGGAGCGCAAGCGTGCGCTTAGGGACGTCTACGCGATAGAGCCAGTCGCCCCAAAATTCAATCCATGGTCGTCGTGTCCGATCACTTCCGATCGCCGGGACCACCCGACCAGTATCCGTCACGGGGGCTCAGCCGCACTAGTCTTAGATCCAATAATTGATGGGTTTCACCTGACTCGCGTCCTTATGGACGGTGGTAGCAGCCACAATCTGCTCTATCGGGATACAGCGCGGAAAATGGGCATTAACCCATCAAGGATCAAGCCTACAAGGACTACCTTTAAAGGAGTCATTCCAAGTGTAGAGGCCTGCTGTACGGGCTCAATCACATTATAGGTTGTCTTTGGATCTCCGGACAACTTCCGAAGCGAGGAGTTAATCTTCGATATAGTCCCATTCCGCAGGGGCTATCATGCACTGCTCAAACGAACTAAGTTTGCTCGATTCAATGCAGTGCCACACTATGCTTATCTCAAGCTCAAGATTCCCGGTCCATGCGGCGCCATAACAGTCAATGTCAATACTGAACGCTCTCTCCGTACAGAAGAGCACACAGCTGCCCCAGCAGCAGAAATACAAAGCGGCCTTCTCAAGCAGAACCTTCATTCGGCCGCCGAGCCCGCGGACACCCTTAAGAGGGTCCGAACTACTCTGCAGCAGGAGAGCTCCGCTCGTCAGGAGCTGGACTAGCAATCTGGCCTCCGCCTCAGTCCCGATCAAGTGGTGGCATTCGTGCCGCGCGTACATAACTATGCACTTAAAATTCCATGGGCATTGATGGAGGCACAGATAACTTGTGACCCATGGCACGGCTCAATCGAAATCGGATACACACATAATTTCACTTTTACTTGTTTTCCTTTCAGGTCTCAATCCCACAGGCCCCATCAGGGGGTCTGGTCATCGGTCCTCTTGTAGGATAAATACACCAAGATGGCGAGAAGCGCGGACATATGGGGAACTTTTTAGGTGATTCCGTTAACGATAACTCTACCTGTTTTCCAGGACCCATATGCAGCACTTCCTTGGTTTCGGCACATTAAGTAGCCTATTGCTTATTGCACTATTTGTCTCAATGCACCTTGACGTACTAATTACATTGCAATGAAAACAGTTTGTAGCTGGAGCTTTAGGACCCCAGCTTTTCACCTTTACGTCTTGTCTGTTTTCTTTCTCTCTTTTCTATTTCAGATTCCTATGGATAACCACATCAGGTAGCACCCGTACACTTTGGTACGTTCGACATTTGCCAGGGGCTTTATAGCACCTTACACTACGGCAACAAAAGTATGAACACTTTCTATAAGTATAGTTCGGCACCCCGAATTTAGCATTATATGCATTGGCTCCAAATCATGTCTTTGGTCAATAGTTGGGTTGCCCGGCTCCTGTGCTTGCTACCCTACGTTCCGCTACATCGGCTAGGGTAGTAAAGGGAGAACTACTGCAAGTGTGTCCTAGTTTAAACCGGATGAGCACCTCAGTAGAGAAAGCCGAAAACTGACTTTCATGATGCGGCGAGAGCTGGTCAGCTGTTCGGAGGTCACAAATTGTTGGAGATTTTTCCGCATTTTGCGAAGGATCGGTACTTCCCGATCAGACGCTGATAGCACTCTGGTTCATATACTAGGGGCTGCGCCTATGTTTTATTATAAAACTCCTATGGCTAAGTGAGGGCGTTCAAGCCGTATAGTCTGGTTGCCTGGTTCGTTGCACTAAACAACTCCTTCAAGGACCATATAATTGGATCAAGATTGTTTAGATTCCATCCCGAACACCTCCATACTACCTACGCGAGGGCTGAAGTCGATGACTGGTTAACCCTCATATTTCATATAACACGACCGCACAGGAGGAAACAATCAAAACATAATAAATATATATATTACAAGGCGGATTTGTTCATACAAGGCAAAACATAGATATATTCATTCGAGAATAACGTCTGGGCCGCACTGCGTTGCTAGAAGTCGAGATCCCTCCAGGACATCCGTAGAATATCACTCGGGTGTGCGGTGCTCCTTGCCCTCCGGCGGCCCTCTGGCCACCTCGACGGCATCCAACTTCGCCCACCACATCTTGCAACGAGCGAAGGCCATGCGGGCACCCTCAATACAGACTGATCGCTTGACAATATCTAGCCGCGGGCAAGCCTCCACCACCCACTTCACAAGGCCGGAATAACTACTAGGTATAGCTTCAGCTGGCCATAATTGGATTATGAAATCCTTCATGGCCAGTTCGGCCACCCTATGCAGCTCAACCAACTGCTTCAGTTGATTGGAAAAGGCCACCGGATGTTCTGGCACAGCATACTGTGAGCAGAATAGCTTCTCCGAAGAATCCCCTTCCCTGGCTTGAAAGAACTCTGCAGCATCGGATACACTGTGTGGCAGATCCACAAAAGCCCCTGGTAACTCCGAATCCGGGTTAGTAAAAGGTAATTCCTCTCCACATACTTGCTTTGCATGTTAAATGCCTTACCCGCTGCAATCTTCTTCGCCTCCTGGATCTCCTGGAGAGTGTCCCGGGCCTCATTCCATGCGGCCTCTGATCTCTAACGAGCCTTGGCTAGTTCGGCCTCTCGAGCCGACGCCTCGTGCTCCAAAGCTTCACACTTCTTCACCACGTCTTGGAGCTCCTGCTGGACCTCCTCAACCCGAGCCTTGAGCTTCTTACGGGCGGCTTGCTGTTGGACAGCCTTCCCCTCAGCTTCGGCCAGGGCCTTTTTGAGGGCCTCGACCACAGTCGTCGCTTCTGTACAAATCATGGCATTTTGGTCCTCGCATACAATTTTCTTCTTTTCGAATATATAACAGGTTATTGCTTACCTTGTTTCTCCTAGAGCCGCCTCTTCGCTTGGCCCAGCTCCTCCCCGGCCTCCGCCAGTTTCTGCCTTAGTCCAGAAACTTCGGTAGTATGCGAGGCCGCGGCTAGCAATGATGCCTGCATTTCAGAAAAAATAAGTTAGTTTCCTGTTAAAACGAGATTGATCCTCTGTTCGGCTTTTTCTTTCCGAACACTGGACAGTGTCTTAGGGGCTACAGGTCTACACTAGGATTTTCTCCTTGTTCGGCGTCTCTTACCTCAAAACCTGTCAGCAAGCTGCTGCAGGCTTCGATTAATCCGCTCTTGATGGACTGAACCTTTTCAATCACCACGCCCATAAGGGCACGGTGCTCATCCATAATGGAAGCGCCTCGTAGCGCCTCTAGCAGATTATCCGGTGCCCCTGGTTGGACAGGGGCCACTGGCGCAACAGGCATCCCCCTTCTTTTGAAGGAGGGTGTGTGCTAGATTCCGGAGCTGCCTCGGTCTCCGGAATTGCGTGCGGTTGAGGGCCGTACTGTGTACGACCCTCCCCGCCAGTCTCATTGGGGATTGAGTCCCCTTGGTGTCCAGCGACGGAGGTTTCCCCTTCGGGCGCCTCCTGAGCCTCTCCCCAGCCGGAGACAGTCCTTCGGGACGGCACCTCCGCATCTTCCTTGGTCCTGGGGGAGTGTGCGTCCGGTAGGGAGTCACTAGCCATCGCCTTGGATCCAGCGAGCCTCCTGACGAAGATCACTGGGAGCTGTTGTGGGCCGGACTACAATAACGTTTGCCAATTGTTTCAATACAATGAGGAGGAGAAACTTTATGGGCGGATAAGGTATTAGTACTTACGATGCGGCCCGAGGCTTAGCGCGGGGGCGTCCCTCCAGACTGTCATCAATGTCCCATGCGGAGTTACCCGCTAGGGAGCCCTTCCCCTTTTTGGGCGCCTCCGCCTCCAGAGTTGTGGAGGCCGCCCTCTTTTTCCTCCCCCCGTCGGAGGGAGAGTCGCTCTCCTCCTCCTCCTCCTCATCCGCGTTGTCTTCAGCGGCGGGGGAATGGGCCTTGTCTTCGAACGCCACGTCCAAAGTGCCCTTGCGGCGGGGGCGACTCCGGACCCCATTGGCCTTTCTTGTGGCCTTCTTATCTTATGCCTTGTAAGGCGCCGGCTCCAGCATCTTCGCTAAACGCGGAGTGACTGGCTCTTCGAGCAAGGGAGCCGGACACCGAATCTTCTTCGCCTGCTTCAACCAGTACTGAAAAAGCAATGGTAATGAAAGCATTAGATATCACCCTTGAAACAAGCAAGTAAGGGATGTGTTAAAAATAACATACCTTGTTGGGGAGGTGATTTATGTCGTATCTCGTTGCCCTTGAAAAGCAACTTCTAGGCATCTTCATGAGTCGTTTCGAAGAGCCTCACCAAGGTATGGTGTTTCTTCGGGTTGAGGTCCCATAGAGGATGGCTTCGGCTCTGGCAGGGGAGGATTCGACGCAGCAGCATCACTTGGATTATGTCGACGACCTTGATATCGCTATCGATCATGCTTTGGATGCGCGTTTGCAGCGCAATCAGCTTGTCCGACGAACACCAGTTTGGGCTCTTCTCGACCCAAGAGGTGAGCCGCATAGGAGTGCCGGGGTTGAATTTGGCAGCTGCGGCCCAGGTGGTGTCGCGGGGTTCGGTGATGTAGAACCATAGCTTCTGCCATTCCTTGACAGATTCCACGAATGTGCCTTTTGGCCAAGAAACATTGGTGAACTTGCTCACCATTGCGCCCCCGCACTCTGCGTGCTATCCGTCCACCACCTTGGGCTTCACGTTGAAAGTTTTAAGCCATAACCTGAAGTGGGGGTGGATGCGGAGGAAAGCCTCGCATACAACGATGAACACCGAGATATTGAGGTTGGAGTTTGGGGATAGATCGTAGAAATCTATCCCGTAGTAGAACATAATCCCGCGGACGAAGGGGTGGAGTGGAAACCCTAGCCCGCGGAGGAAGTGGGGGATGAACACAACCCTCTCGTTGGGCTTCGGTGTGCGGATGATCTGTCCTAGGGCTGGAAGACGGTGGGCAATTTGCTTCGCCAGGTACCCGGCCGCCCGAAGCTTGGCGACGTTCTCCTCCTTGACGAAGGAGGCCATCCACTTGCCTTGACCTCCGGATCCGGACATGGTTGAGTGCTTTCTCGAGACAAGGGGAATGAGAACTCGGGCGCTGGAGATCAAGGACGGAGAGGCAGGAGGAAAGCGTGGGGGAAGAAAGAGGAATCTTATCTCCATATAAGGGCGGTGAATATCGAACGCCTCCCCCATTCGCCTTAAAAGTTGCCTGCTCCCATGGGCTGTGTAAACGGCACGGTTGGGTTGCCCACGCCCGTATTGATGAGAATACCGTGATAAGGGGACACGATCTCTTCTTTGACAAGACGTGCCAATGACAACCGTGTCTCAAAACGTGGGGTGAAAAACGGTTCGAAATTATAACCGGACAGGCGTAACGTCACATTACTAAAGTTGTCAGCGGATGGGACTCGTGTGTTATTATATTCTCTCTATGGTTGTGTGCGATGTGTGTTACAGGTCCGAACACAATCAATTTGTCTAAAGACTATTTGGGAGTTCGGAAGGAGGAACCCGCCTTGCAATGCCGAATACAGCACTACGCGCCAGATACCTTGTCATTGAAGCCAGGTTTAGGGGCTACCGAGGGAGTCCTAGACTAAGGGGTCCTCGGGCGTCCGGCTTGTTGTCTATGGGCCGGACTGATGGGCTGTGAAGATATGAAGACCGAAGACTGTACCCGTGTCCGGATGGGACTCTCCTTGGCGTGGAAGGCAAGCTTGGCGAACAACTATGAGGATTCAATATTATGTAACCGACTCTATGTAACCCTAGATCCACCCGCTGTCTATATAAACCAGCGGACTTAGTCTGGAGGGAGGATACTCAATACCGCAGTCATACAGGCTAGACTTCTAGGGTTTAGCTATTACGATCTCGTGGTAGATCAACTCTTGTAACACTCATATTCATCAAGGTCAATGTCGGTGTCAAAATCGGCGGATCTCGGGTAGGGGGTCCCGAACTGTGCGTCTAAGGCGGATGGTAACAGGAGGCAGGGGACACGATGTTTTACCCAGGTTCGGGCCCTCTTGATGGAGGCAAAACCCTATGTCCTGCTTGATTGATATTGATGATATGGGTAGTACAAGAGTAGATCTACCACGAGATCAGAGAGGCTAAACCCTAGAAGCTAGCCTATGGTATGATTGTTGTTCTGTATGTTGTATCTTCTATCGACTAGCCTGGCCCTGGTTTATATAATGCACCAGAGGCCTAGGTTAACAAGATTCCTAGCCGAATACGCCGGTGGGGAAAAGTCCTTGTCTTGATCGCCAAGTCTTTGTGGAATCTTCCTTGTATGCGGCAACTGTCCGAACAGGCCCATGAGTATACGGTCATTGGGGGCCTCGGCCCAATCTAATAGATCGGGAGACGACATGGTGAGTACCCCCTAGTCCAAGACACCGTCAGTAGCCCCCTGAACCGGTCTTCAAGTTAGGGACGCTCCTCGATTCTTACAAATTGTTCTTCATCTTCGGTCGTCGGTCTTGAAAACTGGTTCAACAAATCTTCTCATCTTCGATCTTGAGGATCGCCGAAATGCATTCGAAGAGTTTATACGCCGGGTATCCGAGGAGCACCTTTAAGTTTCCAGCCTTTATCAATGCCTTATTATTTTTATGCCACACCTCGGGTTTGAAGTTGTTCCCGGGAGGCAGTGTCCTCTTGTGTCCGAGCTCTAACGCCGGACTGTATTCGAGGTATCTTTTGCAGCCGAGCACCAATGCCGGACCGCTTCCCAGCTCTAACGCCAGAATGTATCCGAGCTCCAACGCCGGACTATGTATCCAAGCTCCAACGCCGGACTATATCCGAGGTGTCATATCACCTTGGTTCAAAAAAGTTTGAAGGAGTTTAGCCGAGGTTAACGCCGGAAATGCCCTCTACGGAGCCAGCCACTAGCGCCCGAGCTTTATGCCAGACTGCTTCCGAGGTGGTGCACCACCCCGAATGTGGGCCGATTTTTGTGAATCTTTTTTGTTGGTGCAATTTATTCTCTGCCGAGATACCAGTAGCCCTCAAGGTGTGTATCGGTCTAAAACCCGAGATGCACCTGAAGGATGACGTAAGACCGCTGATCCTAGTAGCTGCTAAGACTCAGGTTGATTTGTGAAATCGGCCTGAGGATCAAGTCCAAGCTCGGCAGAATACTTCGGGACACTAAAAGCGGCGTGCTCAATCCTCGAGACACAGGTTGGGTGCGGCCGACCAACCTGAGGATCAAAATCTCCTCGGAAACTATATTGCACATAAAATTTTCTGCATTGGACAAGCAATGCAGTAGCCCCCGAGACACTGGTCGGGTGGCAACACCAAATTAGGGGATCGATGTGCCCCTTTAATATTTGTAAATAATAAGCCCGAAGCCCAGTAGCCCCCGAGCCTTAATGCGGGCACGGGTGGCCGAATTAAGGATCAATATCCATAGTAAAATCACAAATTATGTGTAATGACTCTATGTATCCAAGTACTTTACGCCATTAATGCTCAGATCCGCATTGTACAAAACTTTGTTAACCGACCATCGGCTTCCACCTCCTCGGCCAGTAGCCGAGGAGTGTTTGTCCTACTTTATAAAACCTTTATGAGGGCAAAGATTTACAGCAAACAAGGCAATCTGGCCATACGGTTTTATAAACAAAGGTACGCAGAGAGTTATATTACTGTTTAACAAAAGAAATGTCTTCCAAAGAAAATAGTCCCGCTATCGGTTCCTTTCTTTGGGTTGTCATGCTAAGCATGATCATTAAACCTCAGCTCTAATGTAAGAGCAAAATATCGAGGATTTAGTTTGGGAGGCCAGTTAATAGCCCCCGGTAGTGTTTGGCGACAGTCGGGGTCAAGCCGTAAACACTTCGGCCAATGTTATGAACGGCCCGTCATTTAACATAGTCATCGGATCGCTGACGAGTTTATGCTTATTGTGACAGTCAGTTTTCGGCTTTCTCCACTGAGGTGCTTAACCATGTGAGCTGGAAGCACAATCGCAGTGGTTCTCCCTTTGCACGCCTAGCCGAACAAAACGGAACGTAGGAAGCAAGTGCAGGAGCCGGGCAACCCAACTATTGACCGAAGACACAATATAGCAATATCTGAGAATGTTTTTGCCGAATCCCTAAAGGTGTCCGGCGTTGCACTGCGAGACTAATGTTGGAAAAGCACAAATAGTTTAAAAGTGCCAAAAAGCTTGGAAAACCAAGAAACGTCAGTAAAAACATGGCGTCCAAACAAGATCAAGTGTTCGGTGCCAATCCGAAAATTGGTCTTAGAAAAAGGAAGTGCTTCTGTCGTGCTTTAACATGATACATCCTATCTCAAGACTTCGAGCGGGTCAGCCTATGGCTTCAACCTCCTATCCCGAGGGCGGAGTACTTCTCATTAGGCCAGTTTAGCAAACTAAACTCTAGCGGCTTTGAGAGAGAAATTAGGCTCCCCGGCTAGTGACCGCACACTTGCGTAGAAAAAAGGAGTGATAAATAATAATAATAAAACTTTGCAATGACTAAGAAGAAGAACACTTATTATAAAATGGCTCAAATAAACTTAAGAGCCCCCAAGTGACTTGAGTAAAAGAATGATTCCATGTACCGAAGTACTTATATCATATCTATGTTCAACCGAACTTTAAACGCGTCTTAACCGACCGTCGGCTTCTCCCTCTTCGGTCAAGGACCGAAAAGTGTTATGTACTCCATCTGTCGAGAATATCGATGGTGTTTCCAATAACCAGGCAATCAGGCCATAAGGCTGTAACAGACAAAGCGCACTCAGGGAACTTATGCTATATTACTGCAAAGTGTAAGAAGCATCTTCGAAGAAAATAGTACCCCCACCGATACCTTTCTTCGGTGCTCATTGTTATTATGAGACTTGTGCAATAGATTTTTTGTACTCATGAGTTCCGTTGTGTGCCGACCATCATTGAAAACAATAAGAGTGCTAGCTTTTGGCTTCACCCAGTCTGAGGTTCGACTCGGGTGACCCGATCATGACAATCGCAGAGGTGCGCCCTTTACTCCCTAGCCGAACAATCGAGAACGTAGGGGTAAACACAGGAGCGAGGCAACCCATCTTGCAAATTGCTTAAGTCAATATGGTGCATATTGTGGCATAATACACGAACAAGGAACGAAGCCGTACAAGTATAATCATATGCAAGAGGAAAAGCTTCATAAAGGAAACCCCCAAGTAAACGAGGTATTTGAATTTATGCGTCAGAAACAAAGTTTGGACAAGCAAATTTTTTACAAGCAACTTTTTTCCAAAAAAGTATAATTCTTGGACGAACCGAACACAAGTTAGAAATTCAAGCTTTGAGCATGAAAGCGACTTAGCTGGTTAATGTGTTCGGTATTGATGACGCGGTCCGAGCTTGATGCAGGGCAAGGTTCCATCCCCCAAGCCGGTCCCGAGGTGGCGGAGCGGAGAGCTCGACACGCCGAAGTGGTGACATAGCACGGTCAATGCAGACCGGCGGAGTGACGCCGAAATCCCCGGATCATTTTCCTGTGCACAAAAAATAGTGCAAACCGGAGATAATAGTAATAATGATAATTAAAAAAAATGTTGCATAATAAATAATTTATGCAAAGTGAGGAATAGAAGAAATATGGCCTGGCGCCGAAGTCAATGTCGATGCAGGGCGTCGGCGTGATGTAGTAAAGGCGGCGGCGTGGCAAAGCCTGAATTCACAGGTCGGTCCGAGCTCCGGATGCAGCGTTCGCCGGACTATGTACGAAAACTGGTTTATTTGTTGTAGCAATCCGAAGGAAGGTGATTCCCAAAATTGGGACTCGCTCCGCACACCCATTGCCTGATGGGCGATAAAACGACGGCATGGCAATGCTGGTGTTGGGGTAAATAGCCATGGGTAGCCCAGCCGGCTTCCCCTGGCCCCTCAGAAACAATTATGAGCCCATCCGGCTCATAAGGAGACTCAAGACCTGGGCCGCCTCCCCCCTAGCCGACTACCATACTAGCCGGCTTCGGGGGCGGCCCGCCCTTTACCCCCATGAAGAAAGCTGTGGAGGGCCGGCTACGGCAGGGCCGGCTACGACAAGGCCGGCTACTGCCGGGCCGGCTCCGATAAAGCAGTCAACGCCGTACCCGCAATGTACGCGTCCACTCCGCAATGATGAAGCGGGGCATGGCTACAGTCGAGCCTGCCACCCCCAAAACCCGGAGCACGCCTGGTACAACGCGTCGTGCGGGCAGCTGCGGCCCGCCCGGCGCGGCACTGTAGCCACGGCGGCTCTGACGCCGTCCACGATGGGTCAGCAGCGTGGCCCCCGAGGCGGTGGGCCCCTTCGGGCAGAGAGATGCCGAAGGCGGCCGCACCTCCTCTCAAGCCGGCAAGACAGAGGGCCGGCTTCACGTAGCCGGCCTGCCGCCCTCCTCGAAGGAGACGCCCATTAAGGAGACAAGATGCGGCGGGGCTACAGTAATCGCCCGTCAGGGCGGCGTTACTATAGCCACGCTTACCCCGACCAAGCCTGCGTCAACGACATGGAGAAATAGTAACCAGCTGCCGACCAGGCCCTGGCCAGTGGGGCCGGCCTGTCGACCCAGGAGCCGGCAGCCGGCGGGACCCACCAGCCGGCGGGCCCCAGAGGCCGGCGGGGAAGCCGGCGAGCATAGTCACAGACAGCTGGGCCCCGCGCCCAGTCGGATTACCATTGTACCCCCGGGGGGTAGGCCTATATAAACCCCCCGGTGCGCCCATGCAAAGGGTTGGACTCTCATTCTAGACCTAGACACATACAAGGAGAGGAAGCAGGCTGAGCTGAGCCCTTCTTCCTCCTCCCACCCAAAATAGCTCAAGGAGCATTGTAGCTACTTGTCCACTTAGTAACCATGCGGAGACCCCGCAAAGCAGCAGTAGGGGTGTTATCTCCCCGGAGAGCCCTGAAGCTGGGTAAGATTCGCCGGCGTGCATGTCTTCGCCTCATCCCGTTTCCAGGCACCGGCGACATTCTATTGGCCCCTGCAATGATAAGCCACCCGTTGGCATATGTCGCTCCTACCACCCGACATTTGGCGCCCACCGTGGGGCCAGGTGCACCGTCGTCCGGAGACCTGTTCTGGACGGGAACCCTTTTCCTTCCTCGCGAGCGTAGCCAGCCTGGCTCGCCCGATGGCGCTTGCCGCGACGCGCTGCATGGCGTCGCCGACGTCTGCGCGGCTGGCGACCTCGCCAACCTCTTCGACAAGGCCCACATCTCCGACGAGCTTGCCTCCGATGCGGGCACAGATCACCTTGCCAGCCTCCTCAGCGAGCTCCACGTCTCCAGCGAGCCCGCTGCGGATTCGGAGTCGGTTGGCTCCACCGACCCGATGCCCGTCGACTCCGACGCGGCATCCTGCGATACCTTCCCCACCATCGTCATGGTCTACGACGACCCGCTCCCTCCGGCTGGCGATCGCGATTCCGACGCCCCCGAGGTGATGGTTATCGGCCTCGACGGCCCGACTGACGAGGGCGCCCGCGACACCCCACTCGCGGCTGCCCAAGACTTGTCCGCCCCCCTTCCGGCTGACGCCAGCGACGAAGTTCTGGAGGCACGCCGCCTCGCCCTCCTCGTGGAGGGCCGGCGGCTGGCCTCCGTAAGACGCCTCACCGAGGCCTACCAACGCGAAGCTGACCGCGCCGCCTTTGGCACGCCGGCTCCGGCTCGCCCTAGCCGGGCTGGCGTTGTCAGGCAACGCGGCGCCGTCATCGCCGACACGCTTGGAGTGGATCGCCCGGTCTACGCCACCCCGCTCGAGAACCTGCGCGCCGCCCAGGCGGCTGTGGACGAGCTGGACGGCTTGGAAGCCGAAGACCTCCCCCACATGACGCGGCGCATCCAGCAACTAATCGATGCGGCCGCACGACGGCACGAAGCCGACGCCTGCGCGGGGAGCCCTCCCCCGCGCCGCGAACACGGCGCGACTTCCCGGTCGCCGACTACCAGCAACACCCACGCGCGGCGCGAGAAAGAGCCGGCTTCCAGCCGAAGCCGGACCCAAATCTCCATCGAGCGAGACGCGGACGGCCGCCCCCGAGCCATGGAATGGCGGGGCACCCCGCCTCCGCCTCGAGCTCGCGGAGAGAGATATCCTACCCCGCCTCCAGTGGCTCACCCGACTCTCAGCGGCCGGCACGGTCGCCACGAGGGAATCGGCGAAAACGACGCCCGCCACCGGATCGACCGCCTGGCCCAATCCCTGGCGCTAGAAGAAGAAGACGATGTCGGCCCGCCTTGCTTTGGCCCCCGCATCCGCGACAAGCCCTTCCCCAAAGGGTTCTCGCTCCCAAGAGACACACCCAAGTACAACGGCTCGGTGAAGCCGGAAGATTGACTGACCGACTACTCCACAGCCGTCAGCATCGCCAATGGCAACCGGCGCGTTGCCGTAAAGTACGTGCCCCTCATGCTGCAAGGCACGGCACGGACTTGGCTTAACAGCCTCAAGCCCCTCAGCATCAACAGCTGGGTGGATTTCACTGAAGCCTTCGTTCGCAACTTCACCAGCACCTACAAGCGGGCTCCCAAGCCCAGACAGCTCTCCCTGTGCGTAGAGGGCCCAGCCGAGTCCACTCGCGACTACCTGACGCGTTGGGCCGAGCTCCGCAATTCCTGCGAGGGGGTGCACGAGGTGCAAGCAATCGAATACTTCACTGCCGGGTGCCGAGAGGGCACCCTCCTCAAGCACAAGCTTCTCTGCGATGAGCCGACTACCCTCGACGAGCTCCTGAACATCGCCGACAAGTACGCCACCGCCGACTCCTCAATGAAGACCGAGCTCTGGGTGGACGCATCCGGAAAGGTGCTCAATCCGGCGCCCCAAACGCCAGCTGGAGACGGCGGCCGACGCCAACACCAGAATGATCAAAAGCGCAAGGGCCCTGCGCCGCCTCCCGCCAGCCGGCAGGTCGCCACGGTCGAAGACGCGCCGCCTGAAGGGCGGCCCGCACCCAAGAAGCCCAAGGGCGGCCGGCCGGCTTGGTAGCCGGCCTTCTCCTACGAGCAAACCCTTGATGCCCCGTGCAAATTCCACAGCGGCGCGAAGCCGTCCAACCACACGACCCGCAAATGCAACTGGCTCGCCCGAATCTCGAAGGGCGAAGGGCTCACGCCGACTCCGCCTGCCAGCCCGCCGCCGCCGGCTCTGCCGCCCAAAGCCGCCCAGCCCGCGGTCGATGCCGTGCAGGACGAGTTCCCCGATGAGCAAGCATCTTATGTCATCTTCACGAGCCAGCCCGAAGACCGGCGCAGCAAGCACCGAGAGCAACAAGAAGTCAATATGGCCGCCACCAGCCCAGCCAGCCACATGCACTGGTCGGAGAAACCCATCAGTTGGAGCCGGGCCGACCACCCAGAGGTGATGCCGTCCCCCGGCTCCTACGCATTGGTCCTGGAGGCCACCCTTGCAATGGATACGCGCGCCGCACGCTTCTCCCGCGTGCTGATCGACGGCGGAAGCAGCATCAACATCCTGTACCGCGACACCATGGAGAAGCTGGGCGTCAAGGCAAAGCAACTTGCGCCGACTCGAACGGTGTTCCACGGCATCGTACCCGGTTTGTCTTGTGCCCCCATCGGCAAGCTCAAGATCGATGTACTCTTTGGGGGCAAGGACCATTTCCGCCGGGAAGCAATCTGGTTCGAGGTGGTGGACCTGGAGAGCCCTTACCATGCCTTGCTTGGCCGACCCGCCTTGGCCAAGTTCATGGCGGTCCCCCACTATGCTTACCTCAAGATGAAGATACCGAGCTCCAAGGGTGTCATCACCATCGCCGGTGACTACAAGAAGTCCGCCGACTGCGCCGCGGCCAGCAGCCAGCTGGCAGAATCCCTCGTGATCGCTGCAGAGAAGAAGACGCTGGACCGGGTCGTGGCCCTGGCCAGCAAGCAGCTAAACCAACCTGCCGACTCCAAGGAGTATGATGCCCAAGGATCTTTCCAGCCGGCCAAGGAGACCAAGAAGATACAGCTCGACCCCGAGCACCCCAAGAGGTTTGCCGTCATTGGGGCGAGCCTGGATAGCAAATAGGAAGGCGAGCTCGTCGATTTCCTCCGTGAGAATCGGGATATCTTTGCATGGTCCCCCAAGGACATGCCGGGTGTTTCGAAGGATTTCGCCGAGCACAAATTGCACGTGCGGGAGGATGCTAAACCAGTCAAGCAGCCCCTCCGCCGACTGTCAGAAGAGAAGAGAAGGATCGTAGGGGAGGAGATAGCCCGGCTTCTTGCAGCCGGCTTCATCATGGAAGTTTTCTTCCCCGAGTGGCTCGCGAACCCGGTTCTCGTGCTGAAAAAGAATAACAAGTGGCGCATGTGTATAGATTACACAAGCCTCAACAAAGCTTGCCCAAAAGATCCCTTCGCTCTGCCCAGGATTGATCAAGTGATAGACTCCACAGCCGGATGCGAGCTGTTGAGCTTTTTGGATGCCTACTCGGGATACCACCAGATCAAGCTGAACCCGGATGACCAACTGAAGACCGCCTTCATCATGCCGTTTGGAGCCTTCTGCTACCTGACCATGACGTTCGGCTTAAGGAATGCCGGCGCCACTTTTCAGCGTTACATGCAGAAGTGCCTCCTCACGCAGCTCGGCAAGAACGCCCACGTTTACGTGGATGATGTTGTGGTGAAGACAGAGAAGCGTGGCACTCTGCTGGAAGACTTGAAGGAGACATTCGAGAACCTGCGCCGGTTCCGGATCAAGCTCAACTCGGAGAAATGCGTGTTCGGAGTGCCAGCCGGCCAGCTCCTAGGCTTTCTGGTCTCCGAACGCGGCATAGAGTGCAACCCTGTGAAGATCAAGGCCATCGAGAGGATGGCGGTCCCAACCAAGCTCAGAGAGATTCAGAAGTTCACCGGGTGCCTGGCCTCTCTGAACCGCTTCATCAACCGTCTTGGAGAAAAAGCTCTCCCCCTCTACCGCCTCATGAAGAAGAGCACTCACTTTGAGTGGAATGACTAGGCCGACCAAGCTTTCCACGAGCTGAAGAAAATGCTGTCCACGCCACCTGTCTTGGCGGCACCGACTGAGAAGGAGCCCATGCTCCTATATATTGCCGCCACTAGCCGGGTGGTCAGCACCGTCATTGTGGTCGAACACCCCGAAGAAGGCCGAGCCCAGCCGGTCCAGAGGCCGGTTTATTACCTGAGCGAGGTGCTGTCTGCCTCGAAGCAAAATTACCCGCACTATCAGAAGATGTGCTATGGCGTGTACTTCGCCGCCAAGAAGCTGAAGCCGTACTTCCAAGAGCATCCCATCACGGTCGTATGCACTGCCCCGCTAGCCGACATCATAGGCAGCCGGGATGCATCCGGCCGGGTGGCTAAATGGGCCATCGAGCTGGCCCCCTACACGATCTTCTACCAACCCCGCACCGCCATCAAGACGCAAGCGCTGGCCGACTTCCTCGTCGACTGGGCCGAGACCCAGTACTTACCACCAGCGCCCGACTCCACCCATTGGCGCATGCACTTTGACGGATCAAAGATGCACACCGGCCTGGGAGCCGGCGTCGTCCTTACCTCTCCAAAGGGCGACAAGCTCAGATACACGCTGCAGATCCACTTCGCCACCTCCAACAACGTAGCCGAGTACGAAGCGCTCATACACGGGCTCCGGCTTGCCAAGGAACTTGGCATTCGCCGGATCCTATGCTATGGCGACTCGGATTTGGTGGTGCAGTAGTCTTCTGGCGATTCGGACGCCAAGGACGCGAACATGGCGAGCTACCGCTTCCTAGTGCAGCAAATCAGCGGATACTTTGACGGGTGTGAATTCCTTCATGTACCGCGAGCCGACAACGAGCCAGCAGATGCTCTGGCCCGAATAGGTTCTACGCGGCAAGCAATACCAGCCGGCGTCGCCCTACAGCGCCTCCTCAAGCCATCAATCAAGCCGTCTCCGGAATCCGACTCCATCTTCGTGCCGCCTAACCCCGAGGAGGCCGGGTCCGGCTCGAAGAATCAAGCAGCCGGCCCGGGGACTTCAATATTTGGCTCGGGGACTGCAGTACCCGGCTCGGGGACTGCCACACCCGGCCCGGGGACTGCAGTAGCCGGCCCGGGGACTGCGGTAGCCGGCCCGGAGACTGCGGTGGCCGGCCCGGGGATTTCTTTAGCACAGCAAGCGGCGGCCGACTCTAGCACTGCATTACCCAGCCCGCCCACCCCGGTGGCTGTGGCCACTTTGGTAGCAGAGGAAGTCGCCGCCCCATCATGGGCCCAAACCATCCGCAACTTTTTGGTGAACCATGACCTGCCGGCTGACAAAAACGAAGCAAGACAAGTTCAGTGCCGGGCTGGAGCATACACAATCGTCAACAGAGAGCTTGTCACACGCAGCGCCACCGGAGTCTTGCAGCGATGCATCGAGCAGGAGAAAGGCATCGCGATCCTCAGGGATATACACCAAGGAGAGTGCGGCCACCACGCCGCATCAAGATCACTTGTCGCCAAAGCCTTCCGCCACGGTTTCTTCTGGCCGACTGCTTTGGACGACGCCAAAGAGCTAGTCAAACACTGCAAAGGCTGCCAGCTTTTTAGCTCGCAGCAACACATGCCGGCTTCAGCACTCAAGACCATTCCCATCACCTGGCCCTTCACCGTCTGGGGATTGGATATGGTGGGCCCATTCAAGACGGCGCGCGGCGGCATGACACATTTGCTCGTCGCCGTCGACAAATTCACCAAGTGGATCGAGGCGAAGCCGATCAAGAAGCTGAATGGGCCGACTGCAGTGACTTTCATTGCAGATATAACAACCCGGTACGGCGTACTGCACAGCATCATCACCGACAACGGCACGGACTTTGCCAAAGGTGCCTTGGCACGGTTCTGCGCTGCGCAAGGTATCCGGCTGGACCTTGCGTCAGTCGCCCACCCGCAGTCAAACGGCCAAGTGGAGCGAGCAAATGGCCTCATTTTGTTCGGCATCAAGCCTCGACTGGTCGTACCTCTGGAGCGTTCAGCCGGCTGCTGGCTCGATGAGCTGCCGGCTCTCCTATGGAGTCTGCGCACTACTCCCAACAGATCAACCGGCTTCACTCCCTTCTTCCTTGTATATGGTGCCGAGGCGGTCATCCCAACAGATATCGAGTTCGACTCGCCTCGGGTAACCATGTACACGGAAGCGGAAGCCAAAGAAGCACGAGAAGATGGCGTCGACCTGCTGGAAGAGGCCCGGCTGTTAGCCCTCAGCCGGTCTGCCATCTACCAGTAGGGTTTGCACCGCTACCATAGCCGGAGGGTCCGACCAAGATCCTTCCAGGAGGGCGACCTTGTGCTCCGGCTGATCCAGCGAACAGCCGGCCAGCACAAGCACGCAGCCCCCTGGGAAGGCCCCTTCATCATCAGCAGAGCCTTGGGCAACGACGCCTACTACCTCATCGATGCGCAGAAGCTGAAGGCACGCAAGAGAGACGACTCCGGCAAGGAGTCGGAGCGACCATGGAACGCAAATCTCCTTCGGAAGTTTTACAGTTAAAATGCAGTATGTATTATGCCCACTTTTGTATTAAGTATGAAACAGTAGGATCCCCGAGAAAGACTCAGGGGCTGCCACCCGTTATTTTATGAATGAAAGTTATCATGCGTATGATATTACCTATTCATTTATTTTGTCCGGTACCGGGTCCGATGAGTCGGCCCGGGGACTGGCCGACTAGAGTTATATTAGGAGCCCTACCCGCAGTCAGACAAGTAATGTGCCGACACCCAGGCTTGGCTCTTGCCGAAATCGCAGCTCGAAGAACCGACTGCCCGGCTGGCAAGAGGCACAAGCCGGAAAGGGTGCCCACATGAAAAACGGCTAGGGACCAAACAGGCTCGCATATATAACAAAAGCCGGCTGACTGCCTCCCGCCGACCGACTACCAGAGTAGCCGGCCGGCCGGCTTACATTCAGTCTGCTTCAAATCCAAGAAACCTCAAGTACTTGCCTTCCCAAGGAGGGAAGGCGGCAAAGGAAAGAGCCTAAGGACAAAAAAGTACACTTGAATGAACGCCAACACATGCATATATTAATATTTACACAAAAGGCCTCCAGAGAGGTCGACATCCAACATTGTTCGATACACCCCCAGTGGGTGGAATTGCAGAGACTTAAAATTGCCCGAAAAAGTAAAACAGGGACAAAAGGAACGGTAGATCAAGCCGGCGGGGCCGCAGACGAGCCAGGCTAGGCGGTGGGAGCAGTCACGCTGGCTGGAGGAGCGGCCGGCTGGCCAACCTCGGCTTGATTGTCGTCTCCGGTAGAGGGCGCGCTCCCGCGTGGCTCGTTGCTGGAGGCACGGTCAGCTGGGGGACGGTCGGCCATCTCACCAGTCGGCTCGGCGTCTTCGCCCTCCTCCTCCTCGTCGTCCTTGCCCTCATCGCTGGAGGCGATCTCTTCGGCCGAGTCCTCGCTGTCCGCCGGGTTCAGCCCGAACCATTCCTCCGGCTGAGCGGCGCCATCGTCGTTGAGCTCCGGCGCGAAGACGCTGGTGTCGGTGCACTCGGCGATCGTCGAGGCGCGTTGCGCGATCGCCGGCCGCACCTCCTCCAGCTCCGCGTCGGCTTCCGACCACCACGTCCGCAGCTGGTCCAGGCTTAGCCCTGGGTACCACGCGCGGACGAACTCCAGCGCGCGCCCGGCTCCAAGACGGGCCGCGGACGCCTTCCAGGCCTCGAAGCGGCCGACTGCGACTTCGAGCCAGTCGGCCGTCCGGCTTGGGGTGCGGGGAATTGCCTGGCCGGGCCAGAGCGCGGCCAGCATTGTCGCCCCGGCACGTTGGAGCTGGCAGAGCAGCCGGTGGGCCGGCTGCAGCCGCGCCTGGACGGCGATGAGCTGCTCCGACAACGTCCGATTCGCGTCCGGTGGAATCACGACCCCGGCCTGACGGTGCTCCTCGCGGTAGGCTTTGATGGCTTGGGCGGCGAGGACGGACTGACCGGGAAAGTACTCTGCGCAAGATAGCAAACACATGTCAAATCAAAGCCGCAGGCGGCCGGCGGATGGAAGAAGAGCAAGAAGGACGGCCTACCATCGATAAGATCCTCGATCCGGCCGAAGCCTTCTTCCAGCGCCTGGCGCGTCTCGGCCCAGCTCGCCTCCCTGGCCTCGAACTCCGCCTTCAGGGTAGCCTCGCCATCCTGCGCCTTTTGCAGGGCCGCCTTGTGGCTCTCCTCTTGGTCGGCCAGCTTCGTCGCCAGGCGGTCGCGCTCTTGAACCAAGTCAGCATACTCGGCGTCCTTGGCGCGAAGAGCGGCCTGCACCTCGCCGAGTTCCCTCCGCAGGTCGGCGTTGGCCTCTGCACGAGCAAAAGATAAAGAAAAAAGTCAGCAAAGGAAAAGTCGTCGAGTAAGATCTGACCCGACTGCGCTGCAGTCGGCCCGGATCTCGGGGACTACACCCAGTGGGTGCGCTGTCGCGCCCCACGAGAAATAAATAAGGACAAAACGCTTACGCCGGCTGCTGGCGAGGTCTTCGGTCCTCAGGCTCAGCTCCCGAGCCTGGGAGTTGAAGGCGGCAGCGCGAGAATTATGATAATCCTAAGAGATCAGAAAGAACAGTCAAAGATAGTCATCGAGTAAGATCCGACCCGACTGCGCCGCAGTCGGCCCGGATCTCGGGGACTACACCCAGTGGGTGCGCTAGTGCGCCCCCACGGAAAAAAATCAAAGGACCAGAACGTTCAATGAGTGAAGACTTACCCGGATTGCAGACCGCGTTGACAGAAACTCCTGAGTAAATTGCCTCAGGAGGCCGGCCTGTGCCTGCAGCCGGCTCCGAACCTCTTGAGCCGCGATGTTCAGCTTGCCGCTCCCTCCGCTAGGAGTCCATCCGGACGTGGCGGAGCTGGCCGCCTCCAAGGCGTCTGCCATCTGCTCAGCCCCCGCGGCTCGGCGCGTGTCCGGCGGGGCCGTGCCCCTTCCGGCATGCCGGCCCGCCGCCAGCTCGATCTCAAGGCCGGCTCCGGCCTCGGGCGCGGCCCGGGCCGGCTCCTCCGGCACCGCCGACGATTGGCCGCCTTCGCCTGCTCCGGCTGGCGCTGCCGGCGACGTCCTCTCGACGGAAATCTCGAAGACTTCGTCCCTCTGCACCGGCGGCTGCTCGGGGGTAATCTCCTCCGCCGTGGGCAGAGGGATGTCCGGATCCAAAGTTTGGAGGGGGATGGCGAGTAGCGGAGGCTGGCTACGCGCGCCTTCCACCTCCGTCTCCGCGGCCGCCCGCTCTGACGGAGTCCCGGCCGCCGCACTCGCTCGCCCCGCCGCCGTCTGGGCGGCCTCCCGCTCCGCCGCCTCCCACTCCGCCGCCTCCCTCTCTCGATGCGCCTGGCGAGCGTTGCGCTCCGTGGCTGCGTCAAGTTCGGCGCGGGGGTCCACTCGGCGGGACCCTGAAGATCCGGCACTCGGCCCGACCACGGAGCCGGCTGGGCCTCGCTCGAGGGAGAGCGGCGCCCTGCTCAGAAAATCAGAGAAGCATTCAAGTAAAGAAAGACTTCAGAATAACAAGCACGTAGGCGGCTACTAGACTTACGCAGAAACTGAGGGGGGCTTCTTCACCGCCTTCCGGAAGCGGGCCGCCTTCGCTGCCGCCTCCTCGCGCTTCGTGGCCGCGGCGGAGGCCTTCGGCTTCTTCGGCCAGCTTCCGAAGAGCGGGAGCGCGGCCCGGCGTTTCCCCTTTCCGCCACCGACAGTCGGCGCGGCAGACGAGCCCGCGCCGCGGCGGTCGGTTGCCGGCTGGTGGCGCGGGATTTCTTCGGCTTCGAAATCGTCCAGCCAGTCGTCGAAACTGGCCGAGAGCCCCGTGCCGCCGAGCTCGGCGGCGTCCCCCATGGCGGCATCCTCCATGGCGACTGCGGAAAGGTCCGGGTCATCGAGGACGTCCACCGTATGGTCCGGGGCATACTCGCGATCGACTCCAGCCGCCCCGGCTGGCGGCGGGAGGAGAGGATTCTGATGAATAGAAAAAAGAGAAGAGCCGCCTGGTCAGAAGCCGGCTGGCTCAAGCCGGCAGACGACGAGAAGAAAAGACTTACCACAGGCGGAGGATGGGCGCGGGAGTACGGCGCCTTGCCCAATTGCCACTCGTCAGTGAGCTTCAGGTTGGCGATGTAGTTCGCCATCAGAGCCACCTCGGCATGGGGCATCTCCCATGTGCTCAGCCGGCAAGGGTCGAACCGGCCGCTCATTTGGCACATCATGTGTGGCCGGCTTTGGAGGGGCAGAATCCGGCGCTCGACGAAGGCGGCTACCAGGTCAGATGCGCGCAGGCCTTCCGACTGGATCATCACCCGAAGCTGGGCGATGGAGGCATTCCCAGCCGGAGACAAGGACTTCGACCTGTAGCCCCAAGTCCGCCGCCTCCCAGCCGGCGGGCCGGCTACGTAAGCCGACAGATTGACATAGTCGCCGTGCGGGGCGACGTTCTTGACGTAGAAGTAGGATTTCTGCCAAAGCTTGACAGACTGGATCAGAGGAATGTGGTGGAAGGGGTTGTCGTCACTTGCCCTCTTCATCGCGATGAAGGCGCCGCAGGGAGCCGGCACGCCGGCGGAGACGGTGCCGAGCTTGTTCTGGAACAGCTCCGCCCAGAGCTCCAGCGTCGGCAGCACCCCCAGGAATCCTTCGCAGAGCGAGACGAAGGCTGAGAGTTGCAGCACTGCATTGGGCATGACGTGGTGTGGTTGGAGGTTGTAGAATTCAAGGAAAGAGCGCATGAAGCTGCTCGCCGGGAAGCCGAAGCCACGGAGGAAGTGCGCGCAGAAGACGACGCGCTCGCCTTCCTCCAGCGCCGGCGAGACCTCCTTCGTGGGCGCCAGACGCACCTGCACGAGGTTGGCGGCGGGCAGGCGCCGGGTCTGGCGGAGGAACTCAATATGGTCCTCGTGGACATTGGACCCGTCCCACGAGCTCGACAAAGCCAGAGACATGGCGGCGTGGGTGGGCTGCGGCGCGAAACTGCGTCGGGCGCGAAGAAGAAGAAGAAGAAGAAGAAGAAGAAGAAGAGGAGGAGCAGGAGGGACGGAGAGCGGGGGAGCGAACGGGCCTGTGCCTCTCCCCCTCCCCCCTACTTGTAGGCGCGTGCGCCAAAGTCAAGGAGGCGCGGCGTGGGGGATCGTGGGGATCGATCGTGCCCATCTCCCCCACGCCCGCGTTAATTGCGCGCCTTGATGACGCGAGGTAACGGCCGCGGGGAGGCGAGTAGTCCCCTCGGGCCACAGAAGATCTGCGCCCGGGCCGAGGCCAGGGAGTGGCGGGCCCGGTGTCGTGGTTCTAAGTCTGACAGTGAGGTAGGGGGGTATGTATGAAGAGGCTAGGCCTTAGCTGTTGGGAAGTTGTAATCACGCAGGGTTTACGAGTTCAGGCCCTTCTCTGGGGAAGTAACAGCCCTACGTCTCGGTGCCCGGAGGCGGTCGATTGGATTATGCGTGAGTAAGATTACAGGGGTGTGAACCCTTCATACTGAGGAGGGGGATGGCTTATATAGAGTTCGCCAGCCCTCTCTTGCCCTCAGTAATGCAGGGTTTAAGGTATATTTAAGGTGGGCGTTACTGATAACGTCCCTAATAAAGAGTCATGATGATCATAAAGACTACTTAATGGCTGACCGTTCGCCTGGGAGCGATTTGAGATCCCCTGGTGGTCGAGTGGTTGGCTATTTGGTCGAGTGACAGCTTCTTAGTCGAGTGCCTTGGCCCCGTCGAGTGGGATATCTTCAAGTTGTCTAAAAGGTGACTTCCTTTAAGGACGTCCTACGGTAGGGCTCTTAGGACGGGTCCGTGTCCCTACCGTAGGTATATGACTACATCATTAGCCCCCGAACGGATCGAGGCTGGAGTGGAAGAAGAGGTTAGGGACCTTTTCATCCGACCCCTCGGGTTATTATGGGTGCTTCATTTTGGGTCGACTGTCACGGATGACGTCATTAACCTTTTTCAGTTGACTTGATCCGTTCCAAGTCTTTCGTCGAATGGATTTCTTCACTTGCGAGGCATCGAGCGCTGGCGTGCGCGGGATTGCCGTTCCGCCAAGTTGTTCTGCAGTTGGCGGAGATCGCGGGATTCAGATTTTTTGGGAAGCGCGCGGAACGGGGGTGGCCGCAGTAATCGGGAGCGACAGTGCAAAGGCTCCTCGATCCCCGCGCCGCCTTTTTCGCCACATACAGTGCGCGCGCCTGCCAAGGGATTTGACTGGATAGCTCGGGCCTACCTGTCAGCCACTCGGGAGTGGCCCCTTATAAATAGTTGGCCCGGAGTCCTTCTTCAATACGCGTGCTCCTCTCTTCTGCCCCTCTCTCTGTCTCTCTGTCGTCTCCTCCGCTTCCTTCGCTCTCGCCCTGTCGCCATAAAAACCAGCCCGAGACCTTGTCGACGGCGATGGTGAAGAGCAAGACGACCGCCCTGGAGCGTGCGAAGAAGGCGGCGGCGGCCGGGAAGGGGAAGAAGTCTGCGCGCTGGGGCTCTTCTTCTCGGACGGCCCTGCCCAAGGGGTGGATCCAGGGCGACTGGATGCCCACGGTGCTTCGTCAGGAGGACCTCGACGATATGGTCGAGGGAGGAGTCATCCTCCACAAGGCGGCGCGTCTTCCGGGGAGGGAAATCGAGCCCCAGCCACGTGACGGTGAGCGCGTCCTCCTGGCGACTCACATTGATCGTGGTTTCTCCTTGCCGCCCACCCTTTTTTCCGCAATTTCCTGAATTTCTTCGGGGCGCAGCTCCACCACTTCACTCCAAACTCCATAGTCTATCTTGCCGCTTTCATTTCTATGTGCGAGGCGTTTCTGGGGTGCCGCCCGCACTGGGGACTTTTCAAGCATATCTTCACCGTTCGCTCTCAGTCAGTGAAGAAGGCTAAGTCGAGTGACGAGAAGACCCAGGTCATCCAGTTGTGCGGAGGCTTGGCGATCCAGACAAGGGGGAAAAGTTGTTTTCCCTCCATCACTTTCCCGGAGTCAGTTCGGGGGTGGCAGGCGACTTGGTTCTACTGCCAGGATCAAGTGACCCCGGGGCAGTCGACCGGACTCCCGCCCTTCACCCTCGACCGAGCTGAAAAGCCAGGTTCTCTGAAGGTGACGCCCGAAGAAAAGGCCCATGTCAAGATACTGGCGGGTTGAGTGGTCGAACTTGTCCGTGAGGGCGTGACGGGGATGGACCTGCTCGAAGTCTTCCTCAGGAGGAGGATCCAACCCCTCCAGGCTCGGGATCACCCGATGTGGTTGTACTCCGGCCTTGAGGACTCCACTCGGGTCCACCCAGAGGAGGTCACCGACGAGATGCTGGAGGGGTGGTTGTCAAGCATTACAGGGAACAAAGACAACCCCCGAGGAGCCAGGAGGGTCGTTCCACTCGACAGCTCTTATGAGGTCGACCAGGTGTGTATTTGCATTTTCGACTGAAATCTTGCTTTCTGCACTGGTCTTCTTTTGGGCGAGTCGACTGACTTTCCATTCTGCCTGCTGTCTTTCAGGCGACCACTGAGATGTATTCGACGCCCAACGGGGCGCAGGGGTCGACTGAAGAAGGTGAGGGAAGCGGAGGCGAGAGCGGCGACGACCAGGGCGAGTGGGAGTCAGACGGCGAAGGAGAGGAAGGCGACGACATCTTCTCCAGCGAGGAGGAGGAGGAAGAAGCCGAACCTCCCCGCCCAGAGAGACGATCCAAGCTCGTGCACGACCCGGCGCAGGGACGTGGTCAGGCGACTGCCTCTGCCGGGCCATCGTCGAAACACCCTCGGACCTCCTCTCCGACACCGACCGGGAAGGTTCTCAAGCAACCGCGCACGACGCAGTCCAAGCCGCCCAAGACTCTGCCGAAGATGAAGATAACTGTCCCTGTCATCTCTGGGTAACAAGCTTCGACTTCTTTCGTCGATTGGAGGACAGATCCTGAGTCGACTCATTATGCTGAACTGGTTGATTCTTCGAAATTTGCAGTGCTGCTACCTCTGAGGTCTCAGCCAAGGACGACGACCAAGAGATGGGGGACGCTGCAACCTCCAACCTTGGTACGATCATCGATGTTTTGTTTTTGAGTTGACTTGGTCGTTTCTTGCAATTCTTGTCGATTGAAAGTTCTTCCTGCAGCTCCTCCTCAAGTTATCGACCTCCCGGATGATGATGACAATGAGCCGCTGAGGATAGGGAGGACCAGGAGGCCGCCGACTGACAAGGCTCCCCAGCCTGCTCTGGCGCCTGAGGCCGTGGCACGGGACGGCGGCGATGCCCCTCGGGCCTCTGTGTCTTTCGCCAATCCCCTGTCGAGTGCACAGCCTTCGGCGTCGGCTGCCGATGCGACTGCCAATCCTCCGTCGAGTGCACAGCCCTCGGCGTCGGCTGCCGATCCGACTTCACTCTTTGTCGCGTACTCTGCTCCTGAAGACGAAGTGGCCGCTGCGAAGGAGGCCATACGCCAGGCAGGGGTCATGATGGAGCAAGTGAAGAGGGCTCGGGAGGCCAGCCAGGCGGCTTACGACGCGAGTTCGGCGCTTCAGAGTAACGTCCAGGTCGGTTGATTTGATGTTTGTTTGTTTGAAGAGTCTTTCTCTCTCTTTCTCTTCCTTTTTTGAAGATCTTTGTTTCTGTACCTGTACACCCACTGGGTGTGTTTTCTCTTTGGTCGAACCAGTGGGGGCACGCTGAGTGCACCCACTGGGTGTAGTCCCCGAGACTATGGTGGACTGCTGGCAGTCGACTATAGTCTGTATATTGTGGTTGTGAATCTGAACTTCTTCACTCGGTCTGCACTGCCGGGTCGAGCGGTCTGTGGCCTGTCGACTGTATGCAGTCGTTTTTTTTTGGTCGAACCAGTGGGGGCACGCTGAGTGCACCCACTGGGTGTAGTCCCCGAGACTACGGTCGAATATTTTTTATTCGGCTGTGGTCTTAGAAACGTCACCATTGTTCCTTAGTTACTCGGGAGCAACTTATCTCAAATGTCTGCCGGCTGGTTTTTCCTTTTGCAGAGATCCTGTGAACTTGTCGCTCGTTATGCTGAATTGGAGAAGCAGAAGATTCAGCTGGACCTTGATTTAGAGCTGGCCAGGACGGAGTTGCAGAAGGTCAGGGAGGGCGCCGCAGGTAAAGCAACTTTGTCGACTGGTTCTGTTTTCAGGCTCGGGCATTCCTTTGCTGTTTCTGATTCCGTCGCCGTTTCTTTGTAGGTGAATTGGACAGAGCGTTGGCGAGGAAGGATCAGGACCTGGCTGTCGCCCGTAAGGCGGCTGATGACAAGATGGTTCTGGCCGAACAGAAGCTGGCTTCGGTCGGCCAGTTGGAGCAAGAGAACGTTAGGTTGCAGGCTGCTCTGACTGATGCCAACAAGCTGGCTGCCAGTTGGAAGAAGAAGAACCTCATCTTGGGTGAGGAGATGGAAGGCGTCGCCCGTAGGAGGGACGACCTGGAGAGCTTCCTGAGGAGCCTCGCTAAAAGGCTGTACACCAAACTTGAAGGTGCTCCTCTAATTTTGACTATTTTGTACTTTTTGTGTCGACTCAATCCTGTGTTCGTTGGCTTATCCTTAGGTCTTGTGTGCAGAATTCTGTCAGAACTTTGAAGAGGAGACCGGGCGGATCGAAATGGGTCTTGACCCAATCAATTCCTCGGTGAAAGACGACACTGCCATGAACTTGCTCCGACTGGAATCTCGAATCAACGGCGCCGTGGATTACCTGGCTCGACTGAAAGTTGCCGTGTCGCGGATCGACTCGACACTTTGGCCAGAATCTGCGCTCCAGAACGATCTCGAGTCTCTTATGGCTCGACTTGACAAAATTCCCGATCGAGTGCAGGAGTGGAAGAAGTCCTCTGCCCGGTGCGGTGCTGACGTGGCTCTATCCTTAGTCCGCGTTCATTGCAAGGAGGCGCGAGAAGAAAAGCTGGCCGCCATCCAAGTCGTCAATACCAAGAGGCACAACTTCCAGGACTTCATGGAGACCTTCATCGCTGCAGCTACTCGCATTGCGGACGGGATCGACTTGGATGAGTTCGTCGCTCCTGCCAGCCCTCCTCTTGAGGAGTGAGAAAACTTTTCATGTCTCTCCTTAAATTAGCCTCGGGATGCCGAGTGGATTTGTAGTCGTTTAAACTCTGCTGAGCCGAGGGCTCGAGTACTTTGATTCGGGGCTCGGGGCCTTTTAAGCTTTATCCGAACTTTATTTTTGCTGAATGTCTCTGTGATCTGGAACTGTCGTGAGAGGCTTGACGGCCGGCCCCCACCCTGTCGTTGTACATTGTATTTGTGGCGGAGCTCTTCGGGAGAAGGTGGTCGTCGGCCCACACTCCGTTGTTGTACATTGTATTTGTGGTGGAGCTCTTGGGGGAAGGTGGTAGTCGACCCATACTCCGTTGTTATACATTGTATTTGTAGCGGAGCTCTCCACTCGGTAAGATTTTTCAAACTTAGGCGAGTGTCTGACTGCAGCTAAGTCTTTTCGTGGAGAACTTAGGCGAGTGCTGAACCGCAGCTAAGCTCCCGAGTGGGAGGGTTGCTCTCCACTCGGTGGGATTTTTCAAACTTAGGCGAGTGCCTGACTGCAGCTAAGTCTCCTTGTGGAGGACTTAGGCGAGTGCTGAACTGCAGCTAAGCCCCCGAGTGGGAGGGTTGCTCTCCACTCGGTAGGATTTTTCAAACTTAGGCGAGTGTCTGACTGCAGCTAAGTCTCTTCATGGAGAACTTAGGCGAGTGCTGAACTGCAGCTAAGCCCCCGAGTGGGAGGGTTGCTCTCCACTTGGTAGGTTTTTTTTCAAACTTAGGCGAGTGTCTGACTGCAGCTAAGTCTCCTTGTGGAGGACTTAGGCGAGTGCTGAACTGCAGCTAAGCCCCCAAGTGGGAGGGTTGCTCTCCACTCGGTAGGATTTTTCAAACTTAGGCGAGTGTCTGACTGCAGCTAAGTCTCCTCGTGGAGAACTTAGGCGAGTGCTGAACTGCAGCTAAGCCCCCGAGTGGGAGGGTTGCTCTCCACTCGGTAGGATTTTTCAAACTTAGGCGAGTGTCTGACTGCAGCTAAGTCTCTTCGTGGAGAACTTAGGCGAGTGCTGAACTGCAGCTAAGCCCCCGAGTGGGAGGGTTGCTCTCCACTCGGTAGGTTTTTTTCAAACTTAGGCGAGTGTCTGACTGCAGCTAAGTCTCCTCGTGGAGAACTTAGGTGAGTGCTGAACTGCAGCTAAGCCCCCGAGTGGGAGGGTTGCTCTCCACTCGGTAGGATTTTTCAAACTTAGGCGAGTGTCTGACTGCAGCTAAGTCTCTTCGTGGAGAACTTAGGCGAGTGCTGAACTGCAGCTAAGCCCCCGAGTGGGAGGGTTGCTCTCCACTCGGTAGGATTTTTCAAACTTAGGCGAGTGTCTGACTGCGGCTAAGTCTCTTCGTGGAGAACTTAGGCGAGTGCTGAACTGCAGCTAAGCCCCCGAGTGGGAGGGTTGCTCTCCGCTCGGTAGGATTTTTCAAACTTAGGCGAACCGGATTCGCAACTAAGTCACCCACTGGGGGATTTCGGACACATACAACAGTGACAACAATTATTGGAACACTCTTATTTCTGATAAAAATGAACCTTAGGAGTTTTTTTTTATTACATCTGGTTTAAGAGCGGACTCAAGTGTAAAAGGGACGGAGAAGCTCCGCGTTCCAAGCTCATGGTTCGTCGATTTGTCGGTCAACATTGTAAAGATGGTATGCTCCATTGTGGAGGACTCTAGTGATGATGAAGGGGCCTTCCCAAGTGGGAGCGAGCTTGTGAGGCTTCTGTTGATCCACTCGGAGGACCAAATCTCCTTCTTGAAAGGCTCGACTCTTCACATTCCGGGCGTGGAACCGACGCAAGTCCTGCTGGTAAATGGTCGATCTGATCATTGCCATCTCCCTTTCTTCCTCCAAGAGGTCGACTGCGTCTTGCCGGGCCTGCTCTGCTTCATCTTCGGTGTAAAGTTCAACTCGAGGCGCATTGTGAAGGAGATCGCTTGGCAGGACAGCTTCGGCTCCATAAACCAGAAAGAACGGGGTCCTTCCAGTCGACCGGTTAGGGCTAGTTCTTAATCCCCACAGCACTGACGGAAGCTCGTCGACCCAAGTGTCTGCCGCGTGCTTGAGATCGCGCATCAACCGAGGTTTTAGCCCTTTGAGGATCAGACCATTTGCCCTCTCAGCCTGTCCATTCGACTGGGGATGAGCGACTGAGGTGTAGTCGACTCGTGTGCCTTGAGAAGCGCAAAATGCCCTGAAATCGTCCGAATCAAAGTTTGACCCGTTATCAGTGATGATGTTGTGTGGGACTCCATATCTGAATGTCAACCCTCTGATGAAACTGATAGCGGTGCTAGCGTCAAGGCTCTTTATGGGCTTAGCTTCGATCCATTTGGTAAACTTGTCGACTGCCACAAGCACGTGAGTGAACCCACTCCTGCCCGTTCTCAAGGGGCCAACCATGTCCAATCCCCAGACGGCAAAGGGCCAGACGAGCGGAATGGTTTTCAGGGCTGACACAGGCTTGTGTGACATGTTGGAGAAGAACTGGCAGCCCTCGCACCTGTCGACTATCTCTTTTGCCATTTCATTTGCCCTTGGCCAATAAAATCCGGCTCGGTATGCTTTAGCCACAATGGTCCGAGAGGACGCTTGGTGACCGCAAGTTCCCGAGTGGATATCGTTGAGGATTATTTGACCTTCTTCTGGCGTTATGCATTTCTGGCCAACTCCGGTCGCACTTTCTCTGTACAGCTGTCCCCTTATGACTGTGAAGGCCTTAGATCGACGGACGATCTGTCGAGCCTCCTCCTCGTCCTCCGGGAGTTCTTTCCTTAGGATATATGCAATGTATGGTATCGTCCAGTCGGGGGTGATTGCCAAGACTTCCATGATCAGGTCGACTACTGCAGGCACTTCAACTTCAGTCGGGTCCGCGGCACTTTTCGGCTGCGGGGCTTCTTCTGTGAAAGGATCTTCTTGTACTGACGGCGAGTGAATGTGTTCCAAGAACACGTTGCTTGGAATGGCTTCTCTCTTGGAGCCTATCTTTGCCAAGTCGTCGGCTGCCTGGTTTTTCAGTCGAGGGATGTGGTGGAGTTCAAACCCCTCGAACTTCTTCTCTAGCTTCCGTACTGCATTGCAGTATCCAGTCATTGTTGGACTCCTGACATCCCATTCCTTCATTACTTGATTTACCACCAGATCTGAGTCGCCATAGACCATGAGGCAACGGACGCCGAGTGAAATGGCCATGCGCAACCCATATAAAAGTGCTTCATATTCTGCTTCGTTATTGGAGGAATCGAAGTGAATCTGGAGAACGTATCTGAGCTTGTCTCCTCGGGGGGAGACCAGAACTACCCCCGCGCCCGAACCATTCAGCATTTTGGATCCATCGAAGAACATAGTCCAGTGTTCCGAGTGAACTTGAGTGTTGCTGTTCAATCCACTCGGCGATGAAATCAGCGATTGCTTGAGACTTGATGGCTTTCTTTGCTTCAAACTTGATGTCCAAAGGAAGGAGTTCAATCGCCCACTTGGCCACTCGACCAGTTGCATCTCTGTTATGCAGGATCTCCGATAATGGAGCGTCGCTGACGACTGTAATGGAGTGGTCAGAGAAATAGTGTGCAACTTTCTTCGTGGTCATGTAAATCCCATATACAAGCTTCTGGTAGTGGGGGTATCTTTGTTTTGAAGGGGTCAAAACTTCAGACACATAATAAACAGGGCGTTGAACTTTGAAGGCCTTCCCTTCCTCTTCTCTCTCGACCGTAAGTACTGTACTGACAACCTGTCTGTGGCTGCAATATAAAGCAGCAGAGGCTCTTTGCCGATTGGAGCAGCTAACACCGGCTGGGTGGAGAGCAGAGCTTTGAGCTCCGCAAACGCTGCATCAGCTTCTGGAGTCCATTCGAACTTGTCGGACTTTTTCATCAGTCGGTAAAGAGGCAACGCTTTTTCACCGAGTCGAGAGATGAATCGACTTAAGGCGGCCAAGCAGCCTGTAAGTTTTTGGACATCATGCACACGTACAGGACGCTTCATCTGGAGTATGGTTCCAATTTTTTCAGGATTGGCGTCGATTCCCCGTTCGGAAACGAGAAAACCGAGTAGCTTGCCACCTGGAACTCCGAAAGTGCATTTTGACGGATTGAGCTTGATATCGTACCTCCTGAGGTTGGCGAAGATTTCAGTAAGGTCAGCCCGTAGGTCGGAACCTTTCCGAGACTTGACTACGATATCGTCCATGTACGCCTCCACATTCCGACTGATTTGAGTGAGTAAACACTTCTGGATCATTCTCATGAATGTGGCTCCGGCGTTCTTGAGGCCGAACGGCATGGTGACGTAACAGAAGCATCCGAATGGAGTGATGAAAGCTGTTTTGATTTCGTCGGGTCCATACAGACGGATCTGATGGTACCCGGAATAGGCATCTAGAAAAGACAATCTCTCACATCCCGAAGTCGAGTCGACAATTTGGTCGATGCGAGGAAGAGGAAAATGATCTTTCGGGCAGTCCCGATTGATATGCTTAAAATCAATGCACATGCGGAGTGACTTGTCCTTCTTGGGGACCATGACAACATTGGCGAGCCACTCGGAGTGGTAGATCTCTCGAATGAACTCAGCTGCTAAGAGCCGAGCCACCTCTTCGCCGATAGCTTGTTTTTTCTGGACGGCGGACCGTCGCAGATGTTCCTTCACGGGTTCGAACTTTGAGTCGACTCGTAGGCGGTGCTCAGCCAGCCCCCTGGGAACTCCGGGCATGTCAGAGAGTTTCCATGTGAAGATGAGCGCTTCTTCCTATTTGGAGTCGAGGGTTGTTGAGATGTGGGTTGGAGCTGCGTCGGGGTCGGTCGGGTGAATGTGGACCGTCTTCGTTTCGCCGGCCGACTGAAAAGCTGATTCGGAGGCAGGCTTCTTAGCTCGCAGCAATTCACTTGGGTCGGCAGTCTTCTGGTACTCTTTCAGCTCGACTACTGCCATCTAAGCGTCGGCGATCTTTGATCCCTTCTGGAAACATTCTTCCGCCTTCTTACGGTTGCCTGTAACAGTGATCACACCTTTGGGACCAGGCATCTTTAATTTAAGATACATGTAGCATGGTCGAGCCATGAAGCGTGCATAAGCCGGTCTGCCCAAGATGGCGTGATAAGCGCCCTGGAAGTCCACAACTTCAAATGTTAACTTTTCTTTGCGGTAATTCTTTGAATCACCGAAAACCACGTCAAGAGCAATTTGGCCGAGTGACTCCGCTTTCTTCCCAGGAATGACTCCGTGGAAGCTCATGTTACTGGCGCTGAGTCTGGACATCGGAATGCCCATTCCTTTCAAGGTTTCCGTGTACAGTATGTTCAGGCCACTACCACCGTCCATTAGGACTTTGGTCAGTCGAGTGCCTTCGACAACTGGGTCGACCACCAAAGCTTGCCTCCCGGGGGTGGCAATGTGTGTTGGATGATCGGATTGGTCGAACGTGATGGCCGTCTGGGACCACTTTAGGTAACTGGGAGTTGCAGGGGCAACCATGTTCACCTCCCGGTTAATGACTTTCAGTCGACTTTTGCTTTCGACATCGGCAAAAATCATCAGGGTGGAATTGACCTGGGGGTATCCATCGTCACTATCATCCCGGTCCTCAACTCTGTCCGGCTCTTTCTCTTTATCCTTGGGCTGCTTGCCCTGAAACTGTTGGATCAGGAGCCGGCATTGTCGAGTGGTATGTTTGGGGTAAATAAAATTACCCTCTTCGTCTTTCTTGGTGTGGATGTGACATGGCAAATCCAAAACATCATTCCCATCCTGATCCTTGACTTTCTTGGGCTTCCAAGTGTTCTTGGGTTTCCCCTTGAAGTTTCCCTGAGCCACAGCTAAGGCCTCCCCGGGAGCGGCTGGCTCGGCCTTCCGCTTTTGCTTCCGACTGGAGTTTCCTCCGGTTTCTTGGGCGACTGATTTAAGCTTGCCGCTTCGGAGTCGGTCTTTGTCTTCTCCATTCGCGTACTTGGTGGCAATCTCCATCATCCGATTAAGGGACATCTCTCCGGTCCGGCCAAATTTCAGATTCAACTCCCTGTACTTGACTCCTTCCTTGAAAGCGCAGACCGCTTGATGGTCAGGCACGTTTTCGACCGAGTGGTGCAGAGTGATCCACCTTTGGATGTATTCCCTCAGTGTTTCATTCGGCTTCTGTATGCAAGACCGCAGCTCTGTAAGGCCAGCAGGGCGCTTGCATGTCCCTTCGAAGGTTGTAACAAACACTCGGGAGAGATCCTCCCAAGTGTAAATGCTGCTGGGCGCCAGCTGATTCAGCCACGCCCTAGCTGAGCCCTCCAACATGAGGGGTAAATGCTTCATGGCCACCTCGTCGTTGCCTCCACCGATCTGCACAGCCACTCGGTAATCTTCGAGCCACGTGTCAGGCTTGGACTCGCCGGTGAACTTGCTGATTCCAGTCGCCAGCCGGAAGTTGGGTGGGATCACCGCGGCTCTGATGGCTCGACTGAAACACTCAGGCCCCGAGGCGTGTGCCCTGCTGTCGGTAGGCGTATCTCTGTTGTGGCCCTCACGATGAGCCCTGTTCCTGTCCACCAGACCTTGAACGAGGATGGATCTCGCATCAAAGCCTGGGTCTCTGGGGTCGACTGGGACCCTCTGCCCAGTGTGATGAGGGCGCCTGTCGTCTCGATGTCGAGGTGCATACGATCCACTCCGTAGAGGAGGGGACGACACCCGACGCCCATCATCACGGTTGAGTCGGTGATCGTATTGCTCGTTCCCCCTATATCGATCGTGCCGGTCTCCACGCCCCTCACGCCTCGGGGGCGATCTCAGGCTGTGAGCCGACTGGACGGTCTCCGTTGCGACGGATCGACTGTGGATCCTGTCCCGCGACTGAGAGACGGCGGAATTCTGATTCCCCGCTGCTCGGAGCAATGCTCTGATCTGCAGCAATCCTCTTCCGGCCTCCGACTGGGAGGGCTGGATCGACTCCGCTATGCGGGCCGCGGCAGCCAGGTTCTGAACCGGAGTTCGGTACACCTGTGGTGACGGGAAGAGCTGTCGTCGACTGGGTTCGGGTGCCGGTTGGCGTCGACTGGACTCGGGAGCCCGCTGGCGTCGACTGGACTCGGGAGCCCGCTGACGCGCCTGCTCGTCGAGAGCTCACTGTAGGTTTTCCAGTCGAGTGCGCTCGGCTAGATTAGCCAAGCGCGCATCCTCCAAGGCCCGGGCCTCGGGGGTTTCTCCAACAATAGGTGTGTAGAGCGCGTCCATGTTCCGGCGACGAAGCTCCTCCCTCTGCAACGACGTCAGGGGTTCGGGGAGGTATTCGTCGTGAGGGCGCGACGGATCGCCCCTGTCGGCACCATCGTCAGTATGAGGGAATCCGGGGGGACTGCGCGTCCCCTCGACCGCCAGGACCTCTGCCAGGGGGTCACTGCAGTCGCACTCGGAAGCGGACTCCATGGAGCCATTCGACAGATCGAACAGGCCGCAGAGGGATTCGTTAGGCTCGATTGCAGCGACCTGCTGGGTCGCCGACTGGCGGGCCAGGGCGTGCTTCATCCACCGCTGAAGCCTCGACCGACCCGAGCGCTTGCGCTGGCGGGAGACAGGAGTGGGAGATGGCACGGGAGTAGACCGATATGGGGTCGAGGGCTGCCTCAGGAGGACGCCACGGACACACACGCGGAAGTGCGTCGCACCGCAGACGGGGAGTGCGTCGACGTCGAGCGGCGCCTCCGGGAGCCAAGCGGAGTCGTCGGCGATGAAAGTAAGTCGGTCGAGACGGATCTCGCGGCCCGCCGCCAAGGCTCCGCAGGAAAACATGATCGAGTGGATCGACGAAAATCGCAACTTCTCCAAATTAGGCGCTAAGACTACTGCCCCACGGTGGGCGCCAACTGTCGTGGTTCTAAGTCTGACAGTGAGGTAGGGGGTATGTATGAAGAGGCTAGGCCTTAGCTGTTGGGAAGTTGTAATCACGCAAGGTTTACGAGTTCAGGCCCTTCTCTGGGGAAGTAACAGCCCTACGTCTCGGTGCCCAGAGGCGGTCGATTGGATTATGCGTGAGTAAGATTACAGGGGTGCGAACCCTTCATACTGAGGAGGGGGGTGGCTTATATAGAGTTCGCCAGCCCTCTCTTGCCCTCAGTAATGTAGGGTTTAAGGTATATTTAAGGTGGGCGTTACTGATAACGTCCCTAATAAAGAGTCATGATGATCATAAAGACTACTTAATGGCTGACCGTTCGCCTGGGAGCGATTTGAGATCCCCTGGTGGTCGAGTGGTTGGCTATTTGGTCGAGTGACAGCTTCTTAGTCGAGTGCCTTGGCCCCGTCGAGTGGGATATCTTCAAGTTGTCTAAAAGGTGACTTCCTTTAAGGACGTCCTTCGGTAGGGCTCTTAGGACGGGTCCGTGTCCCTACCGTAGGTATATGACTACATCACCCGGGCCTGCGGCGGTGTCCCATCGCGCGCGTGCGACGGCAGGACTTCCCCGCCACGTGGCTCGTCGTGGGGCCCGCGGCCGGCCCGCGGGTCGACCACTGCCACCCTAATAAACAAAAAGTGCTCCGGAGTCGGCTGCTACGACGAGATCGGCCCCTCAGGGTATGAAGCCGGCCAAGCTTCCCGTCCTTCCGTCCGCCGTGAAGCTCGCCCGCCTACGGGGACTACTGTCGGGGTAAATAGCCATGGGTAGCCCAGCCGGCTTCCCCTGGCCCCTCAGAAAAAATTATGAGCCCATCCGGCTCATAAGGAGACTCAAGACCTGGGCCGCCTCCCCCCTAGCCGACTACCATACTAGCCGGCTTCGGGGGCGGCCCGCCCTTTACCCCCATGAAGAAAGCTGTGGAGGGCCGGCTACGGCAGGGCCTGCTACGACAAGGCCGGCTACTGCCGGGCCGGCTCCGATAAAGCAGTCAACGCCGTACCCGCAATGTACATGTCCACTCCGCAATGATGAAGCGGGGCGTGGCTACAGTCGAGCCTGCCACCCCCAAAACCCGGAGCATGCCTGGTACAGCGCGTCGTGCGGGCAGCTGCGGCCCGCCCGGCGCGGCACTGTAGCCACGGCGGCTCTGACGCCGTCCACGATGGGTCACCAGCGTGGCCCCCGAGGCGGTGGGCCCCTTCGGGCAGAGAGATGCCGAAGGCGGCCGCACCTACTCTCAAGCCGGCAAGACAGAGGGCCGGCTTCACGTAGTCGGCCTGCCGCCCTCCTCGAAGGAGACGCCCAATAAGGAGACAAGATGCGGCGGGGCTACAGTAATCGCCCGCCAGGGCGGCGTTACTGTAGCCACGCTTACCCCGACCAAGCCTGCGTCAACGACATGGAGAAACAGTAACCAGCTGCCGACCAGGCCCTGGCCAGTGGGGCCGGCCTGTCGACCCAGGAGCCGGCAGCCGGCGGGACCCACCAGCCGGCGGGCCCCAGAGGCCGGCGGGCCCCAGAGGCCGGCGGGGAAGCCGGCGAGCATAGTCACAGACAGCTGGGCCCCGCGCCCAGTCGGATTACCATTGTACCCCCGGGGGGTAGGCCTATATAAACCCCCCGGTGCGCCCATGCAAAGGGTTGGACTCTCATTCTAGACCTAGACACATACAAGGAGAGGAAGCAGGCTGAGCTGAGCCCTTCTTCCTCCTCCCACCCAAAACAGCTCAAGGAGCATTGTAGCTACTTGTCCACTTAGTAACCATGCGGAGACCCCGCAGAGCAGCAGTAGGGGTGTTATCTCCCCGGAGAGCCCTGAAGCTGGGTAAGATTCGCCGGCGTGCATGTCTTTGCCTCATCCCGTTTCCAGGCACCGGCGACGTTCTATTGGCCCCCGCAATGATAAGCCACCCATTGGCATATGTCGCTCCTACCACCCGACAGCTGGTAAAGGTTGACTCACTGAGGCAAAGCCCTCGGCCCAGCTAACGTGACGGAGCTGGTCGGCTAGTGACGCTGATGCGTCCGGAGTAGGTTGATGAAGAGATGGCGAAGCCCCCGGTCCAGCCGAGATGTTGAAGCCTCAACGTCAGCCGATGAGTCGAAGTAGGTCGGCGTGATGGACACCGGCTTGAAGAAGCAATAGTGCGGCCCTGTCGATGCAGGTCGTGACGTGGTCGATGCCGGCTTGATGAAGCGACCGTGCGGCGATGCCGGTATGCCCGCTCCGTGTAATCCGTGGGGTGGCGATGTTGATGATGATTTATCCTTCGCGATGCCGGACTCTTGTTTGGCTTGCCGAGATGATGATCCGAAGAAGTTGAGCTCGGCTAAAGTGATGACGTGTCTAGCGCAGGTCGGCAGCCGTGGAGTAATATTGCCGGACTGGTTTGACACCAACATGAGGTTGAAGATCATGTTTAAAAGATCTTAAAGTTAGTGGGGTGTGTTCGGGAACAAAACACAATACCCCATACAAAACTTCCTTCAAAAGGGATGTCCAAAATCCCGTTCATAAAAAAGATGAACTTGGATCGGATTCGTTTTCGCGCAGAAAATAGATCCGAAAAGTGATGCACTAATCGGAAGGTTCCCAGAGTTTGGACGGTCGGATCGAGCTGAAATTTTGAGAGGTGGTAGATATAGGAATTCCGCAGGCGATCAACGGTTGGATCTTCCAAAGGACGTCAGAGCTAGAAGCTGGACACCACGCCCTAAACTCATCCAAATTCCAATCCAGATTTGACAGGGCTCCGGTATATCGTGGATTGCCAGAGATTCCTCCATCGAAACTCGACGAAATTTTCCAGGGTTGTTATAGACCCAATTCCGCACAATTCCACCAAAGCGATCGTCAAAGAGATACTCGAGGAGGTGATGGCGGCAGATACGAATTCGCTGTCCAAAAAAACAGCACGGTCGCTTGACGGCAATGTTGACGTTGAGCCCCCGAGCTCCATAGATAATTCCTCCGTGATCTTGATAGAGATTGGAGTTGATGTTTGATGAAGGCCCTCGTCCGAAGATGGTGATCCGAACACAGGGCACAATTCTTGGTCGAACCAATGTAACCAGTCGAACTGGTGACGAAGACGCCGAAATCGCAGTTGATCTACAGGCGAGCCATCGATCCTTTTGTCGATCACACAGCGGAACTCTCAATGAAAGCACCAATGTCGGTGTCAAAACCGGCGGATCTCGGGTAGAGGGTCCCGAACTGTGCGTCTAAGGCGGATGGTAACAGGAGGCAGGGGACACGATGTTTTACCCAGGTTCGGGCCCTCTTGATGGAGGTAAAACCCTACGTCCTGCTTGATTGATATTGATGATATGTGTAGTACAAGAGTAGATCTACCACGAGATCAGAGAGACTAAACCCTAGAAGCTATCCTATGGTATGATTGTTGTTCTGTATGTTGTATCTTCTATCGACTAGCCTGGCCCTGGTTTATATAATGCACCAGAGGCCTAGGTTAAC
The DNA here is from genome assembly GCA_034509565.1 of Triticum monococcum. Lineage (NCBI taxonomy): Eukaryota > Viridiplantae > Streptophyta > Magnoliopsida > Poales > Poaceae > Triticum > Triticum monococcum. The sequence continues at coordinate 74,145,268 of CM067843.1, forward strand.
AAGAGTCCTAGCCGAATACGCCGATGAGGAGAAGTCCTTGTCTTGATCGTCAAGTCTTTGTGGAATCTTCCTTGTATGTGGCAGTTGTCCGAACTGGCCCATGAGTATACGGTCATGGGGGGCCTCGGCCCAATCTAATAGATCAGGAGACGACGTGGTGAGTACCCCTAGTCCAGGACATCGTCAGTCAATCAAGCAGGAAATAGGGTATTACCTCTATAGAGAGGGCCCGAACCTGGGTAAACATCGTGTCCCCTGTCTCCTGTTACCATCAACCTTAGACGCACAGTTCGGGACCCCCTACCCGAGATCCGCCGGTTTTGACACCGACACCGGGCATGCGTTCAAATCCTCGTACACATCGCGGTAGAGAATGCAGTCATTAGGGCATGCATGTACCTTCTACACCTCCAATCCTAGAGGGCATACGACCTTCTTTGTTGCGTACGTACTGTCGGGCAATTCGTTATCCTTTGGAAGCTTCTTCTTCAATATTTTTAGTAGCTTCTCAAATCCTTTGTGAGGCACACCATTCTCTGCCTTCCACTTCAGCAATTCCATTACGGTACCGATCTTTGTGTTGCCATCTTCGCAATTGGGGTACAACCCTGTTTTGTGATCCTCTAACATGCTATCGAACTTCAGCTTCTCCTTTTGACTTTCGCACTGTCTCTTTGCATCAACAGTGCCCGACGGAGATCATCATCGGACACATCGTCTGGTTCATCTTGATCTTCAGCTTCCCCCTTTGCAGCATCACCATATTCAGGGGGCACATAGTTGTCATCATCCTCTTCTTCTTCGTTGTCTTCCATCATAATTCCTATTTCTCCATGCTTGGTCCAAACATTATAGTGTGGCATGAAACCCTTATAAAGCAGGTGGGTGTGAAGGATTTTCCGGTCAGAGTAAGACTTCGTATTCCCACATATAGGGCATGGAAAACACATAAAACCATTCTTCTTATTTGCCTCAGCCACTTTGAGCAAATTATGCACACTCTTAATGTGCTCGTAGGTGTGTCTGTCACCGTACATCCATTGCCGGTTCATCTGCGTGCATTATATATAATTAAGTGTGTCAAAAACCATTACAGAACATCATGAATAGATAAGTGACCAAATTAATAGAAGTTCATCATCACATTAAAACCGAAGTACATACATAGTTCTCATTGAACAACATATAGCTCTCCAGAGTATCTAATTAAACCATACATTGAAACTATGTAAAACATTTCAATGCAGCAACAAATGTGATCATAATCGCAACCAAAGTAACAATTGATCGAACGGCATAATGATACCAAGCCTCGGTATGGATGACATATTTTCTAATCCTTCTAATCTTCAAGCGTAATGCATCCATCTTGATCTTGTGATCATCGATGACATCCGCAACATGCAACTCTAATATCATCTTCTCCTCCTCAATTGTTTTTATTTTTTCCTTCAAGTAATTGTTTTCTTCTTCAACTAAATTTAACCTCTCGACAATAGGGTCGATTGGAATTTCCGGTTCACATACCTCCTAGATAAAAAATATGTCATGTTGGTCGGCATAATTGTCATAAACAATAAATGAACCAAATAGTTATAAAAGATAATATATATATATATATACCACATCCGAATCATATACATGACGAGGGCCGACGGAGGCGGATACCAAAACCATCTCACTATATAATAACAAACAATAAAAAAAGAAAGAAAATGTGATCATAATCGCAACTAAGGTAACAATTGATCTAAATCATACAAGTAAGAATTTTGTTCTTTTAGAAAGAAGATAAGAACAAGTGGCTCACCACGGTGGTGTCGGCGATGGGATCGGCGCGGGCGATCGACGGCGGTTAAGACAGGGACGGGACGTGACAGACCGCTAAACCTAGACAAATCTTGAGAAAAATGGAGTTTGGAGGTCGAGCTTGGAGAGGAGAAAGCTTAAGTAGTGTGGCTCGGGTATTTCATCGAACACCTCATATGCATAAGAGGTGACCTAGAGCACCCCAAAGCCCTCCCCTCGCCGGCCAGAAAAAACAGAGCAGTAGAGTGATCTGCTCGCAGGCGAGGGGGTATATATAGCCACATCATTAGTCCCGGTTCATGGCTGGAACCGGGACTAAAGGCCCCCATTTGGTCCTGGTTCCAGCCATGAACCGGGACTAATGGATGTGGGCCAGGAGCGAGGCCCATTGGTCTCGGTTCGTGTCTGGAACCTGGACCAAAGGGACCAGACGATCCGGGACCAATGCCCCACGAGGCCCGGCCACCCCCCTGGGCTCACGAACTGGAACGTATGTCCCCATGGGTCCCGGTTCATGACCGAACTGGGACTAATGGACTGGCCAGGTATCGACCAAAGCCCTATTTTCTACTAGTGTGGTAACCACACATGAAGTTGTTGTTACTGCCGCTAGAGCCGATGTTGGCGCCATTGCCATGGATCTTATCCATGGCGGGCAGGCGGCCAGGTGATGCTCGATCACTTCGATCTAGACACCGTAGATTCGGTCGATTCTCGTTCATCGGGAAATGGGACCATGCATATATATATACTCCTTCCGTTCCTTTTTAGTCTGTTTATAAGTTTTGTCTGAAGTCAAAATACCTCTAGTTTGAACAAACTTACAGAAAAAAAATATGAACGTTCACAATATCAAATCAATTTTAGTTTCATATTATATATATTTGGTATTGTATATGTTGATAATTTTTAATATAAATTTGGTCCAACTTTCCAAAGTTTGACTTGCATAAATCTTATACACGGAGTAAAAAGGAACGGAGGGAGCATGTGCACGTGTAGATATATACATATATTCCAAAACTTATATTTACTTACAAAATTAAAAACCTCAAATTTGAAAAATGTTAACACAATGTAAAACTAGTTGTTAGTATATTTAAAAAAATGTTGATAGCATTCTATTCAAAAGTTCGTAACACTAAAAAAAATATAAGTTTCAAAAAAAATCGTGACATATTGGAAAAATGTTATACAATCAAAAAATTGTTCGTATAATTCAAAAAATGTACATTACATTTTGGGAAAAAAAGCTTTAAAAAGATATATTTGACCTTTTTAGAAAAATATACAATTTTTAAAATCTTTGCATGGTTTAAAAAATCTTGTATATCATTAAAAAAAATCTGACCTTATAGGAAATTTGTTAACACGTATTCTGGAAAAAAATAAAATAATGTATTTAGCAAATGTTAATCGTGCATTTGAAAAAAGTTAAACATTCATATACAATGTTTTATATGTATAAAAAACGTAAAATGTTTATTAAAATGTACTTAAAAATATTAATGATGTCTTTAAAAAATGTTATACATGTATTTAAAAATATTCCTAATATATACCCAAAATGTATAACGTGTAGCAAAAAATTATACGTGTGTTCAAACAAAAAAATAGAAAAAGAAAGAATAAAAAGGCAAAGAAATAAATAATAGAAATCAAAGAAAAAAAGAAAAGGGAAACAAAAAGAAAGGAAAAGGGAAACCAACCGTACCGAAGAAACCTCGAATAAAACCGATACAAAACAGTGAAAAGCCAATAAATACAAAGGAAAAAAAGTCCACGTGCTACAGTAGTGGGCCGGGCCAGTAGCACCAAGATGGCTACATCGTTATTTTACAAGCAACACGACGAGCACACAAGCCAAACCTAAATGCTAAAAAGCAACTGAGTGCTGGTTGTCACGTTTCAGCACTCTCCTTTTATCACCGTCCGGTCGGCGCGATCGAGCCCAGGTATTCCTGGTCGGGACGAACGGTTCGTCCTCCCCCCGCAGACACGTATTCACTTGGGAGGCCCACCACTACCCACACGCCCCGTTCGTTGGCTCACTGTTCGAAACTGCCGAGACCACCGCCCCAGTCCTCCCAATCCGCTCCCCATTCTCTCCCCTTCTCTCCCTCCCTCCTCGACGCCAAGCCCCCCCCCCCCCCAAGCCGCAGTTCAACCGCGGCCCCTAAGCCGCCGACGGCTGCCGGAGAGCGGAGGGCGTGCGCGGCGGCGGTGTTTGAGCGACAGAGATCTGCGAGTGTGCGTAGGTGCGCGCGACCCCGGAGAATAAGGCGGAACGGGTTCAATCTCGTCGCGCCCAGGGCCAAAAGGGTGCGTGCTGAAGGTCGCAGACGGCGCTGCGTGTCCGGTGGCCTAGTGTTCTGGATGATTCTAGAATCCTGAGGTATGCACCCATCGCCGCCGTTCTCTCTGCTTTCTGCATGTGCTCGGTTGCGGAGGGTTTGGATTTAGCGGGGATTCATGTGAACATGGAGGTGGATTTAATCACGCGCCCATAGGTTGTAGTGGTTTTTGCTTCAGTTAGGGACGAATCATGGTGCCTCGTGGTGTGGAATCTCGGGGTCATGCCGTGAGGGATTTGGTGGTGTGTTGTCAGTTCTCGTGCCAAATCTGTTTCGTTTGAGATGGGCATTTGCTTTTGGCAGATGTTTGGTGAACTTCGTTTAGGATTTTTTTGAGTAGTTGCTTCGATTTTTGCGCAAGAGTTGCCTGATTGAGGTTATTTGAGGTGGCGAAATAGAGCTGTCTGAAGAGTTGCTTTGAACAGCTTATGGAGTTGCTTCGACTTTTGTGCATGAGTTGCCTGTTCAGCGTTGATTAAGTTGCCAAAACTTTGTTAGAACTGTCTGAACTACCTGTACTGGGGCTGTTAACCGAGTTGCTTTGACTTTGCGCAAGAGTTGCCTGATTGTGGCTATATGAGGTGGCGAAATAGAGCTGTCTGAAGAGTTGCTTTGAACAGCTTATGGAGTTGCTTCGACTTTTGTGCATGAGTTGCCTGTTCAGCGTTGATTAAGTTGCCAAAACTTTTGTTAGAACTGTCTGAACTACCTGTACTAGGGCTGTTAACCGAGTTGCTTCGACTTTGCGCAAGAGTTGCCTGATTGTGGCTAATTGAGGTGGCGAAATAGAGCTGTCTGAAGAGTTGCTTTGAACAGCTTATGGAGTTGCTTCGACTTTTGTGCATGAGTTGCCTGTTCAGCGTTGATTAAGTTGCCAAAACTTTGTTAGAACTGTCTGAACTACCTGTACTGGGGCTGTTAACCGAGTTGCTTCGACTTTGCGCAAGAGTTGCCTGCTTGAGGCTATTTGAGGTGGCGAAACTTTTAAAGGAGTTTGTTTAGTTCAGTTTTCATTGAATAGCTTCGATAGCGGTCGCCATTTGCAACACATATGCTAAAGTATCAGACTACAACTGACCACTTCACGGAATACTTGCTTTTTGTTTAGCCTTGTGTTTGGCACCACACATGGTGCTCCCTGAACCGTGTCTTCCCGTTATACTCATGATAACAATTCATAGCTGTGTTTTGACAAGTGTTTTTGTTTGTTGTTTTCTGCATGTATCTCTTATGGACACATATTACTGTGTTGTATATTTCCATCACAATTTTTCCAAACTGCAAAATTGCCAATTGTATAAGAGGATTACAAGCTTTAAGATGCCCAAACTTTTCTTAATATATAAGATGTCTGATCAATGATGGTGTAGTTTGCTGAAATTTACATATTGTTGGGGCAGCGTTCGAAACAGAATTTGTTGGACTTGTTTTTCTAGATTTTTGTCAGGCCCTTTTTTCTAGTAACTTGCCACAAATCAGCATAGAAGTTGTTTGTTAGCCTGAACCAAAGTTGCCTAATCAGTACCTGTGTAAGTTTGTTTTCGTTGCCTAAATCAAGTTTGTGTTGCTTTAATGGTTCATCAGCGAGCTCTAGGAAATGTCTTTTTTCATGTGTTATAAGCAACCTACAGTGTTACAAGTAGTGAAGTCCTTTTTTATCAGCAACCTGAAAATATTGTATTATGTGTTTGTAGTGTCCAAAATGTCCGAGGCAAGGAAGGAAAGTGATGTTCAGGGTTTACAAGCAAACCAAGAGGGTGTACGAGGAGCAGAGGTAAGAGTTCTGAGCGTGGCACGGTGGAGTGTCTGTCATGTTGGCCATGTTCGAGTTCCGTGACCTTTTCCAATGCGAAACAGATGAACCCATTTCCCCCCAATGCAGGCACACTCACTACAGCAAAAAAACCAACTATAATTGGCTACAAGCGTATGCGCATTAAAGGAATAATTTGTCATGGGAGTCGCCCGTCAGACATAGACAGCAATGCCAGCGCACAAGATGATGAGTCAGAAGGCAAGGAGGTCACAGAGGAGGGTGAATCAAAGCCAAAACGCCGAAAAACATGCGGAAACGAGGTATTCATTCATCATGAATCGTAGTTTTCAGATTCCTTTTTTTCAAGGCAGTATGGATTTTGTGCGTTCTTTTAAGAAGTTGCGAGATGAATGTGTTATTTAATAGCAATTCTAGGTATGGTTTTTGGCTGTTAAATCGTGCGTATGCAAGGCCACTAGCAGTTTTGAGCATGTTGAAGTTGTAAGAAGAAATGATGGTATTATGTATAGGACAAACATCGCATCATCATGGAAACAATATTGATACTTGCTAATTTCTGTCACACAAAGTTTGACTTAGCCCATTTTTACACACTTGTAGGGTCGCAGGAACAGGGCATCACCAGCAAGGTTGTTCAAACTAAACAAAGATTTAGTGCAATTTCAGAAGGACGAGGTAATTCGAATTGAGTTTGGAGGTCTGTTGCAGATTGCAACATGTAGCATGCCAGGAGACTTAAGTCAGTGGGTTATGAAGCATTACGACCCCGAAATTTCTCAACTTGTCATCCTAGAGAGGGGAAAGATTCCAGTAGATGCAGCAAGTGTTCACAGGATATGGGGTCTGCCAAACAGGGGGAGGAAGGTTTGCTACGAGAATAGAGCAGATTACACATCCAAAATGTACAAAATCTTTCAGATCAATACGAAAGGCTCACCAACACTAACATCTTGGTGCAAAATGATCAAGGATATGGCTGGGGCAGCAGATAACAATTTCCCGCATGCTTGGTTGGCAGTCGCCTTCTCCTATTTCCTTGCTCCTACCACAAGTTTGAACATATCCCCACGGTGTTTTCCTGCTGTGATGCATGTGGATGCGATAACGGAGACGAATGTATGCCAGTTTGTAGTTGATCAATTAAAATTGGCATTCGCGGGAGCAGGTGATAAAAACGCAGTCTGCTGTTGCGTCATGCATTTAGTTGTAAGTCTATCTTGCTCTTTGTCCTTTTTTCCATAGTTTTTCATATTCCTGCTCTTGTTGTTCATCTACTCATTTTTTCCGTTTTGTGTTTGATTTGCCTCATGTAGCTGTTATATCTGGACTCATTGGATGTGGACGAACCGATCGCAAGCACGGTTCCAAGAGTGTCGGTTTGGGATTCTAATCTTATTTCCAAGGTCATTAGCAAGGACAAAAAGGGCCGGGGGAGTTTGGGAAGTTGCGGGTAAGTTTCCTCTTATGTTTGTGAAGCACACGATCATTCAGTCACTTTAGTTTTCTTTCAATTTTGTAAGGAGGTCATATAGAAGTCAGGCAACTTGCCAAGCAATTATCAGGCAACACACTATCATTAACTAGGCAACCACATTTTTTTTCCTAAGCAACTCACCAGATGTGTGTTATCCCTAGGCAAAACATGTGTTGTTATTTTGTTAAACCAATCATAGGCAATACAGACTTATACTTTCAGGCAACCATACATTTAATGCTTGGCAACTCACAAATAGCTTGAGTAGAGATAGTTGCATACTCACCAGGTTTTTTTTCCCTTTTTTGGCTTTTTCTTTTTGTTTGCATTTTTCTCACACTTCAAATTATAGCTCAAGACTGAGTTTGCTCGCTTTGCCGATGAAAGCTTATTTGGCAGTCTTGATCACGTCACAAAGTTCGTGGCAGCAAGGCTCCCCAACTCATACGACTCAAATGTGAGTTGCCTTATACATTCCTCTTTTCGCTTGCCTTTTTTGTACCTGTTCTAATATACGTGACCCCAATGTCCTCTCTCTCTCTCTCTTCTGGTGTGTGCAGAAACAAAAGAAGCTTGTCGGGATGGTGCATGAAATATGTTCTGAAATATCACACTCAATGGGCAAGCTCGTACGGGGAATTGGGAAACTTGACGACGATGGCGGCACAACTAGTGTGCCATCAGCTCACAATGTTGCTCGTCCAAGCAGTTCACGTTCAAGGGAAAGGCGCGACGCCGGTGGAAATGACCCCCACACACTTCCCAGTGATGAAGAATCTTACCAGTCAGGGAGTGACACAGACGATGGCCAAGAAGACGAGAGTAAAGAATCAGATGGTGCTGAAGGTGACTCCGACAGCGATGATGATGATGATGGTGATGAGAACATGCATGGAGAGACCAACAGTGGCGGCGACGATGCCCAGGACCAGGAGGATGAGGAAGAAGAAACACGACGGGAGGAAGCAGAGGTAGATGTTGGAGACCTTGAGACGGAAGATGAGAAGGAGGATGAATATGGGGAAGAAGAAGAAGATGAGGAGGATGACATGAACAAACATGAGGAGGACAAGGAGGGCGACGATGGCAACGATGGTGGTGGCGGGAATGGGGGGTCTGGTGACCAGACCATTGGTAGAGGTCATAGTGGTGGCACTAATGAAGATCGGGCCAAGGATGGGAGTCATGAGCCAGCTGAAAACGACTCCGAAAGCGAAGAGGGTGCATCTATGCAGTATTGGATTAAGAGTAAATAAAACAGTCAAGAGATTGAAAGCCCAGAACCATTTTTGTTGTTGGATCTTGTCAAGCTAGATGTCAGAAAGGAGGGCACCCCTCCCGACATCCTGATGCTGGAAGTTGCCTATGTGTCAGATGGTTTACCTGTTGGTTGGGAAATGAAATGGATTTTTAAAGAGCTGATTGATAGTCTGGAATTTAAGAAAACATTTGAATTCAGACTAGAAGATATCTACCCCCGGAAGACACGAATCGAACTGATGCAACAAGTTTGTGGTTTAAGTCACATGGCCACAGCAGCCGGACCTGTGCATCAAGTCGCTGTAGCAGCAGTAAAAGGCCGCCCACCAAAGCCACCGAAGAAGCAAAGGAAGGTGACCTTCATAGATCAACCAACCGTTGTAACATGTGATGTTTTGGATCAGCTGGGAGCTGAATACATGAGTAGGAATGAAGCAAGAGGTCAAAGCATGCAAATGTCAGGAACCAGGCAGGTGGGTATAACTCAAAAGGCAACTATAGTAGAGAATCAGGCACCCACCTTTGAAATGCAAGCAACCATGACCAACAGCAAGACAACCCCTGGGTTTGATCATTCAAGCAAACCAAGCATGCCAAGGGAGGACCTAGTTGCACATTCAAGAAACTCAGTACCAGATGCAAGGAAATTGTCCGTTGATGCAAAGGAATCATATGTAAAGCAGTTGCAGGCAAGTACTAGTGCAGACTGGGCAATGCAGAACAAGAGTAGTGCAACTCATTGCCATATACAGGCAAGTCTGCCAGGGAAGTCAGCTGGCCCACTTGTTACAGCAAACGGGGTTCAAAACAAACCTTATGATGGAGGAAAGGAACACTTAAGGGAAATTCACACACATATAGTGGAGCAAACTGCAAATGAAACACTCCTTCCAGTTTTGGAAAGTAAGGGCAATAATGAGGCTAGTGAGGGGCACATTCAACCAAAGGCCATAGTGAAACAACCTGCCTCTACCCCAATTACTATTTTGAAGAAGTCACCAAGCACTAAGCATCACCCAGCAATGGTACACAAGAGGGAAACACTTGGGGATCTCAATGGTTGTGGCCAACAAAAACAACATGCCATCGAGAAGAAGGAAAAGAGTATTACAAGAACACCAGCAAACAAGGAAAACCAGCCACCAGAAATGCCTAGGGTAGAATTGAGTGAAGCAGCAAAAATCAATGATATCTGTACAAAGTGCATTGTTACAAGCAGCAAGTTGGATCAAGGTCAGCTGGGCAGCACCATAGGCATGGGGGATAGCAAATCTGGGTGCCAACAACCAGAAATACCAGTTGCACACCAAGATCATGATGCACCTAATCAAACACATGCTCAAAGGCCGCAAAGCTCGTGGGATGAATATTGCCCTGCACCTCCTTTCAGTATAGGGCTTGATGAAATTTTTGGATCAAGCATGGTTGAAGAATTGGCAAGGCCTGCATGGATTTTTGACAACTGTTGCCAACCAAATGGTTATGAGTTGGGGTCTGTTGATATTCCGGGAACAAGCATCGATGAAGGTATGTTGGAAGTTGAACTATCAAAGCAAATCATCGGGGCAAGCAGTGGCAATGTTGACATGTGTCCTGAAGCAAAGGGGAAAACACCCATGGTCATCGAAATCCCTGATGAAGGTGTGTTGGAAGTTCAACTGTCACAGCAAATCAACAAGGCAAGCAGAAGCATTGTTGACATGTACCCGGAAGCAAAGGAAAAAACATCCATGGTCATTGAAATCCCTGATGATGATTTGCTTTGGGACTTAGAAGAAATTGAATTAGCGTGTGAAGAAGCAGAGAAAAGGGCTCAAGGCAGAAGGACACAGTATAGCATGGAGAACTTATCACCTACCAACTTCCAAACGCCGGAGAAAACATGTGGGAAGGATGGAGAAGTTGATTCCAGTAGCAGCTCAGGAGAAATCACGAACAAATTTGAGAGACGCATCATCAAGCCACCAGCATGCAAGAGGTCACCTTTTGTGGATTACAACGAGAATAGGCTTTCTCACTGCACCCCAGTAGTAAACAGGCTGTATGCTGCAGTCCTTTTACACGCAAGATTGAGTGAGGAGGAGTCTGGACTTAAAGACATGAGGTACAGTGCTATCACTGCCTGTCTTAAACTCACTATTCCTTTTTATTTTACGGGAAGGCAAGCAAAACAAATATATGTTGCAGGCAAACACCAACCAAAATTCTAGGCAAGTGATGTGTAAACTGTAGGCAACTTTTATGCACACCATATATGAATGAAACATAGGCAGCTAAAAGGGATAGTGAAATCACAATTCTTATGTAGTTTTTGTTCTTTACTACACCTAATTACCCATACTCTATATGACTTATATGAGTTGCTTTTTTCATGCAGCCCTACTATTGTTGATTACGACGGTTACCATGTTTCACTCAAAGAACTCACTGACTCAATGAATAAGACCGGTCATGTCAAGTCGCACGTGTTCGAACTAATTATCAATGCTATAATGCGAGACTTGCCTGCAAATTCCAAGAAGATAATCATGCCGTCAGATTTTCGGTACATAATGTCTTTCTCTTCTTTCGCTGGTAGAACTACCACTTTTTGCTCTTAAGCAGTTTGAGCAGCATTTTTCCACTTGCTATAACCCTTTCTTTTTTTTGCATTTTGTAAGAATTTCCAGAAGTAAACAAAAATTGCTATAACCCCTTTCTTTTGTAAGAATTGCTATAACCCCTTTCTTATTATCTTTACATACACCAGCCAATTTTCTTAGGATATCCAAAAACCCCTCAGATTGAAAAAATTGACTCCCTCCCATTTTTTGCTAGACTTTTACTAACAAGTTGCCCACAACACCAACAAGCTCAACAAAAACTGGCCGGTAGCTCCATTTTGCTAGAACCTTAACAAACAAGTTGCCCTCTTACGATGCGCATTTGCATTTTTATTTTATTTTTATTCTTCATAATTATGGCAGATAAGGCTGCAGCAAATGATTTGGAACACTCAAGAGATAAATGCCAGATTCAACAAATCAAATCATTTGGATCGGAAGGATATGGTCAGTACCAAGTACAATGTTGTTATCTTGTTTACATTTGGCATATATATAGCAAAATGTTTCCTGAATTGCTCTTTTTTCTTTGATCACACACTTGTCATGCAGATCATGTTCCCTATTCTAGAGAATCTAGACAGAGCAAATCTTGTATCAGCGAACCACTACTGGCTTTTCAATGTCAATATTAGGGACCGCAGGTTTGAGGTGTTTGATTCATGGAGGAGCCTGGCACAGAGCAAAACTCTTGATGACAACGCTAGATTGATTGCTGCAACAGTGCGTTCATTGTGGGACCAGCACTACCACGAATCACGCATAAGCTTGGATGATTTTCGCTTGAAGGAAATTGATGTTCCAAAACAAGATAATGAGTGAGTTCCTTTCATTGTTGCACTGTCTCCATCACAGAAACATGACTTCTTCGTGCTTCTATATATGCTTTTTCATAAAATGGTCAGAAGTTTACACCCATGTTTTCTATATGTTTTTACAAGTTATGATTGCGGCATTTTCACTTCGACAATAGCGAGTGCGTGGGAAGCGAGGAACTTGCCAAACTTCGGTCCGAAAGACATCCCCAACATCAGGAAGAACATCACGAGTTCTTTAATTAACACAGTTGCCAACAAAGCACCATGGCAGGCTATTTCGAAGCTTTGACTTGGTAGAGGTTTGTCACACAGCAGCATATATTTTCTTTAGCATTAATAAGATAGTTTGTAGTACCTTTTTAAAAAAATTACACTGTCAAGTTATTGTCCAACTTATTGTCTTGAAAAAATAAGGAATCAAAGACCCAAACACCAAGACAGGAATTAGTACAAAGGTCACAAAAATTAAATATTACATCTCATACGACACAAGAGTTGCCGACATCCAAGCTTAAATTGTCTAAAACCCATATATGAGTGTCCTAACATGGGGTGGGGGTGGTGGGGGGTATGATCTATGGTAATTGCAGAAGAAGACATGAATCTAGTTCTTGATTTAGGAAGAGTTTGCCCCAAACACCAAGACATGAATCTAGTTGCTATCATCTGTTTTTTCCTTCTTCAAACCAAACGACCAGGGTAATTTGCTGCATTGTGTTCAGATGAATTGCAGAAGGAGCATTTGTTCTTCCTCTTCGGATGCAACTCCAGTGCTGACTGCAACCGTTTACTTTTCGCACGACCTTTAGTTGTTGATTTAGGTGGATCCTTAGGAACCCCCACAATTGGCGTAGACCACCCTGAGCCTGGTGTTGCTGTAGCAGCTGAATTGGCTGCCATAGGACCAGTGGTAGTTGGTGGTATGTGACCAGGGTGTGCCGTACTATGACTCTGAGGTGGTGCAGGACCAGCCATGGGCAGAGCAGTCACCTTTTGTTTTTTTTCTTGGTCTTGTTGAAATGATTAAGCTCTGTACGCGCCGCCCTCATGTGCTTCCTCAAAATTGCCGCACCAGCATCTGACCCAGAAGCAACTCGAGCTAGACTAGCAAAATCCATTGACAAGTTCGCTTGACGGACTAGCTTCTTCGATTGCGGTGGCATCTCATCCGGCTCTGCCTCAATAGAAGGTGCAGCACCTGGTATTGCTTGCTGTGTCCACCTTCTCAGTATGTATTGGGCAGGAATTGCATCGACACCAATGTGTGTAAAAAATTTCAAAATATGGCAACACAACATTCCATCTTTGGACATCTTGCAACAGTCACATTTGTAGTCACCAGCTTCGACTTCTGCTGTCACATAATAGCTTATAGAACCATAATTAGCAACCCATCATTCTCTGTTTGGGTAAAGCTCAAACAAACTAGCACCATGCGGACGGACATTGTATTTCCCAATTAGTTCAAACTCGGTTCGGAACTTGAGGTAAATGTCCCTAGTGTAGGCTTCATAGGCTTGTTTCTCGATTGGGAAATCAGACCACAACTCAACATCCAAGTGGTATGTCCTATAGTCATTTCCGCCCTCACGGACAAGCACATGTGTCTGTATTTTCTCATACTGCTTAACAAAGTTCAACACAGAGTTGTGTGGGTTCACATAACGCTTAAGAACTGCATTAAAACCTTTGCTTCGCTGGGTAGACTGCAAGAAGGGAAAAAACCGGTGTTTGAAGTAACAAGGCACCCATGTTGCCCGGTACTCATACAGCTTATCAAAGTGGGTTCCAGCAATAAAAGACCACTTATCCTTGAAGCTTGTCCATTTTGTCTCAAATTCTCCTGGAGTGAAGCTATAGTCAACTATATCATTGAAATCTTTTGACAATCCTGGGTTCCTTCCAACTAAGCCGCCAAGTTTTTCCTGAGCTTTCTTCATTATGTGCCACCGACATCGATGATGCACAGAAGTAGGGAAAATGTTTTCAATGGATTGTGCCATCGCCCAATCTTGGTCAGTGATTATGTTGTCTGGTGCTAGACCATCCATTGCTTCAAAGAATGTACCAAATAACCAATCAAAACTTGTCTCTAACTCCTGCCTAACAAAGCCACACCCCAACATGAACGTCTGCCCATGACGATTTATCCCAATGAATGGAGCAAATGGCATGTTATACATGTTAGTCATGTATGTCGTGTCAAAGCATATGCAATCATGATAGGCTTCTTTGTAGGCTTTTCGTGCTGGTCCATCAACCCAGAATATATTTTCAACCTTGTCTTCTGCATCATACTTGACCTTGTAGAAGAATTCTGGATCTGTCTTTTGTATATCTTTGAAATAGGCAACCGTCTCAATCATATCGCCTTCTTTAGTTGCATCCCTATTCAAGCTTGACTTCAGGTTCGTCATGTGCTTGTCAGTATAAGGAATAATCAACTCTGTGCCATAGTAATCCGACATGATGTGCATCATTCGGCCTGCTCAAAAAAGAAAAACAAGGTTGGGCGATTTAGAACCTTCCCAATAGGAAAATGATAGGCAAATTAAAACCCTAGGGCACAAGACTCGCTGAAAATGGAGACCACTAGTCTTTTTTCAGGCATTTTTAGTTGAATTTGTTTTATTAACAGCCAACATGGCATGATATGTAACCGCAATGAAATGCATGTCTCTGCTCACAGCATATGTAGGCAATCAGAAACCATTTTTTGACGACATTTTGCTTACCACCCCTGACACACACTTTTTTTAATTCAAGCAGTTATGCCAGTAGGAAATATATAACTGCCACCAAAAAAATTAGGTGTTTGCATATGTGCAAACAGTTTGCCTACTCATGCTAGTTCTTGATGCTCAAAACAGAAATACAGAAACGTTAGTAAGAAATATATCTACTTTTTCAACCACATCTAGTTGCTTGTATTTTTTTTACAACAGTTGCTAGAAATCTTAAAAAACTCAGAGCATCAAGAACCAGACAATAGTTGTCTATCATCCACAATAGCCTGCCTCAACAATGAGAAACTTACGTAAGTAGTTTTTTGTTGCACTACTATTGTTTGTCGCCTACCATATGCAAAGCAATAAAACACTGAATTTTTTAGTTGCTTGCATTTGTGACAACACTTGCCTACTCATGCTCCATACTCATGCTCAAAACAGAAAAACAGAAACATCACTAAGAAATATATCTACTTTTCAACCAAATCTAGTTGCTTGCATTTTTTTACAACAGTTTGCTATAAATCATGAAAAAGACAGAGCATCAAGAACCAGCCAATAATTTGTCTACCATCCACAAATAGTCTGACTTAATAATCAAAAACTTGTGTAACTAGTTTTCGTTGCACTAATATTGTTATCGCCTATCATATGCAAAGCAGTAAAACACTGAATCCAAGCAACTTTTTTCTACTGGCACCCACTCACCTGTAGTTAAGTTGCAATTATGAAGGTTTTTTAGGAACAGCTTCTCTTCTGGTGGTATGCCCTGGTGTGATCGCAAATATTTAGTCAATGAAGGTTTCTCAATCAATGGATGGTTATGCTCAGCAATAAAATAAGTGACCTCCCAACGGTCATCAATCAATTTTACTATCATCTTGGCTTTGCACCCAGTCTGTATTATCTTTTCTCTTTTCCATTTCTTCCTCTTCTTCTTTTTGTCAGCAGCATCATCAGCAAACACAATTACATTGTCTTCTCCATCATCATCATTCCCACCTTCAGAAGGATCTTCTAGCATTTCAACGCTAGGTGCGGTCACAGTACCGTGGTCATCGTTTTTGGGTTTGCGAAACTTGTTGCAAACAAACTGGTACTTGTCTATTTCGCCAGTAACAGTAGACCGTCTGGAAGTGTTCATCTTGATTGAAAAACCCACATGCTGAGCATAAGCATTATAGTGTTCTCTTGCACTTTGCAAAGTGTCAAACCTTGTACCTAATGAAGGTTCCTTTGGCTGGGACCACACTTCATCATCGTTGTCAGCGTCTCCCCCTGCACCCTCATGCCCAGCAGTCCCACCTGTTGCACCCAAAGTATCTGTGTCATCAAGTGTGTGCTCTTCTATGTGCATTGCTTGCATGACAGGGTCAACAACATTCTGCGTGGTTGGAGGGTTTGGAGAGTCAGACACGAACTCATGGATATTGTTCAGTGGGGGTGCCTTTTGCGTAGAAGGTTGTGTGCAGTACATGGGCTCAATGTTGTCCACTCCAACATTGGCTGGCAAGTCCCAATTAAGGTCATCCGGCAATTCGTTAAGGTCAATCATCTCCTGCATAATTGGCAAATAACAAACACACAAGTTAGAAGATGGAATCAACTACTGACGAAATAAGTAGGAATAATACATCAACTTCAGGCAACAAAATCAATCAACACACAATGTCTTATTTCATATTTTGCATGCACCAATCAATACAACAGAATCGGAGATGACAAATAAACGTTTTTCTTTTTTTTCAGGTGGAGAAATCAGGGTAAGGGGGAAAGAGGTGCAGATGAATGTTGAGTGGGAGTATTGTCAGAAGAACATAAGATGACAATCCCAGTGAATCTCTAGTTTGCAAATGTATTGGAAAGTGTTGATATATTTGTAGTAGTATAACTACTAAATGACTTGTTTTGTGTTTTCGTTTCTCAAATTATGACCAGTTCTGCTTCTTTAATTGGGGTTCTTCACCCCATGTGTTTCAATGTCATGAGCACAACCGTCCCATGGTTTTCGCCTTGTTTTTTTCCACTTCTTTAAGGTCGTGAGCTGGAGCAGCAGAAGGTGGCACCAACCACAAGCTCAAGGTACTGTTATCACAATCTTTGTAGCATTTTTTCATCATAGTTGGGCAGCACAAGCACAAGCACAAGGGCACAAACAACAAACACTTTGCTCACCATGCACATTACTTTTGCCTAAGCACATGCATACTTGCCATGAGTAATGTGGTAACAGGTGGCATGCCTGGACAGTCCTGATCTTGCTCATACTGACACATTTTCTATAGTTGCTTGCATTGTTGGCAACAGTTGCCTACTCACCTGACACACAATTGCTTGAAACAAAGATGCTAGTAAGAACATGAACCTAGTTGCTTGCATTTTTAACAACAATTGCCCACCAACCTGACATGCTGTCCCCATGTTATTTTTTGCTCGAAACAGAAACGTTAGTCTTAATATTTTTTCCTAGTTGCTTACATTTTAAACAACAATTGCCTACCATTGATGCATACTCTTGCTCAAAAAATCCTAAGAAATACATCTACCGCATCTACTTTGCCTTCAAGAATTAGAAAACTATTCTGGTTTTTGCACTTTCTGTGTTTATTGCCTACAATGTGCACCAGATTTGTTTGCCCTAAATATGTTGAACTTGTTTGCTCGTGCTTTGCAATACATTTGCCTACTCATCACAGATCTCGTTGCTTACTTTTTTATCCTCTTTCTCCTTCTCTACAGAAGAACAACAGAGCATAGAGAAGACTCATCTTGGACATATGGTAGGGGGAGGGGAGTGGCAGGGGGTTGGGGGTGAAGGTTGTGGGAGATCCACCATGAAGAAAGAACAGGGAGAAGGGTAAAAAACGCACCTCTATTCACAGAAAATAGTTGATCTTTCAGTTGATCTTTTTTCGAAGCTCTAGTGTTTCAGATCCATGGCGATGTGTAGGCAGGAGGTTTCCTTGGGGTAGAAGAAGGGGAGATATGGGGGAGTAGGTGGAGAGAATGGTTCCTTGGGAGAGAAGGATGGGGCAGAAGAGGAGGGGAAGCACGTGATTGCGAGGGAGGGGCAGGTTGGAGGAGAGATGGTGGCCACCAGTCTCGTCCTCCCATCGCGGCGTGGGATCGCGCGCGTATACATTGGGGGGACCAGAAGTTTCCTTTTTTGCTGGGGGATCAGAACTTTCCAAATCTGGCAGATTGCGAGAGATTCTTACCCAGCACTCAGTTGCTGCCTAGACGCGTCCCAAGCCAAAACCCTTCATGCCGATTACTCGCTATACGACAACCTAGCATTGCGGTGATTTTGGCTGAGGAATGTACATTCACATTCCTCCAACTTTGTCCTTCCTCGGCCACCTCCCTCGAGCACCTTGTCCGAAGACAACATCATTGCGGTGTTTTCATATCACGCCACAAGTGCCACTCCCATCCACATATTCCGTTAGGAAGTTGTAGCCTGTGTTGGCCATAACAAGGAGTTGATTAATTAATGGTGGGCGGTTATTCATAAATAAGAGAAACTGATAGGGAAGATAATAATTTTTATAATGTAAACTTCAGCTTCTTTTTTCTTCTTCTTCTAGAGAAAATGTAAACTTCAGCTTTTAGATCCTGGCTTGCATACGTCGGATCGATATTGTTCACAAGTCTCTGTTCCTTATTTTAAGCAACACGACATCATCCATCATGGACGTATTGAGCAAAGGATATGGACGTATGGTGTGGTTGCTTAAAGTCACCGGCGGCTAAGCAAGCAATGTTCTCTTCCTTAATCATTATTATCTATGTAACGTTGGTATAATGGCCCGCCATGAGAGTGACAAGAAAATAGTTAAATCTTTGTACTGGAAGAGCCGTATAATCGGCAAGTATATATTAAGCGAAGCAATTTTGTTTAATGATAGCTGACATGCATACTTATTTGAATCAATCAAACATCATCCTGCTGAGGTATTATTGTGACTTTACTAGGCTAGCTCAACAGGCGCCTACGGAATCAGAGATATGTTTGAGACAAGTAACGCTGAATTGTCTTGATCCTATTCAGGGAAGTGACTTTATCTAGTTGCTTGTTGACTGAAACAAGCCAGAGAACAAGTACAACCCGAAACTAAGAGCATCTCCAATAGCCGCGCGCGCCAACAATTCGTTTATAGCGTCGAAATCGCAAGTTTTTACGCGCCATGGAGCGCTAGCTTCAGCGGTCGCTGCAAAATATACACGCGCGAGCCACTCCAACTGGCGCTGCAAAAAAACTATGCGCGTGCTCAACACAAACAACATATGCGCTCCAAACAAAATCAAGATGATCAAACACAAAAAAAAATCAACAATAAATGGCTCAATTTTATTACAACTCAAACAAATAATTTATCTTCCAATACAACATCAAACATACAAATCATGAAGCCCTTTGTCGGCCATTTCATGACCACCACTCCTCGATGAGATCCTTTTAAAGATTATCATGCGTTTTGGCACGTCGAATGGCACGCCAAACACTTGCACAATTCCGACTGTGAAGTGTTTGCCACACATGATGGCTTGACTCTCACCCATGGCTAAGTGGTCATCAACTAGATCAGCTGAAATATCATATGCCAACATACGCAAAGTGGCTATCACCTTTTAAAAGGTGTTATGCCCGAGTTCTCCGGCGGCATTCCTCCTTTGCTGAAAAAATCGATCATGGCTCGCTAGTTTCTCTGCAATGCGCCTGAATAACTCGGTGCTCATCCTAAACCGGCGCCGGAAGTACGACTCGGGGTACACGGGATTATCCGCAAAATAGTGCCTCATCAATCTGTTGTCGACATTGATCTTATCCCTCCAAATTTTCTGCCGACCCATAACCAAACCACCGTGCTTCGGTTCTTTTATTGATGTGCATAGCTAGGATCATTGCAAGGTCCTCCTTCTCTTTAATATCAAATTCTTGTTCGGAAAAATCATATGACAAACTCATCTACAATGTTTAATTTAAACTAGTCTATAAAAACTACAAACAACATGCATCAAATTCATGTAAAAAATGTGAAGTTGAAGCAATACATACATTGCAAGCGTTTTGTCGAACACCTTGTGGGCGTCGAGCGGCAGTGGGCGGCCGGTCGCTGTTCGTCGGAGGAATGGCGCGCGCGAGGGGCGGCGGCGACTAGAGGGAGACAAAGGAAGCAGCAGCGGCGCGGGGATAGGCCGGAGAAGCGCCGTCGGGTCGCCGAAGCAAATGGGGTGGTGCGGGCGGCGACGCGAGCACCTGGATTGGGGGTACGTGGAAGTCGTGGTGCAGACGCTCGAGTGTGCAGAGCGCGGGAACGGGCGCACGAAGTAAGCGGCGCACGATGCCGTTTCACCCCACACGCAGGAACCGGCGCACGAAATAAGCGACGCGTGATGCCGTTTCGCCCTATGCGCTGAACTACTTATGCCACGCGCGTGTTTTTTACGCCTCCGCTGGAGCGCCTAGAGTGTTTGCTTGTGCTCAAAAAACAGAATTTTTCCAGCGCGGCGCTTATATCGCGCAGCCCTTGGAGATGCTCTATTATTTTCATGGGCAAAACGTGAAAACGTCTTGCTATTTTTGGTAAGCAGCACCTTAATATATTCGCTCGGTCCCTGTGTGGACTTGTGTGGCATGGTAATGGTATCTTTCCCTTTCAGATCTTTGCTACTGGTTATTGTTCCGCACTGGAGGGCTTCATTACCAAGCCAGGCAGCTTTCTTAATCCTTCTGAAAAATCAGCACCTTGCATTGCGGTGCGTATTTGTTTGTTTATATGTGGGACTTGTTCCTCGTTGCTGCCGTTCCAGTAAGCGGGACGACGCAGGTTGATATTTGACATTCATTATTTGCATCACAACTTGTTGTCCGGTGTGTCGTAAGAAAAGTTGGCGTTGATTCGCTCTTACTTCTCTTGGATCGAAAGTGATTGGCTCCCACTAGTATTAAGCATGGTGTAGAGATTTAAGAGGTCATTGGATTGCACATTTTTTCTTCTTCTTGATTCCAAAGTTCCAATAGAGGAAGGCCTGGGAATTCTAGAGTTCTGCTAGAGCGAATGATGAGAATCTGTTAGAATCAGCCAAGAATAGATGTTCGTGATGCTGTCTGCCTAGGGTTTACATCATGGATGTGCAATAAGATTTAGTTATTGGAGCTGGTCACCATGTTGCAGCCAATACTGAAGTACATTTACTGACATCATCCCTTTCATTTCTTTTCCAGTGTCACACCCACATACTTAGAAATAGAAGTTTGCAAAATATTGATATGCCCCTAAAGCCTCTAGCAAGATTGGTGCTCTTGGCAAGGATTCCCTTTGTGCTGCATCTCTAGCTTATATCCCCAGTTTTCTTTTCCTTTTTCTGTTATAACTTGTCTGTCGGTGTTTCTCCTAGCCGCCGGTTGAGTGATTTATCAAGTTAAAGCTGGCATCACTTCAAACCTCCGGTCTAAAATATGGGTCTACCGAGACAAAACTATACTCCCACAATCCATGGGAGAGATGAAGACTTAGGAGGCTCACCACCATCGGTTCATTAATTTCTATTGCCGTACATGCATGGTAATCGACTAGTGCAATAGCAGACTCACTCTCATTCCATGAAATACTTATTTGATCTGCTGACTTCCACATGTTTGTTCTACATTTCTTCCTTTTTCACAGTGGAAGAGGGGAGGCCGTCCTCATCATCCGAAAAGAAAACAAAGGCGGAAACAGATCTCATTCCACATTTGAAGCTTCGTTGTCCTGGCTGGATTGTTCATTTTATGCCTTTTGATATCTTTTCTTTTTCTTACCTATTTAATTTAATGGGCACCTAGCCTAGAGAAAACTGCATTATTTAGCGTGTGGTCATTGTTAGAAGTACATGTGAGGGATAGAAACTTAAAGTAAAGGGCAAGTGCTACATGATTTAATATATTCTGTCTCCATCTTAAACACAATATTTTTCTAATATTCCCCCTCAATCGTAACGAAAGTGAAGCGAACGATTATGACTGAATTTGAAGTCTTGCGCTTCTGTTGTCTTCTCCACTACACCATCATCAACTGTGTCTCTAATAGAGAATGCAGGAAGGCACCACAAGGGGACATAATCACTGCCCTAAGTGCCGACCTATCAGAGATACAGTTGATGATGGTGCAGCGGAGAAGACTACAAAAGCACAACACTTCAAAATCAGTTGTAATTGTCTGTTTCACTCCTGCTATGACTGACAACGGATGTTAGAATATGATATGGGTTTAAAAATAGAGATAAGAAATAGATTAAATAGGTTTAAATCATGTATGATTATATCACGAAGCTCCAGGCGATCTGATCTCCTACCAAGTAGGCGATCTTTCATCGTACTGGCCACCGGATCGATGCACGCTAGCAACAAGCGGCGCAAGTCCAGGATGCATACGGCCGCACGTGAGGTCTCATGCTGCCACGCGCGAGTCCAGAATGCACACGTACATCTATTCTTCATCGAGTCGAACGACAAAACCAAGCGATCTTCATCGACCCCGCGCCGCGACACCAAGCTGTACATCTAAATCAATCTGCAACTGCACCGACATCCGCCTCTGCATCGACCCTGTGCCACTCCATCGAGTTGTACGACGTCGGGCTATGAGCCAATATACTTATCCGGCATGACACCGCATCGACACTTCATCACGGAGGGACGTCTTTAAGCGATGTATCATCGTCCACACGCCGTTACGACGCCATCGCGGACATTTTCTCGTCAAGATCTTCATCAACGTGGTCTTCATCACCATCATCGTTAACACAACGCCGCCACCCTGTCCAAAAGATGGACACCTAACGTCCTCTGACAGACTTTTCTACAAGACGCGACCTCGACGACGGCAATGACTGCGTCACGACGACGGCATCGACCGCGTCATCCACGATGGGACGACTACATCGACACGGCATCACTACAGTGATGACCCTACACGGCCACACGGTTCTGGCAAAATATATGTGTGCTCGATGGGCTTCCTCCGGTCTTGGCAAAACCGCTGGACTCATCGCTGACGACACCCTCTGACATCCGCAAGTTGCATCGTCCACGTCTGCAGCTCCGTCATAGCGCATTTTTTACGCCTCTGGCTTTGTGCGGCTTCATCTTTCACGACAATCACACCATCGACCACGACTACCTTCACAACTGCTACATCACCATGACCAGCTACCTCGACATTGACATTAATGGCTATGTCTACAACAACTCATCGACAACAACTCCAGTCAACAGCGTCTGCGTCGTCACTAGTGTCCACGCCACTCCCGCTATGACTGCGGGAGGGAATAGAGGAGAAGGCAGGAAGGCACCAGAAGGGGACACATTCACCGCCCTAAGTGCCAACCTATCAGAGACACAGTTGATGATGGTGCGGTGGAGAAGATGACAGAAGCGCAAGACTTCAAATTCAATCGTAATCGTCCGCTTCACTCCCTCTACGATTGAGGGGGGGGGGGGTGTTAGAAGAATATTGTGTTTAAGATGGAGATAGAATATATTAAATCATGTAGGACTTGCCCTCTCCTCCAAGTCTCCCCCCTCACATGTACTTCTATATGTACCCTACACAAGGGTCAGATCAATACGATGAATATCGTAGGTTCTATATTTTTGATCATATCGCCCAGCCCGCTCCCGCGAGGGGGGGGGGGGGCTAACCCACGCGCCGCCGCCTCCAACCCTTCCCCGTCCCCTCCCCCTCCCAGTCGCCGCCGGGCAAAGCCCGGCCTGCGGCGGCGGGCCCTCCTCCCTTCGGCGCGGTGTGGTGCTGGCGCGGGACAGCGCCCTCGCGCGGATGCGCGCAGCCATGCAGGGCGGCACGGCGCGGATGCGTCCGGGGCAGTCGGATGGCGGCTCTCTGGCGCGGAGGCGCGGGTGGCTGCCGATTCGCGGCCAGGCGGGGCGTGCCGGTGTGGGGCGGCCGTGGTGAGCTTCTCGGTCCAGATCTGGATTGGGCGGCTCCTCCGGCCTGCTGCACGTGGGCGGCACGTCCTGTCGGCGGCGACTGGATCCCGGGGCGGCGACCCTGAAAGGTGGCGGCGGGTAAAGCTCAGGCTTCCCGCGACGGCATGGCGTGGTGCAGTCCCTATCCAAGGCTGAAAGGATCGATATGGTTGACTAGAGGGGGGGGGGTGAATAGGCAACTACCAATTTTTAGCTTTTCTTTACCAAATTAATCTTTGCATCAAAGTAGGTTGTCTAGATGTGCAACTAGGTGAGCAACCTATATGATGCAACAACAACAAGCACACAAGCAAGCAAGGGAATAAACACTAAAGAGCTTGCATAAGTAAAGGTAAGAGATAACCAAGAGTGGATCCGGTGAAGACGAGGATGTGTTACCGAAGTTCCTTTCTTTTGAAGGGAAGTACGTCTCCGTTGGAGCGGTGTGGAGGCACAATGCTCCCCAAGAAGCCACTAGGGCCACCGTATTCTCCTCACGCCCTCACACAATGCGAGATGCCGTGATTCCACTATTGGTGCCCTTGAAGGCGGCGACCGAACCTTTACAAACAAGGTTGGGGCAAACTCCACAACTTAATCGGAGGCTCCCAACAAGACCACGAAGCTTCACCACAATGGAATATGGCTCCGAGGCGACCTCAACCGTCTAGGGTGCTCAAACACCCAAGAGTAACAAGATCCGCTAAGGATGAATGGGGGAATCAAAAATCCCTTGGTGGAAGTGTAGATCGGAGCCTTCTCAACCACTCCCGAGCAAATCAGCGAGTTTGATTGGCTAGGGAGATAGATCGGGCAAAAGGAAGCTTGGAGTATTTAATGGAGCTTGAGCAATAAATGGTGCTTTGGCAATAATGAGGCTTGGGGGCAAGAGGTAGGTCAAGGAGGGGGAAGAAGATGGCCTTTTATAGTGGGGGGAACAAACCAACCGTTACCCCCACCCAGCCCCGCAGAGTGCGGTACTACCGCAGAGGCAGAGCGGTACTACCGCACATAAGCGGTACTACCGCTCCCACCCAGCGGTACTGCCGTGCCAGACGAGAAGGGGCTGGGCTGAAACCCAGAGCGGTACTACCGCGGCGACAGGGCGGTACTACCGCGCAGAGCAGCACTACCGCCACTACAACCGCAGCAAGTACCGCAAAACCCGACACGAGAAAATGCGCACTCGAATCGAAGCGGTAGGAGCATGGAGGCACAGCGGTACTGCGTCTGAGCCCAGCAAGCGGTACTACCGCTCCGAGGAGCGGTACTACCGCTCGGAGAGCAGCAGCCGTACTACCGCACAACAGCTGTGTCGAGGTGGTAGGAGCACGCAACCGCAGGGGTAATGCTGCTGAGGCCATCAAGCGGTACTACCGCTCCGAGGAGCGGTACTGCCGCTTAGTGAGCCTCAGCGGTACTACCGCTGTGGCCCGCGGTACTACCGCTGGGTCCAGGAAAAGTAGAAGAGAAGAGAAAGGAAAAACTTCAAAGAGATGGAAACAAATGGAGGGTGTGAAGAGGACGTGTACGTGTTGATTCCACCCAAACCATACCGGAGCAGATCCCCTCTTGATAGTACGGTGACTACTATGAAACTAAGTCCACCACCAAAGTTACGAAAGAAACTACACCGTCTTGAGAAGAGCGCCGAGGGGAAATAATCGTTCCGTGCCGAAGAATGAATATCTGCAAATACTCAAGGTACCCGATTAGTCTGCAAATGCATTGTCATCAATCACCAAAACACCGTAGGGATAAGTATGCCCTTACAATCTCCCCCTTTTTGGTGGATTGATGACAATACGGGATTTGCACATACAAGAGTAATGACATGGAATGCAAGAGAGCACATGCCTCTAAAATATATAGAGAGACTCCCCCTGGATGTGCGCAACTGCACGGCACACATACTAGGATCACGGCTCCCCCTATATTTTCGAGACCAACAACCTAAGTAAGATATATGGGAGCAACATATATGAAAGGATAAGCAAGCAAGCTATAGGATACCGAGGTGCAGAAACATAGATAAGATAACAGAGGTAGCATAAGACTTACACCATAAGACGAGAACTAAGGGTCTCACAACAAGCCAACCAAGAGAAACGCACAAGAAACCACAAAAAACAAAACACGACACAACAGGCAAAACAAGCAAATCCCTACACTCTCTCCCCCTTTGGCAGCGAGACACCAAAAAGGGCAGAGAGAGACACTACAGCTCCAGGTGATCATCACATCTCAGCATCGTCATCGTGGGTAGAAAACTGCTCTGCATCGGAGTCGGTCCAGTGACAGTTCTGATGAATCCAGTCCTCCTCTTCAGTGATCTGTCCCTCAGACCCACTGACAACAGTGGCGCCCAGCTGGCGCATGATCTCCTTGTGGCGCGTCCTGGCATTCTTCTCCGCCACATGAGTCATGTACTGACCATGGGACTCCATGCAGAAGAGCTTCTTCATCTTGCGCTTGAGCTTCTGGGCCCAAGATGGTTCTGCACTAGAGTGGCCAAAGTCCTCATCGTGGGCAGTAGGAGCATCCTCAGAATCCATGGCAGCCGGGCCCCCTGTGGCAGCAGTAGCAGAAGGACCCCCTGTGTGAGGCGCAGTCCAGTTGTCCTTCTTCCTCAGGCGCTTGATCTCATGAGAAACCAAATCTCCAGTTTCTAGCAGCACTCTGGGATAAGTCTGTGCCCAAGCCCTCTCAATGAGCCTCATGATGAAGGGACCATAGATAGGACACTTGCGCTCAGACACGGCAGATAGGAGTTCAGACCACATGACATGGGAGATATCCAAGCTCTCTCCAGTGTTTGCTTCCTTCTCATGCTGACAGAAAAGGAGCATGTCCACGAGGTAGGAGTGGACCTGATCCAGATTCCCAATGCGAGGGAAGAGAGTCTCACGGAAGATGCGATGAAGAATATCCAGATATGGGCACAGCTCGTAGGTCTTCTTCTCAGTGACAGGGTGAGTCTTCACGGTGCAGTAGGGCCAAAGGGCTTGCTTGTGGGTGGAAGTAATCTTGCGGTGAGGACGGAAACCGACAGGAGTCTCAAGCCCGTTGTCCACCACATCAAGCAACCCCATGAACTCCCGCCACTGGACAGAGAGCCGCTTGCCATTGGTCATCCAAGTCAGAGTCCTGTCGCCATCTGTCCCAAGATGGACGGTGGCATAGAATTGAGCTACCAAATCTGCATCGAAGTCCTTGTTGAACTGCATGATTTTGAGGATATTCAGCTGAGTGCACATCTGTAGGGCTTCTCCAAAGTACTCTGGGTCTTTCTCCATAGCATCAGTGTCAATGGAGCGAACATCAACATGCAGATTCTTCTTGGCCTTGATCACATCGAAGTAGATGGCAAACTGAAACCGGTTCCAGAATGGGCGGTTGACCAAAGAGGCCTCTTGCTCCACCGCATAGGGGTTGCGGCGGCGCTTCTCCCAAAATTCCTTATTGCTCATCTCAGTCACAGTCTTCCCTTTTGGCTTGTTTGCGGCTCACTTCGATTGTTGAGGAGGTGGAGGAACACTTGCAGAAGCATTTGCTGGAGGTGGTTGGGTGCGCGAGGAACCACCGGCAGGCTCTGAGGTCCGGTAGCGCTTGGAGGTGGCATGCCCTGGGTTGATACGGCGTCCTTGCTGCTCGGAAAGGTCATCACCTGGAGCCAAAAACACAAAAAGGCACAAAACAACCAGAAGAAACGAGCATAAGCCAATAAACACAACAGGAAGATCAAGGTAAGGCAGGAGAATGATGGAAACTGGCAAGCAGCGGTAGTACCGGGACCTGTCCGCGGCAGTACCGCTCCAAGCGGTAGTACCGCTCCGAAGGGAGCGGTAGTACGGCTTGAGGCGGATAAACAGCAGTTTCAAAGCACAAGGCGGTGAAACAATGGTTTACTACTACCGTGGACAGATCCGGCACTACCGGCCTACCAAATTCAAAAATAATCCTACCAAACATCAATCTAGATGATTTAGTTGCCTTCTCCAACCAACTCAAGCCTAGATTTAGCCAAAAATCTAGAGATGCAACCACCATTGCCCCTAAAGCACAAGAACTAAAAAGCAAGACCAAAAGAGAGAAGGAACGGGGGCAATACCGGCATCCATGGCAAGAGGACGAGGTGGGGATCGACTCCACCGAAGGAAATGGAGAGGAGCGCCCCGGAGGAGGAGATCCACCGAAGCCCTTCTGCGACTGAACGGAGCTGGAGAGAGAGGGAGAGGCACGAGGGGGCGAGCGAATGGGTATGGGGGAGAAGAAACCTCCCCCTGCCCCGATAAAAACCCCTGGCCCCGCCCCGCAATGGTAGTACCATGCTGGGGAGCGGTAGTACCGCTTATTAGCGGTAGTGCCGCTCGCCAGCAGCGGTAGTACCGCCCAGCACAACCCAGCAACAAAACAACAGGGCTAAGCTCAAAAAGAAAAAGGGAAACGCAATGGATAAGCAAGAGAACACACCAGAAAAAAAGGGGCAAGGAACCCCCCTTCAAGAGAGGGCGGTGGCCGAAGCCACCTATGTTTGATTCAAGAGGTATGGCGCCGCGAAGATTTTAACCTTGGGCCCATGACCAAAACTCATCTTTTAAACACACGTGCCATCGTAATGGCTAGAGCGAAAGACTTGATCAATTTATGCATAATGGGGGGAGGGAGAGTTCATTGAGAGAACACCACTCCCCCTATGTCCATGCCTACACCTAAACTAGACAACAAATTGAGCGTGGTAGGGTGTGCACGGGGTCAAGCAACATTGCTCGAATCAATGATATTTAGCTCATGCCTTAACTCGCGAAATCTTGCTTCATCCAAGGGCTTCGTGAAAATATCTGCAAGGTTGTCATGAGTGTTGACATAGTTGAGCTCGACCTCTCCTCGCCTAATGTGATCCCGGATAAAGTGATACCGAATCTCAATATGCTTCGTCTTGAAGTGTTGCACCGGGTTGAGAGAAATCTTGATGGCACTTTCATTGTCACACCAAAGAGGCACTTTGTCACAAGTGACACCGTAATCCTTTAAAGTTTGCCTCATCCATAAGAGTTGTGCACAACAACTACCGGCCGCCACATACTCCGCTTCGGTGGACGAGAGAGACATACAACTTTGCTTTTTGGAAGACCAACTCACCAAAGAGCAACCAAGGAATTGGCACCCTCCGGAAGTGGACTTCCTATCCACTTTGTCTCCCGCCCAATCGGAATCCGAGTACCCTACAAGCTTGAAGTTTGATCCTCTTGGGTACCATAAGCCAAAGTTTGGGGTATGAGCCAAATATCGAAAGATTCGTTTGACCGCCACATGGTGACTTTCCTTAGGTGCGGCTTGAAACCGTGCACAAATTCCCACACTCAACATGATGTCCGGTCTAGATGCACAAAGGTAAAGCAATGATCCAATCATGGAGCGATATACCTTTTGATCCACCGCTTTACCATTGGGATCTAGGTCAAGTTGGCACTTGGTGGGCATTGGGGTGGAAGCCGGCTTGACGCCACTTAGCTTGAATCTCTTGAGCATGTCTTGAGTGTATTTGGATTGATTGATGAAGGTTCCTTCTCTTCTTTGCTTCACTTCGAACCCTAGAAAGAACTTCAACTCCCCCATGGATGACATCTCGAATTTTGAGGTCATGAGAGCGGCAAATTCCTCATTGAAAGCTTTGTTAGGAGAACCAAAGATAATATCATCAACATATAATTGGCACA
Organism: Triticum monococcum; assembly: GCA_034509565.1. NCBI lineage: Eukaryota > Viridiplantae > Streptophyta > Magnoliopsida > Poales > Poaceae > Triticum > Triticum monococcum. The sequence continues at coordinate 74,174,783 of CM067843.1, forward strand.
CAAACAACTCCCCTTTGACCTTCTTAGTAAAAAGAGTGGGGTCGATTATCCCAACTTCAAACCCACGGTCTTGTAACAACTCGGTAAGATGGTCATACCACGCACGTGGGGCTTGTTTAAGGCCATAGAGTGCCTTACCGAGTTGATACACATGATCGGGAAAGTAGGGATCCTCGAACCCGGGGGGTTGCTTGACATATACCAATTCATTAATGGGACCATTAAGAAAAGCACTCTTTACATCCATTTGATGTAACTTGAAGTTATGATGAGAAGCATATGCAATCAACATGCGAATGGATTCAAGACAAGCAACGGGAGCAAAGGTTTCACCGTAGTCGATGCCCTCGACTTGGGAGTAGCCTTGTGCTACCAAACGAGCCTTGTTGCGAATGATGATCCCATGAGCATCTTGCTTGTTCTTGAATATCCACTTGGTTCCAATGACATTGTGGGTCTCTGTTGGCCTTGGCACCAATCTCCACACTTTGTTGCGCTCGAAGTTGTTGAGTTCTTCATGCATGGCATTGAGCCAATCCGGATCTTCTAGCGCCTCATAGACCTTGTGGGGTTCCACACAAGAGACAAACGCGTGATGCTCACAATAATTTGCTAATTGTCTACGAGTGCTTACCCCCTTTCTTAAGCTTCCAAGCACATTCGTCATGAGATGATCCTTGGTGGTGAGCTTGGAAGCAACTTTGGCGGCACGACGCTCTAATTCCTCCTCGGTGGTGAGTCAGGAGCGGTTACTTGATCATCTTGAGCGTCGTCATGAACTTGTTCTTGGTCTTGAACTTGCTCGGGGGAGTGAACTTGACCTTGGGCATCACTTGGTGTGTCAACACCGTCTTGAGTATGATCTTGCCCTAGGTCTTGTCCATGAGGTTGAGGGCCTTCACTTTGTTCTTCGGAAGCGTGTGAGCCTTGGGTTGGTGATGGCTCCACTTGAGTGGAGCATTGTCCTTCTCCTTCGGCCACAAGGGGTTCTTCAATGGGTAGGATGAAACCCACACCCATTCTTCTTATGGCTTGAGGAGAAATTTCATCACCTACATCACAAGTGCCACTTTGCTCCACTTGGGAGCCGTTATTTTCATCAAACTCCACGTTACACGTCTCCTCAATAAGTCCCGTGGATTTATTGAGGACACGGTAAGCATGAGAGTTTGTAGCATAACCAACAAATATGCCCTCATAAGCTCTGGCCTCAAATTTAGACAACCGAACACCTTTCTTGAGAATGAAACACTTACACCCGAATACCCGGAAGTACTTGAGGTTGGGCTTGTTACCGGTGAGTATCTCATAAGGAGTCTTGTTCGAACCCTTGCGGAGGTAGAGCCGATTTGATGCATGACACGCGGTGTTGATGGCTTTGGCCCAAAAGTTGTACGGAGACTTGAACTCCGCCATCATGGTCCTTGCCGCATCCATCAATGTCCGGTTCTTTCTCTCCGCAACACCGTTTTGTTGAGGGGTGTATGGTGCGGAATATTGATGCTTGATTCCCTCATCGCAAAGAAATTCATCCAAGGTATAGTTCTTGAACTCGGTGCCGTTGTCACTTCTTATTGTCAAGATCTTTGCATTGTGTTGACGTTGTTCTTCATTGGCAAAGTCAATGACGGTTTGTTGGGTCTCGCTCTTCCTCTTGAAGAAATACACCCACGTGTACCTTGAATAGTCATCCACAATCACCAAGCAATACTTTCTACCTCCAAGACTATCGAAGGATGGAGGTCCAAAGAGATCCATGTGAAGGAGCTCCAAAGGTCTCTTTGAATAAATGATAGTCGTGGGAGGGTGAGCCTTCTCATGTAGCTTTCCTTCGATACAGGCACTGCAAGCACGATCTTTAGCAAAACTAACATTCGTTAGTCCACGGACATGGTCCCCCTTTAGGAGACTTTGCAAAGATCTCATATTGACATGGGCTAAACGGCGATGCCAAAGCCATCCCACATCAACTTTAGCCATTAGGCATGTCGCGGTCTTAGTGGGTCGCTCCGAAAAGTTAATCACATATAGACCGTTTTCGACATGCCCAACAAAGGCTACTTTAAGAGTCTTGCTCCACAAGAGGGCCACGGAATCGATATCAAAGAAAGTGGCAAAGCCCATGATTGCAAGTTGACGAACGGAAAGTAAATTGTATGCAAGGGACTCAACAAGCATGACCTTCTCGATCGTGAGATCATGAGAGATGACCACCTTGCCAAGACCCAATACCTTAGAAGATGAGGCGTCACCCCACTCGACATTGGTGGGCATAGATGGAACCTTGTGCACGTTCACCACCAAGTCCTTGCTTCCGGTCATATGATTTGTAGCTCCGCTATCGAGCAACCATGATCCACCACCGGAAGCAAACACCTACAAGAGATCAATGCTTGGTTTTAGGTACCCATTTTGTAATGGGTCCTTTGATGTTAGTAACAAGGGTCTTAGGAACCCAAATAGACCATTCAATGTATTCATTAATAGAACCAACAAATTTGGCATAAACATGCCCATCATTAGCACGGCACAACACATAAGAGGGATTAAAATCGCCGGCTTGGTTGGGTGAGGTGACATTGCCCTTCTTTACTTTGTTCTTCCTTTTCTCCTCGGGGACACTCTCTCCCGCCCTCACAAAAGTTTGCATGAGGGGAGGAGGTCGTTTGGTCTTGTCATTCTTCTTCTTGTTCTTGGAGTTGGGGACGTACCCAACCCCTTCCTTCGCCACACCTCCCTTTTGGTTGATCAAGAGATCATTGAGGTTCTTCTTGCCTTGTATGCACGTCACAAGGCCTCTCTCAAGTTGCGCCTTCAATGTTGCATTTTCCTCAACAAGATGCATATGCTCACAACACGGGTTAGTAGCATTTGCGTTATCAAGTAAAACCATATGAGGAAAAGTTGCTTTCTCCTTAGTTAGCTTCACTTGGAGTTGATCATGAGACTCCTTGAGACTAGCGTGAATACCCTTCAAGGCCTTGTGGGCCTTGTCAAGTATATCAAACTCCTCTTTGAGTCTAGCAAGATCAACCCCGAGTTTGGCCTTCTCGGAGTTTAGTACACGAGACACAACTAGGACATGATCATAATCTTTCTCTAACTTAGCATGATCAACGTTGTGTGACTCCTCAAGAGCCAAACGAAGACCACGCTCTTCCTCAAGAGCATTGGAAAGATCCGAAATCTCATCGGCATAGTCACGACTATGCCCTTCCATCTTCAAGATGGTGTCTTCGTGAGCCTCGATCATGTCATTGGCCTCGCCAAGTTGTTCCAAGAGAGCAACAAAGTGCTTCTTGGATTTTCCCTTGAGTTTACCCATAAAGGCCTCAAACTCGTTAGCCTCCACATTAGCTCCCTCAACTTCATTAATGCAATCCAATGGGGAAGGATGATTAATGATGGTAGTTTTGATGTTGGGGGTTACCTTGCTGGTGGCTTTAGCCATGAGGCACTTGGCGTTGGTGCTCTCGTTGGGTGAGTCGAAGAGAGACACTTGTGACGTTGTTGCAATGGCAACGGAGGCCATGGCAACCGTCTCATCATCTTCATCATCGTCATCATCCTCATTGTACTCTTCTTGCACAACCAAGGCCTTGGGAGGAGTCTTCTTGGTGAAGTTGTTCTTGTTGGGGAACGACTTGGCCTTGTCCTTTCGGATGAGTTTGCCACCATTGTCTTCCCTCTTCTCATACGGGCATTCCACAACGAAATGACTCACATTGCCGCAATTGTAGCAAGTCCTCACACGTTGCTTGCCCCTTGTCCCACTCGAGTTGTTTTTGCTAAAGTTGGGCCTCGAGTTTTTCTTGCTCCAAAATTGCCTTGAAGCAAGAGCCATGTGTTCATGATATGCATACTTTGTATCTTCAGGGTTGCTCTCCTCTTCTTCCTCTTCTTCTTCTTCCACGGTGAGCTTGGCCTTCAAAGCAAGGTTGGACTTCTTTGCCCGTTGAGACCGGAGCACCGCATTGTCGGCGGTCTTGTCCAAGATGTTCATGGCCACAAACTCATCCAACACCTCGCTTGAGGTCAAAGTGTGGAAGTCTGGTCTTTGGCGGATGACGGAGGACATGGCCTTGTGGTAGGGCATCATTGCCTTGAGGAATTTGCGCTTGATCCAATTATCATCCGTGTCCTTGCTCCCGTGATCTCGTAGTGAGACCGCGAGTTTGGTGACTCTCCGAAAAAGCTCACGAGGCTCTTCATCTTCCTTCATTGCAAACTCATCGGCCTCATCTTGTACCACTTCATAGTTGGAGCGTTGAATGCTTGCGCTTCCCCGGTAGAGAGACACGACACAATGCCATGCATCTTTGGCCAAGGAGAAAGGGCAAAGATGAGGTAGGTCTTCGGGTGGAATTGCATCTTGAATGATGAAGAGAGCATTCTCATTGAATTGATTGTCCGCGGCTTCTTGAGGAGTGAGGTTACTTGGATCATGTGGGTAAAAACCTTCTTCAATGATTCTCCAAAGGTTAGTGTTCACATGATTTAAATGACGTTTAAAGCGGTAAACCCAAGAATCAAAATCCTTATTTTTCACAATCTTAGGAGGAGGACCGGCATGATTCAAATGAGTAGAAGGAACCGGTCCACCATAAACAAGTGGTGGTTCCACATGGGCAAAGATGCCGGTGCCATTCTTGCCACTAAAAGAAGGAGCCTTTTCACTACTAGCTTCCCCCTTGTCGGGGGTAGCATCCGACACCTTGTTGGCGGGATCCCCCACTTTCAACGGTGCGGTGGATAGTTTAAGCCCCTCAAGGAATTTAGTAAACATGCTTTCAACTTCGGTCGTCATGGAGGTTTTCAATGTCTCCAAGGCCACATTGAACTCCTCACGAGAGACCGAAGTTCCCCCATCGCCCGTAGACGAGATAGGATTCACACCAGAGTGTTCCTCCGCACCGTCTACGGTATCAACCATACTCTTTGGACGGTAAAGTCCTTAATAAAGAGACGAGGCTCTGATACCAATTGAAAGGATCGATATGGTTGACTAGGGGGGGTGAATAGGCAACTACCAATTTTTAGCTTTTCTTTACCAAAATAATCTTTGCATCAAAGTAGGTTGTCCAGATGTGCAACTAGGTGAGCAACCTATATGATGCAACAACAACAAGCACACAAGCAAGCAAGGGAATAAACACTAAAGAGCTTGCACAAGTAAAGGTAAGAGATAACCAAGAGTGGATCCGGTGAAGACGAGGATGTGTTACCGAAGTTCCTTCCTTTTGAAGGGAAGTACGTCTCCGTTGGAGCGGTGTGGAGGCACAATGCTCCCCAAGAAGCCACTAGGGCCACCGTATTCTCCTCACGCCCTCACACAATGCGAGATGCCGTGATTCCACTATTGGTGCCCTTGAAGGCGGCGACCGAACCTTTACAAACAAGGTTGGGGCAAACTCCACAACTTAATCGGAGGCTCCCAACAAGACCACAAAGCTTCACCACAATGGAATATGGCTCCGAGGCGACCTCAACCGTCTAGGGTGCTCAAACACCCAAGAGTAACAAGATCCGCTAAGGATGAATGGGGGAATCAAAAATCCCTTGGTGGAAGTGTAGATCGGAGCCTTCTCAACCACTCCCGAGCAAATCAACGAGTTTGATTGGCTAGGGAGATAGATCGGGCAAAAGGAAGCTTGGAGTATTTAATGGAGCTTGAGCAATAAATGGTGCTTTGGCAATAATGAGGCTTGGGGGCAAGAGGTAGGTCAAGGAGGGGGAAGAAGATGGCCTTTTATAGTGGGGGGGAACAAACCAACCGTTACCCCCACCCAGCCCCGCAGAGAGCGGTACTACCGCAGAGGCAGAGCGGTACTACCGCTCCCACCCAGCGGTACTGCCGTGCCAGACGAGAAGGGGCTGGGCTGAAACCCAGAGCGGTACTACCGCGGCGACAGGGCGGTACTACCGCGGCGACAGGGCGGTACTACCGCGCAGAGCAGCACTACCGCCACTACAACCGCAGCAAGTACCGCAAAACCCGACACGAGAAAATGCGCACTCGAATCGAAGCGGTAGGAGCACGGAGGCACAGCGGTACTGCGGCTGAGCCCAGCAAGCGGTACTACCGCTCCGAGGAGCGGTACTATCGCTCGGAGAGCAGCAGCCGTACTACCGCACAACAGCTGTGTCGAGGCGGTAGGAGCACGCAACCGCAGGGGTAATGCTGCTGAGGCCATCAAGCGGTACTACCGCTCCGAGGAGCGGTACTGCCGCTTAGTGAGCCTCAGCGGTACTACCGCTGTGGCCCGCGGTACTACCGCTGGGTCCAGGAAAAGTAGAAGAGAAGAGAAAGGAAAAACTCCAAAGAGGTGGAAACAAATGGAGGGTGTGAAGAGGACGTGTACGTGTTGATTCCACCCAAACCATACCGGAGCAGATCCCCTCTTGATAGTACGGTGACTACTACGAAACTAAGTCCACCACCAAAGTTACGAAAGAAACTACACCGTCTTGAGAAGAGCGCCGAGGGGAAATAATCGTTCCGTGCCGAAGAATGAATATCTGCAAATACTCAAGGTACCCGATTAGTCCGCAAATGCATTGTCATCAATCACCAAAACACCGTAGGGATAAGTATGCCCTTACAAAGGCGGATCTGCATCGGCGATCTCGTGGTTTGGCCACGGATTGGTTCGGGTCAGAGACGGTGATGAGTGTGCGGGATCCATCCCGACGGCTCTCGCGGTTTGGCGAGGTGGGGTGGGAGCCCTCCTCCCAGGCTCTAGTGGTGGCGCATTCAGGCAGTAGCTGGTGCGCCAGGGCTCCTACGGTGGCACTGCTGTTGTGGTTGGTCGCCGGATCTAGGCGGGTAGATCTGGGGCTTTGAAGGCGGTCGAGACAATGCACAAGTTGTCGGGTGGATTTTTTTGGAATGGATCCGGGTGAAAACTTGGTCTTCGGTCATTGACCGGAGCCGGTGATGACGATGCTCTTATCATCGTTTCCTTCATGAAGGCATCATCGAGGTGAAGCTCCCAGCCCCACCCAATACCTCCGGGGGAAACCTCAAATCAGTTGATCGGATGACGGCGGCATTCATGTGGCGTTACCCCCTTGGGGGCGGCATTCTTGGAGATGCACTCGGGCTCGAGGGACCAGTGGATGGCATCTGCGGAGGAGCGGTGTTTCTTTCTACATATTCATGACGACGGTTCTCGACGGCATGGAGCAGTGGAGGTTTGGCGTTAGATGTGTGGCGAGGGACACGCGCAGGAGGTCGACGTTGTCTGACGTCGTGGTGGCGTCGATGATAGAGTGGCCTGACAAGGTCGATGCGTCAGTACATGCTTTGAGGATGGATCGAGGGAAGACGGAGGTGACAGCCCTTTGCAGCGTGTGCGTGTGGTACTCACTGAGAGTGCGCCGGACCGGAGTGTTACCCAATCCCGCCTATGTGGTTTGGATGGGGCATCCGGCGTTAGATGTTAGGCTTTCGTGCGATGTCTGTTTGGTATTTGGCTCGGACATTCGGCACACCTTCATCAAGGGGATAGGAGTAGCGACAGGTGTCGTCTAGATGGTGGCCTCGGGCTTACTGTTGTATTACTTTGTAAGGTATTTGTGAATAATAAATAATATGGCCGCATGCATCACCCAGATGCAAAAGCCGGGGGTGATTCATCCTTTTCTAAAAAAATGAAATGGTTTTCTTACTTCAGTTGCTTAGAAAGTAATTCATTTGACCACTCTACTTCATTTTAATTCAACACACGCTACATGGAAAATGGGTATATTTTACCATGCGAGTGCAACAAGCACTTCACAATCAAAGAACTCAGACAAGTCACATTGAATTTTCCTAATCCTATGGATGTAAGTCAGTCTAGTGGCATGTAGATTGACAAAAGTGCGGCCGAAAAGACCGTAAGGCGGAGTAAATCATGAAGACTTTACTATTCTTGGTGAGCCACACCTTCTGCATATCCTCTCTTTTATGTGAGACTTTAGCAGCGTGGAAATGTGGGAGACCCGGTATTTTCGCTGCAGCTGCCATCTCAACTATGGATGGATGACTTGAGTTGATATTTTACAGTTATTATATTAATATTTGCATTACAGCTTTGTTCTCTAATGTGGGCTAAAGAAAAAACAGGCATTGATGTGTAGTGTCGATTTTTGAAGCATGGATGCATTGAAGCACTTTATTTTGAATAGTTCAAAAATTACATTAAAAAGTTTTTTTAATAAATAAACAAATTCTACAGGTTCATATGGATGTATATTACACATGTGTAAAGTTTGGTGATGAAATAAGTAAAAATGTGAGCCACGCAATGATTTCTAAGTAGTGAATTGTACATGCACTGCTCCTCTTCCAATAGCACCATTTTATCATTTTTGTGCAGCTCACATAGTCGCTTATTTCCTTTCTTTTTCCACTTATTTCATCGTCAAAATATCCACATGTGTAGTATATTGATATCCTACACAGAATTCTCCGCTTATTAGTCTGCATTCTCTTTAGAATATTGATATCCTACACAGAATGGATGTATGTGATGAAGAGTCTTGGTCAAGCCTAACCTATGCTATCCATCCCTGTACACGTGCTCTTCCCAGAGAAAGGTTAATTAGTAGGAGTAATTATTAGTGCAGGAGAAAAGTATTTCCCACCGAGCTGAGAATGCAAGAATCCCGGTCCCCTTTTCTTTTCCTCTCGAGAGATAAGATCAAATAAAAGGTATGCATGCATTTCCTTTGATCATTCGGTTGTACTGTACTTACTTGTCAGTTGACGCTTTTTTTTAAACAGACGCTGGTGATCTCGTGGAAGACACTCTCAGTTGTCATTGTCAGGGTAGATTTTATCTGTACTTTCTATAAGAATGGTTGATCCAGCTGACGTTGGATGCTTCACAGGTATGTTCCTTTTCTTCAGTTTGTTTCTATCGTTGGAAGATGACGCAAGTTTTTACTAAAGCAAGTCAGAACTCCATAGGTACTTAGACAGGTCGATGTATGCTTATGTAGTACTTCCTCCGTAAACTAATATAAGAGCGTTTAGAATACTAAAATAATGATTTAAACGTTCTTATATTAGTTTACAGAGGGAGTACTCCCTTTGTCCGGAAATATTTGTCATTAAAATAAATAAAAGGATGTATCTAGACGTATTTTAATTTTAGATACATCTTTTTTATCCATTTTGATGACAAGTATTTTCGGACGGAGGAAGTATATACGTTGGAGCAACGCTAGCAGTCATCAAAAGCTATATGGGGCGTGCTCCATATTTTTTTTAAGGCTGTCAGAGCTTGTGCGTGAACACATAGTCGTCAAACCACACAATACATAAAAAGAATTGTTAGCATTTTTTTCTGAAATTGCTTTTTTCAACTTTAGCCATTCAAACTGTGAATAAAAGTAAATCAAACATCAAAAAATTAATTCAAAAATAGTTAGTCCTGATAGTAGGGGTCAAAATTTGGTGCATTTACACAAAATTTATGACTTAAAATATCATGGAATGACATTTTCCTACTCGACATTGTCTGGAGAAATTCTTAATAACCGAGGTAATCACGCAAGACGGTAAGGGTCAACGGTTGGATAACCGACTCTTGATGCTGATCCATAATTGGTCGTGACATACTCTGAACACATCCTCCACTTCATCGCGTTGTGAGCACATTGTAACGGGTGTCGACCAGAATCATGTTGTAAACCAAGACGAGATCCTACACAAGTATAAGGTCGTAAGTATAAGTCCTTTATACCCATAACTATTTGCATATTATTGTTTACACCCAAAAAATTGTTATTTAAAATGTCCAAAAAACTATAACATTTTACAAGAATAATTTGCTTCAATCTTTGTCATAAAGCGCACATCCTCCCATGAGTTTGAGAGGTCACTCCTTGGTCAAAAGGTAAAGGACTATCTGCAATTCAAAACCATATCATAAAGGTAATCAACTACCTATATATATAATCTTACACATCCATCAATCTTGTATGAGAACGAGAAATTTCATGATGCATGTTTTCACATGATAATGTGACTTACCACACTTTTATGCTTTTGAGTACGTTTGATGAACCTATTAACCCTAGTACATTTTTTACCATAAGAATCACCTTCCAACAACTTTTACACGATGTTTTATTTTCAGTTTTGTTTTATTCCAAAAATATCAAAAATATTTATCCCACATTATCATTTAATAGCCTTGTGCAATTAGTAAGACTATTAAGGATTGACATGTTGGAAATATGCCCTAGAGGCAATAATAAAATCATTATTATTATATTTCCTTGTTCATGATAATTGTCTTTTATTCATGCTATAATTGTGTTATCCGGAAATCGTAATATATGTGTGAATAATAGACACCAACATGTCCCTAGTAAGCCTCTAGTTGACTAGCTCGTTGATCAACAGATACTCATGGTTTCCTGACTATGGACATTGGATGGCATTGATAACGAGATCACATCAGTAGGAGAATGATGTGATGGACAAGACCCAATCCTAAACATAGCACAAGATCGTATAGTTCGTTTGCTAGAGTTTTCCAATGTCAAGTATCTTTTCCTTAGACCATGAGATCGTGTAACTCCCGAATACCGTAGGAGTACTTTGGGTATACCAAACGTCACAACGTAACTGGGTGACTATAAAGGTATACTACGGGTATCTCCGAAAGTGTCTGTTGGGTTGACACGGATCAAGACAGGGATTTGTCACTCCGTATGACGGAGAGGTATCACTGGACCCACTCGGTAATGCATCATCATTATGAGCTCAAAGTGACCAAGTGTCTGGTCACGGGATCATGCATTATGGTACGAGTAAAGTGACTTGCCAGTAACGAGATTGAACGAGGTATTGGATACCTACGATCGAATCTCGGGCAAGTAACATACCGATTGACAAAGGGAATTGTATACGGGGTTGCTTGAATCCTCGACATCGTGGTTCATCCGATAAGATCATCGAGGAGCATGTGGGAGCCAACATGGGTATCCAGATCCCGCTGTTGGTTATTGACCGGAGAGCAATCTCGGTCATGTCTACATGTCTCCCGAACCCGTAGGGTCTACACACTTAAGGTTCGGTGACGCTAGGGTTGTAGGGATATGTATATGCAGTAACCCGAATGTTGTTCAGAGTCCCGGATGAGATCTCGGACGTCACAAGGAGTTTTGGAATGGTCCGGAGGTAAAGAATTATATATAGGAAGTGCTATTTCGGCCATCGGGACAAGTTTCGTGGTCACCGGTATTGTACCGGGACCACCGGAAGGGTCCCGGGGGTCCACCGGGTGGGGCCACCTATCCCAGAGGGCCCCATGGGCTGAAGTGGGAAGGGACCCAGCCCAAAGTGGGCTGGGGCGCCACTTCCCCTAGGGCCCATGCGCCTAGGGTGGGGAAACCCTAAAGGGGGCGCCCCCTTGCTTGGGGGGCAAGCCCCCCACCCCTTGGCCGCCGCCCCCCCCCCCCTAGGAGATTGCATCTCCTAGGGCCGCCGCCCCCCCTAGGCCCCCTATATATAGTGGGGGGGGAGGAAGGGCCTCACACCCATGCCCTGGCGCCTCCCTCTCCCTCTCCAACACCTCCTCCTCTTCCATAGAGCTTGGCGAAGCCCTGCCGGAGTACTGCAGCTCCATCACCACCACGCCGTCGTGCTACTGCTGGAGCCATCTTCCTCAACCTCTCCTCCCCCCTTGCTGGATCAAGAAGGAGGAGACGTTACGCTGACCGTATGTGTGTTGAACGCGGAGGTGCCGTCCGTTCGGTGCTAGGATCTCCGGTGATTCGGATCACGTCGAGTACGACTCCCTCATCCCTGTTCTTTGAACGCTTCCGCTCGCGATCTACAAGGTACGTAGATGCATCCAATCACTCGTTGCTAGATGAACTCATAGATGGATCTTGGTGAAACCGTAGGAAATTTTTTGTTTTCTGCAATGTTCCCCAACATGGCACACTTGTTAGAACTATAGAGGATACCAGCGAAGTTTTATTTGTGTTGTAGAACATTCAACCAACTGTTATGGTAATGGTACCTCCACTGTTACGATAACGGTACCTCCACGGATTCATACCTTGGTTGCTCACTGATGGGAAACTGTACATTGCAAACTCTTACACCGGGGAGCCCAACAAGTGAAGTGAGGAAGAATAGTGGATGGGAAAAACTACTGTACAACATCACTTACGATCTCACGAGTGGCGGGCAGCTAGTGTCAGACGCCACTGGTAACTTTTGGCAAATCTGAGCCTGCAGGGCAAAATATTTTTTTGGTGGGCCCTAGCCACCACAGGTACCTAATACATCAGTCGTGGGCACCAAACCATGGCCCGTCATTGGCGCATTTACCCCAGGGCTACTCCTATAATAATATAGTAGTGGCAGGCACAATTTAAAACCCACCGCTGGTTGCAGGCTAGATTACCAGTGGCAGGTCCCATAACCCACCCACCCACCTCTAATCTGACCTCACCTATAAGCAATTTCCTAGCAGTGCAATCTCTCACTTAGATTAAGATGTAATCATGTTATGACATTTCTAGCAACAGTAAAGAAATTAAGTGTACTCTTTGTTATATTTGTAACATGCATGAACACTTGCTTAAGACAACAGATGCTAGATTACATTGTTCTAGAAGCAAAGCAATCAAATTATTATTTTGACCTAACATTGTAGGAATTTCTTTCCAAAGTATATTTGTATATATTTTCTCATAAAGTCAAGTCTATGTACAACAAAGTCGAAGAAAATCAAATGAAATCTAAGTCACCAGCTAAAGCCTAAAAGCTAGAACTATAAGATAGTTACAACAACAAAGACAAAGATAGCAGAGGGTAGTAGGTGTAAGTATATTGCTAATTTGAAATGTTTCACCCAGTCTGAAAGGGATCCATATGATTTTTGTTTGCCCGTAGCACTAACCATTACAACTCTTCTTTGAAGCAACTTCTGCAAGCATAAAGGCTCAAAGCAATTGCTCTAAGAATGAAGGAATTCCTAGTATTCTAGATGGCCCAAGCAACCAAAATGATGATGTCCATAGCAAACTCGGATTCAATAAATGCCTGAGATTGTCAATTTGATCTTGAATCACAACTGATAAGGCTGACCAAGTAGAGCAGATATTCCTCCAGCAAATTGGGCAAATGGGCAATGGAAGAAGAGATGATCCCTTGACTCCATAACAAGTTGGTCACAGATGAGACAAGTGTAGTCATGAATGAAGAAATTCTGCCTCTATAGAACTTGCCTGGTTTTCAATCGATCATTCAGAAGTAGCCGTGTTTTCTTGCTTGAGCTGATTACAGGTTTTCCAAAGCCGGAAAATAATAGGAATTGGTGTGGAATCTCCAAGAAGGAGTTTAGAAGTGTAGTCGACCTTGAAATGTTAAGCATGTGATGTGAATTGCCAAGAGCCACGGTCGTCACCAAGGATAATGTCATCAAACAGAATTACCATTTGTTGAAACTGAGAAAATACCTCTACTAAAAAAGGCAAATGGAAGAGTGAAGCCACATCTTTAGCTGCCTAAACTTGATGGATAGGCAAAAGTTGGTTGTTTGCAAAAGAAAGAAAGAACTATGTCCATGCCAGGGTCCCTCCAAAAGGACACATCCTTTCCATTTCCATGTAAACATGTAGCATATGTTTTGTAGGTGTCCAATGGCTTCAGGCAGTGTTTTCACCGAAAGGAACAACTTGCAAATTGCTCCGGAGGTGGCCATATTTGGTAATACGAGATAACACGTTGTGCCATTGGTGCAAAGACCAAGTTGAGCCAAGAAACCAAGCAACTTATGAACAATATGCTTTATGAATGATACGCAAGGATGCAACCGAGAACTTAGGCAAACTATTTGATGGGCGTTTTGAGGATTTGCTGCCAGCAAATCTTTTGCTGCATGAGTAGATTTGTGAGATTTTCTTTCAGTGCTACTTTCAAAGCAGACTCAGTCTGCAATAGTTCTCTACGGTTTTCAAAAGAATCTAACATGGAAATAATGCAATTGGCATCATCAATTTCATCTTTTAGCAAAGATAAAGATATGTCCCAAGTTTTGAGTTGCTTTATGAGAATCTTCAGTTTGGCGGAAATTCTTTGGTAGCATCTAAAATGAATGGATTGAAACCATACAGATTCAAATAAAGGCATAAACTTCTCATGGTCCATCCATCAATTTTCAATCCTGAAAACCTAGCTCTTGGGCATGATAGTTTGAGTTTGAATCACATAGCGGATGTGATGAGATGTAGTCATTGCTAGAGGAAAAGCTAGGGTGTTTAATAAGCTTGAATCCAAGAAGCTGAAGTAAAAAACCAGTCCAATTTTTATAAAGTAGCTGATGTTGCGTATTACTCCAAGTGCATTTTCTTCCCTTTAGAGGAATTTTAACTACACCCCATTCACTGATGATAGTATTAATCTGAAAGCTCCTGTAAATTACCACTAGGCTTATTCCTGACGGTGATACTTCTGATGAAACTAAAACCCCCTAGAAATATACAATCAACCTCATCCTCAATCTGAATTCCATGGAGCCAACTGTGGTACTCAGCCTTCCTATCATCTTGGCATGGTGCATAGATGTTAGTAAAGTCCAGCAATCAAATTATCTAAATTGAAAACACTAGTCTAATATTGCGTGTTCCACTAAAAATCTTGACGTGGATGATAAGATCTTTATTGCTTAAATTTAATGATGAGAATGTGGAGGAAACAACTGGTATATTATCTATTTCTCCTGTATATAGAAAAAGTTTAGCTAAACATAGATTTCGTCTACACTAAAACTACTTGCACCTCGTGGCAGCGTGTCTTGGTTGCTGACATCATTTGAATGTTATAATCATATAGTTTGGAACCAAGAAGTATGATATTAGTCAATGATTCACAGTCTTGATCGGTTGCTAACACTCAAACACCGGATGACCGTCGGATGGAAAGGGTGAATCCAACGGTGGATGGTGTGATGGGCTAGTGTCACCCTGGGATGCACATGATGATTACACATTTTACACTATGGAGAGCCCATCTTGATAAGCATCTATACGCGATTGTTTTTCTTTTTACAGTAGTTTTTCAGAAACTTCAAAGTTGTCTGTAAAAAAAATCATAGTTGTGATTTCTTTTTTGTGAAATTCGAAGCTCAAGTAGACCTTGGCTCTTCGATCAAACCACCACAGTAATGCCCTCCTCTTGAACTATATTGTGTGAAATGAGCTTGTCAATGGTTTGTTTGGTTTCAAATACTTACAATGAAAATGTTCCCCAGTCACATTTTAGGTCTATCTTCTCAACATAGTACTCCCTCCGTCCACGAATAAGTGTACATCTAGTTTTTGTCCTAAGTCAAAGGTTTAAAACTTTGACCAATTTTATAAGAAAAAGTAGCAGCATTTATGGCACTAAATTAGTACCGTTAGGTTCGTTTCGAAATGTACTCTCATAATATGCCAATTTAATGTTATATATGCTACTACTTTTTTTTATAAAGTTAGCCAAAATTTTGAAATTTTGACTTAGAATAAAAACTAGATGTACATTTATTCGCGGACGGAGGGAGTAGATGCACAAGATATGACTATGTAACTATCTCTGACACCGCTGTTAGTAAGCAATTAGTAAAAAAAAAGTAAACCCTTAGTAAAAGCTGAATCATTGGGCGAAGTAAGAATAGTGCACTATATTCGGAAGTCAAAATAAGCACATGCATGTACTCAAGAGTCCTCCAAAATCAAAGCGCCTACATATATACAAGCTCAAGCTGATGGATGCGTCACTGCTAATCAGTCACTGTTTGAATGTTTCTCCATGGTCAACACGACGGCTATCTAAGATTTAGTCCTCCGTTATTCGCCGGTCACTCTCCTCGCCCTGTCAGGTGGCTGGTTGCCTTGTCGCCTCTACCCCGAACAGTAGAATTGTCCGTGCATCATGCATGGCCATGCTTTCTCACACTTCCGGTCAGCAACATCACTGACGTAAATAAATTAGTTATACTCTTCTACTTGACGTTCTGAAGGCGCTGCGTACGTCCGATATCTGGGGCAGCAACTTAATCATTCAGGGTGCCGAGGCCAGCCGGCCACGTCGCCATGGCGGTCCGCGCTCGGGCAGGCTGCAACGGCCTTCGACTGCAAAGATCGACCACATATGTACCTTATATTAGTCATCACTAGATGCTCTACAAATCTGGATTAATTTTTTATCATTTCTGGTATACATTGTACTACTGTTATGATTAAACATGAATAGATTATAAGTTTTCTTGAAAAAAATAAAAATATAGATGCACTCTTCTGCTTGTTCTGCAGTACCATGAGCATTTGCCTAAGACAACAGATGCTAGATTACATTTTGTTGTAGAAGCAAAGCAATCAAATTACATAAAAATTAACAACAGCAGTCTAGTATTGCGTGCTCCGCTAAAAACCTTGACGTGGATGGTAGGAGTAAGATGTTTTGCTTAAGTGTAATGATGAGAACGCGGGGAAACAGCTATTATCTTACGTATTTCTCCTGTTTAGAAAAGTTTGGCTGAACATAAATTCTCCGTCTACGCCAAACTACTTGCACCTGGTGGCGGCATGTGTCTTGGTTGCTGGCATCATTACGTACTGTATCTAGGATGCGATGCATACAACCATTATTCGAAATTATAGCCCCGTACATTTGCTAGCAAGTCAAAATAGGCTGCTTTTACTTACACTCCGCCCTAACAAAATCATATTATAAGCTCATGAGTCACTGCCACTACTAATCAATCATGCGTACATATTCCACGATTTGATCGATGGTACGTTCAATATGAGGACGGCGATCTTCCGTTATTCGTCGGTCGCTCCTCGTCCTCTCAGGCTGTCTGTCTTGTCACCTCGACCCGGCCATATGTACTAGTAGTAGTACGTGGCAGTAGAATTGTCCATGCATCACGCATCACCATGTTTTAACACTTCCAGTCAGCCACACTAACGTAATTAGTGTTATTCTGACCGCACTGCGTACGAGAGTGAGTGGGTGGTTGGCTAAGCTAGCGGCGGTCTCCAGACGACCCGATCCGCGGAGGCGGAGCAGAGCGTGCGAGAGCCCGGCCGAGACTGGACGGCTTCGTCGCCGGTCGTGCGAATGGCGATTGGCGACGGCCTTCGCCACGGCTTCCCGGACCGCCGCCGCCTCCCACTTTGCGCCGGACAACATCACATCAGGCGGTTAAACTCACTTGTCTAGTCTGCAGAATTCCAATCGCCGTGACATCATGAGTTTTCTTACTTTTCGTGCAAAAATCTTAGCAAGACCGACGTGATCGGTGCGTTCCGTTGGTCAACCTGAAAGATTCCTATTGACAATCTCAGGTAACCTGGTACACACAAACCTAACTTACCCTGGCTTAGCTTACTACTAACAGTAAAAAATACCCCGCGCCTTGCTATGAGAGATGGTTGATAATATGAGAGCCAAATTTTAAAATATATTGGGCTTATCATATCTGATTATGTATAGTTGTAACAATATTTATTAAATACAAGTAACATGAGTGGATGAAAACATTTTCCATGCATAGTTGAGTGTTGTGGTGAATCTTTTCCACGCATGAATTCATGTTGCATGAATGCATGTTGAGGTGAGCCTTATCACATTCATATTTGTATTGTGAGGTGGCGTACTTACATGTTGAGATAAATAAGTTACAACCTTCATCTGCGTTTTTAATCCCCACTATATTTTGTGTCAAAGTTGGACCACATTTTTGAGTAGCAAAATATTAATGCATGCCACAAACAATTATATTGTTGTATTCATATTTGAAGGTTTACATGTCCCGTTTATTTTGGGTCATAACTTGATCATGATTTTAACTAATAAAATATACAGTATACGTAACCAGAATAATATCATTAAAAAAATATTAAAATATGAATACAACAATGTACTCTCTCCCTTTCGGTTTATTTGGCTTATTTTGGAAATTTTGTTTTTTCCATTTTATAAGTCTCAAATTTATTGTTCCCCATCACATGTTCAGATTTGAGATGCATTAAATTGCTACATTCAAAGATTAAAAGAAAACAGACCAAAGAAAAACAAGCGTATTAATTGAGTATTTGTGCAAACTACAAAATTTATTTCACCACTCATCATCTCCCTTGGTTCGTGAGAATTTTGAATTGAGCCATGCAGACCGGAAGAGAGGGGTAATTTTTTGTGGCATGCATTAACATTTTGCTACTCAAATATGTGGTCAAACTTTGACACAAACTACGATGGGGACTAATAAATCCAGACGAAGGTAGTATTATATAGGATTCATGTACGTGTGTGCACACATGCTTGGTGTTTTGGAATATGTGACGCGGCCACAAGTGGTTTTGTCGCCTAGAAGTACTACTCCTAACTACTACCTCCTTTCTGGTTTATTGGGATCATCTTGCAAATCACATTAACCAACCAAGGAGAACCTATTTAAGTGTTAGGAAACATATTAGTGTTACATGTGTGGCCCTCTCACTCCTTGCATTGGTTGGTTCTACATTGAGAACAAAACTTTGATAGAATTTAATGCGGGCATTCCTATATTTGTATGTTCCCAAGACAATGAGCCTTACAAATGAAATTTCTGATTTTTGAGATACGCCTCTAAACCAAAAAGGACAGAGTATTTAGCTAGCTAGCTAGGTGAGTGAAATGTAGCCAACATCTACATCGTGCGATTAGATTACAGTATATATTACTCATACGAAGGGAACTAATAAACTCGGACATATGTAGTAGTAGCTTGCTAATGCTTGCTCAGTTGGTTATAATGTTTTTTCTTTGACAAATTAATCAAAAATGGGCTTTTAACTGGAAGTCGCAACAATATTCATCTAGCACAATGTATAAGCATTTGATGGGAAACCACACGCATCTTATTTTTTAGAGGTGTCTCTGGAAGTGTGCTAGCAAAATCAGACATATGATTCTTTTGGCTGGCCATGTATGACATGATCAATTCCAGAGAACTACTCAAACAAAAATCCATCCACATGAAATCCTCTGATTGTGCCCTTTGTAGTGACAATACCGAGGATATTGTCCAGCATTCTCCATGGGACTGCACTTTTTCTCAATCTTGTCGGGATTCTGTTTCTCGGGCACCTCCTTCTTTGATGAGGTGGTTCTCCTTCACCAGATTTTCCCAAAAAATGCCATGGACATTATCATCATGGGATGTTGGAACATTTGGATGTACCAAAATGGAAAGATTTTCATAAATGAGGTGTCAAGTCTGATTTCTTGAAAGTATAGATGAAATCAATATCTCCGCCCCTGCCACACTGTCGCTAGTGCTCATCGCCATCAGGTTGGCATAGGCTTCCCCCATTTGATCCTTGAGGCGTTGTAGCATCCTGAGAACCACATCTATCGTATTATCATGGGCCAGCCTCACCACTATTTTCACCATCCAAACCTCACATGTCATCGTCTTGTCCTCCTTATCATCAATTATTGTGACGGCTTTAACTATTTGGACCTCGACCCTCTAAGCGCCGTCTTCGACCAAAGAGCCGCCGGCACACCGGGCTACCTGGGCTTGGAATGTCTAGTTCTTCTCCTCGAGGCCGCAGACCTTGGACTTGAAAGAGTTCACATACTACATTGCATTGATCAGTATGGATGTCTTGTCTTTCCGCAAGGCGAGGCAAATCAAGCATCAACCATTAGTTATCGTCTTAGTGAAACAACAAGTACTATTGCTCTCAAAGAAATATGCATGCATTATAATGTATGCTTACCTTAGAGCCGGGAGGGAGGAGACTCTTGAGGGCATGGAAGCAGTATTGTATGATTGTGGCGCTCTCATCTCTGAATTATAATATCTAGTCGACACTTAGACTTTTGGGGTTTCTTGCAATTATGTATTGCTTCATAGATAATATACTTGCAATATATCATGTTACCATGTTGTATTATGTTCATTCTGACCATGTTAGTGCTTCAAGCTTCCGTATTATTTACTTGCTAGTTTATTAAGATCCCATCATAAGAGAACGTAGTTGATAAACCAATGTTACTCATTTTGATCACTCTCATGCGATATTTATATTTTGATCATGGGCTAAATTTTTGTGCATAAACAATGCAAATTTGTTCATAAAATTTCTCTTTGTCGCTTCACTTTCTCAACCGAATTTCTTGACGATAAGCAATAAGGTAAGCTTGGGGGCGATAATACGTCTCAAATGTATCAGCTTTTCTGATCACTTTTGCTATATTTGTGTCATTTAACTTACATGATTTGAATAAAACTAACTATTTTAATGTTATTTTCAGCAAAGTTTTCATCGTTGTTGTTTTCTATGCAGAAAAGGTCCCTTGAGAATCCCGGAAAATCTTTTTTGGAAGTTGCACTGGAAAAGAGACACGAAGCCTCGAAGACGTGCTACGAGGCGGCCTGCCCTAGCTCCTCGCACAGGCCGCATTGTGGGGGTGTGTGAGGGTATGATAAAATATGTTATGCAAGTTCTTATCGCAAACGCATACAACTATATATGAAATACATGTTTATATAAAATGTTGAATAGGCTATAGATTGTCATCATCCTATGTTACTGCTACTATATATTTAATTCTGCCCATGCAAACAATGGCCGCACTAGGCCCAGGGCAGCCCCGGCGGTGGCTTAGGGCTTGAGGCCCAATCCTTTTGTTAACTGTAGCTACAGTGCTCGAAGGCTGCCTGGGACCTAGCCCAATCCTGGTTCCACACTACTACATGCATGGTACGTGCCATTATCCATCCTTATACTTGCCTCAAAAAAAAATCCATCCTTATACATACATATGATAAATGTTTCTCTATTTCAAATACTTTGTTCTTGGTATTGCTAATTTTATTACTCTACTGCAATCAAACAACCAACACTTCATCATATTTACTACTAATAAATTCTCTCAAGCAAGCACTTTGTTTCCAGACGTGGTTGAATTGACAATGCAACCACTAAAGCTTACTAGAAGAACGCCCGTACGTTGCAACGGGGCCACATTAGCTTTAAGAGTTCAATATCAGTTATGTTAATATTACATTTAATATTCTCATACATATCAAGTGACATTGGTTTTGGTATTTGAAGATTGATTACCATCCGTTAGTTGGGTTACCAATGAAGAAATCAATCACCATATGTAGAAAAAGGAACTACATTACACATGCTTACACCTCATCTACTCGTGAGAATATATAGAATTGGAGTAAACAAAATCGTATACAGAACACACCATCACTGTTTGATACTCCTGCATGCATTAGTGAAATAAGCACACAAGTTATAAAACCAACTTAGTACAAAGCATAAGATGAAAAATTCTTAGTATAGAACATACGAAAGGTCCCCACGCCAACACTATGTGCCCTAAAAACAACCACAAGCGGTCCTGCATCATGAGTTATTCGGGACATGTACAATCGTGCATCTGCTCTAGCTCATCAGAAACACAGATAATCATTATGCATATTTTTCGCAAGGTAGCTCAATATGGAACAACCTTGATTGAAACATCATTTCACTATAAATTTGAAGAAAATATGAGATTGGGCCATACACTAAAATACGTGGACATGAACTACCAAAGGCCATGCTAAAATAATATTAGATCTAGTAATTTTGGGATATCCTCACAGGAAGTGATACCAAATAGAAACTTCATCATTTAAATACTCATCGACAATTTTGAGAAATCCTTACAGGAAGAAAGAGCAGATAGAAACTTGATCAATCTAAATACTCCTATAATGACCTCAACACCCTTAAAGTATATATGGACGCCTGTGCCACACCGCGTCGATCGCGCCTGCCACTGCCGCCGCGCTCGCCGCAGCCACCGCACCACTGTGACCCGTGCGACACACACCCTGGCCACGCGCCACACTCTCGCTAGCTGCGCTCGCCCCGTCTGCTGCCGCATATGCCTTCGCTCGCCCCGCAGTCGCGCCCCTGCCTCGCGCCTCCTCCTGTCACAGCCATCTTCTGCCGGCCGCCCCCTCAGCCACGCCGGCCGCTTGCCTCGCCTGCTGCGTGCTGCTTCCTGCTGCTATGCGCTACTCTACCGCTGGTACGCTGCTGCGCCATGTCCTCGACACCGCCGTGGACAAACATGGCGGAGGGATTGTCCATGGAGTATGAGGAGGAGGTGGCGGAGAAGGTGTGGAGAGGCAGGAGGTTTGGGGTGGCATCAGCTGGCTATGGTGGAGGTGTTTATGCGAGAAGGAGCCGGAGCGGAAGGAGAGGTCACAATTGGAAAGCATCGCAAAAAAAATCATAACCTAGAGATCTCATTCCAAAAAAATGCTAATATCGATGGAGGGGTGATTTCCTTCTATAGGTGGAAAACATAGGAAATATTGGTTGTTATCAAGGAAAGGTAAAAATTTAGGAAAGTTAGGATTTTGAACTGATTTCTATGCAAATGGGGTTTTATTGTTTGGTAACGTGATATCAGTACCTGCCCGTTTGTGACGTGTCTGATTAGGAAAGTTTGCAAATGTTAAAAAACTATTTATTGAGAGGAAAGTTTGTGACATCTCTGTTATTTGTTTCCTAAAACAAATTTCACTTTGAGAGAAATCGATTGATTTAGATAAGTTAGGAAAGCTAAATTAAAATATATTATTTGTTTACTGAAAATCTGTTATTTGTTTCCTAAGACAAATTGAACTAATAAAAGAAATCGATTGATTTGCATAATTTAAGGAAGTTAGATCCGTGATTTGTTATACGTTAGGAAAGCTCTGGTTGTAATAAAGAGTGGAGAGAAAAATAAACCGATGGACCAGGGTGGGAGGAGAGACGAAATTTTTTTAGCAAAAATAAACCATGAAGACTATTCACCAACTGCTCCATTATGAGTAGAGATGATTTGCCTTAGGGTTTGGCGTTTCAAAAATATCAGTACGCCCATCTGTTTGGTATGGCGGTACATCGGCAATGCCGTTAGCCAATTAGGCGCGGTAATTTCTCCATCCGCCTGTCAACTTGGCATGTCAGGCCATTGACCGTGCCGCCTGCCAATTTGGCATGTCATGCCCTCGGCCGTGCCGCCTGCCAATTAGGTGTGGCAGGTCATCGACGCCTATGTGACGTGTCCTTTATTGTTTGCTCACGCGTATGAAATAAACGTGTCTTGTCTGTTATCTCTACTCCTAATGGAGCAGTTGGTAGTCTCCGCCGATCAATTTTCGTCCCACCTCCACTGGTTTTTTTTCGTCCTAAAAAAATCTACGAAATTTCGTAGGTTAACTAGGGACAACTCCCACCTCCCAGGTTTTTTTCCGTCCCACCTTCCATGATTTTTTTTGTACCTCGCCCCACCTCACACTGAGCCGCCACGAACAGCAAAAACCGCCTACCTTAGCCAAATCAACAAATCTCTCTCATTAATGCAATTTTCTTTAGGAAACAAATAATAGATTCTTTCCTACCTTAGCCAAATCAACGGATCTCTTTCATTAATGCAATTTGCTTTAGCAAACAAATAGTAGATTCTTTCCTACCTTAGCCAAATCAACGGATCTCTCCCATTAATGCAATTTGCTTTAGGAAACAAATAATAGATTCTTTCCTACCTTAGCCAAATCAACGGATCTCTCTCATTAATGCAATTTTTCTTTAGGAAACAAATAATAGATTCTTTCCTACCTTAGCCAAATCAACGGATCTCTTCCATTAATGCAATTTGCTTTAGCAAACAAATAATAGATTATTTCCTACCTTAGCCAAATCAACGGATCTCTCCCGGCGGCAGGGCGCTGTTTCTTTGGCTACGTGCGTGGGTGGGGTTCGCTGGGCGCGTTTCGGTGGGTGGGCGTGGGGGTGGGGGTAATTTGATGGAAAAAACCCGGTTGAAAATAAACCAGTTGAAAATAAACCGGTTGAAAGTGGGGGGGGGGGGGGGGGGACTATTCAATCAAGTCGTCCATTAGGAGTAGAGATAGATGTTTTTTTGGCTCACATTGTGTCAAGTAAATAAATTTGGGTTATCATACATCACATCAAAGGTTACATCACATCAAAGGTTACTGTTATCCTCTACACTTATTGGTTATCACAACGCTACCATCTGGGGTGAGGAGGTGCCACCACCGGTTGGATGTGCGCCATCGGCGAGGGGGCCACGATGTTGGACTTAAGGTGCGACACCAACGCAGCACGGGAGGAGCTCATGTACGCTATGGGGAGCAGAGAGGGTTGGCGGGAAGGGGTTGGGCGCCAGGGCCAGAGTGGCGGCTGGCGAGGAGGCGGTCGCTGCCGCCGGAGTGGCAAGTGGTGTGGGAGGCGATGAATAATATTGCGATGGAATGACTAAAGAAAGTAAGAATCATTGGGCGAACTAAGAATAATGCACTATATTCGGTAAGTCAAGTATAAGCACTCACATGTAATAACAGTCCTCCCTAACAAAATCAAAGCGCATGTACATGTATAGAAGCTCATGCTGATAAGTCGACTACTAATTAATTACTGTGCATATGTTTTTCCATGGTTGGATCGATAGCACGGTCAACATGACGGCGATCTTTCATTTAGTCCTGCGTTATTCGTCGGTTACCTTGTCAGGTTGCCTTGTCACCTTGACCCCGAACAGTAGAATTGTCCATGCATCATGCGTGGCCATTGTTTCAAGCTTCCAGTCAGCGACAGTAACGCAACTAAATTAGTCTACCCTTTTCTGACGGCACTGCAGGCATCCGTCGGCGGTGGGTGGCTAGCTAACGGCGGTCTACTGACGAGCACGACGAGCCGACCGTTGGATGGAGCAGCAGCTTAATTATTCGGCGTGCCGAGACCGGCCGGCGGCGTCGCCACGGCGGTCGGCGCCCGTGCGGGCCGCGACGGCCTTCGCCACGGCTTCCCTGACCATCTCCTCCTCCCACTTGGCGCCGGACGCTGACTGCAACGACCGCATCAAGATATCAGTTAAATTTTCCAGTCTATGCAGAATTTAAAAAGAGTGTGACGCCATATGCGTTACTTTTCACCATGTAGTAAAAATCTAGCTGGGTGCGCCACGTTGGTCATTGGTCAACCGAGAGATTCCATATGACAAATCTCAGGTAACCTACTTACTACCTACCTAAGGTTAGCCTAGCTTCCTACTGTTCACGTGTGCACGCACGCTTAGGGTTTCGGCCGGAGTGTGTGTGACACGTCCATTGCCCAACTTGTTGAAATGAAGCCAACACGCGATCAAATTACTGGATTGTACAATTTTACATCATGCTCAGTTCAACTGGTTGATTATGTATACAATGTTATTTTATTTCGAATGGAGGTTCCCATCAAATCAAAATATATAAAGCATACTGTAAAGAAAAGAATAAGAAAAGTGTATTACTTTGAGCTGCATCGTCAGGAATGCTCCAGTGCGGCCGTTGCCGGCGTCGCCGTCGCTGGTGCTCATGGCCACCAGGCTTACGTCGTCTTCCCCCATCTGATCATTGAGGCACTGCAGCGTCCTGAGCACCACGTCCATCGTGTTGCCATGCGCCGGCCTCGCCGCTATCTTCACCGTGCAAACCTCACTCGTAGTCGTCCCATCTTCCCCTGCCGCTCTGGTTATTTGGATTTCGACCTTATCGGCGTCGTCTTCTTCGATCCCGGCGTCGCGGGCACACTGGGCCAGCTGCGCCTGGAGCGCCTTGTTCTTCTCCTCGAGGTCGCAGACCTTGGACTTGAGGGAGTTCACGTACTCCCTCGCGGTGATCAGTATCGACGTCTTGTCTTTCTGTAAAGCGAGACAAATGATCATCATTATCATTAGCTAGTCAAAGAAAATGCCACTGCTCTCGGAGAAATTAAGATGCATGCGTTCAAATTATGTGTACCTTGGAACCGGGAGGAAGGACGGTCTTGAGAGCCTGGAAGCTGTCGTTGAGCTTCTCCCGGCGCTTGCGCTCGGAGATCATGTGCTGCAGCTGGTTCACCGACGACAGCTCGGCCTCCGGCGACGCTTGCTGGAAGTGGTGCTGCTGGTGGCTGTACCTCATCGCCGCCTGCATCTTGACCAGGACGGACATGGATTTCTTGAACATCTTCTGCCCGCATGCCGGCCTTGGCCTCCGCCTCGCGCCGAGGTGCCGCGAGTAGCGGCTGAACGCGCTTGCCGGCACC
This sequence comes from Triticum monococcum, assembly GCA_034509565.1. Taxonomy (NCBI): domain Eukaryota; kingdom Viridiplantae; phylum Streptophyta; class Magnoliopsida; order Poales; family Poaceae; genus Triticum; species Triticum monococcum. Next base: position 74,200,925 of record CM067843.1, read on the forward strand.
ACGCCAGGCTCCATTGCGGCCGTGTCTTGGAAGTTCAGGATGTACTGGTGGTAGTCGTCGTCACATGGGAGCACCAGCGGCGGTACATGCGAGGAGACCTCGGGGAACTGCAGGCCGGCGGCGGGCGTCGCGAGGGCGTTCGCGGAGGAGATCTCCGGGCTGCAAGAGAGCGAGGCGGAACGGAAGGAGGAGGAGGTGGAGGACGAGGAGGGGAAGCTGCAGCCACCGTCGTGGTGCGAGGGGAGGAAATCGAATTCGTCTAGGACAGACTGCTGCATGCCCACGGCGGCCCCGTCGCCGGCAGGGACGATGTAGGCAGCTGGCTCGTCCTCCATGTTCATCTGCATGCTGATCTGCACGTGCGACATTATCATCAGAAACAGTTGAAGTGTGCACAATCGCACCTATGCATATCGATCAATCATTCGATGCTTGCCTGGTTGAGGTGGTGCTGAATCTGCGTGCGCTCCTCTTCCTCCTTCCTGCTCTGCAGCTCTTCGGGGACGACGCAGCTGCATACAAAGAGATCCATCAGACAAATATCCCAGTGGCTAGTAATTGTCTATGTACCTAATTAACTAGTACTAGAACCGAAGCTAAGCATGGATTATTCCAACAAATTTGCAGCAGTGATGCTAATTAATCAAAGGATCGCCGTCAACTTTTTTTCCGAAAAGGAGAATGATCTCCGGCCTGCATCAAGCGATCCACACAGCCATCAAAGTGATCCATCAAGGGGGATGGATATCTGTGCGTGATGAACCGAAACGGATCGAGAGAGGACGCATAATGCACACACCTGGCGGCGTAACCGCACATGAAGCCGCTGTTACCGCCGCCGGCGCCGCTGCTGGGGCCGTAGTATCCATGGATCCAGCTGCTGCTGTCCATTGCGACCGCGCGGCCAAGTGATGCTCGATCACTTCGATCTAGGCGCCTAGATTCGGTCGAGTCTCAGGCTCTCAGCTCATCAACCGAAATGGAACCGTGCGTGGGTATATATGTGCACGTGTAGATATATAGCTAAGTGGCAAGCCGTCCACGAGGAAGCTAATGTGTGGGGTTCAGCTGGGGGATGCGAGCGTGAATATATAGCAGGGGGGCCGGGCGGAGCGATGGCGCGATCATGACAGGCGGCTTGGGGGAGAAGTGGAGAGGGGGGCACGTGCGACGGTAACCGAAGCGCGCCATAGCTATTCATTTATTTTGCGTTCAGAATCTATGGGTAGTTAATTATATGTCGACGAACCATACATCCACACGATGATGAGAGAGAGACCTTGCTGATGGGAAGGACTTTGGGAAGTCCACGGTCCATTCCGTTGGCCGGAAATATGGCACCTTTCGATCCATCGACGAACAAGGCGTGGGACTGGATCGGACCGGACGGGCTTAATAAAGATGATATATGTGCATGGAATTTGAACCTTTTGAACACCTTTTGGTTTTGGACCGGTATATACACAGCACATGGGGTAGCTTCTTAGTTGCTTCAGCATGGGGTTTTTTTTGCGAGGATATTTCACCATGGTTGTGTATGGTCTTCGGAGCAAAAGAGGGGAAACATGATCGTATGCATGTGATAGCATCTACAGCCGAACGCCTTAACCCCCCCCCCCCCCCCCTTAGGCGGATGCCTCGGTCAGTAACCGGTTCCGACCCAAACTGGCGCCTGAAACCGGCCACAAACGACCGGGCTGACCGGCACCCCTCATATCCAGCTCAAATATGAGGTGGATATGGGGAGGCTCGTGCGCGTCCGCCGCGTTTCAACGCTAGCTCAGCCAACCCCACATATATTCGTCTGCATCCACTCCCTTGACCAAACCCTAGCCACTCAACTCCACTCCGCCACCCAACTTCCCATCCGGCCTTCTCGGGCACGGCGGGCAGCGGATCTAACTCCGACCAGTCTGGATCTGTCGACTAGGGAGTCGTCCTGTGCGGGGTTGGAGGAGGCAATGGACTTCTGCATTGCACTCCACCGCTCTCAGGAGGACTACGCCCGACTGACAATGGGATCTGTCATGCGTGAGTCCATTGCGTCGGTGCATTGGGCGCTCGGATCCTCTGAGGTTGGACCATCGCGATCCTCCCGGGAGCCTTCCAATCTTCCTTGTGCATCCGGTCTGACGGAGTACGATGCTACCAGGATCGGTGTGCTCGTCGTGGGAAGGAGAGGATAAAGGTGGCCAAGGCTCGCCTCGTTGTCGACACATAGCGGTGGCGGAGGCAGCTGGTGCGGCAGCACGCGCTACCACAGAGGAGGAAGCCATTCGCGTCCACATTGTAAAGAAGAAACAATGGAGGAGGACACGCGCCCTTGTCCACAAGCAGAATCAGGTGGTCCATGCCATGGACGGACTGCCCCCCAAAGAGGAGGAGGACAGTGACGGGTCGGACAGCTCCGGCGACGAGCATATCCGGCTGGATCCATACTGCGTTTCGATCGATGCTTTCTCGAGAAGGACGGCAAGGGCGTCGAGACGAGCAAAGACAAACGTTGATGATCTTCTCCATAGCTAGTATGTAGGTAGAACATGCCAAATTTTGGTAATCCGATGGCATGTCCTGATGTAGTAGTCGGACAAAGTGTTTACATCGTTTACGTAGTTGCATGACTTTGTATGGATTTGAGGTATGCTAATTGAGGTGTATGGTGGTGAGAAGGGAAATTTAAGGCATGACTAGTCAGTGTCCGCGGTTAACAAGAGACCCTACCAACAGCTTACTAGTAAATCCGGTCCGCGGGCGTTTGAGGGGCCGGATTTCCCATGTCTGGGTGTAGATGCTCTGAGTAACTTGGTCACTTATGGTCAACAAGAATAAACTTCTTAGTTACTTCCTTTTCAGTTGACTTCTTTAGTTAGGGCATCTCCAACGCCGACCCGTAAACCTCCTGCCACCATCCGGACCGCGCAGTCCGGACCACGGAAGCCATCAAACGCCGACTTCTATCGGTCCGCGGAGCAGCCTGGACGCGATTTCTCCCGCACAGCGAAGACAGGTTTGTGGGAGTCCAGACATGCGAAAACGTCGCTCTCCGCCCCCTGGCCCACCAAAAAGGAAGGCAGAGCGCGCTTTTGTAGCATCCCGCACTGTTTTCGCGCCAAAATCCACCACTCTCTTCTTCCACTCCCCGCCGCTCTTCGCCCAATTCCCTCTCTTTTCTCCCACCCTCTCCTTCCCTCCGTTGCTGACGCATGGAACCGTTGGAGAACTCGTCCGAGATAGAGGTGACGGAGGTGCTGGAGGATCCAAGCATCACGCTCACCCGGAAGATCAGCTCGGAGACGCGTTAAAATTTTGGCATCAAAGAGAAGGCTGCAAAGGAGGAGAAGATGAGGAAGAGTCTGGCCACCGATGGGCTTGGTGGTGCCGATGGTTGGGGCAGACGGGGCGGTCGGCAAGGCCGTCGCAGACGCCGCCAGATGGGCGCGCCCACAGTATTGACGGCGTCGTGGCCGAAGCCTTACAAGCCTACGTACTACTATGCCGCCAAGCAGCTCGCAAACCCCGCCAGTATCGTTCCTTACATCGTCGATGTTAACGCAACATCGCTCTTCTCCGAGCATCGTTTGCCATCGTTATCGCTCGTCCGAGCGAGAGGACGGTGGGCGGAGAGCAGATGGGTGCCTGTGCATTGTTTGCTGCAATGCCGAGAGCAGGGGAGCCGGCGTACGACACGGACAGGGAGATACTCGATATCATCCATGACGGAGGTGACGGAGGAGAGGGGCTACGAGGACGGGCAGGTGGAAGACTCGAATCCCACCCAGTCTAGCAACTACCAGCAGCAACAGTCCTACACCTAGACGGGCACGCAGTAGTCTTACACTCAGACCGGCGATGGCACACAGCAATAGCAACATTGGGCCGTCGGTGAGCAGCATCCGGAGGGGGGAGGAGGAGGTCGACGACGATGATGATCCGGATGATACAGATGGCGATCCGAAGAAGGTTAGAGGAGAAAGCTTCAACATGCGGGATGATGAGTTGCTGTGTGACGCATGGTTGGCCACTAACCTCGATCCTCTCCAAGAAAAAGGGCACAACCTTTTGGAAGAACATTCACATATGGTTCCATGAGCACAAGCATTTCACGCCATACTCCGACACGTTGATCCGCAACCGTGAGTGGGAGTCCCTCGAACATCGATGGTACACCATCCAAGAGTCCATCTCCAAGTATTGTGGGCACTTGAAGCATCTCATCGCACGGTGGCCTAGCGGTGCACAATTCACTGAACAACTAAGTTTATCACTAACCGGGTATGCTTTAGTTTTGTTGATCACTAGCCCGATATGCTCTACTTTTGTTGATCACTAGTCGGATATGCTCTACTTTTGTTGATCATTAGTTGGATATGTTGTAGTTTTGTTGATCACTAGCCGAACATGTATTGTTTTTTTACTCACTAGACTGATATGCATTGTTTCACTTTTGTAGCCTACTCATGCTTGTGTGGTGTACAAGAAGTTGGAGAAGAAGTTCTTCACCATCATGCATTGTTGGTTGAAGTTGAATGACAGCCGAAGTAGAACATTTTCATTGCCAAGACTGCCTCCCAAGCCAACGAGGAAGAAACAGGTGACCCTACCGACCCAGCCCAAGAACAATTGAAGAAGGTTAGAAGAAATCTGTGGGGCAAGAAGTGGGAGGAGTGGAGGGCGAAGCGAGAAGGAGCGGCGGCCAAGCTGACGGAGAGGTTCGAGGAGATCTTGGCGAAGAAAGAAGAGGCATGCGTGAGGTTCTCGGACATCAATGAGGAGTGGAAGGCAGAGAGGTTCAAGTAGTTGATGGATGCGATAGAGAAGAAGATCAAGCTTGAGGACCATGATCAAGGAGAGGAAGGCGACGCTCAAGGAGAAGAAGGTCGCGCTTGAGGAAAAGAGGGTGAAGATCGCCGCCAATGTGTAGGACGCCAAGATGTTAACCTTGAATATCGACTCTTTGGATGCTAACGCTAAAATTATCATGCAATCCGTCCATTATCAGATGCTGGAGCGGCAGAAAGATCAGTTGGTGGTGGTGCAAGATGAGGACGCGGTGGATGCAGAGGTGGACGTAGATGCGGAGGCTGCCTACATGGCGGCGATGGCACCTCCTTGATCAAGAGGCATCTTGTTGGGATGGCCGGTCCGGTAGGGCATAAATGCATAGACTGCCAGACTGATGTTCTTTTGGATTCGGGCATGTAAAATCTAAGGATATTTGCCTCCTTTTGATTGTGATTGCGTGTTGTGTGGATTAGCGTAGATTTGAATTTGAATTTGCTGGCGGACAAAATGCGGCTACGATTGGATGGTTGCCTCCCGCATCCATGTTCGCGGATACTCCCCCCCTCCTACCCGTGGACAGATGTGGGAGATTTTTTGCGGGTAGCCGTTGGAGAAGCCCTTACTTCTGCACGATTGTATATTGCATGGATATCAAATCTTGCAATTCATCTTTTTTGAGGCATTTCAGATCTGAGTAGTTGATTCATGTTAGGAAAACCCTTAACTACTACTCCCTCCGTTCAAAAATATCTGTTATGGTTTTAGTTCAAAACCAAAAACACTTTTCGTCGTTTTATTTTGGAACGAAGGGTGCACTACCAACAACTTACAGCTGACAGAGGAAAAAACCCAGCCAACATTCACTAAAACCAACCCCAACCAAACTCTAATCTTCTTCCTCGATTTACCGGCTACAATCAAGCCAGCCCTCGCATGTATCGTGGTCCACTGACCTGGATGATACTCAATGTATGTTAGTGTGTGGACTCTTGGTACAAATTGAGTGATGTTTTTTTGAAGAAGGCATTTTCCTCAGTATACGGTACAGAGTGACCAACTCTAATCAATTCATCAATGGTCAACAATTTTGACAGTTAATTACCTAATCTTTCACCCCCATGGGTCTACTAGGGGGAGGTAGAGCATGATTTGACCTCGAGCGGTGCTCCATTATTCCCTGTTGGCATGGTGCTTAGCAAGGCACGGCGGGTTGTACTGCCTCCTATGGCCCTGTTTCAGTCGGCAGTGGATGGATCTGCTGAGAGTTTCGGTTGGTGGTATTCGTGAGGTGCAGTTGGCTGTGGCGGTGGTGGCTCTGTGCTTCTTCGATGGCATGTTGGTTGGTTGGTTGGTAGGCTTGTTGACACCGGTGCAGGATGAGGTGCGACTGAGGTATCGTGGAAGCGGCGGTGAAGACCTTGTCTCGGCTTTGTGCCGTGACCAGCGATGGCGGCGGTTGAGGTTGTCGTTGACCTTCTTACACACATGTTGCTTTGCTGCCACACCCCTCCCGCGCAGATCCAGCCATCACAGCCTCTCCAAGGGAAACCCTTGATGTTATGATTGGACGACAATGACAGTTTAGTGTCGTTCTCCCTCTTGGGGGCTTCGTCTCAGAGCCCGACATCAGCTAGAGGAACCGGTGGTTGGGTTGTGGCATCTAGACTTCTATGGCAATGGTGCTGGTGGGAAATATGTCGGCGACCTGACAATGGTTGAGGTAGTTGGCTCTTCTCCGACGTGTTCATGGGATTACCTCGGTTTGTTTGTTGTTGTGAAGTCGAAGCTGCAATGTCGGGGCCCTGTGGTGTACGATGACGGTAGGTAGCCCGTTCGGTGATCTTCCGTGGTGCCAGTCGTGCCTGGTTTTGTCCCTTGTAGTTCTTCCTCAGAGTCAGAGCTGCACTGTTTGGTCACAGGTAGCTGAGTTTTGGCGCGGATCTTCATACACCTCCACACGGTCTCTTTGGTGTGAGTTGAGTCGACGATCGCCTATGACGAAGTTGGAGTTGTTTGCTCAGGGTTTAGGGATGGTGATGATGTATCTAGGGGGAAGAGTGATGACGACACCGCCTTTGTGTTGTCTCGGTGATGCCCTCGTTAGAGTGGTGTGTGTGGGTCTCTTGTGTGTGCCGCTCAGCCATTGTGATGGTTTTTGCCTAATTTTCCATAATCAACAGGGCAATCTGGTTTTCGCTTGCCTTTTCTAATTAACCAAGCAACTCTTTTCTTCTTACTGAACGCAGAAACTCTGCTATTTCACAAATTAGAATTTGGATTGCTCTCATTCACGATCGGATTAGATAGTACTATAGAAGCACAAACTAAATCTAAGAGTGCTAATGATATATCATGATTATGCATGACAATAATAAGCTGACATGATATATCAAAGTCACCTAACCTCTTTGGAAACATTGAAATAAATACACATATAGAGTATAATTACAAATAGCTACACTGTTGATTTCTTCAGTAGACACATACTGACACGTCTCCAACGTATTTATAATTTATGAAGTATTCATGCTGTTATTTTATCATTCTTGGATGTTTTACAATCATTTTATAGCAACTTTATATCATTTTTTGGGACTAACCTATTGACTCAGTGCCCAGCGCCAGTTGCTGTTTTTTGCTTGTTTTTTACATCGCAGAAAATCAATATTAAACGGAGTCCAAACACCGCAAAACTTTTTGTGGATTTTTATGGACCAGAGGACTCTCGATGGGCCAAAGCAGCACCTCGGGGTGCCCCGAGGGGGCACAACCCACTGGTTGTACCCACCTTGGTGGCCTCCCGTACCCCTTCTTTGCACTATAAATTCCCAAATATTCTGAAATCCCTCGTGGTTAACCTAGATCAGAAGTTCCGCCGCCGCAAGGCTCCGTAGCCACCGAAAACCAATCTAGACCTGTTCCGGCACCCCGCCGGAGGGGGGAATCATCTCCGTTGGCCATCTTCATCATCTTGGCGGCCACCACGATGAGCAGGGAGTAGTCCACCCTCGGGGCTGAGGGTTTGTACCAGTAGCTATGTGTTTAATCTCTCTCTCTCTCTCGTGATCTATATCATGGGCTTTGTTAATATAGTCGGATAATATGATGTTTCTCCCCTATATACCCTTGTTGTGATGAATTGAATCTTTACCCTTTGAAGTTTTATCTTGTCGGATCAAATATTTAGATATGAGAACACATGATGTATGTCTTGCGGTATGAATACTTGAGATGACAATGGGATATCATATTGATTCACTTGATATGTGTTTTGGCATTCAACTCATGGATTGCCACCATGACATTGGGGTAATCTATGCATAGGGGTTGATGCACGTTTTTATTATCTTTTCTCTGATAGAAACTTTGGGGTCTCCTTGTAGTTATTTGTGTTGGATTGAGTATTATGAATATGAATTTTCTTTGGTGTTATTTTAGTATGAACTCTAGGATAGATTGAACGGAAAGAATAGCTTTGTGTTATTTTAGTATGAACTCTTGAATAGATCAAACGGAAAGAATAGCTTTGGGGTGGTTTCGTACCCTACAAAAAATTTCTATCTTTTGTTCTCCGCTAATAGGAACTCTGGAGTGATTCTTTATTGCACTTTGAGGGATAATCATATGATCCAACTATGTTAGCACTGTTGAGAGATTGCACTAGTGAAAGTATGGACCCTAGGCCTTGTTTTTAAGCATTGCAATACCGTTTTTATGCCCGTTTACTATTTGCTACCTTGCTGTTTTTATTTATTCAGATTATAAAAGTATATTTCTACCATCCATATTACACTTTTATCACCATCTCTTCGCCGAACTAGTGCACCTATACAATTTGCCATTGTGTTCGATGTGTTGGGGACACAAGAGATTTCTTGTATTTGGTTGCAGGGTCGTTTGAGAGAGACCATCTTCACCCTACACCTCTCACGGATTGATAAACCTTAGGTCATCCACTTGAGGGACAATTGCTACTGTCCTACAGAACTCTGCGCTTGGAGGCCCAACACGTGTCTACAAGAATTAAGTTGCGTAGTAGACATCAAGCTCTTTTCTGGCACCGTTGTCGAGGAGGAGAGTGCTTGAAGGTATATCTTTAGATCTTGCAATTGAATATTTTAGTTTCTTGTTTTATCACTAGTTAGGTTTATAAAATAAAAGTACATAAAAATGGAATTGAGGTTGCATCATATTATTGATCATCTTTATAATATCTTTCTTAAAAAGGATGGATCGGAAAATTGTGCTCAATTGTTAGAAGAAGAAGTCAATAAAATGTTTGGCACAAAATATTTGAATGATGAGCATGATTGCAATGTTGTTAGTATAGATTCTTTGAATATCCAAAATGCTAATGATGATTGCACAAGTCATGACAAAAATGTTTCTTATAAGCATGTCAATTTTTGCGGAGGGAATTGGGAACGCATTTACACATCAAAAAGGGAAGATAGATTTTGTAAGAAGCATACATATTTAGAAATGAAAAAGTTGCAAGAGAGGCTAGATGGTTGTGCTGAAAGATATAATTTTTTTTCGCCATCCTTGTGAACTTTGCAATGAACGTGGTCATTTAAATCTCCAGTGCAAATTGTTTCATGATCAAATCGTGTCCAAAAATTGTGATAACTTGATTTCCCTTGAGCATCATAAAGAGCTTAGTCTTCTTTTGGGGTATGAAGAAATGAAACATATAACTAACGGTTTTCCAAATCTCGAGAGATTTCTTGATTTTGATCTAGAAGAAATTTATATGTTTTGTGCGGTAAATTGCATTGAGAATCCTTATATTGCCAACTGTCTAAACTCTAAAGACAAGAAAACAAATAGAATGTGAAGAGAGTACTAATTAAAGGAAAAATATTTCCCAATACCCTCCTAGTGTTTATTATGATGAGTCAGGTAACGAGGAGGAGCTTCCTATCCAATCAGTCTCTTCAACAAAAAGCTTGAAAGAATTAATTAAACCCACACATGATGTGGTGAAGAAGAAGAAAAGAAGAAAGAATAAAGGTAAAAATGCATCTCTCCCAAATAATGTTTCTCCTACCATTGTGCCTCATGAAAGTGAATCAAATATGTTGATGGAGGATGATGATATTGAGTATGCTTTTGTGATACCTACTACTTGCTGTAATGATTATGGTTGGGAAGACAATGATATCCCTTATGATTGTGAAAATCTTTTTAGCACTTTCTTGGAAGAATATGATAATAATGTTTGCTATACTATTGGTGCCATTCATGCTATTGATAAGAATGATTGTGATGATATGCAAAACCACAAGCTTGGGGATGCTATGTTTGAAGATTCATTTGCTGGAAATAATGCTTCTCCTAAGCTTGAGGATGCTTTGCTTAATGAATATGATCCTTTGATTCCTTCTACTTTCGATAAGAAAATTTATTATGATGATAGCATACCTCCTATTTATAATGATTACATTGATGAAAGTGGGTTTGGAAGTGTCAACTCTAGGTAGTAGTGATCCCACTATTTTGGAGGGTGTTGAATCTTATTACAATATTGATGAAAGTGGATTTGGAGAGGTCATGACTTAATTAGTGATGCATCCACTATTTTGGAAGAGGTTTCAATTGACTATGACAATAAAGTTGCTATCTATGATGATTATTATGATGACATGTATGCCATAAAGAGTAATAAATCATTTATGCTTGTGCATCATGAAAAGAGTGTTGTATGTGATAGTTATATTGTTGAATCCATTCATGATGTTTCTGAAAATTATTATGAGGAAGGAACTTATGCTCTTACATATCTCAATAATATCAAGTTTCTTCTCTATGTGTTGATTGTTTTGAACTTGCACTTGTTTTGCCTTCCTATGATAGTTGATTCTTATTCCCATAAGTTGTTTGCTCACAAAATCCCTATGCATAGGAAGTGGATTAAACCTCAAATTTGCGAGTAATATGCTTCATGATGCTCTCTTCATGTTTCAATCCTTATCTTTTATGCGAGCATCATTGAATCATCATGCCTAGCTAAAAGGCATTAAAGAAAAGCGTTGGGAGACAACCCAACACTTTTACCTACTATTTTTGTGTGTTACCATGATTAGGCTACTATATTAATCATGTTTTATTGCTTTTGTTTCAATAAAGTGCCAAGTAAGACCTTTGGGATGGCTTACAGTGATAGTTGATTTGATCTTGCTGAAAAACAAAAACTTTTGCACTCAGGAAAATAATTTTTATTTTTAACAAAAGCATGATAAAATGCTGATTCTTTTTGCAGAAGATTAATAGAAAAATTTTGCAGGTTGTCCTATTTTTTCAAAAAAAAATTGGAGTAACAGAAGTATGGTTGGAGTACAGATTACTACAGAATGTTCTATTTTTTGACAGATTCTGTTTTCAATGCATAGTTTGCTTGTTTTCTAGTTTCTATGGCTTATATTGCTCAGTATAAATTGTGGAAATGATATGGTACAGTAGGAATTGTGTGAGAACAATTATGAATCTTGTCTTTGGCAGTACCAAAAGTGAGTGGTTTTGCTCTTTATCATACTAACCTATCTCACAAAGTTTCGTTAAGTTTTGTGTGATTGAAGTTTTTCAAGCTCTAGGTGAGATATCGATATGAGGAGAATAAGGAGCGACAAGACCCTAAGCCCGGGGATGCCCAAGGCACCCCAATGTAATATTCAAGGAATATCCAAGCAACTAAGTTTGGGGATGCCCCGGAAGGCATCCTCTCTTTCGTCTCCAACATTATCGGTAACCTCACTGGGAGTTATGTTTTCATTCATCACATGATATGTGTTTTGCCTGGAGCATCATTTATTTTGTTAGGATTTTCTTGTTTTTATTTAGAATGAAGTTTTGCATCTTTTATTTAAATAAAAGTGGCAATGATAGCCTTTGCCATGCTTATTTTGCAAGTATACATTGCATTGTTTGCATATGTTTGCTTATTTGATGATTCTATTTGAGGATAGGAGTATTAAATATGCAGAGGCATTTAGTGTGCAATGTTGAATAATAATTTTATTGATTTGCTACAGTGGAGAATGATGAGGTTTTTGCATTGGTTTATACTAACTTATCTCACGAGTTCTTATTGAGTTTTGTGTGGATGAAGATTTTGAGATTTAGGAAAACCGTGATATGAGAAGAATTAAAGAGACACAAAAGCTCAAGCTTGGGGATGCCCAAGGCACCCCAAGATAATATTTCAAGAAGTCTCAAGCATCTAAGCTTGGGGATGCCCTGATAGGCATCCCACCTTTCCTCTGCAACAATTATCGGTTAGTATCGGTTGAGCATAAGTTTTCGCTTCTTCACATGAGTTGTGTTATTCTTAGAATGTCATTTTATTTTCATTTTGACTGCTATTTTAATAAAATACTTAGATCTGAAAGTTTTAAATAAAATAGAGTCCTCAAATAGTTGCCAAGGAGGCTAAGTAAGCAGCATTCACATCCCGTCAACGAAGCTCTTTCCTATGTCATTTACTCTTGTGCTTCACTAATATCATATGAGTAAATTGTTGAATAAATTGAATGTCATGAAGTTGAAATCATATCATGCCTAGTGGTAGCTTCACATTGGGTTTGTAAAGTGAAATCTTTTGAGGCTTGACAATCACAATATTGGTCATACAAGCAATTCATGAATAATTAGTATAAGGAAGAGAACTTTCACATATAAATACACCATCATGGAAATCTTTTGTGATTGTGAGCCCCCATCAAAATATTATATGTCAAAATTGTTGACATTGGACAAGGAAGACAATGTAATGGTTTATGTTTGTTCATATTCACATAGAAGTTATATTGTCATAGATCCTTCAACATGTGGTGCTTGCCCCCATCATTGCTAGCCAAAAATTCCGCACCAAGTAGAGATACTACTTGTGCATCCAAAAACCCTTAAACCCAAATCTGACTTTCAATAGTCCACCATACCTACCTAAGGATTGAGCAAGATCCTTCAAGTAAGTTGTCATCGATGCAAAAAGGCAATAAAAATTGCTTCTAAAAGTGTGAGATCATTTAGTGTAAGAGAAAATTGAGTGTTGCACGAACTTGTGATGGTGAAGAATAAAAGCGACAGACTGCATAATAAAGGTCGCTATCACAAGGGGCAATGTAACGTGACATTCTTTTGCACTAAGGGATTGAGCATACAAACAAATAAGCGCATGGCAACCTCTGGTTCCCTCTACGAAGGGCCTATCTTTTACTTTTATGTATTTACTTTTATGCAAGAGTCAAAGTTCTTCTCTCTCTTCCTTTTTATTTTTCTCTTTTGGCAAGCATCATGTGGTGAGGAAAGATCTAGGCACATATATCCAGTTGGATATGGGTAGCATGAGTTATTATTGTTGACATCACCCTTGAGGTGAATACATTGGGAGGCAAAACAATAAGCCCCTATCTTTCTATGGGTCCGGTTGAAACATTTTGCTCATGTGTACAAGGTGAGTGTTAGCAATCATAGAAGACTATATGATGGTTGAGTATGTGGATCTCTTACTTAAACTCTGTTGAACAAGTTGAATTGCAATTTCTTGGTGACTAAGAACATAGGCTGTTGGGTTTCAAGAGAATTCATTGTTTGAACCTTAACATGTGAATTGGTGCCACTATAACATGAGAAGTTTTATAAGAAAGAATTGATGTTATGATGCTAGGAAAAGTGATTGAAATTATCATTGATCAAACTTATTCACTTTTCTAGCATTCACACTTCATAAATTTTTTTATCATTTACCAACTCGACGACGAGTAGGAATTAAGCTTGGGGATGCTGATACATCTCCAACGTATCTATAATTTATGAAGTATTCATGCTGTTATTTTATCATTCTTGGATGTTTTACAATCATTTTATAGCAACTTTATATCATTTTTTGGGACTAACCTATTGACCCAGTGCCCAGTGCCAGTTGCTATTTTTTGCTTGTTTTTTACATCGCAGAAAATCAATATTAAACGGAGTCCAAATACCGTGAAACTTTTTGTGGATTTTTTATGGACCAGAAGACTACCGATGGGCCAGACCAGCATTTGGGAGTGCCCCGAGGGGGGCACAACCCACCAGGTTGTGCCAGGGCCCCCTGGCGCGCCTAGGTAGGTTGTGCCCACCTCGGTGGCCTCCCGTACCCCTTCTTTGCACTATAAATTCCCAAATATTCTGAAACCCCTTGGGGTTAACCTAGATCAGAAGTTCTACTGCCGCAAGGCTCCGTAGCCACCAAAAACCAATCTAGACCCGTTCCGGCACCCTGCCGGAGGGGGAATCATCTCTGGTGGCCATCTTCATCATCTCGGCGGCCACCACGATGAGGAGGGAGTAGTCCACCCTCGGGGCTGAGGTTTTCTACCAGTAGCTACGTGTTTAATCTCTCTCTCTCTCTCTCTCTCGTGATCTATATCATGGGCTTTCTTAATATAGTCGGATCATATGATGTATCTCCCCTCTATACCCTTGTTGTGATGAATTGAATCTTTACCCTTTGAAGTTTTGTCTTGTCGGATCGAATATTCAGATATGAGAACACATGATGTATGTCTTGCGTATGAATACTTGAGGTGACAATGGGGTATCATATTGATTCACTTGATATGTGTTTTGACATTCAACTCGCGGATTCCCGCAGTGACATTGGGGTAATCTTGATAACCCACAAGTATAGGGGATCGCAACAGTTTTCGAGGGTAGAGTATTCAACACAAATTTATTGATTCGACACAAGGGGAGCCAAAGAATATTCTCAAGTATTAGCAGCTGAGTTGTCAATTCAACCACACCTGGAAACTTAATTTCTGCAGCAAAGTGTTTAGTAGCAAAGTAATATGATAGTAGTGGTAACGGTAGCAAAAGGTAATGATAGCAAAAGTAATGTTTTTGGTATTTTGTAGTGGTTGTAACAATAGCAACGGAAAAGTAAATAAGAAAAGAACAATATATGGAAAGCTCGTAGGCAATGGATCGGTGATAGAGAATTATGCCGGATGCGGTTCATCATGTGACATTCATAACCTAGGGTGACACAGAACTAGCTCCAATTCATCAATGTAATGTAGGCATGTATTCCGAATATAGTCATACGTGCTTCCAGAAAAGAACTTGCATGACATCTTTTGTCCTACCCTCCCGTGGTAGCGGGATCCTATCGAAAACTAAGGTATATTAAGGCCTCCTTTTAATAGAGTACCGGACCAAAGCATTAACACATAGTGAATACATGAACTCCTCAAACTACGGCCATCACCAGGAGTGGTCCCGATTATTGTCACTACGGGGTTGCCGGATCATAACACATGGTAGGTGACTATAGACTTGCAAGTTTGGATCAAGAACTCTCATATATTTATGAAAACATAATAGGTTCAGATCTGAAATCATGGCACTCGGGCCCTAGTGACAAGCATTAAGCATAGCAAAGTCATAGCAACATCAATCTCAGAACATAGTGGATACTAGGGATCAAACTCTAACAAAACTAACTCGATTACATGATAAATCTCATCCAACCCATCACCGTCCAGCAAGCCTACGATGTAATTACTCACGCACGGCGGTGAGCATCATGAAATTGGTGATGGAGGATGGTTGATGATGACGATGGCGGCGGATTCCCCTCTCCGGAGCCCCGAACGGACTCCAGATCAGCCTCCTGAGAGGTTTTAGGGCTTGGCGGCGGCTCCGTATCGTAAAACACGATGAATCCTTCTTCTCTATTTTTGTCTCCCCGAAAGTGAATATATAGAGTTGGGGTTGAGGTCGGAGGAGCTCCAGGGGGGCCACGAGGTAGGGGGGCGCGCCCAGGGGGCAGGCGTGCCCCCCACCCTCGTGGCTAGGGTGTGGGCCCCCTGGCCTTCATCTTTTGCTAGTATTTTTTATTATTTCCAAAAAGATGCTCCGTGAAGTTTCAGGTCATTCCGAGAACTTTTGTTTCTGCACATAAATAACACCATGGCAATTCTGCTGAAAACAACGTCAGTCCGGGTTAGTTTCATTCAAATCATGCAAGTTAGAGTCCAAAACAAGGGCAAAAGTGTTTGGAAAAGTAGATACGACGGAGACGTATCAACTCCCCCAAGCTTAAACCTTTGCTTGTCCTCAAGCAATTCAGTTTACAAACCGAAAGTGATAAAGAAAAACTTTTACAAACTTTGTTTGCTCTTGTTGTTGTAAATATGTAAAGCCAGCATTCAAGTTTTTAGCAAAGATTATGAACTAACCATATTCACAGTAACGCTTAGGTCTCATGTTTACTCATATCAATGGCATAATCAACTAGCGAGCAATAATAATAAATCTCGGATGACAACACTTTCTCAAAACAATCATAATATGGTATAACAAGATGGTATCTCGCTAGCCCTTTCTGAGACCGCAAAACATAAATGCAGATCACCTTTAAAGATCAAGGATTGACTAGACATTGTAATTCATGGTAAAAGAGATCCAGTCAAGTCATACTCAATGTAAACTAACAATAATGAATGCAAATGACAGCGGTGCTCTCCAACTGGTGTTTTTTAATAAGAGGATGATGACTCAACATGAAAGTAAATAGATAGGCCCTTCGCAAAGGGAAGCCGGGATTTGTAGAGGTGCCAGAGCTCGGTTTTGAAATAGAGGTGAATAATATTTTGAGCGGTATACTTTCACTGTCAACATAACAACCAAGAGATGGCGATATCTTCCATGCTACACACATTATAGGCGGTTCCCAAACAGAATGGTAAAGTTTATACTCCCCCTCCACCAACAAGCATCAATCCATGGCTTGCTCGAAACAACGAGTGCCTCCAACTAACAAGAGTCCCAGGGGGAGTTTTGTTTGCAATTTTTTTGATTTAGTTTGCATAAAGCATGGGACTGGGCATCCCAGTGACCAGCCATTTTCTCGTGAGTGAGGAGCGGAGTCCACTCCTCTTGAGAATAACCCGCCTAACATGGAAGTTACGGACAACCCTAGTTGATACATGAGCTATTTGAGCATACAAAACATGATATTTATTTGAAGGTTTAGAGTTTGGCACATACAAATTTACTTGGAACGACAGGTAGATACCGTATATAGGTAGGTATGGTGGACTCCTATGGAATAACTTTGGGGTTTATGGAGTTGGATGCACAAGCAGTATTCCCGCTTAGTACAGGTGAAGGCTAGCAAAAGACTGGGAAGCGACCAGCTAGAGAGCGACAACAGTCATGAACATCCATTAAAATTAATCAACACCGAATGCAAGCATGAGTGGGATATAATGCACCATGAACATAAATATTGTAGAGGCTACGTTGATTTTGTTTCAACTACATACGTGAACATGTGCCAAGTCAAGCCACTCGAATCGTTCAAAAGAGGATACCACCCTATCATACCACATCACAACCATTTTAATAGCATGTCGGCACGCAAGGTAAACCATTATAAGCTCCTAGCTAATTAAGCATGTCATAAGAAACTATGATCTCTAATTGTCATTGCAAACATATTTATTCATAATAGGCTAAATCAGGAACGATGAACTAATCATATTTACAAAAACAAGAGAGGTCGAGTTCATACCGGCTTTTCTCATTTCAATCAGTCCATCATATATCGTCATAATTGCCTTTCACTTGCACGACCGAACGATGTGGATAATAATAATAGTGTGCGTGCATTAGACTAAGCTGGAATCTGTAAGCATTCAATAAACAGGAGAAGATAAGGCAACATGGGCTCTTTTATCAGATCAACAATAATGCATATAAGAGCCACTTTAATAATTTAACTATGGTCTTCTCCTATCGACCCCCAAAGAAAAGAAAAGAAATAAAACTATTTACACGGGAAAGCTCCCAACAAGCAAAAGAAGAATAGGACATATTTTGGGGTTTTCTTTTTAATTACTACTACAATCATGGAAAGTGAACTGATTAAAAGCTACAATTGATGTTTTTTGGTTTTTCTTAAGGTTTATTAAGCACACTAGAAGAAAGCATAAAAAGAGGAAATAAACTAGCATAGATATTACAATGAAAAAGTATGAGCACCGACATCTAGCAATGAGTGTGTGTGAACATGAATGTAATGGCGGTGGGAAATACGTACTCCCCCAAGCTTAGGCTTTTGGCCTAAGTTGGTTTATTGCCACGGATGGCCTGGCGGATATCCATAGTTGTAGCTGGGGTCGTACTGCGATGCAGCAGCTATTGCCTCCCGAGCTGCAGCGTGGCGGCGAGCTGCCTCCGCCCTCCTCTCGTACTCATCTACCTCCTCTCTGGTAATAAAATGCCTCACTTTTGCCTGATAATCAAAGAAGGCAGGAGCAGGGAGAGTAATATGGACAGCACAACGTCTATCAAAGATTAAGCGATACCGGAGAGGTGATTCATTCCTCTCGACAAACTGGTCGTGAACCATAGCATTAAAGTCTAGGTAAGCAGGAGGCAATTCAATATCATCATTACGTATGGTTACACCAAGAAAATCAGCTAAGCGGGTTGCATAAATTCCACCAAAGAAATCTCCATTAAATCTATTAAGATGCAACCTACGTGCAACAATGGCTCCCAAATTATAAGATTTATCTCCACAGCACTCCTAAGAATACTGAGGTCAGGGACACACATGTGACATGCTTCATCTTTACCGTTAATGCATCTACCTATGAAGGGAGCAAAATAATGTATAGCAGGAAAGTGAATGCTCCCTATGGTAGCTTGTGCTATATCTCTAGATTCCTCCATAGTTATACTATTAAGAAAATCTCTAAATTCAGATTTGCGAGGTTCACTAGTACTACCCCATTGTGGAAGTTTGCAAGCAGTGGTAAAGTCCTCTAAGTCCATAGTGTAAGAATTTTCATAAAGATCAAACAGGACAGTTTGAGAATTATGTGAAGATGAAAATTCAAACCTCCTCACAAAGGAGATAGTGAGATGGTGGTACTGACGACATTTTTCTTCCTCGAAGCTCGCAAGACCAGCATTATGCAAATATGCGTTAAATTCTTCCTTAATCCCCGCTCGATCCATGAAGTCCTCTGAAGGCCATTCACAAGGCCGCACTGGAGCGTCCCTTGGTGGCTCATCACCAGCATCACGCATTGCAAGCCTGGGTTCTTGTTTCCTTCAAGAACCACCTTGGTACATTTTCCTAAACATATTTCCTCCTCAGAAAAATTTCTGAAATTTTTAGTAACTTCAAATAAAAGTGGACTAAACTCAACAAAATTGATAGCAACTACTCCTACAAGTGCCTAGAGCCTATATCATGCATCAAAACTACTTGCGACCACATAAATTTGACATGCAAGCTCAAGAAAAGGGTCACCTAAGCAGCAAAAATATGCAATGAATAAAGCACTAGAAAAAAAACTAATTGGACCAATGGAGGAGTCACATACCAAGGAACAATCCCCCAATCAGTTTTTGTGAGAGGTTCTTTGAGCAAGGAGATCGAAAATGGAAGCAAAATGAGCTTGGACTCGGGTTTGAGATGGATAATGGTGTTTGTGGGAGGAAGAAGGAGTGTGTGGGTGCAGGAATAAGTGGAGGAGGGCCACCGTGGGCCCACGAGGCAGGGGGCGCGCCCAGGGGGGTAGGGCGCCCCCTCCACCCTCGTGGCCAGGTGGATGCCCCTTGCTGTATTCTCAGTGCAAAATATTCTCAAATATTCCAGAAAAAATCATATTTAAATTTCAGGGCAGTTGGAGAACTTTTATTTTCGGGGTATTTTCATATTGCACAGATAATTCAGATAATAGACAGAAAATACTATTTTTATTTTATTTAATATAAATAACAGAAAGTAAAAGAAGGTTACAGAGAGTTGTGTTTTCTAAATTCATCCATCTCATGATCATCAAAAGGAATCCATTAACAAGGCTGATCAAGTCTTGTTAACAAACTCATTCCGAATAACATGGAACTGGGGAATTTTTTCAAATAACACTAGGTTACCTCAACGGGGATATGTACATCCCCAACAATAAGAATATCATATTTCTTCTTGGCAGTAGGAAGAGGCAATTTAAAACCTCCAAAAATAATCGATGGAATTTTTCCAATAGAGTTGATACTATGGACTTGAGGTTGTTTCCTCGGAAAGTGTACCATATGCTCATTACCATTAACATGAAAAGTGACATTGCCTTTGTTGCAATCAATAACAGCCCCTGCAGTATTCAAAAAGGGTCTTCCAAGAATAATGGACATATGATCGTCCTCGGGAATATCAAGAATAACAAAGTCCGTTAAAATAGTAACGTTTGCAATCACAACAAGCACATCCTCACAAATACCGATAGGTATAGCAGTTGATTTATCAGCCATTTGCGAAGATATTTCAGTAGGTGTCAACTTATTCAAATCAAGTCTATGATATAAAGAGAGAGGCATAACATTAACACCGGCTCCAAGATCACATAAAGCAGTTTTAACATAGTTTCTTTTAATGGAGCATGGTATAGTGGGTACTCATGGATCTCCAAGTTTCTTTGGTATTCCATCCTTAAAGGTATAATTAGCAAGCCTGGTGGAAATTTCAGCTTCCGGTATCTTTCTTTTATTAGTAACAATTTCTTTCATGTACTTAGCATAAGGATTCATTTTAAGCATATCAGTTAATCGCATACGCAACAAGATAGGTCTAATCATTTCAGCAAAGCGCTCAAAATCCTCATTATCCTTTTTCTTGGATGGTTTGGGAGGAAAAGGCATGGGTTTTTGAACCCATGGTTCTCTTTCTTTACCATGTTTCCTAGCAACAAAGTCTCTCTTATCATAATGTTGATTCTTTGATTGTGGGTTATCAAGATCAACAGCAGGTTCAATTTCTATATCATTACCATTGCCAGGTTGGGCATCAACATGAACATTATCATTAACATTATCACTAATTTCAGGTTCATTACCAGATTGTGTTTCAGCATCAGAAATAGAAATATCATTTGGATTCTCAGGTGTTTCAGTAATAGGTTCACTAGAAGCATGCAAAGTCCTATCATTTTTCTTTTTCTTCCTTTTAGAAGGACTAGGTGCACCTATATTATTTCTCTGAGAGTCTTGCTCAATTCTCTTAGGGTGGCCTTCAGGATACAAAGGTTCCTGAGTCATTTTACCAGTTCTAGTAGCCACTCTAACATCATAACCATTATTCTTACTATTCAATTCATTGAGAAAATCATTTTGAGCTTTAAGTACTTCTTCTACTTGAGTGGTAACCATAGAAGCATGTTTACTAATAAGTTTAAGTTCACCTTTGACATTAGCCATATAATCACCCAAGTGTTCAAGCATATTTGAAATGTATTTCAATTTTCTACCAAAATAAGAATTAAAATCTTCTTGCTTCACCATAAAATTATCAAACTCATCTAAGCATTGGCTAGCAAACTTAGTAAGAGGGATTTCAGCTTTATCATATCTATAGAGAAAATTTACCTTTACTACCTGTGTCGGGTTATCAAGACCATGAGTTTCTTCAATAGGTGATGGATTAAGATCATATGTTTCTTCGACAGGCGGTAAATTAAGACCATGTATTTCTTCAATAGGAGGTAAATTCTTAACATCTTCAGCTTTAATACACTTTTCTTTCATGGATTTATTTGCCTCTTGCATATCTTCAGGACTGAGAAATAGAACACCTCTCTTCTTCGGAGTTGGTTTAGGAATAGGATCAGGAAGTGTCCAATTATTTTTATTTGTCAACATATTATTCAATAGAATTTCAGCTTCATCCGGTGTTCTTTCCCTGAAAATAGAACCAACACAACTATCCAGGTAATCTCTAGAAGCATCGGTTAGTCCATTATAAAAGATATCAAGTATTTCATTTTTCTTAAGAGGATGATCAGGCAAAGCATTAATTAATTGGAGAAGCCTCCCCCAAGCTTGTGGGAGACTCTCTTCTTCAATTTGCACAAAATTATATATATCCCTTAAGGCAGCTTGTTTGTTATGAGCAGGGAAATATTTAGCAGAGAAGTAATAGATCATATCCTGGGGACTATGCACACAACCAGGATCAAGAGAATTAAATCATATCTTAGCATCACCCTTTAATGCGAACGGAAATATTTTAAGGATATAAAAGTAGAGAGTTCTCTCATCATTAGTGAACAGGGTGGCTATATCATTTAATTTAGTAAGATGTGCCACAACAGTTTCAAATTCATAGCCATAGAACGGATCAGATTCAACCAAAGTAATTATATCAGGATCAACAGAGAATTCATAGTCCTTATCAGTAACACAGATAGGTGAAGTAGCAAAAGCAGGGCCAAGTTTCATTCTAGCATTAAGAGATTGCAGCTTCCATTTAGCTAATAACCTATTTACATCATATCTATCATTGCAAGCAAGAATAGCTCTAGCAGATTCTTCATCCAGAACATAACCCTCAGGCACAATAGGCAATTCATATTTATTAGGGGGAGAGTCTTCATCATCACTTTCATCAATATTATCAGTTTCAATAATTTCATTCTCTCTAGCCCTAGCAAGTTGTTCATCAAGAAATTCACCAAGTGGCACAGTAGTATCAAGCATAGAAGTAGTTTCATCATAAGTATCATGCATAGCAGAAGTGGCATCATCAATAACATGCGACATATCAAAATGAATAGCAGAAGCAGGTTTAGGTGTCGCAAGCTTACTCAAAACAGAAGGTGAATCAAGTGGAGAGCTAGATGGCAGTTCCTTACCTCCCCTCATAGTTGAGGGATAAATCTTGGTTCTTGGATCTTTCAAGTTCTTCATAATGATAAGCAGATATAAATCCCAAGTGACTTGAAGAATAGAGCTATGCTTCCCGGTAACGGCACCAGAAAATAGTCTTGATAACCCACAAGTATAGGGGATCGCAACAATTTTCGAGGGTAGAGTATTCAACCCAAATTTATTGATTCGACACAAGGGGAGCCAAAGAATATTCTCAAGTATTAGCAGCTGAGTTGTCAATTCAACCACACCTGGAAACTTAATATCTGCAGCAAAGTGTTTAGTAGCAAAGTAATATGATAGTAGTGGTAACGGTAGCAAAAGGTAATGATAGCAAAAGTAATGTTTTTGGTATTTTGTAGTGGTTGTAACAATAGCAACGGAAAAGTAAATAAGAAAAGAATAATATATGGAAAGCTCGTAGGCAATGGATCGGTGATAGAGAATTATGCCGGATGCGGTTCATCATGTGACAGTCATAACCTAGGGTGACACAAAACTAGCTCCAATTCATCAATGTAATGTAGGCATGTATTCCGAATATAGTCATACGTGCTTATGGAAAAGAACTTGCATGACATCTTTTGTCCTACCCTCCCGTGGCAGCGGGGTCCTAGCGGAAACTAAGGGATATTAAGGCCTCCTTTTAATAGAGTACCGGACCAAAGCATTAACACATAGTGAATACATGAACTCCTAAAACTACGGTCGTCACCGGGAGTGGTCCCGATTATTGTCACTACGGGGTTGCCGGATCATAACACATAGTAGGTGACTATAGACTTGCAAGATAGGATCAAGAACTCTCATATATTGATGAAAACATAATAGATTCAGATCTGAAATCATGGTACTCGGGCCCTAGTGACAAGCATTAAGCATTGCGAAGTCATAGCAACATCAATCTCAGAACATAGTGGATACTAGGGATCAAACCCTAACAAAACTAACTCGATTACATGATAAATCCCATCCAACCCATCACCGTCCAGCAAGCCTACGATGGAATTTGTCGTGGAATTGTCACGGCAGATGTCCTAGCAAAAGGACTTAGTCGTAGGGCCATCGCAACTAGGAAGCTTAAAGGGGTTAACCGGGACAAAGGACACGAGAGGTTTTATTCTAGTTCGGCCCCTTACGATGAAGGTAAAAGCCTACGTCTAGTTGTGTTGGAATTGCTGGGGTTTCGATCACCAAGAGGCTAATCCGCCGGCTTGGTTATTGATCTCTTGTTTCTTTTTTTCCTAAGCCGCCACCGGGTCGTCCCCTTATATACACCGGTTGACACCTGGCGGCCTACAGAGTCCCGGCCAGTTCATAAAACGTGTCCGGCTCGGTGACTTCTTTGTATGCCTTTCTTTACAAGTCTTTCTTTACATACGGCGGTTTACAATATTGGGCCTTAAGCCGCCTCTGGGCTTAAGCCTTATTCAAGTCCTAATAAATTGTAGCCTTGAATACTATTGGGCTTCTTTTGTAACCTGTCTTTGGGGTTGACCCGGCCCCTCCTGGGCGGGTCTTACCTGGTAGCTATATTCCCAACATTAGGCCCTAGGTTGACTTTGAACTTTGTTCCTTGTCAATCTTCAATACTTAGATAAAATCCATCTTCCTATCTCTGTAAAAATTATGTAACCTGCCGTGACATCATCTTCTGAAAACACAAAAAACTGTTACGACGTCATCCTCAACGGATCTTTATCTTTTAATGTCTTCCGAGAATCGAGGCGTCCGTTTAGTTGGATAATTATTATTTGGGTCTTCCTAGATTTTCGTGCCCGCATGTTTGCTTATCCCCTTATAAATAGGCACGCCCCGGTCTTTCTCATTCTTCTCTATTCTTCGTCTTCTTCCTCTCACAACCCTCCCGCTGCTCGAGCTCCGCCGCCGTCGCGCTTCACCTCTGTCTCAGTCGACCTTGGCCGCTGCATCAACCTGAATCGGTCCAGAGAACGGCGGCGACCTCCACAGAAGATCCATGGTTGTAAGTGCTCACCTTCCTGCTCCTTAGATCCGCATTAGGGTTTCTAGGTTTCCGCGTGTTCTTCGTAGTTCATCATGGTTTCCTTGTATTTCTTCCACTACAGCTTCTTCTTGATCCAATGAGAACATGTGTTCGTGCGGTAGTTGTTTTGTGCCCATTCTCAATACCAACAGATCCCTTTCTCTGGTTCAAAGGCCTCATAGAGCTCATGAACTCATCTGTGCTAGATTTTTGGTCTAGAATATTTTCCATTTTGAACGACCCTTTGATCCAGAATAATATCAAGAAATTAGGAAACTTGTTTGCTTCAACACTTAGCCAACTCTGTCTCTGGTTTCCTTCAAATGTCTTTAGTCATGGCGGCTTATGACACCGGCTTACTTTTCCCTTATATGACATTAGCCCTTACTTAAGCCGCCATTACTTATTTGCGCCATCATCATTTAACTCTTAATTTCACCATTGAATTTGAGCCGGCATGTTACTTTATTTTCAGTTCGTCTTTTGATCATCATGCCGTCAAAAGCACCGACCGTCTGCAACTAGGTCCCTTCCAAAGTAACTAAGGACAATTTGAAGGAATTCTTCACCATAGGATTTTTGCCAGGGAAGAATGTTATGTCTTA
Organism: Triticum monococcum; assembly: GCA_034509565.1. Classification (NCBI taxonomy): domain Eukaryota; kingdom Viridiplantae; phylum Streptophyta; class Magnoliopsida; order Poales; family Poaceae; genus Triticum; species Triticum monococcum. The sequence continues at coordinate 74,226,020 of CM067843.1, forward strand.
CCGTGCACCTGACTCGGACGAGGAATAGCCCAATCCCAAAGATGGTGAAGTCATTGTCTTTTCTGACCACATGAATCGAGGCTTTTCATCACCCGGCTCAAAGTTCTTCAGAGATGTTCTCCATTTTTCAAACTCCACCCTCGAGATCTCGGGCCCAATTCCATATCAAATATCTGCAATTTCCAAGTTCTCTGTGAGGTGTACCTTCAAGAAGAACCGACTGTGGAACTCTTTAGAGAGTATTTTTATCTGAGCGCCAGAAGGAGTGTACCAATGGCCCTAGCTTGGAACTTGGAGGCATCTCAATTCAGCGCCGACAGGGCGCCGTCTTCCCCCTAATAGTCTTGCCGAGTCATCCCAAAGACTGGAATCAGACCTGGTTCTACTGTCCAGACACTTCACCAGCCAATGAGAAACCACTGCTGGGTTATCGCGCGGATCGTCTAGATTCCAAGTTTGCGCTCCCTGACAAGCTTACTGCCGCCGAACGCAAAAAGCTTATTCCATCAATTAAAAGGATTAACGCCTTACCGGGGAACGGCTTAACTTGATTTGATTTGACTCGTTGCTGGGTCGTGTGGCGGGTCATCCCTCTAAGCCGCCGATCCAAATTGATGTATGAATATGGTGGAGGCCCAGATGACTCTCTTCGTCACAGCTCCGTTCAACTAACTGAAGAAGATATTGTTTCAATGTCGACCCTTCTAGTGAACGACAAATATGAAGACTGCAGTAAAGTTGGGTTAAACCCCTTCTGCAAACTTAACCTGGCGCCAGAGGTGAAAAAAAACCTGACCTCTTTCTCTTTGTATTTTCCTCAGCAGTTTTAAATGCTTGCCTGACCTTCCATCTTGTTTTACTTGTTTACAGGCCAAATCTGACTTCTGGAAAGCCAAGGATGATCATGAAGCCGCCAAGAAGGCCAGAGCCGCCACCATAGCTGCCAAGAAGACGACCCGGAGGTCCAAGAAGAAAAAGAGCATTGCTGAGGACCTGTTGAAACTTGACGATGATTCTGAGTCGGAGGTAGCCCTTGACTCCCTCAGCCAGTTTTTTTAATAACCTTATTAACACTAACTATTGACAGGACGATACGGGGGCCAGGTAGGCCGTAGAAGAAGAGGTAACTATTTCCTCTGACTCAGCCCATTTGCCAAGACAGAAAGTTCGACTGGTAACCCGGAAAGTAAGGTTTTCGCACCCTTTAGCTTATTTGGACCCTCATTTTCTTTTGAAAAAACAGCAACATGAGAGCCGCCGTCAGGCCCGGAACGACGTTGAACCGCCTTCCATTGTACAACAAACTCCTCAAAAACGTCAGAATGAGGTATCTTTTATCTTTACCCTCTGCTTTTATTAATGAGTCTATTCTCTTGCATTACTAACCTTATTTTACCTTTGCAGGAGGTTTCTCGCTCTTCTGGCGACTCATCTCAGACTCAATTTCTGGCCTTCAAGACTGCCCCTGGGTAAGGAAAAATTCATCTTTCCTCCGTGTCTTTCCAACTGCATCTTTGTACTAACTGTCTCATAACCTATTTCTTAGTGGTCAAGCCAAGTCCAAGAAGGCCAAGATGACTAAACCGGCAGAAGACCCGTCAGTCCTTGCACCTGAACCGACCATGCCAACTTCTCCCCCTCGAACTGAAGCACCAGAAGACCCGGCTGCCAATGCTCAATTGGATCCTCCTGAGCCGTCAGCTGATGACATCATTGTTAACCCCTCTACTGCCGGACCATCCAGCTCGGCTAACCTGCCATCATCTTCTGATCATGATGTTCTGATCACTGGAAGCCGTTTTGTTGAGCCGGGGACTCCCACCGTGTTAGCTCGACACACCGCTAAACAAGAAGCCTTGGAGAGACCAAAAGTGCGTTTTGATATCTCTCTCTAAAGTCATCTGAATGCTAATGACATATTGTCCGGCTATCTCAGCCATGTTTATTCCAGCCGTGAGTCAGAGATTGAGATGGTCAAGTAACTTCAGCTGAAATATGAGGTATGTTCTCCGGTTTACTTATACTCTGCCAGCCCCCAAGTCTTCAGATGATGATTCTGAATGATCTGGAGACTTTATGATATATATGGATACTTTCCTCTAAGTCTTTCAAAAGTCCAACAGAATAGTGCAAACTTCACCTGTAGTCCCCAAGGGCCGGTTCATTTGATCATAAATGAGCCGGTACTTAAGTTCATAACTATCTTGTGCCAGTCCCAATAAATATTGTAATCCGGTTTAATCTTGAGAGACTTTCTAAATGTCATACATTAGCCCCCAAGTGCCAAGTGATGTTACTTTGTAAGGTACTTGGGACTTGAAATATATAAAATTCATAAGAAATTGTTTTAACAGACATCAGCCCCCAAGTGTCAAGTGGTATTGCAGTGCAAAGTACTTGAGACTTGAATCTTTATAACTTTTAGTTTAAGCCTTGACACACCTGTTGTTGGGTAACGTAGTAATTCCAAAAAAATTCCTACGCACATGCAAGATCATGGTGATGCATAGCAATGAGAGGGGAGAGTGTTTTCTACGTACCCTCGTAGACCGGAAGCGGAAGCGTTAGCACAACGCGGTTGATGTAGTTGTACGTGTTGGGGAACGTAGCAGAAATTCAAAATTTTCCTACGTGTCACCAAGATCTATCTATGGAGAGACTAGCAACGAGGGGAAGGAGAGTGCATCTACATACCCTGGTAGATCGCTAAGCGGAAGCGTTCAAGTGAACGGGGTTGATGGAGTCGTACTCGTCGTGATCCAAATCACCGATGACCAAGTGCCGAACGGACGACACCTCCGCGTTCAACACACGTACAGCCCGGTGACGTCTCCCACGCCTTGATCCAGCAAGGAGAGAGGGAGAGGTTGAGGAAGACTTCATCCAACAGCAGCACAATGGCGTGGTGGTGGTGGAGGAGCGTGGCTATCCTGCAGGGCTTCGCCAAGCACCACAGAAGAGGAGGAAGAAGAGACGCAGGGCTGCACCAAGAGAGATTGAATCGCGTGTTGTGGGAAGCCCAATGCCTCAATATATATAGGGAAGGGGAGGGGCTGCGCCCCCTCTAGGGTTCCCACCCCTAGGGGGGGCGGCAGCCCTAGATTGCCAAGGGGTGGCGGCCAAGTGGGGGGGAGGAGAGGGAGGCGCAGGGAGTATGGGCCTTAGGGCCCATATGCCCTTAGGGTTTGCCCCCCTCTCCCCTTCTAGGCGCATGGGCCTTAGTGGGGCTGGTGCCCTTGGCCCATGTAGGCCAAGGAGCACTCCCTACAGCCCATGTGGCCCCCCGGGGCAGGTGGCCCCACTTGGTGGACCCCCGGGACCCTCCCGGTGGTCCCGGTACGTTACCGATAAACCCCGAAACTTTTCCGGTGACCAAAACAGGACTTCCCATATATAAATCTTTACCTCCGGACCATTCCGGAACTCCTCGTGATGTCCGGGATCTCATCCGGGACTCCGAACAACATTCGGTAACCACATACAAACTTCCTTTATAACCCTAGCGTCATCGAACCTTAAGTGTGTAGACCCTACGGGTTCGGGAGACATGCAGACATGACCGAGACGTTCTCCGATCAATAACCAACATCGGGATCTGATACCCATGTTGGCTCCCACATGTTCCAAGATGATCTCATTGGATGAACCACGATGTCAAGGACTTAATCAATCCCGTATACAATTCCCTTTGTCTATCGGTACGATACTTGCCCGAGATTCGATCGCCGGTATACCGATACCTTGTTCAATCTCGTTACCGGCAAGTCTCTTTACTCGTTCCGTAACACATCATCCCGTGATCAACTCCTTGGTCACATTGTGCACATTATGATGATGTCCTACCGAGTGGGCCCAGAGATACCTCTCCGTCACACGGAGTGACAAATCCCAGTCTCGATTCGTGCCAACCCAACAGACACTTTCAGAGATACCCGTAGTGTACCTTTATAGCCACCCAGTTACGTTGTGACGTTTGGCACACCCAAAGCACTCCTACGGTATCCGGGAGTTGCACAATCTCATGGTCTAAGGAAATGATACTTGACATTAGCAAAGCTTTAGCATACGAACTACACGATCTAGTGCTATGCTTAGGATTGGGTCTTGTCCATCACATCATTCTCCTAATGATGTGATCCCGTTATCAACGACATCCAATGTCCATGGTTAGGAAACCGTAACCATATATTGATCAATGAGCTAGTCAACTAGAGGCTCACTAGGGACATGGTGTTGTCTATGTATCCACACATGTATCTGAGTTTCCTATCAATACAATTATAGCATGGATAATAAACGATTATCATGAACAAGGAAATATAATAATAATCAATTTATTATTGCCTCTAGGGCATATTTCCAATAGTACGTCTTCATGGCCCGACCGATCAAGCACCGAAACTATGGAACCTCCGAGTTCTAGCACACGTTCAGCTCGATGACGATCCCCGGACTCCAATGCAGCAGAATGTCGGGGAAGAGTTCCGTCAGCACGACGGCGTGGTGACGATCTTGATGTTCTACCGTCGCAGGGCTTCGCCTAAGCACCGCTACAATATTATCGAGGATTATGGTGGAAGGGGGCACCGCACACGGCTAAGTGATCAATGATCAATTATTGTATCTTTGGGGTGCCCCCTGCACCCATATATAAAGGAGCAAGGGAGGAGGAGGCCGTACCTAGGAGGGGGCACGCCAAGTGTGGAGTCCTACTAGGACTCCCTAGTCCTAGTAGGATTCCACCTCCCATATGGAATAGGAAAAGAGGAAGGGAAAAGGAGAAGGAAGAAAGGCCCCCCGCCTTCCCTACTCCAATTCGGACCAGACCAAGGGGAGGGGTGCGGCCACCCTTGAGGCCCTTTTCCTTCTTTCCTGTATGGCCCAATAAGGCCCAATACGTATTCCCGTAACTCTCCGGTACTCCGAAAAATACCTGAATCACTCGGAACCTTTCCGATGTCCGAATATAGTCGTCCAATATATCGATCTTTACGTCTCGACCATTTCGATACTCCTCGTCATGTCCCTGATCTCATCCGGGACTTCGAACTCCTTCGGCACATCAAAACTCATAAACTCATAATATAATTGTCATCGAAACCTTAAGCGTGCGGACCCTACGGGTTCGAGAATTATGTAGACATGACCGAGACACGTCTCCGGTCAATAAACAATAGCGGAACCTGGATGCTCATATTGGCTCCCACATATTCTACGAAGATCTTTATCGGTCAAACCGCATAACAACATATGTTGTTCCCTTTGTCATCGGTATGTTACTTGCCCACGATTCGATTGTCGGTATCTCAATACCTAGTTCAATCTCGTTACCGGCAAGTCTCTTTACTCATTCTGTAATACATCATCCTACAACTAACTCATTAGTTGCAATGGTTGCAAGGCTTATAATGATGTGCATTACCGAGTGGGCCCAGAGATACCTCTCCGACAATCAGAGTGACAGATCCTAATCTCGAAATACGCCAACCCAACAAGTACCTTCGGAGACACCTGTAGAGCACCTTTATAATCACCCAGTTATGTTGTTACGTTTGGTGGCACACAAAGTGTTCCTCCGGTAAACGGGAGTTGCATAATCTCATAGTCATAGGAACATGTATAAGTTATGAAGAAAGCAATAGTAACAAACTAAACGATCAAGTGCTAAGCTAACGGAATGGGTCAAGTCAATCACATCATTCTCCTAATGATGTGATGCCGTTAATCAAATGACAACTCATGTCTTTGGTTAGGAAACATAACCATCTTTGATCAACGAGCTAGTCAAGTAGAGGCATACTAGTGACACTCTATTTGTCTATGTATTCACACATGTATTATGTTTCCGGTTAATACAATTCTAGCATGAATAATAAACATTTATCATGATATAAGGAAATAAATAATAACTTTATTATTGCCTCTAGGGCATATTTCCTTCAGTCTCCCACTTGCACTAGAGTCAATAATCTAGTTCACATTGTCATGTGATTTAACATCAATGGTTCACATCACCATGTGATTAACACCCATAGTTCACATCGACATGTGACCAACACCCAAATGGTTTACTAGAGTCAATAATCTAGTTCACATCACTATGTGATTAACACCCAAAGAGTACTAAGGTGTGATCATGTTTTGCTTGTGAGAGAAGTTTAGTCAACGGGTCTGCCACATTCAGATCCGTAAGTATTTTGCAAATTTCTATGTCAACAATGCTCTGCATGGAGCTACTCTAGCTAATTGCTCCCACTTTCAATATGTATCCAGATTGAGACTTAGAGTCATCTGGATCAGTGTCAAAACTTCCATCGACGTAACCCTTTATGACGAACCTTTTGTCACCTCCATCATCGAGAAACATATCCTTATTCCACTAAGGATAATTTTGACCAATGTCCAGTGATCTACTCCTAGATCACTATTGTACTCCCTTGCCAAACTCAGGGCAGGGTATATAATAGGTCTGGTACACAGCATGGCATACTTTATAGAACCTATGGCTGAGGCATTGGGAATGACTTTCATTCTCTCTCTATCTTTTGCCGTGGTTGGGTTTTGAGTCTTACTTAACTTCACACCTTTGTAACACAGGCAAGAACTCCTTCTTTGACTGTTCCATTTTGAACTACATCAAAATCTTGTCAAGGTATGTACTCATTGAAAAACTTATCAAGCGTCGTGATCTATCTCTATAGATCTTGATGCTCAATATGTAAGCAGCTTCACCGAGGTCTTTCTTTGAAAAACTCCTTTCAAACATTCCTTTATGCTTTGCAGAATAATTCTACATTATCTCCGATCAACAATATGTCTTTCACATATACTTATCAGAAATGTTGTAGTGCTCCCACTCACTTTCTTCTAAATACAGGCTTCACCGCAAGTCTGTATAAAACTATATGCTTTGATCAACTTATCAAAGCATATATTTCAACTCCGAGATGCTTGCACCAGTCCATAGATGGATCGTTGGAGCTTGCATATTTTGTTAGTACCTTTAGGATTGACAAAACCTTCTGGTTGCATCATATACAACTCTTCTTTAATAAATCCATTAAGGAATGCAGTTTTGTTTATCCATTTGCCAGATTTCATAAAATGCGGCAATTGCTAACATGATTCGGTCAGACTTAAGCATCGATACGAGTAAGAAACTCTCATCGTAGTCAACACCTTGAACTTGTCGAAAACCTTTTTTGCGACACTTCTAGCTTTGTAGATAGTAACACTACTATCAGCGTCCGTCTTCCTCTTGAAGATCCATTTAATCTCTATGGCTCGCTGTGAAGCCCCCGATTTGACCGTACACTAATCATGCACGCAAATGTGTACGACCAAGATCAGGAACTCACGGGAAGATATCACAACACAACTCTAGACACAAATTAAAAAGATAAAAGCTTTATATTACAAGCCAGGGGCCTCGAAGGCTCGAATACAAATGCTCGAAGGCACACGAGTCAGCGGAAGCAACAATATCTGAGTACAGACATAAGTTAAACAAGTTTGCCTTAAGAAGGCTAACACAAACTGAGATACAGATCGAAAGAGGCACAGGCCTCCTGCCTGGGATCCTCCTAAACTACTCCTGGTCGTCGTCAGCGGGCAGCACATTGTAATAGGCACCTCCGGTGTAGTAGGAGTCGTCGTTGAGGGTGGCGCCTGGCTCCTGGACTCTAGCATCTGGTTGCGACAACCAGAAAGAAGGGAAAGGGGGAAAAGGGGGAGAAAGCAACTGTGAGTACTCATCCAAAGTACTCGCAAGCAAGGAACTACACTACATATGTATGCATTGGTATCAACTGGAATAAGGCTATTATATGTGGACTGGACTGCAGAAAGCCGGAATAAGAGGGGGATAGCTAGTCCTTTCGAAGACTACGATTCTGGCAGCCTCCGTCTTGCAGCATGTAGAAGAGAGTAGACTGAAGACCTCCAGGTAGCATCGTATAGCATAATCCTACCTGATGATCCTCTCCTCGTCGCCCTGTTAGAGAGCGATCACCGGGTTATATATGGCACTTGGAAGGGTGTGTTTTATTAAGTATCTGGTTCTAGTTGTTGTAAGGTCAAGGTACAACTCCGGGTCGTCCTTTTACCGAGGGACACGGCTATTCGAATAGATAAACTTCCCTGCAGGGGTGCACCACATTCCCCAACACGCTCGATCCCATTTGGCCGGACACACTTTCCTGGGTCATGCCCGGCCTCGGAAGATCAACACGTCGCAGCCCCACCTAGGCACAATAGAGAGGTCAGCACGCCGGTCTAAACCTATGCGCACAGGGGTCTGGGCCCATCGCCCTTAGCACACCTGCACGTTGCGTACGCGGCCGAAAGCAGACCTGGCCTAATGGCGTTCCAGTCCAATCCGGCGCGTGCCGCTCCGTCGCTGACGTCACGAAGGCTTCGGCTGATACCACGACGCCGGGATACCCATAACTACTCCCACGTAGATGGTGAGTGCGTATAGACCAAATGTCCAGACTCAGATCAAATACCCAGATCTCGTTAAGCGTGTTAAGTATCCGCGAACACCGACCAGGGCCAGGCCCACCTCTCTCCTAGGTGGTCTCAACCCGCCCTGTCGCTCCACCACAAAGTAACAGTCGGGGGCCGTCGAGAACCCAGGCCCACCACTACCTGGATGGAGCCACCTGCCCCTTCAGCCCCCATCTCCAAACAGTATCACCGGTAATGTAACAGTGTAAAGTATATAGTATATGCCCGTGATCACCTCCCGAGTGATCACGACCCGATAGTATAGCATGGCAGACGGACAAGAATGTAGGGCCACTGATGATAAACTAGCATCCTATACTAAGCATTTAGGATTGCAGGTAAGGTATCAACAGTAGTAGCAAGGACAGGCTATGCATCAGGATAGGATTAACGGAAAGCAGTAACAAGCTACACTACTCTAATGCAAGCAGTATAGAGAAGAGTAGGCGATATCTGGTGATCAGGGGGGGGGGGCTTGCCTGGTTGCTCTGGCAAGAGAGAGTGGTCGTTAACACCGTAGTCGTACTGGGTAACAGCGGCGTCGGTCTCGGTGTCTAGCGAGAGAAGAGGGGGAAGAAACAATAAATATTAAGCAAACAGATGCATAGCGATGCATGACATGACAAGGCGTGATGCTAGGTGTGCCCCAACGCGGTACGAGGTGGTACCGGTTAAGGGGGAAAACATCCGGGAAAGTATTCCCGGTGTTTTGCGTTTTCGAACAGATGAACCGGAGGGGGAAAGTTGTGTGTTCGCTATGCTAGGGATGCGTGGCGGACGAATGGGCTGCGTATCCAGATTCGTCTCGTTGTTCTGAGCAACTTTCATGTACAAAGTTTTTCCATCCGAGCAACGGTTTATTTTATATTAATTTTAAAAGATTTAATTCAATTTTAAGGTTTATTTAATTATTTAAAACAACATTATCCAGAACAATGTTTGCTGACGTCAGCATGACGTCAGTAGTCAACGTTGATCGTTGACCTGGTCAACCTGACGTGTGGGACCAGCGAGACCCACCTGTCATTGACTGTTTATTAATTAACAGTAGTTAATTAGGTTAATTAGTCATTAGGGTAATTAATCATAATTAGTTAATTTAAACAAAATTAATTAAGTTAATTATTTTAGTTAAATAATTTATTATTATAATTATTATCTATTCTTTTTATCATTATTATTTTTAATCTTTTTTTGAAACATTTTGGAGGCGGGGCCCTCCTGTCATTGGCCCATAGGGGAGCCTAATGGGCTTGCGGGCGTGGTGCCCGTGCCCGAGGCCGAACGGGGCTGGCCCCGGGCGCAGCCCGTGGCATGGGCGCCGGCAGCCAGAACGCCGGTCAGTGGGGGGGGGGGGGGCGAGTCATGGTGGATGGGGCGAGGCCAGGGACGACGACGAGCGAGGCAGGATGCGAGCGCGTCGAGGGGGAAGCAGGGGCGGCCACGCGCGAGCTCCGGACGGCGCGAGCGGCCGATGGGCGAGCAGAGGCGGGGTCCGGATCAGGCGGTGGCGAGCGTCCAAGGCCGCAGCCGGCGTGGCGGGGCTAGGCAGGTCTGGCACAACTGCGGGGAGGCAGCAGGTAGATCAAGCAGCAGCACAGCAGCCAGCGGCAGCAGAGCAAGCAGATAGCAGCGGCGGGCGAGGACGGCCAGCGGGGTCGCGATGCGGGTGGCGAGCATGGCGGTGGGCGCGCGGTCGCAGGTGAAGCAAGATGCAGACGGCGAGGCGCGCGGCTGCAGGGCGCGTGCGGGCTTTGGGGGAAGAGGAGAAGGAGGGGTTCCTCACGGGGGGGGGGGGGGGTTGTAGGGTCAGTGGCAATGGGGGACGAGGAGGAGGTCTAGGACGACGGTGGAGCGGTCCGGCGAGGGCGTGTTCCGGCAAGGCGGCATCATGGTGGCGGCGTCGTAGCTCGAGGGGGGGGGGGGTCCGGCAGGGAAGAGACGATGGGGCGGCGCCGGCGAGGTCCAGCGAGCGCCTGGCGTCGCCGGGGCGGTGGGGTAGGTAGCGGGGCGCCGGGCGCCGCGGTCGTCGCCCCGGTCCAGAGGGGATCGGGGAGTGGGGGAGCGAGGGGAGTGGGGATGGGGAAGTGGGGCGATGGGGGTGGTTAGGGTTTCGGGGGTAATGGATAAGGGGAGGGGGGTGGCCGGCCGGCTAGGCCTGGTGGGTGAATTGGGCCGGCCCGTTGGGTCTGTAGGCCCAGGGGGGTCTTTCTCCCCTTGCTTGTTTTTCTTTCTTTCTTTTATTAATTTTTCTGTTTTAGTTAGTCTAGGTCATTTAGGTATTTTATAAAAATGTGTTTGCTGCACTATAATTACCTATGTCATTTTTGGCACAGCCCGAACATTTTAGTTTAATATTTTAAAAAAAATTGTCATTTGACTTATTTAGGATTTAAATTTGAAACGGTTTCAAATTAACATTAGATTAACTACAGTGACAGAGGTGACGTGTCACCATTAACGTGAGATTACTGTAGCTTGATTATCCGGGCGTCACACTCGCCGATCATTGGGCAAGTCAATCAAAGTCCATACTTTGTTCTCATACGTGGATCTCATCTCAGATTTCATGGCCTCAAGCCATTTCACGGAATCTGGGCTCATCATCGCTTCCTCATAGTTCGTAGGCTCATCATGGTCAAGTAACATGACCTCCAGAACAGGATTACCGTACCACTCTGGTGCGGATCTCACTCTGGTTTACCTACGAGGTTCGGTAGTAACTTGATCTGAAGTTACATGATGATGATCATTAGCTTCCTCACTAATTGGTGTAGTAGTCACAGGAACAGATTTCTGTGATGAACTACTTTCCAATAAGGGAGCAGGTACAGTTACCTCATCAAGTTCTACTCTCCTCCCACTCACTTCTTTCGAGAGAAACTCCTTTTCTAGAAAGGATCCATTCAAAGCAACGAATATGTTGCCTTCGGATATGTGATAGAACGTGTACCCAACATTTTCTTTTGGGTATCCTATGAAGACGCACTTCTCCGATTTGGGTTAGAGCTTATCAGGTTGAAACTTTTTCACATAAGCATTGCAACTTCAAACTTTAAGAAAAGACAGCTTAGGTTTCTTGCCAAACCATAGTTCATACGGTGTCATCTCAACGGATTTAGACGGTGCCCTATTTAACGTGAATGCAACTGTCTCTAATGCATAACCGCAAAACAATAGTGGTAGATCGGTAAGAGACATCATGGATCGCACCATGTCTAATAAAGTGCGGTTATGACGTTCGGACACACCATTATGATGTGGTGTTCCACGTGGCGTGAGTAGTGAAACTATTTCACATTGTTTTTAACTAAAGGCCAAACTCGTAACTCAAATATTTTACTTCTGCGATCATATCGTAGAAACTTTCATTTTTGTTACGATGATTCTCCACTTCACTCTAAATTCTTTGAACTTTTCAAATGTTTCAGACTTGTGTTTCATCAAGTAGATATACTCATATCTGCTCAAATCATCTGTGAAGATCAGAAAATAATGATACCTCCCACGAGCCTCAATATTCATCGGACCACATACATCAGTATGTATGATTTCCAACAAATATGTTGCTCGCTCCATTGTTTTGGAGAACGGAGTCTTAGTCATCTTGCCCATGAGGCATGGTTCGCAAACATCAACTGATTCATAATCAAGTGATTCCAAAAGCCCATCAGCATGGATTTTCTTCATGCGCTTTACACCAATATGACCTAAACGGCAGTGCCACAAATAAATTGCACCATCATTATTAACTTTGCATCTGTTGGTTTTAATATTATGAATATGTGTATCACTACGATCGACATCCAACGAACCATTTTCATTGGGTGTGTAACCATATAAGGTTTTATTCATGTAAACAGAACAACAATTTATTCTCTTACTTAATTGAATAACCGTATTGAAATAAACATGATCAAATCATATTCATGCTCAACGCAAACACCAAATAACACTTACTTAGGTTCAACACTAATCCCAAAAATATAGGGAGTGTGCGATGATGATCATATCAATCTTGGAACCACTTCCAACACACATCGTCACTTCACCCTTAACTAGTCTATGTTCATTCTGCAACTCCCATTTCGAGTTACTACTCTTAGCAACTGAACCAGTATCAAATACCGAGGGGTTGCTACGAACACTAGTAAAATACACATCAATAATCTGTATATCAAATATACCTTTGTTCACTTTGCCATCCTTCATATCCGCCAAATACTTGGGGCAGTTCCGCTTCCAGTGACCAGTCCCTTTGTAGTAGAAGCACTTAGTCTCGTGCTTAGGACCAGACTTGGGCTTCTTTACTTGAGCAGCAACTTGCTTGCCGTTCTTCTTGAAGTTCCCCTTCTTCCCTTTGCCCTTTTTTGAAACTAGTGGTCTTGTCTACCATCAAAACTTGATATTTTTCTTGATTTCTACCTTCGTCGATTTCAGCATTACGAAGAGCTTGGGAATCGTTTCCATTATCCCTTGCATATCATAGTTCATCACGAAGTTCTACTAACTTGGTGATGGTGACTAGAGAATTCTGTCAATCACTATTTGATCTGGAAGATTAACTCCCACTTGATTGAAGCGATTGTAATACCCAGACAATCTGAGTACATGCTCACTCCTTGAGCTATTCTCCTCCATCTTTTTAGCTATAGAACTTTGTTGGATACTTCATATCTCTCAACTCGGGTATTTGCTTGAAATATTAACTTCAACTCCTGGAACATCTCATATGGTCCATGACATTCAAAACGTCTTTGAAGTCCCGATTCTAAGTCGTTTAATCATGGTGCACTAAACTATCAAGTAGTCATCATATTGAGCTAGACAAATGTCCATAACATCTGCATCTGCTCCTGCAATAGGTTTGTCACCTAGCGGTGCATCAAAGACATAATTCTTCTATGCAGCAATGAGGATAAACCTCAGATCACGGATACAATCCACACCATTGCTACTAACATCTTTCAACTTAGTTTTCTCTAGGAACATATCAAAAATAAAATAGGGGAGCTAAACGCGAGCTATTGATCTACAACATAGATATGCTAATACTACCAGGACTAAGTTCATGATAAATTAAAGTTCAATTAATCATATTACTTAAGAACTCCCACTTAGATAGACATCCCTCTAATCTTCTAAGTGATCACGTGATCCATATCAACTAAACCATGTCTGATCATCACGTGAGATGGAGTAGTTTCAATGGTGAACATCACTATGTTGATCATATCTACTATATGATTCATGCTCAACCTTTCGGTCTCCGTGTTCCGAGGCCATATCTGTTATATGCTAGGCTCGTCAAGTTTAACCTGAGTATTCCGCGTGTGCAACTGTTTTGCACCCGTTGTATTTGAACGTAGAGCCTATCACACCCGATCATCACGTGGTGTCTCAGCACGAAGAACTTTCGCAACGGTGCATACTTAGGAGAACACTTATACTTTGATAATTTAGTGAGGGATTCATCTTATAATGCTACCATCAATCAAAGCAAGATAGGATGCATAAAAGATAAACATCACATGCAATCAATATAAGTGATATGATATGGCCATCATCATCTTGTACTTGTGATCTCCATCTTCGAAGTACCGTCATGATCACCATCATCACCGGCGCGACACCTTGATCTCCATCGTAGCATCGTTGTCGTCTCGTCAATCTTATGCTTCCATGACTATCGCTACCACTTAGTGATAAAGTAAAGCATTACAGCGCGATTGCATTGCATACAATAAAGCGACAACCATATGGCTCCTGCCAGTTGCCGATAACTCGGTTACAAAACATGATCATCTCATACAATAAAATTTAGCATCATGTCTTGACCATATCACATTACAACATGCCTTGCAAAAACAAGTTAGACGTCCTCTACTTTGTTGTTGCAAGTTTTACGTGGCTGCTATGGGCTTAGCAAGAACCGTTCTTACCTACGCATCAAAACCACAACGATAGTTTGTCAAGTTGGTGATGTTTTAACCTGCGCAAGGACCGGGCGTAGCCACACTTGGTTCAACTAAAGTTGGAGAAACTGACACCCGCCAGCCACCTGTGTGCAAAGCACGTCGGTAGAACCAGTCTCGCATAAGCGTACGCGTAATGTTGGTCTGGGCCGCTTCATCCAACAATACCGCCGAACCAAAGTATGACATGCTGGTAAGCAGTATGACTTATATCACCCACAACTCACTTGTGTTCTACTCGTGCATAACATCAACGCATAAAACCTAGGCTCGGATGCCACTGTTGGGTAACGTAGTAATTTCAAAAAAATTCCTACGCACATGCAAGATCATGGTGATGCATAGCAACGAGAGGGGAGAGTGTTGTCTACGTACCCTCGTAGACCGGAAGCGGAAGCGTTAGCACAACGTGGTTGATGTAGTCGTACGTCTTCACGGCCCGACCGATCAAGCACCGAAACTACAGTGCCTCCGAGTTCTAGCACACGTTCAGCTCGATGACGATCCCCAGACTCCGATCCAGCAGAATGTCGGGGAAGAGTTCCATCAGCACGACGATGTGGTGACGACCTTGATGTTCTACCGTCGCAGGGCTTCGCCTAAGCACCTTTACAATATTATCGAGGATTATGGTCGAAGAGGGCACCGCACACGGCTAAGAGATCAATGATCAATTGTTGTATCTTTGGGGTGCCCCCCTGCACCCGTATATAAAGGAGCAAGGGAGGAGGAGGCCGGCCCTAGGAGGGGGCGCACCAACTGTGGAGTCCTACTAGGACTCCCTAGTCCTAGTAGGATTCCACCTCCCATATGGCATAGGAAAAGAGGAAGGGAAAAGGAGAAGGAAGGAAGGGGGCGCCCCCTTCCATAGTCCAATTCGGACCAGACCAAGGGGAGGGGTGCGGCCACCCTTGAGGCCCGTTTCCTTCTTTCCCGTATGGCCCAATAAGGCCCAATACGTATTCCCGTAACTCTCCGGTACTCCGAAAAATACCCGAATCATTCGGAACCTTTCCGATGTCTGAATATAGTCGTCCAATATATCAATCTTTACGTCTCGACCATTTTGAGACTCCTCGTCATGTCCCCGATCTCATCCGGGACTCCGAACTCCTTCAGTACATCAAAACTCATAAACTCATAATATAACTGTCATCGAAACCTTAAGCGTGCGGACCCTACAGGTACAAGAACTATGTAGACATGACCGAGACATGTCTCCGGTCAATAACCAATAGCGGAACCTAGATGTTCATATTGGCTCCCACATATTCTACGAAGATGTTTATCGGTCAAACCACATAACAACATACGTTGTTCCCTTTGTCATTGCTATGTTACTTGCCCGAGATTCGATTGTCAGTATCTCAATACCTAGTTCAATCTCCTTACCGGCAAGTCTCTTTACTCATTCTATAATACATCATCCTGCAACTAACTCATTAGTTGCAATGCTCGCAAGGCTTATAGTGATGTGCATTACCGAGTGGGCCCAGAGATACCTCTCCGACAATCAGAGTGACAAATCCTAATCTCGAAATACGCCAACCCAACAAGTCCCTTCGGAGACACCTGTAGAGCACCTTTATAATCACCCAGTTACGTTGTGACGTTTGGTGGCACACAAAGTGTTCCTTCGGTAAACGGGAGTTGCATAATCTCATAGTCATTGGAACATGTATAAGTTATGAAGAAAGCAATAGTAACAAACTAAACGATCAAGTGCTAAGCTAACGGAATGGGTCAAGTCAATCACATCATTCTCCTAATGATGTGATCCCGTTAACCAAATGACAACTCATGTCTATGGTTAGGAAACATCACCATCTTTGATCCACAAGCTAGTCAAGTAGAGGCATACTAGTGACACTCTGTTTGTCTATGTATTCACACATGTATTATGTTTCCGGTTAATACAATTCTAGCATGAATAATAAACATTTATCATGATATAAGGAAATAAATAATAACTTTATTATTGCCTCTAGGGCATATTTCCTTCAGTCTCCCACTTGCACTAGAGTCAATAATCTAGTTCACATTGCCATGTGATTTAACATCAATGGTTCACATCACCATGTGATTAACACCCATAGTTCACATCGACATGTGACCAACACCCAAAGGGTTTACTAGAGTCAATAATCTAGTTCACATCACTATGTGATTAACACCCAAAGAGTACTGAGGTGTGATCATGTTTTGCTTGTGAGAGAAGTTTAGTCAACGGGTCTACCACATTCAGATCCGTAAGTATTTTGCAAATTTCTATGTCAACAATGCTCTGCATGGAGCTGCTCTAGCTAATTGCTCCCACTTTCAATATGTATCCAGATTGAGACTTAGAGTCATCTGGATCAGTGTCAAAACTTCCATCGACGTAACCCTTTATGACGAACCTTTTGTCACCTCCATAATCGAGAAACATATCCTTATTCCACTAAGGATAATTTTGACCAATGTCCAGTGATCTACTCCTAGATCACTATTGTACTCCCTTGCCAAACTCAGGGCAGGGTATACAATAGGTCTGGTACACAGCATGGCATACTTTATAGAACCTATGGCTGAGGCAAAGGGAATGACTTTCATTCTCTCGCTATCTTTTGCCGTGGTTGGGTTTTGAGTCTTACTCAAGTTCACACCTTTGTAACACAGGCAAGAACTCCTTCTTTGACTGTTCCATTTTGAACTACGTCAAAATCTTGTCAAGGTATGTACTCATTGAAAAACTTATCAAGCGTCTTGATCTATCTCTATAGATCTTGATGCTCAATATGTAAGCAGCTTCACCGAGGTCTTTCTTTGAAAAACTCCTTTCAAACATTCCTTTATGCTTTGCAGAATAATTCTACATTATCTCCGGTCAACAATATGTCTTTCACATATACTTATCAGAAATGTTGTAGTGCTCCCACTCACTTTCTTGTAAATACAGGCTTCACCGCAAGTCTGTATAAAACTATATGCTTTGATCAACTTATCAAAGCATATATTCCAACTCCGAGATGCTTGCACCAGTCCATAGATGGATCGCTGGAGCTTGCATATTTTGTTAGTACCTTTAGGATTGACAAAACCTTCTGGTTGCATCATATACAACTCTTCTTTAATAAATCCATTAAGGAATGCAGTTTTGTTTATCCATTTGCCAGATTTCATAAAATGCGGCAATTGCTAACATGATTCAGACAGACTTAAGCATCGATACGAGTGAGAAACTCTCATCGTAGTCAACACCTTGAACTTGTTGAAAACCTTTTTGCGTCACTTCTAGCTTTGTAGATAGTAACACTACTATCAGCGTCCGTCATCCTCTTGAAGATCCATTTAATCTCAATGGCTCGCCGATCATTAGGCAAGTCAATCAAAGTCCATTCTTTGTTCTCATACATGGATCTCATCTCAGATTTCATGGCCTCAAGCCATTTCGCGGAATCTGGGCTCATCATCGCTTCCTCATAGTTCGTAGGCTCGTCATGGTCAAGTAACATGACCTCCAGAACAGGATTATCGTACCACTCTGGTGCGGATCTCACTCTGGTTTACCTACGAGGTTCGGTTGTAACTTGATCTGAAGTTACATGATCATCATCATTAGCTTCCTCACTAATTGGTGTAGTAGTCACACAAACAGATTTCTGTGATGAACTACTTTCCAATAAGGGAGCAGGTATAGTTACCTCATCAAGTTCTACTCTCCTCCCACTCACTTCTTTTGAGAGAAACTCCTTTTCTAGAAAGGATCCATTCAAAGCAACGAATATATTGCCTTCGGATCTATGATAGAAGGTGTACCCAACATTTTCTTTTGGGTATCCTATGAAGACGCACTTCTCCGATTTGGGTTAGAGCTTATCAGGTTGAAACTTTTTCACATTAGCATTGCAACCTCAAACTTTAAGAAACGACAGCTTAGGTTTCTTGCCAAACCATAGTTCATACGGTTACATCTCAACGGATTTAGACGGTGCCCTATTTAACGTGAATGCAGCTGTCTCTAATGCATAACCCCAAAACGATAGTGGTAGATCGGTAAGAGACATCATAGATCGCACCATATCTAATAAAGTGCGGTTATGACGTTCGGACACACCATTATGTTGTGGTGTTCCAGGTGGCGTGAGTAGTGCAAGTATTTCACATTGTTCTTAACTGAAGGCCAAACTCGTAACTCAAATATTTTACTTCTGCGATCATATCGTAGAAACTTTCATTTTTGTTACGATGATTCTCCACTTCACTCTAAATTCTTTGAACTTTTCAAATGTTTCAGACTTGTGTTTCATCAAGTAGATATACTCATATCTGCTCAAATCATCTGTGAAGATCAGAAAATACTGATACCTGCCACGAGCCTCAGTATTCATCGGACCACATACATCAGTATGTATGATTTCCAACAAATCTGTTGCTCGCTCCATTGTTCTGGAGAACGGAGTCTTAGTCATCTTGCCCATGAGGCATGGTTCACAAGCATCAACTGATTCATAATCAAGTGATTCCAAAAGTCCATCAGCATGGATTTTCTTCATGCGCTTTACACCAATATGACCTAAACGGCAGTGCCACAAATAAATTGCACCATCATTATTAACTTTGCATCTGTTGGTTTTAATATTATGAATATGTGTATCACTACGATCGAGATCCAACGAACCATTTTCATTGGGTGTGTAACCATATAAGGTTTTATTCATGTAAACAGAACAACAATTTATTCTCTTACTTAATTGAATAACCGTATTGCAATAAACATGATCAAATCATATTCATGCTCAACGCAAACACCAAATAATTCTTATTTAGGTTCAACACTAATCCCAAAAGTATAGGGAGTGTGCGATGATGATCATATCAATCTTGGAACCACTTCCAACACACATCGTCACTTCACCCTTAACTAGTCTATGTTCATTCTGCAACTCCCGTTTTGAGTTACTACTCTTAGCAACTGAACCAGTATGAAATACCGAGGGGTTGCTACGAACACTAGTAAAATACACATTAATAATCTGTATATTAAATATACCTTTGTTCACTTTGCCATCCTTCTTATCCGCCAAATACTTGGGGCAGTTCCGCTTCCAGTGACCAGTCCCTTTGCAGTAGAAGCACTTAGTCTCAGGCTTAGGACCAGACTTGGGCTTCTTCACTTGAGCAGCAACTTGCTTGCCGTTCCTCTTGAAGTTCCCCTTCTTCCCTTTGCCCTTTTTTGAAACTAGTGGTCTTGTCTACCATCAACACTTGATATTTTTCTTGATTTCTACCTTCATCGATTTCAGCATTACGAAGAGCTTGGGAATCGTTTCCGTTATCCCTTGCATATCATAGTTCATCACGAAGTTCTACTAACTTGGTGATGGTGACTAGAGAATTCTGTCAATCACTATTTTATCTGGAAGATTAACTCCCACTTGATTCAAGCGATTGTAATACCCAGACAATCTGAGTACATGCACACTGCTTGAGCTATTCTCGTCAATCTTTTTAGCTATAGAACTTTGTTGGAGACTTCATATCTCTCAACTCGGGTATTTGCTTGAAATATTAACTTAAACTCCTGGAACATATCATATGGTCCATGACGTTCAAAACGTCTTTGAAGTCCCGATTCTAAGCCATTTAAGCATGGTGCACTAAACTATCAAGTAGTCATCATATTGAGCTAGCCAAATGTTCATAACATCTGCATCTGCTCCTGCAATAGGTTTGTCACCTAGCGGTGCATCAAAGACATAATTCTTTTATGCAGCAATGAGGATAAACCTCAGATCACGGATCCAATCCGCACCATTGCTACTAACATCTTTCAACTTAGTTTTCTCTAGGAACATATCAAAAATAAAGCAGGGGAGCTAAACGTGAGCTATTGATCTACAACATAGATATGCTAATACTACCAAGACTAAGTTCATGATAAATTAAAGTTCAATTAATCATATTACTTAAGAACTCCCACTTACATAGACATCCCTCTAATCTTCTAAGTGATCACGTGATCCATATCAACTAAACCATGTCTGATCATCACGTGAGATGGAGTAGTTTCAATGGTGAACATCACTATGTTGATCATATCTACTATATGATTCACGCTCGACCTTTCGGTCTCCGTGTTCCGAGGCCATATCTGTTATATGCTAGGCTCGTCAAGTTTAACCTGAGTATTCCGCGTGTGCAACTGTTTTGCACCCGTTGTATTTGAACGTAGAGCCTATCACACCCGATCATCACGTGGTGTCTCAGCACGAAGAACTTTCGCAACGGTGCATACTCAGGGAGAACACTTATACTTTGATAATTTAGTGAGGGATTCATCTTATAATGCTACCGTCAATCAAAGCATAATAGGATGCATAAAAGATAAACATCACATGCAATCAATATAAGTGATATGATATGGCCATCATCATCTTGTACTTGTGATCTCCATCTCCGAAGTACCGTCATGATCACCATCATCACCGGCGCGACACCTTGATCTCCATCGTAGCATCGTTGTCGTCTCGTCAATCTTATGCTTCCATGACTATCGCTACCGCTTAGTGATAAAGTAAAGCATTACAGCGCGATTGCATTGCATACAATAAAGCGACAACCATATGGCTCCTGCCAGTTGCCGATAACTCGGTTACAAAACATGATCATCTCATACAATAAAATTTAGCATCATGTCTTGACCATATCACATTACAACATGCCTTGCAAAAACAAGTTAGACGTCCTCTACTTTGTTGTTGCAAGTTTTACGTGGCTGCTACGGGCTTAGCAAGAACCGTTCTTACCTACGCATCAAAACCACAACGATAGTTTGTCAAGTTGGTGATGTTTTAACCTTCGCAAGGACCGGGCGTAGCCACACTTGGTTCAACTAAAGTTGGAGAAACTGACACCCGCCAGCCACCTGTGTGCAAAGCACGTCGGTAGAACCAGTCTCGCATAAGCGTACGCGTAATGTCGGTCTGGGCCGCTTCATCCAACAATACCTCCGAACCAAAGTATGACATGCTGGTAAGCAGTATGACTTATATCACCCACAACTCACTTGTGTTCTACTCGTGCATAACATCATCGCATAAAACCTAGGCTCGGATGCCACTGTTGGGTAACGTAGTAATTTCAAAAAAATTCCTACGCACATGCAAGATCATGGTGATGCATAGCAACGAGAGGGGAGAGTGTTGTCTACGTACCCTCGTAGACTGGAAGCGGAAGCGTTAGCACAACGTGGTTGATGTAGTCGTACGTCTTCACGGCCCGACCGATCAAGCACCGAAACTATAGTGCCTCCGAGTTCTAGCACACGTTCAGCTCGATGACGATCCCCAGACTCCGATCCAGCAGAATGTCGGGGAAGAGTTCCGTCAGCACGATGACGTGGTGACGACCTTGATGTTCTACCGTCGCAGGGCTTCGCCTAAGCACCTTTACAATATTATCGAGGATTATGGTCGAATAGGCCACCGCACACGGCTAAGAGATCAATGATCAATTGTTGTATCTTTGGGGTGCCCCCCTGCACCCGTATATAAAGGAGCAAGGGAGGAGGAGGCCGGCCCTAGGAGGGGGCGCACCAACTGTGGAGTCCTACTAGGACTCCCTAGTCCTAGTAGGATTCCACCTCCCATATGGAATAGGAAAAGAGGAAGGGAAAAGGAGAAGGAAGGAAGGGGGCGCCCCCTTCCATAGTACAATTCGGACCAGACCAAGGGGAGGGGTGCGGCCACCCTTGAGGCCCGTTTCCTTCTTTCCCGTATGGCCCAATAAGGCCCAATACGTATTCCCGTAACTCTCCGGTACTCCGAAAAATACCCGAATCATTCGGAACCTTTCCAATGTCCGAATATAGTCGTCCAATATATCAATCTTTACGTCTCGACCATTTTGAGACTCCTCGTCATGTCCCCGATCTCATCCGGGACTCCGAACTCCTTCGGTACATCAAAACTCATAAACTCATAATATAACTGTCATCGAAACCTTAAGCGTGCGGACCCTACAGGTACAAGAACTATGTAGACATGACCGAGACACGTCTCCGGTCAATAACCAATAGCGGAACCTAGATGTTCATATTGGCTCCCACATATTCTACGAAGATGTTTATCGGTCAAACCGCATAACAACATACGTTGTTCCCTTTGTCATTGTTATGTTACTTGCCCGAGATTCGATTGTCAGTATCTCAATACCTAGTTCAATCTCCTTACCGGCAAGTCTCTTTACTCATTCTATAATACATCATCCTGCAACTAACTCATTAGTTGCAATGCTCGCAAGGCTTATAGTGATGTGCATTACCGAGTGGGCCCAGAGATACCTCTCCGACAATCAGAGTGACAAATCCTAATATCGAAATACGCCAACCCAACAAGTACCTTCGGAGACACCTGTAGAGCACCTTTATAATCACCCAGTTACGTTGTGACGTTTGGTGGCACACAAAGTGTTCCTCCGGTAAATGGGAGTTGCATAATCTCATAGTCATTGGAACATGTATAAGTTATGAAGAAAGCAATAGTAACAAACTAAACGATCAAGTGCTAAGCTAACGGAATGGGTCAAGTCAATCACATCATTCTCCTAATGATGTGATCCCGTTAACCAAATGACAACTCATGTCTATGGTTAGGAAACATCACCATCTTTGATCCACGAGCTAGTCAAGTAGAGGCATACTAGTGACACTCTGTTCGTCTATGTATTCACACATGCATTATGTTTCCGGTTAATACAATTCTAGCATGAATAATAAACATTTATCATGATATAAGGAAATAAATAATAACTTTATTATTGCCTCTAGGGCATATTTCCTTCAGTCTCCCACTTGCACTAGAGTCAATAATCTAGTTCACATTGCCATGTGATTTAACATCAATGGTTCACATCACCATGTGATTAACACCCATAGTTCACATCGACATGTGACCAACACCCAAAGGGTTTACTAGAGTCAATAATCTAGTTCACATCACTATGTGATTAACACCCAAAGAGTACTGAGGTGTGATCATGTTTTGCTTGTGAGAGAAGTTTAGTCAACGGGTCTGCCACATTCAGATCCGTAAGTATTTTGCAAATTTCTATGTCAACAATGCTCTGCATGGAGCTGCTCTAGCTAATTGCTCCCACTTTCAATATGTATCCAGATTGAGACTTAGAGTCATCTGGATCAGTGTCAAAACTTCCATCGACGTAACCCTTTATGACGAACCTTTTGTCACCTCCATAATCGAGAAACATATCCTTATTCCACTAAGGATAATTTTGACCAATGTCGAGTGATCTACTCCTAGATCACTATTGTACTCCCTTGCCAAACTCAGGGCAGGGTATACAATAGGTCTGGTACACAGCATGGCATACTTTATAGAACCTATGGCTGAGGCATAGGGAATGACTTTCATTCTCTCGCTATCTTTTGCCGTGGTTGGGTTTTGAGTCTTACTCAAGTTCACACCTTTGTAACACAGGCAAGAACTCCTTCTTTGACTGTTCCATTTTGAACTACGTCAAAATCTTGTTAAGGTATGTACTCATTGAAAAACTTATCAAGCATCTTGATCTATCTCTATAGATCTTGATGCTCAATATGTAAGTAGCTTCACCGAGGTCTTTCTTTGAAAAACTCCTTTCAAACATTCCTTTATGCTTTGCAGAATAATTCTACATTATCTCCGGTCAACAATATGTCTTTCACATATACTTATCAGAAATGTTGTAGTGCTCCCACTCACTTTCTTGTAAATACAGGCTTCACCGCAAGTCTGTATAAAACTATATGCTTTGATCAACTTATCAAAGCATATATTCCAACTCCGAGATGCTTGCACCAGTCCATAGATGGATCGCTGGAGCTTGCATATTTTGTTAGTACCTTTAGGATTGACAAAACCTTCTGGTTGCATCATATACAACTCTTCTTTAATAAATCCATTAAGGAATGCAGTTTTGTTTATCCATTTGCCAGATTTCATAAAATGCGGCAATTGCTAACATGATTCAGACAGACTTAAGCATCGATACGAGTGAGAAACTCTCATCGTAGTCAACACCTTGAACTTGTCGAAAACCTTTTTGCGTCACTTCTAGCTTTGTAGATAGTAACACTACTATCAACGTCCGTCTTCCTCTCGAAGATCCATTTAATATCAATGGCTCGCCGATCATTAGGCAAGTCAATCAAAGTCCATTCTTTGTTCTCATACATGGATCTCATCTCAGATTTCATGGCCTCAAGCCATTTCGCGGAATCTGGGCTCATCATCGCTTCCTCATAGTTCGTAGGCTCGTCATGGTCAAGTAACATGACCTCCAGAACAGGATTATCGTACCACTCTGGTGCGGATCTCACTCTGGTTTACCTACGAGGTTCGGTTGTAACTTGATCTGAAGTTACATGATCATCATCATTAGCTTCCTCACTAATTGGTGTAGTAGTCACACAAACAGATTTCTGTGATGAACTACTTTCCAATAAGGGAGCAGGTATAGTTACCTCATCAAGTTCTACTCTCCTCCCACTCACTTCTTTTGAGAGAAACTCCTTTTCTAGAAAGGATCCATTCAAAGCAACGAATATATTGCCTTCGGATCTATGATAGAAGGTGTACCCAACATTTTATTTTGGGTATCCTATGAAGACGCACTTCTCCGATTTGGGTTAGAGCTTATCAGGTTGAAACTTTTTCACATAAGCATTGCAACCTCAAACTTTAAGAAACGACAGCTTAGGTTTCTAATGGGGAGTGTTGTCTACGTACCCTCGTAGACCGGAAGCGGAAGCGTTAGCACAACGTGGTTGATGTAGTCGTACGTCTTCACGGCCCGACCGATCAAGCACCGAAACTACGGCACCTCCGAGTTCTAGCACACGTTCAGCTCGATGACGATCCCCGGACTCCGATCCAGCAGAATGTCGGGGAAGAGTTCCGTCAGCACGATGACGTGGTGACGACCTTGATGTTCTACCGTCGCAGGGCTTCGCCTAAGCACCGCTACAATATTATCGAGGATTATGGTGGAAGGGGGCACCGCAGACGGCTAAGAGATCAAAGATCAATTGTTGTATCTTTGGGGTGCCCCTTCACCCGTATATAAAGGAGCAAGGGAGGAGGAGGAGGCCGGCCCTAGGAGGGGGCGCGCCTAGTGTGGAGTCCTACTAGGACTCCCTAGTCCTAGTAGGATTCCAACTCCCATATGGAATAGGAAAAGAGGAAGGGAAAAGGAGAAGGAAGGAATGGGGCGCCCCCCTTCCCTAGTCCAATTCGGACCATACCAAGGGGAGGGGTGCGGCCACCCTTGAGGCCCTTTTCCTTCTTTCCCGTATGGTCCAATAAGGCCCAATACGTATTCACGTAACTCTCTGGTACTCCGAAAAATACCCGAATCACTCAGAACCTTTCTGATGTCCGAATATAGTTGTCCAATATATCGATCTTTACGTCTCGACCATTTCGAGACTCCTCGTCATGTCCCCGATCTCATCCGGGACTCCGAACTCCTTCGGTACACCAAAATGCATAAACTCATAATATAACTGTCATCGAAACCTTAAGCGTGCGGACCCTACGGGTTCGAGAACTATGTAGACATGACCGAGACACGTCTCCGGTCAATAACCAATAGCGGAACCTGGATGCTCATATTGGCTCCCACATATTCTTTGAAGATCTTTATCGGTCAAACCGCATAACAACATACGTTGTTCCCTTCGTCATTGGTATGTTACTTGCCCGAGATTCGATCGTCGGTATCTAAATACCTAGTTCAATCTCGTTACCGGCAAGTCTCTTTACTCATTCTGTAATACATCATCCTGCAACTAACTCATTAGTTGCAATGCTTGCAAGGCTTATAGTGATGTGCATTACCGAGTGGGCCCAGAGATACCTCTCCGACAATCAGAGTGACAAATCCTAATCTCGAAATAGGCCAACCCAACAAGTACCTTCGGAGACACCTGTAGAGCACCTTTATAATCACCCAGTTACGTTGTGACGTTTGGTGGCACACAAAGTGTTCCTCCGGTAAACGAGAGTTGCATAATCTCATAGTCATAGGAACATGTATAAGTTATGAAGAAAGCAATAGGAACAAACTAAACGATCAAGTGCTAAGCTAACGGATTGGGTCAAGTCAATCACATCATTCTCCTAATGATGTGATGCCGTTAATCAAATGACAACTCATGCCTATGGTTAGGAAACATAACCATCTTTGATCAACGAGCTAGTCAACTAGAGGCATACTAGTGACACTCTGTTTGTCTATGTATTCACACATGTATTATGTTTCCGGTTAATACAATTCTAGCATGAATAATAAACACTTATCATGATATAAGGAAATAAATAATAACTTTATTATTGCCTCTAGGGCATATTTCCTTCACCTGTGTATGTTTTGTAGAATGCCCTATCTGAATTGGGCTCCCAATTAACTGATGCAAAGACCCGAGTGGCGGATCAAGAGGCGGAAATCAAGTTTGCTGATTCTAAACTTCAATTGAGTCTTGCTGAGACGGAAAAATTGAAAACCAGCTTGACGGCCAAAAAGAAATCCTGGGCCGAAGAAAAGACGCTGCTGACACAACGCGCTGAAAAAGCTGAAGCGACTCTTGAGGAGGTTACCATGGAGCTTACCGGCTTAAAGAACCGGGTGTCTCAAATGGTTTCCGCCATCTTTGGTAAGCCATATGTACTGATCTTTTTGTACCTTCTTTTGACCCAGAATATAAACCGCCTGCTGACCCCTTGTTTAAAAAAATATGTGCAGGCCCGCGAAGCAAAAATCTGAGCCAAGATAATGTGACTAAACTGAAGGCGGTCTATACCTTTGTGGAGCAGTTGTACACTGGCGCTCAACGAGCACTTGCTATTATTTCTCCTGCCAACCAAGGACCCAACCGGCTCAGTGATGTCTTGAAAAAATGATCAATCTTACCCACCAGGTTTCAAGAAGTCAAACGATCCTGTGCCAGAGCCGGAGCTTTGACTGCCTTGAGCCGCTCCAAAGCTTGGGTGCCAGATCTAGACCCGACGGATGTAGCCAGGGGGTACCCTACCATGAAGGAAGACGGGTCTCTATTTGAGCAGGATGACTTCGTTGCTTGCGTGAGGGGAGTTCGACCTTGGGCTACCATTCTTGGAGATGAGACCAACATTGACAAGTATCAGCGGGGTTTTGATTTGGAGAATAAGAAGATGGCGACTCCCTCTTACAAGGTGACAGACCTTATCCCGCTGGTTCGTCAACATACGTTTGCTCCAGAAGTTGATCCGGCTGGCTTGATTGATGATGAAGCAGAGTTCATTGCCGTGAACGGCTTTGACTGGTCCAATCCCAGCTTCCAATTAACAGAAGGAGGTGAACCGGCGAGGGAAGAGTGAGAACCATCTTTGTGGGCTCTTTAAAGCCTTGTAATAGATTTAGCTTGAAACAACTTCATATTTTGCCTATGCCATCGTGCATAAGATGTTGTGTGTGACTCTTTGCTTCCTGATGTCAATATATGCGTCACATTTATGGTTATCTCTGTAATATTTCGGCTCTATTCCTGTAGAAAAGGAAAAAACCGGCTTGGCGGTTTAGCACCGAACGGGTCAGAATACTCGGTACATGACCAATGGTTTTATCATAGTAGAAAAACAGAACCAGACGTGAAAATAAACAAGATTGAAACAACCGTTGATTAACACAAAAATAAACTGTTCATAAATAACAGTCATACATGTATCTTTTGTATCTGGACCACCGGTTTACATGACCCAGTCCTTTTTTTGAGAAGTCAATGCTTCTTCATGCCTGATGATCATCATGCCTTGGCGGCTTATTGTCAAATAGTCAAGCCGGTGAAAAGACCGTGTTGATCGTTTAAAATTCAGACAATAAAAGACCAATAAGGCAAATAACAGTTTGCAAACAATATAAATTAACCTTGTAACTGAAAGTTGGGGATTTCTGATTCGAATACGATCGGTAAACCAGACCAAAAGGGTTAAGCTAAGATTCAAATACGATCATATAGCCCCCAGTGGCTTTGGCGTTGCGCCGATCAAGAGGGTACCGACAGCTATGTTCTCGTTGGTTCGAATACGACCTATGTTTGAACAGGAAGCCCCCAAATGACCTTGAGAGGTTTTTAATGACCCTGATTCGAATACGATCCAAGTTGGAGCCAAAAGGGGTAAGCTATGATTCGGATACGATCAAGAAGCCCCCTAGTGAGTTTGGCTTTGAGCCGATCAAGAGGGTTACCACAACTATGTTCTCTTTGGTTCGAATATGACCTATGTTTGAACAGGAAGCACCCAAGTGATCATGAGGTTTACAGCTAGATTCGAATATGATCATAAGCTGGACCAAAAAGGTTAAACTTGATTCAGATATGATCAGCTCCTTAATAGTCATTTAAATAGTGAAAAAGAGTAAAGATATATAATCTTTGAAAAGGAAAAGGACAGAGGTCCTGCTTTATTACTTATCATAGTATATACAACGTCAAAGTATGTACATGACAGAGCCGGTGGCTTAGGTGTAGTATGGCCAAAGTTGAGCAATGTTCCACGGCTGGCCTCCTCCGACTTACGTGAGTCTTTGTGTTCTCGGATGTCGATGAGGTAATATGACCCGTTGTTTAAATTCTTGCTGACCACAAAGGGTCCTTCCCAAGGCGGGGATAGCTTGTGTGCATCTGACAGATCCTGGATGAGCCAGAGCACCAGGTCACCTTCTTGAAAAGTCCTGGACTTAACCTGGCGGCTATGATAAAGGTGCAGGTCCTGTTGGTAAATCGCTGATCGAGCCGCTGCTAAGTCTCTCTCCTCATATAACAAGTCAAGTGCATCCTGTCGGGCTTGTTCATTATTAGCTTCAACATAAGCCGCCACATGAGGCGAGTCATGACGGATGTCACTAGGCAGCACCGCTTCCGCTCCATAAACCATGAAGAAAGGTGTATAACCTGTAGACCTGTTAGGAGTGGTGTTGATACTCCATAGCACCGAGGGTAACTCTTCTACCCAACAACCCAGCGTCCGCTGCAAGGGAACCATAAGCCAGGGTTTGAGACCTTTTAAAATTTCCTGATTTGCTCTCTCAGCCTGCCCATTACATTGAGGGTGGGCTAAAGAAGAAACATCCACCCGGATGTGCTCTCTTCGACAAAACTCCTCCATAGCCCCTTGGGACAAATTAGTGCCATTATCAGTGATAATGTTGTGTGGAAAACCAAAGCGAAAAATCACCTTTTTCATGAACTGAACCGCCGTGGCTGCATCACACTTACTCACTGGCTCTGCCTCCACCCATTTTGTGAATTTGTCAACTGCCACTAAAAGATGTGTCTTTTTATCCTTGGACCTTTTGAAAGGTCCAACCATGTCAAGCCCCCAGACTGCAAATGGCCAAGTGATTGGAATCATCCGCAATTCCTAAGCCGGCACATGCGCTCGTCGTGCAAATTTTTGACATCCATCACATCTACTGACTAGATCCTCTGCATCAGCATGAGCCGTCAACCAGTAAAAACCATGACGAAAAGCTTTTGCCACAAAAGATTTTGACCCGGCGTGATGACCACAATCCCCTTCATGGATCTCACGAAGTATTTCTTGGCCTTCTTCAGGAGAAACACACCGCTGAAACGCTCCAGTAATGCTGCGATGGTATAACTCTCCGTCAAAAATCGTCATTGACTTGGACCGCCGGGTTATCTATCGGGCCAGGGTCTCATCCTCTGGCAACTCGCCCCGAGTCATGTAAGCCAAGAATGGTACTGTCCAATCTGGGAAGACGTGTAGAGCTGCCACCAACTGTGCCTCCGGGTCAGGAACGGCCAAATCTTCCTCTGTAGGTAACTTAACAGACGGGTTATGCAAAACATCCAAAAAGGTGTTAGGTGGCACCGGCTTAAGCTGAGATCCCAACCGGCTTAAGGCATCAGCCGCTTCATTCTTTCTACGGTCAATGTGTTCCACTTGATAACCTTTAAAATGTCCTACAACAGCGTCGACTTCACGGTGATAAGCCGCCATGAGAGGATCCTTGGAATCCCACTTGCCTGACACCTGTTGAGCCACCAAATCTGAATCGCCAAGGCACCGGACCCGGCTCAGACTCATTTCTTTAGCCATTCGAAGACCATGGAGCAAGCCTTCATATTCTGCTGCGTTGTTAGTACAAGGAAACATCAATCGCAACACATAACAAAACTTGTCACCTCGAGGGGGAAGTTAACACAACTCCAACCCCCGAGCCTTCCAACTATCTGGACCCATCAAAGTGAATCGTCCAATATGTGTTGTCTGGTTTCTCCTCTGGCATCTGCATCTCTGTCCAGTCATTAATAAAGTCAACCAGCACTTGAGATTTGATCGCAGTACGTGGCACATACTTCAACCCATGAGACCCAAGTTCAATGGCCCACTTGGCGACTCGTCCAGTAGCTTCTCTATTTTGAATGATGTCTCCCAAAGGAGCAGAGCTAACCATAGTGATTGGGTGACCCTGAAAGTAATCTATGAGCTTCCGGCTTGCCATGAACACCCCATACACGAGCTTCTGCCAATGTGGATATCTTTGTTTAGATTTAATCAACACTTCACTGACGTAGTAAACCGGCCGTTGGACCGGATGCTCCTTGCGGGCCTCCTTGCGTTCCAACACAATGGCCACACTAACAGCTCATGAGTTAGCAGCTACGTATAACAATAACAACTCTTTCTCAACCGGAGCAGCAAGAACCGGCGGCTCAGCAAGCTGTTTCTTCAGATCCTCAAAGGCAGAATTTGCATCTTCACTCCAAACAAAGTCATCCGTCTTTTTCATCATCTGATGCAAAGGCATCGCCTTCTCCCCTAACCGGCTTATGAACCGGCTCAGAGCAGCAACACGACCCGCCAGCCGTTGAACGTCATTGATGCACGCTGGTTTGGCCAGGTATGTGATTGCCTTAATTATCTCCGGGTTAGCTTCAATACCTCTATTGGACACCAAAAAACCCAAGAGTTTGCCAGCTGGGACTCCAAAAACACACTTGGCTGGGTTAAGCAGCATATTGTAGACCCGGAGGTTATCAAAGGTCTCCTTCAGATCTGTTACCAAGGTTTCCTCTTTTCTGGACCTCACCACTATATCATCCACATAAGCATGAACATTACACCCAATCTGATTGTGAAGGCAATTCTGCACACACCGTTGATAAGTCGCCTGGGCACTCTTAAGCCCAAAAGGCAAAGACACATAGCAGAAGGCTCCAAACGGAGTGATAAAAGCTGTCTTCTCCTGGTCCTTGATTGCCATCTTGATCTAATGATAACTTGAATAAGCATCCAGAAAACTTAAACGCTCACAATTTGCCGTAGCATCAATGATCTGATCAATACTAGGGAGAGCAAAAGGGTCAGGTGGACAAGCTTTGTTTAAATCGGTGTAATCCACACACATATGCCAGGTGCCGTTCTTCTTGAGTACAAGCACCGAGTTAGCCAACCACTCTGGGTGAAAAACTTCCACAATGAACCCGGCCGCCAAGAGCCGGACCACCTCTTCTCCTATGGCCTTGCGTTGTTCCTCATTAAACCGCTGAAGGAACTGCCTGACCGGCTTAAACTTTGGATCAATGTTAAGAGTGTGCTCAGCGAGTTCTCTCGGGACACCCGGCATCTCAGAAGGATTCCATGCGAAGATGTCCCGATTCTCATGGATGAACTCGATGAGCGCGCTTTCCTGTTTTGGATCCAAGTTGGCACTGATGATGAACTGTTTGGATGAATCGCCTGGCACAAAATCAACCATTTTGGTGTCATCAGCCGACTTGAATTTCAGTACCGGTTCATGCTCCGTAGTTGGCTTCTTCAAAGACGTCATGTCCGCCGGGTCAACATTATCTTTATAAAAACTTCAACTCAGCATAAGCGGCATCACCTTCTTCACATTCTAGGGCTATTTTCTGGCTTCCATGTACTATAATGGTGCCTTTATAACCCGGCATCTTAAGCTGTAGATATACATAACACGGCCGAGCCATGAATTTGGCGTAAGCCGGCCGTCCAAACAGAGCATGATATGGGCTTTTGATCTTAACCACTTCAAAAGTTAACTTATCAGCCCTGGAATCATATTCATCCCCAAAGGCCACTTCCAGTTCAATCTTACCAACTGGGCATGCCGACTTGCCAGGGACAACACCATGAAAAACAGTGTTGGATTGCTTAAGACTTTTATCAGTCAACCCCATCCGACGAAACATCTCATAATAGAGGATGTTGATTCTACTGCCTCCGTCCATGAGCACCTTAGTGAACTTATATCCACCAACCTGGGGTGCCACCACCAAGGCCAAGTGACCCGGATTATCAACCCGGGGAGGGTGATCTTCTCTGCTCCACACAATAGGTTGTTTTGACCACCTCAAATAACGTGGGATTGCCGGCTCAACAGCATTGACAGCCCTCATATGAAGCTTCTGATCCCTCTTGCATAAACTAGTGGTAAACACGTGGTACTGCCCCCTACTCAACTGTTTTGGGTTACTCTGATACCCAGATTGTTGTTGCTGATTATTTTGGCCGGGTTGCTGATTATAACTGCCCTGGTTACCCTGATGGCCTTGACCGTGAAAACCGCCTCCGCTTGACCCGGCGCCCGGGCCCTGAAAGCCGCCTCCGCCTGAACCGCCGCCAGGTCCGTGGCTACCATCAAACATGTTAGAATTTTTAAATGCCTTCATGATCGTACAGTCCTTCCACAGATGGGTAGCTGGCTTCTCCCGGGTGCAATGCCGACAAGGTTCATTCAGTAGTTTCTCGAGGGTGGGATCTGACCCGCCTAACCGGGGGGGTTGCCTACCCTTGCGTCGTTGGTTGTTTCCTTGTGCATTGGTGTTAGCCACAAACTCGTCAGCCTTACGTTTATTACCTCCTTGATTTGCCGGGTTATGCTGGTGACCCTTGCCGTTGCCGTCCTTCTTTCCCTTCCTTGTTTTTTCTTCATCAGACGCGGGATCCTTGGTACTATCAGAATCAACATACTTGACCAGAGCCGCCATCAACTGGCCCATGTCATTGCAGTCACGCTTGAGCCTCCCCAGCTTCTGCTTCAGAGGTTCAAAACGGTAATTTTTCTCCAACATTAAGACTGCCGAGCCGGCATCCATCTTATCAGATGAATGTATTATCTCCTTGACTCGGCACACCCAATGGGTTGTGGACTCACCTTCCTCTTGCTTACAATTAGTCAGGTCCATGATTGACATAGGTTGTTTGCATGTGTCTTTGAAGTTCTGAATGAACCGGGCTTTTAATTCCACCCATGAGCCGATGGAATTGGGGGGTAATCCTTTCAACCAAGTGTGAGTCGTTCCATCCAACATCATAGTGAAATACTTAGCCATTGTTGCATCGCTGACTTCCAACAGCACCATCACCATCTCATAACTCTCAATCCAGGCCCCAAGCCGCAAGTTGGCTATGTAATTAGGCACCTTACGAGGCCCCTTGAAGTCTTTTGGCAAGCGCTCATTAAGTATAGCCGGCACCAGGCAAGGGACACCTCCTGTTCTTGTGGCTACTCCTGCCTCAAGAGAGGTTGCTGGATAAGCCAGAAATGTTTGATGAGCCGCCTGCTCAGCTGCCAGTTGAACCGCCTGCTCAGCCTCTTGATGGATCCTCTCCTGATCCGCTAAGTTAAGGGATCCAGCTTGCACCAGCTCATGGCTGCGCGGTTGGTTACGGCGTTGAGCGTTGCTTGACATATCAGTTGAGTCCATATGCCTGCTATAGCTCGGGCTCGGGCTCAGGCAAGGGGTTGAATGGATTTTGTCTCGACTGTAAGAGTACGCATCCTGCTGCGCCAGAGCCGTCTGAAGAAGTTCTCTCACCCTTCGTGTTTAGATTGCTGTCGGAGAGTCGCCTTCCATCGGGAGAGCCGCCAAACAAGCTGACGCAGCAATGGGGTTTTCCAAAGGATTGGAGAAGTGACCCGATGGTGTTGGCACATAACGAGGCGGAGCGGTACTCATACGAGGTGGTTCCATGGCCCGCGGTTGAACCGGCGCTCCGGGTGTCGTGATCCGATTTGCCTCCGACGGGTTACTTGGACCGGCCCCGGGTGTGTGGAAAAGGTTCCTAGGATCAAGCGTTAGAGGTAGACGTGACTGAGTTTTCTGATGCCTTCTCCTCATGACCTCATTTGACGCGTTCAGATCCACCGAGAGCCAGAAAGTCTCCGCTTGAAGCTGCTGAGCCCGAGCGTCCAAAGTCGCCCATTCCGCGGTCATCCTGACCTCTTCTGCTGCTAAATTTTCCTTGGCCTGTGCCATCTCTTCGCGTACCCGTGCCACCTCCGCGTCATGCTGAGCTTTATCCGCCGGCTCTATCACGGCAGTCAACAGAGCCGTCAGCTTATCCA
The DNA here is from genome assembly GCA_034509565.1 of Triticum monococcum. Classification (NCBI taxonomy): domain Eukaryota; kingdom Viridiplantae; phylum Streptophyta; class Magnoliopsida; order Poales; family Poaceae; genus Triticum; species Triticum monococcum. The sequence continues at coordinate 74,260,921 of CM067843.1, forward strand.
TGAGGTCCATTAGCATCTGAGCCGGGGGCGCGCGGGGTCTCCTGACCCGGCCGCTGCCGACCCGGTGGTTATAGCTGCTGCAGCCATGGAGTTCCGCCCGGGCTGAGTGCCTGCCGTGAAGACTCCGGCTCGATTCGGCGGCTCAAAGGGGTCCGGAATACTGCTGCCATCAGAATAGTCCCCAAGCATGTCATCCTGCAACTGATACAAAGAATCTGTCTCGCCTGTTGATGACGTAGCGTCAGAACAGATGGCTGTCTCACCGCCATCCACTGATCCTTCCGAGTATTCACCTCCATGGATGCAACCCACAAAGGCATACTTTACGGTGGGTCGGGCCCGGGCGGGTCTCGCGGGCTGAGCCGTCTCGATGATGTTGGTGCAGATGTCCGGCTCAGGGCCTGATTCGCCGGTCCGGCCGATGAAGACATGAATCCCGCCGAAGGGGACCCGGTACCCGTACTCAATTGAGCCGGCCTCGGGGCCCCAGCCTTAGTCCTTGATGTAGAGCTTTCTGCGACGACTCTTGGTCATCCGGCCCACAACGTATCCCTTGAGCCCTTCGAAGTTGCCCTTCAAGAACTCAAATCCACCGTGCGCTGGCCCCATGGTGGGCGCCAACTGTTGTGGAATTGTCATGGCAGATGTCCTAGCAAAAGGACTTAGTCGTAGGGCCATCGCAACTTGGAAGCTTAAAGGGGTTAATCGGGAGAAAGTACATGAGAGGTTTTATACTAGTTCAGCACCTTACGATGAAGATAAAAGCCTACGTCTAGTTGTGTTAGAATTGCTGGGGTTTCAATCACCAAGAGGCTAATCCACTGGCTTGGTTATCGATCTCTTGTTTCTTTTTTTCCTAAGCCGCCACCGGGTCGTCCCCTTATATACACGGGTCGACGCCTCGCGGCCTACAGAGTCCCGGCTGGTTCATAAAACGTGTCCGGCTCGGTGACTTCTTTGTATGCCTTTCTTTACAAGTCTTTCTTTACATACGGCGGTTTACAATATTGGTCCTTAAGCCACCTCTGGGCTTAAGCATTCTACAAGTCTTAATAAACTGTAGCCTTGAATACTACCGGGCTTCTTTTGTATCCCGTCGTTGGGTTGACCCGGCCCCTCCTGGGTGGGTCTTACCTGGTAGCTATATTCCCAATAGAATTACTCAAGCACGGCGGTGAGCATCATGAAATTGGTGATGGAGGATGGTTGATGATGACGATGGCGATGGATTCCCCACTCCGGAGCTCCGAACGGACTCCAGATTAGCCCTCCCAAGAGGTTTTGGGGCTTGGCGGCGGCTCCGTATCGTAAAACGTGACGAATCCTTCTTCTCTATTTTTTCCTCCCCGAAAGTCAATATATAGAGTTGGGGTTAAGGTCGGAGGAGCTCTAGGGGGCCCACGAGGTAGGGGGCACGACCAGGGGTGTGGGCCCCCTGGCCTTCATCTTTTGCCAGTATTTTTTATTATTTCCAAAAATACGCTCCATGAAGTTTTAGGTCATTCCGAGAACTTTTGTTTCTGCACATAAATAACACCATGAGAATTCTATTGAAAACAGTGTCAGTCCGGGTTAGTTTCATTCAAATCATGCAAGTTAGAGTCCAAAATAAGGGCAAAAGTGTTTGGAAAAGTAGATAGGACGGAGACATATCAAATCTATGCATAGGGGTTGATGCATGTTTTTATTATCTTTTCTCCGATAGAAACTTTGGGGTCTCCTTGTACTTCTTTGTGTTGGATTGAGTATTATGAATATAAATTTGCTTTGGTGTTATTTTAGTACGACTCTAGGATAGATCGAACGGAAATAATAGCTTTGTGTTATTTTAGTACGAACTCTTGAATAGATCGAACAGAAAGAATAGCTTTGGGGTGGTTTAGTACCCTACAAACAATTTCTATCTTTTGTTCTCCGCTAATAGGAACTTGGGAGTGATTATTTATTGCACTTTGAGGGATAATCATATGATCCAACTATGTTAGCACTGTTGAGAGATTGCACTAGTGAAAGTACGGACCCTAGGCCCTGTTTTTAAGCATTGCAATACCGTTTTTGTGCCCGTTTACTATTTGCTACCTTTCTGTTTTTTTATTTATTTAGATTATAAAAATATATTTCTATCATCTATATTACACTTTAATCACCATCTCTTCACCGAACTAGTGCACCTATACAATTTGCCATTGTATTGCGTGTGTTGGGGACACAAGAGATTTCTTTTATTTGGTTGCAGGCTCGTTTGAGAGAGACCATCTTCATCCTACACCTCTCATAGATTGATAAACCTTAGGTCATCCACTTGAGGGAAAATTTCTACTGTCCTACAAAACTCTGCGGTTGGAGGCCCAACACGTGTCTACAAGAATAAAGTTGCGTAGTAGACATCACATACCCACGGGAAGGGAACGAATGGAACACGGGGCATATGAATCCATTTGTTAATAGTAATTTTAAAATGGTCGAAACATCATGAAAATTGCTGGCAGCAAACTTGATAAAGCATTACACTGACCTAAAAAATTTAAGTCAAAATCAGCACTATATTAGAGGCACTATTCACTCTATATTGTCTTGGACAATTCATTTTTATGCTCAGAATTTTTATGGGGAGTTTTTTGTTGGTGATTTTCTTTATGAGTAGGCCAACATGTCAAATTCATTCAAAAAAACTTTTGTTGTATTTTCCCATAGTTGACTTTTTTGAGTCAAAATCAGCACTATATTAGAGGCACTATTCACTCTATATTGACTTTTTTGAAATGCTAAAAAATCCTAGAAAATAGTTTATGGGGTTCATCTACAACAAGGTGTATCCTTGTATTTTCCCATACCCAAGAGACTAATTAAGGACATTTATAGTGACATGGAAGGAGTATAAAAATGATGCATTAAGCATACTCGCATGTCGCATCCTTTTTTCTTGACACCCTGACCATAGAACAATACCTCTACGGTATATTTTCATTAATAGTTAAAATATGTATAAGAAAACAAGGCTACAAAGCCTCAACCAATGCCAGTGGGTTCTAACATAGTACGATAAAATTACATATTGTTATCCATCCAGAACTGGATCTTGCTTGCCTTGGTAGCCTTTGCTCTCAGCATGAGCACTTTGAGACCTTCTCTCATGTAATATTTCCAGCACAAAGGGTGAGCCATTGCCTGTTTGAAAATCTTGTCATTTCTCATGGGCCAAATACTCCAACAGCTAGTAATGATGACGTCAATTCCACACGCCTTTGGGAGAACTGACAAAGCCAAACAAAACTCATCAAAATTTGAGATACCTCTTCTCTTTGCAGGTGTAACATCCCAAATTTTCAATTTGGAATGTTATACATTAGATCATTATTGCATATCATATTTTATTCGCTTTTTGCTTGATCCTAGAAATCCTATGCAACTCAAGGACCTAGGGAGAGAGTTGGGGATTTCATTATTTTCATATTTGAGGTTTTCTCGAATTATGAAAAGAGGATCGTTTGATTTTAATTATTTTTCTCTGAATTATATCTTTTATTCAAAGTGAAAGAGAGAGGATAAAATGACTTCCTCAAAATAAAGAAATATCAGAGATTTAATATTAAAATCAAATAAGGTTTTTATTTTGGAGTTTTTCGCTGTTTTATTTGAATTTAGGAAAAATGCGCATTTTTCAAAATTGCATTTAGGCCCCAAATAAATGTTCACTTTGTCCGGCTTGATTTTAGAAGTCGGGGAAAATTTATTTCGGGATTTTTGGAGTCAGTTTAGTATTTCTTTTCTTTCTTTTTCTGCATGTCAAATTATTAAAAAAAAGGTCGACCGACTTAGGGCCGTACTCGGCCAGGACTTCTCGGGCTAGGCCTTTATAAGCCGCCGCCCCGACGCCCGTTACCGCCGCCCCACCCGAAACACTAACCCTAGCCGCCACCCGCCGCCGCCGCCTCCCGTCGCCCGCGCCGGAGCCCGCCGCCCGTGCTGCCGCCCGCGCTGCCCCGCCGGAGCTTGCCGCCGCCGACTCGCCGGATCCCGCCGGAGTTCAAGGTAGCCGCCGTTTTTTTAAATCAACCGGTTTTATTTTGTAAACCCTAGATTCGTTTTTTTCTAGATCCGGTTTGGTTTATTTTTCTTCGGTTTAGTTATTTAGCGAACGGCCGCTTTTACGTTCGTTTTTATGAACGGTTTTCGTCATTTAGCCGCAGACAGCGAACGTTCATTAGCCTGTTCGTCGTTTTTCTTTTTCTCGGATTTTCCGTGATTATTTCTGATCGTGATTTCTGATCCGATTTTCGTTTTAGTTTAACTCTTCGCTCGTTTATCGGAATCAGGCGATTCAAGCGCCTAGAGTTTCTTCTCGAAACCCTCTTTCCGTTTAACCAACTCAAACAAGTTTTTGCTTCTGTAAAATTTGACTTACGTCCAAATTAGTAAACGAAGCTTGTTTCTTTCGCCGTTTGCCTTTCGTCACTTCGTTTGATTTGTTTCTTTTTGCAAACCGGAGTTCTTAAGTTGAACTTTCTGGTTAGATCTCTTATTTGAGTTTTACCTGTGCATTAGATGAGTGCTTATTGTGTGCTTGTTTGTTTGCGATAGAGTACCCGGAGTGCGCCGCTTGCTACTTCGAATCTCTAGGTTTCGCGGATCATCAGCAAGGCAAGTAACACTTTGATCATACCTCTTACTACCTAGTTTTATTGCATTAGATCTATCCTCAAACATTGCATGATTAGGATCTAATTAAATTGTGGGTTTTGGGAAGTAGATGAGGTAGTACCTATTACCTGTTTTATTATCAAACCCTTGGGAGTTACTTCTACGTTTGCTTATATTGCCATGCTATGCTAGTAGATGTGGATTGGGTGAGTGTATCCATGACAGATGTGAGATTGTTAATTAACGGTTTATTTAAGGTGGCAACTTTAACACACATGTGGGTGGATTGAGGCACCTGGGTATTCCAGCGATTGCCTGTTTTTCTTTATGGACCGCCACCCAGGCTCAAAGGGATCATGAGATTATTCATGCTAGAAACTTTCGTGTGCAGCCACAAGGTACTATGGGCTCTAGCATAGTTGATTAAGTCGTGTGAACTCTAACAGTGGTAGACTAGCAGATGTAGGGGAAAGTAGGCGTAACGGTCTACCCGATCGTAAGGTGCTAGCGCTTCTGAAAGACTATGTCTCGGTCATCCGTTTCTCAAACACCATGTACTGCGAGAATTCCAATGGAGGAGATCGAGTCTTGTGGGGAAAAGTGTGCAAACCTCTACAGAGTGTATAAACTAATCATGATTAGTCGTGTCCCGGTTATGGACGTTTTGAGTATCTAGTACTTGGATTATCATGTGAATTTCATCATGTGACTTTAATTAATTTTGTTGGGTTTTAATGATGATGTTTAATTGGGATTGAGAGGGAGTCTACGCTCTCAATGTTTAACAACTACCATGATAGTTAAATAAAATTTATTCCTTTGCAGTAGGGAAAAATTGGCTTTACGCAAAACTGTAACCATAGAGCTTTCCACCAGCCATATATGCATGTAGTATAGCCTATTTTGTTCATTACTCTCTATGTGTTACTTTGCCAGCATATTCCATGTGCTGACCCATTTTCGGGCTGCAGCGTTCATGTTGCAGACTTTTCAGACGACGAGTAAAGAGCTTTAGGTCATGGTTCTATACTCAGTGATGCCGTTGGAGTTGATGGACTCACTTATCTTCCAAGCCTTCCACTATTATCATAATTAGATGGCCTTAAGCCATATTACTTGTAATAAGTTCTCTTTTCAGACACTCGTTGTAATACGTGTGTGATTGCTACTCTGTTATAAATCCTTCAAGTACTGTGCGTGTCAGCATTACTGATCCAGGGATGACACTGAAGCACAGAGATCGGACTGTTTGAGCTCTGGTCGCTAGAAGATGGTATCAGAGCACACGCTGACTGTAGGACACGACCACTAAGATAAAGACCTAGATCACTACTCACTCTTCTCATTTCTGACTCCTCATCTTTTCTACTCTTTTAGGATGGCGAATGTAAGGAATAAGTTCACACAACCGGATGAAGATACACCCTTTGGACGCCACCTGAAGGAAGTCACTAAGTACCTGAACATCGGAGTACCAAGCTTCACCGGGACCTACAACGCCACTTTACCCGAGGAGGAGCGCTCGATGATTCAAGTTCAAGTTCCAGGAAGGACGCTCATGCCAGTCACTGAACCCATAGAGTTTTCCTTTGATGCACCAACCTAGAGTCTAGGAAAGAGCATGGCAGCCCACATCGCCTGGGACATATTGGAGAAGTTTACCGCAATGATCTCAAGGATACTATCTGTTGGAAATATGCCCTAGAGGCAATAATAAAAGCATTATTATTATATTTCCTTGTTCATGATAATTGTCTTTATTCATGCTATAATTGTGTTATCTGGAAATCGTAATACATGTGTGAATAACAGACACCAACATGTCCCTAGTAAGCCTCTAGTTGACTAGCTCGTTGATCAACAGATAGTCATGGTTTCCTGACTATGGACATTGGATGTCATTGATAACAGGATCACATCATTAGGAGAATGATGTGATGGACAAGACCCAATCCTAAACATAGCATAAAGATCGTGTAGTTCGTTTGCTAGAGTTTTTCCAATGTCAAGTATCCTTTCCTTAGACCATGAGATCGTGTAACTCCCGGATACCGTAAGAGTGCTTTGGGTGTACCAAATGTCACAACGTAACTGGGTGACTATAAAGGTATACTAGGGTATCTCCAAAAGTGTCTGTTGGGTTGACACGGATCAAGACTGGGATTTGTCACTCCATATGACGGAGAGGTATCACTGGGCCCACTCGGTAATGCATCATCATAATGAGCTCAAAGTGACCAAGTGTCTGGTCACGGGATCATGAATTACGGTACGAGTAAAGTGACTTGCCGGTAACGAGATTGAACGAGGTATTGGGATACCGACGATCGAATCTCGGGCAAGTAACATACCAATTGGCAAAGGGAATTGTATACGGGGTTGCTTGAATCCTCGACATCGTGGTTCATTCGATGAGATCATCGTGGAGCATGTGGGAGCCAACATGGGTATCCAGATCCCACTGTTGGTTATTGACCGGAGAGTCGTCTCGGTCATGTCTGCCTGTCTCCCGAACCCGTAGGGTCTACACACTTAAGGTTCGGTGACGCTAGGGTTGTAGGAATATGTATATGCAGTAACCCGAATGTTGTTCGGAGTCCCGGATGAGATCCCGGACTTCACGAGGAGTTTCGGAATGGTCCGGAGGTAAAGAATTATTTATGGGAAGTGCTATTTCGGCCATCGGGACAAGTTTCGGGGTCACCGGTATTGTACCAGGACCACCGGAAGGGTCCCGGGGGTCCACCGGGTGGGGCCACCTATCCCGTAGGGCCCCATGGGCTGAAGTGGGAAGGGACCCAGCCCAAAGTGGGATGGGGCACCTCTCCCCTAGGGCCCATGCGGCTAGGGTTTGGGGGAAACCCTAAAGCGGGGGCGCCCCCTTGCTTGGGGGGCAAGCCCCCCACCCCTTGCCCCCCCCCCTAGGAGAATAGATCTCCTAGGGCCGGCGCCCCCCCCCCTTGGCCCTCCTATATATAGTGGGGGAGGGAGGGCTATTCTCTCACGCCTTTGGTTGCCTCCCTCTCCCTCTCCAACACCTCCTCCTCCTCCATAGTGCTTGGCGAAGCCCTGACGGAGTACTGCAGCTCCACCATCACCACGCCGTCGTGCTGTTGCTGGAGCCATCTTACTCAACCTCTTCTTCCCTCTTGCTGGATCAAGAAGAAGGAGACGTTACGCTAACCGTACGTGTGTTGAACACGGAGGTGCCGTCCGTTTGGCGCTTGGTCATCGGTGATTCGGATCACGTCGTGTACGACTACCTCATCCCCGTTCTTTGAACACTTCCGCTCGCGATCTACAAAGGTATGTAGATGCATCCGATCACTCATTGCTAGATGAACTCATAGATGTATCTTGGTGAAACCGTAGGAAAATTTTTGTTTTCTGCAACGTTCCCCAACAGTGGCATCATGAGCTAGGTCTATGCGTAGTTCTTCTTGCGCGAGTAGAACACAATTTGTTGTGGGCGTAGATGTTGTCAACTATCTTGCCGCTACTAGTCTTATCTTGCTTCGACGGTATTGTGGGATGAAGCAGCCCGGACCAACCTTACAAGTATGCTTACGTGAGACAGGTTCCACCGACAGACATGCACTAGTTGCATAAGGTGGCTAGCGGGTGCCTGTCTCTCCTACTTTAGTTGGAGCGGATTCGATGAAAAGGGTCCTTATGAAGGGTAAATAGAAGTTGACAAATCATGTTGTGGCTTTCACGTAGGTAAGAAAAGGTTCTTGCTAGAACCCTACTTCAGCCACGTAAAACTTGCAACAACAATTAGAGGACGTCTAACTTGTTTTTGCAGCAAGTGCTTTGTGATATGATATGGCCAAAGTTGTGATGAATGATACATATGTGATGTATGAGATGTTCGTGTTATTGTAATAGGAATCACGACTTGCATGTCGATGAGTATGACAACCGGCAGGAGCCATAGGAGTTGTCTTTATTATTTTATACGACCTGCGTGTCATTGAGGAACGCCATGTAAATTACTTTACTTTATTGCTAAACATGTTAGCCTTAGTAGTAGAAGTAATAGTTGGCGAGCAACTTCATGGAGACACGATGATGGAGATCATGATGATGGAGATCATGGTGTCATGCCGGTGACAAGATGGTCATGGAGCCCCAAGATGGAGATCAAAGGAGCTATGTGATATTGGCCATATCATGTCACTATTATTATTTGATTGCATGTGATGTTTATCATGTTTTGCATCTTGTTTGCTTAGAACGACGGTAGTGAATAAGATGATCCCTCATAATAATTTCAAGCAAGTGTTCCCCCTAACTGTGCACCGTTGCGACAGTTCGTTGCTTCAATGCACCACGTGATGATCGGGTGTTTGATTCAAACGTTCACATACAACGGGTGTAAGACAGATTTACACATGCAAACACTTAGGTTGACTTGACGAGCCTAGCATGTGTATAGACATGGCCTCGGAACACAGAAGACCGAAAGGTCGAGCATGAGTCGTATAGAAGATACGATCAACATGAAGATGTTCACCGATGTTGACTAGTCCGTCTCACGTGATGATCGGACATGGCCTAGTTGACTCGGATCATGTTATACTTAGATGACTAGAAGAGGGATGTCTATCTAAGTGGGAGTTCGTTGCATAATTTGATTAGATGAACTTAATTATCGTGAACTTAGTCTAAAATCTTTACAATATGTCTTGTAGATCAAATGGCCAATGTAGTCCTCAACTTCAACGCGTTCCTAGAGAAAACCAAGCTGAAAGACGATGGCAGCAACTACACGGACTGGTTCCGGAACCTGAGGATCATCCTCATAGCTGCCAAGAAAGATTATGTCCTACAAGCGCCGCTAGGTGAAGCTCCCGTCCCACAGAACCAAGACGTTATGAACGCTTGGCAGACACATGCTGATGACTACTCCCTCGTTCAGTGCGGCATGCTTTACAGTTTAGAGCCGGGGCTCCAAAAACGTTTTCAGAGACATGGAGCATATGAGATGTTCGAAGAGCTGAAAATGGTTTTTCAAGCTCATGCCCGGGTCGAGAGATATGAAGTCTCCGACAAATTCTTTAGCTGTAAGATGGAGAAAAATAGTTCTGTCAGTGAGCACATACTCACTATGTCTGGGTTACATAACCGCTTGACTCAGCTGGGAGTTAATCTCCCGGATGATGCGGTCATTGACAGAATTCTCCAGTCGCTTCCACCAAGCTACAAGAGCTTTGTGATGAACTTCAATATGCAGGGGATGGAAAAGACCATTCCTGAGGTATTTGCAATGCTGAAATCAGCAGAGGTAGAAGTCAAGAAGGAACATCAAGTGTTGAAGGTCAATAAAACCACTAAGTTCAAGAAGGGCAAGGGTAAAAGGAACTTCAAGAAGGATGGCAAGGGAGTTGCCGCGCCCGGCAAGCAAGCTGCCGGGAAGAAGCCAAAGAATGGACCCAAGCCCGAGACTGAGTGCTTTTATTGCAAGGGAAGCGGTCACTGGAAGCGGAACTGCCCCAAATACTTAGCGGACAAGAAGGCCGGCAAAAACAAAAGGTATATGTGATATACATGTTATTGATGTGTACCTTACCAGTACCCGTAGTAGCTCCTGGGTATTTGATACCGGTGTAGTTGCTCGCATTTGTAACTCAAAGCAGGGGCTGCGGAATAAGCGGAGACTGGCAAAGGACGAGGTGACGATGCGCATCGGGAATGGTTCCAAGGTCAATGTGATCGCCGTCGGCACGTTACCTCTATATTTACCTTCGGGATTAGTTTTAAACCTTAATAATTGTTATTTAGTGCCAGCTTTGAGCATGAACATTGTATCGGGATCTTGTTTAATTCGAGATGGCTACTCATTTAAATCCGAGAATAATGGTTGTTCTATTTATATGAGAGATATGTTTTATGGTCATGCTCCTATGGTGAATGGTTTATTCTTAATGAATCTCGAGCGTAATGCTACACATATTCATAGTGTGAGTACCAAAAGATGTAAGGTTGATAATGATAGTCCCACATACTTGTGGCACTGCCGCCTTGGTCACATAGGTGTCAAACGCATGAAGAATCTCCATGCAGATGGACTTTTAGAGTCTCTTGATTATGAATCATTTGACACGTGCGAACCATGCCTCATGGGTAAAATGACCAAGACTCCGTTCTCAGGAACAATGGAGCGAGCAACCAACTTATTGGAAATCATACATACTGATGTGTGCGGTCCAATGAGCGTTGAGGCTCACGGTGGCTATCGTTATGTTCTCACCCTCACTGATATGGGTATGTCTACTTAATGAAACACAAGTCTGAAACCTTTGAAAAGTTCAAGGAATTTCAGAGTGAGGTTGAGAATCAACGTGACAGGAAAATCAAGGTTCTACGATCAGATCGTGGAGGAGAATACTTGAGTCCCGAATTTGGCACACACTTAAGAAAATGTGGAATAGTTTCACAACTCACGCCGCTTGGAACACCTCAGCGTAACGGTGTGTCCGAACGTCGTAATCGCACTCTATTAGATATGGTACGATCTATGATGTCTCTTACCGATTTACCACTATCTTTTGGGTCTATGCTTTAGAGACTGCCGCATTCACTTTAAATAGGGCTCCGTCAAAATCCGTTGAGACGACACCGTTTGAATTATGCTTTGGGAAGAAACCTAAGCTGTCATTTCTAAAATTTTGGGGATGCGATGCTTATGTCAAGAAACTTCAACCTGAAAAGCTCGAACCCAAGTCGGAAAAATGCGTCTTCATAGGATACCCTAAAGAAACTGTTGGGTATACCTTCTACCTCAGATCCGAAGGCAAGATCTTTGTTGCCAGGAATGGATGCTTTCTAGAGAAGGAGTTTCTCTTGAAAGAAGTAAGTGGGAGGAAAGTAGAACTTGATTAAGTGTTACCTCTTGAATCGGAAAATGGCACAACTCAAGAAAATGTTCCTGAGGTGCCTGCACCGACTAGAGAGGAAGTTAATGATGATGATCATGAAACTTCTGATCAAGTTGCTACTGAACTTCGAAGGTCCACAAGGACACGTTCCGCACCAGAGTGGTACGGCAACCCTGTCTTGGAAATCATGTTGTTAGACAACGGTGAACCTTCGAACTATGAAGAAGCAATGGCGGGCCCGGATTCCGACAAATGGCTAGAAGCCATGAAATCCGAGATAGGATCCATGTATGAAAATGAAGTATGGACTTTGACTGACTTGCCCGTTGAACGGCGAGCCATAGAAAATAAATGGATCTTTAAGAAGAAGACAGACGCGGATGGTAATGTGACCTTCTATAAAGCTCGGCTTGTCGCTAAGGTTTATCGACAAGTTCAAGGGGTTGACTACGATGAGACTTTCTCACCGGTAGCGAAGCTGAAGTCCGTCCGAATCATGTTAGCAATTGCCGCATTCTACGATTATGAGATATGGCAAATGGATGTCAAAACGGCATTCCTTAATGGTTTCCTTAAGGAAGAATTGTATATGATGCAGCCGGAAGGTTTTGCCGATCCTAAGAATGCTGACAAGGTGTGCAAGCTCCAATGCTCGATTTATGGGCCGGTGCAAGCATCTCGGAGTTGGAACATTCGCTTTGATGAGATGATCAAAGCGTTTGGGTTTATGCAGACTTATGGAGAAGCCTGCGTTTACAAGAAAGTGAGTGGGAGCTCTGTAGCATTTCTCATATTATATGTAGATGACATACTTTTGATGGGAAATGATATAGAACTCTTATACAGCATCAAGGCCTACTTGAATAAGAGTTTTTCAATGAAGGACCTTGGAGAAGCTGCTTATATATTAGGCATCAAGATCTATAGAGATAGATCAAGACGCCTCATAGGTCTTTCACAAAGCACATACCTTGATAAGATATTGAATAAGTTCAATATGGATCAATCTAAGAAGGGGTTCTTGCCTGTGTTACAAGGTATGAAATTGAGCTCAGCTCAATGTCCGACCACGGCAGAAGATATAGAAGAGATGAGTGTCATCCCCTATGCCTCAGCCATAGGTTCTATTATGTATGCCATGCTGTGTACCAGACCTGATGTAAACCTTGCCGTAAGTTTGGTAGGAAGGTACCAAAGTAATCCCGGCAAGGAACACTGGACAGCGGTCAAGAATATCCTGAAGTACCTGAAAAGGACTAAGGAAATGTTTCTCGTTTATGGAGGTAAAGAAGAGCTCGTCGTAAAGGGTTACGTCGACGCTAGCTTCGACACAGATCTGGATGACTCTAAGTCACAAACTGGATACGTGTATATTTTGAACGGTGGGGCAGTAAGTTGGTGCACTTGCAAGCAGAGCGTCGTGGCGGGATCTACATGTGAAGCGGAGTACATGGCAGCCTTGGAGGCAGCACATGAAGCAATTTGGGTGAAGGAGTTCATCACCGACCTCGGAGTCATACCCAATGCGTCGGGGCCAATCAAACTCTTTTGTGACAACACTGGAGCTATTGCACTTGCCAAGGAGCCCAGGTTTCACAAGAAGACAAGGCACATCAAGCGTCGCTTCAACTCCATTCGTGAAAATGTTCAAGATGGAGACATAGAGATTTGTAAAGTACATACGGACCTGAATGTAGCAGATCCGTTGACTAAACCTCTCCCTAGAGCAAAACATGATCAACACCAGAATTCCATGGGTGTTCGATTCATCACAATGTAACTAGATTATTTACTCTAGTGCAAGTGGGAGACTGTTGGAAATATGCCCTAGAGGCAATAATAAAAGCATTATTATTATATTTCCTTGTTCATGATAATTGTCTTTATTCATGCTATAATTGTGTTTTCCGGAAATCGTAATACATGTGTGAATAACAGACACCAACATGTCCCTAGTAAGCCTCTAGTTGACTAGCTCGTTGATCAACAGATAGTCATGGTTTCCTGACTATGGACATTGGATGTCATTGATAACGAGATCACGTCATTAGGAGAATGATGTGATGGACAAGACCCAATCCTAAACATAGCATAAAGATCGTGTAGTTCGTTTGCTAGAGTTTTTCCAATGTCAAGTATCATTTCCTTAGACCATGAGATCGTGTAACTCCCGGATACCGTAAGAGTGCTTTGGGTGTACCAAACGTCACAACGTAACTGGGTGACTATAAAGGTATACTACGGGTATCTCCGAAAGTGTCTATTGGGTTGACACGGATCAAGACTGGGATTTGTCACTCCGTATGACGGAGAGGTATCACTGGGCCCACTCGGTAATGCATCATCATAATGAGCTCAAAGTGACCAAGTGTCTGGTCACGGGATCATGCATTACGGTACGAGTAAAGTGACTTGCCGGTAACGAGATTGAACGAGGTATTGGGATACCGACGATCGAATCTCGGGCAAGTAACATACTGATTGGCAAAGGGAATTGTATACGGGGTTGCTTGAATCCTCGACATCGTGGTTCATCCGATGAGATCATCGTGGAGCATGTGGGAGCCAACATGGGTATCCAGATCCCGCTGTTGGTTATTGACCGGAGAGTCGTCTTGGTCATGTCTGCCTTTCTCCCGAACCCGTAGGGTCTACACACTTAAGGTTCGGTGACGCTAGGGTTGTAGGAATATGTATATGCAGTAACCCGAATGTTGTTCGGAGTCCCGGATGAGATCCCGGACATCACGAGGAGTTCCGGAATGGTCCGGAGGTAAAGAATTATATATGGGAAGTGCTATTTCGGCCATCGGGACAAGTTTCAGGGTCACCGGTATTGTACCGGGACCACCGGAAGGGTCCCGGGGGTCCACCGGGTGGGGCCACCTATCCCAGAGGGCCCCATGGGCTGAAGTGGGAAGGGACCCAGCCCAAAGTGGGCTGGGGCACCTCTCCCCTAGGGCCCATGCGGCTAGGGTTTGGGGGAAACCCTAAAGGGGGGCGCCCCCTTGCTTGGGGGGCAAGCCCCCCACCCCTTGGCCGCCCCCCCCCCTCCTAGGAGAATAGATCTCCTAGGGCCGGCGCCCCCCCCCCTTGGCCCTCCTATATATAGTGGGGGAGGGAGGGCTATTCTCTCACGCCTTTGGTTGCCTCCCTCTCCCTCTCCAACACCTCCTCCTCCTCCATAGTGCTTGGCGAAGCCCTAACGGAGTACTGCAGCTCCACCATCACCACGCCGTCGTGCTGTTGCTGGAGCCATCTTCCTCAACCTCTTCTTCCCTCTTGCTGGATCAAGAAGAAGGAGACGTTACGCTAACCATACGTGTGTTGAACGCGGAGGTGCCGTCCGTTCGGCGCTTGGTCATCGGTGATTCGGATCACGTCGTGTACGACTACCTCATCCCCGTTCTTTGAACGCTTCCGCTCGCGATCTACAAAGGTATGTAGATGCATCCGATCACTCGTTGCTAGATGAACTCATAGATGGATCTTGGTGAAACCGTAGGAAAATTTTTGTTTTCTGCAACGTTCCCCAACACTATCTACCAGATTTGTGGGCGCTGAGATGAACACTGGGATATGATCAGCACCAAGAAGGATAGATCAATCGCAGCTTTTATCCAGGAGTTAGACCAGCACATTCGACGTCAGGAGAACCAGATGTGCACAGACATGATAGATCTGAAGAAGGTGATGACAAGAATCACGGAGCTGGAGGAAGAACTCAAGGCTACACGTGAAGATTATGAGGAGGAAATCGTCGTACTAGTGGAGAAGAATGACGACCTGATTAAGAAGATCGGAATATTCATGGGAGACCCTACACCAGTAGAAGAAGACAAAGAAGCCAAGGAGATTCGCCCGGAAGACTACATCATCATCGACGACACCGACTCTGACCTGAGCGATGATGACTACGTTGACGAAGTTGGAGCAGATATCATGGAGTCTGCAACCGAGGAATATTTCTAGTAGACCACCACATCAGTAGTAGTATTCCACCATGTAAATAGAGTAGTCCGAGCACTTTCGCGATAGTTCTAGATCGATTGTATGCCCTTGATTGATTGAGTGAAAATGTTTGTGTTTGTCTCATGTGCATATGGGTAGTGCTTTCTCATTAGACCTCATTCTATTCTAATCTCTCCCCTCTAAACCCATCGGATGCCTCCTAGACGTGACAATGGATTTGCATTTCCACCGGAGCTCACTCAGTTGATCCAGCAGCAGAATGCGTTGATGCAGTTGCTAGTCCAGAATCAGAATCAGGGGAACAACAACAACAACAACCCACCACCACCACTTGTTCATCACTTAACCTGTTTCCTTAGACTGAATCTGCCGGTGTTCTCTAGTAGCACCGAGCCTATAGTAGCAGATGATTGGCTCCGCGAGATTGGAAGGGAGTTAACCACTATAGGATGTACTGATGCTGAGAAGGTGCGCTTTGCCGCACATTAGTTGGATGGACCAACAACATTGTGGTGGGAGAATTACACTGTCACCTACCCTATAGCCACGGAGACATGGGACCAATTTCAGCAGGCTTTCCGTACTGCCCATGTTTCAGCAGGAGCTATGGCCATGAAGAAGCGTGAGTTTCGCAACTTTCGCCAAGGAGGACGGACAGTTGGCCAATACGTGGATGACTTTAGTAAGTTAGCACGTTATGCCCCGGATGACGTTGCCACGGATGCAGCTAAGCAGGAGAAGTTTCTGGAAGGACTGAATGATGAGTTGAGCATGCAGTTGATGGTAGCAACCTTCAACAACTACCAGGAACTGGTATATCGTGCCCTTATGATTGAAGGGAAGCAGCAACAGATTGAGAACCGCAAGAGGAAGTATGGACAAGAGAAGTACAATTCAGGAGCTCAGCAGAAGCCACGTTCTACCCCGAAAACGGGAGGACATTTTCAGCATACCCATGGAGGAGGGAGTTCGCATAATCATAATGGCCCCAAGAACGGTAATGGGAATGGGGGAAGCAATGGTCAGAACCGTACCAACCCATCAACCCCAGCCAAGAGAGACCTGAGCCAAGTCAGTTGTTATAAGTGTCAGAAGACCGGACATTATGCCAATGAATGTCCTGAAACCCAGAATGGAAATGGCAATGGAAGCTCTGGGAAGAAGCCGAACCCTTTCAATAGGAGATAGGTGAACCACGTTAACGTGGAGGAGGTTGAAGCCCAGCCAGATGCAGTAATCGGTAAGTTTTTGGTTAAGTCTTTCACTGCAATCATTCTTTTCGGTACGGGTGCATCGCATTCATACATATCAAGGGGATTCGTGGATAAGTATAAACTGCCCACCAAGGTTCTTAGAACACCTATGTTAGTAAGCTCACCAGGAGCGGAGTATATGGCCAGTAAAGGATGTTTTCAAGTGCCATTGAGTATAGGTAGGCATGTGTTTCCCTCGGATTTAATCATTTTGTAATCGCAAGGTTTGGATGTAATTCTGGGTATGGATTGGCTATCGATATATGGAGGAAACATCGATTGCGCCAGTAAGTTGATTTTGCTTACCACCCCAGAAGGGAGAAGGATCAAGTATATATCACGGCATGTGCCGAATAGGACACAAGTAAATTCCCTAACAGGAGTTGTACAGGAGGAAGTATTGGTGGTAAAGGATTTTCCGGATGTATTTCCAGAAGTGTTGCCAGGCATGCCACCGGATAGGGACATTGAGTTTTTGATTGAGCTTTTGCCAGGCACAGGACCAATATCTAAGAGACCGTATAGAATGCCTGCAAAGGATTTGGAGGAGATTAAGAAGCAGATTAAGGAGTTACTGGATAAGGGATATATTCGCCCAAGTTCGTCACCTTGGGGATCACCAGTACTTCTAGTGGAAAAGAAGGATGGATCGTTAAGGATGGTTGTTGATTATCGAGGATTGAATGAAGTGACGATCAAGAATAAGTACCCACTGCCGATGATCAATGATCTGTTTGACCAATTGCAAGGAGCAAAGGTATTTTCCAAGATCGATTTGTGATCAGGATACCACCAGTTGAAGATTCGAGAGTAGGACATACCTAAGACAGCTTTTACTATGAGGTACGAGTTGTATGAGTATACCGTTATGTCATTTGGTCTGACTAACGCACCTGCTTATTTTATGAACATGATGAACAAAGTGTTTATGGAGTTTTTGGATAAGTTCGTCGTAGTGTTCATTGATGATATACTGGTTTACTCAAAGAATGAAGAAGACCATAAAGAACATTTGCGTTTGGTACTTGGTAAACTCAGAGAACATCAGTTATACGCCAAGTTCAGCAAATGTGAGTTTTTGTTAAAGGAAGTTGGATTCCTCGGACATGTTATATCCGGAGAAGGAATAGCAGTAGATCCCACCAAGGTTGTCACTGTGACAAATTGGGAAGCCCCAACAACACTTGGAGAGATCTGGAGTTTTCTTGGGCTCGCAGGATACTGCCGAAGATTCATTGAAAATTTCTCGAAGATTGCAAAACCTATGAAGGAGTTGTTGAAGAAGGATACCAAGTTCAATTGGACTGAGGAATGTGAGGCCAGTTTCTAGGAGTTGAAGAAACGTTTGGTTACCTCGCCAGTGTTGATTCTACCAGATCAACGCAAGGATTATGAGGTGTATTGCGATGCTTCACGTCGAGGACTTGGAGCAGTGCTTATGTAGGAGGGAAGAGTTGTTTCGTATGCTTCACGACAGTTTAAGAACCATGAGTTGAATTATGCTACACATGATTTGGAGTTAGCAGCCATAGTGCATGCATTGAAGACATGGAGACATTTTCTCATCAGAAACCATTGTGAGGTGTACACGGATCACAAGAGTTTGAAGTACATCTTCACGCAGAAGGAGTTGAATCTCAGGCAAAGAAGATGGTTGGAGCTCATCAAGGATTATGACATGAGATTGCATTATCACCCCGGAAAGGCTAACGTAGTAGCTGACGCATTGAGCCGCAAGAGCCATGTCAACACACTAATGACTGGAGATTGACCAAAGGAGTTAGTCGAGGATCTTTGCGAGCTATGTTTGGAGATAGTTCCGAGAGGCTATGTAGCAGCATTGGAGATTCAGTCTACTCTGATGGATAAGATCAGAGAAGCTCAGAAGACCGACAAGGAGATTGCCACCGTAAAGGAGAAGATGAGCAAGGGAAAAGTTAAAGGTTTTCATGAGGATGAACACGATACCTTATGGTTTGAGGACCGCGTTTATGTGCCTAATGACCCGGAGATCAGGAAGCTAATTCTACAAGAGGCCCATGATTTGTCGTACTCAAGTCACCCAGGAAATACCAAGATGTATTTGGATTTGAAGGATACTTTCTGGTGGACCGGAACGAAGAAGGATATTGCGGAGTGTGTAGCCATTTGTGATGTATGTCAGAGAGTAAAAGCAGAGCATCAGAAGCCAGCAGGATTGTCACAGCCATTGCCGATACCCGAATGGAAGTGGGATAAGCTAGGCATGGATTTTAACACGGGATTACCCAGGACCCGCTCAGGCTATGACTCGATATGGGTTGTAGTCGATCGCTTGATGAAGGTAGCTCATTTCATCCCAGTAAAGACCACTTACACCGGTGCTAAGTCGGCAAAGATATACATGAACAAGATCATATGTCTGCATGGAGTTCCGAGGAGCATTGTATCAGATAGAGGAACTCAATTTACCTCAATGTTTTGGAATCAGTTACACGAAACTTTGGGTACTAGACTAGAGTTCAGTACAGCTTTTCATCCGCAGACCGATGGACAGACCGAGAGAGTCAATCAGATTTTGGAGGATATGCTGAGAGCTTGTGCGCTAGATTATGGATCTAGTTGGGACGACAATTTGCCATATGCGGAGTTCTCTTACAACAATAGTTATCAATCCAGTTTGAAGATGGCCCCTTTTGAAGCCTTGTACGGAAGAAGGTGCAGACCACCATTGTCGTGGGACGAAGTTGGAGACCACCAGTTGTTTGGACCAGATTTGATTAAGGAGTCTGAAAAGAAAGTGAAGTTGATTCGCGATAGGCTCAAGATAGCCTAGTCCAGGCAGAAGAGCTATGCAGATTCTAAACGCAAGGAGATAGTTTACGAAGCCGGGGACAGAGTTTATCTTCGTGTATCCCCGCTTCGAGGAGTTAAGCGTTTTGGAGTTAAGGGAAAATTAGCGCCACGTTTTGTGGGACCATACAAAGTTTTGGAGCGTATGGGAGAAGTTGCTTACAAGTTGGAGTTTCCCGAAGGATTGTCGGGAGTTCACGGTGTGTTCCACGTTTCCCAGTAGAAGAAGTGCCATGCAGAGATGGCGGATATACCGCTGAGAGATACAGTGCCGCTGGAAGAAATTCAGTTGGATAGTGATTTGACCTACGGGGAGAAACCAGTCTACTCAAGATTGAAAGCCGAGTTACCAGCAAAAAGGATATCAGGTTTTGTAAAGTTTAGTGGAGTCACCACACCGAGGACGAAGCCACCTGGGAGCGAGAGGAAGATCTCCTGAAGGACCACCCTCACCTATTTTCTAGCCAACCCGAATCTCAAGGGCGAGATTCATCTTAAGGGGGGTAGGTTTGTAACATCCCAAATTTTCAATTTGGAATGTTATACATTAAATCATCATTGCATATCAAATTTTATTTGCTTTTTGGTTGATCCTAGAAATCCTACGCAACTCAAGGACCTACGGAGAGAGTTGGGGATTTCGTTATTTTCCTATTTGAGGTTTTCTCGAATTATGAAAAGAGGATCGTTTGATTTTAATTATTTTTCTCTGAATTATTTCTTTTATTAAAAGTGAAGGAGAGAGGATAAAATGACTTCCTCAAAATAAAGAAATATCAGAGATTTAATATTAAAATCAAATAAGGTTTTTATTTTGTAGTTTTTCGCTGTTTTATTTGAATTTAGGAAAAATACGCATTTTTCAAAATTGCATTTCAGCCCCAAATAAATGTTCACTTTGTCCGGCTTGATTTTGGAAGTCAGGGAAAATTTATTTCGGGATTTTTGGAGTCCATTTAGTATTTCTTTTCTTTCTTTTTCTGCACGTCAAATTATTTTAAAAGAAAAGGTCGACCGACTTAGGGCCATACTCGGCCAGGACTTCTCGGGCCAGGCCTTTATAAGCCGCCGCCCCGAGGCCCGTTACCGCCGCCCCACCTAAAACCCTAACCCTAGCCGCCACCCGTTGCCGCCCGCACCGGAGCCCGCCGCCCGCGCCGCCTCGCCGGAGCTCGCTGCCGCCTGCCGGACCTCCCGCCACCGCCGACTCACCGGATCCCGCCGGAGTTCGAGGTTGCCGCCGGTTTTTTAAAACCGATTGGTTTTATTTCGTAAACCCTAGATTCGTTTTTTTCTAAATCCGGTTCGGTTTATTTTTCTTCGGTTTAGTTATTTAGCGAACGGCCGCTTTTATGTTCATTTTTACAAACGGTTTTCGTCATTTAGCCACAGACAGTGTCGGTGTCAAAACCGGCGGATCTCGGGTAGGGGGTCTCGAACTGTGCGTCTAAGGCGGATGGTAACAGGAGGCAGGGAACACGATGTTTTACCCAGGTTTGGGCCCTGTTGATGGAGGTAAAACCCTACGTCCTGCTTGATTAATATTGATGATATGGATAGTACAAGAGTAGATCTACCACGAGATCAGAGAGGCTAAACCCTAGAAGCTAGCCTATGGTATGATTGTATGTTGTCCTACGGACTAAAGCCCTCCGATTTATATAGACACCGGAGGGGGCTAGGGTTACACAAGGTTGGTTACAAAGGAGGAGATATACATATCCGTATTGTCTAGCTTGCCTTCCACGCCAAGTAGAGTCCCATCCGGATACGAGACGAAGTCTTCAATCTTGTATCTTCATAGTCCAACAGTCCGGCCAAAGGATATAGTCCGGCTGTCCGGAGACCCCCTAATCCAGGACTCCCTTAGTAGCCCCCGAACCAGGCTTCAATGACGATGAGTCCGGCACACAGTATTGTCTTCGGCATTGCAAGGCGGGTTATTCTGCAATTTCCAAGTGTTCGTAAGCAGTGTCCGGTCCCATAAATGTTCGGACCTCTTGGCTTCTATGCACAATAAGGGTTATCTCCCACGCGTCGAATGAATATGAGGCGCCAGGGCGTTTTTACATTTGCCCCCCCTAGCCAGATAAATAAATTGTCTATTAAAGGGACGGGGATTCTTAGTTCCGATCCATACCATCCTCCCCCAGCGAGAATCCATCAGAGCGCGTTTCGGAAAGATCCATTCCAGCATGGCCGACCTTCGCAGCTCCTCCTCCCGCCCCCGTAGCCCTAAGCCTGGTGATCGGGAGAGGTGTTCAGTCCCGCACAGTTGATTAGTCGAACTGCAGACTAAGGGATTTGTCCCTCCGGCGTATATGGTGCCCGTTCGAGCCGGGCTTGCCACCTACAATGGCGGGGAGCAAGTGGAGAGCTTTCCCTGTCCCTCCATGGGGGAACGGGTTTGCCTTATTCCTTATTTACTAAGGGGGCTCGAATTTCCAATTCATCCGTTTCTTCGCGGGCTCCTGGAGTTCTATGGCCTCCAATTACACAATCACACCCCTGCCTCCATTCTACATATCGCCGGCTATGTTGCTCTCTGCGAGTTGTTCCTGGGCTGCGAGGCTCACTTCGAGCTATGGAAAAGGCTATTTTGCCTCATCCCTCGCACACAGGGGGAATCACTTTGTCAAGTGGGCGGAGCCGAAATATGGCGCATCACCGATACCGGATACCTGTCCGATACCCCGAAGAAGCCGTCTGAAGACTGGCCTTCAGAATGGTTTTATATGGAGGACGTTCCCCTTCCGGACCCTGTTCGGCGGGGTCTTCCTGAGTTCAGCAATGCTCATCTGAAGAAGCGCCGAAGTTGGCACCCACGGAGCCCCCAGGCGGAAGACAACAAGGAAGTCCTCTATCTGATGAACCGGATCAAAGCACTGGCTCAATCAGGATTGACAATAATTGAAGTTATGTCGATTTTCATAATGCGGGGAGTGCAGCCACTTCAATATCATGGGCACCCCTTGTGGTGTTATAACGGGGCGGATGACGCCACCCGCTGCGGGCGTAAGGGTCCGGACAATGCTGTCGCTCTAGCGAAAATTCTGTCCGAACTATTCAAGGGTGAGGAAGAGGAGTTCACCCGCATCAAGCCACGGGATGGATTCTCCATGTACAATCCTCCAAGCTGGGTAAGTTATATTTCCCTGCTTTCATTTTTCCCGCATTCTTTGTCATGAGTATTCACCTTGCCACTTTGCGGCAGGAACTGCGAAAAGCCATAAAGGAGGTCTGCAGCACTTCTCCACAATCAGAGGACCCTGACCGGGCCCTCGACTCCGGACTTGAAGAAGATTCGGTTATCTCCGTGGAGCTGATAGACCGGCAGTTCTATTAGTTAAGCTGCGACGATGCCATGGTGGCCATTACGGCCGACTATCCTGGACTGCTCCCTGCATCACAAGTAAGAAAAACCAAAAAATCCTAACTCCAAAAACTAGGATCCCCTTTTAAACACTTCACCCACCATAAACACATGGCATTTTTTACAGGGAAGGCATTCGGGATGCCCTGCCGAACCCGCAGCAACTCGCCAACCAGAGGCGCCGAGGCCGGGTAGGCCAAAAAGGAAGGCGGTCAGGACAGAGACACCGGCGCAAAGGTATAAAAACCCCGCTCCTTGGTTGTCGTCTTTCTCAAAATGTAATGACACCCGTGTTTCTTTAATAGAAAAAATGCTCGCCGGAATATGTCCGGCGATGTCGCCGATCACGCCTCCACCAGTCGGGCGCTAGGACCGGACATAGAGGCGGAAGCTAATATGGGGCAGGTGCCGGATAATCCCCCTATAGAGGATGTGGATAGATTATCCGCTACTAACTCAGAAGTGGAAAGCGCCATGAATCATAGGCGCCGCCGGGCCGTACTCCGTGACGCTTGTTTCTCACCAGAGGCATTTGATGCCTTCAATTCTGGAGAGGCGTACCTCCGTGACGCTCAAGATGGTCTAGCCAGAGCCACTGATCAGTATGTAAAGGATGTATGGGTGAGTGGATCTGGTGATTTATATGTATCAGTAGCCCCTGAGACTTGAAACAGTTAGCAGAACTGATTTAAGGATCATCTTTATTGTGCAGGTTCTTACAGAGAACAATACAAGGTTGTCCCAGGAGCTGGAGGAATGCAAGACCCAACTGTGGGCCGCTGTTGCCGCATTGCAGGAACAGAAAAAGCCTCCCGCTGGTAACATTTACTTTAAAGAATGATGGTTACCATATAGTGTGCAGCGTGGCTGCAGATCTAACAACTGATGTTGCAGATGAATCCGGAGAGAATCTAGAGGTCCAGCATGTTATGCGACAGCTAGGGGCTGGCAGACGCGTGCTAACTGAAGTTAGGCGGGAGAAAAAAATCTCCAAGATACCAATATTAAGCTGAGCGTGGAACTAAAAGACGTTCGTGGCCAGCTTGCAGACTCCGAGAAGGAGAATAAGCGGCTTCGGCGCGGCATTTTCAGTAAGTGCTTGAAAGAATCCTTTTAAAGGAGTTCGGCGAAGAAGTCGACTAACAGCGTTATGTCTGTAGGTATGCTGAGGGGTCGTCCCCCGAAGGAAATGCCCGGGTCTGCGGGTGATCTTCTGTCCGAGCTGTCACATCTGTACGAACAAGTTCAGCAGGTGATGCAGGGTGTTGCCCAGGCCTAGTGGCCATCCATCTTCCTGCCAGAGGGCGTTGCCGAGCTTGCGGAGAAGCTCAAGGGAGCATGGCGGCGCTTCTGATTATGGAAGATATCAGCCTGCCGACAGGGTGCCAGAGAAGCCTGGGCCATGGTGAAGACGCGGTATACCAAGGCAGACCCAAATCACATGGCCGAAGTCGGACCTGTGGGGCCCGACAGAAAAGAGATCCCTGTTAGCTTAGTTTATGGGCAAGTAGAATTAGCCGCAAAGTATTCTCATCAGGATTGTAAGCTAGACCACCTGTTGGATGGTATAGAAGAGGAATTTAGTCAGTCTGCATGACTATGTAATTAAAGTGACATGTATAATGCCTTCTAGCCGGATTGTAGATCATTTGTCGTTGCGGACCTTTTCGCTTCAACCACCGGGCCCAATAGTCCGGAGTGTATCCGAATACCCGCTCAGTTATACAAGAACCGGGGTATGCGTGGAGACCAGGCGTAGGGGTCATTAGTGCTTTATCAGACAAGTGCCCAACTAGTTATGTTATATTACATGTGTAGTAATTAAGAAACATCTTCCAGAGAGAATAGTTCCGTTAAGGGTTCCTTTCCCTAGGTAAGCATGCCCTAAAGTGCATGTCCGGACTGCGATAGGAAATGCAGGAAAAACATCTGGGGGAAGATATGGACAATAAATAAAAAATCATCTTTTGTTCACCGACCGAATATTCCCTTAAGAACGCTAGCTTTCGGCTTCACCTAGTCTGAGGTACACATCCGGCTGACCCGATAGTAACAATCACAGAGGTGCTCCCCTTATGCCCTAGCCGAATTAATGGGAACGTAGGGCATAAATACAAGAGCCAGGCAACCCAGCTTGGCCAAAACTTAAGTCATATCGATGCATATAATGGGAAAAAAAAGGTACATGCGGAAGTATAACACATGTGTGGGACATGAGGCCCAGATAAATAATTTAAGCTTCTGTGAAAGAAGCCCCCTGGCATGAAGAGTGCGGCTAGCGCATCTGTAATGTGCAAGCGAGGCACAAGGTGGCCCTTGAAGGCCTAGAGAAATAATAAAAGAAAGAAAGAAAGAAAAACAAGACAGGTAATGCATATGCGAAAAATGGACAAAGGGAGGGAACTAACTTAGAGTCCGGTGCTAGGCGTAGAACCTTCGGGGTCTGGCCGCGTTCCGTGGGTTCGGCTCGAGTCGACTAGTCGATGCATCCCGCAGTCGGTACGCTCCACTGGTCAGAACTTTGTCAATAATGAAGGGACCTTCCCATTTGGACTCGAGTTTGTTCTTTTTCTTATCCGGCAGGCGTAGAACTAGTTCGCCAATGTTATAAGTTTTGGCCCGTACTTCTCTGCTTTGGTATCTGCGAGCCTCTGCTAAAATGCTGAACGGGCTTTGGCTATGTCGCGCTCCTCCTCCAAGGTGTCCAGACTGTCCTGCCGATCGAGCTCGGCTTCTCTTTCTTCGTACATGCGCACTCGAGGTGAGTCATGAATTATGTCACAGGGCAAGACTACCTCTGCGCCGTACACCATAAAGAAGGGTGTATATCTGGTACTATGATTCAGCGTGGTCCACAGCCCCCAGAGTACGGATTCGAGCTCCTCTACCCAGTGCGTGTGAGACTCTATTAAGGAGCGCACTAATCTGGGTTTAATGCCGCTCATTATAAGACCGTTAGCTCACTAGACTTGACCGTTGGTTTGTGGGTGATAGACTGAGGCATAATCGAGCTTGATGCCCATTTTGCTGCACCAGAGTTTTACCTCGTCGGCCGTGAAGTTCGTGCCATTATCAGTGATGATGTTGTGGGGGATGCCATAATGGTGCACAACCCCGGATATGAAGTCTATCACTGGTCTGGATTCGGTTGTTTTAACAGGTTTGGCCTCTATCCATTTGGTGCATTTATCCACCATGACCAATAAGTATTTTTTTCTTGTGGGTTCCCCCTTTAAGGGGTCCAACCATGTCAAGCCCCCAGACCGCAAAGGGCCATGTAATGGGGATTGTTCGGAGGGCGGTGGGTGGCATGTGGCTTTGATTTGTGAAGAGCTGGCAACCGGCGCAGCGTTGGACCAAGTCCTGTGCATCTTCCCGGGCCGTTGGCCAATAGAATCCTGTACGAAAGGCCTTGCTTACAAGAGCCCGGGCTGCGACATGATGACCGCCGAGTCCAGCGTGAATTTCAGCCAAAAGATTTCGCCCTTCCTCTTCGGAGATGCACCTTTGAAGGACTCCGGTAGTGCTTTTTTGTACAATTCTCCCTCATGGACCCTGTAGGCCTTGGATCACCGCACTATGCAGCGTGCCTCATTTTGGTCCTTCGGAACTTCCTGTCTAGTTAGGTAGGCCAGGAATGGTTCTGTCCATGGGGCAATAATGGCCATTATTGCGTGGGCTAAAGGTGTTATTTTGGTGGCGGAGCCTCCGATTGTGTCAGAGAGTTCGATATCGGGTATTTTGGTCGGGTCCGAACTGTTGTTACCGGTGTCCCCTTCCCATACTACGGATGGCTTAAACAGCCTTTCCAAAAATATGTTGGGGGACCGCATCATGTTTTGCACCGATGCGGGCGAGGATATCCGCCGCCTGATTGTTTTCCCGAGCCACATGGTGAAATTCGAGCACCTCGAACTGAGCTGACATTTTTAGGACGGTGTTACGATAGGCCGCCATTTTCGGATCCTTGGCATCAAAGTCTCCATTTATTTGGGATATTGCGAGGTTTGAATCCCCACGCACCTCCAGGCGTTGAATGCCCATGGAGACTGCCATCTGAAGACCATGCAACAGAGCTTCGTATTCGGCTACAATGTTGGAGTCTGTATACAATATTTGCAATACATACTGAATGGTATCTCCGGTTGGGGACATCAGGACAACGCTAGCCCCTAGACCATCCAGCATTTTAGAACCGTCGAAGTGCATGTTCCAATTGGAGTACGCGCCGTACTCTTTAGGGAGTTCGGCCTCCGTCCATTCGGCGACGAAGTCGGCCAATACTTGCGACTTAATGGCTCGTTGAGGTTTGTATGTTATGTCGAACGGGAGGAGCTCAATGGCCCATTTGGCAATCCGGCCCGTAGCATCGCGGTTGTTTATAATATCATTAAGTGGCACTTCTGAGGCTACTGTAATCGAACACTCTTGAAAGTAGTGTCGCAGCTTCTGCGATGCCATGAATACCGCATATGCTATCTTTTGGTAATGCGGGTACCGTGATTCGCATGGAGTGAGGACACTGGATACATAGTATGCAGGCTTCTGAAGAGGGAATTTATGTCTGTCCGCTTCCCGTTCGACAACGAGCACCGCGCTTACAACTTGATGAATTGCCACAATGTACAACAGCATTGGTTCGCCGATGTTTGGCGCGACCAGGATTGGGTTGGTTGCCAAGATGGCCTTTATTTCTTCCAATCTGGCTGTGGCCGCGTCCGTCCACTCTCAGTGTTTGGTGCGTCGAAGGAGGCGATAAAGGGGTAAAGCCTTTTCTCCTAAGCGGGAGATAAAGCGGCTTAGAGCCGCCACGCATCCAGTTAACTTCTGGATTTGTTTGAGGTCTGTTGGGGTAGCCAACTGTGACAAAGCTCGGATTTTAGCCGGATTAGCTTCAATACCTCTATCGGAGACAATGAAACCCACGAGTTTTCCGGTTGGTATGTCGAAGATGCATTTTTCCGGATTGAGCTTGATGTCGTATGTTCGGAGGTTGTCGAATGTGAGCCTCAAGTCGTCTATTAAAGCGTCGAGGTGTTTGGTTTTTACGACCGCATCATCTACGTATGCCGCTACTGTTTTGCCGATTTGTTTCTCCAGACATGTCTGAATCATGCGCTGATATGTTGCGCCGGCATTTTTGAGCCCAAAAGGCATTGTGTTAAAACAGAAGGGACCGTATGGTGTGATGAATGCTGTTGCGGCTTGGTCGGACTCCGCCATCTTGATTTGGTGGTAGCCGGAGTATGCGTTGAGGAAACACAATGACTCGTGTCCTGCGGTAGCATCAATGATTTGATCAATGCGTGGGAGGGGGAAGGGATCCTTTGGGCAAGCTTTATTGAGGTCTTTGAAATCGACACAAAGGCGCCAGGATTTGTCCTTCTTTGGTACCATCACCAGGTTTGCTAGCCAGTCCGGGTGTTTTATTTCTCTGATGAATCCGGCCTCCAATAACTTGGCTAGTTCCTCTCCCATGGCATGTCTCTTAGGTTCGGAGAAACGCCGAAGAGCTTGCTTGACCGGCTTGAATCCCTTTAGGATTTTGAGGCTATGCTCGGCCAGCCTGTGTGGGATTCCTGGCATGTCTGAGGGATGCCAGGCGAATATGTCCCAGTTCTCGCGCAGGAACTCTCGTAGTGCGGCGTCCATAGCGGGGTTTAACTGTGCCCCGATGGAGGCTGTTTTTGTAGGGTCCATCGGGTGGACTTGGAATTTGACTATTCCATCCGTTGGTTTAAAAGAGGTGGACTTGGATCTCTTGTCGAGTATCACGTCGTCCCTGTCCACTATGGAGTGTAGCGTGGTTAATTCCTCGGCGAGAGGGCTTCGGATAATGCCTCGAGGGCCAGTGCTGCTGTTTTATTTTCGGCGTGGAGTGCTATGCCCGGATCGCTGGCGAGAGTGATGATTCCGTTGGGCCTGGGCATTTTTGAGCTTCATGTACCCGTAATGGGGTACGGCTTGGAAGATTGTGAATGCCTCCCGTCCTAAAAGAGCGTGATAACCACTGCTGAACGGGGCCACTTAGAATGTGATTTCTTCGGACCTGTAATTATCTGGCGTGCCGAATACCACATCTAGTGTGATTTTCCCAGCACAGCGTGCTTCCCGACTGGGGATGATTCCTCTAAAGGTTGTGCTACTTTGCTCAATGCGGTTCCAGTCTATTTCCATCTTTTGAAGAGTTTCCTCATAGATGAGGTTTAATCCGCTGCCACCGTCCATGAGTACTTTGGTGAGTCGAAAGCCATCCACGATTGGACTGAGGACCAGTGCGGCTGGTGCTCGGGCTATTCGGAATTTAGGTTCGTCACTGGCATTGAAGGTAATAGCCGTGTCACTCCATGGATTTATTGCTGCTACGTGGCAGATTTCGGCCATGCTACGGAGTGTTCGCTTGCGCCTATTATTTGACGCGAAGGTCTCAAAGACTGTTAACACCGTATTGTTATCCACGGGATGGTGCTCTGTGGTATTTGGGACAAGAAGATCCTCACCACTTTTGGCCACCTGCCGGAGTATCCAACATGCTCTAAGGCTGTGCGTTGGTATTGTATCCGCTGTACTATGAATTTTGCAGGGTCCGTTGAGCCATCCCTCCAGTACGGTTCCATGCCCTGTAGAGGGTTTTTGCTTTTTGGTAGTTGACCCGGGTGTGTTGTGATAATGCACCCTTTTATTTCGGACTGGGTTTGTATTCAGGGCCAGATTATCCCAAAAGTTTGTTTCGGTTTTCCAGGCACTTTCCATCGCACAGTACTTTCGTACTATGGACGCCAAGTCAACGAAGTGTGTTATCTCATGGTGATTTATGGCGTTAAGGATTCCCTTGTCCGTGCAATTATTGCAAAAAAATAAGATTGCGTCTTCCTCGCGACAGTCCTTAACCTTGTTCATCGCAAGGAGGAATCTGGCCCAATAGTGATGTACTGTTTCCTGGGGCTCTTGCCTGATGTGGGAAAGATCGCCTATGTTTGGGTGGGTGGGTGGAATTGAATCCGAACCCTTACCCGATCTGGGATCCAGGGGCCGAGGAGTTTCCAATTTTGGAAGTTCCGGTTCCGGGGTTACCCGATAATCCTGGCCCGCTGCCTGACTCTAAGTTCAGGGATTGGATGTTGTCCTCCCACGAACGAGCGTCCGGCTCAGAGAGCTCAGGAATCCAGACATAGTTGGTCCTCAAGATAGTGGAAAGGTCGCCACATTGTTCCTCCACCACTGCAATATGATGGGTGACCGGTGGAGAGTTAATCTCCCTTTGATCGGGTTTAAGCCCAATCCGATCATAGTTCGTAGTGACTCCCAAGGCGGCGATGCGATCCAAGAGCTTGTTTAAGGAGGCGAGCTCCACTGGATTCATCTGTTTGGTGAATGCCGATTTGACGTGAAGGCTATTTTCGATGACCCGAGAAGTCATCATCGGCGCGGCGGCCGAATAGGCGGTCATGATGAAACCGCCTAGCCGGAGAGTTTGGTCGACAGCCAAAGCTCCCCCAACAGTAGTACCGTCTTTAAAGACGAGACGAGACATCCTTCCTTCTGGCGACGACACAGAGGACAATGAAAGCACCAATATCGGTGTAAAAATCGGCGGATCTCGGGTAGGGGATCCCGAACTGTGCGTCTAAGGCGGATGGTAACAGGAGGCAGGGAACACGATGTTTTAGCCAGGTTCGGGCCCTCTTGATGGAGGTAAAACCCTACGTCCTGCTTGATTAATATTGATGATATGGATAGTACAAGAGTAGATCTACCACGAGATCAGAGAGGCTAAACCATAGAAGCTAGCCTATGGTATGATTGTATGTTGTCCTACGGACTAAAGCCCTCCAGTTTATATGGACACCGAAGGGGGCTAGGGTTACACAAGGTCGGTTACAAAGGAGGAGATATACATATCCGTTCTAGCTTGCCTTCCATGCCAAGTAGAGTCCCATCCGGACACGAGACGAAGCCTTCAATCTTGTATCTTCATAGTCCAACAGTCCTACCAAAGGATATAGTCCGGCTGTCTGAAGACCCCCTAATCCAGGACTCCCTCAGACAGCGAACGTTCGTTCATTAGCCTGTTCGTCATTTTTCTTTTTCTTGGATTTTCCACGATTATTTCTGGTCGCGATTTCTGATCCGATTTTCGTTTTAGTTTAACTTTTCACTCGTTTGTCGGAATCAGGCAATTCAAGCGCCTAGAGTTTCGTCTCGAAACCCTCTTTCCGTTTAACCAACTCAAACAAGTTTTTGCTTCTGTAAAATTTGACTTAGGTCCAGATTAGTAAACGAAGCTTGTTTCTTTCGCCGTTTGCCTTTCGTCGCTTCGTTTGATTTGTTTCTTTTTGCAAACCTGAGTTCTTAAGTTCAACTTTCTGGTTAGATCTCTTATTTGAGTTTTACATGTGCATTAGATTAGTGCTTATTGTGTGCTTTTTTGTTTGCGATAGAGTACCTGGAGTGAGCCACTTGCTACTTCGAATCTCTAGGTTTCGCGGATCATCAGCAAGGCAAGTAACACTTTGATCATACCTCTTACTACCCAGTTTTATTGCATTAGATCTATCCTCAAACATTGCATGATTAGGATCTAATTAAATTGTGGGTTTGGGGAAGTAGATGAGGTAGTACCTATTACCTGTTTTATTATCAAACCCTTGGGAGTTACTTCTACGTTTGCTTATATTGCCATGCTATGCTAGTAGACGTGGATTGGGTGAGTGTATCCATGACAGATGTGAGATTGTTAATTAACGATTTGTTTAAGTTGGCAACTTTAACACACATCTGGGTGGATTGAGGCACCTGGGTATTCCAGCGATTGCCTGTTTTTCTTTATGGACCGCCACCCAGGCTCAAAGGTATCATGAGATTATTCATGCTAGAAACTTCCGTGTGGAGCCACAAGCTACTATGGGCTCTAGCATAGTTGATTAAGTCGTGCGAACTCTTACAGTGGTAGACTAGCAAATGTAGGGGGAAGTAGGTGTAATGGTCTACCCGATCGTAAGGTACTAGCGCTTCTGAAAGACTATGTCTCGGTCATCCGTTTCTCAAACACCATGTAGTGCGAGAATTCCAACAGAGTAGATCGAGTCTTGTGGGGAAAAGTGCGCAAACCTCTGTAGGTATAAACTAATCATGATTAGCCATGTCCCCGGTTATGGACGTTTTGAGTATCTAGTACTTGGATTATCATGTGAATCTCATCATGTGACTTTAATTAATTCTATTAGGTTTTAATGATGATGTTTAATTGGGATTGAGAGGGTGTCTACGCTCTCAATGTTTAACAACTACCATGATAGTTAAATAAAATTTATTCCTTTGCAGTAGGGAAAAATTGGCTTTACGCAAAACTGTAACCATAGAGCTTTCCACCAGCCATATATGCATGTAGTATAGCCTATTTCTGTTCATTACTCTCTATGTGTTACTTTGCCAGCATATTCCATGTGCTGGCCCGTTTTTGGGCTGCAACGTTCATGTTGTAGACTTTTCAGACGACGAGTAAAGAGCTTTAGGTCATGGTTCTATACTCAGTGATGTCGTTGGAGTTGATGGACTCACTTATCTTCCAAGCCTTCCGTTGTTATCGTAATTAGATGGCCTTAAGCCACATTACTTGTAATAAGTTCTCTTTTGAGACACTCATTGTAATAAGTGTGTGATTGCTACTCTGTTATAAATCCTTCAAGTACTGTGTGTGTCAGCAATACTGATCCAGGGATGACACTGAAGCACCGCGATTGAACTGTCTGAGGTCTGGTCGCTACAGCAGGCATAATTGAATTCCAACATTGCATGGTAAAAGGGCAGTCCTAGAATAGGTGCAGAGAAGTTTCTTCCGTCTTATCATTACACAATGCACATTATTATGAGTTCAGGAAAATGGATTTTTCTCTTCAGAAGGTTCATGGTATTGACCCTGTCATGTAGAAGTAACCAGATGAAGATCTTATGTCTGAGTAAATTTGATGCTTTCCATACAATGCTGAAGATGAAGTGAGAGTTGCTTTGGCCCATCAAACACTTGTACATCTTGATAGATGAGTATGCTGGGGTTGTCCATTTGTAAGTCCAATAATCCTTGTGCTCAACTGTTGGTAAGTTTTGGAGAAGGTCTTGCATTTCTATGAATTGTTGGTGTGCTGTAGAGGATAATGGTCTATGAAAAAAAATTCTCTATTGCCCACCTGAAGAGCATTCTACAGAGTGATGTCCATATGTGTGGTGAATGAGAAAATCTCAGGGTATTTCTGATGGAGAGGCGTCTCATTCCAAGGGTCCTTTCATAAACGAATGGTGTCACCAATGCCTGCCTTGTAGCTTGCAAACTATTGAAAAGTGGGGAGCAGTTTCATAATATATTTCCACCAAAATGAACTGATTATTCTTGCTCCTGGTGAATGCTCAATGTAGTAAGTTTCCCATAACATCTTCACC
Source organism: Triticum monococcum (assembly GCA_034509565.1). NCBI lineage: Eukaryota > Viridiplantae > Streptophyta > Magnoliopsida > Poales > Poaceae > Triticum > Triticum monococcum. The sequence continues at coordinate 74,294,310 of CM067843.1, forward strand.
CAAGGTCGGTCATGTTTATTGAAGAATTTATGTAATAACTTCATGAGCAGTGCCTGGTTGTGAGTTGGGATATCAAGAACTCCAAGTCCACCATGGGATTTAGGAAGACAAGCTTTGTCCCACGCAACCAGAGCTGGTGTTTTATCCTCAGAACCATATTTTCTCCAGAAACATTGTCTCAGATACTTGTTAATTTGTTGCACCACTGTCATTGGAAGAGGTTGGATTCTCATATAGAAGATAGGCATGCTTGCAAAGACAAACTTGATGAGCACAAGTTTGTCTCCATAAGAAAGTAGAGTTGAACAGCCTTGCAACCTTGTCTCAATTCTCTTGATAAAGAGGGAAAAAATCAACCACCTTTGGTTTATGGACACTTAGAGGCATTCCTAGATAAGGAAGGGGAAGTGTTCCAATTTGACAACCCTTTAAAGCTGATAAATTTTGCATCTTGTCTTCTAGTGTGTTGATGGCAATCAAGGTTGATTTGGCATAATTCACTTTTAGTCCAGTATATGTTGCGAAGTGGAGCAGCAGGTTCTTGATATGCATGAGGTGGTTTGGGATAGCAGGGAGTACCAGTACAGTGTCATCTGCATATTGAATGATTGGAAAATCTAGGCATGTTGCGTGTTTGAGAGGTGGTTCAATAAGAGAGTTATGCATTGCTTCATTCATCATAGACTGAAGGAGGTCTGCTGCAATCACAAAGATCAGAGGAGACAGAGGGTCACCCTGTCTTACTCCACTCTTGTAAAGGAACTATTTACCAGGAACTCCATTGAGTAAAACAAAGGAGAAGCCAATGCTATATATTTGCTTGATCCAGTTTATCCATCTCTGCCCAAACCCTTTGGCTTCTAGAATCTCAATGATGGTGTCATGATTAAGTAAATCAAAGGCTTTCTCAAAGTCTAGTTTGAGAAGTATGATTTCCTTCTTGGATTGATGGCATTGATGTAAATATTCATATGCCCAAGCCAGGCAATCCTGAATGCTCCTGTTGTTGAGAAAAACATATTGATTCTTATGTATTAATCTCAAGATGACTTCTTGTAATCTATTGGCCAGTAACTTAGTGATAATCTTGAGAGTACAATTGAGGAGTGATATGGGTCTAAATTCACCAGGAGTGGTAGTAGGGCTATTTTTGGAATCAATATGATGTAAGAGTAGTTGATGCTCTGAATATTTGCTCTTCTCTCATGAAAATCTTGTATTAGGTGGTAGAAATCAGGTGCTACTATGTCCCAACAAGCCTTTAGAAAGGAAGCATTGAAACCATCTGAGCCTGGAGCTTTGTCATTGGGCATCTGTTTTATGGTGTTATCAATTTCCTCATGAGTAAATGGAGCTTCCAGATATTGAAGTAATTGATCTGGTTGGAGCAAGATGTGTAATAATAGAGGGTTGCTAGTTTGTCTTTGGGTTCCTAGTCTTTCCTTGAATGCACTAAACAAAATAGCAGCTTTGGATTGATGGTCCTGGTGTTCAATACCATTGGAGTCCTTGAGCATAGCAATACTGTTATTTCCGAGCTTGATAGTTGCTTTGGCTTGAAATTACTTTGTATATGCTTCTCCCACCTTGATGGATCTAATTGCTGCTCTCTGTTTCCAATAGATTTTCTGAAATTTTAGCACCCTAGCAAGGTGCTCTTTGAGGTTGTTTCTGCCCTCAGCTTCCTCTCTGGATAAAGGCATGTATTCCTCCAGATAATCAAGACAGAGGTGAAGGAAATATGCCCTGGAGGCAATAATAAAGTTGTTATTTATATTTCCTTCTATCATGATAAATGTTTATTATTCATGCTAGAATTGTATTAACCGGAAACATAGTACATGTGTGAATACATAGACAAACAGAGTGTCACTAGTTTGCCTCTACTTGACTAGCTCATTGAATCAATGATGGTTATGTTTCCTAACCATAGACATGAGTTGTCATTTGATTAATGGGATCACATCATTAGAGAATGATGTGATTGACTTGACCCATCCGTTAGCTTAGCACGATGATCGTTTAGTTTGCTGTTATTGCTTTCTTCATGACTTATACATGTTCCTATGACTATGAGATTATGCAACTCCCGAATACCGGAGGAACACTTTGTGTGCTACCAAATGTCACAACGTAACTGGGTGATTATAAAGGTGCTCTACAGGTGTCTCCGATGGTACTTGTTGAGTTGGCAAAGATGAAGATTAGGATTTGTCACTCCGATTGTCAGAGAGGTATCTCTGGGCCCTCTCAGTAATGCACATCACTTTAAGCCTTGCAAGCAATGCAACTAATGAGTTAGTTGCGGGATGATGTATTACGGAACGAGTAAAGTGACTTGCCGGTAACGAGATTGAACTAGGTATTGAGATACCGACGATCGAATCTCGGGCAAGTAACATACCGATAACAAAGGGAACAACGTATGTTGTTATGCGGTTTGACCGATAAAAGATCTTCGTAGAATATGTAGGAACCAATATGAGAATCCAGGTTCCGCTATTGGTTATTGACCGGAGAAGTGTCTCGGTCATGTCTACATAGTTCTCGAACCCGTAGGGTCCGCACGCTTAACGTTCGGTAACGATCGGTATTATGAGTTTATGTGATTTGATGTACCGAAGGTAGTTTGGAGTCCCAGATGAGATCGGGGACATGACAGGGAGTCTCAAAATGGTCGAGGCGTAAAGATCGATATATTGGACGACTATATTCGGACATCGGAAAGGTTCAGAGTGATTCGGTATTTTTCAGAGTAATGAGGAGTTACGAGAATACGGGGAAGAAGTATTGGGCCTCATGGGCCAAGTGGTGGAAGAGAGGAGGCAGGGCGCGCAGCACCCCTAGCCCAAACCGAATTGGACTAGGGGGGCGGCCCCCCTTTCCTCCTTTCCTCCCTCTCCTTCCTTCTCCCTCTCCTCCTTCCTTTCCTCCTCCTAGTGGGAGTAGGAAAGGGGAGTCCTACTCCTACTAGGAGGAGGACTCCTCCTCCTGGCATGCCCTAGGAGGGCCGGCCGGCCTCCCCCCTTGCTCCTTTATATACGGGGGCAGGGGCACCCTAGGACACACAAGTTGATTGTTGCAAGCCATGTGCGGTGCCCCCCTCCACCATAATCCACCTCGATCATATCGTAGCGGTGCTTAGGCGAAGCCCTGCGTCGGTAGCAACATCATCACCGTTATCACGCCATCGTGCTGACGGAACTCTCCCTTGAAGCTCTGCTGGATCGGAGTTCATGGGACGTCATCGAGCTGAACGTGTGCCGAACTTGGAGGTGTCATGCGTTTGGTACTTGGATCGGTCGGATCGTGAAGACGTTCGACTACATCAACCGCGTTCTCATAACGCTTCCGCTTACGGTCTACGAGGGTACGTGGACGATACTCTTCCCTCTCGTTGCTATGCATCACCATGATCTTGTGTGTGCGTAGGAATTTTTTTGAAATTACTATGTTCCCCAACAGTGGCATCCGAGCCAGGTTTATGCGTAGATGTTATATGCACGAGTAGAACACAAAGGAGTTGTGGGCGTGGGTATATACATATTGCTTGCCGTCACTAGTTGTTTCTTGATTCCGCGGTAATGTTGGATGAAGCGGCCCAGACCGATATTACGCGCAAAAGTGCTCGAACTATAGTGTTTACATGGGGGAAATACTACTAATATTTGGTGGTCATCTAGAAATTTGAACCGATGGAAGACTCCATGATGTCCGCTCCAGCTTCATCTTCAAATTCGGGTTCACTTGGATCCGAATCGGTGTCGTCGATGATGATGTAATTGTCCGGACATGCGATGTACATGTCTTCCTTCCTGGATGCTAACTCCATCTTGAGTTCTTCAATCTCCTGCTTAAGATTGACGTTGTGCCTTGCTAGAGCTACGATCTCGTCCATGTAGTCCTTGCGTGTAGCCTTCAGTTCTCCTTCTAGCTCGATGATCCTTGTTTTCGCATTCTTCAACTCTATCATATCATTGCACATCTGGTTCTCGTGGCGTCGAATGTGCTGGTTTAACTCCTGGATGAATGCTGCAATGGATCTATCCTTCTTGGTGGTGACTAACTCCCATTGTTCATCTCGGCGTCCGCAAATCTGGTAGATAGTGTCCTTGAGGTCTTCTTGATAAACTTCTCCAATGCGTCCTATGGTGATATGGGCTGCCATGCTCCTTCCTAGACTCCAAGTTGGTGCATTGAAAACACTATCTATGGGCTTCGTGATTGGCGCGAATGTCCTTCCCGGAATGTGAGCTTGAATCTTCCAGCGCTCCTCTTCAGGCAAAGTGGCATTGAAAGTTCCCGTGAAACTTGGTAATCCAATGTTTAGGTACTTGGTGACTTCCTTCAAGTGAAATCCAAAAGGTGTGCCTTCATCCGGTTGAGCGTACTTAATCTTCGCATCCTTCATCCTAAAGAGTAGAAAAGATGAGGAGTTAGAAAATGAGGAGAGAATGGTGATCTATGGCTTTAACTTAGTGGTCGTGTCCTATAGTTAGCGTGTGCTCTGATACCATCTCTGTGGCGACCCGACCCGAATGGATCAAGTCTACTGTGCTCCGGTGTCATCCCTGGATCAGTAATGCTGACACCACACAGTACATCGAAGGATTTATAGCAGAGTGGCAATCACACACTTATTACATCGAAGTCTCCAAAGAGAACTTATTACAATAATATGGCTTAAGGCCATCTAGTGTCGATAACAGCGGAAGACGTGGAAGACAAATGGGTCCATCAACTCCAACGGCATCACTGAGTATAGAACCACGACCTAAAAGCACCTTAATCGTCGTCTGAAAAGTCTGCAACATTAACGTTGCAGCCAGAAACGGGTCAGCACATGGAATATGCTGGCAAAGTAACACATAGAGAGTAATAGAATGAAACAGCTATACTATATGCATATTTGGCTGGTGGAAAGCTCTATGGTTACTGTTTTGCGTAAAGCCAATTTTTCCCTACTGCAAAGGAATAAATTTATTTAACTATCATGGTGGTTGTTAAACATTGAGAATGGTTGACAGCATTCTCAATCCCAATTAAAAGTACAATTAAACCCAACAATATTAATTAGAGGTAACATGATGAGATTCACATGATATTCAAGTACTAGATACTCAAGATTGTCCATAACCGGGGACACGGCTAACCATGATTAGTTTGTTACACTCTGCAGAGGTTTGCGCACTTTTCCGCACAAGACTCGATCGCCTTCGTTGGATTCCTCGCACTACATGGTGTTTGAGAAACGGATGACCGAGACATAGTCTTTCAGAAGCGCTAGCACCTTACGATGGAGTAGACCGTACCACCTACATCCCCTACATCTGCTAGTCTACCCCTATAAGAGTTCGCACGACTTAGTCAACTATGCCAGAGCCCATAATGGCTTGTGGCTGCACACGGAAGTATTTAGCATGAAAGATCTTATGATCCCTTTGAGCCTGGGTGGCGGTCCAAAATAAAACAGGCAAGTCCTGATAGACATCAGGTGCCTCAATCCACCCAGATGTGTGTTTAAGTTGCCACCTTAGATAAACCCTTAAAATTATCAATCTCACATCTGTCATGGATATCACTCACCCAATCCACGTCTACTAGCATAGCATGGCATAATAAGCAAACGTAGAAGTAACTCCCAAAGGTTTCATAATAATCAGGTAATAGGTACTACCTCATCTACTTCCCATCCCACAATTTAATTAGATCCTAATCATGCAATGTGTGAGGATGGATCTAATGCAATAAAACTGGGTTGTAGAAAAGGTATGATCAAAGTGTTACTTGCCTTGCTGATGATCCGCGAGTCCTAGGGATTCGAAGTAACAGGCTGCGCAATCCGGGTAATCTATCGCAGACAAACAACAAGCATACAATAAGTACTCATCTAATGGACAGGTAAAACTCGAACAAGAGATCGAACCAGAAAGTTCAACTTAAGAACTCCGGTTGCAAAGAAAGAACGAACCGAACAAAGAAACCGAAAACAAACGGCGGAAGAAAACAACTCGGTTCTAGAAAGTTGAAACTAGGTCAAATTTTACCATAGCAAAAACTTGTTTAAGTTGATTAGTCGGAACGGCGGTTTCGAAACGAAACTCTAGGCGCTTGAATCACCTGATTCCGATAAACGAGCGAGAAGATAAACTAGAACGAAGATCGGATCTGAGATCGCGATCGCGGAATAAATCCGACAAAAAAGAAAAAGAAGAACGGTTAAATGAACGGACGTTCGTTAACCTAGAAGAATCCGGTGATCACGTTCGTTAGGACGAACGGTCCGGCGATCGGTCTCTAGGCAACTAAACTGGAAAAGAAAACGAATCCGATCTAGGGTTTCGGGAAAAGAAAACCGAACGAAAAACCGATCTAGAAAACCAGAAGGGTTTAGAAAAGAAATGGAATGATTTAGAACAAAAAAACCGATCCAAGGAAAAGAGAGACGCGGGGCAACCTCGGCGAGGTCTCCGGCGATGGCGAGCAAGGGCGGCGGCGGAGGCACTAGGGCAAGGCGGCGGCGGTGACGCAGGGCGGCGGCGGCGCTACAAGGGCGGCGCGGCGCGGGCAAGGGCGCGGTGGTGGCTTGGGGCTTGGTGTGCGTTTAGAGGGGAGGTGCTTGGGTATTTATATAGGTGAGGGGAGAGGATACTTGGGGTAGGGGGCAAGAAATAAGAGGAGGAAAAAGAGAAGGAGAGGGAGATCGGGAAAAAAAGGCAAACGGAGTCCAACTAGGACTCCTAGGCGGCGGCGGCTCCCTGGTGCGCCAGGCGCGGCACGGGCGAGGCCTGGCCTTGGCCGGCGGCTTGGGCCTTGGCCCAGGCGCTGCGAAGGTTTTTTTTAATGTTACGCGCGCAGAGAAAAACAAAGAAAAAGAGAACTACGAACTCCAAAACTTTTAAAGTAAATTTTCCCCGACTCCTAAAAATGAGTCGAACAAAATGAACTTTTCTCGGGACCTTAAATGCAAATTTTGAAAACGCGCATTTTTCCCTATCCAAATAAAAGGAAAATAAACTCCGACAGAACCAATGATCCTTTCTTCAAAATTTGAGAAGAACTCAAATATGAAAATAACAAAATCTCCAACTCTCTCCGTGGGTCCTTGAGTTGCGTGAAATTTCTAGGATCGGCAAAAATGCAAGAAAATATGATATGCATGATGATCTAGTGTATAACATTCCAAATTGAAAATTCGGGATGTTACAAGGTACAAGTGTTCTCCCTGAGTATGCACCGTTGCCAAAGTTCATCGTGCCGAGACACCACGTGATGATCGGGTGTGATAAGCTCTACGTTCACATACAACAAGTGCAAGCCGGTTTTGCACAGGCAGAAATACTCGGGTTAAACTTGACGAGCCTAGCATATGCAGATATGGCCTCGGAACACTGGAGATAGAAAGGTCGAGCATGAATCATATAGTAGATATGATCAACATAGTGATGTTCACCATTGAGAACTACTCCATCTCACGTGATGATCGGACATGGTTTAGTTGATTTGGATCACGTGATCATTTAGATGACTAGAGGGATGTCTATCTAAGTGGGAGTTCTTAAGTAATATGATTAATTAAACTTTAATTTATCATGAACTTAGTCCTGATAGTGTTTGCATATCTATGTTGTAAATCAATTGCTCACACATAGCTTCCCTGTTTACTTTTTGATATGTTCCTAGAGAAATACTATGTTAAAAGATGATAGTAGCAATGATACGGACTAGGTCCGTGATCTGAGGTTTATCCTCATTGCTGCACAGAAAATTATGTCCTTGATGCACCGCTAGGTGACAGATCAATTGCAGGAGCAGATGCAGACGTTATGAACGTTTGGTGCGCTCGATATGATGACTACTTGATAGTTTAGTGCACCATGCTTTATGGTTTAGAATCGGGGCTTCAAAGACGTTTTGAATGCCATGGAGCATATGAGATGTTCCAAGAGTTGAAATTAGCATTTCAGACTCATGCCCATGTCAAAAGGTATGAGACCTTTGACAATCACTTTGCCTACAAGGTGGAGGAGAATAGCTCAGCTAGTGAGCATGTGCTCAGAATGTCTGAGTACTACAATCACTTGAATCAAGAGGAAGTTAATCTTCCAGATAAGATAGTGGTTGACAGAGTTCTCTAGTCACTATCACCAAGTTACTGGAACTTCGTGATGAACTATAATATGCAAGGGATAACGGAAACGATTCCCAAGCTCTTCGTGATGCTGAAATCGACGAAGGTAGAAATCAAGAAAAGCATCAAGTGTTGATGGTTGATAAGACCACTAGTTTCAAGAAAAGGGCAAAGGGAAGAAGGGGAACTTCAAGAAGAACAGCAAGCAAGTTGCTGCTCAAGTGAAGAAGCCCAGACCTAAGCCTGAGACTAAGTGCTTCTACTGCAAAGGGACTGGTCACTGGAAGCAGAACTGCCCCAAGTATTTGGTGGATAAGAAGGATGGCAAAGTGAACAAACGTATATTTGATATACATGTTATTGATGTGTACTTTACTAGTGTTTATAGCAACCCCTCAGTACTTGATACTAGTTCAGTTGCTGAGATTAGTAACTCAAAACGGGAGTTGCAGAATGAACAAAGACTAGTTAAGGGTGAAGTGACGATGTGTGTTGGAAGTGGTTCCAAGATTTGTATGATCATCATCGCACACTCCCTATACTTTTGGGAATAGTGTTGAACCTAAATAAATGTTATTTGGTGTTTGCGTTAAGCATGAATATGATTTGATCATGTTTATTGCAATACGGTTATTCATTTAAAGTCAGAGAATAATTGTTGTTCTGTTTACATGAATAAAACCTTCAATGGTCATATACCAAGGTGAATGGTTTATTGAATCTCGATCATAGTGATACACATATTCATAATATTGAGGCCAAAAGATGCAAAGTTAATAATGATAGTGCAACTTATTTGTGGCACTGCCGTTTAGGTCATATTGGTGTAAAGCGCATGAAGAAAATCCATGCTGATGGGCTTTTGGAATCACTTGATTATGAATCAGTTGATGCTTGCGAACCATGCCTCATGGGCAAGATGACTAAAACTCCATTCTCCGGAACAATGGAGCGAGCAACAGACTTGTTGGAAATAATACATACGGACGTATGCAGTCCGATGAGTGTTGAGGCTCGCGGCAGGTATCGTTATTTTCTGACCTTCACAAATGATTTGAGTAAGATATGGGTATATCTTCTTTATGAAACATAAATCTGAAACATTTGAAAAGTTCAAATAATTTCAGAGTGAAGTGGAAAATCATCGTAACAAGAAAATAAAGTTTCTACGACCTGATCGTGGAGGAGAATATTTGAGTGACGAGTTTGGTCTTCATTTGAAATAATGCGGAATAGTTTCGCAACTCATGCCACCTGGAACACCACAATGTAATGGTGTGTCTGAACATCGTAACCGTACTTTATTAGATATGGTGCAATCTATGATGTCTCTTACCTATTTGCCACTATCGTTTTGGGGTTATGCATTAGAGACAGCTGCATTCACGTTAAATAGGGCACCATCTAAATCCGTTGAGACGACACCATATGAACTGTGGTTTGGCAAGAAACCAAAGTTGTCGTTTCTTAAAGTTTGGGGTTGTGATGCTTATGTGAAAAAGTTTCATCCTGATAAGCTCAAACCCAAATCGTAGAAATGTTTCTTCATAGGATACCCAAAGTAGACAGTTGGGTACACCTTCTATCACAGATCCGAAGGCAAGACATTCGTTGCTAAGAATGGATCCTTTCTAGAGAAGGATTTTCTCTCGAAAGAAGTGAGTGGGAGGAAAGTAGAACTTGATGAGGTAACTGTACCTGCTCCCTTATTGGAAAGTAGTTCATCATAGAAATCTGTTCCTGTGACTCCTACACCAATTAGTGAGGAAGCTAATGATGATGATCATGTAACTTCAGATCAAGTTACTACCAAACCTCATAGGTCAACCAGAGTGAGATCCGCACCAGAGTGGTACGGTGATCCTATTCTAGATGTCATGTTACTTGACCATGATGAACCTACGAACTATGAGGAAGCGATGATGAGCCCAGATTCTGTGAAATGGCTTGAGGCCATGAAATCGGAGATGGGATCCATGTATGAGAACAAAGTATAGACTTTGATTGACTTGCTCGATGATCGGTGAGTCATTAAGAATAAATTGATCTTCAAGAGGAAGACGGATGCTGATAGTAGTGTTACTATCTACAAAGCTCGAATTGTCGCAAAATGTTTTCGACAAGTTCAAGGTGTTGACTACGATGAGATTTTCTCACTCGTATCGATGCTTAAAAGTCTGTTCGAATCATGTTAGTAGTTGCCGCATTTTATGAAACCTAGCAAGTGGATGTCAAAACTGTATTCCTTCATTGATTTCTTAAAATAAGAGTTGTATATGATGCAACCGGAAGGTTTTGCCGATCCTAAAGGTGCTAACAAAGTGAGCAAGCTCCAGTGATCCATCTATGGACTGGTGCAAGCATCTCGGAGTTGGAATATATGCTTTGATAAAGTGATCAAAGCATATGGTTTTATATAGACTTGCGGTGAAGCATGTATTTACAAGGAAGTGAGTGGGAGCACTACAACATTTCTGATAAGTATACGTGAATGACATATTGTTGATCCGAAATAATGTAGAATTTTCTGGAAAGCATAAAGGAGTGTTTGAAAGGATTTTTTCAAAGAAAGACCTCGGTGAAGCTACTTACATATTGAGCATCAAGATCTATAGAGATAGATCAAGACGCTTGATGTATTTTCAATGAGTACATACCTTGAAAAGATTTTGAAGTAGTTCAAAATGGAACAGTCAAAGAAGGAGTTCTTGCATGTGTTGCAAGGTGTGAAGTTGAGTAAAGACTCAAAACCCAACCACGGCAGAAAATAGAAAGAGAATGAAAAGTCATTCCCTATGCCTTAGTCATAGGTTCTATAAAGTATGGCATGCTATGTACCAGACCTATTGTATACCCTGCCCTGAGTTTGGCAAAGGAGTACGATAGTAATCTAGGAGTAGATCACTGGACAGCGGTCAAAATTATCCTTAGAGGACTAAGGAAATATATCTCGGTTATGGAGGTGATAAAAGAGTTCGTCGTAAAGAGTTACGTCGATGCAAGCTTTTTACATCGATCTAGATGACTCTAAGTCTCGATCTGGATACATATTGAAAGTGGGGGCAATTAGCTAGAGTAGCTCCGTGCAGAGCATTGTAGACAATTTGCGAAATACATACGGATCTAAATGTTGTAGACCCATTGACTAAATTTATCTCACAAGAAAAACATGATCACTCTTTGGGTGTTAATCACATAGCGATGTGAACTAGATTATTGACTCTAGTAAACCCTTTGGGTGTTAGTCACATGGAGATGTAAACTAATCACATAAAGATGTGAACTATTGGTGTTAAATCACATGACGATGTGAACTAGATTATTGACTCTAGTGCAAGTGGGAGACTGAAGTAAATATGCCCTAGAGGCAATAATAAAGTTGTTATTTATATTTCCTTGTATCATGATAAATGTTTATTATTCATGCTAGAATTGTATTGACTGGAAACTTAGTACATGTGTGAATACATAGACAAACAAAGTGTCACTAGTTTGCCTCTACTTGACTAGCTCGTTGAATCAATGATGGTTATGTTTCCTAACCATAGACATGAATTGTCATTTGATTAACGGGATCATATCATTAGAGAATGATGTGATTGACTTGACCCATCCGTTAGATTAGCACGATGATCGTTTAGTTTGTTGCTATCGCTTTCTTCATGACTTATACATGTTCCTATGACTATGAGATTATGCAACTCCCGAATACCGAAGGAACATTTTGTGTGCTACAAACGTCACAACATAACTGGGTGATTATAAAGGTGCTCTACAGGTGTCTCCGATGGTACTTGTTGAGTTGGCATAGATCAAGATTAGGATTTGTCACTCGATTGTCGGAGAGGTATCTCTGGGCCCTCTCGGTAATGCACATCCCTTTAAGCCTTGCAAGCAAAACTACTGAGTTAGTTGCGGGATGATGTATTACAGAATGAGTAAAGAGACTTGCCGGCAACGAGATTGAACTAGGTATTGAGATATCGACGATCGAATCTCGGGCAAGTAACATACCGATGACAAAGGGAACAACGTATGTTGTTATGCGGTTTGACCAATAAAAGATCTTCGTAGAATATGTAGGAACCAATATGAGCATCCAGGTTCCGCTATTGGTTATTGACCGGAGATGTGTCTCGGTCATGTCTACATAGTTCTCGAACCCGTAGGGTCCGCACGCTTAACGTTCGGTGATGATCGGTATTGTGAGTTTCTGTGATTTGATGTACCTAAGGTAGTTTGGAGTTCCGGATGATATCGGGGACATGACGAGGAGTCTCGAAATGGTCAAGATGTAAAGATCGATATATTGGATGACTATATTCGGACATCGGAAAGGTTTCGAGTGATTCGGGTATTTTTCGGAGTACCAAGGAGTTACGAGAATACGGGGAAGAAGTATTGGGCCTCAAGGGCCAAGTGGTGGAAGAGAGGAGGCAGGGCGCGCGGCCCCCTGGCCCAAACTGAATTGGACTAGGGGGCCGGCCCCCCTTTCCTCCTTTCCTCCCTCTCCTTCCTTCTCCCTCTCCTCTTTCCTTTCCTCCTCCTATGTAGGAGTAGGAAAGGGGAGTTGAGGGAGTCCTGGATTAGGGGGTGTCCGGATGGCCGGACTATACCTTCAGCCGGACTCCTGGACTATGAATATACAAGATTGAAGACTTCGTCCCGTGTCCGGGAGGGACTTTCCTTGGCGTGGAAGGCAAGCTTGGCGATACGGATATATATATCTCCTACCATTGTAACCGACTCTGTGTAACCCTAACCCTCTCCGGTGTCTATATAAACCGGAGGGTTTTAGTTCGTAGGACGACATACAGAACAACAATCATACCATAGGCTAGCTTCTAGGGTTTAGCCTCTCCGATCTCGCGGTAGATCTACTCTTGTACTACCCATATCATCAATATTAATCAAGCAGGACGTAGGGTTTTACCTCCATCAAGAGGGCCCGAACCTGGGTAAAACTTTGTGTCCCCTTCCTCCTGTTACCATCCGGCCTAGACGCACAGTTCGGGACCCCCTACCCGAGATCCGCCGGTTTTAACACCGACATTGGTGCTTTCATTGAGAGTTCCTCTGTGTCGTCGCCGTTAGGCTTGATGGCTCCTACGATCATCAATAGCGATGCAGTCCAGGGTGAGACCTTCCTCCCTGGACAGATCTTCGTCTTCGGCAGCTTCGCACTGCGGGCCAATTCACTTGGCCATCTGGAGCAGATCGAAAGCTATGCCCCTGGCCGTCAAGTCAGATTTGGAAGTTTAAACTACATGGCTGACATCCGCGGGGACTTGATCCTCGACGAATTCGAGCCATTGCCGAGCGCGCCGCACTGTCACGACGAGCATGATCTAGCTCTGCCGCCGAACAGTGCCCTGGAGGCCGCACCCGCATCGGCTTCGACCCGTAATTCAGAGCCAACTGCGCCGATCGAGGATGGGTGGTTGGACGCCACCTCGGGGGCTGCGATCCCAACGGCGATCGAGCCAAACACCAGCCCCGCACTCCGCGAGACTCGTGACTCCAAGGAGCCGGACTCCTCTCCGGACTCCGAACCCTCCGCGCCCCTGCTGATCGAATTCGATTGGGCGCCGATCATGGAGTTTACTGCCGCGGACATCTTTCAGCACTCGCCTTTCGGCGATATTCTGAAGACACTAAAGTCTCTCTCTTTATCAGGAGAGCCCTAGCCGGACTACGGTCAGCAAGGTTGGGATACGGACGATGAAGAAATTCAAAGCCCACCCACCACCCACTTTGTAGCCACTGTCGACGATTTAACCGACATGCTCGACTTCGACTTCGAAGACATCGACGGTATGGACGCCGATGCAGGAGACGATGAAGAACCAGCGCCTATTGGAACCTGGAAAGCCACCTCGTCATACGACATATACATGGTGGACACCCCAAAAGTAGGAGATGGCGATGGAACAACGGAGGATGACCCCTCCAAGAAACAGCCTAAGCGCCGGCGTCAACGGCACCGCTCAAAATCCCGCCAAAGCAAATACGGTGATTCTAGCACGGGAGATAATAATACTCCGGAGAGTGCCGAAGAAAACCCCCTCCAGCAAGATTCAGCATAGGAGGATGGAGAAGCCAGCCCTCATGAGAGAGCGGCAAACGGAGAGGTCGAGGATGATAATTATATGCCTCCCTGCGAAGACGAGGCAAGCCTCGACGATGACGAATTCGTCGTGCCAGAGGATCCCGTCGAGCAAGAGCATTTTCAACGCAGGTTTATGGCCACGGCAAGAAGCCTCAAGAAAAAATAGCAACAGCTTAGAGCTGATCAAGATTTGCTAGTCAACAGATGGACTGAAGTCCTTGCGGCCGAAGAGCATAAACTCGAACGCCCCTCCAAGAGCTACCCAAAGCGCAGGTTGCTACCCCAATTAGAGGAGGAAGCACTTAAACCTACATCACCAGCACTTGATACGGTCGACCGGCCACCTCGCGGCTGTGACAGAGAGGCCTCTCGGCCCTCCACTCAAGCCGCACCTCGTACCAAGGCACGGGAAAATGCGCCAGACCTGCGAGACATGTTGGAGGACAAGGCAAGGCAAACAAGATCGATCTACGGATTGTGTGGGCGCCCCATGACTCGAGACGATAACTGTCACGCGGGACACAAATCCGGTAGGGCCGAACACAGTAAACAAAGCTCATTGGAGCTACGTCGTGATATAGCCCAGTACAGAGGCGCCGCACACCCACTATGCTTCACAGACGAAGTAATGGATCATCAAATTCCCGTGGGTTTCAAACCCGTAAACATCAAATCATATGATGGCACAACAGATCCTACGGTATGGATCAAGGATTATCTCCTTCATATCCACATGGCCCGCGGCGATGATCTCCACGCCATCAAATACCTCCCACTCAAGCTTAAAGGACCAGCTCGGCATTGGCTTAACAGCTTGCCAGCAGGATCAATCAGTTGTTGGGAGGACCTGGAAGCCGCATTCCTCGACAATTTCCAGGGCACTTATGTGCGACCACCAGACGCCGACGACCTAAGCCACGTAATTCAGCAGCCAGAGGAATCGGCCAGGCAATTCTAGACACGGTTCCTAACAAAGAAAAATCAAATAGTCGATTGTCCGGACACAGAGGCCCTAGCAGCCTTCAAGCACAATATTTGTGACGAGTGGCTTGCCCGGCACCTTGGACAGGAAAAGCCGAAATCTATGGCAGCACTCACGACACTCATGACCCGCTTTTGCACGGGAGAAGACAGCTGGCTTGCTCATAGCAGCAATATGACCAAGAACCCTGGTAATTCGGATACCAGGGACAGTAGTGGTAGGTCACCTCGCAACAAACAGAAGCGCTGCATTAACGGCAACAATGCTGAGGATACGGCAGTTAATGTCGGATTCAGAGGCTATAAATCCGGTCAACGAAAAAAGCCATTCAAAAGAAATCCTAGGGGCCCGTCTAGTTTGGACCGAATACTCGACCGCTTGTGCCAGATACATGGCACCCCCGAAAAGCCGGCCAATCACACCAACAGGGATTGTTGGGTGTTCAAGCAGGCAGGCAAGTTAAATGCCGAAAATACAGACAAGGGGCTGCATAGCGATGACGATGAAGAGCCCCGGCCACCGAACAACAGTGGACAGAAGGGTTTTCCCCCACAAATGCGGACGGTGAACATGATATACGCAACCCACATCCCCAAGAGGGAGCGGAAGCGCGTGTTAAGGGACGTATACGCGGTAGAGCCAGTCACCCCAAAGTTCAACCCATGGTCCTCCTGCCCAATCACCTTTGATCGAAGGGACCATCCCACTAGCACCCGTCATGGCGGATTCGCCGCATTGGTTCTAGACCCAATTATTGATGGATTTTATCTCACTAGAGTCCTTATGGACGGCGGCAGCAGCCTGAACCTGCTTTACCAGGATACAGTGCGGAAAATGGGCATAGATCCCTCGAGGATTAAGCTCACCAAAACGACCTTTAAAGGCGTAATACCAGGTGTAGAGGCCAACTGTACAGGCTCAGTCAGACTTGAAGTGGTCTTCGGATCTCCGGATAATTTCCGAAGCGAGGAGTTAATCTTCGACATAGTCCCATTCCGCAGTGGCTATCACGCACTGCTCGGGCGAACCGCATTCGCCAAGTTCAATGCGGTACCGCACTACGCATACCTTAAGCTCAAGATGCCAAGCCCTCGAGGAGTAATTACGGTCAGTGGAAACACCGAACGCTCCCTCCGAACGGAGGAGCACACGGCGGCCCTTGCAGCGGAAGTACAAAGCAGCCTCTCTAGGCAGTTCTCCAATCCGGCCATTAAACGTCCGTACACCGTCAAGCGCGCCCGGGGTAACCTACAACAAGACCGCCTGGCACGTTCCGAGAAGGCGTAGCAATGCGGACCCAACCCCAGCCCTCGCAAAAATGCGACGCTAGTGCTTCGCGTACATAACTACGCTCTAGAAATACCATGGGTACAGGGGGAGGGGCACCATCACGGCACTCCCGAAACATGGCTTAAACCGCACCATGGAATGCCAATTTTTTAATTTTCTCTTACTTTCAGGACTCCATTCTTCGGAAGGCCTGTTCGTCAGTTCAAATGCCGCACAAACGATGCAAGAACCAGGGAAGCAGACAAGCCACGCCGCATTACGGAACTCCCAGGTGGTCTCTATCACGAGCAGTATACCTGTTTCGCATACCATTCCGCAGCCTGCCCCTGGAACGGACATGTTAAATAGTCCAACCTTTTGCTTATCGCATTATTTGTATCGTTCTGCTTTGATCACAGCCCTTTTCAATAAACAATGCATAGCTTTTGTCTATTTTTGCATTACTCTTTTTTTTACAAATATATGTTCCTTAATGACATGTTGCACCCGTACACTTTGGTACGGCCAAAATACGCCAGGGGCTTTAGTACCCCTCAATATGGTGTGAGAAGTCCGAACACTTTAACAAGTGCGGCACCCCGAACTTCTAGCATTATATGCATCGGCTCCGAATCATGTCTTGGGTCAATAGTTGGGTTTGCCCGGCTCCTATGTTTTGGTGCCTTATGTTCCGTTATATCGGCTAAGGTAGCACTAGGAGAACTACTGCGATTGTGCCCCAGTTGAGCTGGGTCGAGCACCTCAGTAGAGAAAGCTAAAACTGACTGTCATGATGAAGCGAGAGTTGGTCGCTGTTCGAGAGGATTTTTGAGTCCCTAAAGACTTATGCCGCTTAGAGCGAGGAGTCGTCTTTGTCCGGCCAAGGCGTGGATAGTGCCCCAAAATCGGTCTTCCGAATACCAGGGGCTTCGCCGAAATTTAAAATTATAGAATTCTATGGCTAAGTGAGAGTGTTCACGCATTATAGTCCGATTGCCTTGTTCGTTGTGCTGAGCGCCTCCCTCGAAGGACCCAAACATGGGGAAAAGAGCGCACAGGTTTATCCCCGAACACCCCAGCACTAGCGGCACGGGGGCAGAAGCCGACGACTCGCCATCTCTCAGAATTGATAAACAGCCGCACAGAAGGTAATATTTTAAATTCCAACAGCATTGCTTAGCGCATATGAACAAGTTTTCAGCGCACGGGACAAAACGAGCGAGTTTTACTCAAAAATTACATCCTGGAACATTCATCCGCCATAAGGCGGGCACCCTTCAGAACATCCTTATAATAATTCTCGGGCTTGCGATGCTCTTTCCCCGGCGGTGGCCCGTCCTTCACAAGCTTCTCAGCATCCAGCTTGCCCGGTGCACCTTAGCACGGGCAAGGACCCTACGGGCACCTTCAATGCAGACGGAGCACTTGATGACTTCAAGCCTTGGACAGGCCCCCACCAGCTGCCGCACCAGCCCAAAATAGCTCCCAGGCAGAGCCTCTCCAGGCCACAGCCGAACTATGAGGCCCTTCATGGCCTGTTCGGCCGCCTTGTGGAGCTCGACCAGTTGCTTCAGCTGGTCACTCAGGGGCACGGGGTGTCCGTCCTCAGCATACTGAGACCAGAACACCTTCTCTATCGAGCTGCCCTCCTCCGCTCGATAGAATGCGGCGGCATCGGACACGCTACGGGGAAGATCTGTGAATGCTCCTGGAGAGCTCTGGATTCGGGTAAGTAACAAGTAACTCACGTTTATGTGTTTGCTTTGCATAAAGAATGCCTTACCCGCCGCTATCTTTTTCACCTCATCCAACTCCTGGAGGGTCTTCTAGGATTCGGCCTTGGCAGACTTGGCATTTTCAATAGCCACCGCGAGCTCGGATGCTCGCGTCTTTGAGTCAAGCTCCAAACTCTCATGTTTTTCCATGAGAGCCTGGAGCTCTTGCTGCACCTTGCCAACCTGGGCCTCATACTTCTCCCGCTCGGTGCGCTCCGTGGCCGCCCTCTTCTCGGCCTCGACCAGCGCTTGCTTAAGTGTCGCCACCTCAGACGTGGCCCCTACAATAGCCACGATAATCCTGTCATTTTTCGCAATTGCACCTTTATATATATATATATATATATATATATATATATATATATTTAAACAAGGTATTTCTTACCTTCCTCGTCCTCGAGCTGCTTCTTGGCACATCCGAGCTCTTGTTCGGAATGCTCGAGGTTCTGCTTTAGCGTGTCCACTTCCGCGGTCAGTACGGCGGACGCCAGCAGAGAAGCCTGCATACGCATATTGACTCCTTTTTGTTAGACTCCTGCGAATTTTATTTGATCCTCTATTCGGATTTTCTTCCCGAATGCCAAACAGAGCATCAGGGGCTACTGTCTATGCGGTAATATTATCTACACATTCTTTACTTACCTCAAAGCCTGTTAAAAAGCTAGCACAAGCTTCAGTCAGTCCGCTCTTGGTGGACTGAACCTTCTGGACCACCGCACTCATAATGGTGCGGTGCTCCTTGTCAATGGAGGCGCCTTTGAGCACCTCCAACAGATTGTTCGGCGCCTCCGGTTGGATGGGGGTCACCGGCACGGTGGTCCTGCTCCTCTTGGAAGGAGGTCGCCTGCCGGACTCTGGAACCTTTGAAGGTTCCGGAGCGGTGTCCGGCCTAGAGCCGGACTTGGAGCCCTGGGGGGTTTTATCCCCTTTACTCCTGGGGTCCGGGATGTCGCCTTGCGGCACCTCCAGGACCACCTCCTCCTGGCTTGGAACCTGTTGGTGTTGGAAATATGCCCTAGAGGCAATAATAAATTGGTTATTATTATATTTCCTTGTTCATGATAATCGTTTATTATCCATGCTATAATTGTATTGATAGGAAACTCAGATACATGTGTGGATGCATAGACAACACCATGTCCCTAGTAAGCCTCTAGTTGACTAGCTCGTGGATCAATAGATGGTTACGGTTTCCTGACCATGGACATTAGATGTCGTTGATAACGGGATCACATCATTAGAAGAATGATGTGATGGACAGGACCCAATCCTAAGCCTAGCACAAAGATCGTGTAGTTCGTATGCTAAAGCTTTTCTAATGTCAAGTATCATTTCCTTAGACCATGAGATTGTGCAACTCCCGGATACCGTAGGGGTGCTTTGGGTGTGCCAAATGTCACAAGTAACTGGGTGACTATAAAGGTACACTACGGGTATCTCCGAAAGTGTCTGTTGGGTTGGCACGAATCGAGACTGGGATTTGTCACTCCGTGTGACGGAGAGGTATCTCTGGGCCCACTCGGTAGGACATCATCATAATGTGCACAATGTGATCAAGGAGTTGATCACGGGATGATGTGTTACGGAACGAGTAAAGAGACTTGCCGGTAACGAGATTGAACAAGGTATCGGGATACCGATGATCGAATCTCGGGCAAGTATCATACCGATAGACAAAGGGAATTGTATACGGGATTGATTAAGTCCTTGACATCGTGGTTCATCCGATGAGATCATCGTGGAACATGTGGGAGCCAACATGGGTATCCAGATCCCGCTGTTGGTTATTGACCGAAGAACGTCTCGGTCATGTCTGCATGTCTCCCGAACCCGTAGGGTCGACACACTTAAGGTTCGATGACGCTAGGGTTATAAAGGAAGTTAGTATGTGGTTACCGAATGTTGTTCGGAGTCCCGGATGAGATCCCGGACGTCACGAGGAGTTCCGGAATGGTCCAGAGGTAAAGATTTATATATGGGAAGTCCTGTTTTGGTCACCGGAAAGGTTTCGGGGTTTATCGGTAATGTACCGGGACCTCCGGGAGGGTCCTGGGGGTCCACCAAGTGGGGCCACCTGCCCCGGAGGCTTGCATGGGCCAAGGGTGGTGAGGGACCAGCCCCTAAGTGGGATGGTGCGCCTCCCACAAGGCCCAAGGGCAGCTAGGAGGAAAAAAGGAGGAAACCCTAGGCTTAGATGGGCCTTAAGGCCCACCCTAGGGGCGCCATCCCTCTCTCCCCCTCTTGGCCGCCCCCTTGCTCCCCATCTAGGGCTGCCGCCCCCCCCTAGGGGTGGGAACCCTAGAGGGGGTGCAGCCCTCCCCTTCCCCTATATATATGAGGCCTAGGGGCTGCCCATAACACGCGATTCAATCTCTCTTGGTGCAGCCCTGCGTCTCTTCTTCCTCCTCTTTTGTGGTGCTTGGCGAAGCCCTGCAGGATAGCCACGCTCCTCCACCACCACCACGCCGTTGTGCTGCTGTTGGATGAAGTCTTCCTCAACCTCTCCCTCTCTCCTTGCTGGATCAAGGCGTGGGAGACATCACCGGGCTGTACGTGTGTTGAAGGCGGAGGTGCCGTCCGTTCGGCACTTGGTCATCGGTGATTTGGATCACGACGAGTACGACTCCATCAACCCCGTTCACTTGAACGCTTCCGCTTAGCGATCTACAAGGGTATGTAGATGGAACTCTCCTTCCCCTCGTTGCTAGTCTCTCCATAGATAGATCTTGGTGACACGTAGGAAAATTTTGAATTTCTGCTACGTTCCCCAACAGTGGCATCATGAGCTAGGTCTATTGCGTAGATTCTATGCACGAGTAGAACACAAAGTAGTTGTGGGCATTGATTTTTGTTCAATATGCTTGCCGTTACTAGTCTTATCTTGATTCGGCGGCATCGTGGGATGAAGCGGCCCGGACCGACCTTACACGTACTCTTATGTGAGACTGGTTCCACCGACTGACATGCACTAGTTGCATAAGGTGGCTAGCAGGTGTCTGTCTCTCCCACTTTAGTCGGATCGGATTCGATGAAAAGGGTCCTTATGAAGGGTAAATAGCAATTGGCATATCACGTTGTGGTCTTTGCGTAGGTAAGAAACGTTCTTGCTAGTAACCCATAGCAGCCACGTAAAACATGCAAACAACAATTAGAGGACGTCTAACTTGTTTTTACAGGGTATGCCATGTGATGTGATATGGCCAAAGGATGTGATGAATGATATATGTGATGTATGAGATTGATCATGTTCTTGTAATAGGAATCACGACTTGCATGTCGATGAATATGACAACCGGCAGGAGCCATAGGAGTTGTCTTAATTTATTTATGACCTGCGTGTCAACATAAACGTCATGTAATTACTTTACTTTATTGCTAACCGTTAGCTGTAGTAGTAGAAGTAATAGATGACGTGACAACTTCAAGAAGACACGATGATGGAGATCATGATGATGGAGATCATGGTGTCATGCCGGTGACGATGATGATCATGGAGCCCCGAAGATGGAGATCAAAAGGAGCAAAGTGATATTGGCCATATCATGTCACTATTTGATTGCATGTGATGTTTATCATGTTTATACATCTTATTTGCTTAGAAAGACGGTAGTAAATAAGATGATCCCTCACAACAATTTCAAGAAGTGTTCTCCCCTAACTGTGCACCGTTGCTAAAGTTCGTCGTTTCGAAGCACCATGTGATGATCGGGTGTGATAGATCCTTACGTTCACATACAACGGGTGTAAGATAGTTTTACACATGCAAAACACTTAGGGTTAACTTGACGAGCCTAGCATGTGTATAGACATGGCCTCGGAACACAGAAGACCGAAAGGTCGAGCATGAGTCGTATGGTAGATACGATCAACATGAAGATGTTCACCGATGATGACTAGTCCGTCTCACATGATGATCGGACACGGCCTAGTTGACTCGGATCATGTAATCACTTAGATGACTAGAGGGATGTCTATCTGAGTGGGAGTTCATAAGATGAACTTAATTATCCTGAACATAGTCAAAAATATTTGCAAGTTATGTCGTAGCTCACGCTATAGTTCTACTGTTTAGATATGCTCATAGAGAAAAATTGGTTGAAAGTTAATAGTAGCAATTATGCAGACAGTAAAAGGCTTATGTCCTTAATGCACCGCTCAGTGTGCTGAACCTCGAACGTGCTCTGTGGATGTTGCGAACATCTGACATACACGTTTTGATGACTACATGATAGTTCGGTAATGTTAAATGGTTTAGAGTTGAGGCACCAAAGATGTGTTTTGAAACGTCGCGAAACATATGAGATGTTTTGAGGGCTGAAATTGGGATTTCAGGCTCGTGCCCACGTCAAGAGGTATAAGACCTCCGACGATTTTCTTAGCCTACAAAGTAAGGGAGAAAAGCTCAATTGTTGAGCTTGTGCTCAGATTGTCTGAGTACAACAATCATTTGAATCAAGTGGGAGTTGATCTTCCAGATAAGATAGTGATGTTTCTCCGAAGTCATTACCACCAAGCTGCTAGAGCTTCGTGATGAACTATAATATATCAGGGACATATATGATGATCCTTGAGGTATTCGCGATGTTTGACACCGCGAAAGTAGAAATCAAGAAGGAGCATCAATTGTTGATGGTTGGTGAAACCACTAGTTTCAAGACGGGCAAGGGCTAGAAGGGATACTTCATGAAACGGCAAATCAGCTGCTGCTCTAGTGAAGAAACCCAAGGTTGAACCCAAACCCGAGACTAAGTGCTTCTGTAATAAGGGGAACAGCCACTGGAGCAGAATTACCCTAGATACTTGGTAGATTAGAAGGCTGGCAAGGTCGATAGAAGTATATTGGATATACATTGTGTTGATGTGTACTTTACTAGTACTCCTAGTAGCACCAGGGTATTAGATACCGGTTCGGTTGCTAAGTGTTAGTAACTCGAAATAAAAGCTACGGAATAAACGGAGACTAGCTAAAGGTAAGCTGACGATATGTGTTGGAAGTGTTTCCAATGTTGATATGATCAAATACCGTACGCTCCCTCTACCATCGAGATTGGTGTTTGCGTTGAGCATAGACATGATTGGATTATGTCTATCGCAATACGGTTATTCATTTAAGGAGAATAATGGTTACTCTGTTTATTTGAATAATGCCTTCAATGGTCTTACACCTAAAATGAATGGTTTATTGAATCTCGATCGTAGTGATACACATGTTCATGCCAAAAGATAGTAATGATAGTACCACCTACTTGTGGCACTGCCACGTAAGTCATATCGGTATAAAACGCATGAGGAAGCTCCATGTTGATGGATCTTTGGGCTCACTCATTTTGAAAAGTTTGAGACATGCGAACCATGTCTATTGGTGTATATGCATGAAGAAACTCCATGCAAATGGACCGTTTGGACTCACTTGATTTTGAATCACTTGAGACATGCAAATCATACCACATGGGCAAGATGACTGAAAGCCTCGGTTGCAGTAAAATGGAACAAGAAAGCAACTTGTTGGAAGTAATACATTTTGATGTGTGCAGTCCAATGAGTGCTGAGGCATGTAGTGGATATCGTTATGTTCTTACTTCACAGATGATTTGAGTAGATGTTGAGTATATTTACTTGATGAATCACGAGTCTGAATTATTGAAAGGTTCAAGTAATTTCAGGGTGAAGGTGAAAGATCATCGTGACAAGAGGATAAAAGATCTATGATATGATCATAGAGATGAATATCTGAATTACGAGTTTGGCACAGAATTAAGACATTGTGGAAATTGTTTCACAACTGATACAGCCTGGAACACCATAGTGTAATGGTGTGTCCGAACATCATAACTGCACCCTATTGGATATGATGCATACCATGATGTCTCTTATCGAATTACCACAATAATTTATGGGTTAGACATTAGAGACAACCACATTCACTTTAAATAGGGCACCACGTATTTCCGATGAGATGACACCGTATGAACTATGGTTTAGAGAAACCTAAGCTGTCATTTCTTAAAAGTTTGGGGCTGCGACGCTTATATAAAAAAGTTTCAGGCTGATAAGCTCGAACCCAAAGCGGATAAATGCATCTTCATAGGACACCCAAAACAGTTGGGTATACCTCCTGTCTCAGATCCGAAAGCAATAAGGGATTGTTTCTAGAATCGGGTCCTTTCTCGAGGAAAAGTTTCTCTCGAAAGAATTGATTGGGAGGATGGTGGAGACTTGATGAGGTTATTAAACCGTCTCTTCAACTAGTGTGTGGCAGGGCACAGGAAGTTGTTCCTGTGGCACCTACACCAATTGAAGTGGAAGCTTATGATATTGATCATGAGATTTCGGATCAAGTCACTACCAAACCTCGTAGGATGACAAGGATGCGTACTGCTTCAGAGTGGTACGTAATCCTGTCTTGGAAGTCATGTTGCTAGACAACAATGAACCTACGAGCTATGGAGAAGCGATGGTGGGCCCGGATTCCGATAAATGGCTCGAGGCCATAAAATCCGAGGTAGGATCCATGTATGAAAACAAAGTGTAGACTTTGGAAGAACTACTTGATGGCCGTAAGGCTGTTGAGTACAGATGGATTTTAAAAGGAAGACAGACAATAATGGTGTGTATCACCATTAAGAAAGCTCGACTTGTCGTTAAAATGTTTTCCGACAAGTTCAAGGAGTTGACTACGGTGAGACTTTCTCACTCATAGCGATGCTGAGAGTCTGTTGGAATTATATTAGCGATTACTGCATTATTTATGAAATCTTGCAGATAGGATGTCAAAACATTGTTTCCTCGACGATTTTCTTGAGGAAAGGTTGTATGTGATACAACCGGAAGGTTTTGTCAATCCTGAAATATGCTAATAAGTATGCAAAGCTCCAGCAATCCTTCTAAGGACTGGAGTAAGCATCTCGGAGTTGGAATGTATGCTTTGATGAGATGATCAAAGATTTTGGGTGTATACAAAGTTTATGAGAAACTTGTATTTCCAAAGAAGTGAGTGGGAGCACTATAGAATTTCTGATGAATATATGTTGTTGACATATTGTTGATCAGAAATGACATAGAATTTCAGGAAAGCATATAGGGTTATTTGGAAAATGTTTTTCAATGGAAAGCCTGGATTAAGCTACTTGAACATTGAGCATCAAGATCTATGAGGATAGATCAAAACGCTTAATGGTACTTTCAAATGAGCACATACCTTGACGTGATCTTGAAGGTGTTCAAGATGGATCAGTCAAAGAAGAAGTTCTTGCCTGAGTTGTAAGGTATGAAGTTAAGACTTAAAGCTCGACCACGGTAGAATAGAGAGAAAGGACGAAGGTCGTCCCCTATGCTTAAGACATAGGCTCTACAGTATGCTATGCTGTGTACCGCACCTGAAGTGTGCCTTGCCATGAGTCAGTCAAGGGGTACAAGAGTGATCCAAGAATGGATCACAGGACAGCGGTCAAAGTTATCCTTAGTAACAAGTGGACTAAGGAATTTTTCTCGATTATGGAGGTGGTAAAAGAGTTCGTCGTAAAGGGTTACGTCGATGCAAGCTTAACACCTATCCGGATAGCTCTGAGTAGAGATACCGGATACGTATAATGAAGCAACAATTTAGAATAGCTCCAAGTAGAATAGTTATTTGGAATAGCTCCAAATAGAACGTGGTAGCTACATCTAGGAGATGACATAGAGATTTGTAAAGCACACACGGATCTGAAAGGTTCAGACCCGTTGACTAAAACCTCTCTCACAAGCAACATGATCAAACCTGGAACTCATTGAGTGTTAATCACATAAGTGATGTGAACTAGACTACTGACTCTAGTAAACTCTTGGGTGTTAGTCACATGGCGATGTGACCTGTGAGTGTTAATCACATGGAGATGTGAACTAGATTATTGACTCTAGTGCAAGTGGGAGACTTTTGGAAATATGCCCTAGAGGCAATAATAAATTGGTTATTATTATATTTCCTTGTTCATGATAATCGTTTATTATCCATGCTATAATTGTATTGATAGGAAACTCAGATACATGTGTGGATGCATAGACAACACCATGTCCCTAGTAAGCCTCTAGATGACTAGCTCGTGGATCAATAGATGGTTACGGTTTCCTGACCATGGACATTAGATGTCGTTGATAACGGGATCACATCATTAGAAGAATGATGTGATGGACAAGACCCAATCCTAAGCCTAGCACAAAGATCGTGTAGTTCGTATGCTAAAGCTTTTCTAATGTCAAGTATCATTTCCTTAGACCATGAGATTGTGCAACTCCCGGATACCGTAGGGGTGCTTTGGGTGTGCCAAACGTCACAACGTAACTGGGTGACTATAAAGGTACACTACGGGTATCTCCGAAAGTGTCTGTTGGGTTGGCACGAATCGAGACTGGGATTTGTCACTCCGTGTGACGGAGAGGTATCTCTGGGCCCACTCGGTAGGACATCATCATAATGTGCACAATGTGATCAAGGAGTTGATCACGGGATGATGTGTTACGGAACGAGTAAAGAGACTTGCCGGTAACGAGATTGAACAAGGTATCGGGATACCGACGATCGAATCTCGGGCAAGTATCATACCGATAGACAAAGGGAATTGTATACGGGATTGATTAAGTCCTTGACATCGTGGTTCATCCGATGAGATCATCGTGGAACATGTGGGAGCCAACATGGGTATCCAGATCCCGCTGTTGGTTATTGACCGAAGAACGTCTCGGTCATGTCTGCATGTCTCCCGAACCCGTAGGGTCGACACACTTAAGGTTCGATGACGCTAGGGTTATAAAGGAAGTTAGTATGTGGTTACCGAATGTTGTTCGGAGTCTCCAGATCCCGGACGTCACGAGGAGTTCCGGAATGGTCCGGAGGTAAAGATTTATATATGGGAAGTCCTGTTTTGGTCACCGGAAAGGTTTCGGGGTTTATCGGTAATGTACCGGGACCACCGGGAGGGTCCCGGGGGTCCACCAAGTGGGGCCACCTGCCCCGGAGGCTTGCATGGGCCAAGGGTGGTGAGGGACCAGCCCCTAAGTGGGCTGGTGCGCCTCCCACAAGGCCCAAGGGCAGCTAGGAGGAAAAAAGGAGGAAACCCTAGGCTTAGATGGGCCTTAAGGCCCACCCTAGGGGCGCCATCCCTCTCTCCCCCTCTTGGCCGCCCCCTTGCTCCCCATCTAGGGCTGCCGCCCCCCTAGGGGTGGGAACCCTAGAGGGGGCGCAGCCCTCCCCTTCCCCTATATATATGAGGCCTAGGGGTTGCCCATAACACGCGATTCAATCTCTCTTGGTGCAGCCCTGCGTCTCTTCTTCCTCCTCTTTTGTGGTGCTTGGCGAAGCCCTGTAGGATAGCCACGCTCCTCCACCACCACCACGCCGTTGTGCTGCTATTGGATGAAGTCTTCCTCAACCTCTCCCTCTCTCCTTGCTGGATCAAGGCGTGGGAGACGTCACCGGGCTGTACGTGTGTTGAACGCGGAGGTGCCGTCCGTTCGGCACTTGGTCATCAGTGATTTGGATCAAGACGAGTACGACTCCATCAACCCCGTTCACTTGAACGCTTCCGCTTAGCGATCTACAAGGGTATGTAGATGGAACTCTCCTTCCCCTCGTTGCTAGTCTCTCCATAGATAGATCTTGGTGACACGTAGGAAAATTTTGAATTTCTGCTACGTTCCCCAACAGTTGGGACAACACTTCGGCGTCGTCCGTAGGGCGGGGGGAGGTAGCCGGCGGAAGCGAATTCACATCCGACGAGTCCAGTGAACCGCTCGACGATGCGTCGAGACGGTCTTTGGGTGGGCTGCATAATCATATTCGACATAAGGGAAAGTTGTGCAATAAAGGAATACTATGAATTACTCTGGTATCCGGATACTTACGATTTCGCCAGGGGCTTAGCCCTGAGCGGCCACTCCTCTCCGCCGTCGTCGGCGTTGGTGGAGTAGTCCGGAGGAAGGGTTTTCCCCCTCTTGGACCTTTCGGCCTCCCCAGTAAGGGCGGCCTTCCTTTTCTTCTCTCCCCCTGCTGGAGGGAGAGAGGTCTCTTCTTCCTCCTCCTCGTCTTCACGGGAGGAATGCGCCTTGGAGCCATCGGATGATGAACCCGACACCTCCTGGCGCCGGGCACTTGTTCGAGTCCCCGTGGCCTTCTTCGTGGCCTTCTTCTCCAGCACCACATAGGGTGCCGGAACCAGCAGCTTCGCCAAGCGGGCATCGGCTGGGTCTTCGGGCAAAGGAGCCAGACAGTCGATCTGTCCGGACTTCGCCTGCCAATCCTGTCAAAGGCAAGGGAGCTTAGATCATGCATAGAGTTAAACTATGAAAAACTAATACCCTGTAAAAGGTACAAACAACTTACCATGCTAGCGTGATGCTGCGTGCTGAATCCGCGATCCTCGGTAGCGGATGCGGGAGCCTCGGCGCCCTTGAAAAGCACCTTCCAGGCATCTTCGTACGTCGTGTCGAAGAGCCTGCTCAGAGTTTGGTGCTACGCCGGATTGAACTCCCACAGATTAAAGGCCCGTTGTTGACACAGGAGGATCCGGCGGATGAGCATAACCTGGACTATGTTGACGAGCTTGAGCTTCTTGTCCACCAGGGATTGGATGCATGTTTACAGTCTAGTCACCTCTCTTTTGCTGCCCCACGACAAGCCCGTCTCTTTCCAGGACGTGAGCCGCGTTGGGGGCCCGGACCGGAACTCGGGGGCTGCGACCCACTCAGGGTCGCGTGGCTCGGTGATGTAAAACCACCCCGATTTCCACCCCTCCAGGGTCTCCACAAAGGAGCCCTCGAGCCATAAGACGTTGGGCATCTTGCCCACCATGGCGCCCCCCCACTCCGCCTGGGTGCCACGCACCACCTTCGGCTTGACATTGAAAGTCTTGAGCCACAAGCCGAAATGGGGGTGGATGCAGAGGAAGGCCGCGCACACGACGATAAATGCCGAGATGTTGAGCATGAAGTTCGGGGCCAGATCATGGAAATCCAGGCCGTAGTAGAACATGAGTCCCCGGACGAATGGGTGGATTGGAAAGCCCAGTCCGCGGAGGAAGTGGGGAAGGAACACTACCCTCTCATGGGGCCTTGGGGTGGGGAGGAGCTGCCCCTCTTCGGGAAGCTGGTACGCGATGTCGTTAGACAAGTATCCGGCCTTCCTCAGTTTTTTGATGTGTCCCTCCGTGACGGAGGAGACCATCCACTTGCCTCTGCTTTAACAAGACATGCCTCTGGACATGACTGAAGAAGGTTGAGGTGGGGAGTGCGGACTTGAGCGCTGGAGCTCCAGTGCGCGAAAATGGATAGGCAAAGGAGGAAGAAGGCGTAGGTGAAAAGGTGGATCCTTATCCCCTTATATGGGTGGATGCAACTACGTGTCCCCACCAGCTTGGTAAAACTCGCTTATCTCCAAGCGCCATAATCAATGGCGCGGTTGGGTTACCCGCTCCCGTATTGATGAGAATCCCGGAATAAGGGGACACGATCTCTGCTTTAACAAGACGTGCCAAGGAAACCGCCTCGCATGACACGCCGAGGTGGGACAATAAAACGATTCGAATAAAAGGCTTGGCCGTGGTGTGATGTCACACTACCGAATACGTCAGCAGATTAGATTTGTGTAAATATTATTCTCTCTATGGAAATATGTGGAAACTTATTTTTCAGAGCCGGACACTATCTTTGTGTTCAAAATCTTATATGAAGTACTTGGAGGAGGAACCCGCCTTGCAATGCCGAAGACAATCTGCGCGCCGGACTCGTCATCATTGAAGCCTGGTTCAGGGGCTACTGAGGGAGTCTTGGATTAGGGGGTGTTCGGATGGCCGGACTATACCTTCAGCCGGACTCCTGGACTATGAAGATACAAGATTGAAGACTTCGTCCCGTGTCCGGGAGGGACTTTCCTTGGTGTGGAAGGCAAGCTTGGCAATACGGATATATAGATCTCCTACCATTGTAACCGACTCTGTGTAACCCTAACCCTCTCCGGTGCCTATATAAACCGGAGGGTTTTAGTCCGTAGGACGACATATAGAACAGCAATCATACCATAGGCTAGCTTCTAGGGTTTAGCCTCTCTGATCTCGCGGTAGATCTACTCTTGTACTACCCATATCATCAATATTAATCAAGCAGGACATAGGGTTTTACCTCCATCAAGAGGGCCCGAACCTAGGTAAAACTTCGTGTCCCTTGCCTCCTGTTACCATCCGGCCTAGACGCACAGTTCGGGACCCCCTACCCGAGATCCGCCGGTTTTGACACCGACAGGAGTCCTACTCCTACTAAGAGGAGGACTCCTCCTCCTGGCGTGCCCTAGGAGGGCCGGCCGGCCTCCCCCCTTGCTCCTTTATATACGAGGGCAGGGGGCACCCTAGGACACACAAGTTGATTGTTCCAAGCTGTGTGCGGTGCCCCCCCTCCACCATAATCCACCTCGATCATATCATAGCGGTGCTTAGGCGACGCCCTGCGTCGGTAGCAACATCATCACCGTCATCACGCCGTCGTGCTGACAGAACTCTCCCATGAACCTCTGCTAGATCGGAGTTCATGGGACGTCATCGAGCTGAACGTGTGCTGAACTCGGACGTGCCGTGCGTTTGGTACTTGGATCGGTCGGATCGTGAAGACGTTCGACTACATCAACCGCGTTCTCGTAACGCTTACGCTTACGGTCTATGAGGGTACGTGGATGATACTCTTCCCTCTCGTTGCTATGCATCACCATGATCTTGCGTGTGCGTAGGATTTTTTTTTGAAATTACTATGTTCCCCAACAAAAGGAGAACCTCATTGGTGTTCCTCGTGATAGCCTTAAGATCAGAGATGTTCTTGGACCAATTCTTGAGACCTTTCCTGGGTCTCTTAAATTTTGCAGAAATGATTTTTGCATTATCACTTTCCGGAACTGGTTGTTCCCATATGTCTTTCACCACTTGCTTAAATTGACTGTGTTCAAGCCAGTATTTTTCAAATCTGAAAATATTGGATTTTGGAATATATGTGCCAATCTTGATAACACAAGGGGTATGATCTGAAGTGGTTATAGCCAAGGGAATAGCAGTAGTGTCTAGGTAAGATAAAGTCCATGCCTCTGATGTGAAGAACCAGTCCAATTTTTCAAGTAGAGGAGCATTTTGCATGTTGCTCCAAGTGAAATTTCTACCTTTTAAAGGGATCTCCAAGAGTGCTTGTTGGTGGATGGCTTCATTGAAAAGTAGCATGTCTTGAATGTTTCCACCTGCTCTGTTTCTGTTCTAAGGATATATTATGTAGTTGAAATCTCCTAGCACCAGCCAGTTTATATCATCATCCATCTGAAAGTTTTGAAACCAATTGATGAAATTGGGTCGAAGGTCATGTTGACAAGGACCATAGATGTTTGTCAATGTCCAAGCCTCCCTAGACTTCTTGGAGGTGAATTCAATGGTAATGGAGTAATCATTGTTTAGGATATTATGCCCAGAGAAAAGTTGTTCATTCCAGACCACAAGGAGCCCCCCAGATGCCCCCACAGATGGCAAGTAATCAAACTTGGATAGATATTTGGGAGAGAAATTCTTTAGGTACTGACTATCAGATTGTTCTCTTTTGTTTCTTGCAAGCAAAGAATAGAGCATGTTGATTCCTCAATTTTACTGGATAGAGCAGACCATTTCTTATCATCATTAAGTCCCCTGATATTCCAGTTTAAAACATTCCAAGTGGTGCCCATAGTAAAGATGTAAGGGACTGAGCAAGTACTTATAGTAATCCCAAGAGTAGCAAACTATGCCAACAGTACAAAAGTCACTCTGGACTGATATTCTCATCATTACAATTATCCAAAATCATGTACCCACTAATAGTAAGATAATATTCAAAAGTGCCCATATTTCTAGGTGTTGTTCTTGCTCTTTGAAGCAGTACTCTAGGTTGCAGTGGTGCCATTGGAGATGCTGCTCTTTTGCTTCTTATTCCCCTTGGGTGACATGTCCTCCTTGTTTTCTCCCATAGCATTGACCTTGCAAAAGGATGAGGAAAGGTTTTTAATTACTTTCTTAGGGACCAGTGGTGGAAGAGAGTGGCAAGCTAAGCAGTTCTTATCAACACAGACTGTTTTCCTGAAACCTTTGCTTAATTTTTGAAGTCTACAACTCCTTCTTACCTTTGTTTCAACCAATGGGAGTTTGTCTTTCCTTTTCTTGTTCCTGGCCAGAGCAGTAGTTGAGGATGCTGATTGGCCCTCAGCAGACTTGCATACAGGAGTGGCCATATTCTCCTGATCTACTTCAGTTGAGGTACTTTGTTGTGACAAGCAGTTAAATGAAGAAGAATCGGGGCAAGTTTCTGGTATGGCAAATGCTTTGAGGATCTTAGAGTCAGAAACATGAATGACATAGTTCCATACTTGAGATGTAATAAACTTTTTATCCCAATCAAATTTGTCTGGAGATAACAGAGTAACCGAAAGGAAGTTAACCAATTCTATTGGTACCTGAATAATATGTTTTCTGTCATGCTTGGGCTTGAAATGTTTCTGCTAAATCTCTGCTCCTTCTATCCCCAGTAGAGTAGAATATACTGTTGGGGAACGTAGTAATTTCAAAAAAATTCCTACGCACACACAAGATTATGGTGATGCATAGCAACGAGGGGGAGAGTCTGATCTACGTACCCTTGTAGATTGCAACGGAAGCGTTGACCCAACGTAGAGGAAGTAGTCGTACGTCTTCTTCCCGATCCGACCGATCCAAGCACCGTTACTCCGGCACCACCGAGTTCTTAGCACACGTACAGCTCGATGACGATCCCCGGGCTCCGATCCAGCAAAGCTTCGGGGAGGAGTTCCGTCAGCACGACGGCGTGGTGACGATCTTGATGTACTACCGACGCAGGGCTTCGCCTAAGCACTACAACAGTATTATCGAGGTGGAATATGGTGGCAGGGGGCACCGCACATGGCTAAGGAACAATCTCAATGATCAACTTGTGTGTCTAGAGGTGCCCCCTGCCCCCGTATATAAAGGATCCAAGGGGGAGGGGCTGGCCGGCCAAGAGGAGAGGCGCGCCAGGTGTGGAGTCCTACTAGGACTCCAAGTCCTAGTAGGAGTCCACCAAGAGGGGAGGAAGGGAGAAGGAAGTGGAGGAGTAGGAAAGGTGGTCGGCCCCCTTTTCCCTAGTCCAATTCGGACTAGAGGGGAGGGGGGGCGCAGCAGCCTTTTTCCTCTTCCCACTTAAGCCCATCAAGGCCCATTACTTCTCCCGTAACTACCCGGTACTCCGGAAAATACCCGAATCACTCGGAACCTTTCCGATGTCCGAATATAGTCGTCCAATATATCGATATTTATGTCTCGACCATTTCAAGACTCCTCGTCATGTCCCCGATCTCATCCGGGACTCCGAACTCCTTCGGTACATCAAAACTCATAAACTCATAATATAACTGTCATCGAAACCTTAAGCGTGCGGACCCTACGGTTCGAGAACAATGTAGACATGACCGAGACACGTCTCCGGTCAATAACCAATAGCGGGACCTGGATGCCCATATTGGCTCCTACATATTCTACGAAGATCTTTTATCGGTCAGACCGCATAACAACATACGTTGTTCCCTTTGTCATCGGTATGTTACTTGCCCGAGATTCGATCGTCGGTATCCAATACCTAGTTCAATCTCGTTACCGGCAAGTCTCTTTACTCGTTCTGTAATACATCATCCCGCAACTAACTCATTAGTTGCAATGCTTGCATGGCTTTGTGTAATGTGTATTACCGAGAGGGCCCAGAGATACCTCTCCGACAATCGGAGTGACAAATCCTAATCTCGAAATACGCCAACCCAACATCTACCTTTGGAGACACCTGTAGAGCTCCTTTATAATCACCCAGTTACGTTGTGACGTTTGGTAGCACACAAAGTGTTCCTCCGGTAAACGGGAGTTGCATAATCTCATAGTCATAGGAACATGTATAAGTCATGAAGAAAGCAATAGCAACATACTAAACGATCGGGTGCTAAGCTAATAGAATGGGTCATGTCAATCAGATCATTCAACTAATAATGTGACCTCATTAATCAAATAACAACACTTTGTTCATGGTTAGGAAACATAACCATCTTTGATTAACGAGCTAGTCAAGTAGAGGCATACTAGTGACACTAAGTTTGTCTATGTATTCACACATGTATTATGTTTCCGGTTAATACAATTCTAGCATGAATAATAAACATTTATCATGATATAAGGAAATAAATAATAACTTTATTATTGCCTCTAGGGCATATTTCCTTCAGTCTCCCACTTGCACTAGAGTCAATAATCTAGTTCACATCGCCATGTGATTTAACAGCAATAGTTCACATCACCATGTGATTAACACCCATAGTTCACATCGTCATGTGACCAACACTCAAAGGGTTTAATAGAGTCAGTAATCTAGTTCACATATCTATGTGATTAACACCCAAAGAGTACTAAGGTGTGATCATGTTTTGCTTGTGAGATAATTTTAGTCAACGGGTCTGTCACATTCAGATCCGCAAGTATTTTGCAAATTTCTATGTCAACAATGCTCTACACAGAGCTACTCTAGCTAATTGCTCCCACTTTCAATATGTATCTAGATCGAGACTTAGAGTTATCCAGATCAGTGTCAGAAACTTGCATCGATGTAACCCTTTACGACGAACCTTTTTGTCACGTCCATAATCGAGAAACCTATCCTTATTTCACTAAGGATAATTCTGACCACTGTCCAGTGATCTACTCCTAGATCACTATTGTACTCCCTTGCCAAATCAGTGCAAGGTATACAATAGATCTGGTATACAGCATGACATACTTTATAGAACCTATGGCCAAGGCATAGGGAATGACTTTCATTCTCTTTCTATCTTCTGCCGTGGTCGGGATTTGAGTCTTACTCAACTTCACACCTTGTAATACAGGCAAGAACTCTTTCTTTGACTGCTCCATTTTGAACTACTTCAAAATCTTGTCAAGGTATGTACTCATTGAAAAAACTTATCAAGCGTCTTGATCTATCTCTATAGATCTTGAAGCTCAATATGTAAGCAGCTTCTTTGAGGTCTTTCTTTCAAAAAAAACTCCTTTCAAACACTCCTTTATGCTTTACAGAATAATTCTACATTATTTCCGATCAACAATATGTCATTCACATATACTTATCAGAAATGTTGTAGTGCTCCCACTCACTTTCTTGTAAATACAGGCTTCACCGCAAGTCTGTATAAAACTTTATGCTTTGATCAACTTATCAAAGCGTATATTTCGACTCCGAGATGCTTGCACCGGTCCATAGATGGATCGCTGGAGCTTGCATATTTTGTTAGCTCCCTTTGGATCGACAAAACCTTCCGGTTGCATCATATACAACTCTTCTTCCAGAAATCCATTCAGGAATGCAGTTTTGACATCCATCTGCCAAATTTCATAATCATAAAATGCGGCAATTGCTAACATGATTCTGACAGACTTAAGCATCGCTACGGGTGAGAAGGTCTCATCGTAGTCAACCCCTTGAACTTGTCGAAAACCTTTTGCGACAAGTCGAGCTTTATAGATAGTAATATTACCGTCAGCGTCAGTCTTTTTCTTGAAGATCCATTTATTCTCAATTGCTTGCCGATCGTCGGGCAAGTCAACCAAAGTCCATACTTTGTTCTCATACATGGATCCCATCTTAGATTTCATGGCTTCAAGCCACTTTGCGGAATCTGGGCTCACCATCGCTTCTTCATAGTTCGTAGGTTCATCATGATCTAGTAGCATGACTTCCAGAACTAGATTACCATACCACTCTGGTGCGGTTCTCACTCTGGTTGATCTACGAGGTTCAGTAGTATCTTGTCCTGAAGTTTCATGATCATCATCATTAGCTTCCTCACTAATTGGTATAGGTGTCGCAGAAACAGTTTTCTGTGATGTACTACTTTCCAATAAGGGAGCAGGTACAGTTACCTCGTCAAGTTCTACTTTCCTCCCACTCACTTCTTTCGAGAGAAACTCCTTCTCTAGAAATGATCCATTCTTAGCAACGAATGTCTTGCCTTCAGATCTGTGATAGAAGGTGTACCCAACAGTCTCCTTTGGGTATCCTATGAAGACACATTTTTCCGATTTGGGTTCGAGCTTATCAGGTTGAAGCTTTTTCACATAAGCATCGCAGCCCCAAACTTTAAGAAACGACAACTTTGGTTTCTTACCAAACCATAGTTCATAAGGCGTCGTCTCAACGGATTTTGATGGTGCCCTATTTAACGTGAATGCGGCCGTCTCTAAAGCATAACCCCAAAACGATAGCGGTAAATCAGTAAGAGACATCATAGATCGCACCATATCTAGTAAAGTACGATTACGACGTTCGGACACACCATTATGCTGTGGTGTTCCATGTGGCATGAGTTTGTGAAACTATTCCACATTGTTTTAATTGAAGACCAAACTCGTAACTCAAATATTTGTCTCCGCGATCAGATCGTGGAAACTTTATTTTCTTGTCACGATGATTTTTCACTTCACTCTGAAATTCTTTGAACTTTTCAAATGTTTCAGACTTATGTTTCATCAAGTAGATATACTCATATCTGCTCAAATCATCTGTGAAGATCAGAAAATAATGATACCTGTCGCGAGTCTCAATATTCATCGGACCACATACATCAGTATGTATGATTTCCAACAAATCTTTTTGCTCGCTCCATTGTTCCGAAGAACAGAGTCTTAGTCATCTTGCCCATGAGGCATGGTTCGCAAGCATCAACTGATTCATAATCAAGTGATTCCAAAAGCCCATCAGCATGGAGTTTCTTCATGTGCTTTACACCAATATGACCTAAACGGTAGTGCTACAAATAAGTTGCACTATCATTATTAACTTTGCATCTTTTGGTTTCAATATTATGATTATGTGTATCACTACGATCGAGATCCAACGAACTATTTTCATTGGGTGTGTAACCATATAAGGTTTTATTCATGTAAGCAGAACAACAATTGTTCTCTAACTTAAATGAATAACCGTATTGCAATAAACATGATCAAATCATATTCATGCTCAACGCAAACACCAAATAACACTTATTTAGTTTCAACACTAATCTCGAAAGTATAGGGAGAGTGCGATGATGATCATATCAATCTTGGAACCACTTCCAACACACATCGTCACTTCACCCTTAACTAGTCTCTGTTTATTCTGCAACTCCCATTTCGAGTTACTACTCTTAGCAACTGAACTAGCATCAAATACTAAGGGGTTGCTATAAACACTAGTAAAGTACACATCAATAACATGTATATCAAATATACTTATGTTCACTTTGCCATCCTTCTTATCCACCAATCACTTGGGGTAGTTCCGCTTCCAGTGACCAGTCCCTTTGCAGTAGAAGCACTTAGTCTCAGGCTTAGGACCAGACTTGGGCTTCTTCACTTGAGCAGCAACTTGCTTGTTGTTCTTCTTGAAGTTCCCCTTTTTCCCTTTGCCCTTTTCTTGAAACTAGTGATCTTGTCAACCATCAACACTTGATGTTTTTCTTGATTTCTATCTTCATCGATTTCATCATCATGAAAAGCTTGGGAGTTGTTTCCGTTATCCCTTGCATTTTATAGTTCATCACGAAGTTCTACTAACTTGGTGATGGTGACTAGAGAATTATGTCAATCACTATCTTATCTGGAAGATTAACTCCCACTTGATTCAAGCGATTGTAGTACCCAGACAATCTGAGCACATGCTCACTAGTTGAGCGATTCTCCTCCATCTTTTAGCTATAGAACTTGTTGGAGACTTCATATCTCTCAACTCGGGTATTTGCTTGAAATATTAACTTCAACTCCTGGAACATCTCATATGGTCCATGACGTTCAAAACGTCTTTGAAGTCCCGATTCTAAGCCGTTAAGCATGGTGCACTAAACTATCAAGTAGTCATCATATTGAGCTAGCCAAACGTTCATAACGTCTGCATCTGCTTCTGCAATAGGTCTGTTACCTAGCGGTGCATCAAGGACATAATTCTTCTGTGCAGCAATGAGGATAAACCTTAGATCACGGATCCAATCCGCATCATTGCTACTAACATCTTTCAACACAATTTTCTCTAGGAACATATCAAAATAAACATATGAAAGCAACAACGCGAGCTATTGATCTACAACATAGATATGCTAATACTACCAGGACTAAGTTCATGATAAATTAAAGTTCAATTAATCATATTACTTAAGAACTCCCACTTAGATAGACATCCCTCTAATCCTCTAAGTGATCACGTGATCCAAATCAACTAAACCATAATCGATCATCACGTGAGATGGAGTAGTTTTCAATGGTGAACATCGTTATGTTGATCATATCTACTATATGATTCACGCTCGACCTTTCGGTCTCCGTGTTCCGAGGCCATATCTGCATATGCTAGGCTCATCAAGTTTAACCTGAGTATTCTGCGTGTGCAAAACTGACTTGCACCCGTTGTAGATGGACGTAGAGCTTATCACACCCGATCATCACGTGGTGTCTAGGCACGACGAACTTTGGCAACGGTGCATACTCAGGGAGAACACTTCTTGATAATTTAGTGAGAGATCATCTTATAATGCTACCGTCAATCAAAGCAAGATAAGATGCATAAAAGATAAATATCACATGCAATCAAAATATGTGACATGATATGGCCATCATCATCTTGTGCCTTTGATCTCCATCTCTAAAGCATCGTCATGATTTCCATCGTCACCGGCATGACACCATGATCTCCATCATCTTGATCTATATCAATATGTCGTCACATGGTCGTCTCGCCAACACTTGCTCTTGCAACTATTGCTATCGCATAGCGATAAAGTAAAGCAATTATTGGGTGCTTGCATCTTATGCAATAGACAGACAACCATAAGGCTTTTGCCAGTTGCCGATAACTTCAACAAAACATGATCATCTCATACAACAACTTATATCTCATCACGTTTTGACCATATCACATCACAACATGCCCTGCAAAAACAAGTTAGACGTCCTCTACTTTGTTGTTGCAAGTTTTACGTGGCTGCTACGTGCTTAAGCAAGAACCAATTTTACCTACGCATCAAAACCACAACGATAGTTTGTCAAATAGACTCCGTTTTAACCTTCGCAAGGACCGGGCGTAGCCACACTCGGTTCAACTAAAGTTGGAGAAACTGTCACCCGCAAGCCACCTATGTGCAAAGCACGTCGGGAGAGCCGGTCTCGCGTAAGCATACGCGTAATGTCGGTCCGGGCCGCTTCATCCAACAATACCGCCGAACCAAAGTATGACATGCTGGTAGGCAGTATGACTTATATCGCCCACAACTCACTTGTGTTCTACTCGTGCAAATAACATCAAACCATAAAACCTGGCTCGGATGCCACTGTTGGGGAACGTAGTAATTTCAAAAAAATTCCTACGCACACACAAGATCATGGTGATGCATAGCAACGAGGGGGAGAGTCTGATCTACATACCCTTGTAGATTGCAACGGAAGCGTTGACCCAACATAGAGGAAGTAGTCGTACGTCTTCTTCCCGATCCGACCGATCCAAGCACCGTTACTCCGGCACCTCCGAGTTCTTAGCACACGTACATCTTGATGACGATCCCCGGGCTCCGATCCAGCAAAGCTTCGGGGAGGAGTTCCGTCAGCACGACGGCGTGGTGACGATCTTGATGTACTACCGACGCAGGGCTTCGCCTAAGCACTACAACGGTATTATCGAGGTGGAATATGGTGGCAGGGGGCACCGCACACGGCTAAGGAACGATCTCAATG
Organism: Triticum monococcum; assembly: GCA_034509565.1. NCBI lineage: Eukaryota > Viridiplantae > Streptophyta > Magnoliopsida > Poales > Poaceae > Triticum > Triticum monococcum. The sequence goes on from CM067843.1 coordinate 74,334,385, forward strand.
ATGAACTTGTGTGTCTAGAGGTGCCCCCTGCCCCCGTATATAAAGGATCCAAGGGGGAGGGGCTGGCCGGCCAAGAGGAGAGGCGCGCCAGGTGTGGAGTCCTACTAGGACTCCAAGTCCTAGTAGGAGTCCACCAAGAGGGGAGGAAGGGAGAAGGAAGTGGAGGAGTAGGAAAGGTGGCCGGCCCCCTTTTCCCTAGTCCAATTCGGACTAGAGGGGAGGGGGACGCAGCAGCCTTTTTCCTCTTCCCACTAAAGCCCATCAAGGCCCATTACTTCTCCCGTAACTACCCGGTACTCCGAAAAATACCCGAATCACTCGGAACCTTTCCGATGTCCGAATGTAGTCGTCCAATATATCGATATTTACGTCTCGACCATTTTGAGACTCCTCGTCATGTCCCCGATCTCATCCGGGACTCCGAACTCCTTCGGTACATCAAAACTCATAAACTCATAATATAACTGTCATCGAAACCTTAAGCGTGCGGACCCTACGGTTCGAGAACAATGTAGACATGACCGAGACACGTCTCCGGTCAATAACCAATAGCGGGACCTGGATGCCCATATTGGCTCCTACATATTCTACGAAGATCTTTTATTGTTCAGACCGCATAACAACATACGTTGTTCCCTTTGTCATCGGTATGTTACTTGCCCGAGATTCGATCGTCGGTATCCAATACCTAGTTCAATCTCGTTACCGGCAAGTCTCTTTACTCGTTCTGTAATACATCATCCCGCAACTAACTCATTAGTTGCAATGCTTGCAAGGCTTTGTGTAATGTGTATTACCGAGAGGGCCCAGAGATACCTCTCCGACAATCGGAGTGACAAATCCTAATCTCGAAATACGCCAACCCAACATCTACCTTTTGAGACACCTGTAGAGCTCCTTTATAATCACCCAGTTACGTTGTGACGTTTGGTAGCACACAAAGTGTTCCTCCGGTAAACGGGAGTTGCATAAGCTCATAGTCATAGGAACATGTATAAGTCATGAAGAAAGCAATAGCAACATACTAAACGATCGGGTGCTAAGCTAATAGAATGGGTCATGTTAATCAGATCATTCAACTAATGATGTGACCTCATTAATCAAATAACAACACTTTGTTCATGGTTAGGAAACATAACCATCTTTGATTAACGAGCTAGTCAAGTAGAGGCATACTAGTGACACTAAGTTTGTCTATGTATTCACACATGTATTATGTTTCCAGTTAATACAATTCTAGCATGAATAATAAACATTTATCATGATATAAGGAAATAAATAATAACTTTATTATTGCCTCTAGGGCATATTTCGTTCATATACATCTCCCAGCACAGGTGAAATCCTCTCCTTCTCCATTATCACTGGATCTACAGCATCTGATGAGATATGAACAAAACCTACTAACAAGTTCTGGTTAACCTCAGCATATTGTGGAATAGAAAATTCAGGGGGAGCGGATAATTTTGTGGAAGAGCTCTCACCTTCAACCTGACTGTCTGGTGCTGCAATGGCTGCCCCCTGATCCTCCATAACAGTATCTCTGTTTTGAGGTGCAATGACTGTCACTGCAACCTTTGATGGATTATCTCCCTCAAGTGTATCCATTGCCTGCTCAGCATGAGAGGGGGGAGTTGTGCAATGGCAAGTGGAATGTGAGCCTGCAGCTCCTATTGCATAGGGTCAAAACCCTGAATTTCAGCATGCACATGTTGTACTAAAATGGTCTCCAAGTGGAAGTCTTGTTGCAGTGGCAGCACATGAATGGGTTGGGCCACCATCTGTGGGCCTTCAGGTACCAGATGTTGGGGCTGGGCATGGGCCACCAGAAGATTTCAATATAGCAGCACATGCATATTGGGCTACACAGGCCCATTAGCAGATTCAACTGAAGGAGTATTGTTGTTGGTAGGAGCCAAGGAAAGGGTGATACTGTTGTTGCCCTCTGCTGCTTGAGCTTGTTGAACTTCTAGAGCCTCATTTTCATTCAGAGGAGCCATCAAGTCTTGTAATTCCATGAACTCTCCAGGGTGACTTTCAAAATCAAGTTGAGCATTGTCTTATGGGGGGAGCCCAATGCCCCCACCCAGGTAATTCCTCCCAGGGGTGAACGCACGTACAACATTGTGGGGGCGAATGCCCCCACTCAATTTTTTGGGACATCTATACCTGGCTTCAGATATGTGGCTTTGCCCCCGCTCAGCCCAGGACATTTTCCCCCACTAGCCTGACTACTTCTCTACTATTCTATTATATAAAGTCCAGCCCATCTTCTCTTGTGTGGGAAAAAGACAGCAACGGAGGAGCCCATCTTAGAGAGATTGAGAGAATGCATACGAGCAGGCCCAATCGCTAGAAGCGTATGCGTTCGTTAAACAAAAAGGAAACAATATCGTTCGTCCGTCGCCTGGCTTCTCGCATGACCGCCGAAACAAAACGAAGCTGCCACCGCCGCCGCCGCCGGGCTCCAACTATCAGCCTCGATTTCTGCACGTACATGCCGAGTCGCCGACCGGCCGGCTGGGTTGCCGTCTCTAAGGAGAAAAACTGAATAAGACGCGCGCCACTCATCAGGTTCAGTTTTGATCTTTCCCTTCTAATTTTCAAAGTATTAGTCTATTCTGATTCCATGTTTAAAAGGTACAAGTTGGTAATTGGGTTGACTCAATCTAGCTTCATATAACCATTTTGTATGAATAAGTTTAACCACTCCTCAAACCCTAGGTTCAGTTCTGCTGGGACTAGAATAAAATATATAGACTATAGCACTATACTGACTTGATGTACATCAATTTATGTATCATTTAACTATTTGACATTGCCAGGAAAGCTAGTGGAGAGATATTTTGCAAAATCCACAAGTAGTATGCCTGAAATAGTTGATCTGGACAAGCTTACTCGGGATCCATCTAGAAGGAAGAGACTTACAGATTATAATATCAATCAGCATGAGGAGATTAGGAGAAAGTACCTAACATTCGGGGCTTATCAACCTTGTCCAACCAAGTTTAAACCCAGGTGAATTGGTAAGAGCAAGCGGTATTTCTAATGTGTTTTGTGGAAAAAAATGTTGGATACTATTCCTAATGAGGTGATAGTTAAGCGCTTTCATGCGAAAAATCGTCGTGGGATGAAATGGAAGGAGGTGATGTGCTCAAGCTTTTATTTTCATCTATCAATGTTTACATTCTCTCTATGTTTAAAAATGATTTTTTTTCATGTAGCTTGAAGGCTAGAAATCAGGGACATAGCAACGAAAAGGAACATCATACCCATATGTCTCAAGTTATTCTGTCTTAAGTGGTTGGTTTACTTTTATTTTGGCACTGAACATATCATAGTTATGTGTGTGATGACATTATATTATACTCCCTCCGTCCCAAAATTCTTGTCTTAAATTTGTCAAAATACGGCTGTATCTAGTTACGTTTTAGTGTTAGATACATCCGAATCTAGACAAATCTAAGACAAGAATTTTGTGACGGAGGAAGTAATAAATTATATGATTCTGCTTCTTTGACACTATACGTATACTTGTGTGGTTCGTCCTTTAAATGATCTACCCATTAGTTCGTATACATGTTTCTAGAAAGAAAAAAAATTGTATACCTCTTTGCCCCCACTAGTTTTTTGTCCTGCCTCCGCCCCTGATTCCTCCTCTCCTACCGCCATGTCATTATCCTCATTGAGACGTAGTTGATCAAGAGATAATTGCCGATTTGGTGGATTAACTACCTGATTAAGATCTGGGATGAGCTGTTGGTGGATATCATCATGTTCATGGTGCTGAAGTGGTCCCAAGAAATGGTTGTGCTGGTTTGCATGGAAATTGTCTTGTAGAGGCAGAGGATGTGGGTTGCCATCGGGTGGAAAAGGATCTTCATCAGATGCTTCTACACCAAGCATATGCTGCTATAGGATCACAATTGGAATTGTCTCTAACTCTGTCTGAAAACCCTCTCCTTCACCTATGACAACACTTGCAGGGATATCTCTGAGCTCTTCAACTCTTACTTTCACAAGCAGACTCGATCTGGTACTTTTTACTCTATCACAATGTACCAGTTTGCCAAAACTTCTAACTGCATTCGCAATTTCATGCATGTAGTGTCTGTCAAAAGGAAAGTCACAAAGCAAGATCCAAACCTCTCTATTGATTACTAATCTTCTCCAATTCATCCCTTCATTATGTTTCTGGAAGATCACACGCACATTCGTAAACGGATGCGGATTATCATGAAGCAGAGTATCTCTGTCAAACACACTATCCAGCTTGATGTATGCTTGACCGAACGGACATGGTGTCATCTCAGAAAACCCTATCTGTTTGATGTCAGAGAGAAATTCCGTCAGTACCTCGCGGATGTTGTTGAGGTTGGGCATGGGGACGATAGTTGCAATGACCCACTCTTCATGAGTCCTCGCCACCGCGCCCGCAACCACACACGCCCTAGCAGGCCTTCCCTTCACATTGATGATCCGGTGGTTTGGTGGGGCAAAGGGGGCAGGATTGAAATGGAAGTTCGCCATTGCACTACTGGATGGGGGATGATGGTGCTGGTCGGAGAGATGGGCGGGCGGCGTAAGGTAGCAGAAGCAGAGGGGCGAGAGATTAGAGAAACGGGAGCGGCGTGGTAATGACTAGTACCAATCGGCGTCGGAGTAGCAAAGGCAAGAGCTTGATGGCTGCCAGGATTAATGGGAGGGACGGCGGGTCTAGTCTTGTCAATCGCGGGAAGCAAGCCGGTCACGCACTATTCAAGGGGTGGTGGTGATTTCCATGTGTTGGATTGGGTTCTGGGCTGGGCTTGGGGAGCAGATGGCCCAACTTTGTCATAGCAGTCCTTGGCGATGTGGCCTCATCTTTTGCAGGCCCTGCATTTGATACAATTTTGGCAATCTGGCCTAGAGTGGCCCATGAGGAGGCACCAAACACAGAAGGGAGTCATATTGGGCCTGTCTGAGGGGCGGGCATGTGCGCGTTCACGGAAATTTTGAAGCAGATTAGTAACCGCCACATTATTGCCCTGGGATGAATGCATGTGCCTATGATCGTGCTCCTGATTCACCGCCAATGAAGAACTAGTCCAAATCGGACTCCTGGATGGATTGGCCATTGACGAGAATGAAAATGTGTAGGTGTAGCAACCCCTTGGGCGTAAGATTTTTTAGGATGCTTTCTGAAAACATGGGTCCATTCATCTTCCTTCTTTTGGAGGTAGAGATCAAGCTTGTAGGATGAGTTGGGGCCCCCATCCCCAAAGAGGAGAAAGTTAAGATTGAAAGAAGAGTTGGAGATGTTGCCACCCTTGATGATTGTGAAACCCACTCCTTTAGAGGAGACAAAGAATTTGTAAGACCAATTTTGAAGTTGTTGGACTTTAAACAGCGATGCCCTCCCTCCAAAGCAGGAAAGAAGGATAATACTTACTGATTCCTCCGTGAGTTTGATCTTGGATCTGGTGAATTCCGCTACCAGGTGAAATTCTTCCATGTCTTGATCCGCTTGGGAGTTGGTGCGTACTCCCCACTTCCTCCATACCTCTTCTTCAAAAGCATGCCCCTTGTCGAAGTTGAGATCGGCGAGCGACATGTTGATGGCCGCCTGCGCGCGGCAGGGAGGGGTTGACAACGACGAGAAGCCGCAGTTCCGGCGATTTTGTGTGGACGCCATGGCCGGACTGGCCAAAGGCGGAGCGCGCGGGGGGGGGGGGGGGGGGGGGGTATGTTGCATCCTCATCCGCCTACATTTACATCGGCCCCTTTTTTTTTACCTCATACCCTGCCTGGCCTACCGAGGGCCTGTTCTTTTGCGCCTTATGGGTAGCTTATACGACTACATTGTGAAAAAATTCGCTATTGCTTATAGTCTGTCCATAAACAATAAAGAAATATTTCAATATCTTGTAGTATATCTCTCTTGGAATGGGTGTATGGAAACACATGCTGCTCCGGACTGATTGAGCTGGTTTGACAGGTCGCAGCCGTTTTCAGCAGGGCAGCAGCTAACGAACGAAAAATCCTACAATCAGAAAACGCTGATGTCAGGCTGTGGAGATGGCCTTTGTCGAATATACTCACACCACAGTTCTACGAGTACGTCAGTACGTCGTCGTTGGCCCGTGGCTTCAAACAGTGGGCCGCATTGATTTCGGGCGGCGGCAGCAGGGAGCGAGGAACGTTCCACGGAGGTTCGAAATTACTAATACTAAAACAACTCCGGTCCAGCTCGCAAATCATGCCTTCCGGAGCCCCCGACGGCTATGGCCCTGATCGTTTTTCCAAGTATAAACAGGTACTAGTAGACGACGAAAAAGATGGCGAAACTAACGGTGCACTACGGGCGGAAGCACGCCGGAATTCCACGGGTCGCGGTCGGCTCCGCCGGTCGCACTTTCCTGCGGCCCGTCTCGCCCTGCCGTACGTACCCCTACAGGGAAAAGTACTGGTATGGCACACTGTTCAGTCCACGACCAATCCCTGACGAACTAGCCACCCCAGCCCAGGGTAGAGGACTAGAGGGTACTGTGAGTACGTATACTGGTAGTATAGCATCGACCTCTCTGCATCGCGACACGGCGCATGTGGAGGAGCCACGCACTTCGTGGCAAAGTCACGGCGTTGTTCGTCTGCGCGGATGCGCTCACACGTGTTCTGCGTGCTACCGCTACAAGTAGTAGTACAGCACGTAACACACGGAGGAACTAGTGGCGAATCGAGACAAGATCACTACTGTCTGCAGTGCAACTGCTATTTAAATTGCAACGAGAGCGAGGCTGTCTTGTGTTTAGAAGTCTAGAAGATGATGATGATGAGTCGGCCCACCCTTGGCTACCAAGAGCAATCGGTGCGTGATCCACTGCAAAAGGATTAGAGAGAATTGTCTAAAATCCACACTAATGGCCGGTCAAAATGGCCCTAAAAGGCATTTTAGGCGACAATTGACATTGAATTACTCCAAGGCAGCTTGTTGAGTTCTTTTCTTGGCATGTCTCTGCCGAGTCACCGCTGTTAGGGCATCTCTAATTAGATCGCCAAAAATTAAACCCAAAAAGACAGCCCCAAAACTTAGATATGCCAAAAAACGTGGGTATTTAGGAGGCTGGGCTCTAGTCGATTCCTGGAATCTGAACCCAAAAGAAACATGTAGCTCAAACAAAAGATCTCACTACCATACCAAATGCTTTCTTTTACAAAAGGTGGTTGAAACCCCCGGCATCGCATCAAACGATGCACATAGCCACATTTATTAAATAAGGATTATTCGACAATAGCATAACAAAAACATACTCCCTTCGTTCCTAAATATTTGTCTTTCTAGACATTTTAAATGACTACTACATACGGATATATGTAGACATAAATATTTATCTTTCTAGACATTTCAAATAACTACTACATACGGATGTATGTAGACATATTTTAGAGTGTAGATTCACTCATTTTGCTCCGTATGTAGTCACTTGTTAAAATACCTAGAAAGACAAGTATTTAGGAACGGAGGTAGTACATCAAACAATCCAAAGTCATCACTCCACATCTACAAACTTGACAATGGGGATGCCATCCGACGCCCCACCATCTAGGACCAGGTCATCACCGAGCCGCCCGCATGGCGTACCGGCAGCACACATCTGGTCCAGCGGATCATAAGCGCGCATCATGCACACATTTCAGAAACCGCCACCACATGACAGATGCAAGTTAAACGGGAACATTGCTTAGTAAGTTCATTGCAAAATCCTAAAAGTAACTCCTAAAAAAAGCCTAAAACTACAAATATAGATGCCTCTCGTCTCTGCCACCTTTGGCCTCGTCGGAGGACGACGATGGCGTATGTGGCTAACACACTTCTCCCTTGTTGTTGTTCCCCCTCGTTTTCGTCTACAATGTCGTCTTGCATCTCGTCACACTCCTCAACGTGAGCGTCCCACAACGCCTGGTAGGCAGCGCAGTGCTTGGCTAGGTGAGCTCGTGGTGGTTGGAGGCCTCGTACTAGTCCATTGCGTGTCGCTCGACAAACACAAGGTGCTCGCAATATGTGAGCTCGGACCAGAAGAAGGCAATGAACAACTTATTGTGTGACACTCCTCGGTCGTGTGTTGCTCCGCAACGGTAGGTCCCAACAGAGGGCCAATGCCACACTGGTCTCGTCCAACTCCCCCTCCTCTACCTCGCTCTCTAGCTACTCGAGTAGGTGCGCTTGGGGTTAACGGGCTCATGGTGGTCGCATTGGAAATGACCTTCAAGTCAAGCTCAACTATGGACGCAACTTACATTCGTGGTGGAGTTCAGCAATGAAGGAGGGATGCCAATGGTGTAGCATGCAGTAGGAGGAGCTGCATGGGGCAGGGTGGGGTGGGCTAGGTGGCGCCAGTTCTCATGGAAGCGGCGCTGGGATCGTGGGGATGTGGCACATCATTATCATTGACTGCCATTGGGTTGTTGGATTCATGGCAATGCTAGTTGTAGACTTGAGGCGGGGGGCAATAGACTATGAGGGTCGTGGCAACGACATTGCCCGTCGAAATTCCACTCCCACGTGAACTAGGGTTTTGGTGTCAAGAATGGTGTGTACGCGCGTGTGCGCGCGCGTGTGTGTGTGGAAGAAACTGATATATTGGCTTTCGGTGGAGGCGGGGATGGGGAAGGTTGCCCTCCCAAAACAATTTAAGCCCTTTTGAGCATCAATTAGACTGGGTTAAAGCCCAACAAAGTCGTTTTCTGGATTGCATGACAAACCCATCAATAAGATTTTTCACGTGCTGCCCCCAATCTCTCATGGGAAAGTATCTGGTGCACTGGTACTTGTGGTGCTACCGATGCACCGGACGCCCGTAGCGGATTCAAAAATGCTTGATTTTTTTAAAAGCATATTCACATAACATCGGTCTTTGCTGTCGCAAAATTTCAACTCAAAATTTAAACTATTGCTTGAGGTGCAAAAATCACAAAATTGATACTGAATAGTATACAACATAACTTGGGCTTTAAATTTGGCCTGTTATCATATTGATGCTAAAATTGTCATTTTTTTATATCACCCAATGTTTTAAATTTTGATTTGAGTTTTTGCGACAATATAGACCAATGTTTTATCAATGAGCTACAAATTGTTTCCCAGATTTCTTGAAGCAACTTTTAACACGCTGCAACGTCCAATGCACCAGTAGCACCACAAGCACCAGATACTTTTCCAATTTCTCATACCACTAAGGGAGAATCCTATTCCACATGTACCCCCAATGACGCTCTTGGGCCAGTCCACTGCTACCACCTTTTGTTTTCTTTTTTTACATATTTGTTTGTGTTTTTCCTGTTTTTTTTCTTTTTAGTTTTCCTATGGTTTTTTCGTTCATATTTTCGTTATTTTTATTTTTACCATTTATTTTCATCTGTGCATATTTTTTTTGATTCTTAAATTTCATGGCTTAAAAAAATTATGCACATATAAAAAATAAAAAAATAAATTAGTTAACATTTGTTAAATTCCAAAACATTTTTGGATTCACCAATGTTTTTTAGGTTCAAGAAAAATATTTTAAATTTATGACCATTTTTAAACTCAGATTTTCTTCCAGAAAAGTCTATGAAAAAAATAATGTAAAACCAGATACAGTCCCAGCCGAGGCGCATCCCTTATACAAGCGGCTCTACTATGTAATTAACTTAGAGCATCTCCAGCCATTGTGTCCTTTCAGAGACGATTTTTGCGTCGGATAAAAACTTCCCGACGCTAATTTTGCTCTAGGGTGGGAACTTTCCCAGTAGTTTAAGCCCCCAGGCCACGTCTCACTCGCTCCCCCGCCTGGCCGCCTTCGTGCCGACCACCGCGTCCGCCCCGCGCTAGGGCCGGCGAGCAGCTCGTCCGCCGCCGCTCGAGCCGCCACCACAGGGCAGAAGCAGAGCACGTCATCGTCCGTGTCCATCCCGTCGCTGGAGGAGGAGCTGAGCCGGGTCACCTCCGAGCTCGCCGCGGCGCAGGCAATAGCGAGGGACAGCAAAGAGGAGAAGAAGAAAGACGACCGCCGAACAGCTCTTAGAGAACGGAAAAACGAGCAAGGGAACTGCCTATCAGTCAATGGCTCATCCCAGTTCAGCGCAGCAGCACATTCGCTGACTATCCAGTGCGATGCACTAAACAGGAGAGCGTCTATAGCTTGCTTGTCGCGAGACGTAAGTGGACGCTCGCCTACAACACTCGTTTAGTGGGCCGGTCGCTTACATTGTAGCACTGGTTTTTCTCTGCCAACGTTGGTCTTTCTAAAAGAACGTGTAGCACAAAGATATAGCATTGGTTTTCTCTAGCAACTGTACCACAGATTTTCTTTTCCTTTTTATTTTGAAATATTATATTCTCACAATATAATTTACTTTACTTATAAAAGAATTAAAATGTTTATCACACATTAAAAAATGTTCATGAAATGTAAACAATTGTTCACGCATTATAATTTCTAAATCTCTCCACACAATTAATAAAGTTCATGACATTTTTTAAATGTTCATTGAAATTTAAATTTTGTTCAGTAAATTGTAAAGAATGCGTGGACTATTCAAAAATTGGTTCACAACATTTGAAATATTAATGCATTTCAAAAATATGTGACATGATATTTTTTAAATGTTCAAGAAATGTAAAAAAACGCAACTTTATAAAATGTTCATAACATACAAAAAAATATCTGCGTGCTATAAAAAACTCTTCACCTTTATGTCATTTTTAAAAATGTTCACAACTATTAGAAATATTCGTACATATAAAAACATACATGAAAATATAAAAAATGGTTCGCTTATTTGTTTTTAAAATGTAGTTTTTTAACACAGTACAGACGCAATCGCTCATATAAATGCGTATACACTCACTCTTATGAACGCGCACACGCACATGCACACCCTATCCCTATGAACACCTCCGAGAGACTGAGGCGGCATATATCATCTTGAGATTTTACAAAGTCACCTTAGGCGGAAAATGTTCACACACTAAGCATGTGGACTGAAAACTTCATGAATTTGAATAGGGAAGAAAAGGATAATTTTAAAATAAAATAGAAAACGAAAAAAATAAAAAACGGCAGAGAAACAGGAAGAAACTCCTGATCCGAAAGCTTCTTGAAACCGCCCAAAACCGAGTAGAACGTTTATAAAATCAGAGCTACTGGGCTAGTCCGAATAGAACGCCTCTGAAGTGGAGAGGTCCTTCGAACTTCTATCTTGCTGTAGTAAGCGAGATATAGCCCTTATAGTAAGTGGTTATGTTTTCTCTAAAAAAGAGAGCTATCCGCATTAAGTGTGATTTTTTTCAGTCTACTTTTTTTAGAGACATCTGTAACTTTATTCATACTCATAATAATTACAGGTACACTAATTTGAACTTAAGATCTAAGAAAATACAAAGTAACTCCCATGACTAAGAGGGTGTTTGTTTCCAGTGACGTATTGGTTTAGGGACTTAAAAAAGTCCCTATAAGTCCCATCTAAACCAAACAGGAGGGACTTATAGGGACTTAAAGTGGGCATTTGGGACTTATGAAATAAGACTCTCAAGGAGGGGCTTATAGGGACTTATAGTTGTAATGTGGTCTTTTATTTTTTTTCGAGAAAATGCAAATGGCTTTTGCGTTTCATTGCATTGGAAAGAGGGGGAATTTACATCCTCTTAGGAGGCAGTTTTACACAGCCATTAGGGGCTCAGTGGACATCCCAAGATGATGGCAAAACGACCCTGAGCCCTTGAGCTCCGGCCTTTGCCCAACATCGGGCCTCGTCTTTGATTGTGTCTAGTAGCTCATTGAGCGAGGGGATAACATGGTCAAAAACACACGCATTCCTATGCTTCCAGATCATCCACGGCACCAAGAGCGTTGCGGATTTCAGCGCCTTGCGTAGAGTGGGCGGTGTGAGCTCCTTCGGGCGTCGGCGCCGGCAAGCGCGGCCAAGATAGGACCTCGTGCCATGTCTGCCTAGTGAATGGGCATGTGAGCATTAAGTGCCTGATCGTCTCCGGTTCCTGGTCACATAGCAGGCACCGCGGGTGATGCTGCAGGCCGCGGCGCGCGAGCCTCTCGGCAGTCCAGCAGCAGTCTTGGCAAGCCAGCCAATGGAAGAACTTCACTCTAGGCGGTGCCCAGGTCCTCCAAATGAGCTTCCAGGAGTGGCAGCCCCTTGCTCCATGGAATGTTGCCCAGTAGCATGACTGGGCCGTGTATGTGACACTGGTGGTCCAGCTCCAAAGTAGCTTGTCCGGCTCGTTGGACAGCTGGATGTTCTGCACCAAGTGCCAAAGTTTGAGGTACTGATCGATCTCAGGAAGGCCGAGCAAACCTTGGATGTCATGCGCCCATTGATTGTTGGCCATGGCCTCCGCCACCGTTCTTATCTTCCGGCGCTGCTTGGGGATGCACTGAAAGAGCAAAGGGCACGAGCTCACGGACGCCCTGGCCGCCAAGCCAGCGATCTTCCCAGAAAAGTGCGGTCCTTCCATCTCCGAGGGCCATGGTAGTCGAGGCGTAAAAGAGCGCGCGCTCCTCCGAAGTGAATTGCAGGTCCAGCCCATGCCATGCTCTGTCCGTGTCCATGCGCGCTAGCCATAGCCAGCACAACCGTAGCGAGAGCCCAGTGCGCTCCAGGTCCCAGACGCCCAACCCGCCATACTCAAGCGGTCGGCAAACCCGGCGCCAGTTCACGCGGCAGTGACCACCAAGGGCGTCCACACGACCGGCCCATAGGAAACCATGCTGGATCTTCTCGAGCTGCTTTAAGGTTTTCTTTGGGGGCGCCAGCACGAGGAGTTGGTGGATATGTATGGCATTGAGTACCGACTTGACAAGCGCAAGCCGTCCAGCTTTGTTCATCAGCCAAGCCTTCCACGAGGGGAGTCGGCCCGCCACCGTGTCGACGAGAGGCTGCAGCTGAGCCGCAGAGGGGCGGCGGGTGGTGAGCGGGATGCATAGGTAGGTGACTGGCAAGGTCGCGACAGGGCACCCAAGCAGCTCCACCAGCTCCGCGGCGGAGTCGTCGCCATGTATGATCGTGACCGAGCTCTTGGAGTACTTCACCCATAGCCCCGATGCCGTACCGAACACGTCCAGGATGCCTTTGACAGCGGATATGTCCTCAAGAGTAGCATGGCAGAAAAGCATCACGTCGGCGGCGTAGAGAGAGATCGTCGGAATGGCTCGACGGGTGTGTAGCTGCTGGAGGATGCCAGACTGTAGGGCGTGGCGCATCAGCCTCCCAAGTGTGTCCACCGCCAGCACGAAGAGCTGCGGGGAGGTGGAGTCGCCTTGCCTTAGCCCGCGATGGTGCCATATCGGTGGGCCAGGGTCTCCATTGAGCATGACCCGAGTGCTTGCCGAGGATAGCAGGATGGCCAACCACTCTCTGAATCGGTCCCCAAACCCGGCGCAGCACCTCAAAGAGGAAGGGCCAGGATATGGAGTCGAAGGCATGAGTGAGGTCGAGCTTGAGCATGATCCTGGGCGCGCCAAGTTGGTGCAGCATCTTGAGGGATTGCCGGACTGGGGTGAAGTTGTCGTGAAGAGTACGTCCGGCAATGAACGCGTTCTGGTTGCAGCTGACAAGGCTGTCGAGTTTGGGGGCGAGACGCAGCGACAGGACCTTCGCGAAAATCTTGGCCACTATGTGGATCAAGCATATCGGCCGGTAGTCTCCGAGTTGTTGAGCGTCTGCGCGCTTGGGCAGCAGGGTAAGTAGCGCTTGGTTGAGCCTGCTAAACCCACGCCCGTGCAGCGTGTACAGCAGCTCGAACACGCTCCAAATGTCATGCCGAATGATGCTCCAGCAAGCACGCAAAAACTCCGCGGTGAAGCCGTCCGATCCGGGCGCTTTCCGCGCCGGCATGCGCTTGACGACCTCCCATATCTCCTCCTGGCTAAAGGGCTCGTCGAGGCATGTGAGGTCGTTGGGTATAATGAGCTGGGAGAGATCAAGCGTGCGTTCTCGATCCACAGCAGTGCCCAGCAAGCCATCAAAATGCGTGAACGCCGCACTGGCCATCTCCTCATGATCGGTGAGCGCCTGGGCGTCGACGACAAGGCTGTGAATGCGATTATTTTGCTGTCGGAAGAAGCACTGCCTGTGGAAAAATCTCGTGTTGGCGTCTCCGTCCTTGAGAGTCGTGTGCGGGCTCGCTGCCTGGCGATCGTGCGCTCCATGGAAGCCAAGCCCAGGTAGGCGACCTTAAGCTGCTTGCGAAGCCACTCCTCCGAAGGCGAGAGTGCCCGGTCCTCACGCGCCTTGTCAAAGCGCAGGATCAGCTCACGGGAGATGGCAAGCTTCTCCCGGATGTTGCCCGTGGACTTGGCGCTCCAGCTGGAGAGGCGGCGGGCAGTGGCCTGAAGGCGCTTGACCAGCCTCCGGAAGGGGTCATCGTCATGCACCGAGCTCCAGGCTGTGGCGACGGTGTCGTGGAAACCGTCCAGCTGAAGCCAATAGTCCTCGAAGTGGAAGCGCTTGCAGGCCGTCAGCATGGGGGAGCAGTCCAGCAACAATGAACAGTGGTACGACACAACCAAAGAGAGACATCAGAGGTGGCACTCGCCGTGCGCATCTTCCCACTTCGAGGTGCAAAGGACGCGGTCCAGGTGCACCAGCGTGGACGGCGACTGCTCGTTCGACCACGTGAAGCAACGCCCGTTGAGATATACGTCCTTTAAGGCGAGGTCGTTGATGACGCGGCGAAACCTTCCCATCATGCGCCGATGCAGGCCACCCATGTTTTTGTCCTCGTCCCAGAGAATGAGGTTGAAATCGCCACAGAGCATCCACGGACCGGGGCAGGCCGCACGTATGTCGCGCAGCTCTTTAGTCCATGTTAAGTCTCAGGAACCAAACATGTACGGACTTTTTAGGGACTTGAGACTTATAAGTTGGGACTAAAAAAGTCCTAGGACTTATGAACCAAACATGTCCTAAGAATTACAAGAAAATATCTTGAAAACACTTTCTTCACCGCGTCAGTCTCTGCTTGAAGAAATACTCCAAAGTCTTTAGTTAAGACTCTGCAATTGGACTGGAGCAACGATGTTGTCACTCTTTCACCCGCACGACATTACTAACAATGGTTTTTGAAAGTGCCTTGAGTCGTCCATCCAAAGAGATGGGAAGGCTTGATCGATGAACATACTTGGACCGGGCATGATCCCCTAGAAGTGCAGGTCGTCGAATCACTATATCTTCATCATGTTGTCCATGAAAGATTCACCTCCACAAAAATTAAACTAACAAAAAAAGCTTGACTCAGCAATATAAACTCATCAAATCTGAATAATCAGATCAGAGATGATAGAAAATTCTCTAATCTCATGGCACCGCCAAAAAAATGAGAGGAAATTTATTTTCATAAACTAAGATGGATACTAGACGATGATGAAGAACATAGAGGTGTTGAACATCCGAGGCCCCCATCTCTCAGCGCCAAGATGGTAGCCGGAGGCGAGGGGACCTAAATTTTTCAGATGACGACGGCGGCGGCGCGAGAAACCCTACGCGTGTATAATGGGTCCCTGTCCGAAGCGCGGCTGGGTCGAGGATGAGCCCAACTTTGAGTCTACTAAGCGTGAATGAGATAGCTCAATTAACACGCTGCTTAGCCCAGCCTAGCCCAAACCCAAAAAAATACCGAAACGCCTGGGCTGGATTTCCGCTAGCCCAACACCCCCGGGCTGCCGCACTCGCCAACTTTTCCTTTGTTAGTTTGTTCTCTTGCGCTTTCCCGAAAGGAGGAAAGGGGGAGAAAAAAATCGCACCCAAATCCGTCGAGCAGAACCAAATCCGTCACGACTCCACGAGCGCTCGAGCAGGGCAACACAGATTCGCGCAGCCCACCTCGTCGAGCATTCCCCATCAGATCGGATCGAATCCGGCGGCGGCGGCGGCGGCGGTGATGGCGGCGGAGAAACTGGCCCCGGCCAAGGTGCTCTACTGCGGCGTGTGCGGCCTCCCCGCGGAGTACTGCGAGTTCGGCCCCGACTTCGAGCGCTGCAAGCCGTGGCTCCGCGCCCACGCGCCCGGCGTCTACCCCGACGAGCTCGTGGCCTCCTCCTCCGGTTCGCCCCCATGACCTACCTAGCCTTCTCGCTTGTTATCCCCCACTTCGTTTACGCCTGCCCTGTGTCGGTCCCGCTCTCTAATGCTGCGTGTGGTGGTTCGTTTGATCTGTGAAGGCGGCGACGATAAGGACGTGGGCAAGGTCGGCGAGCGCCTCCAGGGCGTCAGCATCTCCACCGCCGACGGCTCCACAAGCGCAGGTTTGCGTGAGCTCCTGCCTTGTCTAAACCTAAAACTAGGGAACGCTCGGTCAAATTGATGTGCTGTGTTTGCAGGGGGTGCTTCGGCATCTTCTAAGACTGAAGAGGTGAAACGACTGCCCGGTGGCAAGCTCAAGAAAAAGGTTTGTTCCCTTTGCACACTTTACACAGTTGAATTTCTAGCTGTTTGACTTCACCCCTAGATATTAGTCTGAAATTGAGGATTTGTTATTCTGGTTTGAGTTCGGGCCAATGTAGAATGTCTGTCTTGCAATGTTTTGATTGTCAATGTCCCTTTATGTGTAGGACAAGCAAGAGGTTATTATTGAGAAGATTGTCCGCAACAAGCGCAAGTGTGTCACTGTGGTGAAAGGCCTGGATTTGTTTGGTGAGTGGTACACTTAACTGTTTGCAGCTAGTGAAGTAAAAAAGATTGGAGATGAATATATTTTGAACTCTGTGGAAGAGGTTGTTCTGTAGATGCTAGATCCAGGCTTGAGCTGAACCTGCCTTAAAGTTTGATGATACTATATGTTTGCTATTAAGGTTGGACATAGTTTAATAGATCGTGTTTGTTTCCTGAACATTTAGGTGTAAAGCTGAGTGATGCTTCAAAGAAGCTTGGAAAGAAGTTTGCTACTGGAGCTTCGGTTGTCAAGGTAATCAGTTATCTATGGAACTACGAAGGCTTTTAGTGTTTCATTTAGGACTTGCCTAATTCTCTCATTAATGTGTTCCCCAGGGTCCAACTGAGAAGGAGCAAATCGATGTCCAAGGAGACATATCATATGATGTTGTGGACTTCATTACAGCTACATGGCCCGATGTAATTTATCCATCTATGCATCTTATTATTGTCTACATGTTATGTATGGTTTCATGGTCGTTAGCTTTCTGATCAACTTGACAATTCATTCGGTTTCACATTACGCGGAGGACTGATGTTGTCTTTGCGGTAATGATTTAAGGAAATCCAAATCAGTAATCTCCTTCCAGACCAAGAAACTGAAACTATGGAAGTCAAGGAATACTTATTAGTTATTACTTCTTGCTTTGTGTGTATATATAGGAAAAGAGAGCAATGGTAGCTTTGTGGAGATCTGGCATTCAGTCGATGCTTTTACATGGATAATAGATAATGGGGTTAGCTCAATGGTGTTCTGAGCATTTGATATTTGCTTAGAAGGTTATGCAGTAAAATTGTGGAATCAATCTCATATGGTTTAACTTCTGTACTTTACAAGCAACCTCACCAATCTTTCATCAATTGCTGATATAGGTTCCGTTTTAATGAAATATGTTTCGTAATACTGTGGCTATTCTGGATCTCAACCAGGATTCATTCCACTTTAGACTAATAGGTAGCACAATCTGATGTTATGTTTTTGCAGCTGAACACTGATAGAACAACTAATTTAGTTCTTCACCAGTTATTGACCTATCACCATAATCTGATTGAAGTTAGCAATACTCTTTTTGTTCACGCTGGTTACTCCTTGCTTTTCTGTCTTTCAGGTTCCTGAATCCGCCGTATATTTCATAGAAGATGGAAGGAAGGTTGCTGCTGCTTGATTGCATATGGTTTACAAGGCAATACACCAGTGGAGCTACAAATATGATAGAAATATAAGGCAAGAGATGGCCGTTAAGGCATGCCTGTCAAATGGGTTCTTTATCCTTACTCCCAAGACACAACTCGCTCCATTTTGACTTGTGGGTCAGTTCACAAGTGGTGTTTTAATTACTGCTGGCATGTCGCCTTCGTGTATCATCTTTTATTTGATAGCCGAGTTCCTCCTGCAGGCGAGTATGACATCCATATGTGGTTTATATATGTTTAATGTGCTTTTGAATCCTAGTTTCAGAACAATTCAGTACCAACTATCTGTGGACCTGCAGAGATAAGTGCAGATTAGTAGTGCTTCAGTCTCCTGTGCTTTCATAGGAACAGTCTGGTGTTTTGTGTTACTTTGTATTGCATCCAGCAAGTTATAACCTACTTTTAGGGAGATAGATCGTTGTCGGTGTGCACCATTGGTATTTTGTCATCATATTGTTGCAGAGTCCTGTGTGAAGCCCATTATTATAAAAAAGAAGCAAGATAGATCTGGATGATGCATCATGAATTAGTGTGGCCATGTAATCATTATAAAAGTATTTCCTATAAATTGCCATGATCATTAAACTTGTTCACAGAACTTGTTGCTGTGGTCCCCAGCTGATTTGTTCTTTAATTTAGAGTTGGTCTTTTTTTTTTTGCTTATATATACTGGGGCCTCACGCAAGGTTCGTCTGAAGGAGACATTATATCACGCCCTGACACTATTGTAGGCTGACACCGTACACAATCTTCACTTTTCATCAGGATTGTCTATCTTATAAAATTAGACCAAAAAACAAATACCCTCCGTTCGCAAATATAAGATCTTACAACTTTTTGTGAATCGGATGTGTGTCTGTTTAATGTGTTTGTTCTCTAATTTCAGTCTGTATGTAGTTCATATTGAAATATCCAAAACATATCATATTTGTGAACGGAGGGAGTATCTTATATTATGGGTTGACTGAATTCACTCACCTCATTCATCTAGAATCCACCAGACCCCCTAAAAAAATTAGAATCCACCAAACCCCTTCAATTTGAAGAGAAAAAAGAAGTATACTCCATCTCGCAACGGTGCTACTTTGTTGAGTTTTCCCTAAGAGTGTTGCAGGTGCATTGGTTGTCATATACTCCTATATATGTAGTCCTACTAATACAAAAAGACAGCGAGGAAAGACTGGAGAGAGAGATCTTAACAAGGAGGCACAAGATGCCAGAAGGAAGAAAGGGGGGAGACGTCCCCTTGTTTTCTTCCGAACTTGGAGCTTCTGCGCAGTTGGATATAAGAGTACATATATCACGCCTTCCTCGCTGGACACCGTGATCCATCTCGGCACGACAGGATGGTGGTGTACACTACCGCCATCAGCAAATGCAAAGCTCATTCCTACGTGATCCCTTGTCGGTGCCACCCAGGCTTCCTGCCGCGGATTACTGCAGCCATCCCGGCCCCCGGCCGAAAATGATGCCTGCTCTGGACATGTTCCGCTCCAGGCTCCAGCCAAGGAGTTGACAATAGTTTGTTTGTTATTTACACGTGAATATAAGTTGTGATCTCAATTTTTTAATACCACCCACCAGCCATATATAGGTAGGCGGCGTCGGTGGTAAGTTCCATCTCCACCAGCACGACCCCAATATGTTCTAGACATATTTTTATAAGGGAAATATATTGATATCGAAAAAACTATCAGTATACCGTCTTTTCAAAAAAATTATATCAGTATACCTTCCACCTCCACCAGCACAACCTCAAAAGCTACTCAAGATATCTATGATGCACACGTCCAAATTCCCCTCTACGAACTTCCCGTCCGTAATTACTTCATTAAGGTTGAAGAATTGCTGCCCGCCAAAACAAACTGACCGAGCAAGAAAACGTATGCGCTTTAGCAACAAAGTGCTCATCCCTTGCTTGCTGCTTCACATTCTTTCTATTCCATCACAATCCATTCCGGGATAGGCGGTTACAAAAGAAGAAGATAAGTTATCACCAAAACAACTTCATCAAACAACCTCAACCATCAATAATGGCATCCCCTGATAATGCCTTCTGGAAGGGGATGACTCAAGACCGTTATCATTGCTGGACCCAACCACTGAGGTCAAATCCCGGGCTTTCACCCCGAAGAGTAGTTTGAGTAAACTCCATGTAATATCTTGAATAAGGTAAAGCCGCGTGATCGTCGCCAGGAAACGACGCACGAGTGTCGTCGTTGTTGGACCCAATAACTTAGGTCAAATCACGGGTTTTCACCCCGGGGAGTAGTCTGAGTAAACTTTATGTAATACCTTTCACAAGGGAACTTTGTGTGATCGTCGTCATTTGCCAGATTCAAGCAGTGAAAGGTCGGGCTAAGAGTTTTGATGCCTAGAACTCAATCCCATGCACTCAAAGAGCATCGCCTAACCAACATCGCCTTGGGTTGCCACTGTTGGGGAACGTAGTAATTTCAAAAATTTCATACGCACACGCAAGATCATGGTGATGCATAGCAACGAGAGGGGAGAGTGTTGTCTACGTACCCTCGTAGACCGTTCGCGGAAGCGTTATATCAACGCGGTTGATGTAGTCGTACGTTTTCACGTCCGACCGATCCAAGTACCGAAAGCACGGCACCTCCGAGTTCTGCACACGTTCGGCTCGGTGACGTCCTCGCCTTCTCGATCCAGCAAGAGGGGCGAAGTAGTAGATGAGTTCCGGCAGCACGACGGCGTGGTGACGGTGTTGGTGAAGAACAATCTCCGCAGGGCTTTGCCTAAGCACTACGAAAACTATGACGGAGGATAAACTAGAGGGGACGGGGTTGCCGGCACACGGCTTGGTGTTTCTTGATGTGTCTTTGGTGCTAGCCCTACCCCTCTATTTATATGTTGAGCCCTGGGGTCGAAACTTGGAGTAAAAGCCTCCTCAAAGTCGGTTTCACCCGAAAGGCAAGAGTCCTTCTCGGACTCCAGGGCTAGACGCCAGGGTTCCCGGCGTCTACCCCCTAGACGCCAGGGTTCCTGGCGTCTAGCCTCTGGTCTCCGCAAAACTTCCTTTTGCACTTTCCAAAAGCCTCGTGGGCTTTCCCCTTTGGCCCAGATAAAGTGTTCTCGTGCCCAAACATTTCGGGAAACATCCGGAACCCCTTCCGGAGATTAAACACTACTATCCACATATCAATCTTTACTTCCGGACCATTCCGGAGTTCCTCGTCATATCTGTGATCTTATCCAAAACTCCGAACAACATTCGGTCACCAACATACATAACTCATAGTACTATATCGTCAACGAACGTTAAGCGTGCGGACCCTACGGGTTCGAGAACTATGTAGACATGACCGAGACACCTCTCTGGTTAATAACCAATAACGGGACCTGGATGCCCATATTGGCTCCTACATATTCTACGAAGATCTTTATCGGTCAGACCGCATAACAACATACGTTGTTCCCTTTGTCATCGGTATGTTACTTGCCCGAGATTCGATCGTCGGTATCTCAATACCTGGTTCAATCTCGTTACCGGCAAGTCTCTTTACTCGTTCCGTAATACATCATCCCACAACTAACTCATTAGTTGCAATGCTTGCAAGGCTTATAGTGATGTGCATTACCGAGTGGGCCCAAAGATACCTCTCCGACAATCGGAGTGACAAATCCTAATCTCGAAATACGCCAACCCAACAAGTACCTTTGGAGACACCTGTAGAGCACCTTTATAATCACCCAGTTACGTTGTGACGTTTGGTGGCTGTCGATGTCAAAACCGGCGGATCTCGGGTAGGGGGTCCCGAAATGTGCGTCTAGGCTGGATGGTAATAGGAGGCAAGGGACACGAAGTTTTACCCAGGTTCGGGCCCTCTCGATGGAGGTAAAACCCTACGTCCTGCTTGATTAATATTGATGATATGGGTAGTACAAGAGTGGATCTACCACGAGATCGAGGAGGCTAAACCCTAGAAGCTAGCCTATGGTATGATTGTTAATGTGTATGTTGTCCTACGGACTAAAACCCTCCGGTTTATATAGACACCGGATAGGGTTACATAGAGTCGGTTACAATGGTAGGAGATCTAAATATCCGTATCGCCAAGCTTGCCTTCCACGCCAAGGAAAGTCCCTTTCGGACACGAGACGGAGTCTTCAATCTTGTATCTTCATAGTCCAGGAGTCCGGCCGAAGGTATAGTCCGGCCATCCAAACACCCCCTAATCCAGGACTCCCTCAGTAGCCCCTGAACCAGGCTTCAATGACGACGAGTCCGGCGCGCAGATTGTCTTCGGCATTGCAAGGCGGGTTCCTCCTCCAAGTACTTCATAGAAGATTTTGAACACAAAGATAGTGTCCGGCTCTGAAAAAATAAGTTTCCACATTTTGCCATAGAGAGAATAATATTTACACAAATCTAATCTGCTGACGTATTCCGTAATGTGACATCACACCACGGGCAAGCTTTTACTCGAACTGTTTTACTGTCCCATCTCAGCGCGTTATGCGAGGCGGTTGAAAGAACATGCGGTGCCCCCATGTTTGGTTTTGGTAATTGATGACAATCTCTATGGACTAATGGTTGCCTTGAGTTATATTTGAAGGTTTTGTCCATAGGCTTTTCTTGGAGTACATGTGTTGGTTTCAAGGAGAGTTTGTGTCGACCAAGGTGCTATTCAAGGAATTACCTAAAGATTGGTCTTGTGAGAGGTTGATCAAGACTAAGTTAAAGAGTGAATCAAGTTGATCAACCCACAAAGCGTAGAAGATGTACCGAGAGGGATCAAGTGATCCCATGGTATGGTAAGCATTGTCAATTACGCTTGATGTACTAACCCATGGTCTTCGTGAGAGTTCTTTGTGGGGTTAGGTTGCGGTGTGCAAGTTCAAGTGGAGTATCACGAAGAGATCAAATGCTTGAAGCTTGCCGTCCTTTGTGGTGTCAATGGACTTGTGAAGATGTGCGGAAAAGTAGCTCACCCATAGTAGAGTATGGGGGAGCAATCAACTAGTCTTCATCGACTCAACACAATCAAGAAAGGTTGCGGTGTGCAAGTTCAAGTGGAGCATCACGAAGAGATCAAATGCTTGAAGCTTGCCGTCCATTGTGATGACAATGGACTCATGAAGATGTGCGGAAGAAAGGCTCACCCATAGTGGAGTATGGGGGAGCAATCAACTAGTCTTCATCGAGCCAACACAATCAAGAAAGGTGGTCCAACTTGAGGGAGTCAAGATCGTCATCATCTAGCTCAAGTGGACCGTGTGCAAGGCAAAGGTTTGCCCTTGGTAGGTTTTCTATTTTACCGATCTCATGATGGTAGTTGGGAGACCGGGTTATAGGATCGATTGCCGTACTATCAAGGGGGGCTCTCGATGAGTAGCTTGATCGTATCGTTCGCTGAGAGCTCAAACCATTGCATCCTTGCATCATCTTTCTTGGTTCCTGTTTGGTTCTCTTTGTGAGTCTTAGAGCTTATGGTCATCTTGATGACAAGCTTGAGTTCATCGAAAACGGAGTTCGCATGCATCTTCTATGATGTTTTCGATGTTGGAGGTTTTGCCGGTTCTTCTCGGTTGGAGGTTTCACTCCTCTATTTGTTGGCATACCTCCCCTGCCTCTTCTTACTATAACCAGTCGTTGTTTTGATGCTACTCGTCGTCTTGTTTTCAACAAGCTTGAGTTTGCTCAATTCGGAGCTCATATGCAGAAGTTATGGCAGTTCTGGTTTTCTGGAGTATGGTTTTTCTCCTGGACCCAGCGGTAGTACCGCGGTCCACAGCGGTAGTGCGGCTGAGACTCCCTAAGCGGTAGTACCGCTCCCGGAGCGGTAGTACCGCTCCCCGGAGCGGTAGTACCGCTGGGTGGCCTCAGCGGCAGTACCTCTGCGGTTCCGTGCTACTACCGTCCTGTCACTGCGTCTGTAGCGGTAGTACCGCTCCTCGGAGCGGTAGTACCGCTTGCTGGGCTCAGCCGCAGTACCGTGGTGGCATGGTGCTCCTTCCGCTTCGATTCTTGCGCGCATTTTCTCGTGTCGGGTTTTGCGGTACTAGCTGCGGCAGTAGTGGCGGTAGTACTGCTTGAGAGCGGTAGTACCGCTCTACCTCCGCGGTAGTACCGCCCTGGGCCCCTGCCCCAGCCCTTCTCTTCTGGCGCGGTAGTACCGCTGAGGGGGAGCGGTAGTACCGCTTGAGGGCGGCAGTACCGCTCTACCTCAGCGGTAGTACCGCTCTCTGCGGGGCTGTGTGGGGGATAACGGTTGGATTTTCCCCCTCCTATAAAAGGGGGTCTTCTTCCCCATTGAACCCAATCCTTAGAGCTCGTGTTCTTCCCCCATTGTTGACCTTCTTCGAGCTTGCTAACTCTCAATCCCTCCATGGATTCTTGCTAGTTTTTGAGGGAAAAGAGAGAGGAGATCTAGATCCACATTTCCACCAATCACTTTCTCCTCTATGTGAGGGGAACCCCTTGGATCTAGATCTTGGAGTTCTTGGTGTTCTCTTTCTTGTTCTTCCTCTCATTTTCCTCCCTAGCATTAGTTGCTTCGGTGGGATTTGGGAGAGAAGGACTTGGGCACTCCGTGTGCCCTTGCCATTGCATTTGGTGCATCGGTTTGAGTTCTCCACGTGATACGTGGAAGTTACAAGTTGAGAAGCTTATTACTCTTGGGTGCTTGGTACCCTTGAGCTTGTTCCTCGTGGGTGCTTGGGTGCCCTAGACGGTTGTTGGTGTTCGGAGCTCAATCATTGTGGTGCAAAGCTCCGGGCAAGCATTGGGGTCTCCAATTAGGTTGTGGAGATCGCCCCAAGCAATTTGACGGGTACCGGTGACCGCCCCCAAGGGTTGCCAAAGTGTACGGGTTCGGTGACCGCCCCCAAGGGTTGCCATTTGTACGGGTTCGGTGACCGCCCTCAAGGGTCCCTTAGTGGAATCACGGCATCTTGCATTGTGCGAGGGCGTGAGGAGATTACGGTGGCCCTAGTGGCTTCTTGGGGAGCATTGTGCCTCCACACCGCTCCAAACGGAGATTAGCATCCGCAAGGGTGTGAACTTCGGGATACATCATCGTCTCCGCGTGCCTCGGTTATCTCTTTCCGAGCCCCTTTACTTATGCACTTTACTTTGTGATAGCCATATTGTTTCTTGTCATATATCTTGCTATCACATAGTTGCTTATCTCGCTTAGCATAAGTTGTTGGTGCACATAGGTGAGCCTAGTTGTTTTAGGTTTTGTGCTTGACAAATTAACCGCTAGGTTTATTCCGCATTTGCTCAAGCCTAAACCGTAATTATTTTAAAACGCCTATCCACCCCCCCCTCTAGGCGACATCCACGATCTTTCAGCGGTTTCCTTAGCACGTCTTGTTAAAGCAGAGATCATGTCCCCATATTCCGGGATTCTCATCAATACGGGCGTGGGTAACCCAACCGCGCCTTTGATTACGGCGCTTGGGAGATAAGCGAGTTTTACCAGGCTGGTAGGCACACGTAGTTGCGTCCACCCATATAAGGGGATAAGGATCCAACTGTTCACCTACGCCTTCTTCCTCTTTTGCCTATCCATTCTTGCGCACTCGAGCTCCAGCGCCCAAGTCCGCACTCCCTACCTCAACCTCCTCCAGTCATGTCCGGAGCGGGAGGCAAGTGGATGGTCTCCTCCGTCACGGAGGGGCACATCAAAAGACTAAGGAAGGCCGGATACTTGTCTAACGACATTGCACATCGGCTTCCCGAAAAGGGGCAGCTCATCCCCACCCCAAGGCCCCATGAGAGGGTGGTGTTCCTCCCCCATTTCCTCTGCGGACTGGGTTTTCCTCTCCATCCATTTGTCCGGGGGCTCATGTTCTACTATGGCCTGGATTTCCACAATCTGGCCCCGAATTTTGTCCTCAACATCTCGGCGTTTATCGTCGTGTGCGAGGCCTTCCTCCGCATCCGCCCCCATTTCGGCCTATGGCTCAAGACCTTCAATGTCAAGCCGAAGGTGGTGCGAGGCAACCGGGCGGAGTGCGGAGGCGCCATGGTGGGCAAGATGGCCAACGTCCTATGGCTCGAGGGCTCCTTTGTGGAGACCCTGAAGGGGTGGCAATCGGGGTGGTTTTACATCACCGAGCCGCGCGACCCCAAGTGGGTCGCAACCCCCGAGTTTCGGTTCGGACCCCCAACGCGGCTCACGTCCTGGAAAGAGACGGGCCTGTCGTGGGGCAACCAAAAGGAGGTGACCAGACTGCAAACATGCATCCAATCCCTGGTGAACAAGCAGCTCAGGCTTGTCAACGTAGTCCAGGTTATGCTCATCCGCCTGAGCCTCCCATGTCAACAACGGGCCTTCAATCTGTGGGAGTTCAATCCGGCACAGCACCGCACTCTGAGAAGGCTCTTCGACACGACGCATGAAGATGCCTGGAAGGTGCTTTTCAAAGGCGCCGAGGCTCCCTCATCCGCTACCGAGGACCGTGGATTCAGCGCGCAGCGTCATGCTAGCGCGGTAAGTTTTTTGTACCTTTTACAGGGCACTATTTTTTCATAGTTTAACTCTGTGCGGGATCTAAGCTCCCTTACCTTTGATAGGATTGGCAAGCGAAGCCCGGACGGATCGACTGTCCGGCGCCTTTGCCCGAAGACCCAGCCGACGCCCACTTGGCGAAGCTGC
Source organism: Triticum monococcum (assembly GCA_034509565.1). Lineage (NCBI taxonomy): Eukaryota > Viridiplantae > Streptophyta > Magnoliopsida > Poales > Poaceae > Triticum > Triticum monococcum. The sequence goes on from CM067843.1 coordinate 74,360,895, forward strand.
TGGTTCCGGCACCCTATGTGGTGCCGGAGAAGAAGGTCAAGAAGAAGGCCACGGGGACTCGAAAGAGTGCCCGCCGCCCGGAGGCGTCGGATTCATCATCCGACGAATCCAAGACGCACTCCTCCCGTGAAGACGAGGAGGAGGACGAAGAGACCCCTCCCCCTCCAGCGGGGGAAGGGAAGAAAAGGAAGGCCGCCCCAACTGGGGAGGCCGAAGGGTCCAAGAAGGGGAGAACCCTTTCTCCGGACTATTCCACCGACGCCGACGACGGCGGAGAGGAATGGGCGCCCAGGGCCAAGCCCCTGGCCAAATCGTAAGTATCCGGATACCAGAGTAATTCATAGTATTCATTTATTACACAACTTTCCCTTATGTCGAATATGTTTATGCAGCCCACCCAAAGACCGGCTCGACGCGTCGTCGAGCGGCTCACTGGACTAGTCGGACGTGAACTCACTTTCGACGGCTTCCTCCCCCCGCCCTACGGACGACACCGAAGTGTTGTCCTGACAGGTTCCAATCTGGGAGGAGGTGGTCCTGGAGGCGCCGCGAGGCGACCTCCCGGACTCCAGGAGTAAAGGGGATGAAACCCCCAGGGCTCCAAGTCCGGCCCTAGGCCGAACACCGCTCCGGAACCTTCAAAGGTTCCAGAGTCCGGCGGGCGACCTCCTTCCAAGAGGAGCAAGCCCGCCGTGCCGGTGACCTCCGTCCAACCGGAGGCGCCGGACAATATGTTGGAGGCGCTCCAAGGCGCTTCCATCGACGAGGGGCACCGCACTATTATGAGTGCGGTGATCCAGAAGGTTCAGTCCGCCAAGAGCGGATTGACTGAAGCTTGTACAAGCCTTTTAACAGGCTTTGAGGTAAGTAAAGAATGTGTAAATAATATTACCGCATAGACAGTAGCCCCTGATGCTCTGTTCGGTGTTCGGGAAGAAAAGCCGAATAGAGGATCAAATAAAATTCGCAGGAGTCTAACAAAAAAAGAGAGTCAATATGCGTGTGCAGGCTTCCCTGCTGGCGTCCGCCAGCTCGAGGACAATGAAGGTAAGAAATACCCTGTTCATATATATATATATATATATATATATATATATATATATAAAGGTGCAATTGCGAAAAATGACAAGAACATCGTGGCTATTGTAGGGGCCACGTCTGAGGTGGCAACCCTTAAGCAAGCCCTGGACGAGGCTGAGAAGAGGGCGGCCACGGAGCGCACCGAGCGGGAGAAGTGTGAGGCCGAGGTTGGAAAGGTGCGGCAAGAGCTCCAGGCTCTCATGGAAAAGTATGAGAGTTTGGAGCTTGACTCAAAGACGCGAGCGTCCGAGCTCGCGGTGGCTATTGAAAATGCCAAGTCTGCCAAGGCCGAATCCCAGAAGACCCTCCAAGAGTTGGATGAGGTGAAGAAGATAGCGGCGGGTAAGGCATTCTTTATGCAAAGCAAACACATAAGCATGAGTTGTTACTTACCCGAATCCGGAGCTCTCTAGGAGCGTTCACAGATCTTCCCCGGAGTGTATCTGATGCCGCCGCATTCTATCAAGCCGAGGAGGGCAGCTCGACGGAGAAGGTGTTCTGGTCTCAGTACGCTGAGGCCGGACACCCCGTGCCCCTGAGCGAGCAGCTGAAGCAGCTAGTCGAGCTCCACAAGGCGGCCGAACAAGCCATGAGGGGCCTCATAGTTCGGCTGTGGCCTGGAGAGGCTCAGCCTGGGAGCTATTTCGGGCTGGTGCAGCGGCTGGTGGAGGCCTGTCCAAGGCTCGAAGTCATCAAGCGCTCCGTCTGCATTGAAGGTGCTGGTAGGGCCCTTGCCCGTGCTAAGGTGCACTGGGGCAAGCTAGATGCTGAGAAGCTTGTGAAGGACGGGCCGCCGCCGGGGAAAGAGCATCGCAAGCCCGAGAATTATTATAAGGATGTTCTGAAGGGTGCCTGCCTTGTGGCGGATGAATGTACTATGGATGTAATTTTTGAGTAAAACTCGCTCGTTTTGTTGTGTGCGCTGAAAACTTGTTCATATGCGCTAAGCAATGCTGTTTGAATTTAAAATATTACCTTCTGTGCGGTTGTTTATCAATTCTGAGAGATGGCGAGTCGTCGACTTCTGCCCCGTGCCGCTAGTGCTGGGGTGTTCGGGGATAAACCTGAGCGCTCTTTTTCCCATGTTTGGGTCCTTCGAGGGAGGCGCTCAGCCCAACGAACAAGGCAATCGGACTATAATGCGTGAACACTCTCACTTAGCCATAGAATTCTATAATTTTAAATTTCGGCGAAGCCCCTAGTATTCGGAAGACCGAGTTCGGGGCGCTATCCACGCCTTGGCCGGATAGAGCAGGCTCCTCGCTCTAAGCGGCATAAGTCGTTAGGGACTCGAAAAAACCTCTCGAACAGCGACCAACTCTCGCTTCATCATGACAGTCAGTTTTAGCTTTCTCCACTGAGGTGCTCGACCCAGCTCAACCGGGGCACAATCGCAGTGGTTCTCCTAGTGCTACCTTAGCCGATATAGCGGAACGTAAAGCACCAAAACATAGGAGCCGGGCAAACCCAACTATTGACCCAAGACATGATTCGGAGCCGATGCATATAATGCTATAAGTTCGGGGTGCCGCACTTGTTAAAGTGTTCGGACTTCTCACACCATATTGAGGGGTACTGAAGCCCCTGGCGTATTTTGGCTGTACCAAAGTGTACTGGTGCAACATGTCGTTAAGGAACATATATATATATATATATATATATATATATATATATATAAAGAGAGTAATGCAAAAATAGACAAAAGCTATGCATTGTTTATTAAAGAGGGCTGCAATCAAAGCAGAACGATACAAATAATGCGATAAGCGAAAAGACTAGACTATTTAACATGTCCGCTCCAGGGGCAAGCTGCGGAATAGTATGTGAAACAGGTATACTGCTCGTGATAGAGACGACCTGGGAGTTCCGTAATGCGGCGTGGCTTGACTGCTTCCCTGGTTCTTGCATCGTTTGTGCAGCAATTGAACTGTCGAACAGGTCTTCCGAAGGGTGGAGTCCTGAAAGTAAGAGAAAATTAAAAAATCGGCAGCCCCTGGTGCGGTTTAAGCCGTGTTTCGGGGGTGCCGTGATGGTGCCCCTCCCCCTGTGCCCATGGTATCTCTAGAGCGTAATTATGTACGCGAAGTACTGGCGTCGCCTTTTTGCGAGGGTTGGGGTTGGGGCCGAATTGCTACGCCTGCTCGGATCGTGCCAGGTGGTCTTGTTGTAGGTTACTCCGAGCGCGCTTGACGGTGTTCGCCTGTTTACTGGCTGGACTGGAGAACTGCCTGGAGAGGCTGCTTTGTACTTCCGTTGCAAGGGCCGCCATGTGCTCCTCTGTTCGGAGGGAGCGTTCGGTGTTTCCATTGACCGTAATTAATCCTCGAGGGCCTGGCATCTTGAGCTTAAGGTATGCATACTGCGGTACCGCATTGAACTTAGCGAATGCGGTTCGCCCGAGCAGTGCGTGATAACCACTGCGAAACGGGACTATGTCGAAGATTAACTCCTCGCTTCGGAAATTATTTGGAGATCCGAAGACCACTTCAAGTGTGACTGATCCTGTATAGTTGGCCTCTACACCTGGTATTACGCCTTTAAAGGTCGTTTTGGTGGGCTTAATCCTCGAGGGATCTATGCCCATTTTCCGCACTGTATCTTGGTAAAGCAGGTTCAGGCTGCTGCCGCCGTCCATAAGGACTCTAGTGAGATGAAATCCGTCAATAATTGGGTCTAGAACTAATGCGGCGAATCCGCCGTGACGGGTGCTAGTGGGATGGTCCCTTCGATCAAAGGTGATCGGGCAGGAGGACCATGGGTTGAACTTTGGGGCGACTGGCTCTATCGCGTATACGTCCCTTAACGCGCGCTTCCGCTCCCTCTTGGGGATGTGGGTTGCATATATCATGTTCACTGTCCGCACTTGTGGGGGAAAACCCTTCCGTCCACTGTTGTTCGGCGGCCGGGGCTCCTCGTCGTCATCGCTATGCAGCCCCTTGTCCTCATTTTCGGCAGTTAACTTGCCTGCCTGCTTGAACACCCAACAATCCCTGTTGGTGTGATTGGCCAGCTTTTCAGGGGTGCCATGTATCTAGCATAAGCGGTCGAGTATTCGGTCCAAACTGGACGGGCCCCTAGGATTCCTTTTGAATGGCTTTTTCCGCTGACCGGATTTAGAGCCTCTGAATCCGGCATTAACTGTCGTATCCTCAGCATTGTCGCCGTTAATGCGTCGCTTCTGCTTGTTGCGACGCGACCTGCCACTACTGTCCCTGGTGTCCGAATTACTAGGGTTCTTGGTTATATTGTTACTACGAGCAAGCCAGCTGTCTTCTCCCGTGCAAAAGCGGGTCATGAGTGTCGTGAGTGCTGCCATAGATTTCGGCTTTTCCTGTCCGAGGTGCCGGGCCAGCCACTCGTCACGGATATTGTGCTTGAAGGCTGCTAGGGCCTCAGCGTCCGGACAGTTGACTATTTGATTTTTCTTTGTTAGGAACCGTGTCCAGAATTGCCTGGCCGATTCATCTGGCTGCTGAATTACGTGACTTAGGTCATTGGCGTCTGGGGGTCGCACATAAGTGCCCTAGAAATTGTCAAGGAATGCGGCTTCCAGGTCCTCCCAACAGCTGATTGATCCTGTTGGCAAGCTGTTAAGCCAATGCCGAGCTGGTCCTTTAAGCTTGAGTGGGAGGTATTTGATGGCGTGGAAATCATCACCGCGGGCCATGTGGATATGAAGGAGATAATCCTCGATCCATACCGCATGATCTGTTGTGCCATCATATGATTCGATGTTTACGGGTTTGAAACCCTCGGGGATTTGATGATCCATTATTTCGTCTGTAAAGCATAGTGGGTGTGTGGCGCCTCTGTACTGGGCGATATCATGACGTAGCTCCAAATGAGCCGTGTTCGGCCCTGCCGAATTTGTGGCCGGCGTGACAGTTACCGTCTCGAGTCGTGGGGCGCCCACGCGATCCGTAGATCGATCTTGTTTGTCTTGCCTTGTCCTCCAACATGTCTCGTAAGTCCGGCGCATATTCCCATGCTTTGGTACGGGGTACGGCTTGAGTGGAGGTCCGAGAGGCCTCTCTGTCGCGGCCACGAGGTGGTCGGTCGGCCACATCAAGTGCTTCCTCCTCTAATCAGGGTAGCAACCTGCGCTTTGGGTAACTCTTGGAGGGGCGTTCGAGTTTATGTTCTTCGGCTGCAAGGACTTCAGTCCATCTGTTGACTAGCAAATCTTGATCAGCTCTGAGCTGTTGCTATTTTTTCTTGAGGCTTCTTGCCGTGGCCATAAGCCTGCGTTGAAAACGCTTTTGCTCGACGGGATCCTCTGGCACGACGAATTCGTCGTCGTCGAGGCTTGCCTCGTCTTCGGAGGGAGGCATATAATTATCGTCCTCGACCTCTCTGTCTGCCGCTCTCTCCTGAGGGCTGGCTTCTCCATCCTCCTGTGCTAAATCTTGCTGGAGGGGGTTTTCTTCGGCTCTTTCCGGAGTATTATTATCTCCCGTGCTGGAATCGCCGTGTTTGTTTTGGCGGGATTTTGAGCGGCGCCGCTGACGCCGGCGCTTAGGCGGTTTCTTGGAGGGGTCATCCTCCGCTGTTCCATCGCCATCTCCTTCTTTTGGGGTGTCCACCATGTATATGTCATACGACGAGGTGGCTTTCCAGGGCCTAGTAGGCGCTGGTTTTTCATCATCTCCTTCATCGGCGTCCATACCGTCGAAGTCTTCGGAGTCGAAGTCGAGCATGTCGGTTACGTTGTCTACAGTGGCTACAAAGTGGGTGGTGGGTGGGCTTTGAATTTCTTCATCGTCCGTACCCCAACCTTGCTGACCGTAGTCCGGCCAGGGCTCTCCTGATAAAGTGAGAGACTTCAGTGAATTCAGGATATCGCCCAAAGGCGAGTGCTGAAAGATGTCCGCGGCAGTGAACTCCATAATCGGCGCCCAATCGGATTCGATTGGCAGGGGCGCGAAGGGTTCGGAGTCCGGAGAGGAGTCCGACTCCTTGGAGTCACGAGTCTCGCAGAGTACGGGGTTGGTGTTCGGCTCAATCGCCGTTGGGATCCCAGCCCCCAAGGCGGCGTCCAACCGCCCATCCTCGATCGGCGCAGTTGGCTCCGAATTAAGGATCGGAGCCGATGCGGGTGCGGCCTCCAGGGCACTGTTCGGCGGCAGAGCTAGATCATGCTCGTCGGGACAGTGCGGCACGCTCGGCAGTGGCTCGAATCCGTCGAAGATCAAGTCCCTGCGGATGTCAACCGTGTAGTTTAAACTTCCAACTCTGACATGACGGCCAGGGGCGTAGCTTTCGATCTGCCCCAGGTGGCCAAGTGAATTGGCCCACAGAGCGAAGCCGCCGAAGACGAAGATCTGTCCGGGGAGGAAGGTCTCACCCTGGACTGCATCGCTATCGATGATCGTAGGAGCCATCGAGCCATACGGCGACGACACAGAGGAACTCTCAATGAAAGCACCAATGTCGGTGTCAAAACCGGCGGATCTCGGGTAGGGGGTCCTGAACTGTGCGTCTAGGCTGGATGGTAACAGGAGGCAAGGGACACGAAGTTTTACCCAGGTTCGGGCCCTCTTGATGGAGGTAAAACCCTACGTCCTGCTTGATTAATATTGATGATATGGGTAGTACAAGAGTGGATCTACCACGAGATCGAGGAGGCTAAACCCTAGAAGCTAGCCTATGGTATGATTGTTAATGTGTATGTTGTCCTACGGACTAAAACCCTTCGGTTTATATAGACACCGGATAAGGTTAGGGTTACATAGAGTCGGTTACAATGGTAGGAGATCTAAATATCCGTATCGCCAAGCTTGCCTTCCACGCCAAGGAAAGTCCCTTCCGGACATGGGACGGAGTCTTCAATCTTGTATCTTCATAGTCCAGGAGTCCGCCGAAGGTATAGTCCGGCTATCCGAACACCCCCTAATCCAGGACTCCCTCAGTGGCACACAAAGTGTTCCTCCGGTAAACGGGAGTTGCATAATCTCATAGTCATAGGAACATGTATAAGTTATGAAGAAAGCAATAGCAACAAACTAAACGATCAAGTGCTAAGCTAACGGAATGGGTCAAGTCAATCACATCATTCTCCTAATGATGTGATCCCATTAATCAAATGACAACTCATGTCTATGGTTAGGAAACTTAACCATCTTTGATCAATGAGCTAGTCAAGTAGAGGCATACTAGTGACACTTTGTTTGTCTATGTATTCACACATGTATTATGTTTCCGGTTAATACAATTCTAGCATGAATAATAAACATTTATCATGATATAAGGAAATAAATAATAACTTTATTATTGCCTCTAGGGCATATTTCCTTCAGCCACCATGTCGATCCATCATTGCACAACCCACGCAGAGCATAGTTATGCTGTGGACATAGCCACAAAAATAGAACAATGTTTGTGCAACTCATGTTCTCAAGTAGTTCGTAGGGACGCCCGTCATCTCCACCGATCCCATGTCGCCAAGAACCCAGATCACCAACACAAGCCAATTTAGGACAGTCACACGGGGCATCGTCGATAAGAGCGAAACCCACACATCAAGCAGAAGTTGACTTGCCAGATCTATTGTCGAAAACGACATCCTGGCCCATGTCAATCACTCCAAACCTATGCGTCGAGCGGGAGAAATCCGATCACTGGAGTGCGCTGCTAGGAACCTTCTATATGGAGGGTAAAATTCGGAGAACTTGCGCCCTATAAAGATGGCTAGCTACCTGAGGTCGCGCTGCAAGGAGCCAAATAACCGATGCGTGTGCAACCGTGCCAGTCCGCAGACGCCTCCACACAGGGACCAGAAAGATGTGTCGTCATCGATGCCGCCAGGAAACATGAACTAATTTTTTTACTGTCGTTGCAAATCAAGGATCAGAATGCCTCCGCCACAAATCAATGCTATCATCCATGATGTCACGACCAGACGCCGCGCTCGCGCTGCCCTTTTAGCTGTTATGATGTGGCCATCGCCTAGCTATCCTTGGGCTGCCGTTCTGCCGTTTGATCTCCGTTGACGTGGGTGCTATCTAGAGCAACAACAAAGCTCTAGCCGTGAGGAATCCTGAAGCGGTGCATGGCGATGATTAAGCCGTCACCATCCGCCAGACAGGCTTTTCTTGATGGCTTCCTCCGGCGGGAGGTGGATGGGGAGATGAGGACATGGGGGTGATGGCTAAGGTTTTTCCGGTCACTCCCTAGAAGTGAATGGATATGTAGATAGATGACTTACTTACCCTAGGGCATCTCCAACAAAGCTCCTTTTCCAGTAAAGAAATCAAATATTGGGGGAATTGGGCCCAAAAAACCTGCTCTAACATAGCCCAAATCTACGAAAAATTATTGGGAACTCCCAATCAAACAACCCAACTTCCTCACAACATGGGGAAATTGACCCCTCGGAATACCAGCCCCAATAAGTGCCCGGAAGCAATATCCCCTCTCCCGCATGAACTTTCACACGCTTGTCCATCTCCCGCCACCCACCCAGCCGCCAATGGACAGCCTACCGCCAACCCCGACACCCTCAGATGATCTCCGCTTCCCCACGTCTTGCCGTGCTCGTGTCGTCGACCTCCCCCCACCTCCTCTACCCTCGGTCTGTGTCGCCCCACTGGCCTAGGCGCTCTGCCAGGGATGTATCTTGTCCTCACCAATACATTGGGGAGGAGGGATTCACCGTTGCTCGCCAACCCATCCAGCCGCCCAAGAAGCCGTGGGCATCAAAGAAGGGGATGTCAACGGTGGTTGCAGCACTTTGACCTCCTTCACGGCGATGGTTGCAGCACTTTGACCTCCTTCACGGCGACCCTGTGGCGTCCTTCACAAAGATGCCACCTGGCGTCCCCACCTTCTTCGAGGCAGGCAACAACTTTGACATGTACACCGACAATGAGTTGTTCGGCGAAACACATGAAAGGTATACTATTTTTTTCTTTAGTTTATCTTTCATTTGTTTCACTTTTAAAAGAATGCAACCATAATTCTAAATGGCAATATGCAATGTTCATCAGTTTCATATTTGTGATTATGTAGTAAGAAATAATATGTCAAATGAGTCTGAATGCATACAAGACATTTCTTTGTCTACTCCGTCCGGGGGTGATGATGAACAAGTTCATGTTGTCGCTTCCAAGACGAAGAAAGGGGCAAGGGGGAGAAACTTCCCCACAACAGAGGATACCACGTTGGTCATGGCATGAAAGAGTGTGAACATTGATCCGATAGTAGGGTTCGATCAAAACGCGAATACCTACTGGAAGCGCATTGCACACCATTTTCATCGCATTGCGCCGGTTTCCGCCGACTGCTCGATTAAGCCACTTGCACATTGATGGAGCACAATTCAGAAATGTTGCAATCATTGGGAAGGTTGTGTGGATCAAGTGGATCACGCCAAAGCTAGTTGAATAGCGAAAGACGACATGCTGCTGAGTATTTTGTTCTTAATTTTTATAAATTGTTTAAATCCAAATTGCTAATGATCTTTTCAAATTGACAACTGAGCTACACAAACGAACTGGATAAGCAAAGGGGCCCTAAAGGCAAGTCTTTTGGTTTGTTCCGTTGTTCGGCTTTGCTCTACAACAATGAGAAGTGGAGAGATAGGACCAACATTCCAATCGAACAAGAAGGCTAAATCTTTATTGGCTACACAAATGACGATTCCAGTAATGAGGTTGATGAACTCCCAAATCCTAATCCTAAATCGACTCTGATCATCAATGTGAAGAGGCCACCGGGGAGGAAAGGTTAGAAAGAGAAACAAAAGAATGGAGCAGATACAGTTGTGTTCAATATTGCGGTGGAAGGTAGCATAACGAGAATTGGGGCGGGGGGGGGGGGGGGGGGGGATACGAGAACGAAACAAGGTGGTTAGATGTCAAGGCAATGGAGCAGTGCAAGGTACAATGTGACGAGCGCAAGGTGGCAATTGAAGAAGAGAAGTTGGGAATCCTTGCAGACGAAGCGCATATGAAGAAAATGGAGCAAGAATACAAGATAATATGCACGAGCCCTGTTGGACTTGATGCAGCCCAACTCGAGTATCTTGAGTTGATGAAGGCACAAATTATAACATCAAAGATGTTAGGGGGTGCAGTGTGAGTGTACATGGTAGCATGGATGGAAATGGTGTTCGAATGGTAATGGTGAGTGAGGAGTGACGTTGTACATTTTATCTTCGTTCGTGTTATGCTTACTTCAAATCATTTGGACCATTTATTATGTTTACTTTTGAATCATTTGGAGGATTTGCTATGTTTGAATTTGAAATTTTATTTAAATTTGAATTTCATAAATTGTAGATTTGAAATGATGTTCAATTATGTGTATCTGAACTATCATTATTTGAATTATTATGTTGATAGAATAGACATGCATATGCCATTTGTATGCAAGTTTAAAAAGAAATACGAAAAAACAGATTCTTGAGGATACACTATTTAGGTTTTGAGAAAACACCCCACCTACAAATTCCCTAAATTATTGGAATTACCCCGGTAACCACTATTGAGGAGATTTTTTTGGCTCTCTCGAAGATGCTCTCAGCAAGTTGCATATCACACGGCAAAAAGGAAAATGGTACGACGTCGTTGGCCGGCCGCTTGTTGCCAGCGGAATCAGAGAGAACATGTTGAGTAACAATTATTTAAAAGAGGCCAGGAGTACACTCTGGAAAAACAACATGAACTGCCAACAGCCGAAACGTAGCTAGCATCGCGAGAGCTCGATTCGGATCCCAACCACTGCCGTTGGAACCGAGCTTGGCTTTGCCTGGCAACGATTCTCGGGCGATGCCACGGATCGATTATTATGATTAACATATGACTATGACTGTGAGAGAGCCTTCTTAATCACGGCCGGTACTGCTGCTGCTGGAGCAGAAAGTTTTGGTTTGCAAGTAAGGTGGACAGACGGCCTGGCCAATGGTCGGCCATTGACAGGGCTGCGTTTGGTGCAGTTCGAGTAGCCCGTCTTTTTCATGGCGATTTCTTGTTTATGGAGGAAAGGGTGGGATATAAATGATAGGGGCCATGTTTTAGTTGGTTATATATAAGAGCTAGTAGCCGTTCAAGTGTGCTAATTGGACATGACATGAGGTTACGTGAGAGCTGGTTTGTTGGAGACCCATATGCTGCATGAATTATTGGAAGCAACCACGGCTAGTGGCTCTGTTCGTTTCCTTGGTGCTCACATCAGCGGACGATTTGCTGGAGTCCATATACCTGCGTCCTGTTAACATCTCGTCCGCCACTGTCATAATATTTTTACGCGCTTTTGTGTAATAATATATTCTTACTCATGACAAAATGCATGCCAGTGATTGTTCTTTTTTCCCTCCTAAAACGAGCTTGAAATTCCCAGTCTCTGCATCAATGCGATGCACACAAGATTGGCTTACCTGGACATCTTCACTTAATTCATGGAGTTGGCCGTGATCATGTGCTAGTGTTCCTGTACACCCCCCTTGTACCGCAGAACATATAATCAATGTACGCGGTAGGTGTGTACACATGTTCTTTCTCAGTATTGCTGTGTTGACAATGTTTGCACATAGTCATGCATGCTAGTTTGGGCAACGTAAGAGCAGACACACATGGAACCCACCAAGGCATTATTCAGTCTGGCAGAGCAGAGCAGAACTCGCAAGCAACCTTCACATTCACATCAGTAAACGGACGAAAACCACGTTTAGTTCGAGCAAACTTCAGGTGGGGGCACAGCTGGACTGCAGGGGACGTACCACCATGCACGGCCCAACAACTATGGCAAAAATAATAACAGTGCCAATTCACCATCTACATCGCTAATAATATCACCATGCTAACCAACAGCATACAATGCATAAATGATGATTAATTAAGTCGACCATTAATGGACCAAAACAGATTTACTCAGCAAGCAAGGGTCGATAGATGGACAATACTAATAATATCACCATGCTAACCCACACCATACAAAAGGAAAGGAGGTGACGAGACACCTCCATGGCTGATGGCTACATCTACAGGGAAGCTTGCCTCGGCAAGTTTCGTGCCAACTACCGACGATGTTGACACCAAAGCAGTGCTCGTCCCAAAAAAACGTCTGTTTATATGTTGGAGGTTAACGACATCGACTGACCCATGTGTCTCACATATGTTGGAAGCTAACACCATCCATTGATCCGTGTGTCTCACGTGCGACGATGCGTTTGGACCCATCAACTGAAAGCCGTAGGTTAAATGTTAAATTTCAAATCCAGAACGAATATCCAATACATCGGGAAAAAAACTCCAGTTCCGAAACAATTACACATAATAGAAAAAGTGATAAGGCAGCGATATTTGGATACACGTTCTATTTTGAAGAACCATAGTTCCGGAATTAAAGAGTATTTAACACAAATCTGGCGTTCATAGCTGGCATTGTAGGTTTTTGACTATGACTAGAACAATGCCCGTGCGTTGCAACGGGATATAAATATTATAGTACATTACTTGTGATTTACCTGTCAATAATAACGTGGTTGTGCAAATAAATGTTCATCAAGCCTGTGAATTACCTTATATTTTGATTAGAAGTTTGGTAAGTAAATTAAAATGGAATTGCTTCAGAAGGTAAATAATTAAAGTGATTGATTATCATATACATGAAAGGTTGGACGAATGGGTGGTGGGAAGAAAGGTGAAATGAGAAACTTACGTTCTTTTTAAGTAGTAGAGATAGAGATAGAGATTTCCTCATAAGAGTATCTATAGCCGGACTTGGCGAATGCGGCTCGAGGCGCACACATGAACAACATCGGGCGGCCCCTCATATAGGCTGTCGAACAGCCACACACCTCAAATATAAATCCTCAAATTCATGAAAATTCATGCACGTACATTATATACGTGAATATCACATGTACTCCCTCCGTTCCTAAATATTTGTCTTTCTAGACATTTCAAATGACTACTACATACGGATGTATGTAGACATATTTTAGAGTGTAGATTCACTCATTTTGCTCCATATATAGTCACTTGTTGAAATGCCTAGAAAGACAAGTATTTAGAAACAGAGGGAGTAATAAACATTTGTTTGTAGCAAAAATGCATAGTTTGAACGGAAATTTTGTTTAAGTGTAGAATTCACACATTAGCTCTTTGGTTTTTATTATGGGTCCACATATGTACGACAAGATCACTGAGTAGTTGCGCGTGCACCTGATGATCTCGAAGATTTTGATGCATCTACGGAAAATTGATAAGCTTATATGCATCTTGTAGTTCCGGGAACTCAACTTGTTCTCTAGGCTAGTCAAAATCATGGGTTTGGCCTGCCCCATCACTCTCAACCTCGACAATCACATTATGCAAAATGGCACATCATGTCATCAGCTTGTAAAAAGTCTCTGATTACCACATCATTGTAGCCCCAAGAACAATTCTCCAACGAGCTTGAAGCACTTCAAATGCCCATTCCGCATCCTTCCTAGGTGCTTCTTACATTGATGTGAAGTGGCTTTATTTGTTGCCTTGAGAATCAGATATGGTCCTCATAAACGCAATCCGCTCAGAATAGATACCATCGGTAAGGTAGTACCCCATATTGTAGTTGTGGTCGTTAACAATATAGTTGTATGATGGCGAGTCCCCGTTACAAAGTCTCTTGAACATGGGAGATCGTTGAAGCACATTGATGATGTTGCGAGAACCAAACATTCCAAAGAAAGCATGTCAAATCCATAAGCCATGTGATACTGCTGCTTCCATTATGATGGTGACCTCTATGGTGTGACCTTGGTACATCCTGTACAAACCTTTTTAGCAATTCTTTCATTGCCAATGCACGCAATCGATTGAACTGAGCACACCCGAAAAACCTCTTGTCTCTATAATAGCCAACAACCTTTATGTATGCTGCACATTTGCTTCTCTCTGATACTCTGCTCCAAACACCTCCACCATAGCACGTGCAAACTTCATAATAGTATTTAGGCATGTGCTCTCCCCCATCCGGACCATCTCACCAACGGCATCGGTGGCGGTACCAAGTGCAAGCATCCTCGTAGCAGCCGCACATTTCTTCTTAGCAGAGAACGAGAGTTTTCCACAACAATCCCTAGCGAGCTTGAAGTGGGGATCATGTGCCTCCACTCCCTTCACCATGTGCAAGAACAATGGTTTGCGCATACATAAGTGTCAGCAAAACCATTCATTAGGGAAAGATGATGAATGTGCTTGACCTCCCGGTCCATTTCCTGTTGGATGCGCATGATCATCATCATCTTGGCCTCTTCGTTCGAATTCGATGAATCGAAGAACTCCTTTTGAATCGATTCATCAAGCTGTGTTAGCCCATACTCCTTGCCCGAGTAACCATCTGAATCCAGCGTTTTGCCTACAAAACAACCACACTAAACTTGTCAGACAATGTGTCAAACAGATGGAGGGCAAGGTACAGTCCGAGAGTAGTCAGAGCGTACCGCAGCAACGTTCGGGCCGGCAACCATGTCCGTGTGGGCGAGAATGGAAGGGAGAAGTGTTTTGGCATTGGTGTCGGCGTTGAGGGCTTAGTACGACAACAGAGCAAGGGTGGCAGCCGAGCTAGCACTACAAAAAAAGACACATCCGTGACATTTTGGGCCGAACGGATTTTTTTCTGTCATGCTTATGACACTTCTATGACGATAATTGTGACAAAACTCGGTATCATCATAGATGTGGTGGGCTCCTACTTCTATGACAAAAAATCATGACAAAAATGGGCTTTTCGTCCTGGGCGGGCTGGAGACGCAGCTGCATGACATTTTTTGGGCCGTCCATGATGGGAAAAACCGTGGTAGAAGCGATGGTGAGGAAAATATCAGGGAGTTCCCGGTTACGGTGGGTGGTCGGGGGCCGAGCGATGCACGTTTCTCTCATACACATATGCACGTGGGTGCGAGGCGTTGGTCTCTAACTGAACCTGAGCGAGGCGTTCGCCTATTGAATCCGAGCAATTGCATTGCAGGCTACGCATTATTGAACCCGATCGATCGATCGATTTGGCTGTTAACTGAACCTAATCAAGAGATTCCTTCGCTACTACTGCTAACTGAAGCCGATCGAACCTGCTGCCTCTCGATGAACAATGATCGTTCTTGGGGGGGGGGGGGGGTTGGATGAATAGTTCCCAGCAGGGGTTGCATGAACAGGACCCCGATCGAGCTGGTTGGGGGTGGATGAACATGACCCCGTGGAGGGCTGGATGAATAGGACCCGTGGAGGGCTGGTTGAACAATAGCTGGTGGAGGGCTGGATGAGCAGTAGCCCGTGGAGGAGTGGTTGAACAGGACCCCGTGGAGAGGGCTGGTTGAACAGTAGCCGATGGAGGAGCGGTAGAGGCTGGATGAACAGGAGCCCATGGATGAACAGTCGCAGGTGGAGGCTGGAGGAGATCGACGGTGGATGAACAGTAGCCCGTGGAGGCTCGAGGAGGTCGACGGTGGAGATGAACAGTAGCACGTGGAGTTCCGTTTTGCGGTACGCCACACCCCCCCGATGAACATGAAGGAAATATGCCCTAGAGGCAATAATAAAGTTATTATTTATTTCCTTATATCATGATAAATGTCTATTATTCATGCTAGAATTGTATTAACCGGAAACTTAGTACATGTGTGAATACATAAACAAACTGAGTGTCACTAGTATGCCTCTAATTGACTAGCTCGTTAATAAAATATGGTTAAGTTTCCTAGCCATGGACAAAGAGTTTTCATTTGATTAACGGGATCATATCATTAAAGAATGATATGATTGACTTGACCCATCCGTTAGCTTAGCACTTTGATCGTTTAGTTTATTGCTATTGCTTTCTCCATAACTTATACATCTTCCTATGACTATGAGATTATGCAATTTCCGAATACCGGAGGAACACTTAGTGTGCTATCAAACATCACAATGTAACTGGGTGACTATAAAGATGCTCTACAGGTGTCTCCTATAGTGTTTGTTGAGTTGGCATAGATCGAGATTAGGATTTGTCACTCCGTGTATCGGAGAGGTATCTCTGGGCCCTCTCGGTAATGCACATCACTATAAGCCTTGCAAGCAATGTGACTAATGAGTTAGTTGCGAGATGTTGCATTATGGAACGAGTAAAGAGACTTGCCAGTAACGAGATTGAACTAGGTATTAAGATATCGACGATCGAATCTCGGACAAGTAACATACCGATGACAAAGGGAACAACGTATGTTGTTATGCGGTCTGACTGATAAAGATCTTTGTAGAATATGTAGGAACCAATATGAGCATCCAGGTTCCGCTATTGGTTATTGACCACAGATGAGTCTCGGTCATGTCTACATAGTTCTAGAACCCGTAGGGTCCGCACGCTTAACGTTCGGTGACGATCGGTATTATGAGTTTATGTGTTATGATGTGCCGAAGGTTGTTCGGAGTCCCGGATGAGATCACGGACATGGCGAGGAGTCTCGGAATGGTCGATACATAAAGACCGATATATTGGAAGCCTATGTTTGGACATTGGAATGGTTCCGGATGAGTTCGGGAATATACCGAAGTACCGGGAGGTTACTGGAACCCCCTGGGAAGTATATGGGCCTTATTGGGCCATAGTGGGAGAGAGGAGAAGGGAGCCTAGGAGGGGCGCGCCCCCCAAGCCCAATCCGAATTTTGTGGGGGGCGCCCCCCTTTCCTTCCCCCTCTCTCCCCCTTCCTTCCTCTCCTAATCCAACTAGGGAAGGGGGGGATCCTACTCCCGGTGGGAGTAGGACTCCCCTTGGGCCCGGCATAGAGGGGCTGGCCTCCCCCCTCACTCCTTTATATACGGGGGAGGAGGGGCACCCCATAGATATACAAGTTAATTGTTTAGCCGTGTGCGGTGCCCCCTCTACAGATTTCCACCTCGGTCATATCGTTGTAGAGCTTAGGCGAAGCCCTGCGTCGGTAACTTCATCATCACCGTCATCACGCCGTCGTGCTGACGAAGCTCTCCCTCGACACTCAGCTGGATCTAGAGTTTGTGGGATGTCACCGAGATGAACATGTGCAGATCACGGATGTGCCGTACCTTCGGTGCTAGGATCGGTCGGATCATGAAGACGTACGACTACATCAACCGTGTTGTCATAACACTTCCGCTTTCGGTCTATGAGGGTACGTGGACAACACTCTCCCCTTTCGTTGCTATGCATCACCTAGATGGATCTTGTGTGTGCATAGGATTTTTTTTTGAAATTACTACGTTCCCCAACAGTGGCATCCGAGCCAGGTCTATGCGTAGATATTATATGCACGAGTAGAACACAAAGGAGTTGTGGGCATGTGCATATACATATTGCTTGTCGTCACTAGTTGATTCTTGATTTAGCAGTATTGTTGGATGAAGCGGCTCAGACAACATTATGCGTACGCTTACGCGAGACTGGTTCTACCGACATGCTTCACACACAGGTGGCTGGTGGGTGTCCGTTTTTCCAACTTTAGTTGAATCGGATTCAATGAACAGGGTTCTTTCTAAAGATCAAAAAGCAATCACTATACCGCGTTGTGGTTTTGATGCGTAGGTAAGAATGGTTCTTGCTCAGCCCGTAGCAGCCACGTAAAACTTGCAACAACAAAGTAGAGGATGTCTAACTTGTTTTTGCAGGGCATGTTGTGATGTGATATGGTCAAGACATGATGATAAATTTTATTGTATGAGATGATCATGTTTTGTAACAGAGTTATCGGTAACTGGCAGGAGCCATATGGTTGTCGCTTTATTGTATGAAATGCAATCGCCATGTAATTGTCTTACTTTATCACTAAGCGGCAGCGATAGTCGTAGAAGCAATAGTTGGCGAGAGGACAACGATGCTTCGATGGAGATCAAGGTGTCAAGTCGGTGACGATGGTGATCATGACGGTGCTTTGGAGATGGAGATCAAAGGCACAAGATGACGATGGCCATATCATATCACTTATATTGATTGCATGTGATGTTTATCCTTTATGCATCTTATTTTGCTTAGTTCGGCAGTAGCATCACAAGATGATCTCTCACTAAATTTCAAGGTACAAGTGTTCTCCTTGAGTATGCACCGTTGCTACAGTTCGTCATGCCGAGACACCACGTGATGATCAGGTGTGATAAGCTCTACGTTCACATACAACGGGTGCAAGCCAGTTTTGCACATGCGGAATACTCAGGTTAAACTTGAGATCCTAGCATATGCAGATATGGCCTCGAAACACTGAGACCGAAAGGTCGAGCGTGAATCATATAGTAGATATGATCAACATAGTGATGTTCACCATTGAAAACTACTCCATCTCACCTGATGATCGGACATGGTTTAGTTGATATGGATCACTGAAGGAAATATGCCCTAGAGGCAATAATAAAGTTATTATTTATTTCCTTATATCATGATAAATGTTTATTATTCATGCTAGAATTTTATTAACCGGAAACATAATACATGTGTGAATACATAGACAAACAGAGTGTCACTAGTATGCCTCTACTTGACTAGCTCGTTAATCAAAGATGGTTAAGTTTCCTAACCATGAACAATGTGTTGTTATTTGATTAACGAGGTCACATCATTAGTTGAATGATCTGATTGACATGACCCATTTTCATTAGCTTAGCACCCGATCGTTTAGTATGTTGCTATTGCTTTCTTCATGACTTATACATGTTCCTATGACTATGAGATTATGCAACTCCCGTTTGCCGGAGGAACACTTTGGGTACTACCAAACGTCACAACGTAACTGGGTGATTATAAGGGAGTACTACAGGTGTCTCCAATGGTAGATGTTGGGTTGGCGTATTTCGAGATTAGGGTTTGTCACTCCGATTGTCGGAGAGGTATCTCTGAGCCCTCTCGGTAATACACATCACATAAGCCTTGCAAGCATTATAACTAAGATGTTAGTTGTGAGATGATGTATTACGGAACGAGTAAAGAGACTTGCCAGTAACGAGATTGAACTAGGTATTGGATACCGACGATCGAATCTCGGGCAAGTAACATACCGATGACAAAGGGAACAACGTATGTTGTTATGCGGTCTGACCGATAAAGATCTTCGTAGAATATGTAGGAGCCAATATGGGCATCCAGGTCCCGCTATTGGTTATTGACCGGAGACGTGTCTCGGTCATGTCTACATTGTTCTCGAACCGTAGGGTCCGCACGCTTAACGTTACGATGACAGTTATTATGAGTTTATGCATTTTGATGTACCGAAGGTTGTTCGGAGTCCCGGATGTGATCACGGACATGACGAGGAGTCTCGAAATGGTCGAGACATAAAGATTGATATATTGGAAGCCTATGTTTGGACATCGGAAGTGTTCCGGGTGAAATCGGGATTTTATTGGAATACCGGGAGGGTTACCGGAACCCCCCGGGAGCTAAATGGGCCATAATGGGCCTTAGTGGAAAAGAGAAGGGGCTGCCCTAGATGGGCTGCGCGCCTCCCCCTTCCCCTAGTCCTATTAGGACTAGGAAAGGGTGGCCGGCCACCTCCTCCTCTTTTCCCCTCTGAGGAATCCTAGTTGGACTAGGATTGGAGGGGGAATCCTACTCCCAGTGGGAGTAGGACTCTCCTGCGCCTCCTCCTTGGCCGGCCAGCCCCTCCCCCTAGGATCCTTTATATACGGGGGCAGGGGGCACCTCTAGACACACAAGTTGATCCTTGAGATCGTTCCTTAGCCGTGTGCGGTGCCCCCTGCCACCAAATTCCACCTCGATCATACCGTTGTAGTGCTTAGGCGAAGCCCTGCGTCGGTAGTACATCAAGATCGTCACCACGCCGTCGTGCTGACGGAACTCCTCCCCGAAGCTTTGCTGGATCGGAGCCCGGGGATCGTCATCGAGCTGAACGTGTGCTAAGAACTCGGAGGTGCCGGAGTAACGGTGCTTGGATCGGTCGGATCAGGAAGAAGACGTACAACTACTTCCTCTACGTTGTGTCAACGCTTCCGTTGCGATCTACAAGGGTACGTAGATCAGACTCCCCCCCTCGTTGCTATGCATCACCATGATCTTGCGTGTGCGTAGGAAATTTTTTGAAATTACTACGTTCCCCAACAGTGGCATCCGAGCCTAGGTTTTATGGTTTGATGTTATTTGCACGAGTAGAACACAAGTGAGTTGTGGGCGATACAAGTCATACTGCCTACCAGCATGTCATACTTTGGTTCGGCGGTATTGTTGGACGATACGACCCGGACCAACCTTACGCGTACGCTTACGCGAGACCGGTTCCCTCGACGTGCTTTGCACATAGATGGCTTGCGGGCGACTGTCTCTCCAACTTTAGTTGAACCGAGTATGGCCACGCCCGGTCCTTGAGAAGGTTAAAACGGAGTCTATTTGACAAACTATCGTTGTGGTTTTGATGCGTAGGTGAGATGAGTTCTTGCTTAAGCCCGTAGCAGCCACGTAAAACTTGCAACAACAAAGTAGAGGACGTCTAACTTGTTTTTGCAGGGCATGTTGTGATGTGATATGGTCATGGCATGATGCTGATTTTATTGTATGAGATGATCATGTTTTGTAACCAAGTTATCAGCAACTGGCAGGAGCCATATGGTTGTCGCTTTATTGTATGCAATGCAATCGTGATGTAATGCTTTACTTTATTGCTAAGCGGTAGTGATAGTCGTGGAAGCATAAGATTGGCGAGACGACAACGATGCTACGATGGAGATCAAGGTGTCGCGCCAGTGACGATGGTGATCATGACGGTGCTTCGGAGATGGAGATCACAAGCACAAGATGATGATGGCCATATCATATCACTTATATTGATTGCATGTGATGTCTATCTTTTATGCATCTTATCTTGCTTTGATTGACGGTAGCATTATAAGATGATCTCTCACTAAATTATCAAGAAGTGTTCTCCCTGAGTATGCACCGTTGCGAAAGTTCTTCGTGCTGAGACACCATGTGATGATCGGGTGTGATAGGCTCTACGTTCAAATACAACGGGTGCAAAACAGTTGCACACGCGGAATACTCAGGTTATACTTGACGAGCCAAGCATATACAGATATGGCCTCGGAACACGGAGACCGAAAGGTCAAGCCTGAATCAGATAGTAGATATGATCAACATAATGATGTTCACCGATGAAACTACTCCATCTCACGTGATGATCGGACATGGTTTAGTTGATTTGGATCACGTGATCACTTAGAGGATTAGAGGGATGTCTATCTAAGTGGGAGTCCTTAAGTAATATGATTAATTGAACTTAAATTTATCATGAACTTAGTACCTGATAGTATCTTGCTTGTTTATGTTGATTGTAGATAGATGGCTCGTGCTGTTGTTCCGTTGAATTTTAATGCGTTCCTTGGGAAAGCAAAGTTGAAAGATGATGGTAGCAATTACACGGACTGGGTCCGTAACTTGAGGATTATCCTCATTGCTGCACAGAAGAATTACGTCCTGGAAGCACCGCTGGGTGCCAGGCCTGCTGCTGGAGCAACACCAAATGTTATGAACGTCTGGTAGAGCAAAGCTGATGACTACTCGATAGTTCAGTGTGCCATGCTTTACGGCTTAGAATCGGGACTTCAACGACGTTTTGAACGTCATGGAGCATATGAGATGTTCCAGGAGTTGAAGTTAATATTTCAAGCAAATGCCCGGATTGAGAGATATGAAGTCTCCAATAAGTTCTATAGCTGCAAGATGGAGGAGAACAGTTCTGTCAGTGAGCATATACTCAAAATGTCTGGGTATAACAATCACTTGATTCAGATGGGAGTTAATCTTCCAGATGATTGCGTCATTGACAGAATTCTCCAATCACTGCCACCAAGCTACAAGAGCTTCGTGATGAACTATAATATGCAAGGGATGAACAAGACTATTCCCGAGCTCTTTGCAATGCTAAAAGCTGCGGAGGTAGAAATCAAGAAGGAGCATCAAGTGTTGATGGTTAACAATACCACTAGTTTCAAGAAAAAGGGGAAAGGGAAGAAGAAGGGGAACTTCAAGAAGAATGGCAAGCAAGTTG
Organism: Triticum monococcum; assembly: GCA_034509565.1. Classification (NCBI taxonomy): domain Eukaryota; kingdom Viridiplantae; phylum Streptophyta; class Magnoliopsida; order Poales; family Poaceae; genus Triticum; species Triticum monococcum. The sequence continues at coordinate 74,382,956 of CM067843.1, forward strand.
CTGCTCAGGAGAAGAAACCCAAGTCTGGACCTAAGCCTGAAACTGAGTGCTTCTACTGCAAGCAGACTGGTCACTGGAAGCGGAACTGCCCCAAGTATTTGGCGGATAAGAAGGATGGCAAGGTGAACAAAGGTATATGTGATATACATGTTATTGATGTGTACCTTACTAATGCACACAGTAGCACCTGGGTATTTGATACTGGTTCTGTTGCTAATATTTGCAACTCGAAACAGGGACTATGGATTAAGCGAAGATTATCTAAGGACGAGGTGACGATGCGCGTGGGAAACGGTTCCAAAGTCGATGTGATCGCGGTCGGCACGCTACCTCTACATCTACCTTCGGGATTAATATTAGACCTAAATAATTGTTATTTGGTGCCAGCATTGAGCATGAACATTATATCTGGATCTTGTTTAATGCGAGACGGTTATTCATTTAAATCGGAGAATAATGGTTGTTCTATTTATATGAGTAATATCTTTTATGGTCATGCACCCTTGAAGAGTGGTCTATTCTTGTTAAATCTCGATAGTAGTGATACACATATTCATAATGTAGAAGTCAAAAGGTGCAGAGTTGATAATGATAGTGCAACTTATTTGTGGCACTGCCGTTTAGGTCATATCGGTATAAAGCGCATGAAGAAACTCCATACTGATGGACTTTTGAAACCACTTGATTATGAATCACTTGGTACTTGCGAACCGTGCCTCATGGGCAAGATGACTAAAACACCGTTCTCCGGTACTATCGAGAGAGCAACAGATTTATTGGAAATCATACATACTGATGTATGTGGTCCGATGAATATTGAGGCTCGTGGCGGATATCGTTATTTTCTCACCTTCACAGATGATTTAAGCAGATATGGGTATATCTACTTGATGAAAGACAAGTCTGAAACATTTGAAAAGTTCAAGGAATTTCAGAGTGAAGTTGAAAATCATCGTAACAAGAAAATAAAGTTTCTACGATCTGATCGTGGAGGAGAATATTTGAGTTACGAGTTTGGTATACATTTGAAAAATTGTGGAATAGTTTCACAACTCACGCCACCCAGAACACCACAGCATAATGGTGTATCCGAACGTCGTAATCGTACTTTACTAGATATGGTGCGATCTATGATGTCTCTTACTGATTTACCGCTATCGTTTTGGGGATACGCTTTAGAGACGGCCGCATTCACGTTAAATAGGGCACCATCAAAATCCGTTGAGACGACGCCTTATGAACTATGGTTTGGCAAGAAACCAAAGTTGTCATTTCTTAAAGTTTGGGGTTGTGATGCTTATGTGAAAAAGCTTCAACCTGATAAGCTCGAACCCAAATCGGAGAAATGTGTCTTCATAGGATATCCAAAGGAAACTATTGGATACACCTTCTATCACAGATCCGAAGGCAAGACTTTTGTTGCTAAATTCGGAAACTTTCTTGAGAAGGAGTTTCTCTCGAAAGAAGTGAGTGGGAGGAAAGTAGAACTTGACGAGGTAACTGTACCCGCTCCCTTATTAGAAAGTAGTACATCACAGAAAACTGTTTCTGCGACACCTACACCAATAAGTGAGGAAGTTGATGATAATGATCATGAAACTTCAGAACAAGATACTACTGAACCTCGTAGATCAACCAGAGCAAGATCCGCGCCAGAGTGGTACGGTAATCCAGTTCTGGAAATCATGCTACTAGATCATGATGAACCTACGAACTATGAAGAAGCGATGGTGAGCCCAGATTCCGCAAAGTGGCTTGAGGCCATGAAATCTGAGATGGGATCCATGTATGAGAACAAAGTATGGACTTTGGTTGACTTGCCCGATGATCGGCAAGCAATTGAGAATAAATGGATCTTCAAGAAAAAGACTGACGCTGATGGTAATGTTACTGTCTATAAAGCTCGACTTGTTGCAAAAGGTTTTCGACAAGTTCAAGGGGTTGACTACGATGAGACATTCTCACCTGTAGCGATGCTTAAGTCTGTCAGAATCATGTTAGCAGTTGCCGCATTTTATGATTATGAAATTTGGCAGATGGATGTCAAAACTGCATTCCTGAATGGATTTCTGGAAGAAGAGTTGTATATGATGCAACCGGAAGGTTTTGTCGATCCAAAGGGAGCTAACAAAGTGTGCAAACTCCAGCGATCCATTTATGGACTGGTGCAAGCATCTCAGAGTTGGAATAAACGCTTTGATAGTGTGATCAAAGCATTTGGCTTTATACAGACTTTTGGAGAAGCCTGTATTTACAAGAAAGTGAGTGGGAGCTCTGTAGCATTTCTGATATTATATGTGGATGACATATTGCTGATTGGAAATGATATAGAATTTCTGGATAGCATAAAGGGATACTTGAATAAGAGTTTTTCAATGAAAGACCTCAGTGAAGCTGCTTACATATTGGGCATTAAGATCTATAGAGATAGATCAAGACGCTTAATTGGACTTTCACAAAGCACATACCTTGACAAGATTTTGAAGAAGTTCAAAATGGATCAAGCAAAGAAAGGGTTCTTGCCTGTGTTACAAGGTGTGAAGTTGAGTCAGACTCAATGCCCGACCACTGCAGAAGATAGAGAGAAAATGAAAGATGTTCCCTATGCTTCAGCCATAGGCTCTATCATGTATGCAATGCTGTGTACCAGAACTGATGTGTGCCTTGCTATAAGTTTAGCAGGGAGGTAACAAAGTAATCCAGGAGTGGATCACTGGACAGCGGTCAAGAACATCCTGAAATACCTGAAAAGGACCAAGGATATGTTTCTCGTATATAGAGGTGACAAAGAGCTCACCGTAAGAGGTTACGTTGATGCAAGCTTTGACACTGATCCGGACGATTCTAAATCGCAAACCGGATACGTGTTTACTTTAAACGGTGGAGCTGTCAGTTGGTGCAGTTCTAAACAAAGCGTCGTAGCGGGATCTACATGTGAAGCGGAGTACATAGCTGCTTCGGAAGCAGCGAACGAAGGAGTCTGGATGAAGGAGTTCATATCCGATCTAGGTGTCATACCTAGTGCATCGGGTCCAATGAAAATCTTTTGTGACAATACTGGTGCAATTGCTTTGGCAAAGGAATTCAGATTTCACAAAAGGACCAAACACATCAAGAGACGCTTCAACTCCATCCGGGATCTAGTCCAGGTGGGAGACATAGAGATTTGCAAGATACATACGGATCTGAATGTTGCAGACCCGTTGACTAAGCCTCTTCCACGAGCAAAACATGATCAGCACCAAGGCTCCATGGGTGTTAGAATCATTATTGTGTAATCTAGATTATTGACTCTAGTGCAAGTGGGAGACTGAAGGAAATATGCCCTAGAGGCAATAATAAAGTTATTATTTATTTCCTTATATCATGATAAATGTTTATTATTCATGCTAGAATTGTATTAACCGGAAACATAATACATGTGTGAATACATAGACAAACAGAGTGTCACTAGTATGCCTCTACTTGACTAGCACGTTAATCAAAGATGGTTAAGTTTCCTAACCATGAACAATGTGTTGTTATTTGATTAACGAGGTCACATCATTAGTTGAATGATCTGATTGACATGACCCATTTTCATTAGCTTAGCACCCGATCGTTTAGTATGTTGCTATTGCTTTCTTCATGACTTATACATGTTCCTATGACTATGAGATTATGCAACTCCCGTTTGCCGGAGGAACACTTTGGGTACTACCAAACGTCACAACGTAACTGGGTGATTATAAAGGAGTACTACAGGTGTCTCCAATGGTAGATGTTGGGTTGGCGTATTTCGAGATTAGGGTTTGTCACTCCGATTGTCGGAGAGGTATCTCTGGGCCCTCTCGGTAATACACATCACATAAGCCTTGCAAGCATTATAACTAAGATGTTAGTTGTGAGATGATGTATTACGGAACGAGTAAAGAGACTTGCCAGTAACGAGATTGAACTAGGTATTGGATACCAACGATCGAATCTCGGGCAAGTAACATACCGATGACAAAGGGAACAACGTATGTTGTTATGCGGTCTGACCGATAAAGATCTTCGTAGAATATGTAGGAGCCAATATGGGCATCCAGGTCCCGGTATTGGTTATTGACCGGAGACGTGTCTCGGTCATGTCTACATTGTTCTTGAACCGTAGGGTCCGCACGCTTAACGTTACGATGACAGTTATTATGAGTTTATGCATTTTGATGTACCGAAGGTTGTTCGGAGTCCCGGATGTGATCACGGACATGACGAGGAGTCTCGAAATGGCCGAGACATAAAGATTGATATATTGGAAGCCTATGTTTGGACATCGGAAGTGTTCCGGGTGAAATCGGGATTTTACCGAAATACCGGGAGGGTTACCGGAACCCCCCGGGAGCTAAATGGGCCATAATGGGCCTTAGTGGAAAAGAGAAGGGGCTGCCCTAGATGGGCTGCGCGCCTCCCCCTTCCCCTAGTCCTATTAGGACTAGGAAAGGGTGGCCAGCCACCTCCTCCTCTTTTCCCCTCCGAGGAATCCTAGTTGGACTAGGATTGGAGGGGGAATCCTACTCCCAGTGGGAGTAGGACTCTCCTGCGCCTCCTCCTTGGCTGGCCAGCCCCTCCCCCTTGGATCCTTTATATACGGGGGCAGGGGGCACCTCTAGACACACAAGTTGATCCTTGAGATCGTTCCTTAGCCGTGTGCGGTGCCCCCTGCCACCAAATTCCACCTCGATCATACCGTTGTAGTGCTTAGGCGAAGCCCTGCGTCGGTAGTACATCAAGATCGTCACCACGCCGTCGTGCTGATGGAACTCCTCCCCGAAGCTTTGCTGGATCGGAGCCCGGGGATCGTCATCGAGCTGAACGTGTGCTAAGAACTCGGAGGTGCCGGAGTAACGGTGCTTGGATCGGTCGGATCGGGAAGAAGACGTACGACTACTTCCTCTATGTTGTGTCAACGCTTCCGTTGCGATCTACAAGGGTACGTAGATCAGACTCTCCCCCTCGTTGCTATGCATCACCATGATCTTGCATGTGCGTAGGAATTTTTTTGAAATTACTACGTTCCCCAACAATCACGTGATCACTTAGATGATTAGAGGGATGTCTATCTAAGTGGGAGTTCTTAAGTAATATGATTAATTGAACTTTAATTTGTCATGAACTTAGTCCTGATAGTATTTGCATATCTATGTTGTAGATCAATTGCTTGCGTATAGCTTCCCCGTTCTATTTATGATATGTTCCTATAGAAACTATGTTGAAAGATGTTAGTAGCAATGATGCGGACTAGCTCCGTGATCTGAGGATTATCCTCATTGCTGCACAGAAGAATTATGTCCTTGATGCACCGCTAGCTGACGGACCTATTGCAGGAGCAGATGCAGACATTATGAATGTTTGGCAAAGCTCGGTATCATGACTACTTGATAGTTTAGTGCACCATGCTTTACGGCTTAGAACTGGGACTTCAAAAATGTTTTGAATGCCACAGAGCATATAATATGTTCTAATAGCTGAAATTGGTATTTCAGACTCATGCCCGAGTCGAGAGGTATGAGACCTCTGATAAGTACTTTGCCTACAAGATGGAGGAGAATAGCTCAACCAATGAGCATATACTTAGATTATCTGAGTACTACAATCACTTGAATCAATTGGGAAGTTAATCTTCCAGATAAAATAGTGATTGATAGAGTTCTCTAGTCACTATCACCAAGTTACTGGAACTTCGTGATGAACTATAATATGTAAGGGATGACGAAAACGATTCTCGAGCTCTTCTGATGCTGAAATCGACGAAGGTAGAAATCAAGAAAAGCATCAAATGTTGATGGTTGACAAGACCACTAGTTTCAAGTAAAAGGGCATGGGAAATAAATGGAACTTCAAAAAGAATGGCAAGCAAGTTACCATTCCCATGAAGAAGCCCAAAGCTAGACCCAAGCCTGGAACTGAGTGCTTCTACTACAAAGGAAGTCGTCATTGGAAGTGGAACTGCCCTAGATACTCGGCGGATAAGAAGGATGGCAAAGTGAACAAAAGTATATTATATATATATGTTATTGATGTGTACTTTACTAGTGTTTATAGTAACCCCTCAGTATTTGATACTGGTTCAGTTGCTAAGAGTAGTAACTCGAAACGGGAGTTGCAAAATAAACAGAGACTAGTTAAGGGCAAGGTGATGATGTGAGTTGGAAGTGATTCCAAGGTTGAAAGATCACCATCGCAGACTCCCTTTACCTTCGGGATTAGTGTTGAACATAAAGTAAATGTTATTTGGTGTTTGCGTTGAGCATAAATATGATTGGATCATGTTTATTGCAATACAGTTATTCATTTAAGTCAAAGAATAATTGTTGTTCTATTTACATGAATAAAACCTTTTATGGTCATACACTCAATATAAATGGTTTATTGAATCTCGATCGTAATGATACACATATTCATAATATTGATGCCAAAAGATGCAAAGTTGATAATGATAGTGCAACATTTTTTTGTGGCGCTGCTGTTTAGGTCATATTGGTGTGAAGCGCATGAAGAAACTCCATGCTAATGGGCTTTTGAAATCACTTGATGCCTGTGAACGATGCCTCATGGGCAAAGATGACTAAAACTCCGTTCTAGGAAAAAATGGAGCGAGCAACAGACTTGTTGGAAATAATACATACAGATGTATGTGGTGCGATGAGTGTTGAGACTCACAGCGGGTATTGTTATTTTCTGACCTTCACAGATGATTTGAGCAGATATGGGTATATCTACTTGATGAAACATAAGTCTGAAACATTTGAAAAGCTCAAAGAATTTCAGAGTGAAGTGGAAAATCATCGTAAAAATAAAATAAAGTTTCCGCGATCTGATCGTGGAGGAGAATATTTGAGTTACGAGTTTGGTCTTCATTTGAAACAATGCGGAATAGTTTCGCAACTCACGCCACCTAGAACAACACATCGTAATGGTGTGTCCGAACGTCATAATCGTACTTTATTAGATATGGTGCGATCTATGATGTCTCTTACCGATTTATCACTATCGTTTTGGGGTTATGCATTAGAGACAACTAAATTCACGTTAAATAGGGCACCATCTAAATCCGTTGAGACGACACCATATGAACTGTGGTTTAGTAAGAAACCTAAGCTGTCGTTTCTTAAGTTTGGGCTTATGATGCTTATGTGAAAAAGTTTCAACCTGATAAGCTCGAACCCAAATCGAAGAAATGCGTCTTCATAGGATACCCAAAGGAAACTGTTGGGTAAACCTTCTATCACATATCCGAAGGCAAGATATTCGTTGCCAAGAATGGATCGTTTCTAGAGAAGAAGTTTCTCTCAAAAGAAGTGAGTGGGAGGAATGTAGAACTTGATGACGTAATTGTACCTTCTCCCGAATTGGAAAGTAGTTCATCACAGAAATCAGTTCTAGTGATTCCTACACCAATTAGTGAGGAAGTTAATGATGATGATCATGAAACTTCAGATCAAGTTACTACCGAACCTCGTAGGTCAACTAGAATACGTTCCGCTCCATAATGGTATGGTAATCCTGTTCTGGAGGTCATGTTACTTGACCATGACGAACCTACGAACTATGAGGAAGCGATGATGAGCCCAGATTCCGCAAAAGGGCTTGAAGCCACGAAATCTGAGATGGGATCCATGTATTAGAACAAAGTATGGACTTTGATTAACTTGCCCGATGATCGGTGAGCTATTAAGAATAAATGGATTTTCAAGAGGGAGACAGACGCTGATAGTAGTGTTATGATGTCTACTACACAACCTTCTTCTTGTAGACGTTGTTGGGCCTCCAAGTGCAGAGGTTTGTAGGACAGTAGCAAATTTCCCTCAAGTGGATGACCTAAGGTTTATCAATCAGTAGGAGGCGTAGGATGAATATGGTCTCTCTCAAGCAACCCTGCAACCAAATAACAAAGAGTCTCTTGTGTCCCCAACACACCCAATACAATGGTAAATTGTATAGGTGCACTAGTTCGGCGAAGAGATGGTGATACAAGTGGTATATGGATGGTAGATAAAGGTTTTTGTAATCTGAAAATATAAAAACAACAAGGTAACTAATGATAAAAGTGGGCATAAACGATATTGCAATGCTAGTACACAAGGCCTAGGGTTCATACTTTTGCTAGTGCAAGTTCTCTCAACAATAATAACATAATTGGATCACATAACTATCCCTCATCATGCAACAAATAGTCACTCCAAAGTCACTAATAGCGGAGAACGAACGAAGAGATTATGGTAGGGTACGAAACCACCTCAAAGTTATTCTTTCCAATCAATCCATTGGGCTATTCCTGTAAGTGTCACAAACAACCCTAGAGTTCGTACTAGAATAACACCTTAAGACACAAATAAACCAAAACCCTAATCTCACCTAGATACTCCAATGTCACCTCAATTATCCGTGGGTATGATTATACGATATGCATCACACAATCTCAGATTCATCTATTCAACCAACACATAGAAACTCAAAGAGTGCCCCAAAGTTTCTACCAGAGAATCACGACGAAAACATGTGCCAACCCCTATGCATAGGTTCATGGGCGGAACCCACAAGTTGATCACCAAAACATACATCAAGTGAATCATGTGGTATCCCATTGTCACCACAGATACGCACGGCAAGACATACATCAAGTGTTCCCAAATCTATAAAGACTCAATCCGATAAGATAACTTCAACGGGGAAACTCAATCCATTACAAGAGAGTAGAGGGGGGGGGGGAGAAAACATCATCAGATCCAACTATAATAGCAAAGCTCATGATACATCAAGATCATATCACCTCAAGAACACGAGAGAGAGAGAGAAAGAGAGAGAGATCATACACATAGCTACTGGTACATACCCTCAGCCCCGAGGGAGAACTACTCTCTCCCCGTCATGGAGAGCACCGGGATGATGGAGATAGCCACCGGAGAGGGATTGCCCCCTCCGGCAGGGTGCCGGAACGGGTCTAGATTGGTTTTCGGTGGCTACGAAGGCTTCTGGCGGCGGAACTCCTGATCTATTGTGCTCTCGGATGATTTTAGGGTATATGGGGATATATAGGCGGAAGAAGTACGTCAGGGGGGCCACGAGGGGCCCACGAGGGTGGAGGGCGTGCCCAGGGGGTGGGCGCCCCCCTGCCTCGTGGTCTCCTCGTAGATCCCCAGATGTGCACTCCAAGTCTTCTGGGCTTCTTCTGATCCAAAAATAAGTTCCGTGAAGTTTCTGGTCAATTGGACTTCATTTGATTTTCCTTTTCTGCGATACTCTAAAACAAGGAAAAACAGAAACTGGCACTGGGCTCTGGGTTAATAGGTTAGTCCCAAAATAATATAAAAGTGCGTCATAAAGCCCATAAACATCCAAAGTTGATAATATAATAGCATGGAACAATCAAAAATTATAGATACGTTGGAGACGTATCATCATCCCCAAGGTTAATTCCTGCTCGTCCTCGAGTAGGTAAATGATAAAAACAGAAATTTTGATGTGGAATGCTACCTAACATATTGATCATGTAATTCTTCTTTATTGTGGCAAGAATATTCAGATCCATAAGATTCAAGACAAAAATTTAATATTGACATAGAAATAATAATACTTCAAGCATACTAACAAAGCAATCATGTCTTCTCAAAATAACATGGCCAAAGAAAGCTATCCCTACAAAATCATATAGTCTAGCTATGCTCCATCTTCACCACGCAAAATATTTAAATCATGCACAACCCCGATGACAAGCCAAACAATTGTTTCATACTTTTGATGTTCTCAAACTTTTTCAATCTTCACGCAATACATGAGCGTGAGCCATGGACATAGCAATATAGGTGGAATAGAATGGTGGTTGTGGAGAAGACAAAAAGGAGAAGATAGTCTCACATCAACTAGGCGTATCAACGGGCTATGGAGATGCCCATCAATAGATATCAATGTGAGTGAGTAGGGATTGCCATGCAACGGATGCACTAGAGCTATAAGTATATGAAAGCTCAAAAAGAAACTAAGTGGGTGTGCATCCAACTTGCTTGCTCATGAAGACCTAGGGCAATTTGAGGAAGCCCATCATTAGAATATACAAGCCAAGTTATATAATGAAAAATTCCCACTAGTATATGAAAGTGATAACATGAGAGACTCTCTACTATGAAGATCATGGTGCTACTTTGAAGCATAAGTGTGGTAAAAGGATAGTAACATTGTCCCTTCTCTCTTTTTCTCTCATTTTTTTTATTTGGGCCTTTTCTCTTATTTTTATGGCCTCTTTTCCTTTTTCTTTTTTTTCGTCCGGAGTCTCATCCCGACTTGTGGGGGAATCATAGTCTCCATCATCCTTTCCTCACTGGGACAATGCTCTAATAATGATGATCATCACACTTTTATTTTTCTTACAACTCAACAATTACAACTCGATACTTAGAACAAAATATGACTCTATATGAATGCCTCCCGCGGTGTACCGGGATATGCAATGAATCAAGAGTGACATGTATGAAAGAATTATGAATGGTAGCTTTGCCACAAATACGATGTCAACTACATGATCATGCTAAGCAATATGACAATGATGGAGTGTGTCATAATGAATGGAACGGTGGAAAGTTGCATGGAAATATATCTCGGAATGGCCATGGAAATGCCATAATAGGTAGGTATGGTGGCTATTTTGATGAAGGTATATGGTGGGTGTATGATACCGGCGAAAGGTGCGCGGTATTAGAGAGGCTAGCAAAGGTGGAAGGGTGAGAGTGCGTATAATCCATGGACTCAACATTAGTCATAAAGAACTCATATACTTATTGCAAAAATCTACAAGTTATCAAAGCAAAGTATTACGCGCATGCTCCTAGGGGGATAGATTGGTAGGAAAAGACCATCACTCGTCCCCGACCGCCACTCATAAGGAAGACAATCAATAAATAAATCATGCTCCGACTTCATCACATAACAGTTCACCATACGTGCATGCTACCGGAATCACAAGCTTCAACACAAGTATTTCTCAAATTCACAACTACTCAACTAGCATGACTTTAATATCACCATCTCCATATCTCAAAACAATTATCAAGTATCAAACTTCTCTTAGTATTCAATGCACTTTATATGAAAGTTTTTATTATATCCCTCTTGGATGTTCATCACATTAGGACTAAATTCATAACCAAAGCAAACTACCATGCTGTTTAGAGACTCTCAAAATGATATAAGTGAAGCATGAGATTTCATCTATTTCTTCAAAATAAAACTACCACCATGCTCTAGAAAGATATAAGTGAAGCACTAGAGCAACAACAAACTACTCCGAAAGATATAAGTGAAGATCAATGAGTAGTCGAATAATTATGCAGCTACGTGAAGACTCTCTAACATTTAATAATTTCAGATCTTGGTATTTTATTCAAACAGAAAGCAAAACAAAATAAAATAAATTGACGCTCCAAGCAAAACACATACCATGTGGCGAATAAAAATATAGCTCCAAGTAAAGTTACCGATGGAAGTAGACGAAAGAGGGGATGCATTCTAGGGCATCCCCAAGCTTAGGCTCTTGGTTGTCCTTTAATATTACCTTGGTGTGCCTTGGGAATCCCCAAGCTTAGGCTCTTGCCAATCCTTATTCCATAGTCCATCGAATCTTTACCCAAAACTTGAAAACTTCACAACACAAAACTTAACAGAAAACTCGTGAGCTCCGTTAGCGAAAGAAAACAAAACACCACTTCAAGGTACTGTAATGAACTCATTATTTATTTATATTGGTGTTAAAACTACTGTATTCCAACTTCTCTATGGTTTATAAACTATTTTACTAGCCATAGATTCATCAGAATAAGCAAACAACACACGAAAAACAGAATCTGTCAAAAACAGAACAGTCTGTAGTAATCTGTAACTATCGCAAACTTCTGGAACCCCAAAAATTCTAAAATAAATTGCTTGACGTGAGGAATTTATCTATTAATCATCTGCAAAAATAATTAACTAAATAACACTCTCCAATAAAAAATGGCAGCAATTCTCGTGAGCGCTAAAGTTTCTGTTTTTTACAGCAAGATTAAAAAGACTTTCCCCAAGTCTTCCCAACGGTTCTACTTGGCACAAACACTAATTAAAACATAAACCACATCTAAGCAGAGCCTAGATGAATTATTTATTACTAAACAGTAAAAAAAATCAAGGAACAAAAATAAAGTTGGGTTGCCTCCCAACAAGCGCTATCATTTAACGCCCCTAGCTAGGCATGATGATTTCAATGATGCTCACATAAAAGATAAGAATTGAAACATAAATAGAGCCTCATGAAGAATATGACTAGCACATTTAAGTCTAACCCACTTCCTATGCATAGGTATTTTGTGAGCAAACAACTTGTGGGAACAATAATCAACTAGCATAGGAAGGCAAAACAAGCTTAACTTCAAAACTTTAAGCACATAGAGAGGAAACTTGATATTATTGCCATTCCTACAAGCATATATTCCTCCCTCATAATAATTTTCAGTAGAATCATGAATAAATTCAACAATATAACCAGCACCTAAAGCATTCTTTTCATGATCTACAAGCATAGAAATTTTATTACTCTCCACATAAGCAAAATTCTTCTCATTCGGAATAGTGTGAGTATCATAAGAAACTCGAATACTATAAATTGTTTCCACATTAAAAGAGTAATGTTCAGAAAAAGGGTAATCATAATCATGACAAGTTTTATAAATATAATCATCACTACTTTGTATAGCATAAGTGTCATCGCAATAGTCATCATAAATAGGAGGCATGCTATCATCATTATAAATTTGCATATCAAAACTTGGGAGACTAAAAATATCATCTTCATTAAACGTAGCATCCCCAAGCTTGGGACAAACATTAATTGCAGCAAATATATTCTCAAAAACATCATCTTCATCAAACATAGCATCCCCAAGCTTGGGCCTTTTCATATTATAAGCATAATCACTCTCATCATTAATAGTATGGATAGCACCAATAGTATAGCAATTATCATATTCTTCCAAGCAAGTGCCAAAAAGATTTTCAAGATCATAAGAAGTATCATTATCTTCCACAATTATATTTTCATGAGGCACAATAGTAATAGGAGCAGCATTATTTGGGAGAGATATCTTTTTACCTCTCTTCCTTTTTCTTTTCTTCTTCTTCACCACATCATGTGTGGGTTCAATCCTCTTTTGGAGCTCCTTATTAATGAGATTGGTTGAATAGGAGGCTCTTCCTCGTTACCTGGTTCATCATAAGAAATAATAGGAGGATATTGGGAAGTCTCTTCCCTTTCATTAGTATTCTCTTCATCTTCTATTTGTTTTCTTTTCTTTATGCAGTTGGCAATATAAGGATTTTCAATACAATTCACTGCACAATACATATAAATTTTCTCTAGATCAAAATCAAGAAATCTATCAAGATTAAACTTTGGAATACACTCAGTTATACGTTTCATTTCTTCATAACCCAAGAGCAAACTAAGTTCATTATGGTGTGCAAGGGAAATCAAGTCATCACAATTTTTGGATACGATTCGGTCATGAAACAATTTGCATTGGAGATTTAAATGACCATGTTCATTGCAAAGTTCACAAGGGGTGCGAAAAATATTGAATTTTTCAGCACAATCATCAAGACTTTCTTGCAACAATCTAGTTTCTAAATACTTATGCCTCTTGCAATATCTATCTTCCCTATTTGGTGTATACTTGCAAACCCAATGCACTCCACAAAAATTGACATGTTTATAGAAGACATTTTCATCATAACTAGTGCAATCATCATTAGTACCATGGATATCAAGGAGTTCATACTAACAACATTGCAATGCTCATCATTCAAAGATTTAGCGCCAAACATTTTAATGCATTCTTCTTCTAACACTTTGGCACAATTTTCCTTTCCATCGTACTCACGAAAGATATTAAAAAGATGAAGCGTATGAGACAAACTCAATTCCATTTTTTATAATTTTCTTTTATAACCTAAACTAGTGATAAAAAAATAAACTAAAAGACTCGATTGCAAGATCTAAAGATATACCTTCAAGCACTCACCTCCCCGGCAACGGCGCCAGAAAAGATCTTGATGTCTACTACACAACCTTCTTCTTGTAGACGTTGTTGGGCCTCCAAGTGCAGAAGTTTGTAGGACAGTAGCAAATTTCCCTCAAGTGGATGACCTAAGGTTTATCAATCCGTAGGAGGCATAGGATGAAGATGATATCTCTCAAGCAACCCTGCAACCAAATAACAAAGAGTCTCTTGTGTCCCCAACACACCCAATACAATGGTAAATTGTATAGGTGCACTAGTTCAGCGAAGAGATGGTGATACAAGTGGTATATGGATAGTAGATAATTGTTTTTGTAATCTGAAAATAAAAAAACAGCAAGGTAACTAATGATAAAAGTGAGCACAAACGGTATTGCAATGCGTTGAAACAAGGCCTAGGGTTCATACTTTCACTAGTGCAAGTCCTCTCAACAATAATAACATAATTGGATCACATAACTATCCCTCAACATGCAACAAAGAGTCACTCCAAAGTCACTAATAGCGGAGAACGAATGAAGAGATTATGGTAGGGTACGAAACCACCTCAAAGTTATTCTTTCCAATCAATCCATTGGGCTATTTCTATAAGTGTCACAAACAGCCCTAGAGTTCGTACTAGAATAACACCTTAAGACACAAATCAACCAAAACCCTAATGTCACCTAGATACTCCAATGTCACCTCAAGTATCCGTGGGTATGATTATACGATATGCATCACACAATCTCAGATTCATCTATTCAACCAACACATAGAACCTCAAAGAGTGCCCCAAAGTTTCTACCGGAGAATCACGACGAAAACATGTGCCAACCCCTATGCATAGGTTCATGGGCGGAACCCGCAAGTTGATCACCAAAACATACATCAAGTGAATCACGTGGTATCCCATTGTCACCACAGATACGCACCGCAAGACATACATCAAGTGTTCTCAAATCTATAAAGACTCAATCCGATAAGATAACTTCAAAGGGAAACTCAATCCATTACAAGAGAGTAGAGGGGGGAGGGGAGAAAACATCATAAGATCCACCTATAATAGCAAAGCTCGCGATACATCAAGATCATATCACCTCAAGAACACGAGAGAGAGAGAGAGATCAAACACATAACTACTGGTACATACCCTCAGCCCCGAGGGAGAACTACTCCCTCCTCGTCATAGAGAGCACCGGGATGATGGAGATAGCCACCAGAGAGGGATTGCCCCCTCCGGCAGGGTGCCGGAACGGGTCTAGATTGGTTTTCGGTGGCTAAGGAGGCTTCTGGCGGCGGAACTCCCTATCTATTATGCTCTCGAATGTTTTAGGGTATATGGAGATATATAGGTGGAAGAAGTACGTCAGGGGGGCCACAAGGGGCCCACGAGGCTGGAGGGCGCGCCCCTGCCTCGTGGCCTCCTCGTAGATCCCCTGACATGCACTCCAAGTCTTCTGGGCTTCTTCTGATCCAAAAATAAGTTCCGTGAAGTTTCAGGTCAATTGGACTCCATTTGATTTTCCTTTTCTGCGATACTCTAAAGCGAGGAAAAAACAAAAACTGGCACTGGGCTCTGGGTTAATAGGTTAGTCCCAAAACTAATATAAAAGTGAATCATAAAGCCCATAAACATCCAAAGTTGATAATATAATAGCATGGAACAATCAAAAATTATAGATACGTTGGAGACGTATGATGTTACTACCTACAAAGCTCGAATTGTCGCAAAAGGTTTTCGACAAGTTCAAGAAGTTGATATGATGAGATTTTCTCACTCATAGCGATGCTTAAGTCTGTCCGAATCATGTTAGCAATTGCCACATTTTATGAAATCTGGCAAATGGATGTCAAAACTGCATTCCTTAATGGATTTCTTAAAGAAGAGTTGTATACGATGCGACAAGAAGGTTTTGTCAATCCTAATGGTGCTAACAAAGTGTGCAAGCTCCAGCGATCCATCTATGGACTGGTGCAAGCATCTCGGAGTTGGAATATATGCTTTTATAAAGTGATCAAAGCATATGGTTTTATACATAGTTGCGGTGAAGCCTGTATTTACAAGAAAGTGAGTGGGAGCACTATAACCTTCTGATAAGTATATGTGAGTGACATATTGTTGATCGGAAATGATGTAGAATTTTCTGGAAAGCATAAAGGAGTGTTTGAAAGGAGTTTTTCATAGAAAGACCTCGGTGAAGCTGCTTACACATTGAGCATCAAGATCTATAGAGATAGATCAAGACACTTGATAAGATTTTTCAATGAGTACATAGCTTGACAAGATTTTGAAGTAGTTCAAAATGGAACAATCAAAGAAGGAGTTCCTGCCTATGTTGCAAGGTGTGAAGTTTAGTAAAGACTCAAAACATGACCATGGCAGAAAATAGAAAGAGAGTGAAAAGTCATTCCCTATGCCTCAGTCATAGGTTCTATAAAGTATGCTATGCTCTGTACCAGTCCTATTGTATACCTTAGCATGATTTTCGCAAGGGAGTACAATAGTGATCTAGCAGTAGATCACTGGACAACGGTCAACATTATCCTTAGAGGACCAAGGAAATATTTCTCGGTTATGGAGGTGATAAAAGAGTTCATCATAAAGAGTTACATCGATGCAAGCTTTTGACACCAATCTAGATGACTCTAAGTCTCGATCCAGATACATATTGAAAGTGGGAGCAATTAGCTAGAGTAGCTCCATGCAGAGTATGGTAGACATAGAAATTGGCTAAATACATACGGATCTGAATGTTGCAGACCCGTAGACTAAACTTCTCTCACAAGCAAAACATGATCACTCTTTGGGTGTTAATCACATAGCGATGTGAACTAGATTATTGACTCTAGTAAACCCTTTGGGTATTAGTCACACGAAGATGTGAACTAATCACATGATGATGTGAACTAGATTACTGACTCTAGTGCAACTGGGAGACTGAAGGAAATATGCCCTAGAGGCAATAATAAAGTTATTATTTATTTCCTTATATCATGATAAATGTTTATTATTCATGCTGGAATTGTATTAACCGGAAACTTACTATATGTGTGAATACATAGACAAATCGAGTGTCACTAGTATGCCTCTACTTGACTAGCTCGTTAATCAAAGATGGTTAAGTTTCCTAGCCATGGACAAAGAGTTGTCATTTGATTAACGGGGCCACATCATTAGATAATGATATGATTGACTTGACCCATCCGTTAGCTTAGCAGTTTAATCGTTTAGTTTACTGCTATTGCTTTCTCCATAACTTATACATGTTCCTATGACTATGAGATTATGCAACTCCCGAATACCGGAGGAACACTTAGTGTGCTATCAAATGCCACAACGTAACTGGGTGACTATAAGGATGCTCTACAGGTGTCTCCGATGGTGTTTGTTGAGTTGGCATAGATCGAGATTAGGATTTGTCACTCCATGTATTTGAGAGGTATCCCTGGGCCCTCTCGGTAATGCACATCACTATAAGCCTTGCAAGCAATGTGACTAATGAGTTAGTTGCGGGCTGTTGCATTACGGAACGAGTGAAGAGACTAGCCAGTAACGAGAAACTAGGTATTAAGATATCGACGATCGAACCTCGGACAAGTAACATACCGATGACAAAGGGAACAACGTATGTTGTTATGCGGTTTGACTGATAAAGATCTTCGTAGAATATGTAGGAACTAATAGAGCATCCAGGTTCTGCTATTGGTTATTGAACGGAGATGAGTCTCGGTCATGTCTACATAGTTCTCGAACCCGCAGGGTCCGCACGCTTAACGTTCGGTGATGATCGGTATTATGAGTTTATGTGTTATGATGTACCAAAGGTTGTTCAGAGTCCCGGATGAGATCACAGACATGACGAGGAGTCTCGGAATGGTCGAGACATAAAAATCGATATATTGGAAGTGTGATGCCCCTGATTTGACCGCACACTAATCATACATGCAAACGTGTACGATCAAGATCAGGGACTCACGGGAAGATATCACAACACAACTCTACAAATAAAACAGGTCATACAAGCATCATATTACAAGCCAGGGGCCTCGAGGGCTCGAATACAAGAGCTCGATCATAGACGAGTCGGCGGAAGCAACAATATCTGAGTACAGACATAAGTAAACAAGTTGCCTTAAGAAGGCTAGCACAAACTGGGATACAAACCGAAAGAGGCGCAAGCCTCCTGCCTAGGATCCTCCTAAACTACTCCTGGTCGTCGTCCGTGGGCTGCACATAGTAGTAGGCACCTCCCGAGTAGTAGTAGTCATCATCGACAGTGGTGTCTGGCTCCTGGACTCCAACGTCTGGTCGCAACAATCGGGTATAGGAAAGGGGAAAAAGGGGGAGCGAAGCAACCGTGAGTACTCATCCAAAGTACTCGCAAGCAAGGAGATACACTACATATGTATGCATTGGTATCAAATGGAAAAAGGGGGTATCATATGTGGACTAAACTGCAGAATGCCGGAATAAGAGGGGGATAGCTAGTCCTTTTGAAGACTACGTTTCTGGTAACCTCCATCTTGCAGCAGAAGAAGAGAGTAGATGGTAAGTTCACCAAGTAACATCGCATAGCACAATCCTAACCGATGATCCTCCCCTCGTCGCCCTGTGAGAGAGCGATCACCGGTTGTATCTGGCACTTGGAAGGGTGTATTTTATTAAGTATCCGGCTCTAGTTGTCATAAGGTCAAAGTACAACTCCAAGTCGTCCTGTTACCGAAGATCACGGCTATTCGAATAGATTAACTTCCCTGCAGGGGTGCACCACATTTCCCAACACGCTCAATCCCCTTTATCCGGACACACTTTCCTGGGTCATGCCCGGCCTCGGAAGATCAACATGTCGTAGCCCCACCTAGGCACAACAGATAGGTCAGCACGTCGGTCTAAATCCTATGCGCGTAGGGGTATGGGCCCATTGCCCATTGCACACCTACACGTTGCGTGGGCGGCCGGAGAGCAGACCTAGCAACCTCCATTACAAAGGAAGTTACGTCACGCGGTCCAACCAGCGCGCGCCGCTAAGTCGCTGACGTCACGAAGGCTTCGGCTGATACCACGACGTCGAGTGCCTATAACTATTCCCGCGTAGTTGGTTAGTGCGTATAGGCCAGTGGCCAGACTCAGATCAAATACCAAGATCTCGTTAAGCGAGTTATCTTGAAGTAACTGCGAACGCCGACCAGGGCCAGGCCCACCTCTCACCTGTCTGGTCTCAACCTGCCTTGTCGCTCCGCCACAAAGATCCACACAGAGGGCCGTCAGCAAAGTATGTCCTTTGAACCCCCAATTTGTGAATTAACCGCGGGTACTCAATGAGCCGACCCGACTTTAGTCACAACATATATCAAGTGTAGTAGGTATAGTATATACCCATGATCAACACCCGACGTGATCACGCCCCGATAGTATAGCATGGCAGACTGACAAGAATGTAGGGCCACTGATGATAAACTAGCATCCTATACTAAGCATTTAGGATTGCGGGTAAGGTATCAACAGCTGTAGCAACAATGACAGGCTATGCATCAGAATAGGATTAACGGAAAGCAATAACATGCTACACTACTCTAATGCAAGCAGTAGAGAAGAATAGGCGATATCTGGTGATCAAGGGGGGCGCACTTGGCTGGTTGCTCTGGCAAGAGAGAGGGGTCGTCAACACCGTAGTCGTACTGTGTAACGCCCCAGATATGACTTTCCCAATTTGTACTCCAACTCTTGCCGTTTCCGGCATTAAGTTATATTTATTCCTCGGGTTCGGGTCTTTGTCTCTGTGTGTTGTTTTCATTTTCGTGCATCTCATATCATGTCATCACGTGCATTGCCTTTGCATACATGTTCATCTCATGCATTCGAGCATTTTCCCCGTTGTCCGTTTTGCATTCCGGCGCTTCGTTCTCCTCCGGTGGCCATTTCTAGCTTTCTTTCGTGTGTGGGGATTAAACATTTCCGGATTGGACTGAGACTTGCCATGCGGCCTTGGTTTACTACCGGTAGACCGCCTGTCAAGTTTCGGGTCATTTGGACTTCGTTTGATACTCCAACGGTTAACCGAGGGACCGAAAAGGCCTCGTGTGTGTTGCAGCCCAACACCCCTCCAATTTGGCCCAAAACCCACCAAACTCTGCTCCATCGTCTCGGTCATTCGATCATGATCGCGTGGCCGAAAACCGCACCTCATTTGGACTCTCCTAGCTCCCTCTATGCCTATAAATAGCCCCCCCCGTTTTCGGATCTCGGATCTCTCCCCGTCCTTCCCTAAAAAAAACAGATTCCACCGCCGCCGGACAAAGTCCGCCGGGCCGGACATTCTCCGACCCGCGCCGCGCCGCCACGTTAGCCCGAGAGCCCCACATCGCCGTCGCCGCGCCAGGCCCGCCGAGGCCCGGGGCCGGCCCGCTCCCGCGCCGCACCGGGCCAGAGGAGCCGCCCGACCCCGTGCATTTCTTCCCCAAGTTCGGGCCGCTCGCCTCACCGGCCGGCGACAACGCGCCGCCGCGGACCCCCCTCGCCGACCCTGCTCCACGGCGTCCCCGACGCCGGCCGACCCCGCCGCCGCATCGCGCCTCCTCGCCGGCGCCGTCCGCGCCACCCACACCGGCGAGCGCCACCTCCTCCTTCCTCTCCGGCCAAGACGAGCTCCGGCGAGATCCCGGCCATCCTCGGTTCGCGTGCCCGTGAACAGTAACCCTAGATCTGAGATCTAAACTCGGTTGACTTTTCCCTCTTCCCCCTAAAATTTTATGCCTACTTTGACTGCTCATATCTCCGCATCGGTAGCTCCGTTTTGGATATATGATATATCAAAATCTTCGTCTCGACGAGTGCATCATTTCATTCCATTGTATCATTTGCATTTGAGTTCATCTTGATGCCAAAAATGCTGTTAGAAGGAGGCATCGTGAGTTAAACTGCAGATCCGTTAGCTCATCATTGACTTTTGTCATTTTTGCCATGATTATTGTGTGCATGATATGCCTGTGCCCCTTTGGGATGAATTGTTAAGCATTTTGTCTTCTTTCCAGATGTGCCACCCATGCATTTTTAGGATGTGTGTGGTGTCTTGTGCAAGCTTGCAAAGAGGGGTACCTGAGATTGCTGATTTCAGGGACTTTGTGATTTTCACTAAGTCTGGGATGTTTTAGTTCATGATGCCATATGTCCAGCTTGTTTCCTAGTGATCCGTGCCCCTTTTGAGTATGATCAGTGAGGGACATTTGTTAATCTTGTTGTGATCTATCCATCCATGTCTTTACTTTTTATGTTGGAGCACCCTAGGTTGACTCAATCGAGCTCAACTTTTGCATCCTTGTTAATTTGGGCAGATCGTGAACTCTTTTGCGATTTTGCCGGTGCCATTGCTAGTGACTCGTGCATGCTATGCCATTGTTCTTGCCATGTATAGCTATCATTTTGTGCCTTATTTATGGATATATGCTTGCCTTGCCATGACTTGCACCGTAGTGAGTGCATCGAGCTTGTTTACATGCCTCCGTGAGTTAAAATTTCAGCATGTCTCAGTTTTCGCTAAGTCTGAAAACTGATTGTGTTTCTTCTATGTTCGTGTGCTCGCTAGAATATTTTGTGAACCCTTTTGGCCCCAGGTCACTTTGGGTGTTTTGTTAAGCTTGTTGAGTAGCTCCATGCCATGCTCTTACTTGTCATGTTCAGGTTATGTTTCATGTTGTTTTGCTGCTCCGAAGAGAGCATCGTGGTCTGAAATTTCAGACTAGTGTTAATTTCACCAAGTCTGAAATCTGTTTTGCTTATTCAGTTTTGCCATGCTTGTTTGAACCCCTTAATGGATGAATTTGCCTATGACTCAATCCTAGTGATTTGTTAAGAATCTTGTGTACATCCCTGCCAAGCATTTTTTTTCATGTTTGGTGGCTGTAGCATGTTCATTCCGTTGCATTTAGGAGCCTACTTGCTGTATATCGCAGATCGGTTCGTTTCGTAAAACGCTTGCCATTTCCAAACCGTAGCTCCGATTCCTATGATCTTTATATCGTTTTCAGGGGATTTCTTCCCCTCTATCTAGTGGCACACTTGGTTTTCCAAGTTTAGGCCAGGTTCATGCATTTACTGTCACGTCTTGCATTTTGCATCCCGCATCGCATCCAGCATAGCATACCGTCTTTGCATATTATTGGTTGCCCTTGCACGTGGTTGATTGTATCCTTGTTGCTTCTTTGTGTTGTTGGGTAGAGCCGGGAGACGAGTTCGCTAACGAGGAGCCCGTTGAGTTTGCTTTTGAGGATCCAGTCAACTCTGACAACTGTGCAGGCAAGATGATCATACCCTCGAAATCACTACTATCTTTGCTATGCTAGTTTGCTCGCTCTTTTGCTATGCCAATGCTACGATGCCTACCACTTGCTTGTCAGCCTCCCAATTGCCATGATTGAGCCTCTAACCCACCTTTGTCCTAGTAAACCGTTGATTGGCTATGTTACCGCTTTGCTCAGCCCCTTCTTATAGCGTTGTTAGTTGCAGGTGAAGATTGGAGCTGTTCCTTGTTGGAACATTTATTTACTTGTTGGGATATCATTATATTGCCATGTTATCTTAATGCATCTATATACTTGGTAAAGGGTGGAAGGCTCGGCCTCTCGCCTAGTGTTTTGTTCCACTCTTGCCGCCCTAGTTTCCGTCATATCGGTGTTATGTTCCCGGATTGTTGCGTCCCGTACGCGGTTGGGCTATAATGGGAACCCCTTGATAGTTCGCCTTGATTAAAGCTTTTCCAGCAATGCCCAACATTGGTTTTACCATTTGCCACCTAGCCTCTTTTCCCTTGGGTTCCGGAGCCCGAGGGTCATCTTTATTTTAGCCCCCCACGGGCCAGTGCTCCTCTGAGTGTTGGTCCGAACTAGAGCCCCTTGCAGCGCCACCTCGGGGAAACCCGAGGGCTGGTTTTAGTTGTACGGACTGCTCATCTGAGTGTGCCCTGAGAACGAGATATGTGCAGCTCCTATCGGGATTTGTCGGCACATTCGGGCGGTGTTGCTGGACTTGTTTTAACCTGTCGAATCATCTTGTTGTACCGAGATACCGAGTCTGATCGGTGTGTCTTGGGTGGAGGTCTATTCCTTCGTTGACCGTGAGAGCTTGTTATGGGCTAAGTTGGGACCCCCCTGCAGGGATTGATCTTTCGAAAGCCGTGCCCGCGGTTATGGGCAGATGGGAATTTGTTAATGTCCGGTTGTAGACAACTTGAACCTTAATTAATTAAAATGAATCAACTGAGTGTGTTGCCGTGATGGCCTCTTCTCGGCGGAGTCCGGGAAGTGGACACGGTGTTGGGGTTATGTTTGCGCAGGTTGCTCTCTAGTTCCTCGCTCGTGCTTTGCTCTCTCTTCTCGCTCTCTTTTGCGAATAAGTTAGCCACCATACATGCTAGTCGCTTGCTGCAGCTCCACTTATACATTACCCCTTCCTACCTATTAAGCTTAAATAGTCTTGATTGCGAGGGTGCGAGATTGCTGAGTCCCTGTGGCTCACAGATTACTATTACACCAGATGCAGGGACAGATGATACATCTCCCGATGGCGCGCTCGAGCTGAAGTGGGAGTACGACGAGGACTCTCAGCGTTACTATGTGTCTTTTCCTGATGATCAGTAGTGGTGCCTATTCGGGGTTAGATTCAGGGCCTTGTCGCATGTTGGGGGTATTTTTCTATTTTGGCGCCGTAGTCGGGCCATGAGTGAATTGTATGATGGATGTTATTTATGTACTTTGATGTGACGTGGCGAGTGTAAGCCAACTATGTTATTCCCCTTTATATTATTTATGTATATGGGATGTGTGATGATTTCCCGACTTGCGACATTGCTTTCAATGCGGTTATGCCTCTAAGTCATGCCTCGACACGTGGGAGATATAGCCGCATCGAGGGCGTTACATACTGGGTAGCAGCGGCGTCTGTCTCGGTGTCTAGCGAGAGAAGAGGGGGAAGAAACAATAAATATTAAGCAAACAGATGCATAGAGATGCATGACATGACAAGTATCGATGCTAGAGGTGCCCTAACGCGGCATGAGGTGGTACTGGTGAAGGGGGGAAACATCTGGGAAAATATCCCCGGTGTTTCGCGTTTTCGGACAGATGAAATGGAGGGGGAAAGTTGCGTGTTCGCTATGCTAGGGATGCGTGACGGACGAACGGGCTGCGTATCCGGATTCGTCTTGTCGTTCTGAGCAACTTTCATGTACAAAGTTTTTCCATCCGAGCTACGTTATTTTATATTAATTTTAAAAGATTTAAATCATTTTTAGGATTTATTTAATTATTTAAATCAACATTATCCATAAAAGTGTTTGCTGACGTCAGCATGAAGTCAGGAGTTGACCTGGTCAACCTGACATGTGGGTCCCACCTGTCAGCAATTGTTTGACTAATTAACAGTAGTTAATTAAGTTAACTTGTTATTACGTTAATTAATCTTAATTAGTTAATTTAAACAGAATTAATTAAGTTAATTATTTTTATTTATTTATTTATTTTAATTCCTTTTTTTAATTTCGTTCTCGTTCTGGGCAAGGCCCACCCATCATTGGCATAGAGGCCTAGCGGGCGTCGGGTGCAGGGCGCAGCGGCAGCGGGGCGGAGCCAGGCGCTGGGCGTCCGATTGGGGGAGCCCGGGCGCGGGCCGATGGGGCACCGCGGTGGGGAGGGGGGGCGCCGGAGAGGCGTCGGCTGGGACCGGAGAGGGCGCGGCCAAGTGCTGCGCAGAGCCGTGGGGCGGTAATCGGGGGGTGGTGTCGCAGCAAGAGGGGGCGCGGCTGCCGGAGCGGGGCAGTGCGGCGAGCAGCACCGGGCGCGGTGGCGAGCAAGACCACGACGCGGGACGGCGATAGTAGCTGCGGTGGGGATGGGAAAAGGCAGTAGCGGCTGCGGACGGCGCGAGCGCGCGCGGCCAGGGGTGCATGACGGGCGCGATCGAACGCAAGGAGGAGGGGCCGCAGGCGCGGGAGCTTGCGGGGTCGATGAGCGGGTGGCAGAGGAGCATTCGCAGGGGCGCCGGGGCGCGGCGGCGGGTGCGGGCAAGCGCAGTCGAGCGCGGGCGCGTGAGCGGGACATCGGGGGCGCGCAAATCGGAGTGGACGCGGCCGCGATGAGCGCGGAGGCATGCGAGCGAGGAGGCAGGGAGATCCGGGACGCGGGCGACGCACGGGTGCGCGTGTGCGGTGGTCATGGCGACGAGTGTGAGGCGTGCGCGCAACGCTGGCAGGCGGTGTCGCGCGAGGGAGAGGGTATGGAGCGAGGCTCACGGCGGGTCGTAGTGTTCGGGGCAGCGGGTGTCGGGGTGGTCGACGGGGACGGCGTGACGGAGAGGAGGCAGGCCGGCGCGGGGCTCCGGCGATGGCGTCGACGAGGAGGACGGAGTCGAGCAGTGCCAGGCAACGTCCAGATCGAGCGGGGGCGCGTGAGCCCCGATCCGATCTGGATCGGGGGAAAAGGGAAAGAGCGCATGGGGGTGGTGGCGGCTAGGGTTGGACCAGGGGGTCGGGGTGGCCTAGTAGGGCGCCGGGGTGGGCCGGCCTAGTTGGCCTGATTGGCCCAGAGGCCAGCTGGGCCGTGGGAGGGGGTTCCCTCTTTTTTGTTTTTGTTTTTGTTAGTTTTAGTTTTAGTTTTTTCCTTTTCCTTTTTATTTTATTTCTTTTCTATTTTAGTTCATTTTAAAATACTTAGGCATTTTATAAAAATGTGTTTATTACCACATAATTACATATGCAAAATAGGGCACCTCCTGAACATTTTTGTTTTAAATTTTGAATTTTTTTATTGTTGACATTATTCGAATTTGAATATTTGAAACGGTTTGGAACAAACACAAGGTTAACAACAGTAATAGTGGTGACATGGCACCATTAACGTGGGATTACTGTAGCTTAATTACCCGGGCGTTACAAAACTCCTCCACTACAAGAAATCTCGTCCCAAGATTTAGGAGGTAGAAGGAAACAGTGCGGGGTATTCATCACACAGGCGGTCCTCGCGTTCCTAAGTGGCTTCATCTTCGGAGTGAGGCGACCACTGGACTTTGAGGAATTTGATCGCCTTCTGACGTGTGTGGCGTTCAGCTTGGTCGAGAATGCTAACCGGATGCTCTTTATAGGAGAGGTCCTGCTGCAATTCGAGCACTTCATGATCCACTGCTCGGATCGGGTCCTTGAAGCAACGGCGAAGCTGTGACACGTGGAACACATCGTGAACCTGAGAAAGGTTCGGCGGAAGCTCCAATTGATATGCCACTTTTCCACGCCTTTCGAGAATAGTGAAGGGACTGATATAGCGAGGAGCTAGCTTGCCCTTGATCCCGAAGCGGTGAGCACCCTTCATTGGTGTAACTCGAAGATAAGCCTTTTCGCCAGGTTGATAGACCATGTCTTTGTGATGGCGGTCATACTGACTTTTCTTACGTGACTGAGCAGTCTTGAGATTCTCGCGAATAATGCGGACTTGTTCTTCGGCCTGTTGGATAATATCCGGACCGAAGAGTGGACGTTCCCTAGTTTCTAACCAGTTCAGAGGGGTCCGACACTTTCGTCCATATAGCACTTCGAAGGGGGACATCTTCAGACTAGCTTGATAGCTATTATTATAAGAGAACTCGGCATATGGAAGAGATTCCTCCCATTTCTTGCTGAAGGATATTAAACAAGCTCGAAGCATGTCTTCGAGAACTTGGTTGACACGTTCAACCTGCCCTTGCGACTGAGGATGAAACGCCGTACTGAACGACAGATGAGTTCCCATAGCTTCTTGGAAACTAGCGCAGAATCTTGAAGTGAATGAGCTGCCACGGTCTGAACTGATAACTAGTGGAATACCGTGAAGTGAAACAATTCTGGACATGTAGAGAGTTGCGAGCTGACTAGTAGTGATTGTTTCTTTGACCGCCAGAAAATGTGCAACTTTAGAAAGCCGGTCAATGACGACAAGAATAGCATCATTACCTTTCTTCGATTTGGGATATCCAGTGACGAAGTCCATTTCAACGTGGTCCCATTTCCATTCAGGAATAGAGATAGGTTGCAGAGTTCCAGCAGGACTTTGATGTTCAGCTTTGATACGATGGCAAACGTCACACTCAGCAACATAACGAGCAATGTCCTGCTTCATATTAGACCAGCAGAATCTCTGACGGATGTCCTGGTACATCTTTGTACTACCGGGATGAATAGACAAAGGCGTATCATGACCTTCTTTCATAACCTTTTTAGTCTGATCCAGGTTTTTCCTCGAACGTGGTACCACCAGGCGGCCTTTGAAGTACAAGGCGCCATCATTGGCTATAGTGAAGAATGAGGGCTTTCCTTCTGCTAGATGGTGTTTAATCTTATGGACTTCAGAGTCATAACCTTGTATAGTCTTTATACCATCTATGAGATCTGGTACGACAGCCAGGGTATTTAGAGAACCCTTAGTAACAACACGAAGATTCATCTTTTGGAACTCTGGGGGAGGGGGAGCGAGTGCACCAGGGGGAACAATATGAAGGTTCAGCTTTTTGAATTCTTCAACAAGCGAGGGCTGAACTTTGTGAACCTGGAGGTGGTTGCAGTAAGACTTGTGGCTCAAGGCATCAACCATTACATTAGCCTTGCGTGGGGTATAGGATGTACCCACGTCAAAGTCTGCAACAGTCTCCATCCATCTCTGCTAACGGAGGTTCAGGTCTGGCTGAGTAAATAGATACTTCAGACTTTGGTGGTCGGTGAAGATCTCACAACGATTACCGAGAAGGTAATGTCGCGACTGCTTTAGTGCATGAATGACAACAACAAGCTCGAGGTCGTGAACTGGGTAGTTTTCCTCGTGAGGGCGCAGTTGACGAGAGGCATAAGCAATCACTCTGCGCTCTTGCATTAGGACACAGCCTAATCCTTGACGGGAAGCATCGCAGTAAATGACGAAGTCCTTCATAGTATCAGGTGGATCAAGCACCGGGGCAGAAGTCAACTTGTCTTTGAGCGTCTGGAAACTTTCCAGACACTTGTATGTCCATTGGAACTTGACACCCTTATGCAACAGATTAGTCAGAGGCATGGCAATCTTGGAGAAGTTCTCGATGAATCGACAGCAATAGCTGGTGAGACCAAGAAAACTTCGGACTTGCTTGGCATTCTTCGGAGGAGTCCATTCGAGAATAGCCTGAACTCATTCAGGGTTGATGGCAATACCATCCTTGGAGATGAAATGCCCAAGATAGGTTACTTCGGGGAGCCAGAATTCACACTTGGAATACTTAGCATACAATTGATGCTCTCAAAGATTTTCCAACACAAGACAAAGATGTTCAGCATGTTCCTCCTTGTTCTTGGAAAATACAAGGATATCATCCAGATAAACCAGGACGAACTTGTCGAGGTAATCCATGAATATGTAGTTCATTAGACAAGAGAAAGTGGCTGGAGCATTCGTTAAGAGGAATGACATGACAGTGTACTCGTATGATCCATACCGAGTCACGAAGGCGGTTTTTGGGATATCCTCTTCACAAACACGGATCTGGTGGTAACCCAACCTCAAGTCGAGTTTGGAGAACACTGATGAACCAGCCATTTGATCATAAAGATCATTGATCCGAGGGAGGGGATATTTGTTCTGAATAGTGGCTTGGTTAATCGGACGATAGTCTTGGACTAATCGGTTCGTCCCATCCTTCTTCTTAACAAAGAGAGAAGGTTCTCCCCAAGGAGAGCAACTAGGGCGAATGAAACCTTTGCTAAGAGATTTGTTGATTTCCTCCTTAAGCTCAATGAGTTCATGCGGCGGCATCTTGTAGGGTCGTTTGGCCATAGGAGTGGTGCCTGGTTTCAAGTCGATGATGAATTCGACAGCTCTAGCAGGGGGAATCCCTGGAAGTTCTTCCGGAAAGACGTCTTGGAATTCATGAACGGCGGGAATGTTTTCAATGCCCTCGAGTGGTGCAGCATTTAACGCATTCAAGGCATAAAGCCGTGCGTCGGTGTTCTGAACTAGATGAGCTAGGTAGGTAATCATTTCATCAGAAGGGTGTAGCAGATGGACGGTCTTAGTGGCGCAAACTATAGAAGTAGTATGCGCTTTCAACCAATCCATTCCTAGAATGAGATCAATGCTACAGGACTTCAATACGATGGGAGAGACAAGGAATTCCAGTCCTTCGATTTCAACGGGGACGTCATTGCAAATCGTGGAGGCCCGACATTGGTTCTGGTTCTGAAAACAGTTCGGCGAGGTGACCTGGTTGGCCACACTTGTAGCACAGACCATTATTGGGAGTGGGAACAGGAGCTCGGGGTGGTGGAGCTGGAAGTCTCGGCTGCCTAGTTGGTGGGGGAGGCAGACGCGGTGCAGCATAAGACTGCCTTGGAGCAGGTGCAGTTGGCTGGTACATGCTGTTGGGAATCCATATCCTATGCTTCTGCGAGGACGGGCCCGAAGATGAGCCTGTGTCACGGTTGCGCCTGTGAGAGCTCTGGTGTTCCTGCAGACCAGTTTTGACATTGATGGCCTTGTTCACCAAGGTGTCGAAATCAGCAAAGTCATGCACTAAAAGTGCGAGCTTGATGTCAGCTTGAAGGCCATCACGGAACTTCTCTTGTCTACGTGCATCAGTTGCAATGTCTTCTTCAACATAGCGGGACAGATCCAGAAACTCCAGCTGATAAGCTTCCACAGTTTTTTTCCCTGGGTGAGGTTGCGGAACTCGCGCTTCTTCCGGTCCATGACTCCCTGAGGAATGAAGCGGGCACGGAAAGCAGCTTGGAAGTTTGGCCAGGTGATGATTGTTCCAACTGGCAGAGTACGCATGTGGCTCTCCCATCATTGAGCAGCGGGTCCTTTCAGGAAGAAGGAAGCAAAGGTGACATAGTTGGCAGGGGCTACATCAGCAGACTCCATTTCATAGGTGATGTCACGGAGCCAGTCATCAGCATCCATAGCCTGAGTTGAGCTGCGATACACAGTTGGGTTGAGGCGCATGAAATCTTGCAGAGTCACTTGGGCTGGCTGATGGTTCATATTGGGGCAAGGAAACTGAGCCATCATATTTTCCATGAATTGGCGGTTCAGCTCGAACTGTTGGATCATTCCAGCCATGTACTCGGGTGGTGGTGGGGCATGGCCACCACAACCACGACCACCTAGTCTAACCATCCTGCTAATATATAACAGGGGTAGTTCAACATTGGGAAATTGCAAGGACAAGAACCATTCATGATGAAACATGCATAATGAAAGGAACACAATAGATACTACTTAAGTTGGCATATCTTACAAAAGAGATTATGCATAGAGTTCGATACGCAGAGTTCAGTACATAGCCTAAGAACATCATAGGCAGCACGCAAGCTCACGGTGACTGCATCTAACAATAACAAGCAAGCCTACATCAGTCCCAAGAGGAACTGTGGAGGTAGGTGTAGCCGGGCAGCTGGTAGTGACGCGATGGGAAGTCCTCCACGTGAGTAGCCTGGGGTCCGCGGATGCTCTAGTGCGGAACCCGACGCGCATGTGGCAGAAGAGGACCAAGTGCGGGAGAGTAGCCTCCCACATCTGGCCAGCCGACGCCCTGGGGCATCACGGTCCTGGCAGGGTAGATCACAGAACGCAACATATCCCCAAATCAGACAGAGGGGTGCAACAGCGTCAGAGCACGATACAGGTGCTGATGGGTGGTGTACAACTCATGGCGAAGAGCTCGGGTGACAGTGGAGTAGGCAACAGTGTAGTATCCCTCCGCACCAACATCGGATGCGATAGCAATGTGCCTGAAAGGGGAGGTGTCTAACTCCTGATACTCTCCATGAAGACGTGTCAGAGCAGCATAAGCAGCATCGTGGACCGCCATGTCGATAGTCAGTCCAACACCATGAGCAGTGTGCAACACGGTAGTGGAGTCATACTCCCGAGAGTAGAGGTGGATGATGGCACGGTACTACTCCTGGTTGAAGTCCTAGTACTCCTCATAGACGGTGTACTCAGGGTGCCAGCGATAACCCAGATAGGTCATCATCTCAACCAACACAGCAGGTGATCCTGAGGCACCAATGGCCATCATGTGGCGCACGACCTGTCTCGTGGGTTCCATCTGAAAACAAAGATGTTTCAAAGGACTCAAATGACAGTGTGGATAATGTTCAATATACTACTCTAAAGAATAGCTAGGTCTTATCCAACTTTGGGGTGAACGTGGTCACGGGATCCTAATGTTAGAGTTAGTAAAATCGTTTAACCCGAGTGGAGGAGAGTTCAGAGTCCCAGAGTAAAGATCGAGTAGTAAAAGATTGTAATACCACCCAAATGGCGACGTGGGCCCACAAGGCACACAACCATGTTAGTAAAAAGTTTTGTAATATCTAGACTCGACTTCGGCCAAGGAGTGTAGAAGGGGGATTCCTACAGGCAGTCAGCTCTGATACCAACTTGTGACGCCCCCGATTTGAGCATACACTAATCATACATGCAAACGTGTACGATCAAGATCAGGGACTCACGAGAAGATATCGCAACACAACTCTACAAATAAAATAGGTCATACAAGCATCATATTACAAGCCAGGGGCCTTGAGGGCTCGAATACAAGAGCTCGATCATAGACGAGTCAGCGGAAGCAACAATATCTGAGTACAGACATAAGTAACAAGTTGCCTTAAGAAGGCTAGCACAAACTGGGATACAAATCGAAAGAGGCGTAGGCCTCCTGCCTGGGATCCTCCTAAACTACTCCTGGCCGTCGTATGCGGGTTGCACGTAGTAGTAGGCACCTCCCGAGTGGTAGTAGTCGTCATCGACAGTGGTGTCTGGCTCCTGGACTCCAACGTCTGGTCGCAACAATCAGGTATAGGAAAGTGGAAAAAGGGGGAGCAAAGCAACCGTGAGTATTCATCCAAAGTACTCGCAAGCAAGGAGCTACACTACATATGTATGCATTGGTATCAAATGGAAAAAGGGGGTATCATATGTGGACTGAACTGCAGAATGCCAGAATAAGAGGGGGATAGCTAGTCCTTTCGAAGACTACGCTTCTGGTAACCTCCATCTTGCAGTAGAAGAAGAGAGTAGATGGTAAGTTCACCAAGTAACATCGCATAACATAATCCTAACCGATGATCCTCCCCTCGTCGCCCTGTGAGAGAGCGATCACCGGTTGTATCTGGCACTTGGAAGGGTGTATTTTATTAAGTATCCGGTTCTAGTTGTCATAAGGTCAAAGTACAACTCCAAGTCGTCCTGTTACCGAAGATCACGGCTATTCGAATAGATTAACTTCCCTGCAGGGGTGCACCACATTTCCCAACATGCTCAATCCCCTTTGTCCGCACACACTTTCCTGGGTCATGCCCGGCCTCAGAAGATCAACACGTCACAGCCCCACCTAGGCACAACAGAGAGGTCAGCACGCCGGTCTAAATCCTATGCGTGCAGGGGTCTAGGCCCATCGCCCGTTGCACACCTGCATGTTGCGTGGGCGGCCAGAGAGCAGACCTAGCAACCTCCATTACAAAAGAAGTTACGTTACGTGGTCCAACCCGACGCGCGTCGTTTAGTCGCTGACGTCATCAAGGCTTCGGCTGATACCACGACGTCGAGTGCCCATAACTGTTCCCGCATAGTTGGTTGGTGCGTATAGGCCAGTGGCCAGACTCAGATCAAATACCGAGATCTCGTTAAGTGTGTTATCTTGAAGTAACCGTGAACGCCGACCAGGGCCAGGCCCACCTCTCACCTGGCTGGTCTCAACCTGCCCTGTCGCTCCGCCACAAAGATCCACACAGAGGGCCATCGGAAAAGTATGTCCTTTCAGCCCCCAATTTGTGAATTGACTGCGGGTACTCAATGAGCCGACCCGACTTTAGTCACAACATATATCATGTGTAGTAGGTATAGTATATACCCGTGATCAACACCCGACGTGATCACGGCCCGATAGTATAACATGGCAGACTCAGAAGAATGTAGGGCCACTGATGATAAACTAGCATCCTATACTAAGTGAGGGAGTCCTGGATTAGGGGGTCTCCGGATAGCCGGACTATATCCTTTGGCCGGACTGTTGGACTATGAAGATACAAGATTGAAGACTTCGTCTCGTGTCCGGATGGGACTCTACTTGGCGTGGAAGGCAAGCTAGGCAATATGTATATGTGTATCTCCTTCTCTGTAACCGACCTTGTGTAACCCTAGCCCCCTCCGGTGTCTATATAAACCGGAGGGTTTTAGTCCGTAGGACAACATACAATCATACCATAGGCTAGCTTCTAGGGTTTAGCCTCTCTGATCTCGTGGTAGATCTACTCTTGTACTACCCATATCATCAATATTAATCAAGCATGATGTAGGGTTTTACCTCCATCTAGAGGGCCCGAACCTGGGTAAAACATCGTGTTCCCTGCCTCCTATTACCATCCGCCTTTGACGCACAGTTCAGGACCCCCTACCCGATATCCGCCGGTTTTGACACCGACACTAAGCATTTAGGATTGCAGGTAAGGTATCAACAACTGTAGCAACAATGACAGGCTATGCATCAGAATAGGATTAATGGAAAGCAGTAACATGCTACACTACTCTAATGCAAGCAGCAGAGAAGAATAGGCGATATCTGGTGATCAGGGGGGCTTGCCTGGTTGCTCTGGCAAGAGAGAGGGTCGTCAACACCGTAGTCGTACTGGGTAGCAGCAGCGGCGGTCTCGGTGTCTAGCGAGAGAAGAGGGGGAAGAAACAATAAATATTAAGCAAACAGATGCATAGAGATGCATGACATGACAAGTATCGGTGCTAGGGGTGCCCTAACGCGGTATGAGCTGGTACTGGTGAAGGGGGGAAACATCCGGGAAAATATCCCCGGTGTTTTGCGTTTTTGGACAGATGAAACAGAGGGGGAAAGTTGCGTGTTCGCTATGCTAGGGATGCGTGACGGACGAATGGGCTGCGTATCCGGATTCGTCTCGTCGTTCTGAGCAACTTTCATGTACAAAGTTTTTCCATCCGATCTATAGTTTCTTTTATATTAATTTTAAAAGATTTAAATCATTTTTAGGATTTATTTAATTATTTAAATCAACATTATCCAGAATAGTGTTTGCTGACGTCAGCAGTTGACCTGGTCAACCTGACATGTGGGTCTCACCTGTCAGCAGTTGACCTGGCCAACCTGACATGCGGGTCCCACCTATTTGACTAATTAACAGTAGTTAATTAGGCTAACTAGTTATTAGGTTAATTAATCTTAATTAGTTAATTTAAACAAAATTAATTAAGTTAATTAATTAGTTAATTATTTTTATTATTTATTTATTTATTTATTTATTTTAATTCCTTTTTTAATTTTGTTCTCGTTCTGGGCAAGGCCCACCTGTCATTGGCACAAAGGTCTAGCGGGCATCGGGTGCAAGGCGCAGCGGCAGCGGGGCGAAGCCAGGTGCGGGCGCTGGGCACCCGATTGGGGGAGCTCGGGCGCGGGCCGATGGGCACCGCGGGGGGGGGGGGGGGGGGCGCCGGAGAGGCACCGACTAGGACCGGAGAGGGTGTGGCCAAGTGCTGCGCAGAGCCATGGGGCGGCAGTCGGAGGTGGTGTCGCGGCGGAAGAGGGCGCGACAGCCGGAGCGGGGCAGTGCGGCGAGCAGCACCGGGCGCGGTGGCAAGCAAGACCACGACGCGGGACAGCGAGAGTAGCTGCGGCGGGGATGGGGATAGGCAGCAGCGGCTGCGGACGACGCGAGGGCGCGCGGCCAGGGGCCGCGGGCGCCGGAGCTTGCGGGGTCGACAAGAGGGCGACAGAGGAGCAGTCGTAGGGGCGCTGGGGCGCGGTGGCGGGTCAGGGCAAGCGCAGTCGAGTGCGGGCGCGTGAGCGGGGCATCGAGGGCACGCACATCGGAGTGGACGTGGCTGCAGTGAGCGCGGAGGCATGCGAGCGAGGAGGCAGGGAGATCCGGGACGTGGGCGACGCATGGGTGCGCGCGTGTGGTGGCCGTGGCGACGAGCGCGAGGCGCGCGTGCAGCGTTGGCAGGCGGTGTCACGCAAGGGAGATGGGAGGGAGCGAGGCTCACGGCGGGTCATAGGGTTCGGGGCAGCAGGTGTCGGGGTGGTCGACGGGGACGGCGTGATGGAGAGGAGGTAGGCCGGCGCGGGGCTCTGGCGACGGCGTCGACCAGGAGGACGGAGTCGAGCAGCGCCAGGCAGCGTCCAGATCGAGCGGTAGCGCGTGAGCCCCGATCCGATCTAGATCAGGGGGCAAAGGGAAAGAGCGCGTGGGGAGAGTGGTGGCGGCTAGGGTTGGACTAGGGGGTCGGGGTGGCCTAGTAGGGCGCCGGGGTGGGCCGGCCTAGTCGGCTTGATTGGCCGAGAGGCCAACTGGGCCAGTGGGCCGTGGGAGGGGGTTCCCTCTTTTTTTGTTTTTGTTAGTTTTAGTTTTAGTTTTTCATTTTCCTTTTTATCTTATTTCTTTGCTGTTTTAATTCATTTTAAAATACTTAGGCATTTTATAAAAATGTGTCTATTACCACATAATTACATATGCAAAATAGGGCACCTCCCGAACATTTTTGTTTTAAATTTTGAAAAACTTTTATTGTTGACATTATTCGAATTTGAATATTTGAAACGGTTTCAAACCAACGCAAGGTTAACAACAGTAATCGTGGTGACGTGGCACCATTAGCGTGGGATTACTGTAGCTTAATTACCCAGACGTTACAGGAAGCCTAAGTTTGGACATGAGAATGGTTCCGGATGAGTTCGGGAATATACCGAAGTACCGGGAGGTTACCGGAACCCCTCGGGAAATAAATGGGCCTTATTGGGCCATAATGGGAGAGAGGAGAAGGGAGCCTAGGAGAGGGCGCCCCCCAAGCCCAATCCTAATTTGGTGGGGGGTCGGCCCCCTTTCCTTCCCCCTCTCTCCCCCTTCCTTCCTCTCCTAATCCAACTAGGGAAGGGGGGAATCCTACTCCCGGTGGGAGTAGGACTCCCCTTGGGCGCGCCATAGAGGGGCCGCCCCCCCTCCTCTACTCCTTTATATATACAGGGGAGGGGGGCACCCCATAGATACACAAGTTGATTGTTTAGCCGTGTGCGGTGCCCCCTCCACAGATTTCCACCTCGGTCATATCGTTGTAGAGCTTAGGCGAAGCCCTGCGTCGGTAACTTGATCAGCACTGTCATCACGCCATCGTGATGACGAAGCTCTCCCTCGACACTCAACTGGATCTAGAGTTCGTGTGACGTCATCGAGCTGAACCTGTGCAGATCGCGGAGGTGTCATACATTCAGTGCTAGGATCAGTTGGATCGTGAAGACGTACGACTACATCAACCGCGTTGTCATAACGCTTCCGCTTTCGATCTACGAGGGTACGTGGACAACACTCTCCCATCTTGTTGCTATGCGTCACCTTGATGGATCTTGCGTGTGCGTAAGATTTTTTTTGAAATTACTGCGTTCCCCAACAGAACAGGACCCCCGTTTCAACCATAGTGCTCCAACACAAGCCCGTTTCCTCCGTTTTGCGGTACACCACACCCCTCCCGATCAATAGGACCCCGTTTTAACCATAGGAGGTCCAAGAGAAGTCCGTTTCCTCTGTTTTGCAGTACGTCACACCCCTCCCGGTGAACAGGATCCTGTTTCGACCGTAGGTGGTCGAACACAAGGCCTCATTTCGATCGGCTGTTCCATCCAAGCCAGTTGGCTCCCGATGAACACGACGCATTCCATGGCCTCCCGATGAACATGACGCATTCCATCGCTGCCTCTCCATGTACATGAGCCCTGGCTGTACGTATGCGTGAGTAGGCGTTCGAGAACCCGCCTATATGTACATACGTGGCCGTGTTTACTTTCTTGCACCCTGGCTATACGTACGTGTACATGCTATCTGCGCGCCTCTACTACGACACGTGCCCTTCCTTAATCGGCCACGGTTCATCGCTGCAGCCTGCAGACAGAACAATCGTATGTATGTACACGTTCGCGACCAGAATGACAACACTACGTACGCTTCGACCAGGTGGGTCCCGACTGTCAGGGAGGATAAGGAGGCACTTCCTTGCGTGCGAAGTTGTAGCTGGTGGGTCCCAGCAGTCAGGGGGAAAATGTTTTTTTTTCACGAAATACGATGGCCCGTCTGGTGGGTCCCTACTATCAGGTGGAGGAATCATTATTTTCCGTGGAATAAGGAGGCACTTCCTTGCTGCGGCCGTGGACCCAGCTGTCAGCCTCTTCACGTACAGTACTCTTCTGATGGAAGTCGTTCCTTGACCACATTGACCACGCCCCGTCGAGAGCACCAAGGCGGTGGACGACAGCGAGGCCTAGGAAGGGGACAATGCGGAGCCGGGGAAGACGTGGTAGTGAATGCCTGCGCGGAGAGGTGTATGATGGTTGACTGGTTCGGCTGCAGTGTGAGGCTGCCGTCGCCGCAGGGCCTGGCCAGTGGTCGGAGTAGTAGGGGGCGGTGAGGCCTCCGCGGCATCACGGCCGACCACGGGAGGTAGGAGCATGCGGCACGACCGACGTTGGTTTGGGCGGCTGGAGCAAGAATACCAGAGGTTGAAGAAGCACTACGGCCGTTGGATCGACTCGTATAGTGACTGGAGCTAGAATCGTTTATATTGACTAAGTTGACAAAGCCCTCCGTCCCCGTCAACTTAGTAGGCCTACAAGTCAGCCTCCCACTATGGTGGATCCCTGCTAGCAGGGGGAGTATTCATTTTTTTTGACCACGCCGCGCCGAGCACATCCAAGGTGGTGGACGAGGGCAAGGCCCCGGACAGCAATGAGCCGGAGATGGGAAGACACACGAGTGGAGTCGCAGACGGAGAGGTGTACGGGTGTTAACTGGTTCTGGTGCGGCATGGTTCGATAGTTGGTGGGGAAGAACAGGAGGTATGGAGGGGTGATGGGATGGCCTGGCCGGCGGTGGGGTAGCGCTTCACAACGAAGCGTGCTAAGTAGAGCTGCTAGCAGCAGGAGGCGGGAGCAGGTGGTCCTGGCGGCGCTGGAGTAAGAAGACGAGAGATTGAAGATGGATGCCGGTCATTGCATGTAAATGCAACGACTAACGATGTCATAATCATTTGTTGACTAAGTTGACAATGACTTGCGTTGGCTTCGGCCTATTGGCCCACATTTCAGTCTCCAAAAATGTGGCACATATTGAACCCATTATTTCAGAATTTACAGTCCATTTGATTTTTTTTGAGAATTACAGTCCATTTGCTGGGCTGGGTGAACCAATAATGTAGCGTCCATGAAGCCCATTTTTTTAGAACTACAACCCATCTTCACTTTCTCGAAATACACGAATTTGCTGGGTTGGCTGAACAAATAATGTAGCGTCCATGCGGCAAATTTATTTTTTTCTTAGAAAATTACAGGTCATTTGCACTTTCTCGAAATACACGATTTTGCTGGGCTGGTTCTAATTATAATGTTGGGTTGGGCGCAACAATATTATCAAAAAAATAATCAGGGTCTGAGCATTTTGTTATAAATATATTTAAATAATAAGTGATTTATTATTACATTGATCCTTAAGTCTTACCAAGCTTTTATACACAATCACCAGGATTTTCGTTGCCTTAATGGAAAAAATCCAGGATTTTATTGTTCAGAAATTATTTTTATAAGTTAATAAGATGCCGGATATTGTTTTCTTATATTAAGTATTTGTTAAATTTATGATGACAATGACAATAATATATAATAACATATAAATAATTTAAATATATATAATATAGTTATAAGAGAAACATAAGTTGGACCTGGTGTTCCTATACTTATATAGAAAAATAGAACAGACCTCCGTGTTTTCTTTAAAAAATACATAAGTTGGGCTGCCGATGTTTCAGAAAAAAAATCTCAGATGGGAGGTCTATAGGCCGATCGATACATGATGGCCCTCAAGAAAATACAAATCGGCATGTCGTGGGCTGCACATGTTAAAGAAGAAAGCTTAGACGGGGCAGCCCACAACCCAACTGATACTTGCTGGCCCACTGGTAATAAATGATAATTGCCAGCTCCCCGGCTTCGTTGTAAATTTATCTCCTTTAGTCACTACGTTGAAGCACCTCAAAAAATGTAACTGTGTTGATAAACCCGTGGGCCCCAACGTCGGTATAGCATTAGGAGGAAGTATTTTTTTCAATAAGGCACTTGCTTGCGTACGACCATAGACCTGGTGGGTCTCGACTGTCCGCCTCTTCACGTACAGTCCTCTCCAGATTTCTCTAGTTTGTTCAGCATGTTCACAATGACAGATAGCGGGGTCGTGGCGAGCGCACAAAGGCGCAGGACGAGATCGAGCCACCCGAGGCAGTGCCTTATTTCTACCGAAACAACTGAACTAGCCAGTGGCCAAGTGACAATACCCGACCGCTGTTCCGCCCGGGTTTGATTCCACCTGATGCAGGGAAAATATCTCCAAATTTTTTGCCTCTGCCATTATTGACATGTGAGTCCCTATTGTCATCTACACACACCACATCCAACACTTTCCAAAACTTCATCCCTCGTTTTCTCTGTTTTCACACACTCGACATGGTGTGGGCATTTTGAAAATAGCATATCTTTTTGACTGTGCATCATATGAAGATGTGCTATGCATGATATTGATCAGCATGATGCTAACTGGCTGGTAGTTCCATTTTCGATCATGAATAAAACTTCCAACATGATGTTATCCCTATTTGAAAGGGCGTGTTAATATAAATGCTCTGCCTCTGAAACTTGCAGTTTCTTATCTGAAACTGAACTTGCAGATTCTTATCTAAAACTGAAACTTGCAGTTTCTTCTCTGAGAATCACATTGTCTGCACTTTTATACTCCTATGAAATTACATTTTTAAGTGCTAAAAATAGATCTCTAGAATTCACAAAATACTTCATATGCTCAATACTGCAAATCTGAAATTCAAAAGACATTCATATCTGAAAGTACTCTCAAAATACACAACACAAAAAACAATTCACAACTTGCAAATACTGACAACCCTAAGCTCCTCCTGACAATTCACAACCTGCCCGATTATTGGGCTAGGGCGATGTCCCCTCCTATTCCTCGGCGGTAGACAGCCACCCCGTGAGACGATATGAACAGCGAGGGAGAGGATGGCTGGGAAGCGTCGTCGGGCCAACTGCTTTTCTCCTCTTGCAGTTGGGTTCGGTCGACGAAGACTGCATCGGCTCACTCTGGCATGGTATCCTCACAAACGACACCCTATAGATGCTCGACCCTTCAATATCTTGTGGATGATCCATCTGTGATTGATACTCCCACCACCGTGATAACCCACAAGTATAGGGGATCGCAACAGTTTTTGAGGGTAGAGTATTCAACTCAAATTTATTGATTCGACACAAGGGGAGCCAAAGAATATTCTCAAGTATTAACAATTGAGTTGTCAATTCAACCGCACCTGAAAGACTTAATATCTGAAGTAAAGTATTTACTAGCAAAGTAATATGGAAGTAACGGTAACAACGGCAAAAGTAATAGTATTGGTTTTGTAGTGATTGTAACAGTGGCAATGGAAAAGTAACTAAGCAAAGATCAATATATGAAAAGCTCGTAGGCAATGGATCAGTGATGAATATTTATGTCAGATGCGATTCCTCATGCAACGGTTATAACATAGGCTGACACAGAGCTAGCTCCAGCTCACCAATGTAATGTAGGCATGTATTCTGAATATAGTCATACATGCTTATGGAAAAGAACTTGCATGTCATCTTTTGTCCTAGCCTCCTATGGAAGCGGCATCCTATTGGAACCTAAGGGATATTAATGCCTCCTTTTAATAGAGCACCAGACCAAAGCATTAATACTTAGTGAATACATGGACTCCTCAAACTACGGTCATCACCGGTAAGTATACCGGTTATTGTCACTTCGGGGTTAACGGATCATAACACATAATAGGTGACAATTGAATTTCAAAATAGGATCAAGAACTCACACATATTCATGGAAACATAATAGGTTCAGATCTGAAAGCATGGCACTCGGGCCCTAGTGACAAGCATTAAGCATAGCAAAGTCATAGCAACATCAATCTCATAACATAATGGATACTAGGGATAAAACCCTAACAAAACTAACTCGATTACATGATAAATCTCATCCAACCCATCACCATCCAGCAAGCCTACGATGGAATTACTCACGCACGGAGGTGAGCATCATGAAATTGGTGATGGAGGAAGGTTGATGATGACGATTGATAACCCACAAGTATAGGGGATCAATTGTAGCCTCTTTTGATAAGTAAG
Source organism: Triticum monococcum (assembly GCA_034509565.1). NCBI lineage: Eukaryota > Viridiplantae > Streptophyta > Magnoliopsida > Poales > Poaceae > Triticum > Triticum monococcum. The sequence goes on from CM067843.1 coordinate 74,424,275, forward strand.
AGAGTCGAACCCAACGAGGAGCTAAAGGCAGAACAAATATTCCCTCAAGTTCTATCAACCACCGATACAACTTTACGCACGCTTGACGTTCGCTTTACCTAGAATAAGTATGAAACTAGAAGTACTTTGTAGGTGTTGTTGGATAGGTTTGCAAGATAATAAAGAGTACGTAAATAAAAAGTAGGGGTTGTTTAGGTAAAGACACAAATAAGTTAGTTTTAGTAAAGAGCTTTTTGTTACGAGAAAGTTATTTGTCCCTAGGCAATCGATAACTAGGCCGGTAATCATTATTGCAATTTTATATGAGGGAGAGGCATAAGATAACATACTTTCTCTACTTGGATCATATGCACTTATGATTGGAACTCTAGAAAGCATCCGCAACTACTAAAGATCATTAAGGTAAAACCCAACCATAGCATTAAAGCATCAAGTCCTCTTTATTCCATACGCAACAACCCCCTTACTTGGGTTTGTGTTTCAGTCACTCACGCAACCCACTATAAGAGAATCATGAATGTATTGCAACACCCTAGAGCGGGGATCCCTCACGCTTGCGTGACACGGAGAGCACCATAGGACAGCACCAATAATAAAACATGCAACTCAAACCAATCTTGATCATCAAATAGCCCATAGAACAAAACGGATCTACTCAAACATCATAGGATAGCCATACATCATTCGGAAATAATATATAGCATTGAGCACCATGTTTAAGTAGAGATTACAGTGGGTAAAAGAGAGGTTACACCGTTGCATAGAGGGGGGAAGAGTTGGTGATGATGGCGGTGAAGTTGTTGGTGAAGATTGTGGTGATGATGATGGCTACGGCAGCGTTCCGGCGCCACCGGAAGAGAAGGGGAGAGAGGACCCCTTCGTCTTCTTCTTCCTTGACCTCCTCCCTAGATGGGAGAAGGGTTTCCCTTCTGGTCCTTGGCCTCCATGGCGTGGGAGGGGCGAGAGCCCCTCCGAGATTCGATCTGTCTCTCTCTGTTTCCGCGTTCTCAGATTCTACCCTTTCATCGTTTCTTATATTCCCGAAGATCCGTAACTCCGATTGGGCTGAAATTTTAACACGGTCTCTATTTGGATATTAGCTTTCTTGCAGCGAAAGAAGGTCATCAACCGCCTTATGGGTGGCCCACGAGGGTTAGGGGCACACCCCCTGCCTCGTGGCCACCTCGGGCACCGTCTCGCGTGGATTTTTCTTCCCAAAAATCATATATATTCCAAAAAAATCGCCGTCAGTTTTTATCCCGTTTGGACTCCGTTAGATATGATATTCTGCGAAACAAAAAACAAGCAACAAATAGGAACTAGCACTGGGCACTAGATCAATATGTTAGTCCCAAAAATAGTATAAAAAGTTGCCAAAAGTATATGAAAGTTGTAGAATATTGGAATAAAACAACAAAAGATTATAGATACGACGAAGATGTATCAGCATCCCCAAGCTTATTTCCTGCTCGTCCTCGAGTAGGTAAATGATAAAAAAGATAATTTTTTGATGTGAAATGCTACCTAGCGTAATCTTGATCATGTAATCTAATCATGACATGAATATTAAGATACAAGTGATTCAAAGCAATAGTCTATCATTTGACATAAAAACAATAATACTTCAAGCCTACTAATAAAGCAATCATGTATTTTCAAAATAACATGGCCAAAGAAAGTTATCCCTACAAATCATATAGTCTGGCTATGCTCCATCTTCACCACACAAAATATTCACATCATGCACAACCCCGATGACAAGCCAAGCAATTGTTTCATACTTTTGACATTCTCAAACCTTTTCTACTTTCACGCAATACATGAGCGTGAGCCATGGACATAGCACTATAGGTGGAATAGAATATGATGGTGGAGAAGACAAAAAGGAGAAGATAGTCTCACATCAACTAGGCGTATCAACGGGCTATGGAGATGCCCATCAATAGATATCAATGTGAGTGAGTAGGGATTGCCATGCAACGGATGCACTAGAGCTATAAGTGTAAGAAAGCTCCAACTGATACTAAGTGGGTGTGCATCCAACTTGCTTGCTCATGAAGACCTCGGGCATTTGAGGAAGCCCATCATCGTAATATACAAGCCAAGTTCTGTAATGAAAATTCCCACTAGTATATGAAAGTGATAACTCAAGAGACTCTCTATATGAAGAACATGGTGCTACTTTGAAGCACAAGTGTGGAAAAAGGATAGTAGCACTGCCCCTTCTCTCTTTTTCTCTCATTTTTTTTATTTTTTTAAATTTTTTTGTTGGGCATATTTGGCCTCTTTTTTTATTTGGGCTTCTTTGGCCTCTTTTATTTTTTTGTAAAGTCCGGAGTCTCATCCCGACTTATGGGGGAATAATTGTCTCCATCATCCTTTCCTCACTGGGGCAATGCTCTAATAATGATGATGATCACACTTTTATTTACTTACAACTCAATGTCTAGAACAAAGTATGACTCTATATGGATGCCTCCGGCGGTGTACCGGTATGTGCAATGATCTAGCGTAGCAATGACATCAAAAAAACGAACAAGCCATGAAAACATCATGCTACCTATCTTACGATCATGCAAAGCAATATGACAATGAATGCTCAAGTCATGTATATGATGATGATGGAAGTTGCATGGCAATATATCTTGGAATGGCTATGGAAATGCCATGATAGGTCGGTATGGTGGCTGTTTTGAGGAAGGTATATGGTGGGTTTATGGTACCGGCGAAAGTTGCGCGGTACTAGAGAGGCTAGCAATGGTGGAAGGGTGAGAGTGCGTATAATCCATGGACTCAACATTAGTCATAAAGAACCCACATACTTATTGCAAAAATGTATTAGTCATCGAAACAAAGTACTACGCGCATGCTCCTAGGGGGATAGATTGGTAGGAAAAGACCATCGCTCGTCCCCGACCGCCACTCATAAGGAAGACAATCAATAAATAAATCATGCTCCGACTTCGTTACATAACGGTTCACCATACGTGCATGCTACGGGAATCACAAACCTCAACACAAGTATTTCTACTAATCCACAACTACCCACTAGCATGACTCTAATATCACCATCTTTATATCGCAAAACTATTGCACGGAATCAAACATATCATATTTAGTGATCTACAAGTTTTATGTAGGATTTTATGACTAACCATGTGAATGAGCAGTTCCTGTCATCTCTCTAAATAGATATAAGTGAAGCACGAGAGTTTAATTTTTTCTGCAAAAGATATGCCCATGCTCTAACAAATATAAGTGAAGCAAAAGAGCACTCTACAAATGACGGTTGTCTATGTAAAGAGAAACAAGCAATCCAAGCTTCAAATGATATAAGTGAAGCACATGAAGCATTCTATAAAGCCATACTCAAAAGATATAAGTGAAGTGCATAAAGCATTCTATAAATAAACCAAGGACTATATCATACCAGCATGGTGCATAAAATAAAAATGAAAACTAAATGCAAAAGACGCTCCAAGATTGCACATATCGTATGAACGAAACAAATCCGAAAAGATACCGATACTTGTTGAAGAAAGAGGGGATGCCTTCCGGAGCATCACCAAGATTAGACGCTTGAGTCTCCTTGAATATTTACTTGGGGTGCCTCGGGCATCCCCAATCTTGAGCTCTTGCCTCTCTTCCTTCTTCTCACATCGAGACCTTCTCGATCATCGAACACTTCATCCACACGAAACTTCAACAGAAAACTCGGTAAGATCCATTAGTATAATAAAGCAAATCACTACTCTAAGTACTGTTTAAAACCAATTCATATTTTGTTTTTGCATTGTGTCTACTGTAGTATTACTTTTTCATGGCTTAATCCACTGATATAAATCGATAGTTTCATCAAAATGAGCAAACTATGCATCAAAAACAAAATCTGTCTAAAATAGAACAGTGTGTAATAATCTGAACATTCATCATACTTATGATACTTGAAAAATTCTACCAAAATTAGGAAAAATAAAAAATTTGTATAGTAAGACAGTGAAAAATGAATCAGAACCATTGACATTCCAGCAAAAAATGTAAAATCGCGCACTACAGCCAAAGTTTCTGTCCTCCACCGTACAGACCATCAAGCAAATGTAAACATCCTAAAGGCAAACCTTGGCACATTATTTTTATAACACAAGGAATTGTACAAGGGGGTAATTATTTTTATTAAAATGTTTCTGTAATCAAGATTCACAAAGTTTCCGTGAGCATGAACAAAGTTCAAGGCTAGCTCCCACTTCAACAATGCTTGTCTTTCTCACTTTCGCTTTCCTTTTTGAAAAAGTTTTGGATTCCCCTTTTTATTTTTGTTGTTTTTAAACTATATAAAAGCACTCAAAAGAAATAAATGACTCTCTAAAACTTCCGGATTGTCTCCCTGGCAGCGCTTTCTTTAAAGCCATTAAGCTAGGCATATAGGGCTGATGCGACCGTCGACAGAAAAACGACGACATGAATAAATTTCCCAATCTTTCACGGTACGATGTCACCTGAAACGACGTGGCGCTCGCGATCTTGTAGATGCAATCACCACAAAAACAACACGCACACCCGATAAAAGAAGTACGTGAACGATCTTCAAAAAGATCAGCCGCAAATTAGAAGTTGATGCCTCCAATCTCCTGGTCGGAACACACAAAGTATTCAACTCATCAACTAGTATTATCTGGTCAAGGGAAGATACCCCAACTTGACTCTATCCATGAGAATCCAAAAACCAATCTAAAACCAACCTCCCCGTACACGGCCGAAGCCGGCCTTTTATATAGGCGAGTAAAACGACCAGGCACAACCGACTAACAAGAAGAATACTACACTGACTCACTTTCCTATCTTCCTAATCAAATCTTAACTAATCTAATAGTTCGGCACGCTTGATCACAAAAGACAAAAAACGGACTAGTACTTATTGAAAAGGAAACGGACTAGTACTAATGAAAAGGAAAAACGCACACATCTTTCTGAATCCTTGATACGTCAAAATAATTTGACTTGCATCTTTTCCCTCTGTAGCATGATTGCATGGGGTTCGAAAAGTGGGCTTCACTTCCTTCGGTGGTACAATTTGAAAGGTCATAGTGCCAATCTGTAATACCTGTGTCTCGGGAGCTATGCGCAGCATGGCCTGATTTCTTTTTCCAGTGTGTTTAGCTGGCACGATATATTTCTCCGGCAATGAAACATCAGTCTCCGTATATGGTATCGCATCATCCTCCCTTCCTTGAAAAAAAACCGTCCTCAGTTTCGACTTAGGCCTTGTAGATTTTTTCTTGAACACTTCTATAGTACACTTTATGTTCTGTGCATCCTTAGGAAGAATAGCATAGAACTCACCCTTGTGCATAAAAGTGCACCTATTTGTTCGCCCATGATGAAGAGCGTTAATATCATGCTGCCACGGACACCCCAAAATAAGGTGACAAACATGTAGTGGCATAACGTTGCATTCCACCTTATCAACATAGCCATCAACACAAAAAGGAACCTTCACCCTATGAGTTACCTTCACTTTGCCAACATCATTTATCCACTTCATATAGTATGGTCTTGGGTGCTCCCATGTTGGCAACAAAAGAGACTCCACCACATCCTTGCTAATCATGTTGCTAGAACTGCCACCATCAATTATAAGTTTGCAAACTTCTCCCTTGATGGTACATGCAGTTTGGAAAATACTCCGCCGTTGTCCTTGTTCAACAATGGTCTTGTCATCTCGCTGGACCTTATGTGCTAGCAAACTCTCCATATCAAGATCATCTTGAGGATAACATAATATAGTATCACCATGACCTCTTTCGATTCTATCCTCTAACTTAGGCGTCTCATCTTCAGATTCTGAAATATATTCTGCATTAACAAGTAGAACCCTTTGTTGATTGGAACATTCATGCTTCATGTGTCCACGTCCTCCACACTTGTGGCAAATAATATTATGGTGATGCGATGATGTTGCACTAGATGAAACCTGAGAAACCTCCTTTGGCGCAGCCGCCACTTTGCTCTGTTCAATACTTCCTGACTTATAAGAAGGGGTCGGTTTAGCACTAAACCCACCATCAATAGGAGAAGAACCACGTCGCCCGTTGTTGTAAGTTGGACGATTCTCTGAAGCTTGCTTCTCCAATACCCAACATTCAGCACGCTCCGCTTGATGAAGCAACTCATGAATATCATTATATTGCATTAAATCAACACGGTCGCGAATCTTTTCTTCTAACCCCTCAAAGAAACATACCATGGTCGCTCTCGGTGTCAAAACCAGCGGATCTCGGGTAGGGGCTCCCGAACTGTGCGTCTAGGCCGGATGGTAAGGAGGCAAGGGACACGAAGTTTTACCCAGGTTCGGGCCCTCTCAATGGAGGTAAAACCCTACGTCCTGGTTGATTAATATTGATGATATGGGTAGTACAAGAGTAGATCTACCACGAGATCAGAGAGGCTAAACCCTAGAAGCTAGCCTATGGTATGATTGTTGTTGTGTATATCGGCCTACGGACTAAACCCCTCCGGTTTATATAGACAACGGAGAGGGTTAGGGTTACACAAAGTCGGTTACAATGGTAGGAGATCTACATATCCGTATCGCCAAGCTTGGCTTCCACGCCAAGGAAAGTCCCTTCTGGACACGGGACGGAGTCTTCAATCTTGTATCTTCATAGTCCAGGAGTCCAGCTGAAGGTATAGTCCGGCTATCCGAACACCCCCTTATCCAGGACTCCCTCAGTAGCCCCCGAACCAGGCTTCAATGACGATGAGTCCTGCGCGCAGATTGTCTTCGACATTGCAAGGCGGATTCTCCCCCAAATTCCGTGTACCTGTTGAATAAAGTCCGGTTTCTGGTAGATGTTGCGCTCCTTGGCTTCTACGCCCAATAATGGCCGCTTCCCACGTGTCAAACGAATATGAAAAGTCTGAGTGTTTTTACATTCACACCCCTAGCCGCGTAAATGAGCTGCCCTATTTAAGGGGATGAGGATTTAGATCCAAACCACATCTTCCCCCCTTCGCGAGTGTTCATCAGAGCGCATCCGACAAAGGTCCATTCGACCATGGCCAGCCATCACAACTCCTCCTTTCGCCCTTCCAGCCCTTAGCCTGGATATTGGGAGAGATGCTCCGTCCCGCATAGCGAGCTAGTGACGCTCCAGGCCAAGGCATTTCTGCCCCCGGCCTATATGATCCCGGTTCGAGCCGGTCTTGCCGTCTATAACAGCGGAAAGCAAGCGGAGAGTGCCCCTAATCCCACCAAAGGAGAGCGGGTATGCCTCGTCCCTTATTTAATAAGGGGGCTCGGGTTTCCAATCCATCCATTTCTCCGAGGGCTGCTGGAGTTCTACAGCCTCCAGCTACACAATCTCACGCCTGCCTCCGTATTGCATATCACGGGCTTCATAGCCCTCTACAAGCTGTTTTTAGGCATCGAGGCTCATTTCGGGCTATGGAAAAGGTTATTCTGCCTTGTGCCCCGCTCTAATGAGGGGTCAATGTATCAAGTGGGCGGAGCCGAAGTGTGGCGCATCACCGGGACCGGATATCTGTCCGGAACCCTAAAGAAGGCGTCCGAAGACTGGCCCTCGGAATGGTTTTATATAGAAGACGTCCCACTACCGGATCCTATCCGGATCGGCCTCCCTGAATTCGACAGTGCTCCCTTAAAGACGCGGCTAAGCTGGCGTCCACGAAGCCCTCAGAGGGAAAGTGACAGGGACATCATTTACCTGATGGGCCGAATAAGATTGTTAGCCCATTCCGGACTAACCATGATCGGGGTTATGGCCGAATGCATCATGCGGGGGGTGCAGCCGCTTCAGTATAGAAGCCACCCCATGTGGGACTTCAACGGGGAGGACGACGCCACCCGCTACGGCCGTAAGGGGCCGGATTCAGCTGCCGCTCTACTAAAGATCTTGTCCACTTTGTATAAGGGAGAAGAGGAGGAATTTCTCCGCGTCAACCCACAGGGTGGATTCTCTATGCACAATCCCCCAAGCTGGGTAAGCGGTCACCTTTAATTGCCCATCCGTTTTGTATTCCCATTGTTAAATATTCAGTCTGACGACTTCAATGCAGGAACTGTGCCGGTCTATTAAGGAAATAAGCAGCCCTCCTCCACAACCTGAGGACCCAGGACGGTCCCTCGACCCGGCCTCTCAAGAGGATCTGGACATATCCGTGGAGCTGATTGATGGAGGGTTCCATCAATTGAGCAAGGACAACGCCTTGGTGGCCATTACGGCCGATTACCCAGGGCTAATCCCGACCTCCCAGGTAACTGATATCGAAGTCCTAGTACCCCGAATAGGTGTCCGCCCTCTCATGTTTTCAGTTTCCTGATTACAACCGAACTTTGCAGGGGAGGTTTTTGAAGCGGAAGGCCGAACCTGCGGCGACAAGCCAACGAGAGGCCGTAGGGCCCCGTGGGCTAAAAAGAAGTGCAGTTCGGACCGAGGCGTCAGCGCAAAGGTATGGCGCCCCCCCTTATCCCAGGTGTTATTCCTTCGATGCACATTGACACTCGTGCTCTCTTCAGGACAAAGAGACCTCGCCGAACTATATCCGGAGAGGCTGCCAATCGCGCCTCCACCAGCCAGGCTCCAAAGCCTGGTCCGGAGGCGGAGGCGAATGCAAGGCACACGCCAGACGCTCCTCCGATGGAGGATGTGGATGGGTTGTCTGCCACCAACTCTGAAGTGGAGAGTGCCATGAACCACAGGCGTCACCGGACAATTCTTCGCGATGCTTGTTTCTCCCAAGGGGCGTTAAATGCCTTCAACTCGGGAGATGCGTACCTCCGTGCCGCTCAAAATGGTCTAGCCAGAGCCATAGAGCAATATGTAAAAGACATACGGGTAAGAAAATTTTGGTAATTATATATATATATATATATACCAGTAGCCCCCGAGACTTGAAACGGTTAGAATAACTAATTTAAGGATCATTTGTTATGCAGGTTCTTACAAAAAAGAATTCCCTACTGTCCAAGGAGCTGGAAGAGTGCAAAGCCCAACTTGAGGCCGCATTAGCCGCAGCAGGGGAGCCCAAGGAGACCCCCTCTGGTAATATACACTTCGAAAGATAAGTATTTTGCGAAGCACGGCATGGGTGCAAATCTGACAAATGAATTTGCAGATGGCGTTGGATTGAATCCGGAAAGGCAACACCTCCTACGCCAGCAAAAGGCTAGTGAGAAGGTGCTGACAAAGGTGAGGCGGGAGAAGAATGATCTCCAAGATGCCAACACCAAGCTAGGCGTCGAGCTGAAAGATGTTCGTGCCCAGCTGCCAGACTCCGTGAAGGAGAATCAGGGGCTTCAACGCGGCATATTTAGTAAGTGCTTGAACGAACCTTTGAAAGAAAGTTCGGCGGGGAAGTCGACTAACAGAGCAATGTCTATAGGTGTGCTAACAGGTCGTCCTGCAGAGGAGATGCCCGGTTCTACGGGTGACCTTCTTCCCGAGCTATCACAACTGCTCGATCGAGTTCGGCAGGCGATGCAAGGCGTTGCCCAGGCCCTGTGGCCATCCGTCTCCATGCCCGAAGGTCTTGGAGAGCTTGCGGAGAAGCTAAAGGGAGCACGGCGGCGCTTCCGATTGTGGAAGATATCGGCCTGCCGTCAAGGCGCTAGGGAGGCCTGGGCCATGGTGAAGACGCGGTACACAAAGGCTGACCCCAACCACATGGCCGAGGTCGGTCCTGTAGGGTCTGATGGGAAGGAGATCCCTGTAAGCTTAGTATACGGCCAAGTAGAGTTGGCCGCAAAGTATTCCCAGCAGGACTGTAAATTAGACAGCCCGTTAGATGGTATTGAAGAGGAATACAATCAGTCAAAATGACTATGTAATTTAATTGACATTTATAATGCCTTCTAGCTGGATTGTAGATAATTTGTCATGGCCGACCTTTTCGCTTCAGCCTCGGGACCTGACAGTCCGGAGTGTGTCCGAATTCCCATGTGGTTATATAGGAACCGGGGAATGCATGGAGACTAGGCGTAGTGGTCATTAGTGTGTGAACAGACAAGTGCACGAATAGTTATGTTATATTACATGGTAAGTAAGAAACATCTTCCAGGGAGAATAGTTCCGTTAGGGGTTCCTTTCCCTGGGAGGCATGCCCTAAGGTGCATGTCCATGCTGCGAAAAGAAACGCAGGAAAAACATCTGGGGGCGTATAGAAAAATAAAAAGATCATCTTTAGTTCACCGACCGAATATTCCCTTAAGAACGCCACCTTTCGGCTTCACCCAGTCTGAGGCACACGTCTGGCTGACCCGGCAGTAACAATCACAGAGGTGCTCCCTTTACCACCTAGCCGAACAATCGGGAACATAGGGGTAAGCACAGGAGCCAGGCAACCCAGCTTGGCCAAAACTTAAGTCATATTGATGCATATAATGGTGAATAAAAGGTACATGCGGAACTGTGACACATGTGTTGGGCATGAAGCCCGTATAAATAAGATTCTGTTTAAAGAAGCCCCCAGGTTTAATGAGCGCGAATAGCGCGTCATTTTGTTAGCCTTTAAAGGCTATAAGAGAGAGAGAGAAGAAGAAGAGGAATGTAAGACAGAAAGTATATAAAAAATGGACAGAGGAAGGAGACAAACACAGAGTCCGGCGCTAGGCATAGAATCTTCGGAGACGGGCTGCGTTCCATGGGTTCGGCTCGAGTCGGTTATCCGATGCATCCCGCAGGCAGCACGCTCCACCAGTTAGGACTTGGTCAATTATGAAGGGACCTTCCCACTTGGGCTTGAGTTTGTCCTTTTTCTTGTCCGGTAGTCGTAGAACTAATTCGCCAACGTTGTAATTTTTGGCTCGTACTTCTCTGCTTTGGTATCTTCGAGCCTACTGTTGATAGAATGCGGAACGGGCTTTTGCCACGTCACGCTCCTCCTCCAATGCGTCCAAGATGTCCTGCCGATCGAGCTCGGCTTCTCTTTCTTCGTACATGCGCACTCAAGGTGAGTCATGAATTATGTCGCAAGGCAAAACTGCCTCTGCGCCGTACACCATAAAGAATGGTGTGTATCCGGTGGTGCGATTCGGCGTGGTCCGCAGCCCCCAGAGTACGGAGTCGAGCTCCTCTACCCAGTGCGTGTTAGATTCCTTGAGGGACCGCACTAATCTGGGTTTGATGCCGCTCATGATAAGACCATTTGCATGTTCGACCTGGCCGTTAGTTTGTGGGTGATAGACGGAAGCCTAATCGAGCTTGATGCCCATGTTTTTGCACCAGAGTTTTACCTCGTCGGCCGTAAAGTTCGTGCCGTTATCCATGATGATGCTGTGGGGGACGCCGTAACGGTGTACAACCCCGGATATAAAGTCTATCACCGGTCCAGATTCGGCCGTCTTAACAGGCTTGGCTTCTATCCATTTGGTGAACTTATCCACCATGACCAGTAAGTATTTTTGCTTGTGGGTTCCGCCTTTAAGGGGTCCAACCATGTCAAGCCCCCAAACCGTGAAAGGCCAAGTGATGGGGATAGTTTGGAGGGCGGTGGGTGGCATATGGCTTTGGTTTGCAAAGAGCTGGCAACCGGTGCATCGTTGGACTAAGTCCTGGGCGTTTGCCCGGGCTGTCGGCCAATAAAAGCATGTACGGAAGGCCTTGCTTACAAGGGACCGAGCTGCCGCGTGATGACCGCCAAGTCCGGCATGAATTTCAGCCAGGAGGTTCCGCCCTTCCTCTTCGGAGATGCACCTTTGAAGGACTCCGGTAGTGATTTTCTTATAAAGCTCTCCCTCGTGGACTTTGTAAGCTTTGGATCGCCGCACTATGCAGCGTGCCTCATTTTGGTCCTCGGGGAGTTCCTGCCTAGTATGGTAGGCGAGGAATGGTTCTGTCCACGGGGCGATAACGGCCATTATTACGTGGGCTGACGGTGTTATTTCATTGGCAGAGCCTCCGATTGTGTCGGAATGTTCGGTGTCGGGCAGTGCGGTTGGGTCCGGGCTGTTATTGTTTGGCTCCCCTTCCCATACTACGGATGGCTTGAACAGCTTTTCCAAAAAGATGTTGGGGGGACTACATCGCGTTTTGCGCCGATGCATGCCAGGACATCTGCCGCCTGATTATTTTCCCGGGCTACATGGTGGAATTCAAGCCCTTCGAACTAAGCTGACATTTTTAGGACGGCGTTGTGGTAAGCTGCCATTTCTGGATCCTTGGCATCGAAGTCTCCATTTATTTGGGATATTGCGAGGTTCGAGTCCCTGCGCACCTCTAGGCGTTGAATGCCCATGGATACTGCCATCCGGAGACCATGTAAAAGGGCCTCATATTTGGCTGCATTGTTGGAGTCTGTGTACATAATCTGGAGTACATATTGAACTGTGTCTCCTGTGGGGGACGTCAAAACGACGCCAGCCCCCAGTCCGGCCAACATCTTGGAGCCGTCGAAATGCATGATCCAATTTGAATATGTGCCGTCTCTTTAGGGAGTTCGGCCTCCGTCCATTATGCGACGAAGTCGGCCAAGACTTGCGACTTGATGGCTCGCCGTGGCTTATAAGTTATGTCGAATGGGAGGAGCTCAATGGCCCATTTTGCAATCTGGCCCGTTGCGTCACGGTTGTTTACAATATTGTTAAGTGGTACTTCCGAGGCTACTGTTATCGAACACTCTTGAAAGTAGTGTCGTAGCTTCTGGGATTCTATGAATACCGCGTACGCAATCTTTTTATAATGCGGGTACCGTGATTTGCAGGGAGTGAGGACAGTGGACACATAATAGACAGGCTTTTGAAGGGTGAATTTGTGTCCGTCCGCTTCTCATTCGACGAGGAGCACTGCGCTTACAACCTGATGTGTTGCTGCAATGTATAATAGCATTGGTTCGCCAATGTTTGGCGCGGCCAGGACTGGGTTTGTTGCCAGTATGGCTTTTATTTCATCGAGTCCGGCCGTGGCTGCATCCGTCCATTCAAAGTGTTCGGTGTGCCGAAGGAGGCGGTAAAGGGGTAGGGCCTTTTCTCCCAAGCGGGAGATAAAGCGGCTTAGAGCCGCCACGCATCCGGTTAACTTTTGTATTTGTTTGAGGTCCTTTGGGATATCCAGTTGCGAGAGAGCTCGGATCTTGGCTGGATTTGCTTCAATTCCTCTACCGGATACAATGAAGCCCAAGAGCTTTCCGGCTGCAACGCCGAAAACGCATTTTTCCGGGTTGAGCTTGATGTCGTATGTTCGGAGGTTATCAAATGTGAGCCTCAAGTCGTCTACTAGAGATTTGACATGTCTTGTTTTGACGACCACATCATCTACATATGCCTCCACTGTTTTTGCCGATCTGGTTTGCCAGACATGTCTGAATCATGCGCTGATATGTTGCGCCGGCGTCTTTGAGCCCGAAGGGCATCGTGTTGAAGCCGAATGGGCCGTATGGTGTGATAAATGTCGTTGCGGCTTGGTCTGGTTCTGCCATCTTGATTTGATGGTAGCCGGAATGTGCGTCGAGGAAACACAATGAATCGTGTCCTGCGGTAGCGTCGATAATTTGATCGATGCGGGGGAGGGGGAAGGGATCCTTTGGCCAAGCCTTGTTAAGGTCTTTAAAATCAACACACAGGCGCCAGGATTTGTCCTTCTTTGGTACCATCACCAGGTTTGCTAGCCAGTCCGGATGTTTTATATCTCTGATGAACCCGGCCTCCAATAGCTTTGCTAGCTCCTCTCCCATGGCCTGTCTCTTAGGTTCGGAAAAACGCCGAAGAGCCTGTTTGACATGTTTGAATCATGTTTGTATATTTAAGCTGTGCTCGGCCAGCCTGCGTGGGATTCCTGGCATGTCTGAAGGGTGCCAAGCGAAAATGTCCCAGTTCTCTCGTAGGAACTCTCGCAGTGTGGCGTCTACATCAGGGTTTAACTGTGCCCCGATGGAAGCTGTTTTATTGGGGTCCGTTGGATGGACCTGGAATTTGACAATTTCGTCCGCCGGTTTAAAGGAGGTGGACTTGGATCTTTTATCGAGTATCACATCGTCCCTATTCACCGTGGAGCACAGCGCAGTCAGTTCCTCAGCCGCTAGGGCTTCAGATAGCGCCTCGAGGGCCAGTGCGGCTGTCTTGTTTTCGGCACGGAGTGCTATGTCCGGATCACTAGCGAGAGTGATGATCCCGTTAGGCCCGGGCATCTTGAGCTTCATGTACCCGTAATGGGGTATTGCTTGGAAGATTGTAAATGCTTCCCGCCCTAGCAGAGCGTGATAACCGCTGCTGAACGGAGCCACATGGAACATGACCCCTTCGGACCTGTAATTATCCGGCGTGCCGAACACCACATCTAGTGTGATTTTTCCTGTACAGCGCGCTTCCCGACTGGGGATTGTTCCTCTAAAGGTTGTGCTGCTTCGCTCAATGCGGTTCCAGTCTATTTCCATTTTTTGAAGGGTTTCCTCATAAATGAGGTTCAATCCGCTGCCGCCATCCATGAGTACCTTGGTAAGACGAAAGCCGTCCACTATTGGACTGAGGACCAATGCGGTTGGTGCTCGGGCTGTTCGGAATTTAGGTTCATCACTGGCGTTAAAGGTAATAGCCGTGTCACTCCATGGGTTTATTGTTGCTACTTGGTAGACTTCGGCAAGGCTACGGAGTGTCCGTTTTCGCATATTATTTGATTCGAAAGTCTCGAAGACTGTTAATACCGTACTGGTGTCTCTGGGGTGGCTTTCTGTGGCCTCCAAAATTAGGAGATTTTCGCCAATTTGGCCACCTACCGGAGTATCCAACATGCTCTCAGGCTGTGAGTTGGTGTGGCTTCCTCTGTACTGTGAATTTTACAGGGTCCATTGAGCCATCCTTCCAGTACGATTCCCTGCCCTGTAGAGGGTTTTTGCTTTTTAGTGCTTGACCCGGGTGTCTGGTGATGATGCACCCTTTTATTTCGGACTGGGTTTGTATTCAGGGCCGGATTGTCCCAAAATTTTATTTTGGTTTTCCAGGCGCTTTCCATCGCACAGTACTTTCGTACAATGGACGCCAAGTCAGCAAAGCATGTAATGTCACGGCGACTTATTGCGTTGAGTATTCCCTTGTCCGTGCAATTATTGCAGAAGATTGAGATTGCGTCTTCCTCGCGGCAGTCCCTTAGCCTGTTCTTAACCAGGAGGAATCTGGCCCAGTAATGATGTACTGTTTCATCAGACTCTTGCCTGATTTTGGATAGACCGCTTATGTTGGGGTGGGTGGGTGGAATTAAATCCGAAGCCTCACCCCATCTGAGGCTCAGAGGCCGAGGAATTTTCGAACTCGAAAATTTGGATTCCTGGATGTTGTCCAATGAATCCAGCCCATCGCCTGACTCTAAGTTCAGTCTTGAGTGATATCCTCCCCTCCGCGGGTATCCGGCTTCGAGGGATCGGGAATCCGGACGTAGCGAGTCCTTAAGATAGATGAAGGGTCGCCGCACTGTCCCTCTACCACAGCAACGTGATGGGTGACTTGGGGAGAGTTAATCTCTCTCAGATCGGGTTTAGGCCCAATCTGGTCGTAATCCGTAGCGACTCCCAGGGCAGCGAAGCGATCCAAGAGCTCGTTTATGGAGGAGAGCTCCATTGGATCTAACTGCTCGGCGAGTTCCGAGCTGACATGAAGATTGTTTTCGATGGCTCGAGAGGTCATCATCGGTGCAGAAGCCGAACAGGCGGTCATAAGAAAACCACCTAGCCGGAGGGTTTGGCCGACAGCCAAAGCTCCCTTAGCAACGGTGCCGTCTTTAAAGACGGGGCGAGGCATCCTTCCTGATGGCGACGACACAGAGGAACTCTCAATGAAAGCACCAATGTTGGTGTCAAAACCAGCAGATCTCGAGTAGGGGGTCCCGAACTGTGCATCTAGGCCGGATGGTAACAGGAGGCAAGGGACACGAAGTTTTACCTAGGTTCGGGCCCTCTCGATGGAGGTAAAACCCTACGTCCTGGTTGATTAAAATTGATGATATGGGTAGTAGAAGAGTAGATCTACCACGAGATTAGAGAGGCTAAACCCTAGAAGCTAGCTTATGGTATGACTGTTGTTGTGTATATCAGCCTACGGACTAAACCCCTCCAGTTTATATAGACACCGGAGAGGGTTAGGGTTACACAAAGTCGGTTACAATGGTAGGAGATCTACATATCCGTATCGCCAAGCTTGCCTTCCACGCCAAGGAAAGTCCCTTCCGGACACGGGACGGAGTCTTCAATCTTGTATCTTCATAGTCCATGAGTTCGGCTGAAGGTATAGTCCGGCTATATGAACACCCCCTTATCCAGGACTCCCTCAGTCGCCTTCGCAGACTCACGCACAGCTGTACGAATCGTCAAAACTTGCATCTCCTTATAGTATTCATCAACTGATTTCGTACCTTGCACTAGACGACATAGTCTACTATGAAGCTGGCGAGTGTAGTAAGCAGGCACAAAACGTTCCCTCTTGATTCGCTTCATGTCAGCCCATGTTGCTAGTCGCTCGTGAGTACGGTTCTTATTATCCCACCATACAAGAGCATACTTTGTAAATTCCATAGATGCAACATGAACCTTCTTCTCTTCGGAGTAGTTGTGACCATCAAAAATCTGATTTACGCACATCTCCCACTCCAAATATTTCTCTGGGTCAGCACAACGTCCAGAGAATTCAGGTATGGTTATCTTGATTCGACCCAAACCATCATCCTCGTGGGCACCATTGCCACCATAGTCACGGCGCTGCCCAGCATGGAGGTGAGCCCCAGCATCATGCCGTGGTCGGTGAGGTAAGCCTCCACGGGCATCGGAATCCTCGGAAAAATCACCATCATCGTCATTGTCGCGGTCACGACGTCGTCGTGGTGAGCGGGACTGTCGGGGTGCCACATCTCTCGCCTGAAGGCGCTGAACTGCTGCGGTGAGCCGATTAAGACTCACAGTCACCACCTGTAGACTATCAGTGCGCTGTCGGTTGCTGGCAGTCAAACGCTCATTCAACCTATCCTCGACGCCAACAATATTTGCAGACAACTCCTCAACCCTTGTCCCAAGCTTCTTGTTCGTTCCCTTGATCGACATCAAATGGATACGTAAATCATCACTTATATTCAGATCCTCTGGAAGTTCATCGCCCTCCTCATGATCAGATTTCTCATGCTGCGAATTCACCATCTTTCAAACAATTGAATCAAATAGTTGAAGAAAAAAATTGTACCATGATCAACCTTGCTCTTAATACCACTTGATGCGACCGTTGACAGAAAAACGACAGCACGAATAAATTTCCCAATCTTTCACGATACGGTGTCACCTGAAATGATGTGGCGCTCGCGATCTTGTAGATTCAATCACCACAAAAACAACACGCACACCCGATAAAAGAAGTACATGGACAATCGTCAAAATGATCAGCCGCAAATTAGAAGTTGATGCCTCCAATCTCCTGGCCGAAACACACAAAGTATTCAACTCATCAACTAGTATTATCTGGTCAAGGGAAGATACCCCGACTTGACTCTGTCCGAGAGAATCCAAAAACCAATCTAAAACCAACCTCCCTCGTACACGGCCGAAGCCGGCCTTTTATATAGGCGAGTAAAACGACCAGGCACAACCGACTAACAAGAAGAATACTACATGGACTCTCTTTCCTATCTTCCTAATCACATCTTAACTAATCTAATAGTTTGGCACACTTGATCACAAAAGACAAAAAATGGACTAGTACTTGTTGAAAAGGAAACGAACTAGTACTAATGAAAAGGAAAAATGCATGCATCCTTCTGAATCCTTGATACGTCAAAATAATTTGACTTGCATCTTTCCCTCTGTATCATGATTGCATGGGGTTCACAAAGTGGGCTTCACTTCCTTCGGTGGTACAATTTGAAAGGTCATTGTGCCAATTTGTAATACCTGTGTCTCGGGAGCTATGCGCAGCATTTCTTTTTCCAGTGCGTTTAGCTGGCATGATATATTTCTTCGGCAATGAAACATCAGTCTCCATATATGGTGTCGCATCAAGGGCTCAAGTAATGTATCCACCCGGATCCCAAGGTATATCGAAGCCAATTTTAATTAACAAAGATTTGTAATTTAGTGGTGAGCACAAGGTAACATATATCATGTAATGACGAAGTCTAACTCTCTTCCTATGCATCGGCATGTCATAAAAGAACAATTCACGCACACAAAGTAAAGGCCAATGCATAGTATAAACAGTTTCTTGCCATTTTATCATATTGGAAACATAGAGAGGTGGAGATATAGTTCCTCTCTCATAATAATTGCAAGTAGGAGCAGCAAGCACATGCATATTATATTCATCAAAATCATCAAGTGCAACGGTAAATGGCAACCCATCAATATATTACTTAATAAGAGCAAACTTCTCCGATATAGTGTAGTTGGGAGAATTCAAAAAGATAATAGGACTATCATGTGTGGGTGCAATAGCAACAATTTCATGTTTCACATAAGGAACTATAGCAAGTTCATCTCCATAAGCATAATTCATATTGGCATCTTGGCCACAAGCATAGCAAGCATCATCAAAAAGGGATATTTCAAGAGAATCAAAGGGACCATAATAGTGATCATAGAAATCATCCTTCGGTAAGCACAGAGGGAAATTAAACAATGTATGACTTGAAGAGTTACTCTCATTAGAAGGTGGGCACGGGTAGCTAATCCGCTCTTCCTCCTTTTGTTCTTCGCTCTCCTCATCATCTTTTTCATCCAATGAGCTCACAGTTTCACCAATTTCTTCTTCCATAGACTCCTGCAAAATATTAGTCTCTTCTTGGACAGCGGAGTAGTCCTCAATATATGGTTCAACATAGGCATTAGAAGCATAATTATCATAGCAATATTTAAGTATGGCAAAAATTTCAGATTTGTAAAGAGTAGCATCATACTTTTCAATCAAAGAAGCAATTTCGTAAGCACCCTTAAAAGCAACAAATTCTTCAATTTGTTGAACATCATAGTAATTATAAACACCCTTAGCATACGAAGATACGGTTCCATTATCACTAAACTCACATTGGTAGGGAAGGTGTTTCTTAGGGTTTTCAGAACAACAAGTAAAATCATATATTTCGCATAAATTCCAAGCATAGCATTGCAAACGATGAATTTGACCCAGTAAAATTTTCCCTTTTTCAGATATTCGGTGTCACACATAACAAGCATGCTCATCTAAAGATTTGCCCTCAACTAAGCTAGTTGGGGTTTCAGCACGAGCACATAGGGATGGAAGATGATCCAAGTAATAATCTTCAGCAGTGTGATAGATTTTGAGTGGTTCTTCAACCATTGGTTTAGTAGGTACAACTATTTTTTTGGTATTTTGCGTTTCCTACCCATAACTAAAGATGGAAAACAACTAAGAACAGCAAATAAAAATTACTTAGTGATAAAGCAAACAAGCACACACGAGAATATTCACCCCACGCTATTGCTCCCCAGCAACGGCGCCAGAAAAAGGTCTTGATAACCCACAAGTATAGGGGATCAATTGTAGCCTCTTTCGATAAGTAACGAGGAACTAAAGGCAGAACAAATATTCCCTCAAGTTCTATCGACCACCGATACAACTTTACGCACGCTTGACGTTCGCTTTACCTAGAACAAGTGTGAAACTAGAAGTACTTTGTAGGTGTTGTTGGATAGGTTTGCAAGATAATAAAGAGTACGTACATAAAAAGTAGGGTCTGTTTAGGTAAAGACACAACTAAGTTAGTTTTAGTAAAGTGCTTTTTGTTACGAGAAAGTTATTTGTCCCTAGGCAATCGATAACTAGACTGGTAATCATTATTGCAATTTTATATGAGGGAGAGGCATAAGCTAACATACTTTCTCTACTTGGATCATATGCACTTATGATTGGAACTCTAGCAAGCATCCGCAACTACTAAAGATCATTAAGGTAAAACCCAACCATAGCATTAAAGCATCAAGTCCTCTTTATCCCATACGCAACAACCCCCTTACTCGGGTTTGTGTTTCAGTCACTCACGCAATCCACTATAAGCGAATCATGAACGTATTGCAACACCCTACAACGGGATCCCTCACGCTTGCGCGACATGGAGAGCACCATAGGACAGCACCAATAATAAAACATGCAACTCAAACCATTCTTGATCATCAAATAGCCCATAGGACAAAACGGATCTACTCAAACATCATAGGATAGCCATACATCATTGGGAAATAAGATATAGCATTGAGCACCATGTTTAAGTAGAGATTATAGCGGGTAAAAGAGAGGTTACATCGCTGCATAGAGGGGGGAAGAGTTGGTCATGATGGCGGTTAAGTTGTTGGTGAAGATTGCGGTGATGATGATGGCCACGGCAGCGTTCCGGCGCCACCGGAAGAGAAGGGGAGAGGGGGCCCCTTCGTGTTCTTCTTCCTTGACCTCCTCCTTAGATGGGAGAAGGGTTTCCCTTTTGGTCCTTGGTCTCCATGGTGTGGGAGGGGCGATGTCGGTGTTCTGGGAACGGGGGTCCCCAGACTTGCCTGCCTGCGGCCTGCGGAGTGGCTCAAAGGGGGGCCCAGCGCGGCCCATCTTCACCAACACAAACCCAAGACCCTCGCGAGGGGCCAAGACTCGCGGGGCGGACGACGCGGAGCTTCCTCAAGCACGTCCTCGTCAGGCTGGCTCATGAGGAGGCGGAGAGATCAAGGCGGGGTACCTCACGAGGTGCCCGTGACGCAAGCCGTGATGACCGAGGGCGCCAGGCGGGTGCCAGCCCGCGCAGCGTCCTCCCTTCCTCTTTGGTACAAAGGGGGCAAGCGCACCCGTGGAGTACCGAGGCATCAGGCAAAGGTTGCCATTTCAGTGCAACGAGACCAAGACTAGGAGGACTATGAGATGGAGGTCACTGTGGAGCCCAAGACGGCATCATCACCAGAGCTTTGCGCAGGCGAAGACTACTTTTGTCAGGATAGCTGATACTAGCTGTCCCCCTTCAAATTAGCCCGCCATTATTGGCTCCCTTCCCGCTCGATATTTGGGAAGAGGACCAGGGCATCTATAAATAGGATCAGCCACCCGCAAGAGGGGAGGGACACAAACAGACAGACAGAGACACAGACAGAGAGCTGAGGGGTTCGGAGAAGGAGGCTCTTGAGAGAGGGGTTTAGATCAGATAGAGGGAGAGATAGAAGGGTGACTGAGCTCCTCCCAGCAGTTCATCGCCCCAGCCAAGAACAGACCCTCGCGAGGCCATTCTTCCTTGTATTGTTCATCATCATCAGCCCAAGAGGCAATCCACCACACCACACACTGGAGTAGGGAATTACACCACAACGGTGGCCCGAACCAGTATAAACCCTGTGTATCTTGCGCTGTTCTTTCCTGAGTTTAGATCCTAGCAAGGCGGAGGGGTGCAGGTAGGTAGGAGGCGACATCTCCGCGCGCACCCCAGTGTTCGAACCTCAAGGGTCTGCCGGAACCCGAAATCCGACAGGCGAGAGCCCCTCCGAGATTCTACCCTTTCACCATTTCTTATATTCCCGGAGATCCGTAACTCCGATTGGGCTGAAATTTTAACACGATCTCTATCCGGATATTAGCTTTCTTGCGGCGAAAGAAGGGCATCAACCCCCTTACAGGTGGCCCACGAGGGTCAGGGGCGCGCCCAGGGGGCAGGCGCCCCCCTGTCTCGTGGCCACCTCGGGCACCGTCTCGCGTGTATTTTTCTTCCCAAAAATCATATATATTCCAAAAAAATCTCCATCAGTTTTTATCCCGTTTGGACTCCGTTTGATATGGATATTCCGCGAAACAAAAAACATGCAACAAAACAGGAACTGGCACTGGGCACTGGATCAATATGTTAGTCCCAAAAATAGTATAAAAAGTTGCCAAAAGTATATGAAAGTTGTAGAATATTGGCATGGAACAATCAAAAATTATAGATAAGACGGAGACGTATCAACGATGGTGATAGATTCCCCTCTCCAGAGCCCCGAACAGACTCCAGATCAGCCCTCCCGAGAGAGATTTGGGCTTGGCGGTGGCTCCGTATCGTAAAACGCAATTAATCCTTCTCCTTGATTTTTTCTCCCCGAACATGAATATATAGAGTTGGAGTTGAGGTCGGTGGAGCATCAGGGGGCCCACGAGGCAGGGGGCGTGCCCCCACCCTCTTGGACAGGATGTGGGCCCCTGACATTGATTCTCTCGCCAGTATTTTTTATATATTACAAAAATATTCTCCATGAAGTTTCAGGTCATTCCGAGAACTTTTATTTCTGCAAAAAAATAACACCCTGACAATTCTGCTGAAAACGGCGTCAGTCCGGGTTAGTTGCATTCAAATCATGCAAGTTAGAGTCCAAAACAAGGTCAAAAGTGTTTGGAAACGTAGATACGATGGAGACGTATCAACTCCCCCAAGCTTAAACCTTTGCTTGTCCTGAAGCAATTCAGTTGACAAACTGAAAGTGATAAATAAAAACTTTTACAAACTCTGTTTGATCTTGTTGTTGCAAATATGTAAAGCCAGCATTCAAGTTTTCGGCAAAGATTATGAACTAACCATATTCACAATAACATTTAGGTCGCATGTTTACTCATATCAATGGCATAATCAACTAGTGAGCAATAATAGTAAATCTCGGATGACAACACTTTCTCAAAACAATCATAATATGATATAACAAGATGGTATCTCGCTAGCCCTTTATGAGACCGCAAAACATAAATGCAGAGCACCTTTGAAGTTCAAGGACTGACTAAACATTGTAATTCATGGTAAAAGAGATCCAGTCAAAGTCATACTCAATGTAAACTAATAGTAATACATGCAAATGACAGCGGTGCTTTCCAACTGGTTCTTTTTAATAATAGGATGATGACTCAACATAAAAGTAAATAGATAGGCCCTTCGCAGAGGGAAGCAGGGATTTGTAGAGGTGCCAGAGCTCGATTTTTGAAATAGAGATAAATAATTTTTTGAGTTGTATACTTTCATTGTCAACACAACAACCGAGAGATCTCGATATCTTCCATGCTACACACATTATAGGCGGTTCCCAAACAGAATGGTAAAGTTTATACTCCCCCTACCACCAACAAACATCAATCCATGGCTTGTCCGAAACAACGGGTGCCTCCAACTAACAACAATCGTGGGGGAGTTTTCATTGCAATTATTTTGATTTGGTTAGAGCATGGGACTTGTCGGATCTCGGGTTCCGGCAAAACCCTCAAGGTTCGAACACTGGGGTGCGCACGAAGATCTCACTCTACTAATCCATGTCCTAGCTTCGCTAAGATCTCAACGGCTAACTCGACGAACTCGCAATGCAAAGGACACAAGATTTATACTAGTTCGGGCCACCGTTGTGGTGTAATACCCTACTCCAGTGTAGTGGTGGTGGATTGCCTCTTGGGCTGAGGATAAACAGTACAAGGGGAAGAACAGCCTCCTGAGGAGAGGTGTTCTCGTGCTTGGTGAACTTGTGGTTGTTCGGATCTCTCTTTTCTCTCTCTAGCTATGGTGGTGGCTATTCCTGTTTATAGAGGCCCTGGTCCTCTCCCCAAATATTGAGCGGGAAGGGAGCCAACAACGGTCAATTTGAAATGGGACAGCTAGTACAGCTTATCCTGACAAAAGCAGTCTTCGCCTGCAAAAGGCTCTGGTGGGGACGTCGCCTTGGGCTCCATGGTGACCTCCGTCTTGCCGTCCTACTGGTCATGGTCTCGTTACACTGATATGGAAACCTTTGCTTGACGCCTCGGTACTCCGCGCCTGCGCTTGCTTCCTTAGCACCAAAGAGGAAACAAGGACACTATGCGCGCTGACGCTCGCCTGGCGCCCGCCTGACCTTGGTCGTCATGGCTCACGTCACTCGAACCTCGCGAGGTTTGTCTTGCCTTGGTCTCTCCGCCCCTCACGAGCCAGCCTAGTGAGGCCGCTCCCGAGGAGGTCTTGTGTCGTCCGCCTCGCGAGGGTCTTGGGTGCTTGTTGGTGAAGATGGGCCGTTCGAGCCCGCTCGCAGAGCCATGCCGTGGGCCGCAAGCAGGCAAGTCTGGGGACCCCCATTCCTAGAATGCCGACAGTAGCCCCCGGGCCCAAGGCGCACTCGGGCTTGGCTTCGAGGCGAAGCCAAAGGTCAAGTGCGGAGCGTCGCAGGCCCCAATAGCCTGCGGCCTTGGTCGACGCGTGGCGGTTGATTGGACGTGGGCGTCTCCGCTTCCCCACGCTACCTCGGCAACTGTCCGACTTGACAAGTCCCTGCGACATGCAAGGAAAAAACCATAATTACATGTGATCGTGGGGGGCACTGGTTGGCCTTCTCCTGCTATAAATGGGAGGGGGGCAGAGCCCCCGTCGCCCATCTCTTCCCATTTCGCTTGCTTCTCACCCCTCGCACCATTGCTGACACCAATGGTGCCCATCCGAAGGTTTTCCGCGGAGGAGAAAGGAAAGACTCCCCTCGACGGGCTGGTACTGCTCCCGCCGATGAAGAGACCGGCCCACCGCCGCGACGAGGCGACGATGCAAGTGGTGACGAGGCATTGGTGTGAGCGGCCTCCTCCCGGGTATCCGCTACCCCTATACGCCCAAGCCAGGGGGCTCAGGAGGGGGAGGCGACGAGCGTCGGCGCGCACGCTGTGGCCATGGTCACTGTGCCGCGGTGGCACGCGTCGCCGCCCCTGGAGTCCACGCCACAGATTCCTCGCGCGAGCTCATGCTGTGGGCGGCGATGCCCCGAGCACTTGGATCTGCTTCCCTTCCTGCTTCTCAGCCAAGATGCCGCCGAGGGGGCCCCTCGAGCTTTGGCTACAGCACGCCGACTGCGACACGCCAGTGACTGGAGCGGAGGTTGAGGCCGTCTCCTCGGGGAAGATCTTCATGACCTGAGGCTAGGGTGAGGTCACCTAAGTGTGTCGTGCGGAGGGCGCCCTCGTGATCCACTTCGTGTACGATGGTGCCTCCACGCTGTTCTTCAAGGTCTTCGACGCAGAAGGCCGTCGTCTAGAGTGTTGCCCCAGGTGGGGTCATCAGGCTGGCGGCACAGCTGGGGCAGGGTCTGCTGCCCGTGTCGCCAGCGGCTCCTCTAGTAGCAGCGGCAACACTTCGGAGTCCAGCGATTCTCCCGAGCTCTACGAGACTCCGGAGACGAGCGACGATAGCTACGTGCCCCCAAGCTCCCGCCGAGCCCGGAGCAAGGCTGCAGCGTCAATCCGCCGCCGCCGCTGAAATGGATGAGGTTGGCGCCGGCCTATGGTGGCCAACTGTTGATGATGGCATCATCCACAGGGGCACGTTTAGTTAGGATGCCCGAAGTTCTTGCCTTTTGTTCCCTGCGAGGAATCAAGAAATGCCCCGTGGGGGTGCGTAAAGGTTTTGTAATGCCTCTTGTCAATATTGTCCTTATTATGAACTTGCGCGAGCGCGAGTCCTACTTCAGCTCGGTATCCCTTTCCGACCTCGCGACGACTTGGCACTCTACGCTGACAGGTCCCGGTCCCCAGGCAGGCTACAGTCGTCGCTGGTATGTCAGGTCGCATGCCGTCGTCAAGGCCAGGAGGTTAGCGGCCCGAGGTCCAGTAAAAGTTCCTGAGGCGCGATGCTCAGGAGGTCCCCTTTAGCGCTCATGCAGCCGTCGAGAGGTAAGAAAGGGGGGTGACATTGCTGCAGCAGGGTTACAGTTAGTATGGTTCTTAGTCCTTAGCGGTTTAGCCAACCCGGGCTCAGGACTTATCTTAACGGACCGGAGTTGATTCCTCATGATGCACCAGATTCGTGCATAGGTGTCCGAAGCATAGCTAAGCCAGGCCCATGCGAGCCTCCCCCCTTCTCCACGCTCTCCTTCGTGCTCTGCATCCTTAGGTCCCGGCCCTCGAGCGAGCTCAGCCGCCGCTGGTATACCAGGTCGCGTGCGATGGTTAAGGCCAGGGGGTGAGGGCTGGAGAGCCAGTAAGAGCTCCTAAGTCGCGATGCTCAGGAGCCCCCCTTTTAACGCGCAAGCGGATTGCGTGGGAGAAGAGGGAGCTCGCGGTCCCACCTACCGTCGCCTTCAGGAGATTCCTGCAAGCCAGCACAAGGAGAGACACAGTTTGCCATTATGGTTGCCGGTCCGCCGCTGGTCGCTCCACGAGGAGATGAAGGCACTGAGGGCCTAGTGAGGTGACGTGCGTGGGGCATGCCGAGAGCCAGAGCTCGACCGCTCTGCTTTGTCGACGTTGCAGGGACGGACCGAGCACAAGCGTCGTGCCAGCGTGAGTAGCCCTCGTGGCAGGTGAGAATCAAGCAAGTGATGGTCATAGGTAGATTAAGCATGGAAGGCAAACTAGCTCAGGTAAATGCATGAACGGTACGCGTCACTGGGTCCGGCCCGAGCGGCTTGGGGATGATGCGGCCCGAGGAGCGCCCCCAGCAAGGTAAGCTAAAGACATAATAAGGAATACATGCTACAGGGACGGACCCATGCGGACTGGGAATGATGCAGCCCTAAGGGCGCTCCTAGCTAAATAAACTTAGAAAATGTCACCTGATTCTATTGATGAAGGAGAGTTGGGGCGGCTGAAGGTACGTGGCGAAGGGGTCGCTCCTCACGAGCCACCGGGGCCTTGAGCCTCAGAGGGCCCTGGGGGTCCAGGCGGTTCCTTGAGGACCGTCACCATCTCCGTCAGGACTGCGTGGTGCCTGGCCTCCTGATTCGCCAGGACGCTCTGCAGGTTGTGTTGGAAGGCAGCAGCCACGCTCGGTAGGCCGAACAGCATACGAACGTAGCTGTGAGGTGGACCTGCGCAGCGCCCAACACACGAAGGCCAGAAGCGCTCCTAAGATGGGGCTCGGTTGAGCCCTGGTATGTCGATGCAGACGCGCAGCTCACCACCCTCGCCTGGGTGGGGAGCAAAGCCAGGTGGACGGTGGTCGCCGCGTATTTCTCTTGCTTCCTGAAGCTCCTCGGATACCTTGGTGATGAACTCCTGAGCGTCGGGGGCTCCTTGCCTAGTGTCCTCCTGAGGGAGACGTGCCGCGAAACACGCCTCCAAGTGGTGCCCAAGCGCCTTCCTCGTGACGTTGGCAAGGTCTGAGGCCCTCCAGAAGAGAGCCCCCGAGCCCTGCCCGAGGAGGGCGCCGGGCACGCCTTCCTATGCGTCAGAGGGAGGCGCCCCAGGTGCGGGCGCTGATCCTGTCGAGGTGCCACTTGCGGCGCTGCCCTCCTGAGGTCCGGCACGGATTAGCTGCTTCTTCTTCTTGGGGGCGACCTCAGGAGGGTACCAAGCTGCATTGTTGTCGGGGTCTTCGATTGACGTTGCTTGGAAGGCGCACTCGAGGGAGCACACCGCATCTCTTTCTTTCCATGGGACTATGATGATCCCGCCGCTTCCTGGCATCTTGAGGACGTTCTAGCCGTGGTGCGTCACGGCCATGAACTTGGCCAGCGCCGGATACCCGAGGATGGCATTGTATGGTAGACGGATGTGGGCGACATTGAAGTCGATGAGCTCGGTGCGGTAGTTGTCGCGTTGTCCGAAGGTGACGGGGAGGCAGACCTGCCCGATCGGGGTGGTGGGGCCGTTGGTCACTCCTGAGAAAGGCTTGGTGGGCTGAAGCTGATCGTACGACAATTGGAGGTTGTCGAACGTGTCAACGGATAGGACGTTGAGCCCTATGCTGCCATCGATGAGAGTCTTGGTAACTTGCACATTGCTAATGACTGGTGAACAGAGCATCGGGAGGGCGCCAACGGTAGCCGCACACTTGAGCCAATCTGCCGAGCTAAATGTGATGGCGCACTTGGACCATCTAAGCGCGCGTGTGGCCTCGAGCCTGGGGAGGAATGCATTCACTTCGTGAGCGAACTGTTTGAAGATACGCTGTGAGGCTGGGGCTTGAGCTCCGCCCAAGATGCAGGCGATGGCATGCGGCTCCTGGAAGCCCCCAACCCCCTCGTCCTGATGGTGGTCGTCATTCCTTCTTGGTGGTGGCGGTAGTGGAGTGAGACCGGCGTTGTCCTGAGGACGACCCTCACGAGGCTGATCCCTCCAGGCGCCCTCGCGAGACTGATCCTGCCAGCGGTCCTCACGAGGCCGGTCGCGCC
This sequence comes from Triticum monococcum, assembly GCA_034509565.1. Taxonomy (NCBI): domain Eukaryota; kingdom Viridiplantae; phylum Streptophyta; class Magnoliopsida; order Poales; family Poaceae; genus Triticum; species Triticum monococcum. Next base: position 74,452,307 of record CM067843.1, read on the forward strand.
ACTCCTGGCACGGGCCACAGTCATCCCAGCGTCCGCCACCACGCCCTCCTCCTCGGCTGTAGCCCTGGTCGTTCCGCTCTGGGCGTCGACTGAAGCGTCCTTCTCGAATGGCTCTGAGCTCTTGACAGTCACTGGTGTTGTGGCTATACAGGTTATGGAAGGTGCAGAACGGTCGGCTGCCCTTGGATGACTCGGGCTGGTCCTTGCTGCGCTTTGTGTCCGGCTCCGCCGCGAGCACGGCTGCTCCCTTGCGCTTCACATCTTTGTCCTTGGCTTTCTTTTCCACCGGGTCCGCAGCCGGGAACTCAAGGAGGTAGAGGCACCCCTCCTCAGCTCTCGCGCACTTGGTCGCCAGGTTGAATAGCTCCAGAGACATGCACAGCTCCTCATGGATGGCGAGCTCCTCCTTCATCTTGACGTCGCGGACGCCATCAAAGAACGCAGAGATGGTGGCCTCATCCGTCACCTTGGGGATCTTGAGGCGAACATTGTTGAAGCGCTGGATGTAATTCTACAGGGCCTCTCCTGGTTGTTGCTTGACGTGGCGTAGCTCACCCGCAGCCGGTGTGCGGTCGTGAGTGCCATGGAGGTTGGCAACGAAACGGTCGCGTATCTCGTTCCAAGAGGAGATCGAGCCTGGAGGCAAGTTCAGGAGCCAGGAGCGGACACCATCCTTGAGAACCACGGGGAACCAGTTCGCCATGACTTTCTCATCGCCGTTGGCCTTCTCGATGCTCAGCTCCTAGAGCTGCAGGAACTCCACGGGGTCGGGGGTGCCGTCATAGCGAGGAGGCAGATTCGGCTTGAACTTGCTCGGCCAGGCGACGCTGCGCAGCTCAGGGGTGAAGGCGTGGCAGCCGGCTGTGGTCACCGGGACTCTGCGCTGGTGGAGAACTTGTCCTTGACGGGGTCCGCGCACCGCCACTGCAGGCGGCACGCGGTCTTGCCATGGTGGCGCAGGGAGCGCGGGGGTGTTTTCTCGCAGCCGAGGGACTTCTTGGCAGCTTCTTTCTTCTTGCGCGGGCGCCGGATGCGGCGGGTCACGCTGTGGGGCCGCGCGCCTGGGTGCCAAGACTCCATCTTGGGGCAGAGGTGGTGGAGGCGCTCCATGGGCCACGCTGCCTGCGGCTGGCGGAGGGCGAGGTAGCGAGAGGGACGGCGTAGGGGAGCCCCCTATGGCGTTGACAAGCTCGGCGATGCGGTCAATCCAGTCCTTGTAGAGGTCGTCGATAGGGCGGTAGCGCAGGAGCTCGCACGCCATGCACAGAGCATCATGCGTGTCCATGGGAGCACGACAAGCGTGGGACGACGAACCGGCTGGGGTCAGCGATGAAGTGGTGGTGCGGCCGTCCCGCCGCACCGAGGGGTGCAGCCAGGATGCTTGCTGCTCGTTCCCCGTCGGGCCGGTGGTGGCATTGGCGGAAGGCAACGGAGACCGACGGGGTGGCCTGCCGACGGCAGCTGCCTGAGCAATGCGGGCCACGAGGGCAGCCTGGCGCTTAGCGAGAGCGGGGCGAGCATCCGCCATGGAGACGATGAAGCAACGGGATGCGGAGCGATGGAAGGGAAGCTTTGGTGCACCCCTACCAGGCATGCCAAATGTCGGATCTCGGGTTCCGACAAAACCCTTATGTTTGAACACTGGGGTGCGCATGAAGATCTCCCCCTGCCGATCCACGTCCTAGTTTTGCTAAGATCTCAAGGGCTAACTCGACGAACTCGCAACGCTAAGGACACACGATTTATACTGGTTCGGGCCACCGTTGTGGTGTAATACCCTACTCTAGTGTGGTGGTGGTGGATTGCCTCTTGGGCTGAGGATAAATAGTACAAGGGGAAGAGCAACCTCTTGAGGAGAGGTGTTCTTGTGCTTGGTGAACTTGTGGTTGTTCAGATCTCTCTTTTTTTTCTCCAGCTATGGTGGTGGCTAGTCCTATTTATAGAGGCCCTTGTCCTCTCCCCAAATATTGAGCGGGAAGGGAGCCAACAACGGCCAATTTGAAAGGGTACAACTAGTATAGCTTATCCTAACAAAAGTAGTCTGCGCCTGCAAAAGGCTCTGGTGGTGACGCCGTCTTGGGCTCCATGGTGACCTCCGTCTTGCCGTCCTGCTGGTCATGCTCTCGTTGCACTGATATGGAAACCTTTTTGATTGACGCCTCAGTACTCCGCGCATGCGCTTGCTTCCTTAGCACCAAAGAGGAAACAAGGACACTGTGCGCGCTGACGCCCGCCTGGTGCCCGCCTGACCTTGGTCGTCATGGCTCACATCACTGGAACCTCGCGAGGTTTGTCTCGCCTTGGTCTCTCCGCCCCTCGCGAGCCAGCCTAGTGAGGCCGCTCCTGAGGCGGTCTTGTGTCATCTGCCTCACGAGGCTTGTCCCCTCGTGAGGGTCTTGGGTGCTTGTTAGTGAAGATAGGCCGTTCGGGCCCGCTCGCAGAGCCACGCCGTGGGTCCCAGGCAGGCAAGTCTGGGTACCCCCGTTCCCAGAATGCCGACGGGACTGGGCATCCCGGTTAGTAGCCATTTTCTCGTCAATGAGGAGCGGAGTCCACTCCTCTTGAGAATAACCCACCTAGCATGGAAGATATAGACAACCCTAGTTGATACATGAGCTATTCGAGCATACAAAATAGAATTTCATTTGAAGATTTAGAGTTTGGCACATAAAAAATTACTTGGAACGGCAGGTAGATACCGCATATAGGTAGGTATTGTGGACTCATCTGGAATAACTTTTGGGGTTTATGGAAGTGGATGCACAAGCAGTATTCCCTCTTAGTACAAGTGAAGGCTAGAAAGAGACTGGGAAGCGACCAGCTAGAGAGCGACAATAGTCATGAACATGCATTAAAATTAATCAACACTGAGAGCAAGCATGAGTAGGATATAATTCACCATGAACATAAATATTGTGGAGGCTATGTTGATTTTGTTTCAACTACATGCGTGAACATGTGCCAAGTCAAGCCACTCGAATCGTCCAAAGGAGGATACCACCCTATCATACCACATCACAACCATTTTAATAGCATGTTGGCACGCAAGGTAAACCATTATAAACTCCTAGCTGATTAAGCATGGCATGAGCAACTATAATCTCTAATTGTCATTGCAAACATGTTTCATTCATAATAGGCTGAATCAGGAACGATGAACTAATCACATTTACAAAAACAAGATAGGTCGAGTTCATACCTGCTTTTCTCATCTCAATCAGTTCCTCATATATTGTCATTATTGCCTTTCACTTGCACGACTGAATGGTGTGGATAATAATAATAGTGCACGTGCATTGGACTAAGCTGGAATCTGCAAGCATTCAATACACAGGAGAAGACAAGGTAATATGGGCTCTTGGTTAAATCAACAATAATGCATATGAGAGCCACTCAACATTTTCATCATGGTCTTCTCCTCTCAACCCCCAAAGAAAAGAAACAAAACTATTTACACGTGAAAGCTCCCAACAAGCAAAAGAAAAATGAGAGCTCCTTTTGGATTTTCTTTTTAATTACTACTACTACAAGCATGGAAAGTAAACTAGCTAAAAGCTACAACTATTTTTTTGTTTTTCTTAAGGTTTTTCAAACGCACAAGAAGAAGGCTGGAAAAGAAAATTAAACTAGCCTGGAGAGTACAATGAAAAAGTATGAGCACCGACAACTGGCGTGAGTGTGTGAACATGAATGTAATGTCGGTGAGAAATATGTACTCCCCCAAGCTTAGGCTTTTGGCCTAAGTTGGTCTATGTCCACGGCTGGCCTGGCAGATATCCGAAGTTGTAACTGGGGTCGTACTGAGATGCAGCGGCTATTGCCTCACGAGCTGCAGCTTGGAGGCGAGCTGCCTCCATCCTCCTATCATACTCGTTCGCCTCCTCACTGGTTATAACATATCTCCCTTTTATCTAAAAGTCAAAGAAAGCAGGAGCAGGGAGAGCAACATGGACAGTGCGATGTTTGTCAAAGATTAGTCGGTATTGGAGGAACTGTTCATTCCTCTCAACAAACTGATGACGAACCATAGCATTATAATCTATATAAGCAGGAGGCAATTCAATATCACTCTCATGTATGGGTATCTCATGAAAATTAGCTACACGAGTTGCATAAATTCCACCAAACAAGTCTCCACTTATACTATTAAGATGCAACCTACATGCAACAATAGCCCCCAAGTTATATTCTTTATCACCTAATACCGCACTCTTGAAGACACTAAGATCTAGAACGCACATGTGACAAGCCTCATCTTTACCGTTAATGCATCTACCCACGAACAGAGAAAAATAATATATCGAAGGAAAATGAATGCTCCCTATGGTAGCTTGTGTGATTTCCCTAGATCCCCCACAGTAATACTAGCAAGAAAGTCTTTATATTCAGATTTGCGAGGTTCACTAACATTGCCCCAGTGCGGAAGTTTACAAGCAGTATTAAAATCTTCTAGGTCCATGGTATATGATTTATCATAAAGATCAAATAGGACAGTGTGACAATTGCGCGAGGATGTAAATTTAAACCTTGTCACAAATAAATCAGTTAGGTAGCGGTATTGCGGGCACTTATCTGACACGAAGCCCTCAAGATTAGCGTTACGCACATACGCGTCAAATTCTTCCTTGATGCCTGCACGGATCATAAACTCCTCTGACGGCCATTCGCAAGGCCGCGCTTGAGCTTCCCTCGGTAATTCATAGTCCGGCTCACGTATAGCGAGCCTAGGTGCCTACTTCCTTGAGGAACCACCTTGGTACAGTTTCCTAAACATATTTCTTCTTATGAAAAATTTCTGAAATTTTTAGTGACTCAAAATAAAAGTGAACCAAACTCAATCAGATTGATAGCAACTACTCCTACAAGTGCCTAGAGGCCATATCAGGCATTAAAACTATTTTTGACCTCATAAATTTGACATGCAAGCTCAAGAACATGGTCACCTAAGAAGCAAAAATTTGCAATAAATAAAGAACTAGAACAAAAACTAATTGGACCATTGGAGGAGTCACATACCGAAAAACAGTCCCCAAAGCAGTTTTGTGAATGGAGCTTTGAGCAAGGAGATCGAAAATGGCAGCAAGATGAGCTAGAAATCGGGTTTGAGCCGGTGGATGATTTTTTCTGGAGGAAGACGAAGTGTGTGAGTGCAAGAATAAGTGGAGGGGCCCACGTGGGGTCCATGAGGCATGGGGCGCACCCTAGGGAGGTGGGCACGCCCTCCACCCTTGTGGGCACATTGTGGGTCCCCCTGCTGTGTTCTCAGTGCCAAATATTCTTAAATATTCTAGAAAAATCATATTAAATTTTCAGGACATTTGGAGAACTTTTATTTTCAGGGTATTTTTTATTGCAAGGATAATTCAGAAAACAGACAGAAAATACTATTTTTGCTTTATTTAATCTAAATAACAAAAATTAGAAGGATGGTACAGAGATTTGTGCTTTCTAACTTCATCCATCTCATGCTCATCAAAAGGAATCCACTAACACGGTTGATCAAGTCTTGTTAACAAACTCTTTTCGAATAACATGAAACCGGAGAATTTTCGAATAACACTAAGTTACCTCGACGGGGATATGCATGTCCCCAACAATAAGAATATCATATTTCTTCTTGGCAGTATGAAGAGGGAATTCAAAACCTCCAATAGTAATCGTTGAAGTTTTTTTTCAAATAGAATTAATACTGTGGACTTGAGGTTGTTTCCTCGAAAAGTGTACTGTATGCTCATTACCATTAATATGAAAAGTGAAATTGCCTTTGTTCCAATCAATAACAGCCCCTGCAGTATTCAAAAAGGGTCTACCAAGAATAATAGACATACTATCATCCTCGGTAATATCAAGAATAACAAAGTCCGCTAAATAGTAACGTTCGCAACCACATCAGGCACATCCTCACAAATACCGACAGGTATAGCAGTGGATCTATCAGCCATTTGCAAAGATATTTTAGTAGGTGTCAACTTATTCAAATCAAGTCTACGATATAAAGAGAGAGGCATAACACTAACACCGGCTCCAAGATCACATAAAGCAGTTTTAACATAGTTTCTTTTAATGGAGCATGGTATAGTTGGTACTCCTCGATCTCCAAGTTTATTTGGTATTCCACCCTCAAAAGTATAATTAACAAGCAGAGTGGAAATTTTAGCTTCCGGTATCTTTCTTTTATTTGTGACTATATCCTTCATGTACTTATCATAAGGATTCATTTTAAGCATATATGTCAAACGCATACACAAAAAGATAGGTCTAATCATTTCAGCAAAGCGTTCAAAATCCTTTTTCTTGGATGGTTTAGGAGGAAAAGGCATGGGTTTCTGAACCCATGGTTCTCTTTCTTTACCGTGCTTCCTAGCAACAAAGTCTCTCTTATCATAACGTTGATTCTTTGATTGTGGGTTATCAAGATCAACATCAGGTTCAATCTCTACATCATTGTCATTGCTAGGTTGAGCATCAACATAAACATCATCATTAACATTATCCTAGGTTCATGTTCATTACTAGATTGTGTTTCAGCATCAGAAATAGAAATATCATTGGGATTCTCAGGTGTGTCAACAACAGGTTCACTAGAAGCATGCAATGTCCTATCATTTTTTTTTTCTTCTTCTTAGAAGAACTAGGTGCATCAACATTAGTTCTCTGAGAATCTTGCTCAATTCTCTTAGGGTGGCCCTCAGGATACAAAGGTTCCTGAGTCAATTTACCCCCTCTAGTCATAACTCTAACGACATTATCATTTTTATTATTATTTAATTCATTGAGCAAATCATTTTGAGCCTTAAGTACTTGTTCTACTTGAGGGGTAACCATAGAAGCATGTTTACTAATAAGTTTAAGTTCACCTTTAACTCCAAACATATAATCACTCAAGTGTTCAATCATATAAGCATTATGTTTCAATTGTTTACTAACATAAGCATTGAAGTATTCTTGTTTAACCATAAAATTATCAAACTCATCCAAGCATTGGCTAGCAAACTTAGTAGATGGGATTTCACCCTTATCAAATCTATAGACAGAATTTACCTTTACTACCTGTGTCGGGTTATCAAGACCATGTATTTCTTAAATAGTTGGTAAATTCTTAACATCTCAGCTTTAATACCTTTTTCTTTCATAGATTTCTTTGCCTCTTGCATATCTTCAGGACTGAGAAATAGAATACTCCTTTTCTTCGGAGTTGGCTTAGGAGTTGGTTTAGGAAGTGTCCAATCATTTTCAATACTCAACATATTATTCAATAGCAATTCAGCTTGATCAAAAGTTCTTTCCCTGAAAACACGACCAACACAACTATCCAGGTGGTCTCTAGAAGCATCGTTTAGTCCATTATAAAAGATATCAAGTATTTCATTTTTCTTGAGAGGATGATCAGGCAAAGCATTAAGTAATTAGAGAAGCCTCCGCCAAGCTCGTGGGAGACTCTCTTCTTCAATTTGCACAAAGTTATATATTTCCCTAAAGGGTGCTTGTTTCTTATGAGCGGGGAAATATTTAGCAGAGAAGTAATAAATCATATCCTGGGGACTATGCACACAACCAGGATCAAGAGAATTAAACCATGTTTTAGCATCACCCTTTAATGAGAACGAAAATAACTTAAGGATAAAGTAATAGCGAGTTTTCTTATCATTAGTGAACAGGGTGGCTATATCATTTAATTTAGTAAGATGCGCCACAACAGTTTTAGATTCATAGCCATGAAAAGGATCATACTCAACCAAAGTAATTAACTCAGGATCGACAGAGAAATGATAATCCATATTAGAGATACAGATAGGTGAAGTAGCAAAATCAGGGTCGTATTTCATTCTGGCATTCAAAGATTTTTCTAAGAGCTTAGCTAACAGTCTCTTGAGATCATATCTATCATTGTAAGCTAAAAAGTCTCTAGCAATTTCTATATCCATAACATAACCCTCGGGTACAATAGGCAATTCAAATCTAGGGGGAGAATCTCCATCATCACTTTCATCAACATTATCAGTTTCGATAATTTCATTCTCTCTAACCCTAGCAAGTTGTTCATCAAGAAATTCACCTAGTGGCATAGTATTATCAAGCATAGAAGTAGTTTCATCATAAGAATCATGCAAAGCAGAAGTGCCATCATCGATAACATGCGACATATCAGAATAAATAGCAGGAGTAGGTGTCGCAAGTTTACTCATAACAGAAGGTGAATCAAGTGCAGAGCTAGATGGGAGTTCCTTACCTCCCCTCGTAGTTGAGGGAAAAATCTTGGTTGTTTCATCTTTCAAGTTCTTCATACTGATCAACATATATAAATCCCAAGTGACTCAAAGAATAAAGCTATGCTCCTCGGCAATGGCACAAGAAAATAGTCTTGATAACCCATAGGTATAGGGGATCGCAACAGTTTTCGAGGGTAGAGTATTCAACCCAAATTTATTGATTCAACACAAGGGGAGCCAAAGAATATTCTCAAGTATTAACAGTTGAGTTGTCAATTCAACCACACCTGAAAGACTTAATATCTGCAGCAAAGTATTTAGTAGCAAAGTAATATGGAAGTAACGGTAACAGCGGCATTAACATTTAGTGAATACATGAACTCCTCAAACTACGGTCATCACCGGTAAGTATCCTGATTATTGTCACTTCGGTGTCAACGGATCATAACACATAATAGGTGACTATTGACTTGCAAAATAGGATCAAGAACTCACATATATTCATGGAAACATAATAGGTTCAGATCTGAAATCATGGCACTCGGGCCCTAGTGACAAGCATTAAGCATAGCAAAGTCATAGCAACATCAATCTCAGAACATAATGGATACTAGGGATAAAACCCTAATAAAACTAACTCGATTACATGATAAATCTCATCCAACCCATCACTGTCCAGCAAGCCTATGATGGAATTACTCACGCATGGAGGTGAGCATCATGAAATTGGTGATGGAGCAAGGTTGATGATGACAATGGCGACAGATTCCCCTCTCCAGAGCCCCGAACGGACTCCAGATCAACCCTCCCGAGAGAGATTAGGGCTTGGCGGCGGCTCCGTACCGTAAAACGCGATGAATCCTTCTCCTTGATTTTTTCTCCCCAGACGTGAATATATAGAGTTGGAGTTGAGGTCGATGGAGCATCAGGGGGCCCACGAGGTAGGGGGCGCACCCCCACCCTCGTGGACAGGGTGTGGGCCCCTAACGTTGATTATTTCGCCAGTATTTTTTTGTATATTCCAGAAATATTATCCATGAAGTTTCAGGTCATTCCGAGAACTTTTATCTCTACACAAAAATAACACCATGGCAATTCTGCTGAAAACAACGTCAGTCCAGGTTAGTTCCATTCAAATCATGCAAGTTAGAGTCCAAAACAAGGTCAAAAGTGTTTGGAAAAGTAGATACGATGGAGACATATCACACCGCTGCCTCGCGATCGGATTCGGTGAATCTGTTTGCTCCATGGCCCAGAGGAGCAGCTCTATGTACTCTGGCGTGAATCCCTTTGGGAGTATCGCCGCCTTTTTGCTCTATTGCAGATATTTGGCCATGGATGTCGCCATCGCTACTACTTGGTCCGTGTTGTTGAACCAAGACTGTACCTCCAACATCCTAGCTAGCTTCACAGGGTCGCTATCTACGATCCTCGTGTATTGGTTGTACTCCTACATCGATCTACTTCTCCACAACACCTACACTCGCCGGCGGTGGTTTTTGAATGGAAGAGGAGAGGAGCAGCGCTAGTTTTGGATTAGAACAGGAGAGGAGCGGCGCTGGTTTTGGATTGGAACAGGAGAGGAGGGCGGTGGTTTTGAAATGGGAGAGGAGAGGAGCGGCGCTGGATTTAGATTGGAACATGAGAGGAGGGGTGGTGGTTTAAGAGGAGAGGAGCAGCGCTGGTCTTGGAAGTATTTTTTTGTTTTGCATATTTTGGGTCATAGTTTGACCATGTAGTGTATTTGACAAGCAAAATGTGAATGCATGTCACCAAAAATTGTATCATTTGGTTCGTATCTGAATGTACTTTCAAATTATATAATTTTTGCAACATATAACATATATTTTATTTGTGAAAATCATGGTAAATTATGACCCAAAATAAAAGGGAGACTAGTTAATGTGGGGTCGCTTTCTTAATTGAAGGGTAAATTGATTTTGATTTTGATCTAGTCACAGCGCACCGGCTAATACGTCTCCAACGTATCTATAATTTTTTATTGCTCCATGCTATTATATTATCTGTTTTGGATATTTTATATGCATTAATATGCTATTTTATATGATTATTGGGACTAACCTATTAACCTAGAGCCAAGTGCTACTTTCTATTTTTCCTTGTTTTAGAGTTCCGTAGAAAAGGAATATAAAACGGAGTCCAAACTGAATAAAACTTTCGTCGTGATTTTTCTTGGACCAGAAGACAACCGGGAGACTTGGAGTACAAGTCAGAGGAGCCTCGAGGTGGCCACAAGGGTGGAGGGCGCGCCCTCCGACCTTGTGGGCCCCTCATAGCTCCCCTGACCTAATTCTTTCGCGTATATATACTATTATACCCCGAAAACATCCAGGGGAGCCACGAAACCACTTTTCCATCACTGTAACCTTCTGTACCCGTGAGATCCCATCTTGAGGCCTTTTCCGGCAACCTGCCGGAGGGGGAGTCGGTCTCGGAGCGCTTCTACATCAACATCATTGCCTCTTCGATGAAGTGTGAGTAGTTTACTTCAGACCTATGGTCCATAGCTAGTAGCTAGATGTCTTCTTCTCTCTCTTTGATTCTCAATACAAAGTTCCCCTCGGTATTCTTGGAGATCTATTCAATGTAATACTCTTTTGCGGTGTGTTTGCCGAGAGCCGATGAATTGTGGATTTATGATCCTCTTATCTATGAATATTATTTGAATCTCCTCTGAATTCTTATACGCATGATTTGATATCTTTGCAAGTCTCTTCGAACTATCAATTTGGTTTGACCAACTAGATTGGTTTTTCTTGCAATGGGAGAAGTGCTTAGCTTTGGGTTCAATCTTGCGGTGTCCTTTCCCAGTGACAGTAGGGGCAGCAAGGCACGTATTGTATTGTTGTCATCGAGGATAAAAAGATGGGGTTTTCACCATATTGCTTGAGTTAATCCTGCTACATCATGTCATCTTGCTTAATGTGTTACTCTGTTCTTATGAACTTAATACTCTAGATGGAGGCAGGAGTCGATCGATGTGTGGAGTAATAGTAGTAGATGCAGAATCGTTTCGATCTACTTGACACGAACGTGATGCCTATATTCATGATCATTGCCTTAGATAACGTCATAACTTTGCGCTTTTCTATCAATTGCTCGTCAGTAATTTGTTCACCCACCGTAATAATTTCTATCTTGAGAGAAGCCTCTAGTGAAACCTATGGCCCCGGGGTCTATTTTACATTATATTAGTTTCCCGTCAACTTGCCAATTTCGGTCGTCGTTCCCTTACTTTACAATCTTTTACTTTTCGTTCCATAAACCAAAAATATTGCTTTACCGTTTATCCACCTCTATCAGATCTCATATTGCGAATAACCGGACAATTCTTCGCGATGCTTGTTTCTCCCAAGGGGCGTTAAATGCCTTCAACTCGGGAGATGCGTACCTCCGTGCCGCTCAAAATGGTCTAGCCAGAGCCATAGAGCAATATGTAAAAGACATACGGGTAAGAAAATTTTGGTAATTATATATATATATATATATATATACCAGTAGCCCCCGAGACTTGAAACGGTTAGAATAACTAATTTAAGGATCATTTGTTATGCAGGTTCTTACAAAAAAGAATTCCCTACTGTCCAAGGAGCTGGAAGAGTGCAAAGCCCAACTTGAGGCCGCATTAGCCGCAGCAGGGGAGCCCAAGGAGACCCCCTCTGGTAATATACACTTCGAAAGATAAGTATTTTGCGAAGCACGGCATGGGTGCAAATCTGACAAATGAATTTGCAGATGGCGCTGGATTGAATCCGGAAAGGCAACACCTCCTACGCCAGCAAAAGGCTAGTGAGAAGGTGCTGACAAAGGTGAGGCGGGAGAAGAATGATCTCCAAGATGCCAACACCAAGCTGGGCGTCGAGCTGAAAGATGTTCGTGCCCAGCTGCCAGACTCCGTGAAGGAGAATCAGGGGCTTCAACGCGGCATATTTAGTAAGTGCTTGAACGAACCTTTGAAAGAAAGTTCGGCGGGGAAGTCGACTAACAGAGCAATGTCTATAGGTGTGCTAACAGGTCGTCCTGCAGAGGAGATGCCCGGTTCTACGGGTGACCTTCTTCCCGAGCTATCACAACTGCTCGATCGAGTTCGGCAGGCGATGCAAGGCGTTGCCCAGGCCCTGTGGCCATCCGTCTCCATGCCCGAAGGTCTTGGAGAGCTTGCGGAGAAGCTAAAGGGAGCACGGCGGCGCTTCCGATTGTGGAAGATATCGGCCTGCCGTCAAGGCGCTAGGGAGGCCTGGGCCATGGTGAAGACGCGGTACACAAAGGCTGACCCCAACCACATGGCCGAGGTCGGTCCTGTAGGGTCTGATGGGAAGGAGATCCCTGTAAGCTTAGTATACGGCCAAGTAGAGTTGGCCGCAAAGTATTCCCAGCAGGACTGTAAATTAGACAGCCCGTTAGATGGTATTGAAGAGGAATACAATCAGTCAAAATGACTATGTAATTTAATTGACATTTATAATGCCTTCTAGCTGGATTGTAGATAATTTGTCATGGCCGACCTTTTCGCTTCAGCCTCGGGACCTGACAGTCCGGAGTGTGTCCGAATTCCCATGTGGTTATATAGGAACCGGGGAATGCATGGAGACTAGGCGTAGTGGTCATTAGTGCGTGAACAGACAAGTGCACGAATAGTTATGTTATATTACATGGTAAGTAAGAAACATCTTCCAGGGAGAATAGTTCCGTTAGGGGTTCCTTTCCCTGGGAGGCATGCCCTAAGGTGCATGTCCATGCTGCGAAAAGAAACGCAGGAAAAACATCTGGGGGCGTATAGAAAAATAAAAAGATCATCTTTAGTTCACCGACCGAATATTCCCTTAAGAACGCCACCTTTCGGCTTCACCCAGTCTGAGGCACACGTCTGGCTGACCCGGCAGTAACAATCACAGAGGTGCTCCCTTTACCACCTAGCCGAACAATCGGGAACATAGGGGTAAGCACAGGAGCCAGGCAACCCAGCTTGGCCAAAACTTAAGTCATATTGATGCATATAATGGTGAATAAAAGGTACATGCGGAACTGTGACACATGTGTTGGGCATGAAGCCCGTATAAATAAGATTCTGTTTAAAGAAGCCCCCAGGTTTAATGAGCGCGAATAGCGCGTCATTTTGTTAGCCTTTAAAGGCTATAAGAGAGAGAGAGAGAGAAGAAGAAGAGGAATGTAAGACAGAAAGTATATAAAAAATGGACAGAGGAAGGAGACAAACACAGAGTCCGGCGCTAGGCATAGAATCTTCGGAGACGGGCTGCGTTCCATGGGTTCGGCTCGAGTCGGTTATCCGATGCATCCCGCAGGCAGCACGCTCCACCAGTTAGGACTTGGTCAATTATGAAGGGACCTTCCCACTTGGGCTTGAGTTTGTCCTTTTTCTTGTCCGGTAGTCGTAGAACTAATTCGCCAACGTTGTAATTTTTGGCTCGTACTTCTCTGCTTTGGTATCTTCGAGCCTACTGTTGATAGAATGCGGAACGGGCTTTTGCCACGTCATGCTCCTCCTCCAATGCGTCCAAGATGTCCTGCCGATCGAGCTCGGCTTCTCTTTCTTCGTACATGCGCACTCAAGGTGAGTCATGAATTATGTCGCAAGGCAAAACTGCCTCTGCGCCGTACACCATAAAGAATGGTGTGTATCCGGTGGTGCGATTCGGCGTGGTCCGCAGCCCCCAGAGTACGGAGTCGAGCTCCTCTACCCAGTGCGTGTTAGATTCCTTGAGGGACCGCACTAATCTGGGTTTGATGCCGCTCATGATAAGACCATTTGCATGTTCGACCTGGCCGTTAGTTTGTGGGTGATAGACGGAAGCCTAATCGAGCTTGATGCCCATGTTTTTGCACCAGAGTTTTACCTCGTCGGCCGTAAAGTTCGTGCCGTTATCCATGATGATGCTGTGGGGGACGCCGTAACGGTGTACAACCCCGGATATAAAGTCTATCACCGGTCCAGATTCGGCCGTCTTAACAGGCTTGGCTTCTATCCATTTGGTGAACTTATCCACCATGACCAGTAAGTATTTTTGCTTGTGGGTTCCGCCTTTAAGGGGTCCAACCATGTCAAGCCCCCAAGCCGTGAAAGGCCAAGTGATGGGGATAGTTTGGAGGGCGGTGGGTGGCATATGGCTTTGGTTTGCAAAGAGCTAGCAACCGGTGCATCGTTGGACTAAGTCCTGGGCGTCTGCCCAGGCTGTCGGCCAATAAAAGCATGTACGGAAGGCCTTGCTTACAAGGGACCGAGCTGCCGCGTGATGACCGCCAAGTCCGGCATGAATTTCAGCCAGGAGGTTCCGCCCTTCCTCTTCGGAGATGCACCTTTGAAGGACTCCGGTAGTGATTTTCTTATAAAGCTCTCCCTCGTGGACTTTGTAAGCTTTGGATCGCCGCACTATGCAGCGTGCCTCATTTTGGTCCTCGGGGAGTTCCTGCCTAGTATGGTAGGCGAGGAATGGTTCTGTCCACGGGGCGATAACGGCCATTATTACGTGGGCTGACGGTGTTATTTCATTGGCAGAGCCTCCGATTGTGTCGGAATGTTCGGTGTCGGGCAGTGCGGTTGGGTCCGGGCTGTTATTGTTTGGCTCCCCTTCCCATACTACGGATGGCTTGAACAGCTTTTCCAAAAAGATGTTGGGGGGGGACTACATCGCGTTTTGCGCCGATGCGTGCCAGGACATCTGCCGCCTGATTATTTTCCCGGGCTACATGGTGGAATTCAAGCCCTTCGAACTAAGCTGACATTTTTAGGACGGCGTTGTGGTAAGCTGCCATTTCTGGATCCTTGGCATCGAAGTCTCCATTTATTTGGGATATTGCGAGGTTCGAGTCCCTGCGCACCTCTAGGCGTTGAATGCCCATGGATACTGCCATCCGGAGACCATGTAAAAGGGCCTCATATTTGGCTGCATTGTTGGAGTCTGTGTACATAATCTGGAGTACATATTGAACTGTGTCTCCTGTGGGGGACGTCAAAACGACGCCAGCCCCCAGTTCGGCCAACATCTTGGAGCCGTCGAAATGCATGATCCAATTTGAATATGTGCCGTCTCTTTAGGGAGTTCGGCCTCCGTCCATTATGCGACGAAGTCGGCCAAGACTTGCGACTTGATGGCTCGCCGTGGCTTATAAGTTATGTCAAATGGGAGGAGCTCAATGGCCCATTTTGCAATCTGGCCCGTTGCGTCACGGTTGTTTACAATATTGTTAAGTGGTACTTCCGAGGCTACTGTTATCGAACACTCTTGAAAGTAGTGTCGTAGCTTCTGGGATTCTATGAATACCGCGTACGCAATCTTTTTATAATGTGGGTACCGTGATTTGCAGGGAGTGAGGACAGTGGACACATAATAGACAGGCTTTTGAAGGGTGAATTTGTGTCCGT
Source organism: Triticum monococcum (assembly GCA_034509565.1). Taxonomy (NCBI): domain Eukaryota; kingdom Viridiplantae; phylum Streptophyta; class Magnoliopsida; order Poales; family Poaceae; genus Triticum; species Triticum monococcum. The sequence continues at coordinate 74,467,919 of CM067843.1, forward strand.
CCGCTTCTCATTCGACGAGGAGCACTGCGCTTACAACCTGATGTGTTGCTGCAATGTATAATAGCATTGGTTCGCCAATGTTTGGCGCGGCCAGGACTGGGTTTGTTGCCAGTATGGCTTTTATTTCATCGAGTCCGGCCGTGGCTGCATCCGTCCATTCAAAGTGTTCGGTGTGCCGAAGGAGGCGGTAAAGGGGTAGGGCCTTTTCTCCCAAGCGGGAGATAAAGCGGCTTAGAGCCGCCACGCATCCGGTTAACTTTTGTATTTGTTTGAGGTCCTTTGGGATATCCAGTTGCGAGAGAGCTCGGATCTTGGCTGGATTTGCTTCAATTCCTCTACCGGATACAATGAAGCCCAAGAGCTTTCCGGCTGCAACGCCGAAAACGCATTTTTCCGGGTTGAGCTTGATGTCGTATGTTCGGAGGTTATCAAATGTGAGCCTCAAGTCGTCTACTAGAGATTCGACATGTCTTGTTTTGACGACCACATCATCTACATATGCCTCCACTGTTTTTGCCGATCTGGTTTGCCAGACATGTCTGAATCATGCGCTGATATGTTGCGCCGGCGTCTTTGAGCCCGAAGGGCATCGTGTTGAAGCCGAATGGGCCGTATGGTGTGATAAATGTCGTTGCGGCTTGGTCTGGTTCTGCCATCTTGATTTGATGGTAGCCGGAATGTGCGTCGAGGAAACACAATGAATCGTGTCCTGCGGTAGCGTCGATAATTTGATCGATGCGGGGGAGGGGGAAGGGATCCTTTGGCCAAGCCTTGTTAAGGTCTTTAAAATCAACACACAGGCGCCAGGATTTGTCCTTCTTTGGTACCATCACCAGGTTTGCTAGCCAGTCCGGATGTTTTATATCTCTGATGAATCCGGCCTCCAATAGCTTTGCTAGCTCCTCTCCCATGGCCTGTCTCTTAGGTTCGGAAAAACGCCGAAGAGCCTGTTTGACATGTTTGAATCATGTTTGTATATTTAAGCTGTGCTCGGCCAGCCTGCGTGGGATTCCTGGCATGTCTGAAGGGTGCCAAGCGAAAATGTCCCAGTTCTCTCGTAGGAACTCTCACAGTGTGGCGTCTACATCAGGGTTTAACTGTGCCCCGATGGAAGCTGTTTTATTGGGGTCCGTTGGATGGACCTGGAATTTGACAATTTCGTCCGCCGGTTTAAAGGAGGTGGACTTGGATCTTTTATCGAGTATCACATCGTCCCTATTCGCCGTGGAGCGCAGCGCAGTCAGTTCCTCAGCCGCTAGGGCTTCAGATAGCGCCTCGAGGGCCAGTGCGGCTGTCTTGTTTTCGGCACGGAGTGCTATGTCCGGATCACTAGCGAGAGTGATGATCCCGTTAGGCCCGGGCATCTTGAGCTTCATGTACCCGTAATGGGGTATTGCTTGGAAGATTGTAAATGCTTCCCGCCCTAGCAGAGCGTGATAACCGCTGCTGAACGGAGCCACATGGAACGTGACCCCTTCGGACCTGTAATTATCCGGCGTGCCGAACACCACATCTAGTGTGATTTTTCCTGTACAGCGCGCTTCCCGACTGGGGATTGTTCCTCTAAAGGTTGTGCTGCTTCGCTCAATGCGGTTCCAGTCTATTTCCATTTTTTGAAGGGTTTCCTCATAAATGAGGTTCAATCCGCTGCCGCCATCCATGAGTACCTTGGTAAGACGAAAGCCGTCCACTATTGGACTGAGGACCAATGCGGTTGGTGCTCGGGCTGTTCGGAATTTAGGTTCATCACTGGCGTTAAAGGTAATAGCCGTGTCACTCCATGGGTTTATTGTTGCTACTTGGTAGACTTCGGCAAGGCTACGGAGTGTCCGTTTTCGCATATTATTTGATTCGAAAGTCTCGAAGACTGTTAATACCGTACTGGTGTCTCTGGGGTGGCTTTCTGTGGCCTCCAAAATTAGGAGATTTTCGCCAATTTGGCCACCTACCGGAGTATCCAACATGCTCTCAGGCTGTGAGTTGGTGTGGCTTCCTCTGTACTGTGAATTTTACAGGGTCCATTGAGCCATCCTTCCAGTACGATTCCCTGCCCTGTAGAGGGTTTTTGCTTTTTAGTGCTTGACCCGGGTGTCTGGTGATGATGCACCCTTTTATTTCGGACTGGGTTTGTATTCAGGGCCGGATTGTCCCAAAATTTTATTTTGGTTTTCCAGGCGCTTTCCATCGCACAGTACTTTCGTACAATGGACGCCAAGTCAGCAAAGCATGTAATGTCACGGCGACTTATTGCGTTGAGTATTCCCTTGTCCGTGCAATTATTGCAGAAGATTGAGATTGCGTCTTCCTCGCGGCAGTCCCTTAGCCTGTTCTTAACCAGGAGGAATCTGGCCCAGTAATGATGTACTGTTTCATCAGACTCTTGCCTGATTTTGGATAGACCGCTTATGTTGGGGTGGGTGGGTGGAATTAAATCCGAAGCCTCACCCCATCTGAGGCTCAGAGGCCGAGGAATTTTCGAACTCGAAAATTTCGATTCCTGGATGTTGTCCAATGAATCCAGCCCATCGCCTGACTCTAAGTTCAGTCTTGAGTGATATCCTCCCCTCCGCGGGTATCCGGCTTCGAGGGATCGGGAATCCGGACGTAGCGAGTCCTTAAGATAGATGAAGGGTCGCCGCACTGTCCCTCTACCACAGCAACGTGATGGGTGACTTGGGGAGAGTTAATCTCTCTCAGATCGGGTTTAGGCCCAATCTGGTCATAATCCGTAGCGACTCCCAGGGCAGCGAAGCGATCCAAGAGCTCGTTTATGGAGGAGAGCTCCATTGGATCTAACTGCTCGGCGAGTTCCGAGCTGACATGAAGATTGTTTTCGATGGCTCGAGAGGTCATCATCGGCGCAGAAGCCGAACAGGCGGTCATAAGAAAACCACCTAGCCGGAGGGTTTGGCCGACAGCCAAAGCTCCCTTAGCAACGGTGCCGTCTTTAAAGACGGGGCGAGGCATCCTTCCTGATGGCGACGACACAGAGGAACTCTCAATGAAAGCACCAATGTTGGTGTCAAAACCGGCAGATCTCGAGTAGGGGGTCCCGAACTGTGCATCTAGGCCGGATGGTAACAGGAGGCAAGGGACACGAAGTTTTACCTAGGTTCGGGCCCTCTCGATGGAGGTAAAACCCTACGTCCTGGTTGATTAAAATTGATGATATGGGTAGTACAAGAGTAGATCTACCACGAGATCAGAGAGGCTAAAGCCTAGAAGCTAGCCTATGGTATGATTGTTGTTGTGTATATCGGCCTACGGACTAAACCCCTCCGGTTTATATAGACACCGGAGAGGGTTAGGGTTACACAAAGTCGGTTACAATGGTAGGAGATCTACATATCCGTATCGCCAAGCTTGCCTTCCACGCCAAGGAAAGTCCCTTCCGGACACGGGACGGAGTCTTCAATCTTGTATCTTCATAGTCCATGAGTTCGGCTGAAGGTATAGTCCGGCTATATGAACACCCCTTTATCCAGGACTCCCTCAGTCGCCTTCGCAGACTCACGCACAGCTGTACGAATCGTCAAAACTTGCATCTCCTTATAGTATTCATCAACTGATTTCGTACCTTGCACTAGACGACATAGTCTACTATGAAGCTGGCGAGTGTAGTAAGCAGGCACAAAACGTTCCCTCTTGATTCGCTTCATGTCAGCCCATGTTGCTAGTCGCTCGTGAGTACGGTTCTTATTATCCCACCATACAAGAGCATACTTTGTAAATTCCATAGATGCAACATGAACCTTCTTCTCTTCAGAGTAGTTGTGACCATCAAAAATCTGATTTACGCACATCTCCCACTCCAAATATTTCTCTGGGTCAGCACAACGTCCAGAGAATTCAGGTATGGTTATCTTGATTCGACCCAAACCATCATCCTCGTGGGCACCATTGCCACCATAGTCACGGCGCTGCCCAGCATGGAGGTGAGCCCCAGCATCATGCCGTGGTCGGTGAGGTAAGCCTCCACGGGCATCGGAATCCTCGGAAAAATCACCATCATCGTCATTGTCGCGGTCACGACGTCGTCGTGGTGAGCGGGACTGTCGGGGTGCCACATCTCTCGCCTGAAGGCGCTGAACTGCTGCGGTGAGCCGATTAAGACTCACAGTCACCACCTGTAGACTATCAGTGCGCTGTCGGTTGCTGGCAGTCAAACGCTCATTCAACCTATCCTCGACGCCAACAATATTTGCAGACAACTCCTCAACCCTTGTCCCAAGCTTCTTGTTCGTTCCCTTGATCGACATCAAATGGATACGTAAATCATCACTTATATTCAGATCCTCTGGAAGTTCATCGCCCTCCTCATGATCAGATTTCTCATGCTGCGAATTCACCATCTTTCAAACAATTGAATCAAATAGTTGAAGAAAAAAATTGTACCATGATCAACCTTGCTCTTAATACCACTTGATGCGACCGTTGACAGAAAAACGACAGCACGAATAAATTTCCCAATCTTTCACGATACGGTGTCACCTGAAATGATGTGGCGCTCGCGATCTTGTAGATTCAATCACCACAAAAACAACACGCACACCCGATAAAAGAAGTACATGGACAATCGTCAAAATGATCAGCCGCAAATTAGAAGTTGATGCCTCCAATCTCCTGGCCGAAACACACAAAGTATTCAACTCATCAACTAGTATTATCTGGTCAAGGGAAGATACCCCGACTTGACTCTGTCCGAGAGAATCCAAAAACCAATCTAAAACCAACCTCCCTCGTACACGGCCGAAGCCGGCCTTTTATATAGGCGAGTAAAACGACCAGGCACAACCGACTAACAAGAAGAATACTACATGGACTCTCTTTCCTATCTTCCTAATCACATCTTAACTAATCTAATAGTTTGGCACACTTGATCACAAAAGACAAAAAATGGACTAGTACTTGTTGAAAAGGAAACGAACTAGTACTAATGAAAAGGAAAAATGCATGCATCCTTCTGAATCCTTGATACGTCAAAATAATTTGACTTGCATCTTTCCCTCTGTATCATGATTGCATGGGGTTCACAAAGTGGGCTTCACTTCCTTCGGTGGTACAATTTGAAAGGTCATTGTGCCAATTTGTAATACCTGTGTCTCGGGAGCTATGCGCAGCATTTCTTTTTCCAGTGCGTTTAGCTGGCATGATATATTTCTTCGGCAATGAAACATCAGTCTCCATATATGGTGTCGCATCAAGGGCTCAAGTAATGTATCCACCCGGATCCCAAGGTATATCGAAGCCAATTTTAATTAACAAAGATTTGTAATTTAGTGGTGAGCACAAGGTAACATATATCATGTAATGACGAAGTCTAACTCTCTTCCTATGCATCGGCATGTCATAAAAGAACAATTCACGCACACAAAGTAAAGGCCAATGCATAGTATAAACAGTTTCTTGCCATTTTATCATATTGGAAACATAGAGAGGTGGAGATATAGTTCCTCTCTCATAATAATTGCAAGTAGGAGCAGCAAGCACATGCATATTATATTCATCAAAATCATCAAGTGCAACGGTAAATGGCAACCCATCAATATATTACTTAATAAGAGCAAACTTCTCCGATATAGTGTAGTTGGGAGAATTCAAAAAGATAATAGGACTATCATGTGTGGGTGCAATAGCAACAATTTCATGTTTCACATAAGGAACTATAGCAAGTTCATCTCCATAAGCATAATTCATATTGGCATCTTGGCCACAAGCATAGCAAGCATCATCAAAAAGGGATATTTCAAGAGAATCAAAGGGACCATAATAGTGATCATAGAAATCATCCTTCGGTAAGCACAGAGGGAAATTAAACAATGTATGACTTGAAGAGTTACTCTCATTAGAAGGTGGGCACGGGTAGCTAATCCGCTCTTCCTCCTTTTGTTCTTCGCTCTCCTCATCATCTTTTTCATCCAATGAGCTCACAGTTTCACCAATTTCTTCTTCCATAGACTCCTGCAAAATATTAGTCTCTTCTTGGACAGCGGAGTAGTCCTCAATATATGGTTCAACATAGGCATTAGAAGCATAATTATCATAGCAATATTTAAGTATGGCAAAAATTTCAGATTTGTAAAGAGTAGCATCATACTTTTCAATCAAAGAAGCAATTTCGTAAGCACCCTTAAAAGCAACAAATTCTTCAATTTGTTGAACATCATAGTAATTATAAACACCCTTAGCATACGAAGATACGGTTCCATTATCATTAAACTCACATTGGTAGGGAAGGTGTTTCTTAGGGTTTTCAGAACAACAAGTAAAATCATATATTTCGCATAAATTCCAAGCATAGCATTGCAAACGATGAATTTGACCCAGTAAAATTTTCCCTTTTTCAGATATTCGGTGTCACACATAACAAGCATGCTCATCTAAAGATTTGCCCTCAACTAAGCTAGTTGGGGTTTCAGCACGAGCACATAGGGATGGAAGATGATCCAAGTAATAATCTTCAGCAGTGTGATAGATTTTGAGTGGTTCTTCAACCATTGGTTTAGTAGGTACAACTATTTTTTTGGTATTTTGCGTTTCCTACCCATAACTAAAGATGGAAAACAACTAAGAACAGCAAATAAAAATTACTTAGTGATAAAGCAAACAAGCACACACGAGAATATTCACCCCACGCTATTGCTCCCCGGCAACGGCGCCAGAAAAAGGTCTTGATAACCCACAAGTATAGGGGATCAATTGTAGCCTCTTTCGATAAGTAACGAGGAACTAAAGGTAGAACAAATATTCCCTCAAGTTCTATCGACCACCGATACAACTTTACGCACGCTTGACGTTCGCTTTACCTAGAACAAGTGTGAAACTAGAAGTACTTTGTAGGTGTTGTTGGATAGGTTTGCAAGATAATAAAGAGTACGTACATAAAAAGTAGGGTCTGTTTAGGTAAAGACACAACTAAGTTAGTTTTAGTAAAGTGCTTTTTGTTACGAGAAAGTTATTTGTCCCTAGGCAATCGATAACTAGACTGGTAATCATTATTGCAATTTTATATGAGGGAGAGGCATAAGCTAACATACTTTCTCTACTTGGATCATATGCACTTATGATTGGAACTCTAGCAAGCATCCGCAACTACTAAAGATCATTAAGGTAAAACCCAACCATAGCATTAAAGCATCAAGTCCTCTTTATCCCATACGCAACAACCCCCTTACTCGGGTTTGTGTTTCAGTCACTCACGCAATCCACTATAAGCGAATCATGAACGTATTGCAACACCCTACAACGGGATCCCTCACGCTTGCGCGACATGGAGAGCACCATAGGACAGCAACAATAATAAAACATGCAACTCAAACCATTCTTGATCATCAAATAGCCCATAGGACAAAACGGATCTACTCAAACATCATAGGATAGCCATACATCATTGGGAAATAAGATATAGCATTGAGCACCATGTTTAAGTAGAGATTATAGCGGGTAAAAGAGAGGTTACATCGCTGCATAGAGGGGGGAAGAGTTGGTCATGATGGCGGTTAAGTTGTTGGTGAAGATTGCGGTGATGATGATGGCCACGGCAGCGTTCCGGCGCCACCGGAAGAGAAGGGGAGAGGGGGCCCCTTCGTGTTCTTCTTCCTTGACCTCCTCCTTAGATGGGAGAAGGGTTTCCCTTTTGGTCCTTGGTCTCCATGGTGTGGGAGGGGCGATGTCGGTGTTCTGGGAACGGGGGTCCCCAGACTTGCCTGCCTGCGGCCTGCGGAGTGGCTCAAAGGGGGGCCCAGCGCGGCCCATCTTCACCAACACAAACCCAAGACCCTCGCGAGGGGCCAAGACTCGCGGGGCGGACGACGCGGAGCTTCCTCAAGCACGTCCTCGTCAGGCTGGCTCATGAGGAGGCGGAGAGATCAAGGCGGGGTACCTCACGAGGTGCCCGTGACGCAAGCCGTGATGACCGAGGGCGCCAGGCGGGTGCCAGCCCGCGCAGCGTCCTCCCTTCCTCTTTGGTACAAAGGGGGCAAGCGCACCCGTGGAGTACCGAGGCATCAGGCAAAGGTTGCCATTTCGGTGCAACGAGACCAAGACTAGGAGGACTATGAGATGGAGGTCACCGTGGAGCCCAAGACGGCATCATCACCAGAGCTTTGCGCAGGCGAAGACTACTTTTGTCAGGATAGCTGATACTAGCTGTCCCCCTTCAAATTAGCCCGCCATTATTGGCTCCCTTCCCGCTCGATATTTGGGAAGAGGACCAGGGCATCTATAAATAGGATCAGCCACCCGCAAGAGGGGAGGGACACAAACAGACAGACAGAGACACAGACAGAGAGCTGAGGGGTTCGGAGAAGGAGGCTCTTGAGAGAGGGGTTTAGATCAGATAGAGGGAGAGATAGAAGGGTGACTGAGCTCCTCCCAGCAGTTCATCGCCCCAGCCAAGAACAGACCCTCGCGAGGCCGTTCTTCCTTGTATTGTTCATCATCATCAGCCCAAGAGGCAATCCACCACACCACACACTGGAGTAGGGAATTACACCACAACGGTGGCCCGAACCAGTATAAACCCTGTGTATCTTGCGCTGTTCTTTCCTGAGTTTAGATCCTAGCAAGGCGGAGGGGTGCAGGTAGGTAGGAGGCGACATCTCCGCGCGCACCCCAGTGTTCGAACCTCAAGGGTCTGCCGGAACCCGAAATCCGACAGGCGAGAGCCCCTCCGAGATTCTACCCTTTCACCATTTCTTATATTCCCGGAGATCCGTAACTCCGATTGGGCTGAAATTTTAACACGATCTCTATCCGGATATTAGCTTTCTTGCGGCGAAAGAAGGGCATCAACCCCCTTACAGGTGGCCCACGAGGGTCAGGGGCGCGCCCAGGGGGCAGGCGCCCCCCTGCCTCGTGGCCACCTCGGGCACCGTCTCGCGTGTATTTTTCTTCCCAAAAATCATATATATTCCAAAAAAATCTCCGTCAGTTTTTATCTCGTTTGGACTCCGTTTGATATGGATATTCCGCGAAACAAAAAACATGCAACAAAACAGGAACTGGCACTGGGCACTGGATCAATATGTTAGTCCCAAAAATAGTATAAAAAGTTGCCAAAAGTATATGAAAGTTGTAGAATATTGGCATGGAACAATCAAAAATTATAGATAAGACGGAGACGTATCAACGATGGTGATAGATTCCCCTCTCCAGAGCCCCGAACAGACTCCAGATCAGCCCTCCCGAGAGAGATTTGGGCTTGGCGGCGGCTCCGTATCGTAAAACGCAATGAATCCTTCTCCTTGATTTTTTTCTCCCCGAACATGAATATATAGAGTTGGAGTTGAGGTCGGTGGAGCATCAGGGGGCCCACGAGGCAGGGGGCGTGCCCCCACCCTCATGGACAGGATGTGGGCCCCTGACATTGATTCTCTCGCCAGTATTTTTTATATATTACAAAAATATTCTCCATGAAGTTTCAGGTCATTCCGAGAACTTTTATTTCTGCAAAAAAATAACACCCTGACAATTCTGCTGAAAACGGCGTCAGTCCGGGTTAGTTGCATTCAAATCATGCAAGTTAGAGTCCAAAACAAGGTCAAAAGTGTTTGGAAACGTAGATACGATGGAGACGTATCAACTCCCCCAAGCTTAAACCTTTGCTTGTCCTGAAGCAATTCAGTTGACAAACTGAAAGTGATAAATAAAAACTTTTACAAACTCTGTTTGATCTTGTTGTTGCAAATATGTAAAGCCAGCATTCAAGTTTTCGGCAAAGATTATGAACTAACCATATTCACAATAACATTTAGGTCGCATGTTTACTCATATCAATGGCATAATCAACTAGTGAGCAATAATAGTAAATCTCGGATGACAACACTTTCTCAAAACAATCATAATATGATATAACAAGATGGTATCTCGCTAGCCCTTTATGAGACCGCAAAACATAAATGCAGAGCACCTTTGAAGTTCAAGGACTGACTAAACATTGTAATTCATGGTAAAAGAGATCCAGTCAAAGTCATACTCAATGTAAACTAATAGTAATACATGCAAATGACAGCGGTGCTTTCCAACTGGTTCTTTTTAATAATAGGATGATGACTCAACATAAAAGTAAATAGATAGGCCCTTCGCAGAGGGAAGCAGGGATTTGTAGAGGTGCCAGAGCTCGATTTTTGAAATAGAGATAAATAATTTTTTGAGTTGTATACTTTCATTGTCAACACAACAACCGAGAGATCTCGATATCTTCCATGCTACACACATTATAGGCGATTCCCAAACAGAATGGTAAAGTTTATACTCCCCCTACCACCAACAAACATCAATCCATGGCTTGTCCGAAACAACGGGTGCCTCCAACTAACAACAATCGTGGGGGAGTTTTCATTGCAATTATTTTGATTTGGTTAGAGCATGGGACTTGTCGGATCTCGGGTTCCGGCAAAACCCTCAAGGTTCGAACACTGGGGTGCGCACGAAGATCTCACTCTACTAATCCATGTCCTAGCTTCGCTAAGATCTCAACGGCTAACTCGACGAACTCGCAATGCAAAGGACACAAGATTTATACTAGTTCGGGCCACCGTTGTGGTGTAATACCCTACTCCAGTGTAGTGGTGGTGGATTGCCTCTTGGGCTGAGGATAAACAGTACAAGGGGAAGAACAGCCTCCTGAGGAGAGGTGTTCTCGTGCTTGGTGAACTTGTGGTTGTTCGGATCTCTCTTTTCTCTCTCTAGCTATGGTGGTGGCTATTCCTGTTTATAGAGGCCCTGGTCCTCTCCCCAAATATTGAGCGGGAAGGGAGCCAACAACGGTCAATTTGAAATGGGACAGCTAGTACAGCTTATCCTGACAAAAGCAGTCTTCGCCTGCAAAAGGCTCTGGTGGGGACGTCGCCTTGGGCTCCATGGTGACCTCCGTCTTGCCGTCCTACTGGTCATGGTCTCGTTACACTGATATGGAAACCTTTGCTTGACGCCTCGGTACTCCGCGCCTGCGCTTGCTTCCTTAGCACCAAAGAGGAAACAAGGACACTATGCGCGCTGACGCTCGCCTGGCGCCCGCCTGACCTTGGTCGTCATGGCTCACGTCACTCGAACCTCGCGAGGTTTGTCTTGCCTTGGTCTCTCCGCCCCTCACGAGCCAGCCTAGTGAGGCCGCTCCCGAGGAGGTCTTGTGTCGTCCGCCTCGCGAGGGTCTTGGGTGCTTGTTGGTGAAGATGGGCCGTTCGAGCCCGCTCGCAGAGCCATGCCGTGGGCCGCAAGCAGGCAAGTCTGGGGACCCCCATTCCTAGAATGCCGACAGTAGCCCCCGGGCCCAAGGCGCACTCGGGCTTGGCTTCGAGGCGAAGCCAAAGGTCAAGTGCGGAGCGTCGCAGGCCCCAATAGCCTGCGGCCTTGGTCGACGCGTGGCGGTTGATTGGACGTGGGCGTCTCCGCTTCCCCACGCTACCTCGGCAACTGTCCGACTTGACAAGTCCCTGCGACATGCAAGGAAAAAACCATAATTACATGTGATCGTGGGGGGCACTGGTTGGCCTTCTCCTGCTATAAATGGGAGGGGGGCAGAGCCCCCGTCGCCCATCTCTTCCCATTTCGCTTGCTTCTCACCCCTCGCACCATTGCTGACACCAATGGCGCCCATCCGAAGGTTTTCCGCGGAGGAGAAAGGAAAGACTCCCCTCGACGGGCTAGTACTGCTCCCGCCGATGAAGAGACCGGCCCACCGCCGCGACGAGGCGACGATGCAAGTGGTGACGAGGCATTGGTGTGAGCGGCCTCCTCCCGGGTATCCGCTACCCCTATACGCCCAAGCCAGGGGGCTCAGGAGGGGGAGGCGACGAGCGTCGGCGCGCACGCTGTGGCCATGGTCACTGTGCCGCGGTGGCACGCGTCGCCGCCCCTGGAGTCCACGCCACAGATTCCTCGCGCGAGCTCATGCTGTGGGCGGCGATGCCCCGAGCACTTGGATCTGCTTCCCTTCCTGCTTCTCAGCCGAGATGCCGCCGAGGGGGCCCCTCGAGCTTTGGCTACAGCACGCCGACTGCGACACGCCAGTGACTGGAGCGGAGGTTGAGGCCGTCTCCTCGGGGAAGATCTTCATGACCTGAGGCTAGGGTGAGGTCACCTAAGTGTGTCGTGCGGAGGGCGCCCTCGTGATCCACTTCGTGTACGATGGTGCCTCCACGCTGTTCTTCAAGGTCTTCGACGCAGAAGGCCGTCGTCTAGAGTGTTGCCCCAGGTGGGGTCATCAGGCTGGCGGCACAGCTGGGGCAGGGTCTGCTGCCCGTGTCGCCAGCGGCTCCTCTAGTAGCAGCGGCAACACTTCGGAGTCCAGCGATTCTCCCGAGCTCTACGAGACTCCGGAGACGAGCGACGATAGCTACGTGCCCCCAAGCTCCCGCCGAGCCCGGAGCAAGGCTGCAGCGTCAATCCGCCGCCGCCGCTGAAATGGATGAGGTTGGCGCCGGCCTATGGTGGCCAACTGTTGATGATGGCATCATCCACAGGGGCACGTTTAGTTAGGATGCCCGAAGTTCTTGCCTTTTGTTCCCTGCGAGGAATCAAGAAATGCCCCGTGGGGGTGCGTAAAGGTTTTGTAATGCCTCTTGTCAATATTGTCCTTATTATGAACTTGCGCGAGCGCGAGTCCTACTTCAGCTCGGTATCCCTTTCCGACCTCGCGACGACTTGGCACTCTACGCTGACAGGTCCCGGTCCCCAGGCAGGCTACAGTCGTCGCTGGTATGTCAGGTCGCATGCCGTCGTCAAGGCCAGGAGGTTAGCGGCCCGAGGTCCAGTAAAAGTTCCTGAGGCGCGATGCTCAGGAGGTCCCCTTTAGCGCTCATGCAGCCGTCGAGAGGTAAGAAAGGGGGGTGACATTGCTGCAGCAGGGTTACAGTTAGTATGGTTCTTAGTCCTTAGCGGTTTAGCCAACCCGGGCTCAGGACTTATCTTAACGGACCGGAGTTGATTCCTCATGATGCACCAGATTCGTGCATAGGTGTCCGAAGCATAGCTAAGCCAGGCCCATGCGAGCCTCCCCCCTTCTCCACGCTCTCCTTCGTGCTCTGCATCCTTAGGTCCCGGCCCTCGAGCGAGCTCAGCCGCCGCTGGTATACCAGGTCGCGTGCGATGGTTAAGGCCAGGGGGTGAGGGCTGGAGAGCCAGTAAGAGCTCCTAAGTCGCGATGCTCAGGAGCCCCCCTTTTAACGCGCAAGCGGATTGCGTGGGAGAAGAGGGAGCTCGCGGTCCCACCTACCGTCGCCTTCAGGAGATTCCTGCAAGCCAGCACAAGGAGAGACACAGTTTGCCATTATGGTTGCCGGTCCGCCGCTGGTCGCTCCACGAGGAGATGAAGGCACTGAGGGCCTAGTGAGGTGACGTGCGTGGGGCATGCCGAGAGCCAGAGCTCGACCGCTCTGCTTTGTCGACGTTGCAGGGACGGACCGAGCACAAGCGTCGTGCCAGCGTGAGTAGCCCTCGTGGCAGGTGAGAATCAAGCAAGTGATGGTCATAGGTAGATTAAGCATGGAAGGCAAACTAGCTCAGGTAAATGCATGAACGGTACGCGTCACTGGGTCCGGCCCGAGCGGCTTGGGGATGATGCGGCCCGAGGAGCGCCCCCAGCAAGGTAAGCTAAAGACATAATAAGGAATACATGCTACAGGGATGGACCCATGCGGACTGGGAATGATGCAGCCCTAAGGGCGCTCCTAGCTAAATAAACTTAGAAAATGTCACCTGATTCTATTGATGAAGGAGAGTTGGGGCGGCTGAAGGTACGTGGCGAAGGGGTCGCTCCTCACGAGCCACCGGGGCCTTGAGCCTCAGAGGGCCCTGGGGGTCCAGGCGGTTCCTTGAGGACCGTCACCATCTCCGTCAGGACTGCGTGGTGCCTGGCCTCCTGATTCGCCAGGACGCTCTGCAGGTTGTGTTGGAAGGCAGCAGCCACGCTCGGTAGGCCGAACGGCATACGAACGTAGCTGTGAGGTGGACCTGCGCAGCGCCCAACACACGAAGGCCAGAAGCGCTCCTAAGATGGGGCTCGGTTGAGCCCTGGTATGTCGATGCAGACGCGCAGCTCACCACCCTCGCCTGGGTGGGGAGCAAAGCCAGGTGGACGGTGGTCGCCGCGTATTTCTCTTGCTTCCTGAAGCTCCTCGGATACCTTGGTGATGAACTCCTGAGCGTCGGGCGCTCCTTGCCTAGTGTCCTCCTGAGGGAGACGTGCCGCAAAACACGCCTCCAAGTGGTGCCCAAGCGCCTTCCTCGTGACGTTGGCAAGGTCTGAGGCCCTCCAGAAGAGAGCCCCCGAGCCCTGCCCGAGGAGGGCGCCGGGCACGCCTTCCTATGCGTCAGAGGGAGGCGCCCCAGGTGCGGGTGCTGATCCTGTCGAGGTGCCACTTGCGGCGCTGCCCTCCTGAGGTCCGGCACGGATTAGCTGCTTCTTCTTCTTGGGGGCGACCTCAGGAGGGTACCAAGCTGCATTGTTGTCGGGGTCTTCGATTGACGTTGCTTGGAAGGCGCACTCGAGGGAGCACACCGCATCTCTTTCTTTCCATGGGACTATGATGATCCCGCCGCTTCCTGGCATCTTGAGGACGTTCTAGCCGTGGTGCGTCACGGCCATGAACTTGGCCAGCGCCGGATACCCGAGGATGGCATTGTATGGTAGACGGATGTGGGCGACATTGAAGTCGATGAGCTCGGTGCGGTAGTTGTCGCGTTGTCCGAAGGTGACGGGGAGGCAGACCTGCCCGATCGGGGTGGTGGGGCCGTTGGTCACTCCTGAGAAAGGCTTGGTGGGCTGAAGCTGATCGTACGACAATTGGAGGTTGTCGAACGTGTCAACGGATAGGACGTTGAGCCCTGTGCTGCCATCGATGAGAGTCTTGGTAACTTGCACATTGCTAATGACTGGTGAACAGAGCATCGGGAGGGCGCCAACGGTAGCCGCACACTTGAGCCAATCTGCCGAGCTAAATGTGATGGCGCACTTGGACCATCTAAGCGCGCGTGTGGCCTCGAGCCTGGGGAGGAATGCATTCACTTCGTGAGCGAACTGTTTGAAGATACGCTGTGAGGCTGGGGCTTGAGCTCCGCCCAAGATGCAGGCGATGGCATGCGGCTCCTGGAAGCCCCCAACCCCCTCGTCCTGATGGTGGTCGTCATTCCTTCTTGGTGGTGGCGGTAGTGGAGTGAGACCGGCGTTGTCCTGAGGACGACCCTCACGAGGCTGATCCCTCCAGGCGCCCTCGCGAGACTGATCCTGCCAGCGGTCCTCACGAGGCCGGTCGCGCCACTCCTGGCACGGGCCACAGTCATCCCAGCGTCCGCCACCACGCCCTCCTCCTCGGCTGTAGCCCTGGTCGTTCCGCTCTGGGCGTCGACTGAAGCGTCCTTCTTGAATGGCTCTGAGCTCTTGACAGTCACTGGTGTTGTGGCTATACAGGTTATGGAAGGTGCAGAACGGTCGGCTGCCCTTGGATGACTCGGGCTGGTCCTTGCTGCGCTTTGTGTCCGGCTCCGCCGCGAGCACGGCTGCTCCCTTGCGCTTCACATCTTTGTCCTTGGCTTTCTTTTCCACCGGGTCCGCAGCCGGGAACTCAAGGAGGTAGAGGCACCCCTCCTCAGCTCTCGCGCACTTGGTCGCCAGGTTGAATAGCTCCAGAGACATGCACAGCTCCTCATGGATGGCGAGCTCCTCCTTCATCTTGACGTCGCGGACGCCATCAAAGAACGCAGAGATGGTGGCCTCATCCGTCACCTTGGGGATCTTGAGGCGAACATTGTTGAAGCGCTGGATGTAATTCTACAGGGCCTCTCCTGGTTGTTGCTTGACGTGGCGTAGCTCACCCGCAGCCGGAGTGCGGTCGTGAGTGCCATGGAGGTTGGCAAAGAAACGGTCGCGTATCTCGTTCCAAGAGGAGATCGAGCCTGGAGGCAAGTTCAGGAGCCAGGAGCGGACACCATCCTTGAGAACCACGGGGAACCAGTTCGCCATGACTTTCTCATCGCCGTTGGCCTTCTCGATGCTCAGCTCCTAGAGCTGCAGGAACTCCACGGGGTCGGGGGTGCCGTCATAGCGAGGAGGCAGATTCGGCTTGAACTTGCTCGGCCAGGCGACGCTGCGCAGCTCAGGGGTGAAGGCGTGGCAGCCGGCTGTGGTCACCGGGACTCTGCGCTGGTGGAGAACTTGTCCTTGACGGGGTCCGTGCACCGCCACCGCAGGCGGCACGCGGTCTTGCCATGGTGGCGCAGGGAGCGCGGGGGTGTTTTCTCGCAGCCGAGGGACTTCTTGGCAGCTTCTTTCTTCTTGCGCGGGCGCCGGATGCGGCGGGTCACGCTGTGGGGCCGCGCGCCTGGGTGCCAAGACTCCATCTTGGGGCAGAGGTGGTGGAGGCGCTCCATGGGCCACGCTGCCTGCGGCTGGCGGAGGGCGAGGTAGCGAGAGGGACGGCGTAGGGGAGCCCCCTATGGCGTTGACAAGCTCGGCGATGCGGTCAATCCAGTCCTTGTAGAGGTCGTCGATAGGGCGGTAGCGCAGGAGCTCGCACGCCATGCACAGAGCATCATGCGTGTCCATGGGAGCACGACAAGCGTGGGACGACGAACCGGCTGGGGTCAGCGATGAAGTGGTGGTGCGGCCGTCCCGCCGCACCGAGGGGTGCAGCCAGGATGCTTGCTGCTCGTTCCCCGTCGGGCCGGTGGTGGCATTGGCGGAAGGCAACGGAGACCGACGGGGTGGCCTGCCGACGGCAGCTGCCTGAGCAATGCGGGCCACGAGGGCAGCCTGGCGCTTAGCGAGAGCGGGGCGAGCATCCGCCATGGAGACGATGAAGCAACGGGATGCGGAGCGATGGAAGGGAAGCTTTGGTGCACCCCTACCAGGCATGCCAAATGTCGGATCTCGGGTTCCGACAAAACCCTTATGTTTGAACACTGGGGTGCGCATGAAGATCTCCCCCTGCCGATCCACGTCCTAGTTTTGCTAAGATCTCAAGGGCTAACTCGACGAACTCGCAACGCTAAGGACACACGATTTATACTGGTTCGGGCCACCGTTGTGGTGTAATACCCTACTCTAGTGTGGTGGTGGTGGATTGCCTCTTGGGCTGAGGATAAATAGTACAAGGGGAAGAGCAACCTCTTGAGGAGAGGTGTTCTTGTGCTTGGTGAACTTGTGGTTGTTCAGATCTCTCTTTTTTTTCTCCAGCTATGGTGGTGGCTAGTCCTATTTATAGAGGCCCTTGTCCTCTCCCCAAATATTGAGCGGGAAGGGAGCCAACAACGGCCAATTTGAAAGGGTACAACTAGTATAGCTTATCCTAACAAAAGTAGTCTGCGCCTGCAAAAGGCTCTGGTGGTGACGCCGTCTTGGGCTCCATGGTGACCTCCGTCTTGCCGTCCTGCTGGTCATGCTCTCGTTGCACTGATATGGAAACCTTTTTGATTGACGCCTCAGTACTCCGCGCATGCGCTTGCTTCCTTAGCACCAAAGAGGAAACAAGGACACTGTGCGCGCTGACGCCCGCCTGGTGCCCGCCTGACCTTGGTCGTCATGGCTCACATCACTGGAACCTCGCGAGGTTTGTCTCGCCTTGGTCTCTCCGCCCCTCGCGAGCCAGCCTAGTGAGGCCGCTCCTGAGGCGGTCTTGTGTCATCTGCCTCACGAGGCTTGTCCCCTCGTGAGGGTCTTGGGTGCTTGTTAGTGAAGATAGGCCGTTCGGGCCCGCTCGCAGAGCCACGCCGTGGGTCCCAGGCAGGCAAGTCTGGGTACCCCCGTTCCCAGAATGCCGACGGGACTGGGCATCCCGGTTAGTAGCCATTTTCTCGTCAATGAGGAGCGGAGTCCACTCCTCTTGAGAATAACCCACCTAGCATGGAAGATATAGACAACCCTAGTTGATACATGAGCTATTCGAGCATACAAAATAGAATTTCATTTGAAGATTTAGAGTTTGGCACATAAAAAATTACTTGGAACGGCAGGTAGATACCGCATATAGGTAGGTATTGTGGACTCATCTGGAATAACTTTTGGGGTTTATGGAAGTGGATGCACAAGCAGTATTCCCTCTTAGTACAAGTGAAGGCTAGAAAGAGACTGGGAAGCGACCAGCTAGAGAGCGACAATAGTCATGAACATGCATTAAAATTAATCAACACTGAGAGCAAGCATGAGTAGGATATAATTCACCATGAACATAAATATTGTGGAGGCTATGTTGATTTTGTTTCAACTACATGCGTGAACATGTGCCAAGTCAAGCCACTCGAATCGTCCAAAGGAGGATACCACCCTATCATACCACATCACAACCATTTTAATAGCATGTTGGCACGCAAGGTAAACCATTATAAACTCCTAGCTGATTAAGCATGGCATGAGCAACTATAATCTCTAATTGTCATTGCAAACATGTTTCATTCATAATAGGCTGAATCAGGAACGATGAACTAATCACATTTACAAAAACAAGATAGGTCGAGTTCATACCTGCTTTTCTCATCTCAATCAGTTCCTCATATATTGTCATTATTGCCTTTCACTTGCACGACTGAATGGTGTGGATAATAATAATAGTGCACGTGCATTGGACTAAGCTGGAATCTGCAAGCATTCAATACACAGGAGAAGACAAGGTAATATGGGCTCTTGGTTAAATCAACAATAATGCATATGAGAGCCACTCAACATTTTCATCATGGTCTTCTCCTCTCAACCCCCAAAGAAAAGAAACAAAACTATTTACACGTGAAAGCTCCCAACAAGCAAAAGAAAAATGAGAGCTCCTTTTGGATTTTCTTTTTAATTACTACTACTACAAGCATGGAAAGTAAACTAGCTAAAAGCTACAACTATTTTTTTGTTTTTCTTAAGGTTTTTCAAACGCACAAGAAGAAGGCTGGAAAAGAAAATTAAACTAGCCTGGAGAGTACAATGAAAAAGTATGAGCACCGACAACTGGCGTGAGTGTGTGAACATGAATGTAATGTCGGTGAGAAATATGTACTCCCCCAAGCTTAGGCTTTTGGCCTAAGTTGGTCTATGTCCACGGCTGGCCTGGCAGATATCCGAAGTTGTAACTGGGGTCGTACTGAGATGCAGCGGCTATTGCCTCACGAGCTGCAGCTTGGAGGCGAGCTGCCTCCATCCTCCTATCATACTCGTTCGCCTCCTCACTGGTTATAACATATCTCCCTTTTATCTAAAAGTCAAAGAAAGCAGGAGCAGGGAGAGCAACATGGATAGTGCGATGTTTGTCAAAGATTAGTCGGTATTGGAGGAACTGTTCATTCCTCTCAACAAACTGATGACGAACCATAGCATTATAATCTATATAAGCAGGAGGCAATTCAATATCACTCTCATGTATGGGTATCTCATGAAAATTAGCTACACGAGTTGCATAAATTCCACCAAACAAGTCTCCACTTATACTATTAAGATGCAACCTACATGCAACAATAGCCCCCAAGTTATATTCTTTATCACCTAATACCGCACTCTTGAAGACACTAAGATCTAGAACGCACATGTGACAAGCCTCATCTTTACCGTTAATGCATCTACCCACGAACAGAGAAAAATAATATATCGAAGGAAAATGAATGCTCCCTATGGTAGCTTGTGTGATTTCCCTAGATCCCCCACAGTAATACTAGCAAGAAAGTCTTTATATTCAGATTTGCGAGGTTCACTAACATTGCCCCAGTGCGGAAGTTTACAAGCAGTATTAAAATCTTCTAGGTCCATGGTATATGATTTATCATAAAGATCAAATAGGACAGTGTGACAATTGCGCGAGGATGTAAATTTAAACCTTGTCACAAATAAATCAGTTAGGTAGCGGTATTGCGGGCACTTATCTAACACGAAGCCCTCAAGATTAGCGTTACGCACATACGCGTCAAATTCTTCCTTGATGCCTGCACGGATCATAAACTCCTCTGACGGCCATTCGCAAGGCCGCGCTTGAGCTTCCCTCGGTAATTCATAGTCCGGCTCACGTATAGCGAGCCTAGGTGCCTACTTCCTTGAGGAACCACCTTGGTACAGTTTCCTAAACATATTTCTTCTTATGAAAAATTTCTGAAATTTTTAGTGACTCAAAATAAAAGTGAACCAAACTCAATCAGATTGATAGCAACTACTCCTACAAGTGCCTAGAGGCCATATCAGGCATTAAAACTATTTTTGACCTCATAAATTTGACATGCAAGCTCAAGAACATGGTCACCTAAGAAGCAAAAATTTGCAATAAATAAAGAACTAGAACAAAAACTAATTGGACCATTGGAGGAGTCACATACCGAAAAACAGTCCCCAAAGCAGTTTTGTGAATGGAGCTTTGAGCAAGGAGATCGAAAATGGCAGCAAGATGAGCTAGAAATCGGGTTTGAGCCGGTGGATGATTTTTTCTGGAGGAAGACGAAGTGTGTGAGTG
Source organism: Triticum monococcum (assembly GCA_034509565.1). Lineage (NCBI taxonomy): Eukaryota > Viridiplantae > Streptophyta > Magnoliopsida > Poales > Poaceae > Triticum > Triticum monococcum. The sequence continues at coordinate 74,488,327 of CM067843.1, forward strand.
CAAGAATAAGTGGAGGGGCCCACGTGGGGTCCATGAGGCATGGGGCGCACCCTAGGGAGGTGGGCACGCCCTCCACCCTTGTGGGCACATTGTGGGTCCCCCTGGTGTGTTCTCAGTGCCAAATATTCTTAAATATTCTAGAAAAATCATATTAAATTTTCAGGACATTTGGAGAACTTTTATTTTCAGGGTATTTTTTATTGCAAGGATAATTCAGAAAACAGACAGAAAATACTATTTTTGCTTTATTTAATCTAAATAACAAAAATTAGAAGGATGGTACAGAGATTTGTGCTTTCTAACTTCATCCATCTCATGCTCATCAAAAGGAATCCACTAACACGGTTGATCAAGTCTTGTTAACAAACTCTTTTCGAATAACATGAAACCGGAGAATTTTCGAATAACACTAAGTTACCTCGACGGGGATATGCATGTCCCCAACAATAAGAATATCATATTTCTTCTTGGCAGTATGAAGAGGGAATTCAAAACCTCCAATAGTAATCGTTGAAGTTTTTTTTCAAATAGAATTAATACTGTGGACTTGAGGTTGTTTCCTCGAAAAGTGTACTGTATGCTCATTACCATTAATATGAAAAGTGAAATTGCCTTTGTTCCAATCAATAACAGCCCCTGCAGTATTCAAAAAGGGTCTACCAAGAATAATAGACATACTATCATCCTCGGTAATATCAAGAATAACAAAGTCCGCTAAATAGTAACGTTCGCAACCACATCAGGCACATCCTCACAAATACCGACAGGTATAGCAGTGGATCTATCAGCCATTTGCAAAGATATTTTAGTAGGTGTCAACTTATTCAAATCAAGTCTACGATATAAAGAGAGAGGCATAACACTAACACCGGCTCCAAGATCACATAAAGCAGTTTTAACATAGTTTCTTTTAATGGAGCATGGTATAGTTGGTACTCCTCGATCTCCAAGTTTATTTGGTATTCCACCCTCAAAAGTATAATTAACAAGCAGAGTGGAAATTTTAGCTTCCGGTATCTTTCTTTTATTTGTGACTATATCCTTCATGTACTTATCATAAGGATTCATTTTAAGCATATATGTCAAACGCATACACAAAAAGATAGGTCTAATCATTTCAGCAAAGCGTTCAAAATCCTTTTTCTTGGATGGTTTAGGAGGAAAAGGCATGGGTTTCTGAACCCATGGTTCTCTTTCTTTACCGTGCTTCCTAGCAACAAAGTCTCTCTTATCATAACGTTGATTCTTTGATTGTGGGTTATCAAGATCAACATCAGGTTCAATCTCTACATCATTGTCATTGCTAGGTTGAGCATCAACATAAACATCATCATTAACATTATCCTAGGTTCATGTTCATTACTAGATTGTGTTTCAGCATCAGAAATAGAAATATCATTGGGATTCTCAGGTGTGTCAACAACAGGTTCACTAGAAGCATGCAATGTCCTATCATTTTTCTTTTTCTTCTTCTTAGAAGAACTAGGTGCATCAACATTAGTTCTCTGAGAATCTTGCTCAATTCTCTTAGGGTGGCCCTCAGGATACAAAGGTTCCTGAGTCAATTTACCCCCTCTAGTCATAACTCTAACGACATTATCATTTTTATTATTATTTAATTCATTGAGCAAATCATTTTGAGCCTTAAGTACTTGTTCTACTTGAGGGGTAACCATAGAAGCATGTTTACTAATAAGTTTAAGTTCACCTTTAACTCCAAACATATAATCACTCAAGTGTTCAATCATATAAGCATTATGTTTCAATTGTTTACTAACATAAGCATTGAAGTATTCTTGTTTAACCATAAAATTATCAAACTCATCCAAGCATTGGCTAGCAAACTTAGTAGATGGGATTTCACCCTTATCAAATCTATAGACAGAATTTACCTTTACTACCTGTGTCGGGTTATCAAGACCATGTATTTCTTAAATAGTTGGTAAATTCTTAACATCTCAGCTTTAATACCTTTTTCTTTCATAGATTTCTTTGCCTCTTGCATATCTTCAGGACTGAGAAATAGAATACTCCTTTTCTTCGGAGTTGGCTTAGGAGTTGGTTTAGGAAGTGTCCAATCATTTTCAATACTCAACATATTATTCAATAGCAATTCAGCTTGATCAAAAGTTCTTTCCCTGAAAACACGACCAACACAACTATCCAGGTGGTCTCTAGAAGCATCGTTTAGTCCATTATAAAAGATATCAAGTATTTCATTTTTCTTGAGAGGATGATCAGGCAAAGCATTAAGTAATTAGAGAAGCCTCCGCCAAGCTCGTGGGAGACTCTCTTCTTCAATTTGCACAAAGTTATATATTTCCCTAAAGGGTGCTTGTTTCTTATGAGCGGGGAAATATTTAGCAGAGAAGTAATAAATCATATCCTGGGGACTATGCACACAACCAGGATCAAGAGAATTAAACCATGTTTTAGCATCACCCTTTAATGAGAACGAAAATAACTTAAGGATAAAGTAATAGCGAGTTTTCTTATCATTAGTGAACAGGGTGGCTATATCATTTAATTTAGTAAGATGCGCCACAACAGTTTTAGATTCATAGCCATGAAAAGGATCATACTCAACCAAAGTAATTAACTCAGGATCGACAGAGAAATGATAATCCATATTAGAGATACAGATAGGTGAAGTAGCAAAATCAGGGTCGTATTTCATTCTGGCATTCAAAGATTTTTCTAAGAGCTTAGCTAACAGTCTCTTGAGATCATATCTATCATTGTAAGCTAAAAAGTCTCTAGCAGTTTCTATATCCATAACATAACCCTCGGGTACAACAGGCAATTCAAATCTAGGGGGAGAATCTCCATCATCACTTTCATCAACATTATCAGTTTCGATAATTTCATTCTCTCTAACCCTAGCAAGTTGTTCATCAAGAAATTCACCTAGTGGCATAGTATTATCAAGCATAGAAGTAGTTTCATCATAAGTATCATGCAAAGCAGAAGTGCCATCATCGATAACATGCGACATATCAGAATAAATAGCAGGAGTAGGTGTCGCAAGTTTACTCATAACAGAAGGTGAATCAAGTGCAGAGCTAGATGGGAGTTCCTTACCTCCCCTCGTAGTTGAGGGAAAAATCTTGGTTGTTTCATCTTTCAAGTTCTTCATACTGATCAACATATATAAATCCCAAGTGACTCAAAGAATAAAGCTATGCTCCTCGGCAATGGCACAAGAAAATAGTCTTGATAACCCATAGGTATAGGGGATCGCAACAGTTTTCGAGGGTAGAGTATTCAACCCAAATTTATTGATTCAACACAAGGGGAGCCAAAGAATATTCTCAAGTATTAACAGTTGAGTTGTCAATTCAACCACACCTGAAAGACTTAATATCTGCAGCAAAGTATTTAGTAGCAAAGTAATATGGAAGTAACGGTAACAGCGGCATTAACATTTAGTGAATACATGAACTCCTCAAACTACGGTCATCACCGGTAAGTATCCTGATTATTGTCACTTCGGTGTCAACGGATCATAACACATAATAGGTGACTATTGACTTGCAAAATAGGATCAAGAACTCACATATATTCATGGAAACATAATAGGTTCAGATCTGAAATCATGGCACTCGGGCCCTAGTGACAAGCATTAAGCATAGCAAAGTCATAGCAACATCAATCTCAGAACATAATGGATACTAGGGATAAAACCCTAATAAAACTAACTCGATTACATGATAAATCTCATCCAACCCATCACTGTCCAGCAAGCCTATGATGGAATTACTCACGCATGGAGGTGAGCATCATGAAATTGGTGATGGAGCAAGGTTGATGATGACAATGGCGACAGATTCCCCTCTCCAGAGCCCCGAACGGACTCCAGATCAACCCTCCCGAGAGAGATTAGGGCTTGGCGGCGGCTCCGTACCGTAAAACGCGATGAATCCTTCTCCTTGATTTTTTCTCCCCAGACGTGAATATATAGAGTTGGAGTTGAGGTCGATGGAGCATCAGGGGGCCCACGAGGTAGGGGGCGCACCCCCACCCTCGTGGACAGGGTGTGGGCCCCTAACGTTGATTATTTCGCCAGTATTTTTTTGTATATTCCAGAAATATTCTCCATGAAGTTTCAGGTCATTCCGAGAACTTTTATCTCTACACAAAAATAACACCATGGCAATTCTGCTGAAAACAACGTCAGTCCAGGTTAGTTCCATTCAAATCATGCAAGTTAGAGTCCAAAACAAGGTCAAAAGTGTTTGGAAAAGTAGATACGATGGAGACATATCACACCGCTGCCTCGCGATCGGATTCGGTGAATCTGTTTGCTCCATGGCCCAGAGGAGCAGCTCTATGTACTCTGGCGTGAATCCCTTTGGGAGTATCGCCGCCTTTTTGCTCTATTGCAGATATTTGGCCATGGATGTCGCCATCGCTACTACTTGGTCCGTGTTGTTTAACCAAGACTGTACCTCCAACATCCTAGCTAGCTTCACAGGGTCGCTATCTACGATCCTCGTGTATTGGTTGTACTCCTACATCGATCTACTTCTCCACAACACCTACACTCGCCGGCGGTGGTTTTTGAATGGAAGAAGAGAGGAGCAGCGCTAGTTTTGGATTAGAACAGGAGAGGAGCGGCGCTGGTTTTGGATTGGAACAGGAGAGGAGGGCGGTGGTTTTGAAATGGGAGAGGAGAGGAGCGGCGCTGGATTTAGATTGGAACATGAGAGGAGCGGTGGTGGTTTAAGAGGAGAGGAGCAGCGCTGGTCTTGGAAGTATTTTTTTGTTTTGCATATTTTGGGTCATAGTTTGACCACGTAGTGTATTTGACAAGCAAAATGTGAATGCATGTCACCAAAAATTGTATCATTTGGTTCGTATCTGAATGTACTTTCAAATTATATAATTTTTGCAACATATAACATATATTTTATTTGTGAAAATCATGGTAAATTATGACCCAGAATAAAAGGGAGACTAGTTAATGTGGGGTCGCTTTCTTAATTGAAGGGTAAATTGATTTTGATTTTGATCTAGTCACAGCGCACCGGCTAATACGTCTCCAACGTATCTATAATTTTTTATTGCTCCATGCTATTATATTATCTGTTTTGGATATTTTATATGCATTAATATGCTATTTTATATGATTATTGGGACTAACCTATTAACCTAGAGCTAAGTGCTACTTTCTATTTTTCCTTGTTTTAGAGTTCCATAGAAAAGGAATATAAAACGGAGTCCAAACTGAATAAAACTTTCGTTGTGATTTTTCTTGGACCAGAAGACAACCGGGAGACTTGGAGTACAAGTCAGAGGAGCCTCGAGGTGGCCACAAGGGTGGAGGGCGCGCCCTCCGACCTTGTGGGCCCCTCATAGCTCCCCTGACCTAATTCTTTCGCGTATATATACTATTATACCCCGAAAACATCCAGGGGAGCCACGAAACCACTTTTCCATCACTGTAACCTTCTGTACCCGTGAGATCCCATCTTGAGGCCTTTTCCGGCAACCTGCCGGAGGGGGAGTCGGTCTCGGAGGGCTTCTACATCAACATCATTGCCTCTTCGATGAAGTGTGAGTAGTTTACTTCAGACCTATGGTCCATAGCTAGTAGCTAGATGTCTTCTTCTCTCTCTTTGATTCTCAATACAAAGTTCCCCTCGGTATTCTTGGAGATCTATTCAATGTAATACTCTTTTGCGGTGTGTTTGCCGAGAGCCGATGAATTGTGGATTTATGATCCTCTTATCTATGAATATTATTTGAATCTCCTCTGAATTCTTATACGCATGATTTGATATCTTTGCAAGTCTCTTCGAACTATCAATTTGGTTTGACCAACTAGATTGGTTTTTCTTGCAATGGGAGAAGTGCTTAGCTTTGGGTTCAATCTTGCGGTGTCCTTTCCCAGTGACAGTAGGGGCAGCAAGGCACGTATTGTATTGTTGTCATCGAGGATAAAAAGATGGGGTTTTCACCATATTGCTTGAGTTAATCCTGCTACATCATGTCATCTTGCTTAATGTGTTACTCTGTTCTTATGAACTTAATACTCTAGATGGAGGCAGGAGTCGATCAATGTGTGGAGTAATAGTAGTAGATGCAGAATCGTTTCGATCTACTTGACACGAACGTGATGCCTATATTCATGATCATTGCCTTAGATAACGTCATAACTTTGCGCTTTTCTATCAATTGCTCGTCAGTAATTTGTTCACCCACCGTAATAATTTCTATCTTGAGAGAATCCTCTAGTGAAACCTATGGCCCCGGGGTCTATTTTACATTATATTAGTTTCCCGTCAACTTGCCAATTTCGGTCGTCGTTCCCTTACTTTACAATCTTTTACTTTTCGTTCCATAAACCAAAAATATTGCTTTACCGTTTATCCACCTCTATCAGATCTCATATTGCGAATAACCGTGAAGGGATTGGCAATCCCTTTGTCGTGTTGGTTGCAAGTTGGTGTTTTTTTGTGCAGGTATTCGATGGCTTGTTGCGTAGTTTCCTACTGGATTGATACCTTGGTTCTCAAAACTGAGGCAAATACTTATGCTACTTTGATGCATCACCCTTTTCTCTTTAAGGGAAAAACCAACGCAATCTCAAGAGGTAGCACCGGCCCTCTCGTCCAATCCTAAATCGTTGTCGCACTCTCCTCTCCCTCTTCTCCATTGCAAAACCACCTCATATCCTCTCCATCATCTCCATTCCAAAACCACCATATCGCATCTCCCTCTTCTCCATTGAAAACCACCCCCTCTCCTCTCCATCTACTCCATTGCAAAACCACCGCCTCGCCTCTCCCTCTTCTCTATTGGAAGACCATCGTCTCTCCTCCCATCTTCCAAAGCTAGCACCGGATCTCTCAGAAGGACATCTGTGGAGAGGATGCAACAACGAATCAGGCAGATCGCCGGTGGCGACTAGGCAAAGTGAGTCGGGTTGAAGGAGATCCTTACTTGGTTTGACAATGAGTGGGTGATTTTAAGGACGGTGAGGGCCATGTGGAAATGTATGCGAAAGAGCGAGACGGTGGCGATGAGGGTGGCAATGTACTCCTCGGCGGTAGTCACGCCGCAGTCCTTCGAGTTCATCGAGTATCTCCTCTGGGTGATGGAGCAGACAGATTTGCCCGAGGTGAAAGTCAGGCGGAGGTGGTGGGCATACAGGTCGAAGGTCGAGTATCCAAAGGATAACGAATCGATCAAGTACGGTGTGCCGTTCATGAGGGTGCAGAGCCATCTGGAGCCACAGGAGTATTCGTTCTCCCACTGCAAGAGGAGGCCGGATGGCGCGACATCGCTTCCCAGTCGTTATCCATGGTTCCCTCGACATTGGCCTTGTTTCAACGACGACGGTAGGGTTTAAGGTAAGCTTCACACTAACCTAATCTTCCATCTGCTCATGCTTATAATCAGTGTGACAGCTAATGAAAATCATGCTTACAACCAGTCTCCGAGTACTATGCCAATCACCCTAAAATAGCTCTGGACCTTTGGGTCAAAGTTGTGACACTGTGTACAAATAAAGAAAAATAGATTGGTGCTTCTTTCAGAAAAGAGTGCTCCCTGGAAAACTACCAATATAAGCTACTTGTATTTAGTTAGAGGATTTGCTGTCGAGAAAGATCCGTCCATAGAGAGCGCCACACATCCCACTGGTGGTGGTGGATGCCAATGCGTGCATGGAGCATGGTTGGTGTCGGTAATTTTTACTTGGCACACCTCACACTCTACATATATGCCGGTTCCATCCGTACATTTGTGCAGTTCCACCAAAATGCAGCTCAATAACCCCGTTTGCACAGATAATGGAAAAGCATGATTACATTATAGTGGCACTATTTGATGAAACATAAACTAATAATAGAAGAAAATATTGCGATCGTATCATAGTATGCCATGCTGCGAGGGCGAGATGGGCCCTGCGACACCTCACACGATAGGCCTCATACTGGAAATCGACCCAAGTCTCCCCCATACACCTTTTGCCAGTGATGAACATCAGTGTACAACGGTAGTACAAGGAGGGGCCTTGAGACATTCCAGTCTCTATTTTTGTGTAGATCAACTAAAATTAAGCACCCCAGTTTGCAGAATGCTTAAACATTAACAATCGGACTAGTTGATGAAACATATACTGAGTTACTAACAAAGAGAAGCTCTTTCTTTATCTACATTGGAAATGAAATGATAGAGAGGACACTCGCTCTATTTTAACTGTATTATTACTTCATTTTATTAGTGGCACTATGGTCGAGCAGGTGGCAAACGAGGTGTACCGTGCGTCGCAAGGATGGAGGCCGGGGGGTGCTTAGACTGGGATGTTGAAGCTGGCTATTTCAGTCCCTATCTTCCCCCCTGATGTTTCTATAGTAGCATTTGGGTTGTAATCCAAACTTGGTCGAGTTGGTGCTGTGTCCCCCTACCTGCCTAGCTTATGTGGCGAACTTGTCTCCTTCTAGTACTCAGTCCATTCTAGTAGTATTTGCATAACTACCCGTTTACACTGAGATGTTGTTGGATAATGGTTCTCTATGGTTGGGTTTCTTCAATGAAATCGGAGGAAACCCCCTCTTTCGATGTATAAAAAAATCAGTGGCACTAGCGGTGCCAAAACATTGCCTCAAATTAAATAGTGCCACTAGATTAAGGTGCAAAATAATAACATTACTGCTTTATCATGGCAGTGCCAAAACAGTAGCACAAGAGCAGACTCAACATGCAGGATCATTGGCAAACGGTCGAACCAAAAAGGAACATACCCCGCGATGGGAACTATATCTGCAGTCAACGCCATTGTAGAAGGGATGACACCAGTCACCAACATGGATGATTCAATTCATGGGACCTTTTGGTGTAGTTCACCTAAAATGAAGAAATGTCCCATGAGCTAGCTAGCAGCTTCTTCTTCATTTTTTGAAGAAAAGGGCTCCAGCCCTGGTTCCATTTCCATCAGAAAACGACACCCACATAGCTTCTTCTTCATTAGTTGCAATAGAATTGAGCAACATCGAGGTTGGTTGTGAAGCTCGTGGAATGTTCAACTATAATTTGGATATCATTTGTGCAGTTCAACTAAGATCAAGCGTGAAATGTATATCTCTGTTTGCACAAAAAGGTGGAAAGGATGGTGACTAACAAGTGATGAAACATACATCAAATGAAAAGAAGCATGTTCCTTATCTGAATGGGAATCCTACAAGGATAGTAGCAATTTCTAAAGCAGCAACATTGCTAGATATTAGTGTGGGCATTAGGATTAACTATGACAACCGTTAAATACGACATTATTTTAATGGTGCCATTGCTTCATTTTACCAGCAACATTACATTAACAACTGCTACATGCTACCTCTTGAGCATGCGTTGGTTTTCCCTTGAAGAGGAAAGGGTGATGCAGCAAAGTCACGTAAGTATTTCCCCCAGTTTTTGAGAACCAAGGTATCAATCCAGTAGGAGACTACACGCAAATCGCCTAGTACCTGCACAAAAAAATAAGAACCTTGCAACCAATGCGATAAAGGGGTTGTCAATCCCTTCATGGCCACTTGCAAAAGTGAGATCTGATAAAGATAATAAGATAAATATTTTTGGTATTTTTGTATAGATTGAAAATTATAGATTGCAAAATAAACGGCGACAGAAATGGCTAGTTGATGGGAAACTAATATGATGTAAAGTAGATCCAGGGGCCATAGGTTTCACTAGTGGCTTCTCTCAAGATAGCATATATTACGGTGGGTGAACAAATTACCGCCGAGCAATTGATAGAAAAGCGCATAGTTATGAGAATATCTAGGCATGATCATGAACATAGGCATCACGTCCGTGTCAAGTAGACCGAAACGATTCTACATCTACTACTATTACTCAACACATCGACTGCTATCCAGCATGCATCTAGAGTATTAAGTTCATAAGAACAGAGTAATGCAATAGGCAAGATGACATGATGTAGAGGGACAAACTCAAGCAATATGATATAAACCCCATCTTTTTATCCTCGATGGCAACAATACAATATGTGCCTTGCTGCCCCTACTGTCACTGGGAAAGGACACCGCAAGATTGAACCCAAAGCTAAGCACTTCTCCCATTGCAAGAAAGATCAATCTAGTAGGCCAAACCAAACTGATAATTCGAAGAGACTTGCAAAGATATCAAATCATGCATATAAGAATTCAGAGAAGAATCAAATATTGTTCATAGATAAACTTGATCATAAACCCACAATTCATCAGATCTCGGAAAACACACCGCAAACAGAATTACATCGAATAGATCTCCAAGAACATCGAGGAGAACTTTGTATTGAGATCCAAAGAGAGAGAAGAAGCCATCTAGCTAATAACTATGGACCCGAAGGTCTGTGGTAGACCACTCACACATCATTGGAGAGGCTATGGTGTTGATGTAGAAGCCCTCCGTGATCGAATCCCCCTTCGGTAGATCGCCGAAAAAGGTCCCCAGATGGGACCTCATGGGTACAGAAGGTTGCGGCGGTGGAAAAGTGGTTTTGTGGCTCCCCTCGATGTTTTCAGGGTATACGAGTATATATAGGCGAAACAAGTAGGTCGGTGGAGCTATGAGGGGTCCACGAGGGTGGGGGCGCGCCTGGCCCCGTGGGCACGCCGCCCTACCTCGTGGCCGCATTGTTGCTGCCTTGACCTCCACTCCAAGTCTCCTGGATTGCGTTTGTTTCAAAAAAGATCCTCCCGGAGGTTTCATTCCGTTTGGATTCCGTTTGATATTCCTTTTCTGCGAAACATTGAAATAGGAAAAAAAATTGCACTGGGCCTTCGGTTAATAGGTTAGTCCCAAAAATAATATAAATGTGCATAATAAAGCCCATTAAACATCCAAAACAGATAATATAACAGCATGGAACAATCAAAAATTATAGATACGTTGGAGATATATCACTATATAGTTGGCATTTGGGCACGGGGGAGTAGGCGGACCAGGACAGTTGCATTTCTAACGAAAAGAAGCAACTTATCTTAATGGGAAATTTAGCAGGACATGAAACAGTGCCATTGATTCATATTAATGGAGGCATTACATTGAAAACAACATTGGTTTCATGTGTCCTTAGTTTTAATAGTGCGACTGCTACATTTTACCAGTGGCATTACATAAGAGGGGCTCGGGGCAACAAACATCAGAACAGGATATCTGGGTTGGTCCCATTTTTGTTCGGTATAGCCACCTTATACTGTGTGAGACTAGAAAATCTAGTGCTGGACATACTCTGTTGACTTGTCCCCTAGTCCCCACTTTCTTTCCTTTTTCAACCAATAGATCAGGTTTATATTGAGTTTGTACCGCGTTTCCCTTTATTTCCCTATTAGACCAAGAGACCAGTTGGAAAGCCAATCTCAGCTACTTTTCGCCCCCATTATTTCCTCTTTCGACCAAGTCCTAGATTCAGGTAACAAATCTTCCCCCACCTCCACCACCTTTCTTCCTTGTTTGAACCAAGTAGTATTAGATTCGAGTGCATGAACTAGTTTTACCTCTTAACAGTAAAAATTTAGGTGGCTTTTGAACAGCCGATCGATCCTATCTACGAGGGTGCCTGAGAAATGCAAATGCAGCGACGTTAGGAGCTGGGAAAGTAGAGTAAGGTCGGTTTCGATGGAAATTATACCTGAGGGTCGCCGAGATGTCCCTAGGTGGGCGGCGGGAGGCCGGATATGCCCACACTACGGCAGCGAGCAAGAAGGGGTAGAAGGCCCTCCCTAGCCGGTGGTGCATGGGAGAGAACAACAAGGCACGCTGATTGGGACGCACCGGCAGTGGGTAAGATCCGTCGCTGAGGACGATCGTGTGAACGTTGCACCTTCTCACCTTCCCCAACGGAGAGGATCTGGTTGGATCTATTTCCAGCGGTGAGCAGAGAGAGAGTGTGGCCACCACTGTCGTGTTTAGATCTGGAGAGGACGAGACAGTGTGAAGAGAGCAACACTAGCAAGCAAGCGCGGAGGCTCCTACCTATATAGTGGAGTAGTTTTCTTTTGTCTACCGGAGCCGGCTTGACCTCGTCAATGACTATCGAGAAGTATTCATGCACGTGCCCCGGAGGCGCGATTGTCCTCATTTTGATTTGAAGCACCGGATTAACATATAACAAGAAAAAATGCCACATGACAAGAAATCATAACCTCACTGCCCCAATGAGACAACATGAATCCGACGGACAAACTAGATGAGGATCAAAGCTCAAATTAAAGATTAACTCGTAGAAAAGTGGTCCATCGATAGATTGATCACCCACAAGTATAGGGGATCGCAACAGTTTTTGAGGGTAGAGTATTCAACCCAAATTTATTGATTTGACACAAGGGGAGCCAAAGAATATTCTCAAGTATTAGCAGTTGAGTTGTAAATTCAACCACACCTGAAAGACTTAATATCTACAGCAAAGTAGTATGGAAGTGACGGTAACGGTGGCAAAAGTAACAGTAGCAGTTTTTGTAGGAATCATAACAGTGGCAACGAAAAAGTAACTAAGCAAAGATCAATATGTGAAAAGCTCGTAGGCAATGGATCAATGATGGATAATTATGTCAGATGCCATTCCTCATGCAACAGCTATAACATAGGTTGACACATAACTAGCCCCAGTTCATCAATGTAATGTAGGAATGTATTCCGAATATAGTCATACATGCTTATGGAAAAGAACTTGCATGGCATATTTTGTCCTACCCTCCCGTGGCGGCGGGGTCCTATTGGAAACTAAGGGATATTAAGGCCTCCTTTTAGTAGAGTACCAGAGCAAAGCATTAACAGTTAGTGAATACATGAATTCCTCAAACTATGTTCATCACCGGGAGTGGTCCCGATTATTGTCACTTTGGGGTTGCCGGATCATAACACATAGTAGGTGACTATTGACTAGCAAGATAGGATCAAGAACTCCCATATATTCATGAAAACATAATATGTTCAGATCTGAAATCATGGCACTCGGGCCCTAGTGACAAGCATTAAGCATAGCAACATCAATCTTAGAACATAATGGATACTAGGGATCAAACCCTAACTGTAACATACCAATTTTCAAATTTGGATGTTATACATAGGTCATCTTATGCATATTATATTTTTCTGGCATTTTGTTTGTGATCATAGCAATCCTAAGCAACTCAAGGACCCATAGAGAGAGTTGGGGATTTCATTATTTTCATATTTGAATTTTTCTCAAATTTTAAAAGGGATCATTTTGATTTTAATAATTTATCTCTCCAAAATATTTTCAATATTAAAAATAAATGAGAGGAGATAAAATGACTTATCCAAAATCAGAGCGGAATATTGGAGGAAAAATATTATAATTAAATAAATATTTTATTTGGAATTTTATTGCTATTTTATTTGAATTAGAAAAATATGCATTTCTCAAAATTGCATTTTTAGGCCAGAAAAATGTTCACCTTGTTCTAAATATTTTATTTAGACGGCGAAAATTGTCTTTGGCATGTTTTGAATTTTTTAATATTTTATTAGGATCTTTCTTCTGCGAATTTTTTCTAAATCTCTTCGGGCCGACGGAACTGGGCCGCGCCCAGCCCAGCGGGCCCAGCAGGCCACCGTATTTCCCCGCGCAGGAGCCGCCTAGCCGCTGCTGGCCGTGTCCGGCTCGGGCACGCCTCCCGAGGCTGGTGCTCCCTCGCCCAAGCTGCTGCCTTGCCCCTCCCCCCCCCTTATAAGGAGCCGCCCGGCCCCCTCTCCTCCCAAGCCGCCAGCCGCCGCACGCCGTAGCCCCGCCGAAGCCGCTGACCCACTGGTTTTTCTCGCGAACCGGTAAAAACATCCCTTTTTCGGTTTTGTTTTTAGATCGGTTTTATTTTTAGGGTTAGGGTTTTCCCGGTTTTCTTCGGTTTCGCTACTTTGCGAACGTTTGCCCGAACACATCTATTCGCGAACGCGTTCGTTCGTTAGTCTTTTTCTTTTTATTTTATTTTCAGCCAGGGACCTATCCGCGATTATTTTTATCACAAATTAGCCCCTAATCTTCAAACCCTTGTTACTTTTTGACCGTTCATCCAAATCCAGTGAAACCAACGCCAAAATCTTCGTCTCAAACTCCTCTTTCCAGTTAACGAGCTTGAACATGATTTTGACAAATTAAAATTTGGTTTCAAGCAGATTTGAATTCGAACTTGTTTTGATCGTAGTTTGAGTTTCATAGCTCCGATTTGATTGATTATTTTTGCAAATCGAAGCTCTTCAGTTGAACTTTCAGTTTGGACTTTCTCATCTGAGTTTTACCCTTGCATGTATGCTTGAGTGCTTATGTATGCTATTGTTTGTTTGCGATGGAATTTTCGGAGTGCGAAGAGTGCTACTACAAGTCTCTAGGGTTTGTAGATCGTCAGCAAGGCAAGTAACACTTTGATCATACCTCTTACTACCCAGTTTTATGCATTAGTATCAATCCTCAAACACTGCATGGTTAGGACTTAAATACTTGTGGGTATCGGGAGGTAGTGATGAGGTAGTACCTATTGCCTTTATTTTCAAACCCTGGGATTTCCTTTTATGTTATGCTTTTATTGCTATGCTATGCTCGTAGACGTGGTTTGGTTTGAGTGATCTATGACAGATGTGAGTGTTTTAATTAATGGTTAAACTTAAGGTGGCTAATTTAATGCACATCTAGGTGGATTGGTTGAGGCACCCTGGAGCACCCAGTGGTTGTCTGGGCACCTGGAGCAATCCAGTGTTGTCCTGGGATATCCCGGAGTACCCGTGTGATCCTACGGTTTGCCACCCAGGCTCAAAGGGATCATAAGGTTATTGAAGGAAATATGCCCTAGAGGCAATAATAAAGTTATTATTTATTTCCTTATATCATGATAAATGTTTATTATTCATGCTAGAATTGTATTAACCGGAAACATAATACATGTGTGAATACATAGACCAACAGAGTGTCACTAGTATGCCTCTACTAGACTAGCTCGTTAATCAAAGATGGTTATGTTTCCTAACCATGAACAAAGAGTTGTTATTTGATTAACGAGGTCACATCATTAGTTGAATGATCTGATTGACATGACCCATTCCATTAGCTTAGCACCCGATCGTTTAGTATGTTGCTATTGCTTTCTTCATGACTTATACATGTTCCTATAACTATGAGATTATGCAACTCCCGTTTACCGGAGGAACACTTTGGGTACTACCAAACGTCACAACGTAACTGGGTGATTATAAAGGAGTACTACAGGTGTCTCCAATGGTAGATGTTGGGTTGGCGTATTTCGAGATTAGGGTTTGTCACTCCGATTGTCGGAGAGGTATCTCTGGGCCCTCTCGGTAATACACATCACATAAGCCTTGCAAGCACTGCAACTAATATGTTAGTTGTGATATGATGTATTACAGAACGAGTAAAGAGACTTGCCGGTAACGAGATTGAACTAGGTATTGGATACCGACGATCGAATCTCGGGCAAGTAACATACCGATGACAAAGGGAACAACGTATGTTGTTATGCGGTCTGACCGATAAAGATCTTCGTAGAATATGTAGGAGCCAATATGGGCATCCAGGTCCCGCTATTGGTTATTGACCGGAGACGTGTCTCGGTCATGTCTACATTGTTCTCGAACCGTAGGGTCCGCACGCTTAACGTTACGATGACAGTTATTATGAGTTTATGCATTTTGATGTACCGAAGGTTGTTCGGAGTCCCGGATGAGTTCACGGACATGACGAGGAGTCTCGAAATGGTCGAGACATAAAGATTGATATATTGGAAGCCTATGTTTGGGCACCGGAAGCGTTCCGGGTAAAATCGGGATTTTTCCGGATTACCGGGAGGGTTACCGGAACCCCCCGGGAGGCAAATGGGCCTATTGGGCCTTAGTGGAAAAGAGAGAAGAGGCAGCCCACAAGCCTAGCCGGCGCCCCCCTTTCCCAAGTCCTATAGGACTAGGAGAGGTGGGCCGGCCCCCTCTTTCTCCTTCCCCCCCAAGAGTCCTAGTTGGAATAGGATTGGAGGGGAGGAGTCCTACTCCCGGTGGGAGTAGGACTCCTCCCTGCGCCTCCCTCCTAGCCGGCCGAACCCCCTGCCCCTGGCCTTTATATACGGGGGCAGGGGGCACCCCAAGACACACAACTTGATCCTTGAGATCGTTCCTTAGCCGTGTGCGGTGTCCCCTGCCACCAAATTCCACCTCGATCATACCGTTACAGTGCTTAGGCGAAGCCCTGCGTCGGTAGTACATCAAGATCATCACCACGCCGTCGTGCTGACGGAACTCTTCCTCGACGCTTTGCTGGATCGGAGCCCGAGGAACGTCATCGAGCTGAACGTGTGCTAAGAACTCGGAGGTGCCGGAGTAACGGTGCTTGGATCGGTCGGATCGGGAAGAAGACGTACGACTACTTCCTCTACGTTTTGTGATCGCTTCCGCAGTCGGTCTGCGTTGGTACGTAGACAACACTCTTCCCCCTCGTTGATGTGCATCACCATGATCTTGCGTGTGCGTAGGAAAATTTTCGAAATTACTGCGTTCCCCAACAGTGGCATCCGAGCCTAGGTTTTATGGTTTGATGTTATATGCACGAGTAGAACACAAGGGAGTTGTGGGCGATACAAGTCATACTGCCTACCAGCATGTCATACTTTGGTTCGGCGGTATTGTTGGTTGAGACGATCCGGACCAACCTTACGCGTACTCTTACGCGAGACCGGTTCCCTCGACGTGCTTTGCACATAGATGGCTTGCGGAAGACTGTCTCTCCAACTTTAGTTGAACCAAGTGTGACTACGCCCGGTCCTTGAGAAGGTTAAAACGGAGTCTATTTGACGAACTATCGTTGTGGTTTTGATGCGTAGGTGAGATGAGTTCTTACTTAAGCCCGTAGCAGCCACGTAAAACTTGCAACAACAAAGTAGAGGACGTCTAACTTGTTTTTGCAGGGCATGTTGTGATGTGATATGGTCAAGGCATGATGCTGATTTTATTGTATGAGATGATCATGTTTTGTAACCGAGTTATCGGCAACTGGCAGGAGCCATATGGTTGTCGCTTTATTGTATGCAATGCAATCGCGATGTAATGCTTTACTTTATTGCTAAGCGGTAGTGATAGTCGTGGAAGCATAAGATTGGCGAGACGACAACGACGCTACGATGGAGATCAAGGTGTCGCGCCGGTGACGATGGTGATCATGACGGTGCTTCGGAGATGGAGATCACAAAGCACAAGATGATGATGGCCATATCATATCACTTATATTGATTGCATGTGATGTTTATCCTTTTATGCATCTTATCTTGCTTTGATTGACGGTAGCATTATAAGATGATCTCTCACTAAATTATCAAGAAGTGTTCTCCCTGAGTATGCACCGTTGCAAAAGTTCTTCGTGCTGAGACACCACGTGATGATCGGGTGTGATAGGCTCTACGTTCAAATACAACGGGTGCAAAACAGTTGCACACGCGGAATACTCAGGTTATACTTGACGAGCCAAGCATATACAGATATGGCCTCGGAACACGGAGACCGAAAGGTCGAGCGTGAATCATATAGTAGATATGATCAACATATTGATGTTCACCATTGAAAACTACTCCATCTCACGTGATGATCGGTTATGGTTTAGTTGATTTGGATCACGTGATCACTTAGAAGATTAGAGGGATGTCTATCTAAGTGGGAGTTCTTAAGTAAATTAACTGAACTTAAAATTATCATGAACTTAGTACCTGATAGTATCTTGCTTGTTTATGTTGATTGTAGATAGATGGCTCGTGCTGTTGTTCCGTTGAATTTTAATGCGTTCCTTGAGAAAGCAAAGTTGAAAGATGATGGTAGCAATTACACGGACAGGGTTCGTAACCTGAGGATTATCCTCATTGCTGCACAGAAGAATTACGTCCTGGAAGCACCGCTGAGTGCCAGGCCTGCTGCAAGAGCAACACCAGAAGTTATGAACGTCTGGCAGAGCAAAGCTGATGACTACTCAATAGTTCAGTGTGCCATGCTTTACGACTTAGAACCGGGACTTCAACGACGTTTTGAACGTCATGGAGCATATGAGATGTTCCAGGAGTTGAAGTTAATATTTCAAGCAAATGCCCGGATTGAGAGATATGAAGTCTCCAATAAGTTCTATAGCTGCAAGATGGAGGAGAACAGTTCTGTCAGTGAGCATATACTCAAAATGTCTGGGTATAATAATCACTTGATTCAATTGGGAGTTACACTTCCGGATGATTGCGTCATTGACAGAATTCTCCAATCACTGCCACCAAGCTACAAGAGCTTTGTGATGAACTATAATATGCAAGGGATGAACAAGACTATTCCCGAGCTCTTCGCAATGCTGAAAGCTGCGGAGGTAGAAATCAAGAAGGAGCATCAAGTGTTGATGGTTAACAAAACCACGAGTTTCAAGAAAAAAGGCAAAGGGAAGAAGAAAGGGAACTTCAAGAAGAATGGCAAGCAAGTTGCTACTCAAGAGAAGAAACCCAAGTCTGGACCTAAGCCTGAAACTGAGTGCTTCTACTGCAAGCAGACTGGTCACTGGAAGCGGAACTGCCCCAAGTATTTGGCGGATAAGAAGGATGGCAAAGTGAACAAAGGTATATGTGATATACATGTTATTGATGTGTACCTTACTAATGCTCGCAGTAGCACCTGGGTATTTGATACTGGTTCTGTTGCTAATATTTGCAACTCAAAACAGGGACTACAGAATAAGCGGACACTAGCAAAGGACGAGGTGACGATGCGCGTGGGAAACGGTTCCAAAGTCGATGTGATCGCAGTCGGCACGCTACCTCTACATCTACCTTCGGGATTAATATTAGACCTAAATAATTGTTATTTGGTGCCAGCGTTGAGCATGAACATTATATCTGGATCTTGTTTGATGCGAGACGGTTATTCATTTAAATCAGAGAATAATGGTTGTTCTATTTATATGAGTAATATCTTTTATGGTCATGCACCCTTGAAAAGTGGTCTATTCTTATTGAATCTCGATAGTAGTAATACACATATTCATAATGTTGAAGCCAAAAGATGCAGAGTTGATAATGATAGTGCAACTTATTTGTGGCACTGCCGTTTAGGTCATATCGGTGTAAAGCGCATGAAGAAACTCCATACTGATGGGCTTTTGGAACCACTTGATTATGAATCACTTGGTACTTGCGAACCGTGCCTCATGGGCAAGATGACTAAAACACCGTTCTCCGGTACTATGGAGAGAGCAACAGATTTATTGGAAATCATACATACCGATGTATGTGGTCCGATGAATATTGAGGCTCGTGGCGGATATCGTTATTTTCTCACCTTCACAGATGATTTAAGCAGATATGGGTATATCTACTTAATGAAACATAAGTCTGAAACATTTGAAAAGTTCAAGGGATTTCAGAGTGAAGTTGAAAATCATCGTAACAAGAAAATAAAGTTTCTACGATCTGATCGTGGAGGAGAATATTTGAGTTACGAGTTTGGTGTACATTTGAAAAATTGTGGAATAGTTTCGCAACTCACGCCACCCGGAACACCACAACGTAATGGTGTGTCCGAACGTCGTAATCGTACTTTACTAGATATGGTGCGATCTATGATGTCTCTTACTGATTTACCGCTATCATTTTGGGGTTATGCTTTAGAGACGGCCGCATTCACGTTAAATAGGGCACCATCTAAATCCGTTGAGACGACGCCTTATGAACTGTGGTTTGGCAAGAAACCAAAGTTGTCGTTTCTTAAAGTTTGGGGCTGCGATGCTTATGTGAAAAAGCTTCAACCTGATAAGCTCGAACCCAAATCGGAGAAGTGTGTCTTCATAGGATATCCAAAGGAAACTATCGGATACACCTTCTATCACAGATCCGAAGGCAAGACTTTTGTTGCTAAATTCGGAAACTTTCTTGAGAAGGAGTTTCTCTCGAAAGAAGTGAGTGGGAGGAAAGTAGAACTTGACGAGGTAACTGTACCTACTCCATTATTGGGAAATAGTACATCACAGAAAACTGTTTCTGTGAGACCTACACCAATAAGAGAGGAAGTTAATGATAATGATCATGAAACTTTAGATCAAGATACTACTGTACCTCGTAGATCAACCAGAGTAAGATCCGCACCAGAGTGGTACGGTAATCCTGTTCTGGAAATCATGCTACTAGATCATGATGAACCTACGAACTATGAAGAAGCGATGGTGAGCCCAGATTCTGCAAAGTGGCTTGAAGCCATGAAATCTAAGATGGGATCCATGTATGAGAACAAAGTATGGACTTTGGTTGACTTGCCCGATGATCGGCAAGCAATTGAGAATAAATGGATCTTTAAGAAAAAGACTGACGCTGATGGTAATGTTACTGTCTACAAAGCTCGACTTGTCGCAAAAGGTTTTCGACAAGTTCAAGGAGCTGACTACGATGAGACTTTCTCACCCGTAGCGATGCTTAAGTCTGTCAGAATCATGTTAGCAATTGCCGCATTTTATGATTATGAAATTTGGCAAATGGATGTAAAAACCGCATTCCTGAATGGATTTCTGGAAGAAGAGTTGTATATGATGCAACCTGAAGGTTTTGTCGATCCAAAGGAAGCTAACAAAGTGTGCAAACTCCAGCGATCCATTTATGGACTGGTGCAAGCATCTCGGAGTTGGAATAAACGCTTTGATAGTGTGATCAAGGCATTTGGATTTATACAGACTTTTGGAGAAGCCTGTATTTACAAGAAAGTGAGTGGGAGCTCTGTAGCATTTCTGATATTATATGTGGATGACATATTACTGATTGGAAATGATATAGAATTTCTGGATAGCATAAAGGGATACTTGAATAAAAGTTTTTCGATGAAAGACCTCGGGGAAGTTGCTTACATATTAGGCATAAAGATCTATAGAGATAGATCAAAACGCTTAATTGGACTTTCACAAAGCACATACCTTGACAAGATTTTGAAGAAGTTCAAAATGGATCAAGCAAAGAAAGGGTTCTTGCCTGTGTTACAAGGTGTGAAGTTGAGCCAGACTCAATGCCCGACCAATGCAGAAGATAGAGAGAAAATGAAAGATGTTCCCTATGCTTCAGCCATAGGCTCTATCATGTATGCAATGCTGTGTACCAGACCTGATGTGTGCCTTGCTATAAGTTTAGCAGGGAGGTACCAAAGTAATCCAGGAGTGGATCACTGGACAGCGGTCAAGAACATCCTGAAATACCTGAAAAGGACTAAGGATATGTTTCTCGTATATGGAGGTGACAAAGAACTCACCGTAAGAGGTTACGTTGATGCAAGCTTTGACACTGATCCGGACGATTCTAAATCGCAAACCGGATACGTGTTTACTTTAAACGGTGGAGCTGTCAGTTGGTGCAGTTCTAAACAAAGCGTCGTAGCAGGATCTACATGTGAAGCGGAGTACATAGCTGCTTCGGAAGCAGCGAACAAAGGAGTCTGGATGAAGGAATTCATATCCGATCTAGGTGTCATACCTAGTGCATCGGGTCCAATGAAAATCTTCTGTGACAATACTGGTGCAATTGCCTTGGCAAAGGAATCCAGATTTCACAAAAGAACCAAACACATCAAGAGACGCTTCAACTCCATCCGGGATTTAGTCCAGGTGGGAGACATAGAGATTTGCAAGATACATACGGATCTGAATGTTGCAGACCCATTGACTAAGCCTCTTCCACGAGCAAAACATGATCAGCACCAAGGCTCCATGGGTGTTAGAATCATTACTATGTAATCTAGATTATTGACTCTAGTGCAAGTGGGAGACTGAAGGAAATATGCCCTAGAGGCAATAATAAAGTTATTATTTATTTCCTTATATCATGATAAATGTTTATTATTCATGCTAGAATTGTATTAACCGGAAACATAATACATGTGTGAATACATAGACCAACAGAGTGTCACTAGTATGCCTCTACTAGACTAGCTCGTTAATCAAAGATGGTTATGTTTCCTAACCATGAACAAAGAGTTGTTATTTGATTAACGAGGTCACATCATTAGTTGAATGATCTGATTGACATGACCCATTCCATTAGCTTAGCACCCGATCGTTTAGTATGTTGCTATTGCTTTCTTCATGACTTATACATGTTCCTATAACTATGAGATTATGCAACTCCCGTTTACCGGAGGAACACTTTGGGTACTACCAAACGTCACAACGTAACTGGGTGATTATAAAGGAGTACTACAGGTGTCTCCAATGGTAGATGTTGGGTTGGCGTATTTCGAGATTAGGGTTTGTCACTCCGATTGTCGGAGAGGTATCTCTGGGCCCTCTCGGTAATACACATCACATAAGCCTTGCAAGCACTGCAACTAATATGTTAGTTGTGAGATGATGTATTACAGAACGAGTAAAGAGACTTGCCGGTAACGAGATTGAACTAGGTATTGGATACCGACGATCGAATCTCGGGCAAGTAACATACCGATGACAAAGGGAACAACGTATGTTGTTATGCGGTCTGACCGATAAAGATCTTCGTAGAATATGTAGGAGCCAATATGGGCATCCAGGTCCCGCTATTGGTTATTGACCGGAGACGTGTCTCGGTCATGTCTACATTGTTCTCGAACCGTAGGGTCCGCACGCTTAACGTTATGATGACAGTTATTATGAGTTTATGCATTTTGATGTACCGAAGGTTGTTCGGAGTCCCGGATGAGATCACGGACATGACGAGGAGTCTTGAAATGGTCGAGACGTAAAGATTGATATATTGGAAGCCTATGTTTGGGCACCGGAAGCGTTCCGGGTAAAATCGGGATTTTTCCGGATTACCGGGAGGGTTACCGGAACCCCCCGGGAGGCAAATGGGCCTATTGGGCCTTAGTGGAAAAGAGAGAAGAGGCAGCCCACAAGCCTAGCTGGCGCCCCCCCTTTCCCAAGTCCTAATAGGACTAGGAGAGGTGGGCCGGCCCCCTCTTTCTCCTTCCCCCCCAAGAGTCCTAGTTGGAATAGGATTGGAGGGGAGGAGCCCTACTCCCGGTGGGAGTAGGACTCCT
Source organism: Triticum monococcum (assembly GCA_034509565.1). Taxonomy (NCBI): domain Eukaryota; kingdom Viridiplantae; phylum Streptophyta; class Magnoliopsida; order Poales; family Poaceae; genus Triticum; species Triticum monococcum. Next base: position 74,511,352 of record CM067843.1, read on the forward strand.
CCCTGCGCCTCCCTCCTAGCCGGCCGAACCCCCTGCCCCTGGCCTTTATATACGGGGGCAGGGGGCACCCCAAGACACACAACTTGATCCTTGAGATCGTTCCTTAGCCGTGTGCGGTGTCCCCAGACACCAAATTCCACCTCGATCATACCGTTACAGTGCTTAGGCGAAGCCCTGCGTCGGTAGTACATCAAGATCGTCACCACGCCGTCGTGCTGACGGAACTCTTCCTCGATGCTTTGCTGGATCGGAGCCCGAGGAACGTCATCGAGCTGAACGTGTGCTAAGAACTCGGAGGTGCCGGAGTAACGGTGCTTGGATCGGTCGGATCGGGAAGAAGACGTACGACTACTTCCTCTACGTTTTGTGATCGCTTCCGCAGTCGGTCTGCGTTGGTACGTAGACAACACTCTTCCCCCTCGTTGCTGTGCATTACCATGATCTTGCGTGTGCGTAGGAAAATTTTCGAAATTACTGCGTTCCCCAACAGTTATTCATGCTGGAAACTTCCGTGTGCAGCCATAAGCCATTATGGGCTCTAGCATAGTTGACTAAGTTGTGTGACCTGTTTCAGTGGTAGGCTAGAAGATGTAGGGGATGTAGGTGGTACTGTCTACCCAGAGTAAAGAGTTAATGCTTCTGAAAGACTGTGTCTCGGTCATCCGTTTCTCAAAAACCATGTAGTGCGAGAAATCCAATGGAGGAGATTGAGTCTTGTGGGGAAAAGTCCGCAAACCTCTGCAGAGTGTATAAACTAATCATGGTTAGCCGTGTCCCCGATTATGGACATCTTGAGTATCAGGTACTTCAATTATTGATTTGATCTCATCACTCTATTAATTAATTTGTTGGGTTGATGATAACTAATTTGGGATTGAGTTGGAGGAACCTTCTCAATGTTTTCAACAAACTTTGTAGTAAATAAAATTAATTCATTTGTTGTAGGGGAAAATTAGCTTTCTGCAAAAATAACCATAGAGCATCCACCAGCCAAATATGCATATAGTTATAGCTGTTACATGTTCATTGCTCTACAGTGTTATTTTGCCAGCATATTCCTTGTGCTGACCCATTTCGGGTTGCAACGTATTATGTTGCAGACTTTTCAAACGAAGAGTAAGATGCGCTAGGTCGTTGTCTTGCACTTAGCTATGCTGTTGGAGTTGACGGACTCGCTTTACCTTCGAAGCCTTCCATTGTTATCTTCATTAGATGGCCTTCAGGCATATTATTGTAATCAGTACTCTCCGATGAGATATTCGATGTAAGAAGTGTGTGATTGAAACTCTATTATAAATCCTTCAAGTATTGTGTGTGTCAGCATTACCGATCCAGGGATGACACTTATGCACAGAGATTTGACCGTTTGAGGTCGGATCGCTACACTAACAAACCTAACTCGATTAGATGGTAAATCTCATCCAACCCATCACCGTCTAGCAAGCCTACGATGGGATTACTCACGCATGACAGAGAGCATCATGAAATTGGTGATGGAGGAAGGTTCATGATGACGATGGCGACGGATTCCCCTCTCCGGAGCCCCGAACAGACTCCAGATCAGCCCCCCGAGGAAGATTAGGGCTTTGCGGTGGCTCCGTATCGTAAAACGCGATGAATCCTTCTCTCCTAATTAAAATATCCGACTTGACCTAGATGGCAGCCAAGTAGTCTTCGTGCATGTGCCCCCAATGACCAGCGCCTTGGAGGAACTCAGTTGTCACTGTTTAACCCTCGTAGTGATCTGAAGCACATGACACCTAATATTGCGAGATGACAAGAAACATTTTTTAGATTTCTCATCGGAACTACAACCATGTACAACACAGCCTGCATGATATGTAGACGATAGCCAATCCAGCCGTGTCTGCTGGAGTCTGTTCACATGCATGGGAAAACTGATCTTCTGTGTCATGCAGGGATCATCCAGGCACTGACGGTCGTACAACACTGCTCTAGTACTATCGCTTGTCTCTCTCTTCTGTTAACTCACCCGACTTGCAAGGGCGGAGAGTGTGCCTATGGTCGGTTCTCAATTGTGGTCCCACATGTGTGTGCAAACGCAATATGATGCGTGTTCCATTTGAAGAGCGGCGTGCCAGACCGACCGACCATCTAGGTGCGACGCGAACGCAACGGGCATGCTGTATACTCAGTACATGTGTACCATCATTTTCTTGAGGCTTTGCTCCATGGCGCAATCCATGGATACAAAATAATACTGTACTATTTGAAAGTCAAGGGCGGGGCTTTTCCTACACGGTAGGCAGGGATGTTCTGCCTAGTCAGTTCGACAGAGATGCAAGAAGATGAGGGAGTAGGCTGCTGCAAACGTAGGGTTGTGTGATTTGACATTGAGTTACTGCTGGACAGGTGGGGCCCTGTGATTTGACTTGCCATTATCATTTTAACTGCGATGCTGCGACCGGTGTGAGTCTCCCGATTCCTGACCACCTCCATGGTATACAGGTGTCTCTCCTAATGCTCCATCATGTAGAGGTTGGCTGTTGCATGAGAGCCCACTCCTCCACTTTTTCCTTGCCTCTCTCCTCCACATATGCAAAAATGCCATGTAAGCGGGTTTATAGCCCACTATTGTACTTGCTCGTATAGGTGCTAAGCCTTCTACATAGGCATAAAGTCTGATGTGGCAAGTTAATTAAGAAGAGAGTGACTAGTTTGGTGACCCCAGGAAGAAACGGTGCTAAGCACGTGTACCTACATGAAAAGACAATTTTGAGTCTATAGCTAATTAAATGAAGCAAGCTTAGCAACAAAAAACTAGGCACCTATGCATTGGGGACTTGAGTTGCTAAGCCATTTAATGCCCTTAGCGCCTCATCTAAGAACCATTTCATTGTAAGAGATCACTCCTTGGCTAATGCAATAAATACTACGAAGAAAGAGATAGAGAGAAGTACTAAAAATACTCTTATAGCCAACCTTATAGCTAACCTTGTTGTATGAGTGACTAAATGATGACTATGTATGACATGCCAGCATCAGATAGCCTAATGCACCGTGTTAAATCTCCAAGAGCGCGACCGGACGAACGAGGCAACGGTCGTGGTAGGCGCGACCATGATACAGGTTGCTGGCAGCCCTTGGATCTGAGATCGAACGGTCGCATGCTAAGTTGTTGAAAATTTGCAGAATAACCCTCCAGGATAGGATATTCACCCATAGGTCTAGAATCACACCATGCAATCGTTCGATCTCAGATCCAAGGGCTCTCGGAAGCCCGTATCATGGGAGAATGGAAAGCTTAGTATCACCTGTAATTTTCCCGACGCTCAATGTGCGAACGCGCAGATGCATGAATCTATTTAATTGGGCGTCAAGTAGACATGACATCTAATTGGGCCCCCATAGTACTGTGCATGAATCCATTTATCCACCAGGCAAGCCACTACCCTGTCGTTCGCACGCCCCACTCAGCATTTTTACAATCGAAAACCCGCTAGCAGTTTGCTCCTACTTGTCCACGGACGTCCTTTAACATTATGACAGTTCGCTCCTAGTCGTCACATCCTTTCACATTACGGCAGTTCCACTAATCCTAACCCTCCTCCCAAATCCATGGCATCCCAAATCTCCATGATCAGCGGTGAGTACAAGGTTAGAACCATCACAAGCGATGAGCTCGACGTCATCTACACCCATTCTTCCGCCACGGTGAAAGGATGCCTTGCTCGCTTCAGACGCATGTTCGAAACGTCAAATGATGAGCGGGTCGCTGGGCTAGATGATGAGTTCACCACAAACCTAAACAAAGGGAAGAATCTAAAGGAGGAAGAGAATATGAAGCCCACTGCGATCCAGGTTTGCGTGCATAACTTGTGCTTGGTCTACCACATATGCCATGTCGACATTGAGTGCGAGGAATTTAAGAACTTCCTCACGGGCGGCCTAGTCAAATTCGTTATTGTAGAATTTACGAACGACGGAACAGTCCTTGGTCAGATAGGCCTTGTTGTAGGCGAGCCCTTCGACCTCCAGAAGAATGGGTTGGTGTCCTCCCGTGATCAACCTTCAATGCTGACCCTGGCAGGAGCCATGGTTCATCCTTTGTAAGGTAAACTGAAGAAACCTCCGCCAAAGTTTCATCATCATGCATGGCAGTGGAATGTACTTGATATAGACCACATACAGTATGCTGCAATGGATGCCTACCTTTGTTTCAATATCTACAAGGGTTGGATGAAGAGCAAGAGCCAAGTGTGAGGTTCAAGCAAAAAAGTATCGGCCAAGAGGAAGAGGGACAAGGACGAAGTCGTGCACGTGGACGAGGAGTCCGAGTAAGGTGGTGGTGTTGTTGCTCATGGTGGTTCTAATGTAGTGTCTACTGGATTAGTTGCTTAGTTTAATTTCAGGGGTGTGTTGTGCTAAGCCCCCAGCAGAACTATGTTATGTTCCTCCTCGTTACTTTAACTCTTCAGTACGTACATACTATTATTTCTTATAGTTCATCTTGTAGTTGGTAGTACTACCACTCATTTCTTCACATTATTTCTTATATGTCCAACATCATATAGCCAGCAATTTAGTTGTTAATTAATTTCAGGGTGCTTAGTTTTATTTGAGGGGTGTGTTGTGCTGGACACCATTATTGTGACTCAAATCTCTGTTGCCATGTTATAATGACATAAATACTTATGGACCAACATGCCAGCTCTCCCTCTATCTCACTACAGTACAATAAAGTGTGGGGCCTACTTGAACCCAACAGTGTTCTTATTTTCCTGTAAAATTATTCGCTTGGTTAATCCTGACAAGCGGGCCCACACTTATCATTGTGAGAATCTGCTTATTTGTGTCATATAACATGGTCAACGGGTTTGACGTGAACATAACAATTTCTAATGGCATTTTGAGCAAACATCTAATGGAACGATGGCATTTTTTAGATATCTAATTACATTTTTTAGCAAGCATCTCACGGATCGATGGCATTTTTGAGTAGTTGTAACTTCTAATGACAAAACTTAGTAGTGATACACAACTAATGGCATAAATAATAAGAACCCAAGAATTAAATAGGTATGCTCATTTCTTTAATAGAATTTAGCACCCCATTTAAGCACGTACTAGCTTTTTTAATAGAACTATCTATACCTATACTAATTATAGACTCCCACAAAATTACCATGGTAATTAGAATTTACGAGCCGTTCATTTGGTGGGACCGAATTATAACGGTGTAGATCTGATCATAAAATCCTCAGCCAGAAAAAGACATTTTTTGTAAAGGAAAAAATCCAATATCAATTCTACCTAAACTTCACGTGCTATATTGGTTGTAAAAGCTAAAGAACAAAAATCCAATCTCAATTTGTACCTAAAAGCTTCACGTCCTTCCACCAAAAAAACAAAAAAAAAATCTCAATCGTACCCAGAAGAGCCTCACGTCCTATTCCACCGAAAGAAAAGTTAACATTCTTCACGGCCTTTCCAAAAAAAATCAGAGTCCTCCCATAAGAAAACTAAATCAGAGTCCCGATCTATTTGTAGTAGCCTCCATGATTCGTCTACTCAAGTAATCGCCTGAACCTAAACCCTGATCGAGTGCTCTTGGTCGAGGTCTCCATCGCCCCTTCCATGTGATGTCGCCTCCTGCCGCAGACCCGCTATTGTCCTGGTCTTGGTCTCTCCATCGCCCAACCTTCGTCCATTCTCCTCCCTGCAAGCATCTCCTCTCTCTCTCCCGCAATTGTCTTTCTCATGCCTTTCGTTTCATCCGCGGTGTGTTAGATCCAGCAGCAAATCACATCTCCGAACTAAAACTAATTCCACCAGTTCATGGCTGATAGGCATTGGCCAATTCCTCCTGGTGCCATTAGCCTCTCTCTCTTTTGTGTGTTGCAGATGATGAACAGAATGCAACGAGTTAGATCCAGCGGAAAATATGAGAAAAGCAAGATTTGCATGTAGGTGATGAACATCATCAAATTGGATGCCTCCACATGTTATACAAAATTGGGTGATGTGGATAGGCCTTGGCCTCTTTCTCCCGGTTGCCAATCTCTCTCTCTCTCTGTCTCTCTGTGTGTGCGTGTGTGTGTGGGTGGGTGGGTGGGTGTTGCAGATGATGAAGATAATGCAGGGAGTTAGATCCAGCAGCAAATTTGAGAAAAGCGAGATTGCAATGCAGGTGATGAACATCATCTACTATTTTTACAATTGAGTGCATCCACACATTATACAAAATTGGTCGATGAAGTGCAATGCAGGACCTTCCACTCCGCAGTGATCTTTTGAACATCACCCATCCCAGTCTATTAATTAGGTAAATATAATGTGTTTCTGTCTGCAGTGTGTCAACTCTGACATTGTTTAGCCTATCTAACCAGGGTGCGTATGAGAAGCTATTCTTGGCTGCGGCACCGTCGAGGCCGAGGACGAGGTGATTAGCTCACCATTAAGCAACTGGTCTGTTGATGGATTAAGTGTGTGAAGAAACTTTTGATCTGAGGTAGTATAATATTTTTTTATTTAATTACAATGTCTGTTCATCAAAGAAATTGTGGTTCATTAACTAATTAACAATGAAAGACAAACAACTCACAGTTGTTAGTAGCCCTACGTGTTCGGCTGTGATGGCTGAAAAGCGTAGATATATAATTATACCCTCTCAAATCAGTCAAGCTATGTGATTTATTATTATTTCGAGTATGGAGATTCACTCAAGGAAACAAGTTTCATATTTTTATCACTGATTTCGGCCCTTTTTTGTCTCAGCTTTTCATATTTTATACCTTAATTATCATGACACATTTCTTCTACCACCAACCTGCATTGATACTCCCCCCTGTTCCTCACCTCTGACACGTATCGTAAAACCTCCAATTCTATTAATAAGATCAGTTTCTCCTTGATTGTATGGACCTACCAATGCACAATTATTCAATCAAGCCCGTGAAGTTATCCATCGAACTACCGATGGCCATAGTATGAGTAAAAAATAAGTTATCTTGCAATCCAGTTCGTTTTTGTGACATTTATACTTGGACTGTGCTTCCGAGGTTCTGTCCTATATGTGCATTTTGTTTCTCATGTTCTATGTTGGGTCTGATTTAATGGGTTTTATAAGAATTCCAACCGATTATTCTTTTATTCAGGTTCCAAGCATAATATGCAACTGCATTTATTTTCTCCAGGGATTCTAGTTTTAATCATATATGTTCTCAATTTAAGTGAAGGATGACCAATGAAGTATTTCCCAGGCTAGCATCATTGTTGGGCACATGTTATTATCAGCAAGGCAGAACCGGCTCATGTTCCATGAAATTAATTTTGCATGCAGGAAGAAATTTTTGACCTTATCCACAAAAGCCACCAAATCACAAAATTGGTGGGATTCTAATTAACCTTTCTAAATGCATGAGACTGAATTAGAGCAGAACTACGAGAACCCCGCCATGCAAAATAGGCCCATGCATGAATCGTATATCTCCTCAGGTCACCGTCTTGCCAAACTTTGCATTGCCTAATGCATCAGTGTTAGAGTTGCCTATCTTCTCTCAAATTGTTTTTCTGACCGTTAGGGTACTGAATTTTGTATTGCTAATAAGTAACAATTGAACTTGATATCAGTCCATGCACTATAATTTTTGTAAGTTAATCTATGGTAAAAATATGATAAATATGTGTTTGGTTTTTAGAGTAGATGGATATGTTTAACATGTTTTGTGTGTGGTTTTGCAGCATATAATCAGATTATTTTCCCAATAATCCATACCTATGTAAACGTATGAAATAAACTCTATGATAGTCAAACCCAATACACCTCCGGTACCCCAACAAAATGCAACAGAATGGCAGGGTGCCATGTTATAAAGGTCATCTTACATACAAGCAACAAACTAAGCATGCACACAAGAATAGTCTACTTAGTTACTTTTTTCTACACAGTTCGTGTTTTGGAACGTGAGCACGATAAAGTTTATTATTAATGCCATGCCACTACTAGAATCACCGAATTCGCCGAGTTTCCAGTATTCTCGGCAAAGCCTAGCTAGAAACTACTTGGCATTAAGTGTTTGCATAGTGTTCTTGGAAAACGACACTTGGTTGGACAGACGTGAGCACTCATCAACATTGCCGAGTTCTTATTATGGGCACTCGAAAAATATTTAAATAGCCATTGCCGAGTTTTGAAAAAAGAGAACTCGGCAAACTACCACGTTAGGAATAACATGCATATTAACTTGTACGAACGACACATATAGGGTGATGATAATGGATACGAGGTATGTCTGTCGGTTTGTTTGGTTAGATAAATAAGATTTCAGGTAAATATTGAATCGGTATTTCGCTACATATGGATTCATATTTCTTTTGGTTTCATTATATACCAAATTATTTCAGTAAGGTTTTTGTATATACCTTATTTGCCAAATTTTGTGTGAATTCAAAATAGAGACCAGAACGGTTTACTTTTGTGTGTATGTTAATATATTAGCATTTTACTTTTAGGAAATGACTAATATAATGAAAGTGAGCATGTTTAGATCAATATATTATGATGTGATGGAAGCAAAGTAGATGCACTGAAGTGCAACCATCTCAACATGTACAGAAACTCAACCGAATGAACATTTTCTCGATGCAATGACTAGGCTTTTTCCTATTAATGAGAATTTTTTTAAAACAAAGAAACGAGTACTAAAAATGGTCGCTGATGTGTGCATCTATTTCATTTTTTGTTTAAAAAGGTCTAATCATTTTTGTTGTTGATTATGTGAGGCTCTTTCATCTTATATATAAAGTAAACTTCTTAATTACTCTAGCGACTGGATAGAGATTTAGAGGTGCTGATAATTAGATTTTTTTTTATTTTGATAGAGAACATTTGAGTACAAGTGACTCATTTCATATTCTATTATTTTAAGTATTAAATTCTAACTATGGTAAGATTTGAATGTTAAACATGTATGGTCATAGGACAAGATGGAATTGTTCCAATAGAAACTTGGGAATTCCGGATTTCATTACTCCCGGTAAATGACATGTAGTCTCAAAACTCAATCCATTGCAGATTACAAAACTAGCCCGTGCGAATGCACGGGTTGACGACTAGTATGCATAATTTGGCGACGAGCACTCTATATACACCACCTTTTTCCACTACTACAAGATGCTGATAACGTGACACTACGATCAAAGACCCTTCGATGAAACTGTGTGCGATGCAATAATCGCAAATGTTGGTGTAAAAAACCGTCAAAAAAGGTGCAAAACGTTTGCGATGGCGAAGCCATCTAACACGGTTCAGATTTTAGTTGCGTGTGCGATGTTGGGCATACAGTTCAGTTCAATCAACTGTTTGCGATGAGGCGGAACAAAAGAAATGGGCAACCAGATGAAGGCGTGTGCGATATGCAGCGTACAGTTCACTCGGATGAACTATTTGTGATGAGGAGGGACAATAGAAACGGGCAGCTAGATAAAGGTGTGTGCGATTGAGGGCATGCACTTCAGAAGGATTAACTGTTTGCGATTAGGCAACAAAACATAAATGGGTCAGCCAGATCAAAGTGTTTGTGATTGATGACGTACACTTCACACAGATGAACTATTTGCGATTAGCCACAACAAACAGAAACAGTTAGATAGATCAACGTGTGTGAGCTAGACGGTCACACACATTCTAATTAAAAGAAGCATGCGCGATGGTAATAACGAGCATGCACGGTTGTTGAAATAAGATGTGTGCTGACATTGCATGTTGCGGTGCACCCTATGGCGCAAACGCCATGTAGGCGGCCGAGAAGGCGTGCCCACGTTATGCCTTTCGGAAATAGTGTCGCACTTATAACCGTCAATAAATTTTGAGCCTGCGTCTCATCACATTCCAAATTGCAAATCTGTTCACACCGATCAAAACCTAAATGGTTTCCCACTTAGGAGCATATTAGTACTTGGTTATAAATACTACTACTCCAAGATGACTGCACATTCCTCCGCAACTCCTCATCCACAAAAACAAACAAGTCATTCATCATCGTTACCTTGCCATGGCCAGCGTGAGTTCTGGGTCAAGAGATTGCCACAAGGGAGATGCGAGCATGGAAGCGAAAGCACGAGAGATGTCCCGCCTCACCGCGAACGCAGCCAGCATGTCCTGCCGCGCGGCTGTAGCAGCACAGAAGTCCTGCCGCTCCGCTGAATCAGCACGGAGGTCCCGCCGCGCCATCGTTGTAGCAGACTGGTCTGACCACGCCGCGGAAGCAAAAGAGATGTCCTACTGTGCCGCGAATGCAGCAGAGATGACCTCCTGCGTCGCGGCGGCCTGGGAAAATGTCTTGCGGGTAGGTGAGGACTCTTACAGGCGCATGCATGCGATCGTCCATAGCCGGATGGATCGGATCTCCGGCTGGGCGAGGTTGCAGGATGACATGAAAGCCTCTTTTGAACAGGCTATCGGCGTCATCCGGCAACTAATTGAGAGCAATGCAAAGCTCCTGGCCGAGCACGACCTGTTGAGGGCGAAGATTGTCGGAAGTGCGGACCAGTAGGAGGAGACCACTGCCTTGTTGAAGAGGACCGGTGCATCGTCGAGAAACTTATGGATGAGAATGCCATGCTGCGCATCGAGCGCAGATGGCTGGTGGAAGAACCCGTGTATGCTCTCAGGCAGCATCTTGAGGACAAGAAAGAGCTCATCGCCACTCATAGATGACCAGTAGAGATCAGCGAGCCATATTGTTGTCTTCCTTATTCTTTTGCCCTTGTGTATTTTGGGCGTTACCGCACATGGATTTTTTAATTATGTTCCTAAATATGTAAGACAATTATTACCCACTATCATCGTCCTTAATATTCATCATGCCTGCTATAAGTCACAGTCGATGCTATATAGGTCCGTCAGATCTTACATCAAGATCCGTGCAAAACTTTCTTTTCAGATTTTTCATTTTTCTCTCTTAAATCTCAGTCCAGTGAGACATATAGCCACACTGTCGAACAGGGTCTCGGGCGCCATTAATAGAGACGTTGGGAGGAAGGTGCGCGACGGGTAGAGGTCAAAGGGCTCTCCTCCCGATGAGCACGCGCAGAGGTTTGATCGCACGCCTCCTGCACTCAAATAGCCACCCCGCACGGCTCAAATAGCCACCCCGCGCGGCACCTCCTACCGAATAAAAAAGGGGACGCGTGGCGGCACGTAATTGGTAAGTAGAATGCCCACGGTTTCAATAATACTTGTATTTCCAATTTGTAACATGACAGCACTTGTTCCAAAATGACTTTGTTGATTGTTAATGTGTGCACCTTCGCAAATCGAACAGAAAAATTTCCACATCATGTTGGTGCCATGTCATGACACCATGCCAAGTTTCATGATTTCCAGGCATGTTTTGGATTTACAGAAATTAAAAAACCAAGTTTCTCAATCTTTACGGCCAAGCCACGATGCCCAGATGTTTGAATTTCATTGTCATTTCTTGCATGGGACCTACAAATTCACCCAAGGACACACATGTGATTTTTCAACCAACTTAGGTGCGCTGGAGCATTTGCTTATAGTTCAAATTTGAATTATGCACATTAAATGCCCAGAAACTCAATTAATGTATAAAAAAGGCCAAACGAACCTAGAATAATTCCAAAGTTTAGCATGATACTTATATTTGATCTAATCTGCCTATGTAAAAAAATTAAGACGGGAGAAGGCAGTGTACGTATGTCGTTTCACACACGGAGGTGACACGTTACCTCTCGGAACCACGAGCCTTCTTGAGGGAAGCTCCGGTTTGCAGGAAGCTTACACCAAAACTTTCTCAATTCGGCCAAAAAAATTACCGCAGCATGTTGGTGCCATGCGATGACACCATGGCAAGTTTCATGATTTTCAAGCGTGTTTAGGATTTTTAGGAATTAAAAAACCAAGTTTCTCAATCTTTACGGCCGAGCCACGACACCCAGATGTTTGAATTTCATTCCCATTTCTTGCATGGGGCCTAGAAATTCACCCAAGGACACACATGTGATTTTTCAACCAACTTTGGTGCACTGGAGCATTTGCTTGTACTTCAAATTTCAATTATGCACATTAAATACCCAGAAACTCAATTAATGTATAAAGAAGGCCAAACGAACCCACAAGAATTCCAAAATTTAGCACGATACTTCTATTTGGTCTAATCTGTCTGTGTAAAAAAATTAAGGCGGGAGAAGGTAATGTACGTATGTCGTTTCGCACACGGAGGTGACACATTCCCTCTCGGAACCACGAGCCTTCTTGAGGGAAGCTCCGGTTTGCAAGAAGCTTACACCAAAGCTTGTCCCAATTCGGGCAAAAAAATACCGCAGCATGTTGGTGCCATGTCATGACACCATGCTAAGTTTCATGATTTTCGGGCGTGTTTTGGATTTACATGAATTAAGAAAAACAAGTTTCTCAATCTTTACGGCCGAGCCATGACGCCCAGATGTTTGAATTTCATTCCTATTTCTTGCATGGGACCTAGAAATTCACCCAAGGATACACATGTGATTTTTCAACCAAGTTTGGTGTACTCGAGCATGTGCTTGTAGTTAAAATTTGAATTATGCACATCAAATGCCCAGAAACTCAATTAATGTATAAAGAATGCCAAACGAACCCAGAATAATTCCAAAATTTAGCATGATATTTCTATTTGGTCTAATCTGCCTGTGTAAAAAAATTAAGGCGGGAGAAGGCAGTGTATGTATTCGTTTCGCACACGGAGGTGACACGTTCCCTCCCGGAACCACGAGCCTTCTTGAGGGAACCTTGGGTTTGCAAGAAGCTTACACCAAAAGCTTGTCCCAATTCTGCCAAAAAAATTACCGCAGCATGTTGGTGCCATGTCATGACACCATGCCAAGTTTCATGATTTTTAGGCATGTTTTGGATTTACAGGAATTAAAAACCAAGTTTCTCAATCTTTACGGCCGAGCCACAACGCCGAGATGTTTGAATTTCATTCTCATTTCTTGCATGTGACCTTTAAATTCACCCAAGGACACACATGTGACTTTTCAATCAACTTTGGTGCACTGGAGCATGTGCTTGTAGTTCAAATTTGAATTATGCACATTACATGCCCAAAAACTCAATTAATGTATAAAAAATGCCAAACGAACCCAGAATAATTCCAAAATTTAGCACGATACGTCTGTTTGGTCTAATCTGCCCGTGTAAAAAAATTAAGGCAGGAGAAGACAGTGTACGTATGTTGTTTCGCACACAGAGGTGACACGTTCCCTCTCGGAACCACGAGCCTTCTTGAGGGATGCTCCGGTTTGCAAGAAGCTTAGACCAAAGCTTTTCCCAATTCGGCCAAAAAAATTACCGCAGCATGTTGATGCCATGTCATGACACCATGCCAAGTTTTATGATTTTCAGGCGTGTTTTGGATTTACAGGAATTAAAAAACCAAAGTTTCTCAATCTTCCCGGCCGAGCCACGACGCCCAAATGTTTCAATTTCATTCCCATTTCTTTCATGGGACCTATAAATTTACCCAAGGACACACATGTGATTTTTTGACAAACTTTGGTGCACTGGAGCATGTGCTTGTAGTTCAAATTTGAATTATGCACATTAAATGCCCACAAAATCAATTAATGCATTAAAATGCCAAACAAACCCGGAATAATTCCAAATTTAAACATGACACTTGTGTACTAGTTGCATGTTCACTGTACGTAAATGTTCTACCAATTCAAACACCATCCTTTCCCTCTGTAACACCATTTTGTCTTTCAAAACATAATGAAAAAAATCAGGTATACCACAAACAGTTTACTAGAAAGAATCGTGTGGGATGCGATGTAAAATATCTTGGCGCACCGTGTTGTCTGGCTTATGCAGGAAGCTTTGTCGTCTACAGTCCACCGCCCCCGCTTGAACCACACTTGCGCGCCAGTTTCTCGCGGCATCGAGCAATTTTTTTGCCACCGCAGAAATATCTATCTCCCCGCCCCCTCCCTCCCACCAAAAGCCACATTTCCACTGTTCCTCCTTGCTTTCCAAGTTCAGATCTTCACTTCTGCTTACTAGCAGCTCAACCTCCTCACCGGCGACCCTTCTTCTTGCAGCTCAGCCTCCTCGCCGGTGATCCTTCTTCTTACAGCGCCGCCTCCTCGCCGGCGACCCTTCTTCTTGCAACGCCGCCTCCTCGCCGGCGACCCTTCTTCTTGCTGTGCGGCCTCCTTGCCGCTGACCCTTCTTCTTGCCGCGCGGCCTCATCGATATGGTCAGGTAATCCACACCCCACCCACACCATCCTCCTGCTTTCCCGTCCCACATGCCCCGACCGACGTCGCTACACCTGCCGCCAAAATCACTGTCCCCTCCTCCAATTAAGCACCGCCCATAGCCATTTTGCATGCAGTATAACATGGAGCTCAGTAGCATGCGGCCGCATGCGCGCACGAGGTCGCTATGGTTGCCATGCGTGCCGACCGCCAGATCTTGGAGGAGCACCTCATCTTCGAGGCCACCGTCGACACCGCCATGTGGTTGTATACTTTACAATATAGTTTGTGCTGTTTTCTCAAGGCCACCGCCAGTGCTTTCTAGCGGTTTGTCCTCTGTAATGTTAATATGCAATTTGATGTTTAGTTAATAGTTTGGTCTTTCGAAATGTAATGTTCAGTTAACACTTTGGTCCAACAATTGCTACATTTCGTAGTACTGTTCTCAAGCATTCTTTGTTTAGTTAATTGTCTTATCTTCTAGTACATGTTTCTATTCTGCAATGTTGTGCTCAGTTAACTATTTTGGTTCATTTGGTCTGCTGTCCATTTAACTGTTTGGTTCAGTTCTGCAATTTGATTTTCATTTGTTGTGGGTTCAATTTTGTATTGTTATGCATGCGACACCAATAAAATTTGGTTGTACTCAATACATATTCTACTGATAGTATGGCAACTCTCAGTTAACCTGATCAATATCTTCCTTATGTGTGTTGCAGGGAAACAATGGGAGACACTGCGGTTTACCATCGAGGTTTTTCAAGCATGGTCCTTTGGCTAATAGCACATTATGTGTAGTTGCAGGAATCATTCTAATATTTAGGTTTCTTACAATTTGGTCTTGCACATGTAGGTCCTGCTGTCAGAGGCTTAGACCCACTGTTCGACCCATTTTGCACATGGGAGACACTCAAGTCAAGAAACTCAGAAAGATTGTTAGGATGAAGAAACTTGCAACAAATAACAGCAAGATCTTTGTTTGCACAATGAAGAAGGCATCAGTCAACTATAGGATTGTACTAACTCTTTTACCTTGTTTTTACCCCTTGCGCCATTTCAAAATTTCTAACAGCGATTTATGCATATCTTTGTTTTCAGTACTTTACAAAGCAGTTCACCGATGATTACCTCTCAAACCACCTGCATGGTCAAGAGGTGAGGAAGGTATTCCTTCAATACCCACGGTACAATAATGAAGTCTTGCTAAAGAGGACGAAGGTTGGGCAGTCAATTATCCATAGCCACTGGCCTAAAGTTGCAAGGACATTCAACATCACTAAAGGCTCAATATTTGCCTTCTGCTTCTACAGTTTCCCAGATGAGATTCACCTATCTATTTACCGTGTATGATGCTACATTCCAAAGGTTTTTGATGTTGCATGTGAAACTTGGTGCTGTTGTGTAATGGCATAACTGAGTGCCGAAGCTATTTGATGTAATTCGATTATGAAATCCTGGTTGCTTTTATATGGATATGAAATATATGGAGTGTTTTATAAGAAATATCAATTTGATTAGTACATGGATTATCAATAATAGGATAATTATCCTGCTTATTGGGGTTTTCTATTGCAGACGGTTACTCAGACAGCACTGTGGGCGATGAAGTCAAACAACCCACATGGTTTCTAGAAAGTAGGCGTGTTCGATCAACAACAACCACACACGGCTTTCGGTAGCGAATTGTTTGTGTTAGGCCACCTTGCACAAACATTTCCACACAAAGAACTATGTGTGATATACATATGAACGGAAATGATTTTCTGGGATTCACCATGTGGGATGTACATACCTACGAAAATGATTGGGTTTCGATGCCTCGCCCGATCGCACACGAGCTCATTTGGTGTCCCAGGAGGGCCTATCCCCGACGATTTCTGGGTCATGTGGGAAGGACCCTCCTATCTCCCACACTCACTTGGCGATGGTACCAAACATCGTCGCGGAAAGGGGTTAAAAACCATTTGTATAGCACGTCGTTGTACTAGTGTTCTTTAATTTCATCTTGTTAGTTTTGCTCCATGGCGCAATCCATCGATACTACTACTGTACAAAAGTGTACATTTTTTATAAGGCTAGAGGGCGGGGCAGTCTCGCTTGTCGGTTTCACGAGAGGCGAGGGCCTTTGTGATTTGACGGCTCATTACTACTGGAAGGCAGGGCCTTGTGATTTGACTGCTCGTATAAATGTTGTCGACGACCTGAGGAGGAGCAAAGAACCGTGCAGTGTACTCAAGTTTTCCACTAGAGTACTAGTACGACGGAGGAGCACGAAACACAGCAGCCCAGTGCCATATGTCAATAAAAAATGATCTAATTTGCTAGTCATCGATCCCACGGCGCCACTCATAATTAGCATTGTTCTATCCATGGCTCACAGAGAACGTGACACGTGCGGTGAAGCACTCGAAGCAAAAGAAGAATCACAGGAGCAAAACAAGAAGGAAGATTATCACCCCCAAAAAAGAAGGAAGATGCACACACAAGTCTGGGGCGCTGCTCTCTACTACATGAAGGGTTGCTGGCCGCGGAGTCGTAACTGCTTCTTCATCGCCTCCACGCCCTCCATCACCTTGCGCATCTCCTCCGCCATCTTCTTCATTCTGTCCATGACACGGGATTTCTCGACGTGAGCCTTCATCATCGGTTCCACGGCCGCATTATGTATGTTGACAGCAGTCGGGTGCTCAATGCGGAGCTTCACCAACTCCTCCGTATGTTCTATGACGAAGGCCTGCAGCATCTTCATCGAGGAACTACTCTTCTCATGCAGCTTCTTCCAGCCGGCATTCTCCTCCTTCAGCAGGTCAAGCTCGTGGCAGAGCTTCGCCTTGTCCTCCTGAAGTTGCAGGATTTCTCCGGTCACCTTCTTATCCGAGGCAATGCTCTTCTTCAGCAGCATCACCAAGCCGGCGGTCAACTCCCCCTACTCATTGAGCTCAGTGGGCATGTCATCGGGGCTCTCTTTCAGCAGCTCCACCAAGCCGTCAATGAACTCCTCCTGCTTATTGAGCTGATCGGGCATGTCATCGAGGGATAACGACTCCAGTGCCGCCAGCTCAGCATGTACGCCTCCGTGGCTAGGGCACTCCTGGGAGCCCTCGCCTGCCCGTGAGAGATCTTTCGAGGTCTCTGCGAGGCGGCGAGCCCTCTCTATTTTTCCACGACCTTGGTTGTTGCTCCCTTGTTATGAGTAGTTCTCGACCTAGAGCTCTGCATACCTGCCATGGCAAGGATGGAAGAACAAGAAAGACTTATGAGGAGGAAGAGGTAGAGTGATTTTCGGCTAGGTACTAGTTCCCCTTTTTATAACCTAGTGGAGTACTAGCACTAGTACTATAAGCTACATAGTGGGATCACGTTCAGGTTTGACACGTACTAGGTGTGAGCAGGTTTGCACTTTTATACTATACACTTTGGAATGTGATGGGAACAAGCTAAAGATTAATTGATTGTTTTGGTTTCGAGGCCCAAAACAGCTCCCGTTGAGTTTCCTGGAACACAAATTTCAAGTACTACTGCTAAAATACAGCCGCACAAGTCAGTGATGTAACTAGTCGTACGTGTCAGACCAAGCCGATGCGTGTCACGGGTCCGACCGACCGTAAGTATTACGCGATGGAGACTTGTGGTTGTGGCTTCGGGTGATTGTCATGACCAAGCATTCAAAAACTAGTGATAAATCAATTACCATATTTTTCCAAACAACCAAGTATTTTCACAGGAATACAATACATATAGATGGAGTGATTGTCACGATTTCAAACCGCCATGGAGCCACAAGTTCACTACAGCAGCAACCGAGTAGGTCACTCCATCGCCGGTTGGGAAGGAGGACAGCTCACCTCGCCTACGATGCATGCCCAATGGCGCCGCCGCAGCTGATCCCGTGATTTGGCTTCTCCTGCCGCCCATTTGAACAGTTGCACCGGCTGCTCATGTCATTCCGCAGGCATGCGCGTTCTTTCCTCTGCAGTTGACTCCGTGAATATGATCTCTACCATTAGCCCTAGCTCGAAATCAAAGCGACGCTACCAGATGCTGACATCCCTCGGCATCTCTCCCCTGAGATTGACTTGCGCCTTCGCCTTGTGCTGCACCAGGCGCAGCTCCTTCGAACTTCTCTCCAATCGATGTGACGCTTCCTAGATCCAATTTTCCCTTGCTGCCCACCACCTTAAATGCAGCCCTGGCATGTCCTCCGGTGCCACCGATCTGTGATTCTAGAGCAATGGATCCCCTCTAAAACACATGTGGGTTCCGCTGAAAGGCGCCAGTGCCGCGGGCCGCAGCGAGAGGGCAGCCTGCGGGATCCTAGGATCTAAGGGATTATCCATGGTGGGATCCTCCATGGCGGTATCCGATGGGCGAGGTGGGGAGGCGAGCCTAGGCGCTGGAAGAGCCCTACGAGGCTAAGATAAAGATAGTACTACTCCACTCCATCCATATTTAAATACAAAGGCCACCAACAGTAGCCCCGACAAAAATTGATCACGCTGCCTGCGTCCTGGTTTATTGGCCCCCTTTTTTGTGCCACTTTTTATGACATGCATATATATTATGTTACTTAAAAATATGATAAAAAAATTGGCACAAAATACGAAGGAGACCAATGGAAGTAGCAACCCATGATTTAACTACTCGCATGCACGCAGTGGAGTAGTAATGTCTTTCTCAACTATTTCCTCCCTCATGTCCACTCAATTTGCATGTGCTGTATTAATTGACCATCAATGAAGTGAAGGACTTTACACGCGTCAAATTATCACATGGGGTGGATCTTCATACAAAAATGCGCCATTGTGTACCCGCGTGTGCATGCGAGTGAATGAGTGTGTGCGTACACATCTTCGCTTCGTGCATGTACTGCCAGTGTGCCTGAGAGAGGACGAGTACATTCTTCTGGAACCAGTAGCATGTCACTGTGATTGATGTCTACTACACAACCTTCTTCTTATAGACGTTGTTGGGCCTCCAAGTGCAGAGGTTTGTAGGACAGTAGAAAATTTCCCTCAAGTGGATGACCTAAGGTTTATCAATCCGTGGGAGCCGTAGGATGAAGATGGTATCTCTCAAGCAAACCTGCAACCAAATAACAAAGAGTCTCTTGTGTCCCCAACACACCCAATACAATGGTAAATTGTATAGGTGCACTAGTTCGGCGAAGAGATGGTGATACAAGTGTAATATGAATGGTAGATATAGGTTTTTGTAATCTGAAAATATAAAAACAGCAAGGTAACTAATGATAAAAGTGAGCACAAATGGTATTGCAATGCGTTGAAACAAGGCCTAGGGTTCATACTTTCACTAGTGCAAGTTCCTTCAACAATAATAACATAATTGGATCATATAACTATCCCTCAACATGCAACAAAGAGTCACTCCGAATTCACTAATAGCGGAGAACAAACGAAGAGATTATGGTAGGGTACGAAACCACCTCAAAGTTATCCTTTCTGATCGATCTATTCAAGAGTCCGTAGTAAAATAACACAAAGCTATTCTTTCCGTTCAATCTATCATAGAGTCCATACTAGAATAACACCTTAAGATACAAATCAACCAAAACCCTAATGTCAACTAGATACTCCAATGTCACCTCAACTATCTGTGGGTATGATTATACGATATGCATCACACAATCTCAGATTCATCTATCCCGTCGTCCCACCGGTTCAGCCACCCTGTCCTCCACCGCCAAGGAGCTGCCCCGACGTTCCCCTCGTCTTTCGCGCCACCTCCATTCCCACACCGCCGTTTTAACCTACACCACCGGAAGGGCAGCATCATCACCATTTCCTCGGACGAAGCTGAGGCCTAATCGGCGCCACCAAAGAGGTTCTACACTAGTTGATGTATTTTCTTCTTGATTCGATCTCACTGTGCTGCCGGCACTCGGTCCCGAGCCAACATGGCACGGCTCCATCCACGGCGGCGTCGCCGGCCACTTCCTCCATGGTGTTGCTCCCTCGTGGGCGACGTCCACATCAGTAGGACCTGTTGCTGCTTTGGCTCTCACTCGCGCTGCTGCTCTGCTCTTGCTCTCGGTCCCCTGCCTAGTCTGCTCTTGCTCTTGCTCACCCTGCTGCTCTCACTCTTGCTTGTGCTGCCGCTCTCGCTCTTGCTCTTGCTTGCGCTGCTACTCCAATTTAGCTACACTTCAGTCGACTGAATCGACTTTTGGGTCAGTCGATTTTCAGGGGGTGGAGGGGCTCGCGGGAGTAAGGAAAAACCAACCGCAATGGGGAGGGGGGCTCGTCGGAGAGGTGCCCCACTATCTATCTTAGCGTTCAGGGTGGGGCGGTGGTCACCGGCGGTGGTGGGGTGGTGGCGTGGGGATCGCCAGAGAAAAAGCTCGGCACGGGGGAGGCTAGAGGGATGGCCGGGGCGGCGGCGAACCAGCGGCGGGGAGTGGTTTCGGGGTGGGTGGGCGGCGCGCCGCCGGCCGCGGGCGGTGGTGGCTGGCGGCTCAGGGGGTGGAGGTTGCAGATGAACTGCATGCCCTTGATTTCGTATCCAATGGCTGGAAAATCGACTAACTAGAGATGAAAAAGTTAGTCGACTGACGTGTAGCCTCACCCTGCTTCGATTTACATGACCAGCTGACCCGGCTCTCGCACGCATTACTGCTCCGGGCGTTGCTGTTGCTGCTACTGCTTTTCTGGTACTGGTGAGTTCAGTTTTGATAGTAAAATTCAGTTTCGATAGTAAAATTCAGTTTCAACAGCAAAATTCAGTTTCGACGGTTAAGTTCAGTTTCGACAGTTAAGTTCAGAGATGAGCGGCTGATACATTTTACATTTAGCACTTTGTGGTTATGTATTTTACGTCATCTATTGGAGATGCTATTAGAATTCCACTCAAGTTAACATTATCTCTCTTGTCCTGCTTCAGCCTCGTCGTTGTACAACTCACCGGAGCTGCTCCAACAACGAAACCCTCCATCACAGCGGAGTAGTATGCCGGGCTCCATCTCCAGACGCCTAAGATCTTCTTCCCCTCCCCCGACAGCCAAATCAGCCGGAGCATCCTCACCGACCAATCCAATCACACTGAGATCGACATGGCTTCGCCAAAGAGTTTGTACACTTGTTGCATCTCTTTTTTACTCTACATGTTACATATATATTGTCCACTAAGCACACGTAGTAACGTGAAATACGATTAGTTTCTCCTACTATATGACAATCAGTGAGGTACCAGGCAACTTAGCTATTCGTGATGGACTCTCTTGAACGCCATCATTATTTATTTCTGCGTGTTTGAGTTGTGCATTTGTAGATGGGCCTGGGAGTTGAGCTAGTAGGGCAGTGGGCTGGGTCCAAAGTAGTAGAAGTAGCACAAAAACACTTTTTGAGTGTAGGCTTTTCCCTGCTCAAGCCTGCCTACTAGAGTTGCCAGTTCTTGAAAGGAAAAGTGAAGGAAAGACATAGGAATTGGAAAGTTTCCTATGGTACTACTATTCATGCATTTGGTTCAAAGGAATGGAGCAAAGGAAAACTGTAGGATTTGTTCCTTCAGTGTCTCCTTGAAAGAAAAACCGTAGGAATTTTAATATCCACTTGTCCTTATTTTCAAATTCCTATTCATGAAGCACAAGACTAAGAGATAGTAGCATAGTATCATTATAACCATACATTTTCTTGTGGTTTGACTTAATCTCACCATGCTTCTTTGCATCATGTGATCTTCCAATTCTTGTGAACCAAACAGCTAGATTGACAGAAATCATGTGTTTTTAAATTCTCTGTTTTGCACGTGCATTCCTATCCTATTCATGTGTATTTCCTATCCCTGCATTGTTAGAATCCTCAAATTCATACAAGCCCTTACACAATTACTTCTATTACAGATACGTGTCAAAGAAAACCTTGTGCTGTTTGTCCCGCTCCTGCTGCGCTGTGTTCCACCCAGGTCAGCTGCTCCAACGACGAAAGGGTTCACCACAACACGGATCCGCTCTCTAGATTCGCCGCCTCAGATCTTCTTCCCCGCCGCCGGCAGCCACGACAAATGCATTACCATCATCAATTGAGCAGATGACCTTGAGGACTATGATACGTCTCCAACGTATCCACTTTTCCAAACTCTTTTAACCTTGTTTTGGACTCTAGCTTGCATGATTTGAATGGAACTAACTCGGACTAACGCTGTTTTCAGCAGAATTATCATGGTGTTATTTTTGTGCAGAATAAAAAATTCTCGGATTGACCTGAAAATCATGGGAGATTTTTTTGGAATTAATAAAAAATACTGGCAAAAGAATCAGCACCAGGGGGGCACACCTAGGCACAAGGGTGGGGGCGATCCCACCCCCCTGGGGCGCGCCCTCTGACCTTGTGGGCCCCCTGGACCTCCACCGACCTCAACTCCAACTCCATATAATCACTTTCGGGGAGAAAAAAATAAGAGAGAAGGATTCATCATGTTTTACGATACGGAGCTGCCGCCAAGCCATGTTCTTCCTCGGGAGGGCAGATCTGGAGTCCGTTCGGGGCTCCAGAGAGGGGAATCCATCGCCATCATCATCATCAACCATCCTCCATCACCAATTCCATGACGCTTACCGCCGTTCGTGAGTAATTCCAACGTAGGCTTGCTGTACCGTGATGGGTTGGATGAGATTTACCATGTAGTCAAGTTAGTTTTGTTAGGGTTTGATCCCTAGTATCCACTATGTTCTAAAATTGATGTTGCTATGATTTTGCTATGCCTAATGCTTGTCACTAGGGCCCGAGTGCCATGATTTCAGATCTGAACCTATTATGTTTTCATGAATATATTTGTGTTCTTGATCCGATATTGCAAGTTATAGTCACCTACTACATGTTATGATCCGGGAACCCCGGAGTGACAATAGTCGGGACCACTCCCGGTGATGACTGTGGTTTGAGGAGTTCATGTATTCACTAAGTGCTAATGCTTTGGTCTATTGCTCTATTAAAAGGAGGCCTTAATATCCCTTAGTTTCCAATAGGACCCCGCTGCCATGGGAGGGTAGGACAAAAGATGTCATGCAAGTTCTTTTTCATTAGCATGTATGTCTATATTCGGAATACATGCCTACATTACATTGATGAACTGGAGCTAGTTTTGTGTCACCCTATGTTATAACCTTTGCATGATGAATGCCATCTGACATAATTATCCATCATGGATCCATTGCCTACGAGCTTTTCACATATTGATCTTTGCATCGTTACTTTTCCATTGCCACTGTCACAATTGCTACAAAACTACTACTATTACTATTGCCACAGTCACCGTTATTTCCATACTACTTTGCTACTAAATACTTTGCTGCAGATATTAAGTCTTTCAAGTGTGGTTGAATTGACAACTCAGCTGCTAATACTCGAGGATATTCTTTGGCTCCCCTTGTGTCGAATCAGTAAATTTGGGTTGAATACTCTACCCTCGAAAACTATTGCGATCCCCTATACTTGTGGCTTATCAAGACCTTTTTCTAGCACCGTTGCCGGGGAGCATAGATCTATTCTCTGAGTCACTTGGGATTTATATCTGTTGCTCACTATGAGGAACTTGAAAGATCAAAGAACTAAGATTTTTCCCTCAACTACGAGGGGAGGTAAGGAACTGCCATCTAGCTCTACACTTGATTCTCCTTCTGTTTTGAGTAAACTTGCGACACCTACTCGTGCTATTGATTCCGATATGTCGCATGTTATTGATGATGCTACTTCTAGTATGAATGATTCTTATGATACTACTTATGTGTTTGATGATACTATGCCACTAGGTGAATTTCTTGATGAACAACTTGCTAGGGTTAGAGATAATGAAATTACTGAAACTGATGATATTATTGAAGATTATGATTATGATTCTCCCCCTAGATATGTATTGCCTGTTGTTCCTAAGGGTTATGTTATGGATGAAGAAACTGCTAGAGACTTATTTGCTTGCAATGATAGAGAGGACCTTAAGAAATTGTTAGTTAAGTTGAAAGAAAAATCCTTGAAAGCTAGAATGAAATATGGTCCCGCATTTTCTACTTCACCTATCTTTGTTACTGATAAGGATTATGAATTCTCTGTCGATCCTGAGTTAATTACTTTGGTTGAATCTGATCCTTTTCATGCTTATGAATCTGAAACTTTTGTGGCACATCTTACTAAATTAGATGATATAGCCACCCTATTTGCTCATGAGGAAAAAAATTGCTATTACTATATTCATAAATTGTTTCCTTTCTCATTAAAGGGTGACACTAAGATATGGTTAATTCTCTTGCTCCTGCTTGTGTGCGTAGTCCCCAGGGTATGATTTATTACTTCTCTGCAAAATATTTCCCTGCTCATAAGAAACAACCTGCTTTAAGGGAAATATATAATTTTGTGCAAATTGAAGAAGAGAGTCTCCCACAAGCTTGGGGGAGGCTTCTCCAATTACTTAATGCTTTGCCTGATCACCCTCTCAAGAAAAATGAAATACTTGATATCTTTTATAATGGACTAACCGGTGCTTCCAGAGAACAGTGATAACCCACAAGTATAGGGGATCGCAACAATTTTCGAGGTTAGAGTATACAACCCAAATTTATTGATTCGACACAAGGGGAGCCAAAGAATATTCTCAAGTATTAGCAGCTGAGTTGTCAATTCAAGCACACTTGGAAACTCAATATCTGCAGCAAAGTGTTTAGTAGCAAAATAATATGATAGTAGTGGTAACGGTAGAAAAAGTAATGTTTTGGTATTTTGTAGTGATGATAACAATAGCAATGGAAAAGTAAATAAGCGAAGAACGATATATGGAAAGCTCGTAGGAAATGGATCGGTGATAGAGAATTATGCCGGATGCGGTTCATCATGTAACAGTCATAACCTAGGGTGACACAGAACTAGCTCCAATTCATCAATGTAATCTAGGCATGTATTCCGAATATAGTCATACGTGCTTATGGAAAAGAACTTGCATGACATCTTTTGTCCTACCCTCCCGTGGCAGCGGGGTCCTAGTGGAAACTAAGGGATATTAAGGCCTCCTTTTAATAGAGTACCGGACCAAAGCATTAACACATAGTGAATACATGAACTCCTCAAACTACGGTCATCATCGGAAGTGGTCCTGATTATTGTCACTTCGGGGTTGTCGGATCATAACACATAGTAGTTGACTATAGACTTGCAAGATAGGATCAAGAACTCACATATATTCATGAAAACATAATAGGTTCAGATCTGAAATCATGGCACTCGGACCCTAGTGACAAGCACTAAGCATAGCAAAGTCATAGCAACATCAATCTCAGAACATAGTGGATACTAGGGATCAAACCCTAACAAAACTAACTCGATTACATAATAAATCTCATCCAACCCCATCACCGTACAGCAGGCCTACGATGCAATTACTCACGCACGGCAGTGGGCATCATGAAATTGGTGGTGGAGGATGGTTGATGATGACGATGGCGACAGATTCCCCTCTCCGAAGCCCCGAACGGACTCTAGATCAGCCCTCCCGAGAGAGTTTAAGGCTTGGCAGCGGCTCCGTATCGTAAAATGTGATGAATCTTTCTCTCTGATTTTTTCTCTCCGAACACAAATATATAGAGTTGTGGTCGGAGCAGCTCTAGGGGGCCATGAGGTAGGGGGGCACTCCCCCCACCCTCGTGGCTAGGGTGTGGGCCCCCTGGTCTTGATCTTTTGCCAGTATTTTTTATTATTTCCAAAAATAGTCTCCGTGAAGTTTCAGGTCATTCCGAGAACTTTTGTTTCTGCACATAAATAACACCATGGCAATTCTGCTGAAAAGAGCGTCAGTTCGGGTTAGTTCCATTCAAATCATGCAAATTAGAGTCCAAAACAAGGGCAAAAGTGTTTGGAAAAGTAGATATGACAGAGACATATCAACTCCCCCAAACTTAAACCTTTGCTTGTCCTCAAGCAATTCAGTTGATAAACTGAAAGTGATAAAGAAAAACTTTTACAAACTCTGTTTGCTCTTGTTGTTGTAAATATGTAAAGCCAGCATTCAAGTTTTCAACAAAGATTATGAACTAACCATATTCACAATAATTCTTAGGTCTCATGTTTACTCATATCAATAGCATAATCAACTAGCGAGCAATAATAATAAATCTCGGATGACAACACTTTCTCAAAACAATCATAATATGATATAACAAGATGGTATCTCGCTAGCCCTTTCTGAGACCGCAAAACATAAATGCAGAGCACCTTTAAAGATCAAGCACTGACTAGACATTGTAATTCATGGTAAAAGACATCCAGTCAAGTCATACTCAATGTAAACTAACAGTAATGAATGCAAATGACAGTGGTGCTCTCGAACTAGTGCTTTTTAATAAGAGGATGATGACTCAACATAAAAGTAAATAGATAGGCCCTTCGCAAAGGGAAGCAAGGATTTGTAGAGGTGCCAGAGCTCGGTTTTGAAATAGAGGTAAATAATATTTTGAGCAGTATACTTTCATTGTCAACATAACAACCAAGAGATGGCGATATCTTCCATGCTACACACACTATAGGCAGTTCCCAAACAGAATGGTAAAGTTTATACTCCCCCTCCACCAACAAGCATCAATCCATGGCTTGCTTGAAACAACGAGTGCCTCCAACAAACAAGAGTCCCAGGGGGAGTTTTGTTTGCAATTATTTTGATTTGATTTGCATAAAGCATGGGACTGGGCATCCCGGTGACCAGCCACTTTCTTGTGAGTGAGGAGCGGAGTCCACTCCTCTTGAGAACAACCAGCCTAACATGGAAGATACAGATAGCCCTAGTTGATACATGAGTTATTCGAGCATACAAAACAGAATGTTTATTTGAAGGTTTAGAGTTTGGCACATACAAATTTACTTGGAACGGTAGGTACATACCGTATATAGGTAGGTATGGTGGACTCATATGGAATAACTTTGGGGTTTATGGGATTGGATGCACAAGCAGTATTCCCGCTTAGTACAGGTGAATGCTAGAAAAAGACTAGGAAGCGACCAGCTAGAGAGCGACAACGGTCATGAACATGCATTAAAATTAATCAACACCGAATGCAAGCATGAGTAGGATATAATGCACCATGAACATAAATATCATAGAGGCTATGTTGATTTTGTTTCAACTACATGCATGAACATGTGCCAAGTCAAGCCACTCGAATCATTCAAAAGAGGATACCACCCTATCATACCACATCACAACCATTTTAATAGCATGTTGGCACGCAAGGTAAACCATTATAAGCTCCTAGCTAATTAAGCATGGCATAATAAACTATGGTCTCTAATTGTCATCGCAAACATGTTTATTCATAATAGGCTGAAGTAGGAACGATGAACTAATGATATTTACAAAAACAAGAGAGGTCGACTTCATACCAGCTTCTCCCATCTCAATCGGTTCATCCTATATCATCATAATTGCCTTTCACATGCACGACCGGACGATGTGGATAATAATAATAGTGCGTGTGCATTGGACTAAGCTGGAATCTGCAAGCATTCAATAAACAGGAGAAGACAAGGCAATATGGGCTCTTTTGTCAGATCAACAATAATGCATATAAGAGCAACTTTAACAATTTAATCATGGTCTTCTCCTATCGGCCCCAAAGAAAAGAAAAGAAAAGAAATAAAACTATTTACACGGGAAAGCTCCCAACAAGCAAAAGAAGAACATGAAATCTTTTTGGGTTTTCTTTTTAATTTCTACTACAAGCATGGAAATTAAAACTAGCTAAAAGTTACAACTATTTTTTTTTCTTAATGTTTATTAAACACACAAGAAGAAAGCATAAAAAGAGAAAATAAACTAGCATGGATATTACAATGAAAAAGTATGAGCACCGAGAACTATCAATGAGTGTGTGAACATGAATGTAATGTCGGTGGGAAATACGTACTCCCCCAAGCTTAGGCTTTTGGCCTAAGTTGGTCTATGGCCATGGTTGGCCTGGCGGATATCCATAGTAATAGTTGGGGTCGTACTGAGAAGAAGAAGACTCTGATTGCCACTGGTTGGCAATCATCTCCGGATCCCACTGGTAATTAGACTGGCGTGGAGGATCAACTTGTGGTTCCGACTCTGGCTCTGTGGCTGATGTAGGGTTCCAGTAGGTGTGAATAACCTCCAACGGAACAAGGTACTTGACTGCAGATAAATCAAACAAGGAAGGAGTAGGCAGGGTAATAGTCTCAGGATGATGTTTATCAAAGAACAAATTGTATTTGAGCTCATTTTCCCTATTCTTAACAATAAAATCTTGTGCTACCATACTCTTATAATCTAAATAAACAGGAGGAAGCAATTTTTCTTCCTTCTCATGATGCCTAATAGGTATGTTAAAATGTGCAGCTAGGCGTGAGGCGAAGATGCCTCCAAAGACGGGGCCCTTAGTAAGGTTAAGATTTAACCGCTTTGCAATAATAGCACCCATGCTGAATGTATCATCACGAAATAAGGCGTGGCACAAAATAACAATATCAGGGGCACTCAGGTTTCCACAGTTTCCGCGCCCAATTAAGCGTCTACTAGAAAATATAGCAAAGTAACGTAGAATAGGAAAGTGTATGCTAGTAGTTCGTGCATCGGAAACCTTCCTCGTTTCCCCTAGAGTGATGGTATCAATAAACCCATCCACATCTCCGCGATGTGGTTCCTCTATGATGCCCTCGAAGGGATCAAACAAATCCAACAAAAATCACGAGGTGACATCTCCTTATGCTCATCATATAAATAAAACTCCACCATAGGTGGTGAGCTCCTAGCATGGAAATGAAAGTTTTGCACAAAGATATTGGTGAGTAAGAGATATTGTTCGCGCTCGTTGTGGAGGAAGGCGGTGAGGCCTGCATTCTCAGCCAACTCATAGAAATCATCATAAATCTCGGCTGCTCTCAAGAAATCATCACAAGGCCATTCACACGGCCGAACCTCCGTGATGCGAGGCAGATTATATTTGGGGCTCTTTGCTTCTTCATTTTGATTTTTCTTCGAGCTTTGGCTCGATGAGCCCCTCAAAAATCTCTACATTATTTTCTGAAAAATTCTGAAATTTTTAGTAACTTCAAATAAAAGTGAACCAAACTCAACAAAATTGATAGCAACTACTCTTACAAGTGCCTAGAGCCTATATCATGCACCAAAACTACTTGGAACCACATAAATTTGACATGCAAGCTCAAGAACAGGGTCACCTAAGCAGTACAAATATGCAATGAATAAAGCACTAGAACAAAAACTAATTGGACCACTGGAGGAGTCACATACCAAGGAACAATCCCCCAAAGCAGTTTTGTGAGAGGTGCTTTGAGAAAGGAGATCGAAAATCGCAGCAAAATGAGCTAGAACTCGTGCTTGAGCTGGATAATGGTGTTTGTGGGAGGAAGAAGGAGTGTGTGGGTGCAGGAATAAGTGGAGGAGGGCCACCGTGGGCCCACGAGGCAGGGGCGCGCCCAGGGGATAGGGCACGCCCTCCACCCTCGTGGCCAGGTGGATGCCCCCCTGTTGTGTTCTCAGTGCCAAATATTCTCAAATATTCTAGAAAAAATCATATTTAAATTTTAGGGCATTTGGAGAACTTTTATTTTTGGGGTATTTTTATATTGCACGTATAATTCAAATAACAAACAGAAAATACTATTTCACTTTATTTAATATAAATAACAGAAAATAAAGGAGGGTACAGAAGGTTGTGCTTTCTAACTTCATCCATCTCATGATCATCAAAAGGAATTCATTAACAAGGTTGATCAAGTCTTGTTAACAAACTCATTCCGGATAACATGGAACCGGAGAATTTTCGAATAACACTAGGTTACCTCAACGGGGATATGCACAACCCCAATAATAAGAATATCATATTTCTTCTTGACAGTGGGAAGAGGAAATTCAAAACCTCCAAAAATAATCGATGGAATTTTTCCAATAGAATTGATACTGTGGACTTGAGGTTGTTTCCTCGGAAAGTGTACCGTATGCTCATTACCATTAACATGAAAAGTGGCATTGCCTTTCTTGCAATCAATAATAGCCCCTGCAGTATTCAAAAAGGGTTTTCCAAGAATAATATACATACTATCGTCCTCGGGAATATCAAGAATAACAAAGTCTATTAAAATAGTAACGTTTGCAACCACAACAGGCACATCCTCACAAATGCCGACAGGTACAGCAGTTGATTTATCAGCCATTTGCAAAGATATTTCAGTAGGTGTCAACTTATTCAAATCAAGTCTACAATATAAAGAGAGAGGCATAACACTAACACCGGCTCCAAGATCACATAAAGCAGTTTTAACATAGTTTCTTTTAATGGAGCATGGTATAGTGGGTACTCCTGGATCTCCATGTTTCTTTGGTATTCCGCCCTTAAAAGTATAATTAGCAAGCATGGTGGAAATCTCAGCTTCCGGTATATTTCTTTTACTAGTGACAATTTCTTTCATATATTTAGCATAAGGAGTCATTTTGAGCATATCAATTAATCGCATACGCAAAAAATAGGTCTAATCATTTCAGCAAAGCGCTCAAAATCCTCATCACCCTTTTTCTTGGATGGTTTGGGAGTAAAAGGCATGGGTTTTTGAACCCAAGACTCTCTTTCCTTACCGTGTTTCCTAGCAACAAAGTCTTTCTTATCATAACGTTGATTCTTTGATTGTCGGTTATCAAGATCAATAACAGGTTCAATTTCTATATCATTATCATTACTAGGTTGAGCATCAACATGAACATTATCATTTACATTATCACTAGTTTCATGTTCATTACCAAATTGTGTTTCAGCATCAGAAATAGAAATATCATTTGGATTCTCAGGTGTTTCAGCAATAGGTTCACTAGGATCATGCAAAGTCCTATCATTTTTCTTTTTCTTCCTTTTAGAAGGACTAGGTGCGTCTATATTATTTCTCTGAGAATCTTGCTCAATTCTCTTAAGGTGGCCTTCAGGATACAAAGGTTCCTGAGTCATTTTACCACCTCTAGTCATAACTCTAACAGCTTTATCATTTTTCTTATTATTCAATTCATTGAGAAAATCATTTTGAGCCTTAAGTACTTGTTCTACTTGAGTGGTGACCATAGAAGCATATTTACTAATAAGTTTAAGTTCACCTTTGACATTAGCCATATAATCACCCAAGTGTTCAAGCATATCAGCACTGCGTTTTAATTCTCTACCAAAATAAGCATTGAAGTCTTCTTGCTTAACCATAAATTTATCAAACTCATCTAAGCATGGGCTAGCAGACTTAGTAAATGGGATTTCAGCTTTATCTTATCTATAGAGAGAATTTACCTTTACTACCTGTGTCGGGTTATCAAGACCATGTGTTTCTTCAATAGGTGATGGATTAAAACCATATATTTCTTCAATAGGCGGTAAATTAAGACCATGTATTTCTTCAATAGGAGGTAAATTATTAACATCTTCAGCTTTAATACCCTTTTCTTTCATGGATTTCTTTGCCTCTTGCATATCTTCAGGACTGAGAAATAGAACACCCCTTTTCTTCGGAGTTGGTTTAGGAATAGGCTCAGGAGTTGGCTCAGGAAGTGTCCAATTATTTTCATTTGTCAACATATTATTCAATAGAATTTCAGCTTCATCCGGTGTTCTTTCCCTAAAAACAGAATCAGCACAACTATCCAGGTAATCTCTGGAAGCATCGGTTAGTCCATTATAAAAGATATCAAGTATTTCATTTTTCTTAAGAGGGTGATCAGGCAAAGCATTAAGTAATTGCAGAAGCCTCCCCCAAGCTTGTGGGAGACTCTTCTTCAATTTGTACAAAATTATATATATCCCTTAAGGCAGCTTGTTTCTTATCAGCAGGGAAATATTTAGCAGAGAAGTAATAAATCATATCCTGGGGACTACGCACACAACCAGGATCAAGAGAATTAAACCATATATTAGCATCACCCTTTAATGAGAATGGAAATATTTTAAGAATATAAAAGTAGCGAGTTCTCTCATCATTAGTGAACAGGGTGGCTATATCATTTCATTTAGTAAGATGTGCCACAACAGTTTCAGATTCATAGCCATAAAAAGGATCAGATTCAACCAAAGTAATTATATCAGGATCAATAGAGAATCCATAATCCTTATTAGTAACAAAGATAGGTGAAGTAGCATATAGAGTTTTTTGTTCAATCTTAGCTAATAATTTCTTAAGATCACTTCTATCATTGCAAGCGAGAAAGTCTCTTTTAGTTTCTTCATCCATAACATAGCCCTCAGGCACAACAGGTAATTCATATTTATTAGGAGAGCCTTCATAATCACTTTCATCAGTATTATCGGTTTCAATAATTTCATTCTCTCTAGCCCTAGCAAGTTGTTCATCAAGAAATTCACCAAGTGGCACAGTTGTATCAATCATAGAAGTAGTTTCATCATAAGTATCATGCATAGCAGAAGTGGCATCATCAATAATATGCGACATATCAGAATCAATAGCAGAAGCAGGTTTAGGTGTCGCAAGCTTACGCAAAACAGAAGGTGAATCAAGTGCAGAGCTAGATGGCAGTTCCTTACCTCCCCTCGTAGTTGAGGGATAAATCTTGGTTTTTGGATCTCTCAAGTTTTTCATAATGATAAGCAGATATAAATCCCAAGTGACTCAAAGAATAGAGCTATGCTCCCCGGCAACGGCACCAGAAAATAGTCTTGATAACCCAAAAGTATAGGGGATCGCAACAGTTTTCGAGGGTAGAGTATTCAACCCAAATTTATTGATTCGACACAAGGGGAACCAAAGAATATTCTCAAGTATTAGCAGCTGAGTTTTCAATCCAACCACACCTGGAAACTTAATATCTGCAGCAAAGTGTTTAGTAGCAAAGTAATATGATAGTAGTGGTAACGGTAGCAAAAGTAATGATTTTGGTATTTTGTAGTGATGATAACAATAGCAACGGAAAAGTAAATAAGCGAAGAACAATATATGGAAAGCTCGTAGGCAATGGATCGGTGATAGAGAATTATGCCGGATGCGGTTCATTATGTAACAGTCATAACCTAGGGTGACACAGAACTAACTCCAATTCATCAATGTAATATAGGCATGTATTCCGAATATAGTCATACATGCTTATGGAAAAGAACTTGCATGACATCTTTTGTCCTACCCTCCCGTGGCAGCGGGGTCCTAGCGGAAACTAAGGGATATTAAGGCCTCCTTTTAATAGAGTACCGGACCAAAGCATTAACACATAGTGAATACATGAACTCCTCAAACTACGGTCATCACCAAAAGTGGTACCGATTATTGTCACTTCGGGGTTGCCGGATCATAACACATAGTAGGTGACTATAGACTTGCAAGATAGGATCAAGAACTCACATATATTCATGTAAACATAATAGGTTCAGATTTGAAATCATGGCACTCGGGCCCTAGTGACAAGCATTAAGCATAGCAAAGTCATAGCAACATCAATCTCAGAACATAGTGGATACTAGGGATCAAACCCTAACAAAACTAACTCGATTACATGATAAATCTCATCCAACCCCATCACCGTCCAGTAAGCCTACAATGGAATTACTCATGCACGGCGGTGAGCATCATGAAATTCGTGATGGAGGATGGTTGATGATGACGATGGCGACGAATTCCCCTCTCCGGAGCCCCGAACGAACTCCAGATCAACCCTCCCGAGAGAGTTTAGGGCTTGGCGGCGGCTCCGTATCGTAAAACGCGATGAATCTTTCTCTTTGATTTTTTCTCTCCGAACACGAATATATAGAGTTGGAGTTGGGGTCGGAGGACCTCCAGGGGGGCCCACGAGGTAGGGATCGTGCCCAGGGGGCAAGCGCGCCCCCACCCTTGTGGCTAGGGTGTGGCCCCCCTGGTCTTGATCTTCTGCCAGTATTTTTTATTATTTCCAAAAATAGTCTCCATGAAGTTTCAGGTCATTCCAAGAACTTTTGTTTCTGCACATAAATAACACCATGGCAATTCAGCTGAATACAGCGTCAGTCCGGGTTAGTTCTATTCAAATCATGCAAATTAGAGTCCAAAACAAGGGCAAAGGTGTTTGGAAAAGTAGATACGACGGAGACGTATCAACCACCTGGATAGTTGTGTTGGTTGTGTTTTTAGCAAAAGAACTATTGAGCAAGCTGAATTGCTATTGAATAATATATTGAGTAATGAAAATGATTGGACACTTCCTGAACCAACTCCGAAGCCAACTCCGAAGAAAAGGGGTATTCTATTTCTCAGTCCAGAAGATATGCAAGAGGCAAAGAAATCTATGAAAGGAAAAAGGTATTAAAGCTAAAGATGTTAAAATTTTACCACCTATTGAATAAATACATGGTCTTGATAACTCGACACAGGTAGTAGAGGTAAACTCTCTCCATATATTTGATAAGGTGATATTCCTCATAATAAGTCTGCTAGACAATGCTTAGATGAGTTTGATAATTTTATTGTTAAACAAGAGAACTTCAATGCTTATGTTAGTAGACAATTGAAACGTAATGCTTACATGCTTGATCACATGAGTAATTATCTGAATAGTACTCTTAATAATCTTAAGCTTAATCTTAAGCTTATTAGTAAACATGCTTCCATGGTTACAACTCAAGTAGAACAAGTACTTAAAGCTCAGGATGATTTGCTTAATGAGTTGGATAGTAAAAATAATGATAATGTTGTTAGGGTTATGACCAGAGGTGGTAAAATGACCCAGGAACCTTTGTATCCTAAGGGCCATCCTAAGAGAATTGAACAGGATTCTCAAAGAATTAATACTGATGCACCTAGTCCTCGTTCTAAACAGAAAAGGAAAACCAATAGTACTTTGCATGCTAGTGAACCTACTGTAGACACACCTGAGAATCCTAATGATATTTCTATTTCTGATGCTGAGACACAATCTGGTAATGAAC
This sequence comes from Triticum monococcum, assembly GCA_034509565.1. Taxonomy (NCBI): domain Eukaryota; kingdom Viridiplantae; phylum Streptophyta; class Magnoliopsida; order Poales; family Poaceae; genus Triticum; species Triticum monococcum. The sequence goes on from CM067843.1 coordinate 74,546,480, forward strand.
TTGAACCTAGAGCTAAAGTTAATGATGATGTTCATGTTGATGCTCAACCTAGTAATGATAATGATGTAGAGATAGAACCTGATGTTGATCTTGATAACCCACAATCAAAGAATCAACGTTATGATTAGAGAGACTTTGTTGCTAGGAAGCATGGTTAAGAAAGAGAACCATGGGTTCAGAAACCCATGCCCTTTCCTCTGAAGCCATCCAAGAAAAAGGATGATGAGGATTTTGAGCGCTTTGCTGAAATGATTAGACGTATCTTTTTGCGTATGCGTTTAACCAATATGCTTAAAATGCCTCCTTATGCTAAGTATATGAAAGAAATTGTTACTAATAAAAGAAAGATACCAGAAACTAAGATTTCCACCATGCTTTCTAATTATACTTTTAAGGGTGGAATACCATAGAAACTTGGAGATCCAGGAGTACCAACTATACCATGCTCCATTAAAATAAACTATGTTAAAACTGCTTTATGTGATCTTGGAGCCGGTGTTAGTGTTATGCCTTTCTCTTTGTATGACTTGATTTGAATAAGTTGACACCTACTGACATCTCTTTGCAAATGGATGATAAATCAACTGCTATACCCATCGGTATTTGTGAGGATGTGCCTATTGTGGTTGCAAATGTTACTATCTTATCGGACTTTGTTATTCTTGATATTCCCGAGGACGATAGTATGTCAATTATCCTTGGTAGACCCTTTTTAAATACTGCATGGGTTGTTATTAATTGCAACAAAGGCAATGTCACTTTTCATGTTAATGGTAATGAGCATACGGTAGACTTTCCGAAGAAACAACCTCAAGTTCATGGTATCAATTCAATTGGAAAAATTTCAACTATTACTATTGGAGGTTTTGAATTCCCTCTTCCTACTGTCAAAAAGAAATATGATATTCTTATTGTTGGGGACATGCATATCCCCATTGAGGTAATCTACTGTTATTCGAAAATTCTCCGGTTTCATATAATTCGGAAGAAGTTTGTTAATAAGACTTGATCAACCTTGTTAACGGATTCCTTTTGATGAGTATGAGATGGATGAATTTAGAAGGCACAACTCTCTGTATCCATCTTTTACTTTTTGTTAATTAGTTTAGATAAAGAAAAAATAGTATTTTCCGTCTGTTTTCTGAATTATCCATGCAATAAAAAAATGTCCCGAAAATAAAAATTCTCCAAATGCCTTGAAAATTGGACATTATTTTTTAAAAAATATTTAAGAATTTCTGGTGCAAAGAACACACCAGGGGGCCTCACCAGTTGGCCATAAGGGTGGAGGGCGCCCACCCCCTGAGACGCCCCCTGACCTTGTGGGCCCCATGTGCCCCCTCCACTTATTTCATCACCCATCCTCTCCTTCTTCCTCCAGAAAAAATCACTCCATAGCTCAAACCCGCGTTCTTGCTCATCTTGCTGCCATTTTCGATCTCGTTGCTCAAAGCTCCATTCACAAAACTGCTTTGGGGGATTGTTCTTTGGTATGTGAGTCCTCCAATAGTCCAATTAGTTTTTGTTCTAGTGCTTTATTTATTGAATTTTTTTGCTTCTTTGGTGACCCTATTCTTGAGCTTGCATGTCAAATTTACATGGTCCAAAGTAGTTTTGATGCATGATATAGCCTCTAGTCACTTGTAGGAGTAGTTGTTATCAATCTTGTTGAGTTTGGTTCGGTTTTATTTTGAGTCACTAAAAATTTCAGAAATTTTCAGGGAAAATAAAAATGTCTAGAAGAATGTACCAAGGTGGTTCTTCAAGGAAGCAAGCACCGAGGCGTGCGATACACGAACCGGACTCTGAACTACCAAGGGAAGCTCACGTGAGGCCTTGTGAATGGCCGTCGGATGAATTTATGGAGCGTGCAGGTTTCAAAGATGAATTCTACGCGTACATGCACAATGCCGACCTCGAGGACTTCTTATCGGACAAGTGCCTGTAATAATATTATCTCACCGATTCCTTCGTGCGGAGGTTTGAGTTTTCATCCAAACGCAATACTCATATTGTCTTGTTTGATCTTTATGATGAATCTGATACCATGGAACTAGAAGTTTTTTGTGATGCATGCAAAATTCCGCAATGGGGTAGTCTTAGTGAGCCTCATAAATCTGAATATAATGATTTTCTTGCTAGTATCACTGTTGGAGAAACTAGAAATATCACAGAAGCAACCGTAGGGAGCATTCACTTTCCTGCCATACATTATTTTGCTCTCTTTATCGGTAGGTGTATTAATGGTAAAGATGAGCTTTGCCATGTTTGCATTCCAGATCTTAGTATCCTCAAGTGTGCGGTGTTAGGTGATAAACGATATAATTTTGGGGCCATTATTGCTAGGAGTTACATCTTAATTCTAAGGATGGAGATTTATATGGTGGGGTTTATGCAACTCGTTTAGCTAACTATTTGAATGTACCTATTAGAAGTTATGATATTGAGTTGCCACCTGCTTTTCTGGATTATGAGGTTATGGTATGCCGCCAGTTTCTTAAGAGGAACAAACAGATCCTCCAGTACCGACTAATCTTTGATAGATGATACGTCCATTTTGCATCATGTTTTCTTATTGTTATTTGCAATGTTTTTATCCATAATAATGCTTTTTGGAGTAATTCTAATGCCTTTTCTCTCATAATTTAAAACGTACACACCAAGGGGGAGAATTCTGGCAGCTAGAAATCTAAACCTGGAAAAAGCTACGTCAGGCTACCTATTATGCACAACTCCAAACAAGCTGAAACTTCACGAGGATTTTTTATGGAATATATAAGAATTATTGGAGCAAATAACTACCAGAGGGGGGCCACCAGGTGGGCACAGCCCACCTGGGCATGCCAGGGCCCCCTAGCGCCCTGGGGGGTTGTGGCCTCCTCGGCCCACCTCCGGTGCCCATCTTTTGGTATATAGGTCATTTTGACCTAGAAAAAATAAGGAGGAATTTCGGGACGAAGCTTCGTCACCTTGAGGCGGAACTTGGGCACGAGCACTTTTGCCCTCCGGCGGAGCGATTCTGCCGGGCGAACTTCCCTCCCGAAGGGGGAAATCATCGTCATCATCATCACCAACAACTCTCCCATCTTGGGGAGGGCAATCTCCATCAACATCTTCAATAGCAACATCTCCTCTCAAACCCTAGTTCATCTCTTGTGTTCAATCTTGTTACCATAACTATAGATTTCTGCTTGCGGGTGACTAGTAGTGTTGATTACATCTTGTAGTTGATTACTATATGGTTTATTTGGTGGAAGATTATATGTTCGGATCCAATATGCTATTTAATACCCCTCTGATCATGAGCATGTTTATCATTTGCGAGTAGTTACCTTTGTTCTTGATGTCACCGAAGAAATCATGTTGAAGTAATCATGTGAATTTGATATGTGTTCGATATTTTGATAGTATGTATGTTGTGATTCCCTTAGTGGTGTCATGTGAACGTCGACTACATGACACTTCACCATATTTGGGCATAAGGGAATGCATTGTGGAGTAGCAATTAGATGATGGGTTGCGAGAATGACAAAAACTTAAACCCCAGTTTATGCGCTATTCCGTAAGGGACCGATTGGATCTGAAAGTTTAATGCTATGGTTAGAATTTATTCTTAATACTTTTCTCATAGTTGCGGATGCTTGCGGGGGGGGGGGGGGGTTAGTCATAAGTAGGAGGTTTGTTCAAGTAAGAACAACCTAAGCACCGGTCCACCCACATATCAAATTATTAAAGTAGCGAACACGTATTAAACCAACATGATGAAAGTGACTAGATGAAATTCTCGTGTACCCTCAAGAACGCTTTGCTTATCATAAGAGACCGTTTTGGCATGTCCTTTGCCACAAAAGGATTGGGATACCTTTCCGCACTTTTGTTACTATACTTGCCCGTCACAAATTATCTTGCTATCAAACTACTTTTCTACTTACAATTTCAGCACTTGCACACACTACCTTACTGAAAACTACTTGTCATTTACTTCTGCTCCTCGTTGGGTTCGACATGCTTACTTATCGAAAAGAGCTAAAATTGAACCCCTATACTTGTGGGTCATCAAGGATATTTTCTGGCGCTGTTGCCGGCGAGTGAAGCGCCTTTGGTAAGTGGACTTTGGTAAGGAAACATTTATATAGTGTGCTGAAACTTATTGTTACTTGTTACTATGGAAAATAATCCTTTGAGGGGTTTGTTCGGGGTATCTTCACCTCGTCCGGAACCACAATTATCTACCTCTCAACCTACTGCACCTACTGAAAATATTTAATAGGAAACTCCTTTGGGTATGATAGAACAACTGCTAGCTAATTTTTATGCAGGAGATGGAACCGAACATCCTGATATGCACTTGATATATGTGGAACAAATTTGTGGATTGTTTAAGCTTGCAGGTTTACCTGGAGATAAAGTTATGAAGAAGGTTCTCCCTTTAACTTTGAAGGTAAAATCATTGGCATGGTATAGGCTATGCGATGATATTGGATCATGGCATTGGAATCGTTTGAAATTGGAGTTCCACCAAAAAATATATCCTATGCATCTAGTTCATCGTGATCGGAATTATATATATAATTTTTGGCCTCGTGAAGGATAAAGGATCGCTCTAGCTTGGGGGAGGCTTAAGTCAATGCTATATTCATGCCCCAATCATGAGCTCTCAAGAGAAATTATTATCCATAATTTTTATGCTCGGCTTTCTCGTAATGATCAAATCATGCTTGATACTTCTTGTGCTAGTTCCTTTATGAAGAAGACTATTGAATTCCGGTGGGATCTCTTGGAAAGAATTAAACGTAACTCTGAAGATTGGGAACTCGACAAAGGTAAAGAGTCAGGCATTAAACTTGCGTATGATTGTGTTAAATCTTTTATGGATACTGATGCTTTTCAAAAGTTTAGCACTAAATATGGACTTGACTCTGAGATAGTAGCCTCCTTTTGTGAATCTTTTGCTACTCATGTTGAACTCTCTAAGGAGAAGTGGTTTAAATATCACCCACCTATTAAAGAAGAAATTAAAGAACCGGTACCAGTTAAAGAAGAAACTATACTTTATAATGTTGATCCAGTTGTTCCTTCTGCTTATATTGAGAAACCACCTTTCCCTGTTAGGATAAAGGAACATGCTAAAGTTTCAATTGTGGTTAACAAAAGCTACATTAGAACACCTAAACCTGATGAACAAATTAAATTTGAACCTAGTATTGCTATGGTTAAAGATCTCTTGGAAGAATATATGGATGGGCATGTTATTTACTTCTGTGAAGAAGCTGCTAGAATTGCCAAACCTGATAAGAAAGATAAACATAGACCCGTTGTTGGCATGCGTGTCATCTCAGTTAAAATAGGAGATCACTGTTATCATGGTTTATGTGACATGGGTGCTAGTGTGAGTGTTATCCCTTACACCTTATATCAAGAAATTATGAAAGACATAGCACCTGCAGAGTTAGAAGAAATAGATGTTACTATTAAACTAGCTAACAGAGACACCATATCACCATTTGGGATTGTTAGAGATGTTGAAGTCTTGTGTGGGAAAGTAAAATACCCTACATATTTTCTTGTTCTTGGTTCCCCACGAGATGACTTTTGTCCCATTATTTTTGGTAGACCTTTCTTGAATACAGTTAATGCTAAGATAGACTGTAAGAAACAAACCATTGGTGTTAGCTTTGGTGATGAGTCTCATGAGTTTAATTTTGTCAAGTTTAGTAGAAATCTTCATGAAAAAGAATTGCCTAGTAAGGATGAATTAATTGGTCTTGTTTCTATTGTTGTACCACCTACTGATCCTTTAGAACAATATTTGCTAGACCATGAAAATGATTTACATATGCATGAAAGAAATGAAATAGATAAAATTTTCTTTGAACAACATCCTCTGCTTAAACACAATTTGCCTATTGAGACTCTAGGAGGTCCTCCTCCACCTAAAGGTGGTCCTGTGTTTGAATTAAAACAATTGCCAAACACTTTGACATATGCTTATCTTGATGAAAAGAAGATGTATCCTGTTAAAATAGGAGAACATGAAGAAGAAAGATTATTGAAAGTTCTAAGGAAGCACCGAGCTGCTATTGGATATACTCTTGATGATTTAAAGGGCATTAGTCCCACTCTATGTCAGCACAAAATTAATATGGAACCTGATGCTAAACCCGTTGTTGATCACCAACATTGGTTAAATCCGAAGATGAAAGAACTGGTGAGAATGGAAATATTAGAACTTCTGGAAGTAGGTATAATATATCCCATAGCTGATAGTAGATGGGTAAGTCATGTTCATTGTGTTCCTAAGAAAGGAGGTATAATTGTTGTTCCTAATGATAAGAATGAACTTATCCCACAAAGAATTTTCACAGGCTATAGAATGGTAATCAATTTTAGAAAATTAAACAAAGCAACTAGAAAAGATCATTACCCTTTGCCTTTTATTGATCAAATGCTTGAAAGATTATCTAAGCACACACACTTTTGCTTCCTTGCTGGATATTCTGGCTTTTCACAAATACCTGTTTCTCAACCTAATCAAGAAAAGACCACTTTTACTTGTCCCTTTGGAACTTATGCTTATGGACGTATGCCTTTTGGTTTATGTAATGCACCTGCTACCTTTCAAAGATGTATGACTGCTATATTCAATGACTTCTGTGAAAAGATTGTTGAGGTTTTCATGGATGACTTTTCTGTTTATGGGAAGTCTTTTGATGATTGTTTAAGCAATCTTGATCGAGTTTTGCAGAAATGTGAACAAACAAATCTTGTCTTGAATTGGGAGAAGTACCACTTTATGGTTAATGCAGGCATTGTTTTGGGTCGTAAAATTTCTGAAAGAGGTATTGAAGTGAACAAAGCTAAGGTTGATGCAATTGAGAAAATGCCATGTCCTAAAGATATAAAAGGTATTCGTAGTTTCTTAGGTCATGCTGATTTCTATAGGAGATTTATCAAAGACTTCTCAAAAATTTCTAGGCCTCTTACTAATCTCTTGCAGAAGGACATTCTTTTTGTTTTTGATGATGATTGTTTAGAAGCCTTTGAAACACTTAAGGAAGCTTTAATTTCTGCACCTATTGTTCAACCACCTGATTGGACTTGCCTTTTGAAATTATGTGTGATGCTAGTGATTATGCTGTTGGTGCTGTTCGAGGACAAAGAGTTGATAAGAAACTTAATGTCATTCATTATGCTAGTAAAACTCTAGATAGTGCTCAAAGAAATTATGCTACTACTGAAAAGGAATTCTTAGCGGTTGTGTTTGCTCGTGATAAATTTAGACCTTATATTGTTGATTCCAAAGTAACTATTCACACAGACCATGCTACTATTAAATATCTTATGGAAAAGAAAGATGCTAAACCTAGACTTATTCGATGGGTTCTCTTGTTACAAGAATTTGATTTACATATCATTGATAGGAAAGGAGCTGAGAACCCAGTTGCTGGTAATTTATCTAGACTTGAAAATGTGCTTGATGACCCACTACCTATTGATGATAGTTTTCCTAATGAGTAGTTAGCTGCAATAAATGTTTCTCATAGTACTCCTTGGTATGCTGATTATGCTAATTACATTGTTGCTAAATATTTACCACCTAGCTTTACATACCAACAAAAGAAAAAATTCTTCTATGATTTAAGACATTACTTTTTGGATGACCCACATCTTTATAAAGAAGGAGTAGATGGTATTATTAGACATTGTGTACTTGAGCATGAACAGGGACAAATCCTATGGAAATGTCACTCCGAGGCTTATGGAGGGCATCATGCTGGAGATAGAACTTCTCACAAGGTGTTGCAATCTGGATTTTATTGGCCTACTCTCTTCAAAAATTCCCGTAAGTTTGTCTTATCTTGTGATGAATGTCAAAGGATAGGTAATATCGGTAAGCGTCAAGAAATGCCTATGAATTATTCACTTGTTGTTGAACCATTTGATGTTTGGGGTTTTGATTACATGGGACCTTTTCCTTCCTCTAATGGGTATACACATATTTTGGTTGCTGTTGATTATGTTACTAAATGGGTAGAAGCTATTCCAACTAGTAGTGCTGATCACAACACCTCTATTAAAATGCTCAAGGAAGTTATTTTTCCAAGGTTTGGAGTCCCTAGATATTTAATGACTGATGGTGCTTCACACTTTATTCATGGTGCTTTTCGTAAAATGCTTACCAAATATGATGTTAACCATAGAGTTGCATCACCATATCATCCTCAGTCTAGTGGTAAATTTGAACTTAGCAATAAAGAAATAAAATTAATTTTGCAAAAGACTGTCAATAGGTCCAGGAAGAATTGGTCTAAGAAATTAGATGATGCACTTTGGGCTTATAGAATAGCATATAAAAATCCTATGGGTATGTCTCCTTATGAAATGGTTTGTGGAAAAGCTTGTCATTTGCCTCTTGAGTTAGAACATAAAGCATATTGGGCAATCAAAGAACTCAATTATGATTTCAAACTTGCTGGCGAAAAGAGGTTATTTGATATTAGCTCATTAGATGAATGGAGAACCCAAGCTTATGAAAATGCAAAATTATTTAAAGAAAAAGTAAAAAGATGGCATGACAAAAGAATTCAAAAGCGTGAGTTTAAAGTCGGAGAATATGTTCTTTTGTACAACTCTCATTTCAGATTCTTTGCAGGAAAACGCCTCTCAAAATGGGAAGGCCCATACATCATCGAGGAGGTTTACCAGTCTGGAGCCATCAAAATAAATAATTCCAAAGGTAGTAACCCGAAGGTTGTCAATTGGCAATGAATAAAGCATTATATCTCAGGTACATCTATTAATACTGAAAGTAATATTATCCAAACTATGACACCGGAAGAACACATAAAAGAGTCCTTCTGGAACACCCCAGAATCGTGAAAATAAGGAGGTACGTGACACGGTAAGTAAACGGACTCCGAAAAATCTGCAAAAATATTTTTTATCAGTTTTGGAATATTTTAGAATTTTGGGAATAAAGAAACTTCCAGGAAGCGTCCCCTGGTGGGCACAAGACATCAGGGTGCGCCAAGCAAGCCTGGCGCGCCCAGGTGGGTTGTGCCCACCTGGGACACCTTCCGTACTCCGTTTTTCTACCATATACTTGTCCTTCAAGATAAAAAATTCTTTATATACTCCCCGAACCTGTTGATCACGTATCATGGAGAAATCCTCTGTTCTCTTTTTCCTTGCTATTTTCTATCAGATCCCATCTACCATGGCCTCTTCAAGCTCCTCCAAGGACAAGTTCTTCAAGAACGTCATCAACCCATGTCTGTGGGAGGTGGTGCAGCACCCTCAGGTCATCCAGATGCATGAGGGGGTGCTTCACCTCCGCGATGTGCCATGTCCCAACGGGACAAGAACCGTGGAGGCCAGGCTCGAAGTTGTGGAGCAAGACGTCTTCCGGTGCAAGGGGATGGTGGAGCGTGGGATCAATACCAATCACCTCATGATCACGGACCTTTCACATGATCTCAAGGTGGATGGAAAGCCCATGAAGGACATCATCTTCACCCTCAAGAAGCAAATCAACTTCCTCCAAAGCCAGATCTATGATCTTCAAAACCAAATCTTTGAATATGAGGCGATGTTTAAAGGTATGAGTTTGGCTGCTAGTTGCTGGACTCGTGAGACTCACTCCTCCTCTCACGATGGTGGACCACTGCCATGGAAACACGAGGACAAGATCTCTTCTTCATCACCATCATCTTCTTCACCACCAAAGGAGAACTGAGTATCGGGTATGGGCACTCTCCTTGGCGTTTGCCAAGCTTGGGGGAGGTGCCCCGGTATTGTATCATCCCACTATCTTTTTGCTTCTACTTATTTTAGTTCGATCCTTTCTTCTTTGAAAGTTTGCTTAGTGATCTATCCTTGTAATCGTATGCAAGTTATATAATAAAGTTTAGTATGATTTTTTTCTTTCTTCACTTTCATGTTGCAAATAAAAGAAAAGAAATAAGAAATGAAACAAATAAAAGAAAGGAATTAAATAAAGAAAAGATTATATACTAATCCTATGATAGGTGATGGCACCACATAAGGAAAAGTATAAGTAGAAAATTTTATTAGAGATGGAGAAACATAGCATTAGTCAATGATGCAACTCATGAAAGAATTAATAAGGGAAGAGAAGATTCACATATAAATATACTATCCTAGAAATCTTTTGTGATTGTAAGCCCTCATCAAAATATTATATGCCAAAATTGTTGACGTTGGACAAGGAAGACAACTTAATGATTTATGTTTGTTCATATTCACATAAAGTCATATTGTCATAGATCCTTTAACATGTGGTGCTTGCCCCCTATCTTTGCTAGCCAAAAATTCTGCACTAAGTAGAGACACTACTTGTGCATCCAAAAACCCTTAAACCCAAATCTATTTTCAAGTGTCCACCATACCTACCTAGGGATTGAGCAAGATCCCTCAAATAAGTTGTCATCAATGCAAAAAGGAAATAAAAAATGCTTCTAAAAGTGTGAGATCATTTAGTGTAAGAGAAAATTGAGCGTTGCACAAACTTGCGATGGTGAAGAATAAAAGCGACAGACTGCATAATAAAGGTCGCTATCACAAGGGGCAATGTAATGTGACATTCTTTTGTACTAAGGGATTGAGCATACAAAGAAATAAGCGCATGGCAACCTCTGCTTCCCTCTACGAAGGGCCTATCTTTTACTTTCATGCAAAAGTCAAAGTTTTTCTCTCTATTCCTTTTTATTTTTCTCCTTTGGCAATCATAATGTTGTGAGGAAAGATCTAGGCACATATGTCCAGTTGAATATGGATGGCATGAGTTATTATTGTTGACATCACCCTTGAGGTGAGTATGTTGGGAGGCGAAACCATAAGCCCCTATCTTTCTATGTGTCTCATTGAAACATTTTGCTCATGGATACGAGGTGAGTGTTAGCAATCATAGAAGACTATATGATGGTTGAGTATGTGGACTTGCCTAAAGGCTCCGAGACGTGACTCTTCCTGAAAAGATGATGAATTGTAGTTGCAAAGTTGACTGAGAACATAGTTTGTTGGTTTCTAATAGAGTTTTTGCTTTATACTTCGATTGTGTGATGAACTATTACTTATTCATGAGAAGTATATGCTGAAAGTTCTATGATAAAATTCCTATGTTTGATTTTGTTGCTGTTATAATAATCAACATGATGCTTCTATGTCCGTATTTTGTTTTTATCGACACCTCCCTCTCAAAGCATGTGGACATGTTTTTCGATTTCGTTTTTTCGCTTGAGGACAAGCGAGCTTGCGGGAGTTGATACGTCCATTTTGCATCATCTTTCTTACTGTTATTTACAATGCTTTTTGGAGTAATTCTGATGCATTTTCTCTCATAATTTACAAGGTACACACCAAGGGGGAGAATTCTGGCAGCTGGAAATCTAGACCTGGAAAAGCTACGTTAGGCTACCTATTCTGCACAACTCCAAACAAGCTGAAACTTCACGAGGATTTTTTATGGAATATATAAGAATTATTGGAGCAAATAACTACCATAGGAGGGCCACCAGGTGGGAACAACCCACCTGGGCGTGCCAGGGCCCCCTAGCGCGTCCTGGGGGGTTGTGGCCTCCTCGGCCCACCTCCAGTGCCCATCTTTTGGTATATAAGTCATTTTTACCTAGAAAAAATAAGGAGGACTTCCGGGATGAAGCGCTGCTGCCTCGAGGCGGAACTTGGGCAGGAGCACTTTTGCCCTCCGGCGGAGCAATTCCGCCGTGGGAACTTCCCTCCCGGAGGGGGAAATCATCGTCATCATCATCACCAACAACTCTCCCATCTTGGGGAGGGCAATCTACATCAACATCTTCAATAGCACCATCTCCTCTCAAACCCTAGTTCATCTCTTGTGTTCAATCTTGTTACCGGAACTATAGATTTGTGCTTGTGGGTGACTAGTAGTGTTGATTACATCCTGCAGTTGATTACTATATGGTTTATTTGGTGGAAGATTATATGTTCGATCCAATATGTTATTTAATACCCCTCTGATCATGAGCATGCTTATCATTTGTGAGTAGTTACCTTTGTTCTTGAGTTCATGAGAGAAGTCATGTTGCAAGTAATCATGTGAATTTGATATGTGTTCGATATTTTGATAGTATGTATGTTGTGATTCCCTTAGTGGTGTCATGCGAACGTCGACTACATGACACTTCACCATATTTGGGCCTAAGGGAATTCATTGTGGAGTAGCAATTAGATGATAGGTTGCGAGAGTGACAGAAACTTAAACCCCAGTTTATGCGCTATTCCGTAAGGGACCGATTGGATCCAAAAGTTTAACACTATGATTAGAATTTATTCTTAATACTTTTCTCGTAGTTGCGGATCTTTGCGCGGGGGGGGGGGGGGTTAATCATAAGTAGGAGGTTTGTTCAAGTAAGAATAGCACCTAAGCACCGGTCCACCCACATATCAAATTATCAAAGTAGCGAACACGAATTAAACCAACATGATGAAAGTGACTAGATGAAATTCCCGTGTACCCTCAAGAACGCTTTGCTTATCATAAGAGACCATTTTGGCCTGTCCTTTGCCTCAAAAGGATTGGGATACCTTGCTGCACTTTTTTTTACTACTATCGTTACTTTCCTGTTACAAATTATATTGCTATCAAATACTTTGGTACTTACAATTTCAGCACTTGCAGACATTACCTTACTGAAAACTACTTGTCATTTCCTTCTGCTCCTCGTTGGGTTCGACATTCTTACTTATTGAAAAGAGCTACAATTGATCCCCTATACTTGTGGGTCATCAATAGACGGCACGCCGTCCATGTTACCCTTCCTGCTCCTGCTTTCTTTAACTTTCAGGTGAATGGACGATATTTTATAACAAGAGAGGAGGCAGACGAATATGAGAGAACAGCGGAGGCTGCTCGCCTCCATGCTGCAGCTCTTCAGGCAGTAGCTGATGCATCTCAGTACAACCCCAACTACAACTTTGGATATCCACCAGGCCAGTGGCCGTAGACCAACTTAGGCCAAAAGCCTAAGCTTGGGGGAGTAGTTATTCCTCACCGACATTACATTCATGTTCACACACTCATTCTAGTTGTCGGTGCTCATAATTTTTCATTGTATTATCCATACTAGTTTATTTTCTTTTTTCCGCTTTCTTCTTATGTGTTTGATAAACCTTAAGAAAAACCAAAAAAATTAGTTGTAGTTAATTTACTTTCTATGCATGCTTAGTAGTAGTATTAAAAGAAAACCCAAAAAGATTTCCCATTCTTCTTTTGCTTGTTGGGAGCTTTCCCGTGTAAGTAGTTTTTCTCGTTCTTGTTTTACCTTCCTTAGAAAACAAAAACTCCAAAAATATTTCAGTGTGTTTCTTTGAAATTATTTTCTTTTCTTTGGGGGTCGAGAGGAGAAGACCACGATGAAAATGTTGAGTGGCTCTCATATGCATTATTGTTGGTCTAACAAAGAGCACATATTACCTTGTCTTCTCCTTTGAATAAATGTTTGCAGATTCCAGCTTAGTCCAATGCACGGGCACTATTATTATTTATCCACACCGTTCAGTCATGCAAGTGAAAGGCAATAATGACGATATATGATAAAATGATTGAGAGGAGGAAAAGCTGGTACGAACTCGACCTATATTGTTTTTGTAAATATGATTAGTTCATCGTTCCTGATTCGGCCTATTATGAATGAAACATGTTTGCAATGACAATTAGAGATTATAGTTACTCATTCCATGCTTAATCAGCTAGGACTTTATAATGGTTTGCCTTGAGTGCCAACATGGAAATTAAAATGATTGTGATGTAGTATCATAGGTATCCTCCTTTGAATGATTTGAGTGGCTTGACTTGACACATGTTCACACATGTAGTTGAAACGAAATCAACATAGCCTCCACGATATTTATGTTCATGGTGATTTATATCCCACTCATGCTTGCACTCAATGTTGGTTAATCTCAATGCATTTTTATGACTGTTGTCGCTCTGTAGTTGGTCGCTTCCCAGACTCTTTCTAGCCTTCTCTTGTACTAAGCGGGAATACTGCTTGTGCATCCACTTCCATAAACCCAAAAGTTGTTCCATATGAGTCCACCATACGTACCTATATACGGAAAGTAAAACATTGCATATGAAGGTAAAGGGAAGGTTTTGGAGAAGGCAAACGCAATGTTGACACGGAGATTTTTGGTGTGGTTCCGATAGGTGGTGCTATTGTACATCCACGTTGATGGAGACTTCAACCCACGAAGGGTAATGACTATGCGAGTCCATGGAGGGCTCCACCCATGAAGGGTCCACGAAGAAGCAACGTTGTCTATCCCACCATGGCCATCGTCCAGGAAGGACTTGCCTCACTTGGGTAGATCTTCACGAAGTAGGTGATCTCCTTGCCCTTACAAACTTCTTGGTTCAACTCCACAATCTTGTCGGAGGCTCCCAAGTGATACTTAACTAATCTAGGAGACACCACTCTCCAAAAGGTAATATATGGTGTGTTGATGATGAACTCATTGCTCTTGTGCTTCAAATGGTAGTCTCCCCAACACTCAACTCTCTCTCTCACACACAGATTTTGCTATGATGAAAAGATGATTTGAGTGAAAAGCAACTTGGGAAAGGCTAGAGATCAAGATTCTTGTGATAGGATTGGAATATCTTGGTCTCAACACATGAGTAGGTGGTTCTCCCTCGGAAAATGAGTAGTGGAAGTGTAGGCATGTTCTGATGGCTCTCTCTCAAATGGAGAAGGAGGTGGGGGGGTATATATAGTCTCCAAACAAAATCCAGCCGTTACACACATTTGACCCAACTCGGTCACACCGAATAGAAGAACTCGGTGAGACCGATTCAGTTCGAAATATGAATGTTAGGAATCTCGGTGGGACCGACTTGAACAACTCGGTGGGACCAACTTGAACAATTCGGTGGAAATAATGCGCTAGGTCTAGGGAAAAACCTCATCCCAGTGTAGCCAATTGCGTGAACTCGGTGAGATCGATTTCAACAAAGAACAACTCGGTGGGACCGATTGCTCATTTTGGTGAGACCGAAATGTTACAAAAGGGAAACAAAGAGTTTGCAGGGCCATCTCAGTGAGACCAAGATCTGTATCGGTGTAACCGAATTGCTAGGGTTTCTGGCAGTGGCTATGTCAACTGAACTCGGTGGCGCCGGATGGATCATTTTGGTGGGGCCGAGTTTTACTTTGAGTTTTGGACATATGTGGAAATGAGAAAGTGGTTGAGGGCTTTGGAGCATATCACTAAGCACTTTGAGAAAGTAGACCATTAAGCAACACCTCATCCCCTTTTAATAGTATTGGCTTTCCTATGGACTCAATGTGATCTTGGATCACTAAAATATAAATGAAGAGACTTGAGTTTTTGCCAACATGTGTCCTTAGCATTTTGAGGGGTCCACATCTCTAGTCCATGCCATGCTAATCATTGAACTTTCTGAAATATTAAACTTGAATGGATATTAGCTCAATGAGCTATATGTTGTTATGAATTACCAAAACCACCCGGGGATTAGTTGCACTTTTAATCTCCCCTTTTTGGTAATTGATGACAACATATAGATCAAAGCTTCGACAAATGATAATATGAATGAAATACATAGTCACTTTGAGAGGTATGTGATAAGCAAGAGCTCCCCCTAAATTTGTGCATTATTTTAAAATTTTGCTTTTGAATGCAAATGCACAATCGGTTAGGATCATGGGTCACTCTTCCATGTCACATACATCTTGGTGGGGCGCACAAAATGATAAGAGTTAAATAACATGCACTCATCACCAAGGATACAAGTGATTGATCATACACAAATATTCAAGGATATAGATAAGTAAGCACACATTAAGCATCATATGATCAAACACATGATCACATAAGTATCTCGCGAGCATAACAAAAATTGTAGCATAGGAATCAAACAATCAAATGATCAAACTAGCAAGAGAAGCAAATGAACACAAGACACACACTCTCTCTCGAAGCCTATGATGTATACGTTTTCTCCCCCTTTGGCAACAAGTTACCAAAAAGTTTGAAAACATATAGTGATATACGGCATTCTAGGCACGACCTCCGGGAGCTCCTGAAGGGGTCTTCTGGCTTGTCGCTCTGGTGTGCGTAGACGACGTGGAGGGGAGGGCATCTGCAAAAGCTTTGGCAGAGGTCTATGGAGCTGAAGGGGTTGACACTGGAGGTACAATCATGGCAGTTGCTGCGGGTGTTGAAGTGGTAGTCTTGGAGTCTCTAACAACTAGCACAACTCATGACCTTTGTGCCCTTGGCACTCTCTGGAAAGTATATGTAGTTGGTCTATCCTCCCTGTCCTTAGCATCCTCTTGGAGCTTCTCTACAATTGTATGTATCTCAGTGACTTTCACATCTAGGTCATGGAATTTTATCTCAATGATCCTCTCAAGACTTTCCTGGCTTTGAGTCAGGGTGGCCAAGCCCTTCTCAATTCTCACGGTGGCCTCAAGCAGATAACTGAGTTGGTCTTGCTTGGTCCTGAGATTGGCAACTGAAGCATCTGGTGCACTTGCTGCCTTTGCTGCTTTTGCAGCCTTTGCCTTCTCTATCTTCTCTTGGGCTTCTGCACAAGTAGGATGGGATGCACACATGACAATCTCGTTGTCCTCAAAATCTAGCCTCAGGGGTAAATGCTCATTGTCTAGTAGATATGTCCCGGTTCCCATCTTGGAATTGATCAAAGTCTGAATGTGAGGGGCATATCCACAAGATCTCTTTTGATCTATAGCTGTTCTCTTCACAGTTTCTACAATCAAGCTCGACACCTTGAACTTCTGTGGCACATCAAATAAGTGAAGCAGGTTGATGGAGTGACCACAAATCATTCTATGATCTCCTGACTTGGGCAATAGAGTGTGCCTCAATATAGTGTTCATTGTGGTCAAGCCGGAGAGCAGATAGTAGATAGATCCAATCTTGTGAGTCTCCAAGGCTTCATCAGGAATTGGCTTGTACATATTAGCCATGGAGTTGTGATCCTTTCTAGGCTTAGCATACACATCAATATCATTCTCCTCTTCCTCTAGGGCATTGATCAGCTTGGCCCATTCTGAGATAGTAGATTGATATCTCGTTCCATCAGTCATCCAGACAATCTTTCCATCACGGTAGAAATGAGCCGTGGAGTAGAATTGCATTATCATATCATCATTCCACTTAGTCGATTTCTGACCAACAAACTTGTCAACACCATTCATTCTGAAGCTCTCATGCACACTTGGGAAATAGTCTTCATTGTCATCAATGTATTTCCAGCCTACCCATTTCATATCGCAAACAATAGGCTTCTTGTCCAATAGGACGGTCTCATAGAAATCTTGATGTTCCTTTGTGTGAAAGCGGTAGTCCACATCAGTTCTTCTCCTGGTGGCATAGGGATATGTCTGTCTTCATAGTCTCAAACCAGCATCCTTTCTTGATCATGAGATAAATTTTCTGTGGTGAACCTCGCGATAGCCACATCATCTCTCTCACGGGTGTTGACGACATCCGTTTCGACCTTGATCACCCATGACGAGGGGACAACCTCATCCTCCTCCTTCATCGCCTTGTTGCACTACGCTCAGAACTCGTACTCCTCATGTATGAGGTGCAGATTTTCCACGGCGAACCTCGCCATAGTCACATTGTCGCTCTCATAGGCGTTGACTTGGTCGAGAACGATGCGGGTTTCCCTCTTACCCTTGTGGGACACGGTGTTCACTTCGAAACCGATGAACCCCGCCACCTCCCGTGATTCTACTACCGGAAAATTCATCTCATGTGTCGGCTGGCCGAGCCGCAAACACGTGATGTCTAGCGCGCACAGAGCAAGCTCTGCCGCGTCAGACATCCCGAGCCATGTCGCTCGACGGCGTAGAGGTCGAACGTTTATGCATTTCTTTTAGCGAGGTTCCTACAGCAACGTGCGGGGCGTTATCTAGTTCCCTAATGTTGGGGGGGGGACTTTTTAGCATGTAGCCCTTACCCTAAAACTCAACTCCTCAAACAAGCTCCAGCCCCACATGAAAGTCTCACTCTCCATATTATTCTTCCTTCTTCCATCCATGTGACCAACGGCGAATTTTTGTCGATGGGTGATGTCCATGAGCTAACTAGGGACTATGGTAGATGAACTGCAAAAATAGTGTGATAGACGCAGACCACATACGATGTACGCGTGCAAGGTAGGATCTGAGAAAGTCGATGAAATTCCTCCATCACGACCCACATTTGGGCACTTCTTTTTCTGGATGAGTTCTTCTCTTCTTAGTTATCCTAGTGGCATGATGGTGTGGTCTAAGACACTAGGATTCATCGAAATCGATGACGGTGGGCAACATCCATGTTTCTGGGTAAGTGCTTATAGGTATGTGATGTAGGCACGCTTTGCTCTACCCGTGGCCGGCAATGACAGAAAGGAACTTGGCCATGGCCGAGCACGATGAGAACCTGGCGAAAGTTTTCGCTGGATTCTCACCAGAGACGGTGGGGGAGGGAGGCGGGATTGTGGGACATGGGCGGCGGTGAGATGGGGGGCAACAGTGATGTGGGCAACATCAAGGAGAGACAACTCGTGTGCGGGAGAAAGGGAGAGATGATTTATTAGGAGTTGGCGATGTCCGGCTATATTTGAGTAGGAGAGGTGGGTTTGAATAGGTTCCGCTCAAAATTTTTATGGATTAAAGGTTTTGGGAAAGTGCTAGGTGAAGCTTAATTCCTCCGGTTTCGCTAAAGCACATCTAGATGTGCCATAAGTATTGCACATCTAAGCCCAATGTCATTTTTCCGCAAAAAACACCCAATGTCATTGATCTTACGCGGAGATTAATGTGGGTTTTTTGTTGTTCTTTTTTATGATGTGCAATAACTAGAGCATATCTAGATGTGCCCTAAACATTCTCAAACCGATTTTCTATCAGGGAATTATAGCTTTTTGGGCAAGGGCTAGATATGCTATTAACTATATTCAAACAATAATACACCTCTCTCGTAAAATAAAATCAACTTGCTCATAGGCGTTGACTCCCCCCCTCCCCCCCCCCCTGCCCCCCGCGCGCGCCGCCTCCCTGGCGACTCGGGGGGAACCCTAGTCGCGCCACCGGCCGCACCCTAGATCCACACCCGTGAGCTTCGCCGCCGCCGGAGGGGACGCCGGCAAAGTCCGTGCGTGTCCAAGGAGGGCGGCGGCGGGGCGTTCCTGCCTTCTACAGCGTCGTCAGGCGAGGCCAGGCCTCCAGTCGGCGGGGCGCGTCCCGTGGCGGTCTCCTCTTCGCGCGGCGGCGCCTCCCCGGCGGCGTCCTCTCCCCGGCTGCTAGCACGTGCTCGACGGATCTGGCCTCTGGCGGCGTTCTCTCCCCGGCTAAAAGCGCAGGCTCGACGGATCTGGCCTGGGGGCCGCGGCGGAGGCATTCTGCGGGTGCGTGTGTGGCGCGCTGGCCATGCGTAGCCGTGCGTGGGCGCCCTCTTCTTCGGCGCGTGCACACGGGCCAACCATGGCCACGCGCGGTGCGCCTGCCGCTGCTGGGTTCTTCGTCGTTGGTGCTGCAGGTGGCCCCGTTCTGGATCCACACGGGCTGCAGCCGTTTTGCTTGGGGTGGTGTGGTTTATCTTGTCTTCGATGCGGTAGCCTGCACACGGTGGAATTCGCCCTTGCCTATGCGGTCTAGGTTGGCTTCGAACCTGCGTTTTCCAGGGTCCAGCTCGCCGAAGTTCCTCCCGTAGCGGTTTTGGCCCCGGCTCTCTGGAAGCTGCACTCTTTCCGGCTTCCTGGGTCCGCCGGTGGTTTGGCGGCTCCGGCTTCATCGATCCAGGTACGCGTTCTCCGGATCCTGGCTCGTCGACATGCCGGTTGCCGTCGCATCCCGTGTGTTGGTTCCTCTTCATCATGTGGTCGCCTCTCCGACCTTGACCGCCACCCCTTGCCTTGCCCCACCCCCGCCAGGTCCAATGCATGTGCTTCTGGTGGCTAAGTTCCCATTCCGGCGATGGCGGCTCCAGCTTACAACATGTTCCTGTCTTCGGATCTCGTCCCGACGGCTTTGGGATTGTTCGAACATTGGCCAAGGCGAAATCCCTGCTTGATGCTGGCAGCGGCGACACCTGCGGGTGTCGTACCCTTCCTGGAGGCGCTGCCACGGCTTATTCTTCGAGCGCGGGGGAAACCCTAGATCCAGTTCCTTGGATCGGACGACGGCGGCATCACAGCGGCATTACCCTTCATGAAGGCGTTGTCTTGCTTGCTTATGCCGTGTCTGGTACTAGATTCCGAGTGTTGGGCATTGTCTTAGTTTGGGCTGTTTTTGTTGGTCTGGATAGTTTAGCGGTGTGTTGTAGCTCCTGTTTAGGCTAAGCATCTCACTTCTTTATGCTGCGAGCACCATGTTCACACTATCCTTGATTGTGTCATGCGATGTATCCTCTATGTATTCTCATTTCAACTCCTTCTATCAATGAAAGATACGCAAACTTTGCGTATTCGTGGAAAAAAAAACTTGCAGTTGAGAGTTGGATCCAAGATCGACTACTGCCCAAGCCAAGCCCGGATCACATGTCTTCAATGAAGCAGCAGCATAAAAGTGTAACACACCCCCCGGCCGGTCCCAATGTTCACAAATGCTACTGCCACCGTTCATTCAAAAATAATGATCAGATGCACTTAATTACAACAAAATGAGCTTGTTATTAAATCTCTGACGCTTTGCTAGTAAATTTTGAGCAGGGAATCGCAGCTCCGGCTCAAGGTTTTGGCTCGCTGAAACACAATTACTCCTACCCCGTTGTACATAAGTTTTAGAGGGACAAATTAAAGTAGCCATCACTACAAACTTCAGTACTCCACCACTGCTACGGCGCGAGGAGTAATTTAGCAGTTCGTGCCAGTACAAGGCTCAGTTTGCAGCTCATTCAAAAACATTTAAAAACTTTATACAGCAGTACGTGAAATGGAAATTTTTGAATTTTTCTGTGTGTAAATACAAGTTTAAACTGCCATCCAAATGATTTTCCCGGGAGAAAACCCAACTTGGCACGAGCGAGAATTACGGAGGAGAGTTGCTTAATAAAAAAGGCAAAGGAAAGGTAGCAGCAGGCATCAGCTAGCTCAGCAGCAGCAGCCAGCAGCGGTAGCAAATGATTTGGTGAGGACGAACCATCCGTAAGGTGACCCGTCCCTTTTCCCTTACCTCACCTCACCTTCTCCTCCGCGTCTTCCTTCCTCTCGGCCTATAGATCTCCTCTCTCTCCGAGGACTCGCTCAGCAAGCGCACGGCTGGAAACCCAGTCCAGGCACCTAGCTACCGCCGCGCCGCGCCAAGAGCCGCCACCTCGTCCCCGGCTAGCGCGCGGCAATGTCTTCCAACGGCAAGCCCAACCCGCAGCCCCCCGCCGCCACCGCGGCCGCCAACGGCGCGGGCGCGGGCGGGCCGCCCAAGATGTACCAGCGCCCCATCTACCGCCCGCAGGGCCCCGCCAAGGGCCGCCGCGGGGGCCGCTCCTCCTGCCGCTTCAGCTGCTGCTGCTGCTTCTTCTGGGCCATACTCGTTGTGCTCCTCCTCGCCCTCGTCGCCGCCGTCGCCGGCGGCGGCTTCTACCTCCTCTACCGCCCCCACCGCCCGGCCTTCACCCTCTCCGTGGCGCGCGTCAACAAGCTCAGCCTCTCCAGCTCCGCCACGGCGCCCGCGCTCACCGACTCCATCGACTTCACGCTCACCGCCAAGAACCCCAACAAGAAGCTCGTCTACCTCTACGACGACTTCACCGTCACCGCCGCCACGGCCGCCAACGCCGTGCCGCTCGGGGAGGCCACCGTGCCGGGGTTTCTGCACGAGGCCAACAACATCACCGTCATCAAGGCCACCGTCACCGCGGCCGCGCTCGGGGTCGACCCCACCGCCGCCAGCTCCGACATCAAGAAGTCGGGCACCTTCGCCATCACCCTCGACCTGGAGACCAAGGCCGGCGTCAAGGTGGGCGGGCTCAAGACCAAGAAGATCGGCATCCAGGTGCACTGCGACGGCATCAAGGTGGCCGCGCCCGCCGCGGCGCCCGCGCCGGCGAAGAAGAAGGGGGTGAAGCTCACCGTCGCCAAGGCGCCGTCGAAGGCGCCGGCCGCCGTGGAGGCCCCGGAGCCGTCCGCGGCCGTCGACGACGCGACAACCTCGCCCCCGGCGGCGACCACCGTCGCGCGCGTGTGCCAGGTCAGGATCCGAGTCAAGATCTGGAAGTGGACCTTCTAGTGACGACGCAAACTCCCAGGGGGCACATTGCGAAAGCGAACCAAAGCCACTTTTACTTTTCACCTGGGACGCGGCGGTAGTAGAGATCACAACCGACGGTTGCTGTAAAAAAATATCCCATTTGAATTTTACGAAATTTGGCGGGGGGAGGGGAGGGGAGGAGTGGTGTGAGGTTTGAGGTATTTGTTTATTATTTCTCCTTATTTTTCTACGTTTCTTTTTTTTGCGTTACCTTATTTTTTGCTAGTGCAAGTACACCTTGGGGATTGTTCTGCTTAACTTTGTACGACTACTACATATCTATCTGAATTTGTAACTGTTTTTTTTTGTCGGAGGGAATTTGTAATCGTTAGTGGCATGTATTACTAATGTACTGTCAAACTATACTCTCCTTTATTTCCATGTTACAGCCCATGGTTTTGTATTCCTGACGGACAGTTTTGTAATAGTATGGAGTATGATTATGCAGAACTTACGCGTGAATTTTTCTTAAAAATGATCATACATCCCTTGCTTAGGAATATATTCTGGAGCCCAAGGTTTCTTTTTGCCGAAGTACAGTAGTACAGTACTAATTTTGTACGCCAGAGGAAAGGCGAGCGCTGTAGAATTACAGGAAGTGAGGAGTTCTGAACAGAAAGAAATGTACAAGTTGTGAGGATCTGCTGAAGCTGTTGAAGGGCAAAAGGGTCATTCGCTGTTAAAAAAGGGCTTTCTTTTGTGCTTAAGCACGATGATGGGGGTCGTTTACCGGCATCGGTGAGGGCTTAGTTTAAAGGTCAACACAAATCATTAAAGCACGCTGCATCTTTTCCCAACACGCGACCCTGGAAAAGGAGGAGGAAATTTACATCCCGTACTCGCGAGATGTGTTAAACAGTAGACGCCACCGCTATTGTTAAAAGCTGTGCGACCGTGCAACCATGAAGAAGCATCTTTGGTCCGCAGTCTAATCATCCGGTGCTAATGGTGGTAGTGGAGTACATTATTATTAATACTTCCTTCGATCCTTCTTACTTTGCATATTAGATTTGTCTAAAGTCAATCTTATCCAACTATAATCAAGTTTATACAAAAAATTATTAACATTCACATAACAACATATTTATTATTAGATCCATCTAGGAATATATTTTTATATTATATTTATTAGATGTTATAGATGTTAATATTTTTTAATATAAATTTGGTCAAACTTAGCAAACTTTGGCTTGAGACAAAGCTAATGTGCGGAGTAAAAAGGACCGGAGGAGTACCATGTTCTCTCTCTTTTTAAAAATTAAATCCCTTGTTCATTAACTTGTGATAAGAGTTAGTACATGTTTAAGAAGAAGAGCTATAGATTTTGGGGTACATCTTCCATCACTCAGAGCAAAACGAGTCCATAGCCACGTAGCCAACTCATGGGCAACAACAAATAGCTCCTATGGGACAATGCTTGAGACGAGTTTGAGTAATTGCACGGGTCGTATAGTAGAAATCATCGAGGGTCGTTTCATCGGATATACCAAGCGTAAAGCCCCACTGTTTCATGTTAGTTACCGCCACCTCGTGTGCAGGAAGATTCGACAATTCGTTCAATGACAGCTTCACCTGCATTATCAATACCGCCCATCACCATACCCTTCTAGACCCCCTTGCTTCCTGACTCTAAAAAAATAAGGCCTCCTCTTTTGGTTTATAGGATTTTTTTAGAAATTCTATAGGATAGGATTTATAAAGAAAAAAATTCTTTTGAAGCCCTTTGGTTTGTAGGAATGCATTCCTATTTCTATATAGGATAGAAATCAATCCTTCACGTTTTGAAGAAAAAAAAACATTAGCCTAGACTCAATGGAAAAAATCATATTCTATGTATCAAATGGCATCTATTTCTTTATAAAAATTGACATGCATGTTATCTTACTTTTTATGATTTTTCTATTCTTATAAAATTCTTATCCTATGAATCAAAGAAGGTCTAAGTGCTTTGCATCTTCAGGCTCTCGATTACATGTTCGACGCGGGACGGGCCACTTTGGTATGTCTGTTAGCCAAGACCACGCAACATGAAAGGGGTGAGCACAGGTCGAGCCCATTCCATCATCATGCCTTATTTTTTCGTTCATATTGCTAATCCCTGATAGAGTAATATGATGGTCGCACCGACAAATACCCATTCTGTTAAAGCTCTAGGCAATAAGATTCGTCATCTCATGTTGCAATAAAAAAATGGCAACGATTTCCCTTGAGTCAACATGTTAAAACGTTTGTCCATTCTAGTGTCCGGTAGAAAGAACAATGACACTAGTAGAAAACGGGCCTTTAGTCCCGGTTTGATTTTTTTATTTTTTTCACAATTTTTAAATTTCTGAATTATTTTACAATTTCATTTCTAATCACTCTTCATCACTGCTGAATTTTATCTATAATCTCTATTCTTTAATTACCTCTCATCCTTCCAAATTGTCTAACTTTCCGGCCGGTCACTCATCCTGTCACTACTTTAGCCTGAGCACACTTAATCTCTGAGTTCTATTCCCACTAGTTTTCAAGTCCGCATTTGTTGTTTTCCTGACAATAGTAATATGTCAATCCTATTAACTCTTAGTAGTTTAGCTTGAGCATGAAGTCACATGTTTCACTTTTGAGTTTTAAACTATTATTCTAAAAAACAATAATTATTTAGTAACACTAATATTTCTTAAATAAATAGTTTGACCAATTTGACCAAAATTAAAAAAAATTGTTTAGTAACACTAATATTTCTTAAATAAGTAGTTTGACCACAGTTTGACCAGTTTGACCAATTTGACCAAAATTAAAAAAACTTAAATAATTATTTAGTAACACTAATATTTTTGAATAATTATTTAGTAACACTAATACTTCTTGAATAAGTAGTTTGACCAGATTTAACCAAAATCCAAAAAAAAACTAAAATTTGAGCACAACTTTTTTTCCTTTTAGAAATTAAGGATTCTAGAAATTTGCAAAACGGCCTACGGCGGTCAAATTCGGATGCGGATTTTCGTGCTGAACATTTTGATATATTATATGTTTTTTCTGACATTGTATGCAAAAGTTATAGCCTGAAATAATTATTTAGTAACACTAATATTCTTGAATAATTATTTAGTAACATTAATACTTCTTGAATAAGTAGTTTGACCATAGTTTGAATAGATTTAATCAAAATTTAAAAAAACTAAAATTTGAGCATAACTTTTTCCCTTTTAGAATTTGAGAATTCTAGAAATTTGCAAAACGGCCTACGGCCATCAAATTTAGATGCGAATTTTCGTGCTGAACATTTTGATATATTATACGTTTTTTCCGACATCGTATGCAAAAATTATAGCCGTTTCCGACATTGTATGCAATAGTTTGAGACACGAACTCCTTTAGTATCGGTTTGAGACACGAACCAGGACTAAAGAGTGCGACACGAACCGGGACTAAAAATTTTTAGTCCTGGTTTGCGACACGAACCGGGACTAAAGATCGGGACTAAAGGTCTCATTTGAACCGAGACTAATGTCTTTAGCCGCTCGAACCGGGACTAGACTAATGTGTATATTGAGCTGTGACCAAAGCCATGTTTTCTATTAGTGTAAGATCACTCACCTCGGAGAGCAAGTGTGCCACACAACGTGTTATAACTTCCCTCGGAGGAGAGTTCTGAATCCATACATTGTTCCAATGTTTTTTTTACCATCGTCCACTTGTCTGATATACCATGTTTAACGGGGAATCCTATTTACTCCACAGGTCGATGGTCAGCGAGCAAACACATACCCTTTAACTGGGAATATATAGCTATGCACATATATTGGGGCCGACCCAACTAGACAATTTCGGAAGATTCCACATTCCGGTTTTAGAAATGTTCTAGAACCTTTGCGGACCATTTTTCTTCCTTTTGTTTTTTCATCTTCTTGTCCTTTTTTATTTTCATTTTCATTTTTTGTTTCGCAATTTTTTATGAAATACATAATATTTCCTTCAATCAAAATCTTTTTTTGAATCCATGAACATCTTTCAAATTCATAAACATTTTTAAAAATTGATGAATTTTTTTCCCAATCACAGTCTTTTTCTAAATTCATGAATATTTTTGAGAGGGGCATTTTAGCTCTCGGGAGCATTTGCTCCGGGATGAACAATACCGCAAAAAAAGTGGTAAAATTTATTCAAGAAATTCTGATTTTTTTCTGGTTGTTCGTGTTAATGTCACATCCATGCTAGATAATTTTCATGTGAAACAAAGCAGTAGTGTTTCATCGGTAAACAATCAAATTCGGCGTGACATTTTGGAGTAACATTTGGTGCTCATTTTTTTTGCACAAGCCAAAATGTTTAACCTTTTTGCCTAAAACTTTGCAGGCAGCATTCGGATGTGATTATGAATACCTAAAAATGTTGGGTTTTTCTTGTATTTCAAAAAATAATTTTTGAGGGCAGGAGCAAGTGCTCCGGGGAACCAAATCAGATTTCCAAATATTTTCCAATTTGGTAACATTTTTTAACCATCAATATATTTTTCAAGTTCACAATTTTTTTTAGCATTTGTGAACATTTTTTTATTCACGAAAATTGTTTGAATTCTTGAATATATTTAAAAATTTAACAATTTTTTCAAACGATGAACATTTTAAACTTGTAACTAATTTTTCCAAATTCAAGAACATTTTTCAACACCACGAGTATTTTCTCAAAATTTGAACATTATTTGTTTTTGCAAAAAATTTCCAGATTCAATGAAATTTTTGAAAATCTTGAACATTTTTTTAAGTTCACATTTTTTTCTAAATTCATGAATAGTTTATAAAAATCTGGTAGTATTTTAATAGAAAATCGGTCAAGGTAAAAAAAAACTAGTCGCAAATCCGACAAGCAGTGGGTTGGCCCATTTAGTGCTGACACGCGGAGGGGTGCTCGTTTGGTGACTTTCCTGCCTGCTTCCCGCGGATTAGTAGCACTCATGGTTAATGTTATCGACGACGGCTATGCTGCTCTGCCACATGAATGTTTCCTCAACGCAACATTTAAAAGTCACCATTTGAAAAATATACGTATCATGATTTTGTTGCACAAAAGGGGATCTTGGTTACCATATATATTCTCCAAGCAGTAGTAGCCAAAATTGAAACCGTTAATATCATGGAACCCATGCCCCCTTGCCGCTTTGGTGCACACAAATTACCAGGTGAACCAATCATTGTTATTAAATTGACACCATCCCTTGTTACCCGTGTGACATTGCTCGCATGATTCTTTGGTCCGGATATTGCGTATGATGGTTTACCTTGTGCAATGGATTTAAGGGTAACCTCTTTTTCCACCGTTGATAGCCGTTTTCCTTCCACCCATTTATTCTTTGTTCTCTCTACTACCTCCATCCTGATTTATTGGTCTTCTTCGTATTTTATATCAAAATTTGATCATATATTTAACCGACAAAATGTTAATGCATGGCATAGAAAAATTACATCGTTGGATTCATATTTGAACATAGTTTTCAATGATACTAATTTGTGTGACATGCATTAACTTTTTGTGAATTATATCCATGGTCAAAGTTTGACACAAAATACCAAGGGGAGCAATAAACCAGGATCTAGGTAGTAATTCCCATGTGCTAACAAACACCAACAAATAGTAGTTTTCTAGAACTAACAGGTAGATTCAGACTGTGATAAAAAAAAACAGGTAGACTCTTATTGGGCCGGATAGGCCTGGGTTCTTTTGAGCGCTAACCCCCCCAATGGCCTGCCACTGGGCCAGTAACCCAGTAGTCCAGTTGCCCCAGAGAAACCCTTTTCTTGCTCCCTTCCTTTCCTTCCCCGGTGTGCAGCTTCTTTCCTAAAAAAACAAGAAATAGACGTGCGCGCATCACTGTTGGTAACGGTTCCTTTTTATATTGGGGAACGCAGTATTTCAGAAAAAATCTATGGTCACGCAAGATCTATCTAGGAGATGCATAGCAACGAGAGGGGAGAGTGTGTCTATGTACCTTCGTAGACCGAAAGCGGAAGCGTTTAGTAACGCGGTTGATGTAGTCGAACGTCTTCGCGATCCAACCGATCCAAGGACCGAACGTACAACACCTCCGCGTTCATCACACGTTGAGCTCGATGACATCCCTCGATCTCTTGATTCAGTTGAGGACGAGGGAGAGTTCCGTCAGCACGATGGCGTGATGACGGTGATGATGACGGTGATGATGAAGCTATCGACGCAGGGCTTCGCCTAAGCACTACGACGATATGACCGAGGTGTCTAACTGTGGAGGGGGGGCACCGCACATGGCTAAGAGAAGACTTGGTGTGTCTTTGGGGTGCCCCTCCCACGTATATAAAGGGGGGAGGAGAGGTGGCCGGCCCTAGGGGGTGCGCCATGGGGGGAGTCCTACTTGGACTCCCGGTCCAAGTAGGATTCGGTCCCCCCCTTTCCTATTCCAAGTAGGAGAAGAAAGGAAGGAGGAAGAGGAGAGAAGGAAGGAGGGGGCGCCGCCCCCACCCCTTGTCCAATTCGGACTCGGCAGGGGGGCGCCACCTCCTGGCAAGCCCTCTCTCTTCTTCACTAAGGCCCATGGTGGCCAATTAACCTCCCCGGGGTTCCGGTAACTCCCGGTACTCCGAAACTTATCCAAAACGAACCGAACCGTTCCGGTGTCCGAATGTAGCCTTCCAATATATGAATCTTTATGTCTCGACTATTTCAAGACTCCTTGTCATGTCCGTGATCTCATCCGAGATTCCGAACAAACTTCGGTTCATCAAAACACGAAACTCATAATACAAATCGTCATCGAACGTTAAGCGTGCGGACCCTACGGGTTCGAGAACTATGTACACATGAATGAGACACATCTCCAGTCAATAACCAATAGCGAGACCTGGATGCTCATATTGGCTCCTACATATTCTACGAAGATCTTTATCGGTCAAACTGCACAACAACATATGTTGTTCCCTTTGTCATCGGTATGTTACTTGCCCGAGATTCAATCGTCGGTATCATCATACCTAGTTCAATCTCGTCACCGGCAAGTCTCTGTACTCGTTCCGTAATGCATCATCCCATTGCTAACTCATTAGACACATTGCTTGCAAGGCTCATAGTGATGTGCATTACCGAGAGGGCCCACAGATATCTCTTCGATACACGGAGTGACAAATTCTAATGTTGATCTATGCCAACTCAACAAACACCATAGGAGACACCTGTAGAGCATCTTTATAATCACCCAGTTACGTTGTGACGGTTCATAGCACACAAGGTGTTCCTTCGGTATTCGAGAGTTGCATAATCTCATAGTTTGAGGAACATGTATAAGTCATGAAGAAAGCAATAGCAGAAAAACTAAACGATCATTATGCTAAGCTAATGGATGGGTCTTGTCCATCACATCATTCTCTAATGATGTGATCCCGTTCATCAAATGACAACACATGTCTATGGCTAGGAAACTTAACCATCTTTGATTAACGAGCTAGTCAAGTAGAGGCATACTAGGGACACTTTGTTTGTCTATGTATTCACACATGTACTAAGTTTCTGGTTAATACAATTCTAGCATGAATAATAAACATTTATCATGATATAAGGAAATATAAATGACAACTTTATTATTGCCTCTAGGGCATATTTCCTCCACTCTCCCACTTGCACTAGAGCCAATAATCTAGATTACATAGTAATGATTTTAACACCCATGGAGTCTTGGTGCTGATCATGTTTTGCTCGTGAGACAGGCTTAGTCAATGAGTCTGTAACATTCAGATCCGTATGTATCTTGCAAATCTCTATGTCTCCCTCCTTGACTTGATCACGGATGGAATTGAAGCGTCTCTTGATGTGCTTCGTTCTCTTGTAAAATCTAGATTCCCTTGCCAAGGCAATTGCACCGGTATTGTCACAAAAGATTTTCATTGTACCCGATGCACTAGGTATTACACCTAGATCGGATATTAACTCCTTCATCCAGACTCCTTCATTTGCTGCTATGTACTCCGCTTCACACGTAGATTTCGTCATGATGCTCTGCTTAGAACTGCACCAACTGACATCTCCACCATTCAATAAAAATACATATACAGTTTGTGACTTAGAGTCATCCGGATCAGTGTCAAAGCTTGCATCAATGTAACCGTTTACGACGAGCTCTTTGTCACCTCCCGAAGGAAATATGCCCTAGAGGCAATAATAAAGTTGTTATATATATTTCCTTATATCATGATAAATGTTTATTATTCATGCTAGAATTATATTAACCGGAAACTTGATACATGTGTGGATACATAGACAAAACACGGTGTCCCTAGTAAGCCTCTACTAGACTAGTTCGTTAATCAAAATGGTTAAGTTTCCTAGCCATAGACATGTGTTGTCATTTGATGAATGGGATCACATCATTAGGAGAATGATGTGATGGACAAGACCCATCCATTAACTTAGCACAATGATCGTTAAGTTTAGTTGCTATTGCTTTCTTCATGTCAAATACATATTCCTTCGACTATGAGATTATGCAACTCCCGGATACCAAAGGAATAACTTGTGTGCTATCAAACATCACAACATAACTGGGTGATTATAAAGATGCTCTACAGGTATCTCCCAAGGTGTTTGTTGGGTTGGCATAGATCGAGATTAGAATCTGTCACTCCGAGTATCGGAGAGGTATCTCTGGGCCCTCTCGGTAATGCACATCATGATAAGCCTTGCAAGCAATGTGAATAATGAGTTAGTTACGGGATGATGCATTACGAAACGAGTAAAGAGACTTAACGGTAACGAGATTGAACTAGGTATGAAGATACCGATGATCGAATCTCGGGCAAGTAACATACCGATGACAAAGGGAATGACGTATGTTGTCATTGCAGTTTGACCGATAAAGATCTTCGTAGAATATGTGGGAACCAATATGAGCATCCGGGTTCCGCAGTTGATTATTGATCAGACATGTGTCTCAGTCATGTCTACATAGTTCTTGAACCCGTAGGGTCCCCACGCTTAACGTTCGATGACGATTTGTGTTATGAGTTATGTGTTTTGGCGACCGAAGATTGTTCGGAGTCCCGGATGAGATCATGGACATGATGAGGAGTCTCAAAATGGTCGAGAGGTAAAGATTGATATATTGGACGATAGTATTCGGACATTGGAAGTGTTTCAGAATGTATCGGGTACATCGGAGTATCGCGGGGTTACCAGACCCCCCCCCCCGGAGGGAAGATATGGGCCATAGAGGGGACGGGAGCCAGCCCACAAGTGGTGGCGCCCGCCCGCCCATGGGGAGTCCGAATTGGACAAGGGGAGGGTGTGCGACCCCCCTTTCCTTCTCCTCCTCCTCCTCCCACTCCTTCCCCCTTTCCCCTTCCGGTAAAAGGAAAGGGGGGCCGGATACGTCTCCAACGTATCTATAATTTTTGATTGTTCCATGCTATATTACATTCTGTTTTGGACATTACCGGGCTTTATTATACACTTTTATATTATTTTTGGGACTAA
Organism: Triticum monococcum; assembly: GCA_034509565.1. Lineage (NCBI taxonomy): Eukaryota > Viridiplantae > Streptophyta > Magnoliopsida > Poales > Poaceae > Triticum > Triticum monococcum. The sequence goes on from CM067843.1 coordinate 74,578,246, forward strand.
CCTATTAACCGGAGGCCCAGTTCAGAATTGTTGTTTTTTTGCCTATTTCAGAGTTTCGCGGAAAAAGAATATCAAACGGAGTCCAAACGGAATGAAACCTTCGGGAACGTGATTATTGGAACGAACGTGATCCAGAGGACTTGGACCCTACGTCAAGAAAGCAACCAGGAAGGCACGAGGTAGGGGGGCACGCCTACCCCCCAGACGCGCCCTCCACCCTCGTGGGGCCCATGTTGCTCCACCGACATACTTCTTCCTCCTATATATACCTACGTACCCCCAAACTATCAGATATGGAGCCAAAACCCTAATTCCACCACCGCAACCTTCTGTACCCGTGAGATCCCATCTTGGGGCCTTTTCCGGAGCTCCGCCGGAGGGGGCATCGATCACGGAGGGCTTCTACATCAACACCATAGCCTCTCCGATGATGTGTGAGTAGTTTACCTCAGACCTTCGGGTCCATAGTTATTAGCTAGATGGCTTCTTCTCTCTTTTTGGATCTCAATACAATGTTCTCCCCCTCTCTTGTGGAGATCTATTCGATGTAATCTTCTTTTGCGGTGTGTTTGTTGAGATCGATGAATTGTGGGTTTATGATCAAGTTTATCTATGAACAATATTTGAATCTTCTCTGAATTCTTTTATGTATGATTGGTTATTTTGCAAGTCTCTTCGAATTATCAGTTTGGTTTGGCCTACTAGATTGATCTTTCTTGCAATGGGAGAAGTGCTTAGCTTTGGGTTCATTCTTGCGGCGTCCTTTCCTAGTGACAGTAGGGCAGCAAGGCACGTATTGTATTGTTGCCATCGAGGATAACAAGATGGGGTTTATATCATATTGCGTGAGTTTATCCCTCTACATCATGTCATCTTGCTTAAAGCGTTGCTCTGTTCTATTGAACTTAATACTCTAGATGCATGCTAGATAGCGGTCGATGTGTGGAGTAATAGTAGTAGATGCAGGCAGGAGTCGGTCTACTTGTCTCGGACATGATGCCTATATACATGATCATACATAGATATTCTCATAACTATGCTCAATTCTGTCAATTGCTCAACAGTAATTTGTTTACCCACCGTAATACTTATGCTCTCGAGAGAAGCCACTAGTGAAACCTATGGCCCCCGGGTCTATTTTCTATCATACTAATCTTCCATCAACAAGCTATTTCTTGCAGCGTTTTTATTTTGCTTTATTTACTTTGCATCTTTATCATAAAAATACCAAAAATGTTATCTTATCATATCTATCAGATCTCACTTTCGTAAGTGACCATGAAGGGATTGACAACCCCTTTATTGCGTTGGTTGCGAGGATTTTATTTGTTTGTGTAGGTGCGATGGACTCGTGCGTGGCCTCCTACTGGATTGATACCTTGGTTCTCAAAAACTGAGGGAAATACTTACACTACTTTGCTGCATCACTGTAACATCCCAAATTTTCAAATTTGGAATGTTATACATAGATCATTCATGCATATCATATTTTATTGCATTTCATTTTGCGATCCTCGAAATCCTAAGCAACTCAAGAACCCTCGGAGAGAGTTGGGGATTTCCCAGTTTTCATATTTGAGTTTTATCAAATATTGAAACGAGGATTTTGGTTTTGATAATTTTTCTCTCTGAAAATATTTCATATTAAAATACATGAGAGGAGATAATATGACTTCTCCAAAATAAAGGAAATATTGGAGGAAAAGGATTAAAATAAAATATTTGTTTTTATCCTGAGTTTATTGCTATTTTATTTGAATTAGAAAAATTGCATGTTTTTCAAAGTTGCATTTTAGGGCCAAGAAAATATTCATCTCGTTCTAAATTTTTTATTTAGACGGTGAAAATTTGTTTTGACATTTTAAGAATTTTATTTTATTTTCTAGGATTTTTTTAGTTTCGGTAGAATTATTTTTTATAAAAAAACGCGCAGTGGCTAGCTGGGCCGAAGCCCAGCCGCCGGCCCAGCTTCCCCGCGCCGCCGTCTCCCTCTTGGAAACCGCGCGCCGCCGTCGCCGACTCGGACCAGAGTCTGAGCCGGGCTCCTCCTCCTCGCTGCCTTGCCCCCTCCTCCAAGCCGCCCCTCCCCTCTTTAAATACCCCGGACCCCCCCCCCCCCCCGCCACCACCACCAACCCTGCCACCCGAGTCCCACCGCCCGACCGCAGCTGCCGCCGCCTCCCTCGCCACACCGCGCCGTCGCCGCCGTCGCCCCACCGTCGCAGCCCGCCTCCCCGCTGCCGCAGCCCCACCTCGCCGGAGCCTCGCCGGAGGTAACGCGCCGTTGCCGCCATCGGTTTTTTAAGAACCGATCCGTTTTTTTAGAAAGCCTAATTCGTTTTTTAGATCGGCTCACCGGTTTTTCTCGGTTTAGTTACTCTGCAGACGTTCGTCCGTACGTTCGTTTTAACGAACGGAGTTTACTCGTTAGTAACAGACAACGAGCACTCGTTCGTTAGCCTGTTCGTTAGTTTTCTTTTTCTCGGATTTTCCGCGATTATTTTCAATCGCGATTTCTGATCCGATTTTCGTTTTAGTTTATCTTTTCGCTCGTTTGTCGGAATCAGGCGATTCAAGCGCCTAGATCTTCGTCTCGAAACCCTCTTTCCGTTTAACTAACTTGAACGAGCTTTTCTTACTGTAAAATTTGACGTTAGTCCGGATTAGTAAATGTATCTTGTTTCTTTCGCCGTTTGAGTTTCGTTGCTCCGTTTGATTTGATTCTTTTCGCAAACCGGAGTTCTTAAGTGAAACTTTCTGGTTAGATCTTCTTATTTGAGATTTACCCGTGTTTCTTTGCTTGATTTCTTATGTATGCTTTTGTTTGTTTGCGATAGAACACCCGGAGTGCGAAGCGTGCTACTACGAGTCCCTGGGTTTTGCGGATCATCAGCAAGGCAAGTAACACTTTGATCGTACCCCTTTATCACCCAGTTTTTATGCATTAGTTCCAATCCTCAAACATTGCATGGTTATGATATGATTAACTTGTGGGTTGGGAAGTAGTTGATGAGGTAGAACATATTGCCCTGTTATATTCAAACCATTGGGAGTTACTTCCACATATTGCTTATATTGCTATGTTATGCTCGTAGATGTGGTTTGGGTAAGTGAAATCCATGACAGATGTGAGATTGTTAATTAATGGTTTAACTTAAGGTGGCAACTTGAATACACATCCGGGTGGATTGTTTGTTGGGCACCTGGGGAATCCAGTGTTGTCCTAGGATATCCCGGAGTACCCATGTGATAATCTTATGGTCCACCACAGAGGCTCAAAGGGAACTGAGATATTTTCATGCTAGAAACTTCCGTGTGCAGCCACAAGCTATTATGGGCTCTAGCATAGTTGAGTAAGTTGCGTGAAGCTCCCGAAGAGGTGGATCAGCAGGTAGTGGGATGTAGGTTTGGTATGGTATGCCCGGAGTAAGGAGTTAATGCTTCTAAAAGACTGTGTCTCGGTCCTCCATTTCTCAAACACCCTGTAGTGCGAGAAATCCAACGGAGGAGATCGGGTCTTATGGGGAAAAGTGCGCAAACCTCTGCAGAGTGTATAAACTAATCATGGTTAGTCGTGTCCCCTGTTATGGACATCTTGAGTATCTAGTACTTGGAGTATCCTAAGTATCTCATCACTCTAAACTAATATTGTTGGGTTGTTAATTACTTTAAATGGGATTGAGTTGGAGGAACCTTCTCAATGATGTTTCAACTACCATGATAGTTAAATAAAACATATTCCTTTGTTGTAGGGAAAAATTGGCTTTTCACAAAAACTATAACCATAGAGCTTTCCACCAGCCAAATATGCATGTAGTGATAGCATTGTTCTGTTCTTGCTCTACTGTGTTATCTTGCCAGCATACTCCATGTGCTGACCCGTTTTCGGGCTGCAACGTATTATGTTGCAGACTTTTCAGACAAGGAGTAAGGTTTGTTAGGTCGTTGCCGTGTAGCTCAGCTATGCCGTTGGAGTTGATGGACTCACTTTATCTTCCAAGCCTTCCGCTGTTATTGTATTAGATGGCTTAATGTTATCGACGCCGGCTATGCTGCTCTGCCACATGTAGGCCTGGGCGTTCGGTTAATATGGTTATTACGGTTCGGTTTATTTAGTTTTTTATAATTTCAGTTTTAGAGATGGCAACTGAAATAATCAAACAAAAATTAGCAACCGAACCATATTAACTTAAATATATCGGTTCGGTTTATTCGGTTAACCGGAAACCGAAGTACGTGCACCAATCAGAGCCACCACTTATATGAGCAGCTATTTGCATTGCACAAAATATACAAATAATAATCACAAGAGCAAGCAACCTTAACAGAAAATATGAATATATGATAGTTAAAATGTCACATCGTTGGCTGTAACAAAAGACACAACTTTGCTATATATATAAATGGATAGTGAATAAAGCCTCACGTACGTAAAGGCCCACATGAATGATGCATTCGTCCTCAACGCAACATTTAAAAGTCACCATCCGAAAAATATCCGTGTCAACATTTAAACTCATTCTCCAAGCAGCAGTAGCCAAAATTGAAACGGTTAATATCATGGAACCCATACCTCCTTGCCGCTTTGGTGTACACAAATTACCAGGTGAACCAATCATTGTTTTTTTTGAATTGTCGGGGGTGGGGGGGGAGAAATCTTCCCCACCTGAATTGTATTCATTTGTTGTCTATAGACTTTGCAGCCTATTACAAGATAGGATTCAAGAGAACCAGAAATACAGGAGGCACATGAGGAAGAAATAAAGAGAAAACAACACACAGACAACACATGGCGAGGGGGGACGCTACACAACAAGGGGCACCACGGGCGCTCGAACTGCAGAGGCAAGCCAAGACTAAACCATGAAACTGCACCATCGACGCAATCGAAAAGCACTGGGCAACCAAGACTGCACAACGTCGTGACACCACCTGTGTCATGGGATACATTCGAACGGTCACACCGGGTCGAGACTACGCCACGGCACCTCTGTGGCACCGGCGTAGTCGGAAGGCAACACCAAGCATAGAACTCCACAAAGCACACCCAAAACAACACAACAAGGGGCACCACGGGCGCCCGAACTGCAGCGGGGAGCCAAGACTAAACCATGACACTGCATCGTCGGCGCAATCGAAAAGCACCGGGAAACCAAGACTGCACAATGCGGAGACACCACCTGTGTCATGGGGTACATTCGAATGGTCGCGTCGGGCCAAGACGATGCCACAGAACCTGTGTGCCACCGGCGTAGTCGAAGGGCATCACCAAGCATAGAACTTCACAGAGCACACCCCAAACATCACAAGACCAAGGGATGAAGACAAGGCCATCAAGATGGAAACGACGGGAAGCGTCGCCACTGTCTCGGCCAGCAACAGGCCAACCAAGGATTTCTCCCCATCCCCGGTCACATGCGCCACGCGATAAGTCACAGAGCAACCGTCAATAGCGCCGGGTAGCGCTGAAATGGTCGGCCCCAGATCCAGATGAATCCAACCGGCGGAGCGACGCCGACAAGCACCCTTGACGCCGAGGGCACTAGTGAGGACCACCGATGCGGCGCCCCCAGCAGGTAAAGCCACGAACAGCGGCAACCCACCGGGGGAACTGGGAGGTGGAGGGCTCCAGAGTCGCAGTAGCCACGACGCCACCTTCGTTGGCGAGCACCGCGTAGAAACATGACGACGACGGAGCAGGGCGCGCTGGAGGAGGGAGACGAGGCGGCAGAACCGCAGTCGGCGACGACGAGTGGTTGAGGGCGGGAGGCGGCGGAGCCCGACCCAAGGACGCGGAGCAGGGGGCAGGGCGCAGCGCCAAGAACAATAGGACTCCGCCGATGCAGCCACGAATCGACCATCATGGAGGAGGAGCTTCACCAGATTGGATCTGGGCGGGCTGGGCCGAGCGCGCGGGGAAGACATCAGGGCGCCGCCGCCGCCCCGAAACCGGCCAGGGAGGGGACAAGCGTCGTCGGAGTGGGCGAGGGAGGAGGCGCTGGAGAGGGGGGCGCGGTGGTGGAGCGGCTCAAAGCAACTCTAGCAGACCCCGCAAAACGTCGGCCCGCAAAACGCGTTTGCAGATCGCGCAAAACAACTTTTGCGGGCCGGCGCGGGTTGGCACACATGCAGACCCCCCAAACGGACCCGTAAAAAAGTATATTCGTGGAATATGCTTTTTTACGAGTCGGCTATGCGGTTTCTGCTCTTTGCGCCGCTGCATCCCCACATATTATCAGCCCGCAAATCTCAAATCCAACATAATTCAACAATCGAAAACAAACTCAATTATTCAAATCAAACATAAAACAATAATCTTCCGCATTACAAATAATTATTCAAATCATCGTAGCAAACTTAAAATAATGCAATACAAAACTTGTCATGAATACAAATACAAATGAATACAAAAATTAGTCACTGTCCAGCTCTTTGCCAATGGTGCTCAATGACATCTTCCTGTAGCTGGAAGTGTGTGTCTGCATTTTCAATCTCCTTGTATGTCTGAAGAAAAGCTCTAATGCGGTTTGGGTCTCTAGCTGGTTTGACACGGCTACCCACATTGTCGTAAAAGAACTCTAAGTTCATTCCTCTCTCATCTTCAAGAATCATATTGTGCAGGATAACACAGCAAGTCATGATGTTCTTCAGGGTTTTCTTATCCCAAAAACGAGCAGGACCACGGACAATGGCAAACCTAGATTGCAAAACACTGAATGCTCTTTCAATGTCTTTTCGGGCTGCCTCTTGCACCCTTGCAAATTCACATTGTTTTTTTAGGTTCTTTGATGCTCTTGACAAATGTGCACCAAGGAGGATATATACCATCTGCAAGATAGTACCCTTTTGTGTATTTATGCTCATTGATAGTGTAGTTGCAAGCAGGAGCATCACCACTAGCAAGCCTAGCAAACAAATGAGAGCGTTGCAACACATTGATATCATTGAGTGTGCCGGGCATACCAAAAAAGCAATGCCAAATCCATAAATCCTCGAATGCTATGGCCTCTAGCACAATTGTTGCATCACGAGACTTGCCACAATACATTCCTTGCCAAGCCTTGGGGCAATTTTTTCAATTCCAATGCATACAATCAATGCTACCTAGCATCCCAGGCCAACCTCTCCTCTTATTAGCTGCCATCAATTTCTTTGTGTCATCTTCATTTGGTGCCCGAAGATACTCGGGACCAAAGACACGGAGATCACTTTCGCAAATCTGCGCACATACTCAATTGTGCTATCTTCACCAATGCGAAGATACTCATCGGCATAGTCAGCCGGAATGCCATATGCAATCACCCGCATAGCTGTGGAGATTTTTTGATATGCACTAAATCCCTTTAAGCCCGCGGCATTCCTTCTTTGAGTGAAATACAGGCAATTTGCCTCGCAAGCTTCAACAATTTTCACAAAAAGGGATTGGCGCATTCGGTACCTTCCGCGGGAGAGGTGTGCAGGATATGTAGGATTCTTCGAAAAATAATCTTGCATCAACATCTCGTTTCCATGATGGCGATTCCACGGAATGCACAGACGCCCGACAGTAGATCCTCGCCTCCTCTTCCGGTACTCGTCTTCATGCTCCTTCACGGCAAGCGCCATGACCAATGTTTGCTGCCGAAAGGTCGCAAGCATGGTCTCCACATCCGAGTCGTCCGAATCGGACAAATCGGATAGCAAGAACTTCTTGCACGGGGTCAACTCCATCTACACGCACACCGTCGCGTCAATCTACTACAACAACTCGCAAAAATCACAAAAAGGGACTAACCGGTGGCGAGTTTGATGCGGTCGGCGGCGACGAGGGTGGTGCGCTCGGCGGTGGTCGATCACAGCGGCGGCGGGCGACTGGGGGGCGGCTCTTCTTGCCGGATCCGAAGGGGCGGTGCAGCGGCTCGGCGCGGGAGGGTGTGGGGCAGCCCCGCGGAGCGATTCCGCCCGCAGATATGGCCGAAATCGCCGCCGGCACGCGGGCGGAAACAAGGGCGGGCGGCGGCAGGAGGAGGGAGAAAAGAGTGCGGGCTGAAATGTCCCTCCTGCCAACTGCTTCTCTGTGATGCAGGGCACCGCAGCCGCGAGGGGGAAACCCGCGTTTTCCCGGGTTGGGGTCCGGAATTTGCCGCGCCCCTAAAAAATTTTGCGGGGCGGGGCGGGATGCGGGGTCTGGTCAAGCAGGCTTTCCGGCCCGTATCCGCATTTTGGCGGTTATTTTGCGGGTCAGGGCGGATGCGGGGCCTGCTATAGTTGCTCTCAGTCCAGATCGAGGATTGGGGGAGGGGTTCTGGCACGGAGATGGGAACGAGACCGCCCCGCCGCCACCTTCCCTAGGCGCGGCACGGCTTCGTGCGGCCGGCCCTTTGGCGACGGCGCTGCGGGGAGCGGCGGTGTAGACGGAGCTTGGGCGGCGGCGTTGGTTCCCCCCGTGTCGCCAGACGCGGGCGACACGGGGATGGGGGGGGGGCGGAATCCGAACCAATCATTGTTATTTAATTGACACCATCCCTTGTTACTAGTGTGACATTGCTTGCATGATTCTTTGGTCCGGATATTGCATATGGTGGTTTACGTTGTGCAATGGATTTAAGGGTAGCCTCTTTTTCCACCGTTGATAGTCGTTGTCCTTCCACCCATTTATTCTTTGTTCTCTCTACTACCTCCATCATGATTTACTGGTCTTCTTCTTATTTTGTATCAAAATTTGATCATATATTTAACTGACAAAATGTTAGTGCATGTCATAAAAAAATTACATCGTTGGATTCATATTTGAACATAGTTTTCAATGATACTAATTTTTGTGACATCCATTCGCATTTTGTTAATTATATCCATGGTCAAAGTTTGACACAAAAATACCAAGAGGGCCAATAAACAAGGACGTAGGGAGTAAATCCCATGTGCTATCAAACACCAACAAATAGTAGTTTTCTCTTAGAACTAACAAGTAGATTCAGCTTGCGATATAAAAAAACAGGTAGACTCTTATTGGGCCGGATAGGCCTGCCACTGGGCCAGTAACCCAGTAGTCCAGTTGCCCCAGAGAAACCCTTTTCTTGCTCCCTTCCTTTCCTTCCCCGGTGTGCAGCTTCTTTCCTAAAAAAACAAGAGATAGACGTGCGCGCTCGTCTGACACTCGTGTAAAACCTCTCCCGGAAGGAACTTAACCGAAAGGGTAACGCGCCTGTACAGCTCACAAGGTTAATCTCGACTAATCCTTGTCGTGCAAGACACGAAGGTGACGGCATGCAGGAGATCGGCGACGGTCCAAAACAGCCCCGCAGCTTTTGGCAACACCAAAGGCGCCAACGAAAACCGCCGCAGATAGAGCAAAACACACACACACACACACACGCCAGCTGGCCACAATCAATACACGACCCCGAGAAATGCTTCCCGAACCCCCGCGGTCCGTCCGTCCGTCCGTCGTCTCCCACAAGCCACAGCGGCTGTGCGGTGCGGCGCGGCCTGGGGCTCTGGGCCTGCTGCGCTCGCCTCCGTCACGAGCGCGAGATTGGGGTTCGTTTTCTGGCGAGAGCCCAACTGGCACCCACCCACGCCCCATCCCCCCATCCACCACGAGCGGAGCCACCGAGCGAGGACGGTCAACAGCACCGACGAAGGAAGAAAGAAAGGGTTTCTTTCCCCACCCGTCGCGTCCAAAAAAGCCGCGGTTCCCCAGGGGGAGCGCGCTACGCGCCACATGCCACGCAGCGCGAACACGTCCTTTTCCTCGCGTAACGCCTCGAGGCCGCCGGATGCGCGCCCCCGAGGCGGATCCGACGGCCCCGCGCCGCGCAGCCACGTCCCGCCCCCCGCCCTATATAAACCCACGTGGACGCGGCCCGGCGCTCCACCACGCTCGCTATCCACCACCACGCCTCACTCCCCTCCTCCTCCACCTCTGCTTTCAGTTCCACTTGGCGGTTCCCTTCCTTCCTCTGAGTCGCCTGCTGTGCCTGTGGGAGCACCGGTAGGGTGGATGGAGGAGGAGGAGGCCGCCGGCGTGAGGAAGCGGAAGCGCGGCGGGGAGGCCGTGGCCCTGGTGTCCGGCGGGGAGGCGGGGCTCGTCGAGGGAGGTGGTGGCTTCTCCTGGAAGGAGGCGGAGATGGAGGAGGGGGAGGGGGAGGAGTACGAGGGCATCGCGGAGGAGTCGGTGGAGGAGGTGATGCGGTGGCTGGAGCTGGAGATCTCCTCCTCGCCGGGCAAGAGCGGCGGCGGCGACGACGGGTTCGTGACCATCAACGGCAACGAGGAGAGCTGCGGCCCGTCCTTCTCCGCCGCGGCGTCCACCGTGATGGCCTCCGTGGACACGCGCGCGGGCGCCCCGCCGCCCCCGACGGCCATCCCCTGGCCGTGGCCCGAGCCCAACGACGACACCACCAAGCCGGCGGCGGCGGACGGCAACGACGACGACGCGGACATGGCCGAGCTCGTCGACGAGGAGTGGCTGGTGGAGCTGCTGACCGGCGGCGGGCCCGCGCTGGAGGTAGAGCAGTAGCAGGGCGCAGAGCGCTCGGGTAGGCAAGGCAAGGCAAGGCGCAAGCGTACGCGCGTTTCCTTTTTCGGACGGTTGTACAGCGGGCAAGGAAAAAGCCAGGAAAAAAGAGGGCGGTGGCTCGTTTTGGCGCGGCCCGGATCGGTCGCATCGCTTTCTTCCGCGGTATGGGCGGGCAGCGGCAGCGATCGGTCCGTCCATCAATGCGGTCGGCCTTGTGTGGTGGTGCGTTGAGGGGTGAGGTTGCGAGGAAATGGAAATGGTGCTCGCTGGCTGGCCCTTGTCGCGTTGCCTGCTTTTGCGTCCGGTTTCTACTGCTGGCCACTATGGCCCAGTTTTCCTGTTCCGTGACGCCTTTTTCTCGCCTTGACTGGCCGATAGCGAATGGTGTTTGAATTCGATCGTACTCCTGCGTGTTTCTTTCGCCAACCTACCCAACCCACACTCAAAAAAAGAGCTACCCAGCCAGCATTGAATCAGCTAGCGTCTACAGTTAGTCAGTGTTAGCTGTTAACCAATCTCAGAGTCCCGAGGAGTAGTACTAAAATGAATCCAAGTTGGGTCGTGAAGTTAGGCGTCTCGGCCGGAGCACGAACTAATTTCCAGCGGTACATGTAGCTCGTGTCCTTCGTGGTCTGGACGCATTAGATTCCAAGAGGCAACGGTACGAAGCAGATGCTACAGCCTACAGGCAACATGGATAGCCATGAATCCGCGAGCGAGCGAGCACAGAGGAGCGCGGGGCTCGGTGGTCTGTGGTTTCAGGCTATCATCAGCTTCCACGGCAGACTGCATGCATTGCAAGCAGCCTGCTGTGTGGATAGTGCAGTGCAGGCTTTACTTGCTTTCACTGTAGCAGTTTCAGGCTTCGGCCGCAGAGCGCAGCACAGGTCAAAGGCAGCACGTTTCATCACACATGCTGACATGCATGCAGCTACCACCACTATCAGGCCAGGTCTAGCTGCCGTGCTTCTCATGTTTGCTACAGAAGAACATGCACTCGGTCCCTGTTCAACGTGTGTCCGCGTTTTGTATGCCGCACCTGTAGTGTTTCTCTTTCTCTGTATTTACTTGTATCTTAGGAGACAACACATCGGTCACATCCCTTGTACCTATATATGTGCCTAGTACACGATCAATAAAAAAATATCGATGCACACCATTAATTCTATATGATATCAGATACCATCCCGATCCTTTCTTCCTAATCGCTTCCACCTACCCTAGCTGCCGCTGCCCGCGCCGCACCATCCCCACCCAACCCTAGTCGCCGCCCCTCCTCATCCCCGTGCCGCCGCCATGTCGTCCAACGCCTCCACCTACTCCAGCCCCTTCGTCGGTTCGGACCCCGTTGATATCCGCGAACGCGTCCCCGTCGTCCTGGATGCTATCGACTCCACGTACTTCTCATGAAAAATGTACTTTTCGCTACTCTTCCGCTGGAACAATCTCGTGGATCATGTTGACGGCACCGTCGACTCCCGCGCCATGGTGGGCGACTCCGAGTGAACCGCGATCGACGTTACGCTCATCCGGTGGTTTTTCACCACCATCTCCAAGGACCTGTTTCACGCGGTCGTGAGCGATAGTGATGACGCCCGCGCCGTGTGGGTTAAGCTCAACGGCCTCTTCACCAACAACAAGTTTCAGCGCCGTGTTTTTTCTGCAGCAGGAATTTTTTGACTGTCATCGAGATGAGCAGTGGATCGATGACTACTGCCGCCACCTGAAGACGTTGGCGGATGAACTTGATGACATCGGCGCCAAGGTTGATGACGACCTCCTCCTCAGCACGCTCACCGCCGGCCTCAACGAGGACTTCGGCAATGCCGCCTCCAACCTCACTTTGATGCCGGAGCCCTCCTTCCTCAAATTTGTGGCGTACTTGCGGTTGGAGGAGCGCGAGATGAAGGGGGTGAAGAAGCGCGTGCAACACCATGCCCTCGCCGCCCGCACCTCTCGCGGCGCCCCACCGCCACCCGCCCCGACCGCGCCCCGTCGGCAGCGCACGCCCCTCGCTCCCTAGGGGTTCTTCCCCCTCCCGCTCGCGCCCTCGCCCCTCCCGCTACCCCTCAGCAGTAGCTGCAGGGTGGCGGTCGGCGCGGCAACCGCCGCGGGGGCGGGCACAAGCAGCAGCTGCATGGATAGGCACACCGGGGGGCTCGTCAGCAGCAGGCGACTGCACCATGGACCTACGTCACCAATCCGTGGACGGGCGTCGTTCACGCATACTCGATGCCGGTTCCCCGGCCTCCTGCCCCAGGCATCCTTGGGCCTCATCCGGCGAGCCATTAGTCGTACTTTGTCGCGCCCGGCGCCGACCCTACCCGGTGCTCCCTGCATCGCCGACCACGGGCGGCTATGGTGTCACCCGCGTGCCTTCCTATGGCAGGTACTACCCGCCCCGGGTGTGGGCGTCGTGGGATCCCGCCCTGCTCGCCGCTCTACACTCGGCTCCGTCACCTAGCAACTATGGTGGTGGCGGTGACTGGTACATGGACTCGGGCGCCACTGCTCACATGACATCTCATCCCGGTAACCTCACGTCATCCACTCCCGTTCATACTCCCACTCGCATCACCGTTGGTAACAGTTCCTCTTTATCCATTACACATGTCGGTCATATGCCGTTTCCTTCCACTTCTACTCCTATAAACATGTCTAATGTTCTCATCTCTCCTGACTTAGTTACCAACCTTGTCTCTGTTCGTCGCATTGCTCGTGAGAACCCTATTACTGTTCAATTTGACGACGTTGGCTTTTCTGTGAAGGACGCCCATACACGGATGGTACTCCACCGATGTGATAGCCCTGACAAGCTCTACCCGGTGCATCCTTCCGCCGCCACCACCACCCGTCCAGCCGCCCTTGCCGCTAGCGTCGATCTTTGGCACGCCTATCTCAGTCATCCCAACTCCACAGTTTTTGCGTCAGATTCTACAGTTTTTCCTTCTCATGTAATAAGGTTGACAACCACACTTGTGAGGCTTGCCGTCCCGGTAAGCACGTTCGTCTTCCCTTTAGCGAGTCTACAAACACTTCCACTTTTCTGCTTCAGTTATTGCATAGTGATGTTTGGACGTCCCCGACTGCAAGCATCACGGGTTTCCTATACTATTTTGGTGATATTGGATGATTTTTTCCATTATGCGTGGACATTTCCTCTCCGTCGCTGAGGGAGTCCTGGACTAAGGGGTTCTCGGGCGTCCGGCCTGTTATCCATGGGTTGGACTGATGGGCTACGAAGACATGAAGGCCGAAGACTGTACTCGTGTCCGGATTGGACTCTCCTTAGCGTGGAAGGCAAGCTTGGCGACCGACTATGAAGATTCCTTCTTATGTAACCGACTCTATGTAACCCTAGACCCCCCCGGTGTCTATATAAACCGGAGGGGTTAGTCCGAAAAGGACATTCATTACCATAGTCATACAGGCTAGGCTTCTAGGATTTAGCCATTACGATCTCGTGGTAGATCAACTCTTGTACTACTCATATTCATCAAGATCAATCAAGCAGGAAGTAGGGTATTACCTCCATAGAGAGGGCCCGAACCTGGGTAAACATCGTGTCCCCCGTCTCCTGTTACCATCGATCCTAGACGCATAGTTCGGGACCCCCTACCCGAGATCCGCCGGTTTTGACACCGACATTGGCGCTTTCATTGAGAGTTCCATTGTGCCATCGATGAAAGGTTTGATGGCCCCTTCAATCGTCTATAGTGACGCTATCCAAGGAGAAACTTTCCTCCCCGAACAGATCTTCGTGTTCGGCGGCTTCGTACTGCAGGCCAACTCGCTTAGCCATCTGGAGCAGATCGATAATTACGCCCATTGAAGGAAATATGCCCTAGAGGCAATAATAAAGCTATTATTTATTTCCTTATTTCATGATAAATGTTTATTATTCATGCTAGAATTGTATTAACCGGAAACATAATACATGTGTGAATACATAGACAAACAGAGTGTCACTAGTATGCCTCTACTTGATTAGCTCGTTAATCAAAGATGGTTATGTTTCCCAACCATGGACAAAGAGTTGTTATTTTATTAACGGGATCACATCATTAGATGAATGATCTGATTGATATGACCCATTCCATTAGCTTAGCACCCGATCGTTTAGTATGTTGCTATTGCTTTCTTCATGACTTATACATGTTCCTATGACTATGAGATTATGCAACTCCCGTTTTCCGAAGGAACACTTTGTGTCCTACCAAACGTCACAACGTAACTGGGTGATTATAAAGGAGCTCTACAGGTGTCTCCAAAGGTACATGTTGGGTTGGCGTATTTCGAGATTAGGATTTGTCATTCCGATTTTCGGAGAGGTATCTCTGGGCCCTCTCGGTAATGCACATCACTTAAGCCTTGCAAGCATTGCAACTAATGAGTTAGTTGCGGGATGATGTATTACGGAACGAGTAAAGAGACTTGCCGGTAACGAGATTGAACTAGGTATTGGATACCGACGATCGAATCTCAGGCAAGTAACATACCGATGACAAAGGGAACAACGTATGTTGTTATGCGGTCTGACCGATAAAGATCTTCGTAGAATATGTAGGAGCCAATATGGGCATCCAGGTCCCGCTATTGGTTATTGACCGGAGACGTGTCTCGGTCATGTCTACATTATTCTCGAACCCGTAGGGTCCGCACGCTTAAGGTTTCGATGACAGTTATATTATGAGTTTATGAGTTTTGATGTACCGAAGGAGTTCGGAGTCCCGGATAAGATCGGGGACATGACGAGGAGTCTCGAAATGGTCGAGACGTAAAGATCGATATATTGGACGACTATATTCGGACATCGAAAAGGTTCCAAGTGATTCGGGTATTTTTCGGAGTATCGGAGAGTTACGGGAATTCGCCGGGAGAAGTATTGGGCCTTATTGGGCCATACGGGAAAGAGAGAGGGGCCGCCTAGGGCAGGCCGCGCGCCCCCCCAAGGCCTAGTCCGAATTGGACTAGGGGGAGGGGCTGCGCCCCTTCCTTGTTTCCTACTCCTACTACATGGAAGGACTCCTAGTTGGACTAGGAAAGGGGGAATCCTACTCCCGGTGGGAGTAGGAGTCCCCTAGGGCGCGCCATAGAGAGGGCCGGCCCTCCCCTCCTCCACTCCTTTATATACGGGGGCAGGGGGCACCCCATAGACACACAAGTTGATCCACGTGATCCTATTCTTAGCCGTGTGCGGCGCCCCCTGCCACCATAGTCCTCGATAATATTGTAGCGGTGCTTAGGCGAAGCCCTGCGACAGTAGTACATCAAGATCGTCACCACGCCGTCGTGCTGACGGAACTCTTCCCCGACACTTTGCTGGATCGGAGTCCGGGGATCGTCATCAAGCTGAACATGTGCTAAAACTCAGAGGTGCCGTAGTTTCGGTGCTTGATCGGTCGGGCCGTGAAGACGTACAACTACATCAACCAAACGCTTCCGTTGTCGATCTACTAGGGTACGTAGATCACACTCTCCCCTCGTTGGTATGCATCACCATGATCTTGCGTGTGCGTAGGAATTTTTTTGAAATTACTACGTTCCCCAACAGTGGCATCCAAGCCTAGGTTTTATGTGTTGATGTTATATGCACGAGTAGAACACAAGTGAGTTGTAGGCGATATAAGTCATACTGCTTACCAGCATGTCATACTTTGGTTCGGCGGTATTATTGGATGAAGCGGCCCAGACCGACATTACGCGTACGCTTACGCGAGACCGGTTCTCCCGACGTGTTTTGCACATAGGTGGCTTGCGGGTGACAGTTTCTCCAACTTTAGTTGAACCAAGTGTGGCTACGCCCGGTCCTTGCGAAGGTTAAAACAACACCAACTTGACAAACTATCGTTGTGGTTTTGATGCGTAGGTAAGATTGGTTCTTGCTTAAGCCCGTAGTAGCCACGTAAAACTTGCAACAACAAAGTAGAGGACGTCTAACTTGTTTTTGCAGGGCATGTTGTGATGTGATATGGTCAAGACATGATGCTGAATTTTATTGTATGAGATGATCATGTTTTGTAACCGAGTTATCGGCAACTGGCAGGAGCCATATAGTTGTCGCTTTATTGTATGCAATGCAATCGCGCTGTAATGCTTTACTTTATCACTAAGAGGTAGCGATAGTTGTGGAAGCATAAGATTGGTGAGACGACAAACGATGCTACGATGGAGATCAAGGTGTCGCGCTGGTGACGATGGTGATCATGACGGTGCTTCGGAGATGGAGATCACAGGCACAAGATGATGATGGCCATAACATATCACTTATATTGATTGCTTGTGATGTTTATCTTTTATGCATCTTATCTTGCTTTGATTGACGGTAGCATTATAAGATGATCTCTCACTAAATTATCAAGAAGTGTTCTCCCTGAGTATGCACCGTTGTGAAAGTTCTTCGTGCTGAGACACCACGTGATGATCGGGTGTGATAGGCTCTACGTTCAAATACAACGGGTGCAAAACAGTTGCACACGCGGAATACTCAGGTTATACTTGACGAGGCAAGCATATACAGATATGGCCTCGGAACACGGAGACTGAAAGGTCGAGCGTGAATCATATAGTAGATATGATCAACATAGTGATGTTCACCAATGAAACTACTCCATCTCACGTGATGATCGGACATGGTTTAGTTGATTTGGATCACGTAATCACTTAGAGGATTAGAGGGATGTCTATCTAAGTGGGAGTTCTTGAGTAATATGATTAATTGAACTTTAATTTATCATGAACTTAGTCCTGGTAGTATTAGCATATCTATGTTGTAGATCAATAGCTCGCGTTGTTGATTTCATATGTTTATTTTGATATGTTCCTAGAGAAAATTGTGTTGAAAGATGTTAGTAGCAATGATGCGGATTGGATCCGTGATCTGAGGTTTATCCTCATTGTTGCACAGAAGAATTATGTCCTTGATGCACCGCTAGGTGACAGACCTATTGCAGGAGCAGATGCAGACGTTATGAACGTTTGGCTAGCTCAATATGATGACTACTTGATAGTTTAGTGCACCATGCTTAACGGCTTAGAATCGGGACTTCAAAGACGTTTTGAACGTCATGGACCATATGAGATGTTCCAGGAGTTGAAGTTAATATTTCAAGCAAATACCCGAGTTGAGAGATATGAAGTCTCCAACAAGTTCTATAGCTAAAAGATGGAGGAGAATCGCTCAACTAGTGAGCATGTACTCAGATTGTCTGGGTACTACAATCGCTTGAATCAAGTGGGAGTTAATCTTCCAGATAAGATAGTGATTGACAGAATTATCTAGTCACCATGACCAAGTTAGTAGAACTTCGTGATGAACTATAGTATGCAAGGGATGACGAAAACGACTCCCAAGCTTTTCATGATGATGAAATCGATGAAGGTAGAAATCAAGAAAAACATCAAGTGTTGATGGTAGACAAGACCACTAGTTTCAAGAAAAGGGCAGAGGGAAGAAGGGGAACTTCAAGAAGAACGGCAAGCAAGTTGCTGCTCAAGTGAAGAAGCCCAAGTCTGGTCCTAAGGCTGTGTTTGGTTGAGCTGCAGATTCTGTAAAAGCTGCTGTGAGCTGTGAGCTGTGAAAAAGCTGCTGTGAACTTTCTGCTGTGAAAAAGCTGGAAGCCGTTTGGTTGAAACAACTGTGAAACTGTAGATTTGACTGTGAATATTCTGTAATGCCCCTTAGGCCATAGTGAAATATGTTAATTTACTAGTTGATCGTAGAGCAGTGATACATATATGGGAGGCAATTGAATGTCCATTTTGCAAAGGAAAACTATGAAAATTAAGATGATTCATAGGTAACACATATGCAATTTAACGATTATGGTTTGATGTTTCATATATCCAAACATATAGTTACACCATAATATTATTATGGAAGACGTGGAGCATAGAGAAAACACATATGGTTCACATAATGATGACCTTCATCGACTTAACTAACTTATCTTGCCATCGCAAGACAAGCATCAGCTATCCTACTACGAATATTGTTCATGCTATCTTCGTTCTGCTCTTCTTCAACGGGATCCGCTTGTGTTAGTGCCACCTCCTTTCGTAGCACTGGAGGTACATACTCATCATCGGCATCACATTTATCAAAATTTTTGTCACTCAACTTGCTATCACGAATGAAATTGTGCAATGCCATGCAAGCAATGATGATATGCTTCTGTGTACGAGGTGAGAAACTTGGGACCCCTTTCAAGATGCGCCATTTCTGCTTGAGTACCCCGAAAGCACGCTCAACAACATTTCGAAGGGATGAATGTGAAAAGTTAAACAACTCGTACTTCCCTTCAGGTGGACGATGACGGCGAAGACGAAATTCCGGCAGATGGTATGTACTCCCCTTAAAAGGAGCAAGGTATCCCGTTCGGTTTGGATACCCAGAGTCGACAAGATAGTATTTCCCTGAAAAAGAAGACACAAAGTTAGCGTCACACATAAGAATATAATTAATGATGACATCAGTTACTACATTATACCTTTGGGTGGTATAGGAAATGAAGGGAAGTGTGCTAATGCATGATTCAAGACCCTTGTATCATGTGCACAGCCCGGCCAACCCGCAACCACAAAGGTAAACCTCATGTCAAAGTCACATACTTCAAGCACATTCTGAGATGTGAAACCATGTCGACATCTATGGTTAACCGTATCATCTGCAGGCACTGAAACTGGCACATGTGATCCATCTATGCCACCAATAGCGCCTTTGAAATGAGGCCAGAAACGCTCTTCCTTAATCTTTTCATGCTCATGCCTAAAAGTAGGATCTGTAGGTTTGATGTTATCTTTCGCTAACTTGCGCAAACATAACAAAACTTCCTTAAACTTTGTATGAACTGTCCAAAGTGATCGTACAAAACGGTTCTCAGCTTGAGCAAATGATTGAGGGCCTCCAACAATCCATAAGAACATGGCCAATGACTCAATTGATGAAACATTAGTGGTTGACGTCAAACCATATGCAGAGACAAGCAAATCATGAAGTGCCATGAAAACATCAGTGCCCATTCGAAACATTTTATAAAAGTATCTAGGTCGACCGTAACACTCCATGACCCATTGAAGTCCTGTTTGCTGAGGCACTCTATATGTTTTGTTCAAGTATCGCTCAACATAGAGGTTACCTAGGTTTCCCATGATAGCAGCTTGATTCGCAAGTTCAGCTAGAAGTTTCATTCCCTCCTGTCCCTTTATGGCCACTTCTTCCATTCTTGCGTCCATCTACATAACAATATAAAAATGTTAAAATATTCATGGTAATCACATAAATATGATCAGACTACACGAGCAATTATTTCTCGCAACATAAATATTGTAAAACAACACAAGCAAACAACATAAATATAGTAAACAACAGGAGTAAATATTTCTCACAACATAAATAAGGTAAAACAACACGAGCACGTATTTCTCACAACATAAATATGGTAAACAACAGGAGTAAATATTTCTCACAACATAAATATGGTAAACCAACATAAGCAAATATGGTCCACGACAAAAGCAATTACATCCACAACGAAAGCAAATATGGTCCACAAATAACCAAATTTGGTCCACAATGAAAGCAAATATAGGTCTATAACATAAACAAATATGATTCACTACACGTGCTTCAACATCTCCTTCTCATGCTCCCTCTCCAAAAAATCAAACCTCCCTTCTTTTGTTTCAAGAACATTGAAGATTTCCCTAAACTCGGGCTTCACTATAAGAGTGAGGGTTGTGTGCATGAGAGCAGTTTTTTCCTTCACACCACATTCTTTGACCATCTTCATTACTTCTGAAATGGTGGGAACATGGTTTGTGAGAGGAGCAGATGATGCTTCAACACTTGAAGTTATCTTCTCCACTCCACTTTCTATTTTCTCGCATGTCTGCTTGTACAATCGTAAGAATGGACTCTTCTCTTCCTTCTCCTCATTTGCGTTAGAAGGTTGCTTGCGCTTCTTGCTTGGTTTTGGTTTCTTCGAAGATGTCAACTTTATTTCAGCACTGTCATCAGGTTTCTCGAAAGGAACCGCATTATCATCACTTGATTCATCAGAAGATATATCTCCAGCACGAGAAGCACTAGCCCCAGTAACATGTACTTTATCAAATATGATGTGCAAATCTTCAAGGTGCTTTGGTCCCCGTTTTTTGAACTTCATATGATTGCATTTCTTTCCTGTACTCTCTTGGCATCTCTGAAATGGATTTTAATGTACAAGTGAGATAATGTAGTCATATAGAACCATGCCAAATGAAAACAAAATGGCTAGTCCTACCTTGATATGTTCATCCCACCATTCTTTAGAGCAATCAACGGTTCTCTTCGCATCATCCCATCCAAGCCCAGTTGCTTCATTTTTCAACTCCATGAACCAAGTGTACTCATTTTTTATGGCATCCCACTTGTTCTTGAATTTATCCTTGGGATACTTCTTTCCCGTTCTAGCTTCCCATTTCTCCAAAACGTTTTCCCAACCCTTCTTGTTTAAATAACCTAATGGCCTATTCCCTTTTTCAACCTCTTCTCTCAATATTTCAATGAGTTTCTTGAGATGGGCATCATCCCACACCGCCTTCTCAGTCATACTTCAATAAAGCAATATGAGAAAAGCACGTATCAAGAACAATGCATTACATAATAGCAGCAAGTACTCAAACAGTATGTACAAGTAGCAAACATAATATCTATGTACAAGAATTTTTTGTGAATGTTGTTTGCTGTCTTTTTAGATGGCATGTCATACAAGCTTATACATCAAACCAAAAAAATAGGTATAGCATGTTCAGCTTCTGTACATACCATGTATACAAGCAATTAAACATTACATAAATAAAATTGTGCAAAAAATTCAAAGGAAACCTAAACAGGGAGGGTGAGGAGGAAGGAGAGAGGGGGAGGGAGCAGGGAATTGGGGAGAAGGCTAGGAGAAATGAGGCCGGTAAGCTGGCGCCGCCGGCCGGCCGGCCGGACCTAGGCCGCTGGGAACAGGTGGGCCGGAAGGGGCGAGCAGGGAGGAGGATAGACGAAGGATGGAGAAAGTGGGGAGGAGGGAGGAGGGACGAGGGAGGAGGGACTTGGGGGTACTAGGAGTGGCCGGTGCGCCGGCGAGGACGGCCGGCCGGAGCTGGGCCGCCGGTAACAGTAAGGGAAGGGAGGAGCATGGAGGAGGGACGAGGTTGTAGAAATTTTACCTTAGAACGGAGCGGGCGGCGGCGGAGGTTCGCCGGAGCAGGCGGCGGTGGAGGATCGCTGGAGCCGGCGGCGTTGGCGGGCGGTGGCGGCAGGGGCGGCGGCCAACCCTAGTTTTTGCGATCTGTTGCTTTCGTTCCTGCCTCCTGCGAGAGTTGCGAAGAAGAGATCGAACAGGTATGACTTGGGAGTGGCATTGGTGGGTAAATACCATCAATTATTATGGGGACAGCTAAAAGTAGTTCGTTTAGAAGCTGTAAAAGTTGGGGGTACCCCAGCTGCGAAATTTATACTAGATAAAAGCTACAGATTATTAGAAGCTACTTCGATAATTTATCCCTTTGGTTAGCTTTTAGCTTCTAAAAGGCAGAAGTTGGGACAATCTGTCCAACCAAACACAGCCTAAGCCTGAGACAAAGTGCTTCTACTGCAAAGGGATTGGTCACTGGAAGCGAAACTACCCCAAGTGATTGGCAGATAAGAAGGATGGCAAGGTGAACATAAGTATATATGATATACATGTTATTGATGTGTACTTTACTAGTCTTTATAGCAACCCCTCAGTATTTGATACTAGTTCAGTTGCTAAGATTAGTAACTCGAAACGGGAGTTGCAGAATAAACAGAGACCAGTTAAGGGTGAAGTGACGATGTGTGTTGGAAGTGGTTCCAAGATTGATATGATCATCATCACACACTCCCTATAAATTCGGGATTAGTGTTGAACCTAAATAAGTGTTATTTGGTGTTTACGTTGAGCATGAATATGATTTGACCATGTTTATTGTAATACGGTTATTCATTTAAGTAAGAGAATAAATTGTTGTTCTGTTTACATGAATAAAACCTTATATGGTTACACACCCAATGAAAATAGTTCGTTGGATCTCGATCATAGTGATACACATAATCATAATATTGAAACCAAAAGATGCAAAGTTAATAATGATAGTGCAACTTATTTGTAGCACTGCCGTTTAGGTCATATTGGTGTAAAGCGCATGAAGAAACTCCATGCTGATGGGCTTTTGGAATCACTTGATTATGAATCAGTTGATGCTTGCGAACCATGCCTCATGGGCAAGATGACTAAGACTCTGTTCTTCGGAACAATGGAGCAAGCAACAGATTTGTTGGAAATCATACATACTGATGTATGTGGTCCGTTGAATATTGAGGCTCGCGATAGGTATCATTATTTTCTGATCTTCATAGATGATTTGAGCAGATATGAGTATATCTACTTGATGAAACATAAGTCTGAAACATTTGAAAAGTTCAAAGAATTTCAGAGTGAAGTGGAGAATCATCGTAACAAGAAAATAAGGCTTCTACGATCTGATCGCGGAGACAAATATTTGAGTTACGAGTTTGGTCTTCAATTAGAACAATGTGGAATAGTTTACCAAATTCGTGCCACCCGGAACACCACAGCATAATGGTGTGTCCAAACGTCATAGCCGTACTTTATTAGATATAGTGCAAATCTATGATGTTTCTTACCGATTTACCACTATCGTTTTTGAGGTTATGCATTAAAGACAGCTGCATTCACGTTAAAAAAAGGGGCACCATCTAAGTCCGTTGAGACGACACAATCTAAACTGTGGTTTAGCAAAGAAACCAAAGTTGTCATTTCTTAAAGTTTGGGGTTGTGATGCTTATGTGAAAAAGTTTCATCCTGATAAGCTCAAAACCAAATCGGAGAAATATGTCTTCATAGGATACCCAAAAGGAGACTGTTGGGTACACCTTCTATCACAGATCCTAAGGCAAGACATTCGTTGCTTATAATGGATCCTTTCTAGAGAAGGAGTTTCTCTCGAAAGAAGTGAGTAGGAGGAAAGTAGAACTTGATAAGGTAATTGTACCTTCTCCCGTATTGGAAAGTAGTTCATCACAGAAATCTGTTCCTGTGACTACTACACCAATTAGTGAGGAAGCTAATGATGATGATCATAAAACTTCAGATCAAGTTACTATCGAATCTCGTAGGTAAACTAGAGTGAGATCCGCACCAGAGTGGTACAGTAATCCTGTTCTGGAAGTCATGTTACTAGACCATGACGAACTTGCGAACTATGAGGAAGCGATGATGAGCCCAGATTCCACGAAATGGTTTGAGGCCATGAAATCTGAGATATGATCCATGTATGAGAACAAAGTATGGACTTTGATGGATTTGCCCGATGATCGGCAAGCCATAGAAAATAAATGGATCTTCAAGAGGAAGACGGACGTTGATAGTAGTGTTACTATCTAAAAGCTAGAATTGTCGCAAAAGGTTTTCGACAAGTTCAAAGTGTTGACTACGATGAGAGTTTCTCACACGTATCTATGCTTAAGTCTGTCCGAATCATGTTAGCAATTGCCGCATTTTATGAAATCTGGCAAATGGATAACAAAACTGCAATCCTTAATGGATTTCTTAAAGAAGAGTTGTATATGATGCAACCAGAAGTTTTTGTCAATCCTAAAGGTGTTAACAAAATGTGCAAACTCCAGCGATCCATCTCTGGACTGGTGTAAGCATCTCGGAGTTGGAATATACGCTTTGATAAGTTGATCAAAGCATATAGTTTTATACAGACTTGCGGTGAAGCCTGTATTTATAAGAAAGTGAGTGGGAGCACTACAACATTTCTGATAAGTATATGTGAATGACATATTGTTGATCGGAAATAATGTAGAATTATTCTGCAAAGCATAAAGGGATGTTTGAAAGGAGTTTTTCAAAGAAAGACCTCGGTAAAGCTGCTTACATATTGAGCATCAAGATCTATAAGAGATAGATCAAGATGCTTGATAAGTTTTTTCAATAAGTACATACCTTGACAAGATTTTGAAGTAGTTCAAAATGGAACAGTCAAAGAAAGAGTTCTTGCCTGTGTTACAAGGTGTGAAGTTGAGTAAGACTCAAAGCCCGACCACGGCAGAAGATAGAAAGAGAATGAAAGTCATTCCCTATGCCTCAGACATAGGTTCTATAAAGTATGCCATGCTGTGTACCAGATCTATTGTATACCCTACACTATGTTAAGCAAGGGAGTACAATAGTGATCTAGGAGTAGATCATGGACAGCGGTCAAAATTATCCTTACTGGAATAAGGATATGTTTCTCGGTTATGGAGGTGACAAAAGGTTCGTCGTAAAGAGTTACGTCGATGCAAGTTTTGACACAGATCTGGATAACTCTAAGTCTCGATCTAGATACATATTGAAAGTGGGAGCAATTAGCTAGAGTAGCTCCGTGCAGAGCATTGTAAACATAGAAAATTGCAAAATACATAACGGATCTGAATGTAAAAGACCCGTTGACTAAGATTCTCTCACAAGCAAAACATGATCACACCTTAGTACTCTTTGGGTGTTAATCACATAACGACGTGAACTAGATTACTGAATCCAGTAAACCCTTTGGGTGTTGGTCACATGGCGATGTGAACTATGGGTGTTAATCACATGGTGATGGGAACTATTGCTGTTAAATCACATGACGATGTGAACTAGATTATTGACTCTAGTGCAAGTGGGAGACTGAAGGAAATATGCCCTAGAGGCAATAATAAAGTTATTATTTATTTCCTTATTTCATGATAAATGTTTATTATTCATGCTAGAATTGTATTAACCGGAAACATAATACATGTGTGAATACATAGACAAACAGAGTGTCACTAGTATGCCTCTAGTTGACTAGCTCGTTAATCAAAGATGGTTATGTTTCCCAACCATGGCAAAGAATTGTTATTTGATTAATGGGATCACATCATTAGATGAATGATCTGATTGACATGACCCATTCCATTAGCTTAGCACCCGATCGTTTAGTATGTTGCCATTGCTTTCTTCATGACTTATACATGTTCCTATGACTATGAGATTATGCAACTCCCGTTTGCCGGAGTAACACTTTGTGTGCTACCAAACGTCACAACATAACTGGGTGATTATAAAGGAGCTCTACAGGTGTCTCCAAAGGTACATGTTGGGTTGGCGTATTTCGAGATTAGGATTTGTCACTCCGATCGTCGGAGAGGTATCTCTGGGCCCTCTCGGTAATGCACACCACTTAAGCCTTGCAAGCATTGCAACTAATGAGTTAGTTGCGGGATGATGTATTACAGAACGAGTAAAGAGACTTGCCGGTAACGAGATTGAACTAGGTATTGGATACCGACGATCGAATCTCAGGCAAGTAACATACCGATGACAAAGGGAACAACGTATGTTGTTATGCGGTCTGACCGATAAAGATCTTCGTAGAATATGTAGGAGCCAATATGGGCATCCAGGTCCCGCTATTGGTTATTGACCGGAGACGTGTCTCGGTCATGTCTACATTGTTCTCGAACCCGTAGGGTCCGCATGCTTAAGGTTTCGATGACAGTTATATTATGAGTTTATGAGTTTTGATGTACCGAAGGAGTTCGGAGTCCTGGATGAGATCAGGGACAAGACGAGGAGTCTCGAAATGGTCGAGACGTAAAGATCGATATATTGGACGACTATATTCGGACATCGGAAAAGTTCCGAGTGATTTGGGTATTTTTCGGAGTACCGGAGAGTTACGGGAATTCGCCGGGAGAAGTATTGGGCCTTATTGGGCCATACGGGAAAGAGAGAGGGGCTGCCTAGGGCAGCCCGCGCGCCCCCCAAGGCCTAGTCCGAATTGGACTAGGGGGAGGGGCTGCGCCCCTTCCTTGTTTCCTACTCCTACTACATGGAAGGACTCCTAGTTGGACTAGGAAAGGGGGAATCCTACTCCCGGTGGGAGTAGGACTCCCCTATGGCGCGCCATAGAGAGGGCCGGCCCTCCCCTCCTCCACTCCTTTATATACGGGGGCAGGGGGCACCCCATAGAGACACAAGTTGATCCACGTGATCTTATTCTTAGCCGTGTGCGGCGCCCCCTGCCACCATAGTCCTCGATAATATTGTAGCGGTGCTTAGGCGAAGCCCTGCGACAGTAGTACATCAAGATCGTCACCACGCCGTCGTGCTGACGGAACTCTTCCCCGACACTTTCCTGGATCGGAGTCCGGGGATTGTCATCGAGCTGAACGTGTGCTAAAACTCGGAGGTGCCGTAGTTTCGGTGCTTGATCGGTCGGGCCGTGAAGACGTACAACTACATCAACCAAACGCTTCCGTTGTCGATCTACTAGGGTACGTAGATCACACTCTCCCCTCGTTGGTATGCATCACCATGATCTTGCGTGTGCGTAGGAATTTTTTTGAAATTACTATGTTCCCCAACACCCATGGCCACCAGGTCAGATTTGGAAGCTTGAACTATGTCAGGGATATCCGTGGAGACTTGATCTTCAATGGATTTGAGACCGCAACGATCGCTCCCCCTCGCCCCGATGAACATGACTTAAATCTGTCATCGGATCACATCCAGGAGATGTTCCCTGTTGCTGCAACGGCCTTAGAACCGGAGCAGATCGTGCCATCCGAGGCCACAGAGTCCGTGGCGTTGGAGCCGCACACGGACTCGGCACCCTGCAATATTTGCGTCAATGGAACTCCGGACTCGTCTCCTGCTATAAGTTCCGGACCGGGTACGCATGCGGACACCGAGCTGGATCAGTTATCGATTTTCGAATTTAGCGCCACAGACATCTTCCAGCACTCATGTTTGGGTGATGTGCTAAACTATTTATAGAACTTGTCCTTGGAGAAGGACTCACAGCCTAACTATGTTCGGTTCGAGCCAGAGGCTGATGATGGGGAATTTCGCTTCCCACCCGTCACCCACTTCATAGCCACTGTCGATGACTTAACCGACGTGCTTGATTACGGCTCCGAAGACATCGACGGTATGGACGACGATGCCGACAAGGAGCAAGGCCAAGACCCGCCATTTACTGGATGTTGGACGGCCACCTCTTCGTACGATGCATACATGGTCGACACACCTAAAAAATCTAGCGACAATGACAAAGAAGATCCAGTTGCAAATAAACCTTCTAAGACACAGTCCAAGCGCCGGCGCCCTAAACGCCGCTCTAAGCCTCGTCGCTCAAAAGATGGCAACACTGGCACCGGAGAAAATAGTACTCCAGGCGACGCCAAAAACAATGAAGACCCTGTCGGGGCTGCATCCGAATAGGAGGAACAAGATAACGAGCAAGATAACCCTAATAAACAGGCCACGCCCAATGACCCAGATGATGATAGTTATTTTCCAGTCTCCGAGGATGATGAGAACCTCGGCAATGAGGACTTCGTCGTGCCTGAGGCACCCCTCGAGCAGGAACGCTTCAAGCGCCAGCTAATAGCCACTGCAAGAAGCCTGAAGAAGAAGAAGCAGCAGCTCCAAGCTGATCAAGACCTGCTCATTGACAGGTGGACATATGTCCTGGCAGCCGAAGAATAAGGCCTCGAGCGCCCAGTCAAGAGTTACCGAAAGCGCAGACTGCTACCTCAGTTCGATGAGGAGGCACCAGATCCCATACCTCCCTCGCGCAATGCAGACCGACCACCACGTGGTCGGGATAGTGCGGCGGACCGACCACCCCGCGGTCGGGATAAAACGGCAACTCAGGCCGAACAACAGCCCGCCCCACCACCTCGCAGAAACAGGGACATAACAGCTCGGGACCATACATACAACCTTCGGCAGGATCTAGACAGTAGAGTAGGACACACCAGATGAATCTACGGACCGTGAGGACGCTTCCCGACTCGGGATGACGGCTGCCTATTCGGACGTGACAAACCTAGTCACACCCGGGCCGATAACCGCAGACGGACTTCATCGGAGGTGCGCCGTGATGCGGCCCGATATAGCGACGCCGCACACCCTTTCTGCTTCACAGATGACGTGCTGGATCATGAATTCCCTGAGGGGTTCAATCCCGTCAATATTGAATCATACGACGGAACAACCGATCCCGCATTATGGATTGAGGACTTTATTCTCCACATCCACATGGCCCGTGGGGACGACCTCCACGCCATCAAATACCTCCCACTAAAGCTCAAAGGGCCAGCTCGACACTGGCTAAATAGCCTGATCGCATACTCGACCATCCGTGCTAGATACACGGCACCCCATACAAACAAGCCAATCATACCAACAGGGATTGTTGGGTTTTCAAACAGGCTAGCAAGTTAAATGCCGAAAACAAGGGAAAGGGATCACAAAGTGAGGACGAGGATGAAGAGCCCTGGCAGCCGAACACCGGGGGGTAGAAGAAATTTCCCCCTCAAGTAAAAATGGTGAACATGATATACACTACACACATCCCCAAAAGGGAGCATAAGCGAGCACTTAGGGACGTCTACGCGGTAGAGCCAGTCGCCCCAAAATTCAATCAGTGGTCGTCATTCCCGATCACCTTCGATCGCCGAAATCACCCAACTAGTATCCGGCATGGTGGTTCAGCCGCACTAGTCCTCGACCCAATCATCGACGGATTTCACCTAACACGAGTCCTAATGGACGGTGGTAGCAGCCTCAACCTGCTCTATCAGGATACAGTGCGGAAGATGGGCATTAATCCCTCACGAATCAAACCCACAAATACTACCTTTAAAGGAGTCATACCAGGCGTTGAGGCCCGCTGCACGGGCTCAATCACGCTGGAGGTGGTCTTTGGTTCTCCGGACAACTTCCAAAGCAAAGAGTTAATCTTCGATATCATCCCCTTCCACAGTGGCTACCACACACTGCTCGGACGAACCGCGTTTGCTAGATTCAACGCGGTGTCACACTATGCTTATCTCAAGCTGAAGATGCCCGGTCCGCGCGGCGTCATAACAGTCAACGAAAACACAGAACGCTCCCTCTGGACAGAGGAGCACACCGCCGCCCTAGCAGCAGAGGTACAAAGAGGCCTTCTCAAGCAGCATCATAGTCTGGCTGCCGAGCCCCTGTACATCATTAAGAGGGTCCGGACTACACTACAACAGGACAGCGCAGCTCGTCAAGAGCTCGATTAGCAATTCGGCCTCCGTCCCAATCCCGATGAGGTAGTGGCATTCATACCACGCGTACATAACTACGCACTCGAAATTCCATGGACATCGACGGAGGCACAAGCTATCCCGGGATCTACGGTTCGGCTAGACCGCTCCCGAACACACATATAATTTTACTATCTCTTTTTTCCCTTGTTTCAGGTTTCTCCTATGGGGGCCTCCTTCGATGGCCTGATTAATGATCCTGTCAAAGGATAAACACACCGGATTGACACGGAGCACAGGCGTACATGGGAAGCCCTAGAGGCTAACCGTCTTCAAGACCCACGCGCAGCTCGCCTTTGGTTATGGCATGTCAAATAGTCGGTTGCTTATTGCATTATTTTGTACCAATGTGCTTGGATGCATTAACCCAATTATAATGGGAATAGCCAATGATCCAAGTTCAAGGGCCCCAGATCCTATCTCTGTTCTCCTTTTGTTTTTCCTTTAAATTACTTATTTCCTAGCAACCGTACACTCTGGTACGTTCCATATTTGCTAGGGCCTCCCCATCGCCCCACGATACGGCAACAAAGTCCGAACAATCCTTAAAGATAAGTTCGGCGCCCCGAATTTGGCATTATATGCATTGGCTCCGAATCATGTCTTTGGTCAATAGTTGGGTTGCCCGGCTCCTGTGCTTGCTACCATATGTTCCGCTAAATCGGCTAGGGTAGTAAAGGGAGAACTACTGCAATTGTGCCCTGGCCTTGACCAGATGAACGCCTTAGTAGAGAAAGCCGAAAACTGACTGTCATGATACGGCGAGAGCCTGTCAGCTGTTCGAGGGGTACAAATTGTTGGAGATTTTTTCCGCATTATGCGAAAGATCGGCACTTCCCAATCAGATGCTGACAGCACTCTGGTTCGAACCAGGGGCTGCGCCCATGCTTTATTATAAAACTCCTATGGCTAAGTGAGGGTGTTTAAGCCGTACAGTTTGATTGCCTTGTTTGTTGCACTAAACAACTCCTTCAAAGACCATATAATTGGATCAAGATTGTTTAGATTCCATCCCGAACACCTCCGTACTACCTACGTGAGGGCAGAAGCCGACGACTGGCCAACCCTCAGATTACATACATTGCCTTGTTTGTTGCGCTAAACAACTCCTTCAAGGACCATATAATTGGATCAAGATTGTTTAGATTCCACCCCGAACACCTCTGTACTACCTACGTGAGGGCAGAAGCCGACGACTGGCCAACCCTCAGATTACATACAACACGGCCGCACATGAGGAAACTGTTGGGTAACGTAGTAATTTCAAAAAAATTCCTACGCACACGCAAGATCATGGTGATGCATAGCAACGAGGGGGAGAGTCTGATCTACGTACCCTTACAGATCGCAACGGAAGCGTTGACACAACGTAGAGGAAGTAATCGTACGTCTTCTTCCCGATCCGACCGATCCCAGCACCGTTTACTCCGGCACCTCCGAGTTCTTAGCACACGTACAGCTCGATGACGATCCCCGGGCTCCGATCCAGCAAAGCTTCGGGGAGGAGTTCCGTCAGCACGACGGCGTGATGACGATCTTGATGTTCTACTGACGCAGGGCTTCGCCTAAGCACTACAACGATATGATCGAGGTGGAATATGGTGGCAGGGGGCACCGCACACGGCTATGGAACGATCACGTGGATCAACTTGTGTGTCTTGGGGTGCCCCTTCCCCCGTATATAAAGGAGCAAGGGGAGGAGGCCGGCCGGCCAGGTGTGGCGTGCAAAGGAGGAGTCCTCCTCCTAGTAGGAGTAGGAGGGGGAAAGAGGTGGAGTGGGAGAAGGAAAGGGGGGGGGGGCGACGCCCCCTTCCCCTAGTCCAATTCGGACCAGGGAGGAGGTGGCGCGCGGCCCACCTCTGGCAGCCCTTCTCTCTCTCCACTAAAGCCCATAAGGCCCATTACTTCTCCCGGTAGGGTTCCGGTAACCCTCCGGCTCTCCGGTTTTCTCCGAAATCACCCGAAACACTTCTGGTGTCCGAATATAGTCATCCAATATATCAATCTTTATGTCTCGACCATTTCGAGACTCCTCGTCATGTCCGTGATCACATCCGGGACTCCGAACTAACTTCGGTACATCAAAATGCATAAACTCATAATAACTGTCATCGTAACGTTAAGCGTGCGGACCCTACAGTTCGAGAAC
This sequence comes from Triticum monococcum, assembly GCA_034509565.1. Lineage (NCBI taxonomy): Eukaryota > Viridiplantae > Streptophyta > Magnoliopsida > Poales > Poaceae > Triticum > Triticum monococcum. The sequence continues at coordinate 74,610,070 of CM067843.1, forward strand.
AATGTAGACATGACTGAGACACATCTCCGGTCAATAACCAATAGCGGGACCTGGATGCCCATATTGGCTCCTACATATTCTACGAAGATCTTTATCGGTCAGACCGCATAACAACATACATTGTTCCCTTTGTCATCAGTATGTTACTTGCCCGAGATTCGATCGTCGGTATCCAATACCTAGTTCAATCTCGTTACCGGCAAGTCTCTTTACTCGTTCCATAATACATCATCTCGCAACTAACTCATTAGTCACAATGCTTGCAAGGTTTATGTGATGTGTATTACCGAGAGGGCCCAGAGATACCTCTCCGACAATCGGAGTGACAAATCCTAATCTCGAAATACGCCAACCCAACATCTACCTTTGGAGACACCTGTAGTACTCCTTTATAATCACCCAGTTACGTTGTGACGTTTGGTAGCACCCAAAGTGTTCCTCCGGTAAACGGGAGTTGCATAATCTCATAGTCATAGGAACATGTATAAGTCATGAAGAATAGCAACAGCAACATACTAAACGATCGGGTGCTAAGCTAATGAAATGGGTCATGTCAATCAGATCATTCAACTAATGATGTGACCTCATTAATCAAATAACAACACATTGTTCATGGTTAGGAAACATAACCATCTTTGATTAACGAGCTAGTCTAGTAGAGGCATACTAGTGACACTAAGTTTGTCTATGTATTCACACATGTATTATGTTTCCGGTTAATACAATTCTAGCATGAATAATAAACATTTATCATGATATAAGGAAATAAATAATAACTTTATTATTGCCTCTAGGGCATATTTCCTTCAGTCTCCCACTTGCACTAGAGTCAATAATCTAGATTACACAGTAATGATTCTAACACCCATGGAGCCTTGGTGCTGATCATGTTTTGCTCGTGGAAGAGGCTTAGTCAACGGGTCTGCAACATTCAGATCCGTATGTATCTTGCAAATTTCTATGTCTCCCACCTGGACCAGATCCCTGATGGAATTGAAGCGTCTCTTGATGTGCTTGGTCCTCTTGTGAAATCTGGATTCCTTTGCCAAGGCAATTGCACCAGTATTGTCACAAAAGATTTTCATTGGACCCGATGCACTAGGTATGACACCTAGATCGGATATGAACTCCTTCATCCAGACTCCTTCGTTCGCTGCTTCCGAAGCAGCTATGTACTCCGCTTCACATGTAGATCCTGCTACGACGCTTTGTTTAGAACTGCACCAACTGACAGCTCCACCGTTTAATGTAAACACGTATCCGGTTTGCGATTTAGAATCGTCCGGATCAGTGTCAAAGCTTGCATCAATGTAACCTCTTACAATGAGCTCTTTGTCACCTCCATATACGAGAAACATATCCTTAGTCCTTTTCAGGTATTTCAGGATGTTCTTGACCGCTATCCAGTGATCCATTCCTGGATTACTTTGGTACCTCCCTGCTAAACTTATAGCAAGGCACACATCAGGTCTGGTACATAGCATTGCATACATGATAGAGCCTATGGCTGAAGCATAGGGAACATCTTTCATTTTCTCTCTATCTTCTGTAGTGGTCGGGCATTGAGTCTGACTCAACTTCACACCTTGTAACACAGGCAAGAACCCTTTCTTTGCTTGATCCATTTTGAACTTTTTCAAAATTTTGTCAAGGTATGTGCTTTGTGAAAGTCCAATTAAGCGTCTCGATCTATCTCTATAGATCTTAATGCCCAATATGTAAGGAGCTTCACCGAGGTCTTTCATTGAAAAACTCTTATTCAAGTATCCCTTTATGCTATCCAGAAATTCTATATCATTTCCAATCAGCAATATGTCATCCACATATAATATCAGAAATGCTACAGAGCTCCCACTCACTTTCTTGTAAATACAGGCTTCTCCAAAAGTCTGTATAAAACCAAATGCTTTGATCACACTATCAAAGCGTTTATTCCAACTCCGAGATGCTTGCACCAGTCCATAAATGGATCGCTGGAGCTTGCACACTTTGTTAGCTCCCTTTGGATCGACAAAACCTTCCGGTTGCATCATATACAACTCTTCTTCCAGAAATCCATTCAGGAATGCAGTTTTGACATCCATCTGCCATATTTCATAATCATAAAATGCGGCAATTGCTAACATGATTCGGACAGACTTAAGCATCGCTACGGGTGAGAAGGTCTCATCGTAGTCAACCCCTTGAACTTGTCGAAAACCTTTTGCGACAAGTCGAGCTTTATAGACAGTAACATTACCATCAGCGTCAGTCTTTTTCTTGAAGATCCATTTATTCTCAATTGCTTTCCGATCATCGGGCAAGTCAACCAAAGTCCATACTTTGTTCTCATACATGGATCCCATCTCAGATTTCATGGCTTCAAGCCACTTTGCGGAATCTGGGCTCACCATCGCTTCTTCATAGTTCGTAGGTTCATTATGATCTAGCAGCATGACTTCCAGAACTGGATTACCGTACCACTCTGGCGCGGATCTTGCTCTGGTTGATCTACGAGGTTCAGTAGTATCTTGTTCTAAAGTTTCATGATTATTATCATTAGCTTCCTCACTTATTGGTGTAGGTGTTGCAGAAACAGTTTTCTGTGATGTACTACTTTCCAATAAGGGAGCGGGTACAGTTACCTTGTCAAGTTCTACTTTCCTCCCACTCACTTCTTTCGAGAGAAACTCCTTCTCAAGAAAGTTTCCGAATTTAGCAACAAAAGTCTTGCCTTCGGATCTGTGATAGAAGGTGTATCCAATAGTTTCCTTTGGATATCCTATGAAGACACATTTCTCCGATTTGGGTTCGAGCTTATCAGGTTGAAGCTTTTTCACATAAGCATCGCAGCCCCAAACTTTCAGAAACGACAACTTTGGTTTCTTGCCAAACCATAGTTCATAAGGCGTCGTCTCAACGGATTTTGATGGTGCCCTATTTAACATGAATGCGGCCGTCTCTAGAGCGTATCCCCAAAACGATAGCGGTAAATCAGTAAGAGACATCATAGATCACACCATATCTAGTAAAGTACGATTACGACGTTCGGACACACCATTACGCTGTGGTGTTCTGGGTGGCGTGAGTTGTGAAACTATTCCACAATTTTTTAAATGTACACCAAACTCGTAACTCAAATATTCTCCTCCACGATCAGATCGTAGAAACTTTATTTTCTTGTTACGATGATTTTCCACTTCACTCTGAAATTCTTTGAACTTTTCAAATGTTTCAGACTTATGTTTCATTAAGTAGATATACCCATATCTGCTTAAATCATCTGTGAAGGTGAGAAAATAATGATATCCGCCACGAGCCTCAATATTCATCGGACCGCATACATCTGTATGTATGACTTCCAACAAATCTGTTGCTCTCTCCATAGTACCGGAGAACGGTGTTTTAGTCATCTTGCCCATGAGGCACGGTTCGCAAGTACCAAGTGATTCATAATCAAGTGGTTCCAAAAGTCCATCAGTATGGAGTTTCGTCATGCGCTTTACACCGATATGACCTAAACGGCAGTGCCACAAATAAGTTGCACTATCATTATCAACTCTGCATCTTTTGGCTTCTACATTATGAATATGTGTATCACTACTATCGAGATTTAACAAGAATAGACCACTCTTCAAGGGTGCATGACCATAAAAGATATTACTCATATAAATAGAACAACCATTATTCTCTGATTTAAATGAATAACCGCCTCGCATTAAACAAGATCCAGATATAATGTTCATGCTCAACGCTGGCACCAAATAACAATTATTTAGGTCTAATATTAATCCCGAAGGTAGATGTAGAGGTAGCGTGCCGACCGCGATCACATCGACTTTGGAACCGTTTCCCACGCGCATCGTCACCTCGTCCTTAGCCAATCTTCGCTTAATCCGTAGTCCCTGTTTCGAGTTGCAAATATTAGCAACAGAACCAGTATCAAATACCTAGGTGCTACTGCGAGCATTAGTAAGGTACACATCAATAACATGTATATCACATATACCTTTGTTCACCTTGCCATCCTTCTTATCCGCCAAATACTTGGGGCAGTTCCGCTTCCAGTGACCAGTCTACTTGCAGTAGAAGCACTCAGTTTCAGGCTTAGGTCCAGACTTAGGTTTCTTCTCCTGAGCAGCAACTTGCTTGCCGTTCTTCTTGAAGTTCCCTTTCTTCTTCCCTTTGCCCTTTTTCTTGAAACTAGTGGTTTTGTTAACCATCAACACTTGGTGCTCCTTTTTGATTTCTACCTCCGCAGCTTTCAGCATTGCGAAGAGCTCGGGAATAGTCTTGTTCATCCCTTGCATATTATAGTTCATCACGAAGCTCTTGTAGCTTGGTGGCAGTGATTGGAGAATTCTGTCAATGACACAATCATCTGGAAGATTAACTCCCAACTGAATCAAGTGATTATTATACCCAGACATTTTGAGTATATGCTCACTGACAGAACTGTTCTCTTCCATCTTGCAGCTATAGAACTTATTGGAGACTTCATATCTCTCAATCCGGGCATTTGCTTGAAATATTAACTTCAACTCCTGAAACATCTCATATGCTCCATGACGTTCAAAACGTCGTTGAAGTCCCGATTCTAAGCCGTAAAGCATGGCACACTAAACTATCGAGTAGTCATCAGCTTTGCTCTGCCAGACGTTCATAACATCTGGTGTTGCTCCAGCAGCAGGCCTGGCACCCAACGGTGCTTCCAGGACGTAATTCTTCTGTGCAGCAATGAGGATAATCCTCAAGTTACGGACCCAGTCCATGTAATTGCTACCATCATCTTTCAACTTTGCTTTCTCAAGGAACGCATTAAAATTCAACGGAACAACAGCACGAGCCATCTATCTACAATAAACATAAACAAGCAAGATACTATCAGGTACTAAGTTCATGATAAATTTAAGTTCAATTAATCATATTACTTAAGAACTCCCACTTAGATAGACATCCCTCTAATCTTATAAGTGATCACGTGATCCAAATCAACTAAACCATGTCCGATCATCACGTGAGATGGAGTAGTTTCATCGGTGAACATCATTATGTTGATCATATCTACTATATGATTCACGCTCGACCTTTCGGTCTCCGTGTTCCGAGGCCATATCTGTATATGCTTGGCTCGTCAAGTATAACCTGAGTATTCTGCGTGTGCAACTGTTTTGCACCCGTTGTATTTGAATGTAGAGCCTATCACACCCGATCATCACGTGGTGTCTCAGCACGAAGAACTTTCGCAACGGTGCATACTCAGGGAGAACACTTCTTGATAATTTAGTGAGAGATCATCTTATAATGCTACCGTCAATCAAAGCAAGATAAGATGCATAAAAAGATAAACATCACATGCAATCAATATAAGTGATATGATATGGCCATCATCATCTTGTGCTTGTGATCTCCATCTCCGAAGCACCATCATGATCACCATCGTCACCGACGCGACACCTTGATCTCCATCGTAGCATCGTTGTCGTCTCGCCAATCTTATGCTTCCACGACTATCGCTACCGTTTAGTGATAAAGTAAAGCATTACATCGCGATTGCATTGCATACAATAAAGCGACAACCATATGGCTCCTGCCAGTTGCCGATAACTCGGTTACAAAACATGATCATCTCATACAATAAAATTTAGCATCATGTCTTGACCATATCACATCACAACATGCCCTGCAAAAACAAGTTAGACGTCCTCTACTTTCTTGTTGCAAGTTTTACGTGGCTGCTACGGGCTTAAGCTAGAACCAATCTCACCTACGCATCAAAACCACAACGATAGTTTGTCAAATAGACTCCGTTTTAACCTTCTCAAGGACCGGGCGTAGCCATACTCGGTTCAACTAAAGTTGGAGAGACAGTCGCCCGCAAGCCATCTATGTGCAAAGCACGTCGAGGGAACCGGTCTCGCGTAAGCGTACGCGTAAGGTTGGTCCGGGTCGTCTCGTCCAACAATACCGCTGAACCAAAGTATGACATGCTGGTAGGTAGTATGACTTGTATCGCCCACAACTCACTTGTGTTCTACTCGTGCATATAACATCAAACCATAAAACCTAGGTTCGGATGCCACTGTTGGGTAATGTAGTAATTTCAAAAAATTTCCTACGCACACGCAAGATCATGGTGATGCATAGCAACGAGGGGGGAGAGTCTGATCTACGTACCCTTATAGATCGCAACGGAAGCGTTGACACAACGTAGAGGAAGTAGTCGTACGTCTTCTTCCCGATCCGACCGATCCCAGCACCGTTTACTCCGGCACCTCCGAGTTCTTAGCACACGTACAACTCGATGAAGATCCCCGGGCTCTGATCCAGCAAAGCTTCGGGGAGGAGTTCCGTCAGCATGACGGCGTGATGACGATCTTGATGTTCTACCGACGCAGGGCTTCGCCTAAGCACTACAACGATATGATCGAGGTGGAATATGGTGGCAGGGGGCACCGCACACGGCTAAGGAACGATCACGTGGATCAACTTGTGTGTCTTGGGGTGCCCCCTGCCCTCGTATATAAAGGAACAAGGGGAGGAGGCCGGCCGGCCAGGTGTGGCGCGCCAAGGAGGAGTCCTCCTCCTAGTAGGAGTAGGAGGGGGAAAGAGGTGGAGTGGGAGAAGGAAAGGGGGAGGGGGGCGCCGCCCCCTTCCCCTAGTCCAATTCAGACCAGGGAGGAGGTGGCGCGCGGCCCACCTCTGGCAGCCCTTCTCTCTCTCCACTAAAGCCCATAAGGCCCATTACTTCTCCCGGTAGGGTTCCGGTAACCCTCCGGCTCTCCGGTTTTCTCTGAAATCACCCAGAACACTTCCGGTGTCCGAATATAGTCATCCAATATATCAATCTTTATGTCTCGACCATTTCGAGACTCCTCGTCATGTCCGTGATCACATCCGGGACTCCGAACTAACTTCGGTACATCAAAATGCATAAACTCATAATAACTGTCATTGTAACGTTAAGCGTGCGAACCCTACGGTTCGAGAACAATGTAGACATGACTGAGACACATCTCCGGTCAATAACCAATAGCGGGACCTGGATGCCCATATTGGCTCCTACATATTCTACGAAGATCTTTATCGGTCAGACCGCATAACAACATACGTTGTTCCCTTTGTCATCGGTATGTTACTTGCCCGAGATTCGATCGTCGGTATCCAATACCTAGTTCAATCTCGTTACCGGCAAGTCTCTTTACTCGTTCCGTAATACATAATCTCGCAACTAACTCATTAGTCACAATGCTTGCAAGGCTTATGTGATGTGTATTACCGAGAGGGCCCAGAGATACCTCTCCGACAATCGGAGTGACAAATCCTAATCTCGAAATACGCCAACCCAACATCTACCTTTGGAGACACCTGTAGTACTCCTTTATAATCACCCAGTTACATTGTGACGTTTGGTAGCACCCAAAGTGTTCCTCCGGTAAACGGGAGTTGCATAATCTCATAGTCATAGGAACATGTATAAGTCATGAAGAATAGCAACAGCAACATACTAAACGATCGGGTGCTAAGCTAATGAAATGGGTCATGTCAATCAGATCATTCAACTAATGATGTGACCTCATTAATCAAATAACAACACATTGTTCATGGTTAGGAAACATAACCATCTTTGATTAACGAGCTAGTCTAGTAGAGGCATACTAGTGACACTAAGTTTGTCTATGTATTCACACATGTATTATGTTTCCGGTTAATACAATTCTAGCATGAATAATAAAAATTTATCATGATATAAGGAAATAAATAAAAACTTTATTATTGCCTCTAGGGCATATTTCCTTCAGAAACAATTTAAAGCATAACAAAATTACATTACAAAACTGTAACGCCCCGGACACACCCACCGATGGTCGTTACTCCTGGCGGGATCTAGACTGGCCCCATAGATCAATACTAGTCTTTTCTGTGCACTTTGTCCTCACTCGTGCGCACCCGGGAGCAACTTCCCGGTCGGTCACCCATCCTGACACTACTCCAAGCTGAGCACGCTTAACTTTGGAGTTCTGTCCAAATGGGCTCCCGGAAAAGAAGGAATTCCTTATTGATATGAGCAGTCTATCATTCCTAATAAGCCAGGCTATCACAAAAACAGGCTTTGTTTTCATAATACAAGGCAAAGGAAACATGAATACATTTATTCAAATACAATGTCCTGCGAACATTGTGCTGCCGCAAGGCGAGCCCCCTCCAGGACATCCGCAAAATACTGTTTGGGTGTGCGGTGCTCCTTGCCCTCCGGTGGCCCTCTAGTCACCTCGACGGCATCCATCTTCGCCCACCACATCTTGCAACGGGCGAAGGCCATGTGTGCACCTTCAATGCAGGTCGAGCGCTTGACGAGATTAAGCCGAGAACAGGCGTTCACCATCCGCCTCACGAATCCGAAGTAGTTGCCTGGCATAGCTTCGGCTGGCCATAGCCGGATTATCAGATCCTTAATGCCTAGTTCGGCCACCCTATGCAGCTCCACCAGCTATTTCAGCTAATCAGTGAAGGACATGGGATGCTCTGGCGCCGCATACTGCGACCAGAATAGCTTCTCCGTAGAACCCCCTCCTTCTGCTCGATAGAACTCTGCGGCGTCTGATACACTGCGTGGTGAATCCGCAAAAGCCCATGGGGAACTCCGAACCCTGGTTAGTAAATGTTGGAAATATGCCCTAGAGGCAATAATAAAATGGTTATTATTATATTTCTTTGTTCATGATAATTGTCTATTGTTCATGCTATAATTGTGTTATCCGGAAATCGTAATACATGTGTGAATACATAGACCACAACACGTCCCTAGTGAGCCTCTAGTTGACTAGCTCGTTGATCAAAAGATAGTCATGGTTTCCTGACTATGGACATTGGATGTCATTGATAACGGGATCACATCATTAGGAGAATGAGGTGATGGACAAGACCCAATCCTAAGCATAACTCAAAGATCGTGTAGTTCGTTTGCTATAGCTTTTCCGAATGTCAAGTATCATTTCCTTAGACCATGAGATTGTGCAACTCCCAGATACCGTAGCAGTGCTTTGGGTGTGCCAAACGTCACAACGTAACTGGGTGACTATAAAGGTACACTACAGGTATCTTCGAAAGTGTCTGTTGGGTTGGCACGAATCGAGACTGGGATTTGTCACTCCGTATGACGGAGAGGTATCTCTGGGCCCACTCGGTAATGCATCATCATAATGAGCTCAATGTGACCAAGTGGTTGATCACGGGATCATGCATTACGGCACGAGTAAAGTGACTTGCCGGTAACGAGATTGAACGAGGTATTGGGATACCGACGATCGAGTCTCGGGCAAGTAACATACCGATTGACAAAGGGAATTGTATACAGATTGATTGAATCCTCGACATCGTGGTTCATCCGATGAGATCATCGAGGAGCATGTGGGAGCCAACATGGGTATCCAGATCCCACTGTTGGTTATTGATCGGAGAGTCATCTCGGTCATGTCTGCGTGTCTCCCGAACCCGTAGGGTCTACACACTTAAGGTTCGGTGACGCTAGGGTTATTGAGATATTAGTATACGGTAACCCGAAAGTTGTTCGGAGTCCTAGATGATATCCTGGACGTCACGAGGATTTCCGGAATGGTCCGGAGGTGAAGATTTATATATAGGAAGTCAAGTTTCGGCCATCGGGAAAGTTTCGGGGGTAATCGGTATTGTACCGGGACCACCGGAAGGGTCCCGGGGGTCCACCAGGTGGGGACACCTATCCCAGAGGGCCCCTTCGGCTGAAGTGGGAGGGGAACCAGCTCCTAGTGGGCTGGTGCGCCCCCCTTGGGCCTCCCCTGCGCCTAGGGTTGGAAACCCTAGGGGTGGGGGGCGCCCCACTTGGCTTGGGGGGCAAGCCAGCCCCTTGGCCGCCGCCCCCCTTGGAGATTGGATCTCCTAGGGCCGGCGCCCCCCTAGGGACCCTATATATAGTGAGGGAGAGGGAGGGCAGCCGCACTCTAGCCCCTGGCGCCTCCCTCTCCCTCCCGTGACACTTCTCCCTCTCCCTGAGCTTGGCGAAGCCCTGCCGAGATCACCATTGCTTCCACCACCACGCCGTCGTGCTGCTGGATCTTCATCAACCTCTCCTTTCCCCTTGCTGGATCAAGTTGGAGGAGACGTCTTCCCAACCGTACGTGTGTTGAACGCGGAGGTGCCGTCTGTTCGGCGCTAGGTCATCGGTGATTTGGATCACGACGAGTACGACTCCATCAACCCCGTTCTCTTGAACGCTTCCGCGCGCGATCTACAAGGGTATGTAGATGCACTCCCCTCTCCCTGTTTGCTAGATGACTCCATAGATTGATCTTGGTGATGCGTAGAAAATTTTAAAATTCTGCTACGTTCCCCAACAGTGGCATCATGAGCTAGGTCTATGCGTAGTTTCTATGCACAAGTAGAACACAAAGTAGTTGTGGGCATCGATATTGTCAATTTGCTTGCCGTTACTAGTCTTATCTTGATTCGGCGGCATCATGGGATGAAGCGGCTCGGACCGACCTTACACGTACGCTTATGTGAGACTGGTTCCACCAATTGACATGCACTAGTTGCATAAGGTGGCTGGCGGGTGTCTGTCTCTCCCACTTTAGTTGGATCGGATTCGATGAAAAGGGTCCTTATGAAGGGTAAATAGAAATTGGCATATCACGTTGTGGTTTTGGCGTAGGTAAGAAATGTTCTTGCTAGAAACCTATAGCAGCCACGTAAAAACTTGCAACAACAATTAGAGGACGTCTAACTTGTTTTTACAGCATGTGCCGTGTGATGTGATATGGCCAAAAGGATGTGATGAATGATATATATGATGTATGAGATTGATCATGTTCTTGTAATAGGAATCACGACTTGCATGTCGATGAGTATGACAACCGGCAGGAGCCATAGGAGTTGTCTTTATTTATTTATGACCTTTGTGTCAACATAAACGTCATGTAATTACTTTACTTTATTGCTAAAGCGTTAGCCATAGTAGTAGAAGTAATAGATGACGAGACAACTTCAAGAAGACACGATGATGGAGATCATGGTGTCATGCTGGTGACAACGATGATCATGGAGCCCCGAAGATGGAGATCAAAAGGAGCAAATGATATTGGCCATATCATGTCACTATTTGATTGCATGTGATGTTTATCATGTTTTACATCTTATTTGCTTAGAACGACGGTAGCTTAAATAAGATGATCCCTCGTAATAATTTCAAGAAAGTGTTCCCCCTAACTGTGCACCATCGCGAAGGTTCGTTGTTTCGAAGCACCACGTGATGATCGGGTGTGATAGATTCTAACGTTCGAATACAACGGGTGTAAGCCAGATTTACACACGCAATACACTTAGGTTGACTTGACGAGCCTAGCATGTACAGACATGGCCTCGGAACACAGAAGACCGAAAGGTCGAGCATGAGTCGTATAGAAGATACGATCAACATGAAGATGTTCACCGATGTTTGCTAGTCCGTCTCACATGATGATCGGACACGGCCTAGTTGACTCGGATCATGTTTCACTTAGATGACTAGAGGGATGTCTATCTGAGTGGGAGTTCATTGAATAATTTGATTAGATGAACTTAATTATCATGAACTTAGTCTAAAATCTTTACACTATGTCTTGTAGATCAAATGGCCCACGCTAATGTTGCCCTCAACTTGAACGCGTTCCTAGAGAAAACCAAGCTGAAAGATGATGGCAGCAACTATACGGACTGGGTCCGGAACCTGAGGATCATCCTCATAGCTGCCAAGAAAGATTATGTCCTAGAAGCACCGCTAGGTGACGCACCCACCCGAGAGAACCAAGACGTTATGAACGCTTGGCAGTCACGTGCTGATGATTACTCCCTCATTCAGTGCGGCATGCTTTACAACTTAGAACCGGGGCTCCAAAAGCGTTTTGAGAGACACGGAGCATATGAGATGTTCGAAGAGCTAAAAATGGTTTTCCAAGCTCGTGCCCGGGTCGAGAGATATGAAGTCTCCGACAAGTTCTTCAGTTGTAAGATGGAGGAAAATAGTTCTGTCAGTGAGCACATACTCAAAATGTCCGGGTTGCATAACCGCTTGACTCAGCTGGGAGTTAATCTCCCGGATGATGCGGTCATTGACAGAATCCTTCAGTCGCTTCCACCGAGCTACAAGAGCTTTGTGATGAACTTCAATATGCAGGGGATGGAAAAGACCATTCCTGAGGTATATTTAATGCTGAAATCAGCGGAGGTGGAAATCAAAAAGGAACATCAAGTGTTGATGGTGAAGAAAACCACTAAGTTCAAGAAAGGCAAGGGTAAGAAGAACTTCAAGAAGGACGACAAGGGGGTTGCCGCGCCCGGTAAGCAAGCTGCCGGGAAGAAGCCAAAGAATGGACCCAAGCCTGAGGCTGAGTGTTTTTATTGCAAGGGAAGTGGTCACTGGAAGCGGAACTGCCCCAAATACTTAGCGGACAAGAAGGCTGGCAACACTAAAGGTATATGTGATATACATGTAATTGATGTGTACCTTACCAGTACTTGTAGTAGCTCCTGGGTATTTGATACCGGTGCGGTTGCTCACATTTGTAACTCAAAGCAGGAGCTGCGGAATAAGCAGAGACTGGCGAAGGACGAGGTGACGATGCGCGTCGGGAATGGTTCCAAGGTCGATGTGATCGCCGTCGGCATGCTACCTCTACATTTACCTACGGGATTAGTTTTAAACCTCAATAATTGTTATTTAGTGCCAGCTTTGAGCATGAACATTGTATTAGGATCTCGTTTAATTCGAGATGGCTACTCATTTAAATCCGAGAATAATGGTTGTTCTATTTATATGAGAGATATGTTTTATGGTCATGCTCCGTTGGTGAATGGTTTATTCTTAATGAATCTCGAGCGTAATGTTACACATATTCATAGTGTGAATACCAAAAGATGTAAGGTTGATAATGATAGTCCCACATACTTGTGGCACTGCCGCCTTGGTCACATAGGTGTCAAACGCATGAAGAAGCTCCATGCAGATGGACTTTTGGAGTCTCTTGATTACGAATCATTTAACACGTGCGAACCATGCCTCATGGGTAAAATGACCAAGACTCCGTTCTCAGGAACAATGGAGCGAGCAACCAACTTATTGGAAATCATACATACTGATGTGTGCGGTCCAATGAGTGTTGAGGCTCGCGGTGGCTATCGTTATGTTCTCACCCTCACTGATGACTTGAGTAGATATGGGTATGTCTACTTAATGAAACACAAGTCTGAGACCTTTGAAAAGTTCAAGGAATTTCATAGTGAGGTTGAGAATCAACGTGATAGGAAAATCAAGTTCTTGCGATCAGATCATGGGGGAGAATACTTGAGTCACGAATTTGGCACACACTTAAGAAAATGTGGAATAGTTTCACAACTCACGCCGCCTGGAACACCTCAGCGTAATGGTGTGTCCAAACGTCGTAATCGCACTCTATTGGATATGGTGCCATCTATGATGGCTCTTACCGATCTACCGGTGTCATTTTGGGGCTATGCTTTAGAGACTGCCGCATTCACTTTAAATAGGGCTCCGTCGAAATCCGTTGAGACGACACCGTATGAATTATGGTTTGGGAAGAAACCTAAGCTGTCGTTTCTAAAAGTTTGGGGATGCGATGCTTATGTCAAGAAACTTCAACCTGAAAAGCTCGAACCCAAATCGGAAAAATGCGTCTTTATAGGATACCCTAAAGAAACTATTGGGTATACCTTCTACCTCACATCCGAAGGCAAGATCTTTGTTGCCAAGAATGGGTCCTTTCTAGAGAAAGAGTTTCTCTCAAAAGAAATAAGTGGGAGGAAAGTAGAACTTGATGAAGTATTACCTCTTGAACCGGTAAGTGGCGCAGCTCAAGAAAACGTTCCTGAGGTGCCTGCACCGACTAGAGATGAAGTTAATGATGATGATCATGAAACTTCAGATCAAGTTTCTACTGAACTTCGCAGGTCCACGAGGACACGTTCCGCACCAGAGTGGTACGGCAACCCTGTCTTGGAAATCATGTTGTTAGACAACGGTGAACCTTCGAACTATGAAGAAGCGATGGCGGGCCCGGATTCCGACAAATGGCTGGAAGCCATGAAATCCGAGATAGGATCCATGTATGAAAACGAAGTATGGACTTTGACTGACTTGCCTGATGATCGACGAGCCATAGAAAATAAATGGATCTTTAAGAAGAAGACAGACGCGGATGGTAATGTAACCATCTATAAAGCTCGGCTTGTCACTAAGGGTTATCGACAAGTTCAAGGGGTTGACAATGATGAGACTTTTTTACCCATAGGGAAGATGAAGTCCGTCCGAATCATGTTAGCAATTGCCGCATTCTATGATTATGAGATATGGCAAATGGACGTCAAAACGGCATTCCTTAATGGTTTCCTTAAGGAAGAATTGTATATGATGCAGCCGGAAGGTTTTGTCGATCCTAAGAATGCTGACAAGGTGTGCAAGCTCTAACGCTTGATTTATGGGCTGGTGCAAGCATCTCGGAGTTGGAACATTCGTTTTGATGAGATGATCAAAGCATTTGGGTTTACGTAGACTTATGGAGAAGCCTGCATTTACAAGAAAGTGAGTGGGAGCTCTGTAGCATTTCTCATATTGTATGTGGATGACATACTGTTGATGGGAAATGATATAGAATTCTTGGAAAGCATAAAGGCCTACTTGAACAAGTGTTTTTCAATGAAGGATCTTGGAGAAGCTGCTTATATATTAGGCATCAAGATCTATAGAGATAGATCGAGACGCCTCATTGGTCTTTCACAGAGTACGTACCTTGACAAGATATTGAAGAAGTTCAAAATGGATCAGTCAAAGAAGGGGTTCTTGCCTGTATTGCAAGATACGAGATTGAGCACGACTCAATGCCCGACCACGGCAGAAGATAGAGAAAAGATGAGTGTCGTCCCCTATGCCTCGGCCATAGGGTCTATCATGTATGCTATGCTGTGTACCAGACCTGATGTAAACCTTGCCGTAAGTTTGGTAGGCAGGTACCAAAGTAATCCTGGCATGGAACACCGGACAGCGGTCAAGAATATCCTGAAGTACCTGAAGAGGACTAAGGATATGTTTCTCGTTTATGGAGGTGACGAAGAGCTCATCGTAAAGGGTTACGTCGATGCTAGCTTCTACACAGACCTGGATGACTCTAAGTCACAAACCGGATACGTGTATATTTTGAATGGTGGGGCAGTAAGCTGGTGCAGTTGCAAGCAAAGCGTTGTGGCGGGATCTACATGTGAAGCGGAGTACATGGCAGCCTCGGAGGCAGCACAAGAGGCAATCTGGGTGAAGATGTTCATTACTGACCTAGGAGTCATACCCAATGCGTCGGGCCTGATGACTCTCTTCTGTGACAACACTGGAGCTATTACCCTTGCCAAGGAGCCCAGGCTTCACAGGAAGACCAGGTATATCAAGCGTCGCTTCAACTCCATTCGTGAAAGTGTTCAAAATGGAGACATAGATATTTGCAAAGTACATACAGACCTGAATGTGGCAGACCCATTGACTAAACCTCTCCCTAGAGCAAAACATGATCAACACCAGAACTGCATGGGTGTTCGATTCATCACAATGTAACTAGACTATTGACTCTAGTGCAAGTGGGAGACTGTTGGAAATATGCCCTACAGGCAATAATAAAATGGTTATTATTATATTTCTTTGTTCATGATAATTGTCTATTGTTCATGCTATAATTGTGTTATCCGGAAATCATAATACATGTGTGAATACATAGACCACAACACGTCCCTAGTGAGCCTCTAGTTGACTAGCTCGTTGATCAAAAGATAGTCATGGTTTCCTGACTATGGACATTGGATGTCATTGATAATGGGATCACATCATTAGGAGAATGATGTGATGGACAAGACCCAATCCTAAGCATAGCTCAAAGATCGTGTAGTTCGTTTGCTATAGCTTTTCCGAATGTCAAGTATCATTTCCTTAGACCATGAGATTGTGCAACTCCCGGATACCGTAGGAGTGCTTTGGGTGTGCCAAACGTCACAACGTAACTGGGTGACTATAAAGGTACACTACAGGTATCTCCTAAAGTGTCTGTTGGGTTGGCAAGAATCGAGACTGGGATTTGTCACTCCATATGACGGAGAGGTATCTCTGGGCCCACTCGGTAATGCATCATCATAATGAGCTCAATGTGACCAAGTGGTTGATCACGGGATCGTGCATTACGGCACGAGTAAAGTGACTTGCCGGTAACAAGATTGAACGAGGTATTGGGATACCGACGATCGAGTCTCGGGCAAGTAACGTAGCGATTGACAAAGGGAATTGTATACGGATTGATTGAATCCTCGACATCGTGGTTCATCCAATGAGATCATCGAGGAGCATGTGGGAGCCAACATGGGTATCCAGATCCCGCTGTTGGTTATTGACCGGAGAGTCGTCTCCGTCATGTCTGCATGTCTCCCGAACCCGTAGGGTCTACACACTTAAGGTTCGGTGATGCTAGGGTTGTTGAGATATTAGTATACGGTAACTTGGCTTGGGGGGCAAGCCACCCCCTTGGCCGCCCCCCTTGGAGATTGGATCTCCTAGGGCCGGCGCCCCCCTAGGGACCCTATATATAGTGGGGGAGAGGGAGGGCAGCTGCACCCTAGCCCCTGGCGCCTCCCTCTCCCTCCCATGACACTCCTCCCTCTCCCTGAGCTTGGCGAAGCCCTACCAAGATCACCGTTGCTTCCACCACCACGCCGTCGTGCTGCTGGATCTTCATCAACCTCTCTTTTCCCCTTGCTGGATCAAGTTGGAGGAGACGTCTTCCCAACCATACGTGTGTTGAACACGGAGGTGCCGTCCGTTCGGCGCTAGGTCATCGGTGATTTGGATCACGACGAGTACGACTCCATCAACCCCGTTCTCTTGAACGCTTCCGCGCGCGATCTACAAGGGTATGTAGATGCACTCCCCTCTCCCTCGTTGCTAGATGACTCCATAGATTGATCTTGGTGATGCGTAGAAAATTTTAAAATTCTGCTACGTTCCCCAATAGTAAAAGGTACTGCTTCTCCACATACTTGCTTTGCATCTTAAATGCCTTACCTGCCTTGATCTTCTTGGCCTCCTGGATCTCCTGGAGGGCGGCCTGGGCCTCATTCCATACGGCCTCCGCGCTCTGATGAGCCTTGGCGAGTTCGGTCCCTTGAACCAATGTATCATGCTCCAAGGCTTCACATTTCTTGACCGCATCCTCGAGCTCCTGTTGGACTTCTTTGACCCGGGCCTTGAGCTTCTTACGGGTGGCTTGCTGCTGGACAACCTTCTCCTCAGCCTCGCCTAGGGCCTTCCTTAGGGCCTCGACCTCCGTCACGGCTCCTGCACATATCACGACACTGCGGTCAATATGCAACGCCTATCCTTTCCGAACACACAACAAGCCGTCAGTCACCTTGCTTCTCCTAGAGCCGAACCTTAACCTCGCCGAGCTCGTTCTCGGTCCGCTCCATCCTCTGCCTCAGTTCAGAGACCTCGGCAGCATGCGAGGTTGCGGCCAACAGCGACGCTTGCTTATTCATAGATATTACGTAAGTGTCCTATAACAAAATATTGATCCTCCGTCCGGTTCTTCTTGCCGAACACCGGACAGTGTCTCAGGGGCTACTGTATACATGGTTTTTTTCTCTTTCTTACCTCAAAACCCATAAATGGGCCGCTGCAAGCTTCATTCAGTCCACTCTTGGCGGACTAAATCTTCTCGATCACCGCGCCCATAAGGACACGGTGCTCGTCCACGACGGAGGCGCCTCGTAGCGCCTCCATCAGGTTATCCGGCGCCCCTGGATGAACAGGGGCCACCGGTGGAAGCGGCGCACCCCCTCCTTCAAAGGGGGCTGCTCGCTAGACTCCAGAGCCATATGAGTCTCCGGAATCGTATTCGGTTGAGGGCTGAACTGGATGCGGCCCTCTTCGCCAGTCTCCCTGGGGATTGGCTCCCCCATGTGTCCGACAGTGGAGGTCTCGCCTTGTGGCGCCTCCCGGACAGCGTCCTGGGCTCCTCCCCGTTTCGAAGCGATCCTCCGGGACAACACCTCGGTGTCGTCCCTGGCCCCAGGGGAATAAGCAGGCGGTGGCGACATGCTCGCCATCTCCGACGGAGCCAACAAACCTCCAGATGAGGATCGCTGGATAAGGTCGCGGGCCAGACTGCAATAGTACAGTTAACTATATCAAGATAATGAAGAGAAAGGGCCGGATGTGCGCATATGCGAGCCATGTCACTTATGATGCGGCCTGGGGCTTAGTGCGGGGGCGTCGTTCCGGACTACTGTCAACGTCCCACACAGTGTTGACCGCTGGGACGCCCTTCCCCTTCTTGGGCGTTTCCGCCTCCAGATGCGAGGAAGCCGCCCTTTTCTTCTTTCTCTCCTTAGGGGGAGGGTTGTTCTCCTCCTCCTCCTCCTCCTCATTGTCCTCAGGGACAGAGGAATGGGCTTCATCGTCGTCGGACGTCACGTCCGAAGTGCCCTTATGACGGGGGCCTGATACGTCTCTGTCGTATCTATAATTTTTTATTGTTCCATGCCAATATTCTACAACTTTCATATACTTTTGGCAACTTTTTATAATATTTTTGGGACTAACATAATGATCCAATGCCCAGTGCCAGTTCCTGTTTATTGCATGTTTTTTGTTTCACAGTAAAACCATACCAAACGGAGTCCAAACGGGATAAAAACTGACGGAGATTTTTTTGGAATATATGTGACTTTTGGGAAGAAAAATCAACTCGAGACGATACCCGAGGGGGCCACGAGGCAGGGGGCGCGCCCCAGGCGGGCAGGCGCGCCCTGGGCCCTTGTGGCCACCCCGTAAGGTGGTTGATGCCCTTCTTTCGCCGCAAGAAAGCTAATATCGGGATAGAGATCGTGTTAGAAGTTTCAGCCCAACTGGAGTTACGGATCTTCAAGAATATAAGAAACGGTGGAAGGGAAGAATCTTAGAACGCAGAAACAAAGAGAGGCAGAGAGACAGATCCAATCTCGGAGGGGCTCTCGCCCCTCCCACGCCATTGAGATCATGGACCAGAGGGAAACCCTTCTCCCATCTAGGGAGAAGGTCAAGGAAGAAGAAGAATAAGGGGGGCTCTCTCCCCCTCACTTCCGGTGGCGCCAGAACGCCGCCGGGGGCCATCATCATCACCATAATCTACACCAATACCTCTGCCATCTTCACCAACATCTTCATCACCTTCCCCCATCTATCTACAGCGGTCCACTCCCCCACAACCCGCTGTACCCTCTACTTGAACATGGTGCTTTATGCTTCATATTATTATCCAATGATGTGTTGCCATCCTATGATGTCTGAGTAGATTTTTGTTGTCCTATCGATGGTTGGTGAATTACTATGATTGACTTAATTTGCTTGTGGTTATGTTGCTATCCTTTGGTGCCCATCATATGAGCGCGCGCATGGATCACACCATAGGGTTAGTTGTATGTTAATAGGACTATGTATTGGAGGGCAAGAGTGATAGAAGCTTCAACCTAGCATAGAAATTGATCCATACGGGATTGAATGGGGACCAATATATCTTAATGCTATGGTTGGGTTTTACCTTAATGAATGTTAGTAGTTGCAGATGCTTGCTAATAGTTCCAATCAGAAGTGCATAGAATTCCAAGTCAGGGATGACATGCTAGCAGTGGCCTCTCCCACATAAAACTTGCTATCGGTCTAGTAAAGTAGTCAATTGCTTAGGGACAATTTTGAAACTCCTACCACCACTTTTCCACACTCTCTATACTAACTCTATTGATTCTTTACCTAAACAGCCCCTACTTTTCATTTACGCGCACTTTATTATCTTGCAAACCTATCCAAAAACACCTACAAAGTACTTCTAGTTTCATACTTGTTCTAGGTAAAGTAAACGTCAAGCGTGCGTAGAGCTGTATCGGCGGTCGATAGAACTTGAGGGATTATTTTTTCTACCTTTAGCTCCTCGTTGGGTTCGACACTCTTACTTATCGAAAGAGGCTACAATTGATCCCCTATACTTGTGGGTTATCAAGATCTTTTTCTGGCGCCGTTGCCGGGGAGCAATAGCGTGGGGTGAATATTCTCGTGTGTGCTTGTTTGCTTTATCACTAAGTAATTTTTATTTGTTGTCCTTAGTTGTTCTCTATATTTAGTTATGGATATGGAACATGAAATACCAAAAAAATTAGGTGTACCTGCTACTCATGGAGATGGGGAACCTCCTAAAACCCTCAATGCTGGTTATGTGAAAAATATTATGTAGTACTTTGATAATCCTGAGAAAACCCCATTCAATTATGTAATGGGAGACATGTTGGATCAATGTGAATACTTTAGGGATTATCGCTTGACTCAAAAAAGGAAACTATTATGGGATCAAATTCATATGTTGCATTGGTATGCTCAGGAACTATGCTTGAGATATGATTATACTTGTTGCTCTAGGATGAAGGCTCCACACCTTCCCTTTTCATGTAAATTTAATAATTATAAAACCTTGGCTTCTTATGCTAATGGTATATATGATTACTATGATGTGGAACAAATAGAAGAATTTGTTGCTTTTATGGGTGCTTATGAAATTGAATCTTTGTTTAAAGAGTGTGAAATTTTTGATGATTCAGTTTATAGACCTGAAAATTTAGCCATCCTTAAATATTGCTATGACAATTATGAATTCAATTCCGATATTGATGATTTTATTGAGAGAGTCTCCGCTGTCCAAGAAGAGACTAATATTTTGCAGGAGTCCATGGAAGAAGAAATTGATGAAACTGTGAGCTCATTGGATGAAAAAGATGATGAGGTGAGCGAAGAACAAAAGGAGGAAGAGCGGATTGATCACCCATGCCCACATTCTAATGAGAGTAACTCTTCAACTCATACATTGTTTAATTTCCCTTCATGCTTACCGAAGGATGATTGCTATGATGACTGTTATGATCCCGTTGATTCTTTTGAAATATCCCTTTTTGATGATGCTTGCTATTCTTGTGGCCAGGATGCCAATATGAAATATGCTTATGGAGATGAACTTTCTATAGTTCCTTATGATAAACATGAAATTGTTGCTATTGCACCCATGCATGATAGTCCTATTATCTTTCTGAATTCTCCCGACTACACTATATCGGAGAAGTTTACCTTTATTAAGGATTATATTGATGGGTTGCATTTTAATATTACACATGACGATTTTGATAGATATAATATGCATGTTCTTGCTGCTCCTACTTGAAATTATTATGAGAGAGGAACTACATCTCCGCCTCTTTATGTTTCCAATACAAAAAAATTGCAAGAAACTATTTATACTATGCATTGGCCTTTACTTTGTGTGCATGAATTGTTCTTGTATGACATGCCGATGCATAGGAAGAGAGTTAGACTTCGTCATTACATGATATATGTTACTTTGTGCTCAGTACTAAATTACAAATCGTTGTTAATTAAAATTGGCTTTGATATACCTTGGGATCCGGGTGGATCCATTACTTGAGCACTATATGCCTAGCTTAATGGCTTTAAAGAAAGCGCTGCCAGGGAGACAACCCGGAAGTTTTATAGAGTCATTTAATTCTGTTGTGTGCTTTTATAAGGTTTAAAAATAAAAATAATGTGCCAAGATTTGCCTTTAGGATGTTTACTTTACTTGTTGGTTTGTACTGTGCAGGACAGAAACTTTGGGTGTAGTGCATGATTTTACATTTTTTACTGGAACGTCAAACGGTTCTGAAACTTTTTGCACTCTATTTCTATACAATTTTTTTATTTTTACTAATTTTGGTAGAAGTTTTGGAGTACCATAAGTACGGTGAATGCTCATATTATTACAGACTGTTCTGTTTTAGACAGATTCTGTTTTTGATGCATAGTTTGCTTGTTTTGATGAAACTATCGATTTATATCAGTGGATTAAGCCATGGAAAAGTTATATTACAGTAGCTACAATGCAAAAACAAAATATGAATTGGTTTGCAACAGTACTTAGAGTAGTGATTTGGTTTATTATACTAACGGATCTTACCGAGCTTTCTGTTGAGTTTTGTGTGGATGAAGTGTTCGAAGATCGAGGAGGTCTCGATGTGAGAAGAAGGAAGAGAGGCAAGGGATCAAGCTTGGGGATGCCCGAGGCACCCCAAGTAAATATTCAAGGAGACTCAAGTGTCTAAGCTTGGGGATGCCCCGAAAGGCATCCCATCTTACTTCAACAAGTATCAGTATGTTTTCGGATTCGTTTCGTTCATGCGATATGTGCAATCTTGGAGCATTTTTTGCATTTAGTTTTCACTTTTCTTTTATGCACCATGATGGTATGAGATAGTCCTTGGTTGATTTATAGAATGCTCATTGCACTTCACTTATATCTTTTGAGTATGGCTTTACAGAATGCTTCATGTGCTTCGCTTATATCATTTGAAGTTTGGATTGCGTGTTTCTCTTCACATAGAAAACCGCCATTTGTAGAATGCTCTTTTGCTTCACTTATATTTGTTAGAGCATGGGCATATCTTTTGTAGAAAGAATTAAACTCTCTTGCTTCACTTATATCTATTTAGAGAGATGTCAGGAATTGGTCATTCACATGGTTAGTCATAAAATCCTACATAAAACTTGTAGATCACTGAATATGATATGTTTGATTCCTTGCAATAGTTTTTCGATATAACGATGGTGATATTAGAGTCATGCTAGTGGGTATTTGTGGATTGTAGAAAAACTTGTGTTGAAGTTTGTGATTCCCGTAGCATGCACGTATGGTGAACCGTTATGTGATGAAGTCGGAGCATGAGGTATTTATTGATTGTGTTCCTTATGAGTGGTGGTCGGGGACGAGCGATGGTCTTTTCCTACCAATCTATGCCCCTAGGAGCATGCACGTAGTACTTTGTTTCAATGAATAATAGATTTTTGCAATAAGTATGTGAGTTCTTTATGACTAATGTTGAGTCCATGGATTATACGCACTCTCACCCTTTCATCATTGCTAGCCTCTTCGGTACCGAGCATTTCCCTTTCTCACCTCGAGAGTTGGTGCAAACTTCGCCGGTGCATCCAAACCCCGTGATATGGTACGCTCTATCACACATAAGCCTCCTTATATCTTCCTCAAAACAGCCACCATACTTACCTATTATGGCATTTCCATAGCCATTCCGAGATATATTGCCATGCAACTTCCATCATCATCGTATACATGACTTGAGCATCATTGTCATATTGCTTTGCATGATCGTAAGATAGCTAGCATGATGTTTTCATGGCTTGTCCGTTTTTTGATGTCGTTGCTACGCTAGATCATTACACATCCTGGTACACCGCCGGAAGCATTCATATAGAGTCATATCTTTGTTCTAGTATCGAGTTGTAATATTGAGTTGTAAGTAAATAAAAGTGTGATGATCATCATTATTAGAGCATTGTCCCATGTGAGGAAAGGATGATGGAAGCTATGATTCCCTCACAAGTTGGGATGAGTCTCCGGACTTTACAAAAAAAACAAAAGAGGCCAAAGAAGCCCACAAAAAAATAAAAGAGGCTAAAGAAGCCCACCAAAAAAAGAGAAAAAAATAAAAAAATGAGAGAAAAGAGAGAAGGGACAATGTTACTATCCTTTTACCACACTTGTGCTTCAGAATAGCACCATGTTCTTCATATAGAGAGTTTCTTGAGTTATCACTTTCATATACTAGTGGTAATTTTCATTATAGAACTTGGCTTGTATATTCCGATGATGGGCTTCCTCAAATGCCCGAGGTATTCATGAGCAAGCAAGTTGGATGCACACCCACTTAGTTTCCTGTTTGAGCTTTGATACACTTATAGCTCTTAGTGCATCCGTTGCATGGCAATCCCTACTCCTCACATTGACATCAATTGATGGGCATATCCATAGCCCGTTGATTGGCCGCGTCGATGTGAGACTTTCTCCGTTTTTGTCTTCTCCACACAACCTCCACCATCATATTCTATTCCACCTATAGTGCTATATCCATGGCTCACGCTCATGTATTGCGTGAAAGTTGAAAATGTTTGAGAACATCAAAAGTATGAAGCAATTGCTTGGCTTATCATCGGGGTTGTGCATGATTTGAATATTTTGTGTGGTGAAGATGGAGCATAGTCAGACTATATGATTTTGTAGGGATAACTTTCTTTGGCCATGTTATTTTGAAAATACATGATTGCTTTATTAGTATACTTGAAGTATTATTATTTTAATGTCAAATGATAGACTATTGCTTTGAATCACTCGTGTCTTAATATTCATGCCATGATTAGATTACATGATCAAGATTATGCTAGGTAGCATTCCAGATCAAAAATTATCTTTTTTTATCATTTACCTACTCGAGGACGAGCATGAAATAAGCTGGGGATGCTGATACGTCTCCATCGTATCTATAATTTTTTATTGTTCCATGCCAATATTCTACAACTTTCATATACTTTTGGCAACTTTTTATAATATTTTTGGGACTAACATATTGATCCAGTGTCCAGTGCCAGTTCCTGTTTGTTGCATGTTTTTTGTTTCGCAGTAAAACCATATCAAAGGGAGTCCAAACGGGATAAAAACTGACGGAGATTTTTTTAATATATGTGATTTTTGGGAAGAAAAATCAATGCGAGACGATGCCCGAGGGGGCCACGAGGCAGGGGGCGCGCCCCAGGGGGGCATGCGTGCCCAGGGCCCTCGTGGCCACCCCGTAAGGCGGTTGATGCCCTTCTTTCGCCGCAAGAAAGCTAATGTCCTGATAGAGATCGTGTTAAAAATTTCAGCCCAATCGGAGTTACGGATCTCCGGGAATATAAGAAACGGTGGAGGGCAGAATCTGAGAACTCAGAAACAAAGAGAGACAAAGAGACAGATCTAATCTCGGAGGGGCTCTCGCCCCTCCCATGCCATTGAGACCATGGACCAGAGGGGAAACCCTTCTCCCATCTAGGGAGAAGGTCAAGGAAGAAGAAGAATAAGGGGGGCTCTCTCCCCCTCGCTTCCGGTGGCGCCGGAACGCCGCCGGGGGCCATCATCATCACCACAATCTACACCAACACCTCTGCCATCTTCACCAACATCTCCATCACCTTCCCCCATGTATCTACAGCGGTCCACTCTCCCGCAACCCGCTGTACCCTCTACTTGAACATGGTGCTTTATGCTTCATATTATTATCCAATGTTGTGTTGCCATCCTATGATGTCTGAGTAGATTTTCGTTGTCCTATCAGTGGTTGGTGAATTACTATGATTAATTTAATTTGCTTGTGGTTATGTCGTTGTCCTTTGGTTCCCATCATATGAGCGCGCGCGTGGATCACACCATAGGGTTAGTTGTATGTTGATAGGACTATGTATTGGAGGGCAAGAGTGATAGAAGCTTCAACCTAGCATAGAAATTGATGCATACGGGATTGAAGGGGGACCAATATATCTTAATGCTATGGTTGGGTTTTACCTTAATGAACGTTAGTAGTTGTGGATGCTTGCTAATAGTTCCAATCATAAGTGCATAGAATTCCAAGTCAGGGATGACATGCTAGTAGTGGCCTCTCCCACATAAAACTTGCTATTGGTCTAGTAAAGTAGTCAATTGCTTAGGGAAAATTTCGCAACTCCTACCACCACTTTTCCACACTCGCTATACTAACTTTATTGCTTCTTTACCTAAACAGCCCCTACTTTTCATTTACGTGCACTTTATTATCTTGCAAACCTATCCAAAAACACCTACAAAGTACTTCTAGTTTCATACTTGTTCTAGGTAAAGCGAACGTCAAGCTGATACGTCTCCGTCGTATCTACTTTTCCAAACACTTTTGCCCTTGTTTGGGACTCTAACTTGCATGATTTGAATGGAACTAACCCGGTCTGACGCTGTTTTTAGCATAATTACCATGGTGTTAATTATGTGCAGAAACAAAAGTTCTCGGAATGACCTGAAACTTCACGGAGCAACTTTTTGGAAAATATAAAAAATACCTGCAAAAGATGAAGGCCAGGGGGCCCACCACCTGTCCACGAGGGTGGGGGGCGCGCCCCCTACCTCGTGGCCCCCTTGGAGCTCCTCCGACTCCAACTCCAACTCTATATATTGTGTTCCGGGGAGAAAAAAATCAGAGAGAAGAATTCATCGCGTTTTACGATACGGAGCCGCCGCCAAGCCCAAAAACCTCTCGGGAGGGCTGATCTGGAGTCCGTTCGGGGCTCCGGAGAGGGGAATCTGTCGCCATCGTCATCATCAACCATCCTCCATCACCAATTTCATGATGCTCACCACCGTGCGTGAGTAATTCCATCGTAGGCTTGCTGGACAGTGATGGGTTGGATGGGATCTATCATGTAATCGAGTTAGTTTTGTTAGGATTTGATCCCTAGTATCCACTATGTTCTGAGATTGATGTTGCCATGACTTTGCTATGCTTAATGCTTGTCACTAGGGCCCGAGTGCCATGATTTCAGATCTGAACCTATTATGTTTTCATCAATATATGAGAGTTCTGGATCCTATCTTGCAAGTCTATAGTCACCTATTATGTGTTATGATCCGTTAACCCCGAAGTGACAATAATCGGGATACTTACCGGTGATGACTGTAGTTTGAGGAGTTCATGTATTCACTATGTGTTAATGCTTTGTTTCAGTACTCTATTAAAAGGAGGCCTCAATATCCCTTAGTTTCCGTAAGGACCCCGCTGCCACGGGAGGGTAGGACAAAAGATGGCATGCAAGTTCTTTTCCATAAGCACGTATGACTATATTTGGAATACATGCATACATTACATTGATGAACTGGAGCTAGTTCTGTGTCACCCTAGATTATGACTGTTACATGATGAACCGCATCCGGCATAATTCTCCGTCACTGATCCATTGCCTACGAGCTTTCCATATATTGTTCTTCGCTTATTTACTTTTCCATTGCTATTGCTATCATCACTACAAAATACCAAAAACATTACTTTTACTATCACTACCTTTTGCTACTGTTACCACTACTATCATATTACTTTGCTACTAAACACTTTGTTGCAGTTATTAAGTTTCCAGGTGTGGTTGAATTGACAACTCAGCTGCTAATACTTGAGAATATTCTTTGGCTCCCCTTGTGTCGAATCAATAAATTTGGGTTGAATACTCTACCCTCGAAAACTGTTGCGATCCCCTATACTTGTGGGTTATCAAGACTATTTGCTGGCGCTGTTGCTGGGGAGCATAGCTCTATTCTTTCAGTCACTTGGGATTTATATCTTCTTATCATTATGAAGAACTTGAGAGATCCAAAAACCAAGATTTATCCCTCAACTACGAGGGGAGGTAAGGAACTGCCATCTAGCTCTGCACTTGATTCACCTTCTGTTATGAGTAAGCTTGCAACACCTAAACCTGCTTCTGCTATTCGTTCTGATATGTCACATGTTATTGATGACGCTACTTCTGCTATACATGATACTTATGATGAAACTGCTTGATACTACTGTGCCACTTAGTGAATTTCTTGACGAACAACTTGCTAGGGCTAGAGAGATTGAAAATATTGAATCTGATAATACTGATGAAATTGATGATGAAGACTTGCCTGTTATTCCTGAGGGTTATGTTTTTGATACAGAAGCTTCTTTAGCTATTTTAGCTTGCAAAGATAGATACGAACTCAAGAGGTTATTAGCTAAATGGAATAAGCAATCTCTAAATGATAGGATGAAACCTGACCCTGCTTTTGGTACTTCACCTGTCTGTGTTACCGATAAGGATTATGAATTCTCTGTTGATCCTGATATAATTACTTTGGTTGAATCTGATCCTTTCCATGGCTATGATTTTGAAACTGTTGTGGCACATCTTACTAAATTAAATGATATAGCTACCCTGTTTACTAAAGATGAGAGAACTCGTTACTTTTATATGCTTAAAATATTTCCGTTCTCATTAAAGGGTGATGCTAAGATATGGTTTAATTCTCTTGATCCTGGTTGTGTGTGTAGTCCCCAGGATATGATTTATTACTTCACTGCTAAATATTTCCCTGCTCATAAGAAACAAGCTTCTTTAAGGGATATATATAATATAAATTTGCGCAAATTGAAGAAGAGAGTCTCCCACAAGCTTGGTGGAGGATTATCCAATTACTTAATGCTTTGCCTGATCATCCTCTTAAGAAAAATGAAATACTTGATATCTTTTATAATGGACTAACCGATGCCTCCAGAGATTACCTGGATAGTTGTGCTGGTTTTGTTTTCAGGGAAAGAACACCAGATGAAGCTGAAATTCTATTGAATAATATGCTGACAAATGAAAATAATTGGACACCTCCGGAGCCAATTCCTGAGCCTATTCCTAAACCAACTCTGAAGAAGAGGGGTATTCTATTTCTCAGTCCTGAAGATATGCAAGAGGCAAAGAAATCTATGAAAGAAAAAGGTATTAAAGCTGAAGATGTTAAGAATTTACCTCCTATTGAAGAAATACATGGTCTTAATTTACCGCCTGTTGAAGAAACATATGGTCTTAATCCTTTACCTATTGAAGAAACTCATGGTCTTGATAACCCGACACAGGTAGTAAAGGTAAATTCTCTCTATAGATATGATAAAGCTGAAATCCCATTTACTAAGTTTGCTATACCATGCTTAGATGAGTTTGATAAATTTATGGTTAAGCAAGAAGACTTTAATGCTTATTTTGGTAGACAATTGAAATACAATTCAAATATGCTTTAACACTTGGGTGATTATATGGCTAATGTCAAAGGTGAACTTAAACTTATTAGTAAACATGCTTCTATGGTTACCACTCAAGTAGAACAAGTACTTAAAGCTCAAAATGATTTGCTCAATGAATTGAATAGTAAGAATAATGATAATGATGTTAGAGTTATGACTGGAGGTGGTAAAATGACTCAGGAACCTTTGTATCCTGAAGGCCACCCTAAGAGAATTGAGCAAGATTCTCAGAGAAATAATGTAGATGCACCTAGTTCTTCTAATAGGAAGAAAAAGAAAAAATGATAGGACTTTGCATGCTTCTAGTAAACCTGTTACTGAAACACCTGAGAATCCAAATGATATTTCTATCTCTAATGCTGAAACACAATCTGGTAATGAACCTGAAACTAGTGATAATGTTAATAATAATGTTCATGATGATGCTCAACCTAGCGATGATAATGATATAGAAATTGAACGTGCTGTTGATCTTGATAACCCACAATCAAAGAATCAACGTTATGATAAGAAAGACTTTGTTGCTAGGAAACATATTAAAGAAAGAGAACCATGGGTTCAGAAACCCATGCCTTTTCCTCCCAAACCATCCAAGAAAAAGGATGATGAGGATTTTGAGCGCTTTGCTGAAATGATTAGACCTATCTTTTTGCGTATGCGATTAACTGATATGCTCAAAATGAATCCTTATGCTAAGTATATGAAAGAAATTGTTACTAATAAAAGAAATATACCGGAAGCTGAAATTTCCACCATGCTTGCTAATTATACTTTTAAGGGTGGAATACCAAAGAAACTTGGAGATCCAAGAGTACCCACTATACCATGCTCCATTAAAGGAAACTATGTTAAAACTGCTTTATGTGATCTTGGAGCCGGTGTTAGTGTTATGCCTCTCTCTTTATATCGTAGACTTGATTTGAATAAGTTGACACCTGCTGAAATATCTTTGCAAATGGCTCATAAATCAACTGATATACCGGTCGGTATTTTTGAGGATGTGCCTGTTGTAGTTGCAAACGTTACTATTTTAATGGACGTTGTTATTCTTGATATTCGCGAGGATGATAGTATGTCTATTATTCTTGGAAGACCTTTTTTGAACACTGCAGGGGCTGCTATTGATTGCACTAAAGGCAATGTCACTTTTCATGTTAATGGTAATGAGCATACGGTACACTTTCCGAGGAAACAACATCAAGTTCATAGTATCAATTCTATTGGAAAAATTCCATCGATTATATTTGGAGGTTTTGAATTTCCTCTCCTTAATGTCAAGAAGAAATATGATATTACTATTATTGGGGATGTGCATATCCCCGTTGAGGTAACATAGTGTTATTCGAAATTTCTCCGGTTCCATGTTATTCGGAATGAGTTCTTTAACAAGACTTGATCAACCTTGTTAGTCGATTCCTTTTGATGATCATGAGATGGATGAAACTAGAAGGCACAACCTTTTGTACCACACTTTTACTTTCTGTTATTTATATTAAATAAAATAAGAATAGTATTTTCTGCCTGTTATCTGATTATCCGTGCAATATAAAAAATACCCCGAAAATAAAAGTTCTCCAAATGCCCTGAAATTTAAATATGATTTTTTCCAGAATATTTGAGAATATTTGGCACTAAGAA
The DNA here is from genome assembly GCA_034509565.1 of Triticum monococcum. Classification (NCBI taxonomy): domain Eukaryota; kingdom Viridiplantae; phylum Streptophyta; class Magnoliopsida; order Poales; family Poaceae; genus Triticum; species Triticum monococcum. The sequence continues at coordinate 74,640,472 of CM067843.1, forward strand.
CACAGCAGGGGGGTCACCCACCTGCCCACGAGGGTGGAGGGCGCGCCCTACCCCCTTGGGCGCGCCCCCTGCCTCCTGGGCCCATGGTGGGCCTCCTCCACTTATCCTTTCACCCACACACTTCTTCTTCCTCCCACAACCACGAATATCCAGTTCATACCCGAGTCCAAGCTCGTTTTGCTGCCATTTTCGATCTCCTGGCTCAAAGCATCGCTCACAAAACTGCTTGGGGAGATTGTTCCTTGGTATGTGACTCCTCCATTGGTCCAATTAGTTTTTGTTCTAGTGCTTTATTCATTGCAAATTTTTGCTGCTTAGGTGACCCTGTTCTTGAGCTTGCATTGCAAATTTATATGGTCAAAAGTAGTTTTGATGCTTGATATAGGCCCTAGGCACTTGTAGGAGTAGTTGCTATCAATATTGTTGAGTTTGCTTTACTTTTATTTTGAAGTTACTAAAAAATTTCAGAATTTTTCAGAGGAAGAAATATGCTTAGGAAAATGTTCCAGGGTGGTTCTTCAAGGAAGCAAGGACCTAGGCTTGCAATGCGTGATGCTGATGTTGAGCCACCAAGAGACGCTCCAGTGCATCCTGAATGGCCTTCTGAGAACTTTATGGATCGAGCGGGAATTAAGGAAGAATTTAACGCATATTTGCGTAACGCTGATCTTGTGAGCTTCGAGGAAGAGAAGTGCAGCCAGTATCACAATCTCACTAGCTCCTTTGTGAGGAGGTTTGAATTTTTATCTTCACGTAATTCTCCAACTGTCCTGTTTGATCTTTATGAAAATTCTTACACTATGGACTTAGAGGATTTTACCACTGCTTGCAAACTTCCACAATGGGGTAGTATAAGGGATCCTCGCAAATCTGAATTTAGAGATTTTCTTGCTAGCATAAGTGTGGGAGAATCTAGAGATATAACACAAGCTACCATAGGGAGCATTCACTTTCCTGCTATACATTATTTTGCTCTCTTCATAGGTAGATGCATTAATGGTAAATATGAGGCATGTCACATGTGTGTCCCTGACCTCAGTATTCTTAGGAGTGTTGTGTTAGGAGATAAATCTTATAATTTGGGAGCCATTGTTGCACGTAGGTTGCATCTTAATAGATTTAATTGAGATTTCTTTGGAGGAATTTATGCCACCTGCATAGCTAATTTTCTTGGTATAGCCATACGCGAAGATGATATTGAATTACCCCCTGCTTACCTAGAATTTAATGCTATGGTTCACCACCACTTTGTCGAGAGGAATAAATCACCTCTCCAGTATCGACTAATCTTTGACAGACACCATGCTATCCATATTACTCTCCCTGCTCCTGCCTTCTTTGATCATTAGGCAAAAGGAAGATATGTCATTACCAGAGAGGAGGCAGATGAGTACGAGAAGAGAGCGAAGGCCGCTCGCCGCCACGCGGCAACGTAGGAGGTGATAGCCGCTGCATCTCAGTACGACCCCAACTACTATTATGGATATCCGCCAGGCCAACCGTGGTCATAGACCAACTTAGGCCAAAAGCCTAAGCTTGGGGGAGTATGTATTTCCCACCGACACTACATTTATGTTCACACACTCATTGCCAGATGTCAATGCTCATACTTTTTCATTGTACCATCCATGCTAGTCACTTTCCTTTTTATGCTTTCTTCTTGTCTGTTTAATAAACCTTAAGAAAAACCAAAAAAATAGTTGTAGCTTTTAATTAGTTTACTTTCCATGCTTTTAGCAGTAATTAAAAAGAAAACCCAAAAAGATTTCATGTTCTTCTTTTACTTGTTGGGAGCTCTCCCGTGTAAATAGTTTTATTTCTTTTCTTTTCTGGGGGGGGGGTCGATCGGAGAAGACCATAATTAAATTGTTGAAGTGGCTCTTATATGCATAATTGTTGATCTGACAAAAGAGCCCATATTTCCTTGTCTTCTCCTGTTTATTGAATGCTTGCAGATTCCAGCTTAGTCCAATGCACATGCACAATTATTATTATTATTCATATCGTTCGGTCATGCAAGTGAAAGGCAATTATGACGATATATGATGGACCGACTGAGATGAGAAAGGCTGGTATGAACTCGACCTCTTTTGTTTTTATAAATATGATTAGTTCATTGTTCCTGATTCAGCCTATTATGAATAAACATGTTTGCAATGACAAGTAGAGATCATAGTTTCTTGTGCCATGCTTGATTAGCTAGGAGTGATAATGGTTTACCTTGCGTGCCAACATGCTATCGAAATGGTTATGATGTGGTATGATAGGGTGGTATCCTCCACTGAATGATTTAAGTGACTTGACTTGGCACATGTTCACGCATGTAGTTGAAACAAAATCAACATAGCCTTCACGATATTTATGTTCATGGTGGATTATATCCTACTCATGCTTGCATTCAGTGTTGATTAATTTTAATGCATGTTCATGACTGTTGTCGCTCTCTAGCTGGTCGCTTCCCAGTCTTTTGCTAGCCTTCACCTGTACTAAGCGGGAATACTGTTGGTGTATCCAATCCCTTAAACCCCAAAGTTATTCCACATGAGTCCACTATACCTACCTATATACGGTATCTACCTGCCATTCCAAGTAAATTTGTATGTGCCAAACTCTAAACCTTCAAATAAATATCCTATTTTGTATGCTCGAATAGCTCATGTATCAACTAGGGCTGTCCGTATCTTCCATGTTAGGCGGGTTATTGTCAAGAGGAGTGGACTCCGCTCCTCACTCATGAGAAAGTGGCTGGTCACCGGGATGCCCAGTCCCATGCTTTATGCAAACTAAATCAAAATAATTGCAAAACAAACCCCCCTGGGACTCTTGTTAGTTGGAGGCACTCGTTGTTTCTAGCAAGCCATGGATTGATGCTTGTTGGTGGAAGGGGGAGTGTCGGTGTCAAAACCGGCGGATCTCGGGTAGGGGGTCCTGAACTATGCGTCTATGCCGGATGGTAACAGGAGGCAAGGGACACGAAGTTTTACCTAGGTTCGGGCCCTCTTGATGGAGGTAAAACCCTACGTCCTGCTTGATTAATATTGATGATATGGGTAGTACAAGAGTAGATCTACCACGAGATCGGAGAGGCTAAACCCTAGAAGCTAGCCTATGGTATGATTGTTGTTCTGTATGTTTTCCTACGGACTAAAACCCTCCGGTTTATATGGACACCGGAGAGGGTTAGGGTTACACAAAGTCGGTTACAATGGTAGGAGATCTACATATCCGTATCGCCAAGCTTGCCTTCCACGCCAAGGAAAGTCCCTTTCGGACACGGGATGAAGTCTTCAGTCTTGTATCTTCATAGTCCAGGAGTCCGGCTGAAGGTATAGTCCGGCCATCCAGACACCCCCTAATCTAGGACTCCCTCATGGAGTATAAACTTTACCATTCTATTTGGGAACCGCCTATAATGTGTGTAGCATGGAAGATATCGCCATCTCTTGGTTGTTATGTTGATAATGAAAGTATACCGCTCAAAATATTATTCATCTCTATTTCAAAACCGAGCTCTGGAACCTCTACAAATCCCTGCTTCCCTCTGCGAAGGGCCTATCTATTTACTTTTATGTTGAGTCATCATCTTCTTATTAAAAAGCACCAGTTGGAGAGCACCGCTGTCATTTGCATTCATTACTGTTAGTTTACGTTGATTATGACTTGACTGGATCTCTTTTACCATGAATTACAATGTCTAGTCGGTCTGTGGTCTTTAAAGGTGCTTTGCATTTATGTTTTGCGGTCTCAGAAAGGGCTAGCGAGATACCATCTTGTTATATCATATTATGATTGTTTTGAAAAAGTGTTGTCATCTGAGATTTATTATTATTGCTCGCTAGTTGATTATGCCATTGATATGAGTAAACTTGAGACCTAAGCGTTATTGTGAATGTGGTTAGTTATAATCTTGGCTGAAAACTTGAGTGCCGGCTTTACATATTTACAACAACAAGAGCAAACAGAGTTTGTAAAAGTTTTTCTTTATCACTTTCAGTTTGTCAACTGAATTGCTTGAGGACAAGCAAAGGTTTAAGTTTGGGGGAGTTGATACGTCTCCGTCGTATCTACTTTTCCAAACACTTTTACCCTTGTTTTGGACTCTAACTTGCATGATTTGAATGGAACTAACCCGGACTGACACTGTTTTCAGCATAATTACCATGGTGTTATTTATGTGCAGAAACAAAAGTTCTCGGAATGACCTGAAGCTTCATGGAGCAACTTTTTGGAAAATATAAAAAATACCTGTAAAAGATGAAGGCCAGGGGGCCCACCACCTGTCCACGAGGGTGGGGGGCGCGCCCCCTAACTCGTGGGCCCCCTGGAGCTCCTCCGACTCCAACTCCAACTCTATATATTGTGTTTCGGGGAGAAAAAATCAGAGAGAAGAATTCATCGCGTTTTGCGATACGGAGCCGCCGCCAAGTCCTAAAACCTCTCGTGAGGGCTGATCTGGAGTCCGTTCGGGGCTCCCGAGAGGGGAATCCGTCGCCATCGTCATCATCAACCATCCTCCATCACCAATTTCATGATGCTCACCGCCGTGCATGAGTAATTCCATCGTAGGCTTGCTGGAAAGTGATGGGTTGGATGAGATCTATCATGTAATCGAGTTAGTTTCGTTAGGGTTTGATCCCTAGTATCCACTATGTTTTGAGATTAATGTTGCTTTGACTTTGCTATGCTTAATGCTTGTCACTAGGGCCCGAGTGCCATGATTTCAGATCTGAACCTATTATGTTTTCATTAATATATGAGAGTTCTGGATCCTATCTTGCAAGTCTATAGTCACCTATTATGGGTTATGATCCGTTAACCCCGAAATGACAATAATTGGGATACTTACCGGTGATGACCGTTGTTTGAGGAGTTCATGTATTCACTATGTGTTAATGCTTTGTTCTGGTACTCTATTAAAAGGAAGCCTTAATATCCCTTAGTTTCCGTAAGGACCCCGCTGCCACGGGTGTAGCGACCCGACCTCAGATGGTCAAGTCTCTGTGCTTCAGTGTCATCGCTGGATCGGTAATGCTGACACACACAGTACTCGAAGGATTTATAACAGAGTAGCAATCACACACTAATACATCGATGTCTCCAAAGAGAACTTATTACAATAATATGGCTTAAGGCCATCTAATGCGATAACAATGGAAGGCTTGGAAGATAGGGTGAGTCCATCAACTCCAACGGCATAGCTGAGCTGCACGGCAACGACCTAACGAACCTTACTCCTCGTCTGAAAAGTCTGCAACATAATATGTTTCAGCCCGAAAACGGGTCAGCACATGGAATATGTTGGCAATATAACACAGTAGAGCAGAAACAGAATAATGTTATCACTACATGCATATATGGCTGGTGGAAAGCTGTATGGTTGTAGTTTTGCGAAAAGCCAATTTTTCCCTACAACAACGGAATAGATTTTAATTTTACTATCATGGTGGTTGAAACATAATTGAGAAGGTTTCCCCAACTCAATCCCAATTGAAGTGATTAACATCCCACCAGTATTAATTAAGCATGGTGAGATACATGTGATAACCCAAGTACTAGATACTCAATAATTGTCCATAACCGGGGACACGGCTAACCATGATTAGATTGTACACTCTGCGGAGGTTTGCGCACTTTTCCCCACAAGACTCGATCGCCTCCGTTGGATTTCTCGCACTACATGGTGTTTGATAAACGGATGACCAATACACAGTCTTTCAGAAATGTTAACTCTCTACTCCGGGTAGACCATACTGTCAGCGTTCTGGGAACGGGGGTCCCTAGACTTGCCTGCCTGCGGCCTACGGTGTGGCTCAATGGGGGGCCCAGCACGGCCCATCTTCACCAACACAAAACCAAGACCCTCGCGAGGGGCCAAGCCTCGCGGGGCGAACGACGCGGAGCTTCCTCAGGCACGGCCTCGTCAGGCTGGCTCACGAGGAGGCGGAGATATCAAGGCGGGGTACCTCACGAGGTGCCCATGACGCGAGCCATGACGACCAAGGGCGCCAGGCGGGTGCCAGCCCGCGCAGCGTCCTCCTTTCCTCTTTGGTGCAAAGGGGGCAAGCACAGCCGCGGAGTACCGAGGCGTCGGGCAAAGGTTGCCATTTCGGTGCAACGAGACCAAGACCAGGAGGACTACGAGACGGAGGTCACCGTGGAGCCCAAGACGGCGTCATCGCTAGAACTTTGCGCAGGCGAAGACTACTTTTGTCAGAATAGCTGATACTTGTTGTCCCCCTTCAAATTAGCCCGCCATTGTTGGCACCCTTCCTGCTTGATATTTGGGAGGAGGACCAGGGCCTCTATAAATAGGGCCTGCCACCCACATAGCGGGGGGCTGGTCGATCGGTTGGAAGCAGAGAGAGAGAAGGGTGACAGAACTCTTCCCAGCGGTTCATCGCCCCAGCCAAGAACAGACCCTCGCGAGGCTGTTGTTCCTTGTATTGTTCATCATCACAAGCCCAAGAGGCAATCCACCACACCACACACTGGAGTAGGGTATTACACCACAACGGTGGCCCGAACCAGTATAAACCCTGTGTCTCTTGTGTTGTTCTTTCCGTAGTTTAGATCCTAGCATGGCGGAGGGGTGCAGGTAGGTAGGAGGCGAAATCTCCGCGCGCACCCCAGTGTTTGAACCTCAAGGGTCTGCCAGAACCCGAAATCCGACATTTGGCGCGCCAGGTAGGGGTGCACCGGAATTCGTCTTCCACCACCCCGTTCTCCTCCGACCATCACGCCCATGTCTGACGCTCGTCGGGCCCGCGCGGAGCGCCGGGGCACGCTCTCTTCCCGCGTCGCCCAGACGGCCCCTGTCGGCGGGCGTCCTCGCCGTTCCCCATCACCTGCCGTCAACGCTGCCACCGGCCTGGCGGGGGACGAGCAGCAAGCATCGTCCCAGCATCCGTCCGTGCGGCAAGACGGCCGCACCGCGACTCCCTTGCTCGCCCAGCTGGATCTTCGTCCCGCGCGCTCTGTGCGCCCATGGAGGCTCGGATTGCACTCATTGCGGCAAACGAGCTCCTGCGCTACCGTCCCGTCGACGACATCTGCGAAGAATGGCTCGACCGCGTCGCCGAGCTCGTCCGCGCCACGGGGGGCTCTCCCGCGCCGTCCATTCCGCTGCACCGCACCCCGCCCCGCGCGGGCGACAAGGCTCCGGCGGCGCCCCGGCCGCCTCCTCCTCAAGAAGACGCCATGGCTCCAAGGCGCGTGGCCCCTGGGTGGAACCCGCTCCGTCAGGTGCCGGTGCGGCAAGAATAGAGCTGCCAAGAAGTCCCTCGCCCGCAAGAAGCTGCCCGGGCACTCCCTGCTCCAGCGCGTCGCGACCATGCTCCTGCCCCCGCGCGTCAAGACCCCGCGCTGCTTTCATCTGCAGCTCGTGGGGACATGCAAGACCAAGCTCTCCGCCACCCAAGGCCTCTCGTGGCCACAACAGGCTGCTGCGCCTTCACCACCGAACTAGGCAGCGTCGCGTGGCCAAGAAAGTTCAAGCCAGACCTGCCTCCTCGCTACGACGGCACGGCCGACCCTACGGAGTTCCTCCAGCTCTACGAGCTGGGCATTGAAGCTGCCAACGGGGACGAGAAGGTCATGGCGAACTGGTTTCCCATGGCGCTCATGGACGGGGCCCGCACCTGGCTCCTAAACCTGGCTCCAGGCACGATCTCCTCCTGGGACGAGATGCGCACCCGCTTCATCGCCAACTTCGAAGGTACTCGCGACCGGCCGCCCGCCGTGAGCGACATGCGCTGCATCAAGCAACAACCCGGGGAGACCCTGCAGAAGTACATCCAGCGCTTCAACAACGCACGCCTCAAGATTCCCAAGGTGACTGAAGAGGCCATCATCTCGGCCTTCTCCGACGGCGTGCGCAACGTCAAGATGAAGGAGGAGCTGGCGATGCATGAGGACCTGTGCACTTCCTTGGAGTTGTTCAACTTGGCAAACAAGTGCGCCAGGGCTGAGGAAGGGCGTCTCTCCCTCCTCGAGCTGCCTGCCGCAGACTCAGAAGAGAAGAAGCTCAAGCCCAAGGATGTGAAGCGCAAGGGGGCTGCCGTCCTCGCGGCAGAACCAGACACCAAGCGGGGCAGAGATCAGCCCGAACCTTCCAAGGGCAGCCGGTACTGTGTGTACTACGACCTCCACACCAACAACACCAACGAATGTCAAGAACTCCGCGCCGTGCGGGAAGGTTGGATCGGCCGTCGCCTCGACCGCGGTGACCGGGGCTACGGTCGAGGAGGAGGACGGAACGCATGACGCTGGGAAGATCGTGGCGTGCGCCAGGGGTGGCGCAATCAACCTCGCGAGGATCGCTGGCAAGACCCACCTCGCCAGGGAGGCTGGAGGGATCAGCCTCGCGAGGATCGCCCACAAGGCAACACAGGCCTCCCACTGCTACCACCGCAGCCAAGGAGAAACAAGGACCGCCACCAGGATGAGAGGCTGGGGGCTTTCAGGAGCCGCGCGCGATCGCCTACATCCTGGGCGGAGCACAAGCCCCAGCCTCTCAACGCATCTTCAAGCAGTTCGCCCGCGAAGTGAACGCAGTCCTCCCCAGGCTTGAAGCCACGCGCCCTCTCAAGTGGTCGGCGTGCGCCATCAAGTTTAGCTTAGCAGATCAGCTCAAGTGTGCGGCTACAGCCGGAGTCCTCCCGATTCTTTGTTCCCCAACCAAGACCCTCATCGATGGCGGGGCAGGGCTCAATGTCCTGTCTGTGGAGACATTCAACAACCTCCAAGTGCCCTACAGCCAGCTTCAGCCAACCAAGCCTTTCTCCGGATTCACCGACGGCTCCATGGTCCCGATTGGGCAGGTCCGCCTCCCTGTCACCTTCGGGGCACGCGACAACTACTGCACCGAGCTCATCGACTTCGACGTCGCTCACATTCGCCTGCCGTACAACGCCATCCTCAGGTACCCAACGCTGGCCAAGTTCATGGCCGTGACTCACCATGGCTACAACGTCCTCAAGATGCCAGGAAGCGGCGGAGTCATCACGGTGCCCTGTGAAGAGAAGGACGCGGTGTGTTCCCTGGAACGAGCCTTTCAGGCCGCATCACTGGAAGACCCGGATCGCGGAAGCAGGAGGCTTCCCGAGGCCGCCCCCAAGAAGAAGAAGACATCGTCCGGCCTGACCCCTCAGGAGGCAGGCCCCTCTGGGCCCGTGCCTGCCCTGGGGGAACCTCCTTCCATCACATAGGAATGCGCGCCCGGCGCCCTCCTCAGGCAGGGCTCAGGGGCTCTCCCCTGGAAGGCTGCCGACCTAGCTAGCGTCACGAGGGAGGCGCTTGGGCACCACATGGAGGCGTGTTTCGAAGCACGCTTCCCTCAAGAAGGAGCAAGGCAAGGAGATTCGGACCCTCAGGAGTTCGTCAGCAAGGCCATTCAGCAGCTACAGGAGTCAAGAGTCATGAGAGGCGGCCGCCGCCTACCAGCAGTGGCTCCCCATACAGGCGAGGATGGCGGGCTGCGCGTCTGCATCGACGTACCAGGGCTCAACCAAGTCCCCTCCCTGGAGCGTCTCTGGCCCTCGTGAGTGGGGCGCTGCAGAGGTCCACCCCACAGCTACGTTCGCATGCCTTACGGCTTGCCGAGCGCGGCTGACACGTACCAGCGCCTCATGAGGGGCACCACGGAGGCGCAAGAGGCCAGGTGTTCCGCAGCCCTGGCGGAGATGGAGACGGTCCGCGAGCAGCCGCCAGCGCCTCCGGAGCCTCCCGAGGCCCCTGGGCCTGGGGGCTCATGAGGATCGGCTTCCGCAGCCCACCGAGTCTGCTGCACCCACACCCCTTCGTCTTCAACATCATCAGGTGACATCTTTCGAGTTTTACTTCCAGCTGGGAGCGCCCCCAGGGCTGCATTATTCCCAGGCCGCGTGGGTCCGTCCCTGCGGCGTGTATCCCTTTTTATTTCGCGTCGTTAGCTTACCTTGTTGGGGGCGCCCCTCGGGCTGCATGACCCCCCGAGTCGCTCGGGCCTGACCCAGTGATGTCCACATTCCCAGCATCTATTTGAACGAATCCACTCCTTCGTGGCTAATGTGTTTTACCTAGTTGCCTGCTCAGCTGACGCCAACTAACGGAGCTGCTCCCAAACGGCACGACGCTTGCGCATAGGTCCGTCCCTGCAACGCCGAAGAACCTGGATGGCTGAGCTCTGGCCGCGGCAGCCCCGCATAGCGTCACCTCGTCAAGCCTTCAGTGCCTCACTACCCCTCGGAAGCAACCGACGGCTGACTGTCAATTGTCATGGCAACCCTTTGTTTTCTGTATGATGGACCTGCAGGACCTCCTGAAGGAGCCGCGTCAGGCAAGGCTCTTGCGGTGTCTCCTCCGCTCTCGTCCGCGCGAACCGCTTGCACGTTAAAGGGGGGTGCCTAAGCATCGTGAATCAGGGCTCCTACTGGCTCTCCAGCCCTCACCCTCTGGCCTTGACCATGGCATCGCGACCTGGCATACCAGCGACGGCTGAGACTCGCTCGAGGGCCGGGACTCGAGGACGTAGAACAGAAAGGGGAGCAAAGGCGAGAGGGGAGAGACACACGAGGACCTCGCCGAGCAACCTCGCGCCTACCGATGCACGGACCCGGCGACACACCAGGGAGCGGCCCCTGATCCTCGAGATAAGTCATCACCCGAAAGTGCCAGCTATCATGGCACCATCCCCGCACCAAATGCTATCCCTTGTTAGCGACGCCGCTCCCCTTTCTCACCAAAAACGATGGCTGCTTGGGCGCCAAAGGGGACCTCCTGAGCATCGCGACTCAGGGGCTCTTACCAGACTCCGGGACGCTCACCTCCTGGCCTTGACCACGGCATCGCGACCTGGCATACCAGCGACGGCTGAAGCCGCCTTGGGACTGGGACCTGTCGGCGCAGAGCACCAAGCCCTCGCGAGGTTCGAAAGGGAGGACCGAGCTAAGACGGGATGAGCAACTCGCGCAATTCTACGACATGGGTTATATTAACGAAACAGAATCACAGGCACCTTACAAGCCCCCACGGGGCGCGGTTTTGGTTCCTCGCAGGGAACCGATCCTAAAGGGACGCAAACTACGCACATTCCTACAAAAGACGCCATCATCAACAGTGGGTCGTCAAGCATCGATGCCAACCCCATCCAGATCAGAGTCGGCGGCGGCCTGACGAGCCCGCCCTGCTCCAGGAGCGGCGCCGGCTCGTGGGCTCGTAGCTGTCGTCGCCCGTCTCCGGAGTCGCGAAGGGCTCGCCGGAATCGCTGGAACCTCCGACGTCTCCACCGCCTGAGGAGCCACCAAGGGAGCGGTTGGCGAGCCCAGTCTTCGTCGCAGCAGGGTCCCAGCCGCCTTCACCGGGGTAGCACTCCAGCCGGCGCCCGCTCGCATCGAAGACCTTGAAGAGCATCACCGAAGCGCCGTCGTAGTCCAAGTGGATCGCGAAGACGCCCCTTGTCCTGCAAACCCGGGCGATCTCTCTCCACCCCCGAGTTATGTAGACCTCGCCCGGGGCAACGACCGCGACCTCTGCCTCGGTCGCGAGGGTGCTGCAGCCAGAGCTCCAGGAGCTCCCCCTGCGGGATGATGGGGGCGAAGAAGGGAGGAAGGCGGATCCAAGACTGAAGAGGGATGGCGACGTGGAGCACAAACTCTTGGGAGGAGCCCTCGGTGTGGACCCCAGGGGGGACGACCCACACCTTCGTGACCCATCGGCACCGACGGCGGCGCCGCCCGTGGCGGTCAGCATCAGCTCCTTCGGGGCCCTCGACATGGGCGTACAATGGAAGCGGGGACCCCGGCGGCGCCCGCTCGCCCCAAGGCGTCGACACCACCTGAAGGGCCCCCCTCGTCCGGGCCATGGTGGACAAGCCATTTCTTCGGCGGGAGTGGGTCTGGTCCCTCTCGGGGAGCCTTTCCCTTCTCTGCCGTCAAGAACCGGCGGATCGGAGCCATCACGGCAAGACGGAGCGAGGATCGGGAAGAAGGAGAAGCAAGGAGGGATGGACTGGAAGAGCGCGCGGTGTCTCGTACTTATAGCCAGCGAAGGCCAACTGTCGACCTCCACGATCGCAGGTAATCATGACCCGTTTTTGCATGCAGGGACTTGTCCAATCCGTGCAGTTGCCGAGGCACCATGGGGAAGTGGAGACGCCCACGTCCAGTCAACCGCCACGCGGTGCCCAAGGCTGCAGGCTGTTAGGGCCCGCGGCGCTTGGCTCTTGCCCTTCCGCCTCCCTGCACGGCCAAGTCCGGGCGCGCCTTGGGCCCGGGGGCTACTATCGGTGTTTTGGGAACGGGGGTCCCCAGACTTGCCTGCCTGCGGCCTGCGGCGTGGCTCAAAGGGGGGCCCAGCACGGCCCATCTTCACCAACACAAAACCAAGACCCTCATGAGGGAACAAGCCTCGCGGGGCGGACGACGCGGAGCTTCCTCACGCATGGCCTCGTCAGGCTGGCTCATGAGGAGGCGGAGAGATCAAGGCGGGGTACCTCACGAGGTGCCCATGACGTGAGCCATGACGACCAAGGGCGCCAGGCGGGTGCCAGCCCGCGCAGCGTCCTCCTTTCCTCTTTGGTGCAAAGGGGGCAAGCACAGCCACGGAGTACCGAGGCGTCAGGCAAAGGTTGCCATTTCGGTGCAACGAGACCAAGACCAGGAGGACTACGAGACGGAGGTCACCATGGAGCCCAAGATGGCGTCATCACCAGAGCTTTGCGCGGGCGAAGACTACTTTTGTCAGGATAGTTGATACTTGCTGTCCCCCTTCAAATTAGCCCGCCATTGTTGGCTCCCTTCCCGCTCGATATTTGGGAAGAGGACCAGGGCCTCTATAAATAGGGCCAGCCACCCACATAGCGGGGGGCTGGTCGATCGGTTGGAAGCAGAGAGAGAAAGAGAGAGAGAGAGAGAGAGAGAGAGAGAGAGAGAAGGGTGACAGAACTCTTCCCCGCAGTTCATCACCCCAGCCAAGAACAGACCCTCGCGAGGCTGTTCTTCCTTGTATTGTTCATCATCACAAGCCCAAGAGGCAATCCACCAGACCACACACCGGAGTAGGGTATTACACCACAACGGTGGCCCGAACCAGTATAAACCTTGTGTCTCTTGTGTTGTTCTTTCCGTAGTTTAGATCCTAGCATGGCGGAGGGGTGCAGGTAGGTAGGAGGCGAAATCTCCGCACGCACCCCAGTGTTCGAACCTCAAGGGTCTGCCGGAACCCGAAATCTGACACATACCAAACCTACAAAACCCACTACCTGCTGATCTACCTCTTCAAGAACTTCACGTAACTTACTCAACTATGCTAGAGCCCATAATAGCTTGTGGCTGCACACGAAAGTTTCTAGCATGAATCATCTTAGTTCCCTTTGAGCTTGGGTGGCGGTCCATAGGAAGATCACACGGGTACCTCGGGATTTCCAAAAAAACAGACAACACTGGGTTCCCCAGGTGCCTCAATCCACCCAGTTGTTTGATTAAGTTGCCACCTTAAGTTGAACCATTAATTAACAATCTCACATCTGACATGAATTTCACTCAAACCCAAACCACGTCTACGAGCATAGCATAGCAATATAAGCAATACGTAGAAGTAACTCCCAAGGGTTTGAATGTAACAGGGCAATAGGTTCTACCTCAACAACTACTTCCCAACCCACAAGTTAATGACATCCTAATCTTGCAATGTTTGAGGATTGGAACTAATGCATAAAAACTGGGTAATAATGGGATATGATCAAAGTGTTACTTGCCTTGCTGACGATCCGCGAATCCTAGAGACTCGTAGTAACACGCTTCGCACTCCGGGAATTCTATCGCAAGCAAACAATAACATACATAACTAACAAGCAACGATGCAGCAGCAAAACTCAAATAAGAGAGGTTGACCAGAAAGTTCAAATTAAGAACTCCGGTTCGCAAAAAGAATCAAAACAAACGGAGCAACAAAACTCAAACGGCGAAAGAAAGAAGCTTCGTTTACTAATCTGAAACTAGGTCAAATTTTACAGTAGCAAAAACTTGTTTGAGTTGGTTAAATGGAAAGAGGGTTTCGAGACAAAACTCTAGGCGCTTGAATCGCCTGATTCCGTTAAACGAGCGAAAAGATAAACAAAAACTAAGATCGGATCAGCAATCACGATCAGAAAAATCGCGGAATAAATCCGATAAAAGAAAACTCATGAACAGACTAACGAACGAGCGTTCGTTAGCTGTAACTAACGGGCGAAAACCGTTCGTTAAAATGAACGTACGGACCAACGTCCACTAACTGGAAGAACCGAGAAAAACCGGTGAATCCAAAAAAACGGATCTAGGGTTTCTGAAAAAACTGAACGGTTTTTATAAAAAAACCAGCAGCGGGGCGCGGCGGCTACCTCCGGTGAGAGAGCTCCGGCGAGGCAGGGCAGCGGCTCGCGAGGGCGGCGGCGCTAGGCGGCGGCGAGCGCGGGCGGCGGCGGTTGCGCGAGGCGGCGGCGGCTGCGGGCGGCAGGGTTGGCGGCGGCGGTGGTGGTGTTGGGGCGGGGGTGGTGGCGTATATAAAGGGGCGGGGGCGACGACTTGGAGGAGGGGGCAAGGCGCGGCGGAGGCGGAGTCCAACTCGGACTCCGGTCCGAGTGGCGGCGGCGGCCTGGCGCAGCTGGGCCTTAGGCCCAGTCGGCGCGGAACCTTTTTTTTAAACTTCGCCGACCGAAATAAAATCCTAGAAAAAAATAAATGAAAACCTAAAAATGCAAAAACAATTTTTCACCGTCTAAATAAAATATTTAGAACAAGATGAACATTTTCTTGGACCGAAAATGCAATTTTGAAAAAACATGCAATTTTTCTAATGTAAATAAAATCTGAATAAAATCCAATAAAAATAAATTTAATGATTTTAATATTTTTCCTCCAATATTTCATTTATTTTGGAGAAGTCATATTATCTCCTCTCTTTAACTTTTTATGTGAAATATTTTTCGGAGAGAAATAATTAAAATCAAATCCTCTTTTCATTATTTGATAAAAGAATCAAATATGAAGACCGGGAAATCTCCAACTCTCTCCGAGGGTCCTTGAGCTGCTTAGGATTTCGAGGATTACGGAACGGAAAAGCAATAAAACATGATATGCATGGATGATCTATGTATAGCTTTCCAAATTGAAAATTTGGGATGTTACAACGGGAGGGTATGACAAAAGATGTCATGCAAGTTCTTTTCCATAAGCACGTATGACTATATTCGGAATACATGCCTACATTACATTGATGAACTGGAGCTAGTTCGGTGTCACCCTAGGTTATGACTGTTACATGATGAACCGCATTCGGCATAATTCTCCATCACTGATCCATTGCCTACGAGCTTTCCATATATTGTTCTTCGCTTATTTACTTTTCCATTACTATTGCTATCATCACTACAAAATACCAAAAACATTACTTTTACTATCATTATCTTTTGCTACCGTTACCACTACTATCATATTACTTTGCTACTAAACACATTGCTGCAGATATTAAGTTTTCAGGTGTGGTCGAATTGACAACTCAGCTGGTAATACTTGAGAATATTCTTTGGCTCCCCTTGTGTCAAATCAATAAATTTGGGTTGAATACTCTACCCTCGAAAATTGTTGCGATCCCCTATACTTGTGGGTTATCTCAAGCGTGCATAGAGTTGTATCGGTGGTCGATAGAACTTGAGGGAATATTTGTTCTACCTTTAGCTCCTCGTTGGGCTCGACACTCTTACTTATCGAAAGGGGCTACAGTTGATCCCCTATACTTGTGGGTTATCTGGGCATCTTCGCCAGACGCGGGATGACCGGTTATTCAGGCAGCGGAGCCGGACACTGGATCCGTTTCGCCCTCTCCATCCAGTCCTGAAAGGGCAATGATAAACTCAGACATCATCTATAACGCCCCACATGTAACCGTCCCCAATTGTACTCCGACTCATGCCGTTTCCGGCATTAAGTTATATTTAATTCTCGGGTTCGGGTATGTGCCTCCGTGTGTTGTTTTGTTTTTCGTGCATCTCATATCATGTCGTCACGCGCATTGCATTTGCATACATGTTCATCTCATGCATTCAAGCTTTTTCCCCGTTGTCCGTTTTGCATTCCGGCGCTTCGTTCTCCTCCGGTGGCCATTTCTAGCTTTCTTTCGTGTGTGGGGATTAAACATTTCCGGATTGGGCCGAGACTTGCCATGCGGCCTTGGTTTACTACCGGTAGACCGCCTGTCAAGTTTCGGGTCATTTGGACTTGTTTGATACTCCAACGGTTAACCGAAGGACCGAAAAGGCCTCGTGTGTGTGCAGCCCAACACCCCTCCATTTTGGCCCAAAACCCACCAAACTCAGCTCCATCGTCTCGGTCGTTCGATCACGATCGTGTGGGCGAAAACCGCACCTCATTTGCACTCTCCTAGCTCCCTCTAGGTCTATAAATAGACCCCCCCCCCCCCGAAATTCGGATCTCTCCCCCTCCGAAACCCTAAATTTCCCGTCCGCGCGCCGGACACGTCCGCCCGGCGCCGGACACATCGCCGCCGCCCGGCCCGCGCCAGTGGCAAGCTGCCACGTGGCACCCGGCCGCCGTCCCCGCCGCCGGCCCGGAAAGCCCATCCGGGGCCCCCGCGGCCCAGATCCGGGGCGCCGCCCCGCGCCTCCGTCCTCCCCGCGTCCGGTGGCCACGCCGCCGCACCGCGGCCGTGACGCCTCGCCGCCCCGCCGCGGATATTCAACGCCGGCCACCTCGGCCGCCTCGCCTCCTCGCTGCCCGAGGCGGCCTCGCCCCGCGCTGCCAACTCCCATGCGTCCTCCGCCGCCTCTTCGGGTCGGGTCCGGTGGGGATCCGGCGCCCCACCTCGCCGGACTTCGTCCCGGCCACCTCCCCGGTGATCCCCGGCTTCCTCCTCCTCTCCGACGCCGTCGGGCGTCCCGGCGAGCTACAGTGCGCGAGATCGGATCGGGGGCGCGCTGCTACAGTAAACCCTAGCGCCCCCGTTGACTTTTCCCTCTCCCATTATCTTTTTCGTGCTACTTTGACCGCTTATATCTCCTCATCCGTAGCTCCGTTTTGGGCGTATGATATGTCAAAATCTTCGTCTCGACGAGTACATCATTTCATTCCATTGCATCATTTGCATTTGAGGTCATCTTGTTGCCCAAAATGCTGCTGGAAGGAGGCATGTTGAGTTAAACTGCAGATCCGTTAATCCAACATGCACTTTTGTCATTTTTACCATATTTAATCCGTGCATGATATGCCTGTGCCCCTTTGGGATGAATTGTTAAGCATGTTGTCTTATTTCCAGAGGTGCCTTCCATGTATTTTTAGGATGTGAGTGTTGTCTTGTGCAAGCTTGCGAAGAGGGCTACCTGAGATTACCGATTTCAGGGACTTAGTGATTTTCACTAAGTCTGGGCCGTTTTAGTTCACGATGCTATATGTCCGGCTTGTTTCCTAGTGATCCGTGCCTCTTTTGAGGATGACCAGTAAGAGTGATTTGTTATGCTTGTTGTGTTTAATCCATCCATGTCTTTACTTGTTATGTTGGAGCACCCTAGGTTGACTCAATCAAGCTCAACTTTTGGATAGTTGCTGTTTTGGGCAGATCGTTAACTCTTTTGCGATTTTGCCGGAGTGATTGCTAGTGATCCATGCATGCTATGCCATTGTTCTTGCCATGTATAGCTAGAATTTTGTGCCTTCTTAATGGATATATGCTTGCCTTGCCATGACTTGCACCGTAGTGAGAGCATCGAGCTCGTTTACATGCCACCGTGAGTTATTATTTCAGCATGTCCCAGTTTTCACTAAGTCTGAAAATTGATTGTGTTTCATCGATGTTCGTGTGCTCGGTAGAGTATTTTGTGAACCCTTTTGGCCCCAGGTCATTTTGGGTGTTTTGTTAAGCTTGTTGAGTAGCTCCATGCCATGATCTTACTTGCCATGTTCAGGTTTTCCTTCATGTTGTTTTACTGCTCCGAAGAGGGCATCGTGGTCTGAAATTTCAGACTAGCGTTAATTTCGCTAAGTCTGAAATCTGTTTTGCTTATTCAGTTTTGTCATGCTTGTTTGAAGCCCTTAATGGATGAATTTGCCTATGCCTCAGTCATGATGATTTGTTAAGATTGATGAGTACATCACTTCCATGTAATTTGTTTTCATGTTGGGTGGCTGTATCATGTTCATTTTGATGCATTTAGGAGCCTACTTGCTGTAAATCGCAGATCGGTTCGTTTAGTAAATCGCTTGCCATTTCTTAACCGTAGCTCCGATTGCCATGATCTTTATATCGTTTTCAGGGGATTTCTTTCCCTCTATCCAGTGGCACACTTGGATTTCCAAGTTGAGGCCAGGTTCATGCATTTCCTGTTACATGTTGCATTCTTGCATCCCGCATCGCATCCCGCATAGCATATCATCTTTGCATCTTATTGGTTGCCTTTGCACGTGGTTGATTGTATCCTTGTTGCTTGTTTGTGTTGTTGGGTAGAGCCGGGAGACGAGTTCGCTAACGAGGAGCCCGTTGAGTTTGCTTTTGAGGATCCAGTCAATTCTGACAACTGTGCAGGCAAGATGATCACACCCTTGAAATCACTACTATCTTTGCTATGCTAGTATGCTCGCTCTTTTGCTTTGCCAATGCTACGATGCCTACCACTTGCTTGTCAACCTCCCAATTGTCATGATTGAGCCTCTAACCCACCTTTGTCCTAGCAAACCATTGATTGGCTATGTTACCGCTTTGCTCAGCCCTTCTTATAGCGTTGTTAGTTGCAGGTGAAGATTGGAGCCGTTCCTTATTGGAACCTTTTTTACTTGTTGGGATATCATTATATTGCTATGTTATCTTTACTCATCTATATACTTGGTAAAGGGTGGAAGGCTCGGCCTCTCGCCTATTGTTTTGTTCCACTCTTGCCGTCCTAGTTTCCGTCATATCGGTGTTATGTTCCCGGATTGTTGCGTCCCTTACGCGGTTGGGCTATAATGGGAACCCCTTGATAGTTCGCCTTGATTAAAACTTTCCAGCAATGCCCAACATTGGTTTTACCATTTGCCACCTACCGTTTTTTCCCTTGGGTTTCCGGAGCCCGAGGGTCATCTTTATTTTAGCCCCCCATGGGCCAGTGCTCCTCTGAGTGTTGGTCCGAACTAGAGCCCCTTGCAGCGCCACCTCGGGGGAACCCGAGGGCTGGTTTTAGTGGTACGGATTGCTTATCTGAGTGTGCCCTGAGAAAGAGATATGTGCAGCTCCTATCGGGATTTGTCGGCGCATTCGGGCGGTGTTGCTGGACTAGTTTTGACCTGTCGGATCATCTTGTTGTACCGGGATACCGAGTCTGATCGGTGGGTCCTGGGTGGAGGTCTATTCCTTCGTTGACCGTGAGAGCTTGTTATGGGCTAAGTTGGGACCCCCCTGCAGGGATTGATCTTTCGAAAGCCGTGCCCGCGGTTATGGGCAGATGGGAATTTGTTAATGTCCGGTTGTAGACAACTTGAATTTAATTAATTAAAATGAATCAACTGCATGTGTTGCCGTGATGGCCTCTTCTCGGCGGAGTCCGGGAAGTGGACACGGCGTTGGAGTTATGTTTGCGTAGTCTGCTCTATGTAGTTTCCGCTCGTGCTTTGCCTTCTCTTCTCGCTCTCCTTTGCGAATAGGTTAGCCACCAGATATGCTAGTCGCTTGCTGCAGCTCCACTCACATTACCCCCTTCCTTACCTATTTAGCTTAAATAGTCCTGATCACGAGGGTGCGAGATTGCTAAGTCCTTGTGGCTCACAGATTACTATTACACCAGATGCAGGGACCGATGATACCCCTCCGGATGGCGCGTTCGAGCTGAAGTGGGAGTACGACGAGGACTCTCAGCGATACTATGTCTCTTTTCCGGATGATCAGTAGTGGTGCCCGCTCGGGGTTCGATTCAGGGTTTAGTCGCATGTTGGGGAGTCTTTTCTGTTTTGGCGCCGTAGTCGGGCCATGAGTGTTTGTATGATGGATGCTATTTATGTACCTTGATGTGACGTGGCGAGTGTAAGCCAACTATTATTATTATTCCCCTTTATATTATTATGTACATGGGTTGTGTGAAGATTGCCTCACTTGCGACATATGCCTTCAATGCGATTATGCCTCTAAGTCGTGCCTCGACACGTGGGAGATATAGTCGCATCGAGGGTGTTACAAGTTGGTAATCAGAGCCTTCCCCGACCTTAGGAGCCCCATTGCTTGATCGTTTCTAGCAGCCGAGTTGTGTCTAGAAAAATGTTTTGAGTCCTTAGGAATTATATATCGGAGAGCTTAGGAATTCTTTTTACTTCCCAGTCTCCTCATCGCTCTGGTAAGGCATCCTGACGTAGAGTTTTGACTCTTCTCTTCTCAAATTTCACTAAAAAAAATTTTTAGGATCACGCGAGTATCTTAGTTTTGTTCCGATGGCTTATGATGAGAATACTGTCTTGGTGCCTCCTGTCAGGGGTTTAGTGGAAGTGTCCCGGGGAGTTGAGCTCTGAGGTGTTGTCATCATAATTCTATCGTTGCAATTCTGGCATACTTGAGATATGTGCGCGACATCGAAAATCTCCTTTATGCAGTTCGTTGGTGAGATAACCTCGACGCCACCCAGTACTGGGGCGGGAGTTCGGGAGTATCGCCATAACTTGTATAACGGATGCTTTTCGAAGGTTGAGATAGATGGTTTCCGAAGGTTTCTTGGTTATGTGTTGAAGGATGGATGCAGCTGGATGTAGGATTTGCTAGCTTGGGTGAGATATTATGCTTCCCCTGTATCCTCAACACCTGATTGCATAACCAGAAAGTTTCGGGAATTTCATAGGTGGGAATTCAAGTAGCCTTAGGATATCTTTCCAACAGATGTGTGATATGAAATTGGGGTTCGACGTCTAGTGGTTCGCCTATTCACGGTCTTTTTTACAGTGGCCTCGTTGTGTCTTAAAGAGTCCTTGGCTATGCTGACTCGGGGACGCTTCGTATGTCATGTGCACTGCCTTGTACATGATGGTGCTGTACGGTCGAGCCCGTGTAGGTCCTACCACGAACACTTCGGACGAAATTTCTATCATGTGTTTGTTCCGGCTTATTCCGCAAGCCAACCCTTGGTTTTATTTCGAGTTGTGGTATTCGTTCTTCTTCGACGTCATATGTTGATTCCATCCCTCGTTGATGTACCCCTCTTCTACCTGATTCTTCGTGGCTTCGCAATTTAGGAATATGTGACCACTTCAAGAGAAGTGCATTCGTTCATTTTTGTTCGGATGTGAAGACTTATGTTGCAATTTTCATTCCGTTGGATTCACCTTCTATATTTTCTCTATTTGTGTGCTAATGGTGGTCAACCTCTTCAGGATGGCTCCCGCTAAGAGCACCCGTCAGAACCAGAATCAAGATCCTCCGCCACCTCCGCCTCCTCCGGAAGCATGGCAGGCTGTGATGGCTGCTACTAATGCAAATACTCAGCTGATCATGCAAATCATCCAAGAGCGGAATCAAAGCAGTCAAGCGAATCAAGGCAACAACCAGAACCAGTTTGCAACTCTGAATCAGTTCCTCGCAAATGGTCCAAAGACGTTCAGTAACAGCGTTGAGGCTATCGATGCTGATGATTGGTTAGTCGATCTGGGCAAGCATTTTGAATGTAGCAACGTCAGACCTGAAGATTTCGTCAAGTTCGCGTCTTTCCAGCTCAAGGATCAGGCCGCAGAGTGGTTTCAGCAGTACCGGGATTCCAGAGGTGGACGTTTGATCACTTGGGATGATTTCCGTCGTGATTTTCGGGCTCATCACATTCCTCAAAGTGTGACTGAAAGCAAACGTGAAGAATTCCGCAATCTGAAGCAAGGTTCTTTGTCTGTCTATGATTACAACAAGTTGTTCCAGAAGCTCGCCCGTTTTCCAAGCAGGATGTTCCTGATGAGAAGAGCATGATCTATCAGTTCAGGGGTGGTCTTCGTGAAGAAATTCAGCTCGCTCTTGTCCTCTTCGAGCCGCTGAGATACGATGAGTTCTACAACATGGCACTGAAGCAAGAGGCTGCTCAGCTCAGGTGTGATGCTTCCAAGAAGCAAGTCAGAGACACTTCGTCTTCGTCCTCTATTCAAGTGGCCAAGCAACAGAAGTCTTGGCTTCCTCCTCCTCCGTTTCGTCAGCCGTTTCAGCAGAAGAGCAATGGTGGCAGTGGTTCATCCCACCCACCCAACCCAGGCTTTCAGAACAAGACTTCGTCTCAAGCTCCAAGATCGAGTGCTCCGTACCACCGTCCGCTCTCAGAGGTCACGTGCAACAAGTGCCAACAGAAGGGTCACTACGCCAACAAGTGTTTCAACCAGAGGCGTCTTCCTCCTCCTTCTCCTGTCAGATCGGCAAGTACAGCTGTGGTCAAGCATAACCCCAAGTCCGCCAAGGTCAACTTGATGAACGCAGCTCAGGCAGAGGATTCGTCAGATGTGATCATGGGTAACCTTCCTGTTAACGATATTCCTGCAAGGGTTCTTTTTTACACTGGTGCATCACATTGTTTTATGTCGAGACCTTTTGCATCTAAGCATGATTTTGTTACTCAAGTGTTGTCGAGACCATTGGCTATCGTTTCTCCGGCCCGTCAAATGACATCTCGAGTATGTGTTCCGGATGTTACTATCACTTTGGGCGATCATAAGTTCTTGGCTTCTCCAAATGTTCTCGGCGATTCTGATATCGACCTCATTCTTGGGATGGACTGGCTCTCTAAACACAAGGCTCACCTCGATTGTGCAGCCAGGCAGATTCAACTGACTCATTCCTCTGAAGATGTCATTGTTTTTGCTGCTCGGGATAATACCATCCGGTTATTCTCTCTCAATGAAAAGGGTGAATTGGATGCTATTTCGCAGATTCTGGTTGTTTGTGAGTATCAAGATGTCTTCCCTGAAGAACTCCCAGGCATGCCTCCAAACCGGCCGGTTGAATTCGTTATTGAACTTGAGCCCGGTACGGAACCGGTGTGCAAACGGCCTTACAAGCTCGGCCCCGAAGAGTTGAAGGAGTCGAAGAAACAGCTCGATGTGCAGGAAAGGATGGGTCTCATTCGGCCTAGTACTTCTCCGTGGGGTTGTGGTGTTCTTTTTGTGAAAAAGAAGGATGGAACGGACTGACTTTGTGTTGATTATCGTCCATTGAACAAGAAGACCATCAAGAACAAATATCCACTTCCCAACATTAATGAGCTATTCGAACAACTCAAGGGTGCTCAAGTATTCTCCAAGCTTGATCTCCGTATGGGTTATCATCAAATTCGCATTCGTGAACAAGATATTCCAAAGACGGCGTTCAGAACAAGCTATGGGTCATATGAATACACAGTTATGTCTTTTGGCCTCGCTAATGCTCCTCCGACGTTCTCTCGCATGATGAACTTCATCTTCAACCCCTACACCAACGACTTTGTTTTGGTCTATCTCGACGACATCCTGGTTTTCTCGAAGAACAAGGAAGATCATGCCAAACACTTGCGTTTGGTTCTTGACAAGCTAAGGGAACATCAATTCTATGCCAAGTTCTCTAAGTGTGAGTTTTGGCTCGATGAAGTTCTTTATCTTGGTCATATTATCTCTGCCAAGGGCATTTCCGTGGATCCTGAGAAGGTGTCTGCAATTGTTAATTGGGAACCTCCTCAGAATGTGAAGCAACTCCGTAGCTTCCTCGGTCTTGCAAGTTATTGCCGAAGATTCGTCAAAAACTTCTCCAAGATTGCGAAGCCTCTCTCAAATCTTCTTTAGAAGCACGTCAAGTACGTTTGGTCTCCGGAGTGTGATGTTTCTTTCAACGCTTTGAAAGAGAAATTGATCACTGCTCCAGTTCTAACTCCGCCTGATGAAGCCAAGCCGTACGAGGTCTTTTGTGATGCCTCTCTCCAAGGTCTCGGTGCAGTACTGATGCAAGAGAAGAAAGTTGTTGCTTATACCTTTCGCCAGTTGAAGCCAAATGAGAAGAACTACCCCACTCATGATCTTGAGTTGGCGGCAGTGGTGCATGCATTGTTGACTTGGAGACATCTTCTCTTGGGAAGGAAAGTGGACATTTTCACTGATCACAAAATTCTCAAGTACATCTTCACTCAGCCTAATCTCAACCTCAGGCAGACTCGATGGGTCGAAATGATTCAAGAGTACAATCCGAGTATCGAGTATACTCCAGGCAGGGCTAATGTGATTGCTGACGCTTTGAGCAGGAAAGCATATTGCAACAGTCTGATTCTCAAGCCTTATCAACCCGAGCTTTGTGAAGCCTTCCGCAAACTTAATCTGCAAGTTGTTCCTCAAGGTTTCCTCGCCAACCTTCAAGTTTCTCCTACCTTGGAAGACCAGATTCGCCAAGCCCAGCTTCTTGATGCTATGGTGAAAAAGGTGAAGATTGGTATTGCAAAGAGTCAGTCCAAGTACAAGTGCTACCGACTTGATGACAAGGACACTCTCTTCTTCGAGGATCGAATTGTTGTGCCCAAAGGTGAACTTCGTAAAGTGATCATGAATGAGGCTCACAACTCTCTCCTCTTCATCCACCCTGGGAGCTCGAAGATGTATCAAGACCTGAAGCAAACTTATTGGTGGACTCGAATGAAGCGCGAGATCGCTCAATTCATGAATGAATGTGATGTCTGCAGAAGAGTGAAAGCAGAACACCAAAGGCCAGCAGGTCTCCTCCAACCTCTCGCCATTCCAGAATGGAAGTTTGACCACATTGAAATGGACTTCGTGACTGGGTTTCCTAAGTCCAAGCGTGGCAATGATGCTAAATTTGTTGTCATCGACAAGCTCACAAAAGTGGCTCATTTCTTGCCTATCAAAGAGTCAATCACTGCAGCTCAATTGGCGGAGCTCTACACCTCTCGCATTGTCTCTCTGCACGGTATTCCTCAAGTGATATCTTCAGACCATGGCAGCATCTTTACCTCCAAGTTCTGGGATTCTTTTCAGAAGGCCATGGGCACCAACATTCGCTTCAGCACTGCTTTCCACCCTCAAACAAGCGGTCAAGTCGAGCGTGTCAACCAGATTCTTGAAGATATGCTCAGGGCTTGTGTTATCTCCTTCGGCATGAAGTGGGAGGATTGCCTTCCTTATGCTGAATTCTCGTACAGCAACAGTTTCCAAGCAAGCTCCGGCAAGGCCCCGTTTGAAATTCTGTATGGTAGGAAGTGTCGTACACCTCTCAACTGGTCTGAAACCGGTGAACGTCAGCTGCTGGGTAATGACCTGATCACAGAGGCAGAAGAAATGTGCAAGGTCATTCGTGATAACCTCAAAGCAGCCCAATCTCGTCAGAAGAGCTACTATGACAGCAAGCACCGTGATTTGGCTTTCGAGATCGGAGATCATGTCTACCTCCGCGTCTCTCCTATGAAAGGGACTCGTCGCTTCGGTATCAAAGGGAAGCTTGCCCCAAGATACATCGGGCCTTTCAAGATCGTCAGCAAGAGAGGCGACCTCGCCTATCAACTCGAGCTTCCTGCAACCTTCGCCAATGTTCACGATGTGTTCCACGTCTCGCAACTCCGTAAGTGCTTCAAGACGCCTGAGCGCACCGTCAACTTCGAGGACATTGAGCTCCAAGAAGATCTCTCCTACCGTGAGCACCCAGTTGCAATCCTTGAAGAGACTGAACGCAAAACTCGCAACAAGTCAATCAAGTTTCTCAAAGTTAAGTGGTCACACCATTCCGACCGTGAAGCTACCTGGGAACGCGAGGATCACCTCCGTTCTGAGTACCCGGAGTTCTTTCAGTCCTAGATCTCGGGACGAGATCTTTTCGTAGTGGTGGAGTGTTGTAACGCCCCACATGTAACCGTCCCCAATTGTACTCCGACTCATGCCGTTTCCGGCATTAAGTTATATTTAATTCTCGGGTTCGGGTCTGTGCCTCCGTGTGTTGTTTTGTTTTTCGTGCATCTCATATCATGTCGTCACGCGCATTGCATTTGCATACATGTTCATCTCATGCATTCGAGCTTTTTCCCCGTTGTCCGTTTTGCATTCCGGCGCTTCGTTCTCCTCCGGTGGCCATTTCTAGCTTTCTTTCGTGTGTGGGGATTAAACATTTCCGGATTGGGCCGAGACTTGCCATGCGGCCTTAGTTTACTACCGGTAGACCGCTTGTCAAGTTTCGGGTCATTTGGACTTCGTTTGATACTCCAACGGTTAACCGAGGGACCGAAAAGGCCTCGTGTGTGTGCAGCCCAACACCCCTCCATTTTGGCCCAAAACCCACCAAACTGAGCTCCATCGTCTCGGTCGTTCGATCACGATCGTGTGGGCGAAAACCGCACCTCATTTGGACCTTCCTAGCTCCCTCTAGGTCTATAAATAGACCCCCCCCCCCGAAATTCGGATCTCTCCCCCTCCGAAACCCTAAATTTCCCCTCCGCGCGCCGGACACGTCCGCCCGGCGCCGAACACATCGCCGCCGCCCGGCCCGCGCCAGTGGCAAGCTGCCACGTGGCACCCGGCCGCCGTCCCCGCCGCCGGCCCGGAAAGCCCATCCGGGGCCCCCGCGGCCCAGATCCAGGGCGCCGCCCCGCGCCTCCGTCCTCCCCGCGTCCGGTGGCCGCGCCGCCGCACCGCGGCCGTGACGCCTCGCCGCCCCGCCGCGGATCTTCAACGCCGGCCACCTCGGCCGCCTAGCCTCCTCGCCGCCCGAGGCGGCCTCGCCCCGCGCCGCCAACTCCCAGGCGTCCTCCGCCGCCTCTTCGGGTCGGGTCCGGTGGGGATCCGGCGCCCCACCTCGCCGGACTTCGTCCCGGCCACCTCCCCGGCGATCCCCGGCTTCCTCCTCCTCTCCGACGCCGT
Source organism: Triticum monococcum (assembly GCA_034509565.1). Lineage (NCBI taxonomy): Eukaryota > Viridiplantae > Streptophyta > Magnoliopsida > Poales > Poaceae > Triticum > Triticum monococcum. The sequence continues at coordinate 74,667,297 of CM067843.1, forward strand.
CGGGCGTCCCGACGAGCTACAGTGCGCGAGATCGGATCGGGGGCGCGCTGCTACAGTAAACCCTAGCGCCCCCGTTGACTTTTCCCTCTCCCATTATCTTTTTCATGCTACTTTGACCGCTTATATCTCCTCATCCGTAGCTCCGTTTTGGGCGTATGATATGTCAGAATCTTCGTCTCGACGAGTACATCATTTCATTCCATTGCATCATTTGCATTGGAGGTCATCTTTTTGCCCAAAATGCTGCTGGAAGGAGGCATGTTGAGTTAAATTGCAGATCCGTTAATCCAACATGCACTTTTGTCATTTTTGCCATATTTAATCCGTGCATGATATGCCTGTGCCCCTTTGGGATGAATTGTTAAGAATATTGTATTCTTTCCAGAGGTGCCTTCCATGTATTTTTAGGATGTGTGTGTTGTCTTGTGCAAGCTTGCGAAGAGGGCTACCTGAGATTACCGATTTCAGGGACTTAGTGATTTTCACTAAGTCTGGGCCGTTTTAGTTCACGATGCTATATGTCCGGCTTGTTTCCTAGTGATCCGTGCCTCTTTTGAGGATGATCAGTAAGAGTGATTTGTTATGCTTGTTGTGCTTAATCCATCCATGTCTTTACTTGTTATTTTGGAGCACCCTAGGTTGACTCAATCGAGCTCGACTTTTGGATAGTTGCTGTTTTGGGCAGATCGTTAACTCTTTTGCAATTTTGCCGGAGTGATTGCTAGTGATCCATGCATGCTATGCCATTGTTCTTGCCATGTCTAGCTAGCATTTTGTGCCTTCTTAATGGATATATGCTTGCCTTGCCATGACTTGCACCGTAGTGAGAGCATCGAGCTTGTTTACATGCCACCGTGAGTTATTATTTCAGCATGTCCCAGTTTTCACCAAGTCTGAAAACTGATTGTGTTTCATCGATGTTTGTGTGCTCGGTAGAGTATTTTGTGAACCCTTTTGGCCCCAGGTCATTTTGGGTGTTTTGTTAAGCTTGTTGAGTAGCTCCATGCCATGCTCTTACTTGCCATGTTCAGGTTTTCCTTCATGTTGTTTTACTGCTCCGAAGAGGGCATCGGGATTTGTCGGCGCATTCGGGCGGTGTTGCTGGACTAGTTTTAACCTGTCGGATCATCTTGTTGTACCGGGATACCGAGTCTGATCGGTGGGTCCTGGGTGGAGGTCTATTCCTTCGTTGACCGTGAGAGCTTGTTATGGGCTAAGTTGGGACCCCCCCTGCAGGGATTGATCTTTCGAAAGCCGTGCCCGCGGTTATGGGCAGATGGGAATTTGTTAATGTCCGGTTGTAGACAACTTGAATTTAATTAATTAAAATGAATCAACTTCGTGTGTTGCCGTGATGGCCTCTTCTCGGCGGAGTCCGGGAAGTGGACACGGCGTTGGAGTTATGTTTGCGTAGTCTGCTCTATGTACTTTCCGCTCGTGCTTTGCCTTCTCTTCTCGCTCTCCTTTGCGAATAGGTTAGCCACCAGATATGCTAGTCGCTTGCTGCAGCTCCACTCACATTACCCCTTCCTTACCTATTTAGCTTAAATAGTCTTGATCGCGAGGGTGCGAGATTGCTGAGTCCTTGTGGCTCATAGATTACTATTACACCAGATGCAGGGACCGATGATACCCCTCCGGATGGCGCGTTCGAGCTGAAGTGGGAGTACGACGAGGACTCTCGGCGATACTATGTCTCTTTTCCGGATGATCAGTAGTGGTGCCCGCTCGGGGTTCGATTCAGGGTTTAGTCGCATGTTGGGGAGTCTTTTCTGTTTTGGCACCGTAGTCGGGCCATGAGTGTTTGTATGATGGATGCTATTTATGTACCTTGATGTGACGTGGTGAGTGTAAGCCAACTATTATTATTATTCCCCTTTATATTATTATGTACATGGGTTGTGTGAAGATTGCCTCACTTGCGACATATGCCTTCAATGCGATTATGCCTCTAAGTCGTGCCTCGACACGTGGGAGATATAGTCGCATCGAGGGTGTTACATCATCCTCGAAACGATTAAGTTGGGGATACATCAAAAATTACATACCTTGCTGGCGGGGTGTTTACAATTGTGACCACGGTCTGAATCCATGGCCGGTGGCTTCTCATTGCCCTTAAAAAGTAGCTTCCAGGCATCTTCGTGGGTGGTTTCGAAGAGCTTCACCAAGGTTTGATGCTTCTTCGGATTAAAATCCCATAGAGGGCGACTTCTGCGCTGGCAGGGAAGAATCCAGCGAACTAGCATCACCTGGATTACATCGACTAGCTTCACATCCTTGGCTATCATGCTCTGGACGCACATCTGCCACGCTATCGGCTCATTGGGCGAGCACCAGTCCGGACTCTTCTCGACCCAGGAGGTGAGTCGCATGGGAGCACCGGGGCAGAATTCAACATCCGTGGCCTAGGTGGTGCCGCGGGGTTCTGTGATGTAGAACCATTGTCTCTGACACTCCTTTACTGTCTCCACAAAAGTGCCTTTCAGCCAGGAGACGTTGGGTAGCTTGCTCACCATGGCTCCTCCGCACTCCACGTGCTGGCTGTCCACCACCTTTGGCTTCACGTTGAAGACTTTGAGCCACAACCCGAAGTGGGTTTGGATGCGGAGGAAGGCCTCACACATGATGATAAACGCCAAAGTGTTGAGGAAGGAATTCGGGGACAGATCATGGAAATCTATCCCGTAATAATACATCAGCCCGTGGATGAAAGGGTGGAGTGGAAACCCTAGCCCGCAGAAGAAATGGGGGATGAACACTACCCTCTCGGTGGGCTTCGGCTTGGGGACGACTTGTCCCTCGGTCGACAGGCGGTGAGCGATCTCCTTCGCCAAAAATCCGGCCGCCCGAAGCTCAGTAATGTCCTCCTCCTTGACGTAGGAGACCATCCACTTGCCCTGGCCTCCGGATCCGGACATGGTTGCTTGAGTGGAAAGGAGATGAGAACTTGGGCACTAGAGCTCGAGATTGGAAAGGCGGAGACAGAGAGAGGGCGTGAGAGAGGAAGAGGGAATCCTTATCCCCTTATAAAGGCAACGAATATTAAACGCCTCCTCGCTCGCCTTAAGATTCGCCTATTCCCAAGGGCTGTATAAACGGCATGGTTGGGTTACCCATACCCGCATTGATGAGAATCCCGTGATAATGGGACGATCTCTCCTTTGACAAGACGTGCCAATGGCAACCGCGTCTCGGGACGTGGGGCGTCGAAACATGAAAGCGGTTTCGAATTATGGCCGGTCAGACGTAATATCGTGCTGCGAAAAAGTTGTCAGCGGATGGAATTCATGTAAGAATATATTCTCTCTGCGGTTGTGTATGGTGTGTGTGACAGGTCCTGATACCATCATCGCATCCGAAGACTATCTTGAAGTTCGGATAGAAGGGACCCGGCCTTGCAATGCCGAAGACAATCTGCGCGCCGGACTCCTCGTCATTGAAGCCAAGTTCAGGGGCTACCGAGGGAGTCCTAGACTAAGGGGTCCTCGGGCATCCGGCCTGTTATACATGGGCCGGACTGATGGGCTGTGAAGACATGAAGGCCGAAGACTGTACCCGTGTCCAGATTGGACTCTCCTTGGCATGGAAGGCAAGCTTGGCGACCGACTATGAAGATTCCTTCTTATGTAACCGACTCTATGTAACCCTAGACCCCCCCCCCCCCCCGGTGTCTATATAAACCGGAGGGGTTAGTACGGAAAGGACATTCATTACCATAGTCATACAAGCTAGGCTTCTAGGGTTTAGCCATTACGATATCGTGGTAGATCAACTCTTGTACTACTCATATTCATCAAGATCAATCAAGCAGAAAGTAGGGTATGACCTCCATAGAGAGGGCCCGAACCTGGGTAAACATCGTGTCCCCCGTCTCCTGTTACCATCGATCCTAGACGCACAGTTCGGGACCCCCTACCCGAGATCCACCGGTTTTGACACCGACAGTCACAAGTCCGACGCTCTTGCCACACTCACCGCCTTTTACCCCTACATCACCACACAGTTTGGTCATCCTATTCTTGCCATACAAAATGATAACGGAAAAGAGTTCGACAACGTTGCCGTCCATAATCTCCTCACTTCTCACGGCATCATTTTTTGCCTCACTTGCCCCTACATGTCACATTAGAATGGCCGCGCCGAGCGCATCATCCGCACTCTTAATGAGTGTGTCCGCACGTTGCTCTTCCACTCCAACGTGCCTCCTCGGTTCTGGACGGACGCTCTTGCCACCGACAGGCTCCTCATTAACATTCACTTGTGTTGTCCTCGCTGGAACTATGCTCCCCACCAGCTCGTCTTCGTTGCGGTTCCATCTTATGATGGCACATTTTTGGGTGTCTCTGTTATCCGAGCACCGCGTCGACCACCCCTCACAAACTCGCTCCCCGGTCAGTTCCTTGCTTCCTTCTCGGTTACCCTCTAATACGTCTCCAACGTATCTATAATTTCTGATTGTTCCATGCTATTATATTATCTGTTTTGGATGTTTATGGCCGTTATTATACACTTTTATATCATTTTTGGGACTAACCTATTAACCCAGAGCCCAGTGCCAGTTTCTGTTTTTTTCCTTGTTTTAGAGTATCGTAGAAAAGGAAAATCAAACTGAGTCCAATTGACCTAAAACTTCACGGAACTTATTTTTGGAAGGAAAGCAACCTGATAGACTTGGAGTGCACCTCAGGAAAGAAACGAGGGAGACACGAGGTAGGGTGCGCGCCCACCCCCCTAGGGAGCGCCCTCCACCCTCGTGGGCCCCTCGTGCCCCCCCCTGACGTACTTGTTCCGCCTATATATCTCCATATACCCTAAAAACGTCCGGGAGCAGAATAGATCGGGAGTTCCGCCGCTAGAAGCCTCCGTAGCCACCAAAAGCCAATCTATACCCGTTCTGGTACCCTGCCGGATGGGGCAATCCCTCTCTGGTGGCCATCTTCATCATCCCGGTGCTCTCCATGACAAGGAGGGAGTAGTTCTCCCTTAGGGCTGAGGGTATGTATCAGTAGCTATGTGTTTGATCTCCCTCTCTCTCTCTCGTGTTCTTGAGGTGATACGATCTTGATGTATCGCGAGCTTTGCTATTATAGTTGAATCTTATGATGTTTTCTTCCCCCTCTACTCTCTTCTAATGGATTGAGTTTCCCCTTTGAAGTTATCTTATCGGATTGAGTCTTTAAAGGTTTGAGAACACTTGATGTATGTCTTGTCGTGCGTATCTGTGGTGACAATGGGTTATCACGTAATTCACTTGATGTATGTTTTGGTGATCAACTTGCGGGTTCCGCCCATGAACCTATGCATAGGGGTTGGCACATGTTTTCATCGTGATTCTTCAGTAGAAATTATGGGGCACTCTTTGAGGTTCTATGTGTTGGTTGAATAGATGAATCTGAGATTGTGTGATGCATAACGTATAATCATACCCACGGATACTTGAGGTGACATTGGAGTATCTAGGTGACATTAGGGTATTGGTTGATTTGTGTCTTAAGGTGTTATTCTAGTACGAACTCTAGGGCTGTTTGTGACACTTATAGGAATAGCCCAACGGATTGATTGGAAAGAATAACTTTGAGGTGGTTTCGTACCCTACCATAATCTCTTCGTTCGTTCTCCGCTATTAGTGACTTTGGAGTGACTCTTTGTTGCATGTTGAGGGATAGTTATGTGACCCAATTATGTTATTATTGTTGAGAGGACTTGCACTAGCGAAAGTATGAACCCTAGGCCTTGTTACAACGCATTGCAATACTGTTTACGCTCACTTTTATCATTAGTTACCTTGCTGTTTTTATTTTTTCAGATTACAAAAACCTTTATCTACCATCCATATACCACTTGTATCACCATCTCTTCGCCGAACTAGTGCACCTATATAATTTACCATTGTATTGGGTGTGTTGGGGACACAAGAGACTCTTTGTTATTTGGTTGCAGGGTTGCTTGAAAGAGACCATCTTCATCCTACGCATCCTACGGATTGATAAACCTTAGGTCATCCACTTGAGGGAAATTTGCTACTGTCCTACAAACCTCTGCACTTGGAGGCCCAACAATGTCTACAAGAAGGTTGTGTAGTAGACATCAAGCTCTTTTCTTGCGCCGTTGCTGGGGAGGTTAGTGCTTGAAGGTATATCTTTAGATCTTGCAATCGAGTCTTTTAGTTTCTTGTTTTATCACTAGTTTAGTTTATAAAAGAAAACTATAAAAAATGGAATTGAGTTTGTCTCATACACTTCACCTTTTTAATATCTTTCGTGAGTATGATGGAAAGGATAATTGTGCTCAAGTGCTAGAAGAAGAAGTCTATAAAATGTTTGGCACTAAATCTTTGAATGATGAGCATGATTGCAATGTTGTTAGTATGAATTCTTTGAATGTCCATGATACTAATGATGATTGCACTAGTTATGACGTCTCCTATAAACATGTCAATTTTTGTGGAGTACATTGGGTTTTTAAGTACACACCAAATAGGGAAGATAGATATTGCAAGAGGCATAAGTACTTAGAAACTAAATTGTTGCAAGAAAGTCTTGATGATTGTGCTGAAAAATTCAATATTTTTCGCGCCCCTTGTGAACTTTGCAACGAACATGGTCATTTAAATCTCCAATGCAAATTGTTTCATGACCGAATCGTATCCAAAAATTGTGATAATTTGATTACCCTTGCACATTATAATGGACTTAGTCTTCTTTTGGGGTATGAGGAAATGAAACGTATAACTGAGGGTATTCCAAAGTTTAATCTTGATAGATTTCTTGATTTTGATCTAGAGAAAATTTATATGTATTGTGCGGTGAATTGTATTGAAAATCCTTATATTGCCAATTACATAAAGAAAAGAAAACAAATAGAATATGAAGAGAATACTAATTAAAGGGAAGAGACTTCCCAATATTCTCCTATTATTTCTTATGATGAATCAGGTAACGAGGAGGAGCCTCCTATTCAACCAATCTCATTAATAAGGAGCTCCAAAAAGAGGATTGAACCCACACATGATGTGGTGAAGAAGAAGAAAAGAAAAAGGAACAAAGGTAAAAATATATCTCTCCCAAATAATGCAGCTCCTATTACTATTGTGCCTCATGAAAATATAAGTATGGAAGATAATGATACTTCTTATGATCTTGAAAATCTTTTTGGCACTTGCTTGGAAGAATATGATAATTGCTATACTATTGGTGCTATCTATACTATTAATGATGAGACTGATTATGCTTATGATATGAAAAGGACCAAGCTTGGGGATCCTATGTTTGATGAAGATGATGTTTTTTAGAATATATTTGCTGAAATTAATGTTTGTCCCAGGCTTGGGGATGCTACGCTTAATGAAGATGATATTTTTAGTCTCCCAAGTTTTGATATGCAAATTTATAATGATGATAGCATGCCTCCTACTTATGATAATTATTGTGATGATACATATGCTATAAAAAGTAGTGATGATTATATCTATAAAACTTGTCATGATTATGATTACCCTTTTTCTAAACATTACTCTTTTAATGTGGATACAATTGATAGTATTCAAGTCTCTTATGATACTCCTACTATTCCGAATGAGAAGAACTTTGCTTATGTGGAGAGTAGTAATTTTTCTATGCTTGTAGATCATGAAAAGAATGCTTTAGGTGCTGGTTATATTGTTGAATTCATTCATGATGCTACTGAAAATTATTATGAGGGAGTAACATATGCTTGTAAGAATTGCAATAATATCAAGTTTCCTCTCTATGTGCTTAAAGTTTTGAAGTTATGCTTGTTTTGCCTTCCTATGCTAGTTGATTATTGTTCCCATAAGTTGTTTGCTCACAAAATCCCTATGAATAGGAAGAGCGTTAGACTTAAATGTGCTAGTCATATTCTTCATGATGCTCTCTTTATGTTTCAATTCTTATCTTTTATGTGAGCATCGTTGAAATCATCATGCCTAGCTAGGGGCGTTAAACGATAGCACTTGTTGGGATGCAACCTAATTTTATTTTTGCTCCTTGATTTTTGCTACTGTTTAGTAATAAATAATTCATCTAGCCTCTGTTATGATTGAGTTTTTATGTTTTCATTAGTGTTTGTGCCAAGTAGAACCGTTGGGAAGACATGGGGATAGACTTGTTGATCTTGCTGTAAAAAACAGAAACTTTAGCGCTCACGAGAATTGCTTCCATTTTTTATTGGAGAGCGATATTTAGTTAATTATTTTTGAAGATGATTAATAGATAAATTCCTCACGTCCAGCAATCTATTTGAGAATTTTATGAGTTCCTTAAGTATACGTTTGATCCAGATTACTACAAACTGTTCTGTATTTGACAGATTCTGTTTTTCGTGTGTTGTTTGCTTATTTTGATGAATCAATGGCTAGTAAAATAGTTTATAAACCATAGAGAAGTTGGAATACAGTAGGTTTAACACCAATATAAATAAAGAATGAGTTCATTACAGTACCTTGAAGTGGTGTTTTGTTTTCTTTTGCTAACGAAGCTCACGAGTTTTCTGTTAAGTTTTGTGTTGTGAAGTTTTCAAGTTTTGGGTAAAGATTCGATGGACTATGGAATAAGGAGTGGCAAGAGCCTAAGCTTGGGGATGCCCAAGGCACCCCAAGGTAATATTCAAGGACAACTGTCGGTGTCAAAACCGGCGGATCTCGGGTAGGGGGTCCCGAACTGTGCGTCTAAGGCGGATGGTAACAGGAGGTAGGGGACACGATGTTTTACCCAGGTTCAGGCCCTCTTGATGGAGGTAAAACCCTACGTCCTGCTTGATTATTCTTGATAATATGAGTAGTACAAGAGTTGATCTACCACGAGATCAGAGAGGCTAAACCCTAGAAGCTAGCCTATGGTATGATTGTATGTTGTCCTACGGACTAAACCCTACGGTTTATATAGACACCGGAGGGGGCTAGGGTTACACAGAGTTGGTTACAAGGAAGGAGATCTACATATCCATATTGCCAAGCTTTCCTTCCACGCCAAGGAGAGTCCCATCCGGACACGGGACGAAGTCTTCAATCTTGTATCTTCATAGTCCAACAGTCCGGCCAAAGGATATAATCCGGCTGTCTGGATACCCCCTAATCCAGGACTCCCTCAGTAGCCCCCGAACCAGGGCTTCAATGACGTCAAGTCCGACACGCAGTATTGTCTTCGACATTGCAAGGCGGGTTCTTCTCCAAATTTTGAATGTTTGTTAAGCAGTGTCCGGCCCCATAAATGTTGGACCTCTTGGCTTCTGTGCCTAATAAGGGCTATCTTCCACACATCGAATGAATACGAGGAGCCAGGGCATTTTTACATTCGCCCCCCTAGCCAGATAAATAAATTGTCTATTAAAGGGATGGGCATTCTTAGATCCAATCCATATCATCCTCCACCAGCGAGAATCCATCGGAGCGCGCTTCGGAAAAATCCACTCCATCATGGCCGACCTTCGTAGCTCCTCCTCCCGCCCCCGTAGCCCTAAGCCCGGTGATTGGGAGAGGTGTTCTGTCCCACACAGTCGATTAGTCGAACTGCAGACTAAGGGATTTCTCCCTCCAGCGTATATGATTCCCATCCGAGCCGGGCTCGCCACCTACAATGGCGGGGAGCAAGCGGAGAGCTTCCCCAGCCCCTCTACGGGGGAGCGGGTATGCCTTGTTCCTTACTTATTAAGGGGACTCGGATTTCCAATTCATCTGTTCCTTCGCGGGCTCCTGGAGTTTTACGGCCTCCAACTGCATAATTTCACCCATGCTTCCATATTACACATCGCCGGCTATGTTGCCCTCTACGAGTTATTCCTGGGCTACCTGGCTCATTTCAAGCTGTGGAAAAGGTTATTTTGCCTCGTCCCCGCACACAGGAGGGGTCACTTTATCAAGTGGGCGGAGCCGAAATATGGCGCATCGCCGAAACCGGATACCTGTCCGGTACTCCGAAGAAGACGTACGAGGACTAGCCTTCGGAATGGTTTTATATGAAGGACGTCCCCCTTCCGGACCCTGTTCGGCGGGGTCGAGTTCAACAATGCTCCTTTGAAGAAACGCTGAAGCTGGCGCCCACGGAGCCCCCAGGAGGAAGACAACAGAGAAGTCCTTTACCTGATGAACCGGATTAAAGCGCTGGCTCAATCAGGATTGACATTAATCGAGGTTATGTCAATATGCATAATGCGGGGAGTGCAACCACTTCAATATCGAGGGCACCCCCTGTGGTGTTTTAACGGGGAAGACGATGCCACCCGTTGCGGGCGTAAGGGTCTGAACAACGCTGCTGCTTTAGCAAAAATCCTGTCCGAGTTGTTCAAGGGAGAGGAAGAGGAGTTCATCCGCATCAAGCCACGGTATGGATTCTCCATGTACAACCCTCCAAGCTGGGTGAGTTATATCCGCTTACTCCCATTCTTCCCACATTATTTGTCGTAGGTACTCACCTTGCCATTTTACGGCAGGAACTGCGAAAAGCCATAAGGGAGGTCAATAGCCCATCCCCACAACCAGAGGACCCCGACCGGGCCCTCGGTCCCGGACTCGAAGAAGATCCGGACATATTCGTGGAGCTGATAGACCGGCAGTTCTATCAATTGAGCTGTGATGACGCCATGGTGGCCATTACGGCCGACTATCCCAGACTGCTCCATGCGTCGCTCGTAAGAATAACCAAAATCCCAACTCCCAAAAACTAGGATCCCCTTTTAGATACTTCACCTACCATATACATATGGTGTTTCACATGGAAAGCAATCGGGACGTCGTGCCGAACCGGCAGCAACTCGCCAACAAGAGGCACCGAGGCCGGGTAGGCCAAAAAGGAAGGCGGCCAGGACGGAGACGCCGGCGCAGAGGTATGACAAAAACCCCGCTCAGTGCTTGTTGTCTTTCTCAAAATGTAATGACATCCATGTTTCTTTAACAGAAAAAACGCTCACCGAAATATGTCCGGTGAGGCTGCCGATCATGCTTCCACCAGTCGGGCTCCAGGACTGGACATGGAGGTGGAAGCCGACATGGGGCGGACACCGGATACTCCCCCTACAGAGGATGCGGATAGACTATCCGCTACATATTCAGAAGTGAAGAGCGCCATGAATCATAGGCGTCGCTGGGCCGTACTCCGTGACGCTTGCTTCTCACCAGAGGCATCTGATGCCTTCAATTCTGGAGATGCGTACCTCCGTGCTGCTCAAAATGGTCTAGCCAGAGCCATGGACCAGTATGTAAGGGGTGTACGGGTAAGCAAATCTGACGATTTTATGTATCAGTAGCCCCTGAGACTTGAAACAGTTAGCAGAACTGATTTAAGGATCATCTATTGTGCAGGTTCTTACAGAGAAGAATACTCGACTGTCACAGGAGCTGGAGAAATGCAAGACCCAACTTCGGGCCGCTGTTGCCGCATTGAAGGAACCTAAAAAGTCCCCAGCTAGTAACATTTCTTTCAAAGAATGATAGTGTCGGGGGTTTGGTGCGACATATGCCAATGGATGGCTTATCATGGTGGGGGCGAGTAGAACGTCGCCGGTGCCTGCAACGGGATGAGGCGAAGACATGCACGCCGGCGAATCTTACCCAGCTTCGGGGCTCTCCGGGGAGATAATACCCCTACTGCTGCTCTGCGGGGTCTCCGCATGATCACTATGGCAAAGTGTTTACACAGATGCTCCTTGACCTGTTTTCCGGCGGTAGGAGAGGGCAAGGCTAGCTCTCTCCCTTCTATATGATCTGGTCTAGGGCTAATAGGTTCCAACCCTTTGCATGGGTGCCCTGGGGGTTTATATAGGCCTACCCCCCAGGGGTACAATGGTAATCCGGCTGGACACGGGCCCAGCCGTCAGTGCCTCTGGCCTCCGTCTTCTCTGCCGACCGCTGGGGCCCGCCGACTGGCGGGCCCCGCCGACTGGCCTGGTACGGAGCCAACAGGCCGCGTCCGCCGCGGGCGGGTCTTGCCGGCTGCTGATCACTGTAGCCGTGCTTCTGATGACGCGGGCTTGATCATGAGGTCATGGCAACAGCACCGCCGCCTGGCGGGCAATCACTGTTGCCACTCCCCATCACATCTTGATTAATGGCGCATGGGCCCCGGGGGAGGGCACGGCCGACTCCCCCGGGCCGACTCCCGACGGGTCCGACTGGTGGTTCTCCTGCCGTCTCCCGAGGTCTCACTGACTGGTGGGGCCTGCTGTCTCCAGGCCATGCAGACAAGCCATCGTGGGTGCAGGATTCGGCCCTATGGTGCTGATGTCAGGGCCGGCATGGCAACAGTGCCATGCCGCACGGAGATCTTCCGGGGTACGGCGTGCTGTGGCCATGCCTGCCCTTGGTGAGGGGCGGGGGTGGGCTTCACTGTAGCCACGCCCCTGCCTCGTCCCCTTTGATGAGGTCATGTAGTTTGTTGGAGTCGCAGGCCGACTCCCCAAAGCCGGCTTCTCTGGAAGTCGTCCCTGGGACTCGGCCGTGAGCGGGCAGTCGTACACCTTGCCGTCAACTCCTCGGGAGGCGGCTCTTCGTCCTGGGGTCTTGAGAGGCGCAGCCTGCCCCGATGTCTTGAAAGGTTCTGGGGCTCAGGTTGGCCTACCCGTGGCCCATTACTCCGACAGTAGTCCCCGAAGCTGGTGAGGCGCCGCGAATGATCGGCCGAGAAGCCTCAGCAGTTTCTCTTTCCGGGTGCCCAACACATGGTCTTTGATTGACTTCTGCCGGGCCGACTAGAAGGAGTCGGACGTGCTCAACTCGGACTCACTCAATTCCGACTCGCTCAGTATTTCGAACGTTGCGGCGGGATTTAAGTGGCGTGCTAGCTAAGCCTCCAGGCCGCCGCCCATTCTAGGCCTGTCACGCGATGGCACGTGGCTAGGCCGTCTTGCCAGCCTACGCGCGCGACGGGACAAGCCCATAGGCGGGGCCTGCCACTACTGCGCCTCGGCGCCCGAGCGGATCCGCTGCGGCCCCGGTGGATGGTTGGGATTCCCTTGGAGTTACTACGCACAGTAACTTTATCGTGGATCGTGGGGGTCGTGGGGTCGTGGGCGCAGTAAATCCCCACGTCCGCCCCCTCGGCTTCACAGCCCACGAGGCTATAAGTAGGGGGAAGAGGGGGGCACGCGCGCCCCTCCTTCCCACTACTCCTCGTTCTCTTCCTTCTTGCTGCTCCTCGCTCTCCTCCTCCCTCTTCTTCTTCACTCCGCCGCGCGCCCAAGCTCCGGCGAATGCTGCGGCGACAGCTCGCGATGAGTTCTTCCTCCGCCGCCGTGCCTCCCCCAGTGCGCTCCGGCACCTGGGACGGCTCCGAAGTTCCCACTACATCGAGTTCCTCCGCCGGACTTGTCGACTCCCCGGCGAGGATCGCGTGCAGGTGCATCTTGCGCCGAAGGGGGAGATTTCCTCCGCGCCGCAGGAGGGCGAGCGGGTTATCTTCCGCTTGCACTGCCTGCGCGGGTTGGGGCTGCCGGCAAGCAGTTTCTTCCAATCCTTCCTGGAGTTCTATGGCCTCCAGCCGCACCACCTCACCCCCAATGCAGTGGTGCTGCTGTCCGCCTTCATGGCCATGTGCGAAGGCTTCCTCGGAGTCCTCCCCACCCTCGAGCTCTGGGGGGAGTTCTTCTTCTCCTAGCTCGGCACCCAGGCTACGAGCGTGCCGGCTCAGTGCGGCGCTTTCATTGTCGTGTGAAGGTCGGGGGCAGACAATCCCTTCCCCTCCATCTCGCTGATCAAGTCGGTGAAGATGTGGCAGAGATCCTACTTCTACGTCAAGAACGCCTCCGCGAGGGGGGACTGGGTCAACCTCCCGGCTTTCGAAGCCGGCCCGCCGGCTGGGCGACTGCCCAACTGGTCGTACCGGGCCAGGTCGCTGACGCCCGCGGGAGCCGGCACCATCACGCGATGCAGTCGGAGGGTCTGACTGGTCCGGACCTGCTGGCCGCCTTTGTTTCGTGCTGAGTTCTCCCACTCCAAGGCCGCCCCCATATGATATGCCAGATGAGCGGGCACCGCGACCCGAGTCGGATGTGCACCAAGGACATGGCTCGCGAAGAGGTGGCCTTCATGGTGAACTACCTCTCAGACAGCAGGCTCCTGGAGGATTGGCGGTTCGGCAAGGAGCCGTACTCCCATGCCAATCCCCCGCCCGTGGTGAGTCGCATTTCCTTTCTTTCTTTGGATTGTCTTCTTTCTTGCCGAGTTTTGTTTTAACCAGTCGGCTTTGGTTAGAATCCCCTCCTCCACCCACCAGCCGGCACCTCGGGGCCGGCCCGTGAGTTCCTCGCTGACCGGGTGGAGAGCGACGTTGACAACCCCGATCTAGGGGCGGTGGCTTTGGAGGACGACGCCGAGGGAGGAGGAGGAACAGCAGGCGACTTCAGGCCTTCGACCACTTTCGCCGACTGGCCTGACAACAACGCCGAGGGAGAAGTCACCCCTCGCCATCGGCCAAGAGCCAGCCAGCCTGGCGCGGGCTCTTCTACCGCGCCAGGTGCTCCAAGCGGCAGAAAGAAGCGCAGGGCCGTGCCGACCTTGTTTGGCAGTTGGCCGAAAAAGCCCAAGGGTTCGGTTGAGGCAACCCGGCGGGACGAGGCGGCCGTGAAGGCCATCCGCTTCCGTAAGGAAGTGAAGAAGCCGCCATTGGTCTCCGCATAAGTATTTTTTTCTTCAAAGTTTTATTCTTTTTTGTGACTTTGTGTGAGTCTTCGCTTGCTCCTCTTGCTTCAAGGCTCCCCTCGCTCTTGAGAGGGTCATCGCCGCCTCCGTCATGGGGTCAGCAGAGACGTCCGCCACCACTCGGCGGATTAACCCCGCTGCTCACCTCCGAGAAGCGACGGAGAGGAATGCGTAGGAGAAGCGCAATGAAGAAGAGGCCCTCCGCCTGGAGAAGGCGGAGGCCGACAGGGCGGAGGCCTCCGCCAAGAAAAAACTGGCGGAGGCCGAAGCCACCGCCGCGACGAAGCGGCGGGCTGAGGAAGCCGCACGCCGCCAGTCGGCGGTGTTCGTCACCCCGTTGAACTCTGCGACGCCGCCTCCGGAGTTCATGGGGCAGACTGGGGAGGCCGGCGGGGAGAACCCCGTCGTGGAGAGGGAAGGCGGCGACCCCTCTACGCCGGATGTGAACGTTCCGCCGCCGCCTCCGCCGCCATCTGAAGGTGCACAAGGCAAGCAGCCAGCGGACCCTCTGGTGCCGCCGACCGAAGACGAGGCCGTGGCGAGGCTACTCCTCCTAGTTGGCTCGCCAACGCGCCGCCGTTTGGAGAAGACGAGTTCGGCACCCCGCCCCTGGAAGCCAGCACAGCCAGCTCGGCAATCCCAGACGCCGAAGCGACGAGCGCCGCGCCCATTGGGTGGGTGCGAGGAGGCGACACAGGGCCACTGAACCAGGCGCTCCTGGACGTCCAGGCGAAGCTTCGCGCTGAGGGCGACGCTCTCCAGAGTTGCACCAAGGCATTCCTGGCGTCGCGGGCAGCCGTCCGGGTATGTTTTTTCCCTTTGCTCTTTGTTTTTCTTGTTCCTCTCTGTGAGGGCGCGCCAGCGCACCCACTGGGTGTAGTCCCCGAGTTTCGGGCTGGCTGCTGAGCAGGCAGCCCGGAACTCCAATTGATGAACTTTGGGTATTAACCTTTTGTCTGAAACGTTCGTCGCAGGATTACCACAACCTCCGCGTCATTGCCTTCAACCGTAACATTGAAGAGCTGGGCAAGCGGACCGCCGATTTGTCGAAGAGCCGGAGTAAGTTCTTTTCCTTCTTCGTGGGGGCGCGCTGGCACACCCGCGGGCTGTAGTCCCTGAGATTCGGGCCGACTGCTGAGCAGTCGGGCCGGATCTCCCCGGCGACCTTCTTTACTGGTGACTTGACGCATTCTTTCTTTCTTCTTCTCAGGGGACAACGCTGCTCTTCAATAGCAGCTGAGCGACGCCAACTCCGCTTTGCGCGCCAAAGAGGAGTGCAGCGAGCTCGTCACGGAGCGCGATCTGCTGGCCACTCAATTGGCAGAGCAGAAGGAGCTGCTTGTGAAGACGCAGAGGGAGGCGGAGGAGACGGAAACCGCCCTCCTGGCTGAGTTCGCGAGCGAGCGCTCCTCCTGGTCTGACAAGGAGGTGTTGCTATCCTCCGGCTTCCACGAGATTGAAGACATCGTTGATGGTGAGTTTATTAATTTTCTTTCTTCGAGCTGCCGATTTAAGTCGTGCCGACTACTGGTTTTTGACTTGCTTCTTTGTTTCTTCCTGTCTTTGCAGACTTCTTCCCTGGGCAGTCACAGGCCGATATCCTAGCCATCGAGGCTGACCGTGAAGGTCGGAGGGCGGAGGGCACAGAGATTGCCGCCGACGCCCCCCGAACTCTTGACGAGCACATCCTGAGCATCGAGGCTCGCCTTTGGCCCGCTCACCGGATGCTGCGCCGGCTTCAGCGTGTCAGTGCCCAGGCGATTGCCGCCCTGTGGCCGGATATGCAGGCTCCGCGCACCCCCAGCCTGACGACCGACTGGCTGGAGGTCATGGCTGGTCGTCTTGAGGCCTGGAAGGGCTCTTCGGCCCGAGCTGGAGCGCGCCGGGCCTTGGAATTCGTCAAGGCATGGTATCCGGGGCTGGACCTAGACCGGCTGGCCACGCTTCTGTCAGAGGCCCAGCCGGAGCTGGCAGCCACGGAAGACGCCCTCGTCAAGCGTGCTGCAGCAATCGCTGAGTACACCGACACCAGCATCTTCGTCCTCGAGCGGTCTGAAGACGGCGAGGAGGTACCGCCGGAGTGGTTTGGGATGAACCCAGACAACGGCGAGGACTCGGCGGAGGTGATTGGCTCCAGCGTCGAGGAAGAGGCCGAGGCGGAGGACGGAGGCGAGGCGGAGGCACCAGAAGACGGAGCAGACAGCCAGCCTCAGCTCGACCGTGCCTCCAGCAACGAGCCGCGTGCGACTGACCCGACTGCCGCCGGAGGCGATCAAGCCGAGACTAGCCAGCCGGCCGCCCCGACGCCTGGCGTTGGCGCCTCCTCCGACCCTCTGAATCCGTCTGTTGCTTCCTAAGCTGCCGTTGTATCTTTATTTTGTCTGCTTTAGTAGTCTTTGAAGAACTTGTTAATTCGCACAATTCCACCCGCGGGGTGTATTTTGAACCTCTTCTCGAAAATTCGGCCAAGGGCCTATGTTATGTAAATACATTTATCTGAGTTCTATCTTTTCTTGCTCATTGGTCTTTTTGGCTTTTTTCCTTTGCCGCTTTCTCTTAGTTGCCTGCCTTGCCAATCGGATAGCCGCTCTGCAGACTGTCGCTGGATCAAGTGCTTGGCTACTTTGGGAAAGCAAGTACTACCATTTTCAAGATTTTTTGAGCAAGTTGGATAGAAGACGGCAATCCGACTATTCGAGAGTCGGTTTTGCCAAAAAGGCTAGAAGCTGTCTTGAGCTATGTTTTATGCTTTGAGTCCTTAGCCATTTTTCATGCGAATGCCCATTCTACCTTACTGCTGCCCACCGTACAGTCGCTCTGCGAGCTGCGGCTTCTGACAGGAGACGGTTTAGGCATTTCCACACTACTTGTCCGACTGCAGGAAGCATTTCATAGTGCAAGGCGGCAAGTCCCCGGGACGACTTGTCGAACCCGGTGCCAAACGGCATAAAAAGGAGTATCATACTCACAATCATAATTTTTATCATACAGACAAAGGAGGGCAGTCCCCGAGCTCGCCTTGGGGGGCCCGAAGTCTTGGTACTTTAATACAAAAGGTAGCGTGGTACATACTGTATCAATTGTAAAATCTTCGGAGGAGATTTGCATTCCATGGCCGCTTTGTCTCCTTGCCGGAGTCGTCCCTCTTGCATGCTCGGGGCTTCTGAGCGTCAATCAGGTAGTAGGAATCGTTGCCCAGTACTTTGCTGATGATGAAAGGGCCTTCCCAAGGCGCCGACAGCTTGTGCTGGCCGGCTGTTCGCTGGATCAGCCGGAGCACAAGGTCGCCTTCTTGGAAAGATCTTGGCCCGACCTTCCTATTGTGGTATCGGCGCAGGCTCTACTGGTAGATGCTGGACCGACTGAGTGCCAACAGCCGGCCCTCTTCCAGCAGATCGACACCGTCTTGTCGTGCTTCTTCTGCTTCATCCTCGGTGTACATGGTGACTCGTGGGGAGTCGAACTCTATGTCCATTGGGATGACGGCTTCGGCACTGTAGACGAGGAAGAAGGGCGTGAAGCCGGTTGACTTGTTTGGAGTTGTGCACAGACTCCAGAGGACGGCTGGCAGCTCGTTGAGCCAGCAGCCAGCCGAGCGATCCAGAGGCTTGATGCCGGATAGGATGAGGCCATTTGCTCACTCCACTTGGCCGTTTGACTGCGGATGGGCGACGGACGCTAGGTCCAGTCGGATGCCCTGTGTTGCGCAGAAATGGGCCAAGGCGCCTTTGGCAAAATTTGTGTCGTTGTCGGTGATGATGCTGTGTGGTATGCCGTACCGAATTGTGATATCAGAGATGAAAGTTACGGCAGTCGAACCGTTCAGCTTCTTGATTGGCTTTGCTTCTATCCACTTGGTGAACTTGTCCACTGCGACAAGTAAGTGAGTTAAACCACCTCGTGCTGGTTTGAATGGTCCCACCATGTCTAGACCCCAAACTGTGAAAGGCCAAGCAATGGGGATGGTCTTGAGTGCAGAAGCTGGCTGGTGCAGCTTGGAGCTGAACTTCTGGCACCCTTTGCATTTTTGGACCAACTCCTTGGCCTCTTCCGAGGTAGTTGGCCAGAAGAAACCATGTCGAAAGGCTTTGGCGACGAGTGCTCTTGAAGCCGCATGGTGGCCGCACTCGCCTTGATGGATGTCTTTGAGAATTGCTTGGCCTTGCTCTGGCTCTACGCAGCGCTGGTAGACACTAGTGACGTTGTGCCTTACCAGCTCTTTGTTGACTATGGTGTAGGCTACCGCCCGATGTTGTATTTGCCGAGCTGAAGTTTCATCAGTCGGCAGCTCTTTGCTCACCAGGAATTTGAGGATGGGCTGGGCCCAAGAGGGTGCTGCTATTTCTTCGACTGCCAGAACCGCGACTTGGACAAGGGCGGTTGGGCTGGGAGGCGGCGGGTTGGAGTCAACAGCCGCTTGCTGGGTTGATGAAGTCCCCAGGCCGACTGGCGCGGTCCTTGGGCCGAGTTCTGGAGTCTTCGAGTCCGCCACCGCAGTCCTCGGGCCGGGTTTGACTGTGGCAGCTTTGGGGTCTTTCGCCAAAATCCTCGTACCGACTGCCGGAGCTCTGGAGTCGGATCCGACGTCTTCGGGAGGAGCCGACACAAAAATGGAGTCTGATTCTGGTGAAGGCTTGACAAACGGCTTGAGGAGGCGTTGAAGGGCGACACCAGATGGTATTGCTTGGCGGGTAGAGCCGATTCGTGCCAACGCATCTGCTTGGTCGTTGTCATTTCTTGGCACATGGCGGAACTCGCACCCTTCGAAATTCCCGCTGAGTTGCTGCACGAGGAAACGGTAACTCGCCATGTTTGCATCTTTCGCGTCCCAGTCGCCAGATGATTGCTGGACCACCAAGTCCGAGTCGCCATAACACAAGATCCAACGGATGCCAAGCTCTTTGGCAAGCCGGAGCCCGTGAATGAGCGCCTCGTACTTGGCGACATTATTGGAGGCGGCAAAGTGGATTTGCAGTGCATATTTGAGCTTGTCGCCTTTGGGAGAGGTGAGGACGACGCCGGCTCCCAAGCCAGTGCGCATCTTGGAGCCGTCGAAATGCATCCGCCAATGGGTGGAATCATGTGCTGGAGGTAGGTACTGGGTCTCGGCCCAGTCGACGAGGAAGTCGGCCAGTGATTGTGACTTGATGGTGGTGCGGGGCTGGTAGTGGATGATGTAGGGAGCCAGCTCTATGTCCCATTTGACCACTCGGCCAGAAGCATCTCGGCTACCAATGATCTCGGCAAGCGGGGCCGTGCAGACCACCGTGATTGGATGCTCTTGAAAGTAAGGCTTCAATTTCTTGGCAGCAAAGTGTACGCCATAGCACATCTTCTGGTAGTGGGGGTAGTTCTGCTTGGAGGTCAACAGTACCTCGCTCAGGTAATATACCGGTCTCTGGACAGGTAGCGCCTTGCCTTCCTCCTTGCGTTCCACTACAATGACCGTGCTGACTACTCGGCTGGTGGCGGCGATGTACAGGAGCATAGGTTCCTTGGGAGTCGGAGCCGCCAGGATGGGTGGAGTAGTCAACATCTTCTTCAACTGGTGAAAAGCTTTGTCCGCCTTATGGTTCCACTCGAAAAAAGTGGTCTTCTTCATGAGTTGGTACAAGGGGAGAGCTTTCTCGCCCAGCGGACTGATGAATCGGCTGATGGACGCCAAGCAGCCGGTGAACTTCTGCACGTCCAGTAGTCGGCTGGGTACCTCCATTCTCTCGATGGCCTTGATCTTTACTGGGTTGCATTCTATGCTGCGTTCAGAGACCAGGAAGCCAAGGAGTTGGTCGGCTGGTACTCCAAATACACACTTCTCGGGGTTGAGCTTGATCTGGAACCGGTGCAGGTTCTCAAAAGTCTCCTTGAGGTCTTCCAGCAGTGTTGCATGCTTTTCCGCCTTCACCACCACGTCGTCCACGTAAACGTGGGCGTTCCTGCCGAGCTGCTTGAGGAGGCACTTCTGCATGCAACGCTGAAAGGTGGCGCCGGCGTTCCTTAAGCCGAACGTCATGGTGAGGTAGCAGAAGGCTCCAAACGGCGTGATGAAGGCGGTCTTCAGTCTGTCAGCCGGGTTTAGCTTGATCTGGTGATATCCTGAGTATGCATCCAAAAAACTCAATAGCTCGCATCCGGCTGTGGAGTCTATCACCTCATCGATTCTTGGTAAAGAAAATGGGTCCTTGGGGCAGGCCTTGTTGAGGCTCGTGTAGTCAATACACATTCACCACTGCTTGTTATTCTTTAGTACCAGGACCGGATTTGCTAGCCATTCTGGAAAGAACACTTCCATAATGAAGCCGGCTGCTAGGAGTCGGGCTATCTCTTCTCCGACAACTCTTCTCTTCTCTTCTGATAAGCGGCGCAGGGGCTGCCTGACCGGCTTTGCATCAGATCGGACATGTAACTTGTGCTCGGTGAATTCCGTCGGTACACCTGGCATGTCTTTGGGGGACCATGCGAAGATGTCCCGATTCTCACGGAGGAAATTGACAAGCTCGCCTTCCTATTTGCTGTCGAGGTTTGCACCTACGACGGCGTACCTCTCTGGGTGCTCCGGATCCAAGGGAATCTTCTTTGTCTCTTTGGTCGGCTTGAACGAACCCTCAGCTTCCGACTCTTTTGGGTTGGGCAATACCTCAGGCTGCTTGCCGGCCATCACCACAACTCGCTCAAGGAGCCGCTTCTCAGCCACGATTACCAAGGACTCGGCCAGCCGACTGCTCTCAGCTGCGCAAGCAGACGACTTCCGGTAGTCGCCAGCCACAGTCAGAATTCCCCTGGAACTGGGCATCTTCATCTTGAGGTAGGCGTAGTGGGGGACCGCCATGAACTTGGCCAAGGCAGGTCGGCCAAGCAGCGTATGGTATGGGCTCTCAAGATCCACCACCTCAAACCAAATAGGCTCTCTACGGAAGTGATCTTTGTCTCCAAAGAGGACGCCCATCAGGATCTTGCCGATTGGCGAGCAGGAAAGCCCAGGAACAATGCCGTGGAACACAGTTCGGCTGTTCTGAAGCTGTCTTTGCTTGATTCCTAACTTCTCCATGGTGTCCTTGTACAGGATATTGATGTTGCTGCCTCCGTCTATCAGAACTCGCGAGAAACGCGCGGCTCGTCTGTCCGTAGCAAAGGTGGGGTCCAGGACCAAGGCATAGGAGCCCGGACTCGGCATCACTTCTGGGTGGTCAGCCCTGCTCCAGCTGATGGGCTTCTCAGACCAGTGCATGAACTCTGGCGTCTCCGACGCTACTGCGTTCACCTCTTGTCGCTGCAGCCGCCTGCTGCGTCGATCATCAGCCACACTAGTGAACACCACATAGGCTCCATGCTCTTCAGGGTATTCGTCTTGTACTGCGCCGACTGGCCTAACAGCCGGCTGCTGGGGCGGAGGCGGCTGCCCAGCAGGTGGGGGAGGCAGGAGGCCGTCTCCCTTGGCGATCCTGGTAAGCCAGTGGCACTTCCGGGTGGTGTGATTCGACGGCTTTGCGCCGCTGTGGAACTTGCAAGGTCCATCCCAGGTCTGCTCATAGAAGAAGGCCGGCAACCAGTTTGGCTTGCCGCCTTTCTATCGCTTGGGCGGGGGCTGCTCATCTGGCTGTTGGGCTTCAACGATCGCGACCTGCCAGCTGCTGGAAGCCGGCTGCAGGGCGTTGTGCTTGTTGTTGCCCTGCTGTTGTCACCGGCCGGCGTCTGCCGCCGGAGTTCTTGGAGCTTGAGGAGCCACCTTGCCAGTTGTGCTGATTTGAATCTCCACCTTCATGGAGGAGTCGGCCGTGGCGTACTTGTCCGCTATGATCAGCAACTCATCGAGGGTTTCTGGCTCATCGCAAAGGAGCTTGTGCTTGAGGAGGGTGCCTTCTATGCACCCGGCTATGAAGTACTCGATGGCCCGCACCTCGTGCACGCCCTCGCAGTAGTTCCGGAGCTCGGCCCAACGCGTGAGGTAATCGCGAGTCGACTCGTCGGGGCCTTGCACGCACAAGGAGAGCTGACGAGGCTTGGGAGGATGCTTGTATGTGCTGGTGAAGCTGCGAACGAATGCTTCGATGAAGTCGACCCAGCTGTTGATGTTGCGGGGCTTTAGGTTGTTCAGCCATGTCGGGGCCGTGCCCTGGAGCATGAGCGGAACGTACTTTACGGCGACACACTTGTTGCCGTTTGCTATGCTAACAGCCGTGGAGTAGTCGACTAGCCAGTCATCCCGCTTCACGGAGCCGGTATACTTGGGCGTGTCTCTTGGGAGCGTGAACCCTCTGGGAAAGGGCTCGTCCCGAATGCGGGGCCCGAAACAAGGCGGACCCAGCTCGTCTTCTTCTTCCAGCGCTAAGGATCAATGAAGTCGGTCGATCCGGTGGCGGGCGTCATTCTCTCCAACTCCCTCTCGGCGGCCAAGGCGGTTACCGAGAGTCGGATGGTCAACAGGCGGCGGGGAGACTCACCTCTCCTTGCGGGGAGGGGGAGGCGGACAGTCGTCCCATCGTTCCACTGCTCTTGGGCGGCCGTCTCGGTCGCGCTCTATGGTAATGCGAGTCCGACTGTGGGTGACAGTCGGCTCCTTGTCTCTTCTTCCTCGGGCGCCGCCAGTCGGCGTCCAAGACGTCGCGCCTTTATCTCGGTGAAGGTCGTTGTTCGGCCGTTGAGGCGCCTCCGTGCGGCAGCCGGCCTCGTTCTGCGTGGCGGCCGCGTCGAGAAGCCGCTGGACTCGCTCCATCATCAGGCGGCGTTCTTCGCCCTCGAAATTGTCCAGCTCGTCCTCCGTTGCCTGGGCGGCTCGGATGTTCTCCGCTGGTGTAGCGTACACAGGGCGGCTTGCCCCAAACAGGTTGGCGATGGCTATGCCGTGCTGCCGGACCGCGCCAAGGCGGCTGGGCCCAGCCGGGGCCGGCGAGCCGCCGACGGCGCGATCCATCTCCCGCTGGTATGCTTCTGACAAGCGCCTCATGCTGGCTAGCTTCTTTGCGCCTTCAACGAGCTGAAGGCGGCGCGCCTCCAACGTCTCTGCATCAGCGTTTTCCGAAATGGGCGCAGTTAGGTCTTGCAGCGCCGCGCCGAGTGAGTCGTGCGCTCCTCCACCGGGGAGCTCGTCATGACTGATGACTAGCACCTCGGTGAAGGTGCTTCCGTTGCTCTCTGCACGGGGGAGAGGTTCGTCGTAGACCACCACATTGGCGGGGAACGCGTCGAGCGACGCGGTGTCGGAGTCGACCAGCATCGGGTCAGTGGAGCCTACGGACTCCAACTCTACGGCAGGCTCGCCAGAAACGTGGAGTTGATCGAGGAGGCCCGCGAGGAGGTTCCCGGGGCCGCCCGTGCCCGCGTTGGATGCAGGTTCATCGGAGAGGCGGACCTCGCCGACAAGTTCGGCCAAGGAGCTGACCGCGCAGGCGATCTCGACGCCGCTTAGCGCGTCGGTGCAAACTCCGTCTGGCGTGCCTGGCTGGCTGCGCTCGCCAGGGAGGAAAAGGGTTCCCGTCCAGAACAAATCTCCAGACGGCGGTAAACCATGCCCCACGGTGGGCGCCAAATGTCGGGGGTTTGGTGCGACATATGCCAACGGATGGCTTATCATGGTGGGGGCGAGTAGAACATCGCCGGTGCCTGGAAACGGGATGAGGCGAAGACATGCACGTCGGCGAATCTTACCCAGCTTCGGGGCTCTCCGGGGAGATAATACCCCTACTGCTGCTTTGCGGGGTCTCCACATGATCACTATGGCAAAGTGTTTACACGGTTGCTCCTTGAGCTGTTTTCCGGCGGTAGGAGAGGGCAAGGCTAGCTCTCTCCCTTCTATATGATCTGGTCTAGGGCTAATAGGTTCCAACCCTTTGCATGGGTGCCTTGGGGGGTTTATATAGGCCTACCCCCCACGGGTACAATGGTAATCCGGCTGGACGTGGGCCCAGCCGTCAGTGCCTCTGGCCTCCGTCTTCTCTGCCGACCGCTGGGGCCCGCCGACTGGCCTGGTACGGAGCCGATAGGCCACGTCCGCCGCGGGCGGGTCTTGCCGGCTGCTGATCACTATAGCCGTGCTTCTGATGACGCGGGCTTGATCATGAGGTCGTGGCAACAGCCCCGCCGCCTGGCAGGCGATCACTGTTGCCACTCCCCATAACATCTTGATTAATGGCGCGTGGGCCCCGGGGGAGGGCTCGGCCGACTCCCCCGGGCCGACTCCCGACGGGTCCGACTGGTGGTTCTCCTGCTGTCTCTCGAGGTCTCACTAACTGGTGGGGCCTGCTGCCTCCAGGCCGTACAGACAAGCCGTCGTGGGTGCATGATTCGGCCCTGTGGTGCTGATGTCAGGGCCGGCATGGCAACAGTGCCACGCCGCACGGAGATCTTCCGAGGTACGGCATGCTGTGGCCATGCCTGCCATTGGTGAGGGGCGGGGGTGGGCTTCGCTATAGCCACGCTCCTACCTCGTCCCCTTTGATGAGGTCATGGGGTTTGTTGGAGTCGCAGGCCAACTCCCCAAAGCCGACTTCTCTGGAAGTCGTCCCTGGGACTCGGCCGTGAGCGGGCAGTCGGACGCCTTGCCGTCAACTCCTCGGGAGGCGGCTCTTCATCCTGGGGTCTTGAGGGGCGCAGCCTGCCCCGATGTCTTGAAAGGTTCTGGGGCTCGGGTTGGCTTACCCGTGGCCCATTACTTCGACAGATAGGTACCATATAGCATGCGGTGTGGCTGCAGATCTAACAATAGATATTGCAGATGAATCCAGAGAGAATCCGGAGGACCAGCATGTCGTACGACAGCTAAAGGCTGGCGAACGTGTGCTGACTAAGGTCAAGCGGGAGAAAAACAATCTCCAAGACGCCAATACCAAGCTAAGCGTGGAACTGAAGGATGTTCGAGCCCAGCTTGCGGACTCCGAGAAGGAGAATAAGCGGCTTCGACGCGGCATTTTCAGTAAGTGCTTGGATGAACCCTTAAAAGGGGTGCGGCGGAGAAGCTGGCTAACAGAATTATGTCTGCAGGTATGCTGACGGGTCGTCCCGCGGAGGAGATGCCCGGGTCTGCTGGTGATCTTCTACCCGAGCTCTCACAACTGCACGAACAAGTTCGGCAGGTGATGCAAGGTGTTGCCCAGGCCTTGTGGCCATCCGTCTCCCTGCCAGAAGGCATTGGAGAGCTTGCGGAGAAGCTCAGGGGAGCACAATAGCGCTTCCGATTATGGAAGATGTCGGCCTGCCGTCAAGGTGCCAGGGAAGCCTGGGCCATGGGAAGACGCGGTATACCAAGGCTGATCCAAACCACATGGCCGAGGTCAGCCCTGTGGGGCCCGATGGAAAAGAGATCCCCGTTAGCTTAGTGTATGGGCAAGTAGAATTAGCCGCAAAGTATTCCCAACAGGATTGTAGGCTAGATAGCCTGTTGGATGGTATAGAAGAGGAATTTAGTCAGTCTACATGACTATGTAATTAAAGTGACATGTATAATGCCTTCTAGCCGGATTGTAAATCATTTGTCATGGCGGACCTTTTTGCTTCAACCTCAGGACCCGACAGTCCGGAGTGTGTCCGAATACCCGCTCAGTTATATAAGAACCAGGGTATGCGTGGAAACCAGGCGTAGGGGTCATTAGTGCTTGAACAGACAAGTACGCAACTAGTTATGTTATATTACATGGGCAGTAAGAAACATCTTCCAGGGAGAATAGTTCCGTTAGGGGTTCCTTTCCCTGGGTACGCATGCCCTAAAGTGCATGTCCGGACTGCAAGAGGAGACGCAGGCAAAAACATCTGGGGGCACATATGGAAAATAAATAAAAATCATCTTTTGTTCATCGACTAAATATTCCCTTAAGAACGCTAGCTTTCGGCTTCACCCAGTCTGAGGTACACATCCGACTGACCCGGCAGTAACAATCGCAGAGGTGCTCCCCTTATGCCCTAGCCGAATCAACGGGAACGTAGGGCATAAATACAAGAGCCAGGCAGCCCAGCTTGGCCAAAACTTAAGTCATATCGATGCATATAATGGCGAAGAAAAGGTACATGCGGAAGAATAACACATGTGCGGGGCATGAAGCCCAGATAAATAATTAAGCTTCCGTGTAAGAAGCCCCCAGGTATAATGAGTGTGGTTAGTGCATCTATAGTGTGCAAGCGAGGCACAAGTTGGCCCTTGAAGGCCTTGAGAAAGAATAAAAGGAAGAAAAAGAAAAAAGACAGATAATGTATATGCAAAAAAATGGACAGAGGAAAGAGACGAACATAGAGTCCGGCGCCAGGCGTAGAATCTTCGGAGTCGGGCTGCGTTCCATGGGTTCGGCTCAAGTCGATTATTCGATGCATCCCGCAGACGGTACGCTCCACTGGTCAGAACTTCGTCAATAATGAAGGGACCTTCCCATTTGGGCTCGAGCTTGGTTTTTTTCTTGTCCGGCAGGCGTAGAACTAACTCACCAATGTTATAAGTTTTGGCCCGTACTTCTCCGCTTTGGTATCTGCGAGCCTGTTGCTGATAGAATGCGGAACGGGCTTTTGCCATGTCGTGCTCCTCCTCCAGGGTGTCCAGACTGTCCTGTCGATCGAGCTCCGCTTCTCTTTCTTCGTACATGCGCACTCAAGGTGAGTCATGAATTATGTCGCAGGGCAGAACCGGCTCTGCGCCGTATACCATAAAGAAGGGTGTGCATCTGGTAGTACGATTTAGTGTGGTCCGCAGCCCCCAGAGTACAGAGTCGAGCTCCTCTACCTAGTGCGTGTTAGACTCCTTTAAGGACCGCACTAGTCTGGGTTTAATGCCGCTCATGATAAGACAATTTGCTCGCTCAACTTGGCCATTGGTTTATGGGTGATAGACTGAAGCATAATCGAGCTTGATGCCCATGTTGCTGCACCAGAGTTTTACCTCGTTGGCCGTGAAGTTCGTGCCGTTGTCAGTGATGATGCTGTGGGGGACGCCATAACAGTGTACAACCCCGAATATAAAGTCTATCACCGGTCCGGATTTGGCCGTTTTAACAGGTTTGGCTTCTATCCATTTGGTGAATTTATCCACCATGACCAGTAAGTATTTTTTCTTATGGGTTCCCCTTTAAGGGGTCTAACCATGTCAAGCCCCCAGACCGCGAAGGGCCAGGTAATGGGGATTGTTTGGAGGGCGGTGGGTGGCATGTGGCTTTGGTTTGCAAAAAGCTGGCAACCGACGTAGCATTGGACCAAGTCTTGTGCGTCTGCCCGGGCCGTCGGCCAATAAAAACCTGTACGGAGGGCCTTGCTTACAAGGGCCCGGGCTGCGGCATGGTGCCCGCCGAGTCCGATGTGAATTTCTGCCAAAAGCTTCTGCCCTTCCTCTCCGGAGATTCACCTTTGAAGGATTCCAGTAGTACTGTTTTATACAGCTCTCCCTCATGGACCCTGTAGGCTTTAGATCGCCGCACTATGCAGCGTGCCTCATTTTGGTCCTCGGGAAGTTCCTGCCTAGTTAGGTAGGCCAGGAATGGTTCTGTCCACGGGGCGATGATGGCCATTATTACGTGCGCTGAAGGTGTTATTTCGGTGGCAGAGCCTCCGATTATGTCAGAGTGTTCGGTATTGGGTATTTTGGTCGGGTCCGGACTATTGTTACCGGTGTCCCCTTCCCATACTACGGATGGCTTAAACAATCTCTCCAAAAAGATGTTGGGGGGATCGCATCACGTTTTGCGCCGATGCGGGCGAGGATATCCGCTGCATGATTGTTTTCCCGAGCCACATGGTGAAATACGAGCCCCTCAAACCAAGCTGGCATCTTTAGGACGGCGTTTCGGTAGGCCGCCATCTTCGGATCCTTGGCATAGAAGTCTCCATTTATTTGGGATATTGCGAGGTTCGAATCCCCACGCACCTCCAGGCGTTGAATGCCCATGGAAACTGCCATCCGAAGACCATGTAACAGGGCTTCATATTCGGCTGCATTGTTGGAGTCTGTATACAGTATCTGTAGTACGTATTGGACTGTATCTCCGATTGGGGACGTTAGGATGACGCCAGCCCCTAGACCAGCCAGCATTTTGGAGCCGTCGAAGTGCATGATCCAATTGGAGTATGCGTCATACTCTTTAGGTAGTTCGGCTTCCGTCCATTCGGTGACAAAGTCGGCCAATACTTGCGATTTAATGGCTCGCCGGGGTTTGTATGTTATGTCGAACGGGAGGAGCTCGATGGCCCATTTGGCAATCCGGCCCGTGGTGTCGCGGTAGTTTATAATATCAGTAAGTGGCACTTCCGAGGCTACTATAATCGAACACGGTTGAAAGTAGTGTCGCGGCTTCCGAGATGCCATGAATACCGCATAGGCTATCTTTTGATAATGTGGGTACCGTGACTTGCATGGAGTGAGGACAGTGGATACATAATATACCGGCTTTTGAAGGGGGAATTTATGTCCGTCCGCTTCTCGTTCGACGACGAGCACTGCGCTTACAACCTGATGGGTTGCCGCAATGTACAATAGCATTTGTTCACCGATGTTTGGCGCGGCCAGGATTGGGTTGGTTGCCAGTATGGCTTTTATTTCTTCCAATCCGGCTGTGGCAGCGTCCGTCCACTCGAAGTGTTTGGTGCGCCGAAGGAGGCGATAAAGGGGTAATGCCTTTTCTCCTAAGCGGGAGATAAAGCGGCTTAGAGCCGCCACACATCTAGTTAATTTTTGGATTTGTTTCAGGTCTGTTGGGGTAGCCAACTGTGGCAGAGCTCGGATTTTGGCCGGATTAGCTTCAATTCCTCTACTGGAGACAATGAAGCCCAGGAGCTTTCCGGCTGGTACGCCGAAAACGCATTTTTCCGGATTGAGCTTGATGTTGTATTTTCGGAGGTTGTCGAATGTGAGCCTCAAGTTGTCTATTACAGAGTCGACGTGTTTGGTTTTGACGACCACATCATCTACGTATGCCTCTACTGTTTTGTCGATCTGTTTCTCCAGACATGTCTGAATCATGCACTGATATGTTGCACCGGCGTTTTTGAGCCCGAAAGGCATTGTGTTGAAACAGAAGGGGTCGTATGGTGTGATAAATGCCGTTGCGGCTTGGTCGGACTCTGCCATCTTGATTTGGTGGTAGCCGGAGTATGCGTCGAGGAAACACAATGACTCATGTCCTGCGGTAGCATCGATAATTTGATCAATGCGGGGGAGGGGGAAGGGATCCTTTGGGCAGGCCTTGTTGAGGTCCTTAAAATCGACACACAGGCGCCAGGATTTTTCCTTCTTTGGTACCATCACCAGGTTTGCTAGCCAGTCCGGGTGTTTTATTTCTCTAATGAATCTGGCCTCTAATAACTTGGCTAGTTCTTCTCCCATAGCTTGTCTCTTAGGTTCAGAGAAACGCCGAAGAGTCTGCTTGATCGGCTTGAATCCCTTTAGAATATTGAGGCTGTGCTCGGCCAGCCTGCATGGGATTCCTGGCATGTCTGAGGGGTGCCAGGAAAATATGTCCCAACTCTCGCGCAGGAACTCTCGTAGTGCAGCGTCCACGGCGGGGTTTAGCTGTGCCCCGATGCAGGCTGTTTCTGTAGGGTCCGTTGGGTGGACTTGGAATTTGACTATTTCATCCACTGGTTTAAAAGAGGTGGACTTGGATATCTTGTCAAGTATCACGTCGTCTCTGTCCACTGTGGAGCGTAGCACAATTAACTCCTTGGCTGAAAGGGCTTCGGACAATGCCTCGAGGGCCATTGCGGCTGTTTTGTTTTCGGCACGGAGTTCTGTTGGGCCCGGACATTTTGAGCTTCATGTACCGATAATGGGGTATGGCTTGGAAGATCGTGAATGCCTCCCATCCTAAAAGGGTGTGGTATGCACTACTGAACGGGGCCACTTGGAATGCAATTTCTTCGGACCTATAGTTCTCCGGCGTGCCGAATACCACATCTAGTGTGATTTTCCCAGCACAGCGTGCTTCCCGACTGGGGATGATTCCTCTGAAGATTGTGCTGCTTTGCTCAATGCGGTTCCAGTCTATTAACATTTTTTGAAGAGTTTCCTCATAGATGAGGTTCAATCCACTGCCGCCATCCATGAGTACTTTGGTGAGTCGAAAGCCGTCCACAATTGGACTGAGGACCAGTGCAGCTGGTTCTCGGGCTGTTCGGAATTTAGGTTCATCACTGGCATTGAAGGTAATAGTCGTGTCATTCCATGGGTTCATTGCTGCCACGTGGCAGATTTCGGCGAGGCTGCGGAGTGTTCGCTTGCGCCTATTATTTGATGCGAAGGTTTCGAAGACTGTTAATACCGTATTGTTATCCATGGAATGATGCTCTGTGGTATTTGGGATGAGAAGATCCTCACCACTTTTGGCCACATGCCGGAGTACCCAACATGCTCTAAGGCTGTGTGTTGGTGTGGTATCCATTGTACTATGAATTTTGCAGGGGCCGTTGAGCCATCCCTCCAATACGGTTCCATGCCCTATAAAGGGTTTTTGTTTCTTTGTAACTAACTCGGGTGTCTTATGATAGTGCACCCTTTTACTTCGGACTGGGTGTATATTTCGAGCCGGATTATCCCAAAATTTCGTTTCGGTTTTCCAGGCGCTTTCCATCCCGCAGTACTTTCGTACTATGGACGCCAAGTCCGCGAAGCGTGATATGTCACGGCGACTTAAGGCGTTAAGGATTCCCTTGTCCATGCAATTATTGCAGAAAAATGAGACTGCATCTTCCTCGCGACAGTCCTTAACCTTGTTCATCACAAGGAGGAATCTGGCCCAATAATGATGTACTTTTTCATGGGGCTCTTGTCTGATGTGGGAAAGATCGTTTATGTCTGGGTGGGTGGGTGGATTTGAGTCCGAACCTGAAACGCCCTCGATGCGGCTATATCTCCCATGTGTCGAGGCACGACTTAGAGGCATAACCGCATTGAAAGCAATGTCGCAAGTTAGGCAATCTTCACAACATCCCATGTAATATAGATAATAAAAGGGGAGATAACATAGTTGGCTTACACTCGCCACGTCAATCAAAGTACATAAATAGCATTACATCATTCAAACACTCATGGCCCGACTACGGCGCCAAAATAAAAGAACAACCCAACATGCGACACGGTCCCGATCGCCCCAACTGGGCACCACTACTGATCATCAGGGAAAGACACGTAGTATCGGCGTGAATCCTCGTCGAACTCCCACTTGAGCTCAAGCACGTCATCTCGAATGGAATCATCAGGCCCTGCATCTAGTTTAATAGTAATCTGTGAGCCAAAGGGACTCAGCAATCTCGCACCCTCGCGATCAAGACTATTTAAGCTTAATAGGTAAGGCAAGGATAATATGTGGAGCTGCAACAAGCGACTAGCATATATGGTGCCTATCCTGTTCGCAAAAGAGAGCGAGAAGAGGAGGCAAAGTGCGATCGGATAACTAGAGGGCATCCTGCGGCAAGCGTAACTCCAACACCGTGTTCACTTCCCGGACTCCGCCGAGAAGAGACCATCACGGTAACTCACACAGTTGATTCATTTTAATTGAGTTTAGGTTCAAGTTATCTACAACCGGACATTAACAAATTCCCATCTGCCCATAACCGCGGGCACGGCTTTCGAAAGTTCAAATCCCTGCACGGGAGTCCCAACTTAGCCCATGACAAGCTCTCACGGTCAACGAAGGAATAGACCTCCTCCCGAGATGTTCCGATCAGACTTGGTATCCCGGTTCTTCAAGACACTTCGACAAGTTAAAACAAATCCAGCAACACCGCCCGAATGTGCCGACAAATCCCGATAGGAGCTGCACATATCTCGTTCTCAAGGCACACTCAGATGAACACTACGTACAACTAAAACCAACCCTCGAGTTGCCCCGAGGTGGCGCTGCAAGTGGCTCTGTTTGGACCAACACTCAGAGGAGCACTGGCCCGGGGGGTTTAAATAAGATGACCCTCGGGCTCCGGAAACCCAAGGGAAAAAGAGGCTAGGTGGAAAATGGTAAAACCAAGGTTGGGCATTGCTGGAAAATCTTTAATCAAGGCGAACTATCAAGGGGTTCCCATTATAACCCAACCGCGTAAGGAACGCAAAATCCGGGAACATAACACCGATATGATGGAAACTAGGGCGGCAAGAGTGGAACAAAACACTAGGCGAGAGGCCGAGCCTTCCACCCTTTACCAAGTGTATAGATGCATTAAGATAACATGGCAATGTAATGATATCCCAACAAGTAAATAATGTTCCAACAAGGAACGGTCTCCAATCTTCACCTACAACTAGCAACGCTATAAGAGGGGTTGAGCAAAGCGGTAGCATATCCAATCAATGGTTTGCTAGGACATGGTGGGTTAGAGGTTTGACATGGCAATTTGGGAGGCATGATAAGCAAGTGGTAGGCATCGTAGCATAGGCATAGCAAAAGAGCGAGCATCTAGCATAGCAAAGATAGTAGTGATTTCGAGGGTATGATCATCTTCCCTGCAAAGTTGTCAGAGTTGACTAGATCCTCGAAAGCAAACTCAACGGGCTCCTCGTTAGCGAACTCGTCTCCCGGCTCTACCCAAACAAGACAAACAAGCAACAAGGACACAATCAACCACGTGCAAAGCTCAAACAATATGATGCAAACATGGTATGCTATGCGGGATGCAATATGTAATGCATATGCAAGATTTGACAAGGAACGAATGAACCTGGCCTCAACTTGGAAAACCAAGTGTGCCACTGGAAAGATGAGATGAAATCGCTTGAAAAAGATATAAAGATCACCGGAATCAGAGTTACGGTTAGGAAATGGCAAGCGATTCAAATATGACACCGGTCTGCGATTCATAGCAAGTAGCCATCTAAATGCAACAAGGTGAACATGCTACAGCACTCAAACATGACATCAAAATACATGGCAGGGATCCATTCATGATGCTTAACAAAAGACTAGCACTGAGCTACGGCCAATTCATCCATTAACAGGTTCAAACAAGCATGGCAAAAATGCATTTGACAAACAGATCTCAGACTTAGTGAAATTAACACTTGTCTGGAATTTCATATCAGATAGCACACTTTGGAGCATGAAAACAATATGCTACAGGACCTGAACATGGCAAAGTAAAGCATGGCATGGAGCTACTCAAAGAGCTTAACAAAAGTCCCTTAGTGACCTTGAGCCAAAAGGGATCAGAAAATACATTTGCAAGCATGTGAACATGGCAAAAACATAATCAGTTCTCAGACTTAGTGAAAACTGGAGCATGCTGAAACAGATATCAAGGAGGCATGTTTACGAGCTCGATGCACTCACTACAGAGCAAGTCATGACAATCTAAGCATAAAACCATCAAGAATACACAAAATATAAGCTAGACATGGCAAGAACAATAGCATAGGATGCACGTATCAACTACAACATCCTCGGCAAAATTGCTAACAAGTAGACAATCTGCCCAGATTCACGAAATGACAAAAGTAGAGCTCGATTGACTCAAGCTAGTGTGCTCCATAATTGCAAACAAAGACATGGATGGATAGAGCACTACAAGATTAACAAAACATCCTTCCTGATCATCCTCAAAAGAGGCACGGATCACTAGGAAACAACATGAACATATGGCAATATGAGATAAACAGATCAAGGACTTAGTGGAAATGTTAAGTCCCTGAAATCAGCATTAACAAATGCCCCACTTTGCAAGCTTGTGCTAGCCACCACACACATCACAAAAATACATGGGTTGCACCTCTGGATAGATGGCAAAACATATAACAAAACACATTTAGAGCTCATGGGCATATCATGCACACAATAATCATGGCAAAAATGACAAATATCTAATTGGAGCAGCAGATCTGACAATTATCTCAAATAGCATTCTTCTAATAGTTTTTCGGGCATCAGGATGAACTCAAATGAAAATGATGCAATGAGATGAAATGATGCGCTCTCTGAGACGAACATTTTGATATGCTATATGCCCAAAACGGAGCTACGGATGCAAAGTTATGATGCGATGAACATGGGCAAAATAATTAGGGTTTCGGGGAGAAGTCAACCGTCCAAATCCTAGATCTGGATCTAGTTACTGTAGCAGCGGCACGGACTTCGAGGATGGCCGGATTCCTCGCCGGCGTTGAAGTTGGCCGACGGAGGAGGAGGTAGGCGCGGGGGTGGAGATGGCCGGAGTGGCCGCGGGGGCTCGTCACGGCGCTCCCGGCGACGAGGAGGCGCGGGCGACCCGGGTGGCACGGCGACCCGGTGACGGTGCCGAGCTCGCCGGCGGCGGGCGCGCGGAGGAGCGGCCAGCGAGGTAGCCGGCCTCGGGGAAGAAGCGGCGCGGCGGGGCGCGCTGGCGCGGCCCGGTCGGGGAAGAAGAGGGCCGGTGGCGGCGGGTGGCGAAGTGGGCACGGAGGCACCATGTGGCGGGCGTCGATTGGCGCGGGCCGGCGGACGAACGTGTCCGACTCCGTCCGGACGTGTCCGGCAGCGGCGGAGGTGATTTTTTTTAGGGTTTGGACGGGGGAGAAGGAGATTTTCGGGGTGTCTTTATATAGAGGTAGAGGGAGCTAGGAGTGTCCAAATGAGGTGTGGTTTTCGGCCATGCGATCGTGATCGAATGCTCTAGATGATGGAGAGGGTTTTGGTGGGTTTTGGGCCAAATTGGAGGGGTGTTGGGCTGCAACACACACGAGGCCTTCTTGGTCCCTCGGTTAACCGTTGGAGCATCAAACGAAGTCCAAATGGTACAAAACTTGACAGGCGGTCTATCGGTAGTAAACCAAGGCCGCTTGGCAAGTCTTGGTCCAATCCGGAAATGTTTAATCCCCACACACGAAAGAAAGGTAGAAATGACCACCGGAGGAGAACGAAGCGCCGGAATGCAAAACGGACAACGGGGAAAATGCTCGGATGCATGAGATGAACACGTATGTAAATGCGATGCACATGATGACATGATATGAGATGCATGACAACGATAACAACACACAGAGACAAAGACCCGAACCCGAGAAAATAAAAACTTAAGGCCGGAAACGGCAAGAGTTGGATTACATATTAGGTAAATCATATCCGGGGTGTTACAAAACCCCTACCCAATCTGAGACCCAGTGGCCTAGGAGTTTCTGATCTTGGAAGTTCGGATTCCGGGATGTTGCCCGATAAGTCTGGCCTGCTACCTGACTCTAGGTTCAGGGCTTCGGTGATGTCCTCCCGTAAACGGGTGTCCGGCTCAGAGAGTTCAGGAATCCGAACATAGTTAGTCCTCAAGATAGAGGAAGAATCACTGCATTGTTCCTCCACCACCGCAATATGATGGGTGACCGGTGGAGAGTTAATCTCCCTTTGATCGGGTTTAAGCCCAATCCGATCATAGTCTGTAGCGACTCCCAAGGCGGCGATACGATCCAAGAGCTCGTTTAGGGAAGAGAGCTCCATTGGATCCATCTGCTCGGCAAATTCTGAGCCGACGTGGAGGCTGTTTTTGATGACCCGAGAAGTCATCGTCGGTGCAGCGGCCGAACGGGCGGTCATGATGAAACTGCCTAGCCGGAGAGTTTGGCCGACAGCCAGGGCTCCCCCGGCGGTAATGTTGTTTTTAACAATGAGACGAGGCATCCTTCCTTACGGCGACGGCACAGTGGAACTCTCAGTGAAAGCACCAATGTCAGTGTCAAAACCGGCGGATCTCAGGTAGGGGGTCCCGAACTGTGCGTCTAAGGCGGATGGTAACAGGAGGCAGGGGACACGATGTTTTACCCAGGTTTGGCCCTCTTGATGGAGGTAAAACCCTACGTCCTACTTGATTATTCTTAATAATATGAGTAGTACAAGAGTTGATCTACCACGAGATCAGAGAGGCTAAACCCTAGAAGCTAGCCTATGGTATGATTATATGTTGTCCTACGGACTAAACCCTCCGGTTTATATAGACACCGGAGGGGGCTAGGGTTACACAGAGTCGATTACAAGGAAGGAGATCTATATATCTGTATTGCCAAGCTTGCCTTCCACGCCAAGGAGATTCCCATCCGGACACGGGATGAAGTCTTCAATCTTATATCTTCATAGTCCAACAGTCCGGCCAAAGGATATAATCCGGCTGTCCGGATACCCCCTAATCCAGGATTCCGTCAACAACCAAGAGCCTAAGCTTGGGGATGCCCCGGAAGGCATCCCCTCTTTCGTCTTTGTTCATTGGTAACTTTACTTGCAGCTATATTTTTATTCGCCACATGATATGTGTTTTGCTTGGAGCGTCAATTTATTTTATTTAGTTTTGCTTGATGTTTGAATAAAGTATCAAGATCTGAAATTCTTAAGTGTTAGAGAGTCTTCACATAGTTGCATAATTATTCAACTACTCATTGATCTTCACTTATATCTTTCAGAGTAGTTTGTTTTTGCTCTAGTGCTTCACTTATATCCTTTTAGAGCACGGTGGTGGTTTTATTTTGTAGAAATAGATGAACTCTCGTGCTTCACTTATATTATTTTGAGAGTATTTAGAACAGCATGGTAGTTTGCTTTGGTTATGAATTTAGTCCTAATATGATGGGCATCCAAGAGGGATATAATAAAAACTTTCATATAAAGTGCATTGAATACTATGAGAAGTTTGATACTTGATGATTGTTTTGAGATATGAGGATGGTAATATTAGAGTCATGCTAGTTGAGTAGTTGTGAATTTGAGAGATACTTGTGTTAAAGTTAATGATTCCTGTAGCATGCACGTATGGTGAACCGTTATGTGATGAAGTCGGAGCATGATTTATTTATTGATTGCCTTCCTTATGAGTGGCGGTCGGGGACGAGCGATGGTCTTTTCCTACCAATCTATCCCCCTAGGAGCATGCGCGTAGTACTTTGTTTCGATAACTAATAGATTTTTGCAATAAGTATGTGAGTTCTTTATGACTAATGTTGAGTCCATGGATTATACGCACTCTCACCCTTCCACCATTGCTAGCCTCTCTAATACCGCGCACCTTTCACCGGTATCATAAACCCACCATATACCTTCCTCAAAACAGCCACCATACCTACCTATTATGGCACTTCCATAGCCATTCCGAGATATATTGCCATGCAACTTTCCACCATTCTGTTTGTTATGACATGCTTCATCATTGTCATATTGCTTTGCATGATCATGCAGTTGACATCGTATTTGTGGCAAAGCCACCGTGCATAATTTTTCATACATGTCACTCTTGATTCATCGCAATCCCGGTACACTGCCGGAGGCATTCATATAGAGTCATATGTTGTTCTAAGTATCGAGTTGTAATTCTTGATTTGTGAGTAAATAAAAGTGTGATGATCATCATTATTAGAGCATTGTCCCAGTGAGGAAAGGATGATGGAGACTATAATTCCCCCATAAGTCGGGATGAGACTTCGAACTAAAA
Organism: Triticum monococcum; assembly: GCA_034509565.1. NCBI lineage: Eukaryota > Viridiplantae > Streptophyta > Magnoliopsida > Poales > Poaceae > Triticum > Triticum monococcum. The sequence continues at coordinate 74,705,269 of CM067843.1, forward strand.
AAAGAGGTCATAAAAAGGAGAAAAGGCCCAAAAAATGAGAGAAAAAGAGAGAAGGGGCAATGCTACTATCCTTTTACCACACTTGTGCTTCAAAGTAGCACCATGATCTTCATGATAGAGAGTCTCCTATGTTGTCACTTTCATATACTAGTGGGAATCTTTCATTATAGAACTTGGCTTGTATATTCCAACAATGGGCCTCCTCAAAATGCCCTAGGTCTTCGTGAGCAAGCGAGTTGGATGTACACCCACTAGTTTCTTTTGTTGAGCTTTCATACATTTATAGCTCTAGTGCATCCATTGCATGGCAATCCCTACTCACTCACATTGATATCTATTGATGGCCATCTCCATAGCCCGTTGATACGCCTAGTTGATGTGAGACTATCTTCTCCTTTTTTTCTCCACAACCACCATTCTATTCCACCTATAGTGCTATGTCCATGGCTCACGCTCATGTATTGCGTGAAGATTGAAAAAGTTTGAGAACATCAAAAGTATGAAACAATTGCTTGGCTTGTCATCGGGGTTGTGCATGATTTAAATAGTTTGTGTGGTGAAGATCGAGCATAGCCAGACTATATGATTTTGTAGGGATAGCTTTCTTTGGCCATGTTATTTTGAGAAGACATGATTGCTTAGTTAGTATGCTTGAAGTATTATTATTTCTATATCAATATTAAACTTTTGTCTTGCATCTTATGGATCTGAATATTCTTGCCACAATAAAGAAGAATTACTTGGATAAGGTAGCATTCCACATCAAAAAATCTGTTTTTATCATTTACCTACTCGAGGACGAGCAAGAATTAAGCTTGGGGATGCTGATACATCTCCAACATATCTATAATTTTTGATTGTTCCATGCTATTATATTATCTGTTTTGGATGTTTATGGGCTTTATTATACACTTTTATATCATTTTTGGGACTAACCTATTAACCCAGAGCCCAATGACAGTTTCTATTTTTTTCCTTGTTTTAGAGTATCGCAGAAAAGGAAAATCAAACGGAGTCCAATTGACCTGAAACTTCACGGAACTTATTTTTGGAAGGAAAGCAACCTGATAGACTTGGAGTGCACGTCAGGAAAGAAACCAAGGAGCCACGAGGTAGGGGGCGCGTCCACCCCCCTAGGAAGCGCCCTCCACCCTCGTGGGCCCCTCGTGGACCCCCTGATGTACTTCTTCCGCCTATATATCTCCATATAACCTAAAAACATCTGGGAGCAGAATAGATCGGGAGTTCCGCCGCCAGAAGCCTCCGTAACCACCGAAAGCCAATCTAGACCCGTTCCGGCACCCTGCCGGAGGGGGCAATCCCTCTCCGGTGGCCATCTTCATCATCCCGGTGCTCTCCATGATGAGGAGGGAGTAGTTCTCCCTCGGGGCCGAGGGTATGTACCAGTAGCTATGTGTTTGATCTCTCTCTCTCTCTCTCTCGTGTTCTTGAGGTGATACGATCTTGATGTATCACGAGCTTTGCTATTATAGTTGGATCTTATGATGTTTTCTTCCCCCTCTACTCTCTTGTAATGGATTGAGTTTCCCCTTTGAAGTTATCTTATCGGATTGAGTCTTTAAAGATTTGAGAACACTTGATGTATGTCTTGCCATGCGTATCTGTGGTGACAATGGGATATCACGTGATTCACTTGATGTATGTTTTTGTTATCAACTTGAGGGTTCCGCCCATGAACCTATGCATAGGGGTTGGCACACGTTTTCATCGTGATTCTCCGGTAGAAACTCTGGGGCACTCTTTGAGGTTCTATGTGTTGCTTGAATAGATGAATCTGAAATTCTGTGATGCATATCGTATAATCATACCCACGGATACTTGAGGTGACATTGGAGTATCTAGGTGACATTAGGGTATTGGTTGATTTGTGTCTTAAGGTGTTATTCTAGTACGAACTCTAGGGATGTTTGTGACACTTATAGGAATAGCCCAACAGATTGATTGGAAAGAATAACTTTGAGGTAGTTTCGTACCCTACCATAATCTCTTCGTTCGTTCTCCGCTATTAGTGACTTTGGAGTGACTCTTTGTTGCATGTTGAGGGATAGTTATGTGATCCAATTATGTTATTATTGTTGAGAGGACTTGCACTAGCGAAAGTATGAACCCTAGGCCGTGTTTCAACGCATTGCAATACTGTTTACGCTCACTTTTATCATTAGTTACCTTGCTGTTTTTATATTTTCAGATTACAAAAACCTTTATCTACCATCCATATACCACTTGTATCTTCATCTCTTCGCCGAACTAGTGCACCTATAAAATTTACCATTGTATTGGGTGTCTTGGGGACACAAGAGACTCTTTGTTATTTGGTTGCAGGGTTGCTTGAGAGAGACCATCTTCATCCTACGCCTCCTACGGATTGATAAACCTTAGGTCATCCACTTGAGGGAAATTTGCTACTGTCCTACAAACCTCTGCACTTGGAGGCCCAACAACGTTACAAGAAGAAGGTTGTGTAGTAGACATCACCCTCCCAATACCAAAGGTTACTGGTGCTATGATCCAGTGTCCCACCGCGTTTATACATCGTGGCACGTGTACTTTGATGAGATGGTGTTCCCGTTTCTGCAGGTACCGTCCTCATCGGTGCCTCCCGACGCACGGCTCGCCCCTGCCACCACCTATGGCAAGCCGCACTCCTCTCAGAGCCGAGCACTGGGCCTGGCCGTGCCTGCGCTTCCGGCCCCGGCCGCCCCCTCCCGTGGAGCTTCGGGTGTGGTGCGGCCTCTGGCGCCCCCTCAGGTGAGGCCGTCCCCATGGGCGCCCCCGCCGCTGTGCCCCCTCGGGTGCTCCCGTGAGTGCCCCCATCGCCGCGGCCTCCGGCGACACCGCGGGTACCCCCTCGGAGTCATTGGAAACTGGCTCGACCTCCTCCTCGCCGGTCCCCCCTCGGCTCAACCGGCTATGGTTGCACCCCTCACCGGTGTGGTTACTCAGACTTGGACTGGGAAGTTTCGTCCTAGCATGCACTACACCTCCGACGAGTACGTGTGTGCCACGTCTACCTCGGCCCCGTCTCCGCTACCCACCTCCACCCGCGCAGCCCTTCGGGATCTGAACTGGCTTGGTGCGATGCATGAGGAGTTCGACGCCCTGCAGCGCAACCGTACGTGGCAGCTTGTCCCGCGGCCTCCCTGTGCCATTGTTATCACTGGCAAGTGGATTTTTCGCCACAAGACTCGCCCTGACGGTTCCCTCGAGCGCTACAAGGCACATTGGGTGGTGCTCGGTTTCCGCTAGCGCGCTGACATGGACTTCACCGACACCTTCGCCCTGGTTGTCAAACCGGGCACGATTCACGCTGTCCTCCAGCTTGCTGTCTCTCACGCCTAACCAGTTCACCAGCTCGACGTGTCCAATGCTTTCTTGCATGGCCATCTCGATGGGCAGGTGTTTCGTCAGCAGCCTACTGGTTTCATCGATAACGACTGTCCGGACCACTTGTGCTTGCTCTCTCATTCTCTTTACGGGTTGAAGCAGGCGCCTCGGGCCTGGTACCAGCGGATCGCGGCCTTCCTTCAGCAGCAGGGGTTTCGGTCCACATGGTCCGATGCCTCCCTGTTTGTTTATCACCAGGGCACCGCTACCGTGTACCTTCTCATGTACGCCGACAACATCATCCTCACTGCGTCCTCGCCAGCGCTATTTCAGCAGATTACAGCTCGCCTTGGCACCGAGTTCACCCTCAAGGACTTGGGGGCTCTCCACTACTCCTCGGCATCGAGGTTGTTCGCCGTGCCACTGGCTTGTTCCTGCACTAGCAGAAGTATGCCTACGAGCTTCTGGAGCGAGCCAGCATGCTTAACTGCAAGCCTGCTTCCCCGCCTGTCGACACAAAGGCTAAGGTGTCCGCTGTCGAGGGCTCTCCAGCGTCCGACGCTCCCTTCTACCACTCCATCGTCGGTGCTCTTCAGTACATCACACTAACATGTCCGGGTATCCAGTATGTTGTCCAGCAGGTGTGCCTCCACATGCGTGCTCGTCGTGACACCCATTGGGCTCTGGTGAAACATCTTCTCCGGTATATACATGGAACCACGGCCACGGGTCTCACCCTGACGGCATCACCTGACACCAGCCTCGTCGCCTATTCTGACGCTGGCTGTGCTAGGTGTCCCGACACTCGACGCTCCACTTCAGGCTACTGCGTCTACCTCGGGCCCTCTCTGATTTCGTGGTCGTCTAAACTATTGGGGGTTGTTGCAGAAATTAAAATTTTCTACGCATCACCAAGATCAATCTATGGAGAGAATAGCAAAGAGAGAGAGGGGAGTGCATCTTCATACGCTTGAAGATCGCGATGCGGAAGCGTTGCAAGAACGCGGTTGGAGGAGTCGTACACGCAGCGATTCAGATCGCGGTCAATTCCGATCTAAGCACCGAACAACGGCGCCTCCGCCTTCAACACATGTGCAGCCCGGTGACGTCTCCCGCGCCTTGATCCAGCAAGGAGGAGGGAGAGGCTGGGGAAGAAAACTCCACCGGCAACACGAGGGTGTGGTGGTGGTGGAGCTGCGCGGTTTCCAGCAGGGCTTCGCCAAGCACTACGGAGAACGAGGATGTGGAGAGGTAGGGCTGCGCCGAGAGAGAGAGAGAGAGAGAGAGAGAGAGAGAGAGAGAGAGAGAGAGAGAGAGAGAGAGACTCGTGTCTTTGGCAGCCCCAAAACCCCCACTATTTATAGGAGGAGGGGAGGAGGGTGTGCCCCCTCTAGGGTTCCCACCCCTAGGGGGGCGGTAGCCCTAGATGGGATGGAGGGGGCGGCCAAGAGGGGGAGAGAGGGGGCGCGCCCTAGGGTGGGCCTTAGGCCCATCTGCGCCTAGGGTTTCCCCTTTCCACTCCTAGCTGCGCCTTGGGCCCTGGTGGGAGGCGCACCAGCCCACTCAGGGGCTGGTCCCTTCCCACTCTTGGCCCATGCAAGCCTCCGGGGCTGGTGGCCCCTCCTGGTGGACCCTCGGAACCTCCAGTGGTCCCGGTACATTACCGGTGATGCCCGAAATACTTTCCGTGGTCAAAACCTCACTTCATATATATTATTCTTTACCTTTGGACCATTTCGGAACTCCTCGTGACGTCCGAGATCTCATCCGGGACTCTGAACAACATTCGGTAACCACGTACAAACTTTCCCTATAACCCTAGCGTCATCGAACCTTAAGTGTGTAGAGCCTACGGGTTCGGGAGGCATGTAGACATGACCGAGACATCTCTCTGGTCAATAACCAACAGCGGGATCTGGATACCCATGTTGGCTCCTACATGTTCCACGATGATCTTATTGGATGAACCACGATGTCGAGGATTCAATCAATCCCGTATACAATTCCCTTTGTCTACCGGTATGATACTTGCCCAAGATTCGATCATCGGTATTCCTATACCTTGTTCAATCTCATTACTGGCAAGTCTCTTTTTCTCGATCCATAACACATCATCCCGTGATCAACTCCTTGATCACATTGAGCTCATTATGATGATGTCCTACCGAGTGGGCCCAGAGATACCTCTCCATCACACGGAGCGACAAATCCTAGTCTCGATTCGTACCAACCCAACAGACACTTTCGGAGATACCCGTAGTGCACCTTTATAGCCACCCAGTTACGTTGTGACATTTGTCACACCCAAAGCATCCCTACGGTATCCGGGAGTTGCACAATCCCATGGTCTAAGGAAATGATACTTGACATTAGAAAAGCTTTAGCAGACGAACTGCACGATCTTGTGCTATGCTTAGGATTGGGTCTTGTCCATCACATCATTCTCCTAATGATGTGATCCCGTTATCAATGACATCCAATGTCCATGGTCAGGAAACCGTAACCATCTATTGATCAATGAGCTAGTCAACTAGAGGCTCACTAGGGACATGTTGTGGTCTATGTATTCACACACGTATTACGATTTCCGGATAACACAATTATAGCATGAACAATAGACAATTATCATGAACAAGGAAATATAATAATAACCATTTTATTATTGCCTCTAGGGCATATTTCCAACAGTCTCCCACTTGCACTAGAGTCAATAATCTAGTTACATTGTGATAAATCAAACACCCATGGAGTTCTGGTGTTGATCATGTTTTGCTCGTGGCAAAGGTTTAGTCAACGGATCTGCGACATTCAGGTCCGTATGCACTTTAAAAATATCTATGTCTCCATCTTGAACATTTTCACGAATGGAGTTGAAGCGACGCTTCATATGCCTGGTCTTCTTGTGAAACCTGGGCTCCTTGGCAAGGGCAATGGCTCCGGTGTTGTCACAAAAGAGAGTCATCAGGCCTGACACATTGGGAATAACTCCTAGGTCGGTAATGAACTCCTTCATCCAGATTGCTTCATGTTCTGCCTCCGAGGCTGCCATGTACTCCGCTTCACATGTAGATCCCGCCACGACGCTTTGCTTGCAACTACACCAGCTGACTGCCCCACCATTCAAAATATACACGTATCCGGTTTGTGACTTGGAGTCATCCAGATCTGTGTCGAAGCTAGCATCAACGTAACCCTTTATGACGAGCTCTTCGTCACCTCAATAAACGAGAAACATATCCTTAGTCCTTTTCAGGTACTTTAGGATGTTCTTGACCGTTGTCCAGTGTTCCATGCCGGGATTACTTTGGTACCTTCCTACCAAACTTACGGCAAGGTTCACATCAGGTTTGGTACACAGCATGGCATACATAATAGACCCTATGGCCGAGGCATTGGGGATGACACTCATCTTTTCTCTATCTTCTGCCATGGTCGGGCATTGAGTCGTGCTCAATCTCACACCTTGCAATACAGGAAAGAACCCCTTCTTGGACTGATCCATATTGAACTTCTTCAATATCTTGTCAAGGTATGTGCTTTGTGAAATACCAATGAGGCGTCTCGATCTATCTCTATAGATCTTGATGCCCAATATGTAAGCAGATTCTCCAATGTCCTTCATTGAAAAACACTTATTCAAGTAGGCCTTTATGCTTTCCAAGAATTCTATATCATTTCCCATCAATAGTATGCCATCCACATATAATATGAGAAATGCCAAAGAGCTCCCACTCACTTTCTTGTAAACACAGGCTTCTCCATAAGTCTGTGTAAACCCAAACGCTTTGATCATCTCATCAAAGCGAATGTTCCAACTCCGAGATGCTTGCACCAGCCCATAGATTGAGCACTGGAGCTTGCACACCTTGTCAGCATTCTTAGGATCGACAAAACCTTTCGGCTACATCATATACAATTCTTCCTTAAGGAAACCATTAAGGAATGTCGTTTTGACGTCCATCTGCCATATCTCATAATCATAGAATGCGGCAATTGCTAACATGATTCGGATGGACTTCAACTTCGCTACGGGTGAGAAGGTCTCATCGTAGTCAACCCCTCGAACTTGTCGGTAACCCTTAGCAACAAGTCGAGCCTTATAGATGGTCACATTACCATCCGTGTCTGTCTTCTTCTTAAAGATCCATTTATTTTCTATGGCTCGCCGATCATCGGGCAAGTCTGTCAAAGTCCACACTTTGTTTTCATACATGGATCCTATCTCGTACTTCATGGCTTCAAGCCATTTGTTGGAATCTGGGCCCACCATCGCTTCTTCATAGTTTGAAGGTTCACCGTTGTCACACCCTGATTTTCATGCCACAACACTTAAGCTAATAAATCATGATAAAATGTGGTTTGACAAAAACTTTTGAGTGTTTTGGACCTTGCCTTGTTTGGATTTTGTCTGTTGTTTGCAAGTGCTCTAAAAATCAAATAAATCCTCCAACTCCTATACTTCATCTCCTTGCTCCAAACTCTTGAACCAATGATCATGCCATGTGTATAGAGCAATATAGTATTTTCTTACAAAAATAATTTGGCCAAAAAGTATTTTCAAAAATTAGTTTTCCAAAAACCCCTGAATTAAGATTTGTACTGCAAGTACTTAATTCAGGGCAATAAAAATCTTTCCAAAAATATGTTTGACTCCTATTAGATATAGGATACCCAAAAACCACAAAAATATAATTTTAAAAGTTATTTTCCTATTTGATTTAAAGGCTTTTTCTTAAGGCCAAAAATGGTCTTTAATAGGTTAAAATTATTTTAAAGCTTTAAAAATATTTTACAAAAATCAGGGAAACTCAATGGACATATACTTTCCATATATATGGGTTTCAACACATGGTAATGATCAAAATATTGGACAAAACCTCCCAAAACCATTTCTGCTCATTTCAAGGATTTGGAATATTTCTACAGGAAATATTCCCCAACAATTCCAAGAAAATTCTAGCATGTCACATATGACATGTTTGATGATCTTGACAAGTCTCATGTCATGGAGAACAGTATAACCCCATGAAACCCTTTCAAAACCACTTCTGTCCTTTTTCAAGTTTGAACAACTTTGCACTGTCAAACATGTCCAAATGCTCTCAAACTTGGTGCACATGCTCAAATGGTGTAATAATGCATCTAGACCAAATAGAACAAGTTGTAGAGAATGTTATCTTGATCAAAGTACCCCAAAACCCTTTCTATCCAGAAGCAAATTTGAACAACTCTACATTGTCAAGTGTGTCCTTTTGATCTGAATTTTTGAGGACATCTTCAAATCCCCAAATGATGACACTACACCAAGTGGTGCATCAAGGAGAATAGTTTTGGATGACTAAATCTTGAAAAACCCATTTCTGTTGATTTCTAGGGTTTACAAAAGTTGCACTGGAAACTTTGCCCAAATGAGCTCAAATTTGGTGGCACACCCTATTTCTAAGTGTCATTCCATCCTGTTAAGTATGATACCAATTGGAGTTCATTTTCTTGCCCAAACCAACAACAAACACCTTCTGCCATTTTTCCAAAAACACCATTTTTACCACTTCCACTAATCTCCATGACCCTATCTTTTTACCACAGCCCCTCCTACTTCCCTTCTACATCCAGTAAAAAGCTCCAACCCTAGTTCAATAATTGAAGAGGGAAAAACCCTGGTTTACCCCTCCCTTTTCACCATGGCAGCACCTCTTTTCCCTCCCCCTTCTTTCTTATGGACTTGCCTTAACTATTAAGCTTTATGGAGCATATCAGAAACTCCCAGGAGCTAGTGGACAGGCGTGGCCACGCGCAGGAAGCCATTTGCATGCCATGGCATGCAATGGCCGCGCTCTGGAGCGCGCTACAGTGCACCAGGGCACTGTAGCCGCCCTCTGCCCGATGCTTCCGTCGACCTTGGGCGCCAAGAACGTGTCCCCCGATGCCGCCTCGGCGTGCGTGACACGCTACGCGGTCGGCCCCCTCCTCCTTCTCTCTCCTTTGAGCCCGTCGTCGCATGCCGGAGCACCGCCCGACTCGGCCACTCCCTGGCCACGCGGCTGGCCCGCCTCTGACCTCGCCCCGCTCCCCCTCTAACCTCCCTCGCTCCTGGACGGACTCCACGAGCACCACTGACCCAGCCTGGACCCTCCCAACGGTCCCCAGGACCAATTCCGCTGGCAGCCGTGAGCGCGGCTCACGGTGCACCATGGCCTTGCCATATCGAGCCTCGTCGAGCCCCTCTTTGGACGCCCCTCGCTCTCTCTCTCTCTCCCATACAACTCCCAGACAACATCCCTCTCCCCCTAGTGCTCTCCTACCCTCTCCATGGCCGAAGTGCCACCGCCGACCGCCGCTCGGATTCGGGCACCACGACCCCTCTCTCTTCTCCCTACCCACTCTAGTACTCCCTCACCACCACCACGAAGCCCCCACCGCCTCCATTCTTCCCCGGGACGCCCCTGCGCTCGAAGCCGGCAATGGCCGATGCCATCCTCCAGCGTGGGCGAAGGACCGCTCCCCTCCGAGGAAGCTGGCGCTCGTAGTGTGGCATCCCGGATGCGGCTCGTCTCCCCAAGCACGTCGGTGGCCGGATCACCGGAAACGATGGCCGGTAGCGCCGGCAGTCGCCGTCGACGTCCCTCTGCCTCGCCTCCTCTGCTTCGGGCGGGAGGTTGAGGACGACGCCGCGTCAGCTCGCTGGCCCCACCTGTCGGCGGCAAAGGCGAACGAGCCGGCCCACCAGTCAGGTTAAGTGGAAACGGCTTCGGGCCGATCCGCTTGCCCCACTGGGTGGCGCCCTCCTGCAGTGCGCCTTCGGCGTCACCTCCTCCCTCGCGCAACCGAGCCACTGGGTCGAGCCCAGTAGGCGTTGTTTAGCTGGGCTTCGCCTAGTGCGCTTTATAAGGTTGAGTCCCTTTCTTCCTTTTTCTTTTCATAAATATTGTAAAATTCCTAAATAATTCAAATAGAGTCCAAATTGGATGATTCAAATTTCTAGTAGTTCCTAAAATCATGCCCTATCACATGGTGCTTTTTGCACATTTTTCTAGCACATTTCCCTTCACACATATTAAATAAATCCTATTTTCTTATTCCGGTGCTGAACTTTAGAAAATCACAGAGAGCCCATTTTTGATCCAAATTCCATGATTCAAAATCCTAGCTGTCTATAAGTTCAAAACTTAGTTTTTGAACATTTTTACTAATACTTTCTGTATCACCTCAAATAATGGTCCATTTCTTCATATTCGTCAACTTTGTAAATTCATAGGAAAATCATTTCAACTCCAAATCCAGTGAAACCAATTCCTAGATGCTTCTAAAATCATCCTTTGTTAAATGGGTGCCTTTTCTCATTTTTCAAAAATATATTTCTGTACACTTCATGCAAATCCATAAACCCCTTGATTCCATCATATCAAAATGTTTAGAAATATCCACTGACCCAATTCCAATGAAACCACTCTGGTTAATTTTCATATAACCAGAGATGTCCTAGAAAAGTCAAATCAATATTTTTGCAGCACTTTTATTTTCTACCTTGTTGTGTTGCTTATTGTGGTTGCTTTCGACGATAGTTGACGAAGTAGACGTAATGCTCGGAGTTGGACCAGAGATATTTGAAGACCTCGAAGACTTTGTTAAAACAGGCAAGCAGCCCTTTGACCATGTCTATGAAACCCTTTTTATGCATTTCATGTAGCACTTTATTATTGTTGCATCGGAAACTTGATGAGAGGGTAGCCACTTTGGTGGGTTGCCTTCATTTCCTCCTTGTTGATACTTGCATTGTGCATGACCCTACCTCCTTATGAGGGTTATGCCGGTGGGAATAGATAGGATGCTAAAGTAGTGCTACACAAAAATGGACGGGTACATGCATGGTGATGAAGACAAAGTATTTTGAAAGGACTTTTTCGAAAACCCCGTCAGGTGCCACTTATGCCTGAGGGAGATAATGAGATGGGTAACCACTTGATGACGAAGTGGTGTACCGAGGCAAGTGTGTGTGAGTTGCTTTCAAAAACGGATTGGTTTAAGTTGCGACCGTTATTCCAACCTTACATGCGCAACCACTCTACCCTTGTATGGGAAAGGGCATTATTGATTACCTAGGCCGATACTAGCTTGGAGCCCGCATTACTAGTGACGGGAGAGTTGTTGATGCGCTCTCTCGGGACGGGGTCGTGCCAGGAAGGGCGGCCAAGAACATTTTTATGGGGCACCGGACACACCGTTGGTACCCCGTGCCAGTGGTATGTGATGAATATGGGAGCAAGGCTCCACAATTTTTAAGTTGTGAAATGTTGGGCACGGGGGTTACTACCGATCGAGTGGACTCCATCTTAGTGTTGTCTAGGGAAAGATAGTGATTGGGTGCTTACCCCGGGTACTTGAGGTACCGCGGGTCGTGGATGACACGGAAGTTCCCCGGATCTTGTGGGTAAAGTGTGCAACCTCTGCAGAGTGTAAAACTATTCGAATAGCCGTGTCCACGGTCAAGGACAGTTGGGTAACCGCTCTTGGGCTACGTCCACATGTTTACAAACCAGTGTGTGTTTGGATAAGTGGGAAGAACTACTTGGGTCAAGTCAAAGGACTTGACATGATTGAGTTGGGTTGGTGCCCACTCTTTTTATGTTGATACCACTACTTGGGTCAAGTCAAAGGACTTGACATGATTGAGTTGGGTTGGTGCCCACTCTTTTTATGTTGATATCTGTAACCTGTCCTCATGGTTACTTGAATTCTCCTGATGCATGTCTTACGAGTTGTTGAACATGTCATGGCACTCAAAAACTAGCTTTCCGCAAAAAATACACCTATATCATGCATTGTCGTTTCTTGAACCAAAACATGGGTTGCTTGCGAGTACATTCTAAGTACTCATTGGCTTGCCACTGGTTATTTTATTGGCCAGGCATGAAAGAACATGATATGAAGAAGAGTACCTCGATGACGAACATGCGAGCTAGGACGCTTCCCAGTCAGAATGCGTGTAGGGTTAAGGCAGATGGCATGGGTCCAAGTTATCGACGAAGATTTCCACTGCGATGTTATACTCAAGACTTGACCATAATGGTCCTACTTGTGTAATACGGTATGTATGGATGTAAGACTCTTGTTATTCAGCTTCTGTGTGTTCAGTGAGCATTGATCTCTGGGATCATTGTACATGTGCATTCGGTGATCACGACTTATGAGTCGGGGTCCCCACAACCGTTGTCTAACAACATGATTTCCAGGACAGGGTTGCCGTACCACTCTGGTGTGGAACATGTCCTCATGGACCTACGAAGTTTAGTAGTACCTTGATCCGAAGTTTCATGATCATTATCATTAACTCCCTTTCTAATCGATGCAGGCACCACAGAAACATTTTCTTGAGTTGCGCTACTTTTCGGTTCAAGAGGCAATACCTCATCAAGTTCTACTTTTCTCCCACCTACTTCTTTCAAGAGAAAATCTTTCTCTAGAAAGGATCCGTTCTTAGCAACAAAGATCTTGCCTTCGGATCTGAGGTAGAAGGTATACCCAATAGTTTCCTTAGGGTATCCTATGAAGACGCATTTTTCCGACTTGGGTTCGAGCTTTTCAGGTTGAAGTTTCTTGACACAAGCATCGCATTCCCAAACTTTCAGAAACAACATCTTAGGTTTCTTTCCAAACCATAATTCATACGGTGTCATCTCAACGGATTTCGATGGAGCCCTATTTAAAGTGAATGCGGCAGTCTCCAAAGCATAACCCCAAAATGATAGCAGTAGATCGGTAAGAGACCTCATAGATCGCACCGTATCCAATAGAGTGCGATTACGATGTTCGGACACACCAATACACTGAGGTGTTCCAGGCAGCGTGAGTTGTGAAACAATTCCACATTTCCTTAAGTGCGTGCCAAATTCGTGACTCAAATATTCTCCCCCACGATCTGATCGTAAGAACTTTATTTTCCTGTCACGTTGATTCTCTACCTCATTCTGAAATTCCTTGAACTTTTCGAAGGTCTCAGACTTGTGTTTCATTAAGTAGACATAACCATATCTACTCAAGTCATCAGTGAGGGTGAGAACATAACGATAGCCACCGCGAGCCTCAACGCTCATTGGACCGCACACATCAATATGTATGATTTTCAATAAGTTGGTTGCTCGCTCCATTGCTCCGGAGAACTGAGTCTTGGTCATTTTGCCCATGAGGCATGGTTCACACGTGTCTAATGATTCATACTCGAGAGACTCCAAAAGTCCATCCTTATGGAGTTTCTTCATGCGTTTGACACCAATGTGACCAAGGCGGCAGTTCCACAAGTATGTGAGACTATCATTATCAACCTTACACTTCTTGGCATTCACACTGTGAATATGTGTAACATCACGTTCGAGATTCAATAAGAATACACCATTGACTAGCGGGGCATGACCATAAAACATATCTCTCATATAAATAGAACAACCATTATTCTCATATTTAAATGAGTAGCCATCTCGCATTAAACGAGATCCAGATACAATGTTCATGCTCAAAGCTGGCACTAAATAACAATTATTGAGGCTTAAAACTAATCCCGTAGGTAAATGTAGAGGTAGCGTGCCGACGGCGATCACATCGACCTTGAAACCATTCCCGACGCGCATCGTCACCTCGTCCTTCGCCACTCTCCACTTATTCCGCAGCTCCTGTTTTGAGTTACAAATATGAGCAACCGCACCGGTATCAAATACCCAGGAGCTACTACGAGTGCTGGTTAGGTACACATCAATAACATGTATATCACATGTACCTTTGGTATTGCCGACCTTCTTATCCGCTAAATACTTGGGGCAGTTCCGCTTCAAGTGCCCGTTTTCCTTGCAATAAAAGCACTCAGTCCCAGGCTTGGGTCCATTCTTTGGCTTCTTCCTGGCAGCTTGCTTACCGGGCACGGCAACTCCCTTGCCGTCCTTCTTGAAATTCTTTTTACCCTTGCCTTTCTTGAACTTAGTGGTTTTATTCACCATCAACACTTGATGTTCCTTTTTGATCTCCACCTCCGCTGATTTCAGCATTGAATATACCTCAGGAATGGTCTTTTCCATCCCCTGCATATTGAAGTTCATCACAAAGCTCTTGTAGCTAGGTGGAAGTGACTGAAGGATTCTGTCAACGACCGCGTCATCCGGGAGATTGACTCCCAGCTGAGACAAGCGGTTGTGCAACCCAGACATTTTGAGTATGTGCTCGCTGACAGAATAGTTCTCCTCCATCTTACAACTGTAGAACTTGTCGGAGACTTCATATCTCTCGACTCGGGCATGAGCTTGAAAAACCATTTTCAGCTCTTGGAACATCTCATATGCTCTGTGTTGCTCAAAACGCTTTTGGAGCCCCGGTTCTAAGCTGTAAAGCATGCCGCACTGAACCAGGGAGTAATCATCACTACGCGACTGCCAGGCATTCATAACGTCTTGAGTTGCTGGGAAAACAGGTGCATCACCTAGCGTGCTTTAAGGACATATGCTTTCTTGGCAGCTATGAGGATAATCCTCAGGTTACGGACCCAGTCCGTGTAGTTGCTGCCATCGTCTTTCAGCTTGGTTTTCTCTAGGAACGTGTTGAAGTTGAGGGCAACATTAGCGTGGGTCATTTGATCTACAAGACATATTGTAAAGATTTTAGACTAAGTTCATGATAATTAAGTTCATCTAATCAAATTATTCAATAAACTCCCACTCAGATAGACATCCCTCTAGTCATCTAAGTGATACATGATCCGAATCAACTAGGCCGTGTCCGATCATCACGTGAGACGGACTAGTCATCATCAGTGAACATCTTCATGTTGATCGTATCTTCTATACGACTCATGCTCCACCTTTCGTTCTTCCATGTTCCGAGGCCATGTCTGTACATGCTAGGCTCGTCAAGTCGACCTAAGTGTATTGCGTGTGTAAATCTGGCATACACCCATTGTATGCGAACGTTAGAATTTATCACACCCGATCATCACGTGGTGCTTCGAAACAACGAACCTTCGCAATGGTGCACAGTTAGGGGGAGCACTTTCTTGAAATTGTAGTGAGGAATCATCTTATTTAAGCTACCGTCATTCTAAGCAAATAAGATGTAAAAACATGATAAACATCACATGCAATCAAATAGTGATATGATACGGCCAATATCATTTTGCTCCTTTTGATCTCCATCTTCGGGGCGCCAAGATCATCATTGTCACTGGCATGACACCATGATCTCCATCATCGTGTCTTCATGAAGTTGCCTCGCCAACTATTACTTCTACTACTATGGCTAACGGTTAGCAATAAAGCAAAGTAATTACATGGCGTTTTCATTGACACGCATGTCATATAATAAATTAAAACAAGTCCTATGGCTCCTTCCGGTTGTCATACTCATCGACATGCAAGTCATGATTCCTATTACAAGAACATGATCAATCTCATACATCACATATATCATTCATCACATCCTTTTGGCCATATCACATCACACGACATATGCTGAAAGAACAAGTTAGACGTCCTCTAATTGTGGTTGCAAGTTTTTTTACGTGACTGCTATAGGTTTCTAGCAAGAACGTTTCTTACCTACGCCAAAACCACAACGTGATATGTCAATTTCTATTTACCCTTCATAAGGACCCTTTCATCAAATCCAATCCGACTAAAGTGGGAGAGATAGACACCCGCTAGCCACCTTATGCAACTAGTGCATGTTAGTCGGT
Source organism: Triticum monococcum (assembly GCA_034509565.1). Classification (NCBI taxonomy): domain Eukaryota; kingdom Viridiplantae; phylum Streptophyta; class Magnoliopsida; order Poales; family Poaceae; genus Triticum; species Triticum monococcum. The sequence continues at coordinate 74,721,323 of CM067843.1, forward strand.
GGAACCAGTCTCACGTAAGCGTATGTGTAAGGTCGGTCCGGGCCGCCTCATCCCACGATGCCACCGAATCAAGATAAGACTAGTAACGGCAAGTACATTGACAAAATCGATGCCCACAACATCTTGTGTTCTACTCGTGCATAGAAACTACGCATAGACCTAGTTGTTGGGGATCGTTGCAGAAATTAAAAAAATTCTACGCATCACCAATATCAATCTATGGAGAGACTAGCAACGAGAGAGAGAGGGGAGTGCATCTTCATACCCTTGAAGATCACGATGTGGAAGTGTTGCAAGAATGCGGTTGGAGGAATCGTACACGCAGCGATTCAGATCGCGTTCGATTCTGATCTAAGCGATGAACAACGGCGTCTTCGCGTTCAACACACGTGCAGCCTAGTGACGTCTCCCGCGCCTTGATCCAGCAAGGAGGAGGGAGAGGTTGGGGAAGAAAACTCCAGCAGCAGCATGACGGTGTGGTGGTGGTGGAGCTACGTGGTTTCCAGCAGGGCTTCGCCAAGCACTACGGAGAACAAGGATGTGGAGAGGTAGGGTTGCGCCGCGAGAGAGAGAGAGACTCGTGTCTTTGGCAGCCCCAAAACCCCCACTATTTATAGGAGGAGGGGAGGAGGGTGCGCCCCCTCTAGGGTTCCCACCACTAGGGGGCGGCAGCCCTAGATGGGATGGAGGGGCGGCCAAGAGGGGGAGAGAGGGGGCGCGCCCTAGGGTGGGCCTTAGGCCCATCTGCGCCTAGGGTTTCCCTTTCCGCTCCTAGCTACGCCTTGGGCCCTGGTGGGAGGCACACCAGCCCACTCAGGGGCTGGTCCCTTTCCACTCTTGGCACATGCAAGCCTCCGGGGCTGGTGGCCCCTCCTAGTGGACCCCCGGAACCCTCCGGTGGTCCCGGTACATTACCAGTGACGCCCGAGACACTTTCGGTGGTCAAAACCTCACTTCCTATATATTATTCTTTACCTCCGGACCATTCCGGAACTCCTCATGATGTTCGGGATCTCATCCAGGACTCCGAACAACATTCGGTAACCACGTACAAACTTTTCCTATAACCCTAGCGTCATCGAACCTTAAGTGTGTAGACCCTACGGGTTCGGGAGGCATGCAGACATAACCGAGACATCTCTCTGGTCAATAACCAACAGAGGGATCTGGATACCCATGTTGGCTCCTACATGTTCCACGATGATCTTATCGGATGAACCACGATGTCGAGGATTCAATCAATCATGTATACAATTCCCTTCGTCTACCGGTATGATACTTGCCCGAGATTCGATCGTCGGTGTTCCTATACCTTGTTCAATCTCGCTATCGGCAAGTCTCTTTTTCTCGATCTGTAACACATCATCCCATGATCAACTCCTTAATCACATTGAGCTCATTATGATGATGTCCTACCGAGTGCGCCCAGAGATACCTCTCCGTCACACGGAGCGACAAATCCCAGTCTCGATTCGTACCAACCCAACAGACACTTTCGGAGATACCCGTAGTGCACCTTTATAGCCACTCAGTTATGTTGTGATGTTTGGCACACCCAAAGCATCCCTACGGTATCCAGGAGTTGCACAATCTCATGGTCTAAGGAAATGATACTTGACATTAGAAAAGCTTTAGCAGACGAACTACACAATCTTGTGTTATGCTTAGGATTGGGTCTTGTCCATCACATCATTCTCCTAATGATGTGATCTCGTTATCAATGACATCCAATGTCCATGGTCAGGAAACCGTAACCATCTATTGATCAATGAGCTAGTCAACTAGAGGCTCACTAGAGACATGTTGTGGTCTATGTATTCACACATGTATTACGATTTCCGGATAACACAAAATATAGCATGAACAATAGACAATTATCATGAACAAGGAAATGTAATAATAACCATTTTATTATTGCCTCTAGGGCATATTTCCAACATAAACGACAACCCACAGTCTCACGATCGAGCGCCGAGACCGAGTACAGGGTTGTGGCCAATGCCGTCACAGAGTGCTCCTGGCTACGATAGCTCCTTCAGGAGTTGCTACGTGAGGTTCCCAATGCCACGCTTGTCTACTGTGACAACGTCTTCGCGGTCTACCTTGCTGCCAACCCTGTCCATCATCGCCCGACGAAGCATATTGAGCTCGACATTCACTTCGTTCGGGAGCATGTCGCACTTGGTCGTGTTCGAGTTTTGTATGTGTTCACCGATCAACAGTTCGCCAATGTTATGACGAAGGGACTACCCACCTCGACTTTCGAGGGCTTTCGGTCCAGTCTTTGCGTCACCAGCGACGCTTCGACTGCGGGGGAGGGGGTGTTGAACATGTGTACACGTATGTAGGTCTGGATTTTGTATGCCGCACATGTAGTGTCTCTCTCCCTCTATATTTACTTGTATCTTGGAAGACAAGACACTGATCGCACCCCTTGTATCCATTGTGTCTAGTGCACGATCAAAGAGAATATCGATGCACATAATCAATTCTACAATTTTGTCCGGCCGATACATACGTACTCCCTCTCTTCCAAATTACTCGTCGCAGAAACGGATGTATAGAGATCACTACTAATTCTCTGGATGGTGGGCGACTCCGCGGGCGACCCCTCGGGCAAATCGGCGGGCGGCGGCCGGAAGTCCTCGACGCAGCCAATCCTGCCGGAGCCTCCGCCGCCCATTTCCTCTCCGCCGGGCCCCCGCAGTGCGGATCCTCCGCCGCCGTCGCCTCGGCGACTAGCGCCGGACCCGATCCAAAATGCGTGGATGCCGGTTCCGGAGACAGAGCCCGATCCCTCTCTTTCCTCGTCGTCTAGCCCGGATCCCTCGACGGCAGATCGGGATCGGCAATTTTTGAATCATACTAAATGGTATGTGCATTTTCAGGACGATAGAAAGGCGGGGACATGGATCAATGGCCTGATCTACTCGCACCCGTCCCGTTGGATGACGATCCGCGATGAAGAAGGAGACATTTTAGCCGGACGACATCTCAACATTGACGAAGATCTTGCTGTTGGTAAGAGGTTTATTATTGATCTTTTCCACATCGAAGTTCTTGAGTGTGTGCAGGAACCCAAAGAATGTGATGAGCGAATTGAGTTCGTGGATCTCACAACGGATGCCGAGGAACCCAAGCCCGCGCAGCGGGTTGGGGGCGTTTTTGGATACTAGCGGATGATGAAGAAGATGATGAGGAGGATCTGCCGGAGGCACCGGTGCAGTCACCATCTCCACTTGTTGTGGCCACACCTACTTCGGGGTCTAAACCTAAGGTGAGCACTAAGAACTTGAGTTCGTTGGATACGTCGGTTCCTTTGCAGAAGTCGAAGGTGAAACCATGGAAGGGACCGTTGCCAAAGGATGGGCCGTCGGCCATCACTTTGTCAGGATTTTTTTCGTCCCGAGTGTTGGACTAGAGTGACTCGGCGCAAGAAAAAGGGTGGTTTGAGGGTGTCACAGAGTTCGCCGGCGGTGGCCGTGCCGTGTGACATTCGAACGGCCGGATTGGAGCGTTTGAATGAGTTGTTGGGCTCGGTTGGGCTGCCTGGCAGTGCCTGCGACGTAGGCTTGGGCAGTACTGGGCTTGAGACCCAGGGGCTGGCCAGGCAAACGACGCAAGGGAGGCTAGCGACGTGCATGAGGGGGCCTTGGATCGATCGCCCCTGCATGCACGTACCCCTCCTCCTCCTTCGCTTATCTCTGCTAGGGTTCGGCACTTTGGGCGTGTGGGTTTTCCTTCTGCATCCTCGCGCCGTTCTTCGCTACGATTGGGCGGAGTAAACTGCCTGCCCCCCGACTCTCGACGGCCGGCCATGCCGCCCAAACCGTCGCCGCCGCAGCTGCCACCTGTGGCGAGGAGCCAGTCCGGGGCCACGGGCGGCTCGGCCTCTTCGGCGGTGGGCGCTGTTGTGCCGGGTCCCGCGCGTGAGGCTCCTCCGCCCCGGGCGCCGCCGCCGCATCGGGCTGCTCCACCGCCGCCTCGGGCGGCGCCTCCTCCACTGCCCCCTCGGGCCCTGCCCCCGCCGCCACGGCAGCCTAGGGCTGACCCGCCGCCTTCGCCTAGGGCTGAACCATCGCCGAACCACAGGCCGTGGCCGCGGCACATGGCGGCCGGCCGCGGTGGCCCTGGCCAAGGCCCGCACGGCCGTGGGGGTGGGGCGTCGCCGGGAGATGACCGGAATCCCCCGTGTGGCCAGTGGGGCGATGACGGTTACGACGCCTATGGTGCTGGTTTGCATCGGGGATCTTCGTCCTCAGGCGGTGGCCGTGGTTATGCTTGGACGGACGACGGCAATGCCAACCGGGGTTTTCAGGGTCCGCCCGGTAACTTCGTGGAGGGGGCGGTTGCTCCTAATAACCGCTCCTTCCGGGGCCGATTCCGCGGAGGTCGGGGTGGGCACAGACGTTACTACCCGCCTAGGCATTCGAAGACTACGGTTGAGACTGAGGTGGTGGCTGACGGAGGCTCGGTTCTACCGCAGGTCGCGGTGGAAACGGTTCAGGCCCTAGCCGAAGTCACATTGCCGGAACCCATGCAGACTGGTGATTCTGCTTCTGAGCATGGTACGGACAAATCCGAGGCTGACAAGTTGTCCAAGTGGGCGGCTAAGAAGAAGAAGCTTACTTGTTCTCGATGTGGTGACACGGGACATTTTATGGCTGAGTGCACTACGGAATTATGTGACCTGTGCCAGAAACTGAAGCATGCTGCTGCTGAGTGTCCTCTTTTGCTTGGGCCTAAGCCTACTGTTCAGATATACGGGGTCTGCTGCTCGGAGTTGATGTTCTTCAAGTCTCCCAGGGTGGCACCTCTGGCACCAGCGGTAGAGACCTCTTTCCCAGGGGTGGTGAAGGTAGTTCATGGACCGTTGACCGAGGCGCAAATCATTCAGCAGTTGCGGGAACTCGCTCAGGGTAATTTTCAGTGGTCGTTGCTCAAGCTTAATGATACGTCTTACAAAGTTGACTTTCCGTCTAAGGAGGATCAGGTGCGAATCCTCAAGTTTGGTATGAGCAGGGTCACAGGCACTAGTTTTGTGTTGCAGTTTGATGAGTGGAAGAAGAAGGAACCACAGGGCACGCCTTTGAGGCAGATTTGGGTTCGTTTCTCCGGGGCGCCATCTGATCCCTTGGATAGCTTCTTGGTGACGTGGAGTTTGGGGTCTTTGATCGGCAAGACTGAACAGGTGGATATGCCATTCACTAGGGCCAACGGAGTAGCGCGTTTACTTGTCAGTGTTGCTAATATTGAGTTCTTGCCGAATGTGGTGCCTTGGACGTACGATGGTGTTATGTATCAGCTGGACGTTCTGTATGAGGATCCTAATTTGTTCGATGAGTTTGAGGATGATATCCCTATGGACACGACCGAGGGAGGAGGTGCCCCGGGGAACCAGGATGATTCGGCTATGGGTGATGAGGACGGGGCCAAGGGTCCGGTAGGTCCATCTGAGTCCATTGAGATTGCTCCTGCTAGATCTTCTTGGGTTGCTCCGACGTCCACTTTGCAGATTGGGTCCTTGGGACCGTTCTTTGCTCCGCCTCGGCTTCGGGGTGTTTCTCCGGGTTCCGTGGATCCCGTGGCTCCTCTTGGTGCGCCGGCGATTCTTGAGTTGGGAGATCCCGAGGGGCAGGCGGCCCTTCCCACATCTCCTACCTCGCCGTCGACTACCGTAGATGGTGCAGCGCTTGCGGCTTTGGCTAGAGGTGACGGGCAGGAGGCCCGGTCTCCTGTGATGCCGACGCCGACGGCGCCCACGGAGGACTTGGCGCTCTTCCCCAAGTCGCCGCGCGCGGGAGGAGGGGTGGCCGTGCAGGAGGCCGCCATCACTCTCTGCCCCGCTGCGGTGGGCGGGTCAGGTGGTGCGACTGTCTCCCCGGTTTCCTCTCCGGGGCACCGTGCGCGGGTCTCCCCGGCTCCTGCTGTCGACGGGTCGCCCGTGGATAGGCAGCGGGAGTCGTCTCCGTGTTGCTCTCCTGCTCCGGTGGCTAAGGCCCGGGGTGCCGCTGTTGGGGGATGGGCAGGAGGCCTTTCCCCTAGCAGAGCTTCACGCGAGGAGGTCATCGCCTTTGGCGGTATCCCGGACCCAGTCTCCCAGGGGAGGCGGGTCAGCGGGAGGCTGCAGGAGCAGCCGGACGTTGATGACATGCAGCTGAGGTGTGCTTTGAGAGCTGCCAAGCTGCGCGACGTCGAGACCTCCACTGGTATGTCAGTTAATCAATCGAATTCCATTTTGCATTTTACTGATGTTGAAATTATTCATAATGCAAATCAAATAGGAGTTTCGCTTGGTAAAAATGATATTGAGGTCTCTAGGTCGGTTAATGACATTCTTGATTTGGAAGCTGATCGTGCGGTAGATATGATCCGTCACTTTGCTGCTATTAAACCTATGAACGACTCGGAGATAGATGCGCTTGGGGTTAGGGTTCTTGATGGCTTGTGTGTCGATCTTGACCCGGCACTACCCGAGACAGAGGAGGATACCATTCCTGAGGTGTCTCTTTATGTAGATGAGCCCGAGGCGATAGAAGCAGAGAATGACTGTGCTGACCAGGCTGATGGTCACCTTAAGCCAAAGCGGACGTGGAAACAGAAGGTTTATCCCGTCTCGGCAGCACGTAGGAGTGCCAGGATCCGCACTGCAAAAAAAAATTCATGATGAATTATGAGAGGCATTTTCTGGAATAGCAGAGGTCTTAGAGACTTGGCTAAAAGAAGATTTCTAGCGGAGGCTTCTCTTGAACATCATTTAGATTTTATTGCATTGTCTGAGACTGGAAGAAGCAACTTCACTTCTCAATTTCTTGCCACTTTGTCCGAGGGGTAGATTTTGATTGGCATTGCCTCCCCCCTCGGGGAAGATCCGGTGGGGTTTTACTTGGGGTTAAGTGCGAAACGTTGGAAGTTCGGAGTGTCGTTTTGGGGGATTTTGCCGTCAAGTTTCGAGTTCGAACTAAGGCAGATGGGTTTGATTGGGCTTTGGTGGCGGTGTACGGAGCTGCGCAACCAGAGCTCAAGCCAGATTTTTTGGCGGATCTGGTTCGTATTTGTGGTAACGAACAGCTCCCCCTCTTAGTGGGGGGGGGATTTCAACATCATCCGTAGGAAGGAGGAGAAGAATAATGACAATTTTGACGGCCGATGGTCATTTATGTTCAACACTATTATCGAAAGTTTGGATCTCAGAGAGATAGAGCTTTCGGGTAGGAAATTCACTTGGGCTAATTCGTTACCGGTACCGACGTTTGAGAAACTTGACCGTGTCCTAGCAAGTGTCGAATGGGAACATAAGTTTCCTCTGGTAACCGTGCAGGCATTGACAAGGGGTGTCTCTGATCATACACCGTTACTAGTTGATTCAGGAGTTCAAACTTTTGTGGGCAACAAGAACATTTTCTCGTTTGAACTTGCCTGGTTTGAAAGAGAAGGTTTCCTTGAGTTGATAGCTCGGGAGTGGGCTAAAGACTCAGGAGGAAGGACGCCTATCGAGCGATGGCAATGTAAGATTCGTCATCTCCGAAGGTTCCTTCGAGGATGGGCTAAGAACACGCATGGTATTTATAAGGCGGAGAAGGAGAGACTTCTTCTACTTATTCAAAACCTTGAAGTTAAAGCTGAAACTTCTATCTTGGATTCCAGTGAGTTGGAAACAAAGATAGAGGCGGAAATGCGACTTAAACAGCTTCTTCGCGAGGAGGAATTGAAGTGGGCCTTGCGAGCTAAGGTTCACAAGATAGTACAAGGAGAGGACAATACTCAATTCTTTCATATGATTGCTAATGGGAAGCATCGTAAAAAGAGAATTTTCCAACTAGAACAAGACGAAGGGACGATAGTTGGTCAAGACAATCTGAAAGTCTACATTACCAATTATTATAAGCAGTTGTTTGGTTCCCCGGAAGAGAATTTTGTGTCCTTAGATGAGTCTAGGGTTGAGGATGTTCCTCAACTGGAGAATGCCGAGAATGAGCTCCTGACTGCTCCTTTCTCTGAGAAAGAGGTGTTTGAAGCCATTGCACAGATGGAGAATAATAAGGCTCCAGGACCGGATGGGTTTCCGGCGGAGTTCTACAAAAAGTGATGTCCTTTTATTAAGGGTGATTTGATGCCCATGTTCCAGGAGTTTTTTGAGGGACAGCTACAGTTGTTTAAGGTAAATTTTGGAACAATAACTCTTCTTCCTAAGAAGACAGACGCAGTTCGCATTGAGCAGTTCAGACCTATATGTCTGCTTAATGTGAGTTTCAAAATCTTCATCAAGGTCGGGACAAACAGACTTACACAGATTGCGCACTCTGTGGTTCATCCGTCCCAGACTGCTTTCATGCCTGATCGAAACATCCTCGGAGGGTTGTTGTCTTGCATGAAACGCTCCATGAAATCCACTCAAAAAACTTGATGGCGTAGTTTTTAAAGTGGATTTTGAAAAAGCATATGATAAAGTTAAATGGCCTTTCCTTCAACAAGCTTTGCGTATGAAAGGTTTTGATCCGGCCTGGAGAAACCAGATTGATTCCTTTACGCAAAAAGGGAGTGTAGGGATTAAAGTGAATGACGACATAGGTCACTATTTCCAAACACATAAGGGGCTAAGGCAAGGAGACCCGATGTCACCGATCCTGTTCAACATAGTGGCTGATATGCTCACTATCTTAATAGGTCGGGCAAAGGATGCAGGGCAGGTAGGTGGCCTGGTCCCACATCTAGTTGACGGAGGGATTTCCATTCTTCAGTATGCTGATGATACTATCATCTTTATGGAGCACGACTTGGCGAAAGCAAGAAACATGAAGCTGCTGTTATGCTTATTTGAACAATTATCTGGCCTCAAAATTAACTTCCACAAGAGCGAATTGTTTTGCTTTGGAAGAGCAGAGGACCAGGACACATATAAACAATTGTTCGGATGTGAATTGGGTTCCTTACCATTTACGTACTTAGGTATACCCATTCATCATCGTAAGCTGACTAACAATGAGTGGAAATGCATTGAGGATCGCTTTGAAAAGAAACTGAGCTGTTGGAAAGGGAAACTCATGTCATACGGAGGACGATTGATTCTGATTAATTCGGTCCTTACCAGTATGCCTATGTTTCTCTTATCCTTTTTTCAGGTTCCGGTGGGAGTCAGGAAAAGGTTAGATTTCTACCGATCTCGATTCTTTTGGCAGAATGATGACCTCAAACGAAAGTATAGGCTTGCTAAGTGGGATATAATCTGTAGGCCGAAGGACCAAGGGGGTCTAGGCATAGAAAATTTGGAAGTCAAAAACATCTGTCTCCTTAGCAAGTGACTCTCTAAACTATCGTCTGAGACGGAAGCTACTTGGGCACAGATTTTGCGTAATAAGTATCTTTATGCTAAAACCTTGGCCCAGGTAAATGTGAGGCCTTCCGACTCACCTTTTTGGAAGGGTTTGATGAGAGTCAAACAACTTTTTTTCAACAAGTCAAGATTTATTGTCGGGAATGGAGCCACTACGAGGTTTTGGGAGGATACGTGGCTTGGGGAGATTCCCCTTGCACTTCAATATCCTACTTTGTACAACATTGTGTGACGTAGAGAAGCCTACGTTGCATCTGTTTTACAATCAACTCCCTTCAATATTAGTTTTTGGAGGACGCTTGTTGGAAATCGTTGGGAGGCTTGGCTACACCTTGTTAGACGTTTAATGGAGGTTCGGCTGACCCAGCAACCAGATCAGCTGTATTGGAAACTTACTAAGAACGGTGTGTTCTCGGTTAAGTCTATGTATCTGGATGTCATTAACTCTAGCATTGTCCCTTCCTCGATTCACGTTTGGAGAGTAAAGGTCCCCTTACGCATCAAAGTGTTTATGTGGTTTGTGCATAAACAAGTCATTTTGACTAAGAATAACCTGGCAAAACGCAACTGGATGGGCTCATCCAGGTGTAGCTTTTGCGATCATAACGAAAATATCAAACACCTCTTTCTCGACTGTCCGTTGGCTAAGATTCTGTGGCGGTTGATTCATATTGCATTTAATATTAATCAACGCATCTCTATCAATATGTTATTCAGAACATGGCTTGATGGGGTTGATTCTGATACTGCAAGACACATTCGTGTTGCCGTTTGTGCTTTACTTTGGGCAGTATGGAACTGCAGAAATGATTTAGTATTTAACAGATCAACAAACATTCACTTTTTGCAGGTTATCTTCAGGGCCACGGCATTCATCCGTATGTGGTCGCTACTCACTCCGACGGAGGCCAGGGAGCGTTTGGTTACTGCGTCTACCCGATGGGAGATGGTAGCACGGGATATTTTTAACCGGTTTGGATGACGGTCATGTAATAGGTTAGGCATGTAGTGCTCCTATTGTGTTTGCCAGCCGGTTGTGGCTTAGGGTTTCAGCTCTTTCGAGCCTTGTGTTTATTTTCGCACCTCGATACTTGAGACTTTGTTACTGAATTTTTTAATAATATGAGCCGTATGCATCTTTCTAATGCAGAGGCTAGGGAAAACCCCCTTTTCGAAAAAAAAATCTAGATACATCCATACCTGCAACAACTACCTACGTACGTGTGGATCGTGATAATGCAGCCGGCGCCGGGTGGTTTGGCCTGGCTTCACCGTGCATGTGGCCAGTTCGTTCGTTTGATCAATGCACGCGGCTGTGCGGTGTAGTAGCTCCAGTGCGGCAGTGCCCTCTCCTGTCGGCAGGCCACCTCCCTAGAGAGGCCAGGGTAGGGGTGAGACCGTGAGAGTGTCGCCACTGTGGGCGTTGGGTAGATGCATTGATACGTGACATCTTCGTACTGGAACCAACAGTCCGTCTGATGCCGTGCGTGTACTACTATATTGCTTCCTTTAACTGTCAGCAACAGTGAGGCTTGTCCTCGCGCCAAGGAGAAAAACTATATATAAATAAATGTATATATGGATCCAAACCCGAACACAAGCATCCATCACGGGTCAGTGCTGCTTCTTTCTTCGGTTCACGGGCCAGTACGTTACCTATCAGCAGACCAAGACTTTTGTTTTTGAGTAGAAGCTGACCAACACATAGACACACATTTTTCTCTTTCTTTCAGGGAATCATCATTTTTTTGAGCCGTAGGGAATCATCATATAGACAGATCGTCGCGGCAAAGAGGGAGCCTACCCCCACGGGTGGGCCGGCCCAGCAAAGCCGGAGCTTTATTCCTTTTGTTTTCCTTCTGATGTTTTCTCTTTTATTTTCCTCTTTCTCTTTCCTTTGTGTTTTTTCTTCTTTCGTTATCTTTTCTAGTACTCCCTCCGATCTATATTTATTAATGCTGGTTTAGTACAAAGTTGATCCGTATGAATCGATGTTGGTTTTGTGCTAACTTTGTAGTAAACCAACGTCAATTAATATGGTTAATTCCAATAAATGACTAATGACATTTCCCTTAATATTGGATTTATTTCAACACATGAATATCTTTTAAAAATATTCTCCCCGTTTCAAAATATAAGGTGTTTTTTAAGTCAACCTTTTCTATGTTTGACCAAATTTATAGAGAAATATCAACAACCACAATAACAAATCTGTATAACTAGATTCACCAATAAATATATTTTATATTTTAATTTCTTTGTGTTACATATGTTCATACTTTTTAATTGAACCTCGTCAAACATAAAGTAATTTGATTTTTTCAAAAAACAAGACACCTTATATTCTGGGCCAGAGGTATCAAAGTATGTTTTCTTTAAATAGACAAACATTTCTTTCGAATATAAGTTACATATTTTTGATATATGCGATAATTAATTTTGGCAACAGTTAAACATTTTAATAAGTTTTTAACCGAGTTAGGAAATATTATAAAAATACAATTAAATTTTCGAGTTTTGTGAACAAGTGTTTTAAAAAATAGTACCTGTTCATGGGCCGCGCCAAATGAGGCCCATGTGGAGATTCTTCAGGCGAATGGCCCTTCACTGTCTGGGCCCACTGTAATCCTTTTTTTGACATGGCCCACTATACTTTTGTTATTTTTGCAATTGGCCCACTATTCCCCTGGTCTGTCCCACTTTGTGCGAAAGGGCGACTAGGCCCATTTGCCGGCTCCATGCCCTTTTTCTCGTAATAGCATGGCAATTCCTCTGCTGTTTTGCAGCCGGAACAAGAGAAATGGACACCACCACCTGACACTTTAGGCCTTCTTTGGTTTAGAGGAATTTCATAGGAATTCTAGAGCATAGAATTTTTATAAGATTTTTTCCTTTAGAGCCCTTTGGTTCATAGGAATGGATTCCTCTTCCTACATAGGTTTGGTTCCTATCCTCCATATTTCATAGGAAAATAAAAAAGAGCCTAGACTCAATGAAAAAATTACTTTGGTGTCAACCAAATGACATCTTGTTTCCTATTCCTACTCATAGGATTTGAGATATATGTCATCTCATTTCCTACAAGATTTCTATTCCTATGATAATCCTATCCTATGAACAAAAAGAGGCCTTAAAGTGCAAGATAAAGAGTGCAGCCGAAGAAAGCCGCTCGCAGTCCCGGTGACCTTTCGTTAATGTCTTCTTCTTCTTCCGATAATGTTCCGTCTGAATCTAGCTTAGGCTGCCGCTATCAACCAAAAGACACCAATGGGTTTAAGGTGTCTCACACTTTGGGTCCAGCAGATAAGATGAGAGAGGTCATCAGTGCCACGAAAGAGCAAAGCCGGAGGATAATATAGATAAGCGCAAGATGGACGGATCTATCAGGCCTTTCTTTCATCAAAGGCAGGCCTTACTTATCATGGCAGTTCTCTTCGCTTCTCGTTTTCCCCGGTCGCTCCTTTTCCCCCTGCGAATGGAGAAGCGAAGCTTGCCGGCCAAGCCCCTTGGGTTCAGGATCGCCTGTCTGCTACTCGCACTAGCCAGTATAGCCAGCACCGTGATGCGTCGATCATGCGTGGTAGAATTGCGACGCAAGGCATTGAGACGGTGATCATTGCGGCCTGCCCTCTCGCCCTTGGACGGAGCGGACAAAAAGGAAAAGTTGCCGCGGCCTTGCGCGCTGATTGCTCGAGGCAAAGCGACGTGCGTGCGTTCCCTCCTCCTCCTCCTCGCTCTTCACATGCCTGCCTGCCTGCCTCCCACTGCCGTTGCCAGGGCTGCATTTGCACCGCCGGTTGCACCTGCCCTGCGCTGCGCTCCGCTGGATTCGTGCACTTTTCCTGTGCCCGCCGGGCTATACGCCAATTAAGCACGAGCAGCGATGGCTATACGGTTATGATCTTTCGTTATCGATCGATCCATTCCGGAGCAGATCATGGCGATGCCGGCGTGTGCCATCTTCGGGTCCGGATAGGCCTGCGATTGATCCCATCTGTGCAAGAATTTGGCAAGCCACCGGCTTTGGGTTTCTGCGCCACAGAGCTGGCTCGTGATCTCTGCACGTGCAGGCAAGTGACCCGCTTTACAGCGCCAAAGCAACAGTGGGAGTGCCCACGCCCGGTGCTAATCACCGTGCCATTCTTGTCGACTGATATTTCCAAAACCACCTTTTTGCTAATCCCTCCTCCTTTTTCTACGAGTCAAATCGGCCATGAGTGTCGCCCAACCCAATCATGCATTACTACGGATAGCAACTCCAATCACGAGAATATATATACTGTCTACATTACGCTTCGCCGACTGAAAAATGGGGAAGAGTTGGCGAAGAGCACATGAATAATTTGATGCGGTTCGCGTGTCACATGCACAGATTATGAAGCAATGATGCATGGAGATACTAATGCAGATGGGTTTTTTGGGACTAAAACAAAAACTGTGACGGAGCACCTGACGTATATATTCTGGACTTGGTAGTATTCGGGCGCGTACGGATTTAGCTAGGAATATATACCACATCATCACCAAGATCCAATTAGCCGTACGGAATTAATCGATCATCAAGGTGGCTTTTGGGCTTATGATCTAGTGCTAACACTAATAATAATAATAGTGTGATCAGAATCATAACTGCGGTACGTCCCTCTGTGCCTACAAGATTGATTGATCGATAATGCCGTCATGGCAGCCTCTAATTAGTAGACTGATCATGCATGCAACTGACAGTTGATGCCACTTGCCAACTGCCACGCGCTACGAGTCGGTATGGGAATTGTTGTCCTGTCTACTAGTATCTGTATGTAGTTGTTTGCTTGTTCATGCCCAAGCATAATTTTTAACTAAATAAGCACAAGAAGGAAGTTTGTGTTGAGGACAAGTTTTCCCTAACAAGTATGCTAACCATAATCTCCTACCCCTAACCTCTCCGACGAGATCTCTCTACCTTAAGAGCATCACAGCTGGACCTAGCAAATTCGACCCTCAAACATAAGCCTACGGACGCGTCCGTGGACAGTGACCGGTCAGGCCCCAAGTATTTCATATTTCTATAAACTCGCGACACTAGCCACTACGCTTCATCGTCGGAGATGTCCACCACGTTGGTGCCAGGCGCCGGGTAGGTGGGCGCATAGGAGGGGCTCCTCCTCCTCCTCCTTCTCATCCATAAACGCGGGCATCTTACCGACTTCCGCGGCATGCTCCGCCTCCGCCTCCTACTGATGACGGAGGGTCCCCGCCTCCGATTTCGACCGGAGGGAATTGAGGGTCGCCTACTGCTACGTCTACAGATCCGGGTCTCCAGCATACCCCACATCCTCCTCCTCCTTCATCTCAACCTTCTCTTCCTCGTCAACCTCCTCCTCCCCCACCTCCAAGTCCTCATTCGGATCCACCGTGTCTGGAGGTAGCCCCGCGGCGATCCGGGCTTCGTATCTTGCCCGGATCTGCAGTCGGCGCTCCAGCGTTAGATATGGGTAGCTCCTTACCCCACGGCGTGGAGACATGGCTACTAGTGATGGCGGACAACGATTGGAAAGTGCGGCGGTGGCGGACAGGAGCGGGAAAATGTGGATGGATAGGATTTCGGTGCCGACGATCGGCTTAAGGGCGTGTTCGGTACTCCTCCGTGGCCACAAAATCCTGAACTCCACCGCCAGCTTCTCACGAGAGAGCCGGGATCCAGCGATCCGTTCGCCTAAACAGCTTCTCGCTCGCACAAGGGAGCGAGCCTGAAGCCCAGCATATTGCCCTTCTGTAGCCCATTCAGATAGACATTGTAGTAGGCTAATAGTCCATACAGTGTGGAAATGATGGGATGGCCCATAGGCCCGGTCAGCTATAGCTGTTTTAGCAAAAAGTAATATCCCGTGCGGGGGTGTGGAGGAGAAAGAACGATCGAAACGGTACGAGGGGCTCACTTCGCGGTGGCAGGGACCGGTAATATCTCCTCAACTCCCACTTCCCGGTTTTGGAGGAGCTGTGATTTCTCAACTCCACAACTCCTCAAATATTACACTCCGTCTTTAGCCAGCTTCCCGTGCCCATAACCAGGAATTAAATCGTTCGGCTGTACTCCACACCTGGAGTTGTGGAGTTGAGAAGCGGGAGGGCTCCCGGACACGCCCTAAATAGCCGAGCTGGGCACTACGCGGCCTGCCGGAGTGGCGCCGCATGGCACCATCGGTCCCACGGAGGAGACGAGTTTTGGACCGTTGGGTTTCGAAGTGTTTTCCTGTGGGATCCCATCATCGATCCGACGTGGCAGATGTTGGAAATATGCCCTAGAGGCAATAATAAAATGGTTATTATTATATTTCTTTGTTCATGATAATTGTCTATTGTTCATGCTATAATTGTGTTATCCGGAATCGTAATACATTTCTGAATACATAGACCACAACACGTCCCTAGTGAGCCTCTAGTTGACTAGCTCGTTGATCAAAAGATAGTCATGGTTTCCTGACTATGGACATTGGATGTCATTGATAACGGGATCACATCATTAGGAGAATGATGTGATGGACAAGACCCAATCCTAAGCATAGCTCAAAGATCGTGTAGTTCGTTTGCTGTAGCTTTTCCAAATGTCAATTATCATTTCCTTAGACCATGAGATTGTGCAACTCCCGGATACCGTAGGAGTGCTTTGGGTGTGTCAAACGTCACAACGTAACTGGGTGACTATAAAGGTACACTACAGGTATCTCCAAAAGTGTCTGTTGGGTTGGCACGAATCGAGACTGGGATTTGTCACTCCGTATGACGGAGAGGTATCTCTGGGCCCACTCGGTAATGCATCATCATAATGAGCTCAAAGTGACCAAGTGGTTGATCACGGGATCATGCATTACGGTACGAGTAAAGTGACTTGCCGGTAACGAGATTGAATGAGGTATTGGGATACTGACGATCGAGTCTCGGGCAAGTAACGTACCGATTGACAAAGGGAATTGTATACGGATTGATTGAATCCTCGACATCATGGTTCATCCGATGAGATCATCGAGGAGCATGTGGGAGCCAACATGGGTATCCAGATCCCGCTGTTGGTTATTGACCGAAGAGTCGTCTCGGTCATGTCTGCGTGTCTCCCGAACCCGTAGGGTCTACACACTTAAGGTTCGGTGACGTTAGGGTTGTTGAGATATTAGTATACGGTAACCCGAAAGTTTTTCAGAGTCCCGGATGAGATCCCGGACGTCACGAGGAGTTCCGGAATGGTCCGGAGGTGAAGATTTATATATAGGAAGTCAAGTTTCAGCCATCGGGAAAGTTTCGGGGGTAATCGGTATTGTACCGGGACCACCGAAAGGGTCCCGGGGGTCCACCGGGTGGGGCCACATATCCCGGAGGGCCCCATGGGCTGAAGTGGGAGGGGAACCAGCCCCTAGTGGGCTGGTGCGCCCCCCTTGGGCCTCCCCTGCGCCTAGGGTTGGAAACCCTATGGGTAGGGGGGGCGCCCCACTTGGCTTGGGGGGCAAGCCACCCCCTTGGCCGCCGCTCCTCCTTGGAGATTGGATCTCCTAGGGACGGCGCCCCCTAGGGGTCCTATAAATAGTGGGGGGAGGGAGGGGAGCCACACCCTAGCCCCTGGCCTCTCCCTCTCCCTCCCGTGACACCTCTCCTTCTCGCAATGCTCGGCGAAGCCCTGCCGAGATCGTCGTAGTTTCCACCACCACGCTGTCGTGCTGCTGGATCTCCATCAACCTCTCCTTCCCCCTTACTGGATCAAGTTGGAGGAGACGTCTTCCCAACCGTACGTGTGTTGAACGCGGAGGTGCCGTCCGTTCGGCGCTAGGTCATCGGTGATTTGGATCACGACGAGTACGACTCCATCAACCCCGTTCTCTTGAACGCTTCCGCGCGCGATCTACAAGGGTATGTAGATGCACTCCTCTCTCCCTCGTTGCTAGATGACTCCATAGATTGATCTTGGTGATGCGTAGAAAATTTTAAAATTCTGCTACGTTCCCCAACAGTGGCATCATGAGCTAGGTCTATGCGTAGTTTCTATGCACGAGTAGAACACAAAGCAGTTGTGGGCGTGGATATTGTCAATTTGCTTGCTGTTACTAGTCTTATCTTGATTCGGCGGCATCGTGGGATGAAGCGGCCCGGACCGACCTTACACGTACACTTACGTGAGACTGGTTCCACCGATTGACATGCACTAGTTGCATAAGGTGGCTGGTGGGTGTCTGTCTCTCCCACTTTAGTCGGACCGGATTCGATGAAAAGGGTCCTTATGAAGGGTAAATAGAAATTGGCATATCACGTTGTGGTTTTGGCGTAGGTAAGAAACGTTCTTGCTAGAAACCTATAGCAGCCACGTAAAAACTTGCAACAACAATTAGAGGACGTCTAACTTGTTTTTGCAGCATGTGCCGTGTGATGTGATATGGCCAAAAGGATGTGATGAATGATATATGTGATGTATGAGATTGATCATGTTCTTGTAATAGGAATCACGACTTGCATGCCGATGAGTATGACAACCGGCAGGAGCCATAGGAGTTGTCTTTATTTATTTATGACCTGCGTGTCAACATAAACGTCAAGTAATTACTTTACTTTATTGCTAAAGCATTAGCCATAGTAGTAGAAGTAATAGATGACGAGACAACTTCAAGAAGACACGGTGATGGAGATCATGATGATGGAGATCATGGTGTCATGCCGGTGACAACGATGATCATGAAGCCCCGAAGATGGAGATCAAAAGGAGCAAATGATATTGGCCATATCATGTCACTATTTGATTGCATGTGATGTTTATCATGTTTTACATCTTATTTTCTTAGAATGGCGGTAGCTTAAATACGATGATCCCTCGTAATAATTTCAAGAAAGTGTTCCCCCTAACTGTGCACCGTTGCGAAGGTTCGTTGTTTCGAGGCACCACGTGATGATCGGGTGTGATAGATTCTAACGTTTGAATACAACGGGTGTAAGCCAGATTTACACACGCAATACACTTAGGTTGACTTGACGAGCCTAGCATGTACAGACATGGCCTCGGAACACGGAAGACCGAAAGGTCGAGCATGAGTCGTATAGAAGATACGATCAACATGAAGATGTTCACCGATGTTGACTAGTCCGTCTCACGTGATGATCGGACACGGCCTAGTTAACTCGGATCATGTTTCACTTAGATGACTCGAGGGATGTCTATCTGAGTGGGAGTTCATTGAATAATTTGATTAGATGAACTTAATTATCATGAACTTAGTCTAAAATCTTTACAATATGTCTTGTAGATCAAATGTCCCACGTTGTCCTCAACTTCAACGCGTTCCTAGAGAAAACCAAGCTGAAAGATGATGGCAGCAACTATACGGACTGGGTCTGGAACCTGAGGACCATCCTCATAGCTGCCAAGAAAGATTATGTCCTAGAAGCACCGCTAGGTGACGCACCCATCCCAGAGAACCAAGACGTTATGAACGCTTGGCAGTCACGTGCTGATGATTACTGCCTCGTTCAGTGTGGCATGCTTTACAGCTTAGAACCGGGGCTCCAAAAGCGTTTTGAGAGACACGGAGCATATGAGATGTTCGAAGAGCTGAAAATGGTTTTCCAAGCTCATGCCCGGGTCGAGAGATATGAAGTCTCCAACAAGTTCTTCAGTTGTAAGATGGAGGAAAATAGTTATGTTAGTGAGCACATACTCAAAATGTCTGGGTTGCATAACCGCTTGACTCAGGTGGGAGTTAATCTCCCGGATGACGCGGTCATTGACAGAATCCTTCAGTCGCTTCCACCGAGCTACAAGAGCTTTGTGATGAACTTTAATATGCAGGGGATGGAAAAGACCATTCCTGAGGTGTATTCAATGATGAAATCAGTAGAGGTGGAAATCAAAAAGGAACATCAAGTGTTGATGGTGAATAAAACCACTAAGTTCAAGAAAGGCAAGGGTAAAAAGAACTTCAAGAAGGACGGCAAGGGAGTTGCCGCGCCCGGTAAGCAAGCTACCGGGAAGAAGCCAAAGAATGGACCCAAGCCCGAGACTGAGTGTTTTTATTGCAAGGGAAGTGGTCACTGGAAGCGGAACTGCCCCAAATACTTAGCGGACAAGAAGGCCGGCAACACTAAAGGTATATGTGATATACATGTAATTGATGTGTACCTTACCAGTACTCGTAGTAGCTCCTGGGTATTTGATACCGGTGCGGTTGCTCACATTTGTAACTCAAAGCAGGAGCTGCGGAATAAGTGGAGACTGGCGAAGGACGAGGTGATGATGCACGTCGGGAATGGTTCCAAGGTCGATGTGATCGCCGTCGGCACGCTGCCTCTACATTTACCTACGGGATTAGCTTTAAACCTCAATAATTGTTATTTAGTGCCAGCTTTGAGCATGAACATTGTATCAGGATCTCGTTTAATTCGAGATGGCTACTCATTTAAATCCGAGAATAATGGTTGTTCTATTTATATGAGAGATATGTTTTATGGTCATGCTTCGTTGGTGAATGGTTTATTCTTAGTGAATCTCGAGCGTAATGTTACAAATATTCATAGTGTGAATACCAAAAGATGTAAGGTTGATAATGATAGTCCCACATACTTGTGGCACTGCCGCCTTGGTCACATAGGTGTCAAACGCATGAAGAAGCTCCATGCCGATGGACTTTTGGAGTCTCTTGATTACGAATCATTTGACACGTGTGAACCATGCCTCATGGGTAAAATGACCAAGACTCCGTTCTCAGGAATAATGGAGCGAGCAACCAACTCATTGTAAATCATACATACTGATGTGTGCGGTCCAATGAGTGTTGAGGCTCGCGGTGGCTATCATTATGTTCTCACCCTCACTGATGACTTGAGTAGATATGGGTATGTCTACTTAATGAAACACAAGTCTGAGACCTTTGAAAAGTTCAAGGAATTTCAGAGTGAGGTTGAGAATCAACGTGACAAGAAAATCAAGTTCTTGCGATCAGATCGTGGGGGAGAATACTTGAGTCACGAATTTGGCACACACTTAAGGAAATGTGGAATAGTTTCACAACTCACGCCGCCTGGAACACCTCAGCGTAATGGTGTGTCCGAACGTCGTAATCGCACTCTATTGGATATGGTACGATCTATGATGTCTCTTACTGATTTACCGCTGTCATTTCGGGGCTACGCTTTAGAGACTGTCGCATTCACTTTAAATAGGGCTCTGTCAAAATCCGTTGAGATGACACCGTATGAATTATGGTTTGGGAAGAAACCTAAGTTGTCGTTTCTAAAAATTTGGGTATGCGATGCTTATGTCAAGAAACTTCAACCTGAAAAGCTTGAACCCAAGTCGGAAAAATGCGTCTTCATAGGATACCCTAAAGAAACTATTGGGTATACCTTCTACCTCAGATCCGAAGGCAAGATCTTTGTTGCCAAGAATGGATCCTTTCTAGAGAAAGAGTTTCTCTCGAAAGAAATAAGTGGGAGGAAAGTAGAACTCGATGAAGCCTCTTGAACCGGTAAGTGGCGCAGCTCAAGAAATTGTTCCTGAGGTGCCTGCACCGACTAGAGAGGAAGTTAATGATGATGATCATGAAACTTCAGATCAAGTTGCTACTGAACTTCGTAGGTCCACAAGGACACGTTCCGCACCAGAGTGGTACGGCAATCCTGTCCTGGAAATCATGTTGTTAGACAACGGTGAACCTCCGAACTATGAAGAAGCGATGGCGGGCCCAGATTCCGACAAATGTCTGGAAGCCATGAAATCCGAGATAGGATCCATGTATGAAAACGAAGTATGGACTTTGACTGACTTGCCCGATGATCGGCGAGCCATAAAAAATAAATGAATCTTTAAGAAGAAGACATACGCGGATGGTAATGTGACCATCTATAAAGCTCGTCTTGTCGCTAAGGGTTATCGACAAGTTCAAGGGGTTGACTACGATGAGACTTTCTCACCCGTAGCGAAGCTGAAGTCCGTCCGAATCATGTTAGCAATTGCCGCATTCTATGATTATGAGATATGGTAAATGGACGTCAAAACGGCATTCCTTAATGGTTTCCTTAAGGAAGAATTGTATATGATGCAGCCGGAAGGTTTTGTTGATCCTAAGAATGCTGACAAGGTGTGCAAACTCCAACGCTCGATTTATGGGCTGGTGCAAGCATCTCGGAGTTGGAACATTCGTTTTGATGAGATGATCAAAGCGTTTGGGTTTACGCAGACTTATGGAGAAACCTGCATTTACAAGAAAATGAGTGGGAGCTGTGTAGCATTTCTCATATTGTATGTGGATGACATACTGTTGATGGGAAATGATATAGAATTCTTGGAAAGCATAAAGGCCTACTTGAACAAGTGTTTTTCAATGAAGGATCTTGGAGAAGCTGCTTATATATTAGGCATCAAGATATATAGAGATAGATCGAGACGCCTCATTGGTCTTTCACAGAGTACGTACCTTGACAAGATATTGAAGAAGTTCAAAATGGATCAGTCAAAGAAGGGGTTCTTGCCTGTATTGCAAGGTACGAGATTGAGCAGGGCTCAATGCCCGACCACGGCAGAAGATAGAGAAAAGATGAGTGTCGCCCCCTATGCCTCGGCCATAGGGTCTATCATGTATGCTATGTTGTGTACCAGACCTGATGTAAACCTTGCCGTAAGTTTGGTAGGAAGGTACCAAAGTAATCCGGGCATGGAACACTGGACAACGGTCAAGAATATCTTGAAGTACCTAAAGAGGACTAAGGATATGTTTCTCATTTATGGAGGTGACGAAGAGCTCGTCGTAAAGGGTTACGTCGATGCTAGCTTCGACACAGATCTGGATGACTCTAAGTCACAAACCGGATACGTGTATATTTTGAATGGTGGGGCAGTAAGCTGGTGCAGTTGGAAGCAAAATGTTGTGGCGGGATCTACATGTGAAGCGGAGTACATGGCAGCCTCGGAGGCAACACATGAGGCAATCTGGGTGAAGGAGTTCATTACCGACCTAGGAGTCATACCCAATGCGTCGGGCCCGATGACTCTCTTCTGTGACAACACTGAAGCTATTGCCCTTGCCAAGGAGCCCAGGTTTCACAGAAAGACCAGGCATATCAAGCGTCGCTTCAACTCCATTCGTGAAAGTGTTCAAAATGGAGACATAGATATTTGTAAAGTACATACGGACCCGAATATGGCAGATCCGTTGACTAAACCTCTCCCTAGAGCAAAACATGATCAACACCAGAACTGCATGAGTGTTCGGTTCATCACAATGTAACTAGACTATTGACTCTAGTGCAAGTGGGAGACTGTTGGAAATATGCCCTAGACGCAATAATAAAATGGTTATTATTATATTTCTTTATTCATGATAATTGTCTATTGTTCATGCTATAATTGTGTTATCCGGAAATCGTAATACATGTTGAATACATAGACCACAACACGTCCCTAGTGAGCCTCTAGTTGACTAGCTCGTTGATCAAAAGATAGTCATGGTTTCCTGACTATGGACATTGGATGTCATTGATAACGGGATCACATCATTAGGAGAATGATGTGATGGACAAGACCCAATCCTAAGCATAGCTCAAAGATCGTGTAGTTCGTTTGTTGTAGTTTTCCGAATGTCAAGTATCATTTTCTTAGACCATGAGATTGTGCAACTCCCGGATACCGTAGGAGTGCTTTAGGTGTGCCAAACGTCACAACGTAACTGGATGACTATAAAGGTACACTACAGGTATCTCCGAAAGTATCTGTTGGGTTGGCACGAATCGAGACTGGGATTTGTCACTCCGTATGACGGAGAGGTATCTCTGGGCCCACTCGGTAATGCATCATCATAATGAGCTCAATGTGACCAAGTGGTTGATCACGGGATCATGCATTACGGTACGAGTAAAGTGACTTGCCGGTAACGAGATTGAACGAGGTATTGGGATACCGACGATCGAGTCTCGGGCAAGTAACGTACCGATTGACAAAGAAAATTGTATACGGATTGATTGAATCCTCGACATCGTGGTTCATCCGATGAGATCATCGAGGAGCATGTGGGAGCCAACATGGGTATCCAGATCCCGCTGTTGGTTATTGCCCGGAGAGTCGTCTCGGTCATGTCTGCGTGTCTCCCGAACCCGTAGGGTCTACACACTTAAGGTTCGGTGACACTAGGGTTGTTGAGATATTAGTATATGGTAACCCGAAAGTTGTTTGGAGTCCCGGAAGAGATCCCGGACGTCACGAGAAGTTCCGAAATGGTCCAGAGGTGAAGATTTATATATAGGAAGTCAAGTTTCGGCCATCGGGAAAGTTTCGGGGGTAATCGGTATTGTACCGGGACCACCGGAAGGGTTCCGGGGGTCCACCGGATGGGGCCACCTATTCCGGAGGGCCCCATGGATTGAAGTGGGAGGGGAACCAGCCCCTAGTGGGTTGGTGCACCCCCCTTGGGCCTCCCCTGCGCCTAGGGTTAGAAACCCTAGGGGTGGGGGGCGCCCCACTTGGCTTGGGGGGCAAGCCACCCCCTTGGCCGCCGCCCCTCCTTGGAGATTGGATCTCCTAGGGCCGGCCCCCCCTAGGGGTCCTATAAATAGTGGGGGGAGGGAGGGGAGCCGCACCCTAGCCCCTGGCCTCTCCCTCTCCCTCCCGTGACACCTCTCCTTCTCGCAGTGCTCAGCGAAGCCCTGCCGAGATCGCCGTAGTTTCCACCACCATGCCGTCGTGCTGCTGGATCTCCATCAACTTCTCCTCCCCCCTTGCTGGATCAAGTTGGAGGAGACGTCTTCCCAACCGTACGTGTGTTGAACGCGGAGGTGTCGTTCGTTCGGCGCTAGGTCATCGGTGATTTGGATCACGACGAGTACGACTCCATCAACCCCGTTCTCTTGAACGCTTCCGCGCGCGATCTATAAGGGTATGTAGATGCACTCCTCTCTCCCTCGTTGCTAGATGACTCCATAGATTGATCTTGGTGATGCGTAGAAAATTTTAAAATTCTGCTACGTTCCTCAACAACGAACGCGCCCAAACATCTTTATATCCGCCTCAGATTTGGATTAAATATGAGGGATGTCGGTTAGGCCGGACGTTTGATTCTGCACGAGTCACTTTGGTAGCTCCATCTTGCCACTTTGAGTAGGCCGGTTTGTTATGTTGCAAAAAAAAAGTAGGCCGGTTTGCAAGAACCGGGTAAATCACGACGCGAATCGGACGGTGGGCAGTCGCGAGGACTGTACGAGATTCTAAGCAACCGTGTGCTGGCAAAACTCATTTTAAAACAGGTATTGCAAATGCGAGGGCGCAATGCATATACACCGGTGCATGGCATGCACGTATACGTAGTTCCGTCCACCAGACTGATGGATGTAGCTCAAGCAAAAGTGTACCTCAGAGCGTACCTAGGTAATTTTGAGGTGCAAGCAACACCACGGGGTTTCTTGCCGGGTACAACTGCTCTAATTTGCAGCAGTATTACGGGCCGGTAGAACGTCCCTGTGTTGCTGTACACGGGTTTCTTCCTCCTTGCACGCCAACCATAGCCAAGATCTACGGCTTTACTAAGGCACTAGCTGGTGTTCTGGCTAGCTGATGTTGAGTTTTGATGTCCAGGGCAAATCACACACGCGTGAGCAAGAAAGGGTCTGTTGCTTATGCTTGTTGCACACATGCATACGTGGACCGCCCTATGCTCTCGAAACAACCACAATTGGTTGCACCGTCTCGAGTAGGGCATACCGGCAGAGCACTACTTACACCTAAAATTTCAACAACAACAACAACAACAACAAAAATGAACTATGAATTTCATTCTTCAAAACAAACCGTCAATTTCTGCCAAAAGTGTGTAATACTCCCTCCCTTCCTAAATATAAGTATTTCTAGAGATTCCAACAAGTGGCTACGTACGGAATAAAATGAGTGAATCTATCCTCCAAAATATGTCTACATACATATGTATATTTGTTGATGTATATTTGTTGTCTATTTGAAATGTCTAAAAGACTTATATTTAGAAGCGGAGGAAGTATATGATTATAAGAACCCACATGGGAATTAGAAAACTTTGGAAAAGGGGGAGCTAAGGGCATCTCCAACGGCAACGCCCGCGTCTGTCCGCGGACAAGAGGAGTTCAGTCCGCGGACACGTATGCAGGAGGTAACCATCCAACCATAGCCGCATATATTTTCATAATAACTCAAATCAACTGAACGAAATTCGTGCAAACACGATCGAAATTCATATAAACATGACGAATTTTATATAAAAATGCCGGATTTTCATATAAACATGACGGATTTCATTACATTTACATCAATAAGCGATGCTAGTCCAGCTCTGAAGGATAATACCTAATCTAAATCGCCGCACGCGGATCCCTTTGCCTTCCTCATGTCCGGCAGCCCGATCATCGAACTGTCGGGAGCCCCACAGGTATATGCTTCAGCGCAAATGACGGCTCGCTTCCCCACCACTCATGTAGTGGAACCCCCGGCGGATGCTTCAGCGGGAGGGGAAGGCGACGCCTCCGCTTCCATGGAGCCCATGTGGGATCGACGTAGGTCCTCACAAGAGAAGAACCGGACAAGATACCGACTATGTACGCCGGTGTTGCCTAGGTGGTGGCCTTCATGGGACCCAAGCGGCAGCGAAATCCCGTGTTCTACTTCTCCTCGATGGTGGCGGCGAATGCGGAGGCGCCGACCACAGACTCGTCGCTCTCTGCGCACCGACTTCTGTCTCTGCCTGCATGGCGTGGTCGCAGGCATGGGCGCGGCGTTGTTGACGGCAGCGATGACGCCTGTGCCGCCGTGCTCCCCGCCGTGCTGGTGTGGAGCAACTAGCCATTCCTCATCACGTGGGCCTGGAGCGGCGAGTTGCTGAACCACGCGGCGGTTTAGGGTGGCAACTTGCTCCCTCAGGTCAGGCCGGGAGGTGGAGCAGCGAGCTGCCTCGCTCGTATCCGGCCGGCTCGGCAGGCCGCCCAACCGGCTTGTATGCCGGAGAACTGCTCTTCAGAAGCCATCGAAAGAGTGGTGAAGGTGGAGATGGAGGGAGCGGCAGGGGGGCTCTTGTCCAGTGTGTGGCCTCATTTAAATAGAAGGCGGGCGGGAGGAGCTCGGCCGGCGTTGCGTTTAATGTCGGCCCGCTCATGAACGGACATGTGGACGGAGTAGGTTTCTCGGCTTCCACACGGGGTTAATGGAGGCGTATGGATGCGGCGAGGAGGCGTGTCAGCCGAGCGTCCGCCCCGAGCCGCCTTCAATGCGGAGCGGCGCTCTCTACAGCGACATGAATGCGGGCAGATGGCGCCAAAGGGATGCGCGCGGGAGGGTTTTTTTGGTGGCCCAGGGTGGTCAGAAGTGGGCTTGGGATCGGTCCGGACTCCTGTAATTCTCTCCCACTTTTGTCTTTGATTTGCGGCAAATCACGTCCGAACCGTCACGTGGTCCAATACAGGTCGACGTTGGATGGCTTTCACAGTCCGAATAACACGGTCGTTGCAGGAAGTTTGCAGATCAGCGCCCTAAGGGCATCTCCAACAGTTTGTATGTTAGCCTATTGGTAAAATATGAGATGTCATCAACCAACACCTTAATATACAACAACTCCAATGAATTGTATGTAGTTTGCCAATAGGATGTGAGATAATAAGAGCATCTCCAATAGCTTGTCTATATGGATGTCTATACTCGTTTTCCATGACGTGACCCCAAAACAGACGTCCAACATCTTGTCTATATGGTCGTCCAAATATACACATCCTCTATATCGACCTCGACAATGTCCATGCCTGGACAATGTGAAGGCGTTGTCTAAACTCAGCTGCAATCATGATTTCTTCCTCTCCCCAGCGACGGTCCACCTGTCATGGTCCCTATATATATTCTGATGCAAAACTGGACGTGTATATGAGAGAATCTTTTTAGACCATTGTCTATATGAATATATAGACATCCAAATATACACATGCTATTGGAGATGCTCTAAATAATGTGCTCTCTCATTCTACATTGAACCTTGTGCAAGGGGTGTTGGTTCATGTACATACAACCTTACTCTTTTCCCTCATTTATTGTATGACATATTATCAAAAATCCTACGCGGCAAAATCTACCAACAACTATCTTACAACCATTAAAGATGCCCTAAACAAAATGAACAGAAGTGTTGTGTCCACGTAGGATCGCCATGTGGACGTTTGGTTACTCGGCAAGCAAAGGTGGCATGTGTCTGGCCACGGCCAGCCAGCCGGTAACTTTGAGCTTTGCATGTCACGCAATCTCAGTATCTGTACGCGCGCCAAAAAGCCAAAGCGGTCGTCGTGGTAGGTCAAGCGACCACGGCACGTGGACACGTGCGCACACATGTTTGTTCCTTTTTGTTGCTTCATTCAATCAATCAGTTGCTGCTCGACATTACTGTACATGTGTACAATACGTCCAAACATTATCAACTCGGGAAGCATGCTTAATTTGTTCGTAGACAGCACTGTCGTCGTCTACCACCATTGAGGCGATGCCAGGAGCATAGTAGCTGTTTGGGCTTAATTAACGGATCCTATCATTCTGCGCATTGAGTGACTGATTATTGTACGTCGCCAGCTGCATGATTTATGCTGTGGTGCTTCACAGCTCGCCAGCAGCGACAGTTTATGTTTGGTTCTTGGCAGGGACCCTAGCCGCCCGTGGCGCCTATCAACTCCATGCCCGTTTTCCGTGATCACAAGCACGATCACTCTATTAGTAGGATAGCGCCACTCCTTATACCGATCCACCCGATTATTTTTTATCAGTGTGATTTTTTGTAAATAATACTTTCGATTCATTCATATTCAATCATGGCAGTAGAACAAACACCAAAAATTATATAAATTACATTCAGATCCGTAGACCATCTAACAGCGACTACCAGCACTAAAGCGAGCTGAAGGCGCGCCGCAGTTATTGCCCCTCCCTCGTCAGAGTCGGGCACAAACTTATTATACTAGACAGTCGGGAAGTCATCGTGCTAAGACCCTATAAGACCAGTGCACCAAAACAACCGCCGCCGATGAAGAACAACGTATATCGAAAGGATCCAACCCGAGGATATACGAACATAGACGAACACCAACCAGACCCGAGCAAATCCACCGAGGATAGATCCGCCAGAGACACACCTCCACACGCCCATCAATGATGCTAGACGCACAACCAAAACGGGGGCTAGACGGGGAGACCTTTATTCCATCTCCAGTGAGCCGTTGCCATCTCGTCTTCCTAAATAGGACACAAATCCTAACAAACTCGAAGAAACGACTAACAACGAAGCCCTCTCACCAGCCCTTGGCAGGATCCACCACGCCCCCCGTGGCCCTAGGGCCATTGGAGATAAGGTAAACCCGCGGTGGCGTTGGCGAGAGGCATGAACCCTAGCTTTGTTTTGGAGGATGAGAAGGCGGCGGCTAGGGTGCGTGGGTTCTCGTACCACACAAAATATAGGTTTTATCAGCGTGATTCTTGAAGCATTTGTAGGCATCGATTAATTGGACTAAACGCTGCTAGGATTAGGGCTACAAGAAAAGCTTCAGGTTTGTGTGCCGCTCAATATTGTCTTGTATTTTGCCTCGACTCGAGATCAACTCAAGGAGAAATGAGCTGAGTATAAACACTTTATGTAGCTTGATAGAAAAACGTGCTAATTTTGAGCCAATACTGTTTCGCTTGATTTTAGCTTGATATAATATAATTCTATGGAAAATCCTGATATATATTAAAAGTAAAAAAGGTTAATTTAGCACCATGTATGTTGTGTAGTACGATTTCATCTGGTATGCGGCCAAAGTTTTTTTTGGGTCAAAATTTAAGAGCATACACGCATTCTTTCTTCTCTTGCTAATCCATCCACAATCAGACAATCTTTTGCTATCAAGTACTAGTCTCAAGTGAGAGAGAATAAGTCAAACTACCTTGAATTTTATATTATCATCGTTTTGATCGGAATAATATATTATACAATTTTGCTAAAGTACATCTAGATGTGTCCTAAGTATTGCACATCTATGTTATAATGGTTTCTTATATTGTGTTGTGGCAATCTTATTCAAAATATCACCTTAGATTATTAAAACAAAACATCTTATTAAGCTAGCACAAGGCACTTTCTGCATCTTGACCTTGAGTTTGAGCTCGCTCGAATGTTAGTACAAGATGAGTTGAGCCTGGTCCAACTCGGGAGCCTGACACATTTATCCCATTTTCTTCAAAGAAAAAAGAAGGAAAAGAGGAAGAAACGTACAGCAGATGGCCAGCTATCTCGGCTGACACGCGAGATCGCCGCCGGTTTGGCGGTCTCCGTCGGCGACGGCGACTCCACAGCGCCTCGATTCCCGAAGACGAACGGGCCGGCTAGCGTACCGACGCAAGTCGCTGCAGAGCAAACAGCGACAAATCTCCGTGTCAGGATCAAGATTACCCCATCAAACATACAGTACATAGCCTCCCGTCGCATGCACCAGACCGCGTGTGCTCTGCCCAGGTCACGCAGCATCCGATGCCCGCCCGCTCGTTCACGGCGGCCGCGCTCGGCCGACATGGCCCCGTGATCGACCGGCACAGTGTCCGCGTCCGCGTCCGTGGCACCGCCCCCGCGCGCGCGCGCACGGGCAGGAGAACCCGGCGCTCAATTTCAGGGGCTCGTGCCGCTCCCATCCAAACGCAAAGCCCCGGCCACTGCTACATTGCACACAGTGGTAAAGCGACAAGCCGGGGCGGCCGGAGCCGGTAATCTTCCCGGACCGGACCAGGCTGGCGGGAGGACGAGGGATAACCAAAGCCCCACAGCGAGAGGGACGGACGGACTACGGACTACGGGCTAGCTGGATTAACTGCATCGCCAAAGATCTGCATTTGCATTTGCATCTCGCGGCGGTACCACTGCTGCCAGTTCGTGGTACTAGCGTCCATGGTTAAACTAAACCGGGCCAAAGATCACGAGATTCTCTCGGCCTCGTGCGTGCAGCAAGGTGTCGTGTGTGGGTGTGGGCGAGGGCACGGGCAGGAAGCAACGAATGTTTCCTTCACCATCCGGCCGTCTGTGGCTGGTTCCTCGATCCGCATCGGTTTCGTGCTGCCTGGATCACCGCCGCTTTCGCCTTTAGATAATAAATTCTGCTGCTGCTAGGGTGGGCACTCTTTTTAGGGTGCGTGATTTACATTTACCTGTCCCTGCTGCTACTTGTACAAGTACTGGTACTATACTGTGCTGGTACTAGTGGTGTTTGGTGCCTGCCTTGGCCGCCTCCTCTCCTGGGCAGTGGCCACCTTCCCCTTCCCTTCTCCTCCTCCCTCGCGCTGCTCTTCCCTACACCCTCCCTCCCTGTCCCTCCCCACATGGGCCCGCGGTTGCTCATGGCGTGCTACCCGAATGGCGGTCAGGCTCCCTCCTTTTCAGCCGCTCTAGGGGCTTCTTGTGGGTGCGGCTCCGCGACTGCTGAACCGAGGTGGCTGTGATCCCCTTGCTTCTGCGGCAGCTCTGGCTAGGAGCTTGTGCGCGCGCGTGGCTTCAGGCGACGGCGAGATGCGGCGTCTTGCCTGCGCGGTGGTGCTGCTTCTCGCTTCTCTTCTTGGATCCGCAGGTGAGAAATGTCTTAGCATTGCTCAGCTTTCAGCTCTCTTCTCCTCTTCTCCCCGGGTTTCATGGCGTGGTTTGTTTGGGTGGGAAATTGGGGATCAGCTCATGTCTAGCTGCTGGGCAATGCGAATGCTTGCTTGTTTCTCCATGATATTTCCACCCCTTTTCCCCCTCGGTTGAGCAATTTGAGGCGGAAACTTGTGGATTCAACAATTTTTCTTCCAAATGCGCAGGCTGGCCAGCTGATCTGCTGCCAGGAAACCGCGGTTCACAGTTTTTTATTCAGGATTTGAGCAAACCACAGGAGAGTTTTCTGAAGCGCATGTGCTCCTTGCTTCTGAATTTTCATCAAGAGGGGCGGCGCAATGTCGGCGTCTTGGCATTTCCCGTTCCCCTGTCTTTGGCTGTCACCGCAACTGCGAGCCACTTTAATTGCGTCGCATGTGCTTGCTGCCTCATCTACCTGTGTTTTTGGCCGTGATATCGCAAGAACAATTAATAATTTTTGGCCGCATGCGTCGGATGATGCATCACTATGTGCCATTTTCATGTTGCAAGCTTTCAATAATTGCTCTTGCTTTGCAACTTTTGTGGCGAAAAGACACTGGAGATTTGCCTCCGATAGCAACCTGTAGATTGTCCGATACTAAACTCATAGCTTAGTCATTACACAGTTAGTAATGTACACTACATACTTTACCTGCTCCCTGAACCTGTGTTCTTCACTCCACTCCAGGTACTGATCTGGCGCCTGCTCCCGGGGTTGGTAGTTCGCCTGTCGATCAAGGTCAAGCTTCCAGTCCTCCCGGACCTTCCTTCGCCCTCGGTCCAGTAACTCTTCCAGCAGGTAGCTCTGAATTTTCAAAGATCATCAGCGACATTGATGTGCAGGCCCTTCCTTACATTGATCTGTTGCAGCACCCCCTACTTCATCAGCAAGCCCTCCCCTCCAGAAGGGGGCTGTGAGCCCTGCAGTTCCGGCGGAGCCGCAGGCCGCACCGGCTCCGGTAGTCCCCCCTAAAGGTAGCTCACATTCAGTCAGACATGGCATTTCCAATCCTGATGTGTGCATCACTAACTGAATCTTCTGTAGGTTACAATGCGCCTCCTCCGGTTGAGTCTGCGTCGCCTCCAGTAGTGTCCACGTCTCCTCCAGCTGAGTCTGCACCTCCTCCGGTTGAGTCTGCGTTGCCTCCAGTAGTGTCCACGTCTCCTCCGGTTGTGTCTGTGCCTCCTCCGGTTGAGCCTGCTCCTCCTCCTGCTGTCACTGAGGAGGTGCCCCCGGCAGCAGCTCCTCCGCCGCAAGCTGCAGCTGGAAACCCCACACCAATACTTCCTGGGTCACCTGCATTGCTACCTTCAGTTCAGGCTCCTACTCCATCTGTGGCTGTGAAGCCTAATCTGCCACTACCACCTCCTGCTTCGCTACCTTCAGTTCAGGCTCCAACTCCATCTGTGGCTGTGAAGCCTAATGTGCCACTGGCACCTCCTCCTTCAACACCTTCAGTTCAGGCTCCTGCTCCAGCTGTGGCTGTGAAGCCTAATGTGCCACTGGTGCCTCCTGCTTCACTACCTTCAGTTCAGGCTCCAACTCCATCTGTGGCTGTGAAGCCTAATGTGCCACTAGTGCCTCCTCCTTCACTATCTTCAGTTCAAGCTCCTGCTCCATCTGTGGCTGTGAAGCCTAATGTGCCACTAGCGCCTCCGCCTTCTGTGAACAATCAACCAGGTACACCAATTGGATCAGGTATATATTCTGCTGGCAACGATTCATAAGCTTAGGTTCCCGAATTCTTGATGTTCCAAAAGTTCATAAAAAATTGTGCACATATGTTCCTTCCCTCATTATTCACTCCTGCATTCTCCCTCTCTAGGTAATGATGTCCCTCCGTATCCACCGCCTGAAGGCATTTTCCCGGCAGTTCCTCCTTCCGCTTCAGGTAAATCACTTCCATGGGATAGATCAAATTTGACAGGTTGCATATGTTTTACCGTTTACCGTTCTTCTTAGTAGTTCCTCCACAACATGTGAAACCTCCAATTTCACCACCTATTATCGCACATGCACCTCAACAACAAGCACAACCTCCAAATGCTGAGCATAACAATAGTGAGTATTAAAAAAATTCTGCTGGTATTTGTTTGACAATGTTCTTACATTCATTTGTTCTTAGATATTAAACTTCATGTTTATTGTAGGAAACACGGCACCCCCAGCAAATACTTCCCCTCCTGCAAGTGGTAAGAACCATGACATTCAACGTGCATCTCCACCAAAGGAACCTAGTACTGCACCGGTTCACAAATCACCAACTAGAGGTAATCTCAAAAAATTAAATAAAATTGGCAGCTTGTTTGTGAAAGACAATGTATCTTGACTACTGAAATTCCTGATTTCAGGGTTTGCGCCTGCAGCAAGTCCTCTGCCCCACAACACAAATATGCCTACACTCCCGAGGAATGCATCAACGGTTCCGCATGCTCAACCCCCATCGTTAGGGGTAGCTCCTAAGCCAGCACCCACTGGCAGATCTCATCCTCCAACACCAACGAAAGGAGAGCGCCCATCATTTTCCCCATCTTACCCACCACCCCATGCTCAAGGTTCAGCATAATGCCTCTTGAAAAACCTAGCTATTATCTATTGTGAGTGTTAAGATTCTCAAAAGTTCAGTGTTATAGGTCCCGATGTCTCGCGAGCTCAACCTCCACAGCAGGTTGGGGCTAAAAGGCAAAATCATCATGCACCTCCACCGATGATTCAAGGTAATGGTAGTTCTTCCTTCTATAAAACATTGGTTTCATTTTCTGACAAAAAAACATTGGTTTCATGTCATAGTACTAAGACTTTCATTGTTTTTCCTGTCCAGGCCATCCAAACCTCCATGTGCATCCTCCATCTCCTCCACCAGTGTTACCAAAGGGCCCCTCTAATGGCAGCAAAGGTACTTTCAAGCCTTCTTACTTTGCCTTGTTTGGTATTCGTCTCCTGATTTCAGTACAGATATTTGAAACTTCAATCATTTACAGGACCTCGTGTTTCTCCTACTCTTCCACCAATTCCTCCTGAAACAGATCCCAGAGCACCATCAAGTCATCCTATTTGGGCATTGCCCCCACCACCACCTAATTTAGGTACATTTTTCTTTATGTATTCTCATACTTTTGTCCTTTCAAACTTTATATACTGGATCTGTGCATATTGGGTAATACTGATGATTCTTACCTAGTGAAGCGTTAATATGCAGATTGCAAATCGTTAGTGTGCCCAGAGCCTCTAACAGATCCACCCGCGGGAGCTCCATGTGCTTGTGTTCTACCAATTAAAGTTGGAATCCGTTTAAGTGTGGACCTTTATTCATTCTTTCCGTTAGTTTCGGATTTTGCTGACGAAGTGGGATCTGGGGTAAACATGGCACGGCGGCAGGTTCGTGTTATGGGTGCAAATGTGGCTGGCGATCAACCTGACAAGACAGTAGTTCTTGTGCATCTGGTACCAATGCATGTGAATTTTGATAAAGCTACTGCGTTGTCGACATTTCAAAGCTTGTGGAGCAAAAAGATTTCTCTCAAACCGTCAGTTTTCGGGGACTATGAGATTCTCTATGTTGTCTATCCAGGTATGCATTCTTTGCTTGTGTCCTTGGACTCTCTTATTTGGTTATTTGTAGTTGGTCAATGCTACCAGCTATTTTCAGTATACCATAGTCATTTGATTGATCTCATAAACATCAGTGGATTCAGTGCGTCATGCTCATCATATCTCATTGCTAAGCAATTTGAACTTCTGCACTAAGAGTTTCACCAAAAATTTGTATTTTGTTCAGGGCTTCCTCCTTCTCCGCCTTCAGCACCAAATGCTGGTGCATTCGGCAACAGCAGAAATGCAAGGGCAATGAAGCCCCTGGGGGTTGATGTAGGAAGACCCAAAAGAAAAGTGAATGGGAGCGTAATTGCTATTGCTGTTCTATCCACTGTTATAGCATTGATTATTTGCACTGTGGCTGCATGGTTGCTGATACTCAGATTCAGGGATTCAGATGACATGGCTCAAGGATATCCACATAGTGCAATTCCAAAAATTTCCAGGTCTTCCGGTATGTGTACATGTCCTTCTAATATCTATAATCATATTATATTGTGATGTTACTTGCCTTAGCTGTTCGATTGACAGCAGAACAATAGCTGCACATTTTCAGCCAAGTGTCTCCAGTTCCAACTGGCTATTGAGCGTGTCCTATAGGCAAATATCTACAGTAATGCCCTTTGGGAGGGAATACCGTATAGTTGGCATATTTTATTGTGCCACATGAGATACAGCCTTGGCCTCCGATGCAGCACATGCTTTCGAACATCCCATATGGAAAAACTGCACCCCATAGTCATATTTTCAATATTTTGTCCTGGTCGTATACACTAATTTGTACCTATAAAATAGACATGTAAAGCCACGATGTTATCCTCGTATAATCCTTTCACAGACCTCACCTGATGTGGGAGCTTCTAGCACTGGATCTGTCTTTATAGAAAATGGAAGACTCATTATCCCCGACCTTGGCACCATCCTTCATGAAATGTCTATCTTATTGAACTGGAAATTATTAATGTTGTGAGGATTAAATTAGCCACTGCCTCTAAATTCGAGCGCTATTCTCAAGTGTTTACTTATGGGATCATTGCTAAATTTATAACGGAGCATCTGTCTCTCAGCTCACTGACAAAGTGTTACTTCCATGTGGATGATTTTGAAAGTTGATTCTTAATCTAACGGTTAATTCAGTAGCTGAAAATGTTAGAAAATAGGTTTAGAGATGTGCAGCTGGTCGCTCAAACATTTCTAGACACAAAGTTGCACAAACGTTTTTGTGCTATCGTAGACTTGATGATGTGCAACTCGGTTGACCCAGAAATAACAATTACTCAGGCGAGTGACAAATATCAAATCTGTATATGCCAAGCATATTTTTCAGATAATAATAGGTCAGAATGGAAAAATCAATTTTATTATTTTTCTCAAAAGGTCGAAAAGGGGATAAACCCAGCCTCTGCATCATTGTGATGCACACAGCCAACTTTTAGTAAAAGATAGTCCACATTTCAAATGCTAACCCACAGCGTTTATGGTAGCATTTCAGATGAGGCGTTTTCACTTCTGAACGTCCTGTATCATTTTGTTGTTAAAGTAATATATGTCCATTTTTACCAGCAACAAGTTTCCATCCTGAAACACCTCATGATTGCAGGGACATGTAACACACTTTTAGCTGGTCGCCGTAGTACTCAATCAGGTCCATCAAGTTCACTGGGGTCAAGTATGGCAGCATACGCAGGGCAGGCAAAGACATTCAAATTTGCTGAGATAGAAAAGGCTACAAATGGCTTTGACGATTCGTCGATACTTGGGGAAGGTGGCTTCGGATGTGTGTACCAAGGGACACTTGAAGATGGAACCACAGTTGCAGTAAAGGTTCTGAAAAGATTTGATGGCCAAGGTGAACGAGAGTTCTTGGCAGAGGTTGAGATGCTGGGACGCTTGCATCACCGAAATTTGGTCAAGTTGTTAGGCATATGCGTGGAGGAGAATGCACGGTGTCTGGTATATGAACTTATTCCAAATGGCAGCGTTGAGTCCCATTTGCATGGTAAGTATGTTATTGCAGATTTTACTCTGCCAGCATATAGAAGTGTCAACAGTTGATTGAAACTAATTACTTAATGTGTTGGCACATTGTAGGAGCCGACCGCGAGATAGCTCCACTTGATTGGAATGCACGTTTGAAGATAGCCCTGGGGGCAGGGCGGGCACTAGCATATCTACATGAAGACTCAAGCCCTTGTGTGATTCATCGTGATTTCAAGTCAAGCAACATACTGCTAGAGCATGATTTCACACCAAAAGTTTCAGACTTTGGACTGGCCAGGACTGCGAGGGGGGAGGGGAATCAGCACATCTCCACTCGTGTCATGGGAACATTCGGGTACAGACTATCTCCTCCTCGCCGTCTTGATATAATTTTGAACATGATACGATATTATGTCTTTCTTCTCAGCTATGTTGCACCAGAGTATGCCATGACGGGCCATCTTCTTGTCAAGAGTGATGTATACAGCTATGGCGTCGTATTACTTGAGCTTCTCACAGGTAGGAAGCCTGTGGACATGTCTCAGCCTGCAGGCCAAGAAAGCCTAGTCGCATGGGCTCGCCCATATCTGACAAATGTGGTGGGCTTGCGTCAAGCTGTTGATCCACTTCTTGGCCCTAATGTGCCACTGGACAACGTGGCAAAAGCAGCTGCCATCGCATCCATGTGTGTACAGCCTGAGGTTGCACACCGACCGAGCATGAGCGAAGTTGTGCAGGCCTTGAAGCTTGTCTGCAGCGAGGGTGATGAGGGCCTTGGCTCGGGAAGTTTCAGCCAGGAATTGGCGGCTCGTACGACAGCGGCTTACGATGTAACTGGCATGGAAGCGGAGAGGGTGCTATTATCTGAGATGTTTGGCTCAACGCCTGTCTTCACTCCAGCTGCCGATTCAGGTTCTTTCCGCATGCAGTCCAGCTCTGGCCCCCTGATGACAGGCAAGAACAAGAAGTTCTGGCAGAGAATGCGAAACTTGTCGAGAGGTAGTATGAGTGAGCATGGTGCTTCACCAGATTTTGAGACACACTCACAATGTAGCAATAGGTGAGTTTTTCTTCTTCTGTCCAGCTTTCAGTCTCGACATGGATATTCAGATGACTGGACATAAAGAGTTTGAAGACCTAGTTTGTGTACATTATGCATGTGGAGATAAAAGGCTATATATATAGTTCAGGATTATCAGAGTACCTGTACAAGATCTGCTCAGATTTGGCTCTACATTTGGTTTGATTTAACGGGTTCTGCCGTACTGCTATGTGGCCATACACAGATACGCCTGCCTTCCGATTTGTAATGTTTCTCTTTTTTCGGCATGTCAGTTTGAGTTAGTTTGTTTTCCCTTTTGTTTGGTTAGCTGTTTGGTAGGAATTGTTAATGTATAGATTTGGAGTTTCGGACTACATTTTGCCATGTGAATTTCAGCTCCATGCACGTACACTAGCATTTGCTGCAATGAAGATGATAGCTTGTCAGTGTTGTGATTATTTGCTTCTTCACAATTCACAACTTGTTTTACCAGTGAAATTCTTTTCTGAAGAAACTATGCAGTCTAACTCTGTCAGGTCTTCTTTCTCTCCTCTAGTCAGATTGGATATACTCTATATGGTAATTTTTGCTGTGGAACTTGTTAGGAGCTGATGTATTTTGATTAGGAATCTTGGATCTGTGCATCTAAAAATTCTGCAACATTCCAGGACACACCCTTCAGAATGCATGAGTTAGCTCTAAGGGCACCTTCTTTTCCTGAAAAATTTCACTTCATTTTCTAGTTGGGGATCAAAAGTTTCAGCTCTCACAGTTTTTTTTGTTCTCCATTTCCCCTTTTCTGCGTGGTGTGAAACTGCTGTCATCACACTGTGATTACTGAATTATAATGTTTATTTAGTCCTTGATTAAACAGAGTGATACTAGCACAGACGGTTAGAGCTGGCAGAACTAAAGACCTGGGGAATCAAAACCTGGATCTTGCCGTGAAAAGGACACGAAAAGCTAATCAGAAGTGTTCAAAAAAAGAGAGAAGATAATCAGAAAATTATATAAGAATGATAATGATGCAGTTCTAGGTGTATGGTCTAAAAAGAAGGCTGTTCTAGGTGGCGACTGGCTGCAGGTAGAAGCTCCCTGGG
Organism: Triticum monococcum; assembly: GCA_034509565.1. Taxonomy (NCBI): domain Eukaryota; kingdom Viridiplantae; phylum Streptophyta; class Magnoliopsida; order Poales; family Poaceae; genus Triticum; species Triticum monococcum. Next base: position 74,759,997 of record CM067843.1, read on the forward strand.
AAGAAATGAGGCGAGGGCAAACGGGGGGTGACAAAGCCAGAAAGAGACCGGCACTGAAATGCCCAGCCATTAGCTACAGCTAGGGTCCGAATCTGATGACACTCGCTGTCAGGAGTCGTTGTTAATCACACATGGAGTACGTTTTAAAAAGGATCCCACAGATTTTCTTTGCAGCTGTCAAGAATCCAAGATGCATGAGCTCACTGTTTACCTGGTAGTAGTAGTTCGTTGTGCTCTCCCTTGGGGTCGTGTTGGAGAGTGCGGGAGGACCAGAAGGAGTAGATGGACAAATCCTAGCGCCAGAGTCGGAGACGGCGGCAACCGGCCGAATCGGCGGAGCCGGCGACGACGGCGAGACGTCAAGGGCGGACTTTTTTTTTTGAGAGAGAGCTGGGCTCGGCCTGCTACGAGTTTGCTTCCGTCGACTCCGCTCTCTTCTGCAGCCCGGCCCAACCAAAGCTCGACCGACGACGCAAAGATTTGGTGGACCGTGGACGCGGGCCACGCCCGCTTGCTCCTCCTTCCAGCGCGCCTCTCTGCTCTGCTTCTTTCTTTGTGCTCACCCTCCTCCTCCGCCGCCGCACCCGCACGCGCCGCTGGCACTCCGCCTGCTCGCCAGCTCCAACCAGCGCCTCAACCTCGACCGGCGGCCAGCAGGGCTTCGCGCGGCGCCGCTCGGCCGTTGGAGAACACAACTTATTAGTAACCGGAGCAAAAATCAATCCCTTCCGCTTCCTCCAGCCGGCAGCGACCCCGGCGACAGAGCCGTGGCCGGCGGAAAAGTGGCGGAGCGGGTCTGGGCTAGTAGGTAGATACGAGCGATCATCAAGCACCGGAAGCGGCGGCGTACGTATGATTCAGCGTTCTCCATACTGGTAATTTTGTGTTTCCTCGCCTCTCCCTCCTGCCCACTTGTGATGTCCGTCAATCCATGTGTCATGCGTGAGATGGATGTGTGCCCAATCTTGAATATAATTGGAGTGTCTGGAATTAAGCACTAAATGGCAGTCCATTCTGATTTGCACTGCACTTTTTCCTCATTCTTAGTTGCTTTTATTATGAGTATTTTGTATGAAAAGGGAAATATATTAATACCAGGAGTATTTTGTAAGCAATGTGGACAAGAGAAATGCGATTTTCTACTGTACCTTTTTTTGGGGGGAGGGGGTAACAAGGGAGAGGTGCGAATTTGATTCAAACTGGGCTCAGATACATTGTACATCATGAATGCTAAACCCAGGGCAGTCTAGATTAACAAGCTTCTGAATGAAAGGACAACTAGATTGCCTATGAGCTAGTTTTACGCACTCAAAGACAGGTTCTGATCCGGACTTTGCACCTGCTGGCATTTTAGTGTAGCTCTGCCACAGTAAGGCTTGAGGGCATGTGCACTTATTTTCTTGATCTTTGCCTACTCTTCTTTTCTGCTCCTTACATCAATTTGTATTGATTGAAATACTATGTGTATGACACCTCTCATTTTGTTCTCTTTCATTGTACAGTGATGCAATGACTGCTTTGAGGGATTAGTCTGCACAATATTATGCTTTTCAACTTGCCAAGAGTCACAACACCAATTGCTGTACGGTGGTTCATCTCAGTTGCAAATGCAGCAGGCTTTGGTCGAGATATTTCTCCTGTTCAGTTCGCCACCCTGTTAAAGGAATGCAGGTCGGTGAATGCAGTCCATCAAGTTCACCAGCAGCTCATTTCTTCGGGTCTTCTTTCTTATCCAGCATCGTTGTTGGAAGTGTCGTTTCCACCTTTGCCTTCTCAGCCGTATTTATCACCAAGATCTTTGGGTACTGGTGTCGTAGCTGCTTATCTTGCCTGTGGTTCCAAAGATGAGGCTCTCACAGCATTGGAGCATGTTGTGCCGTCTCCAGCTGTCTGGTGGAATCTACTCATCCGAGAACACATCAAAGAGGGCCACCTTGACCATGCCATTGCAGTATCTTGCCGGATGCTGCGTGCTGGAACCAGACCGGACCATTTTACTCTGCCACATATACTAAAGGCCTGTGGAGAGCTACCCTCGTACCGTTGTGGTATCACATTACATGGACTTATATGCTGCAATGGCTTTGAGTCAAACGTCTTTGTATGCAATGCATTGGTGGCGATGTATGCCCGCTGTGGTTCACTAAAGGAAGCCAGCCAGGTGTTCGAGGAAATAGCTCAGAGGGGAATTGATGATGTCATATCATGGAATTCAATTGTTGCAGCCCATGTTAAACACAATAGTCCATGGACCGCGTTGGATATGTTCTCGAAAATGGCAATGATTGTCCACGAGAAGGCTACAAATGATAGGTCTGACATCATTAGCATTGTGAACATTCTTCCTGCATGTGCTTCTCTAAAGGCACTACCTCGAACTAGAGAAATTCATGGAAATACCATTCGGAATGGTACATTTCCAGATGTTTTTGTAGGCAATGCTCTGGTTGATACTTATGCAAAATGTGGTTCAATGAAGAATGCAGTAAAGGTTTTCAATATGATGGAAATCAAAGATGTTGTTTCTTGGAATGCAATCGTGACTGGCTACTCCCAAAGTGGGAACTTTGAGGCAGCCTTTGAGATTTTTAAGAATATGCGCAAGGAAAACATCTCAGCAGATGTAGTGACCTGGACTGCTGTAATTGCCGGGTATGCTCAGAGAGGATGTGGCCAAGAGGCACTCAATGTTTTCCGACAAATGCTCTTTTCTGGTTCAGAGCCAAATTCTATCACAATCATCTCTGTGCTGTCTGCTTGTGCTTCCTTGGGAGCATATTCTCAGGGTATGGAAACTCATGCCTACTCTCTGAAGAATCGTCTTCTATCTTTGGATAACCATTTTGGTGGTACTGGCGATGAGGAGGATCTGATGGTGCACAATGCTTTAATAGATATGTACTCAAAGTGCAGAATCTTCAAAGCTGCACGTTCTATATTTGACTCTATACCCCGAAAGGAACGTAATGTGGTGACTTGGACTGTGATGATAGGTGGGTATGCACAATATGGGGACTCTAATGATGCCCTCGAGCTTTTCTCACAGATGCTCTCGAAACCACACGCAGTTGCCCCGAATGCATTTACGGTTTCCTGCATTCTGATGGCCTGTGCACATCTGTCAGCCCTGCGTGTGGGTAAGCAAATCCATGCTTATGTGGTTCGTCAACATCAATATGAAGCATCTACATACTTTGTGGCAAACTGTCTTATTGACATGTACTCAAAGTGTGGTGATGTCGATACAGCTAGGTATGTATTTGATGGCATGTCACAAAGGAATGACATTTCATGGACATCAATGATGGCAGGATATGGGATGCATGGTCGTGGCAATGAGGCCCTGGAAATATTTGACAAGATGCAAATGGCAGGCTTTGTTCCTGATGATATATCATTCCTGGTTGTTCTATATGCTTGCAGCCATTCTAGAATGATTGATCGAGGCCTGGATTACTTTGACAGCATGAGCAGAGATTACGGTGTGGCTGCCGGTGCAGAGCATTATGCTTGTGTCATTGACTTGCTGGCCCGCTCCGGGCAGATAGATAGGGCATGGAATATGGTCAAGGACATGCCAATGGAGCCTACTGCAGTAGTCTGGGTTGCATTGCTTAGTGCGTGTAGAGTACATTCAAATGTAGAACTTGCTGAATATGCTCTTAACAAGCTAGTTGAGATGAATGCAGAGAATGATGGATCTTACACGCTCATCTCCAACATATATGCTAATGCAAGGCGTTGGAAGGATGTAGCCAGAATCAGAAACCTGATGAAGAACTCAGGGATTAAGAAGAGGCCCGGTTGTAGTTGGGTCCAGGGTAAGAAAGGAACCGCGTCTTTCTTTGTTGGAGATCGATCTCATTCTCTATCCCCTCAGATTTATGCCCTTCTGGAGAGACTGATTGATCGCATCAAATCTATGGGTTATGTCCCTGAGACAAATTTTGCACTCCACGATGTCGATGATGAGGAGAAAAATAACCTGCTTGCTGAGCACAGCGAGAAGCTTGCCCTCGCATATGGCCTCCTCACAACTTCCCCTGGTTGTCCAATAAGGATCACAAAGAACCTGCGCGTTTGCGGTGATTGCCACAGTGCTTTCACCTACATCTCAAAGATTGTTGACCATGAGATCATTGTGCGGGACTCCAGTCGCTTTCATCATTTTAAGAATGGCGTGTGCTCTTGTGGTGACTATTGGTGATGGCTTCTGAGGCTGAACTGAAAGTGCATTACAATTGGTTGTTGTACACAGAATGTACTAATGTACTTACCATTCTTTGCTACTGATTAGCCAATGAAGAGCTGAATAGTTTCTCCCCTCCATTGCAATTTTCTTTACAAATATTTCACAGTTCTCTTAAGAGGTATCACCTGGAGTCTTCATTTATTATGCTGATTTCATTAAAAATATTATGGAAATATACATATTTCTTGAGAAATGTGTTTTTGTCTGTCAGTACTTCAAACGTTGTTTTTGTCAGACCAAGTTATTTAAATTATCTGGTACTCCCTCCATTCCTAAATATAAGTCTTTGTAGACATTCCACTATGGACTACATACGGATGTATATGGATGCATTTGACTTATATTTAGGAACGGAGGGAGTACATTTTAGAGGTTTATATTTGGTCATTAAAAGGCAAATTAATCATCATTGGTGGAATGCTTGACTGCCATGCCTACCAAAATCATGAAAATAAGTTACTGCGTACCATTCCATTGTTCCTAAGTTTCTGTTCCAGATGGATTTTGCTCATCATAGGAGGTGTTACAGTGTTCTACTGGAGTTCTCATGATTCTCATTAGATAACTGTTGGAAAAAAAGAATGTTACAATTTTATTGTGCTAATAATACAAAATCTCAGGTTGCGACACAAGTACTATAGCAAAATCCATCTCACACTACATACTTTGTATTATTTTTTCTGGTTGTTCATGTTTCACCTTGCCTGAGCTCGGTTGTCGTTCAGCGCCCCTATGTGCTCCAGTCTGGTTCTGACCTTATCAAGTTTTTGCCTTAACGCAGTGATTTCATCTCTTGTGTTTTGAGCGGAGAAGTTTCTTAACAAATCAGGAAGCACTGATAAAAGAATCTGAAACAGAAGATTGACACAATTTCAGAAAGGTCATCCCACATTTCATTCTCAGGGTTTTCATTCACTTCCAATTCGATGAGAACATCAAATATGGCTGTTTCGGTCAAATTAGATGTTTCGATTAGTGGCCTCTCAACTATTAGTGGTCAGGTTAGTGGTCAGATTAGATACACCGGGCATGGAGATGGGGTGGCCTCTCAACTGGTTGAGGAAGAAACATCGACCTCTGTTCACAAAACAGCAAACGAGAGAGAGAAAACATGTATTCAAAACTTGCTTTGGATATTCAGGAAAGCCGTTATTAGTCCCAATAAGATTTTCCAACAATAGTTCAGTTCATCCAAAGCTCATTCTGCTGCACTATAGTCGATTAGTCGCTCAGTTGGATAAAGTTAGACATCCCATTTTTGAAAACCAAGAACTTCTGATTATACTTGCATATAATAAGCTCTATGTCTCATTATAAAAAAAAAAGCTCTATGTCTCAGTTATAGATCTGTACCGTTGGGAACGACAAACCTTTAGATTATGAAAGGGAGATTCACATGATTTGGCCCAATCTTTTGTCTACGCTATTTTTTTGTCCCTTCTCAGCTGACGTTGGCAAGATAACATTTCACGGTCTAATGAATCATCTGCTTATTCAGTGGGATGGTTAAGGTATTACATATGATTAAACTCTTCACCACTTAGCGTTCGATATAATTCTCTCAATCTCTCCTTCGATATAAGAATCCAAAGAAGTGTTTTCCTAGTCATCCTAAATTTTTGTTTGGTCAACTCAGAGCCCCCATAGTTATATTTCTTTCAGTAATATGAACATCCAATATTAACAAATTCACCAGACCACAACACTAATCTTGTTGTGCGGCGTCCACTAGACTGAAGGTATGTCTTCGATTTAAGGGAGAAAAACATAATTGAACATTGCCATATTCACCAGACCATAGTGCAAGATTTGAAGTTAGCGATATACTTCACTGTGCAGTGCCTCGGTATATCATTAATTGGAACTTCTTTGCGCTACAAAACTCGCCTAAAAAAACAGCTAATATTTTGGTACGCAGGTAGTATAATACATATAAACCCCTTCCGGTTGACCAAGACTTATTTTGTTGAGCTGTTTTCTCAGAATTTTGGTACTATATTAGTAATCAATCCCATCATAATCCTCGTAGGCTCCAGCATCACCACCATCAGCATAGCCATCGTTATTGTAATCAGCATAGTCATAGCCACCTTCTATTGTTTCACCATCACCAGTGTCATGTGCATATTCTTCATCAAAGCCCATGTCTCCTTTTTCATTTGCTTCACTAGCTTCATCTTTAGTCTGCTCGCAGTAAGCATTTGGGTCGCAGGAAACATAACAAATTAGACCAGATTAAAAAAAATACTCCCTCTTGAACTAAAACCATGACGAGTAATTTGGAACGGAGGGAGTATATGAGTAGCAATTTTTAATTTCATGCAGGTGATATTCTAAACGTAATTTGTAAATATATAATCAATTAACCTCACAGAACCAAAGAAAACCATAAATTCAGTAACATAAACTCATAAAACATACATCATACAATCCACCAACTGCTTCGACGTTGATTTTTGACCCAAGTCCCTGCAAGAAACAACGTTATATATTAAATGCCAGTTTGTTTGCATGCTTAGCTTAACATGTACTCCCTCCGTTCCAAATTACTCGTCGTGGTTTTAGTTCAAATTTGAACTAAAACCACGACGAGTAATTTGGAATGGAGGGAGTATTACAACGTTCACAGGACAAGCAAGTTTTGGGCGGCTATGGCTGAACAATATGTTCATTACCTTTCGTTTTAACATATTGTATGTTGCTTCCGCTGGTGTTTCAGCAGGTGTTGAGTTCTTCGTGTCATCATTACGTCTCCGTTTCTACATGAAAAATGCATGGGCAATCATGAACCCAATCGAAAATGTTAAGCATACATAGGAGGCTTGTGTTACACTAGTAAGATTTCATACTTTCTGTTGTCCCTCTCCCACGCCCACACCCCTAGCTGCCAGTTCAGCTGCTAAAGCTTCCTTTGCGGCTTGTTCCTGCCAATAAAGCAGCAGACAGTTACACTTGCACCCCATGTGAGAATAAAGCCCTGTTTGGAATGTCTCCACTCCGCGGAGTTGTGGAGCTCCGTTTTGGCAGCTCCGTCAAAGTTAGCTAAGTCTGGTCCGCTCTGGGAGCGGAGTTAGAGGAGCGGAGAGGAACCGAATACTCCCTAAGAACCGCCTAATGTTGCTAGAGTTACAATACCTACCTCTAGGTATTCTTTGTTCATTTCCTCCCAAATTATCTTTTTGTACTGCGTCTCTTCCTCATTGTGAAGATACCCGTCAACCTATCAAATTAATGGAGAATTAGATATCACAAATAACATATCTGGCCATCTTTCAGGCTCAGAGATCCCAACAAATTAGTCTGAAAGTGTGCTGAACAGATGGATGGATAAAGGTACCTCCAAATCATCAATATCAGAAAAACTTTCTGGATCAGCATCAGCTTTACCATTTTCACCTAAGGATGCCAAGGAGCATTCGGAAGTTGATCAGCAACAATCAACTTGACAATATGAACCCAAAAGTGGCCTGGTACTGAACTGAAATTACTATTGCATGTTACAACTAACAAACCTCCAACTTCAGGATCTTTTGAAGCTACATAATCCTTTCCAATTTCCCCAGAACCAATTGTTGCAGATTTATCTCCAACTGAATCCTGCTTGAAACAAGGCAAACTGAATTTTCAAAAACAAGTATATATAGGGCACACAACACACATAGTGGATAATAAAAGAAAGAGCTAACGCAGACGCGGTGAAGAGGTAATATACATGGTATAGGCATACATCACAATGCAATAAAACTATAGGCAATACAGGTACATTTTGCAGTTCAAATATTCCATCAGAAGATATCACAGCATGATTGGTAGTCTGGTACCGTGCCCAACAGAATTAACGAGTATATTTTTGTCTTTCACGTCCTTCAAGTGCAACAGATGAGGCAGCATGTAACTTTGTTGAAAAAATAAGAGAAGCTAAATTGGCACTACATATCAGAACACTTGCAGAAAACAGTGTTATTGCAAACTTGTGATACCAGATGCAAGGAAAAATCTGAGAGTAATTTAACACCTCGCTGTGGACACCCAATCTGAAATGAGGAGTGTACTATAAAAACTAGACTAATAAAATAAAGATGGAACTTGGAAGTTTTAAGAACCTTGGAAATAACCATGCAGCAATGTTGCAAAATTATTATAAAACGGATAGTATAACAATTCCATATGTAGTTACGCATTACAGCTACACAACAAAATATTGGATAAATGGAATCAGTCCATTTTAAACCCCTGAATTATCACATAAGTATAAGTTTCACCCACGACTATACAACTGACTAACTAACACAATCAACTTCAAAACCAATACAAATAATCCGTGTCCTAAAACTACCCTGGTTGCATAGTTGTTTTGCCATGTAGCAGCCACAAACCGATGTCAGCCTGTCAACCTGATCCCAACAGCAGCAGCAGTTCTTAGATACGATCCTCACTGGGATAGTGGGATCTCGGGGACGCAGCGGGCGTAGCTCCCTCTTGACTAGCAACATGGGTGACATAAAAATGGTGGGGACAAAGCCACTACCAAAGTTTCTTATTTCCCCTGATTCAATATAAAACTACTGGCTTCTTCTAGGCCGCATGTCATGAGTCTGTTCGGATAAGTAGACTATTTGCCCCTATCTTGTGAGCTTTGTGTTACAACCTGCCCCAGTTGGAATAAGGGCCCAGATGCAGCCTACTAGTGATGCGTGCATGCATGAGCACATTTGGGAGAATAGTCCTACATTGCTTAGAGAACTAGAGTACCACTAACATGTAAGCCAAGGGTTCCAAGGCAAGCCATGGGTTAACCATTTTGCATGAGTTGAGTTCAGAAAAATGGAAATGGTTAGTTGTCTGTCGTGTGTGGCCAACCCAAATGGGGTTAGGTCTAAGCCAGACTGGAACCCGGGCTGTTTGGCAAGCAGAATGAGCCGATGAAGAAGCAGGGGAACAAGGAGAGGTCAACGCCACTACAGATCTTCCTCATCTTGCAAGAATCCAGTACCAGTGATGTTTTCTTCCACCCCACTAAGAAACAGCACCATCTTCTTCTCACCTAAAGTCCATCTCCCAAAGGACGGGCTGCCTCATCAGTGATGTCCCAGATGAGTGAAGGCAGAGAAGGTGCACTGTAGTAGCGCCTCTTGATTTGTTGAGTAGATAGGGTATGAAGCACGAGTTTGAGTAAGTTCAGGACAGATTATTACCTCTGTAGTGCTCGTGATGTTATGTTCAGCATCAGAATTCTGTATCTCACAAATTGACTCTCCTAACATTGCTTCCTTATTAGCAGCAGCTTCCTCAGCCTTCTTAGCAGCTTCCAGTCTTTGTTTTTCAGCTCGTTGGAAAGCTGGAGGGTCAGCACCACCCTCCAGTCCACCCGACAGTTTAGTAAACTGAACAATCAAGTCATGTGTCAATGGCGAATGGGGTATCAAAACCAATGCATTATAAGCATAGTAAATGTGTATTACTTTGTTGTAGCACTTCTCACAAAGTCCATGAGCAAAATGCTCAACAGCTTTATCCTTGTGCTTGCAGAGGACTTCTCCAGATATGGGTGAAAATTTTGAAACAGGCTCTTCATCAGCCTTTGCCAAAAAATCTTCAATCTAGCAAAGGGGCGTGAAGAAGTGCTTATGAATATGTTGTATGTTAGAAAAAAAGTGAGCAGTTCCTGCCCCAATCCTCAGGGGCCATTTTCATTTACAGTATAGCATAATTTATCTTGGCATGATATCCAAGGTCAAGACAGATAATGATACATTTGTAGTAGATGTGACAAGAGAAGGTAGCGACATGAAATGGCATGCCCCAATGCTCTAGCAGATACTCCCTCCATTCCAAACATAAGGTGTGTTGATATTTTGAGAAGTCAAACTTATCTGTGTTTGAGGAAGTTCATTGAGAAAAATATCAATATCTCATCACAAAAAAAGAGAGAAAAATATTGATACCTAGAATACCAAATCAGTATCATTAGATTCATCGTGAAACATATTTTCATAGCTTATCTATTTGGTATTGAAAATTTTGATATAGTTTTCTACAATCTTGGTCAAACAGAGAGATGTTTGACTTTTGAAAAATTAATACACCTTATATTTTGGAACAAAGGAAGTAAAAATATTATCACCTATAATTTGCTGTCTGAAAGGCTAAAAAGTAAAGATTATTTGCTTTAGTGATATCACACACAGTCCAATTCTTGCCCCACTCACTGCTGGATGATAATCACTTGGTATGCTTCAGAATGGACAGCTTAATAACGACTTCCACAAGATAGTGATAACCAAACAATTTGCACCGACTGATCGCTGACCATTCAGTGTAGCAACATCAAATAACAATTTTGCTAAATTTCACTTTTCAGTTGCCTAATTTTTGTTAACTTCATAGTACTAAGCCTAAATTGCAGTGCGCAAGTAATATGCACTTTCTGTGAACATTTAATGCAATCTTTAGTTCTATTTGTTTCAGTGTTTTTTAGGGGTTAACCTAGGTACTTGTTTTTCTTGTAAAGTTTAGAATTTTTTTATCCAGCTTAGATGTATGTTTTTTCTCTTTGTATTCTGTGCAACGTGGTTTTATAGAAGTGAGGGGAGCGACCTAATTGGATTGATCTTTGCCAAAGGGTGTGGACTTGGGAGAAGTGACTAATATCTAGTGAAACTGAAGTCATCGGATGAATACACAGCCCCATTAGTCAACTTCAAGAAAAGCATATACATACCGTTAAGCTGCCAGAATCTGTATTTTCAAACTCTATCAAGCGCTTAGTTAGTGTTGCCTCACATACATGCACAACCGCAACCTGACAAACATAGCACAAATGTGTCAAATCATATTCAAGCCCACATTGTGCATAAAAGTACTGGATTTACACAATAAATGCTGATTAACAAAAAGGAAGCCATTTAGAACACAATTCTCGAATAAGTAGATCTGTCCTGAGCATCTGAGCTTACAATATTTGACTTGGTATAATTATAGCCATGTGAAAGTGCAGCAATATATAATGCTGCACCACATAATCCACTTGGCTTCCTCCCAGTCTGCAACACATGACAAACTATTACAATCTTACAAAGGAACCTTAAACAAAACTAAAAGGGAGAAGATGCTAACCTGCATCCAGTCTCGCTTCATGCTAGCTACGATGCGTAAAGCTGTGTCTGAGACAGCATTGTCCCTTTTCCCAAGTAAACCTGCAGACAAAACCAGTTAATTAGAACAAAAACATAAACAAACAAATAAATAAAAACATGGTTAATTTTCTTGCCAAGAGGTGCAGTTGTCCATCTAATCGTGCTTACAAGCAAAAACACCCATGTGGGCAAGGAAAAGCTCATTCAAGAGCCGTATTAGCTCGCATTTGACCAACTTTTGATTACACAGACTTCATAGCCTCTGTAGCCTATTAACATTAAATCTACATATACAGCCGAGGACAGATATTCTCTGTCATTAGCATGTCACTAGCTCTTATTTTGTGTAGCCTTTTCTCTTCGCACCATAAGATGCAGTAAATCTCTTCTTTTCATGCAATGGCATACGGTACAACTGAACAATTGACCAGTAAGCCATGCAGTATTAAGTAGCAAAAGTCTAGTTTTGCCCCTCAACTATCCATGAAGAGTCTTTGGCCCCTTCTAAGCCTCAGTACCGTTTATCCCTTGCCCTAAAGCACCCTGGCTGCAGTCTAACATGGCACTCACGGGATCCTTGTAAGCGTATCCCATGTACTGTGCAATGGGCCGCACATTTCAGTGACAAAAACATTTCCTCTTACACAGATCTTCATTTCCCACAGATCTCTTGCTGTCACCATCTAAACAGAGGTGCCACTGGCCCTGCCGGCCTTCCACTAGACCCCATGTCATGAGTTTTCTCAGTATTATAGTGGATAGCGGTCCAATGACTGGGAGAGTCCAGGACAGAGGTTCATCCGTACGCTGCGGGCATGGATCAAACGACTAAGGGTTGTGCGGCCATGGCGCTGGAGATGAGAGGGAGAGTACGTCGGATGTGGATTAGATCTTTACTGGTTTATTCACATTCCTTGGTACATGACGATTGTGTCCCTTATATATAGTAGACTCAACTTGACGCCTCAGAATATAATGAATAAAATCTCAACTTCCCTAACAGACCATATATTTGTCTTCCTAACTAAGACAATCTCGTTCCGCACTAAATATATATATCCTTACTAAATAATATGCTAGTTTTACCCCCTTCTCTTCTTTTAACTGCTACTGCAGAGCCAGCGTCTAATTGTTGTTCCGGCATTGGATATACAGTAGATGCCCCGCTCCTGTAGCCACCTACTCCCGCATGCTTCCATGTCAATGTGAAAGTTGTGGCCACGGTGCTGCTAGGAGCTTAGATGGATCATAGGATGACAATTAGAAAATTCAGGTAAGGAACTCCACAAGTCCAAGAAACTCTCAATTGAGGCATTTTCCAACAAACTACTGCACTGGAATCAAGACAGGGTGATGCCTCATTCATACGAAATCAAAGTGATCTTGCAACAAAAGAACATAACTTTTCTGCATCAATTAGGCTCTCACATGCAAATCCAAACCCCCAAATCAGGGGCAGATCTCGACGGCAGGAGAGTCACTGCGCCCATTTATACGAAGCCAGTCATATCGAGAGGGTGCAGCAGAAGCAACAGTAATCTAGTGGTCAGGAGATTTGAGTCGGACTATTAGTGAAAGGAAGGAAGAAGCAAGGGCCACAGTTCCAGCAAGTTTATTGTGCCTAGAAGAAGAGTTGGAAGATGAATGAGATCCCGGAGGAAAGCTCAAAGGAGAAACATATCTTTAAAAACAAGGGTTGAAGTATGATTCGGAATCTAGGAACAATATAATTTAGTCTAAGATACTAAAAAGAAATAGCACAGTTACAATAGAAGGGGGAACTCATTTTTAGACTTTTTGATACGATTTGTCAAGTACTCATGAGAGATTATGTTGTTTGGAATTAGAATTCATGCAAAAACTGAACCAACAAAAACCAGACCAGTATTGGGGTAGTTAGCGGAAACATGGAGAGGCAGGCAGGCTTGAGAAAGACGAAAAAATGAATTCATGTGTAGAACAAGAGTGTGCATCTATGGAACAAAAGAAAAAATCTCAACTAAATAAAGAGGTACATAGAAATATATGATTAACTTACGTTCTGTAAAACGATGGATGAAAAGGCTGGGATCTATGAGTTTCTGAACAATTGGATGTTCTGCAAGTAGCAAAACTTGGCAAAGTTGCAGAAAAACAGCACCTAGGACATAACTGAAAAAAAAATAGATGAGCCTTTTTACTACAGATTACAAGATAAATGGCAAGAGAATGGTTCACTTACACGCTAATCTTCAAATAGTCCGAGAAATCGATAAGGAGATAAGCCTTTTTACTTTGCCTGACAAGAGAAGCAATTAAGCATGGATGTAAGTACTAACCATATAGTTTGCTGAAACCAAGTGACAACCATTGGCTTAAAGAGAGCAGATTTCGGTGAACCACAAAGAACATAAAAGGGAAACAAGACTTTTTCAGCACAGCAATAAATCATGACGTGTAGTGATAGTGCTTGCTGCACATATAATAAGTCCATTTATACACCCACATAATATACCTAGTCTAGTAAGTAGTAATATCCGTTTCATGTGGACGCTGTAGATGCCCTTTTTTTATACATAGATAGATGACCAAGTTAATTTTTTATTACTAGCACGTATTTGAGGATAGGTATTTCCATTTGCAGGAAGTATTTTAAGAATAGTAAACAAACAAAAACTAACATCACTGGGCTACTCGGAAGAGCTCTGAACTCGAGAATTTAGGAAACAGTCTTGATAGTAGACCACTCCTTACTATATAGAATGTATATCTGAGAGGCATGGGTTCGCCGTGCATGTCTATAGAAGAAGCTTGGTTGTCCCATAGGTTCATACAGCTTAGGCGCTTGTCTCTTGGTTTTCTCGCTTGTTGTTTTACGAACTCACCAGGACAGAAGTTTATCTAGATCAAGCATCTAATTTTCTAGTAAGAAACCAGAGATATAGAATGAAAGTAAAACATAATGCGCCAATACTGTATTGCGATTTTTAAAAACCATATAGTAAAGATGGTTTTGCAGTTTTTTTAGAGGAAATTAGACTTGCGTCATGAAGCAATCAATGACTAATAAACTAAGGAAGATTCCTAGCCCCACCAAAAATGGGGGAGGACAGGGTCATATATGAAAAAGGGCAAAATGGATAGGAAGGCTTACAATAAAGCAACAAGAGACAAACTGTTAATTAGGTGATAGCGTACCGGCAGGCAATGTAAAGACAAGCTGCTGCAACATGAGTTGTTCGACGGCCCCTTGTAAAATTATGGTCCACAGCTAGCTACACTTCAACAAAAAGAAATATCATTCTCATAATTTTTCATAACTATTACTGAGTGATAACAAAAATCCATACTGTATAAAATTTATGAGCCATATCAATGATAGTATCTCCACCACCAACATGTAAGCTAGTGACAATCTGCCAAATCTCGTCTCTCCCTACGGAAATAAATCACAGGCTTAATTCACAAAGTGGGAAGAACAATCAATAGTTCAATACAACAAAGGAGTGCCCTAAAAGCCATACCTTTCATTAAAGTCCTTTCATGGGATAGTGAACTCCCACTTTCGATGCTGCTCAGTATGTTTCCAGCCAGCCTGCTCTGTACACATCCAAGAAAGTCAACCTCACAAACTACACAGATAAATTAAGGAAGTGAATAATGAGAAGCACAATAATAAGACCAACCGCTCCGGAACTGTCCTTGACAAAAGTAGGCTCATCGGTGTAAATCTCCTGATCAAGAACCTTTCCACACGTCCCACAACATCTGACCATCAAACATGACAAGACACATGAACAACCGCTGAAGCTGCTTAATAGAAATCTATTAAGCAAGAAAGTAACAGGCTGATCAACAAAATCATGTACACAAACAATTATACGGCCTGATTTCAGATGCAATAAGAATAACAAAGAAAGAACAGGAAAGAGGATCTCACATATATCCTTTGTCAGGATCCTTTATGTATGGGCAATAATCAGCACAGTGAGTACAGTAAACCATTGGTGAACAGAAGTAGTAGACCTAGGAGAATGATCCAACTCCAATTAGCCTTCAAATAAGAGGATTACAAGGAATGTGGTCTTCAACCTTCAAAAGCAAAAAAAGGAATCTATTCAGATTGTGAAGTAAATACAAGGAATAGCATACTCCGATTTGGATTATTTTTCTATCCAGTTCCAATCTAACAACACATTTTACAGTTGGAGCATTACAACTAGCATGCGAGGGGCGACCTGCTTCTGAACTGTGTGTGCACTTACTCTGGAGGTCAAACACGGGAGCAGGACAGGCTGTATTCCAGCCCGAACAAATATCAAAACATTCAAGCACTACTTTTGATTTCTAGGATTAAATGTTCAGTGTGGGAAGACTAAAATTCAACACACTGAATTTTAACTCCCTATTCAAAATCGACCATGAAGTTACAACAATGAAACTAAACTAAACTTTCAACTCAAAAAAAGTGTTGAGATCTTTGAAAGCACATAGTTACACCGCTGGCAACAGCGTCCTGACCAATGGTCCGCGTGAATCCCCTAGTCCCAACGCAGTAGTAGTAAGTGTAGTAACACTTCTTAGGACAGCATCGAGCAGCTTTATTGGCTTGTCCCCCACAAGTCGTGGTGGCTCAGGAGCAATGGCACCAGAGCAAGAGCAGCCTCGTCAACTCAAAATGTGGATGCATCAGCAGAATTAGAGGACACATCTATGGTTGACAACATGATGCAAGGCATTTGAATCCAATAAAGTAGTGCTAGTTGCATTCTAACACACACCACTAATTAAATTTTAAATCTCTCTAATTCCAAGATCGGCAAACACAGTCCAGTTAGTGAAAAGCAAAAGAACCAACCAAATTGTATTCTTTACACACAACACATCCAATCTTAGAGCGGCCAAAAAGTAAGAATGAGAATATCCTTACACGCCTCGGTGTGGAGGCTGCGTGGCGGCGCAGCAGGTAGAGGGCGGCGTCAGGGGCGTGGGCGGCGGCGGCGGCGCTGCTTCAGTGGAGGGGGGCGTCTAGGGTTGGGATCGGCGGCAGCACAACTCCAGGGAAGTGGCGCATCGGACGGGAGGTTGGGCAGAAGCGGGAGGCTGGGAGGAGCGCCGGGCGGCAGCACGGAGGTGTGGAGAGAGGCAGGAGCGGCCGCCAGGCCGGGGCAAGGGAGGAGGAACACGGAATGGTGGAGCGGCGAGGGCCGAGGGTTCATCGAGGTTTCTACGAGAGCTCAGCTTTGGTTTTGGGAAATGCTATCTGGCGAACGTTCGCTGGGATGTGATCCCGGCGAACGCCACCAGAGCCGTTAGATCCAGATCAGACGGTGGCAGTTTTTGCAAAAAATTACCCACGATTTATACAACCTGAAATCTAAAAAGTGCATACGCACTATTTAGACGGAACGAGCGGTCAGCTCCTGGCCGCTCGATCCCGCCCCGAATCACCGCACGCGTGGACCTGGTACCATCTGGTTGGGGAGTCTCAATCGCAAAACTATTGGCGTTTGTCGCTATCTACCCCTTCCACGCATTTCATCCCTATCCCCTTCGTGTCCGCCGCTTCCACTAGCCGGCCACCTCTGTGGCTCCGCCCCTCTCATGCCGGTGCTGCAAGTTGGGGACGTGCGCCATGGCACTCAGCTGGATCGGGGCGCTGCAGCTCGCGTATATACCGGATCTGGTGTCCGGCGTACCCACCCACGCCGGACCTATTGAGGCTGGGTGGAGGGCGAAGGGAGCTCTATACAGACGAGGGGGAGGGAGCAGTGGCCGCCGTGATGTCTACGCGTGGATGTAGGGGAGCGGCCGAAGGAAGAATGGACACAGAAGGGGGAAAGGAGCTCGTCCTCGATCTGGAGCAAGACATAAACGGCGGTCATGGAGCCGGAGCAGCGCGGCTAGCAGGTCGGGAAACAACAACCGTGGATCAGCAACAGCGGTGTCGTATCCTCCTCTTGCCATTTTTTCTCGAAGCTGGAGCTAGGCTATCGACTGCTTGTTGGAGATATGCCCTAGAGGCAATAATAAAATGGTTATTATTATATTTCTTTGTTCATGATAATTGTCTATTGTTCATGCTATAATTGTGTTATCCGGAAATCATAATACATGTGTGAATACATAGACCACAACACGTCCCTAGTGAGCCTCTAGTTGACTAGCTCGTTGATCAAAAGACAGTCATAGTTTTCTGACTATGGACATTGGATGTCATTGATAACGGGATCACATCATTAGGAGAATGATGTGATGGATAAGACCCAATCCTAAGCATAGCTCAAAGATCGTGTAGTTCGTTTGTTGTAGCTTTTCCGAATGTCAAGTATCATTTCCTTAGACCATGAGATTGTGCAACTCCCGGATACCGTAAGAGTGCTTTGGGTGTGCCAAACGTCACAACGTAACTGGGTGACTATTAAGGTACACTACAGGTATCTCCGAAAGTGTCTGTTGGGTTGGCACGAATCGAGACTGGGATTTGTCACTCCATATGACGGAGAGGTATCTCTGGGCCCACTCGGTGATGCATCATCATAATGAGCTCAATGTGACCAAGTGGTTGATCACGGGATCATGCATTACGGTACGAGTAAAGTGACTTGTCGGTAACGAGATTGAACGAGGTATTGGGATACTGACGATCGAGTCTCGGGCAAGTAACGTACCGATTGACAAAGGGAATTGTATACGGATTGATTGAATCCTCGACATCGTAGTTCATCCGATGAGATCATGGAGGAGCATGTGGGAGCCAACATGGGTATCCAGATCCCGTTGTTGGTTATTGACCAGAGAGGCGTCTCGGTCATGTCTGCATGTCTCCCGAACCCGTAGGGTCTACACACTTAAGGTTCGGTGACACTAGGGTTGTAGAGATATTAGTATGCAGTAACCCGAAAGTTGTTCGAAGTCCCGTATGAGATCCCGGATGTCACGAGGAGTTCCGTAATGGTCCGGAGGTAAAGATTTATATATAGGAAGTCCAGTTTCGGCCATCGCGAAGGTTTCGGGGTCGCCGGTATTGTACCGGGACCACCGGAAGGGTCCCGATGGTCCACCGGGTGGGGCTACCTATCCCAGAGGGCCCCATGGGCTGAAGTGGGAGGGGAACCAGCCCCTGGTGGGCTGGTGTGCCCCCCTTGGGCCTCCCCTACGCCTAGGGTTGGGAAACCCTAGGGGTGGGGGCGCCCCCCACTTGGCTTGGGGGGGAAGCCACCCCTTGCCCCCCTTGGAGATTGCATCTCCTAGGGGCCGGCACCCCCCAAGGCCCCTATATAAAGAGGGGGAAGGGAGGGCAGCCGCACCCCCTTGCTCTTGGCGCCTCCCTCTCCCTCCGTAACACCTCTCCTCCCCGCTTGCGCTTGGTGAAGCCCTGCCGGGATCCTGCTGCATCCACCACCACACCGTCGTGCTGCTGGATCTTCATCAACCTCTCCTTCCCCCTTGCTGGATCAAGAAGGAGGAGACGTCTTCCCAACCGTATGTGTGTTGAACGCGGAGGTGTTGTCCGTTCGGCACTTGGTCATCGGTGATTTGGATCACGACGAGTACGACTCCATCAACCCCGTTCTCTTGAACGCTTCTGCGCGCGATCTACAAGGGTATGTAGATGCACTCCTCTCTTCCTCGTTGCTAGATGACTCCATGGACTGATCTTGATGATGCGTAGAAAATTTTAAAATTCTGCTACGTTCCCCAACAGTGGCATCATGAGCTAGGTCTATGCGTAGTTTCTATGCACGAGTAGAACACAAAGCAGTTGTGGGCATGGATATTGTCAATTTGCTTGCCGTTACTAGTCTTATCTTGATTCAGCGGCATCGTGGGATGAAGCGGCCCGGACCGACCTTACACGTACGCTTACGTGAGACTGGTTCCACCGATTGACATGCACTAGTTGCATAAGGTGGCTGGCGGGTGTCTGTCTCTCCCACTTTAGTCGGATCGGATTCGATGAAAAGGGTCCTTATGAAGGGTAAATAGAAATTGGCATATCACATTGTGGTTTTGGCGTAGGTAAGAAACGTTCTTGCTAGAAACCTATAGCAGCCACGTAAAAACTTGCAACAAAAATTAGAGGGCGTCTAACTTGTTTTTGCAGCATGTGCCGTGTGATGTGATATGGCCAAAAGATGTGATGAATGATATATGTGATGTATGAGATTGATCATGTTCTTGTAATAGGAATCACGACTTGCATGTCGATGAGTATGACAACCGGCATGAGCCATAGGAGTTGTCTTTATTTATTTATGACCTGCGTGTCAACATAAACGTCATGTAATTACTTTACTTTATTGCTAAAGCGTTAGCCATAGTAGTAGAAGTAATAGATGACGAGACAACTTCAAGAAGACACGATGATGGAGATCATGGTGTCATGCCGGTGACAACGATGATCATGGAGCCCCGAAGATGGAGATCAAAAGGAGCAAATGATATTGGCCATATCATGTCACTATTTGATTGCATGTGATGTTTATCATGTTTTACATCTTATTTGCTTAGAACAACGGTAGCTTAAATAAGATGATCCCTCGTAATAATTTCAAGAAAGTGTTCCCCCTAACTGTGCACCGTTGCGAAGGTTCGTTGTTTCGAAGCACCACGTGATGATCGGGTGTGATAGGTTCTAACGTTCAAATACAACGGGTGTAAGCCAGATTTACACACGCAATACACTTAGGTTGACTTGACGAGCCTAGCATGTACAGACATGGCCTCGGAACATGGAAGACCGAAAGGTCGAGCATGAGTCGTATAGAAGATACGATCAACATGAAGATGTTCACCGATGTTGGCTAGTCCGTCTCACGTGATGATTGGACACAGCCTAGTTAACTCGGATCATGTTTCACTTAGATAACTAGAGGGATGTCTATCTGAGTGGGAGTTCATTGAGTAATTTGATTAGATGAACTTAATTATCATGAACTTAGTCTAAAATCTTTACAATATGTCTTGTAGATCAAATGGCCCACGTTGTCCTCAACTTCAACGTGTTCCTAGAGAAAACCAAGCTGAAAGATGATGGCAGCAACTATACGGACTAGGTCCGGAACCTGAGGATCATCCTCATAGTTGCCAAGAAAGATTATGTCCTAGAAGCACCGCTAGGTGACGCACCCATCCCAGAGAACCAAGATGTTATGAACGCTTAGCAGTCACGTGCTGATGATTACTCCCTCATTCAGTGCGGCATGCTTTACAGCTTAGAACTGGGGCTCCAAAAGCGTTTTGAGAGACACGGAGCATATGAGATGTTCGAAGAGCTGAAAATGGTTTTCCAAGCTCATGCCCGGGTCGAGAGATATGAAGTCTCCGACAAGTTCTTCAGCTGTAAGATGGAGGAAAATAGTTCTGTCAGTGAGCACATACTCAAAATGTCTGGGTTGCATAACCGCTTGACTCAGTTGGGAGTTAATCTCCCGGATGACGCGGTCATTGACAGAATCCTTCAGTCGCTTCCATCGAGCTACAAGAGCTTTGTGATGAACTTCAATATGCAGGGGGATGGAAAAGACCATTCCTGAGGTATATTCAATGCTGAAATCAGCAGAGGTGGAAATCAAAAAGGAACATCAAGTGTTGATGGTGAATAAAACCACTAAGTTCAAGAAAGGCAAGGGTAAGAAGAACTTCAAGAAGGACGGCAAGGGAGTTGCCGCGCCCGGTAAGCAAGCTACCGGGAAGAAGCCAAAGAATGGACCCAAGCCCGAGACTAAGTGTTTTTATTGCAAGGGAAGTGGTCACTGGAAGCGGAACTGCCCCAAATACTTAGCGGACAAGAAGGCCGGCAACGCTGAAGGTATATGTGATATACATGTAATTGATGTGTACCTTACCAGTACTCGTAGTAGCTCCTGGGTATTTGATACCGGTGCGGTTGCTCACATTTGTAACTCAAAGCAGGAGCTGCGGAATAAACGGAGACTGGCGAAGGACGAGGTGACGATGCGCGTCGGGAATGGTTCCAAGGTCGATGTGATCGCCGTCGGCACGCTGCCTCTACATTTACCTACGGGATTAGTTTTAAACCTCAATAATTGTTATTTAGTGCTAGCTTTGAGCATGAACATTGTATCAGGATCTCGTTTAATTTGAGATGGCTACTCATTTAAATCCGAGAATAATGGTTGTTCTATTTATATGAGAGATATGTTTTATGGTCATGCTCCGTTGGTGAATGGTTTATTCTTAATGAATCTCGAGCGTAATGTTACACATATTCATAGTGTGAATACCAAAAGATGTAAGGTTGATAATGATAGTCCCACATACTTGTGGCACTGCCGCCTTGGTTACATAGGTGTCAAACGCATGAAGAAGCTCCATGCAGATGGACTTTTGGAGTCTCTTGATTATGAATCATTTGACACGTGCGAACCATGCCTCATGGGTAAAATGACCAAGACTCCGTTCTCAGGAACAATGGAGCGAGCAACCAACTTATTGGAAATCATACATACTGATGTGTGCGGTCCAATGAGTGTTGAGGCTCGCGGTGGCTATCGTTATGTTCTCACCCTCATTGATGACTTGAGTAGATATGGGTATGTCTACTTAATGAAACACAAGTCTGAGACCTTCGAAAAGTTCAAGGAATTTTAGAGTGAGGTTGAGAATCAACGTGACAGGAAAATCAAGTTCTTGCGATCAGATCGTGGGGGAGAATACTTGAGTCACGAATTTGGCACACACTTAAGGAAATGTGGAATAGTTTCACAACTCACGCCGCCTGGAACACCTCAGCGTAATGGTGTGTCCGAACGTCGTAATCGCACTCTATTGGATATGGTGCGATCTATGATGTCTGTCGGTGTCAAAACCGGCGTATCTTGGGTAGGGGGTCCCGAACTGCGCGTCTAGGCCGGATGGTAACAGGAGGCAAGGGACACGGAGTTTTACCCAGGTTCGGGCCCTCTCGATGGAGGTAAAACCCTATGTCCCGCTTGATTAATATTGATGATATGGGTAGTACAAGAGTAGATCTACCACGAGATCGAAGAGGCTAAACCCTATAAGCTAGCCTATGGTATGATTGTTGATGTGTACGTTGTCCTACGGACTAAAACCCTCCAGTTTATATAGACACCGGATAGGGTTAGGGTTACATAGAGTCGATTACAATGGTAGGAGATATGCATATCCGTATCGCCAAGCTTGCCTTCCACGCCAAGGAAAGTCCCTCCCGGACACGGGACGAAGTCTTCAATCTTGTATCTTCATAGTTCGGGAGTCTGGCTGAAGGTATAGTCCGGCTATCCGAACACCCCCTAATACAGGACTCCCTCAGTAGCCCCTGAACCAGGCTTCAATGACGACGAGTCCGGCGTGCAGATTGTCTTCGGCATTGCAAGGCGGGTTCCTCCTCCAAGTACTTCATAGAAGATTTTGAACACAAAGATAGTGTCCGGCTCTGCAAAATAAGTTTCCACATATTGCCATAGAGAGAATAATATTTACACAAATATAATCTGCTGACGTATTCCGTAGTGTGACATCACACCACGGCCAAGCTTTTATTCGAACCGTTTTACTGTTCCATCTCAGCGCGTTATGCGAGGCGGTTTCCTTGGCACGTCTTGTTAAAGCAGAGATCGTGTCCCCTTATTCCGGGATTCTCATCAATACGGGTGTGGGTAACCCAACCGCGCCATTGATTATGATGCTTGGGAGATAAGCGAGTTTTACCAGGCTGGCAGGGACGCGTAGTCGCATCCACCCATATAAGGGGATAAGGATCCATCTTTTCACCTACGCCTTCTTCCTCCTTTGCCTATCCATTTTCGTGCACTCGAGCTCCAGCGCCCAAGTCCATACTCCCCACCTCAACCTTCTCCAGCCATGTCCGGAGCGGGAGGCAAGTGGATGGTCTCCTCCATCACGGAGGGACACATCAAAAAGCTGAGGAAGGCCGGATACCTATCTAACGACATCGCGTACCGGCTTCCCGAAAAGGGGTAGCTCATCCCCACCCCTAGGCCCCATGAGAGGGTGGTGTTTCTCCCCCATTTCCTCCGTGGACTCGGCTTCCCTCTCCACCCATTTGTCCGGGGGCTCATGTTCTACTACGGTCTGGATTTCCACGATCTGGCCCCGAACTTTGTCCTCAACATCTCGGCGTTTATCATCGTGTGCGAGGCTTTCCTCCGCATCCGCCCCCATTTCGGCCTATGGCTCAAGACTTTCAATGTCAAGCCGAAGGTGGTGTGCGGAAACCAGGCGGAGTGCGGAGGTGCCATGGTGGGCAAGATGGCCAACGTCCTGTGGCTCGAGGGCTCCTTTGTGGAGACCCTGAAGGGGTGGCAATCGGGGTGGTTTTACATCACCGAGCTGCGCGACGCCGAATGGGTCGCACCCCCCGAGTTTCGATCCGGACCCCCTACGCGGCTCACGTCCTGGAAGGAGACGGGCCTGTCGTGGGGTAAAAAAGAAGAGCTGACTGGACTCCAAACATGCGTCCAAACCCTGGTGGACAAGAAGCTCAAACTTGTCAACGTAGTCCAGGTTATGCTCATCTGCTTGATCCTCCCATGTCAACGACAGGCTTTCAACCTGTGGGAGTTCGACCCGGCGCGGCACCAAACCCTGAGCAGGCTCTTCGACACGACGTACGAAGATGCCTGGAAGGTGCTTTTCAAGGGCGCCGAGGCTCCCGCATCCGCTACCGAGGATCGCTGATTCAGCGCGCAACATCATGCTCTTGCGGTAAGCTGTTTTTTCCTTTCACAGGGTATTAGTTTTTCATAGTTTGACTCCATGTGGGATCTAAGCTCCCTTACCTTTGACAGGATTGGCAGGTGACGTCCGGACAGATCAACTGTCCGGCTCCTTTGCCCGAAGGCCCAGCGGACGCTCACCTGGCGAAGCTGCTGGTTCCGGCACCCTATGTGGTGCCGGAGAAGGTCAGGAAGAAGGCCACGGGGACTCGAAAGAGTGCCCGCTGCCCGGAGGTGTTGGATTCATCATCCGACGAATCCAAGACGCACTCCTCCCGCGAAGACGAGGAGGAGGGAGAAGAGACCCCTCCCCCTCCAACGGGGGAAGGGAAGAAAAGGAAGGCCGCCCCAGCTAGGGAGGCCGAAGGGTCCAAGAAGGGGAAAACCCTTCCTCCGGACTATTCCACCGATGCCGATGACGGCGGAGAGGAGTGGGTTCCCAGGGCCAAGCCCCTGGCCAAATCTTAAGTATCCGGATACCAGAGTAATTCATAGTATTCATTTATTGCACAGCTTTCCCTCACGTCGAATATGTTTATGCAGCCCACCCAAAGACCGGCTCGACGCGTCGTCGAGCGGCTCACTGGACTCGTCGGATGTGAACTCGCTTCCGACGGCTTCCTCCCCCCGCCCTACGGACAACACCGAAGTGTTGTCCCAACATGTTCCAAGCCGGGAGGAGGTGGTCCTGGAGGCGCCGCAAGGCGACCTCCCGGACTCCAGGAGCAAAGGGGATGAAACCCCCCAGGGCTCCAAGTCCGGCTCTAGGCCGGACACTGCTCCGGAACCTTCAAAGGTTCCAGAGTCCGGCGGGCGACCTCTCTCCAAGAGGAGCCAACCCACTGTGCCGGTGGCCCCCGTCCAACCGGAGGCGCCGGACAATATGTTGGAGGCGCTCCAAGGTGCCTCCATCGACGAGGAGCACCGTGCCATTATGAGTGCGGTGGTCCAGAAGGTTCAGTCCGCCAAGAGCGGACTGACTGAAGCTTGTACTAGCCTTTTAACAGGCTTTGAGGTAAGTAAAGAATGTGTAAATAATATTACCGCATAGACCGTAGCCCCTGATGCTCTGTTTGGCATTCGGGAAGAAAAGCCGAATAGAGGATCAAATAGAATTCGCAGGAGTCTAACAAAAAAAGAGTCAATATGCGTATGTAGGCTTCTCTGCTTGCGTCCGCCGCACTGACTGCGGAAGTGGACACGCTAAAGCAGAACCTCGAGTTGTCCGAGCAAGAGCTCGGGCGTGCCAAGAAGCAGCTCGAGGAGGAGGAAGGTAAGAAATACCTTGTTTAAATATATATATATATATATATATATATATAAAGGTGCAATTGCGAAAAATGACAGGATTATCGTGGCTATTGTAGGGGCCACATCTGAGGTGGCGACCCTTAAGCAAGCGCTGGTCGAGGCCGAGAAGAGGGCGGCCACGAAGCGCACCGAGCGAGAGAAGTATGAGGCCGAGGTTGGCAAGGTGCGGCAAGAGCTCCAGCCTCTCATGGAAAAACATGAGAGTTTGGAGCTTGACTCAAAGACGCGAGCGTCCGAGCTCGCGGTGGCTATTGAAAATGCCAAGTCTGCCAAGGCCGAATCCCAGAAGACCCTCCAGGAGTTGGATGAGGTGAAGAAGATAGTGGTGGGTAAGGCATTCTTTATGCAAAGCAAACACATAAACGTGAGTTACTTGTTACTTACCTGAATCTGGAGCTCTCTAGGAGCGTTCGTAGATCTTCCCCAGAGTGTGTCCGATGCCGCCGCATTCTATCGAGCCGAGGAGGGCAGCTCGACGGAGAAGGTGTTCTGGTCTCAGTACGCTGAGGCCGGACACCCCGTGCCCCTGAGCGACCAACTGAAGCAACTGGTCGAGCTCCACAAGGCGGCCAAACATGCCATGAAGGGCCTCATTGTTTGGCTGTGGCCTGGAGGGGCTCTGCCTGGGAGCTATTTCGGGCTGGTGCGGCGGCTGGTGGAGGCCTGTCCAAGGCTCGAAGTCATCAAGCGCTCCGTCTGCATTGAGGGTGCCCGTAGGGCCCTTGCCCGTGCTAAGGTGCACTGGGGCAAGCTGGATGCTGAGAAGCTTGTGAAGGACGGGCCACCGCCGGGGAAGAGCATCGCAAGCCCGAGAATTACTATAAGGATGTTCTGAAGGGTGCCTGCCTTGTGGCGGATGAATGTTCTAGGGATGTAATTTTTGAGTGAAACTTGCTCGTTTTGTCCTGTGCGCTGAAAACTTGTTTATATGCGCTAAGCAATGCTGTTAGAATTTAAAATATTACCTTCTGTGCGGCTGTTTATCAATTCTGAGAGATGGCGAGTCGTCGGCTTCTGCCCCCGTGCCGCTAGTGCTGGGGTGTTCGGGGATAAACCTGAGCGCTCTTTTTCCCATGTTTGGGTCCTTCGAGGGAGGCGCTCAGCCCAACGAACAAGGCAATCGGACTATAATGCGTGAACACTCTCACTTAGCCATAGAATTCTATAATTTTAAATTTCGGCGAAGCCCCTGGTATTCGGAAGACCGAGTTCGGGGCGCTATCCACGCCTTGGCCGAACAGAGCCGGCTCCTCGCCCTAAGCGGCATAAGTCTTTAGGGACTCGAAAAAACCTCTCGAATAGCGACCAGCTCTAGCTTCATCATGACAGTCAGTTTTAGCTTTCTCCACTGAGGTGCTCGACCCAGCTCAACTGGGGCACAATCGCAGTGGTTCTCCTAGTGCTACCTTAGCCGATATAGCGGAACGTAAGGCACAAAAACATAGGAGCCGGGCAAACCCAACTATTGACCCAAGACATGATTCGGAGCCGATGCATATAATGCTATAAGTTCGGGGTGCCGCACTTGTTAAAGTGTTCGGACTTCTCACACCATATTGAGGGGTACTAAAGCCCCTGGCGTATTTTGGCCGTACCAACATGTACGGGTGCAACATGTCATTAAAGAACATATATAAAAAAGGGGTAATGCGAAAATAGACAAAAGCTATGCATTGTTTATTAAAAAGGTGTGCGGTCAAGGCAGAACGATACAAGTAATGCGATAAGTGGAAGGTTGGACTAGTTAACATGTCCGTTCCAGGGGTAAGCTACGGAATAGTATGCGGAACGGGTATACTGCTCGTGGTAGAGACCACCTGGGAGTTCTGTAATGCGGAGTGGCTTGTCTGCTTCCCTGGTTCTTGCATCATTTGTGCGGAAATTGAACTGCCGAACATGCCTTCCGAAGGATGAAGTCCTGAAAGTAAGAGAAAATTAAAAAATCGGCAGCCCCTAGTACGGTTTAAGCCGTGTTTTGGGCGTGCCGTGATGGTGCCCCTCCCCCTGTGCCCATGGTATCTCTAGAGCGTAGTTATGTACGCGAAGTACTGGCGTCGCCTTTTTGCGAGGGTTGGGGTTGGGGCCGCATTGCTACGCCTGCTCGGATCGTGCCAGGCGGTCTTGTTGTAGGTTACTCTGGGCGCGCTTGACGGTGTCCGGTCGTTTAGTGGCCAGACTGGAGAACTGCCTGGAGAGGCTGCTTTTAACTTCCGCTGCAAGGGCCGCCGTGTGCTCCTCCGTTCGGAGGGAGCGTTCGGTATTTCCATTGACCGTAATTACTCCTCGAGGGCCTGGCATCTTGAGCTTAAGGTATGCGTAATGCGGTACCGCATTGAACTTAGCGAATGCAGTTCGCCCGAGCAGTGCGTGATAACCATTGCGAAACGGGACTATGTCGAAGATTAAATCCTCGCTTCGGAAATTATCCGGAGATCCGAAGACCACTTCTAGTGTGACTGAGCCTGTACAGTTGGCTTTTACACCTGGTATTATGCCTTAAAAGGTCATTTTGGTGGGCTTAATCCTGGAGGGATCTATGCCCATTTTCCGCACTGTATCCTGGTAAAGCAGGTTCAGGCTGCTGCCACCGTCCATAAGGACTCTAGTGAGATGAAATCCATCAATAATTGGGTCTAGGACCAATGCGGCGAATCCTCCATGACGGATGCTAGTGGGATGGTCCCTTCGATCAAAGGTGACCGGGCAGGAGGACCATGGGTTGAACTTTGGGGTGACTGGCTCTACCGCGTATACGCCCCTTAACGCGCACTTCCGCTCCCTTTTGGGGACGTGGGTTGTGTATATCATGTTCACCGTCCGCACTTGTGGGGGAAAACCCTTCTGTCCACTGTTGTTCGGCGGCCGGGGCTCCTCGTCGTCATCGCTATGCAGCCCCTTGTCTTCGTTTTCAGCGTTTAACATGCCTGCCTGCTTGAACACCCAACAATCCCTATTGGTGTGATTGGCCGGCTTTTCGGGGGTGCCATGTATCTAGCACGAGCGGTCGAGTATTCGGTCCAAACTAGACGGGCCCCTAGGATTCCTTTTGAATGGCTTTTTCTGCTGACCGGATTTAGAGCCTCTGAATCCGGCATTAACTGCCGTATCCTCAGCATTGTCGCCGTTAATGCGGCGCTTCTGCTTGTTGCAACGCGACCTGTCACTACTATCCCTGGTGTCTGAATTACCAGGGTTCTTGGTCATATTGTTGCTACGAGCAAGCCAACTGTCTTCTCCCGCGCAAAAGCGGGTCATGAGTGTCGTGAGTGTTGCCATAGATTTCGGCTTTTCCTGACCAAGGTGCCGAGCCAGCCACTCGTCGCGGATATTGTGCTTGAAGGCTGCTAGGGCCTCAGCGTCCGGACATTCGACTATTTGATTTTTCTTTGTTAGGAACCATGTACAGAATTGCCTGGCCGATTCCTCTGGCTGCTGAATTACGTGACTTAGGTCATCGGCGTCTGGGGGTCGCACATAAGTGCCCTGGAAATTGTCAAGGAATGCAGCTTCCAGGTCCTCCTAACAACTGATTGATCCTGTTGGCAAGCTGTTAAGCCAATGCCGAGCTGGTCCTTTAAGCTTGAGTGGGAGGTATTTGATGGCGTGGAAATCATCGCCACGGGCCATGTGGATATGAAGGAGATAATCCTCGATCCATACCGCAGGATCTGTTGTGCCATCATATGATTCGATGTTTACGGGTTTGAAACCCTCGGGGATTTGATGATCCATTATTTCATCTGTAAAGCAGAGTGGGTGTGCGGCACCTCTGTACTGGGCTATATCATGACGTAGCTCCAGTGAGCCTTGTCTACTATGTTCGGCCCTGCCGAATTTGTGGCCGGCGTGACGGTTGCCGTCTCGAGCCGTGGGGCGCCCACGCGATCCGTAGATCGATCTTGTTTGCCTTGCCTTGTCCTCCAACATGTCTCGTAAGTCCGGCGCATATTCCCGTGCCTTGGTACGGGATGCGGCTTGAGTGGAGGGTCGAGAGGCCTCTCTGTCGCGGCCACGAGGTGGTCGGTCGACTGCATCAAGTGCTTCCTCCTCTAATCGGGGTAGCAACCTACGCTTTGGGTAGCTCTTGGAGGGGCGTTCGAGTTTATGCTCTTCGGCCGCAAGGACTTCAGTCCATCTGTCGACTAGCAAATCTTGATCAGCTCTAAGCTGTTGCTATTTTTTCTTGAGGCTTCTTGCCGTGGCCATAAGCCTGCGTTGAAAACGCTCTTGCTCGACGGGATCCTCTGGCATGACGAATTCGTCATCGTCAAGGCTTGCCTCGTCTTCGGAGGGAGGCATATAATTATCGTCCTCGACCTCTCTGTCTGCCGCTCTCTCATGAGGGCTGGTTTCTCCATCCTCCTGTGCTAAATATTGCTGGAGGGGGTTTTCTTCGGCACTTTCCAGAGTATTATTATCTCCCGTGCTGGAATCATCGTGTTTGTTTTGGCAGGATTTTGAGCGGCGCCGCTGACGCTGACGCCGGCGCTTAGGCTGTTTCTTGGAGGGGTCATCCTCCGCCGTTCCATCGCCATCTCCCTCTTTTGGGGTGTCCACCATGTATATGTCATACGATGAGGTGGCTTTCCAGGGCCTAGTAGGCGTTGGTTCTTCATCATCTCCTTCATCGGCGTCCATGCCGTCGATGTCTTCGGAGTCGAAGTCGAGCATGTCGGTTAAGTCATCGACAGTGGCTACAAAGTGGGTGGTGGGTGGGCTTTGAATTTCTTCATCGTCCGTACCCCAACCTTGCTGACCATAGTCCAGCCAGGGCTCTCCTGATAAAGAGAGAGACTTCAGTGACTTCAGGATATCGCCGAGAGGCGAGTGCTGAAAGATGTCCGCGGCAGTGAACTCCTGATCGGCGCCCAATCGGATTCGATCGGCAGGGGCGCAGAGGGTTCGGAGTCCGGAGAGGAGTCTGGCTCCCTGGAGTCACGAGTCTCGCAGAGTACGGGGCTGGTGTTCGGCTCAATCGGCGTTAGGGTCGCAGCCCCCAAGGTGGCGTCCAACCGCCCATCCTCGATCGGCGCAGTTGGCTCCGAATTAAGGGTCAGAGCTGACGCGGGTGCGGCCTCCAGGGCACTGTTCGGCGACAGAGCTAAATCATGCTCATCGTGATAGAGCGGCGCGCTCGGCAGTGGCTCGAATCTGTCGAAGATCAAGTCTCCGCGGATGTCAGCCGTGTAGTTTAAACTTCCGAATCTGACCTGACGGCCAGGGGCGTAGCTTTCGATCTGCTCCAGACGGCCAAGTGAATTGGCCCGCAGTGCGAAGCCGCCGAAGACAAAGATCTGTCCGGGGAGGAAGGTCTCACCTTGGACTGCATCGTTATTGATGATCGTAGGAGCCATCGAGCCTGACAGTGACGACACAGAGGAACTCTCAATGAAAGCACCAATGTCGGTGTCAAAACTGGCGGATCTCGGGTAGGGGGTCCCGAACTGTGCGTCTAGGCCGGATGGTAACAGGTGGCAAGGGACACGAAGTTTTACCCAGGTTCGGGCCCTCTCGATGGAGGTAAAACCCTATGTCCTGCTTGATTAATATTGATGATATGGGTAGTACAAGAGTAGATCTACCACGAGATCGAAGAGGCTAAACCCTAGAAGCTAGCCTATGGTATGATTGTTGATGTGTACGTTGTCCTACAGACTAAAACCCTCCGGTTTATATAGACACCGGATAGGGTTAGGGTTACATAGAGTCGATTACAGTGGTAGGAGATATGCATATCCGTATCGCCAAGCTTGCCTTCCACGCCAAGGAAAGTCCCTCCCGGACACGGGACGAAGTCTTCAATCTTGTATCTTCATAGTCCAGGAGTCCGGCTGAAGGTATAGTCTGGCTATCCGAACACCCCCTAATCCAGGACTCCCTCAATGTCTCTTACCGATTTACCGCTGTCATTTTGGGGCTATGCTTTAGAGACTGCCACATTCACTTTAAATAGGGCTCCGTCGAAATCCGTTGAGACGACACCATATGAATTATGGTTTGGGAAGAAACCTAAGCTGTCGTTTCTAAAAGTTTGGGGATGTGATACTTATGTCAAGAAACTTCAACCTGAAAAGCTCGAACCCAAATCGGAAAAATGCGTCTTCATAGGATACCCTAAAGAAACTATTGGGTATACCTTTGATACGTCTCCAACGTATCTATAATTTTTGATTGCTCCATGCTACTTTATCTACTGTTTTAGGCAATATTGGGCTTTATTATCCACTTTTATATTACTTTTGGGACTAACCTATTAACCGGAGGCCCAGCCCAGATTTGCTGTTTTATGCCTATTTCAGTGTTTCGAGGAAAAGGAATATCAGACGGAGTCAAAACGGAACGAAATCAACTGGAGAAGTTATTTTTGGAAGGAAACCCACCTGATGGACTTGGACCCCACGTCAGAAGATACGGGAGGTGCTCATGAGGGTGGGGGCGCGCCCTCCCCCCTGGGCGCGCCCCCCTGCCTCGTGGGGCCCCCGTAGCTCCACCGACGTACTCCTTTCACCCATATATACCATCGTACCCTAAAACTTCCAGAACGCAAGATAGATTGGGAGTTCCGCCGCCGCAAGCCTCGAGAACCACCAAAAACCAATTGGGACCCCTTTCTGGTACCCTGCCGGAGGGGGATCCATCTCCAGTGGCCATCTTCATCATCCCGGCGCTATCCATGACGAGGAGGGAGTAGTTCACCCTCGGGGCTGAGGGTATGTACCAGTAGCTATGTGTTTGATCTCTCTCTCTCTCGTGTTCTCTCTCGTGTTCCTCTATGGCACGATCTTGATGTATCCCGAGCTTTGCTATTGTAGTTGGATCTTATGTTTCTTCTCCCCCTCTACTCTCTTGTGATGAACCGAGTTTCCCCTTTGAAGTTATCTTATCGGATTGAGTCTTTTATGAACACTTGATGTATGTCTTGCCGTGCTTATCTGTGGTGACAATGGGATATCACGTGCCACTTGATGTATGTTTTGGTGACCAACTTGCGGGTTCCGCCCATGAACCTATGCATAGGGGTTGGCACATGTTCTTGATTCTTCGGTAGAAACTTTGGGGCACTATTTGAAGTACTTTTATGTTGGTTGGATAAATCTGAGATTGTGTGATGCATATCATATAATCATGCCCACGGATACTTTAGGTGACAATGGAGTATCTAGGTGACATTAGGGTTTTGGTTGATTTGTATCTTAAGGTGTTATTCTAGTAAAAACTCCAGGGTTGTTTGTGACACTTATAGGAATAGCCCAACAGATTGATTGGAAAGAATAACTTTGAGGTGGTTTCGTACCCTACCATAATCTCTACGTTTGTTCTCCGCTATTAGTGGCTCCGGAGTGACTCTTTGTTGCATGTTGAGGGCTCGTTATATGATCTATCTATGTTATTATTGTTGAGAGAACTTGCACTAGTGAAAGTATGAACCCTAGGCCTTGTTTCCTATCATTGCAATACCGTTTACGCTCACTTTTACCACTCGCTACCTTGCTGTTTTTATATTTTCAGTTTACAAAAACCTATATCTACTATCTATTTTGCACTTGTATGACCATCTCTTCGCCGAACTAGTGCACCTATACAATTTACCATTGTATTGGGTGTGTTGGGGACACAAGAGACTCTTTGTTATTTGGTTCCAGGGTTGCTTGAGAGAGACCATCTTCATCCTATGCCTCCTACGGATTGATAAACCTTAGGTCATCCACTTGAGGGAAATTTGCTACTGTCCTACAAACCTCTGCACTTGGAGGCCCAACAACGTCTACAAGAAGAAGGTTGTGTAGTAGACATCAAGCTCTTTTCTGGCGCCGTTGCCGGGGAGGTGAGTGCTTGAAGGTATAACTTTAGATCTTGCAATCGATTCTTTTAGTTTCTTGTTTTATCACTAGTTTAGTTTATAAAAGAATACTAAAAAAATGGAATTGAGTTTGTCTCATACACTTCACCTTTTTAATATCTTTCGTGAGTATGATGGAAAGGATAATTGTGCTCAAGTGCTAGAAGAAGAAATCTCTAAATTGTTTGGCACTAAATATGTGAATGATGAGCATGATTGCAATGTTGTTAGTATGAATTCCTTGAATATCCATGATGCTAATGATATGCAAAGCCACAAGCTTGGGGAAGCTATGTTTGATGAAGATGATATTTTTGGTCCCCCAAGCTTTGATGAGCAAATTTACTATGATGAAAGAATGCGTCCTATCTATGATGATTATTGTGATGACACGTATGCTATAAAGAATAATTATAATCATGAAACTTGTCATCTTGATCTTAATTTTCAATCACATGATAGCTATTTTGTTGAGTTTGCTCCCACTATTATTCATGAGAAGAATTTTGCTTATGTGGAGAGTAGTAAATTTTCTATACTTGTAGATCATGAAAATAATGCTTTAGGTGCTGGTTATATTGTTGAATTCATTTATGATTCTACTGAAAATTATTATGAGGGAGGAATATATGCTTGTAGGAATTGCAATAATATCAATTTTCCTCTCTATGTGCTTAAATTTTTGAAGCTATGCTTGTTTTACCTTCCTATGCAAGTTGATTCTTGTCCCCATAAGTTGTTTTCTCACAAAATACCTATGCATAGGAAGTGGGTTAGACTTAAATGTGCTAGTCATATTCTTCATGATGCTCTCTTTATGTTACAATTCTTATCTTTTATGTGAGCATCATTGAAATCATCATGCCTAGCTAGGGGCGTTAAACGATAGCGCTTGTTGGGAGGCAACCCAATTTTATTTTTGTTCCTTGACTTTTGTTCCTGTTTAGTAATAAATAATCCATCTAGATTCTGTTTAGATGTGGTTTTATCTTTTAATTAGTGTTTGTGCCAAGTTAAACCTATTAGATCTTCTTGGAAGATAGTTATTTGATCTTGCTGTAATTTCCAGAATCTTTACGCTCAGTGCCCAAATTTTCCAAAATCAACAGAACGTGATAAAATAGTGATTCCAATTGCTGCTGATCAATAAACAAATTTTCCAGGTCTTCTAATTTTGGTAGAATTTTTTGGATTCCAGAAGTTTGCGTTAGTAACAGATTACTACAGACTGTTCTGTTTTTGACAGATTCTGTTTTGCGTGTGTTGTTTGCTTATTTTGATGAATCTATGGCTAGTAAAATAGTTTATAAACCATAGAGAAGTTGGAATACAGTCGGTTTAACACCAATACAAATAAAGAACAAGTTCACTACAGTACCTTAAAGTAGTCTTTTATTTTCTTTCTCTAACGGAGCTCACGAGATTTCTATTGAGTTTTGTGTTGTGAAGTTTTCAAGTTTTGGGTGAATTCTTTTGATGAATTATGGAACAAGGAGTGGCAAGAGCCTAAGCTTGGGGATGCCCATGGCACCCCCAAGATAATACAAGGACACCAAAAAGTCAAAGCTTGGGGATGCCCCGGAAGGCATCCCCTCTTTTGTCCACTTCCATCGGTAATTTACTTGGAGCTATATTTTTATTCACCACATGATATGTGTTTTGCTTGGAGCGTCAATTTATTTTGTTAGTATTTTCTTTCTGTTATTTAGAACAATGTTTTGCATCTTTTATTTCAATAAAAGTGGCATTGATAGCTTTTACTATGCCTATGTTACAAGTATGCATGTTGCTGTTTGAAAACAGAAAGTTTATCGCTGTTGCAATAATTCCCTAGAAAAGTCAGAATGCGATAAAATGTTGAAACCTTTTGCATATTAAGCTCTGATAAATTTACTACAGTGGGAATTTTCTTTCATAATTTTTGGAGTTAGGGAAGTATGGATGTTGCAGCATTCTTTACAGACTGTCCTGTTTAGGCAGATTGCTGTTATGTTTGCATTGTTTGCATATGTTTGCTTCTTTAATGATTCTATTTGAGGATAGGACTATTAAATATGCAGAGGCATTTAGTATGCAATGTCGAATAATAATTTTAGTGATTTGCTACAGTAGAGTATGATAAGGTTTTTGCAATGGTTTATACTAACTTATCTCACGAGTCTTTGTTGAGTTTTGTGTGGATGAAGCTTTTGAGATTTAGGGAGACCGTGATATGAGAGGAATTAAGGAGACACAAAAGCTCAAGCTTGGGGATGCCCAAGGCACCCCAAGATAATATTTCAAGAAGTCTCAAGCGTCTAAACTTGGGGATGCCCGGTTGGCATCCCACCTTTCTTCTTCAACAACTATCGGTTAGTATCGGTTGATCCTAAGTTTTTGCTTCTTCACATGATGTTTTCTATTATTAGATGTCATTTTATTCTGCTTTGCTTGCTGTTTGAATAAAATACCAAGTTCTGAAATTCTTAAATGTTAGAGAGTCTTCACATAGTTGCATAATTATTCAACTACTCATTGATCTTCACTTATATCTTTCGGAGTAGTTTGTCATTTGCTCTAGTGCTTCACTTATATCTTTTAGAGCATGATGGTAGTTTTAGTTTGAAGAAATAGATGAACTCTCATGCTTCACTTAGATTATTTTGAGAGTCTTAAATAGCATGGTAATTTGCTTAATGTTAATATACTTGGTATTCAAGATATGTGAAACTTTCTTTTTAGTGGGTTGAATACTAAGATAAGTTTGATGCTTGATAATTGTTTTGAGATATGGAGGTGATAATATCATAGTCGTGCTAGTTGAGTAGTTGTGAATTTGAGAAATACTTGTGTTGAAGTTAGCAAGTCCCGTAGCATGCACGTATGGTTAAAGTTGTGTAACAAATTTGAAGCATGAAGTGTACCTGGCTTGTGCATCCTTATGAGTGGCGGTCGGGGACGAGCGATGGTCTTTTCCTACCAATCTATCCCCCTAGGAGCATGCGCGTAGTACTTGATTTTTGATGACTTCTAAATTTTTGCAATAAGCATATGAGTTCTTTTGACTAATGTTGAGTCCATGGATTATACGCACTTTTACCTTTCCGCCATTTGCTAGCCTCTTCGGTACCGTGCATTGCCCTTTCTCACATTGAGAGTTGGTGCAAACTTCGCCGATGCATCCAAACCCCGTGATATGATACGCTCTTTCACACATAAACCTCCCTATATCTTCCTCAAAACAGCCACCATACCTATCTATCATGGCATTTCCATAGCCATTCCGAGATATATTGCCATGCAACTTCCACCACCACCATCATCATCATCATCATCATCATCATCATCATCATGACATGCTTTACTTTTGTCATATTGCCATTGCATGATCTTGTAGTTGACATCATATTTGTGGCAAAGCCACCATGCATTATTTTTCATACATGTCACTCTTGATTCATTGCACCATCCCGGTACACCGCCGGAGGCATTCATATAGAGTCATATCTTGTTCTAGTATCGAGTTGTAATCATTATGTTGTAATCAATAGAAGTGTGATGATCATCATTATTAGAGAATTGCCCAATCAAAAAAAAAAGAGAGAGAAAGGCCAAAAAGAAAAAAAAAGAAAGGCCCAAAAAAAGAAGGAGAAAATAAAAAGGGCAATGCTACTATCTCTTTTTCCACACTTGTGCTTCAAAGTAGCACCTTGTTTTTCATGTAGTGAGTCTCATATATTGTGCTTCAAAGTAGCACCATGATTTTCATATAGTGAGTCTCATAAGTTGTCTTGTTCATACTAGTGGGAATTTTTCATTATAGAACTTGGCTTGTATATTCCAACGATGGGTTTCCTCAAAATGCCTTAGGTCTTCATGAGCAAGCAAGTTGGATGCACACCCACTAGTTTTCTTTTGTTGAGCATTCTTAGCTCTAGTGCATCCGTTGCATGGCAATCCCTACTCCTTGCATTAACATCAATTGATGGGCATCTCCATAGCTCATTGATTAGCCTCGTTGATGTGAGACTTTCTCCTTTTTTTTTCTTCTCCACACAATCCCCATCATCATATTCTATACCACCCATAGTGCTATGTCCATGGCTCGCGCTCATGTATTGCGTGAAGGTTGAAAAAGTTTGAGATTATTTGAGTATGAAACAATTGCTTGGCTTGTCATCGGGGGTATAGAAGTTGGGAACATCTTTGTGTGACGAAAATGAAGCATAGCCTAACTATATGATTTTGTAGGGATGAACTTCCTTTGGCCATGTTATTTTGAGATGACATAATTGTTTGATTAGTATGCTTGAAGTATTATCATTTTTTATGTCAAATATGAACTTTTGTCTTGAACCTTTTGGATCTGAATATTCATACCATGATTAAAAAGATTTACATTGAAATTATGCCAAAGTATCACTCTGCATCAAAAATTCTCTTTTTTATCATTTACCTACTCGAGGACGAGCAGGAATTAAGCTTGGGGATGCTTGATACGTCTCCAACATATCTATAATTTTTGATTGCTCCATGCTACTTTATCTACTGTTTTAGGCAATATTGGGCTTTATTATCCACTTTTATATTACTTTTGGGACTAACCTATTAATCGGAGGCCCAGCCCAGATTTGCTATTTTATGCCTATTTCAGTGTTTCGAGGAAAAGGAATATCAGACGGAGTCAAAACGGAACGAAATCAACTGGAGAAGTTATTTTTGGAAGGAAACCTACCTGATGGACTTGGACCCCACGTCAGAAGATACGGGAGGTGCTCACGAGGGTGGGGGGCGCACCCTCCCCCCTTGGGCGCGCCCCCTGCCTCGTGGGGCCCCGTAGCTCCACCGACGTACTCCTTTCACCTATATATACCGCGTACCCTAAAACTTCCAGAACGCAAGATCGATCGGGAGTTCCGCCGCCGCAAGCCTCCAGAACCACCAAAAACCAATCGGGACCCCTTTCCGGTACCCTGCCGGAGGGGGGATCCATCTCCGGTGGCCATCTTCATCATTCCGGCGCTATCCATGATGAGGAGGGAGTAGTTCACCCTCGGGGCTGAGGGTATGTACCAGTAGCTATGTGTTTGATCTCTCTCTCTCGTGTTCTCTCTCGTGTTCCTCTATGGCACGATCTTGATGTATCCCGAGCTTTGCTATTGTAGTTGGATCTTATGTTTCTTCTCCCCCTCTACTCTCTTGTGATGAATTGAGTTTCCCCTTTGAAGTTATCTTATCGGATTGAGTCTTTTATGAACACTTGATGTATGTCTTGCCGTGC
This sequence comes from Triticum monococcum, assembly GCA_034509565.1. Lineage (NCBI taxonomy): Eukaryota > Viridiplantae > Streptophyta > Magnoliopsida > Poales > Poaceae > Triticum > Triticum monococcum. The sequence goes on from CM067843.1 coordinate 74,798,503, forward strand.
TTATCTGTGGTGACAATGGGATATCACGTGCCACTTGATGTATGTTTTGGTGACCAACTTGCGGGTTCCGCTCATGAACCTATGCATAGGGGTTGGCACACGTTCTTGATTCTCCGGTAGAAACTTTGGGGCACTATTTGAAGTACTTTTATGTTGGTTGGATAAATCTGAGATTGTGTGATGCATATCGTATAATCATGCCCACGGATACTTGAGGTGACAATGGAGTATCTAGGTGACATTAGGGTTTTGGTTGATTTGTATCTTAAGGTGTTATTCTAGTAAAAACTCCAGGGTTGTTTGTGACACTTATAGGAATAGCCCAACGGATTGATTTGAAAGAATAACTTTGAGGTGGTTTCGTACCCTGCCATAATCTCTATGTTTGTTCTCCGCTATTAGTGGCTTCGGAGTGACTCTTTGTTGCATGTTGAGGGCTCGTTATATGATCTATCTATGTTATTATTGTTGAGAGAACTTGCACTAGTGAAAGTATGAACCCTAGGCCTTGTTTCCTATCATTGCAATACCGTTTACGCTCACTTTTACCACTCGATACCTTGCTGTTTTTATATTTTAGTTTACAAAAACCTATATCTACTATCTATTTTGCACTTGTATGACCATCTCTTCGCCGAACTAGTGCACCTATACAATTTACCATTGTATTGGGTGTGTTGGGGACACAAGAGACTCTTTGTTATTTGGTTGCAGGGTTGCTTGAGAGAGATCATCTTCATCCTACGCCTCCTACGGATTGATAAACCTTAGGTCATCCACTTGAGGGAAATTTGCTACTGTCCTACAAACCTCTGCACTTGGAGGCCCAACAACGTCTACAAGAAGAAGGTTGTGTAGTAGACATCAACCTTCTACCTCAGATCCGAAGGCAAGATCTTTGTTGCCAAGAATGGGTCCTTTCTAGAAAAAGAGTTTCTCTCGAAAGAAATAAGTGGGAGGAAAGTAGAACTTGATGAAGTATTACCTCTTGAACCGGTAAGTGGCGCAGCTCAAGAAAATGTTCCTGAGGTGCCTGCACCAACTAGAGAGGAAGTTGATGATGATGATCATGAAACTTCAGATCAAGTTGCTACTGAACTTCGTAGGTCCACGAGGACACGTTCCGCACCAGAGTGGTACGGCAACCCTGTCTTGGAAATCATGTTGTTAGACAATGGTAAACCTTCGAACTATGAAGAAGCAATGGCGGGCCCGAATTCCGACAAATGGCTGGAAGCCATGAAATCCGAGATAGGATCTATGTATGAAAACGAAGTATGGACTTTGACTGACTTGCCCGATGATCGGCGAGCCATAGAAAATAAATGGATCTTTAAGAAGAAGACAGGCGTGGATGGTAATGTGACCATCTATAAAGCTCGGCTTGTCGCTAAGGGTTATCGGCAAGTTCAAGGGGTTGACTACGATGAGACTTTCTCACCCATAGCGAAGCTGAAGTCCGTCCGAATCATGTTAGCAATTGCTGCATTCTATGATTATGAGATATGGCAAATGGACGTCAAAACGGCATTCCTTAATGGTTTCCTTAAGGAAGAATTGTATATGATGCAACCGGAAGGTTTTGTCGATCCTAAGAATGCTGACAAGGTGTGCAAGCTCCAACGCTCGATTTATGGGCTGGTGCAAGCATCTCGGAGTTGGAACATTCGTTTTGATGAGATGATCAAAGCATTTGGGTTTACGCAGACTTATGGAGAAGCCTGCATTTACAAGAAAGTGAGTGGGAGCTCTGTAACATTTCTCATATTGTACTAGATCATTATAGGCGCGCGTTGCTACGCCCGTCTATTTTTGTAGTAGAATGATAGGAGTTTACATAGCATATGGACCGAAAGGTGGGTACAATATTCAATATTTTGATTCTTAAAACTTTATGAATACTTCAAAAAAAAGTTACTACTTCGAACAAGCTACATTTAGATCTATCATTAGTTAACTAATCTTGCTGAGGAACCAATCGATCCTTAAGTACACGGTGGATCTTTTATTGTTCTATAAGAGCAACAAGAAAGATATGTTGGTGGATCATGTGTAAACTCTTTTCAGCTAGGCAGAACTATGTCTACATCTGGGCATGCCACTTGGAATCAAAGTTAATCTAGATAACATGGAAACACGATATGAACGAAAGCAAGTAACTTCAATGGTGTACTAGAAAAACTGTTCATGTCAACTCTTTAGTATTTTCCTTATCTGTCAACATAAGTTGTACATCAAGCATTTATCCAGTGCATCAAAAAAATTGACAGCTAGTTATGCTAGCAGAAAACTGGAAAACCAAAGCTGAAACAACAACTATGTGGCATGTGATATTGGCAAGTGGATCTTGTGTTTCCTGGAAAGAGGGGAAGAACCATTAAAAAAATCGCAAATGTCTGGCACCATGCATGTAAAAATTCGGTGCTATTGCATGTTGTGGAATGGTCAAGTGGAGTAACATTATCTATATGAACTATTCAGATTTAATTGATTGAAGGAAGCGGAAATAGTTGATCCGAAAACATCACTATCCAAAGTACCAAGAACCAATTGGCAACATACCAGGAATGTTGAGATAGTTGGAGTTAAAAACTAATAAAGAACAAACAATGATGTCAATACAGAATAACAGAGGCCATAATGTAAATGAGACATGCATGCAAATGACACAATTTCCTTTTCGCAACTCTAGTTCATATCTTCCTTTAGTGATAATGAAACCAACTTGCAAAAACTCACCTCTACTATAGTTTGTTAGAAATCAAGTAAAACTCTGATAGTAATGCATATCAGGAAAAGACAGCCTAATGGAAAAAAAACAAAGAACTACTAACCTTGGCTGGAAACAAACAGGGAAGAATCTGTGCCCGGCCGGGTTGTAGAAGGCTAGTAGCAATGCCGAATACAGAAAAACACAACATTAAATTGGAGAGCACAAGTAGGAAAATCATTATACAATACGACGATCGGTGTGTTTCCATCGCTTAATAGGTATGGGTCCCGAGCCTTTTATTCTAATTGTTTCCCTTTTGTTTATTGACATCTTCTAGTTGGAAGGTCAATTCCATCGCTTAACAGGTATGTTGCGAATTCGAGAACCACTAACATAACATGTACAGATTTCCATGCTAATCGATATCATTCGAAGAAATATGTGTCGTCACCCATAAGTCAGTTTTAATAGTCTTTAAGAAGGGGTTCCACCCCGATTTTATTAACGACATAGATTCAAGTTACAATGGAATATAAGGAACTAAAATCGAAATATTTGTTTTGAGATCTACAGAACAATCACATGCATTCTCTTAAACTTACATCGCTGAACTGGTTTGGAAACACCATCTGACAGCAACGTGATCTAAGTTTGGTCACCCTTTCTACGGTGACACCTTCAGTACATATAAATTACAAGGCTACTAAATATTGCACAGAGTAGACTCGCTGGCCTTGCTGAATTACTATCTTCATTTGAGATTTCTTGTCATCTCACATGATGTCCTATAAGCACAGAAGCAACCTCTTTTCCAGCAAATAAACTGTTATCAGAAGAAAATTATACAGTTAAGAATTGACTTGGCATGTGATTCGTAAGCTATCGCAGCTAGACAGAACCAAAAAAAAGACATGAAACAAGTAAGTATAGCAGATGTTTCAGATCAAACCAAATGCAGAATGAAGAATCAGAACTGAAGAAGTGTATCGGAGCTCACCAACAACCAGTCGTTGGAGGTTTTTTGAGAGGTTTCAATACAACAATATGAGGACAAGGTGCTCCAGTAAAAAAATCCTTTGGATCCACCGCCCATGACCATCTCAGATCCTCTCAGGTGACTGGTGGAGCAGCACAGCGGCCAATTGGAAAGTAGCGTGCATAGGAACACCAGCTGCATCCTCGGCCCTAGTATTTTGCGGCAAGTAGCAGAGATCCAGCGAGATCCAACATGAAGGTCACATGAAGAAATCATGGGGATGTAGCTGAATATAACCCGGAGGGAATCGTGATCTCTAGGAAAAGGTTGGAGGAAAAAGGAACGCACACCCCCATTTAATTGCATCCGGTGAGTGGCGCACATCAATTGTGATGAATGCTTCCTGAAACTGAAGATTGATTGTCGGATTCATCACCGAACAATCCACCACCGCTTCGCCTACAACCTCCCATCCCCATGGACCGGTCTGAGATGCCGACCGAGCAGACTGCTCGTCAAGCCACGCCTGCGCTTCCCAAGGGACCGCATCGACCCAGGCAACATCGATCGATGCCTGTGGAGCGACACCTAGCCCATTTGGCCCAAATTCACAGAATACGTCCAAAATAGTTCCCGGAGCAGCAGCCCACTCCAGTTGATCGCTATGTGGTCAACGTACAGAGCTCATCGGGTCCAGAATGACATCCAATGGACAGCAAAGGCTGAAACAACAGATCTGACGGTTAAAACCCCTAATGGCCTGAGAGGGCTGGATTAGTGCTCAGTTATAATATATTTAAATGTGGATGACATACTGTTGATGGGAAATGATGTAGAATTCTTGGAAAGCATAAAGGCCTACTTGAACAAGTGTTTTTCAATGAAGGACCTTGGAGAAGCTGCTTATATATTAGGCATCAAGATCTATAGAGATAGATCGAGACGCCTCATTGGTCTTTCACAGAGTACGTACCTTGACAAGATATTGAAGAAGTTCAAAATGGATCAGTCAAAGAAGGGGTTCTTGCCTGTATTGCAAGGTACGAGATTGAGCAGGGCTCAATGCCCGACCACGGTAGAAGATAGAGAAAAGATGAGTGTCGTCCCCTATGCCTCGTCCATAGGGTCTATCATGTATGCTATGCTGTGTACCAGACCTGATGTAAACTTTGCCGTAAGTTTGGTAGGAAGGTACCAAAGTAATCCCGGCATGGAACACTGGATAGCGGTCAAGAATATCCTGAGGTACCTAAAAAGGACTAAGGATATGTTTCTCGTTTATGGAGGTGACGAAGAGCTCGTCGTAACGGGTTACGTCGATGCTAGCTTCGACACAGATCTGGATGACTCTAAGTCACAAACCGGATACGTGTATATTTTGAATGGTGGGGCAGTAAGCTGGTGCAGTTGCAAGCAAAGCGTTGTGGCGGGATCTACATGTGAAGCGGAGTACATGGCAGCCTCGGAGGCAGCACAAGAAGCAGTCTGGGTGAAGGAGTTCATTACCGACCTAGGAGTCATACCCAATGCGTCGGGCCCGATGACTCTCTTCTGTGACAACACTGGAGTTATTGCCCTTGCCAAGGAGCCCAGGTTTCACAGGAAGACCAGGCATATCAAGCGTCGCTTCAACTCCATTCGTGAAAGTGTTCAAAATGGAGACATAGATATTTGTAAAGTACATACGGACCTGAATGTGGCAGATCCATTGACTAAACCTCTCCCTTGAGCAAAACATGATCAACACCAGAACTGCATGGGTGTTCGATTCATCACAATGTAACTAGACTATTGACTCTAGTGCAAGTGGGAGACTGTTGGAGATATGCCCTAGAGGCAATAATAAAATGGTTATTATTATATTTCTTTATTCATGATAATTGTCTATTGTTCATGCTATAATTGTGTTATCCGGAAATCATAATACATGTGTGAATACATAGACCACAACACGTCCCTAGTGAGCCTCTAGTTGACTAGCTCGTTGATCAAAAGATAGTCATAGTTTCCTAACTATGGACATTGGATGCCATTGATAACGGGATCACATCATTAGGAGAATGATGTGATGGACAAGACCCAGTCCTAAGCATAGCTCAAAGATCGTGTAGTTCGTTTGCTGTAGCTTTTCCGAATGTCAAGTATCATTTCCTTAGACCATGAGATTGTGCAACTCCCGGATACCGTAAGAGTGCTTTGGGTGTGCCAAACATCACAAAGTAACTGGGTGACTATAAAGGTACACTACAGGTATCTCCGAAAGTGTTTGTTGGGTTGGCATGAATCAAGACTGGGATTTGTCACTCCGTATGATGGAGAGGTATCTCTGGGCCCACTCGGTAATGCATCATCATAATGAGCTCAATGTGACCAAGTGGTTGATCACGGGATCATGCATTACGGTACGAGTAAAGTGACTTGCCGGTAACGAGATTGAATGAGGTATTGGGATACCGACGATCGAGTCTCGGGCAAGTAACGTACCGATTGACAAAGGGAATTGTATACGGATTGATTGAATCCTCAACATCGTGGTTCATCCGATGAGATCATCGAGGAGCATGTGCGAGCCAACATGGGTATCCAGATCCCGCTGTTGGTTATTGACCGGAGAGGCGTCTCGGTCATGTCTGCATGTCTCCCGAACCCGTAGGGTCTACACACTTAAGGTTCGGTGACGCTAGGGTTGTAGAGATATTAGTATGCAGTAACCCGAAAGTTGTTCGGAGTCCCGGATGAGATCCCGGACGTCACGAGGAGTTCAGAAATGGTCCGGAGGTAAAGATTTATATATAGGAAGTCCAGTTTCGGCCATCGGGAAGGTTTTGGGGTCGCCGGTATTGTACCGGGACCACCGGAAGGGTCCCGGGGGTCCACCGGGTGGGGCCACCTATCCCGGAGGGCCCCATGGGCTGAAGTGGGAGGGGAACCAGCCCCTGGTGGGCTGGTGCGCCCCCCTTGGGCCTCCCCTGCGCCCCCTCACTTGGCTTGGGGGGGAAGCCACCCCTTGGCCGCCCCCCCTTGGAGATTGCATCTCCTAGGGGCCGGCGCCCCCCAAGGTCCCTATATAAAGAGGGGGGAGGGAGGGCAGCTGCACACCCTTGCTCTTGGCGCCTCCCTCTCCCTCCGTAACACCTCTCCTCCCCGCTTGCGCTTGGCGAAGCCCTGCCGGGATCCCACTGCATCCACCACCACGCCGTCGTGCTGCTGGATCTTCATCAACCTCTCCTTCCCCCTTGCTGGATCAAGAAGGAGGAGACGTATTCCCAACCGCACATGTGTTGAACGCGGAGGTGCTGTCCGTTCGGCACTTGGTCATCGGTGATTTGGATCACGACGAGTACGACTCCACCAACCCCGTTCTCTTGAACGCTTCCGTGCGTGATCTACAAGGGTATGTAGATGCACTCCTCTCTCCCTCATTGCTAGATGACTCCATAGATTGATCTTGGTGATGCGTAGAAAATTTTAAAATTCTGCTACGTTCCCCAACACTGCTACCTTACTGCATGCGCACATCCGGCAGTGTATTTTCTGACCTGATATCGGTTGTGATTTTGACCACGCACTACTGCAGGGTACTGGTAACGCAACACTACGATCAGAGACCCTTTGCCGAAAATGTGTGCGATGCAATAATCGCAAACGGTGGTGTAAAAAACTGTCAAAAAAGGTACAAAACGTTTGCGACGACGGAGCCATCAAGCACGGTTTAGATTTTAGTTATGTGTGCGATGCAGGACACACGGTTAATTCATTCAAACTGTTTGCGATGAGGCAGGACAACAAAAACGGGCAGTTGTATCAATGTGTGTGCGATGCAGGACACACAGTTAATCCATTCGAACTATTTGCGATGAGGTAGAACAACAGAAACCAGCAGCCATATCAATGTGTGTGTGATATACGGCATACGGTTCACTCGGACGAACTGTTTTCGATTAGGGAACACAACAAAAACGGTTCATCTTAACAAGATGTGCGTGATATGCGGCATACAGTTCACATGGATGAACTGTTTGCGATGAGCTAAAAGAACACAAATGAGTCGTGTAAACAAGATATGTGTGATATGTGGCAAACAGATGACTCGGATGAACTGTTTGCGAAGAGAAATTACAACACAGACGGTCAATACAGTTACTTCGTGTGCAATTCTGTGTGTACAAAAAACTTTGAAAAATGCTAATTAGTTGCTTGCGGTGGCTAGGAGTATCGCACACGATGCGTCTGCGCGTACTCATGCGCGATGATTAATATGTTACACACATGTTTTTTTTATGTTAACATGTGTGTGAATTTGCAATATGGACAATTAATATGCAAATGCCTTTTGGACATCGGGCACACGCTTAAACTCTATGAATTGTGTATGATACTAATATTTTCCATGAAAATTTATGAACTTAAGTAACAACATTTGAGTAACATATATATAGTGGTTACACTATTCAACAAAAGGAGGATCTTCGTAACATGGTTTTGACAACCATATGGTCCATATCTATATACTTAACATAGTAACAACTATCACATTTTAAGAGGCTAAGAGCCAACAACCATATGGTCCATATCTACATACTTAACATATATAGTAACAGCTAGCATATTTTAAGAGGCTGAGGACCAACAACCACAACTATCCACTGGAAGCAGCTTGATCACAGCGACTCGGCATCTCGTCAATGAAAAGGAAGAGCCCTCCTGTGCCTTGATAGAGCATGAGTAGAACAATGTCTCCAATTTTCCAATATGGATGCATTGCCACAAGAAGCGAGAACTTGTTAATTTGAATGGTTCCATTTCTGCGGTAAATGCAGTACCTTGCAATCACTTTGGCATTATTAGCAGACACAAGTGTAATTCGACCATGCCGAGAAATCGATCCAGGAATTGCTATAGGGGTAATTTATGTTGACATGTAGAATAAAAACCAATTGTAACATATCGTTGAAGATATATATAGTTTATGAGTATCAACATTAAAATAAAAAATTTTACCAGCGTTTTGTGCACACAATTGGTCTTGTTCAGTGTGTGCACCATAGGTCTAATTAATCCCATCCAAAATCCAGCGTTCATACGTTGTGCTATCTCTGTCATATTATCAACAAAGTTTATGACATGCTTCAAGTCCTTCTAGTGAAATTTGAAACGCTTAGTAAAATACAGATTGTTCACTATGCATCCAACATATCCTGCTTAAAAGGTGGAAAGTTATTATTTATTCAGAACATGGCAGAAGAATATATAGTGCGCATAAATTGGTAAATAGAATTTGTTACTGCCTAGGAACGGAGTCAGAATATGAAATCACAATTGGTTGCTTAAATAGTGATCAATTAGTCAGAACAAATACCCCGATTTTGCTAAGTAATATGACAACATGGAGAAAGTTGAAAGGACACTAACCTCGATCAGACTTTGATCGGTTGATGATGTTGGCAAAGTAAACATCCATGTTAATTAGACCAGGCTATGGTGCACACACTAGAATTTTATTGCCAGCTTTCAGTTCATAACACTTAGACATTTTTCTCCAAAGGTCTGCATTAAGCATTAAAATAGGAGTGATCATCTTTATAAAGTTTTACGCTAACCGTCTTTGTAAATCCATGCTGCGTTGTCAATATGACATCCTAGGAGTCATCAACAAAGTAAAGCCCAAGATTTCCCTCTACTCATGTTCTTGCAAAGCAAGGGATGTACTGCTTGAAATGAAAATTAAGACCGTAAATTAGATATATTGAAATAACAGAGCAAGATGCAAATATGAGAGTAACTGATAGAACAGATCAATATATAGATGAAAGCAAAGTACAAAAATATAGAATTAAAAATAGATAATGTAACAAAGATTTGATGCAAATATATAGATAATGTAGCAACAGACGGTATATGTTCACAAATTTAGGCCATGCCGACCGTGGTAGGTTGAGATTGAACATACTGAGCGCTCCCTGAAGTCATCTGGAATGATGAGATAGAACTTCGTTTCTGACTGGCCACGACCACAGTTGGCCGATTTGTGCTCGCACTGTGGACACATGAATGAACACCCATGAATCAGCTAGAACAAAAATGATTCCACGCGATTTCCGCCGGTTGATTAACAGCGACGGACGGACTGCGATAAGAGATGAGTGAATATTTCACTAAGTTGATTATCTTCTCTATGAGAAAAATCCCCGGTCCAATCCCACAGAAAACCCTAGTCGATCAGAGTCTAGAATGTTGGTGCAGATAGGCGGCGGAAAGTGGTAGGGGCGAAATCCCGTGCCGTTTGGAGTGCGACCTATGCCCGCTGCCAACAGTCGTCGAGCTTAGGGTGCAGAGTTGCGGAGGAGTCCGCGGCAAGTGAGTGGGGACAAAGTGGGCGAGGTTTTTTTTCCTTTTGCATGTGTGAGTGAACACACACGGTTCGCAGAGGCGACGAAGATGAATCGTGTGCGATAGTAAATCACCGAGATTGAATGGGAATCCAAATTTTCTTTGTCATTCATCCATGAGTTTTTTCTACGATGAACATAAACCCTGCTAATCACCGTGTTCAAATTTGACACTTTTCTGAATTCATTTACAATATTTAGGGGATTATGTGCATTTTATAGGCATTAATACACATAATTCAAATTCAAACAATTGGTGCTTGAAAAGGTGCACAAGAACAGTCTAGAAAAACCATACTCGTGGTATTTAGTAATTTCTCAAGCCTTTTACAAGGAATGGGCAAAGATTTCAATGGAATGTGTGGCAATAGTCAACCACAAACGCGTCATTTACTGGGTTATCGAGTATAGAACAATGAAATACATGCTTGAAAAACATGACGCCTAGCATGGTGCCATGGTATGGCCTCACCGTGCCCTGGTTAAAAGACGAGAAGGTTTGATTTATGTTGTCATGCACGCCCTTCATAAATCGAACCATCACCAAGGAAGTTCAATGCTTTCGAGAGGGAAATCACCAAGATTGAAGGGGAATCCAAATTTCCGTCCTTATTTGTCATTCAGTTTTTTTTCCAACGATCAACATACCGCCTCAAATGCAACGTGTTCAAATTTGACATTTTTCTAAACTCATTTACCATATTTAGGGGATTATGTGCATTTTCTAGGCATTAACTATGCACATAATTCAAATTCAAACAATCGTTGCATGAAAAGGTGCACAAGAACGGTCTGGAAAACCATGCTCGTGCTATTTAGTACATTCTCATGCCTTTTACAAGGAATGGACAGATATTTCAAGGAAATGTGTGGCAATAGCCAACCATAAACGCATCATTTACTGGGTTATACAAAAATGAAATACATGCTTGGAAAACATGATGCCTGGTGTGGTGCCATGGTATGGCCTCACCGTGCCTTAGTAAAAATGACGTGATGCACGCCTTTCATAAATCGAACCATCATCGAGGAAGTTTCATGGTTTCGAGGGGAAAATCATCAAGATTGAAGGGGGGGGGGTCCAAATTTCCTTTGTCCTTTGTCCATGAGTTTTTTTTCTATGATGAACATACAACCTGCAAATCACCATGTTCAAATTTGGCACTTTTCCGGCTTCATTTGCCATATTTAGGGGATTATGTGCATTTCCTAGGCATTAATGCACATAATTCAAGTTCAGACAATCGGTGCATGAAAGGGTGCACAAGAACGGTTTGGAAAACCATGCTCATGCCATTTAGTAAATTCTCATGCCTTTTACAAGGAATGGACATATATTTTGATGAAATGTGTGGCAATAGTCAACCAAAATGTTTGTTTGTTGGGCTTTCAACTATAGAAAAAATGAAATAAATGCTTGAAAAACATGACGCCTGGCATGGTGCCATGACATGACCTCACCATGCCCTGGTAAAAATTTGAGAATGTTTGGCTTATGTCGTCATGCACGCCCTTCATAAATCGAACCATCACCGAGGAAGTTCCATGCTTTCGAGAGGGAATTCCCCAAGATTGAAGGGGAATCCAAATTTCCATCCTAATTTGTCATTCAGTTTTTTTCCAACGATCAACATACCGCCTGAAATGCAACGTGTTCGAATTTGACATTTTTCCGGGCTCATTTACCATATTTATGGGATTATGTGCATTTTCTAGGTGTTAATGGACATAATTCAAATTCGAACAATCGATGCATGAAAAGGTGCACAAGAATGGTCTGAAAAACCATGCTCATGTTATTTAGTACATTCTCATGCCTTTTACAAGGAATGGGCAGATATTTCAAGGAAATTTATGGCAATAGTCAACCATAAACGCGTCGTTTACTGGGTTAACAACTATACAAAAAATAAAACACATGGTTGGAAAACATGACACCTGGCGTGGTGCCATGGTATGGCCTCACCATGCCCTGATAAAAAATGGAGAATGTTTTCCTTATGTCGTGATGCACACCTTTCATAAATCAAACCATCGTCGAGGAAGTTTCATGGCTTCGAGGGGGAAATCACCAAGATTGAAGGGGGATCCAAATTTCCTTTGTCCTTTGTCCATGAGTTTTTTTCTATGATGAACATACAACTTACAAATCACCGTGTTCAAATTTGGCATTTTTCCGGGTTCATTTGCCATATTTAGGGGATTATGTGCATTTCCTAGGCATTAATGCACATAATTCAAGTTCAAACAATGGTTGCATGAAAGGGTGCACAAGAACGGCCTGGAAAACCATACTCGTGTCATTTAGTAAATTCCCATGCCTTTTACAAGGAAGGGATAGATATTTCGATGAAATGTGTGGAAATAGTCAACCACAAACGTTTGTTTATTGGGTTTTCAACTATAGAAAAAATGAAATAAATGCTTAAAAACATGACGCCTGGCATGGTGTGCGATGGTATGACCTCACCATGCCCTGGTAAAAAATTGAGAAGGTTTGGCTTATGTCATCATGCACGCCCTTCATAAATTGAACCATCACCAAAGAAGTTCCATGCTTTCGAGAGTGAAGTCACCAAGATTGAAGGGGAATCCAAATTTTCTTCTTCCTTTGCCCTGAAGTTTTTTCTATGACGAACATACACCTTGGAAATCACCGTGTTCAAATTTGGCACTTTCCGGGCTCATTTACCATATTTAGGGGATTATGTGCATTTTCTAGGCATTTAGCGCATATAAATCCAATCCAGCTATAGGTGCACGGATGTGATGTGAGGGACGTGGATTATCGTTCAATCGCGGCACATCCTACGATGCACACGCGTGATCCGCGTGGCTGGGGTTCCAGCCAATCATAACGCAACACATAATAGGCTCAGCGCACACTGTTTCCGGAAGCGACGGAGATGAATCGTATGGGATAATGAACGGGCAAAATTGTAAGGGAAGCCAAATTTCTGTTGTCGTTTGTCGTTGAGCTCTTGAATACCACCGCACTGTATGGCTGCCCGGCCCCTCCGTCCCAGAGCTCTCTCCAGGCATCGTCCATGGCACCGCGACACACAGTAACTGGTAAGGAAGCAATGGCATCCCGCTGTGCCGCGTTCCTCGCCGCCTGTGACCACACACATGGTAAGGAAGCAATGGCATCTCGCCGCACCGAGTTCATCACCGCCGGTGGCCAGACAGTTACATGGGCGGACTTTGAGGCTGCCGTGGCCGAATGGGTGGTGGATCTAGAGGCGGCCAAAGCCGCACAGAAGGAGTGGAAAAGGCAGAAAGCAATCAAGAAAAGAGAGTCCCGTTGCCGCAAGAAAAAAGAGGCCGCACGCCATGGTGAGGAGAGCTTGGCGGAGATTGAAGCATGGCGGGCTGCCGCCTACAAGGCCGGGAAGGAGAATGCCGGCGCCTGGCCAGCATGCTCCGATGGCAGCACGTGAGAAGTAGTTTAAGTTTGTAGTATTAGAGCAAATTACAAGTAGTACTTTAAGTTTGTAGTATTAACATACAATGTCGGTAAGAGCATCCTTTGAGGGCTTTGAGTGTTGATTAGCATGTGTGCCCGTGTGCGTTTTTTTGTGTTAATCATTAGAAGATCACAAAACACACTATTTCTATGATGTACCCGTCTATGTTTTTTTTGCATTGATGATCCATAAGTCAGTTACCTACGCGATGTTTCCTAATAAAGCAGGTGTACCATTGACCGGAAAAATCAACTATACGTGTACATTTTTTTGGAGACGTGATCTGCCAACTTTCTTTTTTCTCGGACACGAGTATTTTACACGCTTCGTCTATGTTGTGTGTTTCCTCCGCCCAAGTTTCAAGTTTCGCAGCAAAATTTTCATTAGGCACGCAATTTTAGAATTTATTCCTCCAACCACATCCCATCCTCAGTATGCCCCCCTCGCGCCTCCCCCTACCGGCATCTCAAACCGCCTCCACCGTAACCACAGCTTCAACCACATCTACGTTCTGCTCGGATCCAGTCAGGTAACCCACCGATCTCTATCACGGCCCCGACCTGATTGCTTAAATGGCACCTGCGAAACATCCTCATACCTCCAAATCCCCACTACCTGGAGCTGATGGCGGTCCATGGCGCGATGGTCGTTGTGCGCGTTGACTCGGAGGAACACCTCACCTCCGCCGCCGCTGCCGACATGGTGCAGGCTCTGGCCCAGATGAAGTGCCCCAGCGACTACCCCCAGGACTTAACAGGTAAGATCTAACCAGCTAAATCTTACCAATACCACTTGCAACGGCTATGATTTGTACGGTTGATGTATTAAGCATGTCCTTGCCTTGTTTACTTCAGTACTGCACAGTGTGTGATGTTCAAATATTATCGTGTCTGGTACGTCTCCAACGTATCTATAATTTTTGATTGCTCCATGCTATTATATTATCTATTTTGGATGTTAATGGGCTTTATTTTACACTTTTATATCATTTTTGGGACTAACCTATTAATCGGAGGCCCAACCCAAATTGTTGTTTTTTTGCCTATTTTAGGGTTTCGAAGAAAAGGAATATCAAACAGAGTCCAAATGGAATGAAACCTTCGGGAACATGATTTTCTCAACAAACGTGATCCAGGAGACTTGGAGGGGCCGTCAAGAAACAAGGGAGGAACGCACGAGGCAGGGGGGCGCGCCTACCCCCATGGGCGCGCCCTCCACCCTCGTGGGCCCTCCGTTGCTCCACCGACGCACTTCTTCCTCCTATATATATCCACATACCGCCAAACGTCCAAGAGCACCACGAAAACCTAATTCCACCGCCGCAACCTTCTGTACTCGAGAGATCCCATCTCGGGGCCTTTTCCGGAGCTCCGCCGGAGGGGGCATTGATCACGGAGGGCCTCTACATCAACTCCATGGCCTCTCCGGTGATGTGTGAGTAGTTTACTTCAGACCTACGGGTCCATAGTTATTAGCTAAATGGCTTCTTCTCTCTCTTTGGATCTCAATACAAAGTTCTCCTCGATTCTCTTGGAGATCTATTCGGTGTAATCTTCTTTTGCGGCGTGTTTGTCGAGATCCGATGAATTTGTGGGTTTATGATCCAGATTATCTATGAACAATATTTGATTCTCCTCTGAATTCTTTTATGTATGATTGGTTTATCTTTGCAAGTCTCTTCGAATTATCAATTTGGTTTGGCCTACTAGATTGATCTTTCTTGCAATGGGAGAAGCGCTTAGCTTTGGGTTCAAACTTGCGGTGTTCGATCCCAGTGACAGAAAGGGAACCGATACGTATTGTATTGTTGCCATCGAGGATAAAAATATGGGGTTTATATCATATTGCATGAGTTTATCCCTCTACATCATGTCATCTTCCTTAAAGCATTACTCTATTCTTATGAACTTAATACTCTAGATGCATGCTGGATAGCGGTCGATGTGTGGAGTAATAGTAGTAGATGCAGAATCGTTTCGGTCTACTTGTCTCAGACGTGATGCCTATATACATGATTATACCTAGATATTCTCATAACTATGCTCAATTCTATCAATTGCTCGACAGTAATTCGTTTACCCACCGTAATACTTATGCTCTTGAGAGAAGCCACTAGTGAAACCTATGGCCCCCGGGTCTATCTTCCATCATATTAATCTTCCAATACTTAGTTGTTTCCTTTGCCATTTATTTTACTTTGCATCTTTATCATAAAAATACCAAAAATATTATCTTATCATATCTATCAGATCTCACTCTCGTAAGTGACCGTGAAGGGCTTGACAACCCCTTTATCGCGTTGGTTGCGAGGTTCTTATTTGTTTGTGTAGGTGCGTGGGACTTGAGCGTGATCTCCTACTGTATTGATACCTTGGTTCTCAAAAACTAAGGGAAATACTTACGCTACTTTGCTGCATCACCCTTTCCTCTTCAAGAGAAAACCAACGCAGTGCTCAAGAGGTAGCAAGAAGGATTTCTGGCGCCGTTGCCGGGGAGATTCGCGCCAAGTCAAGTCAAGATTTGACCCCCGACAACAACCCATTTCTGGCGCCATTGCCGGGGAGATCTAAGCCAAGTCAAGACATACCAAGTACCCATCACAAACTCTTATCCCTCGCATTACATTATTTGCCATTTGCCTCTCATTTTCCTCTCCCCCACTTCACCCTTGCCGTTTTATTCGCCCTCTCTCTCCGTTCCCCTTCTCTTTCTCTATTTTCCTCTTTTTCGCTTGCTTCGTCGTTATGGCTAGTCCTTTATCTTCTCCGCTGTCTCCTGAGAATGAAGTCCTTAATTTTAAACAAAGGGAGGGAGAAAATCTAAAATATGCTTGGTATAGAATTTGCAATGCTCAAAATAGATCTATCAGAAAGAAATCTACTTCCGTTCTTCTCCGCAATTTTTATGTAGGCATCACGCCTTGGAATAGATATATTCTTGATACCATTACCAGAGGAAATTTCTTGGGTAGCCATACTTTCGATTCTTATAATGCTATGATAGATTTGTTTGGCCCACCACCTCTTTTGGTTAATGGAACTATGTTAACTTTGGAACATGTGATGCAAAGGCTTGAAATTATTGAGAATAAAGTTGCTACTGTAGAGTTGATTGAGAATTTGGATAAAAAGATCCACAAACAAATTACCCAGTATGGATCTAAGGTGGGAGTTACTTTGAAATTTTTTAAGGAATAAGAACCCATAGTTAATGAAAGAATAGATCAAGATTCTACTAGAATCGATAAACTTGAGGGAATTATCACCAACTTGGGATCCAATTTTTATTCTGTTAAAAATACTCCAAATCCTCCTACTAAAATTGCCAAGCTTGTTTATGTTCCTAAAAATAAGGGTGATTCCTCTAGTAAGGAAACTGCGGATTTAAAATCAATAAGTGTTCATCCTAATCTTTTCGCTATCATTAAGGAACCGTTTGTTACAAATGATTTTCTTGATTTTGTGCCTAGGAGTTTGATAATTACTAAAAAGGAAGAAACTCCTAAGAATTATAGGTGTCTCATTGAAGAACTGCCCACCAAAGATGGCAATACCTAGATCTATCTTCGCTTTTATGCCTAGCTAGGGGCGTTAAACAATAGCGCTTGTTGGGAGGAAACCCAATTTTATTTTTATTCTTTGCTTTTTGATCATGTTTAGTAATAAATAATTTTTCTAGCATCTGTTTTGGTTGTGTTTTTTTGTGTTTAGTTAGTGTTTTTGCCAAGTAGAACCGTTGGGAAGACTTGGGGAAAGTCTTTTTGATTTTACTATAGAAAACAGAAACTTTAGCGCTCACGAGAATCGCTGCCATTTTTATTTGGAAGGTGATATTTAGTTAATTCTTTTTGCATATGACTAATAGATAAATTACTCACGTTCATCAATTTATTTTAGAATTTTTGGGGTTCCAGAACTTGCGTTAGCTACAGATTACTACAGACTGTGATGTTTTGGACAGATTCTGTTTTTCTTGTGTTGTTTGCTTATTTTGATGAATCTATGGCTAGTAAAAGAGTTTATAAACCATAGAGAAGTTGTAATACAGTAGGTTTAACACCAATATAAATAAAAAATGAGTTCATTACAATACCTTGAAGTGGTGTTTTGTTTTCTTTCGCTAACGGAGCTCGCGAGATTTTCTATTTTGAGTTTTGTGTTGTGAAGTTTTCAAGTTTTGGGTAAAGATTTGATGGATTATGGAACAAAGAGTGGCAAGAGCCTAAGCTTGGGGATTCCCATGGCACGCCAAGGTTAAATCCAAGGACACCAAAAAGCCTAAGCTTGGGGATGCCTCAGAAGGCATCCCCTCTTTCGTCTTCGTCTATCGGTAACTTTACTTGGAGCTATATTTTTATTCACCACATGATATGTGTTTTGCTTGGAGCGTCTTGTATGATTTGAGTCTTTGCTTTCTAGTTTACCACAATCATCCTTGCTGTACACACCTTTTGAGAGAGACTCACATGAATTGAAATTTATTAGAATACTCTATGTGCTTCACTTATATCTTTTGAGTTATATAGTTTTTGCTGTAGTACTTCACTTATATCTTTTAGAGCATGGTGGTGGATTTGTTTTATAGAAACTATTGTTCTCTCATGCTTCACTTATATTACTTTGAGGGTCCTTTAGAACAACACGGCAATAATAAAAACTTTCATATAAGTGCATTGAATACTATGAGAAGTTTGATACTTGACTATTGTTTTGAGATATGGAGATGGTGATATGAGAGTCATGCTAGTTGAGTAGTTGTGAATTTGAGAAATAATTGTGTTGAAGTTTGTGATTCCCGTAGCATGCATGTATGGTGAACCGTTATGTGATGAAGTCGGAGCATGATTTAGTTATTGATTGTCTTCCTTATGAGTGGCGGTCGGGGACGGGTGATGGTCTTTTCCTACAAATCTATCCCCCTAGGAGCATGCGCGTAATACTTTCTTTCGATAACTAATATATTTTTGCAATAAGTATGTGAGTTCTTTATGACTAATGTTGAGTCCATGGATTATACGCACTCTCACCCTTCCACCATTGCTAGCCTCTCTAGTATCGTGCAACTTTCGCCGGTACCATAAACCCACCATATACCTTCCTCAAAACAGCCACCATATCTACCTATTATGGCATTTCCATAGTCATTCCGAAATATATTGCCATGCAACTTTCCACCGTTCCGTTAGTATGACACGCTTCATCATTGTCATATTGCTTGCATGATCATGTAGTTGACATCGTATTTGTGGCAAAGCCACCGTTCATAATTCTTTCATACAAGTCACTCATGCATCGTTGCACATCCCGGTACACCACCGGAGGCAATCACATAGAGTCATATTTTGTTCTAAGTATTGAGTTGTAATTCTTGAGTTGTAAGTAAATAAAGTGTGATGATCATCATTATTAGAGCATTGTCCCAAGTGAGGAAAGGATGATGGAGACTATGATTCCCCCACAAGTCGGGATGAGACTCCAGACAAAAAAGAAAAAAAGAGGCCAAAAAAAGAAAGAAGGCCCAAAAAACGAGAGAAAAAGAGAGAAGGGACAATGTTAATATCCTTTTTCCACACTTGTGCTTCAAATTAGCACCATGTTCTTCATATAGAGATTCTCCTATGATATCACTTTCATATACTAGTGGGAATTTTTCATTATAGAACTTGGCTTGTATATTCCAATGATGGGCTTCCTCAAAATGCCCTAGGTCTTCTTGGGCGAGCAAGTTGGATGCACACCCACTTAGTTTCTTTTGTTGAGCTTTCATATACTTATAGCTTTAGTGCATCCGTTGCATGGCAATCCCTACTCACTCACATTGATATCTATTAATGGGCATCTCCATAGCCCGTTGATACGCCTAGTTGATGTGAGACTATCTTCTCCTTTTTGTCTTCTCCACAACCACCATTCTATTCCACCATAGTGCTATATCCATGGCTCACGCTCATATATTGCGTGAAGATTGAAAAAGTTTGAGAACATCAAAAGTATGAAACAATTGCTTGGCTTGTCATCGGGGTTGTGCATGATTTAAATATTTTGTGTGGTGAAGATAGAGAATAGCCAGACTATATGATTTTGTAGGGATAACTTTCTTGGACCATGTTATTTTGAGAAGACATAATTGCTTACTTAGTATACTTGAAGTATTATTATTTTCATGTCAATATTAAACTTTTATCTTGAATCTTTCGGATCTGAACATTCATGCCACAATAAAGAAAAATTACATTGAGAATTATGTTAGAAAGCATTCCACATCAAAAATTCTTCTTTTATCATTTACCTACTCGAGGATGAGCAGGAATTAAGCTTGGGGATGCTTGATACGTCTCCAATGTATCTATAATTTTTGATTGCTCCATGCTATTATATTATCTATTTTGGATGTTAATGGGCTTTATTTTACACTTTTATATCATTTTTGGGACTAACCTATTAATCGGAGGCCCAACCCAAATTGCTGTTTTTGCCTATTTTAGGGTTTCGAAGAAAAGGAATATCAAACGGAGTCCAAATGGAATTAAACCTCCGGGAACGTGATTTTCTCAACAAACGTGATCCAGGAGACTTGGAGTGGCCGTCGAGAAACAAGGGAGGAAGGCATGAGGCAGGGGGCGCGCCTACCCCCACTAGCGCGCCCTCCACCCTCGTGGGCCCTCCGTTGCTCCACCGACGTACTTCTTCCTCCTATATATATCCACGTACCCCCCAAACATCCAGGAGCACCACGAAAACCTAATTCCACCGCCGCAACCTTCTGTACTCGAGAGATCCCATCTCGGGGCCTTTTCCGGAGCTCCGCCGGAGGGGGCATTGATCACGGAGGGCCTCTACATCAACTCCATGGCCTCTCCGGTGATGTGTGAGTAGTTTACTTCAGACCTACGGGTCCATAGTTATTAGCTAGATGGCTTCTTCTCTCTCTTTGGATCTCAATACAAAGTTCTCCTCGATTCTCATGGAGATCTATTCGATGTAATCTTCTTTTGCGGTGTGTTTCTCGAGATCCGGTGAATTGTGGGTTTATGATCCGGATTATTTATGAACAATATTTGATTCTCCTCTGAATTCTTTTATGTATGATTGGTTTATCTTTGCAAGTCTCTTTGATTATCAGTTTGGTTTGGCCTACTAGATTGATCTTTCTTGCAATGGGAGAAGTGCTTAGCTCTGGGTTCAATCTTGCGGTGTTCGATCCCAGTGACAGAAAGGGAACCGATATGTATTGTATTGTTGCCATCGAGGATAAAAATATGGGGTTTATATCATATTGCATGAGTTTATCCCTCTACATCATGTCATCTTCCTTAAAGCATTACTCTGTTCTTATGAACTTAATACTCTAGATGCATGCTGGATAGCGGTTGACGTGTGGAGTAATAGTAGTAGATGCAGAATCGTTTTGGTCTACTTGTCTCGGACGTGATGCCTATATACATGATCATACCTAGATATTCTCATAACTATGCTCAATCCTATCAATTTCTCGACAGTAATTCGTTTACCCACCGTAATACTTATGCTCTTGAGAGAAGCCACTAGTGAAACCTATGGCCCCCGGGTCTATCTTCCATCATATTAATCTTCCAATACTTAGTTATTTCCTTTGCCATTTATTTTACTTTGCATCTTTATCATAAAAATACCAAAAATATTATCTTATCATATCTATCAGATCTCACTCTCGTAAGTGACCGTGAAGGGCTTGACACCCCCTTTATCACGTTGGTTGCGAGGTTCTTTTTTTTGTGTAGGTGCGTGGGACTTGAGCGTGATCTCCTACTGGATTGATACCTTGGTTCTCAAAAACTGAGGAAAATACTTATGCTACTTTGCTGCATCACCCTTTCCTCTTCAAGGGAAAACCAACGCAGTGCTCAAGAGGTAGCAGTGTTCAGCTCAATTTCACCAATACCAGCAACAAACTTACAATACATGACTCAGGATATCACTAGAGATGCTGCTCATTTGCTATTTTTAGTGAATGCTAACCCAGTTGTACTTAACATGCATGTCCATGTACTTACACATGGGCCATAACGGCCGATGCTGTTGTTTGCCGTCGAGGTTAGCTGCATCCCATGTCTTACAGTATTTCACATCATTTGTGCAATTGCAGTTTAACTTCTACCATTTACTGTTTGCCCGTAGGTACACATGTCAGTGGCACTGATTCACACTTCGACCCGGAGGAACAGCTCGCCTCCGCCGTCGCTGACTTTGGGCGGGCTCTGGCCAAGATGAAGTGCCCCAGCAACTACCTCTCAGGACTTACCAAGTATGTACTCACCAGTTCAATCTTACCAATACCAGTTGTAATTAATGGCTATGTGATAACCCACAATTATAGGGGATCGCAACAGCTTTCGAGGGTAGAGTATTCAACCCAAATTTATTGATTCGACACAAGGGGAGACAAAGAATATTCTCAAGTATTAGCAGCTGAGTTGTCAATTCAATCACACGTGGAAACTTAGTATCTGCAGCAAAGTGTTTAGTAGCAAAGTAATATGATAGTGGTGGTAGTGGCAACAAAAGTAAAGACAGCAAAAGTAATGTTTTTGGTATTTTGTAGTGATTGTAACAGTAGCAGCGGGGAAGTAAATAAGCGTAAACCAGTATATGGAAAACTCGTAGGCACTGGATCAGTGATGGATAATTATGCCGGATGCGGTTCATCATGTAACAGTCATAACATAGGGTGACATAGAACTAGCTCCAATTCATCAATGTAATGTAGGCATGTATTCTGTATATAGTCATATGTGCTTATGGAAAAGAACTTGCATGACATCTTTTGTCCTACCCTCCCGTGGCAGCGGGGTCCTATTGGAAACTAAGGGATATTAAGGCCTCCTTTTAATAGAGAACCGGAACAAAGCATTAGCACATAGTGAATACATGAACTCCTCAAACTATGGTCATCACCGGGAGTGGTCCCGATTATTGTCACTTTGGGGTTGCCGGATCATAACACATAGTAGGTGACTATAGACTTGCAAGATAGGATCAAGAACTCACATATATTCATGAAAACATAATAGGTTTAGATCTGAAATCATGGCACTCGGGCCCTAGTGACAAGCATTAAGCACAGCAAAGTCATAGCAACATCAATCTCAGAACATAATGGATACTAGGGATCAAACCCTAACAAAACTAACTCGATTACATGATACATATCATCCAACCCATCACCGTCCAGCAAGCCTACGATGCAATTACTCACGCACGGCGGTGAGCATCATGAATTTGGTGATGGAGGATGGTTGATGATGACGACGGCGATGAATCCCCCTCTCCGGAGCCCCGAACGGACTCTAGATCAGCCCTCCCGAGAGGTTTTAGGGCTTGGCGGCGGCTCCATATCGTAAAACGCGATGATTTCTTCTCTCTGAAAGCAAATATATAGAGTTGGAGTTGGCGTCGGAGGGTTTCCAAGGGGCCCACGAGGTAGGGGGGCGCGCCCTAGGAGGGCACCCTCGTGAGAAGGGTGTGGGCCCCCTGGTCTTCATCTTTGGCGAGGATTTTTTATTGTTTTTTCTAAGATGTTCCGTGGAGTTTCAGGTCATTCCGAGAATATTTTTTTTCTGCACATAAAACAACACCATGACAATTCTGCTGAAAACAGCGCCAGTCCGGGTTAGTTCCATTCAAATCATACAAGTTAGAGTCCAAAACAAGGGCAAAAGTGTTTTGAAAAGTAGATACGACGGAGACGTATCAACTCCCCCAAGCTTAAACCCTTGCTTGTCCTCAAGCAATTCAGTTGACAAACTGAAAGAAAGAAAGAAAAACTTTTACAAACTCTGTTTGCTCTTGTTGTTGTAACTATGTCAAGCCAACATTCAAGTTTTCAGCATAGATCATAACTAACCACATTTGCAATAATTCTCAGGTCTCATAATTACTCATATCAATAGCATAATCAACTAGCAAGTCATAATAATAAATCTCGGATGAGAACACTTTCTCAAAACAATCATAATATGATATAACAAGATGGTATCTCGCTAGCCCTTTCCGAGACCGCAAAACATAAATGCAGAGCACCTTTAAAGATCAAGGACTGACTAGACATTGTAATTCATGGTAAAAGAGATCCAATCATAGTCATACCCAATATAAATTAACAGTGATGAATGCAAATGACGGCTGCGCTCTCCAGCTAGTGCTTTTTAATAAGAGGGTGATGACTCAACATAAAAGTAAATGGATAGGCCCTTCGCAGAGGGAAGCAGGGATTTGTAGAGGTGCCAGAGCTCGGTTTCTAAATAGAGATAAATTGTATTTTGAGCGGTATACTTTCATTGTCAACGTAACAGCTAAGATATGGCGATATCTTCCATGCTAAACACATTATAGGCGGTTCCCAAACAGAATGGTAAAATTTATACTCCCCTCCACCAACAAGCATCAATCCATGGCTTGCTCGAAACAACGAGTGCCTCCAACATACATCAGGTCCCAGGGGGAGTTTTGTTTGCAATTAATTTTGATTTAGTTTGCATAAAGCATGGGACTGGGCATCCCGGTGACCAGCCATTTTCTCGTGAGTGAGGAGCGGAGTCCACTCCTCTTGAGAATAACCCGCCTAACACGAAAGATAAGGACAGCCTTGGTTGATACATGAGCTATTCGAGCATACAAAACAGAATGATTATTTGAAGGTTTAGAGTTTGGCACATACAAATTTACTTGGAACGGCAGGTAGATACCGCATATAGGAAGGTATGGTGGACTCATCTAGAATAACTTTGGGGTTTAAGGGATTGGATGCACAAGCAGTATTCCCTCTTAGTACAAGTGAAGGCTAGCAAAAGACTGGGAAGCGACCAACTAGAGAGCGACAACAGCCATGTACATGCATTAAAATTAATAAACATTGGATGCAAGCATGAGTAGGATATAATCCACCATGAACGTAAATATCGTGAAGGCTATGTTGATTTTGTTTCAACTACATGCGTGAACATGTGCCAAGTCAAGTCACTTAAATCATTCAAAAGAGGATACCACCCCATCATACCACGTCATAATCATCTCAATAGCATGTTGGCATACAAGGTAAATCATTAGAACTCATAGCTAATCAAGCATGGCACAAGCAACTATGATCTCTAATTGTCATTGCAAACATGTTTATTCATAATAAGCTGAATCAAGAACGAGGGACGCATCATATTTACAAAAACAAAAGAGGTCGAGTTCATACCAGCTTTTCTCATCTCAGTCAGTCCATCATATATCATCATAATTGCCTTTCACTTGCACGACCGAACGGTGTGAATAATAATAAGAGTGTACGTGCATTAGACTAAGCTGGAATCTGCGAGCATTCAATAAACAGGAGAAGACAAGGCAATATGGGCTCTTGGTTAAATCAACAATAATGCATATAAGAGCCACTTCAACAATTTAATTATGGTCTTCTCCTACTGACCCCCAAAGAGAAGAAAAGAAATAAAACTATTTACACGAGAAAGCTCCCAACAAGCAAAAGAAGAACGGGAAATATTTTTGGGTTTTCTTTTTAATTGTTACTACTACAGCAGAAAATTAAACTACTACTATTTTTTTTGGTTTTTCTTAAGGTTTAACAAACACACAAGAAGAAAGCAGGAAAAGGAAACTAAACTAGCATGGATATTACAGTGAAAAAGTATGAGCACCGACATCTAGCAATGAGTGTGTGTGAACATAAATGTAATGTCGGTGAGAAATACATACTCCCCCAAGCTTAGGCTTTTGGCCTAAGTTGGTCTATGGCCACGGCTGGCCTGGCGGATATCCATAATAATAGTTGTTGGGGTCGTACTATGATGAGGAGGAATAGTTGGGATCATACTGTGATGAAGAAGAAGACTCTGACTACCACTGGCTGACAGTCATCTCTGGATCCCAAGAATAAATAGATTGTCGTGGAGGCTCATCTTGTGGTTCCTGTTCCGGGGCTGGTGCAGGATTCTTGTAAGCTTGGACGGCAGCCCACGTAATGAGGTAGGGTCCTACAAAATTAAACAAAGAAGGAGTAGGCAGGATAATAGTCTCAGGATGATGTTTGTTAAAGAACAATTGATATTTAAGCTCTCCTGCCCTATTCTTAACAATAAAATCATGTGCCACCATACTTCTATGATCTAGATAAACACGGGGCAGCACCTTTTCTTCCTTCTCAGCATGCCTAATAGGTATGTTAAAATGTGCAGCTAGGCGTGTGGCATAGACGCCTCCAAAGATGGGACCCTTAGTACAGTTCATACTTAACCGTCTAGCAATAATACCGCCCATACTGAAAGTGTTATGACTGTATAAACCATGGTGCAGAATAATTATATCAGGGATACTAAGGTTTCCACTGTTTCCGCGTCCAATTAAACAACGAGTAGCAAATAATGCAAAGTAATGTAAAACAGGAAAATGTATGCTAGTGATTCGTGCATCGGAAACCTTTATAGTTTCTCCTATAGTGATAGTATCAATAAACCCAGCCACATCATTATGATGTGGTTCTTCTGTCTTGCCCTCAAAAGGGATTAGACAAATCCGACAGAAATCATAAAGTGACATCTCCTTATGCTCATCATATAAATGAAACTCCACTGTAGGTGGTGAGTTCCTAGAATGAAAGTGAAAGTTTTGCACAAAAGTATTTGTGAGTAAGAGATACCGATCGCATTGGTCGTGGAGGAAAGCAGTGAGGCCTGCATTGTGAGCCAATTCATGAAAATCTTCATAGATACCGTCTGCTCTCAAGAAATCTTCAGAAGGCCATTCACACGCCCGAATCTCCGCGGTGCGCGGCAAATTATACTTAGGCTTTGGTGCCTTTTCCTTCGAGCTTTGGCTCGACGAGCCCCTCAAAATCTCCTCATTATTATTCTGAAATAATCTGAAATTCTTAGTAACTTCAAACAAAAATGAACAAACTTCAATAAAACTGATAGCAACTACTCCTACAAGTGCCTAGAGCCTAAATCAAGCATTAGAACTACTTGGAACCATATAAATTTGACACGCAAACTCAAGAACATGGTCACCTATGCAGCACAAATTTGCAAAGAATAAAGCACTAGAACAAAAACTAATTGGACCAATGGAGGAGTCACATACGAAGGAACAATCTCCCCAAGCAGTTTTGCGAGAGGTGCTTTGAGCAAGGAGATCGAAAATCACAGCAAAAGTGGCTGGAACTCGTGCTTGAGTTGGTTTTTCAGGTTTGTGTGAGATAGAGGAAGAAGATGGGTGCTGGGATAAGTGGAGGAGGGCCACCGTGGGCCCATGAGGCAGGGGGCGCGCCCTATTGGGGGGGGGGCGCCCACCACCCTCGTGGCCAGGTGGCAGCTCCTCCCGCGGTAATTTTTGCATAGTAAGGGCCTGTTCGGTAGCCCTCTGGCTTCTTAACTCCTCGACTCCACGTGCGGAGTGCAGCCGAACGGTCTAATTCCTGGTTTTGTGAGGGAGAAGCCGGCTAATCTCGTAGTGCAAATTTGACGGAGTCCTGGAGTTGGAAAACCCGAGCTCCAGGAAAACTGGGAAGCGGGAGTTGAGTGAAATTACGTTGAGACTGCCACCGCCAAGTCATTTGACGAACCGGTACGAGGATGCGAGCGTTTGAGCGAACAGAGGGTCGGCCCAATCGATCCCCTCTCGTCCTCCTACCCCGCAAAAAACATAGCCGCCGCAAGGAGCAGCCCTAGCTCCTCCTCCGCAAGTCGCCGTCCGCCGCCGCCCCACCGAGACCACGCCGTCGGACGCTCCCCTCGCTGGTCCGACCTGAAGCATGCTTCGCCCTTGACGGAGCTGAGCCCGAGGGCACATGGAGGACCACCTCTCCTTCGGGACGGCACACAGCAGCCCGCACTCCCACAACGCGTCCCAGAGTGCGCCGCGGTGGACACGCATGAGCGGCATGAGGAAGGCAGCGGAGCACGGGAGAGCTTGATGGAAAAGTTGACCAACTTTGAGAGTTTATACGAGAATCTGTGCTCCCGAACGCTTGGCTAACTCTGGGAGTTCATACGAGAAGTTGGCTGCTGGCTATAGGATGTGGAGTTGAGGAGTTTGAGGTGGAGGAGGGCTACCGAACACGCCCTAAATCCTCATATATTCCCAAAAAATTCATATTAAATTGGCATGGCATTCTGAGTACTTTTATTTTTGGGATATTTTTATATTGCACGGATAAGTCAGGAAACAGACAGAAAAATACTATTTTTACTTTATTTAATATAAATAACAGAAAGTATAGAGAGGGTACAGAAGTTTGTGCTTCTAGTTTCATCCATCTCATGCTCATCAAAAAGAATCCACTAACAAGGTTGATCAAGTCTTGTTAACAAACTCATTCCGATAATCATGAAACCGGAGAAATTTCGAATAACACTAGGTTACCTCAACGGGGATATGCACATCCCCTATAATAAGAATATCATATTTCTTCTTGACAGTAGGAAGAGGAAATTCAAAACCTCCAAATATAATCGATGGAATTTTTCCAATAGAGTTGATACTATGAACTTGAGGTTGTTTCCTTGGAAAGTGTACCGTATGCTCATTACCATTAACATGAAAAGTGACATTGCCTTTGTTGCAATCAATAACAGCCCCTGCAGTATTAAGAAAAGGTCTTCCAAGAATAATAGACATACTATCATCCTAGGGAATATCAAGTATAACAAAGTCCATTAAAATAGTAACATTTGCAACCACAACAGGCACATCCTCACAAATACCGACAGGTATAGCAGTTGATTTATCAGCCATTTGCAAAGATATTTTAGTAGGTGTCAGCTTATTCAAGTCAAGTCTACGATATAAAGAGAGAGGCATAACACTAACACCGGCTCCAAGATCACATAAAGCAGTTTTAATATAATTTCTTTTAATGGAGCAAGGTATAGTAGGTACTCCGGGGTCTCCAAGTTTCTTTGGTATTCCACCCTTAAAAATATAATTAGCAAGCATGGTGGAAATTTCAGCTTCTGGTATCTTTGTTTTATTAGTAATGATATCCTTCATATATTTAGCATAAGGATTGGTTTTGAGCACATCAGTTAATCTCATACGCAAAAAGATAGGACTAATCATTTCAGCAAAGCGCTCAAAATCCTCATCATCCTTTTTCTTGGATGGTTTTGGAGGAAAAGACATGGGTTTCTAAACCCAAGGTTCCCTTTCTTTACCATGTTTCCTAGCAACAAAGTCTCTTTTATCATAATGTTGATTCTTTGATTGTGAGTTATCAAGATCAACAACAGGTTCAATTTCTACATCATTATCATTACTAGGTTGAGCATCATCATGAACATCATCATTAATATTTTTACTAGGTTCATGTTCATTACCAGATTGTGTTTTAGCATCAGACATAGAAATATCATTTGGACTATCAGGTGGTTCAGCAATAGGTTCACTAGAAGTTTGCACAGTTCTATCATTTTTCTTGTTCTTCTTTTTAGAAGAACTAGGAACATCAATATTATTTATTTGAGAATCTTGCTCGATTCTCTAAGGGTGGCCTTCAGGATACAAAGGTTCCTGAGTCATTCTACCAGTCCTAGTAGTCACTCTAACATCATAATCATTTTTCTTACTATTCATTTCATCAAGCACTTCTTTTTGAGCTTTAAGCACTTTGTAACATCCCAAATTTTCAATTTGGAATGTTATGCATTAGATCATCATTGCATATCATATTTTATTTTGCTTTTGGCTTTGATCCTAGAATTTCTATGCAACTCAAGGACCCACGGAGAGAGTTGGGGAATTCATTATTTTTATATTTGAGTTTTCTCAAATTTTGAGAATAGGATCATTTGATTTTTATTATTTTATTATCAATTATTTCTATTACAAAAATATGAGAGAGGGAATAAAATGACTTTCCCAAAATAAAGAAATATTGAGGATTTAATAATAAAATCAAATAAGATTTTATTTTGGAGTTTTTTCGTTATTTTATTTGAATTTAGGAAAATGTGCGTTTTCCAAAATTGCATTTAGGCCCCAAATAAATGTTCACCTTGTGCGGCTTGATTTTAGAAGCCCGGGAAAATTTATTTCGGGATTTTTGGAGTCCATTTAATATTTCTTTTTATTTTTATTCTGCGCGTAATTACTAAAAAAACGAACCGACCTAACGGGCCGTGTCTGACCCGGACTCCTCGCCCGGTCGCCTTTATAAGCCGGGGGGAGGCCCAGCCGAAGCCAGCTGCCCGCGCCCCCCCGAAACCATAGCCGTGCCGCCCCGCCGCCGCCGTGCCACCGCCGCCCGCCGCCGCCGCCTCGAAGTCCGTGTCGCCAGACGCCCGAGGTTGCCTCGAAGTCCGCGTCGTTTTTTTTTATTTTTTTCGAAAAACCATTCGGTTTTTCCATCGGTTTTTCGTCGTTTTTTTAGTTTCGGTTTTTTTAAATAGATCGGTTTTTCTGATTTCTTTAAATAGCGAGCATTTGTCCGTTCGTTCACTCTAGCGAATGTTCGTCGTTTTTCTTTTTCTCGGATTAAATCCGCGATTTTTCTGATCGCGATGTCTTATCCGATTTTTGTTTTAGTATAACTTTTCGCTCGTTTATCGAAATCAGGCGATTCAAGCGCTTGGAGTTTCGTCTCAAAACCCTCTATCCGTTTAATCAACTTAAACAAGTTTTTGATACTGTAAAATTTGTCTTAGATCCAGATTAGTAGAACGAAGTTGTTTTCTTTCGCCTTTTGACTTTCGTTGCTTCGTTTGATTTGATTCTTTTTGCCAACCGGAGTTCTTAAGTTGAACTATCTGGTTAGATCTCTTATTTGAGTTTTACCTATGCATTAGATGAGTACTTATTGTATGCTTGTTTGTTTGTCTGCAATAGAATACCCGGAGTGCGCCGCTTGTTACTTCGAATCGCTAGGTTTCCCGGATCATCAGCAAGGCAAGTAAGACTTTGATCATACTTTTTCTACTACCCAGTTTTATTGCATTAGATCAATCCTCACACATTGCATGATTAGGATCTAATTAAATTGTGGGATGGGAAGTTGTGAAGGTAGTACCTATTACCTGTTTATTATCAAACCTTCGGGAGTTACTTCTACATTTGCTTATTATGCTATGCTATGCTAGTAGACATGGATTGGGTGAGTGATATCCATGCCATATGTGAGTTTGTTAAATTAATGGTTTATCTAAGGTGGCAACTTAAACACACATCTGGGTGGATTGAGGCACCTGGGTAATCCAGGACTTGCCTGTTTTCTTTTGGACCGCCACCCAGGCTCAAAGGGGTCATGAGATTATTCATACTAGAAACTTCCGTGTGCAGCCACAAGCTATTATGGGCTCTAGCATAGTTGACTAAGTCATGCAAACTCTTATAGTGGTAGATTAGCAGATGTAGGGGATGTAGGTGGTACGGTCTACCCGATCGTAAGGTGCTAGCGCTTCTGAAAGACTATGTCTCGGTCACCCGTCTTCTCAAACACCATGTAGTGCGAGAAACCAAACGGAGGCGATCGAGTCTTGTGGGGAAAAGTGCGCAAACCTCTGCAGAGTGTAATAAACTAATCATGGTTAGCCGTGTCCCCGGTTATGGACATCTTGAGTATCTAGTACCTGGATTATCATGTGAATCTCAACATGTTACTCTAAATTAATTTTGTTGGATTTGTTAATGATATTATTTTTAATTGGGATTGAGGATGCTGTCAACCATTTTCAATGTTTAACAACCACCATGATAGTTAAATAAATTTATTCCTTTGTAGTAGGGAAAAATTGGCTTTACGCAAAACTGTAACCATAGAGCTTTCCAGCAGCCAAATGTGCATATAGTATAGTTGTTTCATTCCATTACTCTCTATGTGTTACATTGCCAGCATATTCCATGTGCTGACCCGTTTTGGGCTGCAACGTTAATGTTGCAGACTTTTCAGACGATGATTAAGGAGTTTTAGGTCGTGGTTCTATACTCAGTGATGCCGTTGGAGTTGAAGGACTCACTTATCTTCCAAGCCTTCCGCTGTTATCGTTATTAGATGGCCTTAAGCCATATTTATTGTAATAAGTTCTCTCTTGAGACACTCGATGTAATAAGTGTGTGATTGCAACTCTACTATAAATCCTCCAAGTACTGTGTGGTGTCAGCATTACTGACCCAGGGATGACACCGGAGCACAAAGATCAGACTATTTGAGGTCTGGTCGCTACAGAGATGGTATCAGAGCACACGCTGACTGTAGGACACGACCACTAAGCTAAAGACCTAGATCACTACTCACTCTCTTCTCTTTCTGACTCCTCATCTTTTCTACTCTTTTAGGATGGCGGATGCAAGGAACAAGTTCACTCAACCGGATGAAGATACACCCTTTGGACGTCATTTGAAGGAAGTCACTAGATATCTGAACATAGGAGTACCAAGCTTCACCGTCACCTACAACGCCACTTTACCTGAAGAAGAGCGCTGGATGATTCAAGTTCAAGTTCCAGGAAGGACGTTCATGCCAGTCACTGATCCCATAGAGTTTTCTTTTGATGCACCAACTTGGAGTATAGGAAAGAGCATGGCAGCTCACATCGCCATGGGACGCATTGGAGAAGTCTATCGTAATGATCTCAAGGATACTATCTACCAGATTTGTGGGCACCGAGATGAGCACTGGGAGATGATCAGCACCAGGAAGGATAGATCCATTGCAGCTTTTATTCAGGAGTTAAACCAGCACATTCAACGACAGGAGAACCAGATGTGCGCCGACATGATAGATCTGAAGAAGGCTAAGACAAGAATCAAGGAACTGGAGGAAGAACTCAAGGCTACACGTGAAGATTATGAAGAAGAAATTGAAGTATTGGTGGACAAAAATGCCGACCTAACAATGAAGATCGGGATATTTATGGGAGGCCCTACACCAGTAGATGAAGACGAAGAACCCAAGGAGATTAGCCCGGAAGACTACATCATCATCGACGACACCGACTCGAATCCAGATGATAGCGATGATGACTATGCTGATGAAGCCGGAGGAGATATCATGGAATCTGCAACCAAAGAATATTTTTAGTAGACCACCTCATCAGTAGTAGCAGTACACCATGTAAATATAGTAGTCCGAGCACTTTTGTGATAGTTAGGTCGATTGTATGCCCTTGTTTGATTGAATGAAGTGAATTGTTTGCTTTTGCCTCATGTGCATATGGGTAGTGTTTTCTCTTTAGACCCCCTCTATTCTTAAACTCTCATCTTTTCTAAACCCTCAGATGCCTCCGAGACGTGACCCCGGATTTACCTTTCCACCAGAGCTCACCCAGTTGATCCAGCAGCAGAACACATTGATGCAGTTACTAGTTCAGAATCAGAATCAAGGGAACAACAACAACAACCCACCACCACCACCACCACCTGTTGATCACTTAGCCCGTTTTCTTAGGCTGAATCCGCCGGTGTTTTCCAGTAGCACCGAGCCGATAGTAGTAGATGATTGGCTCTGCAAGACAGCTAGAGAGTTGACCACAGCAGGATGCACGGATGCGGAGAAAGTGAAGTTTGCCGCACATCATTTTGAACGACCCGCAGCATCATGGTGGGAGAATTTCACAGCCACTTTCCTTGTCGACACTGTCACATGGGACCAGTTTCAGCAGGCTTTTCGTA
This sequence comes from Triticum monococcum, assembly GCA_034509565.1. Lineage (NCBI taxonomy): Eukaryota > Viridiplantae > Streptophyta > Magnoliopsida > Poales > Poaceae > Triticum > Triticum monococcum. The sequence goes on from CM067843.1 coordinate 74,831,688, forward strand.
CTGCCCATGTTTCAGCAGGAGCTATGGCCATGAAGAAGCGTGAGTTTCGCAACTTGCGCTAAGGAGGACAGACAGTTGGCCAGTATGTGGAGGACTTTAGTAAATTAGCACGTTATGCCCCAGATGACGTTGCTACGGATGCAGCTAAGCAGGAGAAGTTTCTGGAAAGGCTGAATGATGAGTTGAGCATGCAGTTGATGGTAGCAACCTTCAACAACTACCAGGAGTTGGTAGATCGTGCTCTTATGATTGAAGGCAAGCGGCAGCAAATTGAGAACCGCAAGAGGAAGTATGCACAAGGAAAGTACAACTCAGGAGCTCAGCAGAAGCCGCGTTTTACCCCTAGACCGGGAGGACATTTTCAGCATACCCATGGAGGAGGTAGCTCGCACAATCACAATGGCACCAGGAATGCTAATGGTAATGGAGGAAGCAACAGCCAGAACCGCACCAACCCAACAACCCCAGCCAAGAAAGACCTGAGCCAAGTCACTTGCTTTAAGTGTTCGAAGACCGGACATTATGCAAATGAATGTCCTGAACTACAAAATGGAAATAACAATGGAAGCTCTAGGAAGAAGCCGAACCCTTTCAACAGGGGGCAGGTGAACCACGTTAGCGTGGAGGAGGTTGAAGCTCAGCCTGATGCAGTAATAGGTAAGTTTTTGGTTAAATCATTTACTGCACTCGTTCTTTTTGATACTGGTGCATCGCATTCATACATCTCAAGGGGATTTGTGGATAAGTATAACCTGTCAACCCAAGCCCTTAGGTCACCCATGTTAGTAACCTCGCCTGGAGCAGAATATATGGCTAGTCGATGGTGTGATCGGTTACCATTAAGGATTGGTAACTATGTTTTTCCCTCAGACCTAATAGTATTGGAATTCCAAGGATTGGATGTGATATTAGGCATGGATTCGTTATCAAAGTATGAAGGGTATATTGAATGTGCTAGTAAGTCAATTTTGCTTACCACACCAGAAGGGAGAAGGATTAAGTATGTATCCCGACATGTGCCAAAGAGGACTCAAGTAAATTGCTTAACATGAGTTGTGCAGGAGGAAGTACCAGTAGTGAAGGATTTCCCTGAAGTATTTCCAGAAGAGTTGCCAGGCATGCCACCGAATAGAGATATTGAGTTTTTGATTGAGCTATTGCCAGGCACAGGGCCAATATCAAAGAGACCATATAGGGTGCCTGCAAAGGATTTGATGGAGATTAAGAGGCAGATTAAAGAGTTATTGGATAAGGGATATATTTTCCCAAGTTCTTCGCCTTGGGGATCACCAGTACTTCTAGTGGAGAAGAAGGATGGATCGTTAAGGATGGTTGTCGATTATCGAGGATTGAATGAAGTAACGATCAAGAACAAGTACACACTACCAATGATCAATGATCTATTTGATCGATTGCAAGGAGCTAAGGTATTTTCCAAGATCGATCTGTGATCAGGATACCACCAGTTGAAGATTCGAGAACAGGATATTCCTAAGACGGCTTTTACCACCAGGTATGGTCTGTACGAGTATACCGTTATGTCATTTGGTCTGACTAACGCACCTGCATATTTTATGAACATGATGAACAGAGTGTTTATGGAGTTCTTGGATAAGTTCGTCGTGGTGTTCATTGATGATATCCTGGTTTACTTGAAGAATGAAGAGGAGCATAAGGAGCATTTGCGTTTGGTACTTGGTAAGCTTAGAGAACATCAGTTGTATGCCAAGTTCAGCAAATGTGAGTTTTGGTTGAAGGAAGTAGGATTCCTCGGACACGTTATATCTGGAGAAGGAATAGCAGTAGATCCCACTAAGGTTAACACTGTGACAAATTGGGAAGCACCAACAACAGTTGGAGAGATCCGGAGTTTTCTTGGACTCACAGGATACTACTAGAGATTTATTGAGAATTTCCCAAAGATTGCGAAGCCTATGACGGAGTTATTAAAGAAGGATACCAAGTTCAAATGGAATGAGGAATGTGAGGCTAGTTTCCAGGAGTTGAAGAAACGCTTGGTTACTTCACCAGTGTTGATTTTGCCAGACCAGACCAAGGACTATGAGGTTTATTGCGATGCTTCACGTCGAGGACTTGGAGCAGTTCTTATGCAGGAAGGTAGAGTTGTTTCATATGCCTCAAGACAGCTTAAGCCTCATGAGTTGAATTATGCTACGCATGATTTGGAATTAGCAGCCGTAGTGCATGCACTGAAGACTTGGAGACATTTCCTCATTGGAAATCATTGTGAGGTGTACACGGATCATAAGAGTTTGAAATACATTTTCACACAGAAGGAGTTGAATCTCAGACAAAGGAGATGGTTGGAGCTCATCAAGGATTACGATATGAGATTGCATTACCATCCCAGAAAGGCTAATGTAGTAGTTAACGCATTAAGCCGTAAGAGCCATGTCAATACATTAATGACGGGAGAAATACCAAGGGAGTTAGCCAAAAATCTTCGTGAACTATGTTTGGAAATAGTTCCGAGAGGCTATGTAGCAGCATTGGAGATTCAGTCAACTTTGATGGATAGAATCAGAGAAGCCCAGAGGACTGACAGGGAGATTGCCTCTATTAAGGAGAAACTGAGCAAAGTAAAAGCTAAGGGATTTCGTGAGGATGAGCATGATACCTTATGGTTTGAAGACCGTGTCTATGTACCAAATGATCCGGAGATTAGAAAGCTAATTCTGCAAGAGGCACACGATTCACCATATTCGATTCACCCAGGAAATATCAAGATGTATTTGGATTTGAAGGATATTTTCTGGTGGACCGGAATGAAGAAAGATATTGCAGAGTATGTAGCAGTTTGTGATGTATGTCAGAGAGTAAAGGCAAGCATCAGAAGCCAGCAGGATTGCTACAACCATTGCCGATACCCGAATGGAAGTTGGATACGTTAGGCATGGATTTTATCACGGGATTGCCTAGAACACGTTCAGGCTTTGACTCGATTTGGGTTGTAGTTGATCGATTGACGAAGGTAGCTCATTTCATCCCAGTAAAGACCACTTACACCAGTGCCAAGTTGGCAAAGATATACATGACCAGGTTCCTATGTCTACATGGAGTTCCGAGGAGTATCGTATCAGATAGAGGAACCCAGTTTACCTCAAAGTTCTGGAAACAGTTACACGAAACTTTGGGAACCAGGCTAGAATTCAGTACAACTTTTCATCCACAGACAGATGGACAGACCGAAAGAGTCAATCAGATTTTGGAGGATATGCTGAGAGCTTGTGCGCTAGATTACGAATCTAGTTGGGACGACAATCTGCCATATGCAGAGTTCTCTTACAACAACAGTTACCAAACTAGTTTAAAGATGGCCCCTTTCGAAGCTTTGTACGGAAGGAGGTGCAGGACACCGTTGTCGTGGGACGAAGTTGGAGACCGCCAGTTGTTTGGACCTGACTTGATTAAAGAGTCTGAACAGAAGGTGAAGTTGATTCGCGATAGGCTCAAGATAGCCCAGTCCAGACAGAAGAGTTATGCAGATTCTAAACGCAAGGAGACAGTGTAAGAAGTTGGAGATAGAGCTCATCTTCGAGTATCTCCACTTCGAGGAACAAAACATTTTGGAGTTAAGGGAAAGTTAGCACCACGATTTGTAGGACCATACCAAGTTTTGGAGCATATGGGAGAAGTGGCCTACAAGTTGGAATTGCCCGAAGGATTGACAGGAGTTCATGATGTGTTCCACGTTTCTCAGCTGAAGAAGTCCCACGCGGAGATGGCTGACATACCGTTGAGAGACACAGTGCCATTGGAAACAATTCAGTTGGACAACGATTTGACATACGAGGAGAAACCAATTAAGATTCTCGAGTTTGCCAACCGAGTCACTCGCAGCAAGGTTATCAAGTTTTGCAAAGTTCAGTGGAGCCACCACACAGAGGATGAAGCCACCTGGGAGCGAGAGGAAGATTTGCTCAAGGACCACCCTCACCTATTTTCTAGCCAACCCGAATCTCGAGGGCGAGATTCATCTTAAGGGGGGTAGGTTTCTAACATTCCAAATTTTCAATTTGGAATGTTATGCATTAGATCATCATTGCATATCATATTTTATTTTGCTTTTGGTTTTGATCCTAGAATTTCTACGCAACTCAAGGACCCACGGAGAGAGTTGGGGAATTCATTATTTTCATATTTGAGTTTTCTCAAATTTTGAGAATAGGATCATTTGATTTTTATTATTTTATCGTCAATTATTTCTATTACAAAAATATGAGAGAGGGAATAAAATGACTTTCCCAAAATAAAGACAAATATTGAGGATTTAATAATAAAATCAAATAAGATTTTATTTCAGAGTTTTTCATTATTTTATTTGAATTTAGGAAAAATGTGCGTTTTTCAAAATTGCATTTAGGCCCCAAATAAATGTTCACCTTGTGCGGCTTGATTTTAGAAGCCCGGGAAAATTTATTTCGGGATTTTTGGAGTCTGTTTAGTATTTCTTTTTTTTCTTCTGCGCGTAATTATTAAAAAAAACGAACCGACCTAACGGGCCGTGCTGACCCGGACTCCTGGCCCGGTCGCCTTTATAAGCCGGGGGGAGGCCCAGCCGAAGCCAGCCGCCTGCGCCCCCCCCGAAACCCTAGCCGCGCCGCCCCGCCGCCGCCAGCGCCCGCCACCACCGCCCCGCCGCCGCAGCGGGACGCCGTCGCCTCGCCGTCGCACGCCGCCCGAGGTTGCCTCGAAGTCCGCGCCAGTTTTTTTTTAATTTTTTTTCGAAAAACCGTTCGGTTTTTCCGTCGGTTTTTCATCGTTTTTTAGTTTCGGTTTTTTAAATAGATCGGTTTTTCTGATTTATTTAAATAGCGAGCATTCATCCGTTCGTTCGTTCTAGCAAATGTTCGTCATTTTTCTTTTTCTCGGATTAAATCCGCGATTTTTCTGATCGTGATTTCTTATTCGATTTTCATTTTAGTATAACTTTTCGCTCGTTTATCGGAATCAGGTGATTCAAGCGCCTCGAGTTTCGTCTCAAAACCCTCTATCCATTTAATCAACTTAAATAAGTTTATGCTACTGTAAAATTTGCCTTAGATCCAGATTAGTAGAACGAAGTTGTTTTATTTCGCCTTTTGACTTTTGTTGCTTCGTTTGATTTGATTCTTTTTGCCAACCGGAGTTCTTAAGTTGAACTATCTAATTAGATCTCTTATTTGAGTTTTACCTGTGCATTAGATGAGTACTTATTGTATGCTTGTCTGTTTTTCTGCGATAGAATACCCGGAGTGCACCGCTTGTTACTTCGAATCGCTAGGTTTCCTGGATCATCAGCAAGGCAAGTAACACTTTGATCATACTTTATCTACTACCCAGTTTTATTGCATTAGATCAATCCTCACACATTGCATGATTAGGATCTAATTAAATTGTGGGATGGGAAGTTGTTAAGGTAGTACCTATCACCTGTTTATTATCAAACCTTTGGGAGTTACTTCTATGTTTGCTTATTATGCTATGCTATGCTAGTAGACGTGGATTGGGTGAGTGATATCCATGACAGATGTGAGTTTGTTAAATTAATGGTTTATCTAAGGTGGCAACTTAAACACACATCTGGGTGGATTGAGGCACCTGGGTAATCCAGGACTTGCCTGTTTTCTTTTGGACCGCCACCCAGGCTCAAAGGGGTCATGAGATTATTCATACTAGAAACTTCCACGTGCAGCCACAAGCTATTATGGGCTCTAGCATAGTTGACTAAGTCATGCAAACTCTTACAGTGGTAGACTAGCAGATGTAGGGGATGTAGGTGGCATGGTCTACCCGATCGTAAGGTGCTAGCGCTTCTGAAAGACTATGTCTCGGTCATCCGTCTTCTCAAACACCATGTAGTGCGAGAAACCAAACGGAGGCGATCGAGTCTTGTGGGGAAAAGTGCGCAAACCTCTGCAGAGTGTAATAAACTAATCATGGTTAGCCGTGTCCCCGGTTATGGACATCTTGAGTATCTAGTACCTGGATTATCATGTGAATCTCAACATGTTACTCTAAATTAATTTTGTTGGGTTTGTTAATGATATTATTTTTAATTGGGATTGAGGATGCTGTCAACCATTCTCAATGTTTAACAACCACCATGATAGTTAAATAAATTTATTCCTTTATAGTAGGGAAAAATTGGCTTTACTTAAAACTATAACCATAGAGCTTTCCACCAGCCAAATGTGCATATAGTATAGTTGTTTCATTCCATTACTCTCTATGTGTTACATTGCCAGCATATTCCATGTGCTGACTCGTTTCGGGCTGCAACGTTAATGTTGTAGACTTTTCAGACAACGATTAAGGAGTTTTAGGTCGTGGTTCTATACTCAGTGATGCCGTTGGAGTTGATGGACTCACTTATCTTCCAAGCCTTCCGCTGTTATCGTTATTAGATGGCCTTAAGCCATATTTATTGTAATAAGTTCTATCTTGACACACTCGATGTAATAAGTGTGTGATTGCAACTCTGCTATAAATCCTCCGAGTACTGTGTGGTGTCAGCATTACTGATCCAGGGATGACACCGGAGCACAGAGATCAGACTGTTTGAGGTCTGGTCGCTACACACTTGTTCTACTTGAGTGGTAACCATAGAAGCATGTTTGCTAACATGTTTAAGTTCACCTTTAATATTAGCCATATAATCACCCAAGTATTTAAGCATATCGGAATCATATTTCAATTGTCTACCAAAATAAGCATTGAAAATTTCTTGTTTGACAATAAAATTATCAAACTCATCAAAGCATTACCTAGCAGGCTTATAGTGAGGGATATCACCTTCATCAAATCTATAGAGAGAATTTACCTTTACTACCTGTGTCGGGATATCGGGATCAGGAGGTTCTTCAGTAAATAAATAATTAAGATCATATGTTTCTTCAACAGGCGGTGAATTAAGACCATTTATTTCTTCAATAGGAGGTAAATTCTCAACATCTTCAGCTTTAATACATTTTTCTTTCATAGATTTCTTTGCCTCTTGCATATCTTCGGGACTGAGGAATAGAACACCTCTCTTCTTCAGAGTTGGTTTAAGAATAGGTTCAGTAATTGGAGCAGGAGATGGCCCAGGAGCTAGCTCAGGAGGTGCCCAATTATTTTCATTTGTCAACATATTATTCAATAGAATTTCAGCTTCATCCGGTGTTCTTTCCCTGAAAAGAGAACCAGCACAACTATCCAGGTAATCTCTGGAAGCATCGGTTAGTCCATTATAAAAGATATCAAGTATTTCAGGTTTCTTAAGAGGATGATCAGGCAAAGCATTAAGTAACTTGAGAAGCCTCCCCCAAGCTTGTGGGAGACTCTCTTCTTTAATTTGCACAAAGTTGTATATTTCCCTCAAAGCAGCTTGTTTCTTATGAGCAGGGAAATATTTAGCAGAAAAGTAATAAATCATATCCTGGGGACTACGCACACAACCAGGATCAAGAGAATTAAACCATATCTTAGCATCACCCTTTAATGAGAACGGAAATATTTTGAGTATATAGAAGTAACGCGATCTCTCATCATTAGTGAATAGGGCAACTATATCATTTAACTTAGTAAGGTGTGGCATAACAGTTTTAGATTCATAGCCATAAAACGGATCAGATTCAACCAAAGTAATTATACCAGGATCAACAGAGAATTCATAATCCTTGTCAGGAACACATATAGGTGAAGTAGCAAAAGCAGGGTCGGGTTTCATTTTATCTCTAAGTGATTCTTTGTTCCATTTAATTAATAACCTCTTAAGCTCATATCTATCTTTGCAAGCTAAAATAGCGGCAGAAGATTCCATATCAAAAAGATAGCCCTCAGGAATAACATGCATATTTTCATCATCACTATCATCATCGTATTCAGATTCAATAATTTCTTTTTCTCTAGCCCTAGCAATTTGTTCATCAAGAAATTCACCAAGGGGCACAGTAGTATCAGGCATAGAAGCTGTTTCATCATAAGTATCATGCATAGCAGAAGTGGCATCATCAATAACATGCGACATATCAGAACGAATAGCAGAAGCAGATGCAGGTGTCGCAAACTTACTCATAACAGAAGGCGAATCAAGTGCAGAGCTAGATGGCAATTCCTTACCTCCCCTCGTAGTTGAGGGATATATCTTGGTTTTTGGATCTCTCAAGTTCTTCATAGTGTCCAACAGATATAAATCCCAAGTGACTCAAAGAATAGAGCTATGCTCCCCGGCAACGGCGCCAGAAATTGGTCTGGATAACCCACAAGTATAGGGGATCACAACAGCTTTCGAGGGTAGAGTATTCAACCCAAATTTATTGATTCGACACAAGGGGAGCCAAAGAATATTCTCAAGTATTAGCAGCTGAGTTGTCAATTCAACCACACGTGGAAACTTAGTATCTGCAGCAAAGTGTTTAGTAGCAAAGTAATATGATAGTGGTGGTAGCGGCAACAAAAGTAAAGACAGCAAAAGTAATGTTTTTGGCATTTTGTAGTGATTGTAACAGTAGCAGCGGGAAAGTAAATAAGCGTAAACCAGTATATGGAAAACTCGTAGGCACCAGATAATTATGCCGGATGCGGTTCATCATGTAACAGTCATAACATAGGGTGACACAGAACTAGCTCCAATTCATCAATGTAATGTAGGCATGTATTCCGTATATAGTCATACGTTCTTATGGAAAAGAACTTGCATGGCATCTTTTGTCCTACCCTCCCGTGGCAGCGGGGTCCTATTGGAAACTAAGGGATATTAAGGCCTCCTTTTAATAGAGAACCGGAACAAAGCATTAGCACATAGTGAATACATGAACTCCTCAAACTATGGTCATCACCAGGAGTGGTCCCGATTATTTTCACTTCGGGGTTGCCGGATCATAACACATAGTAGGTGACTATAGACTTGCAAGATAGGATCAAGAACTCACATATATTCATGAAAACATAATAGGTTTAGATCTGAAATCATGGCACTCGGGCCCTAGTGACAAGCATTAAGCATAGCAAAGTCATAGCAACATCAATCTCAGAACATAATGGATACTAGGGATCAAACCCTAACAAAACTAACTCGATTACATGATAAATCTCATCCAACCCATCACCGTCCAGCAAGCCTATGATGCAATTACTCACGCACGACGGTGAGCATCATGAAATTGGTGATGGAGGATGGTTGATGATGACGACGGCGACGAGTCCCCCTCTCCAGAGCCCCGAACGGACTCTAGACCAGCCCTCCCGAGAGGTTTTAGGGCTTGGCGGCGGCTCCGTATCGTAAAACGCGATGATTTCTTCTCTCTGATTTTCTCTCTCTGAAAGCAAATGTATAGAGTTGGAGTTGGCGTCGGAGGGTTTCCAGGGGGCCCACGAGGTAGGGGGGCGCGCCCTAGGGGGGGCACCCTCGTGAGAAGGGTGTGGCCCCCTGGTCTTCATCTTTGGCAAGGATTTTTTTATTGTTTTTTCTAAGATGTTCCGTGGAGTTTCAGGTCATTCCAAGAATATTTGTTTTCTGCACATAAAACAACACCATGGCAATTCTGCTGAAAACAGCGTCAGTCCGGGTTAGTTCCATTCAAATCATACAAATTAGAGTCCAAAACAAGGGCAAAAGTGTTTGGAAAAGTAGATACGATAGAGACGTATCACTATGTTCTGTATGGTCTATGTATTAAGCATGTTCTAGTAAACATGCCTAACACATTTTAGCTACTTTCCCTACCTTTTTATAGACATCTGGGCCATTCTCTACTCTGGCAGCACCTGCCTTGTGATGTTTAACTATGCCAATTGCATTTTTATCAGTATCGGTTTCAATGTCTATTAAACGTGTTGCAATTAACAGTTGAATCAATTTTTAAACACTTGTATTTCAATGGCTACAAACTTACAAAACATGACTTAGGATGTTGTTAAGCCTGTTGCAAGTAACAGTTTTATCCATTTTTTAATCTGTCCATTTGCTACCATGCTACTCTCCGCAATGAAGATATACTAGAGATGCTGCCCATTTGCTATTTTTGGTGGATGCTAACCCTTTTGTACTTAACATGCCTGTCCATGTACTTACGTAGGGTCATAACGACCGATGTTGTTGTTTGCCGTCGAGGTTAGCTACATCCCATGTCTTACAATATTTTACATCATTTGTGCAATTGCCATTTAACTTCTACCATTTACTGGTTTCCTGTAGGTACACATGTCAGTGGCACTGATCCACGCTTTGACCTGGAGGAACAGCTCGCCTCCGCCGTCACTGACTTTGGGCGGGCTCTGGCCAAGATGAAGTGCCCCAGCAACTACCTCTCAGGACTTACCAAGTATGAACTCACCAGTTCAATCTTACCAATACCAGTTGCAATTAATGGCTATGTTTTGTATGGTCGTTGTATTAAGCATGTTGTAGTAAACATGCCTAACACATTTTAGGTATTTTCCCTACCTTTTTGTAGACAACTGGGCCATTATCTGCTCTGGCAGCACCTGCCCTGTGATGTTTAACTCTACCAATTGCATTTTTATCAGTACCGATTTCTGTGGCCATTAAGCCTATTGCAATTAACAGTTGTATCCATTTTTAAAGAGTTGTATTTCAATGGCTACAAACTTACAAACATGAATTAGGATGTTGTTAAGCCTGTTACAATTAACAATTGTATCCATTTTTAATCCATCCCTTTGCTACCGTGCTACTCTTTCGCAATGAAGATATCACTACAGATGCTGTTGTTTTATTACCATTTGCTATTTTTGGTGGATGTTAACCCTGTTGTAGTTAACATTGGCTTTCCATGTACTTACACAGAGCTACAATGGGCGATGTTGTTGTTTGCCGTCGAGGTTATCTGCATCCCATGTCTTATACACCATCTATTCCTAAATATAAGTATTTTTAGAGATTCCAATATAGACTACATATGGAGCAAAATGAGTGAATCTAGATTCTAATCTAAACTATATCTATAATTCTATATACATTCGTATGTAGTTCATATTGAAATCTCAAAAAATACTTGTACTTAGGAACATAGGTAGTTGTATTTTACATCATTTGTGCAATCTCAGTTTTGTTTCTAACATTTACTGGTTGCTTATAGGTACATATATGAGTGGTACATGATCCACGCTTCGATCCCTTTTGCGTATGGGGCAATGAGATATTCATGAACAAGCGTCAAGTGAGGAAACTAAGAAAGATTGTTAGGCAAAAGAAATAGGTGATTGGAATTAAGCTCTTTATTTACACTTTGTCCAAGACAACAGTGAACTTTAGGATGGTAAGTAATGTGTTGCCTTTTCCCCCTGCCCACAACAAGTTACTCTATTAGACCTCAGTATCTAATATTTTTCTCTTTTTAGTGGTTTCTGAAGCTATTTATTAATAATTACCTTGCAAACTACATGACCAAAGTGGAGGCAACTAAGGTTAAAGTATATAATTCATGCTACCATGATAATGCTCTAGAAGTCTTCCTGAAGGCGGTGAAGGATGGCGGGCGATCGTCACAAGGGGTTGGACAAAAGTGGTTCGTGCCTATGGCATGTAGGAAGGCACATTATGGGCATTCCGCTTCTTCAACATCGTCGGCAGTCAAAATGATTTACACTTGTCTCTTCACCTTTACCGCCTTTAAATATTGTGGTTCATCATAGTTAATTGCTGTCTAATCCTGTAATTACTGAACATATTGTACTGGCAATTTTATTTATGGATTCGTTGTTGAATCATTGTGCTGAGAACTTGAATTGCACGTTTCATATTTCAAAATTTCCAATTCAAATAATAAATTACACGCAAAAATAAAAATATACAGGAGCTAATAAAACAATGTGCACACGGTTAGAAAGAAAACAACGTGTGCGATGTAAAAAGAGAACAGACGGTCATGGAACTTTGCAAACGGTTATGGTAGTAAAAGCGCTTGTGATGGATAGCCCAATGCCACACAATTTTCTACATCAAATCTGTGTGATGTAGTTCATAAAAGCAAACAGCTAACCAAGGCAGAGTATGTGTGATAGGTACATCTTTCACACACGAGCGTATACATAAAACTATGTGGGATGTACATACGAACGGAAACATTTTCCCTGGATTGACTGTGTGGGATGTACATAAGAACGGAAATGTATTCCTTGGATTGACTGTGTGTGATATACATATGAATGGAAATGTTTTTCTGGAATTCACCATCTGGGATTTACATACGAATGGAAATGATTGGGTTTCGATGCCCCGCCCGATCGCACACGAGTTCATTTGGCCCCAGCCTGTGTCCCAGGAGGGCCTATCCCCGACGATTTCTGGGTCGTGTGGGAAGGACCCCCTATCGCCTACACTCACTTGGTGACGTTCCAAATGCCGTCGCAGAAAGGGGTTAAAAACCATTTGTATAGCACCGTCGCGTACTAGCTAGTGATGGTAGTCAATTGCTTTCTTTCTAAGGCTTCATCTTTTTGGCAATCAGATACCCGCTTATCCAAGTGCATCTATGTTAGTCACCCTAAACATTGCATGGAGAAAAAGAATGGATTAGAGAGATGTGCCATGTCCTTAGCTGAGTCCATGGGCTTATTGTTTCATGTAGTTTAATGTCAAGCACTTTATTGTTGTATAAGTTTACATAACATATGTTTAGTTTTGATTTTCTGGAGCTGGAGTTATGCCACGAGGTCGATGAGCTAGCAGATCACCTTCTGCTTACTAGTACTTGGCTACATGCAATTCATATTGAGCCCTCATATTAGAAGGATCCTATAAGCACATGCGTGTGCTGCATGCTGTTTGGAGTAATTTTATTTTTGATTGTTAATTAGCCCAGTTGGCCATTGGTGTTCATTCAATTTGGCTATTTTTGTAGTACTAGTTGGTCATTGTAGTATCCCTAGTTGGATATGAGCACGAGAAACTTGCACACTACGACTATACTTAGTTGGCAGTATTAATTATCTTGTTTTTTCATAGTCATATTGGGTGGTGGAATAAGTGTTTTTTAGTCAGCTAACGTTGAATGTTTGGGTGGTGAAATAAGTGTTTTCTTTAGTCAGCTAACACTGTAATGCTTGTATGTTCTGTAAATTATCAATCTTGATTTTTCTGAAGAGCATAGGAAGAGTTGCACAACCATATTTTCATAGTTGCATATTGACTACGATGTAGTTGGTCGGGGTTGTTGTCAAAGTTGCACATCCTACTGGTAGGGAGTTACTTAAGTCGATCTATTTTTGCTAGTCACATTTTTTGTTGGCATCTGCAGTATTGTAGTTGCACATATAGTAGTTCTCAGTTGGATATGACCATTGAAAACTTGTACAACACTATTGTAAACTGGAAGCATGTCGTCCTATAAGTAGGCCTCATCGCCCACCTTTTTTGGAACTAGGCAGATCCCCTTATCCAAGTTGTTTTAACTGACTTGCCAACCAAGTAGTATAATTATTTCCAGGTGGCAATTTTTTCGCTCACCCAGGTAGGAATTCATGTGCAACTTTCTTGAGTTGCCAACTTCATATTAAGAGTAGCCATTTTTTTCGTTTTTTCTGCCCATGTGCAACTTGTTAATTTAAGTTTGCCAACTTCATATGTAAATGTAGCCTACCCTACCCTAATTTTGTCTCCCCCTGTGCAATTTTGTTAATTTTGACTAATATGTCTGTTCTTTTCTGTTTTGTAGAGACAAAATGGTTGGTGAAGGAGATGTGCCTGGCAGTAAAACAGAGGTTCATATTTCCTTTTTCTTTTATCCTACGACCATTTATTATGCTCTTTTCTTTTACCCTCTCAGCAGTTCAATCTTTATTGTTCATTGTAGGGTTCTCCAAATAGGACCTCTCGGCGGAACTCAAAACGGGCTGCTAAGCGGCAACGACGTGGCGCTGATAATGACAGGGATGGAGAGGATGATGATGTGTCCGAGAGAGTACCTAAATGAGCTGGCATCCTCAGGCTTTTAGTTGCACAAGAGTACCTGATTAGTTGGCATCCTTAGCATTTCTAGTTTCACAATACCATCCAACTAGTTGGCATCCTCAGTCTTGCTGTAGTTGCATTGACACCCTCAACGTTTTCTTCTAGAAGCCTAAAACCTGAATGTGCAATTTTTTGATTGGTCATGCAAGTGTTGAATATTTCTTTTCCCAAGAGTATCTAATTAATTGGCAGCCTCAAGATTTATAGTTGCACAAGAATATTCAATTAGTTGGCATCCTCAACATTTCTACTTGCACAAACAGTATCCAACTAATTGACATCCAAAGCCTTTTTAGTTGCACAAGAGTAACTATTTTTTAGTCCTATCTTCAAATTTTTTAGGGTTGCCCATGAGTATCTAATGACTTGGCACCCTCAGCCTTTCTAGTTCCACAGGAGTATTTAATTAGTTGGCATATAGAGCATTTTCTAGTGACACAATAGCATCTAACTAGTTGACATCCTCAGCCTTTCTAGATGCACAAGAGTAACTATTTAGTTGTCATCCTCTGCATTTGGTAGTTGCACAACTAACATAATATAAAGTTGGCATCGTCAACCATTTTCTCCAGTTTTTCTGAAGAACAACAAATATTTTGTATGTAGTGTTAACTAATCACCTTTTGGTACCTTTTGTTTGCAACACCTCAAGTGACCACATCGGAATGTGATCACCTTTGGCACCTTTTGTTTGCAAAACCTCAAGTGATCACGTTGGAATGTGATCACCTTTGGCACCTTTTTTGATGACAAGAAATAGAATTTCATCTTCTTTTCTGTTTCACTTTTAGTATATAGAACATATTCCCCCTATTGCAATTTGTGTGAGACAAGACTATTTGTACACTTGTTTTTAATATTGCTCTTGTGTTTTTCTAGTCTGGTTTCTTTGCTGCACACATTTACATCAAAAGTTGGCTTCGGATACAAGTTTAGTTGCACAATTATATGTTTATATTTGCACAGACAACAAATACAATCTTTTTTAGTTTCATCTAGTTTATGTGTTGGTTGCAGATAGGATGAATGTAGTGTCTGTGCAAATAGAAGCCCATATTTGTGCCAACTAAACATGGATCCAAAACCATCTTTTTCTGCAATGTGTGCAATCAACAACCAAAAGACTACTCTACCCATAAAGAAATATAAGAGCATTTAGATCACTAACACTCTTATATTTCTTTACAAAGGGAGTAGAACAGATGGACTCTAGTCTGGGCTGTTTGGTTGCACACATTTGCATAAAAAAGTTGGCTTGGACCAATGCTTAGTTGCACAAATATCTTCCTTTTGCAGAAACAACATACTCAGTCCATCTTTCTAGTCTGGGATGTTTTTTGTTTTGCACACATGCTGCAAGAAAGTAGGTTTTGGATCAATGGCTTAGTTGCACAAATATGTGCTTCTTTTTGCATAAACAGTACACCAACCCATCTTTGTAGTGTGGGTTGTTTGTTGCGCACATTTTGCGGGAAAGTTGTCCTTGGATTAATGCTTAGTGTGCACATATATTTACTCTTTTATAGTTTTGGCCGTTGGTTGCACACATTGTAGGAAAAGTTGGCTTGGATCCATGATTTAGTTGCACAAATATGGACTTCTATTTGCACAGACACTACATCCACTCCATGTTTCTAATCTGGGCTGTTTGTTGCACATTTTTTTTACAAAACTACTCCCTTGTGCCTATTTGCACACATCCAGGCAGAAGTTGGTTTTGCTACCGGTTCTAGTTGCACAGAGTGGTGTTTAATTACACAGACATCAGATTATTGTTGCTACCCCTCCAATTATGGAGAAGACCAGTGGCAAATGCAGAGGCAAAGGGGAAGGGAAAGTGAAGAAGGTAGGATCTGGAGCCAGAAGGGAACTTGCCTTGATTTATGTTGCGTCGTACGCCTCTCTCCTCCCTCTTGTTACCACTTCAGTTCTTGCCAAAAAATTCACCTTGTTTGGTTTGCCATGGCAGCTCTGTAGGTTTTTGGATCCAGGATGGGATCCCCTTTCTTTAATGGAGAAGAAGGAGATGCCCTGGAGGAGGAAGTGTGGGTGAGGGACGCGTGGGAGGCTTCTGGAGGGTAGTGGGGTCAAGTGATAGCGACCGGGCATTGGGTTTATGTTTCTGTTGTGACGCCCCGAGTCCAATGTGCCAGGTGTCGTCTAGTTATTCGCCGTCGTTGCCATGTAATTCGCTTGCGTGTTGCATCCTTGCCATGTCATCATATGCATTGCTTCATCATGTTTTCAAAACTTGCATCCATCCCAGTCACCCAGCTATCTCTGTTGTCTGTTCTGAGCCCAACCACACTCGCACGTGCCCGCAGCACGTCCGAAATATTATTTTATAAGTGGCTGGAAAATGTTCTCGGAATGAGTTGAAAGTTGGCATGCAGTCTTGTTATAGTGTAGGTAGACCGCCTGCCAAATTTCGTCGCATTCGGAGTCCGTTTGATAGCCCAACCGTTAAACATACAACCGCAATATAGTCGGTTTATTCGTCGGATGTTTCGGTACCCGAAACTGCCGCCGGGCCTCTCCTTCTTTTCTCTCCTCTCAGCCCAAGGCCTCTCTCCATAGCCCACTACCATCCTCTAGGTCCAACCTACCCCTCCTTGCGTCCGAAACCGTCTGATCGTGATCGGAGGGCTCCGAAACCCCTAATCCTAGCCCCCTTTCTATAAATAGACCCCCATCTTGTCTATTTTGGAATCCTAGCCTAGCCCCTACCCCCATCTTGTCAATTTCCACGCCCGGCCACCCTTGCCCCACCACTTATCACCGCCAAATCCACCCAGCCGCCGTCCCGGCAAACCCCCGCACGCAACCTCACCTTCTAGCACCCGCCACAGCCACTCAGGCGCCGCCACGTGCCCCCCTGGTAGCCTCCAACCGCCGCGGCCCGCGGAGCCCGCGCAAGGCCCGCCCGGGCCCGGAGCCACGCCCGGAGCCTCCCGCTCGATCCCGATCTGGATCAAGGACTTCATCGCTCGCAGCTCCCATCGCACCTCACCGACCCCGCCATCGGAGACCTCGTCGCCGTCGAGCTCTGGCAGTGGACCCCCCAGGTCGGACCCCGCCGCCCTACTCCTCCTTCCCTGCCGTCAAGCTACCGGATCTAGATGCCCCACCGTCATCCTGCCCGTTCCCGGCATCCCCGCCGTCCTCGCGCCTCGTCGGAGACCCAGCAGCAGCCGGTGGCGCCACCGCCATGCCCCGGCTCGGGGACGAGCAGAGGGGCTCGTCCCGCTCGCCTGCTCGTGGTCGCGTTGACCGTGGGTCAGCGCATGGGCCGGCCTCCTCTCCAGCCGCGGTCCAGCACCGCCTCCAACCGCCTGATCCGCCCACCTACCTGGGCTGAGCCCCTCTGGTGAGCTCCCCTACTGTCGGTCCTTGGCCCATTTGCTTCTACGCCATCCGACGCTCGTGAGCGCACGCTAATATGTTGCGCTTGCTCTTGTTCCAGCCCAATCTATTTTTTCCTGTCTGCGAATTTGTCTATTTAACCAGTGAGTTATAGATTTACAGAAAAAACCCCTAGCTTCATGCATTTAACAACTCACAAACCATGCATCTTATGTAAAATCTTTAAATATGTAAAATGCTTAGAAGTTTGCCTACTTTCATATTCTGCATCTTTCATCCATGTTAAAAAATGTTTAAAATGTTGTTTGTTTAAATTTGCTCCTATGCCATGTTAAAATGATTTGTTTCATAACTAAATAACCGTAGCTCCAAATTTAATAAACTTTATATGTAAATGGGGTGGAAAATGCATAGTTTAACATGGTGGCATTACTTTGCATGTTTAATAACTCTAAAATATGGTTTAAAGCAGAACAATACCAAATTCAAAATATGCATATGGGGTTTTTCTGGAAGTGTTGTTTATTGTTCCGGCCTCATTTAAACTTGCCTAGATAGGTAGCTTTATTATGCCTCACCTCTTGCCATGTTTAACAACATTTAATATTGTTGTGTACATAAACGGGAGAGAGCTAAATAATTAAATGTGGTGTTTCTTCAATATGCAACTCGTTGCATATTGAGCTCCACTTAATTTGTAGTATTGTTTGTTGCACTCTGCCATGCCTCTTTAAACCGGACATGCATCATACTTGATTGTGCATCATGCCATGTTTATGTGATGGTTGTTTACCATGTTGTTTGCTTCTTTCCGGTTGCGCTTCTCCTTGATAGTTCCAATTACATTGTGATTGTGAGGATCCGTTCGACTACATTGGTTCGTCTTCTTCATGGACTCGGTCTTCTTCCTAGCGGGATTTTAGGCAAGATGACCGTCACCTTTGATATCACTACTGTCTTTGCTATGCTAGTTGTTTCGATGCTATCGCTATGTCGCGCTACCTACCACTTGTTCTTCGAGCCTCCCAAATTGCCATGATAGCCTCTAACCTTTTCACCCTTCCTAGCAAACCGTTGTTTGGCTATGTTACCAGTTTACTCAGCCCCTCTTATAGCATTGCTAGTTGCAGGTTGTTGTTGGGGAATGTAGTAATTTCAAAAATTTTCCTATGCACACGTAAGATCATGGTGATGTATAGCAACGAAGGGGAGAGTCTGATCTACGTACCCTTGTAGATCACAACGGAAGCGTTGACACAACGTAGAGGAAGTAGTCGTACGTTTTCTTCCCGGTCCGACCGATCCAAGCACCGTTACTCCGGCACCTCCGAGTTCTTAGCACACGTTCAGCTCGATGACGTTCCTCGGGCTCCGATCCAGCAAAGCGTCGAGGAAGAGTTCCGTTAGCACGACGGCGTGGTGACGATCTTGATGTACTACCGACGCAGGGCTTCGCCTAAGCACTGCAACGGTATGATCGAGGTGGAATTTGGTGGCAGGGGGCACCGCACACGGCTAAGGAACGATCTCAAGGATCAACTTGTGTGTCTATGGGGTGCCCCCTGCCCCTGTATATAAAGGATGGAGGAGGAGGAGGCCGGCCAAGGCAAAGGTGCGGCCAGGATAGGGAGTCCTACTAGGACTCCAAGTCCTAGTAGGAGTCCACCAAAAGGGGAGGAAGGGAGAAGGAATAGGAGGAGAAGGAGAGGTGGCCGGCCCCCTTTTACCTAGTCCAATTCGGACCAAAGGGGAGGGGGGGGGGGGGCGCAGCAGCCTTTTCCTCTTCCCACTAAAGCCCATCAAGGCCCATTACTTCTCCCGTAACTACCCGGTACTCCGAAAATACCCGAATCACTCGGAACCTTTCCGATGTCCGAATATAGTCGTCCAATATATCGATCTTTACGTCTCGACCATTTCGAGACTCCTCGTCATGTCCCCGATCTCATCCGGGACTCCGAACTCCTTCGGTACATCACTACTCATAAACTCATAATATAACTGTCATCGAAACCTTAAGCGTGCGGACCCTACGGTTCGAGAACAATGTAGACATGACCGAGACACGTCTCCGGTCAATAACCAATAGCGGGACCTGGATGCCCATATTGGCTCCTACATATTCTACGAAGATCTTTATCGGTCAGACCGCATAACAACATACGTTGTTCCCTTTGTCATCGGTATGTTACTTGCCCGAGATTCGATCGTCGGTATCCAATACCTAGTTCAATCTCGTTACCGGCAAGTCTCTTTACTCGTTCCGTAATACATCATCTCACAACTAACATATTAGTTGCAGTGCTTGCTCACGCCACCCGGAACACCACAACGTAATGGTGTGTCCGAACGTCGTAATCGTACTTTACTAGATATGGTGCGATCTATGATGTCTCTTACTGATTTACCACTATCATTTTGGGGTTATGCTTTAGAGACGGCCGCATTCACGTTAAATAGGGCACCATCTAAATCCGTTGAGACGACGCCTTATGAACTATGGTTTGGCAAGAAACCAAAGTTGTCGTTTCTTAAAGTTTGGGGCTGCGATGCTTATGTGAAAAAGCTTCAACCTGATAAGCTCGAACCCAAATCGGAGAAGTGTGTCTTCATAGGATATCCAAAGGAAACTATTGGATACACCTTCTATCACAGATCCGAAGGCAAGACTTTTGTTGCTAAAAATTCGGAAACTTTCTGGAGAAGGAGTTTCTCTCGAAAGAAGTGAGTAGGAGGAAAGTAGAACTTGACGAGGTAACTGTACCTGCTCCCTTGTTGGAAAGTAGCACATCACAGAAAACTGTTTCTGTGACACCTACACCAGTTAGTGAGGAAGCTAATGATGATGATCATGAAACTTCAGAACAAGATACTACTGAACCTCGTAGATCAACCAGAGTAAGATCCGCGCCAGAGTGGTACGGTAATCCTTTTCTGGAAGTCATGCTACTAGATCATGATGAACCTACGAACTATGAAGAAGCGATGGTGAGCCCAGATTCCGCAAAGTGGCTTGAAGCCATGAAATCTGAGATATGATCCATGTATAAGAACAAAGTATGGACTTTGGTTGACTTGCCTGATGATCGGCAAGCAATTGAGAATAAATGGATCTTCAAGAGGAAGACGGACGTTGATAGTAGTGTTACTATCTACAAAGCTAGAATTGTCGCAAAAGGTTTTTCGACAAGTTCAAGGTGTTGACTACGATGAGAGTTTCTCACTCGTATCTATGCTCGAGTCTGTCCGAATCATGTTAGTAATTGCCACATTTTATGAAATCTGGCAAAAGGATAAACAAAACTGCATTCCTTAATGGATTTATTAAAGAAGAGTTGTATATGATGCAACAGAAGGTTTTGTCAATCCGAAAGGGGCTAACAAAATGTGCAAGCTCCAGCGATCCATCTGTGGATTGGTGCAAGCATCTCGGAATTGGAATATACGCCTTGATGAGTTGATCAAAGCATATAGTTTTATACAGACTTGCGGTGAAGCCTGTATTTACAAGAAAGTGAGTGGGAGCACTACAGCATTTCTGATAAGTATATGTGAATGACATATTGTTGATCAGAAATAATGTAGAATTATTCTGTAAAGCATAAAGGAGTGTTTGAAAGGAGTTTTTTCAAAGAAAGACTTCGGTAAAGCTACTTACATATTGAGCTTCAAGATCTATAGAGATAGATCAAGACGCTTGATAAGTTTTTCAATAAGTACATACCTTGACAAGATTTTGAAGTAGTTCAAAATGGAACAGTCAAAGAAAAAGTTTCTTGCCTGTGTTATAAGGTGTGAAGTTGAGTAAAGACTCAAAGCCCGACCACGGCAGAAGATAGAAAGAGAATGAAAGTCATTCCCTATGCCTCATTCATAGGTTCTATAAAGTATGCCATGCTATGTACCAGATCTATTGTATACCCTACACTGATTTGGCAAGGGAGTACAATAGTGATCTAGGAGTAGATCACTGGACAACGGTCAGAATTATCCTTAGTGAAATAAGGATATGTTTCTCGATTATGGACGTGACAAAAAGGTTCGTCGTAAAGGGTTACGTCGATGCAAGTTTTTGACACTGATCCAGATGAATCTAAAGTCTCAATCTGGATACATATTGAAAGTGGGAGCAATTAGCTGGAGTAGCTCCGTGTAGAGCATTGTAGACATAGAACTTGCAAAATACTTATGGATCTGAATGTGACAGACCCGTTGACTAAAATTATCTCACAAGCAAAACATGATCACACCTTAGTACTCTTTGGGTGTTAATCACATAGATATGTGAACTAGATTACTGACTCTAGTAAACCCTTTTGAGTGTTGGTCACATGACGATGTGAACTATGGGTGTTAATCACATGGTGATGTGAACTATAGCTGTTAAATCACATGGCGATGTGAACTAGATTATTGACTCTAGTGCAAGTGGGAGACTGAAGGAAATATGCCCTAGAGGCAATAATAAAGTTATTATTTATTTCCTTATATCATGATAAATGTTTATTATTCATGCTAGAATTGTATTAACCGGAAACATAATACATGTGTGAATACATAGACCAACAGAGTGTCACTAGTATGCCTCTACTAGACTAGCTCGTTAATCAAAGATGGTTATGTTTCCTAACCATGAACAAAGAGTTGTTATTTGATTAACGAGGTCACATCATTAGTTGAATGATCTGATTGACATGACCCATTCCATTAGCTTAGCACCCGATCGTTTAGTATGTTGCTATTGCTTTCTTCATGACTTATACATGTTCCTATAACTATGAGATTATGCAACTCCCGTTTACCGGAGGAACACTTTGGGTACTACCAAACGTCACAACGTAACTGGGTGATTATAAAGGAGTACTACAGGTGTCTCCAATGGTAGATGTTGGGTTGGCGTATTTCAAGATTAGGGTTTGTCACTCCGATTGTCGGAGAGGTATCTCTGGGCCCTCTCGGTAATACACATCACATAAGCCTTGCAAGCATAATAACTAAGATGTTAGTTATGAGATGATGTATTACGGAACGAGTAAAGAGACTTGCCAGTAACGAGATTGAACTAGGTATTGGATACCGACGATCGAATCTCGGGCAAGTAACATACCGATGACAAAGGGAACAACGTATGTTGTTATGCGGTCTGATCGATAAAGATCTTCGTAGAATATGTAGGAGCCAATATGGGCATCCAGGTCCCGCTATTGGTTATTGACCGGAGACGTGTCTCGGTCATGTCTACATTGTTCTCGAACCGTAGGCTCCGCACGCTTAACGTTACGATGACAGTTATTATGAGTTTATGCATTTTGATGTACCGAAGGTTGTTCGGAGTCCCGGATGAGATCACGGACATGACAAGGAGTCTCGAAATGGTCGAGACATA
Source organism: Triticum monococcum (assembly GCA_034509565.1). Lineage (NCBI taxonomy): Eukaryota > Viridiplantae > Streptophyta > Magnoliopsida > Poales > Poaceae > Triticum > Triticum monococcum. Next base: position 74,854,394 of record CM067843.1, read on the forward strand.
AAGATTGATATATTGGAAGCCTATGTTTGGACATCGGAAGTGTTCCGAGTGAAATCGGGATTTTACCGGAATACCGGGAGGGTTACCGGAACCCCCCGGGAGGCTAATGGGCCTATTGGGCCTTAGTGGAAAAGAGAGAAGAGGCAGCCCACAAGCTGGCCGGCGCCCCCCCCTTCCCCAAGTCCTAGTAGGACTAGGAGAAGTGGGCCGGCCCCCTCTCTCTCTCCTTTCCCCCTTGAGTCCTAGTTGGAATAGGATTGGAGGGGAGGAGTCCTACTCCCGGTGGGAGTAGGACTCCCCCTGCGCCTCCTCTCTCTTGGCCGGCCAGCCCCCCTTCCTCCAACCTTTATATACGGGGGCAGGGGACACCCCATGACACACAAGTTGATCCTTGAGATCGTTCCTTAGCCGTGTGCGGTGCCCCCTGCCACCAAATTCCACCTCGATCATACCGTTACAGTGCTTAGGCGAAGCCCTGCGTCGGTAGTACATCAAGATCGTCACCACGCCGTCGTGCTGACGGAACTCTTCCTCGACGCTTTGCTGGATCGGAGCCCGAGGAACGTCATCGAGCTGAACGTGTGCTAAGAACTCGGAGGTGCCGGAGTAACGGTGCTTGGATCGGTCGGATCAGGAAGAAGACGTACGACTACTTCCTCTACGTTGTGTGATCGCTTCCGCAGTCGGTCTGCGTTGGTACGTAGACAACACTCTCCCCTCTCGTTGCTGTGCATCATCATGATCTTGCATGTGCGTAGAATTTTTTTTGAAATTACTGCGTTCCCCAACAGTGGTATCAGAGCCTAGGTTTTATGGTTTGATGTTATATGCACGAGTAGAACACAAGTGAGTTGTGGGCGATACAAGTCATACTTTCTACCAGCATGTCATACTTTGGTTCGGCGGTATTGTTGGTTGAGACGATCCGGACCAACCTTACGCATACTCTTATGCGAGACCGGTTCCCTCGACGTGCTTTGCACACAGATGGCTTGCGGAAGACTGTCTCTCCAACTTTAGTTGAACCAAGTGTGACTACGCCCGGTCCTTGAGAAGGTTAAAACGGAGTCTATTTGACGAACTATCGTTGTGGTTTTGATGCGTAGGTGAGATGCGTTCTTACTTAAGCCCGTAGCAGCCACGTAAAACTTGCAACAACAAAGTAGAGGACGTCTAACTTGTTTTTGCAGGGTATGTTGTGATGTGATATGGTCAAGGCATGATGCTGATTTTATTGTATGAGATGATCATGTTTTGTAACCGAGTTATCGGCAACTGGCAGGAGCCATATGGTTGTCGCTTTATTGTATGCAATGCAATCGCGATGTAATGCTTTAGTTTATTGCTAAACGGTAGTGATAGTCGTGGAAGCATAAGATCGGCGAGACGACAACGTTGCTATGATGGAGATCAAGGTGGCGCGCCGGTGACGATGGTGATCATGACGGTGCTTCGGAGATGGAGATCACAAAGCACAAGATGATGATGGCCATATCATATCACTTATATTGATTGCATGTGATGTTTATCCTTTTATGCATCTTATCTTGCTTTGATTGACGGTAGCATTATAAGATGATCTCTCACTAAATTATCAAGAAGTGTTCTCCCTGAGTATGCACCGTTGCAAAAGTTCTTCGTGCTGAGACACCACGTGATGATCGGGTGTGATAGGCTCTACGTTCAAATACAACGGGTGCAAAACAGTTGCACACGCGGAATACTCAGGTTATACTTGACGAGCCAAGCATATACAGATATGGCCTCGGAACACGGAGACCGAAAGGTCGAGCGTGAATCATATAGTAGATATGATCAACATATTGATGTTCACCATTGAAAACTACTCCATCTCACGTGATGATCGGTTATGGTTTAGTTGATTTGGATCACGTGATCACTTAGAGGATTAGAGGGATGTCTATCTAAGTGGGAGTTCTTAAGTAAATTAACTGAACTTAAAAATTATCATGAACTTAGTACCTGATAGTATCTTGCTTGTTTATGTTGATTGTAGATAGATGGCTCGTGCTGTTGTTCCGTTGAATTTTAATGCGTTCCTTGAGAAAGCAAAGTTGAAAGATGATGGTAGCAATTACACGGACTGGGTCCGTAACCTGAGGATTATCCTCATTGCTGCACAGAAGAATTACGTCCTGGAAGCACCGCTAAGTGCCAGGCCTGCTGCAAGAGCAACACCAGAAGTTATGAACGTCTGGCAGAGCAAAGCTGATGACTACTCAATAGTTCAGTGTGCCATGCTTTACGGCTTAGAACCGGGACTTCAACGACGTTTTGAACGTCATGGAGCATATGAGATGTTCCAGGAGTTGAAGTTAATATTTCAAGCAAATGCCCGGATTGAGAGATATGAAGTCTCCAATAAGTTCTATAGCTGCAAGATGGAGGAGAACAGTTCTGTCAGTGAGCATATACTCAAAATGTCTGGGTATAATAATCACTTGATTCAATTGGGAGTTACACTTCCGGATGATTGCGTCATTGACAGAATTCTCCAATCACTGCCACCAAGCTACAAGAGCTTTGTGATGAACTATAATATGCAAGGGATGAACAAGACTATTCCCGAGCTCTTCGCTATGCTGAAAGCTGCGGAGGTAGAAATCAAGAAGGAGCATCAAGTGTTGATGGTTAACAAAACCACTAGTTTCAAGAAAAAGGGCAAAGGGAAGAAGAAGGGGAACTTCAAAAAGAACGGCAAGCAAGTTGCTGCTCAAGAGAAGAAACCCAAGTCTGGACCTAAGCCTGAAACTGAGTGCTTCTACTGCAAGCAGACTGGTCACTGGAAGCGGAACTGCCCCAAGTATTTGGCGGATAAGAAGGATGGCAAGGTGAACAAAGGTATATGTGATATACATGTTATTGATGTGTACCTTACTAATGCTCGCAGTAGCACCTGGGTATTTGATACTGGTTCTGTTGCTAATATTTGCAACTCGAAACAGGGACTACAGAATAAGCGGACACTAGCAAAGGACGAGGTGATGATGCGCGTGGGAAACGGTTCCAAAGTCGATGTGATCGCGGTCGGCACGCTACCTCTACATCTACCTTCGGGATTAATATTAGACCTAAATAATTGTTATTTGGTGCCAGCGTTGAGCATGAACATTATATCTGGATCTTGTTTGATGCGAGACGGTTATTCATTTAAATCAGAGAATAATGGTTGTTCTATTTATATGAGTAATATCTTTTATGGTCATGCACCCTTGAAAAATGGTCTATTCTTATTGAATCTCGATAGTAGTAATACACATATTCATAATGTTGAAGCCAAAAGATGCAGAGTTGATAATGATAGTGCAACTTATTTGTGGCACTGCCGTTTAGGTCATATCGGTGTAAAGCGCATGAAGAAACTCCATACTGATGGGCTTTTGGAACCACTTGATTATGAATCACTTGGTACTTGCGAACCGTGCCTCATGGGCAAGATGACTAAAACACCGTTCTCCGGCACTATGGAGAGAGCAACAGATTTATTGGAAATCATACATACCGATGTATGTGGTCCGATGAATATTGAGGCTCGTGGCGGATATCGTTATTTTCTCACCTTCACAGATGATTTAAGCAGATATGGGTATATCTACTTAATGAAACATAAGTCTGAAACATTTGAAAAGTTCAAGGAATTTCAGAGTGAAGTTGAAAATCATCGTAACAAGAAAATAAAGTTTCTACGATCTGATCGTGGAGGAGAATATTTGAGTTACGAGTTTGGTGTACATTTGAAAAATTGTGGAATAGTTTCGCAACTCACGCCGCCCGGAACACCACAACGTAATGGTGTGTCCGAACGTCGTAATCGTACTTTACTAGATATGGTGCGATCTATGATGTCTCTTACTGATTTACCGCTATCATTTTGGGGTTATGCTTTAGAGACGGCCGCATTCACGTTAAATAGGGCACCATCTAAATCCGTTGAGACGACGCCTTATGAACTATGGTTTGGCAAGAAACCAAAGTTGTCGTTTCTTAAAGTTTGGGGCTGCGATGCTTATGTGAAAAAGCTTCAACCTGATAAGCTCGAACCCAAATCGGAGAAGTGTGTCTTCATAGGATATCCAAAGGAAACTATTGGATACACCTTCTATCACAGATCCGAAGGCAAGACTTTTGTTGCTAAAAATTCGGAAACTTTCTGGAGAAGGAGTTTCTCTCGAAAGAAGTGAGTAGGAGGAAAGTAGAACTTGACAAGGTAACTGTACCTGCTCCCTTATTGGAAAGTAGCACATCACAGAAAACTGTTTCTGTGACACCTACACCAGTTAGTGAGGAAGCTAATGATGATGATCATGAAACTTCAGAACAAGATACTACTGAACCTCGTAGATCAACCAGAGTAAGATCCGCGCCAGAGTGGTACGGTAATCCTTTTCTGGAAGTCATGCTACTAGATCATGATGAACCTACGAACTATGAAGAAGCGATGGTGAGCCCAGATTCCGCAAAGTGGCTTGAAGCCATGAAATCTGAGATATGATCCATGTATAAGAACAAAGTATGGACTTTGGTTGACTTGCCTGATGATCGACAAGCAATTGAGAATAAATGGATCTTCAAGAGGAAGACGGACGTTGATAGTAGTGTTACTATCTACAAAGCTAGAATTGTCGCAAAAGGTTTTTCGACAAGTTCAAGGTGTTGACTACGATGAGAGTTTCTCACTCGTATCTATGCTCGAGTCTGTCCGAATCATGTTAGTAATTGCCACATTTTATGAAATCTGGCAAAAGGATAAACAAAACTGCATTCCTTAATGGATTTATTAAAGAAGAGTTGTATATGATGCAACAGAAGGTTTTGTCAATCCGAAAGGGGCTAACAAAATGTGCAAGCTCCAGCGATCCATCTGTGGACTGGTGCAAGCATCTCGGAATTGGAATATACGCCTTGATGAGTTGATCAAAGCATATAGTTTTATACAGACTTGCGGTGAAGCCTGTATTTACAAGAAAGTGAGTGGGAGCACTACAGCATTTCTGATAAGTATATGTGAATGACATATTGTTGATCAGAAATAATGTAGAATTATTCTGTAAAGCATAAAGGAGTGTTTGAAAGGAGTTTTTCAAAGAAAGACTTCGGTAAAGCTACTTACATATTGAGCTTCAAGATCTATAGAGATAGATCAAGACGCCTGATAAGTTTTTCAATAAGTACATACCTTGACAAGATTTTGAAGTAGTTCAAAATGGAACAGTCAAAGAAAAAGTTTCTTGCCTGTGTTATAAGGTGTGAAGTTGAGTAAAGACTCAAAGCCCGACCACGGCAGAAGATAGAAAGAGAATGAAAGTCATTCCCTATGCCTCATTCATAGGTTCTATAAAGTATGCCATGCTATGTACCAGATCTATTGTATACCCTACACTGATTTGGCAAGGGAGTACAATAGTGATCTAGGAGTAGATCACTGGACAACGGTCAGAATTATCCTTAGTGAAATAAGGATATGTTTCTCGATTATGGACGTGACAAAAAGGTTCGTCGTAAAGGGTTACGTCGATGCAAGTTTTTGACACTGATCCAGATGAATCTAAAGTCTCAATCTGGATACATATTGAAAGTGGGAGCAATTAGCTGGAGTAGCTCCGTGTAGAGCATTGTAGACATAGAACTTGCAAAATACTTATGGATCTGAATGTGACAGACCCGTTGACTAAAATTATCTCACAAGCAAAACATGATCACACCTTAGTACTCTTTGGGTGTTAATCACATAGATATGTGAACTAGATTACTGACTCTAGTAAACCCTTTTGAGTGTTGGTCACATGACGATGTGAACTATGGGTGTTAATCACATGGTGATGTGAACTATAGCTGTTAAATCACATGGCGATGTGAACTAGATTATTGACTCTAGTGCAAGTGGGAGACTGAAGGAAATATGCCCTAGAGGCAATAATAAAGTTATTATTTATTTCCTTATATCATGATAAATGTTTATTATTCATGCTAGAATTGTATTAACCGGAAACATAATACATGTGTGAATACATAGACCAACAGAGTGTCACTAGTATGCCTCTACTAGACTAGCTCGTTAATCAAAGATGGTTATGTTTCCTAACCATGAACAAAGAGTTGTTATTTGATTAACGAGGTCACATCATTAGTTGAATGATCTGATTGACATGACCCATTCCATTAGCTTAGCACCCGATCGTTTAGTATGTTGCTATTGCTTTCTTCATGACTTATACATGTTCCTATAACTATGAGATTATGCAACTCCCGTTTACCGGAGGAACACTTTGGGTACTACCAAACGTCACAACGTAACTGGGTGATTATAAAGGAGTACTACAGGTGTCTCCAATGGTAGATGTTGGGTTGGCGTATTTCAAGATTAGGGTTTGTCACTCCGATTGTCGGAGAGGTATCTCTGGGCCCTCTCGGTAATACACATCACATAAGCCTTGCAAGCATAATAACTAAGATGTTAGTTATGAGATGATGTATTACGGAACGAGTAAAGAGACTTGCCAGTAACGAGATTGAACTAGGTATTGGATACCGACGATCGAATCTCGGGCAAGTAACATACCGATGACAAAGGGAACAACGTATGTTGTTATGCGGTCTGACCGATAAAGATCTTCGTAGAATATGTAGGAGCCAATATGGGCATCCAGGTCCCGCTATTGGTTATTGACCGGAGACGTGTCTCGGTCATGTCTACATTGTTCTCGAACCGTAGGGTCCGCACGCTTAACGTTACGATGACAGTTATTATGAGTTTATGCATTTTGATGTACCGAAGGTTGTTCGGAGTCCCGGATGAGATCACGGACATGACAAGGAGTCTCGAAATGGTCGAGACATAAAGATTGATATATTGGAAGCCTATGTTTGGACATCGGAAGTGTTCCGAGTGAAATCGGGATTTTACCGGAATACCGGGAGGGTTACCGGAACCCCCCGGGAGGCTAATGGGCCTATTGGGCCTTAGTGGAAAAGAGAGAAGAGGCAGCCCACAAGCTGGCCGGCGCCCCCCCCCTTCCCCAAGTCCTAGTAGGACTAGGAGAAGTGGGCCGGCCCCCTCTCTCTCTCCTTTCCCCCTTGAGTCCTAGTTGGAATAGGATTGGAGGGGAGGAGTCCTACTCCCGGTGGGAGTAGGACTCCCCCTGCGCCTCCTCTCTCTTGGCCGGCCAGCCCCCCTTCCTCCAACCTTTATATACGGGGGCAGGGGACACCCCATGACACACAAGTTGATCCTTGAGATCGTTCCTTAGCCGTGTGCGGTGCCCCCTGCCACCAAATTCCACCTCGATCATACCGTTACAGTGCTTAGGCGAAGCCCTGCGTCGGTAGTACATCAAGATCGTCACCACGCCGTCGTGCTGACGGAACTCTTCCTCGACGCTTTGCTGGATCGGAGCCCGAGGAACGTCATCGAGCTGAACGTGTGCTAAGAACTCGGAGGTGCCGGAGTAACGGTGCTTGGATCGGTCGGATCAGGAAGAAGACGTACGACTACTTCCTCTATGTTGTGTGATCGCTTCCGCAGTCGGTCTGCGTTGGTACGTAGACAACACTCTCCCCTCTCGTTGCTGTGCATCATCATGATCTTGCATGTGCGTAGGAATTTTTTTGAAATTACTGCGTTCCCCAACAGTGGTATCCGAGCCTAGGTTTTATGGTTTGATGTTATTTGCATGAGTAGAACACAAGTGAGTTGTGGGCGATACAAGTCATACTGCCTACCAGCATGTCATACTTTGGTTCGGCGGTATTGTTGGTTGAGACGATCCGGACCAACCTTACGCATACTCTTATGCGAGACCGGTTCCCTCGACGTGCTTTGCACACAGATGGCTTGCGGAAGACTGTCTCTCCAACTTTAGTTGAACCAAGTGTGACTACGCCCGGTCCTTGAGAAGGTTAAAACGGAGCCTATTTGACGAACTATCGTTGTGGTTTTGATGCGTAGGTGAGATGCGTTCTTACTTAAGCCCGTAGCAGCCACGTAAAACTTGCAACAACAAAGTAGAGGACGTCTAACTTGTTTTTGCAGGGTATGTTGTGATGTGATATGGTCAAGGCATGATGCTGATTTTATTGTATGAGATGATCATGTTTTGTAACCGAGTTATCGGCAACTGGCAGGAGCCATATGGTTGTCGCTTTATTGTATGCAATGCAATCGCGATGTAATGCTTTAGTTTATTGCTAAACGGTAGTGATAGTCGTGGAAGCATAAGATCGGCGAGACGACAACGTTGCTATGATGGAGATCAAGGTGGCGCGCCGGTGACGATGGTGATCATGACGGTGCTTCGGAGATGGAGATCACAAAGCACAAGATGATGATGGCCATATCATATCACTTATATTGATTGCATGTGATGTTTATCCTTTTATGCATCTTATCTTGCTTTGATTGACGGTAGCATTATAAGATGATCTCTCACTAAATTATCAAGAAGTGTTCTCCCTGAGTATGCACCGTTGCAAAAGTTCTTCGTGCTGAGACACCACGTGATGATCGGGTGTGATAGGCTCTACGTTCAAATACAACGGGTGCAAAACAGTTGCACACGCGGAATACTCAGGTTATACTTGACGAGCCAAGCATATACAGATATGGCCTCGGAACACGGAGACCGAAAGGTCGAGCGTGAATCATATAGTAGATATGATCAACATAACGATGTTCACCATTGAAAACTACTCCATCTCACGTGATGATCGGTTATGGTTTAGTTGATTTGGATCACGTGATCACTTAGAGGATTAGAGGGATGTCTATCTAAGTGGGAGTTCCTAAGTAATTTAATTAACTGAACTTAAACTTATCATGAACTTAGTCCTGGTAGTATTTTGCAAATTATGTTGTAGATCAATAGCTCGCGTTGTTGCTTCCCTGTGTTTATTTTGATATGTTCCTAGAGAAAATTGTGTTGAAAGATGTTAGTAGCAATGATGCGGATTGGATCCGTGATCTGAGGTTTATCCTCATTGCTGCACAGAAGAATTACGTCCTGGAAGCACCGCTGAGTGCCAGGCCTGCTGCAAGAGCAACACCAGAAGTTATGAACGTCTGGCAGAGCAAAGCTGATGACTACTCAATAGTTCAGTGTGCCATGCTTTACGGCTTAGAACCGGGACTTCAACGACGTTTTGAACGTCATGGAGCATATGAGATGTTCCAGGAGTTGAAGTTAATATTTCAAGCAAATGCCCGGATTGAGAGATATGAAGTCTCCAATAAGTTCTATAGCTGCAAGATGGAGGAGAACAGTTCTGTCAGTGAGCATATACTCAAAATGTCTGGGTATAATAATCACTTGATTCAATTGGGAGTTACACTTCCGGATGATTGCGTCATTGACAGAATTCTCCAATGACTGCCACCAAGCTACAAGAGCTTTGTGATGAACTATAATATGCAAGGGATGAACAAGACTATTCCCGAGCTCTTCGCTACGCTGAAAGCTGCGGAGGTAGAAATCAAGAAGGAGCATCAAGTGTTGATGGTTAACAAAACCACTAGTTTCAAGAAAAAGGGCAAAGGGAAGAAGAAGGGGAACTTCAAAAAGAACGGCAAGCAAGTTGCTGCTCAAGAGAAGAAACCCAAGTCTGGACCTAAGCCTGAAACTGAGTGCTTCTACTGCAAGCAGACTGGTCACTGGAAGCGGAACTGCCCCAAGTATTTGGCGGATAAGAAGGATGGCAAGGTGAACAAAGGTATATGTGATATACATGTTATTGATGTGTACCTTACTAATGCTCGCAGTAGCACCTGGGTATTTGATACTGGTTCTGTTGCTAATATTTGCAACTCGAAACAGGGACTACAGAATAAGCGGACACTAGCAAAGGACGAGGTGATGATGCGCGTGGGAAACGGTTCCAAAGTCGATGTGATCGCGGTCGGCACGCTACCTCTACATCTACCTTCGGGATTAATATTAGACCTAAATAATTGTTATTTGGTGCCAGCGTTGAGCATGAACATTATATCTGGATCTTGTTTGATGCGAGACGGTTATTCATTTAAATCAGAGAATAATGGTTGTTCTATTTATATGAGTAATATCTTTTATGGTCATGCACCCTTGAAAAGTGGTCTATTCTTATTGAATCTCGATAGTAGTAATACACATATTCATAATGTTGAAGCCAAAAGATGCAGAGTTGATAATGATAGTGCAACTTATTTGTGGCACTGCCGTTTAGGTCATATCGGTGTAAAGCGCATGAAGAAACTCCATAATGATGGGCTTTTGGAACCACTTGATTATGAATCACTTGGTACTTGCGAACCGTGCCTCATGGGCAAGATGACTAAAACACCGTTCTCCGGCACTATGGAGAGAGCAACAGATTTATTGGAAATCATACATACCGATGTATGTGGTCCGATGAATATTGAGGCTCGTGGCGGATATCGTTATTTTCTCACCTTCACAGATGATTTAAGCAGATATGGGTATATCTACTTAATGAAACATAAGTCTGAAACATTTGAAAAGTTCAAGGAATTTCAGAGTGAAGTTGAAAATCATCGTAACAAGAAAATAAAGTTTCTACGATCTGATCGTGGAGGAGAATATTTGAGTTACGAGTTTGGTGTACATTTGAAAAATTGTGGAATAGTTTCGCAACTCACGCCACCCGGAACACCACAACGTAATGGTGTGTCCGAACGTCGTAATCGTACTTTACTAGATATGGTGCGATCTATGATGTCTCTTACTGATTTACCGCTATCATTTTGGGGTTATGCTTTAGAGACGGCCGCATTCACGTTAAATAGGGCACCATCTAAATCCGTCGAGACGACACCGTGTGAACTATGGTTTGGCAAGAAACCTAAGCTATCGTTTCTTAAAGTTTGGGGTTGCGATGCTTATATGAAAAGGTTTCATCCTGATAAGCTCAAACTCAAATCGGAGAAGTGCGTCTTCATAGGATATCCAAAGGAAACTATTGGATACACCTTCTATCACAGATCCGAAGGCAAGACTTTTGTTGCTAAAAAATTCGGAAACTTTCTGGAGAAGGAGTTTCTCTCGAAAGAAGTGAGTAGGAGGAAAGTAGAACTTGACGAGGTAACTGTACCTGCTCCCTTGTTGGAAAGTAGCACATCACAGAAAACTGTTTCTGTGACACCTACACCAGTTAGTGAGGAAGCTAATGATGATGATCATGAAACTTCAGAACAAGATACTACTGAACCTCGTAGATCAACCAGAGTAAGATCCGCGCCAGAGTGGTACGGTAATCCTTTTCTGGAAGTCATGCTACTAGATCATGATGAACCTACGAACTATGAAGAAGCGATGGTGAGCCCAGATTCCGCAAAGTGGCTTGAAGCCATGAAATCTGAGATATGATCCATGTATAAGAACAAAGTATGGACTTTGGTTGACTTGCCTGATGATCGGCAAGCAATTGAGAATAAATGGATCTTCAAGAGGAAGACGGACGTTGATAGTAGTGTTACTATCTACAAAGCTAGAATTGTCGCAAAAGGTTTTTCGACAAGTTCAAGGTGTTGACTACGATGAGAGTTTCTCACTCGTATCTATGCTCGAGTCTGTCCGAATCATGTTAGTAATTGCCACATTTTATGAAATCTGGCAAAAGGATAAACAAAACTGCATTCCTTAATGGATTTATTAAAGAAGAGTTGTATATGATGCAACAGATGGTTTTGTCAATCCGAAAGGGGCTAACAAAATGTGCAAGCTCCAGCGATCCATCTGTGGACTGGTGCAAGCATCTCGGAATTGGAATATACGCCTTGATGAGTTGATCAAAGCATATAGTTTTATACAGACTTGCGGTGAAGCCTGTATTTACAAGAAAGTGAGTGGGAGCACTACAGCAATTCTGATAAGTATATGTGAATGACATATTGTTGATCGGAAATAATGTAGAATTATTCTGTAAAGCATAAAGGAGTGTTTGAAAGGAGTTTTTCAAAGAAAGACTTCGGTGAAGCTGCTTACATATTGAGCTTCAAGATCTATAGAGATAGATCAAGACGCTTGATAAGTTTTTTCAATGAATACAAACCTTGACAAGATTTTGAAGTAGTTCAAAATGGAGCAGTCAAAGAAAAAGTTCTTGCCTGTATTACAAGGTGTGAAGTTGAGTAAGACTCAAAGCCCGACCACGGCAGAAGATAGAAAGAGAATGAAAGTCATTCCCTATGCCTTGGCCATAGGTTCTATAAAGTATGTCATGCTGTATACCAGATCTATTGTATACCCTGCACTGATTTGGCAAGGGAGTACAATAGTGATCTAGGAGTAGATCACTGGACAACGGTCAGAATTATCCTTAGTGAAATAAGGATATGTTTCTCGATTATGGACATGACAAAAAGGTTCGTCGTAAAGGGTTACGTCGATGCAAGTTTTTGACACTGATCCAGATGAATCTAAAGTCTCAATCTGGATACATATTGAAAGTGGGAGCAATTAGCTGGAGTAGCTCCGTGTAGAGCATTGTAGACATAGAACTTGCAAAATACTTATGGATCTGAATGTGACAGACCCGTTGACTAAAATTATCTCACAAGCAAAACATGATCACACCTTAGTACTCTTTGGGTGTTAATCACATAGATATGTGAACTAGATTACTGACTCTAGTAAACCCTTTTGAGTGTTGGTCACATGACGATGTGAACTATGGGTGTTAATCACATGGTGATGTGAACTATAGCTGTTAAATCACATGGTGATGTGAACTAGATTATTGACTCTAGTGCAAGTGGGAGACTGAAGGAAATATGCCCTAGAGGCAATAATAAAGTTATTATTTATTTCCTTATATCATGATAAATGTTTATTATTCATGCTAGAATTGTATTAACCGGAAACATAATACATGTGTGAATACATAGACCAACAGAGTGTCACTAGTATGCCTCTACTAGACTAGCTCGTTAATCAAAGATGGTTATGTTTCCTAACCATGAACAAAGAGTTGTTATTTGATTAACGAGGTCACATCATTAGTTGAATGATCTGATTGACATGACCCATTCCATTAGCTTAGCACCCGATCGTTTAGTATGTTGCTATTGCTTTCTTCATGACTTATACATGTTCCTATAACTATGAGATTATGCAACTCCCGTTTACCGGAGGAACACTTTGGGTACTACCAAACGTCACAACGTAACTGGGTGATTATAAAGGAGTACTACAGGTGTCTCCAATGGTAGATGTTGGGTTGGCGTATTTCAAGATTAGGGTTTGTCACTCCGATTGTCGGAGAGGTATCTCTGGGCCCTCTCGGTAATACACATCACATAAGCCTTGCAAGCATAATAACTAAGATGTTAGTTATGAGATGATGTATTACGGAATGAGTAAAGAGACTTGCCAGTAACGAGATTGAACTAGGTATTGGATACCGACGATCGAATCTCGGGCAAGTAACATACCGATGACAAAGGGAACAACGTATGTTGTTATGCGGTCTGACCGATAAAGATCTTCGTAGAATATGTAGGAGCCAATATGGGCATCCAGGTCCCGCTATTGGTTATTGACCGGAGACATGTCTCGGTCATGTCTACATTGTTCTCGAACCGTAGGGTCCGCACGCTTAACGTTACGATGACAGTTATTATGAGTTTATGCATTTTGATGTACCGAAGGTTGTTCGGAGTCCCGGATGAGATCACGGACATGACGAGGAGTCTCGAAATGGTCGAGACGTAAAGATTGATATATTGGAAGCCTATGTTTGGACATCGGAAGTGTTCCGGGTGAAATCGGGATTTTACCGGATTACCGGGAGGGTTACCGGAACCCCCCGGGAGCCAAATGGGCCAACATGGGCCTTAGTGGAAAGGTGAGAGGGCAGCCCACATAGGGCTGCGCCTCCCCCCATCTCCCTAGTCCTATTAGGACTAGGAGAGGGGCCGGCCACCTCTCTCTCTCTCCCCTTTGAAGGTTTCCTAGTTGGACTAGGATTGGAGGGGGGAGTCCTACTCCCGGTAGGAGTAGGACTCCTCCTGCGCCTACACCTCTTTGGCTGGCCAGCCCCCCTTCCTCCAACCTTTATATACGGGGGCAGGGGACACCCCAAGACACACAAGTTGATTCTTGAGATCGTTCCTTAGCCGTGTGCGGTGCCCCCTGCCACCAAATTCCACCTCGATCATACCGTTACAGTGCTTAGGCGAAGCCCTGCGTCGGTAGTACATCAAGATCGTCACCACGCCGTCGTGCTGACGGAACTCTTCCTCGACGCTTTGCTGGATCGGAGCCCGAGGAACGTCATCGAGCTGAACGTGTGCTAAGAACTCGGAGGTGCCGGAGTAACGGTGCTTGGATCGGTCGGATCAGGAAGAAGACGTACGACTACTTCCTCTACGTTGTGTGATCGCTTCCGCAGTCGGTCTGCGTTGGTACGTAGACAACACTCTCCCCTCTCGTTGCTGTGCATCACCATGATCTTGCGTGTGCGTAGGAAAATTTTCGAAATTACTGCGTTCCCCAACAATTATCTTGTTTTTTCATAGTCATATTGGGTGGTGGAATAAGTGTTTTTTAGTCAGCTAACGTTGAATGTTTGGGTGGTGAAATAAGTGTTTTCTTTAGTCAGCTAACACTGTAATGCTTGTATGTTCTGTAAATTATCAATCTTGATTTTTCTGAAGAGCATAGGAAGAGTTGCACAACCATATTTTCATAGTTGCATATTGACTACGATGTAGTTGGTCGGGGTTGTTGTCAAAGTTGCACATCCTACTGGTAGGGAGTTACTTAAGTCGATCTATTTTTGCTAGTCACATTTTTTGTTGGCATCTGCAGTATTGTAGTTGCACATATAGTAGTTCTCAGTTGGATATGACCATTGAAAACTTGTACAACACTATTGTAAACTGGAAGCATGTCGTCCTATAAGTAGGCCTCATCGCCCACCTTTTTTGGAACTAGGCAGGTCCCCTTATCCAAGTTGTTTTAACTGACTTGCCAACCAAGTAGTATAATTATTTGCAGGTGGCAATTTTTTCGCTCACCCAGGTAGGAATTCATGTGCAACTTTCTTGAGTTGCCAACTTCATATTAAGAGTAGCCATTTTTTTCGTTTTTTCTGCCCATGTGCAACTTGTTAATTTAAGTTTGCCAACTTCATATGTAAATGTAGCCTACCCTACCCTAATTTTGTCTCCCCCTGTGCAATTTTGTTAATTTTGACTAATATGTCTGTTCTTTTCTGTTTTGTAGAGACAAAATGGTTGGTGAAGGAGATGTGCCTGGCAGTAAAACAGAGGTTCATATTTCCTTTTTCTTTTATCCTACGACCATTTATTATGCTCTTTTCTTTTACCCTCTCGGCAGTTCAATCTTTATTGTTCATTGTAGGGTTCTCCAAATAGGACCTCTCGGCGGAACTCAAAACGGGCTGCTAAGCGGCAACGACGTGGCGCTGATAATGACAGGGATGGAGAGGATGATGATGTGTCCGAGAGAGTACCTAAATGAGCTGGCATCCTCAGGCTTTTAGTTGCACAAGAGTACCTGATTAGTTGGCATCCTTAGCATTTCTAGTTTCACAATACCATCCAACTAGTTGGCATCCTCAGTCTTGCTGTAGTTGCATTGACACCCTCAACGTTTTCTTCTAGAAGCCTAAAACCTGAATGTGCAATTTTTTGATTGGTCATGCAAGTGTTGAATATTTCTTTTCCCAAGAGTATCTAATTAATTGGCAGCCTCAAGATTTATAGTTGCACAAGAATATTCAATTAGTTGGCATCCTCAACATTTCTACTTGCACAAACAGTATCCAACTAATTGACATCCAAAGCCTTTTTAGTTGCACAAGAGTAACTATTTTTTAGTCCTATCTTCAAATTTTTTAGGGTTGCCCATGAGTATCTAATGACTTGGCACCCTCAGCCTTTCTAGTTCCACAGGAGTATTTAATTAGTTGGCATATAGAGCATTTTCTAGTGACACAATAGCATCTAACTAGTTGACATCCTCAGCCTTTCTAGATGCACAAGAGTAACTATTTAGTTGTCATCCTCTGCATTTGGTAGTTGCACAACTAACATAATATAAAGTTGGCATCGTCAACCGTTTTCTCCAGTTTTTCTGAAGAACAACAAATATTTTGTATGTAGTGTTAACTAATCACCTTTTGGTACCTTTTGTTTGCAACACCTCAAGTGACCACATCGGAATGTGATCACCTTTGGCACCTTTTGTTTGCAAAACCTCAAGTGATCACGTTGGAATGTGATCACCTTTGGCACCTTTTTTGATGACAAGAAATAGAATTTCATCTTCTTTTCTGTTTCACTTTTAGTATATAGAACATATTCCCCCTATTGCAATTTGTGTGAGACAAGACTATTTGTACACTTGTTTTTAATATTGCTCTTGTGTTTTTCTAGTCTGGTTTCTTTGCTGCACACATTTACATCAAAAGTTGGCTTCGGATACAAGTTTAGTTGCACAATTATATGTTTATATTTGCACAGACAACAAATACAATCTTTTTTAGTTTCATCTAGTTTATGTGTTGGTTGCAGATAGGATGAAT
The DNA here is from genome assembly GCA_034509565.1 of Triticum monococcum. Taxonomy (NCBI): domain Eukaryota; kingdom Viridiplantae; phylum Streptophyta; class Magnoliopsida; order Poales; family Poaceae; genus Triticum; species Triticum monococcum. The sequence continues at coordinate 74,870,954 of CM067843.1, forward strand.
GTAGTGTCTGTGCAAATAGAAGCCCATATTTGTGCCAACTAAACATGGATCCAAAACCATCTTTTTCTGCAATGTGTGCAATCAACAACCAAAAGACTACTCTACCCATAAAGAAATATAAGAGCATTTAGATCACTAACACTCTTATATTTCTTTACAAAGGGAGTAGAACAGATGGACTCTAGTCTGGGCTGTTTGGTTGCACACATTTGCATAAAAAAGTTGGCTTGGACCAATGCTTAGTTGCACAAATATCTTCCTTTTGCAGAAACAACATACTCAGTCCATCTTTCTAGTCTGGGATGTTTTTTGTTTTGCACACATGCTGCAAGAAAGTAGGTTTTGGATCAATGGCTTAGTTGCACAAATATGTGCTTCTTTTTGCATAAACAGTACACCAACCCATCTTTCTAGTGTGGGTTGTTTGTTGCGCACATTTTGCGGGAAAGTTGTCCTTGGATTAATGCTTAGTGTGCACATATATTTACTCTTTTATAGTTTTGGCCGTTGGTTGCACACATTGTAGGAAAAGTTGGCTTGGATCCATGATTTAGTTGCACAAATATGGACTTCTATTTGCACAGACACTACATCCACTCCATGTTTCTAATCTGGGCTGTTTGTTGCACATTTTTTTTGCAAAACTACTCCCTTGTGCCTATTTGCACACATCCAGGCAGAAGTTGGTTTTGCTACCGGTTCTAGTTGCACAGAGTGGTGTTTAATTACACAGACATCAGATTATTGTTGCTACCCCCTCCAATTATGGAGAAGACCAGTGGCAAATGCAGAGGCAAAGGGGAAGGGAAAGTGAAGAAGGTAGGATCTGGAGCCAGAAGGGAACTTGCCTTGATTTATGTTGCGTCGTACGCCTCTCTCCTCCCTCTTGTTACCACTTCAGTTCTTGCCAAAAAATTCACCTTGTTTGGTTTGCCATGGCAGCTCTGTAGGTTTTTGGATCCAGGATGGGATCCCCTTTCTTTAATGGAGAAGAAGGAGATGCCCTGGAGGAGGAAGTGTGGGTGAGGGACGCGTGGGAGGCTTCTGGAGGGTAGTGGGGTCAAGTGATAGCGACCGGGCATTGGGTTTATGTTTCTGTTGTGACGCCCCGAGTCCAATGTGCCAGGTGTCGTCTAGTTATTCGCCGTCGTTGCCATGTAATTCGCTTGCGTGTTGCATCCTTGCCATGTCATCATATGCATTGCTTCATCATGTTTTCAAAACTTGCATCCATCCCAGTCACCCAGCTATCTCTGTTGTCTGTTCTGAGCCCAACCACACTCGCACGTGCCCGCAGCACGTCCGAAATATTATTTTATAAGTGGCTGGAAAATGTTCTCGGAATGAGTTGAAAGTTGGCATGCAGTCTTGTTATAGTGTAGGTAGACCGCCTGCCAAATTTCGTCGCATTCGGAGTCCGTTTGATAGCCCAACCGTTAAACATACAACCGCAATATAGTCGGTTTATTCGTCGGATGTTTCAGTACCCGAAACTGCCGCCGGGCCTCTCCTTCTTTTCTCTCCTCTCAGCCCAAGGCCTCTCTCCATAGCCCACTACCATCCTCTAGGTCCAACCTACCCCTCCTTGCGTCCGAAACCGTCTGATCGTGATCGGAGGGCTCCGAAACCCCTAATCCTAGCCCCCTTTCTATAAATAGACCCCCATCTTGTCTATTTTGGAATCCTAGCCTAGCCCCTACCCCCATCTTGTCAATTTCCACGCCCGGCCACCCTTGCCCCACCACTTATCACCGCCAAATCCACCCAGCCGCCGTCCCGGCAAACCCCCGCACGCAACCTCACCTTCTAGCACCCGCCACAGCCACTCAGGCGCCGCCACGTGCCCCCTGGTAGCCTCCAACCGCCGCGGCCCGCGGAGCCCGCGCAAGGCCCGCCCGGGCCCGGAGCCACGCCCGGAGCCTCCCGCTCGATCCCGATCTGGATCAAGGACTTCATCGCTCGCAGCTCCCATCGCACCTCACCGACCCCGCCATCGGAGACCTCGTCGCCGTCGAGCTCTGGCAGTGGACCCCCCAGGTCGGACCCCGCCGCCCTACTCCTCCTTCCCTGCCGTCAAGCTACCGGATCTAGATGCCCCACCGTCATCCTGCCCGTTCCCGGCATCCCCGCCGTCCTCGCGCCTCGTCGGAGACCCAGCAGCAGCCGGTGGCGCCACCGCCATGCCCCGGCTCGGGGACGAGCAGAGGGGCTCGTCCCGCTCGCCTGCTCGTGGTCGCGTTGACCGTGGGTCAGCGCATGGGCCGGCCTCCTCTCCAGCCGCGGTCCAGCACCGCCTCCAACCGCCTGATCCGCCCACCTACCTGGGCTGAGCCCCTCTGGTGAGCTCCCCTACTGTCGGTCCTTGGCCCATTTGCTTCTACGCCATCCGACGCTCGTGAGCGCACGCTAATATGTTGCGCTTGCTCTTGTTCCAGCCCAATCTATTTTTTCCTGTCTGCGAATTTGTCTATTTAACCAGTGAGTTATAGATTTACAGAAAAAACCCCTAGCTTCATGCATTTAACAACTCACAAACCATGCATCTTATGTAAAATCTTTAAATATGTAAAATGCTTAGAAGTTTGCCTACTTTCATATTCTGCATCTTTCATCCATGTTAAAAAATGTTTAAAATGTTGTTTGTTTAAATTTGCTCCTATGCCATGTTAAAATGATTTGTTTCATAACTAAATAACCGTAGCTCCAAATTTAATAAACTTTATATGTAAATGGGGTGGAAAATGCATAGTTTAACATGGTGGCATTACTTTGCATGTTTAATAACTCTAAAATATGGTTTAAAGCAGAACAATACCAAATTCAAAATATGCATATGGGGTTTTTCTGGAAGTGTTGTTTATTGTTCCGGCCTCATTTAAACTTGCCTAGATAGGTAGCTTTATTATGCCTCACCTCTTGCCATGTTTAACAACATTTAATATTGTTGTGTACATAAACGGGAGAGAGCTAAATAATTAAATGTGGTGTTTCTTCAATATGCAACTCGTTGCATATTGAGCTCCACTTAATTTGTAGTATTGTTTGTTGCACTCTGCCATGCCTCTTTAAACCGGACATGCATCATACTTGATTGTGCATCATGCCATGTTTATGTGATGGTTGTTTACCATGTTGTTTGCTTCTTTCCGGTTGCGCTTCTCCTTGATAGTTCCAATTACATTGTGATTGTGAGGATCCGTTCGACTACATTGGTTCGTCTTCTTCATGGACTCGGTCTTCTTCCTAGCGGGATTTTAGGCAAGATGACCGTCACCTTTGATATCACTACTGTCTTTGCTATGCTAGTTGTTTCGATGCTATCGCTATGTCGCGCTACCTACCACTTGTTCTTCGAGCCTCCCAAATTGCCATGATAGCCTCTAACCTTTTCACCCTTCCTAGCAAACCGTTGTTTGGCTATGTTACCAGTTTACTCAGCCCCTCTTATAGCATTGCTAATTGCAGGTTGTTGTTGGGGAATGTAGTAATTTCAAAAATTTTCCTACGCACACGTAAGATCATGGTGATGTATAGCAACGAAGGGGAGAGTCTGATCTACGTACCCTTGTAGATCACAACGGAAGCGTTGACACAACGTAGAGGAAGTAGTCGTACGTTTTCTTCCCGGTCCGACCGATCCAAGCACCGTTACTCCGGCACCTCCGAGTTCTTAGCACACGTTCAGCTCGATGACGTTCCTCGGGCTCCGATCCAGCAAAGCGTCGAGGAAGAGTTCCGTCAGCACGACGGCGTGGTGACGATCTTGATGTACTACCGACGCAGGGCTTCGCCTAAGCACTGCAACGGTATGATCGAGGTGGAATTTGGTGGCAGGGGGCACCGCACACGGCTAAGGAATGATCTCAAGGATCAACTTGTGTGTCTATGGGGTGCCCCCTGCCCCTGTATATAAAGGATGGAGGAGGAGGAGGCCGGCCAAGGCAAAGGTGCGGCCAGGATAGGGAGTCCTACTAGGACTCCAAGTCCTAGTAGGAGTCCACCAAAAGGGGAGGAAGGGAGAAGGAATAGGAGGAGAAGGAGAGGTGGCCGGCCCCCTTTTCCCTAGTCCAATTCGGACCAAAGGGGAGGGGGGGGGGCGCAGCAGCCTTTTCCTCTTCCCACTAAAGCCCATCAAGGCCCATTACTTCTCCCGTAACTACCCGGTACTCCGAAAATACCCGAATCACTCGGAACCTTTCCGATGTCCGAATATAGTCGTCCAATATATCGATCTTTACGTCTCGACCATTTCGAGACTCCTCGTCATGTCCCCGATCTCATCCGGGACTCCGAACTCCTTCGGTACATCACTACTCATAAACTCATAATATAACTGTCATCGAAACCTTAAGCGTGCGGACCCTACGGTTCGAGAACAATGTAGACATGACCGAGACACGTCTCCGGTCAATAACCAATAGCGGGACCTGGATGCCCATATTGGCTCCTACATATTCTACGAAGATCTTTATCGGTCAGACCGCATAACAACATACGTTGTTCCCTTTGTCATCGGTATGTTACTTGCCCGAGATTCGATCGTCGGTATCCAATACCTAGTTCAATCTCGTTACCGGCAAGTCTCTTTACTCGTTCCGTAATACATCATCTCACAACTAACATATTAGTTGCAGTGCTTGCAAGGCTTATGTGATGTGCATTACCGAGAGGGCCCAGAGATACCTCTCCGACATTCGGAGTGACAAATCCTAATCTCGAAATACGCCAACCCAACATCTACCTTTGGAGACACCTGTAGTACTCCTTTATAATCACCCAGTTACGTTGTGACGTTTGGTAGCACCCAAAGTGTTCCTCCGGTAAACGGGAGTTGCATAATCTCATAGTCATAGGAACATGTATAAGTCATGAAGAATAGCAACAGCAACATACTAAACGATCGGGTGCTAAGCTAATGGAATGGGTCATGTCAATCAGATCATTCAACTAATGATGTGACCTTGTTAATCAAATAACAACTCTTTTGTCCATGGTTAGGAAACATAACCATCTTTGATTAACGAGCTAGTCAAGTAGAGGCATACTAGTGACACTCTGTTTGTCTATGTATTCACACATGTATTGTGTTTCCGGTTAATACAATTCTAGCATGAATAATAAACATTTATCATGATATAAGGAAATAAATAATAACTTTATTATTGCCTCTAGGGCATATTTCCTTCAGTCTCCCACTTGCACTAGAGTCAATAATCTAGTTCACATCGCCATGTGATTTAACAGCAATAGTTCACATCACCATGTGATTAACACCCATAGTTCACATCGTCATGTGACCAACACTCAAAGGGTTTACTAGAGTCAGTAATCTAGTTCACATATCTATGTGATTAACACCCAAAGAGTACTAAGGTGTGATCATGTTTTGCTTGTGAGATAATTTTAGTCAACGGGTCTGTCACATTCAGATCCGTAAGTATTTTGCAAGTTCTATGTCTACAATGCTCTACACGGAGCTACTCTAGCTAATTGCTCCCACTTTCAATATGTATCCAGATTGAGACTTTAGATTCATCTGGATCAGTGTCAAAAACTTGCATCGACGTAACCCTTTACGACAAACCTTTTTTGTCACGTCCATAATCGAGAAACATATCCTTATTTCACTAAGGATAATTCTGACCGCTGTCCAGTGATCTACTCCTAGATCACTATTATACTCCCTTGCCAAATCAATGCAGGGTATACAATAGATCTAGTATACAGCATGACATACTTTATAGAACCTATGGCCAAGGCATAGGGAATGACTTTCATTCTCTTTCTATCTTTTGCCGTGGTCGGGCTTTGAGTCTTACTCAACTTCACACCTTGTAATACAGGCAAGAACTCTTTCTTTGACTGCTCCATTTTGAACTACTTCAAAATCTTGTCAAGGTATGTACTCATTGAAAAAACTTATCAAGCGTCTTGATCTATCTCTATAGATCTTGAAGCTCAATATGTAAGCAGCTTCACCGAAGTCTTTCTTTGAAAAACTCCTTTCAAACACTCCTTTATGCTTTACAGAATAATTCTACATTATTCCCGATCAACAATATGTCATTCACATATACTTATCAGAAATGCTGTAGTGCTCCCACTCACTTTCTTGTAAATACAGGCTTCACCGCAAGTCTGTATAAAACTATATGCTTTGATCAACTCATCAAAGCGTATATTCCAACTCCGAGATGCTTGCACCAGTTCATAAATGGATCGCTGGAGCTTGCACACTTTGTTAGCTCCCTTTGGATCGACAAAACCTTCCGGTTGCATCATATACAACTCTTCTTTAATAAATCTATTAAGGAATGCAGTTTTGTTTATCCATTTGCCAGATTTCATAAAATGCGGCAATTACTAACATGATTCGGACAGACTTAAGCATAGATACGAGTGAGAGAATCTCATCGTAGTCAACACCTTGAACTTGTCGAAAACCTTTTGCGACAATTCTAGCTTTGTAGATAATAACATTACTATCAGCGTCCGTCTTCCTCTTGAAGATCCATTTATTCTCAATTGCTTGCCGATCATCGGGCAAGTCAACCAAAGTCCAAACTTTGTTCTCATACATGGATCATATCTCAGATTTCATGGCCTCAAACCATTTCGCGGAATCTGGGCTCATCATCGCTTCCTCATAGTTCGTAGGTTTGTCATGGTCAAGTAACATGACCTCCAGAACAGGATTACCGTACCACTCTGGGGCGGATCTCACTCTGGTTTACCTACGAGATTCGGTAGTAACTTGATCCGAAGTTTCATGATCATTATCTTTAGCTTCCTCACTAATTGGTGTAGGAGTCACAAGAACAGATTTCTGTGATGAACTACTTTCCAATAAAGGAGAAGGTACAATTACCTTATCAAGTTCTACTTTCCTCCCACTCACTTCTTTCGAGAGAAACTCCTTCTCTAGAAAGTATCCATTATAAGCAATGAATGTCTTGCCTTAGGATCTGTGATAGAAGGTGTACCCAACAGTCTCCTTTTGGGTATCCTATGAAGACATATTTCTCCGATTTGTTTTGAGCTTATCAGGATGAAACTTTTTCACATAAGCATCACAACCCCAAACTTTAAGAAACGACTACTTTGGTTTCTTGCTAAACCACAGTTCAGATTGTGTCGTCTCAACGGACTTAGATGGTGCCCCTTTTTAACGTGAATGCAGCTGTCTCTAATGCATAACCCCAAAACGATAGTGGTAGATCGGTAAGAGACATCATAGATCGCACTATATCTAATAAAGTACGGTTATGACGTTCGGACACACCATTACACTATGGTGTTCCTTGTGGCGTGAGTAGTGAAACTATTTCACATTGTTTTTAACTGAAGGCCAAACTCGTAACTCAAATACTCTTCTCTACGATCAGATCATAGAAACTTTATTTTCTTGTTACGATGATTTTTCACTTCACTCTGAAATTCTTTGAACTTTTCAAATGTTTCAGACTTATGTTTCATCAAGTAGATATACTCATATCTTCTCAAATCATCTGTGAAGATCAGAAAATAATGATACCTGTCGCGAGCCTCAATATTCATCGGACCACATACATCAGTATGTATGATTTCCAACAAATCTTTTCTCGCTCCATTGTTCCGGAGAATGGCGTTTTAGTCATCTTGCCCAAAAGGCATGGTTCGCAAGCATCAAGTGATTCATAATCAAGTGATTCCGAAAGCCCATCAGCATGGAGTTTCTTCATGCGCTTTATACCAATATGACCTAAACAACAGTGCCACAAATAAGTTGCACTATCATTATTAACTTTGCATCTTTTGGTTTCAATATTATGAATATGTGTATTATTAAGATCGAGATCCAATGAACTATTTTCATTGGGTGTGTAACCATATAAGGTTTTATTCATATAAACAGAACAACAATTTATTCTTTTACTTAAATGAATAACTGTATTACAATAAACATGATCAAATCATATTCATGCTAAACACAAACACCAAATAACACTTATTTAGTTTCAACACTAATCCCGAAAGTATAGGGGAGTGTGCGATGATGATCATATCAATCTTGGAACTACTTCCAACACACATCATCACTTCACCCTTAACTAGTCTCTGTTTATTCTGCAACTCCCGTTTCGAGTTACTGATCTTAGCAACTGAACTAGTATCAAATACTGAGGGTTTGCTATAAACACTAGTAAAGTACACATCAATAACATGTATATCAAATATACTTATGTTCACTTTGCCATCCTTCTTATCCGCCAATCACTTGGGGTAGTTCCGCTTCCAGTGACCAGTCCCTTTGCAGTAGAAGCACTTAGTGTCAGGCTTAGGATCAGACTTGGGCTTCTTCACTTGAGCAGCAACTTGCTTGCCGTTCTTCTTGAAGTTCCCCTTCTTTCCTTTGCCCTTTTTCTTGAAACTAGTGGTCTTGTCAACCATCAACACTTGATGTTTTTCTTTGATTTCTACCTTCGTTGATTTCAGCATCACGAAGAGCTTGGGAGTTGTCTCCGTTATCCCTTGCATATTATAGTTCATCACGAAGTTCTACTAACTTAGTGATGGTGACTAGAGAATTCTGTCAATCACTATCTTATCTGGAAGATTAACTCCCACTTGATTCAAGCGATTGTAGTACCCAGACAATCTGAGCACATGCTCACTAGTTGAGCGATTCTCCTCCATCTTTTAGCTATAGAACTTGTTGGAGACTTCATATCTCTCAACTCGGGTATTTGCTTGAAATATTAACTTCAACTCCTGGAACATCTCATATGGTCCATGACGTTCAAAACGTCTTTGAAGTCCCGATTCTAAGATGTTAAGTATGGTGCACTAAACTATCAAGTAGTCATCATATTGAGCTAGCCAAACGTTCATAACGTCTGCATCTGCTCCTGCAATAGGTCTATCACCTAGTGGTGCATCAAGGACATAATTCTTCTGTGCAGCAATGAGGATAATCCTCAGATCACGGATCCAATCCGCATCATTGCTACTAACATCTTTCAATACAATTTTCTCTAGGAACATATCAAAATAAACACAGGGAAGCAACAACGCGAGCTATTGATCTACAACATAATTTGCAAAATACTACCAGGACTAAGTTCATGATAAATTTAAGTTCAATTTAATCATATTACTTAAGTACTCCCACTTAGATAGACATCCCTCTAATCCTCTAAGTGATCACGTGATCCAAATCAACTAAACCATGTCCGATCATCACGTGAGATGGAGTAGTTTCATTGGTGAACATCACTATGTTGATCATATCTACTATATGATTCACGCTCGACCTTTCGGTCTCTGTGTTCCGAGGCCATATCTGTATATGCTTGGCTCATCAAGTATAACCTGAGTATTCCGCGTGTGCAACTGTTTTGCACCCGTTGTATTTGAACGTAGAGCCTATCACACCCGATCATCACGTGGTGTCTCAGCACGAAGAACTTTCGCAACGGTGCATACTCAGGGAGAACACTTCTTGATAATTTAGTGAGAGATCATCTTATAATGCTACCGTCAATCAAAGCAAGATAAGATGCATAAAAGATAAACATCACATGCAATCAATATAAGTGATATGATATGGCCATCATCATCTTGTGCTTGTGATCTCCATCTCCGAAGCACCGTCATGATCACCATCGTCACCGGCGCGACACCTTGATCTCCATCGTAGCATCGTTGTCGTCTCGCCAATCTTATGCTTCCACGACTATCACTACCGCTTAGTAATAAAGTAAAGCATTACATCGCGATTGCATTGCATACAATAAAGCGACAACCATATGGCTCCTGCCAGTTGCCGATAACTTGGTTACAAAACATGATCATCTCATACAATAAAATCAGCATCATGCCTTGACCATATCACATCACAACATACCCTGCAAAAACAAGTTAGACGTCCTCTACTTTGTTGTTGCAAGTTTTACGTGGCTGCTACGGGCTTAAGCAAGAACTCATCTCACCTACGCATCAAAATCACAACGATAGTTTGTCAAATAGACTCTGTTTTAACCTTCTCAAGGACCGGGCGTAGCCACACTTGGTTCAACTAAAGTTGGAGAGACAGTCGCCCGCAAGCCATCTATGTGCAAAGCACGTCGAGGGAACCGGTCTCGCGTAAGCGTACGCATAAGGTTGGTTCGGGTCGTCTCGTCCAACAATACCGCCGAACCAAAGTATGACATGCTGGTAGGCAGTATGACTTGTATCGCCCACAACTCACTTGTGTTCTACTCGTGCAAATAACATCAAACCATAAAACCTAGGCTCGGATGCCACTGTTGGGGAACGTAGTAATTTCAAAAATTTTCCTACGCACACGTAAGATCATGGTGATGTATAGCAACGAAGGGGAGAGTCTGATCTACGTACCCTTGTAGATCACAACGGAAGCGTTGACACAATGTAGAGGAAGTAGTCGTACGTTTTCTTCCCGGTCCGACCGATCCAAGCACCGTTACTCCGGCACCTCCGAGTTCTTAGCACACATTCAGCTCGATGACGTTCCTCGGGCTCCGATCCAGCAAAGCGTCGAGGAAGAGTTCCGTCAGCACGACGGCGTGGTGACGATCTTGATGTACTACCGACGCAGGGCTTCGCCTAAGCACTGCAACGGTATGATCGAGGTGGAATTTGGTGGCAGGGGGCACCGCACATGGCTAAGGAACGATCTCAAGGATCAACTTGTGTGTCTATGGGGTGCCCCCTGCCCCTGTATATAAAGGATGGAGGAGGAGGAGGCCGACCAAGGCAAAGGTGCGGCCAGGATAGGGAGTCCTACTAGGACTCCAAGTCCTAGTAGGAGTCCACCAAAAGGGGAGGAAGGGAGAAGGAATAGGAGGAGAAGGAGAGGTGGCCGGGCCCCTTTTCCCTAGTCCAATTCGGACCAAAGGGGAGGGGGGGCGCAGCAGCCTTTTCCTCTTCCCACTAAAGCCCATCAAGGCCCATTACTTCTCCCGTAACTACCCGGTACTCCGAAAATACCCGAATCACTTGGAACCTTTCCGATGTCCGAATATAGTCGTCCAATATATCGATCTTTATGTCTCGACCATTTCGAGACTCCTCGTCATGTCCCCGATCTCATCCGGGACTCCGAACTCCTTCGGTACATCAATACTCATAAACTCATAATATAACTGTCATCGAAACCTTAAGCGTGCGGACCCTACGGTTCGAGAACAATGTAGACATGACCGAGACACGTCTCCGGTCAATAACCAATAGCGGGACCTGGATGCCCATATTGGCTCCTACATATTCTATGAAGATCTTTATCGGTCAGACCGCATAACAACATACGTTGTTCCCTTTGTCATCGGTATGTTACTTGCCCGAGATTCGATCGTCGGTATCCAATACCTAGTTCAATCTCGTTACCGGCAAGTCTCTTTACTCGTTCCGTAATACATCATCTCACAACTAACATATTAGTTGCAGTGCTTGCAAGGCTTATGTGATGTGCATTACCGAGAGGGCCCAGAGATACCTCTCCGACATTCGGAGTGACAAATCCTAATCTCGAAATACGCCAACCCAACATCTACCTTTGGAGACACCTGTAGTACTCCTTTATAATCACCCAGTTACGTTGTGACGTTTGGTAGCACCCAAAGTGTTCCTCCGGTAAACGGGAGTTGCATAATCTCATAGTCATAGGAACATGTATAAGTCATAAAGAATAGCAACAGCAACATACTAAACGATCGGGTGCTAAGCTAATGGAATGGGTCATGTCAATCAGATCATTCAACTAATGATGTGACCTCGTTAATCAAATAACAACTCTTTTGTCCATGGTTAGGAAACATAACCATCTTTGATTAACGAGCTAGTCAAGTAGAGGCATACTAGTGACACTCTGTTTGTCTATGTATTCACACATGTATTATGTTTCCGGTTAATACAATTCTAGCATGAATAATAAACATTTATCATGATATAAGGAAATAAATAATAACTTTATTATTGCCTCTAGGGCATATTTCCTTCAGTTGTTCCATGTTGGGACATGGATATCATGGGATATCACAATATCTCTTATTTAATGAATGCATCTATATACTTGGTAAAGGGAGGAAGGCTCAGCCTTATGCCTGGTGTTTTGTTCCACTCTTGCTACCCTAGTTTCTGTCATACCGGTGTTATGTTCCTTGATTTTGCGTCCCTAACACGATGAGGGGTATGGGACCCTCTCAACGTTTCGCTTTGAATAAAACTCTTCCAGCAAGGCCCAACATTGGTTTTAACATTTGTCATAATAATACTTGAACCTAATAATTAATTGGCATAGGCCGTCATGAACCCGAGGATTTTTCTACATACAGGGGGCCAGTGCTGATGGTGTTGGTCCCAAACTAGAGCCACTTGCGGTGCCACCCCTTCTTCCGGGGTTTTCAGTTGCTGTACGTAGTGCTCATCCGGTCGTGGCCTGAGACGAGATACGCACGGCTACTATCAGGGTGTCGGCACGCCGGGAGGTCTTGCTGGACTTGTTTTACCTTTGTCGAAATGTCTTGTGCACCGGGATTCCGAGTCTGATTGGAGGATCCCGCGATGGAGGATTGTCTCCGCGGATCGTGAGCTTTTCATGGGCTAAGTTGGGACACCCCTGCAGGGTTTAAACTTTCGAGAGCCGTGCCCGCGGTTATGTGGCAGATGGGAATTTGTTAATATCCGGTTGTAGAGGACTCGAAGTAAACTCAATTAAAATACACCAACCGTGTGCGTAGCCGTGACTGTCTCTTTTCGGGTACGTTTGAGCAGAGAACACGGTTGTGTTATGTTTGAACGTAAGTAGTTCAGGATCACTTATTGATCATTACTAGTTTGCGACCGTTTGCGTATAGTTTCTCATCTTACTCTTGTACTCGTAAGTTAGCCACCATACACTGCTTAGTCGCTGCTGCAACCTCACCACCTTACCCCTTCCTTACCCCTTTAAGCTTTGCTAGTCTTGATACCCATGGTAATGGGATTGCTGAGTCCTCGTGGCTCACAGATTACTACACCAACAGTTGCAGGTACAGGTAATGCGATGTTCATGACGTGAGAGCGATGTTTGCTTGTGTTGGAGTTCTTCTTATGCTTCTTATTTGTTTAGGGGATAGGTTCCTAGCCGGCAGCCTGGGCTAGCAGGGTGGATGTCGTTTGAGCTTCTGTTTGTGTTTCATCTGTAGTCGGATGTCGTTCTATGTATGATGTATTGATGTATTCTTGTGGCATTGTATGCCTTTTGTATGTATCCCAAACATTATGTAATGGTACGATGTGATGGTATCCACCTTGCAATAGCGTGTCAATATGCGGTTCTATCCTAGGTGGGACCTTCGAGTCCTTTTAGGATAGTGTCGCATATTGGGCGTGACATCTGCTTTGCGGTTTTTGCGGGTTGGAAGGGTACTTTCCTTTTTTGGGAACTTGGGGACAGGAATTTTCCTTTTCTATCCGTCCGCTCATGAGGGTTTGATACGTCTCCAACGTATCTATAATTTTTTGCTTGTTCCATGCTGTTATATTATCAATCTTGGATGTTTTATAATCATTTTATAGTCATTTTATATCATTTTTTGGTACTAACCTATTGACATAGTGCCAAGTGCCAGTTGTTGTTTTTCCATGTTTTTTACATCATAGAAAATCAATATCAAATGGAGTCCAACTGCCACGAAACTTTACGGAGAATTTTTATGGGCCAGAAGGAACACAATGGGCCCTGGCTGCGCCTGGGGGTGCCCCGAGGGGAGCACAACCCACCAGGGCGCGCCTGGGCCTCCAGGCGTGCCCTGGTGGGTTGTGCCCACCTCGGGTACCCTTTGGACCGCCTCTTTGCTCTATAAATACCCCAATATTCCCAAAACTCTAGGGGAGTCGACGAAATATTCGTCCAGCCGCCGCAGAGTCCAAAACCACCAGATCCAATCTAGACACCATCTCGGATGGGGTTCACCACCTCCATTGATGCCTCTCCGATGATGCATGAGTAGTTCTTTGTAGACCTTCGGGTCCGTAGTTAGTAGCTAGATGGCTTCCTCTCTCTCTCTCTCTCTCTCTCTCTCTCTCTCTCTTGATTCTCAATACAATGGTCTCTTGGAGATCCATATGATGTAACTCTTTTGCGGTGTGTTTGTTGGGATCGATGAACTTTGAGTTTATGATCAGATCTATCTTTTTATATCCATGAAAGTATTTGAGTTTCTTTGATCTCTTTTATGCATGATATCTTATAGCCTCGTATTTCTTCTTCGATATTTGGGTTTTGTTTGGCCAACTTGATCTATTTATCTTGCAATGGGAAGAGGTGCTTTGTAGTGGGTTCGATCTTACGGTGCTTGATCCCAGTGACAGAAAGGGAACCGACACGTATGTATCGTTGCTACTAAGGATAAAATGATGGGGTCTATCTCTACATAGATAGATCTTGTCTACATCATGTCATCGTTCTTATTGCATTACTCCATTTCTCCATGAATTGAATACACTAGATGCATGCTAGATAGCGGCCGATGTGTGGAGTAATAGTAGTAGATGCAAGCAAGAGTCGGTCTAGTAATCTTGGACGTGATGCCTATGTAATGATCATTGCCTGGATATTGTCATGAGTATTTGAAGTTCTATTAATTACGCAACGGTAATTTATTCACCCATCGTTTGCTATTTTTCTTGAGAGAAGCCACTAGTGAATTCTACGGCCCCCGGGTCTCTTTCTCATATATTTGCCTTTGCAATCTATTTTTCTTTTGCATTTTTTCAGATATATTAATCCAAAACCCCAAAAATACCTTGCTGCAATTTATTCCTATTTATTTTACTCTGCGTTCGATCTATCAATCTATTACAAATTTACCTCACGTTTGTTTGCCTACTTGAGGCGCCGTACCCCGGAAGGGATTGACAGCCCCTTTAACACGTCGGGTTGTGAGGCTTTCTTATCTTTGTGCAGGGGCTGTTTACGTTGTGTTGATTGGTTATCCTACTGGTTCGATAACCTTGGTTTCATATCTGAGGAAAATACCTACCGTCGCTGTGCTGCATCATCCCTTCCTCTTTGGGGAAATACCGACGTAGCTTCAAGCGACATCAAAAGGAATTTCTGGTGCCATTGCCGGGGAGGATCTTCAACATATACCAGGTTCCTAATCACAAATCTCATCTCCTCGTAATTTACATTATTTGCCATTTGCCTCTCGTTTTCCTCTCCCCCAGTTCACAAAAATTTGTCGTTTTATTCGCCCCTCTTTTTCCCTTCGCCGTTTTCTTGCCAGATCTGTTTTTGTGTGTAATCTTGTTTGCCGTTATTATCGTTATGGATAGTTCTTCCTCTATTGCTTGTACTCCCGAGAGCGAGGTTCTTAATTTTAAACAAAGGGGAGGAGAAAATTTAAAGGATGCTTGGTATAGGATTTGCAATGCTCAGAATAGATCTATCCGTAAGCAATCTACCGTTGTTCTTCTTCGTTGTTTTTATGTTGGCATCACCACTTGGTATATTCATCCTTGATAGGATTACCGGTGGAAATTTCTTGATGTGTCCTTCTCTTGATGCTTTTAATGCTATGGGAAATTTAGTGGCTGACCACCTCTCATGATTAATGAAACAACTTTGACTCTTGAGCATGTTATGGAAAGACTAGATGCTATTGAAAAGAAAATGCTCACCGAAACCCCGCCCGTTTTTTCTTTTCTAATCTTGGTTTATTTCGTTAGATCGGTTTTATTTTAAGGGTTCGCTAATTAGCGAACGTTCACCCGTTAGTTTCTTATACCGAACGTGTTCGTTCGTTAGTCTCTTAGATTTTTTCTTTTTAGTTCTATTTTTCGTCCAGGGACCTATCCACGAATACTTTTCTCACAAATTAGTCCCTGAACTTCAAACCCTCGTTACTTTTTACTCGTTTATCCAAATCCAGTGAAACCAATGCCAAAATCTTCATCTTGTTCCCCTCTATCCAGATAATCAACTTTAACATGGCTTTGACAATCTAAAATTTGGTTTCAAGTATATTTGAATTTGAACTTCTTTTGATCGTAGTTTGAGTTTCGTACCTCCGATTCGATTGATTCTTTTTTGCAAATCGAAGCTCTTCACTTGAACTTTCAGTTTGGATCATTTCATTTGAGTTTACCTTTGAATCTTATGCTTGAGTGCTTATGTATGCTATTGTTTGTTCATGATAGAGTTTCCAGAGTGGGAGGCTTGCTACTACGAATCTCTATGATTTTTCGATCGTCAGCAAGGCAAGTAACACTTTGATCATATCCCTTTATTACCCCGTTTTTATGCATTAGTTACAACCGTCAAACATTGCATGAGTAGGTTTGATAACATGTGGGTATTGGGAAGTAGTTGATGAGGTAGAACCTATGGTCTTATATCAAACCCCGGGTATTTACTATGTATGCTTATACTGCTATGCTATGCTCGTAGACATGGTTTGGTTTGAGAGAATTCATGCAAGATGTGAGAGATTATTGTTAACTAAGGTTTAACTTAAGGTGGCTACTTTAATACACATCTAGGTGGATTGGTTTGTGGGCACCTGGGAATCCAGTGTTGTCCAAGGAGATCCCGGGGTATCCGTGTGATTTTCCTATGGTTTGCCACCCATGCTCAAATGGATCATTATGTTATTCATGCTAGAAACTTCCATGTGCAGCCACAAGCCATTATGGGCTTTGGCATAGTTGAGTATGTGGTGCGACCTCTTATAGTGGTAGACTAGCAGATGTAGGGGATGTAGGTGGTATTGTCTACCCGTCATAACGAGCTAACGCTTCTGAAAGACTGTGTCTCGGTCATCCGTTTCTCAAACATCATGTAGTGCGAGAAATCCAACGGAGGAGATCGAGTCTTGTGGGGAAAAGTGCACAAACCTCTGCAGAGTGTACAAACTAATCATGATTAGCCGTGTCCCCGGTTATGGACATTTTGAGTATCTGGTGCTTGAATTATTATGTTGATCTCATCACTCTACTTAATTAATTTTTTCGGGTTGTTAACTTTTAATTGGGATTGAGTTGGGGTTACTGTTGGGGGTTGCTGATCCCTCGCACACCTATGGGGATCGGCGGACCGAGCCCCTTTTGGTTCAGCAGGGGGCGGTGGATGCACAAAGAGCAGATCGAGGCGAACGCATGAGCGAGACGGTCGATTTACCCAGGTTCGGGCCGCACGGATGCGTAAAACCCTACTCCTGCTTTGGTGGTTGTATTGAGTTCTTGCTCGAGAGTGGCGAGTGCTACAATACACTCAAGCAGCTGGCGAGACCGAGCGTGAGAATGGCTGTCCTCCCCTCCTCTGTTGCGCATGGGCCTCCTTTTATATGTCTAAGGGGTCACCGACACGTGGCAACACAGGCGAGGGTAAAAATGTAAAAGGGGTGGTAGTTGGCGCCACCGCCTGCTACAGTCGTATCCTACCTAACCCTGACGGCAGGGGACAAGGGCATTAAATGCCCGTCTGTGTCACCTAGACGGCACAGAGAGGGACCGCTAGGAACGCCACCGTTTGCCACGATGGCTCTCTTGTCAGCGCTTGCTTGCCACCGCATGCCCCCGGCTGCACAGCCTCCCGCCACGTACGCCAGGAATGGTCCCAGGGCGGCACATTGGTGGGTGAGCTGGAGCACGGGCTGCGGGGTAGTAGCTTGTCGCGGCAAGCGCCTTGCCGCGGATGTTGTCTTGTCGCGTCCGGGAGCTTGTCGCTCACCGGGCCTTGTCAGGGCACGCAGTGCGCCGCAGCGAGCTTCTTGAGATGCTCCGGTTGGTCTTCCCGGCAAGCTCCTCTTGCCGGGGTCTCGTCTCCTTCCCGGCAAGCTCCTCTTGCCGGGGTCTTGTCTCCTTCCCGGCAAGCTCCTCTTGCCGGGGTCTCTGTGCTTCGAGTAGCCTTCCCGGCAAGCTCCTCTTGCCAGGGCCTTGGATACTTTGTTCTTGAATGGCTCCTAAAGGAACCATGGAGGGTCTTGGCGGTCACCCGGCAAGCCTTGCCGCGGGTCGCTGTGACTGCCCGTGCACAAGTTCGGGATACTAAGGTACCCCTACTTTAGTACACCGACAGGAGCCCCCGGGCCTGGGCCATACACGGTGCCGAGCGCTGTTGGGCCAGGCCCAAAACAGTGCACGGGCACGCGTGGCCTAGGTCACGCCGTATCTGACTCCGCACCCACCGCGCCCTCCCCAAACGGCACGCGTTGAATGCGGCGCCGTGCGTGACATGGGCGGCGTGCGCGGGGCTGCACCACGCGCGCATGCGTCACGTCGCGGTGAAAGGGGACGGTTGGCGCCCCCCCCATAAACGGAGGGAGGCGTGGAGGCGTGTTGGGCGGAATCGTGGGTAGTTGTTTATTCGTGACGGCAAAACGTCCGCCCCCCTCCCCTCCCTCTTTATAAGCAGAGGAAACAGGGGTACGGCGCCATCTGCCCGTTGCTGCTTCCAATCTCAAAACCTTCGCCGCTCCCCGTCTTCTCAGAGCAACAAGAGAGCAGTGCCCTGCTCCCCCATTACCACCCGCACCACCACCACCGTCGGCCTCCTCCACCACCTTCGCCATGGCTCCGAAGGGCGACAAGGGAAAAGCGGTGAAATCGTCCGAGGCGCAGCGGCTCGTGAAGATGCGGAGGGAGCGAGCCATCTTCCCCTCCAAGCTCGGCGCGAAGGCGTTGCGGGAGCGGTAATACCTGTTCTGGTCGGCGGAGACACGAGCCCACCCGCGGACCAGGGTGCTCCCGGCTGAAGCCCACACGAAGGCTCCGGACGGGTACCCTTTCTTTGCCGTGTTCTTCTACTTCGGGCTCTGCCCGCCTTTTTCCGAGTTCTTCTGTGATATTATGAACACATATGGCTTCTACCTCCTTGACTTCACCCCCAACGCCGTCCTCACCATGGCAGTTTTCGCACACCTTTGCGAAAACTTTGTCGGAGTCCACCCCAGTGTAGCTCTCTTCCGCCATTTCTTTATCCCTCGGGTCGAGAGAGGAGAGACTCTGTCCGGCGGAATCGCCTGGGTCTCAAGAGCCGGCAAGAAGGAATCTTATCTAGAGGGGGAGTTCTGCGGCAAGTGGGAGGAGTGGAGAGCAGATTGGTGCTGGATTATTGAGGAGAGCCCGCAGCCATTCACCGTCCGGCGCCAAGCAGCAGTAGTGCGCGGCAATGACTGGAGCGACTTGGCCCCGCAAGACAGCAAGCTAACGATTGCCGTCACCAGGATCCAGCGCCTTAGGCTTGCCGGACTCACCGTAGGTGCTATTGGCGCAGACTTCCTTCGCCGCCGCATTGCCCCTCTGCAGGAACGGGGAAGGCCTGCCTGGGAGTTCAAGAACGCGGCGGACATTATGAGGCTGCACCCAGGCCTCAACTATAATTTCACTGTCCTCGAGCACACTAGCATGCTGCAGGAGCTCTTCAAATATGATTCGGATCACCCCGAAGTCTTCAGGCTGCCGCAGGGCGTCGTCCCTTTGTGCAACAACTCTGCACTTGACCGCATCCGGGCGATGATGCCATTGTGCGACTCGCACGGAATCGAGCCGACTTGGCAAGAGCCCGCAGACGAGGTCGTGCAGCAGTTCTTCGACGACCTGGTGGAAGTGCCAATCCGCACCGACGAGAGGGACGGCCTCATCCGCGACACCACCGAGGCAGAGCTGGCGTACATAGCCACCAGGTTGGAAGAGGCAGCGGCAGCCGCCGCGGCAGGTGAATTTGGGTTTACTCTGGAGGAAGCGGCGGCAGAAGAGGAGAAAACCCGTGCCGAGCGAGACGAGTTCCTCGGCAAGAAAGAGCTCGCCCGGCAAGAGGAACTTGCCGGCAAGGAAGATCTTACCGGGGGCAGCGCCGAGCCGAGCGAGCCTGCCGGGGATGCGAGCAACTCGTTGGAGATCGACTCTTCCTCCACTTCGTCTTCTGATAGCCCGCCACCGGCTGCACCTCCGTCTCCGCCGAGAAGGCGTCTCCGCAAGGCCGGGGATGTAGCAAGGCGGCAGGCGGGCGGGCAGTCGCCGCGCCGCACGACGCGCTCCACCGCGGCAAGTACTGTTGCCGCGGGAGCGCCCCATGCTGCCGCTGCAACTGGAGCGGGATCTTCCCGGGCTGCCGCCTCTGCTCCCGCCAAGCGACCAAGGGAGCCTACCCCTCCACCTTCCCGCGCCAGCCGCGGGCCAGGTTTCGACTTCTCCGCGTTTAGCTCCGACGAGGAAGAAGATGAGGAGTAAGTTCTTCTCATTGTACTTGTAATTCTTTGATTTCCGCTGTTTTTGTCTTGTCTTGTTTCTCACTTGCCTTCCTCTGCATCTCTTCCTTTTCAGGACTCTGGCGCTGAGGGCGGCGAAGAGGGCCAGGGTGCCGGTGATCGTCATCGAGGACGAACCCACGGCATCAACAGGGGACGTGCCCGAGACGAGCCTGTCGGACCCGGCGGCTGATCTTCAGAGCAGCCCCCAGCGTAAGTGTTTTGTTTACTTCCCGCTGTTGGGCGCGCACGAAGATCCTTGCTATGCTGATATTTGTTTGTTGACTTGCGCAGGAGCAGAGCAGCCTCACCAGGGGAGCCTGGAGACCGCTCCCGAAGTGCCAAGGGGGAGCCCTCCGACGAGGGAGAGGTCTCCGGCAAGGGAGGAGCCCCCGGCGAGGGAGGAGACTCCGGCAAGGGAGGAGCCCCCGGCGAGGGAGGAGTCTCCGGCAAGGGAGGAGCCCCCGGCGAGGGAGGAGTCTCCGGCAAGGGAGGAGCCCCCGGCGAGGGAGGAGACTCCGGCAAGGGAGGAGCCCTCGGCACGACAAGGATCTCCGGCAAGGGACCGCGCCAGCGATCCCCCGGCGATGGAGACCGTAGCGGCAGGCCCTGGCATATGTAACTTCCTTGCCTCCAAACTCCCCTTGCTTCTTCGGCTTCTTGATCTCCCTCTTGGACTTTGCTCGAATTTTGCTTGAATCTTCTCCCCTCTTTCGGCCATCAGGTTCATCTGCTGCAGAGCCGATGGAGACGGAGGTCGCCGCCGAGGAAGCAGCCGGCGCCAGCGAGGAGGCTGCCAGGGCTGCCGCCGTGGATGCGGGCGGGGAGTCTGGCGGTCGTACCGACGACCCGGAGGCCACAGGAGCGCCAGGCGCTGCTCCGACCACCGACTCCTCCGCCGCTGCCGCTGCGGCAGGCTCCGAAGAGCCCCAGCCTGGCATCTACCAGAAGGCCGACGAGAACATCTTCATCAGCCTCCCTTGGGCGTCAAGCTCCAGGGCGCCGATCGAGGGGGAGACGCTTGACGGAGAGGTGCTTGCCTCTGTCGGGCTGAAGCTGGTTGACGCGCCGAGCAGCAGCAGCGATCCTGAAGAGGAGCGCCTGCTGCGGAAGCTAGTGGCGCTCTACCGCACCCGGCAGGCCAAGCTGGAGTCCCGCGAAGCACTTGTGGCAAAGGCTGGCGCTGATATCAAGAAGCGCGCAGAAGTGCTCCGAGGCGCCAACCAGGAAGCTCTCCGTTCCCTGGCAAGGGAGCGGGAGGAACTTGCTGAGGTGCAACAAGCCTTCCTCCTCGAGAAGGCCGACGCCGAAGAGCGCCAACGCCTTGCCGCGGAGAAGTTGTCTTCGCAGGAAGGTGACTTGGCGCAGCGGAAGGTGAACCTCGACAGCCACGAGGAGGAGCTTGCCGTGCGCGAGCAGGCAGTTGGCGGAGCCGTCAAGCGGGCCGAAGACGCCGCCACAGCTGCCGAGGCCGCCAAGGCTGAGCTGGAGCTGAAGGTGACGCCGCTGGAGGCGGACCTCAAGGCGAGCGGCGACGAGCTTGCCACGCTCAAGCTCGAGCGAGAGAGGGACGCCAACAGCTATTCGGAGCTGCAGGCCCTTTTTGCCGAGAAGGGCAAGGAACTGGACGCCGCCAAGAACTCCAACGCCGATCTCGAAGCGAAGCTGGCGGCCCTGACCAAATCTCTGGACGGCGCCAAGGAGCGGGAGACGGCCCTGAAGGAGGAGGTCAAGGCCGGCAAGGTGCTGCTGGCGAAGGCCACCGCCGCCCGGAAGACTTTGTCAGAGGATATGGAGCACTGGATGGAGGGTCTGGTGGACGTCGCCGCGGATGTCGACAAGGAGCTGGCGCAGTTGGGGATGGTGGATCTCGTGTACTCCTCCGACGAGAACCTCCAACCCAGCGCCAAGCTTACTCTGTTCTTCAAAGGCGTGGCGACGACGCTCCAGCGAATCCGGGAGCAGTTCCCAAAGCAGCTTGCCGACAAGTCGCGCAAGATCTGCGCGGGAGCTCTCCAGAAGGTGCTGATGAAGGTGGCCTTCCGCAACCCAGGCCTCCGCCTCAACAACGTCCTCTGAAGCCTGCCGCCAGATGCTGATCTGGAGGAGCTCAAGGCCCTTGTCGCACCTATCGTGGACAAGGTGAGCGGAATCAGGAGGGTCGAAGGCGACCGTGTAGACTAGGCCATTTATATTCTTCTTTCCTTGTCGCTGTCAATCATGTTATGGAAAACAGTCTGTTAGAGCTGCGACAAGTTATTCTGTAATATACTTCTATCTTGGGTAGTAATTGCTATGTTATTTCCTCTACTTGCTTCCTCCCCTTGTATGTTTTTACCCTACGCTTTTAGGGAACTTGCCGGTGCGGGCACCTTTGCCGCGAGCGCTGAGTGCGGAACATCAGCAGCGGAACTTCAGCAGCCTGCCGGCGGTGCTGCAACCGACAGGGAACCTCGTTGCGGAGCCAGTCGCAGCTTGCTTAAGTCGTTGAGCGGACTCGAAACGACAGTAAGGCAACTAGCTAGGAGTTGGTTCCCTGCCGGCGGTGCCGCAGCCGACAAGAAACCTTGTCGCAGAGCTAGTCGCGGCTCACTTAAGTTGTTGAGCGGACTCGAAACAACAGTAAGGGCGCGACTAGGTACGAGTTGGTTCCTCCGCGCACAGGTTTTCCATACAAGGGACGATCGCAAGAGGGAAGATAACTCTATAAATTTAATTGCTATGTTATTTCCTTTACTTGACTCCTTCCTTTGTATGTTTTTACCCTGCGCATATAGGGAACTTGCCGGCGCGGGCACGCTTGCCGCGAGTGCTGAGTGCGGAACGTCAGCGATCTGCGGGCGGTGCTGCGGCCGACAAGAAACCTTGTCGCGGAGCTAGCTGCAGCTCACTTAAGTTGTTGAGCAGACTCGAAACAACAGTAAGGGCGCAACTAGCTACGAGTCAGCTCCTCCGCGCCCAGGTTTCCCATACAAAGCACGGGCGTTCAAGGAAAATAACTTAAAAACTTAAGGGAAATCTGATTGCTCAAACTTTGGCACTTATCTTTTTCTGTTGTTTGCTTTCCCGGGGTATGTGCTGAGCACATAATCTTTATGCACGGGGTCTGCGCCCGGCTTTGTACAAAGGATTACATGCAATAGTGGCAAGACTTTGTACAAATGGGTGGTTGCCGGACAGGGTCCGACAACCGCGCCTCACGGGCAAAGCTTGCGAAGATGCGCAATATCCCAGGAGTTGCTCACTGGTACGCCATCTTCGGCCCCAAGGCGGACAGCGCCAAGCCTAGTGACTCGCTTCACCCGGTAAGGGCCTTCCCACTTCGGCGTTAACTTTGCGGCTATGATAGCGGCGCAAAGCTTGCTGGTAGCGAGCGGCTCGCACAGCAGCCTGAAGACGATCTTCCTCAAGGAGCAGCGCGTCATCTTGCCGCAGCTGCTCTTGCTCAAGCCCATCATAAGCGAGTACTCGAGGTGACCCGTATACGAGTTCCGTGGGGATAACTGCTTCTGCTCCACAGATTAGAGCAAAAGGTGTCTGGCCGGCGGCTCGATTTGGCGTCATTCTGATCGACCAAAGAACCACCGGCAGCTCCGCGCCAAAGCTTCTGCCGGAGAGGCAGGCGGCGGCAGCGAACGGTGCGAGGAACGAGATATGCTTGGACTTCTAACTGCGTTAGAAGGAGCAACATCTCGTCCAAGCGACCGCGCCACGTTCGCACCGGCATGTTGGCGCGCATGCTGATCCTGAGCACTCCGGGATCCGCCAGCTTGATCTTGGCCCAGCAGACGTATGGTACCGTGGGTACCATGACGCTGCTGGTCCCGCGCCTCCTGGGACGGGCGCGGTGCGTGTACGGACGCCGAGGTCTTGGAGTGCGCGCGGTCGTTGTGGGAGGCGACCGCACCGCCGACGTGCGGCGCAGCCTGGTCCAAGGACCAGGCTGCGCCACGAGTCTCCCCGTCGGCGCCCGCTCTCCCGCCGGTGCCCACCCCACCAGCCGTTCGCTCCGGCGATGGCGGGCTCGGCGCAGACGGAGCCACTGCCTCCGAAATCTTCTTCTTCGGCGGCATGTTGATGAAGACGATGAAGATTCGGCTCGTGCGAACGCCGGATCAGGTTCGCACAACCTCGACGCACCCCCTACCTGGCGCGCCAAGGATGTCGGGGGTTGCTGATCCCTCGCACACCTATGGGGATCGGCGGACCGAGCCCCTTTTGGTTCGGCAGGGGGCGGTGGATGCACAAAGAGCAGCTTAAGGCGAACACACGAGCGAGACGGTCGATTTACCCAGGTTTGGGCCGCACGGATGCGTAAAACCCTACTCCTGCTTTGGTGGTTGTACTGAGTTCTTGCTCGGGAGCGGCGAGTGCTACAGTACACTCAAGCAGCTGGCGAGACCGAGCGTGAGAATGGCTGTCCTCCCCTCCTCTGTTGCGCATGGGCCTCCTTTTATATGTCTAAGGGGTCACCGACACGTGGCAACACAGGCGAGGGTAAAAATGTAAAAGGGGTGGTAGTTGGCGCCACCGCCTGCTACAGTCGTATCCTACCTAACCCTGACGGCAGGGGACAAGGGCATTAAATGCCCGTCTGTGTCACCTAGACGGCACAGAGAGGGACCGCTAGGAACGCCACCGTTTGCCACGATGGCTCTCTTGTCAGCGCTTGCTTGCCACCGCATGCCCCCGGCTGCATAGCCTCCCGCCACATACGCCAGGAATGGTCCCAGGGCGACACATTGGTGGGTGAGTTGGAGCGCGGGCTGCGGGGTAGTAGCTTGCCGCGGATGTTGTCTTGTCGCGTCCGGGAGCTTGTCGCTCACCGGGCCTTGTCGGGGCGCGCAGTGCGCCACAGCGAGCTTCTTGAGATGCTCCGGTTGGTCTTCCCGGCAAGCTCCTCTTGCCGGGGTCTCGTCTCCTTCCCGGCAAGCTCCTCTTGCCGGGGTCTTGTCTCCTTCCCGGCAAGCTCCTCTTGCTGGGGTCTCTGTGCTTTGAGTAGCCTTCCCGGCAAGCTCCTCTTGCCGGGGCCTTGGATACTTTGTTCTTGAATGGCTCCTAAAGGAACCATGGAGGGTCTTGGCGGTCGCCCGTCAAGCCTTGCCGCGGGTCGCTATGACTGCCCATGCACAAGTTCGGGATACTAAGGTACCCCTACTTTAGTACACCGACAGTTACCTTCTCAATGTTTTTCAACCAACTTTGTAGTTAAATAAAATATATTCCGTTGTTGTAGGGAAAAACTAGCTTTATGCAAATGATAACCATAGAGCCTCCACCAGCCATATATGCATGTAGTTATAGTTGTTACTTGTTTATTGCTCTATAGTGTTATCTTGCCAGCATATTCCATGTGCTGACCTATACAGGCTGCAACGTATTATGTTGCAGAATTTTTAGACGAAGAGTAAGGTGCGCTAGGTCGTTGTCATGCACTCAGTTTTGCCGTGGAGTTGGATGGACTCTTCTACCTTTGAAGCTTCCGCTGTTATCTTATTAAGATGGCCTTCAACCATATTATTGTAATAAGTTCTCTTTTGAGACATTTGATGTAATAAGTGTGTGATTGAACTCTGTTATAAATCCTCGAGTGATGTGCGTGTAAGCAATATCGATCCAGGGATGACACTTAAGCATAGAGACTTGACCGTCTAACGTCGGGTCGCTACACTATCACCCAAGAAGATCCTAAAGGCTTTACTTGGCACAAACACTAATTAAAACACAAAAAACACGATCATAATAGTAGCATAATTGTGCAAACACTCAAGAATAGAAAGCAAAAGCAAAAATAAATTTTATTCATTGGGTTGCCTCCCAACAAGCGCTATAGTTTTACGCCCTTAGCTAGGCAGAAAGCAAGGATCTAACTTTTGTCATATTTGTTCAGCTCTTCATTCAAACACTTAGAATTCCTTAGAGATTTAGCATAGAGGTTTTCAATGACAACACTCCTAGGAACAAATTTAAAGAATTCATTCTTGCCAAAGGGATCTCTTATAACTTCAACAAAATCCGACTGGATGCTAATCATCTTAAGATCCTCTTTACTATTACTAGAAGTTGCACCCATGTTCTTAGTAACTTGAGTAGTATTGCCAATTTTTACAGGAGTTTTTCAATAGTTTTAGCGGAAGCAAAAGCCGTTCTCAAATTACTAAAGATTTCTTCTAGTTTATCAATCCAAGACGGACTTTCTTAATTCTTTCATGAATTATGGTTCCCTTTTCTTTTAATAATTTAAAAACTTCTCCCGCTTTTGACCCAATTTTAGTAGCAAAATTATGCATCCTCTTATCAAAGTTTTTAATATGTTCTTAAGTAAGCATTTTCTTTTCAATAGCATCTAATATTTCCATAAGATGCTCAAGAGTCAAAGTTGTTTCATTAATCATATGAGGTGGTGAACCCACTAAATTTCCCATAGCGTTGAAAGCATCAAGAGAGGGACACATCAAGAAATTTCCACCGGTAATCATATCAAGGACGAATCTATACCAAGTGGTGATGCCCACATAAAAACAAGACAGAAGAACAACGGTACATTGCTTACAGATAGATCTATTATGAGCATTGCAAATTCCATACCAAGCATCTTTTAAATTTTCTCCTCCCCTTTGTGTAAAGTTGAGAACCTCGTTCTCGGGAGTGCATGCAACAGAGGAAGAACTATCCATGATGAAAACAACGGCAAACAAGATTGCACACAAAAATAGATCCGACAAGAAAACGGCAAACGAAAAAGAGGGGCGAATAAAACGACAATTTTTTGTGAAGTGGGGGAGAGGAAAATGAGAGGAAAATGACAAATAATGTAAATTGCCAGGAGATGAGATTTGTGATTAGGAACCTGGTATATGTTGAAGATCCTCCCCGGCAACGGCACTAGAAATTCCTTTTGATGGCGGCTTGAAGCTACATCGGTATTTCCCCAAAGAGGAAGGGATGATGCAGCACATCAGCGATAGGTATTTCCCTCAGATATGAAACCAAGGTTATCGAACCAGTAGGAGAACCAAGCGACACAACGTAAATAGCCCGTGCACACAAATAACAAATACTCGCAACCCGATGAGTAAAAGGGGTTGTCAATCCCTTTCGGGTAGCGGCATCCCAAGATGGGCAAACAGACGTGAATAAAATAGTAGTAGATTGATAGATCGAATGCCAAATAAAATAAATGAGAATAAATTGCAGCAAGGTATTTTTTAATTTTTGGTTTAATAGATCTGAAAATAAAGCAAAGGAAAATAGATCGCAAAGGCAAATAATATGAGAAAGAGACCCGGGGGGCGTAGGTTTCACTAGTGGCTTCTCTCGAGAAAAATAGCAAACGGTGGGTAAACGAATTACTGTTGGGCAATTGATAGAACTTCAAATAACCATGACGATATCCAGGCAATGATCATTACATAGGCATCACGTCCAAGATTAGTAGACGGACTCCTGCCTGCATCTACTACTATTACTCCACACAACGACCGCTATCCAGCATGCATCTAGTGTATTAAGTTCATGGGGAAACAGAGTAATGCAATAAGAATGATGACATGATGTAGACAAGATCTATCTATGTAGAGGTAGACCCCATCGTTTTATCCTTAGCAGCAATGATACATACATGTCGGTTCCCCTTCTGTCACTGCGATCAAGAACCGTAAGATCGAACCCACTACGAAGTACCTCTTCCCATTGCAAGATAAATATATCAAGTTGGCCAAACAAAACCCAAATATCGGAAAAGAAATACGAGGCTATAAGAAATCATGCATAAAAGAGATCAAAGAAACTCAAATAACTTTCATGGATATAAAAAGATAGATCTGATCATAAACTCAAAGTTCATCCGATCCCAACAAACACACCGCAAAAAGAGTTACATCATATGGATCTCCAAGAGACCACTGTATTGAGAATCAAACAAGAGAGAGGATGCCATCTAGCTACTAACTACGGACCTGAAGGTCTACGAAGAACTACTCACGCATCATCAGAGAGGCACCAATGGAAGTGGTGAACCCCTCCCTGATGGTGTCTTGATTGGATCTGGTGGTTCTGGACTCTGCGGCAGCTGGAATTGATTTTCGTCGACTCCACTTGGGTTTCTGGAATATTGGGGTATTTATAGAGCAAAGAGGTGGTCAGGGGGGGGGGGCACCCGAGGCGGGCACAACCCACCAGGGCGCGCCTGGGCCTCCTGGCACGTCTTGGTGGGTTGTGCTCCCCTCAGAGCACCCCCCAGGCGCTGCCTTGGCCCATTGGGTGTCTTCTGGTCCATAAAAAATCATCGTGAAGTTTCATTGCATTTGGACTCCTGTTGGTATTGATTTCCTGTGATGTAAAAGACATGCAGAAAACTGCAACTGGCACTTGGCACTATGTCAATAGGTTAGTACCAAAAAATGATATAAAATGACTATAAAATGATTGTAAACCATCCAATACTGATAATATAACCGATGGAACAATAAAAAATTATAGATATGTTGGAGACGTATCAGGGAACACGAGATATCTATAGGGAGAGAGAGTGTGTGTGAGCGACATACGAGGGAATGGTGGAGAGATATCAGACCCTGGGAGGCAGAGTTTATGTTTGTCTGTGAGAAACAGATATTTAAGAGGGAGAGTTGTAGCTTCTCATACCTAAGGAGCGCAAGACATCTCTATGTGAGAGGAGGTGTGCGAGTGGCACACAGGGGGATAATAGAGAGAAATGAGACCCCGAGGACGAAGTTTGTGTTTGTGTGAGAGAAAGAGATTTCACAGGGAGAATCATAATTAGACACATAGTAGGGAGCGAGATATACTTAGAGAGAGATAGAGTGAAGGTCGAGGGATAGAGTACCGTCAGTGTGTTACGAAGATAGAAGATCATTGTCGACATACATGTAGCACGAGAGATACCCGAGGGACGATGAAGGCGTATACGTCTAGAGAGATAGATAAGCATGAGTGATAGCTATATGAGACAAATATCTGCATTAAAGGGGATTCAAATATCTAAACTAGAGATCACGACATCGATAATATCATAACGAAAATTGGTCTACCAAACATGCATGTTCATTTGAACTTGGGGACACGTGTAATGTTATATAGTTTATCAATATTAGTGACCCATAGATTCTTTAATTAGAGACAATGCATGGTTCATATAAAATTAATGTCTAAACAAGATTAAACTATATGTTGCGTGTGTCAAACACATCATACATGCTTGAGAAGTAAAAAACCCTCATGAAACACACATTAATTGGAGACATTTAGCGAGGAATGCATACATTGGATTTCAACATAAAGTGGTTTCAAATGTTTGAAAATCCAAATTAAGATGGATCCAGCCTTATGAATCTGAGATCATACCATTTGTAAACCATATTTATGTATAAATGGTGTTGTGCTTTTGAAAGTGTATATAAAAATGATGTATATAGATTTGTATTCGAATACAAAATGGATCCTGCCCAAAAAATACAAACTGGATTCGAATTGAGTTGGCACAGTAAACGTGCGCCCTTTCTCTACAAAAATTTGAACGAAGCGGGGAAACTCGTAGTAACCGCCCGAAACCAAAATCTGTGAGATGGAAATTACTGCCTATCCCTGTCACGCAAAGCCTATCGGCTCGATTTCTATAGGTTTCGATAGGGGTAGGCTTGTAATTTCAGTCAAACGTGACATAATCGCCTCCGCCTCTCACCTCCCCAGATTCATACATGGTGGGCGCCAAAACACAGTTTCTCCTCAGCCAAAATCGCCTCTCACGTCCCTCCCGGATTCATACATGGTGGGCGCCAAAACAAACTCTCCTCAACCGAAATCTCCGGTGGCAAATATTCGGTGCATGCGAGATTACCGTCCTATCCCCAACCGACTAATATTGCTGTAATGTAGGAAATTTTAAACGGGGGCTAAGTTTGTAAATTTCCTCACGTTTGAGACAAGCGCTCCCTGAAGACATGGTTACTCCTTCCTCTCTCCCTCCATTTCCCCATTCGTACTCCGTGTGCACCAAAACACCCTCTCCACCACAGTCTGCTCCGTCCGCGACCCCATCCACCGCCGTCCTCCTCCACCATATCAGAGCTGATACCCCGACGTTGTCGTCCATTACAAGAGATCCCTGCATCCCGTTCTCTCGCTTCATCCCCGCCGTCGTCCACCTTGCCGGCACTGCTCCCATGACTGTCTCGTCCACCGCGCCAGGATATCCCCGCCGCCGCCACTGTGTACCCTCCTAGATCTGCTTCCACGTCGCTGATAGCCATCACCATCAAATTCTCAGCAGATGCATACATGGCGCCGCACCAGAGGTTGTACTCTTTTGTATCTGCTCAACTTATTTATCGCACCAAGAAAATAGATCGGCACTGCTTTACTATGATTTCTTGTCCATCACTTAGGATCTTACTTGTTAGTTGAAAGCAAACAATTGGTTGCAAAGTTGCCTTTTGTCGGATCACGGGTTCCGGCAGACCCTTAAGGTTCGAACACTGGGGTGCGCGCGGAGATCACGCCCTCTACCTCCCCATCTTGCAAGGATCTAAACTACTAAAAGAACTGCACAAGAGACACAAGGTTTATACTGGTTCGGGCCACCGTTGTGGTGTAATACCCTACTCCAGTGTGTGGTGGGTGGATTGCCTCTTGGGGCTGATGATGATGAACAATACAAAGAAGAACAGCCTCGCGAGGGTCTGTTCTTGGCTGGGGCGATGAACTGCTAGGAGGAGTTCAGTCACCCTTCTCTCTCTTTCTCTCACTCTCTTTGCTTGTTAGCCGGACGAACGAACCCCTCTCTTCTGGTTCCCTCTACCCTGGGGGTGGCTAGTCCTATTTATAGGCAAAGGCCCTGGGCCTCTTCCAAAATATTGAGCGGGAAGGGCGCCAACAATTGGCCAATTCGAAGGGGAACATCTAGTACACTTATCCTGACTAAAGTTGGTCTTCGCCTGCGAAAGGCTCTGCGGTGACGCCGTGCTGGGCTCCATGGTGACCTCCATCTCGTAGTCCTCCTGGTCTTGGTCTCGTTGCACCGAAATGGCAACCTTTGCCTGATGCCTCGGTACTCCGCGGCTGCGCTTGCCCCCTTTGCACCAAAGAGGAAAGAAGGACGCTGCGCGCGCTGGCGCCCGCCTGGCACCCTCGATCGTCATGGCTTGCGTCATGGGCACCTCGCGAGGTACCCTGCCTTGATCTCTCCGCCTCCTCGCGAGCCAGCCTGAGGAGGCTGCGCCTGAGGATGCGCCGTGTCATCCGCCCTGCGAGGCTTGGCCCCTCGCGAGGGTCTTGAGCCTTGTGTTGATGAAGATGGGCCATGCTGGGCCTCCTTTGAGCCACGCCACAGGCCGCAGGCAGGCAAGTCTGGGGACCCCCATTCCTAGAACGCCGACAGTAGCCCCCGGGCCCAAGGCGCGCATGGACTTGGCCGTGCCGAGAGGCGAAAGGGCAAGGGCGAAGCGCCGCGGGCCCTAACAGCCTGCGGCCTTGGGCGCCGCGTGGCGGTTGATGGGACGTGGGCCTCTCCACTTCCCCATGATGCCTTGGTGATCGCGTGAGTTGGACAAGTCCCTGCATGCAGATCGTGTTATGATTACCTGTGATCGTGTAGGCCGGCGGTTGGTCTTCGCCGGCTATAAGTACGGCACCGCGCGTGCCCTTCCAGTCCATTCCTCCTGGCTTCTCCTTCTTCCCGATCCTTGCTCCGTCTTGCTGCGATGGCTCCGATCCGCCGGTTCTCTGCAGTGGAGAAGGGAAAGGCTCCTCGAGAGGGGCCAGACCCGCTCCCGCCGAAGAAACGGCTCGCCCTTTGCAGCCGGGGCGAGGAAGACCGTCAGGTGGTGCCGAGGCCCCGGTGCAAGCGGGCTCCGCCGGGGTTCCCACTTCCCTTGTATGCCCACGTCGAGGGCCCTGAAGGTGTCGATGCCGATCTCCGCGGCCGGCGCCATCGTAGGCGCCGTCGGGTCATGAAGGCGTGGGTTGTTCCTCCTGGAGTCCACGCCGAGGGCTCCTCCCAAGAGTTCATGCTCCACGTCGCCATTCCTCTCCAGTCCTGGATCCGTCTGCCTCCCTTCTTCGCCTCCATCATCCCTCCAGGAGGGCCCCTGGAGCTCTGGCTGCAGCACGCCGGCTGCAGCGCCCTCGCGACCGAAGCAGAGGTCGTGGTCGCTGCCCCGGGCGAGGTCTACATGTCCCGCGGCTGGAGAGAGATCGCCCGGGTTTGCAGGGAAAGGGGCGTCTTCGCGGTCCACTTGGAGTACGATGGCGCTGCAGTGATGTTCTTCAAGGTCTTCAACGCGAACGGGCGCCGGCTGGAGTGTTGCTCCGGGAGAGGTGGCCAGGACCTTGCCCTGGTGAGGGCTAGGCCCGTCGACCGCTCCCTTGGCGGAGGCGCCGGAGGGTCCAGCGACTCCAGCGAAATCTTCACGACTCCGGAGACGAGCGACGACAGCTACGAGTCCCCGAGTCGGCGCTGCTCCCAGAGCAAGGCAGGCTCGTCGGGCCGTCGCTGACCCTGATCTGGATGGGGTTGGCGCCGGTGCCTGATGGCCCACTGTTGATGATGGCATCTTTTGCAGGAGCTCATGTAGTTAGCACCCCTTAGGATCCGTTCCCTGCGAGGAATCAAAATGCGCCCCACGGGGGCTTGTAAGGTGCCTGTAGTCCCGTTTGTTAACACATAACCTTTGCCGCAGAGCCGTGTGAGTTGCTGATTTCGTCTTAGCTTAGTTCTCCCTTTCGAACCTCGCGAGGGCTTGGTGCTCTGCGTCGACAGGTCCCAGTCCCAAGGCGGCGTCAGCCGTCGCTGGTATGCCAGGTCGCGATGCCATGGTCAAGGCCAGGAGGTGAGCGACCCGGGGTCCAGTAAGAGCCCCTGAGTCGCGATGCTTAGGAGGTCTGCTTTGGCGCCCAAGCAGCCGTCGCTTGGTGAGAAAGGGAAGCAACGTTGCTAGTACGGAATTGCTTTAGGTGCGGGGGTAGTGCCACGGTAGCCAGTGCTTTGGATGGTGACTTATCTTGAGGATCGGGGATCGCCCCCAGCACATCGTCGGGTCCGTGGGGTAGTTGGGACGGAGTTGCTCGGCGAGGTCCTCACGCGCCCCTTCTCCCTCGCCTCTGCTCCCCTTTCTGCTCTATGTCCTCGGGTCCCGGCCCTTGAGCTAGTCTCAGCCGTCATTGGTATGCCAGGTCGCGATGCCGTGGACAAGGCCAGAGGGTGAGGGCTGGAGAGCCAGTAAGAGCCCTGAGTCGCGATGCTCAGGCACCCCCCCTTTAACGTGCAAGCGGTTTGCGCGGGCGAGAGTGAAGGAAACTCCGTGAGGGCCTTGGCTAGCGCAGTTCCCTCCAAGGATCCTGCAGGTTCATCACGGAAAGAAGATGGGGTTGCCATGGCAGTCATTAGTCGATCATTAGTCGCTCAAGAGCTCGCTGGTTGGAGTAGGTGAGGTGAATCAGGGCACCCGTGAGCTAGCGCGGGACTCAGGAGGCCCTACCTCTAGGCGGGTTGCGCCTGGCACTGGGCCGTATCTTGAGATGTGTCCCTACAAAATTTGGTTAGATGCCGGTACTCTACGTCCTCGGGTCCCGGCCCTCGAGCTTGTCTCAGCCGTCGCTGGTATGCCAGGTCGTGATGCCGTGGACAAGGCCCGAGGGTGAGGGCTGGAGAGCCAGTAAGAGCCCTGAGTCGCGATGCTCAGGCACCCCCCTTTAACGTGCAAGTGGCTGACATGGAGAAGAAGGGTTGCCGCAGACAGGCATCAAGCAATCAAGTGTGATAGGCGAATGCATAATTGGAAAACGTGAGGGAGATACACGCCGCTGGGCCTAGCCCGAGTGGCTTGGGGATGATGCAGCCCAAGGGGCGCCCCCATCAAGGCAAACTAATGACCGAAAAATAAAAGGGGATACATGCCGTAGGGACAGACCCACGCGGCCTGGGAGTGATGCAACCCTGGGAGGGTGCTCCCAGCTGGGAATGAAGCTTGAAAGATGTCACCTGAGGATGTCGTCGGCGAAGTGGCATTGGTGCAGCAGACTCGGTGGGCTGCGGAAGCTGATCCTCACGAGCCCCCAGGCCCCGGGGCCTCGGGAGGCTCCGGAGGCACTGGTGTCTCCTCGTGAGCTGTCTTCATCTCTGCCAAGGCCGCGGAACACCTGTCTTCCTAAGCCTCCATGATGCCCCTCATGAGGCGCTGGTACGCCGCAGCCATGCTCGGCAGGCCGTAAGGCCTGTGAACATAGCTGTGGGGTGGACCCCCGCAGCGCCCCACTTGCGAGGGCCAGAGACGCTCCGTCGTGGCGATCTAATTGAGCCCTGGTACGTCGACGCAGACGCGCAGCCCACCATCCTCGCCTGGATGTGGGGCCACATCTGGTAGACGGCGACAACCTCTCATGATCCTTAACTCCTGTAGTTCTTGAATGGCCTCGTTAACGAACTCCTGCTGGTCTGACCTTCCTTGCCTGGCACCTTCTCGAGGGAAACGTGCTTCGAAGCACGCCTCCACATGGTGCCCAAGCGCCTCCCTCGTGACCCTGGCTAGGTCGGTGGCCCTCCAGGTGAGAGCCCCCGAGCCCTGCCTGAGGAGGGCGCTGGGTGCGCTTTCCTATGCGATGGATGGGGGTCCCCCTGGGCTGACACGGGCCCTGAAGGGCCCACCTCCTGAGGGGCTGAGCCTGACGACGTCTTCTTCTTCTTGGGGGTGGTCTCAGGAAGCCTCATGCTTCCGCGATTTGGGTCTTCCAGTGACGCGGCCTGATAGGCTCGCTCCAGGGAACACACTACATCCTTCTCTTCACAAGGCACCATGATGACACCGCCACTTCCTGGCATCTTGAGGACGTTGTAGCCATGGTGAGTCACGGCCATGAACTTGGCCAGCGCTGGGTACCCGAGGATGGCGTTGTACGGCAGGCGGATGTGGGCGATGTCGAAGTCAATGAGCTCGGTGCGGTAGTTGTTGCGAGCCCCGAAGGTGACAGGGAGGCGGACCTGCCCGATCGGGACTGTGGAACCATTGGTGATTCCGGAGAAGGGCTTGGTTGGCTAAAGATGGTCATAGGGTACTTGGAGATTGTTGAATGTTTCCACGGACAGGACGTTGAGCCCCGACCCTCCGTCGATGAGGGTCTTGGTGACCAGCACGTTGCTGATGACTGGGGAGCAAAGCATCGGGAGGACTCCGGCCGTGGCCGCGCACTTGAGCTGGTCTGCTGAGCTGAACATGATGGCGCACGCCGACCACCTGAGGGGGTGCATTGCTTCGAGCTTGGGGAGAACTGCATTCACTTCGCGGGCAAATTGCTTGAAGATACGTTAAGAGGCTGGGGCTTGAGCTCCACCCAGGATGCAGGCGATTGCGCGCGGCTCCTAGAAGCCCCCAGCCCCCTCGTCTTGATGGCGGTCTTCGTTCCTCCTTGGCTGAGGCGGCAGCAGAGGTAGGCCTGCGTTGCCATGAGGGCGATCCTCATGAGGCTGATCCCTCCAGTCTCCCTCGCGAGGCAGGTCCCGCCAGCGGTCCTCGCGAGGTTGGTCGCGCCACCCCTGGCGCGGGCCGCGATCTTCCCAGCGTCCTGGGTTTCTTCCTCCTCCTCCTCGGTTGTAGCCCCGGTCAGCACGGTCAGGGCGACGGCCGATCCTTCCTTCTCGCACGACGCGGAGTTCTTGACATTCGTTGGTGTTGTGGGTGTGGAGGTCATGGTACACACAGTACCGGCTTCCCCCTGGAGGGTTCGAGCAGATCCTCGCCCCGCTTGGTGTCTGGTTCTGCTGCGAGTACGGCAGCCCCCTTGCGCTTCACGTCCTTGGCCTTGGGCTTCTTCTCTTTTGGGTCCGCGGCAGGCAGCTCGAGGAGGGAGAGACGTCCCTCCTCAGCCCTGGCGCACTTGTTCGCCAAGTTGAACAGCTCCAGGGAGGTGCAGAGGTCTTTGTGCATCGCTAGCTCCTCCTTCATCTTGACGTCGCGCACGCCATCGGAGAAGGCCGAGATGATGGCTTCCTCGGACACTTTGGGGATCTTGAGGCGCGCACTGTTGAAGCGCTGGATGTACTTTTGCAGGGTTTCCCCAGGTTGTTGCTTGATGCGGCGCATGTCGCTCATGGCGGGTGGCCGGTCGCGAGTACCTTGGAAGTTGGCGATGAAGCGGGTGCGCATCTTGTCCCAGGAGGAGATCGTGCCCGGAGCCAGATTCAGGAGCCAGGTTCGAGCTCCTTCCTTGAGCGCCATGGGGAACCAGTTCACCATGACCTTTTCATCCCCGTTGGCAGCCTCGATGCCTAGCTCATAGAGCTGGAGGAACTCTGCGGGGTCAGTTGTGCCGTCGTAGCGAGGAGGCAGGTCTGGCTTGAACTTGCCGGGCCACGCGACGCTGCGCAGCTCGGTGGTGTAGGCGCGGCAGCCTGCGGTCACCATGAAAGGCTTCGGCTGGTGGAGAGCTTGGTCTTGAGGGTCCCCTCGCGCTGCAGCTAGGAGCAGAGCGGGGTCTTGGCATGCCGGAGCTGGAGCAGGGTCGCGGCATGCCGGAGCAGGGAGCGCCCGGGCAGCTCCTTGCGGGCGAGGGACTTCTTGGCAGCTCCGTTCTTGTTGCGCTGGCACCTGATGGAGCGGGTTCCGCCCAGGGGCGCCTTGGAGCCATGGCATCTTCTTGGAGAGGAGGCGGCTGGTGCGCCTCTGGAGCTTCGTTGCCCGCGCAGGGTGGGGTGTGGCGCAGAGGAACGGACGGCACGGAAGAGCCCCCTGCGGCGCGGACAAGCTCGGGGACGCGGTGGAGCCACTCTTCGTAGACGTCGTCAACGGGGCGGTAGCGCAGGAGCTCGTTTGCCGCGAGGAGCGCAGCTCGAGCCTCCAAGGGTGCGCGGAGCACGCGAGACGAAGAGCCAGCTGGCGCGAGCGATGGAGTAGCGGTGCGGCCGTCTTGGCGCACGGATGGATGCTGAGACGACGCTTGCTGCTCGCCCCCCGCTGGGCCGGTGGCGGCATTGACGGCGGGCGACGGGGAACGACGAGGACACCCACCGACGGGGGCCGTCTGGGCGACGCGAGAAGCGATGGCGGCCTGGCGCTCGGCGCGGGCCCGACGAGCGTCGGACATGGACGCGACGGTCGGAGGAGAACGGAGTGGTGGAGGACATATTCCGGCGCACCCCTACCCGGTGCGCCAAATGTCGGATCACGGGTTCCGGCAGACCCTTAAGGTTCGAACACTGGGGTGCGCGCGGAGATCACGCCCTCTACCTCCCCGTCTTGCAAGGATCTAAACTACTAAAAGAACTGCACAAGAGACACAAGGTTTATACTGGTTCGGGCCACCGTTGTGGTGTAATACCCTACTCCAGTGTGTGGTGGGTGGATTGCCTCTTGGGGCTGATGATGATGAACAATACAAAGAAGAATAGCCTCGCGAGGGTCTGTTCTTGGCTGGGGCGATGAACTGCTAGGAGGAGTTCAGTCACCCTTCTCTCTCTTTCTCTCACTCTCTTTGCTTGTTAGCCAGACGAACGAACCCCTCTCTTCTGGTTCCCTCTACCCTGGGGGTGGCTAGTCCTATTTATAGGCAAAGGCCCTGGGCCTCTTCCCAAATATTGAGCGGGAAGGGCGCCAACAATTGGCCAATTCGAAGGGGAACATCTAGTACACTTATCCTGACTAAAGTTGGTCTTCGCCTGCGAAAGGCTCTGCGGTGACGCCGTGCTGGGCTCCATGGTGACCTCCGTCTCGTAGTCCTCCTGGTCTTGGTCTCGTTGCACCGAAATGGCAACCTTTTCCTGATGCCTCGGTACTCCGCGGCTGTGCTTTCCCCCTTTGCACCAAAGAGGAAAGAAGGACGCTGCGCGCGCTAGCGCCCGCCTGGCACCCTCGATCGTCATGGCTTGCGTCATGGGCACCTCGCGAGGTACCCTGCCTTGATCTCTCCGCCTCCTCGCGAGCCAGCCTGAGGAGGCTGTGCCTGAGGATGCGCCTTGTCGTCCGCCCCGTGAGGCTTGGCCCCTCGCGAGGGTCTTGAGCCTTGTGTTGATGAAGATGGGCCATGCTGGGCCTCCTTTGAGCCACGCCGTAGGCCGCAGGCAGGCAAGTCTGGGGACCCCCGTTCCCAGAACACCGACACCTTTGTCCGGTTTGCACCTTCAGATCCGCCATGGCATGCTCAACACTATACTCGCAATGCTTATGGTTTTCCCTTTTTATATTCCACTCTAGTTAAATGGTAGTAGACTAAATTTCAAAGTTGGGTCAGTCAATTTTTGAGAGCTCGCTGGAGTTCGCCAGAGGGAAGGAAGGTGCTCGGGTGGGGACGATGGTTGTGGAGGGCGGTGGCCTAGCGGTGGTGGGGCCTCTCCGAAGGAAAAAACTCAACGTGGGTGGGGGCAGGAGTGGGGGGTGGGGGTGCCGGAGGAACACAGGCGGTGGGGGCGGTTCAGGGGAGGGCGGGGGGGGGGGGGGTGTCGGTGCCGGTGCCGGTGGTTCGGCCGGAGGCCCGTGCGGTGTTCTGTAGGGGAAGAATCAGAGACGAGGAAGGAGAAGGGTTAGGAGCTGTAGGATCTTCATCCAACCGCCTGAAATGGTCGACTAACCAAATAACGAAAGTCACACGACTCACATGCAGACATTCCTTTATATTCAGTACCATCATCGTAGCTGCTTAGCACTGCTCCTCAATCCATCAAGGTAAACAACGTGCCACTCATAATTCCAAACTTGTTGCTCAAATACGAATCTGATATGATGCTGATATTACTAAAATAGATAATGTTTAATTGGTCAGCTAATGTTCCTACTTTACTTTCGAAAAGCACATGCGCCACATACCGAGGGATAGCAGGGAGTTGTGTTCTTTATACGCTCTGGTTCATCATGTATTGCCACCCAACATTTTATTATCGAAAATCTACTTGCTCTTCTTTAGCATGCACCTCTTCTGTTTTCCTTTTGTAAGTACTATATTCGTACCTAAATATAAGTCTCTGTAGAGATTCCTTCATGGACTACATACAAAGCAAAATGAGTGAATCTACACTCT
This sequence comes from Triticum monococcum, assembly GCA_034509565.1. NCBI lineage: Eukaryota > Viridiplantae > Streptophyta > Magnoliopsida > Poales > Poaceae > Triticum > Triticum monococcum. The sequence continues at coordinate 74,910,208 of CM067843.1, forward strand.
AAAATGTATCTATATACATCCGTATGTGATCCATAGCGGAATCTCTACCAAGAATTGTATTTAGGAACAGAGGGAGTATAATAGTTGTACAGTATGTTCCTTGTAGTGAAGAGGAGCAGGGACATTTGTAGTGTACAGTTCTATTTAGTCACTTGTCATGGACGCTTTCAACTCTTCGTGTTGGTCTTCATGTCGATTGTCATGGACGCTTTCAACTCTTCGTATCCGGTCGTATGTGTCGCCTTTGAGAGTTAGACTGATAGTAACAGTAATGTGCCTTCAGTTGTAGAGAGCTGGTATCCAAAGCCTTTCTAGCCGTACCGACAATACTAGCACATATATTTCAGCAAGTTCCACTTTCCTGATTTTACTCCTGATGCTTAGGGTTTTCCCGTTATATCTACACTATGATATACACAGGTGCTTTGTGTCCTACTAGTAGCTGTCCACCCTTTAAAGCTAAATAATACACCAATCATACGTCCTAAGGTTCTTCAAATACGAATGTGATATGATACTGACATTAGCTAACAGACACACATTTAATTGGTTAGCTAATTCTCCCACTTGAGTTTCCAAATTCATGTGGCCACATATAGAGAAGCATCATGGAATGGCATTTCTTTGGGCGCTTCTGTTCTTCTTTAGTAAGTACAGTATGTTACTTGTCACGAAGGAAGCAGGGACATCTACAATCGACAGCTCTATTGGGCCGGTTCTGCTAAATGATTTCGCACTTCAAGTTGGTCTGCCATAATATCCCGGAAATGGTGGGAGCCGCACGGTCTTTGATAGACTAGACTGATAGTAACACCTGTGCGCCTTCAGATGAATAGAGCTGGCCTATAGGTGATCAATAGGCTGCATATTAGTAGCAACAAACCCTGTATTTTCCAGGCATTTCCGCTTTCCCGATTTATTTATGGTGGTTATGGTGTACCCCTATTATCTACACTATAATCTGCCTGGTAGCTGTGCGCTCTCGTTATCATGGTATGGCAGTAAACTTTCTATACAGTATATTATGAACCTATCATCTGCCAACTATCCTTACATCTGGAGCTCCCAACAGGGAGCCTATTTTTTGTGTAGTTGTGCCAGATTATATTAATCTACTCACCATATTACATCACACATGGGCTCTCTCATCAGAATCCAGTGATAGCACACAAGCGTTTACAGGGATCCCATATTATATTATAATATCCTTTGTATTACAAAGATAATCTCACTACTATTTATGTTTTCATGCTTTTCAGATATTGTATGTAATCATAATGAATATAAGAATGCACACATCAGAAGAATATTGCAGACCAATTCTATGGGTAACAAACTTGGCATCAAGGGATTGAGGTCCATTATGGATGCAATGAAACCCACATGCTCCCTACCTATAGATTCGTATTCAGAATATGATCCTAATGACTATTTTGAGCTCAAGGAGTCAAAGGCAGATGGCCTATCCTATTCACCCAATAAGGTGCCTGTTCTAATTTGGCAAGGTTTTATTGGTTGCACATATCTTGCATAAGGTGCCTTGCATTTCTTTTGCTTTGTTTCACCGCCATATGCTTAGTTTACTCATGATATATGTGAAGATGCCATGCCCATCCATTATCAATACCTATTCCATTTGTCGTCATACCATGTTTTTCCATTCAAATGATGTTCTTATGTTTCAGACATCCAAAAGGAAGAGGGTGATTGCAGAACCTGAATGCATACAGGCAAAGTCCTTGAAAAAGGTGGTGCTACTAGAGAAATCAGATAGCACCCCATGTATATTGGCGATAGAACCAGCGCCGCAAAACCTAGGATATCGCAACTTTGTTGGTCGCTGCTTTGCTCTTGTGAGTACCTATTGTCCTATCGCTATACTTACATTCATACCTGGTGGATTATGTGACATCATTGTGCATTATAGCTTTCTTATCCACTGTTCGCTCCAAATTATCAGATCTATATTAATGCTTACATTAATGTAGAATAAACCCAATGCTTATGAAGAAATTTAGTTCTGCATTGTTCTTGTAAGTATATATTGTCCTTCATCACTGTACTTATATTGTCAACTAGTTCTTCATGTACACTTTGCAGCTTATTTCCCCTTGCCCTCCATTTTATACACATCAGATCTACATTTACTCTTGCCAAAATATTGAATAAAACCAATGTTACTGAAGAAGTTTTGCTCTGCATTGCTCTTGTCAGTGCCTTTTGCATGTATGTTGTATTTACATTTGTTCTCTACATCTTAGGTTAAATAATCGCCATTTGTTCCTATATTTTCACATCTATATTTACTATTAACAAAATGTAGAATAAAGGCAATGCTCTTGAAGAAGAGTGTGCGGCAAACTCCTTGAATTGCCACCCTAGACAAGGGCTTTATAGAGCCGGTCTTCACTCCTAATGTAAGTTTGTCCTCCTCGAGCCTTCAAACTTTGTTGTGTATATTTGGATAGCTATGAGTGCAAATGTTGTTTATTTTTGTCGTCTGCATCAAATTTCTTATTAAAAGTTTATAACAAAGAAGTACATAAACATTAGTTTGTCCTTCTCAATTTCAGTCTTTAGTTGTACAACCTAGTTCCTTATTCATACCATGTAAATTAAACTAAACATAGCAAATTATCTTCTTTAGCACTATGTGTATGCTTGTGTTCTTGATCTGTAATCCAGTGGTGTGGTGAAACTACCAACTCCAGCACAATGTCATATCCTACTATGTCTCAACTATGAACAATGCCATATTATATTAATGTTATTTAAATCATGTCTCTTACCAATCTAAAATGGTATAAATTGATAGTACACTCACCATGCATGCTTATACGTTGTTTAGCACTACACGTATGCTTGCGTTCTTGATCTATAATCCAGTGGTATGGTGAAGCTGGCCGCTCCTGCATAATGCCATTTCCTGCCGTCTTAACTATGAACAATGCCTATTATGTTGATGCTATTTTAAATTGTGTCTCTTTATTTCCGACAAAGAAATGAGATGAATTGACAGCGTTGATGCATATACATGCAAAACCTGTTATCTACCTACTTGTTTCTCTTTTAGGGTGACAACACTGATGCTAGGAAGAACTTCTACAATGATAGTGAGATGAACCCATTGTTTGCCCCTCTATCATATATTCCAGAGAAGAAGGAAACACATCTTGAGGGTAGGGATACAACCACAAAGTCATGTCTTGAGGTAGTGTCGAACTTACTTAGTGACACAAGCTTGATGAAGTCGCTGCCTGAATCTGTTCGACTTCTTCAGTTTGAAATTCAAGCAAAAAGACATGCTTCCGCTCAAATCCGACTGGAACTCCAATCTCTTTGCAAGATTAACCATAAGTACATGACGTCTATTGTTGCTATGCAGCTTAAGTTGGTGGATATAAGCATCAAACAAGTGCAGTCTCATCAGGTTGCTAAGCTGCTTGTGCTGCAGCTCCTGGGCCGGGCTAACCTTTCTTGAACTGTGTTGAAGTGCTGTCGGTTCTGTCTATTATTTTGTCGACCTGTTTACTTCCATTGGTGGCGACCTGCCCAGTTTATGGAATATGCTGTCTGGTTGCCCTTTATTATCATTGGCGGCGAACTTTGATGCCCAGGCGATGTAATATGCTGTAATTTTTGTTGTTGTAGAGTCTAGGTTTATTCTTTGTCACGATGTTGTAATTTATTTGTTCTTTATGTTGTCGTTGCTCTGAGAAAAGGTCATAATCTTCGATCGAAGCGCAATGAGCCAATAGGTTAGGTTTATAAAAAATAATTTCGGTACTAAAACTGGCCGGTCGCCAATTGCTAGTACGGGACGAACCGTGGGCCTACAATCATCTTGGGCCATTAGTTAGGTCTAGTCTTAATCTGGCCCACTATTAGTTTTGGGCCTTTAAAAGGTCGTGTAAACCACTTGCCTAAATTGGGCTGGAAAATTAAATAGGCTTTTAATAGGTTGAGAACTAGATTGAGCCTTAATTGTGGCAAACAAATCACAGGTCGACAACATGCTGTAATATACATTGGCCCATTTGTTTAACATGCCATTAATAGGCTGAAATGTTTTTGGGCCTTGGCTGACCCAATTACATGACGGTCAGGAAGCAGGCCGAATGTATAACGGGCCAAAATTAGGCCCAACACTCTCAAGGGCCTTTAACGGGCCAATAGGCAATTTGGGCTAGAATGTATCCAAGAAGACTACGGGCCGTAAAGAGGTCGAAATTAGCTACGGAGCAGAATTAGGCCCAGGTGCAACTTGGGCCTTTAAATGGGTGGAAATGAAAACCAGGCCGAAAAGGCCCATATGTAGAGAGGGCCGCTGACAGGCCGAAACTAATATCGGGCTGAACTGTTAAACGTGCCGTTAAGAGGCCAAAGAGCAAATCAGGCCCCCAATGGGTCCGATGGCACATTAGCTGTTAAAGGGCCATATCTGTTATGGGCCAAAAGTTGGCCCAAGAAATGAAAGTCAGTTAACAGGTCGGGTCAGGTATGGACCGTAATTTCGCCCAAACTATTGGAGGCTGTTAATGGGCCGGATCTGATATGGGCCGTAAACTGGCCCAAAATTTTGCAGTCCCTTAATGGCCCGTATCTGACGTGGGCCATCATTTGGTCTAGAAAATGTTAGGCTGTTAATGGGCCAGCCCATTAGATCTGATGAAATCTTGTGCGTCTGTTCCTGGGCCGGCTTTTGAACTTATATGGGCCTCTATTAGGCCTTCCCACATGTTGGGGATATGATTACCAGATATGACCCGCCCAGGAGGGGCCGGGTCAACCTCAATGGCGAGTTACTTAAATAAAAGCCCGAAGAGTATACAAGGTGACGGTTTACAATAAGGCTTATAATAGGCCCAAGCCTAGAGGTGGCTTAAGTCTCATAAGTATAAACCACCATGTATGAATAAGACTTGTAAAGTAAGGCATGTAAGAGATGTCACCGAGCCGGACATGTTGTATGAGCCGGCCGGGACTCTGTAGGCCACAGGGCGTCAACCCGTGTATATAAGGGGACGACCCGGCGGCGGCTTAGGGCAAGAAACAAGAGATCGAGAGCCAAGTTAGCGTATTCGCTCCTTGGTCATCGAAACCTAGCAATACCACATCAACTGGACTAGGCTTTACCTTCACCGCAAGGGGCCAGTATAAACTTCTCGTGTCCTTTGTCCCGATTAATCCCTTTAAGCATCCTAGTTGTGATGGCTCCACGACTAAGTCCTTTCACTAGGACATCTGCCGTGACAATTCCACGACAGTTGGCGCCCACCGTGGGGCCAGCGCATGGTGGATTTGAGTTCTTGAAGGGCAGCTTCGAAGGGCTCAAGGGATACGCTGTGGGACGGATGACCAAGAGTCGTCGTGGCAAGCTCTACATCAACGACGCAGGCTGGGGCCCCGACGCCGGCTCAATTGAGTACGGGTACCGGGTCCCCTTCGGCGGAATCCATGTCTTCATTGGCTGAATCGGCGAGCCGGGCCCTGAGCCGGACATCTGCACCGACCTCATTGAGACAGCTCAGTGTGCGAGACCCGCCCGGACTCAGCCCGCCGTGAGTCGTGCCTTTATGGGTTGCGTCCATGGAGGGGAGATTTCTGAAGGATCTGTGGATGGCGGTGAGACGACCATCTATTCTGACGGTGAGTCGTCCACATGTGAGATGGATTCATTGTATCAACTACAAGATGGCGGGCTTGGGGGCTGTTCCGATGGCAGCTGTATTCCAGACCCCTTTGAGCCGCCGAACAGTGCGGGGATCTTCATGACTGGTACACAGCCTGCTCAAAACTCTATGGCCGCGGCAGCAATAACCACCGGGTCAACAGCGGTTGGGTTAGGAGACCCCATGCGCCCACCGGCTCTGGTGCTGATGGATCTCATGGATAGGATGACGGCCCTGTTGACTGCCGTGGTCGAACCGGCGGATCTGGCCCAGCATGATGCGGAGGTGGCACAGTTACGTGAGGAGGTAGCACATGCCAAGGAAAACTTGGCGGTGGAGGACGTCAGGATGGCTGCAGAGCGGGCGGCTTTAGGTGCTCAGGCTCAGCAGCTTCAGTCAGAGGCTTTTCGGCTCACGATGGATCTGAACGCATCAAACGAGGTCATGAGGAGAAGGCACCAGAAGACTCAATCACGTCTGCCTCTGACTTACGATCCTAGGAATCTCTTCCACACACCCGGTGTAGGTCCCAGTAACCCGCCAAAGGTGAATCGGATTGCAACACCCGGGGCTGGGGCGCCGGTTCAGCCACGGACTATGGAACCCCCTTGTGTGAATACTACTCTGCCTGATCATACACCGACACCACCGGGTCATTTTTCTAACCCTTTGGAGAATCCGATCGTTGCATCAGCGCATTTGGCGGATCTCCCGATGGAGAGCGACTCTTCGACGATGATCAAAACGCGAAGGGTCAGAGAACTCCTCCAGACAGCTCTGGCACAGTAGGAGGCATACTCTTATAGTCGAGACATGATTCATTCAACCCCTCACCCAAGCCAGAGCTCGAGCTATAGCAGGCATATGGATTCAGCAACCGTGTCAAGCAACGCCCAGTGCCATAACCAGCCGCGCAGGCATGACCCGACGCGTCATGGAGCTCTTAACTTGGTTGACCAGGATAGGATCCGCCAAGAGGCTGAGCGGGTGGTTCAACAGGTAGCTGAGCAGGCGGCTCACCAAGCTTTTCCGGTTTATCTGACGACCTCTGTTGAAGTAGGTGTGGCCACAAGGACAGGAGGTGTCCCTTGCTTGGTATCGGCTCTACGGAATGAGCGCTTGCCAAAGGATTTCAAGGGGCCTTGGAAGGTGCCTAATTACACACTCGACTTGCATACTGGGGCATGGATTGAAAGTTATGAGATGGCAATGGAATTGTTGGAGGTCAGTGACGCAGCAATGGCTAAGTACTTCACTATGACGCTGGATGGAACGGTCCACACTTGGTTAAATGGACTGCCCCCAAATTCCATTGGTTCCTGGGCCGAGTTAAAGGCCCGGTTTATTCAGAACTTCAAAGATACATGCAAGCACCCCATGTCGATTGTGGACTTGACTAATTGCAAGCAAGAAGAAGGTGAGTCCACGACCCATTGGGTGCGCCGGGTGAAGGAAATAATACATTCGTCTGATAAAATGGATGCCGGCTCCGCGGTCTTAATGTTGGAGAAAAAAATGCCATTTTGAACCTCTGAAACAGAAGCTAGGGCGGCTCAAGCGCGATTGTAATGACATGGGCCACCTGATGGCAGCTCTAGTCAAATATGTCGATTCAGACAGTACCAAGGATCCTGTGTCTAATGAAGAGAAGACAGGGAAGGGAAAGAAGAACAGCAACGCTAAGGGTCTTCAGCATAACCCGACAAATCAAGGAGGTAATAATAAACGTAAGGCTGACGGCATCTCGGAGTTTGTGGCGAATGCGCAAGGCAACAATCAATGACGTAAGGGGAGGCCACCCCCACGATCAGGCGGGTCAGGTCCCACCCTCGAGCAGTTGCTAAATGAGCCATGTCCAAGACACGGCACCCGGGAGAAGCCGGCCACCCATCTATGGAAAGACTGTACGATCATGAAGGCTTTCAAGAATTCTATCATGTTTGATGGTAGTCATGGACCTGGCGGCGGCTCAGGCGGTGGCGGTTTTCATGGCCTGGGAGGCAATTCAGGCGGTGGCGGCTTTCATGGCCAGGGCCCTCAAGGTAATCAAGGTGGTTATAATCAGCAATCTGGCCAAGGAGGTCAACAGCAACAGCAATCCGGGTTGCAGAGTAACCCAAAGCAGCTAAGTAGTGGGCAGTATCATGTGTTCACCACCAGTTTATGCAAAAGGACCAGAAACTTCATAAGTGAGCAGTCAACGTTGTTGAGTCGGCGGTTCCTCGTTATTTGAGATGGTCTGAGCAACCTATTCTATGGAGTAGGGAGGATCACCCTCCCCGGGTTGACAATCCGAGTCATCTAGCCTTGGTGGTGGCGCCTCAGGTTGGTGGATATAAATTCACTAAAGTACTCATGGACAGAGGCAGTAGCATCAACATCCTCTATTATGAGACGTTCCGTCGCATGGGGTTGACTGCCAAAAGTCTTAAGACGTCCAACACTGTTTTTCATGGAGTGGTGCCTGGTAAGTCGGCATACCCAGTGGGTAAGATTGAGCTGGAGGTAGCTTTTGGAGATGAGCATGATTCCAGGGCTGAGAAATTAACCTTTGAGGTGGTCAAAATCAAGAGCCCGTATCACACCCTGTTTGGACGACCGGCTTATGAAAAATTCATGGCATGTCCGTGTTATGTTTATCTGCAGCTCAAGACTCCGGGTTATAAAGATACTATCACAGTACATGGAAGTCGGAAGATAGCCTTAGAGTGTGAGGAAGGCGATGCTGCTTATGCGGAGTCTGTTTGCGTGACGAAGGAGTTAAAGTTCTACAAAGACAACGTTGACCCGGCATACATGACACCTTTGAAGAAGACAACTACGGAGCATGAGCCGGCGCTGAAGTTTAAGTGAGCTGACGATACTAAGATGATTGATTTTGTGCCTGGTGACTCATCAAACAATTCATTATCAGTGCTAATTTGGATCCCAAATAGGAAGGCGCGCTCATCGAGTTCATCCGTGAGAACCGGGACATCTTTGCATGGAAGCCTTTTGACATGTCGAGTGTACAGAGAGAACTCGCTGTGCACACTCTCAATATTGATCCAAAGTTTAAGCCGGTCAGGCAGTTTCTTCGGCGGTTCAATGAGGAAAGGCACAAGGCTATTGGAGAAGAGGTGGCCCGGCTTTTGGCAGCCGGGTTCATTATTGAAGTCTTTCATCCAGAATGGCTGACTAACCCGGTGCTTGTGCTTAAAAAGAATGGCACCTGGCGTATGTGTGTGGATGACACAGACTTAAACAAAACTTGTCCGGCTCATCCTTTTGCTCTCCCTCGTATTGATCAAATCATTGATGCTACGGCAGGTTGTGAGCGTTTGAGCTTTTTGGATGCTTATTCTGGTTACCATCAGATCAAGATGGCGGTTAAGGACTAGGAGAAGATAGCTTTCATTACTCCATTTGGAGCCTTTTGCTATGTGTCCATGCCTTTTGGGCTTAAGAGTGCCAGGCGACTTATCAGCGGTGTGTGCAGAACTGTCTTCACAATCAGATTGGGCGTAATGTTCATGCTTATGTGGACGATATAGTGGGGAAATCCAGAGAGAAGCAAACCTTGATAGATGATCTGAAGGAAACCTCTGATAACCTCTGGGTCTACAAGATGATGCTCAACTCGGCCAAGTGTGTTTTTGGAGTTCTGGCGGGCAAGCTTTTGGGTTTTTTGGTGTCTAACAGAGGCATTGAGGCTAACCCGGAGAAAATCAAGGCGATTACGTCTTTGGCTAAGCCGGCGTGCATCAATGACGTTTAGCGGCTGGCGGGTCGTGTTGCAGCTTTAAGCCGGTTCATAAGCCGGTTAGGTGAGAAGGCTATGCCATTATATCAAATGATGAAGAAGGCGAATGATTTTGTTTGGAGTGATGCTGCTAACTCTGCCTTTGAAGATCTGAAAAGACAGCTCGCTGAGCCGCCGGTTCCTGCTGCTCCCGTTGATAAGGAGCCACTGTTCTTATCTGTGGCTGCTAACACACGTGTTGTCAGTGTGGCCATCATTGTAGAGCACAAAGAGGCCGGCAAGAAATATCCGGTTCAACGGCCGGTTTACTTTGTCAATGAGGTGCTCATTGAGTCCAAACAGAGATATCCACATTGGCAGATACTTGTTTATGGGGTGTTCATGGCGAGCCGGAAGCTTAAGCATTACTTTTAGGGTCATCCTATCACTGTGGTTAGCTCTGCTCCTTTAGGAGATATTATTCAAAATAGAGAAGCCACGGGACGAGTCGCCAAGTGGGCCATCAAACTTGGGTCTCATGGTTTAAAGTATGTGCCACGTACTGCCATCAAATCTCAAGCACTAGTGGACTTCATTAACGATTGGATGGAGTTGTAGATACTCGAAGAGAAGCCAGACAACACATATTGGACGATTCATTTTGATGGGTCCAGGCAATTGGAAGGCTCGGGGGCTGGAGTAGTTTTAACTTCCTCTCGAGGTGACAAATTTTGTTATGTGTTGCGGTTGATGTTTCCTTGTACTAACAACACAACTGAGTATGAGGCCTTACTCCATGGTATTCGAATGGCTAAACAAATGAGTTTAAGCTGGGTAAGATGCCTTGGCGACTCAGATTTGGTGGCTCAGCAAGTATCAGGCAAGTGGGACTCCAAGGATCCTCTCATGGCGGCTTATCGCCATGAGATTGATGCTGTTACTGGACACTTCAAGGGTTATCAAGTGGAGCACATTGACCGCATAAAGAACGAAGCAGCTGATGCTTTAAGCCGGTTGGGATCTCAGCATAAGCCAGTGCTGCCTAACACTTTTTTAGATGTTCTGCATAACCCTTCTGTCAAATTGCCTACAGAGGAAGACTTGGCTGTTCCAGACCCGGAAGCACAATTGGTGGCGGCTCTTCATGTCATTCCGGATTGGACAGTGCCGTATTTGGCTTATATGATCTGGGGCGAGTTGCCGGAGGATGAGACCTTGGCTAGACAGATAACCCGACGGTCTAAGTCAATGACAAATTCCAATGGTGAGTTGTATCATCGCAGTGTCACCGGAGCGTTTCAACATTGTGTCTCTCCTGAAGAAGGTCAAGAAATTCTTCGTGAGATCCATGAAGACGATTGTGGCCATCATGCCGGTTCAAAGCTTCCCGTCATGGTTTTTACTGGCTAACGGCTCACGCCGATGCGGAGGATCTGGTCAGTAGGTGTGATGGGTGTCAAAAATTCGCACGACGGGCGCACGTCTCGGCTGAGGAATTGTGGATGATTCCAATTACTTGGACATTTACAGTCTGGGAGCTTGAAATGGTTGGACCTTTCAAAAGATCCAAAGATAAAAAGATGCACCATTTGGTGGCAGTGGACAAGTTCACAAAGTGGGTTGAGGCAGAATCGGTCAGTAAGTGTGATGCATCCACGGTGGTTCAATTCATGAAGAAAGTGATCTTTCATTTTGGTTTTCCACACAACATTATTACTGACAATGGCACCAACGTATCCCAAGGAGCTATGGAAGAATTCTGTCAACGGGAACATATCCGGCTTGATGTTTCATCAGTAGCTCACCCCCAATCCAATGATCAAGCTGAAAGAGCCAATCAGGAAATCCTGAAAGGTCTAAAACCCCGGCTTATGGTCCCTTTACAATAGACGCCAGGTTGTTGGGTGGACGAGTTACCCTCTGTGATATGGAGCATCAATACTACCCCTAACAGGTCTACGGGTTATACGCCTTTCTTCATGGTTTATGGAGCAGAGGCAGTCCTGCCCAGTGACATCCGTCATGACTCGCCCCGAGTAGCGGCTTACGTTGAAGCTGATAACGAACAAGCCTGTCGGGATGCACTTGACCTATTAGATGAAGAGCGTGAGTTAGCAGCAGCCCGCTCAACGATTTACCAATAGGACCTGCGTCGTTATCATAGCCACCGGGTTAAGTCAAGAACCTTGCAAGAAGGTGATTTGGTCCTCCGGCTCATCCAGGATCAGTCTGATGCACACAAGCTATCCCCACCTTGGGAAGGACCCTTTGTGGTCAGCAAGAACTTGAATAACGAGTCATACTACCTTATCGATGTTCGAGAGCACAAAGACTCATGTAAGTCGGAGGAGGAGACTCGCTGACCGTGGAATATTGCTCATCTTCGGCCTTACTACACTTGAGCCACCGAATCTCATAATGTACATACTTTGACGTTGTATATATTATGATAAGTAATAAAGCAGGACCTCTTTCCTTTTTTCCTTAATGATCACATGTCTTTGTTATCTTAAGTATAAGACGACCAATTGGAGGCTGATCGTATTCGAATCTAGCTTAACCCTCTTGGTCCGGCTCATGATCGTATTCGAATCTAGCCATTAAAACCTCATGGTCACTAGGGGTCTTCTTGTTCAAACATAGGTCATATTCGAACCAAAGAGAACATAGCTGTCGTTACCCTCTTGATCGGGGGCTTCTTGATCGTATCCGAACCATAGATTAACCCCTTTTGGGTCCGACTTGGATCGTATTCGAATCAGGGTCGTTAAAAACCTCTCAAGGTCATTTGGGGGCTTCCTGTTCAAACATAGGTCGTATTCGAACCAAAGAGAACATAGCTATCGGTACCCTCTTGATCGGCGCAACACCACAACCACTGGGGGCTACATGATCGTATTCGAATCCTAGCTTAACCCCTTTGGTCCGATTTACTGATCGTATTCGAATCAGAAGCCTCCAAATTTTTCTTGGTATTTGACTTACATTTGTTTGAAAGATAATCTTTTGTTTTATTGGTTTTTGTTGTCTAGAATCTAACTGTAAGTATGGTTTCAATTTAAACCGGTTTGGTTCTTTGACAATGAGTTGCCAGTGTATAACAATCATCATGCATATGGAAGTATTGGCTTCTAAAAAGATTGGGTTGTCACCCTTACTGTTCGGGTCACATAAGCCAGCAGTCCAGATTCAAGAACACATGTATGATATTGTCATTTAAGGTTCATAAACAGACTTATCTATGTTTTCTTTAATCAAAGACTTTCTAGCTTTATTTATCCTTACATCTAGCCTTGATTATACCGTTATGATTTCATAGTTATGTATTGGGTGTTTTGACCCGTCCAGCGACAAACCGCCAGGACCGTTTCTCATCTTTTACATACAGGAACAGATTCAAACGCTACAGATATGATAAAGGATATAAAGCATATATTGACATGATGGATAAAAATGTCGTACGCAGTATGATATGCATGATGGCATAGGCAGAACATGAAGTTTTATGCTAGCCTATTACAAGGCGTTGGGAGCCCAAAAGATTAAAACTGTTTTTCTCCTAAGTAGATGTTAAGCTAAAGCCGGTTCATTAAATCTTAGCCGGATTATTTGGATGGTTATGACTCCTCCCTCGCCGGTTCATCTTCCTCCACCGTTTGGAAACTGGGCTTGGACCAATCAAAGCCATGAAGAGCAACGAGCTCAGCTTCATCATCAATTAGACCAGATGGGTCAATTTCTGGGACAAAGGTGTGTTGGCAAACCGGCGGGATTAGATCTGTCACTTTATACGAAGGAGTCGCCATATATTTATTATCAGTGTCAAAACTCGGATGATACTTATCAACATTGGTTTCGTCGCCAAGGATGGTAGCATGAGGATGAATTCCCCTCACACAAGCAGCAAAATCTTCTTGATCAAATGGAGTCCCGTCTTCCTTAAAGCTGGGATACCCCTTGGCTACATCCACCGGGTCTAGCTCCAGCACCTAGGCTTTGGAGTGGCTTAGAGCAGTTAGGGCTCCGACTCTCGCACAAGACCACTTGAATTCTTGGAATCTGGCGGGTAAGATAGATAACTTCTTCAAGACATCACTCAAAAAGTTTGGTCCTTGGTTGGCTGGGGAGATAATCGCAAGAGCCCGTTGAGCTCCAGTATAAAGTTGCTCCACCAGGCTGTAAACCGCCTTGAGCTTTATCAGGCTGTTTTGGCTCAGATTGCTGCTCGGTGGACCTATGAGGTATTCCAAAAGGTTAAGCAGGCGGCTTACATTATGATGGCACAAGTAGAGTTTAAGTAAATGATATGAGAACTCACCAAAAATTGCAGAGACCATCTGAGACACATGGTTCTTTAAACCAGTGAGTTCAGTGGTAACCTCCTGAAGAGCCGCCTCGGCTGTCTCAGCATGCTGTATCAGCAAGGTTTTTTCATCGGCCCAAGATTTTTTCTCTACATCAAAACTGGTCTTCAGTTTCTCTGCTTCGGATAGGCTCAACTGGAGTTTGGAGTCAGCATTCTTTATCTCAGTCTCTTGAGCCACCAACCGGGTTTTCGCATCAGTCAGTTGAGAATCCAAGTCAGTTATGGCAGTCTACAAACATGCACAGGTGTGTCAAAGTTTATTCCAATAAAGGTCATAATGATTAAAGTCCCAAGTGCTTTGCAAAGCAACACCACTCGGCACTTGGGGGCTAAAGTCTGCCAAAGCAATTTTTGAATGCAAAAATGACTCTTCTAAAAACAAGTCCCAGGCGTTTTACAAGTAACAATGCTTGGCAATTGGGGGCTAATGCATGATATTCAGAAAGTTTTTCCTCTTGAGCCGGATAACAATATTAGTTTGAACTGATTCAAGACAGCTATGAAGTTAAGTACCAGCTCATTCATGATGAATTAAGCCGACCTTGGGGACTACAGGTGAAATTATGCTAATCAGATAAATCCGGTTAAACATTTTAAACCGGACTTGGAAAAATCTAGGTCAGAACGTCAACCTATATCACAAGTCTACAGATTCATTCAAGTTTATCATAATCAGGAGACTTGGGGGGCTGGCATAGCATATAAGCTAATGAAAGCCAGAGATCATACCTCATATTTTAATTGCAGCTGTTTGACCATCTCAATTTCAGAGTCACGGCTAGAATGCACGTGACTAAGATAGCCAGATAGTACATCACTAATACTTAGGTGAGCATAGTGAGAGATGTCAAACCGCACTTTTTGCTTTTCCAAAGCCTCTTGCTTGGCGGAGTGTCTGGCTAGCACAGTTGGATTGCCCGGTTCAACAAATCTACTACCAGTGATTAAAACATCACTGTCGTAAGTCGCGGGTGGGTTAGCTGAGCTTGATGGTTCAATAGTAGATGGGTTGAGAACAGTTTCGTCAATGGACGACTCAGGAGGATCTATTCGAACGTTGACAGCAGGGTCTTCTGGTGCTTCAGGTTGTCCTGGGGCAGGAGTTGACAGTGCCGGTTCAGTGGCGTCCGGGTTTTCAGTCGGCTTAACCACTCTGGCCTTCTTGGGTTGTGCTTGACCACTAAGAGGAATTTGATGAGTCAGTATAATGATACGGACATAAATATGCGGAAGAAGGATAATTATCTTTACCCAGGGGCAGTCTTGAAAGCCGGAAGTTGAGTTTGTGAAGAATCACCAGAGGAATGAGAGATCTCCTGCAAAAGTGAAATCACAATTAAAAAGAGCAAGGATGTAGATTCACTGATAAAGGCAAAATTCAAAGGTGAAAGAAACCTCATTCTGGCATTTCCGAGGAGTGTTGGGTAAGCCGGAGGGCAGTTCACTGTCGTCACTGGTCCGGGTCTGACGGCGGCTCTCATGTTGCTGTTTTTTCAAAAGACAATTAGGATCCAAAATAAGCCATAGGTGTGAAAACCTTACTTTCCGGGTTACCAGTCGAGGTTTCTGTCTTGGCAAAGGTTCTGAGTCGGAGGAAATGGTTACCTCTTCTTCTACTGCCTGGCTGCCCCCCGTGTCATCTTGGCAATAGTCAGTGTCAATAAGGTTGTTAAAAAGTAGGCCAAGAGAATCAAGGGCTACCTCTGACTCAGAGGCATCATCTAGCTTGAGGAGATCAGAAGCGGTTGTTTTCTTTTTGGATTTTCTGGTGGTCTTCTTTGCGGCTATAGCGGCGACTCTAGCTTTCTTGGTGGCTTCATGATCATATTTGACTTTCCAAAAGTCAGATTTGGCATGTAGGCAAATAACAGGTTGAAACACCATGCAAGTGCTTAACTATTAAAGAAAAAAGGAATCAAGGGGATTTACCTCTGGTGCCGAGTTAAGTTTACAGAAAGGATTCAATCCTACTTTACTGCAGTCTTCATATTTGCTATTTACAAGGGTAGTTGACATTTCAATGATGGCTTTTCCAGTCAGACGTAGAGAGCTATAATGCAACATATCGTCTACTCCTCCGGTGTAATTGTACATTAAGTCAGACCGACGGCTCAGAGGGATGATCCGCCATGCGATCCAACAATAGATCAAGTCAACACCAGTTAAGTCGTTTCCCAGCAAAGCTTGAACCCTTTTGATGGTTGGGATGAGCTTTTTACGTTCAGCGGTAGAAAGCTTGTCAGGGAGTGAAAACTTAGTGTCAAGACGCTCCACGTGATAACCCGGCATTGGTTTTTCATCAGCTGGTGACGTGTCTTTGCAATAAAACCAAGTTTGGTTCTAATCCTTGGGATGGCTTGGCAAGACTACTAAAGGAAAGACAGCATCCCGTCTGCACTGAATCGAAATTCCACCAAGTTCCAAGCTAGGGTCATTGGTGTATTCATTCTGGCGGTTTAAATAGAAATACTCTTTAAAGAGTTCAACAGTAGGTTCTTCTTGAAGATAAAGCTCGCAGAGAACTTAGAAATTGCAGATATCTAATATGGAATTAGGTCCAAGATCTTGCGGATGAAGCTTGAAAAAGTGCAGAACATCTCTGAAGAATTTTGAGCCGGGCGGTGAAAAACCCCGGCTCATATGGTCGGTAAAGACGATGACTTCACCATCTTTGGGTTGAGGTTTTTCTTCAGCCGGGTCAGGGGCGCGATAGAACATAATGCTCTTCTCTGGTAAATATCCAATGGTGACAAAGTCCTTTAGAGTGTCATCAGTAACTGTGGACGTGACCCAGTTGCAAATTGTTGTCGTTTTTGGCGGCATGGTGAAAGGGCAAGCTAAAAAGGAAGTAATTTGCCATTTTAAGTTAAATGGTGGAACCACAGGTTAATGTTTGCAATACAGATGCGTAATGGCGGCTTAAGTAAGGGCTAATGATATATGAAGGAAACATGAGCCGGCATGATAAGCCGCCATGACTAAAGGTATTCAAAAATTGCCAGCGACAAAAAATTGGCTAAGTACTGAGATAAACAAGTTTCACAGGCTATTGCTATTATTTTGGATCAAGATTGTTCAAAAAAGGAAAATAAATCTAGACCTAAAAACCCAGTACAGAGGAGTTCATCAGTTCTAAGGAGGCCTTTGTACAAGAAAAGGGGATCTACTAGCATCTAAAATGGATGCGAAACAGCTATCACATGAGTTCTATACTTCTTTTAGATCAAAATAGGATGTGGTGGAGAAACTACGAAGAATCTGCGATGAACAACGAAGAACACAGAAGAACTTGCAAACCCTTAAGCAGATCTAAGGTGCGGAAAGGCAAAAACTTACGGGCGCAGTTCTACCACGGAGGGTCGCCGCCGTTCTCGGGACAAGCTCAGGCTGATGCGGCGACCAAGGTTGAGGACGACGGTGAGCGTTGCGGTGGCGACGGAGCTCGAGCGCCAGAGGGGTTACGAGAGAAGGAAGAAGAAGAATGAGGAAGACCAGTCGTGCCTATTTATAAGGAGATAGATGAACAGGCAGGCACGAAAAAAGAGGAAGGCTAAAATGGTGATTATCCATCTAATTAGATGCCTCGATTTTTGGAAGACATTTAAGATAAGGATCCGTTAAGATGACGTCGTGGCGAGTTTCCAAATTTTCTGAAGGTGACGTCATGGCGGTTTATAAAGCTTTTACAAGCAGTGGAAGATGGATTTCTTCTAAGTGTTGAAGATTGACATGAACAAAGTTCAAATCAACCTAGGGCCTAATGTTGGGGATATGACTACCAGATATTACCCACCCAGGAGGGGCCGGGTCAACCACAATGGCAGGTTACTTAAATAAAAGCCAGAATAGTATACAAGGTGACGGTTTATAATAAGGCTTATAATAGGCCCAAGCCCAGAGGTGGCTTAAGGCCCATAAGTATAAACCGCCATGTATGAATAAGACTTGTAAAGTAAGGCATGTAAAAGATGTCACCGAGCCTGACACGTTGTATGAGCCGGCCGGGACTCTGTAGGCCATAGGGCATCAACCCGTGTATATAAGGGGACGACCCGACGACATCTTAGGGCAAGAAACAAGAGATCGAGAGCCAATTTAGCGTATTTGCTCCTTGGTCATCGAAACCTAGCAATACCACATCAACTAGACTAGGCTTTACCTTCACCGCAAGGGGCCGAACCAATATAAACCTCTCGTGTCCTTTGTCCCGATTAACCCCTTCAAGCTTCCTAGTTGCGATGGCTCCATGACTAAGTCCTTTCACTAGGACATCTGCCGTGAAAATTCCATGACACCACGTGTCAACGTTTCATTGGCAATTCTTGTCCAATGGATGGTTCACATTTGTCCCAACGCTGAGATGACACGTGGATCATCGGTGAATGAGAATTTTACACATGGAAAATCGCCATTGGTCTTGGCTGTGAAGGGGTTATCGGATCCAAACCAGAACCCGCTAGCTTAATGGCGACCCGTTACGGTGGATGCCACATGTCAGTTACCCTTGACGAAAGCACTTCCATGACGTGCCATTTATCGTCATGGATGTGGACACTTCCGTGATGATAATTTTGGTAATGTCATGGAACACTTCTACGACAGCACAGGTATGACTATCTTGATTCTGTCATAAAATTTTCATGGATGTACATGCATGACAGAAAACATGACCTACCGTGACAAACACGTATCATCACAGAAGTGTATTTTTTTGTAGTGCATAAACCCAAAGTTGTTCCATATGAGTCCATCATACCTACCTATATGCGGTATTTACCTGCCGTTCCAAGTAAATTCGAATGTGCCAAACTCTAAACCTTCAAATAATAATCTGTTTTGTATGCCCGACTCGCTCATGTAGCAACTGGGGACTGTCAGTATCTTCCATGCTAGGTGGGTTATTGTCACGATGAGTGTTGATTCACTTGTCATTCACGAGAAAGTGGTTGGTATTCGGGATGCCTAGTTCCATGCTCAAATCAAATCAAAATATAATTTCAAACAATACTCCCCTAGGACTGTTGTTGGTATGGACGATACCCGTTGTTTCGAACCAGCCATGGAGTGTGCTTGTTGGTGGAGGGGGAGTAAAAACTTTACCCATTATGTTTGGGAACCGCTATAATGTATCTAGCATGCAAGATACCGAGATCTCTTGGTTGTTATGTTATCAATGAAAGCATACCGCTCAAAATTATATTCATCTCTATTTCAAAAAGTTCGAGCTCTAGCACCTCTGCAAATCCTTGCTTCCCTTTGCGAAGGGTCTATCTATTTACTTTTATTGCTGAGTCATCGTCCTCTTATAAAAAGCACTAGTTATAGAGCACCAGTGCCATTTGTATGAGTTGTTACTAATTGATATTGAGTATGAATGTGACTGGATCTCTTTTACCATCAATTACAATGTTCAGTCAGTCCTTGATCTTTAGGGGTGCCCTGCATTTATGTTTTGCGGTCTCAAAAAGGGCTAGCGAGATACCATTTTGTTATATCATATCATGATTGTTTTGAAAAAAAGTGTTGTCATCCGAGATTAATTATTATTGCTCGCTAGTTGATTATTCCATTGATATGAGTTAATGTGAGACCTAAATGTTATTATGAATATGGTTAGTTTATAATCTATGCTGAAAACCTAAATGTTGGCTATACATATTTGCAACAACAAGATCAAACAGAGTTTGTAAAAGTTTTTCTTTATCACTTTTAGTTTGTCAACTAAATTGCTTGAGGACAAGCAATGGGTTAAGCTTGGGGGAGTTGATACGTCTCCATCGTATCAACTTTTCCAAACTCTTTTGCCCTTGTTTTGGACTATAATTTGCATGATTTGAACAAGGTAGTCAGAGTTGGGATTCGGTCTCAGATTGATTTTCCTTAGACAGAATCGAGTCGTAGTATCGAATCGTGGAATCGAGGATTCTACTAAATCTACTCAAATAAGATATTCTGTATCCACAGAAGAAATTTTATGGGTTCAATAGAGTTTTGGAACTAAATATAGAGCAAAGGCATACACATCAATGCTAGTTCTATTCCACTTCTTTTTATGGCTAACCTACTATTAGCTTGGATGTATGGAACATATATGAGAGGAAAATACATAGAACATTGAAATCTTCGACGCACGAAATTTACTTACGGTTTTTTAGAATATGTGAAAGCCGATCACTTGTATATCCGCCCTGCAGTGCTGAACCTTGAAGGGTCTTGCTCTCCTTCTCCGATCAATCTTTTCGCATCCTCCTTCCCACGCCAATTCCATTTGTAGACAAATCTGATCCGCAATTTTGATCTAGGTTTTGAGAGCCAGATCAAAGGTGTCGATGGCTGAGCATTTGGGCTTCGGAGGGGAATAAAGGGCCATGAGGCATGTGAAAATGGTTTGGATGATGGCATACTTTTCTGCTACGACTAAACAAATGTCTTAGATAAATGAGTAGAATTGGACATAGTCCACAGCATAGTCGGGATTCTACAGTCTTGTACATGATTCTATGATTTGGATCGTGACTCAACATGGATTCTACCTGATTCGGATTCATAGTGGGAATTGGATCGACATGGTTCCCTAGGGTCGTGAAGTCGTAGGATTCTAGGAGTCGAGTTGGGATTCTGACTACCTTGGATTTGAATGGAACTAACCCGGACTGATGATGTTTACAGCAGAATTGCCTTGGTGTTATTTTTGTGCAGAAATAAAAGTTCTCGGAATGACCTGAAAATTTAGGGAGAATATTTTTGGAATAAATAAAAAATACTAGCGAAAGAATCAACTAGAGGGGACCCACCAGCTGACCACAAGGGTGGAGAGCACACACCCTGCCTTGTGAGTCCCCTGGACCTCCTCCGACCCTAACTCCAACTCTATATATTCATGTTCGGGGAGAAAAAACACGAGAGAAGGATTCATCATGTTTTATGATACAGAGCCGTCACCACCTCCTATTCTTCATCGGGAGGGCAAATCTGGAGTCCATTCGGGGCTCTGGAGAGAGGAAATCATCGCCATCATCATCACCAACCTTCCTCCATCACCAATTTCATGATGCTCACCGCCGTGCGTGAGTAATTCCATCGTAGGCTTGCTATACGGTGATGGTTTGGATGAGATTTATCATGTAATCGAGTTAATTTTGTTAGGGTTTGATCCCTAGTATCCACTATGTTCTAAGATTGATGTTGCTATGACTTTTCTATGCTTATGCTTGTCACTAGGGCCCGGGTGCTATGATTTCAGATCTGAACCTATTATGTTTTCGTGAATATATTAGTGTTCTTGATCCTATCTTGCAAGTTGTAGACACCTACTATGAGTTATGATCCGCATACCCCAAGGTGAGAATAATTGGAATTCTTTCCAGTGATTACTGTAGTTTGAGGAGTTCATGTATACACAAAGTGCTAATGCTTTGGTACGGTTCTCTATTAAAAGGAGGCCTTAATATCCCTTAGTTTCCATTAGGACCCTGCTGCCACGGGAGGGTAGGACAAAAGATGTCATGCAAGTTCTTTTCCATAAACACGTATGACTATATTTGGAATACATGCCTAGATTATATTGATGAATTGGAGCTAGTTCTGTATCACCCTAGGTTATAACTATTGCATGATGAATGCCATCCGACATAATTATCCATCACTGATCCATTGCCTACGAGCTTTTCACATATTGATCTTTGCTACGTTATTTTGCCGTTGCCACTGTTACAATTGCAACAAAACTGCTACTGTTAGTTTTATCACCGTTATCGTTACTTCCATACTACTTTGCTACTAAATACTTTTCTGCAAATATTAAGTCATTCAGTTGTGGTTGAATTGACAACTCAGCTGCTAATACTTGAGAATATTCTTTGGCTCCCCTTGTGTCGAATCCATAAATTTGGGTTGAATACATTACCCTCGAAAATTGTTGTGATCCCCTATACTTGTGGGATATCAGTGTGCGATGGTGATCATATCAATCTTGGAAATACTTCCAACACACATCGTCACCTCGCCCTTAACTAGTCTCTGTTTATTCTGCAAATCCTGTTTCGAGTTACTAATCTTAGCAACTGAACCGGTATCAAATACCCAGGGGTTGCTATGAACACTAGTAAAGTACACATCAATAACATGTATATCAAATATACCTTTGTTCACTTTGCCATCCTTCTTATCCGCTTCCAGTGACCATTCCCTTTGCAGTAGAAGCACTTAGTTTCAGGCCTAGGTCCAGCTTTGGGCTTCTTCACGGGAGTGGCAACTTGCTTGCCATTCTTCCTGAAGTTCCTTTTCTTTCCCTAGCCCTTTTTCTTAAAACTAGTGGTCTCGTTAACCATCAACACTTGATTTTCTTTCTTGATTTCTACCTTCACCAATTTCAGCATCGCGAAGAGCTCGGGAATCATTTTCGTCATCCCTTGCATAATATAGTTCATCATGAAGTTCTAGTAACTTGGTGATAGTAACTAGAGAACTCTATCAATCACTATCCTATCTGGAAGATTAACTCCCACATGATTCAAGCGATTGTAGTACCCAGACATTCTGAGCACACATGCTCACTTGCTAAGCTATTCTCCTCCATCTTGTAGGCAAAGTACTTGTGAGAGCTCTCATACCTCTCAATACGGGCACGAGCCTGAAATACTAATTTCAGCTCTTGGAGCATCACATATGTTCCATGGCGTTCAAAACGTCTTTGAAGTCCCGTTTCTAAGCCGTAAAGCATGGCACACTAAACTATTAAGTAGTCGTCATATCGAGCTTGCCAAATGTTCATAATGTCTGCATATGCTCTTCCAATAGGCCTGCCACCTAGCGGTGCATCAAGGACATAATTCTTCTGTGCAGCAATGAGGATAATCCTTAGATCACGGACCCAGTCCGCATCATTGCTACTATCATCTTTCAACTTAGTTTTCTCTAGGAACATATCAAAAATAGGGGAGCTATATCACGATCTATTGATCTACAATATAGATATGCAAAAACTATTAAGACTAAGTTCATGGTAAATTTAAGTTCAATTAATCAAATTACTAATGAACTCCCACTAAAATTAACATCCCTCAAGTTATTTAAGTGATACATGATCCAAATCAACTAACCCATGTCCGATCATCACGTGAGATGGGGTAGTCATCAATGGTGAACATCTCTATGTTGATTATATCTACTATATGACTCATGTTCGACCTTTCGGTCTCCAATGTTCCAAGACCATGTCTGTACATGCTAGGCTCGTGAAGTTTTAATCCAAGTATTCCGCGTGTGTAAATCTGGCTTACACCCGTTGCATGTGAACGTAGAGTCTATCACACCCGATCATCACGTGGTGCTTTGAAACGATGAACTTTGGCAACAGTGCATACTCGGGGAGATATCTTTTATCTTGAAATTTAGTGAAGGGATCATCTTATAATGGTACCGCCATTCTAAGCTAAATAAGTTGCATAAAAGATAAACATCACATGCAATCAAAATATGTGACATGATATGGCCATCATCATCTTATGCTTTTGATCTCCATCTCCAAAGCATCGTCATGATCTCCATCGTCACCGGCTCGACACCTTGATCTCCATAGTTGCGTCGGGGTCCTCTCGCCAACTATTGCTAATGCATGGTGATAAAGTAAAGCAATTACGTGGCGCTTGCACTTCATACAATAAAGAGACAACCCTAAGGCTCCTGCCAGTTCTCAATATTACAAAACATGATCATCTCATACATCAATATATATCACATCATATCTTGACCATAATACATCACAACATGCCCTGCAAAAACAAGTTAGACGTCCTCTACTTTGTTGTTGCAAGTTTTATGTGGCTGCTACGGGTTTCTAGCAAGAACCGTTCTTACCTACCCAAAAACCACAATGGTGATTCATCAAGTTTGTTGTTTTAACCTTCTTCAAGGATCGGCCGTAGTCAAATTCGATGCAACTAAAGTAGGAGAAACATACACCCGCCAACCACCTTTATACAAAACTAGTTGCATGTCTATCGGTGGAACCGGTCTCATGTGCATGGAGATGTAAGGTTGGTCCGGGCCGCTTCATCCCACAATACCATCGAATCAAAATAAGACGTTGGTGGTAAGTAGTATAACTACCACTGCCCACAACTCTTTGTGTTCTACTCGTGCATATCATCTACACATAGACCTGGCTCTGATGCCACTGTTGGGAAACGTTGAATGGAAAACAAAAAAAATTATACGCACACGCAAGATCTATCCATGGAGATGCATAGCAACGAGAGGGGAGAGTGTGTCTACATACCCTTGTAGACCATAAGCGGAAGTGTTTACTAACGTGGTTGATGTAGTCGAACTTCTTCGCGATCCAACCGATCGAGTACCGAACATATGGCACCTCCGCGTTCAGCACACGTTCAGCTCGGTGACGTTCTTCGCCTTCTTGATCCAGCAAGACAGTGAGGTAGTGGATGAGTTCCGGTAGAATGATAGTATGGTGATGGTGAAGCTATCTCCACAGGGCTTCGCCTAAGCACTACGAAATATGATTGGGGGTGTAAACGGTGGAGGAGGGCGCCGCACATGGCTAAGATAATATTGTGTTGTGCTAGGCGCCCCCTCCCACATATATATAGGTGGGGGAGAGGGGAGAGGCCAAGGGGCACCCAAGTAGTTCCGAATCCTACTTGGGGACTTCCCCAAACCGCCCCCCTTTCCATATATGAGTGCGGGAGGAAGGCAAGAGGAGGAGGCGTCCCCTTTCCTTTCTCTCACGGGGAGGGAAAGGCAGGAGGGGCCACCCCTCCCCTTTCCTTCCCCTAGGGCTGGACAACCATGTAGAGGGGCGCACCAGCTCCCAAGTGGGATGGTTTGTCCCCTGCTTTGGCCCATTAAACCCATACACTTACTGGGGTGTGTGTGTCCGGAACCCCTTCCGGTGACCCGATGACTACCCGGTGCACTCCCAAACACTCCTAGTGTCCCAATACCATCGTACTATATATGAATCTTTACCTCTTGGCCATTTCGAAACTCCTTGTTATGTCCGTGATCTCATCCGGGACTCCGAACAACATTCAGTCACCAAATCATATAACTCATATAACACTATATCGTCAACAAATGTTAAGCATGCGAACCCTACGGGTTCGAGAACTATGTAGACATGACCGAGACACCTCTCCGGTCAATAAACAATAGTGGAACCTGGATGCCCATATTGGCTCCTACATATTCTATGAAGATCTTTATCGGTTGAACCTTATGAGAACATACGTAATTCCCTTTGTCTATCTGTATGTTACTTGCCCGAGATTTGATCATCGGTATCTTCATACCTAGTTCAGTCTCGTCACTAGCAAGTCTCTTTACTTGTTCCGTAACACATCATCTTGCACCTAACTCCTTAGTCACTTTGCCTACAAGGCTTCTTATGATGTGTATTACCGAGAGGGCCCAGAGATACCTCTCCGATACTCGGAGTGACAAATCCTAATCTTGATCTATGACAACTCAACAAACACCTTCGGAGATACACAAGATAATTCTCCGGTATCCGAGAGTTGCATAATCTCATAGTAGAAGGAATATTTATTTGACATTAAGAAAGCAATAACAATAAAATGAACGATCAATACGCTAAGCTAACGGATGGGTCTGTTCCCTCGTATCATTCTCCTAATGATGTGATCCCGTTATCAAATGACAATTCATGTCTATGGTTAGGAAACCTTAACCATTTTTATCAACGAGCTAGTCTAGTAGAGGATCACTAGGGACACGGTATTTCTTTATGTATCCACACATGTATTTAAGTTTCCAGTCAATACAATTCTAGCATGAATAATAAACCTTTATCATGATTTTAGGAAATATAATAATAACCATTTTATTATTGCTTCTAGGGCATATTTCCATCAACTAGCAACCCCACAAGTACCATTCTAAGGTTTTAGGACAAAGATTGAATACAAGAGATGAACTAGGGTTTGAGATGAGATGGTGCTAGTGAAGATGTTGATGAAGATTGGTCCTCCCATGATGAGAGTTTCGTTGGTGATGTCGATGGCTTTGATTTCCCCCTTTCGGAGGGAAGTTTTCCCAGCGAAATCCCTCCACCGGAGAGCACAAGTGCTCCTGCCCAGGTTCCGCATCAAGACGGTGGTGCTTCATCCCGAAAGTCTTCTTCTTATTTTTTTTCCAGGGCAAATGGCTTCATATAGCAGAAGATGGGCACCGAAGGCTTCCTGGGGGCCCACGAGCCCATAGGGCGCTCCCCGTGAGCTCATCTCCCTGGTGGCCCCCCTTCTGGTAATTCTTCCAACAATATTTTATATATATTCCAAAACAATTATACATAAATTTTATGGTCATTTGGAGTTGTGCAGAATAGCTATCCCAGCTATAGCCTTTTCAAGTCTGGAATTCCAGCTGCCGGCAATCTCCCTCTTCATGTGGAACTTGCAAAATAAGAGATAAAAGGCATTAGAATAGCATCGTAAAGTGAAATAATGACCCAAAACACGATGCAAAATGGACGTATCAACTCCCCCAAGGTTAGACCTCGCTTGTCGAAAGGCGAAAGCAAAACTCGATAATCATGACCACATGTTTAGAGAGAGAGGTGTGGATAAAAAATAAAATATGGACATGAAAGCATCATGATCATTATTATAGCAGCAATATATCATCATAAAACTTCTCAAGATAAAGTAACAATTCATCCACATGATAAAGTATGAACCATAAACTTCATTGTAAACTAACAAACCATGATCTCAGACATTGAAACAATTACAATCCATCATATTTTCAGAAAGAGTCTATGTAAGAGCTTTGTTTAGCAAATTCACATACTCAACTATCATTTAGTCTTATATGATTGCTGACACTCATATCATATTTAGGGAGCGAATTTTTTAGTCAAACACATAGGAAGATGGGGGTTTATAGTATTCACTGCCCTACCTATTTATCTCGAGGATAATGTCAACAATAATAACTCATGATCACCTACATCCAATTGGATATATATATGTCTGGATCTTTCCCCACCATGCTTGCCAACTAGAGAATAAATAAAGAGGAGTAGGGATGAACATTACTGACTCTTACATAAAAGTAAATACAAAAAAGTAAAAGATAAGCCCTTTGTAGAGGGAAGAAGAGGTTGTCATGCGCTTTCCATTTTTGGATGTGCAAGCTCTTAATGAAAAGAAGCGTCACTTCATAATTTCGCTTGTGATAGCAACCTTTATTATGCAGTCCATCACTTTTATTTCATCACCATCACAAGTTTGCACAAAGCTTATTTTTGTTGGGAAACATAGTAGAAAATAAAAAAAATCACCCTACGAACACCCAGGAACAATATGAAGATGCATATCGGGTTTGGATCAACGATCATTACCGACTCCGGAGTGCAGCGGAAGTTGACGAGTCAGTGTAGATCATACTTGGACTCCCTCGAACATCGATGATGATCCCGTGAACCACCCTCGAACGGAAGACCGAAAGCACGACCTCTCTACTTGGTTGCAAGCGTACGGTCTTCACGATCCAGCAGTGCTTCGCCATCCAGAGCTAATCATCATAGGAGAATTAGAGAGGGGAGATTAGAACCACATGAGACTTATAATTATGAGGATTAGAGGTGGCTAGGGATATCTCTAATTAGTCAACTAGGACCAACTAGAACTAGAACTAGATCAACTAGAGGAGTCTCCAAAACTTGTGTCATCATATATAGGGTGGAAATCCTCTAGTATATACAGGTTTAGGGGAGAGGAGGCGGCAACCACCAAGGGGAAGGAGCCCCCTTGGTGAGCGGGCCTAGGAGGGGAGTTGGACTCCCACCCCTAGTAGGATTCGGCCTCCTATAGTGCGAAAGGGGGTCACCTCCTGATTGAGCCCTTGTGGCCAAATTCCTTCTCCACCTCTTGGCCTTATTAGGCTCATTGATATTAAATTAAATACATATTTGTTCTAAAAAAATTTAAAGCATTATATATAATTTAACATCCCCAGAAACATTTTCCACCTATATACAATTAATCGGTAATACCCAAAATTACCCAATACTCAATGAAACCCTTCAAGTGAGCCCGAAAAGTTTCAGAACCTCTCGGAACTATTTCGCTTATTAATGAAGCAATTCCACAAAATATAATCTCATTACTTCCGTACCACTAACACTCAGCAGATCGTGATTACCTTAATCTTGTGACCCCGTAGGTTTGGTAAATCATAGACATGAACGAATTCCCTCCATTTATTCCCTTTGCTCCGCAATACATTACCAAACCTGGTGGTCATTGGCATTGATGATTGTGATCTCGATTACAAGGGTGCAACTTGGCTAACCTAGTACTCGAGAGATTGTAACTTGTCCTTTCTACCTTAGGGGCTCCCCTTTATATACAGGTGGAGGCCCTGGGCTTACAAAAGAGTCCGGATTGTACTACAATCCGCCCTCTAGTATGTTTCCTACTTGCCTTGTTTCATAAGTAAGAAACTTCCTTGGCTTCATGACAGACACTATCAGCTTGTGCATCTGGGCCATGAGTCGGCCCATCTGGCGACTCATCTCCTAGGCCCTGAACTCGTGGTATTTTAACCCATTATCAAACCACACCTTTTGTCTAGTCACCAAAGAATGACTCGACCCTAAATGGGAGGGTCAATCGTGGGGTTATATCCCCAACATTAGCCCCCAGATTGATTTGAATTTATTCATGTCAATATTCTGTTCAATGATATCTCCAGGTCATCTCCCTTTATCTGAAATTGCATCATAGCTGGGTCATAGATTGCGGCTTATATACTTGTCATTTTCCTATGTTTTTTTAACTATGGCATCATCCTCCGGATTTCCAGGAGCTCCAGCATGACATCATAACAAATCTTTGTGCATATCTGTCAGGCTGAAAATCGAGGCACCACTTACTCAAAAAGTTACCGTGTCTCCTCTATTTTCGCGCCTGCCTCTTCTCCTTCTCTTTTACCTTATAAATACGCTTGAGGGGGCTCCTTTTTCACTTCTACATTTTCACCCCCTCACTTATTCTTCCTCACGCTCATCTCTCATGACCAAAGCTCTACCGTCGTGCGACCTCGAGTGCTTCGGTGACACCGACCGCTCCCTCAACGCTGCGTGCACTACTGGAGAAGATTCTCAAGAACATCTTGAAAGCCTCCGCCGCGCTCAGGTGAGCCTCATTGCTCCCTATAGATCTGTTTTAGTCAATGTTCAGATTACTACAGACTGTCCTATTTTTGACATAATCTGTTTTTGATGCATTGTTTTGCTTGTTTTGATGGAACTGTGGATTTTATCGGTGGTATAAGCCATTGAGAAGTTAGAATATAGTAGGTATAATGAAAAAGAAAATTATGAATGGGTTTGCAACAATACTTAAAGTAGTGATTTGCTTTATTATACTAATGGATCTCACGAGGGTTTTGTTAAGTTTTGTGTGATTGAAGTTTTCAAGTTTTGGGTGAGATCACGATGGATGAAGGAATAAGGAGTGGAAAGAGCCTAAGCTTGGGGATTGCAGAGGCACCCCAAGGTAATATTCGAGGACACCTAAGAAACTAAGCTTTGGTATGCCCCAAAAGGAATTCCCTCTTTCTTCTAACGGCCATCGGTAATTTTACTTGGAGCTATATTTTTGTTCGTCACATGATATGCATAAATTCTTGGAGCGTCCTGTCCTTTTATTTTTCTTTTAGTGATGCACCATGCTGGTATGAGATAGTCCTTGGTTGATTTATAGAATGCTCTTTGCACTTCACTCATATCTTTTGAGTATGGCTTTATAGAATGCTTCATGTGCTTCACTTATATCATTTGAAGTTTGGATGTCTGTTTCTCTTCTCATGGAAAACCATTATTTGTAGAATGTTCTTTTGCTTCACTTATATTTATTAGAGCGTGGGCAAGTATTTTGTAGAAAAAATTAAACTATCATGCTTCACTTATATCTATTTAAAGAGCCAACAGGAATTGGTCATTCACATGGTTAGTCATGAAATCCTACATAAAACTTGTAGATCACTGAATATGATATGTTTGATTCCTTGCAATAGTTTTGCGATATAGAGATGATAATATGTGGAGGTACTAGTGAATGATTGTGGTTTAGTAGGAATATTGGTGTTAAGGTTTGTGATTCCCAAAGCATGCACGTATAGGCTCTCATTATGCTAAGAAGTTGGAGCATGAATTATTATTGATTGTCTTCCTTTGCGTGGAGGTCGGCGCGCGATGGTTAACTCCCACCAACCTCCACCCTATGGGCATGCGTAGTAGTACTTTGCTTCGAGGGCTAATAAACTTTTGCAATAAGTATGCGAGTTTGTATGACTAGTGTGAGTCCATGGACTATACGCACTCTCACCTTTCCGCAATTTGCTGACCTCTACTGTACTGTGCATTGCCCTTTCTCACCTCGAGAGTTGGTGCAAACTTCGTCGGTGCATCCAAACCCCGTGATATGATATGCTCTATCGCACATAAGCCTCATTATATCTTCCTCAAAACAGCCACCATACCTACCTATTATGGCATTTCCATAGCCATTCTGAGATATATTGCCATGCAACATCCATTGCTTTGCGTGATAATAAGATTGCTAACATGATATTTTCATGGCTTGTCCATTTTTTTAAATTTTTGCTATGCTAGATCATTGCACATCCTGATACACTGCCAGAGACATTCATATAGAGTCATACTTTGTTCTAGTATCGAATTGTAATTTTTGAGTTGTAAGTAAATAGAAGTGTGATCATCATCATTATTCATTAGTAGAGCATGTCCCAGTGAGGAAAGGATGATTGATACTATGATTACCCCACAAGTTGGGATGAGACTCCGGACAAAATAAAAAATAAATAAATAAAGGTGCTAAAAAGAGCCCAAAAAGAAAAGAAAGAGAGAAAAAAGAGAAAAAACGAGAGAAGGGGCAATGTTACTATCCTTTACCACACTTGTTCTTCAAAGTAGCACCATGTTTTTTATATAGAGAGTCTCCTATGTTGTCACTTTCATATACTGGTGGGAATTTTTCATTATAGAACTTGGCTTGTATATTCTGATGATGGGCTTCCTGAAATGCACGAGGTCTTTGAGCAAGCAAGATGGATGCACACCCACTCAGTTTCATGTTGAGCTTTCATGTACTTATAGCTCTTAGTGCATCTGTTGCATGGTAATTCCTACTTCTCACATTGATATCAACTAATGGGCATCTCCATAGCCCGTTGATTACCTGCGTCGATGTGAGACTTTCTTCATTTTTTGTCTTCTCCATACTAATATCTACCATCGTATTCTATTCCACCCATAGTGCTATATCCATGGCTTGCGCTCATGTATTGCGTGGGGGTTGAAAAAGCTAAAGCACGTTAAAAGTATGAACCAATAGCTTGGCTGACACTGGGATAGGACATGATAAATACTTTGTGTTAAGAAGATGGAACATGACAAGACTATATGATTTTATAGGGATAACATTCTATAGCGTTGATATTTTGAAAGACATGATTGTTTGTTGGGATGCCTGAGTATTGATGTCTTTATGTCAAATTATAGACTATTTCTTTGAATCACTTCTTATCTTAATATTCATGCCATGATTAGATTATATGATCAAGATTGTGCTAGGTAGCATTCCACATCAAAATTTATCCTTTTTATCATTTACCTACTCGAGGACGAGCAGGAATTAAGTTTGGGGGTGCTGATACGTCTCCATCATATCTATAATTTTTGACTATTTCATGCCAATATTATACAACTTTCACATACTTTTGGCAACAATTTCTATGATTTATTGAACTAACATATTGATCTAGTGCCCAATCCATTTCCTGTTTGTTGCATGTTTTTTGTTTCGCGGAATATCCATATCAAACAAAGTCCAAATGCGATAAAAATTTACCAAGATTTATTTTGGATTACATGTGAATTTTTTGAAGAAGAATCAATGCAAGACGATGGTCGAGGGACCCACTAGGCATCAGGGCATGCCCATGGGGTAGGGTGCACCATGGTACCTAGTGAGCACCTCATAGGTCGGTTTCTGCCCTTCTTTCGCCACAAGAAAGATAATATCTGAAAAAATCGTGTCAAAATTTCAGCCCAATGGGAGTTAGGTATCTCCGTGAATTTAAGAAATGGTTTTGTCCAGAAAATGGGAACGTGAAACAGAAGAGAATAGAGAGAGAGAGAGAGATCCAATCTAGGAGGGGCTCCTGCCCCTCCGCCGCCATGGCAGCCGTGGACCAGAGGGGGAACTCTCCTCCCATCTAGGGGAGGCCAAGGAAGAAGAAGAAGGAGGGGGCACTCTCCCCTCTCTCCCGGTGGCGCCAGAACACCGTTGGGGCAATCATCGTGACGATGGTATACACCAACAACTTTGCCGCCATCATCACCAACTCCCCCCCTCCATGCATCGGTGTAACATCTCTATTCCCTCTGTAATTCTCTACTTAAACATGGTGTTCTTAGTTCTATATATTATTACCCAATGATGTATGGCCATCCTATGATGTTTGAGTAGATCTGTTTTGTCCTATGGGTTGATTGATGATCGTGATTGGTTTGAGTTGTATGTTTTATTTTGGTTCTATCCTATGGTGCCATCAATGTCGCGCAAGCATGTGGGATTACCGCTGTTCGGTGTTGCAATACGTTCATGATTCGCGCATGGTGGGTGGCGAGAGTGACTGAAGCTTATACCCGAGACAGGGGATTGTTGCGTATGGGACTAAAGAGGACTTGATACCTAATGCTATGGTTTGGTTTTACCTTAATGATCGTTGGTAGTTGCGGATGCTTGCTAGAGTTCCAATCATAAGTGCATATGATCCAAGTATGAAAATTATGTTAGCTCATGCCTCTCCCTCATATAAAATTGCAATAATGATTACCGGTCTAGTTCTCGATTGCCTATGGACAAAATACTCTCTTGTGTTACAAAAATATTTGTACTAAATAACTAACTATTATTATCTCGCAAAGTACTTCTAGGTATATTCTTGCAAAGTAGTTCTAGCATCACACCTACAAAATAGTTTCATACTTGTTTTAGGTAAAGCGAACGTTAAGCATGTGTAGAGTTGTATCGGTGGTCGATGGAATTTAAGGGAATATAAATCCTACCTTTAGCTCCTCGTTGGGTTCGACACTCTTATTTATCAAAAAGCTACAATTGATCCCCTATACTTGTGGGTTATCAGCGCCCTAGTGCCTTGTGGGCACCTGGGTGGCCCCCTCTAGTATTTTTTATTTATTCCAAAATAAATCGGCTTCCGCAGCCTACCGATCCTGCTACACCAACACCCTTTCATCTTTAGCGTCATCAGGTGACATCTTTCAAGTTTCACTTCCAGCTGGGAGCGCCCCCAGGGCTGCATTATTCCCAGGCCGCCTGGGTCCGTCCCTGCGGCGTGTATCCCCTTTTTATTCCATGTTGTTAGCTTACCTCATTGGGGGCGCCCCTCGGGCTGCATGATCCCCAAGCCACTCGGGCCAGGCCCAGCGGCGTGTATCCCATTTGTGTTTATTTCCGATCATGCGTTAGATCCACCATGCTTGATTATTTGATGCCGGTCCACGACACCTCTTCTTCTCCATGCTGACCACTTGAATGTTAAAGGGGGGTACCTGAGCATCGTGACTCAGGGCTCTTACTAGCTCTCCAGCCCTCACCCTCTGGCCTTGACCACGACATCACGACCTGGCATACCAGCGACGACTGAGACCAGCTCGAGGGCCGGGACCCGAGGACATAGAGTGCAGGCATCTAACCAAATTTACAGGGACACATCACAAGATAAGGCCCAGTGCCAGGCGCAACCCGCCTAGAGGTAGGGCCCCATGAGTCCCGCGCTGGCTCACGGGTGCCCAGATACACCTCGCCAGGCCCTACCGTGCCAGCCACGTGTCAGGGCGGGGCTGTACACGCCCCGGGGGTTCCTCCCGGAGGGGGCCCCCTCCCACGTACCAGTGGAAGCACCATGCTCCGCGCTGGCTGACGACACTGCCGAGGAGTGGCTATGCCCGTACGCATGCGGAAGCGCTATGCTCCGCGCTGGTGATAAACAACTGAGGGTGGCCTCCGGGCCGCATCAACCTCAGGGAGCCCAGAGCTCAGTGTCTAGCACCATCGTAACGCCTCCCCTCGGGAGTGCCGCGCGAGGGGGCTGGGCAGGGGGGCTGCGCCTGGGTTATGCCCGGACGCACGCCGCCCAGCCAGGTCCCCCTGGGCCTGGTTCGTCGCGCGCCTCTCCCCGAGCGGAGCCAAGGTATGAAAGCCGTTTGGGCGTCAAGGGGGACTCCTGAGCATCGCGACTCCGGAGCCTAACTGGTCACGTAGCCCCTCACTCCGTGGCCCTGTCCTGGTTTCCGGCCGGGACCATCGCTGGGTGAGGCACGCGCGCGGCCGGGCTCTGCAGACGTAGAACGGTGGATCCACCCACATCACACCTCCCTACTTGCTATTCGTGCGCCAAGGGGGACTCCTGAGCATCGCGACTCAGGAGCCTAACTTGTCACGTAGCCCCTCACTCCTTGGTCCCGTCCTGGTTTCCGGTCGGGACTATTGCTGGGTGAGGTACGCGCGGGGCCGGGCTCTGCCGGCGTAGAACATAAGCAAGTAGGAGGGAAAAGCGCAAATTTCAAGGAATTCAAAAGCAAATATTACAGTCCACACTGTTATCTCAATGCCAAACGCAAGTTTAAACGCCTCCCCGAGGCATGATACGTGTGCAGGAATTAAAAGCAGGACAGGAGCCATGACAGAGTCACTTGGCGGCGGGGGAGCAGCGCGGAGTGGGTTCGCCTCACGGAGCAGCGGGGTCGGCAGCGCCTTGCTCCGGCTTGGTGCTGAAGGCCCGGAACTTCCCCAGTAGAGCTTTTGCGCGACCCTTCATGGCCTCGGCAGCGGCAGCGGCACGCTCGCCGCTCACTGGCTCCAGCAGGCTGTCGAGGTCGACGCCAGGATCACGAAGGTAGATGTGGGTGAGGACCCGCGTCAGCGCTGCAGAAGACAGGACACGCGCCTCAGCCTCGGCCGTGGGGCCAAGGCCAAGGGCGACATCTTCAAGAGCATGAACCAGGAAGGGAAGCAGCTTGGCGGGGCCATCCTCGGCGCCAGCCAGCGGGCTCTCTAGGCCGCTGTCGTAAAGCATCCTCAGCGAGGAGCGAGCCCTCGCCTCCAACTCCGTGAAGGCCGCGCGGTCCTCGGCAAGAACCAAGGCCTTGTCGTCCAGCTCGGCCTTCCTCGCCCTCAACTCCTGCTCCAGCGTGCCTAGGCGGTCGCGGTGCTTCCTGAGCTTGGCCTCCCGGCCCTCGACGGCCGCCTCGCAAGCCTTCACGCATTCTTCCTACTCTTGGCGAAGGCGGATCTCTTCTGCGAGCTGATCCCGCAGGCCTTGCAGCTCGTCCTCCAGCGCCTTGCAGCGACCACGGACGTCGACCACCTCCCCTAGGGCTGCATCATGAGCAGCCTTTGCCTCAAGGACGGCCTGCTTCTCCTTGTCGCATGCCGTCGAGGCCTGGACCAGCGTCGCCCGAATCGAAGCGTCGGAGCGAACCCATCCAGAAGCCAGCTCCAGGCGCCCGGCCACCAAGCGAGGGTCGGCGCCAAGAAGATCCTGCCGCAGTCGGTCCCGCTCGGCAACAGCACGATCCAGAACGGCAGAAGGAGTTGGAGAGACAGCGATCGGTGGGGTAGGAGGAGAAGGCGGCAGCACGGCCGCAGCATCCTGAGGCGGAGTCTGCCGCGCCCCGACAGCTGTGGTGGTGGCGGCAGGCGAGAGCACCTCGGGAGCCACTTGGGCCGTGGGGGCTGAGCTCGCCCCAGCCGGCTCAGCCAGGCCTCGCGAGGACGACCGGGCAGGAGAAGCCTGTGCGTCGTGGTCACCCTCCTTCGCAGGCAGGGGCGCTGCCACGGGTGGAACCTCGGGAGCCCCCTTCGGCTTCTTTGCTGCGGGCGCTAGCCTATCCAAGAGATGCGGATGTCAAGCCGCAGAAGTAGAGCAAGAAATAAAGATAAGAATCGAACACTTACGGGTCGTCGCCAGCGAGCTCGAGCGGCCTCCGGCCAAATTTGAAGCCTGAAAGCCGGCTGGAAGGGTCAACCTCGGGAAGCTTGGAGGCGGAAGGTGCGTCTGCGGTCCGCCCCGGGGCCGGGGCAGACCCGCGGGAGATCAGCCCGGTCCTGTCCTTCTTCGGGATCGGGGGCGAGCTCCCGCCGTCTTGCTCATTGTCGTCCATGTCGTCGTCTTCGTCGTCATCCTCATCATCATCGCTCAGAGGGAGGCGGAGAGCGTGGGACCTGCGTCGGGGAGGGGAGCCCTCGACTCTCCATCAGTCGCCTTGGAGTCAGGCCCTTTTCCCCGCTCCCCTTCTTCATCCTCTTTGCTGGAGTCATTGGAGGGCACGTCCACCGGTCCCTCGGGAGCTTCCAGGGGCACGGGCCCCTCCCCGTTGAAGACGGGCATGGACTTCACCACCCGCTCCCAGTCGTCGCGGAGGAACAAGGGCGTAGGAGCACCCTCCAACCTCGCCACATTGCCCCCGACCAGAGATTGGAGAACCGCAGCCAGGTCTCCGTCGGCCAAGGCCGCGGGGCTCGGACGGGGCCTCCACATTGGAAGTGAGTACTGCCGAAGCGGAGCCAGCTGGTGCTCCAGGAACTCCCTCAGCAGCGACGCGCCGGTCAGCTTCGCCGCCGCCATGTCGGTCGGCCTCAAATCTGCGTCCATCTTCTCCAACACCATCTTCGCGTGGGGATCCGCAAGCTCCGCTCGACCCCAGTCGCTGGAGCTCGTGGGCTGCTCCGTGGGCAAGATCAGCCGAGGGTGGATGCGCCCAGCATCCACCAAGATCCACTTGCTCCTGAAGCCCTCAATCCTTTTCCCAGGATTCGAGATGGCAATGGCGCCACCGTACGCGATGAAGCTCGCACACGCGGAAGCAGGACCGCGAGAGGTCCGGAGGTAAAAGTAGTGGCGCAGAAAGGCCACTGAGGGCTGCACCCCAACGTGGGCCTTGCAATAATAAGCAAAGATTGCCAGGAGAAGGACGGAGTTGGGATGGAGATGCAGGGCCTGTAGCTTGTAATGGCGGAGGACAGAGAAGAAGAACTCGGAGAAGCGAGGCACCAGGCCAGCAACAATGGCACTTACGAAGAGCAGATAGAAGGTGCTCCTTTGACCCTCAGGGGTGGCGGAGCCGGCCTTGAACACCTTCGCCCCGTCGATGCCCCGCGCCGTCGCCGTCCGACGCAACCGGGCAAGGCTCGCCCCCGACACGTTCGGCGGGTCCAGGGCAGACGAGTACCAAGCTGCGGCCGGGGGCTAGCGAGGCGCCATGGCTTCCTAGGTCGCATGGTCAGAGCGGATCTGGAAATTTCGGAGGGAGGAAGGAGAGGTGCAAGAAAGGGGATCTGAGCAGCAACCAGGGAAAGCAGGAAGCAGGGCCTAGGCGGATGCCACTCCCTTATCAACTCGCGCGGTTGCTAAGGCGCCCATGTCCAGTCAACCGCCACGCGGTGCCCAAGGCCGCAGGCTGTTAGGGCCCTCGGTGCTTCGCTCTTGCCCTTCTACCTCCCTGCACGGCCAAGTCCGGGCGCGCCTTGGGCCCGGGGGCTACTGTCGGCATTCTGGGAACGGGGGTCCCCAGACTTACCTGCCTGCGGCGTGGCTCAAAGGGGGGCCCAGCACGACCCATCTTCACCAACACAAACCCAAGACCCTCGCGAGGGGCCAAGCCTCGCGGGGCGGACGACGCAGAGCTTCCTCAGGCACGGCCTCGTCAGGCTGGCTCACAAGGAGGCGGAGAGATCAAGGTGGGGTACCTCGTGAGGTGCCCGTGACGCAAGCCATGACGACTCAGGGCGCTAGGTGGGTGTCAGCCCGCGCAGCGTCCTCCTTTCCTCTTTGGTGCAAAGGGGGCAAGCGCAGCCGTGGAGTACCGAGGCATCAGGCAAAGGTTGCCATTTCGGTGCAACGAGACCAAGACCAGGAGGACTACGAGACGGAGGTCACCGTGGAGCCCAAGACGGCATCACCAGAGCTTTGTGCAGACGAAGACCACTTTTATCAGGATAGCTGATACTTACTGTCCCCATTCAAATTAGCCTGCCATTGTTGGCTCCCTTCCCGCTCGATATTTGGGAAGACGACCAGGGCCTCTATAAATAGGACCAGCCACCCACAGAGCAAGGGGGTTGGGCCGGTCGGTTGAGAGAGCGGAAGGAAGAGGCTCGTTAGAGGGTCTCAGGGGTTTTTCGGTCGGTTGGCTGGAGGCTGGGAGAGAGAGAAGGTGACTGAACTCCACCCAGCAGTTCATCGCCCCAGCCAAGAACAGGCCCTCGCGAGGCCTTTCTTCCTTGTATTGTTCACCATCATCAGCCCACGAGGCAATCCACACACCACACACTGGAGTAGGGTATTACACCACAACGGTGGCCCGAACCAGTATAAACCTTGTGTCTCTTGCGTCGTTCTTTCCGTAGTTTAGATCCTAGCATGGCGGGGGGGGGGGGTGCAGGTAGGTAGGAGGCGAAATCTCCGCGCGCACTCCAGTGTTCGAACCTCAAGGGTCTGCCGGAACCCGAAATCCGACAACATTAACACGTAGTGAATACATGAACACAAACTACGGTCATCACCGGGAGTGGTCCCGATTATTGTCACTTCGGGGTTGCCGGATCATAACACATAGTAGGTGACTATAGACTTGCAAGATAGGATCAAGAACTCACATATATTCATGAAAACATAATAGGTTTAGATCTGAAATCATGGCACTCGGGCCCTAGTGACAAGCATTAAGCATATCAAAGTCATAGCAACATCAATCTTAGAACATAGTGGATACAAGGGATCAAACCCTAACAAAACTAACTCAATTACATGATAAATATCATCCAACCCATCACCGTCCAGCAAGCCTATGATGGAATTACTCACGCACGGCAGTGAGCATCATGAAATTGGTGATGGAGGAAGGTTGATGATGATGATGGCGACGGATTCCCCTCTCCGGAGCCCCGAATGGACTCCAGATCAGCCCTCCCGAGAGAGTTTAGGGCTTGGCGGCAGCTCCGTATCGTAAAATGCGATGAATCCTTCTCTCTGATTTTTCTCCCCGAACATGAATATATGGAGTTGGAGTTGTGGTCGGTGGAGCGTCAGGGGGCCCATGAGGCAGGGGCGCGCCCCCACCCTCGTGGACAGGGTGTGGCCCCCCTGACATGGATTCTTCTTCCAGTATTTTTTATATATTCCAAAAATAATCTCCGTTGATTTTTTAGGTCATTCCGAGAACTTTTATTTCTGCACAAAAATAACACCAAGGCAATTCTGCTGAAAACAACGTCAGTCCAGGTTAGTTCCATTCAAATCATGCGAGTTAGAGTCCAAAACAAGGGCAAAAGTGTTTGGAGAAGTAGATATGATGGAGACGTATCAACTCCCCAAGCTTAAACCTTTGCTTGTCCTCAAGCAATTTAGTCGATAAACTAAAAGTGATAAAGAAACACTTTTACAAACTCTGTTTGCTCTTGTTGTTGTAAATATGTAAAGCCAACATTCAGGTTTTCAACAAATATTATGAACTAACCATATTCACAATAACATTTAGGTCTCATGTTTACTCATATCAATGGCATAGTCAGCTAGTGAGCAATAATAACAAATCTCGGATGGCAACACTTTCTCAAAACAATCATGATATGATATAACAAGATGGTATCTCGCTAGCCCTTTCTGAGACCACAAAACATAAATGCAGGGCACCTTTAAGGATCAAGGACTGACTACACATTGTAATTCATGGTATAAGAGATCCAGTCATAGTCATACTCAATGTAAACTAACAGTAATGGATGCAAATGACAGAGGTGCTCTCCAACTGGTGCTTTTTAATAAGAGGATGATGACTCAACATAAAAGTAAATAGATAGGCCCTTCGCAGAGGGAAGTAGGGATTTGTAGAGGTGCCAGAGCTCGGTTTTGAAATAGATATGAATAATATTTTGAGCGGTATACTTTCATTGTTAACATAACAACTGAGAGATCTCGATATCTTCCATGCTACACACATTATTGGCAGTTCCCAAACAGAATGGTAAAGTTTATACCCCCCCTCCACCAACAAGCATCAATCCATGGCTTGCTCAAAACAATGAGTGCCTCCAACTAACAAGAGTCTTGGGGGAGTTTTGTTTGAAGTTATTTTGATTTGATTTGCATAAAGGATGGGACTGGGCATCCCGGTGACCAGCCATTTTCTCGTGAGTGAGGAGCGGAGTCCACTCCTCTTGAGAATAACCCGCCTAGCATGGAAGATACATACATCCCTAGTTGATACATGAGCTATTTGAGCATACAAAACATAATGTTTATTTGAAGGTTTAGAGTTTGGCACATACAAATTTACTTGGAATGACAGGTAGATACCGTATATAGGTAGGTATGGTGGACTCATTTGGAACAACTTTGGGGTTTATGGAATTGGATGCACAAGCAGTATTCCCACTTAGTACAAGTGAAGGCTAGAAAAAGACTGGGAAGCGACCAGCTAGAGAGCGACAACAGTCATGAACATGCATTAAAATTAATCAACACCGAATGCAAGCATGAATAGGGTATAATGCACCATGAACATAGATATCGTAGAGGCTATGTTGATTTTGTTTCAACTACATGCGTGAACATGTGCCAAGTCAAGCCACTCGAATCGTTCAAAGGAGGATACCACCCTATCATACCACATCACAACCATTTTAATAGCATGTTGGCACGCAAGGTAAACCATTATAAGCTCCTAGCTAATTAAGCATGACATAAGCAACTATAATCTCTAATTGTCATTGCAAATATGTTTCTTTCATATATCGTCAATAAGCCTGGCATAAGAAAATATTGCTGAATCAGGAACGATGAACTAATCATATTTACAAAAACAAGAGAGGTCGAGTTCATACCAGCTTTTCTCATCTCAATAAGTTCATCATATATCGTCATTATTGCCTTTCACTTGCACGACTGAACGGTGTGGATAATAATAATAGTGCACGTGCATTGGACTAAGCTGGAATCTGCAAGCATTCAATTCAAGAGAGAAGACAAGGTAATATGGGCTCTTTGTTAGATCAACAATAATGCATAAATGAGCGACTCAACATTTTCCTTATGGTCTTATCCTCTCGACCCCCAAAGGAAAGAAAAGAAACAAAACTATTTACACGGGAAAGCTCCCAACAAGCAAAAGAAGAACGGGAAATATTTTTGGGGTTTCTTTTTAATTACTACTACTACAGGCATGGAAAGTAAACTAACTAAAAGCTACAACTAATTTTTTTGGTTTTTTATTAAGGTTTATTAAACACACAAGAAGAAAGCATAAAAAGGGAAATAAACTAGCATGGATATTACAATGAAAAAATATGAGCACCGACAACTAGCATGAGTGTGTGAACAAGGAAATAATGTCGGTGAGAAATACGTACTCCCCCAAGCTTAGGCTTTTGGCCTAACTTGGTCTACTGCCACGGCTGGCCTAGCGGACATCCAAAGTTGTAACTGGGGTCGTACTGAGATGCATCAGCTACTGCCTGAAGTGCTGCAGCATGGAGGCGGGCTGCCTCCGCCCTCCTCTCATACTCGGTCGCCTCCTCCCTGGTTATAGCATATCTCCCCTTTGCCTAAAAGTCAAAGAAAGCGGGAGTAGGGACAGCGACGTGATAGGTGCGTCGTCTGTCAAAGATTAGTCGGTACTGGAGGGACTGGTCGTTCCTCTCAACAAACTGATGACGAACCATAGCATCATAATCTAGATAAGAAGGAGGCAACTCAATATCATCTCCACGTATGGGTATCTCAAGAAAATTAACTATACGAGTTGCATAAATTCCACCAAAGAAATCTCCATGAATACTATTATTATGCAACCTACGTGCAACAATAGCCCCCAAGTTGTATTGTTTTTCTCCGAAAACAGCGCTCCTGAGAACGCTAAGATCAGGTACACACATGTGACATGCTTCATCTTTACCATTTATGCACCTTCCTATGAAGAGAGCAAAATAATGTATAGCGGGAAAATGAATGCTCCCTATGATGGCTTGTGTTACATCTCTAGATTCCCCCATAGTTATACTAGCAAGAAAATCTCTATATTCAGATCTCTGAGGTTCACTAACATTACCCCACTATGGGAGTTTACAAGAAGTGTTAAAATCTTCTAAGTCCATGGTATAAGATTTATCATAAAGATCAAACAGGACAATTTGAGAATTGCGTGATGATGAAAATTCGAACCTTCTCACAAAGGAATCAGTGAGGTAGTGGTACTGACGGCACTTATCTGCCATGAAGCTCTCAAGATCAGCATTACGCACATATGCTTCAAATTCCTCCTTGATTCCTGCTCGAACCATGAAGTCCTGTGACGACCATTGACAAGGCTGCACTAGAGCATCCTTGGTGGTTCTTCGTCCGCATCGTGTATTGCGGGTCTGGGTCCTTGCTTCCATGAAAAACCACCTTGGTACATTTTCCTAAACATATTCCTTCCTCTGAAAAATTTCTGAAATTTTTAGCAACTTAAAAATAAAAGTGAACCAAACTCAAGAAAATTGATAGCAACTACCCCCACAAGTGCCTAGAGACTATATCATGCATTAGAACCACTGTTCAAGATATCTTCCGATATTCCGATAAATTGGCCGATTTATCGCTTACCGTTGTCTGATCGAAAAGATAAATCGGTCGATAAATCAGCCGATATGGTGATAAATCGGCTGATATGCCGATAAACTGGCCGATTTACCCCTTATGATGGGTCGACCGATAAGTTCCCAATAAGCGATATCCCCAACATTGATTAGAACTACTTGGGACCATATAAATTTGACATGCAAGCTCAAGAACAGGCTCACCTAAGCAGCAAAATTTTGCAATAAATAAAGGACTAGAACAAAAAATAATTGGACCATTGGAGGAGTCACATAGCAAAGAACAATCCCCCAAAGCAGTTTTGTGAATGGAGCTTTGAGCTAGGAGATCGAAAATGGCAGCAAGATGAGCTAGAACTCGTGCTTGAGCTGGTTGGTGATTTTTTTGGGAGGAAGAAGGAGTGTGTGGTGGCTGGAATAAGTGGAGGAGATCCACGTGGGGTCCACGAGGCAGGGGGCGCGCCCTCCACCCTCATGGGCACGTGGCTGCTCCCCCTGCTGTGTTTTCAGTAGCAGATATTCTCAAATATTCTAGAAAAAATCATATTTAAATTTCAAGGCATTTGGAGAACTTTTATTTGTGGGGTATTTTTTATTGCATGGATAATTCAGAAAACAGACAGAAAAATACTATTTTTACTTTATTTAATATGAATAAGAGAAAGTAAAAAGAGGGTACAGAGAGTTGTATTTTATAAATTTATCCATCTCATGCTCATCAAAAGGAATCCACTAACATGGTTGATCAGGTCTTGTTAACAAACTCATTTCGAATAACATGAAACCGGAGAATTTTCGAATAATACTAGGTTACCTCAACAGGGATATGCACGTTCTACTTGACCGTTTTATATTACAGGTACCCCCACAGATGGCTCCCACCCACCTCCTCCCCGGCGACTCCCACCACCTCCGACGATCTCCTCAACTGGCCATCTTTTTCTACTTTCTCTCCAACTGATCTCTTTGGCGTGTTGTAATCTACACGCTCATACCCATCTTTCATGGGTTCCAATGATGGATCCACCCTTGGCTTGGACTTCTCCAATGGTTTGGTATTTGGAGATAAGGTTTTTCAATCTACTGGTTTTTCTGTGCACCCTATGGAGGATTCAGAGATCTTCACCATGGTTGTCTCCTTTGGGCGTCATGATTTTCGTCTGAATGAAGATTCAGCGGCGGCGGCACTTGAGGCAGCCCTT
The DNA here is from genome assembly GCA_034509565.1 of Triticum monococcum. Taxonomy (NCBI): domain Eukaryota; kingdom Viridiplantae; phylum Streptophyta; class Magnoliopsida; order Poales; family Poaceae; genus Triticum; species Triticum monococcum. Next base: position 74,953,902 of record CM067843.1, read on the forward strand.
GGAGGTTCGGCTATTGAGTTCATGGTTTTCTTGATCAAGGATAAGTTATTTGGATTTCAAGTCTCTTGCAAAGTAGTAGCCATGATCATTCTAAGTCTTAGTTCATTTGCAAGTGATCATTTCAAATGTTACTTTCATCTTTGGGGTAATGGTGGCCCAAATTGGGGTCGTGAGTTTAAGATCTAGAAATTAGAATGTGATGCTGAGTGGGTTCTTGTTAGCCCTTCCAAAAGGTGTGTTGCTCTGGGTTTGTTAGCCATGCATAAGAGACCTCCTAAGTTCTCGTTCAAATCTGCTAATTCTGTCAGCAAGAAAACTTCATTCGCAGTGTTTCAAAACTATGCATCTTGTCATGGTTATCGTTTTCCTGCATCTAAAAATTGCATTCAAACTACTGAAGATGCGGGTTATTCTATTCCACCACATGAGAGGGTAGTCATTCATCCCACTTTGCCAGCGAATCTCCGATGGATGTCGACGAGGCCTTCGATATATTTTGGCACGGTGCAAGATCTGCTGTCTTCGACTGATTGGGCGCCGCCATCCTTAGGCGGTAATCAGGGTTCTTTGAATGTGGACATACCTGCCCATGTTGGGTCGTCTTCGGTGTGTGCCACGGGCTGGGAGGAGCACACGCGTATTGGGCCGCTGGATAGGGCTGAGCAGGATCTCTCTCCTAGGCTTATTAATATTCCTTCTTCGCAACAAGCAAGAGAAGATTTTGATGATTTGATTTCCGGAATGGTTGAGGAAGTTCACACGTGTCAGATTTGTTTGGCAAAGGGACATTTTTCTTCTGCTTGCACGTCAAAGCTCTGGTGCCTCTCTTGCTGCCGTGTCGGGCATATTAAAAAAGATTGCAACAAATTCGCTCGGATCTTGGGTTGGGTTTGGCAACCAAAACCCGCTAACGTTGCAACTTCCGAGGTCTCCAGCGAGAATATCTCTATGACGCCGCATTTACCAAACTTGGACCTCCCTTGCACTTCCACATTTACACCCTCGTCCAGTCCCATCACCCCTGGACCCAAGACTCCTTCGTCTCCGCTGTTTGCTACGCCTCCTCCGCCGCTGCACTCGCCGTTGGCGCCGCCGGAGTGTGAGTGCTCTGCTCCCATGGCCAACTTCCATCTGGATCCTCTGCTCTATGTCCCAGCTGGCCACCACATTGTTGACGGTGGAGATGACCGGGTGCCGCGAACCTTTGTGACGCCACATACCCCAATTATGCGCCGCCATGAAGAGTTCATGCTTGCTGAGGTAATGTCGATCCCTCCGCCCGGTCAGATAGGTGCTGCTAGGGAAGAGGTTGTGCAGTCGCCGCAAGTGCATGGTGTTCTAGTCAAGTCAGCGCAGCCCTAGATTCGCTCTGTAGGTCTTTTTGAGCTTCGTGCTGCTGCTGTCCGGTTCCAGTTGCTCCAACTCCCTCCACAGCCGCTGGGTAATGATCGTTTTGTTCGCTTCATGAAGCATGATGAGGGGGAGTCTTTCAGGGGCGCCCAAGGCTTCCGTCAAGGTTTACTCTTGTTCTTGGGGATTCCTTTAGATCTTCGCAATACTGATTGTATCAGAGCTGCTGTGAACACGTTCGGCAAGTTTCATCATTGGATTAGTGATGATCCATATCTGGTACGGTCTTTGGTCTTTGCTTCTTTCCCTGAAGATGTTCTTGTGCCTCGTGATGTTGTCTTCATGGATTATGCTGCTTGGGGTGGTGCGAGGGTCCCTTAGACGGCTCCTTTGTATATTTTGGGAGCAAATTTTGCTGAACAGATGCCACAGGATGAAGACTGGATGCCCATCAATGGCAATCCGCATCTGGTGCCCGGGGTGCCATTCCCGGAACTGCCACCGTTCAATTTGCCTCCGTATCCAGCCTTGGGATGGAATGATGCCCCCTCCTCCTCCAGAGCCCGCGGTCAATGATGTGGAAGACAACAACGAGGGTGATTGGAATGAGCCAGTGGACCAGCTTGTTCCACAAGATCAGGAATCTTTGGTGATCGATGTTTCTGCATAGCCCAGTTCTGACACTGTCCAGCAGAATCATGTTATTCTTATTGTTTCATCTGATGAGGAGCTGCCTGAGGCTGATAATGTTCTTTTGGATGACGATATTAATGATGTTAGAAACTGGGCTATTGTGGTTTACCTGCCTCCTCTGATTGTGCCTGAAGTGGAGCTGCCTGCTGCTGTTCCTTTTGGGCCTCCTTTGCCGCCTGAGATGGTGTGGAGAAGGTCTTTTGAAAACCTTCTGCAGGCTCCTGTTGTCTACAATGTTCCAAAACCTGTTGCTCCGCAACCTATTGAGTCAGTGGTTTTATCTAAGAGGAGTTGGGACTTGGCCTTTGGAGACATGGATTTACCTTTGCTTACCTGGAGGGACCAGGAACAAATTAGGCCGGTTGCTCGGGCGTTGTTCTCTGAAGATGTTGCAGACATTCAGCTTTCCTCTTCTTCAACTGCAGCACCTCCCAAAGCTAGAAGGCCTCGCAAAACATTGGCGCCCACTCCCATTGAGGACACATCTATTCAAAGATGCACCAGGAGCTCGGCCCAACGTGATGGTTTCAAGCCCACCTTCCAGGAGCTTTCTTTGCAACCCAAAAAGAGGAAGCCGAAAGCAAAGCCTTTCACTGCTGAGATGCCAGATGACCCAGCCCAGGAGGAGATCCCACCAGCTACACCTGTTGCTCGTCTGCAAGCAATTGGAAGGGAACTGGAGATTGATGCTCAACTCCTAACGGTGGATGCTCTTATGGTGGATCCACCTCATGCTGCTGCCACTAATGCAAATGAATAGTGTGCTCCTTTATTATTGGGTCTGGCAAGCTTTTGAATTTGCTCTTATGCTATTGAGGGAGTCCTGGATTAGGGGGTGTTCGGATAGCCGAATTATACCTTCAGCCGGACTCCTGGACTATGAAGGTACAAGATTGAAGACTCCGTCTCGTGTCCGGAAGGGATTTTCCTTGGCGTGGAAGGCAAGCTTGGCGATACAGATGTTCAGATCTCCTACCATTGTAACCGACTCTATGTAACCCCAACCCTATTCGGTGTCTATAATAACCAGAGGGTTCTAGTCCGTAGGACAACATACACATCAACAATCATACCATATGCTAGCTTCTAGGGTTTAGCCTCTCTGATCTCGTGGTAGATCAACTATTGTATTACCCATATCATCAATATTAATCAAGCATGACATAGGGTTTTACCTCCATCGAGGGGGCCCGAACCTGAGTAAAACTTCGTGTCCCCTGCCTCCTGTTACCATCAAGCCTAGACGCACAGTTCGGGACCCCCTACCCGAGATCCGCCGGTTTTGACACCGACATTGGTGCTTTCATTGAGAGTTCCTCTGTGCCGTCGCCGTCAGGCCCGATGGCTCCTATGATCATCAATGGCGATGGAGTCCAGGGTGAGACCTTCCTCCCCGGATAGATCTTCGTCTTTGGTGGCTTCGCGCTGCGGGCCGATTCACTTGGCCATCTAGAGCAGATCGAAAGCTATGCCCCTGGCCGTTAGGTCAGATTCGGAAGTTTAAACAACATGGCCGACATCTGCGGGGACTTGATCTTCGACGGATTCGAATCACTGCCGAGCGCGCCGCACTGTCACGATGAGCATGATCTAGCTCTGCCGCCGAACAGAGCCCTGGAGGCCGCACCCGCATCGGCTCCGACCCCTAGTTCAGAGCCGACCGCGCCGATCGAGGATGGGCGGTTCGACGCCACCTCGGGGCCTGCGATCCCAAGGGCGGTTGAGCCGAACACCAGCCCCGTACTGTGCAAGACTCGTGACTCCATGGAGCCGGATTCTTCTCCGGACTCCGAACCCTCCGCGCCCCTGCCGAGCGAATCCGATTGGGCGCCGATCATGGAGTTCACAGCCGCGGACGTCTTTCAGCACTCGCCTTTCCGCGATATCCTGAAATCACTGAAGTCTCTCTCTTTGTCAGGAGAGCCCTGGCCGGACTACGGTCAGCAAGGTTGGGGTACGTGTCGGATTCATGGGTTTCGGCAGACCCTTAAGGTTCGAACACTCGGGTGCGCGCGGAAATCATGCCTTCTACCTCCCCATCTCGCAAAGATCTAAACTACTAAAAGAACTGCACAAGGGACACAAGATTTATACTGGTTCGGGCCACCGTTGTGGTGTAATACCCTACTCCAGTGTGTGGTGGTTGGATTGCCTCTTGGGGCTGATGATGACGAACAATACAAGGAAGAACAGCCTCGCGAGGGTCTGTTCTTGACTGGGGCGATGAACTGCTAGGAGGAGTTCAGTCACCCTTCTCTCTCTCTCTCTTTCTTACTCTCTCCTTTGTCGACCGTCCTGGGTTGAGATCGAACCGACCGAACCGAACCCAACCCCTTGCTACGTGGGTGGCCGGTCCTATTTATAGGCAAAGGCCCTAGCCCTCTTCCCAAATATTGAGCGGGAAGGGCGCCAACAACTGGCCAATTCGAAGGGGAACATCTAGTACACTTATCCTGACTAAAGTTGGTCTTCGCCTGTGAAAGGCTCTGCGGTGACGCCGCGCTGGGCTCCATGGTGACCTCCATCTCATAGTCCTCCTGGTCTTGGTCTCGTTGCACCGAAATGGAAACCTTTGCCTGATGCCTCGGTACTCCGCGGCTGCGCTTGCCCCCTTTGCACCAAAGAGGAAAGAAGGACGCTGCGCGCGCTGGCGCCCGCCTGGCACCCTCGATCGTCATGGCTTGCATCATGGGCACCTTGCGAGGTACCCCGCCTTGATTCCTCCGCCTCCTCGCGAGCCAGCCTGAGTAGGCTGCGCCTGGGGATGCGCCATGTCATCCGCGCCGCGAGGCTTGGCCCCTCGCGAGGGTCTTGAGTCTTGTGTTGATGAAGATGGGCCATGCTGGGCCTCCTTTGAGCCACGCCGCAGGCCGCAGGCAGGCAAGTCTTGGGACCCCCGTTCCCAGAATGCCGAGAGTAGCCCCAGGGCCCAAGGCACGCATGGACTTGGCTGTGCCGAGAGGCGAAACGGCAAGGGCGAAGCGCCGCGGGCCCAAACAGCCTGCGGCCTTGGGCGCGGCGTGGCGGTTGATGGGACGTGGGTGCGTCAGCAACCGCGCAGGTTGGTAAAGGAGCGGCATCTGCCCAGACTTCGCCTTTTGCTCTCTCTGGTCGCTGCTCAGATCCCCTTTCTTGCGCCTTCCCTTTCTTCCTCCAAACTTCCAGATCCACTCCAGCTGTGTGACCTAGGAAGCCATGGCGCCTCGCCAGCCTCTGGCCAAAGCTTGGTATTCTCTTGCTCTGGACTTGCCGAATGTGTCCAAGGCGAGCCTTGCCCGGCCGCACCGGATGGCGACGGCGCAGGGCATCAACGGGACGGAGGTGTTCAAGACCGGCTCCGCCACCGCTGAGGGCCGAGGGAGCACCTTTTATCCTCTCTTTGTAAGCTCAATTGCTGCGGGCCTGGTGCCTCCCTTCTCGGAGTTCTTCTTCTCCGTCCTTCCGCCATTACAACTTGCAGGCTCTGCATCTCCACCCCAACTCTGTCCTTCTTCTGGCGATCTTCGCTTACTACTGCGAGGCCCACGTAGGGGTGCAGCCTTCGGTGGCCTTGCTGCGCCACTACTTCTCCCTCCGGGTTTCCGGCAGCTCTCTTTCTACGTGCGCGGGCTTCGTCGCGTATGGCGGCACCATTGCCATCTCGAATCCCAGGAAGAGGATTGATGGCTTCAGGAGCAAGTGGGTCTTGGCAGATGCCGGGCACATCCACCCTCGGCTGATCTTGCCCGCGGAGCAGCCCGTGAGCTCCAGCGACTGGTGCCGAGCGGAGCTCACGGACCCCCGTGCGAAACTGGAGTTGGAGAAGATGGACGCGGACCTGAGGCCGGCCAACATGGCAGCGGCGAAGTTGACCGGTGCGTTGCTGCTGAAGGAGTTCCTGGAGCACCAGCTGGCTCCACTCCGGCGGTACTCTCCCCCAATGTGGAGGCCTCATCTTTTGTTTCTCGTTCCGCCGACGAGGCTTGATGATTGCTTCTCTTGAATAGGCTAGCGCGAGCGGCGAAGAAGCCGAAGGGAGCCCCCGAGGCCCCACCTGCAGCGACGCCTTCGCCTGCAGGGGAGGGAGATCGTGACGCGTGGGCCTCTCCTGCCCGCTCATCCTTGCGAGGCTTGGCTGAGCTGGCTGGGGCGAGCCCAGCCCCCATGGCTCGAACGACTCCCGAGGCGCCCTCGTCTGGCGCCACTGCTACGGCTGTGGAGGCGCAGCGGACTCCGCCTCGGGACACTGCAGCCTCGCCGCCGCTACTTTCTCCTCCCATTCCACTGACCGTTACTTCCCCGGCTCCTCTTGTTGTATTGGGGCGCACCGATGTTTCTCCGCCTCCTTCTTCCATCTTGGAGCGTGCTGTTGCTGAACTGGACCGGCTGCGGCAGGATCTTCTGGCGCCGACCCTCGCCTGGTGGTCGGGCGCCTGGAACTGGCTTTGGGGTGGATTCGTTCTGATGATTCGATTCGGGCGGCGTTGGTTCAGGCCTCAATGGCCTGTGATGGAGAGAGGGAGGCCACCCTCGAGGCGAAGGCCGCCCGAGACGCGGCCCTGGGAGAGGTGGTTGAAGTCCGCGGTCGTTGCAAGGCGCTGGAGGACGAGCTGCAAGGCCTGTGGGGCCAGCTCGCGAAGGAGGTTCATCTTCGCCAGGAACAAGAGGAAAGCATGAAGGCTCGCGAGGCGGCCATCGAGGGCCGGGAGGCCAAGCTCAGGAAGCGTCGCGACCGCCTAAGTGCGCAGGGGGAGGAGCTGGAGGCGACGAGGGCTGAGCTGGACAGCAAGGCCAAGGTTGTTGCCGAGGAGCGTGTGGCCTTTGCGGACATGGAGAAAGATGCCCGCACTTCGCTGGAGACGCTTTACGAGAGCGGCCTGGACAGCCCGCTAGCCGGTGATGGTGACGGCCCCGCTAAGCTGCTTCCTTTCCTGGTTAGGGCCCTTGGGGACGTCGCCCTTGGCATCGGCCCCACGGCCGAGGCCGAGGCGCGCGTCTTGTCTTCTGCTGTGCTGACGCGGGTCTTCGCCCACATCTACCTTCGTGATCCCAACGCCGACCTCGACGGCATGCTGGAACCGGTGAGCGGCGAAGGTGCTGCCGCCGCTGTCGAAGCCGTGAAGGGGCGCGCGGAGGCGCTGCTGGGGAAGTTCCGGGCCTTCAGCACCAAGCCAAAGCAAGGCGCTGCCGGCCCTGCTTCTCCACGAGGCGAAGCCACTCCGCACAACTTCACCGCCGACGAGTGACTCCGTTCCATCCCTGTTCTTCTTTCAATTCCTGCACATGCATCACGCCTCGGGGAGGCATTTAAACTTGCGTTTGGTGTTGAGACGACAGTATGGACTGTAATATTTGCTTTTAAATTCCTTGAATTTTATGTTTTTCTTCCCTACTTGCTTGTGTTCTACACCGGCAGAGCCCGGCCCCGCGCGTGCCTCACCCAGCATCTGCTGAGCCCGCCTCCGTGTGTACCTCACCCAGCATAGCCTTTCGGAACTAAGGAGTGAGGGGCTACGGAGCCAGTTAGGCTCCTGAGTCGTGATGCTCAGGAGCCCCCCTTGACGCGCAAACAGTGGGTGATGAGGTGCAATGTAAGCGGGGCTACCATTCTACGTCTGCAGAGCCCGGCCCCGCGCGTACCTCACCCAGCATAGCCTTTCGGAACTAAGGAGTGAGGGGCTACGGGACCAGTTAGGCCCCTGAGTCGCGATGCTCAGGGGTCCCCCTTGAAGCACAAACGGCCTTCATACCCTGGCTCCGCTCAGGGAGAGACGCGCGACGAACCAGGCCCGAGGGGCCTGGCTGGGTGGCGTACGTCTGGGCGTGACCCAGTCGTAGCCGCCGTGCCTAGCCCCCTCGCGCAGCACTCTCGAGGGGAGGTGTTGCGACGAGGCCAGCCACTAAGCTCTGGGCTCCCTGAGGTTAATGCGGCCTGAAGGCCACCCCCAGTTGTTTATCACCAGCGCGGAGCATAGCGCTTCCATATGTGTACGGGCATAGCCGCTCCTCGGCAGTGTCGTCAGCCAGCGTGGAGCATAGTGCTTCCACTGGTACGTGGGAGGGGGCTCCCCTCCGGGAGGAGCCCCCGGGGCGTGTACAGCCCCGCCCTGACACGTGGCCGGCACGGTAGGGCTAGGTGAGGTGTATCTGGGCACCCGTGAGCCAGCGCGGGACTCACGAGGCCCTACCTCTAGGCGGGTTGCGCCTGGCACTGGGCCGTATCTTGAGATGTGTCCCTGCAAAATTTGGTTAGATGCCGGTACTCTATGTCCTCGGGTCCCGGCCCTCGAGCTTGTCTCAGCCGTCGCTGGTATGCCAGGTCGCGATGCCGTGGACAAGGCCAGAGGGTGAGGGCTGGAGAGCCAGTAAGAGCCCTGAGTCGCGATGCTCAGGCACCCCCCTTTAACGTGCAAGTGGCCAACATGGAGAAGAAGGGATGCCGCGGATAGGCATCAAGCAATCAAGCGTGATAAGCGAATGCATAGTTGGAAATGAACACGAGGGAGATACACGCCGCCGGGCCTAGCCCGAGCGGCTTGGGGATGATGCAGCCGGAGGGGCGCCCCCAGCAAGGCAAACTAACGACCGAGAAATAAAAGGGGATACATGCCGCAGGGACGGACCCACGCGGCCTGGGAGTGATGCAACCCTGGGAGGGCGCTCCTAGCTGGGAATGAAGCTTGAAAGATGTCACCTGAGGATGTCGTCGGCGAAGTGGCATTGGTGCAGCAGACTCGGTGGGCTGCGGAAGCTGATCCTTATGAGCCCCCAGGCACCGGGGCCTCGGGAGGCTCCGGAGGCACTGGTGACTCCTCACCTAGATGTGGGGCCACAGCTGGATAGCGCCCCGAAATCGGTCTTCCGAATACTAGGGGCTTCGCCGAAATTTAAAATTATAGAATTCTATGGCTAAGTGAGAGTGTTCACGCATTATAGTCCGATTGCCTCGTTCGTTGGGCTGAGCGCCTCCCTCAAAGGACCCAAATATGGGAAAAAGGGCACCCAGGTTTATCCCCGAACACCCCAGCACTAGCGGCATGGGGGCAAAAGCCGACGGCTCGCCATCTCTCAGTATTGATAAACAGCCGCACAGAAGGTAATATTTTAAATTCAAGCAGCATTGCTTAGCGCATATGAACAAGTTTTCAGCGCACAGGATAACACGAGCGGGTTTTACTCAAAAAATACATCCTTGGTACATTCATCCGCAACAAGGCGGGAACCCTTCAGAACATCCTGATAATAATTCTCGGGCTTGCGATGCTCTTTCCCTGGCGGTGGCCCGTCCTTCACAAGCTTCTCCGCATCGAGCTTGCCCCAGTGCACCTTAGCACGGGCAAGGGCCCTATGGGCACCTTCAATGCAGACGGAGCACTTGATGTCTTCAAGCCTCGGACAGGCCTCCACCAGCCGCCGCACCAGCACGAAATAGCTCCCAAGCAGAGCCTCTCCAGGCCACAGCCGAACTAGGAGGCCCTTCATGGCCTGTTCGGCCGCCTTGTGGAGCTCGACCAGTTGCTTCAGCTGGTCGCTCAGGGGCACGGGGTGTCCGGCCTCAGCATACTGAAAACAGAACACCTTCTCGGTCGGCGTTCTAGGAACGGGGGTCCCCAGACTTGCCTACCTGCGGCCTGTGTCGTGGCTCAAAGGAGGCGTAGCACGACCCATCCTCATCAACACAAGACTCAAGACCCTCACGAGGGGCCAAGCCTCGCGAGGTGGACGACACGGAGCTTCCTCAGGCATGGCCTCGTCAGGCTGGCTCGCGAGGAGGCGGAGAGATCAAGGCGGGGTACCTCGCGAGGTGCCCGTGATGCAAGCCATGACGACTCAGGGCGCCAGGCGGGTGCCAGCGCGTGCAGCGTCCTTCTTTCCTCTTTGGTGCAAAGGGGGCAAGCGCAGCCGTGGAGTACCGAGGCATCAGGCAAAGGTTGCCATTTCGGTGCAACGAGACCAAGACCAGGAGGACTACAAGACGGAGGTCACCGTGGAGCCCAGGACGGCATCATCACCAGAGCTTTGCGTAGGCGAAGACTGCTTTTGTCAGGATAGTTGATACTTGCTGTCCCCCTTTAAATTAGCCCGCCATTGTTGGCTCCCTTCCCGCTCAATAGCAGGGGGTTCGTTCGTTCGTTTTGCAAGCAGAGAGAGAGAGAGAGAGAGAGAGAGAGAGAAGAGAGAGACATGTGGCTGAACTCCTCCTAGCAGTTCATCACCCCAGCCAAGAACAGACCCTCGCGAGGCTGTTCTTCCTTGTATTGTTCATCATCATCAGCCCCAAGAGGCAATCCACCAACCACACACTAGAGTAGGGTATTACACCACAACGGTGGCCCGAACCAGTATAAATCTTGTGTCCCTTGTGCAGTTCTTTTAGTAGTTTAGATCTTTGTGAGGCAGGGAGGTAGAAGGCGTAATCTCTGCGCGCACCCCAGTGTTCGAACCTTAAGGGTCTGCCGGAACCCGAAATCCGACATTTGGCGCTAGGTAGGGGTGCGCCGGAATTCGTCGTTCACCGCTGTCGGATTTCGGGTTCCGGCAGACCCTTAAGGTTCGAACACTGGGGTGCGCGCGGAAATCACGTCCTCAACCTCCCTGCCTCACAAAGATCTAAACAACTAAAGGAATCACACAAGAGACACAAGATTTATACTGGTTCGGGCCACCATTGTGGTGTAATACCGTACTCCAGTGTGTGGTGGATGGATTGCCTCTTGGGGGCTGATGATGATGGACAATACAAGGAAGAACTGCCTCGCGAGGGTATGTTCTTGGCTGGGGTGACGAACTGCAGGGAAGAGTTCTGTCACCCTTCTCTCTCTCTCTCTCTCTCTCTCTCTCTCTCTCTCTTCCTCTCTCTGATTTTGATCCCCTTCTGCGAACTGATCGACCTACCAACTGATCGGACGACCCCCACTACGTGGGTGGCCGGTCCCTATTTATAGAGGCCCTGGTCCTCTTCCCAAATATTGAGCGGGAAGGGAGCCAACAATGGCGGGCTAATTTGAAGGGGGACATCAAGTACTCTTATCCTGACTAAAGGTGGTCTTTGCCTGCGAAAGACTCTGGTGATGATGCCGTGCTGGGCTCCATGGTGACCTCCGTCTCGTATTCCGCTTGGTCTTGGTCTTGTTGCACCGAAATGGCAACCTTTGCCTGATGCCTCGGTACTCCGCGGCTGTGCTTGCCCCCTTTGCACCAAAGAGGAAAGAAGGACGTTGCGCGCGCTGGCGCCCGCCTGGCACCCCCGATCGTCATGGCTTGCGTCACTGGCACCTCGCGAGGTACCCCGCCTTGATATCTCCGTCTCCTCGCGAGCCAGCCTGAGGAGGCTGCGTTTGAGGATGCGCCATGTCGTCCGCCTCGCGAGGCTTGGCCCCTCGCGAGGGTCTTGAGTCTTGTGTTGGTGAAGATGGGCCATGTTGGGCCCCCACTTGAGCCACGCCGCAGGCCGCAGGCAGGCAAGTCTGGGGACCCCCGTTCCCAGAACGCCGACCTTAGCCCCCGGGCCCAAGGCGCGCACGGGCTTGGCCGTGCCGAGAGGCGAAAGGGCGAGGGCGAAGCGCCGCGGGCCCTAACAGCCTGCGGCCTTGGACGCCGCATGGCGGTTGACTGGACATGGGTGCCTTACCAACTGCGTGGGTTGACAAGGGAGAGGCATCTTCCCAGACTTCGTCCCTGCTCTCTCCGGTTGCTGCTCAGATCCCCTTTCTTGCGCCTCCCCTTTCTTCCTCCAAACTTCCAGATCTGCTCCGGTTGCGCGACCTAGGAAGCCATGGCGCCTCGCCAGCCTCCGGCCAAAGCTTGGTATTCTCCTGCTCTGGACCCGCCGAACGTGCCCAAGGAGAGCCTTGCTCGGTTGCGCAGGATGGCGGCGGCGCAGGGCATCGACGAGATGGAGGTGTTCAAGACCGGCTCCGCCACCCCTGAGGACCGAGGGAGCACCTTTTATCCTCTCTTTGTAAGCTCCATTGCTGCGGGCCTGTGCCTCCCTTCTCCGAATTCTTCTTCTCTGTCCTCCGCCACTACAACTTGCAGGCTCTGCATCTCCATCCCAACTCTGTCCTTCTCCTGGCGATCTTCGTTTACTACTGCGAGGCCCATGTAGGGGTGCAACCTTCGGTGGCCTTGCTGCGCCACTACTTCTCCCTCCGGGTCTCCGGCAGCTCTCTTTCTGGGTGCGCGGGCTTCGTTGCGTATGGCAGCACCATTGCCATCTCGAATCCCGGGAAGAGGATTGAGGGCTTCAGGAGCAAGTGGGTATTGGCAGATGTCGAGCGCATCCACCCTCGGCTGATCTTTCCCTCAGAGCAACCCGTGAGCACCAGCGACTGGTGCCGAGCGGAGCTCACTGACCCCCGCGCGAAACTGGTGTTGGAGAAGATGGACGCGGACCTGAGGCCAGCCAACATGGCGACGGCGAAGTTGACCGGTGCGTCGCTGCTGAAGGAATTCCTGGAGCACCAGCTGGCCCAGCTCCGGGAGTACTCTCCTCCAATGTGGAGGCCTCATCCGTGCCCCGAGGCTGTGGATGAAGAGGATGTGACCGCGGTTCTCCAATCTCTGGTCGGGGGCGAGGTGGCAAGGCCGAAGGGCGCTCCCAAGCCCTTGTTCCTTCGTGACGACTGGAAGCGGGTGGTGAAGTCCATGCCTGTTTTCAACGGGGACGGGCTCGTGCCCGTGGTGGCTTCTGAAGGACCGGTGGACGTGCCCTCCGGCGACTCCAGCGAGGAGGAGGGCGAAGAGGAGCGGGGAGAAGGGCCCGACTCTGGGGCGACCGATGGAGAGTCGAGGGCTCCCCTCCCTCGACGCTCGCCCCATACTCCGCCTTTCGCCGAGCGATGATGATGATGATGATGATGATGATGATGATGATGATGATGACGTGCTGGGCAGCGGGAGCTCGCCCTCGATCCCGAAGAAGGACAGGACCGGGCTGATCCCCCGCGGGTTTGCCCCTACCCCGAGGCAGTCCGCAGTTGGGCCTTCTGCTTCCAAGGTCGACCCTTCCAGCCGGCTGTCAGGCTTCAAGTTAGGCCGGAGGCTGCCCGAGCTCGCCGGCGAAGACCCGTAAGTGCTGGATCCTTGCTCTTTTGTTTCTCGTTCCGCCGACGAGGCTTGATGATTGCTTCTCTTGAACAGGCTGGTGCCCGCGGCGAAGAAGCCGAAGGGAGCTCCTGAGGTCCCACTTGCGGCGACGCCTTCGCCTGCAGGGGAGGGAGATCATGACGCGCGGGCCTCTCCTGCCCGCGCATCCTTGCGAGGTTTGGCCGAGCTGGCTGGGGCGAGTTCAGCCCCCATGGCCCAAGTGACTCCTGAGGTGCCCTTGTCTGGCGCCGCTGCTACGGCTGTGGAGGCGCAGCGGGCTCCGCCTCGGGACACTACGGCCTCGCCGCCGTTACCTTCTCCTCCCGTTCTACTGGCCATTGCTTCCTCAGCTCCTCCCGTTGTCCTGGAGCGTGCCGATGCTACTCCGTCTTCTCCTTCCATCTTGGAGTGTACCGCTGCTGAACTGGACCGGCTGCGGCAGGACCTTCTCGGCACCGACCCTCGCCTAGTGGCCGGGCGCCTAGAACTGGCTTCGGGGCGGATTCGCTCTGATGCTTCGATTCGGGCGGCGTTGGTTCAGGCCTCAACGGCCTGTGACGGAGAGAGGGAGGCCGTCCTCGAGGCGAAGGCTGCTCGTGACGCAGCCCTGGGGGAAGTGGCCGAAATCCGCGATCGCTGCAAGGCACTGGAGGACGAGCTGCAAGGCTTGCGGGGCTAGCTCGCGGAGGAGGTTCGCCTTCGCCAAGAGCAGGAGAAGGGGGCGAAGGTGCGTGAGGCGGCGCTCGAGGACTTGGAGGCCAAGCTCAAGAAACGCCGCGACCACCTAGGCGTGTTGAAGAAGGAGCTGGAGGTGACGAAGGCCGAGCTGGACGCCAAGGCTTAGGTCCTCGCTGAGGATCGCGTGGCCTTCGTAGACATGCAGAAGGACGCCCGCGCTTCGCTGAAGATGCTTTACGAAAGCGGCCTGGACAGCCCGCTAGCTGGTGATGAGGACGGCCCCGCCAAGCTGCTTCCCTTCCTGGTTAAGGCTCTTGGGGATGTCGCCCTTGGCATCGGCCCTGCGGCCGAGGCCGAGGAGCATGTCTTGTCTTCTGCTGCGCTGACGCGGGTTTTCGCCCACATCTACCTCCACGATCCCAACGCCGACCTCGACGTCCTGCTGGAACCGGTGAGCGGCGAGGGTGCTGCTGCCGCTGTTGAAGCCATGAAGGGGCGTGCGAAGGCGCCGCTGGAGAAGTTCCGGGCCTTCAGCACCAGGCCGAAGCAAGACGCTGCCGACCCTGCCGTTCCACGAGGCGAAGCCACCGCCGACAAGTGACTCCGTTCCATCCCTGCTCTTCTTTCAGTTCCTGCACATGCATCACGCCTTAGGGAGGCATTTAAACTTGCGTTTGGCATTGAGATGACAGTATGGACTGTAATATTTGCTTTTAAATTCCTTGGATTTTATGCTTTTCTTCCCTACTTGCTTGTGTTCTACGCCGGCAGAGCCCGGCCCCGCGCATGCCTCACCCAGCATTAGCCCCGACCGGAAACCAGGACGGGACCAAAGGACTGAGGGGCCACGTGACAAGTTAGGCTCCTGAGTCGCGATGCTCAGGAGTCCCCCTTGGCGCGCGAACAACAAGTAGGGATGCGTGATGTAGGCGTGTCTTCCGTTCTACGTCTGCAGAGTCCGGCCCCGCGTGTACCTCACCCAGCATAGCCTTTCGGAACTAAGGAGTGAGGGGCTACGGGACCAGTTAGGCTCCTGAGTCGCGATGCTCAGGAGTCCCCCTTGACGCGCGAACAACGGGTGATGAGGCGAGATGTAAGCGTGGCTACCGTTCTACGTCTGCAGAGCCCGGCCCCGCGCGTACCTCACCCAGCATAGCCTTTCGGAACTAAGGAGTGAGGGGCTACGGGACCATTTAGGCTCCTGAGTCGCGATGCTCAGGAGCCCCCCTTGACGCGCAAACGGCCTTCATACCTTGGCTCCACTCGGGGAGAGACGCGCGACGAACCAGGCCCGAGGGGCCTGGCCGGGAGGCGTACGTCTGGGCGTGACCCAGCCGTAGCCCCCGTGCCCAGCCCCCTCGCGCGGCGCTCCCGAGGGGAGGCGTTGCGATGGGGCCAGCCACTGAGCTCTGGGCTCCCTGAGGTTAATGCGGCCCGGAGGCCACCCTTAGTTGTTTATCACCAGCGCGGAGCATAGCGCTTCCGTATGTGTACGAGCATAGCCGCTCCTCGGCAGTGTCGTCAGCCAGCGCGAAGCATGGTGCTTCCACTGGTACGGTAGGGCTAGGTGAGGTGTATCTGGGCACCCGTGAGCCAGCACAGGACTCACGAGGCCCTACCTCTGGGCGGGTTGCGCCCGGCACTGGGCCGTATCTTGAGATGTGTCCCTACAAAATTTGGTTAGATGCCGGTACTCTACGTCCTCGGGTCCCGGCCCTCGAGCTTGTCTCAGCCGTCGTTGGTATGCCAGGTCGTGATGCCGTGGACAAGGCCAAAGGGTGAGGGCTGGAGAGCCAGTAAGAGCCCTGAGTCGCGATGCTCAGGCACCCCCCCTTTAACATGCATGTAGTCGACATGGAGAAGAAGGGATGTCGCGGACGGGCATCATGCAATCAAGCGTGATAGGCAAATGCATAGCTGGAAATAAACGGGATGGATATACATGCCGCTGGGCCTGGCCCCAGCGGCTTGGGGATGATGCAGCCCGAGGGGCGCCCCCAATCAAGGAAAACTAACAACCGAAAAGTAAATGCAGATACATGCCGCGGGGACGGACCCACGCGGCCTGGGAGTGATTCAACCCTGGGAGGGCGCTCCCAGCTAGGAATGAGGCTTGGAAGATGTCACCTGGGAATGTCGTTGGCAAAGTGGCATTGGTGCAGTAGGCTCGGTGGGCTGCGGAAGCCGATCCTCACGAGCCTCCAGGCCCCGGGGCCTCAGGAGGCTCCGGAGGCACTGGTGACTCCTCGCGAGCTGTCTTCATCTCCGCCATGGCCGTGGAACGCCTGTCTTCCTGAGCCTCCATGATGCCCCTCATGAGGCGCTGGTGCGCCGCAGCCATGCTCGGCAGGCCGTAGGGCATGTGAACATAGCTGTGGGGTGGACCTCCGCAGCGCCCCACTTGCGAGGGCCAGAGGCGCTCCGTTGTGGCGATCTGATTGATCCCTGGTACGTCGACGCAGACGCGTAGCCCGCCATCCTCGCTTGGATGTGGGGCCACAGCTGGTAGGCGGCGGCAACCTCTCATGATCCTTGACTCCTGTAGTTCTTGAATGGCCTTGTCAATGAACTCGTGCTGGTCTGACTCTCCTCACCTGGATCCTTCCCGGTGGAAACGCGCTGCGAAGCACGCTTCCACATGGTGCCCAAGCGCCTCCCTCGTGACCCTGGCTAGGTCGGTGGCCCCACTAGGTGAGAGCCCCCGAGCCCTGCCTGAGGAGGGCACCGGCCGCGCTTCCCTATGTGATGGAAGGAGGGTCCCCCTAGGCAGACACGGGCCCTGAGGGGCCTACCTCCCGAGGGGCCGAGCCTGACGATGTCTTCTTCTTCTCGGGGGTGGCCTCAGGAAGCCTCCTGCTTCCGCGATCCGAGTCTTCTAGCGACGCGGCCTGATAGGCTCTCTCCAAGGAACACACTGCATCCTTCTCTTCACAGGGCACCGTGATGACTCCGCCACTTCCTGGCATCTTCAGGACGTTGTAGCCGTGGTGAGTCGCAGCCATGAACTTGCCCAGCACTGGGTACCCGAGGATGGCGTTGTACGGCCGGCGGATGTGGGCGACGTCGAAGTCGATGAGCTCGGTGAGGTAGTTGCTGCGGGCCCCGAAGGTGACAGGGAGGCGGACCTGCCCGATCGGGACTGTGGAACCGTCGGTGATCCCGGAGAAAGGCCTGGTTGGCTGAAGCTGGTCATAGGGCACTTGGAGGTTGTTGAAGGTCTCCACGGATATGACGTTGAGTCCTGCCCCTCCGTTGATGAGGGTCTTGGTGACCAGCACGTTCCTGATTACTGGGGAGCAGAGCATCGGGAGGACTCCTACTATGGCCGCGCACTTGAGCTGGTCTGCCGAGCTGAACGTGGTGGCGCATGCCGACCACCTGAGGGGGCGCGTTGCTTCGAGCTTGGGGAGAACTGCATTCACTTCGCGGGTGAACTGCTTGAAGATGCGTTGGGAGGCTGGGGCTTGAGCTCCGCCTAGGATGCAGGCGATTGCGCGCGGCTCCTGGAAGCCCCCAGCCCCCTCGTCTTGATGGCGGTCTTCGTTCCTTCTTGGTGGAGGCGGCAGAGGAGGTAGGCCCGCGTTGCCATGAGGGCGATCCTCACGAGGCTGATCCCTCCAGTCTCCCTCGCGAGGCAGGTCCCGCCAGCGGTCCTCGCGAGGCTGGTCGCGCCACCCCTGGCGCGGGCCGCGATCCTCCCAGCGCCCTGGGTTTCTTCCTCCTCCTCGGCCGTAGCCCCGGTCAGCACGGTCAGGGCGACGGCCGATCCTTCCTTCTCGCACGTCGTGGAGTTCTTGACATTCGTTGGTGTTGTGGGTGTGGAGGTCATGGTACACACAGTACCGGCTGCCTCTGGAGGGTTCGGGCAGGTCCTTGCCCCACTTTGTGTCTGGTTCTGCCGTGAGTACGGCAGCCCCCTTGCGCTTCACGTCCTTGGCCTTGGGCTTCTTCTCTTCTGGATCTGCGGCAGGCAGCTCGAGGAGGGAGAGGCGTCCCTCCTCAGCCCTGGCGCACCTGTTCCCCAAGTTGAACAGCTCCAGGGAGGTGCAGAGGTCTTCATGCATCACCAGCTCCTCCTTCATCTTGACGTCGCGCACGCCATCGGAGAAGGCCGAGATGATGGCCTCCTCAGACACCTTGGGAATCTTGAGGCGGACGCTGTTGAAGCGCTGGATGTACTTTTGCAGGGTTTCTCTGGGTTGTTGCTTGATGCGGCGCATGTCGCTCACGGCGGGCGGCCGGTCGCGAGTACCTTGGAAGTTGGCGATGAAGCGGGTGCGCATCTAGTCCCAGGAGGAGATCGTGCCTGGAGCCAGATTCAGGAGCCAGGTTCGAGCTCCTTCCTTGAGCACCATGGGGAACCAGTTGGCCATGAACTTCTCATCCCCGCCGGCAGCCTCAATGCCCAGCTCATAGAGCTGGAGGAATTCTGCGGGATCGGTTGTGCCATCGTAGTGAGGAGGCAGGTCAGGCTTGAACTTGCCGGGCCACGCGACGCTGCACAGCTCAGTGGTGTAGGCGTGGCAGCCCGCGGTGGCCATGTAAGGCTTCGGTTGGTGGAGAGCTCGGTCTTGAGGGTCCCCACGCGCTGCATCTAGGAGCAGGGCGGGGTCTTGGCGCACCGGAGCTGGAGCAGGGTCGCGGCGTGCCGGAGCAGGGAGCGCCCTGGCAGCCCCTTGCGGGTGAGGAACTTCTTGGCAGCTCTGCTCTTGCTACGCTGGCGCTTGACGGAGCGGGTTCCGCCCAGGGGCCAAGCGCCTTGGAGCCATGGCATCTTCTTGGAGGGGAGGCGGCTGGTGCGCCTCTGGAGCTTCGTTGCCCGCGCGTGGCGGAGTGTGGCGCAGAGGGACGGACGGCGCGGAAGAGCCCCCTGCGGCGCGGACAAGCTCGGCGACGCGGTCGAGCCACTCCTCATAGACATCGTCGACGGGGCGGTAGCGCAGGAGCTCGTTTGCCGCGAGGAGCGCAGCTCGAGCCTCCAAGGGTGCGCGGAGTGCGCGGGACGAAGAAACGGCCGGTGCGAGCGATGGAGTGGCGGTGCGGCCGTCTTGCCGCACGGACGGATGCTGAGACGATGCTTGCTACTCGCCCCCCGCCAGGCCAGTGGCGGCATTGACGGCAGGCGACGGGGAACGACGAGGACGCCCACCGACGGGGGTCGTCTGGGCAACGACGGGGAACGACAACCGCTCCGTTCTCCTCCGACCGTCGCATCCATGTCCGACGCTCGTCGGGCCCGCGCCGAGCGCCGGGCCGCCATCGCTTCTTGCGTCACCCAGACGGCGCCTGTCGGCGGGTGTCGTCGTCGTTCCCCCTCGCCCGCCGTCAACGCCGCCACCGGCCCGGCGGGGGGCGAGCAGCAAGCATTGTCCCAGCATCCATCCGCGCGGCAAGACGGCCGCGCCGCTACTCCATCGCTCGCACCAGCTGGTTCTTCGTCCCGCGCGCTCCGTGCACCCATGGAGGCTCGAGCTGCGCTCCTCGCGGCAAACGAGCTCCTGCGCTACCGTCCCGTCGACGACGTCTACGAGGAGTGGCTCGACCGCGTCGCCAAGCTTGTCCGCGCCGCAGGGGGCTCTCCCGCGCCGTCCGTTCCTCTGCGCCACACCCCGCCCCACACGGGCAATGAAGCTCCGGAGGCGTACCAGCCGCCTCCTCTTCAAGAAGACGCTATGGCTCCAAGGCGCGTGGCCCCTGGGCGGAACCCGCTCCGTCAGGTGCCAGCGCAGCAAGAACGGAGCTGCCAAGAGATCCCATGCCCGCAAGGGGCTGCTCGGGCGCTCCCTGCTCCGGCACGCCGCGACCCTGCTCCAGCTTCGGCACACCAAGACCCCGCGCTGTTCCTAGCTGCAGCGCGTGGGGACCCTCAAGACCCAGCTCTCCACCAGCCGAGGCCTTTCGTGGCCACCGCAGGCTGCCGTGCCTACACCACCGAGCTGCGTAGCGTCGCGTGGCCCGGCAAGTTCAAGCCAGACCTACCTCCTCATTACGATGGCATGACTAACCCTGCAGAATTCCTCCAGCTCTATGAGCTGGGCATCGAGGCTGCCAACGGGGACGAAAAGGTCATGGCGAACTGGTTTCCCATGGCGCTCAAGGAAGGAGCTCGCACCTGGCTCCTAAATCTGGCTCCAGGCACGATCTCTTCCTGGGACCAGATGTGCACCCGCTTCATCGCCAACTTCCAAGGTACTCGCGACCGGCCACCCACCGTGAGCGACATGCGCCGCATCAAGCAACAACCTGGAGAGACCTTGCAAAAGTACATCCAACACTTCAACAGCGCGCGCCTCAAGATCCCCAAGGTGTCCGAGGAGGCCATCATCTCGGCCTTCTCCGATGGTGTGCGCGACGTCAAGATGAAGACCTGTGCACCTCCCTGGAGCTGTTCAACTTGGCGACCAAGTGCGCCAGGGCTGAGGAGGGACGCCTCTCCCTCCTCGAGCTGCCTGCCGCAGAGCCAGAGGAGAAAAAACCCAAGGCCAAGGACGTGAAGCGCAAGGGGCTGCCGTGCTCGCAGCAGAACCAGACACCAAGCGGGGCAAAGATCTGCCCGAGTCCTCCAGGGGCAGCCGGTACTGTGTGTACCACGACCTCCACACCCACAACACCAACGAATGCCAAGAACTCCGCGCCGTGCGGGAAGGAAGGATCGGCCGTCATCCCGATCGCGCCGATCGGGGCTATGGCCGAGGAGGAGGAAGAAACACAGGACGCTGGGAAGACCGTGGCCCGCGCCAAGGGTGGCGCGATCAGCCTCGCGAGGATCGCTGGCGAGACCTGCCTCACGAGGGGGACTAGAGGGATCAGCCTCGTGAGGATCGCCCACAAGGCAACGCAGGCCTCCTTCCACTGCCGCCTCAGCCAAGGAGGAACGAGGACCGCCATCAATACGAGGGGGCTGGGGGCTTCCAGGAGCCACGCGCAATCGCCTGCATCCTGGGCGGAGCTCAAGCCCCAGCCTCCCAACGCATCTTCAAGCAGTTTGCCCGTGAGGTGAACGCAGCCCTCCCCAGGCTCGAAGCAACGCGCCCTCTCAGGTGGTCGGCGTGCGCCATCACATTCAGCTCAGCGGATCAACTCAAGTGTGCAGCCGCAGCTGGCGTCCTCCCGATGCTCTGCTCCCCAGTCATCAGCAATGTACTGGTCACCAAGACCCTCATCAATGGTGGGGCAGGGCTCAACGTCCTGTCCGTGGAAACATTCAACAATCTCCAAGTGCCCTACGACCAGCTTCAGCCAACCAAGCCCTTCTCCGGGATCACCGACAGCTCCATGGTCCCGATTGGGCAGGTCCGCCTCCCTGTCACCTTCGGGGCACGCGACAACTACCGCACCGAGCTCATCGACTTCGACGTCGCCCACATCCGCCTGCCGTACAACGCCATCCTCGGGTACCCAGCGCTGGCCAAGCTCATGGCCGTGACTCACCATGGCTACAACGTCCTCAAGATGCCAGGGAGTGGCGGAGTCATCACGGTGCCCTGTGAAGAGAGGGATGCAGTGTGTTCCCTGGAGTGAGCCTTTTAGGCCGCGTCACTGGAAGACCCGGATCGCGGAAGCAGGAGGCTTCCCGAGACCACCCCCAAGAAGAAGAAGACACCGTCCGGACCGGCCCCTCGGGAGGCAGGACCCTCAGGGCCCGCGTCTGCCCAGGGGGAGCCTCCTTCCATCACATAGGAAAGCGCGTCCGGCGCCCTCCTCAGGCAGGGCTCGGGGGCTCTCCCCTGGAGGGCCGCCGACCTGGCCAGGGTCACGAGGGAGGCGCTTGGGCACCACATGGAGGCGTGTTTCGAAGCACGTTTCCCTCAAGGAGGAGCGAGGCAAGGAAGGTCAGACCCGCAAGAGTTCGTCGACAAGGCCATTCAAGAACTACAGGAATCAAGGATAATGAGAGGTTGCCGCCGTCTACCGGCTGTGGCCCCCCATCCAGGTGAGGATGGTGGGCTGCGCGTCTGCGTTGATGTGCCAGGGCTCAACCAAGTCACTACCATGGAGCGCCTCTGGCCCTCGCGAGTGGGGCGCTGCGGGGGTCCGCCCCACAGCTATGTTCGCATGCCTTACGACCTGCCGAGCGCGGTTGCTACGCGCCAGCTCCTCATGAGGGGCATCATGGAAGCTCAAGAAGACAGGCGTTCCGCAGCCCTGGCGGAGATGGAGGTGATTCGCGAAGAGCTACCAGTGCCTCCGGAGCCTCCCGAGGCCCGCGGGCCTGGGGGCTCATGAGGATAAGCTTCCGTAGCCTGCCGAGCCTGCTGCACCAACACCCCTTCGCCCTCGACACCCTCAGGTGACATCTTACAAGTTTCATTTCCAGCTGGGAGCGCCCTCCCAGGGATGCATCGCCCCTAGGCCGCGTGGGTCCGTCCCTGCGGTATGTATCCCTTTTACTTTCATGTTGTTAGCTTGCTCTGTTGGGGGCGCCCCTCGGGCTGCATCATCCCCAAGTCGCTTGGGCCAGGCCCAGCGGCATGTATCTCCCTTGCGTTCATTTCCGGCTATGCATTCGCCCATCATGCTTGATTACTTGATGCCTGCCCACGGCACCTCTTCTTCTCCATGTCGACCACTTGCACGTTAAAGGGAGGGGGGTACCTGAGCATCACGACTCAGGGCTCTTACTGGCTCTCCAGCCCTCACCCTCTGGCTACGTCCACGGCATCGCGACCTGGCATACCAGCGACGGCTGAGACAAGCTCAAGGGCCGGGACCCGAGGACGTAGAGTGCCGGCATCTAACCAAGTTTGCAGGAACACAACCCAAGATAAGGCCCAGTGCCAGGCGCAACCCGCCTAGAGGTAGGGCACCGTGAGTCCCGCACTGGCTCACGGGTGCCCAGATACACCTCACCTAGCCCTACCGTGCCGGCCACGTGTCAGGGCGGGGCTCTACACGCCCCGGGGTCTCTTCCCGGAGGGGAGCCCCCTCCCACGTACCAGTGGAAGCACCATGCTCCGCGCTGGCTGACGACACTGCCGAGGAGCGGCTATGCCCGTACACATGCGGAAGCGCTATGCTCCGTGCTGGTGATAAACAATTGGGGGTGGCCCCCGGGCCGCATCAACCTCAGGGAGCCCAAAGCTCAGTGTCTAGCCTTATCGCAACGCCTCCCCTCGGGAGCGCCGCGCGAGGGGGCTGGGCACGGGGGCTGCGCCTGGGTCACGCCCGGACGTACGCCACCCAGCCAGGCCCCTCGGGCCTGGTTCGTCGCGCGCCTCTCCCCGAGCGGAGCCAAGGTATGAAGGCCGTTTGAGCGTCAAGGGGGACCCCTGAGCATCGCGACTCAGGGGCCTAACTGGTCCCGTAGCCCCTCACTCCTTAGTTCCGAAAGGCTATGCTGGGTGAGGCACGTGCGGGGCCGGGCTCTACAGACGTAGAACGGTGGTCCCACTCGCATCTCACCTAATCACTTGCTGTTTGCGCGTCAAGGGGGACTCCTGAGCATCGCGACTCAGGAGCCTAACTGGTCCCGTAGCCCCTCACTCCTTAGTTCCGAAAGGCTATGCTGGGTGAGGTACGCGCGGGGCCGGGCTCTGTAGACGTAGAACGAAAGATGCACCTACATCACGCCTCCCTACTTGTTGTCCGTGCGCCAAGGGGGACTCTTGAGCATTGCGACTCAGGAGCCTAACTGGCTCCGTAGCCCCTCACTCCTTTGGTCCTGTCCTGGTTTTCGGTCGGGGCTAATGCTGGGTGAGGTACGCGCGGGGCTGGGCTCTGCCGGTGTAGAACACAAGCAAGTAGGGAAGGAAAGCATAAAATTCAAGGAACTTAAAAGCAAATATTATAGTCCATACTGTTGTCTCAATACCAAACGCAAGTTTAAACGCCTCCCCGAGGCATGATGCATGATGCAGGAATTGAAAGCAGGGCATGAGCAGT
Organism: Triticum monococcum; assembly: GCA_034509565.1. Taxonomy (NCBI): domain Eukaryota; kingdom Viridiplantae; phylum Streptophyta; class Magnoliopsida; order Poales; family Poaceae; genus Triticum; species Triticum monococcum. Next base: position 74,977,572 of record CM067843.1, read on the forward strand.
AGCGGAGTCACTTGGCGGCGGTGGAGCAGCGCGGGTGGCCCCGCCTCACAGAGCAGCAGAACCGGAAGCATCCTGCTTTGACTTGGTACTGAAGGCCTGGAACTTCCCCAGCAGAGCCTCCGCGCGACCCTTCATGGCCTCGGCAGCGGCAGCAGCACCCTCGCCACTTACTGGCTCAAGTAGGCTGTCAAGGTCGGCGCTAGGGTCGCGAAGGTAGATGTGGGTGAAGACCCGCGTCAGCGCAACAGAAGCCAGGACACGCGCCTCGGCCTTGGCCGTGGGGCCAAGGCCAAGGGTGACATCCTCAAGGGCACGAACCAGGAAGGGAAGCAGCTTGGCGGGGCCGTCCTCGGTGCCGGCTGGCGGGCTCTCCAGGCCATTGGCGTAGAGCATCTTTAGCGAAGCACTAGCCTTCTTCTCCATGTCCGCGAAGGCCACGTGATCCTCGGCAAGAACCTTGGCCTTGCTGTCCAGCTCGACCTTCGTCACCTCCAGCTCCTTCCCCAGCGCACCTAGGCGGCCGCGGCGCTTCTTGAGCTTGGCCTCCCGGTCCTCGATGGCCGCCTCACGAGCCCTCATGCCTCCTTCTTGCTCCTGGCGAAGGCGAACCTCCTTCGTGAGCTGGTCCCGCAGGCCTTGTAGCTCGTCCTCCAACGCCTTGCAACAGTTGCGGACTGCAACCACCTCCCCCAGGGCTGCATCCCGAGCAGCCTTCGTCTCAAGGATGGCCTGCCTATCCTCGTCGCAGGCCGTCGAGGCTTGAACCAGCGCCGCCCGAATCAAGGCGTCGGAGCGAATCCATCCTGAAGCCAGCTCCAAGCGCCCGACCACCAGGCGAGGGTCGGCGCCAAGAAGATCCTGCCGCAGCCAGTCCAATCCAGCAACAGCACGCTCCAGGACGGCAGGAGGAGTTGGAGAAACAACAGTCGGCGGAATGGGGGAAGAAGGTGGCGTCGGCAAGACCACAGCGTCCTGAGGTGGAGCCTGCTGCACCCCAGCGGCTGTGGTGGCGGCAGTGGGCAAAGGCACCACAGGAGTCACTTGGGCCACGGGGGCTGAGCTCGCCCCAGCCAGCTCGGCCTGGCCTCGCGAGGACGACCGGGCGGGAGAAGCCCGTGCGCCACGATCACCCTCCTCCGCAGGCCGAGGCGCTGCCGCGGATGGAGCCTTAGGAGCCCCCTTCGGCTTCTTCGCCACGGGCTCCAGCCTATTCAAGAGATGCGAACGCCAAGCCTCGGCAGCGGAACAAGAAATAAAGACAAGGGTCAAGCACTTACGGGTCATCGCCGGTGAGCTCGGGCAGCCTCCGGCCAAACCTGAAGCCTGACAGCCGGCTGGAAGGGTCAACCTTGGAAGCAGAAGGCGCGTCTGCAGACTGTCTCGGGGCAGGGGCAGGCCCACGGGAGATCAGCCCGGTCCTGTCCTTCTTCGGGATCGGGGGCAAGCTCCCGCCGACCTGCTCGTCTCCATCCTCGTCATCATCACTCGAAGAAAGGCGGAGACTGCGGGGCCTGCGCTGGGGGAGGGGAGCCCTCGACTCTCCATCGGTCGCCTCGGATTCGGGCCCCTTTCCCCGCTCCTCTTCATCCTCCTCCTTGCTGGAGTCACCGGAGGGCACGTCCACCAGTCCCTCAGAAGCCGCCACGGGCACGAGCCCGTCGCCGTTAAAAACGGGCATGGACTTCACCACCCGCTCCCAGTCGTCGCGAAGGAACAAGGGCTTGGGAGCGCCCTCCAACCTTGCCACCTTGCCCCCTACCAGAGATTGGAGGACCGCGGCCAGATCTTCATCGCTCAAGGCCGCGGGGCTCGGGTGAGGCCTCCACATCGGAGGTGAGTACTACCGGAGTGGAGCCAGCTGGTGCTCCAGGAACTCCTTCGGCAGCAACGCACCGGTCAACTTCGCCGCTGCCGTGCTGGCTGGCCTCAGGTCTGCGTCCATCTTCTCCAACACCAGTTTTGCGCGGGGGTCCATGAGCTCTGCTCGGCCCCAGTCGCCGGAGCTCGCGGGCGGCTCCGCGGGCAAGATCAGCCTAGGATGGACGCGCCTGGCATCTACCAAGACCCACTTGCTCCGGAAGCCCTCAATCCTCTTCCCGAGATTTGAGATGGCAATGGTGCCACCGTACGCAGCAAAGCCACTGAAGGCTGCACCCCTACATGGGCCTTGCAGTAGTAAGCGAAGACCGCCAGAAGAAGAACGGAGTTGGGGTGGAGATGCAGAGCCTGCAAGTTGTAATGGCGGAGGACAGAGAAGAAGAACTCGGAGAAGGGAGGCACCAGGCCCGCAGCAATGGAGCTTACAAAGAGAGGATAAAAGGTGCTCCCTCGGCCCTCAGGGGTGGCAGAGTCGGCCTTGAACACCTTCGTCCCGTTGATGCCCTGCGCCGCCGCCATCTGGCGCAGCCGGGCAAGGCCAGCCTTGGACACATTCGGCAAGTCCAGAGCAGGAGAGTACCAAGCTTCGGCCGGAGGCTGGCGAGGCGCCATGGCTTCCTAGGTCACGCAGCCGGAGTAGATCTGGAAGTTTGGGGGAAGAAAGGGGATCTAAGCAGCAACCGGAGAAAGCAAAAGGCAAAGTCTGGGCAGATGTCGCTCCTTTATCGACCTGCGCGGTTGCTGAGGCACTGGTGTCCAATCAACCACCATGCGGCGCCCAAGGCCGCAGGCTGTTAGGGCCCGCGACGCTTCGCCCTTGCCCTTTCGCCTCTCGGCACGGCCAAGTCCGGGCGCGCCTTGGGCCTGGGGGCTACTGTCGGTGTTCTGGGAACGGGGGTCCCCAGACTTGCCTGCCTGCGGCCTGCGGCATGGCTCAAAGGAGGCCTAGCACGTCCCATCCTAATCAACACAAGACTCAAGACCCTCGCGAGGGGCCAAGCCTCGCGAGGAGGCGGAGAGATCAAGGCAGGGTACCTCGCGAGATGCCCGTGACGCAAGCCATGACGACTCAGGGCGCCAGGCGGGTGCCAGCGCGCGCAGCGTCCTTCTTTATTCTTTGGTGCAAAGGGGGCAAGCGCAGCCGCGGAGTACCGAGGCATCAGGAAAAGGTTGCCATTTCGGTGCAACGAGACCAAGACCAGGAGGACTACGACACGGAGGTCACCGTGGAGCCCAGGACGGCATCATCACCAGAGCTTTGCGCAGGCGAAGACTGCTTTTGTCAGGATAGTTGATACTTGCTGTCCCCCTTTAAATTAGCTCGCCATTGTTGGCTCCCTTCCCGCTCAATATTTGGGAAGAGGACCAGGGCCTCTATAAATAGGACCAGCCACCCACATAGCGCGGGGTTCGTTCGTTCGTTTTGCAAGCAGAGGGAGAGAGAGAGAAGAGAGAAAGGTGGCTGAACTCCTCCTAGCAGTTCATCAACCCAGCCAAGAACAGACCCTCGCGAGGCTGTTCTTCCTTGTATTGTTCATCATCATCAGCCCCAAGAGGCAATCCACCAACCACACACTAGAGTAGGGTATTACGCCACAACGGTGGCCCGAACCAGTATAAATCTTGTGTCCCTTGTGCAGTCCTTTTAGTAGTTTAGATCTTTGCAAGGCGGGGAGGTAGAAGGCGTAATCTCCGCGCGCACCCCAGTGTTCGAACCTTAAGGGTCTGCCGGAACCCGAAATCCGACATTCTCCATCGAGCTGCCCTCCTCGGCTCGATAGAATGCGGTGGCATCAGATACACTCTGGGGAAGATCTGCGAACGCTCCTGGAGATCTCTGGATTCGGGTAAGTAATAGGTAACTCACGTTTATGTGTTTGCTTTGCATAAAGAATGCCTTACCCACCGCAATCTTCTTCACCTCATCCAACTCCTGGAGGATCTTCTGGGACTCGGCCTTGGCAGACTTGGCATTTTCTATAGCTGCCACGAGCTCGGACGCTCGCGTCTTCGAGTCAAGGTCCAAACTCTCATGTTTCTTCATGAGAACCTGGAGCTCTTGCCGCACCTTGCCAACCTCAGCCTCATACCTCTCCCACTCGGTGCGCTCCACGGCCGCACTCTTCTCGGCCTCGAGCTGCGCTTGCTTAAGGATCACCACCTCAGACGTGGCCCCTGCAATAGCCATGTCAATCCTGTCATTTTTTGCAATTGCACCTTTTTTATATACATATTCAAACAGGGTATTTCTTACCTTCCTTCTCCTCGAGCTGCTTCTTGGCACGCCCGAGCTCTTGCTCGGACTTCTCGAGACTCTGCTTCAGCACGTCCACTTCCGCAGTCAGTGCGGCGGACGCTAGCAGAGAAGCCTACATACGCATATTGACTCCTTTTGTTAGACTCCTGCGAATTCTTTGATCCTCTATTCGGCTTTTCTTCCCGAACGCCCAACAGAGCATCAGGGGCTACTATCTATGCGGTAACATTATTTGAACATTCTTTACTTACCTCAAAGCCTGTTAAAAGGCTTGTACAAGCTTCAGTCAGTCCGCTTTTGGCGGACTGAACCTTCTGGATCACCACACTCATAATAGTGCGGTGCCCCTCGTCGATGGAGGCACCTTGGAGCGCCTCCAACATATTGTCCGGCGCCTCCGGTTGGACGGAGGTCACCAGCACAGTAGGCTTGCTCCTCTTGGAAGGAGGTCGCCCACCGGACTCTGGAACCCTTGAAGATTCCGGAGCTGTGTCTGGCCTTAAGCCGGACTTGGAGCCCTGGGGGGTTTCATCCCCTTTACTCCTGGAGTGCGGGAGGTCACCTTGCGGCGCCTCCAGGACCACCTCCTCCCGGCTTGGAACCTGTTGGGACAACACTTCGGTGTCGTCCACAGGGCGGGGGGATGAAGCCTTCGGAAGCAAGTTCACCTCCGACGGGTCCAGTGAGCCGCTCGACGATGCGTCGAGCCGGTCTTTGGGTGGGCTGCATAAACATATTCGACATAAGGAAAAGCTGTGCGAAAAACGAATACTATGAATTACCCCGGTATCCGGACACTTACGATTTCGCCAGGGGCTTTGCCCTGGGCTGCCACTCCTCTTCGTCGTCGTCGGCGTCGATGGAGCAGTCCGGAGGAAGGGTTGTTCTGAAGGAAATATGCCCTAGAGGCAATAATAAAGTTATTATTTATTTCCTTATATCATGATAAATGTTTATTATTCATGCTAGAATTGTATTAACCGGAAACATAATACATGTGTGAATACATAGACCAACAGAGTGTCACTAGTATGCCTCTACTAGACTAGCTTGTTAATCAAAGATGGTTATGTTTCCTAACCATTAACAAAGAGTTGTTATTTGATTAACAAGGTCACATCATTAGTTGAATGATCTGATTGACATGACCCATTCCATTAGCTTAGCACCCGATCGTTTAGTATGTTGCTATTGCTTTCTTCATGACTTATACATGTTCCTATAACTATGAGATTATGCAACTCCCGTTTACCGGAGGAACACTTTGGGTACTACCAAACGTCACAACGTAACTGGGTGATTATAAAGGAGTACTACAGGTGTCTCCAATGGTAGATGTTGGGTTGGCGTATTTCGAGATTAGGGTTTGTCACTCCGATTGTCGGAGAGGTATCTCTGGGCCCTCTCGGTAATGCACATCACATAAGCCTTGCAAGCACTGCAACTAATATGTTAGTTGTGAGATGATGTATTACGGAACGAGTAAAGAGACTTGCCGGTAACGAGATTGAACTAGGTATTGGATACCGACGATCGAATCTCGGGCAAGTAACATACCGATGACAAAGGGAACAACGTATGTTGTTATGCGGTCTGACCGATAAAGATCTTCGTAGAATATGTAGGAGCCAATATGGGCATCCAGGTCCCGCTATTGGTTATTGACCGGAGACGTGTCTCGGTCATGTCTACATTGTTCTCGAACCGTAGGGTCCGCACGCTTAACGTTACGATGACAGTTATTATGAGTTTATGCATTTTGATGTACTGAAGGTTGTTCGGAGTCCCGGATGAGATTACGGACATGACGAGGAGTCTCGAAATGGTCGAGACATAAAGATTGATATATTGGAAGCCTATGTTTGGACATCGGAAAGTGTTCCGGGTGAAATCGGGATTTTACCGGAATACCGGGAGGGTTACCGGAACCCCCCGGGAGGCTAATGGGCCTATTGGGCCTTAGTGGAAAAGAGAGAAGAGGCAGCCCACAAGCTGGCCGGCGCCCCCCCCCTTCCTCCAACCTTTATATACGGGGGCAGGGGACACCCCAAGACACACAAGTTGATCCTTGAGATCGTTCCTTAGCCGTGTGCGGTGCCCCCTGCCACCAAATTCCACCTCGATCATACCGTTACAGTGCTTAGGCGAAGCCCTGCGTCGGTAGTACATCAAGATCGTCACCACGCCGTCATGCTGACGGAACTCTTCCTCGACGCTTTGCTGGATCGGAGCCCGAGGAACGTCATCGAGCTGAACGTGTGCTAAGAACTCGGAGGTGCCGGAGTAATGGTGCTTGGATCGGTCGGATCAGGAAGAAGACGTACGACTACTTCCTCTATGTTGTGTGATCGCTTCCGCAGTCGGTCTGCGTTGGTACGTAGACAACACTCTCCCCTCTCGTTGCTGTGCATCACCATGATCTTGCATGTGCGTAGGAAATTTTTTGAAATTACTGCGTTCCCCAACAGTGGCATCCGAGCCTAGGTTTTATGGTTTGATGTTATATGCACGAGTAGAACACAAGTGAGTTGTGGGCGATACAAGTCATACTGCCTACCAGCATGTCATACTTTGGTTCGGCGGTATTGTTGGTTGAGACGATCCGGACCAACCTTACGCATACTCTTATGCGAGACCGGTTCCCTCGACGTGCTTTACACACAGATGGCTTGCGGAAGACTGTCTCTCCAACTTTAGTTGAACCAAGTGTGACTACGCCCGGTCCTTGAGAAGGTTAAAACGGAGTCTATTTGACGAACTATCGTTGTGGTTTTGATGCGTAGGTGAGATGCGTTCTTACTTAAGCCCGTAGCAGCCACGTAAAACTTGCAACAACAAAGTAGAGGAGGTATAACTTGTTTTTGCAGGGTATGTTGTGATGTGATATGGTCAAGGCATGATGCTGATTTTATTGTATGAGATGATCATGTTTTGTAACCGAGTTATCGGCAACTGGCAGGAGCCATATGGTTGTCGCTTTATTGTATGCAATGCAATCGCGATGTAATGCTTTAGTTTATTGCTAAACGGTAGTGATAGTCGTGGAAGCATAAGATCGGCGAGACGACAACGTTGCTATGATGGAGATCAAGGTGGCGCGCCGGTGACGATGGTGATCATGACGGTGCTTCGGAGATGGAGATCACAAAGCACAAGATGATGATGGCCATATCATATCACTTATATTGATTGCATGTGATGTTTATCCTTTTATGCATCTTATCTTGCTTTGATTGACGGTAGCATTATAAGATGATCTCTCACTAAATTATCAAGAAGTGTTCTCCCTGAGTATGCACCGTTGCAAAAGTTCTTCGTGCTGAGACACCACGTGATGATCGGGTGTGATAGGCTCTACGTTCAAATACAACGGGTGCAAAACAGTTGCACACGCGGAATACTCAGGTTATACTTGACGAGCCAAGCATATACAGATATGGCCTCGGAACACGGAGACCGAAAGGTCGAGCGTGAATCATATAGTAGATATGATCAACATATTGATGTTCACCATTGAAAACTACTCCATCTCACGTGATGATCGGTTATGGTTTAGTTGATTTGGATCACGTGATCACTTAGAGGATTAGAGGGATGTCTATCTAAGTGGGAGTTCTTAAGTAAATTAACTGAACTTAAAAATTATCATGAACTTAGTACCTGATAGTATCTTGCTTGTTTATGTTGATTGTAGATAGATGGCTCGTGCTGTTGTTCCGTTGAATTTTAAATGCGTTCCTTGAGAAAGCAAAGTTGAAAGATGATGGTAGCAATTACACGGACTGGGTCCGTAACCTGAGGATTATCCTCATTGCTGCACAGAAGAATTACGTCCTGGAAGCACCGCTGAGTGCCAGGCCTGCTGCAAGAGCAACACCAGAAGTTATGAACGTCTGGCAGAGCAAAGCTGATGACTAGTCAATAGTTCAGTGTGCCATGCTTTACGGCTTAGAACCGGGACTTCAACGACGTTTTGAACGTCATGGAGCATATGAGATGTTCCAGGAGTTGAAGTTAATATTTCAAGCAAATGCCCGGATTGAGATATATGAAGTATCCAATAAGTTCTATAGCTGCGAGATGGAGGAGAACAGTTCTGTCAGTGAGCATATACTCAAAATGTCTGGGTATAATAATCACTTGATTCAATTGGGAGTTACACTTCCGGATGATTGCGTCATTGACAGAATTCTCCAATCACTGCCACCAAGCTACAAGAGCTTTGTGATGAACTATAATATGCAAGGGATGAACAAGACTATTCCCGAGCTCTTCGCTATGCTGAAAGCTGCGGAGGTAGAAATCAAGAAGGAGCATCAAGTGTTGATGGTTAACAAAACCACTAGTTTCAAGAAAAAGGGCAAAGGGAAGAAGAAGGGGAACTTCAAAAAGAACGGCAAGCAAGTTGCTGCTCAAGAGAAGAAACCCAAGTCTGGACCTAAGCCTGAAACTGAGTGCTTCTACTGCAAGCAGACTGGTCACTGGAAGCGGAACTGCCCCAAGTATTTGGCGGATAAGAAGGATGGCAAGGTGAACAAAGGTATATGTGATATACATGTTATTGATGTGTACCTTACTAATGCTCGCAGTAGCACCTGGGTATTTGATACTGGTTCTGTTGCTAATATTTGCAACTCGAAACAGGGACTACAGAATAAGCGGACACTAGCAAAGGACGAGGTGATGATGCGCGTGGGAAACGGTTCCAAAGTCGTTGTGATCGCGGTCGGCACGCTACCTCTACATCTACCTTCGGGATTAATATTAGACCTAAATAATTGTTATTTGGTGCCAGCGTTGAGCATGAACATTATATCTGGATCTTGTTTGATGCGAGACGGTTATTCATTTAAATCAGAGAATAATGGTTGTTCTATTTATATGAGTAATATCTTTTATGGTCATGCACCCTTGAAAAGTGGTCTATTCTTATTGAATCTCGATAGTAGTAATACACATATTCATAATGTTGAAGCCAAAAGATGCAGAGTTGATAATGATAGTGCAACTTATTTGTGGCACTGCCGTTTAGGTCATATCGGTGTAAAGCGCATGAAGAAACTCCATAATGATGGGCTTTTGGAACCACTTGATTATGAATCACTTGGTACTTGCGAACCGTGCCTCATGGGCAAGATGACTAAAACACCGTTCTCCGGCACTATGGAGAGAGCAACAGATTTATTGGAAATCATACATACCGATGTATGTGGTCCGATGAATATTGAGGCTCGTGGCGGATATCGTTATTTTCTCACCTTCACAGATGATTTAAGCAGATATGGGTATATCTACTTAATGAAACATAAGTCTGAAACATTTGAAAAGTTCAAGGAATTTCGGAGTGAAGTTGAAAATCATCGTAACAAGAAAATAAAGTTTCTACGATCTGATCGTGGAGGAGAATATTTGAGTTACGAGTTTGGTGTACATTTGAAAAATTGTGGAATAGTTTCGCAACTCACGCCACCCGGAACACCACAACGTAATGGTGTGTCCGAACGTCGTAATCGTACTTTACTAGATATGGTGCGATCTATGATGTCTCTTACTGATTTACCGCTATCATTTTGGGGTTATGCTTTAGAGACGGCCGCATTCACGTTAAATAGGGCACCATCTAAATCCGTTGAGACGACGCCTTATGAACTATGGTTTGGCAAGAAACCAAAGTTGTCGTTTCTTAAAGTTTGGGGCTGCGATGCTTATGTGAAAAAGCTTCAACCTGATAAGCTCGAACCCAAATCGGAGAAGTGTGTCTTCATAGGATATCCAAAGGAAACTATTGGATACACCTTCTATCACAGATCCGAAGGCAAGACTTTTGTTGCTAAATTCGGAAACTTTCTTGAGAAGGAGTTTCTCTCGAAAGAAGTGAGTGAGAGGAAAGTAGAACTTGACGAGGTAACTGTACCCACTCCGTTATTGGGAAATAGTACATCACAGAAAACTGTTTCTGTGAGACCTACACCAATAAGAGAGGTAGTTAATGATGATGATCATGAAACTTTAGATCAAGATACTACTATACCTCGTAGATCAACCAGAGTAAGATCCGCACCAGAGTGGTACGGTAATCCTGTTCTGGAAGTCATGCTACTAGATCATGATGAACCTACGAACTATGAAGAAGCGATGGTGAGCCCAGATTCCGCAAAGTGGCTTGAAGCCATGAAATCTGAGATGGGATCCATGTATGAGAACAAAGTATGGACTTTGGTTGACTTGCCCGATGATCGGCAAGCAATTGAGAATAAATGGATCTTTAAGAAAAAGACTGACGCTGATGGTAATGTTACTGTCTACAAAGCTCGACTTGTCGCAAAAGGTTTTAGACAAGTTCAAGGAGTTGACTACGATGAGACTTTCTCACCCGTAGCGATGCTTAAGTCTGTCAGAATCATGTTAGCAATTGCCGCATTTTATGATTATGAAATTTGGCAAATGGATGTAAAAACCGCATTCCTGAATGGATTTCTGGAAGAAGACTTGTATATGATGCAACCCGAAGGTTTTGTCGATCCAAAAGGAGCTAACAAAGTGTGCAAACTCCAGCGATCCATTTATGGACTGGTGCAATCATCTCGGAGTTGTAATAAACGCTTTGATAGTGTGATCAAAGCATTTGGGTTTATACAGACTTTTGGAGAAGCCTGTATTTACAAGAAAGTGAGTGGGAGCTCTGTAGCATTTCTGATAGTATATGTGGATGACATATTACTCATTGGAAATGACATAGAATTTCTGGATAGCATAAAGGGATACTTGAATAAAAGTTTTTCGATGAAAGACCTCGGGGAAGCTGCTTACATATTAGGCATAAAGATCTATAGAGATAGATCAAAACGCTTAATTGGACTTTCACAAAGCACATACCTTGACAAGATTTTGAAGAAGTTCAAAATGGATCAAGCAAAGAAAGGGTTCTTGCCTGTGTTACAAGGTGTGAAGTTGAGTCAGACTCAATGCCCGACCAATGCAGAAGATAGAGAGAATATGAAAGATGTTCCCTATGCTTCAGCCATAGGCTCTATCATGTATGCAATGCTGTGTACCAGACCTAATGTGTGCCTTGCTATAAGTTTAGCAGGGAGGTACCAAAGTAATCCAGGAGTGGATCACTGGACAGCGGTCAAGAACATCCTGAAATACCTGAAAAGGACTAAGGATATGTTTCTCGTATATGGAGGTGACAAAGAGCTCACCGTAAGAGGTTACGTTGATGCAAGCTTTGACACTGATCCGGACGATTCTAAATCGCAAACCGGATACGTGTTTACTTTAAACGGTGGAGCTGTCAGCTGGTGCAGTTCTAAACAAAGCGTCGTAGCAGGATCTACATGTGAAGCGGAGTACATAGCTGCTTCGGAAGCAGCGAACGAAGGAGTCTGGATGAAGGAGTTCATATCCGATCTAGGTGTCATACCTAGTGCATCGGGTCCAATGAAAATCTTCTATGACAATACTGGTGCAATTGCCTTGGCAAAGGAATCCAGATTTCACAAAAGAACCAAACACATCAAGAGACGCTTCAACTCCATCCGGGATTTAGTCCAGGTGGGAGACATAGAGATTTGCAAGATACATACGGATCTGAATGTTGCAGACCCGTTGACTAAGCCTCTTCCACGAGCAAAACATGATCAGCACCAAGGCTCCATGGGTGTTAGAATCATTACTGTGTAATCTAGATTATTGACTCTAGTGCAAGTGGGAGACTGAAGGAAATATGCCCTAGAGGCAATAATAAAGTTATTATTTATTTCCTTATATCATGATAAATGTTTATTATTCATGCTAGAATTGTATTAACCGGAAACATAATACATGTGTGAATACATAGACCAACAGAGTGTCACTAGTATGCCTCTACTAGACTAGCTTGTTAATCAAAGATGGTTATGTTTCCTAACCATGAACAAAGAGTTGTTATTTGATTAACAAGGTCACATCATTAGTTGAATGATCTGATTGACATGACCCATTCCATTAGCTTAGCACCCGATCGTTTAGTATGTTGCTATTGCTTTCTTCATGACTTATACATGTTCCTATAACTATGAGATTATGCAACTCCCGTTTACCGGAGTAACACTTTGGGTACTACCAAACGTCACAACATAACTGGGTGATTATAAAGGAGTACTACAGGTGTCTCCAATGGTAGATGTTGGGTTGGCGTATTTCGAGATTAGGGTTTGTCACTCCGATTGTCGGAGAGGTATCTCTGGGCCCTCTCGGTAATGCACATCACATAAGCCTTGCAAGCACTGCAACTAATATGTTAGTTGTGAGATGATGTATTACGGAACGAGTAAAGAGACTTGCCGGTAACGAGATTGAACTAGGTATTGGATACCGACGATCGAATCTCGGGCAAGTAACATACCGATGACAAAGGGAACAACGTATGTTGTTATGCGGTCTGACCGATAAAGATCTTCGTAGAATATGTAGGAGCCAATATGGGCATCCAGGTCCCGCTATTGGTTATTGACCGGAGACGTGTCTCGGTCATGTCTACATTGTTCTCGAACCGTAGGGTCCGCACGCTTAACGTTACGATGACAGTTATTATGAGTTTATGCATTTTGATGTACCGAAGGTTGTTCGGAGTCCCGGATGAGATTATGGACATGACGAGGAGTCTCGAAATGGTCGAGACATAAAGATTGATATATTGGAAGCCTATGTTTGGACATCGGAAAGTGTTCCGGGTGAAATCGGGATTTTACCGGAATACCGGGAGGGTTACCGGAACCCCCCGGGAGGCTAATGGGCCTATTGGGCCTTAGTGGAAAAGAGAGAAGAGGCAGCCCACAAGCTGGCCGGCGCCCCCCCCTTCCTCCAACCTTTATATACGGGGGCAGGGGACACCCCAAGACACACAAGTTGATCCTTGAGATCGTTCCTTAGCCGTGTGCGGTGCCCCCTGCCACCAAATTCCACCTCGATCATACCGTTACAGTGCTTAGGCGAAGCCCTGCGTCGGTAGTACATCAAGATCGTCACCATGCCGTCATGCTGACGGAACTCTTCCTCGACGCTTTGCTGGATCGGAGCCCGAGGAACGTCATCGAGCTGAACGTGTGCTAAGAACTCGGAGGTGCCGGAGTAACGGTGCTTGGATCGGTCGGATCAGGAAGAAGACGTACGACTACTTCCTCTACGTTGTGTGATCGCTTCCGCAGTCGGTCTGCGTTGGTACGTAGACAACACTCTCCCCTCTCGTTGCTGTGCATCACCATGATCTTGCATGTGCGTAGGAATTTTTTTGAAATTACTGCGTTCCCCAACATGTTCCCCTTATTGGACCCTCCGGCCTCCTCGGAGAGGGCGGCCTTCCTTTTGTTCTCTCCTCCCGCTGGAGGGGGAGAGGTCTCTTCTTCTTCCTCCTCGTCTTCACAAGAGGAAGGCGCTTCGGGACCGTCGGATGACGAATCCGACACCTCCTGGCGCCGGGCACTCTTTTCGAGTCCTCGTGGCCCTTTTCGTGGCCTTCTTCTCCGGCACCACATAGGGCGCCGGAACCAGCAGCTTCGCCAAGCGAGCGTCCGCTGGGCCTTCGGGCAGAGGAGCCGGACAGTTGATTTGTCCGGACGTCGCCACCCAATCCTATCAAAGATAAGGGAACTCAGATCCCGCATAGAGTCAAACTATGAAAAGCTGATACCCTGTAAAAGGACAAAAACGGCTTACCGCATGAGCGTGATGCTGAGTACTGAATCCGCGATCCTCGGCAGTGGATGCGGGAGCCTCTGCGCCCTTGAAAAACACCCTCCAGGCATCTTCGTACGTCGTGTCAAAGAGCCTGTTTAGAGTTTGATGCTGCATCGGGTCGAACTCCCACAGGTTGAAGGCCCGTCGTTGACACGGGAGGATCAGGCAGATGAGCATAACCTGGACTACATTGACAAGCTTGAGCTTCTTGTCCACCAGGGTTTGGATGCATGTTTGGAGTCCGGTCAGCTCTCCTTTTTTACCCCATGACAGGCCGATCTCCTTCCAGGAGGTGAGCCGTGTAGGGGGTCCGGACCGAAACTCGGGGGCTGCGACCCATTCGGGGTCGCACGGCTCGGTGATGTAAAACCACCCCGATTGCCACCCCTTCAGGGTCTCCACAAATGAGCCCTCGAGCCATAGGACGTTGGCCATCTTGCCAACCATGGCACCGCCGCACTCCGCCTGGCTGCCGCGCACCACCTTCGGCTTGACTTTGAAGGTCTTTAGGCATAAGCCGAAGTGAGGGCGGATGCGGAGGAAAGCCTCTCACATGATGATAAACGCCGAGATATTGAGGATGAAGTTCGGGGCCAGATCGTGGAAATCCAGGCCATAGTAGAACATGAGCCCCCAGACAAATGGATGCAGAGGGAAGCCCAGTCCGCGAAGGAAATGGGGGAGAAATACCACCCTCTCATGGGGCCTAGGAGTGGGGATGAGCTGCCCCTTCTCAGGGAGTCGGTGCGCGATGTCGCTGGCCAGATATCCGGCCTTCCTCAGCTTTTTTATGTGTCCCTCTGTGACGGAGGAGACCATCCACTTGCCTCCTGCTCCGGACATGACTGGAGAAGGACGAGATGGTAGTGCGGACTTGGGCGCTGGAGCTCGAGTGTGCAAGAATGGATAGGCAAAGGAGGAAGAAGGCGTGGGTGAAAAGGTGGATCCTTATCCACTTATATGGGTGGGCGCGACTACATGCCCCCACCAGCTTGGTAAAACTTGCTTATCTCCAAGCGCCGTAATCAAAGGCGCGGTTGGGTTACCCATGCCCGTATTGATGAGAATCCCGGAATAAAGGGACACAATCTCTGCTTTGACAAGACGTGCCAAGGAAACCGCCTCGCATAACGCGTTGAGGTGGGATAATGAAACAATTTCGATAACGGCTTGGCCGTGGCGTGTCGCACCACAGAATACGTCAGCAGATTAGTTTGTGTTAATATTATTTTTCTCTCTATGGCAATATGTGGAAACTTATTTTTGCAGAGAAGGACGCTATCTTTGTGTTCAAAATCTTCTATGAAGTGCTTGGAGGAGGAACCCACATTGCAATGCCGAAGACAATTTGCACGCCGGACTCGTCGTCATTGAAGCCTGGTTCAAGGGCTACTGAGGGAGTCCTGGAATAGGGGGTGTTCAGATAGCCGAATTATACCTTCAGCCGGACTCCTGGACTATGAAGGTACAATATTGAAGACTCCGTCCCGTGTCCGGAAGGGATTTTCCTTGGCGTGGAAGGCAAGCTTGGCGATACGGCTGTTCAGATCTCCTACCATTGTAACCGACTCTATGTAACCCTAACCCTATCCGGTGTCTATATAAACCAGAGGGTTCTAGTCCGTAGGACAACATACACATCAACAATCATACCATAGGCTAGCTTCTAGGGTTTAGCCTCTCTGATCTCGTGGTAGATCAACTCTTGTATTACCCATATCATCAATATTAATCAAGCAGGACGTAGGGTTTTACCTCCATCGAGAGGGCCCGAACCTGGGTAAAACTTCGTGTCCCCTACCTCCTGTTACCATCCGGCCTAGACGCACAGTTCAGGACCCCCTACCCGAGATCCGCCGGTTTTGACACCGACAGCTGTCCTTTTGTTGGTCACTTTGTCATGCAAACTTTATTGTATTGGTGCTGGGTCAGACTGTTATGTGCTCTTTTGTTCATACAACATTGTGTGCTGTATGCTGTATAATTTGTTATACATCATTGTTTTAATGAGTAACCTTTGTAGAAACTGGAATGTTTTATGCTGGAATGCCAGAGGTTTAAATTCTGAGGCTAGGGAGAGAGCAGTTAGGCAAAAAATCGATGAAAGTTAGTATGCTGTTGCCTGTTTGCAGCAAACCAAATGCTTTTCTTTTGACTCTAGGTCAATTAAGAGTTTCTGCCCTAAGAGATTTGACAGCTTTGCTTGCTCCTCTACAATGGGAGCCTCTGGGGGAATCTTGTGGTCTGGAACTCCTCTATTTTTCTTGGGACTTTAATTGAAATCCAGCAGTTTGCTGTAGTTGTTGAGTTTGTCTCCAGACAGAACAATGATAAATGGACTTTGGTAGCTATTTATGGGCCTTGTCAGGGTGAAGCTAGAGATAATTTTGTCACTTGGCTATATCACCTGAATATTCCTGTTGATGAGAATTGGCTGCTTTTAGGAGACTTTAATTTCATTAGGTCCATAGATAACAGGAATTTTCCTGGAGGGGACCTAAATGACATGTTCATCTTTAATGAGATAATTGGGTATTTGGGCCTTCTAGAATTGCCCATCAAGGGAAGAGCTTTCACTTGGTCCAATATGAAAGACAAATCACTTCTTGAGCAATTGGACTGGTTTTTCACCTCAGTAGACTGGTTCTCTGTATATCCTATGACTGAAGTGCTCCCCCTTGCTAGAACTGCATCTGACCATGTCCCCTGTGTTGTCACAATCAAAACTTCTATCCCTAAGTCAAATATATTTAGGTTTGAGAACTATTGGTTGGAGCTGGAAGGTTTTATGGATTGTGTTGCTAAGTCTTGGAAAATACCTTCTAGGAAGGGACACATAACTGCTAGAATTGCTGATAAGTTCAAGTCTCTCAGATTGTGCCTTAAAAGATGGCAGATGAATGTTTCTAAGTTGAAGCTTCTGATTGGTAAATGTAATCATGTTATTTTGCTGCTGGATGACTTGGAGGAGTGGAGGCCTTTGTTTATTCAGGAGCTAAATTTCAGGAAAATTGTCAAAGTGCACCTGGAGTAATTGCTACATTTGCAATTCCTTTATTGGAAGAAAAGGTGTACTATGAGATACATTAAGGTGGGAGGGGAAAATACAAAGTTTTTCCATGCCATGGCCACTGAAAGGCACAGGAGGAATTCTATTGCAAGTCTAAAATTGCCTGATGGCACTATGGTCAATGATCATGCTCAAATGGAAGGAATCATCTGGAATTATTTTAAAAATAGGATGGGCACATCAAGAGGTATTGTCATGGGTTTTGACCTCTCTGCTCTCATCACACCTGTGGAAGGCCTGGACATTCTCACCAAACCTTTTAAAAAGATGAAATGGACAAGGTGGTTCATCATATGCCTGTGGATAAAGCTCCAGGTCCTGATGGCTTTAATGGCCTGTTTTTCAAAAAATGTTGGCATCTAATTTCTCAGGACTTTTATGAGCTAGCTCAGGAATTCTATGAGGGTGGTGTTATCTTGGATAACATTAATTTCTTACATTACTCTTGTACCTAAAAAGCTGGCACCTGAAGAGGTTGGAGATTATAGGCCTATTTCTCTCACTAGTATGGGCCCGAAGTTTCTTTCTAAAATGGAAGCAAATAGGTTTCAAGAGATAATCTTGCAGTGCATCCACAAGAACCAATATGGTTTTATTAAGAGCAGAACAATCCAGGATTGTATTGGCTGGACTTTTGAGTATTTGCATCAGTGCCATCAATCTAGGAGGCCAATTGTAATCCTTAAGTTAGATTTTGAAAAGGCTTTTGACTCACTGGAACATGAGGCTCTTTTTCAGATTCTTAGGCACAAGGGATTTAATGAGAAATGGATTCTATGGATGAAGCAGCTGCTGGGCACTGGTACTTCCTCGGTTCTTCTTAATGGTGTCCCTAGGAGAAAATTTGTTTGTAAAAAGGGGGTTAGGCAGGGTGATCCTGTCTCTCCACTTCTCTTTGTGATTGCTGCTGATCTTTTACAATCTGTCATTAATGACATGTTCAGAAGAGGAATTCTCCAACTGCCTATCCCTTGTCATGACCAGGATTACCCTGTGATCCAATATGCATATGATACTTTAATCATCTTACCTACTGACAGGATTCATCTCCTGGCCTTGAAAGATATGCTTCAAGTGTTTGCTCAGTCTACAGGCCTTGATGTCAACTACCACAAATCTTTCCTCATCCCCATAAATGTTGATCCTAATTTGATGATGATCTTGCTGTTGCGTTTGGTTGTCAGATAGGAAAGATGCCTTTCACTTATCTTGGACTGCCAGTGGGAACCACAAGGCCCAAAATGGTGGACTTTATGCCTCTGGTAGCCTGTATGGAAAGAAGAATGACTGCTAGTTCCTCTTTTCTCAATCAAGGAGAGAGGCTCCAATTTCTGAACTTTGCTCTGTCTGCAATGCCCATCTTCTTTATGTGCAGTTTGGCTGTTCCACCTGGAATCCTCAAGCAGTTAGAGAGAATTCAGAGACAGTGTTTGTGGAGAAAGAATAGAGATGAACCTGCCC
The DNA here is from genome assembly GCA_034509565.1 of Triticum monococcum. Taxonomy (NCBI): domain Eukaryota; kingdom Viridiplantae; phylum Streptophyta; class Magnoliopsida; order Poales; family Poaceae; genus Triticum; species Triticum monococcum. The sequence continues at coordinate 74,995,958 of CM067843.1, forward strand.
CCTCCCTTGCTGCTTGGGAGCTTATTCGTAGGCCAAAAAATAGGGGTGGTCTTGGCATTCTCAATCTGGGGGTACAAAATGTTGCCTTGCTCCTCAAACATGCTAGTAACTTCCTCAATAAAAATGATATTCCTTGGGTATCTCCCATTTGGGACTCCTACTACCACGGTAGGGTGCCCCAAGGAACATCTCCTTGTGGCTCCTTCTGGTGGAAGGATATTTGCAAGGTTATGCTGAGTTTTAGAGAGTGTTCTTGGGTTGAGGTAACTGATGGTGACACTGCTCTATTCTGGTCAGATAACTGGAATATTGGTGATGAGGTCTCTCCTCTTCAATCAAGATTTCCTAGGTTATTTTCTTATGTTAAGGACCCATGGATTACAGTCAAGGAGTTCTTCAATTCTCAGGATATTGTGCAGCATTTTCACCTCCCCCTATCTGCTCAGTCTTTTGAAGAGTTGGGCATGATTCAATCTTTCATGGGTTCACATAGCAGAGTATCTGGCTCTAAGGATATGTGGTCTTGGCAGAACTCGGCCCAAGTGTTGGGGATTGTAGCAGAAATTTAAAATTTTCTGCGCATCACCACGATCAATCTATGGAGTAATCTAGCAACAAAGGGAAAGAGAGTGCATCTACATACCCTTGTAGATCGCTAAGCGGAAGCGTTGCAAGAACACGGATGAAGGAGTCATACTCGCAGCGATTCACATCACGGTTGATTCCGATCTAAGCGCCGAACAACGGCGCCTCCGCGTTCAACACACGTGCGGCCCGGTGACGTCTCCCACGCCTTGATCCAGCAAGGAGAGAGGGAGAGGTTGAGGTAGACTCCGTCCAACAGCAGCACGACGGCGTGGTGGTGGTGGAGGAGCGCGGGACTCCAGCAGGGCTTCGCCAAGCACTACGAGAGACGAGGAGGGAGAGAGGTAGGGCTGCGCCAAGAGAGAGATCAAATCGTATGTTGGGTAGCCCCCATACCTCAAGTATATATAGGGGAGGGGAGGGGGCTGCGCCCCCTCTAGGGTTCCCACCCCAAGGGGTGCGGCAGCCCCAGATCCCATCTAGGGTGGCGGCACAAGGGGGAGAGGGGGAGGCGCACCTGTGGTGGGCCTTAGGGCCCATCTGCCCTAGGGTTTGCCCCCTTCCCCTCTTGGAGGCTCCTTGGGCCTTGGGGGGAGGCGCCCGAGCCCACCTAGGGGCTGGTCCCTTCCCACTATTGGCCCATGTAGGCCTCCGAGGCTGGTGGCCCCACCTGGTAGACCCCCGGGACCCTCTCGGTGGTCCCGGTATGTTACCGATACCACCCGAAACTTTTCCGGTGACCAAAACGGGACTTCCCATATACAAACCTTTACCTCCGGACCATTCCGGAACTCCTCGTGACGTCCGGGATCTCATCCGGGACTCCGAACAACATTCGGTAACCGCGTACATACTTTCTCTATAACCCTAGCGTCATCGAACCTTAAGTGTGTAGACCCTACGGGCTCGGGAGTCATGCAGACATGGCCGAGACATCTCTCTAGTCAATAACCAACAGCCAGATCTGGATACCCATGTTGGTTCCCACATGCTCCACGATGATCTCATCGGATGAACCACGATGTCAAGGATTCAATCAATCCCGTATACAATTCCCTTTGTCTATCGGTACGATACTTGCCCGAGATTCGATCGTCGGTATCCCGATACCTTGTTCAATCTCGTTACCGGCAAGTCTCTTTACTCGTTCTGTAACACATCATCCCATGATCAACTCCTTGGTCACATTGTGCACATTATGATGATGTCCTACCGAGTGGGCCTAGAGATACCTCTCCGTTTACACGGAGTGACAAATCCCAGTCTCGATTCGTGCCAACCCAACAGACACTTTCGGATATACCCGTAGTGCATCTTTATAGCCACCCAGTTGCGTTGTGACGTTTGGCACACCCAAAGCAATCCTACGGTATCCGGGAGTTGCACAATCTCATGGTCTAAGGAAATGATACTTGACATTAGAAAAGCTTTAGCATACGAACTACACGATCTTGTGCTAGGCTTAGGATTGGGTCTTGTCCATCACATCATTCTCCTAATGATGTGATCTCGTTATCAACGACATCCAATGTCCATGGTCAGGAAACCGTAACCATCTATTGCTCAACGAGCTAGTCAACTAGAGGCTTACTAGGGACATGGTGTTGTCTATGTATCCACACATGTATCTGAGTTTCCTATCAATACAATTCTAGCATGGATAATAAACGATTATCATGAACAAGGAAATATGATAATAACCAATTTATTATTGCCTCCAGGGAATATTTCCAACAGTCTCCCACTTGCACTAGAGTCAATAATCTAGTTCACATCGCCATGTGATTAACACTGACAGGTCACATCGCCATGTGACCAACATCCAAAGAGTTTACAAGACTCAATAATCTAGTTCACATCACTATGTGATTAACACTCAATGAGTTCTGGGTTTCATCATGTTATGCTTGTGAGAGAGGTTGTAGTCAACGGGCCTGCAATATTCAGATCCCTATGTATTTTGCAAAACTTTATGTCATATCATAGATGCTGCTACCATGTTCCACTTGGAGATATTACAAATTTTTGCTCCATTATACATATCCGGTATTTCTACTCAGAGCTATCCGGATAGGTGTTAAGCTTGCATCGACGTAACTCTTTACGTCGAACCCTTTATCACCTCCATAACCGAGAAACATGTCCTTATTCCTCTAAGGATAATTTTGACCGCTATCTGTCGGATTTCGGGTTCCGGCAGACCCTTAAGGTTCAAACACTGGGGTGCGTGCCGAAATCTCACCTTCAACCACTCCGTCTAGATGGGATCTAAACTACTAAAGGAAGCACACAAGAGACACAAGATTTATACTGGTTCGGGCCACCTATGTGGTGTAATACCCTACTCCAGTGTGTGGTAGATGGATTGCCTCCTGGGGCTGGTGTGGATGAACAATACAAGGAAGAACAGCCTCGCGAGGGTCTGTTCTTGGCTGCGGTGATGAACTGTTATGAACAGTTCGGTCACCCTCTCTCTCTCCCTCTCTCTCTACTTGCGAACCGAATGAACCGAGCCCCTTGCTATGTGGGTGGCTAGTCCTATTTATAGAGGCCCTGGTCCTCTCCCCAAATATTGAGCGGGAAGGGATCCAACAATGGCGGGCTAATTTGAAGGGGGACAGCGAGTACATCTATCCTGACAAAAGCAGTCTTCGCCTGCCAAAGGCTCTGGTGATGACGCCGCGCTGGGCTCCATGGTGACCTCCGTCTCATAGTCCTCCTGGCCTTGGTCTCGTTGCACCGAAGTGGCAACCTTTGCCTGATGCCTTGGTACTCCGCTGATACGCTTGCTCCCTTTGCACCAAAGAGGAAAGAGGGACGCTGCGCACGCTGGCACCCGTCTAGTGCTCCATGTCGTCATGGCTTGCGTCATGGGCACCTCATGAGGTACCCCGCCTTGAACTCTCCGCCTCCTCGCCAGCCAGCCTGACAAGGCTGTGCCTGAGGACGCACCGTGTCGTCCGCCTCGCGAGGCTTGGCCCCTCGCGAGGGTCTTGAGCCTCGTGTTGATGAAGATGGGCCGCGCTGGGCCCCCACTTGAGCCACGCCGCAGGCCGCAGGCAGGCAAGTCTGGGGACCCCCGTTCCCAGAACACCGACACTATCTGGTGATCCACTCCTAGATCACCTTTGTACCCTCTTGCCAGACATGTGGCAAGGCATACATCTGGTGCGGTACATGGCATACCGTATAGAGCCTATGAGAAAAGCATAGGGGATGACCTTCGTCCTTCCTTTTTCTTCTGCCGTGGTCAAGCTTTGAGTCTTACTCAACTTCACACCTTACAACTCAGGTAAGAACCCCTTCTTTGACTGATCTATTTTGAACTCCTCCAAAAACATGTCAAGGTGTGCGTTCTTTGAAATTATCATCACGCGTCTTGATCTATCTCTATAGATCTTGATGCCCAACATGTAAGCAGCTTTATCCAGGTCTTCCTTTGAAAATCACTCTTCAAACAAACGTTTATGCTTTCCAGAAATTCTACATTATTTCGAATCAACAATATGTCATCCACATTTACTTATCAGAAATGTTGTAGTGCTCCCACTCACTTTCTTGTAAATACAAGTTTCTAGCAAACATTGTATAAACCTAAAAGCTTTGATCACTCCATCAAAGCATATATTCAGACTCCGAGATGCTTGCTTTAGACCATAGAAGGATCGCTAGAGCCAGCATGCCTTTTAGCATCCTTAGGATCGACAAAACTTTGAATGTATCACATACAACTCTTTCTTACGAAAACTGGTAATAAAACTTGTTTTTGACATCCATCTGTCAGATTTCATAATCGAAAAATACAACTAATGCTAACATGATTCCGACGGACTTAAGCATCGCTACAGGTGAAAAATTCTCATCGTAGTCAACTCCTTGAACTTGTGAAAAGACTCTTTCCCACAAGTCGAGCTTCATAGACGGTAACATTACCGCCCACATCCGTCTTCTTCTTAAAGATCCATTTATCTTAATGGCTTGCCGATCATCGGGCAAGTCCACCAAAGTCCATACTTTGTTCTGATACATGGATCCTATCTCGGATTTCATGGCTTCTAACCATTTGTCGGAATACGGGCCCACCATCGCTTCTCCATAGCTCGTAGGTTCATTGTTGTCTAACAACATGATAACTAAGACAGGATTACCGTACCACTCAGGAGTAGTACATATCCTTGTCGACCTACGAGGTTCGATAGCAACTTGATCCGAAGCCTCATGATCACTATCATTAACTTCCTCTTCAACAGACGTAGGCGCCACATAAAACATCTTTCTGTGTTGCATCACTCTATGGTTGAAATAAAGGTTCGACAACCTCATCAAGTTCTATCTTCCTCCCACTCAATTATTTCGAGAGGAACTCCTTCTCGAGAAAGGACCCGTTCTTAGCGACAAACAATTTGCCCTCGGATCTGAGATAGAAGGTGTACCCAACTGTCACCTTTGGGTATCCTATGAAGATGTGTTTGTCTGCTTTGGGTTCGAGCTTCTCCGGCTGAAGCCTTAAGCATCGTTGCCCCAAACATTAAGAAACGACAACTTTGGTTTATTGCCAAACCTATGTTCATACGACGTCGTGTCAACGGACTTATATGGTGTCCTATCTAAAGTGAATGCAGCTGTCTCTAATGCATAACCTCAAAATGAAAACGGTAGATCGGTAAGAGACATCATAGATCGCACCATATCTCATAAGGTTCGATTATGACGCCCGGACACACCATTACCCTGTGGTGTTCCAGGTGGCTTCAACTGTGAAACAATTCCACAATGTCTTAAGTGATTGCCAAACTGATAACTCAGAAATTCTCATCGATCAGATCGTAGGAATTTGATCTTCTTGTTATGATGGTTCTTAACTTCACTCTAAAATCGTTTGAACTTTTCAAATGTTTCAGACTTGTGCTTCATTAAGTAAATATACCTATATCTACTCAAATCGTCAGTGAAGATGAGAAAATAGCGATATCCACTGCACGCTTCAATTCTCATTGGATCACACGCATCAGCATGTATGATTTCCAACAAGTCACTTGCCCATTTCATTGTACCTGAAAACGGGGTCTTAGTCATCATGCCCATGAGGCATGGCTCGCATGTGTCAAGTGATTCAAAATCAAGTGACTCCAAACATCCATCGACATGGAGTTTCTTCATGCATCTTACGCCAATATGACCTAAGTGGCAGTGCCACAAGAAAGTGGTACTATCATTATTAACTCTACATCTTTTTGCGTGAACATGTGTATTACCACGACCGAGATTCAATGAACCATTCACATAGGGTGCATGACCATGAAATGTATTATTCATGTAAACAGAATAACCATTATTCTCTAACTTAAATGAATAACCGTATTGCAATGAACATGATCTAATCATATTCATGCTCAACGTAGACACCTGATAACATTTATCTATGTTCAATACTAATCCCGAAGGCAGATGGAGCGTGCGATGGTGATCTCATCAACTTTGGAAACACTTCCAACACACATCGTCACCTCACCGTTTAGTCCATAGCTTTTGCTTCAAGTCACCAATAATAGCAACTGAACCGGTATCCAATACCCAGGTGCTACCAGGAGTACTAGTGAGGTACACATTAATAACACGTATATACTTTGTTGAAGTTGCCAGCCTTCTTATCTACCATGCATTTGGGGTAATTCCGCTACCAGTGACTGTTCCCCTCACAATAGAAGCACTTAGTCTCGGGTTTGGGTTCAACCTTGGGTTCCTTCACTAGAGCGGCAACTGGTTTGCCATCCATGAAGTTTCCCTTCTAGCCCTTGCCCTTCTTGAAACCAGTGGTCTTGTTAAACCATCAACACTTGATGCTCCTTCTTGATTTCTACCTTTTGCGGTCTTAAGCACCGCGAACATCTCCGAGATCAACTCCATCCCTTGCATGTCATAGTTCATCACGAAGATCTAGTAGCTTAGTGATAGTGGCTAGAGAACTCTATCAATCACTATCTTATCTGGAAGTTTAACTCCCACTTGATTTAAGCGATTGTAGAACCCAGACATTCTGAGCACATGCTCACTAGCTGAGCTATTCTCCTCCATCTTGTTGGCAAAAGAACTTGTCAGAGGTCTCATACCTCTCAACACGGGCATGCGCCTAAAATCCCAATTTCAGCTCTTGGAACATCTCATATGTCCTATGGCGTTCAAAACGCCATTGGAATCCCGATTCTAAGCCGTAAAGTATGGTGCACTAAACTATCAAGTAGTCATCGAGATGTGTCTGTCAGGTGTTCACAACATCCACAGACGACGTTTTAGGGGTGTGCACATCGAGCGGTGCATCAAAGACGTAAACCTTCGATGTAGCAGTGCGGACACTCCTCGGACTACGGACCCAGTCCGCATCATTGCTTACAATATCTTTCAACTTGGTCTTTCTCTAGGAATGTATTGAAACATGGAGCTACAACGTGAGCTATTTATCTACAACATATTTGCAAAGACAATTTAGACTATGTTCATGATAATTAAGTTCATCTAATCAAATTATTTAATGAACTCCCACTCAGATAGACATCCCTCTAGTCATCTAAGTGAAACATGATCCGAGTCAACTAGGCCGTGTCCGATCATCACGTGAGACGGACTAGTCAACATCGGTGAACATCTTCATGTTGATTGTATCTTCTATACGACTCATGCTTGACCTTTCGGTCTTCCGTGTTCCGAGGCCATGTCTGTACATGCTAGGCTCGTCAAGTCAACCTAAGTGTGTTGCGTGTGTAAATCTGGCTTACACCCGTTGTATTCGAACGTTAGAATCTATCACACCTGATCATCACGTGGCGCTTCGAAACAACGAACCTTCGCAACGGTGCATAGTTAGGGGGAACACTTTCTTGAAATTATTGCGAGGGATCATCTTATTTAAGCTACTGTCGTTCTAAGCAAATAAGATGTAAAACATGATAAACACCACATGCAATCAAATAGTGACATGATATGGCCAATATCATTTTGCTCCTTATGATCTCCATCTTTGGGGCTCCATGATCATCGTTGTCACCGGCATGACACCATGATCTCCATCATCATGATCTCCATCATCATGTCTTCTTGAAGCTATATCTTCATCTATTACTTCTACTACTATGGCTAACGCTTTAGCAATAAAGTAAAGTAATTACATGACGTTTATTTTGACACGCAGGTCATAAATAAATTAAGACAACTCCTATGGCTCCTGCCGGTTGTCATACTCATCGACATGCAAGTCGTGATTCCTATTAAAAGAACATGATCAATCTCATACATCACATATATCATTCATCACATCCTTTTTGACCATATCACATCAGATGGCACATGCTGCAAAAACAAGTTAGACGTCCTCTAATTGTTGTTGCAAGTTTTTTACGTGGCTGCTATAGGTTTCTAGCAAGAACGTTTCTTACCTACGCCAAAACCACAATGTGATATGCCAATTTCTATTTACCCTTCATAAGGACCCTTTTCATCGAATCCAATCTGACTAAAGTGGGAGAGACAGACACCCGCTATCCACCTTATGCAACTAGTGCATGTCAGTCGGTGGAACGTGTCTCACGTAAGAGTACGTGTAAGGTCGGTCCGGGCCGCTTCATCCCACGATGCCGCCGGATCAAGATAAGACTAGTAATGGCAAGTAAATTGACAAAATCGACGCCCACAACAACTTGTGTTCTACTCGCGCATAGAAACTACGCATAGACCTAGCTCATGATGCCACTATTGGGGATCGTAGCAGAAATTTAAAATTTTCTATGCATCACCAATATCAATCTATTGAGTAATCTAGCAACAAGGGGAAAGAGAGTGCATCTACATACCCTTGTAGATCGCTAAGCAGAAGCGTTGCAAGAACGCGGATGAAGGAGTCGTACTCGCAGCGATTCAGATTGCGGTTGATTCCGATCTAAGCGCCGAACAACGGCGCCTCCGCGTTCAACACACGTGCAGCCTGGTGACGTCTCCCACGCCTTGATCCAGCAAGGAGAGAGGGAGAGGTTGAGGAAGACTCCGTCCAGCAGCAGCACGATGGCGTGGTGGTGGTGGAGGAGCGCGGGACTCCAGCAGGGCTTCGCCAAGCACTACGAGAGACGAGGAGGGAGAGAGGTAGGGCTGCGCCAAGAGAGAGATCAAATCGTATGTTGGGCAGCCCCCATACCTCAAATATATATAGGGGATGGGAGGGGGCTGCACCCCCTCTAGGGTTCCCACCCCAAGGGGTGCGGCAGCCCCAGATCCCATCTAGGGTGGCGGCCACAAGGGGGAGAGGGGGAGGCGCACCTGTGGTGGGCCTTAGGGCCCATCTGCCCTAGGGTTTGCCCCCTTCCCGTCTTGGAGGTGCCTTGGGCCTTGGTGGGAGGAGCCCCAGCCCACCTAGGGGCTGGTCCCTTCCCACTATTGGCCCATGTAGGCCTCTGGGGCTGGTGGCCCCACCTGGTGGACCCCCGGGACCCTCCCGGTGGTCCCGGTACGTTACCAATAGCACCCGAAACTTTTTCGGTGACCAAAACGGGACTTCCCATATACAAATCTTTACCTCCGGACCATCCCGGAACTCCTCGTGATGTTCGGGATCTCATCCGGGACTCCAAACAACATTCGGTAACCGCATACATACTTTCCCTATAGCCCTAGCGTCATCGAACCTTAAGTGTGTAGACCCTACGGGCTTGGGAGTCATACAGACATGGCCGAGACAACTGTCCGGTCAATAACCAACAGCGGGATCTGGATACCCATGTTGGTTCCCACATGCTCCACGATGATCTCATCGGATGAACCATGATGTCAAGGATTCAATCAATCCCGTATACAATTCCATTTGTCTATCAGTACGATACTTGCCCGAGATTTGATCGTCGGTATCCCGATATCTTGTTCAATCTCGTTACCGGCAAGTCTCTTTACTCGTTCCGTGACACATCATCCCGTGATCAACTCCTTGGTCACATTGTGCACATTATGATGATGTCCTACCGAGTGGGCCCAGAGATACCTCTCCGTTTACACAGAGTGACAAATCCCAGTCTCGGTTCGTGCCAACCCAACAGACACTTTCGGAGATACCCGTAGTGCACCTTTATAGCCACCCAGTTACGTTGTGACATTTGGCACACCCAAAGCACTCCTACGGTATCCGGGAGTTGCACAATCTCATGGTCTAAGGGAATGATACTTGACATTAGAAAAGCTTTAGCATACAAACTACACGATCTTGTGCTAGGCTTAGGATTGGGTCTTTTCCATCACATCATTCTCCTAATGAGGTGATCCCGTTATCAAAGACATCCAATGTCCATGGTCAGGAAACCGTAACCATCTATTGATCAACGAGCTAGTCAACTAGAGGCTTACTAGGGACATGGTGTTGTCTACGTATCCACACATGTATCTGAGTTTCCTATCAATACAATTCTAGCATGGATAATAAACGATTGTCATGAACAAGGAAATATGATAATAACCAATTTATTATTGCCTCTAGGGCATATTTCCAACACCAAGCAGTATAGACCTAAGATCTTTTACTCCCACACATTTCAGTCTCAAACCTTTAACCCTCTGCTCTGTTGGATATGGAAATCATCCTGTACTCTCAAAATTAAGGTGTTTTCTTGGATGCTCATCATGGATAGGCTGAATACAAAGGATATGGTGGAAAGAAGGCATTGGCACGTGGAGGATGCTGTGCATTGTAGCCTCTGCCCCCTGCAGGTCTGAGAGACCAGGGATCACCTTTTCTTCAACTGCAATTTCAGTGTTCGTGTCTGGAATTACCTGCAAATTGATTGGCCTGCAGGGAACTCTATGTTTCATGTGGTTCTTCAGGCTAGGAATGATTTTGCCAAGCCTTTTTTCGCTGAAGTGGTGTTCACTTCATGTTGGAACATTTGGATCATTCGGAATGCCAAGGTTGTCAGAAATGAGAGGGCCAGATTTTATAAATGGCGTGCTGCTTTTAGGCATGATATCTCTTTGTTGCAATATAGGATTAAATCTGCCTACAAGGATGATCTTCTCAAGTGGACCTCTTTCCTTCCCCCTTAAGGCTTAGTGTAGTAAGGCTTTTATGCCACCTCCTCTCCTTTTAGTTTAGCTTATTTTTCTAGATTACTCCTTGTAATCAGCTTTTGTATCTTTGTTACTTCGTTTAATAAAGTTTTTGATTTGCTGTGGGGGTTTTGCCCCACAGTTCCCATTCAAAATAAACGGGGATATGCACATCGCCAACAATAAGAATATCATATTTCTTCTTAACAGTAGGAAGAGGGAATTCAAAACCTCCAATAGTAATTGTTGAAAATTTTCAAATAGAATTGATACTGTGGACTTGGGGTTATTTCCTCGGAAAGTGTACTGTATGCTCATTACCATTAACATGAAAAGTGACATTGCCTCTAGTGCAATCAATAATGGCCCCTGCAGTATTCAAAAAGGGTCTTCCAAGAATAATAGACATACTATCGTCCTTGGGAATATAAAAAATAATAAAGTCCGTTAAAATAGTAATGTTTGCAACCACAACAGGCACATCCTAACAAATACCGACAGGTATAGCTGTTGATTTGTCAGCCATTTGCAAAGATATTTTAGTAGGTGTCAACTTATTCAAATCAAGTCTACGATATAAAGAGAGAGGCATAACACTAACACCGGCTCCAAGATCACATAAAGTAGTTTTAACATAATTTCTTTTAATGGAGCATGGTATAGTTGGTACTCCTGGATCTCCAAGTTTCTGTGGTATTCCACCCATAAAAGTATAATTAGCCAGCATGGTGGAAATTTCAGCTTGATCAACTGTTCTTTCACTGAAAACACAACCAACACAACTATCCAGGTGGTCTTTGGAAGCATCAGTTAGTCCATTATAAAAGATATCAAGTATTTCATTTTTCTTGAGAGGATGATCAAGCAAAGCATTAAGTAATTGGAGAAGCTTCCCCCAAGCTTGTGGGAGACTCTCTTCTTCAATTTGCACAAAATTATATATTTCCCTTAAAGCAGCTTGTTTCTTATGAGCGGGGAAATATTTAGCAGAGAAGTAGTAAATCATATCCTGGGGACTATGCACACAACCAAGATCAAGAGAATTAAACCATATCTTAGCATCACCCTTTAATGAGAACGGAAATAATTTAAGGATATAATAGTAGCGAGTTTTCTCATCATTAGTGAACAGGGTAGCTATATCATTTAATTTAGTAAGATGTGCCACAACAGTTTCAGATTCATAGCCATAGAAAGGATCAGATTCAACCAAAGTAATTATCTCAGGATCGACTGAGAAATCATAATCCTTATCAGTAATAAAGATAGGTGAAGTAGCATAAGCAGGATCATATTTCATTCTAGCATTCAAAGACTTTTCTTTAAGCTTAGCTAATAGTTTCTTAAGATCACTTCTATCATTGCAGGCTAAGAAATCTCTAGCAGTTTCTTCATCCATAATATAACCCTCAGGAACAACAGACAATTCATATCTAGGGGGAGAATCTTCATCATCACTTTCATCAATATTATTAGTTTCAATAATTTCATTCTCTCTAGCCCTAGCAAGTTGTTCATCAAGAAATTCACCTAGTGGCACAGTAGTATCAAGCATAGAAGTAGTTTCATCATAAGTATCATGCAAAGCAGAAGTGGCATCATCAATAACATGCGACATATCAGAATTAATAACAGAAGCAGGTTTAGGTGTCATAAGCTTACTCAAAATAGAAGGTGAATCAAGCGCAGAGCTAGATGGTAGTTCCTTACCTCCCCTCGTAGTTGAGGGATAAATCTTGGTTCTCGGATCTTTCAAGTTCTTCATAGTCATAAATAGATATAAATCCCAAGTGACTCAAAGAATAGAGCTATGCTCGCCGGCAACGGCGCCAGAAAATAGTCTTCATAACCCACAAGTATAGGGGATCGCAACAGTTTTTGAGGGTAGAGTATTCAACCCAAATTTATTGATTCGACACAAGGGGAGCCAAAGAATATTCTCAAGTATTAGCAGCTGAGTTGTCAATTCAACCACACCTGGAAACTTAATATCCGCAACAAAGTATTTAGTAGCAAAGTAATATGATAGTAGTGGTAACGGTAGCTAAAGTAATATTTTTGGTTTTATAGTGATTGTAACAGTAGCAGCGGAAAAGTAAATAAGCGAAGAACAATATATGAAAAGCTCATAGGCAATGGATCGATGATGGAGAATTATGTCAGATGCGATTATTCATGCAACAGTTATAACATAGGGTGACACAGAACTTGCTCCAATTCATCAATGTAATGTAGGCATGTCTTCTGAATATAGTCATACGTGGTTATGGAAAAGAACTTGCATGACATCTTTTGTCCTAACCTCCCGTGGCAGCGGGGTCCTATTGGAAACTAAGGGATATTAAGCCCTCCTTTTAATAGAGTACCGGACCAAAGCATTAACACATAGTGAATACATGAACTCCTCAAACTACGGTCATCACCGGAGTGGTCCCGATTATTGTCACTTCGGGGTTGCTGGATCATAACATATAGTAGGTGACTATAGACTTGCAAGATAGGATCAAGAACTCACATATATTCATGAAAACATAATAGGTTCAGATCTGAAATCATGGCACTCGGGCCCTAGTGACAAGCATTAAGCATAGCAAAGTCAGAGCAACATCAATCTCAGAACATAGTGGATACTAGGGATCAAACACTACCAAAACTAACTCGATTACATGATAAATCTCATCCAACCCATCACCGTCCAGCAAGCCAACGATGGAATTACTCACGCACGACGGTGAGCATCATGAAATTGGTGATGGAGGAAGGTTGATGATGACGATGGCGATGGATTCCCCTCTCCGGAGCCCCGAACGGACTCCAGATCAGCCCTCCCGAGAGAGTTTAGGGCTTGGCGGTGGCTCCGTATCGTAAAATGTGATGAATCCTTCTCTCTGATTTTTTTTCTCCCCGAACACGAATATATGGAGTTGGAGTTGAGGTCGGTGGAGCGTCAGGGGCCCACGAGGCAGGAGGGCGCGTCCAGGGGGTAGGCGCACCCCCACCCTCATGGACAGGGTGTGGGCCCCCTTATGTGGATTCTTCTTCCAGTATTTTTATATATTCCAAAAATAATCTCCATTGATTTTCAGGTCATTCCGAGAACTTTTACTTCTGCACAAAAATAACACCATCGCAATTCTGCTGAAAACAACATCAGTCCGGGTTAGTTCCATTCAAATCATGCAAGTTAGAGTCCAAAAACAAGGGCAAAAGTGTTTGGAAAAGTAGATACTACGGAGACGAATCATCCCTCAGATACTTTCTCGGCCCATCTGGTGTCTTCCAGTCCAGAAAAAATCCACAAAAAGTTTCGCTGCATTTGGACTCCGTTTGGTATTGATTTCCTGCAATGTGAAAAACAAGCAGAAAACAACAACTAGCACGGGGCACTATGTCAAAAATAATAGATACGTTGGAGACGTATCAGCATCCCCAAGCTTAATTCCTGCTCGTCCTCGAGTAGGTAAATGATAAAAACATAATTTTTGATGTGGAATGCTGCCTAACATGTTCATCACATATTCTTTTCTTTGTAGCATGGACTTTTGGACTTTTATATGACTCAAAGCAATAATATAGTTTTGACATGAAGACTTTAATACTCAAGCATATCAACAAGCAAGCATGTCTTTCAAAATATCAATGCTGAAGTAAGTTATCCCTTGCCCATTATGCTCAATCATTGATCCATACATGAAACACACTCGCATATTAGCTACACCCAAAGCTCAAGTACGATCATAGTGCCCCTTAGTTGGTGCTTTATAGGAGAAGGTGGTGGCTCGAGTAAAAATAAAAATTGCATAAAGTAAAAGAAAGGCCCTTCACAGAGGGAAGAAGGGATTTGTAGAGGTGCCAGAGCTCAAAGCGAAAAAGATAGAGATAAAAAATTTGGGTGGCATGCTTTTCCTGTCAATGAAAACGATCGAGTAGTTCCCAATAATTTCCATGCTAGATATATCATAGGCAGTAACCAAACAGAAAATAAAGTTTATTCCTTTTTCAACCATACTTTCAATTTCCATGGCTAACCGTATTGACCGGTACCTTCCATACGAACACTTTCCTAGGAATTTATTATTTGATAATATAAATTAAATTCATTTTTCATTTTGGGACTGGGCATCCCTAATACGATTGCCTTACTCTCGTGTAATGACAAGTTAATAAACACTCATCTTGAGAATAACATATCTAGCATGGAAATATATCAGCCACCACCTAACATTTCATGAGCGGTACGGGCACACAAAAGAGAAGTTTATTTTGAAAATTAGAGATGGCACATACAAATTTGCTTATAACCGCAAAAGAATACCGTATATAGGTAGGTATGGTCGACTCATGTGGCAAAATTGGTTTAAAGGATTTTGGATGCACAAGTAGTGATCATACTTAGTGCAAATGAAGGCTAGCAAAAGATTGAGAAGCATCCAACCAAGAAATGAAAAATCTCATAAGCGAGCATTAAGCATAACTAACAACGAATAATGCACCACCAGTAGTATGTAATTTGATTGCATAACTATTGACTTTCGTGCTTGCATAGGGAATCACAAACCTTAACACCAATATTCTTACTAAAGCATAATTACTCATCAACATGACTCACATATCACTATCAACATATCGCAAAACTATTACAAGGAATCAAGTTTATTTTGTCCAATGATATTCATGAAAGTTTTTATTATATGCTCCATGGATATCTATAACTTTGGAACGAGTTTCATATGTTGTTTTTAACAAGCTCAAACAAATATAAGTGAAGAACATGAGCATCATATTTCTTTCTCTCAAAAATAATTTAAGTGAAGCAAGAGAGAATTTCTTAATTTTTTTACTAAATCTCAAATAAAGCTAATTGAAGCATGAGAGCATTTCTTCAAAAATACTAAAGCACACTGTGCTCAAAAAGATATAAGTGAAGCATCAGAGCAATTCCATAGCTCATAAAAATTTAAGTGAAGCATAGAGAGCAATCATAACAAGTCATACATAATTTAGCTCTCTCAAATAGGTGTCTCCAGCAAGGATTTATGACTTAAAGTAAAAATCAAAACAAGCAAAGACTCATATCATACAAGACGATCCAAGCAAAACTCATAATATGGGACGTATAAAAATATAGCTCCGAGTAAAATACCGATGGTCGCTACAAGAAAGAGGGGATGCCACTTGGGCATCCCCAAGCTTAGTTGCTTGCTTCTCTTTGGATAATAGCTTGGGATACCATGGGCACCTCCAAGCTTCAGCTCTTCTTACTCCTTATTCCTTCATCCATCGTAATATCACCCAAAACATGAAAACTTCAATCACACAAAACTCAACAAAACCTTTGTGAGATCCATTAGTATAAGAAAGCAAATCACTACTATAAGTATTGTTGCAAACCCATTCATATTTTATTTTTGCATTATATCTACTGTATTCCAACTTTTCTATGGCAAAAACTCTTCAAACGAAACCATAGAATCATCAAACAAGCACACAATGCAAAGAAAACAGAATCTGTGAAAAACAGAACAGTCTGTAGCAATCTGGATATTTCGAATAGTTCTGTAACTCCAAAAATTCTTAAAAATAAGGAAAATGTGAGCAATTTTCATATCAATCTTGTGTAAAAAAATCAGAATTTTCGTCACTTCTGTGATTTTTAAAAATTATTTTTCTATACGTAAAAGTTTCTGTTTTCCAACAAGATCAAAGCAACTTTCACCCAACATAATCCCAAAAGCTTTGGTTGGCACAAACACTAATTAAAACACAAAAACACAATCATAACAGTAGCATAATTTTGCAAACACTCAAGAATAGAAAGCAAAAGAAAAAAATAAATTTTATTCATTGGGTTGCCTCCCAACGAGTGCTATCATTTTACACCCCTAGGTAGGCATAAAGCAAGGAGCTAAGTATTGTCATATTTGTTCTCCAACTCTTCAATCAAACACTTAGAACTCTTCTAATATTTAGCATATAGATTTTCAACAACAACACTTCTAAGAACAAGTTTGAGGAATTCATCTTTGCCGATAGGGTCTCTTATTATTTCAACAAAATCCGGGTGAATACTAATCATCTTAAGATATTCTTTGTTGCTATTGGAAGTTGCACCCTTGTTCTTAGTAACTTAACTAATCTTGCTAATTTTTATGGGTTTTTTTCAATAGTTTTGGCGGAAGCAAAAGCCGTGCTTAAATTACTAAAGATTTCTTCCAGTTTATCAATCCGAAATGGGCTTTCTTCAATTCTTTCATGAATTATGGTCCCCATTTCTTTTAACAACTTAAAAACCTCTCTCACTTTTGACCCAATGTTAGTAGCAAAATTAGGCATCTTTTTATCCAAGTTTTCAATATGCTCTTTAGTAAGCATTTTCTTTTCAGTAGCATCTAATCTTTCAATGACATGCTCAAGAGTCAAAGTTGTTTCATTAATCATAAGAGGTGGTGAGCCTACTAAATTTACCATAGCATTAAAAGCATCAAGAGAGGGATACATCATGAAATTTCCACCGGTAATCATATCAAGGACAAATCTATACCAAGTGGTGATGCCCACATAAAAACAACGAAGAAGAACAATGGTGGATTGCTTACAGATAGATCTATTATGAGTGTTGCAAATCCTATACCAAGCATCTTTAAATTATCCATCCCCTTTTTTTAAAGTTGATAACCTCGTTCTCGGGGGTGCACACAATAGAGGAAGAACTATCCATAAAGACAAAAGTGGCAAACAAGATTGCACACAAAAATAGATTCGACAAGAAAACGACGAAAGAAAAAAGGGCGAATAAAATGGATTTTTTTTGAAGTGGAGGAGAGGAAAATGGTAAATAATGTAAATTTCAAGGAGATGAGATTTGCGATTAGGAACCTGGTAGATGTTGATGATGTATCCCCGGCAACGGCGCCAACAATTCCTTTTGATGTTTGCTTGAACTACGTCGGTATTTCCCCAAAGAGGAAGGGATGACGCAACACAACAACAGTAGGTATTTCCCTCATTGATGAGACCAAGGTCATTGAACCAGTAGTAGAACCACGCAACACCACGTAGACAGCTCCTGCACACTACTTGCTACCCGACGTAAGAGAGGGGTTGTCAATCCCTCACGGGTAAAAAGACAGGTAAAATTGTAGTAGATTGGATAAATAGGTCTTGCGGGAACGCGCGATAAATTAAATAACAATATATTGCAGCAAATTATTTTTTGTATTTTTGTATTAATAGATCTGAAAATAAAAGAAAATAAAAATAGATCGCGAAGAAAAATATAATAAAGAAGAGACCAAGGGCCCGTAGATTTCACTAGTGGCTTCTCTCGAGAAAAATAACATACGGCGGGTAAAAAAATTACTGTTGGGCAATTGATAGAACTTCAAATAATCATGACGATATCCAGGCAATGATCATTATATAGGCATCACAACGAAGATTAGTAGACTGACTCCTGTCTACATCTACAACTATTACTCCACACATCGACCGCTATCCAACATGCATCTAGGGTATTAAGTACATGGAGAAATGGAGTAATGCAATAAGAACTATGACATGATGTAGGCAAGATCTATTTATGTAGAAATATACCCCATCTTGTTATCCTTAATAGCAACAATACATACGTGTCGGTTCCCCTTCTGTCACTGGAATCAAGCACGGTAAGATCGAACCCATCACAAAGCACCTCTTACCATTGCAAGATAAATATATCAAGTTGGCCAAACAAAACCAAAATATCGGAGAAGAAATACGAGGCTATAAGTAATCATGCATATAAGAGATCAAAAGAAGACTCAAATAACTTTGATGGATAAAAACATAGATCTGATCATAACCTCAAAGTTCATCGGATCCCAACAAACACACAGCAAAAAGAGTTAGAACAAATAGATCTCCAAGAGACCATTGCATTGAGAATCAAAAGAGAGATGAAGCCATCTAGCTACTAACTACGGACCCGTAGGTCTACAATGAACTACTCACGCATCATGGGAGAGGCACCAATGAAGATGATGAACCCCTCTGTGATGGTGTCTAGATTGGATCTGGAGGTTCTGGAATTTGCGGCGGCTGGAATTGATTTTCGTCGACTCCCATAGGATTTCTGGAATATTGGGGTATTTATAAAGCCAAGAGGCGGTGCGCGAGGCCACCGAGGTGGGCACAACCCACCTGGGCGCGCCTGGGCCCCCAGGCGCGCCTTGGTGGATTGTGCTCCCCTCGGAGCACCCCCACAGGTTCTTTCTTGGCCCATCAGGTGTCTTTTGGTCTAGAAAAAATTCACAAAAAGTTTCGCTGCGTTTTGACTCCATTTGGTATTGGGTTCCTGCAATTAAGAAACAAGTAGAAAACAACTGGCACTGGGCACTATGCCAATAGGTTAGTACCAATAAATGATATAAAGTGATTATTAAATGATTGTAAAACATCCGAAAGTGATAATATGACAGCATGGAACAATAAAAAATTATAGATACGTTGGAGACGTATGAGGAAGGCTCATGAGGGGCCCACAAGCCACCAGGGCTGGCCTACGGGGGTAGGCGCGCCCTGGTGCCTTGTGGGCACCTGCGTGGCCCCCTCGTGTGTTTCTTATTTTTCTATTTTTTCTAATATTCCAAAGCTGACAGAAAGTATTTTTATGGATTTTTTGGAGTTGGTTTACTTACCGTATCACGTACCTCTTCCTTTTCAGGGTTCTGGAGTGTTCTGGAAGGTCCCTTTTATGTATTCCTCGAGTGTCATAGTTTGAATAATGTGGCACCCCGGATCAAAGCAACCGGTTTACCTTGCATTGCCAGCCCAAAGATCTAGTCTTCTGGCAACACACAACAACTTGGTACAGAAAACAACCGCTTTATGGATGCTAGCGGAAAGATAGGATCGATATTACATCAGACAGTGAGGCCAAAGCGGCACACATGGTGCAGCTGAACAATATGTACATTATTTAATGAACATGAAAGGGGCCTCGATTACGACAACTACGCGGCAGCGGAACAACGATGAAGCGGAACTCCATAGCACAGGGACACTGATGTGGACACGGTCTAGACACGGGAAGCACTCCGATCAAGTAAGACTTTCCTGAAAGCTGGCATGACACTCCAGGTCAGTACATTGAATGTACTTGCAAGCTCACAACAAGTAAAAGTATAATGGCAAACAATAATATGACAATTAAGCAGGTTTAAATGCAATGATTCAAGATACTAATCATGAAGTGAACATGCTTGTGTGTCGAGTCCCTCAAAATCGCTTATCATACAGGTTACTTC
Source organism: Triticum monococcum (assembly GCA_034509565.1). Lineage (NCBI taxonomy): Eukaryota > Viridiplantae > Streptophyta > Magnoliopsida > Poales > Poaceae > Triticum > Triticum monococcum. Next base: position 75,015,901 of record CM067843.1, read on the forward strand.
ATAACCAATCTCATCAATACGGTTGTCGGTGTCAAAACCGGCGGATCTCGGGTAGGGGGTCCCGAACTATGCATCTAAGGCGGATGGTAACAGGAGACATGGGACACGATGTTTTACCCATGTTCGGGCCCTCTTGATGGAGGTGAAACCCTGCGTCCTGCTTGATTTGTTCTTGATGATATGAGTATTACAAGAGTTGATCTACCACGAGTTCAGAGAGGCTAAACCCTAGAAGCTAGCATATGGTATGATTGTTGTATATATTCTCTATCGACTAGCCTGGCCTCATCTTATATAATGCACCAAAAGCCTAGGATAACAAGAGTCCTAGCCGAATACGCCGGTGGGGAGGAGTCCTTGTCTTGATCACCAAGTCTTGTGGAATCTTCCATGTATGCGGCAGCTGTTCGAACTGGCCCATGAGTATACGGCCATGGGGGTCCTCGGCCCAATCTAACAGATCGGGAGATGACGTGTTGAGTACCCCCTAGTCCAGGACACCGTCAGTAGCCCCCTGAACCAATCTTCAAGTTAGGGACGCTCCTCGATTCTTCCGAACTGTTCTTCGTCTTTGGTTGTCGGTCTTGAAAACTGGTTCAACAAATCTTCTCATCTTCGATCTTGAGGATCGCCGAAATGCATTCGACGAGTTTATACATCGGGTATCCGAGGAGCCCCTTTAAGTTTCCGGCCTTTATCAATGCCTTGTTATTTTTATGCCACACCTCGGGTTTGAAGTTGTTCTCGGGAGGCAGTGTCCTCTTGTGTCCCAGCTCTAACGCCGGACTGCATTCGAGGTATCTTTTGCAGCCGAGCACCAATGTCGGACTGCTTCTGAGCTCCAATGCTGAAATGTATGCGAGCTCCAATGCCGAACTGTGTCCGAGCTCCAACACCGGACTATATCCAAGATGTCATAGATCATCTTGGTCCAAAAAAGTTAAAGGAGTTTAGACGAGATTAATGCCGGAAATGCCCTCTATGGAGCCAGCCACTAGCGCTCGAGCTTTATGCCGGACTGCTTCCGAGGTGGTGTACCACCCCGACTGTGGGCCGATTTTTTGTCAATATTTTTTATTGGTGGAATTTATTCTCTGCCAAGATATATAGCCAGTAGCCGTCAAGGTGTGTATCGGTCTAAAACCTGAGATGCACCTGAAGGATGACGTAAGACCGCTGATCCCAGTAGCCGCTGAGACTCAAGTTGATTTGCAAAATCGGCTTGAGGATCAATTCCTAGCTCGGCAGAATACTTCGGGACACAAAAAGCGGCGTGCTCAGTCCTCGAGACTCAGGTTGGGTGCGGCCGACCAACCTGAGGATCAAAATCTCCTCGACAACTGTATTGCACTTAAAATTTTCTGCATTGAACAAGCAATGTAGTAGCCCCCGAGACACTGGTCGGGTGGCAACACCAGATCAGGGGATCGATGTGCCCCTTTAATATTTTTAAATAATAAGCCCGATGCCTAGTAGCCCCCGAGCCTTAATGCAGGAACGAGTGGCCGAATTAAGGATCAATATCCCTAGTAAAATCACAAATTATGTGTAATGACTCTATGTATCCAAGTACTTTACGTCATTAATGCTCGGATCCGCATTGTACAAAACTTTGTTGACCGACCATCGGCTTCCACCTCCTCGGCTAGTAGCCGAGGAGTGTTTGTCCTACTTTATAAAGCCTTTATGAGGGCCAAGATTTACGACAAACAAGGCAATCTGGCCATACGGTTTTATAAACAAAGGTACGCAGAGAGATATGTTATATTACTGTTTAACATAAGAAATGTCTTCCAAAGAAAATAGTCCCGCTATCGGTTCCTTTCTTTGGGTTGTCATGCTAAGCATGATCACGAAACCTCAACTCTAATGTAAGAGCAAAATATCGAGGATTTAGTTTGGGAGGCCAGTTAATAGCCCCCGGTAGTGTTCGGCGACAGTCGAGGTCAAGCCGTAAACACTTCGGCCATTGTTATGAATGGCCCGTCATTTAACACAATCATCGGATCGCTGACCAGTTTACGCTTATTGTGATAGTCAGTTTTCGGCTTTCTCCACTGAGGTGCTTAACCATGTGAGCCAGAAGCACAATCGCAGTGGTTCTCCCTTTGCATGCCTAGCCGAACAAAGCAGAACGTAGGAAGCAAGTGCAGGAGCCGGGCAACCCAACTATTGACCGAAGACACAATTCAAAACCGATGCATATATAGCAATATCCGAGAATATTTTTGCCGAATCTCTAAAGGTGTCCGGCGTTGCACTGCGAGACTTGTGCTGAAAACACACAAATAGTTTAAAAGTGTCATAAGTTTGGAAAACCAAAAAATGTCAGTAAAAACTTGACGTACGAACAAGATCAAGTGTTCGGTGCCAATCCGAAAATTGGTCTTAGAAAAAAAAAGTGCTTCTGTCGTGCTTTAACATGACACATCCTATCTCAAGACTTCAAGCGGGTCAGTCTGCGGCTTCAACCTCCTATCCCGAAGGCGGAGTACTTCTCATTAGGCCAGTTTAGCAAACTAAACTCTAGCGGCTTTGAGAGAGAAATTAGGCTCCCCGGCTAGTGACAACACGCTCGTGTCGAAAAAAGGAGTGATGAATAATAATAGTAATAAAAACTTTGCACCAACTAAGAAGAAGAACACTTATTATAAAACGGGTCATATAAATTTAAGAGCCCCCAAGTGACTTGGTAAAAGAATTTTATGTATATTGATTGTATGTACCGAAGTACTAATATCATATCTTTGTTCACCCGAACTTTAAACACGACTTAACCGACCGTCGGCTTCTCCCTCTTCGGTCAAGGACCGAAAAGTGTTATGTACTCCACCTGTCGAGAATATCGACAGTGTTTCCGATAACCAGGCAACTGATACGTCTCCAACGTATCTATAATTTTTGATTGCTCCATGCTATAGTATCTACTATTTTGGACTATATTGGGCTTTATTTTCCACTTTTATATTATTTTTGGGACTAACCTATTAGCCGGAGGCCCAGCCCAGGATTGCTGTTTTTTTGCCTATTTCAGTATTTCGGAGAAACAGAATATCAAACGGAGTCCAAACGGAATAAAACCTTCGGGAAAGTGATTTTCTCACCGAACGTGATCTAGGAGACTTGGACCCTACTTCAAGGAGTCAAAGAGGCGGTCACGAGGGTGGGGGCCCCCCCTAGGGTGTGCCCCCTGCCTCGTGGGCCCCTCGGTGCTCCACCAACGCACTCCTTCCTCCTATATATACCTACATACCCACAAACGATCAGAACAGGAGCCAAAAACCTAATTCCACCGTCGCAACTTTCTGTATCCATGAGATCCCATCTTGGGGCCTGTTCCGGAGCTCCGCCGAAGAGGGCCGTCATCACGGAGGGCTTCTACATCATCATAGCCTCTCCGATGAAGTGTGAGTAGTTTACCTTAGACCTTCAGGTCCATAGTTAGTAGCTAGATGGCTTCTTCTCCCTTTTTGGTTCTCAATACAAATTTCTCCCCCTCTCTTGTGGAGATCTTTTCGATGTAATCTTCTTCTTTTTGCGGTGTGTTTGTTGAGACAGATGAATTGGGGGTTTATGATCAAGTCTATCTATGAATAATAGTTGAATCTTCTCTGAATTCTTTTATGTATGATTGGTTATCTTTGCAAGTCCCTTTGAATTATCTATTTGGTTTGGCCAACTAGATTGGTAGTTCTTTCCATGGGAGAAGTGCTTAGCTTTGGGTTTGATCTTGCGGTGTCCTTTCCCAGTGACAAAAGGGGCAGTAAGGCACGTATTGCATCGTTGCCATCGAGGATAACAAGATGGGGTTTATTTCATATTGCATGAATTTATCTCTCTACTTCATGTCATCTTGCTTAAAGCGTTACTCTATTTTTAACTTAATACTCTAGATGCATGCTGGATAGCGGTCGATGAGTGGAGTAATAGTAGTAGATGCAGAATTGTTTCGGTCTACTTGTCACAGACGTGATGCCTATATACATGATCATGCCTATATATTCTCATAACTATGCTAAATTCTGTCAATTGCTCAACTGTAATTTGTTCACCCACCGTAGAATACTTATGCTCTTGAGAGAAGCCACTAGTGAAACCTATGGCCCCCGGGTCTATTCTCATCATATTAATCTCCATCACTTTAATCTTACTTTGCCTTTACTTTTTACTTTGCATCTCTATACCAAAAACACCAAAAATATTATATCTATCAGATCTCACTCTCGTAAGTGACCGTGAAGGGATTGACAACCCCTAATTGCGTTGGTTGCGAGTAGCTATCATTTTGTGCAGCTACGAGGGACTTGAGCGTGGCCTCCTACTGGATTGTTACCTTGGTTCTCAAAAACTGAGGGAAATACTTACGCTACTCTACTGCATCATCCCTTCCTCTTCGGGGAAATCCAACGCAAGCTCAAGAGGTAGCAAGAAGAATTTCTGGCACCGTTGCCAGGGAGTCTACGCAAAAAGTCAACATACCAAGTACCCATCACAATCCCTATCTCTCACATTACATTATTTGCCATTTGCCTCTCGTTTTCCTCTCCCCCACTTCACCTTTTATTCGCCCTCTCTCTCTATCCCCCCTCTCTATTTGCCTCTTTTGCCCGTTTGCTCTTGTTTGCTCGTGTGCTAGTTTGCTTGTTTGTCGCGATGGCTCAAGATACTACCAAATTGTGTGACTTCACCAATACCAATAATAATGATTTCCTTAGCACTCCAATTGCTCCTCTTGCTAATACTGAATCTTGTGAAATCAATACTGCTTTGTTGAATCTTGTTATGAAAGATCAATTCGCCAGCCTTCCTAGTGAAGATGCCGCTACTCATCTGAATAGCTTCGTTGATTTATGTGATATGCAAAAGAAAAAAGATATCGATAATGATGTCGTTAAATTGAAGCTATTTCCTTTTTCGCTTAGAGATCGTGATAAAGCTTGGTTTTTGTCTTTGCCTAAAAATAGTATTGATTCTTGGAACAAGTGCAAAGATGCTTTTATCTCTAAGCATTTCCCTCCTGCTAAGATCATCTCTCTTAGAAATGATATTATGACCTTTAAGCAACTTGATCATGAACATGTTGCACAAGCTTGGGAGAGAATGAAATTAATGATACGTAATTGCCCTACTCATGGTTTGAATTTGTGGATGATTATACAAAATTCTTATGCCAGATTGAATTTTGCTTCTAGAAATCTTTTAGATTCAGCTGTCGGCGTTCTGGGAACGGGGGTCCCCAGACTTGCCTGCCTGTAGCCCGCGGCGTGGTTCAAAGGGGGGCCCAGCACGGCCCATCTTCATCAACACAAGACTCGAGACCCTTGCGATGGGCCAGGCCTCGCGGGGCGGACGACACGGAGCTTCCTCACGCACGGCCTTGTCAGGCTGGCTCGCGAGGAGGCGGAGAGATCAAGGCGGGGTACCTCGCGAGGTGCCCGTGACGCAAGCCATGACGACTCAGGGCACCAGGCAGGCGCCAGCCCGCGCAGCGTCCTCCTTTCCTCTTTGGTGCAAAGGGGGCAAGCACAGCCGCGGAGTACCGAGGCATCAGGCAAAGGTTGCCATTTCGGTGCAACGAGACCAAGACCAGGAGGACTACGAGACGGAGGTCACCGTGGAGCCCAAGACGACGTCATCACCAGAGCTTTGCATAGGCGAAGACTGCTTTTGTCAGGATACTTGATACTTGCTGTCCCCCTTCGAATTAGCCCGCCATTGTTGGCTCCCTTCCCGCTCGATATTTGGGAAGAGGACCAAGGCCTCTATAAATAGGACCAGCCGCCCACAGAGCAAGGGGGTTGGGAAAAAGAGTAAGCAGGAGGCGGTTAGAGAGAGAGAGAGAGAAAGAAAAGGGTGGCTGAACTCCCCCAGCAGTTCATCACCCCAGCCAAGAACAGACCCTAGCGAGGCTGTTCTTCCTTGTATCATTCATCATCATCAGCCCCAAGAGGCAATCCACCCACCACACACTGGAGCTGTTCAACTTGGCGACCAAGTGCGCCAGGGCTGAGGAGGGACACCTCTCCCTCCTCGAGCTGCCTACCGCAGACCCAGAGGAGAAGAAGCCCAAGGCCAAGGACATGAAGCGCAAGGGGGCTGCCGTGCTCGCGGCAGAACCAGACACCAAGTGGGGCAAAGATCTGCCTGAGCCCTCCAGGGGCAGCCGGTATTGTGTGTACCACGACCTCCATACCCACAACACCAATGAATCCAAGAACTCCGCGCCGTGCGAGAAGGAAGGATCGGCCGTCGTCCCAACCGCGCCGATTGGGGCTACGGCCGAGGAGGAGGAAGAAACGCAGGACGCTGGGAAGACCGTGGCCCGCGCCAAGGGTGGCGCGATCAACCTCGCGAGGATCACTGTCGAAACCTGCATCACGAGGGGGACTGGAGGGATCAGCCTCGTGAGGATCGCCCATAGGGCAACGCAGGCCTCCCTCCACTGCCGCCTCAGCCAAGGAGGAACGAGGACCTCCATCAAGACGAAGGGGCTGGGGGCTTCCAGGAGCCGCGCGCAATCGCCTACATCCTAGGCGGAGCTCGAGCCCCAGCCTCCCAACGCATCTTCAAGCAGTTTGCCCGCGAAGTGAACGCAGTCCTCCCCAGGCTTGAAGCAACGCGCCCTCTCAGGTGGTCGGCATGCGCCATCACATTCAGCTCAGCGGATAAACTCAAGTGTGCGGCCACAGCCGGAGTCCTCCCGATGCTTTGCTCCCCAGTCATCAGCAATGTACTCGTCACCAGGACCCTCATCGATGGTGGGGCAGGGCTCAACGTCCTATCCGTGGAAACATTCAACAATCTCCAAGTGCCCTACGACCAGCTTCAGCCAACCAAGCCCTTCTACGGAGTCACCGACGGCTCCACGGTCCCGATTGGGCAGGTCTACCTCCCTGTCACCTTCGGGGCACGCGACAACTACCGCACCAAGCTCATTGACTTCGATGTCGCCCACATCCGCCTGTCGTACAACGCCATCCTCGGGTACCCAGCACTGGCCAAGTTCATGGCTGTAACTCACCATGGCTACAACATCCTCAAGATGCCAGGAAGTGGCGGAGTCATCACGGTGCCCTGTGAAGAGAGGGATGCAGTGTGTTCCCTGGAGTGAGCCTTTTAGACCTGGATCGCGGAAGCAGGAGGCTTCCCGGGACCACCCCCAAGAAGAAGAAGACATCGTTCGGACCGGCCCATCTGCCCAGGGGGGACCTCCTTCCATCGCATAGGAAAGCGCGCCCGGCGCCCTCCTCAGGCAGGGCTCGGGGGCTCTCCCCTGGAGGGCCACCGACCAGGCCAGGGTCATGAGGGAGGTGCTTGGGCACCACATGGAGGCGTGTTTCGAAGCATGTTTCCCTCAAGAAGGAGCAAGGCAAGGAAGGACAGACCCGCAGGAGTTCGTCGACAAGGCCATTCAAGAACTACATGAATCAAGAATCATGAGAGGTTGCCGCCGTCTACCGGCTGTGGCTCCCCATCCAGGCAAGGATGGTGGGCTGCGCGTCTGCATCGAGGTACCAGGGCTCAACCAAGTCGCTATGATGGAGCGCCTCTGGCCCTCGTGAGTGGGGCGCTGCAGGGGTCCGCCCCACAGCTATGTTCGCATGCCTTACGGCTTGCCGAGCGCGGTTGTTACGTGCCAGCGCCTCATGAGGGGCATCATGGAGGCTCAAGAAGACAGGCGTTCCGCAGCTTTGGTGGAGATGGAGATGATTCGCGAAGAGCTACCAGTGCCTCCGGAGCCTCCCGAGGCCCCTGGGCCTGGGGGCTCGTGAGGATCGACTTCCGCGGCCCACCGAGTCTGCTGCACCAACACCCCTTCGCCCTCGACACCCTCAGGTGACATCTTACAAGTTTCATTTCCAGCTGGGAGCGCCCTCCCAGGGCTGCATCGTTCCCAGGCCGCGTGGGTCCGTCCCTGCGGTATGTATCCCTTTTATTTCATGTCGTTAGCTTGCTTTGATGGGGGCGCCCCTCGGGCTGCATCATCCCCAAGTCGCTCGGGCCCGACCCAGCGATGTGTACCTTCCCAACATCTGTTTGAATGAATCCCCTGCTTCACGGCTAACGTGTTTGATCTAGTTGCCTGATCAACTGACGCCAACTGACGGAATTTCTCCCACAACGACACGACACTTGCGCATGGGTCCGTCCCTGCAACACCGACAAACCTGAATGGCTGAGCTCTGGCCGCGGCAGCCCCACATGGCGCCACCTCGTCAAGCCTCCAGTGCCTCACCTCCCCTCGGAACTAACTAATGGCAGACTGATAGTTGTCATGGCAACCTTTTCTTCCTTCTATGATGAGTTTACAGGATCCCCTAAGGGAGTTGCACCAGGCAAGGCCCTCGTGGCGTTCCTTTCACTCTCGTCCGCGCGAACTGCTTGCACGTTAAAGGGGGGTGCCTGAGCATCGTGACTCAGGGCTCCTACTGGCTCTCCAGCCCTCACCCTCTGGCCTTGACCACGGCATCGCGACCTGGCATACCAGCGACGGCTGAGACTAGCTCGAGGGTCGGGACCCGAGGACGTAGAGCAGAAAGGGGAGCAAAGGCGGGGGAGAAGGGGCACGCGAGGACCTCGCAGAGCGATTCCGCTCCTGCCGACGCGCGGACCCGACGACACACCAAGAATAATCCCCGACTCTCGAGATAAGTCACCGCCCGAAAGCACCGGCTATCGTAGCACTACCCCTGCACCTAATGCAATTCTGTGTCAGCGACGCCGCTCTCCCTTCTCGCCGAGCGACGGCTGCTTGGGCGCCAAAGGGGACCTCCTGAGCATCGCGACTCAGGGGCTCTTACCGGACCCCGGGTCGCTCACCTCCTGCCCTTGACCACGGCATCGCGACCTGGCATACCAGCGATTGCTGATGCCGCCTTGGGACTGGGACCTGTCGGCCCAGAGCATCAAGCCCTCGCGAGGTTCAAAAGGGAGAACTGAGCTATGACAGAATCAGCAACTCGCACAACTCTGCAGCAAGGGTTATGTATTAACAAACATGACTATAGGCACCTTACAAGCCCCCATGGGGCGCATTTTGATTCCTCGCAGGGAACTGACCCTAAGGGATGCTAACTACACGCGCTCCTGCAAGAGATGCCATCATCAACAGTGGGCCATCAAGCGCCGGCGCCAACCCCATCCAGATCAGAGTCGGCGACGGCCAGACGAGCCTGCCCTGCTCCAGGAGCGGCGCCGGCTCGGGGGCTCGTAGCTCTCGTCACTCATCTCCGGAGTCGCGAAGATCTTGCCGGAGTCGCTGGATCCTCCGGCGCCTCCGTCGCCTGCAGAGCCGCCAAGGGAGCGGTCGACGGACCTAGCCCTCACCATGGCGAGGTCTTGGCCACCTCTCCCGGGGCAACACTCCAGCCGGCGCCCGTTCGCATTGAAGACCTTGAAGCACATCACCGAAGCGCCATCATAGTCCAAGTGGACCGTGAAGACGCCCCTTACCCTGCAAACCCGGGCGATCTCTCTCCATCCACGAGTCATGTAGACCTCGCCCGGGGCAACGACCGCGACCTCTGCCTCGGTCATGAGGGTGCTGCAGCTGGCGTGCTGCAGCTAGAGCTCCAGGGGCTCCCCCGGCGAGATGATGGAGGCGAAGAAGGGAGGCAGGCCGATCCAAGACTGGAGAGGAATGGCGACGTGGAGCACAAACTCCTGGGAGGAGCCCTCGGCGTGGACCCTAGGAGGAACAACCCACACCTTCATGACCCGACGGTGCCGACGACAGCGCTGACCGCAGGGATCGGCACCGACCCCTTCGAGGCCCTCGACGTGGGCATACAAGGGAAGCGGGAACCCCAGCGGAGCCCACTCGCACCAAGGCCTCGACACCACCTGACGGTCCTCCTCGTCCCGGCCGCAAAGGGCGAGCCGTTTCTTCGGCGGGAGCGGGTCTGGTCCCTCTCGAGGGGCCTTTCCCTTCTCCGCTGCAGAGAACCGGCGGATCGGAGCCATCGCGGCAAGACGGAGCAAGGATCAGGAAGAAGGAGAAGCAAGGAGGGATGGACTGGAAGGGCACGCGCAGGACTTGTCCAACTCGCACAATCACCGAGGCGTCGTGGGGAAGCGGAGACGCCCACGTCCCATCAACCGCCACGCGGCGCCCAAGGCCGCAGGCTGTTAGGGCCCGCGGCGCTTCGCCCTTGCCCTTTCGCCTCTCGGCACGGCCAAGTCCGAGCGCGCCTTGGGCCCGGGGCTACCGTCGGTCTTCTGGGAACGGGGGTCCCCAGACTTGCCTGCCTGCGACCTGCGGCGTGGCTCAAAGGGGGGCCCAGTACGGCCCATCTTCATCAACAGAAGACTCAAGACCCTCGCGAGGGGCCAAGCCTCGCGGGGCGGATGACACGGAGCTTCCTCAGGCACGGCCTCGTCAGGCTGGCTCGCGAGGAGGCGGAGAGATCAAGGCGGGGTACCTCGCGAGGTGCCCGTGACGCAAGCCATGACGACTCAGGGCGCCAGGCGGGGGCCAGTCCGCGCAGTGTCCTCCTTTCCTCATTGGTGCACAGGGGGCAAGCGCAACCGCGGAGTACCGAGGCATCAGGCAAAGGTTGCCATTTCGGTGCAACGAGACCAATACCAGGGGGACTACGAGACGGAGGTCGCCGTGGAGCCCAAGACGGCATCATCACCAGAGCTTTGCGCAGGCGAAGACTGCTTTTGTCAGGATAGTTGATACTTGCTGTCCCCCTTCAAATTAGCCCGCCATTGTTGGCTCCCTTCCCGCTCGATATTTGGGAAGAGGACCAGGGCCTCTATAAATAGGACCAGCCGCCCACAGAGCAAGGGGCTGGGAAAAAGAGTAAGCAGGAGGCGGTTAGAGAGAGAGAGAGAGAGAGAGAGAGAGAGAGAGAGAGAAAGAAAAGGGTGGCTGAACTCCCCCCGGCAGTTCATCACCCCAGCCAATAACAGACCCTCGTGAGGCTGTTCTTCCTTGTATCGTCCATCATCATCAGCCCCAAGAGGCAATCCACCCACCACACACTGGAGTAGGGTATTACACCACAATGGTGGCCCGAACCAGTATAAACCTCGTGTCTCTTATGCAGTTCTTTCAGTAGTCTAGATCTTTGCAAGATAGAGAGGTAGGAGGCGGAATCTCCGCGCGCACCCCAGTGTTCGAACCTTAAGGGTCTGCCGGAACCCGAAATCCGACATCGGCCGCGGGAGGCACTTTTATGGAAATCACTTTAGGAGATGCTACTAAACTCCTAGATAATATTATGGTTAATTATTCTCAATGGCATACTGAAAGATCTTCTAATAAAAAAATGCATGCGATAGATGAAATCAATGTTTTGAGTGGAAAGATGGATGAACTTATGAAATTATTTGCTACTAAGAGTGTTTCTTCTGATCGTAATGATATGCCTTTGTCACTTTGATTGAGAATAACAGTGAATCTATGGATGTGAATTTTGTTGGTAGGAATAATTTTGGTAACAACGCTTATAGAGGGAATTTTAATCCTAGGCCATATCCTAGTAATCCTTCTAATAATTATGGGAATTCCTACAACAACTCTTATGGAAATTATAATAAGACACCCTCTGAATTTGAGAATAGTGTTAAAGCGTTTATGAATTCACAAAAGAATTTTAATGCTTTGCTTGAAGAGAAATTGCTTAAAGTTGATGATTTGGCTAGGAACATTGATAGAATTTCTCTTGAGGTTGATTCTTTAAAGCTTAGATCTATTCCTCCTAAGCATGATATCAATGAGTCTCTCAAAGCCATGAGAATTTCCATTGATGAGTGCAAGGAAAGAACCGGTTGGATTTCGGGTTCCGGCAGACCCTTAAGGTTCGAACACTGGGGTGCGCGCGGAAATCACGTCCTCAACCTCCCCGTCTCGCAAAGATCTAAACTACTAAGGGAATCACACAAGAGACACAAGGTTTATACTGGTTCGGGCCACCGTTGTGGTGTAATACCCTACTCCAGTGTGTGGTGGGTGGATTGCCTCTTGGGGCTGATGATGATGAACAATACAAGGAAGAACCGCCTCGCGAGGGTCAGTTCTTGGCTGGGGCGATGAACTGAGGAGTTCAGTCGCCCTTCTCTCTCTCTCTTTCTCTCCCTGATTTCGATCCCCCTTAACCTGAAAGCCGAACCCTTTGCTATGTGGGTGGCCGGTCCTATTTATAGGGGCCCTGGTCCTCTTCCCGAATATTGAGTGGGAAGAGAGCCAACAATGGCGGGCTAATTTGAAGGGGGACAGCAAGTACATCTATCCTGACAAAAGGTGGTCTTCGCTTGCAAAAGACTCTGCGGTGACGCCGTGCTGGGCTCCATGGTGACCTCCGTCTCGTAGTCCACTTGGTCCTGGTCTTGTTGCACCAAAACAGCAACCTTTGCCTGATGCCTCGGTAATCCGTGGCTGCGCTTGCCCCCTTTGCACCAAAGAGGAAAGGAGGACGCTGCGCGTGCTGGCGCCCGCCTGGCGCCCTCGATCGTCATGGCTTACGTCACGGGCACCTCATGAGGCACCCTGCCTTGACATCTCTGTCTTCTCGTGAGCCAGCCTGAGGAGGCTGTGCCTGAGGATGCGCCGTGTCGTCCGCCTCGCGAGGCCTGGCCCCTCGCGAGGGTCTTGAGTCTTGTGCTTGATGAAGATGGGCCATGTTGGGCCCCCATTCGAGCCACGCCACAGGCCGCAGGCAGGCAAGTCTGGGGACCCCCATTCCCAGAACGCCGACAGCAGCCCCCGGGCCCGTGGCGCGCATGGGCTTGGCCGTGCCGAGAGGCGAAAGGGCAAGGGCGAAGCGCCGCGGGCCCTAACAGCTTGCGGCCTTGGGCGCCGCGTGGCGGTTGATGGGACGTGGGCGGCACTGTTCCCCCCACGCCCCCTTATTCTGCGCCTTGTCAGGCGGACTTGTGGTTGCACACAGCTGCTCCGCTTCTTGTTGCTCGGGCGTCTCCTGCTCTTCCTTCCTTCGCACGTCGGCTCCCGCCTCCAATCCAATCTCAAATCTTCCCCCTCCTTCCCATCGTCATGACTCCGACGAGGAAAGAGAGAGAGGAGAAATCCACGCCTCCGTCTTGTGTGCTGCCTTTGGCGGCACCCGCCATCGGCTAGTCGTCCGTACTCAACCAAGAGTGCCTGGGCAGGGATAGCTTGGCCCTGGCCTCCGTCTTCAACAAGTGCGGGAGGACGACAGCTTGGCCCGCGTCCCACTTCTCCATCAACAGGATAGCAACCGAGGTTCCATGTTTCACCGACTCCTTGTGGGCGGGTCTGGTTCCCCCCTTCTCCGATTTCTTCAATGCCGTGCTCTCCCATTATCAGATCCACTTGATGCATCTGAGTCCTGAGTCCATCACCCTTCTTTCGGTCTTCGCCTTCGTTTGCGAAGCCATGGTGGGCATCCCTCCTTCGGTTGCCTTGCTGCGCCACTTCTTCTCACTACGTCTTGTCGATCCTTGCCAACGCTGGGCATGCGTGAGCTTTGCTGCCGAGCCTGCGATCGAGGCCTCTGGGATTTACTTCAAACTCCCCCAGCCCGCGGTCGGGCTCCGCGAGTGGTGGTTGTATGTTGACGCAGGGGTACCCAGCCCCCTGCTATCGGAGCCGACCTCGCCTGCTGTCCCCAATTCGGGTTGGGGCTAGGAGATGCTCAAGAGCCCCCGGCTCATCCTCGTCTGGAGCCGCTTCACGCTCCTGAGGAAGCTTGGTGTGACGGCGCCCAACGTGGTGAAGGAGTTTCTATTGTGCCGCGTCGCTCCCCTGCAGCGCCACTTTCGCCGGATGTGGGCTTTCCGTGGAAACGAGGATAACATGAGGCTCCAGGAGGAGGACCTGGCTCCGGCGGTGTTGAAGTCGATGCTCTTGACCTTAGCCGGTGACCTCAACCCCGGCAACATCCGGCAGGGAGGGGCCCTGCTGTACCTCTACCAGAGCAGGGCCGACTTCGTGAAGCAGATGCCTGCCTTCGATGAATGGGGACTGTGCCCGGCTGGCCTCCAGGGACCTCGCGAGAACCCGGTGGTGGTGACTGCCCTTCCAACCGGCCATGGCGGCTCCTCCTCAAGTGGCAGAGTAGGGAGGCTGGAGCCGCCTGAGGCCGAGGATGCCCCTAAAGAGGCGGCAGCGCCGGGTGGCGCTCGCGAGGGGACAGCTCCTGAGGCCCGTGCCGCTGTGGCTGAAGGCGTCAAGCGGCCGCTCCCGGTGCCTGGGGCTGAGGCCTCAGGGGCCACAGCCACGTCTTGTGGCGAGGCAACGAAAGGCAGGCGCCAGGCAGACGCCCCTGACGCGGACCGCCCTGATGATCCGTCCTCGCGGCAGGATGATCCTTGTGCTCTTCGCTTGGGCCGCTTCCGCGTGAACTTTGAGGCCCTCCGGAGGAAGAGGGAGGCCCTAGGTGATGACTTCCCTTGCCGCGCGCTGAAGCGCAGGAAGTACTTCACCACTGACGAGTAAGTCCTCTTCCTCTCTGGCTCCTGATCCCCTTGCTGCTTCTGCTGATCCTTGTTCTGCAGGCCCCTCCCGACTGAGCTCGCGGAAGTTGCCGAGGTGCTGCCTTCCTTAGCTTCGCCCCCTCTATTGTCTTCAAGTGCTCCGAGCAGCTCTGCCATGGTGGTAAGGGCGTCCGAAGGGGCGGACCATCCCGAGGCGCACCGTGGCCCGTCATTCCCCACGATCTTCCTTCGTGGGCCCCTCGGGGAATGGCCAGCTTGCCATGGGCTTCTCGTCTGGTCGGGGACCATGACTGGTAGAGGCGCCTCCTGCGCCCCTCATCTGGAGTCGGGCTGGCTCTAGGCCGGGCTCCTGGTGCGACGCACCCGGCCATCGCGAGGGCGCCAGCCCCCAGCCCCCTGCCCGGAGGGGGAACAATGATTCGCGGCCCCTGGCGCTTGCTTGGGGCGGATGACAGTGTGGAAGATGTGCTTGAGCGCGCCCGGGAGCGCCGCGCCCACCGCCAAGGGTTCCTTCGAAGAGCGGCCAACGCGGTGAACTTGCTTGGGGAGTAGATTGCTGATGAAGACACGCGCCTGGAGGCCGAGGGCCTGCACCTGGCTGCAGGGAGGCGCGAGCTGGAGGCCGCCGTCACCCTCGCACGCCGCCAACGTGACCTTGATAATGAAGAGGCGAAGGCGTCGCTGGAGGCCTCTTGAGTGGCCCGCTCCCAGGCCATCGAGGAGGCCCGGAGAGCTGACGGGTGGCGAAAGGCTGCGGAGGAGCGGGCTCGCGAGCTCTTGGCCCGATGCCACTCGCTGGAGGAGCAAGCGGAGCTGCGCGACGTAGCCCTCGCGTCGATGGGGGTGGCTTCCGGTGATTCATCCGAGCTCCAGAGGCGCGAAGAAGCGTTGACGCTGGAAGCCGACGAACACACTCGCGAGTACGAGCGGTTGGAGACGAGGGAGTGCCTAGTGACGCAGGCGGAGGACGATGTCGCTGCGCGGGAAGCGCGTATCCTGGAGGAGGTTTGCCGTCGGGTGGCGGCGGCGCACCAAGGCCTCGAACGAGAGTTCCAGGGGAAGCTGGGGATTATCAGGGTCGAAGCCGAGGGAAGAACCGCAGCCCTGAGGATCCAACGCGATGCGGCGACGCGGCTGGCCGAAGCCTCCCGAGCCGCCCTTGAGGCAGCGCAAAAAGGAGCTGGCTGCCTCCTAGGCCGAGGTACTCCATCTTCGCCAGCGGATGGAAGAGGTCGAGGTCGTTGAGCGTCAGAACGCCGACGAAATACGCCAGCGGCGACTCCTGGAGCACGCGCATGGCCCCATGCACACCACGCTCAGGGAGAGGGCTAACGTGGCCTTGGGCAACATCTGCGAGGCGTCCATCGGCAAACCACACACGATCAATTATGCCGGTAACTTGCAGTTCTTCACCGCAGTGGTGACGCAGCTGGAGGCACGGTCGGTCAGGGCCGACAGGTTGGTGGAGGAGAGGAGCCGCGCCTTGCTCAAGCGCGCCTTTTCCCGTGTCTTCAGCCATCCCCAGAACATGAATCCCTGCTTCGATTTTGACGCGGTCATCGCCCCAGTCTCCCAGGCCGTCTGGGGTAACTTGGTGCGCTGGGTGGAGGATAACGTGGACGCCCTCGTCAGGGCCTTCACTTCGGATGACAGCGACGTGGTCGTGGGTGCTGACGAGGACGGCGCGGCGAGCGGCCCCGACGCCGCCGGCAGCGACGCAGGTGTCGATGGCGAGCTCGGAGACTCCGGCAAAGGCTCAGGAGGCGCCTCCGGGGACGCATTGGGGGATTGGTCCGACTGAGTGCGTATCGCTCCTGTCTTTTTCACCCTGCATGAATAGAACTCAGGCTTTTGACCTAGTAGCTCGTGAGAGCATTTTGGGAGGGGAAGCCCCTCATGTAAAAACATGTGTCCATCATATCAGTTGTAATCAAATTGCGCTTGTGCCTGATAGTGTGCTGGTTTACCTTTGCCCCATGCTGGTTCAGAGGCGGCCTGCAGGAGGGCGCGACGCCTTTGGCGCTTCCTAGTCGGGTCCTCGAGATGTGAGATCGTTGCTGATGAGAAAATTCTCATGCGTTGGCCTTCTCCCGAGCGCAATGACTTCACAGGCACTCGCCCTGCTTCACAGGCTCTGGGCCTTTTCCTCGAGCGTGAGAGCTTCACAGGCACTCGCCTTGCTTCACAGGCTCTGGGCCTTTTCCTCAAGCGTGAGAGCTTCACAGGCACTCGCCTTGCTTCACAGGCTCTGGGCCTTTTCCTCAAGCGCGAGAGCTTCACATGCACCTGCCTTACTTCACAGGCTCTGGGCCTTTTCCTCAAGCGCGAGAGCTTCACAGGCACTTGCCTTGCTTGACAGGCTCTGGGCCTTTTCCTCAAGCGCGAGAGCTTCACAGGCACTCGCCTTGCTTCACAGGCTCTGGGCCTTTTCCTCAAGCGCGAGAGCTTCACAGGCACTGGGCCTTTTTAAACAGGACAACCTCCGCAGTCACCGGAAAATCCTCCCGAGGGGGAGTAACAGCGGCAGTCTGGGTTGCGCACGAGCCAGGCCTGACCCGACTCGCGAGGGGCTCGCGAGGGGAGGCAGCTGTGACGGAGCAGTAACCAGAACGCGAGAAACGGCTCGCGCGAGAATAAGCACCCCTTCCCCGAACACACGCAAATCTCAAATTCGAATCCAACTTAAATCCAGCGGGGGAAAGCAACAGCCAAAGGGAAAGGCAACAAAAAGCAGACAAAAAGCCGCATCCGGCACCTAATCTAGTCTTCGATGTCTTCTCACCAGCGCGGAGCTAAGTGCTGTCCACTGGGCGTGGGAGGGAGCCCCAGGGCCTAAGGCCGGCACCCCTGAGACTCCGGGGCGTGTACAGCCCCACTCATTATTACGTGAGAGTCTCACGGGGCGGCGAGCTTCACAGGCACTGGGCCTTCTTCACAGGTACTGCCCTTGCTTCATATCGCCAGATGAGGGCCCTGCCTTGCCCCACACTCTAGTGCCATTAGCAACGACCGGAACCCAGGACGCCACCCGATGGGGTACAGTGGTCGCCAGCGGTTCCCCCGACGACCACGGGTCCTCTGCCAGGGGCAGGCCCTGAGGCACCTCCCCAGCAGAGGGCCTACCTCCTAAGAACTCCTTGCTCCGAACGCTGCAGTGGTGATGTCGGATCCCGGCCCCTCCCCTGCAGCCCCCTGCACCCTCCTCCTGAGGGGTGGGAGACTGTAGGAGCGGGGCAGCCGCTCGCCACGGCGACCTGCACCTCCTGCGATCCATGGTTAGCATATACCTGCCCCTGAAGAGTTATCGGCGCCTGATGATCGCTACCTCCAGCGTGGCCAGCGGGCTCGTCCCGGAGCTCCTGGAAGGGTTCGGCTTCCACTGCCTCGTCCCCCCAGCCCGGGCCAAGGAGCGAGCCTTGTCCGTCCTCGTGAGGGTGTCCTTGGTCCATCATGAGGGGCACGTACTCTTCTGTCGCCGTCATCCCGTATGCCATGCCGTGACGCCCCGCACACCATGCGG
Organism: Triticum monococcum; assembly: GCA_034509565.1. NCBI lineage: Eukaryota > Viridiplantae > Streptophyta > Magnoliopsida > Poales > Poaceae > Triticum > Triticum monococcum. The sequence continues at coordinate 75,033,845 of CM067843.1, forward strand.
CCCCACCTGTCATACCTGCTACGGGGTGGCAATGCGGCCGCGGGTTTTGGCGAGCCCTTCTCCATCACGGGCCGGGGGCGGGGGCAGCGCCGCCACCGGTCCGGCGCTGACAGCTTCACTGGCGTCGGAGTAGCCTTGGAGCCCGCGGGCGCGCGCGGAGCCCCCGTGCAGGTCGCTCTGGGCTTGAGATGGGAGCTGGTTGGAGAAGGGGTGAGCCCCCGAGGCGGCGAAGCCCAGGAGCTCCGCCACTCGCTCCAGTAGCACGTCGCGGCCGCCCTCCAGCAGCCTGCACTGCAGTAGCTCCCGGGCCACCGTGAGCGCCGCCCTCGAGTTCGCCTGCTCCCGGCGGGTGTATGGTGTCGTTGTCGTGGCGTGATTGGAGGCCCTTGCTGCCGACCGAGCCTGCCACGGCGTAAGAGTTGCCGAAGTCTGTCCGCGTCGCCCGCGGCCTACAGCGCCCTGCGGACCGCGAGCTGCCTGGGGCGCGGGGTCGCCCGTGGCGGGCGGTTCCGCGCGTTTGGGCCACGCAGCCCACGGGTCGGGGTTGCCCTCTTGGTCACCGGGCATGGTGATGAAGACGCGACGAGGCACGGAGTGGTGGAAGACGAACTCTGGCGCACCCCTACCTGGCGCGCCAAATGTCGGATTTCGGGTTCCGGCAGACCCTTAAGGTTCGAACAATGGGGTGCGCGCAGAAATCACGTCCTCAACCTCCCCGTCTCGCAAAGATCTAAACTACTAAGGGAATCACACAAGAGACACAAGGTTTATACTGGTTCGGGCCACCATTGTGGTGTAATACCCTACTCCAGTGTGTGGTGGATGGATTGCCTCTTGGGGCTGGTGATGATGAACACTACAAGGAAGAACCGCCTCGCGAGGGTTAGTTCTTGGCTGGGGCGGTGAACTGAGGAGTTCAGTCGCCCTCTCTCTCTCTCTCTCTCTCTCTGATTTCGATCCCCCTTAACCTGAAAGCCAAACCCTTTGCTATGTGGGTGGCTGGTCCTATTTATAGGGGCCCTGGTCCTCTTCCCAAATATTGAGCGGGAAGGGAGCCAACAATGGCGGGCTAACTTGAAGGGGGACAGCAAGTACATCTATCCTGACAAAAGGTGGTCTTCGCCTGCGAAAGACTCTGCGGTGACGCCGTGCTGGGCTCCATGGTGACCTCCGTCTCATAGTCCGCTTGGTCCTGGTCTTGTTGCACCAAAACGGAAACCTTTGCCTGATGCCTCGGTACTCCGCGGCAGCACTTTCCCCCTTTGCACCAAAGAGGAAAGGAGGACGCTGCACGCGCTGGCGCCCGCCTGGCGCCCTCGATCGTCATGGCTTACATCACGGGCACCTCACGAGGCACCCTTCCTTGACATCTCCGTCTTCTCGAGAGCCAGCATGAGGAGGCTGCCCCTGAGGATGCGCCGTGTCGTCTGCCTCGCGAGGCTTGGCCCCTCGCGAGGGTCTTGAGTCTTGTGCTTGATGAAGATGGGCCATGTTGGGCCCCCATTCGAGCCATGCCGTAGGCTGCAAGCAGGCAAGTCTGGGGACCCCCGTTCCCAGAACGCCGATAGAACCGCTAGGATGCGTGCTTCCAAAGATGCCTTTATTAAAGCGTGTTCTTCCAATTCCTATGAAAATCAAGATGAAGATCTAAAAGTTAGTGATGTGTCTCCTGTTAAATCTTTGTTTCGCAATATGAATCTTGATGAAACTGAATATGATCTTCCTTTACCTAGAAGGCGTTCTAAAAATTCGGAGTATTTAGATCTTTATGATGAAATTGATGAAAGTGGGATTGAAAGAAACAAAAATCTAGATGTTGCTAAACCCACTATATTGGATTTCAAGGAATTTAATTATGAAAGTTGCTCTTTAATTGATTGTATTTCCTTGTTGCAATCCATGCTAAATTCTCCACATGATTATAGTCAAAAGAAAGCCTTCACCGAACATATTGTCGATGCCTTGATGCAATCTTATGAAGAAAAACTTGAGTTGAAAGTTTCTATACCTAGAAAACTCTATGAAGAGTGGGAACCAACTATTAAAATTAAAATTAAAGATCATGAGTTTTACGCTTTGTGTGATTTGGGTGCTAGTGTCTCTACTATTCCCAAGACTTTGTGTGATTTGCTAGATTTCCGTAATTTTGATGATTGCTCTCTAAACTTGCATCTTGCGGATTCTACTATTAAGAAACCTATGGGAAGGATTAATGATGTTCTTATTGTTGCAAATAGTAATTATGTGCCCGTAGATTTCATTGTTCTTGATATAGATTGCAATCCTTCTTGCCCTATTATTCTTGGTAGACCTTTCCTTAGAACGGTTGGTGCGATTATTGATATGAAGGAAGGGAATATTAGATTTCAATTTCCATTAAAAAGGGCATGGAACACTTTCCTAGAAAGAAAATAAAATTTCCATATGAAACTATCATGAGAGCCACTTATGGATTGCCTACCAAAGATGGCAATACCTAGATCTATCCTTGCTTTTATGCCTAGCTAGGGGCGTTAAACGATAGCGCTTGTTGGGAGGCAACCCAATTTTATTTTTATTCCTTGATTTTTGCTCCTGTTTAGTAATAAATAATTTATTTAGCCTCTGTTTTGGTTGTGTTTTTGTGTTTTATTAGTGTTTGTGCCAAGTAGAACCGTTGGGAAGACTTGGGGAAAGTCTTGTCGAACTTGCTGTAAAAAACAGAAACTTTAGCGCTCACGAGAAATGCTGTCATTTTTATTTGAAGAGCGATATTTAGTTAATTATTTTTTCAGATGACTAATAGATAAATTACTCACGTCCAGCAATTTATTTTAGAATTTTTGGGATTCCAGATCTTGCGCTACCTACAGATTACTACAGACTGTTCTGTTTTTGACAGATTCTGTTTTTCGTGTGTTGTTTGCTTATTTTGATGAATCTATGGCTACTAAAATAGTTTATAATCCATAGAGAAGTTGGAATACAGTAGGTTTAACACCAATATAAATAAATAATGAGTTCATTACAGTACCTTGAAGTGGTCTTTTGTTTTCTTTCGCTAACGGAGCTCACGAGTTTTCTACTTTAAGTTTTGTGTTGTGAAGTTTTCATGTTTTGGGTGAATTCTTTTGATGGATTATGGAACAAGGAGTGGAAAGAGCATAAGATTGGGGATGCCCATGGCACCCCCAAGATAATCCAAGGACACCAAAAAGTCAAAGCTTGGGGATGCCCCGGAAGGCATCCCCTCTTTCGTCCACTTCCATCGGTAATTTACTTGGAGCTATATTTTTATTCACCAACATGATATGTGTTTTGCTTGGAGCGTCTTATATTATTTGTGTCCTTGTGTTTTAGTATGCCACAATCATCCTTGCTGTACACACCTTTTTAGAGAGCCATACATGAATTAAAATTTGATAGAATACTCTATGTGCTTCACTTATATCTTTTGAGCTATGTACTTTTGCTCTATGTGCTTCACTTATATCTTTTGAGCGTTATAATTTTGCTCTATGTGCTTCACTTATATCTTTTGAGCTATGAAGTTTTTCTCTATGTGATTCACTTATATCTTTTGAGCTATGTAGTTTTGCTCTATGTGCTTCACTTAAATTATTTTGAGAGTCTCTTAATAGCATGGTAATTTGCTTAATAATAATATGCTTGGTATTCAAGATTTGTGAAACGTTCTTTTGAGTGTGTTGAATACTAAGAAAAGATTGAAGCATGATAATTGTTTTTAGATATGGAGGTGATAATATTAGAGTCATGCTACTTGAGTAGTTGTGAATTTAAAGAATACTTGTGTTAAAGTTTGTGATTCCCGTAGCATGCACGTATGGTGAACCGTTATGTGATGAAGTCGGAGCATGATTTATTTATTCATTGTCTTCCTTATGAGTGGCGGTCGGGGACGAGCGATGGTCTTTTCCTACCAATCTATCCCCCTAGGAGCATGCGCGTAATACTTTGCTTTGATAACTTCTAGATTTTTGCAATAAGTATATGAGTTCTTTATGACTAATGTTGAGTCCATGGATTTTACGCACTCTCACCCTTCCACCTTTGCTATCCTCTCTAATACCGCGCACCTTTCGCCGGTATCATACACCCACCATATACCTTCCTCAAAACAGCCACCATATCTACCTATTATGGCATTTCCATAGCCATTCCGAGATATATTGCCATGCAACTTTCCACCGTTCCGTTTATCATGACACATTCATCATTGTCATATTGCATATCCCGGTACACCGCCAGAGGCATTCATATAGAGTCATATTTTGTTCTAAGTACCGAGTTGTAATTGTTGAGTTGTAAGAAAAAATAAAGTGTGATGATCATCATTTTTAGAGCATTGTCCCAAGTGAGGAAGGAATGATGGAGACTATGATTCCCCCATAAGTCGATGAGACTCCAGACGAAAAATAAATAAAAGAGGCCAAAGAAGCACAAATAAAAAGAGAAAGAAAAGAGGCCATAAAAAGAGAGGAGAAAAGGCCAAAATAAAAATAAAAAATGAGATAAAAAGAGAGAAGGGACAATGTTACTATCCTTTTACCACACTTGTGCTTCAAAGTAGAACCATGATCTTCATAGTAGAGTGTCTCTCATGTTATCACTTTCATATACTAGTGGGAATCTTTCATTATAGAACTTGGCTTGTATATTCCAATGATGGGCTTCCTCAAATTGCCCTAGATCTTCATGAGCAAGCAAGTTGGATGCACACCCACTTAGTTTCTTTTTGAGCTTTCATATACTTATAGCTCTAGTGCATCCGTTGCATGGAAATCCCTACTCACTCACATTAATATCTATTGATGGGCATCTCCATAGCCCGTTGATACGCCTAGTTGATGTGAGACTATCTTCTCCTTTTTGTCTTCTCCACAACCACCATTCTATTCCACCATAGTGCTATATCCATGGCTCACGCTCATGTATTGCGTGAAGATTGAAAAAGTTTTGAAAAAGTTAGAGTATGAGACAATTGCTTGGCTTGTCATCGGGGTTGTGCATGATTTAAATACTTTGTGTGGTGAAGATAGAGCATAGCCAGACTATATGATTTTGTTGGGATAACTTTCTTTGGCCATGATATTTTGAGTAGACATAATTGCTTTGTTAGTATGCTTGAAGTATTATTATTTTTATGTCAATATAAACTTTTGTCTTGAATCCTTCAAATCTGAATATTCATATCACAATTAAGAAGATTTGCATTGAAATTATGCCAAGTAGCACTCCGCATCAAAATTTCTCTTTTTATCATTTACCTACTCGAGGACGAGCATGAATTAAGCTTGGGGATGCCTAATACGTCTCCAACGTATCTATAATTTTTGATTGCTCCATGCTATATTATCTACTGTTTTAGACTATATTGGGATTTATTTTCCACTTTTATATTATTTTTGGGACTAACCTATTAACCGGAGGCCCAACCCAGAATTGTTGTTTTTGCCTATTTCAGTATTTCGGAGAAACAGAATATCAAACAGAGTCCAAACGGAATAAAACCTTTAGGAACGTGATTTTCTCACCGAACGTGATCCAGGAGACTTGGACCCTACTCCAAGGAGTCAAAGAGGCGGTCACAAGGGTGGGGGCGCCCCCCCCCCTAGGGCGTGCCCCCTGCCTCGTGGGCCCCTCGGTGCTCCACCGACATACTCCTTCCTCCTATATATACCTACGTACCCCCAAACGATCAGAATAGGAGCCAAAAACCTAATTCCACCGCCGCAACTTTCTGTATCCACGAGATCCCATCTTTGGGCCTGTTCCGGAGCTCCACCGGAGAGGGCCGTCATCACGGAGGGCTTCTACATCATCATAGCCTCTCCGATGAAGTGTGAGTAGTTTACCTCAGACCTTCGGGTCCATAGTTAGTAGCTAGATGGCTTCTTCTCTCTTTTTGGATCTCAATACAATGTTCTCCCCCTCTCTTGTGGAGATCTATTCGATGTAATCTTCTTCTTTTTGCGGTGTGTTTGTTGAGACCGATGAATTGTGGGTTTATGATCAAGTCTATCTATGAATAATATTTGAACCTTCTCTGAATTCTTTTATGTATGATTGGTTATCTTTGCAAGTCTCTTTGAATTATCCGTTTTGTTTGGCCAACTAGATTGGTAGTTCTTGCCATGGGAGAAGTGCTTAGCTTTGGGTTCGATCTTGCGGTGTCCTTTCCGAGTGATAGAAGGGGCAGCAAGGCACATATTGCGTCGTTGCCATCAAGGATAACAAGATGGGGTTTATTTCATATTGCATTAATTTATCTCTCTACTTCATGTCATCTTTCTTAAAGCGTTACTCTGTTTTTAACTTAATACTCTAGATGCATGCTGGATAGCGGTCGATGAGTGGAGTAATAGTAGTAGATGCAGAATCGTTTCGGTCTACTTGTCACGGACATGATGCCTATATACATGATCATGCCTAGATATTCTCATAACTATGCTCAATTCTGTCAATTGCTCAACAGTAATTTGTTCACCCACCGTAGAATACTTATGCTCTTGAGAGAAGCCACTAGTGAAACCTATGGCCCCCAGGTCTATTCTCATCATATTAATCTCCATCACTTTAATCTTACTTTGCTTTTTTACTTTGCCTTTACTTTTTTACTTTGCATCTCTATACCAAAAACACCAAAAATATTATATCTATCAGATCTCACTCTCGTAAGTGAGCGTGAAGGGATTGACAACCCCTAATCGCGTTGGTTGCGAGTAGCTATCGTTTTGTACAGGTACGAGGGACTTGAGCATGGCCTCCTACTGGATTGATACCTTGGTTCTCAAAAACTGAGGGAAATACTTATGCTACTCTACTGCATCATCCCTTCGTCTTCGGGGAAATCCAACGCAAGCTCAAGAGGTAGCAGCAACCGGGCCATAAGGCTGTAACAGACAAAGCGCGCTCAGGGAACTTATGCTATATTATAGACGAAGTGTAAGAAGCATCTTCGAAGAAAATAGTACCCCCACCGATACCTTTCTTCGGTGCTCATTATTACTATGAGACTTGTGCAATAGATTTTTTGTACTCATGAGTTCCGTTGTGTGCCAACCATGATTGAAAATAATAAGAGCGCTAGCTTTCGGCTTCACCCAGTCTGAGGTCAAACCTCGGAGGACCCGGTCGTGACAATCGCAGAGGTGCTCCCTTTACTCCCTAGCCAAACAATCGGCAACGTAGGGGTAAGCACAGGAGCCAGGCAACCCAGCTTGCAAATCGCTTAAGTCAATATGGCGCATATTGTGGCGTAATACCCGAACAAGGAACGAAGCCGTACAAGTATAATCATATGCAAGAGGAAAAGATTCATAAAGGAAGCCCCCAAATAAACGGGGCATTTGAATTTGTGTGTCACAAACAAAGTTTTGACAAGGAGATTCTCTACAAGCAACTTTTTTTCAAAAAGGTATAATGCTTGGTCGAACCGAACACAAGTTAAAAATTTAAAATTTTGTGCATGAAGGCAACTTAGCTGGTTAATGTGTTCGGTATTGATGACGCGACCCGAGCTTGATGCGGGACAAGGTTCCATCCCCCAAGCCGGTCCTAAGGTGGCGGAGCAAAGAGCTCGGCACTCCGAAGTGGTGACATAGCACGGTCAATGCGGGCCGGCAGAGTGATGCCGAAGTCCCTGGCATGGGGTAATGAAGTATTGACGAAGCCCCCCGTCCAGCCGAGGTGACGTGGTATGTCAGTACGCCGAGTTGACGATACTGCCCAACTCGGATCATTTTCCTGTGCACAAAAAATAGTGCAAACCGAAGATAATACTAATAATAATTATTAAAAAAATCATTGCATGATAAATAATTTGTGCAAAGTGAGTAATAAAAGAAATATGGCCTGGTGCCGAAGTCAATGTCGATGCAGGGCGTCGGCGTGATGCGGTAAAGGCGTGGCAAAGCCTGAATTCACAGGTCGGTTCAAGTTCCGGATGCGGCGTTCGCCAGACCATGTATGAAAACTGACCAAACTACCATGCGACCGTCATTAATGCGGCCATCATTTGATAGACATGTGTACAATGATGAACAAATCAGAGTAATAATTTATTGGGAAAAATGAACCCGAACAAGCAAAAAATACTAGGATTAATAGCACCTGGTTTATTTGTTGTAGCAATCCGAAGAAAGGTGATTCCAGAAATTGGGACTCGACCCGCACACCCATTACCTGATGGGCGATAAAGCGACGGTATGGAGATGCTGGCAAAGGTTGGCTCGCCGAGGCAAAGCCCTCGGTCCAGCTAACGTGATGGAGCTGGTCGGCTAGTGACGCCGAAGTCTCCGGAGTTGGTTGATGAAGAGATGGTGAAGCCCCTGGTCCGGCCAAGATGTCGAAGCCTCAATGTCAGCCAATGAGCTGAAGTAGGTCGCCGTGATGGACACCAGCTTGAAGAAGCACTAGTGCGACCCTGCCGATGCAGGTCGTGACGTGGTCGATGCTGGCTTGATGAAGTGACCATGTGGCGATGCTGGTATGCCCGCTCCGTGTAATCCGTGGGGCGGCGATGTTGGTGATGATTTATCCTTCATGATGCCGGACTCTTGTTCGGCTTGCCGAGATGATGATCCAAAGAAGTTCAGCTCGGCTCAACAAAATAATGACGTGTCTAGCGCAGGTCGGCAGCCTTGGAGCAATATTGCCAGACTGGTTTGACACCAGCATAATGATGAAGATGACCTCAGGGGAGGCTCAAAAATTTACGGGCACATGTTTAAAAACAACGCACAATACCCTAGAAGAGAATTCCTCTAAAAAGGTTGTCCAATATCACGTTCATGAAGAAATATGAATTCGGGTCGGATCCGTATTCGCGCAGAAAACGGATCCGAAAATGTTCCTGGAGTTTGAACCGTCGGATCGAGCTGAAATTTGGAGGGGTGGTAGATATGGGAATTGCTCAGTAGATAAACGGTTGGATCTTGCAAAGGACCTCCGAGCTGGGCTCTAGAGACCACGCCCTAAACTCGTCCAGATTCACGTCCAGATTTGACAGGGCTCTGGTATACCGTAGATTGTCGGAGATTCCTCCATCGGAACTCGACGAAATTTTGCATGTCTGTTGTAGACGTAATTCCGCACTATTCCACCGAAGAAATTGTCAAACCAACGCTCGAGGAGGTGGTGACAGCGAATACTAGTTTGCTGTCCATAAAAACAGCACGGCCGCCCGAGGGCAATGTTGACGTTGAGCCCTCGAGCTCCATGGATGACTCCTCTATGATCATGATAGAGATCGGAGTTGATGTTGAAGAAGGCCCCCGTCCGAACATGATGATCGGAGATGGAGCACGGTCCTCGGTCGAGCCAAGGTGACCAGTCAAGCCAGCGACGAAGATGTCGGCGTCGTAGTTGACCTGCGGGCGAGCCATTGATCCTTTTGCCGATCACACAGCGGAACTCTCAATGAAAGCACCAATGTCGATGTCAAAACCGGCGGATCTCGGGTAGGGGGTCCCGAACTGTGCATCTAAGACGGATGGTAACAGGAGGCAGGGGACACGATGTTTTACCCAGGTTCGGGCCCTCTTGATGGAGGTAAAACCCTACGTCCTACTTGATTTATTCTTGATGATATGAGTATTACAAGAGTTGATCTACCATGAGATCGGAGAGGCTAAACCCTAGAAGCTAGTATATGGTATGATTGTTGTATATATTCTCTATCAACTAGCCTGACCTCGGTTTATATAATGCACCAAAAGCCTATGATAACAAGAGTCCTAGCCGAATACGCCGGTGGGGAGGAGTCCTTGTCTTGATCACCAAGTCTTGTGGAATCTTCCATGTATGCGGCAGCTGTCCGAACTGGCCCACGAGTATACGGCCATGGGGGTCCTCGGCCCAATCTAACAGATCGGGAGATGACGTGTTGAGTACCTGTAACGCCCTAGATATAACTTTCCCAATTTGTACTCCAACTCTTGCCGTTTCTAGCATTAAGTTATATTTATTTCTCGGGTTCGGGTCTTTGTCTCCGTGTGTTGTTTTCATTTTCGTGCATCTCATATCATGTCATCATGTGCATTGCATTTGCATACATGTTCATCTCATGCATTCGAGCATTTTCCCCGTTGTCCCTTTTGCATTCCGGCGCTTCCTTCTCCTCCGGTGGTCATTTCTAGCTTTCTTTCGTGTGTGGGGATTAAACATTTCCGTATTGGACCGAGACTTGCCGTGCGGCCTTGGTTTACTACCGGTAGACCGCCTGTCAAGTTTCGGGTCATTTGGACTTCGTTTGATACTCCAACGGTTAACCGAGGGACCGAAAAGGCCTCGTGTGTGTTGCAGCCCAACACCCCTCCAATTTGGCCCAAAACCCACCAAACTCTGCTCCATCCTCTCGGTCGTTCGATCACGATCGCGTGGCCGAAAACCGCACCTCATTTGGACTCTCCTAGCTCCCTCTATGCCTATATAAAGGAACCCCCATTTTCGGATCTAGTCTCCCCCGTCCAACCCTAGTTCCAAAAAAAAGAGATCCGCCGCCGACGGACGTGTCCGGGCGGAGCCGGACAACGTCCGCCGCCACCGCCGCCCAACCAGAGCCCGACACGTGTCCCCGCCGGCCTCCTCCTCCGCGCGGCCCGACGAGCCCGCAAGAGGCCCACCCGCGCCGCCACCGGGCCAGATCCGCCGCCGCCCGCGACCTCTCTCCTCCCCGTCGCCGTTCGCCGGCCCCGCTGCCTCCTCCGCGCCGCCCCTCGCCGCCGGCCACCGCCGTGAAGCTCCGCCACCACGCCGCCCGCGCCCGGCCGCCCCTCACCGCCGGCGCCGCCCGTCCAAGCCTGCCGCCGTCCTCGGGAGCCGCGCCAAGGCCGGCTTCTTCCTCTCCTCGCCGCGGTCTTCTTCCTCTCCGGCGATGCTCCATGAAGCTCCGGCGTCTACAGTGTTTCCGGCGAGCCTCGGGATCCGTGCAACCGAAACCCTAGATCTGGATCTGAAACTGACGGTTGACTTTCTCCTTCTCCCCCCTGAATTTTGTGCATTCTTTGACTACTCATATCTCCGGATCCGTAGCTCCATTTTGGACAATGATATATCAAAATCTTCGTCTCGATGAGTACATCATTTCATTCCATTGCATCATTTGCATTTGAGGTCATCTTGATGCCCAAAATGCTGTTAGAAGGAGGCATCGTGAGTTAAATTGCAGATCCGTTAGCTCATCATAGACTTTTGTCATTTTTGCCATGATTATTGTGTGTATGATATGCCTATGACTCTTTGGGATGAATTGTTAAGCATTTTGTCTTCTTTCCAGAGGTGCCACCCATGCATTTTTAGGATGCGTGTGGTGACTTGTGCAAGCTTGCAAAGAGGGGCACCAGAGTAATCTGTTTTTAGGGACTTAGTGATTTTCACTAAGTCTGGGATATTTTAGTTCATGATGCCATATGTTCGGCTTGTTTCCTAGTGATCCGTGCCTCTTTTGAGGATGATCAGTAAGGGAGTTTTGATATTCATTTTATAATCTATCCATCCATGTCTTTACTTGCTATGTTGGAACACCCTAGGTTGAGTCAATCGAGCTCAACTTTTGCATCGTTGTTAATTTGGGCAGATCGTGAACTCTTTTACGATTTTGCCGATGCTATTGTTAGTGATCCATGCATGCTATGCCTTTGTTCTTGCCATGTCTAGCTAGAATTTTGTGCCTTCTTTATGGATATATGCTTTCCTTGCCATGACTTGCACCGTAGTGAGTGCATCGAGCTCGTTTACATGCCTTCGTGAGTTATAATTTCAGCATGTCTCAGTTTTCACTAAGTCTGAAAACTGATTGTGTTTCATCTATGTTCGTGTGCTCGTTAGAGTATTTTGTGAACCCTTTTGGCCCCAGGTCACTTTGGGTGTTTTGTTAAGCTTGTTGAGTAGCTCCATGACATGTTCTTACTTGTCATGTTCAGGTTATGTATCATGTTGTTTTGCTGCTCCGAAGAGAGCATCGTGGTCTGAAATTTCAGACTAGCGTTAATTTCACTGTCTGAAATCTGTTTTGCTTATTCGGTTTTGCCATGCTTGTTTGAACCCCTTAATGGATGAATTTCACAGTGGCTCAGTCCTAGTGATTTGTTAAGCATCTTGTGTGCATCCCTGCCATGTATTTTGTTTTCATGTTTGGTGGTTGTAGTATGTTCATTTCGTTGCATTTAGGAGCCTACTTGCTGTAAATCGCAGATCGGTTCGTTTCGTAAAACGCTTGCCATTTCCAAACCGTAGCTCCGATTCCTATGATCTTTATATCGTTTTCAGGTGATTTCATCCCCTCTATCCAGTGGCACACTTGGTTTTCCAAGTTGAGGCCAGGTTCATGCATTTCCTGTCACGTCTTGCATTTTGCATCCCGCATCGCATCCCGCATAGCATACCATCTTGGCATATTATTGGTTGCCCTTGCACGTGGTTGATTGTATTCTTGTTGCTTGCTTGTGTTGTTGGGTAGAGCCGGGAGACGAGTTCGCTAACGAGGAGCCCGTTGAGTTTGCTTTTGAGGATCCAGTCAACTCTGACAACTGTGCAGGCAAGATGATCATACCCTCGAAATCACTACTATCTTTGTTATGCTAGTTTGCTCGCTCTTTTGCTTTGCCAATGCTACGATGCCTACCACTTGCTTGTCAGCCTCCCAATTGCCATGATTGAGCCTCTAACCCACCATTGTCCTAGCAAACCGTTGATTAGCTATGTTACCGCTTTGCTCAGCCCCCTTCTTATAGCGTTGTTAGTTGCAGGTGAAGATTGGAGCTGTTCCTTGTTGGAACATTTATTGACTTGTTGGGATATCATTATATTGCCATGTTATCTTAATGCATCTATATACTTGGTAAAGGGTGGAAACCTCGGCCTCTCGCCTAGTGTTTTGTTCCACTCTTGCCGCCCTAGTTTCCGTCATATCGGTGTTATGTTCCCGGATTGTTGTGTCCCTTACGCGGTTGGGCTATAATGGGAACCCCTTGATAGTTCGCCTTGATTAAAGCTTTTCCAGCAATGCCCAACATTGGTTTTACCATTTTCCACCTAGCCTCTTTTTCCCTTGGGTTTCCGGAGCCCGAGGGTCATCTTTATTTTTAGCCCCCCACGGGCCAGTGCTCCTCTGAGTGTTGGTCCGACCGAGTAGACTGCGGGGCCACCTCGGGGCAACTTGAGGGTTGGTTTTACTCGTGGGATGTCTCATCTGAGTGTGCCCTGAGAACAAGATATGTGCAGCTCCTATCGGGATTTGTCGGCACATTCGGGCGGTGTTGCTGGACTTGTTTTGACCTGTCGAATCATCTTGTTGTACCGAGATACCGAGTCTGATCGGTGTGTCTTGGGTGGAGGTCTATTCCTTCGTTGACCGTGAGAGCTTGTTATGGGCTAAGTTGGGACCCCCCTGCAGGGATTGATCTTTCGAAAGCCGTGCCCGCGGTTATGGGCAGATGGGAATTTGTTAATGTCCGGTTGTAGATAACTTGAACCTTAATTAATTAAAATGAATCAACTGAGTGTGTTGCCGTGATGGCCTCTTCTCGGCGGAGTCCGGGAAGTGGACACGGTGTTGGAGTTATGTTTGCGCAGGTTCCTCTCTAGTTTCTCGCTCGTGCTTTGCCTCCTCTTCTCGCTCTCTTTTGCGAATAAGTTAGCCACCATATATGCTAGTCGCTTGCTGCAGCTCCACTTATACATTACCCCTTTCCTACCTATTAAGCTTAAATAGTCTTGATCGCGAGGGTGCGAGATTGCTGAGTCCCTGTGGCTCACAGATTACTATTACGCTAGATGCAGGGACAGATGATACAGCTTCAGATGGCGCGCTTGAGCTCAAGTGGGAGTACGACGAGGACTCTCAGCGTTACTATGTGTCTTTTCCTGATGATCAGTAGTGGTGCCCAGTCGGGTTAGATTCAGGGCCTTGTCGCATGTTGGGGGTCTTTTCTATTTTGGCGCCGTAGTCGGGCCATGAGTGATTTGGATGATCGATGTTATTTATGTACTTTGATGTGACGTGGCGAGTGTAAGCCAACTATGTTCTTGCCCTTTATATTATTTATGTACATGGGTTGTGTGATGATTTCCCGACTTGCGACATTGCTTTCAATGTGGCTATGCCTCTAAGTCGTGCCTCGACACGTGGGAGATATAGCCGCATCGAGGGCGTTACAGTACCCCCTAGTCCAGGACACTGTCAATGGTGATCACTCCCAGATCACAACGGAAACCAACTCTTTGGTTCCATCAACAACCATCTTCATGGTTTCAACAATCTCATGACACAACGAGTGCCATTCATATAACTTAAGTGTGCAAGATTAAATTATTTATGTAGATCCATGGTGTGACCTACTATGACCTAGGTCACCGAGGATGTGGCTATCTAAAGATTTGACACACACTCTGTAGAGGTTAGCACATTGTACCCACACCACAGAATCCATAGCCTCGAACTCCCATTCGAGTGGACCAACTGCATTCCCACACGACCAACCCATTGCCATGACACTCTCTCGGCCACTCCGACCAACTCCCCTTTGGGCTAAGTCATGGGTGGCCCCGATGTCAATCCGTGACATCCAACGCCATCGTCGTGGCCAAACATAAGCGATCCCAAACGGGGACCCGGTACCCAAACAACAACAACAACGGGCACAAAAGGTTATGTTTGCTTACTGGGCTAGGGTACCGCACACCCATAACCTTCCCTCATTGGAGGTACCGATGAAAGGCTTGACAACGGACCAAATAAAGGCCTTCCCATAAAGGCAAATGTGGTTGCATTGGGAAGCTTGATTCGGTGGCACCATGACTCGATCAACATTACGTTCAAGTTGAATTTAGCATCGGGTTTAACTTGAAGTAAAATAATTTGAGCCATAGTATGCCATGAACATGCAAATATCTTACATGCAACTATGTTCACACATCACCGAAATGAAACGGGTCAATATCATAGAATCATTCTACATGCACTACTAATCACTTTAGGGACACTAGTTTTAGCTCACTAGTTTTAACCCAATCATTTTTAGTTATGACAATAGCATGGTGAAAATGATAAATCAATGATGACAATAATACCGATCACAATCAAACCATAGTCATGCTATCACAATAACTCTACTGCATCACACTAGTCCATGCACTCAAGTACTACTACAAGCTAAGCAATTCAAGCATAACAAATGAACTAACATAATCAATATTTATTAAATTATTAAATGCATGAAATGAACCATATTCAAGTTAGAAAATCGTAGTTATTGAAATGACACCATGCAAAAATTTGTGTGGCTTGTCTTAGCACAAAGGAGGGTCACACTCCTCCTGGTTCTCCTCAAGGCAAGCTTCTCCTTTTGAAAATAATTAAAAACATCAAAAGAAAATATCAAGAACCCTTCTAAAATTCACCAGAAATTCAAGACAGCAGAGAAAAAACTCAAATTTGGTGTGCTGCTAGAGTATTTCAATACAAAACTAATGCAAAAAAGAATCAACTCATTTGGACTTAGTGATTAGGAGTTATGGCTGGTCAAAGTTTTTCATCAAATTTTAATTAAATTTGAATAAAAAGAAAATCCAGGGGGTGACGTCAAAGGCATATTCAGAGAATACGCCTCCACTCGTACCGCTTTGGGCGCGAGTGAGAGGCTCACAGCGGGCCCCACACATTAGATCTTGGGGAGAGAGGGGGAAACAGAGGAGGGGCGATGGTCGCCGGTGGGCACGCCGGCGAGGAGGGCACGACGGCCGATCTGAGAGGGAGGGATGGCGAGAGGAGGCTCTGGCGCACCTGCTCGTACCCGTAGCACGTCAAACGGTGGTCGGAGCTGCTCGGAAACCACGTCTCTAGCGGCGGCTGCGGGTGAGGTTCACCGGAGATGAAGAAGACGGCGAGGATAGGTGGTTGCAGGGACTCCAAAGGGGTTGGCTAGATCCAGTGGTTCACCAGGGAGTGGCCGGAGAAGTGGGTCGAACTCAAGGAGCACCGGAGAGGTGGGGCGGCAGGAGGGGATTGCTGGCGAGCTCGGGCCAGGAACGGCAGCCACAGGCCCGCCCGACCAGGCTGCGGCTACCTACGGTGTTGTGGAGGTTGTGTGAGTGAGGTGTGTTGCTGGAAACGGTGAGGGAGGAGCTCTATTTATAGGCGGAGAGGAGGGGGGTCTCGAGCTCCGTTGGAGTTCTCTGGAAGCAGCGCACAGCGAAGAGGGGCGTTAGTGAGAGGGGGAGAGGTGGCTAGGGCTCACGCGGCCACTGTGTGAGCTCGGGGACAAGCACATGACGCATGAGAGGGCACAACGTCGAGCACGGGGGCACTGTGCTCTTCTGGCATGGCATGCGCGTGATCACTGCGGCGTCTCCGGCGTCGGCGAGCGGCAGCGAGGGTGAGGGAGTCCTGGATTAGGGGGTCTCCGGACAGCCGGATTATATCCTTTGGCTGGACTGTTGGACTATGAAAATACAAGATTGAAGACTTCGTGCCATGTCCGGATGGGACTTTACTTGGCGTGGACGGCAAGCTAGGCAATACGGATATGTATATCTCCTCCTTTGTAACCGACCTTGTGTAACCCTATCCCCCTCCGGTGTCTATATAAACCGGAGGGTTTTACTCCGTAGGACAACATACAATCATACCATAGGCTAGCTTCTAGGGTTTAGCCTCTCTGATCTTGTGGTAGATCAACTCTTGTAATACTCATATCATCAAGAACAATCGAGCAGGACGTAGGGTTTTACCTCTATCAAGAGGGCCCAAACCAGGGTAAACATCGTGTCCCCTGCCTCCTGTTACCATCCGCCTTAGACGCACAGTTCGGGACCCCCTACCCGAGATCCGCCGGTTTTGACACCGACATTGGTGCTTTCATTGAGAGTTCCACTGTGTCGTCATCATAAGGAAGATGGCTCGCCTCGTTGTCAAGGAGAACATCACCTCTGGGGGAGCCCTGGCTGTAGGCCAAACTCCCTGACTAGGCGACTTCGTCATGACCGCCCGCGGATGAGAACACAGTATTAACGGTCTTTGAGACCTTCGCCTCAAATAATATGTGTAAACGGGCACACCACAGCCTTGCCGAAGTCTGCCACGTGGCAGCAATAAATCCATGGAGCGACACGGCCATTACCTTCAATGCCAGTGACGAACCTAAATTCCGAACAACCCGATGACCAGCCGCTTTGGTCCTCAGTCCAATTTTGGATGGCTTTCGGCTCACTAAGGTGCTCATGGATGGCGGCAGCAGATTAAACCTCATTTATGAGGGGACTCTCCAGAAAATGGAAATAGATAGCAACCGTATTGAGCAAAGCAGTACAACCTTCCGAGGAATCATCCCTAGTCGGGAGGCACGTTGCGCTGGGAAAATCACACTTGATGTGGCATTCGGCACGACGGAGAATTACAGGTCCGAAGAAATTACATTCCAAGTGGCCCCGTTTAGTAGCAGACACCACGCCCTTCTAGGACGGGAGGCATTCACGATTTTTCAAGCCATACCCCATTACGGGTACATGAAGCTCAAAATGCCTGGACCCAAGGGAATTATCACTCTAGCTAGTGATCCGGACATAGCACTCCGCGCCGAGAACAAAACAGCCGCACTAGCCCTCGAGGCGTTATCCGAAGCCCTTGTGGCGGAGGAGTTAACCACACCGCGCTCCACGGTGGACAGGGACGACGTGATACTAGACAAAAGATCCAAGTCCACCTCCTTTAAACCAGCGGACGAAATAGTTAAATTCCAAGTCCATCCAAAGGACCCTGCAAAAACAGCATCAATTGGGGCACAGTTAGACCCCGCTGTAGACTCCGCACTATGGGAGTTTCTGCACGAGAATTGGGACATATTCTCCTGGCATCCTTCAGACATGCCAGGAATCCCACGCAGATTGGCTGAGCATAGCCTTAACATTCTAAAAGGATTCAAGCCGGTCAAGCAGACTCTTCGGTGTTTCTCTGAACCTAAGCGACAAGCCATGTGAGAGGAGCTGACCAAGCTACTAGAAGCCGGATTCATCAAAGAAATGAAACATCTGGATTGGCTAGCAAACCTGGTGATGGTACCAAAGAAGGACAAATCCTGGCGCCTATGTGTCGACTTCAAAGACCTTAATAAGGCTTTCCGAAAGGATCCCTTCCCACTCCCCTGCATCGATCAAATCATCGATGCCACCGCAGGTCATGAATCATTGTGTTTCCTTGATGCATACTCCGATTACCACCAGATTAAGATGGTGGAGTCTGATCAGGCCGCAACGGCATTTATAACACCATATGACCCCTTCTATTTTAACACAATGCCCTTCGGGCTCAAAAACACCGGCGCAACATATCAGCGCATGATCCAGACATGTTTGGAAAAGCAGATCGGTAAGACTGTGGAGGCATATGTAGACGATGTGGTCATTAAAACCAGACACGTCGACTCTTTAATAGATGACTTGAGGCTCACGTTCACCAATATCCGAACATACGACATTAAGCTCAATCCGGAAAAATGCGTTTTCGGTGTTCCCGCTGGAAAGCTCCTGGGCTTCATCGTCTCCAGTAGAGGAATTGAAGCAAATCCGGCTAAAATCCGAGCTCTGTCACAGTTGGCTATCCCAACTGACCTCAAGCAAATCCAGAAATTGACTGGATGCGTGGCGGCTTTAAGCCGCTTTATCTCCCGATTAGGAGAAAAGGCACTTCCCCTTTATCGCCTTCTTCGGCGCACCGAACACTTCGAGTGGACGGACACAACCACGGCCGGATTGGAAGAAATAAAAGCCACCCTGGCCGCCAACCCAATCCTCGCCGTCCCAACTGTTGGCGAACCAATGCTATTATATATAGGGGCAACTCACCTAGCTGTAAGCGTAGTGCTCGTCATCGAACGAGAAATGGACGGACATAAATTCCCACTTCAAAAGCCTATATATTATGTATCCACCGTCCTCACTCCATGCAAATCATGGTACTCACATTACCAAAATATAGCATACGCGGTATTTATGGCATCCCAGAAATTACGACACTACTTTCAAGAGTGTTCGATTGCGGTGGTATCCGAGGTACCACTCAATGACATAATAAACAACCGCGATGCCACGGGCCGGATTGCCAAATGGGCCATCGAGCTCCTCCCGTTCGACATAACATATAAGCCACGATGAGCCATTAAGTCGCAAGTACTGGCCGATTTCGTAGCCGAATGGACAGAAGCCGAACTCCCTAAAGAGTACGGCGCATACTCCAATTGGATCATGCACTTCGACGGCTCTAAAATGCTGGCTGGTCTAGGGGCTGGCGTCGTCCTGACGTCCCCCCACCAGAGACACGGTGCAATACGTGCTCCAAATACTACATACAGACTCCAATAACACAGCCGAATACGAGGCCCTATTACACGGCCTCCGGATGGCAGTCTCCATGGGCATCCAACGCCTAGAGGTGCGTGGGAACTCGAACCTCACAATATCCCAAAAAAATGGAGACTTCGATGCCAAGGATTCGAAAATGGTGGCATATCGCAATGTCGTCCTCAAAATGTCAGCCCGGTTCGAGGGGCTGGAATTCATCCATGTGGCTCGGGAAAACAACCAGGTAGCGGACATCCTAGCTCGTATCGGTGCTAAACGCGACCCTGTCCCACCAAACATCTTCCTAGAAAGACTGTTTAAACCATCTGTGGTATGGGAAGGGGACACTGGCAAAAATAGTCCGGACCCGGCCACAACCCCAGATACCGAATACTCTGACACAATCGTAGGCTCTGCCACCGAAATAACATCTTTAGCCCACATGATAATGGTCGTAATCGCCCCGTGGACAGAACCATTCTCGGCCTACCTAACTAGACATGAATTACCCGAGGACCAAAATGAGGCTCTCTGCATAGTGCGGCGATCTAAAGCCTACAAGGTCCATAAGGGAGAGCTTTGTAAGAAAAGCACAACCGGAGCCCTTCAAAGGTGCATCTCCGAAGAGGAAGGGCGGAAGCTTTTGGCAGAAATCCATGCCGGACTCGTCGGCCACCACGCAACAGCCCGGGCCCTTGTAAGCAAGGCCTTCCGTACATGTTTTTATTGGCCGACGGCCCGGGCAGATGCACAACATCTGGTACAACATTGTGTCGGTTGCCAGCTTTTTGCAAACCAAAGCCACATGCAACCTACCGCCCTCCAAACAATCCCCATTACTTGGCCCTTTGAAGTGTGGGGGCTCAATATGGTTGGACCCCTCAAAGGGGGAACCCATAAGAGCAAATACTTACTGGTCATGGTGGACAAATTCACCAAATGGATAGAAGCCAAACCTGTCAAAACGGCTGAATCCGGACCGGTGATAGACTTCATATCCGGGGTGGTACACCGTTATGGCGTCTCCCACAGCATCATCACTGACAACGGCACAAACTTTACAGCCGACGAGGTGAAACTTTGGTGCAACAACATGGGCATTAAGCTCGATTATGCTTCTGTCTATCATCCGCAAACTAACAATCAAGTCGAACGAGCAAATGGTCTCATCATGAGTGGAATTAAACCTAGATTACTCCGATCCTTAAAGGAATCAGACACCCATTGGGTAGAGGAGTTCGACTCCGTAATATGGGGGCTGCGGACCACGCTGAATCGCACTACCGGATACACACCATTTTTATGGTGTACGGCGCTGAGGCGGAGCTGCCTTGTGACATAATTCATGACTCACCTCGAGTGCACATATACGAAGAAAGAGAGGCCGAGATCGATCGGCAGGATAGTTTGGATGCCTTGGAGGAGGAGCGCAACGTGGCAAAACCACGTTCCGCATTCTATCAGCAACAGGCTCGAAGGTATCAAAGCAGAGAAGTGCGGGCTAAAACCTATAACGTTGGTGAACTAGTTCTACGCCTGCCGGAGAAGAAAAAGAACAAGCTCAAGCCCAAATGGGAAGGTCCCTTCATTATTGACCAGGTTCTGACTGGTGGAGCATACCGTCTGCGGGATGCATCGAATAATCGACTCGAGCCAAACCCATGGAACGTAGCCAGACTCCGAAGATTCTACGCCTAGCGCCGGACTATGTTCATCTCCTTACCCCCGTGAATTTTTTGCACATCTGTTTTCTCTCTCTTTCTTTCTCTCTTTTATCTTCAAGACCCTAAAGGGCTACACTTGTGTCTCGGTTACACAATCTTGACATGCTAACCGCACTCGCTATACCCGGGGGCTTCCTATACAGAAGCTTAATATAATTACCTTTCTGGGTTTATGCCCCGCACATGTGTTATTCTTCCGCATGTACCTTTTTTCGCCATTATATGCATCAATATGACTTAAGTTTTGGCCAAGCTGGGTTGCCTGGCTCTTGTATTTATGCCCTACATTCCCGTTAATTCGGTAGGGCATAAGGGGAGCACCTCTGTGATTGTTACTGCTAGGTCAACCGGATGTGTACCTCAGACTGGGTGAAGCCGAAAGCTAGCGTTCTTAAGGGAATATTCGGTCGGTGAATAAAAGATGACTTTCATTTAAATTACTAGACGCCCCCAGATGTTTTTAACCTGTGTCTCGCAGTTCGGACATACACATTAGGGCATGCGTACCCAGGGATAGGAACCCTTAACGAAACTATTCTCTCTAGAAGATGTTGCTTGCTACCCATGTAATATAACATAGCTAGTTGGGTACTTGTCTGTTCAAGCACTTATGACCCCTACGCCTAGTTTCCATGCATACCCCGGTTTTATACAACCGAGTGGGTATTCGGATACACTCCGGACTATCGGGTCCAGAGGTCGAAGCAAAAAGGTCCGCCATGAAGAATGATTTACAATCCGGCTAGGGACATTACATATGTCACTTGAAGTACACAGTCACTAAGACTGATTAAATTCTTCTTCTATACCATCCAACAGGCTGTCTAGCCTACAATCCTGTTGGGAATACTTTGCAGCTAATTCTACTTCATCATACACTAAACTGACAGGGATCTCTTTCCCATCGGGCCCCACAGGTCCGACCTCGTCCATGTGGTTTGGGTCAGCCTTGGTGTATCATGTCTTCACCATAGCCCATGCTTCCCACACACCTTGATGGCAGGCTGATATCTTCCATAACCGGAAGCGCCATCGCGCTCCCTTCAGCTTCTCTATAAGCTCCCTCATGCCTCCTGGCGGGGACGCGGACAACCACAAGGCTTGGGTAATACTCTGCATCACCTGTCGAACTTGTTCGTGCAGTTGTGAGAGCTCTGGCAGAAGATCACCCGAGGACCCGGGCATCTCCTTCGCGGGACGACCCGTCAGCATACCTACAGACATAACGCTGTTAACAGGCTTCTTTGCTGAGTCCGCAAGCTTATTCTCCTTCACGGAGGCCGCAAGCTGGGCTCGGACATCCTTCAGTTCCACGCCCAGCCGGATATTGGCATCCTGGAGATCATTTTTCTCCTGCCTGACTCACGTCAGCATGCACTCGCCAGCATTTCGTTGTCGATCATCACGTGCCATATCCGCCTCCACGGCCTCCAGATTCACTCCGGGGCCACCTACAACATCTATTGTTAGGTGTGCATATACGCCGCATACTACCTAGTACTGATTTTCTTTGCAATAGACAAAAGAGTTTCCAGGGGGACCCTTTTTGGACTCCTTCAATGCGGCAACAGCGGCTTCTAGCTGGGCCTTGCACTCGTCCAGTTCTTGAGATAGTCGGGAATTCTTCTTTGTAAGAACCTGTACAAATATTGATCCTTAAATCAGTTGCGTCAACTGTTTCAAGTCTCAGGGGCTACTAATACTGTCGGATTTTGGGTTCCGGCAGACCCTTAAGGTTCGAACACTGGGGTGCGCGCGGAGATTACGTCTTCTACCTCTCTGTCTCGCAAAGATCCAGGCTACTAAAAGAACTGCACAAGAGACACAAGGTTTATACAGGTTCGGGCCACCGTTGTGGTGTAATACCCTACTCCAGTGTGTGGTGGGTGGATTGCCTCTTGGGGCTGATGATGATGAACAATACAAGGAAGAACAACCTCGCGAGGGTCTGTTCTTGGCTGGGGTGATGAACTGCTGGGAGGAGTTCAGCCACCTTTCTCTTTCTCTCTCTCTCTAGCTGCCTTACTCTTACTCGCCGGCAACCAACCCCTTGCTCTGTGGGCGGCTGGTCCTATTTATAGAGGCCCTGGTCCTCTTCCCAAATATCGAGCGGGATGGGAGCCAAAAATGGCGGGCTAATTTGAAGGGGGACAGCAAGTATCAACTATCCTGACAAAAGCAGTCTTCGCCTGCGCAAAGCTCTGGTGATGATGCCGTCTTGGGCTCCACGGTGACCTCCGTCTCGTAGTCCTCCTAGTCTTGGTCTCGTTGCACCAAAATGGCAACCTTTGCCTGAGGCCTCGGTACTCCGCTGCTGCGCTTGCCCCCTTTGCACCAAAGAGGAAAGGAGGACGCTGCGCGGGCTGGCACCCGCCTGGCGCCCTGAGTCGTCATGGCTTGCGTCACGGGCACCTCGCGAGGTACCCCGCCTCGATCTCTCCGCCTCCTCGCGAGCCAGCCTGACAAGGCCGTGCCTGAGGAAGCTGTGTGTCATCCGCCCCGCGAGGCTTGGCCCCTCGTGAGGGTCTTGAGTCTTGTGTTGATGGAGATGGGCCGTGCTGGGCCTCCTTCGAGCAATGACGCATGCCGCAGGCAGGCAAGTCTGGGGACCCCCGTTCCCAGAACGCTGACAGTAGCCCCCGGGCCCAAGGCGCGCCCGGACTTGGCCTGCCGAGAGGCGAAAGGGCAAAGGCGAAGCGCCCCGGGCCCTAACAGCCTGCAGCCTTGGGCGCCGCGTGGCGGTTGATGGGACATGGGCGCCACTGTTCCCCCACGCCCCCTTATTCTGCGCCCTGCTAGGCGGACTTGTAGTTGCACACAGCCGCTCCCCTTCCTGTTGCTCGAGCGTCCCCTGTTCTTCCTTCCTTCGTACGCCAACTCCTACCTCCAATCCAATCTCGAATCTTCCTCCTCCTTCCCATCGCCATGACTCCGACGAAGAAGGAGAGCAGGAAGAAACCCATGCCTCCGTCTTGTGTGCCGCCATCGGTTGCCCCTGCCGTCAGCCAGTCGACCATACTCAATCAAGAGTGTCTGGGCAAGGTCAGCTTAGCTCTGGCCACCATCTTCAATGAGTGCGGGAGGACAATGGCCTGGCCCGCACCCCACTTCTCCATCGACAGGATAGCTACCGTGGTCCCATATTTTACCGACGCCCTGTGGGCGGGTCTGGTTCCCCCTTTTTCTGATTTCTTCAATGCCGCGCTCTCCCATTATCAGATCACATGATGCATCTAATTCCTGGGTCCATCACCCTCCTTTCGGTCTTCGCCTTCGTTTGCGAAGCCATGGTGGGCATCCCTTCTTCGGTTGCCTTGCTACGCCACTTCTTCTCACTGCATCTTGTCGACCCTACCCAATGCTGGGCGTGCGTGAGCTTCGCTGCCGAGCCTGAGACCGCGGCCTCTGGGATTGACTTCAAGCTCCCCCTGCCCGCGGTTGGGTTCCGCGAGTGGTGGCTGTATGTGGACGCAGGGGTGCCCAGCCCCCTGCTATCGGAGCCGCCTCGCCTGCTGTCCCCAATTCGGGTTGGGGCCAGGAGACGCTCGAGAGCCCCCGGCTCGTCTTCGTCTGGCGCCGCTTCGCGCTCCTGAGGAAGCTCGGCGTGACAGCGCCCAAGGTGGTGAAGGAGTTTCTGTTACGCCGTGTTGCTCCCCTTCAACGCCACTCTCGCCGGATGTGGGCCTTCTATGGGCGCGAGGATAGCATGAGGCTCCAGGAAGAGGACCTGGCTCCTAAGGTGCTGAAGTCGACGCTCTTGACCTTGGCCGGGGACCCCAACCCCGGCAGAGTCCGGCAGGGAGGGGCCTTACTGTATCTCTGCCATAGCAAGGTCGACTTTGTGAAGTAGATGCCCGTCTTTGATGAGTGGGGGTTGCGCCCCGCCAGCCTCCAGAGACCTCGTGAGAATCCAGTGGTGGTGACAGCCCTTCCAATCGGCCAAGGCGACTCCTCCTCAAGTGGCGGAGCAGGGAGGCAGGAGGCGCCGGAGGCCGAGGGGGCTCCCGATGAGGTGACAGCGCCGGGTGATGCTCTCGAGGGGACAACTCCTAGGACCCATGCCGCTGAGGCTGAGGGTGGCAAGCAGCCGCTCCCAGCGCCCGGGGCTGAGGCCTCGGAGGCTCCAGCCGCGTCTTCTGGCGAGGTGATGGACGGCACGCGCCAGGCAGGCGCCCCTGACGAGGATCGCTTCGATGCTCCGTCTTCGTCGCAGGTTGATCCTTGCGCTCTTCTCTTGGGCCCCTTCCGCATGGACTTTGAGGCCCTTCGGAGGAAAAGGGAGGCCCTGGGTGATGACTTCCCTTGTCGCGTGCTGAAGCGCAGGAAGTACTTCGCCACTGACGAGTAAGTCTTCTCCCTTTCTGGCTCCTGATCCTCTTGTTGCTTTCACTGATCCTTGCTCCGTAGGCCCCTTCCGGCCGAGCTCACGGAAGTAGCGGAGGTGCCGCCTCCTTTGGCTTCGCCCCCTTTACCGTCCTCAAGTGCTCCGAGCAGCTCTGCCCTTGTGGTGAGGGCGGCTGAAGGGGTGGACCATCCCGAGGTGCACTGCGGCCCTTCATTCCCCCTGATTTTCCTTCGCGGGCCCTCTCGTGGAATAGCCAGCCTGCCGTGGGCTTCTCGTCTGGTCGTGGACTGCGACTGGTTAAGACGCCCCCTGCGCCCTTCATCTAGGGACGGGCTGGCTCCAGGCTGGGCTTCTGGTGCGGCGCGCCCGGCCGTCGCGAGGGCGCCAGTCCCCAGCCCCCTGCCCGGAGGAGGAACAATGATTTGTGGCCCCTAGCGCTTGCTTGGGGCAGATGATGGTGTGGAAGACGTGCTTGAGCATGCCCAGGAGCGACGCGCTCGCCGCCAAGGGTTCCTTTGAAGGGCGACCGATGCGGTGAACCTGCTTGGGGAGGAGCTTGCTGATGAAGACGCGTGCCTGGAGGCCGAGGGCCTACGCCTGGCTGCAGGGAGGCGTGAGCTGGAGGCCGCCATCGCCCTCGCGCGCCGTCAGCGTGATCTTGACGATGAAGAGGCGAAGGCATCACTGGAGGCCTCTCGGGTGGCCCGATCCCAGGCCGCCGAGGAGGCCCGAGCTGACCAACGGCGAGAGGCGGCCGAGGAGCGGGCTCGTGAGCTCCTGGCCCGGTGCCACTCACTAGAGGAGCAAGTGGAGCTACGCGAGTTGGCCCTTGCGTCGATGCAGGTGGCCTCCGGCGACCCAGCTGAGCTCCAAAAGCGTGAAGAAGCGTTGACGCTGGAAGCCGCCGAACGCACCCGCGAGTACGAGCGGCTGGAGACGAGGGAGCGCTTGGTGACGCAGGCGGAGGACGATGTCGCTGCACGGGAGGCTCGTGTCCTGGAGGAGGTCGGACATCGGGTGGCGATGGCATGCCAAGACCTCGAGCGCGAGTTCGAGGGGAGGCTGGAGTTGATCCGGGTCGAAGCTGAAGCGAGGACCACAGCCTTGAGGGCCAAGCGGGACGAGGCGACGCGGCTGGCCGACGCCTCCCGGGCCGCCCTTGAGGTAGCGCAAGGGGAGTTAGCCGCCTCCCAGGCCGAGATGCTCCGTCTTTGCCAGCGGGTGGAGGAGGCTGAGGGCGTCGCGCGCCAGAACGCGGACGAGATATCTCAGCGGCAGGTCCTGGAGCACATGCACGGCCCCATGCTCGTCACGCTCCGGGAGAGGGCTAGCGCAGCCTTGGGCAACATCTGTGAGGCGGCTGTTGGCGAGCCGCACACAGCCAACTATGCTGGCAACCTTCAGTTCTTCACCGCCATGGTGATGCAGCAGGAGGCGCGGTCGGCCAGGGCCGACAGGTTGGTGGAAGAGAGGAGCCGCGCCCTGCTCGGGCGTGCCTTTTCCCGTGTCTTCAGTCATCTCTTGAACATGGATTCCCACTTCGATTTTGACGCCATCATCACCCCAGTTCCCCAGGCCGTCCGAGGCGACCTGGCGCACTGGGTGGAAGACAACGTGGATGCCCTTGTCAGGGCCTTCGCTTCGGATGACGACGACGTGATCGTAGCTGCTGACGAGGGCGGTGCGGTGAACGGCCCTGACGGCGCTGTTGGCGACGCAGACAACGATGGCGAGCTCGGCGATGCCAGCGATGGCTCGGGAGTTGCTTTCAAGGACGCATTGGGGGATTGGTCCGACTGAGTGTGTATCGCTCCTGTCTTTTTTATCCTGCGTGAATAGAACTCAGGTTTTTGACCTGATGGCTGTGAGAGCATTTTGGGAGGGGAAGCCCCTCATGTAAAACCTATGTTCATCGTATTAGTAGTTGTCATATTGCATGAGCGCCCGCGCCTGGTGGTTGGCTGGTTTACCTTTGTTTCGCGCAAGCCCCGAAGCAGCCTGTGGGAGGGCGTGACATCTGGGGTGTTCTTTAGTTGAATCCGTAGGATATGAGAGTGTCGCCGGCGAGGAGCTTCACAGGCGTTGGCCTTTTTCACAGGCTCCGGGCCTTTTCCCAAATGAGACGGCTTCACAGGCATTTGCCTTCTTCACAGGCTCTGGGCGTTTTCCAAAACGCGATAGCTTCACAGGCACTCACCCTGCTTCACAGGCTCTGGGCCTTTTCCAAAATGCGATAGCTTCACAGGCACTCGCCTTGCTTCACAGGCTCTGGGCCTTTTCCAAAACGCGATAGCTTCACAGGCACTCACCATGCTTCACAGGCTCTGGGCCTTTTCCAAAACGCGATAGCTTCACAGGCACTCGCCTTGCTTCACAGGCTCTGGGCCTTTTCCAAAATGCGATAGCTTCACAGGCACTCGCCTTGCTTCACAGGCTCCGGGCCTTTTCCAAAACGCGATAGCTTCACAGGCACTCGCCTTGCTTCACAGGCTCTGGGCCTTTTCCCAACAGGACAACCTCCGCAGATACCCGAAAATCCTCCCGAGAGGGAGCAACAGCGGCAGTTTGGGTTGCGCCCGAGCCAGGCCTGACCCGACTTGCGAGGGGCTCGCGAGGGGAGGCAGCTGTGGCGAAGCGGTAACCATAACATGAGAAATGGCTCGAACGAGAATAAGCACCCCTTCCCCGAACACGCGCAAATCTCAAATTGGAATCCAACTTAAATCCAGCAGGAGAAAAGCTACAGCCAAAGGGAAAGGCAATGAAAGCAGACAAAAGGCCGCGTCCTGCACCTAATCTAGTCTTGGACGTCTTCTCACCAGCGCGGAGCTAAGTGCTGTCCACTGGGTGTGGGAGGGAGCCCCAGGGCCTGAGGCCGGCACCCCTGAGACTCCGGGGCGTGTACATCCCCACTCATTATTACGTGAGAGTGTCACAGGGCGGCGAGCTTCACAGGCACCGGGCCTTCTTCACAGGTACTGGCCTTGCTTCATATCGCCAGATGAGGGCCCCGCCTTGCGCCACACTCTAGTGCCATCAGCAATGACCGGAACCCAGGACACCGCCCGATGGGGTAGAGCGGTCGCCCGCGGTTCCCCCGACGACCACGGGTCCTCCGCCAGGGGCAGGCCCTGAGGCACCTCCCCAGCAGAGGGCCTACCTCCTGAGAACACCTTGCTCCGAACGCCGCGGTGGTGATGTCGGATCTCGACCCCTCAACTCCAGCCCCCTGCGCCCTCCTCCCGAGGGGTAGGAGACTGTGGGAGCGGGGCAGCTGCTTGCTGCGGCGACCTGCACCTCCTGCGATCCATGGTTAGCATATACCTGCTCCTGAAGAATTAGCGGTGCCCGATAATCGTTGCCTCCAGCGTGGCCAGCGGGACCGTTCCGGGGCTCCTGGAAAGGCTCAGCTTCTAGTGCTTCGTCCCCCCAGCTTGGGCCGAGGAGCAAGCCTTGTCCGTTCTCGTGAGGGTGTCCTTGGTCCATCATGAGGGGCACGTATTCCTCCGGCACCGTCATCCCGAATGCCACGCCGTGATGCCCCGCATGCCACGCGGTCCCGCCTGTCACGCCCACTGCGGGGTGGCAGCGCGGCTGCCCACTGGGGCCACGGGTCGCGTAGAGTCCTTCCTCTTTGCGGGCCGGGGGTGGGGGTAGCGTCGCCACTGGTCTAGTGCTGACAGCTTCGCTGGCGTCGGAGTAGCCTTGGAGCCCGCGGGCGCGCGCGGAGCCCCCGCGCGGGTCGCCCTGGGCTTGAGATGGGAGCTGGGTGGAGAAGGGGTGAACCCCCGAGGCGGCGAAGCCCAGGAGCTCCGCCACTCGCTCCAGCAGCACATCATGGCCGCCCTCTAGCAGTCCGCACCGCAGCAGCTCTCGGGCCACCGTGAGTGCGGCCCTCGAGTTCTCCTACTCCCGGCGGGTGTACAGTGTCGTGGTCGCGGCGTGATTGGAGGCCCTTGCTGCCGACCGTGCCTGCCGCGGTGTAAGAGTTGTCGAAGTCTGTCCACGTCGCTCGCGGCCCGCAGCGCCCTGCGGACCGTGAGCTGCCTGGGGCACGGGGTCGCCCGAGGCGAGCAGTTCTGCGCGGGCGTGCCACGCAGCCCACGGGTCGGGGTTGCCCTCCTGGTCGCCGGGCATGGTGATGACGACGCGACGGGGCACGAAGCGGTGGAAGATGAATTTCGGCACACCCCTACCTGGCGCGCCAAATGTCTGGATTTCGGGTTCCGGCAGACCCTTAAGGTTCGAACAATGGGGTGCGCGCGGGAGATTACGTCTTCTACTTCTCCATCTCGCAAAGATCTAGGCTACTGAAAGAACTGCACAAGAGACACAAGGTTTATACTGGTTCGGGCCACCGTTGTGGTGTAATACCCTACTCCAGTGTGTGGTGGGTGGATTGCCTCTTGGGGCTGATGATGATGAACAATACAAGGAAGAACAGCCTCGCGAGGGTCTGTTCTTGGCTGGGGTGATGAACTGCTGGGAGGAGTTCTCTCTCTTTCTCTCTCTCTCTCTCTCTAGCTGCCTTACTCTTACTCGCCGGCAGCCAACCCCTGCTCTGTGGGCGGCTGGTCCTATTTATAGAGGCCCTGGTCCTCTTCCCAAATATCGAGCGGGAAGGGAGCCAACAATGGCGGGCTAATTTGAAGGGGGGCAGCAAGTATCAACTATCCTGACAAAAGCAGTCTTCGCCTGCGCAAAGCTCTGGTGATGACGCCGTCTTGGGCTCCATGGTGACCTCTGTCTCGTAGTCCTCCTGGTCTTGGTCTCGTTGCACTGAAATGGCAACCTTTGCCTGATGCCTCGGTACTCCGCGGCAGCACTTTCCCCCTTTGCACCAAAGAGGAAAGGAGGACGCTGCATGGGCTGGCACCCGCCTGGCGCCCTGAGTCGTCATGGCTTGCGTCACGGGCACCTCGCGAGGTACCCCGCCTTGATCTCTCCGCCTCCTCGCGAGCCAGCCTGACGAGGCCGTGCCTGAGGAAGCTCCGTGTCGTCCGCCCTGCGAGGCTTGGCCCCTCGTGAGGGTCTTGAGTCTTGTGTTGATGGAGATGGGCCGTGCTGGGCCCCCTTCGAGCCACGCCACAAGCCGCAGGCAGGCAAGTCTGGGGACCCCCGTTCCCAGAACGCCGACAGATACATATAATCGTCAGATTTACTTACCCGTACATCCCTTACATACTGGTCCGTGGCTCTGGCTAGACCATTTTGAGCAGCATGGAGGTACGCGTCTCTAGAATTGAAGGCATCAAATGCCTCTGGTGAGAAGCAAGTGTCACGGAGTACGGCCCGGCGACGCCTATGATTCATGGCACTTTCCACTTCTGAATTTGTAGCGGATAGTCTATCTACATCCTCTGTAGGAGGAGTATCCGGCGTCCTCCCCATGTCGGCTTCCATCTCTATGTCCGGCCCTGGAGCCCGACTGGTGGAAGCGTGATCGGCATCCTCTCCGGACATATTCCGGCGAGCATTTTTTCTATTAAAGAAACATGGACTTCATTACATTTTGAGAAAGACGACAACCACGGAGCAGGGTTTTTTGTCATACCTCTGCGCCGGCGTCTCCGTCCTGACCGCCTTCCTTTTTGGCCTACCCGGCCTCGGTGCCTCTTGTTGGCGAGTTGCTGCGGGTTCGGCACGGCGTCCTAAATGCCTTCCCTGTAAAACACCATATGCATATGGTAGGTGAAGTGTCTAAAAGGGCATCCTAGTTTTTGGAGTTGGGATTTTGTTTTTTCTTACGTGCGATGCAGGGAGCAGTCCTGGATAGTTGCCCGTAATGGCCACCATGGCGTCATCACAGCTCAATTGATAGAATTGCCTATCTATCAGCTCCACGAATATGTCCGGATCTTCTTCGAGTCCGGGACCGAGGGCCCGGTCATGGTCCTCTGGTTGTAGAGATGGGCTGTTGACCTCCCTTACAGCTTTTCGCAGTTCCTGCCGTAAAATGGCAAGGTGAGTACCTACGACAAAGAATGCAGGAAGAATGGGAGTAAGGAGATATAACTCACCCAGCTTGGAGGGTTGTACATGGAGAATCCATCCCGTGGCTTGATGCGGATGAACTCCTCTTCCTCTCGTTTAAACAACTCGGACAAATTTTTTGCTAAGGCAGCAGCGGAGTCCGGTCCCTTACGCCCGCAATGGGTGGCATCATCTTCCCCATTAAAACACCACAGGGGGTGCCCTCGATATTGAAGTGGTTGCACTCCCCGCATTATGCATATTGACATAACCTCGATTACTATCAATCCTGATTGAGCCAGCGCTTTAATCCGGTTCATCAGGTAAAGGACTTCTTCGTTGTCTTCCTCCTGGGGGCTCTATGGGCGCTAGCTTCGGTGTTTCTTCAGAGGATCATTGTTGAACTCGGGAAGACTCCACCGAACAGGGTCCGGAAGGGGGACGTCCTCCATATAAAACCATTTCGAAGGCCAGTCTTCGGACGTCTTCTTCGGAGTACCGGACAGGTATCCGGTTTCGGCGATGCGCCATATTTCGGCTCCGCCCACTTGATAAAGTGACACCTTCTGCGTGTGGGGGACGAGGCAAAATAACCTCTTCCACAGCTTGAAATGAGACTCGCAGCCCAGGAATAACTCGTAATGGGCAACGTAGCCGGTGATGTGCAATATGGAAGCAGGGGTGAAATTATGCAGTTGGAGGCCGTAAAACTCCAGGAGCCCGCGGAGGAACGGATGAATTGGAAATCCGAGTCCCCTTAATAAGTAAGGAACAAGGCACACCCGCTCCCCTGTAGAGGGGCTGGGGAAGCTCTCCGTTGCTCCCCGCCATTGTAGGTGGCGAGCCAGGCTTGGACGGGAACCATATACGCTGGAGGGAGAAATCCTTGAGTCTGAAGTTTGACTAATCGACTGTGTGGGACAGAACACCTCTCCCAATCACCGGGCTTAGGGCTACGGGGGTGAGAGGAGGAGCTGTGTTGTCGTCCATGTTGGAGTGGATTTTTTCGAAGCACACTCCGATGGATTCTTCCTGTGGGAGGATGGTATGGATTGGATCTAAGAACCCCCATCCCTTTAATAGACAATTTATTTATTTGGCAAGGGGGACGAGTGTAAAAACGCCCTGGCTCCTCATGTTCATTCGGCGCGTGGAAGATAGCCCTTATTGGGCGCAGAAGCCAAGAAGTCCAACATTTATGGGGCCACACACTACTTAACAAACATTCAAAATTTGGAGAAGAACCCTCCTTGCAATGTCGAAGACAATACTGCGTGCCGGACTTAACGCCATTGATGCCTGGTTCAGGGCCTAATGAGGGAGTCCTGGATTAGGGGGTCTCCGGACAGCCGGATTATATCCTTTCGCCGGACTGTTGGACTATGAAGATACAAGATTGAAGACTTCATCTCGTGTCCGGATGGGACTTTACTTGGCGTGGAAGGCAAGCTAGACAATACGGGCATGTATATCTCCTCCTTTGTAACCGACCTTGTGTAACCCTAGCCCCCTCCGGTGTCTATATAAAACGGAGGGTTTTAGTCCGTAGGACAACATAAAATCATACCATAGGCTAGCTTCTAGGGTTTAGCCTCTCTGATCTCGTGGTAGATCAACTCTTGTAATACTCATATCATCAAGAACAATCGAGCGGGACGTAGGGTTTTACCTCTATCAAGAGGGCCCGAACATGGGTAAACATCGTGTCCCCTGCCTCCTATTACCATCCGCCTTAGACGCATAGTTCGGGACCCCCTTACCCGAGATCCGCCGGTTTTGACACCTACAGAGGGCACCGGGGAGGTGAAGCGAGGCTGGTGGCGTGGTGTGTCATGCTGGGCTTGATGCTGAGATGTGCACGAGCTCAACAAAGCTCGGTCGCAGCTTAGAGCGCGGCGACTGCATGTCTGAGGCCGTTTCTTCACGCGGTCACCACGCGCACTATGGCAACATGACGCCTAGGCGATGCCAAACTATGTCTAGGCTGTCGACCATGGAGTGTTTAGGTTAGGAATGGGTTTAGAAAGTCACTAGGATGAGGAAGTTGATCACAACTTTGACTGAAAGTTTCTGGGCAGAAACTTGTGGCTTAATTTGTGATCAAACCAGGAAGAGTTAGGAGCTGACACTACAAAAAAAAGACACATCTGTGACAACGAATTTTTTCTATCATACTTATGACACTTCTATGATAATAATTGTGACAAAACATAGTATCATCATAGATGTGGTGGGGTCCTACTTCTATGTCAAAAAATCATGACATAAAATGGGCTTTTCGTCCTAGGCGGGCCGGAGACGCGGCTGCATGACATTCTTTGGGCCGTCCATGATGGAAAAAACCATGGTAGAAGCAAGGGCGAGGAAACTATCGGGGCGTTCCCAGTTATGGTGTGTGGCTGGGGCCGAGCGATGCGCGTTTCTCTCGTACACGCATGTGCGTGGGTGCGAGGCGTTGGGCTCTAACCGAACCGGAGCGATTGCACTGCAGGCTACAGATTACTGAACCCGTGCGATCGATCGATGGCCGTTAACTGAACCCGATCGAGCGATTCCTTCGCTACTGCTGCTAACTGAAGCCGATCGATGCTGCCTTTGGATGAATAGTGAGTGTTGCTGGGGGGTTTGGATGAACATTTCCCGGTGGGGGTGGATGAACAGGACCCCGTGGTGTTGCCTCTGGATGAACAGGACTCTGATCGATCGAGTCGGTTGGGGCTGGATTAATAAGACCCCGTGGAGGGCAGGATGAACAGGACCACCCCGTGGAGGGCTGGATGAACAGTAGAAGGTGGAGGGCTGGATAAACAGTAGCCCGTGGAGGGGTGGTTGAACAGGAGCCCGTGGAGAGGGCTGGTTGAACAGTAGCCGGTGGAGTAGAGCGTGGTGGAGGCTGGATGAACAGGAGTCCGTGGATGAACAGTCGCAAGTGGAGGCTGGAGGAGGTCGACGGTGGATGAACAGTAGCCCGTGGAGGATGGAGGGGGTCGACGGTGGAGACGAACAGTATCCCGTGGAGTCCCGTTTTCCGGTATGCCACACCCCTCCCGATGAACAGGACCCCCGTTTTGACCGTAGCGCTCAAACACAAGTCCGTTTCCTCCGTTTTGCGGTACGCCACACCCCTCTCGATCAACGTGACCCCTATTTCGACCGTAGGAGGTCCGTTTCCTCCGTTTTGCAGTTTGCCAGACCCCCCCCGATGAACAGGATCCTGTTTCGAACGTGGCCGGTCGAAACAAGGCCGTTTCCTCCATTCTGCGGTACGCCATGCCTCGTTTCCATTGGTTGTTCCGTCCAAGCCCTCCCGATGAACATGATGGCACATTCCATTCCGACCCAGTCGGTTGGCTCCCCATGAACACGACGACGATGCAGTTTCTCCGTTCCGACCAGCCATGTACACGAGCCCTGGTCGTACGTGTGCGCGAGTTGGCGTTCGAGACCCTGCCCGTATGTACGTATGTGGCCGTATTTTCTTTCTTGTACATTGGCCGATGTACGTATGTGTACATGCTACGTGCACGCCTCTCCTACGACACGTGCACGCCTCTACATCGACCAGTATGTACATACACATTCGCGACCAGAATGACAACGCTACGTACGCTTCGACCAGGTGGGTCCCGAGTGTCAGGCACTTCCTTGCTTGCAAAGATGTAGTTGGTGGGTCCCAGCAGTCAGGGGGGCGAATCATTTTTTTCTCGGACGCACTTCCTTGCGTGCAAAGATGTAGCAGGTGGGTCCCAACAGTCAGGGGGAAACGTTTTTTTCATGAAATACGGTGGCCCATCTAGTGGGTCCCCGTTGTCAGGTGGAGGAACAATTATTTCGCGCGTAATAAGGGGGCACTTCCTTGCTGCGGCCATGGACCCAGCTGCCGGCCTCTCCACGTACAGTCCATGTCTGATGGAAGCCGTTCCTTGACCATGTTGACCAGGCCGCGCCGAGAGCACCAGGGTGGTGGACGACAGCGATGCCTAGGAAGGGGACGACGCGGCAGTGGAAGCCCGCACGGAGAGGAGTACGAGGGTTCACTGGTTCGGCTGCGGTGTGAGGCTGCCGTCGCCGCAGAATAACAGGGGGTGTGGGTGAGTAGAGGGATGGCCTGGCCAGTGGTGGGAGGCAAAATTTCGTGTTTTGACCCTTTTCTAAAACCTATTCGAGATTTGACCCTAGTTTGAAATTTTTTCGAGATCTGACCCTTTTGCTACCGCTAGAGTCCATGGCGGTAGGGTCTAATAGCCTACCACTAGAGTCCATGGTGGTAGGGTCTAACAGCCTACCGCCAGGGACTTTGGCGGTAGGAAACATCGCTACCGCCAACCGGGCTGGCGGTAGCCTACACAAACCTACCGCCAATGTGCTTGGCGGTAGGCACGAGCAAGCACCGTGTTCAATACTTAGGTGGTTTTTGGCGGTAGGGCATGCAACCCTACCACCAGGGACATTGGTGGTAGGCTGGTATACCCTACCGCCATGGTCCCTGGCGGTAGCAAAAGGGTCAGATCTCGAAGAAATTTCAAACTAGGGTCAAATCTCGAATAGGTTTCAGAAAAGGGTCAAAACACGAAATTTAGCTGTGGTGGGAGTAGTAGGGCCGGTGAGGCCTCCGCGGCATCACAGCCGACCATGGGAGGCAGGAGCACGCGGCACGACCGGCGCTGCTTTGGGCAGTTGGAGCAAGAAAACCAGAGGTTGAAGAAGCACTACGGCCGTTGGATGGACATCGTATGGTCACTGGAGCTAGAATCATTCATATTGACTAAGTTCACAAGGCCCTCCATCCCCGTCAACTTAGTAGGCCCACAAGTCAGCCTCCCACCAAGGTGGGTCCCAGCTAGCAGGGGGGTATTAATTTCTTTCTGCGTAATAAGGAGGCACTTCCAGTGGGTCCGAGCTGACAGCGGGGGGGAACATTTTTTCGTGAAATACGATGACCCGTCTGGTGGGTCCCAGCAGTCAGTGGGGGAAATGTTTTTTTGTAAAATACGGTGGCCCGTCCGGTGGGTCCCTGCTGTTAGGTGGAGGAATCATTATTTTCCGTGTAATAAGGAGGCACTTCCTTGCTGCGGCTCTGGACCCAGCTGTCAGCCTTTCCACGTACATTACACTTCTGATGGAAGTCGTTCCTTGACCACGTTGACCACACCGCATTCCGTTGCATGCATCGGTGTGGTGCGTCCCCACTGTCAACCTCTCATGTACAGTCATCTTCCTATGACTCTCGGTTGTTGACCACGTTGACCACACCGTGCCGAGCGCACCAAAGGCCGGTGGACGACGGCGAGGCCCCAGACTGGAACGACCCCGAGATGGGGAAGATGGGGCAGTGGAGTCGCAGATGGAGAGGAGTGGGAAACTTGACTAGTTCGGGTGCGCGGCAGCACAGCCGCGGTGCCACCCACGGGAGACAGGAGCAAGAACAGAGTTAGAAGAAGGAGCACGGCTGTTGGATTAACATCCAACGGTCCTGCTGCTAGAATCATTTGTTAATTAAGTTGATAAAGCCCTACGTACACATGCACTTAGTAGGCCCACAAGTCAGCCACCAAATCTGACGGGTCCCAGCTGTCAACGGGAGGAATAATTTTTTTTGCATAATAAGGAGGCACTTCCTTCCGTGCGAAGATACAACCAGTGGGTCCTAGCTGTTAGGTGGAGGAAACATTTTTTCAGCTTAATAAGGAGGAACTTACCTTGCGTGCAACCATGGACCTCGTGGGTCCCAGCCGTCAGGCTCTCCACGTACAGTCCTCTTCCGATGACTCTCATTTGTTGACCACGCCGCACCGAGCGCAGCGAGGCGGTGGACGACAGCGAGGCCCCGGATAGGAACGACTCGGAGATGCGAAGACGCGGCAGTGGAGTTGTAGATTGAGTGGAGGAGAAGGGTTATAAATGGTTCTAGTGCGGTGTGGGGCTGCAGTCGATGGAGAATAATAGGAGGTGTGGAGGGGTGGAGGGACAGCCTGGTCAATGATGGGGTAGCGCTTCGCAGCGATGCGTGCTAACCAGAGCCGCTAGCCATCAGAGGCCGGACCAGGCGGTCCCGGCGACGCTGGAGGAAGAAGACGAGGGATTGAAGGTGCTTGACGACCAAGTTGACAACGCCCTGCGTAGGCTTCGACCTATTGGCCCACATGTGAGCCTACAAAAATGTGGCATATATTTAACCCATGTTTTCTAGAATGTACAGTCCATTTGCTGGGCTGGGTGAACAAATAATATCGCGTCAATGCGGCCCATTTATATTATCTAAGAAATCCCAGCCCATTTGCACTTCCTTCAAGTACACGAATTAGCTGGGCTCATTATATATATAATGTTATGTTAGAAGGAGCAATTAATTACAAAAATAAACTAGAGAGGCACATTTTCTATATACATAATTAACAAATTAGCGAGTTATTGCTCAAAATAAAAATGAGCGCATTATTATTACATTGGTCCTTAAAATCTTCGCAAGCTTTTGTGCGCAATCACCAGGATTTTCCTTGCTTCTGGGTCAAAAACAACCAGGATTTTCCTTGCCAACTTCTGTTAAACATTTACTTTTATAAGTTAATAACACGTGGGATGTTTTTATAATGTATATATAAGTCTCTATAAAATATACGATAATAGTATAAATATATATAATGTGGTTAAAAAATACATTGGGCTGCCCATCTTTAAGAAAAGCCCATAGGCCGGTATGGACCTCAAAAAATAAGTTGAAACCACTGTCAGCATATGTCGTGGGCTACGTATGTTAAAATACAAAACCTGGGCCTAGCTAATACTTGTTCGCCCTCTGAAAAAAAATGATACCAGATCCCTGAGCGAACTGGATTATAGACGGGGCCGGCGGCACGACTGAAGAAGCACATCAGGAGCGATTTTTTCTTCTTCAGTGGATGGCTCTTGATGGCCTTTTTTTACTTGCCTCTGCACCATAGAACTTGTATTTTTAGCCTCCCAGTCCGTGGTGGACCAGCATCCCATATGCTGGGCGGGCCAACCTACAAGAACAAGCACTCGATTTTTCATCAAGCTCCAAAAACAACGCAGTACTATGTTTGTTTTGAGGCCGAAAACATTACTGCAGGGGTTGAGCGGGGGAGGGGGCAAGACAGAGAAAAAAGATTAAAAAGAGCTGATGCGCCGTTGCTACCCTAACAAAGCATGTGCAATTCTTCTACAGAAGAAGGTGTGTTGTTGACACCCAGACGTCACATACCCACAGTAGGCATACTAACAAGTTCACACCCAAGCACAACAGAAAAGGTAAAGATTCGTATCAAACTCATGTTCACAGGACACGTTCATATTCATAGCCAACATTCACTATCAACAACTTAAAAGATTCACATATACACAAGTTCAGCATGTCTATGGATCCAAATGATTGATAGATCACACAACAATATTCATAGATGATTCACAAAAAGATTCAGATATACACATGTTCAGTATGTTTATGCATCCAAATGATTGAGATCACAGCTAATATGATCCATGGATGAACTTTATTACCTAGGGTACAAACTCGTAAATGGTGTTCAGTCGGAGGTACTTCTTGCTAAAATTAATGCTTGTACGAGTAAACTTTCGAGTGCATAAGAGGCAGCATAGACAATCTGGACTTTGCTTGTAGGTTTATCCTCAAATAGTGGCCTCGTGCCGAGGGAGGTTTGAGAAAATTGGCCACTACTCTCATCCAACTAGTTTACTGGCTCATCTTGGTCTTGTAGATCACCAAAATTCTAAATTGCAGACTGGTAAATGGTGTTTAGTCGGAGGTACTTCTTGCTAAAACTAATGCTTGTACGAGTAAACTTTCGAGTACATAAGAGGCAGCACAGACAATCTGAACTTTGCTTGTAGTTTTATCCTCAAATAGTGGCCTCGTGCCAAGGGAGGTTTGAGCAACTTGGCCACTACTTTCATCCAACTAGTTTAATGGCTCATCTTGGTCCTGTAGCTCGCCAAAATTCTACATTGCAGATGAGAAAGGAGGCCATTGAGAAAATGAACCACCCAATTTTTTTGTGCAGTTCAACTGAAATGGAGCATCCCTGGTGTGCAGACTGATTAAGTGCCAGATGAATATACGCGTCAACCAACTTGTCTGGAATCTTTAGACTCCATGCCATACAGTTCGCTACCATATCTGTCGATAACCAAAAGGCACAAGTTGGGACCAAAGACTAGACTGTGTTTTTATGGGCTATGCACCAAGCAATATTTTTAGCGTTCACTCTCCTAATACTTGTGAGTTTGACAACTGGTTGACGCCGGTTGATACTCGACTGAAATTAGGCACTTCTTGTCAACATCGATGCTTGTCTGAGTGAACTTTGGAGTACATAGCTGCATCATAAGTATCTGTCCATCTGATCTTTTTGTGCAGTTCTACTGAAATCACCCCATGCAATGATTAGCCTGCGAGTTCAGGCTCCAAGTTACTCCTTTATAAAATCGGGAAACAGTAGCACAATACCAAATTACCGATACATGACAAGCACAATAATCAGGATAAAGACCAGTACCAACCTTCGTGAGGTAGGATATCAATTACTTTTTCCTTTGACTAGAAGCCGAGATAAGCGAAGCGACTGACAGCAAAGGAAGAAAGCAGGCCCAAATTAGCGACTGACAGGAAAGGACGGAAGTTGTCGAGGCAATGAAGCACCCAAAGTTTTTGTGCAGTTCCACCAAAATCGAGCATCATTGTTGGCACATATATTGAGCGAGTGAGATTACTGTAATAGTGGGACTAGTTGATGAAACATACACTAACAAATAGAAGCACCGTCGTTATCTTAATGGGTAAAGTTAGCAACATAGTAGTCTTTCTTAAATAGAGGTATTAATTTATTTAATCAGTGCCTATTAGCTGAACACTCAAAGCATTGCCATGTATCATAGGTTGCAAAACTTTAACGTGCAAAGATAAAGGAGTTTCTCATGATAGTAGCACGATACAAATAGAGATGATAGCAAACTAATATGGATGAAGGCCTTAGGAACGTACCAACCTTAGGAAAAAAAGCTTATTCATGTAGTCCCATAAGAGATGATAAAGCACTCACTGGAATCACTCAATAGTATATATTTTTGTGTACTTCAAATGTATGGTTGAAATCACTCTTGTTTACCAATGCTGAGATTATATCGAAAGATTATGAAGAACTTCTAGCAGAATTTAAGCACAGGCTGGGATACAATTCATTGTATTGTCTTGTGTAGTTTGACTAAAATGTATGATTGGCACAACATGATCCCTCTTTAAACAAGTAGGAACAAGGTGAAACCTTCATTAGCTTAGTGAGAAAGGATAGAAAGACATTAGCATATTACTCTAAAAGTAGCATCAAATTCATGATGGACAATACGCAAAACATTGCCTCATTGAACCAATGGCAATAAATTGACATGCAAAACAATAGCACTATTATGTCATGACACTAATAATATTCCCTCCCTACTCCACCACATGATTCACCTCCATAGACAAACATACACACGTACATGATTCAGCATAGGGTGCTACTAAAGATTTGTTTAACTCCGACAGGAAAATTAGGCAGCAATAAATTAGTGGTACTTAAGTACTCCTAATTAATTAAGTGAGACAACAGAAGTGGAAGGGCTCCCTGGAGGATCGTCTCGCATGTAAGGTAGTCGTTGCCGGAGCCCTTGAATGGCCTCGACTGAGGCCTCTAGCTTCAGTAAGATCGCCTTGGCAATGTTTATTCTTCTTCTTCTTGCTCTTCATGCTCTGTTTCTCATTCTCCTCACCAGTTGGTGAAACCAAGTACGTGATTGGACTTCTATTTCAGAATTGGTTTTGTCAGTGAGGGAGTACAAGTGAACTAGTAAAAAATAGCATTATTTTCTCATGGCAGTCGCAAAATTGAGATGAACACATGCATTAAATATCATGCTTATCTAAAGGAAGGTTATGGTGCCAATATGGATGATGAGGATTGGAACACAGATCTCCCTTTGTGCAGTTCCACCAAAATGAATCAATTGTTCCATTCTGACATTCCAGTTAAACAGCACAAAAGTCACTGCTTTTAAGAGGACCTTTTAAGAAGAGTTTTGTGCAGTGCACCAAAAAGTCACAACAGCAACCAGGTGAAATGGATATCCATGTTTACACAAAAAGCTACAGAGGAAACAGTCAGAGTCTCAAACAATTACATGCAAAAACATTTGGCTAAACTTATCATGGCTT
The DNA here is from genome assembly GCA_034509565.1 of Triticum monococcum. Classification (NCBI taxonomy): domain Eukaryota; kingdom Viridiplantae; phylum Streptophyta; class Magnoliopsida; order Poales; family Poaceae; genus Triticum; species Triticum monococcum. The sequence continues at coordinate 75,075,450 of CM067843.1, forward strand.
ATAATAGTGGCATGGCTTCATTTTTTCCAGGGGCATTAGATTAAGAACAACTAAATATTTGGTATAAGGGCACGGAACAGTGGGTGCACCAGCAGTCCAGCACCATGTACCTAAACAGGGACATAAAGTGGTGATTCATAGTTTGTTGCCCCGAGAAACAAACATCCAAGAAACATATCTGGGTTGGTCCCGTTTTTTTCACTCTAGCCACCTACTCCTATGTGTGGATAGCAAATCTAGTCCTGATCATACCACTATGTTCAGCGTTACCCCTATATTTACCTTTTCGACCAAGAGACCGGTTGGATGACCAGTATGTACTACTTTCACCCCCTTTCCTTCCTGTTTGTACCAAGTCCGATGTACTATGTTTGGTTCTATGCCTAGTATTGCCATATTTTTCCACACATTTTTGCCAACCTTGCCTAAGTTTAGGGGTTGTTTGGTTCTAGGCCTAGTATTGCCATATTTTGCCACAAAATGAAAGCCACAAGTTGGCAAGCCTAAGGGAATCTTGCCACACTTTTTGTGTGTATGCCATGTGGGGCTCAAGTGTGGCTTGCCTAAGGTGTGGCTTGAACCAAATGCTCACCTAAGTTAGTCAAACTTTCCTAACCTTAGGTGTGGCATCCTTTGGCAAAGTTAGTCACAAACCAAACAGCCCCTTCTTGTTTGAACCAAGTACAAGATTCGACTCGATGAAGTAGCTTTACCTCTAACAATAGAAGAAAAAAATAGGTGATGTTGGACCATTCGATCGAGAGGGGCTGAGAGGTAGAAAACGATGCACATGCAGCGACGTAGAGAGCTGGGGAAGTAGAGCTAAGGCAGTTTTGAAGGAAGATATACCTGAAGGTCGTCGAGATGTGGATAGGTGGGTGGCGGGAGGCCGGATCCGCCCACACTAGGGCAACGACGAAGGGATCGAAGGACCTCCCGCGCCGGCGCTCGGCCAGAGATAACGATGCGGCCGGTAGTGGGTCTCCTCCCTCGCTGTCGACAACGGCCTAAACGCTGCCCCTCCCGCCCTTCACCGATGGAGGGGGATATGTCCGGATCTGTAACCAGCGGTGAGGATAGAAAGACAGTGTTTTTTGAAGGGAGAAGATAGTGTTACCACCCCTATCTTGTTCAGATCTGGAGAGGATGAGAGTGTGTGTATAGAGCAACCTTAGCAAGCAAGCGCGGAGGCTCTGGCCTATATATACGTAGTGGGGTTGTTTTCCTTTTTCACTCCATCAAAACAATCGTTTAAAATTTTGTACTACGTGCCAAGTCACCGTTTTTTTAGTTGTTGATTGTTTTTTGAGATAGCTACCTGCTTGTTCCAAGTGGTGTTACAGTGTGCCAGGTCGCACTTTGTATCGTTCAAGTCTGGTACAAGTCCCTCCATTAAATGAACAACCACCCCCTCGTAAAAATTGTGAACAAGCCCACAGCTAAAATTATCGGAAACGTGGGTTGCCCCAACATGCATGATTATTTATATTTTTTACTCCCTCCGTTCCTAAATATAAGTCTTTTTTATTAGCCACACCTAAGACAAGATTTTTTTTATTAGCAATGAACCCCACATGTCATAGACACAAAAAGTGTGGCAAGATTCCCTTAGGCAAGCCAAAGTGTGTCTAACAATTTGAGCAACTCAAGTTAGGCAAGTGTGGCAAGTGTGGGAAAAATAATGTGGCAACATAAGATAAACATAGTCACAATCCAAACAGCCCCGTAATTTTTTGTGACATGCATGAAAATTTGGTTAGTTAAATTTATAGTCAAAATTTGGCAAGGTGCATCAAATCAACACATGTAAGTATCAAAAGGGAAGTCACGGCATGCATGCATGTGTTGTACTCCCTCCATTTCCAAATATAAGTCTTTTTAGAGATTGCAACAAGTGACTACATACGAAGAAAAATATGTCTACATACATCCATATGTAGTAGTCCATTTAAATGTGTAAAAAGACTTATATCGAGTGCAGTGCTTTGATGTGTCGCGTCAACTCGTACAAGACCGAGAAGTTTGATTACTACAATGCCCTCTCCCTCGCGGACTGAGCTCCGGTGCCTTAACTGCACCTGCCTTTGGCTGCATGACAGGTGGGCCAACAACCTGTTAGGCCCACCTATCATAGACGCAAAGGCAGGAGCAGTAAGTCAATGAAGTTGCGTCCCTCCCTCGCGCATGAGCGTGGTGACTGGCAGGACTAGTAGGAGCTTTTGCTACACGCTTCTTGATGGTGGCGAACTTGCGGATGGAGTTGACCATCATGTCGTCCATGCGAGAGGCGAAGCCGGCGTCGGCAAGGGCTATGACACCTAACACTGCGCGGTGCGGGGCCGTAGGCCGGCGCCTTGGATGATTTGGCACAGCCGACTGCCGCTCGTGACCATCGCCTCCATAGGTGCTTCTGGCTTTTGGTCACTTGGTCTTAGATTGGAGTGAGTGGTGTTGCGGAGTGACTAAGGAGTAGATGGATTGGAGTGGTGGGGCGCCTTTATATGATAATCCAAACTCTGTTGCATTCACTGTGTTGGCTCTATTCTGCTTCTCCAATTAATTCCCTCTGCATGTAGAGTAATTTGAGTATGCATCATTGACCATTCAACATCTCAGGAACCGCTACCCTCTCCCTCCTTGGCATTCAAGAACCTATGGAGGCGAGTGCCGCTCGCGTCTATCACGTGTCAGGAGACGTTCCCGTCGACGATGAGGTGCCTATGGTGACTTCGTAAATTTCAAGATGATAGTACTAGTATACTCAATATTGTGCACCGCGACCAAGGCCGAGAGGAAAACGAGAGAACTATGAATTTATTTACAGTGTAGATTCACTCATTTTGCTCCATATGTACTCCGTCTCGGTGTAGTCTAGTCACTTGTTGGAATCTTTAGAAAGGCAAATTCTCCTTTCTGGTTTACATGGCTATACTAGCAAGTACTCCCTCCGTCCGAAAATACTTGTCATCAAAATGGATAAAAAAGATGTATCTAGAACAAATATACATTTAGATACATCCCATTTTATTCATTTTGGTGACAAGTATTTCCGGACGGAGGGAGTACTACAATTGTGGGCTCACATAGCAATTTTGTCTCATGCAAGAGCCTAGCTATATGTGTGCTCGAAGGTTCGCAACTGCCACGTTCGGGTTGCACTTGGCTCTTCGCCTCTTTAAGAAGACGAACAATGATGTTACTACTACTGCTTTTACAGTATCGAATCCACTGCTGCATGTTCGTCCATCGCGAGCGGGAGGGATAGCTTGTTGTAGTACTATAAGCAAAAGCATGTCCTTGTCTGCGAGCCACCGCACGCATGGGCGAGGGAGAAGGCGTGCAGTAGTAAAATCAAGCTTCTCCTCGTTGTACGAGTTGACGCTGAAATACCCGCAGTGTACAATACTCCATTTGCTACAATCTCTAACATTTACCACACCACAAATTAAATATATATTCTTGTCTTGACCAGATGAGCGTGCAAACTAGAATAACCAGGATGACAGTTAGGGCCAGAAGATTATCTTAATCAAAAAAATATAGCATGGAGCCGACACCAACGATTTTAAGCTTACAGCCACGGTATACGCTATCCTAGACTACTCTACACATGAAACTGTCACACGAGCGTCCGGGCTGCGCTTGGCTCTTCGCCTCTTTGGGAGTACTACTCCAGTGGAGGAGTACTACAGTATGCTTATGGCCATCTGACACTGATTGAACTGCTGCATGTCCACCGCATACGGGAGGGAGAGCATGTAGAAAACGAAAAAGCTTCTCCTAGTCCAACGAGCCACCACGCTCATGGGTGAGATCATGCAGACGGAACAGGACCCGACGATGGAGTTCTCTATGGTCTCGATGGACCTCACCTTGCTCCACTGCCCCTTGTGCCTCCGCCTCTTGAAGCCTCCAGTGTATGAGGTTCGAATACACCTCGTCCATTCGGCTGATCGAGCAAGGTGCAGGTTTCTTGACTGATGTGTTGTTCGATTGATTGGTGCAGTGCAAGGGAGGGCACCTTGCTTAGGCGGACTGCCGCGTCGAGCACCCCGGGAACTAGCGGCAGTGCCAGAAGTGCGAGCGCGGGGGTGGCTTCAACGTGCGGAACATGGCGGTGGACGTCGTCCTCTCCTCGGTGAGGGTGGAGTGCCCGCACGAAGGCTGTGGGCTCTACGTCACTTACCACAAGCTCGCCGATCACCAGAGCGTGTGTCCGCTCGCTCCCTGCAATTGCCTCATGCCCGTCTGCGGCTACAAAGGCCCGCCGCCGGTGATCTCCCACCACATCAGCACCGTGCATCCCATGCCCATGCACAAGATCCAGCACGGCAAGGCGCTCCAGCTGCAAGTGCCGCTGTCGGAGCCACAGCTCTTGCTGTTCGCAGAGGAGGACGGCGGTGCGTTTTTCTTGGTCAGCGGCGTGCTCGACATCGGCGCGCCTATCGCCGTGTCGGTCGTCTGCATCAGAGCCAGGGCGTCCCCACTGCCGCACTATGTGGCCAAGCTATGGGCGAACGGCCCGCCGGGGGAGCCCAAAGGCAGGAACGACGCCGTCAAGGTGGAAATGGAGCTGACAAGCAGCAAGGATCCCGGCGACATTGCCGTGCAGGAGCTGACCTACTTCACATTTCTGCCCAACTTGCTGGCCGAGGCTAAGCTGGTGTCCCTCCACATTCAGATTGACATGCTCACATCCTAAATGATTCTACATTGCCTTCTGTTTATCTTAGTAATATGCTAATATAGGGGTTAGCTCGGTCTACTTTAGCTTAAGAGATGGTGGGTTTTGGTGGCGATGCAGCAATTACCTCAACATCAGATCAGCAGTGAAAGTAATTTCGAACAGTCGAATGGATATTTTGTGTCTGTTGGATATAAAGTTCCTTTGGGTAAGAAGTAACAGCTTATATACTTTTTTCGAAACGGAACAACGACACTAGTATAATTTTTGTTGACATGCACTAGTATTTTTGAAACGGACGTCGGGCTGTAGCTAGGCAGTTGGGATGCGACATCGGCCCATACCGCGATGACCCTCGATTGGGACGCACCGACTATGGATTTTCTCCCTCGCTGATGTCGACTGCGTCTACGCAGAACATTGTTCCCTTCCCCCAGCTACGGGATTAGGCCGGATATGTGACCAGCGGTGTGGCCACCGTTGTTCTATGCTTGTGAAGAGAGCAACCCAAGCAAGCAGGCTTGTAGCTTAGGCTCCTACTAGTGTATATATAGTGGTTTTGTTTTTCTCCGTATCAACAATTTTATATTGTGTACGTGTCATTGAAGAGTGAAATGATGGTTGCTTCTTCCGACTAACTTACTGTGTGATTTGACTGCTCCTTTAGTGGCCCCTACACGTACTCCCCCTACGTGTATGCAACAGTCACACGTACACATGGACGCAAAAACTCGCGCTACGCCCTAATGCATGCATGTCCGAGCACATGACTGAACACACACGATCATGCTCAACTGCTCAACCTACACGTGCATGCACACACATATTCAGCCAGGGTAAGCTAGTGACCGTATAAACACCAGAAAATGTATATATTGAGCGCAATGAGCGTATTATGAAGTCCACTGACCGTATTTTTACAAATATACAGTGACAGACAGTGTATTTATCTTGTTTGAAATTAAGCCATATTAACCGGAGAGGAGGCAGTATGGACTAGCATTACTTTGTTGTGTCCCATCAACTTGCCGAGGGAAGAGAAGCTTGGAGGACGGGAGAAGCTTGCGCGCGGTGGCTCGCGGGACAAGGAGAAACTTTTGACTAATGCAAGCTCTCCTTCGCTCAGGCGGTGGACGTGCAACAGTTAATTTGGTGTCAGATTGCCAGAAGCATACACTGTACGAGTACTATCATTGTTGCACTTCCTGAAGAGGCGAACAACCAAGCGCAAAGTTTACTAGTACTAGTACTACTACTATAGTCTATAGAGGTATGTACTATACTAGTACTAGGAACCGGATGGAGGAGCGTCTGCACTCTTATTATATATTTTAAAGTGTGATAAAGAATTCTTCAACACATTTGGTTCTCTTCGAGGGTTCTCGCATGTGATAATGGAAGTTGATTGCATGGAACACTCGCCACAATTCTCGCTTAATTCTGGCTCATATCCTGATACAAATAGGAGCGCTCGGTAATATTTCCTTGCTTTTTGTTATTCATCATGTAAACAGGTCAGCAAACCGTGCGGCGCATCTTTGTGCGAACCATGCTTGCTGTACTTTGAATGTGGCCGAGAGCTGGCTTGATGAAACACCTCGCTTCCTACTTCTTTTTTGTGGGGTACCTCGCTTCCTAGTGACAAGTGTCTTGGCTGGTCGTCCTAAGAATGCTTATATATGAATAAAGCTGTCTCATTTACCCGCAAAACAGATTAAGCCATATTAACCGGAAAGGAGGGAGTATGGACAAGCACTACTTGTTAGTGTGTCCCCTCAACTCGCAGAACGAAGAGAAGCTTGCAGGACAAGGTGAAGCTCTCTTACGCCTTTTGACTAATGCAACGTACCCTCGCCTAGGCGATGGACATGCATCAGTTCATTCGGTGTCAGATTGCCAGAGGCATACACTGTACTAGTACCGAACATGCGGAGTACCATCATTATTCAACTTCACGAAGAGGCGAAGAGCCAAGTGCAAGGTTTAGTAGTACGAGTAGTACTACTACTACAACCACATGGTGGAGCCTCTGTACTCTTATTTTTTTAATATCTGATAAAGTACACATTTATTCTGGAGAAGGGCGGAAAATGGTAGCCCAACATGTAATGATGATATCGATCAACCATGCTCGAATATATCTTGGTCTCCGTGCGAGCCCGTCTGTGTGTTCTCGCTCCTCATATCTCTCAAGGAACGGCGGGTTGGCCATTTTGCCGTCAATTGAGATCGGTTTGCTCACACTCCGGTCCCACATGTCAGTGATATGCCAAGAGGATGTGCGTTGACCGACTGGCCATATGCGTACTTGATTTTGCACCTTCATACTACTCCTCCCCCCGTCACAGTTTACAGGGTGTGCTTCGTTATGATGCATTTCCACCACCAGAGAGACTTTAGACGCGTTTGGTTTAATGCTCAATTAATTAGGGTGTGGTAACCGCAATTTTCTCTCGATGTAGTACTATGGAGTGGAGTAAGTGCATGCATGTGTGTACCCGGGGTGGAAGCACTGCATGCATGAGTGTACGCATTATTTCCTCTAGTAATAGACGTCGTGCTATAACTACCAATACTATTTTTCAGGTCGATCGCTAGTCGCCTTGGTCCCAGAGATTTTCTCTTTTTCTGAAGCGCGCTCTATAAATAGTGACGAATGGAATAGTATGAGTGGATTCAAAGAAGAGCGTATTGATGGTTGCTTCTTCCGAGCAACTTACAGTGGGAAAGGTGGGGCTTATGATTTGACTGCTCATTACTCACTATTAATGCAGCGCAACGACCGCTCTGAGTCTCCCATGCGGCTGTGCACTACCCCCTCGGTTCTTAAATATAGTCCGGAGTATTTGTCTTTCTAGAGATTTTAACGAGTGTCTACTCAAATATTTGTCTTTTTAGAGATTCAAATGGACTACTACATACGGATGTATATAGACATATTTTAGACTGTAGATTCACTCATTTTGCTCCGTATGTAGTCACTTGTTGAAATATCTGGAAAGACAAATATTTAGCAATGGAGGGAGTACACATACGAAGCAAAATGAGTGAATCTATGCTACCTCTTTTAGCACTGCGTTGGTTTTCCCCGAAGAGGAAGGGATGATGCAGCAAAGTAGCGTAAGTATTTTCCTCAGTTTTTGAGAACCAAGGTATCAATCCAATAGGAGGCTACGCACGAGTCCCTCGCACCTGCAGAAAACAAATAAATCCTCGCAACCAACACAAATAGGGGTTGTCAATCCCTATAGGGCCACTTACGAGAGTGAGATCTGATAGATATGATAAGATAATATTTTTGGTATTTTTATGATAAAGATGCAAAGTAAAATAAAGGAAAAGTAAATAACTAAGTAGTAGGAGATTGATATGATAAAGATAGACCCGGGGGCCATAGGTTTCACTAGTGGCTTCTCTCGAGAGCATAACTATTCTACGATGGGTGAACAAATTACTGTTGAGCAATTGACAGAATTGAGCATAGCTATGAGAATATCTAGGTATGATCATGTATATAGGCATCACCTCCGAGACAAGTAGACCGACTCCTGCCTGCATCTACTACTATTACTCCACTCATCGACCGCTATCCAGCATGCATCTAGAGTATTAAGTTAAAAATAGAGGAACGCCTTAAGCAAGATGACATGATGTAGAGGGATACTCTCATGCAATATAAAGAAAACCCCATCTTGTTATCCTCGATGGCAACAATACAATATGTGCCTTGCTGCCCTTACTGTCACCGGGAAAGGACACCGCAAGATTGAACCTGTCGTGGTATTTCTCACGGGGGGTTTGCGAGTCGACAGATGCCACAAGGGCTTAGTGTGTGGGTAGGACTGTTGCTGATAGGACCGGGAGCGGGTATGCGAGTAGCACGCGGTAGTTTACCCAGGTTTGGGGCTCTCCGGAGAGATAATACCCCTACTCCTGCATGTCTAAGTATATCTGGTATATCTGGTACAGGGTCGCTCCTAGAGCTGTATCTAAGCTCAGTGCCATAGGCATCTGGCTTTGTATATGCCTGTATGAGGCATGCTAGTCGCCGGCCATGCTCATGGTCGTGAGCATATGTGCTCATGTGGATGGATGGATGGATGGATAGCTAGCTTGCTTGCTAGCTTGTGTGTGTGCGTGAGAGTCCATCCTCCTGGATGGATGGATGTGTAGTGTATATATAGTGTGGAGCTAGCTTGGTGTGTAAGCTATGTGGGTAGCTTAGGAAGTAAGCTAGGTAGTGGCTTTGGATGTAAGCTACCTTGGGTAGCTTACATGCCAAGCCAGGTAGGCATGGCTAGAGGCCTGGCACATGTCATGCTTGTCCCCTGGGATACTTTATAAATCAGTACCCAGGGGACACGGTACACTATAGATGACGGCATCGCGGTGCAGTTGTCTTCGTCGATGTCGGGTCGGGCTACAGTCGGCAGCCGACTGGTTGGCGTAGTCGGCGGCCGGCAGTCGGTAGCCGGCCGAGTAGTGCAGTCGGACGGGGAGCCGGCAGGAGCGGCCGGGCAGTCGGACTGAGGGGCTTTGCTAGCCCCGATGTCTTGAAATATCATCTTGCCGTCTTCGGGGTATCCGTGTCCCATTACACCGACAGAACCCAAAGCTAAGCACTTCTACCATTGCAAGAAAGATAAATCTAGTAGGCCAAACCAAACTGATAATTCGAAGAGACTTGCAAAGATGACCAATCATACATAAAAGAATTCAGAGAAGATTCAAATATTATTCATAGATAGACTTGATCATAAACCCACAATTCATCGGTCTCAACAAACACACCACAAAAAGAAGATTACATCGAATAGATCTCCACAAGAGAGGGGGAGAACATTGTATTGAGATCCAAAAAGAGAGAAGAAGCCATCTAGCTACTAACTATGGACCCGTAGGTCTGAGGTAAACTACTCACACTTCATTGGAGGGGCTATGGTGTTGATGAATAAGCCCTCCGTGATCGATGCCCCCTTCGACGGAGCTCCGGAACAGGCCCCAAGATGGGATCTCGTGGATACAGAAAGTTACGGCGGTGGAATTAGGGTTTTGGCTCCGTATCTGATCGTTTGGGGGTACGTGGGTATATATAGGAGGAAGAAGTACGTCGGCGGAGCAACATGGGGCCCACGAGGGTGGAGGGCGCGCTTGGGGGGGGGGGTAGGCGCGTCCCCCTACCTCGTGGCCTCCTGTTACATGTCTTGACATAGGGTCCAAGTCTCCTGAGTTGTATTCGATGAGAAAATCACGTTCCTGAAGGTTTCATTCCGTTTGGACTCCGTTTGATATTACTTTTCTTCGAAACCCTAAAACAGGCAAAAAACAGCAATTCTGCGCTGGGCCTCCGGTTAATAGGTTGGTCCCAAAAATAATATAAAAGTGGATAATAAAGCCCAATAATGTCCAAAACAGTAGATAATATAGCATGGAGCAATAAAAAATTATAGATACGTTGGAGATGTATCAAGCATCCCCAAGCTTAATTCCTGCTCGTCCCCGAGTAGGTAAATGATAAAAAACAGAATTTTTGATGCGAAGTGCTACTTGGCATAATTTTAATGTAATTCTTCTTAATTGTGGTATGGATATTCAGATCCAAAAGATTCAAGACAAAAGTTCATATTGACATAAAAATGATAATACTTCAAGCATACTAACTAAGCAATTATGTCTTCTCAAAATAACATGGCCAAAGAAAGTTCATCCCTACAAAATCATATGGTTTAGTCATGTTTCATTTTTGTCACACAAGAATGCTATCATTATGCACAACCCCGATGACAAGCCAAGCAATTGTTTCATACTTTAGTAATCTCAAACCTATAAACTTTCACGCAATATATGAGCACGAGCCATGGACATAGCACTATAGGTGGAATAGAATATAATGAGGGGGGTTATGTGGAGAAGACAAAAAAGGAGGAAGTCTCACATCAACGAGGCTAATCAATGGGCTATGGAGATGCCCACCGATTGATGTTAATGCAATGAGTAGGGATTGCCATGCAACGGATGCACTAGAGCTATAAATGTATGAAAGCTCAACAAAAGAAACTAGTGGGTGTGCATCCAACTTGCTTGCTCACGAAGACCTAGGGCACTTGAGGAGGCCCATTGTTGGAATATACAAGCCAAGTTCTATAATGAAAAATTCCCACTAGTATATGAAAGTGATAACATGAGAGACTCTCTACTATGAAGATCATGGTGCTACTTTGAAGCACAAGTGTGGCAAAGGATAGTAACATTGTCCCTTCTCTCTCTTTCTCTCATTTTTTTTCTTTTTTTGGGCCTTTCCCTTTTCTTTTTTATGTCCTTTCTCTTTTTTTGTATTCCTCACTTGGGACAATGCTCTAGAAAATGATGGCCATCACACTTCTATTTATTTACAACTCAATGATTACAACTCGATACTAGAACAAAGATGACTCTATATGAATGCCTCCGGTGGTGTACCGGGATATGCAATGGACCAAGAATGACATGTATGAAAGAATTATGAACGGTGGCTTTGCCACAAATACTATGTCAACTACATGACCATGCTAAGCAATATGACAATGATGAATGTGTCATGATGAACGGAATGATGGAAAATTGCATGGCAATATATCTCGGAATGGCTATGGAAATGCAATAATAGGTAGGTATGGTGGCTGTTGTGTGGAAGATATAAGGAGGTTTATGTGTGAAAGATCATATCATATCACAGGGTTTGGATGCACCGGCGAAGTTTGCGCCAACTCTCAATGTGAGAAAGGGCAATGCACGGTACCGAAGAGGCTAGCAAGGATGGAAGGGTGAGAGTGCGTATAATCCATGGACTCAACATTAGTCATAAAGAACTCACATACTTATTGCAAATATCTACAAGTCATCAAAAACCTTGGTACTACGCGCATGCTCCTAGGGGGATAGATTGGTAGGAAAAGACCACCGCTCGTCCCCGACCGCCACTCATAAGGAAGACAATCAAATAACACCTCATGTTTCAAATTTGTTGCATAACGTTTACCATATGTGCATGCTACGGGACTTGCAAACCTCAACACAAGTATTTCTCAATTTCACAACTACTCAACTAGCATGACTTTGATATTATTACCTCCATGTTTCAAAACAATCATCAAGCATCAAACTTCTCTTAGTATTCAACACACTCATAAGAAAGTTTTATTATTAATCTTGCATACCAAGCATATTAGGATTTTAAGAAAATTACCATGCTATTAAGATTAACAAAAAAATTCTAAGTGAAGCATGAGAGATCAATAGTTTCTATAAAACAAATCCACCACCGTGCTCTAAAAGATATAAGTGAAGCACTAGAGCAAAATTATATAACTCAAAAGATATAAGCGAAGCACATAGAGTATTCTAACAAATTCCAACCATGTATGGCTCTCTCAAAAGGTGTGTACAGCAAGGATGATTGTGGTAAACTAACAAGCAAAGACTCAAATCATACAAGACGCTCCAAGCAAAACACATATCATGTGGCGAATAAAAATATAGCTCCAAGTAAATTTACCGATAGAAGTAGACGAAAGAGGGGATGCCTTCCTGGGCATCCCCAAGCTTTGGCTTTTAGGTGTCCTTAGATTACCTTGGGGGTGCCATGGGTATCCCCAATCTTAGGCTCTTGCCACTCCTTGTTCCATAATCCATCAAATCTTTACCCAAAACTTGAAAACTCCACAACACAAAACTTAAAGTAGAAAAACTCGTGAGCTCCGTTAGCGAAAGAAAACAAAATACCACTTCAAGGTACTGTAATGAACTCATTCTTTATTTATATGGGTGTTATACCTACTGTATTCCAACTTATCTATGGTTTACAAACTATTTTACGAGCCATAGATTCATCAAAATAAGCAAACAACACACGAAAACAGAATCAGTCAAAAACAGAACAGTCTGTAGTAATCTGTAGCTAGCGCAAGATCTGGAACCCCAAAAATTCTAAAATAAAAATTTCTGGACGTGAGTAATTTATTTATTAATCATCTTCAAAAATAATTAACTAAATAGAGCTTTCCAAATAAAAATGACAGCAGTTCTCGTGAGCGCTATAGTTTCTGTTTTTTACAGCAAGTTCAACAAGACTTTCCACAAGTCTTCCCAACGGTTCTACTTGGCACAAACACTAATTAAACACACAAAACACAACCAAAACAGAGGCTAGGTAAATTATTTATTGAATAACAGCAAGGATAAATATTGGGTTGTCTGCCAACAAGCGTTTTTCTTTAAAGCCTTATAGCTAGGCATAATATTTCAATGATGCTCACATGAAAGACAAGAATTGAAGCACAAAGAGAGCATCATAAAACATGTGACAAACACATATAAGTCTAACTTACTTCCTATGCATAGGCATATTATAGGCAAACAAATTATCAAGGCAAGCAAAAACTAGCATATGCAAGGAAGCGGAAAGAAACAATAGCAATCTCAACATAACGAGAGGTAATTTAGTAACATGAAAAATTCTATCAGCATATTTTCCTGTCATAATAATTACATGTAGGATCATAAGCAAATTCAACAAAATAGCTATCACACAAAATATTTTTAACATGATCCACATCCATGCAAAGTTGACACTCTTCCAAAATAGTGGGATTAACATTAACTAAAGTCATGATCTCTCCAGACCCACTTTTATCAAAAATTTCATAAGATTGAACATTCTCCAAATATGTGGGATCTAAAGTTGACACTCTTCCAAACCCACTTTCAATAATATTGCAAACACTATTATCAATCTCATATTCATCATGGGGCTTAAATAAATTTTCAAGATCAAAAGAAGAATCACCCCAGTCATGGTCATTACAACAAGTAGTAGACATAGCAAAACTAGCATCCCCAAGCTTAGGGTTTTGCATATTATTAGCACAATTGACATCAAGAGAATTCATAGTAAAATCATTGCAATCATGCTTTTTATTCAAAGATCTATCATGAATCACTCTATAAAGTACTTCATCACAATTTTCAGATTCACGAACTTCAAGCAAAACTTCATAAAGATAATCTAGTGCACAAAACTCAATAGCAATTGGTTCATCATAATTGGATCTCTTAAAAAGATTAGCAAGTGGATGTGGAACCATAGATCTTAGGTTCTCTGTTTAGTAATAAATAAACAACTATTCCAACCACACGAGCAAACAAAAAGCAAGCGGACAAAAAGAGGCAAATAGAGGGAGGATAGAGAGAGAGAGAGGGCAAATAAAACGACAAGGGTGAAGTGGGGGAGAGGAAAACGAGAGGCAAATGGCAAATAATGTAATGCGGGAGATAAGGGTATGTGATGGGTACTTGGTATGTTGACTTTTGCGTAGATCTCCCCAGCAACGGCGCCAGAAATCCTTCTTGCTACCTCTTTTAGCACTGCGTTGGTTTTCCCCGAAGAGGAAGGGATGACGCAGCAAAATAGCGTAAGTATTTCCCTCAATTTTTGAGAACCAAGGTATCAATCCAGTAGGAGGCTATGCGCGAGTCCCTCGCACCTGCACAAAACAAATAAATCCTCGCAACCAACGCAAATAGGGGTTGTCAATCCCTATAGGGCCACTTACGAGAGTGAGATATGATAGATATGATAAGATAATATTTTTGGTATTTTTATGATAAAGATGCAAAGTAAAATAAAGGCAAAGTAAATAACTAAGTAGTAGGAGATTGATATGATAAAGATAGACCCGGGGGCCATAGGTTTCACTAGTGGCTTCTCTCGAGAGCATAAGTATTCTATGGTGGGTGAACAAATTACTGTTGAGCAATTGACAGAATTGAGCATAGTTATGAGAATATCTAGGTATGATCATGTATATAGGCATCACGTCTGAGACAAGTAGACCGACTCCTGCCTGCATCTACTACTATTACTCCACTCATCGACCACTATCCAGCATGCATCTAGAGTATTAAGTTAAAAACAGAGTAATGCCTTAAGCAAGATGACATGATGTAGAGGGATAGACTCATGCAATATGAAGAAAACCCCATCTTGTTATCCTCGATGGCAACAATACAATACGTGCCTTGCTGCCCTTACTGTCACTGGTAAAGGACACCGCAAGATTGAACCCAAAGCTAAGAACTTCTCCCATTGCAAGAAATATCAAGCTAGTAGGCCAAACCAAATTGATAATTCGAAGAGACTTGCAAAGATAACCAATCATACATAAAAGAATTGAAGAAGATTCAAATATTATTCATAGATAGACTTGATCATAAACCCACAATTCATCGGTCTCAACAAACACACCGCAAAAAGAAGATTACATCGAATAGATCTCGACAAGAGAGTGGGAGAACATTGTATTGAGATCCAAAAAGAGAGAAGAAGCCATCTAGCTACTAACTATGGACCCGTAGGTCTGAGGTAAACTACTCACACTTCATCGAAGGGGCTATGGTGTTGATGAAGAAGCCCTCTGTGATCGATGCCCCCTCCGGCGGAGCTCCGGAACAGGCCCGAGATAGGATCTCGTGGATACAGAAAGTTATGGCGGTGGAATTAGGGTTTTGGCTCCGTATCGGTGGAGCAACAGGGGGGCCACGAGGGTGGAGGGCGCGTCTGGGGGGGGGGGTAGGCGCGCCCCCTACCTCGTGGCCTCCTATTACGTGTCTTGATGTAGGGTCCAAGTCTCCTGAGTTGTATTCGATGAGAAAATCACGTTCCTGAAGGTTTCATTCCGTTTGGACTCCATTTGATATTCCTTTTCTTCGAAACCCTAAAACAGGCAAAAAAATAGCAATTCTGGGCTGGGCTTCTGGTTAATAGGTTAGTCCCAGAAATAATATAAATGTGGATAATAAAGCCCAATAATGTCCAAAATAGTAGATAATATAGCATGGAGCAATCAAAAATTATAGATACGTTGGAGACGTATCAATCTACACTCTAAAATATGCCCATTTGAAATTTGTAAAAAGATAAATATTGTTGATGACAGTACGACGACAAAAAAGAAGCATATTCCTTGTCCTAAGGGAAGATAACAACACGGTTGTGTTGGTCTAAAACGGTGTGAGGATGAGATTGCAATATGGAAAGTACGCCGGACGAGCTACGTTTTGTGCAAAGAACTATGGAAGATCCACATGCAGCGACGTGGGAAGACGGGCAGTGGAGCAAGGCCGGAGGGGATACCTGGAGGTTGTCGGGATGTAACTAGGTGAGTGGCGGCGGGTGGAATCTGCCCATACTGCGGCAGCGAGCAGGTGGCGTAGGCCCTACCGCGCCGGAGCTTGGTCAGAGAGAACGGCGTGTACCGCAGATCGGGACGTGCTGCCTCGGCGCCGTCGAACGGAGAAACTATGCACACCCTCCCTTTCCGCTGGCGGACGGGATGCGTCCGGATCAGTGACCAACGGTGAGAGAGAGAGAGAGGCCACCGCAACCTTGTGTGAGATTCTCTGAAGAGAGACAAACCAGGCAGGGAGGCTCCATTGTATATTGTCAAGCGGACTGCCTTTTTCTCCATAAAAATCATTTTATATTCTGTGTACGTGCCATTGAGTGGTATAACTTTATTTAAAAATAACACGCCAATGCATCAAGTCAAACTTTGTTTCATGCACGCGTGGTACACGACCTCCGTAGGTAAACAACAGCTGCACATGTTCAAATTAGCACGTGGACTGCCATTTCATACAGAAATGAGCTCCACCGTGTACCCGCGCGGGTGTGGCTGGGCACGAAGCGTGAGTACGTGCACGGTAACCTATTCTCTTGTATACGTACACCACCTACGTGGGGTTGTGTGAGAGAGATACAAATGTAGAGAGATATAGTGTGTGGGTTCGTGAGAGTTTTTTTGGGGGCGGGGGGCCAATCAAAAATGTAACATATGGAATGTGTGTGAAATAGAGTCCTGGATATATCATATATATAGAGGGGGCGATCCACAAGAAGAGAGTGGAGGTATCATCGACTTGAGGTGTCCATAGAATCGAAGAGGGGGATGATGTGTGTGTGTGTGTGTGTGTGTGCGCATGCGGTCGATAAAGACTGCCATCGAATTTGTGTGTGCCCACGTCAAAGATATAGAGTGGCTGGCCTACTAGAACGAGAGAGGGGACATGTGCAGTTTGTCTCTATGGCATGGATACCTACCCACATCGCTCGACTATCGGTGTGTGGTGTGGGGGAGGGAGGCCTAATTAACAATAGAGGTACAATGGCTGGTATATGTGTGGAGGAGGAGAGAGGCCTACCTCATGTATTAAGGGAGATCGATCTACCTCATGTACTAAGGGAGATCGATCGGCATCCATGCATATGTGTAGGAGAGGAATAACGTTGGGAGAGAGACAGAGCTAGAGTGTTGGAGGGGGTGGTAGTGGAGTTGCTTCTAACAAATGGTGGGATAGGCTTGCTAGACAACCGGAGGGCACACCTGCAATATCAATAAGAGAGGGGATGGTTGCTTGTCTGTGCACGTGCGTGTGAGAGATGAGTCAGGAGGCATGCACGAATGATGAGGGGGACGATATGGCTGTGGTAAGCAGACATAACTACGTAGGAAGATCAATCGTCCTTTGTCAGAGAAAGGAGAGACATAACTTCTGAGGTACATGGATCGATGGGGGCGGTGAATAGTTAAAGTCAACCTAGTTATATGTTGGGAGATTGATCGGTATACATGCATGTGTGTGTTAGAAGCAAATGAGGCACGGGGAGAAGGATAGAGAGAGAGGGATGCATCTAGGAGGTGGTGCGCAAGTCATACTATATCGAGGGGGAAGGAGTGTGCGAGTACGAGATCGATGAAAAGAGCGGTGGGAGTGAGGCATGGATGGTGATAAGAGAAGAGGGGAAGCTTGTGTTTGTGCTAGGCACACCTGGCTAGAGAGGCATATCGATCGATGTGTGCCGTAAAGAAGAAGCTGGGGGGGCCTACACACACCGTGGGTGAACGACCTAAAGTGAAAAGCTGAATTGGCACGATGGAGCTAGAGAATGCTAAGGGAGGGTGAGAGGGATGCGGGCGTGTGCATGCACGAGAGAAAGTTAGCGCTAGCTAGCTACAAAGAAAAGAGGATTGTGTGGGTGTAAAAGACGAATATAGATCATACTTCATTATAAAAAGCGAATTCGGATATTTGAAGAATTCATCATAGTGTTTTAAACCAACGCATGTGTGAATATATATAACGGTGATACACATCGTATGGTTATGAACATGTTATACTACATATAATATATTTTATCTCTACTCTTATAAAAAAAGGAGTTGTTGATGATAGTGTGCCTGCCATTCTGCAATATAGGCCGTCCGATTTATATCTGACGGATAGGAAGGAAACTATGGCAATTTTGAAAAAAGATACCCACACCCCTCTCCATATTTGCAAATTAGGCCTCCCCTTGATCATGTTGGTGTTCGGTGGAACGCATGGGCATCTTGCTAGTACTACGTATAATATATAGAACATTGATCATAATTTGGGCTAATGTGTGGCGTTTGCAGCTCAGGTCTAAATACTTGTCATAATGTAGGGGGCGGGGCACTATACTATGTGTGATAAACATGGTGTACACATATGGAACATGGTTTATAGTTAGTACATCAAATGTACTATTATTTGGAATCAACATCAAGTGTATTCAAAAAATAGAATTCGACTTCATGTAGTACACATAGTTCATATCTATCTCTATAGTAATCATGTGGTGTGTTATTAAGGTAATGCACGAATGATGGTTGAAGTTGGCAACAATCATGATTGTAGATTCTTATTGAAATAGAGAAACGAATTCAAATTCAGTTCGAATTGCAGCGGTAGTATAGACATTTGGAATGCACTAAAATGTTGGTATGAGTAGGTTACATGCATTATACAGTAAGCGAAAAAATTTAATTGGACATAACATGGATTCATACTCCCTCCTTCCATCTATATATGGCGTAATGCGTTTTTTAAGACCGCATTTGACTATTGACAAGATTAATAGTACATGACAAGCACGATGTGAAAAATATATCATTGAAAGAACCTTTCACAGAAGAATTTAACGGTGTGCTTTGTGTAAGTTGCATCTCATATATTATTACTCTAATATTTGGTCAAAGTTAGCATCAAAAAATGCATTAGGCCCTATATAGATGGAAGGAGGGAGTAGCTTTGAATAGCATTTTTATAGTAAAACGGGGCAAGACTCTTTGTGTGGTGTGAATATTTTTATTTTTTTGTTTTATTTTTGGTTGAGGGAAGTGCGAATTGATTTGGTACGTACAAGTACAATATTACACATTAGGCTTCTCCCTAAAATTCAACCCGCGCCTTGTTATATCCCGAAAATTCAGATATCGTGCTCCAAAACTGGCGCCTTCACAACCCGCGCCTTGCTATCCTGAAATTACAACACGCGCGAAAACTCCCGCCAGCTGTCAAATCCCGACACGCAAAATCCCCCTTCTAACCCTGAGCCGAAAGGGCCGCTAGTTCAAATCGGCGGGGGTACTTTTGTAACACACCCTAAATTTTGGACAAGCGCGTCCCTAAGTCATGGTTCACCCCCTCCCATCGCCTCCTTTTTGTCATTTGAAATCCCAGGCCGCCATAACCTCTCCGCTCCAGCCGCGAAACCCCACCCTCCTCCGTGCGCCACCTCATCGCTGCCCAGCCGGAGCCTCTGCCCCGACGACGTCGTCCACTGCAACAGCTCGACGTCCCTCATCCACCTCCCCGGATGAGGATCCATCATCCATCTCATCGTCCCATCGGTTCAGCCGCCCTGTCCTCCACCTCCAGGGAACTGCTCCGACGATCGCCTCGTTTATCGCGGCTGCTCCATCTCCACAGCGCCGCCTTAACCTGCTCCACTGGAACCGCAGCATCCTCACCGATTCCTCGGACGAAGCTGAGGCCTACTCCGCGCCACCAAAGAGGTTGTACACTCATCGCATCGCACCTTCTCCTTAGCTTGACCTCCCGGCACCGACGGTGCTCCATCCCGCACCCCCATGGAGCGGCTACCTTGAAGCCGGCGCCGTGGGCGACATCTCCACACGACGGCTCTCCCCCAGTGCGAGGCCCCTTTGGCGACGGCGTCCATATCAGTCGGATCTGCTGCTGCTGCTCCGGCTCTCCCTCACTCGCTCATGCTGCTGCTGCTCCATCTCTCGCTCGATTGCTCGCTCGCCCAGCTATTGCTGCTCCGGTTCTCGCTCGCTCGCGCTTCTGCTGCTCTCCCCCTCGCTCGTGCTGCTTCTCAGCTCCGATTTAGCTACACTTCACTCGACTGAATCGACTTTTGGGTCAGTCGATTTTCTGAGGGTGGGGGGCTTACCGGAGTTAAGGAAGAACCACCCGCAGCGGGGACGGGGGCTCGCTGGAGAGGTACCCCACTATCTATCTAAGGGTTCAGGGTGGGGGCGGGGGGCCTATAGGGCTGGCCGGGGCGACGGCGGACCGGTGGTGGGGAGTTGTTTCGGGGCGGCTAGGCGGCGCTGGGGCCGGTGGTGGCTGGCGGCTCAGGGGGGTGCATGTTGAAGATGAACTGTAGGCCCTTCCTAAACTACATGTCAAGTGCCTCTTTGCTACCAATGCGTTTAGTTTCGACAGTAACATTCAGATTCCATACTAAATTTCAGTTTCGACAGTTAAGTTTAGAGTCAACAGTTTTTACCTCATCTGTTGTAGTCAGGTGGTTTTTGGTGATGTAAATTTTACATCCATTTTACATCCTCTATTGGAGATGCTATTAGAATCCCACTTGAGATTGACGATATTTGTCTTGTGCTGCTTAAGCCTTGACGTCTTACGGCTCACCGGGGCTGCTGCAACGACAAAATGATCCATCACAACAGAGCAGTGCCCTGGACGCCGTCTACATATTCCCCAGATCTTCCTCCACACCTTCGACAGCCACCTTTGCCTCAACTGCTTCAGCGACCAACCAATGATGTTGGGGTCGACATGGCTACTGCAAAGAGGTTGTACACTTGTTGCATCACTTATTATTATACATTGATGTTGATCCATTAGGGTTATTTTGGTTCAACGGAAAAACATAGCAATAGGGAATTTTCCAATGGCACTCTACTATTCAATTATTCATGCATTTTGTTGAAAGGAATGAAGCAAAACATCCACCTGGACCTACTTTTCAAAATCCTATGCATGAAAAAAAGACCAAGTGCATTAGTGGCAGAATAACATTCTAACTGTACACGCTTTCATATGGTTTCACTTTATTTTGGCCATGTTTCTTTGCATTCCTCTGCTCTTCCAATTCCTGTAACCAAACACTCAAGTTAACAGAAATCATGTGTTTACAAATGCTCTGTTTACCATGTGCATTCCTATCTTATTCCGGTGTTTTCCCTATCCCTGCATTTTTAGAATCATGCAAGCCAAATGAGCCCTTATAGAATTACTTCAGTTATAGGTAGGTGTCGAAGGGAACTTTGTGTGGTTTGTCCTGCTCCTGCCGCGACGTCGTCCACCTCAACTGAGTTGCTCCATCGACAGAAACATCCACCAAACCAGACATCACGACTCCTGACCGTCTTTCGCCACCTCATATCTCCTTCCCTGCCACCGGCACCCACCGCAACTGCATCACCATCATCGACTCAGCAGATGAACCTGAGGAGTACACGGGTCCACAACAGAGGTCGCACTCTTTTGTTTCTACTTATGTTATGCATTGCTTAAAATTACCTGCTACTTTATCATCCTGTTCACCTCTTGGACTCCAAGTCAGGTCGAAATTAATGTTCAAACTTGAGTTCTAAATAAGTTGTGGGGCACATATCGAGGAAGCAATGAATAGTATCTTTGTCTAATATCTAGTTCACCTAGGGTATGCCTATGTTGTTCACCTTGGGTGGGAAACAAATAGTAAAGCACTCATCATCTGTATTTTTATTAAATTAAAGCAATCATTAGCCTGCTATCATTATTTTTGGATCGATCCACTGGTTGTTACCATCACTCTAAATTTCTGCATGCTCTCCTTACATAATCTCACCATATTTTTTTTGTATGCATGTCAGATATTGTACACAGTCATGCTGAACATGTAAAGAAAAAGAGAAGATTTTTGCGCGGCAATACAATGTCATGCAGACATTGCTCCATGGTGGGTTCAATGGCAAACCCTCCCCACCCCTCTCCAGATTGTAATCCAGAGGAAGATATTTGTTCTAAGGCGGATTCAGACGCCGCTGACCACTCCTATTTACCCCAAGGTGTTTGCTCTACCTTGGCATGATGATGTTAGTCATATCATGCATATGTTGCCTTGAAGCGCCTACTTTTGACATCATATATGTCATCTGCTTAGTTTAGACATGTTCTATAATGCCACCTGTTTAGTTTCTATATCATATGGGAATTATGCAGTCTAATGTCTTTAAGCCAGCCGTAATATACGTGAAATGTGCAATGCCATCCTGTTTAACCAGGCATCATATATTTGAATGATATCTTGCTCATCCTTTTCTTCATTACATTTCCATTTGTCGACAATGTTTGTACATTAAACTACTCTTCCTGTGAATCAGCCATTTGGGTGGGAGATTGAAAAATCTGGAGTTAAAACAAGGCCTTCAGAGCAGACGGTGCTACATGTCGAAGCAGATCTCTTGTTGGTTCCTGATAGCTCCTCAGAGATGGATTCAGAGACAGATGACCAGTCCTATTCCCCCACCGAGGTGTATGCTCTAACTTGGCACGGTTATACTGCTCATATCATGCATATGGTGTCTTGCATTGCATAGTTTAGACATGATATACACAATATTCAACACCATGTTCTTACTTCAAACATAAAATATCTAAGGGACAATTGGATTTTTACCCCTAGTTGGTTCCTACCCACGGGTTTTGCCCATACTTTTCGAGCTTGCTCAGTTTTTCCCTTACTTTTTCCGTCGTGGCCCCTTGAATGCCCTTTGATCGTTTGACCAAAACTTTGAAAATTCATAACTAATTCATATGAACTCAGAAAAATGCAAATAAGCTATCAAAATGTTCAGATAAACATTACCTTTATGCGCATATCATTTGCATTCAGGACAAAAGCACCCTTTGTATTACCTGAGGTAATTAATGTTACTAACATTATTAAAAATAAAAAGGTATAAACAATATTTTTTCATGAATAAAAATAACATGCAAATGTACGTGATGTTTTCTGAACATCTAGTATCTTATTTGCATTTTACTCAGCTCGTATCATCTTGTTAAGAATGTTCTAACGACTTTGACCATTATTTGGAAACTTCATAACAAATTGATACAAACTCAGAAAACTATAAATAAGATATCAGGATGTTCAGAAAACATCACCTACATTTGCATGTAATTTTTGTTCACGAAAAAATATTGTTTATACCTTTTTATTTTTAATAATGTTAATAACATTAATTACCTCAGGCAGTTTAAAGGGTGCTTTTGTCCTGAATGCAAATGGTATGCACATGAAGGTAATGTTTATCCGAACATTTTGATATCTTATGTGCATTTTTATGAGTTCATATGAATTAGTTATGAATTTTCGAAGTTTTGGTCAAACGGATAAAGGGCATTCGAGGGACCTCGACAGAAAAAGTACGGGCAAAACTGAGCAAACTTGAAAAGTAAGGGCAAACCCCGTGGGTAGGAACCAACTAGGGGTAAAAATGTAATTGTCCCAATATCTAATGCCCTCTGTTTAGCATATAAATCACATATGTGAATTAAATGATGCGATCTTGATTACTTAGATAACATGTAGGTGAATTATGTCATGCAGTCCTGTTTAGTTATTCATCATATCTTTGAATTATGTTATGCTATGCTATCCAGTTTAGATAGACATCATATAGGTGAAATTATGTCATGCTATCCGTTTTAGTTAAACAATATACATGTCAACTATTTCATGCCCTCTTTTTTCCACACTATCCATTGCATCTGTCTCTCATACAATGTCTGTACATTCAACTATGTTTTCTGTTTATCAGCCATTTGAATTGGAGCGGGTGATGCTTGCATCTAGCGGACTAAAAACATGATCTTCAAATAAAATAGTGCTACCTCTTGGTGGAGATAGCACCCCGGTTGTACATACACGAGAACCAGCCCTACCACACATAACCCAAACTCTCGTAGATTGTAACCCTACTGCGATGGACAGAGAACCAGCTAAAACAGTGCTACCTCTTGGTGGAGATAGCACACCGGTGGTACAGGCACGAGAACCAGCCCTACCACACATAACCCAAACTCTAGCAGATTGTAACCCTACTGCGATGGACAGAGAACCAGCTAAAACAGTGCTACCTCTTGGTGGAGATAGCACCCCGGTTGTACATGCACGAGAACCAGCCCTACCACACATAACCCAAACTCTCATAGATTGTACCCCTACTGCGATGGACAGAGAACCAACTTCACCCAATCTAACCCCAACCCCAGCAGATAGTAACCCAGTTCCTGTTGACACATCACCATCTCCACCATAGAGCTCCCAAACAAGAGCAGTTAGTAAGGCAGCTCCAGTGCCCAAATGGTCAGTACTACCATGGTGCACCCCAACTCCACCTGTTAGTACGCCTGTTCCTGTGGAGGAAGCACAACCAGCTAGTCGTAGTTTAGCATCTATCGCATTTGATGTTGTTATATCGTATGTGCGTATCTTCCCATCTTGGAAATATTATACTGAAGATGAAGGGAAATGCCAGTTGCAGGTGTTTGTCCAGGAGTTATGTGTAAGCAATGTTATTCATGGCAATTACTTTGCTTTGTCCCATACGTCCTACCTCCATGATGGTTATAATACAGCAAATTTTCCCATTTTTCTCTATAGAGAAGGACTGATTTGGAAACTCAGGATGAGGTAACCTATGCTAGTACCTCTGCTGTCTTCAAGAATGCTTGGTGGCAGTATCAGAATTACCTGAATAAAACATACTTCACCGACAAAGAAACTCATCAAATTCCCTTACGTTCTCCTGAGACACATTTACTGGACAATGACTGGGAACGCCTTGTTCTCTACTGGTCCCAAACCAAGAATGTGGTAAGGTCTATGAGCTCATTTTCTATTTTTAAGTACTATATTCTTGCATCTTACTGTACTCTATTCATGTAGAACAATTGCCTAACCCTGAAGAACAACTGTTCTAATTTAAGATTCCATTGATATCATAGTTCAAAAAGCGCTAGGCGTTAATTGTGCGTTTTGCCATCGCCTTGCGCTTTACTGTCCAAAGCGCATGCTTATGCGCAGTTATGCATAGATTAAGTGTAGTTATGTGCAATGCATTTCGCCAACGCCTAGAGCCTAGGCGCGCTTAAGCGCGCCTTTTTTAACTATGATTGCTATCGTGCATACTGCTTTGCTCTTGTATCACTGTATTTACTCATACAAACTTATTTTTAAATTGAAGGATCCAATCGAAACTCCAATGGCACAGCAGGTATCTTCACGCATGCTTCTTTAACATGCTTGGTCTTATCAATAGCTCTGTTAATTTCAATTTCAATTGTGTATACAGTTGACTTCTCATATCATGCACATTACTAGCATCACAATGGAGTCAATCATGTTGTCGTACATGTAGACCCATGGTACCCATCTGAAATCTTGTTGTGCTGTGTAGTTTCCCACGCTTTGTATTCTTTCATTGCTGCTTTGTCTTGAACTGATATGATTTGGACCGTGTCTCTATTTTGATTTGGCAAGACAATGAAGTGACCATTGGACATAGATATATGTTTGTTTGATGCTTTTATTATGTACTAGTTAATTGGCAATAGAAGACTTGGTAGTTTAATCCCGTCCACCTTACTAATGAAGTGGTTCACCGAAATGAGTTTCATATACTAGTACATGCTAAACCTGTTATGTGTCTGCTTGTTTCTTCTTTTAGAATGTTGACAGAATATTGGGGAAGAGTGCCTTATTAAGCAATGGTAAAGGAAGTAATGCAGATAAGGTTCGGGATAGTGACACATCCTTGTTGGTCTCCAACAAAGCTGATAAAACAGCTAAGGAAGACTATCTCGAAGACAGTGGGACAACCCCAAAGTCCTGTCTTGATTTAGTGTTCGAGTTACTGGCCACTACCGCATGCACAAGCTATTCAAACTAACTGTCTAAATCAGTTCAGTTTCTTGAGTCTCAACTACAAGATGAAAGACATCGATCAGCTGTGCTACAACAAGAAGCGAAAGGACTGCGGAAGTCCCTGGAGCATTTAGATGCATACTTTCTGGTGCAACAGCAAGCGTTGGAGGATTTTAGCGCCAAACAGGACAAAGCTAATAAGCTTGCTAAGCTTATTGCCAGCATGGTGGATACCACATTTCTTGAGCTCTTCTAAGTTGTTTCAGCTATGCTCTTGTTTTGCTGCCTGGTTTATTTGCACTGGTGGCCAATTTTGATGGCCAGTGTATGTAATATGCTGCTTTGTTCCCTATATTTGCACTGGTGGCGAACATTGATGCCCAGTGGATGTAATATGTGTAATAGCGGTAATAGGCTAGCGTTAATTGCTTGCTTATTTATTTCCTTATTGTCTTCTTTAGTTGTTTGCTTGTAGTCACCATAGTTCTTTTTCTGTGTTTTTCTAGTGGCCACAATAAGCTATTTTTGGAAACTAGGCCAAAATAATCATGGCAACACACGGACTGTTGTAACCATGGGCCTCCTGCAGACCGTATGATCCATGGGCCTTCTACGGGTCATAGGATTCATTGGCCTTCTATACGGGCCGTAGGATCCATGGGCCTTCTACGGGCCGTAGGATCCATGGGCCTTTTATGGGCCATAGGATCCATGGGCCTTCTACGGGGCGTATCATCATTTCGCCAATCATGGGCCATACTATTCGTGGACAATAACGGGTCGTTACTAGGCCGTATTTGATAACTCTATGAAAACAGCCCAACGGGTTTTTTTGACATGAAAACGGCCCAATGTATTAACGAGCCACAAACAGGCCGACTGTAACCACGGGCTGAATTTGGCCCACAAGCAGAAAATGACGGTAGCAGACCGTAAGTAATCGAATGCTGTAAATGAGCTCAAGAATAAATGGGTCCTGAGAAGGCCAAAATATAACATGGGCTGGAAACGGCCCAACGGAATAATGGGCCGTTAATGGGTATAAAGTGATACACTATTCATTACGGGCCAGTTTTACCACGGGCCATTAATGGGTTACTAAGGGCCTCATATGGGCTGAAAGACGTCATGGGCCATACATGGGCCGGAAGTTAAAATGGGCTGCAATTATATTGGATGGCCCAGATAACGCTACTGGGCCTAATTCGGATAGGCCGTAAACGGGCCCTGGGATAGCGGGCTGTAAATGGGCTATATGCGAACTAGTCGTTAACAGGCTTGTCGTGGGCTGGCCCGCCACGTTTTGACCAAGTCAAATGGGCCGGCCTATTCACAGGAATGGGACTCTATTGGGCCGTGCCACGTGACAATGTATCATAGGTGCTTTGGGTCCAATGAGTGGATGGCATTTGTCCCAACGGTGAGCCAACACGTGTTTCCTCCAGCCAATGATGATTTTACACGTGGAAAATCCCCATTGGTCGGGGCTGTTAATGGGTTATCGGATCAAAAACTGGACCCGATAGCTTAACGCCGTTCCGTTACGGTGGATGCCATGTGTCGGTCACCCTTGACGAAAGCACTTCTGTGACGCGCGATTTATCGTCATGGAAGTGGACACTTCCGTGATGATAATTTTGGTAATGTCATGGAACACTTCTACGACAGCACAGCTATGACTATCTCGATTCTGTCATAAATTTGTCATGGATGTACATGCATGACAGAAAACGTGACCTACTGAGACAAAGACGTATCATCAGGAAGTGTATTTTTTGTAGTGTGAGCTTTGGGTTTTAGTGTTGAGTTACTAAGGTGATGATGCTCAAGAAAATTCAGCTCGAAAATATCATGGAATAATGCACTTGCTGTACAAACTACATTTTTAGGTCAGAATGCAAATGAATTTTCCTAGCAAAATTGGGCCACACGACCACTTGATATTTTTGCATAGGATGATGAGGCACTATCCAAAGGGTGTGTGTGGTAATTTTCTCAGATTTTGTGGGCAAGAAAAAGAGGGATTGCTTTGGAGGGAAAGTGAATATGTTCCATTTTCAGGGTGAGAATGAATATTTTCCTTGGAAGAAATTTTTTCCAAAGCAATGTGAGGGTGAATGAGAGGTCAAGAGAGGTTGTGGGAGGTGATAGGAGCCACTTGGGTGAAATTCAAAATAATGCCCAGGTGTTTAGTCCAAATGAATTAACTCAAAATCCAAATAAAAGCAAAAGGCAAGGGAAACTCATGATGGCAAAAACCAGGGTGTCACAAACCTCCCCCACTTAAGATGAATCTCGTCCTCAAGATTCGGTTGCTTGGGAAAACAATTCTGGGTAAGACGCTCTCATAAAGTCCTCTCTATCCCAGGTTATTTTTTCCTCGGTGTGATGCTCCCATTGTACCTTATAAAAATTTATCACCTTACTCCGAGTGACTGTTTCCATTTCTTCCAATATTGGGAATAGTTTCTCCTCATACGTTAAATCCTTAGCAAGCTCTATCTCTGCCATATCAGTCCTTTTCTCGGGTGGCGAGATACACATTCTCAACTGTGAGACATGAAACACAAGGTGCACTTCTGACAATTCCGGTGGTAGTTCCAACTGGTAAGCCACAGTACCAACTCTGGATATAACTGGGAATGGGCCAATGTATCTGGGTGCAAGTTTTCCTCGGGTCTGGAACCTCTTGACTCCTTTCATGGGTGTGACTCACAGGTAAACATACTCTTTGAGTTCAAAACTGATCTCTCGGTGCTTGGAATCATAGCAGCTCTTTTGTTGGGACTTGGCCACTTGTAGTCTATCTCGGATCACTTTGACTTGTTTTTCAGCCTCCATCATTAAGTCGGTTCCGAAAATGCGGCTATCTCTGGTTTGAGACCAGTTTAGCAGGGTGCGGCACTTACGGCCATACAGAGTTTCATAGGGTGACATCTTGAGACTGGTCTGGAAACTGTTGTTGTATGAGAACTCTGCATAAGGTACACAATCTTCCCACTTGGGTACTTGGGCTAAAGCACATGCTCAGAGCATATCTTCGAGTATTTGATTTACTTGCTCAGTCTTCCCGTCTGCCTGAGGATGATAGGCGGTGTTGTACTTTAGTTCAGTCCCCAAAGCTTGATGGAGACGTGACCAGAATGCTGAGGTAAAGAGAGAACCTCGGTCAGAAGTGATAGCCTTTGGTACTAAATGTAAACTGACTATCCTGGACACATATAGCTGTCCGAGTTGATTGGCTCGGTAGGTGGTCCAGATGGGAATAAAGAGCTACCTTTGTCAGCATATCCACCACAACCCATACTGCATCATTGACGCGCTGAGTCTTTGGCAGGCATGTGATGAAATCCATATAGACATCGTCCCACATCCATTGTGGAACTGGTAAAGGTTGGAGAAGTCCGGCGGGTTTCTGATGTTCCGCCTTCACCTTATTACAGATGTCACAACAAGCAACAAAATATGCAATGTCCTTCTTCATTCCATCCCACCAAAATATTTCCCGTAGGTCTTCGTACATCTTGGTACCTCCTGGGAGAATCGAGTACAAATATTCGTGTGCTACGGCCGAGATCCTCCTTCTCAGGTTTGCTTGCTCAGGTACGCAAATCCGACCTCGAAACCTTAGAGTACCTTGCTCATCTTTTGAGAAATCCTGGGTCTTGCCTTCTTGCATACGCTTGCCATGGTGTTGCAGGACGGCATCATCTAGTTGGGCCATGCGGATTTTTTCCTCGATTGTACGGGTGACTTCCAATATATTGGGGAGGTCAGCCTCACTGATAACCAGGTTAAGTTGAGCGATCTCTTCTTGGAGTTCGGGAGGCAAGGACTCTAGCAGGGCGTTCAGGTTGGCAGGCTTGCGACTAAGGGCATCGGCAAGCACATTGGCCTTACCGGGATGGTAGTTTATTCCAAGATCATAATCCTTGACCAATTCCAGCCATCTTCTCTGTCAGAGATTCAAGTCCAGTTGGGTGAATATATACTAGAGACTCTTGTGGTCAGTAAATATCTGACATCTTTTGCCAATGAGGTAGTGCATCCAAATTTTCAACACGTGCACAACTGCGGCCAATTCCAAATCATGGCTCGGGTAGTTCCCTTCGTGAGGTCGTAGATGTCTAGAGGCGTAGGCTACAACCTTGCCATCTTGCATGAGCACACATGCAATACCTCTCCAGGATGCTTCACAATATACATCAAAGCTGCAATAGATGTCTGGGAGGGTCAACATAGGTGCTGATGTCAATTGGGTCTTCAACTCATTGAAACTTTTCTCAAAGTCATCAGACCATACAAATTTCTTATCCTTCTTGAGGATTTCTGTCATGGGCTTGGCATCTTAGAGAAGCCTTCAATGAATCGACGGTAATATCCGGCTAATCCCAGAAAACTTTGGATCTCAGTCACTGTCGTAGGTGCTGTCCAATCATGCACATAATTTACTTTGCTTGCATCCATGGCCATGCCTTCTCCCAAAAGAACATGCCCCAAAAATCCGACTTGCTTGAGCCAAAATTCACATTTGCAGAATTTCGCATATAGTTGATGGTCACGGAGTCTTTTCAAGACTGCTCTGAGATGTCCCTTGTGCTCTTCTTCACCTTTCGAGTATATGAGGATGTCATCAATGAAGACAACCACAAACTTATCCAAAAAGTCCATGAATACTTTATTCATCATGTGCATGAAGAAAGTAGGGGCATTGGTGAGATCGAAAGACATGACCGTATATTCATAAAGACTGTATCGAGTGGTGAACATGGTCTTAGGAATATCCTCATTCCAGATTTTGAGCTGGTGATATCCGGTCCTCAAATCAATCTTGGAGAATACTTTTGCCCCACTGAGTTGGTCAAACAAATCATCAATCCTCGGAAGTGGGTATTTGTTCTTGATAGTGATATCATTCAACTGACGGTAATCCACACACATCCAAAGACTGCCGTCTTTCTTGTCCATGAAGATTGCGGGTGATCCCCATGGTGAAGAGCTTGGACGAATGTATCCTTTATGAAGCATCTCATCAAGCTATTTCTTTCATTCCACTAATTTGTATGAAGGCATCCGGTAATACTTCTGGTATAACGGTGCGGTCCCGGGCACAAGGTGAATTGCAAACTCAAGCTCTTGGTCTGGCGGCATTCCTAGTTGTTCCTCGCGAAATACATCTGGAAACTCACTGACCATAGGAATTAGATCCAATTCTTCAACTATAGCTACGCAGACAATTAATTTCTTGGGCATTGAGGGAGTCCTGGATTAGGGGGTCTCCAGACAGCCGGACTATATCCTTTGGCCGGACTGTTGGACTATGAAGATACAAGATTGAAGACTTTGTCCCCTGTCCGGATGGGACTCTACTTGGCGTGGAAGGCAAGCTAGGCAATACGGATATGTATATCTCCTCCCTTGTAACCGACCTTGTGTAACCCTAGCCCCCTCCGGTGTCTATATAAACTGGAGGGTTTAGTCCGTAGGACAATATACAATCATACCTTAGGCTAGCTTCTAGGGTTTGGCCTCTATGATCTCGTGGTAGATAAACTCTTGTAATACTCATATCATCAAACACAATCAAGTAGGACGTAGGGTATTACCTCCATCAAGAGGTCCCGAACATGGGTAAACATCGTGTCCCCTGCTTCCTCTTACCATCCGCCTTAGACGCACAGTTCGGGACCCCCTACCCGAGATCCCCCAGTTTTGACACCGACAGTGGTGCTTTCATTGAGAGTTCCACTGCGTCGTCATCGTAAAGGGGGATGGCTCGTCTCGTTGTCAAAAACAACATCACTTCTGGGGGAGCCCTGGCTGTAGGCCAAACTCTCCGACTAGGCGGCTTCGTCATGACCGCCCGCTCGGCCGCTGCGCCAACGATGACTTCTCGGTTCATCGAAAACTGCCTCCACATCGGCTCAAAATTCGCCGAGCAGATGGATCCAATGGAGCTCTCTTCTTTGAATGAGCTCTTGGATCGCATCGCCGCTCTGGGAGTCGCTAAGGACTACGATCGGATCGGGCTTAAACCCGACCAAAGGGAGATTAACTCTCCGCCGGTCACCCATCAAATAGCAGTGGTGGAGGAACAATGCGGCGTTTCTCCCTCTATCCCGAGGACGAACTTTGTCTGGATTCCTGAGCTCTCCGAGCTGGATACTCGCTCATGGGAGGACATATCCCTAACCCT
This sequence comes from Triticum monococcum, assembly GCA_034509565.1. Taxonomy (NCBI): domain Eukaryota; kingdom Viridiplantae; phylum Streptophyta; class Magnoliopsida; order Poales; family Poaceae; genus Triticum; species Triticum monococcum. The sequence continues at coordinate 75,107,418 of CM067843.1, forward strand.
GAACATGGAATCAGCTCACATACCGAACCCGCGGAGCAACATCCCGGAGTCCGAACTTCCAAGATCGGAAACTCCCCCGCCCCGAGATCTCAGATTGGGTCAAGGTCTGGACTTAAATCCACCCACCCACCCAGATACAAATGATCTTTCCCACATTAGGAAAGCGTCCCAAGAAACAGTACATCACTATTGGGCTAGATTCCTCCTTGTAATTAACAAGGTCAAGGACTGTCGTGAGGAATATGCAATTTCGTTCTTTTGTAACAATTGCACGGACAAGGGGATCCTCAACTCCATAAGTCGCGGCGACATTACACACTTCGCCGACTTGGCGGCCATAGTACGGAAATACTGTGCGATGGAAAGCGCCTAGAAAACCCAAACACAATTCTGGGATAATAAGGCCCTGTGAAAACCCCTAGTCCGAACTAAAAGGGTGCACTCTCATAAGTCACCCGACTCAATTAAAAAGAGACAAATGCCCACTACAGGGCGTGGAACCGTATTGGAGGGATGGCTTAACGGGCCCTGCAAAATTCATAGTAGAGCGGATGCCATACCAACACATAGCCTTAGAGCATGTTGGGTACTCCGGCAGGTGGGCAAAAGCGGTGAGGATCTCCTCATCCAAAACACCCCAAAACACCTCCCCGGTGTCGGTGTACTAAAGTAGGGGTATCTTAGTATCCTGAACTTGTGCACGGGCAGTCGCAGCGTCCCACGGCAAGGCTTCCCGGGCGACCGCCAAGATCCTCCATGGTTCCTTTGGAGCCATTCAAGAACAGAGTATTCGAGCCAAGGCGCAAGGCCCCGGCAAGAGGAGCTTGTCGGGAAGGCCACTCGAAGCACAAAGACCCCGGCAAGAGGAGCTTGCCGGGAAGACCAACCAAGGCATCTCGAGAAGCTTGCGGCGACGCGCTGCGCGTCCCGGCAAGACCCGGTGAGCGACAAGCTCCCGGACGCGACGAGACCCGGTGAGCGACAAGCTCCCGGATGCGACAAGACAACATCCGCGGCAAGGCGCTTGCCACGGCAAGCTACTACTCCACAGCCCGCGCTCCAGCTCACCCACCAACGTGCCGCTCTGGGACCGTTCCTGGCGTACGTGGAGGGAGGCTGTGCAGCCAGGGGCATGCGGTGGCAAGCAGGCGCTGACAAGATAGCCATCGTGGCAAACGGTGGCGCCCCTGACGGTCCCTTTCTGCACCGTCTAGGCAACACAGACAGGCATTTAATGCCTTTGTCCCCTGCCGTCAGGGTTAGGAATGATACAACTGTAGTAAGCGGTGGCGCCAACCACCACCTCTTTTACCTTTTTACCCTCCTCTCTGTTGCCACCTGTCGGTGACCCCTTGGACATATAAAAGGAGGCCCATGCGCAACAGGGAGTGGGGGGGGGACGATCATTCTCACGCTGGGTCTGGCTAGCCATCCAAGTGTACTGTAGCATTCATCGCTCCCGAGCAAGAACACAAATACAAACCAAAGCAGGAGTAGGGTTTTACGCATCCGTGCGGCCCGAACCTGGGTAAACTGACCGCGTCGCTCGTGTGTTCGCCTCGATCTGCTCTTCGTGCACTCTTCGCCCCCCCCCCTGCCGAACCGAAAGGGGCCTCGGTCCGCCGTGGTCCCATAGGTGTCCGTGGGATCAGCACCCCCAACATCTTTGGTGCGCCAGGTAGGGGCTCATCGGAGCCTGGGACGGCGGCTGCGGCGGAGGAGTCGGTGGTCGGAGCAGCGCCCGGCGCTCCTACGGCCTCCGGGTCGTCAGTACGACCGCCAGACTCCCCGCCCGCCTCCGCGGCGGCAACCCTGGATCGAGGAGCTGCCGGTGGTTCTTTGGTCGATCAGGACGACGCCAAATCGAGCCACTGGCTAGACACCCTTCGCTCTAGTCTATGGAGCGGAGGCAGTTCTCCCCACGGAACTCGTATATGGGTCGCCTCGAGTGCTCGCTTACGATGAGCTTGAGCAAGAGCAGCTGTGGCAAGATGACGCGCTGCTCCTTGAGGAAGACTGTCTTCAAGCTGCTATGCGAGCCGCTCGCTACCAGCAAGCTTTGCGCCGCTACCATAGCCGCAAAGTTAACGCCAGAAGTCTCGAGGAAGGTGACCTTGTTCTTCGGCGCGTTCAGTCCGCCAAGAATTCCAACAAGTTGACGCCGAAGTGGGAAGGCCCTTACCGGGTGAAACGAGTCACTAGGCCTGGCGCTGTCCGCCTGGAGACCGAAGATGGCATACCAGTGAGCAACTCCTGGAATATTGAGCATCTTCGTAAGTTTTACCCGTAAGGCGCGGTTGTCGGACCCTGTCCGGCAACCATCCTTTTGTACAAGTCTTGCTGCTGTTGCATGTAATCCTTTGTACAAAGCCGGGCGCAGATCCCGTGCATAAATATTATGTGCTCAGCACACTTTGTCGATCTCATGCTTTTTAACTTTTGCATGTATTATTTGACATCTTGTGCAGCACTAACCCCCGGTAAGAAATAATGAGCCTTAAAGCTCCATATTGTTATTTCGCCCTCTTTCTTTGTCACAAGGAAAAGAAGGTTCCCTCGCGCACAAGCTTGCCGGGGGAGGAAGGGAGAAGATACGGTATGGACCAGGCGTCGTTCGAGAAGTTTTCGCCTTGCCAGGGAGCGACTAACAAGAAAGATAAGTTGCCAAAGTTTGAGCAATCAAATTCTTAAATTTATAGAGTTATCTTCCTTGAACGACCGTCCCTTGTATGAAAAACCTGTGCGCGGAGGAACCAGCTCGTAGCTAGTTGCGCCCTTACTGTTGTTTCGAGTCTGCTCAACAACTTAAGTGAGCTACGACTAGCTCTGCGACAAGGTTTCTTGCCGGCCTGTGCGCGGAGGAACCAGCTCGTAGCTAGTTGCGCCCTTACTGTTGTTTCGAGTCCGCTCAACAACTTAAGTGAGCTGCGACTAGCTCTGCGACAAGGTTTCTTGCCGGCCGCCGCACCGCCTGCAGGCTGCTGATGTTCCGCACTCAGCGCTCGCGGCAAAGGTGTCCGCGCCGGCAAGTTCCCTAAAAGCGTAGGGTAAAAACATACAAGGGAAGGAATCAAGTAAAGGAAATAACAAAGCCATTACTAACCAAGATAGAGTATATTACAAAATAACTTGTCACAGCTCTAACAGACTGTTTTTCATAAAAGGATTGACAGCGACAAGGAAAGAAAAAGATGGATGGCCTAGTCTACACTGTCTCCCTCGACCCTTCTGATTCCGCTCACCCTGTCCACAATAGGTGCGACAAGGGCCTTGAGCTCCTCCAGATCCGCATCTGGCGGCAGGCTTCGGAGGACATTGGTGAGGCGGAGGCCTGGGTTGCGGAAGGCTACCTTCATCAGCACCTTCTGGAGAGCTCCCGCGCAAATCTTGCGCGACTCGTCGGTAAGCTGCTTTGGGATCTGCTCCCGGAGTCGCTGAAGCGCCGTCGCCACGCCCTTGAAGAACAGAGTCAGCTTGGCGCTGGGTTGGAGATTCTTTTCGAAGGAGTACCCGAGATCCACCATCCCCAATTGCGCCAGCTCCTTGTCGACGTCCGCGGCGACGTTCACCAGACCCTCCATCCAGTGCTCCACGTTCTTCGACAAGGTCTTCTGGGCGGCAACAGCGTTCGCCAGCAGCACCTTGCCGGCCTCAACTTCTTCCTTCAAGACCGCCTCCTGCTCCTTGGCACCATCCAGAGATTTGGTCAGGGCCACCAGCTTCACTTCGAGATCAGCATTGGAGTTCTTGGCGGCGTCCAGTTCCTTGCCCTTCTCGGCGAAAAGGGCCTGCATCTCCGAGTAGCTGTTGGCATCCTTCTCATGCTCGAGCTTGAGCGCGGCAAGCTCGTCGCCGCTCACCTTGAGGCCCGCCTCCACCTGCACCACCTTCAGCTCCAGCTCAGCCTTGGCGGCCTCGGCAGCTGCGGCGGCATCTTCGGCCTGCTTGACGGCTCCGCCAACTGCCCGCTCACATGCGGCAAGTTCCTCCTCGTGGCTGTCGAGGTGGACCTTCCGCTGCGCCAAGTCACCCTCCTGCGAAGACAATTCTCTGCGGCAAGGCGTTGGCGCTCTTCGACGTCGGCCTTCTCAAGGAGGAAGGCCTGTTGCGCTTCGGCAAGATCTTCCCGCTCCTTTGCCAGGGAGCGGAGAGCTTCCTGGTTGGCGCCTCAGAGCTCTTCTGCGCGCTTCTCGATATCAGCACCGGCCTTCGCGACGAACGCTTCGCGGGACTCCATCTTGGCCTGCCGGGCGCGGTAGAGTGCCACTAGCTTCCGCAGCAGGCGCTCCTCTTCAGGTTCGCTGCTGCTGCAGCTTGGCGCGTCGACCAACTTCAGCCTGGCGGAGGCAAGCACCTCTCCGTCCAGCGTCTCCCCCTTGATCGGAGCCCTGGAACTTGACGCTCAAGGAAGGTTAATGAAGATGTCCTCGCCAGCCTTCAGGTAGACGCCAGGCTGGGGCTCATCGGAGCCTGGCGCGGCGGCTGCGGCGGAGGAGTCGGTGGTCGGAGCAGCGCCTGGCGCTCCTGCGGCCTCCGGGTCGTTAGTACGACCGCCAGACTCCCCGCCCGCTTCTGCGGCAGCACCCCTGGTGGCCTCCTCGCCGGCGCCGGCTCCTTCCTCGACGACAACTTCAGTCTCCATCGGCTCTGCGGCAGATGGATCTGACGGCCGGAAGAGGGGAGAAAATTCAAGCAAAATTCGAGCAAAATCCAAGAGAAAGATCAAGAAGAAAAAGAGCCAAGGGGAGTTTAAAGCAAGTAAATTACCTGTGCCAGGGTCTGCGGCTGTGGTCTCCGTCGCCGGGGGATCGCTGACACAGTCCCTTGCCGGAGATCCCTCCCTCGCCGGGGGCTCCTCCCTTGCCCGAGCCTCCTCCCTTGCCGGGGGCTCCTCCCTTGCCTGAGCCTCCTCCCTTGCCGGGGGCTCCTCCCTTGCCGGAGTCTCCTCCCTTGCCGGGGCTCCTCCCTTGTCGGAATCTCCTCCCTTGCCGGAGACCTCCCCCTCGCCGGAGGACTTTCCCTTGGCGCTTCAGGGGCAGCCTCCGGGCTCTCCTGGTGTGGCTGCTCTGCTCCTGCACAAGTCAAACAAACAAGTATCAGCACAGCAAGGATCTTCGTGCGCGCCCGACAGCGGGAAGTAAGCAAGACACTTACGCTGGGGGCTGCTCTGAAGATCAGCCACCGGGTCCGGCGAATTTGTCTCAGGCACGTCCCCTGTTGACGCAGTGAGTTCGTCCTCGATGACGATCACCGGCGCCTTGGCTCTCTTTGCCGCTCTCTGCGCCAGAGTCCTAGAAAGGAACGGATACAGGGAAAGGCAAGTGAGAAACAAGACAAGACAAAAACAGCATAAATCAAAGAACTGCAACTACAATCAGAAGAACTTACTCCTGTTCCTCTTCCTCGTCGGAGCTAAACGCGGAGAAGTCAAAATCCGGCCCACGTCTGGCGCGGGAAGGTGGAGGAGTAGGCTCCCTTGGTTGCTTGGTGGGAGCAGAAGCGGCGGTCCGGGAAGACCCCACTCCAGTCGAAGCAGCAGCATGGGATGCTCCCGCGGCAACGGTGCTTGCCGCGGTGGAGCGCGTCATGCGGCGCGGCGACTGCCGGCCCGCCTGCCGCCTCGCTACGTTCCCGGCCTTGCGGAGACGCCTTCTTGGTGGAGACGGAGACGCTGCTGGTGGCGTGCTGTCGGAGGACGAAGTGGAGGAGGAATCGATCTCCAAAGAGCCGCTCGCATCATCGGCAGGCTCGCTCGGTTCGGCGTCATGCCCGGCAACCTGGCTCGGTTCGGCATCGCGCCCGGAAACCTCCTTCTTGCCGGCAAGATCCTTTTTGCCGGCAAGATCTTCTCACTCGGCACGGTTTGCCGCCTCTTCCGTCGCTGCCTCCTCCAAGGTGAAGCCGAACTCGCTCGGCGCGGCAGCTGCCGCCGCTTCTTCCAACCTGGTGGCGATGTACGCCAACTCCGCGTCGGTGGTGTCGCGGGTGAGGCCGTCCTTCTCGTCGGCGCGGATTGGCACTTCCACCAAGTCGTCGAAGAATTGCTGCACAACCTCATCCTCTGGCTCTTGCCAAGTTGGCACGATTCCGTGCGAATCGCACAGTGGCATCATCGCCCTGATGCGGTCGAGCGCCGAATTGTTGCACAAAGGGACGACGCCCTGCGGCAACCTGAAGACCTCGGGGTGATCTGGATCGTACTTGAAGAGCTCCTGCAGTATCTCGTCGAGCTCAAGGACGGTGAAATTGTAGTTGAGGCCTGGGCGCAGCCTCATGACGTCTGCCGCGTTCTTGAACTCCCAAGAAGGCCTCCTCCGTTCCTGCAGGGGAGCGATGCGACGACGAAGAAAGTCTGCGCCGACGGCCCCTACAGTGAGTCCGGCAAGCCTGAGGCGCTGGATCCTGGTGATGGCAATCTTCAGCCTGCTGTCCTCCAGGGCCACGTCGCTCCAGTCACTGCCGTGCACTGCTGCTATTTGACGCCGGGCGGTGAATGGTTGCGGGCTCTCCTTGACAATCCAGCACCAATCAGCCCTCCACTCCTCCCACTTGCCGCGGAATTCGCCCTCCAAATAGGAATCCTTCTTGCCGGTCCTAGAGACCCAGGCAGTTCCGCCGGACAAGGGCTCTTCTCTCTCTACCTGGGGAATGAAAAAGTGGCAAAAAAGGGCTACGCTAGGGTGGACTCCGATAAAGTTCTCGCAGAGGTGTGCGAAAACAGCCATGGTGAGGACGGCATTGGGAGTGAAGTCAAGGAGGCAGAGATTGTATGTGTTCATGATATCACTGAAGAACTCGGAAAAAGGCGGGCAGAGCCCACAGTAGAAGAAGACGGCAAAGAAAGGGTACCCGTCCGGAGCCTTCGCGTGAGCAGCGGCCGGGAGCACCTTGGTCCGCGGGTGAGCTCGCGTCTCTGTCGCCCAAAAGAGATAATAGTACTCCCGCAGCTCCTTCGCGTCGAGCTTTGGGGGGAAAATGGGTCGCTCCTTCCGCAGCGCCGCGAGCCGCTGCGCCTCGGTTGACTTCACGGCCTTCCCCTTGTCGCCCTTCGGAGCCATGGCGGAAGCAGTGGAGGAGGTCGATGGCGTGGTGGTGCTGGTGGCAATGCGGGGGGGGGGGCAGGGCGCTGCGCTCTGTGTGCTTTGGGGAGACGGAGGCGGGGCGGAGTTTTTCAAGATTGGAGCAGAATGGGGGCGAGTGGGCGCACTACCCCTGCTTCCCTTTGCTTATAAAGGGGGAGGTGGCGGACGTTCCGCCTTTCCTAATAAAGAAAACCGCCCACGATCTCTCCCACGATGCCGCGTTCGACGCGTGCCGTGCGGAGAGGGCGCGGTGGATGCGGAGTCAGATATGGCGTGACCCAGGCCGCACGTGCCCGTGCACTGTTTTGGGCCTGGCCCAACAGCGCTCGGCACCATGTATGGCCCAGGTCCAGGGGCTCCTGTCGGTGTACTAAAGTAGGGGTACCTTAGTATCCCGAACTTGTGCACGGGCAGTCGCAGCGTCCCGCGGCAAGGCTTGCCGGGCGACCGCCAAGATCCTCCATGGTTCCTTTGGAGCCATTCAAGAACAAAGTATTCGAGCCAAGGCGCAATGCCCCGGCAAGAGGAGCTTGCTGGGAAGGCCACTCGAAGCACAAAGACCCCGGCAAGAGGAGCTTGCCGGGAAGACCAACCAAGGCATCTCGAGAAGCTTGCGGCGACGCGCTGCGCGTCCCGGCAAGACCCGGTGAGCGACAAGCTCACGGACGCGACGAGAACCGGTGAGCGACAAGCTCCCGGACGCGACAAGACAACATCCGCGGCAAGGCGCTCGTCGCGGCAAGCTACTACTCCGCAGCCCACGCTCCAGCTCACCCACCAACGTGTCGCTCTGGGACCGTTCCTGGCGTACGTGGCGGGAGGCTGTGCAGCCAGGGGCATGTGGTGGCAAGTAGGCGCTGACAAGATAGCCATCGTGGCAAACGGTGGCGCCCCTGACGGTCCCTTTCTGCACCGTCTAGGCGACACAGACAGGCATTTAATGCCTTTGTCCCCTGCCGTCAGGGTTAGGTATGATACAACTGTAGTAACCGGTGGCGCCAACCACCACCTCTTTTACCTTTTTACCCTCATCTCTGTTGCCACCTGTCGGTGACCCCTTTGACATATAAAAGGAGGCCCATGCGCAACAGGGAGTGGGGGGGGACGATCATTCTCACGCTGGGTCTGGCTAGCCATCCAAGTGTACTGTTGCATTCATCGCTCCCGAGCAAGAACACAAATACAAACCAAAGAAGGAGTAGGGTTTTACGCATCCGTGCGGCCCGAACCTGGGTAAACTGACCGCGTCGCTCGTGCGTTCGTCTCGATCTGCTCTTCGTGCACTCTCCGCCCCCCCTGCCGAACCGAAAGGGGCCTCGGTCCGCCGTGGTCCCATAGGTGTCCGTGGGATCAGCACCCCCGACACCCGGGGATCACAATATAGTACTGACAATCTTCGAGACCTTTGCCTCAAATAATAGGCGTAAGCGAGTACTCCGCAGCCTTGCCGAAGCCTGCCACATAGCAGCAACAAATCCATGGAGCGACATGGCTATAACCTTCAATGCCAATGACGAACCTCAATTCCGGACAACCCGAGCACCAGCTGCTTTGGTCCTCAGTCCAACTGTGGACGGCTTTCGGCTTACTAAAGTGCTCATGGACGGCGACAGCGTATTAAACCTCATTTACGAGGAGACCCTTCAAAAAATGGGAATAGACAGCAACAGTATAGAGCAAAGCAGCACAACTATCCGAGGAATTATCCCTAGTTGAGAGGCACGTTGCGCTGGGAAAATCACACTAGATGTGGTGTTCGGCACTCTGGAGAATTATATGTCTGAAGAAATCACATTCCAAGTGGCACCGTTCAGTATATCCGAAGCCCTTGTGGCGGAGGAGTTAACCGCGCTGCGCTCCACAGTGGAAAGGGACGACGTGATACTAGACAAAATATCCAAGTCCACCTCCTTTAAACCAGCGGACGAAATAGTCAAATTCCAAGTGCATCCAACGGATCACACAAAAACACCATCCATCGGGGCACAGTTAAACCCCGCTATAGACGCCGCACTACGGGAGTTTCTGCATGAGAATTGGGACATATTCGCCTGGCATCCTTCCGACATGGCAGGAATCCCACGCAGATTGGCCGAGCATAGCCTTAATGTTCTAAAAGGATTCAAGCCGGTCAAGCCGACTCTTCGGTGTCTCTGTGAACCTAAGCGACAAGCCATGGGAGAGGAGCTAGCCAAGCTACTGGAGGCCGGATTCATTAGAGAAATAAAACATCCGAACTGGCTAGCAAACCTGGTGATGGTACCAAAGAAGGACAAATCCTGGCGCCTATGCATCGACTTCAAAGACCTTAATAAGGCTTGGCCAAAGGATCCCTTCCCCCTCCCTCGCATCGATCAAATCATCGACGCTACTGCAGGACACGAATCATTGTGCTTCCTCGACGCATACTCTGGTTACCACTAGATTAAGATGGCGGAGTCTGATCAAGCCGCAACGGCATCTATCACTCCATACAGCCCCTTCTGTTTTAACACAATGCCCTTCGGGCTCAAAAACGCCGGCGCAACATATCAGCGCATGATTCAGACATGTCTAGAAAAGCAGATCGGCAAGAAAGTGGAGGCATACGTAGACGATGTGGTCATTAAAACCAGACACGTCGACTCCTTAATAGATGACTTGAGGCTCACGTTCGCCAATCTCCGAAGATACGACATTAAGCTCAATCCGGAAAAATGCGTTTTCGGCGTACCGGCCGGAAAGCTCCTGGGCTTCATCGTCTCCAGTAGAGGAATTGAAGCAAATCCAGCTAAAATCAGAGCCCTGTCGCAGTTGGCTATCCCAACCGGCCTCAAGCAAATACAGAAGTTAACTGGATGTGTGGCGGCCTTAAGCCGCTTTATCTCCCGATTAGGAGAAAAAGGCACTCCCCCTTTATCGCCTTCTTCGGCGCACCGAACACTTCGAGTGGACGGACGCAGCCACGGCCGGATTGGACGACATAAAAGCCATCCTGGCCACCAACCCAATCTTGGCCGCGCCAAATGTCGGCGAACCAATGCTATTATATATAGCGGCAATGCACCAAGTTGTAAGTGTAGTGCTCGTCGTCGAACGAGAGACAGATGGACATAAATTCCCGCTTCAAAAGATGGTATACTATGTATCTACCGTCCTCACTCCATGCAAATCATGGTACCCACATTAACAAAAGATAGCATACGCGGTATTCATGGCATCTCGGAAAATAAGACACTACTTTCAAGAGTGTTCAATCACGGTGGCCTCTGAAGTACCACTCAACGACATAATAAACAACCGCGATGCCATGGGCCGGATTGCCAAATGGGCCATCGAGCTCCTCCCGTTCGACATAGAATACAAACCACGACAAGCCATCAAGTCCCAAGTGCTGGCTGATTTCATCACCGAATGGACAGAAGCCGAACTCCCTAAAGAGTACGGCGCGTACTCTAATTGGATCATGCACTTCGACGACTTTAAAATGCTGGCTGGTCTGGGGGCTGGCGTTGTCCTGACGTCCCCCACCGGAGATACAGTTCAATACGTACTCCAAATACTATACAAATACTCCAATAACGCAGCCGAATACGAGGCCCTATTGCACGGTCTCCGGATGGCAGTTTCCATGGGCATTCAACGCCTGGAGGTGCATGGGGATTCAAACCTCGCAATATCCCAAATAAATGGAGACTTCGATGCCAAGGATCCAAAAATGGCGGCATATCGCAACGCTGTTCTCAAAATGTCAGCGTGGTTCGAGGGGCTTGAATTCCACCATGTGGCCCGGGAAAATAATCAGGCGATGGATATCCTCGCCCGTCTCGGCACTAAGCGCGACGCTGTCCCACCTAACATCTTCATGGAAAAACTGTTTAAGCCATCCATTGTATGGGAAGGGGACACCAGCAATAAGAGCTCGGACCCGGTCACAACACCGGATACCGAACACTCTGACACAATCAGAGGCTTTGCCATTGAAATAACACCTTCAGCCCATGTAATAATGGCCGTCATCGCCCCCTGGACAGAGCCATTCCTTGCCTACCTAACCAGGCAGGAACTACCCGAAGACCAAAATGAGGCACACTACATAGTGCGGTGATCTAAATCCTACAAGGTCCACGAGGGAGAGCTTTATAAGAAAAGCACTACCGGAGTCCTTCAAAGGTGCATCTCCGAAGAGGAAGGGCAGAAGCTTTTGGCATAAATCCATGCCGGACTCGGCGGCCACCACGCCGCAGCCCGAGCCCTTGTAAGCAAGGCCTTCCGTGCAGGTTTTTATTGGCCGACGGCCCAGGCAGAGGCGCAGCATCTGGTCCAACATTGCGTCGGTTGCCAGCTTTTTTGCAAACCAAAGCCATATGCCGCCCACCGCCCTTCAAACAATCCCCATCACTTGGCCCTTCACGGTATGGGGGCTTGACATGGTCGGACCCCTTAAAGGGGGAACCCATAAGAAAAAATACTTACTGGTCATGGTGGATAAATTCACCAAATGGATAGAAGCCAAACCTGTCAAACGGCTGAATTCGGACCGGTGATAGACTTCATATCTTTGGTTGTACAGCATTATGGCGTCCCCCACAGTATCATCACTGACAATGGCATGGATTTTACAGCCGATGAGGTGAAACTCTGGTGCAACAATATGGGCATCAAGCTCGACTATGCTTCTGTCTATCACCCACAAACTAACGGTCAAGTTGAGAGAGCAAATGGTCTTATCATGAGCGACATTAAACCCAGACTAGTGCGGTCCTTAACGGAATCACACACACACTGGGTAGAGGAGCTCGACTCCGTACTATGGGGGCTGCGGACCACGCCGAATCGCACTACCGGATGCACACCGTTCTTTATGGTGTAGGGCGCAGAGGCGGTTCTGCCTTGAGACATAATGTTGGGGAACGTAGCAGAAATTCAAAATTTTCCTACTTGTCACCAAGATCTATCTATGGAGAGACTAGCAATGAGGGGAAGGAGAGTGCATCTACATACCCTTGTAGATCGCTAAGCGGAAGCGTTCAAGTGAACGGGGTTGATGGAGTCGTACTCGTCGTGATCCAAATCACCGACGATCCTAGCGCCGAACGAACGGCACCTCCGCGTTCAACACACGTACGGAACGGAGACGTCTCCCATGCCTTGATCCAGCAAGGAGGAGGGAGAGGTTGATGGAGATCCAGCAGCACGACGGCGTGGTGGAAGTAGCGGGATTCCAACAGCGCTTCGCTAAGCGCTGCGGGAGGAGGGAGAGGGAGGCGCCAGGCCTTAGATTGGTTTGCTCCTCCTTTTTCCCCACTATATATAGGGCCAAGGGAGAGGGGGAGGCGCAGCCCTTGCCCCTTCCTCCAAGGAAGGGTGCGGCCAAGGGTGGGGAGGAGTCCATCCTCCCCAAGGCACCTCGGAGGTGCCTTCCCCCTTTAGGACTCTCCCCTTTTCCTATCTCTTGGTGCATGGGCCTCTTGGGGCTGGTGCCCTTGGCCCATATAGGCCAAGGCACACCCCTTACAGCCCATGTGGCCCCCCGGGGCAGGTGGCCCCACCCGGTGGACCCCCGGGACCCTTCCGGTGGTCCCGGTACAATACCGGTGACCCCGAAACTTGTCCTGATGGCCGAAATAGCACTTCCTATATATATAATTCTCTACCTCCGGACCATTCCGGAACTCCTCGTGACGTCCGGGATCTCATCCGGGACTCCGAACAACATTCGGGTTACCGCATACTAATATCTCTATAACCCTAGCGTCACCGAACCTTAAGTGTGTAGACCCTACGGGTTCGGGAGACATGCAGACATGACCGAGACGTTCTCCAGTCAATAACCAACAGCGGGATCTGGATACCCATGTTGGCTCCCACATGTTCCACGATGATCTCATCGGATGAAGCACGATGTCAAGGACTTAATCAATCCCGTATACAATTCCCTTTATCTATCGGTACGACACTTGCCCGAGATTCGATCGTCGGTATCCCGATACCTTGTTCAATCTCGTTACCAGCAAGTCTCTTTACTCGTTCCGTAACACATCATCCCGTGATCAACTCCTTGATCACATTGTGCACATTATGATGATGTCCTACCGAGTGGGCCCAGAGATACCTCTCCGTCACACGGAGTGACAAATCCCAGTCTCGATTCATGCCAACCCAACAGACACTTTCGGAGATACCCGCAGTGTACCTTTATAGCCACCCAGTTACGTTGTGACGTTTGGCACACCCAAAGTATTCCTACGGTATCCGGGAGTTGCACAATCTCATGGTCTAAGGAAATGATACTTGACATTAGAAAAGCTTTAGCATACGAACTACACGATCTAGTGCTATGCTTAGGATTGGGTCTTGTCCATCACATCATTCTCCTAATGATGTGATCCCGTTATCAATGACATCCAATGTCCATGGTCAGGAAACCGTAACCATCTATTGATCAACGAGCTAGTCAACTAGAGGCTTACTAGGGACATGGTGTTGTCTATGTATCCACACATGTATCTGAGTTTCCTATCAATACAATTATAGCATGGATAATAAACGATTATCATGAACAAGGAAATATAATAATAAGTAATTTATTATTGCCTCTAGGGCATATTTCCAACAGTCTCCCACTTGCACTGGAGTCAATAATCTAGTTCACATTGCCATGTGATTAACACTCAAGGTCACATCCCCATGTGACTAACATCCAAAGAGTTTACTAGAGTCAATAATCTAGTTCACATCACTATGTGATTAGCACTCAATGAGTTCTGGGTTTGATCATGTTGCTTGTGAGAGAGGTTTTAGTCAACGGGTCTGAACCTTTCAGATCCGTGTGTGCTTCACAAATCTCTATGTCATCTCCTAGATGTAGCTACCACGTTCTATTTGGAACTATTCCAAATAACTGTTCTACTTGGAGCTATTCTAAATTGTTGCTCCATTATACGTATCCGGTATCTCTACTCAGAGCTATCCGGATAGGTGTTAAGCTTGCATCGACGTAACCCTTTACGACGAACTCTTTTACCACCTCCATAACCGAGAAAAATTCCTTAGTCCACTGGTTACTAAGGATAACTTTGACCGCTGTCCTGTGATCCATTCTTGGATCACTCTTGTACCCCTTGACTGACTCATGGCAAGGCACACTTCAGGTGCGGTACACAGTAGAGCCTATGTCTTAAGCATAGGGGACGACCTTCGTCCTTTCTCTCTATTCTGTCATGGTCGAGCTTTAAGTCTTAACTTCATACCCTACAACTCAGGCAAGAACTCCTTCTTTGACTGATCCATCTTGAACACATTCAAGATTATGTCAAGGTATGTGCTCATTTGAAAGTACCATTAAGCGTTTTGATCTATCCTTACAGATCTTGATGCTTCAATGTTCAAGTAGCTTAATCCAGGCTTTCCATTGAAAAACACTTTTCAAATAACCCTATATGCTTTCTTAGAAATTCTACATCATTTCTGATCAACAATATGTCAACAACATATATTCATCAGAAATTCTATAGTGCTCCCACTCACTTCTTTGGAAATACAGGTTTCTCATAAACTTTGTATAAACCAAAATCTTTGATCATCTCATCAAAGCATACATTCCAACTCCGAGATGCTTACTCCAGTCCTTAGAAGGATTGCTGGAGCTTTGCATACTTATTAGCATATTTCAGGATTGACAAAACCTTCCGGTTGTATCACATACAACCTTTCCTCAAGAAAATCGTCGAGGAAACAATGTTTTGACATCCTATCTGCAAGATTTCATAAACAATGCAGTAATCGCAAATATAATTCCAACAGACTCTTAGCATCGCTATGAGTGAGAAAGTCTCATCGTAGTCAACTCCTTGAACTTGTCGGAAAACATCTTAACGACAAGTCGAGCTTTCTTAATGGTGATACTTACCATCATTGTCCGTCTTCCTTTTAAAATCCATCTACACTCAACAGCCTTACGACCATCAAGTAGTTCTTCCAAAGTCTACACTTTGTTTTCATACATGGGTCCTACCTCGGATTTTATGGCCTTGAGCCATTTATCAGAATCCGGGCCCACCATCGCTTCTCCATAGCTCGTAGGTTCATTGTTGTCTAGCAACATGACTTCCAAGACAGGACTACGTACCACTCTGAAGTAGTACGCACCCTTGTCATCCTACGAGATTTGGTAGTGACTTGATTTGAAGTTTCGTGATCACTATCATAAGCTTCCACTTCAATTGGTGTAGGTGCCACAGGAACAATTTCCTGTGCCCTGCCACACACCAGTTGAAGAGACGGTTCAATAACCTTATCAAGTCTCCACTATCCTCCCACTCAATTCTTTCGGGAGAAACTTTTCCTCTAGAAAGGACCCGATTTTAGAAACAATCCCTTATTGCTTTCGGATCTGAGACAGGAGGTATTCCCAACTGTTTTGGGTGTCCTATGAAGATGCATTTATCCGCTTTGGGTTCGAGCTTATCAACCTGAAACTTTTTCACATAAGTGTCGCAGCCCCAAACTTTTAAGAAATGACAGCTTAGGTTTCTCTAAACCATAGTTCATACGGTGTCATCTCATCGGAATTACGTGGTGCCCTATTTAAAGTGAATGTGGTTGTCTCTAATGCCTAACCCATAAACTATTGTGGTAATTCGATAAGAGACATCATGGTATGCACCATATCCAATAGGGTGCAGTTATGATGTTCGGACACACCATCACACTATGGTGTTCCAGGCTGTATTAGTTGTGAAACAATTTCCACAATGTCTTAATTCTGTGCCAAACTCGTAATTCAGATATTCATCTCTATGATCATATCATAGATATTTTTTCCTCTTGTCACGACGATGTTCAACCTCACTCTGAAATTACTTGAACCTTTCAATAATTCAGACTCGTGATTCATCAAGTAAATATACTCAACATCTACTCAAATCATCTGTGAAGTAAGAACATAACGATATCCACTACACGCCTCAGCACTCATTGGACTGCACACATAAAAAATGTATTACTTCCAACAAGTTGCTTTCTAGTTCCATTTTACTGAAACCAAGGCTCTCAGTCATCTTGTCCATGTGGTCTCAAGTGATTCAAAATCAAGTGAGTTCAAACGGTCCATTTGCATGGAGTTTCTTCATGCATATACACCAATAGACATGGTTCGCATGTCTCAAACTTTTCAAAAATGAGTGAGCCCAAAGATCCATCAACATGGAGCTTCCTCATGCGTTTTATACCGATATGACTTACGTGGCAGTGCCACAAGTAGGTGGTACTATCATTACTATCTTTTGGCATGAACATGTGTATCACTATGATCGAGATTCAATAAACCATTCATTTTAGATGTAAGACCATTGAAGGTATTATTCAAATAAACAGAGTAACCATTATTCTCCTTAAATGAATAACCGTATTGCGATAGACATAATCCAATCATGTCTATGCTCAACGCAAACACCAATCTCGATGGTAGAGGGAGCGTGCGATGCTTGATCATATCAACATTGGAAACACTTCCAACACATATCGTCAGCTCACCTTTAGCTAGTCTCCATTTATTCCGTAGCTTTTATTTCGAGTTACTAACACTTAGCAACCGAACCGGTATCTAATACCCTGGTGCTACTAGGAGCACTAGTAAAGTACACATCAACACAATGTATATCCAATATACTTCTATCGACCTTACAAGCCTTCTCATCTACCAAGTATCTAGGGTAATTCTGCTCCAGTGGCTGTTCCCTTTATTACAGAAGCACTTAGTCTCGGGTTTGGTTCAACCTTGGGTTTCTTCACTGGAGTAGCAGCTGAATTGCCGTTTCATGAAGTATCCCTTCTTGCCCTTGCCCTTCTTGAAACTAGTGGTTTCACCAACCATCAACAATTGATGCTCCTTCTTGATTTCTACTTTTGTGGTGTCAAACATCGCGAATATCTCAAGGATCATCATATATTTCCCCGATATATTATAGTTCATCACGAAGCTCTAGCAGCTTGGTGGTAATGACTTCGGAGAAACATCACTATCTTATCTGGAAGGTCAACTCCCACTTGATTCAAATGATTGTTGTACTCAGACAATCTGAGCACAAGCTCAACAATTGAGCTTTTCTCCCTTAGTATGTAGGCTTAAGAAAACCGTCGGAGGTCTTATACCTCTTGACGTGGGCACAAGCCTGAAATCCCAATTTCAGCCCTTAAAACATCTCATATGTTTCGCGACGTTTCAAAAACTGTCCTTGGTGCCTCAACTCTAAACCGTTTAACTGAACTATCATGTAGTTATCAAAACGTGTATGTCAGATGTTCGCAACATCCACAGACAACGTTCGAGGTTCAGCACACTGAGCGGTGGATTAAGGACGTAAGCCTTCTAAGAAGCAATGAGGACAATCCTCAGTTTACGGACCTAGTCCGCATAATTGCTACTATCAACTTTCAACTAATTTTTCTCTAGGAACATAGCTAAACAATAGAACTAAAGCGCGAGCTACAACATAATTTGCAAAGACCTTTTGACTATGTTCAGGATAATTAAGTTCATCTTATGAACTCCCACTCAGATAGACATCCCTCTAGTCATCTAAGTGATTACATGATCCGAGTCAACTAGGCCGTGTCCGATCATCACGTGAGACGGACTAGTCAACGTCGGTGAACATCTTCATGTTGATCGTATCTTCTATACGACTCATGCTCGACCTTTCGGTCTTCTGTGTTCCGAGGCCATGTCTATACACATGCTAGGCTCGTCAAGTTAACCCTAAGTGTTTTGCATGTGTAAAACTGTCTTACACCCGTTGTATGTGAACGTAAGGATCTATCACACCCGATCATCACGTGGTGCTTCGAAACGACGAACTGTAGCAACGGTGCACAGTTAGGGGAGAACACTTCTTGAAATTTTTATGAGGGATCATCTTATTTACTACCGTCGTTCTAAGCAAATAAGATGTATAAACATGATAAACATCACATGCAATCAAATAGTGACATGATATGGCCAATATCACTTTGCTCCTTTTGATCTCCATCTTCGGGGCTCCATGATCATCATTGTCACCGGCATGACACCATGATCTCCATCATCATGATCTCCATCATCGTGTCTCCTTGAAGTTGTCACATCATCTATTACTTCTACTACTATAGCTAACGGTTAGCAATAAAGTAAAGTAATTACATGACGTTTATGTTGACACGCAGGTCATAAATAAATAAAGACAACTCCTATGGCTCCTGCCGGTTGTCATATTCATCAACATGCAAGTCGTGATTCCTATTACAAGAACATGATCAATCTCATACATCACATATATCATTCATCACATCCTTTGGCCATATCACATCACATGGCATACCCTGCAAAAACAAGTTAGACGTCCTCTAATTGTTGTTTGCATGTTTTACGTGGCTGCTATGGGTTTCTAGCAAGAACGTTTCTTACCTACGCAAAGACCACAACATGATATGCCAATTTTTATTTACCCTTCATAAGGACCCTTTTCATCGAATCCGATCCGACTAAAGTGGGAGAGACAGACACCCGCCAGCCACCTTATGCAACTAGTGCATGTTTGTCGGTGGAACCGGTCTCACGTAAGAGTACGTGTAAGGTTGGTCCGGGCCGCTTCATCCCACGATGCCGCCGAATCAAGATAAGACTAGTAACAGCAAGCATATTGAACAAAATCAACGCCCACAACTAGTTTGTGTTCTACTCGTGCATAGAATCTACGCAATAGACCTAGCTCATGATGCCACTGTTGGGGAACGTAGCAGAAATTCAAAATTTTCCTACGTGTCACCAAGATCTATCTATGGAGAGACTAGCAACGAGGGGAAGGAGAGTGCATCTACATACCCTTGTAGATCGCTAAGCGGAAGCGTTCAAGTGAACGGGGTTGATGGAGTCGTACTCGTCGTGATCCAAATCACCGATGATCCTAGCGCCGAACGGACGGCACCTCCGCGTTCAACACACGTACGGAACGGAGACGTCTCCCATGCCTTCATCCAGCAAGGAGGAGGGAGAGGTTGATGGAGATCCAGCAGCACGACGGCGTGGTGGAAGTAGCGGGATTCCAACAGCGCTTCGCTAAGCGCTGCGGGAGGAGGGAGAGGGAGGCGCCAGGCCTTAGATTGGTTTGCTCCTCCTTTTCCCCCACTATATATAGGGCCAAGGGAGAGGGGGAGGCGCAGCCCTTGCCCCTTCCTCCAAGGAAGGGTGCGGCCAAGGGTGGGGAGGAGTCCATCCTCCCCAAGGCACCTCGGAGGTGCCTTCCCCCTTTAGGACTCTCCCCTTTTCCTATCTCTTGGCGCATGGGCCTCTTGGGGCTGGTGCCCTTGGCCCATATAGGCCAAGGCACACCCCTTACAGCCCATGTGGCCCCCCGGGGCAGGTGGCCCCACCCGGTGGACCCCCGGGACCCTTCCGGTGGTCCCGGTACAATACCGGTGACCCCGAAACTTGTCCTGATGGCCGAAATAGCACTTCCTATATATATAATTCTCTACCTCCGGACCATTCCGGAACTCCTCGTCACGTCCGGGATCTCATCCGGGACTCCGAACAACATTCGGGTTACCGCATACTAATATCTCTATAACCCTAGCGTCACCGAACCTTAAGTGTGTAGACCCTACGGGTTCGGGAGACATGCAGACATGACCGAGACGTTCTCCAGTCAATAACCAACAGCGGGATCTGGATACCCATGTTGGCTCCCACATGTTCCACGATGATCTCATTGGATGAACCACGATGTCAAGGACTTAATCAATCCCGTATACAATTCCCTTTGTCTATCGGTACGACACTTGCCCGAGATTCGATCGTCGGTATCCCGATACCTTGTTCAATCTCGTTACCAGCAAGTCTCTTTACTCGTTCCGTAACACATCATCCCGTGATCAACTCCTTGATCACATTGTGCACATTATGATGATGTCCTACCGAGTGGGCCCAGAGATACCTCTCCGTCACACGGAGTGACAAATCCCAGTCTCGATTCGTGCCAACCCAACAGACACTTTCGGAGATACCCGTAGTGTACCTTTATAGCCACCCAGTTACGTTGTGACGTTTGGCACACCCAAAGTATTCCTACGGTATCCGGGATTTGCACAATCTCATGGTCTAAGGAAATGATACTTGACATTAGAAAAGCTTTAGCATACGAACTACACGATCTAGTGCTATGCTTAGGATTGGGTCTTGTCCATCACATCATTCTCCTAATGATGTGATCCCGTTATCAATGGCATCCAATGTCCATGGTCAGGAAACCGTAACCATCTATTGATCAACGAGCTAGTCAACTAGAGGCTTACTAGGGACATGGTGTTGTCTATGTATCCACACATGTATCTGAGTTTCCTATCAATACAATTATAGCATGGATAATAAACGATTATCATGAACAAGGAAATATAATAATAAGTAATTTATTATTGCGTCTAGGGCATATTTCCAACACATAATTCATGACTCACCTCGAGTGCGCATGTACGAAGAAAAAGAGGCCAAGCTCGATCAGCAGGACAGTTTGGACGCCCTGGAGGAGGAGCGCGACATGGCAAAGGCTCGTTCCGCATTTTATCAGGAACAGGCTCGAAGGTATCACAGGAGAGAAGTTCGGGCCAAAACCTACAACATTGGTGAACTAGTTCGGGGGCTACTGAGGGAGTCCTGGATTAGGGGGTCTCCAGACAGCCGGACTATATCCTTTGGCCAGACTGTTGGACTATGAAGATACAAGATTGAGGACTTCGTTCCGTGTCCGGATGGGACTCTACTTGGCGTGGAAGGCAAGCTAGGCAATACAGATATGTATATCTCCTCCCTTGTAACTGACCTTGTGTAACCATAGCCCCCTCCAGTGTCTATATAAACCGGAGGGTTTAGTCCGTAGGACAACATACAATCATACCATAGGCTAGCTTCTACGATTCAGCCTCTATGATCTTGTGGTAGATCAACTCTTGTAATACTCATATTATTAAGAACAATCAAGCAGGACATAGGGTATTACCTCCATTAAGAGGGCCTGAACCTGGGTAAACATCGTGTCCCCTGCTTCCTGTTACCATCTGCCTTAGACGCACAGTTTGGGACCCCCTACCCGAGATCCGCCGGTTTTGACACCGACAGGCATGCTTCTTCGGGCAAAGAATTTTGTAGTTTGGCCTTCCTGGTTAGTCAATGTGACTTATCTAGTCGCACAGTTGATGCATACTTGATGTTTGGTTAGCCAGTTCGTTCCCAAAATAATATCCAACTTGCCAGACTCGATGACTATAAACAAGGCGGGGAACATGACTCCCTTGATGTCAATCTCCAAATTACGGCAGGCCAGATTGCTTTTGAGCAATAATCCCGGGGATTGTACCATCATACTCTTTTCCAATATCAAGCAAGAAAACTTGTTCTGGCCAGCAAAACTCCGCGAAATAAAAGAATGGGAAGCCCCAGAGTCAAACAAAATTATTGCAGGTATGCAATTAACAGAAAACATACCTATGACGACTTCTAGGTTCTCTTGGGCGTCTTGTGCGGAGAGGTGATGAACTTGCCCTTGGATGGTCTTTTGGCCAGGGTATGGCCCCATGTGATTAACTTGCGGCTTGAATGTAGCATTTGATGTGCCATTCGTGGGGCACTGTCTGGCGTAGTATCCGGTTTTTCCACAAGAAAAACATGCATTGCTACGCTGAAAATCTTCGCTTACAGGGTTGGTCACGATATTCTTGACTTGGATAGTGGTCTTGTTAACATTCTGCTGCCAATTGGGTTTAAACTCGACCTGTGACTGTTGCGAGGTACGAGTCCTCTGCACTGGCTGCCCATCCTTCTTAGGCTCAAACTTGCTCTTATGATCATTATTAGTGGGCTTATTGTCATGCATGAGCTTTTGTTCTCTTTCTGCAATGAGGGCCCTGTTTACCAAAGGCTGAAAGTCAAGGAAGTCGAACATGCTGAGTGTGCATCGGAGGTGCTGGCTGAGTCCTCCAAGGAATCAATCGATCTTCCTTTCTTCCATAGCCACATCATAGAGGGAATAACGGGCCAAATGGTTGAACTTATGTACATACTCACTTCCTGACAGGCTTCCCTGGGTGAGAGCGAGGAATTCAGGCCGCTTGACTTTCATAATACCGGTGGGAATGTGGTACTTGCAGAAATGGTCCTTGAATTTACCCCAAGTAATCTCATCGTCTGCAAGCCACATAGCTTTGGCATTATCCCACCATATAGCGGCAACTCCCTCAATATAGTGTGTAGCAAATGGAACCTCGTCGGCTTCCTCGGTGGGGGCAATTTCAAGCTTATTCTCAATAGTCTGCAACCAATCATTGGCTTCCAAAGGATCGATAACTTGACTGAAACTGGGAGGCTTAGTCTCTGATAGTCTGATAATTTGGAGTGATGGCCATTCTGATTTCCATCCTGCCCTACCATAGCTTGCACACTTTTCAATAGCTCAAGCAGATTATTGTTTCTTCTCTCTTTGAACATGCTGTAGGATCGAAAGTATGTCTAGAGGGGGGTGATTAGACTACTTGACCAAATAAAAACTTAACCTTTTCCCAATTTTAGTTCTTGGCAGTTTTTAGCTATCTTAGGACAAGTCAAGCAATCATTACACAATTCAAGCAAGCATGCAAAGAGTGTATTGGCAGCGGAAAGTAAAGCATGCAACTTGCAATAATATAAAGGGAAGGGTTTGGAGAGTTCAAACGCTATTGGAGAAACGGATGTTTTTCCCGTGGTTCGGATAGGTGGTGCTATCCTACATCCACGTTGATGGAGACTTCAACCCACGAAGGGTAACGGTTGCGTGAGTCCACGGAGGGCTCCACCCACGAAGGGTCCACGAAGAAGCAACCTTGTCTATTCCACCATGGCCATCGCCCACGAAGGACTTGCCTCACTAGCGGTAGATCTTCACGAAGTAGGCGATCTCCTTGCCCTTACAAACTCCTTGGTTCAACTCCACAATCTTGTCGGAGGCTCCCAAGTGACACCTAGCCAATCTAGGAGACACCACTCTCCAAGAAGTAACAAATGGTGTGTTGATGATGAACTCCTTGCTCTTGTGCTTCAAATGATAGTCTCCCCAACACTCAACTCTCTCTCATATGATTTGGATCTGGTGGAAAGAAGATTTGAGTGGAAAGCAACTTGGGGAAGGCTAGAGATCAAGATTCATATGGTTTGAATGGAATATCTTGGTCTCAACACATGAGTAGGTGGTTCTCTCTCAGAACATATGAATTGGAATGATGTATGTGTTCTGATGGCTCTCTCCTTGAGTGAAGAGGAGGTGGAGGGGTATTTATAGCCTCCACACAAAATCCAACCATTACACACAATTTACCAATTCTCGGTGGGACCGAATCAGAAAACTCGGTTGGACCGAAATGGTAAACCTAGTGACTGTTAGGAATTTCGATGGGACTGACATGCAACTCGGTAGGACCGATTCGGTTAGGGTTTGGGCATAACGTAATCTCGGTGAGACCGATTGCACAAATTAGGTGAGAACGAGTTTGGCAATAAGCTAACTAGAGAGTTGGTTAGGCAAACTCGATGGTACCGACTTGCTCTTTCGGTGAGACCGAAAAGTTACAAGAAGGAAACATAGAGTTTACCTTGCATTCTCGGTGGGACCAATTCGCTCTTTCGGTGAGACCGAAAAGGTACGAAAGGGAAACAGAGAGTTTGCAAGCCCATCTCGGTGAGACCGAGATCCTTATCGGTAGGACCGAATTGCTAGGGTTTGGCAGTGGCAACTGACAAGTGAAATTCGGTGGCGCCGGAATGAAAGAATCGGTATGACCGAGTTTGGCTTAGGGTTTAGGTCATTTGTGGATATGGGAAAGTAGCTGAGGATTTTGGAGCATATCATTAAGCACATAAAGCAAGAGGCTCATTAAGCAACACCTCGTCCCTCCTTGATAGTATTGGCTTTTCCTAAAGACTCAATGTGATCTTGGATCACTAAAACATAAAATGAAGAGTCTTGAACTTTTGAGCTTGAGCCAATTCTTTGTCCTTAGCATTTTGAGGGTTCCACTTTCACATCCAAGCCATGCCAATCATTGAGCTTTCCTGAAATAATCATCTTGAAATAGCATTAGGCCAATGAGCTATATGTTGTTATGAATTACGAAAACCACCTAGGGATAGTTGCACTTTCAATATCCCCCTTTTTGGTAATTGATGACAACATATAGATCAAAGCTTCGACACATGATAATAAGCATGAAATATATCGTCGCTTTCAGAAGTATGTGACAAATAAGAGCTCCCCCTAAATTTGTGCATATTTAAAATTTGCTTTGGACTGCAAATGCACAAGGAGTTAGAATCATGGGTTACTCTTCCATGTCACATACATCTTGGTGGAGCGCTCAAAAATGATAAGATTGAAATACATGCACTCATCACCAAGAATAGTGAATGATCACAAACGATAGATAGAATGATAATATTTAAGCAAGAATTAAGCAAACATTAAGTGTAACACATGATCATCGATGTCTCACAAACATAAGGGCATTGTATCTCACACACAAGCAAACAAAGTGCGAAAAACCACCAAATAAACAAGAGAGAATAAAAGCAACACTCTCTCTCAAAGCCTATGATCTATACATTTTCTCCCCTTTGGCAACAAGTTACCAAACAGTTCATAGAAAATGCATAGTGCTAAGTCGACGCTCAGGCTTGATCTTCAGGTGGTGGTGGAGTCCGGAGCACTCCATGGACGAAGCCTTCGGTAGAAGTGGTCGGAGTCGAGGCTGAAGTGGATGCTGGAGCTGGTGGAATTGAGGCTGTGGCTGGTGCAGATGTTGTGGCTCTGGTGTCAGCAACTGGCAGTGCAGACGACCTCGGACCTCGTGGCACCCTCGCAAAAGCATCAGTCGTGGTCCTGCCTCTCCTCTCATTCATGTCCTCCTGAAGCTGCTCCACGGCGGTCTGTATCTCTGTCACCTTGATGTCCATGTCATAGAACCTCTGTTCCATGATCCTCTCTAGGCTTGCCTGGTTCTGAGTCAGGGTGGCAAGTCCTTGCTCAATACGCAGGGTGGACGCAATCAGGTAACCAAGCTGCTCTTGTTTGGTTTTCAGGAAATAATCAGATGCCTCCGCTTGAGTAGGCATCCTGGCAGCTTTCTCCTTCTTCGCCTTCTCCTTTTGAGCTTGTGCATGGATAGATGATGGCTCATTCTCAGTCATGACCACTTGGTTATCCTCGAAATCTGGACGGATGGGCAGATGTTCCTTATCCAAGAGGTATATGCCCGTGCCCATCTTGGAGTTGATGAGCTCCTGAATCTGTGGGGCATATCCACAGCTCCTCTTCTGGTCTGCTGCTGTTCTCTTGATTGTTTCCACTATGAGACTCATAACTTTGAATTTTTGGGGCACATCAAAAACATGAAGCAAATTGATCGCGTGACCTCTGATCATCTTGTGATCTCCAGACTTGGGAGAGGAGTGTGCCTAAGGATCCAGTTGATCGTAGGCAATCCTGAAAGAAGATAGTGCACTAAGCCAAACTTGAACGTGTCAAGTGCTTCATTCGGAATCTCCTTGTACATATTGGACATGGGGTTGTGGTCCGTCTTCTTCTTGGCATAAATGTCCAAGTCATCTGCTTGCTCCTCTGGGGCATTGATCAACCTCGCCCATTCCTCAACAGTGGATTGGTACCTTGTACCCTCTGACATCCAAGTGATCCTGCCATCCGGATAAAAGTGTGCTGTGGAGTAGAATTGCATGATTAGCTCCTCGTTTCACTTTGTGAGCTTCTGCCCAACAAAGTCTGCCACTCGACACGCACTGAAACTGTCATGTACTCCAGGGTAGTGTTCCTCATTCTCCTTTATGTAGGTCCATTCGACCCATCTCATGTCACACACAATTGGCTTCTTGTCAAGCAAAACAGTCTCATAGAAATCCTGCTGCTCCTTGGTATGAAATCGGTAGTCCACTGCAGTCCTTCTCCTAGAAGCATACGGATCTGCTTCTCTCCACTTCCTCAGCCCTGAATCTCTCCTGAGCTTCATATCCTTAGCCACAGGATGAGCATCGTTGTGGTCTGGGATCTTGGGCTTGAGCTTCCTAAGGACATGCTCTTCTTCTTCTTCCTCTGCAACTTCAGGCACTGGGGCCTTGTTCTTCGCAGTAGCTGGGATGCTTCTGGTGTCTCTCTTGGGTGCACTCTTAGGCTTAGATGCAGCCTTGGGCTTGGATGCCGCTGTCCCTGACCTTATGGCATCTCCCATAAGTTTGGCTGCCTTGCGTGCTGGTGCAACAACCTCTTCTTCTTCCTCCTCCTCATCTACCATGATGGAGGCCTTCCCAAGCACTCTGGCCACAGTCTTCTTCACTCGTTCTTTCCTCTTTTTGCCCTCAGCAGCAATGGGCTCAATGGGAGCAGGCTTCACAGTTGAAGCCCTAGCTTTTGACATGGGCTGCCTGCCTGCTGGCCTTTTGATTTTCAGGCCTGGCTTTGTGCCTGCTGCTGGCTCAGCTTTCTTTGATGTGGCCTCTTCCTCTGCCACATAGTCCTCATCTTCAGAATCTGAGGTTCTCTTCTTCCTTTGACGTGTGGCAGCTTTAGGCAGGTTGCTGGGTGTGCTCCTGCTGCAATCATCTGAGGAACTTGAGGGGCTAGTGCCCTCACTCAACTGTACTTGCTGCTCTGACAAGTTCTGGCTG
Source organism: Triticum monococcum (assembly GCA_034509565.1). Taxonomy (NCBI): domain Eukaryota; kingdom Viridiplantae; phylum Streptophyta; class Magnoliopsida; order Poales; family Poaceae; genus Triticum; species Triticum monococcum. The sequence continues at coordinate 75,134,211 of CM067843.1, forward strand.
TCACTCTGGTCTGACATGATGCAAACTGACTGCTGACCCTGTGAATAGATTATAGATGAGATAGAGTGGATGAGCATCACAAAATGCAGAGATTTTTGCAAAAGAATACTTCAAAAACTTAGTTTTAGTTTCCCACTAAGATCATCTCGGATCTACCGATTTTCAAACTCGGTGACACCGAAGCAGTGTTGGCACCAGAACTAGTGAACTCGGTCAGACCAAGTCACAGTTTGGTGGCACCGAGACTGCTATGGTTTCACAGAGTTCCAAAATCGGTCACACCGATAAGTAATTCTCGGTCAGACCGAGTTTTACTTGTGTAATGGCATAAGCCAAATCGGTGGGACCGAGTTTTTCAACTCGGTGGGTCCGAGATGGTTTCCGCGGAAACCTAACCCTAAAATTTTCGAATTAAACCTAATCTACGAGTTCATTGACTGGATAGGAGTTTATCAAACATGGCAAGAATCATGATGATCATAATGTGCTAGGAATCGGATTGAAGAATAGCACAAAGATCGAGTCCATACCCTAGTTCAGCGGAGACTCGCTACGGCGGCAACAGCGGGGCAGAAATTCCGTTGACGGCGATGGAGACGAGCGACTTGAGGCTGCTGGTGGCGAGAAGGACGACCCGGAGACCCAGGAGGCAGAGCAAGCTATGCGCGGGCGAAGAGGTTTTGGAGAAATTTCCAAAATTCTGCCCGTCACTATATATAGCCCGACCCTGTCGGTGTGACCGAGTGGAACAACTCGGTGGCACCGAGATGCAAAACTGTATACAGTTATTGCAACTCGGTGTGACCGAGTGGTTCAAATCGGTTGCACCGAGATCGAAAACCTAGATCAACTTAATGATCTCGGTAGGACCGAAAGTATGGTATCGGTCAGACTGAGAATCACAAAGAGGTTTTGGAAGTTTAAGTCTACGACGAATCGGGGACTCCGAGCGCTCCTCACACAGAGTGGTTCGAATCTGACTTGATCAAGTTTTGTGATGCAGCATGAATAGAGTTTGAGACGAGAAAAGCATAGATAGCTAGAGGAGGTTCTTAGGCATTCTTGTCCATCCACTTGGCAAAAGAAGATAAAGCCAAACAATCAAAACAACAAGTGGATGTCCTCGAATGAGTAAAATATGCACCAACATGCTCACACAATAAGATGGCAAATGAAATATGTGGCAAAGCATGCACAAACAATTCTAGCATCTATCAAGCAATTTGCGATGACTGGGTCATCTATATATGAGTATATTGACTTAGGAGTCAAGTGAGAACACTTGATCGTAGGTCATACTCATCGTTTAAGCTCAAGTGGGGTTACCACTTTTACATAAAGCATTGTTGTATTCACATCTTTAGAGTTGCTTTAGCTCAAGTCTTAGAGTAAAGCTCCCCCTAGATGTGATATCCCCCCTAAGAGGGATGAACTAACCTTGGGTTTTGTCGATGATGACTTCATGTAGATGTTGAAGATGTGGATGCTCAATGTTGATGTAGATCACTTGGAGCTATCCATTTGAGTGAGTTGCACTTTCAATACCTACATGGGTTAGTCGCACAAGGAACAAACAAGGATATCCACAGACATAGAGTGATGCATACACAAGATGATGTCCATGAAAACTTTAGGTTACCTTGTCCCTTGTCTTACCAACAAGAGGGTTTGTGACTCCTTGAACTAGTGCATGATGTGGAAGTTGATTGCACTTGTTCTTGCCAAAATGATGAGAATGAAATATGTTGGCGAAGTCACCCTCAAGAACTCTCTAGTTCTTCTTCTTTTCGATCCACACCATCTTGATGGAAATCCTTGGAGTTGTAGTCGTACTTGATGAAGTGGAACTTGACGTGGTCTTGGGAATCCACTTGACTAAGGTCTTAGGAGCTTCTTCAAATGCAGCAATCTCCTCTTGAAGCTTGTCCTTGCCTTTTTGCTTGTAGTCTTGTGGTGGAAGATCATCTCGAGCTTGTGTCCCCTTGAAAGAAGTGTCATACTTCTCTTGTTGAGGAACAAACTTTGTCTTGGGGTATTGATATTCTTCCCATTCAACTCCATTGGCATTGAACTTTCGTTCAAAACCAACACCTTGATTCTTCCGGTGCATTCCTTGCTTGCGCACAATTTCCTCGAATTGCTTACTCCCGGCAAGGCTCTTGTACACTCCTTTCTCTATGATTCCCTTCAATAAGCTATTTTCTTGCTCAAGTGTAACTTGGCTAAGAGAATAATTAGTGGAATCAAGAGAACTACTAGAAGCAACAATATTGGATTTAGCATGATCATTGTTACTACTAGAGGAAGAATCTTTCTTGTTCTTGTTACTAGACTTGACTTGAGGCATGTAAGAGGATTATAGTAAACGCTTGGCAATATAAGAAGAACTTTTCTTGCGGAGATCATCATTGATTGCCTTTAAGAACTCATGCTCTTGCTCAAGATTGAGTTTTTCAAAGCGTAATTTCTCATGAGCTCTTAAAAGTTCTCGATGATCTTCAAAGATAGTTTCATGAGCTAACTTAAGAGTGTTTAGTTCTTTAGTTAGAGCCTCAATCTTCTCCTTATCATTGTCATTCGTTTTAGCATGATTAATTGATGTTTCACCATAGTACTCATCACTAGAGTTGTCAACAAGCAAGTCATCATCACCTAACAAGTCATCTCCATCACTATTAAAGTCAACGTACTCGGGGTGTGTTACCTTAGGACCTTTGGCCATGAAGCATCTCCCAATTCCTTCATTTGGTGAGTCAAATATGTCATAGGAGTTGGTTGACACAAGTGCTAGACCGGCAACACCTTCATCTTGAGTATCTTCGGAGTCGGAGTGATAACTTCTCTCGGAGTGGGTGTCGGAGTCGGAGCCGGATACCCATTCACCAACATGAGCTTGATGTCTTTATTTTGTGTAGCTCCTTGATGATTTTTCCTTCCTTTCTGAATCCTTGCTTCTCCGTGAGTATCTCCGTTCATAACGATCATCTCTACTCCTTCTCTCTCTTGGTGGTGATTCTTTGCTTCTTCTTTTTGGAGAATCTTCTCTTCTCTTGTAGGGAGCCGTACACTCATTGGAATAGTGTCCAGGTCTTCCACAATTGTAGCAGTTTCGCTCTCGACTAGAAGATCTCTTGTCATTGTAGGACCTTGACATGAAGCTTCTATCTTTGCTTCTACTCTTGTAGAACTTGTTGAAGTTCTTCACCATTAAGCTCAATTCTTCATTGAAGGTTTGCTTTTCACTTGATGATGTGGGGACTTCACATGAGGCTTTGTAGGCACCACTTGATTTGTTGTGAAGTTCCTCTTTATCCTTGAGTGACATCTCATGAGCAACAATCCTTCCTATCACTTTCGTTGGCTTGAGATCTTTGTAATTGGGCATCATTTGAATCAATGTGCACACGGTGTCATATTTCCCATCCAAGGCTCTTAGGATCTTCTTGATGATGAATCTATCGATCATCTCTTCACTTCCTAAGCCGGCAATCTCATTTGTGATGAGAGCAAGCCTAGAGTACATTTCGGCGACACCTTCACCATCCTTCATCTTGAACTTGTCAAGTTGACTTTGGAGCACATCCAACATGGATTCCTTGACGGAGTTGGTACCTTCGTGCATATCAATCAAAGTGTCCCAAATTTCCTTTGCATTCTCAAGGCGGCTGATTTTCTTGAATTCTTCGGGGCACAATCCATTGAAGAGAATATCACAAGCTTGAGCATTGTATTGCAACATCTTCAACTCATCCGTGGTAGCTTCACGGTTTGGTTCCCTCCCATCGAAGAACTCACCTTGCAAGCCAACGCAAACAATAGCCCATACGGTGGGGTTATGTCCAAGAATATGCATTTTCATTTTATGCTTCCAACTAGCAAAATTAGTACCATCAAAGTAAGGACCTCTACGGTGATAGTTTCCCTCGCTAGACGCCATACTCTCCTAGGTTGTGAAACCAAGGTTATGACCACCAAAAGCTATGGAGATCAAGGCAAATGGAGACCAAAGCTCTGATACCACTTGTAGGATCGAAAGTATGTCTAGAGGGGGGGTGATTAGACTACTTGACCAAATGAAAACTTAACCTTTTCCCAATTTTAGTTCTTGGCAGTTTTTAGCTATCTTAGGACAAGTCAAGAAATCATTACACAATTCAAGCAAGCATTCAAAGAGTGTATTGGCAGCGGAAAGTAAAGCATGCAACTTGCAATAATATAAAGGGAAGGGTTTGGAGAGTTCAAACGCTATTGGAGACACGGATGTTTTTCCCATGGTTCGGATAGGTGGTGCTATCCTACATCCACGTTGATGGAGACTTCAACCCATGAAGGGTAAAGGTTGCGCGAGTCCACGGAGGGCTCCACCCACGAAGGGTCCACGAAGAAGCAACCTTGTCTATTCCACCATGGCCATCGCCCACGAAGGACTTGCCTCACTAGCGGTAGATCTTCACGAAGTAGGCGATCTCCTTGCCCTTACAAACTCCTTGGTTCAACTCCACAATCTTGTCGGAGGCTCCCAAGTGACACCTAGCCAATCTAGGAGACACCACTCTCCAAGAAGTAACAAATGGTGTGTTGATGATGAACTCCTTTCTCTTGTGCTTCAAATGATAGTCTCCCCAACACTCAACTCTCTCTCATATGATTTGGATCTGGTGGAAAGAAGATTTGAGTGGAAAGCAACTTGGGGAAGGCTAGAGATCAAGATTCATATGGTTTGAATGGAATATCTTGGTCTCAACACATGAGTAGGTGGTTCTCTCTCAGAACATATGAGTTGGAATGATGTATGTGTTCTGATGGCTTTCTCCTTGAGTGTAGAGGAGGTGGAGGGGTATTTATAGCCTCCACACAAAATCCAACCGTTACACACAATTTACCAATCTCGGTGGGACCGAATCAGAAAACTCGGTTGGACCGAAATGGTAAACCTTGTGACCGTTAGGAATTTCGGTGGGACTGACATGCAACTCGGTAGGACCGATTCGGTTAGGGTTTGGGCATAACGTAATCTCAGTGAGACCGATTGCACAAACTCGGTGAGACCGAGTTTGGCAACAAGCTAACCAGAGAGTTGGTCAGGCAAACTCGGTGGGACCGACTTGCTCTTTCGATGAGACCGAAAAGTTATAAGAAGGAAACATAGAGTTTACCTTGCATTCTCGGTGGGACCGATTCGCTCTTTCGGTGAGACCGAAAAGTTACAAAAGGGAAACAGAGAGTTTGCAAGCCCATCTCGGTGAGACCGAGATCCTTATCGGTAGGACCGAATTGCTAGGGTTTGGCAGTGGCAACTGACAAGTGAAACTCGGTGGCGTCGGAATGAAAGAATCAGTATGACCGAGTTTGGCTTAGGGTTTAGGTCATTTGTGGATATGGGAAAGTAGCTGAGGATTTTGGAGCATATCATTAAGCACATAAAGCAAGAGGATCATTAAGCAACACCTCATCCCTCCTTGATAGTATTGGCTTTTCCTAAAGACTCAATGTGATCTTGGATCACTAAAACATAAAATGAAGAATCTTGAACTTTTGAGCTTGAGCCAATTCTTTGTCCTTAGCATTTTGAGGGTTCCACTTTCACATCCAAGCCATGCCAATCATTGAGCTTTCCTGAAATAATTATCTTGAAATAGCATTTGCTCAATGAGCTATATGTTGTTATGAATTACCAAAACCACCTAGGGATAGTTGCACTTTCACATGCACATGATTTGTTTAGTGGTTGGCGGATGTGGTAGTGCAGGCGGTGGTTGTCGATACGGCTCGGGGGAATGCCCTGCCTATCTTGCCAAACAACGAACAGGGACATCGTCACCAGCGTGAATGCTGCTACCTCCCCACGTCATCCTATTGTTTGTTTTTCCCAATATGAAGCAACCGAGATGAGCAACATCCATAAAAGGGGAAGAAAAGCAAGTGGCAAAGCCCGAAAGAAAGCAACGAGAAATCAAGGCGAATAATAAAAAGTTCCGAGATAATTATAAATAGACTCATACATGAAAGGACACATCATGACGGGTACGACTACGCTCATACATGAAACATCATGACAAGTACGACTACATCCGTACATCGAAGCATCATGATAACCTCGGGTACTCTGACGATCTAGTGCTCTGCTAGTCCTGTTGGGTCGTCTCCTGAGCCGGACTTGGATCCTGAACTGACGACGTTAACATAAACCTCCGGGTTAAAGGTAACACGACGACGCTGCCTCGAGGGCACTCCCTCAGGGGCAGGTTCAGGATGAGGCTGGAGCATAGGGGCTGCGCTAGTAGCGAGAAGTGAAGCCCACTCGACATGGGCACTATGGGAAGACACGGTCGAGGTGCCCGAGCTACTCAAATGAGTAACTAGGGTAACTTGTGAGGGAGTCCTGGACTAAGGGGTCCTCGCGTGTCCGACCTATTGGACATGGGCCGGACTGATGGGCTGTGAAGATACAAAGACCGAAGACTCTACACGTGTCCGGATGGGACTCTCCTTGGCATGGAAGGCAAGCTTGGCGACCAAATATGAAGATTCCTTTCTCTGCAACCGAGCTTATGTAACCCTAGATCCCTCTGGTGTCTATATAAACCGGAGGGCTAGGTCCATAGATAGATCCTCATAATCAAAGTCAGACGGGCTAGACTTTTAGGGTTTAGCCATTACGATCTCGTGGTAGATCAACTCTTGTAATACTCATATTCATCAAGATCAATCAAGCAGGAAGTAGGGTATTACCTCCAGAGAGAGGGCCCAAACCTGGGTAAACATTATGCCCCCGTCTCCTGTTACCATCGACCTTAGTCGCACAGTTCGGGATCCCCTACCCAAGATCCGCCGGTTTTGACACCAACATTGGTGCTTTCATTGAGAGTTCCACTATGCTGTCATCAAAGGGATTGATGGCTCCTTCTACCACCTTCAATCACGCTGTCCAAGGGGAAGTCTTCCTCCCCGGACAAATATTCGTATTCGACAGCTTCGCTGTGCGGGCCAACTCGCTTGGCCATCTGGAGCTGATCGAAAGCTGCGTCCCTGGCCATCACGTCAGATTTGGAGGCTTGATCTACGTCGCGGATATCCGCGGAGACTTGATCTTCGATGGATTCGAGACCAGGCAACCGCTCTCTGCCACCACGATGAACATGACGTAAATCTGTCAACGGAACATACCTAGGAGATAGTACCTATAGCTACTCCAGCTTTAGATCCTGTCGGATTTCGGGTTCCAGCAATACCCTCAAGGTTCGAACACTGGGGTGCGCACGAAGATCTCTCGCCCTCTCTAGGTCACGCACTCCACGATCTCACGGCCTAGCTCGACGAACTCGCAACACAAGAGACACAAGATTTATACTGGTTCGGGCCATCGTTGCGGTGTAATACCCTACTCTAGTGTGGTGCGGTGGATTGCCTCTTGGGCTGAGGATGAACAGTCACAAGGGAAGAACAGCCTCACGAGGTGAGGTGTTCTTGTGCTTGGTGGGTTTGTGTGGCTGAGGTTGATCTCGATGATCCGGGTCTCATCCGTCCCCATCTATGGTGGTGGCTAGTCCTATTTATAGAGGGCCTGGTCCTCTTCCCAAATATTGAGCAGGAAGGGATCCCACAACGGCCAAATTCGAAGGGAGACAACTAGTACAAGCTATCCTGACAAAAGTGGTCTTTGCCTGCCAAAGGCTCTGGTGGTGACGCCGTCTTGGGCTCCATGATGACCTCCATCTCTTTGTCCTGCTGGTCTTAGTCTTGTTGCACCGATATGGAAACATTTCCCTGATGCCTTGGTACTCCTCGTCTGTGCTTGCCTCCTTAGCACCAAAGAGGAAACAAGGACACCGTGCGCGCTGGCGCCCGCCTGGTCTCGATCGTCATGGCTCACATCATTGGAACCTCACGAGGCTTGCTGGGCCTTGATCTCTCCGCCCCTCGTGAGCCAGCCTGGTGAGGCCACTCCCGAGGAGGTCTCGTGTCGTCTGCCTCGCGGGGTTTGGCCCCTCGCGAGGGTCTTGAATGCTTGTTGGTGAAGATGGGCCGTATGGGCCCGCTTGCAGAGCCACACCATGGGCCGCAGGTAGGCAAGTCTGGGGACCCCCATTCCTAGAACACCGATAGTAGCCCCCGGGCCCAAGACGCGCTCGGGCTTGGCTTCGAGGTGAAGCCAAAGGGCAAGTGCGGAGCGCCGCGGGCCCCAATAGCCTGCGGCCTTGGCCGACGCTTGGCGGTTGGCGGTTCATTGGACGTGGGCGTCTCCGCTTCCCCACGCTGCCTCGGCAACTGCTCGACTTGACGAGTCCCTGCTGCATGCATGGAAAAACCATAATTATTACCTTAGATCATGGAGGCCGGCGGTTGGCCTTCCCTTAGCTATAAATGGGAAGTGGGGGCGGAGCCCTCATCACCCGTCTCTTCCTTGCTTCTTCTCCTTTCTTGCTTCCCTCCTTGCTGGTGTAGTCATGGCGCCGATTCGGAGGTTCTCGGCCGTGGAGAAGGGCAAGACTCCCCTCAACGAGGCCGAGCTTCTCCCGCCGAAGAAGAGGAGGTCCCATGGTTGCGAGATGGTTGTGAGGCCGGTGGTGTCGTGGCCGTGGTACGAAAGGCAACCTCCTGGGTACCCGTTGCCCTTGTATGCTCACGCCGGTGGTTCCGGAGGGAGGGGCGATGAGCGCCATCACCTGCGCCAGGGCCGTGGCCACCCATGTCACGGAGGCGCATACCGTCGCCCCAGGGGTCCACGCCGCGGACTCCTCACGCGAGTTCGTGTTGTGGGCGGTGATGCCCCCGAGCACTTGGATTCGCCTTCCACAGTTCTTCACCGCCAAGATGCCGCCGAGAGGCCCTCTCGAGCTTTGGCTGCAGCATGCTGACTGCAATGCCCCAGCAACCGGAGAGGAAGTTGAGGCTGTCGCCTCCGGGAGGATCTTCATGACTCGACGGCCGAGCCTGCCGTGCGAACGGCGCCCTCGCCATCCACTTCGAGTATGACGGCGCCTCCACGCTGTTCTTCAAGGTCTTCGAGGAGGAAGGCCACCGCTTGGAGTGCTATCCTGAAGGAGGTCGCCAGGACGGTGCAGCAGCGGGCGCTGGGCCTCGCCTGCAGCTCCTCCAGTGACAGTGGTGACTCCTGGTGGTCCAACAAGTGTCTCGAGCTCGTGGAGTCTCCGAAGACGAGCGATGATAGCTACGTGTCGCCAAGCTCTCGCCGAGCCCGGAGCAGGGCCGCGACGGCTGGCCACCGCCGCCGATGATCTGGATGGGGTTGGCGTCAACCTTTCGTGGCCCACAGTGGATGATGGCGTCGGTGTCGTCCGGCACGTGGAGATAGAGCTCCTAGGGATTCCTTTCCTTTTGTTCCCTGCGAGGAATCGAAACAGACCCCGCGGGGGCGTGTAAAGCATCTGTAATGTCCTTTGTTCATATCATCCTTATTATGAAAATTTGTGAACGCACGTCCTCCTAAGTCTAGATCTCCCCTTTCCAACCCCGTGGCAGCTTGGTGCTCTACGCCGACATGTCCCGGTCCCCAGGCAGGCTGCAGCCATTACTGGTATGCCAGGTCGTGATGCCGTGGTCAAGGCCAGGAGGTGAGCGGGCCAAGGTCCAGTAAGAGCTCCTGAGGCCCGATGCTCAAGAGGTCCCCTTTAGCATGCAAGCAGCTACCTGAGGATGGTAAGGGAGGCGACGTTGCCTCACCAGGGCAGCGAAAAAGCAAGGATCTTATGCCGTAGCACTGGGTCGGTCCAAGTACAAGACTTATCTTCGCGTTCCGGAGCTGGTTCTTCATGTTGCGCCAGACTTGGGCGTCGGCCGCTGTTGGGTAGCTAGGTTAGGCCTGTGCGAGCCTCCCCTCTTCTTCATGCTCTCCTTAGTGCTTTGCCTCCTCAGGTCCCGGCCCTTGAGCGGGCTCAGCCACCGCTGGTATGCCAGGTCGCGATGCCGTGGTCAAGGCCAGGGGGTGAGGGCTAGAGAGCCAGTAAGAGCTCCTGAGGCGCGATGCTCGGGAGCCCCCCTTTTAACGTGCAAGCGAATCGCATGGGAGAAGAGAGAGAGTCCGTGGTACCGCCTGCTGTAGTCCTCACAGAGTTCCTGCAGGTTAGCGCGAGGAGAGGAACAAATCGCCGCGATGATCGCCTGTCCGTTGCTGGCTTGTGGGAGGGGACTCCCTACTGTGGAGAGCTCCCGGGGCATGTACAACCCCGCCCTGACACATGGCTTGGACGGCAGGGCTAGAGGAGGTGTACCCGTGCACTCGTGAGCCAGTGCGGGACTCACGAGGCCCTACCTCAAGGCGGGTTGCACCTGGTCTAATTCTTGATGGTTGTGGTGGTCCTACGAGGTGGTTAGACAACCTGCACCGGACGAATCTCCTGAGGTTATCGCGTGAGAAGGCCAAGCACCAATGGCCCCGGGAGGTGACATGAACAGGACCGGCCCACCAGACAGAGCTCAGCCATTGGATTTGTCGACACTGCAGGGACGGGCCCGAGCACAGATGCCGTGCCTAACCCTCTCATGCGAGGGGTCTAGAAGAAATATGGTCGGCGCGCGGATCCCGTGGTAGGTGACAATCAAGCAGGTGACAGACATAGATAGATTATGCATGAAAAGCAAACATGCCACTGGGTCGGGCCCGAGTAGCTTGGGGATGATGCAGCCCGAGGAGCGTCCCCAGGAAGGTAAGCTAAAGACATAAAAAAGAAGGGATACATGCCACAGGGACGGGCCCACGCGGCCTGGGAATGATGCAGCCCTGAGGGCGCTCCTAGCTAAATGAACTTGGAAAATGTCACTTGATTTTGTTGACGAAGGGGTGTTGAGGCAGCTGAAGGTACGCGGCGAAGGGGTTGCTCCTCACGAGCCACCAGGGCCGTGAGCCTCGGGAGGCTCTGGGGGCCCAGGCGGTTCCTTGAGGACCGTTGCCATCTCCTCCTGGACGGCATGACGCCTGTCCTCCTGACCTGCCATGACGCGTCGCAGGTTGCACTGGAAGCCAGCAGCCAAGCTCTGCAGGCTGAATGGCATGCGAACGTAGTTGTGCGGTGGACCCTCGCAGCATCCAGCATTGGAAGGCTAGAAGCGCTCCTGAGATGCGGCCCAGTTGAGCCCTGGGCTGTCGATGCAGACACGCAGCCCACCACCCTCATCGGGGTGGGGAGAGGCGCCAGCTGGGCGGCGGCCCCCGCGAATTTGTCTTGCCTCCTGAAGCTCCTGAGGGGCTTTGTCGACGAACTCCTGAGCGCCAGGTGCTCCTCGCCTATCGCCCTCCTGAGGGAAATGTGCCATGAAGCACGCCTGCACGTGGTGCCCGAGAGCCTCCCTCATAATGTAGGCAAGGTCTGAGGCCCTCCAGAATAGAGCCCCCGATCCCTGCCCGACGAGGGCGCTGGGCGCGCCTTCCTATGCGATAGAGGGAGGCGCCCCAAGTGCAGGCGCTGATCCTGACGTGGAGCCTCTTGCGGCACCGTTCTCCTAAGGCCCAGCACGAAGTAACTGCTTCTTCTTCTTGGGGATGGCCTCAGGAGGGTACTCTCCATTACTGTCAGGGTCGTCGATTGCTGCAGCTTGGAAGGCACGCTCGAGGGAGCACAACACGTCTCTTTCTTTGTAGGGGACTATGATTATTCCGCCGCTTCCTGGAAACTTGAGGATGTTGTAACCGTGGTGGCTCACCGCCATGAACTTAGACAGGGCTGGATACCCGAGGATGGCATTGTACGGAAACGGTTGTGGGCGACGTCGAAGTCGATGAGCTCGATGCGGTAGTTGTCACGCTGTCCGAAGGTGACTGGGAGGCGGACCTGTCCTATCCGGGTGGTGGAGGCATCGGTTACTCCTGAGAAAGGCTTGGTATGCTGAAGCTGATCATAGGGCACTTGAAGGTTGTCGAACATCTCGACTGACAGGACGTTAAGCCATGCGCCGCCGTCGATGAGAGTCTTGGTGACTTGCATGTTGCTGATAACGGGTGAACTGAGCATCGGGAGAGTGCCAGCGGTGGCCGCGCACTTGAGCTGGCCTACTGAGATGAAGGTAATGGCGCACTTTGACCACCTAAGCGGGTGTACAGCCTCGAGCTTGGGAAGGACTACGTTCACCTCGCGAGCAAACTGCTTGAAGATACGCTGTGAGGCTGGGGCTTGAGCTCCGCCCAAGATGCAGGCGACAACACGCGGCTCCTGGAAGCCCCCAGCCCCCTCGTCTTTGTGGTGGTCGTCGTTCCTTCTGGGTGGTGGCGGCAGTGGAGGAAGCCCAGCTTTGCCCTGAGGATGGTCCTTGTGAAGCTGATCCCTCTAGGCGCCCTTGCGAGGCTCATCCTGCCAGCGATCCTCACCAGGCCGGTCGCGCTACTCCTGGCGTGGGACCCGGTCGTCCCAGCGTCCTCCGCCACGTCCTCCTCCTCGGCCGTAGCCTCAGTCGTTGCGCTTGGGGCGTCGACCTAAGTGTCCGTCGCGCATAGCTCTGAGCTCATGACAATCGTTGGTGTTGTGGCTGTGCACGTTGTGGAGGGCGCAGAATGGTCGGCTGCTCTAGGATGACTCAGGCTGGTCCCTGTCGTGCTTTGTGTCCGGCTCTGCTATGAGTGCGGCCACTCCCTTGTGCTTCACGTCCTTGGCCTTGGCTTTCTTATCTTCCAGGTCGGCAGCTGGGATCTCGAGAAGAGAAAGGCGCCCTTCCTCAGCCCTTGCGCACTTGGTTGCTAGGTTTAACAGCTCTAGGGATGTGCACAACTCCTCATGGATGGCGAGCTCCTCCTTCATCTCGACGTCGCGGACGCCATCGGAGAACGCAGAGATGATGGCCTCGTCTGTCACCTTGAGCATCTTGAGACGAACGTTGTTGAAGTGCTGGATGTACTTCTGGAGGGTCTCCCATTGCTGTTTCTTGATGCGGCGTAGGTCACCCACAGCCGGGGGCCGGCCGCAGGTGCCCTGGAAGTTGGCGACAAAGCGGTCGCACATCTCGTCCCAGGAAGAGATGGAGCCTGGAGGCAGGTTCAGGAGCCAGGAGCGTGTGCCATCCTTGAGAGCCATGGGGAACTAGATCGCCATGAGTTTCTCGTCGCCGTTGGCCGCCTTGATGCTCAGCTTGTAGAGCTGCAGGAACTCCGCGGGGTCTGGAGTGCCTTCGTAGCGCGGAGGCAGGCCTGGCTTGAACTTTCCTGGCCAGGCAACGCTACGCAGCTCGGGGGTGAAGGCGCACCAGCCCGCCGTGGCCACCGCGGGTCATCGTGGAGGCAGGGCTTGGTCGTGGTGCCCCTGCATCACCGCGGCATGCGGTGCATGGCCCTGTCGCAGCAAGCAATCCTGGCATAGCGGAGCTGGGAGTGGTGGAGTGTTTGCTTGTGGGCGGGGAATCTCTTGGCAGCTTCTTTCTTCGAGCGCTGGCATGTGGCGCGGTGGGTCGAGCCGCTGGGCAGCGTATCTTGGAGCGAGGACGCCGTCTTGACGCGGGGGAGGCTGAGGTGCTCCCTGAGCGGCACGCCTCGGCGCAAGGGTGCCATCTTGTTGTGGAGGAGGCGGAGGCACTCCGTGAGCCGCACCGCCCGCAGCTGGGGGCGGGCGAGGCAGCGAGAGGGACGGTGCAGGGGAACCTCTCGCGGCACTGACGAGCTCGGCGATGCGGTCCAGCCAGTCCTCGTAGAGGTCGTCAACTGGACGGTAGCGCAGGAGCTCGTGTGCCATGAGCAGCCCAGCCTGCACATCCATGGGTGGGCAGCGAGTGTGAAATGACGAGCCGGCCGGAGTCAGTGACGGGGTGGCGGTGTGGCCGTCATGGCGCACGGAGGGATGCAGCGAAGAGGCTTGCTGCTCGTTTACCACCGGACCGGTGACGGCGTTGGCGGCGTGCGTTGGAGAACAACGGGGTGGCCCGCCAACGGGAGCCATCTGAGCGACGCGGGCGGCGAGGCCGGCCCGGCGCTCAGCGCGAGCCTGGTGATCATCGGCCATGGACTTGGTGGAGTGACGAAGCGATGGGACGTGGAGCGACGGAAGGAAAGCTTCAGCGCACCCCTACCTGGCGCGCCAAATGTTGGATTTCAGGTTCCGACAATACCCTCAAGGTTCAAACACTGAGGTGCGCACGAAGATCTCTCCCCCTCTCTAGCTCACGCTCTCCACGATCTCACAGCCTGGCTCGACGAACTCGCAACACAAGAGATACAAGATTTATACTGATTCGGGCCACCATTGCGGTGTAATACCCTACTCCAGTGTGGTGCGGTGTATTGCCTCTCGGGCTGAGGATGAATAGTTACAAGGGGAAGAATAGCCTCGCGAGGTGAGGTGTTCTTGTGTTTGGTGGATTTGTGTGGCTGAGGTTGATCTCGATGATCCGGGTTTCATCCGTCCCCAGCTATGGTGGTGGCTAGTCCTATTTATAGAGGCCATGGTCCTCTTCCCAAATATTGAGCGGGAAGGGATCCCACAACGGCCAAATTCAAAGGGATACAACTAGTACAAGCTATCCTGACAAAAGTTGTCTTCGCCTGCCAAAGGCTCTGGTGGTGACGCCGTCTTGGGCTCCATGATGACCTCCGTCTCGTTGTCCTGCTGGTCTTCGTCTTGTTGCACCGATATGGAAACCGTTGCCTGATGCCTCGGTACTCCTTGTCTGCGCTTGCCTCCTTAGCACCAAAGAGGAAACAAGGACACTGTGCACGCTGGCGCCCGCCTGGTGCCCGCCTGGTCTCAATCGTCATGGCTCATGTCATTGGAACCACGCAAGGTTTGCCGGGTGAGGGAGTCCTTGATTAGGGGGTGTCTGGATAGCCAGACTATACATCGGCCGGACTCCTGGACTATGAAGATACAGGATTGAAGACTCCGTCCCGTGTCCGAAAGGGACCTTCCTTGGCGTGGAAGGCAAGCTTGGCCATACGGATATGTAGACCTCCTACCATTGTAACCGACTCTGTGTAACCCTAGCCCTCTGCGGTGTCTATATAAACGGGAGGGTTTTAGTCCATAGGACGAACAAAAATCATACCATAGGCTAGCTTCTAAGGTTTAGCCTCCTCGATCTCGTCGTAGATCTACTCTTGTACAACCCATATCATCAATATTAATCAAGCAGGACGTGGGGTTTTACCTCCATCAAGAGGGCCCGAACCTGGGTGAAACATCGTGTCCCCTGCCTCCTGTTACCATCCGCCTAGACGCACAGTTCGGGACCCCCTACCCGAGATCCGCCGGTTTTGACACCGACATCGGTGCTTTCATTGAGAGTTCCTCTGCGTCGTCACTTTTAGGCCCGATGGCTCCTCCGATCATCAACGACGATGCAATCCAGGGTGATACTTTTCTCCCTAGACAGATCTTCGTCTTTTGCAGCTTTGCACTGCGGGCCAATTTGCTTGGTCATGTGGAGTAGATCAAAAGCTACGCCCCTGGCCATCAGGTCAGATTTGGAAGTTTGAACTACATGGCCGACCTCCGCGGAGATTTGATCTTCGACGGATTCGAGCCGCAGCCGAGCGCGCCGCACTGTCACGATGGGCATGATCTAGCTCTGCCACCGAACAGTGCCCTGGAGGCAGCACCTGCATCAGCTCCGACCCTTAATTCGGAGCCAACTGCGCCAATCGAGGATGGGTGGTTGGACACCGCCTCGGGGGCTTCAATCTCTAAGGCGGTCAAGCCGAACACCAGCCCTATTCTCTGCGAAGCCCGTGACTCCAAGAAGCCGGACTCCTCTCCAGACTCCGAGCTCTCCGCGCCCCTACCGATTGAACCCGACTGGGCACCGATTATGGAGTTCACCGCCGCAAACATCTTTCAGCACTCGCCCTTCGGCGATATTCTGAATTCACTAAAGTCTCTCTCTTTATCAGGGGAGCCCTGGCCGGACTATGGTCAGCAAGGTTGGGATGTGGATGATGAAGAAATTCAAAGCCCACCCACCACCCACTCCGTAGCCACTGTCGATGATTTAACCAACATGCTCGACTTCGACTCCGAAGACATCGATGGTATGGACGCCGATGCAGGAGACGATCAAGAACGAGCGCCTATAGGGCACTGGAAAGCCACCTCGTCGTATGACATGTACATGGTGGAAAATCCAAAAGAAGGCAATGGCGATGGAACAGCGGAGGATGACCCCTCCAAGAAGCAGCCTAAGCGCCGGCATCAGCGGCGCCGCTCTAAATCCCGCCAAAGAAAAAACGGTGATTCCAGCACGGGAGATAATAACACCCCGGACTGTGCCGAAGACAACCACCTCCAGCAAGATTCAGCACAGGAGGATGGATGAGCCAGCCCTCATCAGAGAGCGCCAGACAGAGAGGTCGAGGACGATAATTATATGCCTCCCTCCAAAGACGAAGCAAGCCTCGACGATGACAAATTTGTCGTGCCGGAGGATCCCGTCGAACAAGAGCGTTTCAAAAGCAGGCTTATTGCCACGGTAAGCAGCCTCAAGAAAAAACAGCAATAGCTTAGAACTAATCAAGATTTGCGAGCCGACAGATGGACTAAAGTCCTTGCGGCCAAAGATTATGAAGTCGAACGCCCCTCCAAGAGCTACCCAAAGCGCAGGTTGCTACCCCGATTAGAGGAGGAAGCACCTAAACCTACATCACCAGTGCATGATGCGGCCGACCGGCTGCCCCGTGGCCGCGATAGAGAGGCCTCTTGGCCCTCCACTCAAGCCGCACCCCGGCGCCGCTCAAAAAATACCAAGGCATGGGAAAATGCACCAGTCCTGCGAGATATATTGGAGGACAAGGCAAGGCAAACAAGATCGATCTACAGATCGCGCGGGCGCCCCACGGCATGAGACGGTAGTCGTCACTCCGGATACAGTAAATCCGGCCAGGCCGAACACAGTAGACAAAGCTCATTTGAGCTGCGTCGTGATATAGCCCAATACAGAGGCGCCGCACACCCACTATGCTTCACAGATGAAGTAATGGACCATCAAATCCCTGAGGATTTCAAACCCGTGAACATCGAATCATACGACGACACAATAGATCCTGCGGTATGGATCGAGGACTATCTCCTTCATATCCACATGGCCCACGGTGATGACCTACACGCCATCAAATACCTCCCACTCAAGCTTAAGGGACCAGCTCGGCATTGGCTTAACAGCTTGCCAGCAGAATCAATTGGTTGCTGGGAGGACCTGGAAGCCGCATTCCTCGACAATTTCCAGGGCACTTATTTGCGACCACCTGACGCCGATGACCTTAGCCACATAATTCAGCAGCCAGAGGAATCGGCCAGACAATTCGACACACGGTTCCTAACCAAGAAAAATCAAATCGTCGACTGTCCGGACACAGAGACCCTAGCAGCCTTCAAGCATAACATCCGCGACGAGTGGCTTGCACGGAACCTAGGATAGGGAAAGCCGAAATCTATGGCAGCCCTCATGACACTTACGACCCTCTTTTGCGCGGGAGAAGACAGTTGGCTAGCTAGCAGCAATAACATGACCAAGAGCCCTGGTAATTCGGATACCAAGGACAGAAGTGGCAGGTCACGTCGCAACAAGCAAAAGCGCCGCATTAACGGCGACAATGCTTTGGATACGGCAGTTAATGCCGGATTCAGAGGCTCTAAACCCGGTCAGCGGAAAAAGCCATTCAAAAGAAATACTCCGGGCCCGTCCAGTTTGGACCGAATACTCGATCGCTCATGCCAGATACATGGCACCCCCGAAAAACTAGCCAATCACACCAACAGGGATTGTTGGGTGTTCAAGTAGGCAGGCAAGTTAAATGCCGAAAGCAGAGACAAGGGGCTGCTTAGCGATGACGAGGAGGAGCCCCTGCTACCAAACAACAGTGGATAGAAAGGTTTTCCCCCACAAGTGGGAACGGTGAACATGATATACGCAACCCACGTCCCCAAGAGGGAGCGGAACGTGCGCTAAGGGACATATACGCGATGGAGCGAGTCGCCCCAAAGTTCAACCCATGGTCTTCCTGCCTGATCACTTTTGATCGAAGGGACCACCCCACTAGCATCTTTCATGGCGGATTCGCCGCATTGGTTCTAGACCCAATTATTGATGGATTTCACCTCACTAGAGTCCTTATGGACGGTGGCAGCAGCCTGAACCTCCTTTACCAGGATACAGTGCGGAAAATGGGCATCAATCCCTCGAGGATTAAACCCACTAAAACGACCTTTAAAGGCGTCATACCAGGTGTAGAGGCCAACTGTACAGGCTCAGTTACACTTGAAGTGGTCTTCGGATCTCCGAATAATTTCTGAATCGAGGAGTTAATCCTCGACATAGTCCCGTTCCGCAGTGGCTATCACGCACTGCTCGGGCGAACCGCATTTGCCAAGTTCAATGCGGTGCCGCACTACGCATACCTCAAGCTCAAGATGCCAGGCCCTCGAGGAGTCATCACGGTCAATGGAAACACCGAACGCTCTCTTCGAACAGAGGAGCATACGGCGGCTATCGCAGTGGAAGTACAAAGTAGCCTCTCAAGGCAATTCTCCAGTCCGGCCATTAAACATCTGGACACCGTCAAGCACGCCCGAAGTAACCTACAACAAGACCGCCTGGCACGTTCCGAGCAAGCATAGCAATGCGGCCCCAACCCCAGCCCTCGCGAACTTGCGAAACCAGTGTTGCGTGCTACATAACTACGCTCTGGAAATACCATGGGCACAGGGGGAGGGGCACCATCACGGCAACCCCGAAATGCGGCTTAAACCGCACTAGGGGCTGCCGATTTCTTAATTTTCTCTTATTTTCAGGACTCCATTCTTCGGAAGGCTTGTCCGGCAGTACAATTGCCGCACAAACGATACAACCAGGGAAGCAGATAGCTACGCTGCACTACGGAACTCTAAGGTGGTCTCTATAACAAGAAGTATGCCTGTTTCACTTAACATTCCGCAGCTCGCCCTTGGAAAGGACATGTTAAATAGTCCCATCTTTTTCTTATTGCACTATTTGTATCGTTCTGCTTTGATCGCAGGTTTTTTTTAATAAACAATGCATAGCTTCTGTCTATTATTGCATTACTCTTTTTTACGAATATATGTTCATTCATGACATGTTGCACCCGTACACTTTGGTACGGCCAATACGCCAGGGGCTTAAGTACCCCACAATACGGTGTGAGATGTCCGAACACTTTCACAAGTGCGGCACCCCGAACTTATAGCATTATCTGCATCGGCTCCGAATCATGTCTTGGGTCAATAGTTGGGTTTGCCCGGCTCCTATGTTTTGGTACCTTACGTTCCGTTATATCGGCTAAGGTTGCACTAGGAGAACTATTGCGATTGTGCCCCAGTTGAGCTGCACTAAGCACCTCAGTAGAGAAAGCTAAAACTGACCGTCATGATGTGGCGAGAGCTGGTCGCTGTTCGAGAGGTTTTCGAGTCCCTAAAGACTTATGCCGCTTAGAGCGAGGAGTCGGCTTTGTCCGGCCTAGGCGTGGATAGCACCCCGAACTCGGTCTTCCGAACACTAGGGGCTTCGCCGAAATTTAAAATTATAGAATTCTATGGCTAAGTGAGAGTGTTCAATCATTATATTCCGATTTCCTTGTTCGTTGTGTTGAGTGCCTCCCTCGAAGGACCCAAGAATGGGAAAAAGAGCGCTCATGTTTATCCCGAACACCCCAGCACTCGGGGCATGGGGGCAGAAGCCGACGACTCGCCATCTCTCAAATTTGGTAAATGGCCGCACAGAAGGTAATATTTTAAATTCAAAAGCGTTGCTTAGCGCATATGAACAAGTTTTCAGCGTACAGGATCACAAATGTGAGTTTACTCAAAAATTACATCTTTGGAGCATTCATCCGCTATAAGATGGGCACCCTTCAGGACGCCCTCATAATACGCTTCTGGGACGCAATGCTCCTTGCCCGGCGGCGGTCCGTCCTTCACCAGCTTCTCCCCATCCATCTTGCCCCAGTGCATTTTAGCACGGGCAAGCACCCTATGGGCACCTTCGACGCAGACGGTGTGCTTGATTACTTCAAGCCACGGACAGGCATCCACCAGCCGCCTCACCAGCCCGAAGTAGCTCCCAGGCAGAGCCTCTCCAGGCCAAAGCCGAACTATGAGGCCCTTTATGGCCTGTTTGGCCACCTTGTGGAGCTCGACCATTTGCTTCAGCTGGTCGCTCAAAGGCACCAGGTGTCCGGCCTCAGCATACGGAGACCAGAACACCTTCTCCATCGAGCTCCCCTCCTCGGCTCGGTAATAGGCGGCGGTATCAGACGCACTGCAGGGAAAGTCTGCGAATGCTCCTGGAGAGCTCCGGACTCGGGTAAGTAACAAGTAATTCACTTTCATGTGCTTGCTTTGCATAATGAATGCCTTACCCGCCGCTATCTTCTTCATCGCTGCAATTTCTTGGAGGGCTTTCTGGGCTTCGGCCTTAGCAGATTTCGCGCTTTCGAGGGCTGCCGCAAGCTCGGACGCTTGCGTCTTTGAGTCAAGCTCCAAACTCTCGTGTTTTTTCACGAGAGCCTGGAGCTCTTTCTGCACCTCCTCCACCCGTGCCTCCTGCTTCCCTCTCTCTATACGCACTGTGGCTGCTCTGTTTTTGGCCTCGGACAGCGCTTCCTTAAGGGTTGCCACCTCGGCCGTGGCCCCTATAATAGCACATTGATCCTGTCATTTTTTGCAACCACATCTTCTCTATATACTTGCGCAAGGTATTACTTACCTTCCTTCTCCTCGAGTTGCCTCTTGGCATGGCCGAGCTCGTTCTCGGACCGCGCGAGGTTTTGCTTCAACGTATCCACCTCCGCAGTCAGTGCGGTAGAGGCCAGCAGCGAAGCCTGCATACGCATATTGACTTGATTATGTTAGACTCCTGCGAATGTTGTTAGATCCTCTATTCGGCTTTCCTTTCCGAACGCCGGACAGAGCATCAGGGGCTACTGTCTATGTGATAATATTTTTACATATTCTTTACTTACCTCAAAGCCTGTTAGAAGGCTGGCACAGGCTTCAGTCAGTCCGCTCTTGGCGGACTGAACCTTCTGGATCACCGCACTCATAATAGTGCGATGCTCCTCGTCGATGGAGGCGCCGTTAAGCACCTCCAGCAAATTGTTCGGTGCCTCCGGTTGGACGGAGGTCACCGGCTCGGCAGGCTTGCTCCTCTTGGAAGGAGGCTGCCCGCCGGAGTCCGGAACCGTTGACAGTTCCGGCGCGGTGTCCGGGTCAAGGCCGGACTCGGAGCCTTGGGGATTTTATGCCCTTTACGCCTAGAGTCCGGGAGGTCGCCTTGCGGCGCCTCCAGGACCACCTCCTCCTGGCTTGGAACCTGTTGGGACGCCACCTCGGCGTCATCCGTATGATGGGGGGAGGTAGCCGTCGGAAGCGAATTCACATCCTACGAATCTAGGGAGCCGCTCGACGACTCGTCGAGCCTGGCCTTGGGTGGACTGCATAGTCATATTCAGCATAAGCAGGAGCTGTGCAAGAAAGGAACACTATGAATTGCTCTGGTGTCCAAATACTTACGATCTTGCCAGGGGCTTGGCCCTGTGCGGCCACTCCTCTTCGCCGGCATCGGTGTTGGTGGAGTAGTCCGGAGGAAGGGTCTTCCCCTATTTGAACCCTTCGGCCTCCCCAGTTGGGGTGGCCTTCCTTTTCTTCCCTTCCCCGCTGGAGGGGGAGAGGTCTCTTCTTCCTCCTCCTCGTCTTCACGGGAGGAGTGCGCCTTGGAGTCGTCGGATGATGGATCCGACACCTCCCGGCGTCGGGCACTCTTTCGAGTCCTCGTGGCCTTCTTCTTGGCCTTCTTCTCCGGCACCACGTAGGGTGCCGGAACCAGCAGCTTCGCCAAGCGAGCGTCCGCTGGGCCTTCGGGCAAAGGAGCCGGATAGTTGATCTGTCTGGGCGTCTCCTGCCAATCCTGTCAAAGGTAAGGGAGCTTAGATCCCACATGGATAAAAACTATGAAAAACTAATGCCCTGTAAAAGGTAAAAACAGCTTACCGCCCTAGCGTGACGCTGCGTGCTGAATCCGCGATCCTCGGTAGCGGATGCGGGGGCCTCGGCGCCCTTGAAAAGCACCTTCCAGGCATCTTCGTACGTCGTGTCAAAGAGCCTGCTCAGAGTTCGATGCTGCGCCGGGTCGAACTCCCACAGGTTAAAAGCCCGTTATTGACACGGGAGGATCCGGCGGATGAGCATAATCTGGACTACGTTGACAAGTTTGAGCTTCTTGTCCACCAGGGTCTGGACGAATGTTTGGAGTCCAGTCAGCTCTCCTTTTTTACCCCACGACAGGCCCATCTCTTTCTAGGAGGTGAGCCGCATAGGGGGTTCGGATCGAAACTCGGGGGCTGCGACCCATTCAGGGTCACGCGGCTCGGTGATGTAAAACCACCCCGATTGCCACCCCTTTAGGGTCTCCACGAAGGAGCCCTCGAGCCATAGGACGTTGGGCATCTTGCCCACCATGGCGCCTTCGCACACCACCTTCGGCTTGACATTGAAAGTCTTGAGCCATAGGCTGAAATGGGGGCGGATGTGGAGGAAAGCCTCGCACACGATGATAAACACCGAGATGTTGAGGACAAAGTTTGGGGCCAGATCGTGGAAATCCAGGCCATAGTAGAACATGAGCCCCCGGAAAAATGGGTGGAGAGGGAAGCCCAATCCGCGGAGGAAATGGGGGAGGAACACCACCCTCTCATGGGGCCTAGGGGTGGGGATGAGCTGCCCCTCTTCGGGAAGCCGGTGCGCAATGTCGTTAGACAAGTATTCGGCCTTCCTCAGTTTTTTGATGAGTCCCTCCGTGACAGAGCAGACCATCCACTTGCCTCCCGCTCCGGACATGGCTGGAGAAGGTTGAGGTGGGATGTGCGGACTTGGGCGCTGGAGCTCAAGTGCGCGGAAATGGATAGGCAAAGGAGGAAGAAGGCGTGGATGAAAAGGTGGATCCTTATCCCCTTATATGGGCGGAAGCGACTATGCGTCCCCACCAGCCTAGTAAAACTCGCTTATCTCCCAAGCACCGTAATCAATGGCGCGGTTGGGTTACCCACGCCCATATTGATGAGAATCCCGGAGTAAGGGGACACGATCTCTACTTTGACAAGACATGCCAAGGAAACCGCCTCGCTAAGCGCGCTGAGGTGGGACAGTAAAACGATTCGCATAAAGACTTGGCCGTGGTGTGATGTCATGCTACGGAATATATCAGCAGATTAGATTTGTGTAAATATTATTCTCTCTATGGCAATATGTGGAAACTTATTTTGCAGAGCCGGACACTACCTTTGTGTTCAAAATCTTCTATGAAGTACTTGGAGGAGGAACCAGCCTTGCAATGCCGAAGACAATCTGCGCGCCGGACTCGTCATCGCTGAAGCCTGGTTCAGGGGCTACTGAGGGAGTCCTGGATTAGGGGGTGTCTGGATAGCCGGACTATACCTTCGGCCGGACTCCTGGACTATGAAGATACAAGATTGAAGACTTCTTCCCGTGTCCGGAAGGGACTTTCCTTGGCGTGGAAGGCAAGCTTGGCGATACAGATATGTAGATCTCCTACCATTGTAACCGACTCTGTGTAACCCTAGCCCTCTCCGGTGTCTATATAAACCGGAGGGTCTTAGTCCGTAGGAAGAACAACAATCATACCATAGGCTAGCTTCTAGGGTTTAGCCTCCTCGATCTCGTGGTAGATCTACTCTTGTACTACCCATAACATCAATATTAATCAAGTAGGATGTAGAGTTTTACCTCCATCAAGAGGGCCCGAACCTGGGTAAAACATCGTGTCCCCTGCCTCCTGTTACCATCCGCCTAGACGCACAGTTTGGGACCCCCTACCCGAGATCCGCCGGTTTTGACACCCACATTGGTGCTTTCATTGAGAGTTCCTCGGTGTCGTCACTTTTAGGCCCGATGGCTCCTCCGATCATCAACGACAATGCGATCCAGGGTGAGCCTTTTCTCCCCGGACAGATCTTCGTATTTGGCGGCTTTCCACTGCGGGCCAATTCGCTGGGTCATCTAGAGCAGATCGAAAGCTACGCCCCTGGCCATCAGGTTAGATTTGGAAGTTTGAACTACACGGCCGACCTCCGCGGAGATTTGACCTTCGACGGATTCGAGCCGCAGCCGAGCGCGCCGCACTGTCACGATGGGCATGATCTAGCTCTGCCGCCGAATAGTGCCCTGGAGGCCGCACCCGCATCAGTTCCGACCCTTAATTCAGAGCCAACTGCGCCAATCGAGGATGGGTGGTTGGACACCGCCTCGGGGGCTGCAATCTCTACGGCGATCGAGCCGAACACCGGCCCTATTCTCAGCGAAGCCCGTGACTCCAACGAGCCGGACTCCTCTCCAGACTCCGAGCTCTCCGCGCCCCTACCGATCGAACCCGATTGGGCGCCGATCATGGAGTTCACCGCCGCGGACATCTTACAGCACTCGCCCTTCGGCGATATTCTGAATTCACTAAAGTCTCTTCTTTATTAGGAGAGCCCTGGCCGGACTATGGTCCGCAAGGTTGGGATGCGGATGATGAAGAAATTCAAAGCCCACCCACCACCCACTTCGTAGCCACTGTCGATGATTTAACCGACATGCTCGACTTCGACTCTGAAGACATCGACGGTATGGACGCCGATGCAGGAGACGATCAAGAACCAGCGCCTATAGGGAACTTGAAAGCCACCTCATCGTATGACATATACATGGTGGACACTCCAAAAGAATTCAATGGCGATGGAACAGCGGAGGATGACCCCTCCAAGAAGCAGCCTAAGCGTCGACGTCAGCGGCGCCTCTCAAAATCCCGCCAAAGCAAAAACGATGATTCCGGCACGGGAGATAATAACACCCCGGACAGTGCCGAAGACAACCACCTCCAGCAAGATTCAGCACAGGAGGATGGAGAGCCAGCCCTCATGAGAGAGCGGTAGACAGAGAGGTCGAGGACGATAATTATATGCCTCCCTCCGAAGAAGAGGCAAGCCTCGACGACAACAAATTTGTCGTGCCGGAGGATCCCGTCGAACAAGAGCGTTTCAAACGCAGGCTTATGGCCATGGCGAGCAGCCTCAAAAAAAACAGAAACAGCTTAGAGCTGATCAAGATTTGCTAGCCGACAGATGGACTGAATTCCTTGCAGCCGAAGAGTATGAACTCGAACGCCCCTCCAAGAGCTACCCAAAGCGCAGCTTGCTACCCCGATTAGAGGAGGAACCACCTAAACCTACATCACCAGTGCATGATGCGGCCAACCGGCCGCCCCGTGGCCGCGACAGAGAGACCTCTTGGCCCTCCACTCAAGCCGCACCCCGGCGCCGCTCAAAAAATACCAAGGCACAGGAAAATGTGCCAAACCTGCGAGATATATTGGAGGACAAGGCAAGGCAAACAACATCGATCTACGGATCGTGTGGGTGCCCCACGGCACGAGACGGTAATCGTCACATCGCATACAGTAAATCCGGCCGGGCCAAACACAGTAGACAAACTCGTTTGAGCTGCGTCGTGATATAGCCCAATACAGAGGCGTCGCACACCCACTATGCTTCACAGATGAAGTAATGGACCATCAAATCCCCGAGGGTTTCAAACCCGTGAACATCGAATCATACGACGGCACAACAGATCCTGCGGTATGGATCGAGGACTATCTCCTTCACATCCACATGGCCCGCGGTGATGACCTACATGCCATCAAATACCTCCCACTCAAGCTTAAAGGACCAGCACGGCATTGCCTTAACAGCTTGCCAGCAGAATCAATTGGTTGCTGGGAGGACCTGGAAGCCGCATTCCTCGACAATTTCCAGGGCACTTATGTGTGACCACCAGACGCCGATGACCTTAGCCACATAATTCAGCAGCTAGAGGAATCGGCCAGACAATTCTGGACACGGTTCCTAACCAAGAAAAATCAAATCGTCGACTGTCCAGACACAGAGGCCCTAGCAGCCTTCAAGCATAATATCCGTGACGAGTGGCTTGCACGGCACCTAGGACAGGAAAAGCCGAAATCTATGGCAGCCCTCACGACACTTATGACCCGCTTTTGCGCGGGAGAAGACAGCTGGCTAGCTCGCAACAATAACATGACCAAGAGCCCCGGTAATTCGAATAACAACGGAGAACAATGGGGTGGCAAGCCAACGGGAGCCGTCTGAGCGACGCGGGTGGCGAGGCCGGCCCAGCGCTCAGCGCGAGCCTGGCGATCGTCGGCCATGGACTTGGTGGAGTGATGAAGTGATGGGACGTGGAGTGACGGAAGGAAAGCTTTGGCGCACCCCTAACTGGCGTGCCAAATGTCGGATTTCAGGTTCCGACAATACCCTCAAGGTTCAAACACTGGGGTGCGCATGAAGATCTCTCCCCCTCTCTAGCTCACGCTCTCCACGATCTCACAGCCTAGCTCGACGAACTCGCAACACAAGAGATACAAGATTTATACTGATTCGGGCCACCATTGCGGTGTAATACCCTACTCCAGTGTGGTGCGGTGTATTGCCTCTCGGGCTGAGGATGAACAGTTACAAGGGGAAGAATAGCCTCGCGAGGTGAGGTGTTCTTGTGCTTGGTGGATTTGTGTGCCTGAGGTTGATCTCGATGATCTGGGTCTCATCCGTCCCCAGCTATGGTGGTGGCTAGTCCTATTTACAGAGGCCCTGGTCCTCTTCCCAAATATTGAGCGGGAAGGGATCCCACAACAGCCAAATTCGAAGGGATACAACTAGTACAAGCTATCCTGACAAAAGTGGTCTTCGCCTGCCAAAGGCTCTGGTGCTGACGCCGTCTTGGGCTCCATGATGACCTCCGTCTCATTGTCCTGCTGGTCTTGGTCTTGTTGCACCGATATGGAAACCGTTGCATGATGCCTCGGTACTCCTCGTCTGCGCTTGCCTCCTTTGCACCAAAGAGGAAACAAGGACACTGTGCGTGCTGGCGCCCGCCTGGTCTCGATCGTCATGACTCACGTCATTGGAACCTCGCGAGGTTTACCGAGTGAGGGAGTCCTGGATTAGGGGGTGTCTGGATAGCCGGACTATACCTTCGGCCGGACTCCTGGACTATGAAGGTACAAGATTGAAGACTTCGTCCCGTGTCCGGAAGGGACTTTCCTTGGCATGGAAGGCAAGCTTGGCGATACAGATATGTAGATCTCCTACCATTTGTAACCAACTCTGTGTAACCCTAGCCCTCTCCGGTGTCTATATGAACCAGAGGGTTGTAGTCCGTAGGACGAACAACAATCATACCATGGGCTAGCTTCTAGGGTTTAGCCTCCTCGATCTCGTGGTAGATCTACTCTTGTACTACCCATATCATCAATATTAATCAAGCAGGATGTAGGGTTTTACCTCCATCAAGAGGGCCCAAACCTGGGTAAAACATCGTGTCCCCTGCCTCCTGTTACCATCTGCCTAGATGCACAGTTCGGGACCCCCTACCGAGCTCCGCCGGTTTTGACACCGACACCGGGCCTTGATCTCTCCACCCCTCGTGAGCCAGCCTGGTGAGGCCGCTCCTGAGGAGGTCTTGTGTCGTCCGCCTTGCGAGGATTGGCCCCTCACGAGGGTCTTGAATGCTTGTTGGTGAAAATGGGTCGTACGGGCCCACTTGTAGAGCCACGCCATGGGCCGTAGGCAGGCAAGTCTGGGGACCCCCATTCCCAGAACACCGACAAGTCCGGAGCAGATCGCGCCATGTGAGGACGGGAAGCTCAACCCCGCTGCAGAAGCTGCAGACTCAGCGGCATTGGAGCCGCACACAGACTTAACTTCTAGTGACATCTGTGTCACCGGAACCATGGACTCGTCTTCGGCTATAGGTTTTGAACCTTGCGCGTCCACATACGTTGAGCTTGATCGATCATCGATCGTCGAATTCAGCTCCGCTGATATCTTCCGGCACTCGGTTTTGGGTGACGGTTAAACTCATTAAGAGCTCTGTCCTTAGCAGGGGGCTCATAGCCGAATTCTATCCAGTTCGAACTGGAGGCTGACGGCGGAGAATTTTGCTTCCCACTCACCGCACACTTCATACACCCTATCAAAGACTTAATCGACATGCTCGATTATGGCTCCGAAGACATCGACGGTGTGGACGACGATGCTGATGAGGAGCCGGGCCAAGACCCGTCGTTTACCGGACGCTGGACGACCACCTCTTCTTACGACATGTACATGGTGGATACTCCTAAAAGAACTAACGACGATGACAAAGAAGAACCAGTTGTGGACGAACCTCTTGTGATACAACCAAAATGCCAGTGTCAGCGGCATCACTATAAGTCGCGTCATGGAAAAGACGGCGATACTGGCACAGGGGGAAATAATATTCCAGATGATGCCAAAGATAATGAAGACCCCATTGAGATAACCTCCGAACAAGAGGAACGATGACTCGGAGGACAGTAATTATCTTCCACTCTCTGAGGATGAGGTGAGCGTTAGCAGCGAGGATTTTATCGTGCCTCGGGAGCAGGAGCGCTTTAAGCGCCGGCTAATAGCCACTACAAGGAGCCTGAAAAAGAAGCAGCAACAGCTTCATGCTGACCAAGATCTGCTCAATGATAGATGGACTTATGTCCTAGCAACCAAAGAACACGGCCTCATGCGCCCAGCCAAAAGCTACCCGAAGCGAAGATTGCTACCTCAGTTCAACGACGAGGCGCCAGAGCACATACCATCATCGTGAAGTGCGGCTGACCGACCACCACGTGGTCGGGATAAAGCAGCAACTCAAGCCGAACACCAGCCCGCCCCGCCTCATCGTAACAGCAGAGGTAAAACAGCTGACTGTCATACATATGACCTTCGGCAGGACCTAGACAATAGAGCAGGACATACGGGATCGATCTACGGATCGCAAGGACGTGCCCCGACACATGACGGTGGCTATCTATTCAGACATGACAAGCCTAGTCACACCCGGGCCAAAAACCGTAGACTGACTCCATCGAAGCTACGTCACAATGTGGCCCAACATAGAGGCGCCGCACACCCTCTTTGCTTCACGGATGAAGTAATGGAGCACAAATTCCGAGAAGGGTTTAAACCCGTAAATATCGAATCATATGATGGAACAACTGGCCCCGTGGTATGGATCGAGGATTTCCTTCTCCATATCCACATGGCCCACGGAGATGACCTTCATGCCATCAAATACCTCCCGTTAAAACTCAAAGGTCCAGCTCGGCACTGGTTAAACAGTTTGCCCGAAAACTCTATTGGCAGCTGGGAGGATTTGGAGGACGCCTTCCGCGACAACTTCCAAGGTACATATGTCCGGCCACCAGACGCCGATGACTTAAGCCATATAGTTCAACAGCCCGGAGAATTGGCCAGGAAGCTCTGGACTAGTTCTTAGTTAAAAAGAACCAAATCGTCGACTATCCGGACACGGAAGCCCTAGCGGCCTTCAAACACAGCGTACGGGGCGAGTGGCTCGCCCGCCACATCGGTCAAGAAAAAACAAAATCCATGTCAGCCCTTACCGCTCTGATGACCCGCTTTTGCGCGGGATAAGACAGCTGGCTCGCTCGTAGAAGTAACAGCGCCAATGATCCGGGCACTTCCAAAGTCCGAAATGGCAATGGCAAACCTCGATGCAGCAAAGACAAACGTCACAATGATAATGAAAGAACGTGCGACACAGCGGTCAACGTCGGATTCAGTGGCCCCAAACCCGGTCAACGGAAAAATCCATTCAAGGCAAATAGAGACAAACCATCCAATTTAGACAAGATATTGGATCGACCCTGCCAGATTCATGGCAACCCCGATAAACCAGCTAATCACACCAACAGAAGTTGTTGGGTCTTCAAGCGTGCCGGCAAGCTCAACGCCGAACACAAGGGGAAAGGCCGCCCAATGATAGCGATGACGAAGAGACTCACCAACCAAATACTGAGGGTCAAAAGCAATTTCCCCCTGAGGTAAAAAAATAGTGAACATGGTATACGTGACACATGCCCCTACAGAGGAGCATGAGATGCACTCCCACCAGACTGAGGATCATACTACGTTCCCTCCAGCCGGAGTACAAATCGGTCTTATTAAACCGCATACCTTGTCGGCCATTAAGCCGCTGGTCTCCATTCAGCAGGACCGACCAATTATGGAGCGGGACTAGCAGTTCGGCTTCCGCCGTCTGCCTCATACACCCGCGAAATATGTACCACGCGTACATAACAATGCACTTAAAATACCTTGGGCATCGGCGGAGGCACAATACGGGTGGGCCTACAAGTACTCCCATAACCTCCTTCTTTTCTTTTCTAACCACTTTTATTTTTCATTATCCTTTACCACAGGTGACTCGTAGGCTGGTCATCTCACCGACTCTATCAGAGTACCGGTTTATAAATTCATCCAAAAGCTACTCCCTTTAAGGAGCCCCTTCATCAAGGAAAGGTGGCGCAGATGTGCGACAGGAGGTCCAAAACAACTTTTTGTAGACCGCACTCTCTATTTTGCAAGCCTATAAAGTGCCTTCTACCTCAGTCGTCGACCCTTGGCATGTCAAATAGCCGGGGTCGTGGCATTATTATATACAAAACAATGGTTGGCCCATCACTCAAGTTCTAGTGAATATAATTTGTATCCAGTATTCACTTTTCTCTAAAAAAACTGCATTTTGCTCCTTGTGTTATTTCACACGCCCTGACATAACTCGCTAGGGGCTCGATATGGGAACAAAATAAATTGCCAACAAGTCCGAACAACTTTATAGCATACTTCGGCGTCGTGAGTATGGCCTTATATGCATCAACTCCGAATCAGGTCTTGGGTCAATAGTTGGGTTGCCCGGCTCCTGTGCTTGCTGCCTTACGTTCTTCTCTATCGACTAAGGTAGTAAAGGGAGAACTATTGCGATTGTGTTTCCGGTTCATCTAGTCAAACACATCAATAGAGAAAACCAAAAACTGACTGTCATGATGTGGTGAGAGCTGGTTAACCACTCGACGACTTATCAGAATCTTTTGCGATTCCACCCGTATTACACGAAGGACCTTTCTTCATGTCATACATGTACACACACCACATTGGGATAACCGCGTACATACCAGGGTTTATATCATAGACCCACCATAAAACTCCTATGGCTATGTGAAAGTGTTAACGCCCTATAGTCTGATTGCCTCGTTCACCGCATTGACACCTCCTTCATGGACCAAGACGTTGGGTTAAGAGTGTTAACTGCTTTTCCGAACACCCCCATATTTTCTACGATGGGGCTGAAGCCGACGACTGGAAAAGTTTCAGATTATACAAAGTGGACACACCGGAGGAACCAAAAGCTTTTAAGCAAATATCATAATATTATCATAATATTTTCTTTTACAATTTCAATACATTTCATTCGAATATCATATCTTTCGAGTAGTGACCCTCTATCAAGCGGGCACCCTCTAAGACGTCCTCCAAATAATGTTCGGGTGCGTGATGGTCCTTACCCTTGAGGGGACTCCTCGCTGCAACGTCGGTGGCCTTCATCTTCGCCCAGTATGTTTTGACACGGGCAAAGGCCATCCGTGCACCTTCAATGCACATTGAACGCTTAACTGCGTCGATACGTGGCACTGCATCTTGAAGCCACTGCACCAAACTGAAGTAACTATTCGGAATGGGCTCAGTAGGCCACAGTCGGACTATGACGTCCTTCATGGCAGAATCGGATATCCTGTGGAGCTCGGCCCACTGGGCCATCTGTTCATTTAGTAACAGCGGACGCTTTGGCGGGCCGAACTGTGACCAAAAAAGCTTCTCCGTGGCACACCCGTCCTGCGCTTGGTAAAATCGCGCCACATCGGAGGTACTCTTCGGCAGGTCCAAGAATGCGCCTGGCGAGCTCCACATCTGATTAAGCAGGGAAAACTTTGGATCGTCGAATTTAGTCTGTAACAAGAAAGGCTTACCAGCCGCTATCTCCCCAGCTTGCCGGATCTCCTCCCAAGCCGCTCTAGGCTCGGACCGTGCTTCTCTCGCCTCTTGTAACGCCTTGTCGAGATCGGCCGCTTTGGCTTTATTATCCCTCTCGAGGAATTCACACTGGATAGTGGTTTCCTCTAGCTCACGCGCCATGACAGAAATTCTCTCCTCACACGGGGTGCCGAGCTACCTGTTCGGTTTTTAATTCATCAGCTGCCTTATTGGCAGCCAAATTGCTCATTCGGGCTTGCTCCTTGGCTAGAGCAAGTTCAGCCCAAAGGGCCTCTACCGCAGCAGCACCATCTGCAGTTATGCGCGTCTCAGTATACAAATCTAGCTTCATGCATATATTATCATACACACATATACTGACTGCCCCAAAAACATACCTTGTGCCTCGTCAAGCTGCCTGTTGATAAGCCTGATGTCATCATCCTTCTCATCAATCTTCCGCTGCAGATCTGCAACCTCTATGGATCGGGCAATAGCCGGGGAGGTAACAACCTGTGTTCCAAGTAGTCAGATTATTTCCTGCACATATCTTTTGGACCCTCTGATCGCCTCCCTTGGGAAGCCAATCACAGTCTAAGGGGCTACTATCTATACACAGGAGTACTTTGTGAATAAAAGAAAATTGAAAAGCATTACAGCACAATCCTCGAAGCCTCTCGGCAGGCTTGTGAAGGCCTCATTCAATCCGCTTTTGTAGATAGGTCTTTTTTCAACCACCGTACCCATCAAGGTATGATGGTCCTCGGAGACGGGCGCCTGTCACAGCATGTTCGTCAATATATCCGGCGCTTCCGGATCTCTGGAAGCTGCTATAGCAGCACGGCCTCCCTTCGAAGGGATCCGTTCATTCGCCCCTAGAGTTGTCTCTGGTTGAAAGCCGGACAGTCCGGGGCCTTTATTGTTGGCCTCGGGACCCTGGGCTACCGAAGTATCACCTTTGGTTAGTGTTTTAATCATCCCTCGCATCACTTGTTAATCAGGAGAGACCCTCCGGGATGACACCTCGCAGTCGTCCGCCCTATTGGGCGAGGAGACTGGTGGAGGCGTCTCACTTTCCATCATCTTCGGGAGAAGATCCCCTGAGGAAGAGGATTGTTGAGGAAGACTGTGCGTCGAGCTGCAAAAACATACATTCTAGATGTTACTCTAGTCACAGGAGAGCAATGGGGTATGTGTAAAACAACCTTGTTCGCTTATGATTTAGGCTTGTCCTTGCCGGGGGACTGCGCGATAACGTCATCCTCCAAGCTCGAGCCGCCCGACAGGGGCATCTTGCCTCGCTTGGGAGCCATTTTCTCCCAATCTTTGGAGACGGCCCTTTTCTTACGATGGGGAGAATGAATGTTGGCTTCCCCTTTACTTTTGTCTTCGGTCGATGGGATTTTCATCTCCCCGGACACAGCATCTAATATATCTTCGGGATGGAGGCCACCTTTGGTCCTCCCGCTCTCCGTCTTGTCCTCCTACACAGGCATCTGGTACGGTGCCGGGGCCAGCATCCTTGTTAATACAGAATCCGCCGAGTCTTCGGGAAGGGGGGTCGAACACCTAATTCGCTCTGCTTTCTTTATCCAGCCCTGGAAGAGGATAGTGTGATCAGTGTCGCACTACGGCATACATTGCTAAAATATTGTTCGGAAATAGAGCGCTTACCGAGGTATCCGGATGGTTGCGGTCGAGGCCGATGTCCTCGGTGGTGTCCGGACACTGTTTTCGTTTCCCGAAAAATAGCTTCCACATTCCTTTGTGCGTAATACCGATGAAGTCTTGGAGGGTCCGTGGTCCTTCCAGATTAAATTCCCACATACGATGAGGTCGTCATTGGCACGACAGAACCCGGCGGACCAGCATTACTTGAACCACGTTGATAAGACTGACGTCCTTCTCAAGGAGGCTCCGGATGCGGCTCTGTAGAGTCTGCACTTTGTCAATTGATCCCCAGTCTAGTCCTTTATTAATCCATGACGCAAGCTGTAACGGAGGGCCTGATCGAAACACAGGTATAGCCGCCCACTTGGTACCGCGGGGTTTAGTGACATAAAACCACTCCCGCTGCCGTAGGTCAGGAGTTTCGGTGAAAGAGCCTTTTGGCCAGGGAGCATTGATAAGTTTGCTCACTATAGCACCTCCGCACTCCGCATGTTCCCTGTCGACTACCTTCGGCTTCACACTAAAGGTCTTGAGCCATAAGCCGAAGTGTGAGGGAATGCGGAGAAAGGCCTTGCACGTGACAATGAACGGCGAGATGTAAAGGAAAGAATCTGGGGCTAGATCGTGAAAATTTAGTCCGTAGTAAAACATGAGCACTCGGACGAAGGGGTGAAGAGCGAATCCTAGCCCTCGCGGGAAGTGGGAGATGAATACGACCCTCTCGCCGGATCTGGGAGTAGGAATAACTTGCCATCGAGCAGGGAGCCTGTGGGGGATCTCTGCGGTCAGGTATCTGGCCGCATGAAGCTTCGTGATGTCCTCCTCCATAACAGAGGAGGCCACCCATCGGCCCTGTAGGCTGGGTCCAGACATGATTGGGAAGTTTGAAGCGATGAAGTCGAGACTTGGGTGCTAGAACTTGAAGTTGGAAGGGCTAAGGAAAAGGTTGGCTGATACATCTCCAACGTATCTATAATTTTTGATTGCTCCATGCTATTTTATTATCTATTTTGGATGTCAGTGGGCTTTATTTCACACTTTTATATCATTTTTTGGACTAACCTACTAACCGGAGGCCCAGCCCAAATTGCTATTTTTTTTGCCTATTTTAGGGTTTCGAAGAAAAGGAATATCAAACGGAGTCCAAACAGAATGAAACCTTCGGGAACGTGATTTTCTCAACAAACATGATCCAGGAGACTTGGAGTGGGTGTCAAGAAACAACGGAGGATGCCACGAGGCAGGGGGCGCGCCCTCCACCCTCGTGGGCCCCCCGTTGCTCCACTGATGTACTTCTTCCTCCTATATAAGTCCACGTACCCCCCAAACATCCAGGAGCACATGGAAAACCTAATTCCACCACCGCAACCTTCTATACCCGAGAGATCCCATCTTGGGGCCTTTTCTGGAGCTCCGTCGGAGGGGGCATTGATCACCGAAGGCCTCTACATCAACTCCATGGCCTCTCCGGTGATGCGTGAGTAGTTAATTTCAGACCTATGGGTCCATAGTTATTAGATAGATGGCTTCTTCTCTCTCTTCGGAACTCAATACAAAGTTCTCCTCGATCTTCTTGGAGATCTATTCGACATAATCTTCTTTTGCGGTGTGTTTGTCAAGATCCGATGACTTGTGGGTTTATGATACAGTTTATCTATGAACAATATTCGATTCTTCTCTGAAATCTTTTATGTATGATTGGTTTATATTTGCAAGTCCCTTCGAATTATCAGTTTGGTTTGGCCTACTAGATTGATCTTTCTTGCAATGGGAGAAGTGCTTAGCTTCGGGTTCAATCTTGCGGTGTCCTTTCCAAGTGACAGCAGGGGTAGCAAGGCACGTATTGTATTTTTGCCATCGAGGATAAAAAGGTGGGGTTTATATCGTATTGCATGAGTTTATCCCTCTACATCAAGTCATCTGCCTTAAAGCATTACTCTGTTCTTATCAACTTAATACTCTAGATGCATGCTGGATAGCGGTCGGTGTGTGGAGTAATAGTAGTAGATGCAGAATCGTTTTGGTCTACTTGTCGTGGACATGATGCCTATATACATGATCATACCTAGATATTCTCATAACTATGCTGAATTCTATCAATTGCTCGACAGTAATTCGTTTACCCACCGTAATACTTATACTCTTGAGAGAAGCCACTAGTGAAACCTATGGCCCCGGGGTCTATCTTCCATCATATTAATCTTCCAATACTTAGTTATTTCTTTTGCCTTTTATTTTACTTTGCATCTTTATCATAAAAATACCAAAAATATTATCTTATCATATCTATCAGATCTCACTCTCGTAAGTGACCGTGAAGAGCTTGACAACCCTTTATCGCGTTCGTTGCGAGGTTCTTATTTGTTTGTGTAGGTGCGTGGGACTTGAGCGTGATCGCCTACTGGATTGATACCTTGGTTCTCAAAAACTGAGGGAAATACTTACGCTACTTTGCTGCATCATCCTTTCCTCTTCAAGGGAAAACCAACGCAATGCTCAAGAGGTAGCAAGAAGGATTTCTGGCGCCGTTGCCGGGAGATTCGCGCCAAGTCAAGTCAAGACATACCAAGTACCCATCACAAACTCTTATCCCTCGCATTACCTTATTTGCCATTTGCCTCTCGTTTTCCTCTCCCCCACTTCACCCTTGCCATTTTATTCGCCCTCTTTTCCTCTTGCCCTCTCTTTTCCCATTCCCCTTCACCTTTTTCTATTTGTCTTTTTGCTTGTTTCTTGTTTGCTCGTGTGTTGGATTGCTTGCTTGTCACGATGGCTCAAGATAATACTAAATTGTGTGATTTTACCAATACCAACAACAATGATTTTCTTAGTACTCCGATTGCTCCTCTTACCGATGCTGAATTGTGAAATTAATACTTCTTTGTTGAATCTTTTCATGAAAGATCAATTCGCCTGCCTTCCTAGTGAAGATGCCGCTACCCATCTAAATATCTTTGTTAATTTGTGTGATATGCAAAAGAATAAAGATGTGGACAATGATAGAAAATATTGTTAAATTGAAGCTATTTCCTTTTTCCCTTAGAGATCGTGCTAAATCGTGGTTTTCGTCTTTGCCTAAAAATATTATTGATTCATGGAATAAGTGCAAAGATGCTTTTTTCTCTAAGTATTTTCCTACCGCTAAAATCATCTCTCTTAGAAACGATATTATGAATTTTAAGCAACTTGATCATGGACATGTTGCACAAGCTTGGGAGAGGATGAAATTAGTGATACGTAATTGCCCTACACATGGTTTGAATCTTTGGATGATTATACAAAATTTTTATGCCGGATTGAATTTTGCTTCTAGAAATCTTTTAAATTTGGCTGCGGGAGGCACTTATATGGAAATAACTTTAGGAGAAGCTACTAAACTCCTAGATAATATTATGGTTAATTATTCTCAATGGCACACCGAAAGATCTACTAATAAAAAAGTTCATGCGATAGAAGAAATTAATGTTTTAAGTGGAAAGATGGATGAACATATGATTTTTTTTGCTAATAAGAGTTCTCCTACTGATCCTAATGATATGCCTTTGTCTACTTTCATTGAGAATAATAATGAATCTATGGATGTGAATTTTGTTGGTAGGAACCATTTTGGTAATAACGCGTATAGAGGTAATTTTAATCCTAGGCCGTTTCCTAGTAATTCCTCTAATAATTATGGTAATTCCTACAACAATTCATATGGAAATTATAATAAGATGCCCTTTGATTTTTAATCTAATATTAAAGAATTTATTACTTCCCAAAAGAATTTCAATGCTTTGATTGAAGAAAATTGCTTAAGATTGCTGAGTTGGCTAGGAACGTTGATAGTATTTCTCTTGATGTTGATTCTTTGAAACTTAGATCTATTCCTCCTAAGCATGATATCAATGAGTCTCTCAAAGCCATGAGAATTTCCATTTATGAGTGCAAAGCCGCTAGGATGCGTGCTAAGAAAGATTGCTTTGTGAAGGCGTGTTCTTCTAGTTTTCATGATAATAAAGATGAAGATCTAAAAGTTATTGATGTGCCCCCTATTAAATCTTTGTTTTGCAATATGAATCTTGATAATGATGGGAATGAAGATGAGCCACCTTTACCTAGAAGGTGTTCCAAAAATTCAGAGTTTTTAGATCTTGATGCAAAAATTGTTAAAAGTGGGATTGAAGAGGTCAAAACTTTAAATAGCAATGAACCCACTATTTTAGATATCAAGGATTTAATTGTTATAATTGCTCTTTGATAGATTGTATTTACTTGTTGCAATCTGTACTAAATTCTCCTCATGCTTATAGTCAAAATAAAGCTTTTACTGAACATATCGTTGATGCTTTGATGCATCTTATGAAGAAAAACTTGAGTTGGAAGTTTCTATCCCTAGAAAACTTTATGATGAGTGGGAACCTACAATAAAAATTAAAATTAAAGATCATGAGTGTTATGCTCTGTGTGATTTGGGTGCTAGTGTTTCCACGATTCCAAAAACATTGTGTGATTCGCTAGGTTTCCGTGATTTTGATGATTGTTCTTTAAACTTGCACCTTGCGGATTCCACTATTAAGAAACCTATGGGAAGAATTAATTATGTTCTTATTGTTGCAAGTAGGAACTATGTGCCCATAGATTTCATTGTTCTTGATATATATTGCAATCCTTCATGTCCTATTATTCTTGGTAGACCCTTCCTTAGAACGATTAGTGATATTATTGATATGAAGGAAGGGAATATTAAATTCCAATTTCCATTAAAGAAAGGCATGGAACACTTTCCTAGAAATTAAATTAAATTACCATATGAATCTATTATGAGAGCCACTTATGTATTTCCTACCAAAGACGGCAATACTTAGATCTATCTTCGCTTTTATGCCTAGCTAGGGGCGTCGAACGATAGCGCTTGTTGGGACGCAACCCAATTTTATTTTTATTCTTCGCTTCTTGATTTTTGCTACTGTTTAGTAATAAATAATTTTTCTAGCCTCTGTTTTGGTTGAGTTTTTGTGTTTAATTAGTGTTTGTGCCAAGTAGAACCGTTGGGAAGACTTGGGGAAAGTCTTTTTGATCTTGCTGTAAAAAACAGAAACTTTAGCGCTCACGAGAATTGCTGCCATTTTTATTTGGAAAGTGTTATTTAGTTAATTATTTTTGAAGATGATTAATATATAAATTCCTCACGTCCAGCAATTTATTTTAGAATTTTGGGGTTCCAGAGTTTGCGTTAGCTACAGATTACTACATATTGTTCTGTTTTTGACAGATTCTGTTTTTCGTGTGTTGTTTGCTTATTTTGATGAATCAATGGTTAGTAAAAGAGTTTAAAAACCATGGAGAGGTTGTAATACAGTAGGTCTAACACCCATATAAATAAAGAATGAGTTCATTACAGTACCTTGAAGTGGTGTTTTGTTTTCTTTCGCTAACGGAGCTCACGAGATTTTCTATTTTGAGTTTTATGTTGTGAAGTTTTCTAGTTTTGGGTAAAGATTT
The DNA here is from genome assembly GCA_034509565.1 of Triticum monococcum. NCBI lineage: Eukaryota > Viridiplantae > Streptophyta > Magnoliopsida > Poales > Poaceae > Triticum > Triticum monococcum. The sequence goes on from CM067843.1 coordinate 75,173,221, forward strand.
GATGGATTATGGAAAAAAGAGTGGCAAGAGCCTAAGCTTGGGGATGCCCATGGCACCCCAAGGTAAAATTCAAGGACACCAAAAATCGTAAGCTTGGGGATGCCCCGAAAGTCATCCCCTCTTTTTTCTTCGTCTATCGGTAACTTTACTTGGAGCTATATTTTTATTCACCACATGATATGTATTTTGCTTGGAGCGTCTTGTATGATTTAAGTCTTTTCTTTTTAGTTTACCACAATCATCCTTGCTGTACAAACCTTTTGAGAGAGGCTCACATGATTTGAAATTTATTAGAATACTCTATGTGCTTCACTTATATCTTTTGAGCTATATAGATTTTGCTCTAGTGCTTCACTTATATCTTCTAGAGCACGGTGGTGTTTTTGTTTTATAGAAATAATTGTTCTCTCATGCTTCACTTATATTATTTTGAGATTCCTTTAGAACAACATGGAAATTTGCTTTAATATAAAAACTTTCATAGAAGTGCATTGAGTACTATGAGAAGTTTGATACATGATAATTGTTTTGAGATATGGAGATGGTGATATTAGAGTCATGCTAGTTGAGTAGTTGTGAATTTTAGAAATACTTGTGTTGAAGTTTGTGATTCCCGTAGCATGCACGTATGGTGAACCGTTATGTGATGAAGTCGGAGCATGATTTATTTATTGATTGTGTTCCTTATGAGTGGCAGTCGGGGACGAGCGATGGTCTTTTCCTAACAATCTATCCCCCTAAGAGCATGAGCGTAATACTTTATTTCGATAAATAATAGATTTTTTGTAATAAGTATGTCAGTTCTTAATGACTAATGTTGAGTCCATGGATTATACGCACTCTCACCCTTCCACCATTGGTAGCCTCTCTAATATCACGCAACTTTCGCCGGTATCATACACCCACCATATACCTTCCTCAAAAGAGCCACCATACCTACCTATTATGGCATTTCCATAGCCATTCCGAGATATATTGCCATGCAACTTTCCACCGTTCCGTTATTATGACACGCTTCATCATTGTCATATTGCTTGCATGATCATGTAGTTGACATCATATTTGTGGCAAAGCCACCATTCATAATTCTTCATACATGTCACTCATGCATCATTGCACATCCCGGTACACCGCCGGAGGCATTCACAAAGACTCATATTTTGTTCTAAGTATTGAGTTGTAATTCTTGAGTTGTAAGTGAATAAATTGTGATGATCATCATTATTAGAGCATTGTGCCAAGTGAGGAAAGGATGATGGAGACTATGATTCCCCCACAAGTCGGGATGAGACTCCGGACGAAAAATAATGAGGCCAAAAAAAGAAGGCCCAAATAAAAAATGAGAGAAAAAGAGAGAAGGGACAATGCTACTATCCTTTTTCCACACTTGTGCTTCAAAGTAGCACCATGATCTTCATGATAGAGAGTCTCCTATGATATCACTTTCATATACTAGTGGGAATTTTTCATTATAGAACTTGGCTTGTATATTACAATGATGTGCTTCCTCAAAATGACCTAGGTCTTCATGACCAAGCAAGTTGGATGCACACCCACTTAGTTTATTTTGTTAAGCTTTCATATGCTTATAGCTCTAGTGCATCTGTTGCATGGCAATCCCTACACACAAACATTGATATCTATTAATGGGCATCTCCATAGCCCGTTGGTATGCCCAGTTTATTTGAGACTATCTTCTCCTTTTTGTCTTCTCCACAACCACCGTTCTATTCCACATATAGTGTTATATCCATGGCTCAAGCTCATATATTGCATGAAGATTGAAAAAGTTTGAGAACATCAAAAGTATGAAACAATTTCTTGGCTTTTCATCGGGGTTGTGCAAGATTTAAATATTTTGTGTGGTGAAGATAGAGCATAGCCAGACTATATGATTTTCTAGGGATAACTTTCTTTGGCCATGTTATTTTGAGAATACACTATTGCTTAGTTAGTATGCTTGAAGTATTATTATTTCTATGTCAATATTAAACTTTTATCTTGAATCTTTCGGATCTGAACATTCATGCCACAATAAAGAAAAATTACATTGAGAAATATGTTAGAAAGCATTCCACATCAAAAATTCTGTTTTTATCATTTACCTACTCGAGGACGAGCACGAATTAAGCTTGGGGATGCTTGATACGTCTCCAACGTATCTATAATTTTTGATTGCTCCATGCTATTATATTATCTATTTTGGATGTTAATGGGCTTTATTTTACACTTTTATATCATTTTTGGGACTAACCTACTAACCGGAGGCCCAACCCAAATTGTTGTTTTTTTGCCTATTTTAGGGTTTCGAAGAAAAAGGAATATCAAACGGAGTCCAAACGGAATGAAACCTTCGGGAGCATGATTTTCTCAACACACATGATCCAAGAGACTTGGAGTGGGCGTCAAGAAACAACAGAGGAAGCCACGAGGCAGGGGGCGCGCCCTCCACTCTCATGGGCCCCCTGTTGCTCCACCGACGTACTTCTTCCTCCTATATAAGTCCACATACCCCCCCTACATCCAGGAGCACCACGGATACTTAATTCCACCGCCGCAACCTTCTGTACCCGAGAGATCCCATCTTGGGGCCTTTTCCGAAGCTCCACCGGAGGGGGCATTGATCACAGAGGGCCTCTACATCAACTCCATGGCCTCTTCGGTGATGTGTGAGTAGTTTATTTCAGACCTACAGGTCCATATTTATTAGCTAGATGGCTTCTTCTCTCTCTTTGGATCTCAATACAAAGTTCTCCTCGATCTTCTTGGAGATCTATTCGATGTAATCTTCTTTTGCGGTGTGTTTGTCAAGATCCGCTGAATTGTGGGTTTATGATCCAGTTTATCTATGAACAATATTTGATTCTCCTCCGAATTCTTTTATGTATGATTGGTTTATCTTTGCAAGTCTCTTCACATTATCAGTTTGATTTGGCCTACTAGATTGATCTTACTTGCAATGGGAGAAGTGCTTAGCTTTGAGTTCAATCTTGCGGTGTCCTTTCCCAGTGACAGCAGGGGCAGCAAGGCACGTATTGTATTATTGCTATCGAGGATAAAAATATGGGGTTTATATCATATTTCATGAGTTTATGCCTCTACATCATGTCATCTTACTTAAAGCATTACTCTATTCTTATGAACTTAATACTCTAGATGCATGTTGGATAGTGGTCGATGTGTGAAGTAATAGTAGTAGATGCAGAATCGTTTCGGTCTACTTGTCGCGGACGTGATGCCTATATACATGATCATACCTAGATATTCTCATAACCATGCTCAAATCTATCAATTGCTCGACAGTAATTAGTTTACCCATCGTAATACTTATGCTCTTGAGAGAAGCCACTAGTGAAACCTATGGCCCCCGGGTCTATCTTCCATCATATTAGTCTTCCAATACTTAGTTATTTCTTTTGCCTTTTATTTTACTTTGCATCTTTATCATAAAAATACCAAAAATATTATCTTATCATATCTATCAGATCTCACTCTCGTAAGTGACCATGAAGGGCTTGACAACCCCTTTATCGTGTTGGTTGCGAGGTTCTTATTTGTTTGTGTAGGTGCGTGGGACTTGAGTGTGATCTCCTACTGGATTGATACCTTGGTTCTCAAAAACTGAGGGAAATACTCATGCTACTTTGCTGCATCACCATTTCCTCTTCAAGGGAAAACCAATGCAGTTGTAACGCCCCGAGACCGATGTGCCAGGTATCTTCTAGTTATTCGCTGTTGTTGCCTTGTCATTGCTTGAATGTCATGCATCTCATATCATGTCATCATGTGCATTTCACTTGCATACATGTTCGTCTCATGCATCCGAGCATTTTCCCCGTTGTCCGTTTTGCAATCCGGCGCTCCTATGTCACCCGGTGTCCCTTTCTACCTCTTTTAGTCTGCGGGTGTTAAACATTTTCGGATTGGACCGAGACTTGTCATGCGCTCTGGGTTTACTACCGGTCAAGTTTCGTGCCATTTGGACTTTGTTTGATACTCCAACGGTTAACCGAGGGACCGAAAATGCCTCATGTGTGTTGCAGCCCAACACCCCTCCAAAGTGGCCCAAAACCCACCTAAACCCCCTCCATCATCTTGGTCGTTCGATCACGATCGCGTGGCCGAAAACCGCACCTCATTTGGACTCTCCTAGCTCCCTCTACCTATATATATGTGTGCCCTCCCCGTCCATTTTTCGCGGACAAAACCCTAGATCTACTCCTCCCCGCGCCACCGGACATGTCCGCCGCCGTCCGGACATGTCCAGCCACCGCGCCGGACCAACGGCATCGTGCCACCTGTCCCACCGGCCCTTTCTCTCTCCGCGCACCGCGCCCGGCCCGGGGAACTCGAATCGGGCCCCCGAGAGCCAATCGCCGCCATGCAGCGCCCGAGCGCGCCCGCCGCCTTCCGCCGCGCTGCCGGCGCCGCCCGTCACCCGCCGCCGCTCGCCTCCCTCCGGTTCTTCTCGCGCTGCCCTACCGCCGCCAACGCCACCCCTCGCCGCCCCATCGTCGCTCCGGCGAGCTCGGACCGCCTCTACCTCAACTCCGGCGAGCTGCGTCGAGTCCGACCACCGCGTCTGCAGCTCTGGTGAGCGCCTCGTCATCTGTGCTGATCTGGATCTGGATCTGAAAAAAACCCTAGTGGTTGACTTTTGCCCTTGTCCCTTTAATTTTTTGCATATTTCATCGCATCATATCTCTGCAACCGTGGCTCCGTTTTGGGCGTGTAGCATATCAAAATGTTCGTCTCGACGAGTACATCATTTCATTTCATTGCATCATTTTCATTTGAGCTCATCTTGTTTCCCGAAATGCTGTTGGAAGAGAGCTATGTGATGATAGTTTTAGATCTGTTTCAGCAACTGCACTTTTGTCATTTTTGCCATGATTAATGTGTGCATGCTATGATCCTGAGCTCTACATGTGTTTTGTAGAATGCCATGCCATCTTTACAAGGGTGTATGCCATGTGTTTTTGTGATCTTTGTGGTGACTAGCACAAGCATACAAAGTAGCTTACTCAATGTTGCTGATTTCAGGGACTTAGAATTTCACTAAGTCCTTGCCCTGTCATTATTTTTTATGTCATATGTTCATGTTGTTTCCTAGTGAACCGTGCCTCTTTTGAGCATGATCAGTAAGGATGTTTTGTAGATAATGTTGTGCTCTATCCATCCATGTCTTTGTTTGCATTTATGGAGCACCCTAGCTTGAGTCAATCGAGCTCTACTTTTACTATAAAATGTTCCTGGAAGATTGTTAACATGTTTTGCAATTTTGCCAAGCTTGTTGTTGTTGATCCGTGCACGCTATGTTGTTGCTCTTGCCATGTCTAGCTTCTATGTCATGTCTATTTGTTGGGTGTGTGCTTATTTTGTCATGCAATGCCTCGTAGTGAGTGCATCGAGCTCGTCAACATGCCTACTCGTTATCTATTTTGCCATGCTCCAGTTTTTCACTAAGTCTGAATCTGTTTATGTTTTTGACATGTTCACATGCTTGCAATTGTATTTTCTGATCCCTTTTGGCTCATGGTCACTAAGGGACTTTTGTTATATGCTTTGAGTAGCTTAATTCCATGCCTTGTTTTGCCATGATATGTTCCCGTAGCATGTAGTTATCGTGCTCTAAACATTGCTTCCTGATGATAAATTCCTGACATGCTGTTAATTTCACTAAGTCTGAAACCTGTTATCTTTTGCACTTTTGCCATGTTTGTTTGAACCTGTTATTGAGTGAATTAGCCGTAGCTCAGTGTTCATCTTTTGTCAAGCATCATGAGTGGATCCCTGCCATGTATTTTGTTGTCATGTTGGAGTGCTTTAGCATGTTGTTCTTGATGCATTTAGGTGGTCTCGTGCTGATTATTGCAGACCGGTGCCATATTTGTTTTGCTTGCCATTTCCGAACCGTGCATCCAATTCCGGTGATCTTTATATCGATTTCGACCGAAATCAACTCACCTTTCCAGTGGCACTCTAGGATTTCCAAGTTGAGGCCAGGTCCAATCATTCCTTTCCAAATCTTGCATATGCATCGCATTCCGCATCCCGCATATCATGCCATGGTCATGTGTTGGTTGTTTACTGTGTTGTGTGCTTCTTTGCGGTGTTGCTTCTTCGGGTTGGTTCCGATAACGTCGCGTTCGTGAGGACCCGTTCAACTACGTCTGTTTATCTTCTTCATGGACTCGTTCTTCTTCCTTGCGGGATTTCAGGCAAGATGATCATACCCTCGAAATCACTTCTATCTTTGCTTGCTAGTTGCTCGCTCTTTTGCTATGCCTATGCTACAATACCTACCACTTGCTATATTATGCCTCCCATATTGTTAAGCCAAGCCTCTAACCCACCTTGTCCTAGCAAACCGTTGTTTGGCTATGTTACCGCTTTGCTCAGCCCCTCTTATAACGTTGTTAGTTGCAGGTGAAGATTCGAGATTGTTCCATGTTTGGAACGTGGATATTTTGTTGGGATATCACAATATCTCTTATTTAATTAATGCATCCATACACTTGTTAAAGGGTGGAAGGCTCGGCCTTATGCCTGGTGTTTTCTTCTGTCGGCGTTCTGGGAACGGGGGTCCCCAGACTTGCCTGCCTGCGGCCTGCGGCGTGGCTCAAAGGGGGGCCCAACACAACCCATCTTCACCAACACAAACCCAAGACCCTCGCGAGGGGCCAAGCCTCGCAGGGCGGACGACACGGAGCTTCCTCAGGCACGGCCTCGTCAGGCTGGCTCGTGAGCAGGCGGAGAGATCAAGGCGGGGTACCTCATGAGGTGCCCGTGACGCAAGCCGTGACAACCAAGGGCGCCAGGCGGGTGCCAGCCCGCGCAGTGTCCTCCTTTCCCCTTTGGTGCAAAGGGGGCAAGCACAGCCGCGGAGTACCGAGGCATCAGGCAAAGGTTGCTGTTTCAGTGCAACAAGACCAAGACCGGGAGGACTGCAAGACGGAGGTCATCGTGGAGCCCAAGACGGCGTCACCACCAGAGCTTTGTGCAGGCGAAGACTACTTTTGTCAGGATAGCTTGTACTAGCTGTCCCCTTTCAAATTAGCCCGCCATTGTTGGCTCCCTTCCCACTCGATATTTGGGAAGAGGACCACGGCCTCTTTAAATAGGACCAGCCACCCATGAGAGAGAGAGAGCAGGCAGAGGCAGAGAGAGAGAGCAGGCAGACGCAGAGAGAGAGAGGGGCAAGGAGAGAGAGAGGGGCAAGAAGAGAGAGACAAGGGTGGCTGAACTCCTCCCAGCGGTTCGTCCCCCCAGCCAAGAACAAACCCTCGCGAGGTTGTTCTTCCTTGTATTGTTCATCATCATCAACCCAAGAGGCAATCCACCACACCACACACTGGAGTAGGGTATTACACCAGAACGGTGGCCCGAACCAGTATAAACCTTGTGTCCCTCGTGTATTCTTTCCATAGCTTAGATCATAGTGAGGCGGAGGGGCGCGGGTAGGTAGGAGGCGAAGTCTCCGCGCGCACCCCAGTATTCGAACCTCAAGGGTCTGCCAGAACCCGAAATCGGACATTTGGCGCGCCAGGTAGGGGTGCGCTGGGATTCGTCTTCCACCACCCCGTTCTCCTCCGACCATCACGCCCATGTCTGACGCTCGTCGGGCCCGCGCCGAGCGCCAGGCCGCTCTCGCTTCCCGCGTCGCCCAGACGGCCCCTGTCGGCGGGCGTCCTCGCCGTTCCCCATTACCTGCCGTCAACGCCGCCACCGGCCCGGCGGGGGACGAGCAGCAAGCATCGTCTCAGCATCCGTCCGTGCGGCAAGACGGCCGCACCGCAACTCCCTCGCTCACCCCAGCAGGTTCTTCGTCCCGCGCGCTCCGCGCGCCCATGGAGGCTCAGGCTGCGCTCATCGCGGCAAACGAGCTCCTGCGCTATTGTCCCGTCGACGACGTCTACGAAGAATGGCTCGACCGCATCGCCGAGCTCGTCCACGCCGCAGGGGGCTCTCCTGCGCTGTCTATTCCGCTGCACCGCACCCCGCCCCGCGCGGGTGATGAAGCTCCGGCGGCGCCCCGGGCGCCTCCTCCTCAGGAAGGCGCCATGGCTCCAAGGCGTGTGGCCCCTGGGCGGAACCCGCACCATCAGGTGCCAGCGCGGCAAGAGCAGAGCTGCCAAGAAGTCCCTCATCCGCAAGAAGCTGCCCGGGCGCTCCCCGCTCCAGCACGTCGCGACCATGCTCCTACTCCCGCGCGTCAAGACCCCGCGCTGCTCCCAGCTGCAGCGCGTGGGGACATGCAAGACCAAGCTCTCCATCACCCAAGGCCTCCCGTGGCCACAGTAGGCTGCCGCGCCTTCACCGCCGAGCTATGCAGCGTCGCATGGCCCGGCAAGTTCAAGCCAGACCTGCCTCCTTGCTACGATGGCATGGCTGACCCTGTGGAGTTCCTCCAGCTCTATGAGCTGGGCATCGAAGCTAGCAACGGAGACGAGAAGGTCATGGCGAACTGGTTCCCTATGGCGCTCAAGGACGGGGCCCGCACCTGGCTCCTGAACCTGGCTCCAGGCATAATCTCCTCCTGGGACGAGATGCGCACCGGCTTCATCGCCAACTTCCAAGGTACTCGCGACCGGCCGCCCGCCGTGAGCGACATGCGCCGCATCAAGCAACAGCCCGGGGAGACCCTGCAGAAGTACATCCAGCGCTTCAACAGCGCACGCCTCAAGATTCCCAAGGTGACTGAGGAGGCCATCATCTCAGCCTTCTCCGACGGCGTGCCCGACGTCAAGATGAAGGAGGAGCTGGCGATGCATGAAGACCTGTGCACTTCCTTGGAGCTGTTCAACCTGGCAACCAAGTGTGCCAGGGACGAGGAAGGGCGTCTCTCCCTCCTCGAGCTGGCTGCCGCAGACCCAGAAGAGAAGAAGCCCAAGGCCAAGGATGTGAAGCGCAAGGGGGCTGTCGTGCTCGTGGCAGAACCAGACACCAAGCGGGGCAGAGATCAGCCCGAACCTTCCAAGGGCAGCCGGTACTGTGTGTACCACGACCTCCACACCCACAACACCAACGAATGTCAAGAGCTCCAAGCCGTGCGAGAAGGAAGGATCGGCCGTCGCCCTGACCGCGGTGACCGAGGCTTCGGTCGAGGAGGAGGAAGGAACGCAGGATGCTGGGAAGATCGTGGCCCGCGCCAAGGGTGGCATGATCAACCTCGCGAGGATCGCTGGCAAGACCCGCCTCGCGAGGGAGACTGGAGGGATCAGCCTCGCGAGGATCGCCCGCAAGGCAACGCAGGACTCCCTTTGCTGCCGCCGCAGCCAAGGAGAAACGAGGACCGCCGCCAAGACGAGGGGGCTGGGGGCTTCCAGGAGCCGCGCGCGATCTCTTGCATCCTGGGCGGGGCTCAAGCCCCAGCCTCTCAACGCATCTTCAAGCAGTTCACCCGCGAAGTGAACGCAGCCCTCCCCAGGCTCGAAGCCACGCACCCTCTCAGGTGGTCGGCGTGCACCATCACGTTCAGCTCAGCAGATCAGCTCAAGTGTGTGGCTACAGCCAGAGTCCTCCCTATGCTTTGTTCCCCAATCGTCAGCAATGTGGTGGTCACCAGGACCCTCATCGATGGCGGGGCAGGGCTCAACGTCCTGTCCGTGGAAACATTCAACAATCTCCAAGTGCCCTACAGCCAGCTTCAGCCAACCAAGCCTTTCTCCGGTATCACTGACGGCTCCACGGTCCCGATTGGGCAGGTCCACCTCCCCGTCACCTTCGGAGCACGCGACAACTACCGCACCGAGCTCATCGACTTCGACGTTGCTCACATTCGCCTGTCGTACAACGCCATCCTTGGGTACCCAGTGCTGGCCAAGTTCATGGCCATAACTCACCACGGCTACAACGTCCTCAAGATGCCAGGAAGTGGCGGAGTCATCACAGTGCCCTGTGAAGAGAAGGACGCGGTGTGTTCCCTAGAACGAGCCTTTCAGGCCGCGTCACTGGAAGACCCGGGTCGCGGAAGTAGGAGGCCTCCCGAGACAGCCTCTAAGAAGAAGAAGACATCGTCCGACCCGATCACTCAGGAGGCAGGCCCGTCTAGGCCCGTGCCTGCCCAGGGGGAACCTCCTTCCATCGCATAGGAAAGCGCGCCCGGCGCCCTCCTTAGGCAGGGCTCGGGGGCTCTCCCCTGGAGGGCCACCGACCTAGCTAGGGTCACGAGGGAGGCACTTGGGCACCACATGGAGGCATGTTTTGAAGAACGTTTCCCTCAAGAAGGAGCAAGGCAAGGAGAGCCAGACCCCCAGGAGTTCGTCAGCAAGGCTATTCAGGAGCTACAGGAGTCAAGAGTCATGAAAGGCGGCCGCCGCCTACCAGCAGTGGCCCCCCATCCAGGCGAGGATGGTGGGCTGCGCGTCTGCATCGACATACCAGGGCTCAACCGAGTCGCCTCTCTAGGGCGCCTCTGGCCCTCGCGAGTGGGGCGCTGCGGAGGTCCACCCCATAGCTACATTCGCATGCCTTACGGCTTGCCGAACATGGCTGCCATGTACTAGCGCCTCATGAGGGGTATCACGGAGGCACGAGAGGCCAGGCGTTCCGCAGCCCTGGCGGGGATGGAGATGGTCCGCGAGGAGCCGCCAGCGCCATTGGAGCTTCCCGAGGCCCCTGGGCCTGGGGGCTAGTGAGGATCGGCTTCCGCAGCCCATCGAGTCTGCTACACCAACGGTCCTTCGTCCTCAACGTCATCAGGTGACATCTTTCGAGTTCCATTTCCAGCTGGGAGCACCCCAGGCCGCGTGGGTCCGTGGGTCCGTCCCTGCGGCGTGTATCCCTTTTTATTTCATGTTGTTAGCTTACCTTGTTGGGGGCGCCCCTCGGGCTGCATGATCCCCAAGTCGCTCGGGCCAGACCCAGTGATGTCCGCCTTCCCAGCTCCTATTTAAGTGAATCCACTCCTCCGCGGCTAATGTGCTTGACCTAGTTGCCCGCTCAACTGACGGAACTGCTCCCAAATGGCACGGCGCTTGCGAATGGTTGAGCTCTGGCCGTGGCAACCCCGCATGGAGCCACCTCGTCAAAGCCTTCAGTGCCTCATTAACCCTCGGAAGCAACCAACGGTTGACTGTCAATTGTCATGGCAACCCCCTTGTTTTTTTCTATGATGGACCTACAAGACCTCCTAAAGGAGCTGCGTCAGGCAAGGCCCTTGCGGTGCCTCCTTCACTCTCGTCTTGTGTCCCTCGTGTATTCTTTCCATAGCTCAGATCTTAGCGAGGCGGAGGGGCGCAGGTAGGTAGGAGGCGAAGTCTCCGCGTGCACCCCAGTGTTCGAACCTCAAGGGTCTGCCGGAACCCGAAATCCGACATGTTCCACTCTTGCCGCCCTAGTTTCCGTCATATCAGTGTTATGTTCCCGGATTTTGCGTTCCTTACACGGTTGGGTTATAATGGGAACCCCTTGACAGTTCGCTTGGAATAGAAGTCCTCTAGCAAGGCCCAACATTGGTTTTACCATTCGCCACCTAGCCTTTTTCCCTTGGGGGTCACGCATCCCGAGGGTCATCTTTATTTTAACCCCCCCCCCGGGCCAGTGCTTGTCTAAGTGTTGGTCCAAACTGAGCGATGTCCGGAGCTACCAGGGGCAACTCTAGGATGGCCCACCCGACGTCTGGCTCATCCGGTGTGCCCTAAGAACGAGATATGTGCAGCTCCTATCAGGATTTGTCAGCACATCTGGGTGGCTTTGCTGGTCTTGTTTTACCATTGTCGAAATGTTTTGTAACCGGGATGCCGAGTGTGATCGAATTGTCTTGGGAGAAGGAATATCCTTTGTTGACCATGAGAGCTTGTGATGGGCTAAGTTAGGACACCCCTGCAGGGATTTGAACTTTTGAAAGCCGTGCCCGTGGTTATTGGCAGATGGGAATTTGTTAATGTCCGGTTGTAGAAAACCTGAAGTTGATCTTAACTAAAATACATCAACCGCGTGTGTAACCGTGATGGTCTCTTTCCGGCGGAGTCCGGGAAGTGAACACGGTGTTGGAGTAATATAACACCCTCGATGCGACTATATCTCCCACGTGTCGAGGCACGACTTAGAGGCATAATCGCATTGAAGGCATAAGTCGCAAGCGAGGCAATCTTCACACAACCCATGTACATGTAAATATAAAGGGGGAATAATAATAATAGTCGGCTTACACTCGCCACGTCACATCAAGGTACATAAATAGCATACATCATACAAACACTCATGGCCCGACTACGGCGCCAAAATAGAAAAGACTCCCCAACATGCGACTAAACCCTGAATCGAACCCCGAGCAGGCACCACTACTAATCATCAGGAAAAGAAACATAGTATCGCTGAGAATCCTCGTCGTACTCCCACTTCAGCTCGTACGCGCCATCTGGAGGAGTATCATCGGTCCCTGCATCTGGTATAATAGTAATCTGTGAGCCACAAGGACTCAGCAATCTCGCACCCTCGCGATCAAGACTATTTAAGCTTAATAGGTTAGGAAGGGGTAATGTGAGTGGAGCTGCAGCAAGCGACTAGCATATATGGTGGCTAACTTATTCGCAAAAGAGAGCGAGAAGAGAAGGCAAGGCACGAGCGGTAACTAAATAGAGCAGACTACGCAAGCATAACTCCAACGCCGTGTCCACTTTCCGGGCTCCGCCGAGAAGAGGCCATCACGGCAACACACGCAGTTGATTCATTTTAATTAATTAAGTTCAAGTTATCTACAACCGGACATTAACAAATTCCCATCTGCCCATAACCGCGGGCACGGCTTTCGAAAGATCAATCCCTGCAGGGGGGTCCCAACTTAGCCCATAACAAGCTCTCACGGTCAACGAAGGAATAGACCTCCACCCAGGACCCACCGATCAGACTCGGTATCCCGGTACAACAAGATGATTCGACAGGTCAAAACTAGTCCAGCAACACCGCCCGAATGCGCCGACAAAACCCGATAGGAGCTGCACATATCTCTTTCTCAGGGCACACTCAGATGAGACTAGCTACGAGTAAAACCAACCCTCAAGTTACCCCGAGGTGGCCCCGCAGGCAGCTCATTTCGGACCAACACTCAGAGGAGCACTGGCCCGTGGGGGGGCTAAAATAAAGATGACCCTCGGGCTCCGGAAACCCAAGGGAAAGAAAAGGGTAGGTGGCAAATGGTAAAACCAAGGTTGGGCATTGCTGGAAAAGCTTTAAACAAGGCGAACTATCAAGGGGTTCCCATTATAGCCCAACCGCGTAAGGGACGCAACAAACCGGGAACATAACACCGATATGACGGAAACTAGGGCGGCAAGAGTGGAACAAAACACTAGGCGAGAGGCCGAGCCTTCCACCCTTTACCAAGTATATAGATGAATAAAGATAACATGTCAATATAATGATATCCCAACAAGTAAATAAACGTCCCAACAAGGAACGGCTCCAATCTTCACCTGCAACTAACAACGCTATAAGAAGGGCTGAGCAAAGCGGTAACATAGCCAATCAATGGTTTGCTAGGACAAAGGTGGGTTAGAGGCTCAAACATGGCAATTGGGAGGCTGACAAGCAAGTGGTAGGCATCGTAGCTTTGGCAAAGCAAAAGAGCGAGCAAACTAGCATAGCAAAGATAGTAGTGATTTCAAGGGTGTGATCATCTTGCCTGCACAGTTGTCAGAATTGACTGGATCCTCAAAAGCAAACTCAACGGGCTCCTCGTTAGCGAACTCGTCTCCCGGCTCTACCCAACAACACAAACAAGCAACAAGGATACAATCAACCACGTGCAAGGGCAACCAATAAGATGCAAAGATGATATGCTATGCGGGATGCGATGCGGGATGCAAGAATGCAACATGTAACAGGAAATGCATGAACCTGGCCTCAACTTGGAAATCCAAGTGTGCCACTGGATAGAGGGGAAGAAATCCCCTGAAAACGATATAAAGATCACGGCAATCGGAGCTACGGTTAAGAAATGGCAAGCGTTTTACTAAACGAACCGATCTACAATTTACAGCAACATGCCTCCTAAATGCAACAAAAAGAACATGCTACAGCCACCCAACATGAGAACAAATTACATGGCAGTGATGTACTCATCAAGCTTAACAAATCATCATGACTGAGGCATGGGCAAATTCATCCATTAAGGGCTTCAAACAAGCATGGCAAAACTGAATAAGCAAAACAGATTTCAGACTTGGCGAAATTAACGCTAGTCTGTAATTTCAGACCATGATGCCCTCTTCGGAGCAGCAAAACAACATGAAGGAAAACCTGAACATGCCAAGTAAGAGCATGGCATGGAGCTACTCAACAAGCTTAACAAAACACCCAAAATGACCCGGGGCCAAAAGGGTTCACAACATACTCTACCGAGTACACGAACATCGATGAAACACAATCAGTTTTCAGACTTCGTGAAAACTGGGACATGCTGAAATAATAACTCACGGAGGCATATAAACGAGCTCGGTGCTCTCACTACGGTGCAAGTCATGGCAAGGCAAGCATATATCCATTAAGAAGGCACAAAATGCTAGCCAGACATGGCAAGAACAATGGCATAGCATGCATGGATCACTAGCAATCACTCCGGCAAAATCGCAAAAGAGTTAACGATCTGCCCAAAACAGCAACTATCCAAAAGTTGAGCTCGATTGAGTCAACCTAGAGTGCTCCAACATAACAAGTAAAGACATGGATGGATTAAGCACAACAAGCATAACAAACCACTCTTACTGATCATCCTCAAAAGAGGCACGGATCACTAGGAAACAAGCCGGACATATAGCATCGTGAACTAAAACGGCTCAGACTTAGTGAAAATCACCAAGTCCCTGAAATCTGAAATCTCAGGTAGCCCTATTCGCAAGCTTGCACAAGACAACACACACCTCCTAAAAATACATGGAAGGCACCTCTGGAAAGAAGACAACGTGCTTAACAATTCATCCCAAAGGGGCACAGGCATATCATGCACGGATTAAATATGGCAAAAATGACAAAAGTGCATGTTGGATTAACGGATCTGCAATTTAACTCAACATGCCTCCTTCCAACACCATTTTGGGCAACCAGATGACCTCAAATGCAAATGATGCAATGGAATGAAATGATGTACTCGTCGAGGCGAAGAATTTGACATATCATACGCCCAAATCGGAGCTACGGATGCAAAGTTATGGCAGGTCAAACATGAGCATATGGAGTAAAAATCCTGGGACTTAGAAAAAAAACAGCACCCTAGTGTTTACTGTTCATCCGAAACCAGATCTCGCGATACACTGTAGCGGCGGCGGATCCGGCGCTCGCCGGCGAGAAGAGGAGGCCGGCCGGCGCCTTGCCGGCGAGTGGAGTCGAGGACGGCGGCGGCCGGGCCTTGGCGCGGCGTCCGGGGAGGCGGCGGCCACCGGAGCACCTCGGGCGAGGCGGCGTCGAGGTTGAGGTGGCGGCGGCCGGTCGGCGTCGAGCGCCGGCGAGGAGAGGGCGGCGCGCCGGCGGGGAGTCTCCGCGGCGGAGCGGCAAAGGCCGCGGCGGCGTCGGGCACCGGCACCAAGGGAGGCGGCGGCGCTAGCGGGCGCGGGCGCGGCCCGGTTGGAGCGGGGAGGGGGCCGGCCTCGGGCCCGAGTGGGCTGGCGGCGGAGGAGGCCCGACGGGACAGGTGGCGGCTTCCTATTGGATTGGGGCGGCGGCGCGGCGTGTCCGACCGGAAATGGACATGTCCGGCGGGCGCGAGGTGGATTTTTAGGGTTTCGGGGAGGAAGAGAGATCC
This sequence comes from Triticum monococcum, assembly GCA_034509565.1. NCBI lineage: Eukaryota > Viridiplantae > Streptophyta > Magnoliopsida > Poales > Poaceae > Triticum > Triticum monococcum. Next base: position 75,188,963 of record CM067843.1, read on the forward strand.
GAAAACGGGGGGGGTGTGTATATAGGCATAGAGGGAGCTAGGAGAGTCCAAATGAGGTGCGGTTTTCGCCCACACGATCGTGATCGAACGACCGAGATGATGGAGCTGAGTTTGGTGGGTTTTGAGCCAAAATGGAGGGGTGTTGGGCTGCACACACACGAGGCCTTTTCGGTCCCTCGGTTAACCGTTGGAGTATCAAACGAAGTCCAAATGACCCGAAACTTGACAGGCGGTCTACCGGTAGTAAACCAAGGCCGCATGGCAAGTCTCGGCCCAATCCGGAAATGTTTAATCCCCACACACGAAAGAAAGCTAGAAATGGCCACCGGAGGAGAACGAAGCGCCGGAATGCAAAACGGACAACGGGAAAATGCTCGAATGCATGAGATGAACATGTATGCAAATGCAATGCACTTGACGACATGATATGAGATGCACGAAAAAAACAAAACAACACACGGGGACAAAGACCCGAACCCGAGAATTAAATATAACTTAATGCCGGAAACGGCATGAGTCGGAGTACAATTGGGGAAGGTTACATGTGGGGCGTTACAACACTCCACCACTACGAAAAGATCTCGTCCCGAGATCTAGGACTGAAAGAACTCCGGGTACTCAGAACGGAGGTGATCCTCGCGTTCCCAGGTAGCTTCACGGTCGGAATGGTGTGACCACTTGACTTTGAGAAACTTGATTGACTTGTTGCGAGTTTTGCGTTCAGTCTCTTCAAGGATTGCAACTGGGTGCTCACGGTAGGAGAGATCTTCTTGGAGCTCAATGTCCTCGAAGTTGACGGTGCGCTCAGGCGTCTTGAAGCACTTACGGAGTTGCGAGACATGGAACACATCATGAACATTGGCAAAGGTTGCAGGAAGCTCGAGTTGATAGGCGAGGTCGCCTCTCTTGCTGACGATCTTGAAAGGCCCGACGTATCTTGGGGCAAGCTTCCCTTTGATACCGAAGCGATGAGTCCCTTTCATTGGAGAGACGCGGAGGTAGACATGGTCTCCGATCTCGAAAGCCAAATCACGGTGCTTGCTGTCGTAGTAGCTCTTCTGACGAGACTGGGCTGCTTTGAGGTTATCACGAATGACCTTGCACATTTCTTCTGCTTCTGTGATCAGGTCATTACCCATCAGCTGATGTTCACCGGTTTCAGACCAGTTGAGAGGTGTACGGCACTTCCTACCATACAAAATTTCAAACGGGGCCTTGCCGGAACTTGCTTGGAAACTGTTGTTGTACGAGAATTCAGCATAAGGAAGGCAATCCTCCCACTTCATGCCGAAGGAGATAACACAAGCCCTGAGCATATCTTTAAGAATCTGGTTGACACGCTCGAATTGACCGCTTGTTTGAGGGTGGAAAGCAGTGCTGAAGCGAATGCTGGTGCCCATGGCCTTCTGAAAAGAATCCCAAAACTTGGAGGTAAAGATGCTGCCACGGTCTGAAGATATCACTTGAGGAATACCGTGCAGAGAGACAATGCGAGAGGTGTAGAGCTCCGCCAATTGAGCTGAAGTGATTGACTCTTTGATAGGCAAGAAATGAGCCACTTTGGTCAGCTTGTCGATGACAACGAATATAGCATCATTGCCACGCTTGGACTTAGGAAACCCAGTCACGAAGTCCATTTCAATGTGGTCAAACTTCCATTCTGGAATGGCGAGAGGTTGGAGGAGACCTGCTGGCCTTTGGTGTTCTGCTTTCACTCTTCTGCAGACATCACATTCATTCACGAATTGAGCGATCTCGCGCTTCATTCGAGTCCACCAATAAGTTTGCTTCAGGTCTTGATACATCTTCGTGCTCCCAGGGTGGATGGAGAGGAGAGAGTTGTGAGCCTCATTCATGATCACTTTACGAAGTTCTCCTTTGGGCACAACAATTCGATCCTCGAAGAAGAGAGTGTCCTTGTCATCAAGTCGGTAGCACTTGTACTTGGACTGACTCTTTGCAATACCAATCTTCACCTTTTTCACCATAGCATCAAGAAGCTGGGCTTGGCGAATCTGGTCTTCCAAGGTAGAAGAAACTAGAAGGTTGGCAAGGAAACCTTGAGGAACAACTTGCAGATTAAGTTTGCGGAAAGCTTCACACAGCTCGGGTTGATAAGGCTTGAGAATCAGACTGTTGCAATATGCTTTTCTGCTCAAAGCGTCAGCAATCACATTAGCCTTGCCTGGAGTATACTCGATACTCGGATTGTACTCTTGAATCATTTCGACCCATCGAGTCTGCCTGAGGTTGAGATTAGGCTGAGTGAAGATGTACTTGAGACTTTTGTGATCAGTGAAAATGTCCACTTTCCTTCCCAAGAGAAGATGTCTCCAAGTCAACAATGCGTGCACAACTGCCGCCAACTCGAGATCATGAGTGGGGTAGTTCTTCTCATTTGGCTTCAACTGGCGAGAGGTATAAGCAACAACTTTCTTCTCTTGCATCAGTACTGCACCGAGACCTTGGAGAGAGGCATCACAAAAGACCTCGTACGGCTTGGCTTCATTAGGCGGAGTTAGAACTGGAGCAGTGATCAATTTCTCTTTCAAAGCGTTGAAAGCAACATCACACTCCGGAGACCAAACGTACTTGACGTGCTTCTGAAGAAGATTTGAGAGAGGCTTCGCGATCTTGGAGAAGTTTTCAACGAATCTTCGGCAATAACTTGCAAGACCGAGGAAGCTACGGAGTTGCTTCACATTCTGAGGAGGTTCCCAATTAACAATTGCAGACACCTTCTCAGGATCCGCGGAAATGCCCTTGGCAGAGATAATATGACCAAGATAAAGAACCTCATCGAGCCAAAACTCACACTTGGAGAACTTGGCATAGAATTGATGTTCCCTTAGCTTGTCAAGAACCAAACGCAAGTGTTTGGCATGATCTTCCTTGTTCTTCGAGAAAACCAGGATATCATCGAGATAGACCAAAACGAAGTCGTTGGTGTAGGGGTTGAAGATGAAGTTCATCATGCGAGAGAACGTCGGAGGAGCATTGGCGAGGCCAAAAGACATAACAGTGTATTCATATGACCCATAGCTTGTTCTGAACGCCGTCTTCGGAATATCTTGTTCACGAATGCGAATTTGATGATAACCCATACGGAGATCAAGCTTGGAGAATACTTGGGCACCCTTGAGTTGTTCGAATAGCTCATTAATGTTGGGAAGTGGATACTTGTTCTTGATGGTCTTCTTGTTCAATGGACGATAATCAACACAAAGTCGGTCCGTTCCATCCTTCTTCTTCACAAAAAGAACACCACAACCCCACGGAGAAGTACTAGGCCGAATGAGACCCATCCTTTCTTCCACATCGAGCTGCTTCTTCAACTCCTTCAACTCTTCGGGGCCGAGCTTGTAAGGCCGTTTGCACACCGGTTCCGTACCGGGCTCAAGTTCAATAACGAATTCAACAAGCCGGTTTGGAGGCATGCCTGGGAGTTCTTCAGGGAAGACATCTTGATACTCACAAACAACCGGAATCTGCGAAATAGCATCCAATTCACCCTTCTCATTGAGAGAGAATAACCGGATGGTATTATCCCGAGCAGCAAAGACAATCACTTCCTCAGACGAATGAGTCAGTTGAATCTGCTTGGCTGCGCAATCCAGCTGAGCTTTATGTTTAGAGAGCCAGTCCATCCCAAGAATGAGGTCGATATCAGAATTGCCAAGAACCATAGGAGAAGCCAAGAACTTGAAATCACCCATCATGATAGAAATATCCGGAATCATCATAGTGGAACTCAGACGCTTCGCTGGAGAGACGACTTGCATAGCTCTAGGTAATGCCTTAGTGCTAAAATTGTTCTCCGATGCAAAAGGGAATGACATGAAGGAATGCGATGCACCAGAGTCAAAAAGAACTTTTGCAGGAATATCATTGATAGGAAGGTTACCCATGATCACATCTGACGAATCCTCTGCTTGAGCTGCATTCACCATATTGACCTTGGCGTGCTTGGGATTGTGCTTGACCACAGCTGTACTTGCCGATCTGACAGGAGGAGGAGGAGGAAGACGCCTCTGGTTGAAACACTTGTTAGCGTAGTGACCCTTCTGTTGGCACTTGTTGCACGTGACCTCTGAGAGCGGACGGTGATACGGAGCACTCGATCTTGGAGCTTGAGACGAAGTCTTGTTCTGAAAGCCTGGGTTGGGTGGGTGGGACGAACCACTGCCACCTTTGCTCTTCTGCTGATACGGCTGACGGAACGGAGGAGGAGGAAGCCAATACTTCTGCTGCTTGGTCACTTGAGTAGAGGACGAAGACGAAGTGTCTCTGACTCGCTTCCTGGAAGCATCACACCTGAGCTGAGCAGCCTCTTGCTTCAGTGCCATGTTGTAGAACTCATCGTATCTCAGCGGCTCGAAGAGGACAAGAGCGAGCTGAATTTCTTCACGAAGACCACCCCTGAACTGATAGATCATGCTCTTCTCATCAGGAACATCCTGCTTGGCAAAACGGGCGAGCTTCTGGAACAACTTGTTGTAGTCATAGACAGACAAAGAGCCTTGCTTCAGATTGCGGAATTCTTCACGTTTGCTTTCAGTCACACTTTGAGGAATGTGATGAGCGCGGAAATCACGACGGAAATCATCCCAAGTGATCAAACGTCCACCTCTGGAATCCCGGTACTGCTGAAACCACTCTACGGCCTGATCCTTGAGCTGGAAAGACGCGAACTTGACGAAATCTTCAGGTCTGACGTTGCTACATTCAAAATGCTTGCCCAGATCGAATAACCAATCATCAGCATCGGTAGCCTCAACGCAGTTACTGAACGTCTTTGGACCATTTGCGAGGAACTGATTCAGAGTTGCAAACTGGTTCTGGTTGCTGCCTTGGTTCGCTTGACTTCTTTGATTCCGCTCTTGGATGATTTGCATGATCAGCTGAGTATTTGCATTAGTAGCAGCCATCACAGCCTGCCATGCTTCCGGAGGAGGCGGAGGTGGCGGAGGATCTGGGTTCGGAGTCATGCGCGTTGGAGGAGCCATCCTGAAGAGGTTGACCACCATTAGCACACAAATAGAGAAATATAGAAGGTGAAACCAACGGAATGAAAAATTGCAACATAAGTCTTCACATCCGAACAAAATAAACGAATGCACTTCTCTTGAAGTGGTCACATATTCCTAAATTGCGAAGCCACGAAGAATCAGGTAGAAGAGGTACATCAACGAGGGATGGAATCAATATATGACGTCGGAGAAGAACGAACACCACAACTCAAAATAAACCAAGGGTTGGCTTGCGGAATAAGTCGGAACAAACACATGATAGAAATTTCGTCCGAAGTGTTCGTGGTAGGACCTACACGGGCTCGACCGTACAGCACAATCATGTACAAGGCAGTGCACATGACATACGAAGCGTCCCCGAGTCAGCATAGCCAAGGACTCTTTAAGACACAACGAGGCCACTGTAAAATCGACCGTGAATAGGCGAACCACTAAATGTCGAACCCCAATTTCATATCACACATGTGTTGGAAAGATATCCTAAGGCTACTTGAATTCCCACCTATGAAATTCCCGAAACTTTCCGGTTATGCAATCAGGTGTTGAGGATACAGGGGAAGCATAATATCACACCCAAGCTAGCAATTCCTACATCCAGCTGCATCCATCCTCCAACACATAACCAAGAAACCTTCGGAAACCATCTATCTCAACCTTCGAAAAGCATCCGTTATACAAGTTATGGCGATACTCCCGAACTCCCGCCCCAGTACTGGGTGGCGTCGAGGTTATCTCACCAACGAACTGCATAAAGGAGATTTTCGATGTTGCGCACGTATCTCAAGTATACCAGAATTGCAACGATAGAATTATGATGACAACACCTTAGAGCTCAACTCCCCGGGACACTTCCACTAAACCCCTGACAGGAGGCACCAAGACAGTATTCTCATCATAAGCCATCGGAACAAAACTAAGATACTCGCGTGATCCTAAAAAAAAAATTAGTGAAATTTCAGAAGAGAAGAGTCAAAACTCTACGTCAGGATGCCTTACCAGAGCGATGAGGAGACTGGGAAGTAAAAAGAATTCCTAAGCTCTCCGATATATAATTCCTAAGGACTCAAAACATTTTTCTAGACACAACTCGACTGCTAGAAACGATCAAGCAATGGGGCTCCTAAGGTCGGGGAAGGCTCTGATTACCAACTTGTAACACCCTCGATGCGACTATATCTCCCACGTGTCGAGGCACGACTTAGAGGCATAATCGCATTGAAGGCATAAGTCGCAAGTGAGGCAATCTTCACACAACCTATGTACATGTAAATATAAAGGGGGAATAATAATAATAGTCGGCTTACACTCGCCACGTCACATCAAGGTACATAAATAGCATACATCATACAAACACTCATGGCCCGACTACGGCGCCAAAATAGAAAAGACTCCCCAACATGCGACTAAACCCTGAATCGAACCCCGAGCAGGCACCACTACTGATCATCAGGAAAAGAAACATAGTATCGCTGAGAATCCTCGTCGTACTCCCATTTCAGCTCGTACGCGCCATCTGGAGGAGTATCATCGGTCCCTGCATCTGGTATAATAGTAATCCGTGAGCCACAAGGACTCAGCAATCTCGCACCCTCGCGATCAAGACTATTTAAGCTTAATAGGTTACGAAGGGGTAATGTGAGTGGAGCTGCAGCAAGCGACTAGCATATATGGTGGCTAACTTATTCGCAAAAGAGAGCGAGAAGAGAAGGCAAGGCACGAGCGGTAACTAAATAGAGCAGACTACGCAAGCATAACTCCAACGCCGTGTCCACTTCCCGGGCTCCGCCGAGAAGAGGCCATCACGGCAACACACGCAGTTGATTCATTTTAATTAATTAAGTTCAAGTTATCTACAACCGGACATTAACAAATTCCCATCTGCCCATAACCGCGGGCACGGCTTTCGAAAGATCAATCCCTGCAGGGGGGTCCCAACTTAGCCCATAACAAGCTCTCACGGTCAATGAAGGAATAGACCTCCACCCAGGACCCACCGATCAGACTCGGTATCCCGGTACAACAAGATGATTCGACAGGTCAAAACTAGTCCAGCAACACCTCCCGAATGCGCCGACAAAACCCGATAGGAGCTGCACATATCTCTTTCTCAGGGCACACTCAGATGAGACTAGCTACGAGTAAAACCAACCCTCAAGTTACCCCGAGGTGGCCCCGCAGGCAGCTCATTTCGGACCAACACTCAGAGGAGCACTGGCCCGTGGGGGGGCTAAAATAAAGATGACCCTCGGGCTCCGGAAACCCAAGGGAAAGAAAAGGGTAGGTGGCAAATGGTAAAACCAAGGTTGGGCATTGCTGGAAAAGCTTTAAACAAGGCGAACTATCAAGGGGTTCCCATTATAGCCCAACCGCGTAAGGGACGCAACAAACCGGGAACATAACACCGATATGACGGAAACTAGGGCGGCAAGAGTGGAACAAAACACTAGGCGAGAGGCCGAGCCTTCCACCCTTTACCAAGTATATAGATGAATAAAGATAACATGTCAATATAATGATATCCCAACAAGTAAATAAACGTCCCAACAAGGAACGGCTCCAATCTTCACCTGCAACTAACAACGCTATAAGAAGGGCTGAGCAAAGCGGTAACATAGCCAATCAATGGTTTGCTAGGACAAAGGTGGGTTAGAGGCTCAAACATGGCAATTGGGAGGCTGACAAGCAAGTGGTAGGCATCGTAGCTTTGGCAAAGCAAAAGAGCGAGCAAACTAGCATAGCAAAGATAGTAGTGATTTCAAGGGTGTGATCATCTTGCCTGCACAGTTGTCAGAATTGACTGGATCCTCAAAAGCAAACTCAACGGGCTCCTCGTTAGCGAACTCGTCTCCCGGCTCTACCCAACAACACAAACAAGCAACAAGGATACAATCAACCACGTTCAAGGGCAACCAATAAGATGCAAAGATGATATGCTATGCGGGATGCGATGCGGGATGCAAGAATGCAACATGTAACAGGAAATGCATGAACCTAGCCTCAACTTGGAAATCCAAGTGTGCCACTGGATAGAGGGGAAGAAATCCCCTGAAAACGATATAAAGATCACGGCAATCGGAGCTACGGTTAAGAAATGGCAAGCGTTTTACTAAACGAACCGATCTACAATTTACAGCAACATGCCTCCTAAATGCAACAAAAAGAACATGCTACAGCCACCCAACATGAGAACAAATTACATGGCAGTGATGTACTCATCAAGCTTAACAAATCATCATGACTGAGGCATGGGCAAATTCATCCATTAAGGGCTTCAAACAAGCATGGCAAAACTGAATAAGCAAAACAGATTTCAGACTTGGCGAAATTAACGCTAGTCTGTAATTTCAGACCATGATGCCCTCTTCGGAGCAGCAAAACAACATGAAGGAAAACCTGAACATGCCAAGTAAGAGCATGGCATGGAGCTACTCAACAAGCTTAACAAAACACCCAAATTGACCTGGGGACAAAAGGGTTCACAAAATACTCTACCGAGTACACGAACATCGATGAAACACAATCAGTTTTCAGACTTCGTGAAAACTGGGACATGCTGAAATAATATCTCACGGAGGCATATAAACGAGCTCGGGGCTCTCACTACGGTGCAAGTCATGGCAAGGCAAGCATATATCCATTAATAAGGCACAAAATTCTAGCTAGACATGGCAAGAACAATGGCATAGCATGCATGGATCACTAGCAATCACTCCGGCAAAATCGCAAAAGAGTTAACGATCTGCCCAAAACAGCAACTATCCAAAAGTTGAGCTCGATTGAGTCAACCTAGAGTGCTCCAACATAACAAGTAAAGACATGGATGGATTAAGCACAACAAGCATAACAAACCACTCTTACTGATCATCCTCAAAAGAGGCACGGATCACTAGGAAACAAGCCGGACATATAGCATCGTGAACTAAAACGGCTCAGACTTAGTGAAAATCACCAAGTCCCTGAAATCTGAAATCTCAGGTAGCCCTATTCGCAAGCTTGCACAAGACAACACACACCTCCTAAAAATACATGGAAGGCACCTCTGGAAAGAAGACAACGTGCTTAACAATTCATCCCAAAGGAGCACAGGCATATCATGCACGGATTAAATATGGCAAAAATGACAAAAGTGCATGTTGGATTAACGGATCTGCAATTTAACTCAACATGCCTCCTTCCAACACCATTTTGGGCAACCAGATGACCTCAAATGCAAATGATGCAATGGAATGAAATGATGTACTCGTCGAGACGAAGAATTTGACATATCATACGCCCAAATCGGAGCTACGGATGCAAAGTTATGGCAGGTCAAACATGAGCATATGGAGTAAAAATCCTGGGACTTAGAAAAAAAACAGCACCCTAGGGTTTACTGTTCATCCGAAACCAGATCTCGCGAAACACTGTAGCGGCGGCGGATCCGGCGCTCGGCGGCGAGAAGAGGAGGCCGGCCGGCGCCTTGCCGGCGAGGGGAGTCGAGGACGGCGGCGGCCGGGCCTTGGCGCGGCATCCGGGGAGGCGGCGGCCACCGGAGCACCTCGGGCGAGGCGGCGTCGAGGTGGAGGCGGCGGCGGCCGGTCGGCGTCGAGCGCCGGCGAGGAGAGGGCGGCGCGCCGGCGGGGAGTCTCCGCGGCGGAGCGGCAAAGGCCGCGGCGGCGTCGGGCACCGGCACCGAGGGAGGCGGCGGCGCTAGCGGGCGCGGGCGCGGCCCGGTTGGAGCGGGGAGGGGGCCGGCCTCGGGCCCGAGTGGGCTGGCGGCGGAGGAGGCCCGGCGGGACAGGTGGCGGCTTCCTATTGGATTGGGGCGGCGGCGCGGCGTGTCCGACCGGAAATGGACATGTCCGGCGGGCGCGAGGTGGATTTTTAGGGTTTCGGGGAGGAAGAGAGATCCGAAAACGGGGGGGGTGTATATATAGGCATAGAGGGAGCTAGGAGAGTCCAAATGAGGTGCGGTTTTCGCCCACACGATCGTGATCGAACGACCGAGATGATGGAGCTGAGTTTTGTGGGTTTTGAGCCAAAATGGTGGGGTGTTGGGCTGCACACACACGAGGCCTTTTCGGTCCCTCGGTTAACCGTTGGAGTATCAAACGAAGTCCAAATGACCCGAAACTTGACAGGCGGTCTACCGGTAGTAAACCAAGGCCGCATGGCAAGTCTCGGCCCAATCCGGAAATGTTTAATCCCCACACACGAAAGAAAGCTAGAAATGGCCACCGGAGGAGAACGAAGCGCCGGAATGCAAAACGGACAACGGGAAAAATGCTCGAATGCATGAGATGAACATGTATGCAAATGCAATGCACTTGACGACATGATATGAGATGCACGAAAAAAACAAAACAACACACGGGGACAAAGACCCGAACCCGAGAATTAAATATAACTTAATGCCGGAAACGGCATGAGTCGGAGTACAATTGGGGAAGGTTACATGTGGGGCGTTACAAGTAATGCTTGACGTAGGTTGTTCTAGGATCACTTCTTGATCATAGTTGTTCGACCATGCTTTTTCCTTCTCTTCTCGCTCTCATTTGCGTATGTTAGCCACCATATATGCTAGTCGCTTGCTGCAGCTCCACCTCATACCTTTTACCCTTCCTATAAGCTTAAATAGTCTTGATCGCGAGGGTGTGAGATTGCTGAGTCCCTGTGACTCATAGATACTTCCAAAACCAGTTTGCAGGTGCCGATGAGACCGTGTAGGTGACGCAACCGAGCTCAAGGAGGAGCTCTATGAAGACCGTGTTCGTTATGTTGTTTCCGTTTTTCAGTTGATCAGTAGTGGAGCCCAGTTGGGACAATCGGGGATCTGTGTAGCATTTGGGGTAGTCTTCTTTTATTTTTGGTTCCATAGTCGGACCTTGATTGTATCTGGATGATGTATTGCTTTATTCATGTATTGTGTGAAGTGGCGATTGTAAGCCAACTATGTATCTCTTTCCCTTATGTATTACATGGGTTGTTGCGAAGATTACCTCACTTGCGACATTGCTTTCAATGCGGTTATGCCTCTAAGTCATGCTTCGACATGTTGGAGATATAGCCGCATCGAGGGCGTTATAAGTTGGTAATCAGAGCCTTCCCCGACCTTAGGAGCCCCCTGCTTGATCGAATCGCTGGCGTTGTTGAGTCTAGAAAAATGTTTTGAGTCATTTAGGATTATATATATCGGAGAGTTAGGAATTATTTTTACTCCTCAGTCCCTTCGCCGCTCTGGTGAGGCTTCCTGACATAGAGTTTTGACTCTTCTCTTCTCAAATTTCACTAAAAAAACTCGGATCACGCGGGTATCTTGGAATTGTTCTGATGGTTTTGTGATGAGAACATTGTTCTTGGTGCCTCCTGACATTTAGGGGTTGTGGCAGTGTCTCGGGGAGTTGAGCTCCGAGGTGTTCTCATCACAATTTTATCGTTGCAGTTCTGGAATACCTGAGTTTCGCCGACATCGAAAATCTCTTTTATGTAGTTGTTGGTGAGATAACCTCGACACCACCCAGTAATGGGGCGGGAGTTCGGGAGTATTTCCATAACTCGTATAACGGATGCTTTTCGAAGGTTGAGGTAAATGATTTCCGAAGGTTTCTTGGTTATGTGTTGAAGGATGGATACAGCTGGATGTAGGATTTGTTAGCTTTGGGTGAGATATTATGCTTCCCTTGTATCCCCAACACCTGATTGCATAACCGGAAAGTTTCGGGAGTTTATAAGTGGGAATTCAAGTAGCTCTTAGGATATCTTTCCTACAGATATGTGATATGAAATTGGGGTTCGACGTCGGTCCGCCTATCCACGGTTGGTTTTACAATGGTCTCGTTGTTTCTTAAAGAGTCCTTGGCTTTGCCGACTCGGGGACGCTTCGTATGTCATGTGCACTGCCTTGTACATGATGGTGTTGTATGATCGAGCCCGTGTAGGCCCCACCATGAAAACTTCGGACGAAATCTCTATCATATGTTTGTTCCGGCTTATTCTGCAAGCCAATCCTTTGTTTTGTTTTGAGTTGTGGTATTCGAGTTGCTTCAATGTCAAGTGTTGATTCCATACCTTTCCTAAGCGGCGTTCTCATACTCCTATGTGAATACCAATTCTTTCTTCGTTCATCGAGATTGTCATGTCAATCCTTTTTCAACCGGCGTGTTTCTCTTCAAGTGGATCCAATCATTTCAATCATCCGCAAGATTGGCTTCTCAACAGTGTTTGTTTCATCCGTTTCCAAGTTGCCTTTGTTTTTCCTGCCCACCCACCCTTTTTCTTCAAGGATTAAGATTTCTTTATCAAGTATCTATATTATGATTATGAAGTCTCTCCATTCTTTTCCGTCAATGTTCTTACCCGGTGATTCTCATGAAGATCCTAACGGAGCTTCTAGTTCACCTTTATTTGTTCTTTTTCTACTCTGGTGGATCCAAGTCAAGCTTTCTTGATCATATTCTTTCCTCGTTTCAAATGTTTCTCCATACCGGTTCACCTCTTAATAATCCACTTCTTGTTATTCAATTGTTCCGAAGTGTTGAAGAAATCTCAGAAGATTCGTGTTTCCACTCTACATTCGTTCAAGTTCTTTCGAGGATGTTATCTCTTTCAAGCCATTTAATTCAACTGCTGCAATCTCTCTTTGTAACATTTTCAAAGGTGTTTTCTCTTGAGTGGGTCCATAACCCATGGGTCTTTTTCCAGGATCTTACCTGACTCTTCTTAATTTCCCGGAGCTATCTTAAATTCTTTTGAAGTTTGACGTAAGAATGAATTATCATCAGTCAAATGTCTTTCACCAAGATTTTTCAAATTCTCTTCATCGTTGGCTCAATCTCTTCACTTTTGATTATTCCGGAGTGCCTCAATAATTCATGGTGGTGTTTCTCGTCGTAATTCTCAGATTTTGAAGAACGAAGAAGATTTTTTTTCTCTCAATCTTGCGCCATTCTCTTCAAGATTTGTGATTCTAGCTTGTTGCTATCCTCTCATAATTGTATTCGATTGTGAGAATTCTTTTCATCCATCCGGAACAATTTAGGAGCCTTTTCAGTCTGATCATCCGGAGCCCATCATCTAAGATTTATTCATTCCAGCTTTCGGCTCTCATACTCTAAATCATACCGGTGCTTAAATCAAGGATTCTCTAATCAGCTCGTAATCTCTTCGTTCACATGGATCTAAATCCTCTCAAGCATCTTTGTTTATTTGCTAATTCTTCCCGGTGTTTCTTCATGTTTTCTTCGTTCCTTTTCAATTCTTACGGTGTTTCGTTCAAGAGTTCTTCTCCTTCGTTATCATACAGATTTATTCATTGTTCCAATCCTACCGGTGGATCATTGAAGACCTTCTCAAGTTTGCGCCATATCTCTCTTAATCTTTTCTACGAGAATAAGTAGTATGCCAAATCCATTGCGTGTCATCTATTTAAATTGGTGAAGGATAAGCATAATGTAATTCTTATTCTTGTTTCATCCAAATGATTCAATTCCTTATTTCGGAGGTTCATCGAAATTCTCAGTTTCTATTGTTTCATCTTTTCTTTTCCTGGAGTTCCAAGCTCTCATCATCACGGAGATCCATCTAAATCATTACAAGGTTTCACTTTATGTTTTCAACTTCTCTTTCTTTTCGTTATCCTTTTTGTTACCGGAGTTCTTCATCAAGGTTCTACATGATGGTTCATCAAGGATTTAATTTCCTTCTCGAAGTGTTCATCAAGATTCTTTTCAGAGGAGCTCAAGCATTCTTCATCTTGCTATCCGAAGTGCAATTCATTTTTTCCGTATCATTGGAGGTGGTTTTATGTCATTCTTGATAGTTTGAGTTCATGTTTCATGATTCACATGTTGTTAAGAATGAGGTATTTTAAATCCATCAATCTCGAAATTTGAGTTATCTGGGGTTATTTTTCACCTAAAGCTTTCCCTAAGGATTAATGCTATTAATGGTGATAATATATGATCCAAGTTCTCCATCTACCCTCCCGGTGAAATAGTTTCTCGTTTCCTTGTGGATATCAATCCAATCTATCGTTTCCGTTAGGGACAGAATTTCACCTCATAGTTTTGAGATGTTTTCCATAAGACCACAACAAGTTTACTCTTTTCATTGTTGGTTTCCCAACAACTCCGTTCGACCTTTCTCCTAAGGATGCCTTTTCAAGCTCTTTTGTGCCAGAAGTGGGCATTTTCTTCTCCATCCTCCTATTTCAATTATCTATCTTCTATTCTTTTGTTCTGGAGGCATTGTGATGTTGCTCTTTTCAACCCATCATCTCTTTTTGTCAAAGATCATGTTCTTTTCATGCTTATCCTATTTACTAGAGTGTTGTGACCTTTTGCTCAAGTTCTTTTCGCCTTAACAAGTCTTGCATCTCTTTTCAATCGGAGTGCTGTCCAAAGTTGTTGTTCCTTGTTCCTCTTTTCTAACGGAGTGTTTTCAACTTTGTTCATCTCCGTTGTATTCTTTTCTTGAAATGGCTTAACCTTTTCAAGGTTCTTTGGTTTCACTCATTGGTCAAAGAAGCAACTTAGTTTTACCTCTTGTCTTCCTCTTCCGTTTTTTCCCTCCAGTGCCATTCTAGATGTAACGCCCACGATGCGGCTATATCTACCACGTGTCGAAGCACGACTTAGAGGCATAACCGCATTGTAAGCAATGTCGCAAGTGAGGTAATCTTCACACAACCATTCTAATACATAAGGGAAAGAGATACATAGTTGGCTTACAATCGCCACTTCACACAATACATGAATATAGCATTACATCAACCAGATACCAACAAGATCCGGCTACGGTACCAAAATAAAAGAGGACCACCCCTAATGCAAAAGATCCCGGATTGCCCCGACTGGGCTCCAGTACTGACCAACTGGAAACGAAACAACACAATGAACAAGATCTTCATCGGGCTCCTCCTTGAGCTCGGTTGCGTCACCTGCACGGTTTCATCGGCACCTGCAAACTGGTTTTTGGAAGTATCGGTGAGTCACTGGGACTCAGCAATCTCACACCCTCGCGATCAAGACTATTTAAGCTTATGGGTAGGTAAAAGGTATGCGGTGGAGCTGCAGCAAGCACTAGCATATATGGTGGCTAACATACGCAAATGAGAGCAAGGAGAGAAGGCAAAGCACGGTCGAAAATCTATGATCAAGAAGTGATCCTAGACTACCTACGTTCAAGCATAACTCCAACACCGTGTTCACTTCTCGGACTCCGCCGGAAAGAGACCATCATGGCTACACACGCGGTTGATGCATTTTAATTAAGTTAAGTGTCAAGTTCTCTACAACCGGACATTAACAAATTCCCATCTGCCCATAACCGCGGGCACGGCCTTCGAAAGTTCAAAACCCCACAGGGGTGTCCCAACTTAGCCCATCACAAGCTCTCATGATCAACGAAGGATGTTCCTTCTCCCAGAATGACCTGATCAGACTCGGAATCCAGGTTACAAGACATTTCGACATTGGTAAAACAAGACCAGCAAGACCACCCGCTGTGCCGACAAATCCCGATAGGAGCTGCACATATCTCGTTCTCAGGGCACACCGGATAAGCTAAGCGTACAGGAGCCGACGTAACCCAAGTTGCCAAGCGATGGACCTGCACGGTGCTCTAGTTTGGACCAACACTCTGAGGAGCACTTGCCCGGGGGTTTAAATAAAGATGACCCTTGAGTCTACAGAACCCAAGCGAAAAAAGGCTAGGTGGCAAATGGTAAAACCAAGGTTGGGCCTTGCTGGAGGAGTTTTATTCAAAGTGAACTGTCAAGGGGTTCCCATTATAACCCAACCGTGTAAGGAACGCAAAATCAAGGAACATAACACCGGTATGATGGAAACTAGGGCGACAAGAGTGGAACAAAACACCAGGCATAAGGTCGAGCCTTCCATCCTTTACCAAGTATATAGATGCATTAATTAAATAAGAGATATTTTGATATCCCAACAAAAATCCGTGTTCCAAGATGGAACAAACTCCATCTTCACCTGCAACTAACAACGCTATAAGAGGGGCTGAGCAAAGCGGTAACATAGACAAACAAAGGTTTACTAGGACAAGGTGGGTTAGAGGTTTGACATGGCAATATGGGAGGCATGATAAGCAAGTGGTAGGTATTGCAACATAGGCAAAGCAATAGAGCGAGCAACTAGCAAGAAAAGATAGAAGTGATTTCGAGGGTATGGTCATCTTGCCTGAGATCCGCAAGGAAGAAGAATGAGTCCATGAAGACGACAAACGAACGTAGATGAACGGATCCTCACAACTCTGGAACGAAACCGAAGCTAACGCGAGAAGTAACCCGGAAAGCAGCAAACAACATAGTAAACAACCATCACATAAACATGGCATGATGCACAACCAAGCATGATGCATGTCTGGTTTAATTATGCATGGCATGGCAAAGTGCCCAAACAATCCTACAAATTAAGTGGAGCTCAATATGCAACAAGTTGCATATTGACGGAACACCACATTCGAGTTATTTAGTTCGATCTCGTTTATGTACCCAACAATATTAAATGTTGATTAACATGGCAAGGGGGAGTGAAGCATATGAAAACAACCTAACTAGGCAAGTTTAAATGAGGCCGGAACAACAAACAACAATTCCGATAAATCCCCATATGCATTTATCAATTTGGTGCAACAACAATTTTAAACATTTAAATGTTATTATTATGATGCGAATGACATGTGCAAGTTTTATGCAGTTTTTGTTAAAAGTTGACAAGAGCATTATGAAGCATTTGTCGTCAATGGTGGGAGGAAAAAGGGGCCACGGCAACGAATCTGAAATGATGCCACGGCAAAATAACGGTTCCGGTAGCTCATGGAGATACCGATGCAATGGAGAAGTGTGCGGATGCGTGCAAAAGATGGTGGGGCGCTCCCAGATACCGGGTGTCCCATGAGTCGATGGCAAGGAAGCGAGAGACACTACAGACACGGTGCAGACAAAGGGTACATGTCATACAACATAAGCAATCGTTCTCGGACGGTAGTAGAAGTAGAGGCACACGACGTCTTGCCGAAAATCACGGCGGCGGTTGTTGTACACACGTTGTAGTCGAACTTGATGGAACCAATGTCCTCGAGGGTAGTCTTGGTACTCGTCACGTTCCGAAACCAAAGTGGTACTTGGCAATATCTGGGACGATCTTGACGTTTCAGTGCGGTGTAGTGGTACATGTCAACGGTCATCGTGGTACTTCGTTCCGGTCCTGTAGTCGTACCAGGCATTGGTGGAGGACTTGCGTATCCAAAGGGGTACTTGGCGATCGACGGACATCATGGTACTTGATGGTCCAGGTCTTGGTGTATCCAAGACAGTCATCGGTGATGGAACTTGGCGAATCCCAGGGGCGCTCAGGTCTGTGCGGGATTTGGTCTTGCTGTCCAGTTTAGAGATTTGCGGGTCTTGGTGTCCATGCGACCTACAGCGAAGGCGCGCGAACCAGCAGCAGGGGGCTGCCGAGGTGGCGACCATGTGGCTGTCACGGTCGCACGCAGCGCAACATAGGGAGATGACAAAGGCCTGGGGCATGAAGGCTCGAACGTTAAAGGAGGAAGGGGCCGACGGTGTCGGGGCTGCATCTTGGCGATCCAGTGATAGCAGGGGATGGAGCTCGATCAAGGCAGAGCAACGGTTGGTGGCGTGTGGAGGTGCAGGAAGGCGGGGGCGCGAGCAACCATGGCCCTAGCGAGGGGGTCGGGCGCGAGGCTCCTGTGGCGGCCATGGTTCCACGAGCTCCTGGACGGAGTTGCAGGCGCGAGAGGAGAAACAGGGCGCAGGCACAGGGACTTGGCGCGGCGGCGGCTTCCCGAGGCGGATGAAGGAGGAAGGCCATGGCAGAGGAGGGGCTTGTGCACGGGAGGGAGCAGCAAGGCAGCGCTGGAGGGAGGAGGCAACGAGGAAACCTGCGGCGGTCGGAGGATAAAGACGAGGGAATCTGGCGCGGCGTGCAGAGGATGCAGCGGGGCGAAGGAGAGGCCACTGGTGGAGGTCGTCACGACGGCGGTCGCTGGCACGGCCCGGCTGCTTGCTGGTGGTGGGGAGGTACGGCCGCGATGAGCCGCAGGAGGCCGCCCTTGGAGCGCCAGTGCTCGAGGCACGGATCAGCAAACGACATAGACGAAAGGGGAGGCCGGAGGAGATGCTAGGTGGAAGGAGGGGAAGGGAGATCGACCGAGACAACATGCTCACGGTCTCCTGGCGGCGCGAGGGAGTTCGAGGAGAGGCTACGGGATCGAGCGGAGAAGGCTAGGGTTAGGCCTGGCGCTGCTGGCTGGATGGCCTTGGGCCTTAGGAGGGAAAAGACTAGGCCTGGGAGGCCGGTCGGCCTAGCTGGGCTGCCGACCCCTCCTGGGCCTGGTGCTCTCTCACTCTTACACTCCTCAGAAGAAAGAGGGACACAAGAAAGAAAAAATGGAGAGAAGAAAAGGAAGAGGGATTTAGGGAACGAATTTGAACATGCGGGTAATTTTCTTGGACTCAAAAGAATATGCTCGGTCCGAGAAAAATAGATAGGGAGCCCAATTAACAAAACGGAGATGTTTTGTAGACGTTAGGCAATGATCCGGATCCAACGGTGACGATTGCCCGGGTCGGGTCCAGGACAACTTTCGGGCGCGCGCGCGCGAGGAGGGTCCCGGGCTGACGAGAGAGGAGAGGAGTGCAGCCCGGCAACTGTTTCCGGAGACCGAAAACGTCCGACATTTTGACCGACTATAATATCGCTATAGTTATTCGTTGGGGCATCAAACAAACTCCGAATGCGATGAAACTTGGCAGGCGGCCTACCTACAACAATGACCGTAAGTGACCATGAAGGGCTTGACAACCCCTTTATCGCGTTGGTTGCGAGGTTCTTATTTGTTTGTGTAGGTGCGTGGGACTTGAGTTTGATGTCCTACTGGATTGATACCTTGGTTCTCAAAAACTGAGGGAAATACTTATGCTACTTTGCTGCATCACCCTTTCCTCTTCAAGGGAAATCAATGCAGTGCTCAAGAGGTAGCATTGGAGCAAAACAAGGAGGCCCTTGGCTCCTTTATAAAGGCAACAGATATCAAACGCCTCCATCTAAGCCTGAAAACCTACCTATTCCTGAGGAATCATACCAATGGAACGGTTGGGTTATCCACGCTCATATTGATGAGAATCCTGCGATAAGGGGACACGATCTCTGCTTCGACAAGACATGCCAATAAAAATCGCGCCTCGAAACGTGGAACGACGGGACAAGAAACGGTTCGAAATAATGACCGGGCAAACGTGATGTCACGTTACAAAAAGTTGTCAATGGATTGGGCTCGTGCAATATTATGTTATCTACGGTTGTGTGTGGTACTTGTATTGCAAATCCGGACACGTTCATTACGTCCGAAGACTATCTTGGAGTATTCGGACAGGGGAACCCGCCTCGCAATGTCGAAGACAATCAGCATGCCGGACACCTCGTCATTGAAGTCTGGTTCAGGGGCTAATGAGGGAGTCCTGGACTAAGGGGTCCTCCGTCGTCCGAACTATTGGACATGGACCGGACTGATGGGCTGTGAAGATACAAAGACCGAAGACTCTACCCGTGTGCGGATGGGACTCTCCTTGGCGTGGAAGGCAAGCTTGGCGACCAAATATGAAGATTCCTTTCTCTGCAACCGACCTTATGTAACCCTAGATCCCTCCAGTGTCTATATAAACCGGAGGGCTAGGTCCGTAGATAGATCCTCGTAATCATAGTCAGATGGGCTAGACTTTTAGTGTTTAGCCATTACGATCTTGTGGTAGATCAACTCTTGTAATACTCATATTCATCAAGATCAATCAAGCAGGAAGTAGGGTATTACCTCCATAGAGAGTGCCCGAACCTAGGTAAACATTGTGTCTCCCGTCTCCTATTACCATCGACCTTAGATGCACAGTTCGGGACCCCCTACCCGAGATCCGCCGGTTTTGATACCGACAACTGACGAGCTAGAAACTTGTGGAATCTAGGGGGTAAATCCTATGGAAGGTGGAGCAGGATTGGACCTAGTGTCCACCAAAGAAGTGCGAGCACGAGTCAGCTCTTAGGCTAGCTCGTGAATCAGAAGATAACTAGCAATGATATAGCGGGAAAGGTGGCTAGCAGGACTCTCGGCCGCCGGATCAATGATAGGAAAGCGGACACGACCATCATCGTGCAAGGATGGGTAGTAGTAGAAACCTAGGTGGGTCTGCATTTGGATCTCGTTATAGCGTAGCTCAACGAGAATCTCAAACGCAACAAACTGAACAGCCTGAGCGGGGGTAGAAGCAAACCCAATCCTATAAGAACGAGTGTGTGAGCCAGATGCCGAACTGCAGCACAAAGTAACCACCATGTGATACTCGTATACTGAGTTTGCTAGGCGCTCCCGGTACACCCGATACACTGGGTCGTCACCATGAGGGTAGAGGCGACACCATATGCTTCGAAGAAGGTGTGGCGAAGTGCATTGTGACAGCTCCAACTGACACGCATACAGTACTGGAGCCATATACAATCACAACCATTAGTCGGTTAGAAATAACAATAAATCAGATGCATGCAACACAGCAATCAGATGCAACACTATCGGCACTCAAAACTAAATTATCTACAGTTTAACTAATGTGTCAGCGGTCTAGCGTGTCCTACAGTCAGAGCAGCTCTGATACCAAGCGGTGTGGCACCCCGGCTCAGAGCAACCAGTTTACCTTGCATTGCCAGCCCAGAGATCTAATCTTCTAGCAACACACAACAACTTGGTACATAAAACAACCGCTTTATTGATGCTAGCAGAAACATAGGATCGATATTACATTAGATAGCGAGGCCAAAGTGGCACACATGGTGCTGCTGAACAGTATGTACATTACTTAATGAACATGAAAGAGGCCTCGATTGCGGCAACTACACGGCAGCGGAACGGCGACGAAGCGGAACTCCATAGCACAGGGACACCGATGTCGACACGGCCTAGACACGGGAAGCACTCCGATCTGGTAAGACTTTCCTAAAAGCTGCCATGACACGCCAGGTCAGTACATTGAATGTTCTTGCAAGCTCACAACAAGTAAAAGCATAATGGCAAACAATAATATGACAATTAAGAAGGTTTAAATGAAATGATTCAACAGACTAATCATGAAGTGAACATGCTTGTGCACCGAGTCCCTCAGACTCGCTTACCATACGGGTTACCTTGTAACCAATCTCATCAATATGGTGATGACTCCCGGATCACAACGGAAACCAACTCTTTGGTTCCATCAACAACCATCTTCATGGTTTCAACAATCTCATGACACAATGAGTGCCACTCATATAACTTTAGTGTGCAAGATTAAATTATTTATGTTGATCCATGGTGTGACCTACTCACTCACATTGATATCTATTGATGAGCATCTCCATAGCCCGTTGATACGCCTAGTTGATGTGAGACTATATTCTCCTTATTGTATTCTCCACAACCACCATTCTATTCCACCTATAGTGCTATGTCCATGGCTCACGCTCATGTATTGCATGAAGATTGAAAAAGTTTGAGAACGTCAAAAGTATGAAACAATTGCTTGGCTTGTCATCAGGGTTGTGCATGATTTAAATATTTTGTGTGATGAAGATAGAGCATAGCCATACTATATAATTTTGTAGGGATAGCTTTCTTTGGCCATGTTATTTTGAGAAGACATGATTACTTTGTTAGTATGCTTGAAGTATTATTATTTTTATGTCAATATTAAACTTTTGTCTTGAATCTTATGGATCTGAATATTCTTGCCGCAATAAAAAGAATTACATGGATAAATATGTTCGGTAGCATTCCACATCAAAAATTATGTTTTTATCATTTACCTACTCGACGACGAGCAGGAATTAAGCTTGGGGATGCTGATACGTCTCCAACGTATCTATAATTTTTTATTGTTCCATGCTATTATATTATCTGTTTTGGATGTTTATGGGCTTTATTATACACTTTTATATTATTTTTGGGACTAACCTATTAACCGGAGGCCCAACCCAAATTGGTGTTTTCTTGCCTATTTCAGTGTTTCGAAGAAAAGGAATATCAAACGGAGTCCAAACGGAAAGAAACCTTCGGGAGAGTTATTTTTGGAACAGAAGCAATCCAGGAGACTTGGAGTAGACGTCAGGGAAGCTTCACGGAAGCCACGAGGCAGGGAGGCGTGCCCTACCCCCTGGGCGCGCCCCCACCCTTGTGGGCCCCTCGTGGCTCCCCTGACTGACTTCTTTCGCCTATATATGTCCATATACCCTAAAAACATCAGGGAGCAAAATAGATCGGGAGTTCCACCGCCAGAAGCCCCCGGAGCCACCGAAAACCAATCTAGACCCGTTTCGACACCCTGTCGGAGGGGGGAATCCCTCTCCAGTGGCCATCTTCATCATCCTGGCGCTCACCATGACGAGGAGGGAGTAGTTCACCCTCGGTGCTGAGGGTAAGTACCAGTAGCTATGTGTTTGGTCTCTCTCTCTCTCTCGTGTTCTTGAGGTGATACGATCTTGATGTATCGCGAGCTTTGCTATTATTGTTGGATCTTATGATGTTTCTCCCCCTCTACTCTCTTGTAATGGATTGAGTTTTCCCTTTGAAGTTATCTTATCGGATTGAGTCTTTAAGGACTTGAGAACACTTGATGTATGTCTTGCACGTGCTTAGCTGTGGTGACAATGGGATATCATGTGATCCACTTGATGTATTTTTTGGTGTTCAACTTGCGAGTTCTGTGACGTCGTGAACTTATGCATAGGGGTTGGCACACGTTTTCGTCTTGACTCTCCGGTAGAAACTTTGGGGCACTCTTTGAAGTTCTTTGTGTTGGTTGAATAGATGAATCTGAGATTGTGTGATGCATATCATATAACCATACCCACGGATACTTGAGGTGACATTGGAGTATCTAGGTGACATTAGGGTTTTGGTTGATTTGTGTCTTAAGGTGTTATTTGATAACCCACAAGTATAGGGGATCACAACAGATTTCGAGGGTAGAGTATTCAACCCAAACTTATTGATTCGACACAAGGGGAGCCAAAGAATATTCTAAAGTATTAGCAGCTGAGTTGTCAATTCAACCACACCTGGAAACTTAATATCGGCAACAAAGTGTTTAGTAGCAAAGTAATATGATAGTAGTGGTAACGGTAGCAAAAGGTAATTATGGCAAAAGTAATGTTTTTGGTATTTTGTAGTGGTTGTAACAATAGCAACGAAAAAGTAAATAAGCGGAGAACAATATATGGGAAGCTCGTAGGCAATGGATCAGTGATAGAGATTTATGCCGGATGTGGTTCATCATGTAACAGTCATAACCTAGGGTGACACAAAACTAGCTCCAATTCATCAATGTAATGTAGGCATGTATTCCGAATATAGTCATACGTGCTTATGGAAAAGAACTTGCATGACATCTTTTGTCCTACCCTCCCATGGCAGCGGGGTCCTAGCGGAAACTAAGGGATATTAAGGCCTCCTTTTAATAGAGTACTATACCAAAGCATTAACACATAGTGAATACATGAACTCCTCAAACTACGGTCATCACCGGGAGTGGTCCCGATTATTGTCACTTCAGGGTTGCCGGATCATAACACATAGTAGGTGACTATATACTTGCAAGATAGGATCAAGAACTCTCATATATTGATGAAAACATAATAGGTTCAGATCTGAAATCATGGCACTCGAGCCCTAGTGACAAGCATTAAGCATAGCAAAGTCATAGCAACATCAATCTCGGAACATAGTGGATACTAGGGATCAAACCCTAACAAAACTAACTCGATTACATGATAAATCTCATCCAACCCATCACCATCCAACAAGCCTACGATGGAATTACTCACGCTCGGCGGTGAGCAGAATGAAATTGGTGATGGAGGATGGTTCATGATGACGATGGAGATGAATTCCCCTCTCCGGAGCCCCGAACAGACTCCAGATCAGCCCTCCCGAGAGGTTTCAAAGCTTGGCGGCGGCTCCGTATCGTAAAACGCGATGATTCCTTCTCTCTTTTTTCTCTCAAAAGCAAATATATAGAGTTGGAGTTGAGGTCGGAGGAGCTCCAGGGGGGCCCATGAGGTAGGGTGTGGGCCCCCTGGTCTTCATCTTTTGCAAGGATTTTTTATTATTTCCAAAAATATGTTCCATGAAGTTTCAGGTCATTCCGAGAACTTTTGTTTCTGCACATAAATAACACCATGGCAATTCTGCTGAAAACAGTGTCAGTCCGAGTTAGTTCTATTCAAATCATGCAAGTTAGAGTCCAAAACAAGGGCAAAAGTGTTTGGAAAAGTAGATACGACGGAGACGTATCAACTCCCCCAAGCTTAAACCTTTGCTTGTCCTCAAGCAATTCAGTTGACAAACTGAAAGTGATAAAGAAAAACTTTTAAAACTCGGTTTGCTCTTGTTGTTGTAAATATGTAAAGCCAGCATTCTAGTTTTCAGCAAAGATTATGAACTAACCATATTCACAATAACACATAGGTCTCATGTTTACTCGTATCAATGGCATAATCAACTAGCGAGCAATAATAATAAATCTCGGATAACAACACTTTCTCAAAACAATCATAATATGATATAACAAGATGGTATCTCGCTAGCCCTTTCTGAGACCACAAAGCATAAATGCAGAGCACCTTTAAAGATCAAGGACTGACTAGACATTGTAATTCATGGTAAAAGAGATCTAGTCAAGTCATACTCAATGTAAACTAATAGTAATGAATGCAAATGACAGCGGTACTCTCCAACTGGTGCTTTTTAATAAGAGGATGATGACTCAACATAAAAGTATATAGATAGGCCCTTCGCAAAGGGAAGCAGGGATTTGTAGAGGTTCCAGAGCTCGGTTTTGAAATAGAGGTGAATAATATTTTGAGCGGTATACTTACATTGTCAACATAACAACCAAGAGATGGCGATATCTTCCATGCTACACACATTATAGGCGGTTCCCAAACAGAATGGTAAAGTTTATATTCCCCCTCCACCAACAAGCATCAATCTATGGCTTGCTCGAAACAACGAGTGCCTCCAACTAACAAGAGTCCCACGGGGAGTTTTGTTTGCAATTATTTTGATTTAGTTTGCATAAAGCATGGGACTGGGCATCCCGGTGACCAGCCATTTTCTCGTGAGTGAGGAGTGGAGTCCACTCCTCTTGAGAATAACCCGCCTAACATGGAAGATACGGACAACCCTAGTTGATACATGAGCTATTCGAGCATACAAAACAGAATATTTATTTGAAGGTTTAGAGTTTGACACATACAAATTTACTTGGAACGGCAGGTAGATACCGTATATAGGTAGGTATGGTGGACTCATATGGAACAACTTTGGGGTTTATGGAATTGGATGCACAAGCAGTATTCCCACTTAGTACAACTGAAGGCCAGCAAAAGACTGGGAAGCGACCAGCTAGAGAGCGACAACAGTCATGAACATGCATTAAAATTAATCAACACCGAATGCAAGCATGAGTAGGATATAATGCACCATGAACATAAATATTGTAGAGTCTATGTTGATTTTGTTTCAAATACATGCGTGAACATGTGCCAAGTCAAGCCACTCGAATCGTTCAAAAGAGGATACCACCCTATCATACCACATCACAACCATTTTAATAGCATGTTGGCACGCAAGGTAAACCATTATAAGCTCCTAGCTAATTAAGCATGGCATAAGAAACTATGATCTCTAGTTGTCATTGCAAACATGTTTATTCATAATAGGCTGAATCAGGAACGATGAACTAATCATATTTACAAAAACAAGAGAGGTCGAGTTCATACCAGCTTTTCTCATCTCAGTCAGTCCACCATATATCGTCATAATTGCCTTTCACTTGCATGACCGTACGATGTGAATAATATTAAGA
This sequence comes from Triticum monococcum, assembly GCA_034509565.1. NCBI lineage: Eukaryota > Viridiplantae > Streptophyta > Magnoliopsida > Poales > Poaceae > Triticum > Triticum monococcum. The sequence continues at coordinate 75,214,904 of CM067843.1, forward strand.
GTGCACGTGCATTGAACTAAGCTGGAATCTGCGAGCATTCAATAAACAGGAGAAGACAAGGCAATATGGGCTCTTGGTTAAATCAACAATAATGCATATAAGAGCCACTTCAACAATTTAATCATGGTCTTCTCCTATCGACCCCCAAAGAAAAGAAATAAAACTATTTACACGGGAAAGCACCCAACAAGCAAAAGAAGAACAGGAAATCTTTTTGGGTTTTCTTTTTAATTACTACTACAAGCATGGAAACTAAAACTAGCTAAAAGCTACAACTATTTTTTTGGTTTTTCTTAAGGTTTATTAAGCACACAAGAAGAAAGCATAAAAAGGAGATAAACTAGCATGGATGATACAATGAAAAAGTATGAGCACCGACATTTAGCAATGAGTGTGTGAACATGAATATAATGTCGGTGAGAAAGACGTACTCCCCCAAGCTTAGGCTTTGGCCTAAGTTGGTCTATGGCCACGGTTGGCGTGGTGGATATCCATAGTAATAGTTGGGGTCGTACTACGATGCAGCAGTCACTGCATCATGGGCTGCCGCTTGGAGGCGAGCTCTCTCAGCTCTCCTCTTATACTCTTTCGCCTCCTCTCTGGTTATAAAATATCTCCCTTTTGCCTAAAAGTCAAAGAAAGTAGAAGCAGGGAGAGCGACGTGATAGGTGCGTCGTCTGTCAAAGATTAGTCGGTACTGGAGGAACTGATTGTTCCTCTCAACAAACTGATGACGAACCATAGCCTCATAATCCAAATAAGCAGGTGGCAACTCAATATCATCCTCACGTATGGTTATACCAAGAAAATTAGCTATGCGGGTTGCATAAATTCCACCAAAGAAATCTCCATTAAATCTATTAAGATGCAACATACGTGCAACAATGGCTCCCAAATTATAAGATTTATCTCCTAACACAACACTCCTAAGAATACTGAGGTCAGGGACACACATGTGACATGCTTCATCTTTACTGTTAATGCATCTACCTATGAAGAGAGCAAAATAATGTATAGCAGGAAAGTGAATGCTCACTATGGTAGCTTGTTCTATATCTCTAGATTCCCCCACAGTTATACTATTAAGAAAATCTCTAAATTCAGATTTGCGAGGTTCACTAGTACTACCCCATTGTGGAAGTTTGCAAGCAATGGTAAAGTCCTCTAAGTCCATCGTATAAGATTTTTCATAAAGATCAAACAGGACAGTTGAAGAATTGCGTGAAGATGAAAATTCAAACCTCCTCACAAAGGAACTAGTGAGATAGTGGTACTGGTGGCACTTTTCCTCCTCGAAGCTCACAAGATCAGCATTACGCAAATATGCGTTAAATTCTTCCTTGATTTCCGCTCGATCCATAAAGTCCTCTCAAGGCCATTCACAGGGCCGCACTGGAGCGTCCCTTGGTGGCTCATCATCAGCATCACGCATTGCAAGCCTGGGCTCCTGTTTCCTTGAATAGCCACCTTGGTACATTTTCCTAAACATATTTCTTCCTCTGAAAAATTTCTGAAATTTTTAGTAACTTCAAATAAAAGTGAACCAAGCTCAACAAAATTGATAGCAACTACTCCTACAAGTGCCTAGAGCCTATATCATGCATCAAAACTACTTGGAACATAAATTTGACATGCAAGCTCAAGAACAGGGTCACCTAAGTAGAAAAAATATGCAATGAATAAAGCACTAAAACAAAAACTAATTGGACCAATGGAGGAGTCACGCACCAAGGAACAATCACCCCAAGCACTTTTGTCAGAGGTGCTTTGAGCAAGGAGATCGAAAATGGCAGCAAAATGAGCCTGGACTCGGGTTTGAACTGGATAATCATGTTTGTGGGAGGAAGAAGGAGTGTGTGGGTGCAGGAATAAGTGGAGGAGGGCCACCGTGGGCCCATGAGGCAGGGGGTAGGGCGCGCCCTCCACCCTCTTGGCAAGGTGGATGCCCCCCGTGTTGTGTTCTTAGTGCCGAATATTCTCAAATATTCCAGAAAAATCATATTTAAATTTTAGGGCATTTGGACAACTTTTATTTTTGGGGTATTTTTATATTGCACGGATAAATCAGATAACAGACAGAAATAGTTGTTTTTATTTTATTTAATATAAATAATAGAAAGTAAAAGGAGGGTACAGAAGGTTGTGTTTTCTAAATTCATCCATCTCATGATCATCAAAAGGAATCCATTAACAAGGTTGATCAAGTCTTGTTAACAAACTCATTCCGAATAACATGGAACCAGATAATCTTCTAATAACACTAGGTTACCTCAATGGGGATATGCACATCCCCAACAATAAGAATATCATATTTCTTCTTGATAGTAGGAAGAGGAAATTCAAAACCTGCAAAAATAATCGATGGAATTTTTCCAATAGAATTGATATTGTGGACTTGAGGTTGTTTGCTCGGAAAGTGTACCGTATGCTCATTACCATTGGCATGAAAAGTGGCATTGCCTTTTTTGCAATCAATAACAGCCCCTGCAGTATTCAAAAAGGGTCTTCCAAGAATAACAGACATACTATCGTCCTCGGGAATATCAAGAATAACAAAGTCCGTTAAAATAGTAACGTTTTCAACTACAGCAGGCACATCCTCACAAATACCAACAGGTATAGCAGTTGATTTATCAGCCATTTGCAAAGATATTCCAGTAGGTGTCAACTTATTCAAATCAAGTCTACGATATAAATAGAGAGGCATAACACTAACACCGGCTCCAAGATCACATAACGCAGTTTTAACATAGTTTCTTTTAATGGAGCATGGTATAGTGGGTACTCCTGGATCTCCAAGTTTCTTTGGTATTCCACCCTTAAAAGTATAATTAGCAAGCATGGTGGAAATTTTAGCTTCCGGTATCTTCCTTTTATTAGTGACAATTTCTTTCATGTACTTAGCATAAGGATTCATTTTAAGCATATCAGTTAATCGCATACGCAAAAAGATAGGTCTAATCATTTCAGCAAAGCGCTCAAAATCCTCATCATCCTTTTTCTTGGATGGTTTGGGAGGAAAAGGCATTGGTTTTTGAACCCATTGTTCTCTTTCTTTACCGTGTTTCCTAGCAACAAAGTCTCTCTTATAATAACGTTGATTCTTTGATTGTGGGTTATCAAGATCAACAGCAGGTTCAATTTCTATATCATTATCATTACTAGGTTCAGCATCATCATGAACATTATCATTAACATTATCACTAGTTTCCGGTTCATTACCAGATTGTGCTTCAGCATCAAAAATAGAAATATCTTTTGGATTCTCAGGTGTTTTAGCAATAGGTTCACTAGAAGCATGCAAAGTCCTATCATTTTTCATTTTTTTTCCTTTTAGAAGGACTAGGTGCATCTACATTATTTCTCTGAGAATCTTGCTCAATTCTCTTAGGGTGGCCTTCAGGATCCAGAGGTTTCTAAGTCATTCTACCAGTTCTAGTAGCCACTCTAACAGCATAATCATTATTCTTACTATTCTATTCATTGAGCAAATCATTTTGAGCCTTAAGTACTTGTTCTACTTGAGTGGTAACCATAGAAGCGTGTTTACTAATAAGTTTAAGTTCACCTTTGACATTATCCATATAATCACCCAAGTGTTCAAGCATATCAGCACTGCATTTAATTCTCTACCAAAATAAGCATTAAAGTCTTCTTGCTTAGCCATAAATTTATCAAACTCATCTAAGCATGGGCTAGCAAACTTAGTAAATGGGATTTCAGCTTTATCATATCTATAGAGAGAATTTACCTTTACTACCTGTGTCGGGTTATCAAGACCATGTGTTTCATCAATAGGTAATGGATTAAGATTATGCATTTCATCGACAGGCGGTAAATTAAGACCATGTATTTCTTCAATAGGAGGTAAATTCTTAACATCTTCAGCTTTAATACCCTTTTCTTTCATGGATTTCTTTGCCTCTTGCATATCTTCAGGACTGAGAAATAGAACACCTCTCTTCTTCGGAGTTGGTTTAGGAATAGGCTCAGGAGTTGGCTCAGGAAGTGTCCAATTATTTTCATTTGTCAACATATTATTCAATAGAATTTTAGTTTCATCCGTGTTCTTTCCCTGAAAACAGAATCAGCACAACTATCCAGGTAATCTCTGGAAGCATCGGTTAGTCCATTATAAAAGATATCAAGTATTTCATTTTCCTTCAGAGCATGATCAGGCAAAGCATTAGGTAACTTGAGAAGCCTCCCCCAAGCTTGTGGGAGACTCTCTTCTTCAATTTGCACAAAATTATATATGTCCCTTAAAGCAGCTTGTTTCTTATGAGCACGGAAATATTTAGCAGAGAAGTAATAAATCATATCCTAGGAACGACACACACAACCAGGATCAAGAGAATTAAACCATATCTTAGCATCGCCCTTTAATGAGAACGGAAATATTTTAAGGATATAAAGGTAGCGAGATTTCTCATCATTAGTGAACAGGGTGGCTATATCATTTAATTTAGTAAGATGTGCCACAATAGTTTCAGATTCATAGCCATGAAAAGGATCAGATTCAACCAAAGTAATTATATCAGGATCAACAGAGAATTCATAATCCCTATCAGTAACACAGATAGGTGAAGTAGCAAAAGCAGGGTCAGGTTTCATTCTAGAATTAAGAGATTGCTGCTTACATTTAGCTAATAACCTCTTGAGCTCGTATCTATCTTTGCAAGCTAAAATAGCTAAAGCAGCTTCTTTTTCCGAAACATAACCCTCAGGAATAACAGGTGATTCATATTTATTAGGGGGAGAGTCTTCATCATGACTTTCATCAATATTATCAGTTTCAATAATTTCATTCTCTCTAACCCTAGCAAGTTGTCATCAAGAAATTCACCAACTGGCACAGTAGTATCGAGCATAGAAGTAGTTTCATCATAAGTATCATGCATAGCAGAAGTGGCATCATCAATAACATGCGACATATCAGAACGAATAGCAGAAGCAGGTTTAGGTGTCGCGAGCTTACTCAAAACAGAAGGTGAATCAAGTGCAGAGCTAGATGGCAGTTCCTTACCTCCCCTCGTAGTTGAGGGATAAATCGTGGTTTTTGGATCTCTCAAGTTCTTCATAATGATAAGCAGATATAAATCCCAAGTGACTCAAATAATAGAGCTATGCTCCCCGGCAACGGCGCCAGAAAAATAGTATTGATAACCCACAAGTATAGGGGATCGCAACAGTTTTCGAGGGTAGAGTATTCAACCCAAATTTATTGATTCGACACAAGGGGAGCCAAAGAATATTCTAAAGTATTAGCAGCTGAGTTGTCAATTCAACCACACCTGGAAACTTAATATCTGCATCAAAGTGTTTAGTAGCAAAGTAATATGATAGCAGTGGTAACGGTAGCAAAAGGTAATGATAACAAAAGTAATATTTTTGGTATTTTGTAGTGGTTGTAACAATAGCAATGGAAAAGTAAATAAGCGGAGAACAATATATGGGAAGCTCGTAGGCAATGGATCGGTGATAGAGAATTATGCCGGATGTGGTTCATCATGTAACAGTCATAACCTAGGGTGACACAAAACTAGCTCCAATTCATCAATGTAATGTAGGCATGTATTCCGAATATAGTCATACATGCTTATGGAAAAGAACTTGCATGACATCTTTTGTCCTACCCTACCGTGGCAGCGGGGTCCTAGCGGAAACTAAGGGATATTAAGGCCTCCTTTTAATAGAGTACCGAACCAAAGCATTAACACATGGTGAATACATGAACTCCTCAAACTACGGTCATCACCGGGAATCGTCCCAATTATTGTCACTTTGGGGTTGCTGGATCATAACACATAGTAGGTGACTATAGACTTGCAAGATAGGATCAAGAACTCTCATATATTGATGAAAACATAATAGGTTCAGATCTGAAATCATGGCACTCGGGCCCTAGTGACAAGCATTAAGCATAGCAAAGTCATAGCAACATCAATCTCAGAACATAGTGGATACTAGGGATCAAGCCCTAACAAAACTAACCCGTTTACATGATAAATCTCATCCAACCCATCACCGTCCAGCAAGCCTACGATGGAATTACTCATGCACGGTGGTGAGCATCATGAAATTGGTGGTGGAGGATGGTTGATGATGACGATGGCGACGGATTCCCCTCTTCGGAGCCCCGAACAGACTTCAGATCAGCCCTCCCGAGAGGTTTTAGGGCTTAGCGGCGGCTCCGTATCGTAAAACGCGATGATTCCTTCTCTCTGATTTTTTTTCTCCCCAAAAGCAAATATATAGAGTTGGAGTTGAGGTCGGAGGAGCTCCAGGGGGGCCACGAGGTAGGGTGTGGGCCCCCTGGTCTTCATCTTTTGTAAGCATTTTTTATTATTTCCAAAAAGATGTTCCGTGAAGTTTCAGGTCATTCTGAGAACTTTTGTTTCTGCACATAAATAACACCATGGCAATTCTGCTGAAAACAGCGTCAATCCGGGTTAGTTCCATTCAAATCATGCAAGTTAGAGTCCAAAACAAGGGCAAAAGAGTTTGGAAAAGTAGATACGACGGAGACGTATCATTATTCTAGTACGAACTCTAGGATAGATTGAACGGAAAGAATAGCTTCTTGTTATTTTACTGTGGACTCTTGAATAGATCGATCAGAAAGAATAACTTTGAGGTGGTTTCGTACCCTACCATAATCTCTTCGTTTGTTCTCCGCTATTAGTGATTTTGGAGTGACTCTTTGTTGCATGTTGAGGGATAGTTATATGATCCAATTATGTTATTATTGTTGAGAGGACTTGCACTAGTGAAAGTATGAACCCTAGGCCTTGTTTCCTAGCATTGCAATACTGTTTACGCTCACTTTTATCATTAGTTACCTTGCTGTTTTTATATTTTCAGATTACAAATACTCATATCTATCATCCATATTGCACTTGTATCACCATCTCTTCGCTGAACTAGTGCACCTATAAAATTTACCATTGTATTGGGTGTGTTGGGGACACAAGAGACTCTTTGTTATTTGGTTGTAGGGTTGCTTGAGAGAGACCATGTTCATCCTACGCCTCCCACGGATTGAAAAACCTTAGGTCATCCACTTGAGGGAAATTTGCTATTGTCCTACAAACCTCTGCACTTGGAGGCCCAACAACGTCTACAAGAAGAAGGTTGTGTAGTAGACATCAAGCTCTTTTCTGGCGCCGTTGCCGGGGAGGTTAGCGCTTGAAGGTATATCTTTAGATCTTGCAATCGAATCTTTTAGTTTCTTGTTTTATCACTAGTTTAGTTTATAAAATTACAAAAAAAATGGAATTGAGTTTGCCTCATACGCTTCATCTTTTTAATATCTTTCGTGAGAATGATGGAAAGGAAAATTGTGCTCAAATGCTAGAAGAAGAAGTCTATAAAATGTTTGGCACTAAATCTATGAATGATGAGCATGATTGCAATGTTGTTAGTATGAACTCCTTTAATATCCATAGTACTAATGATGATTGCACCAGTCATGATGAAAATGTCTCTTATAAGCATGTCAATTTTTGTGGAGTGCATACAGCTTGCAAGTACACACAAAATAGGGAAGATAGATTTTGCAAGAGGCATAAGTATTTGGAAACTAAATGGTTGCAAGAAAGGATAGATGTTTGTGCTGAAAATTTAAAATTTCTTCACCATACTTGTGAACTTTGCAATGAACATGGTCATTTAAATCTCAAATGCAAATTGTTTCATGATCGTATCGTGTCCAAAAATTGTGATGATTTGATTACCCTTGCAAATCATAATGAACTTAGTTTGCTTTTGGGTTATGAAGAAATGAAACATATAACTAAGCATATTCCAGAATATAACCTTGAGAAATTCCTTGATATTGATCTAGAAGAAATTTTTATGTATTGTGCGGTGAACTGCATTGAAAATCCTTATATTGCCAATTACATAAAGAAAAGAAAACAAATAGAGGATGAAGAGAATACTAATGAAAGGAAAGAGGCTTCCCAATATCCTCCTATTATTTCTTATGATGAATCGGGTAACGAGGAGGAGTCTTCTATTCAACCAATCTCATCAATAAGGAGCTCCAAAAAGAGGATTGAACCAACACATAATGTGAAGAAGAAAAAGAAAAGACGGAGAAGTAAAGGTAAAGAGGGATCCTTCCCAAATGATGTTGCCCCTATTACTCATTGTAATGGTGATAATTGTTATACTATTGGTGCTATCCATACTATTAATGATGAGAATGATTATGCTTATGATATGAAAAAGCCCATGCTTGGGGATGCTATGTTTGATGACAATGACAAGTTTGAAAATATATTTGTTGCAATTAATGTTTGTCCCAAGCTTGGGGATGCTATGTTTAATGAAGATGATATTTTTAGTCTCCCAAGTTTTGATATGAAAATTTATTATGATGATAGCATGCCTCCTACTTACGATGATTATATTGATTAAAGTGGATTTGGAGATGTCATGACTTTATTTAGTAATGATTCCACTATCTTGGAAGAGGTTTCAATTGATTATGATGAGAACGAAGTTGCTACTTATGATGATTATTGCGATGACACTTATGCTATATAAAGTAGTGATGATTATATTTATAAAAATTGTCATGATTATGATTACCCTTTTTCTGAACATTAATCCTTTAATGTGGAAATAATTTATAGTATTCGAGTTTCTTATGATACTCCCACTATTCTGAACGAGAAGAATTTTGCTTATGTGGAGAGTAATAAAATTTCTATGCTTGTAGATCACGAAAAGAATGCTTTATGTAATAGTTATATTGTTGAATTCATTCATGATGCTACTGAAAATTATTATGAGGGAGGAACCTATGCTTGTAGGAATTGCAATAATATCAAGTTTCCTCTCTATGTGCTTAAAGATTCAAAGTTATGCTTGTTTTGCCTTCCTATGCTAGTTGATTATTGTTCCCATAAATTGTTTACTCACAAAATCCCTATGCATAGGAAGTGGGTTAGACTTAAATGCGCTAGTCATATTCTTCATGATGCTCTCTTTATGTTTCAATTCTTATCTTTTATGTGAGCATCATTGAAATCATCATGCCTAGCTAGGGGCGCTAAACGATAGCGCTTGTTGCGAGGCAACCCAATGTTATTTTTATTACTTGATTTTTTCCTGCTTATTAATAAATAATTTATCTAGACTCTGTTTTGGTTGTGTTTTTTGTGTTTAATTAGTGTTTGTGCCAAGTAGAACAGTTGGGAAGACTTGGGGAAAGTCTTTTTGATCTTGCTGTAAAAAACAGAAACATTAGCGCTCGTGAGAATTGCTGCCATTTTTTATTAGAGAGTGCTATTTAGTTAATTATTTTTGAAGATAATTAATAGATCAATTTCTCTCGCCCAGCAATTTACTTTAGAATTTTTGGGGTTCCAGAAGTATTCGAAACCTACAGATTACTACAGACTGTTCTGTTTTTGACAGATTCTGTTTTTCGTGTGTTGTTTGCTTATTTTGATGAATATATGGATAGTAATAGAGTTTATGAACCATAGAGAAAAAGTTGGAATACAGTGGGTTTAACACCAATATAAATAAAGAATGAGTTCATTACAGTACATAAGTGGTGATTTATTTTCTTATACTAACGGAGCTTACGAGTTTTCTGTTAAGTTTTGTGTTGTGAAGTTTTCAAGTTTTGGGTAAAGATTCCATGGACTATGGAATAAGGAGTGGCAAGAGCCTATGATTGGGGATGCCCAAGGCACCCCAAGGTAATATTCAAGGACAACCGAGAGCCTAAGTTTGGGGATGCCCCGGAAGGCATCCCCTCCTTCGTCTTCGTACATCGGTAACTTTACTTGGAGCTATATTTTTATTCACCACACGATATGTGTTTTGCTTGGAGCATCATTTTTTTATTTTTTTTTGCTTGCTGTTTGAATAAAATACCAAGATCTGAAATTATTAAATGTTAGAGAGTCTTCACATAGTTGCATAATTATTCGACTACTCATTGATCTTCACTTATATCTTTTGGAGTAGTCTGTCATTTCCTCTTGTGCTTCACTTATATCTTCTTAGAGCACAACGGTGGTTTTATTTTATAGAAATAATTGATCTCTCATGCTTCACTTAAATTATTTTGAGAGTCCTTTAGAACAAGATGGCAATAATAAAAACTTTCATATAAGTGCATTGAATACTATGAGAAGTTTGATACTTGATAATTGTTTTGAGATATGGAGATGTGATAATAGAGTCATGCTAGTTGAGTAGTTGTGAATTTGAGAAATACTTGTGTTGAAGTTTGTGATTCCCGTAGCATGCACGTATGGTGAACCGTTATGAGATGAAGTCGGAGCATGATTTATTTATTGATTGTCTTCCTTATGAGTGGCGATCAGGGACGAGCGATGGTCTTTTCCTACCAATCTACCCCCCTTGGAGCATGCCCGTAGTACTTTGTTTCGATGGCTAATAGATTTTTGCAATAACTATGTGAGTTCTTTATGACTAATGTTGAGTCCATGGATTATACGCACTCTCACCCTTCCACCATTGCTAGCCTCTCTAGTATCGCGCAACTTTCGCCGGTACCATAAACCCACCATTTACGTTCCTCAAAACTGCCACCATGCCTAACTATTATGGTGTTTCCATAGCCATTAAGAGATATATTGCCATGCAACTTTCCACGGTTCCGTTTATTATGACACGCTCCATCATTTTCATATTGCTTTGCATGATCATGTAGTTGACATCGTATTTGTGGCAAAGCCACCGTTCATAATTCTTTCATACATGTCACTCTTGATTCATCGCTCATCCCGGTACACTGTCGGAGGCATTCATATAGAGTCATATTTTGTTCTAAGTATTGAGTTGTAATTCTTGAGTTGTAAGTAAATAAAAGTATGATGATCATCATTATTAGAGCATTGTCCCAGTGAGGAAAGGATGATGGAGACTATGATTCCCCCCATAAGTCGGGATGTGACTCTGGACAAAAAAATAAAAAATAAAAAGGGAAAAAAGAGGCCATAAAAAAGAGAAGTCCCCAAAAAACAAAAAAAAGAGAGAAAAAGAGAGAAGGGGCAATGCTACTATCCTTTTACCACACTTGTGCTTCAAAGTAGCATCATGATCTTCATGATAAAGAGTCTCCTATGTTGTCAATTTCATATACTAGTGGGAATCTTTCATTATAGAACTTGGCATGTATATTCCAATTATGGGCTTCCTCAAAATGCCCTAGGTCTTCGTGAGCAAGCGAGATGCACACCCACTAGTTGTCGGATTTCGGGTTCCGGCAGACCCTTGAGGTTCGAACACTGGGGTGCGCGCGGAGATTTCGCCCCCTACCTACCTGCACCCCTCCGCCTCGTTAAGGTCTAAGCTATGGAAAGAATAACACGAGGGACACGAGGTTTATACTCGTTCGGGCCACCGTTGTGGTGTATTACCCTACTCCACTGTGTGGTGTGGTGGATTGCCTCTTGGGCTGATGATGATGAACAATACAAGGAAGAACAGCCTCGCGAGGGTCTGTTCTTGGCTGGGGGGGATGAACTGCTGGGAGGAGTTCAGTCACCCTTCTCTCTTTCTCTCTCTCTGATCCTTTGATCCTTCGATCCCTTGATCTCTCGATCCTCCTCCCTCTCGATCCTCCTATCTCTCGATCCTCCTCCCCTTCCGGGTGGCCGGTCCTATTTATAGACGCCCTGGTCCTCTTCCCAAATATCGAGCGGGAAGGGAGCCAACAATGGCGGGCTAATTTGAAGGGGGCAGCTAGTATCTGCTATCCTAACAAAAGTAGTCTTCGCATGCGCAAAGCTCTGGTGATGACGCCGTCTTGGGCTCCACGATGACCTCCGTCTCGTAGTCCTCCTGGTCTTGGTCTCGTTGCACCGAAATGGCAACCTTTGCCTGATGCCTCGGTACTCCGCGGCTGCGCTTGCCCCCTTTGCACCAAAGAGGAAAGGAGGACACTGCGCGGCTGGCACCCGCCTGTCGCCCTTGGTCGCCATGGCTTGCGTCACGGGCACCTCGTGAGGTACCCCGCCTTGGTCTCTCCGCCTCCTCGTGAGCCAGCCGGACGAGGCTGTGCCTGAGGAAGCTCCGCGTCGTCCGCCCTGCGAGGCTTGGCCCCTCGCGAGGGTCTTGGTTTTGTGTTGGTGAAGATGGGCCGCGCTGGGCCCCCTTTTTGAGCCATGCCGCAGGCCGCAGGCAGGCAATACTGGGGACCCCCGTTCCCAGAACGCCGACAGTAGCCCCCGGGCCCAAGGCGCGCCCAGACTTGGCCGTGCAGGGAGGCGGAAGGGCAAGAGCGAAGCGCCGCGGGCCCTAACAGCCTGCGGCCTTGGGCGCCGCGTGGTGGTTGATTGGACGTGGGCGCCTCCACTTCCCCATGGCGCCACGGCAACTGCACGGACTGGACAAGTCCCTGCATGCAAAGTGGGTCATGATTACCCGCAGTCGTGGAGGTCGGCGGTTGGCCTTCATCGGCCATAAGTATGGAACAGTGCGCGCCCTTCCAGTCCATTCCTCCTTGCTTCTCCTTCTTCCCGATCCTTGCTCCGTCTTGCTGTGATGGTTCCGATCCGCCGGTTCTCGACAGCAGAGAAGGGAAAGGCTCCCTGAGAGGAACCAGACCCACTCCCGCCGAAGAAACGGCTCGTCCCCCGTGGCCCGGACGAGGGGGCCCTTCAGGTGGTGTCGAGGCCTTGGTGCGCGCGGGCGCTGCCGGCGTTCCCGCTTCCATTGTACGCCCATGTCGAGGGCCCTGAAGGAGCTGATGCTGACCACCACCGGCGGCGCCGCCGTCAGCGCAGACGGGTCACGAAGGTGTGGGTCGTCCCCCCTGGGGTCCACACTAAGGGCTCCTCCCGAGAGTTCGTGCTCCACGTCGCCATTCCTCTTTAGTCTTGGATCCGCCTTCCTCCCTTCTTCGCCTCCATCATCCCACAGGGGGAGCCCCTGGGGCTCTGGCTGCAGCACGCCGGCTGCAGCACCCTCGCGACCGAGGCAGAGGTCGCGGTCGTTGCCCCAGGTGAGGTCTTCATGACTCGGGGCTGGAGAAAGATCGCCCGGGTTTGCAGGATAAGGGGCGTCTTCGCGGTCCACTTGGATTACGATGGTGCTTCAGTGATGGTCTTCAAGGTCTTCGATGCGAGCGGGCGCCGGCTGGAGTGCTGCCCCGGGAGAGGTGGCTGGGGCCCTGCTACGACGAGGACTGGGCCCGCCAACCGCTCCATTGGCGGCTCCTCGGGCGGTGGAGGCGTCGGAGGTTCTAGCGAATCCGGCGAGCTCTTCGCGACTCCGGAGACGAGCGACGACAGCTACGAGCCCCCGAGCCGACGCCGCTCCTGGAGCAGGGCGGGCTCGTCAGGCCACCGCCGACTCTGATCTGGATGGGGTTGGCGTCGGTGCTTGACGGCCCATTGTTGATGATGGCGTCTTTTGCAGGGACGCGCGTAGTTTGTGTCCCTTTAGGATCTGTTCCCTACGAGGAATCAAAAACGCGTCCCGTGGGGGCTTGTAAGGTGCCTGTGATCCTGTTTTGTCAATATAACCCGTGTCGTAGAATTGTGCGAGTTGCTCATTCCGTCTTAGCTCAGTCCTCCCTTTCGAACCTCACGAGGGCTTGGTGCTCTGCGCCGACAGGTCCCAGTCCCAAGGCGGCTTCAGCCGTCGCTGGTATGCCAGGTCGCGATGCCGTGGTCAACGCCAGGAGGTGAGCGACCCGGAGTCCGGTAAGAGCCCCTGAGTCGTGATGCTCAGGAGGTCCCCTTTGGCGCCCAAGCAGGCGTCGTTTGGTGAGAAAGGAGAGCGGTGTCGCTAACATGGGACAGCATTAGGTGCGGGGATGGTGCCACGGTAGCTGGCGCTTCCGGGTGATGACTTATCTCAAGAATCAGGGGCCACTCTCTGGTGTGCCGCCGGGTCCGTGCATCGGCAGGCGTGAGGTTTCCCGGCGAGGTCCTCATGTGTCTCTCCCCTCTCGCCTTTGCTCCCCTTTCTGCTCTACGTCCTTGGGTCCCGGTCCTCAAGCGAGTCTCAGCCGTCGCAGGTATGCCAGGTCGCGATGTCGTGGTCAAGGCCAGAGGGTGAGGGCTGGAGAGCCAGTAGGAGCCCTGAGCCACGATGCTCAGGCACCCCCCCTTTAACGTGCAAGTGGTTCGCGCGGACGAGAGTGGAGGAGACACCGCAAGGGTCTCGCCTGACGCAGCTCCTTTAAGAGATCCTGTAGACCCATCATAGAAAAAACGAGTGGTTGCCATGACAATTTACAGTCAGCTGTTGGTTGCTTCCGAGGGGTAGTGAGGCACTGAAGGCTTGACGAGGTGACGCTATGCGGGGCTGCCGCGGCCAGAGCTCAGCCATCCAGGTTTGTTGGTGTTGCAGGCACGGACCCATGCACAAGCGTCGTGCCGTTTGGGAGCAGCTTCGTTAGTTGGCGTCAGCTGAGCAGGCAACTAGGTAAAACACATTAGCCGCGAAGAAGTGGATTCGTTCAAATAGATGCTGGGAAGGCGGACATCACTGGTCAGGCCCGAGCGACTTGGGGATCATGCAGCCCGAGGGGCGCCCCCAACAAGGTAAGCTAACAACATGAAATAAACAGGGATACACGCCGCAGGGATGGACCCACGCGGCCTGGGAATAATGCAACCCTGGGGGGGCGCTCCCAGCTGGAAATGAAACTCGAAGGAGGTCACCTGATGACGTTGAGGACGAAGGAGCGTTGGTGTAGCAGGCTTGGTGGGCTGCGGGAGCCGATCCTCACGAGCCCCCAGGCCCAGGGGCCTCGGGAGGCTCCGGAGACGCTGGCGGCTCCTCGTGGACCATCTCCATTCCCGCCAGGGCTGCGAAATGCCTGGCCTCTCGTGCCTCCGTGATGCCCCTCATGAGGCGCTGCTACGTGGCAGCCGCGTTCGGCAAGCCGTAAGGCATGCGAACATAGTTGTGGGGTGGGCCTCCGCAGCGCCCCACTCGCGAGGGCCAGAGGCGCTCCAGAGAGGCGACTCGGTTGAGCCCTGGTATGTCGATGCAGACGCGCAGCCCACCATCCTCGCCTGGATGGGGAGCCACTGCTGGTAGGTGGCGGCCGCCTTTCATGACTCTTGACTCCTGTAACTCCTGAATGGCCTTGCTGACGAACTCCTGAGGGTCTGGATCTCCTTGCCTTGCTCCTTCTTGAGGGAAACGTGCTTCGAAACACGCCTCCATGTGGTGCCCAAGCGCCTCCCTCGTGACCCTAGCTAGGTCGGTGGCCCTCCAGGGGAGAGCCCCCGGGCCGTGCCTGAGGAGGGCACCAGGCGCGCTTTCCTACACGATGGAAGGAGGTTCCCCCTGGGCAGGCGCAGGCCCAGAGGGGCCTGCCTCCTGAGTGGTCGGGCCGGATGATGTCTTCTTCTTCTTAGGAGCGGTCTCGGGAGGCCTCCTGCTTCCACGATCCGGGTCTTCCAGTGACGCGGCCTGAAAGGCTCGTTCCAGGGAACACACCGCGTCCTTCTCTTCACAGGGCACTGTGATGACTCTGCCGCTTCCTGGCATCTTGAGGACGTTGTAGCCGTGGTGAGTTACGGCCATGAACTTGGCCAGCGCTGGGTACCCAAGGATGGCGTTGTACGGCAGGCGAATGTGAGTGACGTCGAAGTTGATGAGCTCAGTGTGATAGTTGTCATGTGCGCCGAAGGTGACAGGGAGGCGGACCTGCCCAATCGGGACCGTGGAGCCGTCAGTGATACCGGAGAAAGGCTTGGTTGGCTGAAGCTGGCTGTAGGGCACTTGGAGGTTCTTGAATGTTTCCACGGACAGGACGTTGAGCCCTGCCCCGCCATCCATGAGGGTCTTGGTGACCACCACGTTGCTGACGATTGGGGAACAAAGCATCGGGAGGACTCCGGCTGTAGCCGCACACTTGAGCTGATCTGCTGAGCTGAACGTGACGGCGCACACCGACCACCTGAGAGGGCCCGTGGCTTCGAGCCTAGGGAGGACTGTGTTTACTTCGCGGGTGAACTGCTTGAAGATGCACTGAGAGGCTGGGGCTTGTGCCCCGCCCAGGATGCAGGCGATCGCGCGCGGCTCCTGGAAGCCCCCAGCTCCCTCGTCCTGGTGGCGGTCCTCGTTTCTCCTTGGCTGCGGCGGCAGCGGTGGGAGGCCTGCATTGCCTTGCGGGCAATCCTCGCGAGGCGGGTCTTGCCAGCGATCCTCGCAAGGTTGATCGCGCCACCCTTGGCGCGGGCCACGGTCTTCCCAGCGTCCTGCGTTCCTTCCTCCTCCTCGATCGTAGCCCCGGTCACCGCGGTCAGGGCGACGGCCGATCCTTCCTTCTCGCACGGCTCGGAGCTCTTGACATTCGTTGGTGTTGTGGGTGTGGAGGTCGTGGTACACACAGTACCGGCTGCCCTTGGAAGGTTTGGGCTGATCTCTGCCCCGCTTGGTGTCTGGTTCTGCCGCGAGCACGGCAGCCCCCTTGCGCTTCACATCCTTGGCCTTGGGATTCTTCTCTTCTAGGTCTGCGGCAGGCAGCTCAAGGAGGGAGAGACGCCCTTCCTTGGCCCTGCTGGCGCACTTGATTGCTAGGTTGAACAGCTCCAAGGAAGTGCACAGGTCTTCATGCATCGCCAGCTCCTCCTTCACCTTGACGTCGCGCACGCCGTCGGAGAAGGCTGAGATGATGGCCTCCTCAGTCACCTTGGGAATCTTAAGGCATGCGTTGTTGAAGCGCTGGATGTACTTCTGCAGGGTCTCCCCGGGCTGTTGCTTGATACGGTGCATGTCGCTCACGGCGGGTGGCCGGTCGCGAGTGCCTTGGAAGTTGGCGATGAAGCGGGTGCGCATCTCGTCCTAGGAGGAGATTGTGCTTGGAGCCAGGTTCAGGAGCCAGGTGCGGGCCCCGTCCTTGAGCGCCATGGGAAACCAGTTCGCCATGACCTTCTCGTCTCCGTAGGCAGCTTCGATGCCCAGCTCGTAGAGCTGGAGGAACTCCGCAGGGTCAGTTGTCCCGTCATAGCGAGGAGGCAAGTCTGGCTTGAACTTGCCGTGCCACGCGACGCTGCGTAGCTCGGCGGTGAAGGCGCGGCAGCCTACTGTGGCCACGGGAGGCCTTGGGTGACGGGGAGCTTGGTCTTGCATGTCCCCACGCGCTGCAGCTGGGAGCAGCGGGGGGTCTTGATGCGCGGGAGCAAGAGCATGGTCGCGACGTGCTGGAGCAGGGAGCGCCCGGGCAGCTTCTTGCGGGCGCGGGACTTCTTGACAGCTCTGCTCTTGCCGCGCTGGCACCTGATGGAGCGGGCTCCACCCAGGGGCCACGCGCCTTGGAGCCATGGCGCCTTCCTGAGGAGGAGGCGGCCGGGGCGCCGCTGGAGCTTCATCGCCCGTGCGGGGCGGGGTGCGGTGCAGCGGAACGGACGATGCAGGAGAGCCCCCTGCGACACGGATGAGCTCGGCGATGCGGGCGAGCCATTCTTCGTAGACGTCGTCGACGGGACGGTAGCGCAGGAGCTTGTTTGCCGCGATGAGTGCAGCCTGAGCCTCCTGTTGGAAATATGCCCTAGAGGCAATAATAAAAGCATTATTATTATATTTCCTTGTTCATGATAATTGTCTTTATTCATGCTATAATTGTATTATCCGGAAATCATAATACATGTGTGAATAACAGACACCAACATGTCCCTAGTAAGCCTCTAGTTGACTAGCTCGTTGATCGACAGATAGTCATGGTTTCCTGACTTTGGACATTGGATGTCATTGATAACGAGATCACATCATTAGGAGAATGATGTGATGGACAAGACCCAATCCTAAACATAGCATAAAGATCGTATAGTTCATTTGCTAGAGTTTTTCCAATGTCAAGTATCTTTTCCTTAGACCATGAGATCGTGTAACTCCCGGATACCGTAGGAGTGCTTTGGGTATACCAAACGTCACAACGTAACTGGGTGACTATAAAGGTATACTACGGGTATCTCCGAAAGTGTCTGTTGGGTTGACACGGATCAAGACTGGGATTTGTCACTCCGTATGACGGAGAGGTATCACTAGGCCCACTCGGTAATGCGTCATCATAATGAGCTCAAAGTGACCAAGTGTCTGGTCGCGGGATCATGCATTACGGTACGAGTAAAGTGACTTGCCGGTAACGAGATTGAACGAGGTATTGGGATACCGACGATCGAATCTCGGGCAAGTAACATACCGATTGACAAAGGGAATTGTATACGGGGTTGCTTGAATCCTCGACTTCGTGGTTCATCCGATGAGATCATCGTGGAGCATGTGGGATCCAACATGGGTACCCAGATCCCTCTGTTGGTTATTGACCGGAGAGTTGTCTCGGTCATGTCTACATGTCTCCCGAACCCGTAGGGTCTACACACTTAAGTTTCGGTGACGCTAGGGTTGTAGGGATATGTATATGCAGTAACCCGAATGTTGTTCGGAGTCCCGGATGAGATCCCGGATGTCACGAGGAGTTCCGGAATGGTCCGGAGGTAAAGAATTATATATATGAAGTGCTGTTTCGGCCATCGGGACAAGTTTCGGGGTCACCGGTATTGTACCGGGACCACCGGAAGGGTCCCGGCGGTCCACCGGGTGAGGCCACCTACCCCGGGGGGCCACATGGGCTGTAGGGGGTGCGCCTTGGCCTACATGGGCCAAGGGCACCAGCCCCAAGAGGCCCATGCGCCTAGGGTTTCAAGAGGGGAAGAGTCCCACAAGGGGAAGGCACCCCTAGGTGCCTTGGGGGGGAAGGAAACCTCGCTTGGCCGCCGCCCCCATAGGAGATTGGATCTCCTAGGGCCGGCACCCCCCCCTAGGCCCCCTATATATAGTGAGGGAAGGAGGGCCTCTTGAACCACGCCTTTCGTTGGCTCCTTCTCCCTCTCCAACACCTCCTCCTCCTCCATAGTGCTTGGCGAAGCCCTGACGGAGTACTGCAGCTCCATCACCACCACGCCGTCGTGCTGTTGCTGGAGCCATCTTCCTCTAACTCTCCTCTCCCCTTGCTGGATCAAGAAGGAGGAGACGTCATCCGCTCCGTACGTGTGTTGAACGCGGAGGTACCGTCCGTTCGGCGCTTGGTCATCGGTGATTTGGATCACGTCGTGTACGACTACCTCTTCCCCGTTCTTTGAACGCTTCCGCTCGCGATCTACAAAGGTATGTAGATGCATCCGATCACTCGTTGCTAGATGAACTCATAGATGGATCTTGGTGAAACCGTAGGAAAATTTTTGTTTTCTGCAACGTTCCCCAACAGTGGCATCATGAGCTAGGTCTATGCGTAGTTCTTCTTGCGCGAGTAGAACACAATTTGTTGTGGGCGTAGATGTTGTCAACTTTCTTGCCGCTACCTGTCTTATCTTGCTTCAACAGTATTGTGGGATGAAGCGGCCCGGACCAACCTTACACGTACGCTTACGTGAGACCGGTTCCACCGACTAACATGCACTAGTTGCATAAGGTGGCTGGCGGGTGACTGTCTCTCCTACTTTAGTTGGAGCGGATTCGATGAAAAGGGTCCTTATGAAGGGTAAATAGAAGTTGACAAATCACGTTGTGGCTTTCACGTAGGTAAGAAAACATTCTTGCTAGAACCCTATTTCAGCCACGTAAAACTTGCAACAACAATTAGAGGACGTCTAACTTGTATTTGCAGCAAGTGCTTTGTGATATGATATGGACAAAGTTGTGATGAATGATGAATGACATATATGTGATGTAATGGATGTTCATGCTATTGTAATAGGAATCACGACTTACATGTCGATGAGTATGACAACTGGCAGGAGCCATAGGAGTTGTCTTTATTTTTTATATGACCTGCGTGTCATTGAGAAATGCCATGTAAATTACTTTACTTTATAGCTAAACGCGTTAGCCATAGTAGTAGAAGTAATAGTTGGTGAGCAACTTCATGGAGACACGATGATGGAGATCATGATGATGGAGATCATGGTGTCAAGCCGGTGACAAGATGATCATGGAGCCCCAAGATAGAGATCGAAGGAGCTACGTGATATTGGCCATATCATGTCACTATTATTATTTGCTTCCATGTGATGTTTATCATGTTTAGCATCTTGTTTACTTAGAACGACGGTAGTAAATAAGATGACCCCTCATAATAATTTCAAGAAAGTGTTTCCCCTAACTGTGCACCATTGCGACAGTTCGTTGTTTCGAAGCACCACGTGATGATCGGGTGTGATAGATTCTAACATTCACATACAACGGGTGTAAGACAGATTTACACATGCAAACACTTAGGTTGACTTGACGAGCCTAGCATGTGTATAGACATGACCTCGGAACACAGAAGACCGAAAGGTCGAGCATGAGTCGTATAGAAGATACGATCAACATGAAGATGTTCACCGACGTTGACTAGTCCGTCTCACGTGATGATCGGACACGGCCTAGTTGACTCGGATCATGTTATACTTAGATGACTAGAAGAGGGATGTCTATCTAAGTGGGAGTTCATTGAATAATTTGATTAGATGAACTTAATTATCATGAACTTAGTCTAAAATCTTTACAATATGTCTTGTAGATCAAATGGCCAACGTTGTCCTCAACTTCAACGCGTTCCTAGAGAAAACCAAGCTGAAAGACGATGGCAGCAACTATACGGACTGGGTCCGAATCCTGAGGATCATCTCATAGCTGCCAAGAAAGATTATGTCCTACAAGCACCGCTAGGTGATCCACCCATCCCACAGAACCAAGACGTTATGAACGCTTGGCAGACACGTGTTGATGACTACTCCCTCGTTCAGTGCGGCATGCTTTACAGTTTAGAGCCGGGGCTCCAAAAGCGTTTTGAGAGACGTGGAGCATATGAGATGTTTATGCCCGGGTCAAGAGATATGAAGTCTCCGACAAGTTCTTCAGCTGTAAGATGGAGGAAAATAGTTCTGTCAGTGAGCACATACTCACTATGTCTAGGTTACATAACCGCTTGACTCAGCTGGGAGTTAATCTCCCGGATGATGCGGTCATTGACAGAATCCTCCAGTCGCTTCCACCAAGCTACAAGAGCTTTGTGATGAACTTCAATATGGAGGGGATGGAAAAGACCATTCCTGAGGTATTTGCAATGCTGAAATCAGCAGAGGTAGAAGTCAAGAAGGAACATCAAGTGTTGATGGTCAATAAAACCACTAAGTTCAAGAAGGGCAAGGGTAAAAAGAACTTCAAGAAGGACGGCAAGGGAGTTGCCACGCCTGGCAAGCAAGCTGCCGGGAAGAAGCCAAAGAATGGACCCAAGCCCGAGACTGAGTGCTTTTATTGCAAGGGAAGTGGTCACTGGAAGCGGAACTGCCCCAAATACTTAGCGGACAAGAAGGGCGGCAAAACGAAAGGTATATGTGATATACATGTAATTGATGTGTACCTTACCAGTACTCGTAGTAGCTCTTGGGTATTTGATACCGGTGCAGTTTCTCACATTTGTAACTCAAAGCAAGAGCTGCGGAATAAGCGGAGACTGGCGAAGGACGAGGTGACGATGCGCGTCAGGAATGGTTCCAAGGTCGATGTGATCGCCGTCGGCACGCTGCCTCTACATTTACCTACGGGATTAGTTTTAAACCTCAATAATTGTTATTTAGTGCCAGCTTTGAGCATGAACATTGTATCAGGATCTCGTTTAATTCGAGATGGCGACTCATTTAAATCCGAGAATAATTGTTGTTCTATTTATATGAGAGATATGCTTTATGGTCATGCTCCTATGGTGAATGGTTTATTCTTAATGAATCTCGAGTGTAATACTACACATATTCATAGAGTGAGTACCAAAAGATGTAAGGTTGATAATGATAGTCCCACATACTTGTGGCATTGCCGCCTTGGTCACATAGGTGTCAAACGCATGAAGAAGCTCCATGCAGATGGACTTTTAGAGTCTCTTGATTACGAATCATTTGACACGTGCGAACCATGCCTCATGGGAAAAATGACCAAGACTCCGTTCTCAGGAACAATGGAGCGAGCAACCAACTTATTGGAAATCATACATATTGATGTGTGCGGTCCAATGAGTGTTGAGGCTCGCGGTGGCTATCGTTATGTTCTCACCCTCACTGATGACTTGAGTAGATATGGGTATGTCTACTTAATGAAACACAAATCTGAAACCTTTGAAAAGTTCAAAGAATTTCAGAGTGAGGTTGAGAATCAACGTGACAGGAAAATCAAGTTTCTACGATCAGATCGTGGAGGAGAATACTTGAGTCACGAATTTGGCACGCACTTAAGAAAATGTGGAATAGTTTCACAACTCACGCCGCCTGGAACACCTCAGCGTAATGGTGTGTCCGAACGTCGTAATCGCACTCTATTAGATATGGTACGATCTATGATGTCTCTTACCGATTTACCGCTATCTTTTTGGGGCTATGCGTTAGAGACTGCCGCATTCACTTTAAATAGGGCTCCGTCGAAATCCTTTGAGACGACACCGTTTGAATTATGGTTTGGGAAGAAACCTAAGTTGTCGTTTCTAAAAGTTTGGGGATGCGATGCTTATGTCAAGAAACTTCAACCTGAAAAGCTCGAACCCAAGTCGGAAAAATGCGTCTTCATAGGATACCCTAAAGAAACTGTTGGGTATACCTTCTACCTCAGATCCGAGGGCAAGATCTTTGTTGCCAAGAATGGATTCTTTCTAGAGAAGGAGTTTCTCTCGAAAGAAGTGAGTGGGAGGAAAGTAGAACTTGATGAAGTATTACCTCTTGAACCGGAAAATGGCGCAACTCAAGAAAATGTTCCTGAGGTGCCTGCACCGACTAGAGAGGAAGTTAATGATGATGATCATGAAACTTCAGATGGAGTTGCTACTGAACTTCGAAGGTCCACAAGGACACGTTTCGCACCAGAGTGGTACGGCAACCCTATCTTGGAAATCATGTTGTTAGACAACGGTGAACCTTCAAACTATGAAGATGCAATGGCGGGCCCGGATTCCGACAAATGGCTAGAAGCCAAGAAACCCGAGATAGGATCCATGTACGAAAACAAAGTATGGACTTTGACTGACTTGCCCGATGATCGGCGAGCCATAGAAAATAAATGGATCTTTAAGAAGAAGACAGACGCGGATGGTAATGTGACCATCCATAAAGCTGGGCTTGTCGCTAAGGGTTATCGACAAGTTCAAGGGGTTGACTACGATGATACTTTCTCACCGGTAGCGAAGCTAAAGTCCGTCCGAATCATGTTAGCAATTGCCGCATTCTACGATTATGAGATATGGCAAATGGACGTCAAAACGGCATTCCTTAATGGTTTCCTTAAGGAAGAATTGTATATGATGCAGCTGGAAGGTTTTGTCGATCCTAAGAATGCTGACAAGGTGTGCAAGCTCCAACGCTCGATTTATGGGCTGGTGCAAGCATCTCGGAGTTGGAACATTCGCTTTGATGAGATGATCAAAGCGTTTGGGTTTACACAGACTTATGGAGAAGCATGCGTTTACAAGAAAGTGAGTGGGAGCTCTGTAGCATTCCTCATACTATATGTAGATGACATACTTTTGATGGGAAATGATATAGAACTCTTGGACAGCATTAAGGCCTACTTGAATAAGAGTTTTTCAATGAAGGACCTTGGAGAAGCTGCTTATATATTAGGCATCAAAATCTATAGAGATAGATCAAGACGCCTCATAGGTCTTTCACAAAGCACATACCTTGATAAGATATTGAAGAAGTTCAATATGGATCAGTCCAAGAAGGGGTTCTTGCCTGTGCTGCAAGGTGTGAAATTGAGCTCAACTCAATGTCCGACCACGGCAGAAGATATAGAAGAGACGAGTGTCATCCCCTATGCCTCAGCCATAGGTTCTATTATGTATGCCATGTTGTGTACCAAACCTGATGTAAACCTTGCCGTAAGTTTGGTAGGAAGGTACCAAAGTAATCCCGGCAAGGAACACTGGACAGCGGTCAAGAATATCCTGAAGTACCTAAAAAGGACTAAGGAAATGTTTCTCGTTTATGGAGGTGACGAAGAGCTCGTCGTAAAGGGTTACGTCGACGCTAGCTTCGACACAGATCTGGATGACTCTAAGTCACAGACCGGATACGTGTATATTTTGAATGGTGGGGCAGTAAGCTGGTGCAGTTGCAAGAAGAGCGTCGTGGCGGGATCTACATGTGAAGCGGAGTACATGGCAGCCTCGGAGGCAGCACATGAAGCAATCTGGGTGAAGAAGTTCATCACCGACCTAGGAGTCATACCCAATGCATTGGGGCCGATCAAGCTCTTCTGTGACAACACTGGAGCTATTGCACTTGCAAAGGAGCCCAGGTTTCACAAGAAGACAAGACACATCAAGCGTCGCTTCAACTCCATTCGTGAAAATGTTCAAGATGGAGACATAGATATTTGTAAAGTACATACGGACCTGAATGTAGCAGATCCGTTGACTAAACCTCTCCCTAGGGCAAAACATGATCAACACCAGAATTCCATGGGTGTTCGATTCATCACAATGTAACTAGATTATTGACTCTAGTGCAAGTGGGAGACTGTTGGAAATATGCCCTAGAGGCAATAATAAAAGCATTATTATTATATTTCCTTGTTCATGATAATTGTCTTTATTCATGCTATAATTGTATTATCCGGAAATCGTAATACATGTGTGAATAATAGACACCAACAAGTCACTAGTAAGCCTCTAGTTGACTAGCTCGTTGATCGACAGATAGTCACGGTTTCCTGACTATGGACATTGGATGTCATTGATAACGAGATCACATCATTAGGAGAATGATGTGATGGACAAGACCCAATCCTAAACATAGCATAAAGATCGTATAGTTCGTTTGCTAGAGTTTTTCCAATGTCAAGTATCTTTTCCTTAGACCATGAGATCATGTAACTCCGGGATACCGTAGGAGTGCTTTGGGTATACCAAACGTCACAACGTAACTGGGTGACTATAAAGGTATACTACGGGTATCTCCGAAAGTGTCTGTTGGGTTGACAGGGATCAAGACTGGGATTTGTCACTCCGTATGACGGAGAGGTATCACTGGGCCCACTCGGTAATGCATCATCATAATGAGCTCAAAGTGACCAAGTGTCTGGTCACGGGATCATGCATTATGGTACGAGTAAAGTGACTTGCCGGTAAAGAGATTGAACGAGGTATTGGGATACCGACGATCGAATCTCGGGCAAGTAACATACCGATTAACAAAGGGAATTGTATACGGGGTTGCTTGAATCCTCGACTTCGTGGTTCATCCGATGAGATCATCGTGGAGCATGTGGGAGCCAACATGGGTATCCAGATCCCGCTGTTGGTTATTGACCGGAGAGTCGTCTCGGTCATGTCTACATGTCTCCCGAACCCGTAGGGTCTACACACTTAAGATTCGGTGACGCTAGGGTTGTAGGGATATGTATATGCAGTAACCCGAATGTTGTTCGGAGTCCCGGATGAGATCCCGGATGTCACGAGGAGTTCCGGAATGGTCCGGAGGTAAAGAATTATATATAGGAAGTGCTGTTTCGGCCATCGGGACAAGTTTCGGGGTCACCGGTATTGTACCGGGACCACCGGAAGGGTCCCGGGGGTCCACCGGGTGGGGCCACCTACCCCGGGGGGCCACATGGGCTGTAGGGGGTGCGCCTTGGCCTACATGGGCCAAGGGCACCAGCCCCAAGAGGCCCATGCGCCTAGGGTTTCAAGAGGGGAAGAGTCCCACAAGGGGAAGGCACCCCTAGGTGCCTTGGGGGGGGAAGGAAACCTCCCTTGGCCGCCGCCCCCCCGGAGATTGGATCTCCTAGGGCCGGCACCCCCCCCCCTAGGCCCCCTATATAGAGTGAGGGAAGGATGGCCTCTTGAACCACGCCTTTGGTTGCCTCCTTCTCCCTCTCCAACACCTCCTCCTCCTCCATAGTGCTTGGTGAAGCCCTGACGGAGTACTGCAGCTCCATCACCACCACGCCGTCGTGCTGTTGCTGGAGCCATCTTCCTCTACCTTTGCTCTCCCCTTGCTGGATCAAGAAGGAGGATACGTCATCCGCTCCGTACGTGTGTTGAACACGGAGGAGCCGTCCGTTCGGCGCTTGGTCATCGGTGATTTGGATCACGTCGTGTACGACTACCTCATCCCCGTTCTTTGAACGCTTCCGCTCGCGATCTACAAAGGTATGTAGATGCATCCGATCACTCGTTGCTAGATGAACTCATAGATGGATCTTGGTGAAACCGTAGGAAAATTTTTGTTTTCTGCAACGTTCCCCAACAGTGGCATCATGAGCTAGGTCTATGCGTAGTTCTTCTTGCGCGAGTAGAACACAATTTGTTGTGGGCGTAGATGTTGTCAACTTTCTTGCCGCTACTAGTCTTATCTTGCTTCAACAGTATTGTGGGATGAAGCGGCCCGGACCAACCTTACACGTATGCTTACGTGAGACCGGTTCCACCGACTAACATGCACTAGTTGCATAAGGTGGCTGGCGGGTGACTGTCTCTCCTACTTTAGTTGGAGCGGATTCGATGAAAAGGGTCCTTATGAAGGGTAAATAGAAGTTGACAAATCACGTTGTGGCTTTCACGTAGGTAAGAAAACGTTCTTGCTAGAACCCTATTTCAGCCACGTAAAACTTGCAACAACAATTAGAGGACGTCTAACTTGTTTTTGCAGCAAGTGCTTTGTGATATGATATGGCCAAAGTTGTGATGAATGATGAATGACATATATGTGATGTATGAGATGTTCATGCTATTGTAATAGGAATCATGACTTACATGTCGATGAGTATGACAACTGGCAGGAGCCATAGGAGTTGCCTTTATTTTTTATATGACCTGCGTGTCATTGAGAAACGCCGTGTAAATTACTTTACTTTATAGCTAAACGCGTTAGCCATAGTAGTAGACGTAATAGTTGGCGAGCAACTTCATGGAGACACGATGATGGAGATCATGATGATGGAGATCATGGTGTCAAGCCGGTGACAAGATGATCATTGAGCCCCAAGATAGAGATCAAAGGAGCTATGTGATATTGGCCATATCATGTCACTATTATTATTTGATTGCATGTGATGTTTATCATGTTTAGCATCTTGTTTACTTAGAACGATGGTAGTAAATAAGATGATCCCTCATAATAATTTCAAGAAAGTGTTTCCCCTAACTGTGCAACGTTGCGTCAGTTCGTTGTTTCGAAGCACCACGTGATGATTGATCTTAAGTATATTGAAGTTCGTCATCATTTCATTCGAGACCATGTTGCTAAGGGTGAAATTGATCTTAAGCATGTTCGCACCGATAAGCAATTAGCGGATATATTTACTAAACCTCTTGATGAGAAAGTATTTTGCAGGTTGAGAGGTGACTTGAACATTATTGATGCTTCGAACTTGGAGTAGGAACTCCATTGGATACATGCAAGACATGAGCTTATGACTAATCCATGATATATCTCTTATGATGACTATCTTATGTCTTGGATATATTTGTACCTTGCATGTTGTCTAACCCATGTAGGTGCTTGGTTGGATCTAATTCCATGAGATTGCGACTCACTCATATCTTGAGCAATCTCTACATCACCAAGTCTCTACACAATGGTGGTTGAAGACAAGGAAGCACAAAACCATTCAAACATATCCTTTGACAAATTCTATGTTGAGCTTCATGATTGTCATTTTTGGATACACAAGTGCTCTTCCTTGCAAGAACTAGCCCATGTAGGTAGATGAACTCAAACTCCAAGTGGTGCTCCCAACTCTTGATGAGCTACATCAATCTTGAGCACCCACACAAGTTCAACTACATGAGCAAGAACCGCACCTTATTCCATCTTAGAGAAGCTTTACTCCAAGACATGAGTCAAAGCAACTCAACAAGATGTGAATACATCAAGATGCTTAAACGAAAAATGGTAACCCCATTTTGAGCTTAAACGATGAGTATGACCTATGATCAAGTGTTCTCACTTGACTCCTAAGTCAATATACTCTAACATAGGTGACTATGTCACCGCCCAACTCTAGACGAAGTTCTCTTGTGTTCTTTTCTATGTTATTGCATTCGTCTCATGCATATTTATTTTCTTTCTCTTTTTCAAAAAAAACTTCATCTAGATCTTTCAGTTTCTTCTCTTTCCTTTGTGTTTTTGTTCTGCATTTTCTGCATTCAATTCCTTGCAAATCCTTCAGATAATTCATTGCAAATCTTTGTGAGATCTTACATGTTTAGTGAGCTGAGGTGACAAGTGTTTTTCTCTGTGTTGAACTTGGTTTCACCGACTTTTCGGCCCCACCGAAACATGCCACTCGGTGCCACCGACTTCACAACAGGAAAAACAGTTTGCCACTTGTTCTATATTTCTTCTGATCCAGCTCTACTCAATGAATCTTGTCCTCTACAAGCATCACAGTTTTATCCATTGCTTTGTGCTGAGTCTCAAGGACCAAACCTATACGACGGATTCCAGAAAACCCTTCTTGGAAATTGATGTCAAAGGGAGAGAGAGAGAGAGATCACATCAAAGCTTATCACCTACAAGGGAGAAAGTATTAAGGGGGAGAAAGAGATTTCCAGGGGGAGAGAATACTCAAGGATCCCAGATGCTTGATGTTCAAGAGGAGAGATGTCACATGTCTTTTTGGGGGAAAGACATGTTCATATGTTCTTTTTGCATTAAGTTCTATCCATTTGTATCTTTCAGCTCTGATTTTCTGTTCCCTATCTTCTCCCAATATCCCATGTAAGATTCAGGGGAAGCAAGACACCTAAGGGAAGAAATCAGTGAAATTCATTGCATATCTTTACTCTTGGGGACATGTTGAATCCAATGTGGTACCTTGTACTCTTGTGGATTCTTTGGTTTGCTCTGTCTAGTGGATGTACCTATGTTATCTAACCTTGTTTGTGCAGGTTCATTCCATCCTAAGCCAGCTAAAGACTACAAGGTAAGTGTATGCATCAAAATCATGAGTATGAGGAATTCTTGCTTATGTACATACTATTTGCAAGAAGGACTCATGAGCATGAAGGTATTTTCCTTGATAATCTTTTGCTCTGATGCATATGGCCAAGATACATGTAACACATTGCCTACTCTGTAATGGTTATGCTCTCACATGCCTCTATATTTCACATTTACATAAGTGCATACATGTAGGATGAGCCTATGCTTGTTACATGTCCTTCCAAAGCTTTACTTGTTGTTCTTTATATCTTTATCTAAAGCTTCGATGTATGTTGCCATCAATTACCAAAAAGGGGGAGACTGAAAACACAAGTGCTCCCTAGGTGGTTTTGGTAATTAATGACAACATATCTCTTGTTGGACTAACGCTTCTATCTAGTATGTTTCAGATAAGTTCCACAATGGAGTGGCATGGACTAAAGGTTGTTGTAAATTCTCCAAGATGCTAAGGACAAAGGATTGGCTAAAGCTTAAAACTCAAGACTCTTCATTTTACATTTTTGTGATCCAAGATCACATTGAGTCCATAGGAAAAGCCAATACTATCAAGGAGGGATGAGGTGTTGCTTAATGAGCCTTTTGCTTCAAGTGCTTAATGGTATGCTCCAAAATCCTCAGCTACTTTCCCACTTCCACATATGACCTAAACCTAAGCCAAACTCGGACCTATCGATTATTTCTATCCGGCGCCACCGAGTTTCACTTGTCATAGCTATTGCCAAATCCTAGCAAATCGGTTCTACCGATAGGGATCTCGGTCTCACCGAGATGGGATTGTAATCTCTCTGTCTATGTCCATTGCCAAAATCGGTCTCACCAAGTTTAGGCAATCGGTACTACCGAGATTACAATGCAAACTCTCTGGTTAACTTATACCAAAATCGGTCCAACCGAGTTTAGTAATCGGTCCCACCGAGTTTGCCTGACCAACTCTCTGGTTAGCTAATTACCAAAATCGGTCTCACCGAGTTTGTGTAATCGGTCTCACTGAGATTACGCTATGCCCTAACCCTAACCATATCGGTCCTACCGAGTTGCATGTCAGTCCCACCGAAAATCTCTAACGGTCACTAGGTTTACTATTTCGGTCCGACCGAGTTTTTTGATTCGGTCCCACCGAGATTGGTAAATTGTGTGTAACAGTTGGATTTTGTGTGGAGGCTATATATACCCCTCCACCTCCTCTTCACTCGTGGAGAGAGCCATCAGACTAAGCCTACACTTCCAGCATCCTATTTTTGAGAGAGAACTACCTACTCATGTGTTGAGGCCAAGATATTCCATTCCTACCACATGAATCTTGATCTCTAGCCTTCCCCAAGTTGCTTTCCACTCAAATCTTTTTTCCACCAAAACCAAATCCTATGAGAGAGAGTTGAGTGTTGGGGAGACTATCATTTGAAGCACAAGAGCAAGGAGTTCATCATCAACACACCATTTGTTACTTCTTGGAGAGTGGTGTCTCCTAGATTGGCTAGGTGTCACTTGGGAGCCTCCGACAAGATTGTGGAGTTGAACCAAGGAGTTTGTAAGGGCAAGGAGATCGCCTACTTCGTGAAGATCTACCGCTAGTGAGGCAAGTCCTTCGTGGGCGATGGCCATGGTGGGATAGACAAGGTTGCTTCTTCGTGGACCCTTCGTGGGTGGAGCCCTCCGTGGACTCGCGCAACCGTTACCCTTCGTGGGTTGAAGTCTCCATCAACGTGGATGTAGGATAGCACCACCTATCCGAACGACGGGAAAAACATCCGTGTCTCCAATTGTGTTTGAATTCTCCAAACCCTTCCCTTTACATTCTTGCAAGCTGCATGCTTTACTTTCCGCTGCCTATATACTCTTTGCATGCTTGCTTGATATGTATTGTGAATGTTGAAATTGTGCCTAAACTCCACTTAAACCGAAAAAGCTTAAAAACTGCAACTTTAGCATTAAGTGTCTAATCACCCCCCCCCCTCTAGACACATCTACTTCAAGGTCCTACAAGTGGTATCAGAGCTTTGGTCTCCATTGCCTTGGTTTAATCACCATTGGAGGAAGATGTATGTGTCTACTTTAGGGAGTCTTAGACATAGAGTGCCTATTCTTGATGGAGAGTATTTTCATGAGTGGAAAAATGAGATGCTTGTAATTTTCAATCAATATCATTTGAACAAGTATATTGCTAGCCCTTGTGCACCTCATATTGATCCTTTGCATCCTACCCTAGATGAAGATATTGCCATAAATCGCAATCTTAGAACTGTTGAGCTCATCATTAGAGGATTGCCCAAAAATTTGATTGCTAGTTTGCCTACTCTTAATTGTGCCTATACTATATGGAAATTTCTTGAGGAACGACGATTATTCCTTGAAAAATTTGGATGAAATTCTCCATAAATCTATTGCCTTGAGTAAGATGAACTCTAGTGATCCTAGTTTTGGTGATTGTCTATTTGAGCTTACCAATCTCAAGCGTGCTAAAGGAGATGTTGGAATCATTATATCCGAAGCTATAAGAATTCATAAAGGTGACCACTTTGATGATCATTTATCTAATGAATTACCCTCTCTAGGAAATGATGAGTCACAAGATCATGGTGAACATGTATACTATGATGATGATGATGATGATGATGATGATGATAGTGACTTCGATCTTGATGATGCAATGAGACATTTTGGTCTTATGGCAAATCTTCGAGGATATGTGTCAGGAGGAAAGGAATGGGTTCTTGATAGTGGATGTACTGATCATATGACCGGAGATAAAGAGATGTTCCGTGAGCTTGCTGAAAATGACGGCCCTCAAAAATATGTCACCTTTTGTGATAATTCAAAGGGTAAAGTGGTTGGCCTTGGTAAGGTGTCCATCTCACATGATAGTTCCATTCAAAATGTCATGCTCATTGAATCTCTCGGCTACAACTTACTTTCAGTATCTAGACTTGCTGATTTCGGTTTGAATGTCCTATTTACTGAGGTAGATTGCCAAGTGTTTCATCGAGACAATCATAAAATGGTCTTTACCGGTATACGTAGAGGTGATCTTTACATTGTCGATTTCTCTAAAAAGGCACAACCTAAAACTTGCTTTATTGCTAAATCCTCAAAAGGTTGGTTGTGGCATAGACGACTAGGTCACGTTGGCATGAGAAACCTTGACAAGCTTATGAAAGGAAATCATATCCTTGGAGTTAACGATGTCATATTTGATAATGATAGACTTTGCAGTGCTTGTCAAGCAGGTAAACAGGTTGGAGGAAGGCATCCCGTGAAGAACATCATGACCACAAGGAGGCCACTCGAGCTACTTCATATGGATCTTTTTGGTCCCAACGCCTACAAGAGTCTCGGTGGAAATTCTTTTGGTCTAGTTATAGTTGATGATTTTTCAAGATTTACGTGGCTGTTCTTTCTTGATGACAAGTCGCAAGTCCAGAAGATCTTCAAAAACTTCGCTAGGAAGGCCCAAAATCAGTTTGACGTGAAGATCAAGAAGGTTCGGAGTGACAACGGAATGGAGTTCAGGAACGCAAATGTGGACACCTTTCTTGACGAAGAAGGGATTTCACACGAGTTCTCGGCTACGTACACACCTCAACAAAATGGAGTTGTTGAGAGGAAGAACCGGACGCTCATCGAAATGGCGAGAACGATGCTTGACGAGTACAAGACGCCGAAGCACTTTTGGGCAGAAGCGGTTGAGACAGCTTTTCATGCAACAAATCGCTTGTATCTTCACAAGCTACTCGGCAATACGGCATACGAATTCCTCACCGGTAACAAACCCCAAGTTGGATACTTTCGAGTATTCGGCTCAAAGTGCTACATTCTTGACAAGCATCTTCGTTCAAAGTTTGCACCTAAATCTCATGAAGGTTTTCTACTTGGTTATGGCTCAAACTCTCACACTTACCGTGTCTACAACAATTTCACCCGAAAGGTTGAAGAGACGGTAGATGTGAAGTTTGATGAATCTAATGGCTCGCAAGTAGAGCAATTGCCAATCGATGTAGGAGACAAAGACCCTTCAGAAGCAATCCAAGACTTGTCTATTGGCAAAATTCGTCCAATGGAGGTGAAGGAGAATACCTCGTCCGTCCAAGTGGAAGCTTCTACTTCACGACAAGGTGAACCAAGAATTGATACGGAAGCATCCACAAGTGGGACACACCAAGATGAAGAAGACGAGGAAATGCATCAAGACGAACATCAACAACCTCCTTCTCCACCACGACAAGAGAACGACAACGTCAACAATGAAGAAGGCCAAGAAGAAGAACAAGATGAAGAAGACGTTCAACGAAGACCCAAGCAAAAGCTCTCACGAGTTCGAGCAAGAATTGCCAAAGATCATCCCGTCGAGCAAATCTACAATGATATACAAACCGGGAGAATCACTCGCTCAAAAACTCATTTAGCCAACTTTTGTGAAAACTATTCATTCATCTCTAGCATTGAACCTATGAAGGTTGAAGAAGCATTGGAAGATCCGGATTGGATAAACGCAATGCATGAAGAGCTACACAACTTTGGGAGAAACCAAGTTTGGACATTGGTCGAGAAGCCCGACAACAACCACAACATCATTGGTACCAAATGGGTGTTTCGCAACAAGCAAGATGAAGATGGACAAGTGGTTCACAACAAAGCACGTCTCGTCGCCCAAGGGTACACACAAGTCGAAGGTATGGACTATGGTGAGACATATGCTCCCGTTGCTAGACTTGAGTCCATTCGCATCTTACTTGCCTATGCTAATCACCATAATATCACCTTGTACCAAATGGACATTAAAAGTGCTTTTCTAAATGGTGAAATAGAGGAGGAAGTTTATGTCAAACAACATCCCGGCTTTATCAACCCTAAGAAACCAAATCATGTTTACAAACTTCACAAAGCTCTTTATGGTCTTAAACAAGCTCCTATAGCATGGTATAAATGCTTGACCAAGTTCCTTATTGCAAGTGGTTTTGAAATTGGTAAAATTGATTCTACTCTTTTTACTAAAAGGGTTAATGGAGAACTATTTGTATGCCAAATTTATGTTGATGATATCATATTTGGTTCGACTAACCCTCTCTTTAGTCAAAAGTTTGGAAAGCTAATGTCAGAGAAGTTTGAGATGTCTATGATGAGTGAACTCAAATTCTTTCTCCGTTTGCAAATCAAGCAAACAAAAGAAGGTACATTTGTCTCTCAAACGAAGTACACCAAGGACTTATTCAAGAAGTTCAATATGCAAGAATGCAAAGGTATGCCTACACCCATGCCTACTAGTGGACATCTTGATTTGACCAAAGATGGTGAACCGGTTGATCAAAAGGTTTATCGCTCTATGATTGGTTCTTTGTTATACCTATGTGCTTCACGTCCCGACATTATGCTAAGTGTGTGCATGTGTGCACGATATCAAGCTGCTCCTAAAGAATGTCATCTTAAGGCTGTGAAAAGGATAGTGAGATACTTAATTCATACACCAAACTTTGGCATTTGGTATCCTAAGAAGTCTTCTTTTGATCTTGTTGGCTATTCCGACTCGGATTATGCCGGAGACAAGGTTGATAGAAAGTCCACTTCGGGTACTTGTCAATTTCTTGGTAGATCTCTTGTGTCTTGGTCTTCCAAGAAACAAAACTCGGTATCCTTATCCACCGCCGAAGCGGAATATATTGCCGCTGGTTCATGTTGTGCTCAATTACTTTGGATGACCCAAACTCTTAAAGATTATGGGATCTATGTGAAACATGTTCCACTGCTATCAAAATTGGTCATAATCCTGTACAGCATTCTCGAACTAAGCATATTGAAGTTCGTCATCATTTCATTCGAGACCATGTTGCTAAGGGTGACACTGATCTTAAGCATGTTCGCACCGATAAGCAATTAGCGGATATATTTACTAAACCTCTTGATGAGAAAGTATTTTTCAGGTTGAGAGGTGAATTGAACATTATTGATGCTTCGAACTTTGAGTAGGAACTGCATTGAATACATGCAAGACATGAGCTTATGACTAATCCATGATATATCTCTTATGATGACTATCTTATGTCTTGGATTATTTGTACCTTGCATGTTGTCTAACCCATGTAGGTGCTTGGTTGGATCTAATTCCATGAGATTGCGACTCACTCATATCTTGAGCAATCTCTACATCACCAAGTCTCTACACAATGGTGGTTGAAGACAAGGAAGCACAAAACCATTCAAACATATCCTTTGACAAATTCTATGTTGAGCTTCATGATTGTCATTTTTGGATACACAAGTGCTCTTCCTTGCAAGAACTAGCCCATGTAGGTAGACGAACTCAAACTCCAAGTGGTGCTCCCAACTCTTGATGAGCTACATCAACCTTGAGCACCCACACAAGTTCAACTACATGAGCAAGAACCGCACCTTATTCCATCTTAGAGAAGCTTTACTCCAAGACATGAGTCAAAGCAACTCAACAAGATGTGAATACATCAAGATGCTTAAACGAAAAATGGTAACCCCATTTTGAGCTTAAACGATGAGTATGACCTATGATCAAGTGTTCTCACTAGACTCCTAAGTCAATATACTCTAACAGAGGTGACTATGTCACCGCCCAACTCTAGATGAAGTTCTCATGTGTTCTTTTCTATGTTATTGCATTTGTCTCATGCATATTTATTTCTTTCTCTTTTCAAAAAAACTTCATCTAGATCTTTCAGTTTCTTCTCTTTCCTTTTTGTTTTTGTTCTGCATTTTCTGCATTCAATTCCTTGCAAATCCTTCAGATAATTCATTGCAGATCTTTGTGAGATCTTACATGTTTAGTGAGCTGAGGTGACAAGTGTTTTTCTCTGTGTTGAACTTGGTTTCACCGACTTTTCGGCCCCACCGAAACATGCCACTCGGTGCCACCGACTTCACAACAGGAAAAACAGTTTGCCACTTGTTCTATATTTCTTCTGATCCAGCTCTACTCAATGAATCTTGTCCTCTACAAGCATCACAGTTTTATCCATTGCTTTGTGCTGAGTCTCAAGGACCAAACCTATACGACGGATTCCAGAAAACCCTTCTTCGAAATTGATGTCAAAGGGGGAGAGAGAGATCACATCAAAGCTTATCACCTACAAGGGAGAAAGTATTAAGGGGGTGAAAGAGATTTCCAGGGGGAGAGAATACTCAAGGATCCCAGATGCTTGATGTTCAAGAGGAGAGATGTCACATGTCTTTTTGGGGGAAAGACATGTTCATATGTTCTTATTTGCATTAAGTTCTATCCATTTGTATCTTTCAGCTCTAATTTTCTGTTCCCTGTCTTCTCCCAATATCCCATGTAAGATTCTGGGGGAGCAAGACACCTAAGGGAAGAAATCAGTCAAATTCATTGCATATCTTTACTCTTGGGGACATGTTGAATCCAATGTGGTACCTTGTACTCTTGTGGATTCTTTGGTTTTCTCTGTCTAGTGGATGTACCTGTGTTATCTAACCTAGTTTTGCAGGTTCATTCCATCCTAAGCCAGCTAAAGACTACAAGGTAAGTGTATGCATCAAAATCATGAGTATGAGGAATTCTTGCTTATGTCCATACTGTTTGCAAGAAGGACTCATGAGCATGAAGGTATTTTCCTTGATAATCTTTTGCTCTGATGCATATGGCCAAGATACATGTAACACATTGCCTACTCTGTCATGGTTATGCTCTCACATGCCTCTATATTTCACATTTACATAAGTGCATACATGTAGGATGAGCCTATGCTTGTTACATGTCCTTCCAAAGCTTTACTTGTTGTTCTTTATATCTTTATCTAAAGCTTTGATGTATGTTGCCATCAATTACCAAAAAGGGGGAGATTGAAAGCACAAGTGCTCCCTAGGTGGTTTTGGTAATTAATGACAACATATCTCTTGTTGGACTAACGCTTCTATCTAGTATGTTTCAGATAAGTTCCACAATGGAGTGGCATGGACTAAAGGTTGTGGTAAATTCTCCAAGATGCTAAGGACAAAGGATTGGCTAAAGCTTAAAGCTCAAGACTCTTCATTTTTCATTTTAGTGATCCAAGATCACATTGAGTCCATAGGAAAAGCCAATACTATCAAGGAGGGATGAGGTGTTGCTTAATGAGCCTTTTGCTTCAAGTGCTTAATGATATGCTCCAAAATCCTCAGCTACTTTCCCACTTCCACATATGACCTAAACCTAAGCCAAACTCGGACCTACCGATTATTTCTATCCGGCGCCACCGAGTTTCACTTGTCATATCCATTGCCAAACCCTAGCAAATCGGTTCTACCGATAGGGATCTCGGTCTCACCGAGATGGGATTGTAATCTCTCTGTGTATGTCCATTGCCAAAATCAGTCTCACCGAGTTTAGGCAATCGGTACTATCAAGATTACAATGCAAACTCTCTGGTTAACTTATAACAAAATCGGTCCAACCGAGTTTAGTAATCGGTCCCACCGAGTTTGCCTGACCAACTCTCTGGTTAGCTAATTACCAAAATCGGACTCACCGAGTTTGTGTAATCGTCCTCACCGAGATTACGCTATGCCCTAACCCTAACCATATTGGTCCTACCGAGTTGCATGTCAGTCCCACCGAAAATCTCTAACGGTCACTAGGTTTACTACTTCGGTCCGACCGAGTTTTTTGATTCGGTCCCACCGAGATTGGTAAATTGTGTGTAACGGTTGGATTTTGTGTGGAGGCTATATATACCCCTCCACCTCCTCTTCACTCGTGGAGAGAGCCATCAGACTAAGCCTACACTTCCAGCATCCTATTTCTGAGAGAGAACTACCTATTCATGTGTTGAGGCCAAGATATTCCATGCCTACCACATGAATCTTGATCTCTAGCCTTCCCCAAGTTGCTTTCCACTCAAATCTTCTTTCCACCAAATCCAAATCCTGTGAGAGAGAGTTGAGTGTTGGGGAGACTATCATTTGAAGCACAAGAGCAAGGAGTTCATCATCAACACACCATTTGTTACTTCTTGGAGAGTGGTGTCTCCTAGATTGGCTAGGTGTCACTTGGGAGCCTCCGACAAGATTGTGGAGTTGAACCAAGGAGTTTGTAAGGGCAAGGAGATTGCCTACTTCGTGAAGATATACCGCTAGTGAGGCAAGTCCTTCGTGGGCAATGGCCATGGTGGGATAGACAAGGTTGCTTCTTCGTGCACCCTTCATGGGTGGAGCCCTCCGTGGATTCGCGCAACCGTTACCCTTCGTGGGTTGAAGTCTCCATCAACGTGGATGTAGGATAGCACCACCTATCCGAACCACGGGAAAAACATCCGTGTCTCAAATTGCGTTTGAATTCTCCAAACCCTTCCCTTTACATTCTTGCAAGTTGCATGCTTTACTTTCCGCTGCCTATATACTCTTTGCTTGCTTGCTTGATATGTATTGTGAATGTTGAAATTGTGCCTAAACTCCACTTAAACCGAAAAAGCTTCAAAACTGCAACTTTAGCATTAAGTGTCTAATCACCCCCCCCCCCTCTAGACACATATACTTCAAGGTCCTACAAGGCTCCCAAGTGACACCTAACCAATCTAGGAGGCACCACCCTCCAAAAGGTAATAGATGGTGTGTTGATGATGAACTCCTTGCTCTTGTGCTTAAAATGATAGTCTCCCCAACGCTCAACTCTCTCTCATAGGATTGGATTTGGTAGAAAGATGATTTGAGTGGAAAGCAACTTGGGGAAGGCTAGAGATCAAGATTTACGTGGTTGGAATGGAATATCTTGACCTCAACACAAGTGTAGGTGGTTCTCTCTCAGAAAATGTATGTTGGAAGTGTAGGCATATTCTTATGGCTCTCTCCATGAATGAAGAGTGGGTGGAGGGGTATATATAGCCTCCACACAGAATCTA
This sequence comes from Triticum monococcum, assembly GCA_034509565.1. Classification (NCBI taxonomy): domain Eukaryota; kingdom Viridiplantae; phylum Streptophyta; class Magnoliopsida; order Poales; family Poaceae; genus Triticum; species Triticum monococcum. Next base: position 75,253,689 of record CM067843.1, read on the forward strand.
ACCGTTACACACAAATCACCAAACTCGGTGGGACCGAATCATAAAACTCGGTCATGCCGATTTAGTTCAAAATGTGAACATTAGAATTTTCGATGGGACCGACATGTCAACTCGGTTGGTCCGATTCCATTAGGGTTAGGGAATGATGTAATCTCGGTGAGACCGATTACACAAACTCGGTGGGACCAATTTTGGTAATAGGAAAACAAAGAGTTGGTCAGGCAAACTCGGTGGGACCGATTCGCTCATTTTAGTTAGACCGAAACGTTACGAAGGGAAACAAAGAGTTTGCATTGCAATCTCGATGGGACCGATCGCTCATCTCGGTTAGACCGAAACGTTACGAAGGGAAACAAAGAGTTTGCAATCCCATCTCGGTGAGACCGAGATCCCTATCGGTGAGACCGAAGTGACTAGGGTTTCTGGCAGTGGCTATGTCAAGTGAACTCGGTGGCGCTGGATAGAAATTTCGGTGAGGCCGAGTTTGACTTTTGGTTTGGGACATATGTGGATATGAGAAAGTAGTTGAGGATTTTTGGAGCATATCACTAAGCATTTTGAGAAAGTAACTCATTAAGCAACACCTCATCCCCTTTTAATAGTATTGGCTTTTCCTATGGACTTAATGTGATCTTGGATCACTAAAAGTAAAATGTAGAGTCTTGTGCTCTGAGATTGAGCCAATCTTTTGTCCTTAGCATTTTGTGGGATCCACTTTCTAATCCATGCCATGCCAATCATTGAGCTTTCCTGAAACATTTATCTTGAAATAGCATTAGCTCAATGAGCTATATGTTGTTAGGAAATACCAAAACCACCCATGGATAGTTGCACTTTCAATCTCCCCCTTTTTGGTAATTGATGACAACATATAGATCAAAGCTTCGACAAATGATAATAAGATTGAAACACATTGTCGCTTTGAGAAGTATGTGATAAGCAAGAGCTCCCCCTAAATTTGTGCATTATTTTAAAATTTGCTTTTGAATGCAAATGCACAATCGATTAGGTTCATGGGTTACTCTTCCATGTCACATACATCTTGGTGGAGCGCTCAAAATGATAGAAATTAATAGCATGCACTCATCACCAAGCTAGTGAATGATCATATGTGAGATATAAAAGATAGCATCATTCAACAAGCATTGAGGTAGCAAATGATCAACTACATGATCACATAAGTATCTCTCAAGGATATAAGGACATAAAGTATCTCACACAAGCACACAATAAACAGTTCAACCAAAAGCAAGAGAGATAAAAGGCAAGACACTCTCTCTCGAAGCCTATGATCCATACATATTTCTCCCCCTTTGGTAACAAGTTACCAAAAAGTTCGAAAATCCATAGTGCTATACGTCTCTCAGGCATGATCTTTGGGAGGTGGTGTAGAGATGGCTCCAAGGATGAAGGCTTCCGATGATGTAGTTGGAGCTGATGGAGGTGGAGTCGGTGCTAGAGGTGGCACTGGGGTTGTAGCTGCTGGTGCTGACATTGTAGCTCTAGCATCTGAAACTGGCACTACAGCAGACCTTGGACCTCGTCGCACACGCTGAAAAGCATCAGTAGTTTCCTTTCCTTCCCTCTCCTCTGCTTCCTCCTGAATCTGCTCAACTGCAATCTGAATCTCAGTCACCTTCAGATCAAGATCATAGAATTTTGTCTCCACAATCCTCTCCGGGCTCTCCTGATTCTGAGTCAGGGTGGCCAAGCCCTTCTCAATCCTCAGTGTAGCTTGAATTAGATAGCCTAATTGATCTTGTTTTGTTTTGAGGGAAACTTGAGATGCTTCTTCTGCGCTTGGCATCCTTGTAGCTTTCTTAGCCTTAGCCTTGGCTCTCTTTTCCTGGATTTGAGTGGATGATGGTTCCTCCTCATTCATCACAACAGCGTTGTCTTGAAATTTAGGACGTAAGGGTAGATACTCCTTGTCCAACAAATAAATTCATGTGCCCATCTTTGAATTGATGAGCTCCTGAATACGTGGAGCATACCCAGAACTCCTCTTTTAATCCGCAGCAGTCCTCTTGATTGTTTCTACAATCAAGCTCATAACTTTGAACTTCTGAGGGAGATGAAAGATTTGCAGCATGTTGATGGAGTGTCCTCTGATCATCTTGTGATCTCCTGACTTGGGTAGTAGGGTGTGCCTTAAGATCCAGTTGATAGTAGGCAGACCATACAGCAAGAAATGTACAGATCCAAGCTTGTGTGTCTCCAAAGCTTTATCTGGGATCTCCTTGTATATGTTTGCCATGGAGTTGTGATCCTTCTTTTTCTTGGCATACACATCCAAGTCATCTTCATGTTATTCGGGGGCATTGATTAGCTTGGCCCACTCCTCAACTGTGGATTGGTACCTAGTACCCTCAGACATCCATGATATCCTTCCATCTGGATAGAAGTGGGCAGTGGAGTAAAACTGCATGATCAGCTCATCATTCCATTTAGTGAGCTTTTGTCCAACAAATTCATCTACTCCACATGCCTTAAAGCTGTCATATACTCCTGGGAAGTGATCTTCATTCTCCTGGATGTATTCCCAATCCACCCATTTCATGTCACACACAATGGGCTTCTTGTCAAGAAAAATTGTCTCATAGAAGTCTTGTTGTTCCTTTGTATGGAACCTGTAGTCAACTGCGGTCCTCCTCCTAACAGCATAGGGATCAGACTGTCTCCATAATCTCAGTCCTACATCTTTCCTGATGTGCATGTCCTCAGTGACTGGATGAGCATCATTGTGGTCAGGAATTTTGGGCTTCAACTTCCTCAAAACAAAGGATTCATCATCCTCTTCTTCAGTCTCAGGCACTAGGGCCATGTTCTTCTCCTCAACGGGTATACTCCTGGTGTTCCTCTTGGGTTTTGGAGGTTTCTAAGCAGCAGCCTTGGGAGCAGATTTGGGCTTAGATGGAGCAGGTCCTGACTTAATTGCATCTCCCATAAGCTTATGAGACTTGGGAGCTGGTGCAGCATCCTCTTCCTCCTCCTCTTCTTTTGGGTCTCTCATGATGGAGGATCTACCAAGCACTCTGGCAGTGGTCTTCTTGACCCTTTCCTTCCTCTTCTTTCCTTCTCCAACAACCTCTTCAGTTGGCTTGGAGGTTTCAGCAGTGGAGGCTCTCACCTTTAAGGTTGGCACCCTCTTGGCAGGGGCCTTCCTGTGCAAGCCAGACTTAGTTGATGCAGCTGTGCCATATTCCTTCTTCAGCACCTTCTTCTTGGAGCTAACTTCCTCCTCAAAAGCCACATAGTCCTCATCTTCAGAATCTGAGGTTTTCTTCTTCCTTGACCTGGTGGCTACTTTGGGCAAGTTGCTTGGTGTGCTCCTGCTGCCATCATCAGAAGTGCTAGAGGGACTAGTGCCCTCACTCAATTGCATATGTTCCTCTGACTTGTTCTGGCTGTCGCTCTGGTCAGACATCTCTACAGACTTACTGACAGTAGACCCTGTGAATAGATATAGATGAGGTAGAGTGGATGAGCATCACAAAGTGCAGAGTTTTTGCAAAAAGATGACTTAAAAACTTAGTTTTAGTTCTTCACAGAAAGCATTTCAGAGCTACCGATTTGTAAACTCGGTGATACCGAAGAAGCTTTTGAAACCTAAACTAGTGAACTTGGTCAGACCGAGTCATAGTTTGGTGGCACCGAGACTGCTAGGGTTTCACAAAGAATCGAACCCGGTCACACCGATTTGCAGTTTTCGGTCAGACCAAAAGTGCAACTGCAATGGCCTAAGCCAAATCGATGAGACCGATTTCTACAATTCGGTCAATCAGAGATTAGTTTGGCGGAGACCTAACCCTAAATTTTCAAATCCAATCTAATCTAGAGGATGTTTTCAGTGGATAGGTTGATTGCAAATGTGGTCATGATCATGGCAAAGCAATGTTCTACAAATCGGAGTTAAAAGAATAGCACAAAGGATCGAACGCATACCCTAATTCAGCGGAGTTCGCTACGGCGGCAACGGAGGGGCAGAAATCCATTGACGGCATTGGAAACCAGCGACGGTAGGTCGCTTGCGACGAGAGGACGATCCGGAGACCCGAGGCGACAGAGCAGGATACGTGCGGGCTGAGAGGTTTCGAAGAAATTTTGAAAAACTCACCCATGGGTTTATATATCCCGACCCTGTCGGTGTGACCGAGTGGAACAACTCGGTGGCACCGAGATGCACAATCGTAAGCGGTTGCTGCAACTCGGTGTGACCGAAAAGTTCAAATCGGTTGCACCGAGATTGAAAACCTACATCAACTTAGTGAACTCAGTGTGATCGAAATGGATGACTCAGTCATACCGAAATGCACAAAGAGGTTTTGGAAGTTTAATTCTGTGACGAATCGGGGACTCCAAGTGCTCCTCACACAGAGTGGTTTGAATCTGACTTGATCAAACTTTGTGATGTAGCATGAATAGAGTTTGAGACGAGAAAAGCATAGATAGCTAGAGAGAGTTCTTAGGAATTCTTGTCCATCCATTTGGCAAAAGATAAAAAAACAAACAAGCAAGGAAAAAATGGATGTCGTCGAATGAGTCAAATATGCATCCAACATGCTCACACAATAAAATGACAAATGAAATATGTGACAAAGCATGCACAGTCACTCTAGCATCTATCAAGCAATTTGGCGATGACTAGGTCATCTATATATGAGTATATTGACTTAGGAGTCAAATGAGAACATTTTATCATAGGTCATACTCATCGTTTAAGCACAAGTGGGGTTGCCACTTTTACATAAAGCATTGTTGTGCTCACATCATTAGAGTTGCTTTATCTCAATTGATTAGAGTAAAGCTCCCCCTAGATGTGATATCCCCCCTAAGAGTGATGAACTGACCTTGGGTTTTGTCGATGATGACTTCATGTAGGTGTTGAAGATGTAGATGCTCAATGTTGATGTAGATCATTCGGAGCAATCCTTTGGAGTGAGTTGCACTTTCAATACCTACACGGGTTAGTCCCACGAGGAACAATCAAGGATATCCATAGACATAGAGTGATGTTCACATTGGATGATGTCCATGAAAGCATTAGGTTACCTTGTACCTTGTCTTACCAATAAGAGGGTTTGTGACTCCTTGAACTAGTGCAAGATAGGGAAGTTGTATTGCACTTGTCCTTGCCAAGATGATAAGAGTGTGTCAGATTCCGGGTTCCGGCAGACCCTTAAGGTTCGAACACTGGGGTGCGCGCGGAAATCACGCCCTCTACCTCCCCGTCTCACAAAGATCTAAACTACTAAAGGAACTGCACAAGGGACACAAGATTTATACTGGTTCGGGCCACCATTGTGGTGTAATACCCTACTCCAGTGTGTGGTGGATGGATTGCCTCCCGGGGCTGGTGATGATGGATAGTACAAGGAAGAACAGCCTTGCGAGGGTCTGTTCTTGGTTGGGGTGATGAACTGCTGGGAGGAGTTCAGTCACCTTCTCTCTCTCTCTTACTCTCTCTATTTGCCAGTCAGATCCATACGCCGCGCCCTTTGCTACGTGGGTGGCCGTCCCTATTTATAGGGGCCCTGGTCCTCTTCCCAAATACTGAGCGGGAAGGGAGCCAACAATGGCGGGCTAATTTGAAGGGGGACAGCAAGTACTCTTATCCTGACTAAAGTTGGTCTTCGCCTGCGAAAGACTCTGCGGTGACGCCGTGCTGGGCTCCATGGTGACCTCCGTCTCGTAGTCCGCCTGGTCCTGGTCTCGTTGCACCGAAATGACAACCTTTGCCTGATGCCTCGGTACTCTGCGGCTGCGCTTGCCCCCTTTGCACCAAAGAGGAAAGAAGGACGCTGCGCGCGCTGGCGCCCGCCTGGCACCCTCGATCGTCATGGCTTGCGTCATGGGCACCTCGCGAGGTACCCCGCCTCGATATCTCCGTCTCCTCGTGAGCCAACCTGAGGAGGCTGCGCCTGAGGATGCGCCATGCCGTCCGCCTCGCGAGGCTTGGCCCCTCGCGAGGGTCTTGAGTCTTGTGTTGATGAAGATGGGCCATGCTGGGCCTCCTTTGAGCCACGCCACAGGCCGCAGGCAGGCAAGTCTGGGGACCCCCGTTCCTAGAACGCCGACAGTAGCCCCCGGGCCCGAGGCGCGCATGGACTTGGCCGTGCCGAGATGCGAAAGGGCAAGGGCGAAGCGCCGCGGGCCCTAACAGCCTGCGGCCTTGGGCGCCGCATGGCGGTTGATTGGACGTGGGCCACTCCACTTCCCCACGACGCATCGGTGATCGCATGGGTTGGACAAGTCCCTGCATGCAAATCATGTCATGATTACCTGTGATCATGGAGGCCGGCGGTTGGCCTTCGCCGGCTATAAGTACGGTACGGCGCGTGCCCTTCCAGTCCATCTCTCTTTGCTTTCTCCTCTGCCCCCAGTCCTTGCTTCGTCTTGGTGTGATGGCTCCATCGAGGAGGTACTCGGCTGCAGAGAAGGGGAAGGCCCTTCAGGGCGGTCTTGCCTCTCCCCCGCCCAAGCGCGGTCGTGTGCGCCCTCGAAAGCACCCGGTGCCCGCCCCGGTAGCGTTTGGCTGTCATGGGGACGGCTCCCAGCGCGGCGGCGGGCGAGCCGCCGTGGCCGAGGGACGTGCCTGGGTTGCACGCTCCCCTAGGCCGCGCTTTCGCGCTGTGCAGGCGCTGCCGGAGTTCGTGGTCTGGTCGGCGGAGCCGACTAGCTCCCGGCTCCCACTCCCTCGCTTCCTCCTTGGTGAACTCCCGGTCGGCGCTCCTGTCGGCCTCTGGCTCCAGGCGGAGGGCTGCTGCAGCAGGTCCTCATGGGTCGCGCTGGAGGTCTCCGCCAGCGGGGGCTTGGCCTTAACTCGTGGCTGGCAGGCGTTCGCCCGCGCTCGCGGCCTGGAGCGCCGGTGTACTCTGCACTTCAGGTTTGATGGCGACGCCACCCTCTGTGTGAGGGTGTTTGGGGAAGATGGTCGCCGCGCGGGGTGTTGCCCTGAGGACGACGACCGCGCCCGGGGGCCTCGCTCTGATGGCGATGGAGGAGATAGCGCCCGCGCAGATGGTGGCGTCTGCGACTCCCCAAGCTTCGTCAACTCTTCCTCAAGCGACTCCTCCAGCGGTGGCAGCAGGCCACCCCCGCGCCGTCGAGCTTGCTTGGGAGGTGGTGGTTCGTCCGCCCGTCGCCGTGCCCTGGTGAAGCGCGAGAGGGAGTCCGCCTGAGGCCCGGAGGCAGCCCGTGTCGCCTCCGCGGGCCTGTGTAAGGAGGGCCGTGCCGGGCTCGTCCTTTCCTTTTTCTTTTGTTTCCTGTGTAAGACAAAACAGCTGCATGGAGCCCCGCTGGGGCGTGTTGGGAATTATCACCGTTTTAGCCATTACCTTGATCTTATTTTTGCGCCTCTTAACCACACGCCTGTGCGTAGATAGTTTTTGGCCCCTGCCAGGGGGACCGACCCAGGCCCTGTGTGCGCGTCGCGGTGCCCGAGGGGCACGGACTAGAGGGGTGCTCTTGTAACGTGCCCGGGTCACGAAACCTTCTAGCGGCTAGAGCAGAAACGCTCGCGAGGGCGTTTGAGTACCACCCCTCGCAAGGTCGTTTGCTAGAGAAACCAAAGCAAGAAGCGAAAATCGACGAACCACAAATTAGCAACAGTGATAACTTCAATAAGACTCCAAATGCAAGTAAACACGTCAACTGCGGAAAGCAAATGAAAAGGCCCCGTCCGGCACCTAATCTAGTCTTCGACGTCTTCTCACCAGCGCGGAGCTAAGTGCTGCCACTGGGCGTGGGAGGGAGCCCCAGGGCCTGAGGCCGGCGCTCCTGAGACTCCGGGGCGTGTACAGTGCCACTCATTATTACGTGAGAGTGTCACGGGGTGGCGAGCTTCACAGGCATTGGCCTTGCTTCACAGGCTCCGGGCCTTTCCAAAATGCGATTGCTTCACGGGCACTTGCGTTCCTTCACAGGCTCTGGGCCTTTCCAAAACGCGATAGCTTCACAGGCACTCGCCTTGCTTCACAGGCTCTGGGCCTTTCCAAAATGCAATAGCTTCACAGGCACTCGCCTTGCTTCACAGGCTCTGGGCCTTTCCAAAATGCGATAGCTTCACAGGCACTTGCCTTGCTTCACAGGCTCTAGGCCTTTCCAAAACGCGATAGCTTCACAGGCACTCGCCTTGCTTCACAGGCTCTGGGCCTTTTCCGGGGTAGAACCTCCGGAGGTGCTGGATGTTCCATGCATTCTGGACCGGCACTCCCTCCTGAGTCTCCAAGCGCGGGGAGCCGGGCCTGGAAACATGAACAACCTTGAAGAGAGCTTGTGCAACCCCTCCCTGGAGAGAACCCGCCTGAGCACGAGGTCTCCCACCTCGAGAGTCCTGGGGCGGATGTTGCGGCAGTGATACCGCCGCAGCGCGTGTTGATACCTCGCCGCCCGCAGCGCGGCCTTCCGGCGACGTTCCACCCCCAGCACGAGGTCCATCCCCCGCGTGGCGTCCTACTGCGCCTCGTCGAACGCCAGGACCCGCGCAGAGCAACGTCTGACCTCGTGAGGGAGGACTGCTTCCGCTCCGTAGACCAGGAAGAATGGGGTCTCCCCAGTTGGTTTGGTCACAGTGGTGCGGATGGACCACAGCACGGACTGCAGCTCGTCGTACCATCCTCTGCCACAGGCCTCCAGCTTCTTCTTGAACGTCCTGGTCTTGAGGCCCCTCAGGACCTCCGCATTGGCTCGCTCGGCCTGGCCGTTGCTTCGGGAGTGCGCCACTGAGGCGTAGCATATCTGCGTTCCAAGGTTAGCACAGTATGTTTTGAAAAGGTTACTAGTGAACTGCGAACCGTTGTCCGTGATGATGCGATTCGGCACCCCGAACCGGCTTACGATGCCCTTGATGAACTTGACCGCGGAACCCGCAGGGATGGCGCAGACAGCCTCCACTTCAGCCCACTTGGTGAATTTGTCCATGGCAACGTAGAGGTAGTGATAGCCCCCTGGCGCCCGAGGAAACGGGCCCAAAATGTCCAGCCCCCAGACCGCGAATGGCCACGAAAGGGGGATAGTCTGCAAGCCTCCTGCTGGCTGATGGATCTGCTTGGCGTGGAACTGGCAGGCTTCGCAAGCCTTTACCAATTCGATTGCGTCGTTGAGCGCGGTGGGCCAATAGAACCCGCTACGGAATGCCTTGCCGACGAGGGTCCGTGATGATGAGTGGTGCCCGCAGTCTCCGCTGTGTATGTCCTCCAGTAGTTCATTTACTTGTTCCCTGGAGATGCAACGCCGAAGTACATCGTTTGGTCGCTTTCGGTAGAGTTCTCCATCTCTGATGCAGTAGGCCGTGGCCTGCCGCGCCACTCGTTCCGCTTCCTCCTCCCTCTCCGGCAAGGTCCCTTGCACCAGGTAGCTCCGGAGCTCTGTGATCCAACAACCCTCCTAAGGTTCCATCGCCAGGAGCAGGCGCGCTCCTGAGGCCGGGCCATAGGTCGGAGCTCCCGAGGCAGGTGGCTGGGGGAGTTCCTCCAAGGGCTGAGCCATGTTTGACAGTGACGGTAGAGCTGAGGGCTTGAAGAGCCGCTCCTCGAAAACGCCAGGCTCCTGGGGTAACCGCCTGGACGCGCGCTTGGCGATATCGTCGGCCTCCTGATTGGTGCCACGGGGCACATGCTGCAGTTCCAGCCCCTAGAACTGCTTTTCCATCCTGCGGACCTCCGCTAGGTAGGCCTCCATATGCTCGTCCTTCGGCTCGTACACCTTGTTGGAGAAGATGACTAGGAGTTGTGAGTCGCCCTTGATGGTGAGGCGTTTTATTCCCAGGGCTACTGCGGCCTTCAACCCGGCTATGAATCCCTCATATTCTGCTATGTTGTTGGAGACCTTTTTACCCTGCTGGAAACAGAGCTGTATGACATAGTAGAGCTTATCCAGAGTGGGTGACACCAGCACCGCGCCAGCCCCCACGCCGTGCCTGGAGAACGCCCCATCGAAGTACATGACCCAGCCTGCCGGCGCCTCACTCCCCGGAGAGAGGGACCGATCCTCATTGTCCCTGAGGCCCGGCGCCTCCGCCCATTCCGCCACGAAATCCGCCAATGCTGCCCCTTTGATGACCCTGGTTGTGCTGAACTCGAGCTGAAATGCCTGCAGCTCTATGTTCCACTCGGCGACCCTTCCGGCTGAGTTAGGGCTCCTGAGCACTCTCTCCAGGGGGTAAGATGAGACGACTTTGATGGGATGAGCCTGGAAGTAGTGACGCAGCTTGCGCGAGGCTATCAGCAGCACGAGGAGGAGCTTCTGAGGCATTGGGTACTGTGCCCTCGCGTCCCGTAACACCGTGCTAACAAAGTAGACCGGGTGCTCAACAAGGCTGAGAGCATCTGCGATCGCGACGCCCTCGGGAGGTGAGGGCACCTCATGAGATGAACTGACCTCGGGAGGCGATCCATCCGGGCGTGCGGCCTCTCCTGCCTCCGGTACATCCTTCGGCGGCTGCCCCTCCTCCACTGCGGTCGTGGCTTCCGCAGGCTCCCCTTGTTCCCGTTTTGACTTGCCTTGGGCTGCCGCTGCGGTCTTGACCTGGCGCTCCTCCCTAACCGCCACCAGGGCTGCGCTGGCGGAGTAAGGAGTGGCGGCGAGGTAAAGCAGCAGGGGCTCCTGAGGGCGCGGAGCCACCATGACTGGAGGACTGGTTAGATACCTCTTGAGATCTTAAAACGCCTTATCTGCCTCATCAGTCCATTCTTCTTCTTCATCAGCTGAAAGAAAGGCATCGCTCGCTCTCCCAATTTGGAGATGAAGCGCCCTAGCGCGATCACGTGCCCAGTAAGCTTCTGCATCTCTCTGAGGGTCTTCGGTGGGCTCATGTCCTCGACCACCTTGATCTTCTCGGGGTTGGCCTCGATGCCACGATGGGACATGAGGAACCCCAAAAGCTTGCCCGAGGGGACGCCAAACACACATTTCCCTGGGTTGAGCCGCAGGTTCACTGCGTCGAGGCTCGCGAAGGTCTCCTCCAGGTCCTGTATCAGGGTCTTGGCCTCCTGAGACTTTACTACAATGTCATCTACGTAGGCCTCGACATTCTTTCCGAGTTGCGGGCCCAAGGCGATGTGCATCAGCCGCTGAAAGGTTGCTCCCGCGTTGCGCAGCCCGAACGGCATGCATGTATAGTAGTATACCCCGCACTGGGTCAAGAAGGCGGTCTTCTCGACGTCTTCTACCGCCATCTTGATCTGGTGATACCCGGAGAAGGCGTCCAGGAAGCATAGCAGGTCGCACTCCGCAGTGGAATCGATGATCTGATCGATGCGGGGGAGCGGAAACGGATCTTGCGGGCATGCCTTGTTAAGGTTGGTGAAGTCGACACACATGCGCTCATTCCCCCCTTTCTTGGGCACAACAGCAGGGTTGGCCAACCAATCCGGGTATCGGACCTCGCGAATGACCCCAGCGGCTTCTAGCTTGCGGGTCTCTTGAACAATGAAGGCCTGCTTTTCCACGAACTGCCGCCTGGCCTTCTACTTCACGGGGCGCACATTTGGGCACACGTTGAGGTGATGTTCGATGACACTCCTGGGGATCCCCGCCAGCTGGTCGGGCTCCCAAGCAAATACCTTCTTGTTTGCGTGCAAGAACTTGACCAAGGCCCCCTCCTGCTCAGGCTCAAGGTTGGCGCCTATGGTGAAAGTGGCACTGGAGGACCCGTCCTCGTTGATGGGTATCTACTTGGTCTCTGCCTTGTCCTGGGTGAACAACTGTTTCTTCTTGGCGGGCGCAGCCCCCTTGGGCTCAGGGGTCTCCGCGTTGACGGGTCGTGCCGACGCCGCTGTCTTGAAGGCGAGCTCGAGTACTCGCAGGGCGTCCCCAGTGTCCCCGCGCATGGTGAGGGTACCGTTGCTCCCGGGCATCTTCATGAGGTTGCACGCCGGGTGCGTGGCAGCCATGAACTGGGCCAGTGCCGGGTAGCCGAGGATGGCGTTGTAAGGGAGGCCGACGGGGGCGATGTCGAAGTCGACCGTCTCAGTGCGGAAGTTGTCGTAGGTGCCGAAGGTTACCGGGAGCCGGATCTGTCCCAGGGAGTCGGATGATTCGCCTCCAACGCCCGAGAAAGATCGGCTGGGTCGCAGCCGCTCCTGAGGTATGCAGAAGAGGTTGAAAGTCTCGACAGAAAGCACGCTGAGGCCCGCGCCGCCATCGACGAGGGTTCTGGTGACGGCCACCTGGCAGATGGTGGGGGTGCACAACAAGGGGAGCGCGCCTGAGCCGGCCGGGTTGGTGGGGTGGTCCTTCGAGCTGAAGGTCGGATCGGCCTCGCGTGCCGCCCGGTCCGGGGGAGCCCCCTGCCGTGCGGAAGTGGTGCTAACCCAGCGGGCAAAAGGCTTGACGTGGCGACTTGTGGGCGGCGCCTGCGAGCCGCCCAGGAGGGCCGCAACGACCGGAGGCGTCGGTGCCGCGGTGCAGTTACTCTGTCGCGTAGACGGATGCTGGGGTGGTGCTTGCATCTTGTTTCCCGCCGAGCCGGTGGCAGTGTTGACGGCGGGTGGCGGGGGGCGACGAGAACGCCCACCAGCGAGGGCCGCCGGGGCGGCGCGAGCCCGACTGGCGCCGCACATGGATGCGGCGGCCGGAGGAGGGCGAAGCGGTGGAGGACGGATTCCAGCGCACCCCTACCTGGCGCGCCAAATGTCGGATTCCGGGTTCCAGCAGGCCCTTAAGGTTCGAACACTGGGGTGCGCGCGGAAATCACGCCCTCTACCTCCCCGTCTCACAAAGATCTAAGCTACTAAAGAACTGCACAAGGGACAAAAGATTTATACTGGTTCGGGCCACCATTGTGGTGTAATACCCTACTCCAGTGTGTGGTGGATGGATTGCCTCCTGGGGCTGGTGATGATGGACAGTACAAGGAAGAACAGCCTCACGAGGGTCTGTTCTTGGCTGGGGTGATGAACTGCTGGGAGGAGTTCAGTCACCTTCTCTCTCTCTCTCTCTCTCCCTTACTCTCTCTCTATTTGCTAGTCAGATCCACACGCCGCGCCCTTTGCTATGTGGGTGGCCGTCCCTATTTATAGGGGCCCTGGTCCTCTTCCCAAATACTGAGCGGGAAGGGAGCCAACAATGGCGGGCTAATTTGAAGGGGGATAGCAAGTACTCTTATCCTGACTAAAGTTGGTCTTCGCCTGTGAAAGACTCTGCGGTGACGCCGTGCTGGGCTCCATGGTGACCTCCGTCTCGTAGTCCGCCTGGTCCTAGTCTTGTTGCACCGAAATGGCAACCTTTGCCTGATGCCTCGGTACTCTGCGGCTGCGCTTGCCCCCTTTGCACCAAAGAGGAAAGAAGGATGCTGCGCGCGCTGGCGCCCGCCTGGCACCCTCGATCGTCATGGCTTGCGTCATGGGCACCTCGCGAGGTACCCCGCCTTGATATCTCTGTCTCCTTGTGAGTCAACCTGAGGAGGCTGCGCCTGAGGATGCGCCGTGTCGTCCGCCTCGCGAGGCTTGGCCCCTCGCGAGGGTCTTGAGTCTTGTGTTGATGAAGATGGGCCATGTTGGGCCTCCTTTGAGCCACGCCGCAGGCCGCAGGCAGGCAAGTCTGGGGACCCCCGTTCCCGGAACACCAACAGAGTGAAGTATGTTGGCGGGGTCACCCTCAAGAACTCTCTAGTTCTTCTTCTTAGGGATCCACACCATCTTGATTGGAATCCTTGGAGTTGTAGTCGTACTTGATAAAGTGGAACTTGATGTAGTCTTGGGAACCCACTTAACCAAGGCCTTAGGTGCTTCTTCAAATGCATCAATCTCCTCTTGAAGCTTGTCCTTGCCTTTCAGCTTGTGGTCTTGTGGTGGAAGATCATCTTGAGCTTGTGTCCCTTGGAAAGAAGTAGGATCATACTTCTCTTGTTGAGGAACAAACTTCGTCTTGGGGTATTGATATTCTTCCCACTCAACTCCATTGGCATTGAACTTTCGTTCAAAACCAACACCTTGATTCTTCCGGTGTCTTCCTTACTTGTGTACAATTTCCTCAAATTGCTTACTTCCGGCAAGGCTCTTGTAAACACATTTCTCTATAATTCCCTTCAATAAGCTATTTTCTTGCTCAAGTGTAACTTGGCTAAGAGGATCATTAGTGGAATCAGGAGAACTACTAGATGCAACAACATTGTATATAGCATCATTGTTGTTACTACTAGAAGAAGAATCTTTCTTGTTCTTGTTGCTAGATTTAACTTGTGGCATGTAAGTAGACAAGAGTAAACGCTTGGCAATGTAAGAAGAACTTTTCTTGCGAAGATCATCATTGATTGCTTTTAAGAACTCATGCTCTTGTGCAAGGTTGAGCTTTTCAAAACGTAGTTTCTCATGAGTCTTCAAAAGTTCTCGATGATCTTCCAAGATAGTTTCATGAGCTAACTTAAGAGTGTTTAGTTCTTTAGTTAGACGCTCAATGTCCTTCTTATCATTGTCATTCGTTTTATCTTGATTAGCATGATTAGTAGCAAGTTCATCATAGTTTTCATAACTAGAGTTGTCAACAAGTAAATCATCATCACCATCAAATCATCTTCATCACTATTGAAATCAACATACTCGAGGTGTGAGACCTTTGGGCCTTTAGCCATGAAGCATCTTCCAATCCCTTCATTTGGTGACTCAAATATGTCGTAGGAGTTGGTTGACACAAGTGCTAGACCGGCAACACCTTCATCTTGAGTATATTCGGAGTCAGAGTGATAACTTCTCTTGGAGTGATCGTCCGAGTTGGAGCCGGATATCCATTCACCAACATGAGCTTGATGTCTTCGTTTTGTGTAGCTCTTCGATGACTTGTCCTTCCTTCCCGAATCCTTGCTTCTCTGTGATGTTCTTCGTTCATAACGGTCATCTCTACTCCTTCTCTCTCTTGGTGGTGATTCTTCTCTTATACTCCTTCTTTTAGGACAATCTTCTCTTCTTTTGTAGGGAGCCGTACACTCATTGGAATAGTGTCCGGGTCTTCCACAATTGTAGCAATTTCACTCATGACTAGAAGATCTTTTGTCATTGTAGGACCTTGACTTGGAACTTCTTTCCTTGCTTCTACTCTTGTAAAACTTGTTGAAGTTCTTCACCATTAGGCTCAATTATTCTTTGAAGGTTTGTTTCTCACTTGATGATGTGGGAGCATCACATGAGGCTTTGTAAGCACCACTTTACTTGTTGTGAAGCTCTTCCTTATCCTTGAGTGACATCTCATGAGCAACAATTCTTCCAATGACTTCCGTTGGCTTAAGATCTTTGTAATTGGGCATCATTTAGATCAATGTGCACACGGTAGCATATTTTCAATCCAAGGCTCTTAGGATCTTCTTGATGATGAATCTATCGGTCATCTCTTCACTTCCTAAGCTGGCAATCTCATTTGTGATGAGAGCAAGCCTAGAGTGCATTTTAGCAACACCTTCACCATCCTTCATTTTGAACTTGTCAAGTTGACTTTGAAGCACATCCAATTTAGATTCCTTGACGGAGTCGGTACCTTCGTGCATATCAATCAAAGTATCCCAAATTTCCTTTGCATTCTCAAGATGGCTGATTTTGTTGAATTCTTCGGGGCACAATCCGTTAAAGAGAATATCACAAGCTTGAGCATTGTATTGCAGCATCTTCAACTCTTTTGCGCTAGCTTCACGGTTCGGTTCTCTCCCATCAAAGAATTCATCTTGCAAGCCAATACCCACAATAGCCCAAACAGCGGGGTTATGTCCAAGAATATGCATTTTCATCTTATGCTTCCAACTAGCAAAATTTGTACCATCAAAGTAAGGACCTCTGCGGTGGTAATTTCCCTCACTAGATTCCATACTCTCCTAGGTTGTGAAACCAAGGCTATGATCACCAAAAACTATGGAAATCAAAGGCAAATGGATACCAATGCTCTGATACCACTTGTAGGATCGGAAGTATGTCTAGAGGGGGTGATTAGACTACTTGACCAATTAAAAATCTAGCCGTTTCCCAATTTTAAGTCTTAGAAGATTTTAGCAACTTAGCACAATTCAAGTACTCAGCCTACACATGCAATTCTAAGAGTATAGCAGCGGAATGTAAAACAATTGCATATGAAGGTAAAGGGATGAGTTTGGAGGGAGCAAACGCAATATAGACACAGAGATTGTTGGCGTGGTTTCGATAGGTGGTGCTATCATACATCCACATTGATGGAGACTTCAACCCACGAAGGATAATGGTTGCGTGAGCCACGGAGGGCTCCACCCACGAAGGGTCCACGAAGAAGCAACCTTGTCTATCCCACCATGGCCATTGCCCACGAAGGACTTGCCTCACTAGGGTAGATCTTCACGAAGTAGGCGATCTCCTTGCCCGTACAAACTCCTTGGTTCAACTCCACAATCTTGACGGAGGCTCCCAAGTGACACCTAACCAATCTAGGAGACACCACTCTCCAAAAGGTAATAGATGGTGTGTTGATGATGAACTCCTTGCTCTTGTGCTTCAAATGATAGTCTTCCCAACGCTCAACTCTCTCTCATAGGATTGGATTTGGTAGAAAGATGATTTGAGTGGAAAGCAACTTGGGGAAGGCTAGAGATCAAGATTTATGTGGTTGGAATGGAATATCTTGACCTCAACACAAGTGTAGGTGGTTCTCTCTCGGAAAATGTATGTTGGAAGTGTAGGCATATTCTGGTGGCTCTCTCCATGAATGAAGAGTGGGTGGAGGGGTATATATAGCCTCCACACAAAATCTAACCGTTACACACAAATCACCAAACTCGATGGGACTGAATCATAAAACTCGGTCATAACGATTTAGTTCAAAATGTGAACATTAGGATTTTCGGTGGGACCAACATGTCAACTCGGTTGGAACGATTCCATTGGGATTAGGGCATAACGTAATCTCGGTGAGACCGATTACACAAACTCAGTGGGACCGATTTTGGTAATAGGCAAACAGAGAGTTGGTCAGGCAAACTCGGTGGGACCGATTCGCTCATTTTGGTTAGACCAATACGTTACGAAGGGGAAACAGAGAGTTTGCATTGCAATCTCGTGGGACCGATCGCTCATCTCGGTTAGACCGAAACGTTACAAAGGGAAACAGAGAGTTTGCAATCCCATCTCGGTGAGACCGAGATCCCTATCGGTGAGAGCGAAGTGACTAGGGTTTCTGGCAGTGGCTATGTCAAGTGAACTCGGTGGCGCCGGATAGAAGATTTCGGTGGGGCCGAGTTTGACTTTTGGTTTGGGACATATGTGTATATGATAAAGTAGTTGATGGTTTTTGGCGCATATCACTAAGCATTTTGAGAAAGTAACTCATTAAGCAACACCTCATCCCATTTTAATAGTATTGGCTTTTCCTATGGACTCAATGTGATCTTGGATCACTAAAAGTAACATGTAGAGTCTTGTGCTTTGAGCTTGAGCCAATCTTTTGTCCTTAGCATTTTGAGGGGTCCACTTTCTAATCCATTCCATGCCAATCATTGAGCTTTCCTGAAACATTTATATTGAAATAGCATTATCTCAATGAGCTATATGTTGTTAGGAATTACCAAAACCACCCAGGGATAGTTGCACTTTCAGCGAGTCAATCAAATCCTTGAAGACATGCTTGGAGCTTGTGTCATATCTTTCGGTATGAAGTGGGAAGATTGTCTCCCATATGTCGAGTTCTCCTACAACAACAGCTTCCAAGCAAGTTCGAGCAAGGCCCCATTTGAAATTCTTTATGGCAGAAAGTGCCGTACTCCTCTTAATTGGTCTGAGACTGGCGAACGCCAACTTCTTGGCAACGACTTGATCATAGAAGCTGAAGAAATGTGTAAAGTCATCCGTGAAAATCTCAAAGCCGCGCAATCGCACCAGACGAGTTACTACGATAGCAAGCACCGCGACTTAGCTTTCGAGATCGGAGACCATGTCTACCTCCACATCTCTCCAATGAAAGGCACTCGATGCTTCGGTATCAAAGGGAACCTTGCCCCGAGATACGTGGGTCCTTTCAAGATCATTGGCAAAAGAGGCGACCTCGCCTATCAACTCGAGCTTCCGTCCAACTTCACAAATGTGCACGATGTGTTTCACGTGTCACAGCTTCGCAAGTGCTTCAAGACGCCTGAGCGCACTATCAACTTCGAAGAGATTGATCTCCAAGAAGATTTCTCTTATCATGAGCATCCCATTGCCATTCTTGAAGAAAACGGGCGCAAAACTCGCAACAAGTCGATCAAATTCCTGAAAGTTAAGTGGTCTCACCATTCCGACCGACAAGCCACCTAGGAGCGCGAGGATCACCTCCGTTCCAAATATTCGGAGTTCTTTCAGTCCTAGATCTCGGGTCGAGATCCTCTTGTAGTGGTGGAGATTTGTAACGCCCCGGATGTAATTTTCCATAATTGTAACTCCAACTCTTGCCATTTCCGGCTATGTGATATGTTATTTCCTCTGTGGCTGGGTTTTGTCCTCGTTTTGCATTTTGTTCATTTCATGCATTTCATCTCATGTCATCATGTGCATCTTGTTTGCATTCGTGTTCGTCTCATGCATTCGGTCTTTTTCCCCGTTGTCCGTTTCAGAACCCGACACTCACACATGCACCCGTTGCACCCCTCTAATCTTGTTCTGTGAACAGGAGAAAAACATTCTTGGAATGGGTCGAGATTTGTCCAGTGGCCTTGGTACATCACCGGTAGGCCACCTGTCAAATTTCGTTCCATTTGGAGGTCGTTTGATGCCCTGATGGTTAACCGGGTAACCGCAAAAGCCCCTCTCTCTTTGCAGCCCAGCACCCCACCAAAACAGCCCACTAGCCCATCTAAACCCCATCCATGCTCTCCATAGTTGGATCACGATCATGTGGGTGAAAACGGCACCTCATTTGGACTCTCCTAGCTCCCCCTACCTATACATATGTCCCTCTCCCCCGAAATTGCGGACGAAACCCTAACCCTCATCCCCTCGCGCCGCCAGACTTGTCCGCCGGACAAGTCGCCCCAGCCAACCGGGAGACGCCATCTCGCCTTCACCGCCGCCCGAGCAAATCATGTTGCGCCACCTGTCCTCACGCGACTCCCCCGTCGCCGCGGCCCACCGGGCCCGGGCGTTTCCCGCCCAGGCCCGCGCCGCCGCTAGAGCCCCGCTGCTCCCCGCCGCCGCTCCGCTTCGCGCGCCACCGCATGCTGCCGTAGCGCCTCCACCTTCCTGCGCCCGCGCCGGACCCCGCCACATTCGCGCCATCGCCGGTGACCAGCTCCGCTACCGGGCGCCCTCGTCCACCGTCGCCAGGCCCATCGCCGGCCACCAACAGTGCCGGATCTGGGGCCCCCAGGCCCGGATCTGCCTCGCCCCCCTCGCCTGCGTCCTCTCCCGTGAACTCCGACCACCGTGTCCCGCTACTCTGGCGAGATCCACTACCGCATCGGTTTTCGTGCCCGGGTCAACCCTAGATCCGAAGGTATTTTTTTGTCTAAGTCATGAATCCCTCACATTATGTGCTCACCTTTAACATGTCATATCACCATGCTCGTAGCTCCATTTTACGTGCATGATATATCAAAATGTTCGTCTCGTGATGCTCTTCATGCTAGTGGCATTTGTATGCATGTTACTGTCCATTGCTGACATGATACAATTGGCCTTCCTCTTCAGATTTATTTAGAACTTCAAGTGTTCTGTCCATATTGATGCCCTAACCTTCGTTGCAAAAGTGCTATATGATGTTGCCTGGTGGAATTCATCATAACTTGTTGATTTGTCATTTTCTTTGCATTTTGCGTGTCCATCCTATGAGCATCATGTCTACATGTTTTTGGAGCATCTCCATGCCATCTTCACAGTGGTGCAAGCCTTGTATTTTTATGAGCTCTTTGGTGACTAGCACAAGCATGCAAAGTAGGCTATATGATGTTGCTGATTTCAGACGCAGTAATTTTGCTAAGTCATTTCCTGTTACAATATGTTGCCATGTAAACTTGTTGCCACAAGTAGATCCATGCATATTTTTATGAACTTCGGTAAGGATGGTTTGAAGCTATGGTTGTGCTAGCCTCTGGTTGCAATTATGGAGTAGTGTAGCTTGTCATTATCACGCTCTACTTTTGCTAAATATTGTTGCTGGCATATAGTTAACATGAAGTTCATTTTTTCCATGTGTTTTGCTAGTGATCCATGCACCCTATGAACTTTCTCTTGCCATGTTTAGCTTCATAAATGTGTCTACTTACTCTTGGTTACGTTGTGTTGCCATGTAATGTTTTGTGGTGAGTGGCATGAGCTTGCAAAGTTGCTATCATAAATTTGTTTCTGCCATGCTCTGTTTTTCCTCTAAGCCTGAAACTGATCATATCACTTGCCATGTTTGCATGGGTGCTACCTCATTTTCTGTGCATCTTTGGATAAAGTTCAGTAAGGGCGTTTTGTTCTTTGCCTTTAGTACTAGCATGCCATGCCTTTGTTTGCCATGATATGCTCATGTAGTATGTTTTTTGCTAGCTCTAAACATTGCTACCTGATGCTTTTTATGACATATTTAGTATTTTCACAAAGTCTATGAAGCCGTTATCTTTTGCATCTTTGCAATGCTGTTTTAGGCTTGTTCTAGTGAGTTCTAGCAGGAGCTCAGTGTTCATGATTTGTAGAGCTTCATATGTACTTCACTGCGATGTGCTTTGTTGCTATGTTGGAGTGATGTAGCATAGTTTCATGATGCATTTTAAGTGCTATGATGTTGTTAAGTGTAGTTTTGCATCGTTCTTGTTTTGCTCGCCATTTGCAAACCGTGCATCCGTTTTCGGTGATCCTTATATCGATTTCGACCGAAACCACCCCATCTTTCCAGCGGCACGCTTGGTTTGCCAAGTTGATGCCTTGATCATCTTTCCCCTACCGGAGTACCCATATGCATTGCTCATCATATCTTGCATTCCATGTCATGTCTTGCATCATGTTGCTTGTGCATTGCACCATGTTTGATTGTTGTTACGTTGATTGTGTTCTTGCTTTGGGTAGAGCCGGGAGACGAGTTCGTGAACGAGGAACTGTTGAGTACGTTGACGAGGAGCAAGCTTTCGACAACTCTAAGAACTTTGCAGGCAAGATGACCATTACCCCCGATATCACTTCTATCTTTGCTTGCTTGTTGTTCGTTCTATCGCTATGTCGCGCTACCTACCACTTGTTTATCATGCCTCCCATATTGCCATGTCAAGCCTCTAACCCACCTTCCTAGCAAACCGTTGTTTGGCTAAGTTACTGCTTTTGCTCAGCCCCTCTTATAGCGTTGCTAGTTGCAAGTGCCTTGCAGGTTGTTCCACGTTGGAACATGGATATGTTGGGATATCACATTATCTCTTATTTAATTAATGCATCTATACACTTGCTAAAGGGAGGAAGGCTAGGCCTTTTGCTTGGTGTTTTGTTCCACTTGCCGCCTTAGTTTCTGTCATACCGGTGTTATGTTCCTTGATTTTGCGTCCCTAACACGGTGAGGGTTTATGGGCCCCTCTTGATAGTTTGCTTTGAATAAAATTCCTCCAGCAAGGCCCAACCTTGGTTTTACCATGTGCCTAATAACAGCTAAAACTTGCATAGGGACTTTCAGGGCCCCCGTGGACTTCATCAACCCCCCCTCCCCGGGTCAGTGCTCCACATGAGTGTTGGTCCAAACTAGAGCACCGTGCGGGACCGTCCCTTGGCAACTTGGGTTATGTTGGTACCTATACGCTTATCTCATCCGATGTACCTTGAGAACAAGATCGCGCTACTCCTATCAGCCTAGGTCGGTGCATCAGGAGGTCTTGCTAGACTACTTTTACCATTGTCGAAATATCTTGTGCATCGGGATTCCGAGTCTGGTCAGAGGGTCTCGCGACAGAGGATTGTCTCCGCGGATCGTGAGCTTGTCATGGGATAAGTTGGGACACCCCTACAGGGTTTAAACTTTCGAGAGCCGTGCCCGCGGTTATGTGGTAGATGGGAATTTTGTTAATATCCGGTTGTAGAGAACTTGACACTTGACTTAATTAAAAGACACCAACCGCATGTGTAACCGTGACGGTCTCTTTCCGATGAGGTTCGGGAAGTGAACACGGTGGGGGTATGTTTGGACGTAAGTAGTTCAGGATCACTTCTTGATCACTTCTAGTATTCGACCGTTGCGTAGGTTCTCATCTTACTCTTGTACTCGTAAGTTAGCCAACCTATTTTTCTTAGCGCTTGCTGCAGGTCCACCTCATAACCATATCCTACCTTAAGCTTAAATAGACTTGATCTCACGGGTTTTGAGATTGCCGAGTCCTCATGACTCGCAGATACTACCAAAACAATTGCAGGTGCCGATGATACCGATGCAGGTGATGCAACCGAGCTCAAGTGGGAGTTTAACGAGGACCTTGGTCGTTACTATGTGTCTTTTCCTGATGATCAGTAGTGGTGCCTAGTTGGGACTATCGGGAATTAGCATTTGGTTTACCTTCTTTTCATTTGGATTCATCCGTAGTCGGACTATGTGTGTACTCTAAATGATGTATGAATTATTTGAATATTGTGTGACGTGGCGATTGTAAGCCAACTATTTATCCCTTCCTTGTTCATTACATGGGGTTGTGTGAAGATGGCCCTTCTTGCGACAAAACCAACAAGCGGTTATGCCTCTAAGTCGTGCCTCGACACGTGGGAGATATAGCCGCATCTTGGGCGTTACACTCCATGCCAATCACCTCATGATCACGGAACTCTCCCGTGATCTCAAGGTGGATGGCAAGCCCATGAAGGACATCCTCTTCACCTTCAATGAACAAATCAACTTCCTCAAAAGCCAGATCTATGACCTCCAGAACCAAGTCTTTGAATATGAAGAGAGGTGTAAACGTATGAGTTTTGCTGCTAGTTGCAGGACCCGTGAGACTCACTCTTCCTCTTATGATGGTGGACCACTGCCATGGAAATCTGAGAACAAGGCTTCTTCTTCTTCATCACAACCACCATCTCCTTCACCACCAAAGGAGAACTGAGTATCAGGTTTGGGCACTCCCCTTGGCTTCCGCCAAGCTTGGGGGAGGTGCCCCAGTATCGTATCATCCCACTATATTTTTGCTTTTACTTATCTTAGATCAATCTTTCGCTTTAGACGAAATAAAGTTAGTTCGATCCTTTCCTATTTGTGAGTTTGCTTAGTGATCTATCATTGTAATCGTGTGCAAGTTATATAATAAAGTTTAGTTTGAGTTTTTGCTATCTTTACTTTCGTGTTGCAAATAAAGAAAACAAATAAGAAAGAAAGAAAATGAGCAAGGAAGTAAATAAATAAAATGATATAAATCAATAATATTACATACTAATCCTATGGTAGGTGATAGCACCACATAAGGAAAAGTATAAGTAAGAAAATTTTATTAGAGATTGACAAACATAGCATTAGCCAATGATGCAACTCATGAAAGAATTAATAAGGGAATAGAAGATTCACATATAGATATACTATCCTAGAAATCTTTTGTGATTGTGAGCCCTCATCAAAATATTATATGCCAAAATTGTTGACGTTGGACAAGGAAGACAACTTAATGGTTTATGTTTGTTTATATTCACATAGAAGTCATATTGTCATAGATCCTTCAACATGTGGTGCTTGCCCCCTGTCTTTGCTAGCCAAAAATTCCGCACTAAGTAGAGATACTACTTGTCCATCCAAAAACCCTTAAACCCAAATCTTTTTCAAGTGTCCACCATACCTACCTAGGGATTGAGCAAGATCCCTCAAGTAAGTTGTCATCGGTGCAAAAAGGCAATAAAAACTGCTTCTAAATATGTGAGATCATTTAGTGTAAGAGAAAATTGAGCGTTGTACGAACTTGTATGACAAAGAATAAAAGCGACAGACTACATAATAAAGGTTGTCATCTTAAGGGGCAATACAACATGACATTCTCTTGCACTAAGGGATTGAGCATGCAAACAAATAAGCACATGGCAACCTCTGCTTCCCTCTGCGAACGGCCTATCTTTTACTTTTATGCAAAGAGTCAAAGTTTTCCCTCTATTCTTTTTAATTTTCTCTTTTGGCAAGCATCATGTGGTGAGGAAATATCTAGGCACATATGTCCAGTTGAATATAGATAGCATGAGTTATTATTGTTGACATCACCCTTGAGGTGAGTATGTTGGGTGGCAAAACTATAAGCCCCAATCTTTCTATGTGTCCGGTTGAGACGTTCTGCTCATGGGTACGAGCTGAGTGTTAGCAATCATAGAAGACTATATGATGGTTGACTATGTGGACTTTCTTAAAGGGCTCCGACACGTGACTCTTCCTGAAAAGATGATGAATTATAGTTGCAAAGTTGACTGAGAACATAGTTTGTCGGTTTCTAATAGAGTTTTTGCTTATACCTCGATTGTGTGATGACCTGTTACTTATTCACAGGAAGTATATGATGCAAGATTTGTGATAAAAGTCCTAAGTTTAATTTTGTTGCTGTTATAATAATCAACATGATGCTTCTATGTCCGTATTTTGTTTTTATCGACACCTTTCTCTCAAAGCATGTGGGCATGTTTTTCGATTTCGGTTTTTGCTTGAGGACAAGCGAGGTCTAAGATTGGGGGAGTTGATACGTCCATTTTGCATTATGTTTTCTTACTGTTATTTATAATGTTTTTATCCATAATTATGCTTTTTGGAGTAATACTAATGCCTTTTCTCTCATAATTTGCAAGGAACACACAAAGAGGGAGAACCCCGGCAGCTGGCAATTTGGACCTGGAAAAGCTACGTCGGGCCACCTATTCTGTACAACTCCAAATAAGCTGAAACTTCACGGAGATTTTTTATGGATTATTTAAGAAATATGGGAGCCAATAAACACCAGAGGGGGCCACCATGTGGGCACAACCCACCTAGGCGCACATCTTTTGGTATATAAGTCATTTTGACATAGAAAAATATAACCAGAAGGCTTTTGGGATGGAGCGCCGCCACCTCGAGGTGGAACTTGGGCAGGAGGACTTTTGCCCTCCGGCGGAGCAATTCCGCCAGGGGAACTTCCCTCCCGGAGGGGGAAATCATCGTCGTCATCATCACCAACAACTCTCCCATCTTGGGGAGGGCAATCTCCATCAACATATTCAACAACACAATCTCATCTCAAACCCTAGTTCATCTCTTGTGTTCAATCTTGTTACCGGAACTATAGGTTGGTGCTTGTGGGTGACTAGTAGTGTTGATTACATCTTGTAGTTGATTACTATATGGTTTATTTGGTGGAATATTATATGTTCAGATCCATTATGCTATTTAATACCCCTCTGATCATGAGCATGTTTATTATTTCTGAGTAGTTACTTTTTCCTTGAGGTCACAGGAGAAATCATGTTGCAAGTAATCATGTGAACTTGATATGTGTTTGATATTTTGATAGTATGTATGTTGTTATTCCCTTAGTGGTGTCATGTGAACGTCGACTACATGACACTTCACCATATTTGGGCCTAAGAGAATGCATTGTGGAGTAGCAATTGGATGGTGGGTTGCGAGAGTGACAAAAACTTAAACCCCAGTTTATGTGTTGTTCCGTAAGGGACCGATTGGATCCTAAAGTTTAATGCTATGGTTAGAATTTATTCTTAATACTTTTCTCGTAGTTGCGGATGCTTGCGGGGGGGTTAATCATAAGTAGGAGGTTTGTTCAAGCAAGAAGCACTAAGCACTGGTCCACCCACATATCAAATCATCAAACTAGCGAACACAAATCAAACCAAAATGATGAAAGTGACTAGATGAAATTCCCATGTGCCCTCAAGAACGCTTTGCTTATCATAAGAGACCATTTTGGCATGTCCTTTGCCTCAAAAGGATTGGGCTACCTTGTTGCATGCTTGTTAGTTTTATCGTTACTTGCTCGTTACAAATTATCTTGCTATCAAACTACTCGCTACTTACAATTTCAGCACTTGCAGAAATTACCTTATTAAAAACTACTTGTCATTTCCTTCTGCTCCTCGTTGGGTTCGACACTCTTACTTATCGAAAAGAGCTAAAATTGATCCCCTATACTTGTGGGTCATCAGCCTCGGGTCAAGGTGTGTGATTTGTTCGTTGCTGGTTCCTCCATTTGTTTCTTCACTTCTCATTGGTTCGCCGAACTCTGTATCCTCCTCCCTTGCTAAAACACCGAAGTTGGAATGGGTGGAACATCCATCGAACTAACCCTCAAGGCCTCCACGACAGCTCATTGCTCATGCTACACGCCTGCAAACAGTAGCATCAAGCAGTGGCTGAGCTTTATGGGGCCAAGGGAGGCATTCCCCACCCCCTCCCCCCACTCTAGATAAAAACTCTTAAGTGTACCTCAAATTATTAGATTTGAATATCAAAAAAATTAGAGTTCATGCGTAACTCATATTCTTCGCCTCCTTAACTTTGGTTGCCCCCCTCCATCGGAAATCTCCATCAAACTCCGCCACTGACATTGAGGCGTGGCTTGTCGTCAGCGGGATATTGGCGGCCCCGGGGTAGGGTCATATCTTACAATCAGAAATCAGAGTCATGAGGGTTGCGCGCCAGAGGACTGAAGATGCCGCTCAGTACATGCCGCAGACGATTCATGAAGGTTACGTCTAAGATCGAGTGTGTTAGACGTTGTCTTGCCTTTGCTACTTTGATGCCCTGTTCAAGAATTCATCCAATTAACCAGTTAACTTGCCGATTAATCCCTACTCGTAGGGTCACCGAGTAGCCGATAAACTGAAAAATTGTCCGATTAATTGATTAGATGGCCGATTAACTTGCCGATTCGCCGATTAATCCCCTACTCGCCAGCCAACCGAGCAGCTACCAGTTAACGATTTCCTCAACAATGCTTTGATGTTGTCCTAGGTTGTGTTTCTCTGAGCGTGTACCGATCTAATAAAGAATTGTGTGAAATGGTGGCATTTACAAACACCATACTTGTGCATCCTTCCCCACTACCCCCCTCCCCCCCCCCCCCCTCGTTGAATTCTACTTTACACCCTTTTGAGAATCACTGTAGCATGTAAATTGTCAGAACTCACCAAGTGAGCGATTTCTAAACAGACCATTGAATAGTTTTTTGGCTGCTCCTGGTAGTAAGAACCTAATTATTAATACCATTGAAGACAAAGTCTTTCCTCCTCCCAAGAAAAGTCTTCCTCCTCCTCCCATCGGTGCCATCGTCGATCCGCCCCGCATCCAATGGCTTTTGGGCTGTGGAGGTGCGGAGGATCTCGGCTCCCCGCCGGCGGGATGGAACCCATTCTTGTTTTTGCTAGGTTGAACATCCTGGTTGGGGCTGCATTGCGGTGGCGATGTCCCTCGGTAGAAATAATGTCTTCCACGTCCTATCCCCGTCTCGATGGTGCTAATAGCGTTGTTGGAGGATGTGTGGAGGAGTGTCTTCGTTGGATCTCATGGGATTTGATCGATGCTGGTCTTCGGTGGATCTATTTGGATCCAATTATTGTTCGTCTTCGTTTGTGTGGTTTCAGGTCTGATCTTTCCTATCTACAACTCTTGACGATGGTTGCTGCTCTGGTGCGCTGCTGCCTTGGGGCCATAGCACAATGAATTCCCGACTGTCTACTACAACAATGTTTGCCCAGCTCCGGTGATGGAGGGGCGATGACGATGGTGCGTCTTTGACTCACTCCAGTGCTTGTTGTCGTTGTCGGCGTTCTGGGAACGGGGGTCCCCAGACTTGCCTGCCTGCGGCCTGCGGTGTGGCTCAAAGGAGGCCCAACATGGCCCATCTTCATCAACACAAGACTCAAGACCCTCGCGAGGGGCCAAGCCTCGCGAGGCGGACGACACGGCGCATCCTCAGGCGCAGCCTCCTCAGGCTGGCTCGCGAGGAGACGGAGATATCAAGGCGGGGTACCTCGCGAGGTGCCCCTAACGCAAGCCATGACGATCGAGGGTGCCAGGCGGGCGCCAGCGCGCGTAGTGTCCTTCTTTCCTCTTTGGTGCAAAGGGGGCAAGCGCAGCCGCGGAGTACCGAGGCATCAGGCAAAGGTTGCCATTTCGGTGCAACGAGACCAGGACCAAGCGGACTACGAGACGGAGGTCACCATGGAGCCCAGCACGGCGTCACCGCAGAGTCTTTCGCAGGCGAAGACCAACTTTAGTCAGGATAAGAGTACTTGCTGTCCCCTTCAAATTAGCCCGCCATTGTTGGCTCCCTTCCCGCTCGATATTTGGGAAGAGGACCAGGGCCCCTATAAATAGGACCGGCCACCCACGTAGCAAGGGGTTCGGTTCGGCGGGTGGATCCGGCTAGCAAGCAGAGAGAGTAAGTAAGAGAGAGAGAGAGAAGGCGATTGAACTCCTCCCAGTAGTTCGTCGCCCTAGCCAAGAACAGACCCTCGCGAGGCTGTTCTTCCTTGTATTGTTCACCATCATCAGCCCCAAGTGGCAATCCACCCACCACACACTGGAGTAGGGTATTACACCACAATGGTGGCCCGAACCAGTAAAAATCTTGTGTCCCTTGTGCAGTTCCTTTAGTAGTTTAGATCTTTGTGAGACGGGGAGGTAGAGGGCGTGATTTCCGCGCGCACCCCAGTGTTCGAACCTTAAGGGTCTGCCGGAACCCGTGAATCCGACATTTGGCGCGCCTGGTAGGGGTGCGCCAGAATCTGTCCTCCACCACTCCGTTCTCCTCCGACCGTCGCGTCCATGTCCGACGCTCGTCGGGGCCGCGCCGAGCGCCGGGCCGCCATTGCTTCTCGCGTCGCCCAGACGGCCCTCGTCGGTGGGCGTCCTCGTCGTTCCCCGTCGGCCGCCGTCAACGCCGCCACTGGCCCGGCGGGGGGCGAGCAGCAAGCGTCGTCTCAGCATCCGTCCGTGCGCCAAGACGGCCGCACCGCTACTCCATCACTCGCACCAGCCGGCTCTTCGTCCCGCATGCTCCGCGCACCCTTGGAGGCTCGAGCTGCTCTCCTTGCGGCAAACGAGCTCCTGCGCTACCGCCCCGTCGACGACGTCTACGAAGAGTGGATCGACCGCGTCGCCGAGCTTGTCCGCGCCGCAGGGAGCTCTTCCGCGCCGTCCGTTCCTCTGCGCCACACTCCGCCCCGCGTGGGTAACGAAGCTCCAGAGGCGCACCAGCCGCCTCCCCACCAAGAAGATGCCATGGCTCCAAGGCGCTTGGCCCCTGGGCGGAACCCGCTCCGTCAGGCACCAGCACAACAAGAACGGAGCTACCAAGAAGTCCCTCGCCCGCAAGGGGCTGCCAGGGCGGTCCCTGCTCCGGCACGCCGCAACCCTGCTCTAGCTCCGGTGCGCCAAGACCCCGCCCAGCTCCTAGTTGCAGCGTGTGGGAACCCTCAAGACCAAGCTCTCCACCAGCCGAAGCCTTTCGTGGCCACCGCGGGCTGCCGCGCCTACACCACCGAGCTGCGTAGTGTCGCGTGGCCCGGCAAGTTCAAGCCTGACCTGCCTCCTCGCTACGACGGCACGACTGATCATGCAGAGTTCCTCCAGCTCTATGAGCTGGGCATCGAGGCAGCCAGCGGGGATGAAAAGGTCATGGCGAACTGGTTCCCCATGGCGCTCAAGGAAGGAGCTCGAACCTGGCTCCTGAATCTGGCTCCAGGCACGATCTCCTCCTGGGACCAGATGCGCGCCCGCTTCATCGCCAACTTCCAAGGTACTCGCGACCGGCCACCCGCCGTGAGCGACATGCGCCACATCAAGCAACAACCCGGAAAGACCCTGCAAAAATACATCCAGCGCTTCAACAGCACGCGCCTCAAGATCCCCAAGGTGTCCGAGGAGGCCATCATCTCGGCCTTCTCCGACGGCATGCGCGACGTCAAGATGAAGGAGGAGTTGGCGATGCACGAAGACCTCTGCACCTCCCTGGAGCTGTTCAACTTGGCGAACAAGTGCGCCAGGGCTGAGGAGGGACGTCTCTCCCTCCTCGAGCTGCCTGCCACGGACCAAGAAGAGAAGAAGCCCAAGGCCAAGGACGTGAAGTGCAAGGGGGCTGCCGTACTCGCCGCGGAACCAGACACCAAGCGGGGCAAGGATCTGCCCGAATCCTCCAGGGGCAGCCGGTACTGTGTGTACCATGACCTCCACACCCACAACACCAACGAATGTCAAGAACTCCGCGCCGTGCGAGAGGGAAGGATCGGCCGTCGCCCTGACCGTGCTGACTGGGGCTACGGCCGAGGAGGAGGAAGAAACCCAGGACGCTGGGAAGATCACGGCCCGCGCTAGGGGTGGCGCGACCAGCCTCGCGAGGACCGCTGGCAGGACCTGCCTCGTGAGGGAGACTGGAGAGATCAGCCTCGTGAGGATCGCCCTCATGGCAACGCAGGCCTACCTCCGCTGCCGCCTCAGCCAAGGAGGAACGAAGACCGCCATCAAGACGAGGGAGCTGGGGGCTTCCAGGAGCCGCGCGCAATTGCCTGCATCCTGGGAGGGGCTCAAGCCCCAGCCTCTCAACGTATCTTCAAGCAGTTCGCCCGCGAAGTGAATGCAGTTCTCCCCAAGCCCGAAGTGACGCGCCCCCTCAGGTGGTCGGCGTGCCCCATCACGTTCAGCTCAGCAGACCAGCTCAAGTGCGCGGCCACGGCAGGAGTCCTCCCGATGCTTTGCTCCCCAGTCATCAGCAACGTGCTGGTCACCAAGACCCTCATCGATGGTGGGGCAGGGCTCAACGTCCTATCCGTGGAAACATTCAACAATCTCCAAGTTCCCTATGACCAGCTTCAGCCGACCAAGCCTTTCTCCGGAATCACCGACTGTTCCACAGTCCCGATCGGGTAGGTCCGCCTCCCTGTCACCTTCGGGGCCCGCAGCAACTACCGCACCGAGCTCATCGACTTCGACGTCGCCCACATCCGCCTGCCGTACAACGCCATCCTCGGGTACCCAGCGCTGGCCAAGTTCATGGCCGTGACTCACCACGGCTACAACGTCCTCAAGATGCCAGGAAGTGGCGGCGTCATCATGGTGCCCTATGAAGAGAAGGATGCAGTGTGTTCCCTGGAGCGGGCCTATCAGGCCGCGTCGCTAGAAGACCCAGATCGCGGAAGCAGGAGGCTTCCTGAGACCACCCCCAAGAAGAAGAAGACATCGTCAGGTTCGGCCCCTCAGGAGGCAGGCCCCTCAGGGCCCGTGTCTGCCCAGGGGGACCCCCCATCCATCACATAGGAAAGCGCGCCCGGCGCCCTCCTCAGGCAGGGCTCGGGGGCTCTCACCTGGAGGGCCACCGACCTAGCCAGGGTCACGAGGGAGGCGCTTGGGCACCATGTGGAAGCGTGCTTCCCAGCACGTTTCCCCCGAGAAGTAGCTAGGCAAGGAAGGTCAGACCAGCAGGAGTTCGTTAACAAGGCCATTCAAGAACTACAGGAGACAAGGATCATGAGAGGTTGCCGCCTACCAGCTGTGGCCCCACATCCAGGCGAGGATGGTGGGCTGCGCGTCTGCGTCGACGTACCAGGGCTCAATCAGATCGCCGCGACGGAGCGCCTCTGGCCCTTGCAAGTGGGGCGCTGCGAGGGTCCACCCGACAGCTATGTTCGCATGCCTTATGGGCTGCCGAGCATGGCTGCGGCGTACCAGCGCCTCATGAGGGCATCATGGAGGCTCAGGAAGACAGGCGTTCCGCGGCCTTGGCGGAGATGAAGACAGCTCGCGAGGAGCCACCGGTGCCTCCGGAGCCTCCTGAGGCCCCGGGGCCTGGGGGCTCGTGAGGATCAGCTTCCGCAGCCCACCGAGTCTTCTGCACCAACGCCACTTCGCCGACGACATTCTCAGGTGACATCTTTCAAGCTTCATTCCCAACTGGGAGCACCCTCCCAGGGTTGCATCACTCCCAGGCCGCGTGGGTCCGTCCCTGCGGCATGTATCCCCTTTTATCTTTCGGTCGTTAGTTTGCCTTGTTGGGGGCGCCCCTCGGGCTGCATCATCCCCAAGCCGCTCGGGCCAGACCCAGCGGCGTGTATCTCCCTCGCGTTTATTTCCAACTATGCTTTGCCTATCACGCTTGATTGCTTGGTGCCTGTCCGCGGCATCCTTTCTTCTCCATGTCGGCCACTTGCACGTTAAAGGGGGGGTGCCTGAGCATCGCGACTCAGGGCTCTTACTGGCTCTCCAGCCCTCACCCTCTGGCCTTGTCCATGGCATCGCGACCTGGCATACCAGCGACGGCTGAGACAAGCTCGAGGGCCGGGACCCGAGGACGTAGAGTACCCGCATCTAACCAAATTTTGCAGGGACACATCTCAAGATACGGCCCAGTGCCAGGCGCAACCCGCCTAGAGGTAGGGCCTCGTGAGTCCCGCGCTGGCTCACGGGTGCCCAGATACACCTCACCTAGCCCTACCATGCCGGCCACGTGTCAGGGCGGGGCTGTACACGCCCCGTGGGCTCCTCCCGGAGGGGAGCCCCCTCCCATGTACCAGTGGAAGCACCATGCTCTGCGCTGGCTGACGACACTGCCGAGGAGCGGCTATGCCCGTACACATACGGAAGCGCTATGCTCCACGCTGGTGATAAACAACTGGGGGCGGCCTCCGGGCCGCATTAACCTTAGGGAGCCCAGAGCTCAGTGGCTGGCCTCGTCGCAACGCCTCCCCTCGGGAGTGCCGCGCGAGGGGGCTAGGCACGGGGGCTACGACTAGGTCACACCTAGACATACGCCGCCCAGCCAGGCCCCTCGGGCCTGGATCGCCGCGCGTCTCTCCCCGAGCGGAGCCAAGGTATGAAGGCCGTTTGCGCGTCAAGGGGGACTCCTGAGCATCGCGACTTAGGGGCCTAACTGGTCCCGTAGCCCCTCACTCCTTAGTTCTGAAAGGCTATGCTGGGTGAGGTACGCGCGGGGCCGGGCTCTGCAGACGTAGAACGGTAGCCCCGCTTACATCACACCTCATCATCCGCTGTTTGCGCGTCAAGGGGGACTCCTGAGCATCGCGGCTCAGGAGCCTAACTGGCTCCGTAGCCCATCACTCCTTAGTTCCGAAAGGCTATGCTGGGTGAGGTACGCGCAGAGTCGGGCTCTGCAGACGTAGAACAGAAGATACACCTACATCGCGCCTCCCTACTTGTTGTTCGCACGCCAAGGGGGACTCCTGAGCATCGCGACTCAGGAGCCTAACTTGTCACGTAGCCCCTCACTCCTTTGGTCCTTTCCTGGTTTCCGGACGGGGCTAATGCTGGGTGAGGCACGCGCGGGGCCGGGCTCTGCCGGCGCAGAACACAAGCGAGTAGGGAAGAAAAAGCATACAACTCAAGGAACTTAAAAGGAAATATTACAGTCCATACTGTCGTCTCAATACCAAATGCAAGTTTAAATGCCTCCCCGAGGCATGATGCATGTGCAGGAATTGAAGGAAGAACAGGGATGGGACGGAGTCACTTGTCGGCGGTGAAGCTGTGCGGAGCGGCTTCACCTCATGGAGTAGCAGGGCCGGCAGCGCCTTGCTTTGGCTTGGTGCTGAAGGCCCAGAACTTCCCCAGCAGCGCCTCCGCCCGCCCCTTCACGGCTTCGACAGCGGCGGCAGCACCGTCGCCGCTCACCGGTTCCAGCAGGCCGTCGAGGTCGACGTTGGGATCACGAAGGTAGATGTGGGCGAAGACCCGCGTCAGCGAAGTAGAAGACAAGACGCGCTCCTCGGCCTCGGCCGCGTGGCCGATGCCAAGGGCAACATCCCCAAGGGCCCTAACCAGGAAGGGAAGCAGCTTGGCGGGGCCGTCCCCGTCACCAGCTAGCGGGCTGTCCAGGCCACTCTCGTAAAGCATCTTCAGCGATGCACGGGCATCTTTCTCCATGTTCGCGAAGGCCACGCGATCCTCGGCAAGAACCCGGGCCTTAGCGTCCAGCTCGACCTTCGTCACCTCCAGCTCCTTCTTCAGCGCGCCTAGGTGGTCGCGGTGCTTCTTGAGCTTGGCCTCCCGGTCCTCGAGCGCCACCTCGCGCGCCTTCGCCCCCTTCTCCAGCTCTTGGCGCAGGCGGACCTCCTCCGCAAGTTGGCCCCGCAGGCCTTGCAGCTCGTCCTCCAACGCCTTGCAACGATCGTGGACTTCGGCCACTTCCCCCAGGGCTGCGTCACGAGCAGCCTTCGCCTCGAGGGTGGCCTCCCTCTCTTCGTCACAGGCCGTTGAGGCCTGAACCAACGCCGCCCGAATCGAAGCATCAGAACGAATCCACCCCGAAGCCAGTTCCAGGCGCCCGGCCACCAGGTGAGGGTCGGCGCCGAGAAGATACTTCCGCAGCCGGTCCAGTTCGGCGACGGCACGCTCCAAGATGTAAGAAGGAGGCGGAGAAACGTCGGTGCACCACAAGACAACAGGAGGAGCCGGGGAAGCAACGGTCAGTGGAATGGGAGGAGAAAGCAGCGGCGGCGAGGCCGCAGTGTCCTAAGGCAGAGTCCGCTGCGCCTCCACAGCCGTAGCAGCGGCGCCAGACGGGGGCGCCTCGGGAGCTGTTCGAGCCATGGGGGCTGGGCTCGCCCAGCCAGCTCAGCCAAGCCTCGCAAGGATCGACGGGCAGGAGAGGCCCGTGCGTCACGATCTCCCTCCCCTGCAGGCGAAGGCGTCGCCGCAGGTGGGGCCTCGGGGGCTCCCTTCGGCTTCTTCGCCGCAGGCGCCAGCCTATTCAAGAGAAGCAATCATCAAGCCTCGTCGGCGGAACGAGAAACAAAAGATCAAGGATCAAGCACTTACGGGTCTTCGCCGGTGAGCTCGGGCAGCCTCCGGCCCAACTTGAAGCCTGACAGCCTGCTGGAAGGGTCGACCTCAGAAGCAGAAGGCGCGTCCACGGTTCGCCCCGGAGTCAGGGCGGACCCGCGGGAGATTAGCTCGGTCCTGTCCTTCTTCGGGATCGTGGGCGAGCTCCCGCTATCCTGCGCATCATCATCATCATCATCATCATCATCATCATCGTCATCGCTCAGGCGGAGAGTACGGGACCTGCGGCGGGGGAGGGAGGCCCTCGACTCTCCATCAGTCGCCCCAGAGTCGGGCCCCTCTCCCCGCTCCTCTCCCTCCTCCTCATCGCTGGAGTCGCCGGAGGGCACATCCACCGGTCCTTCAGAAGCCACCGCGGGCACAAGCCCGTCCCCGTTAAAAACAGGCATGGACTTCACCACCCGCTTCCAGTCGTCATGAAGGAACAAGGGCTTGGGAGCATCCCTCAACCTTGCCACCTCGCCCCCGACCAGAGATTGGAGAACTGCGGTCACATCCTCTTCGTCCACAGCCTCGGGGCTCGGATGAGGCCTCCACATTGGAGGAGAGTACTGCCGGAGCGGAGCCAGCTGGTGCTCCAGGAACTCCTTCTGCAGCGACGCACCGGTCAACTTCACCGCCGCCATGTTGGCCGGCCTCAGGTCCGCGTCCATCTTCTCCAACACCAGTTTCGCGCGGGGGTCCGTGAGCTCTGCTCGGCACCAGTCGCTGGAGCTCACGGGTTGCCCCACGGGCAAGATCAGCCGAGGGTGGATGCGCCCGGCATCTGCCAAGACCCACTTGCTCCTGAAGCCCTCAATCCTCTTCCCGGGACTCGAGATGGCAATGGTGCCGCCATACGCGACGAAGCCCGCGCACGCAGAAAGAGAGCTACCGGAGACCCGCAGGGAGAAGTAGTGGCGCAGCAGGGCCACCGAAGGCTGCACCCCTACATGGGCCTCGCAGTAGTAAGCGAAGATCGCCAGAAGGAGGACAGAGTTGGGGTGGAGATGCAGAGCCTGCAAGTCGTAATGGCGGAGGACGGAGAAGAAGAACTCGGAGAAGGGAGGCACCAGGCCCGCAGCAATTGAGCTTACAAAGAGAGGATAAAAGGTGCTCCCACGGCCCTCGGGGGTGGCGGAGCCGGTCTTGAACACCTCCGTCCCGTTGACGCCCTGCGCCGTCACCATCCGGCTCAGCCGGGCAAGGCTCGCCTTGGACACATTTGGCAGGTCCAGAGCAGGGGAATACCAAGCTTTGGTCGGAGGCTGGCGAGGCGCCATGGCTTCCTAGGTCGCGCAGCTGGAGTAGATCTGAAGTTTGGAGGAAGAAAGGTGTAACGCCCCATATGTAACCTTCCCGAATTGTACTCCGACTCTTGCCGTTTCCGGCATTAAGTTATATTTAATTCTCGGGTTCGGGTCTTTGTCTCCGTGTGTTGTTTTTGTTTTCGTGCATCTCATATCATGTCATCACGTGCATTGCATTTGCATACATGTTCATCTCATGCATTCGAGCATTTTTCCCGTTGTCCGTTTTGCATTCCGGCGCTTCATTCTCCTCCGGTGGCCATTTCTAGCTTTCTTTCGTGTGTGGGGATTAAACATTTCCGGATTGGACCGAGACTTGCCATGCGGCCTTGGTTTACTACCGGTAGACCGCCTGTCAAGTTTCGGGTCATTTGGACTTCGTTTGATACTCCAACGGTTAACCGAGGGACCGAAAAGGCCTCGTGTGTGTGCAGCCCAACACCCCTCCAATTTGGCCCAAAACCCACCAAACTCTGCTCCAACGTCTCGGTCGTTCGATCACGATCGTGCGGGCGAAAACCGCACCTCATTTGGACTCTCCTAGCTCCACTTATGCCTATAAATAGACACCCCATTTTTCGGATCTCCTCCTCCCCCGAAAAACCCTAAATCATCCCCGCTCAGATCCGCGCCGCCGGACATTGTCCGCCGGTCGCCGGACATCCCGCCGCCACCAACCGGGGCGCACCACATGGCGCCCGGCCGCCTCCACTCACCGCGGCCCGCCAGGCCCGTCTCCGGCCCCCGACGCCGCGCGCCCGGGCCAGAGGCGCGCCGCCGCCCGCCGCCCTTCTCCTCCATCTCCGGCCGCCCGGGCCACCGCACCGCCATCGCCGGACCGCGCCGCTCCGGTCGCCGACTCGCCGCGCCACCCCTCCGGAGCTCGCCGGCCGCCCTCGCTGCTCGGATCCGCCGCCCCGCGGCCACCTCGTCGCCGGCCTCGCCCGGTCCCGCCCGGGGCTCGCCGTCCCCGGCCACCACCGCGCCTCGCCGGCCGCCTTCCCTCGTCGCCGGAGCAAGCCGCCACCTCGCCGGAGTTCCTCACTACTACAGTGCCCCGCGCCGCCGCTACAGTGTTTTTTTTCGCCAGATCCAGATCCAGCTACAGTGAAACCCTAGGGGGTTGACTTTTTCCCTCTCCCTTTAATTTTTCGTGCTACCTTTAACCTGCCATATCTTTGCATCCGTAGCTCCATTTTGGGCATATGATATATCAAAATCTTCGTCTCGATGAGTACATCATTTGATTCCATTGCATCATTTGCATTTGAGGTCATCTTGGTGCCCAAAATGCTGTTGGAAGGAGGCATCATGAGTTAAATTGCAGATCCGTTAGTCTTACATTGACTTTTGTCATTTTTGCCATGATTATTGTGTGCATGATATGCCTGTGCCCCTTTGGGATGAATTGTTAAGCATGTTCTCTTATTTCCAGAGGTGCCTCCCTTGCATTTTTAGGATGTGTGTGTTGCCTTGTGCAAGCTTGCAAAGTAGGGTACCTGAGTTTACTGATTTCAGGGACTTAGTGAAAATCACTAAGTCTGGGATGTTTTAGTTCACGATGCTATATGTCCAGCTTGTTTCCTAGTGATCCGTGCCTCTTTTGAGGATGATCAGTAAGAGTGGTTTGTTATGCGTGTTGTGCTTAATCCATCCATGTCTTTACTTGTTATGTTGGAGCACCCTAGGTTGACTCAATCGAGCTCAACTTTTGCATAGTTGTTGTTTTGGGCAGATCGTGAACTCTTTTGCGATTTTGCCGGAGTTATTGCTAGTGATCCATGCATGCTATGCCATTGTTCTTGCCATGTCTAGCTAGCATTTTGTGCCTTCTTAATGGATATATGCTTGCCTTGCCATGACTTGCACCGTAGTGAGAGCATCGAGCTCGTTTACATGTCTCCGTGAGTTATATTTCGGCATGTCCCAGTTTTCACCAAGTCTGAAAACTGATTGTGTTTCATCGATGTTCGTGTGCTCGGTAGAGTATTTTGTGAACCCTTTTGGCCCCAGGTCATTTTGGGTGTTTTGTTAAGCTTGTTGAGTAGCTCCATGCCATGCTCTTACTTGCCATGTTCAGGTTTTGCTTCATGTTGTTTTGCTGCTCCGAAGTGAGCATCGTGGTCTGAAATTTCAGAGTAGCGTTAATTTCGCTAAGTCTGAAATCTGTTTTGCTTATTCAGTTTTGCCATGCTTGTTTGAAGGCCTTAATGGATGGATTTGCCTATGCCTCAGTCCTGGTGATTTGTTAAGCTTCTTGAGTACATCACTTCCATGCAATTTGTTTTCATGTTTGGTGGCTGTAGCATGTTTATTTCATTGCATTTAGGAGCCTACTTGCTGTAAATCGCAGATCGGTTCGTTTAGTAAAACGCTTGCCATTTCTAAACAGTAGCTCCGATTGCCATGATCTTTATATTGTTTTCAGGGGATTTCTTCCCCTCTATCCAGTGGTACACTTGGTTTTCCAAGTTGAGGCCAGGTTCATGCATTTCCTGTCACGTCTTGCATTTTGCATCCCGCATCGCATCCCGCATAGCATATCATCTTTGCATCTTATTGGTTACCCTTGCACGTGGTTGATTGTATCCTTGTTGCTTGTTTGTGTTGTTGGGTATAGCCGGGAGACGAGTTCGCTAACGAGGAGCCCGTTGAGTTTGCTTTTGAGGATCCAGTCAACTCTGACAACTGTGCAGGCAAGATGATCACACCCTTGAAATCACTACTATCTTTGTTATGCTAGTTTGCTCGCTCTTTTGCTTTGCCAATGCTACGATGCCTACCACTTTCTTGTAAGCCTCCCAATTTCCATGATTGAGCCTCCAACCCACCTTTGTCCTAGCAACCATTGATTGGCTATGTTACCGCTTTGCTCTAGCCCCTTCTTATAGCGTTGCAAGTTGCAGGTGAAGATTGGAGCCGTTCCTTGTTGGAACATTTATTTACTTGTTGGGATATCATTATATTGCTATGTTATCTTTATTCACCTATATACTTGGTAAAGGGTGGAAGGCTCGGCCTCTCGCCTAGTGTTTTGTTCCAGTCTTGCCGCCCTAGTTTCCGTCATATCGGTGTTATGTTCCCGGATTGTTGCGTCCCTTACGCGGTTGGGCTATAATGGGAACCCCTTGATAGTTTGCCTTGATTAAAGTGTTTCCAGCAATGCCCAACATTGGTTTACCATTTGCCACCTACCCCTTTTCTTTCCCTTGGGTTTCCGGAGCCCGAGGGTCATATTATTTTAGCCCCCCCCCCCCGGGCCAGTGCTCCTCTGAGTGTTGGTCCACCCTAGAGCACCGTGCGGGGCCGTCCCTTGGCAACTTGGGTTACGTTGGCTCCCGTACGCTTAGCTTATCCGGTGTGCCCTGAGAACGAGATATGTGCAGCTCCTATCGGGATTTGTCGGCACAGCGGGTGGTGTTGCTGGACTAGTTTTGACCTGTCGAATCATCTTGTTGTACCGGGATACCGAGTCTGATCGGTGGGTCCTGGGTGGAGGTCTATTCCTTCGTTGACCGTGAGAGCTTGTTATGGGCTAAGTTGGGACCCCCCTGCAGGGATTGATCTTTCGAAAGCCGTGCCCACGGTTATGGGCAGATGGGAATTTGTTAATGTCCGGTTGTAGATAACTTGAACCTTAAATAATTAAAATGTATCAACTGAGTGTGTTGCCGTGATGGCCTCTTCTCGGCGGAGTCCGGGAAGTGGACACGGCGTTGGAGTTATGTTTGCGTAGGCTGCTCTATATAGTTTCCACTCGTGCTTTGCCTCCTCTTCTCGCTCTACTTTGCGAATAAGTTAGCCACCATATATGCTAGTCGCTTGTTGCAGCTCCACTTACATTACCCCCTTTCCTACCTATTAAGCTTAAATAGTCTTGATCGCGAGGGTGCGAGATTGCTGAGTCCTTGTGGCTCACAGATTACTATTACACCAGATGAAGGGACCGATGATACCTCTCCGGATGGCGCGCTCGAGCTGAAGTGGGAGTACGACGAGGACTCTCAGCGTTACTATGTGTCGTTTCCTGATGATCAGTAGGGATGCCTATTCGGGGTTAGATCCAAGACCTAGTCGCTTGTTGGGGGTCTTTTCTATTTTGGCGCCGTAGTCGGGCCATGAGTGATTGTATGATGGATGTTATTTATGTACTTTGATGTGACGTGGTGAGTGTAAGCCAACTATGATATTATTCCCCTTTATATTATATATGTACTTGGGTTGTGTAATGATTCCCGACTTGCGACATTGCTTTGAATGCGCCTATGTCTCTAAGTCGTGCCTCGACACGTGGGAGACATAGCCGCATCGAGGGCGTTACAAGTTGGTAATCAGAGCCTTCCCCGACCTTAGGAGCCCCCATTGCTTGATCGTTTTTAGCAGCCGAGT
Organism: Triticum monococcum; assembly: GCA_034509565.1. NCBI lineage: Eukaryota > Viridiplantae > Streptophyta > Magnoliopsida > Poales > Poaceae > Triticum > Triticum monococcum. Next base: position 75,294,038 of record CM067843.1, read on the forward strand.
TGTGTCTAGAAAAATGTTTTGAGTCCTTAGGAATTATATATCAGAGAGCTTAGGAATTCTTTTTACTTCCCAGCCTCCTCATCGCTCTGGTAAGGCATCCTGACGTAGAGTTTTGACTCTTCTCTTCTCAAATTTCACAAAAAAAAAATTAGGATCACGCGAGTATCTTAGTTTTGTTCTTATGGCTTATGATGAGAATACTGTCTTGGTGCCTCCTGTTAGGGGTTTAGTGGAAGTGTCCCGGGGAGTTGAGCACTGAGGTGTTGTCATCATAATTCTATCGTTGCAATTCTGGCATACTTGAGATATGTGCGCGACATCGAAAATCTCCTTTATGCAGTTCGTTGGTGAGATAACCTCGACGCCACCCAGTACTGGGGCGGGATTTCGGGAGTATCGCCATAACTTGTATAACGGATGCTTTTCGAAGGTTGAGATAGATGGTTTTCGAAGGTTTCTTGGTTATGTGTTGAAGGATGGATGCAGCTGGATGTAGGATTTGCTAGCTTGGGTGAGATATTATGCTTCCCCTGTATCCCCAACACCTAATTGCATAACCGGAAAGTTTCGGGAGTTTCATAGGTGGGAATTCAAGTAGCCTTAGGATTTCTTCCAACAGATGTGTGATATGAAATTGGGGTTTGACGTCTAGTGGTTCGCCTATTCACGGTCGATTTTACAGTGGCCTCGTTGTGTCTTAAAGAGTCCTTGGCTATGCTGACTCGGGGACGCTTCGTATGTCATGTGCACTGCCTTGTACATGATGGTGCTGTACGGTCGAGCCCGTGTAGGTCCTACCACGAAAACTTCGGACGAAATTTCTATCATGTGTTTGTTCCGGCTTATTCCGCAAGCCAATCCTTGTTTTTATTTCGAGTTGTGGTATTCGTTCTTCTTCGACGTCATATGTTGATTCCATCCCTCATTGATGTACCTCTTCTACCTGATTCTTCGTGGCTTCGCAATTTAGGAATATGTGACCACTTCAAGAGAAGTGCATTCGTTCATTCTGTTCGGATGTGAAGACTTTATGTTGCAATTTTCATTCCGTTGGATTCACCTTCATATTTCTCTATTTGTGTGCTAACGGTGGTCAACCTCTTCAGGATGGCTCCCGCTAAGAGCACCAGTCAGAACCAGAATCAAGATCCTCCGCCACCTCCGCCTCCTCCGGAAGCATGGCAAGCTGTGATGGCCGCTACTAATGCAAATACACAGCTGATCATGCAAATCATCCAAGAGCGGAATCAAAGCAGTCAAGCGAATCAAGGCAACAACCAGAACCAATTTGCAACTCTGAATCAGTTCCTCGCAAATGGTCCAAAGACGTTCAGCAACTGCGTTGAGGCTACCGATGCTGATGATTGGTTAGTCAATCTGGGCAAGCATTTTGAATGTAGCAACGTCAGACCTGAAGATTTCGTCAAGTTCGCGTCTTTCCAGCTCAAGGATCAGGCCGCAGAGTGGTTTCAGCAGTACCGGGATTCCAGAGGTGGACGTTTGATCACTTGGGATGATTTCCGTCGTGATTTCCGAGCTCATCACATCCCTCAAAGTGTGACTGAAAGCAAACGTGAAGAATTCCGCAATCTGAAGCAAGGCTCTTTTTCTGTCTATGACTACAACAAGTTGTTCCAGAAGCTCGCCCGTTTTGCCAAGCAGGATGTTCCTGATGAGAAGAGCATGATCTATCAGTTCAGGGGTGGTCTTCGTGAAGAAATTCAGCTCGCTCTTATCCTCTTCGAGCCGCTGAGATACGATGAGTTCTACAACATGGCACTGAAGCAAGAGGCTGCTCAGCAAAGGTGTGATGCTTCCAGGAAGCAAGTCAGAGACACTACGTCTTCTTCCTCTACTCAAGTGGCCAAGCAGCAGAAGTATTGGCTTCCTCCTCCTCCGTTCCGTCAGCCGTATCAGCAGAAGAGCAAAGGTGGCAGTGGTTCATCCCACCCACCCAACCCAGGCTTTCAGAACAAGACTTCGTCTCAAGCTTCAAGATCGAGTGCTCCGTACCACCGTCCGCTCTCAGAGGTCACATGCAACAAGTGCCAACAGAAGGGTCACTATGCCAACAAGTGTTTCAACCAGAGGCGTCTTCCTCCTCCTCCTCCTGTCAGATCGGCAAGTACAGCTGTGGTCAAGCATAATCCCAAGCACGCCAAGGTCAATATGGTGAATGCAGCTCAGGCAGAGGATTCGTCAGATGTGATCATGGGTAACTTTCCAGTTAATTCTATTCCTGCAAGAGTTCTTTTTGACACGGGTGCATCGCATTGTTTCATGTCAAGATCTTTTGTTTCCAAGCATGACTTCGTTTCAAAGATGTTGGGTAAACCTATGGGAGTGGTTTCTCCGGCCAAGTCTATGAGGGCTACGTCAATAGTCCTGGATATTTCTATCATGTTGGGTGATTTCAAGTTCTTGGCTTCTCCAATGGTCCTTGGTAATTCTGATATCGATCTTATTCTTGGGATGGACTGGCTCTCTAAACATAAGGCTCACCTCGATTGTGCAGCCAGGCAGATTCAACTGACTCATTCGTCTGAAGATGTCATTGTTTTTGCTGCTTGGGATAATACCATCCGGTTGTTCTCTCTGAATGAGAAGGGTGAATTGGATGCTATTTCGCAGATTCCGGTTGTTTGTGAGTATCAAGATGTCTTCCCAGAAGAACTCCCAGGCATGCCTCCAAACCGGCCGGTTGAATTTGTTATTGAACTTGAGCCCGGTACGGAACCTATGTGCAAACGTCCCTACAAGCTCGGCCCCGAAGAGTTGAAGGAGTTGAAGAAACAACTCGATGTTCAAGAAAGAATGGGTCTCATTCGGGCTAGTACTTCTCCGTGGGGTTGTGGTGTTCTTTTTGTGAAGAAGAAGGATGGAACAGACCGACTTTGTGTTGATTATCGTCCATTGAACAAGAAGACCATCAAGAACAAATACCCACTTCCCAACATTAATGAGCTGTTTGAACAACTCAAGGGTGCTCAAGTATTCTCCAAGCTTGACCTCCGTATGGGTTATCATCAAATTCGCATTCGTGAGCAAGATATTCCAAAGACGGCGTTCAGAACAAGCTATGGGTCATATGAATACATTGTTATGTCTTTTGGCCTCGCCAATGCTCCTCCGACGTTCTCTCGCATGATGAACTTCATCTTCAACCCCTACACCAATGACTTCGTTTTGGTCTATCTCGACGACATCCTGGTTTTCTCGAAGAACAAGGAAGATCATGCCAAACGCTTGCGTTTGGTTCTTGACAAGCTAAGGGAACATCAGTTCTATGCCAAGTTCTCCAAGTGTGAATTTTGGCTCGATGAGGTTCTTTATCTTGGTCATATTATCTCTGCCAAGGGCATTTCCGTGGATCCTGAGAAGGTGTCTGCAATCGTTAATTGGGAACCTCCTCAGAATGTGAAGCAACTCCGTAGCTTCCTCGGTCTCGTAAGTTATTGCCGAAGATTCATTGAAAACTTCTCCAACATCGCGAAGCCTCTCTCAAATCTTCTTCAGAAGCACGTCAAGTACGTTTGGTCTCCGGAGTGTGATATCGCTTTCAACGCATTGAAAGAGAAATTGATCACTGCTCCAGTTCTAACTCCGCCCGATGAAACCAAGCCGTACGAGGTCTTTTGTGATGCCTCTCTCCAAGGTCTAGGTGCTGTTCTGATGCAAGAGAAGAAAGTTGTTGCTTATACCTCTCGCCAGTTGAAGCCTAATGAGAAGAACTACCCCACTCATGATCTTGAGTTGGCGGCAGTTGTGCACGCATTGTTGACTTGGAGACATCTTCTCTTGGGAAGGAAAGTGGACATTTTCACTGATCACAAGAGTCTCAAGTACATCTTCACTCAGCCTAATCTCAACCTCAGGCAGACTCGATGGGTCGAAATGATTCAAGAGTACAATCCGAGTATCGAGTATACTCCAGGCAAGGCTAATGTGATTGCTGACGCTTTGAGGAGAAAAGCATATTGCAACAGTCTGATTCTCAAGCCTTATCAACCCGAGCTTTGTGAAGCTTTCCGCAAACTTAATCTGCAAGTTGTTCCTCAAGGTTTCCTCGCCAACCTTCAAGTTTCTCCTACCTTGGAAGACCAGATTCGCCAAGCCCAGCTTCTTGATGATATGGTGAAAAAGGTGAAGATTGGTATTGCAAAGAGTCAGTCCAAGTACAAGTGCTACCGACTTGATGACAAGGACACTCTCTTCTTCGAGGATCGAATTGTTGTGCCCAAAGGTGAACTTCGTAAAGTGATCATGAATGAGGCTCACAACTCTCTCCTCTCCATCCACCCTGGGAGCACGAAGATGTATCAAGATCTGAAGCAAACTTATTGGTGGACTCGAATGAAGCGCGAGATCGCTCAATTCGTGAATGAATGTGATGTCTGCAGAAGAGTGAAGGCAGAACACCAAAGGCCAGTAGGTCTCCTCCAACCTCTTGCCATTCCAGAATGGAAGTTTGACCACATTGAAATGGACTTCGTGACTGGGTTTCCAAAGTCCAAGTGTGACAATGATGCTATATTCGTTGTCATCGACAAGCTCACCAAAGTGGCTCATTTCCTACCTATCAAAGAGTCAATCACTGCAGCTCAATTGGCGGAGCTCTATACCTCTCGAATTGTCTCTCTACACGGTATTCCTCAAGTGATATCTTCAGACCGTGGCAGCATCTTTACCTCCAAGTTTTGGGATTCTTTTCAGAAGGCCATGGGTACCAGCATTCGCTTCAGCACTGCTTTCCACCCTCAAACAAGCGGTCAAGTTGAGCGTGTCAACCAGATTCTTGAAGATATGCTCAGGGCTTGTGTTATCTCCTTCGGCATGAAGTGGGAGGACTGCCTTCCTTATGCTGAATTCTCGTACAACAACAGTTTCCAAGCAAGTTCCGGCAAGGCCCCATTTGAAATTCTATATGGTAGGAAGTGCCGTACACCTCTCAACTGGTCTGAAACCGGTGAACGTCAGCTGCTGGGTAATGACCTAATCACAGAGGCAGAAGAAATGTGCAAGGTCATTCGTGATAACCTCAAAGCAGCCCAATCCCGCCAGAAGAGCTACTATGACAGCAAGCACCGTGATTTGGCTTTCGAGATCGGAGATTATGTCTACCTCCGCGTCTCTCCTATGAAAGGGACTCGTCGCTTCGGTATCAAAGGGAAGCTTGCCCCCAGATACGTCGGACCTTTCAAGATCGTCAGCAAGAGAGGCGACCTCGCCTATCAACTCGAGCTTCCTGCAACCTTTGCCAATGTTCATGATGTGTTCCACGTCTCGCAACTCCGAAAGTGCTTCAAGACGCCTGAGCGCACCGTCAACTTCGAGGATATTGAGCTCCAAGAAGATCTCTCCTATTGTGAGCACCCAGTTGCAATCCTTGAAGAGACTGAACGCAAAACTCGCAACAAGTCAATCAAATTTCTCAAAGTCAAGTGGTCACACCATTCCGACCGTGAAGCTACCTGGGAACGCGAGGATCACCTCCGTTCTGAGTACCCGGAGTTCTTTCAGTCCTAGATCTCGGGACAAGATCTTTTCGTAGTGGTGGAGTGTTGTAACGCCCCATATGTAACCTTCCCGAATTGTACTCTGACTCTTGCCGTTTCCGGCATTAAGTTATATTTAATTCTCGGGTTCGGGTCTTTGTCTCCGTGTGTTGTTTTTGTTTTCGTGCATCTCATATCATGTCATCACGTGCATTGCATTTGCATACATGTTCATCTCATGCATTCGAGCATTTTTCCCGTTGTCCGTTTTGCATTCCGGCGCTTCGTTCTCCTCCGGTGGCCATTTCTAGCTTTCTTTCGTGTGTGGGGATTAAACATTTCCGGATTGGACCGAGACTTGCCATGCGGCCTTGGTTTACTACCGGTAGACCGCCTGTCAAGTTTTGGGTCATTTGGACTTCGTTTGATACTCCAACGGTTAACCGAGGGACCGAAAAGACCTCGTGTGTGTGCAGCCCAACACCCCTCCAATTTGGCCCAAAACCCACCAAACTCTGCTCCAACGTCCCGGTCGTTCGATCACGATTGTGTGGGCGAAAACCGCACCTCATTTGGACTCTCCTAGCTCCACTTATGCCTATAAATAGACACCCCATTTTTCGGATCTCCTCCTCCCCCGAAAAACCCTAAATCATCCCCGCTCAGATCCGCGCCGCCGGACATTGTCCGCCGGTCGCCGGACATCCCGCCGCCACCAACCGGGGCGCGCCACGTGGCGCCCGGCCGCCTCCACTCACCGCGGCCCGCCAGGCCCATCTCCGGCCCCCGACGCCGCGCGCCCGGGCCAGAGGCGCGCCGCCGCCCGCCGCCCTTCTCCTCCATCTCCGGCCGCCCGGGCCACCGCACCGCCATCACCGGACCGCGCCGCTCCGGTCGCCGACTCGCCGCACCACCCCGCCGGAGCTCGCCGGCCGCCCTCGCCGCTCGGATCCGCCGCCCCGCGGCCACCTCGTCGCCGGCCTCGCCCGGTCCCGCCCGGGGCTCGCCGTCCCCGGCCACCACCGCGCCTCACCAGCCGCCTTCCCTCGTCGCCGGAGCAAGCCGCCACCTCGCCGGAGTTCCTCACTGCTACAGTGCCCCGCGCCGCCGCTACAGTGTTTTTTTTTCGCCAGATCCAGATCCAGCTACAGTGAAACCCTAGGGGGTTGACTTTTTCCCTCTCCCTTTAATTTTTCGTGCTATCTTTGACCTACCATATCTTTGCATCCGTAGCTCCGTTTTGGGCATACGATATATCAAAATCTTTGTCTCGACGAGTACATCATTTCATTCCATTGCATCATTTGCATTTGAGGTCATCTTGGTGCCCAAAATGCTGTTGGAAGGAGGCATCATGAGTTAAATTGCAGATCCGTTAGTCTTACATTGACTTTTGTCATTTTTGCCATGATTATTGTGTGCATGATATGCCTGTGCCCCTTTGGGATGAATTGTTAAGCATGTTGTCTTCTTTCCAGTGGTGTCTTCCTTGTATTTTTAGGATGTGTGTGTTATCTTGTGCAAGCTTGCAAAGTAGGGTACCTGAGTTTACTGATTTCAGGGACTTGGTGAAAATCACCAAGTCTGGGATGTTTTAGTTCACGATGCTACATGTCCAGCTTGTTTCCTAGTGATCCATGCCTCTTTTGAGGATGATCAGTAAGAGTGATTTGTTATGCTTGTTGTGCTTAATCCATCCATGTCTTTACTTGTTATGTTGGAGCAACCTAGGTTGACTCAATCGAGCTCAACTTTTGCATAGTTGTTGTTTTGGGCAGATCGTGAACTCTTTTGCGATTTTGCCGGAGTTATTGCTAGTGATCCATGCATGCTATGCCATTGTTCTTGCCATGTCTAGCTAGAATTTTGTGCCTTCTTAATGGATATATGCTTGCCTTGCCATGACTTGCACCGTAGTGAGAGCATCGAGCTCGTTTACATGCCTCCGTGAGTTATATTTCAGCATGTCCAGTTTTCACTAAGTCTGAAAACTGATTGTGTTTCATCGATGTTCGTGTGCTCGGTAGAGTATTTTGTGAACCCTTTTGGCCCCAGGTCATATTGGGTGCTTTGTTAAGCTTGTTGAGTAGCTCCATGCCATGCTCTTACTTGCCATATTCAGGTTTCGCTTCATGTTGTTTTTCTCCTCCGAAGTGAGCATCGTGGTCTGAAATTTCAGACTAGCGTTAATTTCGCCAAGTCTGAAATCTGTTTTGCTTATTCAGTTTTGCCATGCTTGTTTGAAGGCCTTAATGGATGAATTTGCCTATGCCTCAGTCCCGGGGATTTGTTAAGCTTCTTGAGTACATCACTGCCATGCAATTTGTTTTCATGTTTGGTGGCTGTAGCATGTTTATTTCGTTGCATTTAGGAGCCTACTTGTTGTAAATCGCAGATCGGTTCGTTTAGTAAAACGCTTGCCATTTCTAAACCGTAGCTCCGATTGCCATGATCTTTATATCGTTTTCAGGGGATTTCTTCCCCTCTATCCAGTGGCACACTTGGTTTTCCAAGTTGTGGCCAGGTTCATGCATTTCCTGTCACGTCTTGCATTTTGCATCCCGCATCGCATCCCGCATAGCATATCATCTTTGCATCTTATTGGTTGCCCTTGCACATGGTTGATTGTATCCTTGTTGCTTGTTTGTGTTGTTGGGTAGAGCCGGGAGACGAGTTCGCTAACGAGGAGCCCGTTGAGTTTGCTTTTGAGGATCCAGTCAACTCTGACAACTGTGCAGGCAAGATGATCACACCCTTGAAATCACTACTATCTTTGCTATGCTAGTTTGCTCGCTCTTTTGCCTTGCCAATGCTATGATGCCTACCACTTGCTTGTCAGCCTCCCAATTGCCATGATTGAGCCTCTAACCCACCTTTGTCCTAGCAACCATTGATTGGCTATGTTACCGCTTTGCTCTAGCCCCTTCTTATAGCGTTGCTAGTTGCAGGTGAAGATTGGAGCCATTCCTTGTTGGAACATTTATTTACTTGTTGGGATATCATTATATTGCTATGTTATCTTTATTCACCTATATACTTGGTAAAGGGTGGAAGGCTCGGCCTCTCGCCTAGTGTTTTGTTCCACTCTTGCCGCCCTAGTTTCCATCATATCGGTGTTATGTTCCCGGATTGTTGCGTCCCTTACGCGGTTGGGCTATAATGGGAACCCCTTGATAGTTCGCCTTGATTAAAGCTTTTCCAGCAATGCCCAACATTGGTTTTACCATTTTCCACCTACCCCTTTTCTTTCCCTTGGGTTTCCGGAGCCCGAGGGTCATCTTATTTTAGCCCCCCCCCCCCAGGCCAGTGCTCCTCTGAGTGTTGGTCCACCCTAGAGCACCGTGCGGGGCCGTACCTTGGCAACTTGGGTTACGTTGGCTCCCGTACGCTTAGCTTATCCGGTGTGCCCTGAGAACGAGATATGTGCAGCTCCTATCGGGATTTGTCGGCACAGCGGGTGGTGTTGCTGGACTAGTTTTGACCTGTCGAATCATCTTGTTGTACCGGGATACCGAGTCTGATCGGTGGGTCCTGGGTGGAGGTCTATTCCTTCGTTGACCGTGAGAGCTTGTTATGGGCTAAGTTGGGACCCCCCTGCAGGGATTGATCTTTCGAAAGCCGTGCCCGCGGTTATGGGCAGATGGGAATTTGTTAATGTCCGGTTGTCGATAACTTGAACCTTAAATAATTAAAATGTATCAACTGAGTGTGTTGCCATGATGGCCTCTTCTCGGCGGAGTCCGGGAAGTGGACACGGCGTTGGAGTTATGTTTGCGTAGGCTGCTCTATATAGTTTCCGCTCGTGCTTTGCCTCCTCTTCTCGCTCTACTTTGCGAATAAGTTAGCCACCACATATGCTAGTCGCTTGCTGCAGCTCCACTTACATTACCCCCTTTCCTACCTATTAAGCTTAAATAGTCTTGATCGCGAGGGTGCGAGATTGCTGAGTCCTTGTGGCTCACAGATTACTATTACACCAGATGCAGGGACCGATGATACCTCTCCGGATGGCGCGCTCAAGCTGAAGTGGGAGTACGACGAGGACTCTCAGCGTTACTATGTGTCGTTTACTGATGATCAGTAGGGATGCCTATTCGGGGTTAGATCCAGGACCTAGTCGCTTGTTGGGGGTCTTTTCTATTTTGGCGCCGTAGTCGGGCCATGAGTGATTGTATGATGGATGTTATTTATGTACTTTGATGTGACGTGGCGAGTGTAAGCCAACTATGATATTATTCCCCTTTATATTATATATGTACTTGGGTTGTGTAATGATTCCTGACTTGCGACATTGCTTTCAATGCGCCTATGTCTCTAAGTCGTGCCTCGACACGTGGGATACATAGCCGCATCGAGGGCGTTACAAAAGGGAAGGCGCAAGAAAGGGGATCTGAGCAGCGACCGAAGAGAGCAAAGGGCGAAGTCTGGGCAGATGCCGCTCCTTTACCAACCTGCGCGGTTGCTGAAGCACCCACGTCCCATCAACTGCCACGCGGCGCCCAAGGCCGCAGGCTGTTAGGGCCCGCGGCGATTCGCCCTTGCCCTTTCGCCTTTCGGCATGGCCAAGCCCATGCGCACCTTGGGCCCGGGGGCTACTGTCGGCGTTCTGGGAACGGGGGTCCCCAGACTTGCCTGCCTGCGCCCTGCGGCGTGGCTCAAAGGAGGCCCAACATGGCCCATCTTCATCAACACAAGACTCAAGACCCTCACGAGGGGCCAAGCCTCGCGAGGCGGACGACACAGCGCATCCTCAGGTGCAGCCTCCTCAGGCTGGCTCGCGAGGAGACGGAGATATCAAGGCGGGGTACCTCGCGAGGTGCCCATGACGCAAGCCATGACGATCGAGGGTGCCAGGCGGGCGCCAGCGCGCGCAGCGTCCTTCTTTCCTCTTTGGTGCAAAGGGGGCAAGCGCGGCCGTGGAGTACCGAGGCATCAGGCAAAGGTTGCCATTTCGGTGCAATGAGACCAGGACCAAGCAGACTACAAGACGGAGGTCACCATGGAGCCCAGCACGGCGTCACCGCAGAGTCTTTCGCAGGCGAAGGCCAACTTTAGTCAGGATAAGAGTACTTGTTGTCCCCCTTCAAATTAGCCTGCCATTGTTGGCTCCCTTCCCGCTCGATATTTGGGAAGAGGACCAGGGGCCCTATAAATAGGACCGGCCACCCACGTAGCAAGGGGTTCGGTTCGGCGGGTGGATCTGGCTAGCAAGCAGAGAGAGTAAGTAAGAGAGAGAGAGAGAAGGCGACTGAACTCCTCCCAGTAGCTCATCGCCCCAGCCAAGAACAGACCCTCGCGAGGCTGTTCTTCCTTGTATTGTTGGCCATCATCAGCCCCAAGAGGCAATCCACCCACCACACACTAGAGTAGGGTATTACACCACAATGGTGGCCCGAACCAGTATAAATCTTGTGTCCCTTGTGCAGTTCCTTTAGTAGTTTAGATCTTTGTGAGACGGGGAGGTAGAGGGCGTGATTTCCGCGCGCACCCTAGTGTTCGAACCTTAAGGGTCTGTCGGAACCCGTGAATCCGACAGTCGTCGCTAGGTGGTCTATAGACCTGGTTGTAATTTTTATTACCTCTTGTGTTCTCTATACTGCCATGCTTGATGAATAGATTGGAAATTTCTCTCGCAAAAAAGAATAGGTATTTAAAAGCAGAAATATAAAAAGAGCAGTCGGGTGCCACACCCCCGATATTTGAAAATAGTTTAATAATTAAGAAAAATTCAAAAAATCCTCAAATCTTTTATGAAATCAAACATGATTAAGTATTACACTCGTATAAAATGATTAAACAGAGAATGGCTTTCATTGTATCCGGGGTCAAAGAATTGCCAAAAAAAGGCCAAATACCAGTACTATTCATGCTATATTGTCGTCATAAATTTGTTTTTTGCCTTGTAGTAAACGAGAATCACTCGTTGGCCAAATTTTTTAAACAAGTATAATACCTGGTCATATTTGATTCCAAAAAAGTTCCAGGATTTTGACCTATTTTATAAATTACTAAATTATTTTTGAATATAGAGGGGTGGAGCACTTGCCGCTTCCTTCCAAAAACACTATTTTTAGGCAATTGTTTTGTTAAAAGAACTACAAACTTGATTGAGTAGGTTTTGATAGAAAAACCGACCATGTGGCTTGGCCATCAGGCTTACATGGCACGCGGTGATAGACCCACATGTCAGCAGTCTTTCCATCCCTCATACTCTCTCTCCCTCTGGCGAGGTTAACAGCAAAGACATGGCCTAGCTCTGGCACACGACAATACACCCCCTCCTTGGTCTTCTATCTGTTGGGGAACGTAGTAATTTGAAAAAAAAATCCTACGCACCAGCAAGATCATGGTGATGCATAGCAAGGAGAGCGAAGAGTATCGTCCACGTACCCTCATAGACCGTAAGCGGAAGCGTTATGAGAATGCGGTTGATGTAGTCGAACGTCTTCACGATCCGACCGATTCAAGTACGGAACGTACGGTGATACGTCTCAGTCGTATCTATAATTTTTTATTGTTCCATGCCAATATTATACAACTTTCATATACTTTTGGCAACTTTTATACTATTTTTAGGACTAACATACTGATCCAGTGCCTAGTGCCAGTTCCTGTTTGTTGCATGTTTTTTTGTTTTGCAGAAAATCCATATCAAACGGTGTCCAAACGGGATAAAAACTGATGGAGATTTTTTTGGAATATATGTGAATTTCGGGAAGTGAAATCAACCGAGACGATGCTCGAGGGGGCCATGAGGTAGGGGGCGCGCCCCTGGCCCTCGTGGCCACCCCGTAAGGCGGTTGGTGCCCTTCTTTTGCTGCAAGAAAGCTAATATCCGGATAGAGATCGTGTTAAAATTTCAGCCCAATCGGAGTTACAGATCTCTGGGGATATAAGAAACGGTGAAAGGGTAGAATCTGAGAACGCAGAAACAGAGAGAGACAGAGAGACAGCTCCAATCTCGGAGGGGCTCTCGCCCCTCCCACGTCATGGAGACCATGGACCAGAGGGGAAACCCTTCTCCCATCTAGGGAGAAGGTCAAAGGAATAAAAAGAAGAAGGGGGGCTCTCTCCCCCTCGCTTCCGATGGCGCCGGAACGCCGCCGGGGGCCATCATCATCATTCCAATCTACACCAACACCTCCGCCATCTTCACCAACATCTCCATCACCTTCCCCCACCTATCCACAGCGGTCCAATCTCCCGCAACCCGTATGCTTCATATTATTATCCAATGATGTGTTGCCATCCTATGTTGTCTGAGTACATTTTCGTTGTCCTATCGGTGATTGGTGAATTACTATGGTTGATTTAATTTGCTTTTGGTTATGTTGATTTCCTTTGGTGCCCACCATATGAGTGTGCTCATGGATCACAGCATAGGGTTAGTTGTCTGTTGATAGGACTATGTATTGGAGGGCAAGAGTGACAGAAGCTTCAACCTAGCATAGAAATTGATGCATACGGGATTGAAGGGGGACCAATATATCTTAATGCTATGGTTGGGTTTTACCTTAATGAACGTTAGTAGTTGTGGACGCTTGCTAATAGTTCCAATCATAAGTGCATAGAATTCCAAGTCGGGGATGACATGCTAGTAGTGGCCTCTCCCACATAAAACTTGCTATCGGTCTAGTAGAGTAGTCAATTGCTTAAGGACAATTTCACAACTCCTACCACCACTTTTCCACACTCGCTATACTAACTTTATTGCTTCTTTGCCTAAACAGCCCCTACTTTTTATTTACGTGCACTTTATATTCTTGCAAATCTATCCAAAAACACCTACAAAGTACTTCTTGTTTCATACTTGTTCTAGGTAAAGCGAACGTTAAATGTGCGTAGAGTTGTATCGGTGGTCGATAGAACTTGACGAATATTTGTTCTATCTTTAGCTCCTCGTTGGGTTCGACACTCTTACTTATCAAAAGAGGCTACAATTGATCCCCTATACTTGTGGGTTATCAAGACCTTTTTCTGGCGCCATTGCCGGGGAGTCATAGTGTGGGGTGAATATTCGCGTGTGTGATTGTTTGCTTTATCACTAAGTAATTTTTATTTGTTGTTCTAAGTTGTTTTCTATCTTTAGTTATGGGTAGGAAACGCAAAATACCAAAAAAAAATTAGTTGTACCTGCTACACCAATGGTTGAAGAACCACTCAAAGTCTATCACACTCCTGAAGCTTTTTACCTGGATCATCTTCGATCCCTATGTGCTCGTCCTGAAATCCCAACTAGCTTAGTTGAGGGAAAATCTTTAGATGAGCATGCTTGTTATGTGCGACGCCGCTTATCTCAAAAGGGGAACTTTTATTGGATCAAATTCATCGTTTGCAATGCTATGCTTGGAATTTATGTGAAATTTATGATTTTACTTATTCTTATGAAGACCCTAAGAAACACCTTCCCTACCAATGTAAGTTTAGTGATAATGGAATCGTATCTTCGTATGCTAAGGGTGTTTATAATTACTATGGTGTTCAACAAATTGAAGAATTTGTTGCTTTTAAGGGTGCTTATGAAATTGCTTCTTTGATTGGAAAGTATCATGTTACTTTTCACAAATCTGAAAATTTTTCCATACTTAAATATTGTTATGATAATTATGCTTCTAATGCCTATGTTAAACCATATATTGAGGACTCCTCCGTTGTACAAGAAGAGACTAATATTTTGCAGGAGCCTATGGAAGAAGAAATTGATGAAACTGTGAGCTCATTGGATGAAAAAGATGAGGAGGAGAGCGAAGAACAAAAGGAGGAAGAGCGGATTGATCACCCGTGCCCACCTTCTAATGAGAGTAACTCTTCAACTCATACATTGTTTAATTTCCCTTCATGCTTACCGAAGGATGATTGGTATGATGACTGTTATGATCCCGTTGATTCTCTTGAAATATCCCTTTTTGATGATGCTTGCTATGCGTGTGGCCAAGATGCCAATATGAATTATGCTGATGGAGATGAACTTGCTATAGTTCCTTATGTTAAACATGAAATTGTTGCTATTGCACCCACGCGTTATAGTCCTATTACCTTTTTGAATTCTCCCGACTACACTATATCGGAGAAGTTTGCACTTATTAAGGACTATATTGATGGGTTGCCTTTTACCGTTACACATGACGATTTTTATAGATATAATATGCATGTGCTTGCTGCTCCTACTTGCAATTATTATGAGATAGGAACTACATCTCCGCCTCTTTATGTTTCCAATACAAAAAAATTGCAAGAAACTGTTTATACTATGCATTGGCCTTTACTTTGTATGCATGAATTGTTCTTTTATGACATGCCGATGCATAGGAAGAGAGTTAGACTTCATCATTACATGGTATATGTTACTTTGTGCTCACTACTAAATTACAAATGATTGTCAATTAAAATTGGCTTTGATATACCTTGGGATCCAGGTGGATCCATTACTTGAACACTATATGCTTAGCTTAATGGCTTTAAAGAAAGCGCTGCCAGGGAGACAACCCGAAAGTTTTAGAGAGTCATTTATTTCTATTGTGTGCTTTTATAAAGTTCAAAAACAAAAAATAAAGAGGGGAACCCAAAACTTTTTCAAAAAGGAAAGTGAAAGTGAGAGAGACAAGCATTGTTGAAGTGGGGGAGCTCCTTGAACTTTGTTCATGCTCACGGAAACTTTGTGAATCTTGATTACAGAAACTTTTCAACAAAAATAATTATCCCCTTGTAAAATTCCATTGTATCATAAAAATAATGTGCCAAGATTTTCCTTTAGGATGTTTACAATGCTTGTTGGTTTGTACGGTGTAGGACAGAAACTTTGGCTGTAGTGCGCGATTTTATATTTTTTTACTGGAACGTCAAACGGTTCTGAAACTTTCTGCACTGTCTTTATATACAATTTTTTTATTTTTCCTAATTTTGCAGAATTTTTTTAGTACAGAGGTATGGTGAATGTTCAGATTACTACAGACTCTCCTGTTTAAGACAGATTCTGTTTTTGATGCATTGTTTGCTTGTTTTGATGAAACTATCGATTTCTATCAGTGGATTAAGCCATGGAGAAGTTATATTACAGTATATACAGTGCAAAAACAAAATATGAATTGGTTTGAAATAGTATTAGAGTAGTGATTTGCTTTATTATAATAACGGATCTTACCGAGTTTTCTGTTGAGTTTTGTGTGATTGAAGTTTTCAAGTTTTGGGAGAGATCACGATGGATGAAGGAATAAGGAGTGGCAAGAGGCTAAGCTTGGGGATGCCCGAGGCACCCCAAGGAAATATTCAAGGACTCCCAAGCAACCAAGCTTGGGGATGCCCCGGAAGGCATCCCCTCTTTCTTCTAACGATCATCGGTAATTTCACTTGGAGCTATATTTTTATTCATCACATGATATGCGTAAATCTTGGAGCGTCTTTTGCATTTAGTTTTCACTTTTATTTGATGCACCATGCTGGTATGAGATAGTCCTTGGTTTATTTATAGAATGCTTCATGTGCCTCACTTATATCATTTGAAGTTTGGATTGCCTGTTTCTCTTCACATAGAAAACCGACATTTATAGAATGCTCTTTTGCTTCACTTATATTTGTTAGAGTGTGGGCATATCTTTTGTAGAAAGAATTAAACTCTCTTGCTTCACTTATATCTATTTAGAGAGATGACAGGAATTTGTCATTCACATGGTTAGTCATAAAATCCTACATAAAACTTGTAGATCACTGAATATGATATGTTTGATTCCTTGCAATAGTTTTGCGATATAAAGATGGTGATATTAGAGTCATGCTAGTGGGTAGTTGTGGATAGTATAAATACTTGTGTTGAAGTTTGTGATTCCCGTAGCATGCACGTATGGTGAACCGTTATGTGATGAAGTCAGAGCATGATTTATTTATTGATTGTCTTCCTTATGAGTAGCGGTCGGGGACGAGCGATGGTCTTTTCCTACCAATCTATCCCCCTAGGAGCATGCGCGTAGTACTTTGTTTCGATGACTAATAGATTTTTGCAATAAGTATGTGATTTCTTTATGACTAATGTTGAGTCCATGGATTATACGCACTCTCACCCTTCCATCATTGCTAGCCTCTTCGGTACCGTGCATTGCCCTTTATCGCCTCGAGAATTGGTGCAAACTTCGCCGGTGCATCCAAACCCCGTGATATGATACGCTCTATCACACATAAGCTTCCTTATATCTTCCTCAAAATAGCCACCATACCTACCTATCATGGCATTTCCATAGCCATTCCAAGATATATTGACATGCAACTTCCATCATCATCATATATATGACTTGAGCATCTACTTTCATATTGCTTTGCATGATCGTAAGATAGCTAGCATGATATTTTCATGGCTTGTCCGTTTTTTGATGTCATTGCTACGCTAGATCATTGCACATCCTGGTACGCCGCCAAAGGCATTCATATAGAGTCATATTTTGTTCTAGTATCGAGTTGTAATATTGAGTTGTAATATTGAGTTGTAAGTAAATAAAAGTGTGATGATCATCATTATTAGAGCATTGTCCCATGTAAGGAAAGGATGATGGAAGCTATGATTCCCTCACAAGTTGGGATGAGTCTCCGGACTTTACAAATAATAAATAAAAGAGACCAAATAAGCCCACATAAAAATAAAAGAGTCCAAAGAAGCCTGCCAAAAAAACAAAAAAAACAAAAAAAATGAGAGAAAAGAGAGAAGGGACAATGTTACTATCCTTTTACCACACTTGTGCTTTAGAGTAGCACCATGTTCTTCATATAGAGAGTCTCTTGAGTTATCACTTTCATATGCTAGTGGGAATTTTCATTATAGAACTTGGCTTGTATATTCCAATGATGGGCTTCCTCAAATGCCCGAGGTCTTCATGAGCAAGCAAGTTGGATGCACACCCACTTAGTTTCAGTTTGAGCTTTCATACACTTATAGCTCTAGTGCATCCGTTGCATGGCAATCCCTACTCCTCGCATTGACATCAATTGATGGGCATATCCATAGCTCGTTGATTAGCCGCGTCGATGTGAGACTTTCTCCCTTTTTGTCTTCTCCACACAGTCTCCATCATCATATTCTATTCCACCTATAGTGCTATATCCATGGCTCACGCTCATGTATTGCATGAAAGTTGAAAAGGTTTGAGAACATCAAAAGTATGAAACAATTGCTTGGCTTGTCATCGGGGTTGTTCATGATTTGAATATTTTGTGTGGTGAAGATGGAGTATAGTCAGACCATATGATTTTGTAGGGATAACTTTCTTTGGCCATGTTATTTTGAAAAGACATGATTGCTTTATTAGTATGCTTGAAGTATTATCGTCTTAATGTCAAATGATAGACTATTGCATTGAATCACTTGTGTCTTAATATTCATGCCGTGATTAGATTACATGATCAAGATTATGCTAGGTAGCATTCCACATCAAAAATTATCTTTTTTATCATTTACCTACTCGAGGACGAGCAGGAATTAAGCTGGGGGATGTTGATACGTCTCCATCGTATCTATAATTTTTTATTGTTCCATGCCAATATTATACAACTATCATATACTTTTGGCAAATTTTTATACTATTTTTGTGACTAACATATTGATCCAGTGCCCAGTGCCAGTTCCTGTTTGTTGCATGTTTTTTGTTTCGCAGAAAATCCATATCAAATGGTGTACAAACGGGATAAAAATAGATGGAGATTTTTTTGGAATATATGTGAATTTTGGGAAGTGAAATCAACGCGAGACGATGCTCGAGGGGCCCATGAGGAAGGGGGCGCGCCCGTGACCCTCGTGGCCACCCCGTAAGGCGGTTGGTGCCCTTCTTTCGCAGCAAGAAAGCTAATGTCCGGATAGAGATCGTGTTAAAATTTCAGCCCAATCGGAGTTACAGATCTCCGGGAATATAAGAAACGGTAAAAGGGCAGAATTTGAGAACGCAGAAACAGAGAGAGACAAAGAGACAGATCCAATCTCGGAGGGGCTCTCGCCCCTCCCACGCCATGGATACCATGGACCAGTGGGGAAACCCTTCTCCCATCTACGGAGAAGGTCATGGAAGAAGAAGGAGGAGGGGGCTCTCTCCCCCTCGCTTCCAGTGGCGCCGGAACGCCGCCGGGGGCCATCGTCATCACCGTAATCTACACCAACACCTCCGCCATCTTCACCAACATCTCCATCACCTTCCCCCATATATCTACAGTGGTACACTCTCCCGCAACCCGCTGTACCCTCTACTTGAACATGGTGCTTTATGCTTCATATTATTATCCAATGATGTATTGCCATCCTATGATGTCTGAGTAGATTTTCGTTGTCCTGTCGGTGATTGGTGAACTACTATGATTGATTTAATTTGCTTGTGGTTATGTTTCTATCCTTTGGTGCCCATCATATGAGCGCACGCGTGGATCACACCATAGGGTTAGTCGTATGTTGATAGGACTATGTATTGGAGGGCAAGAGTGACAGAAGCTTCAACCTAGCATAGAAATTAATGCATACGGGATTGAAGGGGGGCCAATATATCTTAATGCTATGGTTGGGTTTTACCTTAATGAACGTTAGTAGTTTCATATGCTTGCTAATAATTCCAATCATAAGTGCATAGAATTCCAAGTCGGGGATGACATGCTAGCAGGGGCCTCTCCCACATAAAACTTGCTATCGGTCTAGTAAAGTAGTCAATTGCTTAGGGACAATTTCGCAACTCCTACCACCACTTTTCCACACTCGCTATACTAACTTTATTGCTTCTTTACCTAAACAGCCCCTACTTTTTATTTACGTGCACTTTATGTTCTTGCAAACCTATCCAAAAACACCTACAAAGTACTTCTAGTTTCATACTTGTTCTAGGTAAAGCGAACGTTAAGCGTGCGTAGAGCTGTATCAGTGGTCGATAGAACTTGAGGGAATATTTTTTTCTACCTTTAGCTCCTCATTGGGTTCGACACTCTTATTTATCGAAAGAGGCTACAATTGATCCCCTATACTTGTGGGTTATCATACGACACCTCCGAGTTCAGCACATGTTCAGCTTGATGACGTCCCACGAACTCCGATCCAGCAGAGCTTCACGGGAGAGTTCCGTCAGCATGATGGTGTGATGATGGTGATGATGTTGCTACCGACGCGGGGCTTCGCCTAAGCACCGCTACAATATGATCGAGGTGGATTATGGTGCAGGGGGCACCGCACACGGCTAAGGGATCAATGATCAACTTGTGTGTTCTAGGGTGCCCCCTAACCCCGTATATAAAGGAGAAAGGGGGAAGGCCGGCTGGCCCTCCTAGGGCGGTCCAGGAGGAGGAGTCCTCCTCCTAGTAGGAGTAGGACTCCCCTTTCCTACTCCTACTAGGAGGAGGAAAGGAAGGGGGAAGGGGAGAAGGAAGGAGAGGGAGGAAAGGAGGAAAGGGGGTCGGCCCCCTAGTCCAATTCGGTTTGGGCTACGGGGCCGTGTGCCCTGCCTCCTCTCTTCCACCACTTGGCCCATGAGGGCCAATACTTCTTCCATGTATTCCCGTAACTCCCCAGTACTCCAAAAAATACCCGAATCACTCGAAACCTTTCCGGTGTCGAATATAGTCGTCCAATATATCGATCTTTACATCTCGGCCATTTCGAGACTCCTCGTCATGTCCCCGATCTCATCCGGGACTCCGAACTACCTTCGGTACATCAAATCACATAAACTCATAATACTGATCGTCACCGAACGTTAAGCGTGCGGACCCTACGGGTTCGAGAACTATGTAGACATGACCGAGACACATCTTCAGTCAATAACCAATAGCAGAACCTAGATGTTCATATTGGCTCCTACATATTCTATGGAGATCTTTATCGGTCAAACCGCATAACAACATACATTGTTCCCTTTGTCATCGGTATGTTACTTGCCCGAGATTCGATCGTCGGTATCTCAATACCTAGTTCAATCTCGTTACCGGTAAGTCTCTTTACTCATTCCGTAATGCACTATCCCGCAACTAACTCTTTAGTTGCATTGCTTGCAAGGCTTATAGTGATGTGCATTACCGAGAGGGCCCGGAGATACCTCTCCGACAATTGGAGTGACAAATCCTAATCTCGATCTATGCCAGCTCAACAAGTACCATTGGAGACACCTGTAGAGCACCTTTATAATCACCCAGTTACGTTGTGACGTTTGGTAGCACACAAAGTGTTCCTCCGGTAATCGGGAGTTGCATAATCTCATAGTTATAGGAACATGTATAAGTCATGAAGAAAGCAATAGCAGTAAACTAAAACGATCAAGTGCTAAGCTAACGGAATGGGTCAAGTCAATCACAACATTCTCCTAATGATGTGATCTCGTTTATCAAATGACAACTCATGTACATGGTTAGGAAACATAACCATCTTTGATTAGCTAGTCAAGTAGAGGCATACTAGTGACACTCTGTTTGTCTATGTATTCACACATGTATTATGTTTCCGGTTAATACAATTCTAGCATGAATAATAAACATTTATCATGAAATAAAGAAATAAATAATAACTTTATTATTGCCTCTAGGTCATATTCCCTTCAGTCTCCCACTTGCACTAGAGTCAATAATCTAGATTATACAATAATGATTCTAACACCTATGGAGCCTTGGTGTTGATCATGTTTTGCTCGTGAGAGAGGCTTAGTCAACGGGTCTGCAACATTCAGATCCGTATGTATCTTGCAAATCTCTATGTCTCCCACCTGGACTTGATCGTGGATGGAATTGAAGCGTATCTTGATGTGTTTGGTTCTCTTGTGAAATCCGGATTCCTTTGCCAAGGCAATTGCACCAGTATTGTCACAAAAGATTTTCATTCGACCCGATGCACTAGGTATGACACCTAGATCGGATATGAACTTCTTCATCCAGACTCCTTCGTTTGCTGCTTCCGAAGCAACTATGTACTCCGCTTCACACATAGATCCCGCATCGACGCTTTGTTTAGAACTGCTCCAACTGACAGCTCCACCGTTCAATATAAACACGTATCCGGTTTGCGATTTAGAATCGTCCGGATCAGTGTCAAAGCTTGCATCGATGTAACCATTTACGATGAGCTCTTTGTCACCTCCATAAACGAGAAACATATTCGTAGTCCTTTTCAGGTATTTCAGGATGTTCTTGACCGCTGTCCAGTGATCCACTCCTGGATTACTTTGGTACCTCCCTGCTAAACTAATAGCAAGAACACATCAGGTCTGGTACACAGCATTGCATACATGATAGAGCCTATGGCTGAAGCATAGGGAACACTTTTCATTTTCTCTCTATCTTCTGCAGTGGTCGGGCATTGAGTCTTACTCAACTTCACACCTTGTAACACAGGCAAGAACCCTTTCTTAGCTTGATCCATTTTGAACTTCTTCAAAACTTTATCAAGGTATGTGCTTTGTGAAAGTCCAATTAAGCGTCTTGATCTATCTCTATAGATCTTGATGCCCAATATATAAGCAGCTTCACTGAGGTCTTTTGTTGAAAAACTCTTATTCAAGTATCCTTTTATGCTATCCAGAGATTCTATATCATTTCCAATCAACAATATGTCCTCCACATATAATATTAGAAATACTATAGAGCTCCCACTCACTTTCTTGTAAATACAGACTTCTCCAAAAGTCTGTATAAAACCATATGCTTTGATCACACTATCAAAACGTTTATTCCAACTCCGAGAGGCTTGCACCAGTCCATAAATGAATCGCTGTAGCTTGCACACTTTGTTAGCACCCTTTGGATCGATAAAACCTTCAGGTTGCATCATATACAACACTTCTTCCAGAAATCCATTCAGGAATGCAGTCTTTACATCCATTTGCTGAATTTCATAATCATAAAATGCAGCAATTGCTAACATGATTCGGACGGACTTAAGCATCGCTATGGGTGAGAAGGTATCGTCGTAGTCAACTCCTTGAACTTGTCGAAAACCTTTCGCAACAAGTCGAGCTTTGTAGACAGTAACATTACCGTCGGTGTCAGTCTTCTTCTTGAAGATCCGTTTATTCTTGATGGCTTGCCGATCATCGGGCAAGTCAACCAAAGTCCACACTTTGTTCTCATACATGGATCCCATCTCAAATTTCATGGCCTCAAGCCATTTTGCGGAATCTGGGCTCATCATCGCTTCCTCATAGTTTGTAGGTTCGTCATGGTCAAGTAACATGACCTCCAGAACAGGATTACCGTACCACTCTAGTGCGGATCTTACTCTGTTTGACCTACGAGGTTCGGTAGTAACTTGATCTAAAGTTTCATGATCATCATCATTGGCTTCCTCACTAATTGGTGTAGGTGTCACAGGAACCGGTTTATGTGATGGACTACTTTCCAATAAGGAAGCAGGTACAGTTACCTCATCAAGTTCTACTTTCCTCCCACTCACTTCTTTCGAGAGAAACTCCCTCTCTAGAAAGGATCCGTTCTTAGCAACAAATGTCTTGCCTTCGGATCTGTGATAGAAGGTGTACCCAACAGTCTCCTTTGGGTATCCTATGAAGACACATTTCTCCGATTTGGGTTCGAGCTTATCAGGTTGAAGCTTTTTCAGATAAGCATCGCAGCCCCAAACTTTAAGAAATGACAACTTTGGTTTCTTGCCAAACCATAGTTCTTAAGGCCTCGTCTCAATGGATTTAGATGGTGCCCTATTTAAAATGAATGCAGCTATCTCTAAAGCGTAACCCCAAAACGATAGCGGTAAATCAGTAACAGACATCATAGATTGCACCATATCTAGTAAAGTACGATTACGACGTTCGGACACACCATTACGCTGTGGTGTTCCGGGTGGCGTGAGTTGCAAAACTATTCCGCATTGTTTCAAATGAAGACCAAACTCATAACTCAAATATTCTCCTCCACGATCAGATTGTAGAAACTTTATTTTCTTGTTACGATGATTTTCCACTTCATTCTGAAATTCATTGAACTTTTCAAATGTTTCAGACTTATGTTTCATCAAGTAGATATACCTATATCTGCTCAAATCATTTGTGAAGGTCAGAAAATAACGATACCCGCTGCGAGCCTCAATATTCATCGGACCACATACATCAGTATGTATGATTTCCAACAAATATGTTCCTCGCTCCATAGTTCCAGAGAACGGCGTTTTAGTCATCTTGCCCATGAGGCATGGTTCGCAAGTACCAAGTGATTCATAATCAAGTAATTCCAAAAGTCCATCAGAATGGAGTTTCTTCATCTGCTTTACACCAATATGACCTAAACGGCAGTGCCACAAATAAGTTGCACTATCATTATCAACTCTGCATCTTTTGGCTTCAACATTATAAATATGTGTATCACTACTATCGAGATTCATCAAAAATAGACCACTCTTCAAGGGTGCATGACCATAAAAGATATTACTCATATAAATAGAACAACCATTATTCTCTTATTTAAATGAATAACCGTCTCGCATCAAACAAGATCCAGATATAATGTTCATGCTCAATGCTGGCACCAAATAACAATTATTCAAGTCTAAAACTAATCACGAAGGTAGATGTAGAGGTAGTGTGCCGACGTCAATCACATCGACTTTGGAACCATTAACGAGCTAGTCAAGTAGAGGCATACTAGTGACACTCTGTTTGTCTATGTATTCACACATGTATTATGTTTTCGGTTGATACAATTCTAAGCTGAATAATAAACATTTATCATGAAATAAGGAAATAAATAATAACTTTATTATTGCCTCTAGGGCATATTTCCTTCAGTATCAATTCCTAAAGGAATCTTTTTAAGGAGGGCTTAGATTAGATTTTCTTTAGCATCCCCCCCCCCCCCCCTCGGCCTTGGATCAATTCCTGAAGGAATTTTTTTAAGGAGGGCTTAGATTAGATTTTCTTTGGTATCCCCTGTTGGGGAACGTAGCATGCAATTTCAAAAAAATTCGTACGATCATGAAAGATCTATCTAGGAGATGCATAACAACGAGAAGGGGAGAGTGTGTCCACGTACCCTCGTAGTCCAAAAGCAGAAGCGTTAGGTTAACGCGGTTGATGTAGTCGAACGTCTTCACGATCCAACCGATCAAGTACCGAACGTACGGCACCTCCGAGTTCAGCACACGTTCAGCTCGATAATGTCCCTCGAACTCTTGATCCAGCAAAGTGTCGAGGGAGAGTTTCGTCAGCACGACGGCATGGTGACGGTGATGGTGATGTGATCCGCGCAGGGCTTTGCCTAAGCACTACGTGAATATGACCGGAGGAGTAAACCATGGAGGGAGACGCCACACACGGCTTGGAACAATTGGTGTGTCTGCAAAGGGTGCCCTGCCCATGTATATAAAGGAGGGAGAGGGAGGAGGTTGGCCCTAGGGGCGCGCCAAGTGGGGGAGTCCTACTAGGACTCCTAGTCCTAGTAGGATTCGACCCCCTCTTATTCCTTCTCATGGAGGGGGAAGGAGAGGGAGGAGGAGAAGGAAAGGGTGCGCCGCCCCTCCCCTAGTCCAATGCGGACTCCCATGGGGGGGTGCGTGGGCACCCCTTGTGGGCTGACTCCTCTCTCCCCTATGGCCCATAGTGGCCCATTACTTTCCCCGAGGGGTTCTGGTAACCTCCCGGTACTCCAAAAAATACCCGGAACGATCCGGAACCGTT
This sequence comes from Triticum monococcum, assembly GCA_034509565.1. Classification (NCBI taxonomy): domain Eukaryota; kingdom Viridiplantae; phylum Streptophyta; class Magnoliopsida; order Poales; family Poaceae; genus Triticum; species Triticum monococcum. The sequence goes on from CM067843.1 coordinate 75,319,149, forward strand.
CCGGTGTCCGAATGCTATCGTCCAATATATCAATCTTTACCTCTCGACCATTTCGAGACTCCTCGTCATGTCTGTGATCTTATCCGGGACTCCGAACAATCTTCGGTCACCAAAACACATAACTCATAATACATATCGTCATCGAACGTTAAGCGTGCGGACCTACGGGTTCGAGAACTATGTAGACATGACTGAGACATATATCCGATCAATAACCAACAGCGGAACCTGGATGCTCATATTGGTTCCTACATATTCTACAAAGATCTTTATCGGTCAAACTGCAATGACAACATATGTTATTCCCTTTCTCATCGGTATGTTACTTGCCCGAGATTCGATCGTTGGTATCCTCATACCTAGTTCAGTCTCGTTACCGTCAAGTCTCTTTACTCGTTCCGTAATGCATCATCCCGCAACTAACTCATTAGTCACATTGCTTGCAAGGCTTATCGTGATGTGCATTACCGAGAGGGCCCATAGATACCTCTCCGATACTCAGAGTGACAAATCATAATCTTGATCTATGCCAACCCAACAAACACCTTCGGAGACACCTTTAGAGCATCTTTATAATCACCCAGTTACGTTGTGATGCTTAATAGCACAGAAGGTGTTTCTCCGTTATTTGGGAGTTGCATAATCTCATAGTCAAAGGAATATGTATAAGTCATGAAGAAAGCAATAGCAATAAAACTTAAAGATCATTATGCTAAGCTAACAGATTGGTCTAATCCATCACATCATTCTCTAATGATGTGATCCCGTTCATCAAATGACAACACATGTCTATGGTCAGAAAACTTAACCATCTTTGATTAACGAACCAGTCAAGCAGAGGCATACTAGGAAAACTCTGTTTTGTCTATGTATTCACACATGTATCAAGTTTCCGGTTAATAAAATTCTACCATGAATAATAAACATTTATCATGATATAAAGAAATATAAATAACAACTTTATTATTGCCTATAGGGCAAATTTCCTTCATCGTGCGCCCTCGGCCTTGGATCAATTCCTAAAGGAATTTTTTAAGGAGGCCTTAGATTAGATTTTCTTTAGCATTTTCCGCCCCCTCAGGCCTTGGATCAATTCCTAAAGGAATTTTTTTAAGGAGGGCTTAGATTAGATTTTCTTTAGCATTTGCCCCCCCCCCCCCCCACCCGGGGCCTTGGATCGATTCCTAAAGGAATTTTTAAGGAGGGCTTAGATTAGATTTTCTTTAGCATTTGCCCCCCCCCCCCCGGGGCCTTCGATCAATTCCTAAAGGAATTTTGTAAGGAGGGCTTAGATTAGATTTTCTTTAGCATCCCCCCCCCCCCGGGGGGGGGGGGCTTCGATCAATTCCTAAAGGAATTTTTTGAAGGAGGGCTTAGATTAGATTTTCTTTAGCATTTGCCCCCCGGGCCTTGGATCGATTCCTAAAGGAATTTTTTGAAGGAGGGCTTAGATTAGATTTTCTTTAACATTTGCCCCCCGGGCCTTGGATCGATTCCTAAAGGAATTTTTTAAGGAGGGCTTAGATTAGATTTTCTTTAGCATCCCCCCCTCGGCCTAGGATCAATTCCTAAAGGAATTTTTTTAAGGAAGTCTTAGATTATATTTTCTTTAGCATTTCCCCCCCCCCCCCCGGGGGGGCCTTGGATCAATTCCTAAAGGAATTTTTTAAGGAGGGCTTAGATTCTATTCTCTTTAGCATTTGCCCCACTAGCCTTGGATCAATTAATAAAGAAATTTTTTTAAGGATGACTTATATTAGAATTTTTTTAGCATTTGCCCCCCCCCCCTCCCGGGCCTTGGATCAATTCCTAAAGGAATTTTTTAAGGAGGGCTTGATTAGATTTTCTTTAGAATTGCCCCCGCCCCCTACCCCCCCCCCCCCCCCGAGCCTTGGATCAATTCCTAAAGGAATTTTTTATGTAGGGATTAGATTATATTTTTTTTAGAATGCCCCCTCCCCTGAGCCTTGGATCAATTCCTAAATGAATTTTTTAAGGAGCGCTGAGATTAGATTCTCTTAGCATTCCACCCCCCCCCCCCCCCCTCGGGGGCTTGGATCGATTCCTAAAGGAATTTTTTTAAGGAGGGCTTAGATTAGATTTTCTTTAGCATTTGCCTCCCCTCGGGGGGGCCTTGGATCGGTTCCTAAAGGAATTTTTTTATGGAGGGCTTAGATTAGATTTTCTTTAGCATTTGCCCCCCCCCCCCCTCCCCCGAGCCTTGGATCGATTCCTAAAGAAAATTTTTTAAGGAGGGCTTAGATTACATTTTCTTTAGCATTTGCCTCCCCCCCCCCCAACGGGGAGGGGGGGCTTGGAACAATTCCTAAAGTATTTTTAAGGAGCGCTTAGATTAGATTTTCTTTAGCATTTGCCCCACCGGGCCTTGGATCGATTCCTAAAGGTATTTTTTAAGGAGGGCTTAGATTAGATTTTCTTTAGCATTTTCCCCCCTCCCCCGAGCCTTGGATCGATTCCTAAAGGAATTTTTTAAGGAGGGCTTAGATTAGATTTTTTTAGCATTTGCCCCCTCCCCCGAGCCTTGGATCAATTCCTAAATGAATTTTTTTAAGGAGCGCTGAGATTAGATTCTCTTAGCATTTGCCCCCCCCCCCCTCGGGGGCTTGGATCGATTCCTAAAGGAATTTTTTTAAGGAGGGCTTAGATTAGATTTTCTTTAGCATTTGCCCCCCCTCCCCCGAGCCTTGGATCGATTCCTAAAGAATTTTTTTAAGGAGGGCTTAGATTACATTTTCTTTAGCATTTGCCTCCCCCCAGCGGGGAGGGGGGGCTTGAATCAATTCCTAAAGGATTTTTAAGGAGCGCTTAGATTAGATTTTCTTTAGCATTTGCTCCACCGGGCCTTGGATCGATTCCTAAAGATATTTTTTAAGGAGGGCTTAGATTAGATTTTCTTTAGCATTTGCCCCCCTCCCTCGAGCCTTGGATCGATTCCTAAAGGAATTTTTTAAGGAGGGCTTAGATTAGATTTTTTTTTTAGCATTTGCCCCCCCCCCCTCCCGGGCCTTGGATCAATTCCTAAAGGAATTTTTTAAGGAGGGCTTTATTAGATTTTCTTTAGAATTGCCCCCACCCTCCCCGAGCCTTGGATCAATTCCTAAAGGAATTTTTTATGGAGGGATTAGATTAGATTTTCTTTAGAATCCCCCCTCCCCCGAGCCTTGGATCAATTCCTAAAGGATTTTTTTAAGAAGCGCTTAGATTAGATTCTCTTTTGCATTTGCCCCCCCCCCCCCGGGGGGGGGAGGGGGCTTGGATCGATTCATAAAGGAATTTTTTAAGGATGGCTTAGATTAGATTTTCATTAGCATTTTCCTCCCCCCCGGGGGGGCCTTGGATCGATTCCTACAGGATTTTTTTAAGAAGCGCCAAGATTAGATTTCTTTAGCATCCCTCCCCCCCACCCCGCGCGGGGCCTTGGATCGATTCCTAAATAAATTTTTTTAAGAAGGGCTTAGATTAGATTTTCTTTAGCATTTGCCCCCCTCCCCCGAGCTTTGGATCGATTCCTAAAGGAATATCTTTAAGGAGGGCTTAGATTAGATTTTCTTTAGCATTTGCCTCCCCCCCCCAGGGGGGGGGGGGCCTTGGATCGATTCCTAAAGGATTTTTTAAGGAGCGCTTAGATTAGATTTTCTTTAGCATTTGCCCCCCGGGGGGGACTTGGATTGATTCCTAAAGGAATTTTTTAAGGAGGGCTTAGATTAGATTTTCTTTAGCATTCCCCCCCCCCCTCCCCCGAGACTTTGATCGATTCCTAAAGGAATTTTTTAAGGAGGGCTTAGATTAGATTTTCTTTAGCATTTGCCTCCCCCCTAGGGGGCCTTGGATCGATTCCTAAAGGATTTTTTAAGGAGCGCTTAGATTAGATTTTCTTTAGCATTCCCCCCGCCCCTCAGCCTTGGATCAATTCCTAAAGGAATTTTTTAAGGAGGGCTTAGATTAGATTTTCTTTAGCATTCCCCCCTCAGCCTTGGATCAATTCCTCAATGAATTGTTTTAAGGAAGTCTTAGATTATATTTTCTTTAGCATTTGCCCCCCCCCCCCCGGGCCTTGGATCAATTCCTAAAGGAATTTTTTATGGAGGGCTTAGATTCTATTTTCTTTAGCATTTGCCCCACTAGCCTTGGATCAATTCCTAAAGGAATTATTTTTAAGGATGGTTTATATTAGAATTTTTTTAGCATTTGCCCCCCCCTCCCGGGCCTTGGATCGATTACTAAAGGAATTTTTAAGGAGGGCTTGATTAGATTTTCTCTAGAATTGCCCCCCCTACCCCCCCCCCCCGAGCCATGGATCAATTCCAAAAGGAATTTTTTATGTAGGTATTAGATTATATATTTTTTAGAATCCCCCCCTCCCCCAAGCCTTGGATCAATTCCTAAATGAATTTTTTAAGGAGCGCTGAGATTAGATTCTCTTTAGCATTCCCCCCCCCCCCCCCGGGGGGGGCTTGGATCGATTCCTAAAGGAATTTTTTTAAGGAGGGCTTAGATTATATTTTCTTTAGCATTTGCCTCCCCCCGGGGGGCCTTGGTGAAGGAAATATGCCCTAGAGGCAATAATAAAGTTATTATTTATTTCCTTATATCATGATAAATGTTTATTATTCATGCTAGAATTGTATTAACCGGAAACATAATACATGTGTGAATACATAAACAAACTTAGTGTCACTAGTATGCCTCTACTAGACTAGCTCGTTAATCAAAGATGGTTATGTTTCCTAACCATGAACAATGTGTTGTTATTTGATTAACGAGGTCACATCATTAGTTGAATGATCTGATTGACATGACCCGTTTCATTAGCTTAGCACCCGATCGTTTAGTATGTTGCTATTGCTTTCTTCATGACTTATACATGTTCCTATGACTATGAGATTATGCAACTCCCGTTTACCGGAGGAACACTTTGGGTGCTACCAAACGTCACAACTTAACTGGGTGATTATAAAGGAGTACCACAGGTGTCTCCAAAGGTAGATGTTGGGTCGGCGTATTTTGAGATTAGGATTTGTCACTCCAATTGTCGGAGAGGTATCTCTGGGCCCTCTCGGTAATGCACATCACATAAGCCTTGCAAGCACAGCAACTAATATGTTAGTTGTGAGATGATGTATTACAGAACGAGTAAAGAGACTTGCCGATAATGAGATTGAACTAGGTATTGGATACCGACGATCGAATCTCGGGCAAGTAACATACCGATGACAAAAGGAACAACGTATGTTGTTATGCGGTCTGACCGATAAAGATCTTCGTAGAATATGTAGGAGCCAATATGGGCATCCAGGTCCCGCTATTGGTTATTGACCGGAGACGTGTCTCGGTCATGTCTACATTGTTCTCGAACCGTAGGGTCCGCACGCTTAACGTTACGATGACAGTTATTATGAGTTTATGCATTTTGATGTACCGAAGTTAGTTTGGAGTCCCGGATGTGATCATGGACATGACGAGGAGTCTCGAAATGGTCGAGACATAAAGATTGATATATTGGATGACTATATTCGGACACCGGAAGTGTTCCGGATGATTTCGGAGAAAACCGGAGAGCCGGAGGGGTTACCGGAACCCCCCGGGGAAGTAATGGGCCTTATTGGGCCTGAGGGGAGAGAGAGGGCAGCATCCCAAGAGGTGGCGCCCCCCCCCTCCCCTCAAGGGAGTCCGAATTGGACTAGGAGGGGAGGGCGCGGCCCCCCCTTTCCCTCTCCCTCTCCCTCTCTTTCCTTCCCCCAAGTCTCCTAGTTGGACTAGGAAAGGGGAGTCCTACTCCCACTAGGAGGAGGACTCCCCCTCCCTTGGCGCGCCCCATAGGCCGGCCGGCCTCCCCCTTGCTCCTTTATATACGGGGGCAGGGGGGCACCTCTAGACACACAAGTTGATCGTTCCTTAGCCGTGTGCGGTGCCCCCGTGCCACCATATTCCACCTCGATCATATCGTTGTAGTGCTTAGGCGAAGCCCTGCGTCGGTAGAACATCAAGATCGTCACCACGCCGTCGTGCTGACGGAACTCCTCCCCGAAGCTTTGCTGGATCGGAGCCCGGGGATCGTCATCGAGCTGTACGTGTGCTAAGAACTCGGAGGTGCCGGATTAACGGTGCTTGGATCGGTCGGATCGGGAAGAAGACGTACGACTACTTCCTCTATGTTGTGTCAACGCTTCCGTTGCGATCTACAAGGGTACGTAGATCAGACTCTCCCCCTCGTTGCTATACATCACCATGATCTTGCGTGTGCGTAGGAATTTTTTTGAAATTACTACGTTCCCCAACAGTGGCATCAGAGCCTAGGTTTTATGGTTTGATGTTATTTGCATGAGTAGAACACAAGTGAGTTGTGGGCGATACAAGTCATACTGCCTACCAGCATGTCATACTTTGGTTCAGCGATATTGTTGGATGAGACGACCCGGACCAACATTACGCGTACGCTTACGCGAGACCGGTTCCCTCGACGTGCTTTGCACATAGATGGCTTGCGGGCGACTGTCTCTCCAACTTTAGTTGAACCGAGTGTGGCTACGCCCGGTCCTTGAGAAGGTTAAAACGGAGTCTATTTGACAAACTATCGTTGTGGTTTTGATGCGTAGGTGAGATTGGTTCTTGCTTAAAGCCCGTAGCAGCCACGTAAAACTTGCTACAACAAAGTAGAGGACGTCTAACTTGTTTTTGCAGGGCATGTTGTGATGTGATATGGTCAAGACATGATGCTAAATTTTATTGTATGAGATGATCATGTTTTGTAACCGAATTATCGGCAACTGGCAGGAGCCATATGGTTGTCGCTTTATTGTATGCAATGCAATCGCACTGTAATGCTTTACTTTATCACTAAGCGGTAGCGATAGTCGTGGAAGCATAAGATTGGCGAGACGACAACGATGCTACGATGGAGATCAAGGTGTCGCGCCGGTGACGATGGTGATCATGACGGTGCTTCGAAGATGGAGATCACATGCACAAGATGATGATGGCCATATCATATCACGTATACTTATTGCATGTGATGTTTATCTTTTATGCATCTTATCTTGCTTTGATTGGCGGTAGCATTATAAGATGATCTCTCACTAAATTATCAAGAAGTGTTCTCCCTGAGTATGCACCGTTGCGAAAGTTCTTCGTGCTTAGACACCACGTGATGATCGGGTGTGATAGGCTCTACGTTCAAATACAACGGGTGCAAAACAGTTGCACACGCGGAATACTCAGGTTATACTTGACGAGCCAAGCATATACAGATATGGCCTCGGAACACGGAGACCGAAAGGTCGAGCGTGAATCATATAGTAGATATGATCAACATAGTGATGTTCACCAATGAAACTACTCCATCTCACGTGATGATCGGACATGGTTTAGTTGATTTGGATCACGTGATCACTTAGAGGATTAGAGGGATGTCTATCTAAGTGGGAGTTCTTAAGTAATATGATTAACTGAACTTGAATTTATCATGAACTTAGTCCTGGTAGTATTTTGCAAATCATGTTGTAGATCAATAGCTCGCGTTGTTGCTTCCCTATGTTTATTTTGATATGTTCCTAGAGAAAAACTATGTTGAAAGATGTTAGTAGCAATGATGCGGATTAGAACCGTGATATGAGGTTTATCCTCATTGCTGCACAGAAAAATTATGTCCTTGATGCACCGCTAGGTGACAGACCTATTGCAGGAGCAGATGCAGACGTTATGAACGTTTGGCTAGCTCAATATGATGACTACTTGATAGTTTAGTGCACCATGCTTAACGGCTTAGAATCGGGACTTCAAAGACGTTTTGAACGTCATGGACCATATGAGATGTTCCATGAGTTGAAGTTAATATTTCAAGCAAATACCCGAGTTGAGAGATATGAAGTCTCTAACAAGTTCTATAGCTAAAAGATGGAGGAGAATTGCTCAACTAGTGAGCATGTGCTCAGATTGTCTGGGTACTACAATCGCTTGAATCAAGTGGGAGTTAATCTTCCAGATAAGATAGTGATTGACAGAATTCTCTAGTCACCATGACCAAGTTAGCAGAACTTCGTGATGAACTATAGTATGCAAGGGATGACGAAAACGACTCCCTAGTTTTTCATGATGATGAAATCGATGAAGGTAGAAATCAAGAAAAACATCAAGTGTTGATGGTAGACAAGACCACTAGTTTCAAGAAAAGGGCAGAGGGAAGAAGGGGAACTTCAAAAAGAACAGCAAGCAAGTTGCTGCTCAAGTGAAGAAGCCCAAGTCTAGACCTAAACCGGAGACTGAGTGCTTCTACTGCAAAGGGACTGGTCACTGGAAGCGGAACTACCCCAAGTGATTGGCAGATAAGAAGGATGGCAAGGTGAACATAAGTATATTTGATATACATGTTATTGATGTGTACTTTACTAGTGTTTATAGCAACCCCTCAGTATTTGATACTAGTTCAGTTGCTAAGATTAGTAACTCGGAACGGGAGTTGCAGAATAAACTGAGACTAGTTAAGGGTGAAGTGATGATGTGTGTTGGAAGTGGTTCCAAGATTGATATGCTCATCATCGCACACTCCCTATAAATTCGGGATTAGTGTTGAACCTAAATAAGTGTTATTTGGTGTTTACGTTGAGCATGAATATGATTTGATCATATTTATTGTAATACGGTTATTCATTTAAGTAAGAGAATAAATTGTTGTTCTGTTTACATGAATAAAACCTTATATGGTTACACACCCAATGAAAATAGTTCGTTGGATCTCGATCATAGTGATACACATAATCATAATATTGAAACCAAAAGATGCAAAGTTAATAATGATAGTGCAACTTATTTGTAGCACTGCCGTTTAGGTCATATTGGTGTAAAGCGCATGAAGAAACTCCATGCTGATGGGCTTTTGGAATCACTTGATTATGAATCAGTTGATGCTTGCGAACCATGCCTCATGGGCAAGATGACTAAGACTCTGTTCTTCGGAACAATGGAGCGAGCAACAGATTTGTTGGAAATCATACATACTGATGTATGTGGTCCGATGAATATTGAGGCTCGCGATAGGTATCATTATTTTCTGATCTTCACAGATGATTTGAGTAGATATGAGTATATCTACTTGATGAAACATAAGTCTGAAACATTTGAAAAGTTCAAAGAATTTCAGAGTAAAGTGGAGAATCATCGTAACAAGAAAATAAGGCTTCTACGATCTGATCGCGGAGACAAATATTTGAGTTACGAGTTTGGTCTTCAATTAAAACCATGTGGAATAGTTTCACAAATTCGTGCCACCCGGAACACCACAGCATAATGGTGTGTCCGAACGTCATAGCCGTACTTTATTAGATATAGTGCAAATCTATGATGTTTCTTACCGATTTACCACTATCGTTTTTGAGGTTATGCATTAAAGACAGCTGCATTCACGTTAAAAAGGGGGCACCATCTAAGTCCATTGAGACGACACAATCTGAACTGTGGTTTAGCAAGAAACCAAAGTTGTCGTTTCTTAAAGTTTGGGGTTGTGATGCTTATGTGAAAAAAGTTTCATCCTGATAAGCTCAAAACCAAATCGGAGAAATATGTCTTCATAGGATACCCAAAAGGAGACTGTTGGGTACACCTTCTATCACAGATCCTAAGGCAAGACATTCGTTGCTTATAATGGATCCTTTCTAGAGAAGGAGTTTCTCTCGAAAGAAGTGAGTGGGAGGAAAGTAGAACTTGATAAGGTAATTGTACCTTCTCCCTTATTGGAAAAAGTAGTTCATCACAGAAATCTGTTCATGTGACTACTACACCAATTAGTGAGGAAGCTAATGCTGATGATCATAAAACTTCAGATCAAGTTACTACCGAATCTCGTAGGTAAACCAGAATGAGATCCGCACCAGAGTGGTATAGTAATCCTGTTCTGGAAGTCATGTTACTAGACCATGATGAACTTGCGAACTATGAGGAAGTGATGATGAGCCCAGATTCCGCAAAATGGCTTGAGGCCATGAAATCTGAGATGGGATTCATGTATGAAAACAAAGTATGGACTTTGGTTGACTTGCCCGATGATCGGCAAGCCATAGAAAATAAATGGATCTTCAAGAGGAAGACGGACGTTGATAGTAGTGTTACTATCTACAAAGCTAGAATTGTCGCAAAAGGTTTTCGACAAGTTCAAAGTGTTGACTACGATGAGAGTTTCTCACTCATATCTATGCTTAAGTCTGTCCGAATCATGTTAGCAATTGCCGCATTTTATGAAATCTGGCAAATGGATAAACAAAACTGCATTCCTTAATGGATTTCTTAAAGAAGAGTTGTATATGATGCAACCAGTAGGTTTTGTCAATCCTAAAGGTGCTAACAAAATATGCAAGCTCCAGTGATTCATCTATGGACTGGTGCAAGCATCTCAGAGTTGGAATACACGCTTTGATAAGTTGATCAAAGCATATAGTTTTATACAGACTTGCGGTGAAGCCTGTATTTACAAGAAAGTGAGTGGGAGCACTACAACATTTCTGATAAGTATATGTGAATGACATATTGTTGATCGGAAATAATGTAGAATTATTCTGTAAAGCATAAAGGAGTGTTTGAAAGGAGTTTTTCAAAGAAAGACTTCGGTGAAGCTGCTTACATATTGAGTATCAAGATCTATAGAGATAGATCAAGACGCTTGATAAGTTTTTTCAATGAGTACATACCTTGACAAACTTTTGAAGTAGTTCAAAATGGAACAGTCAAAGAAAAAGTTTCTTGCTTGTGTTATAAGGTGTGAAGTTGAGTAAGACTCAAAGCCCGACCACGGCAGAAGATAGAAAGAGAATGAAAGTCATTCCCTATGGCTCAGTCATAGGTTCTATAAAGTATGCCATGCTGTGTACCAGATCAATTGTATACCCTACACTGATTTTGGCAAGGGAGTACAATAGTGATCTAGGAGTAGATCACTGGACAGCGGTCAAAATTATCCTTAGTGGAATAAGGATATGTTTCTCGGTTATGGAAGTGAAAAAAGGGTTCATCATAAAGGGTTACGCCGATGCAAGTTTTGACACTAATCTAGATGACTCTAAGCCTCGATCTAGATACATATTGAAAGTGGGAGCAATTAGCTAGAGTAGCTCCGTGCAGAGCATTGTTGATATAGATATTTGCAAAATACTTACGGATCTGAATATGACAGACCCGGTAACTAAAATTATCTCACAAGCAAAACATGATCACACCTTAGTACTCTTTGGGTGTTAATCACATAGCGATGTGAACTAGATTATTGACTCTAGTAAACCCTTTGGGTGTTGGTCACATATCGATGTGGACTATGGGTGTTAATCACATGGTGATGTGAACTATTGCTGTTAAATCACATGGCGATGTGAACTAGATTATTGACTCTAGTGCAAGTGGGAGACTGAAGGAAATATGCCCTAGAGGCAATAATAAAGTTATTATTTATTTCCTTATATCATGATAAATGTTTATTATTCATGCTAGAATTGTATTAACCGGAAACATAATACATGTGTGAATACATAAACAAACTTAGTGTCACTAGTATGCCTCTACTAGACTAGCTCGTTAATCAAAGATGGTTATGTTTCCTAACCATGAACAATGTGTTGTTATTTGATTAACGAGGTCACACCATTAGTTGAATGATTTGATTGACATGACCCATTTCATTAGCTTAGCACCCGATCGTTTAGTATGTTGCTATTGCTTTCTTCATGACTTATACATGTTCCTATGACTATGAGATTATGCAACCCCCTTTTACCGGAGGAACACTTTGGGTGCTACCAAACATCCCAACTTAACTGGGTGATTATAAAGGAGTACTACAGGTGTCTCCAAAGGTAGATGTTGGGTTGGCGTATTTCGAGATTAGGATTTGTCACTTCGATTGTCGGAGAGGTATCTCTGGGCCCTCTCGGTAATGCACATCACATAAGCCTTGCAAGCACAGCAACTAATATGTTAGTTGTGAGATGATGTATTACGGAACGAGTAAAGAGACTTGCCGGTAACGAGATTGAACTAGGTATTGGATACCGACGATCGAATCTCAGGCAAGTAACATACCGATGACAAAAGGAACAACGTATGTTGTTATGCGGTCTGACCGATAAAGATCTTCGTAGAATATGTAGGAGCCAATATGGGCATCCAGGTCCCGCTATTGGTTATTGACCGGAGATGTGTCTCGGTCATGTCTACATTGTTCTCGAACCGTAGGGTCCGCACGCTTAACGTTACGATGACAGTTATTATGAGTTTATGCATTTTGATGAACCGAAGTTAGTTCGGAGTCCCGGATGTGATCACGGACATGACGAGGAGTCTCGAAATGGTCGAGACATAAAGATTGATATATTGGATGACTATATTCGGACACCGGAAGTGTTCCGGATGATTTCGGAGAAAACCGGAGAGCCAGAGGGGTTACGGAACCCCCCGGGGAAGTAATGGGCCTTATTGGGCCTGAGGGGAGAGAGAGGGCAGCAGCCCAAGAGGTGGCGCGCCCCCCCTCAAGGGAGTCCGAATTGGACTAGGAGGGGAGGGCGCCCCCCCCCCCTTTCCCTCTCCCTCTTCCTCTCTTTCCTTCCCCCCAAGTCTCCTAGTTGGACTAGGAAAGGGGAGTCCTACTCCCACTAGGAGGAGGACTCCCCCTCCCTTGGCGCGCCCCATAGGCCGGCCGGCCTCCCCCTTGCTCCTTTATATACGGGGGCAGGGGGCACCTCTAGACACACAAGTTGATCGTTCCTTAGCCGTGTGCGGTGCCCTCATGCCACCATATTCCACCTCGATCATATCGTTGTAGTGCTTAGGCGAAGCCCTGCGTCGGTAGAACATCAAGATCGTCACCACGCCGTCGTGCTGACGGAACTCCTCCCCGAAGCTTTGCTGGATCGGAGCCCGGGGATCGTCATCGAGCTGTACGTGTGCTAAGAACTCGGAGGTGCCGGAGTAATGGTGCTTCGATCGGTCGGATCGGGAAGAAGACGTACGACTACTTCCTCTATGTTGTGTCAACGCTTCCGTTGCGATCTACAAGGGTACGTAGATCAGACTCTCCCCCTCGTTGCTATACATCACCATGATCTTGCGTGTGCGTAGGAAATTTTTTGAAATTACTACGTTCCCCAACACTTGGATCGGTTCCTAAAGGATTTTTTAAGGAGCGCCTAAATTAGATTTTCTTTACCATTTGCGCCCCCCCCCCCGGGGGGGGGGGCCTTGGATCGATTCCTAAAGGAATTTTTTTAAGGAGGGCTTAGATTAGATTTTCTTTAGCATTTGCCCCCCCCCTCCCCCGAGCCTTGGATCGATTCCTAAAGAAATTTTTTTAAGGAGGGCTTAGATTACATTTTCTTTAGCATTTGCCTCCCCCCCCCCCAGCGGGGAGGGGGGGCTTGGATCAATTCCTAAAGGATTTTTTAAGGAGCGCTTAGATTAGATTTTCTTTAGCATTTGCCCCACCGGGCCTTGGATCGATTCCTAAAGGTATTTTTTTAAGGAGGGCTTAGATTAGATTTTCTTTAGCATTTGCCCCCCCCCCTCGAGCCTTGGATCGATTCCTAAAGGAATTTTTTAAGGAGGGCTTAGACTAGATTTTTTTTAGCATTTGCCCCCCCCCCCCTCCCGGGCCTTGGATCAATTCCTGAAGGAATTTTTTAAGGAGGGCTTTATTAGATTTTCTTTAGAATTGCCCCCCCCCCTCCCCGAGCCTTGGATCAATTCCTAAAGGAATTTTTTATGGAGGGATTAGATTAGATTTTCTTTAGAATCCCCCCTCCCCCGAGCCTTGGATCAATTCCTAAAGGAATTTTTTAAGAAGCGCTTAGATTAGATTCTCTTTTGCATTTGCCCCCCCCCCCCGGGGGGGGGGGGCCTTGGATCGATTCATAAAGGAATTTTTTTAAGGATGGCTTAGATTAGATTTTCTTTAGCATTTTCCTCCCCCCCCCCCCCCGGGGGGGGGGGCCTTGGATCGATTCCTAAAGGATTTTTTTAAGGAGCGCCTAGATTAGATTTTCTTTAGCATCCCCCCCCCCCGCGGGGCCTTGGATCGATTCCTAAATGAATTTTTTAAGGAGGGCTTAGATAAGATTTTCTTTAGCATTTGCCCCCCTCCCCGAGCTTTGGATCGATTCCTAAAGGAATTTTTTTAAGGAGGGCTTAGATTAGATTTTCTTTAGCATTTGCCTCCCCCCCCCAGGGGGGGGCCTTGGATCGATTCCTAAAGGATTTTTTTAAGGAGCGCTTAGATTAGATTTTCTTTAGCATTTGCCCCCCCCCCCGGGGGGGGCCTTGGATTGATTCCTAAAGGAATTTTTTAAGGAGGGCTTAGATTAGATTTTCTTTAGCATTCCCCCCCCTCCCCCGATACTTGGATCGATTCCTAAAGGAATTTTTTTAAGGAGGGCTTAGATTAGATTTTCTTTAGCATTTGCCTCCCCCCCAGGGGGGCCTTGGATCGATTCCTAAAGGATTTTTTAAGGAGCGCTTAGATTAGATTATCTTTAGCATTCCCACCGCCCCTCAGCCTTGGATCAATTCCTAAAGGAATTTTTTAAGGAGGGCTTAGATTAGATTTTCTTTAGCATCCCCCCCTCGGCCTTGGATCAATTCCTAAAGGAATTTTTTTAAGGAAGTCTTAGATTATATTTTCTTTAGCATTTGCCCCCCCGGACCTTGGATCAATTCCTAAAGGAATTTTTTATGGAGGGCTTAGATTCTATTTTCTTTAGCATTTGCCCCACTAGCCTTGGTTCAATTCCTAAAGGAATTTTTTTAAGGATGGCTTATATTAGAATTTTTTTTAGCATTTGCCCCCCTCCCGGGCCTTGGATCAATTCCTAAAGGAATTTTTAAGGAGGGCTTGATTAGATTTTCTTTAGAATTGCCCCCCCCTACCCCCCCCCCCCCGAGCCTTGGATCAATTCCTAAAGGAATTTTTTATGTAGGGATTAGATTATATTTTTTTAGAATCCCCCCTCCCTCGAGCCTTGGATCAATTCCTAAATGAATTTTTTAAGGAGCGCTGAGATTAGGTTCTCTTTAGCATTTGCCCCCCCCCCCCCGGGGGGGGGGGGCTTGGATTGATTCCTGAAGGAATTTTTTTAAGGAGGGCTTAGATTAGATTTTCTTTAGCATTTGCCTCCCCCCTAGGGGGGCCTTGGATCGATCCCTAAAGGATTTTTTAAGGAGCGCTTAGATTAGATTTTCTTTAGCATTCCCCCCGCCCCTCAGCCTTGGATCAATTCCTAAAGGAATTTTTTAAGGAGGGCTTAGATTAGATTTTCTTTAGCATCCCCCCCTCAGCCTTTAGCATTTGCCTCCCCCCCAGCGGGGAGGGGGGCTTGGATCAATTCCTAAAGGATTTTTTAAGGAGCGCTTAGATTAGATTTTCTTTAGCATTTGCCCCACCAGGCCTTGGATCGATTCCTAAAGGTATTTTTTAAGGAGGGCTTAGATTAGATTTTCTTTAGCATTTGCCTCCCCCTAGGAGGGCCTTGGATCGATTCCTAAAGGATTTTTTTAAAGAGCGCCTAGATTAGATTTTCTTTAGCATCCCCCCCCCCCTCGGGGCCTTGGATCGATTCCTAAATGATTTTTTTAAGGAGGGCTTAGATTAGATTTTCTTTAGCATTTGCCCCCCTCCCCCGAGCTTTGGATCGATTCCTAAAGGAATTTTTTTAAGGAGGGCTTAGATTAGATTTTCTTTAGCATTTTCCTCCCCCAGGGGGGCCTTGGATCGATTCCTAAAGGATTTTTTTAAGGAGCGCTTAGATTAGATTTTCTTTAGCATTTCCCCCCCCCCCCCTCCCCCGGGGCCTTGGATTGATTCCTAAAGGAATTTTTTAAGGAGGGCTTAGATTAGATTTTCTTTAGCATTCCCCCCCTCCCCCGAGACTTGGATCGATTCCTAAAGGAATTTTTTAAGGAGGGCTTAGATTAGATTTTCTTTAGCATTTGCCTCCCCATCCCCCCCCCCCCAGGGGGGGCCTTGGATCGATTCCTAAAGGAATTTTTTAAGGAGGTCTTAGATTAGATTTTCTTTAGCATTTGCCCCCCCTCCCCCGAGCCTTGGATCGATTCCTAAAGGAATTTTTTTAAGGAGGGCTTAGATTAGATTTTCTTTAGCATTTGACCCCCCCACCCCCGGCCCTTGGATCGATTCCTAAAGGAATTTTTTAAGGGGGGCTTAGATTATATTTTCTTTAGCAGTTGCCCCCCTCCCCCAGCCCTTGGATCGATTCCTAAAGGAATTTTTTAAGGAGGGCTTAGATTAGATTTTTCTTGCCATTTGACCCCCCCTCCACCCCCCGCGATGATTTTCGGCTAGTCAGCCTTTTATTTTGGACACTGATAAGTGTCACACGTCAGGTGCAAGCACGAGGCAACTCCGAACGTTTTTTATGACGAATTTAGTCACGCGAGTATGACAAATTTGGTTGGCAAGCATGACAACTTCCTACTTCTGTTTATTTTTTGACAGAAACTCGCCGTGTGTCATTGAAATTTTTCATCCTTGGGTGACTAGAATTGCCGTGAAAAAATGCCAGGACAGGAGCGCCATGCACCTGACGTGTGGCACTTGTCATTTACGCCCCTTTTTGCGGGGACCAAACAGTCAACCTTATGCCAACTCCACTGTGCGACCCTATCCTGTAGGGCCCCGTCCGTTTGGGGTAAAAGGGACAAAAGAGGCGGCCCAGCGCGCGGGAGCAAACAGACTTTTGTCCGTTTTGTGTCCGCTTTCGACCCATCCTCGGCCCAAGTTTGCGCCGATTTTGGGGTGAAACGGACACCACGCGGACATGCGGGTCGTCTGCGCGTATCCTCCCCTGGCCCGCCCGTCGGTGGCACAAGGCAGGCCTTTTTCTATCCGCCCCCCTCCCTCCGTCCGACCGCACCCCCTCCACTCTTTCCCTCGATGCCGTCGCCGCCACCGTTGCCATTGCAGCCGTGCAGTTCGAACGCGAGCTCGCCCAACCCCTTCCCCTTGGTGCCGCCAAGCTACCCAACCACGGCCACCTGGTTTGTCCACCCGCCGGCTGGTTTTGGGGCGGATCCGATCGGTCTTGAGCTCGGCCGGCTGTGGGAGGCCGGGCCGCGCCATGGACTGGCCGGGTACCTCACCGGAAGGCCCTGGCAGGGCCGCAAGGACACATGCAGGCAGTGGCTCCTCCTCTAGCCGCTCGGATCTGCATCGTTGGTGGTCCGCCGGCAGATACAGGAATGGCGGTCGGTCGGGCTCGGTGCTTGCCCAAAAGCTCGTCGGCGCACCGTTGCCACTCATTAAGTGCGACCACTGCCCAAGGATGGTCGTGCGCCGCGTGTCTACAACGCCGGAACATTTCGGATGGGTGTTCATCAAGTACTTAAACGGTGGGGTATGCGCTTTTTTTAGCTTCGGTTTGTGCTCTAGATTTGACTAGTTGTGCTAACTTCAAATTTTGTTGTGTAGAATGGATGCAAGTTTTGGTATTGGGAAGAAGAGTACATCGATATATTGATAGAGCGAAATTTAGTACATGTACGTGCACTTTTAGCTAGCATAGAGGCTGTAAATGAGACAAGTGCACTTGTTGCTAAATTAGAGGCTAGACACGAGACTAGGTGTGAGGAAGCAACATCTACATCTGGCTTGAAGAAGAAAGGAGGATGCCAGATCGAGCCTCCTCCACAGATCAACAATGAGTGCATTGAGAAGGCCCTAACCCAACTCAAGGGGGCAGTTATGGAAGTTGGCTATCTTCTAAAATGTATTATTGTTGTTCTTATTTTCTTTGGCCTTGCTTTACTAGTCAAAATGTGATGATGTATTGTCATGTACCAAAAATGAATGATAAAAAAAAGGTTTTTATCATTTTTGCCACTAGTTGTATCTCATTACTCAGTTTTGCCATTAGAAATTATAACTACTCAAAAATGCCATCGATTCGTGAGATGTTTGCTCAAAAATGCCATCGTTCCGTTAGATGTTTCCTCAAAAATGCCATTAGACATCGTTATTTTCACATCAAACTCATTGACCATGTTATATGACAAAAATAAGTCTAGACCCACATGTCAGTTCTCTCTATCTCGCAATGATAAGTGTGGCCCCACTTATCAGGAGTAACCAAGCGAATAATTTTATAGAAAAATTAGAACATCATTGGGATCAAGTGGGTCACACACTTTATTGTAGTAAGATAGAAGGAGAGCTGGCATGCTGGTTCATAGGTATTTATGTCATTATAACATGGCAAAAGAGATTTGAGATCACAATAATGGTGCCCAGTGGCATTTTTGAACATGTGTCTGACAAAGTGATGGCATTTTTGAGCAGTTGAAATTCCTAGTGGCAAAACTGAGTAGTGGGACACAACCGATGGCATAAATGATAAAAACCCATTAAAAAGTTAAGGACTTGCAAAGAAAAATACGCGGACAGGATACAGACGGGATGCGTCCGCACGCTGGGCGCACGGCCACCGCATTCCAGGACACGTCCGAACACGACCCCAAATCCCTATCCAAACAGACAGAATCGGACAAAACGAACGTCAGTTTGGGGTCGCGCGGTGGAGCTGGACTTAATGTACACACAAACACAAGTTACACAATGACCAACAATACACCACCCAAGCATGCATTCACACATCTAGGCTGCCAAACGGAGAGACATGCACGCCGGCTCTTCTTTTGACGGTTTCCCTCCCTAGCTGGGTGGCCGGAAGTATCCAAGGTAGAGAAACGTTGCTAGCACACCCGCCCGTGTCAACGGCTAGAGAAGCTCGGGCTTGCCGCGCCCTTGACCTCTCTCTCAATTGTCTCCCCGGGCCATCATCACCATGCATCGATCCACAACAGTCCCTTTATCCCCTTGACATGCATGCAGATCGGCGTGCACGGGCATCTAGGATCGGAGCGGAGGGTGGGGGAGCAGCAGCAGATGCAGTTCGTGGAGTGGGGTGGTGCTGTAGTGTAGGCTGTAGCGCGTGTGTAGTGTAGATTGGTGGGGAGCCCGGCCGACCCCGCGGGACAGGGCCTCGTGATGGCCGCAACGACACTTTTTCCGTCCTTGTTTTGTCTACGCGTCCAGACCAAACGATCGAGGCAACCACGCGACCCCATATATAAGAAGAAAAGGCATGCCGAGGCGGAGGTGATCCGAGCACCACCGAGCCACGACGGATGCCGGCGCCCCACCCGGGTATGGCCAACGGCAAAACCCGCAGCCACCCACGAGCCCGTAGCCATCTCCCGCGCGCTGGGCCTAGCTAGGACTAGGGTGTGAAAGCCGAATGGGAAACGACTGCTACGTATCGCATGCTACGCCTGCACCGCGTGACCTGCGCTGCCCGCCGCGGCCTGCCCACAGGCGGGCAGCATGCACGCACACCCTACCCGTACCTCGTTGACACCACAAAGCAACATGACACGATCGAGGCCCCGTCCGCGACTCCGCATGATCTCGATCCCTTCAACGAAATTGTACGTGCGGTACGTACGTGCTCTACCGCCGCGCGCGCGGTCCACACCTACACAGAGGCAAAGAGATCGAGAGCAACAGTGCGTGCACGTAGCAGAGCAGCTAGGCTAGCTATAGCAGGTATAGCAGCCCCAACATCAACATGGCTCTCTTTCTCGTGGACGCGCGCACTGGGAAAGGGACACGTGATGCCGCGTTTGTCCGCTAGCCCTTGGAGCCACCCCCGGACTTTGATGCGTGGAATATTTGATGTGGAAAGGGACGCAGCTGTGAGTTGCCTATGCACGATTCCAAAACTTACAAACCCGCAGCCCTGCCCCACACAACATACATTCATTTTTCTTCCTTCTTCCCATTATAATAGTTTCAAGCATAGTATCATTCATGGTCACATGCGAGCAGTGCCGACTGAACCCCGGCTATAGCTGCTAGCCCAGCTGCCGCTATGGCAACATGCCAACAAAAACCACTGGCTTCAATCAATAGTTCGCCTCTGGGTGTCTGTGGGCACGAACGGACGAACGAACGAACACATTTGAGACCGAATTGATGGAGCTGGAATTTATGGCTGGCTCTAGTTGCATGCACGCACATACATTATTGCGCACGACGACCTGACTGACTAGTCGGCTTCCCGCGTCGCCACAATGATGCCGCGTTTTGAATGGGAATTCATACAGGGTTCGTTCCTTTCCTGCTGGGTTAAACGAAGGCTGCCATGAAATCATGGGGATTCCCTCGAACAAGACAAGGAGAAGATACAAACATTTATCATCACCGAGGCATGGCCAAAAGGAAACGAAAGCACCCGTCTCATTGCTTGCATCCATCTTGGAGTTCTATTCTATTCTATTATATTATATCTACATAGGTCAATGTAGGCAGTGATGGTAACGATGGAAAGAAACTACAGCGGCAAAAAGAAAAGAGACAGAAAGAAGTTCCCTAGCTAGCCGCTGCTTTTCTCCCATGTTTTACGAGTACTACATGTGTGTATGTGTGTGATGGTGAAGACAGGTGAACCAGACGATCATATCTCACATCCATCCATCAATGGAGACAAACAACACAAAACAAAAGCTAAAGCCTGCGTGTACCACTCCTACAAGGATTCACTGGTTTTGTGTGCGGTTGTAGCATCCATTTTGCTGCCATGGAGGATCTCTTCTTCACCATAAATTTTAACTTTTGCCATCGGATGGCAAAAGGACTACTAGTGGTACATTCTATGGAATATCTTTGCATTCTTTACTGAGTAAAAAGGTGTGTCAAAGCTAGCTAGCAACGCTAATTAATCAACACATAGGCCCATTCCTTGAGCCTAGCTGAAAGATTTGCATGGAACTACAAGGAATATTGTTATCTTCTGTGCTTGAACCCATACATACATGTTACCCACATTACCAATAGGAAAAGAAAAAAACAAACAGAACTATTGGCATGTTCTTTTTTAGTGCGACTGTAGTATGATCAGTGTTTTGGAGAATATAATAATTCCTAAGGGATTTATTTTTAGAAAAAATGAATTACCCAATACTTCTAAATAAGGTGAGCACGCTATATGAAATGAAGAAGATGCATTATTTAGGGTGCCTAGACTATTGGTACGTTTATTAATTAATGTAGTTGCATTTTCTTTTGCAAGTGAATTAATGTAGTTACATATGCAATATTTCAGCTTAAATGCTGGTATGGAGATTGTCGACAAAAGCTACTACCCCTCTATTTCTAAATATTAGACCTATTAGAGATTTCAATAGGGACTATATACAGATGTATATACACACATTTTAGAGTGTAGATTCAATTTGCTCCGTACATAGTTTATATTGGAATCCCTAAAAAGGCTAGTATTTAGGAACGGAGGGAGTAGTGCATTTTTGGGTGGCGCTTGTAATCTGCTAAAGTGTTATATTTCAGCTTAAATGTTACTGATATATCAAGATGTGGTTATAATCAGCTGCAATTGAACATATGCTACCAAAAGTGTAAAATGCTCTGATGAAGAATAGGAATGCTACTGTTCAACAGTGCACGGTATAGGGCACTCCTACATGGAGTGCACATTTTATTATTTAACACCCGTGTTTTCTTTAATAACTTGTAATACACAGCTGTTGTAATATACAGATGTCAGTTCATTTTTTAGAGTATTTGGTTAACAAATTCTCCCAAATGCAATACAACACAAGGTGTTTGGAATATAATTACTCTTTTATTAATAGTCTATTTGTTAAGTCTCACGTCCTACAACAGACATATCGGCAATCAGAATTACTCCCTCCGTCTCAAATGCTCTGATCAACTGAAAAATAGGAATGCCACTGTTCAACAGTGCACGGTATAGGGCACTCCTACATGGAGTGCACACTTTATTATTTAACAGCAGTGTTTTCTTTAACTGTAATATACAGATGTCAGTTCATTTTTCAGAGTACTTGGTTAAAAAAATACTCCCAAATGCAATACTACACAAGGTGTTTGAAATATAAAACTCTTATTAATAGTCTATTTGTTAAGTCTCAGGCCGTACAGCAAGTATATCAGCATTAAGAATTACTCCCTCCGTCCCATAATAATAATATAAGATGTTTCCACAAGTTGTTTTAGCTTGTAAAAACGTTTTATGTTGTGGGGCGGAGGGAGTACTCTCTAGTAAACAGAACTATGGTAAACGCTAATTCATTTCATAAACTGCTTATCTACCCAGATAAACGACATGAACACTGGTAGTAACAGATGTATGGAAAGAAGGGCTAAAGCATCTCCTTTATTATTACAACAAGAACATGGATTAATTATGATATATAGCATGAACAAGAATTTATTTGCATGTTCCATATATATATAGCAAGTGAACTGAAGAGCCCATTCCTCCCCCCAAAAAAGGACAAATTGAGTAGCAAGCAAAATTAAAGAAGTTGATTTTGCTTTATCGACCTGAAGGCTGAATCCAACTTACTGATCAGTGTGATTAACCTTGAAATGGTATATGATCGAGCAATGCCGGACGCTTGATGATGTTTTAGTCCATTGCACGCCGCATCAAATCATCAACTTGGATATGGTTGGGTTCATCAATGGTGAGCTTAGCCAGCTGATTGCGAGGTTGATTACTAGCCATGCCATGGGTTGCTGCTCTGGGGCCCTTGCTGATCGTACGCCGCCCTCGCCGAGGCCGACGTGGGCATGCAGGGATCGAAGCCTGCCATGCTGAGTATGTCGCCGTGGGAGAAGGCCCGCAGACCCAGGAAGTCCCTCGTGAGGCCGTCGTTTGCGCCTCCGGCACTGCCTCTACCTCCGCCGCTGGCGCCGGCATTGCCGGCGTTACGACTGGCAGTGGGTTTCGGGTCCACTCCGAACTGACCCGGCGCGTCGAACGCGTGCCCGAATCCCACGCCGACGGCGGTGCTTGTCGCCGCGCTGCTGCTAGTAGCGGCAGCAGGCGCATTGTTGGTGACGTTGGTGATGGCGGCGCTGCTGCTGCTGCTGCTGAAGGTGCTCGCCGCCATCTGGCCCTGGCCTGACGGCCGGCTCAGCGTTGCACCCATCTGCGCCGCCTTCTGGAGCAGCGCGGTGGCCGACATGTGTGATGAGGCCGTCGCCCCGGCCGCTGAAGGGGCCGCAGACGACGACGGAAATGGCGCGAAGCTCATGCCCACAGGCTGCGTGCTGCTCTCCGGCGTGGAGCTTGCGTTGAACTCCTGCTCCATCCTGGCCGTCCCGAACATGACCTGGGCGCCCTCGCCGGCCATCTCCAGCTGCTGCTGCTCCGATAGCCACGGCTGCGCGAACTGCTGCTGCTGCTGTTGCTGCTCCCGCTCCCTCTTGAGGCACAGTTCTTGGATCAGCCCGTGGCCGCCACCCAGCGAGCTCGACGGGTCCATCACGGCCGGCATCTGGAACCCCGCGCCGCCGCCGCCGCCGTGCGAGTAGAGCATCCCCGGATGCTGCTGCTCCTCCACGGCCACGGCCACCGCCCTCGCGCTCTCCTCCGCCAGCGCGTCGCAGAACGCCCTGTGCGTGATGAAGCTGTCCCGCCTGCAATTAATCAACGCATGCACGCACACGCACACATCGTCAGCATGTCATGCATGGCCATGGCAGTGCCGCAGTGGCACTGGCATGCGCGCGCAGGACGGAGAAGAAGAAGATGGAGGAGAAGGAGAGTCGTGCCTTGAGAAGAGCGTGCCGCAGTCGCACCGGTACTCGCGGGTGCCGCAGACCTTGGAGTGGGCCTTCCAGTCGGACTGCACGGCGTAGCGCTTGGCGCACTTGTCGCACTTCCACTTCTTCTCGCCGTGCTTGCGGCTGAAGTGCTTCTTGATGCCGGTGAGGTCGCCGAGCGCGCGGGAGCGGTCGTGGTGGACGCACCCGGGCTCCGGGCACACGTACACCTTCTTGCGCACCACCTCGTTGGGGTTCCGCTGCTTGAGCTTCCAGGGGAGGTTGTGGCCGCGCCGGTGCAGCTGCAGGTTCTGGTCCCGCTGGAACCCCTTGCCGCAGATCTCGCACACGTAGCGGTTCGTCGCCATCAGCGCCCGCGGCGACAGCGCGATCACCTCCGCGTCAGGGTCTACACCGCAAAACGAATTGATCGATCGATGAAATCCTCTAAATCAAGAACCAGCAACCAAGGCAAGAACTATATATAGCTGGATAAGTCGATCAGAAGGAGAATTCACCTGGATTTCCCGGGAGGCTGCGCTTCTTCTTGGAAGGAGGCGGGAGGGGGTGGGAGGAGACGCTGGTCTGGTCGCCGGAGGCGGAGGTGAGGTTCGACATGTTCTCGTCGGCGGCCAGGGCCAGCTGCTGCTGCTGCTGCTGCTGCTGCTGAATTGCCGCGAAATCCTTGAGCATCATCTCGATCCTCTCTTCTCTCCCCTCGATCGATCAACCAACCAATCAGCTAGCTGCTGCTGAATTCCTGATCAGCTCCACCCACACACACACGGATCAGATCTCGCGGACGGGCGATCCGATCATGTGAGCCCGGCCTGACGGCAGCTGCTGCATGCGGTGGTGGTACTTGCAGATTCGCAGCAGTTGCACTACCCACGCCCAGCCGCGGTGGGGACGCCTCTCTCCTTGAGTCCTGAGGCCGGGGACTAGTAGTAGAAGTACAGCAACTTGCTAGGCTCGCTGATGTGGAACCATGGAGGCGGCTATTGTGAGCAAGAACCGAGGTAGGCGTAGCTGATCGAGTGAGCTGAGCTATCGGAGCAACCGGCCGACGAGCTGTGCCGGGAGCTGGTAGAGTGGGGCTGAAGGAAGAGGCTAATAAGCTATGCCAACCAGGTAGGAGGAGTCAGCCAAGCTAAGACTAGGGTTGAGAGAGAGAGAGAGAGAGAGAGAGAGGAGAGATGCGGATGGATGAGGGAGGCAGGCGCAAGTGTGCGGCCATCCACCCGTTCCATGCCCGCAATCACACTGTACTCCTGCACTACTCTCTCTCTCTCTCTAAAAACAAACAGGAGGAGCCGGCCGGCCCACACGGGGCGCCGGGGCCGCTGTCTTTTCCGTTGGCCTCTCCCTCTCTCTCTCTCTCTCGTGTGACTTCTGATGCACCGGGCTCGAGAAATCCCCCCCGCTGTACCTTCTGCCACTGCTCACTAATCCCATTCCCATTCCGCGCCCTGTGCAGGGGATTACTAATAATGAATGGTGATCTTGATCTTGCTCCGTGCCATGCCGTGGTGGGTTCTGCGGTGCCGTGCCGTGCTATGGTGTGGTGGCGGCAACAGTGCTACAGGCCTAGAATTGTGGATCTTGAATCCTTGTGCGACGCCTTTTTCTCAGAGGAGCGCGCGCGTGTGTGTGTGCGTGGACGCGCTCTGTTTTGCATCGGAAATTGCTTAGATACCGTCGAAGCTGAGAATGATATCTCTATTTCACAGTATTCGGGGGTTGATATTTCTGTATGGTTAGGCGTGAGGAGTGTTTTCTTTCTTATAGTATCAATCAGCTATTTTTTTTTCCACGTCTGGCTTTCCGAATCTCACAATCGGAAAAGTGTTTTCTTTCTTATCCACCTTTGTGTTTCCGGTCAAATGTTTCGTTCAGGGCTAATTTGATTCACATGAATTTCATAGGAATTTTGGACGACTAGAATTCGTTTCCTATTGTGGTTGTGAGATTTTCTCTAAGAATTTTCTTATTACTTCTCGTAGGATTTCCAGCATCCGTACGAAATCTTTGAAAGAATCCTTTGTTTTTTTACTTTGTCATGCAATCGAACAAGCAAAATTCTGTAGGATTGAGATGAGGGTGATATTTTAATCCAATGTTTTCCCTATTCCCAAGTTTTAAGATCATGTGAATCAAGAAGACCCTCAAACGGGATTCAGTATATCAGGCACGGAATGGCATGAGGGCCGTTGCTTGTAACGAGAACATGTTTCACGGGGGAGGAGTTTTCAAGATCAACTACTCAATTTGATGTAGGGTAGAACCCTAATCGCCCGATCTTTCACGAAAGGAGCGGATCCCGCGAAGAACACGAGGAACACGAAGAGGGAAACGGGGGAAAACGAGAGAAATCACAAGGGGGAAACACAGGAGGAACACTCAAACTAACAAGAACAAGTCACACATGTGCTAGATCATCGGATACATAGAACGATTCACGAATCCACGGACAACTAAGGACGATACAAAAGGGTAACCGGTTCTTCTCCGCGAGGAGGTCTTGATGTTCTTCCCTAAAGAGGGGTCTTGAATCCGCTTGGGGGATCTTCTCCGGTGGAGGCTCGAATCTCTGAGGAGAAGGTAACCAAGTGGATGAGCAAAGCTCTCTCACAAATATGAGCTAAACATTTGCTAATCCTAGAAAGTTGTACGGGATAGAGTATATATAGTCTAGGGGGGTAGAAAGGGTACACGGGCCTCGGCCCTTTACTGTTCGCAGACAGGGAGGCCGGACGTCCGGGCGTTGGGCCGGATGTCCGAGCGTTCTCGAAGGGCCGGATGTCCGGGCTGTGGGGGCCAGATGTCCGGGCTGGTGAAGCTGGCCATGTTGCTCTCGGATTCGGGGGGGTCCGGATTTTCGGGCAGGGTGGCCGGATATTCGGGGCCTCGAGAAGGGCCGTCCGGGCTTGCGGGCCGGATGTCCGGGGCCTGTATGCACTTGGAGGCTGAGTAGCTGAAGGGGAGGGAGCTCCAGGGGCCGGATGTCCGGGACCTTGGCCGGATGTCCGGGTCCTGGGAGATGCCCTTGGCTCCTTCCGATGGTTCTCCTCATCCGTGGACTTGGGGACTTGTCCGTCTTCATGCGCATCTTCGGGAGGACCCTCTTGGTACCTAATCATGCACAACAGCTCGGACTTAGGTAGTAGCCATGTCTCATGCATAGAAAGTGGAAGTTCGGAGAGGAGTGAGTTCACCTTATCTTCGATAGCCTTGGCTCGGGCTCGTGTCATTGGTCCAAACGGTTCCGTTGGAGGTGTGGGTGCGTCCATGGGGATGATCTTGGGATGCTCCGCATCCCTCGGATCGAAATCCTCATCACCATGGTAGGGAGAGAGATCGTTGATGTTGAAGATGTCACTCACGGAGTACTTGTCACGAGGAATGTCGATCTTGTAAGCGTTATTGTTGTAGCGTGCAAGCACCTTGAATGGTCCATCCGCGTGTGGTCGAAGTTTGGACTTGCGTTCTTGGGGAAACGGTCCTTGCGAAGGTGTAGCCACATGAGGTCACCAATGTTGAAGATCATAGGGTGCTTGTTGACGTTGAGCTTGGTCGCAAGGCGTTGTACTTGGCGCTCGATGGTGTTTCTTGTATCTTCATGCACCTTCTTGATATGGGTCGCTCTTGCACTTGCGTCCAAATTGATACGCTCTTGGAGTGGTAGAGGTAGAATATCCAATGGTGACAAAGGGTTGAATCTGTAGACGACCTCGAAAGGGGACTTGCCTGTTGTTGAGTGTCTTGCTCGGTTGTAGGCGAACTCGACGATGGGTAGACACTCCTCCCACTCCGTGATGTTCTTCTTGATGAGTACTCAAAGTAGAGTGGAGAGTGTGCGGTTTGTCAGCTTCGTTTGGCCGTCGGTTTGAGGATGCTACGCCGTGGAGAAGAGTAGCTTGATTCCGAGCTTGGCGCATAGGGTCTTCCAAAAGTAGCTAAGGAACTTGACGTCGCGGTCCGAGACGATGGTTTTTGGCACACCATGGAGACGCAAAATTTCCCTACAAAAGAGATTAGCAACATGTGAAGCATTGTCTATCTTGTGGCAAGGAATAAAATGTGCCATTTTGAGAAACGGTCCACAACGACAAATATGGAATCTTTCCCATTTCGAGTTCTAGGCAAACCAAGTACAAAGTCCATGCTAATGTCTTCCCATGGTTGGTATGGAATTGGTAAAGGCATATAGAGACCATGAGATTGAGCTTTGGACTTAGCTTTGCGACACGTAGAACACCGGTTGGTGAAGCGATTGACGTCCCGAAACATCTTTGGCCAAAAGTAGCTCTTCGAGAGCGTGGCGAACGTCTTGTCGCGTCCGAACTGTCCCATTAAGCCTCCTCCATGCGATTCCTGCAAAAGCAACAAACAAAGAGACGACTCGGGGATGCAAAGTTTGTTAGCTCTCATAAGATAGCCTTCTTTGATGTAATAGCGTTCCCAAGATGTATTCGACAAACACTTGGCATAAGGAGTAGAAAAAGTTGCATCATGCTCATACAAGTCTTTGATATGCTCGAAGCCAATGACATCTAACTCAAGTTTTGTGACAAGCATGCATATGCGGGAAAGAGCATCCGCTACTATGTTTTCTTTACCCTTGATGTACTTGATGACATAGGGAAAAGACTCAATAAATTCACTCCATTTAGCATGACGCTTCTTCAACTTAGTTTGTCCCTTAAGATACTTGAGAGTCTCATGATCGGTATGAATGATAAACTCATGGGGACGAAGGTTATGTTCCCATTCACGCAAAACATGGACTAAAGCATATAGCTCTTTGTCATAGATGGGATAATTGAGTTGCGCTCCGGAAAGTTTCTCACTAAAGTAAGCTATGGGGCGCTTCTCTTGCGTTAACACACCTCCTATGCCATTACCACTAGCATCGCAATGAATTTCAAAAGGCTTGTCGAAGTTGGGTAAAGCAAGCACGGGAGCATGAGTAAGCAAATTCTGAAGCTCATTGAATGCGGTATCTTGGGATGGTCCCCAAACAAAAGGCACATTCTTCTTGCTCAAGGCATGCAAAGGCGAAGCAATGGTGCTAAAATCCTTCACAAAGCGACGATAGAAACCCGCAAGGCCAAGAAAACTACGCACTTGATGCAAGTTGGTTGGTTGCGGCCAAGTCTTAATAGCATTGATCTTGGACTCATCTACATGAACACCCTTAGAAGAAACAACAAAACCCAAGAAAACGATCTTATCAACACCAAAAAGGCATTTCTCCATATTAGCATAGAGGCGCTCTTTTCTAAGAGTTTGTAAAACGGTGCGGACATGGGTGACATGCTCTTTGATAGATTTGCTAAACACAAGGATATCATCAAAGTAGACCACAACAAATATACCAATGTAAGGGCGAAAGACATGATTCATGAGGCGCATAAAAGTGCCCGGTGCTTCCGAAAGACCCATAGGCATGACTAACCACTCATACAAACCAAACTTGGTTTTGAAGGCGGTTTTCCATTCATCACCCTCTTGTATGCGGATTTGATAGTAACCACTCTTAAGATCAATTTTGGAAAATATAGTGGCACCGCTAAGCTCATCAAGCATATCATCTAGGCGTGGAATGGGATACCTATAGCGAATGGTGATAGCATTGATAGGTCTACAATCGGAGCACATGCGAAAACTACCATCACGTTTTGGCACAAGAATGACCGGAACGGCACAAGGGCTCAAACTTTCACGCACATGTCCATGGTCTATGAGATGCTTTACTTGCCTTTGTATTTCTTTTGTTTCGTCGGGGTTGACATGGTATGGAGCTTTGTTCGGAAGAGGTGCTCCGGGGATGAGGTCGATTCGGTGCTCAATGCCTCCTAGAGGAGGTAGACCCGGAGGTAGCTCATCGGGAAAAACATCTTGAAATTCCTGCAAAAGAGAAGACAACACTAGAGGAAGAGTGTGAGAAGTGTTAGTTTGTGGTGCATTGTCCTTGCACACGAGGACGTAGTGTAGGACACTAGATGGGTGCTCACACACTTCTCTCATCTCCCGTTTGGTGGCAAATAGAACTAGGTTCTTGTTTTTGCTCATCGTGGAGGCACTCAATTTTGGCTTGTGGCGCTCACTCTCGTTTTGGTGGCTCGCTCTCTCACTATGATCTCCACGATGGGTGGCTTGCTTGTCGGTGATCACTTGACTTGGCAACATTGGACGGTGGACGTACTCCTTGCCCTTCATCTTGAAGATATAGTGGTTCATTCGGCCATTGTGTACGACTCCTCTATCGAATTTCCATGGACGTCCAAGGAGAAGATGACAAACGGTCATTGGAACAACGTCGCACTCCGAGGTGTCTTCGTAGGCGCCGATCTTGAAGGAGACTTGTACTCGGTGCTCGACTTGGATAGTGCCGGAGTCACTAAGCCATTGCACTTTGTATGGATGTGGATGCTTTGTCTTGGGCAATTGGAGCTTGGAGCAAAGTTCTTCACTTGCGAGATTATGGCAACTCCCTCCATCGATGATGACCTTGACGGATCGTCCATTGATGCCGGCCTTGGTGTGAAATATGTGGCATCGTTGGTCTTCTTCTTGGTGATGTTGGAGAGTCAAGACTTTGGACACAACAAGTGCGGGGCTTGAGTCTTCATCACAAAAGACTTGTTCTTCTTCATTGTTCACTTGGCGGTGCATGGCGACTTGCTCGAGGGCTTCCATTTCGCCTTCTCTCATGGAGTCATAAGTGCCATCGTCGTTGAAGACCATGGTTCGCTTGTTGGTGCACTCGTAGGACTTGTGGCCTCGGCCTCCGCAAGTGAAACACTTGAAGGAACTCGTCTTGACGGTCTCATCGGTTGGGGTTGATGATGATGAAGCTCTCGGCTTGAAGTTGCTCATAGTAGGATGGCTTGTAGTTAACGAAGCTTTCTTGGAAGTCGACTTGTCGATGTTGGAAGTAGAAGGTCTTGTAGTCGGTGTTGGAGTCGTTGAAGCTTGGTTATTGGAGAAGCCGTAGGACTTGGATGAGAACTTGACATACTTGAAATCATCTTGCACTTGGCGTTCCGCTTTCGTAGCTTGGTGCACTAGCTCGATGAGATTTGAGTATGGTTGGAAGTCGACGATCTTCTTAATAGGGTGATTGAGTCCGTTCAATAAACGTGCCATTGTTTGCTCATCATCTTCTGTGACATTGGCTCGTATCATTGCAATATCCATCTCCTTGTAGTATTCTTCAACGCTCTTTGTTCCTTACTTGAGTTGTTGGAGTTTCTTGAAAAGGTCGCGGTTGTAGTAGGTAGGTACGAAGCGTGCTCTCATGACATCCTTCATTTGTGCCCAAGTAGTGATGGGTGGTTCACCTCTTGCCTCTCGGTGCTCTATGATTTGTTCCCACCAAATGAGGACATAATCTTGGAACTCAAGGGATGCCATATTGATCTTCTTCTCTTCTTAAAAATTGTGCAAACGGAAGATCTTGTCAACCTTCAATGCCCATGAAAGGTATTCTTTAGGATCGTTGCTTCCGTTGAACTTGGGCATGGTGAACTTGAGCTTGCCGTAGCGTTGCTCTTCATTGTGTTGGGGTCGGGGATGATGACGCCCGTGTTGTAGATGATTGTTCAACTCATGGTGCTCTTGGCACGGAGGATTGTTATCGTCATGTTGCTCTTGTCGTGGAGGATCTCCAAAGTCTTCATGCTCTTGATTGACTTGTTGTTCTTGGCAAGCTTGTGGAGGAGCATGTTCAGCTCGAGGAGGCACTTGCCGATGCACGCGAGCTTGAAATCTTCGTTCTTGAATTTCTTCGCGAAATGCTTCCTCTTGTTGACGGGCTTGTCGGCTTCGGTCGGCAACGGCTCAACTCGAATCGCGTAGAGCTTGTTGCGCCACAAGTGCTTGAGCGTCACGGAGTTGTTGTTCTTGACGTTATGCCTCGGCATCTTGAGCATTTTGGTGTAGACGCGCTCGCTCTTCCTCTTCATGTTGACGTTGTCGTTGTCATTCTCGTGCTAACGCAAAGGCTTCTTGAGTTTGACGTTGCCGGTGCTCTTGAGAGTCGATGTCTCATAGAGGATTGAGGCTTGCTTGACGGTCGATGCACGCGGCTCGACGAAGAGTGTTCGATGTCAGTGTACTTGAGCCGGAGAGGGTGAAGTCGGAGTGGCGGCTTGAACGGCTCCTTCTTGAAGTGGAAGATGAGCGGTTGAGCAACAAAGCACGAATTTTGTCCATCCTTGCGTCATTCTCTTGCTTGTGATTGTCGAGCTTGTGGTCGAAGTAGTCCCTTGTACGTTGCTCGGAAAGTCGCAAGTTGGCGGCAAGGTTGTCGATGCATTCACTCATAGCTTGTTGCTCTTGATGCAAAGCACGTTATGCACCAAAGAGGCGACTCTTGGTGACGAAGGAGTTCATGTCGTCGTCTTGCTCCATGAAGAGTGGGTTGGTAGTAGTACTTGGCCTATCCATCATTCCAAGACAAATGTGAGTGGTAGAAAGAGAAGAACGAGTACCGAATGTACCTTGACCGAAGTTGAAAGTGGATCGAGGATCACTCCAATGTAGGACACGGAAATAGCACAATTGGTACGAGTTCTTGTCGGTTTCTCACACCTACACAAGTAAAAGCTTTTGGTGGAGCTTGGTTAGGACGGTGGCACAAAATTTGATGCAATTGGAAGTGAGCTTCAATAATGTTGGTAAAGATTCGCAAGATGCAATGTAACAAGTAGACCAAGCATATAAGGTACACAAAAACACACACGCAAAAAGATAAGTGGGGTTGTGCAACCAAGGGTGAGCCAAAATGTGGAATCCACAAAAATTCTCGTGTTGCACAACACTAGAGAGACGCTAGCACGATTGCACAATAGGCGGATACAAGAACTTGTGCACAACCTACTTAGCAAAAATGCGATGACTTCTATCCCAAATATGTTCTATGCAAGGTGTTGCGATGATATGATCCAAGATGATCTAGTATGACAATCTTAATGTTCTAAGATGCTATGGTTCTTGCTTAAAAGCTATTTGCTTATCTTTTCTCTTTGCTTAAAAGCTTGTTTGGCTCTTTTTTTTGAAAGATCCGGTTTAGGCCGGCTTCATTGATTTAGGAGAAAGCATGTGGGAAACAGTCGTGGATCAAGTGATCATGGTGGAAAGAGGAAAAAGGCTCGCCAGAGCAAGCCAAGAAAACAAAAAAGAGAGAGGGGAGCTACACTTGCTTTCTCACAACATCATCCCCGAATGGGGGCTCCAGGCAAGCGGCTCCAACTGACCTCCACGATACCAGGTCCTGCCTTATGGCCCTGATCACATCATCAGCCGCCGGCATTTTTCCTCTGAAGATGGCGGTGTTTCGCTCCTTCCAGATGTGCCAAGCGACTAACATCGCCATTGTCTTGATGCCTCGCCTCTGGCTTGCCGGCGCGTTGTTGATTATTGCCAAGCAATGCTGCAGAGAGCCATGGGTTGGCCGCCTGTAGGAGCCCAGCGAGTCGCAGCCCCTCCATGTTGCCACGGAGCACCAGATCGTCCGGGCGAAGGGAGAGTCCCAGATTAGGTGTAGAGATGATTCGAGACTTCTAAGGCAGAGCCCGCAGAAATACCCGTTTGGCCATCCTATTCTTTGCAGCCTATCATTGCACCATAGCCCGTCTTTGTGCATCAGCCAAGCAAAGATCTTGACAGTTCCTAGCGCCCATCCTTTCCAAACGGCCGCGCCATGGCCTGTGTTCGCTGTGTTCGTGAAGAACATCTTGTATGCAGCTCTTGTCGTGTACGAGTCCCCTCCTCCCGCTGTCCAAATTACCTGATCTGCAACCTGGCTGTCTAGGGTGATGTGAGCTCGCTCGAGCTGCCGCCATAGCGCCAAAAAGTCGACCGTAATGGAGGTCGTGTCACCGTGCCTGAGATCTGTGATCCATTGCTCGTTTGCCAGAGCAGCGGCGACCGATCTGTTTTTGCGCTTGGAGTGCTTGAACAGGCTTGGGAAGGCGTCACACAGCGGCACGGTGCCAAGCCAGGGACAAGTCCAGAAGCCGGCCGTTTGGCCGTCATCGACGATGACCTTAGTGGCGGCAGCGAACATCTTACGGTCTGCAACGTTGCAAGGCAGGGGGAAAGCCATCCAGGGCCTCATCGGGCGCTGCCAGGACACCCATAGCCAGCGCAGCCTGAGGGTCGTGCCGAACTGTGGCAAGTCTGGCAGCCCTAAGCCGCCCTTCTCCGTTGGTGTGCATACCAGCTTCCATGCCACCTTGCACTTTCCACCCGTCAGAGCCTTGGCTTGCGCCCAGAGGAACCGACGTCGCGCCTTGTCAATCTCCTTGAGAATTTTCTTGGGCACCTTGAGCACAGTCATGGCGAAAGTAGGCAGCGCGGAGAGCACCGCCCGCACCAGGACGCGTCGGCCTGCCAGCGTCATCAGCTTGCCCTTCCAACCCGCGAGACGCAACTTGATGCGGTCGATTAGGAACTGGAAGTGCACTAATCGCAGTCTCTTGGGGGAGAGAGGCAGCCCCAGGTATGATGTGGGGAAGCTTGCAATCGATCCCCCAAAACCCTGCAAGATTTCAGGAAGCAGCAGGTCGTCGCAGTTCATCGGGATCACTGAAGATTTTGCCTGGTTAAGCTTAAGCCTCGTGGCTTCGCCGTTTGGCTCTTTGATGTTTGATCTCTTTTCGCATGCAATGCTTGACGAACCAAGATAGCAAATGAGTATGCGATGACAACTTTGTGACACAAGAGGTGATACCAAGATATGCAATAATGATTTATGTATGCTATGGGAAGTATGATCACTAATGTGCACAAGTCTCGTTGCCGGCAATACTCAATGGCTAGTCTCGATGGGTAAGCAACGCAAAGGAGTAAGGTTATGATGTCTATCAATGTAATGGCAAGAGTGATATGTCCAATACCAAGATGAGGTTACCGGTCTTGCTTCCGATATGGTGTCAAAATGGTGGCACGAATACCAAGTCGTAGTCAAGGTGGTCGTTGTTGATGACGCGTTCGTGGCAAAGATGAGCGGCGGTGATGTCGATGTCGAACCATAGCTAGATAGCCGAAACACAAAAGGATACGGTATCGCAACTCAAATTCTCAAACCTCAAAGTAGCAATTGTGTTGGAGAGCGAAACGTTCCAAAAGATGGTTGGAGTATGCGGAAGTGGTGTAAGTATGCGGAAGTATATATGGTATATGGTGGGCACCGGAACAAAATTTGGTGGAAATTGGGGCGAAAACAAGGAGGTGGATGGAGAAGTTGCTGCCATGGGCCGGATGTCCGGGTGGAAGGCCAGATGTCCGGGCGGGGCCGGATGTCCGGGCTCTGGATCCGGGGACGAACGGGATGAACACCGCGTGGGAAGGTTAAATCCGGGCAAAATTCGTAGGAATTTTGTGGATGGAAATTGGGGGAAAAAGGATGGGAAGCTAGATCTACTCAAAACAAAGCAAATCCACGGATCAAAACCAACAAAATCTCAACACACAAACAAATCACAAAAAAATTGGGGCTATTGTTGGTGGGGAATTTTCGAATTAGGACGAAAACAACAAAATTAGGCTAGAAACACAACAGGGAGGCTCCGAAATCATGATCAACCTTGCTCTAGATACCAAGATGATGTAGGGTAGAACCCTAATCGCCCGATCTTTCATGAAAGGAGCGGATCCCGAGAAGAACACGAGGAACACGAAGAGGGAAACGGGGGAAAACGAGGGAAATCACAAGGGGGAAACACAAGAGGAACACTCAAACTAACAAGAACAAGCCACACATGTGCTAGATCATCGGATACATAGAATGATTCACGAATCCATGGACAACTAAGGATGATACAAAAGGGTAACCGGTTCTTCTCGGTGAGGAGGTCTTGATGTTCTTCCCTAAAGAGGGGTCTTGAATCCGCTTGGGGGATCTTCTCCGGTGGAGGCTCGAATCTCCGAGGAGAAGGTAACCAAGTGGATGAGCAAAGCTCTCTCACAAATATGAGCTAAACATTTGCTAACCCTAGAAAGTTGTACGAGATAGAGTATATATAGTCTAGGGGGTAGAAGGGGTACATGGGCCTCGGCCCTTTACTGTTCGCAGACAAGGAGGCCGGACGTCCGGGCATCGGGCCGGATGTCCGGGCATTCGCGGAGGGCCGGATGTCCGGGCTGTGGGGGCCGGATGTCCGGGCTGGTGAAGCTGGCCATGTTTCTCTCGGATTTGGGGGGGGTCCGGATTTCCAGGCAGGGTGGCCGGATATCCGGGGCCTCGGGAAGGGCTGGATGTCCGGGCTTGCGGGCCGGATGTCCGGGGCCTGTACGCACTTGGAGGCTGAGCAGCTGAAGCGGAGGGAGCTCCAGGGGCCGGATGTCCGGGACCTTGGCCGGATGTCCGGGTCCTGGGAGATGCCCTTGGCTCCTTCCGATGGTTCTCCTCATCCGTGGACTTGGGGACTTGTCCGTCTTCATGGGCATCTTCGGGAGGACCCTCTTGGTACCTAATCATGCACAACAGCTCAGACTTAGGTAGTAGCCATGTCTCATGCATAGAAAGTGGAAGTTCGGAGAGGAGTGAGTTCACCTTATCTTCGATAGCCTTGGCTCGGGCTCGTGTCATTGGTCCAAACGGTTCCGTTGGAGGTGTGGGTGCGTCCATGGGGATGATCTTGGGATGCTCCGCATCACAATTTCAATCAATTTCACCTTTGCTCATACCGGAAATTATTGGTACCGTACCAACATTTATGGTCGTTGCCTTCCTTATACTGGAAAGGATTTCATCAACTAGTTTCAAAACATTCAGATGACAGATGGCACTGATTGGCTTGTCCTAAGTGATTTTCATTATATTACATCCTACCTGGTTCCACATATATAGTTGAAATTGGTTCCTACCTGGTTCAAAGCTAGAGGTAACTTTCAATATATGCTTCAATTCAATGTAGCTACTAATGCTCTTGTGCTGGTTGAAATTCCCCTTGAAAGACAAATTTTACCTCGAGTTGTTGTTGTTTTTTTCTCGAAATCTTGGACACTAAGCTATCACAACACTTATGCACATGCCCTTTCAAGACCTATTTTTGATCATGTGTCATGCACCATTCAAAAGTGGCACTTATATGCCTAAGTCCATTCGGGTTTGAAAAATATCTGATTAGCATAGTGAGTTCAACGAAGTGGTGAAAACATTTCAGAACGGGATGTGTTGGCTGGAGATAGTGCTATGACAACCACTGCTAAATTTAAAAGAATAAGGAAAGTTATAAAATATGTTTTATGACTTTATCAAAAGAGCATAATAATGATGGTACTCTTTAGAGTGAGTAAAATTTTAGGAACCCTTCGAGGAATATGCAGTCTGATACTATGATGGGTTTTCCTTGCACAAGAGTTATCACCCTTCATGGTTACAAAAGCATTCACAGGTAGTTCATCAATGAGGGTTTTCAAAACCCAGATTTTCTTCTTTGGAGACTTGTTCCTGCAATTAGCACCAATGTAGCGAGCAAACATTTCTCCATTTTCTCTTAAACAGTTTATAGTTCGAGTCAAATCACTAATCATCAATAGATAGAGTACTGCAATAGTAACCGGGGAGCAAAGAAAGATGAATAGGTTTTTCCTTTGCAAGCACCCATTGGATCTTGGGATATAGCTCCGGAGTCCAGTAGGTACCATATGCATTTAAGTTTCTCTAAAACCCCACCCCTTCCTTTCTAGGGTTCTAGTAAAGAATTCACTTCTTGAGAACATCGCAAAGGGTTTAATGCTCTTTGCGAGTTTTTGAACGTGTATGCCTTAAGTAGGTTATTCTACAAAGCAGTTTCATCAATAAGAGTAGTGGTTTCCTCGAATGAGGGTTAGTAACCGCATTAGCGGTAGAAGCAATATTATTAGAGGTGCCTGGTGTTCCAGCAGCGGAATCGACATTTTTATGTTCTAAGCATTTTAAACTAGGTGGATCAAATTCCTCCCGTGAAGCACTAATTTGCTGGGCAAGGAGTGAATCGATTTCCATTCGAAGATCATCATGAGCCACTCTCATATATTCAAGTTCTTGTTTCCCTTTGAGACAATCATAGATAAGTCTCTGGTGATCAACTAAGAGATAATCATGATGACTGGATAGTTCCTCAAATTTTGACAAATAGTAGGATGCTCTATAGTCAACATTTGGATTTTCTCCATCTCCTCGACCAACAAACTTTCTTGCTTCCTAAGAGTCTTATGTTGTTTTTCCATGGAGTCGCATTTGTTAGTGGCAACTTTAATAAGGAAAATGTTTCTATGCGGTGCGCTGGCCGAAACTTCGGTCGGTCACACCGATTCATAAGCATGCGCACTCGCACATAGGCGACCATGTAGGCAGTGGACCCACCCACCATCCACGCCTTTTTCCTGACCTTATCTCTTCATGCATCTTTCATCCCAAGGATTCCTTTTCTACACCACAACCTATCACACATCGTCTTCTACCTCTCTTCCTCCACCTCCCTTCTCGTGCTAGGACCATCGGGCCGCCCATACTGCAATGTGTGACGAGGTGCTGGAACTCCAGTGAAGTGCTGCAGCGAGCTTCTGTGGTGCCGAGTGGCAGCAACGAATAAAGCTGCAACCGGCTGGAACCACCGAGTTTGCAGTGCTGGAAACGACAAGTTATGGTGTTGGGAGCAGCAATTCATGTTGTTGGACCCATGCATCACAAATGTTGGAACCAACATGGAGGCATTGCGAGCCGGCGCTTGAACCAACATCATTTTTTGCTGCAACCATCCGAGGACGTGGAACCACAGCAGATGGTGCTGCAACTGACAGAGCTACATATTTTTTTTGTTGGGACCAACTTCTATCTGAGTTGTAACCAGACGTTTTTTTGCTAGAACCTACTTCCACTGGAGCTGCAACCGGCATTTTTGCTTTGCTGGATATGTCACAGGCGGAGCGCAAAAAATCTCTAACTCCTTCGTTCTGGAGTTGAAACCATTGTGATAGAAGCTGGAACCATTCTGCGCAGATGCTACAACCACGTCATAAATTTGCTTGAGCAGGTTGCAACATGATACATCGATGGCTTGAGATGCTGGAACCATTGTGTTGGATGCTACAACAACGCCTTTTTTTGCTAGAGCCAGCTGCATTGTATTGGGATGGGAGGGGGGGCAGGGGTGGGGACGGTCAGCTGCTAGCAACGATGATGGTCGGAGTTGGGTATGCTGCAACGAAGATCGAGGAGCGAGGGCATGGGCGAGTTTTTTGCTGCAATAGGCACAACAACCGCGCTAACCTGACGGCAAGTTCAACCATCAGCAAGGGCGGCCAGCGGATACCAGATGACGAGGGCAGCAGGCTATCCTGTGGCGAGGTCAATGGCGCTCGTCCTTGGCTGGGTG
Organism: Triticum monococcum; assembly: GCA_034509565.1. Lineage (NCBI taxonomy): Eukaryota > Viridiplantae > Streptophyta > Magnoliopsida > Poales > Poaceae > Triticum > Triticum monococcum. The sequence continues at coordinate 75,358,173 of CM067843.1, forward strand.
GGCAGTGCTTGATTCGCTCTCGTCAGTTCGCGCTCATGTGATTTGGGGAGAAAAGTTGTTCGCAGAATAGAAGCGGAGCCTTATCTAGTGGCTAAAATTCGTTGTATCTAGTGGCCAGGACGTGACTGGCCGAAGTTTCGGCTGGTGCACCGGTGCCTAGCACCTGCCTTTTAATAAGCTTAGCATATTTGGATTTCTTTTCATCAATATCCTCAAAGGATGAACCATCATACGCTTCATCCTTGGATTTCCGAGGAGTTGCCTTTGAGGCTTTTACCATGAAGTAATGCAGATGCGCATCATCATCGTTGCTAGCATCAATGTCGAAGAAGCTCGATGTAGGTGTGTATGCACATGCAATGCCAAACATACCGTAGTTAGAGTCCTTGGTAGAGGATTCTTCTTCGGTGGCATAAGACTCAAAAACTTCTTCTTCGGAATCCATTTCCTTCCCAATATATGCCTTGGCCTTGTGAGAGCTTTTCTTCCTATTGGAGTGTGACTTGCCGCCAGGTTAGCGCGGTTGTTGTGCCTATCAAAGCTCTTACTCTTGCCTTTGCTGCTTCCCATCTTGAACCTCCCAATGACCCTAGCTTCGACTTCCCACATCGGCCAATCAGAGATCAAGTGTCCAAATTTCTTGCATTTAAATTAAGAATTTTCTCCACGGGAATTTGTGCTTGAGGTAGATTTTGAGTTACTCTTGGAGTTCTTACGAAACTGATTCTTCTTCCGAGAATGATTGAAGGTTTTCATGATGAACATGAGGTCTTTGGTAATGCTTTCAGAATCATCAGAATCTTCATGAGCATTTTCCATGACTTCCAAGGAAGATTTCGTAACAGCTTTGAGCGCGTGGCTTTTGAAGTAGTTGGAGCCATACAAGTCTCTCTTATATCTTCTTATTCCTCGTGAGTGTTAAGTCTCTCAATAACATCAGTAGGGGCGATGTCTTTGTAATCTGGTCATTCTTTGATCATCAGAACTAAGGTATGGAAAGAACTATCAGGAGAATGCAACAACTCCTTCACTGTCTCATGATCAGTAGTGTCCTCAACACAAAGACCTTGCAAATCACTAGAGATATCACACAGATGATCAAACGTGCCTTGGATGATTTCATTTCCAATCCTCTTGAAGTGATTGACTTGTTACAAAGAGTATCAGTGTGAGACTCTTTCTGAGTGGAAACACCTTCATTTATCTTCTCGAGTGTGTCTCGGATTTAATGAGATCTATCTAATCTTTAAAAGCAAAGAAAATGAGGGTTGGAGAGATTCTAGCATATCACATCCTTAGGTTGGGCATCCGGTTGCATGATTTTCTTCTCGTCGGGAGTAATATAGTGAGGATCCTCAAGAACGTAGTCATCTCTCACAACATGCTAGGGATATTCATCAATAACCTTTAAACGTGTTAACATCTTCTCTTTCTAGAAAAGATGATATTTTCCATCGAATACAGTAATTTTCTCGTGCGACTTGAAATTAACTACTACTGACATACTCAAAACTCCAAGGCGGCTAGACATTAATGTAACACACCGGATGTAATTTACCTTATCTGTACTCCAACTCTTGCCGTTTCCGGCCTAAGTTATTTTATTTTCCTCGGTGTCGGGTTTTTGTCTTCGTTTGTTGTTGCCTTTGTCATGCACATCATATCATGTCATCATGTGCATTGCATTTGCATACGTGTTCGTCTCATGCATCCGAGCATTTTCTCCGTTGTCCGTTTTGCATTCCGGCGCTCCTATCTCCTCTGGTGGTCCTTTCTACCTTTTTTCGTGTGTGGGGGTTAAACATTTCCGGATTGGACCGAGACTTGTCATGCGGCCTTGGTTTACTACCGGTAGACCGCCTATCAAGTTTCGTGCCATTTGGACATCGTTTGATACTCCAACGGTTAACCGAGGGACCGAAAAGGCCTCGTGAGTGTTGCAGTCCAACACCCTTCCAATTTGGCCCAAAACACACAAACCTTTCCATCATCTAGAGCGTTCGATCACAATTGCGTGACCGAAAACCGCACCTCATTTGGAGCTTCCTAGCTCCCTCTGCCTATAAAACTAGCCCCTCCTCCGAAATTCGCGGATCATTCTACCCTAACCCTAAAAAATTTGCTCTCGCCGCCGCTGGACATGTCCGCCGCCTAACGGACATCCCGCCGCCGCCAATCGCCGCCTGCCACGTGTTGCCGCCGCCTCCACCAACTGCGTCGGCCCGGAGAGCCCGCACGCGGCCCTACAGGCCCGCAACCTCCGCCGCCCGCCTCAGGCGCCCCCCCCCCCCCCGCGCCCAACGCCGCCGCCTTCTTCCTGCCGCTCGGCGACGCCGCGCCGCCGCCCGGACTCAACGCCGGCCGCCACCCTCCGCCGTTCGGCGCCGCTGCAAGGCCGCCGACCGGCCACCGTAGCGCCCCGCGCCCGCCGCCTCTCCTCTCCTCCCGCGCCGGCGACGAACACCTTCGTTCCCGGCGTCCTCCTCTCCGACGAACCTCGTCGACGCCGGCCGCCGTGTCCATTTTCTCCGGCGAGATTCGTGAAGCTACAGTACCTGCTACAGTACCCGGATCCAGATCTGGTCAAATCCCCCTCGGTTGACTTTTCCCCGTAACCCTAATTTTTTTGCAAATTTGGCATGTCATAACTCTCTCATCGTAGATCCGATTTGTGTGTGTAGCATATCAAAATGTTCGTCTCGACGAGTACATCATGTCATCTCATTGCATCATTTTTCATTTGAGCTTATCTTGATGCCAAAAATGCGGTTGGGAGAGGGATATGTGATGAATTTGGCAGATCTGTTTCATCAAATAGCTATTTGTCATTTTTGCCATGATTAATGTGCGCATGCTATGATCCTGAGATCTACATGTGTTTTTTATATGCCATGTCATCTTTACAGAGGTTCTTGCCATGTATTTTTGTGATATTTGTGGTGACTAGCACAAGCTTGCAAAGTAGCGTAATCGGTAATGCTGATTTCAGGGACTTAGAATTTCAGTCCTTGTTCTGTTTTTGTCGTTATGCCATATGTTCATGTTGTTTCCTAGTGATTCGTGCCTCTTTTGAGGATGATTAGTAAGGCTGTTTTATTAACATTGTGGTGCTCTATCCATCCATGTCTTTGTTTGCATTTATGGAGCACCCTATCTTGAGTCAATCGAGCTCTACTTTTGCTATATCGTGAATCCTGGCAGATTGTTGACATGTTTAGCGATTTTGCCGAGGATGTTGCTATTGATCCGTGCATGCTATGTTGTTGTTCTTGCCATGTATAGCTTCTATGCCATGTGTTCTTGATGGATGTATGCTTAGTTTGTCATGCCATTCTATGTAGTGAGTGCATCGAGCTCGTAAACATGCCTACTCGTTAACTGATTTGCATGCTCCAGTTTTTCACTAAGTCTGAAATCTGTTTATGTTTTTGCCATGTTCACATGCTTGCAATTGTATTTTCTGATCCCTTTTGGCTCAAGGTCACTAAGGGACTTTTGTTAAGTGCTTTGAGTAGCTTCATGACATGCCTTGATTTGCCATGTTAAGTTCCTATAGCATGCACTCTTCATGCTCTAAAGTGTGCTTCCTGAGGATAAATTCCAGACTTGTGTTAATTTCACCAAGTCTGAAACCTGTTGTTATTTGCACTTTTGCCATGCTTGTTTGAACCTGTTAATGGATGCATTAGCCGTAGCTCAGTGTTCATCTTTTGTCAAGCTTCATGAGTGGATCCCTGCCATGTATTTTGTTGTCATGTTTGAGTGCTGTAGCATATTTATCTTGATGCATTTAGTTGGTCACTTGTTGATTATCGCACACCGGTGCCATATTTGTTTTGCTTGCCATTTCCAAACCGTGCATCCGATTCCGGTGATATTTATATCGATTTCAACCGAATCACCTCACCTTTCCAGTGACACTCTTGTATTTCCAAGTAGAGGCCAGGTTCAATCATTCCTTGTCAAATCTTGCATATGCATCACATACCGCATCCCGCATATCATACCATGTTTGCATCATATTGCTTGAGCATTGCATGTGGTTGATTGTGTTCCATTTGCTTGTTGTTCTTGTTTGCGTAGAGCCGGGAGACGAGTTCGTGAACGAGGAGCCCGTTGAGTTCGCTTATGAGGATCAAGTCAACTCTGAGAACTTTGCAGGCAAGATGATCATACCCTCGAAATCACTTCTATCTTTGCTTGCTAGATGCTCGCTCTTTTGCTATGCCTATGCTACGATACCTATCACTTGCTTATCATGCCTGCCAAATTGCCATGTCAAACCTCTAACCCACCATGCCCTAGCAAATCGTTGATTGGCTATGTTACCGCTTTGCTCAGCCCCTCTTATAGCGTTGCTAGTTGCAGGTGAAGATTGGAGATCGTTCCTTGTTGGAACATTGTTTATTGTTGGGATATCACCATATTATCTTGTTTATCTTAATGCACCTATATACTTGGTAATGGGTGGAAGGATCGGCCTTTTGCCTAGTGTTTTGTAACACTCTTGCCGCCCTAGTTTCCGTCATATCGGTGTTATGTTCCCGGATTTTGCGTTCCTTACGCAGTTGGGTTATAATGGGAACCCCTTAACAGTTCGCCTTGAATAAAACTCCTCCAGCAATGCCCAACCTTGGTTTTACCATTTGCCACCTAGCCTCTTTTTCCCTTGGGTTTCCGGAGCCCGAGGGTCATCTTTATTTAACCCCCCCCCCCCCCCCCCCGGCCAGTGCTCCTCTGAGTGTTGGTCCAAACTAGAGCCCCTTGCAGCGCCACCTCGGCGAAACTCGAAGGTTGATTTTAGTTGTACGGATTGCTTATCTGAGTGTGCCCTGAGAACGAGATATGTGCAGCTCCTATCGGGATTTGTCGGCACATTCGAGCAGTGTTGCTGGACTTGTTTTACCATTGTCGAGGATGTATTGTAACCGGGATGCCGAGTCTGATCGGAATGTCTCGGGAGAAGGAATATCCTTCGTTGACCGTGAGAGCTTGTGATGGGCTAAGTTGGGACTCCCCTACAGGGATTTGAACTTTCGAAAGCCGTGCCCGCGGTTATGGGCAGATGGGAATTTGTTAATGTCCGGTTGTAGATAACATGGAACTTAACTTATTTAAAATGAATCAACCGCGTGTGTAACCGTGATGGTCTCTTCTCAGCGGAGTCCGGGAAGTGAACACGGTGTTGGAGTAATGTTTGACGTAGGTTGTTCTAGGATCACTTCTTGATCATAGTTGTTCGTCCGTGCTTTTGTCTTCTCTTCTCGCTCTCTTTTGCGTATGTTAGCCACCATATATGCTAGTCGCTTGCTGCAGCTCCACATCAGAGCTTGCCTTACCTATAAGCTTAAATAGTCTTGATCGCAAGGGTGCAAGATTGCCGAGTCCCCGTGACTCACAGTTTACTTCCAAAACCAGATGCAGGGACCGATGATACCGTTCCAGACGATGCGCTTGAGCTCAAGTGGGAGTTCGATGAAGACTCTCGCTGTTACTATGTGTCTTTCCCAGATGATCAGTAGTGGTGCCCAGTTAGGGCGATCGGGGACTTTGTCGCATGTAGGGGTGGATCTTTATTTTGGTACCGTAGTCGGACCATGAGTGTATTGGATGATTGTAATGTTATTCATGTATTTGTGTGACGTGGCGAGTGTAAGCCAACTATGTACCTTTTCCCCTTTTATCTATTTACATGGGTTGTTGTGAAGATTACCTTACTTGCGACATTGCTTTCAATGCGGTTATGCCTCTAAGTCGTGCTTCGACACGTAGGAGATATAGCCGCATCGAGGGCGTTACAAGTTGGTAATCAGAGCCTTCCCCGACCTTAGGAGCCCCCTGCTTGATCAAATCATTGGCGTTGTTGAGTCTAGAAAAATGTTTTGAGTCATTTAGGATTATGTATATCGGAGAGTTTAGGAATTCTTTTTACTCCCCAGTCCCTTCATCGCTCTGGTAAGGCATCCTGACGTAGAGTTTTGACTCTTCTCTTCTCAAATTTCACTAAAAAAAATTTGGATCACGCGGGTATCTTGGAATCGTTCCAATCGATTTGTGACGAGAACATTGTTCTTGGTGCCTCCTGTCATTTAGGGGTTGTGGCAGTGTCCCGGGGAGTTGAGCTCCGAGGTGTTGTCGTCACAATTTTATCGTTGAGATTCTGGAATACCTGAGTTTCACCGACATCGAAAATCTCTTTTATGCAGTTGTTGGTGAGATAACCTCGACGCCACCCAGTACTGGGGCGGGAGTTCGGGAGTATTGCCATAACTCGTATAACGGATGCTTTTCGAAGGTTTAGGTAAATGATTTCTGAAGGTTTCTCGGTTATTGTTGAAGGATGGATACAGCTGGATGTAGGATTTGCTAGATTTGGGTGAGATATTATGCTTCCCCTGTATCCCCAACACCTGATTGCATAACCGGAAAGGTTCGGGAGTTTCATAGGTGGGAATTCTTGTAGCTCTAGTTCTTCTTCCGCGGATATTTGCTTTTGGATTGGGTAATCCTCACCAAGTATTTGTTCTTGTCCGTACCTTGTTGTTTTTCTTCTACCTCAATTCAAGTGGCTTCTCAATTTATGGATATGTGACCATTTCAATTGGAATGCATTCGTTCATTTTGTTCGGATGTGAAGACTTTATGTTGCAATTTCAACCCGTTTGATTCAGCTTAAATATTTGTGTGTCAATGTGCTAACGGATGTCAACCTCTTCAGGATGGCTCCTCCAACGTGCATGACTCCGAATCCTGATCCGCCACCACCACCTCCACCTCCGGAGGCATGGCAAGCTATGATGGCCGCTACCAATGCAAACTTCTTCAAGAGCGCAACCAAGGGAACCAGGGCCATGGCAACAATCGGAATCAGTTTGCTACACTCAACCAGTTCCTTGCTAACCAGTCAAAGACCTTCAGCAATTGTGTTGAGGCAACAGATGCTGATGATTGGCTCATGGACATATGCAAGCATTTCGAGTGCAGTAACGTAAGGCCTGAGGACTTTGTCAAGTTTGCCTCCTTCTAACTCAAAGACCAAGCTGCAGAATGGTTTCAGCAGTACAAAGATTCTAGAGGAGGCCGTGTGATTACCTGGGATGAATTCCGTCAAGACTTCAAAGCTCATCATATTCCTCAGAGTGTGGTTGAAAGCAAGCGTGAGGAATTCCGCAACTTGAAGTAAGACACTATGTCTGTTTACGAGTACAACAAAATGCTTCAGAAGCTCGCCCGTTTTGCTAAGCAAGACGTCCCTGACGAGAAGAGCATGATATACCAGTTCAGGGGTGGTCTCACAGAAGAAATCCAGCTAGCTCTCGTCCTCTTTGAGCCCAAGAGGTACGATGAGTTTTACAACATGGCAATGAAGCAAGAGACTGCTCAACTGAAGTGCGATGCTTCCAAGAAGCGAGTCAGAGATGCAACTCCATCTTCCTCAACTCAAGTGGCTAAGCAGCAAAAGTATTGGCTTCCTCCTCCTCCGTTCCGTCAGCCTTATCAGCAGAAGAGCAAAGGTGGCAGTGGATCTTCCCACCCACCCAACCCTGGCTTTCAAAACAAGACTTCGTCTCAAGCTCCAAGATCAAGTGCTCCGTATCACCGTCCGCTTTCAGAGGTCACATGCAACAAGTGCCAACAGAAGGGTCACTATGCCAACAAATGCTTCAGTCAGAGGCGTCTCCCTCCTCCTCCTCCTGTGAGATCGGCAAGTACAGCTGTGGTCAAGCATAACCCCAAGTACGCCAAGGTCAACATGGTGAATGCAGCTCAGGAAGAGGACTCGTCAGATGTCATCATGGGTAACCTTCCTGTTAACGATATTCATGCAAGAGTTCTTTTAGACACTGGTGCATCGCATTGTTTCATCTCGAGACCTTTTGCATCTAAGCATGATTTTGTTACTCAAGTGTTGCCGAAACTATTGGCTATTGTCTCTCCGTCCCGTCAAATGACTTCTCGAGTATGTGTTCCGGATGTTTCAATCACATTGGGTGACTATAAGTTCTTGTCTTCTCCAAATGTTCTTGGTGACTCGGATATTGATCTTATTCTCGGAATGGACTAGCTTTCTAAGCACAAGGCTCAGCTTGATTGTGCAGCTAGGCAGATTCAGTTGACTCATTCGTCTGAGGATGTAATTGTCTTTGCCACTCGGGATAATACCATCCGTCTGTTTTCTCTCAATGAGAAGGATGAACTGGATGCCATCTCTCAAATTCCAGTCGTTTGCGAATATCAAGACGTCTTTCCAGAAGAGCTTCCAGGAATGCCTCCGCACCGGACAGTTGAATTCGTCATCCATCTTGAGCCTGGCACGGAACCTGTTTGCAAATGTCCTTACAAGCTGGGACCCAAAGAGTTGAAGGAGCTAAAGAAACAACTCGATGAACAAGAACATATGGGTCTCATCCGACCTAGTTCTTCTCCGTGGGGTTGTGGAGTTCTTTTTGTGAAGAAGAAGGATGGAACGGACCGACTTTATGTTGAGTACCATCCATTGAACAAGAAGACTATAAAGAACAAGTACCCACTTCCCAACATCAATGAGCTGTTTGAACAACTCAAAGGTGCTCAAGTATTCTCCAAGCTTGATCTCCGTATGGGCTATCACCAGATTCGAATTCGTGAGCAAGATATCCACAAGACGGCATTCAGAACAAGCTATGGTTCATATGAATACACTGTCATGTCTTTTGGCCTCGTCAACGCTCCTCCGACATTCTCTCGCATGATGAACTTCATCTTCAACCCCTACACAAATGACTTCGTCTTGGTCTACCTCGATGACATTCTCTTGCGTTTGGTGCTGGATAAGCTCAGAGAACATCAGTTCTATGCCAAGTTTTCAAAGTGCGAGTTTTGGCTCGATGAGGTTCTCTACCTTGGGCATATCATCTCTGCCAAGGGCATAGCGGTGAATCCTGAGAAGGTGTCTGCAATTGTGAATTGGGAACCACCTCAGAACGTGAAGCAACTCCGTAGCTTCCTTGGTCTCGCAAGCTATTGTCGAAGGTTCGTTGATAACTTTTCAAAGATCGCGAAGCCTCTTTCCAACCTTCTCTAGAAGTACGTTTGGTCTCCTGAATGTGACATCGCTTTCAAAACCTTGAAAGAGAAATTAGTCACTGCTCCAGTTCTGACTCCTCCTGATGAATCCAAACCGTTCGAGGTCTTCTGCGATGCCTCTCTTCAAGGTCTTGGTGCAGTGTTGATGCAAGAGAAGAAAGTTGTGGCTTATACCTCTCGCCAATTAAAGCCCAATGAGAAGAACTACCCCACTCAGGACCTTGAGTTGGCGGAAGTTGTGCATGCTCTTTTGACTTGGAGACATCTCTTATTGGGAAGAAAAGTGGACATCTTCACTGACCACAAGAGTCTCAAGTACATCTTCACTCAGCCTAATCTCAACCTCAGGCAGACTCTTTGGGTCGAAATGATTCAAGAGTATAATCCGAGTATCGAATATACTCCAAGCAAGGCCAATGTAATTGCTGACGCATTGAGCAAGAAGGCTTACTGCAACAGTATGATTCTCAAGCCTTACCAACCCGAGCTTTGTGAAGCTTTCCGCAAACTCAATATGCAAGTTGTTCCTCAAGGTTTCCTCGCCAACCTTCAAGTCTCTCCTACTTTGGAAGATCAAATTTGCGAGGCTCAACTTCTTGATGCTATGGTGAAGAAGGTGAAGATTGGGATTGCCAAGAGTCAATCCAAGTACAAGTGCTATCGTCTTGATGACAAGGATAATCTCTTCTTCGAGCATCGCATTGTTGTGCCTAAAGGTGACCTTCGTAAATTCATTATGAATGAGGCTCATAATTCACTCCTCTCTATCCACCCTGTGAGTACAAAAATGTACCAGGACCTCAAGCAGTTGTATTGGTGGACTCGAATGAAGCATGAGATTGCTCAGTCCGTGAATGAATGTGATGTCTGTAGAAGAGTGAAGGCAGAACACCAACGACCAGCTGGTCTCCTCCAACCTCTTGCCATTCCAGAATGGAAGTTTGACCACATTGAGATGGACTTCGTGATTGGGTTTCCAAAGTCCAAGCGTGGCAATGATGCTATATTCGTTGTCATCGACAAACTCACTAAAGTGGCTCACTTTCTGCCTATCAAAGAGTCTATCACAGCAGCTCAATTGGCAGAGCTTTATACTTCTCGGATTGTCTCTCTGCACGGCATTCCACAGTTGATTTCTTCAGATCGTGGCAGCATCTTTACCTCCAAGTTTTGGGATTCTTTTCAGAAGGCCATGGGCACCAACATTCGTTTCAGCACAACTTTTCATCCTCAAACTAGCGGCCAAGTCGTGCGTGTCAATCAGATTCTGGAAGATATGCTCAGGGCTTGCGTTATCTCTTTCGGTATGAAGTGGGAAGATTGTCTTCTATATGCCGAGTTCTCCTACAACAACAGTTTTCAAGCGAGTTCGGGCAAGGCCCCATTTGAAATTCTCTATGGCAGGAAGTGTCGTACTCCTCTTAACTGGTCAGAGACCGGTGAACGTCAACTTCTTGAAAATGACTTGATCACAGAGGCAGAAGAGATGTGCAAAGTCATTAGTGATAACCTCAAAGCAGCGCAATCGCGCCAGAAGAGCTACTATGATAGTAAGCATCGTGATTTATCTTTCGAGATCGGGGACCATGTTTACCTCCGCGTCTCTCCAATGAAAGGTACTCGTCGCTTTGGTATCAAAGGGAAGCTTGCCCCCAGATACGTGGGTCCTTTCAAGATCATCAGCAAGAGAGGCGATCTCGCCTATCAACTTGAGCTTCCCTCCAACTTTGCAAACGTGCACGACGTGTTCCATGTCTCTCAGCTCCGCAAGTTCTTCAAGACTCCTGACCGCACCGTCAACTTCGAAGACATTGATCTCCAAGAAGACCTTTCTTATCGTGAGTGCCCTGTTGCTATCCTTGAAGAAACTGAGCGCAAGACTCGCAATAAGTCAATCAAATTCCTCAAAGTCAAGTGGTCACACTATTCCGACTGTGAAGCCACCTGGGAACGTGAGTGTCGGTGTCAAAACCGGCGGATCTCGGGTAGGGGGTCCCGAACTGTGCGTCTAGGCCGGATGGTAACAGGAGGCAGGGAACACGATGTTTTACCCAGGTTCGGGCCCTCTCGGTGGAGGTAAAACCCTACGTCCTGCTTGATTAATATTGATGATATGGGTAGTACAAGAGTAGATCTACCACGAGATCAAGGAGGCTAAACCCTAGAAGCTAGCCTTTGGTATGATTGTTGTATATGGAGTTGATTGCCTACGGACTACAACCCTCCGGTTTATATAGACACCGGATAGGGTTAGGGTTACATAGAGTCGGTTACAACGGTAGGAGATCTTGAATATCCGCATTGCCAAGCTTGCCTTCCACGCCAAGGAAAGTCCCATCCGGACACGGGACGAAGTCTTTAATCTTGTATCTTCATAGTCCAAGAGTCCGGCTGGAGGTATAGTCCGGCTACCCGAACACCCCCTAATCTAGGACTCCCTCAGTAGCCCCTGAACCAGGCTTCAATGACGACGAGTCCGGCACACAAATTGTCTTCGGCATTGCAAGGCGGGTTCCTCCTCCAAGTCCTTCATAGAAGATTGTAAACACCAAGAGTAGTGTCTGGCTCTGCAAAATAAGCTTCCACATATTGCCATAGAGAGAATAATATTAACACAAATCAAATCTGCTGACGTATTTCGCAGTGCGTCATCACACTACGGCCAAGTCCTTTGCTCGAATCGTTTTCACTTTCCCACCTCAGCGTGTTTTGCGAGGCGGTTTCCTTGGCACGTCTTGTCAAAGCAGAGATCGTGTACCCCCCTTTTACGGGATTCTCATCAATACGGACGTGGGTAACCCAATCGTGTCCGTTATCACGGCACTTGGGAGGCAAGCGAGTTTTACTAGGCTGGTGGGGACGCACAACCGCATCCGCCCATATAAGGGTATAAGGATCCACCTTTTTACCTACGCCTTCTTCCTCCTTTGCCTATCCATCTCCTGCGCACTCGAGCTCCAGCGCCCAAGCCCTCACTTCCCACCTCAACCTTCTCCAGCAATGTCTAGAGCGGGAGGCAAGTGGATGGTCTCCTCCACCACAGAGGGCCAAGTCAAGAATCTAAGGAAGGCCGGATACCTGTCCAAGGACATCGTGCACCGGCTTCCCGAAAAGGGGCAGCTTCTCCCCACCGCAAGGCCCCATGAGAGGGTAGTATTTCTCCCCCACTTCCTCCGTAGACTGGGTTCTCCACTCCACCCATTTGTCCGGGGGCTCATGTTCTACTACGGCCTGGATTTCCACGATCTGGCCCCGAACTTCATCCTCAACATCTCGGCGTTTATCGTCGTGTGCGAGGCTTTTCTCCGCGTCCGCCCTCATTTCGGCCTCTGGCTCAAGACCTTCAACGTCAAGCCCAAGGTGGTGCGCGGCAGCCTGGTGGAGTGCGGAGGCGCCATGGCGGGCAAGATGGCCAACGTCCTATGGTTCGAGGGCTCTTTTGTGGAGACCCTAAAGGGATGGCAATCCGGGTGGTTTTACATCACCGAGCCGCGTGATCCGAAATGGACCGCAGCCCCTGAGTTCCGATCCGGACCCCCCATGCGGCTTGTGTCCTGGAAAGAGACGGGCCTGTCGTGGGGTGACGAAAAAGAGGTGACCGGATTGCAAACATGCATCCAGTCCCTGGTGAACAAGCCAATCCGGCTTGTTAATGTAATCCAGGTTATGCTCGTCCGCCGGATCCTCCCATGCCAACAACGGGATTTTAATCTGTGGGAGTTCGACCCGGCGCAGCATCAAACCCTCAACAGGCTCTTCGACACGATGTACGAAGACGCCTGGAAGATGCTATTCAAGGGCGCCGAGGCTCCCGTATCCGCTTCCGAGGACCGCGGATACAGCTCGCAGCGTCACGCTAGCGAGGTAAGCCATCTACACCTTTTACAGGATGTTAAGCTTTTTTCATAGTTTGACTCTATGCGGGGTCTAAACTCCCTTACCTTTGACAGGCTTGGCGGGCGATATCCGGACCGATTAACTGTCCGGCTCCGCTGCCCGAAGACCCAGCTCCAGCTCTACTAGTGAAGCTGCTGGCTCCGGCGCCTTATGTGGTGCCAGAGAAGAAGGCCAAGAAGAAGAAGACCACGGGGACTCAAAAGAGTGCCCGCAACATGGTGGTGTCGGACTCGTCATCTGACGAGTCCGAGACACCCTCCTCCAATGAAAACGAGGAGGAGGAATAAGAAGACTCTTCCCCCCCCAGCGGAAAGAGGAGAGAAGAGGAAGGCCGCCCCAACGGGGGAGGCCGAGGGGTCTAGGAAAAGGAAGAGCCCTCCGCCGGACTACGCCCCCGATGCCGAAGAGGGCGAAGAGGAGTGGCCAAACAGGGCCAAGCGTCCGGCGAAATCGTAAGTTCGGATATCAGAGTAACTCATGATGTTCCTTTGTTGCACAGCTTTCCCTAATGTCGAATGTAATTATGCAGTCCGCCCCGGGCCGAAGTCGACGAATCGTCGGGCGGCTCCCTGGACTCATCGGACATGAACTCAATTCCGCCCGTTGTCTCCCCCCGCACTGTGGACGATGCCGAAGTGGCGTCGTGACAAGCCCCGGGGCAGGAGGAGGTGGTCCCGGAGGAGCCGCAAGGCAACCTCCCGGACTCCAGGAGTGAAGGGGACAAGACCCCCCAGGGCTCCAAGTCCGGCTTTGAGCCGGGCACCGCACCGGAATCTACAATAGTTCCATACCGCGGTAGGCGAACTCCTTCCAAGAGGAGTAAGCCTTCTGAGCCGGCAGCCTCCGTCCAACCGGAGGTGCCGGACAATCTGCTGGAGGTGCTTGACGGCGCCTCCATCGACGAGGAGCACCGTACTATTATGAGTACGGTGATCCAGAAGGTTCAGTCCGCCAAGAGCGGACTGACTGAAGCTTGCGCTAGCCTTCTAACAGGCTTCGAGGTAAGTAAAAATATGTAAAAATATTACCACATAGACAGTAGCCCCTGATGCTCTATTTGGCGTTCGGAAAGAAAAGCCGAATAGAGGATCTATTAAATTTCGCAGGAGTCTAAGAAAAAAGAGTTAACATGCGTATGCAGGCTTCGCTGCTATCCACCGCCGCACTGACTGCGGAGGTGGGTGCCCTGAAACAGGGCCTCGAGCGGACCGAGCAAGAACTCGGCCTTGCCAAACGGCAGCTCGAGGAGAAAGAAGGTAAGAAATACCTTATAGAAAAAGTGCCTATAAAAAGACGTGATTGCAAAAAATAACAGGATTGTACTGCTTATTGTAGGGGCCACGACTCAGGTGGCGACCCTCAAGCAGGCGCTGTCCGAGGCCGAAAAGAAAACAGCCGCGGAGTGCACCAAGCGAGAGAAACTTGAGGCCCAGGTCGGCGAGGTGCAGCAGGAGCTTCAGGCTCTCATGAAAAACATGAGAGTTTGGAGCTTGAGTCCAAGATGCAAGCGTCCGAGCTCGCGGCGGCCCTTGAGACTGCCAAGTCAGCCAAGGCCGAAGCCCAAAAGGCCCTCCATGAGTTGGAGGAGATGAAAAAGATAGCGGCGGGTAAGGCATTCTTTATGCAAAGCAGAAGTATAAAAGTAAAGTACTTGTTACTTACCTGAATCCGGAGCTCTCTAGGGGCATTCGCAGATCTTCCCCGTAGCGTATCTGACGCCGCCGCATTCTACCGAGCCGAAGAGGGCAGCTCGACGGAGAAGGTGTTCTGGTCTCAGTATGCTGAGGCCGGACACCCTGTGCCCTTGAGCGACCAGCTGAAACAGCTGGTCGAGCTCCACAAGGCGGCCGAACAGGTCGGATAAAGCCAGCTCCTCGCTCGAAGCGGCATAAGCCTTTAGGGACTCGAAAAACCTCTCGAACAGCGACCGGTCTCTCGCCACATCATGACAGTCAGTTTTAGCTTTCTCCACTGAGGTGCTTAGCCCAGCTCAACCGGGGCACAATCCCAGTGGTTCTCCTAGTGCTACCTTAGCCGATATAGCGGAACGTAAGGCACCAAAACATAGGAGCCGGGCAAACCCAACTATTGACCCAAATCATGATTCGGAGCCGATGCATATAGTGTTATAAGTTCGGGGTGCCACACTTGTGAAAGTGTACGGACTTCTCACACCATTATGAGGGGTACTGAAGCCCCTGGCGTGTTTGCCGTACCATGGTGTACGGGTGCAATCATGTCATTTAATAAACATATATGTGAAAAGAAGATAATGCAAAAAATAGACAGAAAGCTATGCATTGTTTATAGAGAGGATATTTATCAAAGCCGAACGATAGAAATAGTGCGGTAAGCAAAAGATATTGGACTATTTAGTATGTCCTGACCAGGGGCAGGCCGCGGAATTGTATTTAAAATAGGTATACCGCTCGTAACACAGACCGCCTGGGACTTCCATAATGCGTCATGGCTTGTCTGCCTCCCTGGATCTTGCATCGTTTGTGCGGCAGTCAAATTGCCGAACAGGTCGTCCGAAGTATGGAGTCCTGAAAGTAAGAAAAAATTAAAAAAGGAATCCGCCAGCCCCTAGTACGTTTTAATCCGTAGTTTGGGCATGCCGTTATTGTGCCCCTTCCCCTGTGCCCATGGTATTTCAAGGGCGTAGTTATGTACGCGAGGTACTGGTTTCGCTATGTCGCGAGAGCTGGGGTTGGGGCCGCATTGCTACGCTTGCTCAGAGTGTGCCAGGCGGTCCTGCTATGGGTTACTCCGGGCGTGCTTGGCAGTGTCTGGCTTTTTAACAGCCGGACTGGAGAATTGCCTGAGAAGGCTACTTTGTACCTCCGCTGCGAGAGCCGCCGTGTGCTCCTCCGTACGGAGGGAGCGTTCGGTGTTTCCGTTGACCGTGATTACTCCTCGAGGGCCTAGCATCTTGAGCTTGAGATATGCGTAGTGCGGCACTTCATTGAACTTTGCAAATGCGGTTCGTCCGAGCAGGGCATGATAGCCACTGCGAAACGGGACTATATCGAAGATTAACTCTTCGCTTCGGAAATTGTCCGGGGATTCGAAGACCACGTCAAGTGTTACTGAGCCTGTACAGTTGGCTTCTACACCTGGTATAACGCCTTTAAAGGTCGTTTTTGTGGGCTTAATCCTTGAGCGATCTATGCCCATTTTCCACACTGTATCTTGATAAAGCAGGTTCAGGCTACTGCCGCCGTCCATGAGGACCCTTGTGAGATGAAATCCATCGATGATTGGGTCGAGAACCAATGCGGCGAAGCCGCCATGACGGATGCTAGTGGGATGGTCCCTTCGATCAAAAGTGCTCGGGCAGGAGGACCATGGGTTGAACTTTGGGGCGACTGGCTCCATTGCGTATATGTCCCGTAGCGCACGCTTCCGCTCCCGCTTGGGAATGTGGGTTGCGTATATCATGTTCACCGTCCGCACTTGTGGGGGAAAGCCCTTCTATCCATTGTTGTTCGGCGGCTTGGGCTCCTCCTCGTTGTCGCTGTGCAGCCCCTTGTCTCTGTTTTCGTCCCTTAACTTGCCTGCCTGCTTGAACACCCAACAATCCCTGTTAGTGTGATTGGATGGCCTTTCGGGGGTGCCATGTATCTGGCACAAGCGGTCGAGTATTCGGTCCAAACTGGATGGGGCCTGAGTATTCTTTTTGAATGGCTTTTTCCGCTGACCGGATTTATAGCCTTTGAATCCGGCATTGACTGCCGTGTCTTCATTGCTGTCGCTGCTAACGTGGCATTTTTGCTTATTCCGACGTGTCCTCCCACTTTTGTCCTTGGTATCCGAATTACCAGGGTTCTTTGATAAGTTGTTACTGTGAGCTAGCCAGCTGTCTTCTCCCGCGCAAAAGCGGGTCATGAGCGTCGTGAGGGCTGCCATAGATTTCGGCTTTTCCTGTCCCAGGTGACGGGCAAGCCATTCGTCGCGGATGTTATGCTTGAAGGCTGCTAGGGCCTATGCGTCCGGACAGTCGACTATCTGGTTTTTCTTTGTTAGGAACCGTGTCCAGAATTGTCTGGCCGATTCCTCTGGCTGCTGAATTATGTGGCTTAAGTCGTCCGCATCCAGTGGTTGCACGTAAGTGCCCTGGAAGTTGTCGAGGAATGCGGCTTCCAGGTCCTCCCAAGAACCGGTTGAGTCTGCTGGCAAGCTGTTAAGCCAATGTCGGGCCGGTCCTTTAAGTTTGAGCGGGAGGTATTTGATGGCGTGTAGATCATCGTGCTGGGGAACGTAGTAATTTCAAAAAAAATCCTACGCACACGCAAGATCATGGTGATGCATAGCAACGAGAGGGGAGAGTGTTGTCTACGTACCCTCGTAGACCGAAGCGGAAGCATTGACACAACGTAGAGGAAGTAGTCGTACGTCTTCCCGGTCCAACCGATCCAAGCACCGTTACTCCGGCACCTCCGAGTTCTTGGCACACGTTCAGCTCGATGACGCTTCCCGGGCTCCAATCCAGCAAAGCTTCGGGGAGGAGTTCCGTCAGCACAACGGCGTGGTGACGATCTTGATGTTCAACCGTCGTAGGGCTTCGCCTAAGCACCGCTACAATATGACCGAGGTGTAATATCATGGAGGGGGGCACCGCACACGGCTAAGGAACGATCACGAAGATCAACTTGTGTGTTCTAGGGTGCCCCCCTGCCCCCGTATATAAAGGAGCAAGGGGGGAGGCCAGCCGACCCTATGGGCGCGCCAAAGGGAGGGGGAGTCCTCCTCCTAGTGGGAGTAGGACTCCCCTTTCCTAGTCCAACTAGGAAGAAAGAGGGGGAAGGAAAGAGAGGGAGAGGGAGAGGGAAAGAGGGGCCGCGCCCCCCTCCCTAGTCCAATTCGGACTCCCCATGGGGGGGGGGCGCCACCTCCTGGGCTGCTGCCCTCTCTCTCCCCTCAGGCCCACTAAGGCCCAATACTTCCCCGGGGGGTTCCGGTAACCCCTCCGGCACTCCGGTTTTCTCCGAAATCACCCGGAACACTTCTGGTGTCCGAATATAGTCGTCCAATATATCGATCTTTATGTCTCGACCATTTTGAGACTCCTCGTCATGTCCATGATCACATCCGGGACTCCGAACAACCTTCGGTACATCAAAATACATAAACTCATAATGAAACTGTCATCGTAACGTTAAGCGTGCGGACCCTACGGTTCGAGAACAATGTAGACATGACCGAGACACGTCTCTGGTCAATAACCAATAGCGGAACCTGGATGCTCATATTGGTTCCCACATATTCTACGAAGATCTTTATCGGTCAGACCGCATAACAACATACGTTGTTCCCTTTGTCATCGGTATGTTTACTTGCCCGAGATTCGATCATCGGTATCTTAATACCTAGTTCAATCTCGTCACCGGCAAGTCTCTTTACTCGTTCCGTAATACATCATCTCACAACTAACTCATTAGTTTCAATGCTTGCAAGGCTTTATATGATGTGCATTACCGAGAGGGCCCAGAGACACCTCTCCGACAATCGGAGTGACAAATCCTAATCTCGAAATACGCCAACCCAACATGTACCTTTGGAGACACCTGTAGAGCACCTTTATAATCACCCAGTTATGTTGTGACGTTTGGTAGCACACAAAGTGTTCCTCCGGCAAACGGGAGTTGCATAATCTCATAGTCATAGGAACATGTATAAGTCATGAAGAAAGCAATAGCAACAAACTAAACGATTGGGTGCTAAGCTAATGGAATGGGTCATGTCAATCAGATCATTCAACTAATGATGTGATCCCGTTAATCAAATAACAATGCTTTGTTCATGGTTAGGAAACATAACCATCTTTGATTAACGAGCTAGTCAAGTAGAGGCATACTAGTGACACTCTGTTTGTGTCGGGTGGTAGGTGCGACATATACCAACGGGTGGCTTATCATTGTGGGAGCCAGTAAGACATCGCCGGTGCCTGGAAACGGGATGAGGCGAAGATAAGCACGCCGGTGGACTTTACCCAGGTTCGGGGCTCTCCATGGAGATAACACCCCTACTGCTGCTCTGCGGGGTCTCCGCATGATCACTAGATGAACAAGTAGCTACACAATGCTCCTTGAGTTGTTTTGGTGGAAGGAGGAAGAAGGGCACGGCTAGCTTGCTTCTTCTCCTCGGATGGTGTCTAAAACTAGCTTGGGGTCGAACCCTTTGCATGGGTGCACCGGGGGGTTTATATAGGCCTACCCCCGGGGGTACAATGGTAATCCGGCTGGGCGCGGGGCCCAGCCATCTGTGACTGCGCTCGCCGGCTTCTGCGCCGGCCGCTGGGGCCCGCCGACTGGTGGGTCCCGCCGGCTGCCGGCCTCTTGGTCGACAAGCAGGCCCCACCGTCCAGGGCCTGGTCGGTGGCTGGTTACTGTTGCTCTATTCTGATGACGCGGGCTTGGTCGTGGTAGGCGTGGCTACAGTACCGCTGCCCGGCGGGCGATTACTGTAGCCTCACCGTGTCTTGTCTCCTTAATGGGGCATCTCCTTCGAGGAAGATGGCAAGCCGGCTATGGGAAGCCGGCTCTCTCTCGGGCCGACTGGGAGGAGGTGTGGCCGCCTTCGGGCGTCTCTCTGCCCGAAGGGACCCACCGCCCATGGGCCACGCTGGTGGACCGTCGTGGATGGCGCCAGGGTCGTCGTGGCAACAGTGCCGCGCCGGGCGGGTCGTGGCCACCCGTACTTCGCACAGTGCCGGTCGTGCTCCGGGTTTTGGGGGTGGCCGGCTTCGCTGTAGCAACGCCCCGCTTCATCATCGCTAGGTGGATGCAAACTTTGAGGGTACGGTCTTGACCGCTTTATGGGAGCCGGCTTCTTGGAGTCGGCCTTCTCACGGCCGGCTTCTCAAAGGCGGCCCTCCCATGGCTTTCTTCATGAGGGCTAAAGTCGGGCCGCCTTCCGAAGCCGGCCTGGATGACAACCGGCAGGGGGAAGGCGGCCCCACGTCTTGGGTTCTTGAGAGCCGGACGAGCTCGTAATTTTTTCAGGAGGGCCATGGGAAGCCGGCTAGGCTACCCATGGCTATTTACTCCGATAGTAGTCCCCGAAGCTGAGCGAGCTTTGAGGTGGACAGAGGGACGAGAAGCTTGGTCAGCTTCTTACCCTGAGGAGCCAGCTTTGCTCTTATGTCTTTCCAGGCGGGATGGTGGTTGACCCGCGTGCTGACCGCGGGCCCTCCCGCGAGCCACGCGGCAGAGGAAACTTGCCAGTGCACGCGCGCGACGGGACGCCGCCGCAGGCCCGGGGCCGCCACTCCTTGGCCTCGGCCCGAGCGCTGATCTTCTGCGGCCCAGGTGGACTGCTCGCCTTCCTGTGGCGATTTTATTGCGCCGTTAAGGCGTAATAAACGCGGGACGTGGGGGAGTGGGCACGATCGATCCCCACGCTCCCCCATGCCGCGCCTCATAAGTAGGGGGAGGAGGGGGAGAGGTAGAGGTTCGCACGCTCTCCCCCACTCCGCCCCCCTCGTCTTCCTTCTTCTTCTTGCCATCGCCGCAGCTTCCCGTCTCAGCGCCGCCACGCCGCCGCATCATCTCCCCCTCATGGCGCTGTCGAGCTCGTGGGATGGCTCCAATGTCCACGACGACCATGTGGAGTTCCTCCGCCAGACCCGGCGCCTGCCCAACGCCAACCTCGTGCGGGTCCGCCTGGCGCCGAAGACAGAGATCTCGCCGGCACCGGAGGAAGGCGAGCGGGTCGTCTTCTGCTCGCACTTCCTGCGCGGCTTCGGCCTTCCGGCGAGCAGATTCCTGCGCTGCTTCCTCGAGTTCTACAATCTACAGCCGCATCACCTCACGCCCAACGCGGTGATGCTGCTGTCGGCCTTCGTCTCTCTCTGCGAAGGCTTCTTGGGCGTGCTCCCCATGCTGGAGCTCTGGGGAGAATTCTTCTAGAGCAAACTCAGCACCGTCGTTGCAGGCGTGCCCGCCCCCTGCGGGGCCTACATCGCCATGAGGAGGTCAGGCGAGAACAATCCGTTCCCGCCCATCCCCCTAATCCAGTCGGTGAAGGTATGGCAGAGGTTGTATTTCTACGTGAAGAACGCCGGTTCGCCCCCGAGAGGAGACAACATCAATCTGCCGGCTGGGAGGCAGCCCTCATGGAGCTTCCGATCCAGGTCCCTGTCTCAAGCCGGGAACACCGCCGTCTCCCGGCTTAGGGTGATGATCTAGTCAAAAGGTCTGCGCGGGTCCGACTTGGTGGCCGCCTTTGTGGAGCGCCGGATTCTTCCTCTCCAACGCCGGCCCCATATGATGTGTCAGATGAGCGGCCGCTTCGACCCAAGCCGGCTGAGCACCTGGGAGATGCCTCATGCGGAGGTGTCGCTCATGGTTAATTACATCGCCAATTGCAATCTCGCCGCCGACTGGCAGTACGGCAAGGCGCCGTATTCTCGCGCCAATCCTCCGCCTGTGGTAAGCTTTCTTCTCTTTCTTCTCTTTCTTCTCTTTTTGTTGATAGCCGGCTTCATGACGGCCGGCCTTTGACCAGTCGGCTCTTTTTAACAGAACCCCCTTCTTCCGCCGCCGCCCGGGGCGGCAGGGATAGAACGCCAGTACGCCACCGACCGCACGGTGGACGACGTCGATGACCCGGATCTGGGGGCGGCCTCCATGGAAGACGCCGTTGCGGTGGAAAACGCCGAGCCCGGAGGCACAGGGCTCACCGCCAGCTTTGAGGACTGGCCGGATGATGCCGATGTAGAAGTCGCCCCGCGTCGCCAGCCGGCGGCCGACCATCAAGGCGCGGGTTCATCCACCGCGCCGGCTGCCAGCAGCGGCGCACAGAAGCGTCGGGCCGCGTCAACCCTCTTCGGCAGCCGGCCGAAGAAGCCCAATGCCTCCGCCGCGGCGACCAAGCGATATGAGGCGGCCGCGAAGGCGGCTCGCTTCCGCAAAGCAGTGAAGCAACCTCAGGCAGTCTCAGCATAAGTCGTCGATTGCTTGGACGCATGTTTTTTCATCGTTTTTCTTCTGTTTTGAACATTCTTCCTGACCTTTCTCCGCTTGATGAATAGGGCGCCACTTTCCCTTGAGCGGGGCCCGGGCGGCTCCGTGGTTGGGCCGAGTGGAGGGTCTTCAGGCCCCCGCCGCGTGGACCCCGACGCCGACCTCAGGGAGGCCACGGAGCGGAACGCTCATGAGGCACGGGAGGAGGCGGAACGGGCAGCCGCCCAGGCGGCGAAGGAGCGGGCCGACGCGGCAGCCAAGGCCTAGGCGGAGGCGGCGACCATGGAGACAGAGGCGGAGGGTTCGCGTAACCACCCTCCGCTGCTCGCCACCCCCCTCCGATCCGTGGCCCCGGACACTCCATTCCCCTGGCGGAGGAAATCGTCCAAGACCCGCCGCTGATGGAGAGGGAGAGGACCTCGTGGTTTTCGCAGAGAGGGCGCCGGCGACAGCGCCAACCGGAGCGGGCCAAGGCGGCCAATCGTCAGCAGCGCCGGAAGAGCCGGCCGGGGGTGAGCCGGCGGGCGGAGCCAGCCTCGAGGTGCAGCCTGTGACGCGTCGGCGTGCGGGGGAAAACGCGGCTCTGCCGAAGTCGCGCCGAGTTGCGGGCGCCGGCCAGTCGGCGGAGGCCCTGGAGGCGGCCAGCACCGCCATGTTCGAGTGGACTCCCAGCGGGGGGACGGGCGAGCTGAATGTGGCGGCTCAAGGGGTCCGGAGCCGGCTTCAAGCGCAGGCCGCCCTGCTGCAGCAGTTCACCCAGGAGTTCCTGTCGACGCGGACTGTCATCCGGGTGAGTTTTTTATTCTTGGCCGCGTTGGTTTCTTGATTTCTTCCGTGGGGGCGCGTCAGCGCACCCACTGGGTGTAGTCCCCGAGATTCGGGCCGACTGCTGAGCAGTCGGGTCGGATCTTTCTTGATGATAACCTTATTCTTGCTTCCTGTCTGAACTTTCAGGAATATCATAACTCTCGTGTTGCCGCCTTCAACTCCCAGGCTCAGGAGTTGAGTCGGAGGACCGACGACCTGGTCAACAGCCAAAGTAAGTGCTTGAACTTGTCTATCTCCTATGGGGGCGCGTCAGCGCTCCCACTGGGTGTAGTCCCCGAGATTCGGACCGACTGCTGAGCAGTCGGGTCGGATCTTCCTTGACGACTTTTTCCTTATTGGTTTTCTCTTTTGTCCTTCGTGCTTTCAGGGGCCAACGCCGACTTGAGGAAGGAGCTCGGCGAAGCGCAGGCCGCTCTTCGCACCAAGGACGCCGAGTACGCCGACTTGGTCCAGGAGCGTGACCGCCTGGCCAAGAAGCTGGCTGACCAGGAGGAGAGCCACAAGGCGGCGCTGTAGAAAGCACAGGACGGCGAGGCCGCCCTGAAGGCGGAGTTTGAGACTGAGGCGGCGAGCTGGGCTGAGACCCGGCAAGCGCTAGATGAAGGCTTCGGCCGCATCGAGGACTTGATCGACGGTAAGCACCTTCCTCGCTCCTCTATCACCTCTTGCCGCCTGGGTTTTGGCTTGACTTGTGTTGCTGCCTATTTTCTTGCGCAGACTATTTTCCCGGCTATTCCGCCTTCGCCGCCCAAACCATCGAGGCCCATCGCGAGGCGCGCCGTCAGGCGGGGGTCGATATCGCGCCGGACGCAAATCGGACGCTGGAGGAGCAGCTTCTGGCAATCCAAGCGCGGCTGCAGCCGGCTCACCGGATACTTCGCCGGCTCCAACGCGCCGGGGCGCAGGTGCTGGCCGCCCTCTGGCCCGGCGAGATGATCCCCCGCACCCCGAGCCGGACCGCCGACTGGCTGGAGGTCGCAGTTGGTCATTTTGAAGCTTGGAAGGCGTCGGCGGCCCGTCTTGGAGCCGGGTGTGCATTGGAGTTCGTTCGCGCTTGGTGCCCAGGGTTGAACCTGGACCAGGTGCGCACTTGGCGGCTAGAGGCTGACGCGGAGCTGGAGGAAGTGCGGCCGGCTATCGCCCAGCGTGCTTCAACGACCGCTGAGTGCACCGACACCAGCGTCTTCGCGCCTGAAATCAATGATGATGGCGTCGCCCAGCCGGAGGAGTGGTTCGGTCTGAACCCGTCGGTGAGCGAGGACTCGGTAGAGGAGATCGCCTCCAGCGACGAGGGCAAAGATGACGAGGAAGAGGGCGATGAAAACGGCGAGCCGGCTAGTGGAACAACCGGCCGGCCTCAGGCTGACCGTGCCTCCAGCAAGGAGGCGCGCGGAAGCGCGCCCTCTGCGGGAGGCGGTGATCAAGCCGAGGTTCGCCAGCCGGCCGCTCCTTCAGCCGGCACAACCGTCTCCACCGACCAGCCCGACTCGTCAGTCGCCCCGCCAGCTTGACCTGTCGTCCTTATTTTTCCTGATTGTTGTCTTTTGAACAATCTTTAAGCTTTCGCAGTTCCACCCACTGGGGGTGTATTCAAACTATGTTGTGAAGGAAATATGCCCTAGAGGCAATAACAAAGTTATTATTTATTTCCTTATATCATGATAAATGTTTAGTATTCATGCTAGAATTGTATTAACTGGAAACATAATACATGTGTGAATACATAGACAAACAAAGTGTCACTAGTATGCCTCTACTTCACTAGCTCGTTAATCAAAGATGGTTATGTTTCCTAACCATGGACAAAGAGTTGTTATTTGATTAATGGGATCACATCATTAGATGAATGATCTGATTGACATGACCCATTCCATTAGCTTAGCACCCGATCGTTTAGTATGTTGCTATTGCTTTCTTCATGACTTATACATGTTCCTATGACTATGAGATTATGTAACTCCCGTGTGCCGGAGAAACACTTTGTGTGCTACCAAACATCACAACGTAACTGGGTGATTATAAAGGTACTCTACAGGTGTCTCCAAAGGTACATGTTGGGTTGACGTATTTCGAGATTAGGATTTGTCACTCCGATTGTCGGAGACGTATCTCTGGGCCCTCTCGGTAATGCACATCACTTAAGCCTTGCAAGCATTGCAACTAATGAGTTAGTTGCGGGATGATGTATTACGGAACGAGTAAAGAGACTTGCCGGTAACGAGATTGAACTAGGTATTGGATACCGATGATCGAATCTCGGGCAAGTAACATGCCGATGACAAAGGGAACAACGTATGTTGTTATGCGGTCTGACCGATAAAGATCTTCGTAGAATATGTAGGAGCCAATATAGGCATCCAGGTCCCGCTATTGGTTATTGACCGGAGACGTGTCTCGGTCATGTCTACATTGTTCTCGAACCCGTAGGGTCCGCACGCTTAAGGTTTCGATGACAGTTATATTATGAGTTTATGAGTTTTGATGTACCAAAGGAGTTCGGAGTCCCGGATGAGATCGGGGACATGACGAGGAGTTTCGAAATGGTTGAGACGTAAAGATCGATATATTGGACGACTATATTCGAACATCGGAAAGGTTCCGAGTGATTCGGGTATTTTTCGGAGTACCGGAGAGTTACGGGAATTCGCCGGGAGAAGTATTGGGCCTTGATGGGCTTTAGTGGGAAGAGGAGAAAGGGCCTGCTGCGCCCCCCTCCCCTCTAGTCCGAATTGGACTAGGGAAAAGGGGGCCGGCCACCTTTCCTTCTCCTCCACTTCCTTCTCCCTTCCTCCCCTCTTGTTGGACTCCTACTAGGACTTGGAGTCCTAGTAGGACTCCACATCCTGGCTGCACCTAGCCTTGGCCGGCCTCCTCCTCCTCCATCCTTTATATACAGGGGCAGGGGGCACCCCATAGACACACAAGTTGATCCACGTGATCTTATTCTTAGCCGTCTGCGGCGCCCCCTGCCACCATAGTCCTCGATAATATTGTAGCGGTGCTTAGGCGAAGCCCTGCGATAGTAGTACATCAAGATCGTCACCACGCCGTCGTGCTGACGGAACTCTTCCCCGACACTTTGCTGGATCGGAGTCCGGGGATCGTCATCGAGCTGAACGTGTGCTAAAACTCGGAGGTGCCGTAGTTTCGGTGCTTGATCGGTCGGGCCGTGAAGAGCCTAGGTTTTATGGTTTGATGTTATATGCACGAGTAGAACACAAGTGAGTTGTGGGCGATATAAGTCATACTGCCTACCAGCATGTCATACTTTGGTTCAGCGATATTGTTGGATGAAGCGGCCCGGACCGACATTACGCGTACGCTTACGTGAGACCGGTTCTCCCGACGTGCTTTGCACATAGGTGGCTTGCGGGTGACTGTTTCTCCAACTTTAGTTGAACCGAGTGTGGCTACGCCCGGTCCTTGCGAAGGTTAAAACGGAGTCTATTTGACAAACTATCTTGTGGTTTTGATGTGTAGGTGAGATTGGTTCTTGCTTAAGCCCGTAGCAGCCACGTAAAACTTGCAACAACAAAGTAGAGGACATCTAACTTGTTTTTGCAGGGCATGTTGTGATGTGATATGGTCAAGGCATGATGATGAATTTATTGTATGAGATGATCATGTTTTGTAACCGAGTTATCGGCAACTGGCAGGAGCCATAGGGTTGTCGCTTTATTGTATGCAATGCAATCGCGATGTAATGCTTTACTTTATCACTAAGCGGTAGCGATATTCGTGGAAGCATAAGATTGGCGAGACGACAACGATGCTACGATGGAGATCAAGGTGTCGCGCCGGTGACGATGGTGACCACGACGGTGCTTCGGAGATGGAGATCACAAGCACAAGATGATGATGGCGATATCATATCACTTATATTGATTGCATGTGATGTTTATCTTTTTTATACATCTTATCTTGCTTTGATTGACGGTAGCATTATAAGATGATCTCTCACTAAATTATCAAGAAGTGTTCTCCCTGAGTATGCACCGTTGCCAAAGTTCGTGCTGCCCAGACACCATGTGATGATCGGGTGTGATAAGCTCTACGTCCATCTACAACGGGTGCAATCCAGTTTTTGCACACGCAGAATACTCTGGTTAAACTTGACGAGCCTAGCATATGCAGATATGGCCTCGGAACACGGAGACCGAAAGGTCGAGCGTGAATCATATAGTAGATATGATCAACATAATGATGTTCACCATTGAAAACTAATCCATTTCACGTGATGATCGGTTATGGTTTAGTTGATTTGGATCACGTGATCACTTAGAGGATTAGAGGGATGTCTATCTAAGTGGGAGTTCTTAAGTAATATGATTAATTGAACTTGAATTTATCATGAACTTAGTCCTGGTAGTATTTTGCAAATCATGTTGTAGATCAATAGCTCGCATTGTTGCTTCCCTGTGTTTATTTTGATATGTTCCCAGAGAAAAACTATGTTGAAAGATGTTAGTAGCAATGATGCGGATTGGATCCGTGATATGAGGTTTATCCTCATTGCTGCACAGAAAAATTATGTCCTTGATGCACCGCTAGGTGACAGACCTATTGCAGGAGCAGATGCGGACGTTATGAACGTTTGGCTAGCTCAATATGATGACTACTTGATAGTTTTGTGCACCATGCTTAACGGCTTAGAATCGGGACTTCAAAGACATTTTGAACGTCATGGACCATATGAGATGTTCCAGGAGTTGAAGTTAATATTTCAAGCAAATACCCGAGTTGAGAGATATGAAGTCTCCAACAAGTTCTATAGATAAAAGATGGAGGAGAATCGCTCAACTAGTGAGCATGTGCTCAGATTGTCTGGGTACTACAATCGCTTGAATCAAGTGGGAGTTGTCGTGGTTCTAAGTCTGACAGTGAGGTAGGGGTGTGTGTATGGAGAGGCTAGACCTTAGTTATTGGGAAGTTGTAAGCACGCAAGGTTTACGAGTTCAGGCCCTTCTCTGAGGAAGTAACAGCCCTACGTCTCGGTGCCCGGAGGCGGTCGACTGGATTATGCGTGTGAAAAATGACAGGGGTGCGAACCCCTGATACTGAGGAGGGGGGTGGCTTATATAGAGTTCGCCAGCCCTCTCCTGCCCTCAGTAATGCAGGGTTTAAGGTACATTTAAGGTGGGCGTTACTGATAATGTCCCTAATAAAGTGTCATAATAATCATAAAGACTACTTAATAGCCGACCGTTTGCCTGCGGAGTGACTTGAGGTCTTCTGGCAGTCGAGTGGTTGGCTTCTTGGTCGAGTGACAGCTTCTTGGTCGAGTGTCTTCAACCCGTCGAGTGGGATATCTTCAAGTTGTCTTAAAGGTGACTTCCTCTAAGGATGTCCTATGGTAGGGCTCTTTAGGACGGGTCCGTGTCCCTACCGTAGGTACATGACTTCATCATTAGCCCCCGAACGGATCGAGGCTGGAGTGAGAAAAGGGGTTAGGGACCTTTCCAACCGACCCTTCAGGTTATTATGGGTGCTTCGTTCTGGGTTGACTGTCACAGATGACGTCATTAACCTCTTTCAGTCGCCTTGATCCGTTCCAGGTCTTTCGTCGAATGGATTTCTTTACCTGTGAGGCATCGAGCGCCGGCGTGCGCGGGATTTCCGTTTCGTCAAGTTGTTCTGCAGCCGGCGGAGATCGCGGGATTCGGATTTTTTGGGAAGCGCGCGGAACGGGGGCGGCCGCAGTAATCGGGAGCGACAGTGCGAAGGCTCCTCGATCCCCGCGCCGCCTTTTTCGCCACGTACAACGCGCGCGCCTGCCATGGGATTTGACTGGATAGCTCGGGCCTACCTGCCAGCCACTCGGGAGCGGCCCCTTATAAGTAGTTGGCCCGGAGCCTTTCATCAGTACGCGTGCTCATCTCTTCCTTCTCTGTTTCTCCGTCGCCTCCTCCGCTTCCTTCGCTCTCGCACCGCCACCACAAAACCAGCTCGAGACCTCGCCGGCGACGATGGTGAAGGGTAAGACGACCGCTCTGGAGCGCGCGAAGAAGGCGGCGGCAGCGGGGAAGGGAAAGAAGTCTGCGCGCGGGGGTTCTTCCTCTCGGACGGCCCTGCCCAAGGGGTGGATCCAGGGCGACTGGATGCCCTTGGTGCTCCGCCAGGAGGACCTCGACGACCTGGTCGAGGGAGGAGCCATGCCCCACAAGGCGGCGTGTCTTCCAGGGGGAGAAATCGAGCCCCAGCCACGCGACGGTGAGCGCGTCCTCCTGGTGACTCATATTGACCGTGGGTTCTCTCTGCCGCCCCACTCTTTCTTCCGCAACTTCCTGAACTTCTTCGGGGCGCAGCTCCATCACTTTACTCCGAACTCCATAGTCTATCTTGCCGCCTTTATTTCTATGTGTGAGGCGTTCCTAGGGTGCCGCCCACACTGGGGACTTTTCAAGCACATCTTCACCTGTCGCTCTCAGTCGGTTAAGAAGGCCAAGTCGAGTGACGAGAAGACACAGGTGATCCAGCTGTGCAGGGGTTTGGCGATCCGGACGAGGGGGAAAAGCTGTTTTCCCTCCATTACCTTCCCGGAGTCAGTTCGAGGATGGCAGGCGACTTGGTTCTACTGCCAGGATCAGGTGACCCCAGGGCAGTCGACTGGACTTCCACCCTTCACCCTCGACCGAGCCGAAAAGCCGGCTTCTCTGAAGGTGACGCCCGAAGAAAAGGCCCAGGTCAAGATACTGGCGGGTCGAGTGGTCGAACTTGTCCGTGAGGGCGTGACGGGGATGGATCTGCTTGAAGTCTTCCTCAAGAGGCGAATCCAACCACTCCAGGCTCGGGACCACCCGATGTGGCTGTACTCCGGCCTCGAGGACACCACTCGGATCCACCCGGAGGAGGTCACCGACGAGATGTTGGAGGGGTGGCTGTCAAGCATCACGGGGAACAAGGACAACCCCCGAGGAGCTAGGAGGGTCATTCCACTCGACAGCTCGTATGAGGTCGACCAGGTGCGTCTTTATGTTTCTGACTGAAATCTTCGTTTTCTGCACTGGTCTTCTTTTGAGCAGGTCGACTGACTTTCCATTTTGTCTGCTGTCTTTCAGGTGACCATTGAGATGTATTCGACGCCCAACGGGGCATAGGGGTCAACTAAGGAAGGAGAAGGGAGCGGAGGTGAGAGCGGGGACGACCAGGGCGAGTGGGAGTCAGACGGCGAAGGAGAGGGAGGCGATGACGTCTTCTCCAACGAGGAGGAGGAGGAGGAGGCCGAATCTCCCCGCCCGGAAAGGCGATCCAAGCTCGCACACGACCCGTCACAGGGACGTGGCCAGGCGACTGCCTCCGTCGGGCCATCGTCGAAACGCCCTCGGACTTCTTCTCCAACACCGACTGGGAAGGTCCCCAAGCAACCACGCACGACGCAATCCAAGCCGCCCAAGACTCTGCCCAAGATGAAGATAACTATCCTTGTTATTTCCGGGTAACAAGTCTTGTCTTCTTTCGTCGATTGGAGGACGGACCCTCGGTCGACTCGTTATGCTTAACTGGCTGATTCTTCAACATTTGCAGTGCTGCTACCTCCGAGGTCTCTGCCAAAGACGACGACCAAGAGATGGGGGACGCTGCTACCTCCAACCCTGGTATGATTATTGACGTTCTGTTTTTGAGTTGGCTTGGTCGTTTCTTGCAATTCTGGTCGATTGAAAGTTCTTCCTGCAGCTCCTCCTCACGTTATCGACCTCCCGGATGACGATGACAACGAGCCGCTGAGGATAGGGAGGACCAAGAGACTGTCGACTGACAGGGCTTCCCAGCCTGCTCCGGCGCCTGAGACCGCGGCTCGGGACGGCGGCGATGCCCCTCGGGCTTCTGTGTCCTTCACCAATCCCCTGTTGAGTGCGCAGCCCTCGGCGTCGACTGCCAATCCGACTTCGCTCTTTGTCGCGTACTCTGTCCCTGAAGAAGAAGTGGCCGCTGCGAAGGAGGCCATACACCAGGCAGGCGTCATGATGGAACAGGTGAAGAAGGCTCGAGAGGCCAGCCAGGCGGCTTACGACGCGAGTTCGGCGCTTCAGAGTAACGTCTAGGTCAGTCGACTTGATACTTGTTTGTTTGAAGAGTCTTTCTCCCTCTTTCTTTTTCTTTTTGAAGATCTTTGTATCTGTATCTGTACACCCACTGGGTGTGTTTTCTCTTTCTTGGACTAGTGGGGGCACGCTGAGTGCACCCACTGGGTGTAGTCCCCGAGACTACGGTGGACTGCTGGCAGTCGACTGTAGTCTGTATATTGCGTTTGTGAATCTGTACTTCTTCACTCGGTTTGGTCTGGCCAGGTCGAGTGGGACCGTGTTCTGTCGACTGCGGGCAGTCGTTTTTTTGGTCGAACCAGTGGGGGCACGCTGAGTGCACCCACTGGGTGTAGTCCCCGAGACTACTGTCGAATGTTTTTGATTCGGCTGTGGTCTTAGAAACGTCACCATTGTTCCTTAGTTACTCGGAAGCAACTTATCTCGAACGTCTGTTGGCTGGTTTTTCTTTTTGCAGAGATCCTGCGAACTTGCCGCTCGCTATGCTGAATTGGAGAAACAGAAGATTCAACTGGACCTTGATCTAGAGCTGGCCAGGACGGAGTTGCAGAAGGTCAGGGAGGGCGCCGCAGGTAAAGCGACTTTGTCGACTGATTTTGTTTTCAGGCTTGAGCATTCCTCTGCTGTTTCCGATTCAATCGCCATTTCTTTGCAGGAGAATTGGAAAAAGCTTTGGCGAGGAAGGACCAGGACCTGGCTGTTGCCCGCAAGGAGGCTGACGACAAGACGGCTCTGGCCGAACAGAAGCTGGCTTCGGTCGACCAGTTGGAAAAAGAGAACACCAGGTTGCAGGCCGCTCTGACTGATGCCAACAGGCTGACTGCCAGTTGGAAGAAGAAGAACCTCCTCTTGGGCGAGGAGATGGAAGGCATCGCCCGTAGGAGGGACGACCTGGAGAGCTACCTGAGGAGCCTCGCCAAGAGGCTGTACATCAAACTTGAAGGTGCACATCTAATTTTGACTGTTTTGTACTTTTGTGTCGACTCAATCTTGCGATCGTTGGCTTATCTTTTAGGTCTTGTGTGCAGAATTCTGTCAGAACTTTGAAGAGGAGACCGGGTGGATCGAAACGGGTCTGGACCCAATCAATTCTCCGGTGAAAGATGATACTGCTATGAACTTGCTCCAACTAGAATCTCGAATCGATGGCGCCGTGGATTACTTGGCTCGACTGAAGGTCGCCATGTCGCGGATCGACTCGACGCTCTGGCCAGAGTCCACGCTCCAGAACGATCTCGAGTCTTTTATGGCTCGACTTGACAAAATCCCCGATCGAGTGCAGGAGTGGAAGAAGTCTTCTGCCCGGTGCGGCGCTGATGTGGCTCTATCCTTAGTCCGCGTCCACTGCAAGGAGGCGCGAGAAGAAAAGCTGGCCGCCATCCAAGTCGCCAATACCAAGAGGCACAGCTTCCAAGACTTCATGGAGACCTTCATTGCTGCAGCCACTCGCATTGCAGACGGAATTGACCTGGATGAGTTCGTCGCTCCTGCCAGTCCTCCTCTTGAGGAGTGAGAAAACTTTTACGCCTTCCCTTAAATTAGCCTCGGAATGCCGAGTGGACTTGTAATCGTTTAAATTCTGCCGAGCTGAGGGCTTGAGTACTTTGATTCGGGGCCCAGGGCCTTTTAAGCTTTATCCGAACTTAATTTTTGCTGAATGTCTTCGTGGTCTGGAACTGTCGTGTGGGGCTTGATGGCCGACTCTCACCCTGTTGTTGTACATTGTATTTGTGGCGGAGCTCTCGGGAAAAGGTGGCAGTCGACCCACACCCTGTTGTTGTACATTGTATTTGTGGCGGAGCTCTCGGGAAAAGGTGGCAGTCGACCCACGCCTTGTTACTGTAGAGTGGGACGAGGCTCACATTGTATTTTTGGCGGAGCTCTTAAGGAGAAGGTGGGTTTTGAACTTAGGCGAGTATCTGACTGCAGCTAAGTCTCTTCGTGGAGAACTTAGGCGAGTGCTGAACTGCAGCTAAGCCCCCGAGTGGGAGGTTTGCTCTCCACTCGGTAGGATTTTTCAAACTTAGGCGAGTGTCTGACCGCAGCTAAGTCTCTTCGTGGAGAACTTAGGCGAGTGCCGGACTGCAGCTAAGCCCTCGAGTGGGAGATTTGCTCTCCACTCGGTAGGATTTTTCAAACTTAGGCAAGTGTCTGACTGCAGCTAAGTCTCTTCGTGGAGAACTTAGGCGAGTGCTGAACTGCAGCTAAGCCCCCGAGTGGGAGGTTTGCTCTCCACTCGGTAGGATTTTTCAAACTTAGGCGAGTGTCTGACTGCAGCTGAGTCTCTTTGTGGAGAACTTAGGCGAGTGCTGAACTGCAGCTAAGCCCCCGAGTGGGAGGTTTGCTCTCCACTCGGTGGGATTTTTCAAACTTAGGCGAGTGTCTGACTGCAGCTAAGTCTCTTCGTGGAGAACTTAGGCGAGTGCTGAACTGCAGCTAAGCCCCCGAGTGGGAGGTTTGCTCTCCACTCGGTAGGATTTTTGAAACTTAGGCGAGTGTCTGACTGCAGCTAAGTCTCTTCGTGGAGAACTTAGGCAAGTGCTGAACTGCAGCTAAGCCCCCGAGTGGGAGGTTTGCTCTCCACTCGGTAGGATTTTTCAAACTTAGGCGAGTGTCTGACTGCAGCTAAGTCTCTTGTGGAGAACTTAGGCGAGTACTGAACTGCAGCTAAGCCCCCGAGTGGGAGGTTTGCTCTCCACTCGGTAGGATTTTTCAAACTTAGGCGAGTGTCTGACTGCAGCTAAGTCTCTTCGTGGAGAACTTAGGCGAGTGCTGAACTGCAGCTAAGCCCCCGAGTGGGAGGTTTGCTCTCCACTCGGTAGGATTTTTCAAACTTAGGCGAGTGTCTGACTGCAGCTAAGTCTCTTCGTGGAGAACTTAGGCGAGTGCTGAACTGCAGCTAAGCCCCCGAGTGGGATGTTTGCTCTCCACTCGGTAGGATTTTTCAAACTTAGGCGAATCGGATTCGCAGCTAAGTCACCCACTGGGGGATTTCGGATACATACAACAGTGACAGCAATTATTGGAACACTCTTATTTCTGATAAAAATGAACTTCAGGAGTTTTTCTTATTACATCTGGTTTGAGAGCGGACTTAAGTGTAAAAGGGGCGGAGAAGCTCCGCGTTCCAAGCTCGAGGTTCGTCGATTTGTCAATCAACATTGTAAAGGTGATATGCTCCGTTGTGGAGGACTCTGGTGACGATGAAGGGGCCTTCCCAAGTGGGAGCGAGCTTGTGAGGTTTCTGTTGATCCACTCGGAGGACCAAATCTCCTTCTTGAAAGGCTCGACTCTTCACATTCCGGGCGTGGAATCGACGCAAGTTCTGCTGGTAAATGGTCGATCTGATCATTGCCATCTCCCTCTCTTCCTCCAAGAGGTCGACTGCGTCTTGCCGGGCCTGCTCCGCTTCATCTTCGGTGTAAAGTTCGACTCGGGGCGCATTATGAACGAGATCGCTTGGCAGGACAGCTTCGGCTCCATAAACCAGAAAGAATGGGGTCCTTCCAGTCGACCGGTTAGGGGTGGTCCTTAATCCCCACAGCACTGACGGAAGCTCGTCGACCCAAGCGCCTGCCGCGTGCTTGAGATCACGCATCAGCCGATGTTTTAGCCCTTTGAGAATCAGACCATTTGCTCTCTCAGCCTGTCCATTCGACTGGGGGTGAGCGACTGAGGCGTAGTCGACTCGTGTGCCTTGAGAAGCGCAAAATGCTTTGAACTCGTCCGAATCAAAGTTTGACCCGTTATCAGTGATGATGCTGTGCGGGACTCCATATCTGAATGTCAATCCTCTGATGAAACTGATAGCGTTGCCAGCGTCGAGGCTCTTTATGGGCTTAGCTTCGATCCATTTGGTAAACTTGTCGACTGCCACAAGCACATGAGTGAATCCACTCCTGCCCGCTCTTAGGGGGCCAACCATGTCCAATCCCCAGACGGCAAAGGGCCAGACGAGTGGAATGGTTTTCAGGGCTGACGCGGGCTTGTGTGACATGTTGGAGTAGAACTGGCAGCCCTCGCACCTGTCGACTATCTCTTTCGCCATCTCATTTGCCCTTGGCCAATAAAATCCAGCTCGGTATGCCTTAGCCACAATGGTCCGAGAGGACGCATGGTGACCGCAGGTTCCCGAGTGGATATCGTTGAGGATTATTTGACCCTCTTCTGGCGTTATGCATTTCTGGCCGACTCCGGTCGCACTTTCTCTGTACAGCTGTCCCCTTATGACCGTGAAGGCCTTAGATCGGCGGACGATCTGTCGAGCCTCCTCCTCGTCCTCCGGGAGTTCTTTCCTTAGGATATATGCAATGTATGGTATTGTCCAGTCAGGGGTGACTGCCAAGACTTCCATGATTAGGTCGACTACTGCAGGCACTTCAACTTCAGTCGGATCCGTGGCACTTTTTGGCTGCGGGGCTTCTTCTGTGAAAGGATCTTCTTGGACTGACGGCGAGTGAATGTGTTCCAAGAACACGTTGCTCGGAATGGCTTCTCTCTTGGAGCCTATCTTTGCCAAGTCGTCAGCTGCCTGGTTTTTCAGTCGGGGGATGTGGTGGAGTTCCAACCCCTCGAACTTCTTCTCTAGCTTCCGTACTGCATTGCAGTATCCAGTCATTGCCGGACTCCTGACGTCCCACTCCTTCATCACTTGATTAACCACTAGATCCGAGTCGCCATAGACCATGAGGCGACGGACGCCGAGCGAAATGGCCATGCGTAACCCATACAAAAGTGCTTCATACTCTGCTTCGTTATTGGAGGAATCGAAGTGAATCTGGAGAACGTATATGAGCTTATCTCCTCGGGGGGAGACCAAAACTACCCCCGCACCCGAACCATTCAGCATCTTGGATCCATCGAAGAACATAGTCCAGTGTTCCGAGTGAACTTGAGTCGGAAGTTGCTGTTCAATCCACTCGGCGATGAAATCCGCGATTGCTTGGGACTTGATGGCTTTCTTTGCTTCAAACTTGATGTCTAAAGGAAGGAGTTCAATCGCCCACTTGGCCACTCGACCAGTTGCATCTCTGTTATGCAGGATCTCCGATAATGGGGCGTCGTTGACGACTGTAATGGAGTGGTCAGAGAAATAATGTGCAACTTTCTTCGTGGTCATGTAAATCCCATATACAAGCTTCTGGTAGTGGGGGTATCTTTGTTTTGAAGGGGTCAAAACTTCAGACACATAATAAACAGGGCGT
The DNA here is from genome assembly GCA_034509565.1 of Triticum monococcum. NCBI lineage: Eukaryota > Viridiplantae > Streptophyta > Magnoliopsida > Poales > Poaceae > Triticum > Triticum monococcum. Next base: position 75,394,176 of record CM067843.1, read on the forward strand.
TGAACTTTGAAGGCCTTCCCTTCCTCTTCCCGCTCGACCGTAAGTACTGTACTGACAACTTGTCCCGTGGCTGCAATGTAAAGCAGCAGAGGCTCTTTGCTGATTGGGGCAGCTAGCACCGGCTGGGTGGAGAGCAGAGCTTTGAGCTCTGCAAATGCTGCATTAGCTTCTGGAGTCCACTCGAACTTGTCAGACTTTTTCATCAGTCGGTAAAGAGGCAACGCTTTTTCACCGAGTCGAGAAATGAATCGACTTAAGGCGGCTAAGCAGCCTGTAAGTTTTTGGACATCATGCACACGTACAGGACGCTTCATCCGGAGTATGGTGCCAATTTTTTCAGGATTGGCGTCGATTCCCCGTTCGGAAACGAGAAAACCGAGTAGCTTGCCACCTGGAACTCCGAAAGTGCACTTTGACGGATTGAGCTTGATATCGTACCTCCTGAGGTTGGCGAAGGTTTCAGCAAGGTCAGCCCGCAGGTCGGAACCTTTCCGGGACTTGACTACGATATCGTCCATGTACGCCTCCACATTCCGACTGAATTGAGTGAGTAAACACTTCTGGATCATTCTCATGAATGTGGCTCCGGCGTTCTTGAGGCCGAATGGCATGGTGACGTAACAGAAGCATCCGAATGGAGTGATGAAAGCTGTTTTGATTTCGTCGGGCCCATACAAACGGATCTGATGGTACCCGGAGTAGGCATCTAGAAAAGACAATCTCTCGCATCCCGCAGTTGAGTCGACAATTTGGTTGATGCGAGGGAGAGGAAAATGATCTTTCGGGCAGGCCCGATTGATATGCTTAAAATCAATGCACATACGGAGTGACTTGTCCTTCTTGGGGACCATGACAACATTGGCGAGCCACTCAGAGTGGTAGATCTCTCGGATGAACTCAGCTGCTAAGAGCCGAGCCACTTCCTTGCCAATGGCTTGTTTTTTCTGGACGGCGGACCGCCGAAGATGTTCCTTCACGGGTTTGAACTTTGAGTCGACTCGCAGGCGGTGCTCAGCCAGCCCCCTGGGAACTCCAGGCATGTCAGAGGGTTTCCATGCAAAGATGTCCCAGTTCTCACGGAGGAGCTGGATGAGCGCTTCTTCCTATTTGGAGTCGAGCATCGTCGAGATGTGAGTCGGAGCTGCATCGGGATCAATCGGGTGAATGTGGACTGTCTTCGTTTCGCCAGCCGACTGAAAAGCTGACTCGGAGGCAGGCTTCTTAGCCCGCAGCAATTCACTCGGGTCGGCAGTCTTTTGGTACTCTTTCAGCTCGACTACTGCCATCTGAGCGTCGGCGATCTTTGATCCCTTCTGGAACCACTCTTCTGCTTTCTTCCGGTTGCCCATAAAAGTGATCACACCTTTGGGGCCAGGCATCTTTAATTTAAGATACACGTAGCATGGTCGAGCCATGAAGCGTGCGTAAGCTGGCCTGCCCAAGATGGCGTGATAAGCACTCTGGAAGTCCACAACTTCAAACGTTAACTTTTCCTTGCGGTAATTCTTTGAATCACCGAAAACCACATCAAGAGCAATCTGGCCGAGTGACTCGGCTTTCTTCCCAGGAATGACTCCGTGGAAGCTCATGTGACTGGTGCTGAGTCTGGACATCGGAATGCCCATTCCTTTCAAGGTTTCAGCGTACAGTATGTTCAGGCCACTGCCGCCGTCCATCAGGACTTTGGTCAGTCGAGTGCCTTCGACAACTAGGTCGACCACCAAAGCTTGCCTCCCAGGGGTGGCAATGTGCGTCGGGTGATCGGACTGGTCGAACGTGATGGCAGTCTGAGACCACTTCAGGTAACTGGGAGTCGCCGGGGCAACCATGTTGACCTCACGGTTAATGATTTTCAGTCGACTTTTGCTTTCGAGATCAGCAAAAATCATCAAGGTGGAATTGACTTGGGGGTATCCATCGTCACTATCTTCCTTGTCTTCAACTCTGTCTGGCTCTTTTTCCTTATCCTTGGGCTGCTTGCCCTGGAACTGCTGAATCAGAAGCCGACACTGTCGAGTGGTATGCTTCGGGAAAATAAAATTTCCTTCTTCATCTTTCTTGGTATGGATGTGACATGGCAGGTCCAGAACATCATTCCCATCCTGATCTTTAACCTTCTTGGGCTTCCATGTGCCCTTGGGCTTTCCCTTGAAATTTCCCTGGGCCACAGCCAGGGCCTCCCCCGGGGCGGCTGGCTCGGCCTTCCGCTTCTGCTTCCGACTGGAGTTTCCTCCGGTTTCTTGGGCGACTGACTTAAGTTTGCCACTTCGGAGTCGGTCCTCGTCTTCTCCATTAGCGTACTTGGTGGCAATCTCCATCATCCGATTAAGGGACATCTCTCCGGTCCGGCCAAACTTCAGATTCAACTCCCTGTACTTGACGCCTTCCTTGAAAGCGCAAACTGCTTGATGGTCTGGCACGTTCTCGACCGAATGGTGCAGTGTGATCCACCTCTGGATATCTTCTCTCAGAGTTTCGTTCGGCTTCTGTACGCAAGACCGCAGCTCCGTAAGGCCTGCAGGGCGCTTGCATGTCCCTTCGAAGGTTGTGATAAACACTCGGGAGAGATCCTCCCAAGTGTAAATGCTGCTGGGCGCCAACTAATTCAGCCACGCCCTAGCTGAGCCTTCCAACATGAGGGGTAAATGCTTCATGGCCACCTCATCGTTGCCGCCACCAATCTGCACAGCCACTCGGTAATCCTCGAGCCATGTGTCAGGCTTGGACTCACCGGTGAACTTGCTGATTCCAGTCGCCAGCCGGAAGTTGGGAGGGATCACCGCAGCTCTGATGGCCCGACTAAAACATTCAGGCCTCGAGGCGTGTGTCCTGCTGCCGGTGGGCGTATCTCTGTTGTGGCCCTCTCGATGAGCCCTGTTCTTGTCCACCAGACCTTGAACGAGGATGGATCTCGCATCAAAGCCCGGGTCTCTGGGGTCGACTGGGATCCTCTGCCCATTGTTATGGGGGCGCCTGTCGTCTCGATGTCGAGGTGCATATGATCCACTCCTCGGGGGAGGGGACGGCACCCGACGCCCATCATCACGGTCGGGCCGGTGATCATATTGTTCATTCCTCCTATACTGATCGTGCCGGTCTCCACGCCCCTCACGCCTCGGGGGCGATCTCGGGCTGTGAGCCGACTGGACGGTCTCCGTTGCGACGGATCGACTGTGGATCCTGTCCCGCGACTAAGAGACGGCGGAATTCTGATTTCCCGCCGCTCGGAGCAATGCTCTGATCTGCAGCAATCCTCTGCCGGCCTCCGACTGGGAGGGCTGGATTGACTCTGCTATGCGGGCCGCGGCAGCCAGGTTCTGAACCGGAGTTCGGTACACCTGCGGTGGTGGGAAGAGCTGACGTCGACTGGGTTCGGGAGCTTGCTGGCGTCGACTGGACTCGGGAGCCTGCTGGCGTCGACTGGACTCGGGAGCCCGCTGACGCGCCCGCTCGTCGAGAGCTCGCTGTAGATTCTCCAGTCGAGTGCGCTCGGCTAGATTAGCCAAGCGTGCGTCCTCCAAGGCCCGGGCCTCGGGGGTTTCTCCAACAATAGGGGTGTAGAGCGCGTCCATGTTCCGGTGACGAAGCTCCTCCCGCTGCAATGACGTAAGAGGCTCAGGGAGGTATTCGTCGTGAGGGTGCGACGGATCGCCCCTATCGGCACCATCATCAGCGCGATGGAATCCAGGGGGGCTGCGTGTCCCCTCGACCGCCAGAACCTCCGCCAAAGGGTCGCTGCTGTCACACTCGGAAGCGGTCTCCATGGAGCCAGTCGACAGATCGAACAGGCCGCAGAGGGATTCGTCGGGCTCGATTGCAGCGACTTGCGGGGTCGCCGACTGGCGGGCCACGGTGTGCTTCATCCACCGCTAGAGCCTCGACCGACCCGAGCGCTTGCGCTGGCGGGGGACAGGACGGGGAGATGACACGGGAGTCGACCGATATGGGGTCGACGGCTGCCTCAGGAGGACGCCACGGACGCATGCGCGGAAGTGCGCCGCACCGCGGACGGGGAGCGCGTCGACATCAAGCGGCGCCTCCTGGAGCCAGGCGAAGTCGTCGGCGATGAAAGTGAGTCCGCCGAGACGGATCTCGCGGCCCTCCGCCAAAGCTCCGCAGGAAAACATGATCAAGTGGGTCGGAAAAATCGCAACTTCTCCAATTAGGCGCTAAGACTAATGCCCCACGGTGGGCGCCAACTGTCGTGGTTCTAAGTCTGACAGTGAGGTAGGGGGGTGTGTATGGAGAGGCTAGACCTTAGCTATTGGGAAGTTGTAAGCACGCAAGGTTTACGAGTTCAGGCCCTTCTCTGAGGAAGTAACAGCCCTACGTCTCGGTGCCCGGAGGCGGTCGACTGGATTATGCGTGTGAAAAATGACAGGGGTGCGAACCCCTAATACTGAGGAGGGGGGTGGCTTATATAGAATTCGCCAGCCCTCTCCTGCCCTCAGTAATGCAGGTTTTAAGGTACATTTAAGGTGGGCGTTACTGATAACGTCCCTAATAAAGTGTCATAATAATCATAAAGACTACTTAATAGCCGACCGTTTGCCTGCGGAGTGACTTGAGGTCTTCTGGCAGTCGAGTGGTTGGCTTCTTGGTCGAGTGACAGCTTCTTGGTCGAGTGACAGCTTCTTGGTCGAGTGTCTTCAACCCGTCGAGTGGGATATCTTCAAGTTGTCTTAAAGGTGACTTCCTCTAAGGATGTCCTATGGTAGGGCTCTTTAGGACGGGTCCGTGTCCCTACCGTAGGTACATGACTTCATCAGGAGTTAATCTTCCAGATAAGATAGTGATTGACAGAATTCTCTAGTCACCATGACCAAGTTAGTAGAACTTCGTGATGAACTATAGTATGCAAGGGATGACGAAAACGACTCCCGAGATTTTCATGATGATGGAATCGATGAAGGTAGAAATCAAGAAAAACATCAAGTGTTGATGGTAGACAAGACCACTAGTTTCAAGAAAAGGGCAGAGGGAAGAAGGCGAACTTCAAAAAGAACAGCAAGCAAGTTGCTGCTCAAGTGAAGAAGCCCAAGTCTGGACCTAAGCCGGAGACTGAGTGCTTCTACTACAAAGGGACTGGTCACTGGAAGCGAAACTACCCCAAGTGATTGGCAGATAAGAAGGATGGCAAAGTGAACATAAGTATATTTGATATACATGTTATTGATGTGTACTTTACTAGTGTTTATAGCAACCCCTCAGTATTTGATACTAGTTCAGTTGCTAAGATTAGTAACTCGAAACAGGAGTTGCAGAATAAACAGAGACTAGTTAAGGGTGAAGTGACGATGTGTGTTGGAAGTGGTTCCAAGATTGATATGATCATCGTCGCACACTCCCTATAAATTCGGGATTAGTGTTGAACCTAAATAAGTGTTATTTGGTGTTTACGTTGAGCATGAATATGATTTGATCATGTTTATTGTAATACAATTATTCATTTAAGTAAGAGAATAAATTGTTGTTCGGTTTACATGAATAAAACCTTATATGGTTACACACCCAATGAAAATAGTTCGTTGGATCTCGATCATAGTGATACACATAATCATAATATTGAAACCAAAAGATGCAAAGTTAATAATGATAGTGCAACTTATTTGTAGCACTGCCGTTTAGGTCATATTGGTGTAAAGCGCATGAAGAAACTCCATGCTGATGGGCTTTTGGAATCACTTGATTATGAATCAGTTGATGCTTGCGAACCATGCCTCATGGGCAAGATGACTAAGACTCTGTTCTTTGGAACAATGGAGCGAGCAACAGATTTGTTGGAAATCATACATACTGATGTATGTGGTCCGATGAATATTGAGGCTCGCAATAGGTATCATTATTTTCTGATCTTCACAGATGATTTGAGCAGATATGAGTATATCTACTTGATGAAACATAAGTCTGAAACATTTGAAAAAGTTCAAAGAATTTCAGAGTGAAGTGGAGAATCATCGTAACAAGAAAATAAGGCTTCTACGATCTGATCGCGGAGACAAATATTTGAGTTATGAGTTTGGTCTTCAATTAAAACAATGTGGAATAGTTTCAGAAATTCGTGCCACCTGGAACACCACAGCATAATGGTGTGTCCGAACGTCATAACCATACTTCATTGGATATAGTACAATCTATGATGGTTCTTACCGATTTACCACTATCGTTTTGGGGTTATGCATTAAAGACAGCTGCATTCACGTTTAAAAGGGCACCATCTAAATCCGTTGAGACGACACCGTGTGAACTATGGTTTGGCAAGAAACCTAAGCTGTCGTTTCTTAAAGTTTGGAGTTGCGATGCTTATGTGAAAAAGTTTCATCTCGATAAGCTCAAACTCAAATCGGAGAAATATGTCTTCATAGGATACCCAAAGGAGACAGTTGGGTACACATCCGAATGCAAGACATTCGTTGCTAAGAATGGATCCTTTCTAGAGAAGGAGTTTCTCTCGAAAGAAGTGAGTGGGAGGAAAGTAGAAAACTTGATAAGGTAATTGTACCTTCTCCCTTATTGGAAAGTAGTTCATCACAAAAAAACTGTTCTTGTGACTACTACACCAATTAGTAAGGAAGCTAATGATGATGATCATGTAACTTCAGATCAAGTTACTACCGAATCTCGTAGGTAAACCAGAGTGAGATCCGCACCAGTGTGGTACAGTAATCCTGTTCTGGAGGTCATGTTACTTGATCATGACGAACCTACGAACTATGAGGAAGCGATGATGAGCCCAGATTCCGCGAAATAGTTTGAAGCCATGAAATCTGAGATATGATCCATTTATGAGAACAAAGTTTGGACTTTGGTTGACTTGCCCGATGATCGGCAAGCAATTCAGAATAAATGGATCTTCAAGAGGAAGACAGACGCTGATAGTAGTGTTACTATCTACAAAGCTAAAATTGTCGCAAAAGGTTTTCGACAAGTTCAAGGTGTTGACTACGATGAGAGCTTCTCACTCGTATCTATGCTTGAGTCTGTCTGAATCATGTTAGTAATTGCCGCATTTTATGAAATCTGGCAAATGGATAAACAAAACTGCATTCCTTAATGGATTTATTAAAAAAGAGTTGTATATGATGCAACCACAAGGTTTTGTCAATCCGAAAGGTGCTAACAAAATGTGCAAGCTCCAGCGATCCATCTGTGGACTGGTGCAAGCATCTCGGAGTTGGAATATACGCTTTGATGAGTTGATCAAACATATAGTTTTATACAGACTTGCGGTGAAGCCTGTATTTACAAGAAAGTGAGTGGGAGCACTACAGCATTTCTGATAAGTATATGTGAATGACATATTGTTGATCGGAAATAATGTAGAATTATTCTGTAAAGCATAAAGGAGTGTTTGAAAGGAGTTTTTCAAAGAAAGACTTCGGTGAAGCTGCTTACATATTGAGCATCAAGATCTATAGAGATAGATCAAGACGCTTGATAAGTTTTTTCAATAAATACATACCTTGACAATATTTTGAAGTAGTTCAAAATGGAGCAGTCAAAGAAAGAGTTCTTGCCTGTATTACAAGGTGTGAAGTTGAGTAAGACTCAAAGCCCAACCACGGCAGAAGATAGAAAGAGAATGCAAGTCATTCCCTATGCCTCGGCCATAGGTTCTATAAAGTATGTCATGCTGTATACCAGATCTATTGTATACCCTGCACTGATTTTGGCAAGGGAGTACAATAGTGATCTAGGAGTAGATCACTGGATAGCGGTCAGAATTATCCTTAGTGAAATAATGATATGTTTCTCGATTATGGACGTGACAAAAGGTTTGTCGTAAAGGGTTACGGTGATGCAAGGTTTGACACTAATCTAGATGACTCTCAGTCTCGGTCTAGATACATATTGAAAGTGGGAGCAATTATCTAGAGTAGCTCCATGCAGAGCATTGTTGACATAGAAATTTGCAAAATACATGTGGATCTGAATGTGGCAGACCCGTTGACTAAGATTCTCTCACAAGCAAAACATGATCACACCTTAGTACTCTTTGGGTGTTAATCACATAGCGATGTGAACTAGATTACTGAATCTAGTAAACCCTTTGGGTATTGGTCACATGGCGATATGAACTATGGGTGTTAATCACATGATGATGTGAACTATCGATGTTAATCACATGGTGATGTGATCTAGATTATTGACTCTAGTGCAAGTGGGAGACTGAAGGAAATATGCCCTAGAGGCAATAACAAAGTTATTATTTATTTCCTTATATCATGATAAATGTTTATTATTCATGCTAGAATTGTATTAACCGGAAACATAATACATGTGTGAATACATAGACAAACAGAGTGTCACTAGTATGCCTCTACTTGACTAGATCGTTAATCAAAGATGGTTATGTTTCCTACCCATGGACAAAGAGTTGTTATTTGATTAACGGGATCACATCATTAGATGAATGATCTGATTGACATGACTCATTCCATTAGCTTAGCACCCGATCATTTAGTATGTTGCTATTGCTTTCTTCATGACTTATACATGTTCCTATGACTATGAGATTATGTAACTCCCGTGTGCCGGAGGAACACTTTGTGTGCTACCAAACGTCACAACGTAACTGGGTGATTATAAAGGTACTCTACAGGTGTCTCCAAAGGTACATGTTGGGTTGACGTATTTCGAGATTAGGATTTGTCACTCCGATTGTCGGAGAGGTATCTCTGGGCCCTCTCGGTAATGCACATCACTTAAGCCTTGCAAGCATTGCAACTAATGAGTTAGTTGCGGGATGATGTATTACGGAACGAGTAAAGAGACTTGCCGGTAACGAGATTGAACTAGGTATTGGATACCGACGATCGAATCTCGGGCAAGTAACATGCCGATGACAAAGGGAACAACGTATGTTGTTATGCGGTCTGACCGATAAAGATCTTCGTAGAATATGTAGGAGCCAATATGGGCATCCAGGTCCCGCTATTGGTTATTGACCGGAGACGTGTCTCGGTCATGTCTACATTGTTCTCGAACCCGTAGGGTCCGCACGCTTAAGGTTTCGATGACAGTTATATTATGAGTTTATGAGTTTTGATGTACCGAAGGAGTTCGGAGTCCCGGATGAGATCGGGGACATGACGAGGAGTCTCGAAACGGTCAAGACGTAAAGATCGATATATTGGACGACTATATTCAGACATCGGAAAGGTTCCGAGTGATTCGGGTATTTTTCGGAGTACCGGAGAGTTACGGGAATTCGCCGGGAGAAGTATTGGGCCTTGATGGGCTTTAGTGGGAAGAGGAGAAAGGGCCTGCTGCGCCCCCCCTCCCCTCTAGTCCGAATTGGACTACTTCTCCTCCACTTCCTTCTCCCTTCCTCCCCTCTTGTTGGACTCCTACTAGGACTTGGAGTCCTAGTAGGACTCCACATCCTGGCCGCACCTAGCCTTGGCTGGCCTCCTCCTCCTCCATCCTTTATATACAGGGGCAGGGGGCACCCCATAGACACACAAGTTGATCCACGTGATCTTATTCTTAGCCGTGTGCGGCGCCCCCTGCCACCATAGTCCTCGATAATATTGTAGCGATGCTTAGGCGAAGCCCTGCGATAGTAGTACATCAAGATCGTCACCACACCGTCGTGCTGACGGAACTCTTCCCCGACACTTTGCTGGATCGGAGTCCAGGGATCGTCATCGAGCTGAACGTGTGCTAAAACTCGGAGGTGCCATAGTTTGGGTGCTTGATCGGTCGGGCCGTGAAGACGTACGACTACATCAACCGCGTTGTCATAACGCTTCCTTTGTCGATCTACAAGGGTACGTAGATCACACTCTCCCCTCTTGTTGCTATGCATCACCATGATCTTGCGTGTGCGTAGGAATTTTTTTGAAATTACTATGTTCCCCAACATGTTGAATGCTGGCCTCTTGGAGGTCTTTTTATGTAAATATTATTATGTGCATGTTTGGTTTCCATTCGCATATGCTTTCTATCCTTAGGCTTTTTCCTTTGCCGTCTTCCCCCTTTGGGGAGGCAAGTACTCGAGCTTTCTTGGATTGAAGTGAAGTGAATGGAAACCGGCCGGCAGGTTACTCTAGTAGTCAGTCGGCGGTAGGCGGCAAACTGGCTTTCGTTATATTAGTCCGTTGGTCCCTAGCCATTTTTCGTGTGCGCACCCTTTCCTGCTTTTGACTCTTGCCAGCCGAACAGCCGATTCTTCGAACTGCGGCTTTGACAAGAGCTAAGCCTGGGTGTCGGCACACTACTTGTCTGACCGCGGGTAAGACTTCTAATATAACTCCAGTCGGCCAGTCCCCGGGCCGACTAGTCGAACCCGGTGCCGAACAAAACAAGTAAATGAAATGACGAGGTCACAAGCATGATACTTTTCATTCATAAATAAAAGATGGCAGTCCCCGAGTCCTCCTCGGGGGGCCTATTGTCTCGTACTTAGTACAAAAGTTAGCGTGATACATACTGCATTTCAACTGTAAAATCTTCGAAGGAGGTTGGCGTTCCATGGTCGTTCCGACTCCTTGCCGGAGTCGTCTCTCTTGCGTGCCTTGGGCTTCTGTGCGTCGATCAGGTAGTAGGAGTCGTTGCCTAGAGCTCTGCTGACGACAAAGGGGCCCTCCCAAGGGGTCGAGAGCTTGTGCAGGCCGGCTGTTCGCTGGATCAGCCGGAGCACAAGATCGCCCTCTTGGAAGGATCTTGGCCTGACCTTCTGACTGTGGTAGCGGCGCAAACCCTGCTGGTAGATGGCAGACCGGCTGAGGGCTAACAGTCGGCCTTCTTCCAGTAGGTCGACGCTGTCTTCTCGTGCTTCCTTGGCCTCCGCCTCCGTGTACATGGTTACCCGAGGCGAGTCGAACTCGATGTCGGTTGGGATGATCGCCTCGGCACCATACGCGAGGAAGAAAGGAGTGAAGCCGGTTGACTTGTTTGGGGTAGTGCGCAGACTCCAGAGGGCAGCCGGCAGCTCATCGAGCCAACAGCCGGCTGAACGCTCCAGTGGTACGACCAGTCGGGGCTTGATGCCGGAGAGGATGAGGCCGTTGGCTCGCTCGACCTGGCCGTTTGACTATGGGTGGGCGACGGACGCTAAGTCCAGCCGGATACCTTGCGCTGCGCAGAAACGTGCCAAGGCTCCTTTGGCAAAATTCGTTCCATTGTCGGTGATGATGCCGTGTGGCACGCCGTACCGAGTTGTTATGTCTGCGATGAATGTTATGGCAGTCGGCCCATTCAGCTTCTTGATCGGCTTTGCCTCAATCCACTTGGTGAATTTGTCCACCGCGACGAGCAAATGCGTCATGCCGCCGCGCGCCGTCTTGAATGGGCCCACCATGTCCAATCCCCACATGGCGAAGGGCCAGCTGATGGGAATGGTCTTGAGTGCCGAAGCCGGCATGTGTTGCTTAGAGCTGAAGAGTTGGCACCCTTTGCAATATTTGACTAATTCTTTGGCGTCATCCAAAGCAGCCGGCCAGAAGAAACCATGGCGGAAGGCTTTGGCGACGAGTGATCTTGAAGCCGCATGGTGGCCGCATTCTCCTTGGTGAATGTCTCTGAGAATTGCAATGCCCTTCTCTTGCTCGACGCACCGTTGGACGACTCCAGTGACACTGCGCTTGACGAGTTCTCTGTTGACGATCGTGTATGCTCCGGCTCGACGTTGGACTTGTCTTGCCTCTGTTTCGTCAGCCGACAGATCTTGGTTTACTAGGAAGTTGAGGATGGACTGAGCCCATGATGGAGCTGCGACTTCTTCTATTGCCAGTGTGGCTACTGCCACCAGGGCGGGCGGGCTGGGTGATGAAATGCTGGAGTCGGCCGCCGGCTGTTGTGTTGCGGTCCCCGGGCCGGCTGCTGCAGTCCCCGAGCCGGGTGTGGCAGTCCCCGAGCCGGCTACCGAAGTCCCCGGGCCGACTACTGCAGTCCCGGGGTCGCCTGCTTGGTTCTTCGAGCCGGACCCAGCTGCGTCGGGGTCGGGCGGTACGAAGATGGAGTCGGACTCTGGAGACGGCTTGATAGACGGCTTGAGGAGGCGTTGTAGAGCGACGCCGGTTGGTATTGCTTGCCGAGTGGAGCCTATTCGAGCCAGGGCATCGGCTGGCTCGTTGTCGGCTCGCGGTACGTGGAGGAACTCGCATCCTTCAAAGTATCCGCTGAGTTGTTGAACCAGGAAGCGGTAGCTTGCCATATTTGCATCCTTGGCGTCCCAGTCGCCGGATGATTGCTGAACCACCAAGTCCGAGTCGCCATAACATAGAATCCGGCGGATGCCGAGTTCCTTGGCAAGCCGGAGCCCATGTATGAGTGCCTCGTACTCGGCTACGTTGTTGGAGGCGGCAAAGTGAATCTGCAGCGTGTATCTGAGCTTGTCGCCCTTGGGGGAGGTAAGGACGACGCCGGCTCCCAAGCCGGTGCGCATCTTGGACGCATCGAAGTGCATGCGCCAATGGGTGGAGTCGGGAGCCGGTGGCAGGTACTGGGTCTCGGCCCAGTCGACGAGGAAGTCGGCCAGTGCTTGGGACTTGATGGCGGTGTGGGACTGATAGAAGATCGTGTAAGGGGCCAGCTCGATGGCCCACTTCGCCACCAGGCCGGATGCATCCCGGCTGCCTATGATCTCGGCCAGCGGGGCGGTGCATACTACCGTGACGGGATGCTCTTGAAAGTAGGGCTTCAGCTTCTTGGCGGTGAAGTACACGCCCTAACACATCTTCTAGTAGTGCGGGTAGTTCTGCTTTGAGGCGGACAGCACCTCGCTCAAATAATACACCGGCCTCTAGACCGGCTGGGCTCGGCCTTCTTCTGGGCGTTGGACTACGATGACGGTGCTGACCACCCGGCTGGTTGCGACGATGTAAAGGAGCATGGGCTCTTTCTCAGTCGGTGCCGCTAGGACGGGCGGCGTGGCCAGCATCTTCTTCAGTTCGTGAAAAGCTTGGTCGACCTGGTCGTTCCACTCGAAGTGAGTGCTCTTCTTCATGAGGCGGTAGAGAGGGAGAGCTTTCTCTCCGAGCCGGCTGATGAAGCGGTTCAAGGAGGCCAAGCATCCGGTGAACTTCTGGATTTCTCGAAGCTTGGTAGGGATCGCCATTCTCTCAATGGCCTTGATCTTCACCGAGTTGCATTCGATGCCGCGTTCGGAGACCAGGAAGCCTAGGAGCTGGCCGGCTGGCACTCCGAACACGCATTTCTCGGGGTTGAGCTTGATTTGGAACCGGCACAGGTTCTCAAATGTTTCTTTCAGGTCTTCCAGCAAGGTACCGCGCTTCTCCGTCTTCACCACAATGTCGTCCACGTAGACATGAGCGTTTTTGCCGAGTTGCTTGAGGAGGCACTTCTGCATGCAGCGCTGAAAAGTGGCACCGGCATTTCTCAAGCCGAATGTCATAGTCAGGTAGCAGAAGGCTCCAAATGGCGTGATGAAGGCGGTCTTCAGGCGGTCATCCGGGTCTAGCTTTATCTGGTGATATCCTGAGTAAGCATCCAAGAAACTCAACAGCTCGCATCCGGCTATGGAGTCTATCACTTGGTCAATCCTTGGCAGGGCGAAGGGATCTTTGGGGCAGGCCTTGTTGAGGCTTGTGTAGTCTATACACATGCGCCACTTGTTGTCTTCTTCAACACGAGGACCGGGTTGGCAAGCCACTCTGGAAAGAAAACTTCCATAATGAAGCCGGCTGCCAGAAGCCGAGCTATCTCCTCCCCTACAATCCTTCTCTTCTCCTCTGATAGTCGGCGGAGGGGCTGCTTGACTGGTTTCGCGTCTTCTCGGACATGTAGTTTGTGCTCGGCGAACTCCTTCGGAACACCCGGCATGTCCTTGGGGGACCATGCAAAGATGTCCCGATTCTCACGGAGGAAATCGGCGAGCTCGCCTTCCTATTTGCTGTTCAGGCTTGCCCCTATGACGGCAAACCTCTCGGGGTGCTCGGGGTGCAGGGGATCGTCTCGGTTTCTTTGGCCGGCTGGAAAGATCCTTGGGCATCATACTCCTTGGGGTCGGGGGACTGGTTCAGCTGCTTGCTGGCCAGGGCCATGACCCGGTCCAGTGTCTTCTTCTCTTCGGCAATCACAAGGGACTCGGCCAGCCGGCTGCTGGCGGCAGCGCACTCGGTAGACTTCTTGTAATCGCCGGCTACAATGATGATGCCCTTGGAACTTGGTATCTTCATCTTGAGGTATGCATAGTGGGGGACCGCCATGAACCTGGCCAAGGCGGGTCGGCCAAGCAACGCGTGGTAGGGGCTCTCCAGGTCCACCACTTCAAACCAGATTGCTTCCCAGCGGAAATGCTCCTTGTCCCCAAAGAGTACATCAATCTTGATCTTGCCAATGGGGGCGCAGGACAAGCCGGGTACGATGCCATGAAACACTGTCCGAGTTGGCGTGAGCTGCTTCGTCTTGACATTTAACTTCTCCAGGGTGTCACGGTATAGGATGTTGATGCTGCTCCCGCCGTCTATCAGCACGCGGGAGAAGCGGGCAGCGCGCCTGTCCGTCACGAGGGTGGCTTCCAGGACCAACGCGTAAGAGCCGGGGGACGGCATCACCTCTGGGTGGTCGGCCCGGCTCCAGCTGATGGGCTTTTCTGACCAATGCATGTGTCCGGTGGGGTTGGCAGCGACCACGCTGACTTCCTGGTTTTCTCGGCGTTTGCCGCGCCGGTCTTCGAGCTGGCTTGTAAAGACGACGTAGGTTGCTTGCTCGTCGGGGAACTCGTCGTGCACGGCTCCAACTGCGGGCCGAGCGGCCTGGGGCGGCGAAGCCGGAGGCGGCGGGCCGGCAGGCGGAGGCGGCGCGAGCCCTTCGCCTTTGGAGATTCGGGTGAGCCAATGGCACTTCCGGGTTGTGTGGTTGGACGGCGTCGCGCCGCTATGGAACTTGCACGGGGCGTCAAGAGTTTGCTCGTAGGAGAAGGCCGTCTGCCAAGCTGGCCAGCCGCCCTTGGGCTTCTTGGGCGTGGGCCGCCCTTCAGGCGGCGTGTCTTCGACCGTGGCCACCTGTCGACTAGCGGGAGGCGGCGCAGGGCCCTTGCGCTTCTGATCGTTCGGGTGTTGGCGTCGGCCGGAATCCCCTGCCAACGTCTTGGGCGCCGGGTTGAGTACTTTCCCGGACGCGTCTACCCGGAGCTCGGTCTTCATTGAAGAGTCGGCGGTGGCGTATTTGTCGGCTATGTTCAGAAGCTCGTCGAGGGTAGTCGGCTCGTCGCAGAGGAGCTTGTGCTTGAGGAGGGTGCCTTCTCGGCACCCGGCAGTGAAGTATTTGATGGCTTGCACCTCGTGCACCCCTTCACAAGAATTGCGGAGCTTGGCCCAACGCGTGAGGTAGTCGCGCGTGGACTCGGCTGGGCCTTGTACGCACAGGGAGAGCTGCCTGGGCTTGGGAGCCCGCTTGTAGGTGCTGGTGAAGTTGGGGACGAAAGCTTCGGTGAAATCTACCCAGCTGTTGATGCTGAGAGGCTTGAGGCTGTTGAGCCAGGTCCGCGCCGTGCCTTGCAGCATGAGGGGCACGTACTTCACGGCAACGCGTCGGTTGCCGTTGGCTATGCTGACCGCCGTGGAGTAGTCGATCAGCCAATCTTCCGGCTTCACGGAGCCGTTGTACTTGGGCGTGTCTCTTGGGAGCGAGAACCCTTCGGGGAAGGGCTCATCGCGGATGCAGGGGCCGAAACTGGGCGGGCCGACATCGTCTTCTTCTTCCAGCGCCAGGGACCTCGCTAGGCGGTCGATCCGATGGCGGGCGTCGTTCTCGCCGACTCCTTCGCGGCGACCTAGTCGGCCGCTGAGAGTCGGGTGCGCCACTGGCGGCGGGGTGGGATATCTCTCTCCACGAGGTCGAGGTGGAGGCGGGTTGCCCCGCCATTCCATGGCTCGGGGACGGCCGTCCGCGTCTCGCTCGATGGAGATTCGGGTCCGGCTTCGGCTGGTAGACGGCTCTTTCTCGGGCTGCGCGCAGGTGTTCCTCGTAGTCGGCGTTCGTGACGTCGCGCCGTGATCTCGGCACGGGGGAGGGCTTCCTGCTCGGGCGTCGGTTTCGTGCCACCGCGCGGCCGCGTCAATCAACTGCTGTATGCGCCGGGTCATGTGGGGGAGTTCTTCATCCTCCAAGCCGTCCAACTCGTCTACGGCCGCCTGGGCGGCATGCAAGTTCTCGAGCGGAGTGGCATAGACCGGGCGGTCGACTCCCAGCGCGTCGGCAAGGATGGCGCCACGTTGCCTGACAATGCCAGCCCGGCTTGGCCCGCCCGGGGCCGGCGTGCCGAAGGCGGCGCGGTCAGCTTCGTGCTGGTAGGCCTCATTGAGGCATCTCACGGAAGCCAGCCTCCGGCCCTCCGCGAGGAGGGCGAGGCGGCGTGCCTCTAGTGCTTCGTCGTCGGCATCAGCCGGGAGGGGGACGGACAAGTCATGCGCCGCCGCGTGCGGGGCGTCGTGGGTGCTCCCGTCGGCCGGGCCGCCGTGGCTGATGACCATCACCTCAGTGGTGACAGTATCGCGGTCGTCGGTCCGAGGAAGCGAGTCGTTGTAGATCGCGACGTTGGTGGGGAAGGTGTCGTAGGAGGCCATGTCAGAGTCGTCAGGCATCGGGTCGGTGGAGCCAACTGACTCCAGGTCCACAGCGGGCTCGCTGGAGACATGGAGTTGGCCGAGGAGGTTGGCGAGGTGGTCGGTGCCCGCATCGGAGGCGAGCTCATCGAAGATGCGGGTTTCGTCGAGGAAATCGGCGAGGCTGCTCGCCGCGCAGATGCTGGTGACGCCTTGCAGCGCGTCGTGGCAAACGCCATTGGGCGTGCCGGACTGGCTACGCTCGCGGGGGAGGAAGAGGGTTCCCGTCCAGAACAGGTCTCCGCACGACGGTGCACCTGGCCCCACGGTGGGCGCCAAATGTCGGGTGGTAGGTGCGACATATGCCAACGGGTGGCTTATCATTGTGGGAGCCAGTAAGACATCGCCGGTGCCTGGAAACGGGATGAGGCGAAGATAAGCACGCCGGCGGACTTTACCCAGCTTTGGGGCTCTCCGTGGAGATAACACCCCTACTGCTGCTCTGCGGGGTCTCCGCATGATCACTAGATGAACAAGTAGCTACACAATGCTCCTTGAGCTATTTTGGTGGAAGGAGGAAGAAGGACACGGCTAGCTTGCTTCTTCTCCTCGGATGGTGTCTAAAACTAGCTTGGGGTCGAACCCTTTGCATGGGTGCACCGGGGGGTTTATATAGGCCTACCCCCCGGGGGTACAATGGTAATCCGGCTGGGCGCGGGGCCCAGCCGTCTGTGACTGCGCTCGCCGGCTTCTGCGCCGGCCGCTGGGGCCCGCCGACTGGTGCGTCCCGCCGGTTGCCGGCCTCTTGGTCGACAAGCAGGCCCCGCCGTCCAAGGCCTGGTCGGTAGCTGGTTACTGTTGCTCTACTCTGATGACGCGGGCTTGGTCATGGTAGGCGTGGCTACAGTACCACTGCCCGGTGGGCGATTACTGTAGCCTCACCGTGTCTTGTCTCCTTAATGGGGCGTCTCCTTCGAGGAAGATGGCAAGCCGGCTATGGGGAGCCGGTTCTCTCTCGGGCCGACTGGGAGGAGGTGTGGCCGCCTTCGGGCGTCTCTCTGCCCGAAGGGACCCACCGCCCGTGGGCCACGCTGGTGGACCGTCGTGGATGGCGTCAGGGTCATCGTGGCAACAGTGCCGCGCCGGGCGGGTCGTGGCCACCTGTACGGCCCACTGTGCCGGTCGTGCTCCGGGCTTTGGGGTGGCAGGCTTCGCTGTAGCCACGCCCCGCTTCATCATCGCTAGGTGGATGCAAACTTTGAGGGTACGGTCTTGACCGCTTTATGGGAGCCAGCTTCTTGGAGTCGTCCTTCTCGCGGCCGGCTTCTCGAAGTCGGCCCTCCCATGGCTTTCTTCATGAGGGCTAAAGTCGGGACGCCTTCCGAAGCCGGCCTCGATGATAGCCGGCAGGGGGAAGGTGGCCCCACGTCTTGGGTTCTTGAGAGCCGGACGAGCTCGTAATTTTTTCAGGAGGGCCAGGGGAAGCCGGCTAGGCTACCCATGGATATTTACTCCGACAGTTTGTCTATGTATTCACACATGTATTATGTTTCCGGTTAATACAATTCTAGCATGAATAATAAACATTTATCATGATATAAGGAAATAAATAATAACTTTATTATTGCCTCTAGGGCATATTTCCTTCAGTATCCCACTTGCACTAGAATCAATAATCTAGATTACACAGTAATGATTCTAACACCCATGGAGCCTTGGTGCTGATCATGTTTTGCTCGTGGAAGAGGCTTAGTCAACGGGTCTGCTACATTCAGATCCATATGTATCTTGCAAATCTCTATGTCTCCCACCTGGACTAGATCCCGGATGGAATTGAAGCGTCTCTTGATGTGTTTGGTTCTCTTGTGAAATCTGGATTCCTTTGCCAAGGCAATTGCACCAGTATTGTCACAAAAGATTTTCATTGGACCCGATGCACTAGGTATGACACCTAGATCGGATATGAACTCCTTCATCCAGACTCCTTCATTTGCTGCTTCCGAAGCAGCTATGTATTCCGCTTCACACGTAGATCCCGCCACGACGCTTTGTTTAGAACTGCACCAACTGACAGCTCCACCGTTTAATGTAAACACGTATCCGGTTTGCGATTTAGAATCGTCTGGATCAGTGTCAAAGCTTGCATCAACGTAACCATTTACGATGAGCTCTTTGTCACCTCCATAAATGAGAAACATATCCTTAGTCCTTTTCAGGTATTTCAGGATGTTCTTGACCGTTGTCCAGTGATCCACTCCTGGATTACTTTGGTACCTCCCTGCTATACTTATAGCAAGGCACACATCAGGTCTGGTACACAGCATTGCATACATGATAGAGCCTATGGCTGAAGCATAGGGAACATCTTTCATTTTCTCTCTATCTTCTGCAGTGGTCGGGCATTGAGTCTTACTCAACTTCACACCTTGTAATACATGCAAGAACCCTTTCTTTGCTTGATCCATTTTAAACTTCTTCAAAACTTTGTCAAGGTATGTGCTTTGTGAAAGTCCAATTAAGCGTCTTGATCTATCTCTATAGATCTTAATGCCTAATATGTAAGCAGCTTCACCGAGGTCTTTCATTGAAAAACTCTTATTCAAGTATCCCTTTATGCTATCCAGAAATTCTATATCATTTCCAATTAGTAATATGTCATCCACATATAATATGAGAAATGCTACAGAGCTCCCACTCACTTTCTTGTAAATACAGGCTTCTCCAAAAGTCTGTATAAAACCAAATGCTTTGATCACACTATCAAAGCGCTTATTCCAACTCCGAGAGGCTTGCACCAGTCCATAAATGGATCGCTGGAGCTTGCACACTTTGTTAGCTCCCTTCGGATCGACAAAACCTTCTGGCTGCATCATATACAACTCTTCTTCCAGAAATCCATTCAGGAATGCAGTTTTGACATCCATTTGCCAAATTTCATAATCATAAAATGTGGCAATTGCTAACATGATTCGGACAGACTTAAGCATCACTACGGGTGAGAAGGTCTCATCGTAGTCAATCCCTTGAACTTGTCAAAAACCTTTTGCAACAAGTCGAGCTTTGTAAACAGTAACATTACCGTCAGCGTCAGTCTTCTTCTTGAAGATCCATTTATTCTCAATTGCTTGCCGATCAACGGGCAAGTCAACCAAAGTCCACACTTTGTTCTCATACATGGATCCCATCTCAGATTTCATGGCTTCTAGCCATTTTGCGGAATCTGGGCTCACCATCGCTTCTTCATAGTTCGTAGGTTCATCATGATCTAGTAGTATGACTTCCAGAACAGGATTACCGTACCACTCTGGTGCGGATCTTACTCCGGTTGATCTACGAGGTTCAGTAGTAACTTGATCTGAAGTTTTATGATCATTATCATTAGCTTCCTCACTAATTGGTGTAGGTGTCGCAGAAACTATTTTCTATGATGAACTACTTTCCAATAAGGGAGTAGGTACAGTTACCTCATCAAGTTCTACTTTCCTCCCACTCACTTCTTTCGAAAGAAATTCCTCTAGAAAGGATCCATTTTTAGCAACGAATGTCTTGCCTTCAGATCTGTGATAGAAGGTGTACCCAACAGTCTCCTTTGGGTATCCTATGAAGACACATTTCTCCAATTTGGGTTCGAGCTTATCAGGTTGAAGCTTTTTCACATAAGCATCACAGCCCCAAACTTTAAGAAACGACAACTTTGGTTTCTTGCCAAACCATAGTTCATAAGGCGTCGTCTCAACAGATTTTGATGGTGCCCTATTTAACGTGAATGCGGCCGTCTCTAAAGCATAACCCCAAAACGATAGCGGTAAATCTGTAAGAGACATCATAGATCGCACCATATCAAGTAAAGTACGATTACGACGTTCGGACACACCATTACGTTGTGGTATTCCGGGTGGCGTGAGCTGCGAAACTATTCTGCATTGTTTCAAATGTAGACCAAACTCGTAACTCAAATATTTTCCTCCACGATCAGATCGTAGAAACTTTATTTTCTTGTTATGATGATTTTCAACTTCACTCTGAAATTCTTTGAACTTTTCAAATGTTTCAGACTTATGCTTCATTAAGTAGATATACCCGTATATGCTTAAATCATCTCTGAAGGTGAGAAAATAACGATATCCGCCACGAGCCTCAACATTCATCGGACCACATACATCTGTATGTATGATTTCCAACAAATCTGTTGCTCTCTCCATAGTACCGGAGAACGGTGTTTTAGTCATCTTGCCCATGAGGCACGGTTCGCAAGTACCAAGTGATTCATAATCAAGTGGTTCCAAAAGTCCATCAGTATGGAGTTTCTTCATGCGCTTTACACCGATATGACCAAAACGGCAGTGCCACAAATAAGTTGCACTATCATTATCAACTCTGCATCTTTTGACTTCAACATTATGAATATGTGTATCACTAGTATCGAGATTCATCAAAAATAGACCACTCTTCAAGGGTGCATGACCATAAAAGATATTACTCATATAAATAGAACAACCATTATTCTCTGATTTAAATGAATAACCGTCTCGCATCAAACAAGATCCAGATATAATGTTCATGCTCAACGCTGGCACCAAATAACAATTATTTAGGTCTAAAACTAATCCCGAAGGTAGATGTAGAGGTAGCGTGCCGACCGCGATCACATCGACTTTGGAACCATTTCCCACGCGCATCGTCACCTCGTCCTTTGCTAGTGTTCGCTTAATCCGTAGTCCCTGTTTCGAGTTGCAAATATTAGCAACAGAACCAGTATCAAATACCCAGGTGCTACTGCGAGCTCTCGTAAGGTACACATTAATAACATGTATATCACATATACCTTTGTTCACCTTGCCATCCTTCTTATCCGCCAAATACTTGGGACAATTCCGCTTCCAGTGTCCGGTATGCTTGCAGTAGAAGCACTCAGTTTCAGGCTTAGGTCCAGATTTGGGTTTCTTCTCCTGAGCAGCAACTTGTTTGTTGTTCTTCTTGAAGTTCCCCTTCTTTTTCCCTTTGCCCTTTTTCTTGAAACTGGCAGTCTTATTGACCATCAACACTTGATGCTCCTTCTTGATTTCTACCTCCGCAGCTTTTAGCATTGCGAAGAGCTCGGGAATTGTCTTATTCATCCCTTGCATGTTATAGTTCATTATGAAGCTCTTGTAGCTTGGTGGCAGTGATTGAAGAACTCTGTCAATGACACTATCAACAGGAACATTAACTCCCAGTTGAGTCAAGTGATTATGATACCCAGACATTTTGAGTATATGTTCACTGACAGAACTATTCTCCTCCATCTTGCAGCTATAGAACTTATTGGAGACTTCATATCTCTCAATCCGGGCATTTGCTTGAAATATTAACTTCAACTCCTGAAACATCTCATATGCTCCATGACGTTCAAAACATCGTTGCAGGCCCGGTTCTAAGCCGTAAAGCATGGCACACTGAACTATCGAGTAGTCATCAGCTTTGCTCTGCCAGACGTTCATAACATCTGGTGTTGCTCCTGCAGCAGGCTTGGCACTTCGCGGTGCTTCCAGGACGTAACTCTTCTGTGCAGCAATGAGGATAATCCTCAAGTTACGGAACCAGTCCGTGTAATTGCTACCATCATCTTTCAACTTTGCTTTCTCAAGGAACGCATTAAAATTTAACGGAACAACAGCACGGGCCATCTATCTACAATCAACATGAACAAGCAAGATACTATCAGGTACTAAGTTCATGATAAATTTAAGTTCAATTAATCATATTACTTAAGAACTCCCACTTAGAAAAACATCCCTCTAATCTTCTAAGTGATCACGTGATCCAAATCAACTAAACCATAACCGATCATCATGTGAAATGGAGTAGTTTTCAATGGTGAACATCAATATGTTGATCATATCTACTATATGATTCACGCTCGACCTTCCGGTCTTAGTGTTCCGAGGCCATATCTGCATATGCTAGGCTCATCAAGTTTAACCTGAGTATTCTGCGTGTGCAAAACTGGCTTGCATCCGCTGTAGATGGACGTAGAGCTTATCACACCCGATCATGACGTGGTGTCTGGGCATGACGAACTTTGGCAACGGTGCATACTCAGGGAGAACACTTTTATCTTGAAATTTAGTGAGAGATCATCTTATAATGCTACCGTCAATCAAAGCAAGATAAGATGCATAAAAGATAAACATCACATGCAATCAATATAAGTGATATGATATGGCCATCATCATCTTGTGCTTGTGATCTCCATCTCCGAAGCACCGTCATGATCACCATCGTCACCGGCGCGACACCTTGATCTCCATCATAGCATCGTTGTTGTCTCGCCAATCTTATGCTTCCACGACTATCGCTACCACTTAGTGATAAAGTAAAGCATTACAGCGCGATTGCATTGCATACAATAAAGCAACAACCATATGGCTCCTGCCAGTTACCGATAACTCGGTTACAAAACATGATCATCTCATACAATAAAATTTAGCATCATGTCTTGACCATATCACATCACAACATGCCCTGCAAAAACAAGTTAGACGTCCTCTACTTTGTTGTTGCAAGTTTTACGTGGCTGCTATGGGCTTAAGCAAGAACCAATCTTACCTACGCATCAACACCACAATGATAGTTTGTCAAGTTGGTGCTGTTTTAACCTTCGCAAGGACCGGGCGTAGACACACTCGGTTCAACTAAAGTTGGAGAAACTGACACCCGCCAGCCACCTGTGTGCAAAGCACGGCGGTAGAACCAGTCTCGCGTAAGCGTACGCGTAATGTCGGTCCAGGCCGCTTCATCCAACAATACCGCCGAACCAAAGTATGACATGCTGGTAAGCAGTATGACTTATATCGCCCACAACTCACTTGTGTTCTACTCGTGCATATAACATCAAACCATATAACCTGGGCTCGGATGCCACTGTTGGGGAACGTAGTAATTTCAAAAAAATTCCTACGCACACGCAAGATCATGGTGATGCATAGCAACGACAGGGGAGAGTGTTGTCTACGTACCCTCGTAGACCGAAGCGGAAGCATTGACGCAAAGTAGAGGAAGTAGTCGTACGTCTTCCCGGTCCAACCGATCCAAGCACCGTTACTCCGGCACCTCCGAGTTCTTGGCACACGTTCAGCTCGATGACACTCCCCGGGCTTCGATCCGGCAAAGCTTCGGGGAGGAGTTCTGTCAGCATCACGGCGTGGTGACGATCTTGATGTTCAACCGTCGCAGGGCTTCGCCTAAGCACCGCTACAATATGACTGAGGTGTAATATCATGGAGGGGGCACCGCACACGGCTAAGGAACGATCACGAAGATCAACTTGTGTGTTCTAGGGTGCCCCCTGCCCCCATATATAAAGGAGCAAGGGGGGAGGCCGGCCGGCCCTATGGGGCGCGCCAAAGGGAGGGGGGAGTCCTCCTCCTAGTGGGAGTAGGACTCCCCTTTCCTAGTCCAACTAGGAAGAAAGAGGGGGAAGGAAAGAGAGGGAGAGGGAGAGGGAAAGAGGGGCCGCGCCCCCCTCCCTAGTCCAATTCGGACTCCCCATGGGGGGGCGCCACCTCCTGGGCTGCTGCCCTCTCTCTCCCCTCAGGCCCACTAAGGCCCAATACTTCCCCGGGGGGTTCCGGTAACCCCTCCGGCACTCCGGTTTTCTCTGAAGTCACCCGGAACACTTCCGGTGTACGAATATAGTCGTCCAATATATCGATCTTTATGTATCGACCATTTCGAGACTCCTCGTCATGTCCGTGATCACATCCGGGACTCCGAACAACCTTCGGTACATCAAAATACATAAACTCATAATGAAACTGTCATCGTAACGTTAAGCGTGTGGACCCTACGGTTCGAGAACAATGTAGACATGACCGAGACACGTCTCTGGTCAATAACCAATAGCGGAACCTGGATGCTCATATTGGTTCCTATATATTCTACAAAGATCTTTATCGGTCAGACCGCATAACAACATACGTTGTTCCCTTTGTCATCGATATGTTTACTTGCCCAAGATTCGATTGTCGGTATCTCAATACCTAGTTCAATCTCGTCACTGGCAAGTCTCTTTACTCGTTCCGTAATACATCATCTCATAACTAACTCATTACTTGCAATGCTTGCAAGGCTTTATGTGATGTGCATTACCGAGAGGGCCCAGAGATACCTCTCCGACAATCGGAGTGACAAATCATAATCTCGAAATACGCCAACCCAACATGTACCTTTGGAGACACCTGTAGAGCACCTTTATAATCACCCAGTTATGTTGTGATGTTTGGTAGCACACAAAGTGTTCCTCCGGCAAACGGGAGTTGCATAATCTCATAGTCATAGGAACATGTATAAGTCATGAAGAAAGCAATAGCAACAAACTAAACGATCGGGTGCTAAGCTAATGGAATGGGTCATGTCAATCAGATCATTCAACTAATGATGTGATCCCGTTAATCAAATAACAACTCTTTGTTCATGGTTAGGAAACATAACCATCTTTGATTAATGAGCTAGTCAAGTAGAGGCATACTAGTGACACTCTGTTTGTCTATGTATTCACACATGTATTATGTTTCCGGTTAATACAATTCTAGCATGAATAATAAACATTTATCATGATATAAGGAAATAAATAATAACTTTATTATTGCCTCTAGGGCATATTTCCTTCACATCGCCGCGTGCCATGTGGATGTGAAGGAGATAATCCTCGATCCATACCGCCGGATCTGTTGTGCCATCGTATGATTCAATGTTTACGGGTTTGAAACCCTCTGGGATTTTATGATTCATTACTTCATTCGTGAAGCATAGCGGGTGTGCGGCGCCTCTGTACTGGGCTATATCACGACGCAGCTCGGAAGAGCTATGTCTGTTGTGTTCGGCCCGGCCGGATTTGTAGTATCCGGAGTGAAGATCATCGTCACGTGCCGTAGGGCGCCTGCGCAATCCGTAGATCGATCTTGTTTGTCTTGCCTTATCTTCCAGTACGTCTTGCAGGTCTGGCGCATTTTCCCGTGCCTTAGTTGAGCGGCATCGGGGCATGGCTTGGGTGGAGGCCCGAGAGGCCTCTCTGTCGCGGCCGCGAGGTGGCCGGTCTGCCATGTCGTGCACTGGTGATGTAGGTGCTTCCTCCTCTGATTGGGGTAGCGGCCTGCGCTTTGGGTAACTCTTGGAAGGGCGTTCGAGTTCATACTCTTCGGCCGCAAGGACTTCAGTCCATCTGTCAGCTAGCAAATCTTGGGCAGCTCTAAGCTGTTGCTGCTTTTTCTTGAGGCTGCTTGCCGTGGCTAAAAGCCTGGGTTTGAAACGCTCTTGCTCGGCGGGGTCTGATGGTATGACGAATTCGTCGTCATCGAGGCTTGCCTCGTCTTCGAAGGGAGGCATATAGTTATCATCCTCGACCTCTCGGTCTGCCGCTCTCTCATGAGGGCTGGCTTCTCCATCTTCCTGTGCCGAATCTTGCTGAGGTGGGTGTTCTTCGGCGCTATCCGGGGTAGTATTATCTCCCGTGCCGGAATCACCATTTTTTCTTTGGCGGGATTTAGAGCGGCGCCGCTGTCGCCGGCGCTTTGGCTGTTTCTTGGGGGTGTCATCCCCCACTGTTCCATCGCCATCTCCATCTTTTGGAGTATCCACCATATATATGTCATATGACGAGGTGGCCTTCCAGCGCCCTACAGGTGCTGGTTCCTGTTCGTCTCCTACATCGTCGTCCATATCGTCGATGTCTTCGGAGCCGAAGTCAATCATGTTGGTTAAATCGTCGACAGTGGCTACAAAGTGGGTGGTGGGTGGGCTTTGAATTTCTTCATCGTCCGTATCCCATCCTCGCTGACCGTAATCCGGCCAGGGCTCTCTTGATAAAGAGAGAGACTTAAGAGAATTCAGGATGACGCCAAAAGGCGAGTGCTGAAAGATGTCTGTGGCGGTGGACTCCATTATCGGCGCCCAATCGGATTCGATCGGCAGGGGCGCGGGGGGTTCAGAGTTCGGAAAGGAGTCCGGATCCTCAGAGTCACGGATCATGCAGAGTGTGGGGCTAGTGTTCGGCTTGATCACCTTTGAGATCGCAGCCCCCGAGGTGACGTCCAACCGCTCGTCCTCGATTGGCGCAATAGGCTCCGAGTTAGGGGTCGTAACCGATGCGTGTGCGGCCTCCAGGGCACTGTCCGGAGGCAGAGCTAGATCATGCCCCTCGAGATAGTGCGGCGCGCTTGGCCGTGGCTCGAACCCGTTGAAGATCAAGTCTCCGCGGATGTCAGCCGTGTAGTTTAAGCTTCCAAACCTGACTTGATGGCCAGGGGCGTAGCTTTCGATCTGCTCCAGGTGGCCAAGAGAATTGGCCCGCAGAGCGAAGCCGCCGAAGACGAAGATCTGTCTGGAGAGAAAAGTCTCACCCTGGACCGCATCGTTGTTGATGATCAAAGGAGCCATCGGGCCTAAAGGCGGCGACACAAAGGAACTCTCAATGAAAGCACCAATGTCGGTGTCAAAACCGGCGGATCTCGGGTAGGGGGTCCCAAACTATGCGTCTAGGCCGGATGGTAACAGGAGGCAGGGAACACGATGTTTTACCTAGGTTCGGGCCCTCTTGATGGAGGTAAAACCCTACGTCCTGCTTGATTGATATTGATGATATGGGTAGTATAAGAGTAGATCTACCATGAGATCAAGGAGGCTAAACCCTAGAAGCTAGCCTATGGTATGATTGTCGTATATGGAGTTGATTGCCTACGGACTACAACCCTCCGGTTTATATAGACACCGGATAGGGTTAGGGTTACATAGAGTCGGTTACAACGGTAGGAGATCTTGAATATCCGCATCGCCAAGCTTGCCTTCCACGCCAAGGAAAGTCCCATCCAGACACGGGACGAAGTCTTCAATCTTGTATCTTCATAGTCCAGGAGTCCGGCTGAAGGTATAGTCCGGCTACCCGAAAACGCCCTAATCCAGGACTCCCTCAGCGAGGATCACCTTTGTTCTGAGTACCCGACGTTTTTCCAGTCCTAGATCTCGGGACGAGATCCTTTTGTAGTGGTGGAGTGTTGTAACACCCCGGATGTAATTTACCTTATCTGTACTCCAACTCTTGTCGTTTCCGTCCTAAGTTATTTTATTTTCCTCGGTGTCGGGTTTTTGTCTTCGTTTGTTGTTGCCTTTGTCATGCATCTCATATCATGTCATCATGTGCATTGCATTTGCATACGTGTTCGTCTCATGCATCCGAGCATTTTCTCCGTTGTCCGTTTTGCATTCTGGCGCTCCTATCTCCTCCGGTGGTCCTTTCTACATTTTTTCATGTGTGGGGGTTAAACATTTCCGGATTGGACCGAGACTTGTCATGCGGCCTTGGTTTACTACTGGTAGACCGCCTGTCAAGTTTTGTGTCATTTGGACTTCGTTTGATACTCCAACGGTTAACCGAGGGAACGAAAAGGCCTCGTGAGTGTTGCAGCCCAACACCCTTCCAATTTGGCCCAAAACCCACCAAAAACTTTTTCATCATCTAGAGCGTTCGATCACGATCGCGTGGCCGAAAACCGCACCTCATTTGGAGCTTCCTAGCTCCCTCTACCTATAAAACTAGCCCCTCCTTCGAAATTCACGGATCATTCTACCCTAACCCTAAAAAATTTGCTCTCGCCGCCGCCGGACATGTCCGCCGCCTAACGGACATCCCGCCGCCACCAATCGCCGCCTACCACATGTCGCCGCCGCCTCCACCAACCACGCCGGCCCGGAGAGCCCGCGCGTGGCCCTCCAGGCCCGCCTCAGGCGCGCCCCCGCGCCCGACGCCGCCGCCTTCTTCTCGCCGCTCAGCGATGCCGCGCCGCCGCCCGGACTCAATGTCGGCCGCCGTCCGGCGCCGCTGCAAGGCCGCCGACCGGCCACCGCAGCGCCCCGCGCCCGCCGCCTCTCCTCTCCTCCCGCGCCGGTGACGAACACATCCGTTCCCGGTGTCCTCCTCCGGCCGGTGCCCTCCTCTCCGGCGAACCTCGTCGATGCCGGCCGCCGCGTCCATTTTCTCCGGCGAGATTCGCGAAGCTACAATACCTGCTACAGTACCCGGATCCAGATCTGGTCAAATCCCCCTCGGTTGACTTTTCCCCGTAACCCTAATTTTTTTGCAAACTTTGGCATGCCATAACTCTCTTATCATAGATCCAATTTGTGCGTGTAGCATATCAAAATGTTCGTCTCGACGAGTACATCATTTCATATCATTGCATCATTTTCATTTGAGCTCATCTTGATGCCCAAAATGCTATTGGAAGAGGGCTATGTGATGAATTTGGCAGATCTGTTTCAGCAAATAGCTATTTGTCATTTTTGCCATGATTAATGTGTGCATGCTATGATCCTAAGCTCTACATGTGTTTTGTTATATGCCAGGTCATCTTCACAGAGGTGCTTGTCATGTATTTTTGTGATATTTGTGGTGACTAGGACAAGCTTGCAAAGTAGTGTAATCGGTAATGCTGATTTCAGGGACTTAGAATTTCACTAAGTCCTTGTTCTATTTTTGTCGTTATGCCATATGTTCATGTTGTTTCGTAGTGATCCGTGCCTCTTTTGAGGATGATCAGTAAGGCTGTTTTGTTAACATTGTGGTGCTCTATCCATCCATGTCTTTGTTTGCATTTATGGAGCACCCTAGCTTGAGTCAATCGAGCTCTACTTTTGCTATATCGTGAATCCTGGCAGATTGTCGACATGTTTAGCGATTTTGCCGAGGATGTTGCTTTTGATCCGTGCATGCTATGTTGTTGTTCTTGCCATGTCTAGCTTCTATGCCATGTGTTCTTGATGGGTGTATGCTTAGTTTGTTATGCCATGCTATGTAGTGAGTGCATCGAGCTCGTAAACATGCCTACTCATTAACTGATTTGCATGCTCCAGTTTTTCACCAAGTCTGAAATCTGTTTATGTTTTTGCCATGTTCACATGCTTGCAATTGTATTTTCTGATACCTTTTGGCTCAAGGTCACTAAGGGACTTTTGTTAAGTGCTTTAAGTAGCTTCATGCCATGCCTTGCTTTGCCATGTTAAGTTCCTGTAGCATGTACTTTTCATGCTCTAAAGTGTGCTTCCTGAGGATAAATTCCAGACTTGTGTTAATTTCACTAAGTCTCAAACCTGTTGTCATTTGCACTTTTGCCATGCTTGTTTGAACCTGTTAATGGATAAATTAGCCGTAGCTCAGTGTTCATCTTTTGTCAAGCTTCATGAGTGGATCCCTGCCATGTATTTTGTTGTCATGTTTGAGTGTTGTAGCATATTTATCTTGATGCATTTAGTTGGTCACTTGTTGATTATCGCAGACCGGTGCCATATTTGTTTTGCTTGCCATTTCCAAACCGTGCATTCGATTCTGATGATCTTTATATCGATTTCAACCAAAATCACCTCACCTTTCCAGTGGCACTCTTGGATTTCCAAGTAGAGGCCAGCTTCAATCATTACTTGTCAAATCTTGCATATGCATCACATACCGCATCTCGCATATCATACCATGTTTGCATCATATTGCTTGAGCATTGCGCGTGGTTGATTGTTTTCCGTTTGCTTGTTGTTCTTGTTTGGGTAGAGCCGGGAGATGAGTTCGTGAACGAGGAGCCCGTTGAGTTCGCTTACGAGGATCAAGTCAACTCTGAGAACTTTGCAGGCAAGATGATCATACCCTCGAAATCACTTCTATCTTTGCTTGCTAGATGCTTGCTCTTTTGCTATGCCTATGCTACGATACCTACCACTTTCTTATCATGCCTCCCAAATTTCCATGTCAAACCTCTAACCCACCATGTCCTAGCAAACCGTTGATTGGCTATGTTACCGGTTTGCTCGGCCCCTCTTATAGCGTTGCTAGTTGCAGGTGAAGATTGGAGATCGTTCCTTGTTGGAACATTATTTATTGTTGGGATATCACCATATTATCTTGTTTATCTTAATGCACCTATATACTTGGTAATGGGTGGAAGGCTCGGCCTTTTGCCTAGTGTTTTGTTCCACTCTTGCCGCCCTAGTTTCCATCATATCGGTGTTATGTTCCCGTATTTTGCATTCCTTACGCGGTTGGGTTATAATAGGAACCCCTTGACAGTTCACCTTGAATAAAACTCCTCCAGCAATGCCCAACCTTGGTTTTACCATTTTCCACCTAGCCTCTTTTTCCCTTGGGTTTCCGGAGCCCGAGGGTCATCTTTATTTAAGCCCCCGCCCCCCCCCCCCCCCCCCCGACCAGTGCTCCTCTGAGTGTTGGTCCAAACTAGAGCCCCTTGCAGCGCCACCTCGGGGAAACTCGAGGGTTGATTTTAGTTGTACGGATTTCTTATCTGAGTGTGCCCTGAGAACGAGATATGTGCAGCTCCTATCGAGATTTGTTGGCACATTCGGGCGGTGTTGCTACACTTGTTTTACCATTGTCGAGGATGTCTTGTAACCGGGATGCCGAGTCTGATCGGAATGTCTCGGGAGAAGGAATATCCTTCGTTGACCGTGAGAGCTTGTGATGGGCTAAGTTGGGACTCCCCTGTAGGGATTTGAACTTTCGAAAGTCGTGCCCACGGTTATGGGCAGATGGGAATTTGTTAATGTCCGGTTGTAGATAACATGAAACTTAACTTATTTAAAATGAATCAACCGCGTGTGTAACCGTGATGGTCTCTTCTCGGCGGAGTCCGGGAAGTGAACACGGTGTTGGAGTAATGTTTGACGTAGGTTGTTCTAGGATCACTTCTTGATCATAGTTGTTCGTCCGTGCTTTTGCCTTCTCTTCTCGCACTCTTTTGCGTATGTTAGCCACCATATATGCTAGTCGCTTGCTGCAGCTCCACATCATACCTTGCCTTACCTATAAGCTTAAATAGTCTTGATCGCAAGGGTGCAAGATTGCTGAGTCCCCGTGACTCACAGTTTACTTCCAAAACCAGATGCAGGGACCGATGATACCGTTCCAAATGATGTGCTTGAGCTCAAGTGGGAGTTCGATGAAGACTCTCATCGTTACTATGTGTCTTTCCCAGATGATCAGTAGTGGTGCCCAGTTGGGGCGATCGGGGACTTTGTCGCATGTAGGGGTGGATCTTTATTTTGGTACCGTAGTCGGACCATGAGTGTATTGGATGATTGTAATGTTATTCATGTATTTGTGTGACATGGTGAGTGTAAGCCAACTATGTTCCTTTTCCCCTTTTATCTATTTACATGGGTTGTTGTGAAGATTACCTTACTTGCGACATTGCTTTCAATGCGGTTATGCCTCTAGGTCATGCTTTGACACGTAGGAGATATAGCTGCATCGAGGGCGTTACAATTAAAAAGAGAGACAAGGAGTACGTTGCTACATACCAATTGTTGGATCAAAATATATCGATTACAGGGGCCTGAATAGAAGATTTAAATTTTCTTTGAGAAAAGCAAAGCATAGCGGAATGATGTAAACTAAGACAATTATATGTAAAAGAAAAACTACAGAAGGGATTGATTTAAATTAAAAACTATGATACACTAATGCAAGATAAATACCATGACTAAAGCAAGATGGATACCTAGGTAACTGTAGATGAAAATAAATGGACAAACAAATGTGTAGTCTTCCGTGTCGTGGAGCATAATATGAAGGATAACATGTTCAACAGAAGGATGGAAATGCTTATGAATTTCGAAGAATTGAACACATATAACAACACAACGATGAATAACTCAACAATATGTAAATACTAGAAATAATAAAGACAGAGAAAGAACCAGCGTTGCTCGATGGTGGCTAGTTATTTGTACTACCAGTTCACTCTTCTGCCAAAGAGATACGTTTGGTTGGAGGGACTTATGATTGAACACAAGAGCAAATCTCTTTGCGTCCTATTCTCCTTTACTGCAAGTTCCTCGAACTCTAGTCAGTTTACTCGTGGAAGATTCTTCAATGCAATCTCCAAACCTTCACATACTTAATCTTCTGCAAACCACAATGACTCTTGGTTCCTTAGACTGACGCCTAACTGTCAAGTGAGTGTGTAACTCACAAGAGTAATAGGCACAAGCTAATCTCAACTTAGTTCTCTGTGATGCCCAACCACTAACTAAATTTAGCCTCTGGGTTTTCCCTCAGTGTAATCTCTTGAAAGAGGGGGTTTACTCATACAAACTTTGTAATATCAAATGGAGCAACCGACCAGCAATGGTTAGGTTGGGGTGGCTATATATATCTGGAGCAATCCCGAGGGTGAAATGACCAATAGGGGCATGTGGCCACTAAAAGATTAACACACACGTGTCCAATGATCAGATTTCAAACTCACGCGACAACTTTACTTAAGGAACAAGTAAGCCAACTCAACCGCGTGTGATTTTCTCTAGGAGTATAGAAGAACATCATCTTTGACTCCGAGTAAAAGCACAACGCACGAAGAGATTTCTCTCAACTTCACTTGGAAATAGGTTTATGATTAACATCAACGGAGACCTAAGTCTCGACTAACTTGGACCCCTCTCAATGGTACAGCTGCTCTATGACTCAAATGAAAGAAATGAAACTATGAAAATGACATGCGTCCCGTTGTCTTCATCTTATTCGCTACAATCATCTTTTCCTCAAATAGCACACCAAAGCAATTGCTCACTCAACTATTTTTTAGGGTCGTCTCTGACACACAATCTTCTGGATAGCAAACTCCTCGATAGCTAAGCATTCTTCTCTGCGGTGCAGATAATCATCGCAGAAGTTTATAGCAAACTCCTAAATACTCCAGGGACCATTTTACCCTATGTGCACTAGCAAACACATTAGGTCCTCAACTCTTTTGTCAAACAATCTCCAAAACACGCAAGGGGCACTATATTGTACCAACAAGTCCATCATTCCCGATAAGCCAAGGGGCATTCCTTTCTACGATAACATCTTACCAGCTTCTAAAGAACATCCAAAGAAAATTTTGTGGACATCATTATCTTAGGTCGTTGGAATATTTGGAACCAAAGAACTAGCAAGACTTTTCATAATGGAAGCTCCTGCTCTTGCCGCCGGGAAGTACCTTTTAAAAGGAGATCTCACTCTTCTTCAACATAATGTCAAGAGCAAGAATTTCGATTGCCTCCAAAGTTGGATTGGCACTCATCTAGAATGATGTGCTCCTTGAATGACGAAGTTTTCTGGTCAATCAGTATAGATTTATGTAGTTGTATACACATTGCATTCATACTTAAATATATATTTTAACCTCCATAGGATTATGAGTTGGTGGGAGTAACATGTATGCAATTGGAGTCCGTTGTTAGTAGTTGTTCACCACCATGGACAGAGGTCTCATTGACGGAGCATCGCTCATTGTTTTGTTTTTTCCCTCTTTTTGAGATTGTTTATGTTGATGGCGTCATGTGAGTTCTTCCAAGTGGATTGAGGTCAATGAAACATTTCCTTCGAAATGTTGTGCAAATGAATTGCTTTTGTATAAAATCATATTGGATTCAATCCTACAAATAGAAAATTAAATTCTTAGGGCTTCCTCGAGGAAGGAATTCCATAAGTTTATACAGGATTTAAATCCTAATGATTTTTTTTCCTACGGAGATTTTTTGATTCACACGATTCATTTAGGAAAAAACGTAAGCATTCTTTTGCACTCTATTTGAGAGCAAAAACTATTGCTAGAATTTCTTTGTTTCACCAGCTATGTCAAACATATTTTATGGTAATTCATGTAGTTTTCTGTTCATATAGAATTCAGGAGTGGATGCTATTTTAATCTTATGTTTTATCTATTCTTGTGTTTTGCAAATCCTACAACCAAGCACGCTTAAAGATTCTAATTATCTAAATTTCAATTAATGCGAGAATAGTTAGGATGCCCATTGAATCGTCAACTAAGAGCACACGCCACGGCCGAGATTTAATTCAGCGACACCAGGAAGACGAGACATAAAGATCCCTTTGTTCCGAGCTTCTGATCAGTTGCGTGTGCATGCATGTGTATCTTTCGCCGTCTCCTCCAGCTTTGGGTTTGGTATATCTGACAAATGTAGTACTAGCGAGCACCATCTTTCAGCCAGGCAGTGCGAAAAAATTAGGGCGGGCGCACACACACACACCAACTTTCTTGTCTCAAAAGTGGAAAAAAGGGCCGGATGGAAAGGCAGGCATGATTTCCCGAAGAATGATGGGCTCCCGGCTCAATTTTATTGTTAAGGAAGGGAGGAAAGTTGAGGTGAGTGAGTGGTAAAGCGGGGCTAAGCAAAAGCGGCAGCTTTTTGCCATTTACGCGCGCATCATTGGCCCATTGATTGAATTCACAGCCTGAGATATGCCCCATCGAGATCAAACTCCTGCCCCTGATGGGTACCGAGTGTGTATAGTATTGGCCTTCCGTGTCATTTTTTATACTGGTGAGAAGAGTAGTGTCCCGGTAGCTTCCAGTTAACCAATATTTGTTGAAGTTGATGGGGGACACTCGCTGGTTAATTAAGCATAGTGTCTCCATTCATAGTCTTGCAATTGATTATTAGTGTTAGTGTGGAAAAAAGTACAGCTAAGCTATTGGCTAGTAAAGCATTTGTAAAATACTTTGTCTGAAGATTATATGCTACGGGTACTAGCACAAGACAGTTCGGGCAGCTAGCTGAATTAGCTCATTGGCTACTGCTCTACTCTACATGGCTGTGGTGAAAGCCTGGCTGGAGCTTTGCGTTGCATGCGCCAGTATGTGCACTCCAGTGGTACCTCGACTGGGATGGTAGTACTGGGGGTGACAGGGCTGTGGCAGGAGCTATATATACATGAGCGTAGGTCAGCGAGGCAACAAGGCGAGGTGCAACACATTTTGAGGCAAAGGGGATCAGCCCCAGCCCCCAATTAAAGGCTTTGGGACCGCCGGGAAAGCGAGAAAACTCATCCCTGGCCTCGCCTGATCGGCTGCTTTCCAACCACACCATGCATTGTCATGGATCAGTGTGTACGTATCGCCCTCACCCTGGGCCAAAACCATCTTTTTCGCCGGACACCCGTACGTACGCTACGTTCCATCGAATGATCGATTCCACGGGCCGTGACCACACATCAGACGATACGATCAATATACGCACGTAGGTAGGTAACAGACTCCAAGGTCTTTTTTTTAAGAAAGGCTCAAGAAAAGCCCGACTTTAAATTAACAAAGCCAAGCAGACTCCAAGTTACTGACCCTCTTTGACTTAAATAGTTTTCATTTTAAAAATAGAGTTTTAGAACCTTTGGAGTTTTACCTTTATATTGATCATATCATACGGGTGGATATATGATGAGTGACTCGGGCACTCGACTCGTTAGAACTCGTTAATAAGTTAACGTGTTAGCTCGACTCTGCTCGGTAACATAACAAGTCGAAATATGAACTCGGATCGACTCATTTAACTTGCAAGGGAACCCCTTAAATTCACCACACGGGTGAATAAAGGAATATGTGTATGTTTTTTTTTCAAAACAGAAGCAAACCCTTTGCATAATATTATCAATAAATAAGAAGGTTTGACAAGGTTTTAAGCAAGGACCATCACTCCTCCACGGATGGAAAAAAGGAAGTCTACTCACGCGGCATGATAGAGCTCAAATGCTTAGCCCTGATCCAATTATTGACCTCATTATTAATGTGATCGATGATGAGCAATGACACGATGGATTTGTTTCTGAAAACTATCGCGTTTCTCTCATTCCATAGCTCCCAGACAACCAACATCAAGAGCGTTGTTGTTGAGTGTCTTCTATGGTCACCCCTGAGCGTCGTGGCACCCACCAAGTGTGGACCAAGGGAAGCGTTTGCCAAGCCGCGATGGCAATCTCCGGCATCCCGATCCAAGATTTGACGGTGTTCCAAATGCGGATGGAGAACCTACATTTTAATAGCACGTGTGTCACCGATTCAAGCTCGCACTTGCAGAGCTAACATAAGCCGTTGTTAGGCCACTCTCTCCTTTCCAAATGATGAACCATCCAAATTATGTTTTTGAGGACAAGTTGCGTGAAGAATTTGCATTTGAGAGGTCCTCGGTTGCCCCAAACTAACGGCACCATGACAGTGTCAATCGTCCCATGAAACTGGGACTTGTTGGTCGGACACCGCGGAGTACTTGTCGTTGGCGGTGAACTTCCAAACAATGGCATCAACAATGTCATCATGGAGTTGGACTTGTTCTAAGATTGCTCACAATGCGCAAAATTACATGATGTGGTTGGCCAAGAGCCCGCTAGACATATCAATCTTCCTAAGCCAAAGAAGATTGTTATGTTGTGATCAAACCTTAACTCGTGATCGGTCGGTAACCACCGTAGATCCGTGCGTTAACTGTGCCACCTCGACAGAGAGGTCGCCAAGATCAGGGAGGAATGATTGGTCAATGACGCCTCTGCTGTCACCGGCTAGGGTCGGCGTTGGCCAAGGCGGCCCTCCGCAAGACACAGGAGGAAGCTGAGGCTCCTCTGTGAGCGTCGGGCGTTGGCCAAGGCGGCCCTTCGCATGATGCAGGAGAAGCCGATGCTCCTTTGCGAGCGCCGGTCGATGGCCGGGCAGGGCTGTTGCGCCCTTCTACCACTGGAAGGACCACTCTGACAACAACGACGATGACGGCACGGACGGTGACGGCGGCGCGCCAAATTAGTTTAGGTTTTTTAGGTTTTAATTGGATAGACGAAATATCATCTACTTTATGTAAATTATGTTGAATTTATGTTCACTTGCATGAATTCCATTGTGTTTGCACAAATTATATCCGAATTTGTATGTCTTGCAGGCGGAGGTTTTGCCGTTTCGGGTAAATGTTGGATGACCGACCCTCGTATCACTACCAGCGAACGCTTCATTAGAGCATCTCCAACACCGGCTTTCAAAACAGACACAGTATCTGTCGGCGTACCCATGCTGCACTAGGTTTATGTAACTACTTGTACCACCCAATAGTCTAATAAATTGACGGGTACAAGCGGATATGGCATCATATGTCAACATTTGGCAGAAAGCAGTTCACTTTACACAAGACAGAAATCTGGGATTTGAAACAGGGCGTGTGTGTTTGAATTGGAACCTAGCTAGCTGATTTCCTGCGCACGTGAGCTCGATCTCGCGCGTCATTCATCGATCTAGTGATGTACGCATGTACCATTGCCGTCAGATGAACGGGCTCGTGTTTCAGACTTTTGCATGTCACGGCTCAGGGGTCTCACTCACTATCCGGTCAGATCGCCCGGCCGAACGCATGCATGGGAAATACTCTCTCCGTTCCTAAATATAAGTCTTTTAAGAGATTTTACTATAGACTACATACGGAGTAAAATGAGTGAACCTATACTCTAAAAAGCATCTATATACATCCGAATGTAGTCTCTATAGTGAAATGTCTAAAAAGACTTATATTTAGGAACGGAGGGAGTATATTATCGTTACCGTGCGTCAAACACATTAGGCTATTTTTAGGTGATATATGCAAATTTTCAACCTGTAAAAGTCGAGCCCTTGATTAACTCAGGAAGCTTAATTTTGGGCGCATGGAAATATAGGGAAATTGTTGGACCTTGTATCATAGGTAGGCCGGTCTCATGCATGCTCGGATGAGCTGGTTATTCAAAACATGGTGGTAGGTACAGTAGATGTAACAAGTGATAACGACTTATGTTCATGGGCCCTGTGTTCGGTATCCAATGCTGGTTTGTGTATGTCACTGCCACATGATTTTTACGTGTTGGTGGCCCCTGAAATAACGTAATTGTTGTGGTAACAAGTGTCCCGTTTGTATGCATGCATACAGCAAAACAATGGCCGAAAACGTACGGCTGGAGACTCGGTGACGATCAGTACGTGGATTAACTATAATTCGGCGCATATATAATAAGTAATACCAACTCTATCTCGGAGACGTTTGCATGGTGTCATGCATGATGAACATCTGGCGTCCTGTAGCGGACGGACGGACCATGTGGGGCGTTGGCTCGCTCTGGCGAAACCAACGTCGTTATCATCTTCTCGTGCGTTTCGGCATTCCTGTCATGTAGCCCATGGCATTCTCGACCGGGCAGTTAGCACACACACTATTGTACTTCGCTACTCCCACTACCGCCATTCATTCATATTCATATCCTACTGCCATCCAACTTGTCGGCGATGCAGACGGTCGGGAGCTATGCTCGTCCATGGGTACCAAACATAACTGGTTCGCTTTGAGAACAGTGTTCGAGAGAGACTTGGTTGAATCTCAGCGATCAAATCGAGCGGGTAGGACTGTTGGGTAGCTGCCCGAGCTTTGGCATTTGAGAATCGGGTGGTCTCCGTGCAAAAGAAACAAGTACGGGCCGCCAAGGGTCAGAGTCCAAAGAATGTCCGACCGGACGATCGGATGCATGCTCCACGTCCACGACAAGGACGGGGCAAGCGCTTGGGGGCCTTGGGGCGGCAGCGGCACGAGATGAATAGCGGTTTTGTGCTTGGCGGTCGCGAGCCGCCATGATGTCACTTGTCACTTCGCTCCTATGCGGTTTGTGGCTGTGGCCAAATTGCTCAAGAAATGATTTCTTCGAAAAATGGTGAATTTATTGAATAAAAAACAAAACATAAGTGGATACATATATATAATGAGCACACATCCTGTCTCCGCGCAGTTGGAATGCACACAACCAACATCAACGGCAACGCGCGCGCACACACACAAAGCATGCCGACAATAACAAAATCGTAAAAGA
This sequence comes from Triticum monococcum, assembly GCA_034509565.1. NCBI lineage: Eukaryota > Viridiplantae > Streptophyta > Magnoliopsida > Poales > Poaceae > Triticum > Triticum monococcum. Next base: position 75,433,368 of record CM067843.1, read on the forward strand.
CCAAAACTATGTATAAGCGAGAAAAATGAGAAGAAAAAAAAGAAATGGTCAAAACAGTGACTGACAAACTACGACAATGGTCATATCTGTACCAGCCATCTCTTGACACCACAAAGACAACGAGATTCTTCAAAAACAACACGTTCGGGAAGGGAATGACACTCAAACGTCATCGTCATCGGATGAAGCCAGCAAAGGCCAGAGGGTTTGCACCCTGAAAAGCTAGTCTAAGCATATCTGAGCAATGCCTTCAACAAGATAACGACAAAAAAAAATCATTGCCAGGCAAAATCAACCTAGGTTAGACCTAGGGTTTTCACGTCGGAGCTCGAGACCGGGTACTCGAGAAGCATGACCAAATCAAAATCAATTGTGTATTGTCATCACCATTTTTTCACGAACTCAGCAAGTACTTGCATATGTGAGCAAGACCTTCAACAAGATAACGACGCTAAAACATTGACATTGGCATGTATAACCAACTTAGGTTAGACCCAGGGGTTTCACCCGGAGCTCGAGACCAGGTACTCGAAAAGCATGGTCAAATCAAAGTCAATCTTGTGTTGTCGCCACCATTTTGCCGCGACCACAGCAACTACATGTGTTGAACTCCCACTGTCGTAGTTGCACAACCATACCCTCTGCATCAAGCTGTCGTCCATAGATTGCATTTCCTTGTTGAAGACACATTGAACGAGTGAGAACCGCTAAACCCATGAAGGAGGCTTCCGACTGCATCCCACATTTGCGCAAGTATGAGCCTCCCGCAGCAGCCACTGGATCTAAAGAGAGGAAGCTGAGAAAAAACTTTTGGGGGCAGCCGTAAATCCGTGGCGAGGGCGTCGCCGCAAGCCGTAGTGTCCATCACACTAACCATCATGTAGGATCGGGAAGATAGAGTCTAGAGGAGGGGTTGAATAGACAGTCAGCCAACCAAAGGTGTACTTTTTAGTTTTCTTGAAGTTTAAGCAGATTTTGGCACTAGTTAAGTTGCAACAATACTTTCTGCACATGCATATCTAGAGATAGAGTAGCGGAAATAGTACAACATGCAAGTGTGCGTAAAGTAAATGAGGTAGAGATGGGAAGATCAAACACAAAGACACGATGGTTTTTGGTGTGGTTTCGATAGGTGGTGCAGCCGTGCATCCACGTTGATGGAGACTTCAACCCACGAAGGGTAACGACTACGCGAGTCCATGGAGGGCTCCACCCAGAAAGGGCCCACAAAGAAGCAACCATGTCTATTCCACCATGACTTACACCACGAAGGACTAGCATCATTCGTGGTAGATCTTCACGAAGTAGGCAATCTCATTGTCCTTATAAACTCCTTGGTTCGACTCAACATGATCTTGGAGGCTCCTAGGTGACACCTAACCAATTTAGGAGACACAACTCTTCAAATGGTAATAGATGATGTATTGATGATGAACTTCTTCCTCTTGTGCTTCAAAAATAGTTTACTGAACACTCAATCACTCTCTCACATATTTGGCTTGGGTAGGAGAAAGATTGGAGTGAAAAGCAACTTGGGATGGCTAAAAATCAAGGTTCAAATGGTTGGATTGAAATGCCTTCATCTCAATACATAAGTAGGTGGTTCTCTCTTAGAAAATGAATGGTGGAAGTGTAGTTTCGTTTTGATGGCTCTCTCTCAGAGTAAGTGGGGGTGGAGGGGTATATATAGCCTTAACACAAGATCCAACAACCGCATTTTGTTGAGGTGAGTACGTAGCCAAGAACTCATGTGAGATACCCTCTTCATCAAGAAAGGTATCCACATTGACGCTCTTAAACTCTGTTCCGTTGTCGCTCCACACTTTCTTGATCTTCAGTTCAAATTGATTTTGGGCCTTTCTGGCAAAGTTCTTGAAGATCCTTTGTACCCGCGATTTGTCATCGAGAAAGAACACCCACATAAATCTGAAAAAAATCATCAACTATGACCAAACCGAAAGAGTTACCACCAAAGTTCTTGTAAGCATTGGGACCAAAGAGACCCATGTGAAGTAGTTCGAGTGGTCTTCGTGTGGTCGTGATGTTCTTCATATGATGACTTCCTCCAACTTTTTTCTTCTTGGCAAGCACTACAAAGTCTATCTTTGTAAAAGATAACATCTTTAACACCAATAATATATTCTCCTTTGACAAGTTTATCAAGATTTCGCATGCCAACATGTCCTAGCCTTCTATGCCATAACCAACCTTTAGAAGATTTTGCAATAAGACATGTACGAGGTTGTGCTTTTTTCATGAAATCACACAATGTATAAATCATCTCTACGAATGCCAGTAAAAACCATATTATGAATATCTCTATGAAACAGTAGGTAATCTACTTCAGTAAATAGAACAGTGAGATCAAAATCGGCTAGTCTAGATACAGAAAGAAGATTGTATCCAAGAAATTCAACAAGCATAACATTTTAAATGAAGCTATCATTGGATATGACCACCTTACCAAGGCAAAAATATAATCATTTTTTCTTGAGAATAAATGATGGCCTTATACAGATGCAAATTGTATTTTTGATAGTGTCATTATATTTAAAACATGATGATGTAATAACCATGTAGTTGATTTTTATTTATTTTGTTGAGAATGATGGAGTTGCTTTTTTAGAATTGGTGTGGTATTGATGTTTATGTCGCTCACGCAAGTGACTTAGTTAAAGGTTGACGCGTTCGCAGAATATATTGTTAAAGTTTTTTGAGGGATTTTTTAAATGAAATTGTGAATATATATTTTTCAAATTTCGAACATTTTTTTTACAAATTCACGCATATTTTTGTAATCATGAACATTTTAGTGCATTTAAAAAAAATTAACATGCCTTTTGAAACTCGTGAACATATTTTGAACTGGTGATTTTTTTTCTAAAAATTTGGCAACAATTAATAAAATTCATGCACGTTGGTTTATATTATGTACTTTTTAAAAAAAATGCATGATCTTTCTTCTAATTGATTAACATTTTTTTGAATCAATGAACCTTTCAAGAAATTTAAGAACTATTTTTAAAATTCATAAACATTCTTTTAATTTGTGAACATTTTTATAAAATTCATGACATTTTTTGAATTTGTGAACATTGTTTGAATTACAAACATTTTATGAAATCCGTAACACTTTTCAAATTCATGAATAATGTTTAAATTAAGAACTTTGTTTTTCATATCCTGGTCACTTTTTTCGAATTTGAGATTCATGAACAGTTCTTAAATTAGAAAAACCAGAGGTCAAACTAAAAGAAAGAAACAACCAACCTGCACATGCGCTAGCCGAAAAATGGTAAGGGGCGTTGGGGTACATCATTGGTGGTTATTTGTTGACCTACGAGCGAAATAGGGACTCCCCCATGAGGCAACGAGTGGCAATATCCTACTTGCCGCTCGTTGCGACAAGTTGTTCGGGGGTGGACTGGCCCGTGAAACGTTTTAATGATTCTCGTTTTGGGAACCTTCTAGGTGGTTCCCAGCCGTTATTTTTTCCGGCTTTGAGAACCTAGATGGCTCCTAAAACCTGTATTAGTGTTTCCTTTTCGTTTTTTCCTGCTTCTTTTTTTCTTCTCTCACTTTCATTTTTTCATTTTCCCTTTTTTAAGTTTTATTTTCATTTTCATTTTTCCTTTTCTTAATATTTTTCATTTTCATAATGTTAAAAATGCTTTAAAATGGTCACCATATTCAAATTATGTTTGCATCTAAAAAATTGTTCATTTCTTCTAAACTTGTTCGAAGTTATAAAAAATGTCATGTTTCACAAAATATGTTCAAAGTTTTCAAAAAATGTTCATGTTTTCAAAAACATTGTTCACATATTCACAGAATGTTCACATTTCCAAATTTGTTCGAGATTCTCTAAATTATTCTCCGTTTCAAAATTTGTTCTTCAATTTCCAAAAATGTTTGTGCCATCAGAATTTATTTATTTTAAAAAATTATAGTTTCCAAATTTTGTTCATAAATTAAAAAAACTTCAAAATATTCATAATTTGTTTGTTTTTCCCAAAAAATTTCGTATTTTAGAAAACTGTTCACGTTTTGCCAAAAAAGTTCCAAGTTTTCAAATGTTTGTTCACGTATTCAAAAAATGTTTGCAATTCCGAAATTTCTTGGGAATTTCAAAATTGTTTTACAATTTTAAAATCATAAAATTTAAAAAAATTCGTGCTTTCAAAAAAATTCTGTCGAAATATTGTTCTCATTTTCAAATTTTGGTCACAAATTAAACAATGTTCAATTTTTGGAAAAAGTGCAGTAATTTAAAAATGAATTCAAGATTTTGGAAAATTTCAGAAATTATTCACCAGTTTAAATAATATTTCGTGATTTTCTCAAGAAGTTTTAAGTTTGATACTTCCATAGTTCTTTTAGTTTCGTTCTGCATATCTGCCGCAAGATCACTTCGGTCATATTGGCATTCCTCGAGTGCACATCAGCACGTTGTTGCAGGTTCGAATCCTTTCGTGAAATATTTTTGCCATTTTTTAGCCTCGCTCCTCTGCGCACTGCAATGGGCCGGCCCAAGTAGACTGCCTCCCATGCGATTAGCCGACTACTTACCGCAAAGAGTGGCATATAGGACGTCCCCAACGAGTGCTCCTTTTCCTCGCACGCGGCCGCACATCCTATTTGACCTTCATAGGCGTCAAATGTATGGGGCGACACTGCAGCAGGGGGAATTAGGCCGGTCCACATCCCTTTTTTTTGTGATGACGCCCCATGCTCTTTGTTAGTTTGTTCTATTTTGACATTTGTTTGGCTGTTTTTTGGTTATTTTATATTTTTATTTATTATCCGTTTTCTTTTTTGTGTTTTATTTTTGAAATAAACGGTGAACATCTTTTCAATATGCATTAAAAAATTGTTAAAATATGGAGACTATATTCTTAATAAACAGTAAACCTTTTTCCTATATGATATATTTTTTCTGATATACAGTAAACATTTTTAATGTACGTGGAACATTTTCAGGAAAAGCGAAGAGAAAACTATCCAACAGTCAGTCTTTTTGGGGAAAAACAACAGAGAAAAACCAAAAGGAAAACACTCACAAGTAAGCTTTGCTTCGGTAGCCCATTTGCGCTCTACATTCTGGCGTCGCCTGCACTATTTAACGCACAGAGTGTCAACTAGGAGATCTCACGTACATTCCTGTTAACGCCAATAGTAACGGGCTGCCTAGTAAGAAGTGAACATGTGGTATCTCCCGGTGCCTGGGCTGAGGTTTTTCAGGGCGGGTTTTTCACCAGATTTATTTATTTCCTCCATCTATTTAAAATAGTTTTAAATTTAGAAAACGTTCTTGGAAGAAATATTAGTCAATTTACAAAAATATCAGTGATCTTTATGATGTTCTGAATTTCAATAAAGTTCACAGACTCAGAAAATGTTCACGAATTATAAACATGCTCCAAATTTAGAAAGAAGCGGATGAATACATAAAACATTCATTAATTTTAGGAATTATATTAATTAAAAATGATTCCACATTGTAAATATGTTCAAATATTCTTAAACTATGCACAATTTTGGGAAAATAATCATGAATTTGGAAAGAAAAAGTATTTTCATTAAATGGCCATGGACTAAAGAATTATTCCAAGATCCATAAAATGTTTACAAATTTGAAAAATATTTTTTTTCACAAAATAACCAAAATAAAACCTATAGAAAGAAACTCAGGAGAACACCCAGGTTTGGGAAGGTTCTATTGGGAGAAAGACACAGAAAATCAACAAATTGACCGCCGGTACCTCCTATTAGCACAGTACGCGCCGCGAAATGAGCACCCTCCCTGCGTGCGGTTTTGTGCCGGCCCATGTGAGGGAGTGGGATGGCCCCTGTTTTTTCTATTTTATTTTTTGTTTTCTTGTTGTTCTTTTCATTTTTTAATTTTTAAAAATAATTTGGAGTTTCAGAAAAGTACCATATTATGAAAGATTGTAAATTTTTAAAAAATATGTTCAAGAAATCATAAAATGATTGTGAATTAATAAAATGATTATGATTTTTAAAAATGTTCCAAAAATCATAAAATGATCGCATAATTTTTCCCGCAATTTTCATTATTTTTTAGGAAAAAGAAACATGTTCGTGAGTTTTAAAAAAAGAACCCCGCATACAAAAAAATCGTGAATTTGAGCACATGTTCATGAAAAAAAATAAGAGATACGGATATGTGCGTGGTGACCGCAAAAGGTTAATTTTTTCTTTATTTCATATGGTCGAGCCGTACATGCCGAGCTTATGAGAGGGGCTTTGAAAGATACATTTAAAAGGAAAAGAGGGGGGAGGGATTTAAACAGGGTGGATTTTTGTGGCTTTATAGCCCGTGTCCTTGACCTGCTGCACGTCTGCGTCTCCATGCTGTTTACCAGCTTATCCTTGTTTATGGCGAGGATACTGTGTGCGGCCTGCTTATTCTGTCTATCCTATGCTTTATGCATTAGAGGGGCGGATCCTTCGAAGAGTTTGTGGCTGTCGCACGATGGTTTATACCATGGTAATGATGATGCTCCTATTGGGCCTTGGACAATGCCTTGTAGGTGCACAAGTCTTCAGCTGGGTGTCACCTGGTTGAGCCGAGCGATGCGCCCTGTGTTTTATGCTCCTCAGCCACCCATGGAATTTAGAGTGCGAAGTTGTGTACTCTAGGTACATAGTCTTCGATAATAGGGGAGAAACGATGAGCGTGTAGCCCTATTTAGGGTCAATGTTGGCTTGTCTGAGGACGGGGTTGATGCCCCGACCTTGCTTGGAGGAACTAGGGGTACCCTTTCCTATTGAGATGCAGGCTGCCTCCTCGGACGCAAACCTCGGCTGCGAAAGCCGCGGTCTGCTCCTCTGTTCGGAGAGAGCGCTCGGTGTTACCATTAACTATAATAACACCGTTTGGCCCTGGCATCTTTAGCTTTAAATACACATAGTGCGGGACCATGTTGAAGCGAGCGAATACAGTTCGGCCGAGTAGTGCGTGATAGCCGCGGCGGAAGGGGACGATGTCGAAGATCAAGTCTTCACTTCGGAAGTTATCGGGTAATCCAATGACTACTCCCAATGTAATCGTGCTTGTGCAGCGTGCTTCAATGTCGGGTATGACACCCTTGAAAGTGGTAGAGCTGGGTTTGATCCTTGACGGATCGATGCCCATTTTCCCGATTGTGTCAACATAGATCAAGTTGAGGCTGCTGCCTCCGTCCATAAGGGCGCGTGTTAAGTGGAACCCGTCGATGATGGGTCCAAAACCAAAGCCATGGACCCTCCATGGTGGATGCTGGTCGGGTGGTCATGTTTATCGAAGGTGATCGGGTAAGCCGACCACGGGTTGTACTTCGAGCCCACGAGTTCTAGGGCATAGACGTCCCAAAGTGCTCGCTTCCTGTAACACCCCGAGACCGATGTGCCAGGTGTCGTCCAGTTATTCGCCGCTGTTGCCTTGTCATTGCTTGCGTGTCATGCATTGCATATCATGTCATCATGTGCATTTTATTTGCTTACATGTTCGTCTCTTGCATCCGAGCATTTTCCCCGTTGTCCGTTTTGCGTTCCGGCGCTTCGTTCTCCTCCGGTGGTCATTTCTACCTTTCTTTCATGTGTGGGGATTAAGCATTTCCGGATTGGACCGAGACTTGTCATGAGGCCTTGGTTTACCACCGGTAGACCGCCTGTCAAGTTTTGTACCATTTGGACTTCGTTAGATGCTCCAACGGTTAACCGAGGGACCGAAAAGGCCTCGTGTGTGTTGCAGCCCAACACCCTTCCATTTTGGCCCAAAACCCACCTAAACCTGCTCCATCATCTCGGTCGTTCGATCACGATCGCGTGGCCGCAAACCGCACACCATTTGGAGCTTCATAGCTCCTCCTACCTATAAAAAGGTATCTTCCCCGAAAATCCCGGGTCATTCGCACCCTAACCCTAGCTCCCCGCACATCCGCCGCGTCGGACACGTTCGGTCCGGCCAGACGAAACTACCGCCGCCGCCCCGCGCCAATGGCACGCCGCCACGTGGCACTCGACGCCCGCCGCCGCCGCGGCCCGCACGGGCCCGAGGTCGGCCCTCCCGCGCCGCCTACTGGGCCGCGCCCCGCGCCTCCTTCCGCCTCCCAGCGCCGCCCGCGCTCTGCCCGATGCCGCCCTTCGCCGCCATTGCGTCGCCGACTGGCAGCCGTACCGGCCAGAGTTGCTCGCCGCCGCACCACCTCAACCTCCGACGCCGACAGCCGCGCCAGCGCCGCCCCCTCCGCGTCCGAGCGCCGCCCCGCCGCAGCGTCGCCGGATCCGGCCACCCCGGCCTCTCCTCCGGTCCCTCCAAGCTCCGGCGAGAAGCTCCGGCGAGAGTCTGGCCACCTCGATCCGTGTGCCCCGATCCAGATATGAAAATATCAGGGTTGACCTCAATTTTGCCTAAGTCCCCGGAATTTCCTAGTCCATATGCTCCTGTTCATCGCATCATAACTTTGCATCCATAGCTCCGATTCATGCATATAGCATATCAAAATGTCCGTCTCAGAGAGTACATCATTCCACTCCATTGCATCATTTTCATTTGAGTTCATCTTGATGCCCGAAATACTGTTAGAAGGAGGCTACTTGAGATAATTGTCAGATCTGCTACTCCATTTAGACATTTGTCATTTTTGCCATGATTATTGTGTGCATGATATGCCCATGAGCTCTACATATGTTTTATTAAGGGTTTTGCCATCTTTCCAGAGGTGCAACCCATGTATTTTTGTGATGTGTGTGGTGGTTAGCACAAGCTTGCAAAGTGAGGCACTTAGTAATTCTGTTTTCAGGGACTTAGCATTTCTACTAAGTCCTTGAGCTGTTTAGTTCATGATGCCATATGTTCATGTTGTTTCCTAGTGATCCATGCCTCTTTTGAGGATGATCAGTAATGATGTTTTGTTAATCTTGTAGTGCTCTATCCATCCATGTCTTTGTTTGCATATATGGAGCACCCTAGCTTGACTCAATCGAGCTCTGCTTTTGCTACTTTGTGAATCTGGGCAGATTGTCAACTTGTTTGCAATTTTGCCGATGATGTCATAGTTGATCCGTGCATGCTATGCTATTGTTCTTGCCATGTCTAGCTTGCATTTTGTGTATTCATGATGGGTGTATGCTTAGCTTATCATGAATTGTACCGTAGTGAGTGCATCGAGCTCGTAAACATGCCTACTTGAGTTATGTTTTCAGCATGTTCCAATTTTCACTAAGTCTGAAAACTGATTATGTTTTTGCCATGTTCACATGCTTGCAAATGTATTTTGTGATCCCTTTTGGCTCAAGGTCACTAAGGGACTTTTGTTAAGCTCTTTGAGTAGCTCCATGCCATGCTTTACTTTGTCATGTTCAGGTCCTGTAGCATGTAGTTTTGTTGCTCCAAAGAGTGCTATCTGATCTGAAATTCCAGACAAGTGTTAATTTCACTAAGTCTGAGATCTGTTTACCATATGCATTTTTGCCATGCTTGTTTGAACCTGTTAATGGATGAATTGGTCGTAGCTCAGTGCTAGACTTTTGTTTAGCATCTTGAATGCATCCCTGCCATGTATTTTGTTGCCATGTTTGGGTGATGTAGCATGTTCATCTCATTGCATTTAGATGGCTAATTGCTGTAAATCGCAGATCGTGGTCATATTTGAATCGCTTGCCATTTCCAATCCGTAACTCCGATTCCGGTGATCTTTATATCGTTTTCAACCGAAATCACCTCACCTTTCCAGTGGCACTCTTGGATTTCCAAGTTGAGGCCAGGTTCAATCATTCCTTGTCAAATCATGCATATGCATCGCATACCGCATCTCGCATATCATATCATGTTCATGTGTTGGTTGTTTACTATGTTGTTTGCTTCTTTTCGGTGTTGCTTCCGATAACGTCGTGATTGTGAGGACCCGTTCGTCTACATCCGTTTGTCTTCTTCATGGACTCGTTCTTCTTTCTTGCGGGATTTCAGGCAAGATGATCATACCCTCGAAATCACTTCTATCTTTGCTTGCTAGTTGCTCGCTCTTTTGCTATGCCTATGCTGCGATACCTACCACTTGCTTATCATGCTTCCCATATTGTTGAACCAAGCCTCTAACCCACCTTGTCCTAGCAAACCGTTGTTTGGCTATGTTACCGCTTTGCTCAGCCCCTTTTATAGCGTTGTTAGTTGCAGGTGAAGATTGAAGTTTGTTCCTTGTTGGAACATGGAGATGTTGTTCCTTGTTGGAACATGTTTACTTGTTGGGATATCACAATATATCTTATTTAACCAATGCATCTATATACTTGGTAAAGGGTGGAAGGCTCGGCCTTATGCCTGGTGTTTTGTTCCACTCTTGCCGCCCTAGTTTCCGTCATATCGGTGTTATGTTCCCGGATTTTGCGTTCCTTACGCGGTTGGGTATAATGGGAACCCCTTGACAGTTCGCTTTGAATAAAACTCCTACAGCAAGGCCCAACCTTGGTTTTACCATTCGCCACCTAGCCTCTTTTTCCCTTGGGTTAGGCCAGCCCAAGGGTCATCTTATTTTAACCCCCCCGGGCCAGTGCTTGTCTAAGTGTTGGTCTGAACTGAGTAGATTGCGGGGCCACCTCGGGGAAACTCGAGGGCTGGTTTTACTTGTAGGATGTCTCATCCGGTGTTGCCCTGAGAACGAGATATGTGTAGCTCCCATCAGGATGTCGGCGCATCGGGCGGCTTTGCTGGACTTGTTTTACCATTGTCGAGGATGTCTTGTAGAACCGGGATACCGAGTCTGATCGGAATGTCTCGGGAGGAGGTCTATTCCTTCGTTGACCGTGAGAGCTTGTGATGGGATAAGTTGGGACACCCCTGCAGGGATTTGAACTTTCGAAAGCCGTGCCTGCAGTTATGGGCAGATGGGAATTTGTTAATGTCCGGTTGTAGAAAACTTGAAGTTGACCTTAATTAAAATACATCAACCGCGTGTGTAACCGTGATGGTCTCTTTCCGGCGGAGTCCGGGAAGTGAACACGGTTGTTGGAGTTATGCTTGACGTAGGTTGTTCTAGGATCACTTCTTGATCATAGTTGTTTGACCGTGCTTTTGCTTTCTCTTCTCGCTCTCTTTTTGCGATAGGTTAGCCACCATATATGCTAGTCGCTTGCTGCAGCTCCACCTCATACCTTTTACCTTACCCATAAGCTTAAATAGTCTTGATCGCGAGGGTGCGAGATTGCTGAGTCCCCGTGGCTCAGAGATACTTCCAAAACTAGTTTGCAGGTGCCGATGAGTCCGAACAGGTGACGCAACCAAGCTTAGGAGGAGCTCGATGAAGATCTTGTCCTTTGTGTTGTTTCGTTCTAGTTGATCAGCAGTGGAGCCCAGTTGGGGTCGATCGGGGACCTTGTCGCATTTGGGGTTCTTCTTTTATTTTGGTTCCGTAGTCAGACCTTGATTGTATCTATATGATGTAATGCTTTATTCATGTAATTATGTGAAGTGGCGATTGTAAGCCATCTATGTAACTCTTTCCCTTATGTATTACATGGGTTGTGTGAAGATTACCTCACTTGCGACATTGCTTTCAATGCGGTTATGCCTCTAAGTCGTGCTTCGACACGTGGGAGATATAGCCGCATCGAGGGCGTTACAAGTTGGTAATCAGAGCCTTCCCCGACCTTAGGAGCCCCCACTGATTGATCGTTTTTAGCAGCCGTTGTTGAGTCTAGAAAAATGTTTTGAGTCATTTAGGAGTTATATCGGAGAGTTTAGGAATTATTTTTACTTCCCAGTCTCCTGATCGCTCTGGTAAGGCATCCTGACGTAGAGTATTGACTCTTCTCTTCTCAAATTTCACAAAAAAAAAATTTAGGATCACGCGGGTATCTTGGAATCGTTCCGATGGTTTTGTGACGAGAACGTTGTCTTGGTGCCTCCTGTCAGGGGTTTTGCGGAAGTGTCCCGGGGAGTTGAGCTCCGAGGTGTTGTCGTCACAATTTTATCGTTGCAGTTCTGGAATACCTGAGTTTAGTACGCCGACATCGAAAATCTCTTTTATGCAGTTCGTTGGTGAGATAACCTCAACGCCACCTAGTACTGGGGCAGGAGTTCGGGAGTATTGCCATAACTTGTATAACGGATGCTTTTCGAAGGTTGAGGTAGATGATTTCCGAAGGTTTCTTGGTTATGTGTTGAAGGATGGATACAGCTGGATGTAGGAATTGCTAGTTTTGGGTGAGATATTATGCTTCCTCTGTATCCCCAACACCTGATTGCATAACCGGAAAATTTCGGGAGTTTATAAGTGGGAATTCAAGTAGCTCTTAGGATATCTTTCCGACAGATGTATGATATGAAATTGGGGTTCGACGTCTAGTGGTCCGCCTATTCACGATCAGTTTTACAGTGGTCTCGTTGTGTCTTAAAGAGTCCTTGGCTATGCCGACTCGGGGATGCTTCGTATGTCATGTGCACTGCCTTGTACATGATGGTGCTGTACGATCGAGCCCGTGTAGGCCCCACCACGAAAACTTCGGACGGAATCTCTATCATATGTTTGCTCCGGCTTATTCTGCAAGCCAATCCTTTGTTTTTGTTTTGAGTTGTGGTATTCGAGTTGCTTCGAAGTCAAATGTTGATTCCATACCCTTTCTAAGCGGTGTTCTCATATTTCTTTGAGAATACAAATCCTTCTTGTTTATTGAGATTGTCATGTCAATCCTTTTTTCACCGGTGTGTTTCTCTTCAAGTGAATCCGATCGTTTTCAACATCCGCAAGATCCAATCTCAGCTTTTCTCAACGGTGCTCGTTTCATCCATCCCAAATTGTCTTTGTTTTTCCCACCCTCCCTCCCTTGTTTTTATTCAAGGACTCAGATTTCTTAATCGAGTATCCATCTTATTGATGTGAAGCCTCTCCATTCTTTTCCTTAAATGTTCTTATCCGGTGATTCTTATGAAGATGCTAACGGAGATCCAAGTTCATCATTTATTTTGTTCTTTTCTTCTCCGATGGAACCAGTTCAAGTTTTGTTGATCATACCTTTTTCCTCGTTCCAAATGCTTTTCTCATGCCGGTGCTCCTCATAATCATCCATTTCTTGCTATTTTATTATTCCGGAGTACTCAAGATATCTCGGAGATTCGTGTTTCCACTCTGCTTTCGTTCCATCTTTTGCGAGGATGTTATCTCATTCAAGCCATTTAATTGAACTGATGCAATCTCTCTTTTCAAGGAATCATTCAACGGTGTTTTCTCGTGAGTGGGCCCTAACCCACAGGTCTTTTCCTAGGATCTTACCTGACTCTTCTTATTTTCCCGGAGTTACTCCCAAGTTCTTTTCGAAGTTTGACGTAAGAATGAACTGTCATTAGTCAAATGTCTTTCTCCAAGATCTGTCAAATTCTTTTCATCGTTGGCTCAACCTCTTTTTTTAATCATCCCAGAGTGTCTCAATAATTCATGGTGGTGTTCCTCGTCGCCATTCACGGATTTTGAAGACCAAAGAAGATTTTCTCTCAATCTTGTTCTTGTCTCCTCAAGATTCGTGGTTCAAGCTTGATACCATCCTCTCATAATTGTTTTCGATCATGAAAATTCTTTTCACCCTTCCGGAGCAATTCAAGAGTCTCCTCAGTTTGATTATCCGGAGCCCATCATTTCAGAAGACTTGTTCATTCTCAGCTTTCAGCTATCATTCTCCAAATCTTACCGGTGCATCATTCAAATTTCTCTAATCGGATCGTGATCTCTTCGTTCTCATGTATCTAAATTCTCTCAAGCATCTTCGTTCATTTGCTAAATTCTTCCCGGTGTCTTCCTTATCTTTTCTTTGTTCATTTTTAATTCTTACGGTGGTTCGTTCAAGATTTCTCTTCCTTATCAATTTATTCGTTGTTTCTATTCTACCGGTGGGCCATTCAAGATTTTCTCAAGTTATCGATATCTCTCTCAATCTTTTCTACGAGAATAAGTAGTATGCCAAATCCATTGGTTGTCATCAATTTAATTGGTGAAGGATAAGCATAATGTAATTCTTATTCTTGTTTCATCGAGTTTGTTCAATTCCTGTTTTCCGGAGTGGTTCATCATACTTATTCTTGGTTTCAAGTGCTCACCTTTCTTTTCCGGAGTTCCAAGTTTTTTTCTCGGTTACATCATCACGGAGATCTCTATCTAAATCATTGCGAGGCTTCAATCTTATTCTTTTCATCAGCCAATTATTTTGGATCATTCTTTTGTTACCGGAGTTCTTCATGACGGTTCTACATGATGGTTTCATCAAGGATTTAATTCATTCTCGAAGTGTTCATCAAGATTCTTTTCAGAGGAGCTCAAGCATTCTTCATCTTGTAATCCGGAGTGCAATTCTTTCTTACGTATCATTAGAGGTGGTATTATGTCATTCTTGATAATTTGAGTTCATCTTTCATGATTCACACGTTGTTAAGAATGACATATTTTAAATCCATCAATCTCTTCATTGGATTTATCTTGGGTTATATTTCACCTAAAGCTTTCCCTAAGGAGTAATGCTATTAATGGTGATAATATATGACCCAAGTTTTCATTTATCCTTCTGGTGAAATAGTTTCTCGTCTCCTTGTTTATTCAAATCTAATTCTTTTTCCCGTGAGTGGCAGGTTGTCACCTCATAATCTGAGATGTTTTCCATAAGACCATATCAAGCTTATTCTTTTCGTTGTTGGTTTTCCAATAACTCCGTTCTAACATTTGTTGTAACCGTGCTCTCTCAAGATCTTGTTTCCTTTCGTTCTGGAGGCATTGTGATGTTGCTCTCTCCAACCCATCTTCTTGCTTTGTTAGGATCGTGTTCTTGTCGTCCTTATCCTTTTAACCGGAGTCTCGTGCCCGCTTTTCGAGTTTTTCCATCCTGTCAAGTTTTGGCTCCCTTCTCAACCGGAGTGCCGTCTGAAATCGTTCTTACCCCTTGTTCCATTCATTCAATAGTTCTGGAGGCAGTGTGTTGTGATTTCATCATGTATCTTCTCATCTTACCAAGTTCTTATTCAATTCCTTTTCTTGTCAACCAGAGTGCTGTCCGAATTTATTCTTCCTTGTTACTCTTCCCTACCGGAGTGCTTTCAACTTTGTTCTTCTTTGTTGCATTCTTCCTTTTGATTTGGTCAATTTTTCAAGGTTCTTTGGTTTCACTCGTTTGTCAAGAAGCAACTTAGTTTTACCTCTTCTCTTTCTCTTCCGTTTTCCCTCCGGTGCCATTCTAGATCTCGGGACGAGATCCTCTCGTAGTGGTGGAGTGTTGTAACGCCCCGAGACCGATGTGCCAGGTGTCGTCCAGTTATTCGCGGCTGTTGCCTTGTCATTTCTTGTGTGTCATGCATTGCATATCATGTCATCATGTGCATTTCATTTGCATACATGTTCGTCTCTTGCATCCGAGCATTTTCCCCGTTGTCCGTTTTGTGTTCCGGCGCTTCGTTCTCCTCCGGTGGTCATTTCTACCTTTATTTCATGTGTGGGGACTAAGCATTTCCGGATTGGACCGAGAGTTGTCATGCGGCCTTGGTTTACCACCGGTAGACCGCCTGTCAAGTTTCGTACCATTTGGACTTCGTTTGATGCTCCAACGGTTAACCGAGGGACCGAAAAGGCCTCGTGTGTGTTGCAGCCCAACACCCTTCCATTTTGGCCCAAAACCCACCTAAACCTGCTCCATCATCTCGGTCGTTCGGTCACGATCGCGTGGCCGCAAACCGCACTCCATTTGGAGCTTCCTAGCTCCTCCTACCTATAAAAAGGTATCTTCCCCGAAAATCCCGGGTTATTCGCACCCTAACCCTAGCTCCCCGCACATCCGCCGCGTCGGACACGTCCGGTCCGGCCGGACGAAACTGCCGCCGCCGCCCCGCACCAATGGCGCGCTGCCACATGGCACTCGGCGCCCGCCGCCGCCGTGGCCCGCACGGGCCCGAGGTCGGCCCTTCCGTGCCGCCTCCTGGGCCGCGCCCCGCGCTTCCTTCCGCCTCCCAGCGCCGCCCGCGCTCTGCCCGATGCCGCCCTTCGCCGCCATCGCGCCGCCGACCGGCAGCCGCGCCGCCTCAACCTCCGACGCTGACAGCCGCGCCAGCGCCGCCCCCTCCGCGTCCGAGCGCCGCCCCGCCGCAGCGTCGCCGGATCCGGCCACCCCGGCCTCTCCTCCGGTCCCTCCAAGCTCCGGCGAGAGTCTGGCCACCTCGATCCGCGTGCCTCGATCCAGATCTGAAAATATCAGGGTTGACCTAAATTTTGCCTAAGTCCCCGGAATTTCCTAGTCCATATGCTCCTGTTCATTGCATCGTAACTTTGCATCCATAGCTCCGATTCATGCATATAGCATATCAAAATGTTCGCCTCAGAGAGTACATCATTTCATTCCATTGCATCATTTTCATTTGAGTTCATCTTGATGCCCGAAATGCTGTTAGAAGGAGGCTACTTGAGATAATTGTCAGATCTGCTACTCCATTTAGACATTTGTTACTTTTGGCATGATTATTGTGTGCATGATATGCCCATGAGCTCTACATATGTTTTGTTAAGGGTTTTGCCATCTTTCCAGAGGTGCAACCCATGTATTTTTGTGATGTGTGTGGTGGCTAGCACAAGCTTGCAAAGTGAGGCACTTAGTAATTCTGCTTTCAGGGACTTAGCATTTCCACTAAGTCCTTGAGCTGTTTAGTTCATGATGCCATATGTTCATGTTGTTTCCTAGTGATCCGTGCCTCTTTTGAGGATGATCAGTAATGATGTTTTGTTAATCTTGTAGTGCTCTATCCATCCATGTCTTTGTTTGCATATATGGAGCACCCTAGCTTGACTCAATCGAGCTCTGCTTTTGCTACTTTGTGAATCTGGGCAGATTGTCAACTTGTTTGCAATTTTGCCGATGATGTCATAGTTGATCCGTGCATGCTATGCTATTGTTCTTGCCATGTCTAGCTTGCATTTTGTGTATTCATGATGGGTGTATGCTTAGCTTATCATGACTTGCACCGTAGTGAGTGCATCGAGCTCGTAAACATGCCTACTTGAGTTATGTTTTCAGCATGTTCCAATTTTCACTACGTCTGAAAACTGATTATGTTTTTGCCATGTTCACATGCTTGCAAATGTATTTTGTGATCCCTTTTGGCTCAAGGTCACTAAGGGACTTTTGTTAGGCTCTTTGAGTAGCTCCATGCCATGCTTTACTTTGTCATGTTCAGGTCCTGTAGCATGTAGTTTTGTTGCTCCAAAGAGTGCTATCTGATCTGAAATTCCAGACAAGTGTTAATTTCACTAAGTCTGAGATCTGTTTACCATATGCATTTTTGCCATGCTTGTTTGAACCTGTTAATGGATGAATTGGCCGTAGCTCAGTGCTAGACTTTTGTTTAGCATCTTGAATGCATCCCTGCCATGTATTTTGTTGCCATGTTTGGGTGCTGTAGCATGTTCATCTCATTGCATTTAGATGGCTACTTGCTGTAAATCGCAGATCGTGGTCATATTTGAATCGCTTGCCATTTCCAATCCGTAACTCCGATTCCGGTGATCTTTATATCGTTTTCAACCGAAATCACCTCACCTTTCCAGTGGCACTCTTGGATTTCCAAGTTGAGGCCAGGTTCAAGCATTCCTTGTCAAATCATGCATATGCATCGCATACCGCATCTCGCATATCATATCATGTTCATGTGTTGGTTCTTTACTATGTTGTTTGCTTCTTTCCGGTGTTGCTTCTTCGGGTTGGTTCCGATAACGTCGTGATTGTGAGGACCCGTTCGTCTACGTCTGTTTATCTTCTTCATGGACTCGTTCTTCTTCCTTGCGGGATTTCAGGCAAGATGATCATACCCTCGAAATCACTTCTATCTTTGTTTGCTAGTTGCTCGCTCTTTTGCTATGCCTATGCTGCGATACCTACCACTTGCTTATAATGCCTCCCATATTGTTGAACCAAGCCTCTAACCCACCTTGTCCTAGCAAACCGTTGTTTGGCTATGTTACCGCTTTGCTCAGCCCCTTTTATAGCGTTGTTAGTTGCAGGTGAAGATTGAAGTTTGTTCCTTGTTGGAACATGGAGATGTTGTTCCTTGTTGGAACATGTTTACTTGTTGGGATATACATTTTGTTCCACTCTTGCCGCCCTAGTTTCCATCATATTGGTGTTATGTTCCCGGATTTTGCGTTCCTTATGCGGTTGGGTATAATGGGAACCCCTTGACAGTTCGCTTTGAATAAAACTCCTCCAGCAAGGTCCAACCTTGGTTTTACCATTCGCCACCTAGCCTCTTTTTCCCTTGGGTTAGGCCAGCCCAAGGGTCATCTTATTTTAACCCCCCCGGGCTAGTGCTTGTCTAAGTGTTGGTCCAAACTGAGTAGACTGCGGGGCCACCTCGGGGAAACTTGAGGGCTGGTTTTACTCGTAGGATGTCTCATCCGGTGTTGCCCTGAGAACGAGATATGTGCAGCTCCCATCAGGATGTCGGCGCATCGGGCGGCTTTGCTGGACTTGTTTTACCATTGTCGAGGATGTCTTGTAGAACCGGGATACCGAGTCTGATCGGAATGTCTCGGGAGGAGGTCTATTCCTTCACTGACCGTGAGAGCTTGTGATGGGCTAAGTTGGGACACCCCTGCAGGGATTTGAACTTTCGAAAGCCGTGCCCGCGGTTATGGGCAGATGGGAATTTGTTAATGTCCGGTTGTAGAAAACCTGAAGTTGACCTTAATTAAAATACATCAACCGCGTGTGTAACCGTGATGGTCTCTTTCCGGCGGAGTCCGGGAAGTGAACACGGTTGTTGGAGTTATGCTTGACGTAGGTTGTTCTAGGTTCACTTCTTGATCATAGTTGTTCGACCGTGCTTTTGCTTTCTCTTCTCGCTCTCTTTTTGCGAATAGGTTAGCCACCATATATGCTCGTCGCTTGCTGCAGCTCCACCTCATACCTTTTACCTTACCCATAAGCTTAAATAGTCTTGATCGCGAGGGTGTGAGATTGCTGAGTCCCCGTGGCTCACAGATACTTCCAAAACCAGTTTGCAGGTGCCGATGAGTCCGAACAGGTGACGCAACCAAGCTCAGGAGGAGCTCGATGAAGATCTTGTCCTTTGTGTTGTTTCGTTCTAGTTGATCAGTAGTGGAGCCCAGTTGGGGTCGATCGGGGACCTTGTCGCATTTGGGGTTCTTATTTTATTTTGGTTCCGTAGTCGAACCTTGATTGTATCTGTATGATGTAATGCTTTATTCATGTAATTGTGTGAAGTGGCGATTGTAAGCCATCTATGTATCTCTTTCCCTTATGTATTACATGGGTTGTGTGAAGATTACCTCACTTGCGACATTGCTTTCAATGCGGTTATGCCTCTAAGTCGTGCTTCGACATGTGGGAGATATAGCCGCATCGAGGGCGTTACTTCCTCTCCTTCTGAGAAATGTGAGTGACCTAGATCATGTTAACGTCTTTCACCTCGGGATGGAATTACTTCTGACCTCCATTATTGGGTCATCGAGGTTCCTCCTCGTCCTTGCTGCGTGACTGGCTTTTATTTTGCCCTTCTGCCACCACCTTATTGGCCTGCTTAAAGACCCAACAGTTTCGGTTGGTATGGTTTGCAGGTTTACCCGAGGTTCCATGAATCTGGCATGGCCTGTCAAGGATTTTATCAAGCTGGCTAGGACCATCCTCATTACCTTTAAAGGGCTTCTTTTACTGTCCTGCCCAGGGGCCGTTGAACCCTGCATTGATAGCAGCACCATTGGCATCGCTACCGATGTTCCAACGTGTGTGCTTATTCTTATTGCGCTTGGGTTTTCCATTATTGTTGCGGGCTTCCGAGGTGCCGGCCTCGCCGTTGTGAGAACTGCGAGCCAGCCAACTATCTTTTCCCGCGTAAAAGCGGGTTAGGAGGGAGGTGAGGGCCGCCATGGTCCTAGGCTTGTCCTGCCCGAGCTGTCGTATGAGCCACTCATCCCGGATACTATGCCGGAAGGCGGCAATTACCTCTGTACAGGGACAGTTGAGTCTCTGGTTCTTTTTAGTCAAGAACCGATCCCAAAATTTCTGGCCCGACTCACCAGGTTGTTAAATAACATGGTTGAGGTCATTTGTGTCCGAAGGTCGACATAAGTGCCCAAGAAGTTTGCCCTAAAGGCATCCCCGAGGGCCTCCCAGCTCCTGAAGGAGTGAGGAGGCAGGCTATTGAGCCAATGCCTCGCCGGTCCCTTAAGTTTGAGCGGCAGGTATTTGATGGTGTGGAGATCGTCTCCGTGAGCCATGTGGATGTGGAGGAGGAAATCTTTAATTCACATGGCGGGATCGGTCGTCCCGTCGTACTGTTCGATGTTTATGGGTTTAAACCCATCCGGTAATTGATGTTCCATCACCTCGTCTGTGAAATAGATCTGGTGAGCGCGCCCTCGAAATCGAGCCGTATTGTGCCGGATGTCTGGGGACATCCGTGCATGAGCCTGTTCCCGACCTCTTCCATTCCTGTCTAACCAGGCCTCATAGCCATCAAGTCCGGCTGGCGCAAGCCCTCTGGACCCATAAATGGATCATGGGGGGGGGGGCTCGATTGGCCTTTGTCATTTTGCCTGCATCGTAGGGCTCGTGGTAGTTAACATGATCCTTGCCGTAACAGTGTGTTGTTGTTTGGGGGTTCCTATGTTCCCCTATTGGCCTATCGCATCCTCTACGGGGTGGTCAGGCTGGTGAGCACGACCATGAGTCAAGAGCACGTTGTCCCTTGCCTCGTAATCGAGTTCCAGCAGCAAACGCCGGCGTGGGTAGGACTTGGGTGCGCTCTCCTGCCGTTCTTCAAGGTCTTGCTTGGCCGCGAGAACTTCCATCCATTTATCATTGAGCTTGTTTTGATCGGTGTACAGCTGTTGCTGCTTCTTTTTCATGCTTCCAGTGGTTGCCACCAGCCGCCGTCTGAACCGCTCTTGCTCAGACGGGTCTCCGGGGACTATGTGTTGGGGAACGCAGTATTTCAAAAAAAAAATCCTACGATCACGCAAGATCTATCTAGGAGATGCATAGCAACGAGAGGGGAGAGTGTGTCCACAAACCCTCGTAGACCGAAAGCGGAAACGTTTAGTAACGTGGTTGATGTAGTCGAACGTCTTCACAATCCAACCGATCCAAGCACCGAACGTATGGCACCTCCGTGTTCATCACACGTTCAGCACGATGACGCCCCTCGAGCTCTTGATCTAGTTGAGGCCGAGGGAGAGTTCCGTCAGCACGACAGCGTGGTGACGGTGTTGATGATGTGATCTGCGTAGGGATTCGCCTAAGCACTATGACAATATGACCGAGGTGGTAAACTGTGGAGGGGGGCACCGCACACGCCTAAGACAATTGATCTTGTGTGTTCTAGGGTGCCCCCTGCCCCGTATATAAAGGAGGAGAGGGGTAGGCTGGCCGGCCCCTGTAGGGCGCGCCATGAGAGAGGAGTCCTACTAGGACTCCAAGTCCTAGTAGGATTTCACTTGGTGGGAGGGGGAAGAAGGAAGGGAGAGGGAGAGGGAAAGGGAAAGGGGTGCTGATGAGGCTATGTACCTAGGGTAGGGTCATAGGCCTGACCTAGACACCTTCCCCTAGGACATCACCCTAAAGCGAGAATCATTCAAAGGGTACCATCATCCACTCGACCAGAGACTTTCCACTCGGAAGAATCAATGTCACTCGACCGTCGCAAAAGCCACTCGATGAGCAGAAGATCTAAAGCCACTCTGCACCAACAACGGTCGAGCATTTACTTATAGGCTTAATTGTCATTTATAGCACTTAATGGATAGCGTTACCAGTAATGTTCCTCTCTTAATGTACATTGAACCCTGTGTAACAGAGGGGAGCAGGGGTCCTGGCACACTCTATATAAGCCACCCCCCTCCTATGGGACAAGGGTTCACATCTTTTGTAAACATACACACACATATAATCCAGTCAACCGCCTCAAGGCACCGAGACGTAGGGCTGTTACTTCTTCCGAGAAGGGCCTGAACTCGTAAAACTCGTGTGTACAACTACTCCATAGCTAGGATCTTGCCTCCTCATACCTACCCCCATTCTACTGTCAGTCTTAGATCCACAATAGTTGGCGCCCACCGTGGGGCAGGTGTCTTAGCAGTTTATTGGAGAAGTTCAGATTCCTCTGATTCCCATCATTATGGTTTCCGGCGGAGGATTGGCTGAAGGCCGCGAGATCCGTCTCGGCGCGCTCGTCTTCATCGCCGACGACTCCTCTTGGCTCCATGAGGCTCCACTCGACGTCGAGGTGCTCCCCGTCCATGGGGCGACGCACTTCCGTGCGTGCGTTCGCGGCGTCCTTCTTCGGCAACCGTCGACTCCGTATCAGTCGGCTCCTGTGGCAACCTCCCTCTCCGTTGTTTGTCGGCGCCAGCGATCTGGTCAGTCGCGGCTTCAGCAGTGGGTGAGGCACGCGGTGGCCTGCCAATCGTCCACCCCACAAATCGCGGCAATCGGGCCCGATAAAACTCTCTACGACCTGTTCGATCTGTTGACTGGCTCCGTCGAGACTGCGTCCGAATGCGACAGCAGCGACCCCACGACGGAAGTCTTGATGGTCAATGGACCACGCAGTCCCCCTGGCTTCACCTGTGAAGGCAGTGACGATGGCGGTGCTGATCCGTCGCGTGCTCACAAGGAGTACCACCCGAACCCCTCTCTTCGCAGAGGAGGGAAGATCTTCGTCGCCGCAATATGGATGCACTTCACACTCCTATCGTTGGAGAAAAACCCCCGAGGCCCAGGCCTTGGAGGAGGCACGCCTGGCCAACTTGGCTGAGCGCACTCGACTGGAGAACCTCCAGTGCGCACTCGATGAGCGTGCTTGGCAGCGGATCCCCGAGTCCAGTCGACGACAACTTTTTCCGTCTCCGATGCAGGTATATTGAACTCCGATCCAGAATCTCACAGCTGCAGCTAGAATAGCAGAGTCAATTCAACCTTCCCAGTCAGAAGCTGGCCGAGGTTTGATGCAGATCCAGGCTTTACTCCGGGCAGCGGGGGAGCAGAATATAGCAGTATCTCAGTCGCGGAATAGGATTCACAGCAGGTCTGTGGCGGCGGATACTGTCCAATCTGCTCACAGCCCGAGATCGCCTCCGCGGCGTGAGGGACGTGGGTACCAGCAAGATCAGTACAGGAACTGGGAGTAGTATGATCATCGACTCGACCACGATGACCGTCGTCGAGTGCCCACGCCTCCTCCGAGGAGTGGGTCATACGTGCCTCGGCGGCAAGACGACAGGCGCCCCCGCAGCGGCGAATGAAGAATTCCAGTCAACGCCAGAGAGGCAGGTTTTGATGCAAGGTCTATCCTCGTTCAAGGTCTGGTTGATAGGAACAGAGCTCACAGAGAAGGCCATGATAGAGATCACCTGACTAGAAGCAGGGTGCACGTTTCAGGACCCGAGTGTTTCAGCAGAGCCATCAGAGCAGCAGTGATTCCTCCCAACTTCAGGTTGGCGACTGGAGTCAGCAAGTTCACCGGCGAATCCAAGCCAGACACTTGGCTTGAGGATTACCGAGTGGCTATGCAGATTGGTGGTGGCAATGATGATGTAGCCATGAAGCACCTCCCCTTGATGTTGGAGGGCTCTGCCAGAGCGTGGTTGAATCAGTTGGCTCCTGGCAGCATATACAGTTGGGAGGAACTTGCTCGAGTGTTTGTTAGGACCTTTGAAGGCACTTGCAAAAGGACGGCAGGGTTGACAGAATTGCAGTGTTGTGTCTAGAAACTGAATGAAACTTTGAGAGATTATATCCAGAGATGGATCACGTTGCACCATACAGTGGAGAATGTGTCAGATCACCAAGCAATTTGTGCCTTCAAGGAAGGCGTTAAGTATCGGGAGTTGAACCTAAAATTCGGTTGGACAGGAGATGTGACTATGACTCAGATGATGGAGATTGCCACCAAGTATGCCAATGGTGAAGAGGAAGACCGACTCCGGAGTGGCAAACACAAAACAGTCGCCCAAGAAACCGGAGGAGGGAATTCCAGTCGGAAACAGAAGCGAAAGGCCGAACTAGCTGCTCCTGGTGAAGCTTTAGCTGTTGCCCAAGGAAAGTTCAAAGGAAAGCCCAAAGGGCCCTGGGCTCCCAAAAAAGTTAAGGATAAATATGGGAATGATGTGTTGGATTTACCGTGCCATATTCATACCAAGAAAGATGAAGAGGGGGACATCATTTACCCTAAACACAGCACTCGACTGTGTCGTTTCCTGATCCAACAGTTCTGAGAGAAACAACCCAAGGAAAAGGAAAAGGAGTCAGACGGAGGCGAGGATAGGGAAGAAGATGATGACGGCTTTCCCAATGTCAATTCCACGCTGATGATTTTTGCTGATGTTGAAAGCAAAAATCGATTGAAGATTATTAACAGGGAGGTGAACATGGTTGCTCCAGCAACACCCAGTTATCTAAAGTGGTCCCAGACTGCCATCACATTCGACCAGTCAGACCACCCAGCGCATATAGTCACCCCTGGGAGTCAAGCACTGGTGGTCGACCCAGTAGTCGAAGGCACTCGACTGACTAAAGTGCTGATGGATGGTGGCAGTGGCCTGGATATCCTTTATGCTGAAACCTTGAAGGGAATGGGCATTCCGATGTCCAAGCTTAGTGAAAGCAACATGAGTTTCCATGGTGTTATACCTGACAAGAAGGCTCAGTCACTCGGCCAGATCCCACTTGATGTGGTTTTCGGCGATTCCAAGAATTACCGCAAGGAAAAGTTGATGTTTGAGGTAGTGAATTTCAAGAGTGCTTACCATGCCATTCTGGGGAGTACTGCTTATGCACGTTTTATGGCTCGACCATGTTACGTGTATCTCAAATTGAAGATGCCTGGTCCCAAAGGAGTAATCACTGTCACCAGCAATCGGTAGAAGGCAGAGGAGTGTTTCTAGAAGGGCTCAAAAATTGCCGATGCACAGATGGCAGTAGTAGAACTGCAAGAGTACCAGAAAAATGCAGATCCGTGTGATTTGCTGCGAGCCAAGAAGCCTGCCACAGAGTCCGCATTTCAGTCGTCAGGAGAAACGAAGCCGATTCATATCCACCCGACCAATCCCAACGCTGCTCTGACTCATATCTTGTCAACACTCGATAGCAAATAGGAAGAAGCGCTCATCCAGTTCCTCCGTGAGAACTGGGACATCTTTGCATGGAAACCTTTTGACATGCCAGGTGTACCCAGGGGACTGGCTGAGTATCGTTTGCAAGTCGACCCGAAAGTAAAACCAGTCAAGGAACATCTCCGACGGTCCGCCATCCAGAAGAGAAAAGCAATTGGCGAGGAAGTGGCTTGGCTCCTGGCAGCTGAGTTCATTCGAGAGATTTACCACTTCGAGTGGCTTGCCAATGTTGTCATGGTCCCCAAGAAGGATGATTCACTTCGCATGTGCATTGACTTCAAGCATATCAATCGGGCCTGCCTGAAAGATCATTTTCCTCTTCCACGCATCGACCAAATTGTCGACTCAACTGCGGGGTGTGAGCGTTTGTCCTTGGACGCCTATTCCGGGTACCATCAGATCCGACTGTATGGACCCGATGAGATAAAAACGGCTTTCATCACTCCATTCGGATGTTTCTGTTATGTCACTATGCCATTCGGCCTGAAGAACGCAGGAGCCACATTCATGAGGATGATCCAGAAGTGTCTGCTCACCAAAATTAGTCGGAATGTGGAAGCATACATGGATGACATTGTAGTCAAGTCACGTAAAGGTTCCGACCTGCTGGCTGACCTTGCTGAAACCTTTGCCAACCTAAGAAGGTATGATAACAACTTTAATCCGTCAAAGTGCACATTCGGAGTTCCTGGCGGAAAGTTACTCGGTTTCCTCATTTCCGAACGAGGGATCGACACTAACCCAGAGAAAGTTGGTGCCATTCTTCAGATGAGACGCCCTGTGCGTGTGCACGATGTACAAAAGCTTACTGGTTGTTTGGTCGCTCTGAGTCGATTCATTTCTCGTCTCGGTGAAAAGGCACTGCCTCTTTACCGACTGATGAAGAATTCTAATAAGTTCGAGTGGACTCCCGAAGCTGATGCAACGTTTGTAGAGCTCAAAGCCCTGCTTTCCACCCAGCCGGTGCTTGCTGCACCAATCAGCAAAGAGCCTTTACTTCTTTACATTGCAGCCACTGGACAAGTTGTCAGTACAGTACTCACGGTCGAGCGGGAAGAAGAAGGAAAAACTTATAAAGTTCAGCGCCCAGTATATTACGTTTCTGAAGTCCTGACTCCATCAAAGCAAAGATATCCCCATCATCAGAAGCTTGTTTATGGAATCAACATGACCAGAAAGAAGGTTGCACACTATTTCTCTGATCATTCCGTTACAGTCGTCAGCGAAGTTCCATTATCGGAGATTCTGAACAACAGAGATGCAACTGGTCGAGTGGCAAAGTGGGCGATTGAACTCCTTCCCCTGGATATCAAGTTTGAAGCAAAGAAGGCTATTAAGTCCCAAGCAATAGTTGATTTCCTCGCCGAGTGGATCGAATAGCAACTTCCAGCCCAAATTCACTCGGAGCATTGGACCATGTTCTTCGATGGGTCCAAGATGCTGAATGGTTCCGGTGCTGGAGTGGTATTGGTCTCCCCCCGTGGTGACATACTTAGTTATGTTCTCAAGATTCACTTTGACTCTGTAAGTGCATCTAGTGCCCCTTAGTGATTTTGGTGTATGGAAGACTTATAGGTTAAGGGACTAATGCGTTTGTGAGTGTACACAGGTCTATAAGTCTATGAGGAGTTTGATATTTACAGAGAAAGTCGACCCCTAAAAATGAAGTTCTTCGACTGAAGACTTTGGATTTCTGAAGACTTTCTGAAGACTTTGAAAGTGAAGAAATTGGTGTGACCTTGAAGACTTGGTATTCATTCGAGGAACATGAAGCGTGAAGACTTTTGTTTTCGTAGTTTCATTTTCTCTTTCTTGAGTCATAGGAAACATCGTACTGTTAAAGGGGGTCGAGGAAATACTAAGGAAAAATTTCCATGTGATGCTCAACTCAAATCCTACACCTACCGATCCCTTTGAGTGAAGCCATTGGAAATATCATACAGTTTAGTCATATTCTTCAGTGACAGAGACGAAGTTCTTCTGGTCTCTGAGGAATTTGTTCTGACCGAGGAGTTAGGAATTCGCCAGTGTGGATTGCCTACACAGTGAGGAACATGATAGCCCTGAGGTTTTCGCCACTCAAAATTCCGACCGTTGTTGTGCTATGTGCCAGGTGTCCCAAAATATCTATCCACCTAACGGTCTTATCATTGAAGGGCATTTATGTCTTATCATGCCGGGCTGCTCCCTAGGCTATAAATAGCCGCCCCCTACAACCACTAGCTGGTTGGCTGTTCTGAGAGAAACTGACACTTGTCCTTTGAGAGAAATCCATCCTCCGAGGACTTTGAGCAAAAATCATCAAGTGAGGAAAACCCAAACCCAAACACCTACAAACCCCAAGTGATTGAGCATCATTGAAGAGATTGATCCTGCGTGGATCCGACGCTTGTTACCTTTGAAGACTGTGCTTCTTCCAAACGGTTAGGCGTCATGGTCTAGAGCATCCAAGAGGAATTGTGGATCGCCGAGTGAGCAAGTTTGTGAAGGTTCGGAAGTCACCTGAAGACTTACCACGAGTGATTGGGCGAGGTCTGTGTGACCTTACCTCAAGGGGAATACGGTGAGGACTGAGTGTCCTGAGCTGCGTGTTCAGGACTGGGTGTCCGGGACTGTGTGTCCTCATGTTTAAATACCTAGCCGCCCTAACCAGACGTACAACTGAGACAGCAGTTGGAACTGGTCTACCAAATTATTGTCTTCACCAAGCTTACTGGTTCTATTTCCTCAACTCTTTCATTTCCTCATAACTGTGTTGTGTGCTTGTTCATATCTGTGCTTGAAGACTTTGAATGAAGATTTTCTCAATTTCCCCAGTTCAATTTCTTCAGTCTGTTTGTCTTCATCCTGTGCTTACGCTTTCTGTAATCTGTGCCTGTCTTCATTTTATCATGATGACTATGCTTGTGTTCTGCTATGTTTACTTTTGAGTACTTATACCGCTGCTAGTAGTTCTCCGCTAAGGAATTTCCTCACCTGCAAATTCCTCGGTGAAGAATTCATAAAAATCGCCTATTCACCCCCCTCTAGTCGATATAACGCACTTTCAATTGGTATCAGAGCAAGGTACTCCCTTGTTCTATGTGATTTTGGTTTAACCACCTGGAGTTTTAGTTATGTCGACCGCAGGTATGATCAAGGTCTCCGCTGGGTGTCCTACCTTTGATGGAACGGACTACCCCTACTGGAAGATAAGATGCGAATGCATCTTGAGGCAATTGATAACGACCTCTGGTATTAGGCATGGCAATTTTATCCATGGATCTGGATACCCATGGATACCCAACCCGGTTGGGCAAGGGTATGGAGCGCATTTCTGCCCATGGGTCCATAGATATGGATACCCACGAATAGCCGGGTTGGGCACAGTTATAGTGTGTGCTCCATGGATATCCAATGGATACCCGTACGACATGTGAGGCCATATGCCAGTGATAGTAGAAAGAGCGAATCAATGGAAAATGGCAGGCAATATGCAACTGGTGCCATAAGCTATATGCTGCAGAATCAACCTATGTATATCACACTTAAGGACTCATCATATTACTTGTTTCCTACTTATGCATGTAGCTTATTTTATCATTTTTGAGTGAATGACAATGAGCTAATTTGACCTTTGGGAAGGCTTCATGCTCACTTTTCTATGCCCATGGAGCTCCATGGGTATGTGGGTATCCAGCGGGTTTGGGCATGGGCACAAGTTGTGCCCATGGATAATTTGGTGGATGGGCAGAGGGTAGGAAAATGGGTCACGGGTTGGATTTGGACCAGCTCCACCCGCCCCAAACCCGACCCATTGCCATCCCTATCAGGTATGTTGTGGAAAATGATGTTCCCTCAGTCACACCTTCTCTGAATGCTGCAGATGTGAAGAGATTCAAGCAACTCGATTCTCAAGCGAAGAATATCATATGTGGCAATTTGAGCAAAGGCCAATATGGAAGAGTGAGTGCTTTGGAAACTGCTAAGCTTATCTGGGATAGACTGTCCAAAGTGAATGAAGGAGTCTCAACACAGCGTGATTCTCGAGTTGATGCTCTTCGCAATCTCTTCAACTGCTTCAAAAGACTCGACAATGAAAATGTTCAACAAACCTTTGATCGCCTCACTAACATCTCAAATGAGCTTCAAGCACTTGGTGCCACTGACATCACCGACCATGACGTGGTGAAGAAATTGCCGAGATCGCTTGATTCCTCATTTGACACTCTGGCATTGATGATACAAGAACGTGCTAATTTCAAGTCACTTGATCCCGCTGATATTCTCGAGAGGCTAAATACTCATGAGTTCCAACTTGCTGAAAAAAGAGATCTCTATGGTTCGAGCTATGGCAGATCACGTGCACTGAAGGCCAAGGCAGTATCTGAGTCCGAAGATGAAGACTCTGGTAGCAGCCTTGGTGATCCCGAAGAACTAAGCCAAGAGCTAGCACTGCTCGTGAAGAAGTTCCAAAAGTTCTCAAGACGTGGTCGCTTTGGAAGACCCTCAAGGAGCAATGATTCCTCATCCAGTGACTACAAGAGGAGGCTCTGTCACAAATGCAAGAAACCTGGACATTACATTCAAGATTGTCCTCAGTGGGAAAAGGAATCGAAGAAGAAGAAATACAAGGATTACAGTTCTGATGATGCGAAGAAAAAGAAGAAATCCTCAAAATCTTCATCATCAAAATCCTCAAAATCCTCATCTCACAAGAAGAGCAGCTCCAAGAAGGCTAGGGCATTCATTGGCAAGGAAATGGACTCTGAGGCTGAATCTGAAGAAAATGAGGAAGAGGAGGCATCTGAGGAGTCCGAATCCGGAGTGGCGAGCCTAGCCCTCGCTACTGCATTCGTCAGCAAGTCTATCTTCAACACTGAAGAAAATGACCTCACCAACAAGGCTGATGAAGGCAATGATGACTACACTCCCACCTATTACTTCACGGCAAAGGGTGCCAAGGTACTCAAATATACCTCCTCTGAATCAAGTGAGAATGAATCTGGTGAAAACATTAAGCCCAGCTATTCTAAACTTGCTAAGATTGCTGTAAAACAACAAAGGGCTTTTGAAAAGGTTCAAAACATGCTAGACAAAAGTGATGATATGTTGGGTGAAGAAATGGATCGCACTAAAGCCTTGACTGAAAATCTTCAGAGACTTCAGACTAGGTTTGACAACCTTCAAGTTCATCATAACACTATCTTATCTGATCATGAGAAGCTTTCTTATGAATTTCTTCAAAGAAAGCAAGACCTTGAGAAGCTAAGAGTGAGTTATGAAGATCTTCAGAAGGAGCGCGATTCATTACTTGTTCAACAAATCAGCGCTTCACAGGAAGAATTTGTTCCTCCTTGTTTGAAATGCATTGAACGTGAATCTGCTAATTCTTCACCTGAATGTTCAAATGCTTCTAATGCTTCAAATTCTTCACCTGCCTCTGCTATCACTAATTCCTCATCTGAGGACACAGCTAGTATCACTGACGATGCAGGGCGGAAGGAATTGTACATGACAGGCATGTACAAAAGCCTCAAAGGGCATCAGACTCTTTGTGATGTGCTTAAAAAGAAAATCCTCAACAGGATCCCTAGGAAAGAGGGTATTGCCTTTGAGAGGAAACTCAATGCTGATGGTACATATTGGAAGCCTAAGCAGTACCCCAAAACTACATGGGTTGCTGCAAAGGGACCTCCAGTTGATCCATCTAACTTATCTGGATTTGCATGTGAATCTCCTCGTTCTGATGATGAGTCATTTGACTCCAACTATAAACTGTTCAAAAATCAGAATGGTGAAGTATTTGCTAGATATGTTGGCACAAACTGCAGGAATGGTTCCCCTATGAAAAAATCTGGGTTCCCAAAAGGTGCCTTGAAAGTCTTTAGGTGAATGTCCTCAGGACACCACCTGTGAAGAATAGGAACCCCCAGAGCAAATTCTTCATATGGATCCAAGTCCTCATATGAATATCATCGTGCTAACAACTCTGTTTCACAGGGAAGAGCTAAGGACTATGAATATGAACATTATTCTTCTAATCATCATGTTCATAAGTCCTCGAAGAATTTCTCTGCTTATTCATATGCTTATCCTAACTCCTCTTATGTGAAACGAAATGGACTGGCTTCTATGCCACCTTTCTCGTATGGAGCTCGTAAAGTGATGAACTCTTTGCCACCCCTTCAAATGTGGGTGGTGAAGAAAAAGAACTAATCTCTTCTGCAGGGTTAGGTCTCCAGACGTACGTAATCGTCTAAAGAATCTGCTCGAGACCTAAGTATGCCTGAAAGGACGCAGGCTAATCATGAAGAAATGAACTTTCATTTCCCACGTCCTCATACTGCTTTATCTATTCTTTTGCTTGATGAAATTGATCTGATGAATTGATGTCATATTCTTCACTCATGAAGTATATGAGTACGTAAGTTGCACTAATTCATCTGCAGGATGATCAACCCAAAGCCACTGAGTGGGTCCTCGATAGTGGATGTACAAATCACATGACTGGTGACAAGAATCTATTGATGAATGCTCCATTATCTCCGTCGCATCTGAAGCATATCATTTTTGCCGACAAAGGCAAAAGTCAGGTATTGGGTCCAGGTAAGGTTGCGATCACAAAGGATCAACACATGGACAAAGTCATGCTTGTTGAGTCCTTAGGATACAACCTCATGTCTGTCTCAATGCTTTGCGATCTCGATATGGTTGTTGTCTTTGGCAAGTACCGTTGTGTTGTGGTTATGGAAGCTGACAATTCCAAAGTGTTCGAAGGCTTTAGGAGAGGAGACTTGTATATTGTTGATTTCCATACAGGACCACAACCAGCAGTGTGCCTACTTGCAAAAGCTTCAGAAGGCTGGCTATGGCATCGCCGACTTGGTCATGCAGGCATGAGGAATCTGCACGCGGTTGCGAAGAAGAAGCATGTCATTGGCATGGAGAATGTCAAATTCCTCAAGGATTACCTATGCGGAGCCTATGAAGCTGGGAAGATGTCAAAGGCTAAGCATCCAGTGAAGACTATCATGACCACTACTCGTCCATTTGAATTGCTTCACATGGATCTCTTCGGTCCTAATCATTATTCTGTTGTTACAAATGATGCATCTCTATATGGCTTTGTTATTGTTGATGATTACTCTCGATACACATGGATACACATTGTTACTTACAAACATGAAGTGCAGGAAGTCTTCAAATGATTTTCCTCGAGGGCTTCAACCAACTTTGGTGTGAAGATCAAGCACATCAGGAGTGACAATGGAACCGAGTTCAAGAATTCTGGTCTAGATGACTATCTTGATGAACTTGGTATTACTCATGAGTTATCGGCTCCTTATACTCCTCAGCAGAACGGCACCATGGAGCACAAGAACAGGACTCTTGCTGAGATGGCTCGCACTATGCTTGATGAATACAAAACGCCTCGTCGTTTCTAGATTGAGGCAATTGATACTGCGTGCCACATCATCAACAGAGTATATCTTCACAAATTCTTCAAGAAGACTGCCTATGAACTCCTCAGTGATAAGAAACCCAATGTAAGTTATTTCAAAGTCTTTGGTGCTAAATGTTGGATTAGAGATCCTCATCACAACTCAAAATTTGCACCGAAAGCACATGAAGGTTTTATGCTTGGTTACGGAAAGGACTCACACACCTACAGAGTCTTCAACAACGTTTTTCACAAGGTTGTTGAAACTGTAGATGTGCGGTTCAATGAAACTAATGGCTCGCAAAGAGAGCACCTACCTTCTGTGATAGATGAACCAGCAACTGAGGAAACTATCAAGTTCAAGGCTACTGAGGATGTCATTCCTACTGAAGAATCTGCTGAAGAATTCATTCCAGAACATGAAGAATGTCGAGCTAATGCACCTGAAGAAAATGGTGCTGAAGAAAATGCTGATCAAATTCCTCAACGACAACCAGCTTATCCTCGCATTGCAAAAGAAGTGCAAGTTGAAAAGATCATCAATGACATCAAAGCACTAGGTCCTATCAAGCACATTATCATTGGCACAAAGTGGATCTACCGCAACAAGCAAGATGAAAATGGCCTTGTGGTGAGGAATAAGGCAGGGCTCGTAGCTCAAGGCTACACACAGGTTGAAGGAATTGATTTCGATGAAACTTTTGCACCTGTTGCTAGACTTGAGGCTATTCGCATATTACTTGCTTATGCTAACCATCATGATATCACTTTATATCAAATGGATGTGAAAAGTGCATTCCTCAATGGTAATCTTGAGGAAGAAGTATATGTTGCTCAACCCCCAAGTTTTGAAGATCCAAAGAATCCTGACAAAGTCTTCAGACTCAACAAGGCCCTCTATGGCCTCAAGCAGGCCTCACGGGCGTGGTATGATACCTTGAAGGAATTCTTAATGAAGAAAGGCTTCAAACCCGGTTCACTCGACCCTACTCTTTTCACTAAATCTTATGATGGCGAATTGTTTGTGTGCCAAGTATATGTTGACGATATTATCTTTGGCTGTATTGACCAACGTTATAGTGATGAATTTGCCTACATGATGAGTGAAGAATATCAAATGTCTATGATGGGAGAATTAAAATTCTTCTTAGCTCTTCAAATTCGTCAACAACGCAATGGCATATTCATATCTCAGGAGAAATACCTCAAAGATGTACTCAGGAAATTCGGCATGCAAGATTGCAAAGGCGTCAAAATTCCTATGCCCACAAATGGCCATCTATGCACTGATGAAAATGGTATTGACTTTGATCGTAAGGTATACCGCTCCATGATTGGTTCTTTATTGTACTTATGTGCATCTAGGCCAGATATAATGCTTAGTGTTTGCATGTGTGCCCGATTTCAAGCTACACCGAAGGAATCACACCATAAGGCTGTTAAGCGTATTCTTCGATATCTAGCTCACACACCAACACTTGGATTATGGTACCCCAAGGGCTCGGCTTTTGATCTCATTGGATATTCTAACTCTGACTATGCTGGTGATTGTGTGGACCTTAAGTCAACATCTGGTACATGTCATTTCCTCGGACGATCTTTGGTCTGTTGGTCCTCGAAGAAACAGAACTACGTATCACTATCTACTGTTGAAGCTGAGTATATTGCCGCTGGTTCTTGGTGTGCTCAATTGCTATGGATGAAGCAAACTATCGAGGACTACGACGTCAACATGAAGAACGTGCATCTCTTCTGTGACAATGAGAGTGCCATCAAGATTGCTCACAACCCAGTTCAACACTCCAAGACTAAGCACATTCAGATTCGTCATCATTTTCTTCGTGATCATGTGTTGAAGGGCGACATTTCTATTGAGCATGTGAAGACTGAAGAACAGCTAGCCGATATCTTCACAAAGCCCTTGGATGAGAAGAGATTTAGCAAGTTGTGCTGTGAGCTAAATATCCTAGAATCTTCGAATGTTCTTTGAAAAGGACACTCATCCTAACACTTATGCAAAATTGATGACTTAGATGTGCAACACATGAAGAAACGTTTTTCTTCAATCAATGAAGAATAACACTCTAAGTGTGAATAAATTAACGAAGAATTTGATTCTCAGAACCCTACGATAATTGTACGCGGTGTCTGAAATCATCATTCTTATACGGTGGGTCACGCCACCACCAAAAGTTGAAATTCCTAAGTTGTTCAAATTCTTCAACTTTGCATTGTCTTCACTGTTTCCGTTGTTTTTCTTCATTGGCTATATATATGTGAGTTTATGTCCTCTACATCATTCACTTATGGCTACTTCTTCAAGTTGGTTTTTCTGTTAAGTGAATGTGATCGGACCCTTCCCCCTCTATGTTATACTCAACCCAATCTATTCACAAATTCTTCATGTGTGTTCTATTTGAAACTCGTTCAAAATCTTCACTATGTCCTTGTCAGCTGAAGAAATTGCGAACGGAACTATTAACTTATCTTATCCAATTCTTTGGCGTTGCCGCTCAAACCGTTCCGCATCCCTCGACATACTTATCCACTCACCCACGATCTAACACGATCTCCACTTCGCAGTACGTGGGTGATGAAAGTGCGTTATATCGACTAGAGGGGGGTGAATAGACGATTTTTATGAAATTCTTCACTGAGGAATTTGCCGGTGAGGAAATTCCTTAGCGAAGAACTACTAGAAGCGGAATGAGTACTCAAAAGTAAACATAACAGAATATAAGTATAGTCATCATGATGAAATGAAGACAGGCACAGAGTACAGAAGCATAAGTA
The DNA here is from genome assembly GCA_034509565.1 of Triticum monococcum. Classification (NCBI taxonomy): domain Eukaryota; kingdom Viridiplantae; phylum Streptophyta; class Magnoliopsida; order Poales; family Poaceae; genus Triticum; species Triticum monococcum. The sequence goes on from CM067843.1 coordinate 75,468,732, forward strand.
TAGGATAACACAGGATGAAGACAAACAGACTGAAGAAATTGAACTGAGGAAATTCAGAAAGTCTTTAGTCAAAGTCTTCAAGCACAGATATGAACAAGCACACAACACAGTTATGAGGAAATGGAAGAGTTGAGGAAATAGAACCAGTAAGCTTGGTGAAGACAATGATTTGGTAGACCAGTTGCAACTGATGTCTCAGTTGTACGTCTGGTCGGAGCGGCTGAGTATTTAAACTCGAGGGCACACAGTCCCGGACACCCAGTACTGAACACGCAGCTCAGGACACCCAGTCCTCACCGTATTCTCCTTGAACTAAGGTCACACAGACCTCGTCCAATCACTCGTGGTAAGTCTTCAGGCGACTTCCAAACCTTCACACACTTGGTCACTCGGCGATCCACAATTCATCTTGGATGCTCAAGACCATAACGCCTAACCGTCTGGAAGAAGCACAGTCTTCAATGGTAACTAGCATCGGATCCACGCAGGATCAATCTCTTCAGTGATGCTCAATCACTTGGGGTTTGTAGGTGTTTGGGTTTTGGGTTTTTCCTCACTCGATGATTTCCGCTCAAAGTCCTCAGAGGATGGGTTGCTCTCAAATGACAAGTGTCAGTTTCTCTCGGAGCAGCCAACCAGCAAGTGGTTGTAGGGGGCGGCTATTTATAGCCTAGGGAGCAGCCCGACATGATAAGACATAAATGCCCTTCAATGATATGACCGTTAGGTGGATAGATATTTTGGGACAGCTGGCGCATAGCACAGCAACGGTCGGAATTTTGAGTAGCAAAATCCTCAGGGCTATGATGTTCCTCACTGTGTAGGAAATCTGCACTGGCGAATTCCTAACTCCTCAGTCAAAACAAATTCCTCAGAGACTAGAAGAACTTCGTCTCTGTCACTGAAGAATATGACTGGACTGTATGAGATTTCCAATGGCTTCACTCGAAGGAATTGGTAGGTGTAGGATTTTGAGTTGAGCATCACGTGGAAAATTTCCTTAGTATTTCCTCGACCCCCTTTAATAGTACGGTGTTTCCTATGACTCAAGAAAGAGAAAATGAAACTACGAAAACAAGAGTCTTCATGCTTCATGTTCCTCGAACGAATACCAAGTCTTCAAGGTCACACCAATTTCTTCACTTTCAAAGTCTTCAAAAAGTCTTCAGTGATCCAAAGTCTTCAGTCGAAGAACTTCATTTTTAGGGGTCGACTTTCTGTGTAAATATCAAGCTCCTCATAGACTTATAGACCTGTGTACACTCACAAACGCATTAGTCCCTTAACCTATAAGTCTTCAATACACCAAAATCACTAAGGGGCACTAGATGCACTTACAATCTCCCCCTTTTTGGTGATTGATGACAATATAGGTTAAGTTTTCAACGGGGATAAACATATGAAGTGTAAATACTGATATTGAGGAATTTGATTGCAAGATATAGAAGAGCTCCCCCTGAAGATGTGCATAGTGAGGAATTTGCTTTTGAAGCAATGCACACTTGTAGAATTGAATCATGGAGATCTCCCCCTATATCTTGTAATTCATACATGCATTTGACATATCACAATGAAGAATTTGAAATGCATGATGAAATATGGTGACTGATGTAATTCAGCATGCGTGCATTAGAATATATGAGGAATAAGCATGCAGCAAAACATATCAAAAGTATCAGAGCACCATCGGGTTTAAGTTTACAACTCGATCCAATAAAGTCTCAGAAGAACGAGAGTTGTAATTTAACAAAAAATGCCCATATAAAAAGACCCGCTTGAAGACTAACTCAAAATTCTCCCCCTTTATCATCAAATGACCAAAAGGATCGAATATGAGGACTAACGCCCCTGAAGAATATCAAGTTGATGAAGGAGCGCCAGCGTTGTTGGGGTCGTTTGTCGTAGTAGGGTCTGCCGCAGTGTCATCCAAGTCTTCATTTTCATCAGTGTCGCGTGATGAAGAATATGAGCTGGCCACCAGAGAAGGAACCTTGACCTTCTTGAATTTCTTCGGTGGAGGTGCAGACCAGTCAAAATCTTCTTTGAGACCCATTTTCTTCAGATCTTATTCACCATACAGATGTGACAGGATTGCCCAGGTGCGACCGAAGACTTGATGGAGGTGGTAGTGGTTTTTCTTCACTGCATTGTCTGTGGCAGTCATGTTGTGAAGAAGAACCAAACTGACGCTTAACCCATTTGTGATTTCGATCCACCTTCTGGTGAAGACTAAGCAGAAGTTCACGGTCAGTCATCACGCGCGGAGCAGTGGCTTGAGGAGTGGACTTGGGTGCATTGGCAGAGTCATGTGTGGCAGAGTCATCATTGGTGGAATAAGATGCAGCTTTGCGAAACTGACCATCCAATGGACGAATGCCTTCATCTATTACAGCTGGTGCCTTGCCCTTTCCATCAACTGAGGAATATGTCTGCTTGAGGACTTCAATTGGGGGCAAGTAGCTAAGGTGATTCTGGAAATCAGCTTTGTAGTTGAGTGAAGACCTTGTCCTGAGGAATCTCATAATCCAAGGTGCATAAGGCTTCAGCTCAAACAGCGACAGTGCAACATTTGCCATAGTCCTCATGAATAAATCGTGATAATTGACATGAATGCCATGAACGATGTTGAATACCAGATTCTTCATGATGCCAACAATTTCCTCATCAGATGAGTTGTGGCCTTTGATAGGACTGATTGTCCTCATAAGAATACGATAGACAGTTCTGGGCATGTACAACAATTCCTTCACGAGGAATTTGGTTCTTGGTGCTTGACCTGGCTTCAAAGGTTTCATCAGCACCTGCATGTAATGATGTGTGAGCTCAAGTTCACTGTAGATGCAGCGAGCTTCTTCAAGGGGAGGACTTAGTGGTAGAGCACGAAGCAATTCAGAGGCTGGTGCAGTGTAGTGAGTGTTTTTAGACATCCAGTCCAGCACCCATGAATTCACATCTTCAGCATCTCCGGTGATGTGCAGCGTTGCATAGAATTGAAGAATCAGTTCTTCATTCCAATCGCAGATGTCAGAGCAAAAGTTTAGCAGTCCAACATCGTGAAGAACACTAGGGACTGGTGCGAAGCACGGCAGAGATTCCATATCCACGTGAGGAATATGCTCATGGTAGAAGATCTTCTCCTTGTTGAACAACACTGAGGAATAGAAATTTGCTTGACTAGCAGACCAGAAACGCCTCTTCCTAATGCGAGCAGAGTTATAAGGGTTGTAATCTTTGAAGAATACATGCTCGCCGAAGAAATCATCAGGCTGGAACTTTTGCTTGCGTGAGAATGGATCCTTTGGCTTCGGCAGAGGAGTGTCAGTGAGTTGCATCACGACCTCAGGAATCTCAATCGTAGGTTCTTCAGGCTAAGGAATTTTTGGTTCCTCCTCAGTGGCAGTCTGCGATGTTGGTTGTTCAGCAGCAGCAGTTTCTTCAGCACTAGTGGCTGCAATTTCCTCATGGACAGATGCAGTGGGATGAGTTTCTTCAGTGCCCATTTGTACAGTTTGTGTGGGGGACTGAGGAATTTGCTGTAGAGGGGTGAACATTGGAGAGTTTGGATGATGACTCTCCCAGAATTCATCACTGATTACTGGTGTGGAGCAGCGAACGTCCACATCTTCATCTTCCATTTCTTCAACGCCAGCCTCTTCAGCTGTGAACTGAGGCATAGGCGAGGAGATGATAGGTGTTGAAGGGATCGCATCCACTTCAATTTCTTCATCCAACGGTTCAGACGAAGCAGCATAAGGAGTTTCTTCATCTGATCCGCTGGGGATCACATATTCTTCATCAAAAGGAACAATGCCCTTTGATGACCTGGTTGAGATGGGAACAACATCAATCGGATTTGCAAATGAACTTGTCATAGGCTTCTTTTCTTCGGAGCTGAAGAATCTGAAGCAACCGATGCTTTCCTTTTCTTCACTGCAGCACACTCTGCAGCCTTGGTCTTGTTCACATCTGATGCAGATAGAAGGATTGGAGTTGAAGTTGGTGCAGGAGCAGATGAGGAAGCTAGTTGATGTTCTTCAGGCACAACTGATGCAGTTGCCGTGTGTTCTTCAGTTTCTTCAGGCACACCACTAGTGGGTGCCCTAGCAATTTCTTCTGCGGCTGGAATGCAGTCATCTGCCCTGGAACTCACATTTTCTTCAGCAGCCTGATTGTCATCAGCGGTGCTGGCATTTTCTTTAGTAGGCTGAGCAGATGTTTCAGACTGAGGAATTTCCTGTTGCGTTGGGGCTGCAACATTGGAAGTGAAGTTATCCGCAAGTTTCGCAAAACGAACCTTGGCTCCAAGCCAATCAGCGCGATATGCGTCAAAGTCATCACTGAGTTTCTTGATCTCAGTCTGGATACTGACAAGTTCTTCAGTTGTCATAGAGACAACGTTTTTCTTCAGATAGCGCTCTTTCTTGTACTGCGCTTTCTTGATCTGCCTGGCCTTCTCAAATTTCCACTTTTCTTCTTGAATGAAGTGGGTCAGCATGTGACTTTGGCCAGGAGTCAGCTTGAAGTCAGGCATGGGAGTGTTGGGGTCCTTGTGCCAGACATCAATGTAGTCGAGGATCAACTTGGGATCCAAAAGCAGTGGCACCTCTGATCCTTTGGCTCTAGCGGCCCTGACTTGCCTGTCTCTGATGATTTCTGCAAGTTCATCATCATCAGCTTCGTCTTCTTCAGACAGTACTTGGAAAGCGACTTGTTTCTTTTAAGGACTTGGGCGAGGACCTCGTCCAGCAGTGGCCTTTGTCTTCAGCAGTGAGGGGTCAGCTGGGGAACTTGGTGCAGCTGAGGAACTAGCTGAGACACCTGAGGCAATGGAGATGCCTATAGTCCTTTGGCACGAGGCAAGATGCACAGGTGTTGTGGATTTAGTCGGAATAGCTGAGGGCTTAGGCGGAGGAGCTGAGGACTTTGGAGGAACAGGAGCAGCATGAGGAATTGGCTGTGAGGGCTTTGAGGATTCTGGCCGTGAGGGCATTGCTGAGGAACTTGGCCTTGAGGGCATCGTTGGTGAAGCACTTGGCTTGCGCGCAGGCTTATTCGACATAGCCTTCTTTGGCTTGACAGCAAAGGCCTCAGCAGAGGCAGCAGCAGCAGAGTCTTCATTGAATTTCCTCACTGCTTCTTTGGCTTGCTTAGCCAACTTGGCTCGGCGCTTGGCCCATTCATCAGGACAGTCCTCACCGCGCTTGAGGCTGGTAGGATCAGCGATTTGGCCAGGTGCCAATGGAGCTCTTGGGCATGGAGGATTGAGTGCTAATTTCTTCATATACTTAGGAGTGACATATCTGTACTCCCTCCATTCTCTTGCCCATCTCATCTCTATCTTCTGATTGCGCACTTTGCGCTCATTCTTGCTTTCCTCAGTAGGTGTGCAGTACCCAGCATATATTTCATCAGGGATCTCAAACGCTGTATTTACCTCAGGCCTCTTTCCTCCCTTCTGTGGCTTCTTACCGTCAGCCATTTTCTTCAGGTGAGGAATTTGAACAATTGAATTCTCTGAAGAAGTATGCAACTTTTCTTCGAGGAACGCTGCAAATGAGTTAAGTTGATGAGAACCTAGTGATTCAGCAGCTGACATGTGTACCTGTGAACAGAGTATAGTTGTGAGGAATTTGGAGAGGTCATATGCGTTCTCATAGGGTTTTTCAAAAGAACAAGTTTGAGGTATTTGACCAAATGCGTCTTGAAGAATTTCACTAAGCGTTCTTTGTCTTAGGTTCCAGAGTTGTATAGATCGAAGATCCACACAATTGAGGAATCTTGAAGAAAAATGATGCTTAGAGAAACGAATCAAGAACAGATGACTTGTGAGGTGTTTAGTGTGTGAAACTATGAAGAAAAAAACCTTTGAAGATTTTAAAGATAATCATTCGAATCAACGAGGGTAGTAAAAGTAACTTTTAATTACCCTAGACGAAGAACACGACGAACAGGAGTAAGGAGATGTGAAGTTCGTCTGTGCAGATCTTCCACGCCCTAACTTGGCGGAGGAAGACGGCTACGGCGGCGGCAGAGTGAAGATTTCCGTGGTCGGCGCAAGTACGTCGGCGACGAGGTCTAGGTAGTGAAGCTCTTCCTCACCAGCGGCGATGAAGTAGCGGCGGCGCTAGGGTTTGAGAAGCTTGAGCTGGAGAGAGAGATCGAGCGGAGTAAAAGAAGTGAGGAAGGGAAGGAGGGGTATTTATAGTCACGGTGAAAAACTGCTCGCCCGAAGAAATTGGACGAACGTGCCCCTGACCCTTCTCATTCGCTTGACATGTGTCACCCATGTACTGAGAGGTGGAGATCGTGTGCGATCATGGGTGAGTGGATAAGTGTAACGTAGGATGCGGAACGGTTTGAGCGGCAAATCCGAAAATTTTGATAAGATAGCTTTTAAAGTTCTGTTCGCAATTTCTTCAGCTGACAAGGACACAGTGAAGATTTTGAACGAGTTTCAAATAGAACGCACATGAAGAATTTGTGAATATATTAGATTCAGTATAGCATAGAGGGGGAAGGGTCCGATCACATTCACTTAGCAGAAAAACCAACTTGAAGAATTAGCAATAAGTGAATGCTGTAGAGGACATAAACTTATATATTTGTATAGCCAATGAAGAAAAAACGACGGAAGCAGTGAAGACAATGCAAAGTTTAAGAATATGAATAATTGAGGAATTTCAACTTTTGGTGGTGGCGTGACCCACCGTATAAGAATGATGATTTCAGACACCGCGTACAATTATCGTAGGGTTTTGAGAATCAAATTCTTCGTTGATTTCTTCACACTAAGAGTGTTATTCTTCATTGATTGAAGAAAAACATTTCTTCATGTGTTGCACATCTAAGTCATCATTTTTGCATAAGTGTTAGGATGAGTGTCCTTTTCAAAGAACATTCGAAGATTCTAGGATATTTAGCTCACACCGCAACTTGCTAAATCTCTTCTCATCCAAGGGCTTTGTGAAGATATCGGCTAGCTGATCTTCAGTCTTCACATGCTCCATAGAAATGTTGCCCTTCAACACATGATCACGAAGAAAATGATGACGAATCTGAATGTGCTTTGTCTTCGAGTGCTGAACTGGGTTGTGAGCAATTTTGATGGCACTCTCATTGTCACAGAAGAGAGGCACATTCTTCATGTTGACGCCATAGTCCTTGAGAGTTTGCTTAATCCATAGCAATTGAGCACAGCAAGAACCAGCGGCAATGTACTCAGCTTCAGCAGTAGATAGTGATACACAGTTCTGTTTCTTCGAGGACAAACAGACCAAAGATCGTCCGAGGAAATGACATGTACCAGATGTTGACTTACGGTCCACACGATCACCAGCATAGTCAGAGTCAGAATATCCAATATTCCAATGAGATCAAAAGCCGAGCCCTTGGGGTACCATAATCCAAGTGTGGGTGTGTGAGCTAGATATCGAAGAATATGTTTCACAGCCTTATGATGTGATTCCTTCGGTGCAGCTTGAAATCGGGCACACATGCAAACACTAAGCATTATATCTGACCTAGATGCACATAAGTACAATAAAGAACCAATCATGGAGCGTTATACCTTATGATCGAAGTCAATACCATTTTCATCAGTGCACAGATGGCCATTTGTGGGCATAGGAATTTTGACGCCTTTGCAATCTTACATGCCGAATTTCCTTAGTACATCCTTGAGGTATTTCTCCTGAGATATGAATATGCCATTGCGTTGTTGACGAATTTGAAGACCTAAGAAGAATTTAAACTCTCCCATCATAAACATTTGATATTCTTCACTCATCATATAGGAAAATTCATCACTATAACGTTGGTCAGTACAGCCAAAGATAATATCATCAACATATATTTGGCACACAAACAATTCACCATCATAAGATTTAGTGAAAAGAGTAGGGTCGAGTGAACCGGGTTTGAAGCCTTTCTTCATTAAGAATTCCTTCAAGGTATCATACCACGCCCGTGGGGCCTGCTTGAGGCCATAAAGGGCCTTGTTGAGTCTGAAGACTTTGTCAAGATTCTTTGGATCTTCAAAACCTGGGGGTTGAGCAACATATACTTCTTCCTCAAGCTTACCATTGAGGAATGCACTTTTCACATCCATTTGATATAAAGTGATATCATGATAGTTAGCATAAGCAAGTAATATGCGAATAGCCTCAAGCCTAGCAACATGTGCAAAAGTTTCATCGAAATCAATTCCTTCAACCTGTGTGTAGCCTTGAGCTACAAGCCGTGCCTTATTCCTCACCACAAGGCCATTTTCATCTTGCTTGTTGCGGTAGATCCACTTTGTGCCGATGATATTGTGCTTGTGAGGATCTAGACGTTTGACCAGTTCCCAGACACTGTTGAGCTCGAACTGATGTAATTCTTCTTGCATGGCCTGAATCCACTCTGGCTCCAGAAATGCTTCATCTACCTTAGTGGGCTCTGTAATAGAGACAAAAGCATAGTGCCCACAAAAGTTAGACAAATGTGAAGCTTTTGAGCGTGTGAGAGGACCTGGCGCTTTGATGTCATTGATGATCTTTTCAACTTGCACTTCTTTTGCAATGTGAGGATGAGCTGGTTGCCGTTGAAGAATTTGATCAGCATTTTCTTCAGCACCATTTTCTTCAGCATTTTCTTCTGGTGCATTAGCTCGACGTTCTTCATGTTCTGGAATAAATTCTTCAGCACATTCTTCAATGGGAATGACATCCTCAGTAACCTTGAACTTGATAGTTTCCTTAGGTGCTGGTTCATCTGTCACAGTAGGTAGGTGCTCTCTTTGCGAGCCATTAGTTTCATCAACCGCACATCTGCAGTTTCAACAACCTTGTGAAGAACATTGTTGAAGACTCTGTAGGTGTGCGAGTCCTTTCCATAACCAAGCATAAAACCTTCATGTGCTTTCGGTGCAAATTTTGAGTTGTGATGAGGATCTCTAATCCAACATTTAGCACCGAAAACTTTGAAATAACTTACATTGGGTTTCTTATCAGTGAGGAGTTCATAGGCAGTTTTCTTGAAGAATTTGTGAAGGTATACTCTGTTGATGATGTGGCACGCAGTATCAATTGCCTCAGTCCAGAATCGACGAGGTGTTTTGTATTCATCAAGCATAGTGCGAGCCATCTCAGCAAGAGTCCCGTTCTTATGCTCCACGACACCGTTCTGCTGAGGAGTATATGGAGCAGATAACTAGTAATACCAAGTTCATCAAGATAGTCATCGAGACCAGAATTCTTGAACTCAGTGCCATTGTCACTTCTGATGTGCTTGACCTTCACATCAAAGTTGGTTGAAGCCCTCGAGGAAAATCGTTTGAAGATTTCCTGCACTTCATGTTTGTAAGTAACAAGGTGTACCCATGTGTAGCGAGAATAATCATCAACAATAACAAAGCCATATTGAGATGCTTCATTTGAAATAGCAGAATAATGATTAGGTCCAAAGAGATCCATGTGAAGCAATTCAAATGGGCGAGTGGTGGTCATGATAGTCTTTGCTGGATGCTTGGCCTTTGTCATCTTCCCAGCTTCACAGGCTCCGCATAGGTGATCCTTGAGGAATTTGACATTTTCGATGCCAATGACATGCTTCTTCTTTGCAAGCGTTTGCAAATTCCTCATGCCTGCATGACCAAGTCGTCGATGCCAGAGCCAGCCTTCTGAAGCTTTTGCAAGTAAGCACACAGCTGGTTGTGGTCCTGTAGAGAAATCAACAATATACAGGTCTCTTCTCCTAAAGCCTTCAAAGACTTTGGAATTGTCAGCTTCCATAACCACAACACAACGGTACTTGCCAAAGACAACAACCATATCAAGATCACAAAGCATTGAGACAGACATAAGGTTGTATCCTAAGGACTCAACAAGCACTATAGGAATCCAGTATTTTGCCTTCTGCCACGGCGGACGGCAAAGGCACGGACGATGGACGGCAAAGAGCTTCGCCGTCAGCGGCGGACGGCAAAGAGCTTTGCCCCAATACCTGAATTTTGCCTTTGTCAGCAAAGATGATATGCTTCAGATGCGATGGAGTTAATGGAGCATTCATCAATAGATTCTTGTCACCAGTCTTGTGATTTGTACATCCACTATCGAGGACCCACTCAGTGGCTTTGGGTTGATCATCCTGCAGATGAATTAGTGCAGCTTACAAACTCATATACTTCATGAGTGAAGAATATGACATCAATTCATCAGATCAATTTCATCAAGCAAAAGAACAGATAAAGCAATATGAGTACGTGAGAAATGAAAGTTCATTTCTTCATGATTAGCTTGCGTCCTATCAGGTATGCTCAGGTCTCCAGCAAATTCTTCAGACGATTACGTACGTCTGGAGACCTAACCCTGCAGAAGAGATTAGTTCTTTTTCCTCACCACCCATATCTGAAGGGGTGGCAAAGAGTTCATCATTCTGCGAGCTCCATACGAGAAGGATGGCATAGAAGCCAGTCCATTTCGTTTCACATAAGAGGGGTTAGAATAAGCATAAGAGTAAGTAGAGAAATTCTTCGAGGACTTATGGACATAATAATTTGAAGAACAATGCACATATCCATAATCCTTAGATCTTCCCTGTGAAACAGACGGGTTAGCACGATGATGTTCATATGAGGACTTTGATCCATATGAGGAATATGATCCATGTGAGAAGTTTGGCCCATATGAATAATTTGATCTGGGGTTCCTATTCTTCACAGGTGACGTCATGATGACATTCACCTGAAGATTTTCAAGGCATCTTTCGGGAACCCAGATTTTCTTTGTAGGGGAGCCGTTCCTGTAGTTAGTGCCAACATATCTAGCAAATACTTCACCATTCTGATTTTTGAATAGTTAATAGTTGGAGTCAATTGACTCATCATCAGAATGAGGAGATTCACATGCAAATCCAGATAAGTTAGATGGATCAACTGGAGGTCCCTTTGCAGCAACCCATGTAGTTTTGGGGTACTACTCAGGCTTCCAATATGTACCATCAGCATTGAGTTTCCACTCAAAGGCAATACCCTCTTTCCTAGGGTTCCTGTTGAGGATCTGCTTTTTAAGCACATCACAAAGAGTCTGATGCCCTTTGAGGCTTTTGTACATGCCTATCGTGTACAATTCCTTCAGCCCTGCATCGTCAGTGATACTAGCAATGTCCTCAGATGAGGAATTAGTGATAGCAGAGGCATGTGAAGAATTTGAAACATTAGCAACATTTGAACATTCAGGTGAAGAATTAGCAGATTCACGTTCAATGCACTTCAAGCATGGAGGAACAAATTCTTCCTGAGATGCGCTGATTTGTTGAGCAAGTAATGAATCACGCTCCTTCTGAAGATCTTCATAACTCACTCTTAGCTTTTCATGATCTTGCTTTCTTTGAAGAAATTCATAAGAAAGCTTCTCATGATCGGATAATAGAGTGTTATAATGACTTTGAAGATTGTCAAACCTAGTCTGAAATCTCTGAAGATTTTCAGCCAAGGCTTTAGTGTGATCCATTTCTTCACCCAACATATCATCACTTTTGTCTAGCATGTTTTGAACCTTTTCTAAAGCCCTTTGTTGTTTTACAACAATCTTAGCAAGTTTAGAATAGCTGGGCTTAAGATTTTCATCAGATTCATTCTCACTTGATTCAGATGAGGTATATTTGAGTACCTTGGCACCCTTTGCCATGAAGCAATAGGTGGGAGCGTAGTCATCATCCCCTTCATCAGCTTTGTTGGTGAGGTTATTTTGTTCAGTGTTGAAGATAGACTTGCTGACAAATGCAGTAGAGAGAGCTAGGCTTGCCACTCCGGATTCGGACTCCTCAGATGACTCCTCTTCCTCATTTTCTTCAGATTCAGCCTCAGAGTCCATTTCCTTGCCAATGAATGCCCTGGCCTTCTTGGAGCTGCTCTTCTTGTGATATGAAGGCCTTGAGGATTTTGATGATGAGGATTTTGTGGATTTCTTCTTTTTCTTCGCATCATCAGAACTGTAATCCCTGTATTTCTTCTTCTTTGATTCCTTTTCCCATTGAGGACAATCTTGAATGTAATGTCCAGGCTTCTTGCATTTGTGGCAGAGCCTCCTCTTGTAGTCACTGGATGAAGAATCACTACTCCTTGAGGGTCTTCCAAGGCGACCACGTCTTGAGAACTTTTGGAACTTCTTCACAAGCAGAGCCAGATCATGGCTTAGTTCTTCAAGATCACCAAGGCTGCTACCAGAGTCTTCATCTTCGGACTCAGATACTGCCTTGGCCTTCAGTGCACATGTTCTGCCATAGCTTGAACCATAGAGATCTCTCTTTTTAGCAAGTTGGAACTCATGAGTATTTAGCCTTTCGAGAATATCAGCGGGATCAAGTGACTTGTAATCAGCACGTTCTTGTATCATCAATGCCAGAGTGTCAAATGAGGAATCAAGCGATCTCAGCAATTTCTTCACCACCTCATGGTCGGTGATGTCAGTGGCACCAAGTGCTTGAAGCTCATTTGAGATGTCAGTGAGGCGATCGAAGGTTTGTTGAACATTTTCATTGTCGAGTCTTTTGAAGCGGTTGAAGAGATTGCGAAGAACATCAACTCGAGAGTCACGCTGAGTTGAGACTCCTTCATTCACTTTGGACGACCTGTCCTAGATAAGCTTCGCTGTCTCCAAAGCACTCACTCTGCCATACTGTCCTTTGCTCAGATGGCCACATATGATATTCTTCGCTTGAGAGTCGAGTTGCTTGAATCTCTTCACATCAACAGCATTCAGAGAAGGAGTGACTGAGGGAACACCATTTTCCACAACATACCAGAGATCGTTATCAATTGCTTCAAGATGCATTTGCATCTTATTCTTCCAATAGGGGTAGTCCGTCCCGTCGAATGTAGGACACCCAGCAGAGACCTTGATCATACCTGCGGTCGACATAACTAAAACTCCAGGCGGTTAAACCAAAATCACATAGAACAAGGAGTGCCTTGCTATGATACCAATTGAAAGTGTGTTATATCGACTAGAGGGGGGTGAATAGGCAATTTTTATGAAATTCTTCATTGAGGAATTTGCCGGTGAGGAAATTCCTTAGCAAAGAACTACTAGAAGCGGAATGAGTACTCAAAAGTAAACATAACAGAATACAAGCATAGTCATCATGATGAAATGAAGACAGGCACAGAGTACAGAAGCGTAAGCACAGGATAACACAGGATGAAGACAAACAGACTGAAGAAATTGAACTGAGGAAATTCAGAAAGTCTTCAGTCAAAGTCTTCAAGCACACATGACAGTTATGAGGAAATGGAAGAGTTGAGGAAATAGAACCAGTAAGCTTGGTGAAGACAATGATTTGGTAGACCAGTTCCAACTGCTGTCTCAGTTGTACGTCTGGTTGGAGCGGCTGAGTATTTAAACTCAAGGACACACAGTCCCGTACACCTAGTCCTAAACACGCAGCTCAGGACACCCAGTCCTCACCGTATTCTCCTTGAACTAAGGTCACACAGACCTCGTCCAATCACTCGTGGTAAGTCTTCAGGCGACTTCCAAACCTTCACACACTTGGTCACTCGGTGATCCACAATTCCTCCTGGATGCTCTAGACCATGACGCCTAACCGTCTGGAAGAAGCACATTCTTCAAAGGTAACAACCGTCGGATCCATGCAGGATCAATCTCTTCAGTGATGCTCAATCACTTGGGGTTTGTAGGTGTTTGGGTTTTGGGTTTTTCCTCACTCGATGATTTTCGCTCAAAGTCCTCAAAGGATGGGTTGCTCTGAAATGACAAGTGTCAGTTTCTCTCGGAGCAGCCAACCAGCTAGTGGAAAAAATTGTAGGGGCGGCTATTTATAGCCTAGGGAGCAGCCCGACATGATAAGACATAAATGCCCTTCAATGATATGACTGTTAGGTGGATAGGTATTTTGGGACAGCTGGCGCATAGCACAGCAACGGTCGGAATTTTGAGTAGCAAAATCCTCAGGGCTATCATGTTCCTCACTGTGTAGGAAATCTGCACTGGCGAATTCCTAACTCCTCAGTCAGAACAAATTCCTCAGAGACTAGAAGAACTTCGTCTCTGTCACTGAAGAATATGACTGGACTGTATGAGATTTCCAATGGCTTCACTCGAAGGAATTGGTAGGTGTAGGATTTTGAGTTGAGCATCACGTGGAAATTTTCCTTAGTATTTCCTCGACCCCCTTTAACAGTACGGTGTTTCCTATGACTCAAGAAAGAGAAAATGAAACTATGAAAACAAGAGTCTTCACGCTTCATGTTCCTCGAACGAATACCAAGTCTTCAAGGTCACACCAATTTCTTCACTTTCAAAGTCTTCAGAAAGTCTTCAGTGATCCAAAGTCTTCAGTCGAAGAACTTCATTTTTAGGGGTCAACTTTCTCTGTAAATATCAAGCTCATCATAGACTTATAGACCTGTGTACACTCACAAACGCATTAGTCCCTTAACCTATAAGTCTTCAATACACCAAAATCACTAAGGGGCACTAGATGCACTTACGGGTGACACATGTCATGCGAATGAGAAGGGTCAGGAGCACGTTCGCCAAATTCTTCGGGCGAACGGTTTTCACCATGGCTATAAATATCCCTCTACCCTTCCTCACTTCTTTTACTCCGCTCGACCTCTCTCCAGCTCGAGCTTCTCAAACCCTAGCGATGCCGCTACTTCATCGTCGCCGGTGAGGAAGAGCTTCACTGCCTCGACCTCGTCACCGCCGTACTCGCGCCGGCCGCGGAAATCTTCACTCCGCCGCCGCCGTAGCTGTCGTCCTCCGCCAAGTTAGGGCGTGGAAGATCCGCACTGACGAACTTCACATCTCCTCACTCCAGTTCGTCGTGTTATTCGTTCAGGGTAATTAAAAGTTACTTTTACTGCCCTCGTTGATTTGAATGATTATCTACAAAATCTTCAAAGGTGTTTTTCGTCATATCTTCACACACTAAAACACCTCTCATATCATTTATTCTTGATTCATTTCTCTAAGCTGCGAATTTCTCTTCAAGATTCCTCAATTATGCGGATTTCTGATCTGTACAACTCTGGAACCTAGGACTAAGAACGCTTAGTGAAATTCTTCAAGACTTATCTGGTCAAATTCCTCAAACTTGTTCTTGATAAAACCTTCTGAGAACGCATATGACCTCTCCAAATTCCTCGCAACTATACTCTATTCACAGGTACTCATGTCAACTGCTGAATCACTAGGTTCTCATCAACTTAACTCATTTGCAGCGTTCCTCGAATAAAAGTTGCATACTTCTTCAGAGAATTCAATTGTTCAAATTCCTCAACCAAAGAAAATGGCTGACGGTAAGAAGCCACAGAAAGGAGGAAAGAGGGCTGAGGTCAACACAGCGTTTGAGATCCCTGATGATATATATGCTGGGTACTGCACACCTCCCGAGGAAGACAAAAATCAGCGCAAGGTGTGCATTCAGAAGATAGAGAGGAGATGGGCTAGAGAGTGGAGAGAGTACAGATATGTCACTCCCAAATACATGAAGAAATTCGCACTCAATCCTCCATGCCCAAGACCTCCATTGGCACCTGGCCAAATAGCTGATCCCACCAGCCTCAAGCGTGGTGAGGATTATCCTGATGAATGGGCCAAGCGCCAAGCCAAGTTGGCTAAACAAGCCAAAGAAGCTGTGAGGAAATTCAACGAAGACTCTGCTGCTACTACTCCCGCTGAGGCCTCTGTCAAGCCTAAGAAGGCTATGTCAAAGAAGCCTGCGCACAAGCCCAGTGCTTCACCTTCAGTGGTTTCAAGGCCAAGTTCCTCAGGAATGCCCTCACGGCCAGAATCTTCAAAGCCCTCAAGGCCAACTTCTCATGTTGCTCCTGTTCCTCCCAAATCCTCAGCTCCTCACAAGTCCTCAGCTGCTCCGACAAAGTCCTCTGCACCTGTGCATCTCGCGACATGTAAAAGGACCACAAGCGTCTCAATTGCCTCAGGATCTTCAGCTAGTTCCTCAGCTGCACCAAATTCTTCAACGAGACCCTCTCTATCGAAGACAAAGGCCACTGCTGGACGAGGTCCTCGCCCTAGTCCTCAGAAGAAGCAGGTTGCCTTCCAAGTGTCGTCTGAAGAAGACGAAGCTGATGATGATGAACTTGCTGAAATCATCAGGGATAGGCAAGTCAGGGCCGCTAGAGCCAAGGGAACAGATGTGCCACTACTTTTGGATCCAAAGTTGATCCTCGAATACATTGATGTTTGGCACAAGGACCCCAACACTCCCATGCCTGACTTCAAGCTGACTCCTGGCACAAGAAATAGTCGACAAATGTGATCGTGATAAGAGGACAGTTGTTCAGAGAAAGTGTGACTGGAGTTTGCCAGAAATGCATAACACTTGAAGAAGGTCGAGTAATCCTCAATGATATCCACGCGGGGACCTGTGGTCACCATGCGTCCTCTCGGACCATTGTGGCCAAAGCATACCAAGCGGGATTTTACTGGCCTCGAGCAAATGAGATGGCACAAGAAATAGTCGACAAATGTGAAGGTTGCCAGTTCCACTCCAACATGTCTCACAAGCCCGCGTCAGCCCTGAAAACCATTCCGCTCATCTGGCCTTTTGCTGTTTGGGGATTGGATATGGTTGGACCTTTGAGGACTGGCAGGAGTGGATTCACACATGTGCTTGTAGCAGTCGACAAGTTCACCAAGTGGATTGAAGCCAAGCCTATCAAGAACCTTGATGCCAGTACTGCTGTCAGCTTCATCAGAGAGATAACATTCAGATATGGTGTTCCCCATAGCATCATCACTGACAACGAATCAAACTTTGATTCTGATGAGTTCAGGACTTTTTGTGCTTCACAAGGTACTCGAGTCGACTATGCCTCGGTCGCTCACCCCCAGTCGAATGGACAGGCTGAAAGGGCAAATGGATTGATTCTCAAAGGACTGAAACCTCGACTGATGCGTGACCTCAAACACGCAGCAGGAGCCTGGGTCGATGAACTTCCATCGGTATTATGGGGATTGAGGACAACTCCCAATCGGCCGACTCGCAGAACCCTGTTTTTCTTGGTTTATGGAACCGAAGCTGTACTTCCGAGTGACTTGCTCCACAATGCACCCCGAGTCAAGCTTTTCACAGAGGAAGAAGTAGAACAAGCACGACAGGATGCAGTTGACCTCCTTGAAGAAGAAAGAGTGATGGCCTTGATCCGATCAACCATCTATCAGCAAGATCTGCGTCGATTCCATGCCAGAAATGTGAGGGGTCGAGCATTTCAAGAGGGAGACTTAGTTCTCCGAGTGGATCAGCAGAAGCCACACAAGCTTGCTCCCTCTTGGGAAGGCCCCTTCGTGGTCACCAGAGTGCTCCACAATGGAGCGTACCACCTTTACGACGTCGAGCACAAGAAAGATGAGCCGCACGCCTGGCATGTGGAGCTACTCCGCTCCTTTTATACTTAAACACTCAGTCTGCTGAGATGTAATAAAAAACACCTTTGTATTTTGTTTATCAAAGACAAGAGTTTTACAGTCTTCTAAAAAGATTGTCGATTGTTTACGTATGTTTCTGAAATCCCCCAGTGGGTGGCTTAGCTGTGAACCCGTTTCGCCTAAGTTTCAAAAATCCTACCGAGCGATGAACAAGCCTCTCACTCGGGGGCTTAGCTATAGTCCAGTACTCGCTTAAGTTTCAAAAATCCTAGCGAGTGATGAGCAAGCCTCTCACTCGGGGGCTTAGCTGCAGTCCAGTACTCGCCTAAGTTTCAAAAATCCTACCGAGTGATGAGCAAGCCTCTCACTCGGGGGCTTAGCTGCAGTCTAGTACTCGCCTAAGTTTCAAAAATCCTACCGAGTGATGAGAAAACCTCTCACCCGGGGGCTTAGCTGCAATCCAGTACTCGCCTAAGTTTCAAAAATCCTACCGAGTGATGAGCAAGCCTCTCGCTCGGGGGCTTAGCTGCAGTCAGTACTCGCCTAAGTTTCAAAAATCCTACCAAGTGATGAGCAAACCTCTCACTCGGGAGCTTAGCTACAGTCCAGTACTCGCCTAAGTTTCAAAAATCCTATCGAGTGATGAGCAAGCCTCTCACTCGGGGGCTTAGCTCAGTCCAGTACTCGCCCAAGTTTCAAAAATCCTACCGAGTGATGAGCAAACCTCACACTCGGGGGCTTAGTTGCAGTCCAGTACTCGCCTAAGTTTCAAAGATCCTACCGAGTGATGAGCAAACCTCACACTCGGGGGCTTAGCTACAGTCCAATACTCGCCTAAGTTTAAAAAATCCTACCGAGTGATGAGCAAACCTCACACTCGGAGGCTTAGCTGCAGTCCAGTACTCGCCTAAGTTTCAAAAATCCTACCGAGTGATGAGCAAACCTCACACTCGGGGGCTCAGTTGCAGTCCAGTACTCGCCTACGTTTCAAAAATCCTACCGAGTGATGAGCAAACCTCACACTCGGAGGCTTAGCTGCAGTCCAGTACTCGCCTAAGTTCCAAAACCATCCCTATCCACAAGGATGACGAGGTGCAGGTCGACTGCAATCCTCTCACAGAGCTGCGCTACAAGTACAATGTCTGCTCCATCCCTATCCGCAAGGATGACGAGGTGCAGGTCGACTGCAATCCTTTCACGGAGCTATGCTACAAGTACAATGTCCGCTCCATCCCTATCCGCCAGGATGACGAGGTGCAGGTCGACTGCAATCCCCTCACGGGGCTACACTACAAGTACAATATCCGCTCCATCTCTATCTGCAAGGACGACGAGGTGCAGGTCGACCACAACCCTCTCCTCGGAGCTGCGCCACAAATACAATGTGCGCTCCATCCTTATCCGCAAGGACGGCGAGGTGCAGGTCGACTGAGATATCCCCTTCAGAGTTGCATTTCGAGGGAGAGTCCGAGTGAAGAACAAGTTCTACTCGAAGATGAACGCAAGCATATGTAGAAGAAAAACCAAGATCGGATAAAATCTCAAGAGCTTCAAAACGAAGATAAAAGTACTCGGGCATCAGGCCTGAAGGAGTTGAATGATTACAGAAACCACTCAGCATTTCGAGGCAAATTTAAGGCAAGTTTAAATCTCAAGTTTGTTCATTCGGCAGGAGGAGGGCTTGCAGGCTCGACGAATTCGTCCAAGTCAATTCCATCAGCGATCCGAGTGGCAGCAGCGATGAAAGTCTCCATGAAGGACTGGAAGTCATGCCTTTTGGTGTTGGCGACCTTGATCGCCGCCAGCTTATCTCCGCGGGCTTCCTTGTAGTGGACTCTTACCAGTGAGAGAGCCACGTCAGCACCGCATCGGGCAGAGGACTTCTTCCATTCTTGCACCTGACCGGAGACCTCGTTGAGTCGAGCCATCAGAGACTCGAGATCATTTTGAAGCGTTGCCCTTGGCCAGAGCGATGAGTCGATGCGCGAAACTACCACCTTCAGACGTCCAAGATAAATTGTAACATTGGCGATGCGGGATTCCAGTCGAAGCACATTCATGGTAGTCTCTTCGCCGATGGAGAAACGATAGGGTCCAAACCCGTCTCGATCCGTCCAGTCTCTTCTTCAAAGTTTTGGCAGAATTCTGCAGTCAAGCAGTTAGTGAGTCGACTGGATAGGACTAACTTACAAACAGTAAAGCAGTCGGATTAGAAGGAGTACCTTCGAGCATAAGAAAGAGCTTCTTGGCGAGGGTTCCCCGATAAGCTTCCAAGTCATTTCTCTTACAAGCCATGTCTTCCAGCTTCTCGTTCAGAGCCACCTTATCCTTCTTTAGATGAGTTGCTTCTCGGTTGGATTCAGTGAGAGAGGACTTCATCTTGCTTACTTCCTCTTCCAGCGCTCCGACTGAAGCTAGCTTCTTGTCAGCAAGGGTAGTCTTCTCTTGAGCCTCCTTCTGCGCAACTGCAAGGTCCAAGTCCTTCTTTTCCAGAGCCAACCTCATTTTCTCTACAAAATAAGCAGTCAGATCAAACAAAAGATCGAAGGGATAATTTAAAGGACGATCGACATGAGTAGCCGACAGGCAGTTACCTTCCATACCAGCAACTTCATCTTGAGCCTTCTTCAAATTTTGTCGGGCCAGCTCCAGGTCAAGATTGAGTTGCCTCTGCTTCTCCTCAAATTTGGCGAACTTGGAAATGAGAGTACAAGATTTCTGCAGAGAGTAAAAGACATATCAATCGACAAGATCAGAGATTATTTACTTCCGAGTGAATAAAACTTCAAAGTTTACTCAGACCCCAACCGACTGCCAGCAGTCGATTGCGGCCTCGGGGACTAAACCCAGTGGGTGCACTTGGCGTGCCCCCACTGGTTTAGTTTCCACTCGGTCGGTCTGCCCAAGTCAAGTAAAAAAAGAAGAAGATGAAGTACTCAGACCCCGGCCGACTGCTAGCAGTCAGCCGCGGTCTCGGGGACTATACCCAGTGGGTGCACTTGGCGTGCCCCCACTGGTTCAGTTTCCACTCGGCCGGCCGGCCCAGACCGAGTGGAAGAAAGGAAAGAGAAAGAAGTGCTCAGACCCCAGCCGACTACTAGCTGTCGACTGCGGTCTCGGTGACTACACCTAGTGGGTGCACTTGTCGTGCCCCCACTGGTTCAGATCCCACTCGACCAGACTGAGTGGAAGAATGCAAATACTAAAGACAAGAAAACACCCAGTGGGTGTACAGATTCGAAGCAGACAACAAGAGATTGTTCGAAGGGAAATATTCAGGTAGCATATCCTAATAGAACAAGTTCAGTCGGAAGTCAATTTACCTGGACATTGGCTCGAAGAGCCGCGCTAGCATCGTAAGCAGCCTGGCTGTTGTCATGAACCACCTTCATTCACTCCATCATTACGCAGCCTGATGGATAGCCTCCGCAGCGGTGTCCGACTAGCTTTCCGGAACATGATAGGTGGTGAAGAAGGGGACAGACGGTCCAGGCGCAGTAGCTTGGAGCTCCGAGGCATGAGGTTGGATGGCCGAAGAAAACACTGGTACAGTCGATGGTGCGAGGCGTTCACTCGACACTGGGACAACAAAAGTTACAGAGGCTCTACCTGCATCTTCGGGCTGTTGGACTGTTGGTTCTGTCGCCAGTTCCGACTGGGATACCTTGCCAGCTGCCGCTTTCTTGCACCTTGTGGGCCTCGGTATCACGTCTTCATCGTCATCCGGAAGCTCGATAACATTGGGCGTGGCTGCAAAGAAATCAGTCGACCCCAAATGAATCACCAGAATTTAATCGACCAAATTATCAAGAACAAGATCACGAGAATTGTACCTGGGTTGGAGGTAATCGCATCTTCTATCTCCTCGTCTCGGTACTGGTGGGTGGAAGTTCCAGAGGTGGCAGCACTGAAAACGTCAACATCCAGTCGGTCACGTTTGGTTACACAAGTCAACCAAAGAATCAGGTCAGATTGTTACCCAGAGATAGTAGGAATGACCACTTTGATTTTGGGCAAAGCCTTCGGCGGTTTGGAAGATGTGTCCTTTGGTGGTTTCGGCACTGGAGGCAGCGCGGTCTTGGGCTGCTTTGGTGCCTTCTCGGTCGGCACTGGAGAAGACGTACGAAGGCGCTTTGAAGACTGCCCAGTTGGTGCGGCCACCAGGTCGGGGGTGCTTGCCGGGTCGTGAACGTGCTTGGACCTTCTTTCTCTGCGAGGAGGGGAGTCGACCTCTTCTTCATCACTCGGGCCGTCGCTCTCCTCGTCCTCCTCTGCACCCGAGTGCCACTCGCCGCTCTCTCCTCCGCTCGCCTCTCCCTCGAAATCTTGCTCCTGCACTCCATTGGGCATTGAGTACATATCAATAAGAGCCTGAAAGACAACGAACAAAAGAAAGGCAGTCGACTATCAATAAGATATTACATGGTCAATCAAGAAAACACTCGACAATGCAGAATCGTACCTGTTCCGGCCGGCGCAAATGGTTGAATGGAACCACCCTCCTGGACCCCCGGGGGTTATCCTTATTGTCGGTAATGCCTCTCAGCCACTGCTCCATTGTGTCCTCACTGACATCCTCTGGGTGGATCCGAGTGGAATCCTCGATTCCCGAATACATCCACATCGGATGGTCACGAGCTTGGAGTGGTTGGATTCGTCGACTGAGGAAGACCTCCAGCATGTCCATACCGGTCACTCCGTCGCGGACGAGTTAGACCACCCGCTCGACCAACACCTTCACCTGCGCCTTCTCCTCTGGGATCACTCTCAAGGTGGAGGGCTTCTCTACTCGGGCCATGGTAAAGGGGGGAAGTCGAGTCGACTGACACGGGGTCGGCTGGTCCTTGCAGTAGAACCAGGTCGACTTCCAACCTCGGACCGAGTCGGGAATGATCATAGTTGGGAAAGTACTTTTGTTCCTCATCTGAATTCCAAGGCCCCCGCACATCTGTATCACTTGCATCCTCTCGTCACTCGGGTTGGCCTTCTTGATAGTCTGAGAACGACACGTGAATATGTGCTTGAAGAGACCCCAGTGTGGTCGACAGCCCAGGAAGTTCTCGCACATGGACACGAAAGCGGCAAGGTACACGATGGTGTTCGGGGAAAAGTGGTGGAGTTGAGCCCCAAAGAAGTTCAGGAAACCTTGGAAAAAGGATGGGGAGGCAAAGAAAACCCGCGGTCGACATGAATGGCAAGGAGAACGCACTCACCCTCCCGCGACTGCGGCTCGGTCTCGTTCCCCGGGAGACACGCCGATTCGTGGGGGATCAGTCCCCCCTCAGCCAAGTCATCGATATCATCTTGGCTGATTGTCGAGCGGATCCAGTCGCCCTGGATCCAGCTAGGCAGCAGGTCGGACCTCGACGAAGACCTGCTCCGGCTGATCCTCTTCCCTTTCGCCTTCGCCGTCGCCTTCTTCGCACGCTCCAATGCCACCGTCTTCTCCTTCCCCATGGCAGCGGATCGAGTTCAAGTAGGGCGACGACGCCGAGAGTAGAGGCAGATGCGGCGGAGAAAATAGAGGAGGGAGGGGAACAATGAGAACGCACTGTGCGAAAATCCCCGTCCAACGCCTTATATGACGGCATTTCCGAGTGGCTGACTCATGGGCCCAGGCGATCCGATCAAATCCCGCAACAGTCACGCGCGCGATACGTGGCAAAAAAGGTGGCACGGAGATCGAGGCAGCCTGCCTAATCCGCCCCGATTACTGCGGCCTCCCCCATCCGGCGCGCTCCCCAAAATTTGAATCCCGTGAAATCCGCAGACAGCAAAGCAACCCGTCAGATGGAAGATTTTTCCCATATCAACACTCAAAGCTCAACAATGAAAGTTCACTCGACAAAACCAAGAATGGATCAAGGCGACTGAACAAGCAGTTGAAGTCATCATGAATGTTCATTCGACTTCTGGACAAGACATTTCCGAAGCGCAAAAGCTGAATCGGAGAGGTTATCAACTCCTTCTCCACTCGGACCCTGAACCATTCAGGGGCTAATGATGAGGCTATGTACCTAGGGTAGGGTCATAGGCCTGACCTAGACACCTTCCCCTAGGACATCACCCTAAAGCCAGAATCATTCAAAGGGTACCATCATCCACTCGACCAGAGACATCCACTCGGAAGAATCAATGTCACTCGACCATCGCAGAAGCCACTCGACGAGCAGAAGATCTAAAGCCACTCTGCACCAACAACGGTCGAGCATTTACTTATAGGCTTAATTGTCATTTATAGCACTTAATGGCTAGCGTTACCAGTAACGTTCCTCTCTTAATGTACATTGAACCCTGTGTAACAGAGGGGAGCAGGGGTCCTGGCGCACTCTATATAAGCCACCCCCCTCCTCTGGGACAAGGGTTCGCATCTTTTGTAAACATACACACACATATAATCCAGTCGACCGCCTCAGGGCACCAAGACGTAGGGTTGTTACTTCTTCCGAGAAGGGCCTGAACTCGTGAAACTCGTGTGTACAACTACTCCATAGCTAGGATCTTGCCTCCTCATACCTACCCCCATTCTACTGTCAGTCTTAGATCCACGACAAGTGCTGCCCCTTCCCCTAGTGCAATTCGAACTACAAGGGGGGGGGGGCGCAGCCCCTTGTGTCTCTCCTCTCTCTCCACTAAGGCCCATGAAGGCCCATTAGTTCCCCCGAGGGGTTCCGATAACCCTCCGGCACTCCGATACTTATCCGGTACCTCTCGGAACTCATCCGGTGTTCGAATAACATCGTCCAATATAACATTCTTTATGTCTCGACCATTTCGAGACTCCTCGTCATGTCCATGATCTCATCCGCGACTCCTAACAAAATTCGGTCATCAAAAACACATAACTCATAATACAAATCGTCATCGAACGTTAAGCATGCGGATCCTACGGGTTCGAGAACTATATAGTCATGACCGAGACACATCTCTGGTTAATAACCAATAGCGGAACCTATATGCTCATATTGGTTCCGACATATTCTACGATGATCTTTATCGGTCAAACTGCATAACAATATACATCATTCCCTTTGTCATCGGTATGTTACTTGCCTGAGATTCGATCGTCGGTATCATCATACCTAGTTCAATCTCGTTACCGGCAAGTCTCTTTACTCGTTCCGTAATACATCATCCCATAACTAACTCATTAGTCACATTGCTTGCAAGGCTCATAGTGATGTGCATTACCGAGAGAGCCCAGAGATACCTCTTAGATACACAGAGTGACAAATCCTAATCTCGATCTATGCCAACTCAACAAACACCATTGGAGACACCTGTAAAGCATCTTTATAATCACCCAATTACGTTGTGACGTTTGATAGCACACAAGGTGTTCCTACGGTATTCGAGAGTTGCATAATCTCATAGTTAGAGGAACATGTATAAGTCATGAAGAAAGCAATAGCAATAAAACTAAACGATCATAATGCTAAGCTAACGGATGGGTCTTGTCCATCACATCATTCTCTAATGATGTGATCCCATTAATCAAATGACAACACATGTCTACGATTAGGAAACTTAACCATCTTTGATTAACGAGCTAGTCAAGTAGAGGCAAACTAGGGACACTCTGTTTGTCTATGTATTCACACATGTACTAAGTTTCCGGTTAATACAATTCTAGCATGAATAATAAACATTTATCATGATATAAGGAAATATAAATAACAACTTTATTATTTCCTCTAGGGCACATTTCCTTCACTATGTACTCCTCGGGTCCGAGGCTCTCACCCTCCTCAGATTTAGGTAACTAATTACTGTCGGCCCCGTCGAAGAGATCGTCAGGGTCTTCACCCTCGGGTATTCCTGTGGGGCTATTTTGCCATCTTTGGGAGGCCTGAATGTCCTCTCCCTGGTTTTCGGCATCATTGGTCGTGGTGCCGTTATCAGTAGCGCCCGTGTTGGGCCCACTTGGGCCGCCGCCAGTACCTCTAGGGCGTTGACGACGACGTCTTGAAGGATGCTTGGGGGTGTCGACCATATAGACATCATTAGTGGACGTGGTGGCGCATCTTCTAGTATGATTTGAGGGCGTGGCCACTCCAAGTGTGGCGCCAACATCTTCATCCATGTCGGTGGCCTCCTTAGATACGTAGTCTAACACATCGGTCAAGTCATCGATGATAGCGACTAGGTGGGTGGTGGGTGGGACGTAAATTTCCCTGCCATCGGCTTTACGTCCGATCTTATCACAGATGGAGGTCTGGTCATTCAAGATAGATAGCTTCTAAATATGATCCAACATCTCATTAAGGTGAGATAGCTCCTCGACGTCTATGGCCTGGTTGTAGGCCGGGCTGTCTAAAGCGTAAGCTGTGGGTCGCTTGACGCAACCTCAATGTGCTGTTTGCCCATGGTTGATTTGTGGCTAGCAACACTTGGGATTCGATCCAAGTTTGGTGCTGGATCCGAGCTCTGGCTTGAGTCGAGGTCAAGGCCTGAGGGGAGGACAAGGTCCACACCCGAGTCTGAGTCCGGCATCACGACAGCCGGCTCCATGCCCGAGGTTGGACTCACTTTGGGATTCGATCTGTAGTTCGGGTCAGAGGTCGGCTCTAGGGTCAAGCCTGAGTCAGCTAGTGGGCTTTCAATCAGGTCCAACATCCAACCAGAGAGGACGAGCTCACCGCATGAATCCATGGTGTATTCTAAAGTCTTGAACATGACAACCTGGTCCAGAGCGAAAATTTTGATCTGGGTGAGATGGCCTGTCAAATCAGCGTGCAAAACAATGATGTCGGACACAAAGAGTTGGCCGGGTACGAAGATGTCACCGCAACCGGTATTGCAATTGATCTGCATGTGAGACATTGATCGTTTGTCGACCGCACAACGAAACTCTCAAGAAAGAACCAATGTCGGTACTAAAACCGGTAGACCTCGGGATAGGGGATCCCGAGCTATGGATCTCGGATCTATGGGTAACACAGGACGAAGGAGATAGTATTTACCCAGGACCAGGCCCTCTCGAAGAGGTAATACCCTACATCCTGCTTTGATTATATTGCTGGTTGTGTATCGAGTACATGATTGATCTACCTCGAGATCGTAAGTTGTGTCTAACCCTAGGGCTAGATGGTTTTAATTGTGATCGTCCTCCCTAGGAACCTAACCTCCTAGTTTATATAGACACCGGGGTACCTAGGGTTACACATGGTCGGTTACCAATCTAGGGATACACATGCCGCCAGGCCGACGTAAGCTTGGAGTACACGTCAAGTCTTTGTTGAAGTCCATCTTGATCACACCGAAGTATGAGGCTTCTGGAGTCCTTCCTTAAGAGAATGGTGTGCCATAAGCTTGGCCCATGGACTACAGACTGACTAGGTTGGTACCCCCTAGTCCAGGGCACCGTCAGGAGGTTTCACACTTCAAAATTATTGGCACATTCCTCTTGCTTGTTTTAAAGATTCCCTCCTATTGTTATCTTTCTATCAAGCTTGAGTTGGTCGAAATCTGAGTTCGTCTGCTAAAGTTATGATAGTTTTGGTCTAACATGTTTCCTGTGTCTGTTGCTGACAAGGTGGTTTCTACCATGTTCCTTGGCGGTTGTGCCGGCACTCCTGTGGTTCAGGAACAACTACCGCCTGAGGTGTAATTCCCTCGGGCCAGGCAGTGCTCCAGGTTTGGGTGGTGCGGTTGTACTGCTCTCTGTCACAGGTTGTACCGCCAGGGACTTAGCCGCCCTAATTGAGCACCGCCAGGTGGTTATTTCGGCCGATGTACCGCCCCAACCACCAGAAAAGGGTGATTCCTTTTAGGTGGCTGGGCAATACTCGACGGTAGTCGCCCGATTCTCCCGTCTGCTATCTTTGTAGCAGTACAACCGATGCTGTAAGACGGTAGTACCGCTATAGACTTAGCGGCTATAGGAGCCCGGACGCAGCGGTTGTTTCGGTCCATGTAGTGGCCCTTGTACCACACACGGGTGACTTCGTTCTGGTACTAGGGTGGTACACGATGGTACCCATCTGGTTGTACCTGTAGAATTTATTCAGCGGTACTACCGGCGGCACTGACCGTTGTATCCCATGGAGCACCATAGGCTGGCATTTCCGCCTTGAGCGGTTGTACCGCACTCCTGTGCGGTTGTACCGCTCATGTGTTTTTCTGCAATGTAATGTTTAGATTCATGGGGGCCTTTTTAAGGGGGTATTCTTCCCCCTTGCCCCCAACGACTTTGAGCAAGTCCCCCCCCCCCACACACACACCATTTTTGACCTCTTGGAGCTTGCTTTCTCTCTATTCTTCCCATGATTCTTGGATCTTTTTGAGGGAAACGATAGGCAAGATGTAGATCTACATTCTCCACCAATCCATCTCTCCCCTTAGTGAGGAGAACCTTGCGGATCTAGATCTTGGAGTTCTTTTGTGTTCTCCTTGTTCCCCCTCTCATATTCCTCCATGGCTTTTGTTGCTTTGGTAGGATTTGAGAGTGGGGGACTTGAGCACTTCGTGTGTTCTTGCTATTGCATTAGTCGCATCGGTTTGAGTTCTCAACGGTGATATGTGGAAGTGAAAGTTGAGATGCTTATTACTCTTGGAGTTTGAGCAATGCTACTTGGTGCAGTGTCCGGTTCTCCCTGAGGGGAAAAGGGTGAAGTAGTATAGTAGCAGATAGTATTTCCTTCAGTTAAGAACAAAGGTTTATTGAACCAATAGGAGACACCAAACAAACAAGATAAACGGTACCTGCATGCACACAAAGCAAATGCTTGCAGCCAACAAATGCAAGAGGGTTGTCAATCCCCTTGTTCTCGCCAATTGCAAGGATTAAATCTAATAGTGGTAGATATATAAAATAAAATAAAAACAGTGAGCAAACTTAGGGTTTTAGTAAATATGGAAGATGGGCCGGGGGCTATTGGTTCACTAGAGGCATCTCTCTTATGAGCATAGCAACGGTGGGTAAAGAAATTACTGTTGGGCAACTAATAGAATAGCACATAGTTATGATGACTCTTCATGGCATGATAAATATATAGGCATTACGTCCGTGACAAGTAGACCGTTAAACTTACTGACACCTACTACTATTACTCCACCCCAAGACCGCTATCAAGCATGCATATCAAAGTATTAAGTTCATGACAAACAAAGTATTGCTTTAAGCAAGATGACATAATGTAGACAAAGTAAAATCAATTAATTATGATGTATAGAAGACGTTGAAACTAATTATCGCTTGGAAGGGGATTTCTGGATCTTCACTCACTAAAGAAATATGTTATCATTGAGCACACACAAAGACTTAAATCTAACTTTCACGTAGACCCCCCCCCTAATAGAATAGTTTTCCCTTGACTCAATACAGAAATAAGGAAACTAGTAAACAATCTCTAAGTACAACTTCCAATTCTTCACTGGAAATTCCAAAGACCTGAATGTTTTACAATATTTTTAGAGGTCGTAACTCTTCGATTAAACCAAGTCCTCAAGGACTCTTACCTATGTATACTCACAAACCCATTAGTGTCATACCTGCTTTGTCAAAATCATTCAAAACTCAAAGGGGGATTGGATGCCCTTTTACACTCCTGCATAGTTGGCAAGGTGCATAATTGAGCTGGGAGCGTTTCCGCCATCCAAAGGCGGTCATTGCAAGCGAGCAAGACAAAAGGCTTGCATTTTGGGGGACCAACAATCTCATGCACGAATCAATGGGCGTCATAGCTAAAAATCCAGCCATTGAGGGCTTGTTTGGTTGTCCGGATTCCCTCCGGGATCCCCATCGAAAACCAGGGCATGCAACCCACGAGACAAGTCAGCCAAGGGAAAGCCCATGACGCATTTGTTCGCTCGCTCGCCACGGGTTTTCCTCCCTGGTCCGCGTCGTTTCCACGGGGAAACAATCCATGCCCCTTGGGGTCGGGGAGAAATCCCTCGAGGCAATGGCGGCGGCGCAACACTTGTTGATCCCCTTCGCTAGCAACGGATCCACCTTCCTTCGGCGATGACTCCCAAAGCGATGCAAGTTCCTCTGTCCTCCACGACGATGACGAACCAGTGATGGTCCTTCTCCTGCCTTCTAGACCCTGTTCCGAAGCTCTCCAATGGACAACGACGACCCGGCGGTCCTCCTCCTCCTCATTCGAGCCAGGTTAGCCCTCTCCCCCATCCCCACTACAGTCCATCATCACCAGTTCACCACCCACCTCGTCATGTTTCTGCAATTCATGTCTCATGAGTTGTGGCTCTAGATGCACGAACGTTCACATCATCTCTTCCTCTTCTTACGAATTCTGCAAGTTATCTCCCTTTTCCCTTGGGGCCCAAACAACAACGGGGGTGTTCTCCCCTGGTGGCTCGGGGATTCCAAGTGAGCAAGGAAAACCCCCCATGGGGTCTATTGCCCAGGGTTTACCATCGCCAACAATCAAATGAGCCCTTATGTGTGTTTTAATTCATGTATGTGTTGTGTAATGCAACATAACATGTGATATTCGCACTCTATATTTCTTCTGTTACTAGTAAGATGCCCGTGCTACGCTACGGAATCACAAAATATTAGATGAGCTTAAGTCATAATCAAGCGCTACATTGTTATGGAATAATATGAAAAGTACCAATACATGCATCAAAGTGATGTTATATTGTTGATAGGTACACATCAAGCACAATCAAACATACTGTTTCCAACCAATAAACTCCATCCTTCCAGCCAAACATTTCCTTCTCAATCTTAACCTTACCGGAAGACTTGTTCTTCTCCCTACTCACCTTTCTCATTGCTCACTCTATGTTATATCAAAGGGACACAGAGCATGTGGCAGATAGAAAATCCATCTGCAACTAAGATGACACCGACCAGCTTTATCTCTAAATCCAAATCGGTCTATGTCACGGGCTTCTCTTAGCTTAGCATGTGCTTCACCTCATGCCCATGAATTTGTAACACATTAAGCACTTCACTTTAACCTACCTTAATATATATAATGGAGGAATAAAATGCAACGACAATATCGATGTTTGTTCCCATGAATTTGTGCAATGGAAGTGTAGCGACTACCGACTTCATCCTTCGACTCTAAAGTGCACATGTACACACATACAAAAAACAGTACTGGACCTGTTATATAGAAGGGGCAAAGTGCACATGTACACACATACAAAAAAATAGTACTGGACCTCTTGTAACTTTCTTACACCAACCAGGTTACCGCAAAAAAAACTGGGGTGTGACCTGAATATCATCGACGCTGAAGTGCTAAAGCAAGCAACTTACTTTTCTGAAAGTCATCTGCAAAAACTTCATAATCGTAGATGGAAAGCAACTTTTATATTACTGGCCTTAGTTAGATAGACCAGATTTTTTACTGCCACCAAATTGTAGTTGAGTGGTTCATATATACCTTGGACTACAGATTGAGAACTTCTTTGTATACTATGTTTTTTGTAAAATTAGCAACGAAGTTGAACTGGCTTTCTTTCGGCTTATTCGGGACAGAAAGAACCTTCTATCTGCCAATTAGGATAAAAATGAAACAGAGGGCTGCTGACTGCAGAATATAGTGGAGTGAAGATACCTTCGATAGTACCTTAAGTTGAGCCTTGCTAAAAGCCTAAAACAGATACTTGAGAATAAAATGAAAATATAAGCATAAAATAGGACAGAGGGAATGCTATAAGCTGAAAAATAAAGAAACCACTACATAATGTAGAGGCCCTGGTTACTATCTTTAATGAAAGAACCATCCTATGACGACACATCTTTGACGATGCGCACACGACGTCTAGATCCAACGTGGGGATCTCGTACCCAGCCTAGCAACCAACCGCTTTATAAGAAGGTTGTCCATGATTTTTCGTCCGTGTAACAGTTTCGCTAATGAAAACTGAACACCGGCCTACTTTGAAGTATTTAACACAAAGAACACTGATAAAAACAAGACTGACAAAACTCATCGATTTGAAACCTCATTTGGTTCACAATCTCAAGAGTGTGCCCAGAAAAGCTCATAAAAATGTATACTGAGATTCGGAATCCTAACGAATTAAGTACTGAGCCCTTCGCTCTCAATGCTTGTCCACTGCCTCACTCCCAGGCTAGCAGACCAGAACATCCAACACAATTAGGAGTTAATCCACACACACAATTACGTGTCTCGCCAACGGCACCCTCGTCCCCTGCTGCTTCCGCTGGGGCGCGTGCGATGGGGTCTCCCTGCTAACCTTGCCGCCATGCCCATCCCATCCATTGCTCCCTACCACCAGCTCGTCCACTCATGGTTGTGATTGACGAGAAACCAGTCCGAGCCTCCGAGGAGGCGAGGAGGCATATATTCGCGCCTTCCATCGGACTGGGAAGGAGAGGCAAAAGCAGAGCATAGTGCAGGTGTGGAGCTCCTGGGTGGCGCTTCAGTTGTAGAAGGCATAGAGGTCCTAGGGGAGCAGTGGATACTTGAAGGAGATGGCCGTGGAGTGCGTAGGCGCGAACGGAATAGTAGGTGGCGGCGCCGTCGCCGAGGATGAGCAGTGCGTAGCGGAGTACGTGGAGGTCAGCGAGGACGAAGGGGAGGTGGTGGGCAGCGGGGCTCCTGCATCAGAACCTCAGATGAGGAAGCAGGAGAGTCCTCGCGGACTCGAAGGGCGGACGGCGCCGCGGCGTACTTGCCTACGTGGTCTTCGAAGGAGACGAAGTAGGGGGAGGAGGAGACGGCGGTGGGGAGGGAGAGGTGGCGGGCGGCGGGTCTGCTGCATCAGAGGAGTAGGCAAGACGACGCAGCGGACGAACAACGACGGCGGCGTACTTGCCGATGTCGGCGTCGCAGGAGATGGGGTAGGGAGGAGGGGGGGGGGGGGGGGGTGTGGAGGTGGGT
The DNA here is from genome assembly GCA_034509565.1 of Triticum monococcum. Taxonomy (NCBI): domain Eukaryota; kingdom Viridiplantae; phylum Streptophyta; class Magnoliopsida; order Poales; family Poaceae; genus Triticum; species Triticum monococcum. The sequence goes on from CM067843.1 coordinate 75,500,959, forward strand.
CTGGCGGCGGACGATAAGGCTGCGGTGAAGAGAGGAGTTGGGGCGGACGGCGCCGGCGGCACCGGTCGCCGCCAGTTCGCTTTCATATTTCTCCAGAATGATCGATTGCTTCATTGGATATGGTGGGACTGGAGGGATCTGGACCATGAGAACGAGGGGTTTCTTTGCAAATGTGAAGTGGGGTGCGTCCTATGCGTCGGATGTAGATCAAACGGTCAAAAATAATAAATGACAGACACACCATCACCACTAACTGTGTTTTTTATAGGAGTAGAGATAGAGATACAGTATCTTTCTGAAATTCTTTGAAAGAGAAGACCCAAAGTTGGTGACAAAAAGATGGACAGCGTGTTCACACTTGAACGCCAAAGAGAAAGAAAAAAAAAATTAAAAGGAGGATGACGAGGTGATATGGCGATGTCCTGGTGCATGGTGACGAAAGATAGGCTCCGGAAACGCAATAATGCAATGGCCCATGCACTCATTAACCCACGTCTATATTGACAGGACTCGACACACACTGGCTCGGTCCTGCTGTGACAAAACGCAAACTATATATATATAAAAGAAAACCAGAAATAGCGAGGTAAGGCCACGATAACAAGAAAAGAAAAAGACAAACCCGGTGTGCCTTCCAATTATAGCCCTTCAATTATTGTCCACGGCCGTCCTGCTCCTGCCTAACTCGCTTTGGCTCTAGCTAACCGGGATCAGATCACTGCTGATCAACGTCACCCAAAGCTAACACAGTTCATCGGAACGCACACACAAGATATGCCTCCGAAACTGCATAGATAAAAATCACCTTAACCTAGCCTGATTATATACAGAGCAGCCAGCAAAATTCCTTGGCCGCTGCGCTGTCGCAGTGAACATCGGCTTGCTTTTCACTGGGGTCAGTACTCCCGGAAGATTCAGCGATCACCGGAAGAGATTCCGAGTCATGCATGCGTTCGCTTCCATCCGGAGGTGGCAGTCATCGAGCGGTAGTGGGGGTGACACAAAGGGTGAGGTGAGGTGAGCCGTGGAGCATGAAACGTGCGCATGGCACCATCTATCTTCGTCGTCCTGCCTGTCTATTAGTGCAATCTTAAGCTATCTAATCACGCTAGTGCTGCGACGACTGCGAGGCAGAAAAGGCGCCATTTCCTCCCCTCCCCTCCCCGGGATAAGAAAACTACCGCCACTTGACATCGTCGGGGAGGAAGGAGGCCATACGTAACCATGGGCCACCATGTATGGCTGGAGACGCCCACACTTGTTGCCGTGTCCTCAACTTCGGTAGCTGTCAAGCCAACATGAATCGTTGCCAATCAGTACACGGAGCAGCTAACCAAAACTGGCCGTCCGATTTGTTAACAAGAACCCTAGCTTTTCCCCCGATGGATGCGTCAGCGGGCACATGTGTAGGCATAAACCACGGCTTAAAATATGCTGTCAAATCGCCACAATTTTTAAAATAAGACAGCGAGCATCGTTAGCATGTGATCGCTGTTTAGAACATTGTGCATACGCCAAGTCCTTGGCCTCTTGCCCCACATATGTAGTACGTACGTGCGCCGCATTCGGTCATGTGCGGCGGGTGAAATGAATTTGGTTGACGTGGCCTGCATGCATCCCGATGCGCGCCTACTTGCTGGACGAGCCTGCCTAGCGCCTATGGCGACACTAACGTACTGCCGCAACATGGCTGCTGACCTTTGCTTCGATCGACTGCCGACATCTTGCTTGCGTCGAGGAGCCAAATCTAAGCTTCAGTGTTTCTAGGGCCCTCCATCGGGCAGCTAGACTTCTCACGGATTTTGAGCGCTCCGTTTGTACTCTCGTTAGTAAATCTCTGCAACTTTTACAAAAGCTAGCTGTGTAATAGTATTTACAGCCGGACATAGCAAATCTGTCCCCTAAACATTCATGGACATGTCCGGTGAGTGATCAAGCGTGTCTGTTTTTAGCCTTTATTTGTTAGTCCATGCGGTCATACTTCTCATTTTTTTCTCTCTTATATGTCTAGTCACTTGCATGTGATTAGAGAGATGAAAAGAGAGAAAGAAAAGAAATAATAAAGAAAAAGAAAAAATGGTCCAAGATGGGCCACGTCCTATATTTGGTCACAATATGAGAGTTCGCGGACAATCTTGATGTATAGGTATGACATGAGGAGTTCGGTTGGGTCACATTTTTTCTCTCTCTCCTATCTGGTCACTCACTGTGCGTGTCCGCAGACGTTTGAGGAAGATTTGAGAAGACCGGATGTAGATGCTCTAATTTTATTTGATGTTGCGAAACAATTTTTTGGCCCCCTTTGTAGATATTGACATAAACGACTGAATCGATACAAAGTGATGAGGCAACCCTCATACATGTAGGTCAAAAGAAAATAAAACAACACCAAACTAGTGGCACAAGTATTACAAACCCAACACCGGGCATGAAACTAGGAGACACCACCCCTAACACACCACACCCACTACTACCGGACAAGACTGTAGGCGAGCCACCTCGAGAAACCACCGGTCACCGTAGTATCGAACACACCAAGCCATCTACGAAAAAGGCCACCTCAAGGTTGAGGCCACCACCTCGCTCCAGGATGAAGCGCCACTCTTGTCAAGATATGGCAAGGACCGAGAACGAAGACCACGGGGACACGTATAGGATAGGAGAACACTAAACCACTCCTTGCAAAAGTCAAGGATGCGAGCAACACACCAAGGAAAGGAAAACAAGATGTCGCGGGCAATCCGCAATCGAGAGAGTCCGAGGGTCCACCGTGACGCCCTCAAAAGGGTGATGGCGCCACACGCCAACGTCGACAAGTCTAGAAGACGGACAAGGGTCTTTCATGCGAAGCCCTGGCATCGTGCAAGGACCAACAATAACGCCCTCGAGAGGGAAGCGACACCCATAGGTGCCGCCGTTGTCGATGTTGGAGCACTTAGCTTTCGCTCGGACCCACATAAGAATCACCAGTGGACTCAAAGTGGTCGACCCACCTAGGAGAGGGGGACACGACCGCCCACGCAAGGCCTCCAGATCCCGACCAAGGGCCTCCGTCGTCGAAACCATGACTACACCAGGGAATCCCGCAACCTGTCGATGTCAAAACCGACGGATCTCGGGTAGTGGGTCCCGAACTGTGCGTCTAAGGTTGATGGTAACAGGAGACAGAGAACACAATGTTTACCCAGGTTCGGGCCCTCTCGATGGAGGTAAAACCCTACGTCCTGCTTGATTAATATTGATGAGTATGGGGGTTACAAGAGTTGATCTACCTCGAGATCGTAGTGGCTAAAACCCTAGAAGTCTAGCCTATCTGATTATGATTGTTCTGTGTCTCTACGGATTAAACCCTCCGGTTTATATAGACACCGGAGGGGACTAGGGTTGTACAAAGTCATTTACAGAGAAAGGAATCTTCATATTGGGACGCCAAGCTTGCCTTCCACGCCAAGGAGAGACCCATCCGGACACGGGTGAAAGTTTTCCATCTTGTATCTTCATGGTCCAATAGTCCGGCCCATGCCCAATCAGACCAGACGCCCGAGGACCCCTTAGTCCAGGACTCCCTTAGTAGCCCCTGAACCAGGCTTCAATGACAAGGTGTCCGGCGTGCAGATTGTCTTCGGCATTGCAAGGCGGGTTCCTCCCCCGAATACTCCGACATAGTCTTCGAACACCAAGATCGTGTCCGGGTCTACAAAACAAGTTCCACACACCACTGCAGAGAATATAATATATCACGAGTCCAATCTGTTGGCAACTTTTTGCAATGTAACACTACATCACTTCCCGGTCATTATTTCAAACCTTTTTTGGCCTGCCGCTCCATATTTCGAGGCGCGGCTTTATTGGCACGTCTTGTCAAAGCAGCAATCGTGTCCCCCTATGGCGGGGTTCTCATCAATACAGGCATGGGTAATCCAACCGCGCAGTTCACACGACCCTTGGGAATATGTGAGTTTCAAGGCGAGTGGGGAGGCGCTTAATATTCACTGTCTTTATAAGGAGATAAGGATTCCCCTCTTTCACCCACACCATCTCCGTCTCTTTGCCCTCCCATTCTCAAGCTCCTGCGCCCAAGTCCTCGTCTTTTCCGCCTCAAGAAAGCACTCGACAATGTCCGGATCTAGAGCACAAGGCAAATGGATGGCCTCCTCCGTCAGGGAGAAGGACATCACCAAGCTTCGGGAGGCCGGGTATCTAGCGAAGGAAATCGCTCATAGGCTTCCGGCCAAGGGGCAAATCGTCCCCACCCCGAAGCCCAATGAGAGGGTGGTGTTTATCCCCCATTTCGTTCGCGGGTTGGGGTTTCCTCTCCACCATTTTGTTCGTGGACACATGTTTTATTATGGGCTAGATTTCCATGATCTAGCTCCAAACTCCTTCCTCAACATCTCGGCATTCATTGTCATGTGTGAGGCCTTCCTCCGCATTCCACCCCACTTCGGACTATGGCTCAAGATATTCAATGTGAAGCCAAAGGTGGTGGATGGCCAACACGCGGAGTGCGGAGGCGCCATGGTGAGCAAGCTGCCCAACGTCAGATGGCCCAAGGGTACTTTTGTGGAGACTGTCAAAGAGTGGCAGAAACTGTGGTTCTATATCACAGATTCCCGCGACACCATCTGGGCCGCGACTCCCGAATTCAAGTCCAGAGCTCCAATGCGACACACCTCCTGGATAGAGAAGGGCCCGAATTGGTCCTCGTCAGACGAGCTGATCGCGCTACAAACGCGCATCCAAAGCATCGTGGACAAAACACATCAAGCTCGTCAACGTGATCCAAGTGATGTTAATTCGCCGGATCCTCCCATGCCAGAACCGGACTTGCCCTTTGTGGGAATTCGATCCGAAGGAGCACCGGACCTTGGAGAGGCTCTTCGGAACCACGCATGAATATATCTGGAAGTTGCTCTTCAAGGGCAACGAGACACCGCCAAAGACCGAGGAGGACCGTAGGCACGATCTGGCCCATCCTGCCAGTGTGGTAAGTCTTTCGCGTTTCCAGGTGCATCCTCTACTTGATTATTCAAGGAAGATGCCTAAAATCCACTAGTTATATTTTCATGTGTGGATAGAGAAAGCGGAGTGGATTAAGTGTCCGGCTCCGCTGCCAGAGGAACTAGCCATCCCTCTTCAGATGAAGATGCTGGTTCCGACACCTTACCACGCGCTGGAGAAGAAGGCCAAGGGGGCCCAGGGTGGCCTCCGTCGCAAAGGAGCTTCGGACAGGACGTCCGAAGACGACGAGACTCCCTCCTCCACCGCCGAAGACGACGATGAGGACGAGGAGGAAAGCAACTCTCCCCCTGAGGAGGGAAAGAAGAAAAGGGCGGCATCCACAAATCTGGAGGCAGAAGCATCCAAGAGGGGGAAGAGTTCCCTTGCGGACAACTCCGCATGGGACGTCGATAGCAGCCCAGAGCCGCGCCGCCGAAACAAGCCCCTGGCCGCATCGTGAGTACTCAGAAGACTCTGACACATTCACGTATTCGGCCTCTTCGATTCACAGTTTTAACGCTTTAAATCATTCGCTTTTTTTAGTCCGGCCAACGACAGCTCCCTGCGATCCTCATCAGGAGGTTTGCTGGATTCAAAGGCGATGGCCAGCGAGTCACCGTCGGCCGCTCAATCTCCCACCACCGGGGGCAACGACAAGGTACTATCCAAAAGGACCTTCCTGGGCCAGGGATAGGTTTAGGAGGCGGCCCGGGTGGCGCTAGAAGGTGACCCTTCGGCCGCCGAACACTTCGGAGAGAGAACCCCCATGGAGACTAGCGATGGGGGCCGTGTCCAGTTCGGACCCCAGCCGAATATGGTTCCAGAGACCTATACGGCTCCGAAATCCGGCTAGCAACCTCCTTCGGAAGAAGGAGGTGTGCCTATTCCGCCGGTGACCTCTGTCCAGCCAGAGGCACCGGATAATCTACTGGAAGCGTTGCGAGGCGCTTCCATTGTGGAGGAACACCGTATCCTCATGGGTACGGTGGTTGAGAAGGTTCAGTCCGTTAAGAGTGGACTGACCGAAGCCTGTACCAGCCTACTGACATGCTTTGAGGTAAGTGATGCGAGAAAGAAGGTCATAGTATAGACAGTGTTGCCCCTGAGACACTGTCCGGTGTTCGGAAAGGAAAAGCCGGACAGAGGATCAAGTAATTTCCGCAGGAAACTAACTAAATATGTCTTATGAATACAGGCGTCGCTACTGGCCGCCACCTCTCATGCCACTGAGGTCTCCGGACTAAAGCAGAGGCTGGAGCGGGCCGAAGAAGGGCTCGACCTTGTGAAAACGCAGTTGGAGGACAAGCAAGGTATGTGGAGACTTGTCATATATTCAAAAAGAATAAATGATGTATATTGATTGTAGTGTCGTGATATTTGTAGGAGCGACGAATGAGGTTGAAGCCCTGAAGGAAGCGCTGGCCGAGGCCAAGGAGAGGGTGATGAAGGAACAAGCCGTCCAGAAAAAACATGAGGCTAGGGTTGGGGAGGTCCAGCACGAGCTTCAAGATGCTTTGAAGAAATGGGAGTCTTTGGAGCGTCGGCATGCGGACCAAGAATCTGTACTTGGGAAGGCTCGCCAGAGCGCACAAGAGGCCCGAACCGAAGCCCAAGGCACCCTCCAGGAAATCCAGGAGGCCAAAAAGATCACGGCGGGTAAGGCTTTTATTATGCAAAGCAAGTATGTGCAGAAGAGGTATCTCCTACTGACCCGTATTTGGAGTTCTCCAGGGGCGTTTGCAGATCTGCCGCGCAGCATTTCTGACGCTGCTGAGCTCTTCCGAGCCGGAGAGGGGAGCTCGACGGAGAAAATGTTCTGGTCGCAATACGTTGCGCCAGAACATCCGGTGCACTTGAGCGACCAGCTAAAACAGCTGGTCGAACTGCATAGGGTGGACGAACTGGCCATGAAGGACTTGATATTCCGGTTGTGGCCAGCCATAGTTATCCATAGCAGCTACTTCGGTCTCAGCAGCTAGTCGATGCCGGCCCTCGGCTTGACGCCATCAAGCGGTCGGTTTGTATCGAAGGTGCGTGGATGGCCTTCGCCTGTGTCAAGATGCAGTGGGCGAAGATGAATGTTGCCACGGTCGCAACCGAAGGACCGCCCACGGGCAAGGAGTACCGCATGCCCAAGCGATATTTTAGCGAAGTCCTTGAGGGATCCCGCATTGTGGCGGAGCAATGTACGAAGGACGTAATCTTCGAGTGAATACAGTTATATTGTCTCGCCCTGTATTATAAAGACAAGTTCGGCTATGTACTATAATGTTTGTTTAATATTTTACCTCCTGTGCGGGCATGTTTGTGAAATTTTGAGGGTTGGCCAGTCGCCGGCTTCCGCCCCCACGTAGGTAGTACGGGGGTGTTTGGGATGGAATCTAAACATTCTTGATCCAATTTGTTTGGTCCTTGAAGGAGGTGTGTAGCGCAACGAACCAGGCAATCAAACTATATGGCTTTATCACCCTCACTTAGCCATAGGAGTTCTACAATGAAAATTTAGGCGCAACCCCTAGGATCTGAACTAGGGTACTATAAACACCTGATCGGGTAAAAAGCCGATTCGTCGCAGAATGCGGAAAAAATCGCTGAAGATTTGAAACCTCCGAAGAGCTGACCGGCTCTCGCCGCATCATGACAGTCAGTTTTCGGTTTTCTCTACTGAGGTTCTCATCCGGATAAGCCGGGACACAATCACAGTAGTTCTCCCTTTACTACCCTAGTCGATATAGCAGAACATAAGGTAGTAAGCACATGAGCCGGGCAATCCAACTATTGACCAAAGACATGATTCGGAGCCAATGCATATAATGCTAAATTCGGGGTGTCGAACTATACTGTAAAAGTGTTCGGACTTGTTGCCATACTGTGGGGCGCAATAAAGTCCCTAGCAGATTAAAGCGTACCAAATGTACGGTCGCAACTTTGGGAAAAATAATGAAAGAAAAAAGGAAAAAGGGGAGTAAGCTAGTGCCGCAGAAGTTGGGCCACAAACTATTTCCATTATTGTCTGGTTAATACGGCGAGGCATATTTGTACAAGTGGTGCGGTAAGTAGTCGGGCTATTTAACATGTCGCGGCCAAGGGAGAGCTACGTGTTGGTCCTGAAAGCAGGTAGAGTGATCGTTAAAAAGACCATCTAAGAGTTCCCTTGTATGCCGAGAGGACCGATGATCTGGTCGTCCGAAGAAACCTGCGGAAAAAAGACCCGAAAAGGAAAAATTGAAAGTAGGTGTGTCCAGGAGCGGTCGAGCCGTACTATGGAACATAAGATAGATATGCCTCCATCTATGCCCATGGTATTTTGAGTGCGTAGTTATGTCTGCGTGGTACGAATGCCGCTTCTTGGTTGGGACTGGGATGGAGGCTGGATTGCTAGTCGAGCTCTTGACAAGCTGGGATGTCCTGCTACAAAGCAGTCCGGATTCGTTTGATAGTGTCCGGGAGTTCGGTCGACGAATTAAGGTTCTGCTTGAGGAGGCCGCTCTATACTTCTGCTGCTAACACCGCGGTGTGCTCCTTGGTACGGAGGGAGCATTCCGTGTTTCCATTGACTGTTATGACGCCGCGTGGACCGGGCATCTTGAGTTTAAGATAAGCATAGTGTGGCACCACGTTGAAGCATGCAAATGCGGTTCGTCTGAGCAGTGCATGGTAGCCACTGCGAAAGCGGGTGATATCGAAGATCAGCTCTTCGCTTCGGAAGTTGTCCGGAGATCCGAAGACAACCTCTAGTGTGATTGAGCCCGTACAACGGGCCACTACACCTGGTATGACTCCTTGAAAGATAGTCTTTGTGGGCTTAATTCTCGATGGATTAATGCCCATTTTGCGCGTTGTATCCTGATAGAGCAGGTTCAGGCTGCTACCACTGTCCATGAGGACTCGCGTGAGGTGAAATCTGATACGTCCCCGTCGTATCTACTTTTCCAAACACGTTTGCCCTTGTTTTGGACTCTAACTTGCATGATTTGAATGGAACTAACCCGTACTGATGCTGTTTTCAGCAGAATTGCCATGGTGTTATTTTTGTGCAGAAATAAAAGTTCTCGGAATGACCTTAAAATCAACGGAGAATTATTTTGGAATATATAAAAAATATTGGAAGAAAGATCCACGTCAGGGGGCCCACACCCTGTCCACCAGGGTGGGGGCGCGCCCTACCCCCTAGGCGCGCCCCCTGCCTCGTGGGCCCCCTGACGCTCCACCGACCTCAACCTTGACTCCATATATTCACTTTCGGGGAGAAAAAACCAGAGAGAAGGATTCATCGCATTTTACGATACGGAGCCGCCGCCAAGCCCTAAACTTTCTCGGGAGGGCTGATCTGGAGTCCGTTCGGGGCTCCGGAGAGGGGAATCCGTCGCCATCGTCATCATCAACCTTCCTCCATCACCAATTTCATGATGCTCACCGCCGTGCGTGAGTAATTCCATCGTAGGCTTGCTGGACGGTGATGGGTTGGATGAGATTTATCATGTAATCGAGTTAGTTTTGTTAGGGTTTGATCCCTAGTGTCCACTATGTTCTGAGATTGATGTTGCTATGACTTTGCTATGCTTAATGCTTGTCACTAGGGCCCGAGTGCCATGATTTCAGATCTGAACCTATTATGTTTTCATCAATATATGAGAGTTCTTGATCCTATCTTGCAAGTCTATAGTCACCTATTATGTGTTATGATCCGTTAACCCTGAAGTGACAATAATCGGGATACTTACCGGCGATGACCGTAGTTTGAGGAGTTCATGTATTCACTATGTGTTAATGCTTTGGTCCGGTACTCTATTAAAAGGAGGCCTCAATATCCCTTAGTTTCCAATAGGACCCCGCTGCCACGGGAGGGTAGGACAAAAGGTGTCATGCAAGTTCTTTTCCATAAGCATGTATGACTATATTCGTAATACATGCCTACATTACATTGATGAACTGGAGCTAGTTCTATGTCACCCTAGGTTATGACTGTTACATGATCGATCGCATCCGGCATAATTCGCCATCACCGATCCAATGCCTACGAGCTTTTCATATATTGTTCTTCACTTATTTACTTTTCCGTTACTACTATTACAATCACTACAAAACCCAAAAATATTACTTTTGCTATCGTTACCACTACTATCATATTACTTTGCAACTAAATACCTTGCTGCAGATATTGACAACTTAGCTGCTAATACTTGAGAATATTCTTTGGCTCCCCTTGTGTCGAATCAATAAATTTGGGTTGAATACTCTACCCTCGAAAACTGTTGCGATCCCCTATACTTGTGGGTTATTAAGAACATTTTCTGGCGCCGTTGCTGGGGAGCATAGCTCTATTTTTTGAGTCACTTGGGATTTATATCTACTTATCGTTATGAAGAACTTGAAAGATCAAAGAACCAAGATTTTTCCCTTGACTATGAGGGGGGGGGGGGGGGGTAAGAAACTTCCACCTAGCTCTTGTAACATCCCAAATTTTCAATTTGGAATGTTATACAATAGATCCTCATTGCATATCATATTTTATTGCATTTTGGTTGATCCTAGAAAATTCTACGCAACTCAAGGACCCTCGGAGAGAGTTGGGGATTTCATTATTTTCATATTTGAGTTTTCTAAAATTTTGAAAATAGGATCATTTCATTTTATTTATTTTATCTTCAATTATTTCTATTACAAAAATATGAGAGAGGGAATAAAATGACTTTCCCAAAATAAAGAAATATTGAGGATTTAATAATAAAATCAAATAAGATTTTATTTTGGTTTTATTTGCTATTTTATTGAATTTAGGAAAAATGCGCGTTTTTCAAAATTGCATTTAGGCCCCAAATAAATGTTCATTGTGTGCGGCTTGATTTTAGAAGCCGGGGAAAATTTATTTCGGGATTTTTGGAGTCCGTTTAGTATTCCTTTTGTTTTTTTCTGAGCGTAACTATTAAAAAAAACGCGATCCGACCTAACGGGCCGTGTCCGACCCGGCCGGCCTTATAAGCCGGGGGAGGAGCCCAGTTGAGACCCAAACCCTAGCCGCCCCGCGCCGCCGCCGCCGCCTCCGCCGACGCCGCCGCCCCGCGCCGCCTCGCGCCGCCGCCGCCGCAGCGCTCGCGCCGCCCGCCGGAGTGCCGCCGCCGCCGCCGATATCGCCGCAGGTTGACCTCGCCGCCGCCGGTTTTTCTCGAAAAACCGTTCGGTTTTTCGCTCGGTTTTTTTGTTTAGTGTTTTTTTAATAGATCGGGTTTTTCCGGTTTATTTATTTAGCGAGTGTTCGCTCATTCGTTCGCTTTAAACGAACGCGTTCTTCGTTTAGATCCAGATAACGAACGTTCGTTCGTTAATCTGTTCGTTGTTTTTCTTTTTCTCGGATTAAATCCGCGATTATTCTGATCGCGATTCCTGATCCGATTTTCGTTCTAGTATAATTTTTCGCTCGTTTATCGGAATCAGGCGATTCAAGTGCCTGGAGTTTCGTCTCGAAACCCTCTTTCCGTTTAACCAACTCAAATAAGTTTTTGTCACTGTAAAAATTTCCCTAGATCCATAATAGTAAACGAAGCCTGTTTCTTTTGCCATTTGTCTTTCGTTGCTTCGTTCGATTTGATTCTTTTTGCCAACCAGAGTTCTTAAGTTGAACTTTCTGGTTAGATCTCTTATTCGAGTTTTACTTGTGTATCAGTTGAGTACTTATTGTATGCTTGTTTGTTTGCGATAGAGTACCCGGAGTGCGCCGCTTGCTACTTCGAATCGCTAGGTTTCACGGATCATCAGCAAGGCAAGTAACACTTTGATCATACCTCCTACTACCCAGTTTTTATTGCATTGGATCAATCCTCACACATTGCATGATTAGGATCTAATTAAATTGTGGGTTTTGGGAAGTAGTTGGGGTAGTACCTATTACCTGTTTATTATCAAACCTTTGGGAGTTACTTCTACATTTGGTTTATGCCTTGCTATGCTAGTAGACATGGATTGGGTGAGTGAAATCCATGACAGATGTGAGTTTGATAATTTCATGGTTTATCTAAGGTGGCAACTTAAATACACATCTGGGTGGATTGAGGCACCTGGGTATTCCAGCGATTGCCTGTTTTTCTTTTGGACCGCCACCCAGGCTCAAAGGGATCATGAGATTATTCATACTAGAAACTTCCGTGTGCAGCCACAAGCTACTATGGGCTCTAGCATAGTTGACTAAGTTGTGTGAACTCTTACAGTGGTAGACTAGCAGATGTAGGGGAAAGTAGGTGTAACGGTCTACCTGATCGTAAGGTACTAGCGCTTCTGAAAGACTATGTCTCGGTCATCCATTTCTCAAACACCATGTAGTGCGAGAATCCCAACGGAGGAGATCGAGTCTTGTGGGGAAAAGTGCGCGAACCTCTGCAGAGTGTATAAACTAATCATGGTTAGCCGTGTCCCCGGTTATGGACATCTTGAGTATCTAGTACTTAGATTATCATGTGAATCTCATAATGTTACTCTAATTAATTTTGTTGCGTTTTGTTTAATGATGATGCTTAATTGGGATTGAGAATGCTGTCAACCATTCTCAATGTTTAACAACTACCATGATAGTTAAATAAAATTTATTCCTTTGCAGTAGGGAAAAATTGGCTTTACGGAAAACTGTAACCATAGAGCTTTCCACCAGCCAAATATGCATATAGTATAGCCTGTTATTTTCATTGCTCTCTATGTGTTACCTTGCCAGCATATTCCATGTGCTGACCCGTTTCGGGCTGCAACATTCATGTTGCAGACTTTTCAGACAACGATTAAGGTGCCTTTAGGTCGTGGTTCTATACTCAGTGATGCCGTTGGAGTTGATGGACTCACTTATCTTTCAAGCCTTCCGCTGTTATCGTTATTAGATGGCCTTAAGCCATCTTTATTGTAATAAGTTCTCTTATGAGACACTCGATGTAATAAGTGTGTGATTGCTACTCTGTTATAAATCCTTCAAGTACTGTGTGGTGCCAGCATTACTGATCCAGGGATGACACCTGAGCACAGAGATTGGACCGTTTGAGGCCTGGTCGTACAGCTCTGCACTTGATTCACCTTCTGTTTTGAGTAAGCTTGCGACACCTAAACCTGCTTCTGCTATTAATTCTGATATGTCACATGTTATTGATGATGCCACTTCTGCTATGCATGATACTTATGATGAAACTACTTCTAAGCTTGATAATACTGTGCCACTTGGAGAATTTCTTGATGAACAACTTGCTAGGGCTAGAGAGAATGAAATTGTTGAAACTGATAATATTGATGAAAGTGATGATGAAGATTCTCCCCCTAGATATGAATTGCCTGTTGTTCCAGAGGGTTATGTTATGGATGAAGAAAATGCTAGAGACTTTCTTGCCTGCAATGATAGAAGTGATCTTTGGAAACTATTAGCTAAGCTGAAAGAAAAAAACTATGAATGCTAGAATGAAATATGATCCTGCTTATGCTACTTCACCTATCTTTATTACTGATAAGGATTATGATTTCTTTGTTGATCCCGAGTTAATTACTTTGGTTGAATCTGATCCTTTCTATGGCTATGAATCTAGAACTGTTGTGGCACATCTTACTAAATTAAATGATATAGCTACCATGTTTACTAATGATGAGAAAACTCGCTACTATTATATCCTTAAATTATTTCCATTCTCATTAAAGGGTGATGCTAAGATATGGCTTAATTCTCTTGATCCTATATGTGTGCGTAGTCCCTAGGATATGATTTGCTACTTCTCTGCTAAATATTTCCCCGCTCATAAGAAACAAGCTGCTTTAAGGGAAATATATAATTTTGTGCAAATTGAAGAAGAGAGTCTCCCACAAGCTTGGTGGAGGCTTCTCCAATTACTTAATGCTTTGCCTGATCATCCTCTCAAGAAAAATGAAATACTTGACATTTTTATAATGGACTAACCGATGCTTCGAGAGATTACCTGGATAGTTGTGCTGGTTGTGTTTTCAAGGAAAGAACAGTTGATCAAGCTGAAATCCTATTGAATAATATGTTGACCAATGAAAATAATTGGACACTTCCTGAACCAATTCCTAAGCCAACTCCGAAGAAAAGGGGCATTCTATTTCTCAGTCCTGAAGATATGCAAGAGGCAAAGAAATCTATGAAAGAAAAAGGTATAAAAGCTGAAGATGTTAAGAATTTACTTCCTATTGAAGAAATACATGGTCTTAATTCGTCACCTATTGAAGACACACACGGTCTCGATAACCTGACACAGGTAGTAAAGGTAAATTCTCTCTATAGATATGATAAAGCTGAAATCCCTCCTGCTAGGTTTGCTAGCCAATGTTTGGATGAATTAGATAACTTTATGGTTAAGCAAGAAGATTTTAATGCTTACGTTGGTAGACAATTGAAACATAATGCTTACATGATTGAACACTTGAGTGATTATATGGATAGTGTTAAAGGTGAACTTAAACTTATTAGTAAACATGCTTCTATGGTTACCACTCAAGTAGAACAAATACTTAAAGCTCAGAATGATTTGCTTAATGAATTGAATAGTAAGAACAATGATAATGATGTTAGAGTTATGACTAGAGGTGGTAAAATGACTCAGGAACCTTTGTATCCTGAGGGTTACCCTAAGAGAATTGAGCAGGGATTCTAAGAGAAATAACATTGATGCACCTAGTCCTTCTAAGAGGAAGAGAAAGAAAAATGATAGGACTTTGCATGCTTCTAGTGAACCTGTTGTAGACACACCTGAGAATCCCAATGATATTTCTATTTCTGATGTTGAAACATAATCTGGTAATGAACATGAACCTAGTGATAATGTTAATGATGATGTTCATGTTGATGCTCAACCTAGTAATGATAATGATGTAGAGATTGAACCTGTTGTTGATCTTGATAACCCACAATCAAAGAATCAACGTTATGATAAGAGATACTTTGTTGCTAGGAAGCACGGTAAAGAAAGAGAACCATGGGTTCAGAAACCCATGCCTTTTCCTCCTAAACCATCCAAGAAAAAGGATGATGAGGATTTTGAGCGCTTTGCTGAAATGATTAGACCTACATTTTTGCATATGCGTTTGATTGATATGCTTAAAATGAATCATTATGCTAAGTATATGAAGGATATTGTTACAAATAAGAGAAAGATTACGGAAGCTGGAATTTCCACCATGCTTGCTAATTATACTTTTAAGGGTGGAATACGTAAGAAACTAGGAGATCCCGGAGTGCCAACTATACCATGCTCCATTAAAAGAAACTATGTTAAAACTGCTTTATGTGATCTTGGAGCCGGAGTTAGTGTTATGCCTCTCTCTTTATATCGTAGACTTGATTTGAATAAGTTGAAACCTACTAAAATATCTTTGCAAATGGCTGATAAATCAACTGCTATACCTGTCGGTATTTGTGAGGATGTGCCTGTTGTGGTTGCAAACGTTACTATTTTAACGGACTTTATTATTCTTGATATTCCCGAGGACGATAGTATATCTATTATTCTTGGAAGACCCTTTTTGAATACTGCAGGGGCTGTTATTGATTGCACCAAAGGCAATGTCACTTTTCATGTTAACGGTAATGAGCATACGGTACACTTTCCGAGGAAACAACCTCAAGTCTACAGTATCAATTCTATTGGAAAATTTCAACAATCACTATTGGAGGTTTTGAATTTCCTTTTCCTACTGTCAAGAAGAAATATGATATTCTTATTGTTGGGGACATGCATATCCCCGTTAAGGTAACCTAGTGTTATTCGAAAATTCTCCGGTTTCATGTTATTCGAAATGAGTTTGTTAACAAGACCTGATCAACCTTGTTAGTGGATTCCTTTTGATGAGCATGAGAAGGATGGATTTAGAAAACACAATTCTCTGTACCCTCCTTTTATTTTCTGTTATTTATATTAAATAAAGCAAAAATAGTATTTTTTTCTATCTGTTTTTTGAATTATCCAAGCAATAAAAAAATACCCCGAAAATAAAAGTTCTCCAAATGCCCTGAAATTTAAACATGATTTTTTCTGTAATATTTGAGAATATCTCGCACTGAAAACACAGCATGGGGAGCAGCCACGTGCCCACGAGGGTGGAGGGCGCGCCCCCTGCCTCGTGGACCCCACGTGGGTCCCCTCCACTTATTCCAGCCACCACACACTCCTTCCTCCCAAAAAAATCACCAACCAGCTCAAACCCCAGTTCAAGCTCATCTTGTTGCCATTTTCGATCTCCTAGCTCAAAGCTCCATCCACAAAACTGCTTTGGGGGATTGTTCTTTGGTATGTGACTCCTCCAATGGTCCAATTAGTTTTTGTTCTAGTGCTTTATTCATTGCAAATTTTTGCTGCTTAGGTGACCCTGTTCTTGAGCTTGCATGTCAAATTTATATGGTCAAAAGTAGTTTTAATGGATGATATTGCCTCTCGGCACTTGTGGGAGTAGTTGCTATCAATTTTGTTGAGTTTGGTTCACTTTTATTTTGAAGTTACTAAATTTTTTATAAATTTTTCAGAGGAAGAAATATGTTTAGGAAAATGTACCAAGGTGGTTCTTCAAGGAAGCAAGGACCCAGGCCCGCAATACGTGATGCAGACGAGGAACCACCAAGGGATTCTCAAGTGCGGCCTTGTGAATGACCGTCAGAGGACTTCATGGTTTGAGCAGGAATTAAGGAGGAATTTAATGCATATGTGCGCAATGCCGATCTTGAGAGCTTCGAGGCAGATAATTGCTGTCAATACCTCTATTTAACTGATTCATTCGTGAGAAGGTTTAAATTTTCATCATCACGCAATTCTTAAACTGTCCTGTTTGATCTTTATGGTAAATCTTATACCATGGACTTAGAAGATTTTAACACTGCTTGTAAACTCCCACAGTGGGGTAATGTTAGTGAACATCGCAAATCTGAATTTAGAGATTTTCTTGCTAGTATTACAGTGGGGGAATCTAGAGATGTAACACAAGCCACCATAGGGAGCATTCACTTTCCTGCTATACATTATTTTACTTTCTTTATAGGAAGGTGCATAAACGGTAAAGATGAAGCATTTCACATGTGTGTATCTGATCTTAGCGTTCTGAGGAGCGTTGTTTTAGGAGATAAACAATACAACTTGGGGGCTATTGTTGCAAGTAGGTTGCATAATAATCGTATTCAGAGAGATTTCTTTGGTGGAATTTATGCAACTCGTATAGCTAACTTTCTTGAGATACCCATATGTGGGGATGATATTGAGTTGCCTCCTTCTTATCTAGATTATGATGCTATGGTTCGTCATCAGTTCATTGAGAGGAACGATCAGTTCCTCTAGTACTGGCTAATCTTTGCACACTACGAATGAGGGAGTCCTGGATTAGGGGGTCTCCGGACAGCCGGACTATATCCTTTGGCTGGACTATTGGAGTATGAAGATACAAGATTGAAGACTCCGTCCCGTGTCCGGATGGGACTCTCCTTGGCGTGGAAGGCAAGCTAGGCAATACAGATATGAAGATATCCTCCCTTGTAACCGACTCTGTGTAACCCTAGCCCCCTTCGGTGTTTATATAAACCGGAGGGTTTAGTCCGTAGGACAACATACAATCATACCATAGACTAGCTTCTAGGGTTTAGCCTCTACGATCTCATTGTAGATCAACTCTTGTAATACTCATATCATTAAGAACAATCAAGCAGGATGTAGGGTATTACCTCCATCAAGAGGGCCTGAACCTGGGTAAACATCATGTCCCCTGCTTCCTGTTACCATCCGCCTTAGACGCGCAGTTCGGGACCCCCTACCCGAGATCTGCCGGTTTTGACACCGACATTGGTGCTTTCATTGAGAGTTCCACTGTGTCGTCACCATAAGGTTTGATGGCTCCTTCGATCATCGATAGCGATGCGGTCCAGGGTGAGGTTTTCCTCCCCGGACAGATCTTTGTATTCGGCGGCTTCGCACTGCGGGCCAATTCGCTTGGCCATCTGTAGCAGACCGAGAGCTACACCCCTGGCCATCAGGTCAGATTCGGAAACTTAAACTACACTACCGACATCCACGGAAACTTGATCTTCGATGGATTCAAGCCCGTGTCAGGTGCGCCCCACAGTCACGACGAGCACGACGTAACTCTGCCGTCGGACAATGTTTGGGAGATCGCATCTGCAACTACTCCGGCCTTCAATCCGGAGCAAATTGCGCCATCCAAGGATGGAGGGATAGACCCCGCCATGGAGGCCGCACTCTCAGTGGCGATAGATTCGGATACTGACTTCACCCCTACGAGAGCCGTGTCGCCGAACCACTGGATTCACCTCCGGCCATGGACTCCGAGCCGCTTACATCCGTGCCCATCGAATCCGGCTGGGCGCCGATCGTGGAGTTCGCCTCCAAGGATATCTTTCAGCACTCGCCCTTTGGCGATGTGCTAAATTCTTTGAGGTCCCTCTCCCTGTCAGGAGAACCTTGGACGAACTTTGTCCGGCTAGAATGGGATGCGGACGACGAAGAAATTCGCTGCCCACCCACCACCCACTTAATAGCCACTGTGGACGACTTAACCGACATGCTCAACCTAGACTCCGCATACATCGATGTCATGGATGAAGATGCAGGAGACGAACGGGAACCAGCGCCCACAGGGCGCCGGACAGCCACTTCTGTCGGATTTCGGGTTCCGGCAGACCCTTGAGGTTCGAACACTGGGGTGCGCTCGGAGATTTTGCCTCCTACCTACCTGCACCCCTCCGCCTCGCTAAGATTTAAGCTATGGAAAGAACAACACAAGAGACACATTGTTTATACTGGTTCGGGCCACTGTTGTGGTGTAATACCCTACTCCAGTGTGTGGTGTGTGGATTGCCTCTTGGGCTGATGATGATGAACAATACAAGGAAGAACAGCCTCGCGAGGGTCTGTTCTTGGCTGGGGCGATGAACTGCTGGGAGGAGTTCAATCACCCTTCTCTCTCTCTGATTCGATCTCCCTTTTCCCTACTACGGTGGCTAGTCCTATTTATAGAGGCCCTGGTCCTCTTCCCAAATATCGAGCGGGAAGGGAGCCAACAATGGCGGGCTAATTTGAAGGGGGACAGCTAGTACCAGCTATCCTGACAAAAGTAGTCTTCGCCTGCACAAAGCTCTAGTGGTGACGCCGTCTTGGGCTCCATGATGACCTCCGTCTTGCAGTCCTCCTGGTCTTGGTCTTGTTGCACCGAAATGGCAACCTTTGCCTGATGCCTCGGTACTCCGCGGCTGCACTTGCCCCCTTTGCACCAAAGGGGAAAGGAGGACACTGCGTGGTTGGCGCCCGCCTGGCGCCTTTGGTCGTCATGGCTTGCGTCACAGGCACCTCGTGAGGTACCCCGCCTTGATCTCTCCGCCTCCTCGTGAGCCAGCCTGATGAGGCCGTGCCTGAGGAAGCTCCGCATCATCCGCCCCGCGAGGCCTAGCGCCTCGCGAGGGTCTTGGGTCTGTGTTGATGGAGATGGGCCGTGCTGGACCCCCCTTTGAGCCACGCCACAGGCCGCAGGCAGGCAAGTCTGGGGACCCCCGTTCCCAGAACGCCGACAGTAGCCCCCGGGCCCAAGGCGTGCCCGGGCTTGGCCGTGCAGGGAGGCGAAAAGGGCAAGAGCGAAGCACCGTGGGCCCTAACAGCCTGCGGTCTTGGGCGCCGCGTGGCAGTTGATTGGACGTGGGCGTCTCCACTTCCCCATGGCGCCTCGGCAACTGCACGGATTGGACAAGTCCCTGCATGCCAAGCGGGTCATGATTACCTGTGATCATGGGGGCCGACGGTTGGCCCTCGCCGGCTATAAGTACGGATCGGCGCGCGCCCTTCCAGTTCATCCCCCCTTGCTTCTCCTTCTTCTTCATGGCCCCGTCGAGGAGGTTCTCGGCCGCAGAGAAAGGGAAGGCTCACCAGGTTGAGCCTGCCTCTCCCCCACCCAAGCGCGGCCGAGGGCGCCCTCGCAAACATCCTGTGGCCACCACGGCAGCTCCTCGCGGCCGTGGAGACGATTTCCAGCATGGTGACGGGCGGACTGCTGCGGCCGGGGGGGCATGCTTCGGTCGCGCGTCCCCCTAGGCCGCGCTTTCGCGCTGCAGAGGTGCTGGCAGAGTTTGTTGTGTGGTCGGCAGAGCCGACTAGCACCCGGCTTCCACTTCCTCGCTTCCTCCTTGGCGAGCTCCCGGCCGGCACCCCGGGCGGCCTCTGGCTCCAGGCTGATGGCTGCTGCAGCCGGGCCTCATGGGCTTCACTGGAGGTCTCCGCAGCCGGGAGCCTGGCCTTGGCCCGCGGTTGGCAGACGTTTGCCCGCGCGCGTGGCCTGAGCCGTAGGTGCACCTTGCACTTCAAGTTTGACGGTGATGCCACCCTCTACGTGAGGGTGTTTGGGGAAGATGGTCGCCGCACAGGGTGCTGCCCCGAGGACGATGACCGTGGCTGGGAACCCAGCTCCGGCGATGATGGAGAGGACAGCGCTCGCGTGACTGGCGGCGCTCAGGGTTCCCCAAGCTTCTCCGGTTCTTCTTGAGGCGACGACTCTTCTAGCGGTGGCCGCGGTCAGCCTCCACACTGTCGTATCTACTTGGGAGGTGGTAGCGTGTCTGCCTGCCGTCGTGCCTCGGTGAAGCGCGAGAGGGAGTCTGCCTGAGCCCCGGAGGCGGCTCGAGTCTTCCCTGCAGGCCGGTGTGAGGCAAGCTGCGCCTGATTTGTTCTTTCTTTTCCTTTTTCCTGCGTAAAAATACAGTAGCGTGAAGCCCCGCGGGGGCGTGTTTGGGTTATTGCTTGTTAATCATCGCTTTGCTGCTGTTATTGTGCCTTCCGGCTACGTGCCCGCGCGTGTATAGTTCCCGGCCCCAGCCGTGGGGGGGGGGGGGCGACCGACCCAGGCCCTGTGTTCGTGTCGCAGTGCCCATGGTGCATGGACTGGAGGGGTGCTCCTGTAATGGACCCGGGTCGCGAAACCTTTGAACGACTAGGACAGGAACACTCGCGAGGGCGCTCGGCTGCCCCCCTCGCGAGGCCTTGCATAAGAGAAATCGAGGCAGGAGAGTGAAAAGTCGAAGAACCACAAGCCAAAGACGGCAACAACTTCAATAAAACTTCGAATGAGAATGAATAATCCAACTGCGGAAAGCAAATGAAAAAGCCGCGTCCGGCACCTAATCTAGTCTTCGACGTCTTCTCACCAGCGCGGAGCTAAGTGTTGCCACTGGCGTGGGAGGGAGCCCTAGGGCCTGAGACCGGCGCTCCTGAGACTCCGGGGCGTGTACAGCCCCAACTCATTATTACGTGAGAGTGTCATGGGCGGCGAGCTTCACAGGCGTTGGCCTTCTTCACAGGCTCCGGGCCTTTCCCAAAACGCGACGGCTTCACAGGCATTCACCTTCTTCACATGCTCTGGTCCTTTTTCCAAAACGCAACATCTTCACAGGCATTCGCCTTCTTCACAGGCTCCGGGCCTTTTCCAAAATGCGACAGCTTCATAGGCATTCGCCTTCTTCACAGGCTCTGGGCCTTTTCCAAAATGCGAAAGCTTCACATGCATTCGCCTTCTTCACAGGCTCTGGGCCTTTTTAGGGGTAGAACCTCCGGAGGTGCTGGATGTTCCATGCGTTCTGGACCGGCACCCCCTCCTGAGTCTCCAAGCGCGCGGAGCCGGGCCTGGAAACATGAGCAACCTTGAACGGGCCCTCCCACATGGGAGAGAGCTTGTGTCCCTCCCTGGAGAGACCCGCCTGATCACGAGGTCTCCTATCTCGAGAGTTCTGGGGCGGATGTTGTGGCAGTGATATCGTCGCAGTGCTTGTTGGTCCCTCGCCGCTCGCAGCGCGGCTTCCCGGCGACGTTCCTCCCCCAGCACGAGGTCCATCCCCCGCATGGCGTCCTGCTGCGCCTTGTCGAACGCCAGGACCCGTGCGGAGCGACGTCTGACCTCGTGAGGGAGGACCGCTTCGGCTCCATAGACCAGGAAGAACGGGGTCTCTCCAGTCGGCTTGGTCGTGGTTGTTCTGATGGACCACAACACGGACTGGAGTTTGTCGTACCAACCTCTGCCGCAGGCCTCCAGCTTCTTCTTGAACGTCCTGGTCTTGAGGCCCCTCAGAACCTCTGTGTTGGCTCGCTCGGCCTGGCCGTTGCTTCGGGGGTGCGCCACTGAAGCGTAGCATATCTGCGTTCCAAGGTTAGCACAGTATATTTTGAAGAGGGTACTGGTGAACTGCGAACCGTTGTCCATGATGATGCGGTTCGGCACCCCGAACCGGCTCACGATGCCCCTGATGAACTTGACCTCGGAACCCGCGGGGATGGTGCGGACGGCCTCTACTTCAGCCCACTTGGTGAACTTGTCCACGGCGACGTAGAGGTAGCGGTAGCCCCTTGGCGCCCGAGGAAACGGGCCCAGGATGTCCAGCCCCCAGACTGCGAATGACCACGAAAGGGGTATAGTCTGCAGGCCTCCTGCCGGCTGATAGATCTGCTTGGCTTGGAACTGGCAGGCCTCACAAACTTTCACTAGTTCGACGGCGTCATTGAGTGCGGTGGGCCATTAAAACCCACTGCGGAACACCTTGCCGACGAGGGTCCGTGATGATGAATGATGTCCACAGTCTCCGTCGTGTATATCTTCCAGCAGTTCCTTTCCTTGCTCCCTGGAGATGCAGCGCAGGGATACATCATTTGGTCGCTTCCAGTAGAGCTCTCCATCCTTGATGTAGTATGCCGTGGCCTGCCGTGCCACATGCTCCGCTTCCTCCTCCTTCTCCGGCAGGGTCCCTTGTGTTAAGTAACTCCGGAGCTAAGTGATCCAACACCCCTCCTGAGGTTCCATCGTTAGGAGCAGGTGTGCTCCTGAGGCTGGGCCACAGGCCGGAGCTCCTGAGGCTAGTGGCTGGGGGAGCTCCTCCCGAGGCTGAGCCGTGTTTGACAATGGCGGCAGGGCTGAGGGCTTGAAGAGCTGCTCCTCGAAAACGCTAGGCTCCCGAGGTAACCGCCTGGACGCCCGTTTGGCGATGTCGTCAGCCTCCTGATTGGTGCCACGGGGCACGTGCTGCAGCTCCAACCCCCAGAACTGCTTCTCCATCCTGCGGACCTCCGCAAGGTAGGCTTCCATGTGCTCATCTTTCGGCTCGTACACCTTGTTGGAGAAATTGACAAGGAGCTATGAATCGCCCTTGATGGTGAGGCGTTTCACCCCCAGGGCAGCTGCGGCCTTCAAGCCCGCTATTAAACCTTCATACTCCGCTATGTTGTTGGAGACCTTTTCACCTTGCTGGAAACAGAGCTGCACACCGTAGTAGAGCTTGTCCTGAGTGGGTGATATAAGCACCACCCCAGCCCCAGCGCCATGCCTGGAGAACGCCCCATCAAAGTACATGATCCAGCCTTCTGGCGCCTCGCTTCCCGGGGAGAGGTACCGATCCTCGTCGGCCTTGAGGCCTGGTGCCGCCGTCCATTCTGCCACAAAATCCGCCAATGCTGCTCCCTTGATGACTCTGGTCATGCTGAATTCGAGCTGAAACGCTTGCAGTTCTATGTTCCACTCAGCGACCCTTCCAGCTGAGTTAGGGCTCCTGAGCACTCTCTCCAGGGGGTATGACAAGACGACCTTGATGGGGTGACCCTGAAAATAGTGCCGCAGCTTGCGCGAGACCACTAGTAGTGCGAGGAAGAGTTTCTGAGGCATGGGGTACCGTGCCCTCGCGTCCCGCAACATCGTGCTGACGAAATATACTGGGTGCTCAACGAGGTTGGGTGCGTCCGTGCTAGTGGCTCCCTTCGGAGACCGTGGCGCTTCCTGAGGCGATGAGGCCTCCTGAGGGTGGCCATCTGGGAGAGGGGACTCTTCCGCCTCCGGTGCACTCCTCTGCGGCGGCTGATCCTCCTCAGCCACGGTGGCAGTTTCTGTGGGCCTTCCTTGTTCCTGTTTTGCCTTGTCCCGGGCTGCTGCTGTGGTTTTGATTCGACGCTCCTCTCTAACCGCCACCAGCGCTGCGCTGGCGGAGTAGGGAGTGGCAGCGAGGTAAAGCACCAGGGGCTCTTGAGGGCGCAGAGCCACCATGACCGGTGGGCTGGTCAGGTATCTCTTGAGATCCTGGAATGCCTTGTCGGCCTCTTCAGTCCACTCAAAGGGCCCCTTTTTCTTCATTAGCTGGAAGAAAGGCAGCGCTCGCTCCCCCAACTTGGAGATGAAGCGCCCTAGCGCGGTCACATGCCCAGTGAGCTTCTGCATTTCTCTGAGGGTCTTTGGCGGGCTCATGTCCTCCACCGCCTTGACCTTTTCCGGGTTAGCCTCGATGCCTCGGTGGGACACAAGGAAACCCAAGAGCTTGCCCGAGGGGACTCCGAACACACACTTCTCTGGGTTGAGCCGCAGGTTCACTGTGTTGAGGCTCGCGAAAGTTTCCTCCAGGTCTTGTATCAGGGTCCTGGCCTCCCGAGACTTTACCACAATGTCATCGACGTAAGCTTCAACATTCTTCCCGAGCTGCGGGCCCAAGGTGATGTGCATCAGCCGCTGAAAGGTCGCCCATGCATTACGCAGCTCGAATGGCATGCATGCGTAGCAGTACACCCCACACGGGGTTACGAAGGCTGTCTTTTTGACGTCTTCTACCGCCATCTTGATCTGGTGATACCCAGAGAAGGCATCCAAGAAGCATAGCAGGTCACATTCCGCAGTGGAATCGACGATCTGGTCGATGCGGGGGAGCGGGAACGGGTCTTGCGGGCATGCCTTGTTGAGGTTGGTGAAGTCGACACACATGCGCTCCTTCCCTCCCTTCTTTGGCACAATGACAGGGTTGGCCAACCAATCCAGGTATCGGACCTCGCGAATGACCCCAGCGGCTTCTAGTTTGCGGGTCTCTTGGACGATGAAGGCCTGCTTTTTTTATGGGCTGCCGCCTTGCCTTCTGCTTCACAGGGTGCACGTTGGGGCACATGTTGAGGTGATGCTCGATTACACTCCTAGGGATCCCCGCCAACTAGTCAGGCTCCCAAGCGAATATCTTATTGTTGGCGCGCAGGAAACCGACTAGGGCCTCCTCCTACTCGGGTTCGAGGTTGGCGCCTATGGTGAAAGTGGCGTTGGTGGACCCGTCCTCATCGACGGGTATCTGCTTGGTTTCTGGCTTGTCTTGGGTGAACAATAGTTTCTTCTTGGCGGGTGCAGCCCCCTTGGGCTCGGGGGTCTCCGAGTCGGCGGGCTGTGCCGACGCCGCCGTCTTGAAGGCAAGCTTGAGCACCCGCAACGCGTCTCCGGTGTCCCCGTGCATAGTGAGGACACCGCTGCTCCCGGGCATCTTCATGAGGTTGTACGCCGAGTGCGTCGCGGCCATGAACTGGGCCAACGCTGGGTAGCCGAGGATGGCGTTATAGGGGAGGCCGATGGGGGCGATGACGAAGTCGACCAGCTTCGTGCGAAAGTTGTTGTAGGTGCCGAAGGTTACTGGGAGCCGGATCTGTCCCAAGGAGCTGGATGATCCGCCCCCAATGCCTGAGAAGGGCTGGCTGGTTTGCAGCCGTTCCAGGGGTATGCAGAGGAGGTTGAAGGCCTCGGCGGAGAGCACGCTGAGGCCCGCACCACCATTGATGAGAGTTCTGGTGACGGCCACCTGGCAGATGGTGGGGGTGCACAGCATGGAGAACACACCCGAGCAGGCCGAGTTGAAGGGGTGGTCCTCCGAGCTAAAGGTCAGGCCGGCCTCGGGCGCCACCCGGTCCGGGAGAGCCCCCTGCCACGCGGAAGCGGCGCTGCCCCGGCGGATGAACGGCTTGACGTGGTGACTTGTAGGCGGCGCCTGCAAGCCGCCCAGGAGGGCCGCGACGACCGGGGGTGTTGGTGTAGCGTGGTGGGCGGGGAAGAGGCTGCGGGGCTCTTCCCAAGAGGCCACGGAGGCTGCCGGCGGGTGGAGCAGCCACGCGCGCGGAGCGCCGGTGAGGGCCATGGGGAGCCAGTTGGCCATGACCCTATCGTCATCTCCAGCTTCGAGGATGGCCTCCTCGTATGCCACCAAGAAGGCCAGCGGATCGGTCGCGCCGCTGTGGCGCGGCGGCATCGTTGGCTTGAACTTGTCCGGCCACTGTACCCGTTGCAGGGCTAGGACCAGGGCTCGGAGCCCCCTGGGCCCCGTGCTGGCGCCGGCGGCCGGAGGGGGCGATGCGCTACTCATCGCGAGGCAGGTCGTGGCGGTGGCGGACGGGAAAACTCCGGTGCACCCCTACCTGGCGCGCCAAATGTCGGATTTCGGGTTCCGGCAGACCCTTGAGGTTCGAACACTGGGGTGCGCGCGGAGATTTCGCCTCCTACCTACCTGCACCCCTCCGCCTCGCTAAGATTTAAGCTATGGAAAGAACAACACAAGAGACACAGGGTTTATACTGGTTCAGGCCACCGTTGTGGTGTAATACCCTACTCCAGTGTGTGGTGTGTGGATTGCCTCTTGGGCTGATG
The DNA here is from genome assembly GCA_034509565.1 of Triticum monococcum. Lineage (NCBI taxonomy): Eukaryota > Viridiplantae > Streptophyta > Magnoliopsida > Poales > Poaceae > Triticum > Triticum monococcum. The sequence goes on from CM067843.1 coordinate 75,527,386, forward strand.
ATGATGAACAATACAAGGAAGAACAGCCTCACGAGGGTCTGTTCTTGGCTGGGGCGATGAACTGCTAGGAGGAGTTCAATCAGCCTTCTCTCTCTCTGATTCGATCTCCCTTTTCCCTACTATGGTGGCTAGTCCTATTTATAGAGGCCCTGGTCCTCTTCCCAAATATCGAGCGGGAAGGGAGCCAACAATGGCGGGCTAATTTGAAGGGGGACAACTAGTACCAGCTATCCTCACAAAAGTAGTCTTCGCCTGCACAAAGCTCTGGTGGTGACGCCGTCTTGGGCTCCATGATGACCTCCGTCTTGCAGTCCTCTTGGTCTTGGTCTTGTTGCACCGAAATGGCAACCTTTGCCTGATGCCTCGGTACTCCACGGCTGCGCTTGCCCCCTTTGCACCAAAGGGGAAAGGAGGACATTGCGCGGCTGGCGCCCGCCTGGCGCCATTGGTCGTCATGGCTTGCGTCACGGGCACCTCGTGAGGTACCCCGCCTTCATCTCTCCGCCTCCTCGCGAGCCAGCCTTATGAGGCCGTGCCTGAGGAAGCTCCGCGTTGTTCGCCCCGCGAGGCCTGGCCCCTCGTGAGGGTCTTGGGTCTGTGTTGATGGAGATGGGCCATGCTGAACCCCCCTTTGAGCCACGCTGCAGGCCACAGGCAGGCAAGTCTGGGGACCCCCGTTCCCAGAACGCCGACAACTTCATCACATGACATATACATGGTGAATACACCCAAAGAAGGCAATGGCGAAGAGACAGCGGAGGATGGCCCCTCCAAGAAGCAACCCAAGCGCCGACGTCAGCGACGCCGCTCTCAGTCCCGCCATAGCAAAAACAACGATAATAGCGCAAGAGAAAATAATACTCCAGTCGACTCCAGAGGAAACGATGACCACATTGCCCCGACGGCAGAGCACGATGAAGCTGCAAATGGCGAACATAGAACAGATTCGACGTCCGAACACGGCGACGCCGAGGATAACCCTCATCAAACCCCATTCGGGGAGGAAAACAGTCCGGACAAAGATGCACACATCATCCCGGAAACGCACTTGGAGCAAGAGAACCTCCGCATAAGGCTGGTTGCCACAGCAAGGAGTCTGAAGAAGCAGAAGCAAAGGCTTAAGGCCACACAAAACACACTCAACAGCAGGTGGCACAAAGTGCTCGACAGCGAAGCAAAGTATGGTGGAAGTTACCACACAAAGAGCTATCCAAAGCGCAAGCCATTACCTGAATTCGACGACGAGGCCCTAGAGCCCACACAGCCAAATAATGAAACGGCCAACCGGCCGAATCCACCACCTTGTGACCGCGATAGAGCGGCTCACAAAGTCGCACATAAGTCAACACACGATCTACATGAGGACTTGTGCCAAAAATCCGGTATGACCAGATCCATCTATGGATCTAGGAAGCGCGCTCCGGCACAAAATCAAAACCGAATATTACAACCATATGAACGCCATGGTATGACCAAGTACAGGGGGTGCCGCACACCCCCTATTTTCACCGATGAGGTGCTGGACCACGAATTCCCAGAAGGATTCAAACCAGTGAACATAGAAGCGTACGACAGGACCATAGACCCTGGGGTCTGGATTGAGGACTTTATCCTCCATATCCATATGGCTCGAGGAGACGATCTCCATGCCATTAAATACTTGCCCCTCAAGCTTAAAGGACCAGCTCGAAACTGGCTGAAAAGCCTCCCCAAAAACTCAATTGGAAGTTGGGAGGAGCTCGAGGACATTTTTCGGGCTAATTTTCAAGGGACCTACGTCCGACTTCCGGATGCAGACGATTTAAGTCATATAATTCAACAGTCCAGAGAGTCTGCCCGAAAGCTTTGGAACAGGTTTCTCACCAAAAAGAACCAAATCGTCGACTGTCCGGACGCCGAAGCCTTAGCAGCTTTCAAACACAGCGTCCGAAACGAATGGCTCGCCAGACACCTCGGCCAAGAAAAAACGAGAACAATGGCAGCTCTAACAAGTCTCATGGCCCGCTTTTGCGCGAGCGAAGACAGCTGGTTAGCCCGCAGTAGCACCAGCGACCCAAGCACATCCGAAGTCAGGGATGGCAATGGAAAACCACGACGTAATAAAAGCAAGCGTCGAAATAAAGAAGATAGCCCATATAATACGGTGGTAAACGCCGGATTCAGGGGCTCTCGATCAGGTTAGCGGAAAAAGTCTTTCAAAGGCAGCAGAGATGGACGATCTGGCCTAAACAAGGTTCTTGACAAACTATGTCAGATTTATGGCACGCCAGATAAACCTGCAAATCACACCCACAGAGAATGCTGGGTCTTCAAGTAGGCTAAAACGCCGAACACAAGGGGGGGGGGGGAGACACCAAGCGAAGACGAGGATGAGCCTCGCCAGCAAAGCACTGGAGGACACAAAAAATTCCCACCAGAGGTTAAAATAGTCAACATGATCCATGTGACGAAAAGGAGAAGCAAGCATGCACTCCGAGACACACGCGCCATAGAGCCCGTCACCCCTAGGTTCAACCCCTGGTTGGCCTGCCCGATCACTTTTGATCGCGGGGATCATGCGACAAGCATCCGGCATGAAGGATTGCTTGCCTTGGTGTTAGACCCAATAATAAACGGATTCCACCCCACTTGAGTACTTATGGATGGAGGTGCAGTTTAAATCTGCTTTACTAGGATATAGTGCGCAAGATGGGCATCGATCAGTCAGCGATCAAGCACACTAAGGCCACTTTTAGAGACATCATACCAGATATGGAGGTTAGCTGTACAGGCTCCATTTCCCTCGAGGTAATCTCCGGGTCACGAGAAAATTACCGTACCGAAGAGTTAATGTTCGAAATCGCCCCTTCCCGCAGTGACTATCAAGCACTGCTCAGGCGAACCGCGTTCGCTTGATTCAACACGGTACCACATTGTGCCTACCGTAAGCTCACAATGCTCGGTCTACGCACCGTCATCATGGTTCATGGCAAGGCCAAATTTTCCTTCGGCACCAACACATACATCACTGCCTTAGGAGCAGGAACACCAAGCAGCACCTTGCATCCAAACCTTGAGTCGACACCAAGGCTCCCAGACACCGTCAAGGGGCTCCAAACTGCTTTGCGGAAGGATACTCCGGCTCGTCCAGGGCTCAATTAAACACTCCGGCAAAGGCCACGACAGGCCGAACTCAGCGGCTCAACCGCCCTCCGGCAAGCAAACATTTCCTATATTTCCTTCGCAGGTTCACCTTCGCACCGACCAGGACGGACTCCACAGAGGCAGCTCGAATGCGTCTGGGGACCCTTAGACATTCCCCGCAGCAACCATCCGACTACAATACGGATCCGCACTCAACCTCTTCCCCCTGGTCATAGCAGGTTCTGCTATCACAACTCCTTTTTTATCACATTACTTGTACCCATACGCATAGACGTATTATTCGAATACAACATGTGGATTTATATGATGTTTTACCGCTGATTATTTCTCATTGAAATCATTTCGTCAAATGGCATCCGCACACAACGATATGCCTTAAATATGCCAGGGGCTTCGTTTTCCCGGTAGCACGGCAATACAAGTCCGAACACCTTCATGGAAGTTCGGCACCCAAAACTTATAGCATTATATGCATCAGCTCCGAATCATGTCTTGGGTCAATAGTTGGGTTTGCCCGGCTCCTATGTTTTGGTACCTTACATTTCGCTATATCGGCTAAGGTAGCACTGGCAGAACTACTGCGATTGTGTCCCGGTTCTTCCGGACGAGCACCTCAGTAGAGAAAGCCGAAAACTGACTGTCATGATACGGCGAGAGCTGGTCAGCTGTTCGAGCGGTCGCAAAATCTTTAAGGATTACTCCCGCATAATGCCATAACCAATGCAGCGTGCAATGGATCGACTTTTTTCTTCGATCAGGCGCTTATAGAGCCCCTAGTACGGTCTTCCGAACACAAGGGGCTGCGTCGACCATACTAATGCTCCTCTGGCCAAGTGAGAGTGATAAAGCCCTATAGTCCGATTGCCTAGTTCGTTGTGATGAGCACCTCCCTTGGAGGACCCAAATCTGGGATAAAGAGTGCTCAGGTTTATCCCGAACACTCCCGTACTCCTTACGTGGGGGCAGAAGCCGACGACTGGCCAACTCTCAGCCTCAATATACAAACAGCCGCACAAGAGGGTAAAATTTTATATAACAAGCGACATATCAAATGACCTTGTTTAAACATTACAAAGGACAACATGATCCGCATTTAGGGAAATATAATGTCCTTGGTACATAGCTCCGCCGCAAGGTAGGATCCTTTCAGGACACTCTTATAATATGATTCGGGCTTGCGGTGCTCCTTCCCCTCCGGCGGTCCTTCGGTCACCAACTTTTCGGCATCCATCTTCCCCAGTGCACCTTTGCAAGGGCGAAGGCCATTCGGGCTCCTTCTATACAGACCGACCGCTTGATGACGTCAAGTCGAGGGCAAGCGCTTATAAGCCGCCTTACGAGCCCGAAGTAGCTGCTTGGAATCGGTTCGGCAGGCCATAGCCGGATAACCACATCTTTCATGGCTAGTTCTGCCGCCTTATGCAATTCGATCAGCTGTTTCAGTTGATTGGCAAAAGGCACCGGATAATTCGGTGCCAAATACTGAGACCAAAAAAGCTTGTCGGCGGTGTCCTTCCTTCGGCTCGGTAGAAGTGAGCGGCATCTGATATACTGTGTGGCAGCTCGGCAAATACACCTGAGAAGTCCAGATTCGCAATGAGAAACATAGTTTTCCCTTCAAATATTTTCTGTACATGGGAAAAACTTACCTGCCGCGATCTTCCTCGCCTCTTGGATCCCCTACAGCGCACTTTGGGTTTCCCCCTGGGCATCGCTCACGGCTTGGCGCGCCTCGGTGAGTTCGGACTCTTTCTCCATTAAACTCTGCTCCAAGGCCTCGCATTTACTTACGGCCTCTTGCAGCTCCTGCCCAGCTTTAATAACTCTGGCTTCGTGTTTCTCACGAAGAGTCCCGCTCCATGGCCGCCTTTTTCTCGGCCTCGGCAACGACCCTTTTGAGGGCCTCGACTTCGGTCATAACTCCTAGCACAAATTATGCGACCTATTTCATACTGAACATTTATCTCGCAATAAATGCACATAATACTGGTGCATACCTTATTTATCCCTCAACTGCATTTGCAATCGGTCAATTTCTTCTTTGGCCCGCTCCAGACTTTGATTCAGTCCGGCGATCTCCGCAGTATGAGAGGCAGCAGCGGCTACAGGTATGTGCTTGAAACAGGAGAGAAATCAATGCCATTTAGTTAGTCTTCCTGAGATCATGAATTCGATCCCCTGTCCGGTTCTTTCTTTCACCGAATAGTGTATCAGGGGCTACTATCTATACTATGACACTCTTCGATAACTCATATAACATACCTCAAAGCCTTTTATAAGACTGATACAGTATTCGTTCAGTCCATTCTCGGTCGACTGAATTTTCTCAATCACCACGCCCATCAGGGCATGGTGTTCATCAATGATGGAGGCATTTCGTAGCACCACCAACAAAGCATCCGACACTTCTGGATGGACAGAGGTTGCCGGCGGAATCTTTTTCCCCACGTCTCCGGCCCCTGCGGTTCGACCTCCAGGCGCCGCCTTCACGGTTTTTTCCTTTTCTCCTTGGCCGGGGTCCTTTCAGGATGAGGCCTCAGTGTTTGGCACCTGTTTGGAGGAAGGGTCCTTCGGGGGCGTCCCGCGCTCCACAGCGTTTGAGCTCAGCAAGTCCTCCGATGAGGATTGGTCAGTACGGGACCTCACCGGACTACAAGAAATATACGGCTTAGGTTAAAATACTAAGCCACGATGATTCCGAACGCTTAAACGTATTTGGATACTCATGAGCTCACCAGAAGCTGGGCCTTGGGATCCCATGACGTGCCGCTGTCAGCGGTAGTAGGAGACTCCTCTTGATGAGTAATCTTTCCTCTTTTGGGTAGTTCGGCCTCCAAGGATGTGGAGGCCGTGCTCTTCCCTCCGCATGGGATTCATCTCCCTCCTCCTTTTCGTCCTCTTCGAAGGCGGAAGGGGCATCAGAGCCTTTGGGTATTGTGCCTGAAGTACCGCAACGACGAAGGCCGCCCCAGGTATTTTTAGACCCCTTCTCGGCCGTCTTCTTCGGCACCTTGTAAGGCACCGGGACCAGCATCTTTGTTAGAAGTGGGATGGTCGGGTCTTCGGGCAGCGGGGCCGGACAATGGATCCGCTCTTCCTTCTTCGTCCAGCTCTGGGAAAGTTGAATAAACACGCGTCAAGCGCGTCCATTGGGTCATGCGGATGGAAAAGTATGATAAACTCACCGAACTTGCAGGGTAGGACAGTTTGTACCCGCGGTCTTCGGTGGAGTCCGGCCACAATTTGTTAGACTTAAAAAGCACCTTCCAAATGTCCTCGTGCAATGAGCCGAAGAGCCTTCACAAGGTCTGGTGCCAGGCCAGATCAAACTCCCATAGATTGCGAGTCCGGTGTTGACAAGGCAGTATCCGGTGGACTAACATCACCTGGACCACGTCAACGACTTCAATGTTCTTATCTCGCATATCTTTAATGCGCGTATGGAGCACTGATAGTTCGTCGAACAAGAACCAATCCAGTCCTTTCTTGACCCAGGACGTAAGCCGCAGAGGAGCGCCAGATCGAAATTCGGGAGAAGCGGCCCGCTCCTTGACGCTCGGCTCAGTGGTGTAAAACCACTATTGTTGCCACTTCTTGACAGAATCATTGAAGGTTCCTGTTGGCCATATGACGTTGGGCATCTTGCTCACCATAGTGCCCCCACACTCGGCGTGCTCGCTGCCTACCACCTTAGGCTTCACATTAAAGACCTTCAGCCATAAACCGAAGTGTGGCAAAACGCGGAAAAAGCCTCGCACACCACAATAAATGTCGAGATGTTGAGGAAGGAATTAGGGGACAGATCGTGAAGATCGACCCGATAATAGTACATGATACCGCGAACGAATGGGTGGAGGGGAAATCCCAGCCCGCGGACAAAGTGAGGGAGGAATACAACCCTCTCGTGGGGTTCCGGAGTGGGGACGATCTGTCCCGCCGTCGGGAGACTGTGGCCGATTTTCTTGGCCAAATACCCGGCCTCCCGAAGCTTTTTGATATCCTTCTCTCGGACGGTAGAGGCCATCTATTTGCCTCCTGCTCTGGATCCAGACATCTTTGGAAGACCTCTTGCGGGTAGAGGAGGTAAACGCTCGTGCGTTGGAGCCTGAGCAGAATGGAATGGGTTGGGAAGAAGGTATGGGTGAAGAGGGTGAATTCTTGTCCCTTTATAAGGGTGGAAGAGGCGATGTGCCTCCCCCATCGCTTGGTAGAACCTCTTATTCCCCAAGCATCGTACGTAATGGTGCGGTTGGGTTACCCGCGTCCGTATTGATGAGAATCCCGTAATAAGAGGGACATGATATCTGCTTTGACAAGACGTGTCGAGAAAACCGCCCCATGTCATGTGCTGTGCTGGTTGAGAAAAACGGTTCGAATAATGACCGAGCCATGACATAACGTCATGTTGTCAGAACGCGTCAGCAGATTATATTTGTGCAAATATTATTCTCTCTACGGTAGTATGTGGAACTTGTTTTGCAGAGCCGCACAATATTCTAGTGTTCAAAATCTTCTATGGAGTATTCAGAGGAGGAACCCACCTTGCAATGCCGAAGATAATATTGCGCGCCGGACTTATCTTCATTGAAGCCTGGTTCAGGGCCTACTGAGGAGTCCTGGATTAGGGGGTCTCCGGACAGCCGAACTATATCCTTTGGCCAGACTATTGGACTATGAAGATACAAGATTGAAGACTTCGTCCCGTGTCCGGATGGGACTCTCCTTGGCGTGGAAGGCAAGCTAGGCAATACGGATATGAAGATCTCCTCCCTTGTAACTGACTCTGTGTAACCCTAGCCCCCTCCGGTGTCTATATAAACCGGAGGGTTTAGTCCATAGGACAACATACAATCATACCATAGGCTAGATTCACTACAAAAAAATACACTTCCGTGATGATACATGTTTGTCATAGTAGGTCGCTTTTTTTGTCATGCATGTATATCCATGACAAATTTATGACAGAATCAAGATAGTCATGCATGTGCTGTCGTAGAAGTGTTCCATGGCATTACCAAAATTATCATCACATAAGTGTCCACTTCCATGATGATACATCGCGCGTCACAGAAGTGCTTTCGTCAAGGGTGACCGACACGTGGCATCCACCGTAACGGAACGCCGTTAAGCTATCGGGTCGGGTTTTGGATCCGATAACTCGTTAACAGCCCCGACCAATGGGGATTTTCCACGTGTAAAGTCATCATTGGCTAGAGGAAACATGTGTCGGCTCATCGTCGGGACAGATGTCATCCACTCACTGGACAGAATGCGCCTATGATACGTCGACACATGGCACGACCCAACAAGTTTAAATGGGCCGGCCCAACTAAAGGCCCACAAGATTTTGCGGACCATAATGGGCCGGCCGAGCTAAAGGTCCACGAGATTTTGCGAACCATAATGGGCTGGCCCAGCTAAAGGCCCACAAGATTTCAGGGCCATAAAAGGCCGGCCCAGGTAAAGGCCCACAAGATTTTCGTGTGCCATAATAGGCCGACCCAGGTAAAGGCCCACAAAATTCTTGCGGTTCATAATGGGACAGCCCAGCTAAAGGCCCACGAGATTTCGTCGACATTAATGGGCCGGCTCAGCTATAGGCCCACAAGATTTTGAGGACCCAAGTAGGCCGACCCGTTAACTGGCTGCCATGTTTTCGGCCAAATGTCGGCCCATATTTGATCCGGTCTATTAATGGCCTGCCACGCTCTAGGCCTAATAGTGGCCCATATGAGATCCGGCCCGTTAAAAGCCTACCACGTTCTGGGCCAAATTACGGCCCAGATCAGGTCGGGCCCTTTAAGAGGTTTTGGGCCTAATTATGGCCCATATCAGATTCGGCTCGTCAACTAGACACTATGCTTTTGGGCCCACTTGCTAAAGGCCCACTTAGTAATTCAGCCTGATATTAGTTTTGGCCTGTTAAGGGCCCGTTTAACATTTCGACCCTATATTAATTTCAACCTGTTAAAAGCCCGTCATATAGTTGGGCCTAACTACGGCCCGGTTTGCATCCGGCCTGCTCGCAGCCGATATTTGATTGGGCCAAATAAGGACCGAAACAATTTTTTGGCCTGTTAAAAGCCCGTGATTTGATTCGCACAATCATGGGCCGGGGTTCATTTCAGGCTGCTACCGGCCCGTGAGCTGATCGGCACGTTTCAGGCCCAACCTACATCGTGATTGCATGACGGCCCGATTATGTACCGTAATTTACGGTTTGGCCGGTTTACTGCTAAGACATGATATATACAGTAAAATTACTGCAGCATCATGAATAAGAAAAAACCTATACTATACAATAAAGAAATTACGGCATATTACATCCACTGGGCATCAAAGTTCGCCACTATGATAATAAAGCACAAGCAGACAACATATTACATACACTGGGCATCAAAGATCGCTACCAGTGCAAATAAACACGCCAACAAAATAATATACAAAGCCGACAGCACTTCAATAGAGTTCAAGAAAGGTTAGCCCTGCTGGGGAGCTGCAGCGCAAGCAGCTGAGCAAGATGATGGGATTGCGCTTGTTCAACACTTATATCTTCCTCACTCTGAAAGATAAACAAGTAGACAGATGACAGGTTTTGCACATAAAAGTATTAGTGCTGACAATTCATCACATTTCTTACTGACGAATAAAGTGACACAGTTTAAATTTGCATTAACACAATATGGTATTGTTCAGGTCAAGACATGGCAGGAAATGACATTGTGAAGGAGTTGGCAGCTTCACGACACCACTGGATTACTGATCAAGAACTCATAAGTATCAATGGTTAGTGTGTTGTCAATTTATACCATTTCAGATTGGCAAATAAAGAGATGATTTAAATAATAGTAGAATGATATGACATTGTTCATAGTTAAGACATTGCAGAATATGACATTGTGCTGTGGTGGGTAGGTTCACCACACCACTAGATTACGGATGAAGAACAGAAGCATACATGCAGTGCAAAAGAAGATCACATGCTGTGTATTGTTTATATTACATGGTGTGAAGAAGGAAGTTGGTTGTACAACTGAAAACTTAAATTGAGAAAGGACAAACTTTTGTTTATGAACTACATAATAAACTTTAAACAAGCAATTTGATGCAAACACTGAAAATAAACAGCTGTTGTAGTCATGCCTAACCAAATATATACAACAAAGTTTGAAGGCTTGAGATGGACACACTTACATTATTGGTGAAGACAGACTCTATAAAGGCCTTGTCCATGTTGATGGGGGGGGGGGAATTCAAGAAGTTTACCACATAATTTTCTTCAAAAGCATTGCCTTTATTCTACATTTTGTTAAGAGTAAATATAGATGTGATAATATACGAAAAAATGGAGAATATTGAAGATAAGATGAAGAGTGATGCTACATAACGAAGTAGCTATAAATGTAAGTGCAGCGATACAGGCAAAAGGTATAGCCAAGAGCAATGCACAGCTAAACTTCTTGAGTACCAACCTTATGGTAAGAGTAAATACAGATCTGATGTGTAGAAAATGGAGGGCAAAGGAAAATAAGCTGAAGAGTGATGGTACATGAACAACTACCTGTCATTATAAGTACACTGATAAAGCACAGCATGTACTTACAAGAACAATGCAGAACTAAAAAAACATTGGCATTGGATATATTCTACACTAATGTAACCATTCATACAGATCAGATAATTTGGAGCGAACAATTGATAAGCAAGCTATCATGCATACTGCTATCACATAATGAACCAGGTATGTATGCAAGTACAGTGATACATGACAACAGGTACTAACAAGAGCAAAGCAGCGGGCAGCATATTTGCGATATCGTGCCGTTCTTGTCAAACCGGAATTCTTCTTCGAGCAGATTTCCTGTAAAAAAGATCCGTAAGGCACATGCGGAAAAGTAGAAGTTCAAATTGTCATGTGATTTCATAGACAGTACATCATCCTAGGAACGAGACCAGTGCATAAAAAGGTTTTTCCATTCAATGTCTTCTAAATTTAGCACAGGAGACTTCATCGGAAATTCGTTTATAGACTTGCCATCAAAGTGTGATTTCCTCAGGTAACACCGATACTGGTGCAATGCTTCCTTGAAAAGCACAAGCAAGCTTCGCTCGTCATGACTATCTAGATTGACCCTTGCCTAGTTACAACAATGTAATGTAAATCATTCATGTGTTCAATCAGCAGAAAATAGGAAAATAATAACCATGAATAATAGCACTTACACGTAAGTTGGACAGGAAGATGTGAAAATGGTGTTTGTCTTCACAATAATCTTCCCATGATGGGAATATATGCATGTAGTCCCTAACAACATTGAAATCATTGTCTTTTAAACTGGGAATAAATGGAATGGGGTTCCAATCCGCAGGAATTGGCCGTCTCTGCAGTTGGGATAGGTCTTCGGCCAGTGGACTTGATGTACTTTTTGCTGGAGTGGGATTTTTCTATGGTACAGCTAGTGCTATGGCAAATGAAATCGGTATACCTTTTGCTGGAGTGCAGGTCCTGTGTGGTGGGGCTAGTGGTGTGGCCAGTGAAGTATGGGTACAGTCTGCTGGAGTCGGTCCTACATTTTGTCACACTGGTTGTACAACCAATATAAGTGGGTGATGTCTGATTTCTCTGGCACCACCACGTTTTTCAAGGACTTTGCTGGTGCTCCTTCAGGTTCGGCAATCACCCTCTTCCTTTTTGATGTCTGATGCATAAGAACAGCATTTGAGTGGAAAAACATGGTATGATGGCAGATGGAATATGTATTGATAATGGATGGGCATGGCATCTCGACATATATGATGAGTAAACTAAGAAGATGGCGGTGCAACAAAGTAGAAGAAATGCAAGACAACATATGCAAGATACCCGCAATCAATAAAACATTGCCAAATTAGAACAAACACCTTGATGGGTGAACGGGATAGGCCATCTGCCTTTGATTCCTCGAGGTTAGAATAGTCATTAGGATCATATTCTGAACAAGAAGCAACAGGTGGGGAGCGTATGAGTTTCATTGCATCCAGAATGGCACTCAATGCCTTGGTGCCAATTTTGTAAGTCATTGCAGTGTTTAGCTTCAAGAGTGGACTGCTACTAGTGCGACACAAAGCAGCTACACAGATCATAGTGTAGATATAACAGGAAACCTTAAGCATCTGAGTAAAATCAGCAAAGTGGAACTTGTTGGAATATATGTGCTAGTATTGCCGGTACGGCTAGAAAGGCTTCGGATACCAGCTCTCTTCAAGTGAAGGTGCGGTACTGTTAATATCAATGTAACTCTCAAAGGCGACACAACTCCCCGCATTTCCTTGCTATTCTTATAGGATTCAAGTGGGCAGGCCACTACAAATCCTATTCCTATGTTTACAAGATCCTACGAATCAAAGAGGCTCAAAGTGTCCATCACAACCGACCGTATAGACCTCTACGCTGCAAATTTCCCTGCTCATCTTCAGTACAAGGAATATACTGTACTACTATCATACTCCCTCCGTTCGAAAATATATGTCTTGGTAGAGATTTCCATTATGGATCACATACAGATGTATCCAGGTACATTTTAGAGTGTAGATTCACTCATTTTGCTCCATATGTAGTCCATGGTGGAATCTATACAAAGACTTGTATTTAGGAACGGAGAGAGTACATATTAAAGAAGAATGGAAGAGGAACATGGTAAAGAAGAGCAAGCAGATTTTGGATAATGAATGTTGGTTGCGCAGTGCCCACACATGATGAACCAGAGCGCATTAAGAATGCAACTCCTAGCTGTCTCTCGACCATTTCAGGCGGTTGGATGAAGATCCTATGTCTCCTAACCCTTCTTCTTCCTCGTCTCTGATTCTTCCCATACAGAACACCGCACGGGCCGCCGGCCGGACCACCGCCCCCCACCGCCCGTGTTCCTCCGCCACCCCCACCCCCACCCGCGTCGAGTTTTCTTCGTTCGACGAGGCCCCACAACCACCCGAGCCCCTTCGATCGCACCGGCGAACTCCGGCGAGCTCTGAAAAATCGACTGACGCAATTTTGAAATTTAGTCTACTGTGATTTAACTAGTGTGGAATATAAAAGGGGAAAACCATAAGAATTGTGAGTATGGTGTTGAGCGTGCCATGGCGGATCTGAAGGTGCAAACCGGACAAAGGCAACTTCGCAACCAAGACAAGAAATCAGAGTAAAGCAGTGCGATCTATTTTCTTGCTGCGATAAATAAGTTGAGCAGATACGAAAGAGTACCGCCTTTGGTGCGGTGCCGTGTACGCATCTGCTGAGAATTTGACGATGATGCGGTAGTGATGGCTGTCGGCGGCGTGGAAGCAGATCTAGGAGGGTAGATGGTGGCGGCGGGGCGCGGTGGACGAGACGGTCGTAGGAGCGGAGCCGGCAAGGTGGACGACGGCGGGGATGAAGCGAGAGGACAGGATGCAAGGATCCCGGTCCAAAGCCGTGGATGAGAGAGGTCAATCTCTTGTAATGGACGGCATCGTCGGGGTATCAGCTCCGGTATGGTGGAGGAGGACGGCGGTGGATGGGGTGGCGGACGGCGGCGGACGGAAGAGGAGGGTGGGGTGGAGACGGTGTTTTGGCGCCCACGGAGTACGAATGGGGAAAAGGGAGGTAGAGAGGAAGGGGGGAACCATGTATTCACCGCGCGCTTGTCTCAAATGCGAGGAAATTTACAAACTTAGCCCCCGTTTCAAATTTCTACTACATCACAGCAACACTAGTCGGTTGGGGATAGGACGGTAATCTCGCATACACCGAATATTTGCCGACGAGAGTTTGTTTTTGGCGCCCACCGTGTATGAATATGAATCAGGGAGGGAGTTGATTTCGACCGAGGACACACTGTGTTTTGGTGCCCACCGTGTATGAATCCGGGTGAGAGGCGGTTACGTCACGTTTGGGTGAAATTACAAACCTACCCCTATCGAAACCTATAGAAATCTAGCATATAGGCTTTGCGTGGCAGGGATAGGCAGTAGTGATTTCCATCTCGCAGATTTTGGTTTCGTGCGGTTACTGGGACTTTCCCCGCTTTGTTCAAATTTTGCAGAGTGCACGTTTACCGTGCCAACTCAATTGGAATCCCATTTGTATTCAATTTTTTTTCGGGCGGGATCCATTTTCAATTGGAATTACATTCTATATACATCATTTTTTATATATATACTTTCAAAAGCACAACACCATTTATACATAAATATGGTTTACAAATGGCATGATCTCAGATTCATAAGGTTGTATCTATCAATTTGGATTTTCAAATATTTGAAACCACTTTATGTTGAAATCCAATGTATGCATTCCTCGCTAACTGTCTCCAATTAATGTGTGTTTCATGCGGGTTTTTTTACTTCTCAAACATGTATAATGTGTTTCACACACGCAACATATCGTGTAATCCCGTTTAGACATTAATTGCATATAAACCATGCATTGTTTGTAATTGAAGAATCTATGGATCACCAATATTGATAAACTATATAACATTACACGTGTGCCCAAATTCAAACGAATATGCATGTTTGATACACCAATTTGCGTTATGATATTATCGATGTCGTGATCTCCAATTTAAATATTTGAATCCCCTTTAATCCAGATATTCGTCTCATATAGCTATTACTCATGCTTATATAGGACTATCTCTCTGGACCTATACGCGTTCATCGTCTCTCAAGTATCTCTCGTGCTACCTGTATGTCGACAATGATCTTTTATCTTTATAACACACTGATGGTACTCTCTCCCTCGAGCTTCATCACTCTATCTCTCTCTAAGTATATCTCGCTCCCTGCTATGTGTCTCTAACTATGATTCTCCATGTGGAATCTCTTTCTCTCACACAAACACAAAACTTTGTCTCACGGGGTCTCATTTCTCTCTAATATTCCCATGTGTGCCACTCACACACCCCTCATACAGAGATGTCTTTCGCTCCTTAGATATGAGAACCTACGACTCTTCCTCTTCAATATCTATTTCTCACACACAAACACAAACTCTGTCTCCCAGGGTATCATATTTCTCCATTGTTCTTTCGTATGTCGCTCACACACACCCTCTCTCCCTAGAGATATCTTGCGTTCCCTCGTATGTCTCTCTAGCTATCACTCTCGTTGTGAGATATCTTTCTCTCTCACAGACACAAAACTCCGTCTCTCTGGATCTCATTTCTCTCTGATATCTGTTTGTATGTGACTCACACGCACCCTCTCTCTATCTCTCTCACACCCACACACATAACCCGGCCTTCTGATCCACTCAAATCCTATCTCTAACGCACACTAGCTAGCATCTTTATCTTTCTATTTATCTATTTCTCCATCAACCTTCTTTCTCGCCCTCATTGTTGATTCCTATCACACACACTACATATGTTTCTCTCTACATGCAGTCAAGTGCCCTCTCACACACATATATAACTTCACCCTTTGAACCACCCGACGGTCATCTCCAACACCCAAACTAGCGAATGTCCCTCTAGCTAGCATCTCCATCTCTATATCTATCTGTAGTTTCTCCGTCAACATTTCTTTCTCGCATGGAGTCTTGCTTCCTATCACCCACACTATATATGTCTCTCCATACATATGCATTTATAGGTTGGTCTCTTTTGCACAATTGTTGCGCCTCACTCCCTCTGCTCACCATAGATGCATGCTCCAGCCCACGCCACTATCTCTTAAAGACAAAAACACATGCTCAATTGTCGGGACTTCTTCCATGCATTCTCACATGCATGCATATTGTCATACCGATCCGTGTCTCCCATGTCGTTGATCTTATCACTTATGTCTTCTTTCTTTTATCTCGATCATGCGTGCGCGCACACACACACATCCCACGTATACATGTATACCTCTCACACATGCACGTTCAAGGTCTCTATGTCTCCATACGTAGTTAATTACCCTCAATCCTAACGCCACATCGAATCGTTCTCCTCTTTTGTGCACATAACTTCCGCCTGGATGGGCAAAACACACACTCACACTTAATAATCTCCTTCTAGCTACCCCCCCCCCCCGCCTCTCACTCTTCCCCTATATCCCCGAAACCAATAAGACCATCCCTTAGTTTAATTCCCACCTACATGCACCATCGATATATAGTAGTTTTCCTCGGTGTCTCTCGAACAAACACATTCTCTCGAAGTCGACTCCTCTCATGCATATAGGTCCTAATGCATTTTTCAAGGCTAACTTTGACCAAACGTTAGAGCAATAATATATGACATGCAACTTACACAAAGCATACCTTCAATTTTGTATGTCAAAGGAGCTTCCAATAATATAATTTGCATAGTATACATCTCATGTGCTATTAATCTTGTGAATAGTCAAAGGTTGTCTTGAAAAACACATTAGGCCCTATATAGATGGAAGGAGGGAGTAGGTCCCATGCAAAAAATGAGAATAAAATCCAAACATCTGGGCGTCGTGGCTCGGTCGATAACATTGAGAAACTTGGTTTTAAAATCATGAAACTTGGCATGGTGTCATGTCATGGTAGTACCATGCCCTGGTAAAAAAATTGGCCGAATAGGAACAAATTTTGGTATAAGCTTCTTGCAAATCGGAGCTTCTCTCAAGAAGGCTCGTGGTTCTGGGAGGGAATGTGTCACCTTTGTGTGCATAATTCAAATTTGAAATATAAGCACATGTTCCAGTGCACCAAAGTTGGTTGAAAAATCACATGTGTGTCCTCGGGTAAATTTCTAGGTTCCATGCAAGAAATGGGAATGAAATTCAAAATTCTGGGTGCCATGGCTGGATTGGAAACATTGAGAAACTTAGTTTTTTAATTCCTGTAAATCCAAAACACGCATGAAAATAATGAAACTTGGCTTGGTGCCATGACATGGCACCAACATGCTGTGGTAAATTTGCAGTCCAATTTGCGAAGGCGCACACATTAACAATCAACAAAGTCATTTTGGAAGAAGTGCTGTCACGTTACAATCGGAAACACAAGTATTATTGAAACCGTGGGCGTTCTACTTACTAGTACCATTTACGTGCCGCCACGCGTCCCCTTTTTTATTAGCTAGGAGGCGACGTGCAGGGTAGCTATTTGAGTACGAGAGGCGTGCGATCAGACCCTTGCGCGTGCTTATCGGGAGGAGAGCCCTTTGACCTCCATCTGCCGTCCACCTCTCTCCCAAGGTCTCCATTAATGGCGCCCGAGCCTTTGTTTAATGGGGTGTCTATGTCTCACTCGACTCAGATTTAAGAGAGAAAAAAGAAAATCTGAAAGCACGGATCTTGATGTAAGATCCGACGGACCTATATAGCATCTACTGCGACTTATAGCAAGACTGATGAATATATAAGGACGATTAAATTTTTTTTATCAAAGAAGGGCTTGCCCCTTCCGATTTTCCTTACTGAAAACCACCACAATTCACAAGAAGTTCAGCACAACTCCAGCCTAACACAAAGGACTAAAAGCTACCATATTGAAATCGCAACATCCCAAGAGACCAACAAAGGCAAAACATCTGCGCTAGAACCCAACATTTCACAACCGACGACACAATCCACATCCTAAACCTATTATTACATCAAAAGAAACCAGGAAACTAGCCTCCGCGGCGAGCGGCAATGAGCTCTTTCGTGTCCTCAAGACGCTGCGTGAGAACATCCATAAATTCCTCCACCAGCATTTGGCGCTCGTTGCGGAGCATGTCATTCTTGTCCATAAGTTCCTTCAACAAGGCACTAGTCTCCTCTTGCAGGTCTGCACTTCGGACGGTCTTCTCCCTCAGCAGGTCGCGCTCGGCCCGGAGCCTCTCATTGCCCTCCCTTAGTTGCCGGATGACGCCAGTAGCCTGTTCAAACGAGGCTATCAAGTCGTCCTGCAACCTCGCCGAGCGGGAGATCTGATCCATCTGGCTATGGACGATCGCATGCATGCGCCTGTAACAGTCGTCGCGTGCCCGCGAGAAATTTTCCCAGGCCACCGTGGCACGGTGGGACATCTCTGCTGCTTCCGCGGCGCGGCCGGACCAGTTTGCTGCATCGACGGCGCGGCGGGACCTCCGTGTTGCTTCAGCGGAACGACGGGACCTCTGTGCTGCTACTTCCGCGTGGCGGGACATGTCGGCTGCTCTCGCAGCGAGGCGGGACATCTCTCATGCTTCCGCTTCCATGCTCGCCTCTCCCCGGTGGAAATCTCTTGACCCACAACTCACGCTGGCCATGGTAGACACAAGGGAAGGATGCTGAATGACTTGTTTGTTTTTGTGATGAGGAGTTGAGGAGGAATGTGCAGTCATCTTGGCATACTAGTATTTATAACCGAGTACTGATGCGCTCCTAAGTGGGAAACCGTTTAGGTTGTGATCGGTGTGAACAGGTTTGCAATTCAATATAGCGTTGAGTAATTTGGAATGTGACGAGACGCAAGCTCAAAATTTATTGACGGTTCTAGTTTCGAAGTGCGGCACTATTCCCGGATGGATTACTTCTTTTTCTACTCCCTCCGTTCCGGTTTTATAGGGCTTATCTCAAAATTTTAGTTTTCCCATTTTATAAGGCTCAATTTGGTTGTACCTAACACATGTTCAGATTCCAAGGTGCATTAAATCATTGCATGCAAGTATTAAGAGAAAATTGACCAATGCATGTACTTTATGCATGCATGCATTGCAATTAATGCATTAAACCTATCTCTCGGGACTTCTCGCACACACCATCGTGCCACCCACAAAAACTTGTACTCTGAGTTTAGTAGTACGTTACACAGGAAGAGAAGAGGTGCACGCACGCACTCGTCCTCTCACACACGCGTCTATTTTTTCTCGAAAAGGAGGATGATGACCCCCGGCCTCTACATCTGGAAGTCACACACACAAATTATTGAAATATGTCGAGTGCAGTGCTTTGATGTGTCGCGTCAACTCGTACATCAATGAGAAGTTTGATTATCCTCTCCCTCCCGGACTTAACTAGACATGTCTTTGGCTGTATGACAGGTTGGCCACACACCTGTAGGGCCCACCTGTCATACACGCAAAGGCAGGAGCATTCCTCCCTCGCCCATGAGCGTGGTGGCTGGCAAGACTAGGAGAAGCTTTCGCTACACGCTCTCCCTCCCGCACGCGGTGGACATGCAGTAGTTCAATCGGTGTCAGATGGCCATAAGCGTACTGTAGTACTCCTCTAGTGCAGTAGTATTCCATCATTGTTCGACTTCCCAAAGAGGCGAAGAGCCAAGCGCAGCCCGGACGCTCGTGTGGCAGTTTCTTGTGTATAGTAGTCTAGCATAGCATGTACCGTGCCTGTAAGCTTAAAATCGTTGGGGTCGGCTCCATGCTATGTGGCCGTCCCGAAGTTTTTTCAAAAAAATTAAAATAGTCTTCTGGCCCTACCCGAAAACTGCCGCGCGTACTGCCCGGGAAAAGCCCCGCCCTCAACTTTTAACTACGCGAAAACAGTTTGAGCTTGTTCGTTCTATATAAGTACAATACTTACTGTATGTTTATTCACCCGTGGGGTTGTTCAATGAATGGAGGGGCGGGGAGCACAAGTGAACAATACTGTAGTACTACTAGTAGTAAGTAGGGGTCGTACAGTAATCACCTTAAATAGAGAGTTTCTTTTCTTTAATGCCACGTACACAAATTGAAATGCTTGTTGTGGAGAGAAAAAAGATAATCACTCCACTATATATGGACGCAGGGGCCTGAGCGCTTGCTTTACTAGGGTTGCTCTCTTCATTCTCTCATCCTCTCCAGATATAAACAAGACATCGGTAGCGACATTTTCTCTCTGCTCACCGCTGGTCACAGATCCGGTCGGATCCCTTCGGCCGGTGTGTGTAGAGGACTAAAAGGTGCATCATTCACACGGTCATCGCCGCCGAGGGAGGAAACCCGCAGCTGCCGGAGGGGCCCGATCCTCTGCCCGTGCCGTTCTCTCCGACACATGGCCGGCTCGGGAGGTCCTCCGACCCTTCTTCCTCCCTGTCGTATTGTCCGCAGATCTGACCTGCCGCCACCGACATCCCGGCGACCCTCAGGTATAAGTTCTTTGAAAGCAGCCTTGCTCTACTGCCCCAGCTCCCCACGTGTCTGCATGTGCATCTTTTTCTACTCCCATCAGCTCTTCCAAAGCCACCTAAATTTTTAGTATTATTAGAGGTAAAGCTAATTCATGCATTCGAATGTAGGGCTTTGTTCAAACAACGAAGAAAGGAGGGAAAGTTGTAGCATGAATCTAGGCCTTGATTCAAAGAGGAAATAATATGGTGAAAGTAGTAGAGACAGGATACCCAATCGGTCTCTTGGTTGAAAAGGGAAATAATGGGAAAACGCAGTACAAACTGGATAAGAAACAAATCTATTATTGGTTGAAAAAAGGATAGAAAGTGGCGGCTGGTGGACAAGTCAACAGAGTATGTACAGGATTAGATTTGCTGCCATCACATAGTAAAAGGTCTCCAGGATTAGATTTGCTGCCCTCACATAGTAAAAGGTCTCAGGATTAGATTTGCTGCCCTC
Source organism: Triticum monococcum (assembly GCA_034509565.1). NCBI lineage: Eukaryota > Viridiplantae > Streptophyta > Magnoliopsida > Poales > Poaceae > Triticum > Triticum monococcum. The sequence goes on from CM067843.1 coordinate 75,548,043, forward strand.
ACATAGTAAAAGGTCTCCGGGATTAGATTTGCTGCCCTCACATAGTAAAAGGTCTCCAGGATTAGATTTGCCGCCCTCACATAGTACAATGGCACTCCTGCTGTTGTTCCCAGTATGATAAGTAAGTTGCTCCTTTACGCTGCTGAGTGTCCTGGTGTCCCCACGGTCCCATGCCCTTAAACCAACTCTTTAGCTGCTGTTGATTTACTGTGTCTGGTAAACAAGCAATGCCACCATTAAAGTAATCCCATATTTGAGGAATCTCATTGTTGATCGTAATGCTTCTGTTAACATGAAGCATCGCTGATGTTTTAAAATTTCTATTGTCCTTGCATGATTGCCATGAACTTACTTATGATGCTTCTTTTCATTTTGTATATGTTTTGTATATTCTTATTGAACATCAATTGTTTACTTTCTATCTTTTTGTGTAGATAGGGATATCCATTTCACCTTGTTGCTATTGTGACCTTTTGGTGAACTGCAGAAAACACTTTTTTGGAACGAGTGTCTTGTGAAGTTCAACTAAAATGTCACGTGGGCAACATCTCTCAATTTTGGTGGAACAACACAAAATGGTGATTGGCATTTCCAAAATCTCCATCAAGTTCTGCTGGTAATCTCATGCAACATTTTATTAGCCTTTGCAAGATGGAGCCGTCACTGTCACCACAATGGCACTTTATTTTAGTGGAACTGCACAAAAGGATAAGAAAATTATAGTTGCACCTTACATGAGCCGGACAACCAACCTTAATGTTCCTCAATTTTAGTGCAACTACTAAAGAAGAACCTGCCAGCTCACAAGAGCAAGTACTTCTTGCTAGCTGAATGATGCAATCTTTGCTTCATTTCTGGTGAACTGCAGAAAAAGGCGCATGAATTGAATCATGGAACTCCAAGCAGACCTCATCCAAGTAGAGCTGGAGGTTGAGTTCAAGGAGGCCGCTATTAAAGCGAAATCATGTTCTCCTGTCTCCTTGTTTGTGTTGTGCAAACATGTTGTGCAAACAGGAATACTCAACTACAGATGTTGTGACGGTCAAGAGCATTCGCCAAGTTCTTCGATTGTATGACATGGCTAGCCAAGATGGATTTAATCCTAATATTCACTTTATCAAAAGGCTCTAATGGGTTGGTTCTGAATCTTGCAAGCTGAGAATCAGTGAGATGTGTAGGCATATTTGTTGTACTTATTATTTGGATCTTATTTGTTGGTTCTGAATCTTGCAAGCTGGGAATCAATGAGATGTGTAGGCATCTTTGTTGTACTTATTATTTGGATCTTCTTTGTTGGTTCTGAATCTTGCAAGCTGGGAAACACGGCATGATGATGCAGAGGACAACAACCATAACAAACAGTTCAAACTCAGTAGTATTATCTTTGTGAAAGTGCGACAAATGTGATGATCGTGTGCGTCCTGAGAATAATAATTCTAATTGTTGTGCATGTTGATCCTGTGGCACTAATAGAATGAGCAAATGCATTGCTTGTGTTAAGTACAAATTTCTATTAAAGCTAATTAAATTTAAGTAAAGTGACTACTAACTCCTGTTATTACAGTGCCAATACAGACCCGCTCGTGAACCGACGTGTGGCCGAGGGTGCATCTTCTGCCGGGCGTGCAGCGGATGAGGGAGGGGTAGTAACTGTTGTCGCCTGTACACACTCAGCTTACTGTCGAATCCAGTTCCCCAAGAGCTGAAAAACGAACTGCTGCCGCCGCCTACACACTCGTTCACTCGAAGAGACTCCAATGGCGATCCGAGGGGTGAGCCTGCTGGATATGGACTTCAGCAAGGAGTTCCCCTCTGAGTTCGCCGTTCAGTCCTATGGCTGCACCAAGTTGAATGTGATGTACACCAATGATACAGACTCAGTGAAGCTCTGCCTCACCTCAGTCCTATGGCTGCACCAGGTTCTGGAGCATTCGCCCGTTTCATCGGCAACGCCGACTGCACCTTCGCTACGGTGGAGAGAAGGAAGAACGCAACGATTCGGCCATCTGGTGCAACAAGCTTATCGACATCCAGAAGCAATACAAGATCATCAGCAGCGGGCAGGAGAAGGACTCCTTGGTTGACCTCGCTGTGACCATCATCGACCCCTGATACGCCAACATGAAAGAAGATGACCTGAACATGTGGGAGGTACCTCTGAATCTAGCCTACATAACCTACGCGGCCAAGGGCGCATACGCATGCTACGACATGTACATGCAGATCTTGGACATGAGGGCGTGTCTGCTTCCCGTAACCGACGAGTACACGGACAGCCGCAGCGTCATGATCAAGCGTGCGAGGAAGGTCTAGATGTTGTACTTTATCTGTTTATAAGCACCTTTATCATGTGAGTGTTTCATGCATTAGCCTATGTGTCGTAATTTTCTACTTTGTCAGAAATATTTCTTTTAAGAACCCATTAACCTGATTGCTTTTTAGTGGCAATTTGCTTATGTATGTAAACTAGTTCACTTGTCCGTAAAAAAAACTAGTTCACTCGGCTGCCGTGCTTTGAATCTCCTTCCTCCCAACATATTCCCCTTCTCAGGTGGACCCAGCAGGTCTCTGAATTCTCTCCCACTTTCTTTTTTGATGTAAACTGAGTTTTCTCCCAATACTTTCCCCTAGAACCAACTCAACTATCCCACGTCTAGCCTAAAAAATAATAATACCCCACGTACTATTAACTCATCAAATTAAAATGATATTTTATTTCATAAGTTGAAAGTTCTTACAAAATAATAATAATAATTGTTTATATATAACTTGGCAAGTTAACTCCTAGTGATTGCATACATAAGCTTGCAAAGATTTTACTGACGTGCAATCATGTGTTTATGTTTTTATAACATTTCTCCGTCTAGCCCAACATGATATTTTCACCCAGCCCAGCAAGTCCACGACTTTCGAGAAAAATGCAAATGGGATTTAAATGGGCTGCATAGATGCTACATCATTGTTTCACCCAGCCCACCAAATGGACTAAAAAAACAAATGGACTGACAGCTGGGTCCACGGCCACAACCCAGTTTTTTTGTGATTTGCCAAGTAAGTCGCTTTGTCACGCCTGTTGGGCTGCAAATCTTTCAAGACGAGGAGAGCTTTCATTCTGCTGGCCGAGAAAATGGCCCATCAGTAATGAGAAATGGGCCGTACATTTTTAAAACACATCAAACCGGCAATTAGTTTCAAATATCTTTTTTTTCATTTCGAGATTTTAAATTACATTAATTTTTATGCATGGAGAATTTGTTGGATTTTATATTGATATATATTTATTTTTAAAATCAGTTTGAATGTGAGTCGAAAGTTCGGGATTAAAAACAGTTCGGACCGCACCGAAATATGCAAAATTTCGTATAATTTTTTAACCGTCACCACAATATGGGTTGTAATGCTAACAAAAAGAATATGGGCTCCAAAAAAATCTTAAGAATTAGTAAATGGGTTGTATGCTGTTTTCCACCGATTTGAGGCTTTCCTAAAAAAGGTTGACGCACAAGCAGTGACTATTGGATGGCCATCCAACGGCCGTCGTGCTTCTTCAATCTCTGCTCTTCCTGCTCCAGCCGCTCAAACAGGCGCCGGCAGGACTGCCTGCTCCCTCCTCCCCGCGGCCGACTCTGCTACCGCGCAGGCCTCACCACCTCACCGTACTCCCATCGCTGGCCTAGCCATCCCTCTACTCACCCACACCTGCTGTTATTCTCCGGCGACGGCAGACGAACCAGTAAACCCTCGTACAGTCGTACTCCCCTCCGAGTGGGAAACAATTGCCGAGTCTTCCCTGCCTCTGTGTCGTTCCCTTCCTAGGCCTCGTCGTCGTCCACCGCCCTGGTGCTCTCGGCGCGGCCTGGTCAACATGGTCAACGACCAACATGCATCTGAAGTGGACTTTACGTGGAGAGGCCGACAGCTGGGTCCACGGCCGCACGCAAGGAAATGCCTCCTTATTACGCGCAAAACAATGATTCCTCCACTTGACATCAGGGACCCACCGAAAGGGCCTCTGTATTTCGTGAAAAAAACGTTACCGCCACTGACAGCTCAGACCCACCAGCTATATCTTCGCACGCAAGGAAGTGCCTCCTTATTACGCACAAAAAAACGAATACTCCCCCTGTTAGCTGGGACCCAGTATAGTGGCAGGCTAACTTGTGGGCCTACTAAGTTGACGGGGACGGAGGGCTTTGTCAACTTAGTCAATATGCACGATTCTAGCTCCAGTGACCGTACGATGTCCATCCAACGGCCGTAGTGCTTCTTCAACCTCTAGTCTTCTTGCTCCAGCCGCCCAAACCAGCGCCGGTCGTACCTCGTGCTCCTGCCTCCCGTGGCCGGCTGCGATGCGGCGGAGGCCTCACCGCCCCCTACTACTCCCACCGCTGGCCAGGCCATCCCTCTACTCACCCACACCCCATGTTATTCTGCGGCGACGACAGCCTCACACCGCAGCGAACTAGTGACCCCTCGTACTCCTCTGCGCGTGGGCATCCACTGCCGCGTCTTCCCCGGCTCCATGTCGTCCCCTTCCTAGGCCTCACCATCGTCCACCGCCTTGGTGCTCTCGGTGCGGCGTTGTGAACGTGGTCAAGGAACGGCTTCCATCGGACGTGGACTATACGTGGAGAGGCTGATAGCTGGGTCCACGGCCGCAGAAAGGAAGTGCCTCCTTATTATGTGCAAAATAATTATTCCTCCACCTGACAGCGGGACCCACCAGACGGGCCACCGTATTTCGTGAAAAAATGTTTCCCCCTGACTGCTGGGACCCACCAGCTACATCTTCGCACGCAAGGAAGTGCGTCCGAGCAAAAAAAACGATTCGCCCCCTGACTGCTGGGACCCACCAGCTACATTTTCGCAGGCAAGGAAGTGCCTGACAGTCGGGACCCACCTGGTCGAAGCATATGTAGCATTGTCATTCTGGTCCTGAACGTGTATGTACATACTGGTCGATGTAGAGGCGCGCACATGTCGTAGTAGAGGCGTGCATGTGTCGTAGTAGAGGCGGACACGTACTTATCGGCGGGGTCTCGAACGCCTACTCGCGCATACGTACGGCCAGGGCTCGCGTACATGCCTGGGTCGAAACGGAGAAACAACATCGTCGTCGTGTTCATGGGGAGGCAACAGAATGCGTCGTGTTCATGGGGAGGCAACGGAATGCGCCGTGTTCATGGGGAGGCAACGGAATGCGCCGTGTTCATCGGGAGGGCTTGGACGGAACAGGCGATGGAAACGAGGCCTGGCGTACCGCAGAACGGAGGAAACGGCCTTGTGTTTGGCCAGCCACGTTCGAAACGGGATCATGTTCATCGGGAGGGGTCTGGCGTACCGCAAAACGGAGGAAACAGACCTCCTACGGTTGAAATGGGGATCCTGTTGATCGGGAGGGGTGTGGCGTACCGCAAAACGGACGAAACGGACTTGTGTTGGAGCGCTACGGTCGAAACGGGGGTCCTGTTCATCGGGAGGGGTGTGGCGTACCGCAAAACAGGACTCCACGGGATATTGTTCATCTCCACCATCGACCTCCTCCAGCCTCCAGGGGCTCCTGTTCATCCAGCCTCCATGGGCTCCTGTTCATCCAGCCTCCACCGCGCGCTACTCCACTGACTACTGTTCAACTACCCCTCCACTGTCTACTGTTCATCCAGCCCTCCACACCACAGGGTCCTATTCAACCACTCCTCCACGGGCACCCCTCCACCGTCTACTGTTCATCCAGCCCTCCACACCACGGGATCCTGTTCAACCACCCCTCAACTGTCTACTATTCATCCAGCCCTCCACACCACGGGGTCCTGTTCATCCACCCCTCCACGGGCACCCCTCCACCGTCTACTGTTTATCCAGCCTTCCACCACACCACGGGGTCATGTTCATTCAGAGGCAACACCACCGCTAATTGTTCATCCAACCCCCCCCCCCCCCCCCCCGCAACGCTCACTGTTCATCCAGAGGCAGCATCGATCGGCTTCAGTTAGCAGCAGTAGCAAAGGAATCACTCGATCGGGTTCACTTAACAGCCATCGATCGATCGCTCGGGTTCAGTAACGCGTAGCCTGCAATGCAATCGCTCGGGTTCAGTTAGAGCCCAACCCCTCGCTCGGGTTCAGTTAGAGCCAACGCCTCGCACACACGCGCGTACGTGTATGAGAGAAACGCGCATCGCTCGGTCCCCGACCTCCCATCGTAACCAGGAACTCCCCGAAATTTTCCTCGCCCTCGCTTCTACCACGGTTTTTTCCGTCATGGACGGCCCAAAGAATGTCATGCAGCTGCGTCTCCGGCCCGCCCAGGACGAAAAGCCCATTTTCTGTCATGATTTTTTGTCATAGAAGTAGGAGCCCACCACATCTATGATGATACCAGGTTTTGTCACAATTATCATGATAGAAGTGTCATATGTATCATAGAATTTTTTTTCCTTCGGCCCAAAATGTCACGGATGTGTCTTTTTTTGTAGTGCTTCTAGGGTTTAGCCTCTACGATCTCGTGGTAGATCAACTCTTGTAATACTCATATCATCAAGAACAATCAAGCAGGACATAGGGTATTACATCCATCAAGAGGGCCCGAACCTGGGTAAACATCGTGTCCCCTGCCTCCTGTTACCATCCGCCTTAGACGCACAGTTCGGGACCCCCTACCTGGGATCCACCGGTTTTGACACCGACAATGAACCTATCACGTCGCTCTCCCTGCTCCTACTTTCTTTGACTTTCAGGCAAAGGGGAGATATGTTATAACCAGGGGGGAGTCGACCGAGTACGAGAGGAGGGCGGAGACAACTCACCTCCAAGCTGCAGCTCATCAGGCAATTGCCGCTGCATCTCAGTACGACCCCAGCTACAACTTTGGATATCCGCCAGGCCAGCCGTGGACATAGACCAACTTAGGCCAAAAGCCTAAGCTTGTGGGAGTATGTATCTCTCAACGACATTACATTCTTGTTCACACACTCATTCTAGTTGTCGATGCTCATACTTTTTCATTATAATATCCATGCTAGTTTATTTCCCTTTTTATGCTTTCTTCTTGTGTGTTTGATAAGCCTTAAGAAAAACCAAAAAATAGTTGTAGCATTTAGCTAGTTTACTTTCCATGCCTGTAGTAGTAGTAATTAAAAGAAAACCCCAAAAGATTTCTCGTTCTTCTTTTGCTTGTTGGGAGCTTTCCCGTGTAAATAGTTTTATTTCTTTTCTTGTTCTTTGGGGGTTGAGAGGAGAAGCCATAATGAAAATGTTGAGTGGCCCTTATATGCATTATTGTTGATCTAACAAAGAGCCCATATTACCTTGTCTTCTCTCTTGAATTGAATGCTTGCAGATTCCAGCTTAGTCCAATGCATGTGCACTATTATTATTATCCACACTATTCGGTCGTGCAAGTGAAAGGCAATAATGATGATTATATGATGAACTTATTGAGATGAGAAAAGCTGGTATGAAGTCGACCTCTCTTGTTTTTGTAAATATGATTAGTCCATCATTCCTGATTCAGCCTATTATGAATAAACATGTTTGCAATGACAATTAGAGGTTGTAGTTGCTTATGCCATGCTTAATTAGCTAGGAGTTTATAATGGTTTGCCTTGCGTGCCATCATGCTATTAAAATGGTTGTGATGTGGTATGATAGGGTGGTGTCCTCTTTTGAACGATTCGAGTGGCTTGACTTGGCACATGTTCACGCATGTAGTTGAAACAAAATCAACATAGCCACTATGATATTTATGTCCATGGTGCATTATATCCTACTCATGCTTGCATTCTATGTTGATTAATTTTAATGCATGTTCATGACTGTTGTCGCTCTCTAGCTGGTCGCTTCCCAGTCTTTTTCTAGCCTTCACTTGTACTAATCGGGAATACTACTTGTCCATAAACCCCAAAGTTATTTCATATGAGTCCACCATACCTACCTATATACGGTATGTACCTGCCGTTCCAAGTAAATTTGTAAGTGCCAAACTCTAAACCTTCAAATAAACATTCTGTTTTGTATGCTCGAATAGCTCATGTATCAACTAGGGTTGTCTATATCTTCCATCCTAGGCGGGTTATTCTCAAGAAGAGTGGACTCCACTCCTCGCTCACGAGAAAATGGCTGGTCACCGGGATGCCCAGTCCCATGCTTTATGCAAATCAAATCAAAATAACTACAAACAAAACTCCCCCGGGACTCTTGTTAGTTGGAGGCACTCGTTGTTTCGAGCAAGCCATGGATTTATGCTTGTTGATAGAGGGGGGTATAAACTTTACCATTCTGTTTGGGAACCGCCTATAATGTGTGTAGCATGGAAGATATCGAGATCTCTCGGTTGTTATGTTGACAATGAAAGTATACCGCTCAAAATATTATTCATATCTATTTCAAAACCGAGCTCTGGCACCTCTACAAATCCATGCTTCCCTCTGCGAAGGGCCTATCTATTTACTTTTTTGTTGAGTCATCATCCTCTTATTAAAAAGCACCAGTTGGAGAGCACCACTTTCATTTGCATCCATTACTGTTAGTTTACATTAAGTATGACTGTGATTGGATCTCTTTTACCATGAATTACAATGTCTAGTCGATCCTTGATCTTTAAAGGTGCTCTGCATTTATGTTTTGCAGTCTCAGAAAGGGCTAGCAAGATACCATCTTGTCATATCATATCATGATTATGCTGAGAAAGTGTTGTCATCCGAGATTTGTTATTATTGCTCGCTAGCTGATTATGCCATTGATATGAGTAAACATGAGACCTAAGTGTTATTGTGAATATGGTTAGTTCATAATCTTTGCTGAAAACCTGAATGCTGGCTTTACATATTTACAACAAGAGCAAACAGAGTTTGTAAAAGTTTCTCTTTATCATTTTCAGTTTATCAACTGAATTACTTGAGGACAAGCAAAGGTTTAAGCTTGGGGAGTTGATACGTCTCCGTCGTATGTAGTTTTCCAAACACTTTTGCCCTTGTTTTGGACTCTAACTTGCTTGATTTTAATGGAACTGACGGTGTCCTGGACTAGGGGGTACTCACCACGTCGTCTCCCGATCTATTAGATTGGGCCGAGGCCCCCCATGGCCGTATACTCATGGGCCAGTTCGGACAGCTGCCGCATACAAGGAAGATTCCACAAAGACTTGGCGATCAACACAAGGACTTCTCCCCACCGGCGTATTCGGCTAGGACTCTTGTTAACCTAGGCCTCTGGTGCATTATATAAACCAAGGCCAGGCTAGTCGATAGAATATACAACATACAGAACAACAATCATACCATAGGCTAGCTTCTAGGGTTTAGCCTCTCTGATCTCGTGGTAGATCTACTCTTGTACTACCCATATCATCAATATCAATCAAGCAGGACATAGGGTTTTACCTCCATCAAGAGGGCCCAAACCTGGGTAAAACATCGTGTCCCCTGCCTCCTGTTACCATCCGCCTTAGACGCACAGTTCGGGACCCCCTACCCAAGATCCGCCGGTTTTGACACCGACTGGCGCTGTTTTCAGCAGAATTGCCATGGAGTTATTTTCATGCAGAGTTCTCGGAATGACCTGAAAATCAACGGAGAATTATTTTTGAATATATAAAAAACTGGAAGAAAGATCCACATCAGGGGGCTCACACCCTGTCCACGAGGGTGGGGGCACGCCCCCTGCCTCATGGGCCCCCTGACGCTCCACCGACCTCAACCTTGACTCCATATTCACTTTCGGGGAGAAAAAACCAGAGAGAAGGATTCATCATGTTTTACGATATGGAGCCGCCGCCAAGCCCTAAACTCTCTCGGGAGGGCTGATCTGGAGTCCGTTCGGGGCTCCGGAGTGAGGAATCCGTCGCCATCGTCATCATCAACCTTCCTCCATCACCAATTTCATGATGCTCACCGCCATGCGTGAGTAATTCCATTGTAGGTTTGCTGGAAGGTGATGGGTTGGATGAGATTTATCATGTAATCGAGTTAGTTTTGTTAGGGTTTGATCCCTAGTGTCCACTATGTTCTGAGATTGATGTTGCTATGACTTTGCTATGCTTAATGCTTGTCACTAGGGTCCGAGTGCCATGATTTCAGATCTGAACCTATTATGTTTTCATCAATATATGAGAGTTCTTGATCCTATCTTGCAAGTCTATAGTCACCTATTATGTGTTATGATCCGTTAACCCTGAAGTGACAATAATCGGGATACTTACCGGCGATGACCGTAGTTTGAGGAGTTCATGTATTCACTATGTGTTAATGCTTTGGTCCGGTACTCTATTAAAAGGAGGCCTTAATATCCCTTAGTTTCCAATAGGACCCCGCTGCCACGGGAGGGTAGGACAAAATATGTCATGCAAGTTCTTTTCCATAAGCACGTATGACTATATTCGGAATAATGCCTACATTACATTGATGAGCTCGAGATAGTTCTGTGTCATCCTAGGTTATGATTGTTACATGATCGATCGCATCCGGCATAATTCTCCATCACCAATCCAATGCCTACAAGCTTTTCATATATTGTTCTTCGCTTATTTACTTTTCCGTTGCTACTGTTACAGTCACTACAAAACCCAAAAATATTACTTTTGCTATCGTCACCACTACTATCATATTACTTTGCTTCTAAATACCTTGCTGCAGATATTAAGTTTCCAGGTGTGGTTGAATTGACAACTTAGCTGCTAATACTTGAGAATATTCTTTGGCTCTCCTTGTGTCGAATCAATAAATTTGGGTCGAATACTCTACCCTCGAAAACTGTTGCGATCCCCTATACTTGTGGGTTATCAAAATCCATCATTGATTGGGTCGAGGACCAGTGCGGCTGACCCGCCGTGATAGGTACTAGTCGGATGGTCCCTGCGATCAAAATTGATCAGGTAGGAAGACCATGGGTTGAACTTTGGGGCGACTGGCTCCATCGCGTAGACGGCCCGGAGCGCGCGCTTGCGTTCCCTCTTGGGGATGTGGGTAGCGTATATCATGTTTACCATTTTAACTTGGGGGGAGGGGCTCCTTGTCATCATCCCCTGTGTTCGGTGGCCGGGGCTCCTCGTCATCGTGCTCGCTTTGTGACCCCTTCTCCTTGTTTTCAACATTTAACTTGCCGGCCTGTTTAAAAACCCAACAGTCTCTGTTGGTGTGATTGGCTGGTTTGTGAGGAGTGCCGTGTATCTGGCATGGGCGATTGAGTATGCGGTCCAGGCTGGATGGGCCCGAATTGTTCCCTTTGAACGACTTCTTCTGCTGGCCGGACTTGGAGCCGCTGAATTCGGCGTTGACCGTCGTATTATCGGCATTATCACCGTTGTTTCGACGCTTGTGTCTGTTGCGTCGGGGCTTGTCGTTGCTATTTTTGGCTTCCGCAGTGCTAGGTTCACTTGCACTGTTATTGCTACAGGCTAGCCAGCTATCTTCACCCGCGCAAAAGCGGGTCATAAGTGTCGTAAGGGCTGTCATGGTCTTCGGCTTCTCTTGGCCGAGGTGTCGGGCGAGCCATTCGTCCTGGACGCTGTGCTTAAAGGCCGCCAAGGCTTCAGCATCTGGGCAATCGACGATCGGGTTCCTTTTAGTTATGAACCTAGTCCAGAGTTTCCTGGCTAACTCTCTGGGCTGTTGAATTATGTGACTTAAGTCATTGGCATCCGGACGTTGAACATATGTACCTTGAAAGTTGTTAAGAAAGGCCTCTTCCAAGTCCTCCCAGCTGCCGATGGAATCTTCAGGCAGACTATTCAACCAGTGCTGGGCTGGTCCTTTGAGTTTTAGTGGGAGGTATTTGATGGCGTGGAGATCCTCGCCGCAGGCCATATTAATGTGAAGAAGAAAATCCTTGATCCATACCGCGGGGTCTGTTGTCCCATCGTATGATTCGATGTTTACGGGTTTGAATCCTTCTGGGAATTCATGCTCCATTACTTCATCGGTGAAGCAAAGTGGGTGACCGGCACCTCTATATCGTGCCATGTCGCGGCATAGCTCAGATGGAGTCCATCTGCGGTTTTCGGCCCGGGCGTGAGTATGACTATTGCATCCGGCTAGATAGCCGTTATCACGTGTCGCGGCATGTCCCCGTAATCCGTATATCAATATGTTCTGACCTTCTCTACTGTCCAAGTCCTGTTGTAGGTCATATGTGTGTCCCTGAGCTGTTTTATCTCTGCCTTTACGGTGAGGTAGGGCAGGATGGTATTCGGCCTGAGTTGCCGCTTTATCCCGACCCCGCACTGGTTGGTCAGCTACGTTGCGCGATGATGGTACGGGCTCGAGTGCCTCATCATCGAACTGAGGTAGCAATTTGCGCTTCGGGTAACTTTTGGCTGGGCGCTTGAGGAAGTATTCCTCGGCTGCCAGGACATCTTTCCATCTGTCATTGAGCAGGTCTTGATCAGCTTGAAGCTGTTGCTGCTTCTTTTTCAGGCTCCTTGCAGTGGCTATTAGCTGGCGCTTGAAGCGCTCCTGCTCGAGAGGTTCCTCAGGCACGATAAAATCCTCGGTGCCGAGGCTCGCCTCATCCTCGAAGAGCGGTAGATAATTACTATCCTCCGAGTCTTTGTGTGTGGCCTGTTCATCAGGGGTAACTTGCTCGTCTTCCCGTTCATTTTGTTCGGCAGTTGCCTCAATGGGGTCTTCATTGTCTTCGGCACCGTCCAGAGTGTTATCTTCTCCTGTGTCGGTGTTGTTGTCTTTGCTGCGGCGTGACTTAGAGCGGTGCCACTGACGACGGTGCTTTGGTTGTATCTTGGGAGGTTTATCCTCAACTGGATCTTCCTTGTCATCGCCGCTATTCTATTTTGGTGCATCCACCATGTATACGTCATACGAGGAAGTGGCCGTCCAACATTCGGTAAACGGCGGGTTTTGGGCCTCTTCTTCTCCGGCATCGTCGTCCATACCATCGATGTCGTCGAAGCCGTAATCAAGCATGTCAGTTAAGTCTTCGATAATAGCTATTAAGTGGGCAGGGGGTGGGAAGCGAAATTCGTCATCAGCCTCTAGTTCGAACCGGATATAATTTGGTCATGAGTCCCCTGCTATGGAGAGTGTTTTTAATGAGTTAGCACATCACCTAAAGGTGAGTGCTGGAAGATGTCCGCGGAGCTGAATTCGACGATCGACCCCCCGTCAAGCTCGTCGTGCGCGGAGGCATGTTGAAAGCACAAGTGCTCCCTAGGTGGTTTTGATAATTGATGACAACATATCTCTTGTTGGACTAACGTTTTCATCTAGTATGTTTCAGATAAGTTCAACAATGGAGTGGCATGGACTAAAGGGTGTGGGAATGTCTCCAAGATACTAAGGACAAAGGATTGGCTAAAGCTTGAAGTTCAAGACTCTTCATTTTACATTTTAGTGATCCAAGATCACATTGAGTCCATAGGAAAAGCCAATACTATCAAGGAGGGATGAGGTGTTGCTTAATGAGCCTCTTGCTCAAGTGCTTAATGATATGCTCCAAAATCCTCAGCTACTTTCCCATATCCACAAATGACCTAAACCCTAAGCCAAACTCGGTCATACCGATTCTATCTATCCGGCGCCACCGAGTTTCACTTGTCATTTGCCACTGCCAAACCCTAGCAATTCGGTCTCACCGATGGGATCTCGGTCTCATCGAGATGGGCTTGCAAACTCTTTGTTACCTGTTGCAATATCTTCGGTCCAACCGAGATATGCAATCGGTCCCACCGAGTTTGCTTGGCCAACTCTCTGTTTCGCTTATTACCCAAATCGGTCCCACCGAGTTTGAGTAATCGGTCAAACCGAGTTTTGGATTTTCCCTAACCCTAGCACATCAGTCCCACCGAGTTGTTCCAATCGGTCCCACCGAAATTCCTAATGGTCACTAGGTTTACTATTTCGGTCCGACCGAGTTTGTTTATTCGGTCCCACCAAGATTGGTAAATTGTGTGTAACGGTTGGATTTTGTGTGGAGGCTATAAATACCCCTCCACTTCCTCTTCACTCGTGGAGAGAGCTATCAGACTAAGCCTACACTTCCAGCATCCTATTTCTGAGAGAGAACTACCTACTCATGTGTTGAGGCCAAGATATTCCATTCCTATCATATGAATCTTGATCTCTAGCCTTCCCCAAGTTGCTTTCCACTCAAATCTTCTTTCCACCAGTTCCAAATCCTATGAGAGAGAGTTGAGTGTTGGGGAGACTATCATTTGAAGCACAAGAGCAAGGAGTTCATCATCAACACACCATTTGTTACTTCTTGGAGAGTGGTGTCTCCTAGATTGGCTAGGTGTCACTTGGGAGCCTCCGACAAGATTGTGGAGTTGAACCAAGGAGTTTGTAAGGGCAAGGAGATCGCCTACTTCGTGAAGATCTACCGCTAGTGAGGCAAGTCCTTCGTGGGCGATGGCCATGGTGGGATAGACAAGGTTGCTTCTTCGTGGACCCTTCATGGGTGGAGCCCTCCGTGGACTCGCGCAACCGTTACCCTTCGTGGGTTGAAGTCTCCATCAACGTGGATGTAGGATAGCACCACCTATCCGAACCATGGGAAAAACATCCGTGTCTCAAATTGCATTTGAATTCTCCAAACCCTTCCCTTTACATTGTTGCAAGTTGCATGCTTTACATTCCGCTGCTCATATACTCTTTGCATGCTTGCTTGATATGTATTGTATATGTTGAAATTGTGCCTAAAACTCCACTCAAACCGAAAAAGTTTAAAAACTGCAACTTTAGCACTAAATGTCAAATCACCCCCCCCTCTAGACACATCTACTTCAAGGTCCTACACACATGCTTCGGAACCTATAGCCGGAAATGTGTCCGAGGTTCTGGCAACACAGATCTTACTTGAGGTTGGGTATGTGTGCGGCTCCAACTCGCTGAATCTGTGTCCTCCGTGGCGGGGTCGAGCCTCCCGTCCTCGGATGGCGTGACCTGCTCCGAATCTAGAGCCGAAGCAGTTGTAGGTTCTATCTCCTGGGTGTAGTTCGATGACAGATTTAAGCCATGTTCATCGCGGTGACAGGGAGCGGCTACCGCTGCGGTCTTGAATCCGTCGAAGATCAAGTCTCCACGGATGTCCGCAACGTAGTTCAAACTTCCAAATCTGACCTGATGGCCAGGGGCGTAGCTATCGATCTCCTCTAGATGGCCAAGCGAGTTGGCCCGCAGTGCGAAGCCGCCGAACACGAAGATCTGTCCGGGGAGGAAGGTTTCTCCCTGGACAATGTTGTTGTGGATGATTGACGGGGCCATCGAACCTCTTGGCGATGACACAACGGAACTCTCAATGAAAGCACCAATGTCGGTGTCAAAACCGGCGGATCTCGGGTAGGGGGTCCCGAACTGTGCGTCTAAGGTTGATGGTAAAAGGAGACAGGGAACACAATGTTTACCCAGGTTCGGGCCCTCTCGATGGAGGTAAAACCCTACGTCCTGCTTGATTAATATTGATGAGTATGGGGGTTACAAGAGTTGATCTACCACGAGATCATAGTGGCTAAAAGCCCAGAAGTCTAGCCTATCTGATTATGATTGTTCTGTGTCTCTACAGATTAAACCCTCCGGTTTATATAGACACCGGAGGGGACTAGGGTTGTACAAAGTCGGTTACAGAAAAAGGAATCTTCATATTGGGATGTCGAGCTTGCCTTCCACGCCAAGGAGGGACCCATCCGAACACGGGTGAAAGTATTCCATCTTGTATCCAATAGTCCGGCCCATGCCCAATCAGACCGGACACCCGAGGACCCCACAATCCAGGACTGCCTCACCACCCCTCCACTTGCTACCCACATAGCCAAGAGGAGGCGACACCATCGCTGCCATGCTGCCCACCGCTGAGCCAACCATGCAGATCCACAACCCAGGGCGCACATTGGCATCCAAGACGACTGAGAACCAAGCAACAGGAAATGAATAACAACATAAGGAAATTGCCGTCGTCGGTATGGACATCATTGATGTCGGTCCATGCATAGGGAACCCAACCTAGTTCGGGGGCGTGGATCACTGAGGCCAGAAGACATCATCGTCGGGGTAGCCCTCGAAGACGGGCCACCAGAGCGGCGAGCCCCCACGGGCTGAAATTGGTCTAGCCAACGAGGCCCGTGGCAATCTAACCTTGATCCGCAATTGCTCTAATTTTACCACTTTTAGTAGAGGGTTTTGACTTGGTTTTTTATCTAGTTTTCATTATTTCTTGGTTATTTCAATCACAAATCATGAGAGAGAGAAGAGAAGAGAAGAGAGAGAGAGGAAGAGAGAGATGGAGAAGGAGAGAGAGAGAACTCATTTTTCCTTTGTTTGGCTCGGCAATATTTTTTTTGGAAGAAAACCAATCAAGATTACATCAAATCAAGCCAAATGAAGCATCTTCCATGTTAGGCAAAGACGAGCACAAGTGGTCGTACCAGCGGTCATAGTAGGCATGACGGCTCCCCTCATCTAGAACAACAAAATTTGCCAATGGGCAAAGCGCATCAGAGAGACCAAGCCGCCACACCATCCAGAACAGAGGGAGAAGAGATTCGGTGAAGAACCACCAGAGATCTTGTTCTTCTCATTTTTCTCATTTCCATTCATCACTTCATCATCATAGGGAGAGGAATTCCAAGTTGTAGGACTTGAGCTTGTAACTCTAGTTCTACTCATATGGAGATTGAGAACTTTTTAATCATAGGTCTTATTGGGGATCATCATAGTATGATCGACATGATTTCTATTGGGTCATTGTTCCTCAATGTATGAGCAATACCCCCTAGGCATGGGAGATGTAGGTGATTGGTAAGATTCATTTGTGTCTATTCCATATGTCGCTATCGTTTTTTATAGTTTTTTGTTTGTTTAATAACTTGTTTATCTGTGATGAGGGTAATGTGTGTTGTCCAATTTAAGGGCCCAGACAACGATCCAAAGACCTACATAGGTAACTTTCAGGTAATGGATGAAGATATCTACGAGGATCGAGAGCAATATGAGATAACGATGAACAAACAAACTTAATGCACGTTCTGGTTTAACGATCTTAAATATGGAGACGACCACATTGTGGTGGCGTCGAAGCGGGACCGTGGAGTGGAATGTAACCCCGAGTGGAGAAGTTCTACAACCCAGAGGGGATCCGCCTGGTGAACCAGCAGATAATATAATAAACTCATGATACAAGGTAACTAGTATTACCATCACACTGGTACACTTGTACACCATGATCCAAAGTATTTCCGCATCTAATATCTCTACTCCAGGAAACCACCTTTATTTTTAGTCATTTAATTTATGTTTTTTACTTTCAAGTTGTTATTATTTGAGTTGGTAAATTCAATCTTCTTCATCACTCTGGTTTATGTGTTCCAAAGAACAGTAATAGTTTCTGCAGGTTCTCAAACAATTACTTCATATGAGACATGTGACAACTCATGTGTGCCCAAAACGCCACTCATAGATACTGCACTCAGCTCTTTGTTGAAACAATTACTAGTGGGATACTTAGAGAAAGGTGCTACACTACCACGTGTTTCTTACAAGCCATCAATCCGCCACACCACCAGCCACCGGGGCGCCCGCATATGCCAACTCACGAGATTGAAGCCACACCTCCGTTGAAGCGGAGGACATGGAAGATCCAGCATCGGCCCTTGCACAAGCACGCACAAGTTTGACTCTGCAACACCACCACGAGACAAGACATTGTCCGCTGCCGCCACCATTGTACGCCGCCCCGCAAGCACACTGGACGCCGTCGACCACCACTAAGAACTGCATGCACCAAATCCTCCGAGCAGGATCATGCAGTTGCGACATCACTGATGCGGATTAGCACGCGAGCTGCCAGGACGCCAGCCAGAGGCGCGCCCCATGTAGCTCGGCGCCCCCGCCCGAAAGAGCCACAACAACCATCCACGCGATGAGGTAGGAGCCCCACCACTAACCACTACGAGAGGCTTTGCTCAAACAGCTCCGGCCGACAACGGTGATGAGGAAGAGAGATAGACAGAGAGTGGTGGAGCGTTGCCATGACATAGTAGCCCGTTGGGGGACGACGTGAGGGTTAGGCTCTGGTACCAAACAAGCAAATGTACTATTCAAACATGATCTTTCGTCTCTTGAGCACATACTACTTGCTTAGAGCATCTACAACCAGACTTGGCAAATCTGGCCACCTAAACATTCGTGAACGTGCCCGGGCAACCCCTCATATGGTGTGTCGTGCAGCCACACTTCTCAGACCTAAACCCCACATTCATGCAAATCCATGCACGTCCATCATACACGTGAATGTCACACATAAATAACATTTGTTGGTAGTGCAAATACATAGTTTAAACATAAATTTATTTGAAATCCACAATTCAAACATGGCTCTTTGGTTTTCATTGTGGATCCACATATGCTTCACAAGATCATTTAGTAGCTGCGCGTGCACCTGGTGATCTTGAAGATTTTGATGCATCTGCAGAAAATTGATAAGGTGACCTGCTTCTTCGTTTGAATCCTACAAATCGAAGACCTCCTTTTTAATTAATTCATAAAATTTGTGGGTCCATTATCCTCGCCGACGAAACATCTGAATCCATCATTTTGTCTACAAAACAATCACAAAAAACTGATTGGACAATGTGTTGAACACATAGAAGCCAAGGTGCAGTCCGAGAGTAGCCGAACGTACCGTGGTAGTGTACGGGTTGGTGACAATGTTCATGTAGATG
Source organism: Triticum monococcum (assembly GCA_034509565.1). Lineage (NCBI taxonomy): Eukaryota > Viridiplantae > Streptophyta > Magnoliopsida > Poales > Poaceae > Triticum > Triticum monococcum. The sequence continues at coordinate 75,566,709 of CM067843.1, forward strand.
AGGCTGGATGGGAGGAGTGTTGTTGCGGTGCTGATGACGTTGAGGGCTCAGTACGACAGTGAAGCAAGGGTAACGGCAAAGCTAGGGGCGAGCCAGCGCGGACGAGGAAGAAGAGAGGAGAGGAACAAGCTCGAATCAGTAAGGTCGTGGGAGAGAATTTGGTGCCATTTGATATGGGGTCAGCCTATCTGGTCTGGCATGACCAACGCGCCCGAGACTCTCCATATTCGTTCCAGATTTGAATGGATATGGGATGTTGGTTAGTCAAGACATATAGGACCGACATGAGGCATATGTCTGGGTCAAAATTTGTGAGGGGTATACCAGCCAGGTGTATCGGGGAGAGGGTTTGAAGAGTCCGACTAAGAGCATCTACAACCACATATGACAAATATGGCCCCTCAAACGCCCGCGGACGTGCCCGGACTCATCCTCCGGCAGTGATCGGGCACGCCCCAAATTTCAATTCTTGCATCCGGACATCCCATACTAGATTCTTATGTCCATACAAAGACATACAAAAGAAGTAGAACCTACGTACTATGTCGATCCTAACTACTCCTCATCGGAGATCACGACGATCTCCGTGCCCGGCTTCGGCAGCATGGGCGGCATCTACAGCTCCGGCTCCTCCGGCTGCTCTGCTCTGGCCTCCTCCGCCTCTATCTCCACGTTGAGCTCGACGAAGAGTGCGTCAGACTCTGCCTGCTCCTGCAGGAGGAACGCCCGATTGGCCTCCACATAGGCCTCATCCTGGATGGACTCCGGGATGGCCTGCTACTCCGCCATCTCATTGAACTGGGCGACGGCGAACTCCACCTCCGCCTGCTCCAAGTTGAAGGACGACACCTGCTGGTCCGGCTCCTCTGGCTCCTCCACCTCCATCGGAGCCATCTCCTTCTCCTCCTCTTCCCGTGGCTGCTCCTCCTCCTCCGGCTCCGGCGAGTCCGGAGGCAGCCCGACAGCGATGCGGGAGGCACGCGTGGCTTGCTTCGCCCGTATCTCTTGCTGGATCTCGTAATGGCACTCCGACGTCAGCATGGCGTAGTAGGTGATCTTGCTCCGGACCATGGTGGAGTGCCGGAGCGTGGGCAAAGCATCTGGCCGTGGGCAGAGCGCCGAAGCGAGAGAGGAAGGAGGTTGTCGGATTTCGGGTTCCGGCAGACCCTTGAGGTTTGAACACTGGGGTGCGCATGGAGATTTCGCCTCCTACCTACCTGCACCCCTCCGCCACAGAAGGATCTAAGCTATTGAAAGAACAACACACAAGAGACACAGGGTTTATACTGGTTCGGGCCACCGTTGTGGTGTAATACCCTACTCCAGTTTGTGGTGTGTGGATTGCCTCTTGGGCTGATGATGATGAACAATACAAGGAAGAACAGCCTCGCGAGGGTCTGTTCTTGGCAGAGGCGATGAACTACTGGGAGGAGTTCAGTCACCTTTCTCTCTCTCTCTCTCTCTCTCTCTCTCTCTCTCTCTCTGCTTCCAACCAGCCGACCCCTTGCCATGTGGGTGGTCGGTCCTATTTATAGAGGCCCTGGTCCTCTTCCCAAATATAGAGCGGGAAGGGAGCCAACAATGGCGGGCTAATTTGAAAGGGCACAACAAGTATCAGCTATCCTGACAAAAGTAGTCTTCGTCTGCGCAAAGCTCTGGTGATGACGTCGTCTTGGGCTCCACGGTGGCCTCCATCTCGTAGTCCTCCTGGTCCTGGTCTCGTTGCACCGAAATGGCAACCTTTGCCTAATGCTTCGGTACTCCGCGGCTGCGCTTGCCCCCTTTGCACCAAAGAGGAAAGGAGGACGCTGTGCGGGCTGGCGCCCGCCTGGCGCCCTGAGTCGTCATGGCTTGCGTCATGGGCACCTCGCGAGGTACCCCGCCTTGATCTCTCCGCCTCCTCGTGAGCCAACCTGACGAGGCCATGCCTGAGGAGGCTCTGCGTCGTCCGCCCCACGAGGCTTGGCCCCTCGCGAGGGTCTTGAGTTTGTGTTGGTGAAGATGGGCCGCGCTGGGCCCCCTTTTGAGCCACGCCGCAGGCCGGCCGCAGGCAGGTCCGGGGACCCCCGTTCCTAGAACGCCGACAGTAGCCCCCGGGCCCAAGGCGCGCCCGGACTTGGCCGTGCAGGGAGGCGGAAGGGCAAGAACGAAGCGCCGCAGGCCCTAACAGCTTGCGGCCTTGGGTGCCGCGTGGCGGTTGATTGGACGTGGGTGTCTCCACTTCCCCATGATGCCTCGGCAACTGCATGGATTGGACAAGTCCCTGCATGCAAAGCGGGTCATAAATTACCTGCGATCGTGGAGGTAGGCGGTTGGCCTCCACCGGTTATAAGTATGGAATGTCGTGCGCCCTTCCAGTCCATCCCCCCTTGCTTCTCCTTTTTCTTCATGGCCCCGTCGAGGAGGTTCTCGGCCGCCGAGAAGGGTAAGGCTTGCCAGGTTGAGCCCGCCTCTACCCCACCCAAGCGCGGCCGAGGGCGCCCTCGCAAGCATCCTGTGGCCACCACAGTGGCTCCCCGCGGCCATGGAGGCGATCTTTAGCACAGCGATGGGCGGATTGCTGCAGCCTGGGGCGCGCTCCGGCCGCACGTCCCCCCAGGCCGCGCGTTCGTGCTGCTGAAGTGCTGCTGAAGTTCGTCGTGTGGATAGAAGAGCCGGCTAGCACCAGGCTTCCGCTTCCTCGCATCCTCCTCGGCGAGCTCCCGGCCGGTGCCCCGGGCGGCCTCTGGCTCCAGGCCGACGGCTGCTGCAGCCGGGCCTCATGGGTCTCTCTGGAGGTCTCCGCGGCAGGGAGCCTGTCCCTGGCCCGCGGTTGGCAGATGTTTGCCCGCGCGCGTGGCCTGAGCCATCGGTGCACCCTACACTTCAAGTTCGACGGCGACGCCACCCTCTACGTGAGGGTGTTTGGGGAAGATGGTCGCCGCGCAGGGTGTTGCCCCGAGGGTGACGACCGCGGCTGGGAACCCAGCTCCGACGATGATGGAGAGAGCAGCGCTCGTGCGGCTGGCGGCGTTCGGGGTTCCCGAAGCTTCTTCGGTTCTTCTTCGGGCGGCGACTCCTCTAGCGGTGGCCGCGATCAGCCTCCACGCCGTCGTATCTGCTTGGGGGTGGCAACGTGTCCGCCCGCCATCGCGCCCCGGTGAAGCGCGAGAGGGAGTCCGCCTGAGCTCCGGAGGCAGCTCGGGCCTTCCCTGCGGGCCGGTGTAAGGCGAGCCGCGCCAGATTTGTTCTTCCTTTTCCCTTTTTCCTGCGTAACAAAGACAATAGTGCGGAGCCCCGCGGGGGCGTGTTTTGGTTATTGATGTTAATCATCGTTTTGCTTTCATTACAGTACCTTCCGGCTATGTGCCCAAGCGTGGATAGTTCCCAGCCCCGGCCGTGGGGGGCCGACCGACCCAGGCCCTTTGTTTGTGTCGCGGTGCCCGTGGGGCACGGACTGGAGGGGTGCTCCTATAAGGGGCCCAGGTCGCGAACTCTTTGAGTGACTAGGATAGGAACACTCGCGAGGGCGCTTGGCTCTTCCCCTCGCGAGGCCTTGCACAAGAGAAATCGAGGCAGGAGAGTGAAAATTCGAAGAACCACAAGCCAAAGACGGCAACAACTTCAATAAAACTTCAAATGAAGAGGAACAAGCCAACTGCGGAAAGCAAATGAAAAGCCGCGTCCAGCACCTAGTCTAGTCTTCGACGTCTTCTCACCAGCGCGGAGCTAAGTGCTGGCACTGGGCGTGGGAGGGAGCCCCAGGGCCTGAGGCCGACGCTCCTGAGACTCCGGGGCGTGTACAGCCCCAACTCATTATTACGTGAGAGTGTCACGGGCGGTGAGCTTCACAGGCGTTGGCCTTCTTCACAGGCTCCAGGCCTTTTCCAAAACGCGATAGCTTCACAGGCACTCGCCTTGCTTCACAGGCTCCGGGCCTTTTCCAAAACGCGATAGCTTCACAGGAACTCGCCTTGCTTCACAGGCTCTAGGCCTTTTCCAAAACGCGACAGCTTCACAGGCACTCGCCTTGCTTCACAGGCTCTGGGCCTTTTCCAAAACGCGACAGCTTCACAAGCACTCGCCTTGCTTCACAGGCTCTGGGCCTTTTCCAGAATGCGACAGCTTCACAGGCACTCGCCTTGCTTCACATGCTCCGGGCCTTTTCCAAAACGCGAGAGCTTCACAGGCACTCGCCTTGCTTCACAGGCTCTGGGCCTTTTCCAAAACGCGACAGCTTCACAGGCACTCGCCTTGCTTCACAGGCTCTGGGCCTTTTCAGGGGTAGAACCTCCGGAGGTGCTGGATGTTCCATGCATTCTGGACCGACACTCCCTCCTGAGTCTCCAAGCGCGCGGAGCCGGGCCTGGAAACATGAACAACCTTGAACGGGCCCTCCCACCTGGGAGAGAGCTTGTGCAGTCCCTCCCTGGAGAGAACCCGCCTGAGCACGAGGTCTCCTACCTCAAGAGTCCTGGGACGGATGTTGCGGCAGTGATATCACCGCAGCGCTTGTTGGTACCTCGCCGCTCGCAGCGCGGCTTCTCGGCGAGGTTCCTCCCCCAGCACGAGGTCCACCCCCCGCATGGCGTCCTGCTGCGCCTCGTCGAACGCCAGGATCCGTGCGGAGCGACGTCTGACCTCATGAGGGAGGACCGCTTCCGCTCCGTATTCCAGGAAGAACAGGGTCTCTCCAGTCGGCTTGGTCGCGGTGGTGCGGATGGACCACAGCACAGACTGAAGCTCGTTGTACCAACCTCTGCCGCAGGCCTCCAGCTTCTTCTTGAACGTCCTGGTCTTGAGGCCCCTCAAGACCTCCGCGTTGGCTCGCTCGGCCTGGCCGTTGCTTCGGGGGTGCGCCACTGAGGCGTAGCATATCTGTGTTCCAAGGTTAGCACAGTATGTTTTAAAGAGGTTACTGGTTAACTGCGAACCATTGTCCGTGATGATGCGATTCGGCACCCCGAACCGGCTCACGATGCCCTTGATGAACTTGATCGCGGAACCCGCGGGAATGGTGCGGACAGCCTCTACTTCAGCCCACTTGGTGAACTTGTCCACGGCAACGTAGAGGTAGCGGTAGCCCCCTGGCGCCTGAGGAAATGGGCCCAAGATGTTCAGCCCCCAGACTGCGAATGGCCACGAAAGGGGGATAGTCTGCAAGCCTCCTGCTGGCTGATGGATCTGCTTGGCGTGGAACTGGCAGGCTTCACAAGCTTTCACTAGTTCCACTACGTCATTGAGCGCGGTGGGCCAATAAAACCCACTGCGGAAGGCCTTGCCGACGAGGGTCCGCGATGATAAATGATGTCCGCCATCTCCGCCGTGTATATCTTCCAGTAGTTCCTTCCCTTGCTCCCTGGAGATGCAGCGCAGCGATACATCATTTGGTTGCTTTTGGTAGAGCTCTCCGTCTTTGATGCAGTATGCCGTGGCCTGGCGTGCCACTCGCTCCGCTTCCTCCTCCTTCTCCGGCAGGGTCCCTTGCGTTAAGTAGCTCCGGAGCTCCGTGATCCAACATCCCTCCTAAGGTTCCATCGTCAGGAGCAGGCGTGCTCCTGAGGCCGGGCCACAGGTCGAAGCTCCTGAGGCAGGTGGCTGGGGGAGCTCCTCCCGGGGCTGAGCCATGTTCGATAATGACGGCAGGGCTGAGGGCTTGAAGAGCCGCTCCTCGAAAACGCCAGGCTCCTGGGGTAACCATCTGGATGCACGTTTGGCGATGTCGCCGGCCTCCTGATTGGTGCCACGGGGCACATGATGCAACTCCAACCCCCAGAATTGCTTCTCCATCCTGCGGACTTCCGCAAGGTAGGCTTCCATGTGCTCATCCTTCGGCTCGTACACCTTGTTGGAGAAATTGACAAGGAGCTGCGAATCGCCCTTGATGGTGAGGCGTTTCACCCCCAGGGCAGCCGCGGCCTTCAAGCCCGCTATTAAACCTTCATACTCCGCTATGTTGTTGGAGACCTTTTCGCCTTGCTAGAAACAGAGTTGCACGGCGTAATAGAGCTTGTCCTGTGTGGGCGATATAAGCACCGCCCCAGCTCCAGTGCCATGCGTGGAGAACGCCCCATCGAAGTACATGACCCAGCCTTCTGGCGCCTCGCTTCCCGGGGACAGGGACCGATCCTCATCGGCCTTGAGGCCTGGCACCTCCGTCCACTCTGCCACAAAATCCGCCAACGCTGCTCCCTTGATAACCCTGGTCGTGCTGAATTCGAGCTGAAACGCTTGCAGTTCTATGTTCCACTCAGCGACCCTTCCAGCTGAATTAGGGCTCCTGAGCACTCTCTCCAGGGGGTTATGACGAGATGACCTTGATGGGGTGACCCTGAAAATAGTGCCGCAGCTTGCGCGAAGCCACCAGTAGCGCGAGGAGGAGTTTCTGAGGTATGGGGTACCGTGCTCTTGCATCCCGCAGCATTGTGCTGATGATGTACACTGGGTGCTCAACAAGGTGGAGTGCGTCAGTGCTGGTGGCTCCTTCCGGAGACCGTGGCGCCTCTTGAGGCAATGAGGCCTCCTGGGACTGGCCATCTGGAAGAGGGGCCTCTTCCGCCTCTGGTGCGCCCCTCAGCGGCGGCTGATCCTCCTCAGCCGCGGTGGCGGTTTCTGTAGGTTTTCCTTGTCCCTGTTCTGCCTTGTCCCGGGCTGCTGCCGTGGTTTTGATTCGGCGCTCCTCTCTGACTGCCACCAAGGCTATGCTGGCGGAGTAGGGAGTGGCGGCGAGGTAAAGCACCAGGGGCTCCCGAGGGCGCGGAGCCACCATAACCGGTGGGCTGGTCAGGTATCTCTTGAGATCCTGGAATGCCTTGTCGGCCTCTTCAGTCCACTCGAAGGGCCCCTTTTTCTTCATCAGCTGGAAGAAGGGTAGGGCTCGTTCCCCCAACTTGGAGATGAAGCGCCCTAGCGCGGTCACGCGCCCCGTGAGCTTCTGCATTTCTTTGAGGGTCTTAGGCGGGCTCATGTCTTCCAACGCCTTGACCTTCTCTGGGTTAGCCTCGATGACTCGGTGGGACACGAGGAAACCCAAGAGCTTGCTAGAGGGGACTCCGAACACACACTTCTCTGGGTTGAGCCGTAGGTTCACTGCGTTGAGGCTCGCGAAGGTCTCCACCAAGTCCTATATCAAGGTCCCGGCCTCCCGAGACTTTACCACAATGTCATCGATGTAAGCTTCAACATTCTTCCCGAGCTGCGGGCCCAAGGTGACGTGCATCAGCCGCTGAAAGGTCGCCCCTGCGTTACGCAGCCCGAATGGCATGCACGTGTAGCAGTACACCCCACACGGGGTTAGGAAGGCTGTCTTCTTGACGTCTTCTACCACCATCTTGATCTGGTAATACCCAGAGAAGGCATCCAAGAAGCATAACAGGTCGCATTCCGCAGTGGAATCGACGATCTGGTCGATGCGGGGGAGCGGGAACGGATCTTGTAGGCATGCTTTGTTGAGGTTGGTGAAGTCGACACACATACGCTCCTTCCCTCCCTTCTTTGGCACAACGACAGGGTTGGCCAACCAATCCGGGTACCGGACCTCGCGAATGACCCCAGCGGCTTCTAGTTTACGGGTTTCTTGGATGATGAAGGCCTGCTTTTCTGTGGACTGCCGCCTGGCCTTCTGCTTCACTGGGCGCACGTTGGGGCACACGTTGAGGTGATGCTCGATTACACTCCTAGGGATCCCCGCCAACTGGTCAGGCTCCCAAGCGAATACCTTCTTGTTTGCGTGCAGGAACCCGACCAGGGCCTTCTCCTGCTCGGGTTTGAGGTGGGCGCCTATGGTGAAAGTGGCGTTGGTGGACCCGTCCTCATCGATGGGTATCTGCTTGGTTTCTGCCTTGTCTTGGGTGAACAACTGCTTCTTCTTGGCGGGCGCAGCCCCTTGGGCCCGGGGGTCTCCAAGTCGGCGGGCTGTGTCGACGCTGCGGTCTTGAAGGCGAGCCTGAGCGCCCGCAGCGCGTCCCCGGTGTCCCCGTGCACAGTGAGGACACCGCTGCTCCCGGGCATCTTCATGAGGATGTACGCCGGGTGCGTCGCGGCCATGAATTGGGCCAGCGCTGGGTAGCCGAGGATGGCGTTGTAGGGGAGGCCGATGGGGGCGATGTCGAAGTCAACCAGCTCCGTGCGGAAGTTGTCGTAGGTGCCGAAGGTCACTGGGAGCCGGATCTGTCCCAAGGAGCTGGACGACTTGCCCCCAACGCCTGAGAAGGGCCGGCTGGGTTGCAGCCATCCCAGGGGTACGGAGAGGAGGTTGAGGTCCTCGACCGAGAGCACGCTGAGGCCCGCGCCGCCATCAATGAGGGTTCTGGTGACGGCCACCTGGCAGATGGTGGGGGTGCACAACATGGGGAGCGCGCCCGAGTAGGCCGAGTTGGAGGGGTGGTCCTCCGAGCTGAAGGTCAGGCCGGCCTTGGGCGCCGCCCGATCCAGGGGAGCCCCCTGCCGCGTGGAAGCGGTGCTGACCTGGCGGATGAACGGCTTGACGTGGTGACTTGTGGGCAGCGCCTGCGAGCCACCTAGGAGGGCCACGACGACTGGGGGTGTCGGTGCAGCGCGATAGGCGGGGGAGAGGTTGCGGGGCTCCATGGGCACATGGAATGCGCGGGACGAAGAACCAACTGGGGTGAGCGAGTGAGTTGCGGTGCGGCCGTCTTGGCGCACGGATGGATGCTGAGATGATGCTTGCTGCTCGTCCCCCGCCGGGCCGGTGGCGGCATTGACGGCAGGTGACGGGGAACGGCGAGGACGCCCACCGACAGGGGCTGTCTGGGCAACGCGGGAAGCGAGGGTGGCCCGGCGCTCCGCGCGGGCCCGACGAGCGTCAGACATGAGCGTGATGGTCAGAGGAGAATGGGGTGATGTAAGGCGAATTCCGGCACACCCTTGCCTGGCGCGCCAAATGTCAGATTTCGGGTTCCGGCAGACCCTTGAGGTTCGAACACTGGGGTGCGCGCGGAGATTTTGCCTCCTACCTACGTGCACCCCTCTGCCATGCAAGGATCTAAGCTATCGAAAGAACAACACAAGAGACACAGGGTTTATACTGGTTCGGGCCACCGTTGTGGTGTAATACCCTACTCCAGTTTGTGGTGTGTGGATTGCCTCTTGAGCTGATGATGATGAACAATACAAGGAAGAACAGCCTCGCGAGGGTCTGTTCTTGGCAGAGGCGATGAACTGCTGGGAGGAGTTCAGTCACCTTTCTCTCTCTCTCTCTCTCTCTCTCTCTCTCTCTCTCTCTCTGCTTCCAACCAGCCGACCCCTTGCCATGTGGGTGGCCGGTCCTATTTATAGAGGCCCTGGTCCTATTCCCAAATATCGAGCGAGAAGGGAGCCAACAATGGCGGGCTAATTTGAAAGGGGACAGCAAGTATCAGCTATCCTGACAAAAGTAGTCTTCGTCTGTGCAAAGCTCTGGTGATGCCGCCGTCTTGGGCTCCACGGTGACCTCCGTCTCGTAGTCCTCCTGGTCCTGGTCTCATCGCACCGAAATGGAAACCTTTGCCTGATGCCTCGGTACTCCGCGGCTGCGCTTGCCCCCTTTGCACCAAAGAGGAAAGGAGGATGATGCGCGGGCTGGCGCCCGCGTGGCGCCCTGAGACGTCATGGCTTGCGTCACGGGCACCACGCGAGGTACCCCGCCTTGATCTCTCCACCTCCTCGTGAGCCAACCTGACGAGGCCGTGCCTGAGGAGGCTCCTCGTCGTCCGCCCCGCGAGGCTTGGCCCCTCGCGAGGTTCTTGAGATTGTGTTGGTGAAGATGGGCCGTGCTGGGCCCCCTTTTGAGCCACGCCGCAGGCCACAGGCAGTCAGGTCTGGGGACCCCCGTTCCCAGAACGCCGACAGAGGTGGATGGGCTTGGACTGGCGGCGCAGAGAGGGTGGAAGGGGATGTGAGGGAGTCCTGGATTAGGAGGTATCCGTACAGCCGGATTATATCCTTTGGCCGGACTGTTGGACTATGAAGATACAAGATTGAAGACTTCGTCTCGGGTCCGGATGGGACTCTACTTGGCGTGGAAGGCAAGCTAGGCAATACGGATATGTATATCTCCTCCTTTGTAACCGACCTTGTGTAACCCTAGCCCCCTCCGGTGTCTATATAAACCGGAGGGTTTTAGTCCGTAGGACAACATACAATCATACCATAGGCTAGCTTCTAGGGTTTAGCCTCTCCAATCTCGTGGTAGATCAACTCTTGCAATACTCATATCATCAAGAATAAATCAAGCAGGACGTAGGGTTTTACCTCCATCAAGAGGGCCCGAACCTGGGTAAAACATCGTGTCCCCTGCCTCTTGTTACCATCCGCCTTAGACGCACAGTTCGAGACCCCCTACCTGAGATCTGCCAGTTTTGACACCGACATTGGTGCTTTCATTGAGAGTTCCTCTGTGATGTCGTCGTAAGGAAGGATGCCTCATCTCGTTGTTAAAAACAACATTACCGCCGGGGGAGCTCTGGTTGTCGGCCAAACTCTCCGGCTAGGCAGTTTCGTCATGACCGCCTGTTCGGCCGCTGCACCGACGATGACTTCTCGGGTCATCAAAAACAGCCTCCACGTCGGCTCGGAATTCGCCGAGCAGATGGATCCAATGGAGCTCTCTTCCCTAAATGAACTGTTGGATCGCATCGCCGCCTTGGGAGTCGCTATGGACTATGATCGGATTGGACTTAAACCCGATCGAAGGGAGATTAACTCTCCACCGGTCACCCATCATGTTGCGGTTGTGGAGGAACAATGCGGCGATTCTTCCTCTATCTTGAGGACTAACTATGTCCGAATTCCTGAGCTCTCCGAGCCGGATACCCGTTTACGGGAGGACATCACCCAAACCCTGAATCTAGAGTCAGGCAGTGGGCCAAACTCATCGGGCAACATACCGGAACCCGAACTTCCAAGATCGGAAACACCCCCGGCCCCTGGGTCTCAGATCGGGTAGGGGTCCGGACTCAAATTCACCCACCCACCCAGACATAAATGATCTTTCCGACATCAGGCAAGAGCCCCATGAAACAGTACATCATTATTGGGCTAGATTCCTCCTTGTGATGAACAAGGTTAAGGACTGCCGCGAGGAAGACGCAGTCTCACTTTTCTGCAATAACTGCACGGACAAGGGAATCCTTAACTCCATAAGTCGCCATGACATATCACGCTTCGCCGACTTGGTGTCCATAGTACGAAAGTACTATGCGATGGAAAGTGCCTGGAAAACCGAAATGAAATTTTGGGATAATCCGGCTCCGAATATGTACCCAGTCCGAGGTAAAAGGGTGCACTATCATAAGACACCCGAGTTCATTACAAAGAAACAAAAACCCTCTACAGGGCACAGAACCGTATTGGAGGGATGGCTTAACAGACCCTGCAAAATTCATAGCACAGCGGATACAATACCAACCCACAGCCTTAGAGCATGTTGGATACTCCGGCAGGTGGCCAAAAGTGGTGAAGATCTTCTTATCCCAAATACCATAGAGCACCATCCCGTGCATAACAATACGGTTTTAACAGTCTTTGAGACCTTCGCGTCAAATAATAGGCGCAAGCGAGCACTCCGCAGCATTGTCGAAATCTGCCACGTAGCAGCAATAAATCCATGGAATGACACGGCTATTACCTTCAATGCAAGTGACGAACCTAAATTCCAAACAGCCAGAGCACCAGCCGCACTGGTCCTCAGTCCAATTGTGGACGGCTTTCGACTCACCAAAGTACTCATGGACGGCGGCAGCGGATTAAACCTCATCTATGAGGAAACTCTTCAAAAAATGGAAATAGACTGGATCCGCATTGAGCAAAGTAGCACAACCTTCAGAGGAATCATACCCAGTCGGGAAGCATGATGTGCTGGGAAAATCACAGTAGATGTGGTATTCGGTACGCCAGAGAACTATAGGTCCGAAGAAATCACATTTCAAGTGGCCCCGTTCAGCAGTGGATACCACGCCCTTTTAGGACGTGAGGCGTTCACGATCTTCCAAGTTGTACCCCATTATGGGTACATGAAGCTCAAAATGCCCGGGCCCAACAGAATCATCACTCTCGCCAGTGATCCGGACACAACACTCCGCGCCGAAAACAAAACAGCCACACTGGCCCTCGAGGCATTATCTGAAGCCCTCTCGTCCGAGGAATTAACCACGCTACGCTCCACGGTGGATAGGGACACGTGACACTCGACAAGAGATCCAAGTCCACCTCTTTTAAACCAGCGGATGAAATAGTCAAATTCCAAGTCCACCCAATGGACCCTACAAAAACAGCCTCCATCGGGGCACAGTTAAACCCCGCCGTGGACGCTGCACTACGAGAGTTCCTGCGCAAGAATTGGGACATATTCGCTTGGCATCCTTCAGACATGCCAGGAATCCCACACAGGCTGGCCGAGCATAGCCTCAATATCCTAAAGGGATTCAAGCCGGTCAAGCAGGCTCTTCAGTGTTTCTCCGAACCTAAGAGACAGGCCATGGGAGAGGAACTAGCCAAGTTATTGGAGGCCAGATTCATCAGAGAAATAAAACACCCGGACTGGCTAGCAAACCTGGTGATGGTACCAAAGAAGGATAAATCCTGGCGCCTTTGTGTCGATTTCAAGGACCTCAATAAAGCTTGCCCAAAGGATCCCTTCCCCCTCCCCCGCATTGATCAAATTATTGATGCTACCGCAGGGCACGAGTCATTGTGTTTCCTCGATGCATACTCCGGTTACCACCAAATCAAGATGGCGAAGTCCGACCAAGCCGCAATGGCATTCATCACACCATACGGTCCCTTCTGTTTTAACACAATGCCCTTCGGGCTCAAAAACGCCGGCGCAACATATCAGCGCATGATTTAGACATGTCTGGAGAAACAAATCGGCAAAACAATAGAGGCATACGTAGATGATGTGGTCGTCAAAACTAAACACGTCGACTCTGTGATAGACGACTTGAGGCTCACATTCGACAACCTCTGAACATACGACATCAAGCTCAATCCGGAAAAATGCGTTTTCGGCGTACCAGCCGGAAAGCTCCTAGGTTTCATTATCTCCAGTAGAGGTATTGAAGCTAATCCGGCCAAAATCCAAGCTTTGTCACAGTTGGCTACCCCAACAGACCTCAAACAAATCTAGAAGTTAACTGGATGTGTGGCGGCTCTAAGCCGCTTTATCTCCCGCTTAGGAGAAAAGGCATCACCCCTTTATCGCCTCCTTCGGCGCACCGAACACTTCGAGTGGACGGACGCTGCCACAGCCGGATTGGAAGAAATAAAAGCCATACTGGCAACCAACCCAATCCTGGCCGCGCCAAACATCGGCAAACCAATGCTATTATACGTCGCGGCAACTCATCAAGTTATAAGCGCAGTGCTTGTCATCGAACGAGAAGCGGACGGACATAAATTCCCTCTTCAAAAGCCGGTATATTATGTATCCACTGTCCTCACTCCATGCAAATCACGGTACCCACATTATCAAAAGATAGCCTATGCAGTATTCATGGCATCCCGGAAACTGCGACACTACTTTCAAGAGTGTTAAATTACAGTAGCCTCAGAGGTGCCACTCAATGATATTATAAACAACTGCGATGCCACGGGCCGGATTGCCAAATGGGCCATTGAGCTCCTCTCGTTCGACATAACATGCAAACCCCGGCAAGCCATTAAATCGCAAGTATTGGCCGACTTTGTCATTGAATGGACGGAAGCCGAACTCCCTAAAGAGTACGGCGCATACTCCAATTGGATTATGCACTTCGACGGCTCCAAAATGCTGGCTGGACTGGGGGCTGGTGTCGTCCTGACGTCCCCAACCGGAGATACAGTTTGATACGTACTGCAGATACTGTACACAGACTCCAACAATGCAGCCAAATACGAAGCCCTGATACATGGTCTTTGGATGGCAGTTTCCATGGGCATTCAGCGCCTAGAGGTGCATGGGGATTCGAACCTCGCAATATCCCAAATAAGTGGAGACTTTAATGCCAAGGATCCGAAGATGGCGGCCTATCGTAATGCCGTCCTAAAGATGTCAGCTCCGTTCGAGGGGCTCGAATTTCACCATGTGGCTCGGGAAAACAATCAGGCGGTGGATATCCTCACCCGCATCGGCGCAAAACGTGATGCGGTCCCCCCCAACATCTTTTTAGAGAGGTTGTCTAAGCCATCCGTGGTATGGGAGGAGGACACCGGCAATATTAGTCCGGACCCGGCCACAACACTCGATACAGAACACTCTGACATAATCGGAGGCTCTGCCACCGAAATAACACCTTCAGCCCACGTAATAATGGCCATCATAGCCCCGTGGACAGAACCATTCCTGGCATACCTAACTAGGCAGGAACTTCCGGAGGACCAAAATGAGGCACGCTGGATAGTGCAGCGATCTAAGGCCTACAGGGTCCATGAGGGAGAATTGTATAAAAAAGCACTACCAAAGTCCTTCAAAGGTGCATCTCTGAGGAGGAAGGGCGGAACCTTTTGGCAGAAATTCACGCCGGACTCGGCGGCCACCACGCCGCAGCCCGGGCTCTTGTAAGCAAGGCCTTCCGTACAGGATTCTATTGGCCGACGGCCCGAGCATATGCACAGGACTTGGTCCAACGCTGCGCCGGTTGCCAGCTTTTTGCAAATCAAAGCCACATGTCACCCACCGCCCTCCAAACAATCCCCATTATGTGGCCCTTCGCGGTGTGGGGGCTTGACATGGTTGGACCCCTAAAAGGGGGAACCCACAAGAAAAAATACTTACTGGTCATGGTAGATAAATTCACCAAATGGATAGAAGCCAAACCTGTTAAAACAGCCGAATCCAGACCGGTGATAGACTTCATATCCGGGGTCGTACACCGTTATGGCATCCCCCACAACATCATCACTGACAACGGCATGAACTTCACGGCCAATGAGGTAAAACTCGGGTGCAGCAAAATGGGCATCAAGCTCGATTATGCTTCAGTCTATCACCCACAAACTAACGGCCAAGTTGAGCGAGCAAACGGTCTTATAATGAGCGGCATTAAACCCAGATTAGTGCGGTCCTTAACGGAGTCTAACACGCACTGGGTAGAGGAGCTCGACTCCGTACTCTGGGGGCTGCGGACCACGCCAAATCATAGTACCGGATATACACCCTTCTTTATGGTGTACGGCGCAGAGGCAGTCTTGCCCTGTGACATAATTCATGACTCACCTCGAGTGCGCATGTACGAAGAAAGAGAAGCTGAGCTCGATCAGCAGGACAGTCTGGACACCCTGCAGGAGGAGCGCGACATGGCAAAAGCCCGTTCCGCATTTTATCAGCAACAGGCTCGCAGATACCAAAGCAGAGAAGTACGGGCCAAAACTTATAACATTGGCGAACTAGTTCTATGCCTGCCAGATAAGAAAAAGAACAAGCTCGATCCCAAATGGGAAGGTCCCTTTATTATTGACCAAGTTCTGACCGGTGGAGCATACCGTCTGTGGGATGCATCGACTAATCGACTCGAGCCGAACCCATGGAACGCGGCCAGGCTCCGAAGATTCTATGCCTAGCGCCAGACTCTATGTTCGTCTCCTTCCTCTGTCCATTTTTTGCATATACATTATCTGTCTTGTTTTTCTTTCTGTCTTTTATTCTTTATTTAGGCCTTCAAGGGCCAACTTGTGCCTCGCTTGCACATTATAGATGCGCTAGCCACGCTCATCATACCAGGGGGCTTCTTTCACAGAAGCTTAATTATTTATCTGGGCCTCATGTCCCGCACATGTGTTATACTTCCGCATGTACCTTTTTCGCAATTATATGCATCGGTATTACTTAAGTTTTGGCCAAGATGGGTTGCCTGGTTCTTGTATTTATGCCCTACGTTCCCGTTAATTCTCCTAGGGCATAAGGGGAGCACCTCTGCGATTGTTACTGCCGGGTCAGCCGGATGTGTACCTCAGACTGGGTGAAGCCGAAAGCTAGCGTTCTTAAGGGAATATTCGGTCGGTGAACAAAAGATGATTTTTATTTATTTTCCATATGTGCCCCCAGATGTTTTTTCCTGCGTTTCCTATCGCAGTCCGGACATGCACTTTAGGGCATGCGTACCCAGGGAAAGGAACCCTTAATGGAACTATTCTCCCTGGAAGATGTCTCTTACTACCCATGTAATATAACATAACTAGTTGGGCACTTGTATGTTCAAGCACTAATGACCCCTACGCCTGGTCTCCACGCATACCCCGGTTCTTATATAACTGACCGGGTATTCAGATACACTCCGGACAATCGGGTCCCGAGGTTGAAGCGAAAAGGTCCGCCATGACAAATGACCTACAATCCGGCTAGAAGGCATTATACATGTCACTTTAATTACATAGTCATGCAGACTGACTAAATTCCTCTTCTATACCATCCAACAGGCGGTCTAGCCTACAATCCTGTTGCGAATACTTTGCGGCTATTTCTACTTGCCCATAAACTAAGCTAACGGGAATCTCTTTTCCGTCGGGCCCCATAGGTCCGACCTCGGCCATGTGATTTGGGTCAGCCTTGGTATACCGCATCTTCACCATGGCCTAGGCTTCCCTGGCACCTTGACAGCAGGCCGATATCTTCCATAATCAGAAGCGCCGCCGTGCTCCCTTGAGCTTCTCCGTAAGCTCTGCAACGCCTTCTGGCAAGGATACGGATGGCCATAAGGCCTAGGCAATACCTTGCATCACCTGCCGAACTTGTTCGTGCAGTTGTGAGAGCTCAGATAGAAGATCACCCGCAGACCCAGGCATTTTCTCCGCGGGACGACCCGTCAGCATACCTACAGACATAACGCTGTTAGTCGGCTTCTTCACCGAACCCCTTCAAAAGGATTCGTTCAAGCACTTACTGAAAATGCCGCGTCAAAGCCGCTTATTTTCCTTCTCGGAGTCTGCAAGCTGGGCTCGAACGTCCTTTAGTTCCATGCTCATCTTGGTATTGGCGTCTTGGAGATTGTTTTTCTCCCGCCTGACCTCAGTCAGCACGCATTCGCCAGCCTGTAGCTGTCGCACGACATGCTGGTCCTCCGGATTTCCTCCGGATTCATCTGCAACATCTATTGTTTGATCTGCAGCCACGCCGCACACTATATGGTAACCATCATTCTTTAAATGTTGCCAGCGAGGGGCTTTTTCGGTTCCTTCAATGCGGCAACAGCGGCCTGCAGTTGGGCCTTGCATTCCTCCAGCTCCTGTGACAGCCGAGTATTCTTCTCTGTAAGAACCTACACAATAAAGATGATCCTTAAATCAGTTCTGCTAACTGTTTCAAGTCTCAGGGGCTACTGATACATATAATCGTCAGATTTACTTACCCGTACATCCTTTACATACTGATCCGTGGCTCTGGCTAGACCATCTAGAGCAGCACGGAGGTATGCCTCTCCAGAACTAAAGGCATCAAATGCCTCTGGTGAGAAACAAGTGTCGCGGAGTACGGCCCGGCGGCGCCTATGATTCATGGCACTTTCCACTTCTGAATTTGTGGCGGATAATCTATCCACATCCTCTGTAGGAGGATTATCCTACGCCCGCCCCCATATCGGCTTCCGCCTCTATGTCCGGTCCTGGCGCCCGACTGGTGGAAGCGTGATTAGCAACATCGCCGGACATATTCCGGCGAGCATTTTTTCTGTTAAAGAAACACGGGCGTCATTACATTTCAAGAAACACGACAACCACGAAGCGGGGTTTCTGTTATACCTTTACGCTGGCGTCTCCGTCCTGACCGCCTTCCTTTTTGGCCTGCCCGGCCTCGGTACCTCTTGTTGGCGAGTTGCTGCGGGTTCGGGAGGGCGTCCCGAATGCCTTCCCTGTAAAAATGCTATATGTATATGGTAGGTGAAGTGTCTAACAGGGGATCCTAGTTTTTGGAGTTGGGATTTTTGGTTTTTCTTACGTGCGATGCAGGAAGCAGTCCGGGATAGTCGGCCGTAACGGCCACCATGGCATCATCGCAGCTTAGCTGATAGAACTGTCGGTCTATCATCTCCACAAATATGACCGGATCTTCTTCGAGTCCGGAGTCGAGGGCCTGATCAGGGTCCTCCAGCTGTGGAGAGGGGCTGCTGACCTCCTTTATGGCTTTTCGCAGTTCCTGCCGCAAAATAGCAAGGTGAATACTTACGACAAAGAATGCGGGAAGAATGGGAGTAAGGGGATATAACTTACCCAGCTTGGAGGATTGTACATGGAGAATCCATCCCGTGGCTTGATGCGGATGAACTCCTCTTCCTCTCCCTTGAACAATTCGGACAGAACTTTTGCTAAAGTGGCAGCATTGTCCAGACCCTTGCGCCCACAGTGGGTGGCATCATCCGCCCCGTTAAAGCACCACAAGGGGTGCCCACGATATTGAAGTGGTTGCACTGCCCGCATTATGCAAATCGACATAACTTCGATTACTGTCAATCATGATTGAGCCAGTGCTTTAATCCGGTTCATCAGGTAAAGGACTTCTCCATTGTCTTCCTCGTGGGGGCTCTGTGGGCGCCAACTTCGGCGTTTCTTCAGAGGAGCATTGCTAAATTCAGGAATACCCCACCGAACAAGGTCCGGAAGGGGAACTGTCGGTGTCAAAACCGGCGGATCTCGGGTAGGGGGTCCCGAACTGTGCGTCTAGACCAGACGGTAACAGGAGGCAAGGAACATGATGTTTTACCCAGGTTTGGGCCCTCTTGATGGAGGTAAAACCCTACATCCTTCTTGATTAATATTGATGATATGGGTATTACAAGAGTAGATCTACCATGAGATCAAGAAGGCTAAACCCTAGAAGCTAGCCTACGGTATGATTGTTGTATGATGAAGTTGTCCTACGGACTAAAACCCTCCGGTTTATATAGACACCGGAGAGGGTTAGGGTTACACAAAGTCGGTTACAATGGTAGGAGATCTTGAATATCCGCATCGCCAAGCTTGCCTTCCACGCCAAGGAAAGTCCCATCCGGACACGGGACGAAGTCTTCAATCTTGTATCTTCATGGTCCTGGAGTCCGGCTAAAGGTATAGTCCGGCTACCCGAACACCCCCTAATCCAGGACTCCCTCAGTAGCCCCTGAACCAAGCTTCAATGACGACGAGTCCGGCGCGTAGATCTGTCTTCGGCATTGCAAGGCGGGTTCCTCCTCCAAATTCTTCATAAAAGTTTGTAAACACCAAAAGTAGTGTCCGGCAGTGCAAAATAAGTTTCCACGTATTGCCATGGAGAGAATAACATTAACACGAATCTAATCTGCTGACGTATTCCGCAGCGTGACATCACACTACGGCCAAGCCTTTATTCGAATCGTTTTCATTTTTCCACCTTAGCGTGTTTTGCGAGGCGGTTTCCTTGGCATGTCTTGTCAAAGCAGAGATCGTGTCCCCTTTATTTACGGGATTCTCATAGATACGGACATGGGTAACCCAATCGTGCCCGTTAGCATGTCTTCTCGATTAAAGGCGAGTCCCAAACGGTTACGGGGAGGGCTCCTGGTATTCAACCTCTTATAAAGAGACCAGGGCCTTACTCCTTTTCTCCAGTCTCAAAACAAGTTCGCCCGTCGCCTCGAGTTCCAACACCCTAGGCTCCAGATTCCAGGCTCCTCGGACCTTCGACAATGTCCGGTTCCGACCTTCAATGTCGATGGATGCCCTCCTCCGTCACGGAGGAGGACGTGCTAAAGTTGAGAGAGGCTAAGTTCTTGACCGCCAAAATTTCGCATAGGTTGCCTGCTCAAAGGAAGGCTGTCCCTAGTCCCCAGCCCGATGAGAGCGTAGTGTTCATGTCTCACTTCCTTCGGGGGTTAGGCTTCCCGATAGATCCCTTCGTGAGGGGGCTGATGTTCTATTATGGGCTGGAATTTCATGACTTAGCTCCGGAGTCCATCCTCCACATTTCCTCATTCATCGTTGTGCACGAAGCATTCCTCCGTGTTACTCCTCACTTCGGATTATGGCTAAATACCTTTGGAGTGGAGCCGAAGATGATCAAGGGACGGCACACAGAGTGCGGAGGCGCTATCATAAGTAAGAATGCTGATGCTCCATGGCCCGAGGGCTCCTTCCAAGAGGAGCTCGGCTTGTGGCAATGAGAGTGGTTCTATATCACCGCTCCTAGGAGCACCAAGTGGGTGGCGCCTCCTGCCTTTCACTCGGGGCCCCCTCCACGGCTAGCGTCATGGGTCAACAAAGGATTAGATTGGGGGTTATCCAAAGACGTGCCCTTGTTGCAGGGCCGCATCAGGGATCTCTTAGAAAAAGACCTCAACCTGGTCAAGGTGACGCAGGTCATGCTGATTTGCCGAACACTGCCCGGCAAACGTCGCTCCCTTCGTCTGTGGGAGTTTAATCCGGAGGGACCACGAGCTCTCCAGCATTTTATGGGCGCAACGCTCGTGGAGATGTATAAAATGTTCTTCGGATCACAAGCAATGTGTCCGGATTTGACCGAGGACGCAGGTTTAAGCTACAATCGCCCGGATACTCGAGTAAGTAACCTTGTGCCCGGACTCGCTATCGGTAAAATTGTCATAAACTCGCCCCTAAAAGAGCTGTCCTTTTAAACAGGAGTGGATAGCGAAGGCAAAGCTGATCAGGTGTCCGGCTCCCCTTCCTGAGACCAAGCCGGATCCCGTGCTAGTCAGGATGTTGAAGATCGTGCCTTTGGAGGGAAGCGAGGGGGAGGACAAGGAAACTATGGCCTCCTCGAGGGAGGCTGCTCCGAAGGGAGGAACCGACAATCCCTCTCCTAAGGGGAAGAAGAGGGCCGCCTCTGACGACCCGGAGACCATGGCCTCAAAGCGGGGGGAAAAGTCCTCGTGAGAGGGTCCGACGCCGGGGAGATCCTCGGCCGAACTACGCCCTCGAAGGGATCAGCCCTCCAGCGAGCCGTAAGTAGAGAAAGATTTTCCTTTAGAGGGATGAGAGAAATCCTTGCTTTTTATCTGAGAACTTTAACCGAAATTTTACTTTGTAGCTCGGACCTCGGCCCTTCTCAGCAGAGCTCGTCTTCGGGGGATCTTCTTCCGGAGATGATGGAGAGTGGAACGCCTCCCCCTACCGCACCGCGTGGCAAGGCGGGCGAGCCTGAGGTGTCGTCGCGGAGGGTTTCTCCGAAACCGGCAGGGGTGGAAGGTAGCCATATGTACCCCCAAGGTTCTCCGCGTCCGGCCTTCGATGGAGGTCATAGGACGATTCCGGCACCGTCCGATGCGCGGTCGGAGGAGCTGATGATTCTGCTGGGGCGAGCTTCTATCTCAGAGGAGCACCGTGCATTGATGGGTACGGTGATTGGAAGGATTTCGTCCGTGGAAAGCGGATTGCATGAGGCCGTCATAAGTTTGCTGACGGGTTTTGAGGTACGTTTGATAATGTACTTCTTTGTCAGTTGCACATAAACAAGATGCGCCCTGTGTAGATAGTAGCCCCTGAGACTCTGTGAGTTGTCAAAATTGACGGCGCGCAGAGGATCATAATCCCAGGTCTAAAATGTCGCCTTTGTATACAGGTGGTGAAGTGTCCGGAATCGAGCCGAACTGATGATTTTGCCAAACTAAAGCGGCAACTTGACGTGGCAGGTGCCGACATCGCGCTCGTCAATGAGCGGCTCGATGAGGCTCAAGGTATGCAATTCCTCGGGCGGCATCTGCTAAGGGGAGCTTTATGCTAGTATCTTACAATGTGTGTGCTTGACGCAGATGGTGCGGTCGCCATGGAGAGTCTTTGGGCGTAACTTGCCCGAGCTAAGGAACAAGCCAGGAAAAGTGATGCGGCTGCCGAGAAGGCCCTTGAAGAGCTGAGAGCCGAACAGGCAGCTCACTGCCGAAGCAAGAAGGATATGGCCGAGATGGCCGTGAAGTTAAAAAGTGCTGCTGACCGTTGCGAGTTTCTTGAGAAAGAAGACCGGGCGAGACAGACGGACTTAGAGAAGGCCGTTGCTGATGCCAAGGACGCTCGCTCTTCGATGAGAGCTGCGTCAGGCCGGACAAATTGCGGCTGGAAAGCCCTTTATGCTGCGGAGGCAGTTTTGCGATCCGAAGTTTGCTCCATTGGACCGGATATGGAGTGTGGAGGACACCTATCTGGATTTAGGAGCGAGTGCTGCTGATGCGACCGAATACTTTCGAGATCAAGAAGATCACGAAGTGGAAAGGCTTTTCTGGTCACAGTTCCAGAATCCAGAGCGTCCATTGGTAGTGGACGATCGTCTGGCTCAATGGGCCGAACTGAATAGATTGTCCGGACTCGCCATGAAGTACGTCGTGGGTCATCTATGGCCAGGGAGATCGGAGCCAAAAAATTATTTCAGCTTGGTGCATCAATTCCTTGACGCGGTGCCACGTATCAATGCAATGAAGGGGTCGGCATGCATAGAGGGCGCACGGATGGCTCTTGCCCATGTCAAGACATACTGGCAGAGATGGAGACCACCGTTGTTGCATCCCGAGATTCAGACAAAAGCCGAGTACCCTCCGAGCACTATTTTCAGGAAGTCCTTGAAGGCGCTCGTGTAATAGAGGCGCACTGCTCGAAGGATGCTATGTTCTGATAGCATATGTAATTATAAAGCAATATTTTGATGAATTGTAGTAGACTTTTATACTTGTGCCTTCAAGTATTTGGAACACCTCCTGTGTGGCCGTTTTTAAAATATATATATAATCTGAAAGATTAAAGTCGTTGGCTTCAGCCCCCACGCACATAGTGCGGGGGTGCTCGCAGAAGGCGCGTTTTCACACTTAATCCAACGTCTTGGTCCTACAAAGGAGGTGATAGCGCAGTGAGCTAGGCAACCGGACGATAATGCTTTAACACTTTCACTTAGCCATAGGAGCTTGACAATGGGACTATTTAGGTAGCCCTTGGTGGCAACTGCGCTCGCCCGAATTCGGGGCGCTTATGAGCCTGGCCGGGAAACGGCCCTTCGTTAATGCGGAGGAATCCTACAGATTCTGGAGAGTCATCGAGTGGTTGACCAGTCTCACGCCATATCATGACAGTCGGTTTTCGGCTTTCTCTACTGAGGTGCTCGCCTAGCCGAACCAGGGCACAATCGCAGTAGTTCTCCTGGTGCCGCCTTAGCCGATAGAGCGGAACGTAAGGCGGCCAAACACAGGAGCCGGGCAACCCAACATTTGACCAAAATCATGACTCGGAGCTGATGCATATAAGGCCAAACTCGCGACACCGAACACTCCCTAAGGTATTCGGTCTTTATGAGAGCGGGCGAGGTAACGCTCTGAGGTGTAAGCCCCTAGTGTCCAGGTACGCGCAAGAATTCTGACATGGCCACATGCCAAGACGCCAGCCTCCTCCTTGGTCATAGAACCAGGGGATGTGTATCAACAAGAGACAGTAAAAAAGGTTTACGCAGGGTCTTAATCTGAAAAGAATCCTAGGAACGGGTCCTAGTGCAGGGGTATATGGCCACTAAGCCTTTATCAATGATGCTTTTGTGCCGGACTCGTCTATCCGTGTCCGTGGTCTTAATGACCTGTTCCGATGTTCTGGCTGGTGGAGCCATTGTATTATGGGGCTGTTAGAGCGGCCGCACAATCCTCTGCTTGGGGGAGGTGTTCTCACTGCTTCCCCTTTAAGGAGATGATGCCGCGTGGACCGGGCATCTTAAGCGTAAGAGATGCATAATGCGGTATTGCGTTGAAGCGGGCGAAAGCTTCGCGTCCCAGTAGTGCTTGGTAACGACTTGAGAATGGGACGATGTGGAAAGTCAGCTTTTCACGACGGAAGTTGTCGGCAGAGCCGAAAATAACCTCGAGCCAGAGAAAACCCATGCAATGGGTGTCCGGACCTGGCGTTACTCCTTGAAAGGAGGTTTTGCTGTGGCGAATTCTTTTTGGGTCGATCCCCATGTGGCGGATTGAGTCCTGATATATCAGGTTGAGTCCGCTGCCACCGTCCATAAGGACATTTGAAAACTGGAGTCCGCTAATTATTGGATCGAGTACCAGGGCAGTCCAGCCTGGGTTCTTGATACTTCTAGAATAATCCAGATGATCGAAGATGATTGGTTTTGATAACCAGTGGCGGGGTTCCTTTGGAATAGGCCGTGGGGCACGTACCTTTATGGGTGCCACACGTTTTGTTATGTGGAGTAAGTTTATTGTTTTTACTTCTTGTGGGAAATTCTTTTGTTTCCTGGTGCTCTGCTTTTGGGGTTCGTCCTCGTCTTCGCTTGGTGTATCGAGCCCCTTGTGTTCGGCGTTGAGTCTGCCGGATTGTTTGAAAACCCAACAATCTCTATGGGTATGGTTAGCAGGCTTTCCGGGAGTGCTATGTATTTGACATATCCTATCCAAGATTTTGTTTAGGTTGGATAGGTCGTCCCTGTTATCTTGGAGGGGCGGCTTTTTCTGATTCTGTCTTGAATCCGGCGTTGACTGCCGTGCTCTTCGAACTTTTTTCCTTAGTCCGGCGACGGTCCTTATTGTGTCGCGGTTTTCTGTTTCCATCCCTAGTTTCGGATGTACTTGGGTCACTGGTGATACATCTTGCCAACCAGCTGCCCTCTCCTGCGCAAAAGGGGGTCATGAGGCTTGTTAGTGTGGCCATTGTTCTTGGCTTTTCTTGGCCGAGGTGTCTGGTGAGCCATTCCTCTCGGACATTATGCCTGAAAGCCACTAAGGATTCAGTGTCCGGACAGTCGACTATCTGATTCTTTTTAGTAAGAAATCTATTCCAGAATTGCCGAGCTGACTCTCCGGGCTGTTGAGTTATGTGACTTAGATCGTCTGCATCCGGAGGGTGGACATAGGTCCCTTGAAAATTTGCTCGGAAAGCGTCCTCGAGCTCTTCCCAACTTCTGATTGTGTTTTCAGGAAGGCTTTTGAGCCAATGCCGTGCTGGCCCTTTAAGCTTGAGGGGTAAGTTTTTTATGGCGTGGAGGTCATCTCCTCTAGCCATATGTATGTGGAGGATATAATCCTTGATCCAGACTCCAGGGTCTGTTGTTCCATCATATGCCTCTATGTTTACGGGTTTGAATCCTGCTGGAAATTCATAATCCAGGACCTCATCGGTGAAACATAGGGGGTCTGCGGCACCCCTGTATTTGGGTGTGCCGGATTCTGATAATGGCTTTATTGCATTGCTTACAAGAGCTTGCTTTCTTGGCCCGTAAATGGACCTGGCTGGGCCATGATGCGAATCCTTAAGTGGGTCGCATGCCGGATTAAGTGTGGCGCTGCTTGCTGCTTTATGCTGGCCATGGGGTCGTCTATCCGACCATGTGGCTTTCTCGCTTTTGGAATGCGAGGGCTCTAAGGCCTCCTCGTCGAATTCAGGTAGTAGCTTTCTCTTCGGATAGCTTTTAGTGCGGTGACTGTCGCCGTATTTGTCTGCGGTATTGATTACTTTACTCCATCTGATCCTGAGTGCATCTTCCGCAGTTTTTAGCTTCCGCTTCTGCTTTTTCAGGCTGTGTGTGGTTGCAATGAGCCGTTTGTGGAGGTTCTTCTGCTTCGTGGGCTTGTCCGGCGTAGGGTCATCCGGAATGCCATTTTCGCCGGGGGGAGGATGTTCGGTTTCTCTATGCGGGTTGTCCTGTTGGGATGGTTGCTCTAAGGCATGCTCGTTGTCGGTGTCAAAACCGGCGGATCTCGGGTAGGGGGTCCAGAACTGTGCGTCTAGGCCAGATGGTAACAGGAGGCAAGGAACACGATGTTTTGCCCAGGTTCGGGCCCTCTTGATGGAGGTAAAACCCTACGTCCTGCTTGATTAATATTGATGATATGGGTAGTGCAAGAGTAGATCTACCACGAGATCAAGGAGGCTAAACCCTAGAAGCTAGCCTATGGTATGATTGTTGTATAGGGAGTTGATTCTATCGACTAGCCCGGCCCTGGTTTATATAATGCACCAGAGGCCTAGGTTAACAAGAGTCCTAGCCGAATACGCCGGTGGGGAGAAGTCCTTGTCTTGATCACCAAGTCTTTGTGGAATCTTCCTTGTATGCGGCAGCTGTCCGAACTGGCCCATGAGTATACGGCCATGGGGGGCCTCGGCCCAATCTAATAGAACGGGAGACAACATGGTGACTACCCCCTAGTCCAGGACACCGTCAGTAGCCCCCTGAACCAGTCTTCAAGTTAGGGACGCTCCTCGATTCTTCCGAACTGTTCTTCATCTTTGGTCGTCGGTCTTGAAAACTGGTTCAACAAATCTTCTTTATCTTCGATCTTGATGATCGCCGAAATGCATTCAACGAGTTTACACGTCGGGTATCCGAGGAGCCCCTTTAAGTTTCTGGCCTTTACCAATGCCTTGTTATTTTTATGCCACACCTCGGGTTTGAAGTTGTTCCTGGGCGGCAGCGTCCTCTTGCGTCCGAGCTCCAACGCCGGACTGTATTCGAGGTATCTTTTGCAACCGAGCACCAACACCGGACTGTATCCGAGCTCCAACGCCGGACTATATCCGATGTGTCGTAAATCACCTTGGTTCGAAGAAGTTTGAAGGAGTTTAGTCGAGCTTAATGCCGGAAATGCCCTCTATGGAGCCAGCCACTAGCGCCACAGCTTTATGCCGGGCTGCTTCCGAGGTGGTGCACCACCCCGAATGTGGGCCGATTTTTGTGAATATTTTTTATTGGTGCAATTTATTTTCTGCCGAGATATATAGCCAGTAGCCCTCAAGGTGTGTATCGGTCTAAAACCTGAGATGCACCTGAAGGATGACATAAGACCGCTGATCCCAGTAGCCGCTGAGACTCAGGTTGATTTGCAAAATCGGCCTGAGGATCAATTCCAAGCTCGGCAGAATACTTCGGGACACTAAAAGCGGTGTGCTCAGTCCTCGAGACTCAGGTTGGGTGCGGCCGACCAACCTGAGGATCAAAATCTCCTCAGAAACTATATTGCACATAAAATTTTCTGCATTGGACAAGCAATGCAGTAGCCCCCGAGACACTGGTCGGGTGGTAACACCGGATCAGGGGATCAATGTGCCCCTTTAATATTTGTAAATAGTAAGCCCGAAGCCCAGTAGCCCCCGAGCCTTAATGCAGGCACAGGTGCCGAATTAAGGATCAATATCCATAGTAAAATCACAAATTATGTGTAATGACTCTATGTATCCAAGTACTTTACGTCATTAATACTCAGATCCGCATTGTACAAAACTTTGTTGACCGACCATCGGCTTCCACCTCCTCGGCCAGTAGCCGAGGAGTGTTTGTCCTACTTTATAAAGCCTTTATGAGGGCAAATATTTACAACAAACAAGGCAATCTGGCCATACGGTTTTATAAACAAAGGTACGTAGAGAGCTATATTACTGTTTAACAGAAGAAATGTCTTCCAAAGAAAATAGTCCCGCTATCGGTTCCTTTCTTTGGGTTGTCATGATAAGCATGATCATTAAACCTCAGCTCTAATGTAAGAGCAAAATATTGAGGATTTAGTTTGGGAGGCCAGTTAATAGCCCCAGTAGTGTTCGGCAACAGTTGGGGTCAAGTCGTAAACACTTCGGCCAATGTTATGAACGGCCCATCATTTAACATAGTCATCGGATCGCTGACCAGTTTACGCTTATTGTGAAAGTCAGTTTTCGGCTTTCTCCTCTGAGGTGCTTAACCATGTGAGCTGGAAGCACAATCGCAGTGGTTCTCCCTTCGCACACCTAGCCGAACAAAACGGAACGTAGGAAGCAAGTGCAGGAGCCGGGCAACCCAACTATTGACCGAAGACACAATTCGAAAGCGATGCATATATAGCAATATCTGAGAATGTTTTTGCCGAATCCCTAAAGGTGTCCGGCGTTGCACCGCGAGACTAATGCTGGAAAAGCACAAATAGTTTAAAAGTGCCAAAAAGCTTGGAAAACCAAGAAACGTCAGTAAAAACATGACGTCCGAACAATATCAAATGTTCGGTGCCAATCCGAAAGTTGGTATTAGAAAAAAGAAGTGCTTCTGTCGTGCTTTAACATGATACATCCTATCTCAAGACTTCGAGCGGGTCAGCCTACGGCTTCAACCTCCTATCCCGAGGGCGGAGTACTTCTCATCAGGCCAGTTTAGCAAACTAAACTCTAGCGGCTTTGAGGGAGAAATTAGGCTCCCGGGCTAGTGACCACACACTCGTGTCGAAAAAAGGAGTGATAAATAATAATAATAAAACTTTGCAATGACTAAGAAGAAGAACACTTATTATAAAATGGCTCAAATAAACTTAAGAGCCCCCAAGTGACTTGAGTAAAAGAATGATTCCATGTACCGAAGTACTTATATCATATCTATGTTCAACCGAACTTTAAACGCGTCTTAACCGACCGTCGGCTTCTCCCTCTTCGGTCAAGGACCGAAAAGTGTTATGTACTCCATCTGTCGAGAATATCGACGGTGTTTCCAATAACCAGGCAATCAGGCCATAAGGCTGTAACAGACAAAGCGTGCTCAGGGAACTTATGCTATATTACTGCAAAGTGTAAGAAGCATCTTCGAACAAAATAGTACCCCCACCGATACCTTTCTTTGGTGCTCATTGTTATTCTGAGACTTGTGCAATATATTTTTTGTACTCATGAGTTCCATTGTGTGCCGACCATCATTGAAAACAATAAGAGCGCTAGCTTTCGGCTTCACCCAGTATGAGGTCCGGCTCGGGTGACCCGATCGTGACAATCGCAGAGGTGCTCCCTTTACTCCCTAGCCGAACAATCGGGAATATAGGGGTAAACACAGGAGCGAGGCAACCCAGCTTGCAAATCACTTAAGTCAATATGGTGCATATTGTGGCGTAATACACGAACAAGGAACGATGCCGTACAAGTATATCATATGCAAGAGGAAAAACTTCATAAAGGAAGCCCCCAAGTAAACGGGGTATTTGAATTTATGCGTCACAAACAACGTTTGGACAAGGAAAAAAATTTACGAGCAACTTTTTCCAAAAAAGTATAATTCTTGGTCGAACCGAACACAAGTTAGAAATAAAAGCTTTGAGCATGAAAGCGACTTAGCTGGTTAATGTGTTCGGTATTGATGACGCAGTCCGAGCTTGATGCGGGGCAAGGTTCCATCCCCCAAGCCGGTCCCGAGGTGGCGGAGCGGAGAGCTCGACACGCCGAAGTGGTGACATAGTACGGTCAATGCAGACCGGCACAGTGACGCCGAAGTCCCCGAATCATTTTCCTATGCACAAAAAATAGTACAAACCGGAGATAATAGTAATAATGATAATTAAAAAATGTTGCATAATAAATAATTTATGAAAAGTCAGGAATAGAAGAAATATGGCCTGGCGCCGAAGTCAATGTCGATGCAGGGCGTCGGCGTGATGTAGTAAAGGCGTGGCAAAGCCTGAATTCACAGGTCAGTCCGAGCTCCGGATGCAGCGTTCGCCGGACTATATACGGAAACTGATCGAACCACCATGCGACCTTCGTTAATGCGGTCACCATTTGATAGACCTGATTTATTTGTTGTAGCAATCCGAAGGAAGGTGATTCCCAAAATTGGGACTCGCTCCGCACACCCATTGGCTGATGGGCTATAAAACGACGGCATGGCAATGCTGGTAAAGGTTGACTCGCCGAGGCAAAGCCCTCGGCCCAGCTAACGTGACGGAGCTGGTCGGCTAGTGACGCCGAAGTGTCCAGAATAGGTTGATGAAGAGATGGCGAAGCCCTCGGTCCAGCCGAGATGTCGGAGCCTCGACGTCAGCCGATGAGTCGAAGTAGGTCGGCGTGATGGACACCAGCTTGAAGAAGCAATAGTGCGGCCCTGTCGATGCAGGCCGTGACGTGGTCGATGCTGGCCTGATGAGGCGACCGTGCGATTATGCCGGTATGCCCGCTCCGTCTAATCTATGGAGCGGCGATGTTGATGATGATTTATCCTTCGCGATGCCGGACTCTTGTTCGGCTTGCCGAGATGATGATCCGAAGAAATTGAGCTCGGCTAAAGGGACGACGTGTCAGGTCGGCAGCCATGGAGTAATATTGCCGGACTGGTTTGACACCAGCATGATGTTGAAGATCATGTTCAAAAGATCTTAAAGTTAGTGGGATGTGTTCGGGAACAAAACACAACACCCCATACAAAACTTCCTTCAAAAGGGATGTGCGAAATCCTGTTCATAAAAAAGATGAACTCGGGTCGGATTCGTTTTCGCGCAGAAAACAGATCCGAAAAGTGATGCACTAATCGGAAGGTTCCCGGAGTTTGAACGGTCGGATCGAGCTGAAATTTTGAGAGGTGGTAGATATAGGAATTACGCAGCCGATCAACGGTTGGATTTTCCAAAGGACGTCCGAGCTAGAAGCTGGACACCACTCCCTAAACTCATCCAAATTCCCATCCAGATTTGACACGGCTCCGGTATATCGTGGATTGCCAGAGATTCCTCCATCGGAACTCGACGAAATTTTCCAGGGTTGTTATAAACTCAATTCCGCACAATTCCACTGAAGCGATCGTCAAAATGATACTCGAGGAGGTGGTGGCGGCAGATACGAGTTCGCTGTCCAAAAAAAACAGCACGGTCACTTGAGGGCAATGTTGACGTTGAGCCCCCGAGCTCCATAGATGATTCCTCCGTGATCTTGATAGAGATTGGAGTTGATGTTTGATGGAGGCCCTCGTCCGAACATGGTGATCCGAACATGGGGCGCAATTCTTGGTCGAACCAAGGTGACCAGTCGAACTGGTGACGAAGACGCCGAAGTCGCAGTTGATCTGCAAGCGAGCCATCGATCCTTTTGTCGATCACACAGCGGAACTCTCAATGAAAGCACCAATGTCGGTGTCAAAACCGGCGGATCTCGGGTAAGGGGTCCCGAACTGTGCGTCTAGGCCGGATGGTAACAGGAGGCAAGGAACACGATGTTTTACCCAGGTTCGGGCCCTCTTGATGGAGGTAAAACCGTACGTCCTGCTTGATTAATATTGATGATATGGATAGTACAAGAGTAGATCTACCACGAGATCAAGGAGGCTAAACCCTAGAAGCTAGCCTATGGTATGATTGTTGTATATGGAGTTGATTCTATCGACTAGTCTGGCCCTGGTTTATATAATGCACCAGAGGCCTAGGTTAACAAGAGTCCTAGCCGAATACGCCGGTGGGGAGAAGTCCTTGTCTTGATCGCCAAGTCTTTGTGGAATCTTCCTTGTATGCGGCAGCAGTCCGAACTGGCCCATGAGTATACGGCCATGGGGGCCTCGGCCCAATCTAATAGATCGGGAGACGACATGGTGAGTACCCCCTAGTCCAGGACACCGTCACTCGTCGTCTACCGGCTCATCCTGCTCTATGGCTGGGTCTTTATCGAGGCGGGGCTTGGGTCGGCGTTTACGCTGACGCTTTGATTGTTTTTCGAGAGATCGATCCCTCTTTCCGTCCCCGTTTTCCTCGTTGTTGCTTTCTTTAGGGGTATCCACCATGTACACATCATGAGATGAGGTGGCTGTCCGATGCCCTATAGGCGTTGGTTCTTGGTTGTCTCCTGCATTGTCGTCCATACTGTCGATGTCTTCGGAGTCGAAGTCGAGCACGTCGGTTAAGTCGTCGACGGTAGCTACGAAGTAGGTGGTGGGTGGGTTTTGAATTTCTTCATTATCCGAATCCCATCCTTGTTGACCGTAGTCCGGCCAGGGCTGTCCTAATAAAGAGAGAGACTTTAGCGAATTCAGAAGGTCGCCGAAGGGCGAGTGCTCAAAGATGTCCGCGACAGCGAATTCCATTATCGGCGCCCAATCGGATTCGATTTGCAGGGGCGCACGGGGCTCGAAGTTCGGAGAGGAATCCGGCTCCTCAGAGTCACGGGCCATGCGGAGTGCGGGGCTGGAGTTTGGCTCGATCGCCTCTGAGATCGCTGCCCCTGAGGCAGCGTCCAACCGCTGATCCTCGATCGGCGTAGTAGGCTCCGAATCAATGGTCGGAACCGATGCGTGTGCGGCCTCCAAGGCGTTGTTCGGCGGCAGAGCTATATCATGCCCATCGAGATAGTGCGGCGCGCTTGGCTGTGGCTCGAATCCGTCAAAGATCAAGTCCCCGCGGATGTCAGCCGTGTAGTTTAGCCTTCCAAACCTGACCTGATGGCCAGGGGCGTAGCTTTCGATCTGCTCAAGGTGGCCGAACGAATTGGCGCGCAGTGCGAAGCCGCCGAAGACGGAGATCTGCCCGAGGAGAAAAGTCTCACCCTGGACTGCATCATTGTTGATGATCGAAGGAGCCATCGGGCCTAAAAGCGACGAGACAGAGGAACTCTCAATGAAAGCACCAATGTCGGTGTCAAAACCGGCGGATCTTGGGTAGGGGGTCCCGAACTGTGCGTCTAGACCGGATGGTAACAGGAGGCAAGGAACACGATGTTTTACCCAGGTTCGGGCCCTCTTGATGGAGGTAAAACCCTATGTCCTGCTTGATTAATATTGATGATATGGGTAGTACAAGAGTAGATCTACCACGAGATCAAGGAGGCTAAACCCTAGAAGCTAGCCTACGGGATGATTGTTGTATGATGAAGTTGTCCTACGGACTAAAACCCTCCCGTTTATATAGACACCGGAGAGGGTTAGGGTTACACAAAGTCGGTTACAATGGTAGGAGATCTTGAATATCCGCATCGCCAAGCTTGCCTTCCACGCCAAGGAAAGTCCCATCCGGACATGGGACGAAGTCTTCAATCTTGTATCTTCATGGTCCTGGAGTCCGGCTGAAGGTATAGTCCAGCTACCCGAACACCCCCTAATCCAGGACTCCCTCAGGAACGTCCACCATATAAAACCATTCCGAAGGCCAGTCTTCGGACGACTTCTTCGGGGTACCGGACAGGTATCCGGTTCCGGCGATGCGCCATATTTCGGCTCCGCCCACTTGATAAAGTGACCCCCTCTATGTGTGAGGGACGAGGCAAAACAGCCTTTTCCACGGCTCGAAATGAGCCTCGCAGCCCAGGAACAACTCGCAGAGAGCGACATTGCCGGCGATGTGTAGAATGGAGGCAGGGGTGAAATTGTGTAATTGGAGGTCGTAGAACTCCAGGAGCCCGTGGAGGAACAGATGAATTGGAAATTCGAGTCCCCTTAATAAATAAGGAACAAGGCAGACCCGCTCCCCCGTAGAGGGACTGGGAAAGCTCTCCGCTTGCTCCCCGCCATTGTAGGTTGCAAGCCCGGCTCGAACAGGCAGCATGTATGCTGGAGGGAGCAATCCCTTAGTGTGTAGTTCGATTAATCGACTGTGTGGGACTGAACACCTCTCCCGATCACCGGGCTTAGGGCTACGGGGGCGGGAGGAGCTGCTGCGGAGGTTGGCCATGCTGGAATGGATCTTTTCGAAGCGTGCTCTGATGGATTCTCGCTGGGGGAGGATGGTATGGATCGGATCTGAGAATCCTCATCCTTTTAATAGACAATTTATTTATCTGGCTAGGGGGGCGAATGTAAAAATGTCCTGGCGCCTAGTATTAATTTGACGCGTGGGAGATAGCCCTTATTGGGCGCAGAAGCCAAGGGGTCCAAACATTTATGGGACCGGACACTGCTTTCCAAACGTTTGAAATATGGAGAAGAACCCGCCTTGCAATGCGGAAGACAACACTGCGTGCCGGACTCATCGTCATTGAAGCCTGGTTCGGGGGCTACTGAGGGAGTCATGGATTAGGGGGTATCCGGACAGCCGGATTATATCCTTTGGCCGGACTGTTGGACTATGAAGATACAAGATTGAAGACTTCGTCTCGGGTCCGGATGGGCCTCTACTTGGCGTGGAAGGCAAGCTAGGCAATACGGATATGTATATCTCCTCCTTTGTAACCCACCTTGTGTAACCCTAGCCCCCTCCGATGTCTATATAAACCGGAGGGTTTTAGTCCGTAGGACAACATACAATCATACCATAGGCTAGCTTCTAGGGTTTAGCCTCTCCGATCTCGTGGTAGATCAACTCTTGTAATATTCATATCATCAAGAATAAATCAAGCAGGACGTAGGGTTTTACCTATATCAAGAGGGCCCGAACCTGGGTAAAACATCGTGTCCCCTACCTCCTGTTACCATTCGCCTTAGACGCACAGTTCGGGACCCCCTACCCGAGATCCGCCGGTTTTGACACCGACGGGATGGGTTAGGGTTGCAGGACGCCGACCGTCTTAAATAGTCAGATTTGGTCTTGGGCGGCGAGCCAGAGCGGCGCCACGCGACGCTCACACCATGACGACGGACGCGGCGTCAGACCGATGTGGCGGGTGCGTCCGGGCGCCCCATATCAGCCTCATATTTGGATTGGATATGAGGGGTGCTGGTCAGCCCGGACGTTTGAGGACCGTTTGGATCAAAAAATTATACCGGACAGTGACCGAATGGCCCGTCCGAATGTATAAGACGGGTTTGAGAGGTCCGGCAGTACATGCTCTTAGGCCAACTCCACCGCGCGACCCCAAACGGACATCCGTTTTGTCTGGATTCTGTCCGTTTGGGTAGGGCAATGGGGTCGTGTCTGGGCGTGTCCTGAGATGTGGTGGCCGTGCGCCCAGCGCGCGGCCGCATCCGTTTGCCCCATCCTGTCCGTCGGGGCCAAAAATGCCCATATTTTCATCAGAACTAGTTTGCACGTCCAAATATTTGTCTGAAAATTAAAATAGTTTTACAACCCAATTGAAATTGTCTCTAACAAAATAGTTTTACAACCAAATCGAAATTTGTCTTGACTGAACATAAAATGAACCAATACATCTATTGGTTGCCAATGTGATCCCACACGTGCTCAACCAAGTCATTTTGAATATTCAAATGAGTGTGCCAATCACTCAACTCATGGTAGAATTGGACAAACTGTTCAAATGTGGCCGGGTCTTGGTGCAGGGGCTCAATATTTTCACCTTGATAATCAAATCCTTGGTCGAAGATACTCTCATCACGCTCATTCTCGACGATCATATTGTGCATGATCACACAAGCAGTCATCACCTCCCAAAGCTTCGTTTCATACCATGACAGTGGAGGGTTTCGAACGATACCCCATCGGGATTGAAGCACACCAAAAGCACGTTCCACATCCTTTCTAGCACTCTCTTGCATTTGGGCAAATCTCTTTCTCTTCTCACCTTGGGGTTTCGAGATTGTCTTCACAAAAGCTGACCACTGAGGATATATACCGTCAGCTAGATAGTATCCCTTGTTGTATTGGTGGCCGTTGATCTGAAAGTTGACAGGTGGGGAGTGGCCTTCTGTAAGCCTTGCGAAGACTGGAGAACGCTACAGCACGTTGATATCATTGTGAGAACCTGCCATGCCAAAGAAAGAATGCCATATACAAAGATCCTGCGAAGCCACCGCTTCTAATATGATAGTGCACGCCTTGACATGCCCCTTTTACTGGCCCTGTCAAGCAAATGGACAGTTCTTCCACTCCCAGTGCATACAACCTATGTTGCCAAGCATGCCTGGAAAGCCTCTAGCAGCATTGATGGCCAACAATCTCTCTATATTAGCGGCAGTTGGCTGCCTCAAGTACTCTGTGCCAAACACCTCGATCACTGACACATCTCCAATGTATCTATAATTTTTGATTGCTCCATGCTATATTATCTACTGTTTTGGACATTATTGGGCTTTATTATCCACTTTTATATTATTTTTGGGACTAACCTATTGACCGGAGGCCCAGCCCAGAATTGTTGTTTTTTTTACCTGTTTTAGGGTTTCGAAGAAAAGGAATATCAAACGGGGTCCAAACGGACTGAAACCTTCGGGAACATGATTTTCTCAACAAACAAGACCGGGGAGACTTGGACCCTATGTCAAGAAAGAAAAGAGGAGGCCACGAGGTAGGGGTGCGCGCCTGCCTACCCCACGCGCGCCCTCCACCCTCGTGGCCCCCTGTTGCTCCACCGACGTACTCCTTCCTCCTATATATATCCACGTACCCCCAAACGATCAGATACGGAGCCAAAACCCTAATTCCACTACCGTAACTTTTTTGTATCCACGAGATCCCATCTTGGGGCCTGTTCCAGAGCTCCGCTGGAGGGGGAATCGATCACGGAGGGCTTCTACATCAACACCATAGCCCCTCCGATGAAGTGTGAGTAGTTCACCTCAGACCTACGGGTCCATAGTTAGTAGCTAGATGGCTTCTTCTCTCTTTTTGGATCTCAATACAATGCTGTCCCCCTCTCTTGTGGAGATCTATTCGATGTAATCTTCTTTTTGCGGTGTGTTTGTTGATACCGATGAATTGTGGGTTTATGATCAAGTCTATCTATGAATAATATTTGAATCTTCTCTGAATTCTTTTATGTATGATTGGTTATCTTTGCAAGTCTCTTTGAATTATCAGCTTGGTTTGGCCTACTAGATTGATCTTTCTTGCAATGGGAGAAGTGCTTAGCTTTGGGTTCAATCTTACGGTGTCCTTTCCCAGTGACAGTAGGGGCAGCAAGGCACGTATTGTATTGTTGCCATCGAGGATAACAAGATGGGGTTTTCTTCATATTGCATGAGTCTATCCCACTACATCATGTCATCTTGCTTAAGGCGTTACTCTGTTTTTAACTTAATACTCTAGATGCATGCTGGATAGCGGTCGATGAGTGGAGTAATAGTAGTAGATGCAGGAAGGAGTCGGTCTACTTGTCTCAGACGTGATGCCTATATAGATGATCATACCTAGATATTCTCATAACTATGCTCAAGTCTGTCAATTGCTCAACAGTAATTTGTTCACCCACCGTAGAATACTTATGGTCTCAAGAGACGCCACTAGTGAAACCTATGGCCCCCGGGTCTATCTTTATCATATTAATCTCCTACTACTTAGTTATTTCCTTTGCTATTTACTTTGCCTTTATTTTACTTTGCATCTTTATCATAAAAATACCAAAAATATTATCTTATCTATAAGATCTCACTCTCGTAAGTGGCCTTATAGGGATTGACAACCCCTATTTGCGTTGGTTGCGAGGATTTATTTGTTTTGTGCAGGTATGAGGGACTCACGCGTAGCCTCCTACTGGATTGATACCTTGGTTCTCAAAAACTAAGGGAAATAGTTACGCTATTTTGTTGCATCATCCCTTCCTCTTCGGAGAAACCAACGCAGTGCTCAAGAGGTAGCAAGAAGGATTTCTGGCGCCGTTGCCGGGGAGGTCTACGCAAAAGTCAACATACCAAGTACCCATCACATACCCTTATCTCCCGCATTACATTATTTGCCATTTGCCTCTCGCTTTCCTCTCCCCCACTTCACCCTTGCCGTTTTATTTGCCCTCTCTCTTTCTATCCTCCCTCTCTTTCTCTATTTGCCTCTTTTTGCCCGCTTGCTTTTTGTTTGCTTGTGTGTTAGTTTGCTTGCTTGTCACGATGGCTCAAGATAATACTAAATTGTGTGACTTCACCAATACCAACAACAATGATTTTATTAGCACTTCGATTGCTCCTCTTACCGATGCTGAATCTTGTGAAATTAATACTGCTTTGCTGAATCTTGTCATGAAAGATCCGTTTTCCGGCCTTCCTAGTGAAGATGCCACTACCCATCTAAATAGCTTCATTGATTTGTGTGACATGCAAAAGAAGAAAGATGTGGATAATGATATTGTTAAATTGAAGCTATTTCCTTTTTCGCTTAGAGATCGTGCTAAAGCTTGGTTTTCGTCTTTGCCTAAAAATAGTATTGGTTCTTGGAATAAGTGCAAAGATGCTTTTATCTCTGAATATTTTCCTCCCGCTATGATCATCTCTCTTAGAAATGATATTATGAATTTTAAGCAACTTGATCATCAACATGTCGCACAAGCTTGGGAGAGAATGAAATTAATGATACGTAATTGCCCTACTCATGGTTTAAATTTATGGATGATTGTTCAGAATTTTTGTGTCAGATTGAATTTTGCTTCTAGAAATCTTTTAGATTCGGCCGCGGGAGGCACTTTTATGGAAATCACTTTAGGAGAAGCTACTAAACTCCTAGATAATATTATGGTTAATTATTCTCAATGGCATACTGAAAGATCTACTAATAAAAAGGTGCATGCGATAGAAGAAATTAATGTTTTGAGTGGAAAGATGGATGAACTTATGAAATTATTTGCTAATAAGAGTGTTTCTTCTGATCCTAATGATATGCCCTTGTCTACTTTGATTGAGAATAATAATGAATCTATGGATGTGAATATTGTTGGTAGGAACAATTTTGGTAACAACGCGTATAGAGGAAATTTCAACCCTAGGCCTTATCCTAGTAATTCCTCTAATAATTATGGTAATTCCTACGACAATTCTTATGGAAATTATAATAAGATGCCCAATGATTTTGAATCTAATATTAAAGAATTTATTACTTCGCAAAAGAATTTTAATACTATGATTGAAGAAACATTGCTTAAGATTGATGATTTGGCTAGAAACGTTGATCGAATTTCTCCTGATTTTGATTCTTTGAAACTTAGATCTATTCCACCTAAGCATGATATCAATGAGTCTCTCAAAGCCATGAGAATTTCCATTGACGAGTGCAAAGAAAGAACCGCTAGGATGCGTGCTAAGAAAGATGCCTTTATAAGAGCGTGTTCTTCTAGTTCCTATGAAAATAAAGATGAAGTTCTAAAAGTTATTGATGTGTCCCCTATTAAATCTTTGTTTTGCAATATGAATCTTGATAATGATGGGACTGAATATGATCCACCTTTACCTAGAAGGCATTCCAACAATTCAGAATTTGTTGATCTTGATGCTAAATTTGATAAAAGTGGGGTTGAAGAAATTAAAACCCTAGATGTTTCTAAACCCACTATTATGGATTTCAAGGAATTTAACTATGAAAATTGCTCTTTGATTGATTGTATTTCCTTGTTGCAATCCGTGCTAAATTCTCCTCACGCTTATAGTCAAAATAAAGTGTTTACTAAACATATCGTTGATGCCTTGATGTAATCTTATGAAGAAAAACTTGAATTGGAAGTTTCTATCCCTAGAAAACTTTATGATGAGTGGGAACAACCAATTAAAATTAAATATCATGAATGCTATGCTTTATGTGATTTGGGTGCTAGTGTTTCCACGATTCCAAAGACTTTGTGTGATTTATTAGGTTTCCGTGATTTTGATGATTGCTCTCTAAACTTGCACCTTGCGGATTCCACTATTAAGAAACCTATGGGAAGAATTAGTGATGTTCTTATTGTTGCAAATAGGAATTATGTGCCCGTAGATTTTATTGTTCTTGACATAGATTGCAATCCTTCATGTCCTATTATTCTTGGTAGACCTTTCCTTAGAACGATTGGTGCAATTATTTATATGAAGGAAGGAAATATTAGATTCCAATTTCCATTAAGGAAAGTGTCGGTGTCAAAACTGGCAGATCTCGGGTAGGGGGTCCCGAACTGTGCGTCTAGGCTGGATGGTAACAGGAGGTAGGGAACATGATGTTTTACCCAGGTTCGGGCCCTCTTGATGGAGGTAAAACCCTACGTCCTGCTTGATTAATATTGATGATATGGGTAGTACAAGAGTGGATCTACCACGAGATCGAGGAGGCTAAACCCTAGAAGCTAGCCTATGGTATGATTGTTGTGAATGGAGTTGATCCTGTCCTACGGACTACAACCCTCCGGTTTATATAGACACCGGATAGGGTTAGGGTTACATAGAGTCGGTTACAATGGTAGGAGATCTTGAATATCCGCATCGCCAAGCTTGCCTTCCACGCCAAGGAAAGTCCATCCGGACACGGGACGAAGTCTTCAATCTTGTATCTTCATAGTCCAGGAGTCCGGCTGAAGGTATAGTCCGGCTATCCGAACACCCCCTAATCCAGGACTCCCTCAGTAGCCCCCGAACCAGGCTTTAATGACGACGAGTCCGACGCGCAGATTGTTCGGCATTGCAAGGCAGGTTCTTCTCCAAATCTTGTGTACCTGTAGGCATAATGTCCGACTTTTGTAATGTAGTGCTCCTCGGCTTCCACGCCCAATAATGGTCGTCTTCCACATGTCAAACGAATGCGAAAAGCTAGGGCGTTTTTTACACCCACGCCCCTAGCCGTATAAACGAGCCGCCTATTTAACGGGATGGGGATTTAGGCCCAAACCACATCCTCTCCTTTCCGCGAGTTATCATCAGAGCGCTTTCAGCAAAGGTCCATTCCAACATGGCCAGCCGTCCCAGCTCCTCCTCTCGCCCTTCTAGCCCTAAACCTGGAGACTGGGAGAGGTGCTCCATCCCGCACAGCGAGCTAGTGTCGCTTCAGGCCAAGGGATTTCTCCCTTAGGCCTATATGGTCCCGGTCCGAGCCGGACTCGCCACCTATAACGGTGGAGAGCAAGCAGAGAGCACCCCCAATCCCTCTAAAGGAGAGCGGGTGTGCCTCGTCCCCTATCTAATAAGGGGACTGGGATTTCCAATTCATCCATTCCTCCGCGGGCTTCTGGAGTTCTACGGCCTCCAGCTGCACAATCTCACGCCCGCCTCCGTACTGCATATTGCGGGTTTCATCGCCCTTTGCGAGCTATTTTTAGGCGTTGAGGCTCATTTCGCGCTGTGGAAGAGGTTATTCTGCCTGGTGCCCCGTTCTCAAAAGGGGTCCATATACCAAGTGGGCGGAGCCGAAATATGGCGCATCGCTAGGACCGGATACCTATCCGGAACCCCAAAGGAAGCATCCGAGGACTGGACCTCGGAATGGTTTTATATAGATGACGTCCCGCTATCGGACCCTATCCGGGTCGGTCTCCCTGAGTTCAACAGTGCTCCATTGAAGAAATGCTTGAGCTGGCGTGCGCGGAGCTCTCAGAGAGAAAGCGACAGAGACGTCCTTTACTTGATGGGCCGGATAAGATTGTTGGCTCATTCCGGACTAACCATGATTGGAGTCATGGCCGCATGCATTATGCGGGGGGTGCAGCCACTTCAATATAGAGGACACCCAATGTGGGAATTCAACGGGGAGGATGACGCCACCTGTTACGGTCGTAAAGGGCCGGACTCAGCGGCTGCTCTAGAAAAGATCTTATCCTCTCTGTACAAGGGAGAAAAGGAGGAGTTCCTCCGCGTCAACCCGCAGGCTGGATTTAGTATGTACGATCCCCCAAGTTGGGTAAGTGAACAATTGCGCTTGCCTGTTTGTTTGATACTCCCGTGGTTAGATAGGTAGTCTAACGACTTCACTGCAGGAACTGCGGTAGGAGGTAAAGAATATAAGCAGCCACCCTCCACAGCCCGAGGACCTAGAACGGTTCCTCGATCCGGACTTCGAAGAGGATCCGGACATATCGGTAGAGCTTATCGGCGGGGTGTTTTATCAGCTAAGCAAGGACAATACCTTGGTTGCCATCACGGCTGATTACCCAGGGTTAATCCCAGCCTCCCAGGTGACGGAAACCGGAGTCTCATTCCCTTGAGAGGGATTCCACTCTTGTGTATTTCGGTGTTTCTGACGTCAACCGTGTTTTGTAGGGGAGATTTCCGAGGCAGGAGGCCGAACCTACGGCGACCAGCCAACGAGGGGCCGCAGAGCCCCGCAGGGCAAAAAGGAATGAAGCCAGGACTGAAATGCCGGCGCAAAGGTATAGTGCACCCTCTGTTTCCCTGGAGTTATTCTATTAGGGCATATTAATGCCCGTGCTATCTTCAGGACGAAGAGACCTCGCCGGACTACATCCGGAGAGGTTGCCAATCGCGCCTCCACCAGTTAGGCTCCAACGTCTGGCCAGGAAGCGGAGGCGATTACAAGGCGCGCACTGGACGTTCCTCCGACAGAGGATGCGGACAGGCTGTCCGCCACAAATTCAGAAGTGGAGAGTGCCATGAACCACAGGCGTTGCCGGACAATTCTACGCGACGCTTGTTTCTCCCAAGAGGCTTTAGATGCCTTTAATTCGGGAGATGCATACCTCCGTGCCGCTCAAAATGGTTTAGGCAGAGCCACGGAGCAGTATGTGAAAGACATACGGGTAAGAGAATTTTGGTTAATTATATATATATATGCCAGTAGCCCCCGAGACTTGAAACAGTTAGAGCAACTGATTTAAGGATCATTTAATATGTAGGTTCTTACAAAGAAGAATACTGTACTGTCCCAGGAGCTGGAAAAGTGCAAGGCCCAACTAGAGGCCGCACTAGCCGCCGCAGGGGAACCCAAAGGGACCCCCTCAGGTAAAATACACTTCGAAAGATTAGTATTGTGCGGTGTGGGTGTAAATCTGACAGATCAGATTGCAGATGGCGCTGGACTCGATCCGGACAAGCAACAACTCTTACGCCAGCTAAAGGCCGGTGAGAGTATGTTGACAAGGGTGAGGCGAGAGAGGAATGATCTTCAGGATGCAAACACCAAGCTGGATGTCAAACTTAAAGATGTTCGTGGCCAGCTTTTGGACTCCTCGAAGGAGAATCAGCGGCTTCGACGTGGCATTTTTAGTAAGTGCTTGAATGAACTTTGAAAAAAAAGGAGTTCGGCGAGGAAGTCGACTGACAGAGTAATGTCTGTAGGTATGCTCATAGGTCGTCCTGCAGAGGAGATGCCCGGTTCTATGGGTGACCTTCTTCCCGAACTCATGCAACTGCACGAGCGAGTTCGGCAGGTGATGCGAGGCGTTGCCCGAGCCTTATGGCCTACCCACTCCGTGCCCGAGGGCCTTGGAGAGCTTGTGGAGAAGCTGAAGGGAGCTCGGCGGCGCTTCTGTTTGTGGAAGATATCGGCCTGCCGACAAGGCGCTCGAGAAGCCTGGGCCATGGTGAAGACCCGTTTTACGAAGTCTGACCCAAACCACATGGCCGAGGTCGGACCAGTGGGGCCTGACGGGAAGGAGATCCCTGTGAGCTTAGTATATGGCCAAGTAGAGTTGGCCACGAAGTATTCCCAGCAGGATTGTAAATTAGACAGCCTATTAGATGGTATAGAAGAGGAATACAATCAGTCAGAATGACTATGTAATTTTGAATTGACATGTGTAATGCCTTCTAGCCGGATTGTAGATCGTTTGTCGTTGCCGACCTTTCCGCTTCAACCTCGGGACCTGACGGTCCGGAGTGTGTTTGAATACCATAGCGGTTATATAAGAACCATGGTATGCGTGGAGACCAGGCGTAGGGGTCATTAGTGCTTTATCAGACAAGTGCCCAGCTAGTTATGTTATATTACATGGTTAGTAAGAAACATCTTCTAGAGAGAATAGTTCCGTTAGGGGTTCCTTTCGCTGGGAGGCATGCCCTAGAGTGCATGTCCGGACTGTGTAAAAGGACGCAGGAAAAGGCATATGGGGGCGCATAAAATGGGTAAAAAGATCATCTTTTGTCTCACCGACCAAATATTCCCTTAAGAACGCTAGCTTTCGGCTTCACCCAGTCTGAGGTACACATCCGGCTGACCCGGCAGTAACAATCGCAGAGGTGCTCCCTTTACCTCCTAGCCAAACAATCGGGGACGTAGGGGTAAGCACAGGAGCCAGGCAACCCAGCTTGGCCAAAACTTAAGTCATATCGATGCATATAATGGTGAAAAAAGGTACATGCGGAAGTTTGACGCATGCGTTGGGCATAAAGCCCGTATACATAAGCTTCTGTTAAAGAAGCCCCCAGGTTTAATGAGTGCGAGTGGCACGGCACTAGATAAGCCTTTAAGGGCTATAAAAGAAAATAGGGGAAAGAGAGAAATGTAAGACAGAAAAATACAAAAAATGGACAGAGGAAGGAGACGAACATAGAGTCCGGCGCTAGGCGTAGAATCTTCAGAGACGGGTGGCGTTCCATGGGTTCGGCTCGAGTCGGTTATCCGACGCATCTCGCAGGCGGTACGCCCCGCCAGTCAGGACTTGGTCGATTATAAATGGACCTTCCCACTTGGGCTTGAGTTTGTCCTTTTTCTTATCCGGCAGGCGTAGAACGAGTTCGCCAACATTGTAGTTTTTGGCCCATACTTCTCTGCTTTGATATCTTCATGCCTGCTGTTGATAAAATGCGGAACGGGCTTTTGCCACGTCACGCTCCTCCTCCAAGGCGTCCAAGTTGTCCTGCCGATCGATCTCGGCTTCTCTTTCTTCGTACATGCGCACTCTAGGTGAGTCATGAATTATATCGCAGGGCAGAACTGCCTCTGCGCCGTACACCATAAAAAATGGTGTGTATCCGGTGGTGCGATTTGGCGTGGTCCGCAGTCCCCAGAGTACGGAGTCGAGCTCCTCTACCCAGTGTGTATTAGATTCCTTAAGGGACCGCACTAATCTAGGTTTGATGCCGCTCATAATAAGACCGTTTGCACATTCGACCTGGCCGTTGGTTTGTGGGTGATAGACGGAAGCATAATCGAGCTTGATGCCCATGTTTTGCACCAGAGTTTTACCTCGTCTGCGGTAAAGTTCGTGCCATTATCAGTTATGATGTTGTGGGGGACGCCATAACGGTGTACAACCCCGGATATGAAGTCTATCACAGGTCCGGATTTGGCCGTTTTAACAGGCTTGGCTTCTATCCATTTGGTGAATTTATCCACCATGACCAGTAAGTATTTCTTTCTATCGGTCCCGCCTTTAAAAGGTCCGACCATCTCAAGCCCCCAGACCGCAAAAGGCCAGGTGATTGGTATAGTTTGGAGTGCGGTGGGTGGCATATGGCTTTGGTTGGCAAAAAGTTGGCAACCAGCGCATCGTTGGACTAAGTCCTGAGCGTCTGCCCGGGCCGTCGGCCAATAAAAGCCTGTACGGAAAGCCTTGCTAACAAGGGACCGAGCAGCGGCGTGGTGACCACCGAGTCCGGCATGAATT
This sequence comes from Triticum monococcum, assembly GCA_034509565.1. Lineage (NCBI taxonomy): Eukaryota > Viridiplantae > Streptophyta > Magnoliopsida > Poales > Poaceae > Triticum > Triticum monococcum. The sequence continues at coordinate 75,611,400 of CM067843.1, forward strand.
TCAGCCAGAAGGTTCCGCCCTTCCTCTTCGGAGATGCACCTTTGAAGGACTCCGGTAGTGCTTTTCTTATAAAGCTCTCCCTCATGGACTCTGTAGGCTTTAGATCGCCGCACGATGCAGCAGGCCTCGTTTTGATCCTCCGGGAGTTCCTGCCTAGTAAGGTAGGCTAGGAATGGTTCTGTCCACGGGGCGATGATCGCCATTATTACATGGGCTGAAGGTGTAATTTCATTGGCAGAGCCTCCAATTGTGTCAGATTGTTCGGCATTAGGTGGTGCGGCTAGGTCCGGGCTGTTATTTGCGGGTTCCCCCTCCCATGCTACGGATGGCTTGAACAATCTTTCTAAAAAGATGTTGGGGGGACTGCATCGCGTTTTGCTCTGATGCGTGCCAGGACGTTCGCTGCTTGATTGTTTTCTCGGGCTATATGGTGAAACTCCAGCCCTTCGAACCGAGCTGGCATTTTTAAGACGGCGTTGCGGTAAGCTGCCATTTTTGGGTCGTTGGCGTCGAAGTCACCATTTATTTGGGATATCGCGAGGTTCGAATCCTCGCGTACCTCTAGGCATTGAATGCCCATGGATACTGCCATCCGGAGGCCATGTAGAAGGGCCTCGTATTCGGCTGCGTTGTTGGAGTCCGTGTACATAATTTGGAGTACATACTGGACTCTGTCTCCTGTTGGGGACGTCAAAACGACACCAGCCCCTAGTCCGGCCAACATTTTGGAGCCGTCGAAATGCATGATCCAGTTTGAGTATGTGCCGTACTCTTTAGGGAGTTCGGCCTCCGTCCATTCTGCGACGAAGTCGGCCAAAACTTGAGATTTGATAGCTCGTCGTGGCTTATAGGTTATATCGAACGGGAGGAGCTCGATGGCCCATTTTGCGATCCGGCTCGTTGCATCGCGGTTGTTTATAATATCGTTAAGTGGTACTTCCAAGGCTACTATTATGGAGCACTCTTGAAAGTAGTGTCGTAGCTTTCGGGATGCCATGAATACCGCGTATGCAATTTTTTTGATAATGCGGGTACCATGATTTGCATGGAGTGAGGACAGTGGACACGTAGTAGACCAGCCTTTGAAGGGGGAATTTGTGTCCGTCCGTTTCCCGCTCGACAACGAGCACTGCGCTGACAACTTGATGTGTTGCTGCAATGTACAATAGCATTGGTTCGCCGGTGTTACGCGCGACCAGGATTGGGTTTGTTGCCAATATGGCTTTTATTTCATCGAGTCCGGCCGTGGCGGCATCCATCCACTCGAAGTGTTTGGTGCGCCGGAGTAGGCGATAAAGGGGCAGTGCCTTTTCTCCCAAGCAGGAGATGAAGCGGCTTAGAGCCGCCACGCATCCAGTTAATTTTTGTATTTGTTTGAGGTCCTTTGGGATATCCAATTGTGACAAAGCTCGGATCTTGGCTGGATTTGCTTCAATTCCTCTACCGGATACAATGAAGCCCAAGAGCTTTCCGGCTGGAACGCCGAAGATGCATTTTTCCGGGTTGAGCTTGATGTCGTATTTTCGGAGGTTATCGAATCTGAGCCTCAAGTCATCTACTAGAGTTTCGACATGTCTTGATTTGATGACCACATCATCCACGTATGCCTCCACTGTTTTGCCGATCTGATTTGCCAGACATGTCTGGATCATGCGCTAATATGTTGCGCCGGCGTTTTTTAGCCCGAAGGGCATTGTGTTGAAGCAGAATGGGTTGTATGGTGTGTTGAATGCTGTTGCAGCTTGGTCTGATTCTACCATATTGATTTGATGGTAACCGGAGTATGCGTCAAGGAAACACATCGAGTCGTGTCCTGTGGTGGCATCGATAATTTGATCGATACGGGGGAGGGGGAAGGGATCCTTCGGGCAAGCCTTGTTAAGGTCTTTAAAATCGACACACAGGCGCCAGGATTTGTCCTTCTTTGGTACCATCACCAGGTTTGCTAGCCAGTCCGGATGTTTTATGTCTCTAATGAATCCGGCCTCCAATAGCTTGGCTAGCTCTTCTCCCATAGCCTGTCTCTTGGGTTCGGAAAAACGCCGAAGGGCTTGTTTGACCGGTTTGAATCCTTTTAGGATATTTAGGCTGTGTTCGGCCAGCCTGCGTGGGATCCCTGGCATGTGTGAAGGGTGCCAGGCGAAAATGTCCCAATTTTCTTGTAGGAATTCTCGCAGTGCGGCGTCTACATCGGGGTTCAGTCGTGCCCCGATGGAAGCTGTTTTATTGGGGTCCGTTGGATGGACCTGGAATTTGATTATTTCGTCTGCTGGCTTGAAGGATGTGGATTTAGATCTTTTGTCGAGTATCACATCATCCCTGTTAACCGTGGAGCACAGCGCCGTCAGTTCCTCGGCCGCTAAGGCTTCGGATAGTGCCTCAAGGGCTAATGCAGCCGTTTTGTTTTCGGCGCGGACTGCTATGTCCGGATCACTAGCTAGAGTGATAATTCCATTCGGCCCGGGCATCTTGAGCTTCATGTACCCGTAATGGGGTATTGCTTGGAAGATTGTGAATGCTTCCCGCCCTAGTAAGGCGTGATGTACGCTTTTAAACGGGGCCACCTGAAACGTGACTTCTTCGGACCTGTAATTATCCGGCGTGCCGAACACCACATCTAGTGTGATTTTTCCCGTGCAGCGCGCTTCCCGACTGGGGATTATTCCTCTAAAGGTTGTGTTGCTTCGCTCGACGCGGTTCCAGTCTATTTCCATTTTTTGAAGGGTCTCCTCATAAATGAGGTTCAGTCCGCTGCCTCCATCCATGAGCACCTTGGTAAGGCGAAAGCCGTCCACTATGGGACTGAGGACCAATGCGGCTGGTGCTCGGGCTGTTCGGAATCTAGGTTCATCACTTGCGTTGAAAGTAATGGCAGTGTCGCTCCATGGATTTATTGTTGCAACTTGATAGACTTCGGTGAGGTTGCGGAGTGTTCTTTTTTGCATATTGTTTGATGCGAAAGTCTCGAAGAATGTGAGAATGGTATTGGTGTCCTCGGGCTGACTTTCTGTCGCCTCCCGATTTAAGAGGTCCTAACCAATTTTGGCTACCTGCCGGGGTATCCAACATGCTCTAAGGCTGTGAGTTGGTGTGGCGTCCTCTGTACTGTGAATTCTATAGGGTCCATCAAGCCACCTTTCCAGTACGGTTCCATGCCCTGCAAAGGGTTTTGGCTTTTTGCTATTTATCCCGGGTGTCTTATGATGATGCACCCTCTTAGTTCGGACGGGATTACTATTCAAGGCCGGATTATCCCAAAATTCCATTTCGGTTTTCCAGGCACTTTCCATCGCACAGTATTTTTGTACTATGGACGCCAAGTCAGCGAAGCGTGTAATATCCCGACGACTTATGGCGTTAAGGATTCCCTCGTCCGTGCAATTACTGCAGAAGATTGATATCGCGTCTCCCTCGCGGTAATCTTTTATCCTGTTCATAACCAGGAGGAATCTGGCCCAGTAATGATGTACTGTTTCGTCGGGCCTCTGCCTGACTTGGGAGAGATCGCTTATGTTTGTGTGGGTGGGTGTCGTTGAATCTGAAACCTCACCCAATCCAAGATTCGGAGGTCGAAGAGTTTCCGAATTCTTAAGTTCGGATTCCTGGACGTTATCCAATGAATCCGGCCCATTGCCTGATTCTAAGCTCAGGTCTTGAGTTACATCCTCCCCTCTGCGGGTATCCGGCTTGGAGGGATCGGGAATTCAGATGTAACTAGTCCTTAAAATAGATGAAGGGTCGCCGCATCGCGCCTCTACCACGGCAACGTGGTGGGTGACTTGGGGAGAGTTAATTTCTCTTAGATCGGGTTTAAGCCCAACCTGGTCGTAATCCGTGGCGACCCCCAGGGCGGCGATGCGATCCAAGAGCTCGTTTACGGAAGAGAGCTCCATTGGATCTAACTGCTCGACGAGCTCCGAGCTGACGTGTAGATTGCTTTTGATGACCCGAGAGGTCACCGTTGGCGCAACAGCCGAACAGGCGGTCATGAGGAAACCACCTAGCCGGAGGGTTTGGCCAACAGCCAAGGCTCCCTTAGCAACGGCGCCGTCTTTGAAGACGGTGTTGGAAATATGCCCTAGAGGCAATAATAAATAAGTTATTATTATATTTCCTTGTTCATGATAATCGTTTATTATCCATGCTATAATTGTATTGATAGGAAACTCAGATACATGTGTGGATACATAGACAACACCATGTCCCTAGTAAGCCTCTAGTTGACTAGCTCGTTGATCAATAGATGGTTACGGTTTCCTGACCATGGACATTGGATGTCGTTGATAACGGGATCACATCATTAGGAGAATGATGTGATGGACAAGACCCAATCCTAAGCATAGCACTAGATCGTGTAGTTCGTATGCTAAAGCTTTTCTAATGTCAAGTATCATTTCCTTAAACCATGAGATTGTGCAACTCCCGGATACCGTAGGAATGCTTTGGGTGTGCCAAACGTCACAACGTAACTGGGTGACTATAAAGGTGCACTACGGGTATCTCTGAAAGTGTCTGTTGGGTTGGCACGAATCGAGACTGGGATTTGTCACTCCGTGTGACGGAGAGGTATCTCTGGGCCCACTCGGTAGGACATCATCATAATGTGCACAATGTGGTCAAGGAGTTGATCACGGGATGATGTGTTACGGAACGAGTAAAGAGACTTGCCGGTAACGAGATTGAACAAGGTATCGGGATACCGACGATCGAATCTCGGGCAAGTATCGTACCGATAGACAAAGGGAATTGTATACGGGATTGATTAAGTCCTTGACATCGTGGTTCATCCGATGAGATCATCATGGAACATGTGGGAGCCAACATGGGTATCCAGATCCCGCTGTTGGTTATTGACTGGAGAACGTCTCGGTCATGTCTGCATGGTTCCCGAACCCGTAGGGTCTACACACTTAAGGTTCGATGATGCTAGTATTATAAAGGAAGTTTGTATGTGGTTACCTAATATTGTTCGGAGTCCCGGATGAGATCCCGGACGTCACGAGGAGTTCCGGAATGGTCCGGAGGTAAAGATTTATATATGGGAAGTCCTGTTTTGGTCACCGGAAAAGTTTCGGGGTTTATCGGTAACGTACCGGGACCACCGGGAGGGTCCCGGGGGTCCACCAAGTGGGGCCACCAGTCCCGGAGGCTTGCGTGGGCCAAGAGTGGTGAGGGACCAGCCCCTGAGTGGGCTGGTGCGCCTCCCACAAGGCCCAAGGCGCAGCAAAGGAGGAGAAGGGGAAACCCTAGGCTTAGATGGGCCCTAAGGCCCACCCTAGGGGCGCCCCCCTCTCCCCCTCTTGGCCGCCACCCCAAGACCCATCTAGGGATGCCGCCCCTCTAGGGGTGGGAACCCTAGAGGGGGCGCACCCTCCTCCCCTTCCCCTATATATATGAGGCCTAGGGGCTGCCCAATACACGCGATCTGATCTCTCCCTGTTGGTGCAGCCCTCCCTCTCTTTCTCCTCATATCCCGTGGTGCTTGGCGAAGCCCTGCAGGATTGCCATGCTCCTCCACCACCACCACGCCGTTGTGCTGCTGCTGGATGGAGTCTTCCTCAACCTCTCCCTCTCACCTTGCTGGATCAATGCCTGGGAGACGTCACCGGGCTGTACGTGTGTTGAACGCGGAGGTGTCGTCCGTTCGGCACTAGGATCATCGGTGATTTGGATCACGACGAGTACGACTCCATCAACCCCGTTCACTTGAACGCTTCCGCTTAGCGATCTACAAGGGTATGTAGATGCACTCTCCTTCCCCTCGTTGCTAGTTTATCCATAGATAGATCTTGGTGACACGTAGGAAAATTTTGAATTTCTGCTACGTTCCCCAATAGTGGCATCATGAGCTAGGTCTATTGCGTAGATTCTATGCACGAGTAGAACACAAAGTAGTTGTGGGCGTTGATTTTGTCAATTTACTTGCCGTTACTAGTCTTATATTGATTCGGCGGCATCGTGGGATGAAGCGGCCCGGACCAACCTTACACGTACGCTTACGTGAGACCGGTTCCACAAACTAACATGCACTAGTTGCATAAGGTGGCTAGCGGGTGTCTGTCTCTCCCACTTTAGTCGGATCGGATTCGATGAAAAGGGTCCTTATGAAGGGTAAATAGCAATTGGCATATCACGTTGTGGTTTTGCGTAGGTAAGAAACGTTCTTACTAGAAACCCATAGCAGCCACGTAAAACATGCAAACAACAATTAGAGGACGTCTAACTTGTTTTTGCAGGGTATGCCATGTGATGTGATATGGCCAAAAGGATGTGATGAATGATATATGTGATGTATGAGATTGATCATGTTCTTGTAATAGGAATCACGACTTGCATGTCGATGAGTATGACAACCGGCAGGAGCCATAGGAGTTGTCTTTATTTATTGTATGACCTGCGTGTCATTGAACAATGCCATGTAATTACTTTACTTTATTGCTAATCGTTAGCTGTAGTAGTAGAAGTAATAGTTGGCGAGCAACTTCATGGAGACACGATGATGGAGATCATGATGATGGAGATCATGGTGTCATGCCGGTGACAAGATGATCATGAAGCCCCAAGATGGAGATCAAAGGAGCTATATGATATTGGCCATATCATGTCACTATTATTTGATTGCATGTGATGTTTATCATGTTTATACATCTTATTTGCTTAGAACGACGGTAGTAAATAAGATGATCCCTCGTTAAAATTTCAAGAAAGTGTTCCCCCTAACTGTGCACCGTTGCGACAGTTCGTGTTTCGAAGCACCACATGATGATCGGGTGTTAGATTCTTACGTTCACATACAACGGGTGTAAGCCAGATTTACACACGCGAAACACTTAGGTTGACTTGACGAGCCTAGCATGTACAGACATGGCCTCGGAACACAGAAGACCGAAAGGTCGAACATGAGTCGTATAGAAGATACGATCAACATGAAGATGTTCACCGATGTTGACTAGTCTGTCTCACGTGATGATCGGACACGGCCTAGTTGACTCAGATCATGTAATCACTTAGATGACTAGAGGGATGTCTATCTGAGTGGGAGTTCATAAGATGAACTTGTTTATCCTGAACATAGTCAAAAGGATTTTGCAAATTATGTCGTAGCTCGCGCTTTAGTTCTACTGTTTAGATATGTTCCTAGAGAAAATTTAGTTGAAAGTTGATAGTAGCAATTGTGTGGACTAGGTCCGTAAACTGAGGATTGTCCTCATTGCTTCATAGAAGGCTTATGTCCTTAATGCACCGCTCAGTGTGCTGAACCTCGAACGTCGTCTGTGGATGTTGCGAACATCTGACATACACATTTTGATAACTATGTGATAGTTCAGTTAAACGGTTTAGAGTTGAGGCACCGAAGACGTTTTGAAACGTCGCGAAACATATGAGATGTTTCGAGGGCTGAAATTGGGATTTCAAGCTCGTGCCCACGTCAAGAGGTATAAGACCTCCGACGGTTTTCTTAGCCTACAAACTAAGGGAGAAAAGTTCAATTGTTGAGCTTGTGCTCAGATTGTCTGAGTACAACAATCATTTGAATCGAGTGGGAGTTAATCTTCCAGATGAGATAGTGATGTTTCTCCGAAGTCATTGCCACCAAGCTGCTAGAGCTTCGTGATGAACTATAATATATCAGGGACATATATGATGATCCTTGAGATATTCGCGATGTTTGACACCACAAAAGTAGAAATCAAGAAGGAGCATCAATTGTTGATGGTTGGTGAAACCACTAGTTTCAAGAAGGGCAAGGGCAAGAAGGGATACTTCATGAAACGGCAATTCAGCTGCTGCTCTAGTGAAGAAACCCAAGGTTGAACCCAAACCCGAGACTAAGTGCTTTTGTAATAAGGGGAACAGCCACTGGAGCAGAATTACCCTAGATACTTGGTAGATGAGAAGGCTGGCAAGGTCGATAGAAGTATATTGGATATACATTGTGTTGATGTGTACTTTACTAGTACTCCTAGTAGCACCAGGGTATTAGATACCGGTTCGGTTGCTAAGTGTTAGTAACTCGAAATAAAAGCTACGGAATAAATGGAGACTAGCTAAAAGTGAGCTGACGATATGTGTTGGAAGTGTTTCCAATGTTGATATGATCAAGCATCGCACGCTCCCTCTACCATCGAGATTGGTGTTAAACCTAAATAATTGTTATTTGGTGTTTGCGTTGAGCATAGACATGATCGGATTATGTCTGTCGCAATACGGTTATTCATTTAAGGAGAATAATGGTTACTCTGTTTATTTGAATAATACCTTTAATGGTCTTGCACCTAAAATGAATGGTTTATTAAATCTCGATCGTAGTGATACACATGTTCATGCCAAAAGATATAAGATAGTAATGATAGTACCACCTACTTGTGGCACTGCCACTTAAGTCATATCGGTATTAAAAGCATGAAGAAGCTCCATGTTGATGGATCTTTGGACTCACTCGTTTTTGAAAAGTTTGAGGCATGCGAACCATGTCTATTGGTGTATATGCATGAAGAAACTCCATGCAAATGGACCGTTTGGACTCACTTGATTTTGAATCACTTGAGACATGCAAATCATACCACATGGGCAAGATGACTGAAAGCCTCGTTTTCAGTAAAATGGAACTAGAAAGCAACTTGTTGGAAGTAATACATTTTGATGTGTACAGTCCAATGAGTGCTGAGGCATGTAGTGGATATTGTTATGTTCTTACTTCACAGATGATTTGAGTAGATGTTGAGTATATTTACTTGATGAATCACGAGTCTGAATTATTGAAAGGTTCAAGTAATTTCAGGGTGAAGTTGAAAGATCGTCGTGACAAAAGGATAAAGTATCTATGATATGATCATAGAGATGAATATCTGAATTACGAGTTTGGCACAGAATTAAGACATTGTGGAAATTGTTTCACAACTAATACAGCCTGAAGCACCATAGTGTGATGGTGTGTCCGAACATCATAAATGCACCCCATTGGATATGGGGCATACCATGATGTCTCTTATCGAATTACCACTATCGTTCATGGGACAACCACATTCACTTTAAATAGGGCACCACGTAATTCCGATGAGATGACACCGTATGAACTATGGTTTAGAGAAACCTAAGCTGTCATTTATTAAAAGGTTGGGGCTGCGACGCTTATGTGAAAAAGTTTCAGGCTGATAAGCTCGAACCCAAAGCAGATAAATACATCTTCATAGGACACCCAAAACAGTTGGGTATACCTCCTGTCTCAGATCCGAAAGCAATAAGGGATTGTTTCTTGAATCAGGTCCTTTCTCGAGGAAAAGTTTCTCTCGAAAGAATTGAGTGGGAGGATGGTGGAGACTTGATGAGGTTATTGAACCGTCTCTTCAACTAGTGCGTGGCAGGGCACAGGAAGTTGTTCCTGTGGCACCTACACCAATTGAAGTGGAAGCTTATGATAGTGATCATGAAACTTCAGATCAAGTCACTACCAAACCTCGTGGGATGACAAGGATGCGTGCTACTTCAGAGTGGCACGTAATCCTGTCTTGGAAGTCATGTTGCTAGACTACAATGAACCTACGAGCTATGGAGAAGCGATGGTGGGCCCGGATTCCGATAAATGGCTCGAGGCCATATAATCCGAGAGAGGATCCATATATGAAAACAAAGTGTAGACTTTGGAAGAACTACTTGATGGTCGTAAGGTTGTTAGGTACATATGGATTTTAAAAGGAAGACGGACAATGATGGTAAGTATCACCATTAAGAAAGCTCGGCTTGTCGTTAAGATGTTTTCCGACAAGTTCAAGGAGTTGACTACGATGAGACTTTCTCACTCGTAGCGATGCTAAGAGTCTGTTGGAATTATATTAGCGATTACTGCATTATTTATGAAATCTTGTAGATAGGATGTCAAAACATTGTTTCCTCGACGATTTTCTTGAGGAAAGGTTATATGTGATACAATCGGAAGGTTTTGTCAATCCTGAAAGATGCTAACAAGTGTGTAAAGCTCCAGCTATCCTTCTAAGGACTGGAGTAAGCATCTCGGAGTTGGAATGTATGCTTTGATGAGATGATCAAAGATTTTGGTGTATACAAAGTTTATGAGAAACTTTTATTTCCAAAGATGTGAGTGGGAGCACTATAGAATTTCTGATAAGTATATGTTGTTGACATATTGTTGATCAGAAGTGACGTAGAATTTCTGGAAAGCATATAGGGTTATTTGGAAAGTGTTTTTCAATGGAAAGCCTGGATTAAGCTACTTGAGCATTGAGCATCAAGATCTATAAGGATAGATCAAAACGCTTAATGGAACTTTCAAATGAGCACATACCTTGACAAGATTTTGAAGGAGTTCAAAATGGGTCGGCAAAGAAGGAGTTCTTGGCTGTGTTATAAGGTGTGAACATTGAGTAAGACTCGAAACCAGACTGCGGCAGAATAGAGAGAAAGGACAAAGGTCGTCCCCTATGCTTAAGACATAGGCTCTACAGTATGCTATGCTGTGTACCGCACCTGAAGTGTGCCTTGCCATGAGTCAGTCAAGGGGTACAAGAGTGATCCAAGAATGGATCACAGGACAGCGGTCAAAATTATCCTTAGTAACTAGTGGACTAAGGAATTTTCTCGATTATGGAGGTGGTAAAAGAGTTCGTCATAAAGGGTTACGCCGATGCAAACTTTGACACTAATCCAGATTATTTTGAGTAGTAAACTGGATTCGTATAGTAGAACAGTTATTTGGAATAGCTCCAAATAGAGCGTGGTAGCTGCATCTAGGAGATGACATAGAGATTTGTAAAGCACACACGGATCTGAAAGGTTCAGACCCGTTGACTAAAACCTCTCTCACAAGCAACATGATCAAACCCAGAACTCATTGAGTGCTAATCACATAGTGATGTGAACTAGATTATTGACTCTAGTAAACTCTTTGGATGTTGGTTACATGGCGATGTGATCTGTGAGTGTTAATCACATGGCGATGTGAACTAGATTATTGACTCTAGTGCAAGTGGGAGACTGCTGGAAATATGCCCTAGAGGCAATAATAAATAAGTTATTATTATATTTCCTTGTTCATGATAATCGTTTATTATCCATGCTATAATTGTATTGATAGGAAACTCAGATACATGTGTGGATACATAGACAACACCATGTCCCTAGTAAGCCTCTAGTTGACTAGCTCATTGATCAATAGATGGTTACGGCTTCCTGACCATGGACATTGGATGTCGTTGATAACGGGATCACATCATTAGGAGAATGATGTGATGGACAAGACCCAATCCTAAGCATAGCACTAGATCGTGTAGTTCGTATGCTAAAGCTTTTCTAATGTCAAGTATCATTTCCTTAGACCATGAGATTGTGCAACTCCCGGATACTGTAGGAATGCTTTGGGTGTGCCAAACGTCACAACGTAACTGGGTGACTATAAAGGTGCACTACGGGTATCTCTGAAAGTGTCTGTTGGGTTGGCACGAATCGAGACTGGGATTTGTCACTCCGTGTGACGGAGAGGTATCTCTGGGCCCACTCGGTAGGACATCATCATAATGTGCACAATGTGGTCAAGGAGTTGATCACGGGATGATGTGTTACGGAACGAGTAAAGAGACTTGCCGGTAACGAGATTGAACAAGGTATCGGGATACCGACGATCGAATCTCGGGCAAGTATCGTACCGATAGACAAAGGGAATTGTATACCGGATTGATTAAGTCCTTGACATCGTGGTTCATCCGATGAGATCATCGTGGAACATGTGGGAGCCAACATGGGTATCCAGATCCCGCTGTTGGTTATTGACCGGAGAACGTCTCGGTCATGTCTGCATGGTTCCCGAACCCGTAGGGTCTACACACTTAAGGTTCGATGACGCTAGAGTTATAAAGGAAGTTTGTATGTGGTTACCGAATGTTGTTCGAAGTCCCGGATGAGATCCCGGACGTCACGAGGAGTTCCGGAATGGTCCGGAGGTAAAGATTTATATATGGGAAGTCCTGTTTTGGTCACCGGAAAAGTTTCGGGGTTTATCGGTAACGTACCGAGACCATCGGGAGGGTCCCGGGGGTCCACCAAGTGGGGCCACCAGTCCCGGAGGCTTGCGTGGGCCAAGAGTGGTGAGGGACCAGCCCCTGAGTGGGCTGGTGCGCCTCCCACAAGGCCCAAGGCGCAGCAAAGGAGGAGAAGGGGAAACCCTAGGCTTAGATGGGCCCTAAGGCCCACCCTAGGGGCGCCCCCCCTCTCCCCCTCTTGGCCGCCACCCCAAGACCCATCTAGGGCTGCCGCCCCTCTAGGGGTGGGAACCCTAGAGGGGGCGCACCCTCCTCCCCTTCCCCTATATATATATGAGGCCTAGGGGCTGCCCAATACACGCGATCTGATCTCTCCCTGTTCGTGCAGCCCTCCCTCTCTTTCTCCTCATATCCCGTGGTGCTTGGCGAAGCCCTGCAGGATTGCCACGCTCCTCCACCACCACCACGCCGTTGTGCTGCTGCTGGATGGAGTCTTCCTCAACCTCTCCCTCTCACCTTGCTGGATCAAGGCCTGGGAGACGTCACCGGGCTGTACGTGCGTTGAACGCGGAGGTGTCGTCCGTTCGGCACTAGGATCATCGGTGATTTGGATCACGACGAGTACGACTCCATCAACCCCGTTCACTTGAACGCTTCCGCTTAGCGATCTACAAGGGTATGTAGATGCACTCTCCTTCCCCTCGTTGCTAGTTTCTCCATAGATAGATCTTGGTGACACGTAGGAAAATTTTGAATTTCTGCTACGTTCCCCAATAGACGGGAGAAGGCATCCTTCCTGATTGCGACAGCACAGAGGAACTCTCAATGAAAGCACCAATGTCGGTGTCAAAACCGGCAGATCTCGGGTAGGGGGTCCCGAACTGTGCGTCTAGGTCGGATGGTAACAGGAGGCAGGGAACACGATGTTTTACCCAGGTTCGGGCCCTCTTGATGGAGGTAAAACCCTACGTCCTGCTTGATTAATATTGATGATATGGGTAGTACAAGAGTGGATCTACCACGAGATCGAGGAGGCTAAACCCTAGAAGCTAGCCTATGGTATGATTGTTGTGTATGGAGTTGATCCTGTCCTACGGACTACAACCCTCCGGTTTATATAGACACCGGATAGGGTTAGGGTTACATAGAACCGGTTACAATGGTAGGAGATCTTGAATATCCGCATCGCCAAGCTTGCCTTCCACGCCAAGGAAAGTCCCATCCGGACACGGGGCGAAGTCTTCAATCTTGTATCTTCATAGTCCAGGAGTCCGGCTGAAGGTATAGTCCGTCTATCCGAACACCCCCTAATCCAGGACTCCCTCAGAAAGGCATGGAACACTTTCCTAGAAATAAAATTAAATTACCTTATGAATCTATTATGAGAGCCACTTATGGATTGCCTACCAAAGATGGCAATACCTAGATCTATTCTTGCTTGTTAGGCCTAGCTAGGGGCGTTAAACGATAGCGCTTGTTGGGACGCAACCCAATTTTATTTTTATTCCTTGCTTTTTGCTCATGTTTAGTAATAAATAATTTTTCTATCCTCTGTTTTGGTTGTGTTTTTATGTTTAATTAGTGTTTGTGCCAAGTAGAACTGTTGGGAAGACTTGGGGAAAGTCTTGTTGAACTTGCTGTAAAAAACAGAAACTTTAGCGCTCACAAGAGTTGCTGTAATTTTTATTTGGAAAGTGCTATTTAGTTAATTCTGTTTGCAGATGATTAATAGATTAATTCCTCACGTTCAGAAAATTATATTATAATGTTTGGGATTCCAGATCTTGCGCTAGCTACAGATTACTACAGACTGTTCTGTTTTCGACAGATTCTGTTTTTCGTGTGTTGTTTGCTTATTTTGATGAATCTATGGCTAGTAAAATAGTTTATAAACCATAGAGAAGTTGGAATACATTTTGTATAACACCAATATAAATAAATAATGAGTTCATTACAGTCCCTTGAAGTGTTCTTTTGTTTTCTTTCGCTAACGGAGCTCACGAGATTTTCTACTTTAAGTTTTGTGTTGTGAAGTTTTCAAGTTTTGGGTAAAGATTTGATGGATTATGGAACAAGGAGTGGAAAGAGACTAAGCTTGTTGATGCCCGTTGCACCTCCAAGATAATCTAAGGACACCTAAAAGCCAAAGCTTGGGGATGCCCCGGAAGGCATCCCCTCTTTCGTCTACTTCTAACGGTAACTTTACTTGGAGCTATATTTTTATTCGCCACATGATATGTGTTTTGCTTTGAGCGTCTTGTATTATTTGAGTCTTTGCTTTTTAGTTTACCACAATCATCCTTGATGTACACACCTTTTGAGAGAGCCGTACATGATTTGCAATTTGTTAGAATACTCTATGTGCTTCGCTTATATCCTTTGAGTTATATAGTTTTGCTCTAGTACTTCACTTATATCTTTTAGAGCATGATGGTGGATTTATTTTATAGAAACTATTGATCTCTCATGCTTCACTTAGATTATTTTGAGAGTCTTAAATAGCATGGTAATTTGCTTAAAATCCTAATATGCTAGGTGTTCAAAGTTAGTAAAATTTTCTTAAGAGTGTTTTGAATACTAAGAGAAGTTTGATGCTTGATGATTGTTTTGAGATATGGAGGTAATAATATCAAAGTCGTGCTAGTTGAGTAGTTGTGAAATTGAGAAATACCTGTGTTGAAGTTTGCAAGTCCTGTAGCATGCATGTATGGTAAACGTTATGCAACAAATTTTAAACATGAGGTGTTATTTGATTGTCTTCCTTATGAGTGGCGGTCGGGGACGAGCGATGGTCTTTTCCTACCAATCTATCCCCCTAGGAGCATGCGCGTAGTACCGAGGTTTTTGATGACTTGTATATTTTTGTAATAAGTATGTGAGTTCTTTATGACTAATGTTGAGTCCATGGATTATACGCACTCTCACCCTTCCATCCTTGCTAGCCTCTTCGGTACCGTGCATTGCCCTTTCTCACATTAAGAGTTGCCGCAAACTTCGCTGGTGCATCCAAACCCCGTGATATGATACGCTCTTTCACACATAAACCTCCTTATATCTTCCTCAAAACAACCACCATACCTACCTATTATGGCATTTCCATAGACATTCCGAGATATATTGCCATGCAACTTTCCATCATTCCGTTCATCATGACACATTCATTATTGTCATATTGCTTAGCATGATCATGTAGTTGACATAGTATTTGTGGCAAATCCACCGTTCATAATTCTTTCATACATGTCACTCTTGGTCCATTGCATATCCCGGTACACCGCCGGAGGCATTCATATAGAGTCATCTTTGTTCTAGTATCGAGTTGTAATCATTGAGTTGTAAATAAATAGAAGTGTGATGATCATCATTTTCTAGAGCATTGTCCCAAGTGAGGAATATATATATATATATATATATATATATATATATATATATATATATATATATATATATATATATATATATAAGAGAAAGGCCATAAAAAGAGAAGGCTCAAAAAAAGAAAAAAAAATGAGAGAAAAAGAGAGAAGGGACAATGTTACTATCCTTTGCCACACTTGTGCTTCAAAGTAGCACCATAATCTTCATGTTAGAGAGTCTCTTGTTTTGTCACTTTCATATACTAGTGGGAATTTTTCATTATAGAACTTGGCTTGTATATTCCAACAATGGGCCTCCTCAAGTGCCCTAGGTCTTCGTGAGCAAACAAGTTGGATGCACACCCACTAGTTTCTTTTGTTGAGCTTTCATACATTTATAGCTCTAGTGCATCCGTTGCATGGCAATCCCTACTCCTTGCATTAACATCGATCGGTGGGCATCTCCATAGCCCATTGATTAGCCTCGTTGATGTGAGACTTTCTCCTTTTTGTCTTCTCCAGATAACCCCCCTCATTATATTCTATTCCACCCATAGTGCTATGTCCATGGCTCGCGCTCATATATTGCGTGAAAGTTTATAGGTTTGAGATTACTAAAGTATGAAACAATTGCTTGGCTTGTCATCGGGGTTGTGCATGATGAGAGCATTCTTGTGTGATGAAAATGAAACATGACTAAACCATATGATTTTGTAGGGATGAACTTTCTTTGGCCATATTATTTTGAGAAGACATAATTGCTTAGTTAGTATGCTTGAAGTATTATTATTTTTATGTCAATATGAACTTTTGTCTTGAATATTTCAGATCTGAATATTCATATCACAATTAAGAAGAATTATATTAAAATTATGCCAACTAGCACTCCGCATCAAAAATTCTGTTTTTGTCATTTACCTACTCGAGGACGAGCAGGAATTAACCTTGGGGATGCTTGATACGTCTCCAACCTATCTATAATTTTTGATTGCTTCATGCTATATTATCTACTATTTTGGACATTATTGGGCTTTATTATCCACTTTTATATTATTTTTGGGACTAACCTATTAACCGGAGGCCCAGCCCAGAATTGCTGTTTTTTGCCTGTTTTAGGGTTTCGAAGAAAAGGAATATCAAACGGAGTCTAAACGGAATGAAACCTTCGGGAACATGATTTTCTCAACGAACAAGACCCGAGAGACTTGGACCGTACGTCAAGAAACAAAAGAGGAGGCCATGAGGTAGGGGGGCGCGCCTGCCTACCCCAGGCGCACCCTCCACCCTCGTGGGCCCTCTGTTGCTCCACCGACGTACTCCTTCCTCCTAAATATATCCACGTACCCCCAAACGATCAGATACGGAGCCAAAACCCTAATTCCACCGCCGTAACTTTCTGTATCCACGAGATCCCATCTTGGGGCCTGTTCCGGAGCTCCGCCTGAGGGGGCATCGATCACGGAGGGCTTCTACATCAACACCATAGCCCCTCGGATGAAGTGTGAGTAGTTCACCTCAGACCTACAGGTCCATAGTTAGTAGCTAGATGGCTTCTTCTCTCTTTTTGGATCTCAATACAATGTTGTCCCCCTCTCTTGTGGAGATCTATTCAATGTAATCTTCTTTTGCGGTGTGTTTGTTGAGACCGATGAATTGTGGGTTTATGATCAAGTCTATCTATGAATAATATTTGAATCTTCTCTGAATTCTTTTATGTATGATTGGTTATATTTGCAAGTCTCTTCGAATTATCAGTTTGATTTGGCCTACTAGATTGATCTTTCTTGCAATGGGAGAAGTGCTTAGCTTTGGGTTCAATCTTGTGGTGTCCTTTCCCAGTGACAGTAGGGGCAGCAAGGCACGTATTGTATTGTTTCCATCAAGGATAACAAGATGGGGTTTTCTTCATATTGCATGAGTCTATCCCTCTACATCATGTCATCTTACTTAAGGCGTTACTCTGTTTTTAACTTAATACTCTAGATGCATGTTGGATAGCGGTCGATGAGTGGAATAATAGTAGTAGATGAAGGCAGAAGTCGGTCTACTTGTCTCGGACGTGATGCCTATATACATGATCATACCTAGATATTCTCATAACTATGCTCAATTCTGTCAACTACTCAACATTAATTTATTCACCCACCGTAGAATACTTATGCTCTCAAGAGAAGCCACTAGTGAAACCTATGGACCCCGGGTCTATCTTTATCATATTAATCTCCTACTACTTAGTTATTTCCTTTGCTATTTACTTTGCCTTTATTTTACTTTGCATCTTTATCACAAAAATACCAAAAATATTATCTTATCTATCAGATCTCACTCTCGTAAGTGGCCTTATAGGGATTGACAACCCCTATTTGCGTTGGTTGCGAGGATTTATTTGTTTTATGCAGGTACGAGGGACTCACGCGTAGCCTCCTACTGAATTGATACCTTGGTTCTCAAAAACTGAGGGAAATAATTACGCTACTTTGCTGCATCATCCCTTCCTCTTCGGGAAAAACCAACGCAGTGCTAAAGAGCTAGCAATCACAGCCTGGCAGAACTTGTACATTGACATTAGACATGTTATCTCACTCATACGCACATACTCATCCACCAAATCGCCTGGAATTCCATATGCAAGCATGCGGATGGCCGCGGTGCATTTCTGGTAAGAGGAGAACCCAAACTTGCCAGGGGCATCTGTCTTGCACTCGAAGTATGGGTCATGAGCAACCACTCCCTCTCGGATACGATTGAACACATGCCTTGCCATTCGAAAACGGCGACGAAATTTATCCGGCTTGAAGAGCAGTGTGTTGGTAAAGTAATCGGCATAGAGCAGGGCGTGGCCTCTCTCCCTGTTGCGGTTCAGGTTGGGAGCACGGCCAAGGATCGACCCCCTGTACCGAGGAAGCTGCCGTTGAATGTGGTCGTGAACGACTAGTGCAGCCACCACAAGATCTTCATCATCCGACGACGAATCGTCCGGTGAACAAAGGAAGTGATGGAAGAAAAACTCATCTCTATTGTCCATACCTTTGTGGGCAAAATGTCGAACACCTTGCGGTCGTGGTGGCAAAGAGGCCGCGATGATCACCTCGACGCAGCAGGGGTGGTTGCCGGCCGGCTACTGGCGGCTCTGGAGCTCTCGTCGGAAGCTACCGCGGCCGCCATGGTACGTCTCCGGCGGTCGTGTCCCCTCTGCCACCGGCAAAGACGACGACGGCCAAACCTCCTCCGATCGACGGCCAAAACTACAGCGAAAGCTCGGGCGTGTTGGCGGCCATGTCGAGACGTTGTTTGGTATGGACGCCCGTGGCAGGAGGTGGCCGGAGAATAGCGGCGACGCCGGCGGGGGGCGGGGCAGAGGCGTTGAAAGCGAAGGGACTGCTAGTGTCCCCGACAGGCGGGCCATGAAAGGACAAGGGCGTGCGGCGAGCCCGTCCGCGTGATGTCCGTTTGACCCTAAACTCGACGCAAGTTTAGACCGAGGATGAATCGAAAACGAACGGAATCCGAACATTTGTCCGTTTGTGCCCGCGTGTTGGGCCACGCTATTCATCCGTTCTACCCCAAACGGACACATCCAAACAAAACGGGGTCGCACGGTGAAGTTGGCTTACACGGGTAAGGTTACCCGCCTCCTCCCGATCACCCTTCGCCACCGATCGGGGTGGATCGATCACTGTACGGACAGCGTGCGTGCGTATGAGCTGACATCACGGCGCAAATCAAGCAGTCGGATCGGCCGGCCTGGCACCAACACAACCCGTGTAGCCGATGCAACGCCTACGCACCGGGCATCATCGACCGATCGATCGGGATACTATGTACTACTTCAACTTCAGCTTCAACTTGGTCGCGCGCGGCCAGGCCAGGCCAGTCAGCCACAGGCAGGAAGGGCGAAGTGCAAAGCTCTCAGCGACCGTGCCGTGGCGCACAGTGCGGTGGATGTGACCGCGCGACGATCTGCGTGCACAACCAGAAAAAGATCTGGGGTCGCAGCGCGGCGGGAATATGCGACCCGGCCATGCGACCGACCGGCGGGGCAAGTCCGGCCCGTGCTGTCGCCTCCGGGCGATGGGGGTGGTGGCGGTGCTTCGATCGACCTGACGTTGGACGGCGCACTAGGCTTGCCCGGAGCGGCGGGGCAACAGCGACGTCACCGGACGCCGGGCGCGCCACGCGTCCGCCCGGGGCCCGCCCGGCGACGAGCTGAGGTGAGCGTGGACGTCACCGGTCACCCTCTCGCCCGGCCGGCCTCCGAGAGACGGGTCGGAGCAGCAGACCGCGGCACGAGAGCACGAGACCGACCCGCGGCGCGTGTGTGGTCACGTAGAGGCGGCAGGGCCGAGATTAATTAGCCTTACCGGTGCCCGTGACACTGTTGCCTGCGTAGGCCTGGTGACGCCAGCCAGCGAGCGCCCTCGTCTTCTACAGTCCCACTCTCGTCGTCCTCGTCGTCGTCGGCGTCGGCGTCGGCCCGTCGTGCAAACATGGGGGCACGTCCCACGCTCGGCCTCACGTGGCAGCCTCACTGTGCTGTACGTACCAGCAGCTCGTTTGACGAAGCCCAACGACCTGCTGCGGCCCGCACTGCACCCGTCCATGTGCCGAATTGAAGGCCGCGGTCGCATCGGCGGAGGACAGTCGACGGTACCATGCACCCGGCGAGTTTCGATGCCGGCATCGCATCTCCTCCAAGCCTCGCGCACGCAGAATCTCCCCTGCCGACGGGTGGCTCGCGTCGCCCCGCATATCCCGCTCACCAAACCGCAACGAATCCGAAAAGAAAAAATGCCGCTCCGAGAAGGAAAGGGAAGCATCAAACGGACGTCCATTTCCCTGGCGTATCTCTCTCCGCCCGTCACCACCCGTCCGGTGGCAGGGGTGGGAGGATACTGTGGTGCTCTACATGGTGGGGGTGCTGAAAATTAATGGCCGCTTTGCTGTCCGTCTCCGGCCACGTGACGCAACCTCAGGCCCCACGGCTCCTCGTCACCGCCCGCCCGACGTCACCCCCCATCCCATGTGCGCGCTCCGGCCCCCCTATATATAAACGCCTCGCCGGGCTCGCCTCTCCACCTCCTACGGATCAACACCGATCGATACTCATTCACGGCGAGCCTTCTGTCCGCTTCTCACTAGTTCAGGTGCAAGCGACCTACCTCACGCAGCGCGGCGCGTCGCTTCTTTCACGGCGGCGGGGGGCGAGCATGCAGGCGGTGGCGGGCATCCGGCGGGGGCTGACCATAGACCCGGCCGGGGAGGAGGAGGCGCCGGCGCAGCGGTTCGGGCGGCTGGTCCGGGAGAGCCCCGTGGTCATCTTCGCGCGCCGCGGCTGCTACATGGCGCACGTCATGAAGAGCCTCCTCGCGGCCGTCGGCGCGCACGCCACCGTCATCGAGCTGGAGGGCCCCGCCGAGGAGCGCGCGGCGGTGGAGGCCGGCGGCCACGCGGCCGTGCCGGCGCTCTTCGTGGGCGGCGCGCCGGTGGGCGGCCTGGAGGGCCTCATGGGGCTCCACCTCAGCGGCCTCCTCGTCCCACGCCTCCGAGAGGTCGGCGCCCTCCGCGCCTAGCTACCAGCCGCCGGATCCTCTACTCCCCGTCTCCGGCGACGTGCGCGCGCACGCACGCATCGTCTCCGTCTCCGTCTCCGTCTCCGTGTATGTACATATGAAGGGAACCATGAGCTCTGTAATTCCAAGACTATCAAGGGTGTGGAGTGAGAAACAACAGGATAAATAAGCTGTACCGCACGAGTAGGAAGACAACGAGATGAACTCTAGCCTAGCGGGGGTGTCGTGACAAAAAAGGCTGGACCTAAATGTGATTATTACTTTACTTAGGAGTACTCCAGCTGTGTTGAGTTTCACAGACATCATCAGCAACTTGGCTGTTTGAAAAAAAAAATCCCTCCTTGCTCGCCCACTTGTTTAAAATCTTGCTTCTGTTTTGTCCCGGTGTGACGTTCTTTGCTTGGCGCCAAATTAACTAGTGATTACCCCACATGATTGCCGTATAATCATGCTTGGAAGCCGATTAGTCTATGGCGGGGAGATAACATATTCAAGTGCCGGGGTGGGGGGTGGGTAATGGAGGGGGACGTCAGCACGAACTTGGAACCCTAATGGCTGCTTTGCGCGGCAATGATCGAAATGCGCATCGGTCTCGCTCGGTACGGCGGAACTTCGACCACACGCTGTGAATGGCAAGCAAGGGTTGGAGCTGGCAAGCCTAGCATAGGAGTATGGAACCAATATGGAGGCCGGATGAACTGAATGAAACTTGTCGAAACCTTTCTTAGAGTAGTACCTCCTTTTTCTGAATTTAAGACTGGCACTTTGTTAGTGGTACTCCTAGATGATACTGTGAGCCATGAAGCTGACGCAGAGGGTCTTTTTTCCTTTTCTGTTCCGCCAATTATTTGTAGTCCCCCTTGTCTTAACTGTTACGGAAATGTGAAATAGAGTAGTTAATCATTTGTATGATTAACTGTTTAAATTTTTACTACTACTACTAACACGGTGAAATAGCAAGACCATAGAATGAAAAAATATATATATACTTTCTCCACTCCATAATGTAGTGTACCTGCGCTTTCGATGTTTAAGTTTGACCATAAATTTAACCAACATGAACTATGACCGAAGGAGGAGTATTATATCCGTACATGAAGACGAGGAAGCATGAATGGTTAAAGCATCTACAATCAGATATAGCTAATTTGACCCCTCAAACGTTCTGCATGCATCATAAACTACATCATAAATCCCACATGGTAGTTCACGTGGATGGCTATTGGTTAAGAGTTGGTACATGTTTCATCTTACCGGTGAATTTTTCCGGTGTGTTTCACGGTCGATACGGGCCGTTGATTCTTACTTACGTTGCGTTGAGGAGAAGAAACGGGAGAGACGTAGAGTAAAGACGTGCGGTTGCCAACACTCAAAGCCATTGCACGCGGCGGTGGCCTGGCCGGATCGGCTCGGAGCCAGCGATCCATGGCGTACGTCGCACGTGCCAGCCGCTTAATTCCCGTCGGGAAGTAAAAAAAATACGTACTCCGGCGCATCTGACGCGAAATTTCACACAGCGCCATGCCGAACGAGACAAGCTGCACACGATCCCACACTGTTCACCCGTGCACACAGTTTTACTTGCCACTCCTGCAGGGCAGGGCAGGGCAGGCATTTATTATTAGCCATGGGCCGCTCTGAAAAACACTGCTGCTGCTCGTCTCGTAGTCGTCTTCTTCCCGAGGAAGAAGAGGCAGCAAACAATTGAAGGTGAGGGGCTCCTCATGCCGAGCCACGTAGAAGTGTCAGAGAGATGTCTGGGGCGCTCCAAATTTCCAGTTTCGTCTCATTGACGCCCGTTGTCCGCTTCCGCGGGGCTCGGCGGACCCTGTCAGCGTGTCAGCGTGCAACTCGTTTGGCGTCTACTATCGCGGCGCGGGGTTCGTTTTTGTTTGATTTTTAACCGCGCAAGCATGCATGGCCAGCGGGGCTCTCTCTAAGACTGTAACACGTACACTGTAACGAGTACAGTAATCTACTCCTGGTAGTACGAGCCCCTGTGCAACAATACAGTAACATTTTTGCATCATCATCAGATCTGATTCTGATCGATGTGTGTACAACCAACCTGGTGATGTGAGCCTCGCAGATCGCCCACCGATTCCTGCCCGCCCCCCGTACATGCAAAGCCGCCGCCTGGGTTTCGGCCACTTGCATGCTCCAATCGCTCGGCCCATAGTCCTGGCTGCCTTCGGCCTCCTTGGTCCAGAGGAATCCCATAGGAATTTCATAGGATAGAATTTCTATAGAATTTTTTTTTAAAGCCCTTTGGTTTGTAGGAATGGAATCCTATTTTTATGAAGGAATTCTTTTTATTCTTCATATTTCATAGGAAAATAAACATTAGCTTAGACTCAATGGAAAAAAAATCCTATGATGTGAATCAAATGGCATCTTCTTTCCTATTCCTACTCATAGGATTTGAGATACATGCCATCTCATTTTCTATGACTTTTCTATTCCTACGATTTTTCTACCCTATGAACCAAAGAAGGCCTAAACCGTGACTCTACCTGTTGTGCAGTAGTATATACTCCCTTCGTTTCATAATATCTAGTGTAGTATAAAAACGCTCTTATATTATGAGACACAACGAGTAGATACGAAAAAAGTTTCAGTTTTGCTGGCCCTCGTTGCTTAAAATTCCAAATCATGCCACTCGATTCTCGTGGGAAGAAGAGATAGCGCCCGAGGCTAAGTCGGAGATGACACGTCCTGGCACGGTGATACCTCGTCGAGAGTGATTCAGAGCCGACGACGATGCGACGGTGGGGGCAAAGGCGAGTCGGTGGTTTGACATATTCGGTTGTGGGCCTTTTTTTTTTTACTTTGATTCCTCAAGGATTAAACGTGCCTGAACTCAAGGCAACCATTGTGAGAGCTCATATGGAAACTCAGAGGATGTGGACGGGCTGTGCGAGAGGAGGAAGAAGATGAACGATACCTAAAAGAAAACGGTTGAAGGAAGAAGATGAACAGTGCATGAAAAAAAATTGAAGGAAGAAGATAAATATGAGCCCCTGGATTTCAATTGTATGACTAATGGAATTCTTTCTTTTTTGCAGGGTGAATAAAGAAAGAAATTGAGTAAACTAAAACTTTTTCCAGCATCTAGGTGCTACCAATGAAGATCCATCGCACTTTCTCTGCCTCATTATTTGTGAAATATTCTTTTGATCTAGCACAATTTGCCCGATAATGAAGCTTTTACTCCCTCGTGATAAATTTATTGGATTACTAGTCGAGCTCTTCTCTACATGGCACTAATTTTTATTGGCTATACTCATCAAGATTTGTTTTGCTTTCGAAGGACGAGGAGGCGGAAGACATTTCTAATGATCGCCCCATTGGTCTCATTTGCTCTACCGCTAAGATTGTGGCCGAAGGACTTTATTACTCGCCTCGTTTGCCACATGAATAACTTGATCTCATAATCTTAGAGTGCTTGCAGTTGTTGGATTCTACGGTAGGGTGCATCGACTATGAATTAAAAAAAATTCCTACGCGCAGAGCAACCAAGAACATGCTACGGGAGATGGATCACAGATTATTACCACTAGACACGCAGTGCCGTGCAGCGGAAGAAGAGTTTGGGCAGCGCGTCCGCGTGACTCGTCTCCTCCTTCTCTGATCTCCCTCGAACAGCCGGTCGTCGGTTCCCTCGTACAGGTTCGCCGTAGCGGCGTAAGTGCACCGCCTCTAACGGTATCCGTGCGTGCAGGAGGAACACCGTGCGACGGACTGCTAGGTCCGATCACACAGTCGGCGACGAGTGAAGGTGGCTATTCGCAACACATGGAAACCCTAGTGACAACGTCGAAGCGATCAATCTCATGAGTGTGCCGCACCCCCACTTCATATAGGCGTCCGTCACGGGCTCAACACATGGACCTCGCACGGACCCTAAAGCCCAAAATCTGTTCGGCTTGGATTCTAGTCCGAGTAGGATCACTTCTGACTCGTGGAGTCGGACTGGGCCTCACAGGTTCCTTTCCTTAAGCGCGTGATCCGTTAGGTTCTCGTTCACTTGGTTGCGAGTCATATCACATCCAACTCAGCTGGTCGGTAGCGGCCTCTAGCAAAGCATGCCGACTCCAAGTGTCCGATGAAGCTGGTTAGGCGAACCCGTACATCACACATATGTTCCCTTTGCCACATAATATATATTGTCGGGTTCAAAGCGAGTCTGTCATCCTTGTACTAGCCCGACCTCTTTCTCGTTTCTGTGATGTCGACCACAAACATCTCATAATCCTAATTGCATGGCCATGCTTATCTTGGTCGGATCACACGAAGGGCTCAGAGTATATCTCTCCTGGTCGGAGGGGCAAATCCCATCTTGCTCGACCATGTCTCGCAGCATGGGTCTGGACAAGTCCGAAACCTACCTTTGTAACTACCCAGTCACGGAGTAGCGTTTGGTTGGTCCAAAGCAAGTCTGTCACCATCCCGAGTACATGCGTCAGCTCAGGTCTTAGGACAATGAACGTATGCTGTACTAGAGACTCATAGATGACATATCGCTGCATCTCATAGTTGGGTCTGTCCGACTCGGACCTTATCTCAACTCGGATCTGACTACGTCGAATCCGACCAGATCCTTCCAAGTCCATATTATCCGATTAGCATCCAATGCTCCATGGCTAGTGAAACCAAGCCATCGGCCGTGTCATATGCTAGTCTAGTCGGCTGCGCGTCCAGACAGCCCTTTCGACTAGGGACCTTTTAGGACGTTCATCATACAATGCATAATCCCATAAACAAGTCACGTACACATCATTGATAATGTTCAAGGACTATCTTTATTCATAAACACATAGGAAATATCATCATACATGATTGCCTCTAGGGCATATCTCCAACAGTCTCCCACTTGCACTATAGTCAATCAAATAGACATCGAATGCCCATAGCTCTAACGTGCCCCTCATGCTTGGATTCTGGAAGCGGCTTAGTCAATGGATCTGCAACATTTGCATACGTGTGAATTTTGCATAACTCAACATCACCATTCTTTACGATTTTTCGTATCAGGTGATATTTCCGATCTATGTGTCTGGTCTTGTGGTGATCCCTCGGCTCCTTGTCTTGTGCGATGGCACCAGAATTATCACAATAAAGGTCCAACGATTTTACCGAGGCTGGGAAAATACCAAGATCATCCAGAAAGTACCGGATCCAAACACCTTCCTTTGCAGCTTCACAAGCTGCAATGTATTCGGCTTCTGTGGTAGAATCGGCCACCGTATCTTGCCTGGAACTCATCCAACTCACTGCTCCTCCGTTCATGACATACACGAATCCGGACTATGATCGACAATCATCTCTGTCGGTTTGGAAACTAGCATTGGCGTAACCCCTTACGACGAGCTTTTCCTCACCTCCATAAACTAGGAACATCTCTTTAGTCCTTTTCAGGTACTTCAAAATAGTCTTTACCGCTGCCCAGTGACTCTCACCTGGGTTGGCATGGTATCTACTTGTTCGGCTTATTGCAAAAGCAACATCTGGCCGTGTACATATCATGGCATACACGATGGATCCAATTGTCGAGGCATACGGAATCCGACTCATCCTGCTTCGCTCATCAGATGTCGAAGGACTCCGAATCTCGCTTAGTCTTATACCATGTGAGATAGGCAAGAACCCTTTCTTGGCCTCACTCATGTCGAACCGCTTCAACACATTATCTATGTACGTGCTTTGGCTCAAGTCGAGCAGCCTCCTCGTTCTACCTCTATAGATCTTGAGGCCTAAAATGTAAACTGCCTCACCAAGGTCCTTCATTGAAAACTTGCCAATCAATGATTCCTTGACCGAGTTTAGCACCGAAACATCATTTCCGATCAGTAGTATGTCATCCACATACAAGATCAAAAACACAATCGAGCTCCCACTTAACTGCTTGTATAAACAAGCGTCCTCATCGCTTTTGATGAAACCGAGACCAGTGACGACCTCATCAAAACGAATGTTCCAACTCCGAGATGCTTGCCTCAACCCATAAATGGATCTCTTGAGCTTGCATACCTTACTAGTGCTAGTCAGATCGACAAAACCCTCGGGTTGTATCATATACACGTCCTTAGTTAAATTTCTGTGAAGGAAAGCCATTATGACATCCATCTGCCATATCTCGTAATTGAAATATGCAGCTATAGCTAGTACGATCCTCACCAACTTTAGCTTCGCTACCGGCGAGTAAGTCTCGTTATAGTCAATTCCTTGAACTTGTCCATATCCTTTAGCGACAAGCCGAGCTTTGTGGATCTGAACATTTCCATCCACATCTGTTTTCTTCTTAAAGACCCATTTGTAGCCAATGGCCTTTACGCCAGGCGGCAGATCAACCAAGTCCCAGACTTGATTTTCATCCATGGACTTTAACTCAGATCTCATGGCCTCTAGACATGCCTCGGAATCCGGGCTCACCATCGCTTCCGCATACGTGGCCGGTTCATCGCTTTCTAGCAACAATACATCACACACTCTGCGCAATCTTTCCGACCTCCGTGGTTCCGGTGCTGCTTCCACTACGGGTTCCCTGACTGACCCCGGTATGATCTCATCACTCGTCGAGCCATCCCCGAGTGGTACTCGAATTTCTTCGAGTCGGACCGTCCTCCCACTGGCCTCCCGATTGAGAAACTCTTTCTCAAGGAAAACCCCGTTCCGAGCAAAAACACTATGTTCTCTTCCTGGTTGTAGAAGCTATATCCCAAGGTTTCCCTCGGATATCCCACGAATATGCATTTATCTGACTTGGGTGTATGATTGTTTGACATAAGTCGCTTGACAAATGCTTCACAATCCCAAATCTTTAGAAAAGACAAACTGGGACTCTTCCCGGTCCACATCTCATGTGGTGTCTTATCTACGGGTTTTGATGGTACCCTGTTAAGTGTGAAAGTTGTAGTTTCTAGAGCGTATCCCCAGAATGACAAGGGTAAATCCGATTTGCTCATCATTGACCGGACCATGTCCAACAAGGTCCTATTCCTTTGTTTTGACACGCCGTTTCTTTGTGGCGTACCTGGTGGTGTGAGCTGAGGTACTATACCTCGGCTTTTCAGATGATCATTAAACTCCTGGCTCATGTACTCACCTCCATGATCTGATCGTAGAAGTTTTATAGTCTTGTCGAGCTGATTCTGAACCTCGTTCTGAAACTCTTTGAACTTTTCAAAAGTTTCTGACTTGTGCCTCATCAAATAGATATATCCATATCTACTCAAGTCATCGGTAAAAGTCACGAAGTACTGATAGCCACCTCTGGCAGTTGTGCTCATTGGACCACACACATCACTATGTATAAGTTCCAATAGCTTGGACGCCCTCTTGCAACTCTTTGCGAACGGAGACTTAGTCGTTTTGCCCAGCAAGCATGATTCGCATGTCTCGAATGACTCAAAGTCAGACGAAGTTAGGAGCCCATCATCATGGAGCTTCTTCGTGCGTTTTAGACTAATGTGTCCAAGCCGGCAATGCCAGAAGTATGTCGAATTTATCTCATTAGGCTTATGCCTCTTGACATTCACGTTATAGACCAGTTCCTGTTCTAGATTCAATATAAATAGCCCATCTACAATGGGTGCATAGCCGTGGAACATACCATTCAAATAAAACGAACAACCATTGTCATTTAAATTGAACTCATAACCCTGACTCATCAAGCATGAGGCATAAATTATGTTCCGACTAAGTGCAGGAATGTAATAACAATTATTCAATTCCAAAATAAATCCGGAAAGAAGCTGGAGCTAAATCGTGCCGACCTCCAATGCAGAAACTCTTGCTTTGTTGCCGACCCTGATGTGAATCTCCCCTTGTGCCACACACCTAGTTCTTACCAGCCCCTGCATCGAGTTGCAAATATGAACAATCGATCCGGTATCAAATACCCAAGAGTTACTAGGTACGTCAGCAAGGTAAATGTCTATAACATACTACCTCTGTCCCATAATATAAGAACGTTTTTGACTCTAGTGTAGTGTCAAAAACGTTCTTATATTATGGGACGGAGGGAGTATGAAACAAGTGTACCTTTGCCCGAAGGAGCATTTCCGGCCTTCTTACCATGCTCTGCAAGCCACTTGCTACAGTTCCTCTTCCAGTGACTGGTTTCCTTGCAATGATAGCAAATAGTCTTCGAGTCCGGTCCAGACTTTGGCGCAACGGCGGAGGTTACTGATACGTCTCCAACATATCTATAATTTTTGATTGCTCCATGCTATATTATCTACTGTTTTGGACTATATTGGGCTTTATTTTCCACTTTTATACTATTTTTGGGACTAACCTATTAACCGGAGGCCCTGCCCAGAATTGCTGTTTTTTGCCTATTTCAGTGTTTCGGAGAAACAGAATATCAAACGGAGTCCAAACGGAATAAAATCTTCGGGAACGTGATTTTCTCACCGAACGTGATCCAGGGACTTGGACCCTACTCCAAGGAGTCAAAGAGGAGGTCACGAGGGTGGGGGGTGCCCCCCTAGGGCGCGCCCCTGCCTCATGGGCCCCTCGGTGCTCCACCGACGTACTCCTTCCTCCTATATATACCTACATACCCCCAAACGATCAAAACAGGAGCCAAAAACCTAATTCCACTACCGCAACTTTCTGTATCCACGAGATCCCATCTTGGGGCTTGTTCCGGAGCTCCGCCAGAAGAGGGCCGTCATCACGGAGGGCTTCTACATCATCCTAGCCCCTCCGATGAAGTGTGAGTAGTTTACCTAAGACCTTCGGGTCCATAGTTAGTAGCTAGATGGCTTCTTCTCTCTCTTTGAATCTCAATACAAAGTTCTCCCCCTCTCTTGTGGAGATCTATTCGATGTAATCTTCTTCTTTTTGCGGTGTGTTTGTTGAGACCGATGAATTGTGGGTTTATGATCAAGTCTATCTATGAATAATATTTGAATCTTCTCTGAATTCTTTTATGTATGATTGGTTCTCTTTGCAAGTCTCTTCGAAATATCCGTTTGGTTTGGCCAACTAGATTGGTAGTTCTTGCCATGGGAGAAGTGCTTAGCTTTGGGTTCGATCTTGCGGTGTCCTTTCCCAGTGACAGAAGGGGTAGCAAGGCACGTATTGTATCATTGCCATCGAGGATAACAAGATGGGGTTTATTTCATATTGCATGAATTTATCTCTCTACATCATGTCATCTTCCTTAAGGCGTTACTCTGTTTTTCACTTAATACTCTAGATGCATGCTGGATAGCGGTCGATGAGTGGAGTAATAGTAGTAGATGCAGAATCGTTTCGGTCTACTTGTCACGGACGTGATGCCTATATACATGATCATGCCTAGATATTCTCATAAATATGCTCAATTCTGTCAATTGCTCAACAGTAATTTGTTCACCCACCGTAGAATACTTATGCTCTTGAGAGAAGCCACTAGTGAAACCTATGGCCCCCGGGTCTATTCTCATCATATCAATCTCCATCACTTTAATCTTGCTTTGCTTTTTTACTTTGCCTTTACTTTTTACTTTGCATCTTTATACCAAAAATACCAAAAATATTATATCTATCAGATCTCACTCTAGTAAGTGACCGTGAAGGGATTGACAACCCCTAATCGCGTTGGTTGCGAGTAGCTATCGTTTTGTGCAGGTACGAGGGACTTGAGCGTGGCCTCCTACTGGATTGATACCTTGGTTCTCAAAAACTGAGGGAAATACTTACGCTACTCTGCTGCATCATCCCTTCCTCTTCAGGGAAAACCAACGCAAGCTCAAGACGTAGCAAGAAGGATTTCTGGCGCCGTTGCCGGGGAGTCTACGCAAAAAGTCAACATACCAAGTACCCATCACAATCCCTATCTCTCGCATTACATTATTTGCCATTTGCCTCTCGTTTTCCTCTCCCCCACTTCACCCTTGCCATTTTATTCGCCCTCTCTCTATCCTCCCTCTCTATTTGCCTCTTTTGCCTGCTTGCTTTTTTTGTTTGCTCGTGTGTTGGATTGCTTGTTTGTCGCGATGGCTCAAGATACTACCAAATTGTGTGACTTCACCAATACCAATAATAATGATTTCCTTAGCACTCCGATTGCTCCTCTTACCGATGCTGAATCTTGTGAAATTAATACTGCTTTGTTGAATCTTGTTATGAAAGATCAATTCGCCGGCCTTCCTAGTGAAGATGTCGCTATTCATCTGAATAACTTCGTTGATTTATGTGATATGCAAAAGAAAAAAGATGTCAATAATGATGTCGTTAAATTGAAGTTATTTCCTTTTTTGCTTAGAGATCGTGCTAAAGCTTGGTTTTCGTCTTTGCCTAAAAATAGTATTGATTCTTGGAACAAGTGCAAAGATGCTTTTATCTCTAAGTATTTCCCTCCCGCTAAGATCATCTCTCTTAGAAACGATATTATGAATTTTAAGCAACTTGATCATGAACATGTTGCACAAGCTTGGGAGAGAATGAAATTAATGATACGTAATTGCCCTACTCATGGTTTGAATTTGTGGATGATTATATAAAAAATTTATGCCGGATTAAATTTTGCTTCTAGAAATCTTTTAGATTCGGCTGCGGGAGGCACTTTTATGGAAATCACTTTAGGAGATTCTACTAAACTCTTAGATAATATTATGGTTAATTATTCTCAATGGCATACTGAAAGATCTTCCAATAAAAAAGTGCATGCGATAGAAGAAATCAATGTGTTGAGTGGAAAGATGGATGAACTTATGAAATTATTTGCCACTAAGAGTGTTTCTTCTGATCCTAATGATATGCCTTTGTCTACTTTGATTGAGAATAACAATGAATCTATGGATGTGAATTTTGTTGGTAGGAATAATTTTGGTAACAACGCTTATAGAGGGAATTTTAATCCTAGGCCATATCCTAGTAATCCTACTAATAATTATGGGAATTCCTACAACAACTCTTATGGAAATTATAATAAGATGCCCTCTGAATTTGAGAATAGTGTTAAAGAGTTTATGAATTCACAAAAGAATTTTAATGCTTTGCTTGAAGAGAAATTGCTTAAAGGTGATGATTTGGCTAGAAACGTTGATAGAATTTCTCTTGAGATTGATTCTTTAAAGATTAGATCTATTCCTCCTAAGCATGATATCAATGAGTCTCTCAAAGCCATGAGAATTTCCATTGATGAGTGCAAGGAAAGAACCACTAGGATGCGTGCTTCCAAATATGCCTTTATTAAAGCGTGTTCCTCCAATTCCTATGAAAATCAAGATGAAGATCTAAAAGTTATTGATGTGTCCTCTATTAAATCTTTGTTTTGCAATATGAATCTTGATGAAACTGAATATAATCTACCCAGAAGGCGTTCTAAAAATTCAGAGTATTTAGATCTTAATGATGAAATTGATGAAAGTGGGATTGAAAGAAATAAAAATCTAGATGTTGCTAAACCCACTATATTGGATTTCAAGGAATTTAATTATGAAAGTTGTTCTTTAATTGATTGTACTTCCTTGTTGCAATCCGTGCTAAATTCTCCACATGCTTATAGTCAAAATAAAGCCTTCACCAAACATATTGTTGATGCCTTGATGCAATCTTATGAAGAAAAACTTGAGTTGAAATTTTCTATCCCTAGAAAACTCTATGATGAGTGGGAACCAACTATTAAAATTAAAATTAAAGCTCATGAGTTTTATGATTTGTGTGATTTGGGTGCTAGTGTCTCTACTATTCCCAAGACTTTGTGTGATTGACTAGATTTCCGCGATTTTGATGATTGCTCTCTAAACTTGCATCTTGCGGATTCCACTATTAAGAAACCTATGGTAAGGATTAATGATGTTCTTATTGTTGAAAATAGGAATTATGTGCCCGTAGATTTCATTCTTCTTGATATAGATTGCAATCCTTCTTGCCCTATTATTCTTGGTAGACCTTTCCTTAGAACGGTTGGTGCGATTATTGATATGAAGGAAGGGAATATTAGATTTCCATTTCCATTAAAAAAGGGCATGGAACACTTTCCAAGAAATAAAATAAAATTGCCATATGAAACTATCATGAGAGCCATTTATGGATTGCCTACCAAAGATGGCAATACCTAGATCTATCCTCGCTTTTATGCCTAGCTAGGGGCGTTAAACGATAGCGCTTGTTGGGAGGCAACCCAATTTCATTTTTATTACTTGCTTTTTGCTCCTGATTAGTAATAAATAAATTATTTAGCCTTTGTTTTGGTTGTGTTTTTTGTGTTTAATTAGTGTTTGAGCCAAGTAGAACCGTTGGGAAGACTTGGGGAAAGTCTTGTTGAACTTGCTGTAAAAAACAGAAACTTTAGCGCTCACGAGAACTGCTGTCATTTTTATTTGGAGAGTTCTATTTAGTTAGTTCTTTTTGCAGATGATTAATAGATAAATTCCTCACGTCCAGCAATTTATTTTAGAATTTTTGGGGTTCCAGATCTTGCGCTAGCTACAGATTACTACATACTGTTCTGTTTTTGACAGATTCTGTTTTCCGTGTGTTGTTTGCTTATTTTGATGAATCTATGGTTAGTAAAATAGTTTATAATACATAGAGAAGTTGGAATACAGTAGGTTTAACACCAGTATAAATAAATAATGGGTTCATTACAGTAACTTGAAGTGGTCTTTTGTTTTCTTTCGCTAACGGAGCTCACGAGTTTTCTATTTTGAGTTTTGTGTTGTGAAGTTTTCAAGTTTTGGGTGAGTTATTTTGATGGATCATGGAACAAGGAGTGGCAAGAGCCTAAGCTTGGGGATGCCCATGGCACCCCCAGGATAATCCAAGGACACCAAAAAGTCAAAGCTTGGGGATGCCCCGGAAGGCATCCCCTCTTTCGTCCACTTCCATTGGTAATTTACTTGGAGCTATATTTTTATTCACAACATGATATGTGTTTTGCTTGGAGCGTCTTGTATTATTTGTGTCTTTGTGTCTTAGTATGCCACAATCATCCTTGCTGTACACACCTTTTTAGAGAGCCATACATGAATTAAAATTTGATAGAATACTCTATGTGCTTCACTTATATCTTTTGAGCTAAGTAGTTTTGCTCTATGTGCTTCACTTATATCTTTTGAGCTATGTAGTTTTGCTCTATGTGCTTCACTTATATCTTTTGAGCTATGTAGTTTTGCTCTATGTGCTTCACTTATATATGTTGAGCTATGTAGGTTTGCTCTATGTGCTTCACTTATATCTTTTGAGCTAAGTAATTTTGCTTTATGTGCTTCACTTATATCTTTTGAGCGTTATAATTTTGCTCTATGTGCTTCACTTAGATCTTTTAGAGCACAGTGGTGGATTTGTTTTGCATAAACTATTGATCTCTCATGCTTCACTTAAATTATTTTGAGAGTCTTAATAGCATGGTAATTTGCTTAATAATAATATGCTTGGTATTCAAGATTTGTGAAACTTTCTTTTGAGTGTGTTGAATACTAAGAAAAGATTGAAGCATGATAATTGTTTTGAGATATGGAGGTGATAATATTAAAGTCATGCTAGTTGAGTAGTTGTGAATTTAAAGAATACTTGTGTTAAAGTTTGTGATTCCCGTAGCATGCACGTATGGTGAACCATTATGTGATGAAGTCGGAGCATGGTTTATTTATTGATTGTCTTCCTTATGAGTGGCGGTCGGGGACGAGCGATGGTCTTTTCCTACCAATCTATCCCCCTAGGAGCATGCGCGTAATACTTTGCTTTGATAACTTCTAGATTTTGCAAAAAGTATATGAGTTCTTTATGACTAATGTTGAGTCCATGTATCATACGCACTCTCACCCTTCGACCTTTACTAGCCTCTCTAATACCGCACACCTTTCGCCGGTATCATACACCTACCATATACCTTCCTCAAAACAGCCACCATACCTACCTGTTATGGCATTTCCATAGCCATTCCGAGATATATTGCCATGCAACTTTCCACCATCTAGTTCATCATGACAAATTCATCATTGTCATATTGCTTAGCATGATCATGTAGTTGACATAGTATTTGTGGCAAAGCCACCGTTCATAATTTTTTCATACTTGTCACTCTTGATTCATTGCATATCCCGGTACACCGCCGGAGGCATCCATATAGAGTCATACTTTTTTTTAGAATTGAGTTGTAATCATTGAGTTGTAAATAAATAAAAGTGTGATGATCATCATTTAATAGAGCATTGTCCCAATAAAAAAAGGCCAAAGAAAAAAAGGCCCAAAAAAAGAAAATAAATAAAAAGGGGCAATGCTACTATCCTTTTACCACACTTGTGCTTCAAAGTAGCACCATGATCTTCATAGTAGGGAGTCTCTCAAGTTATCACTTACATATACTAGTGGGAATTTTACATTATAGAACTTGGCTTGTATATTCCAATGATGGGCTTCCTCAAATTGCCCTAGGTCTTCGTGAGCAAGCAAGTTGGATGCACACCCACTTAGTTTCTTTTTGAGCTTTCATACATTTATAGCTCTAGTGCATCCGTTGCATGGCAATCCCTACTCACTCACATTGATATCTATTGTTGGGCATCTCCATAGCTTGATGACACGCCTAGTTGATGTGAGACTATCTTCCCCTCCTTTTTGTCTTCTCCACAACCACCATTCTATTCCACCTATAGTGCTATATCCATGGCTCACGCTCATGTATTGCGTGAAGATTGATTTTTTTTTGAAAAAGTTAGAGTATGAAACAATTGCTTGGCTTGTCATCGGGGTTGTGCATGATTTAAATACTTTGTGTGGTGAAGATGGAGCATAGCCAGACTATATGATTTTGTAGGGATAACTTTCTTTGGCCATGTTATTTTGAGAAGACATAATTGCTTTGTTAGTATGCTTGAAGTATTATTATTTTTATGTCAATATAAACTTTTGTCTTGAATCTTTCTAATCTGAATATTCATACCACAATTAAGAATATTTGCATTGAAATTATGCCAAGTAGCACTCCGCATCAAAAATTCTTTTTTTATCATTTACCTACTCGAGGACGAGCAGGAATTAAGCTTGGGGATGCCTGATACGTCTCCAACGTATCTATAATTTTTTATTGCTCCATGCTATATTATCTACTGTTTTGGAATATATTGGGCTTTATTTTCCACTTTTATATTATTTTTGGGACTAACCTATTAACCGGAGGCCCAGCCCAGAATTGCTGTTTTTTTGCCTATTTCAGTGTTTCGGAGAAACAGAATATCAAACGGAGTCCAAACGGAATAAAATCTTCGGGAATGTGATTTTCTCACCGAACGTGATCCAGGAGACTTGGACCCTACTCCAAGGAGTCAAAGAGGAGGTCACGAGGGTGGGGGGGCGCCCCCTAGGGCGCGCCCCCTGCCTCATGGGCCCCTCGGTGCTCCACCGATGTACTCCTTCCTCCTATATATACCTACGTACCCCCAAACGATCAGAACAGGAGCCAAAAACCTAATTCCACCACCGCAACTTTCTGTATCCACGAGATCCCATCTTGGGGCCTGTTCCGGAGCTCTGCCGGAAGAGGGCCGTCATCACGGAGGGCTCCTACATCATCCTAGCCCCTCCGATGAAGTGTGAGTAGTTTACCTCAGACCTTCGGGTCCATAGTTAGTAACTAGATGGCTTCTTCTCTCTCTTTGAATCTCAACACAAAGTTCTCCCCCTCTCTTGTGGAGATCTATTCGATGTAATCTTCTTCTTTTTGCGGTGTGTTTGTTGAGACCGATGAATTGTGGGTTTATGATCAATTCTATCTATGAATAATATTTGAATCTTCTCTGAATTCTTTTATGTATGATTGGTTATCTTTGCAAGTCTCTTCGAATTATCCATTTGGTTTGGCCAACTAGATTGGTAGTTCTTGCCATGGGAGAAGTGCTTAGCTTTGGGTTCGATCTTGCGGTGTCCTTTCCCAGTGACAGAAGGGGCAGCAAGGCACGTATTGTATCGTTGCCATCGAGGAGAACAAGATGGGGTTTATTTCATATTGCATGAATTTATCTCTCTACATCATGTCATCTTGCTTAAGGCGTTACTCTATTTTTAACTTAATACTCTAGATGCATGCTGGATAGCGGTCGATGAGTGGAGTAATAGTAGTAGATGCAGAATCGTTTCGGTCTACTTGTCACGGACGTGATGCCTATATACATGATCGTGCCTAGATATTCTCATAACTATGCTCAATTCTGTCAATTGCTCAATAGTAATTTGTTCACCCACCGTAAAATACTTATGCTCTTGAGAGAAGCCACTAGTGAAACCTATGGCCCCCGGGTCTATTCTCATCATATAAATCTCCATCACTTTAATCTTGCTTTGATTTTTTACTTTGCCTTTAATTTTTACTTTGCATCTTTATACCAAAAATACCAAAAATATATGTCTATCAGATCTCACTCTCGTAAGTGACCGTGAAGGGATTGACAACCCCTAATCGCGTTGGTTGCGAGTAGCTATCGTTTTGTGAAGGTACGAGGGACTTGAGTGTGGCCTCCTACTGGATTGATACCTTGGTTCTCAAAAACTGAGGGAAATACTTGCGCTACTCTGCTGCATCATCCCTTCCTCTTCGGGGAAAACCAACGCAAGCTCAAGACGTAGCAGTTACCGTCTCCGTGCCCTTTGCCTTAGCCTTTTTCTTGGACCAACTCTTCTTGAACTTAGCCGATTTCTGCACCATCAACACTTGATGTGTGCCTTTCTTAATATCCTGCTCTGCCACTTTGAGTATCCCATGCAATTCAGTGAGCTTCTTATCCATGCCATGCATATGATAGTTCAAGATGAACGTCCCATAGCTAGGCGGAAGAGACCCAGAACTGCATCAGTAGCCAGCTCATCCAAGAGCGGGAAGCCCAACCCATCCAAAGCTTGCACATATCCGATCATCTTGGTCACATGTGGGCTCAGTGGATCACCTTCCTTCAGCTTACAATCCATCAAGGATCGCCAGACATTGAACCTTTCGGTCCTGGCCTGTGTCTGAAACATGCTCTTGAGACTCTCGATCATATCGTAAGCCTCAACATTTTCGAAATGCTGTTGCAAATCGGGCTCCATACATGCCAGCATCAGACAACTGATCTCCGTTGATTCATCAATGAGTTTCTAGTAGGCATTCTTAGTTGTGGCACTAGCGTTATCGGCAGGTTCCTCTGGAAGTGGATCCTCTAGAACATGTTCCTTTTTATCATGCTTGAGAATAATTCTCAGATTTCTATACCAGGTGGTAAAGTTTGTTCCATTCAGTTTATCCTTTTCCAGAATTGATTTCAATGCAAAGTTGGGTTGAGCAGGTGATGCCATTGATCTACAATAGAAAATATGCAAGCACTAAGCAACGCGTTTATGTAGAGTTATTCAAGCCTTAAATATAAATACTCCCACTGAAGTTGTGTAACACCCTCGATGCGACTATATCTCCCACATGTCGAAGCACAACTTAGAGGCATAACCGCATTGAAAGCAATGTCGCAAGTGAGGTAATCTTCACACAACCCATGTAATACATAAGGGAAAAAGATACATAGTTGGCTTACAATCGCCACTTCACACAATTACATGAATATACCATTACATCATCCAGATACACTCAAGGTCCGACTACGGAACCAAAATAAAAGAAGACTACCCCAAAAGCTACACAGATCCCCGATCGACCCCAACTGGGCTCCACTACTGATCAACTAGAACGAAACAACACAAAGGACAAGATCTTCATCGAGCTCCTCCTTGAGCTTGGTTGCGTCACCTGCACGGTTCAACGGCACCTGCAAGCTGGTTTTGGAAGTATCAGTGAGTCACGGGGACTCTCACACCCTCGTGATCAAGACTATTTAAGCTTATAGGTAGGATAAAAGGTATGAGGTGGAGCTGCAGCAAGCGACTAGCATATATGGTGGCTAACATACGCAAATGAGAGTGAGAAGAGAAGGCAAAGCACGGTCGAGAAACTATGATCAAGAAGTGATCCTAGAACAACCTACGTCAAGCATAACTCCAACACCGTGTTCACTTCCCGCACCCCGCCAAGAAGAGACCATCACGGTAACACACACGGTTGATGCATTTTTAATTAAGATAAACTTTAGGTTTTCTACAACCGGACATTAACAAATTCCCATCTGCCCATAACCGCGGGCACGACTTTCGAAAGATCAAATCCCTGCAGGGGTGTCCCAACTTAGCCCATCACAAGCTCTCACGGTCAACGAAGGATATTCCTTCTCCCAAGACAATCCGATCAGACTCGGCATCCCGGTTACAAGACATCCTCGAAAATGGTAAAACAAGTCCAGCAAAGCCACCCGGATGTGCCGACAAATCCCGATAGGAGCTGCACATATCTCGTTCTCAGGGCACACCGGATAGGTCAAGCTACGAGTAAAACCAGCCCTCGAGTTGCCTCGAGGTGGCCCCGCAGGCTGCCCATTTCGGACCAACACTTAGAGAAGCACTGGCCCGGGGGAGGGGGTTAAAATAAAGATGACCCTTGAGTCCGCGAAACCCAAGGGAAAAGGGTAGGTTGTTAGTGCAAATGGTAAACCCAAGGTTGGGCCTTGCTGGCGGAATTTTATTCAAAGCGAACTGTCAAGGGGTTCCCATTATAACCCAACCGTGTAAGGAACGCAAAATCTGGGAACATAACACCGATATGACGGAAACTAGGGCGGCAAGAGTGGGACAAAACACCAGGCATAAGGCCTGGCCTTCCACCCTTTACCAAGTATATAGATGCATTAATTAAATAAGAGATATTGTGATATCCCAACAAAATATCCATGTTCCAACAAGGAACAAACTCCAATCTTCACCTGGAACTAACAACGCTATAAGAGGGGCTGAGCAAAGCGGTAACATAGCCAAACAACGGTTTGCTAGGACAAGGTGGGTTAGGGGCCTGGCTTAACAATATGGGAGGCGTGATAAGCAAGCGGTAGGTATCACAGCATAGGCATAGCAAAAGAGCGAGCATCTAGCAAGCAAAGATAGAAGTGATTTCGAGGGTATGGCCATCTTGCCTGAAATCCCACAAGGAAGAAGAACGTCTCCATGAAGAAGACAAACGGACGTATTCGAATGGGTCCTCAAAAACACGACGTTATCGGAACCAACCTGAAGAAGCAACACCGGAAAGAAGCACACAACATAGTAAACAACCAACACATGAACATGGCATGATATGCGGGATGCGGTATGTGATGCATATGCATGATTTGGAAAGGAATGATTGAACCTAGCCTCAACTTGGAAATCCAAGAGTGTCACTGGAAAGGTGAGTTGATTTCAGTCGAAATCGATATAAAGATCACCGGAATCGGATGCATGGTTTCAAAATGACAAGCAAAACAAATATGGCACCGGTCTGTGATAAACAGCAAGTATCCTTCTAAATGCATCAAGATAAGTAAGCTACTGCACTCAAACATGGCAACAAAATACATGGCGAGGATCCACTCATAATGCTTGACAAAAGATGAACACTGAGCTACGGCTAATTCACTCATTAACAGGTTTAAACAAGCATGGCAAAAGTGCAAATGATAACAGGTTACAGACTTAGAGAAAATAACACAAGTCAGGAATTTATCATCAGGAAGCAAAATTTAGAGCATGAAAACTACATGCTATAGGAACATATCATGGCAAAGCAAGGCATGACATGAAGCTACTCTAAGCATATAACAAAAGTCCCTTAGTGACCATAAGCCAAAAGGGATCAGAAAATACAATTGCAAGCATGTGAACATAGCAAAAACATAAACAGATTCAGACTTAGTGAAAAACTGGAGCATGCAAAACAGATTAACAAGTAGGCATGTTTACGAGCTCGATGCACTCACTACGAGGCATTGCATGACAAACTAAGCATACACCCATCAAGAAGACATGGCATAGAAGCTAGACATGGCAAGAACAATATCATAGCATGCATTGATCAACAACAACAAGCTTGGCAAAATTGCAAAACATGTTAACAATCTGCCAGGAACATTTTATAGCAAAAGTAGAGCTCGATTGACCCAAGCTAGGGTGCTCCATAAATGCAAACAAAGACATGGATGGATAGAGCACCACAATATCTACAAAACATCCTTACTGATCATCCTAAAAAGGGGCACGGATCACTAGGAAACAACATGAACATATGACATAAAAACAATATCAGGACAAGGACTTAGTGAAATTCTAAGTCCCTGAAAACAGCATCATTGGGTAAGCTACTTTGCATGTTTGTGCTAGTCATCAAAAAGATCACAAAAATACATGGCATACACCCCTGTAAAGATGGCATTGCATTCTACAAAACACATGTAGAGCTCGGGATCATAGCATGCACACATTAATCATGGCAAAAATGACAAAAGGCCATTTGCTGAAATAGATCTGAAATAATCCTCACATAGCCCTCTTCCAACAGCATTTCGGGCATCAATATGAGCTCACATGAAAATGATGCAATGAGATGAAATGATGTACTTGTCGAGATGAACAATTTGATATGCTACACGCACGAATCGGAGCTACGACGAGGAAGTTATGGCATGTCAAAGTATGCAAATAGTTACTGAGACGGGGCAAAAAGTCAACCCGAGAATTAGGGTTTCCAGATCCAGATCGGGATCGCACAGAAACCGGGGTCACCGGAGACTTCGCCGGAGAGGGTCGAGGACGGCGGCCGACGAGGTGGTTCACCGGATCCGGGGCGAGGACACGCTGAGGGGGGCGGCGCCGGTCGCCGGAGCGGCGCGGTGGCGCAAAGCGTGGCTCGGCGGGGCAGAGGAAGCGGCGGTGCGGGTCGCCGACGAGCAGCAGCGCGGGGTGCCGGCGGGTGGCACGGTCTGGCGAGGAGAGCGGGAGGCGCGGCGCCGGTCGGCGGTTGGCGGCGGCGAACGGGGCGGCCGGCGAGCCCAGGCGGAGGGGCGCGCGACGGGCGGCGCGAGCGGATCCGGGCCCGGATGGGCCTGCCTCGGGCCCCACGGGCCACGGCGGGGAGGGGAGAGAGGCGCGGTGAGGTGGCGCACCATGGTTGGGCGAGGCGGCGGCGAGGCTGACGTGGCGCGATGCGATTGGCCGGGGTGAGGTGGTCGGCGGACATGTCCGGCGGCGGAGTGGACATGTCCGGCGCGCGGAGGAGGAAGATCTAGGGTTTCGTCCGCGAATTTTGACTGGGTGCACATATATATAGGTAGAGGGAGCTAGGAGAGTCCAAATGAGGTGCGGTTGCGGCCACGCGATCGTGATCGAACGACCGAGATGATGGAGGGGGTTTAGGTGGGTTTTGGGCCACTTTGGAAGGGTGTGGGCTGCAACGCACACTAGGCCTTTTCGGTCCCTCGGTTAACCGTTGGAGTATCAAACAAAGTCCAAATGGCACGAAACTTGACAGGCGGTCTAACGGAAGTAAACCAAGGCCGCATGGAAAGTCTCAGTCCAATCCGAGAACGTTTAACACCCGCACACGAAAAGAGGTAGAAAGGGACACCGGGTGACATAGGAGCGCCGGATTGCAAAACGGACAACGGGGAAAATGCTCGGATGCATGAGACGAACATGTATGCAATGAAATGCACATGATGAAATGATATGCAATGCATGGCACGCAACCAATGACAAGGCAACAACAACGAATAACTGGAGGACACCTGGCACATCGGTCTCGGGACGTTACAAGTTGGCATCCCTCCGCAAACTCTCAGTGATTCAGGATTCGACTAGCACATGCGACTAGTGAGCTTTGGATTGGTTGGGCTTCCCACTTGATAGCCTTCTTTGCCACAAGGCCCAAAACCGTTTTGATAGCCTTGTCAAGTTAACCTGACGTGGTGCATGTCTGTGTCCAACATGAACCCTTCAGTTCAAGGACACCTGGCAACACCCCAATTTTATGAGCCCACTACTAGACGTACTTGACGTGCGATGGTGCAACATCGGGGATGGCAAATTGCTGGATATTAACGAGGGATCTTTCTACCATTCTAACATGCATAGAAAACAAGAAGCATAACAATCACAAATAAACATATATTGTGAAATAGTATGGCTCCTTCATGGATGTTCTTCCAGGTCAGCTCCGACTCCGATGACCATCTAGGAACTCCATCTTGTTTGTCACGCCGGGACGCCAAGCCACCAACCCAATCTCTATTATACAACTACTACAACTAGTAATGAATTTTACATAGAGTCACAAGTCGACACGCATGTCGTTATACAATATAATGACAGCGCATTGGCTCCTGCCAGCTAACAAACATGACACGCAGGCCATCTATAATTTACACACATGCATCACATACACATGAGCCATACTATTCACATCAAACCTGCAAAACAAAGTTACGCATAGAATCGCATTCTACCAGTTTGAGTGATCGTGTACGAAACACAAGGCGCTACACACATGGCGGTCCCGCTAGCCGGTTAGCGGACGGGGATCGAAGGGGCAGCGCCCGATGAAGGAGTCCTGGATTAAGGGGTCCTCAGGTGTCCGGGCTATGTGACATGGGCCGGACTAATGGGCCATGGAGATACAAGACAGAAGACTTCCTCCCGTGTCCGGATGGGACTCTCCTTGGCATGGAAGGCAAGCTTAGCGTGCAGATGTGAATATTCCTTTCTCTGTATACCGACATTGTTCAACCCTAGCCCTCGCCGGTATCTATATAAACCGGAGGGTTTAGTCCGTAGAGGTAATCATAATCATACATGCTAGACAATTAGGGTTTAGCCATTATGATCTCGTGGTAGATCAACTCTTGTAACCCCGATACTCATCAAAGTCAATCAAGCAGGACGTAGGGTATTACCTCCATTAAGAGGGCCCGAACCTGGGCAAAACATCATGTCCCTTGTTTCATGTTACCACCGATCCTTAGACGCACAGTTCGGGACCCCCTACCCGAGATCTGCTGGTTTTGAAACTAACACTGGTGCTTTCATTGAGAGTTCCGCTGTGTTGTCGCCAGAAGGATCGATGGCTCCATTAGTCATCTACAACAAAGCGACCCTGAGGGAGGTCTTTCTCCCCGGCCAGATCTTTGTGTTCGGTGGCTTCACACTGCGGGCCAACTCGCTTGGCCATCTAGAGCATATCGACGGCTACGCCCAGGCCACCAGATTAGTTTTGGAAATCTGGATTATGACGCTGATATCCGA
The DNA here is from genome assembly GCA_034509565.1 of Triticum monococcum. Taxonomy (NCBI): domain Eukaryota; kingdom Viridiplantae; phylum Streptophyta; class Magnoliopsida; order Poales; family Poaceae; genus Triticum; species Triticum monococcum. The sequence goes on from CM067843.1 coordinate 75,655,440, forward strand.
GGAGACTTGATCTTCCAAGGGTTCGCGACCCCAACCTCCGCTCTTGCCTGAAATCCGGAGCACGTTTCCAAGTCCGGAGACGGGATTCCCGAGCCCGCCGGACTCTCTGTGGCTATTAAGCCTAGTATGGGAGAGCCGGAGGAAGCAGTATCATCGGCAATCATCATGAAGCCAGGCTCCTCTCCGAACACTGGCCCCGAACCCTCAGAGTCATCATCGTGTGAGCGCGGCCAAAGAGTTTTCTTCTCGCCGCACTCCACAAACTTTCTTCTCCCTAATCGAACCTCGCCTTTAAGCGAGGCTCTGGACTTAATGCGATGCCTCATCATTACAGAGGAGCAACATCCGAACTATGCCCAGCCCAGACTAGGGGCTGGGAGCGGGGAATTTTATGTCCCACCCACCACCCACTTCATAGCCACTGTCAAGGACTTAACCGACATGCTCGATTATGGCTCTGAAGACATCGACGGTATGAACGATGATGCCAGAGAAGAGCAGGCCCAAAACATGCCGTTTACCGGACGATGGACGACCACCTCTTCGTATGACGTGTATATGGTGGATACCCCCAAAGAGGATAATGGCAATAACGAGAAAAATCCCGTTGATGATATACCTCCTGAGACTCAACCAAAGTGCCGGCATCAGCGGCGCCGCTCTAAATCACGTAGTGGAAAAGACAACAATACTGGCACCGGAGAGAACAACACTCCGGACGACGCCGAAGACCAAGAAGACCCCGTCGAGCCAACCCCCGAACAGGACGATCAGGAAGATGGGCAGATTAGCCCTGATGACCAGGCTATAAACGAAGACTCGGAGGATAGTAATTATCATCCACCCTCTGAGGAGGAGGTGAGCCTTGATGACGAAGACTTTATCATGCCTGAGGAACCCCTTGAGCAGGAACGCTTTAGGCGCAAGCTAATAGCCACTGCAAGGAGCCTGAAAAAGAAGCAGCAGCAGCTTCAAGCTGACCAAGATCTGCTCAACGACAGGTGGACTAACGTCCTGGCAGCCGAGGAATACGGCCTCGAGCGCCCAACCAAGAGTTACCCAAAGCGTAAGCTGCTACCACAATTCGACGACGAGGCGCTGGTGCCCGTACCATCGGCGCGTAATGCAACCGGCCGACCACCATGTGGCCATGACAAAATGGCAGCTCAAGCCGAATACCAGCCCGTACTACCTCACCATAAAGGTAGAGACACAATGGCTCAAAAATATACTTATGGCCTGCGGCAGGATTTGGAAAAAAAAGCGGGCCAGACCAGATTGATCTACGGATCGCGCGGGCGTGCTCCGACGTGCAAAGACGACTATCTAGCTGGGCACGACAACCATAACCATGCCCGGGCCAAAAACCGCAGACGGACTCCATCCGAGCTACGTCGCGACATGGCCCGCTATAGAGGCGCCACCCACCCCCTCTGCTTCATTGACAAAGTAATGGAACATGAATTCCCAGAAGGGTTTAAACCTGTGAATATTGAATCATATGATGGAACAACGGATCCCGCAGTATGGATTGAGGACTTTCTCCTCCATATTCATATGGCCCGCGGTGATGATCTTCACGCCATCAAATACATCCCGATAAAACTCAAGGGACCAGCTCGGCACTGGTTAAACAACATGCCAGAAAACTCCATTGGCAGCTAGGAGGACCTGGAAGATGCCTTGTGCGACAACTTCCAGGGTACATACGTCTGTCCTACGGACGCCGATGACTTAAGTCACATAGTTCAACAGCCCGGAGAGTCGGCCAGGAAATTCTGGACTAGGTTCCTAATTAAAAAGAACCAGATCGTCAAATGTCTAGATGCCAAAGCCCTAGCGGCCTTTAAGCATAGCATTCGCGATGAATGGATTGCCCGGCACCTTGGCCAAGAAAAACCGAAGTCCACGGCACGACATAGAGGCACAGCTGCATGGTAGTTTTTGTCGCAAGAGGGGTAATCTTCACACAATCCCATGTACTGAATAAGAAAGGTATAAAGAGTTGGCTTACAATCACCACTTCACACAAATAACAAGTTAAACATACATCATCCAGATTACAATCAAGGTCCGACTACAGAACCAAAATAAAAGAAGACAACCCCAAATGCTAGATCCCCGATCATCCCAACTGGGCACCACTACTGATCAACCAGAAAATACAAATAACAATGACCAAGATCTTCATCGAGCTCCCACTTGAGCTCGGTCGCATCACCTGCACTGGTATCATCGGCACCTGCAACTATTTGGAAGTATCTGTGAGTCACGAGGACTCAACAATCTCACACCCGCGAGATCAAGACTATTTAAGCTTATGGGTAGGATAAGGTAATGAGGTGGAGCTGCAATAAGCACTAAGAATATATGGTGGCTAACATATGCAAATAAGAGCGAGAAGAGAAGCAATGCAACGGTCGAGAAGCTATGAGTGATCAAGAAGTGATCTTGAAACTACTTACATTCAACCATAACTCCAAAACCATGTTCACTTCCCGGACTCCGCCGAGAAGATACCATCACGGCTACACACGCGGTTGATGCATTTTAATTAAGTCAAGTGTCAAGTTCTCTACAACCGGACATTAACTAATTCCCAACTGCCACATAACCGCGGTCACGGCTTTCGAAAGTTTAAACCCTGCAGGGGTGTCCCAACTTAGCCCATCACAAGCTCTCACGGTCAACGAAGGATATTCCTTCTTCCGGGAAGACCCGATGAGTCTCGGAATCCCGGTTACAAGACATTTCGACAATGGCAAAACAAGACCAGCAAGACCGCCCGAATGTGCCGACAAATCCCAATAGGAGTTGCACATATCTCGTTCTCAGGGCACACCGGATGGGCAAGACGTCGGGTTGGCATAGACCCTGGTTGCCCAGGGGGCGCCGGACATCGCCCAGTTCGGACAACACTTAGAGAAGCACTGGCCTGGGAGGGTTAAATAAGGATGACCCTCGGGAGCGCGACTCCCAAGGGAAGAGTATAGGTGGTTAGGCAAATGTAAAACCAAGGTTGGGCCTTGCTGGAGGAGTTTTATTCAAAGCGAACTGTCAAGGGGTTCCCATAACACCCAACCGCGTAAGGGACGCAAAATCAAGGAATATAACACCGGTATGACGGAAACTAAGGCGGCAAGAGTGGAACAAAACACCAGGCATAAGGCCGAGCCTTCCACCCTTTACCAAGTATATAGATGCATTAATTAAATAAGAGATATTGTGATATCCCAACATATCCATGTTCCAACATGGAACAAACTTCAACTTCACCTGCAACTAACAACGCTATAAGAGGGGCTGAGCAACAGCAGTAACATAGCCAAACAACGGTTTGCTAGGAAGGTGGGCTAGTGTCTTGACATGGCAACATGGGAGGCATGATAAACAAGTGGTAGGTAGTGCGACATAGCGATAGAGTGAAAAACTAGCAAGCAAAGATAGAAGTGATTTCTAGGGTATAGTCATCTTGCCTGAAATCCCGCAAGAAAGAAGAACGAGTCCAAGAAGTAGACGACCCAACGTAGTCGGACGAATCCTCACAACTCTGGAACGAAACCAAAGCTAACGAGAGAAGCCACCCAGAAAGAAGCAAGCAACATAGTAAACAATCATCACATAAACATGGCATGATGCACAACCAAGTATGATGCATGTCCGGTTTAATGAGGCATGGCATGGCAATATGCACAAACAAGACAACAAATTAAGTGGGGCTCAATATGTAACGAGTTGCATATTGACGAAACACCACATTCAAGTTATTTAGTTTGATCTCGTTTATGTACCCAACAATATTAAATGTTGTTAAACATGGCAAGATGGTGAAGCATAATAAAACTACCTATCTAGGCAAGTTTAAATGAGGCCGAAAAACAACAACAAATCTAGAAAATCCTCATGTGCATATTTTTGATTTGGTACTGTTATGCCCTAAACCATATTTTAGAGTTGTTAAACATGCAAGATGAATGCACCATGTTAAACTAGGCATTTTCTACCCCATTTACATATAAAGTTTATTAAATTTGGAGCTACGGTTATTTAGTTATGAAATAAAACATTTTAACATGGCATTTGAGCAAATTAAACACAAACAGCATTTTCAACATTTTTAACATGGATGAAAGTTGGATATTATGAAACTAGACAAAATTATAAGCAATTTACATATATAAAACATTTTAATATGATGCACGGTTGATGAGTTATTAAATGCATGAACTCTAGGGACTTTTTCGTAAAACTGTGTTCTCTGGAATAAATACTAAATTCGTTTGGCAGAAAAAAAACAAGAACTGGGCCGAAACTGGCAGGCCCAGAAGTGCACAGGGAAGCTGGGGGGCTGCTCACCAGGCCTCATGGGCCGGACGGTGGAGGAGGCCGGGCAGGCCGGTTGATGGGCCGGCTCGGTGGTGTGATGGGGTGGCCGAAGGGCACGGCTGGGCCTAGGTGTCGATGTCAAAACCGGCGGATCTCGGGTAGGGGGTCCCGAACTGTGCATCTAGGATCGATGGTAATAGGAGACGGGGGACACGATGTTTACCCAGGTTCGGGCCCTCTGTATGGAGGTAATACCCTACTTCCTGCTTGATTGATCTTGATGAATATGAGTATTACAAGAGTTGATCTATCACGAGATCGTAATGGCTAAACCCTAGAAGTCTAGCCTATGAATATGGTAATGAGTATATGTGGTCTAAAACCTAAGGGTATGATGAATAATATAATAATCCTCTATTGACTAGCCTGGCCTCGGCTTGTATAACATACTAGAGGCCTAGTAGGATAACAAGAGTCCTAGTCGAATACGTCGGTGGAGAGGAGTCCTTGTCTTGATCACCAAGTCTTGTGGAATCTTCCTCGTATATGTCTTTGGTTGTCTGAACGGGCCCATGAGTAAATGGCCATGGGGGTCCTCAGCCCAATCCAACTGATCGGGAGACGATGTGGTGAGTACCCCCTAGTCCAGGACGTTAGTAGCCCCTGAACCGGTCTTCAAGTTGGGGATGCTCCTCGGTTCTTCTGAACTGTTTTTCGTCTTCGGTCGTCGGTCTTGAAAACTGGTTCAACGACTCTTCCCATCTTCTATCTTGAGGATTGCCGAGCTAAATCTGAAGATCTCGCACGTCGGGTATCCGAGGAGCCCTTTAAGTCTTCGGCCTTTATCAATGCCTCATTATTTTTAAGCCACACCTTGGGTTTGAAGTTGTTCCTGGGCGGCAGTGTCCTGATACGCCTCCAACATATCTATAATTTTTTATTGTTCCATGCTATTATATTAACAACCTTGGATATTTTATATGCATTTATATGCTATTTTATATGATTTTTGGGACTAACCTATTAACCCAGAGCCCAGTGCCAGTTTCTGTTTTTCCCTTGTTTCAGTGTTTTGCAGAAAAGGAATATCAAACGGAGTCCAAACGGAATGAAACCTTCGGAAAAGTTATTTTTGAAAAGGAAGCAATATAGGAGACTTGGAGTGCACGTCAGGGGATGAACGAGGAAGCCACGAGGTAGGGGGCGCGCCCTCCACCCTCGTGGGCCCCTCGTGGCTCCCCTGATGTATTTCTTCCGCCTATATATATCCATATACTCTAAAACTATCGGGGAGCACAATAGATCGGGAGTTCCGCCGCCAGAAGCCTCCGTAGCCACCAAAAACCAATCTAGACCCATTCCGGCACCCTGTCGGAGGGGGAATCCCTCTTCGGTGGCCATCTTCATCATCCCGGTGCTCTCCATGACGAGGAGGGAGTAGTTCTCCCTCGGGGCTGAGGGTATGTATCAGTAGCTATGTGTTTGATCTCTCTCTCTCTCATGTTCTTGAGGTGATACGATCTTGATGTATCGCGAGCTTTGCTATTATATTTGGATCCTATGATGTTTCTTCCCCCCTCTACTCTCTTGTAATGGATTGAGTTTTTCCCTTTGAAGTTATCTTATCGGATTGAGTCTTTAAAGATTTGAGAACACTTGATGTATGTCTTGCCGTGCGTATTTGTGGTGACAATGGGATATCACGTGATTCACTTGATGTATGTTTTGGTGATCAACTTGCGGGTTCTGCCCATGAACCTATGCATAGGGGTTGGCACACGTTTTCGTCGTGATTCTCTGGTAGAAACTTTGGGCCACTCTTTGAGGTTCTATGTGTTGGTTGAATAGATGAATCTGAGATTGTGTGATGCATATCGTATAATCATACCCACGGATACTTCAGGTGACATTGGAGTATCTAGGTGACATTAGGGTTTTGGTTGATTTGTGTCTTAAGGTGTTATTCTAGTACGAACTCTAGGGCTTTTTGTGACACTTGTAGGAATAGCCCAACGGATTGATTGGAAAGAATAACTTTGAGGTGGTTTCGTACCCTACCGTAATCTCTTCATTTGTTCTCCGCTATTAGTGACTTTAGATTGACTCTTTGTTGCATGTTGAGGGATAGTTATATGATCCAATTATGTTATTATCGTTGAGAGGACTTGCACTAGTGAAAGTATGAACCCTAGGCCTTGTTTCAACACATTGTAATACCGTTTGTGCTCACTTTTATCATTATTTACCTTGCTGTTTTTATATTTTCAGATTACAAAAACCTTTATCTACCATCCATATACCACTTGTATCACCATCTCTTCGCCGAACTAGTGCACCTATACGATTTACCGTTGTATTGGGTGTGTTGGGGACACAAGAGACTCTTTGTTATTTGGTTGCAGGGTTGCTTGAGAGAGACCATCTTCATCCAACGCCTCCTACGGATTGGTAAACCTTAGGTCATCCACTTGAGGGAAATTTGCTACTGTCCTACAAACCTCTACACTTGGAGGCCCAACAACGTCTACAAGAAGAAGGTTGTGTAGTAGACATCAAGCTCTTTTCTGGCGCCGCTGATGGGGAGGTGATTGCTTGAAGGTATATCTTTAGATCTTGCAATCGAGTCTTTTAGTTTCTTGTTTTATCACTAGTTTAGTTTATAAAAGGAAATTACAAGAAATGGAATTAAGTTTGCCTCATACGCTTCATCTTTTTAATATCTTTCGTGAGTATGATGGAAAGGAAAATTGTGCCAAAGTGTTAAAAGAAGAATGCATTAAAATGTTTGGCACTAAATATTTGAATGATGAGCATGATTGCAATGTTGTTAGTATGAATTCCTTGAATATACATGATGCTAATGATATGCAAAGCCACAAGCTTGGGGAAGCTATGTTTGATGAAGATGATATTTTTTGTCCCCCAAGTTTTGATGAGAAAATTTATTATGATGAAAGCATGCCTCATATTTATGATGATTATATTGATGAAAGTGGATTTGGAGAGGTCATGACTTTATTTTGTGATGATTCCACTATTTCGGAAGAGGTTCCAGTTGATTATGAGAACATAGTTGATATCTATGATGATTATTGTGATGACTTGTATGGTATAAATAATAATGATATCCATGAAGCTTGTCATCATGATTTTAGTTTTCAATTGAATTATGCCTCACATGATAATTATTTTGTTGAGTGTGCTCCTACTATTATTCATGAGAAGAATTTTGCTTATGTGGAGAGTAATAAAATTTCTATGGTTGTAGATCATGAAAAGAATGCTTTATGTGATAATTATATTGTTCAATTTATTCATGATGCTACTGAAAATTGTTATGAGGGAGGAATATATACTTGTAGGAATTGCAACAATATCAAGTTTCCTCCCTATGTGCTTAAAGTTTCAAAGTTATGCTTGTTTTGCCTTCCTATGCAAGTTCATTCTTGTCCCCACAAGTTGTTTGCTCACAAAATCCCTATGCATAGTAAGTGGGTTTGACTTAAATGTGCTAGTCATATTCTTCATGATGATCTCTTTATGTTACAATTCTTATCTTTTATGTGAGCATCGTTGAAATCATCATGCCTAGCTAGGGGCGTTAAACGGTAGCGCTTGTTGGGAGGCAACACAACTTTATTTTTGTTCCTTGCTTTTTGTTCCTGTTTAGTAATAAATTAATAATCTATCCTCTTTTATGATTGAGTTTTTATGTTTCAATTAGTGTTTGTGCCAAGTAGAACCACTGGGAAGACTTGGGGAAAGTCTTTGTGATCATCCTGTAAAAAACAGAAACTTTAGCACTCACGAGAATTGCTGCCATTTTTATTTGGAAAGTAATATTTAGTTAATTATTTTTGAAGATGATTAATTGATAAATTCCTCACGTCCAGCAATTTATTTGAGAATTTTATGAGTTCCAGAAGTATACGTTTGATCCAGATTACTACAGACTGTTCTGTTTTTGACAGATTCTGTTTTCGATGTGTTGTTTGCTTATTTTGATGAATCTATGAGTAATATCGGAGGGTATGAACCATAGATAAGTTGGAATACAGTAGATATTACAGCAATATGAATTTAGAATTAGATCACAATAGTACCTAAGTGATGATTTATTTTCTTATACTAACGGAGCTTATGAGTTTTCTGTTAAGTTTTGTGTTGTGAAGTTTTCAAGTTTTGGGTAATGATTCGATGGACTATGCATAAGGAGTGGCAAGAGCCTAAGCTTGGGGATGCCCAAGGCACCCGAAGGTAATATTCAAGGACAACCAAGATCCTAAGCTTGGGGATGCCCCGGAAGGCATCCCCTCTTTCGTCTTCGTTCATCGGTAACTTTACTTGGAGCTATATTTTTATTCGCCACATGATATGTGTTTTGCTTGGAGCGTCATTTTATTTTCTTTTGTTTTGCTTGCTGTTTGAATAAAATACCAAGATCTGAAATTATTAAATGTTAGAGAGTCTTCACATAGTTGCATAATTATTCGACTACTCATTGATCTTCACTTATATCTTTCGGAGTAGTTTGTCATTTGCTCTAGTGTTTCACTTATACCCTTTTAGAGCAAGGTGGTGGTTTTATTTTATAGAAATAGATGAACTCTCATGCTTCACTTATATTATTTTGAGAGTCCTAAACAGCATGGTAATTTGCTTTGGTTATGAATTTAGTCCTAATATGATGGGCATCCAAGAGGGATATAGTAAAAACTTTCATATAAGTGCATTGAATACTAAGAGAAGTTTGATACTTTATGATTGTTTTGAGATATGGAGATAGTGATATCAAAGTTGTGCTAGTTGGGTAGTTGTGAATTTGAGGAATACTTGTGTTGAAGTTTGCAAGTCCCGTAGCATGCACGTGTGGTAAACGTTGTGTAACAAATTTGAAACATGAGGTGTTATTTGATTGTCTTCCATATGACTGGCGGTCGGGGACGAGCGATGGTCTTTTCCTACCAATCTATCCCCCTAGGAGCATGCGTGTAATGCTTGGTTTTTGATGACTTGTAGATTTTTGCAATAAGTATGTGAGTTATTTATGACTAATGTTGAGTCCATGGATTATACTCACTCTTACCCTTCCATCATTGCTAGCCTCTTCCGTACCGTGCATTGCCCTTTCTCACATTGAGAGTTGGTGCAAACTTCGCCGGTGCATCCAAACCCCGTGATATGATACGCTCTTTCACGCATAAACCTCCTTATATCTTCCTCAAAACAGCCACCATACCTACCTATTATGGCATTTCCATAGCCATTCCGAGATATATTGCCATGCAACTTTCCACCATACCGTTTATCATGACACGTTCATCATTGTCATATTGCTTAGCATGATCATGTAGATGACATTGTATTTGTGGCAAAGCCACCGTTCATAATTCTTTTATACATGTCACTCTTGATTCATTGCATATCCCGGTACACCGGCGGAGGCATTCATATAGATTCATCTTTTGTTCTAGCATCGAGTTGTAATCATTGAGTTGTAAATAAATAGAAGTGTGATGATCATCATTTTCTATAGCGTTGTCCCAAGTGAGGAATATAAAAAGGGAGAAAGGCCATAAAAAAGAGAAGGCCCAAAAAATGAGGGAAAAAGAGAGAAGGGACAATGTTACTATCCTTTGCCACACTTGTGCTTCAAAGTAGCACCATAATCTTCATGATAGAGAGTCTTTTGTTTTGTCACTTTCATATACTAGTGGGAATTTTTCATTATAGAACTTGGCTTGTATATTCCAACAATGGGCCTCCTCAAGTGCCCTTGGTATTCGTGAGCAAGCAAGTTGGATGCACACCCACTTAGTTTCTTTTGTTGAGCTTTCATACATTTATAGCTCTAGTGCATCCGTTGCATGGCAATCCCTACTCCTTGCATTAACATCAATCGATGGGCATCTCCATAGCTCATTGATTAGCCTCTTTGATGTGAGACTTTCTCCTTTTGTCTTCTCCACATAACCCCCTCATTATATTATATTCCACCCATAGTGCTATATCCATGGCTCACGCTCTTGTATTGCGTGAAAGTTGAAAAAAGATTGAGATTACTAAAGTATGAAACAATTGCTTGGATTGCCATCGGGGTTGTGCATGATGAGAGCATTCTTGTGTGACAAAAATGGAGCATGACCAAACTATATGATTTTGTAGGGATGAACTTTCTTTGGCCATGTTATTTTGAGAAGACATGACTGCTTCGTTAGTGTGCTTGAAGTATTATTATTTTTATGTCAATATGAACTTTTATCTTGAATCTTTCGGATCTGAATATTCATACCACAATTAAGAAGAATTACATTGAGATTATGCAAAGTAGCATTCCACATCAAAAATTCTGTTTTTATAATTTACCTACTCGAGGACGAGCAGGAATTAAGCTTGGGATGCTGATACGTCTCCAACGTATCTATAATTTTTGATTGTTCCATGCTATTATATTAGCAACCTTGGATGTTTTGTATGAATTTATATGCTATTTTATATGATTTTTTGGGACTAACCTATTAACCTAGAGCCCAGTGCCACTTTCTGTTTTTCCCTTGTTTCAGTGTTTCGCAGAAAAGGAATATCAAACAGAGTCCAAAAAGAATGAAACCTTCGGAAAAGTTAATTTTGGAAAGAAAGAAATACAAGAGACTTGGAGTGCACGCCAGGGGATCAACAAGGAAGCCATGAGGCAGGGGGCGCGCCCACCCCCTGGGCGCGCCCTCCACCCTCGTGGGCCCCTCGTCGCTCCCCTGATGTATTTCTTCCGCCTATATATATATCCATATACCCTAAAACTATCGGGGAGCACAATAGATCGGGAGTTCCGCCGCCAGAAGCCTCCGTAGCCACCAAAAACCAATCTAGACCCGTTCCGGCACCCTATCGGAGGGGGAATCCCTCTTCGGTGGCCATCTTCATCATCCTGGTGCTCTCCATGACAAGGAGGGAGTAGTTCTCCCTTGGGGCTGAGGGTATGTACCAGTAGCTATGTGTTTGATCTCTCTCTCTCTCTCTCTCTCTCTCTCTCTCTCGTGTTCTTGAGGTGATACGATCTTGATGTATCGCAAGCTTTGCTATTATATTTGGATCCTATGATGTTTCTTCCCCCCCTCTACTCTCTTGTAATGGATTGGGTTTTTCCTTTGAAGTTATCTTATCGGATTGAGTCTTTAAAGATTTGAGAACACTTGATGTATGTCTTGCCGTGCGTATCTGTGGTGACAATGGGATATCACGTGATTCACTTGATGTATATTTTGGTGATCAACTTGCGGGTTCCGCCCATGAACCTATGCATAGGGGTTGGCACACGTTTTCGTCGTGATTCTCCGGTAGAAACTTTGGGGCACTCTTTGAGGTTCTATGTGTTGGTTGAATAGATGAATCTGAGATTGTGTGATGCATATCGTATAATCATACCCACGGATACTTGAGGTCACATTGGAGTATCTAGGTGACATTAGGGTTTTGGTTGATTTGTGTCTTAAGGTGTTATTCTAGTACGAACTCTAGGGCGATTTGTGACACTTATAGGAATAGCCCAACGGATTGATTGGAAAGAATAACTTTGAGGTGGTTTCGTACCCTACCATAATCTCTTCGTTTGTTCTCCGCTATTAGTGACTTTGGAGTGACTCTTTGTTGCATGTTGAGGGATAGTTATATGATCCAATTATGTTAATATCGTTGAGAGGACTTGCACTAGAGAAAGTATGAACCCTGGGCCTTGTTTCAACACATTGCAATACCGTTTGTGATCACTTTTATCATTAGTTACCTTGCTGTTTTTATATTTTCAGATTACAAAAACCTTTATCTACTATCCGTATACCACTTGTATCACCATCTCTTCGCCGAACTAGTGCACCTATACAATTTACCATTGTATTGGGTGTGTTGGGGACACAAGAGACTCTTTGTTATTTGGTTGCAGGGTTGTTTGAGAGAGACCATCTTCATCCTACGCCTCCTACGGATTGATAAACCTTATGTCATCCACTTGAGGGAAATTTTCTACTGTCCTACAAACCTCTGCACTTGGAGGCCCAACAACGTCTACAAGAAGAAGGTTGTGTAGTAGACATCATGTCCTCTTGCGTCCGAGCTCCACCGTCGGACTATATTCGAGGTATCTTTTGCAGACGAGCACCTACGCCGGACCGCTTCCGAGCTCCAACGCCGGAATGTATCCGAGCTCCAACGCCGGACTATGTCCAAGCTCCAACGCCAGACTATATCCGAGGTGTCATAGATCACCTTGGTTCAAAAAAGTTGAAGGGGTTTAGCCGAGCTTAATTCCAGAAATGCCCTCTATGGAGCCAGCCACTGGCACCCGAGCTTTATGCTAGACTGCTTCCGAGGTGGTGCACCACCCCGACTGTGGGCCGATTTTTGTCAATATTTTTGATTGGTGCAATTTATTCTCTGCTGAGATATATAGCCAGTAGCCGTCAAGGTGTGTATTGGTCTAAAACCCGAGATGCACCTGAAGGATGACATAAGACTGCTGATCCCAGTAGCCGCTGAGACTCAGGTTGATTTACAAAATTGTCCTGAGGATCAACTCCTAGCTCGTCAGAATATTTCAGGACACAAAAAGCGGTGTGCAAAGTCCTCGAGACCCAGGTTGGGTGCGGACGACCAACCTGAGGATCATAATCTCCTCGAAAACTATATCGCTCTTAAATTTTCCGCACTCGATTGCCAATGCAGTAGCCCCCGAGACACTGGTCGGGTGGCAACACCAGATCAGGGGATCAATGTGCCCCTTTAATATTAGTAAATGATAAGCCCGAAGCCCAGTAGCCCCCGAGCCTTAATGCGGGCACGGGTGGCCGAATTAAGGACTGATATCCAGAGTAAAACCGCAAATTATGTGTAATGATTCTGTGTATCCAAGTACTTCACATCATTAATGCTCAGATCTGCATTGTACAAAACTTTGTTGACCGACCATACGGTTTTATAAACAAAGGTACGCGGAGAGATATGTTATATTACTTAATGTAAAAAACATATTCCAAGGAAAATAGTCCCGCTATTGGTTCCTTTCTTTGGGTCGTCATGCTTATCATGATCATGAAACCGCACCTCCGATCAATGTGGGAGGAAAATATTGAGGATTTAGTTCGGGGAAAGTTACCGAACTCTGTGGTATTAATGAACCAAATTTTTTACTTCCGTCGTTGCTGACCAATGTGATCCTTTAAGATCGCTAGCTTTCGGCTTCACCCCGTCTGAGGTACTAACACGGATGACCTGGTAGTAACAATCACAGAGGTGCTCCCTTTACCGCCTAGCCAAACAATCGGGAACATAGGGGTAAGCACAGGAGCTAGGCAACCTAGCTTGGCAACAATATTAAGTCAAATTGATGCATATTTATGGTTTTATAACAATGATTACGGAAGGCAACCCTTGTTTATTAAATACAAATGACGATGATATGTTCATTTTGACTCTGTTGCGACCGTTTATCAGTTGGAAGTGGCCCAACGTCGTCTTCTACCCCTTTGTAGATACTACGCAGGGTGTCTCCGCAATAACAAGACAACCCTTAGACGATGTCTCGGTGCCCGAAGGCGGTTGTGTTAGCGGAAACGAGGTAATCAGATATGTGGACTTTATAAATTTCACTTAGTCATAGGAGCTTTAAACTGGGGAACTAGCTATGATCCCCCGGTTAGTGTTCGGCGACATTCGAGGTCAAGCCGTAAACACTTCAGCTAATGTTATGAACGACCCGTCATTTAACACAGTCATCGGATCGCTGACCAGTTTATGCTTATTGTGACAGTCAATTTTCGGCTTTCTCCACTGAGGTGCTTAACCATGTGAGCTGGAAGCACAATCGCAGTGGTTCTTCCTTTGCACACCTAGCCAAACAAAGCGGAACGTAGGAGGCAAGCGCTGGAGCCGGGCAACCCAACTATTAACCGAAGACACAATTCGAAACCGATGCATATTTTAGCAATATGCGAGAATGTTTTTGCCGAATCTCTAAAGGTGTCCGGCGTTGCACTACGAGACTTGTGCTAAAAACACACAAATAGTTTAAAAGTGCCATAAGCTTGGAAAACCAAAAAACATCAGTAAAAACTTGACGTCCGAACAAGATCAAGTGTTTGATGCCAATCCGAAAATTGGAAAAAAGAAAAAAAATTATGCTTTTGCCGTGCTTTAACATGACACACCCAATCTCAACACTTCAAGCAGGCCAGCCTACGACTTCGAGTTCCTTATCCCAAAGGCGGAGTACTTCTTCGAGGCCGGTTTAGCAAACTAAACTCGAGCGGCTTTTTAGAGAGAAGACAGGCTATCCGGCTATTGACCATACACTCGAGTCGAAAAAGGTGTGGTAGAAAAAGACTTTCCAACGACCAAAAAGAAAACACATTTACTATAAAACAACTCATATAAATTTTAAGAGCCCCCAAGTGGCATGGGTAAAAGAATTTTATGTATAATGATTGTATGTACCGATGTACTTATATCATATCTGTGTTCACCCGAATTTTAAACGCGCCTTAACAGACCGTCGGCTTCTCCTTCTTCGGTCAAGGACTGAAAAGTGTCATGTATTCTACCTGTTGAAAGCATCGACGGTGTTTCCGATAACCATGCAATCAGGCCATAAGGCTGTAACATACAAAACGCGCTCAGGGAACTTATGATATATTACTGACGAAGTGTAAGAAGCATCTTCGAAGAAAATAGTACCTCCACCGATACCTTTCTTCGGTTGCTCATTGTTACTATGAGACTTGTGCAATAGATTTTTTGTACTCATGAGTTCCATTGTGTGCCGACCATTATTGAAAACAATAAGAGCGCTAGCTTTCGGCTTCACCCAGTCTGAGGTATTAACTCAGATGACCCGGTAGTAACAATCGCAGAGGTGCTCCCTTTACCGCCTAGCCGAACAATCAGGAACATAGGGTTAAGCACAGGAGCCTGGCAACCCAGCTTGTGAAACACTTAAGTCAACATGGTGCATATTGTAGCGTAATACACGAACAAGGAATGAATCCATACAAGTATAATCATATTCAAGAGGAAAGGCTTCATAAAGGAAGCCCCCAGGTAAACGGAGTATTTGAATTTGCTTGCAACAAACAAGGTTTTGACAAAGAAAGTTTTTCGCAGATGGATTTTTGTCAAAAAAGCATAATGCTTGGTCGAACCGAACAAAATTTAAAACTGAAAGTTTTTGAGCGTGAAAACGACTTAGCTGTTTAATGTGCTCAATGTTGATGATGCGGGCCGAGATTGTGGCGGGACGAGATCCCAGCCCCCAAGCCGGCCCCGAGATGACCGAGTAAAGAGCTCGGCTTGATGAAGTGGTGACGCAGCATAGTCGATGTGCGAGGTGAAAACCCCAGTCCGACCGTGGCGACGGAGCAGGCCGGCAGTGTGACGCCGAAGCCCCCAGCGTGTGTCAATGAAGTGATGATGAAGCCCCCGGTCCAGCCGAGGTAATGCGGTAGGTCGGCAAGGTGACGACAGAACCCCCACATTAGCACATTGGTGCGCCAAGATAATAGCGCTGCCCGGCCGAAATCATTTACCTGTGCACAAAAAATAATGCAATCTGGAGATAATAATAATGATGATAATAATAAAAAATCTCTGCATAATTAATAACTAGCGGGTTACCCGCGCATTTGCGCGGCTAGACTTGTTATGTTTTTGGGCACATCAATGTGATAAGGATCGACATTCTGCAATGCAAACCATATAATTCCATACTAATTTTCATATTCTCTTCTACTTCTCTTCATCCATCACTATTTACCACCACCAATATTTGCTCCGAGGGCCGATAGTTATTTTAGCTGCCAAGTTACCATAGATATATCATTCTAAAATGTAGAAAATGATTGAAGTTGAAATGAGCATATTGATGAAACATTATGAAGCCGAGGCTAAAAATTTATATCTTAGGCACCAACTTATCATGGGTATATCTCTAAAACTGCATAAAAGGATTGTAGTTGAAATGTTCCCCTTGACGAAATATGATCAAGATCTGGCTAAAATCTTCCTGTTAAGTGTACCATTGATGTTAAGGACATAGGCGTGTGACAGGAAGTGCCTAACTAATGGCATTGAGGTTGTTTAGCGTCCTACAATGCAAAAAAATTTTACCATGAATTATTTTCCCTAAACTTCATGCCCTCTTCCTATTCCGTGTCCCTGCAATTTTGGTTTCTTCTCGATCTTCCATGCATGGTCTAGATGCTTTGGAAATATCCTCTTACTTTTTTTAACACACTACATACGCAAGTGCTCATACATACGCACATACACTCACCCCCTATGAACGCACACACGCACACCCTACCCTTATGAGCACCTTTGAGAGACTGAGCCGGCATAACATCTTAAAATTTACGAAGTCACCGTAGGCGCCTCGTCGTCGACGGGAACGTCTCCTCCAACTGAAAGCGCATCGCCAGCAATATCCTCTTACTTTAGTTGTCATTGTAGGCACCATCTTGTCATAGATTCTATTTTTTAATGTTTTTCTACAACAACTTATGTTTTAGTCAATTGATATCAGATTACTAATTTATTTTATTTCATACTCAAATCTACATGTTGTAGTTTATATTTGAGTCCAATAGTTGAATTTTCTATAATGAAAATTGATTTATGATTTTTTTATTTACTATTTTTAACTTCACATACAAATTGAGTCGTCTTCTTTAACCATCTAATAAGAAAATCTAGTACTGTTTTCATCAATCCGACTTAAAATCTTGATCAACTGTGCTTACATATATGGTCTAGCTTAACATCACAAATTATTCAGTGGCTTCTATTTTTGTAGGGATGATTGAACAATCGCTCGCATCTCCCCGGTATGTCCAACGATGTTGTTGTATATGGGATGTTTCAATGTTTTTGTAGGGATCTACCATGTATTGTAAATCCAGCACTGCCAGAAACTTACCTGATGCTTCGCCGCATTGAATGCTCGGTTAGACATGGCAACTATCGTTGCACCAGAGCTAGTGGCCTCAACTGCAACCAAGGCCATAGCCTAATGAGGAAGTCCAATCACTGAGATCACCCACACGCTCAGACCATGCGTTGCATCTTTAGACCAACATTGGTGAGTGTGAGGCTAGTGCAGAAATTCTCCTCCGGTTCCACCTTAAACCTAGTACATAAAAAGAAAATGTTAGATCTAGTGGGCTTTTCATCGAGCAGCTAGTGAACAATTCGGAGAAACCATGAGAGCATGGCTCCTAGCGAACATACCAGAGTAAATGAGAGGCCTCTCAATCTAGGACAGGGAATTGATTCAACATTAACTGCTGTAAGAATAGAATTTTCTTGTAGATCACCAATCCTGCGGAAAATAACCACGATGAAACCCATTAATACACTATAATCAGCTGACGTAGATAAATGTTGTGGAGATTGCATGATCTAAGAATCATACCTACAAAAAATTGATTGCAAAGTCACAAACGGGACCTACTGACATCAAAAAATTGATTCGTCATCAACGCTGGCAAATGCCAATTGGATTATGTCAATTGGATTCTTCATCAACGCTCGCAAATGCCAATTGGTAATGGGTGGAAGGACTCAGGCGAATAGGTGATACGTGTCACTCTGAACAAAGAAATAGGGAAGCTGGAGATGGAAGCCTCACCGGAGATGTTCATAGTCGACCTACGACCCCGTTCCGACATGGCGAGGGTGCCGTGCTTGATTGAAGAAGGCGCCAGAGGCTGTCGCGCTCCATTGAAGAAGGCGAATCAGGGAAGTGCTGCGTGTCGAGGAGGTCACGGCTGCGAGTCAGCGGGATTGGGAAAGCCAAGCAAGGATGTTTTTTTTACGGGAAGTCAATGAAATCTCTCGGTACAAAGGAATCCTCTCCAATGGGCAAGAAGTGGCAGGTTGCCCATGTGTAGCGTGGCTTCCTTTTATTATTTTTTCTCGTAGTATTAGTATCCAAAACAGGATGTCCTTCCCCTGCACATAATTGTGGTTGTACTTTCCATAGTAGTGGATACGTACGTGACAGACTTTATTTGTCCAAACCAATGCATGTACACAATATTTCTATGTAACGCTTATATCTTTAGATCTCGGCCATTTATAACTAAAATTAATGGCCTAGATAATTTAATCTGTATGGACGAACATAATGACTTGTTTGCCTCTTGTCTTAATTATATAATAGATAGATAGATAGATTTAAGCAAAGTGAATAATAAAAGAAATAGGGCCCGTGTGCTAAACACTCGATGAGGTAGAGCTCTCTCAGTGATGCCGAAGTCCCCGAGGCAACCGAACATGTCGGTATGGTGATTCGACCAACGAGGTGATCACGCGAGCCGATTTATGCCGATTGGGACAACGACGTCGGCTTGCCAAAATGACCGTGTGACGCAGTCGAAGTCGATCACCTACACACATAAAATAGTGCGGTCCAAAAAGGATAATTGTTTTTCGCAAAAATAATTTATTGAAAGAGATGTAGCCTCGCGCCGAAGTCAATGTCGATGTAGGGCATCGGCGTGATGCGGTGAAGGCCTGGATGTCTGTCTAAGTGGGAGTTCTTAAGTAATATGATTAATTGAACTTTAATTTATCATGAACTTAGTCCTGGTAGTATTAGCATATCTATGTTGTAGATCAATAGCTTGCGTTATTGCTTCCCTATGTTTTATATGTGTTCCTAGAAAAAACTAAGTTGAAAGATGATAGTAGAAATGATGCAGACTGGGTCCGTGATCTGAGGTTTATCCTCATTATTGCACAGAAGAATTTTGTCCTTGATGCACTGCTAGGTGACTGACCTGTTGCAGGAGCAGATGCAGACGTTATGAACGTTTGGCTAGCTCAATATGATGACTACTTGATAGTTTAGTGCACCATGCTTAACAGCTTAGAATCGGGATTTCAAAGACGTTTTGAACGTCATGAACCATATGAGATGTTTCAGGAGTTGAAATTAATATTTCAAGCAAATACCCGAGTTGAGAGATATGAAGTCTCCAACAAGTTCTATAACTAAAAGATGGAGGAGAATAGCTCAAGCAGTAAGCATGTGCTCAGATTATCTGGGTACTACAATCGCTTGAATCAAGTGGGAGTTAATCTTCTAGATAAAATAGTGATTGACAGAATTCTCTAGTCACCATCACCAAGTTAGTAGAACTTAGTGATGAACTATAATATGCAAGGGATGACGAAAACAATTTCCAAGCTCTTCGCGATGCAAAAATCGGCGAAGGTGGAAATCAAGAAAAACATCAAGTGTTGATGGTTGACAAGACCACTAGTTTTAAGAAAAAGGGCAAAGGGAAAAAGGGGAACTTCAAGAAGAACGGCAAACGAGTTGCTGCTCTAATGAAGAAACCCAAGTCTGAACCTAAGGTTGAGACTAAGTGCTTCTACTGCAAAGGGACTGGTCACTAGAAGCGAAACTACCCCAAGTGTTTGGTGGATAAGAAGGATGGCAAAGTGAACAAAGCTATATTTGATATACATGTTATTGATGTGTACTTTACTAGTGTTTATAGCAACCCCTCAGTATTTGATACTGGTTCAGTTGCTAAGAGTAGTAACTCGAAATGGGAGTTGCAAAATAAACAGAGACTGGTTAAGGGTGAAGTGACGATGTGTGTTGGAAGTGGTTCCAAGATTGATATGATCATCATCGCACACTTCCTATACTTTCGGGATTAGTGTTGAACCTAAATAAATGTTATTTGGTGTTTGTGTTGAGCATAAATATGATTGGATCATGTTTATTGCAATGCGGTTATTCATGTAAGTTAGAGAATAATTGTTGTTCTGTTTACATGAATAAAACCTTCTATGGTCATACACCCAATGAAAATGGTTTGTTGGATCTCGATCGTGGTGATACACATTTTCATAATATTGAAGCCAAAAGATACAAAGTTAATAATGATAGTGCAACTTATTTGTGGCACTGCCGTTTAGGTCATATTGGTGTAAAGCGCATGAAGAAAATCCATGCTGATGGGCTTTTGGAATCACTTGATTATGAATCAGTTGATGCTTGCGAACCATGCTTCATGGGCAAGATGACTAAGACTCTGTTCTCCGGAACAATGGAGCGAGCAACAGATTTGTTGGAAATCATACATACTGATGTATGTGGTCCGATGGATATAGAGGCTCGCGGCAGGTATCATTATTTTCTGATCTTCACAGATGATTTGAGCAGATATGAGTATATCTACTTGATGAAACACAAGTCTGAAATATTTGAAAAGTTCAAAGAATTTCAGAGTGAAGTGGAGAATCATCATAACAAAAATAAAAGTTTCTACGATATGATTGCAGAAGTAAAATATTTGAGTTGCGAGTTTGGCCTTCAGTTAAAACAATGTGAAATAGTTTCACTATTCACGCCACCTGGAACACCATAGTGTAATGGTGTGTCCGAACATCGTAACCGTGCTTTATTAGATATGGTGCGATCTATGATGTCTCTTACTGATTACCACTATCGTTTTGGGGTTATGCATTAGAGACAGCTACATTCACGTTAAATAGGGCACCATCTAAATCCGTTGAGACGACACCGTATGAACTGTGGTTTAGCGAGAAACCTAAGCTGTCGTTTCTTAAAGTTTGGGACTACGATGCTTATGTGAAAAGGTTTCAACATGATAAGCTCGAACCCAAATCAGAGAAGTAAATCTTCATAGGATACCCAAAATAAAATGTTGGGTACACCTTCTATCACAGATCTGAAGGCAAGATATTCATTGCTGAGAATGGATCCTTTCTAGAGAAGGAGTTTCTCTCGAAAGAAGTGAGTGGGAGGGAAGTAGAACTTGATGAGGTAACTGTACCTGCTCTGTTATTGGAAAGTAGTTCATCACAGAAATATGTTCCTGTGACTACTACACCAATTAGTGAGGAAGCTAATGATGATGATCATGTAACTTCAGATCAAGTTACTACCGAACCTCGTAGGTAAACCAGAGTGAGATCCGCACCAGAGTGGTACGGTAATCCTGTTCTGGAGGTCATGTTACTTGACCATGACGAACCTACAAACTATGAGGAAGCGATGATGAGCCCAGATTCCGCAAAATGGCTTGAGGCCATGAAATCTAAGATGAGATCCATGTATAAGAACAAAGTATGGACTTTGATTGACTTGCCCAAAGATCGGCGAGCCATTGAGATTAAATGGATCTTCAAGAGGAACACGGACGCTGATAGTAGTGTTACTATCCACAAAGCTAGAATTGTCGCAAAAAGGTTTTCGACAAGTTCAAGGTGTTGACCACGATGAGAATTTCTCACTCGTATCTATGCTTAAGTCTGTCCGAATCATGTTAGCTATTGCCGCATTTTATGAAATCTGGCAAATGGATAAACAAAACTGCATTCCTTAATAGGATTTATTAAAGAAGAGTTCTATATGATGCAACCAGAAGGTTTTGTTGATCCTAAAGGTACTAACAAAATATGCAAGCTCCAGCGATCCATCTATGGACTGGTGCAAGCATCACGGAGTTGGAATATACGCTTTGATAAGTTGATCAAAGCATATAGTTTTATACAAACTTGCGGTGAAACCTGTATTTACAAGAAAGTGAGTGGGAGCACTACAGCATTTCTGATAAGTATATGTGAATGACATATTGTTGATTGGAGATAATGTAGAATTATTCTGCAAAGCATAAAGGAGTGTTTGAAAGGAGTTTTTCAAAGAAAGACCTCGGTGAAGCTGCTTACATATTGAGCATCAAGATCTATAGAGATAGATCAAGACGCTTGATAAGTTTTTCAATGAGTACATACCTTGCAAAGATTTTGAAGTAGTTCAAAATGGAACAGTCAAAGAAAGAGTTCTTGCCTGTGTTACAAGGTGTGAAACTGAGTAAGACTCAAAGCCAGACCAAGGCAGAAGATAGAAAGAGAATGAAAATCATTCCCTATGCTTTGGCCATAGGTTCTATAAAATATGCCATGTTGTCTACCAGATCTATTGTATACCCTACACTGTTTTTGGCAAGGGTACACTAGTGATCTAGGAGTAGATCACTGGACAGCGGTCAAAATTATCCTTAGTGGAATAAGGATATGTTTCTCGATAATGGATGTGACAAAAGGTTCGTCGTAAAGGGTTACGTCGATGCAAGTTTTGACACTGATTCAGATGACTCAAAGTCTCAATCTGGATACATATTGAACGTGGGAGCAATTATCTAGAGTAGCTCCGTGCAGAGCATTGTTGACATAGAAATTTGCAAAATACATACGGATCTGAATGTGGCAGACCCATTGACTAAACTTCTCTCACAAGAAAAACATGATCACACCTCAGTACTCTTTGGGTGTTAAATCACATAGCGATGTGAACTAGATTATTGACTCTAGTAAACCCTTTGGGTGTTGGTCACATGTCGATGTGAACTATGGGTGTTAATCACATGGTGATGTGAACTATTGGTATTAAATCACATGGCAATGTGAACTAGATTATTGACTCTAGTGCGAGTGGTAGACAGAAGGAAATATGCCCTAGAGGCAATAATAAAGTTATTATTTATTTCCTTATATCATGATAAATGTTTATTATTCATCCTAGAATTGTATTAACCAGAAACATAATACATGTGTGAATACATAGACAAACAGAGTGTCACTAGTATGCCTCTACTTGACTAGCTCGTTGATCAAAGATGGTTATGTTTCCTAACCATAGACATGAGTTGTCATTTGATTAACGGATCACATCATTAGGAGAATGATGTGATTGACTTGACCCATTCCGTTAGCATAGCACTTGATCGTTTAGTTTGTTGCTATTGCTTTCTTCATGACTTATACATGTTCCCATGACTATGAGATTACGCAACTCCCGTTTACCAGAGGAACACTTTGTGTGCTACCAAACGTCACAACATAACTGGGTGATTATAAAGGTGCTCTACAGGTGTCTCCGAAGGTACTTGTTGGGTTGGCGTATTTCGAGATTAGGATTTGTCACTCCGATTGTCGGAGAGGTATCTCTGGGCCCTCTCGGTAATGCACATCACTTAAGCCAAGCATTGCAACTAATGAGTTAGTTTCGGGATGATGTATTACGGAACGAGTAAAGAGACTTGCCGGTAATGAGATTGAACTAGGTATTGAGATACCGACGATCAAATCTCGGGCAAGTAACATACCGATGACAAAGGGAACAACGTATGTTGTTATGCGTTCTGACCGATAAAGATCTTCGTAGAATATGTGGGAGCCAATATGAGCATCCAGGTTCCGCTATTGGTTATTGACTAGAGACATTTCTTGGTCATGTCTACATAGTTCTCGAACCCGTAGGGTCTGCACGCTTAAAGTTTCGGTGACGATTGTATTATGAGTTTATGTGATTTGATGTACCGAAGGTAGTTCGGAGTCCTGGATGAGATCGGAGACATGATGAGGAGTCTCGAAATGGTCGAGACATAAAGATCGATATATTGGACGACTATATTCGGACATCGGAAAGGTTCCGAGTGATTCGGGTATTTTCGGGGGTACCGGGGAGTTACGGGAATACGAGGAAGAAGTAATGGGCCTCATGGGCCAAGTGGTGGAAGAGAGGGGGCAGGGCGCGCAGCCCCCCTAGCCCAAACCGAATTGGACTAGGGGGTCGGCCCCCCTTTCCTCCTTTTCCTCCTTCTCCTTCCTTCTCCTTCTCCTCCTTCCTTTCCTCCTCCTAGTAGGAGTAGGAAAGGGGAGTCCTACTCCTACTAGGAGGAGGACTCCTCCTCCCGGCGCGCCCATAGAGGGCCGGCCGGCCTCCCCCCTTGCTCCTTTATATACAGGGGCAGGGGGGCACCTCTAGTCACACAAGTTGATCAGTTGATCTCTCCCAGCCGTGTGCGGTGCCCCCCTCCACCCTATTCCACCTCGGTCATATCATAGCGGTGCTTAGGCGAAGCCCTGCATCGGTAGCAACATCATCACCGTCACCACGCCGTCGTGCTGGCGGAACTCTCCCGTGAAGCTCTGCTGGATCGGAGTTCGCAGGACGCCATCGAGCTGAACGTGTGCTGAACTCGGAGGTGCGTGCGTTCGGTACTTGGATCGGTCGGATCGTGAAGACATACGACTACATCAACCGCGTTGTGCTAACGCTTCCGCTTTCGGTCTACGAGGGTACGTGGACAACACTCTCCCCTCTCGTTGCTATGCATCACCATGATCTTGCGTGTGCGTAGGAAAATTTTGAAATTACTACATTCCCCAACAGCATCATATTAACGTGATCAACACAAACAATTCTTATCATTTTAATGATATGAATAGGTCATTACATACCTTGCTTGTCCTCAAGCTGTTTTTTGACGCGGCCGAGCTCTTCATCGGCCTGCTCCAGCTTCTGGTTCAGTTCGGCTACTTCGGTAGAATGGGAGGTCGTAGCTAGCATCGACGTCTGCTTATTCACATAGACATATACGATTAGTCTCCTGCAAAAATTATTCGATCCTTTGTCCGGCATTTCTGTTCGAACACCGGACAGAGTCTTAGGGGCTACTGTTTGTACTACGACGTTCTTTTTGCATAATTGCATCACGTACCTCAAAGCTTGTTAGAAGGCTGGCGCAGGCTTTGGTCAGTCCGCTAAGAGCAGACCGAACCCTCTCTACCACCGTAACCATAAGGATACGGTGTTCGTCTATAATGGAAGCACTTTGGAGCGCTTCCAGTAGAGTATCCGGTGCCTCCAGATGGACAAAGGTCACCGGCGGAATAGGTGCACCTCCTTCTTTTGAAGAAGGCTGCTTACCTAATTCCGGAGCTGTACGGGCTTCCGAAATAGTATTCGGCTAGGGGCCAAATGGGGTATGGCCCCCGTCGCCAGTCTCCAGGGGGGTCTGCTCCCCCATGTGTCCGGTGGACGAGGTTTCACCCTCTGGCACCACCTCGGCGGCCTCCTGTACCTCTCCCTGGCCTGGGAGGGTCCTTCGGGACAACACTTCGGCGTCGTCCATAGTCTTGGGGGAGGAGGCCGGCGGAAGCGACCCGCTGTCCATCACCTTTGGATCCAGCGAATTCCCCGAAGATGAGGATCACTGGAGGTGAGCGAGAGCCGGACTGCAGCACATGATTTAACATATTAAAACCATGAAGTAAAAAAGCTGGATATATATGTGTGTAAATACCTTTGAGTACTTACGATCCGACCAAGGGCTTCTTCCTGGGACGCCACTCAGGGCTGCTGTCGGTGTCCGATTTGGAATCGTCCGCAAGGGAGACTCTCCCTTTCTTGGATGCCTCTGCCTCCAGATCAGTGGAGGCCGCTGTCGGTGTCAAAACCGGCGGATCTCGGGTAGGGGGTCCCGAACTGTGCGTCTAAGGCGGATGGTAACAAGAGGCAGGGGACACGATGTTTTACCCAGGTTCGGGCCCTCTTGATGGAGGTAAAACCCTACGTCCTGCTTGATTAATATTGATGATATGAGTAGTACAAGAGTAGATCTACCACGAGATCAGAGAGGCTAAACCCTAGAAGCTAGCCTATGGTATGATTGTACGTTGTCATATGGACTAAAACCCTCCGGTTTATATAGACACCGGAGGGGGCTAGGGTTACACAAGGTCGGTTACAAGGGAGGAGATATACATATCCGTATTGCCTAAGCTTGCCTTCCACGCCAAGTAGAGTCCCATCCGGACATGAGATGAAGTCTTCAATCTTGTATCTTCATAGTCCAATCAGTCCGGCCAAAGGATATAATCGGGTTGTTCGGAGACCCCCTAATCTAGGACTTTCTCAGTAGCCCCCGAACCAGGCTTCAATGACGATGAGCCCGGCGCGCAGTGTTGTCTTCGGCATTGCAAGGCGGGTTCTTCTCCAATTTTCAAGTTTTCGTAAGCAGTGTCCGGCTCCATAAATGTTGAACCTCTTGGCTTCTGTGCCCAATAAGGGCTTTCTCCCACGCGTCGAATGAACACGAGGCGCCATGGCATTTTTACATTCGCCCCCTAGCCAGATAAATAAATTGTCTATTAAAGGGATGGAGATTCTTAGGTCCGAACCATACCATCCTCCCCCAACGAGAATCCATCAGAGCGCGTTTCGGAAAGATTCCTTCCAGCATGGCCGACCTCCGCAGCTCCTCCTCCCGCCCCCGTAGCCCTAAACCCGGTGATTGGGAGAGGTGTTCAGTCTCGCACAGTCGATTAGTCGAACTGCAGACTAAGGGATTTCTCCCTCCGGCGTATATGGTGCCCGTTCGAGCCGAGCTTGCCACCTACAATGGCGGGGAGCAAGCGGAGAGCTTTCCCTGTCCCTCCATGGGGGAACGGGTTTGCCTTGTTCCTTATTTACTAAGGGCACTCAGATTTCCAATTAATCCGTTTCTCCGCGGGTTCCTGGAGTTCTACGGCCTCCAATTACACAATCTCACCCCTGCCTCCATTCTACATATCGCCGGCTATGTTTCTCTCTGCGAGTTGTTCCTGGGCTGCGAGGCTCACTTCAAGCTGTGGAAAAGGCTATTTTGCCTCGTCCCTCGCATATAGAGGAGATCACTTTATCAAGTGGGCAGAGCCGAAATATGGCGCATTGCCGATACCGGATACCTGTTCGGTACCCCGAAGAAGTCGTCCGAAGACTGGCCTTCATAATGGTTTTATATGGAGGACGTTCCCCTTCCGGACCCTGTTCAGCGGGGTCTTCCTGAGTTCAACAATGCTCCTTTGAAGAAGCGCCGAAGTTGGCGCCCACGAAGCCCCCAGGCGGAAGACAACGGAGAAGTACTCTATTTGATGAACTAGATCAAAGCACTGGCTCAATCAGGATTGACAATAATCGAAGTTATTTCGATTTGCATAATGCGGGGAGTGCAGCCACTTAAATATCGCGGGCACCCCTTGTGGTGTTATAACGGGGCGGATGATGCCACCCGCTGCGGGCGTAAGGGTCCGGACAATGCTGCCACTCTAGCAAAAATTATGTCCGAACTGTTCAAGGGTGAGGAAGAGGAGTTCACCCGCATCAAGCCACGGGATGGATTCTCCATGTACAATCCTCCAAGCTGGGTAAGTTATATCTCCCTGCTCCCATTTTTCCCACATTCTTTGTCGTAAGTATTCACCTTGCCACTTTGCGGCAGGAACTGCGAAAAGCCATAAAGGAGGTCAGCAGCCCTTCTCCACAACCAGAGGACCCTGACCGGGCCCTCGACTCTGGACTTGAAGAAGATTCGGTTATATTTGTGGAGCTGATAGACCGGCAGTTCTATCAGTTAAGCTGCGACGATGCCATGGTGGCCATTACGGCCGACTATCCCGGATTGCTCCCTGCATCGCAAGTAAGAAAAAACAAAAAATCCCAACTCCAAAACCAGGATCCCCTTTTAGGCACTTCACCCACCATATACACATGACATCTTTTACAGGGAAGGCATTCGGGACGCCCTGCCGAACCCGCAGCAACTCGCCAACAAGAGGCACCGAGGCCGGGTACGCCAAAAAGGAAGGCAGTCAGGACGGAGACGTCGGCGCAAAGGTATAAGAAAACCCCTTCCCCGTGGTTGTCGTCTTTCTCGAAATGTAATGACGCCCGTGTTTCTTTAACAGAAAAAACACTCGCCGGAATATGTCCGGCGATGTTGCCAATCATGCTTCCACCAGTCGGGCGCCAGGACCGGACATGGAGGCAGAAGCCGATATGGGGCAGGCGCCGGATAATCCCCCTATAGAGTATGCGGATAGATTATCCGCTACAAACTCAGAAGTGGAAAGCGCCATGAATCATAGGCGTCGCCGGGCCGTACTCCGTGACGCTTGTTTCTCACCAGAGGCGTTTGACGCCTTCAATTCTGGAGAGGCGTACCTTCATGCTGCTCAAGATGGTCTAGCCAGAGCCACGGATCAGTATGTAAAGGATGTACGGGTGAGTAAATCTGACGATTTATATGTATCAGTAGCCCCTGAGACTTGAAATAGTTAGCAGAACTAATTTAAGGATCATCTTTATTGTGCAGGTTCTTACAGAGAAGAATACTAGGTTGTCACAGGAGCTAGAGGAATGCAAGACCCAACTACGGGCTGCTATGGCCGCCTTGCAGGAACCGAAAAAGTCACTTGCTGGTAACATTTACTTTAAAGAATGATGGTTACCATATAACGTGCGGCATGGCTGCAGATCTAACAACAGATGTTGCAGATGAATCCGGAGAGAATCCGGAGGAGCAACATGTTATGCGACAGCTAGAGGCTGGCAAACGCGTGCTGACTGAGGTTAGGCGAGAGAAAAACAATCTCCAAGATGCCAATATTAAGCTGAATGTGGAACTAAAAGACGTTCGGGGCCAGCTTGCAGACTCCGAGAAGGAGAATAAGCGGCTTCGGCGCGGCATTTTTAGTAAATGCTTGAACGAATCCTTTTAAAGGAGTTCGGCGAAGAAGCCGACTAACAGCGTTATGTCTGTAGGTATGCTGACGGGTCGTCCTGTGGAGGAAATGCCCGGGACTACAGGTGATCTTCTGTCCGAGCTGTCACATCTGCACGAACAAGTTCGGCAGGTGATGCAGGGTGTTGCCCAGGCCTTGTGGCCGTCCGTCTCCCTGCCAGAGGGCGTTGCCGAGCTTGTGGAGAAGCTCAAGGGAGCACAATGGCGCTTCCGATTATGGAAGATATCAGCCTGCCGACAGGGTGCCAGAGAAGCCTGGGCCATGGTGAAGACGCGGTATACCAAGGCAGACCCAAATCACATGGCCGAGGTCGGACCTGTGGGGCCCGACAGGAAAGAGATCCCCGTTAGCTTAGTTTATGGGCAAGTAGAATTAGCCACAAAGTATTCTCAACAGAATTGTAAGCTAGACCACCTGTTGGATGGTATAGAAGAGGAATTTAGTCAGTCTGCATGACTATGTAATTAAAGTGACATGTATAATGCCTTCTAGCCGGATTGTAGATCATTTGTCGTTGCGGACCTTTTCGCTTCAACCTCCGGGCCCAATAGTCCGGAGTGTATCCGAATACCCGCTCAGTTATATAAGAACCGGGGTATGCGTGGAGACCAGGCGTAGGGGTCATTAATGCTTTATCAGACAAGTGCCCAACTAGTTATGTTGTATTACATGGGTAGTAAGAAACATCTTCCAGGGAGAATAGTTCCGTTAAGGGTTCCTTTCCCTGGGTAAGCATGCCCTAAAGTGCATGTCCGAACTGCGATAGGAAACGCAGGAAAAACATCTGGGGGCAGATATGGACAATAAATAAAAATCATCTTTTGTTCACCGACCGAATATTCCCTTAAGAACGGTAGGTTTCGGCTTCACCCAGTCTGAGGTACACATCCGGCTGACCCGGCAGTAACAATCGCAAAGGTGCTCCCCTTATGCCCTAGCCGAATTAGCGGGAACGTAGGGCATAAATACAAGAGCCAGGCAACCCATCTTGGCCAAAACTTAAGTCATATCGATGCATATAATGGTGAAAAAAGGTACATGCGGAAGTATAACACATGTGTGGGACATGAGGCCCAGATAAATAATTTAAGCTTCTGTGAAAGAAGCCCCCAGGTATGAAGAGTGCGGCTAGCGCATCTATAATGTGCAGGCGAGGCACAAGGTGACCCTTGAAGGCCTAGAGAAATAATAAAAGAAAGAAAGAAAGAGAAACAAGACAGATAATGTATATGCAGAAAATGGACAAAGGGAGGGGACTAACATAGAGTCCGGTGCTAGGCGTAGAATCTTTGGAGCCTGGCCGCGTTCCATGGGTTCGGCTTGAGTCTACTAGTCGATGCATCCCGCAGTCGGTACGCTCCACCGGTCGGAACTTGGTCAATAATGATGGGACCTTCCCATTTGGGCTCGAGCTTGTTCTTTTTCTTATCCGGCAGGCGTAGAACTAGTTCGCCAACGTTATAAGTTTTGGCCCATATTTCTCTACTTTGGTATCTGCGAGCCTATTGCTGATAAAATGCGGAACGGGCTTTGGCTATGTCACGCTACTCCTCCAGGGTGTCCAAACTGTCCTGCCGATCGAGCTCGGCTTCTCTTTCTTCGTACATGCGCACTCGAGGTGAGTCATGAATTATGTCACACGGCAAGACTGCCTCTGCGCTGTACACCATAAAGAAGGGTGTATATCCGGTACTATGATTCGGCGTGGTCCGCAGCCCCCAGAGTATGGAGTCGAGCTCCTCTACCCAGTGCGTGTTAGACTCCGTTAAGGAGCGCACTAATCTGGGTTTAATGCCGCTCATTATAAGATCGTTTGCTCGCTCGACTTGACCGTTGGTTTGTGGGTGATAGATTGAAGCATAATCGAGCTTGATGCCCATTTTGCTGCACCAGAGTTTTACCTCGTCGGCCGTGAAGTTCGTGCCATTATCAGTGATGATGTTGTGGGGGACGCCATAACAGTGTACAACCCCGGATATGAAGTCTATCATCGGTCCGGATTCGGCTGTTTTAACAGGTTTGGCCTCTATCCATTTGGTGAATTTATCCACCATGACCAATAAGTATTTTTTCTTGTGGGTTCCCCCTTTAACGGGTCCAACCATGTCAAGCCCCCAGACCGCAAAGGGCCATGTAATGGGGATTGTTTGGAGGGCGGTGGGTGGCATGTGGCTTTGATTTGCAAAGAGCTGGCAACCGGCGCAGCGTTGGACCAAGTCGTGTGCATCTGCTCGGGCCGTTGGCCAATAGAATCCTGTACGGAAGGCCTTGCGTACAAGAGCCCGGGCTGCGGCATGATGACCGCCGAGTCTGGCGTGAATTTCTGCCAAAAGATTCCGCCCTTCCTCTTCGGAGATGCACCTTTGAAGGACTCCAGTAGTGCTTTTTTTGTACAATTCTCCCTCATGGACCCTGTAGGCCTTGGATCACCACACTATGCAGCGTGCCTCATTTTGGTCCTCCGGAAGTTCCTGTCTAGATAGGTAGGCCAGGAATGGTTCTGTCCACGGGGCAATAATGGCCATTATTTCGTGGGCTGAAGGTGTTATTTCGGTGGCAGAGCCTCCGATTGTGTCAGAGAGTTCGGTATCGGGTATTTTGGCCGGGTCCGGACTGTCGTTACCGGTGTCCCCTTCCCATACTAGGGATGGCTTGAACATCCTTTCCAAAAATATGTTGGGGGGACCGCATCACGTTTTGCGCCGATGCGGGCGAGGATATCCGCCGCCTGATTGTTTTCCCGAGCCACATGGTGAAATTTGAGCCCCTCGAACCGAGCTGACATTTTTAGGACGGCGTTTTGATAGGCCGCCATTTTCGGATCCTTGGCGTCAAAGTCTCCATTTATTTGGGATATTGCGAGGTTTGAATCCCCACGCACCTCCAGGCATTGAATGCCCATGGAGACTGCCATCCGAAGACCATGCAACAGAGCTTCGTATTCGGCTGCATTGTTGGAGTCTGTATACAATATTTGCAATACGTACTGAATGGTATCTCCGGTTGGGGACGTCAGGATGACGCCAGCCCCTAGACCAGCCAGCATTTTAGAACCGTCGAAGTGCATGATCCAAATGGAGTATGCGCCATACTCTTTAGGGAGTTCGGCCTCCGTCCATTCGGCGACGGAGTCGGCCAATACTTGTGACTTAATGGCTCGTCGAGGTTTGTATGTTATGTCGAACGGGAGGAGCTCAATGGCACATTTGGCAATCCGGCCCGTAGCGTCGCGGTTGTTTATAATATCATTAAGTGACACTTCCGAGGCTACTGTAATCGAACACTCTTGAAAGTAGTGTCGCAGCTTCTGCGATGCCATGAATACCGCATATGCTATCTTTTGGTAATGCGGGTACCATGATTTGCATGGAGTGAGGACAGTGGATACATAGTATACCGGCTTTTGAAGAGGGAATTTATGTCCGTCCGCTTCCCGTTCGACAATGAGCACCGCGCTTACAACTTGATGAGTTGCCGCAATGTACAACAGCATCGGTTCGCCGATGTTTGGCGCTGCCAGGATTGGGTTGGTTGCCAAGATGGCCTTTATTTCTTCCAATCCGGCTGTGGCCGTGTCCGTCCACTCGAAGTGTTCGGTGCACCGAAGGAGGCGATAAAGGGGTAAAGCCTTTTCTCCTAAGCGGGAGATAAAGCGGCTTAGAGCCGCCATGCATCCAGTTAACTTCTGGATTTGTTTGAGGTCTGTTGGGGTAGCCAACTGTGACAAAGCTCAGATTTTGGCCGGATTAGCTTCAATACCTCTACTGGAGACAATGAAACCCAGGAGCTTTCCGGTTGGTACGCCAAAAACGCGTTTTTTCTGGATTGAGCTTGATGTTGTATGTTCGGAGGTTGTCGAATGTGAGCCTCAAGTCGTCTATCAAAGAGCGACGTGTTTGGTTTTGACGACCACATCGTCTACGTATGCATCTACTATTTTGCCGATTTGTTTCTCCACACATGTCTGAATCATGCGTTGATATGTTGCGCCGGCGTTTTTGAGCCCGAAAGGCATTGTGTTAAGCCAGAAGGGACCGTATGGTGTGATGAATGTTGTTGCGGTTTGGTCGGACTCCGCCATCTTGATTTGGTGGTAACCGGAGTATGCGTCGAGGAAACACAATGACTCGTGTCCTGCAGTAGCATCAATGATTTGATCGATGCATGGGAGGGGGAAGGGATCCTTTGGGCAAGCTTTATTGAGGTCATTGAAATCGACACAAAGGCACTAGGATTTGTCCTTCTTTGGTACCATCACCAGGTTTGCTAGCCAGTCCGGGTGTTTTATTTCTCTGATGAATCCGGCCTCCAATAACTTGGCTAGTTCCTCTCCCATGGCCTGTCTCTTAGGTTCGGAGAAACGCTGAAGAGCTTTCTTGACCGGCTTGAATCCCTTTAGGATATTGAGGCTATGCTCGGCCAGCCTACGTGGGATTCCTGGCATGTCTGAGGGATGCCAGGCGAATATGTCCCAGTTCTCGCGCAGGAACTCTCATAGTGCGGCGTCCACCGAGGTGTTTAACTATGCCCCGATGGAGGCTGTTTTTGTAGGGTCCGTTGGGTGGACTTGGAATTTGACTATTTCATCCACTGGTTTAAAAGAGGTGGACTTGGATCTCTTGTCGAGTATCACGTCGTCCTTGTCCACTATGGAGCGTAGCATGGTTAATTCCTCGGCCGAGAGGGCTTCAGATAATGCCTCGAGGGCCAGTGCGGCTGTTTTGTTTTCGGCGCGGAGTGCTATGCCTGGATCGCTGGCGAGAGTGATGATTCTGTTGGGCCCGGGCATTTTGAGCATCATGTACCCGTAATGGGGTACGGCTTGGAAGATTGTGAACGCCTCCCGTCCTAAAAGAGCGTGATAACCACTGCTGAACGGGGCAACTTGGAATGTAATTTCTTCGGACCTGTAATTATACGGCGTGCCGAATATCACATCTAGTGTGATTTTCCCAGCACAGTGTGCTTCCCGACTGGGGATGATTCCTCTAAAGGTTGTGCTACTTTGCTCAATGTGGTTCCTGTCTATTTCCGTCTTTTAAAGAGTTTCCTCATAGATGAGGTTTAATCCACTGCCGCCGTCCATGAGTACTTTGGTGAGTCGAAAGCCGTCCACAATTGGACTGAGGACCAGTGCGGCTGGTGCTCGAGCTGTTCGGAATTTAGGTTCGTCACTGGCATTGAAGGTAATAGTCGTGTCACTCCATGGATTTATTGCTGCTACGTGGCAGATATCAGCCATGCTGCGGAGTGTTCGCTTGCGCCTATTATTTGACGCGAAGGTCTCAAAGACTGTTGACACCATATTGTTATCCACGAGATGGTGCTCTGTGGTATTTGGGAGAAGAATATCCTCACCACTTTTGGCCACCTGCCGGAGTATTCAACATGCTCTAAGGCTATGCGTTGGTATTGTATCCGCTGTACTATGAATTTTGCAGGGTCCGTTGAGCCATCCCTCCAGTACGGTTCCATGCCCTGTAGAGGGTTTTTGCTTTTTGGTAGTTGACTTGGGTATATTGTGATAATGAACCCTTTTATTTTGGACTAGGATTGTATTCAGGGCCGGATTATCCCAAAAGTTTGTTTCGGTTTTCCAGGCACTTTCCATCGCACAGTACTTTTGTACTATGAACGCCAAGTCAGCGAAGCGTGTTATCTCACGGCGATTTATGGCGTTAAGGATTCCCTTGTCCATGCAATTATTGCAGAAAAATAGGATTCCGTCTTCCTCGCGATAGTCCTTAAGCTTGTTCATCGCAAGGAGGAATCTGGCCCAATAGTGATGTACTGTTTCCTGGGGCTCTTGCCTGATGTGGGAAGGATCGCTTATGTTTGGGTGGGTGGGTAGAATTGAATCCGAACCCTTACCTGATCTGGGATCCAGGGGCCGAGGAGTTTCCAATTTTGTAAGTTCCGGTTTCGGGGTGTCACCCGATAATCCTGGCCCGCTGCCTGACTCTAAGTTCAGGGATTGGATGTTGTCCTCCCGTGAACGGGCGTCCGGCTCGGAGAGCTCGGGAGTCCAAACATAGTTGGTCCTCAAGATAGAGGAAAGGTCGCCGCATTGTTCCTCCACCACTTCAATATGATGGGTGATCGGTGGAGAGTTAATCTCCCTTTGATCGGGTTTAAGCCCAATCCGATCATAGTCCGTAGCGACTCCCAAGGCGGCGATGCGATCCAAGAGCTCGTTTAAGGAGGCGAGCTCCATTGGATCCATCTATTCGGCGAGTGCCGATTTGATGTCAAGGCTGTTTTCGATGACCGAGAAGTCATCGTTGGCGCGGCGGCCGAACAGGCGGTCATGATGAAACCGCCTAGCCGGAGAGTTTGGCCGATAGCCAAAGCTCCACCAACAGTAGTACCGTCTTTAAAGACGAGATGAGACATCCTTCCTTCTGGCGATGGCACAGAGGAACTCTCAATGGAAGCACCAATGTCGGTGTCAAAACCGACGGATCTCGAGTAGGGGGTCCCGAACTGTGCGTCTAAGGCGGATCATAACAGGAGGCAGGGGACACGATGTATTACCCAGGTTTGGGCCCTCTTGATGGAGGTAAAACCCTACGTCCTGCTTGATTATTGTTGATGATATGGGTAGTACAAGAGTAGATCTACCACGAGATCAGAGAGGCTAAACCCTAGAAGCTAGCCTATGGTATGATTGAATGTTGTCCTACGGACTAAAACCTCCGGTTTATATAGACACCGGAGGGGGCTAGGGTTACACAAGGTTGGTTACAAAGGAGGAGATATACATATCTGTATTGCCTAAGCTTGTTGATGTCTACTACACAACCTTCTTCTTGTAGACGTTGTTGGGCCTGCAAGTGCACAGGTTTGTAGGACAGTAGCAAATTTCCCTCCAGTGGATGACCTAAGGTTTATCAATCCGTAGGAGGTGTAGGATGAAGATGGTCTCTCTCAAGCAACACTGCAACCAAATAACAAAGAGTCTCTTGTGTCCCCAACACACCCAATACAATGGTAAATTGTATAGGTGCACTAGTTCGGCGAAGAGATGGTGAAACAAGTGCAATATGGATAGCAGATAATAGTTTTTGTAATCTGAAATAATAAAAACAGCAAGGTAGCAAGTGATAAAAGTGAGCGTAAACGGTATTGCAATGTGTGGAAATAAGGCCTAGGGTTCATACTTTCGCTAGTGTAAGTTCCCTCAACAATACTAACATAATTGGATCACATAACTATCCCTCAACATGCAACAAAGAGTCACTCCAAAGTCACTAATAGCGGAGAACAAACGAAGAGATTATGGTAGGGTACGAAACCACCTCAAAGTTATTCTTTCCAATCAATCCATTGGGCTATTCCTATAAGTGTCACAAACAGCCCTAGAGTTCATACTAGAATAACACCTTAAGATACAAATCAATCAAAACCCTAATGTCACCTACATACTCCAATGTCACCTCAAGTATCCGTGGGCATGATTATACGATATGCATCACACAATCTCAATTCATCTATTCAACCAACACATAGAACCTCAAAGAGTGCCCCAAAGATCTACCGGAGAATCACGACGAAAATGTGTGCCAACCCCTATGCATAGGTTCATGAACCCGCAAGTTGGTCACCAAAACATACATCAAGTGGCACGTGGTATCCCATTGTCACCACAGATATCCACGGCAAGACATACATCAAGTGTTCTCAAATCTTTAAAGACTCAATCCGATAAGATAACTCCAAAGGGGAAACTCAATTCATTACAAGAGAGTAGAGGGGGAAGAAACATCATAGGATCCAAATATAATAGCAAAGCTCGCGATACATCAAGATCGTATCATCTCAAGAACAGGAAAGAGAGAGAGAGAGATCAAACACATAGCTAGTGGTACATACCCTCAGTCCCGAGGGAGAACTACACCCTCCTCGTCATGGAGAGCACCGGGATGATGAAGATGGCCACCGGTGAGGGTTCCCCCCGCCGGCAGGGTGCCGAAACAGAGCCCCAATTGACTTTTGGTGGCTACGGACGCTTCTGGCGGCGGAACTCCCGATCTATCTTTCATTCCGGAAGTTTTAGGTCACGTGGGTATATATGGGTGCAGGGAGGACGTCGGAGGAGCCACGGGGGTCCCACGAGACAGGGGGCGCGCCCTAGGGGGGCCCGCGCCCCCCACCCTTGTGAGCACCTCGTGTCTCCCCTGACGTGGGGTCCAAGTCCATCAGGTGTGTTTCCTTCCAAAAATAACCTCTCCAGTTGATTTCGTTCTGTTTCGACTCCGTCTGATATTCCTTTTCTTCGAAACACTGAAATAGGCATAAAACAACAAATCTGGGCTGGGCCTCAGGTTAATAGGTTAGTCCCAAAAGTAATATAAAAGTGGATAATAAAGCCCAATATTGCCCAAAACAGTAGATAATATAGCATGGAGCAATCAAAAATTATGGATACGTTGGAGACGTATCAAGCATCCCCAAGCTTAATTCCTGCTCGTCCTCGAGTAGGTAAATGATAAAAAGATAATTTTTGATGTGGAATGCTAGTTGGCATAATTTCACTGTAATTCTTCCTACTTGTGATATGAATATTGAGATCTGAAAGATTCAAG
This sequence comes from Triticum monococcum, assembly GCA_034509565.1. Classification (NCBI taxonomy): domain Eukaryota; kingdom Viridiplantae; phylum Streptophyta; class Magnoliopsida; order Poales; family Poaceae; genus Triticum; species Triticum monococcum. The sequence goes on from CM067843.1 coordinate 75,692,783, forward strand.
ACAAAAGTTCATATTGACATAAAAATAATAATACTTCAAGCATACCAACTAAGCAATCATGTCTTCTCAAAATAACATGGCCAAAGAAGGCTATCCCTACAAAATCATATAGTATGGCTATGCTCCATCTTCACCACACAACATATTTAAATCATGCACAACCCCGATGACAAGCCAAGCAATTGTTTCATACTTTTGATGTTCTCAAACTTTTTTCAATCTTCATGCAATACATGAGCGTGAGCCATGGATATAGCACTATAGGTGGAATAGAATGGTGGTTGTGGAGAAGAGAAAAAGGGAGAAGATAATCTCACATCGACTAGGCGTATCAACGGGCTATGGAGATGCCCATCAATAGATATCAATGTGAGTGAGTAGGGATTGCCATGCAACGGATGCACTAGAGCTATAAATGTATGAAAGCTCAACAAAGGAAACTAGTGGGTGTGCATCCAACTCGCTTGCTCACGAAGACCTAGGGCATTTTGAGGAAGCCCATCATTGGAATATACAAGCCAAGTTCTATAATGAAAGATTCCCACTAGTATATGAAAGTGACAACATATGAGACTCTCTATATGAAGAACATGGTGCTACTTTGAAGCACAATATATGACACTTGCTATATCAAGGTGCTACTTTGAAGCACAAGTGTGGAAAAAGGATAGTAGCATTGCCCCTTTTTATTATTTATTTTTTGGCCCTTCTTTTTTTCTTTGGCCTTTCAATTTTTTTATTTTTTTGGCCTTTCTTTTTTTATGGCCTTTCTCTTTATTTTTTTATTTTTTTATTTGGGACAATGCTCTATTGAATGATGATCATCACACTTCTATTTTTTTACAACTCAATGATACAACTCGATACTAGAACAAAGATGACTCTATATGAATGCCTCCGGCGGTGTACCGGGATATGCAATGAATCAAGAGTGACAAGTATGAAAGAATTATGAATGGTGGCTTTGCCACAAATACTATGTCAACTACATGATCATGCTAGCAATATGACAATGATTAATGTGTCATGATGAACAGAATGATGGAAAGTTGCATGACAATATATCTCGGAATGGCTATGGAAATGCCATAATAGGTAGGTATGGTGGCTGTTTTGAGGAAGGTATATGGTAGGTGTATGATACCGGCGAAAGGTGCGCGGTATTAGAGAGGCTAGCAAAGGTGGAAGGGTGAGAGTGCGTATAATCCATGGACTCAACATTAGTCGTAAAGAACTCATATACTTATTGCAAAAATCTAGAAGTTATCAAAGCAAAGTATTACGCGCATGCTCCTAGGGGGATAGATTGGTAGGAAAAGACCATCGCTCGTCCCCGACCGCCACTCATAAGGAAGACAATCAATAAATAAATCATGCTCCGACTTCATCACATAACGGTTCACCATGCGTGCATGCTAGGGGAATCACAAGCTTCAACACAAGTATTTCTCAAATTCACAACTACTCAACTAGCATGACTCTAATATTACCATCCTCATATCTCAAAACAATCATCAAGTATCAAACTTCTCTTAGTATTCAACACACTCATAAGAGAATTTTATTATTCTTGAATACCTAGCATATTAGGATTTTAAGCAAATTACCATGCTATTAAGACTCTCAAAATAATCTAAGTGAATCATGAGGGTTCATCTATTTCTTCAAAATGAAACTACCACCATGCTCTAAAATATATAAGTGAAGCACTAGAGCAAATGACAAACTACTCCGGAAGATATAAGTGAAGATCAATGAGTAGTCGAATAATTATGCAACTATGTGACGGCCCTCTAACATTTAATAATTTCAGATCTTGGTATTCTATTCAAACAGCAAGCAAAGCAGAATAAAATGACATCTAAGAATAGCAAACATCATGTGAAGAAGCAAAAACTTAGGATCAACCGATACTAACCGATAATTGTTGAAGAAGAAAGGTGGGATGCCACCCGGGGCATCCCCAAGCTTAGATGCTTGAGACTTCTTGAAATATTATCTTGGGGTGCCTTGGGCATCCCCAAGCTTGAGATTTTGTGTCTCCTTAATTCCTCTCATATCGCGGTCTCCCTAAACCTCAAAAGCTTCATCCACACAAAACTCAATAAGGACTCGTGAGATAAGTTAGTATAAACCATTGCCAAAACCTTATCATACTCTACTGTAGCAAATCACTAAAATTATTATTCAACATTGCATACTAAATGTCTCTGCGTATTAAATAGTCCTATCCTCAAATAGAATCATTAAAGAAGCAAACATATGCAAACAATGCAAACATAACAGCAATCTGCCTAAACAGGATAGTCTGTAAAGAATGCTGCAACATCCATACTTCCCTAGCTCCAAAAATTATGAAATAAAATTACCACTGTAGTAAATTTATCAGAGCTTAATATGCAAAAGGTTTCAACATTTTATCACACCCTGACTTTTTTAGGGAATTATTGCAACATAGGTAAACTTTCTGTTTTCAAACAGCAACATGTATACTTGTAACATAGGCATAGTAAAGACTATTAATGCCACTTTTATTGAAATAAAAGATGCAAAACATTATTCTAAAAAATATAAAAAAATCCTAACAAAATAAATTGACGCTCCAAGCAAAACACATATCATGTGGTGAATAAAAATATAGCCCCAAGTAAAGTTACCGATGAACGAAGACGAAAGAGGGGATGCCTTCCGGGCATCCCCAAGCTTAGGCTCTTGGCTATCCTTGAATATTACCTTGGGGTGCCTTGGGCATCCCCAATATTAGGCTCTTTCCACTCCTTATTCCATAGTCCATGGAATCCTTACCCAAAACTTGAAAACTTCACAACACAAAACTTAACAGAAAACTCGTAAGCTCCGTTAGCGAATGAAAACAAAACACTACTTCAAGGTACTGTAATGAACTCATTCTTTATTTATATTGGTGTCAAACCTACTGTATTACAACTTCTCTATGGTTTATAAACTATTTTACTAGCCATAGATTCATCAAAATAAGCAAACAATACACGAAAAACAGAATCTGTCAAAAACAGAACAGTCTGTAGTAATCTGGATCAAACGTATACTTCTGGAACTCATAAAATTCTCAAATAAATTGCTGGACCTGAGGAATTTATCTATTAATCATATAAAAAAGAATTAACTAAATAGCACTCTCAAAATAAAAATGGCAGCAATTCTCGTGAGCGCTAAAGTTTCTGTTTTTTACAGCATGATCAACAAGACTTTCCCCAAGTCTTCCCAAAGGTTCTACTTGGCACAAACACTAATTAAAAGCATAAAACCACATCTAAAAATAGGCTATATGAATTATTTATTACGAAACAGGAACAAAAAGCAAGGAACAAAAATAAAATCTGGTTGCCTCCCAACAAGCGCTATCGTTTAACGCCCCTAGCTAGGCATGATGATTTCAATGATGCTCACATAAAGGATAAGAATTGTAAGTTAAAGAGAGCATCATGAAGAATATGACAAGCACATTTAAGTCTAACCCACTTCCTATGCATAGGTATTTTGTGAGCAAACAACTTGTGGAAACAATAATCAACTAGCATAGGAAGGCAAAACAAGCATAACTTTGAAACTTTAAGCACATAGAGAGGAAACTTGAAATTATTGCAATTCCTACAAGCATATATTCCACCCTCATAATAATTTTCAGTAGCATCATGAATGAATTCAACAATATAACCATCACCTAAAGCATTCTTTCCATGATCTACAAGCATAGAAAATTTACTACTCTTCACACAAGCAAAATTCTTCTCATGAATAATAGTGGGAGCAAACTCAACAAAATAACTATCATGTGATTGAAAATTAAGATCAAGATGACAAGTTTCATGGTTATCATTATTCTTTAAATTATACGTGTCATCACAATAATCATCATAGATAGGAGGCATGCTTTCATCATAATAAATTTGCTCATCAAAACTTGGGGGACAAAAAGTATCATCTTCATCAAACATAGCTTCCCAAAGCTTGTGGCTTTGCATATCATTAGCATCATAGATATTCAAGGAATTCATACTAACAACATTGCAATCAAGCTCATCATTCAAGTATTTTGTGCCAAACATTTTATAGATTTCTTCTTCTAGCACTTGAGCACAATTATCCTTTCCATCATACTCACGAAAGATATTAAAAAGATGAAGCGTATGAGACAAACTCAATTCCATTTTTTTATAATTTTCTTTTATAAACTAAACCAGTGATAAAACAAGAAACTAAAAGACTCGATTGCAAGATCTAATTATATACCTTCAAGCGCTAACCTCCCCGGCAACGGCGCCAGAAATGAGCTCGATGTCTACTACACAACCTTCTTCTTGTAGACGTTGTTGGGCCTGCAAGTGCACAAGTTTGTAGGAAAGTAGCAAATTTCCCCCAAGTGAATGACCTAAGGTTTATCAATCCGTAGGAGGCGTAGTATGAAGATGGTCTCTCTCAAGCAACCCTGCAACCAAATAACAAAGAGTCTCTTGTGTCCCCAACACACCCAATACAATGGTAAATCGTATAGGTGCACTAGTTCGGTGAAGAGATGGTGAAACAAGTGCAATATGGATAGCAAATAATAGTTTTTGTAATCTGAAATAATAAAAACAGCAAGGTAGCAAGTGATAAAAGTGAGCGTAAACGGTATTGCAATGTGTGGAAATAAGGCCTAGGGTTCATACTTTCGCTAGTGTAAGTTCCCTCAACAATACTAACATAATTGGATCACATAACTATCCCTCAACATGCAACAAAGAGTCACTCCAAAGTCACTAATAGCGGAGAACAAACGAAGAGATTATGGTAGGGTACGAAACCACCTCAAAGTTATTCTTTCCAATCAATCCGTTGGGCTATTCCTATAAGTGTCACAAACAGCCCTAGAGTTCGTACTAGAATAACACCTTAAGATACAAATCAATCAAAACCCTAATGTCACCTAGATACTCCAATGTCACCTCAAGTATCCGTGGGCATGATTATACGATATGCATCACACAATCTCAATTCATCTATTCAACCAACACATAGAACCTCAAAGAGTGCCCCAAAGATCTACCGGAGAATCACGACGAAAACGTGTGCCAAACCCTATGCATAGGTTCATGAACCCGCAAGTTGGCCACCTTAACATACATCAAGTGGCCAGCGGTATCCCATTGTCACCACAGATATCCACGGCAAGACATACATCAAGTGTTCTCAAATCTTTAAAGACTCAATCCGATAAGATAACTCCAAAGGGGAAACTCAATCATTACAAGAGAGTAGAGGGGGGAAGAAACATCATAGGATCCAAATATAATAGCAAAGCTCGCGATACATCAAGATCGTATCATCTCAAGAACACGAGAGAGAGAGAGAGAGATAAAACACATAGCTACTGGTACATACCCTCAGCCCCGAGGGAGAACTACTCCCTCCTCGTCATGGAGAGCACCGGGATGATGAAGATGGCCACCCGTGAGGGTTCCCCCCTCCGGCAGGTTGCCGGAATAGGGTCCCGATTGACTTTTGGTGGCTATAGAGGCTTCTGGCGGCGGAACTCCCGATCTATCTTTCATTCCAGAAGTTTTAGGTCACGTGGGTATATATGGGTGCAGGGAAGACGTCAGAGGAGCCACGGGGGTCCCACGAGACAGGGGGCGCGCCCCCCACCCTCGTGAGCACCTCGTGTCTCCCCTGGCGTGGGGTCCAAGTCCATCAGGTGTGTTTCCTTCCAAAAATAACTTCTCCAGTTGATTTCGTTCTGTTTCGACTCCTTCTGATATTCCTTTTCTTCGAAACACTGAAATAGGCATAAAACAGCAAATCTGGGCTGGGCCTCCGGTTAATAGGTTAGTCCCAAAAGTAATATAAAAGTGGATAGTAAAGCCTAATATTGCCCAAAACAGTAGATAATATAGCATGGAGCAATCAAAAATTATAGATACGTTGGAGACGTATCACTTGCCTTCCACGCCAAGTAGAGTCCCATCCGGACACGAGACGAAGTCTTCAATCTTGTATCTTCATAGTCCAATCAGTCCGGCCAAAGGATATAATCCGGCTGTCCGGAGACCCCCTAATCCAGGACTCCCTCAGCCGCCCTTTTCTTCCTTCCCCCCTCGGGGGAGAATTGCTTTCCTCCTCCTCCTCGTTGTTATCGGCGGGGGAGGAGTGGGTTTTGGCGTCTTCGGATGTTGCGTCCGAAGTGCCTCTATGGCGGAGGCCACTTCTTGTCTCCTGGCCCTTCTTCTTAGCCTTCTTCTCCGGTGCCTGGTAGGGCGCCGGAACCAGCATCTTCGTCAGGAGCGGTGTTGGTGTCAAAACCGGCGGATCTCGGGTAGGGGGTCCCGAACTATGTGTCTAAGGCGGATGGTAACAGGAGGCAGGGGACACGATGTTTTACCCAGGTTCGGGCCCTCTTGATGGAGGTAAAACCCTACGTCCTGCTTGATTTATTCTTGATGATATGAGTATTACAAGAGTTGATCTACCACGAGATGGAGAGGCTAAACCCTAGAAGCTAGCCGATGGTATGATTGTATGTTGTCCTACGGACTAAAACCCTTTGGTTTATATAGACACCGGAAAGGGCTAGGGTTTCACAAAGTCGGCTACAAAGGAGGAGATATACATATCCGTATTGCCTAGCTTGCCTTCCACGCCAAGTAGAGTCCCATCCGGACATGAGACGAAGTCTTCAATCTTGTATCTTCATAGTATAATAGTCCGGCCAAAGGATATAGTCCGGCTGTCCGGAGACCCCCTAATCCAGGACTCCCTCAGTAGCCCCTGAACCAGGCTTCAATGACGATGAGTCCGGCGTGCAGTATTGTCTTTGGCATTGCAAGGTGGGTTCCTCCTCCGCATACACCACAGAAGAATTTGAATACAAGGATAGTGTTCGACCCTGCAAAAATAAGTTCCACATACCGCCGTAGAGAGAATAATATTTCCACAAATCTAATCTGCTGACACGTTTTAGCAACATGACATTATGCCATGGCCCAGTGATTTTTCGAACCGTTTCCTTTAACTAGCCCCGCACATAACGCGAGGCAGTTTTTTGACACGTCTTGTCAAAGCAGAGATCGTGTCCCCCTTATTACGGGATTCTCATCAATACAGGCGTGGGTAACCCAACCGCGCCATCAATTACGGCGCTTGGGGGATAAGCGAGTTTTACTAGGCTAGTGGGGGCGCATAGTTTCGGCCGCCCTTATAAAGGGACAAGGTTTAACCTTTTTCTAGCCACGCCTTCTTCTCCTTGCTCATCCACTCTTGCGCACTCGAGCTCCAACACCCAAGCCCACATCCTTCCCCTCAACCTTCTCCAATCATGTCCGGAGCGGGAGGCAAATGGATGGCTTCCTCCGTTATGGAGGGACACATCAAGAAGTTGCGCGGAGCCAAATACTTGGCCGCGAATATCGCGCATCGACTGCCCACTGCGGGGCAGATCGTTCCTACCCCTGAACCTCACGAGAGGGTAGTTTTCCTCCACCACTTCCTCCGCCGACTGGGGTTTCCCCTCCATCCATTCGTCCGTGGTCTCATGTTCTACTACGGGCTGGACTTCCATGATCTGGCCCCAAACTTCGTCCTCAACATTTCAGCGTTCATTGTCGTGTGTGAGGCTTTCCTCCGCATCCGGCCCCACTTCGGCCTGTGGTTAAAGACCTTCAATATCAAGCCAAAGGTGGTGGGCGGCCAACAAGCAGAATGCGGCGGAGCCATGGTGGGCAAGATGCCCAAGGTTATATGGCTAGAAGGCTCCTTCGTGGAGACAATAAAGCGGTGGCAATCGGCGTGGTTCTACATCACCGAGCCACGCGATGCCAAATGGGTGGCTGCCCCCAAGTTTCGATCCGAAATCCCCACACGGCTCACCTCCTGGAAAGAGAAGGGACTGTCCTGGGGTTCATCGGTAGAGCTGGACGGACTCCAGAGATGTATCTGGAATATGGCCGGCAAGAAGCTCAAGCTTGTCAACATAGTCCAGGTCATGCTCATTCGCCGGATCCTCCCGTGCCAACAACGGGACTTCAAATTGTGGGAGTTCGACCCGGCCCAACACCAGACTCTGAGCGAGCTCTTAGACACGATGCACAAGGACCTCTGGAAGGTGCTGTTCAAGGGCGCCGAGGTCCCTCCCTCCCTCACCGAGGACCGCGGGCTAAGCGCGAAGCACCAAGCGCATTCGGTGAGTTCTATACATCCGGTAGGATATTCATTTCCCCTAGCTTAACCATGTGCGGGGTCTGAGCTCCATGCCTTTGACAGGACTGGGTGGAGATGTCAGGGCAGATTAACTGTCCGTCCCCTCTGCCCGAAGACATCGCGGACACTCTCCTGACAGAGATGCTGACTCCGGCTCCTTACAAGGTGCTAGAGAAGACCAAGAAGGCCAAGCGAACCCGAAAGAGTTCCCGACGCCAGGTGTTATCGTACTCATCGTCTGATAACTCCGCGTAGCTCCCCCTCCAGTCGGGGGAGACAAGAAAAGGAAGGACGCCCAACCGGGGGGGCGAAGGGTCCAAGAAGGGAAGGACTCTCCTTCCGGACTACTCCACCACCGCCGCCGAAGGCCAAGACGAGTGGCTGCTCAGGGCCAAGCCCTGGCGAAGTCGTAAGTATTCGGATGTCAGAGTAACTCATAGCATACCTTTGTCGCACTGCCTCTCCTAACGCCGAATTATGACTATGCAGACCGCCCCGAGCCCGTATCGATGTATCGTCGGACGGCTCCCTGGGCTCGTCGGATATGGATAGCGATCCACTTCTGACCGCCACCTCCCCTTGCCCTATGGACAACACCGAGGTATTGTCTCAAGAGGCACCGGGTCGAGGGGAGACAGTCCCGGAGGCACCTCAAGGCGACCTTCCGGACTCCGGGAGCAGAGGGAGCAAGGCTCCCGAGGGCTCCGAGTTTGGCCCTCAGCCGAACACCACGCTGGAACCCCCAGTGGTTCCGGACTCAGGCAGGCGGCCTCCTTCCAAAAGGGGCACGACACCTGTGCCGGTGACCTCTGTCCATCCAGAGGCACCGGACAATCTGCTGGGAGCGCTTCGCAGCGCTTCCATCGACGAAGAGCACCGCACTATTATGAGTGCGGTGGTCCAGAAGGTTCAGTCCGCCAAGAGCGGACTGACTGAAGCCTATGCCAGCCTTCTAACAGGCTTTGAGGTAAGTTTTTGGAATATGGGGAAAAATATTACCGCATAGACAGTAGCCCCTGGTGCTCTGTTCGGTGTTCGCAAAGAAAAGCCGAACAGAGGATCAAACAATATCACAGGAGTCTAATATAAGTATGTCAATATGCGTATGCAGGCTTCGCTGCTGGCCTCTGCCACACTGACTGCGGCGGTTGCCGCACTGAAACAGGACCGTAAAGGGTCCAAGGACGAGCTCGGCCTTGCCAAGAGGCAGCTCGAGGAGAACAAAGGTAAGTAGTACCTAGTATATGGATATGTATAAAAAGAATGCGATTGCAAAATGACAGGATCATCGTAAATTTGCCCGGGGCCACGACCGAGGTGGCGACCCTGAAGCAAGCGCTATCCGAGGCCGAAAACAAAGCGGCCACGGAGCACATCGAGCGGGAAAGGCATGAGGATCGGGTGGGCGAGGTGCAGCAAGAGCTCCATGCTCTCGTGACGAAGCACGAGGCGTTGGAGCTTGACTTGAAGACGCGAGAGTCTGAGCTTGCCGCGGCCCTCGAGAGCGCAAAGAGTGCCAAGGCCGAAGCCCAAAAGGCCCTCCAGGAGATTGATGCAATGAAGAAGATAGCAGCGGGTAAGGCATTCTATATGCAAAGCAAGCATGTGAAAGTAAATTACCTGTTACTTACCCGAATCCGGAGCTCTCCAGGAGCATTCACAGATTTTCTCCGCGGCGTGTTGGATGCCGCATAGTTTTACCAGGCCGAGGAGAGAAGCTCAACGGAGAAGTTGTTCTAGTCTCAGTATAATGGGACCAAACACCCGATGCCTCTAAGCGACCAGCTGAAGCAACTGGTCGAGCTGCACAAGGCGGCCGAACAGGCCATGAAGGGCTTTATAGTACGGATGTGGCCTGGCGACGCCCTTCCCAGCAGCTACTTCAGCCTGGTGAGGCGGCTTGTGGATGCCTGCCCACGGCTGGAAGTCATCAAGCGGTCTGTCTGCATCGAAGGTGCACGCTGGGCTTTCGCCCGTGTGAAGGTGCAATGGGCCAAGATGGACGCCGTGAAGCTGATTAAGGAAGGGCCGCCGGAGGGCAAGGAGCATCGCCACCCCAAGATGTACTATGAGGGTGTCCTGAAGGGTGCTCGTCTCGTAGCGGACGAGTGTACGAAAGATCAAGTAGGACGTGGTGCATTACCTCCAGCGGGCCTGAACCTGGGTAAACCCTCGTGTCCCATGTCTCCTATTACCACCGATCCTTAGACGCACGGTTCGGCCCCCCTACCCGAAATCTGCCGGTTTTGACGCCGACACCCGACGTTTTCGGAAACCAAAGATCACCGCTGAACTCCAATCACACCGAATTTTCTGATCTGACCAATCTTATCGATCACCATGAGTCAGATTCAGATTTACGTTTCACTGTTGACCTCGATGGAGAATACTGACCGGTAGGGGTAGGTTGTTGTTGGGGAACGCAGTAATTTCAAAATTTTCTTACGCACACGCAAGATCTATCATAGTGATGTATAGCAACGAAAGGGGAAAAGTGTTGTCCACGTACCCTCGTAGACCGTAAGCAGTAGCGTTATGACAACGCGGTTGATGTAGTCAAACGTCTTCACGATCCGACCGATCCTAGCACCGAAGGTACGGCACCTCCGCGATCTGCACACGTTCAGCTCGGTGACATCCTGCGAACTCTAGATCCAGCTGAGTGTCAAGGGAGAGTTTCTTCAGCACGACGGTGTGATTACGGTGATGATGAAGCTACCGGAACAGGGCTACGCCTAAGCACTGCAACGATATGACTGAGGTGGATTATGGTGGAGGGGGCACCGCACACCGCTAAACAATGTCAACTTGTGTGTTCTGGGTGCCCCCTGCCCCCGTATATAAAGGAGCAAGGGGGAGGCCGGCCGGCCCTAGGGTGCGCCAAGGAGGGCAAGAATCCTCCTCCTAGTAGGAGTATGATTCCTCCTTTCCTAGTACTACTAGGAGGGGGGGAAGGAGTGGGAGAGAGGAAGGAAAGGCGGGCGCCACCCCCCTCCTAGTCCAATTCGGACCCAAGGGGGAGGGGGCGCGCGGCCTGCCCTCGCAGCCCCTCTCTCTCCACTAAGGCCCATCTAGGCCCACTAGTTCCCCAGAGGGGTTCCGGTGACCCTCCGGCACTCCGGTTTTCTCTGAAATCACCCAGAACACTTCCGGTGCCCAAATATAGCCGTCCAATATATTAGTCTTTATGTCTCAACCATTTCGAGACTCCTCATCATGTCCGTGATCACATTCGGGAGTCCGAACAACCTTTGGTGCATCAAAACACATAAACTCATAATACTGATCATCACCGAACGTTAAGCATGCGAACCCAATGGGTTCGAGAACTATGTAGACATGACTGAGACTCATCTCTGGTCAATAACCAATAGCGAAACCTGGATGCTCATATTGGTTCCTACATATTCTACGAAGATCTTTATCGGTCAAACCGCATAACAACATACGTTGTTCCCTTTGTCATCAATATGTTACTTGCCCAAGATTCGATTGTCGGTATCTCAATACCTAGTTCAATCTCATTACCGGCAAGTCTCTTTACTCGTTACGTAATGCAACATCCCGTAACTAACTCATTAGTCACATTTCCTGCAAGGCTTATAGTGATGTGCATTACCGAGAGGGCCTAGAGATACCTCTCCGACAATCGGAGTGACAAATCCTAATCTCGATCTATGCCAACTCAACAAACACCAGTGGAGACACCTGTAGAGCATCTTTATAATCACCCAGTTACGTTGTGATGTTTGATAGCACACTAAGTGTTCCTCCAGTATTCGGGAGTTGCATAATCTCATAGTCATAGGAACATGTATAAGTCATGAAGAAAGTCGTAGCAGTAAACTAAACGATCATAGTGCTAAGCTAACAGATCCTGTTCATCAAATGACAACACATGTCCATGGCTAGGAAACTTAACAATCTTTGATTAACGAGCAGTCAAGTAGAGGCATACTAGGGACACTCTGTTTGTCTATGTATTCACACATGTACTAAGTTTTTGGTTAATACAATTCTAGCATGAATAATAAACATTTATCATGATATAAGTAAATATAAATAACAACTTTATTATTGCCTCTAGGGCATATTTCCTTCAATCTCCCACTTGCAATAGAGTCAATAATCTAGTTCACATCGTCATGTGATTTCACACCAATAGTTCACATCTTTATGTGATTAGTTCACATCTTCATGTGACTAATACCCAAAGGGTTTACTAGAGTCAATAATCTAGTTCACATCACTATGTGATTAACACCCAAAGAGTGATGATGTTTTGCTTGTGAGAGAAGTTTAGTCTACGGGTCTGCAACATTCAGATCCGTATCTATTTCGCAAATTTCTATGTCTATAATACTCTGGACGGAGCTACTCTAGCTAATTGCTCCCACTTTCAATATGTATCTAGATCGAGATTTAGAGTCGTCTAGATCGGTGTAAAAATCTTGCATCGACGTAACTCTTTATGACGAACTATTTTATCACCTCCATAACCGAGAAATATTTCCTTAGTCCTCTAAGGATAATTTCGACCGTTGTCCAGCGATCTACTCCTAGATCACTATTCAACTCCCTTGCCAAAGTCATGCTAAGGTATACAATAGGTCTGCTACACACAATAGCATACTTTATAGAACGTATGACTGACGCATAGGGAATGACTTTTCATTCTCTTTCTATTTTCTCTCGTGGTCAGGTTTTGAGTCTTTACTCAACTTCACACCTTGCAACACAGGCAAGAACTCCTTCTTTGACTGTTCCATTTTGAACTACTTCAAAATCTTGTCAAGGCATGTACTCATTGAAAAATCTTATCAAGTGTCTTGATCTATCTCTATAGATCTTGATGCTCAATGTGAAGCAGCTTCACCAAGGTCTTTCTTTGAAAAACTCCTTTCAGACACTCCTTTATGCTTTCTAGAAAAATTCTACATCATTTCCGATCAACAATACGTCACTCACATATACTTATCAGAAAGGCTATAGTGCTCCCACTCACTTTCTTGTAAATACAGGCTTCACCGCAAGTCTGTATAAAACTACATGCTTTGATCACACTATCAAAACGCATATTCCAACTCCGAGAGGCTTGCACCAGTCCATAAATGGATCGCTGCAGCTTGCACATTTTTTAGTACCTTTAGGATTAACAAAACCTTCTGGTTGCATCATATACAACTCTTCTTTAATAAATCCATTAAGGAACACAGTTTTGACATCCATTTGCCAGATTTCATAAAATGCGGCAAGTGCTAACATGATTCAGACAGACTTTTAAGCATCGATACGAGTGAGAAAATCTCATCGTAGTCAACACTTTGAACTTGTCGAAAACCTTTTTGCGACAATTTGAGCTTTTGTAGATAGTAACACTACTATCAGCGTCCGTCTTCCTCTTGAAGATCCTTTTATTCTCAATGGCTCACCGATCATCGGGCAAGTCAATCAAAGTCCATACTTTGTTCTTTATACATGGATCCCATATCATATTTCATGGCCTTAAGCCATGTCGCGGAATCTGGGCTCATCATCGCTTCCTCATAGTTCGTAGGTTTCTCATGGTCTAGTAACATGACTTCCAGAAAGGATTACCGTACCACTCTGGTGTGGACCATACTATGGTTGACCTACGAGGTTTGGTAGTAACTTGATCTAAATTTCCATGATCATTATCATTAGCTTCCTCACTAATTGGCGTAGGAATCACTAGAACTGATTTCTGTGATGAACTACTTTCCAATTCGGGAGAAGGTACAATTACCTCATCAAGTTCTCCTTTCCTCCCACTCACTTCTTTCGAGAGAAACTCCTTCTCTAGAAAGGATCTACTCTTAGCAACAAAGATCTTGCCTTTCGGATCTGTGATAGAAGGTGTACCCAACCGTTTCTTTTGGGTATCCTATGAAGACGAACTTCTCCGATTTGGGTTTGAGCTTATCACGCTGAAACCTTTTCACATAAGCATCACAACCCCAAACTTTAAGAAACGACAACTTGGGTTTCTTGCCAAACCATAGTTCATACGGTGTCTTCTCAACGGATTTAGATGGTGCCCTTTTTAACGTGAATGCAGCTGTCTCTAATGCATAACCCCAAAACGATAGTGGTAAATCGGTAAGAGACATCATAGATCGTACCATATCTAATAAAGTATGGTTACGACATTCGAACACACCATTATGTTGTGGTGTTCCAGGTGGCGTGAGTTGCGAAACTATTCCACATTGTTTCAAATGAAGACCAAACTCGTAACTCAAATATTTCGTTACCGCGATCAGATTGTAGAAACTTTATTTTCTTGTTACGATGATTTTCCACTTCACTCTGAAATTCTTTGAACTTTTGAAATGTTTCAGACTTATGTTTCATCAAGTAGATATACCCATATCTGCTCAAATCATTTGTGAAGGTCAGAAAATAACAATACCCGCCGCGAGCGTCAACACTCATCAGATCACATACATCACCGTGTATTGTTTCCAATAAGTCAGTTCCTCGCTCCATTGTTCCGGAGAATGGATTCTTGGTCATCTTGCCCATGAGGCATGGTTCGCAAGTATCAAGTGATTCCAACAGTCCATCAGCATGGAGTATCTTCATGCGCTTTACACCAATATGACCTAAACGGCAGTGCTACAAATAAGTTGCACTATCGTTATTAACTTTGCATCTTTTGGCTTCAATATTATGAATATGTGTATCGCTACGATCGAGATTCAATAAACCATTTATTTTAAGTGTATGACCATAGAAGGTTTTATTCATGTAAACAGAACAACAATTATTCTTTGACTTAAATGAATAACTGTATTGCAATAAACATGATCCAATCATATTATGCTCAACGCAAACACCAAATAATATTTATTTAGGTTCAACACTAATCCCGAAGGTAGAGGGAGTATGCGATGGTGATCTTATCAACCTTGGAATCTCTTCCAACACACATCGTCACTTTGCCCTCAAATAGTCTCTGTTCATTTTGTAACTCCTGTTTCGAGTTACTTAGCAACTGAATCAGTATCAAATACATAAGGGTTGCAATGAACACTAGTAAAGTACACATCAATAATCTATATATCAAATATACCTTTGTTCACTTTGCCATCCTTCTCATCCACCAAGTATTTGGGGTAGTTCCGCTTCCAGTGATCATTTCCTTTGTAGTAGAAGCACTTAGTTTCAGGCTTGGGTCTAGCTTTGGGCTTCTTCATGGGAGTGGCAACTTGCTTGCCATTCTTCTTGAAGTTCCCTTTCTTTCCCTTGTCCCTTTACTAGAAACTAGTGGTCTTGTCAACCATCAACACTTGATGCTTTTCTTGATTTCTACCTTCGCCGATTTTAGCTTCGTGAAGAGCTCGGGAATCGCTTTCATCATCCCTTACATATTATAGTTCATCACGAAGTTCCAGTAACTTAGCGATAGTGTCGGATCACGGGTTCCGGCAGACCCTTAAGGTTCGAACACTGGGGTGCGCGCGGAGATCACGCCTTCTACCTCCCCATCTCACAAAGATCTAAACTACTAAAAGAACTGCACAAGAGACACAGGGTTTATACTGGTTCGGGCCACCGTTGTGGTGTAATACCCTACTCCAGTGTGTGGTTGGTGGATTGCCTCCTGGGGCTGGTGATGGTGAACAATACAAGGAAGAACAGCCTCGCGAGGGTCTGTTCTTGGCTGGGGCGATAAACTGCTAGGAGGAGTTCAGTCACCCTTCTCTCTCTCACTCACTCTCTCTGCTTTTCTCTCACTTGTCGACCGTCCGAACGAAAAAAACCCTTTGCTATGCGGGTGGCTGGTCCTATTTATAGGCAAAGGCCCTGGGCCTCTTCCCAAATATTGAGCGGGAAGGGCGCCAACAATTGGCCAATTCGAAGGGGAACATCTAGTACACTTATCCTAACTAAAGTTGGTCTTCACCTGCCAAAGGCTCGGTGGTGACGCCGTGCTGGGCTCCATGGTGACCTCCGTCTCATAGTCCGCCTGGTCTTGGTCTCGTTGCACCGAAATGGCAACCTTTGCCTGATGCCTTGGTACTCCGCGGCTGCGCTTGCCCCCTTTGCACCAAAGAGGAAAGAAGGACGCTGCGCGCGCTGGCGCCCGCGTGGCACCCTCGATTGTCATGGCTTGCGTCATGGGCACCTCGCGAGGTGCCCCGCCTTGATCTCTCCGCCTCCTCGCGAGCCAGCCTGATGAGGCTGCGCCTGAGGATGCGCCATGTCGTCCGCCCCGCGAGGCTTGGCCCCTCGCGAGGGTCTTGAGTCTTGTGTTGATGAAGATGGGCCATGCTGGGCCTCCTTTGAGCCACGCCGCAGGCCGCAGGCAGGCAAGTCTGGGGACCCCCGTTCCCAGAACACCGACAGTAGCCCCCGGGCCCAAGGCGCGCCCGGTCTTGGCCGTGCCGAGAGGCGAAAGGGCAGGGGCGAAGCGCCGCGGGCCCTAACAGCCTGCGGCCTTGGGCGCCGCGTGGCGGTTGATTGGACGTGGGCGGTACTGTTCGCCCATGCTCCCTTATTTTGCGCCCTGCTAGGTTGCCCCGTAGTTGTACACAGCCACCCCTCTTCCTGTTGCTCGAACGTCCCTTGTTCTTCCTCCCTTCGAACTTCGACTCTTGCCTCCAATCCCATCTCACACTTCCCCTCTCTTGTCCGCCGCCATGGCTCCAACGAGGAAAGAGAAAGGGAAGAAGCCCGCGTCTCCATCTCGCCCGCCGCTGTCGGTGGCCCCGGCCGTCGGCCGCTCAATCATACTCAATCTGGAGTGCCTGGATAAGCTCAGTCCGGCTCTGGCCACCGTCTTCAACGAGTGCGGGAGGACGACGGCCTGGCCTACGTCTCACATCCCCACTGACAGGATAATCACCGAGGTTCATTACCTTGCCGATGCCTTGTGGGCGGGTCTGGTTCCCCCTTTCTCTGATTTCTTCAACGCCGTCCTCTCCCATTACCAGATCCACATGATGCATCTGGGTCCTGAATCCATTGCCCTTCTCTCGGTCTTTGCTTTTGCCTTTGAGGCGCTGATGGGCATCCCTCCTTTTGTTGCCTTGCTGCGCCATTTCTTCTCTTTGCGTCTTGCCGACCCCACTCAATGCTCGGCGTGCGTGAGCTTCGTCGCCGCGCCTGAGACCGCGGCCTCGGGTATTGACTTCAAGCTCCCTCCGCCTTCAGCTGGGTTTCGCGAGCGGTGGTTGTATGTCGACGTCGGGGTGCCCAGCCCCCGGCTGGCGAAGCCAACTTTGCCTGTCGTACCTAATTCAGGATGGGGCCAGGAGACACTTAAGAGCCCCCGGCTCGCCTTCATCTGGCGCCGCTTCATGTTCTTGAGATCGCTCAACGTGACAGCGCCCAAGGTGGTGAAGGAGTTCCTGCTGCGCCGCATTGCCCCTCTCCAGCGCCATTCTCGTCGAATGTGGGTCTTCAGCGGGCATGGTGATCACATGAGGCTTCAGGAAGAAGACTTGACGCCCGCGGCACTAAGGACGGTGCTCTTGGTCCTGACTGGCGACCCCAACCCCGGCAGTATCCAGCGGGGAGGAGCTCTGCTGTACCTCTGCCAGAACATGGATGACTTCGTGAGGCAGATGCCCTCCTTTGACGAGTGGGGGCTGCGTCCTGTCGGCCTCCAAGGGCTTCGCGGGAACCCCGTGGCAGTGACTGCCCTTTCGATTGGTCCAGGTGAATCCTCCTCGAGTGGTGGAGCAGGGAGGCCGGAGACAGCGGGGGTCGAGAGAGCTACCGACGAGGTGGACGCACCTGGTGGTGCTCTTGATGGGGCAGCTCCTGAGGCCTGCGCTGCCGAGGCTGTGGGTGAGGTGCGGCTGCTCCCGACGCTCAGGGCCGAGGCTCCTGAGCCCCGGCCGCGCCTTCTGGCGAGGCAACTGACTGTGCGCGTCAGGCATGCGTCCTCAACGCAGGTCGCCTTGGTGCTTTGTCCTCCTTGCAGGTTGATTCCTGCGCACCTCTCCTGGGCCGCTTCCGTGTGGACTTTGAGGCCTTCCGGAGAAAAAGGGAGGCCCTGGGTGATGACCTCCCTTGCCGCTTGCTGAAGCGCCGGAAGTACTTTGCTACCGACGAGTAAGTCTTCTCCTCTCTGGCTCCTGATCCTCTTGTTGCTTTCACTGATCCTTGCTCCGCAGGCCTCTTCCGGCCGAGCTTGCGGAAGTAGCAGAGGTCCTGCCTCCCTTGACTTCACCCCCTCTACCGTCGTTAAATGCTCTGAGCAGCTCTGCCCTGGTGGTGAGGGCGTCTGAAGGGGTGGACCATCCCGAGGTGCACCGCGGCCCTTCATTCCCCGTGATTTTCCTTCGCGGGCCCTCTCAGGGAATAGCCAGTCTGTCATGGGCTTCTCGTCTGATCGGGGACTGCGACTGGTTGGGGCGCCTCCTGCGCCCTTCATCTGGAGACGGGCTGGCCCTAGGCCGGGCTTCTGGTGCGGCGCGCCCAGCCGTCGCGAGGGCGCCAAGCCCCAGCCCCCTGCCCGGAGGAGGAACGATGATTCACGGCCCCCGGCGCTTGCTTGGGGCGGATGATGGTGTGGAAGACGTGCTTGAGCGCGCCCGGGAGCGCCGCGCTCGCCGCCAAGGGTTCCTTCGAAGAGCGACCGACGCGGTGAACTTGCTTGGGGAGGAGCTTGCTGACGAAGACGCGCGCCTGGAGGCCGAGGGCCTACGCCTGGCTGCAGGGAGGCGTGAACTGGAGGCCGCCATCGCCCTCGCGCGTTGTCAGCGTGATCTTGACGATGAAGAGGTGAAGGCGTCGCTGGAGGCCTCTCGAGTGGCCCGATCCCAGGCCACCGAGGAGGCCCGGAGAGCTGACCGATGGCGAGAGGCGGCGGAGGAGTGGGCTCGCGAGCTCCTGGCCCGGTGCCACTCACTGGAGGAGCAAGTGGGGCTGGGCGAGTTGGCCCTTGCGTCGATGCGGGTGGCTTCTGGCGACCCGGTTGAGCTTCGGAAGCGCGAGGAAGCGTTGGTGCTGGAAGCCGCCGAACGCACCCGTGAGTGCGAGCGGCTGGAGACGAGGGAGCGCCTAGTGACGCAGGCGGAAGACGATGTCGCTGTGCGGGAAGCGCGTGTCCTGGAGGAGGTTTGTCGTCGGGTGGCGACGGTGCGCCAAGGCCTCGAGCGTGAGTTCGAGGGGAGGCTGGGGATGATCCGGGTCGAAGCCGAGGGCAGAACCGCAGCCCTGAGGGCCCAACAGGATGAGGCGACGCGGTGGGTCGACGCCTCCCGGGCCGCCCTTGAGGCAGCGCAAAAGGAGTTGGCCGCCTCCCAGGCTGAGGTGCTCCGTCTTCGTCAGCGGGTGGAGGAGGCTGAAGGTGTCGCGCGCCAGAATGCGGACGAGATATCTCAGCGGCAGGTCTTGGAACATGTGCATGGTCCCATGCTTGCCACGCTTCGGGAGAGAGCTAGCGCGGCCTTGGGCAACATCTGTGAGGCGGCTGTTGGCGAGCCGCACACAGCCAACTATGCTGGCAACCTCCAGTTCTTCACTGCCGTGGTGACGCAGCTGGAGGCGCGTTCGACAAGGGCCGATAGGTTGGTGGAAGAGAGGAGCCGCGCGCTGCTCGGGCGCGCCTTCTCCCGTGTCTTCAGCCATCTCCTAATCATGGATCCCCGCTTCGATTTTGACGTTGTCATCGCCCCAGTCCCCCAGGCCGTCCGAGGTGACCTGGCGCACTGGGTGGAAGACAACATGGACGCCCTTGTCAGGGCCTTCACTTCGGACGACGACGACGTGATCATGGGTGCTGACGAGGGCGCCGCGGCGAGCGGCCTCGACACCGTTGGCGGCGACGCAGACGACGATGGCGGGTTCGGCGACCCCAGCGAAGGCTCGGGAGGTGCTTCCGGGGACGCATTGGGGGATTGGTCCGACTGAGTGTGTATCGCTCCTGTCTTTTTCACCCTGCATGAATAGAACTTAGGTTTTTGTCCTGATGGCTTGTGAGAGCATTTTGGGAGGGGAAGCCCCTCATGTAAAACCCGTGTTCAGCATATTAATAGTTGTCATATTGCATGAGCGCCCGCGCCTAGTGGCTGGCTTGTTTACCTTTGTTTCGCGCAAGCCCCGAAGCAGTCTGTGGGAGGGCGTGACGCCCTTGGTGTTCTTTAGTTGAATCCGTTGGATACGAGAGTGTCGCTGGCGGGGAGTTTCACAAGCATTGGCCTTCTTCACAGGCTCTGGGCCTTTTCCTGGACGTGTGAGCTTCACAGGCACTCGCCTTGCTTCACAGGCTCTGGGCCTTTTCCTGAGCGCGATGACTTCACAGGCACTCGCCTTCTTCACAGGCTCTGGGCCTTTTCCTTGGCGCGATAGCTTCACAGGCACTCGCCTTGTTTCACAGGCTCTGGGCCTTTTCCTTAGCGCGATAGCTTCACAGGCATTCGCCTTCTTCACAGGCTCTGGGCCTTTTCCTTAGCGCGATAGCTTCACAGGCACTCGCCTTGCTTCACAGGCTCTGGGCCTTTTCCTTAGCGCGATAGCTTCACAGGCACTCGCCTTGCTTCACAGGCTCTGGGCCTTTTCCTTAAGCGCGATAGCTTCACAGGCATTCGCCTTCTTCACAGGCTCTGGCTCTTTTCCTTAGCGCGATAGCTTCACAGGCACTCGCCTTGCTTCATAGGCTCTGGGCCTTTTCCTTAAGCGTGATAGCTTCACAGGCTCTGGGCCTTTTCCTTAAGCGCGATAGCTTCACAGGCACTCGCCATGCTTCACAGGCTCTGGGCCTTTTTATGAGAAGACAACCTCCGCAAGCACCAGAAGGTCATCTCGCGAGGGAGCGACGGTGGCAGTCTGGGCCGTGCTCGAGCTAGGCCCGGCCTGACTCGCGAGGGGAGGCAGCTGTGGTGAGGCGGTGACCAGAACGCGAGAAATGGTTCGAATGAGACCAAGGATCCCTTCCTAGAACACACGCAAAGCTCAAATTCGAATTCAACTTAAATCCAGCGGGGGAAAAGTTACAACCAAAGGAAAAGGCAATGAAAGCAGACAAAAAGGCCGCGTCCAGCACCTAATCTAGTCTTGGACGTCTTCTCACCAGCGCGGAGCTAAGTGCTGTCCACTGGGCGTGGGAGGGAGCCCCAGGGCCTGAAGCCGGCACCCCTGAGACTCCGGGGCATGTACAGCCCCACTCATTATTACGTGAGAGTGTCATGGGGCGGCGAGCTTCACAGGCACTGGGCCTTCTTCACAGGTACTGGCCTTGCTTCATCTCGCCAGACGAGGGCCCCGCCTTGCGCCACACTCTAGTGCCATCAGCAACGACCGGAACCCAGGACGCCGCCCGATGGGGTAGAGCGGTCGCCAGCGGTTCCCCCGACGACCATGGGTCCTCTGCCAGGGGCAGGCCCTGAGGCACCTCCCCAGCAGAGGGCCTACCTCCTGAGAACGCCTTGCTCCGAACGCCGCGGTGGTGATGTTGGATCCCGGCCCCTCTCCTGCAGCCCCCTGCGCCCTCCTCCCGAGGGGTAGGAGACTGTGGGAACGGGGCAGCTGCTTGCCGCGGCGACCTGCACCTCCTGTGATCCATGGTTAGCGTATACCTGCCCCTGAAGAGTTAGCAGCGCCCAATAATCGTTGCCTCCAGCGTGGCCAGCGGGTTCGTCCCTGGGCTCCTGGAAGGGCTCAGCTTCCACTGCCTCGTCCTCCCAACTTGGGCCGAGGAGCGAGCCTTGTCCGCTCTCGTGAGGGTGTCCTTGGTCCATCATGAGGGGCACGTATTCCTCCGTCGCCGTCATCCCGAGTGCCACGCGGTGATGCCCCGCATGCCATGCGGTCCCACCTGCCATGCCTACTGCGGGGTGGCAGCGCGGTCGCCCTCCGGGGCCGCGGGTCGCGTCGAGTCCTTCTTCTTTGCGGGCCAGGGGCGGGGGCAGCGCCGCCGCCGGTCCGGTGCTGATAGCTTCGCTGGCGTCGGAGTAGCCTTGGAGTCCGCGAGCGCGTGCGGAGTCCCCGCGCGGGTCGCCCTGGGCTTGAGATGGGAGCTGGGTGGAGAAGGGGTGAGCCCCCGAGGCGGCGAAGCCCAGGAGCTCCGCCACTCGCTCCAGCAGCATGTCGTGGCCGCCCTCCAGCAGTCTGCACCGCAGCAGCTCTCGGGCCACCGTGAGCGCGGACCTTGAATTCGCCTGCTCCTGGCGGGTGTACGGTGTCGTGGTTGCGGCGTGATTGGAGGCCCTTGCCGCCGACCGCGCTTGCCGCGGTGTGAGGGTTGCGGAGGCCTGTACGCGTCGCCCGCGGCCCGCAGCACCCTGCGGACCACGAGCTGCCTGGGGCACGGGGTCGCCTGAGGCGGGTGGCTCCGCGCAAGTGGGCCACGCCGCCCATGGACCTTGGTTGCCCGCCTGGTCACCGGACATGGTGACGACGATGCGACGGGAGGCGGATCGGTAGGAAGGCAAAATCCGGCGCACCCCTACCTGGCGCGCCAAATGTTGGATCACGGGTTCCGGCAGACCCTTAAGGTTCGAACACTGGGGTGCGCGCGGAGATCATGCCTTCTACCTCTCAGTCTCACAAAGATCTAAACTACTAAAAGAACTGCACAAGAGACATAGGGTTTATACTGGTTCGGGCCACCGTTGTGGTGTAATACCCTACTCCAGTGTGTGGTTGGTGGATTGCCTCCTGGGGCTAGTGATGGTGAACAATACAAGGAAGAACAGCCTCGCGAGGGTCTGTTCTTGGATGGGGCGATGAACTGCTAGGAGGAGTTCAGTCACCCTTCTCTCTCTCTCTCACTCACTCTCTCTCTGCTTTTCTCTCACTTGTCGACCGTCCGAACGAAAAACCCCCTTTGCTATGCGGGTGGCTGGTCCTATTTATAGGCAAAGGCCCTGGGCCTCTTCCCAAATATTGAGCGGGAAGGGCGCCAACAATTGGCCAATTCGAAGGGGAACATCTAGTACACTTATCCTGACTAAAGTTGGTCTTTGCCTGCCAAAAGCTCGGTGGTGACGTCGTGCTGGGCTCCATGGTGACCTCCGTCTCGTAGTCCGCCTGTTCTTGGTCTCGTTGCACCGAAATGGCAACCTTTGCCTGATGCCTCGGTACTCCGCGGCTGCGCTTGCCCCCTTTGCACCAAAGAGGAAAGAAGGACGCTGCGCGCGCTGGCGCCCGCCTGGCACCCTCGATCGTCATGGCTTGCGTCATGGGCACCTCGCGAGGTGCCCCGCCTTGATCTCTCCGCCTCCTCGCGAGCTAACCTGATGAGGCTGCACCTGAGGATGCGTCGTGTTGTCCGCCCCGCGAGGCTTGGCCCCTCGCGAGGGTCTTGAGCCTTGCATTGATGAAGATGGGCCATGCTGGGCCTCCTTTGAGCCACGCCGTAGGCCGCAGGCAGGCAAGTCTGGGGACCCCCGTTCCCAGAACGCCGACAGATAGTGACTAGAGAACTCTGTCAATCACTATCTTATCTGGAAGATTAACTCACACTTGATTCAAGCGATTGTAGATATGCAAATACTATCAGGACTAAGTTCATGATAAATTTAAGTTCAATTAATCATATTACTTAAGAACTCTCACTTAGATACACATCCCTCTAATCATCTAAGTGATCACGTGATCCATATCAACTAAACCATGTCCGATCATCATGTGAGATGGAGTAGCTTTCAATGGTGAACATCACTATGTTGATCATATCTACTATATGATTCACGCTCGACCTTTCGGTCTCAGTGTTCCGAGGCCATATCTGCATATGCTAGGCTCGTCAAGTCTAACCCGAGTATTCTGCATGTGCAAAACTGGCTTGCACCCATTATATGTGAACGTAGAGCTTATCACACCCGATCATCATGTGGTGTCTCGGCACGACGAACTGTAGCAATAGTGCATACTCAGGGAGAACACTTATACCTTGAAATTTAGTGAGGGATCATTTTGTAATGCTATCGCTGAACTAAGAAAAAAAAGATGCATAAAGGATAAACATCACATGCAATCAATATAAGTGATATGATATGGCCATCATCATCTTGTGCCTTTGATTTCCATCTCCAAAGCACCGTCATCATCACCATCGTCACCGGCTTGACACCTTGATCTCCATCGAAGCATCGTTGTCGTGTCGCCAACTATTGCTTCTACGACTATCGCTACCGCTTAGTGATAAAGTAAAGCAATTACATGGTGATTGCATTTCATACAATAAAGCGACAACCATATGGCTCCTGCCAGTTGCCGATAACTCTGTTACAAAACATGATCATCTCATACAATAAAATTTAGCATCATGTCTTGACCATATCACATCACAACATGCCCTGCAAAAACAAGTTAGATGTCCTCTACTTTGTTGTTGCAAGTTTTACGTGGCTGCTACGGGCTGAGCAAGGACCGTTCTTACCTACGCATCAAAAACCACAACGCGTTATAGTGATTGCTTTTTGATCTTCAGAAAGAACTCTGTTCATTGAATCCGATTCAACTAAAGTTGGAGAAACAGACACCCACTAGCCACCTGTGTGCGAAGCACATCGGTAGAACCAGTCTCGCGTAAGCGTACGCGTAATGTCTATCTGAGTCGCTTCATCCAACAATACCGCTGAATCAAGAATCAACTAGTGACGGCAAGCAATATGTATATACCCACGCCCACAACTCCTTTGTGTTCTACTCATGGATATAACATCTACGCATAGACCTGGCTCGAATGCCACTATTTGGGAATGCAGTAATTTCAAACTTTTCCTACGCACACGCAAGATCAATCATGGTGATGCATAGCAACGAGAGGGGAAGAGTGTTGTCCACGTACCCTCGTAGACCGTAAGCGGAAGAGTTATTACAACGCGGTTGATGTAGTCGAATGTCTTCACGATCTGATCGATCCTAGCACCGAAGGTACGGCACCTCCGCGATCTGCACACATTCAGCTTGGTGACGTCTCGCGAACTCTAGATCCAGCTGAGTTTTGAGAGAGAGTTTCGTCAGCACGACGGTGTTATGATGGTGATGCTGAAGCTACTGGAACAGGGCTTCGCCTAAGCACCGTAACGATATAACCGAGGTGGATTATGGTGGAGGGGGGCACCGCACACTGGTCAACAATGTCAACTTGTGTGTTCTAGGGTGCCCCCTACCCCGTAGATAAAGGAGCAAGGGGGAGGCCGGCTGGCCCTAGGTCGCGCCAAGGAGGGGAGGAATCCTCTTCCTAGTAGGAGTAGGATTCCTCCTTTCCTAGTACTACTAGGAAGGGGGAGGAAGGAGTGGGAGAGAGGAAGGAAATGAAGGAAATATGCCCTAGAGGCAATAATAAAGTTGTTATTTATATTTCCTTATATGATGATATATATTTATTATTCATGCTAGAATTGTATTAACCGGAAACTTAGTACATGTGTGAATACATAGACAAACAGAGTGTCCCTAGTATGTCTCTACTTGACTAGCTCGTTAATCAAAAATGGTTAAGTTTCCTAGCCATGGACATGTGTTGTCATTTGATGGACAGGATCACATCATTAGAGAATGATGTGATGGACAAGACCCATCCGTTAGCTTAGCATAATGAACGTTCAGTTTTATTGCTACTACTTTCTTCATGACTTATACATGTTCCTCTGACTATGAGATTATGCAACTCCCGAATACCAGAGGAACACCTTGTGAGCTATAAAATGTTACAAAGTAACTGGGTGATTATAAAGATGCTCTACAAGTGTCTCCAATGGTGTTTGTTGAGTTGACATAGATCGAGATTAGGATTTGTCACTCTGTCTATCGGAGAGGTATCTCTAGGCCCTCTCGGTAATGCACATCACTATAAGCCTTGCAAGCAATGTGACTAATGAGTTAGTTGCAGGATGATGCATTACAGAACGAGTAAAGAGACTTGTCGGTAACGAGATTGAACTACGTATTGAGATACCGACGATCGAATCTCGGGCAAGTAACATACCGATGACAAAGGGAACAACGTATGTTGTTATGCGGTTTCACCAATAAAGATCTTCGTAGAAAATGTAGGGACCAATATGAGCATCCAGGTTCTGCTATTGGTTATTGATCGGAGATGAGTCTCGGTCATGTCTACATAGTTCTCGAACCCGTAGGGTCCGCACGCTTAACGTTCTGTGAAGATTTGTATTATGAGTTATGTGATTTGATGACCTAAGTTTGTTTGGAGTCCCGGATGAGATCGGGGACATGACGAGGAGTCTCGAAATTGTCGAGACGTAAAGATTGATATATTAGAAGGCTATATTCGGATATCAGAAAGGTTCCGAGTGATTTGGGTACCTTTCGGAGTACCGGAGTGTGACGGGAATTCATATTGGGCCTTAATGGGCCATACGGGAAAGGAGGGAAAGGCCTCAAGGGTGGCCGCGCCCCTTCCCCATGGACTGGTCCGAATTGGACTAGGGAAAGGGGGCGCCCCCTTCGTTCCTTCTCATTCTCCCTTCCCTTTTTCCTATTCCATGTGGGAGGTGGAATCCTACTAGGACTAGGGAGTCCTAGTAGGACTCTACACTTTGGGCGCGCCCTATGAGGGTCGGCCTCCTCCTTTCTCCATCCTTTATATACATGGCCAGGGGCCACCCCATAGACACACAAGTTGATCATTAATATCTTAGCCATGTGCGGTGCCCCCTCCACCATAATCCACCTCGATCATATCATCGTAGTGCTTAGGCGAAGCCCTGCGTCGATAGCTTCATCATCACCGTCATCACGGCGTCGTGCTGACGAAGCTCTCCCTCGACACTCAGCGGGATCAAGAGTTCATGGGACGTCATCGAGCCGAACGTGTGCAGATCGTGGAGGTGCCGTACTTTCAGTACTAGGATCGGTCAGATCGTGAAGACGTACGACTACATCAACCGCGTTGTCATAATGCTTCCGCTTACGGTCTACGAGGGTACGTGGACAACACTCTTCCTCTCTCATAGCTATGCATCACCATGATAGATCTTGCGTGTGCGTTGGAATTTTTTTTAAATTACCGCGTTCCCCAACAGGAAAGGGGGGCGCCACCCCCCTCCTAGTCCAATTCGGCCCCAAGGGGGAGGGGGCGCGGGGCCTGCCCTGGCAGCCCCTCTCTCCCTCCACTAAGACCCATCTAGGCCCACTCATACGTCCATTTTGCATCATGCTTTTATATTGATATTTATTGCATTATGGGTTGTTATTACACATTATGTCACAATACTTATGCCTATTCTCTCTTATTTTACAAGGTTTACATAAAGAGGGAGAATGCCGGCAGCTGGAATTCTGGGCTGGAAAAGGAGCAAATATTAGAGACCTATTCTGCACAGCTCCAAAAGTCCTGAAACTTCACGGAAGTTATTTCCAGAATATATAAAAAATATTGAGCACAAGAAGTACCAGAGGGGGGCCACACCCTGGCCACGAGGGTGGGGGCGCGCCCTACCCCTTGGGCGCGCCCCCTACCTCGTGGGCCCCCTGGTGGCCCTCCGATGCCCATATTTTGCTATATGAGTTCTTTCGTCTGAGAGAAAATCATAAGCAAGCTTACGGGACGAAACTCCGCCGCCACGAGGCGGAACCTTGGCGGAACCAATCTAGGGCTCCGACGGAGCTGTTCTGCCGGGAAAGTTCCCTCCGGGAGGAGGGGATCATCACCATCATCATCACCAACGATCCTCTCATCGGGGGGGGGGGTCAATTGCCATCAACATATTCACCAGCACCATCTCATCTCAAACCCTAGTTCATCTCTTGTATCCAATCTTTGTATCCAAACCTCATATTGGTACCTGTGGGTTGCTAGTAGTGTTGATTACTCCTTGTAGTTGATGCTAGTTGGTTTACTTGGTGGAAGATCATATGTTCAGATCCATTATGCATATTAATACCCCTCTGATTATGAACATGAATGTGATTTGTGAGTAGTTATGTTTGTTCCTGAGGACATGGGAGAAGTCTTGCTATAAGTAGTCATGTGAATTTGGTATTCGTTCGATATTTTGATGAGATGTATGTTGTCATCCCTCTAGTGGTGTCATGTGAACGTTGACTACATGACACTTCACCATTGTTTGGGCCTAGAGGGAGGCATTGGGAAGTAATAAGTAGATGATGGGTTGCTAGAGTGACAGAAGCTTAAACCCTAGTTTATGCGTTGCTTCGTAAGGGGCTGATTTGGATCCATATGTTTCATGCTATGGTTAGGTTTACCTTAATACTTCTGTTGTAGTTGCGGATGCTTGAAATGGGGGTTAATCATAAGTGGGATGCTTGTCCAAGTAAGTACAGTACCCAAGCACCGGTCCACCCACATATCAAATTTTCAAACTACCGAACGCGAATCATATGAACGTGATGAAAACTAGCTTGACGATAATTCCCATGTGTCCTCAAGAGTGCTTTCCTTCATATAAGAGTTTGTCCAGGATTGTCCTTTTCTACAAAAAGGACTGTGCCATCTTGCTGCACCTTATTTACTTTTATTACTTGCTACTCGTTACCAATTACCTTATCACAAAACTATCTGTTATAGATAATTTCAGTGTTTGCAGAGAATACCTTGCTGAAAACCGCTTATCATTTCCTTCTACTCCTCGTTGGGTTCGACACTCTTACTTATCGAAAGGACTATGATAGATCCCCTATACTTGTGGGTCATCACCCACTAGTTCCCCGGGGGGTTCCGGTAACCCTCCGGCACTTCGATTTTCTCCGAAATCACCCGGAACACTTCCGGTGTCCGAATATAGCCGTCCAATATATCAATCTTTATGTCTCGGCCATTTAGAGACTCCTCGTCATGTCCGTGATCACATCCGGGAATCCGAACAACCTTAGGTACATCAAAACACATAAACTCATGAAACCGATAGTCACCGAACATTAAGCGTGCGGACCCTACGGGTTCGAGAACTATGTAGACATGACCGAGACTCATCTCTGGTCAATAACCAATCGCGGAACCTGGATGCTCATATTGGTTCCTACATATTCTATGAAGTTCTTTATCGGTCAAACCGCATAACAACATACGTTGTTCCCTTTGTCATCGGTATGTTACTTGCCCGAGATTCGATCGTCGGTATCTCAATACATGGTTCAATCTTGTTACCGACAAGCCTCTTTACTTGTTCCGTAATGCAACATCCCGTAACTAACTCATTAGTAACATTACTTACAAGGCTTATAGTGATGTGCATTTTCGAGAGGGCCCAGAGATACCTCTCCGACAATCGGAGTGAAAAATCCTAATCTCAATCTAAGCCAACTCAACAAACATCATCGGAGACACCTTTAGATCATCTTTATAATCACCCAGTTACGTTGTGACGTTTGATAGCACACTAAGTGTTCCTCCAGTATTCGGGAGTTGCATAATCTCATAGTCATAGGAAGATGTATAAGTCATGAAGAAAGCAATAGCAATAAACTAAACGATCATAGTGCTAAGCTAACGGATGGGTCTTGTCCATCACATCATTCTCTAATGATGTGATCCCGTTCATCAAATGACAACACATTTCCATGGCTAGGAAATTTAATCATCTTTGATTAACGAGCTAGTCAAGTAGAGGCATACTAGGGACACTCTGTTTGTCTATGTATTCACACATGTACTAAGTTTCCGATTAATACAATTCTAGCATGAATAATAAACATGTATCATGATATAAGGAAATATAAATAACAACTTTATTATTGCCTCTATAGCATATTTCCTTCAGTTGTGTCACGACCTCATCGACTCCGATCATCAGAAAACATAGCCACATCGATCCCCATGTGCAATTGATCTCATCAACCGTGCACACAGCCGATCTCATCAACGACAATAGATCTCATCTATCGTCTCCACATATCTGATATGCATACGATCCGAATTCAAATGCTATAGCAGAGGCTCTGATACGACTGTTGGGTTCTACGGTAGGGTGTGTCGACTGCAAATTAAAATTTTCCTGCGCGCAGAACAACCAATAACATGCTACGGGAGATGGATCACAGATTGTTACCACTAGACGCGCAGTGCCATGCAGCGGAAGAAGAGTTGGGGCAGTGCGTTCGCGTGACTCGTCTCCTCCTCGTCCGATCTCCCTCGAACAGCCGGTCGTCGGTTCCCTCGTACAGTTTCGCCGGAGCGGCGCAAGTGCACCGCCTCTAACGGTATCCTCACGTGCAGGAGGAACACCGTGCGACGGACTGCTAGGTCCGATCACACAATCGGCGATGAGTGGAGGTGGCTATTTGCAACACATGCAAACCCTAGTGACAGCGCCGAAGCGATCAATCTCATAAGTGTGCCGCACCCCCACTTTATATATGCGTCCGTCGCGGGCTCAACGCTTGGGCCTCGCACGGACCCTAAAGCCCAAGATCTATTCGGCCTGGATCCTAGTCTGAGTAGGATCACTTCTGACTCATGGGGTCGGACCGGGCCTCACAGGTTCCTTCCCTTAAGCGTGCGACCCATTAGGTTCTCATTCACTTGGTCGCGAGTCATATCACATCCAACTCAGCTGGTCGGTAACGGCCTCTAGCAAAGCATGCCGACTCCAAGTGTCCGATGAAGCTGGTTAGGCGAACCGTACATCACACATATGTTCCCTTTGCCATACAATATATATTGTCGGGCTCAAGGCGAGTATGTCATCCTTGTGCTAGCCCGACCTTTTTCTCGTTCCAGTGATGTTGACCACAAACTGGATTATCTCATAATCCTAATCTCATGGCCATGCTTATCTTGGTCGGATCACACGAGGGGCCCAGAGTATATCTCTCCTGATCGGAGGGGAAAATCCTAGCTTGCTCGACCATGTCTCGCAGCATGGGTCTGGACAAGCTTGAAACCTACCTTTGTAACTACCCAGTCACGGAGTAGCGTTTGGTTGGCCCAAAGCAAGTCTGTCACCATCCCGAGTACATGCGCCAGCTCAGGTCTTAGGACATAGAACGTATGTTGTACTAGAGACTCGCAGATGACATATCGTTGCGTCTCATAGTTGGGTCTGTTCGACTTTGACCTTATCTCAACTCGGATTGGACTACATCGAATCCGACCAGATCATTCCGAATCCTTATTATCCAGTTAGCATCCAATGCTCCATGGCTAGTGAGACCAAGCCATCGACCATGTCATATGCTTGTCTAGTCGGCTGCGCGTCCAGACAGCCCTTTCGACTAGGGACCTTTTAGGACGTTCATCATACAATGCATAATCCCACAAACAAGTCACGTACTTGCTGATACACACCATTGATAATGTCTAAGGACTATCTTTATTCATAAACACATAGAAAATATCATCATACATGATTGCCTCTAGGCATATCTCCAACAGCAGTAAGGTTCAAAACATCCATGATAACTTCATGAATATTAAGTTTGTTGGGTACCTTCACTCAAGTAACACACCACGCATGTTACTCAAGTCCGATATCAAGAAAGCCCTCAAGTCAGTGAGATGGGACTACCTTCTTGAACTTTTACAAAATTTGGAATTCTCATGCAAACTTGTGTTGATATTCTTGACCACAACCTCCTCTAGGGTGATCCTTAATGTGGTCTCAGATGATCCTTTTTATCATAGTACATGCCTTAGTCAAGGTGATCCAATCTCGTCGGTACTATCTATGTCTGCATACGACCCCTTGCAAAGTTGCAATAGTTGCTTAGCATGGCAACCGTCGAGGTAACGAGGTCATTTCCCACAGGGTAGGTTCATAGTAACTAAAATGGTAAAATCTAAGTGGAGCCCTTGGGTACAACACGTATTTCAGAAATTATTTATTTTCATTTAAAAGTGTACAACATGTATTTCAGAAAATGTCACCGTGTATTCTGAAAGTGTTCAAAAACACGTACTTTTTTAAAAAATGTACACCACCATGTATGTCATAAAATGTGTTTCACGTGCGCTCTAAAAATATACATTGTATACGGATAAAAAAGTATACATGATTTAAAAAAATAAAAACCACAAAGAAACAAAAAAAGAATGAAAGCAAGAAAGAAGCAAAGAAAACCAAGTATAACGAACAAAGAAAGAAAAAACTGACAAAACCCAAGGAGAGAAGCAAACAAAACTAAACTAAAATGAAAAAAGAGGAAAAGCCAAAAAAAATAGTGATAAAACAAATAAACCAACCAAAAAGCAAAATAAACCGAAAAATGATTTTCTTAAAAGAAAACCGGACCGGGTGCACGTACTACAATGTCTACGAGCAGCGACCACTACTGTCCAAAAAGGACCAGCCCGCTACTGGTCAACCGTAGGCTATTTCCTATTAAGAATCGGTACGGTTGATATATAACTGTCGCACCAAGGACGAATATAGTGGACCAGGCCAGTACCGAGATGACTGTTTCTTTCAAAACCGTTCGTTCGTTTTACTCTTTTTTCTATATCTATTTATATTTTCGAAGAAATATTAATATTCTTAAAATCTTAAACTTACTGTAATTATCTTTAAAAACAAGAATTTGAAAAAAATAATGTTAAGTCAGAGCAAAAAATTATTAGCTTCAATTTAAAAAATGTTGGTAACATTTAAAAAATGTTTGTGGCATCTAAATATGTTAAACAAATATTTAAAACAATGCTCAAACACATATTGAAAAAAATAATCAAGTATTTGAAAAATGTTACATGTGTATTAAAATTGTTCCAGAAGAATACAAAATGTATAGCGTATATGCAAAAAGTAGACCTAAAAACAAACTGTATGACTAAAAATGTTAATAATTTAATTTTTTTATGTTAAACATGTCTGAAAAATGTCCCTAGTGTATAGGAAAATGTCGCTAATTTTTTAAAATAATACATTTTTTTATTAATTTGCACAAATATTACGCCTAAAAAATAATTTTCAAAAATAATACACCGTCGGCCCACTACTGGCCGACTTGGCCTAGTCACCCCACAGCAGGTCGAATGGGCGTAGTCGGCCACTAGCAGGCCGACAGCTGGCCCGCCTGCCATGTGTCGGCCGCGCATTGGGCAGGCCACGTCGCGAGGGGGAGGGAGGGAGCTGTCGGCGCGGGCGGTCACGGGCACGCCCCTGTCGGCCTACCGCGGGCCGATCGGCCTGCTGCTGGCCGACAGGGTGCGGCCCCACCTCGCGCGGCTGGCCCGGCTCCCTGGCGCTCCTTGTGGCTCCTTTCCTCATTTTGCTCCACACGAGCTTCTGTTCTTCTTCTGTTCTTTCCTTCTCCTCTCTCTACATAAAAATACCTCCAATTTCTAGACCTAAATGAGCTAGTTTTTTGCAGATTTGGCACCGTGAATGGATTCAACTTAGTTACGGCAGTCAAAAGAGGCCTCGATCTACTGATGGGGTAGCTCATGGTGCTCGTGGTGAGCATTTTGGTGGAGTTCTTTTCCAGCTCATTGTGGGAGGTTGTTGCGGCGATGGAGGTGGAGGTGGTGGTGGTGAAGTTGGGGCAGTGTGGTGAAGGTGGTGGAGGTGAAGCTCCGGCAGTTTGGTGGCCGCCGTTCAATAATTTACTTTTATTTGAGGCCAATAGAGCGAGACTCCGATTGGGTGCGGTGGTTACAAGGTTGTGAACGAAGGGGATGCAATCCCGTTGCTTTAGTGCTTCCCGTCATGAAGGAGGTCACTGTACATGAAGGCCAGGGTGGGTATGATCCTGGTTAGAGCAGTGTAGGGAGGCCGTTATCTATGTCAAATGCTGGAGATGATGGTTACTACCAAGGATAGAGCAGTCAGGTAGAAGGAGGAAATGCTTATGGTTATGAACCAGGGCAGAGTAGTCAGGTAGAAGGAGGAAATGCCGATTGTGATTACAATGGCGAGGTGGACGCTGATGAGGTAGATGGGCACTTGTAGGACCAGATGGAAGAAGAAGACACCGATGTTGAGAGGGGTCATGCCGATGATTCTAACGAGTCGGATGAAGAAGAAGATGTAGAGGAGGTCCCAAATCCTGCATCGTGGAATCATGACTTCTCATCTGCAATGGTCGTGAACGATGGACATGATTCTGCCTGGCAATATCACCAGAACAATATTGCGACGGGTGCTATGTATACCAACAAGCAAGCTCTGAAGGATGCAATAACAAACTGGGCAATGTCCATGCAAAGGGTTTTCATTGCTCAGGTGTGAAGTCAGAAATACCTGACAAATGGTATGTAGGAACGCAGATTGTCCTGCGAGGGTGCACGGCTTTCTCCCTAAGTATGGCACTAGTTGGGTGATCAGTGACTTAGTTAATCACACTTGTATTATTCCCTGCATCCCTCAAGATCATGCCAACCTTTCATCGACGCTTATTGCTTGGTTGTTTTATGATGAGATAGTGCAGGGCAAAGTTATGGAAGTGAAGGCAGTCCAGACAAAAGTCTTCGCCAGGTTCAAGTACAAGGCATGGAGGGCTAAGCATGCGGCGCTTGAGAGGATATTTGGTTCTTATTTTGGAAGTAGAGGAGTAAGAGGGAGAGGAAGAAGCTAAGCTAGTAGTAGTATGTTTTGAATTTGTATTAAGTGTGGCACTATGTTCTGAATTTATATTAAGTGTGGTACTATGTTCTGAACTTTTATGTGCAGGAATGTCGGAAATGTGGTTGCTGAATGGGGACATTGATAGGGGTCATCATGCTGCGATATGGTATGAGCACAAGCTTGAGCCTCTGGTCACTCGCACTCCAAAGGAGCACTGGATGATACACCCAGGATGGGTTCAGCGGTACGTGCTTTATTAATTTGCGCACTGACATGCATATTAATGGGAGACACTAACTAAAATGTTCTCTGATGAAGATTGAAATGGGTCGGCCTTTTACCTTTCGCGTGTCTGGTTGAGTCTATCCCCGGTGAGAAACGCCTCGCCATCGACTCCTCCTTGTTGAGCTGCTTAGTGGACCGTTGGAGGCCAGAGACCCACACGTTTCACTTCCGATGGGGAGAGATGGCTCCTACTCTAGAGGATGTGTCACTTTTGCTCGGACTACCGTTGGCAGGTCATGCCATAGGACCGTTGGACGCACCAGCTCATTGGGAGCGAGGTCTTACACAACGTTTTCATGGTGTTTTCCCGGATGCTCCGGATCCGGTATGGGAGTATCATGGACCTACGAATGATTGGTTGCTCAATTTCCAGGTTATTTCCCCTACCTCTTATCTTCAAGTTATCGTGCATATGGTTTTACAGAAAATACATGCAGCTTACTAAAACTTTCTCTTTGCTTAATGCAGATTCAGAAGTTTCGGGCGCCATTGAGCAGATCACTCGAAGCCTGGAGGCCTACTTAATGTGGCTTTTCGGCAAGGTGATGTTCACAGAGAACCATGTCACCACTATTAGCGCGCTCTACATCCCTATGTCACTCAAGATAGCGAGCGCTCAGACGGCAGATCAGGTCAGACAGAGGAGTTGGGGTTCGGCGATATTAGCGGCTACATACCGAGGTATGTGCAACGGTTGCCAGCTTACATCGAGAAAGCCAGCCCTTCTTGGATGCCCTCTATTCCTACAGCCGTGGTCGTGGGAGAGATTCTCTATAGGGCGCCAGATGTACGTGTTAATCAGCCTATAGACGCCATGTTTGATGCTGACGGCATCGACATGCCTACTTTTGGTCTGTGTTGGACACGTCGTGAGGTATGTATCATGTTATAGTTTAATGCAACTTTTGTGTGCACCAGAGATAATTCAATGCTAGCGGCTACTAACATTTGTTTTCTACAGAGACGCTTTGCTAGTGATTAGACTAGAAAGGCATACACGGCATTGAACGAGCAGTTCGATACGTACACTGGGGTCATCTGGCAGCCCTACACGAAAGCAACCATAAATGCGAGATACCCTGGTGGTATGTATGTGCTATGCACAAGGGACAGAGATTACTGGATGACGAAATCGAAGATCATCTTCGATGTCTTCATCGACGAGATGGCACAACAGAGGGTTATGAGGCAATTTGTTCTTCTGCAGTTGGAGCTACCTCCCCCTACAGAGAACCCGGTGCCAGCACACATCCACAGGTATTAATCAGTTTTTCAATGTTGCATTTTTTCATCGAACTCAATTCAAAGCATTAGGTAATTGTTGAACACACATCACAATTTTAGGATGACAAGGAAGGGCATGACCGGGACAACTGTTGACTGGCTAGTTAGACTAGAGCCGTATGTTATAGAATGGGAGACAACAAACACACATCTATGGCACGAGAATCACAATTTTGATCTCAATAAATTCAATCTCTATTTACGGTGCTACATGACCGGAACACGGTTATGCATCGTTGAGCACTCTCACCCAATGGAGATACTTGATCCTACTCCGCCGGATATTTACCCAAGCTATGATACTTCGGGCTCTAGGAAGTACGCGGTAAGATATATTTTCTTTAAGTAATGTTGTCACATATTTTGACGTGCATACTTAATAATCGTCATGAAATTTTCTAGGCTACCTTGACACACAAACTCTACAATGACGTGACCACCTTTGGACGATCACTGTCATCTGGACCTCTTCTTCACCATCGTCCTGTGCTACAGCCCTTCTTGGAACCAATGCAGAACAAAATACGGGCTGTCTATGAGCCTATCACGTGCACTCGGAGAAGGGGCGTTGTTCAGCACCAGCAGCAGCAGCCGCATCCCTCCATGCACCGACATCAACCATGTCCACGTCTAGCACATCAGTCGGCAACGAGGCCACCCATCCTGACCAACTTGGCAGCACCCGCAGCACTATGGCCCCACGTCGAGCTTCGTGTTTTCTCCACAGCCACAACAGCACGGTCCCTCGTCGAGCTTCGTGTTTGAGCCAGAGCAGTCGTCACAACCAGCAGGTATGTGTCTTCATATTTATTGTTTTCAACATTAATTGAGGTGAACTCATTCTTCATGACTTAACGTTCCATCGTGCAGGAGCCTATGCATATTAGGCGTCTATGTCGGCATCACATGATACATGGGGGAGTGATCCACATCCCGAGGAGAACATACAGGCTTAGATGTCGCGGCACACCAAGTGGATGAACATGTTTTCGACTCCTCCACCAGGCCCCACACAGGATACACAGCATGACCAGGGAGAGTCTGAAATTCTTTCTCGTAACATTAGGGCACCCAACAGGTTGGGATGGACGCCGCCTGTAGATCCGCCTCCCCGCCAGGCCAGACGTCGTTACTGACGCTTTTATCTATCAGTAGAGACATTACCATCTATTCATGTATGAGACTTATGTCTATTCTATGTATGGGACAAATGACTACGTACTTATTATGAGACATATTCCTACTCTATTTTAGTACTCTGTTTTCCAAACTTCAACATCATATTTAGATAGAACATAATGCTCGTACAACAAGACAGTACAAACAACTAGATAGAACTACATCTAAATTAAACGGTACGTACAACTTAACTTACAACATACATCATAAAAACTACATGAAGTCATCATCGTCATCCTCCATCGATGCAGAGCTCTTGCCCTTCGATGATGAAGAACTCTTGCCCTTTGACAATACAGAACCCAGAAGCGACGGCATGAAGATATCGTCTTCATCCTCGCTGTCGGCACTCCATAAATAAGTATGTTCTTCTCCAAAGTTTAGGTACCTTCCACACTTTAGGTATCTTCTATGCAACCTCAGAAGTTCTTTTTGTATCTCCTCAAAGGTCCTGGAAGGCCACTGACGGTGTCCTGGACTAGGGGGGCACTCACCACGTCGTCTCCCGATCAGTTGGGTTGGACCGAGGACCCCCATGGCCGTTTACTCACGGGCCAGTCCGGACAGCCGATGTATACACAAGGAGGATTCCACAAGACTTGGTGATCAAGACAAGGACTCCTCTCCACCGACGTATTCGACTAGGACTCTTGTTATCCTAGGCCTCTGGTGCATTATATAAGCCAAGGTCAGGCTAGTCGATAGATCATTAGGACATTATTCATCATACCCTTAGGTTTTAAACCACAACATATGATCTCGAGGTAGATCAACTCTGTACTTGATACTCCATCAATATAAACAAGAGCAGGACGTAGGGTTTTACCTCCATTAAGAGGGCCCGAACCTGGGTAAAACATCATGTCCCTGTCTATTGTTACCCATCGATACATGACGCACAACTTGGGGCCTCCTATCCGAGATCTGCTAGTTTTGACACCGACAATGATGCTTTCATTGAGAGCTCCGCTGTGTGATCGGCAAGAGGGTCGATGGCTCACCTGCAGATCAACTGCGACATCGGCGTATTCGTTGTCGCCTCGACTGATCACCTTGGCTTGACCGAGGACCGTGCCCTACCTCCAATCATCATGTTCGGACAAGGGCCTTCATCAATATCAACTCCGATCTCTATCAAGATCATGGAGTAATTATCCATGGAGCTCGGGGGCTCAACGTTAACATTGCCCTCGGGCGACCATGCTGTTTCTCTGGACAACGAACTTGTATCCGCCGCCACCGCCTCCCCGAGTGTCGTTTAACGATTGTTTCATTGTAGTTGTGCGGAATTGAGTCTACAACAACCTTGGAAAATTTCGTCGAGTTTCGATGGAGGAATTTATCGCAATCTATGATATACCGGAGCCCCGTCAAATCTGGACGGGAATCTGGACGAGTTTAGCGCGTGGTCTCCAGAACCCAGCTCAAAGGTGCTTTGGAAGATCCAACCGTTCATCTGTTGCGGAATTCCCATATCTACCACCCCTCAAAATTTCAGCTCGATCCGACCGTCCAAACTCCGGAAACCTTCCAATTAGTGCATCCCTTTTTCAGATCTGTTTTCTGCGCGAGAACGAATACGACCCGAGTTCATCTTTTTTTATGAAAGGGATTTCGGACATCCTTTTTGAAGGAAGTTTTGTATGAGGTATTGTGTTTTGTTCCCAAACACATCCCACTAATTTTAAAGTCTTTTCAATATGATCTTCACCATCGCGTCGGTGTCAAACTAGCCCGACAACGTTGCTCTATGGCTGCCGACCTGCGCTAGACACGTCGTTGCTTTGTTGAGCCAAGCTCAACTTCTTCGGGTCATTATCTCAGCAAGCCGAACAAGAGTTCGGCATAGCGAAGGATAAATCATCACCAACATCGCCGCCCCACGGATTTCACGGAGCGGGCACATCGGCTTCGCCGCACGGTCACTTCATGAAGCCAGCATTGACCATGTCACAAGTTACGACCTGCATCGGCATGGCCGCACTGTTGCTTCATCGATCCGCTGTCCATCACGCCAAACTATTTCAACACCTCGGCTAACATGGTAGTTGCAACATCTCCTTACCGACTTGTTGCGTCTCCTCGTCTGGATCGGGGGCTTCGCCATACCTTCATCAACCTACTCCGGAGACTTCGGCGTCGTCAGCCGACCAGCTTCGTCATGTTAGCTGGACCGGGGGTTTTGCCTCGGCGAGCCAACCTTTACCAGCATCGCCATGCCGTCGCTTCACCGCCCATCAGGCAATGGGTATGCGGATCGAGTCCCAATTTTAGGAGTCACTTTTCTTCGGACTGCTACAACAAATAAACCAGGTGCTATTAATCCCAGTAATTTTTGCTTGTTTGAGTTTATTTTTTCCAAGAAATTATTAGTCTGATTTGTTCCATCATCTGTACACAGGTCTATCAAATGGTGGCCGCATTAACGACGGTCGTGTGATGGTTCGGTCAGTTTCCGTACATAGTTTGGCGAACGCCGCATCCAGAACTCGGACCGACCTATGAATTAAGGCTTTTGTCACGCCTTTAACGCATCACGTCGGCGCCCTGCATGGACATTGACTTCAGCGCTAGGCCACATATTTTTAAATAAATTATTTTGCGCAAATTAAATACGTGAGAATTTTTATATATTTATATTATTATTTTTGGCCTGCACTATTTTACATGTGCAGATAATGGACTTCGACTGCGTCA
Source organism: Triticum monococcum (assembly GCA_034509565.1). Taxonomy (NCBI): domain Eukaryota; kingdom Viridiplantae; phylum Streptophyta; class Magnoliopsida; order Poales; family Poaceae; genus Triticum; species Triticum monococcum. The sequence continues at coordinate 75,732,850 of CM067843.1, forward strand.
CGTGGTCTCTTCGGCAAGCCGACGTCGTTGTCCCAATCGGCGTAAATCGGCTCGCGTGATCACCTTATTAGTCGTGTTGCCATACCAACGTGTTCGGTTGCCTCGTGGACTTCGGTGTTACTCTGCCGGCCTGCATTGGTCGTTCTATGTCACCACTTTGGAGTGCCCAGCTCTTCGCTCCGCCACCTCAGGACTGGCTTGGGGAATGGAACCTCGTCCCACATCAAGTTCGGACCACGTCATCAATGCCGAACACATTAACCAGCTAAGTCGCTTTCATACTCAAAAACTTTCAATTTTAAATTTTATTCGCTTCGACCAAGCATTATACTTTTTTGGCAAAAAGTTGTTTGTGACAAAATTTATTGTCAAAACTTTGTTTGCGACACACAAATTCAAATACCCCGTTTATTTAGGGGCTTCCTTTATGGAGCCTTTCCTCTTGCATATGATTATACTTATATGGATTCGTTCCTTGTTCATGTATTACGCCACAATATGCACCATGTTGACTTAAGTGTTTCGCAAGCTGGGTTGCCTGGCTCCTGTACTTACCCCTACGTTCCCGATTGTTCGGCTAGGCGGTAAAGGGAGCACCTCTGTGAATGTTACTACCGGGTCATCCGAGCTAGTACCTCAGACTGGGTCAAGCCGAAAACTAGCGCTCTTATTGTTTTCAATCATGGTCGGCACACAACGGAACTCATGATTACAAAAAATCTATTGCACAAGTCTCATAGTAACAATGAGCAACCGAAGAAAGGTATCGGTGGGGGTACTATTTTCTTCGAAGATGCTTCTTACACTTCGTTAGTAATATAGCATAAGTTCCATGAGCGCGCTTTGTCTGTTACAGCCTTATGGCCCGATTGCCTAGTTATCGGAAACATCGTCAATATTCTCGACAGGTGGAGTACATAACACTTTTCGGTCCTTGACCGAAGAGGGAGAAGTCGACGGTCGGCTAAGACATGTTTAAAATTCGAGTGAACACATATATGATATAAGTATTTCGGTACGTATAATCGTTATACATAAAATTCTTTTACCCAAGTCACTTGGGGGATCTTAAAATTTAAATGAGTTGTTTTATAGTAAATGTGTTTTCTTCTTGGTCGTTGCAAAATCTTTTTCTACTGCTTCTTTTTCGACTCGAGTGTATGGTCAATAGCCGGATAGCCTATCGTCTCTCTAAAAGCCGCTCGAGTTTAGTTTGCTAAACTGACCCCGGAGAAGTACTCCGCCTTTGGGATAAGGATCTTGAAGCCGTAGGCTGACCCGCGTGAAGTCTTGAGATTGGATGTGTCATGTTAAAGCACGACAAAAGCACAATTTTTTCCAATTTTTGGATTGGCATCGAACACTTGATCTTGTTCGGAAGTCAAGTTTTTACTGGTGTTTTTTGGTTTTCCAAGCTTATGGCACTCTTAAACTATTTGTGTGTTTCTAGCATAAGTCTCACAGTGCAACGCCGGACACCTTTAGAGATTCGGCAAAAACATTCTCGGATATTGCTATATATGCATTGGTTTCAAATTGTGTCTTCGGTCAAATAGTTGGGTTGCCCGGCTCCTGTGCTTGCCTCTTACGTTCCGCTTTGTTCGGCTAGGTGTGCAAAGGGAGAACCACTGCGATTGTACTTCCAGCTCGCATGGTTAAGCACCACAGTGGAGAAAGCCGAAAACTGACTGTCACAATAAGTGTAAACTGGTCAGCGATCCGATGACTATGTTAAATGACGGGCCGTTCATAACATCGGACAAAGTGTTTACGGCTTGACCTCGGCTGTCGCCGAACACTAACCGGGGGCTTGTAGCTAGCTTCCCCAGTTTAAAGCTCCTATGACTAAGTGAAAATTATAAAGCCCACTTATCTGATTGCCTCGTTTCCACTAACACGATCACCTTCGGGCACCGAGACGTCGGTTAACGGTTGTCTTGTTATTGCGGAGACACCCTGCGTAGTATCTACAAAGGGGTAGAAGCCGACGATGGGCCATTTTCAACTGATAAACGGTCACAACGGAGTCAAAATAAACATATCATAGTCATTTGTATTTAATATATAAGGGATGCCTTCCGTAATCATAGTTATAAAGCCACAAATATGCATTAATTTGACTTCAGATTTTTGCCAAGCTAGGTTGCCTGACTCCCGTGCTTACCCCTACGTTCCCGATTGTTCGGCTAGGTGGTAAAGGGAGCACCTCTGTGATTGTTACTACCGGGTCATCCGAGTAAGTACCTCAGACAAGGTGAAGCCAAAAGCTAGCAATCTTAAAGGATCACATTGGTCGGCAACGACGGAAGTAAATTTTTTGGTTCATTAATACCATAGAGTTCGGGAACTTTCCCCGAACTAAATCCTCAGTATTTTCCTCCCACATTGATCGGAGGTGAGGTTTCATGATCATGATAAGCATGACGACCCAAAGAAAGGAACCGGTAGCAGGACTACTTTCTTTGAAAGATATTTCTTATGTTAAAATGTATTATATCATATCTCTCCGTGTACCTTTGTTTATAAAACCGTATGGGCGGATTTCCTTGTTTTCCATAAATCTTTGCCCTTATAACGGCTTTATAAAGTAGGAAAACACTCCTCGGCTACTGGCCGAAGAGGTTGAAACCGATGGTCGGTCAACAAAGTTTTGTACAATGCGGATCCAAGCATTAATGATGTAAAGTACTTGGATATATAGAGTCATTACACATAATTTGTGATTTTACTATGGATATCGATCCTTAATTCGGCCACCAGTGCCCGCATTAAGGCTCGGGGGCTACTGGGCTTCGGGCTTATCATTCACTAATATTAAAGGGGCACATCGATCCCCTGATCTGGTGTTGCCTCCCGACCAGTGTCTCGGGGGCTACTGCATTGCCTATTCAATGCAGAAAATTCAAAGTGCTCAGTGTTCGGCTAGACCGGACTATGCGCAAGCGCGTCTTCAGACAACAATAAGTACCATTTGGGACTTATTCGGCATCAAGCTAATATATCACGGCGACTTCTCACGACCCTCTCTCAGGGGCCCGTCTACCGATCATTATTTCTAATATATTACACTACGGTCCTATTCCTACGTATGCTGCCGAGGTAGGAGTTGATCCTCAGACTGATTTTGCAAATTGACCTGAGTCTCAGGGGCTACTAGGATCAGCAGTTTTATGTTTTCCTTCAGGTGCATATCGGGTTTTAGACGGACACACACCTTGAGGGCTACTGGATATACATATACTGGCTATATATCTCGGCAGAGAGTAAATTGCACCAATCAAAAATATTCACAAAAAAGCAACCCGCGGTCGGGGTGGTGCACCACCTCAGAAGCAGTCCGGCATAAAGCTCGGGCGCCAGTGGCTGGCTCCATAGAGGGTATTTCCGGCATAAAGCTCGGATTCGAATGGCTCGTTCCATAGAGAACTTTTCAGCGTTAAACTCGGATAACCTCCTTCAAACTTTTTCAAGCCAAGGTGATCTATGACACCTTGGATATAGTCTCGCGTTGGAGCTCGGATATAGTCCGGTGTTGGAGCTCGGATACAGTTCGGCATTGGAGCTCGGATACATTCCGGCGTTCGAGCTCGGAAGCGGTCCGGCGTTGGTGCTCGGTTGCAAAAGATACCTCGAATGCAGTCCGGCGTTGGAGCTCGGATGCAAGAGGACACTGCCGCACGATAAACACTTCAAACCCGAGGTGTGGCATAAAAATAACAAGGCATTGATAAAGGTTGAAGACTTAAAGGGCTCCTCGGATACCCGACATGTGAGATCTTCATATTTAGCTCGGCAATCCTCAAGATAGAAGATGGGAAGATTTGTTGAACCACTTTTCAAGACCGACGACCGAAGATGAAGAACAGTTCGAAAGAACCGAGGAGCGTCCCCAACTTGAAGACCGGTTCAGGGGGCTACTGACGGTGTCCTGGACTAGGGGGCACTCACCACGTCGTCTCCCGATCAGTTGGATTGGGCCGAGGACCCCATGGCCGTTTACTCACGGGCCAGTTTGGATAGCCGATGTATACACAAGGAGGATTCCACAAGACTTGGTGATCAAGACAAGGACTCCTCTCCACTGACGTATTCGACTAGGACTCTTGTTATCCTAGGCTTCTGGTGCATTATATAAGTCAAGGCCAGGCTAGTCGATAGATCATTAGGACATTATTCATCATACCCTCAGGTTTTAGACCACAACATATGATCTTGAGGTAGATCAACTCTCTACTTGATACTCCATCAATATAAACAAGAGCAGGACGTAGGGTTTTACCTCCATTAAGAGGGCCCGAACATGGGTAAAACATCGTGTCCCTGTCTCCTGTTACCCATCGATCCATGACGCACAACTTGGGACCTCCTGCCCGAGATCTACCAGTCTTGACACCGACATCCACCCACACCTACTTAATGCGTGAGCCAGCTCATTCAGTAGGATGTCACTACTGATGAGTTCTTCCCACGGAACTAATGTGTTGTCAAACCTGAAATCAGCAGCTAAACACAAAAGACATTCGGACATACCAGTGTGAAAACTACGATCAAAAGGATATCCGGACATCTTGGTGAGACTACGAGACTACGCTACAATGATTACCAACGTTAGTGCCGAGGGTGTTTTATAGGTTGAGAACACAAAGAAAGGCGGGAACTCGGTAGCGGGAACATATGGCGGGAAATACTGGCGAGAACTAGAGAGTGGGAAAATATGACGGGAATTACAGAGCGGGAACGAGCAAAGCGGGAAAATTTGACGGGAACGAGCAAAGCGAGGAAATATGACGGGAACGAGAGAAGCGAGAAAATTTTGCGGGAAGTGGCGGCCCGTGACATAGCGGGGATCGTACGGGGCAAAAATGATGCATGCACCAGTCGGCCCACAGCTGGCCAATTAGCGCCTATCGGCCTACAGCTGGCTGACTGGAGCCAGTCGGTTCATAGCTGGGCCTATCGGCCTACAGATGGCTGATTGCAGCCAGTCAGCCCACAGCTGGCCGACAGGAGCTGAACTGGTGGCCGACATGGCATGGCCTCAGTCGACTGAGGCCATGCCATGTCGGCCACCAGTTCAGCTCCTGTCGGCCAGCTGTGGGCCGACTAGGCCCAGTCGGCCAACAGCAGGCCGACGGTGTATTATTTTTTAAAATTATTTTTTAGGCGTAATATTTGTGCAAATTAATAAAAAATGTATTATTTTTTAAAAAATAGCAAAAGTACAAGGTGTATGAAAAAAAATACAAGCTGTATGGAAACAAGTAGACATGAAAAAAATTATTTCAAAAAAGTATTGATCATTTAGAAAATGCTAAGCATGTGTATAAATATGTTCATGATGTATAAGAAAAATGTGTAACGAGTATGAAAAAATTTACATAAAAATATAGTTTTGAAAATTTGCTTAATCATGTAGTTGAGAAATGTTGAGGGATATAAAAATGATTTATAGGTATACTAAAGTGTGTGATGCGTACGAAAAATAAAATACACATCAAATCATATATTTGAAATAATGTTAATCACATATTTCGAAAATGTTCAACGTGTACAGAAGGAATATGTAGATGTATATGAAAAATGTTGATCATGTATAAATAAACATTCCTGTTATAGAGGGAAAGAGGAAGAAAAAAGCTGATGAAAACCATAAAAAATAAACAAAAAATATATAAAAAACGATAAAGAAAAATAAATCAAAGAAAACCAGCCCAAAATAAGGGAAACAATGAAAACAAAAGCCAAGAAAGAAACATAGGAAACAGAGAAAAGAAGAAGAAAAGAAAAAAGGAGTGAAACCAAGGAAGGAACAAAGGAAACCACTTAACAGTAAAAACAAAATGAAAAGCTGAAAGAAATGAAGAAAAGAAAAAAATCAATGAAAAAGAGAAGGAAACGATAAAAAACTGATGAAAAAAAATTAAAACAGGACAAACCGAAAGAAACGAAGAAAAAAGAAACCACAACACTGAGACCACCAATCAACGAGCGAGCGAGCGTGAACAAACGCAATTGCACGCTAGACGGAAAGTTTCAGGCGAGACAGGAGTTACTCTGGGAGCTGGAAATCACTGATTGAGGAGTAGTCTTTGCAAACATAACTTTCACCCCCTCGATTTGTCAAAAAAAAAAACTCTCACCCCTTGGGTTGTAACAAGTGATGCGTCACTTGTCGCAACCTGAGAGTTTCCTCTTCTTTTGTACATCTGTTTATTTAAAACGTTTTATTTCTTAAATTGTGCGTGCATATCTTAAACCATTTTTATCCTTGAATTCCTCGCGTCGAGATCTTTAAAATTAGATATTATGTTAATAGGTTTTGACGAAATTTTTTTCATGAAAAATCAAAAAAAAAGAACCAGGAGCACGTTTTTTTTTTCTTTTCAAAAAGAGGCACGAACCGTGCCTCTCGTGAAAAGCACAAACATGCCTCTCACGAAAGTAAAACCGTGCCTCTCGTGGAAAAAAAAGATTACAAAAACACGATTTTTTCGTTTTTGAGAGGCAAGAGCGTGCCTCTCGTGAAAGCACAACCGTACCTCTCGGGAAAGAAAAAAATGCGTTTTTCTTTCGTTTTCGAGAGGCACGGCTGTGCCTCTCGCGAAAGCACAATCGTGCCTCTCACAGAAGGAAAAAGATAGAAAACATATTTTTTTCCCTGTTTCCGAGGGGCACGGCCATGCCTCTCGCAAAAGTAAAAACCGTGCCTCTCGCAAAAGAAAAAACAGAAAACTCGTTTCATTTTCGAGAGGCACAGCCGTGCCTCTCGCGAAAGGAAAAGCGTGCCTCTCGCGAAAGAAAAAAACACATTTTTTGCGTTACTTTGTTTTTTTGAAAAACTTTTTTGCCAAAAAATCCGCTTAAAAAGTCAAAAATGCGTGCGAAAAAAATCCGAAGGGAGCGCTCAGAACGTGACATGTGGAGGCGGTTAAGAATGCACAAATGACACGCTCTCAGCCCATCGACACTTGATGGTTGCAAGGCTCCCGATGGAGCGCTTGTCAACTAGTTACTCCCCTGGGAACTCCTGTTCGGGACCTTAAGCGCCCGAACAGATGGCTGGCGCCCGCTGCAGCGCCTTGTTGGGCCGGCCTGCAATGGGAAAGGCAGCGAACAGAAATCGCGAGAAAAACTTAATAAGGTGGCTGCTTCAGTCTGACGAGACTCAAACGTAATAAGGAGCTACAACAAATTCCAGCTTCTAAACAAAGAGTGCATGCACTTGATGCATCAGGGCAGCAACGCCGATGGAACTCATCTCCAACCGGTTTTGGTACAATCAATATGGATGGTGCACTAGCAAAGAACAGACGAGTGGGAGTGGCTGCTGCAGTCTGCCAAGACTCAAACGGCAATTTTCTTGGCTCGTCAGCAGTTGTCTTTAAAGGAATTAGAGATCCTTTGATTTTGGAAACATACGCTTGCCGAGAAGCTCTATCTTTGGCGAAGGATCTCTATGAGCAGAATATCATGGTAGCTTCAGACTGCCAAGGTGTGGTGCAAGATATCAATGAAGGTACAAGAGGTCCCAATGCGGCTGTTATACATGAAATAATAGACCGTAGAGCTAGTTTCTCTTCTTGCTCGTTTGTTTTTGAGCGAAGGAACAATAACTTCGAGGCTCATAATTTCGCTAAGGCTTATTTGGTTGGGCACTCCTCATGACCCAAACCGTGTACCTATGAACATTGTTTTGAATCAATAAAGCGAGCGAGATTTCTCAAAAAAAAAAAAACAGGTGGCTACTTCAGTAATCGAACTCACATCGCTCTAGTAGGTAAGGCTAGTTCAAGCTTAGCTGACCACCACAGCAATTGGTCACTCATGATTTTAATAGCGCTAACAGTACATGAACTAGTATGACCGTGTTATTTATTTATCGTTTAACCTTTTTATTTACTTTTATAAAATAGTTAATTTAAAAACTTTCATTGATTTTGAGATAAAAGTTCACAAACTTCAAAAAAGTCCATCAATTTTGAAAAATAGTTCATCATTTTAAAACAAATTGCCAAACTTTAAAAAGTTCACCGGTTTTGGAAAAACCTTTATGAAAAAGTTTAAAAAGTTCTTCGGATTTGGAAAAGTTCATTTAATTTTGAAAAATAAATTTATCAAATTTAAAAAGTTCATTGAATTAGAAAAAAGTTTATCAATATTAAAAAAATAAAACAGAAAAAAGGAAAAACAAAAAACAAAAAACAAAAAAAACAGAAAAAACGAAAAGGAAAACTTAGCGCATCAAGTTCCTGTGGCAGGGTGGTTACCACAGTGCGCTGAATTTTTGCTCTTTAGTTACGCGAACAAAAAAGTGGTGAGCGAATTGGGCCGAGCCCAGCTAAAGAGGCTGCAGGCGTTGGCTGAAACAGTAATAACCGACTCCTGCAGCGTCAAATAGGGTTTTCCAATTACGCTTACTGTACGCGAGATACAGTTCTCGCGCCTCCGAGTTGGCAGCCGAACCCCGTTTATTGCAGATATTCTTCTGAGGTTTGATGAGCTGAGCGAGAGTGGCTGTCTCAAAAAAAGAGCGAGCGTGTTTGTAAAAACAAAGGTGAAAAGTACGTATTTCTCAATTTCTTTTTTGAAAAGCCTATGTCATCCGCTAAAAAGGGCATTTTGTGTACAGATATTTCTTCGCCATGGACGGCACTACATGTGTGTAGTATACTAAGCGATTTGAGTAGGGATATCTCTTCCCCCATCGACGTCGCTACTTGGAGACAGGGATGGACATGTCATCACACGCGTGAGAATATATGTATATATATGTCTCGGCGACCCGATAGCAACTGCGTGCCCGCGTGCTTTTGCCTGGCCGTGCCACATGCGAGTAGTAAATTGTTTAGCGCAATCCAATCCACGTCGGACTTTAGGTCGGACGCGGCTTGGTCGTCGAGTTAAAGGCGCCAGATTCGTGGGTCGTCGAGTAATAAACGGGGCAGTGTGTGGACGTGTGATGCGAGCACTGAGCACAGCCGAGCAAAGGCATCCCCTGCGCTCGCTCCCTGCCGTCCGATCGTCCTTTCGGCCTCTCGAGCGTGTGAAGTTTTGGTTTGACCGCGGCCACGGTCCACGGAGTCCGAGAGAACGATAGGATCAGAGAAAGCATGCGCGTAAATAAAACCTGCGGGTGCTTTTCACCGGCCCGTCAGGTTCACCATTGCTGGTGCCAGTGCCAATTGTCACTCGCGCCCACGTGGGCGCCTACATGGCCCACAAAGAAGAGAAGATAAAATCGGAGCTCAGGACAAGATATGATATCCAGTCCAACGTGAATGCATGACCGGTGCTGTCCGGACGTTCAGTCCAGTTGTGGCTGTTGCAGGGCCAGGTGGTGAAGAAATTGTCAAGAGTCCAAGCCACTGCAGCTCCAAATCGCGGCTCATATGCGCCGATGCGGACACAGGTATCGCTGGGAGGGACCCCCGGGCTCGCCGGGCCTTCACGTAGACTTTGACCCGACTCTGATCCGGTCGATCATTTTTGGAGCCATGCCTTTCCATCCCTTTCCGGGATGGAACGGAAGCAGCGGCAGCATCTGCATCTGTACTCTTGCCTGGTGTTGCCTGGCTCTTTGTTTAACCGGGCAGAGACGCGTCGGATCTGGCTCGTGTGCGTGTCTTCTATTGCCCCTTCGGCTGATTGATCGATCGCTTTCGGCTCCGGAATGGATCGTGCGGAGGGAATATATGATCAGGTGCGTGCAGCTTGGACTGGGAGCTGACAGCAAGCCTTTGCTTGTTTTGGGTTGTGATTGGCCACTTGTGTGTGAGTTCTGATTGATCCCCTTTGTTTGTTTTATGCTCCTTCTTGTTGCTTATTGCTGCACTATAGTTACTCCTAGTTGTCCCGCTTCCACCGTAAGCAAAGTCAGTTTTCTCAGCTCTGAGCATCATTTTTTATCAGAATACTAGTGTACATTGTTGAGTATCATGATTAGTTAGGAAATATGAAATAGACTAGAATTTGTTTTGATTTTTCTTGTACTTCAAATAGATCATATACTCCTATATATATGTCCACGAGACTTAAGCAATACATCATCAATTTCACCAATCCTCTCTCCCTTCTAACATCAACAATTCCACCAATCCTCTCTTCCTTCTAACATACATTTTCTTGCTTTTTTGTGAAGGAGGGAAGCGCGACCTTTGATTTCTTTCAGTAAACAATTATAGACACGACAATGGTGCCTCGGACCTCTTTTATATTTCCTTGGATACATTATTAGGGACACTATCATTCTCGCTTAAATAGCGTATTCATATCGTTCTCGCTTAAATGGCATGCTCAGCAATGCTCGTCTGCTCGTTTCTCCCTCCTATCGACCTCCGTAAACAAACATAAGAGTGAAAGTTCTTATATTTCTTTACACAGGAAGTGCTTTGCTGCTAGCCAGCGCTGGAGATGGCGGAGTGCGATGGCAGCCACGGGATGATGTGTCAACGAACACCGGATGCGGCAAAGGCGAGCTGCGGTGGGATACACGGGATGATACGATCGTCAACAGCGAAAGCGGTGACGGTTGTGCTGCAATAGTCGACGGCCGAGCTGCAACGGTTAACTAAGCCCTGCGTGAGATCGTCGAAGCGGCGAGCGATGCTACAATGCATCGGCAGGCGCTGCTAGGCCGCGCGACACTAAGGCGGCGGTGTTGCAAGGTAGTGGTGCGATGAGCTGGGAGATATGCAGGGAGAGATAACAGTGAAGGGAAGGGGCACTCTCTTGTGCATCCGTGTTGGGTGGAGGCTTTCCAGCGGTTGTATATGATATATATTGGACAATGCGGGAGCTGATTGACCGCGACTTCTGATTGGTCGACCAAGGCCTATTGTCGTCCTTTTATTTAACGTGCCCATGGTTGCGGAAATTCATAGGGGCACTCACATGTCTAGCCGTGCCACACCGCTCGATTTCCTCGTGATGCCACACTGCTCGATTCCCTCGTGATTCGTAAAGTCGTTGGATTCCACACGAGCCAAACTCCAATTTTAACTTTTATTTTCTGAAACTTATGATTTTATCGTTCGCTCATACCAAATTTCATCATTTGAAACTTAACAAAGTTTTTAAAAATATCAAAACATATTTAAAAGTGGTTTTATTACAAAGCGCTCTTCACAAGGAACACGAATATGCAAATGAAACATAATTAAAAAAAATTGGTTCAACAGATATAAAAGATTAAAAATCAAAAGTCCGAAGAAAGGTCGATTCCTCCGCCCTACGTGCTACAAATCTCCTCTCCCACGGTTGGGTCCTTCTCATCTACCTTTTTTTAGGGAGTAATATCATGGCTCACTTTATTGAACTCAAATGGTAGTTACATCATCCACAAGAAAAGGTACTATGAAACTAGGAGGCTCATCAACCCAAACACAAAGGTTAATCTCAGCCTGTTTAGCTAGATGATGAGCAACATGATTAGCATACCTATTACAGAAACTAAACAAACTTCGCCAAAAGTAGTAGCTTGAATACGTATATCATCATAATATGGAGCAGCAGGTGTAGAAGAGAATCCTCCAGCCTGAATTATCTCCATGACTTCAAGACAATCCGATTGGATTATAATTCTATTTACATACATCAGTCACATTTGCACATGGTGCATGTTATTTTTTTGTACTTTTTTGTGATTCTTTTTGAGTTGACATAGATATTATCATTTTTCTGCAGGTAACAATTTGTTACTCATTTGGGACTTTATTCTACTGGCAACACCATTCCCTGCTTCAAAAATTATTTATACTTTTTTTGATGGTAACTCTGCATAGATGCACCATGTTGGCATGGTAACAAATGACAAAACTTCACAGTATAATTTTTTCGAAGGATGATAACTTTGTATGAAAAGATGTGGTCGCTTTCTCTATACAATAATTGTAACAAGTATGGGTTCAGTTGGGGTGTTGTGACTTCTCTTTTTTACATACAACAAGTGTTTTGTAGCCTGATTTCACTGTTTTGTGAAATAAAATGATTAAAATTCCTGCATATGTCCTGATAACTCATGTATTCTACACATTGTTATTTCCCCTGGTAACTCATTTCTATCTGGCTGGTAGCTTCTATGCACACAGTATGATGAAATAGGAGAATGGCCCCCTTTTTCTTCCTTTTTTGATTGGGGCCTTTTGGTTTGGACTGAATTGAAATTCAGATACAATAGGGAGTGCTTAGATGCACCTGATCCATCTGGATTCTTGCTGAATTCTGGACGCTTGGTATGTTCTGGTGTCCCTGGTGGTAGATCAAGTCGAGATCTGGTGGTAACTTGAGTTCCCCAAGCGTTTCTGCATGATTTGTGAAGCAATTGCTGGATTCTGGACACTTGGTAACAAGGGCGGACCTACGTACACACAGCCGGTGTCACAGGACACCGGGTAGAAATCCCTCCTATGTTGTAGATAGGTCATGTTTTGGGCCTGGACACCGGTAAAAATTACAGCTGGGCACCCCCGTTGGACGATTGGACCAAGCGAAAGAAAAATGCGCAGCAAGCCTGCAAGCAGGCGTGGCCCATCTTGGAGCACTGGCCCATCCGATGTGTATGCTGGCTATCGATCGATTGGATCGTGCGTACGTGCGTAAGGTGCGCATGTTCGGCTGCTGCCTGGTCACCACTTCTGGTCGCGCCGTCGTCCGCTCAGTAGCCGCCTCCCTCAGCCCTCGTTCGATGGCCGCCGTCTGCTCAGCCGATCGCCAATCTTAGAAAATGGATACGGCTGTCGGTAAGGTCGCGAATCAAGCTGAAACAGGTGTACATATCTCAAATTTCTCTAATTTTAATTGTTTAAATTGCATGACTAGGGTTATCAAATTTAAGGGTATTACAGTTAAGAATCCGATTGCTGTGATTCACTCATTTCCCTAGTGTGATTCACATTTAATTGGGTTTTTTGATTACCCGACCGCTCATGGCAGCAATAAGACACAATGTTGAGTAAGTTTAAACTTCATATGTGCACAGTTCAGTCAATATGCTTTATTTACCTTTTTGTTCTTGCATCTATAAAGATAATGTAACTTGTTGTGCACGTGTGATAACATAATAACCAGTGAAACTGCAGGGGAATTTATTTTGTCATCACTGATCATATTTGTATTATTGGTTGAAGTTCTTATACTTTTTTGTTCAACTTTACATAATCAACTAGCATTTTAACTAAGACTCTTCATTTGGTAAGAATTTTTATTATCAAACATTTCAAGTTGTGGAATGTGTTATTTTTATGTATAATATTTTTTGGTATCTACTCCCTCCGTCCGGAAATACTTGTCATCAAAATCAATAAAAGGGGATGTATCTAGATGTATTTTAATTCTAGATACATCCCTTTTTGTCTATTTTGATGACAACTATTTCCGGACGAAGGGAGTATGTACCAACGTCTTGCATATATGTGGACACCGGGAAGTTTTGGTTCTGGGTCCGCCCCTGCTTGGTAAGTTCCGGTGTCCCTGGTGGTAGATCAAGTCAAGATCTGGTGGTAACTTTAGTTTCCTCAAGTGTCTTGCGTGATTTGTGAAGCAAATGCTGGACAAATCGGGGTTGGGGGTATGGATTGGGGACGGAGATGAATACTTGAGTTCGTCGCCAGGGAGAGAGAAAGATGAATAGGGGAGGGGGGGGGGGGGGGTCGATGGAGAGCGCCTTTTCTTGATGTGGAGGTAAGAAAGTTGGGGTTTAGGGAAGGTGGTGGCGCGTGATGGGAGTGGGCCATGGTCACGCGAGGGGCGCTGAGCTAGGCCTCGCGCGACGGCTCGGCCTCACGCGCTACGCGCACTCAGCCTCGTGAGGTGGGGGATCGGTCGTTCGAATCTATTGTATAGATACGAAGGTTTAGTATATATCACAATCCTTGAGTTTATGGGCCGAATGCCATTGTAGATATTCGGCCGACGTTTGATGAGCTGAGCGGGAGAGTGTTTGTCTCAAAAAAAGAGCGAGTGTGTTTGTAAAAACAAAACTGAAAAGTATTTCTCAAAAAACTATGAAACGTCTATGCCATCCGCTAAAGAAGTCATTTTGTGTACAGATATTTCTTCCCCATCGACGCCACTATATCTGTGTAGTGTAGTATAAGTACCAGTGTACAAGTAGCATATACTACGCGATTTGTGTAGAGATATCCCCTTTCGTTGAACTTTGTACTACTTGGAGACAGGGATGGACATATGTCATCACACGCGTGAGAGTAGTACATATATACGTGGAGATAATTGCACATACAGTCCCGGAAGTTGGCGGCAAGGTCCAACATGATTCTGGATGTTGAGAAGTGATCCAATACGGTCCCGATACAAGGAAATATGTTGCCAATACAGTCTTTGATTTTAGACCGACAATCCTGGCTCTACTTGTCGCATACGTATCGCGTATTCTCTAGTATGACACGTCTGTACGGGGCCACGCCTGCCAGGGACCCACATGTCAATGGCGCTAGAAATAACAAAAATAATATGGGCTGGCTTAGCGAGGTTCTTGATCTGGCGACCCCGGGCAGAAGTTCGCCTGCGCTAGCCACCGCACTAAGTATGTTTCTCTGTTCAATATAGGGATGCACTGCCTAGTAAATAAATCGCGTAGTCTTTTCCGCTGTAGCACGCACAGACTTGTAGATGCACATGGTTTCGAACCATATTTTCTTTTCTTTTTCGTTTTTTCCGCACAGACTAGTTCAGATTTTTTTTTAACAAATCACATTTTTCGAAAATAGTTGAAGTTTCAAAATTTGATCACAGTATACGAAAATATTAGAACTTTTAAAAAATGTTTCCATCTCCAAATTTTTGTTCACGCAATCAATAAATATTTTTTATTATTTTTTGGATGTTCAAATGGTTCTCAGTTATAAATTCTTGTTCTGAATCTCAAATTTTCTTCAGCAATTTAAAAAATGCCCCCATTTCAAAAAATGATCCATAATTTAAAATAACATTAGTGTTTCTGTTGAATTTTTGTTCAACAAGTCTTTTTTCATGTATTTATCTTTTCTATATCTCTCACATGCAAGCACATATATTGATGAGATTTTACATAGTTATATTACACAACTATACATGCATATACATAAAAATTTAGAAATGTTGAGGCATTAAAATCCATTTTTCTTAATTAGAAATAACAGGCGCAATGTGCCCATGCTCCAAAGCGATTATTTGCAACATGTCGAGCCATTGAAAAAATATTTGCAATTTATTATATATTTTTTGATTTTCAGATTGTTCTCGGTTATAAATTCTTGTTCTGAATGTCAAATTTTGTTCAGCAATTCATGAAATGATTCGTAATTTAAAATAATGTTAGTGTTTTTGATAAATTTTGGTTCAACAAGTCTTTTTTCCATATATTTGTCTTTATCTCTCACATGCAAGCACGTATATTGATAAAATTTTGCACAGTTATACGCATATACATAAAACTTTTGGAATTTTCAGGCAGTAAAAATCCTTCTTTAGTTAAAAATAACAGGTGCAATGTACCCCGTGCTCCAAAGCCATTATTCACAACATGTTGAGCTATTCAAAAAATATTTACATTTTTTTTGGATTTTCAAATTGTCCTCGGTTATAAATTCTTGTTGTGAACCTTAATATTTGTTCAGCAATTCAACAAATGTCCCCCTTTTCAAAAAATGGTGTATTTCACGGCTATCCTAGCATGCGTAGAACAAATCGCAAGAATATGATCCTTCTGTTTCGTTTGTTGTAACGTACACGTGTGCTGCCGCCTTTCATCTGGGCCATAATTTAGAAAGAAAAAAAACAGGCCCGTCCAGCTCAAAAACACCATGTGCATCTTATTAGGGCATGTACAATGGTTTTATCTTAGCAATGCCACGTAGGATAAATAATGAGGTGGAGGAGAGAGAAATCATAAGAAAAGGCTTGTCTTCTCTTATTTAAGATAAGACAAGAGATGATCTCTTAGCATAATATGTCTCACCATATTTTTAGGAATAGCTAGTTATTGAAGATAAGCCTAAAAAATGACCCATTGTAGACATGTTTTTTCATTATCTCTAAATTACATATAAAACTTAAGATAAGACTATTTTATCAATCATCGTACATGCCCGTAGTAGCAAAGTCCTACTGTTTTTCGCAAAAAAGAAACAAGTATGTGCATGCTACAGCGAAAAAGATAACGCGATTTATATACTAGGTCGTGCAGCCCTATAGAAACTAGTTAAACACAATTACTATGGTGGCTACAGCTCGGAAGTTCGGCCCGCGGTCGCGAGTTCGAAACCTCACGACGCGTTTGTCTTTTTGTTATTTCTCACGCCACTGACATGTAGGTCCTAGGCAGGCGTGGCCGCGTACTGACGTGTCATACGAGAGAATACGCGATACATATGCGACATGTAGAGCCAGGACTGTCGGTCCAAAATCCAAAACCATATTGACAGCGTATTTCCTTGTATCGGGACCGTATTGAATCATTTTTCAACATTCAAGACCATGTTGGACCTAGCCGCCAACTTCCAGGACTATACGTGTAATTATCTCTATATACGTGTGTCTCGGCGAACCGATAGCGACGGCGTGCCCGCGTGCTTTGCCTGGCCATGTCACATGCGAGCACGTAGTATAATATTGTTACCGCAATCCAATCCACGTCGGACGCGGCTTAGTCGTCGGGTTAAAGGCGTCAAACTAACTAGTAATAAACGAGGCAGTGCGTGGACGTGTGATGCGAGCGCTGAGCAAATCCGAGCAAAGGCATCTCTCGCCGCTCGCCCATGATCACATTGAACCGATCCTTGCCGTCCGATCGTCCTGGCAGTCTCTCGCGTGTGAAGTTTTGGTTTGACCGCAGCCGCGGAGTCGGCGAGATCGAATCGACGATAGGATCGGGGAAAGAAAGCGTGTGCATAAATAAAACCTGCGGTTGCTTTTCACCGGGCCGTCAAGTTCACTGGGGCTTTTACCAGTGCCAATTGTCACCCACGCCCACGTGGGCGCCTACGTGGCCCACGAAGAAGAGAAGATAAAATAGGAGCCTGCTCAGGACAAGGCAACAATCCATGTGATATCGGGTCCAACCTGCGTCCAGACGTCCAGTTCAGTTGTTGCTGTTGCAGGGCCAGGTGGTGAAAGAAATTGTCAAGAGTCCAAGTGAGCTCGAAAGAGAGTAACAAATCGCGGCTCATATGCGCCGATGCGGACACACGTATCGCCCGTCGTTCGCGTAGACTTGGACCCGACTCTGATCCGGTCGGTCATTTGGATTGGAGCGACGCCTTTCCATCCCTTTCCCGGGTGGAATGGAAGCAGCGGCAGCATCTGCATCTGTGCTCTCGCCTCGCCTTGGCGTTGCCTGCCTCTTTCTTTTTGTTTACCCGGGCAGAGACGTGTGGGATCTGGCCCGTGTGCGTGTCTTCTATTGCCCCTTCGGCTGATTGATCGATCGCTTTCGGCTCCCAAATCGACCGCGTGGGACGAAGGGAATATATCGCTCGTGCGCGCAGCTTGGACTGGGAGCAGACAGCAGACCTTGCTTGTTTTGGCTTGTGATTGGCCACTTGTTTGTGGGCTGTGACTGATCGCCTTTGTTTGTTTTATGCTCCTTCTTGATGCCAGTACTATAATCGCTCTTAGTTGTCCCTGCGCTTCGACCGTAAGCAAAGTCAGTTTTCTCAGCTCTGACCACCATTCTTTTATCAGAATACTAGTGTATATTTTCCTGCTCTTTTGTGAAGGAGGAGAGGGCGACCTTTGATTTCTTTCAGTACACTATTATAGACACGATACAAGTGTCGCAGGGCCAGGTGGTGAAGAAGTTGTTAAGAGTCCAAGTCACTGGAGCCCGAAAGAGAAGTAAGAGCGTCTCTAACTGCAATCCGCAAAAAACTTCCCGCATCCGTCCGCGCAAAAGGGGACTAGTTCGTGAATACGGATGCGGGAGGCAGCCATCTACCGCTAGCCACATGCATTTTCACAACAACTCAAAATAATCGGACGAAATTCATGCAAACAAGTGCCGATTTCATGCAAACATAACATGTTTTATATAAAAAGGCGGATTTTCATACAAACATGACGGATTTCAGTACATTTACATCAATGGTGCTAGTCCGGCTCTGAAGGTATAATTTAATACCTAATCTAAATCGCCGTCCGCGGATCCATATGTCTTCCTCATGTCTAGCAGCCCGATCACCGGACTGCCGGGAGTCCCGAAGGTATATGCTTCAGCGCAAATGACGGCTCGCTTACCCACCACTCATCGGAGTGGAACCTCCGCCTGATGCTTCAGCAGGAGGGGAAAGCGGTGCCTCCGCTTCCATGAAGCCCATGTGGGATCGACGGAGGTACTCAAAAGAGAAGAACCGGGCAAGACATCGCTGTGTACGCCGGTGTCGCCTAGACAATGGTCTTCGTGAGACCCAAGCGGCGGCTGACTCCCGTGTTCTACTTCTCCACGATGATGGCGGCGGAGGCGGAGGCACCGGCCACCGACTCGTCGCTTTCCGCGCACCCGGCTTCTTCCCTCTGCCTGCATGGCGCGGTCGCATGCACGGGAGGCGTGGTCGTCGACGGCAGCGATAACGCTCGTGCCGCCGTGCTCCCCGCCATGCCGGCGTGGAGCAACTGGCCACTCCTCATCGGGTGGGCCTGGACCGGCGAGTTGCTGAACCACGTGGCGGCTTGGGGCGGCAACTTGCTCCGTAGGATGAGGCGCGGGAGGTGGGGCAGCGAGCCGCCTCGCTCGTATCCGGCGGGCTCGACGGGCCACCCAGCCGGCTTGTATGCCGGAGAACTGCTCGTCGGAAGCCATTGGAAGAGTGGTTGAGGAGGAGATTGGGGGAGCGGTGGTGGGTGTGGTTCTTGCCCGACGTCTGCCCTCGTTTTATAGAGGGCGGATGGTAAGAGCTCTGCCTGTGTTGCTTTAATGTCGGCCCGCTCATAAACGGACGTGTGGCCGAAGTAGGTTTCTCAGGTTTCCATGCGGGGGTTAATGGGGGCGTATGAATGCGGCGAGGAGGCATGTTCAGCTGGGCGTGCAGCGCCCTCGGCCTGCACGCCGTTTCAATGGCGGGGGCAATGAGAGGCCGCGTCCGTCCTAAGCCGTCTTTAATGTGGAGCAGTGCACTCTACAGCGGCATGAATGCGGGCAGCTGGCGCCGGGCGAGAGCGCGCGCGGGAGAGGGGTTTTTTTTGATGGGCCAGGGCGGTCAGAAGAGGGCTTGGGAGCGGTCTGGACTCCCACAAACCTCCCCCACTTTTGTCTCCGGTTTGCAGGAGAAATAACATCGGGACCGCTCAGCGGACTGATACAAGTTGGCGTTGGATGGCTTCTATGGTCCAGACAGCCCGGTCCGAACGGTTACGGGAGGTTTACAGGTCCGCCTTGGAGATGCCCTAAGGCGAACTCCAACGAATGATCATAAACAGAAGTCCGTTTTGCCCGGTTTCTGGCCACCGAAGGGGATGGAGATGTCGGGCGATGAGGTGGACTTCATGGTCGCTCTCCTCGATGATGCAGAGGAAGACATGTCCTCGTGGTCGTGCTTCCTCTTTTTGCCAGGGATCCACTTTCACATCCCCATGCCAGTGACCGATGGGGAGCAAGGAGGGACGAGTGAGGGCGGCGCTAGGGTTAGCTTGTCGGGGCGGGAGGGGGGCTAGAAAAGATTGGTCGCGGTGGGAAAGCGGACTGGCCGGTCCACGGCTTTGTCATAAAAAGGAACGCGTCCAAGGGCAGCTGGGAGGCTAACGTGCAGGCCCGTCCACCCATGCGGATTAAATGGCCGGTGGGAATCCGTTGCATGGTCAACATGCGGGCTCGGGGACGGACAACGATGTGCATGCCTTGTTCATTTATGTTAGAAGGGAGAGGGGGATTTGGTGGAATAGTTTGTTGTATTGCTTGAGCCTCGCGAGCATATATATAGGAGTACATGATCTATTTGGAGTACAAGACAAGCCAGAATATTTCTAGTCTATCCTATGTTTCCAAACTAATCACGATACTCAACATCCCCCTACAGTCACAACGGTAGTGACGCAGATGGTGAGACTGAAGAAGAATCCAAAGGCATGCCGACGGACCCCCACCCCCCATAGCCATAACGGTCGATGCATCACGGAAGTCGTGGCTGGAGTGGAAACCGACGAGGTTGCTCAACCAAGGCGGCAACCCTTTCTGTCGTTGTCGAGGTAGCCGAGAGCGTTGGTGGTGGAGCCGTGGTCGAGGTAGCCATGCGAAGAATGACGTGGTCGATGTCGAGTCGGGGTAGCCGGTGTCGAGGAATTCACCGTGGAGCCGCGGGCGCAAAGAGGCGTCGAGTTAGTCATGGGCGTAGTGGTGTCGAAGTAGTGGTGCGCCGGGAAGAAGATGTTGATGAAGCGTCGCGGCGGGCTTGCCAAGTCTGGGGACACATCGTAGACGAAGGCACGCACCGGTGTTGCCAGCACCGGGCATCCGTAGACGGACGAATACGAAGTTGATGAAGCGTCGCACCAGACTTGCCAGGTCTGGGGACACGTCATGGACGAAGGCATGCTTCGGTGTTGCCAGCACCAGGCATGCGTAGAATGGGACCTGCACGAGTTGTACACCATGTCGAAGAAGTCGGAGAAGCCAGCAGAGAAGGACTCGACGATGGTTGCGGCGCCAATCGGTGCGGGGCCGATGTCGCTCGCGGTTGTCGGAGTAGATGACGGTGACGCTGGCGACGGGCTAGTGTTGGAGGAAGATGAAGGAGGTGGACGGGCGCCGGCAACGGCTACGGGGGAAGCGACGGCGGCATCCTGACAGCATAAGCGGTGGCTAGGTTAGGAACGCGGCGGCGGTGCTCGAAGTAGGCGAAGAACCCGGGCAGTGTGACGAATACCGACGCGGACGGTGGTGTTCCCGCGCCAAGGGAGACGGCGCGGCGTATACCACGGGAGGTCGACGCGCGGTGATGGTGGAGTGGGCCACGACGCTACGGCCCGAAGGGGCGACGCAGTGGCGGCGGGCAGGTCGGGGCGATGGCGGGAAGACCTCGGGGTGACGGCGGGGACCGCGGGCCGTGGCACTGCGGCTCGAAGGGGCGACACAACGGTGGCGCGCAACTCGGTGCAGCCACGGGAACGGCCTCGGGTGACGGCGGAGACCGCGTGCCACGCTCGCTATGACCCGATGGGGCGACGCAGCGGCAGCGCGAGGGTCGGTGCTACCACAGAGACGGCCTGGAACTGACATACTCGGGGCGGCGGTAGACCGCGGGCCGTGGCACTACGGCCGAAAGGGGCGACGCAGCGGCAGCACGCGGGTCGATGAAGTGGCGGGAAGAACCACGGGGCGGCAGCGCTGCGACGTGATGGGGCGACGCAGCGGCAGCCCGATGCTCGATCAGTGGAGACGCGCACTGAACTCGAGGATGATCTTCATGGGGCCTGCGAAGGCGCGCGCAATCGACGGGCCAGGTTGGTCGCCCGACGTAGCCGAGGCGGATCGCGGCCGCGGGCGGGTGGTCAATCCGATCGTGCACGAGGTCGGTGATAAGCTATGTACCTAGGGTAGGGTCATGGATCTGTCCGACATACCCTCCCCAAGGACACCTCTACAAAGAATCACAAGCAGTCGAAGAGAAACCATCATCCACTCGACCATGAAGATGTGCTCACTCGACCACCTTAAAGACACTCGACCACCTTGAAGACATTCGACCAGTAAAGAATGAGAAGCTCTCTACTCTGCAACGGTCAGGACTTTAACCATAGCTTTATGGGCATTTATGACACTTTACTACAAACGTTACCAGTAACGCCCCTCCTTTATGAACATTGAACCCTGTGTAACGGAGGGGAGCTGGGGTCCTGGCGCACTCTATATAAGCCACCCCCTCCTCTGGGACAAGGGTTCGCACTTTCTGTAATTCACACACATATATTCAGTCGACCGCCTCAGGGCTCCGAGACGTAGGGCTGTTACTTCCTCCGAGAAGGGCCTGAACTCGTAAACTCGTGTGTACAACTCCTCCATAGCTAGGATCTTGCCTCTACATTCCTACCCCCTATTCTACTATCAGTCTTAGAACCACGACAGTTGGCGCCCACCTTGGGGCAGGTGTCTTAGCGGCTTATTGGTGAAGTTGCAATTTTTCCGATCCCCTTCATCATGGTTCCAGGTGGAGGTTTGGCTGAGGGCCGCGAGATCCGTCTCGGCGCGCTCGTGTTTGTCGCCGACGACTCCGCTTGGCTTCAGGAGGCACCACTCGACGCCGACGCGCTCCCCGCCCGCGGGGCGGTGCACTTTCGCGCGTGCGTCCACGGCGTCCTCCTGCGGCAACTGTCGACCCAGTACCAGTCGACTCCAGCTCCAGCAGCTTTCCCCCTCCCTACGACCCGCCGAAGCAAGCGCACCGGTCAGTCGAGGCTTCAGCGGTGGGTGAAGCATGCGGTGACCCGCCAATCGGTCACCCCTCAAGTCGTGGCGATCGAGCCCGACGAATCTCTCTATGGCATGTTCGATCTGTCGTCTGGCTCCGTAGAGACCGCATCCGAGTGCGGCAGCAGTGACTCGGCGGCGGAAGTCCTGATGGTCAATGAACCACGACAGTTGGCGCCCACCGTGGCCCTCCTGGCTTCAATCGTGAAGACGGAGGTGACGGGAACGGTGATCCATTGCACGTTCACGAGGAGTACCGCCCCGAACCTCTCTCCTCGCAGTAGAGGGAAGAACTTTGTCGCTGGAACATGGATGCCCTGCATACTCCTATAGTTGGAGAAACCCCCAAGGCCCAGGCCTTGGAGCAGGCACGCTTGGCCAATCTGGCTGAGCGCACTCGACTGGAGAACCTCCAGCGCGCACTCAATGATCGTGCTCGACAACGTGCTCCTGAGTCTAGTCGACGCCAACTTTTTCCACCTCCAACTCAGGTATACCGAACACCAATCCAGAATTTAGCAGCTGCCGCCCGGATAGCAGAGTCGATTCAACCTTCCCAATCAAAAGCTGGCCGAGGTCTGGTGCAGATCAGGGCCTTGCTCCGGGCAGCGGGAGAGCAAAATATGGTCGTATCTCAGTCGCGGAATAGGATCCATAGCAGATCCGTGGTCGCAGACACAGTCCAATCGGCCCATAGCCCGAGATCACCCCCGAGGCGTGAGGAACATGGAGATCGGCGTGATCAGTACAGAAACCGAGAGCAGTATGATCGCCGGGCCGATCGCGATGATCGCCGTCGAGTGCCCACGCCTCCTCCAAGGAGTGGGTCGTACGTGCCTCGGCCACATGAAGACAGACACCCTCACAGTGTCGGAAGAGGTATTCCAATCAATCCCAGGGAGCCAGGCTTTGATGCGAGATCTATTCTTGTGCAAGGCTTGGTTGACAGAAACAGAGCTCACCGAGAGGGCCATGACAGAAATCCGCAAACCAGCAACAGGGTGCATGTCTCTGGTCCAGAGTGCTTCAGCAGAGCTATCAGGGCTGCGGTGACCCCCCCAACTTCAGATTAGCGTCTGGAGTTAGTAAGTTCACCGGGGAGTCCAAGCCTGACACTTGGCTTGAAGACTACCGAGTGGCTGTCCAGATTGGTGGCGGTAATGATGAAGTGGCCATGAAACACCTTCGTCTGATGTTAGAGGGCTCGGCTAGAGCATGGCTGAATCAGTTAGCACCTGGCAGCATCTATACTTTAGAAGATCTCGCCCAAGTGTTTGTCAGAACATTCGAGGGCACTTGCAAACGACCGGCAGGTTTGACAGAGTTACAGTGTTGTGTTCAGAAACCGAATGAAACTTTGAGGGATTATATCCAGAGATGGATCACCCTGCACCACACAGTAGAAGATGTGTCAGATCATCAGGCAATTTGTGCCTTTAAGAAGGCGTCAGGTATCGGGAGTTGAATATGAAATTCGGCCGAATAGGAAATATGACTCTGGCTCGGATGATGGAAATCACCACCAAGTATGCCAATGGTGAAGAAGAAGAGCGACTCTGGAGTGGCAAGCACAAAGCAGTCGCCCACGAAGCCGGAGGAGGAAACTCTGGTCGGAAACAGAAGCGCAAGACCGAGCCAGCTGATCCGGGTGAAGCCTTGGTTGTGGTTCAAGGGAAGTTCAAGGGGAAGCCCAAAGGGCCGTGGAACCCCAAGAAAGTAAAAGATCAAGATGGAAATGACGTGTTGGATCTCCCGTGCCATATGCACACCAAAAAGATGAAGAAGGTAATTTCATTTACCCGAAGCACACCACTCGGCAGTCCAGCAGTTCCGAGAGAAACTGCCCAAGGAAAAGGAGAAGGAGGCAGACAAGGCTGAGGATGAGGAAGAGGATGATGATGGTTATCCCCATGTGAATTCCACTCTGATGATTTTTGCTGACGTTGAGAGCAAAAGTCGATTGAAAGCCATCAACATGGAAGTGAACATGGTCGCTTCGGCGACACCCAGTTACTTGAAGTGGTCGCAGACTGCCATTACAGTCGACCAGTCTAATCATCCAGCGCACATCGCCACCCCTGGGAGGCAAGCACTGGTGGTCGACCCAGTGGTCAAAGGCACTCGACTCACAAAGGTCCTGATGGACGGTGGCAGTGGCCTGTGAAGGAAATATGCCCTAGAGGCAATAATAAAGTTATTATTTATTTCCTTATTTCATGATAAATGTTTATTATTCATGCTAGAATTGTATTAACCGGAAACATAATACATGTGTGAATACATAGACAAACGGAGTGTCACTAGTATGCCTCTACTTGACTAGCTCGTTAATCAAAGATGGTTATGTTTCCCAACCATGGATAAAGAGTTTTTATTTGATTAATGGGATCACATCATTAGATGAATGATCTGATTGACATGACCCATTCCATTAGCTTAGCACCCGATCGTTTAGTATGTTGCTATTGCTTTCTTCATGACTTATACATGTTCCTATGACTATGAGATTATGCAACTCCCGTTTGCCGGAGGAACACTTTGTGTGCTACCAAACGTCACAACGTAACTGGGTGATTATAAAGGAGCTCTACAGGTGTCTCCAAAGGTACATGTTGGGTTGGCGTATTTCGAGATTAGGATTTGTCACTCCGATTGTCGGAGAGGTATCTCTGGGCCCTGTCGGTAATGCACATCACTTAAGCCTTGCAAGCATTGCAACTAATGAGTTAGTTGCAGGATGATGTATTACGGAACGAGTAAAGAGACTTGCCGGTAACGAGATTGAACTAGGTATTGGATACCGACGATCGAATCTCGGGCAAGTAACATACCGATGACAAAGGGAACAACGTATGTTGTTATGCGGTCTGACCGATAAAAGATCTTCGTAGAATATGTAGGAGCCAATATGGGCATCCAGGTCCCGCTATTGGTTATTGACCGGAGACGTGTCTCGGTCATGTCTACATTGTTCTCGAACCCGTAGGGTCCGCACGCTTAAGGTTTGGATGACAGTTATATTATGAGTTTATGAGTTTTGATGTACCGAAGGAGTTCGGAGTCCCGGATGAGATCGGGGACATGACGAGGAGTCTCGAAATGGTCGAGACGTAAAGATCGATATATTGGACTACTATATTCAGACATCGGAAAGGTTCCGAGTGATTCAGGTATTTTTCGGAGTACCGGGTAGTTACTGGAGAAGCAATGGGCCTTGATGGGCTTTAGTGGGAAGAGGAGAAAGGGCCAAGGGGCTGCTGCGCCCCCCTCCCCTCTGGTCCGAATTGGACTAGGGAAAAGGGGGCCGGCCACCTTTCCTTCTCCTCTACTTCCTTCTCCCTTCCTCCCCTCTTGGTGGACTCCTACTAGGACTTGGAGTCCTAGTAGGACTCCACATCCTGGCCGCACCAATTGCCTTGGCCGGCCTCCTCCTCCTCCATCCTTTATATACTGAGGCAAGGGGCACCCTAGAGACACAAGTTGATCCACGTGATCTTATTCTTAGCCGTGTGCGGCGCCCCCTACCACCATAGTCCTCGATAATATTGTAGCGGTGCTTAGGCGAAGCCCTGCGACAGTAGTACATCAAGATCGTCACCACGCCGTCGTGCTGATGGAACTCTTCCCCGACACTTTGCTGGATCGGAGTCCGGGGATCGTCATCGAGCTGAACGTGTGCTAAAACTCGGAGGTGCCGTGGTTTCGGTGCTTGATCGGTCGGGCCGTGAAGACGTACGACTACATCAACCAAACGCTTCCGTTGTCGATCTACTAGGGTACGTAGATTACACTCTCCCCTCGTTGCTATGCATCACCATGATCTTGCGTGTGCGTAGGAATTTTTTTGAAATTACTACGTTCCCCAACAGCCTGAACATACCGTATGCAGAAACGTTGAAGGGAATGGGCATTCTGATGTCCAGACTCAGTGAAATCCATATGAGTTTCCATGGGGTCATTCCAGGCAAGAAGGATGCATCTCTTGGTCAGATTGCACTCGGCGTAGTTTTCGGTGATTCTAAAAATTACCGCAAAGAAAAGTTAACGTTTGAAGTTGTGGATTTCCAGAGTGCTTATCATGCAATTCTGGGCAGGCCAGCTTATGCACGATTTTATGGCTCGACCATGTTACGTGTACCTCAAAATGAAGATGCCTGGTCCCAAAGGAGTGATCACTATCTCTGGTAATCGGAAGAAGGCGGAAGAGTGCTTCTAGAAGGGCTCAAAGATCGCTGATGCCCAGATGGCCGTGGTAGAATTGCAAGAATATCAGAAAAATGCAGATCCGAGTGACTTGCTGCGAGCCAAGAAGCCAGCCACAGATTCAGCGTTCCAGTCGTCTGGTGAAACAAAGTCGACTCACATTCACCCGACAGATCCCAATGCTGCTCCGAGTCACATTTCAACCTCACTCGACTCCAAATAGGAAGAAGCGCTCATCCAGTTCCTCCGTAAGAACTGGGACATCTTTGCATGGAAGCCTTCTGACAAGCCGGGTGTTCCCAGGGAACTGGCTGAGCATCGTTTGGGAGTCAACCCGAAGGTGAAACCAGTCAAAGAGCATCTTCGACGGTCCGCCGTCCAGAAAAGAAAGGCAATCGGGGAAGAGGTGGCTCGGCTTTTGGCAGCTGAGTTTATCCAGAGATTTACCACTCCGAGTGGTTAGCCAATGTTGTCATGGTCCCAAAGAAAGACGACTCACTTCACATGTGCATCGATTTCAAGCATATCAATCGGGCCTGCCCAAAAGATCACTTTCCTCTCCCTCGCATCGACCAGATAGTCGACTCGACTACAGGGTGCGAGCGTTTGTCCTTTTTGCACGCCTACTCCGGGTACCACCAGATCTGTCTGTACGGACCCGATTAAATAAAGACAGCTTTTATCACCCCATTTGGGTGCTTCTGTTATGTCACAATGCCATTAGGTTTGAAGAACGCCGGAGCCACATTCATGCGGATGATTTAGAAGTGCCTGCTCACTCAGATCTGTCGGAATGTGGAAGCATACATGGATGACATTGTGGTCAAGTCACGTAAAGGTTCTGACCTACTGACTGACCTTGCTGAAACCTTTGCCAACCTCAGAAGGTATGATATCAAGCTCAATCCCTCAAAGTGCACGTTTGGAGTTCCAGCCAGAAAGTTACTCGGTTTTCTTGTTTCCGAACGAGGAATCGATGCTAACCCAGAGAAAGTAGGCGCTATACTCTAAATGAAACGCCATGTGCGTGTGCATGATGTCCAGAAGCTTACTGGTTGCTTGGCCGCCCTAAGTCGATTCATTTCTCGCCTCGGTGAAAAGGCGTTGCCTCTTTACCGACTGATGAAGAAATCGGACAAGTTCGAGTGGACCCCAGAAGCTGATGCAGCGTTTGCAGAGCTAAAAGCCCTGCTTTCCACCTAGCCAGCGCTTGCTGCTCCAATCAGCAAAGAGCCTCTACTGCTTTATATAGCAGCCACTGGACAAGTCATTAGTACAGTAC
This sequence comes from Triticum monococcum, assembly GCA_034509565.1. NCBI lineage: Eukaryota > Viridiplantae > Streptophyta > Magnoliopsida > Poales > Poaceae > Triticum > Triticum monococcum. The sequence goes on from CM067843.1 coordinate 75,760,728, forward strand.
TTACGGTCGAGTGGGAAGAAGAAGGAAAAGCTTATAAGGTTCAACGCCCAGTTTATTATTTTTCTGAAGTCCTGACCCCGTCAAAGCAGAGATATCCTCATTATCAGAAGCTTGTCTATGGGATTTACATGACCACGAAGAAGGTTGCACATTATTTTTCGGATCACTCTGTTATAGTCGTTAGCGACGCTCCATTGTCAGAGATTCTGCACAACAGAGATGCAACTGGTCGAGTGGCCAAATGGGTGATTGAACTCCTTCCCTTGGATATCAAGTTTGAGGCAAAGAAAGCTATCAAGTCCCAAGCAATAGCAGATTTCCTCGCCGAGTGGATCGAACAGCAACTGCCGACTCAAGTTCACTCTGAACACTGGACCATGTTCTTTGACGGATCCAAGATGTTGAACGGTTCTGGTGCTGGAGTAGTTCTGGTATCCCCCCGAGGAGACAGGCTAAGATATGTCCTCCAAATTCACTTTGATTCCTCCCACAATGAAGCAAAATATGAAGCACTCTTGTATGGGTTGCGCATGGCCATCTCACTCGGCGTCCGTTGCCTCATGGTCTATGGCGACTCAGATTTGGTAGTTAATCAAGTGATGAAGGAGTGGGACGTCAGAAGCCCAGCCATGACTGGTTACTGCAACACGGTGAGAAAGCTTGAGAAGAAGTTTGAGGGGTTAGAACTCCACCACATACCCCGACTGAAAAATCAAGCAGCTGACGATTTGGCAAAGATAGGTTCCAAGAGAGAAGCCATCCCCAGCAATGTGTTTTTGGAGCATATTCACTCGCCGACAGTTGAGGAAGATCCTTTTACTGAAGAACAACTGCAACACAAGAGCGCCACAGATCCGACTGAAGTCGAGGTCCCAGCCGTGGTCGACCTGATCATGGAGGTTCTGGCCATTACTCCCGACTGGACGGTGCCCTACATTGCGTACATCCTCAGAAAAGAACTCCCAGAGGATGAAGAAGAGGCTCGACAGATCGTCCGTCAATCCAAGGCCTTTACTGTGATAAGAGGGCAGCTATTCAGGGAAAGCATGACTGGAGTCAGGCAGAAATGCATAACACCAGAAGAAGGTCGAATGATCCTCAATGACATCCACTCGGGGACCTGTGGTCATCATGCGTCCTCCCGGGCCATCGTGGCTAAAGCATACCGAGCTGGATTCTATTGGCCACAAGCAAATGAAATGGCGAAAGATATAGTCGACAAATATGAAGGCTGCCAGTTTTACTCCGACATGTCTCACAAGCCAACATCAGCCTTGAAGACCACCCCCCTCATGTGGCCCTTTATTGTTTGGGGACTGGATATGGTTGGACCCCTGAGAACTGGCAGGAGCGGCTTCACTCATGTCGACAAGTTTACCAAATGGATCGAAGCTAAACCTATCAAGAACCTTGATGCTAGCACCGCTGTCAGTTTTATCAGAGAATTGACATTCAGATATGGAGTCCCACACAGCATTATCATGGACAACGGATCGAACTTCGATTCCGATGAGTTCAGAGCTTTCTGCGCCTCTCAGGGCACTCGGGTCGACTATGCTTCTGTCGCTCACCCGCAGTCGAACAGACAAGCAGAAAGAGCCAACGGCCTAATTCTCAAAGGACTGAAACCCCGACTGATGCGTGATCTCAAACACGCAGCAGGTGCTTGGGTTGATGAACTTCCGTCAGTTTTGTGGGGTTTAAGGACAACTCCTAATCGGTCGACCGGACGAACTCCTTTCTTCTTGGTCTATGGAGCCGAAGCTGTTCTGCCAAGTGACCTGCTCCACAATGCACCCCGAGTTGAGCTCTTCTACAAAGAGGAAGAAGAGCAGACCCGGCAAGATTCAGTCAATCTTTTAGAGGAGGAAAGAGAGATGGCCTTGATCCGCTTGACCATTTATCAGCAAGACTTGCGTCGATTCCACGCCAGAAATGTGAGGGGTCGAGACTTTCAAGAAGGAGACCTGGTCCTTCGAGTGGATCAGTAAAAACCACACAAGCTTGCCCCGACTTGGGAGGGCCCCTTCATCATCACCAAAGTCCTCCACAATGGAGCATACCATCTTTACAGTATTGAGCATCAGAAAGACGAGCCACGGGCTTGGAACGCGGAGCTGCTCCGCCCCTTTTATACTTAAGCACTCGTTCGAATAAAATGTAATAAGAAACACCTTTGTAATTTGTTTATCAAAGACAAGAGCTTATGGTCCTATCATTCGATTGTTGTGTTCTTATTTACTTCTGAAATCCCCTAGTGGGTGGGCTTAGTCGCGAATCCATTTCGCCTAAGTTCGAAAGAAAATCCTATCGAGTGGAGAGCAATCCTCCCACTCAGGGGCTTAACTGCAGTCCAGTACTCGCCTAAGTTCTCTCACTAGGAGACTTAGCTGCAGTCCAGCACTCGCCTAAGTTTAAAAAAATCCTATCGAGTGGAGAGCAATCCTCCCACTCGAGGGCTTAGCTGCAGTCCACCACTCGCCTAAGTTCTCTCACTAGGAGACTTAGCTGCATGTACTTGCCTAAGTTTGAAAAAATCCTACCGAGTGGAGAGTAATCCTCCCACTCGGGGGCTTAGCTACAGTCTAGCACTCGCCTAAGTTCTCTCACTAGGAGACTTAGCTGCAGTCCAATACTCGCCGAAGTTTGAAAAAATCCTACCGAGAGGAGAGCAATCCTCCCGCTCGGGGGCTTAGCTGCAGTCCAGCACTCGCCCAAGTTCTCTCACTAGGAGACTTAGCTGCAGTCTAGTACTCGCCTAAGTTTGAAAAAATCCTACCGAGTGAAGAGCAATCCTCCCGCTCGGGGGCTTAGCTGTAGTCCAGCACTCGCCTAAATTCTCTCACTAGGATACTTAGCTGCAATCTAGTACTCGCCTAAATTTGAAAAAATCCTACCGAGTGGAGAGCAATCCTCCCACTGGGGGCTTAGCTGCAGTCCAGCACTCGCCGAAGTTCTCTCACTTGGAGACTTAGTTGCAGTCCAGTACTCGCCTAAGTTTGAAAAAATCCTACCAAGTGGAGAGCAATCCTCCCACTCGGGGGCTTAGCTGCAGTCCAGTACTCGCCTAAGTTCTCTCACTAGGAGACTTAGCTGCAGTCCAATACTCGCCTAAGTTTAAAAAAATCCTACTGAGTGGAGAGCAATCCTCCCACTCGGGGGCTTAGCTGCAGTTCAGTACTTGCCTAAGTTCACTCACTGGGAGACTTAGTTGCAGTCTGGTACTCGCCTAAGTTTGAAAAAATCCTACCGAATGGAGAGCAATCCTCCCACTCGGGGGCTTAGCCGCAGTCCAGTACTCGCCTAAGTTCTCTCATTAGGAGACTTGGTTGCAGTCCAGTTCTCGCCTAAGTTTGAAACATACCCCCATCCGCAAGGATGACGAGTGCAGGTCGACTGCAACCTTCTCCTTCGGAGCTGCAACACAAATACAACGTCCGCTCCATCCCTATCCGCAAGGACGATTAGGTGCAGGTCGACTGCAAACTTCTCCTTCGGAGCTGCGACACAAATACAACGTCCGCTCCATCCCTATCCACAAGGAGGACGAGGTGCAGGTCGACTGCAACCTTCTCCTTTAGAGCTGCGGCACAAATACAACGTCCGCTCCATCCCTATCCGCAAGGACGACGAGGTGCAGGTCGACTGCAACCTTCTCCTTCGGAGCTGCGGCACAAATACTGTAACATCCCAAAATTTCAATTTGGAATGTTATACACTAGATCATCATGCATATCATATTTTCTTGCATTTTGCCAATCCTAGAAATTTCACGCAACTCAAGGACCCTCGGAGAGAGTTGGAGATTTCGTCATTTTCATATTTGAGTCTCCTCAAATTTTGAAGAAAGGATCATTGGTTTTGCCGGAGTTTTGTTTGCCTTTTATTTGGATAGGGAAAAATGCGCGTTTTCAAAAATTGCATTTTAGGCCCGGAGAAAAAGTTCATTTTGTTCGACTCATTTTTAGGAGTCGGGGAAAATTTACTTTGTGAGTTTTGGAGTCTGGTAGAATTGTTTTTCTGTGTTTTTCCGAGCGCAGAACCGTCTTAAAAAAAAGAGTCCCGCGCGCCCTTGGGCCAAAGGCCCAGCCAGCCGGCCAGGAGGCTAGCGCCTCGCCGCGCGCCGCGCCAGGCGCCAGGAGGGAGCCGCCGCCGCTGCCCTATAGGAGTCCATCTAGGATTCCGTTTGCTCGTTTTTTTCTAGATCTTTCCTATTCCTACTCTTATTTCTTGCTCCCTACCCCAAGTTCCCTCCCCCTCCCCAATATAAATACCCAAGCACCCCCCCTCTAAATCATCAAACCAAAGCCCCAAGCCTAGAGCCGCGCCACACCCCACGCCCTTGCCCACGCCGCGCCGCCGCCCTGCGTAACGCGCCGCCGCCGCACCTTGCCGCCGCCGCCGCCCCACGCCCACGCCGCCGGAGCCCCTCGCCGGAGACCTCGCCGGAGGTAGCCCCACGCCGCATCTCTTTCTTTTCCTTGGATCGGTTTTCTTCTAAATCGTTCCGTTTCTTCTCTAAACCGTTCCGGTTTTCTAGATCGGTTTTTCGTTCGGCTTTCTTTTCTCGAAACCCAAGATCGGATTCGTTCTCTTTTCCGATTTAGTTGCCTCGAGACCGTTCGCCGGACCGTTCGTCCTAACGAACATGATCACCGGATTGTTCCCGGTTAACGAACGTCCGTTCGTTCAACCGTTCTTCTTTTTCTTCTCGTCCGATTTATTCCGCGATCGCGATCTCAGATCCGATCTTCTTTCTAGTTTATCTTCTCGCTCGTTTACCGGAATCAGGTGATTCAAGCGCCTGGAGTTTCATTTCGAAACCGCCGTTCCGATTAATCAACTTAAACCAGTTTTTGCTATGGTAAAATTTGACCTAGTTTCAACTTGCTAGAACCGAGTTGTTTTCCGCCGTTTGTTTTCGGTTTCTTTGTTTGGTTCGTTCTTTCTTTGCAACCGGACTTCTTAATTTGAACTATCTGGTTCGATATCTTGTTCGAGTTTTACCTGTGCATTAGATGAGTACTTATTGTATGCTTGTTGTTTGTCTGCGATAGATTACCCAGATTGCGCCGCTTGTTACTTCGAATCTTTAGGACTCGCGGATCATCAGCAAGGCAAGTAACACTTTGATCATACCTTTTCTACAACCCAGTTTTATTGCATTAGATCCATCCTCACACATTGCATGATTAGGATCTAATTAAATTGTGGGATGGGAATTAGATGAGGTAGTACCTATTACCTGTTTTTTTATGAAACCTTTGGGAGTTACTTCTACGTTTGCTTATTATGCCATGCTATGCTAGTAGACGTGGATTGGGTGAGTGATATCCATGACAGATGTGAGATTGATAATTTTAATGGTTTATCTAAGGTGGCAACTTAAACACACATCTGGGTGGATTGAGGCACCTGATGTCTATCAGGACTTGCCTGTTTTATTTTGGACCGCCACCCAGGCTCAAAGGGATCATAAGATCTTTCATGCTAAATACTTACGTGTGCAACCACAAGCCAATATGGGCTCTGGCATAGTTGACTAAGTCGTGCGAACTCTTATAGGGGTAGACTAGCAGATGTAGGGGATGTAGGTGGTACGGTCTACTCCATCGTAAGGTGCTAGCGCTTCTGAAAAACTATGTCTCGGTCATCCGTTTCTCAAACACCATGTAGTGCGAGAAATCCAACGGAGGCGATCGAGTCTTGTGGGGAAAAGTGCGCAAACCTCTGCAGAGTGTAACAAACTAATCATGATTAGCCGTGTCCCCGGTTATGGACAATCTTGAGTATCTAGTACTTGAATATCATATGAATCTCATCATGTTACTTCTAAATTAATATTGTTGGGTTTTAATGACTACTTTTAATTGGGATTGAGAATGCTGTCAACCATTCTCAATGTTTAACAACCACCATGATAGTTAAATAAATTTATTCCTTTGCAGTAGGGAAAAATTGGCTTTACGCAAAACAGTAACCATAGAGCTTTCCACCAGCCAAATATGCATATAGTATAGATATTGCATTCCATTACTCTCTATGTGTTACCTTGCCAGCATATTCCATGTGCTGACCCGTTTCGGGCTGCAACGTTAATGTTGCAGACTTTTCAGATGATGATTAAGGTGCTTTTAGGTCGTGGTTCTATACTTAGTGATGCCGTTGGAGTTGATGGACCCATTTACCTTCCAAGTCTTCCACTGTTATCGATATTAGATGGCCTTAAGCCATATTATTGTAATAAGTTCTCTTCGGAGACATCGATGTAATAAGTGTGTGATCACCACTCTGCTATAAATCCTTCGATGTACTGTGTGGTGTCAGCATTACTGATCCAGGGATGACACCGGAGCACAGTAGACTTGATCCATTCAGGTCGGGTCGCTACAGAGATGGTATCAGAGCACACGCTGACTGTAGGACACGACCACTAAGTTAAAGCCATAGATCACTATTCTCTCCTCATTTTGTAACTCCTCATCTTTTCTACTCTTTTAGGATGAAGGACGCGAAGATTAAGTACGCTCAACCGGATGAAGGCACACCTTTTGGATTTCACTTGAAGGAAGTCACCAAGTACCTAAACATTGGATTACCAAGTTTCACGGGAACCTTCAACGCCACTCTGCCTGAAGAGGAGCGCTGGAAGATTCAAGCTCACGTTCCGGGAAGAACATTCGCGCCAATCACGAAGCCCATAGATAGTGTTTTCAATGCACCAACTTGGAGTCTAGGAAGGAGCATGGCAGCCCATATCACCATAGGACGCATTGGAGAAGTTTATCAAGAAGACCTCAAGGACACCATCCACCAGATTTGCGGATGCCGAGATGAACAATGGGAGTTAGTCACCACCAAGAAGGATAGATCCATTGCAGCATTCATCCAAGAGTTAAACCAGCTCATTCGACGCCACGAAAACCAGATGTGCAATGATATGATGGAGTTGAAGAATGCGAAGGCAAGGATCATCGAGCTAGAAGGAGAACTGAAGGCTACACGCAAGGACTACATGGACGAGATCGTAGCTCTAGCAAGACACAACGTCGATCTTAAACAAGAGGTTGAAGAACTCAAGAGGGAGTTAGCATCCAGGAAGGAAGACATGTACGTCGCATGTCCAGACAACTACATCATTCTCGACGACACCAATTCGGATCTAAGTGAACCCGAATTTGAAGACGAAGCTGGAGCGGACATCATGGAGTCTTCCACCGGTTCAAATTTTTAGATGACCACCAAATATTAGTAGTATTCCCCCCATGTAAACACTATAGTTCGAGCACTTTTGCGATAGCTAGATCGATTGTATGCCCTTGTTTGATTGAATGGAGTGATTTTGTGTGAATTTGCTCATGTGCATTGGGGTAGTGTTTTCTCTTTAGACCTCATTCTATTCTTATTTCTCTTCTTTTCTAAACCCTCAGATGCCTCCGAGACGTGACAATGGATTTCCACCGGAGCTCACTCAATTGATCGAGCAGCAGAATCAATTGATGCAGATGTTAGTTCAGAACCAGCAGAACAACAACAACAACAACCCACCACCACCACCACCCCTTGTTGACCACTTAGCCCGTTTCCTTAGGTTGAATCCGCCGGTGTTTTCTAGTAGCATTGAGTTGATAGTAGCAGACGATTGGTTCCGCAAGATAGGAAGGGAGTTGACCACTGCAGGATGCACGGATGGTGAGAAAGTGAAGTTTGCCGCACATCAGTTAGAAGGACCCGCGGCAGCATGGTGGGAGAATTTCACAGCCACCTTCCTAGTTGACACTGTCACATGGGATCAGTTTCAGCAAGCTTTCCGCACTGCACATGTTTCAGCAGGAGCTATGGCCATGAAGAAGCGTGAGTTTCGCAACTTACGCCAAGGAGGAAGGACAGTTGGCCAGTATGTTGACGACTTCAGCAAGCTAGCACGTTATGCCCCAGATGACGTTGCTACGGATGCAACCAAGCAGGAGAAGTTTCTGGAAGGATTGAATGATGAGTTGAGTATGCAGCTGATGGTAGGAAGTTTCAATAACTACCAGGAGTTGGTAGATCGTGCCATCATGATTGAAGGGGAGCAACAGCAGATTGAGAACCGCAAGAGGAAGTATGGACAGGGGAAGTATAACTCTGGAGCCCAGCAGAAGCCCCGTTTTACCCCTAAATTGGGATTTCAGTTTCAGCATACCCATGGAGGAAGTAGTTCGCACAACCACAACGGCCACAAGAATGGTAATGGGAATGGAGGAAGCGACGGCCAGAACCGGACCACCCCATCAACCCCAACCAAGAGAGATCTGAGTCAAGTCACCTGTTTCAAGTGTTCCAAGACCGTACATTATGCAAATGAATGTCCTGAAGGCCAGAATGGAAATGGCAATGGAAGCTCAGGGAAGAAGCCAAACCCTTTCAATAGGGGACAGGTGAACCACGTTAGCGTGGAGGAGGTTGAAGATCAGCCTGATGCAGTGATCGGTAAGTTTTTGGTTAAGTCATTTACCGCACTTGTTCTTTTCGATACCGGTGCATCGCATTCATACATATCAAGGGGATTTGTGGATAGATATAACCTGCCAACCCAAGCCCTTAGGTCACCCATGTTAGTAAGCTCACCAGGAGCGGAGTTTATGGCTAGACAATGGTGTGATCGGTTACCATTAAGGATTGGTAACTATGTTTTTCCCTCAGACCTAATAGTATTGGAATCTCAAGGATTGGATGTGATATTAGGCATGGATTGGTTATCAAAGTATGAAGGGAATATTGAGTGTGCTAGTAACTCAATTTTGCTTACAACGCCAGAAGGAAGAAGGATCAAGTATGTATCCCGACATGTGCCAAATAGGACACAAGTAAATTGCCTAACAGGAGTAGTGCAGGAGGAAGTACCAGTGGTAAAGGATTTTCCGGATGTATTTCCTGAAGAGTTGCCAGGCATGCCACCGGATAGAGACATTGAGTTTTGATTGAGTTGTTTCCAGGCATTGGACCCATATCAAAGAGACCGTACCGGATGCCTGCAAAGGATTGGGTAGAAATTAAGAATCACATTAAGGAGTTATTGGAGAAAGGTTACATACGCCCAAGTTCTTCGCCTTGGGGATCACCCGTACTTCTAGTGGAGAAGAAGGATGGATCATTACGGATGGTTGTTGATTACCGTGGATTGAATGAAGTAACCATCAAGAACAAGTACCCACTACCAATGATTAATGATCTGTTTGATCGCTTGCAAGGAGCTAAAGTGTTTTCCAAGATCGATTTGCGATCAGGGTACCACCAGTTGAAGATTCGAGAACAGGATATTCCTAAGACAGCATTCACCACAAGATATGGACTGTATGAGTATACCGTTATGTCATTTGGATTGACTAATGCACCTGCCTATTTTATGAACCTGATGAACAAAGTGTTTATGGAGTTTTTGGATAAGTTCGTCATAGTGTTCATTGATGATATCCTGGTTTATTCGAAGAATGAAGAGGAGCATAAGGAACATTTGCGTTTGGTATTGGAGAAGCTAAGGGAACATCAGTTATATGTCAAATTTAGCAAATGTGAGTTTTGGTTGAAGGAAGTAGGATTCCTTGGACACGTTATATCCGGAGAAGGGATAGCAGTTGACCCCGCGAAGGTTGAGACCGTAACCGAATGGGAAGCACCAACGACAGTTGGAGAGATCCAGAGTTTTCTAGGACTCGCAGGATACTACCGGAGATTCATTGAGAACTTTTCAAAGATTGCGAAGCCTATGACGGAGTTGTTGAAGAAGGATACCAAGTTTAATTGGACTGAGGAGTGTGAAGCTAGTTTCCAGGAGTTGAAGAAACGTTTGGTTACCTCACCAGTGTTGATTTTGCCAGATCAGACCAAGGATTATGAGGTATATTGCGACGCTTCACGTCGAGGACTTGGAGCAGTGCTTATGCAGGAAGGGAGAGTTGTTTCGTATGCTTCATGACAACTGAAGCCTCATGAGTTGAATTATGCCACGCATGATTTGGAGTTAGCAGCCGTAGTGCATGCATTGAAGACATGGAGACATTTCCTCATTGGAAATCATTGTGAGGTGTACACGGATCACAAGAGTTTGAAGTACATTTTCACTCAGAAGGAGTTGAATCTCAGACAAAGGAGATGGTTGAAGCTCATCAAGGATTATGACATGAGATTGCATTACCATCCCGGAAAAGCTAATGTAGTAACTGACGCATTGAGTCGTAAGAGCCACGTCAATACGTTAATGACGGAAGAAATACCCAAGGAGTTAGCAGAAAACCTTCGTGAACTATGTTTAGAGATAGTTCCGAAAGGCTATGTAGCAGCATTGGAGATTCAGTCCACATTGATGGATAACATTAGAGAAGCTTAGAAATCTAACAAGGAGATTGCTGCTATAAAGGAGAAACTAAGCAAAGGAAAAGCAAAGGGATTTCGTGAGGATGAACACGATACCCTATGGTTTGAGGACCGTGTTTATGTGCCCAATGACCCAGAGATCAAGAAGTTGATTTTGCAAGAGGCACACGATTCACCATATTCGTTTCACCCAGGAAATACCAAGATGTATTTGGATTTGAAGGAAACATTCTGGTGTACCAGAATGAAGAAGGATATTGCAGCATATGTAGCAGTTTGTGACGTATGTCATAGAGTAAAGGCAGAGCATCAGAAGCCAGCCGGATTGTTGCAGCCATTGCCGATACCCGAATGGAAGTGGGATAAGGTAGGCATGGATTTTATCACAGGACTACCCAGGACGAAAGCAGGATATGACTCGATATGGGTAGTAGTTGATCGTTTGACGAAGGTAGCACATTTCATTTCAGTTAAGACCACTTACACCAGTGCTAAGTTGGCAAAGATATACATGACTAGGATCATTTGTTTTCATGGAGTTCCAAGGAGTATTGTATCAGACAGAGGAACCCAATTTACCTCAAAGTTTTGGAATCAGTTGCATGAAACTTTGGGAACCAGGCTAGAGTTCAGTACCGCTTTTCTTTGTACGGAAGGAGGTGCAGGACACCGTTGTCATGGGACGAAGTTGGAGACCGTCAGTTCTTTGGACCAGATTTGATTAAGGAGTCTGAACAGAAAGTTAAGTTGATTCACGATAGGCTCAAGGTAGCCCAGTCCAGGCAGAAGAGCTACGCAGATTCTAAACGCAAGGAGACAGTTTACAAAACCGGAGACAGGGTGTATCTCCGAGTATCCCCACTTCGAGGAGTTAAGCGCTTTGGAGTTAAGGGAAAGTTAGCACCGCGTTTCGTTGGACCGTATAAGATTTTGCAACGTATGGGAGAAGTCGCGTATAAGTTGGAATTACCAGAGGGACTGTCAGGAGTTCATGATGTATTCCATATTTCTCAGCTAAAGAAATGTCACGCCGAGATGGCGGAGGTACCGTTAAGAGATACAGTGCCGCTAGAAGCGATTCAGTTGAAGGACGACTTAACGTATGAAGAGAAACCAGTCTAGATTCTCCAGTTTGCCAGCAGAGTTACCTGCAGCAAGGTTATCAAGTTTTGTAAAGTTCAGTGGAACCACCACCCAGAGGATGAAGCCACCTAGGAGAGAGAAGAAGATTTGCTCAAGGACCACCCTCACCTATTTTCTAACCAACCCGAATCTCGAGGGCGAGATTCATCTTAAGGGGGGTAGGTGTGTAACATCCCAAATTTTCAATTTGGAATGTTATACACTAGATCATCATGCATATCATATTTTCTTGCATTTTGCCGATCCTAGAAATTTCACGCAACTCAAGGACCCTCGGAGAGAGTTGGAGATTTCGTCATTTTCATATTTGAGTCTCCTCAAATTTTGAAGAAAGGATCATTGGTTTTGCCAGAGTTTTGTTTGCCTTTTATTTGGATAGGGAAAAATGCGCGTTTTCAAAAATTGCATTTTAGGCCCGGAGAAATAGTTCATTTTGTTCGACTCATTTTTAGGAGTCGGGGAAAATTTACTTTGTGAGTCTTGGAGTCCGGTAGAATTGTTTTTCTGTGTTTTTCCGAGAGCAGAACCGTTTAAAAAAAAGAGTCCCGCGCGCCCCTGGGCCACCACGCGCCGCGCCAGGCGCCAGGAGGGAGCCGCCGCCGCTGCCCTTTAGGAGTCCATCTAGGATTCCGTTTGCTCGTTTTTTTCTAGATCTTTCCTATTCCTACTCTTATTTCTTGCCCCCTACCCCAAGTCCCCTCCCCCTCCCCAATATAAATACCCAAGCACCCCCCCTCTAAATCATCAAACCGAAGCCCCAAGCCTAGAGCCGCGCCACACCCCACGCCCTTGCCCACGCCGTGCCGCCGCCCTGCGTCACGCGCCGCCGCCGCACCTTGCCGCTGCTGCCGCCCCACGCCCACGCCGCCGGAGCCCCTTGCCGGAGACCTCGCCGGAGGTAGCCCCGCGCCGCATCTCTTTCTTTTCCTCGGATCGGTTTTCTTCTAAATCGTTCCATTTTTCTCTAAACCGTTCCGGTTTTCTAGATCGGTTTTTCGTTCGGCTTTCTTTTCTCGAAACCCTAGATCGGATTCGTTCTCTTTTCCGATTTAGTTGCCTCGAGACCGTTCGCCGGACCGTTCGTCCTAACGAACGTGATCACCGGATTGTTCCCGGTTAACGAACGTTCATTCGTTCAACCGTTCTTCTTTTTCTTCTCGTCGGATTTATTCCGCGATCGCGATCTCAGATCAAATCTTCTTTCTAGTTTATCTTCTCGCTCGTTTACCGGAATCAGGTGATTCAAGCGCCTGGAGTTTCGTTTCGAAACCGCCGTTCCGATTAATCAACTTAAACCAGTTTTTGCTATGGTAAAATTTGACCTAGTTTCAACTTGCTAGAACCGAGTTGTTTTCCGCCGTTTGTTTTCGGTTTCTTTGTTCGGTTCGTTCTTTCTTTGCAACCGGAGTTCTTAATTTGAACTATCTGGTTCGATCTCTTGTTTGAGTTTTACCTGTGCATTAGATGAGTACTTATTGTATGCTTGTTGTTTGTCTGCGATAGATTACCCGGATTGCGCCGCTTGTTACTTCGAATCTTTAGGACTCGCGGATCATCAGCAAGGCAAGTAACACTTTGATCATACCTTTTCTACAACCCAGTTTTATTGCATTAGATCCATCCTCACACATTGCATGATTAGGATCTAATTAAATTGTGGGATGGGAAGTAGATGAGGTAGTACCTATTACCTGTTTTTTATGAAACCTTTGGGAGTTACTTCTACGTTTGCTTATTATGCCATGCTATGCTAGTAGACGTGGATTGGGTGAGTGATATCCATGACAGATGTGAGATTGATAATTTTAATGGTTTATCTAAGGTGGCAACTTAAACACACATCTGGGTGGATTGAGGCACCTGATGTCTATCAGGACTTGCCGGTTTTATTTTGGACCGCCACCCAGGCTCAAAGGGATCATAAGATCTTTCATGCTAAATACTTACGTGTGCAGCCACAAGCCAATATGGGCTCTGGCATAGTTGACTAAGTCGTGCGAACTCTTATAGGGGTAGACTAGCAGATGTAGGGGATGTAGCGCTTCTGAAAGACTATGTCTCGGTCATCCGTTTCTCAAACACCATGTAGTGCGAGAAATCCAATGGAGGCGATCGAGTCTTGTGGGGAAAAGTGCGCAAATCTCTGCAGAGTGTAACAAACTAATCATGATTAGCCGTGTCCCCGGTTATGGACAATCGTGAGTATCTAGTACTTGAATATCATGTGAATCTCATCATGTTACTTCTAAATTAATATTGTTGGGTTTTAATGGCTACTTTTAATTGGGATTGAGAATGTTGTCAACCATTCTCAATGTTTAACAACCACCATGATAGTTAAATAAATTTATTCCTTTGCAGTAGGGAAAAATTGGCTTTATGCAAAACAGTAACCATAGAGCTTTCCACGAGCCAAATATGCATATAGTATAGATATTGCATTCCATTACTCTCTATGTGTTACCTTGCCAGCATATTCCATGTGGTGACCCGTTTCGGGCTGCAACGTTAATGTTGCAGACTTTTCAGACGATGATTAAGGTGCTTTTAGGTCGTGGTTCTATACTCAGTGATGCCGTTGGAGTTGATGGACCAATTTACCTTCCAAGTCTTCCACTGTTATCGATATTAGATGGCCTTAAGCCATATTATTGTAATAAGTTCTCTTCGGAGACATCGATGTAATAAGTGTGTGATTGCCACTCTGCTATAAATCCTTCGATGTACTGTGTGGTGTCAGCATTGTTGATCCAGGGATGACACCGGAGCACAGTAGACTTGATCCATTCGGGTCGGGTCGCTACAAATACAACGTCCGTTCCATCCCTATCCGCAAGGATGACGGGGTGCAGGTCGACTGCAACCTTCTCCTTCGGAGCTGCGGCACAAATACAACGTCCGCTCCATCCCTATGCGCAGGCACGACGAAGCGTTCCGAGCAGTGAGCAAAGTCCATTCGAAGGCAAACACAAGCACATTCGGAAATAAACCAAATTCAAATAAATCCTAAAAGTTCCAAGCAGCAAATCAAAAGTACTCGGGCATCAAGCCCGAAGGAGTTCAACGGTTACAGCAATCACTCGACATTCCAAGGAAAATTTAAAGCGGATTCAAGTTTCATAAGTTTGTTCACTCGGCCGGAGGAGGGCTGGCAGGCTCCACGAATGAGTCCAGGTCGATCCCATCAGCGATCCGAGTGGCGGCAGCTATGAAAGTCTCCATGAAGGACTGGAAGTCGTACTTTTTGGTATTAGCGACTTTGATTGCAGCTAGCTTGTCTTCACGAGCCTCCTTGCAATGGACTCGCACCAAGGACAACGCCACGTCAGCACCACACCGGGCGGAGGATTTCTTCCATTCTTGCACTCGGTCAGGGATCTCGTTCAGTTGAGTCATCAGGGATTCCAGGTCATTCTGAAGCGTCGCCCCCGGCCAAAGCGATGAGTCGATTCGAGAGACAACCTCGTTCAGGCGCGCGAGGTAGCTTGTGCCGCTGGCGATACGGGACTCTAGTCGGAGCACGTTCATCGCAGACTGGGGAAGCGATAGGGTCCAGACCCGTCTCGACCCTTCCATTTTCTTCGTCGAAGTCTTGGCAGAGTTCTGCAACAAAAAATTAGTCAATCGACCGTGCAAGATCTGATTTCAAGCATCAACACAGTTGGATTAAAAGAAATACCTCCCAGCGCGAGATAAAGCTTCTTGGCAAGAGTCCTCAGATAAGCTTCTGTGTCGTTCCTCTGGCGGATTGCAGACTCCAACTTTTCATTCAGGACGACCTTGTCCTTCTTCAGACTGGTCACTTCGCGGTTAGCTTCATTAAGACAAGATTTCAGTTTTTTCACCTCTCCTTCCAGCGTTTCGATTGAAGCAAGCTTCTGGTCTGCGAGAGCGGCTTTTGTCTTGCGCTGCTTTTTGCGCGGCGGCGAGGTCCGAGTCCTTCTTCCCCATAGCCAACTCCATTTTCTCTGCAAAAGAAGCAATCAAATCAAAGAAGAGATCAAAAAGATATATTGAAAGTCAGTCGACAATCAGTTACCGTCCATACCAGCGGCCTCGTCTTGAGCCTTTTTCAAATTTTGCTGGGCCAATTCCAAGTCTAGGTTGAGTTGCCTCTGCTTCTCCTCAAGTTCAGCAAACTTGGAAATAAGAGTACAAGACTTCTGCAGAAGGCAAAAGATGGATCAATCGATAAGATCAAAGGTGGTTCACTTCCGAGTGAATAAAACCTAAAGAAGTTCATTTAGACCCCAGCCGACTGCACACAGTCGACTGCGGTCTCAGGGGCTACACCCAGCGGGTGCACTTGGCGTGCCCCCGTTGACTAAGACTCAACTCGTCCGGTCCGCCCGGACCAAGTCAAAAAAAAGTTGTTCAGACCCCAGTCGACTGCGGTCTCGGGGACTACACCCAGTGGGTGCACTTGGCGTGCCCCCACTGATGAAGCCATGTACCTACGGTAGGGGCACGGACCCGTCCTAAAGAGCCCCACCGTAGGACATCCCTAGAAGAAGCCACCCTTCAATCAACTCGAAGGTATCCCACTCGACGGGTTGAAGACACTCGACTAAGAAGCTATCACTCGACCATGAAGCCAACCACTCGACTGACCAAAAGACCTGAAGTCACTCCGCAGGCAAACGGTCGGCTATTAAGTAGTCTTTATGGTTATTATGACACTTTATTAGGGACGTTATTAGTAACGCTCCACCTTAAATGTACCTTAAACCCTGCATTACTGAGGGCAGGAGGGGGCCGGCGAACTCTATATAAGCCACCCCCCTCCTCAGTATCAAGGGTTGGCACCCCGGTCATTTACACACACATAATTCAATCGACCGCCTCCGGGCATCGAGACGTAGGGCTGTTACTTCCTCTGAGAAGGGCCTGAACTCGTAAACCTTGCGTGCCGACAACTTCCCAATAGCTAAGGTCTAGCCCCTTCATACACACCCCTCTACTTCACTGTCAGACTTAGAACCACGACAGTTGGCGCCCACCGTGGGGCCTTAGTCTTAGCGCCTAATTGGAGAAGTTGCGATTTTTCCGATCCATTTGATCATGTTTTCTTGCGGAGCTTTGGCAGAGGGCCGCGAGATCCGTCTCGGCGTGCTCACCTTCATCGCCGACGACTCCGCCTGGCTCCAGGAGGCGCCGCTCGACATTGACGCGCTCCCCATCTGCGGTGCGACGCACTTCCACGCGTGCGTTCGTGGCGTCCTCCTGCGGCAGCCGTCGACCCCATATCGGTCGACTCCTATGTCATCTCCCCGCCCCGTCTCCCACCAGCGCAAGTGCTCAGGTCGGTCGAGACTCCAGCGGTGGGTGAGGCACGCCGTGGCCCGCCAGTCGGCGGTCCCACAAGTCGCGGCAATCGAGCCCGACGAATCCCTCTGCGCCATGTTCGATCTGTCAACTGGCTCCGCGGAGACCGCATCCGAGTGCGATAGCAGCGACCCTTTGGCGGAGGTTCTGGCGATCGAGGGGACACGCAGTCCTCCTGGATTCCATCGCGCTGATAGTGGTGCGGATAGAGGCGATCCGTCGCATCCCCACGATGAATATCTCCCCGAACCTCTTACGTCATTACAGCGAGAGGAGCTTCGCCGCCGGAACATGGACGCGCTCCACACTCCTATTGTCGGAGAAACCCCCGAGACCTGGGCCTTGGAGGACGCGCGCTTGGCTAATCTGGCCGAGCGCACTCGACTGGAGAATCTACAGTGAGCACTCGACGAGCGAGCGCGTTAGCGGGCTCCCGAGTCCAGTCGACGACAGCAAGCTCCCGAATCCAGTCAACGTCAGCTCTTCCCACCGCCGCAGGTATACCGAACTCCAGTTCAGAATTTGGCTGCCGCGGCCCGCATAGCAGAGTCAATCCAGCCCTCCCAGTCAGAGGCTGGCAGAGGATTGTTGCAGATCAGAGCATTGCTCCGAGCGGCGGGGAATCAGAATTCCGCCGTCTCTCAGTCGCGGGACATGATCCACAGTCGATCCGTTGCAACAGAAACAGTCCAGTCGGCTCACAGCCCGAGATCGCCCCCGAGGCGTGAGGGATGTGGGGACCGGCACGATCAGTACAGGAGGAATGAACAGTATGATCACCGACCCGACCGTGATGATAGATGTCGAGTGCCATCCCCTCCCCCGAGGAGTGGATCGTATGCACCCCGACATCGAGATGACAGGCGCCCCCATAATGTTGGGCAGAGGATCCCAGTCGACCCCAGAGACCCAGGCTTTGACGCGAGATCTATCCTCGTTCAAGGTTTGGTGGACAGGAACAGGGCTCATCGTGAGGGCCACAACAGAGATACGCTCACCAGCAGCAGAGCACATGCTTCGGGGCCTGAATGTTTCGGTCGAGCCATCAGGGCCGCGGTGATCCCTCCCAACTTCAGGCTGGCGACTGGAGTCAGCAAGTTCACCGGCGAATCCAAGCCCGACACATGGCTCGAAGATTATAGAGTGGCTGTGCAGATTGGCGGTGGCAATGATGAGGTGGCCATGAAGCA
The DNA here is from genome assembly GCA_034509565.1 of Triticum monococcum. NCBI lineage: Eukaryota > Viridiplantae > Streptophyta > Magnoliopsida > Poales > Poaceae > Triticum > Triticum monococcum. Next base: position 75,778,742 of record CM067843.1, read on the forward strand.
TTTGCCTCTTATGTTGGAAGGCTCAGCCAGGGCGTGGCTGAATCAGTTGGCGCCCAGCAGCATTTACACTTGGGAGGACCTCGCCCGAGTGTTTATCACAACCTTCGAAGGAACGTGCAAGCGCCCTGCAGGCCTTACAGAGTTGCGGTCTTGCGTGCAGAAGCCGAATGAAACACTGAGAGAATACATCCAGAGGTGGATCACACTGCACCACTCGGTCGAGAACGTGCCAGACCATCAAGCAGTTTGCGCTTTCAAAGAAGGCGTCAAATACAGAGAGCTGAATCTGAAGTTCGGTTGAACTGGAGAAATGTCTCTGAATCGGATGATGGAGATTGCCACCAAGTACGCTAATGGTGAAGACGAGGACCGACTCCGAAGTGGCAAACTCAAATCAGTCGCCCAAGAAACCGAAGGAAATTCCAGTCGGAAGCAGAAGCGGAAGGCTGAGCGAGCCGCCCCTGGGGAGGCCCTGGCTGTGGCTCAGGGAAACTTCAAGGGGAAACCCAAGGGCGCATGGAAGCCCAAGAAAGTTAAAGATCAGGATGGGAATGATGTTTTGGACCTGCCATGTCACATCCACACCAAGAAAGATGAAGAGGGAAATTTTATTTTCCCGAAGCATACTACTCGACAGTGCCGGCTCCTGATTCAGCAGTTCCAGGGCAAGTAGCCTAAGGATAAGGAAAAGGAACAAGACAGAGTTGAGGACAAGGATGATAGTGACGATGGATACCCCCAAGTCAATTCCACCTTGATGATTTTTGCTGATGTCGAAAGCAAAAGTCGACTGAAAGTCATTAACCGTGAGGTGAACATGGTTGCTCCGGCAACACCTAGTTACCTCAAATGGTCTCAGACCGCCATCACATTCGACCAGTCTGATCACCCGACGCACATCGCCACCCCAGGGAGGCAAGCTTTGGTGGTCGACCCAGTCGTCGAAGGCACTCGACTGACCAAAGTCCTGATGGATGGCGGCAGTGGCCTGAACATACTGTATGCTGAAACTTTGAAAGGAATGGGCATTCCGATGTCCAGACTCAGCACCAGTAACATGAGCTTCCACAGAGTCATCCCTGGGAAGAAAGTCGAGTAACTCAGCCAGATTGCTCTCGATGTGGTTTTTGGTGATTCAAAGAATTACCGCAAGGAAAAGTTGACATTTGAAGTTGTGGACTTCCAGAGTGCTTATCACGCCATTTTGGGCAGGCGAGCTTACGCACACTTCATGGCTCGACCATGTTACGTGTATCTTAAATTAAAGATGCCTGGCCCCAAAGGTGTGATCACTGTTACGGGCAACCGGAAGAAAGCAGAAGAGTGTTTTCAGAAGGGATCAAAGATCGCCGACGCTCAGATGGCAGTGGTCGAGCTGAAAGAGTACCAAAAGACTTCCGACCCGAGTGAATTGCTGCGAGCTAAGAAGCCCGCCTCCGAGTCAGCTTTTCAGTCGGCTGGTGAAACAAAGACAGTCCACGTTCACCCGACCGACCCCGACGCTGCCCCGACTCACATCTCGACGACGCTCGACTCCAAATAGGAAGAAGCGCTCATCCAGCTCCTCCGTGAGAACTGGGACATCTTCGCATGGAAACCCTCTGACATGCCTGGAGTTCCCAGGGGGCTGGCTGAGCACCGTCTGCGAGTCGACCCAAAGTTCAAGCCCGTGAAGGAACATCTTCGACGGTCCGCCGTCCAGAAGAAACAAGCCATTGGCGAGGAAGTGGCTCGGCTCTTAGCAGCTGAGTTCATCCGAGAGATTTACCACTCCGAGTGGCTCGCCAATGTCGTCATGGTCCCCAAGAAGGACAAGTCACTCCGTATGTGCATTGATTTCAAACATATCAATCGGGCCTGCCCGAAAGATCATTTGCCTCTCCCTCGCATCGACCAAATTGTCGACTCAACTGCGGGATGCGAGAGATTGTCTTTTCTAGATGCCTACTCCGGGTACCATCAGATCCGTCTCTATGGGCCCGACGAAATCAAAACAGCTTTCATCACTCCATTTGGATGCTTCTGTTACGTCACCATGCCATTCGGCCTCAAGAACGCCGGAGCCACATTCATGAGAATGATCCAGAAGTGTTTACTCACTCAAATCAGTCGGAATGTGGAGGCGTACATGGATGATATCGTGGTCAAGTCTCGGAAAGGTTCCGATCTGCGGGCTGACCTTGCTGAAACCTTTGCCAACCTCAGGAGGTACGATATCAAGCTCAATCTGTCAAAGTGCACTTTCGGGGTTCCAGGTGGAAAGCTACTCGGTTTTCTCGTTTCCGAACAGGGAATCGACGCCAATCCTGAAAAAATTGGCACCATACTCCGGATGAAGCGTCCTGTACGCGTGCATGATGTCCAAAAGCTTACAGGCTGCTTGGCCGCCTTAAGTCGATTCATTTCTCGACTCGATGAAAAGGCGTTGCCTCTTTACTGACTGATGAAGGAGTCTGACAAGTTCGAGTGGACTCTAGAAGTTGATGCAGCGTTTGCAGAGCTCAAAGCTCTGCTCTCCACCCAGCCGGTGCTAGCTGCCCCAATCAGCAAAGAGCCTCTGCTGCTTTACATTGCAGCCACAGGACAAGTTGTCAGTACAGTACTTATGGTCGAGCGGGAAGAGGAAGGAAAGGCCCTCAAAGTTCAACGCCCTGTGTATTATGTGTCTGAAGTTTTGACCCCTTCAAAACAAAGATACCCCCACTACCAGAAGCTTGTATATGGGATTTATATGACCACGAAGAAAGTTGCACATTATTTCTCTGACCACTCCATTACAGTCATCAGCGACGCCCCATTATCAGAGATCCTGCATAACAGAGACGCAACTGGTCGAGTGGCCAAGTGGGCGATTGAACTCCTTCCTTTAGATATCAAGTTTGAAGCAAAGAAGGCTATCAAGTCCCAAGCAATCGCGGATTTCATCGCCGAGTGGATTGAACAGCAACTTCCGACTCAAGTTCACTCGGAACACTGGACGATGTTCTTCAATGGATCCAAGATGCTGAATGGTTCGGGCGCGGGAGTAGTCCTAGTCTCCCCCCGAGGTGATAAGCTCAGATATGTCCTCCAGATTCACTTCGATTCCTCCAATAACGAAGCAGAGTATGAGGCACTTTTGTATGGATTGCGCATGGCCATTTCACTCGGCGTCCATCGCCTCATGGTCTATGGCGACTCAGATTTGGTGGTTAATCAGGTGATGAATGAGTGGGACGTCAGGAGTCCGGCAATGACTGGGTATTGCAATGCAGTGCGAAAGCTAGAAAAGAAGTTCGAGGGGTTAGAGCTCCACCACATCCCCCGACTGAAAAATCAGGCAGCTGACGACTTGGCAAAGATAGGCTCCAAGAGAGAAGCCATTCCCAGCAACGTGTTCTTGGAACACATTCGCACACCATCAGTCCAAGAGGATCCTTTCACAGAAGAAGCCCCATAGCCGAAAAGTGCCACAGATCCGACTGAGGTTGAAGTGCCTGCAGTGGTCGACCTAATCATGGAAGTCTTGGCAATCACCCCTGACTGGACAATACCGTACATCGCTTATATCCTAAGGAAAGAACTCCCGGAGGACGAGGAGGAGGCTCGACAGATCGTCCGCCGATCCAAGGCCTTCACAGTCATAAGGGGACAGCTGTACAGAGAGAGCGCGATCGGAGTCGGCCAGAAATGCAAAACACCGGAAGAGGGTCAGATAATCCTTAATGATATCCACTCGGGGACCTGTGGTCACCATGCGTCCTCTCGGACTATTGTGGCTAAAGCATACCGAGCTAGATTTTACTGGCCAAGAGCAAATGAGATGGCAAAGGAGATAGTCGACAAGTGTGAAGGGTGCCAGTTCTACTCCAACATGTCGCACAAGCCTGCATCAGCCCTGAAGACCATTTCGCTCGTCTGGCCCTTTACCGTTTGGGGATTGGACATGGTTGGTCCCCTAAGAATGGGCAGGAGTGGATTCACTCATGTGCTTGTGGCAGTCGACAAATTTACCAAATGGATCGAAGCTAAGCCAATCAAGAACCTCGATGCTGGCACTGCTATCAGTTTCATCAGAGGGTTAACATTCAGATATGGAGTCCCGCATAGCATCATCACCGATAACGGGTCAAACTTTGATTCGGACGAGTTCAGAGCTTTTTGCGCCTGTCAAGGCACACGAGTCGACTACGCATCGGTTGCTCATCCCCAGTCGAATGGACAGGCTGAGAGAGCGAATGGTCTGATTCTCAAAGGGCTAAAGCCTCGATTGATGCGCGATCTCAAGCACGCGGCAGGCGCTTGGGTCGACGAGCTTCCGTCGGTTCTGTGGGGATTAAGGACCACACCTAACCGGTCGACTGGAAGAACTCCATTCTTTCTGGTTTATGGAGCCGAAGCAGTCCTGCCGAGTGATCTTCTTCATAATGCACCCCGAGTCGAACTTTACACCGAAGATGAAGTAGAGCAGGCCCGGCAAGACGCAGTCGACCTCTTAGAAGAAGAGAGGGAGATGGCCATGATCAGATCGACCATTTATCAGCAAGACTTGCGCCGTTTTCACGCCCGGAATGTGAAAAGTCGAGCCTTCCAAGAAGGAGATCTGGTCCTCCGAGTGGATCAACAGAAGCCACACAAACTTGCTCCTACTTGGGAAGGCCCCTTCATAGTCACCAAAGTCCTCCACAATGGAGCGTACCACCTCTACAATGTCGATCGCCAGATGAACGAGCCACGAGCTTGGAACGCGGAACTGCTCCGCCCCTTTTACACCTGAGTTCTCCCTTAGATGAGATGTAATATGAAAAATAATTTCTACAGTTCATTTTTATCAAATACAAGAGTGTTCCAATAATGGCTGTCACTTTGTTTGCATACAAAATCCCCCAGTGGGTGACTTGGCTGCGAATCCGTTCCGCCTAAGTTTGAAAAAAATCCTACCGAGTGGAGAGCAATCCTCCCACTCGGGGGCTTAGCTGCAGTCCAGTACTCGCCTAAGTTCTCCCACTTGGAAACTTAGCTGCAGTCAAGCACTCGCCTAAGTTTGAAAAAAATCCTACCGAGTGGAGAGCAATCCTCCCACTCGGGGGCTTAGCTGCAGTCCAGTACTCGCCTAAGTTCTCCCACTCGGAAACTTAGCTGCAGTCAAGCACTCGCCTAAGTTTGAAAAAATCCTACCGAGTGGAGAGCAATCCTCCCACTCAGGGGCTTAGCTGCAGTCCAGTACTCGCCTAAGTTCTCCCACTCGGAAACTTAGCTGCAGTCAAGCACTCGCCTAAGTTTGAAAAAATCCTACCGAGTCGAGAGCAATCATCCCACTCGGGGGCTTAGCTGCAGTCCAGTACTCGCCTAAGTTCTCCCACTCGGAAACTTAGCTGCAGTCAAGCACTCGCCTAAGTTTGAAAAAATCCTACTGAGTCGAGAGCAATCCTCCCACTCGGGGGCTTAGCTGCAATCCAGTACTCGCCTAAGTTCTCCCACTTGGAAACTTAGCTGCAGTCAAGCACTCGCCTAAGTTTGAAAAAATCCTACCGAGTCGAGAGCAATCCTCCCACTCGGGGGCTTAGCTGCAGTCCAGTACTCGCCTAAGTTCTCCCACTTGGAAACTTAGCTGCAGTCAAGCACTCGCCTAAGTTTGAAAAAATCATACCGAGTGGGGAGCAATCCTCCCACTCGGGGGCTTAGCTGCAGTCCAGTACTCGCCTAGGTTCTCCCACTCAGAAACTTAGCTGCAGTCAAGCACTCGCCTAAGTCTGAAAAAATCCTACCGAGTGGAGAGCAATCCTCCCGCTCGGGGGCTTAGCTGCAGTCCAGTACTCGCCTAAGTTCTCCCACTCGGAAACTTAGTTGCAATCAAGCACTCGCCTAAGTTTGAAAAAACCCTACCGAGTGGAGATCCAACCTCGCACTCGGGAACTTAGCTGCAGTCCAGCACTCGTCTGAATACAAGACCAAAGTCCCACACGACAGATCAAAACCACGAGGATATTCAGCAAGAAATTAAGTTCGGATAAAGCTTAAAAGGCCCCAGGCCCCGAATCAAAGTACTCGAGCCCTCGGCTCAGCAGAGTTTAACGGTTACAAATCCACTCGGCATTCCGAGGCAAATTTGAGGAAAAGCATAAAAGTTTTTTCATTCTTCAGGTGGAGGACTGGCAGGGGCGACGAACTCATCCAGGTCGATTCCGTCCGCAATACGAGTGGCAGCAGCAATGAAGGTCTCCATGAAGTCTTGAAAGCTATGCCTCTTGGTATTGGCGACTTGGATGGCGGCCAACTTCTCTTCTCGCGCCTCCTTACAATGGACGCGGACTAAAGATAGAGCCACATCAGCGCCGCACCGGGCAGAAGACTTCTTCCACTCCTGCACTCGATCGGGGATTCTGTCAAGTCGAGTCATCAGAGACTCGAGATCATTCTGGAGCGTAGACTCTGGCCAAAGTGTCGGGTTGATCCGCGACATGGCAACCTTCAGCCGAGCCAAGTAATCCACGGCGCCATCAATACGAGATTCCAGTCGGAGCAGATTCATGGCAGCATCATCATTCACCGGAGAATTGATTGGGTCCAAACCCGTTTCAATTTGCCCGGTCTCCTCTTCGAAGTTCTGACAAAACTTTGCATACAAGACCCAAGGATAAGCCAATGCTCACAAACTGAGTCGACACAAAAGAAAACCAGTCGGAATTGAATGCGCACCTTCGAGCTTGGTGTACAACGTCTTGGCGAGACTCCTCAAGTAGCTCTCCAGGTCGTCCCTCCTGCGAGCGATGCCTTCCATCTGCTCGCTCAGGGTGAGGTGTTCCTTCTTCCAACGCGAGCACTCCCTGTTGGCTTCATTAAGAGCGGTCTTCAGCCTGGTATTCTCATCTTCTATCTGGCTGACCGAAGCCAGCTTCTGTTCAGCCAGGGCAATCTTGTCATCAGCCTCCTTGTGGGCAGCAGCCAAGTCCCGATCCTTCTTCGCCGGGGCCTCGCTCAGTTCTCCTGCAAAAGAAACGATGATTGGTTCAGAAACAGCAGAAGGGTAGTCAAGCCTAAAAACAAAACCGGACGACAAGGTCTTCTTACCAGCAACGCCGTCCCTGACCTTCTGCAGCTCCGTTCTGGCCAGCTCCAGATCGAGGGTCAGTTGAATCCGCTGCTTCTCCAACTCAGTATAGCGAGACCCAAGTCCACAAGATTTCTGCAAAAGGAAAATTCAGTCGACAGACATCCAAGATAAGCTGCTTCTGAGTAACTGAGGAAAAAAGGTGACGTTTCTAAGACTACAGCCGAATCAAAAACATTCGACAGTAGTCTCGGGGACTACACCCAGTGGGTGCACTCAGTGTGCCCCCACTGGTTTAAAAAAAAGAAGTCGACTGTCCGCAGTCGACCGGATACAGATCCATTCGACATGACTCGACCAGACCAAGAAAAGGAATACAGATACAGAAATGCAATGTAAAGACTACAGTCGACTGCCAGCAGTCCACCGTAGTCTCGGGGACTACACCCAGTGGGTGCACTCAGCGTGCCCCCACTAATCCAAGAAGGGGAAAACACACCCAGTGGGTGTACAGATACAAAGATCTTCAAAAAAAAGAAGAGGGAGAAAGACTCTTCAAATAATCAAGTATCAAGTCGACTGACCTGGACATTGCTCTGAAGCGCCGAACTTGCGTCATAGGCTGCTTGGCTGGCCTCCCGAGCCTTCTTCACCGGCTCCATCATGACCCCCACCTGGCGTATAGCCTCCTTCGCAGCAGCCACTTCGTCCTCAGGGGCAGGGTATGCGACAAAAAGCGAAGTTGGATCTGCAGTCGACGCCGAAGGCTGCGCACTCGACAGGGGATTGGCAAAGGTCACAGAAGCCCGATGTGATGGCCTGGCTTATTAGGATGATAGACTACTCATATCAATAAGGAATTCCTTCTTTTCCGGGAGCCCATTCGGACAGAACTCTAAAGTTAAGCGTGCTCAGCTTGGAGTAGTGTCAGGATGGGTGACCGACCGGGAAGTTGCTCCCGGGTGCGCACGAGTGAGGACAAAATGCGCAGAAAAGACTAGTATTGATCTGTGGGGCCAGTCTAGATCCCGCCATGAGTAACGACCACCGGCGGGTGTGTCCGGGGCGTTACAAGTTGGTATCAGAGCCGACCCTCGCGGTTACACGGATGGTTGCGGACAGGTGCGTGGTCATGTTGTTCATGACGTTTGTGACCCATCGTGGCACCCGGCATGGCACATGTACCGGACTGGAAGCACAGACGTTTGTGCCAAGAGGGAACGTTCCTGTGGCCCGACGAGGACGTCGGTTCCTCTGAGTGGGTGTGTATGTGATGGCCTGGCTTATTAGGATGATAGACTACTCATATCAATAAGGAATTCCTTCTTTTCCGGGAGCCCATTCGGACAGAACTCTAAAGTTAAGCGTGCTCAGCTTGGAGTAGTGTCAGGATGGGTGACCGACCGGGAAGTTGCTCCCGGGTGCGCACGAGTGAGGACAAAGTGCGCAAAAAAGACTAGTATTGATCTGTGGGGCCAGTCTAGATCCCGCCATGAGTAACGACCACCGGCGGGTGTGCCCGGGGCGTTACACCCGAGGGGCATCGCCACCATCCCGAGCCACGGTCTCAGGCGCCGGAGTAGGCTGGGGAGTCCTGTCAGCCGACGACCTCTTAGTCCTCCTCATCCTTAGCGGTTCGTTGTCATCGTCATCCGGGAGGTCGATAACATGAGGAGGGGCTGCAAGGGAAACTTTCAATCGACCAGAATTGCAAGAAACGACCAGTCGACTCGAAAATAGAACGTCAATAATCGTACCAGGGTTGGATGAACAACGTCCCCCATCTCTTGGTCGTCGTCCTCGGCAGAGACCTTAGAGGTAGCAGCGCTGCAAATTTCGAAAAGTCAGCCAGCTAGCTTAATGAGTCGACCAAGGATCCGTCCACGATCGACGAAGGAAAACAAGCTTTATTACCCGGAAATAACAGGGACAGCTATCTTCATCTTGGGCAGAGTCTTGGGCGACTTGGATAGCGTTGTGCGTGGTTGCTTGGGGACCTTCCTAGTCGGTGTTGGAGAAGAAGTCCGAGGGCGTTTTGACGACGGCCCAACGGAGGCAGTCGCCTTGCCACGTTCCTGCGCCGGGTCGTGTGCGAGCTGGATCGCCTCTCCGGGCGGGGGGGGGGGGGGGGGGGGTTCGGCCTCCTCCTCCTCTTCTTCGGTGGAGAAGACGTCATCGCCTCCCTCTCCTTCACCATCCGACTCCCACTCGCCTTGGTCATCCCCGCTCTCGCCTCCGCTCCCTTCTCCTTCCTCAGTCGACCCCTGTGCCCCATTGGGCATCGAGTACATCTCAGTGGTCGCCTGGAAAACAGCAGACAAAACGAAAGTCAATCGACCTGCTCAAAGAAGACCAACGCAGAAAACGAAGATTTCAGTCGGGAGCATAAAAACACACTTGGTCGACCTCATACGAACTGTCGAGTGGAATGACCCTCCTGGCTCCTCGGGGGTTGTCCTTGTTTCCCGTGATGCTTGACAGCCACCCCTCCAACATCTCGTCGGTGACCTCCTCCGGGTGGATCCGAGTGGTGTCCTCGAGGCCGGAGTACAGCCACATCGGGTGGTCCCGAGCCTGGAGCGGTTGGATACGCCTCTTGAGGAAGACTTCCAGCAGATCCATCCCCGTCACGCCCTCGCAGACGGGTTCAACCACTCGACCCGCCAGTACCTTGACCTGGGCCTTTTCTTCAGGCGTCACCTTCAGAGAAGCGGGCTTTTCGGCTCGGTCGAGAGAGAAAGGTGGGAGCCCAGTCGACTGCCCTGGAGTCGCCTGATCCTGGCAGTAGAACCAAGTCGACTGCCAGCCTCGGACTGACTCCGGGAAAGTAATGGATGGGAAACAGCTCTTCCCCCTCGCCTGGATCGCCAAGCCCCCACACAGCTGGATCACTTGTGTCTTCTCATCACTCGACTTGGCTTTCTTGACCGACTAAGAGCGACAGGTGAAGATGTGCTTGAAAAGCCCCCAGTGTGGGCGGCAGCCCAGGAACGCCTCACACATAGAAATGAAAGCGGCAAGATAGACTATGGAGTTTGGGGTAAAGTGATGGATCTGCGCTCCAAAGAAGTTCAAGAAGTTTCGGAAGAAGGAATGGGGCGGCAGAGAAAACCCTCGGTCGATGTGAGTGGCCAGAAGCACGCACTCACCGTCGCGAGGTTGGGGCTCGATTTCTCCCCCCGGAAGACGTGCGGCTTTGTGGGGGATGGCTCCCCCCTCCACCATGTCATCGAGGTCCTCCTGCCGGAGCACCGATGGCATCCAGTCGCCCTGGATCCAACCCTTGGGCAGGGCCGTCCTGGAGGAGGATCCGCCGCGCGCAGACTTCTTCCCCTTCCCCGCCGCAGCCGCCTTCTTCACGCGCTCCAGAGCGGTTGTCTTGCCCTTCACCATCGTCGCCGGCGAGATCTCGAACTGGTTTGCGGTGGTTGGGCGAGAGCGAAGGCAGCGGAGGAGGTTGCAAAGAAAGAAAGGAAGAAGGAGAAGGGAGGAGCACGCGCACTGTTGGGAGACTCCGAGCCGGCAACTTATAAGGGGCCGCTTCCGAGTGGCTGACCAGTAGGCCCAGGCTATCCAGTCAAATCCCGCGGCAGGCGCGCACGTAGTACGTGGCGAAAAAGGTGGCACGAAGATCGAGGAGCCTTCGCATTGTCACTTCCGATTACTGTGGCCGCCCCCGTTCCGCGCGCTTCCCAAAAAATCCGAATCCCGTGATATCCACTGGCTGCAGAACAACTTGTCAAAACAGAAATCCCGCGCGCACCGGCGCTCGATGCCTCACATATAAAGAAATCCACTCGACGAAAGGCCTGGAACGGATCAAGGAGACTGAAAGAGGTTAATGACGTCATCCGTGACAGTCGACCCAGAACGAAGCACTCATATGACCTGAAGAATCAGTTGGAAAGGTCCCTAACCCCTTTTCTCACTCTAGCCTCGATCCATTCGGGGGCTAATGATGAAGCCATGTACCTACGGTAGGGGCACGGACCCGTCCTAAAGAGCCCCACCGTAGGACATCCCTAGAAGAAGCCACCCTTCAATCAACTCGAAGGTATCCCACTCGACGGGTTGAAGACACTCGACCAAGAAGCTATCACTCGACCATGAAGCTAACCACTCGACTGACCAAAAGACCTGAAGTCACTCCGCAGGCAAACGGTCGGCTATTAAGTAGTCTTTATGGTTATTATGACACTTTATTAGGGACGTTATCGGTAACGCTCCACCTTAAATGTACCTTAAACCCTGCATTACCGAGGGCAGGAGGGGGCCGGCGAACTCTATATAAGCCACCCCCCTCCTCAGTATCAAGGGTTGGCACCCCGGTCATTTACACACACATAGTTCAATCGAGCGCCTCCGGGCACTGAGACGTAGGGCTGTTACTTCCTCCGAGAAGGGCCTGAACTCGTAAACCTTGCGTGCCTACAACTTCCCAATAGCTAAGGTCTAGCCCCTTCATACACACCCCTCTACTTCATTGTCAGACTTAGAACCACGACACCCACCGGTTCTGATCCTACTCGACCGGCCCACCGGAGTCGAGTGTAAGGAGTAAAAAGGAAAGAAAAAAGAACTCAGACCCCAATCGACTGCCAACAGTCGACCGTGGTCTCGGGGACTACGCCCAGTGGGTGCAGTTAGCGTGCCCCCACAGGTTCTGATCCCACTCGTCCAGACCGAGCGGAAGAGCGAAACTACCAAAAACAACAAAACACCCAGTGGGTGCTCTAATTCGACACAGACAACAGGAGATTGTGCAGAAGAAGATTTTTCGAGTAACATTTCCTCTTAGAACAAAAACAGTCGGAAAGTCTACTCACCTAGACATTGGCCCGAAGAGCAGCGCTGGTGTCGTAGGCAGCCTGGCTGTTCTCATGCACTGTCTTCACCCACTCCATCATCATGTTAGCTTGTCGGATGGCTTCCGCAGCCGCTTCCGACTGGTTGTCCGGGACGGGATAGCTGGTGAAAAAGTGAGCAGACGACCTAGGTGCGGCGGCTTGGAGCTCCACGGCGTGGAGTTGGACAGTTGAAGGAATCACAGGTGCAGTCGACGGTGCAGGATGCCCACTTGACAAGGGTGCAGCGAAGGTCACAGAGGCCCTGCCCGCGTCTTCAGGTTGACGGACGGGAGGTGTTGTAGTTGGTTCTTGCCGAGCCATCCTGCCAGCTGCTACCTTCTTGCTCTTCCTAGGCTTAAGAGCCACATCTTTGTCGTCGTATGGAAGATCAATGATGTTGGGCGGAGCTGCAAGGCAAATCATTCGACCCCAAGTGAACCATTCGAACGCAGTCGACCAAAGAATCAGGAACAAAATAACAAGAGTTTATACCTGGGTTGGAGGTTACCCCATCTTCCATTTCCTCATCCCGGTACTGGAAAGAAGAGGTTCTTGATGTAGCAGCACTGCAAAGACCCGCATTCAATTGGTTACATCTGGTTAATCGAGTCGACGAAAAAGACAAGTCAGATGGTTACCCGGAGATAGTGGGAACGGTCACTTTGATCCTGGGCAAAGCTTTTGGCAGTTTGGAAGAGGTGGCTTTCGGCGCTGGAGGCGGCGTAACTTTGCACTGCTTTGAAGCCTTCTCAGTCGGTGTTGGGGAAGACGTCCTGGGGCGCTTCGAGGACTAACCAATCGGCGTGGCCGCCAAGTCCGGAGCGCTTGCCGGGTCGTGAGCGTGCTTGGATCTCCTCTCCCTGCAAGGAGGCGAGTCGACCTCTTCATCATCAGTCGATTCATCGCTCTCCTCGTCCTCCTCGGCTTCCGAATGCTCCTCGCCGCTCTCACCCCCGCTTGCTTCTTCCTCGGCGTCTTGGTCTTGCACTCCGTTGGGCATTGAGTACATGTCGATGAGGGCCTGAAAGGATAACGATCAAAGGAAATTCAGTCGACCACAAACAAGACATCACACGGTGAATTGGAAAGATACTTGGTAAAACAGAGGTATACCTGCTCCGGCTGGTGCGAGTTGTCGAATGGAATCACCCTCCTAGACCCCCGAGGGTTGTCTTTGTTGCTGGTGATCCCCATTAACCACTTCTCCAAGGTATCCTCGCTGACGTCCTCCGGGTGGATCCGAGTGGAATCCTCGAGCCCAGAGTACATCCACATTGGATGATCACGCGCCTGAAGAGGTTGGATGCGTCGACCGAGAAAGACCTCCAGCTGGTCCATCCCGGTCACCCCGTCGCGGACAAGCTGGACGACCCGCTTGACCAGCACCTTGACCTGCGCCTTCTCTTCTGGAACTACCTTCAGGGGAGCGGGCTTCTCCACTCGAGCCAAGGAAAAGGGAGGAAGTCCAGTCGACTGACCCGGGGTCGGCTGATCCTTGCAGTAGAACCAAGTCGACTGCCAGCCCCGGACCGAGTCAGGGAGAATCATGGCTGGGAAAGTACTCTTGCTCTTGATCTAGATCCCCAGACCTCCGCACATCTGGATCACTTGTGTCTTCTCGTCACTCGACTTGGCCTTTTTGACCGATTGGGAGCGGCAGGTGAAGATGTGTTTGAAAAGACCCCAGTGCGGTCGACAGCCCAAGAAGTTTTCACACATCGACACGAAAGCGGCCAGATAGACTATGGTGTTTGGAGTGAAATGGTGGAGTTGAGCCCCAAAGAAGTTCAAAAAACCCCGGAAGAAAGGATGGGGAGGCAGTGAGAATCCGCGATCTACGTGGGTGGCGAGAGAACACACTCACCCTCCCTTGGTTGCGGCTCGGTTTCGTTCCCCGGGAGCCGTGCCGACTTGTGGGGGATTAGTCCTCCCTCCACCAGGTCGCCGAGATCGTCCTGGGTGATGGTTGAGCGGATCCAGTCGCCTTGGATCCAGCCCGCCGGCAGGCCAGACCTCGACGAGGATCCACCCCGGCTGGTCCGCTTGCCCTTCGCCTTCGCTGTCGCCTTCTTCACGCATTCCAGCGCCACCGTCCTCTCCTTCCCCATGGCGACGGGTCGAGCTTGAGCAAAGGTCCGGCGACAAGGGCGGAAGCGAGCGTGGCGGAGAGATTGGGAGAAGAAGAAGAGAGAATGGGAGCACGCGGGGCAGAGGTGGTCCGGGGCCTTTTATAAGGTCGTCACCCGAGTGACTGACTGGTGGACCCAGGCGATCTAAAAAAATCCCACAACAGTCGCGCGCACAGTACGTGGCGAAAAAGGTGGCGTGGGGATCGAGGAGACTTGTCTAATCCATTCCGATAACCTCGGTTCCGTCCGTCTAGCGCACTTCTCAAAATTCGAATCCCGCGAGATCCGCGGAGAGCAGAACAGCCTGTCAGACTGAAGACTAACATCCTCCACATCATCATTCGTAATTCTACCGTGAAAATTCACTCGACAAAAACCAAGAATGGACCAAGGCGACTGAGAAAGGAGTCGACGTCGTCACCTCAACTCATTGTTCCAGAACAGGATATACTCATAGCACAAAGAATAGGTCGGAAGTGTTCCCAACTCCTTCCCCACTCAAACCCTGATCGATTCGGGGGCTAATGATGAAGCTATGTACCTAGGGTAGGGTCATGGATCTGTCCGACATACCCTCCCCAAGGACACCTCTACAAAGAATCAGAAGCAGCCGAAGAGAAACCATCATCCACTCGACCATGAAGATGTGCTCACTCGACCACCTTGAAGACACTCGACCACCTTGAAGACATTCGACCAATAAAGGATGAGAAGCTCTCCACTCTGCAACGGTCAGGACTTAGACCATAGCTTTATGGGCATTTATGACACTTTACTACAAACGTTACAGTAACGCCCCTCCTTTATGAACATTGAACCCTGTGTAACGGAGGGGAGCTGGGGTCCTGGCGCACTCTATATAAGCCACCCCCTCCTCTGGGACAAGGGTTCGCACTTTCTGTAATTCACATACATATATTCAGTCGACCACCTCAGGGCTCCGAGACGTAGGGCTATTACTTCCTCCGAGAAGGGCCTGAACTCATAAACTCGTGTGTACAACTCCTTCATAGCTAGGATCTTGCCTCTACATTCCTACCCTCCTATTCTACTGTCGGTCTTAGAACCACGACAGTCGGTGACGCCGCTCGGTGGAGGCGGGTTGGCGGCGGAGCCCGAGATGAGGCCGGCGACGACGGACGGCGTGGGACGTCGTGCGGATGAGCTTGTCAGCACGGCCCTCGGGCTACAAAAGCAGCGCTGGCGCCGGGCAGCGAGGCCCGAGCGACCAACGGAGCAGCGACGTCTGAGTTGAGGCAGCCGACGAGCCTGACGCAGCCGTCCCGACGCAGTCGAGGACGTGGCTGGCGTGGTAGACCGCAGCGCCGCCGTGCAGAGGCGGGTGACGTGGATCGATGGGCAGGCCGGCGCGCGAATGGCGTCTATGATTGGCCGTCGCATGGCGCAAGACCGCCGGGTCAGGGTGATGAAGGTGTCCCGGTCGGAGCAAGGCGGTAACGACCGGCGCAAGGCAATAGGCGGACTGCTGCGCGGATGGCAGCTGGCCCTGACAGGCCGCCTCGACGCGTGTGTCTGCTAGGTCGAAGGAGAGGCCAGCTGGTTGCGTCGGTATTGGAGTAGAGGCGCACGGGGGTCGACGGCGGCGGCGGGCGGCGCAAACCGATTAAGATTAGATCGGAAAACCAAAAACAAAAACGCCGTTCGAAACGACCGGCGAGAGAGTAAAAAAAACTCGGAGCAAGGGCTCGGGAAAAGACTCTCTTGGAGGGGCACACAACCGGCGGACGAACCCTAGGTACGGGCGACGCGCGGGTGCAGAAGCGGCGACGGCTAAGGTTTAGGATCGATTATACTGATACAATGTTAGAAGGGAGAGAAGGATTTAGTGAAATAGTTCGTTGTATTGCTTGAGCCTCGCGGGCATATATATATAAAAAGAGTAAATGATCCATTTGGAATACAAGACAAGTCAGAATATTTCTAGTCTATCCTATGTTTTCAAACTAATCACGATAAACGCAAAAACCGACCCAAAATGTGTCCGGTTTGAGTCAAAGCCGACACGAGACAAATAATTTTTAGGTTTGCTTCAATGCGTTGAGCCGTGGAATATGTCTGTTTCGATTCAAATGGACGCGGCCGGTCAAATGGGGTCATCCGCTGGAGTTGGCCTAAATCACGGCACGTATGCGCTGATGCGTACATGCGTATCGCTGGGTGGGACACTCGAGCTCGCCTGGCGTTCACGTAGACTTTGATCCACTCCTCAGCATGTGTTTCTTGTGGGAGAAAAATTGGTTTTCATTCGTAAGAGGAATGAGAACAATGAGGTGGTGAGATATAAGGCGAGGCTTGTAGCATGGGGGTTTACGCAGAGACCCGGCATCGATTATGATGAAACATATTCTCCTGTTATGAGTGGAACAACGTTCCGATATTTAATATCACTGGCAGTGAATATGAATTTGTCTATCCAACTGATGGATGTTGTGACTGCATATTTATATGGGTCACTGGATTCGGATATTTATATGAAAGTTCCCGTGGGAATGAAGCTTCCGAATCCAAAAGCTAATCACAACATGTATTGCATAAAGTTTGAGAAGTTATTATATGGCTTGAAGCAGTCGGGAAGAATGTGGTATAACCGACTGAGTATATTCCTTCTCTAGAAGGGTTACTCAAACAACAGTGATTGCCCATGTGTGTTTATTAAGAAATCTAAAAATGGATCCTGCATTATTTCTATGTATGTGGATGATCTGATTATCATTGGGACTACACAAGAAATACATGAGGCAAGTAATCATCTTAAGACGGAGTTTGAGATGAAAGATCTGGGTAAGACTAAATTTTGTTTGGGCTTACAACTTGGACATCTTCCTTCGGGAATACTTGTTCAGCAGTCTGCTTATATCCAAAAGATTCTTAAGAAATTTAATATGGATAAAGCATATCCATTGAAAATACCAATGGTTGTTAGATCTCGTGATAGATATAAAGACACATTTAGACATAAGGGTGATGATGAAGAGGTATTAGGACCTGAGTTTCCTTACCTCATTGCTATTGAAGCATTAATGTATCTAGCAAACTGCACCAGGCCTGATATATCATTTGTAGTAAATTTATTGGCTAGATTCAGTGCATCACCAACAAAAAGGCATTAGGTTGGTGTGAAGAACATTTTTAGATATCTTCAAGGCATCAAAGATTTTGGTTTATTCTATCAGAAAAATCAAGATAAGACCATGGTGGAATATTGCGATGTTGGATACCTGTCTGATCCCCATAATGCCAGATCACATACTAGTTTTGTCTTTTTAAGTGGAGGTACGGCCTTTTCTTGGAAGTTGACAAAACAAATTCTGTGAATGTGCATGGCTTTGCAGAATGATTAACTTTATTGAAAGTTCAAGTGGGATTGGATCATTGGAATCACCCACTATTATCTATGAAGATAATGCTGCATGTATTACACAGATGCAGACAGGTTATATAAAAAGCAATATTACAAAGCAAATTTCTTTTAAATTATTTTATCCCCATGAGTTACAGGAAACTAGGGAGATAAATATTTTGCAAACAAAGTCATGTGACAATCTTGCCGATTTGTTTACAAAGTCATTACCAAGTTCTTTATTTGAGAAACACATCAATGGAATTGGTATGAAACGACTTCGGGACTTGCAAAGTTCATGGGGAATGTATCCCTGAATGATAATCTGTTTGTGATCCTCGAATCTTTGATATTGTACTCTTTTTCTTTATAAGTTTTTCCTAAATGGTTTCTTATGGAAGGGTTTTAATGAGACAATAGTAATGCATGCATTATGATATGTCGGTTTCTTCTAATTTTCCCACTGGGTTTTTGGAAGGAGTTTTTGATGGCATGCCTTGTTTGGATACTCTAACTCAGTTAGAGGTTAGAGTTAGATTCTAACACTGAACTAACCCTGAACTAACTCTAACCAAAGAGGTGTTTGGATGACAGGGTTAGATGGAGCGCGGATACGGCGAGGCGCCTTCATGGGCGGTGCGAGAGGGAGGCTGGGAGAGGACGAGAAGCTTCGAGGAATTGGGGAGGGATCTGCTACGGGGAAAGCGAGAGAAAAAGGTGTTTTTAGTGGTCCCGAGAAGAACTAACCAAATAAGCACCTCTTGGGTGGGTTAATTTTTTTGGATGAGTTAGAAGCATCTAACCCAAACTAACCCTCCTGTCTGGATATTTTTGGATTAGTTGAGTCCAAACTAACCCAAACTAACTCTAACCCATCGATCCAAATAGGGCCATTGTACATATCTCCTCATATTTTTTCTACAGTGTTTTTAGAGGAGACTAATCATGATGATGATGATGTTTACAAGAATAATTGAAGCAGAAATTAAGGGGAATGTTAGGATTAATTAATTAGTTTAATTAAAGGAAATCCCTGCTTAGCAAAACCGATGTGTGGTTTCTCTCCCGATGGGTTACGTCCTATTGTAACGGACCCATTCTTTCGATACATCGATTGTCGTGCCTATGCGACCCGTCCCTTCCAGGAATATAAATATGTACGTCATCCACATTCATCATTAGTAATTGATTACTGTTCATTCGCATAGTTTCTTTACAATTTGGAGCGATGCCTTTCCATCCCTTTCCCGCGTGGAATGGGAGCCGCGGCAGCATCTGTGCTCTCGCCTGGCGTTGCCTGCCTCTTTTTAGTTTTTTTACCCGGGCAGAGACGTGTTGGATCTGGCTCGTGTGCACGTGTTTTATCGCCCCTTCGGTTGATTGATCGATCGCTTTCGGCTCCGAAATGGATCGTGTGGAGGGAATATATGATCAGGTGCGTGAGTACAGCTTGGACTGGGAGATGACAGCGGGCCTTGCTTGTTTTGGGTTGTGATTAGCCACTTGACTGATCCGCTTTGTTTCTTATGTTCTTTCTTGTTGCACTACTATAATTACTCGTAGTTGCCCATGCGCTTAGACCGTAAGCAAAGTCAAATTTCTCAGCTCTAACCACCATTTTGTATCAGAATACTAGTGTACATTTTCTTGCTCTTTTGTGAAGGAGGAGAGAGCGACCTTTGATTTCTTTCAAAAAAAATATAGACACGACAAAGGTGCCTTCGGGCCTCTTTTACTAGATTTCCTTTTTTGCTCACATTATTTGGGAAACTTAGGAGCAATAACATACTCCTATCATTCTCGCTTAAATGGCATGGTCCTCACATTACCCTCCCTTTCATCCTCATCTTCATCACTGATGCCTCTCGTCAGCTCGTTTCTCCCTCCTAGCCGGCCTCCTCCTTTGCTCTCTCCTCTCCAGCCTCCCATCAGCCCAGCCAAGTTGCAAAGTCACCCCAACATGGTTCTACGAGCCATCAACGCAATATTGCGAGCGCCCTCGCATGTCGGCTAGCGAGAGATTGTTGCAGAGGAGGTTGGGCGGCGCTACATAGGGCTATTGTCGCTGGTACTTTGCTGTCAGCCAGCATTAAAGATGGCGGAGTGCGATGGCGGCCACGGGATGATGTGTCGATGAACACCGGATGCGGCAAAGGCGAGCTGTGGTGGGATACACGGGATGATACGATCGTCGACAGCAAAAGCGACGACGATTGTGTCGCAATCCTCGACGGCAAAGCTGCAACGGCCGACTAAGCCCCGTGCGAGACCGTCGAAGAGGCGAGCGATGCTACAACGCATCGGCCAGTGCTGCTCGGTCGCGCGACGCTAAGGCGGCGCTATTGCAAGATAGTGGCGCGATGAGTTGGGAGACATGCGGGGAGAGATGGCAGTGAAGGGAAGGGGCACTCTCTTGTGCATCCGTGTTGGGAGGGGGCGTTCCAGCGGTTGTACATGATATATCAGTATATTGGACAGTGCAGAAGCTGATGGAGCGGGACTTTTGATAGGTTAGTCTAGGTCGACCAACGCCTACTGTTATTTTTTATTTAATGTGCCAATGGTTGCGAAAATTCGTAGGGGCACACACATGTGTAGCCGTGCCCCGCCGGATTGCCTTGCCATTCGTAAAGTCGTTAGATTCCGCACGCGACAAACACCAATTTTAATTTTTAATTTCTGAAATTTATGATTTTGTCGTTCACTCGTACCAAATTTCATAAGCTGAAACTTAACAATGTTTTCAGAAAATATCAAAACATATCTAAAAGTGGTCTCATTTCAAAGCGCTCTTCACAAGAAACACGCATATGCAAATGAAACGTGAAGTTGCGTTGGGCGCGAGAGGAAGAAGAACAGAAAAGAGAACGGGGAGCGGGGGAGCGAGCGAGCGTTTGCCTCTCCCCCTCCCCCTCCTACTTGTAGGCTCGTGCGCCGAAGTCAAGGAGGCGCGGCGTGGGGGGTCGTGGGGATCGATCGTGCCCACTTCCCCCACGCCCCGCGTTTATTGCGCACTAAAGACAAGAAGAAACGGCCACGGGAAGGCGAGCAGTCCCCTCGGGCCATAGAAGATCTGCGCTCGGGCCGAGGCCAGGGAGTGGCGGGCCCGAGCCTGCGGCGGCGTCCCGTCACGCGCGTGCGATGGCAGGACTTCTCTGCCACGTGGCCCGTTGTGGGGCCCGCGGGCAGCCCGCGGGTCAACCACGGCCATGTTGATAAAACAAAGTAGTTCTCCGAAGTCGGCCTACGACAGCGAGGTCGGCTCCTCAGGGTATGAAGCTGACCAAGCTTCTCGTCCCTCTGTCCGCCGCGAAGCTCGCTCAGCTTCGGGGACTACTGTCGGAGTAAATAGCCATGGGTAGCCTAGCCGGCTTCCGCTGGCCCATCTAAAAAAATTACGAGCCCGTCCGGCTCTCAAGAGGACTCAAGACCTGGGGCCGCCTCCCCCTGCCGGCTATCTTCTAAGCCGGCTTCGGGGGCGGCCCGCCCTTTACCCTCATGAAGAAAGTTGTGGGAGGGCCGACTGCGAGAAGCCAGCTGCAAAGAGGCCGACTCCAAGAAGCCGGCTCCAATAAAGCAGTCAAGGCCGTACCCGCAAAGTACGCGTCCACCCCCGCGATGATGAGGCGGGGCGTCGCTACAGTGGACCCTGCCACCCCCGAAACCCGGAGCACGCCTGGTACAGTGCGCCGTACGGGCAGCCACGGCCCGCCCGGTGCGGCACTGTAGCCACGGCGGCTCTGACGCCGTCCACGACGGGCCACCAGCGTGGCCCCCGAGGCGGTGGGCCCCTTCGGGCAGAGAGATACCGAAGGCGGCCGCACCTCCTCCTAAGTCGGCTTGATGGAGGGCCGGCTCGCCATCCTCCTCGAAGGAGACGCCCATTAAGGAGACAAGATACGGCGGGGCTACAGTAATCGCCCGCCAGGGCGGCGGTACTGTAGCCACGCTTACCCCGACCAAGCCTGCATCAACAGCACGGAGCAACAGTAACCAGCCGCCGACCAGGCCCTGGACAGTGGGGCCTGCCTGCCGACCAAGGAGCCGGCAGCCGGCGGGACCCACCAGTCGGCGGGCCCCAGCAGTCGGCGCAGAAGCCGGCAAGCACAGTCACAGACAGCCGGGCCCCGCGCCCAGCTGGATTACCATTGTACCCCCGGGGGGTAGGCCTATATAAACCCCCCGGTGCACCCATGCAAAGGGTTGGACTCTCAAGCTAGGCTTAGACACCACACAAGGAGAACAAGCAAGTTGTGCCCTTCTTCCTCCTTCCACCCAAACAGCTCAAGGAGCATTGTGTAGCTACTTGTTCATTTAGAAACCATGCGGAGACCCCGCAGAGCAGCAGTAGGGGTGTTATCTCCCCGGAGAGCCCTGAAGCTGGGTAAGATTCGCCGGCGTGCATGTCTTCACCTTATCCCGTTTCCAGGCACCGGCGATATTTTATTGGCTCCCACAATGATAAGCCACCCGTTGGCATATATCGCACCTACCACCCGACATTTGCCGCCCACCGTGGGGCCAGGTGCACCGTCATCCGGAGACCTGTTCTGGACGGGAACCCTCTTCCTCCCTCGCGAGCGTAGCCAGCCCGGCTCGCCCGTTGGCGCTTGCCACGACGCGCTGCAAGGCGTCACCGACATCTGCGCGGCGAGCGGCCTCGCCGATCTCTTCAACAAGGCCCGCATCTCCGACGAGCTCGTCTCCGATGCGGGCACCGACCACCTCGCCAACCTCCTTGGCCAGCTCCACGTCTCCAGCGAGCCTGCTGCAGATTTGGAGTCGGTTGGCTCCACCGACCCGATGCCTGTCGACTCCGACGCGACGTCCTACGACACCTTCCCCACCAACGTCGCGATCTACAACGACCCGCTCCCTCCGGCCGGCGATTGCGATACTGTCACCACTGAGGTGATGGTTATCGGCCATGACGGCCCGGCCGACGAGGGCGCCCACGACGCCCCGTGCGCGGCGGCCCACGATTTGTCCGTCCCCCTCCCGGCTGATGCCGACGACGAAGTACTGGAGGCACGCCGCCTCGCCCTCCTCGTGGAGGGCCGGCGATTGGCCTCCGTAAGACGCCTCACCGAGGCCTACCAGCACGAAGCTGACCGCGCCGCCTTCGGCACGCCGGCCCCGGCTGGCCCAAGCCGGGCTGGTGCTGTCAGGCAACGCGGCGCCGTCATCGTCGATACGCTTGGAGTCGATCGCCCGGTCTACGCCACTCCGCTCGAGAACTTGCGCGCCGCCCAGGCGGCCGTAGACGAGCTGGGCGGCTTGGAAGCCGAAGACCTCCCCCACATGACGCGGCGCATACAGCAACTAATTGACGCGGCCGCTCAGCGGCACGAAGCCGACGCCTGCGCGGGGAGCCCTCCCCCGCGCCGCGATCACGGCGCGACTTCCCGGTCACCGACTACGAGCAACACCCGCGTGCGGCGCGAGAAAGAGCCGGCTTCCAGCCGAAGCCGGACCCGAATCTCCATCGAGCGAGACGCGGACGGCCGTCCCCGAGCCATGGAATGGCGGGGCAGCCCGCCTCCGCCTCGAGCTCGTGGAGAGAGATACCCCACCCCGCCTCCAGTGGCGCACCCGACTCTCAGCGGCCGGCTAGGTCGCCGCGAAGGAGTCGGCGAGAACGACGCCCGCCACCGGATCGACCGCCTGGCCAGATCCCTGGCGCTAGAGGAAGAAGACGATGTCGGCCCGCCCTGTTTTGGCCCCCGCATCCGCGACGAGCCCTTCCCCAAAGGGTTCTCGCTCCCAAGAGACACGCCCAAGTACAACGGCTCGGTGAAGCCGGAGGACCGGCTGACCGACTACTCCACAGCCGTCAGCATCGCCAACGGCAACCGGCGCGTTGCCGTGAAGTACGTGCCCCTCATGCTGCAAGGCACGGCACGGACTGGGCTCAACAGCCTCAAGCCTCTCAGCATCAATAGCTGGGTAGATTTCACTGAAGCCTTCGTTCGCAACTTCACCAGCACCTACAAGCGGGCTCCCAAGCCCACACAGCTCTCCCTGTGCGTACAGGGCCCAGCCGAGTCCACCCGCGACTACCTCACGCGTTGGGCCGAGCTCCGCAATTCTTGCGAGGGGGTGCACGAGGTGCAAGCCATCGAATACTTCACTGCCGGGTGCCGAGAGGGCACCCTCCTCAAGCACAAGCTCCTTTGTGACGAGCCGACTACCCTCAACGAGCTCCTGAACATCGCCGACAAGTACGCCACCGCCGACTCTTCGATGAAGACCGAGCTCCGGGTGGACGCGTCCGAGAAAGTGCTTAATCCGGCGCCCCAGGCGCCGGCGGGAGATTCCGGCCGACGCCAGCACCAGAATGACCAGAAGCGCAAAGGCCCTGCGCCGCCTCCCGCTAGCTGGCAGGTGGCCACGGTCGAAGACACGCCGCCTGAGGGGCGGCCCGCGCCTAAGAAGCCCAAGGGCGGCCGGCCGGCTTGGCAGCCGGCTTTCTCCTACGAACAAACTCTTGACGCCCCGTGCAAGTTCCATAGCGGCGCGAAGCCGTCCAACCATACGACCCGAAAGTGTAACTGGCTCGCCCGAATCTCCAAGGGCGAAGGGCTCACGCCGACTCCGCCTGCCGGCCCGCCGCCTCCGACTCCGCCGCCCAAGGCCGCTCGGCCCGCGGTCAACGCCGTGCAGGACGAGTTCCCCGACGAGCAAGCATCTTACATCGTCTTTATGAGCCAGCCCGAAGACCGGCGCAGCAAGCGCCGAGAGCATCAAGAAGTCAATGTGGCTGCCGCTAACCCAGCCGGACACATGCATTGGTTAGAGAAATCCATCAGCTGGAGCCGGGCCGACCACCCAGAGGTGATGCCGTCCCCCGGCTCCTACGCTTTGGTCCTGGAGGCCACCCTTGCGACGGACACGCGCGCCACCCGCTTCTCCTGCGTGCTGATCGATGGCGGAAGCAGCATCAACATCCTGTACCGCGACACCCTGGAGAAGTTGGGTGTCAAGACAAAACAGCTTGTGCCGACTCGGGCGGTGTTTCATGGCATCGTACCCGGTTTGTCCTGCGCCCCCATTGGCAAGATCAAGATCGACGTACTCTTTGGGGGCAAGGATCATTTCCGCCGGGAAGCGATCTGGTTCGAGGTGGTGGACCTGGAGAGCCCTTACCACGCCTTGCTTGGCCGACCCGCCTTGGCCAAGTTCATGGCGGTCCCCCACTATGCATACCTCAAGATGAAGATACCAAGCTCCAAGGGCATCATCACCATCACCGGCGACTACAAGAAGTCCGCCGACTGTGCCGCGGCCAGCAGCCGGCTGGCCGAATTCCTCGTGATTGCCGAAGAAAAGAAGACGCTGGACCGGGTCGTGGCCCTGGCCAGCAAGTAGCTGAGCCAGCCTGCTGACTCCAAGGAGTACGATGCCCAAGGATCTTTCCAGCCGGCCAAGGAGACCAAGAAAATATAGCTCGACCCCGAGCACCCCGAAAGGTTTGTCGTCATTGGGGCAAGCCTAAACAGCAAATAGGAAGGCGAGCTCGTCGATTTCCTCCGTGGGAATCGGGATATCTTTGCATGGTCCCCCAAGGACATGCCGGGTGTTCCGAAGGATTTCGCTGAGCACAAATTACATGTGCGGGAGGACGCAAAACCAGTCAAGCAGCCTCTCCGCCGACTGTCAGAGGAGAAGAGAAGGATCGTAGGGGAGGAGATAGCCCGGCTTCTTGCAGCTGGCTTCATCATGGAAGTTTTCTTCCCGGAGTGGCTCACAAACCCGGTTCTCGTGTCGAAAAAGAATAACAAGTGGCGCATGTGTATAGACTACACAAGCCTCAATAAAGCCTGCCCCAAAGATCCCTTCGCCCTGCCCAGAATTGACCAAGTGATAGACTCCACAGCCGGATGCGAGCTGTTGAGTTTTTTGGATGCTTATTCCGGATACCACCAGATAAAACTGAACCCGGATGACCGGCTGAAGACCGCCTTCATCACGCCATTCGGAGCCTTCTGCTACCTGACCATGACGTTTGGCTTGAGGAATGCCAGCGCCACCTTCCAGCGTTGCATGCAGAAGTGCCTCCTCACGCAGCTCGGCAAAAACGCCCATGTTTACGTGGACGATATCGTGGTGAAGACGGAGAAGCGCGGCACACTGCTGGAAGACCTGAAAGAGACATTCGAGAACCTGCGCCGGTTCCGAATCAAGCTCAACCCTGAGAAATGCGTGTTCGGAGTGCCAGCCGGCCAGCTCCTAGGCTTTCTGGTCTCCGAACGCGGCATCGAGTGCAACCCAGTGAAGATCAAGGCCATCGAGAGGATGGCGATCCCAACCAAGCTTCGAGAAATCCAGAAGTTCACCGGGTGCCTGGCCTCTTTGAACCGCTTCATCAGCCGGCTCGGAGAGAAAGCTCTCCCTCTCTACCGCCTCATGAAGAAGAGCACTCACTTCGAGTGGAATGACCAGGCCGACCAAGCTTTCCACGAGCTGAAGAAAATGCTGGCCACGCCACCTATCCTGGCGGCGCCGACTGAGAAAGAGCCCATGCTCCTTTATATTGCCGCTACTAGCCGGGTGGTCAGCACCGTCATTGTAGTCCAACGCCCCGAAGAAGGCCGAGCCCAGCCGGTCCAGAGGCCGGTGTATTACTTGAGCGAGGTGCTGTCCTCCTCAAAGCAGAACTACCCGCACTACCAGAAGATGTGCTACGGCGTGTACTTCACCGCCAAGAAGCTGAAGCCATACTTTCAAGAACATCCCATCATAGTCGTATGCACTGCCCCGCTGGCCGAGATCATAGGCAGCTGGGATGCATCCGGCCGGGTGGCTAAGTGGGCCATCGAGCTGGCCCCTTACACGATCTTCTACCAACCCTGCACCGCCATCAAGTCACAAGCACTGGCCGACTTCCTCGTCGACTGGGCCGAGACCCAGTACTTACCACCAGCTCCTGACTCCACCCATTGGCGCATGCACTTTGACGGATCCAAGATGTGCACCGGCTTGGGAGCCGGCATCGTCCTTACCTCTCCTAAGGGCGACAAGCTCAGATACACGCTGCAGATCCACTTCGCCGCCTCCAACAACGTAGCCGAGTACGAGGCGCTCATACATGGGCTCCGGCTTGCCAAGGAACTCGGCATCCGCCGGATCCTGTGTTATGGCGACTCGGATTTGGTGGTTCAGCAATCATCTGGCGACTGGGACGCCAAGGACGCAAACATGGCAAGCTACCGCTTCCTAGTGCAGCAAATCAGTGGGTACTTTGATGGATGCGAATTCCTCCATGTACCGCGAGCCGACAATGAGCCAGCAGATGCCCTGGCCCGAATAGGCTCCATGCGGCAAGCAATACCAACCGGCGTCGCCCTACAACGGCTCCTCAAGCCGTCCATCAAGCCGTCTCCGGAATCCGACTCCATCTTTGTGCCGCTCGACCCCGACAGGGCCGGGTCCGGCTCGAAGAACCAAGCGGTCGGCCCGGGGACTTCAGTACTCGGCTCGGGGACTGCAGTAGCCGGCTCGGGGACTGCTGCACCCGGCTCGAGGACTGCGGTAGCCGGCCCGGGGACTTCTTCAGCACAGCAAGTGGCGGCCGACTCCAGCACTTCATCACCCAGCCCGCCCACCCTGGTGGTTGTAGCCACATTGGCGGTAGGGGAGGTTGCAGCTCCATCATGGGCTCAATCCATCCTCAACTTCTTAGTGAACCAAGATCTGCCGGCTGACAAAACAGAAGCGAGACAAGTCCAACGTCGAGCCGGAGCATACACAATCGTCAACAGAGAACTTGTCAAGCGCAGTGTCACCGGAGTCCTACAGCGATGCGTCGAGCAGGAGAAGGGCATTGCAATCCTCAGAGATATACACCAGGGAGAGTGCGGCCACCACGCCGCCTCAAGATCACTTGTCGCCAAAGCCTTCCGCCACGGTTTCTTCTGGCCGACTGCTTTGGACGACGCCAAAGAGCTAGTCAAACACTGCAAAGGCTGCCAGCTTTTCAGCTCCAAGCAACACATGCCGGCTTCGGCACTCAAGACCATTCCCCTCACCTGGCCCTTCGCCGTCTGGGGACTGGACATGGTGGGCCCTTTCAAGACGGCGCGCGGCAGCATGACGCATTTGCTCGTCGCCGTGGACAAATTCACCAAGTGGACCGAGGCAAAGCCGATCAAGAAGCTGAATGGGCCGACTGCGGTGACTTTCATCGCAGATATAACAACTTGGTACGGCGTACCACATAGCATCATCACCGACAACGGCACGAATTTTGCCAAAGGAGCCTTGGCACGATTCTGCGCTACACAAGGTATCCGGCTGGACCTTGCGTCCGTCGCCCACCCGCAGTCAAACGGCCAGGTCGAGCGAGCAAACGGCCTCATCCTCTCCGGCATCAAGCCCCGATTGGTCGTACCTCTGGAGCGTTCAGCCGGCTGTTGGCTCGACGAGCTGCCGGCAGTCCTATGGAGTCTGCGTACTAACCCAAACAGATCAACCGGCTTCACTCCTTTCTTCCTCGTGTACGGTGCTGAGGCAGTCATCCCAACAGACATCGAGTTCGACTCGCCTCGGGTAACCATGTACACGGAGGCGGAGGCCAAAGAAGCACGAGAAGACGGCGTCGACCTGCTGGAAGAAGGCCGGCTGTTAGCCCTCAGCCGGTCTGCCATCTACCAGCAGGGTTTGCGCCGCTACCACAGCCGGAAGGTCAGGCCAAGATCCTTCCACGAGGGCGACCTTGTGCTCCGGCTGATCCAGCGAACAGCCGGCCAGCACAAGCTCGCAGCCCCCTGGGAAGGCCCCTTCGTCGTCAGCAGAGCTCTAGGCAACGATTCCTACTACCTCATCGACGCGCAGAAGCCCAAGGCACGCAAGAGAGACGACTCCGACAAGGAGTCGGAACGACCATGGAACGCCAACCTCCTTCAAAGATTTTACAGTTGAAATGCAGTATGTATCGTGTCAACTTTTGTATTAAGTACGAGACAATAGGCTCCCCGAGGAGGACTTGGGGACTGCCATCTTTTATCTATGAATGAAAATTATCATGCGTACGATATCGTCTTTTCGTTTATTTATTTCGTTCGGCACCGGGTTCGACGAGTCGGCCCGGGGACTAGCCGACTGGAGTTATATTAGGAGTCCTACCCGCGGTCAGACAAGTAATGTGCCGACACCCAGGCTTAGCTCTTGCCAAAATCGCAGTTCGAAGAACCGGCTGCCCGGCTGGCAAGAGTCATAAGCCAGAAAGGATGTGCACACGAAAAACGGCTAGGGACTAACGGACTTATATAACAAAAGCCGGCTTGCCGCCTCCCGCCGACCGACTACTAGAGTAGCCGGCCGGCCGGCTTGCATTCAGTTCACTTCAAATCCAAGAAAGCTCGAGTACTTGCCTCCCCAAAGAGGGAAGGCGTCAAAGGAAAAAGCCTAAGGATAAAAAGTGCACTCGAATGGAAACCAAAACATGCATACAATAATATTTACACAAAGGACCTCCAGAGAGGTCAGCATCCAACATAGTTTGATACACCCCCAGTGGGTGGAATTGCGAAAACTTAAAGTTGTTCGAAAAGACAAAAGCAGGAATAACAAGGACGGCAGATCAAGCCGGCGGGGCAGCTGACGAGCCGGGCTGGGCGGTGGAGACGGTTGCGCCGGCTGAAGGAGCGGCCGGCTGACCAACTTCGGCATGATCACCGCCTCTGGCAGAGGGCGCGCTTCCGCGCGGCTCGTTGCTGGAGGCACGGTCGGCTTGAGGACGGTCGGTCGTTCCACTGGCCGGCTCGGCGTCTTCACCGTCCTCTTCCTCGTCATCCTCGCCCTCGTCGCTGGAGGCGATCTCCTCGGCCGAGTCCTCGCCCTCGTCGCTGGAGGCGATCTCCTCGGCCGACTCCGCCGGGTTCAGCCCGAACCACTCCTCCGGCTAGGCGACGCCGTCGTCATTAAGTTCGGGCGCGAAGACGCTGGTGTCGGTGCACTCGGCGATCGTCGAGGCGCGCTGGGCGATCGCCGGCCGTACTTCCTCCAGCTCCGCGTCGGCCTCCAACCCCCAAGTTCGCAGCTGGTCCAGGCTTAGCCCTGGGTACCATGTGCGGACGAACTCCAGCGCCCGCCCGGCTCCAAGACGGGCTGCCGACGCCTTCCAAGCTTCGAAGCGGCCGACTGCGACTTCCAGCCAGTCGGCGGTCCGGCTTGGGGTGCGGGGGATCATCTGGCCGGGCCAGAGGGCGGCCAGCACCTGCGCCCTGGCACGTTGGAGCCGGTGGAGCATCCGATGGGCCGGCTGCAGTCGCGCCTGGACGGCAATGAGCTGCTCCGCCAACGTTCGATTTGCATCCGGCGCAATGTCAGCTCCAGCCTGACGGCGCGCCTCGCGATGGGCCTCGATGGCTTGGGTGGCGAGAACGGAATGGCCGGGAAAGTAATCTGTGCAAAGTAACAAGCACAGGTCAGAACAAAACTCCAGGCAGCTAGCAGATGGAGGAAGGGCAAGAAAAGTGGCTTACCATCGATCAGGTCTTCGATTCGGCCGAAGCCTTCCTCCAGCGCCTGACGCGTCTCGGCCCAGCTCGCCGCCTTGATCTCAAACTCCGCCTTCAGGGCAGCCTCACTGTCTTGTGCCTTCTGCAGGGCCGCCTTGTGGCCTTCTTCCTGGTCGGCCAGTTTCTTGACCAGGCGGTCGCGCTCCTGGACCAAGTCGGCATACTCGGCGTCCCTGGCACGAAGAGCGGTCTGTGCCTCGCCGAGCTCCCTCCGCAAGTCGGCATTGGCCCCTGCATAAGCAAGAGACAAAGAGAAAAAGTCAATAAGGGAAAGGTCGTCAAGGAAGATCCGACCCGACTGCTCAGCAGTCGGCCCGAATCTCGGGGACTACACCTAGTGGGTGCGCTGTCGCGCCCCCACAGGAGACAGATAAGAGCAAAGTACTTACCACGGGCGGTGGATGGGCGCGAGAGTACGGCGCCTTGCCGTATTGCCAGTCGTCGGCGAGCTTGAGGTTGGCGATGTAGTTTACCATGAGCGCTACCTCGGCATGGGGCATGTCCCATGTGCTCAGCCGGCATGGATCGAGGCGGCCGCTCATCTGGCATAGCATGTGGGGCCGGCTTTGAAGGGGAAGGATCCGGCGCTCCACGAAGGCGGCCACCAAGTCGGCTCCCTGCAAGCCTTTTGACTGGATCATTACCCGAAGCCGGGCGA
Source organism: Triticum monococcum (assembly GCA_034509565.1). Lineage (NCBI taxonomy): Eukaryota > Viridiplantae > Streptophyta > Magnoliopsida > Poales > Poaceae > Triticum > Triticum monococcum. Next base: position 75,809,288 of record CM067843.1, read on the forward strand.
TGGCGGCGTTCCCAGCCGGAGATAAGGACTTGGATCTGAAGCCCCAAGACGGCTGCCTTCCAGCCGGCGGGCCGGCTACGTAAGCCGGCAAATTGACGTGGTCTCCTTGCGAGGCGATGTTCTTCACGTAGAAGTATGATTTTTGCCAGAGCTTCACTGATTGGATTAAAGGGATGTGCGGGAAGGGATTGTTCTCGCCTGACCTCTTCATAGCGATGAAGGCCCCGCAGGGGGCGGGCACGCCGGCGATGACGGTGCCGAGCTTGTTCTGGAAGAGCTCCGCCCAGAGCTCCAGCGTAGGCAGCACTCCCAAGAAGCCTTCGCAGAGGGAGACGAAGGCCGACAGCAGCATCACCGCGTTGGGCGTGAGGTGATGCAGCTGGAGGCGGTAGAAGTCGAGGAAGGAACGCATGAACCCACTCGCCGGGAGGCCGAAGCCGCGTAGGTAATGCGCGCGGAAGACGAACCGCTCGCCTTCCTCCGACGCCGGCGAGATTTCCGCCTCCGGCGCAAGACGAACCTGCACGAGGTTGGCGGCGGGCAGGCGCCGGGTCCGGCGGAGAAACTCTATGTGATCGTCGTGGACGTTGGAGCCATCCCACGAGCTCGACAGCGCCATGGACATGGAGGCGTGGGGAAGCTGTGACGGGAAGTTGCGTTGGGCGCGAGAGGAAGAAGAGAAAAGAGAACGGGGAGCGGGGGAGCGAGCGAGCCTTTGCCTCTCCCCCTCCCCCTCCTACTTGTAGGCTCGTGCGCCGAAGCCAAGGAGGCGCAGCGTGGGGGGTCGTGGGGATCGATCGTGCCCACTTCCCCCATGCCCCGCGTTTATTGCGCACTAAAGACAAGAAGAAACAGCCACGGGAAGGCGAGCAGTCCCCTCAGGCCACAGAAGATCTGCGCTCGGGCCGAGGCCAGGGAGTGGCGGGCCCGAGCCTGCGGCGGCGTCCCGTCGCGCGCGTGCGATGGCAGGACTTCTCTGCCACGTGGCCCGTCGTGGGGCCCGCGGGTCAACCACGACCATGTTGATGAAACAAAGTAGTTCTCCGAAGTCGGCCTACGACGGCGAGGTCGGCTCCTCAGGGTATGAAGCTGACCAAGCTTCTCGTCCCTCTGTCCGCCGCGAAGCTCGCTCAGCTTCGGGGACTACTGTCGGAGTAAATAGCCATGGGTAGCCTAGCCGGCTTCCCCTGGCCCATCTGAAAAAATTACGAGCCCGTCTGGCTCTCAAGAGGACTCAAGACCTGGGGCCGCCTCCCCCCTGCCGGCTATCTTCTAAGCCGGCTTCAGGGGCGGCCCGCCCTTTACCCTCATGAAGAAAGTTGTGGGAGGGCCGACTGCGAGAAGCCGGCTGCAAAGAGGCCGACTCCAAGAAGCCGGCTCCCATAAAGCAGTCAAGGCCGTACCCGCAAAGTACGCGTCCACCCCCGCGATGATGAGGCGGGGCGTGGCTACAGTGGAGCCTGCCACCCCCGAAACCCGGAGCACGCCTGGTACAGTGCGCCGTACGGGCAGCCACGGCCCGCCCGGTGTGGCACTGTAGCCACAGCGGCTCTGACGCCGTCCACGACGGGCCACCAGCGTGGCCCCCGAGGCGGTGGGCCCCTTCGGGCAGAGAGATACCGAAGGCGGCCGCACCTCCTCCTAAGTCGGCCTGATGGAGAGCCGGCCCCCCATAGCCGGCTCGCCATCCTCCTCGAAGGAGACGCCCATTAAGGAGACAAGATACGGCGGGGCTACAGTAATCGCCCGCCAGGGCGGCGGTACTGTAGCCACGCTTACCCCGACCAAGCCTGCGTCAACAGCACGGAGCAACAGTAACCAGCCGCCGACCAGGCCCTGGACAGTGGGGCCTGCCTGCCGACCAAGGAGCCGACAGCCGGCGGGACCCACCAGTCGACGGGCCCCAGCAGCCGGCGCAGAAGCCGGCAAGCACAGTCACAGACAGCCGGGCCCCGCGCCCAGCTGGATTACCATTGTACCCCCGGGGGGTAGGCCTATATAAACCCCCCGGTGCACCCATGCAAAGGGTTGGACTCTCAAGCTAGGCTTAGACACCACACAAGGAGAAGAAGCAAGCTGTGCCCTTCTTCCTCCTTCCACCCAAATAGCTCAAGGAGCATTGTGTAGCTACTTGTTCATTTAGAAACCATGCGGAGACCCCGCAGAGCGGCAGTAGGGGTGTTATCTCCTCGGAGAGCCCTGAAGCTGGGTAAGATTCGCCGGCGTGCATTGTTGGAGTTGTGTCGAATATAGTGTACAAGGTAGGTTACAGTTGGACTAGAAGTTGTATTGTGTTTACATAGGATGTGGAGTCGTGTCCTAATAGGACACTTGTATCCTAGGCCTCTCTTATATAGAGAGGGTAGACACACGATGTAACCTATGCCAACATAATAACACCGAAACGCAGGGGAAGCCGGCGGCATGTGCCGGTGTCCAGGGTGATCGGGTGTGGTATTGTGACGGTGTCACGGGGAGGAGCGCCCGTAGTCAGGCCCCGGGGATGTAGCCATATCGGTGAACCTCGTTAACAAATCTCGGTGTCGTACTTGTGTGATTGCTTGGTCCTCGGGTAGATCGACGCAGTGCCTCAGATTATTCTAACAAGTGGTATCAGAGCAAGGTTCAAGGAGGTCACAATTCGTCGATGGAAAGTGGTGCAGAAGCATGCGGTGGCAGATTGTTTTCAACGGATCGAGAGTGTTCGATCGTATTCGACAAGATCGAAGCTGAGAAGATGTCATGGAACGCGTGCAAGCGGCTGCGTTATCACAGCAGGATTGCAGAATACTTTGGCGATTTGGGCAAGGCGTGGTGTGCATAGGAGGTGTACTGGATCGAATTGGATCGGTGGCGACGACGAGCATCGACATGAACTTGTTTGTAGTCGGATTCGATCGGACGCGCACGCACGGGCGCTGGAAGCCTAATGTCGGGTGAAGGTGGCCCAAGGCCCTTCACGCGCTGCAGGGTAGGTGGCCCATAGGTAAGTGCAGGGCGAGGCCACAGACTTGAGTTGTTTGCTGAATTTGCTGTGATGAGGACAGATGCATACGTATGACCACTACGGATTTGTTTGTTGAAAAAAACAGGAGTGGCCAGGGTCACGTGTGTGCACAGGGGCAGTTTCTGCTAAGGTGCATGGAGAAGCTACAACAACAAATAGAGACAAGAAAAATTGTGCAGGTTGCATGGAAGTTTTTCGGGGTCAATTTGCTGAGAAGGCTTGGAACACGTGGAGAGGCTATGGAGGCGCGTGGACAAGCGCGTCTTAGGTATCATGTTTAACAGGGCGTCGAGTAATGCATGGTATGTGCTGGAAACACGATGCGGGGTGAAACATGGTCGCAGTCAGACAAGTTTGGCTGGGTTGGACTGGACAGTCTGACGGGATCGACGCAGGTCGGTTGGTACAGAAGATGGTGGTTGAGATCGGCAACGACGACATATGAGCGTGATGGTGATGGTGACCGACTTCTGGGCGTGGAAACACGTGACGCAGGCCTGAAGGCCTATGTGACTTCGACAAGACTATGGTGCGGGGTTGATTCAAGATGGTGGATATGAGAGCTTGAAGTCGACGGGGCACGAGGGTGGATTGATCATCTACCATGGAGTCATGTTGAAGGTGGAGCTGGATTGAGGGGCTACGGTGTAAGGATCCAGAGAATCGAAGCCTATTCATCTGGGAAAAGCGAGTGACATGCAGTTCGGACTGGAGCCCAGTGGTCTAATGGAAGCGTGAAACTCGTCATCGGTCGGTAATGATCGGTGGTACTCTGCAGTGGGGTTGAGTGGTGTGGGTTTGCGACCCTTGAGACTCGACCGGGACAGCAGAGGCTCGACGCAGTAATAGCGGCGAGGCGTGCGGTACGCACGGGACATGGAGACGGGCCAGGGCTCTGGTGGTCATACACGTGGTGAGACAACTGCGAATTTGACTCGGGATGACTACAAGCAATGGTGAAATTCCTTCAAGTTTGAGACAGGCGGTCAAGAAAGGAGCGGTGATGTTGAGTTCAGGTAACTCTTATGTGTGACACCCAATATGTGAGTTGTTCACTTTCACGCAGGTCAGTGATCAGTGTGTGATGGCGTTGGACTGATACTCTGGAAGTTGGGAGCACAAACTAGAGTAACAAGAAACTTTATTTTGCTCGAGTGTTGACTGTGGTCAAGAAAAGAATGGACTACAAGTTGCAGGTGGAGTCATATGGAGTCTTTGGAGTAGCAGCGGTGCTCATGGGATAAGCTCAAGTCCAATGTACACGGAAGTTTGACGCATTGACGAATTCAAGGTGGTGGAGAATATTCGCCAAGGTGGAGTTTGTTGGAGTTGTGTCGAATATAGTGTACAAGGTAGGTTACAGTTGGACTAGGAGTTGTATTGTGTTTACATAGGATGTGGAGTATGTGTCCTAATAGGACACTTGTATCCTAGGCCTCTCTTATATAGCGAGGGTAGACACACGATGTAACCTATGCCAACATAATAACACCGAAACGTAGGGGAAGCCGGCGGCATGTGCCGGTGTCCAGGGCGATCGGGTGTGGTATTGTGACGGTGTCACGGAGAGGAGCGCCCGTAGTCAGGCCCCGGGGATGTAGCCATATCGGTGAACCTCGTTAACAAATCTCGGTGTCGTGCTTGTGTGATTGCTTGGTCCTCGGGTAGATCGACGGAGTGCCTCAGATTATTCTAACATGCATGTCTTCGCCTTATCCCGTTTCCAGGCACCGGCGATGTTTTATTGGCTCCCACAATAATAAGCCACCCGTTGGCATATGTCGCACCTACCACCCGACAGCAATTCTCTACAAATCATGGAAATCCTTTGAATCACACATATAGGCCCTCTAACATGGGAGCATGACACGTGCTTCCAAGATTCTCTTCCGTGCACGATTATGGGAGTTCCCGCAGCACAAAATTCCCTCTATGTGCTGTGCACGAATAGCCTAAAACAAAAGCAGCAACCAAAGAGTTCACTTTGCCGAGCTGCCGAACTCCAAGATGTCATGTCACGCTCTCAATATCTCGGCTCAACTTTAGGTATGAGCATCACCGGCACGGCAGTCGATTGAGTTAAGGCGGTGAGGCGTGAGCTCCTTAATCTGGGGACACCTTGATATCACCGGACAGCGACGGTGCGGAGTAGCCGTTGGGCCAATCTAGCCTGCGATCGGTCAACCTCGGACGGCTGGAGGGCGTGCCGGGGAGGGCATAGTGGAGGAGGCCATGGAGATAGAAGGCCTGGTGGACGACTGGTGGCCAAGTGAAAATTCTTGGCTGTCTTTGTGTGTCGAAGGAAGAAGACGGCCCTTCCCTGCGGCTTAATCAACCATATGCTTAGGATGAATATTCTAACACACAGACCCATTCGTAGACATTTACGGCAGCGCATTGGATGGCAAAAAAGGGTCTAAACACACCGATCCAGACGTACGAACGGCTTTGGAGAAGCCCTAGATCTCTGCATCACTGTCCTCCTCCGGACCCGAGTCCACAAATGCGGAGCAGCACGGCGGACCAGCAGCCACTCGCCCTATAATTAACAAACCAAAATTAACCAAACATGGCCCTGGCTACTGCTAGCTTGTCCTTGGCTACTGCTTGGCAAATCTACGTATTAATCATGGTAGCTCGAAGGAATCTAGCATGCGTCCATCCAATGGCGGAAGAGGCAAGTGGTTAGTTAATCACAACTGGAGACACCTAAACGGCGGGCCGACACGCCTCCTGTAGGCTGTGTACGCTCCTAGCGGATTCGCATTGTTTAGGGAAACGACGCCGCTAGTAGCAGTAGGGTGGGCCGTGGGCGATGTGCGCCAGTGTTCATAGTTTAAGACCAATGGTACTACACGCAACGCCAAAGCCAGCGCACGCCGCTCAGTTCCAACTCCGTGTAACGAGTTGTGTCGATCCAACGTCGTAACTCAGCGGAGTACGGAGTGGCAACCTTGTTTTGTTCCTGTTCCTCCCAATGCCGTGTCCTCAACCGGCCGGCTCCCCCACCGTCGCGAGGTCACATGTACTGCTGCAAGCCTGCAATCAGTGTAGCATGTTTTTGGCAGATCCGGGTAAATACACGGTTCTCAGGCTCAGTTTCTTTTTTTGCTGATTCTCTCACAATCTTAAGAATTGACCCTTCACCCAACTTCTCTCCGAATCTTAAACCCATATTTTTTTACAATCCTAAGCTGGATGAAGGGTGGATTCTCAAGATTCTGAAAGAATCGTCAAAAGAACTGGGCCTCAATTTGTCCGCAAAAGAAGAAGTAATATAGTCAAGTAATGCAGTACTGGAGTAACATATATCGGATATGATTTTTGCGGTTTTATTTATGACATATTAAGACAAAAACAGTAAACAGCTCACCGTGTGAAAGGGTGGCAATTTCTTTGAAATTGATCTCAACTAATGCCCATGCAATCTTAGGACTCATTTGCTTTACAAAATTCTCAAAATATAGAAATAGAAAAGGTAAAGGATTTCACTGTAAAATCAAACATCAGATTATTTATTTAGCATGGCAAATTAACTTAGTTGTCACAAGGATGATAATTTCCTTTAGCAAGCATGGCAATCCTTGCCATCTTCAGCTTTTTGCCAGGATTTGTCATTCTTGTTGAAGAAAACTGTCATCCTCACGACAACAAAATTTACCATAAAAAATATTCAATTTGTCGTGGTTAAAAATTTGACGTCGAATTTTTAACATTACCGAAAGTAAATGATTGGGGTGTCATATCCACTCCAATACTTACGAATTTTCCAAGAGGTCTCACCTAATGCTAACAATTCTTAGGAATTAGATGACACCTCGCGCGTTCCTGGCGAAATTATTCCAATGAGCTTTGTTTGTATGGAACACTAGTATCTAGACTAAAAATATGTGAATTGAAACTAGCATATAGTATTATATTTGCTTATTCTATAGTTGTATGCATGGTGCATTTTTATGTGGGTCTTTTCTCATGCATTCATGGTGGAATGATGTGGCATATTGCATGTTAAAATAATTAGAGATAGTGGGGATCAATTATTTAGATCATGCATCATGGCATGATGAGGAGGCATACTTGCGTGTTGAGAGAATTGAAGTTGGATGGGGTTCAAGGAAATTAAGAAAAAATTCTAATGAAAAACATCTCAAGTCAAAATGTCAAATCGATATCTGGTATTCTTTTTTCCTCATTTCCATAAAGGTATCTCCAAAAAGTCTTGTAGTACTGTAGAGTTTCCAACATAAGCTTTAGTATTTACGAATAGACGACACACCCGCCAATACTGTCATGCACGGTGGAATGATGAGGTGGCATAGTCACATGTTGAGAGAATTGGAGTTAGAGGGGGTTCATGGAATTTATAAATAAATTATTATTTTTCCTAATGAGAAATATCTCAATTCAAAATGACAAATTGATATCCGGTTTTTTTTTCTCATTTCCATAAAGGTGTCTCCAAAAAGTCTTGTAGTATTGTAGGGTTTTCAAAAAAGTAGTATTTACGAATAGAAACGCACCCATCAATACTTGTATGCACGTATTGCCTTCTTCAATTCACATTTTCACTCATTAATCAATTATATTGATCAATGTCTACCGTTAGTACCAGTCAATTTTCCATGCCACACATGAATAAGATGACATGTTCATGACATGAGTTTGTCTAAGATTTATGACGTGGATAATTTACATGACCAGTTATGATGTGGCAGACATGCATGAAATGGTGAGGTGGGCACGTGCATGTTGTAAGAATTAAAGGTCGTGCATGTGATGCATGGCTGGAAAATAGTGCAGGTGGATGCTGACAATGCACACTTGGTGAGGTGAAGGGCTGCATGTTGAGAGAATTGCTTGAGGTGGTGATAAATTTTTTAAGAATATATAGGATGGGGTATGGACACAATCCTTAAGAATCTAGTGCATATATTCCTAAGAAAAGAATGTTCAACATAGGAAAAAATATCCAATGACAAAAAACGTTATATGAATCCTCGGAACCGAATAAGCCCTTAGGGACAACGTTTCTCCACCCTAGATTGTTCCCTAGTAATCACCTATCCATTCTCTATCCTTATCATCCCCGCCTTGACTCCCACTCTAAGCTTCACTCTGCTGACGTGATGAACTCCATTCCACTTTTCCTCCTGCCGTCGACTCTTTCACATCCCATTGTTTCTATTCTCATTCCACCCTCTTTATTCTTCCTATTCCTGAAAAATTGCCCTAAGGCATATCATCGTCCATCGACACATCGCATGATCAAGATAAAATCACCCGACAATAAATGGGGTGAATGGTATCCTAGTGGACTTCTCGGTTGCCTTGTGGGCCTGAAAACATGTCGAGTTCGTCCATGTTTCGAAGGTGTTTAACATAATTTGTTGAAATCCACATAAGCCAGGTAGCTTAATAAGCGCCTCACGCAAATACAACATGCTACCAGGGTTACAACTTCAACCGCTGGTTCCCCTCGCCTCTAGGTGCCTTCCGTCGTCAGCGAGCGAGGTGGGGGAACCCCAGTTTGGGTTGTATGTAGTGTTTGGTCACCCTAACATGAGTTAGGGTTAAGTTCAAGTGTCTGGCTGATGGTGGTGAGATGCTGTTGTGATTGGCGACGAGGAATAAATTATCCCTTTCCTATCCTCATTTAGGCAATGTTGTTTGGCATCGGCGGAGAGCGTGTGGAGCTTCAGTCATGGCCAAATATTAGGTCTCGTTATTGTCTTCGTTTTGTCTAGGTGATCAGCAGCGCCCTGCGGAGGGGATGATGTTGTGGCGTTTATTTTTTTCTTCGATTCCTTCTTTGCACATTGAAGCTCAGACAGATGGGACTGCAACGTGGAACTTGCGAGGTTTGTGTCCTCTTCCTTTGTCTGCCAGGAACTGGGATTATCTTCGGTCCCTTCTCGTTGTCAACTTCTTCGGGACAACGATCTGTCTTGACTATGACCATCGACGTCTTTTGGTCTACATCGATGACTTTTCAGCCGCTGCTTCTTCAAGCTCCTGAGTTTCAACAAAACTACTATGTCGAGAAGAAGGCGACAACGAGCTTTTCTAAAATGCAGTGGTGAAGCTACACAAAAAAACTTGGGTGGGCCAAAGCAGGGCCAAGTAGAAGGAAACTTTTCTTTTTCCCTCTCTCAAAAGCCTAGTTTTATCTATCTCTACTCTTATAAAAGACTTAGTTGATGATGTGTTGTGTTTGTTATCCGTCATTTCTGACCATTAGATTTGCATTTAACGATTTTGAGGTAAGTTGCGGCATTTTGCAACAATAGCCCATGTTTCTGCTCCAATTTGCAAAAAAAAAAACCTTAGTATCTTGAAACCAACCACATCCCCCTCTCACCTTATCAAAACAGCCCGAGAAATATAGTTTGAGTGAAACGTAATATTTTTTTAGTGATGTATATCAAAACTAAAGTGTCTTCTTTCAAATTTGTGAACAAAATATTATTCTACTTTAAATTCGTTGCGATCGCACGGGCACATTTCGTACTCTTCAATGTTTAGGCCATCGGATGAGTGGGTCATATGCCTCTCGGCCTCGCTATAGCTCCGTCGGTGCTATAATGCAGAAGTAAGATGGTGATATTAACTTCAAGGACTTTCGTTTAATTTTTTACTCCCTCTGTCCGGAATTATTCACCGCAGAAGTGGATCATGTTGAAATATTTTAGTTTTAGATACATTTTTTTATTCATTTATGTGACTAGTAATTTTGAAGGGGGGAGTATTTTTTAAGGACGTGCTAGGGCTGGTTTATTGTATGCCCTCCGGCCTTTTTGAAGAAAAAATATATTTTGTGAAAGAAAACACCGCAGCGAAATACGGGTGGCTCCTGGCCGTACACGACGGCGACAAATACGCCGGTCAACGGCCTGATCGATTTGCATCAGGCCATATTTTGCAAGATTGCCATGAATCCCACCCCCGTTTAATTTATTCAATTTAATCTAGCACAAAAATGGCTTGGCTCTCCGCTTCGATATTAAACCTCCCTTTTGGCGAGCTGCGCGGGTCGCTCCCCCCTTCCCTCCCACCCTCCCACGCTCGCTTCGACTTCCTCGCGCCTTCGCTCCCACCAACTGGCCGCTCTCCCGACTCCCGAGCCGCACGCGGCCGCCGCAACAGCGGCGCCAATGGAGGCCCCGAGCAGCCACGTCACCGCCTCCTTCTCCGACTGCGACGACAGCGTCTCCATGGGGGACGCGGCGCCGGACGCGGACGTGGAGGCGCTCCGCCGCCTCTCCGACAACCTCGCCGCCGCCTTCCGCTCGCCGGACGACTTCGCCTTCCTCGCCGACGCGCTCGTCGCCGTTCCCGGCGCGCCCGACCTGCGCGTGCACCGCTGCGTGCTGTCCGCGCGGAGCCCCTTCCTGCGCGCCCTCTTCAAGCGCCGCGCCGCCGCCGCCGGTTCGACCGGCGGCGCCGAGGGCAACCGGCTGGAGCTCCGGGAGCTTCTCGGCGACGAGGTCGAGGTCGGGTACGAGGCGCTGGAGCTGGTGCTCGACTACCTGTACAGCGGCCGCGTCCGCGACCTCCCCAAGTCGGCGTGCGCCTGCGTCGACGTCGACGGGTGCGCGCACGTCGGCTGCCACCCCGCCGTCTCCTTTATGGCGCAGGTCCTCTTCGCCGCATCCACCTTCCAGGTCGGCGAGCTCGCCAGCCTCTTCCAGGTCCGCCTCCCCCCTCCCCTTCTCCTCCACCATGATGCTTTCTTGGTTTCAGACATTTATTGTGCTTGCTGGGAATGCATATCTGCGCGCACGTTTCTTGTGCTCAGAAAGCAAGTTTTGATGCCGTCTTTTCTTTCTGCAAGCGAGGACGTCTGCTGTATGCGGCAAAATGGGCTTAGATCCCCTTACTATTTCTGCTAAATTTAATCAATTTCAGTACTTCTGAAAATAGCGTTAGGTTCCTACTAGTACGCTTTGTCGGTAGCAATGAGGAGCTTGTGCTTATCATGTGGCGATCTTGAAATCGGTGAAGTTGTCAATGGATATTATACAGTTGGGAGCTTGAGGCGCTGTGTCATTTTGATACCATCTCAAGGATTCTTGTTCTGCTGTTTCTCTTTTGGGGAAAATGGTAATTCTTCATTGCTCAAAGAATCCGTGGTGTCGATATGGTACCTGCGCCTACTTTTATTTTTCATCAACGAAATGCAGTTCTTATGAAACTGTACAAATCTGGGTTGCATTAATGCAGACGTTTGGTACATATACAATACAAAGGAAAACATGTACAGCACCTTTCCCCCAGACACAATAGGAAAGCATGTGCACCACCTTTCCCCAGACAATTCACAACACCGGGAGTCTGCCACAATATTATATCGTCTGGCTTTTCCACCTAATAAAGTTCCGGGTGTCTGTTCACAAACATATTTGCTCCAAACTCCTTAATTTGCATTAGATCATCTATTAATGTTATTCTGAGCGGGAGTATTTTGATAGGAACGCCCTTTTTATGTAACCAGTCATCAACCGATGGATCTTCACATGATATAAATTTTTAGATGGAAGTTCATTATAAAACATTTATAACCAATTTGTATTCTAATCTACTCACGAGTATTTGAAACACATAGAATTACTTCTGATTAGTTACTTAAAGATATGCATCATCGATGCAGAGGCTGGGGGTGATGAAAGCTTCCATTTTCTATTTATTGAAATACTTGTTGACAGGGGTGTATCAAACTGGATTAATCAATTTATGTGTATGTATTTTTAAAATAGTATCAGATTAGACCGTCTATGCGTCTATATTCTTATCCAACCGCGTGGCTGTGTCGAGACTTCAGATTTTTATGTATGTTTTGGCCGATGATATGCTTTTCCTTCTAAGCTGTCATATTGGGATTTATGTTTTTATAATTCTGACTTTGCTGCAGATGAGCTGCGTGTATATCATTTGATGAAAACGCCTGTTGGCATGCTACTTGTAACAGTTTTCTATCGTTGTATTGTTTCATGTTTTTGAGAAGCCAGTACTAACCCATGGTATGTCCTTCTTTTCCATGCAGCGGCATCTCCTTGATTTCCTTGATAACGTTGAAGTGGATAACCTTCCGTTGATCTTATCTGTTGCAAACTTATGCAACAAATCTTGCGTGAAACTGTTTGAGAGATGCCTGGAGATGGTAGTCCGGTCAAATCTTGACATGATTACTCTTGAGAAAGCATTGCCTGAAGATGTTATCAAGCAAATTATTGATTCACGGATAACTCTTGGATTAGCTTCACCCGAAGACAATGGCTTTCCTAACAAACACGTAAGAAGGATACTCAAGGCACTTGATTCTGATGATGTGGAGCTTGTCAGGATGCTGCTCACAGAAGGGCAGACTAACCTTGATGATGCATTTGCATTGCACTATGCTGTAGAACACTGTGACTCAAAAATTACAACAGAACTTCTGGACATCGCACTTGCGGATGTTAATCTCAGAAACCCAAGAGGTTATACTGTTCTTCACATCGCTGCTAGGCGGAGAGATCCTAAAATTGTTGTCTCCCTTTTAACCAAAGGCGCTCGGCCTTCTGATATTACATTTGATGGAAGAAAAGCAGTTCAAATCGCAAAGAGACTCACAAAACATGGGGATTATTTTGGGAATACTGAAGAAGGGAAGCCGTCTCCCAATGATAAATTATGCATTGAGATACTGGAGCAAGCTGAAAGAAGGGATCCACAACTTGGAGAAGCATCGGTTTCTCTTGCATTGGCTGGTGACTGTCTTCGTGGGAAGTTACTGTACCTTGAAAACCGAGGTAATATTCATCTACATATGGTGTAGTGTTCAAAATTAGTTGTTTGGTAGGGTTTACAGTTGGTGGTGTTTTGCATGTGAAGTGAAGCTCTTCATGGGCAATTAGCAATGTGTTAACCTTTTTCTTATTCTCTTGGAAGTTGTGTTTTCACACAATTATTTTCATGCTTTGTAGTTGCTTTGGCAAGGATAATGTTTCCAATTGAGGCAAGAGTAGCAATGGACATTGCTCAAGTGGATGGTACTTTGGAATTTACCCTTGGTTCTAGTACAAATCCACCTCTGGAGATAACAACTGTTGATCTAAATGATACTTCTTTCAAAATGAAGGAGGAACACTTAGCTCGGATGAGAGCCCTCTCCAAAACAGGTGAGGCACAGCTTGCGCTTTTGTCTTTTGGTTGTTCTGTTTTTAACTTTCTAGATTTTGTTCCTGCCTTTTCATTTTTTGTGTTAGTTTGCTTGTATGACCCGTTCCATGTTAGCGATTTCTTCTGGTACAAATGACGCAGACTTGGGGGTGTGTTCAAGAAAATAAAATCTGAATAAGGTTATTGGTGTAGATAAGGTTGAAATCCCAGATTTTATCCCCTCCTGTTAATATAAGAACTGAAGAGTGAACCCAAATATGTACACTTCACTAATCATATAATCGGTGGTTGAATTGCTAATGATTACTCTTGCATGTTTGTGCGCGCGCATTCAGCTATAAGATGATATTTTACCAAGTTTATGGATCTGGACTAATAGCAATCTGAATGTTTATATCAGTCGAACTCGGCAAACGTTTCTTCCCACGCTGTTCAAATGTGCTGGACAAGATCATGGATGATGAACCTGAGCTGGCTTCGCTCGGAAGAGATGCATCCTCCGAGAGGAAGAGGAGGTTTCATGACCTGCAAGATGCGCTCCTGAAGGCGTTCAGCGAGGACAAGGAGGAGTTTAACAGAACGACAACCCTTTCATCTTCCTCATCGTCGACGTCCACTGTAGCAAAGAACTTGACAGGTCGGACCAGGAGATGATGAGCACCCTGGCCCATTCTTGCCATATTGGTAGCTGATTCTTTTTCTGTCTGAAACTGCTCGCCCGGATGTTTTTTTCCTTATGTTTAACGAGTACTAGTAGTCTAGTGTCATCGTCAGATATGATGAAGCTGTTGGCTTTGGCCCCTGTAAATCGCTTAGTAATGCTCTTTTTTGCTTGTATAGTACTCCCTCTGTAAACTAATATAAGAGCGTTTAGATCACTATTTTAGTGATCTAAACGCTCTTATATTAATTTACGGAGGGAGTAACAGTTGTGCATACAGTATTTTGTTGATGGAGCAAATGGATCCATGTAGTAGCAGCTGTTGGCCTCTGACTTCGATGATTGGTGAGAAGCAGTTGGTAGTTTCTGCGTTGCTTGATTGTTCTGCATGACTGAATACTAGCACTGCCCCTGCAGTTTATCTCTGAAGCATCTACCGCTGAACAGGACTACTCTGTTTTTACCTTGTTACAGTAGCCATTTTGCTGCGCCTTCTGTCCTACCAGTAGTATTGCCGAAGTGAAAATTGTCTTGTTGGACTGAACTACCGAGGCAGAGCAAATTCACCACCAAAATCCATGGAGTAAATTACATCCACGGTCACCGAAAGTGTCGAAGTTCAGCAATTAAAGTTGTCAAAATATCTCACTCTCAGATCACCATTGACTTCGGAACGCGGGCGGTAGTGGTCCTCGCCGCCGGAACGTCGGCGCTCCGCACGAGTACGCCAGTCCTCGACGTTCCGCGTCCAGTGGAAGTGCTCGACCGAGCGGCCATTCCGCGTCCGCCTCCTTGCTCGGGGTGATAGGGCGTTTGTCGATGGGCGTGTAGTCTCCGGTCCCATCATGGGATCAGGATCAGAAATTGCGGCCCTTGCAGGCTCTCCTCCCGCGGGCAACCCTCAGGCAGCGGCGGCCGGCCGCGACCGTCCACCGGGCGGTCCATGATGGAGTACCCGTTGACGGTACGGATGTTATCAGGACTCCTTGCCCACAACCACGTGTACAAGCACAACGTGGTCTGCGTTTCCAGGCGATTCTCCCAGCAAGAACGACCGATGGCCTCCTGCAGCTCCTCCTTCCTCTAGGCCTGCACCGGCATGTTCTCTACGGGTGTGTTTGGTAGCCTGCACGGAGGGTGCATGAGCCTGAAAGTTCCCTATTCGACCCACTTTTTGCTGTTTGGTAGAGTGCATGAGCTCACTTGGGCTATGCTCATCTGATGCAAAAAAAGTCCCTCAGCCATGCCCATCTCATGCACCTAGACAGGGTGCATGGAGGCAGCTATGCTCGCCCCGACCTTCGTCTGATGCAAAATTTCAAAAAATGTTCAGAATTTCAAAATATGTTTAAATTTTCAAAAAAGTAGGAATTTCAAAATTTGTTTTAATTTTTTAGAAAGTTGAGAATTTCAAAATTTGTTTAAATTTTCAAAAAATATTTAAAATTCCAAAAACTATTAATAATATCAAAATATATTTAAATTTTCAAAAAAAATTTATACTATCAAATTTTCTTTAAATTTTCAAAAAAAATTCAAAATTTCAAAAAAATTCAAAAAAATTTAGAATTTCAAAATACATTTAAATTTTCAAAAATGTTCAGAATTTCATTTTTAATGTTCAAAATATGTTTAAATTAAAAAAAATCAGAATTTCAAAATTTGTTTAAATTTTCAAAAAATGTTCAAAATTTGTTTAAATTTTCTTCACCATTCAAAAAAATTATTCGGAATTCAAAATTGTTCAGCATGTCTAAACACATGCAGGCTGCCAAACAAAGTCTCTGCTCAGCATGTCTCAGTGCATACACCGCTGCCAAACAACAGCAAATGCATGGACTCAGCATGTCTACACTCAGCATGTATTAGAGGAGAACAGCTAGGCTAGGTCCATACATGCTACCAAACACACCCTACGGCTGCTATGAGGGATGCGGCTCCTCTGACGTACGGTCCACACACTGCCGTGTGGGCCCGGATCCACCTGTCAGTGGCCTCACGTCAGGGGACCGTATGTCAGGGGATCCTGCTCCGGCTATGAGGCAGTAGAACCTCCAGATGCGCCGATGACCGTGGCCGGCCATCGTCCAGAGCAGCAGAGGGCCACGCCGCGTCAGGACACCACTCCCGCGTCTATAATATCAACATAATAATTCAAACAATGCATATCAGACACATATTGATTTTTGGCCGATCCCCTCAAGAATTGAGGCAAAAATCAAAATGGTATCTATAAAGTTGAAAAGAAGAGACTGACATAAATTATTAATGAACTTGATGTGAAAGTGGAATCCACCCTTCTTAATATGTTTGAGCGAGATATTAAGAATGAAGCCGAGAAGAAGTTACAAGCCCTTATGAGAGATGAGGAGATGAAATGGGCGCTTAGAGCAAAGGTTTCTAAGACAGTCCAAGGAGATGATAATACACTGTTCTTTCACATGATAGCTAATGGGAAGCATAGAAAAAAGAAGATAATTCAGCTCGAACAAGATGGGGATACAATTATAGGACACGAAAACCTAAAATTGTACATCTCTGATTATTATAAGAAGCTTTTTGGAGCACCCGAAGAAAGTTTCGTAGCTCTAGATGAGAGTGCGATCGGGGACATACCTCAACTTAACTTAGACGAGAATGAGGTGTTGTCTGCTCCGTTCACTGAGAAAGAGGTGTTTGATGCAATAACGCAAATGAAGCATAATAAAGCCCCTGGGTCGGATGGGTTCCCGATGGAATTTTATCAGAAATGCTGGCATATCAAAAAGGGAGATCTTATGCCTATGTTCCATGATTTGTTCGATGGTCACCTAAACCTGTTTCACCTCAGTTTTGGAACAATACCGTTGTTGCCAAAGAAGGTTGTGGCTATTCGCATCGAGCAATTCAGACCGATTTGTTTTCTCAATGTAAGCTTTAAGATTTTTACAAAGGTTGGCACGAATAGGGATGTTATCAGGGCTCCTTGCCCACAACCACATGTACAAGCACGACGTGGTCTGCCTTTCCAGGCGATCCTCCCAGCAAGAACGACCGATGGCCTCCTGCACCTCCTCCTTCCTCTAGGCCTGCACCGACATATTCTCTATGGCTATGCGGCAACAGAACCTCCAGATTCGCCGGTGACCGTGGCCGGCCAGCGTCCATACCAGCAGAGGGCCACGCCGTGTCAGGACACCACTCTCACGTCTATATCAACATAATAATTCAAACAATGTATATCAAGACACATATACTACTTGACAATCATTTCAAATCCCCAATTTATGAATTTTGATTCAAATTCAAACATAACAATTGGTCCAAATTAAACCATTCGAAGTAAAACATAATACAGAGAAATTTATTGGTCATGAAGCGACCACAAATGCTCAACTAGATCATCGCGAAGTTAGATCCTGGCTATTAAAAATATGAATGCCAAACCCAAAGGTCATTCGATGGCACAACTTCCAAAACTATGGTTGCATCTTTACCTTTCCCTATGAATTGTCCATGCAATGATGTAGGACAATTCTTCCACTTCCGGTGCATGTAATCCATGATTTCAAGCATACCGAGAAAGCCCTTTGATGCACCCATCTAAGGACTCTTGCAGTGTCCTCTTGATCTGGCGACCGAAGATATTCTTCTCCGAATATCTCAATGAGAGACTTCACAAATTTCTTCAAACTGTTAATGCAAGTGCAATATGCCATTCCAATCCAATCATCAAGATAATCAACAGGACAACGATATGCAAGCATGCCCACCACTGCGGAAATCATTCAAAGCATTATGACCTTGTTGATCAGCTACATTTCTTCTTTGCACAAAGTATGAGCAATGATCTTCCACGACACAAGCAATGCACAAGAACAAGCCCATTGACACCAGGCAAAAGGCCGAGCCTTCCACCCTTTACTAAGTATATAGGTGCATTAATTAAATAAGAGATAGTGTGATATCTCAACATATCCATGTTCCAACATGGAACAAACTTCAACTTCGCCTGCAACTAGCAATGCTATAAGAGGGGCTGAGCAAAAGTGGTAACATAGCCAAACAACGGTATGCTAGGAAGGTGGGTTAGAGGCTTGACATGGCAATATGGGAGGCATGATATAATAAGTGGTAGGTAGCGCGACATAGCGATAGAGCGAACAACTAGCAAGTAAGATAGAAGTGATATCGAGGGTATGATCATCTTGCCTGAAATACCGCAAGGAAGAAGAACGAGTCCATGAAGAAGGCAAGCGGACGTAGTCGAACGGATCCTCACAAACGCGACGTTACCGGAACTAACAAGAAGAAGCAACACCGGAAAGGAGTAAACAACATGGTAAACCAACAAGCATAAACATGGCATGATGCATAATCAAGTATGATGCATGTCCGGTTTAAAGAGCATCGCATGACAAAGTGCAACAAACAATACTACAAATTAAGTGGAGTTCAATATTCAACGAGTTGCATATTGACGAAACACCACATGACTTATTTATTTCTCTCCCGTTTATGCTACTCAACAAAATTAAATGTTATTAAACATGGCAAGGAGTGAAGTGTAAATAAACTATCTAACTAGACAAGTTTAAAGGAGGCCGGAACATCAAACAACAATTCTGGTAACTCCTCATGTGCATTTAGCAATTTTAATGCAAGCAACAATTTTTAAGCGTTTAAAATGTTGTGAACATGATGCGGATGACATAAACAAGTTTTATGCAATTTTATCAAAATGTTGGTATAATATGATATGAGGCATTTGTCGCCGTGGCGGAACGAAAGGGTGCCACGGCGGCGAAATGGGAATGGTGCCACGGCAACGAATCCGAAAATGATGTCACGGCAACATTCCGATGATCCGACAATCTCGATTGAGATGTCGGTGGCAAATAAAATGTGGACATACGGAACATGCAAAAGATGGTGGGATGATACAGGTCACCGGATGTCCCACATGACGGTGGCAAGGAAACGAGTGACGACGTGCGACGAACAAGTCCGGCACGGTGCAAACGCAGGCATCTCATTCAACACACATGCATTCAGTCCACGGGCGATCGTCTCGATGGTTATACCTTCAAAGCGTGCATTATCGCAACAGATCAAGTTCATAGAGGGAAGTAGGCGTTCTCGCGACGACGGTAGTGGAAGTAGTTGTTCACGGCGACGGTAGATGTACACAACAACGTAGTGAAAGCAGTGGTACACGTTTCGTAGTCGTACACATTCCGTAGATGTTCGGGGTCACAACGAGGACCTTGACATCCACGGGGTCTTTTAGGGTCGACGATAGTCGTTCACGTTGTAGTCAGACTTGAGGAATGCACCGGTAGTTGCACGTTGGTCGAAGAGGAACTTGGCGCAACTAGGGTCTTCGCTGATCATCCTTGTACTTGGCGTCCGGTGCAGTATTTGGTGAAATCCTCGAAGATGGATATTGGTACTTGGCATTTCGGTCCGCATTCGTTCGGCATCCAAGGTCTTGCCGGCGGTGTACTTGGCGAATCTAGAGGTGGTCATCGGTAGTCGAACTTGGTGAATCCCAGGGACGCTCAGGTCTGTGTGGGACTTGGTCTTGCGGTCCTGGTCGTCTCACTGAAACGCAGGTAGAGCTGGTGGATGCATGGGCAAGGCAGCAACCTTGCATGAAGGAGGCCATGGCGGCGATGAAGCTAACTGGGGACCAGTATAGAGAGTTGCAGGTCTTGGTGTCCAAGCGACCGACAGCGGGGCCGCGCGAGGAAGAGGCCAAGAGGGCGAACTGATGCAGCGTTGTGCGGGAGGTAGTTGGCGCGCAGCAAGGCGACGAGGAGGTGTGAAGGCACGCTGGCCGAACTGCGGCTTGGAGGGGCGGCGTCCATGGCCCGCAGAGGGTGCACGTGGCACCGTGCTTGTTCTAACCGTCGAGGATGCCGGTGGTGAACGACGGAGGGGTGCAGAGGAGGCAAGAAGGCGCGGCGGCGGCGGCCTGGACTCGGGCAGGAGGCCGAGAAGCGGCAGAAGATGGTCGGACGACTCGAAGACGGAGCCTCGCTGGTGGCCGACCGATGGTGGAGGAGAAGGGGGCGCGTCGGGAGGAGGCTTGGTCGTCGCCGGCGGTGGGATCGAAGGAGCCGTGCGCGGGGCGCCGCTCCTTTGCATGTGGGGAAACGCAGAGGCGCGAGGGGTGAGGGGCTCCTCTGGCAGCGCGAGGTGGAAGAGAGGAGTGGGGATCAGGCGCTGGGGAATCGGGCGGCGGAGGAGTGGCGTCACGGGGGACGAGAGGGAGATGTGATCGAGGGATGGGTTCGCTAGGGAAAGGTGGGGATAAGGCAGATGGGGTGCAGCACGTGCGTTGGCGGCGCTAGAGGAGGAGACGAGGGAGAGTGGGGGTCGAGGGAAATGGGCTAGGGTTAGGAAGGAGTGGGCCTAGGGGTTGGATGGGCCGGCCTGGGCTCTGGCCCATTTCGGAGGGAACTGGAAAAGGCCGGGAGGCCTGCTCGGCTGACCAAAAAAATAAAAGAAGGGGTTCTCTTTTCCATAATTTAGAAAAGAAAGAGGAAAAGAGAAGAGGAGCCAAGGGATTTATATGGAGGACCAAACAACCTAAATTGCCAGAGATGGCATGCGACTACTTTGACATATTATCAAAGCTCCATAACTAGATTGGAGTAAAGGGAGAAAGATCAAGGATTTAAATATTTGGGAACAGAAGGGATTTAAAATACAAGTGTGTTTTGGTCAATTCCAAATCAATGGAATATTTAATAGTAGCTTCCTAAAATATTGGGAGAATATGTTTTAAAGAGAAATCACCATAGTGAATATCCCTCGATTTAAATGTATCGAAGATCCATACAATTTAATTGGTTGAGTTTTTGAAAGGGGCGCAAGTTGACATGATGCAATGCACATGATGCAAAGATGAAAGCAACGAACAAAACAAAACACAAGACGAAACCCGGAATCCATGGAAGGCATCTGGAGCGCCGGCCTTGGGGCATCACAACTCTCCACCACTACAAGAGGATCTCGACCCGAGATCTAGGATGGCACTGGAGGAAACGGAAGAGAAGGGGAAGAGGTAAAACTAAGTTGCTTCTTTAACAAATGAGTGAAACCAAAGAACCTTGCGAGGTTGAACAAATTGAAAGAAAGAATACAATGAAGCTGAATAAAGTTGAAAACACTCCGTTAGAAAAGAGGAACAAGGAACATTACAAGAACCTTGTAGGTTGAAAGACATGGAAATAAGAGCTTCAAGAACTAAAAGAATATGACCACACCGGTATAATGAGATAGCCAAGGAACAAGAATGACAGAATTTGGACAGCACTCCGACTATAAATGGAAGGAACTAGAATCATGAACTTGAAAAGATGAGAGGATACTTGATGAAATCAACAACACACTGGCTCTAGAACTATTGAAAGAATGGCACAATGGGTAAGAAAGATTTCAAACAGCACTCCGGTTGAGAAGGGAGGCAAAACTTGATAAGATTAGAGAATTTGAATGGAGGACACGACACTCCGGTTGAATGGATAAGCGCAAAAATAACACGGTCCTCACAATCCGAGATGATGAGTGAAGAGAGAAACATCACAATGCCTCCGGAAGGAAGAATAGAAGATATATCATTGCAATAACAGAATGGAGAAGAAAATGCCAACTTCTACCACAATTGAGTTTGGAAAGCACCCTTCCAAGAAGGTTATAACGGAGTTGCTGGAAAAACCAACAATGAAACGAATAAGCTTGTAGTGGGCTTATGGAAAACTTCTCAAAATTGAGGCGAAATTCTGCCACTACAGAAACAAATAATATCATTGATAACACCAACGAGATGAAAAACTTCTCCCACCAAGATGATAGAGAGATAACTTGGATCATTGATAAGCACCACAATAGCTACATTCCTTAGGGAAGGATTTAGGTGAAATATAACCCAAGATAACTCCAATGAAGAGATTGATGGGTTGCAAAGGATCTCCAGAACAAAGAGAAAATGATGGGTTTAAAATATCTCATTCTTAACAACTTGCGAATCATGAAACACGAAAGGAAATTGTCAAGAATGACATAACACCACCTCAAAAGATAAGGTAGAAAGAATTGCACTTGAATGTAAGATGAAGAATGCTTGAACTCCTCAAAACAAAACATGTGTTGAGCACCCTGTTAAATTTTGAGTATAGGTTGGCGGATCATAACTTCGAGAGAAATCTTGAAGAACAATTGAAGAATGAAAAGAATCCTTGACGAACTACCATGTAGAGCCTCCATGAAGAACTCCGGTAATAAAAGGATGATAGAAAGAAAGAGAAGTTGAAAACGCAAGGTGAAGCCTTGCAATGATTTAGGTGGAGCTTCACGACAATGTAACCGAGAAAACTTGGAACTCCGAAAAAAGTATGAAGCACTTGAACCGAGAATTTATTCATCATGAACAAACTCCGAAGGAAGGAATTAATCACTTGGGTGAAAGAAGAATAAGAATTACATTATGCGTATCCTTCACCAATTTAAATTGATGACAAGCAACGGATTTGACATACTACTTATTCTTCTTGAAAAGATTGAAAGAGATATCGCCAAACTTGAGAAAAGTCTTCAACGATCTGCCGATAGGATTGGAAAGAACGAATGAATTGATATGATAACCAAGGAAGAGAACTCTTGAATGAACCACCATAAGAATTGAAAATGAACAAAGAAAAAAATAAAGAAACACCAGGAAGAATTATAAAAAGAACGAAGATACTTGAGAGAATATAAATACATGAGACCGAATAGATCACGAGCTGATTAGAGGATATTTGAATGATGCGCCGACAAGATTTGGAGAACGAGAGCTGAAAGCTGGAATGAATAATCCCGAAATGATGGCCTTCGGAGAATGAAACTGAAAAGACTCCTGAATTGCTCCGTATGGGTGAAAAGAATTCTCACAGTCGAAAACAACTATGAGAGGATGGCATCAAGCTTGAACTACGCATCTTCAAGAGAACGGAGCAAGATTTAAGAGAAACTCTTCTTCGGTCTTCAAAATCCGAGAATGACGACGAGAAACACCACCAAGAATTATTGAGGCACTCCGGAATGAAGAATAGAAAGGTTGAGCCAATGATGAAAAGAATTTGAAAGACGTTGGGGAAATACATATGACTGATGATAATCCATTCTTACGTCACACTTTGAAAGAATTTGAGAATAACTCTATAAAAATTAGAAGATTCATGTAAGATCCTGGGAAAAGACTTGTGGGTTAGGGCCCACTCAAAAGAAAACACCGTTGAATGATTTAAAAGATAGATTGCGCCGTTTGAATTAAATGGCTTGAATGAGATAACATCCTCAAAATAGCTTGAACGGATTGAGAATGGAAACGAATCTTCTGAGATATCTTCGCACTCCAGAACAAATGAATAGAAAGAGGTGGATGATAAAGATATGCACCGACATGAGAAAACATTTGAATTAGGGAAAAGGGTATGATCGACAAAGCTTGAATTGAATCCACCGGAGAAGAAAAGAATGAAGAATAATGAACTCGAAGCTTCCTTAGCATCTTCATAAAAACACCAGGTAAAACATTGAAAGAAAAGACTGAAGAGACTTCTCACAATTAAAAGGATACATGATTAAGAAATCTGAATCCTTGAAGAAAAGGGTGGGAGGGTGCGAAAACAAAGACAACTTGGGACGGATGAAGCAAACACCGTTGAGAAAAACTTAGAGTTGAACTTACTGAAGGAAATATGCCCTAGAGGCAATAATAAAGTTATTATTTATTTCCTTATATCATGATAAATGTTTATTATTCATGCTAGAATTGTATTAACCAGAAACATAATACATGTGTGAATACATAGACAAACAGAGTGTCACTAGTATGCCTCTACTTGACTAGCTCGTTAATCAAAGATGGTTATGTTTGCTAACCATGGACAAAGAGTTGTCATTTGATTAACGGGATCACATCATTAGTTGAATGATCTGATTAACATGACCCATTCCATTAGCTTAGCACCCGATCGTTTAGTATGTTGCTATTGCTTTCTTCATGACTTATACATGTTCCTATGACTATGAGATTATGTAACTCCCGTGTGACGGAGGAACACTTTGTGTGCTACCAAACGTCACAACGTAACTGGGTGATTATAAAGGTGCTCTACAGGTGTCTCCAAAGGTACATGTTGGGTTGACGTATTTCGAGATTAGGATTTGTCACTCCGATCGTCGGAGAGGTATCTCTGGGCCCTCTCGGTAATGCACATCACTTAAGCCTTGCAAGCATTGCAACTAATGAGTTAGTTGCGGGATGATGTATTACGGAACAAGTAAAGAGACTTGCCGGTAACGAGATTGAACTAGGTATTGGATACCGATGATCGAATCTCGGGCAAGTAACATACCGATGACAAAGGGAACAACGTATGTTGTTATGCGGTCTGACCGATAAAGATCTTCGTAGAATATGTAGGAGCCAATATGGGCATCTAGGTCCCGCTGTTGGTTATTGACCGGAGACGTGTCTCGGTCATGTCTACATTGTTCTCGAACCGTAGGGTCCGCACGCTTAAAGTTACGATGACAGTTTCATTATGAGTTTATGTATTTTGATGTACCGAAGGTTGTTCGGAGTCCCGGATGTGATCACGGACATGACGAGGAGTCTCGAAATGGTCGAGACATAAAGATTGATACATTGGACGGCTATATTCGGACACCGGAAGTGTCCCGGGGAAGTTTCGGATAAAACCGGAGAACCGGGGGGTTACCGGAACCCCCCGGGGGGTTAATGGGCCTCATGGGCCTAAAGTGGAGAAGAGGAAAGGCAGCCAGGGCAGGCCGCATGCCCCCTCTCCCCCTAGTCTGAATTGGACTAGGAGGGAGGGGCGACGCCCGCCTTTCCTTCCTCTCCTCTCTCCCTTCCTTCTCCCTCTCCTACTTGGACAAGGAAAGGGAGGGGAGTCCTACTCCTGGTAGGAGTAGGACTCCTCCTGCGCGCCTCCTACTAGGGCCGGTCGCACCCTCCTTGGCTCCTTTATATACGGGGGCAGGGGGGCACCCTAGGACACAAGTTGATCTTCGTGATCGTTCCTTAGCCGTGTGCGGTGCCCCCCTCCTCGATATTACACCTCGATCATATTGTAGCGGTGCTTAGGCGAAGCCCTGCGACGGTTAAACATCAAGATCGTCACCATGCTGTCGTGCTGACGAAACTCCTCCCCGAAAGCTTTGCTGGATCGGAGCCCGGGGTGCGTCATCGAGCTATATGTGTGTCAAGAACTCGGAGGTGCCAGAGTAACGGTGCTTGGATCGGTTGGACCGGGAAGACGTACGACTACTTCCTCTACGTTGCGTCAATGCTTCCGCTTCGGTCTACAAGGGTACGTAGACAACACTCTCCCCTCTCGTTGCTATGCATCACCATGATCTTGCGTGTGCGTAGGAATTTTTTTGAAATTACTACGTTCCCTAACAGTGTTATTAGAGCCTAGGTTTTATGGTTTGTTGTTATATGCACGAGTAGAACACAAGTGAGTTGTGGGCGATATAAGTCATACTGCCTACCAGCATGTCATACTTTGGTTCAGCGGTATTGTTGGATGAAGCGGCCCGGACCGACATTACGCGTACGCTTACGCGAGACTGGTTCTACCGCCGTGCTTTGCACACAGGTGGCTGACGGGTGTCAGTTTCTCCAACTTTAGTTGAACCGAGTGTGGCTACGCCCGGTCCTTACGAAGGTTAAAACGGCATCAACTTGACAAACTATCGTTGTGGTTTTGATGCGTAGATAAGATTGGTTCTTACTTAAGCCCGTAGCAGCCACGTAAAACTTGCAACAAACAAAGTAGAGGACGTCTAACTTGTTTTTGCAGGGCATATTGTGATGTGATATGGTCAAGACATGATGCTAAATTTTATTGTATGAGATGATCATGTTTTGTAAATGAGTTATTGGCAACTGGCAGGAGCCATATGGTTGTCGCCTTATGGTATGCATTGCAATCGCCCTGTAATGCTTTACTTTATCACTAAGCGGTAGCGATAGTCGTAGAAGCATAAGATTGGCGAGACGACAACGATGCTACGATAGAGATCAAGGTGTCGCACCGGTGACGATGGTGATCATGACGGTGCTTCGGAGATGGAGATCACAAGCACAAGATGATGATGGCCATATCATATCACTTATATTGATTGCATGTGATGTTTATCTTTTATGCATCTTATCTTGCTTTGATTGAAGCTAGCATTATAAGATGATCTCTCACTAAATTATCAAGATAAAAGTGTTCTCCCTGAGTATGCACCATTGCCAAAGTTCGTCGTGCCCAGACACCACGTGATGATCGGGTGTGATAAGCTCTACGTCCATCTACAACGGGTGCAAGCTAGTTTTGCACACGCAGAATACTCAGGTTAAACTTGACGAGCCTAGCATATGCAGATATGGCCTCGGAACATTGAGATCGAAAGATCGAGCGTGAATCATATAGTAGATATGATCAACATAGCGATGTTCACCATTGAAAACTACTCCATTTCACATGATGACTTAGAGGATTAGAGGGATGTCTATCTAAGTGGGAGTTCTTAAGTAATATGATTAATTGAACTTAAATTTATCATGAACTTAGTCCTGGTAGTATTTTGCAAATCATGTTGTAGATCAATAGCTCGCGTTGTTGCTTCCCTGTGTTTATTTTGATATGTTCCTAGAGAAAATTGTGTTGAAAGATGTTAGTAGCAATGATGCGGATTGGATCCATGATCTGAGGTTTATCCTCATTGCTGCACAGAAGAATTATGTCCTTAATGCACCACTAGGTGACAGAC
Source organism: Triticum monococcum (assembly GCA_034509565.1). NCBI lineage: Eukaryota > Viridiplantae > Streptophyta > Magnoliopsida > Poales > Poaceae > Triticum > Triticum monococcum. Next base: position 75,835,936 of record CM067843.1, read on the forward strand.
CTATTGCAGGAGCAGATGCAGACGTTATGAACGTTTGGCTAGCTCAATACGATGACTACTTGATAGTTTAGTGCTCCATGCTTAATGGCTTAGAATCGGGATTTCAAAGACGTTTTGAACGTCATGGAGCATATGAGATGATCCAGGAGTTGAAGTTAATATTTCAAGCAAATACCCGAGTTGAGAGATATGAAGTCTCCAACAAGTTCTATAGCTAAAATATGGAGGAGAATCGCTCAACTAGTGAGCATGTGCTCAGATTGTCTGGGTACTACAATCACTTGAATCAAGTGGGAGTTAATCTTCCAGATAAAATAGTGATTGACAGAATTCTCTAGTCACCATCACCAAGTTAGTAGAACTTCGTGATGAACTATAATATGCAAGGGATAACGGAAACAATTCCCAAGCTCTTCGTGATGCTGAAATCGACGAAGGTAGAAATCAAGAAAAACATCAAGTGTTGATGGTTAACAAGACCACTAGTTTCAAGAAAAGGGCAAAGGGAAGAAGGGGAACTTCAAGAAGAACAGCAAGCAAGTTGCTGCTCAAGTGAAGAAGCCCAAGTCTGGTCCTAAGCCTGAGACTAAGTGCTTCTACTGCAAAGGGACTGGTCACTGGAAGCAGAACTGCCCCAAGTATTTGGCGGATAAGAAGGATGACAAAGTGAACAAAAGTATATTTGATATACATGTTATTGATGTGTACTTTACTAGTGTTTATAGCAACCCCTCAGTATTTGATACTGGATCAGTTGCTAAGAGTAGTAACTCGAAACAGGAGTTGCAGAATAAACAAAGACTAGTTAAGGGTGAAGTGACGATGTGTGTTGGAAGTAGTTCCAAGATTGATATGATCATCATCGCACACTCCCATATACTTTCGGGATTAGTGTTGAACCTAAATAAATGTTATTTGGTTTTTTGCGTTGAGCATGAATATGATTTGATCATGTTTATTGCAATACGGTTATTCATTAAAGTCAGAGAATAATTGTTGTTCTGTTTACATGAATAAAACCTTCGATGGTCATACACCCAATGAAACAAGTTCGTTGGATCTCGATCGTAGTGATACACATATTCATAATATTGAAACCAAAAGATGCAAAGTTAATAATGATAGTGCAACTTATTTGTGGCACTGCCGTTTAAGTCATATTGGTGTAAAGTGCATGAAGAAACTCCATGCTGATGGGCTTTTGGAATCACTTGATGCTTGCGAACCATGCCTTATGGGCAAGATGACTAAAACGCCGTTCTCCGGAACAATGAAGCAAGCAACAGATTTGTTGGAAATCATACATACTGATGTATGTGGTCCGATGAATATTAAGGCTTGCAGCAGGTATCATTATTTTCTGACCTTCACAGATGATTTGAGCAGATATGGGGATATCTACTTGATGAAACATAAGTCTGAAACATTTGAACAGTTCAAAGAATTTCAGAGTGAAGTGGAAAATCATCGTGACAAGAAAATAAAAGTTTCTACGATATGATCGCAGAGGTAAAATATTTGAGTTACGAGTTTGGCCTTTAATTAAAACAATGTGAAATAGTTTCACTACTCGCGCCACATGGAACACCATAGTGTAATGGTGTGTCCGAACGTCATAACCGTACTTTATTAGATATAGTGCGATCTATGATGTCTCTTACCGATCTACCACTATCGTTTTGGAGTTATGCATTAGAGACAGCTGCATTCACGTTAAATAGGGCACCATCTAAATCCGTTGAGACGACACCGTGTGAACTATGGTTTGGCAAGAAACCTAAGCTGTCGTTTCTTAAAGTTTGGAATTGCAATGCTTATGTGAAAAAGTTTCATCTCGATAAGCTCAAACTCAAATCGAAGAAATATGTCTTCATAGGATACCCAAAGGAGACAGTTGGGTACACCTTCTATCACAGATCCAAAGGCAAGACATTCGTTGCTGAGAATGGATACTTTCTAGAGAAAGAGTTTCTCTCGAAAGAAGTGAGTGGGAGGAAAATAGAACTTGACGAGGTAAATGTACCTGCTCCCTTGTTGAAGAGTAATACATCATAGAAACCTGTTTCTGTGACACCTACACCAATAAGTGAGGAAGCTAATGGTAATGATCATGAAACTTCAGAACAAGATACTACTGAACCTCGTAGATCAACCAGAGTGAGATCCGCACCAGAGTGGTACGACAATTCTGTTCTGGAAGTCATGCTACTAGATCATGATGAACCTATGAACTATGAAAAAGTGATGGTGAGCCCAGATTCCGCAAAATGGCTTGAGGCCATGAAATCTGAGATGAGATCCATGTATGAGAACAAAGTATGGACTTTGATTGACTTGCCCAATGATCGGCGAGCCATTGAGATTAAATGGATCTTCAAGAGGAAGATGGACGCTGATAGTAGTGTTACTATCTACAAATCTAGAATTGTCGCAAAAGGTTTTCGACAAGTTCAAGGTGTTGACTACGATGAGAGTTTCTCACTCGTATATATGCTTAAGTCTGTCCGAATCATGTTAGCAATTGCCGCATTTTATGAAATCTGGCAAATGGATAAACAAAACTGCATTCCTTAATGGATTTATTAAAAAAGAGTTGTATGTGATGCAACAAGATGTTTTTGTCAATCCTAAAGGTGCTAACAAAATATGCAAGCTCCAGCGATCCATTTATGGACTGGTGCAAGCATCTCGGAGTTGGAATATACGCTTTGATAAGATGATCAAAGCATATAGTTTTATACAGACTTGCGGTGAAGCCTGTATTTACAAGAAAGTGAGTGGGAGCACTACAACATTTCTGATAAGTATATGTGTATGACATATTATTGATCGGAAATAATGTAGGATTATTTTGCAAAGCATAAAGGAGTATTTGAAAGGAGTTTTTTAATGAAAGACCTTGGTAAACCTGCTTACATATTGAGTATCAAGATCTATAGAGATAGATCAAGACGCTTGATAAGTTTTTCAATGAGTACATACCTTGACAAGATTTTGAAATAGTTCAAAATGGAACAGTTAAAGAAAGAGTTCTTGCCTATGTTACAAGGTGTGAAATTGAGTAAGAGTCAAAGCCCGACCACGGCAGAATATAGAAAGAGAATGAAAGTCATTCCCTATGCCTCAGCCATAGGTTCTATAAAGTATGCCATGCAATGTACTAGATCTATTGTATACCCTACACTGATTTTGGCACGGGAGTACAATAGTGATCTAGGAGTAGATCACTGGACATTGGTCAAAATTATCCTTAGTGGAATAAGGATATGTTTCTCGATTATGGAGGTGACAAAAAGGTTCGTCGTAAAGGGTTACGTCGATGCAAGTTTTGAGACTAATCTAGATGACTCTAAGTCTCGATCTAGATACATATTGAAAGTGGGAGCAATTAGCTAGAGTAGCTCCGTGCAGAGCATTGTTAATATAGATATTTGCAAAATACTTACGGATCTGAATATGACAGACCCTTTGACTAAAATTATCTCACAAACAAAACATTATCATACCTTAGTACTCTTTGGGTGTTAATCACATAGAGATGTGACTAGATTACTGACTCTAGTAAACCCTTTGAGTGTTGGTCACATGATGATGTGAGAGAGAATTCCTTATTTAATACTGTCTTAATATTTGTTGCCTTATTTAACACTGAAAAATATTTCATTCCTTATTTAACTCCGAGTCTAAATTTTATGCCCTTTATAACACTTTTCGTCCATTTTAAGCCTTAATGGTGTTAAATCATATATAAAAAGACCTATTTGCCCCTCATATGATATGTGACCAAAATTTTACGTGTATGCGTGTGAGCCAATTTCTATGGAAAATCGATCGAGTGCTTAGCTTTTTTGTACGTCCTGCTGCGGGGACGTCTCCTTATGTGTGAGTTTCTGTTGATGTGAGTCCAGGAGGTAAAGTACATGACGTGCGCCCATTACCTTCCTGAGCTCCTCTTCTTTCTTTCTTTTTTTTTGCGGATACTGAGTTCCTCTTCTTTAGTTGGGTACACACGGGTATTTAGATATGCATAGATGTATGTGTACGCGGCCCGTCCGGCGCGCGGTATTCAAATACGTAAGCGTACTTGCCGGCAGTGGCGAAGCCAGCTATTTAGCTGTTGGCTTTTACTATTATTTTAAGCAACGTTCTTATATTTCTTTATAGGGGAGTACATTTGACCTAGGAAAGAACTAGCTTTGCCTTCTCTCCGAGTGGAAACACATATACTACATTTTTCACTTCCTCTTATTAACACAACCAAAATGATTAAAATGCCGTACATATCACCCTAAAAAAAAGCACCCACACACACACAGCCGAGCCACAAGTTGGCCCTAATATTCTGCCACTCACGCACTATAACCTAGGCCACTAACACATTACTTTTTTTTGCGGGTGAACACTAACACATTACTCGGTCAGCACATGCACATACTAACCAACTAATCATTGTTTAATTACTCGGTCACCTAGGAGGTAAAGTACGTAGTACTTATGTTCTTCCGTTTTAGCTTCAATCACGTACGTCTTTTATCCTACTGCTCTATCATTTTCAAAGACTAATAATTGATTACTTTATAATCTAGTAAATTGGGAATCGGTCATCCATATAAGCTTCATCTAGTGGGGTTAAATTTTGGTCACATACTTCATAAGGGGCAAATAGGACTTTTCAGATGTCATTTGACACCATTAAGGCTTAAAATGAACGAAAGTGTCGTAAAGGGAATAAAATTTAGACACAGTGTTAGATGGGGAAGAAAGAAATTTCCAGTGTCAAATAAGGAAACAATATTTACAACAGTGTTATATAAGGAATTTTCTCATTATGTGAACTATGGGTGTTAATCACATGATGATGTGAACTATTGCTGTTAAATCACATGGCGATGTGAACTAGATTATTGACTCTAGTGCAAGTGGGAGACTGAAGCAAATATGCCATAGAGTCAATAATAAAGTTATTATTTATTTTCTTATATCATGATAAATGTTTATTATTCATGCTAGAATTGTATTAACCGGAAACATAATACATGTGTGAATATATAGACAAACAGAGTGTCACTAGTATGCCTCTACTTGACTAGCTCGTTAATCAAAGATGGTTATGTTTGCTAACCATGGACAAAGAGTTGTCATTTGATTAAGGGGATCACATCATTAGTTGAATGATCTGATTGACATGACCCATTCCATTAGCTTAGCACCCGATCGTTTAGTATGTTGCTATTGCTTTCTTCATGACTTATATATGTTCCTATGACTATGAGATTATGTAACTCCCGTGTGCCGGAGGAACACTTTGTGTGCTACCAAACGTCACAACGTAACTGGGTGATTATAAATGTGCTCTACAGGTGTCTCCAAAGGTACATGTTGGGTTGACGTATTTCGAGATTAGGATTTGTCACTCCGATCGTCGGAGAGGTATCTCTGGGCCCTCTCGGTAATGCACATCACTTAAGCCTTGCAAGCATTGCAACTAATGAGTTCGTTGCGGGATGATGTATTACGGAACGAGTAAAGAGACTTGCCGGTAATGAGATTGAACTAGGTATTGGATACCGACGATCGAATCTCGGGCAAGTAACATACCGATGACAAAGGGAACAACGTATGTTGTTATGCGGTCTGACCGATAAAGATCTTCATAGAATATGTAGGAGCCAATATGGGCATCCAGGTCCCGCTATTGGTTATTGACCGGAGACGTGTCTCGGTCATGTCTACATTGTTCTCGAACCGTAGGGTCCGCACGCTTAAAGTTACGATGACAGTTTCATTATGAGTTTATGTATTTTGATGTACCGAAGGTTGTTCGGACTCCCGGATGTGATCACGGACATGACGGGGAGTCTCGAAATGGTCGAGACATAAAGATTGATATATTGGACGGCTATATTCAGACACCGGAAGTGTTCCGGGGAAGTTTCGGATAAAACCGGAGAAGCGGGGGGTTACCGTAACCCCCCGGGGGGTTAATGGGCCTCATGGGCATAAAGTGGAGAAGAGGAAAGGCAGCCAGGGCAGGCCGCGCGCCCCCTCTCCCCCTAGTCCGAATTGGACAAGGAGGGAGGGGCGGCGCCCCCCTTTCCTTCCTCTCCTCTCTCCCTTCCTCCCCCCTCTCCTACTTGGACAAGGAAAGGGAGGGGAGTCCTACTCCCGGTACGAGTAGGACTCCTCCTGCGCGCCTCCTACTAGGGCCGGCCGCACCCCCCTTGGCTCCTTTATATACGGGGGCAGGGTGGCACCCTAGGACACAAGTTGATCTTCGTGATCGTTCCTTAGCCGTGTGCGGTGCCCCCTCCACGATATTACACCTCGATCATATTGTAGCGGTGCTTAGGCGAAGCCCTGCGACAGTTAAACATCAAGATCGTCACCACGCCGTCGTGCTGACGAAACTCCTCCCCGAAAGCTTTGCTGGATCGGAGCCCGGGGTGCGTCATCGAGTTGTACGTGTGTCAAGAACTTGGAGGTGCCGGAGTAACAGTGCTTGGATCGGTTGGACCGGGAAGACGTACGACTACTTCCTCTATGTTGCGTCAACGCTTCCGCTTCGGTCTACAAGGGTACGTAGACAACACTCTCCCCTCTCGTTGCTATGCATCACCATGATCTTGCGTGTGCGTAGGAATTTTTTTTGAAATTACTACGTTCCCCAACACTTGCGGATGTTGAAATGATTGGATCCACTTGAAGAGCAGCACGCCGGTGTAAAACAATTGACATGACAATCTCGATGAGCAAGAAGGATTAGTATACACATAGGAATATGAGAACACCGCTTAGGGAAGGTATGGAATCAGCACTAGACATCGAAGCAACTCGAATACCACAAATCAAAACAATACAAAGGATTGGCTTGCAAAGTAAACCGGAAACAAACATATGATAGAGATTTACCCAGTCCCATATCATGCATTTATCGGAAAGATATTCAATGAGCTACTTGAATTCCCACCTATAAACTCCCGAAACTTTCTGGTTATGCAATCTGGTGTTGGGGATATAGGGTAAGCATAATATCTCACTCAAACTAACAATCCCTACATCCAGCTGTATCCATCCGTCAACACATAACCAAGAAACCTTCGGAAATCGTGTACCTCAACCTTCGAAAAGCATACGTTATACGAGTTATGGCAATACTCCCGAACTCCCGCCCCAGTACTGGGTGGCGTCAAGGTTATCTCATCAACAACTGCATAAAAGAGATTTTCGATGTCGGCGAGCTCAGGTATTCCAGAACTGCAACGATAAACTTGTGATGACAACACCTCGGAGCTCAACTCCCCGGGACACTGCCACAACCCCTACATGTCAGGAGGCACCAAGAACAATGTTCTCGTCACAAGAATATCGGAATGATTCCAAGATACCCACGTGATCCTAATTTTTTTCATGAAATTCGAGAAAAGGAAAGTCAAAACATCTACGTTAGGAGATCTCACCAAAGCGACGAAGGGACTGAGGAGTAAAAAGAATCCTACTGTAAGTGCATCTAGTGCCACCCCTAGTTGGTTTTGGAGTATTGACGACAAACCTAGTTGAGGGACTAATGTGTTTGTGAGAATTGCAGGATAACACAGGTAGAAGTCCCTCATTGATTCGGTTTAGCTACTAGAGATGACCCCTAAAAATGTACGAAGACATTGAAGACAATGGTGGTTTATGAAGACATTCGTGTCGAAGACAATGACATGTGAAGACTCCCCATGAAGCTTATGGAACTCGAAGACTTAGATCCTTGGTAGTTTTACTTCATTCATGTTGTGTCATAGGAACCACCGTACTGTTAAGTGGGGTCCAAGAGAACCAGTCAGGATGACTGAAGTGATGCCTAATTCAAATCCTATGTCTTCGAGTGAAGACAATGAGAGAAAATCTTGTCCAGAGTCAGACAAGTCAGCTTTACTTGTAGCCCAAGTAAAGTTGCCGTGTGAGTTCGAAATTCGACCGTTGATGCACGTGTCAGTTCCTTAGTGACCCAGGGTCATTTCGGACAAATCAGGTCGGGTTGCCAAGTGGCTATAAATAGTCCACCCCTACAACCATAAACGGCTGGCTGCTCAGATTTCAGTGCACGGCTTTTGTCGTTTGAGAGCAACCCACCTCGAAGCCTTTGAGAGAAAATCCCTAGCGAGGAGAAAAGCCCTAACCACCCAGAGCCAGAGTAATTGGGCATCACTTAAGTCTTCTTGTCTGAGTGATCTGAAGACTTATTACACTTGAGGACTGTGCATCCTCCAGCCGGTTAGGCGTCGCGTTATGAGCATCCAAGAGAAATTGTGGATTGCCGGTGAACAAAGTCTGTGAAGGTTTGGGAGTCTACCTTGAAGACTTACCAGAGTGATTGGGCGAGGTCTGTGTGACCTTAGCTCAAGGAGAAAACGGTGAGGACCGGGTGTCCTGAGCTGCGTGTTCAGGACTAGGTGTCCGGGACTGTGTGTCCTTTGGTTTAAATACCTAGCCACTCCAACCAGACGTACAGTTGTCACAGCAACTGGAACTGGTCCAACAAATCATTGTCTTCAGCGTGTCACTGGTTTCATCTTCCCCTCCCTTTACTTACCAATACACATTGTGAAGCCATTGCATGCTTGCTTTATCGTCTGTCTTCACAACTTGACTGTATGATTTGTTTGGCTTCATAACTTCTTCCTACCTGATCCTCATTACACTGAAGCTGTTTGTCACTGTGCTTTCACTATATTGTATACTTGACTATGGCTTGCCTTGTGTAATCTAACTTCCGCTGCATAGTGATAGGCTTGTCCACTCTGTTTGTCTTCATAACTTCCACGTTTTGAAAACTTTCATAAAAATCGCCTATTCACCCCCCCTCTAGTCGATATAACGCACTTTCAATTGGTATCAAAGCAAGGTGCTCCCTTGTTCTGTGTGATTCGGTTTAACCACCTGGAGTTTTAGCTATGTCGACTGCAGGGATAATTAAAGTCTCCGCTGCGTGCCCCGTCTTCGATGGAACTGAATATCCCTACTGGAATAATAAGATGCGCATGCATCTTGAAGCCATTGACGTCGACCTATGGTATGTCGTCGAAAACGGCGTTCCCAAGGCTGGAGAAGGTGTCACTACTGCTGATGTCAAGAAGTTCACTCAACTGGACTCTACTGCCAAGAATATTATCTGTGGTCATCTGACCAAGGGACAGTACGGCCGTGTGAGTGCCTTGAAGACATCCAAGCTGGTCTGGGACTGGCTCTCCAAAGTCAATGAAGGCATCTCAACCCAGAGAGATCAGAGAATCAGTGTTCTTCGCAACCTCTTCAACCGCTTCAAGCGAAATGACAATGAGAATGTCCAGCACACATTTGACCGGCTCACTGACATCACAAATGAGCTTCAAGCCCTCGGCGCCACTGAGATCACCAAACATGAAATCGTCAAGACGCTGCTGAGATCACTTGACAGTTCGTTTGACATCCTAGCCCTGATGATTCAAGAACGTCCAGACTTCAAGACACTCGATCCGTCTGACATACTTGAGAGGCTCAACACACATGAGTTTCAGCTTTCTGAGAAAAGAGATATCTACGGTCCAAACTATGGGCGAACTCGTGCCTTGAAGGCAAAAGATGTGTCCTCATCTGAAGAAGAATCTGACAGCAGTTCTGATGATCCTGAAGACATTGGAAGGGAACTTGCAATGCTAGTGAAGAAGTTCCAAAAATTCACCAAGAAGAAAGGCTTCAGAAAGTCTTCACGATCAAGCTCAAGGAATGATGAAGCTTCTGCTCATGACTACAAGAAGAAAACATGTCACAAGTGCAAGAAAACTGGACACTTCATCTCTGAGTGTCCACAATGGGACAATGAGAGCAGAAAGAACAAGAAGAGCAAGGAATATGACTCTGACGATAAGAAGAAGAAGAAATACTCAAAGTCTTCTTCCAAGTCTTCCTCAAAGTCTTCATCACAAAAGAAGAGTTCATCTGGCAAGGCTCGTGCGTTTGTTGGCAAGGAAATGGATTCAGAGGAGGAGTCCGCTTCTGAGGAGGCAGAGGTGGAGTCTGAGGAGGAGTCTGATTCAGGCATTGCGAGTCTGGCTACAGCCTACGTCGCCAAGTCCATCTTCAACACTGAAGACAATGACTTCATCACCAACACCGATGCAAATGACAAGGACGACTCTACTCCTACCTACTGCTTCATGGCACATGGTGCCAAGGTAAACACACGCACTACTCACTATCAAACATCCAGTGACGATGACTCTGATTGTGATTCAAAACCCAGCTACAAAACACTTGCTAAAATTGCAACTGAACAACAAAAGGCCATGGAACATATTCAAAAACTGTTAGACAGAAGCGATGATCTGTTGGGTGCTGAAATGACTCGTTCTGAATCCTTAATTGAAGACATAAAAATCGTCTTGAGACTCTCTCATGTTAAGTATCAGGAACTCGAAGATCGTCTTGAGACTCTCTCAACTACTCATGAAAAGCTTTCCTATGATTATCTTCAAAAGAAGCAAGATCTTGAGAAGTTGAGAGCGGATCATGAAGATCTTCAAAAGGAAAACGAGTCACTTCGAGCCGAACAGATCAGTTCTTCTCAGGAAGGATTTGAACCACCATGCCTTAAATGCATTGAGCGTGATAATGCTACTTCTGTTGCTGAATGTTCCACTACTACTGCTGTTGCAATATCTTCAACTGTTGAAGTGGTAACTAACCCCTCTGTTGAGGATACCACTGCTATTGCTGATGAGAATGCTAGATTGAAGACATTGCTTGAAACAGGGATGTACAAAAGTCTCAAAGGACATCAGACATTATGTGATGTCCTCAAGAAGTAGATTCTGAACCGAAACCCTAGGAAAGAGGGTGTTGGGTTCGTGAGGAAAATTAATGCAGATGGATCTTACTGGAAACCTGAGCAGTACCCCAAAACCACATGGGTTGCTGCAAAGGAATCCTCAGCAGATCCATCCAATCTATCTGGCTTCACTTGTGCTGATCCGATTATCATTGATGAATCCTTTGATGCAAACTATAAACTGTTTAAAAATCAGAATGGTGAAGTATTTGCCAGGTACATTGGTACTAACTGCAGGAATGGACTGCCTATGAAGAAGATCTGGGTTCCAAAAACGTGTCTCGAGAATCTTCCTGTGAATGTCCTCATGACACCTCACATGAAGAAGACAAACCTCAGACCAAAGGCTTCATATGGTCCAAAGGCTTCATACAGGCAGAGGACTCACCTGAGTCGCACTAACGCAAATGTTTTGCAGGGAAACCATGCTCAGGCATATGAGAGCGGTTCTTCAAACCGTCATGCTCATATGACCAAGAACTATTCTGCTTATTCTTATGAGTACTATTGCCCGCCTGCTAAACTGTTTGCCAGGGCTCCAAAGCCAAAATTCTCAGATGCTGCACTTAGACTTATTGCTTCTAAGCCACCCTTGAAGATGTGGGTGGTTAAGAAAGCTTAACTCTCTTTTGCAGGGAAAGGTCTCTAGCAGAAAACCAAAATCTTCTGACGCTATTGCTGGGGACCTTAAAAATCTTGTGGGGCGCAAGATCAAATGCCCGAATGGCATCACTATGTATTTCGTACCTGAATCGCATGCTACTCTCCCTACTTGTCCTAACTTGGATCTAAGTTTTCATAACCCACTGGTTCGTCAAATGTTTTTGCTTCACAATACTCTTCGTGAAGCCTATCCCCCTAACTGCACTGTAGGGTACGACACCAGCGATTTCAGAGTCTTCAGAATGGATTATTGACAGTGGGTGTACAAATCACATGACTGGCAAAAGAAGTCTCTTTATGGACTCAACCTTACGTCCATCTGACAAGAGCCACATCACATTTGCTGACACTGGTAAAAGTAAGGTACTGGGTCTAGGTAGAGTTGCAATATCAAAGGATCAACACATGGATAAAGTCATGTTTGTTGAATCCCTTGGCTTCAACTTAATGTTTGTCTCAATGCTTTGCGATTTGAACATGATTGTAATCTTTGGAAAATATCGTTGCCTGGTACTAATGGAATCTGACAAGTCTCTAGTGTTTGAAGGGTATCGGAAAGATGATTTGTACATGGTAGATTTCTCAGCAGGGCCACGGCTTGCAGTATGTCTTCTCGCAAAGGCTTCAGAATGCTGGCTTTGGCATCGGAGGCTTGGGCATGCTGGCATGAGGAACCTCCACACCCTTGCAAAGAAGAAGCATGTCATAGGCATCGAGGGCGTCAAGTTCAAGAAAGATCACTTATGCGGTGCCTGTGAAGCAGGGAAGATGACAAGGGCAAAACATCCTTCAAAGACAATCATGACCACTACTCAACCCTTCGAACTGCTTCACATGGATCTCTTTGGTCCCACTCACTACTCAACTTTTTCACTACTGCTTGCCTCTATGGCTTCGTCATTGTTGATGATTACTCTAGATATACTTGGGTGCACATAATCCTTTACAAGACTGAAGTGCAGGATGTCTTCAGACGCTTCACAAATCGGGCTATGAACAATTATGGCGCCAAGATAAAGCACATCAGAAGTGACAATGGCACTGAATTCAAGAACACTGGCCTTGACACATATCTTGATACATTGGGCATCACTCATGAATTCTCAGCTCCATACACACCACAGCAGAATGGCATCGTCGAACGCAAGAACAGAACACTCATTGAGATGGCCAGAACAATGCTAGATGAGTACAAGACTCCAAGAAAATTCTGGACTGAAGCCATTGACACTGCATGCCATACTATCAACCGTGTCTATCTTCACAAGCTTCTGAACAAGACATCTTATGAACTTCTAACTGGCAAGAAGCCAAATGTCAGTTACTTCAGAGTATTTGGCTCAAGATGCTGGATCAAGGACCCTCACCACACCTCAAAATTTGCTCCAAAAGCACATGAGGGCTTTATGCTTGGATATGAAAAGGATTCGCACTCCTACAGAGTCTTCAATCTCTTTCACTACAAAGTGGTTGAAACAGTGGATGTGCGGTTCGATGAGACCAATGGGTCACAAAGAGAGCAACTGCCAGATGTGCTAGATGAAGTTCCAGCCAGTGAATCAATCAAGCTATTGGGAACTGGAGAAATTATACCTTCTGAAGCTCATCCTGAAGAAGAACTTATCATCTCAGCACCTGATCCACACGAAGACAATGCTCAGCCTGAAGACATTCCTCCCCATGACAACATAGATCAGCAAGAGCAAAGTCTTCGACCCATACATCCTCGTGTTGCCAATGAAGTGCAGATTGACAGAATAATTGATAGCATTAATGCACCTGGTCCACTGACTCGTTCAAGGGCAACTCAACTGGCAAATTTCTGCGGACACTTCGCATTTGTTTCAATCACAGAACCCAAGAAAGTTGAAGAAGCTTTTATGGAACCTGAGTGGATTCAAGCTATGCAAGAAGAGCTTCAACAGTTTGAGCTGAACAATGTATGGGAATTGGTTAAGCGTCCTGATCCACGGAAGCATAACATAATAGGCACCAAATGGATATACCGCAACAAGCAAGATGAGCATGGTCAAATCGTCAGAAACAAGGCTCGTCTCGTTGCTCAAGGATATACTCAAGTGGAAGGCATTGACTTCGATGAAACATTTGCTCCTGTGGCCAGACTTGAAGCCATCCGTATACTGCTGGCCTATGCAAATCATCACAACATAATTTTGTATCAAATGGATGTGAAGAGTGCCTTTCTCAATGGCAAAATTGAAGAAGAGGTGTATGTTGCACAACCACCTGGGTTTGAAGATCCAAAACATCCTGACATGGTTTACAAGCTCAATAAGGCACTATATGGCCTCAAACAAGCCCCTCGGGCCTGGTATGATACACTCAAATACTTCCTGAAGAGCAAAGGCTTCATACCTGGTTCCCTAGATCCCACTCTCTTCACGAAGACATATGATGGTGAACTGTTTGTGTGCCAAATATATGTGGATGACATTATCTTCGGCTGCACCAATCAGAAGTACAGTGAGGAGTTCGGATATATGATGCAAGAGCAATATCAGATGTCTATGATGGGGGAGCTGAAATTCTTCCTCGGTCTTCAAATACGGCAACAACGCAATGGCATCTTCATATCTCAAGAGAAGTATCTCAAAGATTGCCTGAAGAAGTTCGGTATGCAAGACTGCAAAGGTTTCACAACACCAATGCCAGCCAAGCATCATCTGGGTCCTGACGACAATGGTAAAGAGTTTGATCAAAAGGTATACCGCTCCATGATTGGTTCTTTGCTTTATTTATGTGCATCTAGGCCAGATATTATGCTTAGTGTTTGCATGTGTGCTCGATTCCAAGCGGCACCAAAGGAGTCGCATCACTTAGCTGTGAAGCGAATTCTTCGATATTTGGCTCACACTCCAACTCTAGGGTTATGGTATCCAAAGGGCTCAGAGTTTGATCTGGTTGGATTTCGGATGCTGATTACGCTGGTGACAAGGTTGATCGGAAGTCCACATCAGGCACATGTCACTTTCTGGGCCGATCACTTGTATGTTGGTCTTCAAAGAAGCAGAACTGTGTATCTCTCTCCACTGCTGAATCTGAATACATTGCTGCTGGATCCTGCCGCGCTCAGCTTCTATGGATGAAGCAAACCCTCAAGGATTATGGCATTCATCTGAAGCAAGTGCCACTTTACTACGACAACGAAAGCGCCATCAAGATCGCCAACAACCCAGTTCAGCACTCGAAGACAAAGCACATTGAAATTCGTCATCATTTTCTCAGAGATCATGTTGCAAAGGAAGATATTGATATCATACACGTCAACACTGAAGAGCAATTGGCAGATATCTTCACCAAGCCCTTGGATGAGAAGAGATTTTGCAAGTTACGGTGTGAGCTAAATATCTTGGAATCCTCAAATGTCCTGTGATCAGGCACACATCCTAACACTTATGCATGTTGATGACTTAGATGTGCAACACACGAAGTAACATATATCTTCAATCAATGAAGACATACATTCTAAGTGTGAATACATTAACATGGAATTTGACTTCGGAGCGCCACGATAATTGTGCGCCGTGTCTGGGTCTAATACTTCCTATACGGTGGGTAACGCCACCACCAAATTTCCTGCTTGAAGTGTTTCACTCATGGCGTTACATTTGCTATGTCTTCACATTTGGTTTGGCTTCAATCTCAATTTGTCTTCATGATTATCTTCACCGCGTTAATTATATATATATATATATATATATATATATATATATATATATGTACTAGTGTTCTGTCCTCTACATCATTCACTTATAGCCATGTCTTCTTGTTTGAATCTTTTGAACTAAGTGAATGTGATCGGACCCTAACCTCTCCATGCTTCCTACCTCAAACTCTATCTCTCCAAGTCATATGCATTCTATTGAAACTGTCAAATGTCTTCACAGCATCCTTGTCAGCTGAAGACACAAAGACAAACTTTGAAACCGTTTTCAATACTTTTCATCAAAAAGAAATCCGGAGAAGTAGGAACGACACCCGACAAACAAGGCGTGCGTGGGATGTGGAACTGCCCCCACAATACCGCATGATGGCCACGTACTGATCAGATGCGAATCGCCAGGGGCACCTGAGTAATAGCGCAGTGCCGCCCCTATCCCTATAAATACACGATTCACTGCGGTCATTATCTCTTCTTCCACCCTCGCACGAACCCTAGCGCCACCGCTAGCTCTCAACGACGCCGGCGACGAAGTGCTTCACTGCCGCAACCTCTCTGACGCCGTTTTCACGCCGACTGCGGACATCAGTCTCTCCGCCGTTGCCATAGGTGTCTTCCGTCGCCAAGTTAGGGCACGGAGGATCGAACTGCTCGGCCTCAACTCCCACTTCGTCTAGCAGTTCCAAGTGTGGTAAATAAAACCTCTTTTTACAGCCTCTTTTGATCCTATAGTTCCGTCACTTTCTGCCATAAGAAGTTTCTATTCACACAAGTTTCATCTCTCTCAATCTGCATCTCATAACTTGCCTAGTATATTCACTTGTGCTTCATGAAGTAGTTAGATTCCTCACTTGTACTGATCTATGGGTTCGTACAAATCTGGAACCAACTTATTTTCTATAAAGTGAATGTCTTCGCATGATGAGGTCAATATCTTCTAAACTGATTTATCTTCAAAATCTTTTGAGAATGCATATGACCTCTTCCCCTTCCCTCGCACCTTAATGCTGTCATAGGTACATGTCCGTGGGAGAATCTTTTGGTTCTCATAGTCTGCATTCATTTGCAGAGTTCTTACAGCGTCACATCAATTCTCCTGAAGCGAGTTCTTGTTGGTCAAGCAAAAGGAAGCCTTTGAAGACTTTGAACATCTTGAAGCCTTCCAAGTTAAGCTTCATGGCAGCAGAAAAACCAGCAAGGAAGGGAGGCAGACAGAGACGTGGTGAAACGTCTAAAGATCTGCCTGATGACTTGGCAGAAATGTACCAAACTGATCCTGAAGAGAGCTATGGTCAGCGCAAGACACGAATCCAATGGATTCGAAGATATTGGGCAGAGCAGTGGTTCCAATACCGCTTCGTCACTAAGGAATATGCAGAAAAGTGCGCCATCAAGAGACCATGGGGAGACGTATTGTACAAAAACCTCGTACCCCGGTCCAGAGACGAAGCCATTGCTCAAGGCTTCTTTCCATGCATGGTCAGAGGACCACAGCCAGCTGAAGCACATCCGTCATCACTTCTCTGGTGTCGCGATGACACTCTGTTCAAGCGCAACTTCCAATTTGCTCAGAACTCTGCGAAGCAAAACAAGAAGGAGTTGGGGTTGGACTTCAACCCTGGTCCCTCTAAACCAAGGGCGGATGGCACACGCGACGCAAATCCCAATATCATCGGGCCGTATGCCAATCTCGAAGGCCTCATCACTCGCATTCTAGTCCAAGGGACTGCCGTGAACGACCCTCCAACAGACATTGAGTCTGATGACGCTCCTGCTGCACCGAAGCCAAAGCAGACGAAGAAGCCAAAAGCTTCAAAGCCAGCCGCTTCTCCCAAAATCTCCAGAGCGAAGCCATTGGCAACCGCACCTCCTGAAGCAAGTGTGCAGTCTGAAGACTTATCACGAGTCTCCAAGCCCCAAGAAGCCAAGAAGCCTCAGCCACACACTGGCAAAGAGCTCACAGCCGCTGCCATTCTGCGCAGCGAGGCCATTGATCTGTCCAGTGACGAAGATCTTGGCGATGAAGCTCTTGAGAAGCTCATCAAGAGCAAGGAGGAGGCTGAAATCTTCAACAATCTGCCTCTGTTTGATGCAGCAATCATACACAACTTCATTCATGAGTGGTTTGATACACCCAATATCAGTTTCGATGATCTGCAGCTGCCCATTGGCCTCAGCGTAGCCTTCCAAGGCGCTATTGCTTCAGAACTTGCAATTGCCCAGCGCATTGTTGAACTGAAGCAGAAGATTGATTTTGAAAAGGCTCAGTTCAAGCAGAATATGGCCAAGCTCAGCGTCCAAGAAGTCAAGGACTTCAAGGTCATGTTGCACGAGTTGAAGGAAAACTTTTTGAAGAAACGTGCAGAAGCTCAGGGTTCGCGGGAGCGAATGAAGACTTTGGCTGATCTCTGTGTGCAGGCCTACAATGAGGCCGAGAAGCGCAAGGCACTTGGGCGTCCCGGCATCGACCCCAGGATGGCCGCGAAGAAGAAGAAGAAGCCCACTGTGGCTGAACAAGAGGCACTAAGGCAAGAAGCTGTTCCGATTGTCTTCCCCACTGCTAAGACTGGCTCGAAGCCAAAGCACCGGTCAACCGCTTCAGAGCTCAAGAAGACACGGACAGCCGAAGCTGAAGCAAGGAAGAGGAAACACCCTGAAGCCTCTCCTTCTGACCCCACCATCAAGAAGCGCAAGACCAAGAAATCTCGGGCTGCTCCCACAGAGCCCTTGATAGTCGAACCCCTCTCCGTCCGCTATCCTGACGAAGATCATCAGTTGACCGTGCATGAGCCTGCTTTCACAGAGGCTCCGCACGCTGAAGACATTCCAGCAGCCGACCCCAACGCTGCTGAAGACATTGGTCTCCAAGACAATGTATAAGGTGATGCAGCCCTTCCTCAGCTTGAAACAAGCGAAATGATCAGCATTGGTCGTCCATTGACACCAATCACCCAAGATGCATCGTGGGCAGATCGCCCGCAGGAGGAAGAGACTGAGCCCCAGCCCACTGCAACTCCACCGGCGTCGCCTACATTCCGTAGGCTTCGCAAAGGGCCAAGGGCTCAGGCTGCTGACGACATTCCGGCTGCATCAGCCAAAGAACATGAAGAAGAACATGAAGAAGAAGCTCCGTCTCCCCCGAACCAACAAGAAGAAGTTCTCAAGGAGAACGCACCTGAATCCGTCCCTCTCACTACACGTGTTGAGGCTGAAATCCTTGAGGCTGCCACCACCAACACTGAAGCAATTGTGGAGCCCTTCCCACCAACAGCTACTGAAGCTACTGCATCTGAACCTTCTGTGCCTGAGTCTGCTGCCGGTCCACAGTACAACTATCATGTTGCGCACAGGCCCCAGGTCCAGAAGCCAATCCCACGACTGCCAAGGTTCCCAGGTCCTGCATCAGCTCCTGGCTCCTTTAATGTCAATAGCTTCAGGGAAGACAACACGTTCTTCAACAGCTCCAAGAACCCTTATTCAAGGGAACGGATTGTATCAGATAGGTTCTGGAGCTACCCACAGCGCAGCTACTATTCATGCATCCTATACAACCAAGGCCGTATCTTTCCTCACCAGCGCCTTGAGGTTGAAGCTGTTGCTGGTCTGCCTGGTCTGGAAGAAGCACTGGATTGCTTCAAGCAAGTGGGTCTGCTGCCGTTTATCACCGATGAAGAGTACTGGAATGAAGAGCTTCTGCTCTAGTTCTATGCCACACTGCATATCAAAGGCTACAACAGAGATCCGAAGACTTGGGTCCTGGAGTGGATGACCGGCAATGTCCATCATGAAGCCAATGCATTCGATATCATTGAGCTTACCGGCCTACCCACTCCTGGCGAACTCTTCGAAGAAGGCTGCCAACTCCATGCTGAAGCAATTGAGAGCATATTCCAGCGACCTGAGCCAAATATGAGTCAGATGCTCTCAATGATGAAGCCATTGCCTCTTGATGCACCTTACCCAACTGAGTTCTTCATTGAAGACTTAGAGTACTTTCCCAGAACTATATATCACATCGTCAGGCGGACTCTATGGCCCATTAAGGGGCACTCTCCATATGCCAAGGTTGAAGGTGCCATGAAGACTCTCACCTTCTGTATCCTGCATGGCAAATGCTTCAACGCCCAGGATCTCTTTATACGCCAACTTGCAGCGTCTGGCTCAGATCTCTTTGGTTTGAAGATTTATGCTCCTTGGGTTATGAGGCTAATCAAGCTACACTCTGCTATCTCCTATCATCCCTCTGCCCGCAACCATAGAATCTTCTTACCCGATGTGGACACCTCTGCTGAAGCAATATATCTTGAGCCTGCCAAGCAACCATTAAGTCTTCAGAATGCAGAACACCAGAGCTTCACTCAGAATGATGAAGGTGTTGAAGCCATCTCAAGAGTGTATCCAATGGCTGGCACCACACGTGCCCCTGCATCAACTGAAGCCACTGACAGCACAGCTGCACAGAGACCCAAGAAACGCGCTCGTACACTCAATGACCGAGAACTTCTTGTGGCTCTTCACCAAAAGCAAGATAGGCATCACGACTGGCTCAAAAGGCAGATGCGAAGTATCATGCAAGATGTCAATCACATCAGAAATCTGGCCACCAAGAATGCATTTGTCGCACATGAAACCTGTCGCCGCACTTGGAAAGGCCTCACCATGATGTGCACTGAAGCTGAACTTCAAGAGGATGGCTTCAGAGAGAGATTCAAGTTTGACTCCACACCCCCCAGAAGAGCTATGCTGCGCGGAACTCCGTCCCTTGAAGATTCAGAGTTCTCTTCCTCTGCTGCCACCGTGACTGGAAGAATCATTGAGGAAGAAGACGACGCTACATCACCACCACCTTCTTCAGTGCGCGTCGACCCTGCACCAAGCTCGTCAGCACCACCAAACGCCTCCACCGACCCTGCTGCGCCTGGGAACGCGTAGAAAACTCTATGTCTTCAAACCTTTTTGGTCATCACTGACAAAAGGGGGAGAAGCATATGATGTTTATAGTCTTCAAGCGGGTCAATAATATGGGCGGATGCTTTACATTTTGCTTCGTGCTTACAACTCTCGTTTTGCTACATTTGGTTCTTTGAGTTGTAACACTTAAACTTGATGGTCGTCTGCTACTTGTTTGCCACTATGTTTTTGCGAAGATAAATTCCGCATGTACGACGATAATTTCCGCACTTATATCATTTCGCAGACGTCCATTTTTCATTATGCATGTCATTCTCTTCATATACCTTTACATGAATGGTGGATTGTCATCATAAGTTGAAGTGGATTCCCACAAGTACAACCTGCCATGTGCATTTGCGTTCCAGAAGCAAATTACTTATATGCACATCTTCAGGGGGAGCCCTTGCAGCTTATGAAGACAATTCCTTTACAATTTCACAAATTATATTCCCCGTTGAAAACTTCAACTAGTTTGTCATCAATCACCAAAAAGGGGGAGATTGTAAGTGCATCTAGTGCCACCCCTAGTTGGTTTTGGAGTATTGACGACAAACCTAGTTGAGGGACTAATGTGTTTGTGGGAATTGCAGGATAACACAGGTAGAAGTCCCTCATTGATTCGGTTTAGCTACCAAAGATGACCCCTAAAAATGTACGAAGACATTGAAGACAATGGTGGTTTATGAAGACATTCATGTCGAAGACAATGACATGTGAAGACTCCCCATGAAGCTTATGGAACTCGAAGACTTAGATCCTTGGTAGTTTTACTTCATTCATGTTGTGTCATAGGAACCACCGTACTGTTAAGTGGGGTCCAAGAGAACTAGTCACGATGACTGAAGTGCTGCCTAATTCAAATCCTATGTCTTCGAGTGAAGACAATGAGAGAAAATCTTGTCCAGAGTCAGACAAGTCAGCTTTACTTGTAGCCCAAGTAAAGTTGCCGTGTGAGTTCGAAATTCGACCGTTGATACACGTGTCAGTTCCTTAGTGACCCAGGGTCATTTCGGACAAATCAGGTCAGGTTGCCAAGTGGCTATAAATAGTCCACCCCTACAACCATAAACGATTGGCTGCTCAGATTTCAGTGCACGGCTTTTGTCATTTGAGAGCAACCCACCTCGAAGCCTTTGAGAGAAAATCCCTAGCGAGGAGAAAAGCCCTAACCACCCAGAGCCAGAGTAATTGGGCATCACTTAAGTCTTCTTGTCTGAGTGATCTGAAGACTTATTACACTTGAGGACTGTGCATCCTCCAGCTGGTTAGGCGTCGCGTTCTGAGCATCCAAGAGAAATTGTGGATTGCCGGTGAACGAAGTCTGTGAAGGTTTGGGAGTCTACCTTGAAGACTTACCAGAGTGATTGGGAGAGGTCTATGTGACCTTAGCTCAAGGAGAAAACGGTGAGGACTGGGTGTCCTGAGCTGCGTGTTCAGGACTGGGTGTCCGGGACTGTGTGTCCTTTGGTTTAAATACCTAGCCGCTCCAACCAGACGTACAGTTGTCACAGCAACTGGAACTGGTCCAACAAATCATTGTCTTCAGCGTGTCACTGGTTTCATCTTCACCTCCCTTTACTTACCAGTACACATTGTGAAGCCATTGCATGCTTGCTTTATCGTCTGTCTTTACAACTTGACTGTATGATTTGTTTGGCTTCATAACTTCTTCCTACCTGATCCTCATTACACTGAAGCTGTTTGTCACTGTGCTTTCACTATATTGTATACTTGACTATGGCTTGCCTTGTGTAATCTAACTTCTGCTGCATAGTGATAGGCTTGTCCACTCTGTTTGTCTTCATAACTTCCACGTTTTGAAGACTTTCATAAAAATCGCCTATTCACCCCCCCTCTAGTCGATATAACGCACTTTCACCTACTCTTCGATATATATAATCCTAAGACTCAAAACATTTTGTTCTAGACTCAACAACGTCAGCGATTCGATCAAGCAGGGGGCTCCTAAGTCGGGGATGGCTCTGATTACCAACTTGTAACGCCCACGATGCGGCTATATCTCCCACGTGTCGAAGCACGACTTAGAGGCATAGCCGCATGGTGGTTTTGTCACAAAAGGGGTAATCTTCACACAATCCCATGCACTGAATAAGAAAGCGATAAAGAGTTGTCTTACAATCGCCACTTCACACAAATAACAAGTTAAACACACATCATCCAGAATACAATCAAGGTCTGACTACGGAACCAAAATAAAGGAAGACAACCCCAAATGCTAGATCCCCAATCGTCCCAACTGGGCTCCACTACTGATCAACCGGAGAAGACACAAAACAACAATCAAGATCTTCATCGAGCTCTCACTTGAGCTCGGTTGCGTCACCTGCACTGGTATCATCGGCACCTGCAACTGTTTGGAAGTATCCGTGAGTCACGAGGACTCAGCAGTCTCACACCCGTGAGATCAAGACTATTTAAGCTTATGGGTAGGGTAAGGTAATGAGGTGGAGTTGCAGCAAGCACTAAGCAAATATGGTGGCTAACATACGCAAATAAGAGTAAGATGAGAAACTACACAACGGACGAAAAGCTAGAAGTGATCCTAAAACTACTTATGTTCAAACATAACCCAAAACCATGTTCACTTTCCGGACTCCGCCGAAAAGAGACCATCACGGCTACACACGCGGTTGATTCATTTTAATTAAGTCAAGTGTCAAGTTCTCTACAACCGGATATTAACAAATTCCCATCTGCCACATAACCGCGAGCACGGCTCTCGAAAGTTTATACCCTGCAGGGGTGTCCAAAATTAGCCCATCACAAGCTCTCACGGTCAACGAAGGATATTCCTTCTCCCGGAAAGACCCGATCAGTCTCGGAATCCGGGTAACAAGATGATACGTCTCCAATGTATCTATAATTTTTGATTGCTCCATGCTATATTATCTACTCTTTTGGACTATATTGGGCTTTATTTTCCACTTTTATATTATTTTTGGGACTAACCTACTAACCGGAGGCCCAGTCCAGAATTGCTGTTTTTTTGCCTATTTCAGTGTTTCGGAGAAACAGAATATCAAACGGAGTCCAAACGGAATGAAACCTTCGGGAACGTGATTTTCTCATCAGATAAGACCCAGGAGACTTGGACCCTCAGTCACAAAAGCCACGAGGCGGCCACGAGGGTCGAGGGCGCCCCCCTAGGGCGCGCCCCCTTCCTCGTGGGCCCCTCGAAGCTCCACCGACGTACTTCTTCCTCCTATATATACCTACGTATCCCCAAACGACCGGGGACGGAGCCAAAAACCTAATTCCACCGCCGCAACTTTCTGTATCCACGAGATCCCATCTTGGGGCCTATTCCGGAGCTCCGCCGGAGGGGGCATCAATCACGGAGGGCTTCTACATCATCATCCAAGCCCCTCCGATGAAGTGTGAGTAGTTTACTTCAGACCTACGGGTCCATAGTTAGTAGCTAGATGGCTTCTTCTCTCTTTTTTGGATATCAATACAATGTTCTCCCCCTCTCTCGTGGAGATCTATTCGATGTAATCTTCTTTTTGCGGTGTGTTTGTTGAGACCGATGAATTGTGGGTTTATGATCCAGTCTATCTATGAATAATATTTGAATCTTCTCTGAATTCTTTTATGTATGATTGGTTATCTTTGCAAGTCTCCTCGAATTATCAGTTTGGTTTGGCCTACTAGATTGGTTGTTCTTTCCATGGGAGAAGTGCTTAGCTTTGGGTTCGATCTTGCAGTGTCCTTTCCCAGTTACAGAAGGGGCAACAAGGCATGTATTGTATTGTTGCCATCGAGGATAACAAGATGGGGTTTTTATCATATTGCATGAAACTATCCCTCTACATCATGTCATCTTGCTTAAGGCGTTACTCTGTTTTTAATTTAATACTCTAGATGCATGCTTGATAGCGGTCGATGAGTGGAGTAATAGTAGTAGATGCAGGCAGGAGTCGGTCTACTTGTCTCGGACGTGATGCCTATATACATGATCATACCTAGATATTCTCATAACTATGCTCAATTCTGTCAATTTCTCAACAGTAATTTGTTCACCCACCGTAGAATACTTATGCTCTTGAGAGAAGCCACTAGTGAAACCTATGGCCCCTGGGTCTCTTTCTCATCATATCAATCTCCATCACTTTATTACCGCTTTGCTTTTACTTTTTACTTTGCATCTCTATACCAAAAATACCAAAAATATTATTTATCATCTCTATCAGTTCTCACTTTCGTAAGTGACCGTGAAGGGATTGACAACCCCTAAGCACGTTGGTTGCGTTGAGCTATTGTTTTTGTGTAGGTACAAGGGACACGCGCGTAGCCTCCTACTGGATTGATACCTTGGTTCTCAAAAACTGAGGGAAATACTTACGCTACTTTGCTGCATCATCCTCTCCTGTTCGGGGAAATCCAACGCAGTGCTCAAGAGGTAGCAAGAAGAATTTCTGGCGCCGTTGCCGGGGAGGTCTATGCAAAAGTCAACATACCAAGTACCCATCACAATCCCTATCTCCCGCATTACATTATTTTCCATTTGCCTCTCGTTTTCCTCTCCCCCACTTCACCCTTGCCGTTTTATTCGCCCCCTCTCTCTCTCTCTATCCTCCCTCTCTTTCTCTATTTGCCTCTTTTTGCCCGTTTGCTTTTTGTTTGCTCGTGTGTTGGATTGCTTGTTTGTCGCGATGGCTCAAGATAATACTAAATTTTGTGACTTCACCAATACCAACAATAATGATTTCCTTAGCACTCCGATTGCTCCTCTTACCGATGCTGAATCTTGTGAAATTAATGCTTCTTTGCTGAATCTTGTCATGAAAGATCCGTTTTCCGGCCTTCCTAGTGAAGATGCCGCTACCCATCTTAATAGCTTCGTTTATTTGTGTGACATGCAAAAGAAGAAAGATGTCGATAATGATATTGTTAAATTGAAGCTATTTCCTTTTTCACTTAGAGATCGTGCTAAAGCTTGGTTTTCATCTTTGCCTAAAAATAGTATTGATTCATGGAACAAGTGCAAAGATGCTTTTATCTCTAAGTATTTTCCTCCCTCTAAGATCATATCTCTTAGAAATGATATTAGGAATTTTAAGCAACTTGATCATGAACATGTTGCACAAGCTTAGGAGAGAATGAAATTAATGATACGTAATTGCCCTACTCATGGTTTGAATTTGTGGACGATTATACAAATTTTTTATGCCGGATTGAATTTTGCTTCTAGAAATCTTTTAGATTCGTCCCAGGAGGCACTTTTATGGAAATCACTTTAGGAGATGCTACTAAACTCCTAGATAATATTTTGGTTAATTATTCTCAATGGCACACTGAAAGATCTACTAATAAAAAGGTGCATGCGATAGAAGAAATTAATGTTTTGAGTGGAAAGATGGATGAACTTATGAAATTATTTGCTACTAAGAGTATTTCATCTGATCCTAATGATATGCCTTTGTCTACTTTGATTGATAATAATAATGAATCTATGGATGTGAATTTTGTTGGTAGGAACAATTTTGGTAACAACGCATATAGAGGAAATTTTGATCCTAGGCCTTATCCTAGTAATCCCTCTAATAATTATGGTAATTCCTACAACAATTCTTATGGAAATTATAATAAGATGCACCCTGATTTTGAATCTAATATTAAATAATTTATTTCTTCGCAAAAGAATTTTAATGCTATGATTGAAGAAAAATTGCTTAAGATTGATGATTTGGCTAGGAACGTTGATAGAATTTCTCTTGATGTTGATTCTTTAAAGCTTAGATCTATTCCTCCTAAGCATGATATCAACGAGTCTCTCAAATCCATGAGAATTTCCATTGATGAGTGCAAGGAAAGAACCGCTAGGACGCGTGCTATGAAAGATGTCTTTATTAAAGCGTGTTCTTCTAGTTCCTATGACAATAATGATGAAGATCTAAAAGTTATTGATGTGTCCCCTATTAAATCTTTGTTTTGCAATATTAATCTTGATAATGATGGGACTGATGTGATCCACCTTCACCTAGAAGGCGTTCTAAAAATTCGGAGTATTTAGATATTGATGGTGAAATTGATAAAAGTGGGATTAAAAGAAATAAAACCCTAGAAGATGCTAAACCTACTATATTGGATTTCAAGGAATTTAAATATGAAAATTGCTCTTTAATTGATTGTATTTCCTTGTTGCAATCCTTGCTAAATTCTCCTCATGCTTATAGTCAAAATAAAGCCTTTACCGAACATATCGTTGATGTCTTGATGCAATCTTATGAAGAAAAACTTGAGTTGAAAGTTTCTATCCCTAGAAAACTTTATGATGAGTGGGAACCTATTATTAAAATTAAAATTAAAAATTATGAGTTTTATGCTTTGTGTGATTTGGGTGCTAGTGTTTCTACTATTCCCAAAACTTTGTGTGATTTGCTAGATTTTCGTGATTTTGATGATTGCTCTCTAAACTTGCATCTTGCGGATTCCACTATTAAGAAACCTATGGGAAGAATTAATGATGTTCTTATTGTTGCAAATAGGAATTATGTGCCCGTAGATTTTATCATTCTTGATATAGATTGCAATCCTTCTTGCCCTATTATTCTTGGTAGACCTTTCCTTAAAATGGTTGGTGCAATTATTGATATAAAGGAAGGGAATATGAGATTTCAATTTCCATTAAAAAAGGGCATGGAACACTTCCCTAGAAAGAAAATAAAATTACCATATGAATCTATCATAAAAGCCACTTATGGATTGCTTACCAAAGATGGCAATACCTAGATCTATTCTTGCTTGTTATGCCTAGCTAGGGGCGTTAAACGATAGCGCTTGTTGGGAGGCAACCCGATTTTATTTTTATTCCTTGATTTTTGCTCCTGTTTAGTAATAAATAATTATTTATACTATGTTTTGGTTGTGTTTTTTTGTGTTGAATTAGTGTTTGTGCCAAGTAGAACCGTTGGGAAGGCTTGGGGAAAGTCTTGTTGAACTTGCTGTAAAAAACAGAAACTTTAGTGCTCACGAGAACTGCTGTCATTTTTATTTGGAGAGTGATATTTAGTTAATTATTTTTTCATATGATTAATAGATACATTCGTCACGTCCAGCAATTTATTTTAGAATTTTTGGGGTTCCAGATCTTGCGCTAGCTAAGATTACTACAGACTGTTCTGTTTTTGACAGATTCTGTTTTTCGTGTGTTGTTTGCTTATTTTGATGAATCTATGGCTTGTAAAATAGTTTATAATCCATTGAGAAGTTGGAATACAGTAGGTTTAACACCAATATAAATAAATAATGAGTTCATTACAGTACCTTGAAGTGGTCTTTTGTTTTCTTTCGCTAACGGAGCTCATGAGTTTTCTACTTTAAGTTTTGTGTTGTGAAGTTTTCAAGTTTTGGGTAAAGATTTGATGGATTATGGAACAAGGAGTGGCAAGAGACTAAGCTTGGGGATGCCCCTGGAACCCCCAAGATAATCTAAGGACACCTAAAAGTCAAAGCTTGGGGATGCCCCGGAAGGCATCCCCTCTTTCGTCTACTTCTATCGGTAACTTTACTTGGAGCTATATTTTTATTCACCACATGATATGTGTTTTGCTTGGAGCGTCTTTTATGATTTGAGTATTTGCTTGTTAGTCTACCACAATCATCCTTGCTGTACACACCTTTTGAGAGAGCCATTCATGATTTGGAATTTGATAGAATACTCTATGTGCTTCACTTATATCTTTTGAGCTTTATAGTTTTGCTCTAGTGCTTCACTTATATCTTTTAGAGCACGGTGGTGGATTTGTTTTTATAGAAACTATTGATCTCTCATGCTTCACTTAGATTATTTTGAGAGTCTTAATAGAATGGTAATTTGCTTAAAATCCTAATATGCTTGGTATGGAAGATTAATAATAAAACTTTCTTATGAGTGTGTTGAATACTAAGAAAAGTTTGATGCTTGATGATTGTTTTGAGATATGGAGGTAATAATATCAAAGTCATGCTAGTTGAGTAGTTGTGAAATTGAGAAATACTTGTGTTGAGGTTTGCAAGTCCCATAGCATGCACGTATGGTAAACGTTATGCAACAAATTTGAAACATGAGGTGTTATTTGATTGTCTTCCTTATGAGTGGCGGTCGGGGACGAGCGATGGTCTTTTCCTACCAATCTATCCCCCTAGGAGCATGTGCGTAGTGCCGAGGTTTTTGATGACTTGTAGATTTTTGCAATAAGTATGTGTCATGGAGTTGACACGGCAGATGTCCTAGAGCAAGGACTTAGTCGTAGGGCCATCACACCAGGAAGCTTAAAGGGGTTAATCGGGACAAAGGACACGAGAGAGTTTTATACTAGTTCGGCCCCTTACGATGAAGGTAAAAGCCTACGTCTAGTTGTGATTGGTATTGCTGAGGTTTCGACTTCCAAGAGGCTTAACTCGCCGGCTTGGTTATCGACTTCGTTGTTTCTTGCCCTAAACCGCCACCGGGTCGTCCCCTTATATACACGGGTTGACACCAGGTGGCCTATGGAGTCCCGGCCGGCTCATAATCGTGTCCGGCTCAGTGACTTTCTTTACATGCCTTTCTGTACAAGTATTTGCCGTCCATATGGCGGTTTACAATTACGGGCTTTAAGCCGGCCTGAGGCCCTTGGGCTTTTTATATGTTTAATAAACTATCATCTTGACTGCATATCGGGCTTCTTAGGTAACCCGCCATTAGGGCTGACCCGGCCCCTCCTGGGTGGGTCGTACTGGTAGTAATATCCCAAATATTAGGCCCCAGGTTGACTTTGAACCTTGTTCTTTGTCAATCTTCAATACTTAGACGAAATCCCTCTTCTGCCTGAAAAAACTTTGTAACCCGCCGTGACGTCATCTTTTGAAAACGCAAAAACTTTCATGACGTCATCTTCCAACAGATCTTTGATTTTTAATGCTTCCTGAGAATCGAGGCGTCTATATAGCTGGACAACCATTATTTGGTTCTCCCTTGATTTTCGCGCCCGTCTGTTCGCATCTGCCCTTATAAATAGGCATGCGGCCGGTCCTTCTCATTCTCCTTTCTTCCTCATCTTCTTCCTCTCGCAACCTCCGTCGCTGCTCGAGCTCCGCCGCCGCCGCAACTCTCAACGTCGTTGTCAAGCTTGGCCACTACATCACCCTGAGTCCGTCCAAAGAACGTGGCGACTCTTCGTGGCAGGTCTGCATCTTGTAAGTTTTCTTCTCTCTCACGCACCTAGATCTGTTCTAGGTTTGCAAGTTCTTCAGTGTTCTTCACCTGTTCGCCATGGATCATCTTGTAGATCTTCTCCGCAACTTCTTTTGATCCAAAGAAGATATATAACTTGCATGGTAGCTGTTTGGCATTCATTTTCGATATCAGTAGATCCCTTTTACCTGTATAGATGCTTCTTTATAGTCAAAGAACTCGTCTGTACTAGGTTTTTAGGTCTAGAATATTTTCCTTTTTGAAACAGCCTTTTGATCCAAAATGATAATGATAGCTTGGTGAAACTTGTTTATGCCAACACTTAACTGAATCTGCTTTCCGAAAAAATCTGTAGTCATGGCGGCTTACCACTCCGGCTTTCTTTTCCCTATATGTCATTAGCCCTTAGTTAAGCCGCCGTTACTTGTTTTATAATTTCAACCTTTAACTGTTAATTAACCCGACACTTTATTTTTCCTTTTCCAGTCGCTTGTTCATCATGCCGTCAAAGACACCCACCATCTGCAATTGGGTTCCCTCAACCATAACTGAGGAGCGTCTGAAATAGTTCTTCCTTATTGGATTTCTGCCTTCAAGAAACATCATGTCTTATCGTGCTCCTGATCCGGAAGAAGAACGACCCAATCCAAAAGACGGTGAAGTGATCGTTTTTACTGATCACATGAACCGGGGCTTCTCACCGCCCGGCTCAAAATTTTTCAGAGAAGTTCTTCACTTTTTCAAACTCCATCCTCAGGATATTGGGCCCTATTCAATATCCAATATCTGTAACTTCCAGGTGCTCTGTGAGGTATATCTTCAGCAAGAGCCGACTGTGGAAGTATTTAGAGAGTACTTTTATCTGAACCGTCAAAACGAGTGCACCAATGGCCTGAGCTTAGAACTTGGAGGCATCTCAATTCAACGCCGGTAGGGTGCAGTTTTCCCTCTCATAGTTTTACCAAGTCACCCAAAGGACTGAAACCAAACTTGGTTTTACTGTCAGGATGTCTCACCTACCAGATAAACTTACTGTTGCTAAACACAATAAACTGATTCCATCTATCAGAAGAATCAATGGTTTGTTGGGGAACGGTTTAACCGGAGTCGATCTAACCCGCTGCTGGATCTCATGGCGGATTATTCCATTAAGCCGTCGTTCAAAGTTGATGTATGAGTATGGTGGAGATCCGGATGACTCTCTTCGTCATACTCCGGCTCAATTAACCGAAGAAGATGTTGTCGCAATGTCAAATCTTCTGGTGAATGCGAAATACAAAGATTGCAGTGTTGTTGGGTTAAGTCCCTTCTGTAAATTTAACTCGGTACCAGAAGTAAGGGCATTCTGATCTTTTTCCTTTGTATTTTGTCCAGCCGTATTGTTTATCACTGATCCTTCCTCTTGTCTTTGTAGGCCAACTCTGACTTTTGGAAAGTGAAATACGACCATGAAGCTGCTAAGAAGGCGAAGCTTGCTGCCATGAACGCCAAGAAATCAACCCGGAGAACAAAGAAGAAAAAGAAAACCACCGTTGAAGATTTGATGAAGCTTGATGACTCGTCTGACTCGGAGGTAGCCCTTGATTCACTTGGCCAACTTTTTAACAATCTTATTGACACTGATCCTTACCAGGATGACACTGGGGCTAGTCAAGCCGGGGAAGCAGAGGTAACTATCATTTCCTCCGACTCAGAGCCCTTACCAAGACACAAAGTCCGACGAGTGATCCGTAAAGTAAGGTTTTCTAACCCCTTAGCTCACGTGGATGCCAACTTTCATTTGAAAAAATAGCAGCATGAAAGCCGCCGTGAAGTTGCGGTTGAAGATGAGCCAGCTATCGTCCTTGAACAGACCCTCGAAAATGTCCGAACAAGGTTTGCTTACTACTGTCCTTAACTTGTTTTAATGAATCCTGCTCCTTGCATTTCCTTTAAATCCTTTCTTTTACCTTTTCAGGAGGTGTCTCGTTCCTCAGGCGACTCATCACAAACACAATTTCCGGCTTTCAAGACTGCTCCTGGGTAATTAAAAATCCTCTTTTCTTCCGATTTTGATAAATTGTTATCTTAATGCTGACTATCCTGCAATATTTTTCTTTAGCGGTCAGGCTAAGTCCAAGAAGGCGAAGGCAACAAAACTAGCAGAAGACCCGCCAGTACTGGCATCTGAGCCAGCTAGGCCACCTTTTCCATTAACTGTCGCCCCAGAAGACCCGCCTATTGTCCATGAAGCAAATCCTCCGGAGCCATCCCTTGTCAAAACCACTGTTAACCCTTCTGCGGCTGGTCCATCAAGCTCAACCGACCCACCATCTCCCCGTGTTCAAGATGTTCAAATTACTGGGAGCCGCTTTGTTGAGCCGGGGAACCCGACGGCATTGGCACGGTGCACAGCTAAGCAAGAAGCTTTGGAGAGGCAGAAGGTTTGTCTTGATGTTGGCAACTATGACCGCCTTAATGCCAGTGATATCTTATCCGGATATCTCAGTCATGTACACTCCAACCGTGATTCTGAGATTGAGATGGTCAAGAGGCTTCAATTGAAGTATGAGGCACGTAGTTTCCGGTTTATCAATATTCCTTCAGCCCCCAAGTCTATAGATTATGAGAGAAACAGAATAACCTGTAGACTTAAAATATAGGCCGAGACCTTTACTTCTAAAACTTTGCCTGATATTTATAGAACAAGACTTCACCCATAGTCCCCAAGGATCGGTTTAGTTTGATCATTAATGAATCGGTACTTAACATTCCGGTTTATCCTTGATAAACTTGCTGAACTGCATACATTAGCCCCCAAGTGCCAAGTGCTGTTACTTTGTAAAGGACTTGGGACTTCAAATATGTTGGTAGAGTTGTAAAAAAATTTGGATTTGGCATACATTAGCCCCCAAGTGCCAAGTGGTTTATTTGTAAAATACTTGGGACTTGAATCTTGAATTTGGATACTGGATTGTAAAACCAAGTCTTGACTTATCTGAATGTTTCACAGAATGCATTGTCTGAACTAAACTCTCAACTGACTGACGCAAAGACCCGGCTAGCGAGTCAGGAGTCAGATATCAAGTCTTCCACCTCCAAGCTGCAAATAAGCCTTTCTGAAACGGAGAACTTGAAGACTAGCTTTGCTATCAAAGAGAAAACTTGGGAAGATGAGAAAACACTTTTGACCCAGTGAGCTGAGACAGCCGAAACAGCTCTGAAAGAAATATCAACTGAGCTGAACGGTTTAAAAGGCCGGGTGTCTCAGATGGTCGCTGCTATCTTGGGTAAGCTGCCTTGTTTTGACCTTTTTGTGTACTTTATGCCAAACCGGAGTTCAATCCACCCACTGACCCTGTTAAATATATGCAGGTCCGCGAAGCAAAAATCTGAGCCAAGAACCGTTGATTAAACTGAAGGCCGTATACACCTTGGTTGAACAACTATACGTTGGTACACAACGGGCTCTGGCCGCTATCTCTCCTGCAAACCAAGGACCCAACCGGCTTAGCGATGTCCTGAAGAAGCTTTCCATCCTTCCAGGGAGATTCCAAGAAGTAAAAAGCTCTTGCGCACGAGCCAGAGCTTTGACTGCCCTAAGCCACTGTCGGATTTCGGGTTCCGGCAGACCCTTAAGGTTCGAACACTGGGGTGCGCGCGGAAATCTCACCTTCAACCTCTCCGTCTCGATGGGATCTAAACTACTAAAAGAGCTGCACGAAAGACACAAGATTTATACTGGTTCGGGCCACCGATGTGGTGTAATACCCTACTCCAGTGTGTGGTGGATGGATTGCCTCCTGGGGCTGGTGTGGATGAACAATACAAGGAAGAACAGCCTCGCGAGGGTCTGTTCTTGGCTGTGGAGATGAACTGCTATGAAGAGTTCAGTCTCCTTTCTCTCTCTTTCCCTCTCAGATCCCGGACCGAACAACCAGGAATCGAACCCCTTGCTATGTGGGTGGCTAGTCCTATTTATAGAGGCCCTGGTCCTCTCCCCAAATATTGAGTGGGAAGGGATCCAACAATGGCGGGCTAATTTGAAGGGGGACAGCGAGTACATCTATCCTGACAAAAGCAGTCTTCGCCTGCCAAAGGCTCTGGTGACGACGCCGTGCTGGGCTCCATGGTGACCTCCGTCTCCTAGTCCTCCTGGCCTTGGTCTCGTTGCACCGAAGTGGCAACCTTTGCCTGATGCCTCGGTACTCTGCGGATACGCTTGCCCCCTTTGCACCAAAGAGGAAAGAGGGACGCTGCGCGCGCTGGCAGCCGCCTGGCGCCCCGTGTCGTCATGGCTTGCGTCATGGGCACCTCGCGAGGTACCCCGCCATGAACTCTCCACCTCCTCGCGAGCCAGCCTGACGAGGCTGTGCCTGAGGACGCGCCGTGTCGTCCGCCTCATGAGGCTTGGCCCCTCGCGAGGGTCTTGAGCCTCATGTTGATGAAGTTGGGCCGTGCTGGGCCCCCACTTCAGCCACGCCGCAGGCCGCAGGTAGGCAAGTCTGGGGACCCCCGTTCCCAGAACGCCGACAGTAGCCCCCGGGCCCAAGGTGCGCATGGACTTGGCCGTGCCGAGAGACGAAAGGGCAAGGGCGAAGCGCCGCGGGCCCTGTCAGCCTGCGGCCTTGGGCGCCGTGTGGCGGTTGATTGGCCGTGGCGTCTCCGCTTCCCCACGATGCCTTGGTGATCGTGCGAGTTGGACAAGTCCCTGTATGCAGAACGTGTTATGATTACCTGTGATCGTGGAGACCGACGGTTGGCCTTTGCCGGCTATAAGTACGGCACCGCTCGTGCTCGTCCAGTCCATCTCTTCTTGCTCTCTCCTTCGCCTCAGTTCTTGCTCCGTCTTGGTGTGATGGCTCCATCGAGGAGGTACTCAGCCGCAGAGAAGGGGAAGGCCCTCCAGGTCGGCCCTCCCTCTCCCCGACCCAAGCGTGGTCGCGGGCGCCCTCGGAAGCACCCGGTGGGCGCCCCGGCAGCTTCCAGCGGCCATGGGGGGGGGGGGGGGGGCTCCCAGCGCGGCGGCGGGCAAGCCGCCGCAGCCGGAGGGTGCGCCCGGGTTGCGCGCTCCCCCAGGCCACGCTCTCACGCCGTGCAGGCGCCGCCAGAATTCGTCGTTTGGTCGGCGGAGCCGGCTCGCGTCCGGCTCCCGCTCCCTCGCTTCCTCCTTGGTGAACTCCCGGCCGGCGCTCCTGGCCGCCTCTGGCTCCAGGCGGAGGGCTGCTGCAGCAGGTCCTCGTGGGTCGTGCTGGAGGTCTCCGCCAGCGGGGGCTTGGCCTTCACTCGTGGATGGCAGGCGTTCGCCCGCGCTCACGGCCTGGAGCGTCGATGCACTCTGCACTTCAGGTTCAATGGCGACGCCACCCTCTATGTGAGGGTGTTTGGGGAAGATGGTCGCTGTGCGGGGTGCTGCCCTGAGGACGATGACCGCGTCAGCAGGCCCCGCTCCGATGGTGATGGGGGAGATAGCGCCCGAGCGGGCGGCGGCGTCAACGACTCCCCCAGCTTCGTCAGCTCTTCCTCAAGCGACTCCTCCAGTGGTGGCAGCAGTCCTCCCCCGTGCCGCCGGGTTTTCCTAGGAGGTGGTGGTTCGTCCGCCCGCCGTCGTGCCCTGGTGAGGCGCGAGAGGGAGTCCGCCTGAGGCCCTGAGGCAGTCTGTGTCGCCGCCGTGGGCTGATGCGGGAGGGGCGGCGCCAGGCTCGTCTTTTTTCCTTTCTCTTTTGTTCCCTCTGTAAAACAGAACAGATGCATGGAGCCCCCTTGGGGCGTGTTGGGAAATGTTGCCGCTTCAGCTATTACCTTGATCTCATTTTTGCACTTCCTGATTTCCCGCCTGTGCGTAGATAGCTTTCGACCCCTACTGGGGAGTGGGGCGACCGACCCAGGCCCTGTGCGCGCGTCGTGGAACCCGAGGGGCACGAACTAGGAGGGGTGCTCCTGTAATGCGCCAGGGCCATGAAACCCTCCTGTGGCTAGGGCAGAAACCCTCGCGAGGGCGTCTGAGCACCATCCCTCGTGAGGTTATTTACGAGAAAAACCAAAGCGAGGGGCAAAAATCAGCGAACCATAAATCAGCAACAACAATAACTTCAATAAGACTCCAAATGCAAACAAACACGTCAACTGCGGAAAGCAAATGAAAAAGCCGCGTCCGGCACCTAGTCTAGTCTTCAACGTCTTCTCACCAGTGCGGAGCTAAGTGCTGCCACTGGGCGTGGGAGGGAGCCCCAGGGCATGAGGCCGGTGCTCCTGAGACTTCGGGGCGTGTACAGCCCCACTCATTATTACGTGAGAGTGTCACGGGGCGGCGAGCTTCACAGGCATTGGCCTTGCTTCACAGGCTCTGGGCCTTTTTCCAAAGCGATGATCTTCACAGGCACTCGCCTTGCTTCACAGGCTCTGGTCCTTTTTCCAAAGAGAGATGATCTTCACAGGCACCCGCCTTGCTTCACAGGCTCTGGGCCTTTTCAAAAAGAGATGATCTTCACAGGCACTCGCCTTGCTTCACAGGCTCTGGGCCTTTTTCCAAAGAGAGATGATCTTCACAGGCACTCACCTTGCTTCACAGGCTCTGGGCCTTTTCAAAAAGAGATGATCTTCACAGGCACTCGCCTTGCTTCACAGGCTCTGGGCCTTTTCAAAAAGAGATGATCTTCACAGGCACTCGCCTTGCTTCACAGGCTCTGGGCCTTTCCAAAACGCGATAGCTTCACAGGCACTCGCCTTGCTTCACAGGCTCCGGGCCTTTTCAGGGGTAGAACCTCCGGAGGTGCTGGATGTTCCACGCATTCTGGATTGGCACTCCCTCCTGAGTCTCCAAGCGCGCGGAGCCGGGCCTGGAAACATGAACAACCTTGAACGGGCCCTCCCACATGGGAGAGAGCTTGTGCAACCCCTCCCTGGAGAGAACCCGCCTGAGCACGAGGTCTCCTACCTCGAGAGTGCTGGGGTGGATGTTGCGGCAGTGATATCGCCGCAGCGCCTGCTGATACCTCGCCGCTCGCAGCGCGGCCTCCTGGCGACATTCCTCCCCCAACACGAGGTCCATCCCCCGCATGGCGTCCTGCTGTGCCTCGTCGAATGCCAGGACCCGCGCGGAGTGACGTCTGACCTCGTGAGGGAGGACTGCTTCCGCTCCGTAGACTAGGAAGAATGGGGTCTCCCCAGTCGGTTTGGTCGCGGTGGTGCGGATGGACCACAGCACGGACTGCAGCTCGTCGTACCATCCTCTGCCGCAGGCCTCCAGCTTCTTCTTGAACGTCCTGGTCTTGAGGCCCCTCAGGACCTCTGCGTTGGCCTGCTCGGCCTAGCCGTTGCTTCGAGGGTGCGCCACTGAAGCGTAGCATATCTGCGTTCCAAGGTTAGCACAGTATGTTTTGAAGAGGTTACTGGTGAACTGCGAACCGTTGTCTGTGATGATGCGGTTCGGCACCCCGAACCGGCTCACGATGCCCCTGATGAACTTGACCGCGGAGCCCGCGGGGATGGTGCGGACGGCCTCCACTTCAGCCCACTTGGTGAACTTGTCCACGGCGACGTAGAGGTAGCGGTAGCCCCCCGACGCTCGAGGAAACGGGCCCAGGATGTCCAGTCCCCAGACTGCGAGTGGCCATGAAAGGGGTATAGTCTGCAGGCCTCCAGCCGGCTGATGGATTTGCTTGCGTGGAACTGGCAGGCCTCACAAGCTTTCACCAGCTCTACGGCGTCATTGAGCGCGGTAGGCCAATAAAACCCGCTGCGGAACGCCTTGCCGACGAGGGTCCGCGATGATGAGTGGTGCCCGCAGTTTCCGCCGTGTATGTCCTCCAGTAGTTCCTTTCCTTGCTCCCTGGAGATGCAGCGCAGGGATACATTGTTTGGTCGCTTCCGTTAGAGCTCTCCATCCTTGACGCAGTACGCCGTGGCCTGCCGTGCCACACGCTCCGCTTCCTCCTCCTTCTTCGGCAAGGTCCCTTGTGTTAGGTAGCTCTGGAGCTCCTTGATCTAGCACCCCTCCTGAGGTTCCATCGTCAGGAGCAGGCGTGCTCCCGAGGCCGGGCCACAGACCAAGGCTCCTGAGGCAGGTGGCTGGGGGAGCTCCTCCCGAGGCTGAGCCATGTTTGACAACGACGGCAAGGCTGAGGGCTTGAAGAGTCGCTCCTCGAAGACACCAGGCTCCTGAGGTAACCGCCGGGACGCCCGTTTGGCGATGTCGTCGGCCTCCTGATTGGTGCCACGGGGCACATGCTGCAACTCCAACCCCTAGAACTGCCTCTCCATCCGGCGGACCTCCGCAAGGTAGGCTTCCATGTGCTCGTCTTTTGGCTCGTACACCTTGTTGGAGAAGTTCACGAGGAGCTGTGAATCGCCCTTAATGGTAAGGCGCTTCACCCCCAGGGCTGCCGCGACCTTCAGGCCCGCTATTAGACCCTCGTATTCTGCTATGTTGTTGGAGACCTTTTCACCTTGTTGGAAGCAGAGCTGTACGGCGTAGTAGAGCTTGTCCTGAGTGGGCGATATAAGCACCGCTCCAGCCCCAGCACCATGTCTGGAGAACGCCCCGTCAAAGTGCATGACCCAGCCTTCTGGTGCCTCGCACCCCAGGAAGAGGGACCGATCCTCGTCGGCCTCGAGGCCTGGTGCCTCTGTCCATTCTGCCA
Organism: Triticum monococcum; assembly: GCA_034509565.1. Taxonomy (NCBI): domain Eukaryota; kingdom Viridiplantae; phylum Streptophyta; class Magnoliopsida; order Poales; family Poaceae; genus Triticum; species Triticum monococcum. The sequence goes on from CM067843.1 coordinate 75,873,885, forward strand.
CAAAATCCGCCAATGCTGCTCCTTTGATGACCCTGGTTGTGCTGAATTCGAGCTGAAACGCCTGCAGCTCTATGTTCCACTCAGCGACCCTTCCGGCTGAGTTAGGGCTCCTGAGCACCCTCTCCAGGGGGTATGACGAGACGACTTTGATGGGGTGAGCCAGGAAGTAGTGACGCAGCTTGCGCGAGGCTATCAGTAGCGCGAGGAGGAGCTTCTGAGGCATTGGGTACCGTGCCCTCGCGTCCCATAGCACCGTGATGACAAAGTAAATTGGGTGCTCGACAAGACTAGGAGCATCTGGGGTTGCCGCGCCCTCGGGAGGTGGGGGCGCCTCGCGAGGCGTCGCAGCCTCGGGAGGTGGACTACACGGTCGGGTGGCCTCTCCCGCCCCCGGTGCATTTCCCGGTTGCTGACCCTCCTCAGCTGTGGTTGTGGCTCCTGCAGGCTTTCCTTGTTCCTGTTTTGTCCTGCCCCGGGCTGCCGCTGGGGCCTTGACTTTGCATACCTCCCTAACCGCCACCAGGGCTGCGCTGGCAGAGTAGGGTGTGGCGGCGAGGTACAGTAGCAGGGGCTCCTGCGTGGCGCCACCATGACTGGGGGACTGGTCAGGTACCTCTTGAGATCTTGAAACGCCTTATCTGCTTCTTCAGTCCACTCAAAGGTCCCTTTCTTCTTCATCAGCTGGAAGAAAGGCAGCGCTCGCTCCCCCAGTTTGGAGATGAAGCGCCCTAGCGCGGTCACGCGCCCTGTGAGCTTCTGCATTTCTCTGAGGGTCTTTGGCGGGCTCATGTCCTCGACCGCTTTGACCTTCTCGGGGTTGGCCTCGATGCCACGATGGGGCACAAGGAATCCCAAGAGCTTGCCCGAGGGGACGCCAAACACACATTTCTCTGGGTTGAGCCGCAGGTTTACTACGTCGAGGCTCGCGAAGGTCTCCTCCAGGTTTTGTATCAGGGTCTTGGCCTCCCGAGATTTTACTACAATGTCATCAACGTAGGCTTCAACATTCTTTCCGAGCTGCTGGCCCAAGGTGATGTGCATCAGTCGCTGAAAGGTTGCCCCTGCGTTATGCAGCCCGAACGGCATGCATGTATAGCAGTATACCCCGCATGGGGTCAAGAAGGCGGTCTTCTCAACGTCTTCCACTGCCATCTTGATCTGGTGATACCCGGAGAAGGCGTCCAGGAAGCATAGCAGGTCGCACTCCGCAGTGGAATCGACAATTTGGTCGATGCGGGGGAGCGGGAACGGATCTTGCGGGCATGCCTTGTTGAGGTTGGTGAAGTCGACACACATGCATTCTTTCCCTCCCTTCTTGGGCACAACGACAGGGTTGGCCAACCAATCCGGGTATCGGACCTCGCGAATGACCCCGGCGGCCTCTAGCTTGCGAGTCTCTTGGGCGATGAAAGCCTGCTTCTCCGTGGACTGCCGCCTGGCCTTCTGCTTCACGGGGCGCACATTTGGGCACACGTTGAGGTGATGCTCGATGACGCTCCTGGGGATCCCCGCCAGTTGATCGGGCTCCCAAGCAAATACCTTCTTATTCACATACATGAACTTGACCAAGGCCTCCTCCTGCTCAGGCTCAAGGTTGGCGCCTACGGTGAAAGTGGCACTGGAGGACCCGTCCTCGTCGACGGGTATCTGCTTGGTCTCTGCCTTGTCCTGGGTGAACAACCGCTTCTTCTTGGTGGGCGCAGCCCCCTTGGGCTCAGGGACCTCCGCGTTGGCGGGCCGTGCCGACGCCGCTGTCTTGAAGGCGAGCTCGAGTACTCGCAGGGCGTCCCCGGTGTCCCCGCGCACCATGAGGGTACCATTGCTCCCGGGCATCTTCATGAGGTTGTACGCCGGATGCGTGGCGGCCATGAACCGGGCTAGTGCCGGGTAGCCGAGGATGGCATTGTAAGGAAGGCCGATGGGGGCGATGTCGAAGTCGACCGTCTCCGTGCGGAAGTTGTCGTAGGTGCCGAAGGTCACCGGGAGCCGGATCTGCCCCAGGGAGTCGGATGATCCGCCCCCGACGCCCGAGAAGGATCTGCTGGGTCGCAGCCGCTCCCGAGGTATGCGGAAGAGGTCGAAAGTCTCGACCGAAAGCAAGCTAAGGCCCGCGCCACCGTCGACGAGGGTCCGGGCGATGACCACCTGGCAGATGGTGGGGGTGCACAACAAGGGGAGCGCGCCTGAGCTGACCGGGTTGGTGGGGTGGTCCTCCGAGCTGAAGGTCCGATCGACCTCGCTCGCCGCCCAGTCCGGGGGAGCCTCCTGCCGCGCGGCAGTGGTGCTAACCCGGCGGGCAAAAGGCTTGATGTGGCGACTTGTGGGCGGCGCCTGCGAGCCACCCAGGAGGGCCGCAACGACCGGAGGCGTCGGTGCCGCGGTCCAGTTGCTCTGTCGCGTAGGCGGACGCTGGGGTGGTGCTTGTAGCTCGTTTCCCGTCGAGCCGGTGGCGGTGTTGACGGCGGGCGGCGGGGGATGACGAGAGCGCCCACCGGCGAGGGCCGTCGGGGCGGCGCGAGCCCGGCTGGCGCCGCGCATGGTTGCGGCGGCCGAAGAAGGGCGGAGCGGTGGAAGACGGATCCCGGCGCACCCCTACCTGGCGCGCCAAATGTCGGATTTCGGGTTCCGGCAGACCCTTAAGGTTCGAACACTGGGGTGCACGCGGAAATCTCACCTTCAACCTCTCCGTCTCGATGGGATCTAAACTACTAAAAGAGCTGCACGAAAGACACAAGATTTATACTGGTTCGGGCCACCGATGTGGTGTAATACCCTACTCCAGTGTGTGGTGGATGGATTGCCTCCTGGGGCTGGTGTGGATGAACAATACAAGGAAGAACAGCCTCGCGAGGGTCTGTTCTTGGCTGTGGAGATGAACTGCTATGAAGAGTTCAGTCTCCTTTCTCTCTCTTTCTCTCTTAGATCCCGGACCGAACAACCAGGAATCGAACCCCTTCTATGTGGGTGGCTAGTCCTATTTATAGAGGCCCTGGTCCTCTCCCCAAATATTGAGCGGGAAGGGATCCAACAATGGCGGGCTAATTTGAAGGGGGACAGCGAGTACATCTATCCTGACAAAAGCAGTCTTCGCCTGCCAAAGGCTCTGGTGACGACGCCGCGCTGGGCTCCATGGTGACCTCTGTCTTGTAGTCCTCCTGGCCTTGGTCTCGTTGCACCGAAGTGGCAACCTTTGCTTGATGCCTCGGTACTCCGCGGATACGCTTGCCCCCTTTGCACCAAAGAGGAAAGAGGGACGCTGCGCGCGCTGGCACCCGCCTGGCGCCCCGTGTCGTCATGGCTTGCGTCATGGGCACCTCGCGAGGTACCCCGCCATGAACTCTCCACCTCCTCGCGAGCCAGCCTGACGAGGCTGTGCTTGAGGACGTGCCGTGTCATCCGCCTCGCGAGGCTTGGCCCCTCGCGAGGGTCTTGAGCCTCGTGTTGATGAAGTTGGGCCGCGCTGGGCCCCCACTTGAGCCACGCCACAGGCCGCAAGCAGGCAAGTCTGGGGACCCCCGTTCCCAGAATGCCGACAGCCACTCCAAGGCTTGGGTGCCAGACCTAGACCCGGCGGACGTGGCAAGAGGTTACCCTACTGTGAGGGAGGACGGGTCTCCGTTTGATCAGGATGATTTCATAGCGTGTGTACGCGAAGTCCGGCCTCAAGCAACTAGTCTTGGAGAGGACACCAATGTGGACAAGTACCAGCCGGGTTTTGATAGTGAAAATAAGAAGATGGCCACTCCTTCGTATAAAGTAGCAGATCTGATCCCACCTGTGAGAGAAGATACCTTTGCTCCGGAGATTGACCCGATCGGCCTGATTGACGACGAAGCCGAATTTGTCGCCATGAACGGCTTTGATTGGGCAAAATCCAATTTCTAGCAAACAGAAGGTGGTGAACCAGCGAGGGAGGGACAGTGATCATCTTCCTAGGCTTATAAAGCCTTGCAATAACTTTAGTTAAAACACTGCATGTTTTCTTATGCCATCGTGCATAAAATACTTCCTATGTGAATCTGTGTTTCAGATGTCAATGTACGCATTATTTAGTGTTTGTCTCTGCAATGGTTGAACTCAGTTCCTGTGAATATAAGGAAAAGACTGGCAAGGCGGTTTAGAACCAAGTAGGCTTAAACACCTAACGTACAACCCATAAATTTACCTCTATAAGAAAAACAGAGACAAATGGAAACAAAGGGTAACGTTTAATACTAACTCTTGAGTTGACGCAACAGGTAAGCGCGTATAAGTAAAAACCATACCTTATCCTTGTTGATCTTTAGATCGCCGGTTTAAATAACCCGGGTGATGAATTGATAATTCAATGTGTATGAAAAGTTACTATTCCTTGAGCACTCAATGATCATCATACCTTAGTAGCTCGTACCTTTGGATCCTTGCACCACTGGCTTGAATAACCCGGGCAACTGTGTTGTCCAATAATTGAGCCGGCGAAGAAAACCAGACTATCTCATTTGTAATATTGAAAACAACAAAAACTCAAAGGCAAGCAACAGATAATAAACATAATTTGAACTATGTATTCAAAAGGTTGGGGGTTCCTGATTCGAATACGATCAGTAAACCGGACCAAAGGGGTTAGGCTAAGGTTCGAATAAGACCATATAGCCCCAGTGGCTTTGGCGTTGTGTCGATTAAGAGGGTACCGACAACTATGTTCTCTTTGGTTCGAATACGACCTATGTTTGAACAGGAAGCCCCCAAATGACCTTGAGCGGTTTTTAACAACCCTGATTCGAATACGATCCAAGTCGGACTCAAAAGGGGTTTAGCTATGATTCGGATACGATCAAGAAGCCCCCAAGTGAGTTTGGCCTTGAGCCGCTCAAGAGGGTTACGACAGCTATGTTCTCTTTGGTTCGAATACGACCTATGTTTGAACAGGAAGCCCCCAAGTGACCATAAGATTTATAGCTAGATTCGGATACGATCATGAGCTGGACTAAAAAGGTTAATACTTGATTCAAATATGACCAGCTCCTTAATAGTCATCTGTGAATAAAAAAATAACAAAGATGCATAATCTTTGAAAAGAAAAGAGACCGATGGTCTTACTTTATTGCTTATCATCGTATATATAATGTGAACGTATGTACATGTTGAGAGCCGGTGGCTCAGGTGTAATATGGCCGAAGTTGAGCAATGTTCCATGGCCGGCGGGTCTCTTCTTCCGACTTACGTGAGTCTGCATGCTCTCAAATGTCAATGAGGTAGTAGGACCCATTGTTTAAATTTTTACTGAGCACAAAGGGTCCTTCCCAAGGTGGGGATAACTTGTGTGCATCTGAAAGATCTTGGACGAGGCGGAGCACCAAGTCGCCTTCCTGAAAAGTCCTGGACTTAACCTGGCGGCTGTGATAACGATGCAGGTCCTGTTGATAAATTGCTGACCGCGCTACTGCTAAGTCTCTTTCTTCATCCAACAAGTCAAGCGCATCTTGTCTGGCTTTTTCATTATTAGCCTCAACATAAGCTGCCACACGGGGCGAGTCATGAAGGACGTCACTGGGTAATACTGCTTCTGCTCCGTAAACCATGAAGAAGGGTGTGTAACCCGTAGACTTGTTGGGTGTAGTATTGATACTCCATAACACTGAAGGCAATTCCTCTACCCAACAACCCGACGTTCGCTATATAGGAACCATAAGCCGGGGTTTTAGCCCTTTCAGAATTTCCTGATTGGCTCTCTCCGCTTGACCATTAGATTGAGGATGAGCTACGGAAGAAACATCAAGCCGGATGTGCTCTCGCTGACAAAATTCTTCCATAGCTCCTTGGGATAGATTTGTTCCATTGTCTGTGATAATACTGTGTGGAAAACCGAAAAGGAAGATTACTTTTTTCATGAACTGAACCGCCGTGGCTGCATCACACTTACTCACGGGCTTCGCCTCAACCCATTTGGTGAACTTATCAACAACCACCAAGAGATGCGTCTTTTTATCCTTAGACCTTTTGAAAGGCCCCACCATGTCGAGCCCCCAGACTGCAAACGGCCAAGTGATTGGAATCATCCGAGATCTTGAGCCGGCACATGCGCTCGTCGTGCAAATTTCTGACATCCATCACATCTACTAACCAGATCTTCTGCATCAGCGTGAGCCGTCAACCAGTAAAAACCGTGACGAAATGCCTTAGCCACTAAAGATTTTGACCCGGCGTGATGACCACAATCGCCTTCATGGATTTCACGAAGGATTTCTTGACCTTCTTCGGGGGAAACACACCGCTGAAATGCTCCAGAAACACTGCAATGAAATAACTCTCCATCCGAAATCGTCATGGACTTAGACCGCCGGGTTATCTGTCGAGCCAGGGTCTCATCTGCTGGCAATTCTCCCTGGGTCATGTAAGCCAAGAACGGCACCATCCAATCTGGTATGACGTGAAGAGCCGCCACCAACTAGGCCTCCGGGTCAGGAACAACTAAATCTTCTTCTGTGGGTAACTTGACAGAGGGGTTATGCAAAACATCTAAAAAGGTGTTGGGTGGTACCGGCTTACGTTGAGACCCCAGCCGGCTCAAAGCATCAGCTGCTTCATTTTTTCGACGGTCAATGTGTTCCACCTGATAACCTTTAAAGTATCCCGCAACAGCATCGACCTCTCGGCGATAAGCCGCCATGAGAGGGTCTTTGGAATCCCACTTGCCAGACACCTGCTGAGCCACTAGATCTGAATCACTAAGACATGTGACTCGGCTCAAGCTCATCTCCTTCGCCACTCGAAGACCATGGAGCAATGCTTCATACTCTGCTGCGTTGTTAGTGCATGGAAACATCAATCGTAACACACAACAAAATTTATCACCTCGTGGGGAAGTTAATACAACTCCAGCCCCCGAGCCTTCCAATTGCCTGGACCCATCAAAATGAATAGTCCAATATGTGTTGTCCGGCTTTTCTTCTGGCATCTGCATCTCTGTCCAGTCATTGATGAAGTCAACCAGGGCTTGAGACTTAATTGCAGTGCGTGGAACATATTTCAGCCCATGAGACCCAAGCTCAATTGCCCACTTGGCAACTCGCCCTGTAGCTTCTCTATTTTGAATAATGTCTCCCAAAGGAGTAGAGCTAACCAAAGTGATTGGATGTCCCTGAAAGTAATGCTTAAGCTTCTGGCTTGCCATGAACACCCCATAAACAAGCTTCTGCCAATGTGGATATCGTTGCTTAGACTCAATTAGCACTTCACTGACATAATAAACCGGCTGTTGAACCGGATGCTCTCTGCCAGCCTCCTTGCGTTCTACCACCATAGCCACACTAACAGCCCGTGAGTTGGCAGCCACATATAACAATAGCGGCTGTTTCTCAATTGGAGGAGCTAGGACCGGCGGCTCAGCCAGTTGTGCCTTCAGATCCTCAAAAGCGGCGTTCACAGCATCACTCCAAACAAAAACATCCATTTTCTTCATCAATTGATACAGAGGCATAGCCTTTTCCCCTAACCGGCTTATGAACCGGCTCAAAGCAGCCACACGACCCGCCAGTCGTTGAACATCATTGGCGCATGTTGGTTTGGCTAGAGATGTGATTGCCTTGATTTTCTCCGGGTTAGCTTCAATACCTTGGTTAGACACTAGAAAACCCAAGAGCTTGCCGGCTCATACTCCAAAAACACACTTGGCCGGGTTAAGCATCATCTTGTAAACCCGAAGATTATCAAAAGTCTCTTTCAGGTCTGTGACCAAGGTTTCCTCTTCCCTGGATTTCACCACTATATCATCCACATAGGCATGAACATTGCGCCCAATTTGATTGTGAAGACAATTCTGCACACACCGCTGGTAAGTCGCCTCGGCACTCTTAAGCCCAAAAGGCATAGACACATGGCAGAAAACCACAGATGAGTTATAAACGCTGTCTTCTCTTGATCCTTGACTGCCATCTTAATCTGATGATAACCGGAGTAATCATCTAAGAAACTCAATCGTGTGCAACCCGCCGTAGCATCAATGATCTGATCAATACGGGGAAGAGCAAAAGGATCAGCCGGGCAAGCCTTGTCCAAATCCGTGTAATCCACACACATGCGCCAGGTGCCATTCTTTTTAGTACAAGCACCGGGTTAGCTAACCATTATGGGTGAAATACCTCCACAATGAACCCAGCCGCTAAGAGCCGGGCCACCTCTTCTCCGATGGCCTTGCGCCTTTCTTCATTGAACCGTCGAAGAAACTGTCTGACAGGTTTGAACTTTGGATCGATATTAAGAGTGTGCTCAGCGAGTTCCCTCGGGACACCCGGCATGTCTGAAGGTTTCCATGCAAAGATGTCCCGGTTCTCACAGATGAACTTGATGAGTGCGCTTTCCTATTTCAGATCCAAGTTTGCGCTGATGATGAACTATTTGGATGAATTGCCGGGCACAAAGTCAACCATCTTAGTGTCATCAGCTGATTTGAACTTTAACGCCAGCTCATGCTCTGTTGTTTGTTTCTTTAATGATGTCATGTCCGCCGGGTCAACATGATCCTTGTAGAATTTCAACTCCTCTGTTGCACAAACAAATTCAGCATAGGCAACATCCCCCTCTTCACATTCCAAGGCTATCTTCCAGCTCCCATGGACTGTAATGGTGCCCTTGTGACCCGGCATCTTGAGCTGCAAATACACGTAACACGGCTGAGCCATGAACTTGGCATAAGCCGGCCGCCCAAACAGAGCATGATATGGGATTTTGATCTTAACCACTTCAAAGGTTAATTTTTCTGCCCTGGAGTCATACTCACCCCCAAAGGATACCTCCAGCTCGATCTTACCAACTGGGTATGCCAACTTACCGGGTACCACACCATGAAAAACAGTGTTGGATTGTTTAAGATTTTTATCCGTCAATCCCATCCGGCGGAACGTCTCATAGTAAAGGATGTTGATGCTGCTGCCTCCATCCATGAGTACCTTAGTAAACTTGTACCCACCAACCTGAGGTGCCACTACCAAAGCCAAGTGACCCGGATTATCAACCCGGGGCGGGTGATCCTCTCTGCTCCACACAATAGGCTGCTCCGACCAACGTAGATAACGTGGAATTGCCGGTTCAACGGCATTGACAACCCTCTTGTGGAGTTTCTGGTCTCTCTTACATAAACTGGTAGTAAAGACATGATACTGTCCGCTACTCAACTGCTTCGGGTTGTTCTGATAGCCGGATTGTTGCTGCTGTTGATTCCCTAGGCCGTGTTGCTGATTATATCCTCCCTGGTGACCAGGATGACCCTGACCATGAAAACCTCCTCCGCTTGAACCGGCGCCCAGGCCCTGAAAGCTGCCTCTACCTGAGCCGCCACCTGTGCCGTGACCCCCATCAAATGCATTTGAATTTTTAAATGCCTTCATGATCAGGCAGTCCTTCCACAAGTGGGTGGCTGGCTTCTCCCGGGTGCCGTGTATTGGACAAGGTTCATTCAACAACTGCTCAAGGGTGGGGCCTGACCCGCCCGATCGAGGGGGTTGTCTGCCCTTGCGCTGCTGATTACCGCCCTGCGCATTAGTGTTAGCAACAAACTCATCATCCTTACGTTCATTACCTCCCTGATTCATTGGGTTATGCTGGTGACCCTTGCCATTGCCATTCTTCTTTCCCTTCGTTGCCTTTTCTTCATCAGACACCGGGTCTTTGGTGGTATCAGAATCAGCGTACTTGACAAGAGCCGCCATCAACATTCCCATGTCATTACAGTCACGTTTAAGCCGCCCCAACTTCTGCTTCAGAGGTTCAAAACGGCAATTTTTCTCCAACATCAAAACTGCTGAGCCGGCATCCATGTTATCAGATGAATGTATTATCTCCTTGACTCGGCGCACCCAATGGGTTGTAGATTCTCCATCCTCTTGCTTGCAATTGGTTAGGTCCACAATCGACATTGGCTTCTTACACGTGTCTTTAAAGTTCTGGATGAACCGTGCCTTCAACTCTGCCCATGAGCCGATGGAATTAGGTGGTAATCCTTTCAACCATGTCCGACCCGTTCCATCCAACATCATGGTAAAGTACTTGGCCATTGCTGCATCGCTAACCTCCGACAGCTCCATAGCCATCTCATAACTCTCAATCCAAGCCCCCGGCTGTAGGTCAGCCATGTAGTTAGGTACCTTACAAGGTCCCTTGAAATCCTTGGGCAACCGCTCATTGCGTATGGCTGGGACTAGGCGAGGTACGCCTCTGGTTCTTGTAGCCACTCCCGCCTCAACCGAGGTTGCTGGATAAGCCGGAAAGGTTTGGTGAGCCGCCTGCTCTGCTGCTATCTGAGCCGCCCATTCCGCCTCTTGACGAATCTTCTCCTGATCCGCCAAGTTAAGGGCTCCAACCCGCACCGTCTCATGCCTATATGGCCGGTTGTGTCGTTGAGCATTACTTGACATCTCTGCAGATTCCATGTGCCTACTGTAACTCGGGCTCCGACTTGGGTGAGGAGTTGAATGAATCCTATCTCGACTGTAGGAGTATGCATCCTGCTGGGCCAAAGCTGTCTGGAGTAGTTCTCTTACCCTCCGGGTTTCAATTGCTGTTGGTGAGTCGCCTTCCATTGGGAGAGCTCCAAACGAGCCGACGCTGCAATGAGATTCTCCATGGGGCTGGAGAAGTGACCCGGGGGTGTTGATATATAACAAGGAGGAGCTGTATTCATGCGCGACGGCTCCATGGTGCGTGGCTGAACTGGTGCGTCGGGCGTCGTGACCCGGTTTGCCTCTGGCAGGCTGCTCCCTCCAGCTCCGGGTGTATGGAACAGATTCCTCGGACCCAGCGTTAGAGGCACACGTGACTGAGCTTTCTGACGCCCCCACCAAACTCTGATCCATCATCTAGAGCATTCGATCACGATCGCGTGGCCGAAAACCGCACCTCATTTGGACTCTCCTAGCTCCACTTATGCCTATAAATAGACCCCCTCCATTTTGGATCTCTCCCTCTCCGAAACCCTAGCCAAAAAAAAGATCTCCGCGCCACGCCGGACACGTCCATGCCGGCCGGACAAAAATCCTGCCGCCAGCCGCCGCCGAGGCCCGGGAGGCCTAAGCCGGGCCCCCGCGAGCCTGTAGCCCCCGCGCCTTTGTCTCCAACCGCCGCCGCCTGAAGCTCCACCTCCGGCGACCGGCGCCGCCGCGGGCCGCCTCTCCGCCGCCGCGGGCCGCCTCTTCGGCTCCGGCGCCGCCCCACCACGCCGCCGCCCGAGCCGGAGCTCGCCGCCTCGGCCACCACCGGATCCGGCCGCCCCCTCACCGGCCCCGGCCTCTCCCCGCTGCTCCGGCCTCCTCCCTCGACTCCGGTGAACTACTCTGGCGACCTCGGGAGGCGTGCATGAATAGTACCCCGGATTTGGATCTGAGATCTACTCCTCAGTTGACCTTTTCTCCTCCGAACCCTAATTTTTGTGCATACTTTGACCTGCCATATCTCCGCATCCGTAGCTCTGATTTGGACATATAGCATATCAAAATGTTCGTCTAGACGAGTACATCATTTCATTCCATTGCATCATTTTTATTTGAGTTCATCTTGATGCCCGAAATGCTGCTAGAAGAGGGCTTCGTGAGTTAATTGTCAGATCTGCTAGTTCATCTTAGACTTTTGTCATTTTTGCCATGATTGTTGTGTGCATGATATGCCTGTGAGTCCTTCATATGTTTTGTTAAGAATCTTGTTATCTTTCCAGAGGTGCAACCCATGCATTTTTGTGATGTGTGTGGTGACTTGTGCAAGCTTGCAAAGAGAGGCACCCGGTAAATCTGTTTTCAGGGACTTAGTAGTTTTCACTAAGTCTGGGATTGTTTAGTTCATGATGCCATATGTTCAGGTTGTTTCATAGTGATACGTGCCTCTTTTGAGGATGATCAGTAAAGGAGTTTTGTTAATATTGTGATGCTCTATCCATCCATGTCTTTACTTGCAATTATGGAGCACCCTAGCTTGAGTTAATCGAGCTCTACTTTTGCTTCGTTGTAAATCTGGGCAGATCGTCAACTTGTTTGCGATTTTGCCGGAGTTATTGTAGTTGATCCGTGCATGCTATGCCATTGTTCTTGCCATGTCTAGCTAGCATTTTGTGCCTTCTTAATGTATGTATGCTTGCCTTGCCATGACCTGCACCGTAGTGAGAGCATCGAGCTCGTTAACATGCCTTCGTGAGTTATATTTCAGCATGTCTCAGTTTTTACTAAGTCTGAAAACTGATTATGTTTTAGCTATGTTCGTGTGCTTGTTAGTATATTTTGTGATCCCTTTTGGCCCCAGGTCACTAAGGGACTTTTGTTAAGCTTGTTGAGTAGCTCCATGCCATGTCTTTCTTTGTCATGTTCAGGTCCTGTAGCATGTTGTTTTGTTGCTCCGAAGAGGGCTTCATGATCTGAAATTTCAGACAAGTGTTAATTTCACCAAGTCTGAGATCTGTTTTGCTTTTGCGTTTTGCCATGCTTGTTTGAACCTCATAATGGATGAATTGGCCGTAGCTCACTGCTAGTCTTTTGTTAAGAATACTGAATGCTTCCCTGCCATGTATTTTGATGCCATGTTTGGGTGCTGTAGCATGTTTATTTCGTTGCATTTAGAGGCCTACTTGCTGTAAATCGCAGACCGGTGCCAATTTTGAATCGCTTGCCATTTCCAAACCGTAACTCCGATTCCAGCGTTCTTTATATCGTTTTCAAGCGATTTCATCCCATCTTTCCAGTGGAACACTTGGCTTTCCAAGTTGAGGCCAGGTTCATGCATTTCCTGTCATATCTTGCATTTTGCATCCCGCATAGCATACCATCATTGCATCTTATTGTTTGAGTTTGCACGTGGCTGATTGTATCCTTGTTGCTTGTTTGTCTTGTTTGGGTAGAGCCGGGAGATGAGTTCGCTAACAAGGAGCCCGTTGAGTTTGCTTTTGAGGATCCAGTCAACTCTGACAGCTTTGCAGGCAAGATGATCATACCCTCGAAATCACTACTATCTTTGCTATGCTAGTTTGCTCGCTTTTTTGCTATGCCAATGCTACGATGCCTACCAATTGCTTGTCAGCCTCCCAATTGCCATGTTGAACCTCTAACCCACCATGTCCTAGCAAACCGTTGATTGTCTATGTTACCGCTTTGCTCAGCCCCTCTTATAGCGTTGCTAGTTGCAGGTGAAGATTGGAGGCCGTTCCTTGTTGGAACATTTATTTACTTGTTGGGATATCATTATATTGCCATGTTATCTTAATGCATCTATATACTTGGCAAAGGGTGGAAGGCTCGGCCTCTCGCCTAGTGTTTTGTTCCACTCTTGCCGCCCTAGTTTCCGTCATATCGGTGTTATGTTCCCGGATTTTGCGTTCCTTACGCGATTGGGTTATAATGGGAACCCCTTGATAGTTCGCCTTGATTAAAGCTTTTCCAGCAATGCCCAACCTTGGTTTTACCATTTTCCACCTAGCCTCTTTTTCCCTTGGGTTTCCGGAGCCCGAGGGTCATCTTATTTTAACCCCCCCGGCCAGTGCTCCTCTGAGTGTTGGTCCACCTGTCAGCTGCCGGTGGCCACCAGGGGCAACTCTGGGCTGGCCTACCCGTACCTAAGACAATCTGAGTGTGCCCTGAGAAAGAGATATGTGCAGCTCCTATCGGGATTTGTCGGCACATTCGGGTGGTGTTGCTGGTCTTGTTTTAACCCGTCGAAATGTCTTGTTGTACCGGGATACCGAGTCTAATCGGAATGTCTCGGGTGGAGGTCTATTCCTTCGTTGACCGTGAGAGCTTGTCATGGGCTAAGTTGGGACTCCCCTGCAGGGATTGAACTTTCGAAAGCTGTGCCCGCGGTTATGGGCAGATGGGAATTTGTTAATGTCCGGTTGTAGATAACTTGAACCTTAATTTAATTAAAATGAATCAACCGTGTGTGTTACCGTGATGGCCTCTTCTCGACGGAGTCCGGGAAGTGGACACGGTGATGGAGTAATGTTTGCGCAGGTTGCTCTCTAGTTTCCTGCTCGCGCTTTGCCTCCTCTTCTCGCTCTCTTTTGCGAATAAGTTAGCCACCATATATGCTAGTCGCTTGCTGCAGCTCCACATATATTTGCCTTACCCCTTCCTATAAGCTTAAATAGTCTTGATCGCGAGGGTGCGAGATTGCTAAGTCCCTGTGGCTCACAGATTACTATTACACCAGATGCAGGTCTAGGTGATTCCGCTCCAGGTGACGCGCTCGAGCTCAAGTGGGAGTACGACGAGGACTCTTAGCGTTACTATGTGTCTTTTGCCGATTATCAGTAGTGGTGCCCAGTTGTGGGTGATTGGGACCGTGTCGCATGTTGGGTTTTCTTCTATTTTCGCGCCATAGTCGGGCCATGAGTGTTTGGATGATGTATGTTATTTATGTACTTTGATTGACGTGGCGAGTGTAAGCCAACTATGTTACTCGTCTTCATTATTTATATTACATGGGATGTTTGTGATGATTACCCGACTTGCGACATATGCCTTCAATGCGATTATGCCTCTAAGTCGTGCCTCAACACGTGGGAGATATAGTCACATCAAGGGTGTTACAAGTTGGTATCAGAGCCTTCCCCGACCTTAGGAGCCCCATTGCTTGATCGTTTTTAGCAGCCGAGTTGTGTCTAGAAAAATGTTTTGAGTCATTTAGGAATTATATATCGGAGGGTTAGGAATTCTTTTTACTTCCCAGTCTCCTCATCGCTCTGGTAAGGCATCCTGACGTAGAGATTTGACTCTTCTCTTCTCAAATTTCACTAAAATTTTTTTAGGATCACGCGAGTATCTTGGAATCGTTCCGATGGTTTTATGATGAGAACATTGTCTTGGTGCCTCCTGTCAGGGGTTTAGTGGATGTGTCAAGGGGAGTTGAGCTCTGAGGTGTTGTCATCATAATTTTATCGTTGCAATTCTGGAATACTTGAGATATTTTCGCCGACATCGAAAATCTCTTTTATGCAGTTCATTGGTGAGATAACCTCGACGCCACCCAGTACTGGGGCGGGAGTTCGGGAGTATCGCCATAACTTGTATAACGGATGCTTTTCGAAGGTTGAGGTAGATGGTTTCCGAAGGTTTCTTGGTTATGTGTTGAAGGATGGATACAGCTGGATGTAGGAATTGCTAGTTTGGGTGAGATATTATGCTTCCCCTGTATCCTCAATACCTGATTGCATAACTGGAAAGTTTCGGGAGTTTCTTAGGTGGGAATTCAAGTAGCTCTTAGGATATCTTTCCGACAGATGTATGATATGAAATTGGGGTTCGACGTCTAGTGGTTCGCCTATTCACGGTCGATTTTACAGTGGTCTCATTGTGTCTTAAAGAGTCCTTGGCTATGCCGACTCGGGGACGCTTCGTATGTCATGTGCATTGCCTTGTACATGATGGTGCTGTACGATCGAGCCCGTGTAGGTCCCACCACGAAAACTTCGGACGAAATCTCTATCATATGTTTGTTCCGGCTTATTCCGCAAGCCAATCCTTTGTTTTGTTCTGAGTTGTAGTATTCGAATTGCTTCGAAGTCAAATGTTGACTCCATACCTTGTGGAATTACTTCTTCTACCTAATTCTACGTGGCTTCGCAATTTAGGGATATGTGACCACTTCAAGAGAAGTGCATTCGGTCATTTTGTCCGGATGTGAAGACTTTATGTTGCAATTTTCATTCCGTTGGATTCAGATTCAATATTTGTCTATCAATGTGCTAACGGTGGTCAACCTCTTCAGGATGGCTCCCGCTAAGAGCACCAGTCAGAACCAGAATCAAGATCCGCCACCACCTCCACCTCCTCCGGAGTCATGGCAAGCTGTGATGGCCGCAACCAATGCAAACACACAGTTGATCATGCAAATCCTCCAAGAGCGCAATCAAGGCAGTCAAGGGAATCAAGGCAGCAATCAGAATCATTTTGCTACTCTGAAGCAGTTCCTTGCTAATGGTCCAAAGACGTTCAGCAATTGTGTTGAGGCTTCCGATGCTGACGATTGGCTAGTGGACCTGGGTAAGCATTTTGAGTGCAGCAACGTCAGACCTGAAGATTTCGTCAAGTTCGCTTCCTTCCAACTCAAAGATCAGGCTGCAAAATGGTTCCAGCAGTACAAGGATTCCAGAGGTGGACGTCTGATCACTTGGGATGATTTCCGTCAAGATTTCCGAGCTCATCACATCCCTCAAAGTGTGGTTGAAAGTAAGCATCAGGAATTTCGCAATCTGAAGCAAGGCTCTTTGTCTGTCTATGACTACAACAAGTTGTTCCAGAAGGTCGCCCGCTTTGCCAAGCAGGACGTGCCTGATGAGAAGAGCATGATATACCAGTTCAGGGGTGGTCTCAGAGAAGAAATTCAGCTCGCTCTTTTCCTCTTTGAGCCGTTGAGATATGATGAGTTCTACAACATGGCACTGAAGCAAGAGGCTGCTCAGTTGAGGTGTGATGCTTCCAAGAAGTGAGCCAGAGACACTACGCCTTCTTCCTCAACTCAAGTGGCCAAGCAGCAAAAGTATCGGCTTCCTGCTCCTCCGTTCCGTCAGCCGTTTCAATAGAAGAGCAAAGGTGGCAGTGGTTCTTCCCACCCACCCAACCCTGGCTTTCAGAACAAGTCTTCGTCTCAACCTCCAAGATCGAGTGCTCCGTACCACCGTCTGCTTTCAAAGGGTCACTATGCCAGCAAGTGTTTCAACCAGAGGCGTCTTCCTCCTCCTCCACCTGTGAGATCGGCAAGTATAGCTGTGGTCAAGCATAACCCCAAGCACGCCAAGGTCAACTTGCTGAATGCAGCTCAGGCAGAGGACTCATCAGATGTGATTATGGGTAACCTTCTTGTTAATGATATTTGTGCAAAAGTTCTTTTTGACACTGGTGCATCGCATTGTTTCATCTCGAGGCCATTTACATCTAGGCATGGTTTGGCTTTGCAAATTTTGCCTAGTCCTTTAGCAGTTGTCTCTCCCGGTAGACGAATGCAGGCTAACTCCATTGCTCCGGATGTTACTATCACGTTGGGCGACTACAAGTTTCTGGCTTCTCCATCGGTTCTTGGTGATTCCGATATAGATCTTATTCTCGGGATGGATTGGCTCTCTAAGCATAAAGCTCAGCTTGATTGTGCAGCCAGGCAGATTTGATTGACTCATTCATCTGAGGATGTAATTGTCTTTGCCGCTCGGGATGATACAATCCGGTTGTTTTCTCTCAATGAGAAGGGTGAATTGGATGCTATTTCGCAGATCCCAGTCGTTTGCGAGTATCAAGACGTATTTCCAGAAGAGCTCCCAGGAATGCCTCCGCACCGGCCCGTTGAATTTGTTATTGATCTTGAGCCCGGTATGGAACCTGTGTGCAAACGTCCATACAAGCTCGGACCTGAAGAGTTGTAGGAGTTGAAGAAACAACTCAATGAGCAAGAAAGAATGGGTCTCATCTGGCCTAGTTCTTCTCCGTGGGGTTGTGGTGTTGTTTTTGTGAAGAAGAAGGATGGAACGGACCGACTTTGTGTTGATTACCGTCCATTGAACAAGAAGACCATCAAGAACAAATACCCACTTCCCAACATCAATGAGCTGTTCGAACATATAAAAGGTGCTCAAGTATTCTCCAAGCTTGATCTCCGTATGGGCTATCATCAGATTCGAATTCGTGAGCAAGATATTCCCAAGACGGCTTTCAGGACAAGTTTTGGTTCATATGAATACACTGTCATGTCTTTTGGCCTCGTCAACGCTCCTCCGACGTTCTCTCGCATGATGAACTTCATCTTCAACTCCTACACCAATGATTTCGTGTTGGTCTATCTTGACGACATTCTAGTTTTCTCCAAGAACAAGGAAGATCATGCCAAACATTTGCGTTTGGTGCTGGATAAACTCAGGGAACATCAGTTCTATGCCAAGTTCTCCAAGTGTGAATTTTGGCTCGATGAGGTTCTTTATCTTGGCCATATCATCTCTGCCAAGGGCATTGCCGTGAATCCTGAGAAGGTGTGTGCAATTGTGAATTGGGAACCTCCTCAAAACGTGAAGCAACTCCGCAGCTTCCTCGGTCTCGCAAGCTATTGCCGAAGATTCGTTGAAATTTTTTCTAAGATCGCGAAGCCTCTCTCAAATCTTCTTCAGAAGCACGTCAAGTACGTTTGGTCTCCGGAGTGTGATATTGCTTTCAACACTTTGAAAGAGAAATTGATCACTGCTCCAGTTCTGACTCCGCCTGATGAATCCAAGCCGTACGAGGTCTTTTGTGATGCCTCTCTCCAAGGTCTTGGCGCAGTTTTGATGCAAGAGAAGAAAGTTGTTGCTTATACCTCTCGCTAGTTGAAGCCTAATGAGAAGAACTACCCCACTCATGATCTCGAGTTGGCGGCAGTTGTGCATGCTCTTTTGACTTGGAGACATCTTCTATTGGGAAGAAAAGTGGACATTTTCATTGATCACAAGAGTCTCAAGTACATCTTCACTCAGCCTAATCTCAACCTCAGGCAAACTCGATGGGTCGAAATGATTCAAGAGTATAATCCGAGTATCGAGTATACTCCAGGCAAGGCCAATGTGATTGCTGACGCATTGAGCAGAAAGGCTTATTGCAACATTCTGATTCTTAAGCCTTATCAACCCGAGCTTTGTGAAGCTTTCCGCAAACTTAATCTGCAAGTTGTTCCTCAAGGTTTCCTCGCCAACCTTCAAGTCTCTCCTACCTTGGAAGACCAGATTCGCCAAGCCCAGCCTCTTGATGCTATGGTGAAAAAGGTGAAGATTGGGATTGCCAAGAGTCTGTCCAAGTACAAGTGCTACCACCTTGATGACAAGGACACTCTCTTCTTCGAGGATCGAATTGTTGTACCCAAAGGTGAACTTCGTAAAGTGATCATGAACGAGGCTCACAATTCCCTCCTCTCCATCCACCCTGGGAGCACGAAGATGTATCAGGACCTTAAGCAAACTTATTGGTGGACTCGAATGAAGCGCGAGATCGCTCAACTCGTGAATGAATGTGATGTCTGCAGAAGGGTGAAGGCAGAACACCAAAGGCCAGCAGGTCTCCTCCAACCTCTTGCCATTCCAGAATGGAAGTTTGACCACATTGAAATGGACTTCGTGATTGGGTTTCCAAAGTCTAAGCGTGGCAATGATGCTATATTCGTCGTCATCGACAAGCTCATCAAAGTGGCTCATTTTCTGCCTATCAAAGAGTCGATCACTGCAGCTCAATTGGCGGAACTCTATACCTCTCGAATTGTCTCTCTGCACGGTATTCCCCAAGTGATATCTTCAGACCGTGGCAGCATCTTTACCTCCAAGTTTTGGGATTCTTTTCAGAAGGCCATGGGCACCAACATCCGCTTCAGCACTGCTTTCCATCCTCAAACAAGCGGTCAAGTCGAGCGTGTCAACTAGATTCTAGAAGATATGCTCAGGGCTTGTGTGATCTCCTTCGGCATGAAGTGGGAGGATTGTCTTCCTTATGCTGAATTCTCATACAACAACAGTTTTCAAGCAAGTTTGGGCAAGGCCCCATTTGAAATTCTGTATGGCAGGAAGTTCCGTACCCCTCTCAACTGGTCTGAAACCGGTGAACGTCAGCTGCTGGGTAATGACTTAATCACAGAGGCAGAAGAAATGTCCAAAGTCATTCGTGATAACCTCAAAGCAGCCCAATCCCGCCAGAAGAGCTACTATGATAGTAAGCACCGTGATTTGGCTTTCGAGATCGGAGATCATGTTTACCTCCGCGTCTCTCCTATGAAAGGTACTCGTCGCTTCGGTATCAAAGGGAAGCTTGCCCCTAGATACGTGGGACCTTTCAAGATTGTCAGCAAGAGAGGCGACCTCGCCTATCAACTCGAGCTCCCTTCAAACTTTGCAAATGTTCATGATGTGTTCCATGTCTCTCAGCTCCGAAAGTGCTTCAAGACGCCTGGCCGCACCGTCAACTTCGAGGACATTGAGCTCCAAGAAGATCTCTCTTATCGTGAGCACCCAGTTGCTATTCTTGAAGAGACTGAACGCAAGACTCGCAACAAGTCAATCAAATTCCTCAAAGTCAAGTGGTCACACCATTCCGACCATGAAGCTACCTGGGAACGCGAGGATCACCTCCGTTCTGAGTATCCGGCGTTCTTTCAGTCCTAGATCTCGGGACGAGATCTTTTCGTAGTGGTGGAGTGTTGTAA
Source organism: Triticum monococcum (assembly GCA_034509565.1). Lineage (NCBI taxonomy): Eukaryota > Viridiplantae > Streptophyta > Magnoliopsida > Poales > Poaceae > Triticum > Triticum monococcum. The sequence goes on from CM067843.1 coordinate 75,894,033, forward strand.
CACCCCGGATGTAACTTTCCCTATTTGTACTCCAACTCTTGCCGTTTCCAGCGTTAAGTTATATTTATTTTCGGGTTCGGGTCTTTGTCTCCATGCGTTGTTTTCGTTGTCATGCATCTCATATCATGTCATCATGTGCATTGCATTTGCATACGTGTTCATCTCATGCATTCGAGCATTTTCCCCGTTGTCCGTTTTGCATTCCGGCGCTTCGTTCTCCTCCGGGGGTCATTTCTAGCTTTCTTTCGTGTGTGGGGATTAAACATTTCCAAATTGGACCGAGACTTGCCAAGCGGCCTATGTTTACTACCGGTAGACCGCCTGTCAAGTTTCGTATCATTTGGACTTCGTTTGATACTCCAACGGTTAACCGTGGGACCGAAAAGGACTCGTGTGTGTTGCAGCCCAACACCCCTCCAATTTGGCCCAGAACCCACCAAACTCTGATCCATCATCTAGAGCGTTCGATAACGATCGCGTGGCCGAAACCGCACCTCATTTGGACTCTCCTAGCTCCACTTATGCCTATAAATAGACCCCCTCCATTTCGGATCTCTCCCTCTCCGAAACCCTAGCCAAAAAAAAGATCTCCGCGCCGCGCCGGACACGTCCGTGCCGGCCGGACAAAAATCCCGCCGCCAGCCGCCGCCGAGGCCCGGGAGGCCCAAGCCGGGCCTCTGCAAGCCCGTAGCCGCCGCGCGCCCCCGCGCCTTCGTCTCCAACCGCCGCCGCCCGAAGCTCCACCTCCGGCGACCGGCGCCGCCGCGGGCCGCCTCTCTGGCTCCGGCGCCGCCCCACCACGCCGCCGCCCGAGCCGGAGCTCGCCACCTCGGCCACCACCGGATCCGGCCGCCCCCTCACCGGCCCCGGCCTCTCCCCGCTGCTCCGGCCTCCTCCCTCGACTCCGACGAACTACTCCGGCGACCTCAGGAGGCGTGCATGAATAGTACCCCGGATCTGGATCTGAGATCTACTCCTCGGTTGACTTTTTCTCCTCCGAACCCTAATTTTTGTGCATACTTTGACCTGCCATATCTCCGCATCCGTAGCTCCGATTTGGACATATAGTATATCAAAATGTTCGTCTAGACGAGTACATCATTTCATTCCATTGCATCATTTTCATTTGAGTTCATCTTGATGCCCGAAATGCTGCTAGAAGAGGGCTTCATGAGTTAATTGTCAGATTTTTAGTTCATCTTAGACTTTTGTCATTTTTGCCATGATTGTTGTGTGCAATATGCCTGTGAGTCCTTCATATGTTTTGTTAAGAATCTTGTTATATTTCCAGAGGTGCAACCCATGCATTTTTGTGATGTGTGTGGTGACTTGTGCAAGCTTGCAAAGAGAGGCACCCGGTAAATCTGTTTTCAGGGACTTAGTAGTTTTCACTAAGTCTGGGATTGTTTAGTTCATGATGCCATATGTTCAGGTTGTTTCCTAGTGATACGTGCCTCTTTTGAGGATGATCAGTAAAGGAGTTTTGTTAATATTGTGATGCTCTATCCATCCATGTCTTTACTTGCAATTATGGAGCACCCTAGCTTGAGTCAATCGAGCTCTACTTTTGCTTCGTTGTAAATCTGGGCAGATCGTCAACTTGTTTGCGATTTTGCCGGAGTTATTGTAGTTAATCCGTGCATGCTATGCCATTGTTCTTGCCATGTCTAGCTAGCATTTTGTGCCTTCTTAATGTATGTATGCTTGCCTTGCCGTGACCTGCAGCGTAGTGAGAGCATCGAGCTCGTTAACATGCCTTTGTGAGTTATATTTCAGCACGTCTCAGTTTTCACTAAGTCTGAAAACTGATTTTGTTTTAGCTATGTTCGTGTGCTTGTTAGTATATTTTGTGATCCCTTTTGGCCCTAGGTCACTAAGGGACTTTTGTTAAGCTTGTTGAGTAGCTCCATGCCATGTCTTTCTTTGTCATGTTCAGCTCCTGTAGCATGTTGTTTTGTTGCTCCGAAGAGGGCTTCATGATCTGAAATTTCAGACAAGTGTTAATTTCACCAAGTGTGAGATCTGTTTTGCTTTTGCGTTTTTGCCATGCTTGTTTGAACCTCATAATGGATGAATTGGCCGTAGCTCAGTGCTAGTATTTTGTTAAGCATATTGAATGCTTCCCTGCCATGTATTTTGATGCCATGTTTGGGTGCTGTAGCATGTTTATTTCGTTGCATTTAGAGGCCTACTTGCTGTAAATCGCAGACCAGTGCCAATTTTGAATCGCTTGCCATTTCCAAACCGTAACTCCGATTCCGGCGTTCTTTATATCGTTTTCAAGCGATTTCATCCCATCTTTCTAGTGGCACACTTGGTTTTACAAGTTGAGGCCAGGTTCATGCATTTCCTGTCATATCTTGCATTTTGCATCCCGCATTGCATCCCGCATAGCATACCATCATTGCATCTTATTGTTTGAGTTTGCACGTGGTTGATTGTATCCTTGTTGCTTGTTTTTCTTGTTTGGGCAGAGCCGGGAGACGAGTTCGCTAACAAGGAGCCCGTTGAGTTTGCTTTTGAGGATCCAGTCAACTCTGACAGGTTTGCAGGCAAGATGATCATACCCTCGAAATCACTACTATCTTTGCTATGCTAGTTTGCTCGCTCTTTTGATATGCCAATGCTATGATGCCTACCAATTGCTTGTCAGCCTCCCAATTGCCATGTTGAACCTCTAACCCACCATGTCCTAGCAAACCGTTGATTGGCTATGTTACCGCTTTGCTCAGCCCCTCTTATAGCGTTGCTAGTTGCAGGTGAAGATTGGAGGCCGTTCCTTGTTGGAACATTTATTTACTTGTTGGGATATCATTATATTGCCATGTTATCTTAATGCATCTATATACTTGGCAAAGGGTGGAAGGCTCGGCCTCTCGCCTAGTGTTTTGTTCCACTCTTGCCGCCCTAGTTTCCGTCATATCGGTGTTACGTTCCCGGATTTTGCGTTCCTTACGCGATTGGGTTATAATGGGAACCCCTTGATAGTTCGCCTTGATTAAAGCTTTTCCAGCAATGCCCAACCTTGGTTTTACCATTTGCCACCTAGCCTCTTTTTCGCTTGGGTTTCCGGAGCCCGAGGGTCATCTTATTTTAACCCCCCGGGCCAGTGCTCCTCTGAGTGTTGGTCCACCTGTCAGCTGCCGGTGGCCACCAGGGGCAACTCTGGGCTGGCCTACCCGTACCTAAGACAATCTGAGTGTGCCCTGAGAAAGAGATATGTGCAGCTCCTATCGGGATTTGTCGGCACATTCGGGCGGTGTTGCTGGTCTTGTTTTAACCTATCGAAATGTCTTGTTGTATCGGGATACCGAGTCTGATCGGAATGTCTCGGGTGGAGGTTTATTCCTTCGTTGACCGTGAGAGCTTTTCATGGGCTAAGTTGGGACTCCCCTGCAGGGATTGAACTTTCGAAAGCCGTGCCCACGGTTATGGGCAGATGGGAATTTGTTAATGTCTGGTTGTAGATAACTTGAACCTTAATTTAATTAAAATGAATCAACCGTGTGTGTTACCGTGATGGCCTCTTCTCAGCGGAGTCCGGGAAGTGGACACGGTGTTGGAGTAATGTTTGCGCAGGTTGCTCTCTAGTTTCCCACTCGCGCTTTGCCTCCTCTTCTCGCTCTCTTGTGCGAATAAGTTAGCCACCATATATGCTAGTCGCTTGCTGCAGCTCCACATATATTTGCCTTACCCCTTCCTATAAGCTTAAATAGTCTTGATCGCGAGGGTGCGAGATTGCTGAGTCCCTGTGGCTCACAAATTACTATTACACCAGATGCAGGTCCAGGTGATTCCGCTCTAGGTGACGTGCTCGAGCTCAAGTGGGAGTACGACGAGGACTCTGAGCGTTACTATGTGTATTTTCCCGATGATCAGTAGTGGTGCCCAATTGGGGGTGATTGGGACCGTGTCGCATGTTGGGCTTTCTTCTATTTTGGCGCCGTAGTCGGGCCATGAGTGTTTGGATGATGTATGTTATTTATGTACTTTGATTGACGTGGCGAGTGTAAGCCAACTATGTTATCCCTCTTCATTATTTATATTACATGGGATGTTTGTGATGATTACCCGACTTGCTACATATGCCTTCAATGCGATTATGCCTCTAAGTCATGCCTCGACACGTGGGAGATATAGTCGCATCTAGGGTGTTACAATAGATGGATCGCTGGAGCTTGCTCACTTTGTTAGCATCTTTAGTATCGACAAAACCTTCTGGTTGCATCATATACAACTTCTTCTTTAAGAAATCCATCAAGGAATGCAGTTTTGACATCCATTTTTCGATATCATAATATGCGGCAACTGCTAACATGATTCGGACAGACTTTTAAGCATCGATACGAGTGAGAAAATCTCATCGTAGTCAACACCTTGAACTTGTCGAAAACATTTTGCGACAAGTCGAGCTTCATAGATAGTAACACTACTATCAGCACCCATCTTCTTCTTGAAGATCCATTTATTCTTAATGACTTACCGATCATCGGGCAAGTCAATCAAAGTCCATACTTTGTTCTCATACATGGATCCCATCTCAGATTTCATGGCCTCAAGCCATTTCGCGGAATTTGGGCTCATCATCGCTTCCTCATAGTTCGTAGGTTCATCATGGTCAAGTAACATGACCTCTAGAACAGGATTATCGTACCACTCTGGTGCGGATCTCACTCTGGTTAACCTATGAGGTTCGGTAGTAGCTTGATCTGAAGTTAGATGATCATCATCATTAGCTTCCTCACTAATTGGTGTAGGAGTCACAGGAACAGATTTCTGTGATGAAATACTTTCCAATAAGGGAGTAGGTACAGTTACCTCATCAAGTTCTACTTTCCTCCCACTCACTTCTTTCGAGAGAAACTCCTTCTCTAGAAAGGATCCATTCTTAGCAATGGATGTCTTGCCTTCGGATCTGTGATAGAAGGTGTACCCAACTGTCTCCTTTGGGTATCCTATGAAGACACATTTCTCTGATTTGGGTTTCAGCTTCTTAGGATGAAACTTTTTCACATAAGCATCGCAACCCCAAACTTTAAGAAACGACAAATTTGGTTTCTTGCCAAACCACAGTTCATATGGTGTCGTATCAACGGATTTAGATGGTGCCCTATTTAACGTGAATGCAGCTATCTCTAATGCATAACCCCAAAATGATAGTAGTAAATCGGTAAGAGGCATCATAGATTGCACCATATCTAATAAATTATGGTTACGATGTTCGGACACACTATTATGCTGTGGTGTTCCAGGTGGCATGAGTTGCGAAACTATTCCGCATTGTTTCAAATAAAGAGCAAACTCATAACTCAAATATTCGCCTCCGCGATCAGATCGTAGAAACTTAATTTTCTTTTTATGATGATTTTCCACTTCACTCTGAAATTCTTTGAACTTTTCAAATGTTTCAGACTTATGTTTCATTAAGTAGATATACCCATATATGCTCAAATCATCTGTGAAGGTCAGCAAATAACGATACCCACCACGAGCCTCAACACTTATCGGATCGCATACATCAGTATGTATTATTTCCAATAAGTCAGTTGCTCGCTCCATTATTTCGGAGAACAGAGGCTTAGTCATCTTGCCCATGATGCATGGTTTGCAAGCATCAACTGATTCATAATCAAGTGATTCCAAAAGCCCATCAACATGGATTTTCTTCATACGCTTTACACCAATATGACCTAAACGGCTGTGCCACAAATAAGTTGTACTATCATTATTTACTTTGCATCTTTTGGCTTCAATATTATGAATATGTGTATCATTACGATCGAGATTCAATAAACCATTCACCTTGGGTGTATGACCATTGAAGGTTTTATTCATGTAAACAAAACAACAATTATTCTCTGACTTTAAATGAATAACCGTATTGCAATAAACATGATCAAATCATATTCATGCTTAACACAAACACTAAATAACATTTATTTAGGTTCAACACTAATCCCGAAAGTATAGGGAGTGTGCGATGATGATCATATCAATCTTGGAACCACTTCCAACACACATCGTCACTTCACCCTTAACTAGTCTCTGTTCATTCTGCAACTCCTGTTCCGAGTTACTAATCTTTAGCAATTGAACTAGTATCAAATACCGAGGGGTTGCTATAAACACTAGTAAAGTACACATGTATATCAAATATACCTTTGTTCACTTTGCCATCCTTCTTATCTACCAAATACTTGGGGCAGTTCTGCTTCCAGTGACCAGTCCCTTTGCAGTAGAAGCACTTAGTCTCAGGCTTAGGTCTAGACTTGGGCTTCTTCACTTGAGTAGCAACTTGCTTGCCGTTCTTCTTGAAGTTCCCCTTCTTCCCTTTGCCCTTTTCTTGAAACTAGTGGTCTTGTCAACCATCAACACTTGATGCTTTTCTTGATTTCTACCTTCGTCGATTTCAACATCACGAAGAGCTTGGGAATCGTTTCCATTATCCCTTGCATATTATAGTTCATCACGAAGTTCTAGTAACTTGGTGATGGTGACTAGAGAACTCTCTCAATCACTATCTTATCTGGAAGATTAACTCCCACTTGATTCAAGTGATTGTAGTACTTAGACATTCTGAGCACATGCTCACTAGCTGAGCTATTCTCCTCCACTCTTGTAGGAAAAGTGCTTGTCAAAGGTCTCATACCTTTCGACATGGGCATGAGTCTGAAATACTAATTTCAACTCTTGGAACATCTCATATGCTCCGTGGCATTCAAAACGTCTTTGAAGCCCCGATTCTAAGCCGTAAAGCATGGTGCACTAAACTATCAAGTAGTCATCATATCGAGCTTGCCAAACGTTCATAACATCTGCATCTGCTCCTGCAATCGGTCTGTCACCTAGCGGTGCATCAAGGACATAATTCTTCTGTGCAACAATGAGGATAATTCTCAGATCACGGATCCAATCTGCAGTGTTGCTACTAACATCTTTCAACTTAGTTTTCTCTAGGAACATATCAAAAATAAAACAGGGGAGCTATACATGAGCTATTGATCTACAACATAGATATGCAAAAACTATTAGGACTAAGTTCATGATAAATTAAAGTTTAATTAATCAAATTACTTAAGAACTCCCACTTAGATAGACATCCCTCTAGTCATCCTAATGATCACGTGATCCAAATCAACTAAACCATGTCCGATCATCACATGAGATGGAATAGTTTTCAGTGGTGAACATCACCATGTTGATCATATCTACTATATGATTCACGCTCGACCTTTCGGTCTCCAGTGTTCCGAGGCCATATCTGCATATGCTAGGCTCGTCATGTTTAACCTGAGTATTCCACGTGTGCAAAACTAGCTTGAACCCGTTGTATGTGAACGTAGAGCTTATCACACCCGATCATTATGTGGTGTCTCGGCATGACGAACTGTCGCAACGGTGCATACTCAGGGAGAACACTTATACCTTGAAATTTAGTGAGAGATCATCTTATAATGCTACCACCGAACTAATTAAAATAAGATGCATAAAGGATAAACATCACATGCAATCAAAATATGTGACATGATATGGCCATGATCATCTTGCGCCTTTGATCTCCATCTCCAAAGTACTGTCATGATCTCTGCTACCTCTTGAGCATTGAAAAGGGGTGATGCAGTAAAGTAGCGTAAGTATATCCCTCAGTTTTTGAGAACCAAGGTATCAATCCAGTAGGAGATTATGCTCGAGTCCCACGCACCTACACAAACAAATAAGAACCTCGCAACCAATGCGATAAAGGGGTTGTCAATCCCTTCACGGTCACTTACGAGAGAGAGATCTGATAGATATGATAAGATAATATTTTGGTATTTTTATGATAGAGAGAAATAAAGATGCAATGTAAATAAATGACAATAGAAATAACTAAGTGTTGGAAGACTAATATGATGGAAGATAGACCCGGGGGCCATAGGTTTCACTAGTGGCTTCTCTCAAGAGTATAAGTATTACGGTGGGTAAACGAATTACTATCGAGCAATTGATATAATTGAGCATAGATATGAGAATATCTAGCTATGATCATGTATATAGGCATCACGTCCGCGACAAGTAGACCGAAACGATTCTGCATCTACTACTATTACTCCACACATCGACCGCTATCCAGCATGCATCTAGAGTATTAAGTTCATAAGAACAGAGTAATGCTTTAAGTAAGATGAAATGATGTAGATGGATAAACTCATGCAATGTGATATAAACACCATCTTTTTATCCTCGATGGGAAAAATACAATACGTGTCGGTTCCCTTTCTGTCACTAGGATCGAGCACCGCAAGATTGAACCCAAAGCTAAGCACTTCTCCCATTGCAAGAAAGATCAATCTAGTAGGCCAAACCAAACTGATAATTCAAAGAGACTTGCAAAGATAAACCAATCATACATAAAAGAATTCAGAGAAGATTCAAATATTGTTCATAGATAAACTTGATCATAAACCCACAATTCATCAGATCTCGACAAACACACCGCAAAAGAAGATTACAACGAATAGATCTCTAAGAAGATCGAGGAGAACTTTTAATTGAGATCCAAAGAGAGAGAAGAAGCCATCTAGCTAATAACTATGGACCCGTAGGTCGGAAGTAAACTACTCACACATCACCTGAGAGGCCATGGAGTTGGTGTAGAGGCCCTCCGTGATCAATGCCCCCTCCGACGGAGCTCCGAAAAAGGCCCCGAGATGGGATCTCTGGGGTACAGAAGGTTGCGGCGGTGGATTTAGGTTTTCGTGGTGCTCCTGGATGTTTGGGGGGTCGTGGATATATATAGGAGGAAGAAGTACATCGGTGGAGCAACGAGGGGCCCACGAGGGTGGAGGGCGCCCCCAGGGGGGTAGGCGCACCCCTTGCCTCGTGCCCACCTTGATCGTTTCTTGACGCCCACTCCAAGTCTCCTAGATCATGTTTGTTGAGAAAATCACGTTCCCGAAGGTTTCATTCCGTTTGGACTCTGTTTGATATTCCTTTTCTTCGAAACCCTAAAATAGGAAAAAAACAACAATTTGGGCCGGGCCTCAGGTTAGTAGGTTAGTCCCAAAAATGATATAAAAGTGTAAAATAAAGCCCATTAACATCCAAAATAGATAATATAATAGCATGGAGCAATCAAAAAGTATAGATACGTTGGAGACGTATCAATCTCTATCGTCACCGGCATGACACCATGATCTCCATCATATTGATCTATATCAACGTGTCATCACATGGCCGTCTCGCCAACTATTGCTCTTGGAACTATTGCTATCGCATAGCGATAATGTAAATCAATTATTTGGCGCTTGCATCTTATGCAATAAAGAGACAACCATAAGGCTTCTGCCAGTTGCCGATAAGTTCAACAAAAAATGATCATCTCATACAACAACTTATATCTCATCACGTCTTGACCATATCACATCACGACAAGCCTTGCAAAAACAAGTTAGATGTCCTCTACTTTGTTGTTGCAAGTTTTACGTGGCTGCTACAGGCTGAGCAAGAACCATTCTAACCTACGCATCAAAAACCACAACGCGGTATAGTGATTGCTTTTTGATCTTCAGAAAGAACCATGTTCATTGAATCCGATTCAACTAAAGTTGGAGAAACAGACACCCACTAGCCACCTGTGTGCGAAGCACGTCGGTAGAACCAGTCTCGCGTAAGCATACGCGTAATGTCGGTCTGGGCCGCTTCATCCAACAATACCGCCGAATCAAGAATCAACTAGTGAAGGCAAGCAATATGTATATACCCACGCCCACAACTCCTTTCTGTTCTACTCGTGGATACAACATCTATGCATAGACCTGGCTCGGATGCCATTGTTGGCGAACGTAGTAATTTCAAAAAAATAATCCTACGCACACGCAAGATCATGGTGATGCATAGCAACGAGAGGGGAGAGTGTCGTTCATGTACCCTCGTAGACCGTAAGCAGAAGCGCTATGAAAACGCGGTTGATGTAGTCGTACGTCTTCATGATCGACCGATCCTAGTACCGAACGTATGGCACCTCCGCGATCTGCACACGTTCAGCTCGGTGACGTCCCACGAACTCACGATCTAGTAGAGCTTCGGGGGAGAGTTCCGTCAGCACGACAGCGTGATGACAGTGTTGATGAAGCTACCGACGCGGGGCTTCTCCTAAGCACAGCTATGATATGACCGAGGTGGATTATGGTGGAGGGGGGCACCGCACACGGCTAAAAGATCAAAGATAAAATTGTGTGTCCATGGGGTGCCCCCTCCCCCGTATATGAAGGAGTGGAGGAGGGGGAGGGCCGGCCCTCTACTATGGCGCTCCCTGGGGAGTCCTACTCCCATCGGGAGTAGGATTCCCCCCTTCCAAGTAGTAGGAGTAGGAGAGAAGGAAGGGGAAGAGAGAAGAGAAGGATGGAGGGGGCGCCGCCCCTCCCCCTATTCCAATTCAGACTAGGCCTTGGGGGGGGGGCACGCGGCCTGCCCCAGGCAGCCCCCCTCTCTCTCCCCTAAAGCCCAATAAGGCCCATATACTCTCCGGCGAATTCCCGTAACTCTCCGGTACTCCGATAAATACCCGAACCACTTAGAACCTTTCCGATGTCCGAATATAGCCTTCCAATATATCGATCTTTACGTCTCGAACATTTCGAGACTCCTCGTCATGTCCCTGATCTCATCCGGGCTCCGAACAACCTTCGGTACATCAAAACACATAAACTCATAATATCGATCGTCACCGAATGTTAAGCGTGCGGACCCTACGGGTTCGAGAACTATGTAGACATGACCGAGATTCATCTCCGGTCAATAACCAATAGCGGAACCTGGATGCTCATATTGGTTCCTACATATTCTACGAAGATCTTTATCGGTCAAACCGCATAACAACATACATTGTTCCCTTTGTCATCGGTATGTTACTTCCTGAGATTCGATTGTCGGTATCTCAATACCTAGTTCAATCTCATTACAGGCAAGTTTCTTTACTCGCTCTGTAATGCATCATCCCGTAACTAACTCATTAGTCACATTGCTTGCAAGGCTTATAGTGATGTGCATTACCGAGAGGGCCTAGAGATACCTCTCCGACAATCGGAGTGACAAATCCTAATCTCGATCTATGCCAACTCAACAAGTACCATCGGAGACACCTCTAGAGCACCTTTATAACCACCCAGTTACGCTGTGCTGTTTGGTAGCACACAAAGTGTTCCTCCGGTATTCGGGAGTTGCATAATATCATAGTCCGAGGAACAGGTATAAGTCATGAAGAAAGCAGTAGCAACAAACTAAATGATCATTGTGCTAAGCTAATGGAATGGGTCAAGTCAATCACATCATTCTCTAATGATGTGATCCCGTTAATCAAATGACAACTCATGTCTATGGTTAGGAAACTTAACCATCTTTGATTCAACGAGCTAGTCAAGTAGAGGCATACTAGTGACATCTGTTTGTCTATGTATTCACACATGTACTAAGTTTCTGGTCAATACAATTCTAGCATGAATAATAAACATTTATCATGATATAAGGAGGCTTGACATGGCAATATGGGAGGCATGATATAACAAGTGGTAGGTAGCGCGAAATAGCGATAGAGCGAACAACTAGCAAGCAAAGATAGAAGTGATATCAAGGGTATCATCATCTTGCCTAAAATCCCGCAAGGAAGAAGAACACGTCCATGAAGAAGACAAACGGACGTAGTCGAACGGATCCTCACAAACACGACGCTACCGGAACTAACAAGAAGAAGCAACATCGGAAAGGAGCAAACAACATGGTAAACCATCAAGCATAAACATGGCATGATGCACAATCAAGTATGATGCATGCCTAGTTTAAAGAGGCATGGCATGGCAAAGTGCAACAAACAATACTAGAAATTAAGTTGAGTTCAATATGCAATGATTTGCATAATGACGAAACACCACATGACTTATTTAGTTCTCTCCTGTTTATGCTACTCAACAAAATTAAATGTTATTAAACATGGCAAGAGGTGAAGCGTAAAGAAACTATCTAACTAGACAAGTTTAAAGGAGGCCGGAACATCAAACAACAATTCCGGTAAATCCTCATGTGCATTTAGCAATTTTAATGCAAGCAACAATTTTTAAGCGTTTAAAATGTTGTTAACATGATGTGGATGACATAAACAAGTTTTATGCATTTTTATCAAAATATTGGTATAATATGATATGAGGCATTTGTCTCCGTGGCGGAACGAAAGGGTGCCACGGCGGCGAAACAGGAATGGTGCCATGGCAACGAATCCGAAAATGATGTCACGACAACATTCCAATAATCCGACAATCTCGATTGAGATGTCGGTGGCATAGAAAATGTGGACATACGGAACATGCAAAAGATGGTGGGGTGATCCTGATTACCGGGTGTCCCACATGACGGTGGCAAGGAAACGAGTGACGACGTGCGACGAACAAGTCGGGCACGCTGCAAACGCAGGCATCTCATTAAACACACATGGATTCGGTCCACGGGCGATCGTCTCGATGGTTATACCTTCGAAGCGTGCATTATCAAAGCGGATCAAGTTCGTAGAGGGAAGTAGGCGTTCTCGCGAAGGCGTGTAACGCCCCGAGACCGATGTGCCAGGTGTCCTCCAGTTATTCACTGTTGTTGCATTGTCTTTGCTTGCGTGTCATGCATTTCATATCATGTCATCATATGCATTGTATCATCATGTTTTTCAAAACTTACATCCGTCCCGGTCTCCTCATTCCGTCCGTTGTCCGCCCGGAGCCCAGACACCCTTGCACGTGCCCGCGGAATGTCCAAAATAGTATTTTATAAGTGGCCGAAAAAGGTTCTCGGAATGGGATGAGAGTTGGTGTGCGGTCTTGTTATGTTGTCAGTAGGCCGCCGGCCAAGTTTCATCGCATTCGGAGTCTGTTTGACGCCCCAACGGATAACTATAGCGACATTATAGTCGGTCAAATCGTCGGACGTTTTCGGTCTCCGGAAATCATGCCGGGCTGCATCTCTCCCCTCTTCTCTCAGACCAACCCGCTCTCCACAGCCCACTGCCTACTGCCAGGCCCAACCTAACCTCTCTCGTCAGACCGCGGACCTCCCCTCGCGCGCGTCCGAAAGTTGTCCCCGAACCCGACCCGGGCAATCGTCACAGTTGGATCCGGATCAACCCCAAACATCTACAAAACGTCTCCGTTTTGTTAATTGGACTTCCTAACCTATATTTTCTCAGCCGTCCGATTTAGATCGAATGGCTTCCATTAGTCTGCATAAGTGCATATAGACCCACTCACTATATAAACCGGCAACCCTAAATTCTAGGGGCCTTGTCCCATCCATCCTTTCCCACCGCGCCGCCACTTCACCTGGTTCCTCGGGATCCCTCCCGGACCAACCAGCGCAAGGCACTTCTCGCCATTGATCCAACCCGCAGCCAACCTCCACCTTCCTGATCCGCCCGTGCACACAGGAGCCTGAGCTCCCAACCGAGGAGACCGCATCCCACCTCGCTGCTGTTTGCCTCTAGCAGTTGCGCCGACGAGCTCTGCTGCCGGACCACCGGATCTCCTCCCCCTCACCTCGTTCTCTCCTTCCTCTCTCTGCCTTATTTTTATTCCCTACTCTCAAACTCTCTCCCTGTTTTGTTCTAGACAGGGAACCAAAGGGGGCGCAATTGCCTGAGCTCGGCCTCGAGGTTCCGTCGCCGTCACCGGGGGAACGCCGGATCCAGGCATCCCTGGCATCTGCCTGTCAGGACCCTGCTTCTCTGCAAGGCTTAACTGAAGAAAGTAATAGTAACTCTAAAGAAATCGACAGCGAGACTGAATCTTTATCTGCCTGGGAAATGGACGGCGCAGATGAAGCGTTCGGGCGATCAACGGCTAACTGCTCTCCTGTTCACAGTCATGCCGTTGCCTCCACTCTCTGGAAAGGCTACAGTAATGGAACGGCTGGCGACGGCGACACCACCGGCTGCCAGCTATTAAACCCCCTCTCCAAGTCTCCAGACCCATCTTTTCCCCATTCTACAAGATTGTAATCTCTAGCATAGCTCTAGAACCCTAGTTATCTTTGTAGAATTCGGATTCGATCCTCGAACCAAGTTGTACTCGTTATTATCTCTGTAATATATCAAGCCGGGGCTAGTTCGAGTGAATTGTGTGTTCAATTCCATAGTTGGTCCTGTCAATTGGTATCATGAGCCAGTGAATCCTTGGAGGCGAATTGGATCTGACCTCGAATTGGGGTTGGGATCTCTCGTAAAATACCCCAAATTTGGTGTCCGGTCCCGGCGGCGGTGCTGTCCATCAGATCGGAGGCGGCCTGGAGTAGGCATAGTTCGGCCGCAAATCAGGGAGAAACTAGTTTGCGGCTGGAACAATTCCGCCGTGGTAAAATCCCTTAGCGTATCCCTGGTTCGTGCGGCATCGGAGGGGAGTACGACGCGGAGTTCGGCGCCGGAAGGAAGAGGTCACCGGCGAGGGTTTCAGACTTGTTCTACTGTAAAATTCTGGAGCTGTGTGGACCATTATGCCCACCCGAACTAAGCACATGGACGAAATCTCGGATGAGATCGAGGCTATACAGACTGAACTGACTGCGTTGGGATTGAAGCAAGACAAGATGCAAGATCAGATCGACCAGGTGAATACACGTCTCCAGACAGTGGAATCTTTGGAAAAACAGTTGGGAAAGGTCGAGCTCTTGGTCGAGAATAACACCAAGGTTCAGCAGGACATATTCGCTATCCTGCGCGAAATGAGAGTAGAGAACCCCAACCCTCCCTCCCCTGTTCCTCAAATGTCTGCCCCCTTGTTGGTACAACCACAAAACCAACAAGATCCAGGCGCGAGCGCAACTAATTCACAGGGAGCAACGTTGGTCACACCACCCTGACAGTTTCAGAACAGCTTGACAAGCAAAAGCTCAAGTCAACAGACTACAACACAACAGCAGACTGACAGAGCAGCACAATTTATGAAGAGCATCTCAAAAGGCCCAAAAATCGATTTCCCCACATTCAATGGTGATAATCCATTAGGATGGATCAGACAGGTCAACAAGTACTTTCACCTTGCTCAAATTCCTGAGGATTGTAAAGTGGATTTGGCCTTGACTTACATCATTGGGAGAGCTGATAACTGGGTGAGGAGTGCTAGAATGGAACATAGCAAGTTGCCTTGGCCAGATTTCTGCAGAGCTGTGTGTGACAGATTTGCTGACTCTAGTATCTATGAGGTCTTAGAAAAATTCCATAATCTGAAAAAGAACACTCCCTCTGTAGCTGCCTATACTGATAAGTTTGAGGAAATTATGGCAGTAGTCAGAGATGAACATCCATACCTACAGGAAAACTACTACATAGTAAGTTTCGTCAATGGATTAAAACCAAGTATCAGGTGCAACTTAAGGCCACAGAGACCTACTACACTCAACCAAGCATATTGGTTAGCAAGGGATTATGAGAGTGGGCTACAAGCAAAGTACCAGTCCTATATGAACCACCAGGACAAACAGCTGCAGTTTCAGGCTGGACACCAGAAAACTACTACACCTCCTACTACTAATGTGCAACTTCCTCCAGCAGCACCAGCAATAAAAAAACCTGGTATATGTTGGAGATGCAATGGACCATGGGTTCCTGGACACAAGTGCAAACAAGCCCAATCTCTACATGCAATTACAGGTGACAACAATACTGAAGAAATGTCACCTGAAGAAGAAGCACAACTTGTAGTTTTAACTGCAGAAGGCCATCTTACTGAAGATCCTTCTGGTTGTATGCACATATCTGCACAAGCAATTTCTCGCAACACATCTGAGTCAACCTTGGCAGTACACATTACAGTAGGAGGAAGAAAAGGAGTGGCTCTAGTTGACACTCAGAGCACCAACACTTTTATTGACCTGAATTTTGCACTCAAATGTGCTTGTCAACTAATCAACAACCCAACTCAGAAAGTGAAAGTAGCTGGTGGTGCATCTTTATCCACAGGAGCACACGCCCCTGACACAACTTTCAAGATTGGAAATGAAACATTCAGAAATGACTTGGTAGTTCTGGATCTTCAGGGATATGATGTGGTAATAGGATGTGATATGCTCAAGAAACACAACCCAATCTCCTTGGACTTTGAGGCTAGAACAGTGACCATAACAAAGAACAAAGTCAGACCAGTGACATTTTCAGACTGCACACTGTCAGATACTCCCAAACTAATTTCAGCAGAAAAATTGGATAAACTGTGTGCTGAAGGAGCAGTGGGATTTGCTCTGAGTCTGAACTTCATGATTACTATTCCACACAATGCAGAACTCTCTCCTCCACCCACAAAAGAGATACAAGAAGTATTGGAGCAGTATGATGCATTATTTGAGGAACCCACTACCCTCCCCCCTCTAGAGAATGTGACCATTCCATTCCACTCAAAGAGAACTCAACACCTCCAAATGTTAGACCTTATAGAGTCCCTCATTTGCAGAAAAATGAAATTGAACAACAGATAAAACTTCTGCTTTCTAGACATATAATCCAACACAACATGAGTCCTTATGCATCCCCTGCTATTCTGGTCAGGAAAAAGGGGGGAACTTGGAGGTTGTGCATAGATTACAGGAAATTAAATGCACAAACAATCAAGAACAAATTCCCTATACCTGTCATAGAGGATTTACTGGATGAACTACATGGAGCAGCAGTTTTCAGTAAATTGGATCTGAAGTCAGGGTATCACCAGATCAGAATGAAACCAGAGGATATCCACAAGATAGCATTTAGAACTTACTCAGGCCATTATGAGTTTCTGGTTATGCCCTTTGGGCTAACTAATGCACCAGCCACATTTCAAGCCCTCATGAATAAACTATTTGCTCCATACCTGAGGAAATTTGTCCTGGTGTTCTTTGATGATATACTTATATTCAGTAGAACTCCTGAAGAACATCAAGAACACCTCAAATTGGTCTTGGAAATTTTAAAGGCCAACAACCTTTTTTGAACAGATCCAAATGTATCTTTAGCACACCTACTGTTGACTATCTGGGACACACTTTGTCTAAAAAAGGAGTGGCAACAGACTCTGAGAAAATTAAAGCTGTGCAACAGTGGGGTATCCCAACAAATACAACTGAACTAAGAAGTTTCTTGGGTTTGGCTGGTTATTACAGAAGATTCATTAAGGACTATGGTGTTATATGCAGACCTCTGCATGATCTTCTCAAGAAAGACTCTTTCCTCTGGTCTGACAGCCAAACAGTTGCATATGACAAACTTAAATACAGTCTAACTCATGCACCAGTTTTAGCACTTCCAGATTTCACTCTTCCATTTGAATTAGAATGTGATGCTTCTGGAACTGGCATTGGAGCTGTACTCATGCAGAAGCATAGGCCTATTGCATATTATAGCAAATCATTGGGTCCTAAAGCAGCAGCCTTGTCCACTTATGAAAAGAAGCTGTGTCTATTTTGGAAGCACTCAGGAAATGGAGACACTACTTCTTGGGCTCCTCCCTGATTATCAAAACAGATCACCAAAGCCTAAGGTATATAACTGAACAAAGAATCTCTGAAGGCATCCAACACAAACTCATGCTCAAACTTTTGGAATTCACGTACACAATAGAATTCAAGAAAGGGAAGGAAAACAAAGCTGCTGATGCACTTTCTAGGAAACCACAAATCATGGAAATATCTATGGCAGTGCCTAGTTGGTCTGAAAAAATAGAAACATCTTACAGCAAGGATAGCAAATGCAAGGACCTCATAACACAGTTAACTACAGGAACAACTACACTTCCTCTGTATAGTTACACAGCTGGTATACTCAGATACAAAGACAGAATTTATATTGGAGCAGATACAGAGTTCCAACAGCAGTTACTCTCAACTTTCCATTCTTCTCCAATTGGGGGCCACTCTGGAGTAAGGGCAACATATCATAGGATCAAGAGGATATTTTATTGGCCAAACATGAAAAAGGACACTCAGAAATTTATACAGGAGTGTCCTGTCTGCCAAAGAGTAAAAGGAGAACACTGTCACTATCCAGGGCTGCTTGACCCCCTTCCTATACCAGATATGGCATGGAGACACATATCCATGAATTTTGTGGAAGGCCTCCCTAAATCCCAAGGGAAGAATGTGATCTTAGTAGTGGTTGATCGATTCACCAAGTACTCCCATTTTATTGCTCTGTCTCATACTTTTACTATCAGCACTGTCATTCAAGCATTCATTGATAATGTGTTCAAACTGCATGGCTTACCAGTGTCAATAGTAACTGACAGAGATACAATATTTACCAGCAACTTTTGGCAAGCTCTGTTTAAATCTTTGGGAGTCAAACTTAACATGAGTACAGCTCACCACCCTCAATCTGACGGCCAGACAGAGAGAGTGAACCAGTGCTTGGAAACCTACTTGAGAAGCATGGCTTTCAATGAACCAAAGAAGTGGTATTCCTGGTTATCTATGGCCGAATGGTGGTTCAATACATCATATCACACAGCCACTAAGTACACTCCATTCCAGTGCCTGTATGGATTTCCCCCTCCACTCTTTGGAGAAGTTTCAATTCCTGGTCCTAATGATGTAGATGCAGCTACATTTTTACAGCAAAGAGAGGAAATGTAGAAACAGCTTAAACACAATCTAATGGTCGCTCAACAAAGTTTGAAGAAGTATGCATATATGAACAGAATAGACATGCAGTTCAAGGAAGGAGAGATGCTTTACTTGAAAATGCAGCCTTACCGCCTTGCTGCATTCGATATTCGAACATGTCTCAAACTTGCAACCAAGTTCTACGGACCATTTCGCATACTGGAGAAGATAGGCCACTCAGCATACAAAGTGCTACTGCCTGCTTTGGTCCAGATCCATAATGTCTTTCATGTCAGCCAATTGAAACGTCATCTGGGACCCAAAGCAATACCAGCTCCTGGCTTGCCACTCGTGGACGACACAGGTCGGATCAAAATAGCACCAGTCCTTGTGTTACAAATGAGAGCAGTACCACGACACCCACATCTGGTCACACAATGGTTAGTACAGTGGCTTAACATGTCCCCGGAAGAGGCCACTTGGGAGGACGCCGACTTCATCAAGCACACATTTCCTGACTTCTTCAACAGCACGATTCGCTCCTGGTTTCTGTCAAAAGATCCTCGAGGGCAAGGATCGTCTTCAGAGGGAGGCAATTGTCAGGACCTTGCTTCTCTGCAAGGCTTACCTGAAGAAAGTAATAGTAACTCTGAAGAAATCGACAGCGAGACTGAATCATTATCTGCCTGGGAAATGGATGGCGCAGATGAAGCGTTCGGGCGATCAACGGCTAACTGCTCTCCTGTTCACAGTCACGCCGTTGCCGCCACTCTCTGGAAAGGCTACAGTAACGGAACGGCTGGCGACGGCGACACCACCGGCTCTGCCAGCTATTAAACCACCTCTCGAAGTCTCCAGACCCATCTTTTCCCCATCCTACAAGATTGTAATCTCTAGCGTAGCTATAGAACCCTAGTTATCTTTGTAGAATTCGGATTCGATCCTCGAACCAAGTTGTACTCGTTATTATCTCTGTAATATATCAAGCCGGGGCTAGTTCGAGTGAATTGTGTGTTCAATTCCATAGTTGGTCCTGTCACTGCCTCCCCCGCCTCGGATCTGGCCATTCCCGTGTTAACTTCGCCGTTGCCACTCCCCTGCATCTCGCCTCCGCCTCCCCTGTTTCTGCGAGCGCTCGTGGACGAGGGCCGAACCCCTGCCTCCTCGCCTCCCGACTCGAACTAGCCCGAACCGGCCATCTCCGACGCCTCCTCGCCGGATCCCACGCGTCAAGTCCGCCGGTCACTGCTGTCTTCCTGGCGATCCTCGTGCGCACCCCTGCCTGGATGCTTCTGCTGCTGTTCCCTTTCTTCAGAAACAGGCAGAACAGCATTGCCGCCCTCATTTCCTGTCGCCCCTGCTCTGTTTCTTTCCCTTCCGCCCAGCTCCTCTCGCGCTCACATTTCACCCTCTCTGAACCAAGTCCCCGCCGCCATGGCCTCGAACACTGCCACCCTGCGTCGCCTGAAGCCACCGTGCCATGCCCGAGTCGAGCGCGAGCTCGAGGTCGAGCCGCTGAACGCGCCCATCCTGTAGCTGCATCCTCACTGTTTTCCGCACCCCCGCCGTTAGCCTGTGGTCGCGACGGTCGCCGTCTTGCTCACCGGCGTCGTCACCCAGTTCCTTGGTGATCCATGAAGAAGAAGGCCTGGTCTCTGGTTTTGTTCAAGTAGAGCGACGCCCTTGTTTTGCACAACATGCAGTAGCAGCGCAGTGGTAAGCACCCTGCTCCCCTATCCAGGAGGTCGTGGGATCAAGTCCCAGCTGGCCCCATTTTTTTTGCTCTGTTTTTCATGTACTGTTTGCACGCACACATCCACTTCGGGCCAAATCTGCTACCGGGCTTGCACAGTGCGTTGAATCCGGCCCGTGCATATTTTTTTTCAGTATGTGCATTTTACCATTTCCCAGTGCATTCTTATGTACAGTAATGCCATCAGTTTAAAATGCCCATAACTAAATATCCATGCATCCAAATGAGACATGTCATATATGTATCTTGCTCATTTTTTCATGTTCTTTAACAATATGCAACTTTTATCCCTGTTAAAACTGATTAAAATTGTTGTTTGCATTGTTTTGCACAAATGACATGTTAAAATAGTTTATTTCATAACTTAATAACCGTAGCTCGGTTTTAAATAATTTTTATATGTAAATGGGGTAGAAAAATGCCTAGTTTAACATGGTGTACTCACTTTGCATGCTTAATAACTCCAAAATATGGTTTAGGGCAGAACAGTACCAAACCTAATATATGCATATGAGGATTTTTCCGGACTTGTTGTTTGTTGTTCCGGCCTCATTTAAATTTTCCTAGATAGGTAGTTTTCATTTTCTTCACCCCTTGCCATGTTAATCAACATTTAATATTGTTGGGTACATAAACGAGATCGAACTAAATAACTTGTTGTGGTGTTTCGTCAATATGCAACTCGTTGCATATTGAGCTCCACTTAATTTGTAGGATTGTTTGTGCACTTTGCCATGCCATGCCTCATTAAACCGGACATGCATCATACTTGTTTGTGCATCGTGCCATGCTTATGTGATGGTTGTTTACGATGTTGTGTGCTTCTTTCCGGTGTTGCTTCTTCGGGTTGGTTACGATAACATCGCGTTTGTGAGGACTTTTTGACTACGTCCGTTTGACTTCTTCATGGACTCGTTCTTCTTCCTTGCGGGATTTCAGGCAAGATGACCATACCCTAAAAATCACTTCTATCTTTGCTTGCTAGTTGCTCGCTCTTTTGCTATGCCTATGCTGCGATACCTACCACTTTCTTATCATGCCTCCCATATTGTTGAACCAAGCCTCTAACCCACCTTGTCCTAGCAAACCGTTGATTGGCTATGTTACGCTTTGCTCAGCCCCTCTTATAGTGTTGTTAGTTGCAGGTGAAGATTGAAGTTTGTTCCTTGTTGGAACATGGAGATGTTGTTCCTTGTTGGAACATGTTTACTTGTTGGGATATCACAATATACCTTATTTAATTAATGCATCTATACACTTGGTAAAGGGTGGAAGGCTCGGCCTTATGCCTGGTGTTTTGTTCCACTCTTGGCACCCTAGTTTCCGTCATATCGGTGTTATGTTTCCGGATTTTTGCGTTCCTTACGCGGTTGGGTAATAATGGGAACCCCTTGACAGTTCGCCTTGGATAAAACTCCTCCACCAAGGCCCAACCTTGGTTTTACCATTTGCCACCTAGCCCTTTTCTTTTCCCTTGAGAGTCGCGCTCTCAAGGGTCATCTTTATTTAAACCCCTAGGCCAGTGCTCCTCTGAGTGTTGGTCCAACTTGTCAGCCGCCGGTGGCCACCATGGGCAACTCTAGGCTGGCCTACCGGAAGTTTGGACAATCCGGTGTGCCCTGAGAACGAGATATGTGCAGCTCCTATCGGGATTTGTCGCCACATTCGGGTGGCTTTGCTGGTCTTGTTTTACCATTGTCGAAATGTCTTGTAATCGGGATTCCGAGTCTGATCGGGTCTTCCCGCTAGAAGGAATATCCTTCGTTGACCGTGAGAGCTTGTGATGGGCTAAGTTGGGATTCCCCTACAGGGATTTGAATTTTTGAAAGCCGTGCCCGCGGTTATGGGTAGATCGGAATTTGTTAATGTCTGGTTGTAGAAAACCTGAAGTTGACCTTATTTAAAATACATCAACCGCGTGTGTAACCGTGATGGTCTCTTCTTGGCGGGGTCCGGGAAGTGAACACGGTGTTGGAGTTATGCTTGGCGTAGGTTGTTCTAGGATAACTTCTTGATCATAGATGTTCGACCGTGCTTTTGCCTTCTCTTCTCGCTCTCTTTTGCGTATGTTAGTCACCATATATGCTAGTCGCTTGCTGCAGCTCCACCTCATACCTTTTACCCTTCCTATAAGCTTAAATAGTCTTGATCGCGAGGGTGTGAGATTGCTGAGTCCCCGTGACTCACATATACTTCCAAAACCAGCTTGCAGGTGGCGATGAGTCCGTGCAGATGACGCAACCAAGCTCAGGAGGAGCTCGATGAAGATCTTGTCCTTTGTGTTGTTTCGTTCTAGTGGATCAGTAGTGGAGCCCAGTTGGGGTCGATCGGGGACCTTGTCGCATCTGGGGTTCTTCTTTTATTTTGGTTCCGTAGTCGGACCTTGATTGTATTTGGATGTTGTAATGCTTTATTCATGTATTGTGTGAAGTGGCGATTGTAAGACAACTATGTATCTCTTTCCCTTATGTATTATATGGGTTGTGTGAAGATTACCTCACTTGCGACATTGCTTTCAATGCGGTTATGCCTCTAAGTCGTGCTTCGACACGTGGGAGATATAGCCGCATCGAGGGCGTTACAAGTTGGTAATCAGAGCCTTCCCCGACCTTAGGACCCCCCAGTGCTTGATCGAATTAGCTGACGAGTTGAGTCTAGAAAAATGTTTTGAGCCATTTAGGAATTATATATCGGAGAGTTTAGGAATTCTTTTTACTCCCCAGTCCCTTCATCGCTCTGGTAAGGCATCCTGACGTAGAGTTTTGACTCTTCTCTTCTAAAATTTCACTAAATTTTTTTAGGATCACGCGGGTATCTTGGAATCGTTTCGATCGATTTGTGACGAGAACATTGTTCTTGGTGCTTCCTGTCATTTAGGGATTGTGGCAGTGTCCCGGGGAGTTGAGCTCCGAGGTGTTGTCGTCACAATTTTATCGTTGCAGTTCTGGAATACCTGAGTTTAGTTCGCCGACATCGAAAATCTCTTTTTTGCAGTTGTTGGTGAGATAACCTTGACGCCACCCAGTACTGGGGCGGGAGTTCGGGAGTATTGCCATAACTCGTATAACGGATGCTTTTCGAAGGTTGAGGTAGACGATTTCCGAAGGTTTCTTGGTTTTGTGTTGAAGGATGGATACAGCTGGATGTAGGATTCGCTAGCTTTGGGTGAGATATTATGCTTCCCCTGTATCCCCAACACCTGATTGCATAACCGGAAAATTTCTGGAGTTTATAAGTGGGAATTCAAGTAGCTCTTAGGATATCTTTCCGACAGATGTATGATATGAAATTGGGGTTCGACGTCTAGTGGTTCGCCTATTCACGGTTGGTTTTACAGTGGTCTCGTTGTGTCTTAAAGAGTCCTTGGCTATGCCGACTCGGGGATGCTTCGTATGTCATGTGCACTGCCTTGTACATGATGGTGCTGTACGATCGAGCCCGTGTAGGCCCCACCACGAAAACTTCGGACGAAATCTCTATCATATGTTTGTTTCGGCTTATTCTGCAAGCCAATCCTTGTTTTGTTTTGAGTTGTGGTATTTGAGTTGCTTCAATGTCAAGTGTTGATTCCATACCTTCCCAAAGTGGTGTTCTCATACTCCGATGTGAGTACTAATCCTTCTCGGTCATCGAGACTGTCATGTCAATCCTTTTCAACCGGTGTGCTTCTCTTCTAGTGGATCCGACCATTTCAACTTCCGCAAGATCAATTATCACTTCTTCTCAATGGTGTTTGTTTCATCCGTCTCCAAGTTGCCTTTGTTTTTCCCGCCCACCCACCCTTTTCCTGCAAGAACTCATATTTCTGAATCAAGTATCCATTTTATTCATGTGAAGTCTCTTCATTCTTTTCTTTCAATATTCTTATCCGGTGTTTCTCATGAAGATTCTAACGAAGCCTCAAGTTTATCATTCCTTGTTCTTCTATCTTCTCCGGTGGATTCAATTCAAGCTTTCAGTGTTTTGTCATATTCTTTTCCCTTATTTCAAATGCCTTCTCATGCCGGTGCACCTTATATTCAGTCATTTTCTCGCTATTCAATTGTTCCGGAGTGCTCAAGATATCCCGAAGAGTCGTGCTTACACTCTGCTTTCGTTCAAGCTCTGTCAAGGTTGTTCTCTCATTCAAGTCATTTAATTCAATCGGTGCATTATCCTTTTCAAGTAATCTTTTCAACGGTGTTTTTTTTGAGTGGGTCCTAACCCACATGTCTTTTCCCAGGATCTTACCTGACTCTTCTTATTTTCCGAGAGCGATTATCAAATCTTTTTAAGTTTGACGTGAGAATGAATTGTCATCAGTCATATGTCTTTCTCCAAGATCTTTCACATTCTTTCCTCGTTGGTTCAACCTTTCTAATTTTCATTCCGGAGTACCTCAACATTCATGGTGGTGTTTCACGTCGTCATTCTCGGATTTTGAAGACCGAAGAAGAGTTCCTCTTAAATCCTTATCCGTTCTCTTGAGGATTCGTTATTCTAGATTGTCACCATGCTCTCATAATTATTTTTCGGTTGTGAGAATTCTTTTCACCCTTCCGGAGCAATTCAAGATTCTGTTCAGTTTGATCATCCGGAGCCCATCACCTCAGGAGTACTCATTCTCAGCTTTCAGCTCTCATTCTCCAAATCATACCGGTGCTTAAATCAAGGATTCTCTAATCAGCTCGTAATCTCGTCGTTCTCATGGATCTAAATTCTCTCAAGCATCTTCGTGTATTTGCTAATCCTTCCCAGTGTTCTTCATGTTTTATTCGTTCTTTTTCAATTCTTACGGTGGTTCGTTCAAGAGTCTTCTTCCTTCGTGTATCATATCTATGCATTCATGCTTTTCAAATTCTACCAGTGGATCGTTGAAGACTTTCTCAAGTTTGTGCTATATCTCTCTAAAACCTTCCAACGGGAATAAGTTGTTTGCAATCCGTTGCTTGTCATCAACTTAAATTGATGAAGGATACGCATAACATAATTCTTATTCTTGTTTCATTCTAGTGATCTAATTTCCTGCTTTCCGGCGTGGTTAATCATATCACATTCTCGGTTTGAGATGCTTTATCTTTCTTTTCATGAGTTCCAAGCTTTCGCATTTATATCATCACGGAGATACACCTAAAGCATTACAAGGTTTCACCTTGTGTTTTCTACTTCCCTTTTCTTCTCGTTATCCTTTTGTTACTGGAATTCTTCACGGAGGTTCTACATGATGGTCCATCTATGATTTAATTCATTCTCGAAGTGTTCATCGAGATTCTTTTCTAAGGAGCTTAAGTTTCTTCATCTTGCTTTCCGGAGTGCAATTCTTTCTTCCGTATCATTGGAGGTGGTATTATGTCATTCTTGATAACTTGAGTTCATGTTTCATGATTCACATGCTGTTAAGGATGAGATATTTTAAATCCATCATCTCGTCATTGGAGTTACCTTGGGTTATATTTCACCTAAAGCCTTCCCTAAGGATTGTTGTTATATGGTGCTCATAAATGACCCAAATTCTTCATGTATCCTTTCGGTGATAAGTTTCTCGTCTCCTTGTTCATTCCAATCCAATTCTTTTTCCGTGAGTGGCAGGTTGTCACCTCATAAGTTGAGATGTATTCCATAAGACCATATCAAGCTTATTCTTTTCGTTGTTGGTTTTCCAACAACTCCGTTCTAGCTGTTGTTGTAAGCGTGCTCCCTCGAGATCGTGTTTCCCTTCGTTCACTCCATTCCAATCTTACTTTTGTTCCGGAGGCATTGTGATGTTGCTCTCTTCTACCCTTCTTCTTATTTTGTCAGGACCTTATTCTTTTCATGCTTATCCATTTAACCGCAGTGTGGTGCCATTTTGCTCAAGTTCTTCAGTTATCAAGCCATGCATATCTTGCCAATCGGAGTGCTGCCCAAATTTGTCCTTCCTCGTTACTCTTCTCAAATGGAGTGCTTTCAACTTTGTTCATCTCCGTTGTATTCTTTTTTTCTATGGTTTAACCTTTTCAAGGTTCTTTAGTCTCACTCGTTTGTCAAAGAGGCAACTTAGTTTTACCTCTTCTCTTTCTCTTCCGTTGTCCCTCCGGTGCCATTCTAGATCTCGGGACGAGATCCTCTCATAGTGGTGGAGTGTTGTAACGCCCCGAGACCGATGTGCCAGGTGTCCTCCAGTTATTCGCTGTTGTTGCATTGTCTTTGCTTGCGTGTCATGCATTTCATATCATGTCATCATATGCATTGCATCATCATGTTTTTCAAAACTTTCATCCATCCCGGTCTCCTTGTTCCGTCCGTTGTCCGTCCGGAGCCCAGACACCCTTTCACGTGCCCGCAGCATGTCCGAAATAGTATTTTATAAGTGGCCGAAAAAGTTTCTCGGAATGGGATGAGAGTTGGCGTGCGGTCTTGTTATGTTGTCAGTAGGCCGCCTGCCAAGTTTCATCGCATTCGGAGTCTGTTTGAAGCCCCAACGGATAACTATAGCGACATTATAGTCGGTCAAATCGTAGGACGTTTTCGGTCTCTGGAAATCGTGCCGGGCTGCATCTCTCCCCTCTTCTCTCAGACCAACCCGCTCTCCACAACCCACTGCCTACTACCAGGCCCAACCTAACCTCTGTCATCAGACCGCGGACCTCCCCTCGCGCGCGTCCGAAAGTTGTCCCTGAACCCGACCCGGGCAATCGTCGCCGTTGGATCCGGATCAACCCCAAACATCTACAAAACGTCTCCGTTTTGTTAATTGGACTTCCTAACCTATATTTTCTCAGCCGTCCGATTTAGATCGAAGGGCTTCCATTAGTCTGCATAAGTGCATATAGACCCACTCACTATATAAACCGGCAACCCTAAATTCTAGGGGCCTTGTCCCATCCATCCTTTCCCACCGCGCCGCCACTTCACCTGGTTCCTCGGGATCCCTCCCGGACCAACCAGCGCAAGCCACTTCTCGCCATCAATCCAACCCGCAACCAACCTCCACCTTCCCGATCCGCCCGTGCACACAGGAGCCCGAGCTCCCAACCGAGGAGACCGCGTCCCACCTTGCTGCTGTTTGCCTCCAGCAGTTGCGCCGACGAGCTCTGCTGCCGGACCACCAGATCTCCTCCCCCTCACCTCGTTCTCTCCTTCCTCTCTCTGCCTTATTTGTATTCCCTACTCTCAAACTCTCTCCCTGTTTTGTTCTGGATGGGGAACCAAAGGGGGCGCAATTGCCTGAGGTCGGCCTCGAGGTTTCGTCGCCGTCCCCGGGGGAACGCCGGATCCAGCCGTCCCTGGCATCTGCCTCCCCCGCCTCGGATCCGGCCATTCCCGTGTCAACTTCGCCGCCGCCACTCCCCTGCATCTCGCCTCCGCCTCCCTGTTTCTGTGAGCGCTCGTGGACGAGGGCCGAACCCCTGCCTCCTCGCCTCCCCGACTCGAACTGGCCCGAACCATCCATCTCCGACGCCTCCTCGCCGGATCTCACGCGTTAAGTCCGCCGGCCGCTGCTGTCTTCCTGGAGGTCCTCGTGCGCACCCCTGCCTGGATGCTTCTGCTGCTGTTCCCTTTCTTCAGAAACAGGCAGAACAGCATTGCCGCCCTCATTTCCTATCGCCCCTGCTCTGTTTCTTTCCCTTCCGCCCAGCTCCTCTCGCGCTAACATTTCTCCCTCTCTGAACCAGGTCCCGCCGCCATGGCCTCGAACACTGCCGCCCTGCGTCGCCTGAAGCCGCCGTGCCATGCCCGAGTCGAGCGCGAGCTCGAGGTCGAGCCGCTGAACACGCCCATCCTGTTGGTGCATCCTCACTGTTTTCCGCACCCCCGCCGTTAGCCTGTGGTCGCGACGGTCACCGGCCCTTGGTGATCTACGAAGAAGAAGCCCTAGTCTCTGGTTTTGTGCAAGTAGAGCGACACCCTTGTTTTGGACAACATGCAGTAGCAGCGCAATGGTAAACACCCTCCTCCCCTATCCAGGAGGTCGTGGGATCAAGTCCCAGCCGGCCGCATTTTTTGCTCTGTTTTTCATGTACTGTTTGCACGCACACATCCACTTCGGGCCAAATCTGCTACCGGGCTTGCACAGTGCGTTGAATCCGGCCTGTGCATATTTTTTTTCAGTATGTGCATTTTACCATTTCCCAGTGCATTCTTATTTACAGTAATGCCATCAGTTTAAAATGCTCATAACTAAATATCCATGCATCCAAATGAAGCATGTCATATATGCATCTTGCTCATTTTTTCATGTTCTTTAACAATATGCAACTTTTATCCCTGTTAAAACTGATTAAAATTGTTGTTTGCATTGTTTTGCACAAATGACATGTTAAAATAGTTTATTTCATAACTTAATAACCGTAGCTCGGTTTTAAATAATTTTTATATGTAAATGGGGTAGAAAAATGCCTAGTTTAACATGGTGTACTCACTTTGCATGTTTAATAACTCTAAAATATCGTTTAGGGCAGAACAGTACCAAACCTAATATATGCATATGAGGATTTTTCCGGACTTGTTGTTTGTTGTTCCGGCCTCATTTAAATTTTCCTAGATAGGTAGTTTTCATTTGCTTCACCCCTTGCCATGTTAATCAACATTTAATATTGTTGGGTACATAAACGAGATCGAACTGAATAACTTGTTGTGCTGTTTCGTCAATATGCAACTCGTTGCATATTGAGCTCCACTTAATTTGTAGGGTTGTTTGTGCACTTTGCCATGCCATGCCTCATTAAACCGGACATGCATCATACTTGTTTGTGCATCCTGCCATGCTTATGTGATGGTTGTTTACTATGTTGTGTGCTTCTTTCCGGTGTTGCTTCTTCGGGTTGGTTCCGATAACGTCGCGTTTGTGAGGAACTTTTCGACTACGTCCGTTTGACTTCTTCATGGACTCGTTCTTCTTCCTTGCGGAATTTCAGGCAAGATGACCATACCCCAAAAATCACTTCTATCTTTGCTTGCTAGTTGCTCGCTCTTTTGCTATGCCTATGCTGCGATACCTACCACTTGCTTATCATGCCTCCCATATTGTTGAACCAAGCCTCTAACCCACCTTGTCCTAGCAAAGCGTTGATTGGCTATGTTACCGCTTTGCTCAGCCCCTCTTATAGCGTTGTTAGTTGCAGGTGAAGAGTGAAGTTTGTTCCTTGTTGGAACATGGAGATGTTGTTCCTTGTTGGGATATCACAATATACCTTATTTAATTAATGCATCTATACACTTGGTAAAGGGTGGAAGGCTCGGCCGTATGCCTGGTGTTTTGTTCCACTCTTGGCGCCCTAGTTTCCGTCATATCGGTCTTATGTTCCCGGATTTTTGCGTTCCTTACGCGGTTGGGTAATAATGGGAACCCCTTGACAGTTCGCCTTGGATAAAACTCCTCTAGCAAGGCCCAACCTTGATTTTACCATTTGCCACCTAGCCCTTTTCTTTTCCCTTGGGAGTCACGCTCTCAAGGGTCATCTTTATTTAAACCCCCGGGCCAGTGCTCCTCTGAGTGTTGGTCCAACTTGTCAGCCGCCGGTGGCCACCAGGGGCAACTCTAGGCTGGCCTACCGGAAGTTTGGACAATCTGGTGTGCCCTGCGAACGAGATATGTGCAGCTCCTATCGGGATTTGTCGCCACATTCGGGTGGCTTTGCTGGTCTTGTTTTACCATTGTCGAAATGTCTTGTAATCGGGATTCCGAGTCTGATTGGGTCTTCCCGCTAGAAGGAATATCCTTCATTGACCGTGAAAGCTTGTGATGGGCTAAGTTGGGATTCCCCTACAGGGATTTGAATTTTCGAAAGCCGTGCCCGCGGTTATGGGTAGATCGGAATTTGTTAATGTCTGGTTGTAGAAAACCTGAAGTTGACCTTATTTAAAATACATCAACCGCGTGTGTAACCGTGATGGTCTCTTCTCGGCGGGGTCCGGGAAGTGAACACGGTGTTGGAGTTATGCTTGACGTAGGTTGTTCTAGGATAACTTCTTGATCATAGATGTTCGACTGTGCTTTTGCCTTCTCTTCTTGCTCTCTTTTGTGTATGTTAGCCACCATATATGCTAGTCGCTTGCTGCAGCTCCACCTCATACCTTTTACCCTTCCTATAAGCTTAAATAGTCTTGATCGCGAGGGTGTGAGATTGCTGAGTCCCCATGACTCACAGATACTTCCAAAACCAGCTTGCAGGTGGCGATGAGTCCGTGCAGATGACGCAACCAAGCTCAGGAGGAGCTCGATGAAGATCTTGTCCTTTGTGTTGTTTCGTTCTAGTGGATCAGTAGTGGAGCCCAGTTGGGGTCGATCGGGGACCTTGTCGCATCTGGGGTTCTTCTTTTATTTTGGTTCCGTAGTCGGACCTTGATTGTATTTGGATGTTGTAATGCTTTATTCATGTATTGTGTGAAGTGGCGATTGTAAGCCAACTATGTATCTCTTTCCCTTATGTATTACATGGGTTGTGTGAAGATTACCTCACTTGGGACATTGCTTTCAATGCGGTTATGCCTCTAAGTCGTGCTTCGACACGTGGGAGATATAGCCGCATCGAGGGCGTTACACGGCGGTAGTGGAAGTAGTTGTTCACGACAACGGCTTGCTTACTCCGATGAAGTACAAATGCCCATGCACCGAACCTCCACTACAGAAAAGACACATCCATGACATTTTGGGCCGAACAAAATTTTTCCCCGCCATACCGGTGACACTTCTATGACGATAATTGTGACAAAACCCGGTATCATCATAGATGTGGTGGGGTCCTACTTCTATGACAAAAAATCATGACAGAAAATGGGCTTTTCGTCCTGGGCAGGCCGGAGACGCAGCTGCATGACATTCTTTGGGCCCTCCATGACGGAAAAAAACGTGGTAGAAGCGAGGGCGAGGAAAATATCGGGGTGTTCCCGGTTACGGTGGGTGGTCGGGGCCAAGCGATGCGCGTTTCTCTCGTACACGCACGCGCGTGGGTGCGAAGCGTTGGGCTCTAACTAAACCCGAGCGATTGCACTGCAGGCTACGCGTTACTGAACCCGAGCGATCGATCGATGGCTATTAACTGAACCCGATCGAGCAATTCCTTCGATACTTCTACTAACTGAAGCCGATCGAAGCTGCCTCTGGATGAACAGTGAGCGTTGCTGTGGGGTTTAGATGAATTGTTCCCGGTGGGGTGGATGAACATGACCCCGTGGTGCCTCTGGATGAATAGGACCCCGATCGATCGAGCCAGTTGGGGCTGGATGGATAGGACCCCGTGGAGGGCAGGATGAATAGGACCACCCCATGGAGGGCAGGATGAATAGTAGACGGTGGAGGGCTGGATGAACAGTAGCCCGTGGAGGGGTGGTTGAACAGGAGCCCGTGGAGAGGGCTGGTTGAACAGTAGCCGGTGGAGTAGCGCGCGGTGGAGGCTGGATGAACAGTCGCAGGTGGAGGCTAGAGGAGGTCGACAGTGGATGAACAGTAGCCCGTGGAGGCTGGAGGGGGTCGATGGTGGAGATGAACAGTATCCCATGGAGTCCCGTTTTGTGGTACGCCACACCCCTCCCGATGAACAGGACCCCCTGTTTTGACCGTAGCGCTCCAACACAAGTTTGTTTCCTCCATTTTGCAGTACATCACACCCCTCCCGATCAACATGACCCCTGTTTCGACCGTAGGAGGTCCGTTTCCTCCGTTTTGCGGTACGCCAGACCCCTCCCGATGAACAGGATCAAGTTTCGAACGTGGCCGGTCAAACACAACACCGTTTCCACCGTTCCGCGGTAGGCCAGGCCTCATTTCCATCGGATGTTCCATCCAAGCCCTCCCGATGAATGATACGTCTCCAACGTGTCTATAATTTTTGATTGCTCCATGCTATATTACCTATTGTTTTGGACAATATTGGGCTTTATTATACACTTATATATTATTTTTGGGACTAACCTATTAACCGGAGGCCCATCCCAGAATTGCTGTTTTTTTGCCTATTTTAGGGTTTCGAAGAAAAGGAATATCAAACGGAGCCAAAACCCTAATTCCACCACCGTAACTTTCTGTATCCACGAGATCCCATCTTGGGGCCTGTTCCGGAGCTCCGCCGGAGGGGGCATCGATCACGGAGGGCTTCTACATCAACACCATAGCCTCTCCGATGAAGTGTGAGTAGTTTGCCTCAGACCTACGGGTCCATAGTTATTAGCTAGATGGCTTCTTCTCTCTTTTTGGATCTCAATACAAAGTTCTCCCCCTCTCTTGTGGAGATATATTCGATGTAATCTTCTTTTGCGATGTGTTTGTTGAGACCGACGAATTGTTGGTTTATGATCAAGTTTATCTATGAACAATATTTGAATCTTCTCTGAATACTTTTATGTATGATTGGTTATCTTTGCAAGTCTCTTCGAATTATCAGTTTGGTTTGGCCTACTAGATTGATCTTTCTTGCAATGGGAGAAGTGCTTAGCTTTGGGTTCAATCTTGCGGTGTCCTTTCCCAATGACAGTAGGGGCAGCAAGGCACATATTGTATTGTTGCCATCGAGGATAACCAGATGGTTTTTTTATCATATTGCATGAATTTATCCCTCTACATCATGTCATCTTGCTTAAGGCGTTACTCTATTCTTATGAACTTAATACTCTAGATGCATGCTGGATAGCGGTCGATGTGTGGAGTAATATTAGTAGATGCAGGCAGGAGTCGATCTACTTGTCTTGGACGTGATGCCTATATACATGATCATACCTAGATATTCTCATAACTATGCTCAATTCTGTCAATTGCTCAAGAGTAATTTTTTCACCCACCAAAAAATATCTATGCTCTTGAGAGAAGCCACTAGTGAAACCTATGCCCCCGGGTCTATCTTCCATCATATTAATCTTCCAACACTTAGTTATTTTCATTGACTTTTATTTTACTTTGCATCTTTGTCGGCGTTCTGGGAACGGGGGTCCCCAGACTTTCCTGCCTGCGGCCTGCGGCGTGGCTCAAAAGGGGCCCCAGAACGACCCATCTTCACCAACACAAACTCAAGACCCTCGCGAGGGGCCAAGCCTCGCGGGGCGGACGACGCGCAGCCTCCTCAGGCGCGGCCTCATCAGGCAGGCTCATGAGGAGGCGGAGAGATCAAGGTGGGGTACCTTGCGAGGTGCCCGTGACGCAAGCCATGACGACTCAGGGCGCCAGGCGGGAGCCAGCCCGCGCAGCGTCCTCCTTTCCTCTTTGGTGCAAAGGGGGCGAGCGCAGCCACGGGGTACCGAGGCGTCAGGCAAAGGTTGCCATTTCGGTGCAACGAGACCAAGACCAGGAGGACTATGAGACGGAGGTCACCGTGGAGCCCAAGACGGCGTCATCACCAGAGCTTTGCGTAGGCGAAGACTACTTTTGTCAGGATAGCTGATACTTGCTGTCCCCCTTCAAAGTAGCCCGCCATTGTTGGCTCCCTTCCCGCTCGATATTTGGGAAGAGGACCAGGGCCTCTATAAATAGGACCAGCCACCCACAGAGCAAGGGGGTTGGAAAGTAGGAAGGAAGAGACTCGTTAGAGAGGTTAGAGGCAGAGAGAGAGAGAGAAAGGTGGCTGAACTCCTCCGAGCAGCTCGTCGCCCCAGCCAAGAACAGACCCTCGCGAGGCTGCTCTTCCTTGTATTGTTCACCATCCTCAGCCCAAGAGGCAATCCACCACACCACACATCGGAGTAGGGTATTACACCACAACGGTGGCCCGAACCAGTATAAACCCTGTGTCTCTTGTGTTGTTCTTCCCGTAGTTTAGATCCTAGCGCGGTGGAGGGGTGCAGGTAGGTAGGAGACGAAATATCCGCGCGCACCCTAGTGTTCGAACCTCAAGGGTCTGCCGGAACCCGAAATCCAACATTTGGCGTGCCAGGTAGGGGTGCGCCGGAATTCGTCTTCCACCGCTCCGTGCCCCGTCACGTCGTCATCACCATGGGCAGCGTGGCCCGCCCGTGCAGAGCCGCTCGCCTCGGGCGACCCCGTGCCCCAGGCAGCTCGCGGTCTGCAGGGCGCTGCGGGCCGCGGGCGATGCGGACAGGCTTCGACAGTTCTCACACCGCGGCAGGCGCGGTCGGCAGCAAGGGCCTCCAATCACGCCGCGACCACGACACCGTACACCCGCCGGGAGCAGGCGAACTCGAGGGCCGCGCTCACGGTGGCCCGAGAGCTACTGCAGTGCAGACTGCTGGAGGGCGGACACGACGTGCTGCTGGAGTGATTGGCAGAGCTCTTGGGCTTCGCCGCCTCGGGGGCTCACCCCTTCTCCACCCAGCTCCCATCTCAAGCCCAGGGCGACCCGCGCGGGGGCTCCGCGCGCGCCCGCGGGCTCCAAGGCTACCCCGACGCCAGCGAAGTTGTCAACGCCGGACCGGCGGCGTCGCTGCCCCCGCCCCTGGTCCGCGAAGAAGAAGGACTCAACGCGACCTGCGGCCCCAGTGGGCGGCCGCGCTGCCACCCCACGGTAGGCGCGTCAGGCAGGACCGCATGGCATGCGGGGCATTACGGCGTGGCATTCGGAATGACGGTGCCGAAGGAATACGTGCCCCTCATGATGGACCAAGGACACCCTCACGAGAACAGACAATGCTCGATCCTCAGCCCAAGCTGGGGGGACGAGGCACTAGAAGCTGAGCCTTTCCAGGAGCCCCGGGACGGTCCCACTGGCCACGTTGGAGGCAACGAGTATCGGGTACCGCTAATTCTTCAGGGGCAGGTATACGCTAACCCTTGATCGCGGGAGGTGCAGGTTGCCGCAGCGAGGAGCTGCCCCGCTCCTACAGTCTCCTACCCCTCGGGAGGAGGACGCAGGGGGCTGCAGGAGAGGGGCAGGGATCCGACATCACCACCGCGGCGTTCGGAGCAAGGCGTTCTCAGGAGGTAGGCCCTCCGCTGGGGAGGTGCCCCAGGACCTGCCCCCGGCGGAGGACCCGTGGTCGTCGGGGGAACCACTGGCGACCGCTCTACCCCATCGGGCGGCGTCCTGGTTTTCGGTCGTTGCTGATGGCACTAGAGTGTGGCGCAAGGCGGGGCCCTCATCTGGCGATATGAAGCAAGGCCAGTACCTGTGAAGAAGGCCCAGTGCCTGTGAAGCTCGCCGCCCCGTGACACTCTCACATAATAATGAGTGGGGCTGTACACGCCCCGGAGTCTCAGGGGTGCCGGCCTCAGGCCTTGGGGCTCCCTCCCACGCCCAGTGGCAGCACTTAGCTCCGCGCTGGTGAGAAGACGTCCAAGACTAGACTAGGTGCCGGACGCGGCCTTTTGTTTGCTTTTGTTGCTCTTCCCTTTGGTTGTCGTTTTCCCCCACTGGATTCAAGTTGGATTCGAATTTGAGATTTGCGTGTGTTCGGGGAAGGGGTGCTTAGTCTCGTTCGAGCGATTACTTGCGTTTCGGTTACCACTTCGCGTCAGCTGCCCCCCTCGTGAGCCCCTCGTGAGCCGGGTCAGGCCTAGCTTGCGCGCAGCCAGACTGCCGCCGCCACGTCCTCTCAGGAGGGTGTTTTACTGCAGATCCAACGGAATCAATCAGGAAACACTCAGGGCACCACAGCCTCCTGCGGGCTGCCCCAGGGCCAGCACGGGACAAAGGTAAAATAGCCGACCAGCGCGTCGCTTAAGCCAACCACTTGGCGCGGGCACATAGGCAATGTAGCTCCTACTAATACGATAAACACAAGTTTTACATGAGGGGCTCCCCCTCCAAAATGCTCTCACAGCTATCAGGCCAAAACCTGAGTTCTATTTATGCAGGGTAAGCAGGAACGGTGCACAATCAGTCGGATGAATCTCCCAATGCGTCCTCAGGAGCACCACCGGGGCCATTGCTGGCGTTGCTGAACTCGCCATCGTTGTCCGCGTTGCCACCAGCGGCATCAGGGCCGCCCATCACGCCGCCCTCGTCGGCCGCCACGATTGCGTCGTCGTTGTCCGAGGCGAAGGCCCTGATAAGAGCCTCCACATTGTCTTCCACCCAGTGCGCCAGCTCGCCTCGGACGGCCTGGGGGACTGGGGCGATGGCGGCATCGAAATCGAAGTGGGGATCCATGCTCCGGAGATGGATGAAGACGTGAGAAAAGGCGCGCCTGAGCAGGGCGTGGCTCCTCTTCTCCACCAACCTGTCAGCCCTGATCGACCGCGCCTCCAGCTGCGTCACCACATCAGTGAAGAACTGAAGATTGCCCACATAGTTGACTGCGTGCGGTGAAGGAAATATGCCCTAGAGGCAATAATAAAGTTATTATTTATTTCCTTATATCATGATAAATGTTTATTATTCATGCTAGAATTGTATTAATCGGAAACATAATACATGTGTGAATACATAGACCAACAGAGTGTCACTAGTATGCCTCTACTAGACTAGCTTGTTAATCAAAGATGGTTATGTTTCCTAACCATGAACAAAGAGTTTTTGTTTGATTAACAAGGTCACATCATTAGTTGAATGATCTGATTGACATGACCCATTCCATTAGCTTAGCACCCGATCGTTTAGTATGTTGCTATTGCTTTCTTCATGACTTATACATGTTCCTATAACTATGAGATTATGCAACTCCCGTTTACCGGAGGAACACTTTGGGTACTACCAAACGTCACAACGTAACTGGGTGATTATAAAGGAGTACTACAGGTGTCTCCAATGGTAGATGTTGGGTTGGCGTATTTCGAGATTAGGGTTTGTCACTCCGATTGTCGGAGAGGTATCTCTGGGCCCTCTCGGTAATGCACATCACATAAGCCTTGCAAGCACTGCAACTAATATGTTAGTTGTGAGATGATGTATTACGGAACGAGTAAAGAGACTTGCCGGTAACGAGATTGAACTAGGTATTGGATACCGACGATCGAATCTCGGGCAAGTAACATACCGATGACAAAGGGAACAACGTATGTTGTTATGCGGTCTGACCGATAAAGATATTCGTAAAATATGTAAGAGCCAATATGGGCATCCAGGTCCCGCTATTGGTTATTGACCGGAGACGTGTCTCGGTCATGTCTACATTGTTCTCGAACCGTAGGGTCCGCACGCTTAACGTTACGATGACAGTTATTATGAGTTTATGCATTTTGATGTACCGAAGGTTGTTTGGAGTCCCGGATGAGATCACGGACATGACGAGGAGTCTCGAAATGGTCGAGACATAAAGATTGATATATTGGAAGCCTATGTTTGGACATCGGAAGTGTTCCGGGTGAAATCGGGATTTTACCGGAATACCGGGAGGGTTACCGGAACCCCCCGGGAGGCTAATGGGCCTATTGGGCCTTAGTGGAAAAGAGAGAAGAGGCAGCCCACAAGCTGGCCGGCGCCCCCCCCTTCCCCAAGTCCTAGTAGGACTAGGAGAAGTGGGCCGGCCCCCTCTCTCTCTCCTTTCCCCCTTGAGTCCTAGTTGGAATAGGATTGGAGGGGAGGAGTCCTACTCCCGGTGGGAGTAGGACTCCCCCTGCGCCTCCTCTCTCTTGGCCGGCCAGCCCCCCTTCCTCCAACCTTTATATACGGGGGCAGGGGACATCCCAAGACACACAAGTTGATCCTTGAGATCGTTCCTTAGCCGTGTGCGGTGCCCCCTGCCACCAAATTCCACCTCGATCATACCGTTACAGTGCTTAGGCGAAGCCCTGCGTCGGTAGTACATCAAGATCATCACCACGCCGTCGTGCTGACGGAACTCTTCCTCGACGCTTTGCTGGATCGGAGCCCGAGGAACGTCATCGAGCTGAACGTGTGCTAAGAACTCGGAGGTGCCGGAGTAACGGTGCTTGGATCGGTCGGATCAGGAAGAAGACGTACGACTACTTCCTCTACGTTGTGTGATCGCTTCCGCAGTCGGTCTGCGTTGGTACGTAGACAACACTCTCCCCTCTCGTTGCTGTGCATCACCATGATCTTGCATGTGCGTAGGAAATTTTTTGAAATTACTGCGTTCCCCAACAGTGGCATCCGAGCCTAGGTTTTATGGTTTGATGTTATATGCACGAGTAGAACACAAGTGAGTTGTGGGCGATACAAGTCATACTGCCTACCAGCATGTCATACTTTGGTTCGGCGGTATTGTTGGTTGAGACGATCCGGACCAACCTTACGCATACTCTTATGCGAGACCGGTTCCCTCAACGTGCTTTGCACACAGATGGCTTGCGGAAGACTGTCTCTCCAACTTTAGTTGAACCAAGTGTGACTACGCCCAGTCCTTGAGAAGGTTAAAACGGAGTCTATTTGACGAACTATCGTTGTGGTTTTGATGCGTAGGTGAGATGCGTTCTTACTTAAGCCCGTAGCAGCCACGTAAAACTTGCAACAACAAAGTAGAGGACGTCTAACTTGTTTTTGCAGGGTATGTTGTGATGTGATATGGTCAAGGCATGATGCTGATTTTATTGTATGAGATGATCATGTTTTGTAACCGAGTTATCGGCAACTGGCAGGAGCCATATGGTTGTCGCTTTATTGTATGCAATGCAATCGCGATGTAATGCTTTAGTTTATTGCTAAACGGTAGTGATAGTCGTGGAAGCATAAGATCGGCGAGACGACAACGTTGCTATGATGGAGATCAAGGTGGCGCGCCGGTGACGATGGTGATCATGACGGTGCTTCGGAGATGGAGATCACAAAGCACAAGATGATGATGGCCATATCATATCACTTATATTGATTGCATGTGATGTTTATCCTTTTATGCATCTTATCTTGCTTTGATTGACGGTAGCATTATAAGATGATCTCTCACTAAATTATCAAGAAGTGTTCTCCCTGAGTATGCACCGTTGCAAAAGTTCTTCGTGCTGAGACACCACGTGATGATCGGGTGTGATAGGCTCTATGTTCAAATACAACGGGTGCAAAACAGTTGCACACGCGGAATAGTCAGGTTATACTTGACGAGCCAAGCATATACAGATATGGCCTCGGAACACGGAGACCGAAAGGTCGAGCGTGAATCATATAGTAGATATGATCAACATATTGATGTTCACCATTGAAAACTACTCCATCTCACGTGATGATCGGTTATGGTTTAGTTGATTTGGATCACGTGATCACTTAGAGGATTAGAGGGATGTCTATCTAAGTGGGAGTTCTTAAGTAAATTAACTGAACTTAAAAATTATCATGAACTTAGTACCTGATAGTATCTTGCTTGTTTATGTTGATTGTAGATAGATGGCTCGTGCTGTTGTTCCGTTGAATTTTAATGCGTTCCTTGAGAAAGCAAAGTTGAAAGATGATGGTAGCAATTACACGGACTGGGTCCGTAACCTGAGGATTATCCTCATTGCTGCACAGAAGAATTACGTCCTGGAAGCACCGCTGACTGCCAGGCCTGCCGCAAGAGCAACACCAGAAGTTATGAACGTCTGGCAGAGCAAAGCTGATGACTACTCAATAGTTCAGTGTGCCATGCTTTACGGCTTAGAACCGGGACTTCAACGACGTTTTGAACGTCATGGAGCATATGAGATGTTCCAGGAGTTGAAGTTAATATTTCAAGCAAATGCCCGGATTGAGAGATATGAAGTCTCCAATAAGTTCTATAGCTGCAAGATGGAGGAGAACAGTTCTGTCAGTGAGCATATACTCAAAATGTCTGGGTATAATAATCACTTGATTCAATTGGGAGTTACACTTCCGGATGATTGCGTCATTGACAGAATTCTCCAATCACTGCCACCAAGCTACAAGAGCTTTTTGATGAACTATAATATGCAAGGGATGAACAAGACTATTCCCGAGCTCTTCGCTATGCTGAAAGCTGCGGAGGTAGAAATCAAGAAGGAGCATCAAGTGTTGATGGTTAACAAAACCACTAGTTTCAAGAAAAAGGGCAAAGGGAAGAAGAAGGGGAACTTCAAAAAGAACGGCAAGCAAGTTGCTGCTCAAGAGAAGAAACCCAAGTCTGGACCTAAGCCTGAAACTGAGTGCTTCTACTGCAAGCAGACTGGTCACTGGAAGCGGAACTGCCCCAAGTATTTGGCGGATAAGAAGGATGGCAAGGTGAACAAAGGTATATGTGATATACATGTTATTGATGTGTACCTTACTAATACTCGCAGTAGCACCTGGGTATTTGATACTGGTTCTATTGCTAATATTTGCAACTCGAAACAGGGACTACAGAATAAGCGGACACTAGCAAAGGACGAGGTGATGATGCGCGTGGGAAACGGTTCCAAAGTCGATGTGATCGCGGTTGGCACGCTACCTCTACATCTACCTTCGGGATTAATATTAGACCTAAATAATTGTTATTTGGTGCCAGCGTTGAGCATGAACATTATATCTGGATCTTGTTTGATGCGAGACGGTTATTCATTTAAATCAGAGAATAATGGTTGTTCTATTTATATGAGTAATATCTTTTATGGTCATGCACCCTTGAAAAGTGGTCTATTCTTATTGAATCTCGATAGTAGTAATACACATATTCATAATGTTGAAGCCAAAAGATGCAGAGTTGATAATGATAGTGCAACTTATTTGTGGCACTGCCGTTTAGGTCATATCGGTGTAAAGCGCATGAAGAAACTCCATACTGATGGGCTTTTGGAACCACTTGATTATGAATCACTTGGTACTTGCGAACCGTGCCTCATGGGCAAGATGACTAAAACACCGTTCTCCGGCACTATGGAGAGAGCAACAGATTTATTGGAAATCATACATACCGATGTATGTGGTCCGATGAATATTGAGGCTCGTGGCGGATATCGTTATTTTCTCACCTTCACAGATGATTTAAGCAGATATGGGTATATCTACTTAATGAAACATAAGTCTGAAACATTTGAAAAGTTCAAGGAATTTCAGAGTGAAGTTGAAAATCATCGTAACAAGAAAATAAAGTTTCTACGATCTGATCGTGGAGGAGAATATTTGAGTTACGAGTTTGGTGTACATTTGAAAAATTGTGGAATAGTTTCGCAACTCACGCCACCCGGAACACCACAACGTAATGGTGTGTCCGAACGTCGTAATCGTACTTTACTAGATATGGTGCGATCTATGATGTCTCTTACTGATTTACCGCTATCATTTTGGGGTTATGCTTTAGAGACGGCCGCATTCACGTTAAATAGGGCACCATCTAAATCCGTTGAGACGACGCCTTATGAACTATGGTTTGGCAAGAAACCAAAGTTGTCGTTTCTTAAAGTTTGGGGCTGCGATGCTTATGTGAAAAAGCTTCAACCTGATAAGCTCGAACCCAAATCGGAGAAGTGTGTCTTCATAGGATATCCAAAGGAAACTATTGGATACACCTTCTATCACAGATCCGAAGGCAAGACTTTTGTTGCTAAATTCGGAAACTTTCTTGAGAAGGAGTTTCTCTCGAAAGAAGTGAGTGGGAGGAAAGTAGAACTTGACGAGGTAACTGTACCCACTCCGTTATTGGGAAATAGTACATCACAGAAAACTGTTTCTGTGAGCCCTACACCAATAAGAGAGGTAGTTAATGATGATGATCATGAAACTTTAGATCAAGATACTACTATACCTCGTAGATCAACCAGAGTAAGATCCGCACCAGAGTGGTACGGTAATCCTGTTCTGGAAGTCATGCTACTAGATCATGATGAACCTACGAACTATGAAGAAGCGATGGTGAGCCCAGATTCCGCAAAGTGGCTTGAAGCCATGAAATCTGAGATGGGATCCATGTATGAGAACAAAGTATGGACTTTGGTTGACTTGCCTGATGATCGGCAAGCAATTGAGAATAAATGGATCTTTAAGAAAAAGACTGACGCTGATGGTAATGTTACTGTCTACAAAGCTCGACTTGTCGCAAAAGGTTTTAGACAAGTTCAAGGAGTTGACTACGATGAGACTTTCTCACCCGTAGCGATGCTTAAGTCTGTCAGAATCATGTTAGCAATTGCCGCATTTTATGATTATGAAATTTGGCAAATGGATGTAAAAACCGCATTCCTGAATGGATTTCTGGAAGAAGAGTTGTATATGATGCAACCCGAAGGTTTTGTCGATCCAAAAGGAGCTAACAAAGTGTGCAAACTCCAGCGATCCATTTATGGACTGGTGCAAGCATCTCGGAGTTGGAATAAACGCTTTGATAGTGTGATCAAAGCATTTGGGTTTATACAGACTTTTGGAGAAGCCTGTATTTACAAGAAAGTGAGTGGGAGCTCTGTAGCATTTCTGATATTATATGTGGATGACATATTACTCATTGGAAATGACATAGAATTTCTGGATAGCATAAAGGGATACTTGAATAAAAGTTTTTCGATGAAAGACCTCGGGGAAGCTGCTTACATATTAGGCATAAAGATCTATAGAGATAGATCAAAACGCTTAATTGGACTTTCACAAAGCACATACCTTGACAAGATTTTGAAGATGTTCAAAATGGATCAAGCAAAGAAAGGGTTCTTGCCTGTGTTACAAGGTGTGAAGTTGAGTCAGACTCAATGCCCGACCAATGCAGAAGATAGAGAGAATATGAAAGATGTTCCCTATGCTTCAGCCATAGGCTCTATCATGTATGCAATGCTGTGTACCAGACCTGATGTGTGCCTTGCTATAAGTTTAGCAGGGAGGTACCAAAGTAATCGAGGAGTGGATCACTGGACAGCGGTCAAGAACATCCTGAAATACCTGAAAAGGACTAAGGATATGTTTCTCGTATATGGAGGTGACAAAGAGCTCACCGTAAGAGGTTACGTTGATGCAAGCTTTGACACTGATCCGGACGATTCTAAATCGCAAACCGGATACGTGTTTACTTTAAACGGTGGAGCTGTCAGTTGGTGCAGTTCTAAACAAAGCGTCGTAGCAGGATCTACATGTGAAGCGGAGTACATAGCTGCTTCGGAAGCAGCGAACGAAGGAGTCTGGATGAAGGAGTTCATATCCGATCTAGGTGTCATACCTAGTGCATCGGGTCCAATGAAAATCTTCTGTGACAATACTGGTGCAATTGCCTTGGCAAAGGAATCCAGATTTCACAAAAGAACCAAACACATCAAGAGACGCTTCAACTCCATCCGGGATTTAGTCCAGGTGGGAGACATAGAGATTTGCAAGATACATACGGATTTGAATGTTGCAGACCCGTTGACTAAGCCTCTTCCACGAGCAAAACATGATCAGCACCAAGGCTCCATGGGTGTTAGAATCATTACTGTGTAATCTAGATTATTGACTCTAGTGCAAGTGGGAGACTGAAGGAAATATGCCCTAGAGGCAATAATAAAGTTATTATTTATTTCCTTATATCATGATAAATGTTTATTATTCATGCTAGAATTGTATTAACCGGAAACATAATACATGTGTGAATACATAGACCAACAGAGTGTCACTAGTATGCCACTACTAGACTAGCTTGTTAATCAAAGATGGTTATGTTTCCTAACCATGAACAAAGAGCTGTTGTTTGATTTACAAGGTCACATCATTAGTTGAATGATCTGATTGACATGACCCATTCCATTAGCTTAGCACCCGATCGTTTAGTATGTTGCTATTGCTTTCTTCATGACTTATACATGTTCCTATAACTATGAGATTATGCAACTCCCGTTTACCGGAGGAACACTTTGGGTACTACCAAACGTCACAACGTAACTGGGTGATTATAAAGGAGTACTACAGGTGTCTCCAATGGTAGATGTTGGGTTGGCGTATTTCGAGATTAGGGTTTGTCACTCCGATTGTCGGAGAGGTATCTCTGGGCCCTCTCGGTAATGCACATCACATAAGCCTTGCAAGCACTGCAACTAATATGTTAGTTGTGAGATGATGTATTACGGAACGAGTAAAGAGACTTGCCGGTAACGAGATTGAACTAGGTATTGGATACCGATGATCGAATCTCGGGCAAGTAACATATCGATGACAAAGGGAACA
Source organism: Triticum monococcum (assembly GCA_034509565.1). NCBI lineage: Eukaryota > Viridiplantae > Streptophyta > Magnoliopsida > Poales > Poaceae > Triticum > Triticum monococcum. The sequence goes on from CM067843.1 coordinate 75,938,187, forward strand.
ACGTATGTTGTTATGCGGTCTGACCGATAAAGATCTTCGTAGAATATGTAAGAGCCAATATGGGCATCCAGGTCCCGCTATTGGTTATTGACCGGAGACGTGTCTCGGTCATGTCTACATTGTTCTCGAACCGTAGGGTCCGCATGCTTAACGTTACGATGACAGTTATTATGAGTTTATGCATTTTGATGTACCGAAGGTTGTTCGGAGTCCCGGATGAGATCACGGACATGACGAGGAGTCTCGAAATGGTCGAGACATAAAGATTGATATATTGGAAGCCTATGTTTGGACATCGGAAGTGTTCCGGGTGAAATCGGGATTTTACCGGAATACCGGGAGGGTTACCGGAACCCCCCGGGAGGCTAATGGGCCTATTGGGCCTTAGTGGAAAAGAGAGAAGAGGCAGCCCACAAGCTGGCCGGCGCCCCCCCCTTCCCCAAGTCCTAGTAGGACTAGGAGAAGTGGGCCGGCCCCCTCTCTCTCTCCTTTCCCCCTTGAGTCCTAGTTGGAATAGGATTGGAGGGGAGGAGTCCTACTCCCGGTGGGAGTAGGACTCCCCCTGCGCCTCCTCTCTCTTGGCCGGCCAGCCCCCCTTCCTCCAACCTTTATATACGGGGCAGGGGACATCCCAAGACACACAAGTTGATCCTTGAGATCATTCCTTAGCCGTGTGCGGTGCCCCCTGCCACCAAATTCCACCTCGATCATACCGTTACAGTGCTTAGGCGAAGCCCTGCGTCGGTAGTACATCAAGATCATCACCACGCCGTCGTGCTGACGGAACTCTTCCTCGACGCTTTGCTGGATCGGAGCCCGAGGAACGTCATCGAGCTGAACGTGTGCTAAGAACTCGGAGGTGCCGGAGTAACGGTGCTTGGATCGGTCGGATCAGGAAGAAGACGTACGACTACTTCCTCTACGTTGTGTGATCGCTTCCGCAGTCGGTCTGCGTTGGTACGTAGACAACACTCTCCCCTCTCGTTGCTGTGCATCACCATGATCTTGCATGTGCGTAGGAATTTTTTTGAAATTACTGCGTTCCCCAACATGCGGCTCACCGACGGCCTCCTCGCAGATGTTGCCCAAGGCTGCTTTGGCTCTCTCCTGGAGCGTGGAGAGCATAGGGCCGTGCTCATGCTCCAGGAGCCGCCGTTGACGTACCTTGTCCGCATTCTGGCGCGCGACGGCCTCAGCCTCCTCCACCCGCTGGCGAAGAAGGAGCACCTCGGCCTGGGAGGTGGTTAGCTCACCTTGCGCCACCTCAAGGGCGACCCGCGAAGCATCGGCCCGCCGCGTCACCTCCTCCAGCTTGTCCCTCAGGGCAGCAGTCCCGCCTTCGGCTTCGGCCCGGATCAACCCTAGCTTCTCCTCGAACTCGTGCTCGAGGTTCAAATGCGCCATCGCCACCCGACGTCCGACCTCCTCCAGGACACGGGCTTCCCGTGCAACGACATCGTCCTCCGCCTGCATCACCAAGCGCTCCCTCGTCTCCATACGCTCGTACTCGCGGGTATGTTCGGCGGCTTCCAACGTCAGCGCCTCCTCATGCTTCTGGAGCTCCGCCGAGTCACCTGAGGCCACCTTCATCGACGCGAGGGCTGCCTCGCGCAGCTCCACCTGCTCCTCCAGCGAGTGGCACCAGGCCAGGAGCTCCCGAGCCCGCTCCTCCGCAGCCGTTCGCCGCCGGTCAGCTTCCCGAGCTTCCTCGGCAGCCCGAGACCGGGCCTCCCGAGAGGCCACCAACGACGCCTTGGCCTCTGCTTCATCAAGGTCGCGCTGCCGACGCGCAAGGGCGATGGCGCCCTCCAGCTCGCGCCTCTCTGCAGCCAGGCGCATGCCCTCGGCCTCAAGGCGCGCGTCTTCATCAGCAAGCTCCTCACCAAGCAGGCTCACTGCGTCAGTCACCCTTTGAAGGAATCCTTGGCGGAGAGCGCGACACTCCCGAGCGCGCTCAAGCACATCTTCCACACCATCATCTGCCCCAAGCAAGCGCCGGGGGCTGCAAGTCAGCGCTCCCCCTCCGGGCTGGGGGCTGGCACCCTTGCGACGGCCGGGCACGCCGCGTCAGAAGGCCGGCCTGGGGCCAGCCCGACCTCAGGAGAAGAGCGCAGCAAGCGCCTCAGCCAATCGCAGTCCACGACCAGGCGAGAAGCCCATGGCAGGTTGGCTATGCCACGAGAAGGCTCGTGAAGGAGGATCGCGAGGTGTGCGGGGCCACGATACGCCTCGGGATGGTTCGCCTCTACGATCGCCCTCACCACAAGGGCTCCGCTGCTTGGAGCGCTCGAGGATGGTGGAGGGGGCGAAGCCAAAGGGGACGGCTTCTCAGCCGTCTCAGCAAGCTCGGCTGGAAGGGGCCTGCGGAGCAAGGGTCAATAAGAGCAACAGAAGGATCAGGAGCAGGGAAAGGAGAAGGCTTACTCATCAGTGGCGAAGTACTTTCTGCGCTTCAGCAGGCAACAAGGGTAACCGTCGCCCAGGGCCTGTCTTCTCTTCTAGAGGGCCCCAAAATCCACGCGGAAGCGGCCTAAGAGTCGGGCGCAGGGATCGACCTGCGATGAAGATGGAGCGTCAAGACGATCAGTGTCAGGGGCGCCTGCCTGATGTGCGCCGCCAATCGCCTCCCCAAGAGAATCAGCTGGAGCCTCAGGGGCCCCAGTCGCAGGCGCAGCGGGCAGCTGTTTGTCACCCTCAGCCTCAGCGGCACGGGCCCCGATAACTGCTTCCTAATGAGCCTCGCCCGGTGCTATCACCACGTCGGGAGCCCCTCTCGGCCTCTGGCGCCTCGTGCCTCCCTGCTCCGCCACTTGAGGAAGAGTCGCCTCGGCCGATTGGAAGGGCAGTCACCACCACTGTATTCTCGCGAGGTCCCTGGAGGCCGGAAGGGCGCAGCCCCCACTCATCAAAGACGGGATCTTCTTCACGAAGTCCACCCTGCTCTGGCAGAGGTACAGCAAGGCCCCTCCCTGCCGGACGTTGCCGGGGTTGGGGTCCCCAGCCAAGGTCAAGAGCGCCGTCTTCAGCACCTCCGGAGCCAGGTCCTCTTCCTGGAGCCTCATACTATCCTCGCGCCCACGGAAGGCCCACATCCGGCGAGAGTGGCGTTGAAGGGGAGCAACACGGCATAGTAGAAACTCCTTCACCACCTTGCGCGCTGTCACGCCAAGCGACCTCAAGAGCGCGAAGCGGCACCAGACGAAGACGAGCCGGGGGCTCTCGGGCGTCTCCTGGCCCCAGCCCGAATTGGGGACAGCAGGCGAGGTCGGCTCTGATAGCAGGGGGCTGGGCACCCCTGCATCCACATAATGCCACCGCTCGCGGAACCCAACCGCGGGCAGGGGGAGCTTGAAGTCAATCCCAGAGGCCGCAGTCTCAGACGCGGCAATGAAGCTCACGCATGCCCAGCATTGGGTAGGGTCGACAAGATGCAGCGAGAAGAAGTGGCGCAGCAAGGCAACTGAAGGAGGGATGCCCACCATGGCTTCGCAAACAAAGGCAAAGACCGAAAGGAGGGTGATGGACTCGGGACTTAGATGCATCATGTGGATCTGATAGTGGGAGAGCACGGCATTGAAGAAATCAGAAAAGGGGGGAACCACACCCGCCCACAGGGCGTCGGCAAAATATGGGACCTCGGTAACTATCCTGTCGATGGAGAAGTGGGACGCAGGCCAGGCCGTCGTTCTCCCGCATTCATTGAAGATGGTGGCCAGAGCCAAGCTGACCTTGCCCAAGCCCTCGCCGGGGGCTGCCAACAGCGGCGGGCGAGGCGGAGACACGGGTTTCTTCCCTCTTCCCTTCTTTGTCGAGGCCATGGCGATAGGAAAAGGGGCGGGGGGGGGGGGAGGATTTGAGATTGAATTGAAAACAGAGACCAGGGTTCGAGCGGAGGAAGGACAGGGAGCGCTCGAGCGATAAAAAGGGAACGGCTGTGTATGACTACGGGTCCGCCTAGCAAGGCCCAAAATAAGGAGGGCGTGGGGGAACAGTGCCGCCCACGTCCAATCAACTGCCGTGCGGCGCCTAAGGCCGCAGGCTGTTAGGGCCCGCGGTGCTTCGCTCTTGCCCTTCCGCCTCCCTGCACGGCCAAGTCCGGGCATGCCTTGGGCCTGGGGGCTACTGTCGGCGTTCTGGGAACAGGGGTCCCTAGACTTGCCTGCCTGCGGCCTGCGGCGTGGCTCAAAAGGGGGCCCAGCACGGCCCATCTTCACCAACACAAACTCAATACCCTCGCGAGGGGCCAAGCCTCGCGGGGCGGCCAATGCGGAGCCTCCTCAGGCGCGGCCTCATCAGGCAGGCTCACGACTAGGCGGAGAGATCAAGGCAGGGTACCTCGCGAGGTGCTCGTGACCCTAGCCATGACCACTCAGGGCGCCAGGCGGGCGCCAGCCCGCGCAGCGTCCTCCTTTCCTCTTTGGTGCAAAGGGGGCGAGCGCAGCCGCGGGGTACCGAGGCGTCAGGCAAAGGTTGCCATTTCGGTGCAACGAGACCAAGACCAGGAGGACTGCGAGACGGAGGTCACCGTGGAGCCCAAGACGGCGTCATCACCAGAGCTTTGCGTAGGCGAAGACTACTTTTGTCAGGATAGCTGATACTTGCTGTTCCCCTTCAAATTAGCCCGCCATTGTTGGCTCCCTTCCCGCTGGATATTTGGGAAGAGGACCAGGGCCTCTATAAATAGGACCAGCCACCCACAGAGCAAGGGGGTTGGAAAGTAGGAAGGAAGAGGCTCGTTAGAGAGGTTAGAAGCAGAGAGAGAGAGAGAGAGAGAGAGAGAGAGAGAGAGAGAAAGGTGGCTGAACTCCTCCCAGCAGCTCGTCGCCCCAGCCAAGAACAGACCCTCGCGAGGTTGTTCTTCCTTGTATTGTTCACCATCCTCAGCCCAAGAGGAAATCCACCACACCACACACTGGAGTAGGGTATTACACCACAACGATGGCCCGAACCAGTATGAACCCCGTGTCTCTTGTGTTGTTCTTCCCGTAGTTTAGATCCTAGCGCGGCGGAGGGGTGCAGGTAGGTAGGAGACGAAATCTCCGCGCGCACTCCAGTGTTCGAACCTCAAGGGTCTGCCGGAACCCGAAATCCGACAATCTTTATCATAAAAATACCAAAAATATTATCTTATCATATGTATCAGATCTCACTCTCATAAGTGACCATGTAGGGATTGACAACCACTTATCGCGTTGGTTGCGAGGATTTATTTGTTTTGTGCAGGTGCGAGGGACTCGCGCGTAGCCTCCTACTGGATTGATACCTTGGTTCTCCAAAACTGAAGGAAATACTTACGCTACTTTGCTGCATCACCCTTTCCTCTCCAAGGGAAAACCAACGCGTTCTCAAGAGGTAGCAAGAAGGATTTCTGGAGCCGTTGCCGGGGAGGTCTACGCAAAAGTCAACATACCAAGTACCCATCACAAACCCTTATCTCCCGCATTACATTATTTGCCATTTGCCTCTCGTTTTCCTCTCCCCCACTTCACCCTTGCCGTTTTATTCGCCCTCTCTCTCTATCCTCCCTCTCTTTCTCTATTTGCCTCCTTTTGCCCGTTTCTTGTTTGCTTGTGTGTTGGATTGCTTGCTTGTCACGATGGCTCAAGATAACACTAAATTGTGTGACTTTACCAATACCAACAACAATGATTTTATTAGCACTCCGATTGCTCCTCTTACCGATGCTGAATCTTGTGAAATTAATGCTGCCTTGCCGAATCTTGTCATGAAAGATCCGTCTTCCGGCCTTCCTAGTGAAGATGCCACTACTCATCTAAATAGCTTCGTTGATTTGTGTGATATGCAAAAGAAGAAAGATGTGGATAATGATATTGTTAAATTGAGGCTATTTCTGTTGGAAATATGCCCTAGAGACAATAATACATTGATTATTATTATATTTCCTTGTTCATGATAATCGTTTATTATCCATGCTAGAATTGTATTGATAGGAAACTCAGATACATGTGTGGATACATAGACAACACCATGTCCCTAGTAAGCCTCTAGTTGACTAGCTCGTTGATCAATAGATGGTTACGGTTTCCTGACCATGGACATTGGATGTCATTGATAACGGGATCACATCATTAGGAGAATGATGTGATGGACAAGACCCAATCCTAAGCCTAGCACAAGATCGTGTAGTTCGTTTGCTAAAGCTTTTCTAATGTCAAGTATCATTTCCTTAGACCATGAGATTGTGCAACTCCCGGATACCGTAGGAGTGCTTTGGGTGTGCCAAACGTCACAACGTAACTGGGTGGCTATAAAGGTACATTACAGGTATCTCCGAAAGTTTCTGTTGGGTTGGCACGAATCAAGACTGGGATTTGTCACTCCGTGTAAACGGAGAGGTATCTCTGGGCCCACTCGATAGGACATCATCATAATGTGCACAATGTGACCAAGGAGTTTATCATAGGATGACGTGTTACGGAACGAGTAAAGAGACTTGCCGGTAACGAGATTGAACAAGGTATCCGGATACCGACGATCGAATCTCGGGCAAGTATCGTACCGATGGACAAAGGGAATTGCATACGGGATTGATTAAGTCCTTGACATCGTGGTTCATACGATGAGATCATCGTGGAACATGTGGGAGCCAACATGGGTATCCAGATTCCGTTGTTGTTTATTGACCGGAGAGTCATCTCGGTCATGTCTTCATGTCTCCCGAACCCGTAGGGTCTACACACTTAAGGTTCGATGACGCTAGGGTTATAAAGGAAGTTTGTATGTGGTTACTGAATGTTGTTCGGAGTCCCGGATGAGATCCCGGACATCACGAGGGTTTCCGGAATGGTCCGGAGGTAAAGATTTATATATGGGAAGTCCTGTTTTGGTCACCGGAAAAGTTTCGGGTCTTACCGGTATTGTACCGGGACCACCGGAGGGGTTCCGGGGGTCCACCGGGAGGGTCCACCTGCCCCGGAGGGCCCTATGGGCTGTATGTGGAGAGGGACCAGCCCCTTAGTGGGCTGGCCGCCTCCCCCCTTAGGGCCCATGCGCCTAGGGTTTGGGGGAACCCTAAAGGGGGGGGGCTTGCCTTGGGGGGCAAGGCAACCCCCCTTGGCCGCCGCCCCCTCCTCAGATTGGATCTGAGGGGGCCGGCCCCCTCTCCCTTGCCCCTATATATATGTGGGGGGTGGGTGGGCAGCCGCACCCAAGTCTTGGCGCAGCCCTCTCCCTCTCCCAAGTTCTCCTCTTCTCCCGCGGTGCTTGGCGAAGCCCTGCAGGATTGCCACGCTCCTCCTTCACCACCATGCCGTCGTGCTGCTGCTGGATGGAGTCTTCCCCAACCTCTCCTCCACCCCTTGCTGGATCAAGGCGTAGGAGACGTCACCGGGCTGTACGTGTGTTGAACGCGGAGGTGCCGTCCGTTCGGCACTAGGATCATCGGTGATTTGGATCACGGCGAGTACGACTCCATCAACCCCGTTCACTTGAATGCTTCCTCTTAGCGATCTACAAGGGTATGTAGATGCACTCTCCTTCCCCTCGTTGCTGGTTTCTCCATAGATAGATCTTGGTGACATGTAGGAAAATTTTGAATTTCTGCTACGTTCCCCAACAATTTCCTTTTTCTCTTAGAGATCGTGCTAAAGCTTGGTTTTCGTGTTTGCCTAAAAATAGTATTGATTCGTGGAATAAGTGCAAAGATGCTTTTATCTCCAAGTATTTTCCTGTCGCTAAGATCATCTCTCTTAGAAACGATATTATGAATTTAAGCAACTTGATCATGAACATGCTGCACAAGCTTGGGAGAGGATGAAATTAATGATACATAATTTCCCTACTCATGGTTTGAATTTGTGGATGATTATACAAAAGTTTTATGCCGGATTGAATTTTGCTTCTAGAAATCTTTTAGATTCGGCCATGGGAGGCACATTTATGGAAATCACTTTAGGAGAAGCTACTAAACTCTTAGATAATATTATGGTTAATTATTCTCAATGGCACACTGAAAGATCTACTAATAAGAAAGTGCATGCGATATAAGAAATTAATGTTTTGAGTGGAAAGATGGATGAACTTATGAAACTATTTTCTAATAAAAGTGTTTCTTCTGATCCTAATGATATGCCTTTGTCTACTTTGATTGAGAATAATAATGAATCTATGGATGTAAATTTTGTTGGTAGGAACAATTTTGGTAACAACGCGTATAGAGGAAACTTTAATCTTAGGACTTATCCTAGCAATTCCTCTAATAATTATGGTAATTCCTACAACAATTATTATGGAAATTATAATAAGATTCCCTCTGATTTTGAATCTAATATTAAAGAATTTATTACTTCGCAAAAGAATTTCAATGCTTTGACTGAAGAGAAATTGCTTAAGATTGATGAGTTGGCTAGGAACATTGATAGAGTTTCTCTTGATGTTGATTCTTTGAAACTTAGATCTATTCCACCTAAGCATGATATCAATGAGTCTCTCAAAGCCATGAGAATTTCCATTGATGAGTGCAAAGAAAGAACCGCTAGGATGCGTGCTAAGAAAGATTCCTTTATAAGAGCGTGTTCTTCTAGTTTCCATGAAAATAAAGATGAAGATCTAAAAGTTATTGATGTGTCCCCTATTAAATATTTTTTTTGCAATATGAATCTTGATAATGATGGGACTGAATATGATCCACCTTTACCTGGAGGGTGTTCCAAAAATTCGGACTTCTTAGATCATGATGATAAATTTGATAAAAGTAGGATTGAAGAGATCAAAACTCTAGATGTTACTGAACCCACTATTTTGGATTTCAAGGAATTTAGTTACAATAGCTGCTCTTTGATAGATTGTATTTCCTTGTTGCAATCCGCGCTAAATTCTCCTCATGCTTATAGCCAAAATAAAGCTTTTACTAAACATATTGTTGATGCTTTGATGCAATCTTATGAAGAAAAACTTGAGTTGGAAGTTTCTATCCCTAGAAAACTTTATGATGAGTGGGAGCCAACTATTAAAATTAAAATTAATGATCATTAATGCTATGCTTTGTGTGATTTGGGTGCTAGTGTTTCCACGATTCCAAAGACTTTGTGTTATTTGGTAGGTTTCCGTGATTTTCATGATTGCTCTCTAAACTTGCAACTTTCGGATTCCACTATTAAGAAACCTATGGGAAGAATTAATGATGTTCTTATATTTGCAAATAGGAATTATGTGCCCGTAGATTTTATCGTTCTTGACATAGATTGCAATCCTTCATGTCCAATTATTCTTGGTAGACCTTTCCTTAGAACGATTGGTGCAATTATTGATATGAAGGAAGGAAATATTAGATTCCAATTTACGTTAAGGAAAGGCATGGAATGCTTTCCTAGAAACAAAATTAAATTACCTTATGAATCTATTATGAGAGCCACTTATGGATTGCCTACCAAATATGGCAATACCTAGATCTATCCTTGCTTTTTATGCCTAGGTAGGGGCGTTAAACGATAGCACTTGTTGGGAGGCAACCCAATTTTATTTTTATTCCTTGCTTTTTGCTCCTGTTTAGTAATAAATAATTTATCTAGCCTCTGTTTTGGTTGTGTTTTTTGTGTTTAATTAGTGTTTGTGCCAAGTAGAACCGTTGGGAAGACTTGGAGATTCTGTTTTTCGTGTGTTGTTTGCTTATTTTGATGAATCTATGGCTAGTAAAATAGTTTATAAACCATAGAAAAGTTGGAATACAGTAGGTTTAACACCAATATAAATAAAGAATGAGTTCATTAAAGTACCTTGAAGTGGTCTTTTGTTTTCTTTCGCTAACGGAGCTCACGAGATTTTCTACTTTAAGTTTTGTGTTGTGAAGTTTTCAAGTTTTGGGTAAAGATTTGATGGATTATGGAACAAGGAGTTGCAAGAGCCTAAGCTTGGGTATGCCCATGGCACCCCCAAGATAATCTAAGGACACCTAAAAGCTAAAGCTTGGGGATGCCCCGGAAGGCTTCCCCTCTTTCGTCTACTTCTATCGGTAACTTTACTTGGAGCTATATTTTTATTCACCACATGATATGTGTTTTGCTTGGAGCATCTTGCATGATTTGAGTCTTTGCTTTTTAGTTTACCACAATCATCTTTGCTGTACACACCTTTTGAGATAAACACACATGATTCGGAAATTATTAGAATACTCTATGTGCTTCACTTATATCTTTTGAGTTATATAGTTTTGCTCTAGTACTTCACTTATATCTTTTAGATCACGGTGGTGGATTTGATTTATAGAAACTATTGATCTCTCATGCTTCACTTAGATTATTTTGAGAGTCTTAAATAGCATGGTAATTTGCTTAAATAATCCTAATATGCTAGGTATACAAGATTAATAATAAAATTCTCTTATGGGTGTGTTGAATACTAAGAGAAGTTCGATGCTTGATGATTGTTTTGGGATATGGAGGTAGTGATATTAAAGTTTTGCTAGTTGAGTATTTGTGAAATTGAGAAATACTTGTGTTGAAGTTTGCAAGTCCCGTAGCATGCACGTATGGTAAACGTTATGCAACAAATTTGAAACATGAGGTGTTCTTTGATTGTCCTCCTTATGAGTGGCGGTCGGGGACGAGCGATGGTCTTTTCCTAGCAATCTATCCTCCTAGGAGCATGCACGTAGTGCTTGGTTTTTGATGACTTGTAGATTTTTGCAATAAGTATGTGAGTTCTTTATGACTAATGTTGAGTCCATGGATTATACGCACTCTCACCCTTCCATCATTGCTAGCCTCTTCGGTACCGTGGATTGCTCTTCCTCACATTGAGAGTTGGTGCAAACTTCGCCGGTGCATCCAAACCCCGCGATATGATACACTCTTTCACACATAAACCTCCTTATATCTTCCTCAAAACAGCCACCATACCTACCTATTGTGGCATTTCCATAGCCATTCTGAGATATATTGCCATGCAACTTTCCACCATTTCATTTATCATGACACATTCACCATTGTCATATTGCTTTGCATGATCATGTAGTTGACATCGTATTTGTGGCAAAGCCACTGTTCATAATTTTTCATACATGTCACACTTGATTCATTGCATATCCCGGTACACCACTGGAGGCATTCATATAGAGTCATACCTTGTTCTAGTATCGATTTGTAATCATTGAGTTGTAAATAAATAGAAGTGTGATGATCATCATTTAATAGAGCGTTGTCCCAATAAAAAAAGAAAGAAAAAAGAGAAAGGCCAAATAAAAAAATGAAGGCCCCAAAAAAAGAAGAAATAAAAAGGGACAATGCTACTATCCTTTTTTCCACACTTGTGCTTCAAAGTAGCACCATGATCTTCATGTTAGAGAGTCTCTTGTTTCATCACTTTCATATACTAGTGGGAATTTTTCATTATAGAACTTGGCTTGTATATTCCAACAATGGGCCTCCTCAAGTGCCCTAGGTCTTCGTGAGCAAGCAAGTTGGATGCACACCCACTAGTTTCTTTTGTTGAGCTTTCATACATTTATAGCTCTAGTGCATCTATTGCATGGCAATCCCTACTCCTTGCATTAACATCAATCGATGAGCATCTCCATAGCCCATTGATTAGCCTCGTTGATGTGAGACTTTCTCCTTTTTGTCTTCTCCACATAACCCCCATCATTATACTCTATTCCACCCATGGTGCTATATCCATGGCTCACGCTCATGTATTGCATGAAGGTTTATAAAGTTTGATATTACTAAAGTATGAAACAATTGCTTGGCTTGTCATCGGGGTTGTGCATGATGAGAGCATTCTTGTGTGACGAAAATGGAGCATGACTAAACTATATGATTTTGTAGGGATGAACTTTCTTTGGCCATGTTATTTTGAGAAGACATAATTGCTTAGTTAGTATGCTTGCAGTATTATTATTTCTATGTCAATATTAAACTTTTATCTTGAATCTTTCGGATATGAATATTCATGCCACAATTAAGAAGAATTACATTGAAATTATGCCAAGTAGCATTCCACATCAAAAATTCTGTTTTTATCATTTACCTACTCGAGGACGAGCAGGAATTAAGCTTGGGGATGCTTGATACGTCTCCAACGTATCTATAATTTTTGATTGCTCCATGCTATATTATCTACTGTTTTGGACATTATTGGGCTTTATTATACACTTATATTATTTTTGGGACCAACCTATAAACCGGAGGCCCAACCCAGAATTGTTGTTTTGGGCCTATTTTATAGTTTCGAAGAAAACGAATATCAAATGGAGCCAAAACCCTAATTCCACCGCCGTAACTTTCTGTATCCACGAGATCCCATCTTAGGGCCTGTTCCGGAGCTCCGCCGGTGGGGGCATCGATCACGGAGGGCTTCTACATCAACACCATAGCCTCTCCGATGAAGTGTGAGTAGTTTACCTCAGACCTACGGGTCCATAGTTATTAGCTAGATGGCTTCTTCTCTCTTTTTGAATCTCAATACAAAGTTTTCCCCCTCTCTTGTGGAGATATATTCGATGTAACCTTCTTTTGCAGTGTGTTTGTTGAGACCGATGAATTGTGGGTTTATGATCAAGTGACAGTAGGGGCAGCAAGGCACGTATTGTATTGTTGCCATAGAGGATTACAAGATGGTTTTTTTATCATATTGCATGAATTTATCCCTCTACATCATGTCATCTTGCTTAAGGCGTTACTCTGTTCTTATGAACTTAATACTCTAGATGCATGCTGGATAGCGGTCGATGTGTGGAGTAATATTAGTAGATACAGGCAGGAGTCGGTCTACTTGTCTCGGACGTGATGCCTATATACATGATCATACCTAGATATTCTCATAACTATGCTCAATTCTGTCAATTACTCAAGCAGTAATTTTTTCACCCACCATAAAATACCTATGCTCTTGAGAGAAGCCACTAGTGAAACCTATGGCCCCCGGGTCTATCTTCCATCATATTAATCTTCCAACACTTTGTTATTTTCATTGCCTTTTATTCTACTTTGCGTCTTTATCATAAAAATACCAAAAATATTATCTTATCATATCTATCAGATCTCACTCTCGTAAGTGATCGTGTAGGGATTGACAACCCCTTATCGCGTTAGTTGCGAGGATTTATTTGTTTTGTGCAGGTGTGAGGGACTTGCGTGTAGCCTCCTACTGGATTGATACCTTGGTTCTCAAAAACTGAGGGAAATACTTATGCTACTTTGCTGCATCACCCTTTCCTCTTCAAGGGAAAACCAACGCAATGCTCAAGAGGTAGCAAGAATGAACACGACGACGCATTCCGTTCCGGCCCAGCCGGTTGGCTCCCCATGAACACGACGACAACGTTGTTTCTCCCTTCCGACCCAGCCATGTACACGAGCCCTGGCCGTACGTACGCGCGAGTAGGCATTCGAGACCGCGCCCGTATGTACGTGGCCGTATTTACTTTCTTGCACCCTGGCCGCTGTACATACGCGTACATGCTATGTGCGCGCCTCTACTACGACACGTGCGCGCCTCTACATCGACCAGTATGTACATACACGTTCGCGACCAGAATGACAATGCTACGTATGCTTCGACCGGGTGGGTCCCGACTGTCAGGCACTTCCTTGCGTGCGAAGATGTAGCTGGTGGGTCCTAGCAGTCAGGGGGGCGAATCGTTTTTTTTGTTTTTGCCTGGATGCACTTCCTTGCGTGCGAAGATGTAGCTGATGGGTCCTAGCAGTCACGGGGAAATGTTTTTTCGCAAAATACGATGGCCCGTCCGGTGGGTCCCCATCGTCAGGTGGAGGAATAATTATTTTGTGCATAATAAGGAGGCACTTAGGAACTTCCTTGCTGCGGCCATGGACCCAGCTGTCAGCCTCTCCACGTATAGTCCACGTTCGATGGAAGCCGTTCCTTGACCACATTGACCGTGCCGCGCTGAGAGCACCAGGGTGGTGGGCGACGGTGAGGCCTATGAAGGGGACGACGCGGAGCCGAGGAAGACGTGACAATGGATGCCCATGCGTAGAGGAGTACGAGGGTTCACTGGTTCGTTGCAGTGTGAGGCTGTCATCGCCGCAGAATAACAGGGGGTGTGGGTGAGTAGAGGGATGGCCTGGCCAGTGGTGGGAATAGTAGGGGGTGGTAAGGCCTCCGCGGCAGCATAGACGGCCACGGGCGGCAGGAGCATGCGGCACGACCAGCGCTGCTTTGCACGGCTGGAGCAACAAGACCAGAGGTTGAAGAAGCACTACGACTGTTGGATGGACATCGTACGGTCACTGGAGCTAGAATCGTTCATATTGACTAAGTTTACAAAGCACTCCATCCCCGTCAACTTAGTAGGCCCACAAGTCAGCCTCCCACCAAGGTGGGTCCCAACCAGCAGGGGGAGTATTCATTTTTTGTGCGTAATAAGGAGGCACTTCCGGTGGGTCGAGCTGACAGCGGGGGGAACGTTTTTTTTTGCGCAATACGGTGGCTCGTCCGGTGGGTCCCAGCAGTCAGGGGGAAAACATTTTTTTCACGAAATACGGTGGCCTGTCTGGTGGGTCCCTGCTGTCAGGTGGAGGAATCATTATTTTCCACGTAATAAGGAGGCACTTCCTTGCTGCCGTCGTGGACCCAACTATCAGCTTCTTCACGTACAGTCCACGTCCGATGGAAGCCGTTCCTTGACCATGTTGACCACGCCGCACCGAGAGCACCAGGGCGGTGGACGACCTCGAGGGCTAGGAAGGGGACGACGCGGAGCCAGGGAATACACGATAGTGGAAGCCCGCGCGGAGAGGAGTACGAGGGTTCACGGGTTCGGCTGCGGTGTGAGGCTGTCGTCGCCGCGGAATAACAGGGGGTGTGGGTGAGTAGAGGGATGGCCTGGCCAGCGGTGCGAGTAGTAGGGGCGGTGGGGCCTCCGCGCATCACAACTGGCCACGGGAGGTAGGAGCACGCGGGACGACCGGCGCTGCTTTGGGCGGCTGGAGCAAGAAGAAAAGAGGTTGAAGAAGCACTACGGCTGTTGGATAGACATCGCACGGTCACTGCAGCTAGAATCGTTTATATTGACTAAGTTGACAAAGCCCTTGGTACGCGTCAACTTAGTAGGCCCACAGGTCAGCCTCCGAAACGGTGCGCCCCAGATGTCAGGGGGAGGAATCATTTTTTGGGCGGCTGAAGCAAGAATATCCGAGATTGAAGAAGAAGCACGACATCCGTTGGATGGACATCCAACGGCCACAGCTACCAGAACCGTGTGTTGTTGACAAAGCCTTGCTTACGTGTCAACTTAGTTTTTTAGGGGACGCGTCAACTTAGAAGGCCCACAAGTGTGTGGCACAGATCATATAGCCCATTTGCGATTTGTAATAATGTACAACCCATTTTTTATTCTAATGGAATTTACTACAGCCCATTTACAGTTTGTTAAAGTACATCCCATTTTCTAGCTAGGACAACGATTAACAATTTCAACCAACCGCTCAAAACAGAATTCAAAAAAAAATCCTACATTTTTATGGGATCCCGAATATTTTTATCTGAAATTTCTAGTCAGATTAAATATAATATCAAAATAAAGTTGTATTACGTTAAAATCCAACGAAATATTGCGTGCGCAACAAGTAATGAAATTAAAATTTTCAAATTCCGAAAATAATATATTTTAAACTAATTACGTGTTTGGTGCATTTTTTATAGTTACTGCTCAGTTATTATAATTACATCCCATTTATTATTTCTTAAAGTCCATTTTCTTGTTAAGCCTAATGCACACCTCCTAGGAAAGTTTGCAGCCGAGCGGGGCGGAGAATAACAAGTTGACCCAGATATTGTGTACAATTGTCGGCCCAGTTGCATTGTTGATGTTGAAAAAAAGGCCTGTGTAGTACAGTACAACCTAACATGGCTACTCAGCTAATACGTCTCCGTCGTATCTAAAACTTTTGATTGTTCCATGCCAATATTCTACAACTTTCATATACTTTTGGCAACTTTTTGTATTATTTTTGGGGCTAACATATTCATCCAGTGCCCAGTGCCAGTTCCTATCTGTTGCATGTTTTATGTTTCGCAGAATATCCATATCAAACGGAATCCAAACGGGATAAAAACGGACGGAGCTTATTTTTGGAATATTTGGAAAATTCCAGAAGAAAAAAAATCCACGCGAGACGGTGCCTGAGGTGGCCACGAGGCAGGGGGTGCGCCTGCCCCCCTGGGCGCATCCCTGACCCTCGTGGGCCACTTGTAAGGCGGTTCATGCCCTTCTTCAGCCGCAACAAAGCTATTTTTTGGTAAAAAATCATGGCGAAGGTTTCAGGCCAATCGGAGTTACGGATCTCCATATATATATATATATATATATATATATATATATATATATATATATATATATATATATATATATATATATACGAAACGGTGAAAGGGCAGCAGAGGAGAACGCAGAAACAGAGAGAGACAGATCCAATCTCGGAGGGGCTCTCGCCCCTCCTGTGCCATGGAGGCCATGGACCAGAGGGGAAATCCTTCTCCCATCTAGGGTGAAGGTCAAGGAAGAAGAAGAAGGAGGGAGGCTCTCTCCCCCTCACTTCTGGTGGCACTGGAGTGCCACCGGGGGCCATCATCATCACCACAATCTTCACCAACAACTTCACCGCCATCATCACCAAGTCTCCCCCCTCTATGCAGTGGTGTAACCTCTCTCTTACCTGCTGTAATCTCTACTTAAACATGGTGCTCAACACTATATATTATTTCCCAATGATGTATGGCTATCCTATGATGTTTGAGTAGATCCGTTTTGTCCTATGGGCTATTTGATGATCAAGATTGGTTTGAGTTGCATGTTTTATTATTGGTGCTGTCCTATGGTGCTTTTCGTGTCGCGCAAGCGTGAGGGATCCCCGCTGTAGGGTGTTGCAATATGTTCATGATTCGCTTATAGTGGGTTGCGTGAGTGACTGAAACACAAACCCGAGTAAGGGGGTTGTTGCGTATGGGATAAAGAGGACTTGATGCTTTAATGTTATGGTTGGGTTTTACCTTAATGATCTTTAGTAGTTGCGGATGCTTGCTAGAGTTCCAATCATAAGTGCATATGATCCAAGTAGAGAAAGTATGTTAGCTTATGCCTCTCCCTCATATAAAATTGCAATAATGATTACAGGTCTAGTTATCGATTGCCTAGGGACAAATAACTTTCTCGTAACAAAAAGCTGTTTATTAAAACTAACTTAGTTGTGTCCTTATCTGAACAGCCCCTAGCTTTTATTTACATGCTCTTTATTACCTTGCAACCCTATCCAACAACACCTACAAAATACTTCTAGTTTCATACTTGTTCTAGGTAAAGCGAACGTCAAGCGTGCGTAGGGTTGTATCGGTGGTTGATAGAACTTGAGGGAATATTTGTTCTGCCTTTAGCTCCTCATTGGGTTCGACACTCTTACTTATCGAAAACTGTTGCAATCCCCTATACTTGTGGGTTATCAAGACCTTTTTCTGGTGCCGTTGCCAGGGAGCCATAACGTGGGGTGAATATTCTCGTGTGTGCTTGTTTGCTTTATCACTAAGTAATTTTTATTTGCTGTTCTTAGTTGTTCTTTAGCTTTAGTTATGGATATGGAACATGAAATACCTAAAAAATTAGGTGTACTTTCTGCTCATGGAGATTGGGAACCTCCTAAAACCCTCGATGCTGGTTATGTGGAAGATATTATGTACTACTTTAATAATCCTGAGAAAACCCCATTCAATTATGTAATGAGAGTAATGTTGGATCAACGTGAATACTTTAGGGATTACCACTTGACACAAAAAGGGAAACTATTATGGGATCAAATTCATATGTTGAAGTGGTATGCTAGGCAACTATGCTTGAGATATGATTATACTTCTTGCTCTAGGATGAAGGCTCCACACCTTCCCTTTTTATGCGAATTTAATGATAATAAAACCTTAGCTTCTTATGCTAATGGTATATATGATTACTATGATGTGGAACAAATAGAAGAATTTGTTGATTTTATGGGTGCTTATGAAATTGAATCTATGTTTAAAGAGTTTAAAGATTTTGATGATTCGGTTTATAGACCTAAAAATTTAGCTATCCTTAAATATTGCTATGAGAATTATGAATACAATTCCAAGATTAATGCACTTATTGAGAAAGTCTCCGCTGTCCAAGAAGAGACTAATATTTTGCAGGAATCTATGGAAGAAGAAGTTGATGAAACTATGAGCTCATTGGATGAAAAAGATGAGAAGGAGAGCGAAGAACAAAAGGGGGAAGAGCGGATTGATCACCCGTGCCCACCTTCTAATGAGAGTAACTCTTCAACTCATACATTGTTTAATTTCCCTTCATGCTTACTGAAGGATGAATGCTATGATCCCGCTGATTCTTTTGAAATATCCCTTTTTGATGATGCTTGCTATGCTTGTGGCCAAGATGCCAATATGAATTATGCTTATGGAGATGAACTTGCCATAGTTCCTTATCTTAAACATGAAATTGTTGCTATTGCACCCACACATGATAGTCCTATTATATTTTTAAATTCTCCCAACTACACTATATCGGTGAGGTTTACCCTTATTAAGGATTATATTGATGGGTTGCGTATTACTATTACACATAATGATTTTAATGAATATAATATGCATGTGCTTGCTGCTCCTACTTGCAATTATTATGAGAGAGGAACTATATCTCCATCTCTCTATGTTTCCAATACGATAAAATTGCAAGAAACTGTTTATACTATGCATTGACCTTTACTATGTGTGCATGAATTGTTCTTTTATGACATGCCGATGCATAGGAAGAGAGTTAGACTTCGTTGTTATATTATATATGTTACTTTGTGCTCACTACTAAATTACAAATCATTGTTAATTAAAATTGGCTTTGATATACCTTGGGATCCGGGTGGATTCATTACTTGAGCACTATATGCCTAGCTTAACGACTTTAAAGAAAGCGCTGCCAGGGAGACAACCCGGAAGTTTTAGAGAGTCATTTATTTATGTTGAGTGCTTTCATATAGTTTAAAAACAACAAAAATAAAGAGGGGAACCCAAAACCTTTTCAAAAAGGAAAGTGAAAGTGAGAAAGACAAGCATTGTTGAAGTGGGAGAGCTCCTTGAACTTTATTCATGCTCATGGCAAATTTGTGAATCTTGATTACAGAAACTTTTCAACAAAAATAATTATCCCCTTGTACAATTCCATTGTATTATAAAAATAATGTGCCAAGGTTTGCCTTTAGGATGTTTACTTTGCTTGTTGGTTTGTACGGTGCAGGACAGAAACTTTGGCTGTAGTGCGCGATTTTACATTTTTAGCTGGAACGTCAAATGGTTCTGATTCTTTTTGAACTATATTTCTATACAAATTTTTTACTTTTCATAATTTTTGCAGAATTTTTAAAGTATCAGAATTATTGTGAATGTTCAGATTATTACAGACTGTTCTGTTTTAGACAGATTCTGTTTTTGATGCATAGTTTGCTTGTTTTGATGAAACTATAAATTTATATTAGTGGATTAAGCCATGAAAAAGTTATATTACAGTAGACACAATGCAAAAACAAAATATGAATTGGTTTGCAACAGTACTTATAGTAGTGATTTGCTTTATTATACTAACAGATCTTACCGAGTTTTCTATTGAAGTTTTGTGTGGATGAAGTGTTCGATGATCGAGAAGGTCTCAATGTGAGAAGAAGGAAGAGAGGCAAGAGCTCAATCTTGGGGATGCCCGAGGCACCCCAAGTAAATATTCAAGGATACTCTAGCGTCTAAGCTTGGGGATGCCCCGGAAGGCATCCCCTCTTTCTTCAACAAGTATTGGTATGTTTTCGGATTCGTTTCGTTCAAGCGATATGTGCAATCTTGGAGCGTCTTTTGCATTTAGTTTTCATTTTTATTTTATGCACCATGCTGGTATGAGATAGTCCTTGGTTGATTAATAGAATGCTCATTGCACTTCACTTATATCTTTTCAGTATGGCTTTATAGAATGCTTCATGTGCTTCGCTTATATCATTTGAAGTTTGGATTGCATGTTTCTCTTTACATAGAAAACCGCCATTTGTAGAATGCTCTTTTGCTTCACTTATATTTGTTAGAGCATGGGCATATCTTTTGTAGATGTCGGATTTCGGGTTCCGGCAGACCCTTAAGGTTCGAACACTGGGGTGCGCGCGGAGATTACGCCTTCTACCTCCCCGCCTCGCAAAGATCTAAACTACTCAAAGAACTGCACAAGGCGCACAAGATTTATACTGGTTCGGGCCACCGTTGTGGTGTAATACCCTACTCCAGTGTGTGGTTGGTGGATTGTCTCTTGGGGCTGATGATGATGGATAATACAAGGAAGAACAGCCTCACGAGGGTCTGTTCTTGGTTGGGGTGATGAACCGCTAGGAGGAGTTCAGCCACCCTTCCCTTTCTCTCTCTCTCTCTCTCTCTCTTACTCTTACTAGCCGACCGAACCAAAAGCTCAAACCCCTTGCTACGTGGGCGGCTGGCCCTATTTATAGAGGCCCTGGTCCTCTTCCCAAATATTGAGCGGGAAGGGAGCCAAAAATGGCGGGCTAATTTGAAGGGGGACAGCAAGTATCAACTACCCTAACAAAAGCAATCTTCACCCGCGCAAAGCTCTGGTGATGACGCCGTCTTGGGCTCCATGGTGACCTCCGTCTCGTAGTCCTCCTAGTCTTGGTCTCATTGCACCGAAACGGCAACCTTTGCCTGATGCCTCGGTACTACGCGGCTGCGCTTGCCCCCTTTGCACAAAAGATGAAGGAAGGATGCTGCGCGCGCTGGCACCCGCCTGGCGCCCTGAGTCGTCATGGCTTGCGTCACGGGCACCTCGCGAGGTACCCCGCCTTGATCTCTCCGCCTCCTCATGAGCCAGCCTGACAAGGCCGTGCCTGAGGAAGCTCCATGTCGTCCACCTCGTGAGTCTTGGCCCCTCGCGAGGGTCTTGAGCCTTGTGTTGATGAAGATGGGCCATGGTGGGCCTCCTTTGAGCCACGCTGCAGGCCGCAGGCAGGCAAGCCTGGGGACCCCCGTTCCCAGAACGCCGACAGTAGAAATAATTAAACTCTCTTGCTTCACTTATATCTATTTAGAGAGATGACAGGAATTGCTCATTCACATGGTTATTCATAAAATCCTACATAAAACTTGTAGATCGCTGAATATGATGTGTTTGATTCCTTGCAATAGTTTTGCAATATAAAGATGGTGATATTAGAGTCATGCTAGTGGGTAGTTGTGGATTAGTAGAAATACTTGTGTTGAGGTTTGTGATTCCTGTAGCATGCACGTATGGTGAACCGTTATGTAACGAAGTCGGAGCATGAGGTATTTATGGATTGTCTTCCTTATGAGTGGCGGTCGGGGACGAGCGATGGTCTTTTCCTACCAATCTATCCCCCTAGGGGCATGCATAGTAGTACTTTGCTTCGAGGGCTAATAAACTTTTGCAATAAGTATGTGAGTTCTTTATGACTAATGTTGAGTCCATGGATTATACGCACTCTCACCCTTCCATCATTGCTAGCCTCTCTAGTATCGCGCAACTTTCGTCGGTACCATAAACCCACCATATACCTTCTCCTCAAAACAGCCACCATACCTACCTATCATGGCATTTCCATAGCCATTCCGAGATATATTGCCAGGCAACTTCCATCATCATCATATACATGACTTGAGCATTTATTGTCATATTTCTTTGCATGATCGTAAGATAGCTAGCATGATGTTTTCATGGCTTGTCTGTTTTTTGATGTCATTTCTACGCTAGATCATTGCACATCCCGGTACACTACCGAAGGCATTCATATAGAGTCATATCTTTGTTCTAGATATCGAGTTGTAATATTGAGTTGTAAGTAAATAAAAGTGTGATGATCATCATTATTAGAGCATTGCCCCAAGAAAAAAAGAGGGGAGAGGCCAAAGAAGCCTAAATAAAAAAGGGGGCCAAAGAAGCCCACACAAAAAAAAGAAAAGAAAAGGGGGCAATGTTACTATCCATTTACCACACTTGTGCTTCAAAGTAGCACCATGTTCTTTATATAGAGAGTCTCTTGAGTTATCACTTTCATATACTAGTGGGAATTTTCATTATAGAACTTGACTTGTATATTCGAACGATGGGCTTCCTCAAATGCCCTAGGTCTTCATGAGCAAGAAAGTTGGATGCACACCCACTTAGTTTCTGTTTCAGCTTTCATATACTTATAGCTCTAGTGCATCTGTTGCATGGCAATCCCTACTCACTCACATTGATATCTATTGATGGGCATCTCCATAGCCCGTTGATACGCCTAGTTGATGTGAGACTATCTTCTCCTTTTTGTCTTCTCCACAACCACCATTCTATTGCACCTATAGTGCTATGTCCATGGCTCACGCTCATGTACTATGTGAGGGTTGAAAATGCTGAAGCGCGTTAAAAAGTATGAACCCATTGATCGGCTTGTCATCGGGGTTGTGCATGATGTGAATATTTTGTGTGGTGAAGATGGAGCATAGCCAGACTATATGATTTTGTAGGGATAGCATTCTTTGGCCTTGTTATTTTGAAAAGACATGATTGCTTTATTCGTGGGCTTGAAGTATTATTGTTTTATGTCAAATGATAGACTATTTCTTTGAATCACTCGTGTCTTAATATTCATGCCATGATTAGATATGTGATCAAGATTATGCTAGGTAGCATTCCACATCAAAAATTATCTTTTTTATCATTGACCTACTCGAGGACGAGCAAGAATTAAGCTTGGGGATGCTGATGCGTCTCCGTCGTATCTATAATTTTTTATTGTTCCATGCCAATATTCTACAACTTTCATATACTTTTGGCAACTTTTTATATTATTTTTGGGACTAACATATTGATCCAGTGCCCAGTGCCAGTTCCTGTCTGTTGCATGTTTTATGTTTCGTAGAATATCCATATCAAACGGAATCCAAACGGGATAAAAACAGACGGAGCTTATTTTTGGAATATTTGGAAAATTCCGGAAGAAAAATCCACGCGAGATGGTGCCTGAGGTGGCCACAAGGTAGGGGGTGTGCCTGCCCCCCGTGGGCGCGCCCCTGACCCTCGTGGGCCACCCGTAAGGCAGTTGATGCCCTTCTTCGGCCGCAAGAAAGATAATTTTTAGTAAAAAATCACGGCGAAGGTTTCAGGCCAATCGGAGTTACAGATCTCCATATATATACGAAACGGTGAAATGGTAGCAGAGGAGAACGTGGAAACAGAGAGAGACAGAGAGACACATCCAATCATGGAGGGGTTCTCGCCCTTCCCGTGCCATGGAGGCCATGGACCAGAGGGGAAACCCTTCTCCCATCTAGGGGGAAGGTCAAGGAAGAATAAGAAGGAGGGAGGCTCTCTCCCCCTCGCTTCTGGTGGCACCGGAGTGACATCGGGGGCCATCATCATCACCGCAATCTTCACCAACAACTTCACCGCCATCATCACCAACTCTTCCCCCTCTATGTAGCGGCATAACCTCTCTCTTACCCACTGTAATCTCTACTTAAACAAGGTGCTCAACGCTATATATTATTTCCCAATGATGTATGGTTATCCTATGATGTTTGAGTAGATCCGTTTTGTCCTATGGGCTATTTGATGATCAAGATTGGTTTGAGTTGCAATTTTTATTATTGGTGCTATCCTATGTTGCTCTCCGTGTCGCGCAAGCGTGAGGGATCCCCGATGTAGGGTGTTGCAATACGTACATGATTCGCTTATAGTGGGTTGCCTGAGTGACTGAAACACAAACCCGAGTAAGGGGTTTGTTGCGTATGGGATAAAGAGGACTTGATGCTTTAATGCTATGGTTGGGTTTTACCTTAATGATCTTTAGTAGTTGCGGATGCTTGCTAGAGTTCCAATCATAAGTGCATATGATCCAAGTAGAGAAAGTATGTTAGCTTATGCCTCTCCCTCATATAAAATTGCAATAATGATTACCGATCTAGTTGTCGATTGCCTAGGGACAAATAACTTTCTCGTAACAAAAATCTCTTTAATAGAACTAACTTAGTTGTGTCCTTATCTAAACAGCCCCTAGCTTTTATTTACGTGCTCTTTATTACCTTGCAACCCTATCCAACAACACCTACAAAATACTTCTAGTTTCATACTTGTTCTAGGTAAAGCGAACGTCAAGCGTGCGTAGAGTTGTATCGGTGGTTGATAGAACTTGAGGGAATATTTGTTCTGCCTTTAGCTCCTCATTGGGTTCGACACTCTTACTTATCAAAAACTGTTGCGACCCCCTGTGCTTGTGGGTTATCAAGACCTTTTTCTGGCACCGTTGCCGGGGAGCAATAGCGTGGGGTGAATATTCTCGTGTGTGGTTGTTTGCTTTATCACTAAGTAATTTTTATTTGTTGTTCTTAGTTGTTCTTTATCTTTAGTTATGGATGTGGAGCACGAAATACCAAAAAAAATTAGGTGTACTTTCTGCTCATGGAGATGGGGAACCTCCTAAAACCCTCGATGCTGGTTATGTGAAAGATATTATGTACTACTTTAATAATCCTGAGAAAACCCCATTCAATTATGTAATGGGAGTAACGTTGGATAAACATGAATACTTTAGGGATTACTGCTTGACACAAAAAGGGAAACTATTATGGTATCAAATTCATATATTGAAGTGGTATCCTAGGCAACTATGCTTGAGATATGATTATACTTGTTGCTCTAGGATGAAGGCTCCACACCTTCCCTTTTTATGCGAATTTAATGAAAATAAAACCTTAGCTTCTTATGCTAAGGGTATATATGATTACTATGATGTGGAACAAATAGAAGAATTTGTTGCTTTTATGGGTGCTTATGAAATTGAATTGTTTAGAGAGTTTGAAGATTCAGTTGTTACCTCAAATTAGAGCACATCCAGGCAGCCAGCCCTGCCTCTTCTCCCAAAGAAGCAGTGGCCTCCGCCGCGCGATGGAGTAGGCCCTGTGCCATCCATCGTTCCGAGCAACACGGAGAAAGTTTGACGTTGACTCCTGTAATGGACGTTGTCGACGGACCCTAGCACCAGCAGCGGCGGCAGGACTTTGATTGATGGATTGACCACTTCTTTGACATGCACGAACACTCGATACAAGTAAATCCCTAACATGGTCTGCGGTGGCCTTGGTGGTGACGAATAGTACAACCCCGATTCCTGCACCGGTATCTCAACACCAATCACCTTCGGTATGATGGACGACATCTTCATCCATGCCGTAACCGTCAGAGCCTAGTTGTCTGGAGGAACAAACATACTTATGAGCTCACCTCCAAGGTCGTTGATAAGCTCATTCATGGACTCGTTGTTCCAAGCATATTGAGGCATGTCATGGAAGGTAAGCTAGGTTAAAAACTCAAGCTCAGAGGGCACCGAGCCCCATCCTGGGTGCCACCGATCAAAGCTCACCAGCGCACCGTCGCAGAACAAACGCCGGGAAGATTCAAACACATGGCTGCAGTCGAAAGTTGTCCGGAACCTGACAAAGAAATCTGCCGGTGGCGGACAGACTTCGACGAGAAAGTCACTTATTTGGATGCCGTGCGCAATGCCAAGAGCTTTGACAAGGTCATCCGGCGAGACGGGAGGCCGGTCGCCGTTGATGGTTACCATCAGCACTTTGCAGACAAACTGGTCGTCAATCGCCGCCATGCACTACAAAAAAGAAACATCTGTGACATTTTGGGCCAAACAAATTTTTTTTCGGTCATACATATGATACTTCTATGATGATAATTGTGACAAAACCCGGTATCATCATAGATGTGGTGGGCTCCTACTTCTATGACAAAAAATCATGACAGAAAATGGGCTTTTCGTCTTGGGCAGGCCGGAGACGCAGCTACATGACATTCTTTGGGCCGTCCATGATGGAAAAAGCCGTGGTAGAAGCGAGGGCGAGGAAAATTTCGGGGAGTTCCTGGTTACGGTGGGACATCGGGGGCCGAGCGATGCGTGATGCGCGTTTCTCTCGTACACATATGTGCGTGTGTGCGAGGTGTTGGCTCTAACTGAAACCGAGCGAGGCGTTGGGATCTAACTAAACCCGAGCGATTGCACTGCTGGCTACACGTTACTGAACCCGAGCGATCGATCGATGGCTGTTAACTGAACCCGATCGAGCGTTTCCTTCGCTACTGCTGCTAATTGAAGCCGGTCGATGCTGCCTCTGGGATGAACAGTGAGCGTTGCGGCGCGGGGGGGGGGGGGGGGTTGGATGAACAGTGAGCGGTGGCGTTGCCTCTGGATGAACAGGACCTCGTGGTGTGGTGGAGGGCTAGATGAACAGTGGACGGTGGAGGGGTGCTCATGGAGGGGTGGTTGAACAGGGCCCCATGGTGTGGAGGGCTGGATGAACAGTAGACGGTGGAGGGGTGCCCGTGGAGAGGTGGTTGAAAAGTGGCCGGTGGAGTAGCGCGCGGTGGAGGCTGGATGAATAGGAGCCCGTGGAGGCTGGAGGAGGTCGATGGTAGCCCGTGGAGGCTGGAGGAGGTCGACGGTGGAGATGAACAGTATCCTGTGGAGTCCCGATTTGCGGTACGCCACACCCCTCCCGATGAATAGGACCCCCGTTTCGACCGTAGGAGGTCCGTTTCATCCGTTTTGCGGTGCGCCACACCCCTCCGAATCAACAGGACCCCCGTTTCGACCGTTGGAGGTCCGTTTCCTCCGTTTTGCGGTACGCCACACCCCTCCCGATCAACAGGACCCCCGTTTCGACCATAGGACGTCCGTTTCCTCTGTTTTGCGGTACGCCAGACCCCTCCCGATCAATAGGACCCTGTTCCGAACGTTGGAGGTCCGTTTCCTCCATTGTGCGGTACGCCAGACCTCGTTTCCATCGCCTGTTCCGTCCAAGCCCTCCCGATGAACACGACCACGCATTCCGTTCTGACCCAGCCAGTTGGCTCCCACGCGTTCCGTTGCCTCCCGATGAACACGACGCATTCCGTTGCCTCCTCATGAACACGACGCATTCCGTTGCCTCCCCATGAACACGACAACGACGCTGTTTCTCCGTTCGGACCCAGCCATGTACACGAGCCCTGGCCTTACATATGCGCGAGTAGGCGTTCGAGACCCCGCCCGTATGTACACATACGTGGCCGTATTTTCTTTCTTGCACCCTGGCCGCTGTACATACGTGTACATGCTATGTGCGCGCCTCTACTACGACACATACGCGCCTCTACTACGACACATACGCGCCTCTACTACGACACGTGCGTGCCTCTACATCCGCCAGTATATATGTACATACACGTTCGCGACCAGAATGACAATGCTACGTATGCTTCGACCAGGTGGGTCCCGAGTGTCAGGCACTTCCTTACCTGCGAAGATGTAGCTGGTGGGTCCCAGCAGTCAGGGGGGCGAATCGGTTTTTGGCCCGGACGCACTTCCTTGCGTGCGAAGATGTAGCTGGTGGGTCCCAGCAGTCAGGGGCAAATGTTTTTTCACGAAATACGGTGGCCTGTCCGGTGGGTCCTTGCTGTCAGGTGGAGGAATAATTAATTTGCACGTAATAAGGAGGCACTTCCTTGCTGCGGCCGTGGACCCAACTGTCAGCCTCTCCATGTACAGTCCACGTCCGATGGAAGCCGTTCCTTGACCATGTTGACCACGCCGCGCCGAGAGCACCAGGGCGGTGGACGACGGCGAGGCCTAGGAAGGGGACTACGCGGAGCCGGGGAATACGCGACAGTGGATGCCCATGCGTAGAGGAGTATGAGGGTTCATTGGTTCGCTGCGGTGTGAGGCTACCGTCGCCACAGAATAATAGGGGGTGTGGGTGAGTAGAGGGATGGACTAGCCAGCGGTGGGAGTAGTAGGGGCGGTGAGGCCTCCGCCGCATCGCAGCCAGCCACGGGAGGCAGGAGCACGAGGCACGACCGACGCTGGTTTGGGCGGCTGGAGCAAGAAGACCAGAGGTTGAAGAAGCACTACGGCCGTTGGATGGAGATCGTATGGTCACTAGAGCTAGAATCGTGCATATTGACTAAGTTGACAAAGCCCTCCGTCCCCGTCAACTTAGTATGCCCACAAGTCAGCCTGCCACTATACTGGGTCCCAGCTAACAGGGGGAGTATTCATTTTTTGTGCGTAATAAGGAGGCACTTCGTTGCGTGCGAAGATATAGCTGGTGGGTCCGAGCTGATAGCGGCGGTAACATTTTTTTCGTGAAATACAGAGGCCCTTTCGGTGGGTCCCTGATATCAGGTGGAGGAATCATTATTTTGCGCGTAATAAGGAGGCATTTCCTTGCGTGCGGCCGTGGACCCAACTGTCGGCCTCTCTACGTACAGTCCACTTCAGATGCATGTCGGTCGTTGACCACGTTTACCAGGCCACGCCGAGAGCACCAGGGCGGTGGATGATGGCGACGCCTAGGAAGGGAACGACACGGAGGCATGGAAGACTCGACAGTTGTTTCCCACGTGGAGGGGAGTACTGTCGGATTCAGGGGTTCCGGCAGACCCTTAAGGTTCGAACACTGGCGTGCGCGCGAAGATCACACCTTCTACCTTCCCGTCTCGCAAAGATCTAAACTACCAAAGGAACTGCATGAGAGACACAAGATTTATACTGGTTCGGGCCACCGTTGTGGTGTAATACCCTACTCCAGTGTGTGGTGGGTGGATTGCCTCTTGGGGCTGATGATGATGAACGATACAAGGAAGAATAGCCTCGCGAGGGTCTGTTCTTGGCTGGGGGGATGAGCTGCTAGGAGGAGTTCAGTCACCCTTCTCTCTCTCTCTCTCTCTCTCTCTCTCTACTTGCGAACCGGATGAACCAACTCCGCGAACTGAACCCCACCCCTTGCTACGTGGGTGGCCGGTCCTATTTATAGGCAAAGGCCCTGGGCCTCTTCCCAAATATTGAGCGGGAAGGGCGCCAACAATTGGCCAATTCGAAGGGGAACATCTAGTACACTTATCCTGACTAAAGTTGGTCTTCGCCTGCGAAAGACCCTGCTGTGACGCCGTACTGGGCTCCATGGTGACCTCCGTCTGGTAGTCCGCTTGGTCCTGGTCTCGTTGCACCGAAATGGCAACCTTTGCCTGATGCCTTGGTACTCCGTGGTTGCGCTTGCCCCCTTTGCACCAAAGAGGAAAGAAGGATGCTGCGCGCGCTGGCGCCCGCCTGGCACCGTCGATCGTCATGGCTTGCGTCATGGGCACCTCGCGAGGTACCCCGCCTTGATTCCTCCGCCTCCTCGCGAGGCAGCCTGAGGAGGCTGCGCCTGGGGATGCGCCGTGTCGTCCGCCCCGCGATGCTTGGCCCCTCGCGAGGGTCTTGAGCCTTGTGTTGATGAAGATGGGCCATGCTGGGCCTCCTTTGAGCCACGCCGCATGCCGCAGGCAGGCAAGTCTTGGGATCCCCGTTCCCAGAACACCGACAGTAGCCCCCGGGCCCAAGGCGCGCATGGACTTGGCCGTGCCGAGAGGCGAAAGGGCAAGGGCGAAGCGTCGCGGGCCCTATCAGCCTGCGGCCTCGGGTGCCGCGTGGCGGTTGATGGGACATGGGCGGCACTGTTCCCCCCACGCCCCCTTATTCTGCGCCTTGCCAGGCGGACTTGTAGTTGCACACAGCCACTCCCCTTCCTGTTGCTTGAGCGTCCCCTGTTCTTCCTTCCTTCACACGCCATCTCCCGCCTCCAATCCGATCTCAAATCTTCCCCTTCCTTCCCATCGCCATGGCTCCGACGAGGAAGGAGAGAGGGGAGAAACCCATGTCTCCGTCTTGCGCGCCGCCATCGGTGGTCCCTGCCGCCGGCCAGTCGACCGTACTCAATCAAGAGTGCCTGGGCAGGGACAGCTTGGCCCTGGCCACCGTCTTCAATGAGTGCGGGAGGATGATAGCCTGGCCCGCGTCCCACTTCTCCATCAACAGGATAGTAACTGAGGTCCCATGTTTCACCGACGCCTTGTGGGCAGGTCTGGTTCCCCCCTTCTCTGATTTCTTCAATGCCGTGCTCTCCCATTATCTGATCCACTTGATGCATCTAAGTCCCGAGTCCATCACCCTCCTTTCGGTCTTCGCCTTCGTTTGCGAAGCCATGGTGGGCATCCCTCCTTCGGTTGCCTTGCTGCACCGCTTCTTCTCGCTGCGTCTTGTCGACCCCTCCCAATGCTGGGCGTGCGCGAGCTTTGCTGCCGAGCTTGAGACCGAGGCCTCTGGAATTGACTTCAAACTCCCCCAGCCCGCGGTTGGGTTCCGCGAGCGGTGATTGTACGTGGACGTAGGGGTGCCCAGCCCCCTGCTATCGGAGCCAACCTCGCCTGCTGTCCCCAATTCGGGTTGGGGCCAGGAGACGGTCAAGAGCCCCCGGCTCGTCTTTGTCTGGAGCCGCTTCACGCTCCTGAGGAAGCTCGGCGTGACAACACCCAAAGTGGTGAAGGAGTTTCTGTTGTGCCGCGTCGCTCCCCTACAGCGCCACTCTCGCCGGATGTGGGCCTTCCGTGGGCGCGAGGATAACATTAGGCTCCAGGAAGAAGATCTGGCTCCCGCGGTGCTGAAGTCGACGCTCTTGACCTTGGCCGGGGACCACAACCCTGGCAACGTCCGGCAGGGAGGGGCCTTGCTGTATCACTGCCAGAGCAGGGCCGACTTCGTGAAGCAAATGCCTGTCTTTGATGAGTGGGGACTGCGCCCCGCTAGCCTCCAGGGACCTCACGAGAATCTGATGGTGGTGACTGCCCTTCCAACCAGCCAAGGCGGCTCCTCCTCAAGTGGCGGAGCAGGGATGCAGGAGACGCCGGAGACCGAGGGGGATCCTGAGGAGATGGCAGCGCCGAGTGAAGCTCGCGAGGGTACGGCTCCTGGGACCCGTGCTGCTGCGGCTGAAGATGGCAAGCAGCCGATCCCAGTGCCCGGGGCTGGGGCCTTGGAGCCCCCAGCCGCGTCTTCTGGCGAGGTGATGGGCGGCATGCGCCATCAGGCGCCCCTGACGCGGATCGCCCCGATGCTCCGTCCTCGCCGCAGGTTGGCCCTTGCAATCTTCTCTTGGGTCGCTTCCCCGTGGACTTTGAGACCCTTCGGAGGAAAAGGGAGGCCCTGGGTGATGACTTCCCTTGTCGCGTGCTGAAGCGCAGGAAGTACTTCGCCACTGACGAGTAAGTCTCCTTCCTCTCTGGCTCCTAAATCTCTTGTTGCTTTTACTGATCTTTGCTCCGCAGGCCTCTTTCGGCCGAGCTCGCGGAGGTAGCTGAGGTGCCGCCTCCCTTGGCTTCGCCCCCTCTACTGTCTTCAAATGCTCCGAGCAGCGCTGCCCTGGTGGTGAGGGCATCTGAAGGGGTGGACCATCCCGAGGTGCACTACGGCCCGTCATTCCCCGCGTTTTCCCTTCGTGGGCCCTCTCGGGGAATAGCCAGTCTGCCGTGGGCTTCTCGTCTGATCGGGGATTGCGACTGGTTGAGGCGCCTCCTGCGCCCTTCATCTGGAGACGGTCTGGCCCTAGGCCGGGCTTCTGGTGCGACACGCCCGGCCATCGCGAGGGCGCTAGCCCCCAGCCCCCTGCCCGGAGGAGGAACGATGATTCGCGGCCCCCGGCGCTTGCTTGGGGCGGATGATGGTGTGGAAGACATGCTTGAGCGCGCACGGGAGCGCCGCGCTCACCGCCAAGGGTTCCTTCGAAGAGCGACCGACGCGGTGAACTTGCTTGGGGAGGAGCTTGCTGATGAAGACGCGCGCCTGGAGGCAGAGGGCCTGCGCCTGGCTACAGGGAGGCGCGAGCTGGAGGCCGCCATTGCCCTCGCGCGTCATCAGCGCGACCTTGACGATGAAGAGGCGAAGGCGTCGCTGGAGGCCTCTCGAGTGGCCCGATGCCAGGCCACCGAGGAGGCCCGGAGAGCTGACCGATGGCGAGAGGCAGCGGAGGAGCGGGCTCGCGAGCTCCTGGCCCGGTGCCACTCATTGGAGGAGCAAGTGGAGCTGCGTGAGTTGGCCCTTGCGTCGATGCGGGTGGCCTCTGGTGACCCAGCCGAGCTCCAGAGGCGCGAAGAAGCGTTGACGCTGGAAGCCGCTGAACGCACTCTCGAGCACGAGCGGCTGGAGACGAGGGACCGCCTAGTGACGCAGGTGGAAGACGATGTCGCTGCGCAGGAAGCGCGTGTCCTAGAGGAGGTTTGTTGTCGGGTGACGATGGTGCGCCAAGGCCTCGAGCGTGAGTTCGAGGGGAAGCTGGGGATGATCCGGGTCGAAGCCGAGGGCAGAACCGCAGCCCTGAGGGCCCAATGGGATGAGGTGACGCGAATGGCTGATGCCTCCCAGGCCGCCCTTGAGGCAGCGTAAAAGGAGCTGGCCGCCTCCCAGGCCGAGGTGCTCCATCTTCGCCAGCGGATGGAAGAGGCTGAGGCCGTTGAGCGTCAGAATGCCGACGAAATACGCCAACGGCGAGTCCTGGAGCACGCGCACGGCCCCATGCTCACCACGCTCAGGGTGAGGGCTAACGCAGCCCTGGGCAACATCTGCGAGGCAGCCGTCGGCGAGCCGCACATGATTAACTATGCCGGCAACCTGCAGTTCTTCACCGCTGTGGTAACACAGCTGGAGGCTCGGTCGGTCAGGGCCGACAGGTTGGTGGAGGAGAGGAGCCGCGCCCTGCTCGGGCGCGCCTTTTCCCGTGTCTTCAGCCATCTCCGGAACATGGATCCCCAGTTCGACTTTGACGCCGCCATCGCCCCAGTTCCCCAGGCCGTCCAAGGCGACCTGGCGGATTGGGTGGAAAACAACATGGATGCTCTCGTCCGAGCCTTCACTTCAGATGACCATGACGTGGTCGCGGCTGTCGACGAAGGCGGTGTGGTGGATGGCCCCGACGCCGCTGGTGGTGGCGCAGACAACGAGGGAGAATTCAGTGATGCCAGCGACAGCTCGGGAGGCACCCCCGAGGATGCGTTGGGGGATTTGTCAGACTAACTGTCGTGGTTCTAAGTCTGACAGTGAGGTAGGGGGTGTGTATGAGGAGGCTAGACCTTAGCTATTGGGAAGTTGTAAGCACGCAAGGTTTACGAGTTCAGGCCCTTCTCGGAGGAAGTAACAGCCCTACGTCTCGGTGCCTGGAGGCGGTCGATTGAATTATGTGTGTGTAAATGACAGGGGTGCGAACCCTTTATACTGAGGAGGGGGATGGCTTATATAGAGTTCGCCAACCCTCTCCTGCCCTCAGTAATGCAGGGTTTAAGGTACATTTAAGGTGGGACGTTACTGATAACGTCCCTAATAAAGTGTCATAATAACCATAAAGACAACTTAATAGCCGACCATTTGCCCGCGGAGTGACTTCAGGTCTTTTGGTCGGTCGAGTGGTTGACTTCATGGTCGAGTGATAGCTCCTTGGTCGAGTGTCTTCAACCCGTCGAGTGAGATACCTTCAAGTTGATTGAAAGGTGACTTCTTCTAGGGATGTCCTACGGTAGGGCTCTTTAGGATGGGTCTGTGCCCCTACCGTAGGTACATGGCTTCATCATTAGCCCCCGAATGGATCGAGGCTAGAGTGAGAAAAGGGGTTAGGGATCTTTCGACTGACTCTTCAGGTTATATGAGTGCTTCGTTCTGGGTCGACTGTCACGGATGACGTCATTAACCTCTTTCAGTCGCCTTGATCCGTTCTAGGTCTTTCGTCGAATGGATTTCTTTACCTGTGAGGCATCGAGCGCCGGTGCGCGCGGGATTTCTGTTTTGACAAGTTGTTCTGCAGCCAACGGATATCGCGGGATTCAGATTTTTGAGAAGCGCGCGGAACGGGGGTGGCCGCAGTAATCGGGAGTGACAATGCGAAGGCTCCTCGATCTCTATGCCGCCTTTTTCGCCACGTGCTGCGCGCGCGCCTGTCACGGGATTTGACTGGATAGCTTGGGCCTACTGGTCAGCCACTCGGAAGCGGCCCCTTATAAGTTGCCGGCTCGGAGTCCCCCAACAGTGCGCGTGCTTTTCTCTTCTCCTTCTTCCTCTCTTTCTTCACAACCTCCTCCGCTTCCTCTGCTCTTGCGCAGCCATCGCAAACCAGCTCGAGATCTCGCCGGCGACGATGGTGAAGGCCAAGACGACCGCTCTGGAGCGCGTGAAGAAGGCGGTGGCGGCGGGGAAGGGGAAGAAGTCTGCGCGCGGCGGATCTTCCTCTCGGACGGCCCTGCCCAAAGGTTGGATCCAGGGCGACTGGATGCCATCGGTGCTCCGGCAGGAGGATCTCGATGACCTGGTTGAGGGGGGAGCCATTCCTCACAAGGCTGCGCGTCTTCCGGGGGGAGAGATCGAACCCCAACCTCGCGACGGTGAGTGCGTGCTCCTGGCCACTCACATCGACCGAGGGTTTTCTCTGCCGCCCCATTCTTTCTTCCGCAACTTCTTGAACTTCTTTGGAGCGCAGCTCCATCACTTTACCCCAAACTCCATAGTATATCTTGCCGCTTTCATTTCTATGTGTGAGGCGTTCCTGGGTTGCCGCCCACACTGGGGGCTTTTCAAGCACATCTTCACCTGTCGCTCTCAGTCGGTCAAGAAGGCCAAGTCGAGTGATGAGAAGACACAAGTGATCCAGCTGTGTGGGGGCTTGGCGATCCAGATGAGGGGGAAGAGCTGCTTCCCATCCATTACTTTCCCGGAGTCAGTCCGAGGCTGGCAGGCGACTTGGTTCTACTGCCAGGATCAGGTGACTCCAGGGCAGTCGACTGGGCTCCCACCTTTCTCCCTCGACCGAGCCGAAAAGCCTGCTTCTCTAAAGGTGACGCCTGAAGAAAAGGCCCAGGTCAAGGTACTGGCGGGTCGAGTGGTTGAACTTGTCCGAGAGGGCGTGACGGGGATGGATCTGCTGGAAGTCTTCCTCAAGAGGCGAATCCAACCGCTCCAGGCTCGGGACCACCCGATGTGGCTGTACTCTGGCCTCGAGGACACCACTCGGATCCACCCGGAGGAGGTCACCGATGAGATGTTGGAGGGGTGGCTGTCAAGCATCACGGGGAACAAGGACAACCCCCAAGGAGCCAGGAGGGTCATTCCACTCGACAGTTCGTATGAGGTTGACCAGGTGCGTTTTTATGCTCCCGGCTGAGATCTTCGTTTTCTGCGTTGGTCTTCTTTTGAGTAGGTCGATTGACTTTCGTTTTGTCTTCTGTCTTTCAGGCAACCACTGAGATGTACTCGACGCCCAATGGGGCACAGGGGTTGACTGAGGAAGGAGAAGGGAGCGGAGGCGAGAGCGGGGATGACCAGGGCGAGTGGGAGTCGGATGGTGAAGGAGAGGGGGGCGATGACGTCTTCTCCAGCAAAGAGGAGGAGGAGGAGGCCGAACCCCCCCACCCCCCCCCCCCGCCCGGAAAGGCGATCCAAGCTCGCACACGACCCGGCGTAGGAACGTGGCCAGGCGACTGCCTCGGTTGGGCCGTCGTCAAAACGCCCTCGGACTTCTTCTCCAACACCGACTGGGAAGGTCCCCAAGCAACCACGCACGATGCTATCCAAGCCGCCCAAGACTCTGCCCAAGATGAAGATAACTGTCCCTGTTATTTCCGGGTAATAAAGCTTGTTTTCCTTCGTCGATGGAGGACGGATCCTTGGTCGACTCGTTAAGCTAACTGGCTGATTTTTTGAAATTTGCAGTGCTGCTACCTCCGAGGTCTCTGCCAAAGACGACGACCAAGAGATGGGGGACGCTGTTACCTCCAACCCTGGTACGATTATTGACGTTCTGTTTTTGATTCGACTGGTCGTTTCTTGCAATTCTGGTCGATTGAAAGTCCTCCTTGCAGCCCCTCCTCATGTTATCGACCTCCCGGATGACGACGACAACGAACCGCTGAGGATGAGGAGGACTAAGAGGTCGTCGGCTGACAGGACTCCCCAGCCTACTCCGGCGCCTGAGACCGTGGCTCGGGATGGTGGCGATGCCCCTCGGGCTTCTGTGACCTTTGCCAATCCGCTGTCGAGTGGGCAGCCTTCGGCGTCGACTGCAAACCCAACTTCGCTTTTTGTCGCATACCCTGCCCCTAAGGACGAAGTGGCTGCTGCGAAGGAGGCTATACGCCAGGCGGGGGTCATGATGGAACAGGTGAAGAAGGCTCGGGAGGCCAACCAGCCAGCTTATGACGCAAGTTCGGCGCTTCAGAGCAATGTCCAGGTCAGTCGACTTGATACTTGATTATTTGAAGAGTCTTTCTCCCTCTCTTTTTTTGAAGATCTTTGTATCTGTACACCCACTGGGTGTGTTTTCCCCTTCTTGGACTAGTGGGGGCACGCTGAGTGCACCCACTGGGTGTAGTCCCCGAGACTACGGTGGACTGCTGGCAGTCGACTGTAGTCTTTACATTGCGTTTTTGAATCTGTATTCCTTTCTTGGTCTGGTCGAGTCATGTCAAATGGATCTGTATCCGGTCGACTGCGGACACTCGATTTTTTTTAAAAACAGTGGGGGCACGCTGAGTGCACCCACTGGGTGGAGTCCCCGAGACTACTGTCGAATGTTTTTGATTTGGCTGTGGTCTTAGAAACGTCACCTTTTTTTCCTTAGTTACTTGGAAGCGACTTATTTTGGATGTCTGTCGACTGATTTTTCCTTTTGCAGAAATCTTGTGAGCTTGCGTCTCGCTATACTGAGTTGGAGAAGCAGCGTATTCAACTGACCCTTGATCTGGAGCTAGCCAGAACGGAGCTGCAGAAGGTCAGAGATGGCGTTGCTGGTAAGACGACCCTGTCGACTGGTTTTGTTTTTAGGCTTGAGTACTCTTCTGCTGTTTCTGAACCAACCATCATTTCTTTTGCAGGAGAACTGAGCGAGGCTCTGGCGAAGAAGGATCAGGACTTGGCTGCTGCCCACAAGGAGGCTGGTGACAAGATTGCTCCGGCTGAACAGAAGCTGGCTTCGGTCAGCCAGATAGAAGACGAGAATACCAAGCTGAAGACCGCTCTGAATGAAGCCAACAGGGAGTGCTCGCATTGGAAGAGGAAGCACCTCACCCTAAGCGAGCAGATGGAAGGCGTCGCTCACAGGAGGGACGACCTGGAGAGCTACTTGAGGAGTCTCGCCAAGACATTGTACACCAAGCTCGAAGGTGCGCATTCAATTCCGACTGGTTTTCTTTTGTGTCGACTCAGTTTGCGATCGTTGGCTTATCCTTGGGTCTTGTATGCAGAGTTTTGTCAGAACTTTGAAGAGGAGACCGGGCGAATTGAAACGCGTTTGGACCCAATCAATTCTCCGGTGAATGATGATGCCGCCATGAATCTGCTTCGACTGGAATCTCGTATCGATGGCGTCGTGGATTACTTGGCTCGGCTGAAGGTTGCCATGTCGCGGATCGACCCGACACTTTGGCCAGAGTCTACGCTCCAGAATGATCTTGAGTCTCTGATGACTCGACTTGACAGAATCCCCGATCGAGTACGGGAGTGGAAGAAGTCTTCTGCCCGGTGCGGCGCTGATGTGGCTCTATCTTTAGTCCGCGTCCATTGCAAGGAGGCGCGAGAAGAGAAGTTGGCCGCCATCCAAGTCGCAAATACCAAGAGGCATAGCTTTCAAGACTTCATGGTGACCTTCATTGCTGCTGCCACCCGTATTGCGGACGGAATCGACCTCGATGAGTTCGTCGCCCCTGCTAGTCCTCCACCTGAGGAATGAAAAAACTTTTATGCCTTTCCTTAAATTTGCCTCGGAATGCCGAGTGGATTTGTAACCGTTTAAACTCTGCCGAGCCGAGGGCTCGAGTACTTTGATTCGGGGCCTGGGGCCTTTTAAGCTTTATCCGAACTTAATTTCTTGCTGAATATCTTCGTGGTTTTGATCTGTCGTGTAGGACTTTGGTCTTGTATTCAGACGAGTGCTGGACTGCGGCTAAGTCCCTGAGTGGGAGGATTGCTCTCCACTCGGTAGGATTTTTTCAAACTTAGGCGAGTGCTTGACTGCAGCTAAGTTTCCGAGTGGGAGAACTTAGGCGAGTACTGGACTGCAGCTAAGCCCCCGAGTGGGAGGATTGCTCTCCACCCGGTAGGGTTTTTTAAACTTAGGCGAGTGTTTGACTGCAGCTAAGTTTCCGAGTGGGAGAACTTAGGCGAGTACTGGACTGCAGCTAAGCCCCTGAGTGGGAGGATCGCTCTCCACTCGGTAGGATTTTTCGAACTTAGGCGAGTGCTTGACTGCAGCTAAGTTCCCGAGTGGGAGAACTTAGGCGAGTACTGGACTGCAGCTAAGCCCCCGAGTGGGAGGATTGTTCTCCACTCGGTAGGGTTTTTTCAAACTTAGGCGAGTGCTTGACTGCAGCTAAGTTTCCGAGTGGGAGAACTTAGGCGAGTACTGGACTGCAGCTAAGCCCCCGAGTGGGAGGATTGCTCTCCACTTGGTAGGGTTTTTTCAAACTTAGGCGAGTGCTTGACTGCAGCTAAGTTTCCGAGTGGGAGAACTTAGGCGAGTACTGGACTGCAGCTAAGCCCCCGAGTGGGAGGATTGCTCTCCACTCGGTAGGGTTTTTTCAAACTTAGGCGAGTGCTTGATTGCAGCTAAGTTTCCGAGTGGGAGAACTTAGGCGAGTACTAGACTGCAGCTA
The DNA here is from genome assembly GCA_034509565.1 of Triticum monococcum. NCBI lineage: Eukaryota > Viridiplantae > Streptophyta > Magnoliopsida > Poales > Poaceae > Triticum > Triticum monococcum. The sequence continues at coordinate 75,976,708 of CM067843.1, forward strand.
AGCCTCCGAGTGGGAGGATTGCTCTCCACTCGGTAGGATTTTTTCAAGCTTAGGCGAGTGCTCGACTGCAGCTAAGTTTCCGAGTGGGAGAACTTAGGTGAGTACTGGACTGCAGCTAAGCCCCCGAGTGGGAGGATTGCTCTCCACTCGGTAGGATCTTTTCAAACTTAGGCAAAACGGATTCGCAGCCAAGTCACCCGCTGGGGGTTTTGTATGCAAACAAAGTGACAACCATTATTGGAACACTCTTGTCTTTGGTAAAAATGAACTGTAGAAATTATTTTTCTTATTACATCTCATCTAAAGGAGAACTCAGGTGTAAAAGGGGCGGAGCAGTTCCACGTTCCAAGCTCGTGGCTCGTCGATCTGGCGATCGACATTGTAGAGGTGGCATGCTCCATTGTGGAGGACTCTGGTGACTATGAAGGGGCCTTCCCAAGTAGGAGCAAGTTTGTGTGGCTTCTGTTGATCCACTCGGAGGACCAGATCCCCTTCTTGGAAGGCTCGACTTTTCACATTCCGGGCGTGAAAACGGCGCAAGTCTTGCTGATAAATGGTCGATCTGATCATGGCCATCTCCCTTTCTTCTTCTAAGAGGTCGACTGCGTCTTGCCGGGCCTGCTCTGCTTCGTCTTTGGTGTAAAGTTCGACTCGGGGTGCGTTATGAAGAAGATCACTCGGCAGGACTGCTTCGGCTCCATAAACCAGAAAGAATGGAGTCCTTCCAGTCGACCGGTTAGGGGTGGTCCTTAATCCCAACAGAACTGACGGAAGCTCGTCGACCCAAGCGCCTGCTGCGTGCTTGAGATCGCGCATCAGTCGAGGCTTTAGCCCTTTGAGAATCAGACCATTTGCTCTCTCAACCTGTCCATTCGACTGGGGATGAGCGACCGAAGCGTAGTCGACTCGTGTGCCCTGAGAAGCGCAAAATGCTCTGAACTCGTCCGAATCAAAGTTTGACCCGTTATCAGTGATGATGCTATGCGGGACTACATATCTGAATGTTAACCCTCTGATGAAACTGATAGCAGTGCCAGCATCGAGGTTCTTGATGGGCTTAGCTTCGATCCACTTGGTAAATTTGTCGACTGCCACAAGTACATGACTGAATCCACTCCTGCCCGTTCTTAGGGGACCAACCATGTCCAATCCCCAAACGACAATGGGCCAGACGAGCGGAATGGTCTTCAGGGCTGATGCGGGCTTGTGCGACATGTTGGAGTAGAACTGGCACCCTTCACACTTGTCGACTATCTCTTTTGCCATCTCATTTGCTCTTGGCCAGTAAAATCCAGCTCGGTATGCTTTAGCCACAATAGTCTGAGAGGACGCATGGTGACCGCAGGTCCCCGAGTGGATATCATTAAGGATTATCTGACCCTCTTCTGGTGTTATGCATTTCTGGCCGACTCCGGTCGCACTCTCTCTGTACAGCTATCCCCTTATGACAGTGAAGGCCTTGGATCGGCGGACGATCTGTCGAGCCTCCTCCTCCTCCTTCGGGAGTTCTTTCCTTAATATATATGCGATGTACAGTATTGTCTAGTCAGGGGTGATTGCCAAGACTTCCATGATTAGGTCGACCACTGCAGGCAGTTCGACTTCAGTCGGATCTGTGGCACTTTTCGGCTGCGGGGCTTCTTCTGTGAAAGGATCCTCTTGGACTGACGGTGAGTGAATGTGTTCCAAGAACACGTTGCTTGGAATGGCTTCTCTCTTGGAGCCTATCTTTGCCAAGTCGTCAGCCGCCTGATTTTTCAGTCGGGGGATGTGGTGGAGCTCTAACCCCTCGAACTTCTTTTCTAGCTTTCGCACTGCATTGCAATACCCAGTCATTGCCAGACTCCTGACGTCCCACTCCTTCATCACTTGATTAACCACCAAATCTGAGTCGCCATAGACCATGAGGTGACGGGCGCCGAGTGAAATGGCCATGCGCAACCCATACAAAAGTGCCTCATACTCTGCTTCATTATTGGAGGAATCGAAGTGAATTTGGAGAACATATCTGAGCTTATCCCCTCGGGGGGAGACCAAGACTACTCCCGCGCCCGATCCATTCAGCATCTTGGATCCATCAAAGAACATGGTCCAGTGCTCCGAGTGAACGTGAGTCGGAAGTTGCTGTTCAATCCACTCAGCGATGAAATCCGCGATTGCTTGGGACTTGATAGCCTTCTTTGCTTCAAACTTGGTATCTAAAGGAAGGAGTTCAATCGCCCACTTGGCCACTCGACCAGTTGCGTCCCTGTTATGCAGGATCTCTGATAACGGGGCGTCGCTGACGACTGTAATGGAGTGGTCAGAGAAATAATGTGCAACTTTCTTCGTGGTCATATTAATCCCATATACAAGCTTCTGGTAGTGGGGGTATCTTTGTTTTGAAGGGGTCAAAACTTCAGACACATAATATACAGGGCGTTGAACTTTGAAGGCCTTCCCTTCCTCTTCCTGCTCGACCGTAAGTACTGTACTGACAACTTGTCCTGTGGCTGCAATGTAAAGCAGCAGAGGCTCTTTGCTGATTGGGGCAGCTAGCACCGGCTGGGTGGAGAGCAGAGCTTTGAGCTCTGCAAACGCTGCATTAGCTTCTGGAGTCCACTCGAACTTGTCAGACTTCTTCATCAGTTGGTAAAGAGGCAACACTTTTTCACCGAGTCGAGAAATGAATCGACTTAAGGCGGCCAAGCAGCCTGTAAGCTTTTGGACATCATGCACACGTACAGGACGCTTCATCCAGAGTATGGTGCCAATCTTTTCAGGATTGGCGTCGATTCCCCGTTCGGAAACGAGAAAACCGAGTAGCTTTCCACCTGGAACCCCGAAACTGCACTTTGACGGATTGAGCTTGATATCGTACCTCCTGAGGTTGGCAAAGGTTTCAGTAAGGTCAGCCCGCAGGTCGGAACGTTTCCGGGACTTGACCACGATATCATCCATGTACGCCTCTACATTCCGACTGATTTGAGTGAGTAAGCACTTCTGGATCATTCTCATGAATGTGGCTCCGGCGTTCTTGAGGCCAAATGGCATGGTGACGTAACAGAAGCATCCGAATGGAGTGATGAAAGCTGTTTTGATTTCGTCGGGCCCATACAGACGGATCTGATGGTACCCGGAATAGGCATCTAGAGAAGACAATCTCTCGCATCCCGCAGTTGAGTCGACAATTTGGTCGATGCGAGGGAGAGGAAAATGATCTTTCGGGCAGGCCCGATTGATATGTTTGAAATCAATGCACATACGGAGTGACTTGTCCTTCTTGGGGACCATGACGACATTGGCGAGCCACTCGGAGTGGTAAATCTCTCGGATGAACTCGGCTGCTAAGAGCCGAGCCACTTCTTCGCCAATGGCTTGTTTCTTGTTGACGGCGGATCGTCAAAGATGTTCCTTCACGGGCTTGAACTTTGGGTCGACTCGCAGACGGTGCTCAGCCAACCCCCTGGGAACTCCAGGCATGTCAGAGGGTTTCCATGCAAAGATGTCCCAGTTCTCACGGAGGAGCTGGATGAGCGCTTCTTCCTATTTGGAGTCGAGCGTCGTCGTGATGTGAGTCGGAGCAGCGTCGGGATCGGTCGAGTGAATGTGGACTGTCTTTGTTTCGCCAGCCGACTGAAAAGCTGACTCGGAGGCAGGCTTCTTAGCCCGCAGCAATTCACTCGGGTCGGCAGTCTTTTGGTACTCTTTCAGCTCGACCACTGCCATCTGAGCGTCGGCGATCTTTGATCCCTTCTGAAAACATTCTTCTGCTTTCTTCCGGTTGCCCGTAACAGTGATCACACCTTTGGGGCCAGGCATCTTTAATTTAAGATACACGTAACATGGTCGAGCCATGAAGCATGCGTAAGCTGGCCTGCCCAAAATGGCGTGATAAGCACTCTGGTAGTCCACAACTTCAAATGTCAACTTTTCCTTGCGGTAATTCTTTGAATCACCAAAAACCACATCGAGAGCAATCTGGCCGAGTGACTCGGCTTTCTTCCCAGGAATGACTCCGTGGAAGCTCATGTTGCTGGCGCTAAGTCTGGACATCGGAATGCCCATTCCTTTCAAAGTTTCAGCATACAGTATGTTCAGGCCACTGCCGCCATCCATTAGGACTTTGGTCAGTCGAGTACCTTCGACGACCGGGTCGACCACCAAAGCTTGCCTCCCTGCGGTGGCAATGTGTGTCGGGTGACCAGATTGGTCGAATGTGATGGCGGTCTGAGACCATTTGAGATAACTAAGCGTCGCCGGAGCAACCATGTTCACCTCACGGTTAATGACTTTCAGTCGACTTTTGCTTTCGACATCAGCAAAAATCATCAAGGTAGAATTGACTTGGGGGTATCCATCATCACTATCCTCCTTGTCCTCAACTCTGTCTGGTTCTTTTTCCTTGTCCTTGGGCTGCTTGCCTTGGAACTGCTGAATCAGGAGCCGGCACTGTCGAGTGGTATGCTTCGGGAAAATAAAATTTCCCTCTTCATCTTTCTTGGTGTGGATGTGACATGGCAGGTCCAAAACATCATTCCCATCCTGATCCTTAACCTTCTTGGGCTTCCATGTGCCCTTGGGTTTTCCCTTGAAGTTTCCCTGGGCCACAGCCAGGGCTTCCCCAGGGGCGGCTGGCTCGGCCTTCCGCTTCTGCTTCCGACTGGAGTTTCCTCCGGTTTCTTGGGCGACTGATTTGAGTTTGCCACTTCGGAGTCGGTCCTCGTCTTCACCATTAGCGTACTTGGTGGCAATCTCCATCATCCGATTCAGGGACATCTCTCTAGTTCGACCAAACTTCAGATTCAACTCCCTGTATTTGACGCCTTCCTTGAAAGCGCAAACTGCTTGATGGTCTGGCACGTTCTCGACCGAGTGGTGCAGTGTGATCCACCTCTGGATGTATTCTCTCAGTGTTTCATTCGGCTTCTGCACGCAAGACCGCAACTCTGTAAGGCCTGCAGGGCGCTTGCACGTTCCTTCGAAGGTTGTGATAAACACTCGGGCGAGGTCCTCCCAAGTGTAAATGCTGCTGGGTGCCAACTGATTCAGCCACGCCCTAGCTGAGCCTTCCAACATAAGAGGCAAATGCTTCATGGCCACCTCATCATTGCCACCGCCAATCTGCATAGCCACTCTGTAATCTTCGAGCCATGTGTCGGGCTTGGATTCGCTGGTGAACTTGCTGACTCCAGTCGCCAGCCTGAAGTTGGGAGGGATCACCGCGGCCCTGATGGCTCGGCTGAAACATTCAGGCCCCGAAGTATGTGCTCTGCTGCCGGTGGGCGTATCTCTGTTGTGGCCCTCTCGATGAGCCCTGTTCCTGTCCACCAAACCTTGAACGAGGATGAATCTCGCGTCAAAGCTTGGGTCTCTGGGGTCGACCGGGATCCTCTGCCCAACATTATGGGGGCGCCTGTCATCTCGATGTCGGGGTGCATACGATCCACTCCTCGGGGGAGGGGATGGCACTCGACGTCTATCATCACGGTTGGGTCGGTGATCATACTGTTCATTCCTCCTGTACTGATCGTGCCGGTCTCCACGTCCCTCACGCCTTGGGGGCGATCTCGGGCTGTGAGCTGACTGGACTGTTTCCGTTGCAACGGATCGACTGTGGATCCTGTCCCGCGACTGAGAGACGGCGGAATTCTGATTTCCCGCCGCTCGGAGCAATGCCCTGATCTGCAGCAATCCTTTGCCAGCCTCTGACTGAGAGGGCTGGATTGACTCTGCTATGCGGGCCGCGGCAGCCAAATTCTGAACTGGAGTTCGGTATACCTGCGGTGGTGGGAAGAGCTGACGTCGACTAGATTCGGGAGCTTGCTGTCGTCGACTGGACTCGGGAGCCCGCTGACGCGCTCGCTCGTCGAGTGCTCGCTGTAGATTCTCTAGTCGAGTGCGCTCGGCCAGATTAGCCAAGCACGCGTCCTCCAAGGCCCGGGCCTCGGGGGTTTCTCCAACAATAGGAGTGCGGAGCGCGTCCATGTTCCGGCGACGAAGCTCCTCTCGCTGTAATGACGTAAGAGGTTCGGGGAGGTATTCATCATGGGGATGCGACGGATCGCCTCTATCTGCACCACTATCAGCGCGATGGAATCCAGGAGGACTGCATGTCCCCTCGACCGCCAGAACCTCCGCCAAAGGGTCGCTGCTATCGCACTTGGATGCGGTCTCTGCGGAGCCAGTCGACAGATCGAACAGGCCGTAGAGGGATTCGTCAGGCTCGATTGCCTCGACTTGTGGGACCGCCAACTAGCGGGCCACGACGTGCTTCACCCACCGCTGGAGTCTCGACCGACCTGAGCGCTTGCGCCAGCGGGAGAAAGGGCGGGGAGATGACACGGGAGTCGACCGATATGGGGTTGACGGCTGCCGCAGGAGGACGCCACGGACGCATGCGTGGAAGTGCATCGCACCGCGGACGGGGAGCGCATCAACGTCGAGCGGTGCCTCCTAGAGCCAGGCGGAGTCGTCGGCGATGAAAGTGAGTGCGTCGAGACGGATCTCGCGGCCCTCTGCCAAAGCTCCACAGGAAAACATGATCAAGTGGATCGAAAAAACCGCAACTTCTCCAATTGGGCGCTAAGACTAATGCCCCAAGGTGGGCGCCAACTGTCGTGGTTCTAAGTCTGACAGTGAGGTAGGGGGGTGTGTATGAGGAGGCTAGACCTTAGCTATTGGGAAGTTGTAAGCACGCAAGGTTTACGAGTTCAGGCCCTTCTCGGAGGAAGTAACAGCCCTACGTCTCGGTGCCCGGAGGCGGTCGATTGAATTATGCGTGTGTAAATGACAGGGGTGCGAACCCTTGATACTGAGGAGGGGGATGGCTTATATAGAGTTCGCTAGCCCTCTCCTGCCCTCAGTAATGCAGGGTTTAAGGTACATTTAAGGTGGGGCGTTACTGATAACATCCCTAATAAAGTGTCATAATAACTATAAAGACTACTTAATAGCCGACCGTTTGCCCGCGGAGTGACTTCAGGTCTTTTGGTCGATCGAGTGGTTGACTTCATGGTCGAGTGATAGCTCCTTGGTCGAGTGTCTTCAGCCCGTTGAGTGAGATACCTTCAAGTTGATTGAAAGGTGACTTCTTCTAGGGATGTCCTACGGTAGGGCTCTTTAGGACGGGTCCGTGCCCCTACCGTAGGTACATGGCTTCATCACTAACCATGTACTTCTCCTGTCTTTCACCCTGCATGAATAGAACTCAGGTGTTTGGCCTGACGGTCATGAGAGCATTTTGGGAGGGGAAGCCCCTCATATAAAAACTTGTGTCCATCATATCAGTAGTAGTCAAATTACGCGCGTGCCTGACGGTGGGCTGGTTTACCTTTGCCTCACGCTGGCCCCGAGGCGGCCTGCAGGAGGGCGCGACGCCTTGGGTGCTCTCTAGTCGGGTCCTCAGGATGTGAGATCGTTGCTGATGAAAACTTCACAGGCGTTGGCCTTCTTCACAGGCTCTGGGCCTTCTCCTGAGCGTAATGACTTCACAGGCATTCGCCTAGCTTCACAGGCTCCAGGCCTTTTCCTAACGCGATAGCTTCACAGGCACTCGCCTTGCTTCACAGGCTCTGGGCCTTTTCCTAACGCAATGAGCTTCACAGGCATTCGCCTTGCTTCACAGGCTCTGGGCCTTTTCCTAACGCAATGGGCTTCACAGGCACTCGCCTTGCTTCACAGGCTCTGGGCCTTTTCCTAACGCAATGGGCTTCACAGGCACTCGCCTTGCTTCACAGGCTCTGGGCCTTTTCCTAACGCAATGGGCTTCACAGGCACTCGCCTTGCTTCACAGGCTCTGGGCCTTTTTCTAATGCAACGGGCTTCACAGGCACTCGCCTTGCTTCACAGGCTCTGGGCCTTTTCCTAACGCAATGGGCTTCACAGGCACTCGCCTTGCTTCACAGGCTCTGGGCCTTTTCAGGACGGGGCAACCTCCGCAAGCACCCGAAGATCCTCCCGAGGGGGAGCAACAATAGCGATTCAGGTCGCGCACGAGCCAGGCCTGACCGGACTCGCGAGGGGCTCGCGAGGGTAGGTAGCTCTGGCGAAGCGGTAACCAGAACGCGAGAAACAGCTCGAGCGAGAATAAGCACCCCTTCCCCGAACAACCGCAAATCTCAAATTCAAATCCAACTTAAATCCAGCGAGGGGAAAGCTACAGCCAAAGGGAAAGGCAATGAAAAGCAAACAAAAAGCCGCATCCGGCACCTAATCTAGTCTTGGACGTCTTCTCACCAGTGCGGAGCTAAGTGCTGTCCACTGGGCGTGGGAGGGAGCCCCAGGGCCTGAGGCCAGCACCCCTGAGACTCCGAGGCGCGTACATCCCCACTCATTATTACGTGAGAGTGTCACGGGTCTGCGAGCTTCATAGGCATTGGGCCTTCTTCACAGGTACTGGCCTTGCTTCATATTGCCAGACGAGGGCCCCACCTTGCACCACACTCTAGTGCCATCAGCAACGACCGGAACCCAGGACGCCGCCCGATGGGGTAGAGCGGTCGCCAGCGGTTCCCCCGACGACCACGGGTCCTCTGCCAGGGGCAGGCCCTGAGGCACCTCCCCAGTAGAGGGCCTACCTCCTGAGAACGCCTTGCTCTGAACGCCGCGGTGGTGATGTAGGATCCCGACCCCTCCCCTGCAGCCCCCTGCGCCCTCCTCCCGAGGGGTAGGAGACTGTAGGGACGGGGCAGCTGCTTGCCGCGGCGACCTGCACCTCCTGCGATCCATGGTTAGCATATACCTGCCCCTGAAGAGTTAGCGATGCCCGATAATCGTTGCCCCCAGCGTGGCCATCGGGTTCGTCCATGGGCTCCTGGAAGGGCTCAGCTTCCACCGCCTCGTCCCCCCAGCTTGGGCCGAGGAGCGAGCCTTTCCTGCTCTCGCGAGGGTGTCCTTGGTCCAGCATGAGGGGCACGTATTCCTCCGTCGCCGTCATCCCGAATGCCACGCCGTGATGCCCCGCATGCCACGCGGTCCCACCTGTCATGCCTACTGCGGGGTGGCAGCGCGGCCGCCCTCCGGGGCCGCGGGTCGTGTCGAGTCCTTCTTCTTCGCGGGCCGGGGGCGGGGGCAGCGCCACCGCCGGCCCGGTGCTGAAAGCTTCGCTGGCATCAAAGTAGCCTTGGAGTCCACGGGCACGTGCGGAGCCCCCGCGCGGGTCGCCCTGGGCTTGAGATGGGAGCTGGGTGGAGAAGGGGTGAGCCCCCGAGGCGGCGAAGCCTAGGAGCTCCGCCACCCGCTCTAGCAGCACGTCGTGCACGCCCTCCAGCAGTCTGCATCGCAGCAGCTCCCGGGCTACCGTGAGCGCGGCCCTTGAATTCGCCTGCTCCCGACGGGTGTACGACGTCGTGGTTGCGGCGTGATTGGAGGCCCTTGCCGCCGACCGCACTTGCCGCGGTGTGAGGGTTGCGGAGGCCTGTCCGCGTCGCCCGCGGCCCGCAGCACCCTGCGGACCGCAAGCTGCCTAGGGCGCGGGGTCGCCCGAGGTGGGCGGCTCCGCGCAGGTGGGCCACGCCGCCCATGGACCTTGGTTGCCCGCCTGGTCGCCGGACATGGTGATGACGATGCGACGGGAGGCGGAGCGGTAGGAAGGCAAATTCCGGCGCACCCCTACCTGGCGCGCCAAATGTCGGATTCAGGGGTTCTGGCAGACCCTTAAGGTTCAAACACTGTGGTGCGTGCGGAGATCACACCTTCTACCTCCCCGTCTCGCAAAGATCTAAACTACCAAAGGAACTGCATGAGAGACACAAGATTTATACTGGTTCGGGCCACCGATGTGGTGTAATACCCTACTCCAGTGTGTGGTGGGTGGATTGCCTCTTGGGGCTGATGATGATGAACAATACAAGGAAGAACAGCCTTGCGAGGGTCTGTTCTTGGCTGGGGGGATGAGCTGCTAGGAGGAGTTCAGTCACCCTTCTCTCTCTCTCTCTCTCTCTCTCTCTCTCTCTCTCTCTCTACTTGCGAACCGGACGAACCAACTCCGCGAACCGAACCCCACCCCTTGCTACGTGGGTGGCCTGTCCTATTTATAGGCAAAGGCCCTGGGCCTCTTCCCAAATATTGAGCGAGAAGGGCGCCAACAATTGGCCAATTCGAAGGGGAACATCTAGTAAACTTATCTTGACTAAAGTTGGTCTTCGCCTGCGAAAGACCCTGCGGTGACGCCGTGCTGGGCTCTATGGTGACCTCCGTCTCGTAGTCCGCTTAGTCCTGGTCTCGTTGCACCGAAATGGCAACCTTTGCCTGATGCCTCGGTACTCCACGGCTGCACTTGCCCCCTTTGCACCAAAGAGGAAAGAAGGACGCTGCACGCGCTGGCGCCCGCCTGGCACCCTCGATCGTCATGGCTTGCGTCATGGGCACCTCACGAGGTACCCCGCCTTGATTCCTTCGCCTTCTCGCGAGCCAGCCTGAGGAGGCTGCGCCTGGGGATGCGCCGTGTCGTCCGCCCCGCGAGGCTTGGCCCCTCACGAGGGTCTTGAGCCTTGTGTTGATGAAGATGGGCCATGCTGGGCCTCCTTTGAGCCACGCCGCAGGCCGCAGGCAGGCAAGTCTGGGGACCCCCATTCCCAGAACACCGACAAGTACGACTGTACGAGGGTTTACTGGTTCGTCTACCGTCGCCGGAGAATAACAGCAGGTGTGGGTGAGTAGAGGGATGGCTAGGCCAGCGATGGGAGTACGGTGGGGTGGTGAGCCCTGCGCGGCAGCACAACCGGCCGCGGGGAGGAGGGAGCAGGCAGTCCCGCCGGCGCTTGTTTGCGCGGCTGGAGTAGGAAGAGCAGAGATTGAAGAAGCACGACGGCCGTTTGATGGACATCCAACAGTCACTGCTTGTGCGTCAACCTTTTTTTAGGAAAGCCTCAAATCTGTTGAAAACAACATACAACCCATCTGCCATTCTTTCTAATAATTTACAGCCCATTTGCTAATTCTTAAGGTTTTTTTGGAGCCCATATTCTTTTTGTTAGCATTACAACCCATATTGTGGCCAGGGTTACAAAATTATACAAAATTTTGCATATTTCGGTGCGGTCTGAACTGTTTTTAATCCCGAAATTTCGACTCACATTCAAACTGGTTTGAAAAATAAATGTATATCAATATAAAATCCAACAAATTCTCCTTGCATGAAAATTAATGTAATTTAAAATCTCGAAATTAAAAAAATGATATTTGAAACTAATTGTTGGTTTGATGTGTTTTAAAAATGTACAACCCATTTCTCATTACTGATGGGCCATTTTCTCGGCCAACCGAATGAAAGCTCTCCTCGTCTTGAAAGATTTGCGGCCCAACAGGCCTGACAAATCAACTTACTTGGCAAATCACAAAAAAACTGGGCTATGGCCGTGGACCCAGCTGTCAGCCTCTCCACGTACAGTACTCTTCCGATGGAAGTCGTTCCTTAACCACGTTGACCACGCCGCGCGGAGAGCACCACGGCGGTGGACGACGGCGAGGCCCAGGAAGGGGAAGACGCGGCAGTGGAAGCCCGCGCGGATAGGAGTATGAGTGTAACGCCTCGAGACCATTGCACCAGGTGTCTTCAAGTTATTCGCGGTCGTTGCCATGTCATTTGCTTGCGTGTCGCATCTTGTCATGTCATCATGTTTTCGAAACTTGCATTCGCCTGGGTTCTCCCAGTTCTCTCCTTTGTCCGTTCCGAGCCCAGACAAACTTGCACGCGCCCGCGGCACGTCCGAAATATTATTTTATAAGTGGCCGGAAAATGTTCTCGGATTGGGTTGAAAGTTGGCATGTGGTCTTATTATAGTGTAGATAGACCGCCAGTCAAGTTTCATCGCATTCGGAGTTCGTTTGATAGCCCAACCGTTAAACTATAGCGGAAGTATAGCCGGTCTATCGTCGGACGTTTTTGAAAGTGCAACTATCCCTAGGTGGTTTTGGTAATTCATAACAACATATAGCTCATTGAGCTAATGCTATTCCAAGATGATTATTTCAGGAAAGCTCAATGATTGGCATGGCATGGATGTGAAAGTGGAACCCTCAAAATGCTAAGGACAAAGGCTCATGCTCAAAAGCTCAAGACTCTTCATTTTATATTTTAGTGATCCAAGATCACATTGAGTCTTTAGGAAAAGCCAATACTATCAAGGAGGGATGAGGTGTTGCTTAATGAGCCTCTTGCTTCATGTGCTTAGTGATATGCTCCAAAAACCCTCAACTACTTTCCCATATCCACATTTTGTTGGGTTTCGTAGTAATTTCAAAAAATTTCCTACGCACACGCAAGACCATGGTGATGCATAGCAACGAGAGGGGAGAGTGTTGTCTACCTACCCTCGTAGACTGAAGTGGAAGCGTTGACGCAACGTAGAGGAAGTAGTCGTACGTCTTCCCGATCCGACCGATCCAAGCACCGTTACTCCGGCACCTCCGAGTTCTTAGCACACGTACAGCTCGATGACGCTCCCCGGGCTCCGATCTAGCAAAGCTTCGGGGATGAATTCCGTCAGCACAACGGCGTGGTGACGATGATGATGTTCTACCGATGCAGGGCTTCGCCTAAGCACTACAACAATATGACCGAGGTGGAATACGGTGGAAGGGGGCACCGCACACGGCTAAGCAACGATCACGTTGATCAATTGTGTGTCCTAGGGTGCCCCCTTGCCTCCGTATATAAAGGATCCAAGGGGGAGAGGTTCGGCCGGCCCTATGGAGGCGCAGGAGGAGTCCTACTCCTACCGGGAGTAGGACTCCCCCCTTTTCCTAGTCCAAATAGGATTGGTGGAGAAGAAAGGGAAAGAGGGGGGCGCCGCCCCTCCCTCCTTGTCCAATTCGGACTAGGGAGAGAGGGGGCATGCGGCCTGCCCTGGCAGCCCCTTCTATCGGGTGGTAGGAGCGACATATGCCAACGGGTGGCTTATCATTGCGGGGGCCAATAAAACATCGCCGGTGCCTGGAAACGGGATGAGGCGAAGACATGCACGCCGGCGAATCTTACCCAGCTTCAGGGCTCTCCGGGGAAACAACACCCCTACTGCTGCTCTGCGGGGTCTCCGCATGGTTGCTAAGTGAATAAGTAGCTACAATGCTCCTTGAGCTGTTTTGGGTGGAAGGAGGAAGAAGGGCTCAGCTCAGCTTGCTTCCTCTCCTTGTATGATGTCTAGGTCTAGAATGAGAGTCAAACCCTTTGCATGGGTGCACCGGGGGGTTTATATAGGCCTACCCCCCGGGGGTACAATAGTAATCAGATTGGGCGCAGGGCCCAGCTGTCTATGACTACGCTCGCCGGCTTCTGGGGCCCGCCGGTTGGTGGGTCCCGCCGGCTGCCGGCTCCTGGGTCGACAGGCCGGTCCCACCGGCCAGGGCCTGGTCGGTGGCTGGTTACTGTTACTCCGTGTTGTTGACGCAGGCTTGGTCGAGGTAAGCGTGGCTACAGTAACGCCGCCTTGGCGGGCGATTACTGTAGCCCCGCCGCATCTTGTCTCCTTAATGGACGTCTCCTTCGAGGAGGGTGGCAGGCCGGCTATGGGAAGCCGGCCCTCTATCTGGCCGGCTTGAGAGGAGGTGCGGCCGCCTTCGGCATCTCTCTGCCCAAAGGGGCCCACCGCCTCGGGGGCCATGCTGGCGGCCCGTCGTGGACGGCGTCAGAGCCGCCGTGGCTACAGTGCCGCGCCGGGCGGGCCGTGGCTGCCCGCACGGCGCGCTGTACCAGGCGTGCTCCGGGGTTTGGGGGTGGCAGGCTCTACTGTAGCCACGCCCTGCTTCATCATCACAAAGTGGACGCGTACATTGTGGGTACGGCTTTGACTGCTTTATGGGAGCCGGCCTGGCTGTAGCCGGCCTTGCTATAGCCGGCCTTGCTGTAGCCGGCCTCTTCGTAGCCGGCCCTGCCGTAGCCGGCCCTCCACAGCTTTCTTCATAAGGGTAAAGAGCGGGCCGCCCCCGAAGCCGGCTAGGAAGGTAGTTGGCTAGGGGGGTGGCGGCCCAGGTCTTGAGTCTTCTTATGAGCCGGACGGGCTCATAATTTTTTCCGAGGGGCCAGGGGAAGCCAGCTGGGCTACCCATGGCTATTTACCCCGACAGTAGTCCCCGAAGCCGGGCGAGCTTCACGGCGGACGGAAGGACGGGAAGCTTGGCCGGCTTCATACCCTGAGGGGCCGACCTTGCCGTCGCAGGCCGACTTCGGGGAACTTTCTTGTTAATTAAAGTGACCGTGGTTGACCCGCGGGCTGGCCGCGGGCCCCACGACGGGCCACGTGGCGGAGAAGTCCTGCCGTCGCACGCGCGTGACGGGAAGCCGCCGCAGGCTCGGGCCCGCCACTCCCTGGCCTCAGCCCGGGCACAGATCTTCTGTGGCCCGATGGGACTGCTCGCCTCCCCGTGGCCGTTTCTTTGCGTCATCAAGGCGCGTAATTAACGCAGGCGTGGGGGGGATGGGCACGATTGATCCCCACGATCCCCCACTCCGCGCCTCCTCGGCTCTGGCGCACGAGCCTACAAGTAGGGGGGGGGGAGGGGGAGAGACAAAGGCTCGTTCGCTCCCCCGCTCCCCGTCCCTCCTTGCTCTTCTTCTTCCCTTTCTTCTTCCTCGCGCCTGAGGCAGTCTCGCGCCGCAGCCCGCCCACGCCGCCATGTCCCTGGCGCTGTCAAGCTCGTGGGACGGGTCCAACGTCCACGAGGACCACATCGAATTCCTCCGCCAGACCCGGCGCCTGCCCGCCGCCAACCTCGTGCAGGTGCGCCTGGCACCGAAGACGGAGATCTCGCCGGCACCGGAGGAAGGCGAGCGCGTCGTCTTCCGCACGCACTTCTTGCGTGGCTTTGGCTTCCCGGCGAGGGGCTTCATGCGATCCTTCCTCGACTTCTACAACCTCCAGCCGCATCACCTCACGCCCAACGCGGTGATGCAGCTGTCAGCCTTCGTTTCCCTCTGCGAAGGTTTCTTGGGGGTGCTGCCGATGCTGGAGCTCTGGGCGGAGCTCTTCGAGAACAAGCTCGGCACCGTCTCCGCCGGCGTGCCGGCTCCCTGCGGGGCCTTCATCGCGATGAAGGGGGCAAGCGACAACAACCCCTTCCCTCACATTCCTCTAATCCAGTCTGTCAAGCTCTGGCAGAAATCTTACTTCTACGTCAAGAACATCGCCCCGCACGGCGACTACGTCAATCTGCCGGCTTACATAGCCGGCCCGCCGGCTGGGAGGCGGCCGTCTTGGGGCTTCCGGTCTAAGTCCTTGTCTCCGGCTGGGAACGCCTCCATCGCCCGACTTCGGGTGATGATCCAGTCGGAAGGCCTGCGCGGAGCCGACCTGGTAGCCGCCTACGTCGAGCGCCGGATTCTTCCCCTTCAAAGCCGGCCCCACATGCTGTGCCAGATGAGCGGCCGGTTCGACCCTTGCCGGCTGAGCACATGGGAGATGCCCCATGCCGAGGTGGCACTTATGGTGAACTACATCGCCAACCTGAAGCTCACCGACGACTGGCAATTCGGCAAGGCGCCGTACTCCCGTGCCCATCCTCCGCATGTGGTAAGTCCTTCTTCTTGTCGTCAGCCGGCTTGAGTCGGTCGGCTTCTGACCAGGCGGCTCTTCTCTTTTCTCTTTTATCAGAACCCTCTCCTCCCGCCGCCAGCCGGGGCGGCAGGAGTCGAACGCGAGTATGCCCCGGACCGCACGGTGGATGACCTCGACGACCCGGACCTGGCCGCAGTCGCCATGGAGGACGCCGCCACGGGGGACGTCGCTGAGCCTGGAGGCACGGGGCTCTCGGCCAGTTTCGACGACTGGCCGGACGATTTCGACGCCGAAGAAATCCCGCGCCACCAGCCGGCAACCGACCGCCACAGCGCAGGCTCGTCCGCCGCGCCGGCTGCCGGTGGTGGAAAGGGAAAACGACGGGCCGCGCTTCCACTCTTCGGAAGCCGGCCGAAGAAGACGAGGGCCTCCGCCGCGGCCACGAAGCGAGACGAAGCGGCGGCGAAGGCGGCCCGCTTCCAGAAGGCGGTGAAGAAACCTCCGTCAGTTTCCGCGTAAGCCCTCTGGCCGCTTACGTGCTTGTTATTTTGCAGTCTTCCTTTGTTTGAATTCTTCTCTGATTTCTTGAGCAGGGCGCCGCTCTCCCTCGAGCGAGGCCCAGGTGGCTCTGTGGTCGGGCCGGGTGCTGGATCTTCAGGGTCCCGCCGCGTGGACCCCCGTGCCGATCTTGGAGAAGCCACGGAGCGGAACACTCGCGAGGCGCGTCGAGAGAGGGAGGCGGCAGAGCGGGAGGCGGCGGAGCGGGAGGCGGCGGAGCGGGAGGCCGCCCGGACGGCGACGGGGCGAGCAAGCACAGCGGCCGAGACTCCGTCGGAGCGGGCGGCCGCGGAGACAGAGGCGGAGGGCGCATGTAGCCGGCCTCCGCTGCTCGCCATCCCCCTCCACACCTTGGATCCGGACATCCCTCTGCCCACGGCGGAGGAGATCACCCCCGATCAGCCGCCGGTGCAGAGGGACGAACTCTTCGAGATCTTCACGGAGAGGACGCCGCCGGCAGCACCAGCCGGAGCGAGCGAAGGTGGCCAGTCATCGGCGGTGCCGGAGGAGCTGGCCCGGGCCGCTCCCGAGGCCGGAGCCGGTCTTGAGATCGAGCTGGCGGCGGGCCAGCACGCCGGAGGGAGCACGGCCCCGCTGGACACGCGCCGAGCCGCGGGTGCCGACCAGACGGCAGACGCCTTGGAGGCGGCCAGCTCCGCCACGTCCGGGTGGACTCCCAGCGGAGGAAGCGGCGAGCTGAACGTCGCGGCCCAAGGGATTCGGAGCCGGCTGCAGGCACATGCCGGCCTCCTGAGGCAATTCACTCAGGAGTTTCTGTCGACGTGGTCTGCAATCCGGGTAAGTCTTTACTCGCTGACCGTTCTGGTCCTCTGAATTTTTTCCGTGGGGGCACGCTAGCGCACCCACTGGGTGTAGTCCCCGAGATCCGGGCCGACTGCAGCGCAGTCAGGTCGGATCTTACTCGAGGACTATCTTGACTGTTTTTTCTGATCTTTAGGATTATCACAATTCTCGTGCCGCCACCTTCAACTCCCAGGCTCGGGAGCTGAGCCGGAGGACCGAAGACCTGGCCAGCAGCCGACGTAAGTGTATTGTCTTTATTTGTTTCTCGTGGGGGCACGACAGTGCACCCACTGGGTGTAGTCCCCAAGATTCGGGCCGACTGCAGCGCAGTCGGGTCGGATCTTCCTTGACGACTTTTCCCTTGCTGACTTTTTCTCTTTGTCTTTTGCTCGCGCAGAGGCCAACGCCGACTTGCGGAGGGAACTCGGCGAAGTGCAGGCCGCTCTTCGTGCCAGGGACGCCGAGTACGCTGACTTGGTTCAGGAGCGCGACCGCCTAGTCAAGAAACTGGCCAACCAGGAGGAGAGCCATAAGGCGGCCCTGCAAAAGGCACAGGACGGCGAGGCTGCCCTGAAGGCGGAGTTCGAGACCAGGGAGGCGAGCTGGGCCCTGAAGCCGCCTTTCTTGCCCTTCCTCCATCTGCCGGTCGCCTGAGGTTTTGTTTTGACTTGTGCTTGCTGTCTTGCGCAGAATACTTTCCCGGCCAATCCGTCCTCGCCGCCCAAGCCATCGAGGCTCATCGCGAGGCGCGCCGTCAGGCCGGAGTTGTGATTCCGTCGGATGCGAATCGGACGCTGTCGGAGCAGCTCATTGCCATCCAAGCGCGACTGCAGCCGGCCCATCGGCTGCTCCGCCGGCTCCAACTTGCCGGGGCGACAGTGCTGGCCGCGCTCTGGCCCGGCCAGACGATTCCCCGCACCCCAAGCCGGACGGCCGACTAGCTAGAAGTCACAGTCGGCCGCCTCGAGGCTTGGAAGGCGTCCGCAGCCCGTCTTGGAGCCGGGCGTGCGCTGGAGTTCGTCCGCGCGTGGTACCCAGGGCTAAGCCTGGACCAGCTGCGGACTTGGCGGTCGGAAGCCGACGCGGAGCTGGAGGAGGTGCGGCCGTCGATCGCGCAACGCGCCTCGACGATCGCCGAGTGCACTGACACCAGCGTCTTCGCGCCGGAGCTCAATGATGACGGCGCCGCCCAGCCGGAGGAATGGTTCGGGCTGAACCCGGCGGAAGGCGAGGACTCGACCGAGGAGATCGCCTCCAGCGACGAGGGAGAGGACGACGAGGAGGAAGACGGCGAAGACGCCGAGCCGACTGGTGAGACGGCGACCGCCCTCAAGCCGACCGTGCCTCCAGCAACGAGCCACGCGGGAGCGCGCCCTCTGCCGGAGGCGATGATCAAGCCGAGGTTGGCCAGCCGGCCGCTCCTCCAGCCGGCACGACCACTTCCACCGCCCAGCCCGGCTCGTCAGCGGCCCCGCCGGCTTGATCTACCGTTCCTATTGTCCCTGCTTTGCTTTTTCGAACAATTTTAAGTTTCCACAATTCCGCCCACTGGGGGTGTGTCAAACAATGTTGGATGTCAATCTCTCTGGAGGTCCTTTGTGTAAATATTAATATATGCATGTGTTGGCTTTCATTCAAGTGCACTTTTTTGTCCTTAGGCTCTTTCCTTTGCCGCCTTCCCTCTTTGGGAAGGCAAGTACTCGAGCTTTCTTGGATTTGAAGCAAACTGAATGTCAGCTGGCCGGCCGGCTACTCTGGTAGTCGGTCGGCGGGAGGCAGCAAGATGGCTTTTGTTATATATAAGCCTGTTGGTCCCTAGCCGTTTTTCGTGTGCGCACCCTTTCCGGCTTGTGACTCTTTCCAGCCGGGCAGTCGGTTCTTCGAGCTGCGATTTTGGCAAGAGCCAAGCCTGGGTGTCGGCGCATTACTTGTCTGACTGCGGGTAGGGCTCCTAATATAACTCCAGTCGGCTAGTCCCCGGGCCGACTCGTCGAACCCGGTGCCGGACAAAATAAATGAACAGGTGATACGCATGATAACTTTCATTCATAAAATAAAGGATGGCAGTCCCCGAGTCTTTCTCGAGGAGCCTACTATTTCGTACTTAATACAAAAGTGGGCATAATACATACTGCATTTTAACTGTAAAACTTCTGAAGAAGATTTGCATTCCATGGTCGCTCCGATTCCTTGCCGGAGTCGTCTCTCTTGCGTGCCTTTGGCTTCTGCGCGTCGATGAGGTAGTAGGCATCGTTGCCTAAGGCTCTGCTGACGATGAAGGGGCCTTCCCAGGGGGTTGCGAGCTTGTGCTGGCCGGCTGTTCGCTGGATCAGCCGGAGCACAAGGTCGCCCTCCTGGAAGGATCTTGGTCGGACCCTCCAGCTGTGGTAGCGGCGCAAACCTTGCTGGTAGATGGCAGACCGGCCGAGGGCTAATAGCCGGCCTTCTTCCAGCAGGTCGACGCCGTCTTCTCTTGCTTCTTTGGCTTCCGCTTCCATGTACATGGTTACCCGAGGCGAGTCGAACTCGATATCTGTTGGGATGACTGCCTCGGCACCATATACAAGGAAGAAGGGAGTGAAGCCGGTTGATCTGGTGGGGGTAGTACGCAGACTCCATAGGACAGCCGGCAGCTCATCGAGCCAACAGCCGGCTGAACGCTCCAGAGGTACGACCAGTTGGGGCTTGATGCCGGACAAGATGAGGCCATTTGCTCGCTCCACTTAGCCGTTTGACTGCGGGTGGGCGACTGACGCAAGGTCCAGCCGGATACCTTGCGCAGCGCAGAACCGTGCCAAGGCACCTTTGGCAAAGTTCGTGCCGTTGTCGGTGATGATGCTGTGCGGTATGCCGTACCGGGTTGTTATATCTGGAATGAAAGTCACTACAGTCGGCCCATTCAGCTTCTTGATCGGCTTCGCCTCGATCCACTTGGTGAATTTGTCGACGACGACGAGCAAATGTGTCATGCCGCCGTGCGCCGTCTTGAATGGGCCCACCATATCCAATCCCCAGACGGCAAAGGGCCAGGTGATGGGAATGCTCTTGAGTGCCGAAGCCGGCATGTGTTGCTGGGAGCTGAAAAGCTGGCAGCCTTTGCAGTGTTTGACTAGCTCTTTAGCATCGTCCAAAGAAGTCGGCCAGAAGAAACTGTGGCGGAAGGCTTTGGCGACAAGTGATCTTGATGCGGCGTGGTGGCCGCACTCTCCTTGGTGTATATCCCTGAGGATCGCGATTCCTTTCTCCTGCTCGATGCATCGCTGCTAGACTCCGGTGGCGCTGCGCTTGACAAGCTCTCTGTTGACGATTGTGTATGCTCCAGCTCGGTGCTGGACTTGTCTTGCTTCGTTTTTTTCAGCCGGCAGATCTTGGTTCACCAAAAAGTTGCGGATGGTTTGGGCCCATGACGGAGCGGCGACTTCCTCTGCTACCAATGTGGCTACAGCCACCAGGGTGGGCGGGCTGGGTAATGCAGTGCTGGAGTCGGCCGCCGCTGGCTGTGCTGAAGAAGTCCCCGGGCCGGCTACCGCAGTCCCCGGGCCGGCTACCGCAGTCCCCGAGCCGGGTACTGCCGTCCCCGAGCCGAATACTGAAGTCCCCGGGCCGGCTGCTTGATTCTTCGAGCCGGACCCGGCCTCCTCGGGGTTAGGAGGCACGAAGATGGAGTCGGATTCCGGAGATGGCTTGATCGTTGGCTTGAGGAGGCGCCGCAGGGCGACGCCGGTTGGTATTGCTTGCCGCGTGGAGCCTATTCGGGCCAGGGCATCTGCTGGCTCGTTGTCGGCTCACGCCACATGAAGGAATTCACATCCGTCGTAGTATCCGCTGATTTGCTACACTAGGATGCGGTAGCTCTCCATGTTTGCGTCCTTGGCGTCCCAGTCGCCAGAAGATTGCTGCACCACCAAATCCGAGTCGCCATAGCACAGGATCCGGCGGATGCCAAGTTCCTTGGCAAGCCGGAGCCCGTGTGTGAGCGCCTCGTACTCGGCTACGTTGTTGGAGGCGGCGAAGTGGATCTGCAGCGTGTATCTGAGCTTGTCGCCCTTAGGAGAGGTAAGGACGATGCCGGCTCCCAAGCCGGTGCGCATTTTTGATCCGTCAAAGTGCATGCGCCAATGGGTGGAGTCGGGCGCTGGCGGTAAGTACTGGGTCTCGGCCCAGTCGACGAGGAAGTCGGCCAGTGCTTGCGTCTTGATGGCGGTGCGGGGTTGGTAGAAGATCGTGTAGGGGGCTAGCTCGATGGCCCATTTAGCCACCCGGCCGGATGCATCCCGGCTACCTATGATCTCGGCCAGCGGGGCAGTGCATACGACCGTGATGGGATGTTCTTGAAAGTACGGCTTCAGCTTCATGGCGGCGAAGTACACGCCGTAGCACATCTTCTGGTAGTGCGGGTAATTTTGTTTCGAGGCGGACAGCACCTCGCTCAGGTAATAAACCGGCCTCTGGACCGGCCGGGCTCGGCCTTCTTCGGGGCGTTCGACCATAATGACGGTGCTGACCACCCGGCTAGTGGCGGCAATATAAAGGAGCATGGGCCGTTTCTCAGCCGGTGCCGCCAAGGCAGGCGGCGTGGACAGCATTTTCTTCAGCTCGTGGAAAGCTTGGTCGGCCTGGTCATTCCACTCAAAGTGAGTGCTCTTCTTCATGAGGCGGTAGAGAGGGAGGGCTTTCTCTCCAAGCCGGCTGATGAAACGGTTCAGAGAGGCCAGGCACCCGGTGAACTTCTGAATCTCTCTAAGCTTGGTTGGGACCGCCATCCTTTCGATGGCCTTGATCTTCACAGGGTTGCACTCTATGCCGCGTTCGGAGACCAGAAAGCCTAGGAGCTGGCCGGCTGGCACTCCGAACACGCATTTCTCCGGGTTGAGCTTGATCCGGAACCGGCGCAGGTTCTCGAATGTCTCCTTCAAGTCTTCCAGCAGAGTGCCACGCTTCTCTGTCTTCACCACAACATCATCCACGTAGACGTGGGCGTTCTTGCCGAGCTGCGTGAGGAGGCATTTCTGCATGCAACGCTGAAAAGTGGCGCCGGCATTCCTTAAGCCGAACGTCATAGTCAGGTAGCAGAAGGCTCCAAACGGTGTGATGAAGGCGGTCTTCAGTTGGTCATCCGGGTTCAGCTTTATCTGGTGGTATCCCGAGTAGGCATCCAAAAAGCTCAACAGCTCGCATTCGGCTGTGGAGTCTATCACTTGATCAATCCTGGGCAGAGCGAAGGGATCTTTTGGGCAGGCTTTGTTGAGGCTTGTGTAATCTATACACATGCGCCACTTGTTATTCTTTTTCAGCACGAGAACCGGGTTCGTGAGCCACTCGGGGAAGAAAACTTCCAGGATGAAGCCGGCTGCGAGAAGCCGGGCTATCTCCTCCCCTACGATCCTTCTCTTCTCCTCTGACAGTCGGCGGAGGGGCTGCTTGACTGGTTTAGCATCCTCCCGCACGTGCAATTTGTGCTCGGCGAAATCCTTCGGAACACCCGGCATGTCCTTGGGGGACCATGCAAAGATCTCCCGATTCTCACGGAGGAAATCGACGAGCTCGCCTTCCTATTTGCTATCCAGGCTCGCCCCAATGACGGCAAACCTCTCGGGGTGTTCGGGGTCGAGCTGTATCTTCTTGATCTCCTTGGCCGGCTGGAACGATCCTTGGGCATCATACTCCTTGGAGTCGGCGGGCTGGTTTAGCTGCTTGCTGGCCAGGGCCACGACCCTGTCCAGCGTCTTCTTTTCTGCGGCAATCACGAGGGATTCGGCCAGCCGGCTGCTGGCCGCGGCGCAGTCGGTGGACTTCTTGTAGTCGCCGGCGATGGTGATGACACCCTTGGAGCTTGGTATCTTCATCTTGAGGTAAGCGTAGTGGGGGACCGCCATGAACTTGGCCAAGGCGGGTCGGCCAAGCAAGGCGTGGTAAGGGCCCACCAGGTCCACCACCTCGAACCAGATTGCTTCCCGGCGGAAATGATCCTTGCCCCCAAAGAGTACGTCGATCTTGATCTTGCCGATGGGGGCACAAGACAAACCGGGTATGATGCCGTGGAACACCGTTCGAGTCGGCGCAAGCTGCTTTGCCTTGACACCCAGCTTCTCCATGGTGTCGCGGTACAGGATGTTGATGCTGCTTCCACCGTCGATCAGTACGCGGGAGAAGCGTGCGGCGTGCGTATCCGTCGCAAGGGTGGCCTCCAGGACCAAAGCGTAGGAGCCGGGGGACGGCATCACCTCTGGGTGGTCGGCCTGGTTCCAGCTGATGGATTTCTCTGACCAGAGCATGTGGCCGGCCGGGCTGGCGGCGGCCACATTGACTTCTTGTTGCTCTCGGCGCTTGCTGCGCCGGTCTTCAGGCTGGCTTGTGAAGACAACATAAGATGCTTGCTCATCGGGGAACTCGTCCTGCACGGCGTCGACCGTGGGCCGAGCGGCCTTGGGCGGCGGAGCCGGAGGTGGCGGGCCGGCAGGCGGAGTCGGCGTGAGCCCTTCGCCCTTGGAGATTCGGGCGAGCCAGTTACATTTGCGGGTCATGTGGTTAGACGGCTTCGCGCCGCTGTGGAACTTGCACGGGGCATCAAGGGTTTGCTCGTAGGAGAAGGCCAGCTGCCAAGCCGGCCGGCCGCCCTTGGGCTTCTTGGGCGCGGGCCGCCCCTCAGGCGGCGCATCTTCGACCGTGGCCACCTGCCGGCTAGCGGGAGGCGGCGTAGGGCCCTTGCGCTTCTGATCGTTCTGGTGTTGGCGTCGGCCGCCGTCTCCAGTCGGTGCTTGGGGCGCTGGACTGAGCACTTTTCCGGACGCGTCCACCCGGAGCTCGGTCTTCATTGAGGAGTCGGCGGTGGCGTACTTGTCGGCGATGTTCAGGAGCTCGTCGAGGGTAGTTGGCTCATCGCAGAGAAGCTTGTGCTTGTGGAGGGTGCCCTCTCGACACCCGGCAGTGAAGTATTCGATGGCCTGCACCTCGTGCACCCCTTCGCAGGAATTGCGGAGCTCGGCCCAACGCGTGAGGTAGTCGCGAGTGGACTCGGCTGGGCCCTGTACGCACAGGGAGAGCTGTCGGGGCTTGGGAGCCCGCTTGTAGGTGCTGGTGAAGTTGCGAACGAAGGCTTCAGTGAAATCCACCCAGCTGTTGATGCTGAGGGGCTTGAGGCTGTTAAGCCAAGTCCATGCCGTGCCTTGCAGCATGAGGGGCACGTACTGTACGGCAACACGCCGGTTGCCATTGGCAATGCTGACGGCTGTGGAGTAGTCGGTCAGCCAGTCTTCCGGCTTCACCGAGCCGTTGTACTTGGGTGTGTCTCTTGGGAGCGACAACCCTTTGGGGAAGGGCTCGTCGCGGATGCGGGGGCCAAAGCAAGGCGTGCCGACATTGTCTTCTTCTTCTAGCGCCAGGGATCGGGCCAGGCGGTTGATCCGGTGGCGGGCGTCGTTTTCGCCGACTCCCTCGCGGCGACCAAGCCGGCCGCTGAGAGTCGGGTGAGCCACTGGAGGCGGGGTGGGATATCTCTCTCCGCGAGCTCGAGGCGGAGGCGGGGTGCCCCGCCATTCCATGGCTCGGGGGCGGCCGTCCGCGTCTCGCTCGATGGAGATTTGGGTCCGGCTTCGGCTGGAAGCCGGCTCTTTCTCGCGCCGCGCGCGGGTGTTGCTTGTAGTCCGCGATCGGGAAGTCGCGCCGTGTTCGCGGCGCGGGGGAGGGCTCCCCGCGCAGGCGTCGGCTTCGTGCCGTCGGGCGGCTGCATCGATTAGTTGCTGGATGCGCCGCATCATGTGGGGGAGGTCTTCGGCTTCCAAGCCGTCCAGCTCGTCTACGGCCGCCTGGGCGGCACGCAGGTTCTCGAGCGGGGTGGCGTAGACCAGGCGATCCACTTCAAGCGTGTCGGCGATGACGGCGCCGCGTTGCCTGACAACGCCAGCCCGGCTTGGGCCAGCCGGAGCCTGCGTGCCGAAGGCGGTGCGGTCAGCTTTGCGCTGGTAGGCCTCGGTGAGGCGTCTTACGGAGGCTAGCCGCCGGCCCTCCGCGAGGAGGCCGAGGCGGCGTGCCTCCAGAACGTCGTCGCTAGCGTCAGCCGGAAGGGGGGCGGACAAGTCGTGGGCCACCGCGCGTGGGGCCTCGCGGGCGCCCTTGTCAGTCGGGCCGTCGAGGCCGATAACCATCACCTCGGGGGCGTCGGAATCGCGATCACCAGCCGGAGGGAGCGGGTCGTTGTAGACCGTAACGTTGGTGGGGAAGTTATCGTAGGATGCCGTGTCGGAGTCGACAGGCATCGGGTCGGTGGAGCAAACCGACTCCAAATCCACAGCGGGCTCGCTGGAGACGTGGAGCTGGCGGAGGAGGTTGGCGAGGTGATCAGTGCCCGCATCATAGGCAAGCTCGTCGGCGATGCGGGCCTTGTCGAAGAGGTCGGCGAGGCCACTCGCCGCGCAGATGTTGGTGACGCCATGTAGCGCGTCGCGGCAAGCGCCATTAGGCGAGCCGGGCTGGCTACGCTCGTGGGGA
Source organism: Triticum monococcum (assembly GCA_034509565.1). Lineage (NCBI taxonomy): Eukaryota > Viridiplantae > Streptophyta > Magnoliopsida > Poales > Poaceae > Triticum > Triticum monococcum. The sequence goes on from CM067843.1 coordinate 76,002,030, forward strand.
AGGAAAAGGGTTCCCGTCCAGAACAGGTCTCCGGACGACGGTGCACCTGGCCCCATGGTGGGCGCCAAATGTCGGGTGGTAGGAGCAACATATGCCAACGGGTGGCTTATCATTGCGGGGGCCAATAAAACATCGCCGGTGCCTGGAAACGGGATGAGGCGAAGACATGCACGCCGGCGAATCTTACCCAGCTTCAGGGCTCTCCAGGGAGATAACACCCCTACTGCTGCTCTGCGGGGTCTCCGCATGGTTACTAAGTGAATAAGTAGCTACAATGCTCCTTGAGCTGTTTTGGGTGGAAGGAGGAAGAAGGGCAAAGCTCAGCTTGCTTCCTCTCCTTGTATGATGTCTAGGTCTAGAATGAGAGTCCAACCCTTTGCATGGGTGCACCGGGGGGGTTTATATAGGCCTACCCCCCGGGGGTACAATGGTAATCTGACTGGGCGCAGGGCCCAGCTGTCTATGACTACGCTCGCCGGCTTTTGCGCCGGCTTCTAGGGCCCGCCGGCTGGTGGGTCCCACCGGCTGCTGGCTCCAGGGTCGACAGGCCGGTCCCATCGGCCAGGGCCTGGTCGGTGGCTGGTTACTGTTACTCCGTGTTGTTGACGCAGGCTTGGTCGGGGTAAGCGTGGCTACAGTAACGCCGCCTTGGCGGGCGATTACTGTAGCCCCGCCGCATCTTGTCTCCTTAATGGACGTCTCCTTCGAGGAGGGTGGCAGGCCGGCTATGGGAAGCCGGCCCTCTATCTGGCCGAGGAGGTGCGGCCGCCTTCGGCATCTCTCTGCCCAAAGGGGCCCACCGCCTCGGGGGCCACACTGGCGGCCCGTCGTGGACGGCGTCAGAGCCGCCGTGGCTACAGTGCCACGCCGGGCGGGCCGTGGCTGCCTGCACGGCGTGCTGTACCAGGCGTGCTCCGGGTTTAGGGGGTGGCAGGCTCTACTGTAGCCACGCCCTGCTTCATCATCGCAGAGTGGACGCGTACATTGCGGGTACGGCTTTGACTGCTTTATGGGAGCCGGCCTGGCTGTAGCCGGCCTTGCTGTAGCCGGCCTCTTCGTAGCCGGCCTTGCCGTAGCCGGCCCTGCCGTAGCCGGCCCTCCACAGCTTTCTTCATGAGGGTAAAGAGCGGGCCGCCCCCGAAGCCGGCTAGGAAGGTAGTCGGCTAGGGGGGTGGCGGCCCAGGTCTTGAGTCTTCTTATGAGCCGGACGGGCTCATAATTTTTTCCGAGGGGCCAGGGGAAGCCGGCTGGGCTACCCATGGCTATTTACCCCAACACCGTCCTCTTCTCCACTTTAGGCCCATGAGGCCCATTAACCCCCCCCGGGGGTTCCGGTAACCCCCCGGTGCTCCGGTTTTATCCGAAACTTCATCGGAACACTTCCGGTGTCCGAATATAGTCATCCAATATATCAATCTTTATGTCTCGACCATTTCGAGATTCCTCGCCATGTCCATGATCACATCCGGGACTCCGAACTAACTTCGGTACATCAAAATGTATAAATTCATAATAACTTTCATCGTAACGTTAAGCGTGCGGACCCTACGGTTTGAGAATAATGTAGACATGACCGAGACACATCTCCGGTCAATAACCAATATTGGGACCTGGATGCCCATATTGGCTCCTACATATTCTACGAAGATCTTTATCGGTCAGACCGCATAACAACATACGTTGTTCCCTTTGTCATCGGTATGTTACTTGCCCGAGATTCGATCGTCGGTATCCAATACCTAGTTCAATCTCATTACCGGCAAGTCTCTTTACTCGTTCCGTAATACATCATCTCGCAACTAACTCATTAGTTGTAATGCTTGCAAGGCTTATGTGATGTGCATTACCGAGAGGGCCCAGAGATACCTCTCTGACAATCGGAGTGACAAATCCTAATCTCGAAATACGCCAACCCAACATCTACTTTTGGAGACACTTGTAGAGCACCTTTATAATCACCCAGTTACGTTGTGACGTTTCGTAGCACACAAAGTGTTCCTCCGGCAAACGGGAGTTGCATAATCTCATAGTCATAGGAACATGTATAAGTCATGAAGAAAGCAATAGCAACATACTAAACGATCGGGTGCTAAGCTAATGGAATGGGTCATGTCAATCAGATCATTCAACTAATGATGTGACCTTGTTAATCAAATAACAACTCTTTGTTCATGGTTAGGAAACATAACCATCTTTGATTAACGAGCTAGTCAAGTAGAGGCATACTAGTGACACTCTGTTTGTCTATGTATTCACACATGTATTATGTTTCCGGTTAATACAATTCTAGCATGAATAATAAACATTTATCATGATGTAAGGAAATAGATAATAACTTTATTATTGCCTCTAGGGCATATTTCCTTCAGTGTCCCACTTGCACTAGAGTCAATAATCTAGATTACACTGTAATGATTCTAACACCCATGGAGCCTTGGTGCTGATCCTGTTTTGCTCGTGGAAGAGGCTTAGTCAACGGGTCTGCAACATTCAGATCCGTATGTATCTTGCAAATCTCTATGTCTCCCACCTGGACTAGATCCCGGATGGAATTGAAGCGTCTCTTGATGTGCTTGGTTCTCTTGTGAAATCTGGATTCCTTTGCCAAGGCAATTGCACCAGTATTGTCACAAAAGATTTTCATTGGACCCGATGCACTAGGTATGACACCTAGATCGGATATGAACTCCTTCATCTAGACTCCTTCGTTTGCTGCTTCTGAAGCAGCTATGTACTCCGCTTCACATGTAGATCCCGCCACAACGCTTTGTTTAGAACTGCACTAACTTACAGCTCCACCATTTAATATAAACACGTATCCGGTTTGCGATTTAGAATCATCCGGATCAGTGTCAAAGCTTGCATCAACGTAACCGTTTACGATGAGCTCTTTGTCACCTCCATATACGAGAAACATATCCTTAGTCCTTTTCAGGTATTTCAGGATGTTCTTGACCGCTGTCCAGTGATCCACTCCTGGATTACTTTGGAACCTCCCTGCCAAACTTATAGCAAGGCACACATTAGGTCTGGTACACAGCATAGCATACATGATAGAGCCTATGGCTGAAGCATAGGGAACATCTTTCATTTTCTCTCTATCTTCTGTAGTGGTCGGGCATTGAGTCTGACTCAACTTCACACCTTGTAACACAGGCAAGAACCCTTTCTTTCCTTGATTCATTTTGAACTTCTTAAAAATCTTGTCAAGGTATGTGCTTTGTGAAAGTCCAATTAAACGTCTTGATCTATCTCTATAGATCTTTATGCCTAATATGTAAGCAGCTTCACCGAGGTCTTTCATTGAAAAACTCTTATTCAAGTATCCCTTTATGCTATCCAGAAATTCTATATCATTTCCAATCAGCAATATGTCATCCACATATAATATCAGAAATGCTACAGAGCTCCCACTCACTTTCTTGTAAATACAGGCTTCTGCGAAAGTCTGTATAAAACCAAATGCTTTGATCACACTATCAAAGCATTTATTCCAACTCCGAGAGGCTTGCACCAGTCCATAAATGGATCGCTGGAGCTTGCACACTTTGTTAGCTCCTTTTGGATCGACAAAACCTTCCAGTTGCATCATATACAACTCTTCTTCCAGAAAACCATTCAGGAATGCAGTTTTGACATCCATCTGCCAAATTTCATAATCATAAAATGCGGCAATTGCTAACATGATTCGGACAGACTTAAGCATCGCTACGGGTGAGAAGGTCTCATCGTAGTCAACCCCTTGAACTTGTCGAAAACCTTTTGCAACAAGTCGAGCTTTGTAGACAGTGACATTACCGTCAGCGTCAGTCTTCTTCTTGAAGATCCATTTATTCTCAATTGCTTGCCGACCATCGGGCAAGTCAACCAAAGTCCATACTTTGTTCTCATACATGGATCCCATCTCAGATTTCAAGGCTTCAAGCCATTTTGCGGAATCTGGGCTCACCATCGCTTCTTCATAGTTCGTAGGTTCATCATGATCTAGCAACATGATTTCCAGAACAGGATTACCGTACCACTCTGGCACGGATCTCACTCTGGTTGATCTACGAGGTTCAGTAGTATCTTGTCCTAAAGTTTTATGATCATTATCATTAGCTTCCTCACTTATTGGTGTAGGTGTCGCAGAAATAGTTTTCTGTGATGTACTACTTTCCAATAAGGGAGTAGGTACAGTTACCTCGTCAAGTTCTACTTTCCTCCCACTCACTTCTTTTGAGAGAAACTCCTTCTCTAGAAAGGATCCATTCTTGGCAACGAATGTCTTGCCTTCGGATATGTGATAGAAGGTGTACCCAACAGTCTCCTTTGGGTAACCTATGAAGACACATTTCTCCGATTTGGGTTCGAGCTTATCAGGTTGAATCTTTTTCACATAAGCATCGCAGCCCCAAACTTTAAGAAACGACAACTTTGGTTTCTTGCCAAACCATAGTTCATAAGGCGTTGTCTCAACGGATTTTGATGGTGCCCTATTTAATGTGAATGTGGCCGTCTCTAAAGCATAACCCCAAAATGATAGCGGTAAATCAGTAAGAGACATCATAGATCGCACCATATCTAGTAAAGTACGATTACGACGTTCGGACACACCATTACGCTGTGGTGTTCCGGGTGGCGTGAGTTGCGAAACTATTCCGCATTGTTTCAAATGCACACCAAACTCATAACTCAAATATTCTCCTCCACGATCAGATCGTAGAAACTTTATTTTCTTCTTACGATGATTTTCAACTTCACTCTGAAATTCTTTGAACTTTTCAAATGTTTCAGACTTGTGTTTCATTAAGTAGATATACCCATATCTGCATAAGTCATCTGTGAAGGTGAGAAAATAACGATATCCGCCATGAGCCTCAATATTCATTGGACCACATACATCGGTATGTATGATTTCCAACAAATCTGTTGCTCTCTCCATAGTACCGGAGAACGGTGTTTTAGTCATCTTGCCCATGAGGCACGGTTCGCAAGTACCAAGTGATTCATAATCAAGTGGTTCCAAAAGTCCATCAGTATGGAGTTTCTTCATGCGCTTTACACCGATATGACCTAAACGGCAGTGCCACAAATAAGTTGGACTATCATTATCAACTCTGCTTCTTTTGGTTTCAACATTATGAATATGTGTATCACTACTATCGAGATTCATCAGAAATAGACCACTCTTCAAGGGTGCATGACCATAAAAGATATTACTCATATAAATAGAACAACCATTATTCTCTGATTTAAATGAATAACCGTCTCGCATCAAACAAGGTCCAGATATAATGTTCATGCTTAACGCTGGCACCAAATAACAATTATTTAGGTCTAATACTAATCCCGAAGGTAGATGTAGAGGTAGCGTGCTGACCGCGATCACATCGACTTTGGAACCGTTTCCCACGCGCATCATCACCTCGTCCTTTGCCAGTGTTCGCTTAATCCGTAGTCCCTGTTTCGAGTTGCAAATATTAGCAACAGAACCAGTATCAAATACCCATGTGCTACTGCGAGCTCTATTAAGGTACACATCAATAACATGTATATCACATATACCTTTGTTCACCTTGCCATCCTTCTTATCCGCCAAATACTTGGGGCAGTTCCGCTTCCAGTGACCAGTCTGCTTGCAGTAGAAGCACTCAGTTTCAGGCTTAGGTCCAGACTTGGGTTTCTTCTCCTGAGCAGCAACTTGCTTGCCATTCTTCTTGAAGTTCCCCTTCTTCTTCCCTTTGCCCTTTTTCTTGAAACTAGTGGTCTTGTTGACAATCAACACTTGATGCTCCTTCTTGATTTCTACCTCCGCAGCTTTTAGGATTGCGAAGAGCTCGGGAATAGTCTTATTCATCCCTTGCATATTACAGTTCATCACAAAGCTCTTGTAGCTTGGTGGCAGTGATTGGAGAATTCTGTCAATGACGCAATCATCTGGAAGATTAACTCCCATCTGAATCAAGTGATTATTATACCCAGACATTTTGAGTATATGCTCACTGACAGAACTGTTCTCCTCCATCTTGCAGCTATAGAACTTATTGGAGACTTCATATCTCTCAATCCGGGCATTTGCTTGAAATATTAACTTCAACTCCTGGAACATCTCATATGCTCCATGACGTTCAAAACATCGTTGAAGTCCCGATTCTAAGCTGTAAAGCATGGCACACTGAACTATCGAGTAGTCATTAGCTTTGCTCTACCAGACGTTCATAACATCTGGTGTTGCTCCAGCAGCAGGCCTAGCACCTAGCGGTGCTTCCAGGACGTAATTCTTCTGTGTAGCAATGAGGATAATCCTCAAGTTACGGACCCAGTCTGTGTAATTGCTACCATCATCTTTCAACTTTGCTTTCTCAAGGAACGCATTAAAATTCAATGGAACAACAGCACGGGCCATCTATCTACAATCAAACATACATAAGCAAGATACTATCAGGTACTAAGTTCATGATAAGTTTAAGTTCAATTAATCAAATTACTTAAAGAACTCCCACTTAGATAGACATCCCTCTAATCTTCTAAGTGATCATGTGATCCAAATCAACTAAACCATAACCGATCATCACGTGAGATGGAGTAGTTTTCAATGGTGAACATCATTATGTTGATCATATCTACTATATGATTCACGCTTGACCTTTTGGTCTCCGTGTTCCGAGGCCATATCTGCATATGCTAGGCTCGTCAAGTTTAACCTGAGTATTCTGCGTGTGCAAAACTGGCTTGCACCCATTGTAGATGGACGTAGAGCTTATCACACCCGATCATCACGTGGTGTCTGGGCACGACGAACTTTGGCAACGGTGCATACTCAGGGAGAACACTTCTTGATAATTTAGTGAGAGATCATCTTATAATGCTACCGTCAACCAAAGCAAGATAAGATGCATAAAAGATAAACATCACATGCAATCAATATAAGTGATATGATATGGCCATCATCATCTTGTGCTTGTGATCTCCATCTCCGAAGCATTGTCATGATCACCATCGTCACCGGCGCGACACCTTGATCTCCATCGTAGCATCGTTGTCGTCTCGCCAATCTTATGCTTCCACGACTATATCTACCGCTTAGTGATAAAGTAAAGCATTACAGTGCGATTGCATTGCATACAATAAAGCGATAGCCATATGGCTCCTGCCAGTTGCCGATAACTTGGTTACAAAACATGATCATCTCATATGAAATTTAGCATCATGTCTTGACCATATCACATCACAACATGCCCTGCAAAAACAAGTTAGACGTCGTCTACTTTGTTGTTGCAAGTTTTACGTGGCTGCTACGGGCTTAAGCAAGAACCAATCTTACCTACGCATCAAAACCACAACGATAGTTTGTCAAGTTGATGCCGTTTTAACCTTCGCAAGGACCGGGCGTAGCCACACTCGGTTCAACTAAAGTTGGAGAAACAGTCACCTGCAAGCCACCTATGTGCAAAGCACGTCGAGAGAACCGGTCTCGCGTAAGCGTACGCGTAATGTCGGTCCGGGCTGCTTCATCCAACAATACCACCGAACCAAAGTATGACATGCTGGTAGGCATTATGACTTATATCGCCCACAACTAACTTGTGTTCTACTCATGCATATAACATCAAACCATAAAACCTAGGCTCGGATGCCACTGTTGGGTTTTGTAGTAATTTCAAAAAAATTCCTACGCACACGCAAGACCATGGTGATGCATAGCAACGAGAGGGGAGAGTGTTGTCTACGTACCCTCGTAGACCGAAGCGGAAGCGTTGACGCAATGTAGAGCAAGTAGTCGGATGTCTTCCCGATCCGACCAATCCAAGCACCGTTACTCCGGAACCTCTGAGTTCTTAGCACACGTACAGCTCGATGACGCTCCCCGGGCTCCGATCCAGCAAAGCTTCGGGGATGAATTCCGTCAGCACAACGGCGTGGTGACGATGATGAAGTTCTACGGACGCAGGGCTTCGCCTAAGCACTACAACGATATGACCGAGGTGGAATATGGTGGAAGGGGGCACCGCACACGGCTAAGGAACGATCACGTTGATCAATTGTGTGTCCTAGGGTGCCCCCTTGCCTCCGTATATAAAGGATCCAAGGGGAAGGGGTTCGGCCGGCCCTATGGAGGCGCAGGAGGAGTCCTACTCCTACCGGGAGTAGGACTCCCCCCCTTTTCCTAGTCCAAGTAGGATTGGTGGAGAAGAAAGGGAAAGAGGGGGGGCGCCGCCCCTCCCTCCTTGTCCAATTCGGACTAGGGGGAGAGGGGGTGTGCAGCCTGCCCTGGCAGCCCCTTCCTCTTCTCCACTTTAGGCCCATGAGGCCCATTAACCCCCCAGGGGGTTCTGGTAACCCCCCGGTGCTCCGGTTTTATCCAAAACTTCATCGGAACCCTTCCGGTGTCCGAATATAGTCATCCAATATATCAATCTTTATGTCTAGACCAATTCGAGACTCCTCGTCATGTCTGTGATCACATCCGGGACTCCGAACTAACTTCGGTACATCAAAATGTATAAATTCATAATAACTGTCATCGTAACGTTAAGCGTGCGGACCCTACGGTTCGAGAATAATGCAGACATGACCGAGACATGTCTCCGGTCAATAACCAATAGTGGGACCTGGATGCCCATTTTGGCTCCTACATATTCTACGAAGATCTTTATCGGTCAGACCGCATAACAACATACGTTGTTCCCTTTGTCATCGGTATGTTACTTGCCCGAGATTCGATCGTCGGTATCCAATACCTAGTTCAATCTCATTACCGGCAAGTCTCTTTACTCGTTCCATAATACATCATCTTGCAACTAACTCATTAGTTGTAATGCTTGCAAGGCTTATGTGATGTGCATTACCGAGAGGGCCCAGAGATACCTCTCCGACAATCGGAGTGACAAATCCTAATCTCGAAATACGCCAACACAACATCTACCTTTGGAGACACCTGTATTGCACCTTTATAATCACCCAGTTACGTTGTGATGTTTGGTAGCACACAAAGTGTTCCTCCGGCAAACAGGAGTTCCATAATCTCATAGTCATAGGAACATGTATAAGTCATGAAGAAAGCAATAGCAACATACTAAATGATCGGGTGCTAAGCTAATGGAATGGGTCATGTCAATCAGATCATTCAACTAATGATGTGACCTTGTTAATCAAATAACAACTCTTTGTTCATGGTTAGGAAACATAACCATCTTTGATTAACGAGCTAGTCAAGTAGAGGCATACTAGTGACACTCTGTTTGTCCATGTATTCACACATGTATTATGTTTCCGGTTAATACAATTCTAGCATGAATAATAAACATTTATCATGGTGTAAGGAAATAAATAATAACTTTATTATTGCCTCTAGGGCATATTTCCTTCACATTTGACCTAAACCCTAAGCCAAACTCGGTCCTACCGATTCTGTCTATCCGGCGCCACCGAGTTTCACTTGTCATAAGCCACCGCCAAACCCTAGCAATTCGGTCCTACCGATAGGGATCTCGGTCTCACCGAGATAGGATTGCAAACTCTCTGTTTCCCTTTCGTAACTTTTCAGTCTCACCGAAAGGGCGAATCAGTCCCACCGAGATTGCAATGTAAACTCTCTGTTTCCTTTTTGTAACTTTTCGGTCTCACCGAAAGAGCAAATCGGTCCCACCGAGTTTACCTGACCAACTCTCTGGTTAGCTTATTACCAACCTCGGTCTCACCGAGTTTGTGTAATCAGTCTCACCGAGATTACGTTATCCCCAAACCCTAACAGAATCGGTCCTACCGAGTTGCATGTCAGTCCCACCAAAAATCTCTAACGGTCACTAGGTTTACCTTTTCGGTCCGACCGAGTTTGTTGATTCGGTCCCACCGAGATTGGTAGATTGTGTGTAACGGTTGGATTTTGTGTGGAGGCTATATAAACCCCTCCACCTCCTCTTCATTCGTGGAGAGAGCCATCAGAGCACATACACAATTCCAACTCATATGTTCTGAGAGAGAACCACCTACTCATGTGTTGAGACCAAGATATTCCATTCCTACCATATGAATCTTGATCTCTAGCCTTCCCCAAGTTGCTTTCCACTCAAACCTTCTTTCCACCAGATCCAAATCCTATGAGAGAGAGTTGAGTGTTGGGGAGACTATCATTTGAAGCACAAGAGCAAGGAGTTCATCATCAACACACCATTTGTTACTTCTTGGAGAGTGGTGTCTCCTAGATTGGCTAGGTGTCACTTGGGAGCCTCCGACAAGATTGTGGAGTTGAACCAAGGAGTTTGTAAGGGCAAGGAGATCGCCTACTTCGTGAAGATCTACCGCTAGTGAGGCAAGTCCTTCGTGGGCGATGGCCATGGTGGGATAGACAAGGTTGCTTCTTCGTGGACCCTTCGTGGGTGGAGCCCTCCGTGGACTCGTGCAACCGTTACCCTTCGTGGGTTGAAGTCTCCATCAACGTGGATGTAGGATAGCACCACCTATCCGAACCATGGGAAAAACATCCGTGTCCCCAATTGTGTTTGAATTCTCCAAACCCTTCCCTTTACATTCTTGCAAGTTGCATGCTTTACTTTCCGCTGCCAATATACTCTTTGCATGCTTGCTTGAATTGTGTGATGATTGCTTGATTTGTCCTAAAATAGCTAAAATCTGCCAAGAACTAAAATTGGGAAAAGGTTAAGTTTTTATTTGGTCAAGTAGTCTAATCACCCCGCTCTAGAGATACTTTCGATCCCACAAGTGGTATCAGAGCTTTGATCTCCATTTGCATTGATCTCCATAGCTTTTGGTGGTCATAGCCTCATTTCACAACCTAGGAGAGTATGGCGTCTAGCGAGGGAAATTATCACCGTAGAGGTCCTTTCTTTGTTGGTACTAATTTTGCTAGTTGGAAGCATAAAATGAAAATGCATATTCTTGGACATAACCCCACCGTTTGGGCTATTGTGTGTGTTGGTTTGCAAGGTGACTTCTTTGATGGGAGAGAACCAAACCATGAAGCTGCCGCGGATGAGTTGAAGATGTTGCAATACAATGCTCAAGCTTGTGATATTCTCTTCAACTGATTGTGCCCCGAAGAATTCAACAAAATCAGCCGCCTTGAGAATGCAAAGGAAATTTGGGACACTTTGATTGATATGCACGAAGGTACTGACTCCGTCAAGGAATCCAAGTTGGATGTGCTTCAAAGTCAACTTGAGAAGTTCAAAATGAAGGATGGTGAAGGAGTCGCTGAAATGTACTCTAGGCTTGCTCTCATCACAAATGAGATTGCCGGCTTAGGAAGTGAAGAGATGACCGATAGATTCATCATCAAGAAGATTCTAAGAGCCTTGGATGGAAAATATGATACCGTGTGCACATTGATCCAAATGATGCCCAATTACAAAGATCTCAAGCCAACGGAAGTGATTGGAAGAATTGTTGCTCATGAGATGTCACTTAAGGATAAAGAGGAACTTCACAACAAATCAAGTGGTGCCTACAAAGCCTCATGTGAAGCCCCTACACCATCAAGTGAGAAACAAAACTTCAACAAAGAATTGAGCTTAATGGTGAAGAACTTCAACAAGTTCTACAAGAGTAGAAGCAAAGATAGAAGCTTCAAGTCATGGTCCTACAATGACAAAAGATCTTCTAGTCGAGAGCGAAACTGCTACAATTGTGGAAGACCTGGGCACTATTCCAATGAGTGTACGGCTCCCTACAAGAGAAGCGAAGATTCTCCAAAAAGAAGAAGCAAAGAATCACCACCAAGAGAGAGAAGGAGTAGAGATGATCGTTATGAACGAAGATACTCACGGAGAAGCAAGGATTCGAAAAGGAAGGAAAAATCATCAAGGAGCTACACAAAACGAAGACATCAAGCTCATGTTGGTGAATGGGTATCCGGCTCCGACTCCGACAGCTACTCCGAGAGAAGTTATCACTCCGACTCCGAAGATACTCAAGATGAAGATGTTGCCGGTCTAGCACTTGTGTCATCCAACTCCTACGACATATTTGACTCACCAAATGAAGGAATTGGCAGATGCTTCATGGCCAAAGGTTCTAAGGTAACACACCCCGAGTATGTTGATTTTAATAGTGATGAACATGACTTGTTAGGTGATGATGATTTTCTTGTTGACAACTCTAGTGATGAATACTATGATGAAACATCAATTAATCATGCTAATCAAGATAAAACGAATGAAAATGACAAGGAGAAGATTGAGTCTCTAACTAAAGAACTAAACACTCTTAAGTTAGCTCATGAAACTATCTTCGAAGATCATCGAGAACTTTTAAGAGCTCATGAGAAGTTACGCTTTGAAAAGCTCAATCTTGAGCAAGAGCATGAGTTTTTAAAAGCAATCAATGATGATCTCCGCAAGAAAAGTTCTTCTTACATTGCCAAGCGTTTACTCTTATCCACTTACATGCCTCAAGTAAAGTCTAGTAACAAGAACAAGAAAGATTCTTCCTCTAATAGTAACAATGATCATGCTAAATCCAATATTGTTGCTTCTAGTAGTTCTCTTGATTCCACTAATGATTCTCTTAGCCAAGTTACACTTGAGCAAGAAAATAGCTTATTGAAGGGAATTATAGAGAAGGGAGTGTACAAAAGCCTTGTCGGGAGTAAGCAATTCGAGGAAATTGTGCGCAAGCAAGGAATGCACTAGAAGAATCAAGGTGTTGGTTTTGAAGGAAAGTTCAATGCCAATGGAGTTGAGTGGGAAGAAGATCGATACCCCAAGACAAAGTTTGTTCCTCAACAAGAGAAGTATGATACTTCCTTCAAGGGGACACAAGCTCAAGATGATCTTCCACCACAAGACTACAAGCAAAAAGGCAAGGACAAGCTTCAAGAGGAAATTGATGCATTTGAAGAAGCTCCTAAGACCTTAGTCAAGTGGATTCCCAAGACCACTTCAAGTTCCACTTCATCAAGTACGACTACAACTCCAAGGATTCCCATCAAGATGGTGTGGATCCAAAAGAAGAAGAACTAGAGAGTTCTTGAGGGTGACCCCGCCAACATACTTCACTCTTATCATTTTGGCAAGAACAAGTGCAATCAACTTCCACATCTTGCACTAGTTCAAGGAGTCACAAACCCTCTTGTTGGTAAGACAAGGGACAAGGTAACCTAAAAGTTTTCATGGACATCATCTTGTGTGTGCATCACTCTATGTCCATGGATATCATTGTTTGTTCCTTGTGGGACTAACCCATGTAGGTATTGAAAGTGCAATTCACTCAAATGGATAGCTCCAAGTGATCTACGTCAACATTGAGCATCCACATCTTCAACATCTACATGAAGTCATCATCGAAAAAACCCAAGGTTAGTTCATCCCTCTTAGGGGGATATCACATCTAGGGGGAGCTTTACTCTAAGACTTGAGCTAAAGCAACTCTAAAGATGTGAACACAACAATGCTTTATGTAAAAGTGGTAACCCCACTTGAGCTTAAACGATGAGTATGACCTATGATCAAGTGTTATCACTTGACTCCTAAGTCAATATACTCATATATAGATGACCTGGTCATCGCAAATTGCTTGATAGATGCTAGAATTGGTTGTGCATGCTTTGTCACATATTTCATTTGCCATCTTATTGTGTGAGCATGTTGGTTTCATATTTTACTCATTCGAGGACATCCACTTGTTGTTTTGATTGTTTGGTTTTATTTCCTTTTTCCAAGTGGATGGACAAGAATGCCTAAGAACCTCCTCTAGCTATCTATGCTTTTCTCGTCTCAAACTCTATTCAAGCTACATCACAAAATTTAATCAAGTCAGATTCGAACCACTCTGTGTGAGGAGCGCTTGGAGTCCCCGATTCGTCATGGACTTAAACTTCCAAAACCTCTTTGTGATTCTCGGTCTGACCGATACCCTACTTTCGGTCCTACCAAGATCATTAAGTTGATCTAGGTTTTCGATCTCGGTGCAACCGATTTGAACCATTCGGTCACACCGAGTTGCAACAACTATATACAGTTTTGCATCTCGGTGCCACCGAGTTGTTCCAGTCGGTCACACCGACAGGGTCGGGCTATATATAGTCACGGGCAAAAATTTGGAAATTTCTCCAAACCCCTTCGCCCGCGTGATAGCTTGCTCTGCCAACTTGGTCTCCGGATCGTCTCCTTGCTGCCAGCCGCCTCCAGTAGCTGGTCTCCGTCGCCGTCAACGGGAATCAACCCCGTCGTTGCCGCCGTAGCGAGTTTCTGCCGAACTAGGGTATGGACTCGATCTTTGTGCTATTCTTCAATCCGATTCCTAGCACATTGTGATCATCATGATTTTTGCCACATTTGAAACACTTCTATCCAGTCAATGAACTCGTAGATTAGGTTTAATTCGAAAATTTTAGGGTTAGGTTTCCGCCGAAACCATCTCGGACCCACCGAGTTGAAAAACTCGGTCCCACCGATTTGGCTTATGCCATTGCACAAGTGAGACTCGGTCTGACCGAGAATTACTTATCGGTGTGACCGATTTTGGAACTCTGTGAAACCCTAGCAGTCTCGGTGCCACCGAACTGTGACTCGGTCTGACCGAGTTCACTAGTTTAGGTTCCAAAACGGCTTCGGTATCACCGAGTTTAGAAATCGGTAGATTTGAGATGCTTTCAGTGGGAAACTAAAACCAAGTTTTTGAATTATTCTTTTGCAAAAATCTCTGCATTTTGTGATGCTCATCCACTCTATCTCATCTACAACCTATTCACAGGGTCAGCAGTCAGAGTTTGCATCATGTCAGACCAAAGTGATATCCAGAACATGTCAGAGCAGCAAGTGCAGATGAGTGAGGGCACTAGTCCCTCAAGTTCCTCAGATGATGGCAGCAGGAGCACCCCTAGCAATCTGCCTAAAGCTGCCACAAGACAGAGAAAGAAGAGAACCTCAGACTCAGAAGATGAGGATTATGTGGCAGAAGAGGAAGCAACTTCCAAGAGAGTTGAGCCAGCACAGGGCATAAAAGTAGGGATGAAGATCAAAAGGCCAGCAGGCAGGCAGCCTATGTCAAAGGCCAGACCTTCAACTGAGAAGCCCACTCCCATAGAGCCAGTTGCCGCTGAAGGCAAGAAGAGGAAAGAAAGGGTGAAGAAAACTGTAGCCAGAGTGCTTGGCAAAGCTTCCATCATGGAAGATGAGGAGGAAGAAGAAGAGGTAGCTGCACCAGCACCAAAGGCACCCAAGCTGATGGGTGATGCCATAAGATCAGGGGCAGCTGCTTCCAAGGCCAAGCCAGCTCCAAAGCCAAAGCCAAAGAGGAATACAAGAAGCATCCCAGCTGCTGATAAGAACAAGGCCCCAGTGCCTGAAGCTGCTGAAGAAGAGGAAGAGAATGTTCTTAGAAAGCTCAAGCCCAAAATCCCAGACCACAACGATGCTCATCCTGTGGCTGAGGATATGAAACTCAGGAGAGATTCAGGGCTCCGGAAGTGGAGAGAAGCAGACCCGTATGCTTCAAGGAGAAGGACTGCAGTTGACTACAGGTTTCACACCAAGGAGCAGCAAGATTTTTATGAGACAGTGCTGCTAGACAAGAAGCCAATAGTCTGTGATATGAGATGGGTCGATTGGCAACACATCAAGGACAACGAAGAGTACTACCCTGGAGTGCAGGACAGCTTCAAGGCATGTGGAGTAGAGGACTTTGTTGGGCAGAAGCTCACAAAGTGGAACGAGGAACTCATCATGTAGTTCTACTCCACAGCCCATTTTATCCAGATGGTAAGATAATTTGGATGTCAGAGGGTACGAGGTACCAGTCTACAGTTGCTGAATGGGCTCAGCTGATTAATGCCCCAGAAGAGCAAGCAGATGACTTGGACATTTATGCCAAGAAGAAGATGGACCACAACTCAATGTCAAACATGTACAAGGAGATTCCGAATGAAGCACTTGATACGTTCAAGTTTGGCTCAATACACTATCTTCTATCAGGGCTGCCAACAATCAATTGGATACTGAGGCACACCTTATTGCCCAAGTCTGGAGATCACAAGATGATCAGAGGCCATGCAATCAACTTGCTTCATATCTTTGACGTGCCACAGAAATTCAAAGTCATGATCCTTATGATAGAAACAATCAAGAGGACAGCAGCAGACCAGAAGAGGAGCTCTGGATATGCCCCACAAATTCAGGAGCTCATCAACTCCAAGATGGGCACAGGCATATACTTATTGGACAAGGAACACCTGCCCATCTGTCCAGACTTTGAAGATAACCAAGTTGTTATGACTGAGAATGAGCCATCATCTGCCCAAGCACAAGCCAAGAAGGAGAAAGCGAGGAAGGAGAAAGCTGCCAAGATGCCTACTCAAGAGGAGGCATCTGAATATTTCCTGGAAACCAAACAAGAGCAGCTTGGTTACTTGATTGCATCCACCCTGCGGATTGAGCAAGGACTAGCCACCCTAACTCAAAACCAGGCAAGCTTAGAGAGGGTCATGGAACAAAAGTTCTATGACTTGGATGTCAAAGTGACAGAGATTCAGACTGCAGTGGAGTAGCTCCAGGATGACATGCAGGAGAGGAGAGGCAAGACTACAACTGATGCTTTTGTCAGAGTGCCACGAGGTCTGAGGTCGTCTGCAGTGCCAGTTGCTGACACCAGAGCCACCACTTCTGCACCAGCCACAGCCTTAGTTCCACCAGCTCCAGCATCCACTTCAGCCTCGACTCTGACCACGTCTACAGAAGGCTTCGTCCTTGGAGTGCTCCGGACTCCACCACCACCTGAAGATCAAGCCTAAGTGTCGACTTAGCACTATGCATTTTCTAGGAACTTTTTGGTAACTTGTTGCCAAAGGGGGAGAAAATGTATAGATCATAGGCTTCGAGAGAGAGTGTTGCTTTTATTCTCTCTTGTTTTATTTAGTGTTTTTTTCGAACTTTGTTTGCTTGTGTGCTTGAGATACTACGTCATTATCTGTGAGACATTGATGATCATGTGTTTGATCATAAGCTACACTTAATGTTTGCTTAATATTATCATCCTATCTATCTTATGTGGTCACTCACTATTCTTGGTGATGAGTGCATGTATTTCATTGTTATCATTTTAAGCGCTCCACCAAGATGTATGTGACATGGAAGAGTAACCCATGACTCTAACTCTTTGTGTATTTGCAGTCCAAAGCAAATCTTAAATATGCACAAATTTAGGGGGAGCTCTTACTTATCACATACTTCTCAAAGCGACGATATATTTCATGCCTATTATCATTTGTCGAAGCTTTGATCTATATGTTGTCATCAATTACCAAAAAGGGGGAGATTGAAAGTGCAACTATCCCTAGGTGGTTTTGGTAATTCATAACAACATATAGCTCATTGAGCTAATGCTATTCCAAGATGATTATTTCGGGAAAGCTCAATGATTGGCATGGCATGGATGTGAAAGTGGAACCCTCAAAATGCTAAGGACAAAGGATTGGCTCAAGCTCAAAAGCTCAAGAATCTTCATTTTATATTTTAGTGATCCAAGATCACATTGAGTCTTTAGGAAAAGCCAATACTATCAAAGAGGGATGAGGTGTTGCTTAATGAGCCTCTTGCTTCATGTGCTTAGTGATATGCTCCAAAAACCCTCAACTATTTTCCCATATCCACATTTGACCTAAACCCTAAGCCAAACTCGGTCCTACCGATTCTTTCTATCCGGCACCACCGAGTTTCACTTGTCATAACCCACTGCCAAACCCTAGCAATTCAGTCCTACCGATAGGGATCTCGGTCTCACCGAGATAGGATTGCAAACTCTCTGTTTACCTTTCGTAACTTTTCGGTCTCACCAAAAGAGCGAATCAGTCCCACCGAGATTGCAATGTAAACTCTCTATTTCTCTTTTGTAACTTTTTGGTCTCACCAAAAGAGCAAATCGGTCCCACCGAGTTTACCTGACCAACTCTCTGGTTAGCTTATTACCAAACTCGGTCTCACCGAGTTTGTGTAATCGGTCTCACCGACATTAGGTTATGCCCAAACCCTAACAGAATCGGTCCTACCGAGTTGCATGTCCGTCTCACCGAAAATATCTAACGGTCACTAGGTTTACCTTTTCGGTCCGACCGAGTTTGTTGATTCGGTCCCACCGAGATTGGTAGATTGTGTGTAACGGTTGGATTTTGTGTGGAGGCTATATATACCCCTCCACCTCCTCTTCATTCGTGGAGAGAGCCATCAGAACACATACACAATTCCAACTCATATGTTCTGAGAGAGAACCACCTACTCATGTGTTGAGACCAAGATATTCCATTCCTACCATATGAATCTTGATCTCTAGCCTTCCCCAAGTTGCTTTCCACTCAAACCTTCTTTCCACCAGATCCAAATCCTATGAGAGAGAGTTGAGTGTTGGGGAGACTATCATTTGAAGCACAAGAGCAAGGAGTTCATCATCAACACACCATTTGTTACTTCTTGGAGAGTGGTGTCTCCTAGATTGGCTAGGTGTCACTTGGGAGCCTCCGACAAGATTGTGGAGTTGAACCAAGGAGTTTGTAAGGGCAAGGAGATCGCCTACTTCGTGAAGATCTACCGCTAGTGAGGCAAGTCCTTCGTGGGCGATGGCCATGGTGGGATAGACAAGGTTGCTTCTTCGTGGACCCTTCGTGGGTGGAGCCCTCCGTGGACTCGCGCAACCGTTACCCTTCGTGGGTTGAAGTCTCCATCAATGTGGATCTAGGATAGCACCACCTATCCGAACCACGGGAAAAACATCCGTGTCTCCAATTGCGTTTGAATTCTCCAAACCCTTCCCTTTACATTCTTGCAAGTTTCATGCTTTACTTTCCGCTGCCAATATACTCTTTGCATGCTTGCTTAAATTGTGTGATGATTGCTTGACTTGTACTAAAATAGCTACAATCTGCCAAGAACTAAAATTGGGAAAAGGTTAAGTTTTTATTTGGTCATGTAGTCTAATCACCCCCCCCTCTAGACATACTTTCGATCCCACAGTTTTCGGTCTCCGGAAACTGCTGCCGGGCCCTCTCTCTCTCTCTTCTCTCCTCTCAGCCTCGCCACAGTTCACCTAGGCCCATGCCTAACATCTCTGCACAGTGCATCGAACCCCTCGCGCGCGTCCGGTAGTTGTCCCGAACCCGACCCTCGTACTGCCCGAATCCGCCGCGCCCACTAGTCCCAGCACTTATAACGCGCCTCTGCTTCCATCCCCGTCGCTGCCGGCTGCATAGAGTAGCAGCAACAAGCAGGTCAGCTCGCGTTGACCAAGCGAGGCAAGCGCCAGGCCCAGCCTGCTTCTTTGCCGGCCCAGCGCATCCCTCCTCACCCAGCCAGCCTTCTTCAACTGAACCGGGCCAAAGCCCATGGGTGAGGCCTCCCCAGTGCCTCCTTTTTTTATTTTATTGTTGTTTGGGCTAGACATATTCGGCCCGAGACACGCTTTTTTGGCTGAACGTTTTTTTCTATTTAACCAGTGCACTGCATATTTACATAACTGCCCCTATGTTAAACTGCTAATAACTTTTGAACCATGCATCCAAATAAAACATGTCATATATGTATCATGACTAGATTTTCATCTAGTTTAATAATATCCAACTTTCAATCATGTTTGACATGTTTAAAATGATGGTTGCTTTATTTTGCTCTATTAACATGCTAAAATGCTTTAATTCATAACTAATCAACCGTAGCTCGAATTTAAATAATCTTTATATGTAAATGGGGTAGAAAAATGCCTAGTTTAACATGGTGTACTTGCTCTGCATGTTTAACAACTATAAAATTTGGTTTAGGGTAGAACAGCACCAAACCTAATATATGCACATGAGGAGTTTCCGGAATTGTTGTTCGTTGCTTCCGGCCTCATTTAAACTTGACTAGATAGGTAGTTTTACTTTGCTTCACCCTCTTGCCATGCTAACAACATTTAATCTTGTTGGGTACATAAACGAGATCGAACTAAGTAACTCGAATGTGGTGTTCCGTCAATATGTATCCCATTGCATATTGGGCTCCACTTAATTTGTAGGATTGCTTGTGCATTTTGCCATGCCATGCCTCTTTACACCGGACATGCATCATACTTGATTGTGTATCATGCCATGATTATGTGGTGGTTGTTTACTATGTTGTTTGCTTCTTTCCGGGATGCCTTTCTCGCGTGCTTCGGTTCCGTTCCGGAGCTGTGAGGATCCATTCGAATATGACCATTTGTCTTCTTCATGGACTCGTTCTCCTACCTTGCGGGATCTCAGGCAAGATGACCATACCCTGGAAATCACTTCTATCTTTGCTTGCTAGTTGCTCGCTCTTTTGCTATGCCTATGCTGTGATACCTACCACTTGCTTATCATGCCTCCCATATTGTTGAACCAAGCCTCTAAGCCACCTTGACCTAGCAAACCGTTGTTTGGCTATGTCAGCGCTTTGCTCAGCCCCTCTTATAGCATTGTTAGTTGCAGGTGAAGATTGGAGTTTTTTCCATGTTGGAACACGGATATTTTGTTGGGATATCACTATATCTCTTATTTAATTAAAGCATCTATATACCTGGTAAAGGGTGGAAGGCTCGGCCTTATGCCTGGTGTTTTGTTCCACTCTTGCCACCCTAGTTTCCGTCATATCGGTGTTATGTTCCTGGATTTTGCGTTCCTTACGCGGTTGGGTTATAATGGGAACCCCTTGACAGTTCGCCTTGAATAAAACTCCTCCAGCATGGCCCAACATTGGTTTTACCATTCGCCACCTAGCCATTTCTTTACCTTGGGTTCTGCAGACTCAAGGGTCATCTTTATTTTAAACCCCCGGGCCAGTGCTCCTCTGAGTGTTGGTCCAAACTGAGCGATGTCCGAAGCTACCAGTGGCAACTTTGGGCTGGCCCACCCGACGTCTGGCTCATCCGGTGTGCCCTGAGAATGAGATATGTACAGATCCTATCGAGATTTGTCGGCACATCTGGGTGGCTTTGCTGGTCTTGTTTTACCATTGTCGAAATGTCTTGTAACCGGGATTCCGAGTCTGATTGGGTCTTCCCGCTAGAAGGAATATCCTTCGTTGACCGTGAGAGCTTGTGATGGGCTAAGTTGGGACACCCCTGCAGGGATTTGAACTTTCGAAAGTCGTGCCCGCGTTTATGGGCAAATGGGAATTTGTTAATGTCCGGTTGTAGAAAACCTGAAGTTGACCTTAATTAAAATGCATCAACCGCGTGTGTAACCGTGATGGTCTCTTCGCGGCGGAGTCCGGGAAGTGAACACGGTGTTGGAGTTGTGCTTGACGTAGGTTGTTCTAGGATCACTTCTTGATCATAGTTGTTCGACCGTGCTGTTGTCTTCTCTTCTCGGTCTCTTTTGAGAATATGTTAGACATCATATATGCTAGTCGCTTGCTGCAGCCCCACCTCATACCTTTTACCTTACCTATAAGTTAAATAGTCTTGATCGCGAGGGTGTGAGATTGCTGAGTCCCCGTGACTCACAAATACTTCCAAAACCAGTTTGCAGGTGCCGTTGAACCGTGCAGATGATGCAACCAAGCTTAAGGAGGAGCTTTATGAAGATCTTTTCCTTTGTGTTGTTTCGTTCTAGTTGATCAGTAGTGGAGCCTAGTCGGGACGATCGGGGAACTGTGTAGCATTGGGGTAGTCTTCTTTTATTTTGGTTCCGTAGTCGGACCTTGATTGTATCTGGATGATGTAATGCTTTATTCATGTATTGTGTGAAGTGGCGATTGTAAGCCAACTATGTATCTCTTTCCCTTATGTATTACATGGGTTGTGTGAAGATTACCTCACTTGCGACAATGCTTTCAATGCGGTTATGCCTCTAAGTCGTGTTTCGACACGTGAGAGATATAGCCTTATCGAGGGCATTACAAGTTGGTAATCAAAGCCTTCCCCAACTTTAGGAGCCCCCTGCTTTGGTGAGTCTAGAAAAATGTTTTGAGTCTTTTAGGAGTTATATATATCGGAGAGTAGGATTCTTTTTACTCCTTAGTCCCTTCATCGCTCTGGTGAGGCATCCTGACGTAGAGTTTTGACTCTTCTCTTCTCAAATTTCACTAAAAAAACTTTAGGATCACGCGGGTATCTTGGAATCGTTCCGATGGTTTTGTGATGAGAACATTGTTCTTGGTGCCTCCTAACATTTAGGGGTTGTGGTAGTGTCCCGGGGAGTTGAGCTCCGAGTCACAATTTTATCATTGCAGTTCTGGAATACCCGAGCTCGCTGACATCGAAAATCTCTTTTATGCAGTTGTGGGTGAGATAAACTCGACGCCACCCAGTACTGGGGCGGGAGTTCGGGAGTATTGCCATAACTCGTATAACGGATGCTTTTCGAAGGTTGAGGTAGACGATTTCCGAAGGTTTCTTGGTTATGTGTTGAAGGATGGATAAAGCTGGATGTTGGATTTGCTATTTTTGGGTGAGATATTATGCTTCCCCTGTATCCCCAACACCTTATTGCATAACTGGAAAATTTCGGGAGTTTATAAGTGGGAATTCAAGTAGCTCTTAGGATATCTTTCCGTCAGATGTATGATATGAAATTGCGGTTCGACGTCTAGTGGTCCGCCTATCCACGGTTGGTTTTACATTGGTCTCGTTGTGTCTTAAATAGTCCTTGGCTATGCCGACTCGGGGACGCTTCGTATGTCATGTGCACTGCCTTGTAAATGAAGGTGCTATACGATCAAGCCCGTGTAGGCCCCACCACAAAAACTTCGGACGAAATCTCTATCATATGTTTGTTCCGGCTTATTTTGCAAGCCAATCCTTTGTTTCGTTTTGAGTTGTGGTATTCGAGTTGCTTCGAAGTCAAATGTTGACTCCATACCTTGCCTAAGCGGTGTTCTCATGTTCCGACGTGAATACCAACCCCTCATGATAATTGAGATTGTGATGTCAATCCTTTTCAACCGGTGTGTCTCTCGTCAAGCGGATCCGTTCATTTTTCAATATCCGCAAGATTCAATCTCAGCTTTCTAAACGTTGTTCGTTTCAGCCATCCCAAGTTGTCTTTGTTGTCCCTCCCTCCCACCCTTGTTTCTTCAAGGACTCATATTTCTTAATCAAGTATCCATCTTATGGATGTGAAGTCTCTCCATTCTTTTTCGTCAATATTCTTACCCGGGGTTCACATGAAGATGCTCTTCTAGTTCGTCATTCCTCATTCCTTTTTGTTCTCCGGTGGATTCAATTCAAACTTTGTCAATCATATCCCTTTTTCCTCGTTCCAAATACCTTCTCATGCCGGTGTTCATCATATTCATTCATTTCTCGCTATTCAATTATTCCGGAGTGCTGAAGATATCTCGGAAGGCTCGTCTGTTCTTTCAAGATCCGTTCAAACCTATTCCTAGGTTGTTATCTCATTCAAGCCATTTTATTCAACCGGTGTCGGGGGTTGCTGATCCCACGTACACCTATGGGGATCGGCGGACCGAGCCCCTTTCGGTTCGGCAGGGGGCGGTGGATGCACAAAGAGCAGATTGAGGCGAACGCACGAGCGACGCGGTCGGTTTACCCAGGTTCGGGCCGCACGGATGCGTAAAACCCTACTCCTGCTTTGGTGGTTGTATTGAGTTCTTGCTCGGGAGCGATGAGTGCTACAGTACACTCAAGCAGCTGGCGAGACCGAGCGTGAGAATGGCCGTCCTCCCCCTCTCTGTTGCGCATGGGCCTCCTTTTATATGTCTAAGGGGTCACCGACAGGTGGCAACAGAGGTGGGGGTAAAAATGTAAAAGAGGTGGTAGTTGGCTCCACCGCCTACAACAGTCGTATCATACCTAACCCTGACGGCAGGGGACAAGGGCATTAAATGCCTGTCTGTGTCACCTAGACGGTATAGAGAGGGACCGCTAGGAACACCACCGTTTGCCACAATGGCTATCTTGTCAGCGCTTGCTTGCCACCGCATGCCCCCGGCTGCACAGCCTCCCGCCACGTACGCCAGGAGCAGTCCCAGAGCGACATGTTGGTGGGTGAGCTGGAGCACGGGCTGCGAAGTAGTAGCTTGCCGTGGCAAGCGCCTTGCCGCGGATGTTGCCTTGCCGCGTCTGGGAGCTTGTCGCTCACCGCGTCTTGTCGGGACGCGCAGTGCGCCGCAGCGAGCTTCTTGAGATGCTCTGGTTGGTCTTCCCGGCAAGCTCCTCTTGCCGGGGTCTCGTCTCCTTCCCGGCAAGCTCCTCTTGCCGGGGCCTCGTCTCCTTCCCGGCAAGCTCCTCTTGCCGGGGTCTTGTCTCCTTCCCGGCAGGCTCCTCTTGCCGGGGCCTTGTTTTGCTCTTGGATACTTTGTTCTTGAATGGCCCCAAAGGAACCATGGAGGGTCTTGGCGGTCGCCCGGCAAGGCTTGCCACGGGTCGCTGCGACTGCCCGTGCACAAGTTCGGGATACTAAGGTACCCCTACTTTAGTACACCGACAAGAGCCCGCGGGCCTGGGCCATACACGGTGCCGAGCGCTGTTCGGCCAGGCCCAAAACAGTGCACGGGCACGCGTGGCCTAGGTCACGCCGCATCTGACTCCGCACCCACCGCGCCCTCCCCAAACGAAATGCGTCAAACGCGGCGCCGTGCGTGACATGGGCGGCATGCGCGGGGCTGCGCCCCGCGTGCATGCGTCACATCATGGTAAAAGGGGACGGTTTGCGCCCCCCCCCCCGTAAACGGAGGGAGGCGTGGAGGCGTGGTGGGCGGAATCGTGGGGAGTTGTTTATTCGTGATGGCGAAACGTCCCCCCTTCCCCTCCCTCTTTATAAGCAGAGGAAACAGGGGTACGGCGCCATCTGCCCGTTGCTGCTTCCAATCTCAAAACCTCCGCCGCTCCCCGTCTTCTCAGAGCAACAAGAGAGCAGCGCCCTGCTCCCCCCATTACCACCAGCACCACCACCACCGTCGGCCTCCTCCACCACCTTCGCCATGGCTCCGAAGGGCGACAAGGGGAAGGCAGTGAAGTCGACCAAGGCGCAGCGGCTCGCGGCGATGCGGAAGGAGCGAGCCATCTTCCCCCCTAAGCTCGGCGCGAAGGCGTTGCGGGAGCGGTATTACCTGTTCTGGTCGGCGGAGACGCGAGCTCACCCGCGGACCAAGGTGCTCCCGGCTGCAGCCCACACGATGGCTCCGGACGGGTACCCTTTCTTTGCTGTGTTCTTCTACTGCGGGCTCTGCCCGCCCTTTTCCGAGTTCTTCTCTGATATTATGAACACATATGGCTTCTACCTCCTCGACTTCACCCCCAACACCGTCCTCACCATGGCAGTTTTCGCACACCTTTGCGAAAACTTTGTCGAAGTCCACCCTAGTGTAGCTCTCTTCCGCCATTTCTTTATCCCTCGGTTAGAGAGAGGAGAGACTCTGTCCGGCGGAATCGCCAGGGTCTCAAGATCCGGCAATAAGTAATCTTATCTAGAGGGGGAGTTCCGCAGCAAGTGGGAGGAGTGGAGAGCAGATTGGTGCTGGATTGTCGAGGAGAGCCCGCAGCCATTCACCGCCCGGCGCCAAGCAGCAGCAGTGCGCGGCAGTGACTGGAGCGACTTGGCCCCGGAAGACAGCAGGCTGACGATTGCCGTCACCAGGATCCAGCGCCTTAGGCTTGCCGGACTCGCCGTAGGCGCTGTTGGCACGGACTTTCTTTGCCGCCGCATTGCCCCTCTACAGGAACGGGGAAGGCCTGCCTGGGAGTTCAAGAATGCGGCGGACATTATGAGGCTGCGCCCAGGCCTCAACTATAATTTCACTGTCCTCGAGCACAATGGCATGCTGCAGGAGCTCTTCAAATACGATTCGGATCACCCCGAAGTCTTCAGGGTGCCGCAGGGCGTCGTCCCTTTGTGCAACAACTCTGCGCTCGACAGCATCCGGGCGATGATGCCGTTGTGCGACTCGCACGGAATCGAGCCAACTTGGCAAGAGCCCGAAGACGAGGTCGTGCAGCAGTTCTTCGACGACCTGGTGGAAGTGCCAATCCGCGCCGATGAGAGGGACATCCGAGGCGGAGCTGGCGTACATAGCCACTAGGTTGGAAGAGGCAGCCGCAGCCGCAGCGGCAGGCGAATTTTGGTTTACTCTGGAGGAAGCGGCGGCAGAAGAGGCAAAAACCCGTGCCGAGCGAGAGGAGTTCCTCGGCAAGAAAGAGCTCGCCCGGCAAGAGGAACTTGCCGGCAAGGAAGATCTTGCTGGGAGCGGCGCCGAGCCGAGCGAGCCTGTCGGGGATGCGAGCGACTCGCTGGAGATCGACTCTTCCTCCACTTCGTCTTCTGACAGCCCGCCGCCGGCTGCACCTCCGTCTCCACCAAGAAGGCGTCTCCGCAAGGCCGGGGATGTAGCAAGGCGGCAGGCGCATCAACAGTCGCCGCGCCGCATGACGCGCTCCATCGCGGCAAGCACCGCTGCCGCGGGAGCGCCCCACGCTGCCGCTGCAACCGGAGCGGGATCTTCCCAGGCTGTCGTATCTGTCCCCGCCAAGCGACCAAGGGAGCCTACCCCTCCATCTCCCCGCGCCGGACGCGCGCCGGATTTTGACTTCTCCGCGTTCAGCTCCGACGAGGAAGAAGAGGAAGAGTAGGCTTTTCTTTTGTACTTGTTGTTCTTCAATCCTTGCTGCTTTGTCTTGCATCTCACTTGTCTTTCTCGGAATCCGTTCCTTTCCAGGACTTTGGTCCAGAGAGTGGCAAAGAGGGCCAAGGCGCCGGTGATCGTCATCGAGGATGAGCCCACTGCATCGGCAGGGGACGCGCCCGAGACCAACTTGTCGGACCCAATGGCTAATCTCCAGAGCAGCCCCCAGCGTAAGTGCCTTATTTGCCCTTTGCTGTTGGGGCGTGCACGGAGACTCTCACTTTGCTGACTTTTGATTGATGGCTTGTGCAGGAACGGAGCAGCCTCAACAGGGACGTCCGGAGGTCGCCCCTGAAGCGCCAAGGGAGAGTTCTCCGACGAGGGAGAGGTCTCCGGCAAGGGAGAGCTCTCCGGCGAGGGAGGAGGCTCCGACAAGGGAGGAGCCCCCGGCAAGGGAAGGGTCCCCGGCGAGGGGCAACGCCAGCGATCCCCCGGCAACGGAGACCACTATCGCCGAGCCGGGCCCAGGTAACTTCCTTGCCCTTCAACTTCCCTTGGGCTCTTCTTCTTCTTTTGATCTCCTTCTTGGATTTTGCTTGAATCCTACTTGAGTCTTCTCCCCTCTCCCGGCTGTCAGGTCCGTCGGGTGCAGAGCCAATGGAGACTAAGGTCACCGTCGACGACGCTATTGCCGCCGAGGAGACAGCCGGCGCCGGCGAGCCTGCCGGCAAGGAGACCGCCAGTGCTGCCGCCGACACCGCGCCAGGCTCTG
The DNA here is from genome assembly GCA_034509565.1 of Triticum monococcum. Taxonomy (NCBI): domain Eukaryota; kingdom Viridiplantae; phylum Streptophyta; class Magnoliopsida; order Poales; family Poaceae; genus Triticum; species Triticum monococcum. Next base: position 76,029,306 of record CM067843.1, read on the forward strand.
GAGAGCCCCAGCCCGGCATCTATTTGAAGGCCGGCAAGGATATCTACATCAACCTACCCTAGGCGTCGAGCTCCAGGGCACCGGTCGAAGGAGAAGCGCTCAACGGAGAAGTGCTCGCCTCCGCCGGGCTGAAGCTGGTCGACGCGCCAAGCAGTAGCAGCAACGAACCCGAAGAGGAGCTCTGCTGCGGAAGCTGGTGGCGCTCTACCGCGCCCGGCAGGCCAAACTGGAGTCCCGCAAAGCGCTCGTCGCGAAGGCCGGGGCTGACATCGAGAAGCGCGCGGAGGAGCTCCGGGGCACCAACCAAGAAGCTCTCCGTTCCCTGGCAAGGGAGCGGGAGGAACTTGCCGAGGCGCAGCAAGCCTTCCTTTTTGAGAAGGCGGACGTCGAAGAGTGCCAACGCCTTGCCGCGGAGAAGTTGTCTTCGCGGGAAGGTGACTTGATGCAGCGGAAGGTTAACCTCGACAGCCACGAGGAGGAGCTTGCCGCGCGCGAGCGAGTGGTCGGCGGAGCCGTTATGCAAGCCGAAGACGCCGCCGCAGCTGCCGAGAGTCTTCTCAGTTTGTTATCCGAAGTTCATCAATTCAGGGTTATTCATTCAAAGCTTTCAGCTATCGTTCTCCAAATCTTATCGGTGCTTCATTCAAGTGTTCTCTAATAATCTCGGAATCTCTTCATTCACTTGTATCTAAATTCTCTCATGTATCCTCGTTCATTTCATAATTCTATCTGGTGTTCCTTTATCTTCCTTTCGGTAATTTTAATTCTTATGGTGGTTCGTGCAAGATTCCTCTTCTGTCCTTATCTTATCAATTCATTCATTGTTTCGATTCCACCGGTGTTTCATTGAAGGCATTCTCAAGTTGGCGCGATATCTATCTTAATCTTTTCTATGAGAATAAGTAATATGCCAAATCCGTTGATTGTCATCAATTTAAATTGATGATGGATACGCATAACGTAATTCTTATTCTTGCTTCATCAAGCGATTAATTCCCTATTCCGGAGGCTCATCAAATTCTTGTTTCCATTTGTTCATCTTTCTTTTCCAGAGTTCCAAGTTTTCTCTTTATCTCGTCGCAAAGCTCCATCTAACCATTGCAAGGCTTCAACCTTACTCTTGTCATCTTTCTTTTTGTTTGATCATTCTTTTGTTTACCGGAGTTCTTCATGAAATTTCTGCATGATGGTTCATCAAGGATTTAATTCTTTCTCAAAGTGTTCATCGAGATTCTTTTCAGAGGAGCTCAAGTTTTCTTCATCTTGTAATCCGGAGTGCAATTCTTTCTACCATATTATTGGAGGTGGTATTATGTCATTCTTGATAATTTGAGTTCATGTTTCATGATTCACATGTTGTTAAGAATGAGGTATTTTAAATCCATCAATCTCTTCATTGGATTTATCTTGGGTTATATTTCACCTAAAGCCTTCCCTAAGGATTGTTGCTATCTGTGGTGCTCATAAATAACCCAAGTTCTTGGTTTATCCTCTCGGTGAGATAAGTTTTTCTCGTCTCCTTGTTCTTATCAATCCAATCTATTGTTTCCAGTAGTGGCAGAATTTCACCTCATAATTTCGAGATGTTTTCCATAAGTCCACTACAACCTTGTTCTTTTCATTGTTGGGGTTCCAACAACTCCGCTCGACCCGTCTCCTAAGGATGCCTTCTCAAGCTCTTTTGTGGCATAAGATGGCATCTTCTTCTCCATTCTTTTATTTCAATTATCTATCTTCTATTCTTTTGCTCCGGAGCCATTGTGATGTTGCTTTTTTCTCTCATCATCTAAGATCATGGTCTTTCATGCCTACCCATTTAACCGGAGTGTTGTGCCCTTTTGCTCAAGTTCTTTTCGCCTTATCAAGCCTTGCATCTCTTTTCAACCAGAGTGCTGTCTGAGATCTTTCTTACCCCTTGTTCTATTCATTCAATAGTTCCGGAGGCAATGTGTTGTGATTTCATGAAGTATCTTCTCATCTTACCAAGTTCTTATTCAATTCCTTTTCTTTTCAATTGGAGTGTTGCCCGAAGTTGTTCTCCCTTGTTCCTCTTTACTAACGGAGTGTTTTCAGCTTTGTCATCTCCGTTGTATTCTTTTCTCGAAATGGCTTAACCTTTGCAAGGTTCTTTGGTTTCACTTGTTTGGCAAAGAAGCAACTTAACCCTACCTCTTCTCTTTCTCTTCCATTTTCCCTCCGTTGCCATTCTAGATCTTGGGACGAGATCCTCTCGTAGTGGTGGAGTGTTGTAACCCCCCGAGACCGTTGCGCCAGGTGTCTTCTAGTTATTCGCTATCGTTGCCATGTCATTTGCTTGCGTGTCGTATCTTGTCATGTCATCATGTGCATTGCATCATCATGTTTTCGAAACTTGCATTCGCCCGGGTTCTCCCAGTTCTCTCCGTTATCCGTTCTGAGCCCAGACACACTTGCACGTGCCCACGACACGTCCAAAATATTATTTTATAAGTGGCCGGAAAATGTTCTCGGATTGGGTTGAAAGTTGGCGTGTGGTCTTATTATAGTGTAAATAGACCGCCTGTCAAGTTTCATCGCATTCGGAGTTCGTTTGATAGCCCAACCGTTAAACAATAGCGGCAGTATAGCCGGTCTATCGTCGGACGTTTTCGGTCTCCGGAAACTGCTGCCGCCCCCCCCCCTCTCTCTCTCTCTCTTTCTCTCTCTCCCTCTCTCTCTCTTCTCTCCTCTCAGCCTCGCCACGGTTCACCTAGGCCCATGCCTACCATCTCTGCACATTGCATCGAACCCCTCGCGCGCGTCCGAATGTTGTCCCGAACCCGACCCTCGTAGTGCCTGAATCCGCCGCGCCCACTGGTCCCAGCCCCTGTAACGCGCCTCTGCTTCCATCCCCGTCGTCGCCGGCTGCATCGAGTAGCAGCAACGAGTAGGTCGGCTCGCATTGACCAAGCGAGGCAAGCGCCAGGCCCAATCTGCTTCTTTGCCGGCCCAGCGCACCCCTCCTCACCCAGCCAGCCTTCTTCCACTGAACCGGGCCAAAGCCCATGGGCGAGGCCTCCCCAGCGCCTCCTTTTTATTTGATTGTTGTTTGGACTAGACAGATTCAGCCCGAGACACGTTTTTTTCAGGGAACATTTTTTTCTATTTAACCAGTGCACTGCATATTTACAGAACTGCCCCTATGTTAAACTGCTAATAACTTTTGAACCATGCATCCAAATAAAACATGTCACATATGTATCATGACTAGATTTTCATCTAGTTTAATAATATTCAACTTTCAATCATGTTTGACATGTTTAAAATGATGGTTGCTTTATTTTGCTCTATTAACATGCTAAAATGCTTTAATTCATAACTAATCAACCGTAGCTCGGATTTAAATAATCTTTATATTTAAATGGGGTAGAAAAATGCCTAGTTTAACATGGTGTACTTGCTTTGCATGTTTAACAACTATAAAATTTGGTTTAGGGCATAACAGCACCAAACCTAATATATGCACATGAGGACTTTCCGGAATTGTTGTTCGTTGCTACCGGCCTCATTTAAACTTGACTAGATAGGTAGTTTTACTTTGCTTCACCCTCTTGGCATGCTAACAACATTTAATCTTGTTGGGTACATAAACGAGATCGAACTAAGTAACTCGAATGTGGTGTTCTATCACTATGCATCCCGTTGCATATTGAGCTCCACTTAATTTGTAGGATTGCTTGTGCATTTTTCCATGCCATGCCTCTTTAAACCGGACATGCATCATACTTGATTGTGCATCATGCCATGATTATGTGGTGGTTGTTTACTATGTTGTTTGCTTCTTTCCGGGATGCCTTTCTCGTGTGCTTCGGTTCCGTTCCGGAGTTGTGAGGATCCGTTCGAATACGACCGTTTGTCTTCTTCATGGACTCGTTCTTCCTCCTAGCGGGATCTCAGGCAAGATGACCATACCCTCGAAATCACTTCTATCTTTGCTTGCTAGTTGCTCGCTCTTTTTCTATTCCTATGCTGTGATACCTACCACTTGCTTATGATGCCTCCCATATTGTTGAACCAAGGCTCTAACCCACCATGTCCTAGCAAACCGTTGTTTGGCTATGTTACCTCTTTGCTCAGCCCCTCTTATAGCATTGTTAGTTGCAGGTGAAGATTGGAGTTTGTTCCATGTTGGAACATGGATATTTTGTTGGGATATCACAATATCTCTTATTTAATTAATGCATCTATATACTTGGTAAAGGGTGGAAGGCTCGGCCTTATGCCTGGTGTTTTGTTCCACTCTTGCCGCCCTAGTTTCCGTCATATCGGTGTTATTGAAGGAAATATGCCCTAGAGGCAATAATAAAGCTATTATTTATTTCCTTACATCATGATGAATGTTTATTATTCATGCTAGAATTGTATTAATCGGAAACATAATACATGTGTGAATACGTAGACAAACATAGTGTCACTAGTATGCCTCTACTTGACTAGCTCGTTAATCAAAGATGGTTATGTTTCCTAACCATGAACAAAGAGTTGTTATTTGATTAACAAGGTCACATCATTAGTTGAATGATCTGATTGACATGAGTTGATCTTCGTGATCGTTCTCTTAGCCGTGTGCGGTGCCCCCCTGCACCATAATCCTCGATAATATTGTAGCGGTGCTTAGGCGAAGCCCTACGATGGTAGAACATCAAGATCGTCACCACGCTGTCGTGTTGACAGAACTCTTCCCCGACACTTTGCTGGATCGGAGTTCGGGGATCGTCATCGAGCTGAACGTGTGCTAGAACTCGAAGTTGCCACAGTTTCGGTGCTTGATCGGTCGGGCTGTGAAGACGTACGACTACATCAACCGCATTGTGCTAATGCTTCCGCTTCCGGTTTACGAGGGTACGTAGACAACACTCTCCCCTCTCGTTGCTATGCATCACCATGATCTTGCGTGTGCGTAGGAATTTTTTTGAAATTACTATGTTTCCAAATAGTTATGTTCCCGGATTTTGCGTTCCTTACGCGGATGGGTTATAATGGGAACCCCTTGACAGTTCGCCTTGAATAAAACTCCTCCAGCATGGCCCAACATTGGTTTTACCATTCACCACATGACCTTTTCTTTCCCTTGGGTTCCGCAGACTCAAGGGTCATCTTTATTTAAACCCCCGGGCCAGTGCTCCTCTGAGTGTTGGTCCAAACTGAGCGAGGTCCGGAGCTACCAGGGGCAACTCTGGGCTGGCCCACCCGATGTGTGGCTCATGCGGTGTGCCCTGAGAACGAGATATGTGCAGATCCTATCGGGATTTGTCGGCACATCTGGGTGGCTTTGCTGGTCTTGTTTTACCATTGTCGAAATGTCTTGTAACCGGGATTCTGAGTCTGATCGGGTCTTCCCGCAAGAAGGAATATCCTTCGTTGACCGTGAGAGCTTGTGATGGGCTAAGTTGGGACACCCCTGCAGGGATTTGAACTTTCGAAAGCCGTGCTCGCGGTTATGGGCAAATGGGAATTTGTTAATGTCCGGTTGTAGAAAACCTGAAGTTGACCTTAATTAAAATGCATCAACCGCGTGTGTAATCGTGATGGTCTCTTCTTGGCGGAGGCCGGGAAGTGAACACGGTGTTGGAGTTATGCTTGACGTAGGTTGTTCTAGGATCACTTCTTGATTATAGTTGTTCGACCGTGCTGTTGCCTTCTCTTCTCGCTCTCTTTTGCGAATATGTTAGCCACCATATATGCTAGTCGCTTGCTGCAGCTCCACCTCACACCTTTTACCTTACCTATAAGCTTAAATAGTCTTGATCGCGAGGGTGTGAGATTGCTGAGTCCCCGTGACTCACAGATACTTCCAAAACCAGTTTGCAGGTGTCGTTGAACCGTGCATATGACGCAACCAAGCTCAGAGGAGCTCGATGAAGATCTTGTCCTTTGTGTTGTTTCGTTCTACTTGATCAGTAGTGGAGCCCAGTCGGGACGATCGGGGATCTGTGTAGCATTGGGGTAGTCTTCTTTTATTTTGGTTCCGTAGTTAGACCTTGATTGTATCTGGACGATGCAATGCTTTATTCATGTATTGTGTGAAGTGGCTATTGTAAGCCAACTATGTATCTCTTTCCCTTATGTATTACATGGGTTGTGTGAAGATTACCTCAGTTGCGACATTGCTTTCAATGCGGTTATGCCTCTATGTCGTGTTTTGACACGTGGGAGATATAGCCGCATCGAGGGCATTACAATCAGGGTTCACTGGTTCGGCTGCGGTGTGAGGCTGCCATCGCCGCAGGGCCTGGCCAGCAGTAGGAATAGCAGGGGGCGGCGAGGCCTCTGCGGCAGCACAGTCGGCCACGGGAGGCAGGAGCATGCGGCACGACCGGCGCTGCTTCGGGCGGCTGGAGCAAGAAGACCAGAGGTTGAAGAAGCACTATGGCCGTTGGATGGACATCGTACGGTCACTGGAGCTAGAATTGTTCATATTGACTAAGTTGACAAAGCCCTCCATTCCCGTCAACTTAGTAGGCCCACAAGTCAGCCTCCCACAATGGTGGGTCCCAGCTAGCAGGGGGTATTCATTTTTTTGCGTAATTAGGAGGCACTTCCTTGCATCCGAAGATATAGCTGGTGGGTCTGACATGTCAGCGGGGGGAACGTTTTTTTCGTGAAATCAGAGGCCCTTCCGGTTGATCCCAGCTGTCAGGTGGAGGAATCATTATTTTGCGCGTACAGTCCACGGCTGATGGATGTCGTTCGTTGACCATGTTGACCAGGCCGCGCCGAGAGCACCATGGCGGTGGACGACGGCGAGGCCTAAGAAGGGAATGACACGGAGCCGGGGAAGACTCGGCAATGGTTGCCCACGCGGTGGGGAATACGAGGGTTTACTGGTTCGGGTGCCGTCGCCGGAAAATAACATGAGGTGTGGGTGAGTAGAGGAATGGCCTGGCCAGCAATGTAGTAGGGTGGGGCGGTGCGGCCTGTGCGGCAGCACAACCGGCCACGGGAGGCTGGAGCAGGCAGTCCCACCGGAGCTGGTTGGGCGGCTGGAGCAAGAAGATCAGATATTGAAGAAGCAGCACGGCCGTTGGATTAACATCCAACAGTCACTGCTGCTAGAATCGTTTGTGGACTAAGTTGACAAAGCCAAAGTACACATCAACCTAGTAGACCCACAAGTCAGCCTCCAAATCTGTCCCAAACAGCATACGACCCAAAATTTCTAGCCAGATTCAAATTAATTTTAAATCTAAATGTACCTTAATTTAAATTCAATGAAATTTTACCCGCACAAAAATAATGAAATTTAAAATATCATAATCCAAAAGAAAACAGTATTTTGGAACAAATTGCCTGTTTGCTGTATTTTTTTCATTTTATAGCCCATTTATTATTACTTATAGCCCATTTCTTATTACTTATAGCCCATTTTCTGGGCAAAATGCATCCCTCCTCGTCTTGAAAGATTTCCGGCCCAGTAGGGCGTAGAAAAGCAAGTAGGCCTACGTTGGTTATTCTGCAAAAAATAGGTGGCTAGCTATTTTCAGAAAGGAAAAAACAAACTGGGCTGGTCATGTGCTAAACATATGAAACAAAAGCCTGGGCTAGACGGGCCACGGGTTCCGCACAACCCAGTTGATACCCTTCTCCGTCCCGAAAAAACAAAATTACTGCGTGCGCTACTGGGTCCCTACTGTCATCCTCACCATGCACAGTCATCTCCTTATTCCTCTCGGTTGTTGACCATGTTGACAACACCGGAGGGCGATGCCGCGGCGAGTGAACCAAGGCGGAGGACGATGGTGAGGCCTCGGACGGGAACAAACAGGAGTCGGGGAAGATCACAGCCAGCCATGGGAGGCGGGGGCAGGCGGTCCCGCCGGCGCTGGTTTGGCTTTGGCGGCTCGAGGAAGAAGAAACTGAAGAAACGCCACAGACGTTGAATGTCAATCCAACGATCAAGGTTGGCACAATCGTTTGTTGACTAAGTGGACACCAAGTAGCATACTTTTTTATATATAGAAAGAAAATCAAAGACTTGGGAAGGCGTACAGAACAAGCTAGTGTACCAGTAAAGAGACGTTGCCGAGTTTTAGAAAAAAGAAAGACGTGCTCCTGTAGCTGGTTCGAATCCAAACCTAGACTATGACTATATATGGTGCTATGCTACTTTGCAAGTAATGAAACTGACATATCCAACATTCGCTTCTCCTCTTCTCTACTTACTCTGCCTAGCATCAGAAGCTCTGGCTGCAGCAACCATGTCCGCTGGCTACTCGTCCACCTGTTCTTCAGTAGGCAACAACCAGATATGCGCCAAGTTGCCACCCGTACCATCGCCTGTGGCTCTCATCACACCCCCGCCGGCACGCACACCGCAGCCGATTGCTCATTGCAACCCGCAGCCGTTGGTGTGGTGCCACTGCTGCAAATCACGCAGAGTCATCCGTCGCGTCTCAACCACAATCCGCAACCCTGGCCGAGTCTTCTACAAATGCCCGAATCATGGGGTAATAATATGTTTAAGTGTTGTTCTGCTGCTTTCAGTTGCTGATTTTTTTAATAGTTTGGTTGATGATCTTCCAATTTGATTCGTGTAGAAAAGGGAAGATTCGTCTGTTTTTTATTTCTGGGAAGTTGCTGATGTGTGGGAATGCAACTACGCTGATTATTTGGTTAGCCGAGGAATCCCAATACCAGCAGGTTGGGGTGTTGGCCAAGTAACTGAAGGAACGGCAGAAGAGGAAGATGCAGAGCAGAAGGTTAAAGATGCAGTTCCTCTGATCATGGCCAAACAACAGCTGCTGAATGGCCTTGACAGCAATGAGGAGATGAAAGAGCTTGTGAAGATAATGGGCAAAATCGATGTGCTCTGTAGGATCATTGTCTCTTTATTTGCAGTGTATGTAGCACTTGTGATGTATTCAGTGGCTACAACACGAGCACTTTACTGAAACTAGTAATGAATGAAACCTGTGTAGCAGGCTGGGTGTAGTGTTGTGAACATCTAATGATTTCTATTAATGGAAATCAGGGGGTATCCCCTTTTGCTTATATAAATAAATAAATAGCAGAGGCCCTGTCAGGTCAGCTTTGTTCGCATTCGAAGACGTCGAGCAAATTGCAGTCCAACAGCAAACTATGTCATCAAATTCAAGTTTCACAGCCAAATATGAGTACAACTAAACAACAAAGTCATCATGTTTTAGTTTTCATACAATCACCAAACACAAATCAGCATACATAACAAGTGATGTTCTCACAACAAAATACTAAACAACATGTTCATCAGGTTCCAGTTGTCATAGCAAAACAATTTCACATAGTAGATAAAAAAACGTCTTCTGACAGGAAAATACGACAAAAGCAATGTAATCATCATCCGCAGCAGCAACGTCAACATCTTCGCCATGTGTATCAGTCTGAATCATAATTCCCCACGGTGTCATCTTCTTCTTCGTCCTCGAACGTTGGCTTCTTCTTGATCAACTCTTGTATGTCCATAGCACGACAGGAAATCTTTTCGCCGGCGTCATTGACGTGATGGTTCTCAAAGATATTAGGAACATATGTGTTATCTTGTACATCAGAAGCAGTGTAAGCATCATCTTGTTGTGCAACTTCATTAAACGAATTCCTCTGCTCAAACCTTTGCAATACTCTCTAGTCATCGCTACGTGCAAATGTGTCTTCCAAGAAAAATATTTGTGTTGCTTGATTTGCCAAAATAAAAGGCTCATTGGTCTGGTACGCTGCCTTGACATTGATGGATCTGAAATAATCATTAGCTCTGGGTGTTGCAATCCTGGAAAACAGGTTATACCAACGACAGCACAACAGAACCACACACCGATGATCCTCGAAACTGGAGATATACTGCAACTGAACAATGTCTGTTATGTTAGCATACATTTCAATTGTCTCATTGCCATACGTATCCGTGCTCATGATGGCACTGTTTTGTGTCTTCCTGCCTTCGTCTCGTGCAAGGTTGTTGTAGCGCACATCTCCAACAACGCAAGATTCATAATGTCTTACCTGAGTATCAGGACCCATTGCTAGTGAGTAAAGGGCATCATCAACTGCCTGCCCATCCGCCCGCATCTTCTTAACCTATGGTTAGAAAATAGACAAGCTCATCATCTTATGTACTCAATATATTAAAAAACTGACAGTGCACTTCAAAAGCTTACATGGTTATTGAACCATTTTGCAAATCCTGCCATAACCAGTTTGTCAACGTTTCTTGGATTTGCGGCAGTAACTCCTCTTTGTAGATGCTTCACAACATAATGATCACGTCAAACATTTAAATATATAAGAATGTGCTGCAAGTTTAGTAGATTACGATGTATAAGCTGCAATACTGCACTTACTTGATGTAAGGTAGTATCTCAGGACAGTTATTCAACACATACCAAACCATTTTGTCCAAATCTTTATGTTTGCCCTCTTATCGACTCTTCCCTGTAACTCAAACAGAATAATCGAAAACATTGAGCCCGGGATTGTCTTCACCCACCTCTTTGCTAAGCTGATCAGCAGTTTCAATGTATTTTGAGCAGAATGTCAACGCTTCTGTAGCAATGTAGGCCTCTGCAATGGAACCCTCGGGTCTAGCTCTGTTCCTAACATAGCCCTTGAAAGTGCCTAGCCGCCTTTCAATAGGGTACATCCAACCATACTGTACTGGACCTCTAAGTAGTGCCTCATCAGGTAGATGAACAGCCAAATGCACCTTCACATCAAAGAAGGCTGGAGGATATATCTTCTCAAGGTCGCGTAGGATAGTTGGTATCTTGTCTCTAAGACGCTCCAAAGCATCTATCCTGATATTCCTACTGTAGAGTTCCCTGAAGAATTGTCCCAACTCTGCAACTGCTCTGTATAAGTCAGGGCGGCCCAATCCTCTAAGGATAACAGGTAAAACCCTTTGAAGTAGGACATGGCAGTCATGAGTTTTCAACCCTTGTACCTTGTTTCCATCTGCACTGACTCTCCTTTCAGGGTTGGAGCAAATCCATGTGGGAATCTCACACGTGACAGGACCTCGCAGAATTCTTTTCTTTTTACCTTGTCCAAGACGTACATAGCTGGTGCCATATCCCGTGGTTTACCTTCATCTTGCACCTGCAAATCCTTTCTGATACCCAGGTGTGTCAAATCAATCCTAGATTTAAGGTATCTTTCGTCTTACCTTCCATATTAAGAAGTGTGCCGATAATGCTGTCACATATATTTTTCTCGATGTGCATCACATCAAGATTATGCCGCAGATCCAAATCTTTCCAATACTCCAAGTGCCACAAAGTGGACCTGCAGGTAAACAATAATCTCTCTTCTACCCTGCCACACTTCCTTTTCCCGCTACCATTACCAGGATGGTTTCATGGTGTAATATGCCTGGACTTCTCTAATTCCACTAGCAACTCATCGGCGGTGAGCCTCTTTGGCGCATCACGGTTTTCATGCTTTGCATTGAACACATGTCTTCGGTATTTTCTAAGATGCGGCTTGTCCTTGGCAAGGAAATGGCGGTGTCCAATGTAACAGATCTTGCTGAGTATTTCGTATGACAGCGGATTCCTGTCACAGCGAACACATGCATTGTAACCATGTGTCGTTCACCCTGACATAGTGCCCAAAGCCGGATAATCATGGATGCACCAAATTATAACAGCACGCAGAAAGAAATCAGCTGGTGGGCTGCTATATAGGTCTCGAGTGAGAACACCCTTCCATAGCTGTTGAAGTTCCTCCACAAGAGGCTCCATGAACAAATCAAAATCCTTTCCGGGACTTTTTGGACCTGGGATGAGCAAGGCTATCATGTAGTTTGATTCTTTGGTGCAGACATTTGGAGGCATGTTGTAAGGGATAACAAGCACTGGCCACATGCTATATGTGGCACTCTGGTGGCCAAATGGGTTAAATCCATCTGAAGCTAAGCCAAGTCTAATGTTTCTCGAGTCAGCAGCAAACTCTTTGTGTTTATCATTGAAGCTTTTCCACTCACTACCATGAGATGGATGGCTCATTACATTCTGATCTCTGTACTCTTGGTCCCTAGAATGCCACAGTACATCCTCTCTTGTTTCAGCATCATGAAACAACCTCTGAAATCTTGGTGTAATTGGAAAATGTCTCAGAATATTATGAGGAATCCTATTCACAGCATCGCCACCTTTCCATCTTGATGATTTTCATTTCGGACATTCACTTACGTTAGCATAATCCTTCCGGAACAGAACACAATTATTCTTACAAACATGGATCATATCATATCCAATTCCAACTGCACGAAGGAAATTCTTCATTTTACTGTAGGTGTGTGGCAGCTTAGACACATCTGGGAAAGATTTGCGGAAAGCAGCCAACATCGTATCAAATGATTTGTTGGTCATCCGCTCAGATGTCTTCACCTGAAGAAAGGTGACCATAGCTGAGAATACTGACAGCTTATTTCCTGGGGTGACAACAACGTTGCATTGTTCCAACATGCGGGCCCATCATTTTTCTTCTTCAGGTGAAAGTTCACGGAATGCACGAGCATTTCGTAGCATTGTTTCAATGTTGGTCAAACTCACTGGCTCCGCCACCACCACCTCCTCCTCCTCTTCCACCTGAGCATCAGGCAGATCAAGATGGTGATCTGCTGCTTCCACGTAGTCAATAACATTCACGTTCACAGCCTCACCATGATGAACCCACCTAGTATATGTGACCGACATCCCATACAAGTGTAGATGATTTTGCACAGTTGACTGGGGTCTTGTAACTGAATTCATACAACTGCTACACGGGCAGAGCACAACTGATTTCAGACCACCATACTCAGCTCTGATAAAGTTCATGAAGTTTTCAACCCCCTCGACATATGAAGCGGAGAATCTTCGAGCAGAAGTTATCCAAGTCCTGTCCATATGTTAGACATACAAATTAGTTCTTCTACTAGATGTTACAGGAAAAACATATATGCTTTTTTTATGAAGTCCAGAAAAAAAATACCTAGGTCAATGTCTAAAGCTATGGCAAGATATTTGGACGAGCAGATCTAAGTAACGAAATATATGTAAAGCTAATTCAGCAAACAGATTTGAGTGCCAAATTATGGCAGGCTATTTCAGCAGTCAATGAGGTCGAGCACACAGCCATCGAACTATCGAAGGCCATCGCAGCAACAAAGATCGAGTATAAAACGATGTAGAGCTATTTCACCTAACAGATTGGCTACTAGACCATGGCAATCCACGTCACAATAAATATATGGCAGGATATTTTAGCAACTAATCGGCCTTGGCATGCCATCTCAGCTAAGCAGATTGAGTGCAGAACAGGGCAAGGAAGCTTCTTAAGCAGAGCATATTGACAGTAAACTACTTCGGCAAACAGTGAGATTAACAGCGTCTATCAACTAACATTCAGCGCTACACCGACATGAATGGGGCCTCAGTCTAGAATGCACGTACCGTGGGAGAAGCTGACCGTCGTGCGTCTCCACACGAACGTCGCCAGCGGTAGCGGCGTTGACCGCCGTGCGCCTCCACAAGAACGTAGCCAGAGGTGGTGGCGCGACTAGAGGACGGCAGTCTATGAGAGCGTATTGTGGGAGCGAGAGGATCGCCGAACCGCAGCGCCGACGTATCGGCGCGGCGGGGAGGGCGGCTTTGGCGGAGCGAATGGAGTGGAGGGGGACAGGGGGAGGGCGGTTTGGGGAATATTATTGGCTAGTTGGCTGAAGGGCAGTTGAATCGGATTTGGGGGGAATTTTTGGGTGTGTGGGGGGGGAGGATTTTCGCGCGGTGGGCGGGGGGAGTTTGGCGCATGGTCGGTTTCTCCAAGTGCAGTCCCACGTGTCAGTGAAGAGGCAAGCCAAAGCGCGTTCCGTTTGCGTGAGCCATGTGCAGGACCGAACGTGTCTGGGGTGCAATGCGACCGCGACAGGAGTGCTGTGAGTGTACCGCCTTTTTCCTTTTAAACTAGGTGCTTCGCCCCCTCAAAACAAATTTGTTGTTTCGCGCGATCCATCGATACTACTACTAGTAATCTGGTAATCCTGACTAAAACGGCGCGGTCTGGTCTTTTCCCGCGCGATATGCTGGGAGGTTGGCTTAGTTGGGTTTTTTAGGACGAGTAATGCTGCACCTACGTAATCCCAGTTACGTAATTAATGTAATGTGAAACGTGTGAGCTGTTGATTGTAGATTGGGGGAGGGAGGGGCCCACCACCATGAAAATCAGGGGAGGAGAGAGAGAGAGAGGCAATTTACGTTAACCCTTTCGTAGGTTCCCGTAGATGTAGAAAGATGTGAAATGCGTGAATGTGTAGTGGACGCACTATTGGAGTGCCTAAGATAATTTGTGTATGTATAGACCCTATGTGTTTATTTTACTTCGCATGTTAGATTTGTCTTGGTTCAATAAAAAGCAGAGTTGGTGATAATGGTGTGCCTGTCATCCCGCAATATAGGTCGTCCGATCTATATCTAACGGATAGGAAGGAAACTATGACAATTTACCCGCACTCCTCTCCACATTTGCAGATAAGGATTTCCCTCGTTCATCCTTTTCTCCCACAAGATCTTGATCTTCCATGCAACACAAGGGCATCTTGCTAGTACTCCTACAATATGTATATTATTGTGAAAGTTCATATACACCTGCCGAGATTAATGCAAACACGGTAGATTTTCATTACATTTCGAAATTTTATAGGACAGAAAAATAAGAGAAACCCGACCCTAAACCTATTCTACGACGGCAACCGACATCCTCCATCTGCGATCTCTATGTACGGGGGCAGGGTTCAAGACCCGTGAAGTGAAGGTGTGGTCTCCGGCGAGGAAGAGTAGAACACAGGATACAGACCGGCAGTTGGCACACCATGCCCTGCCGCCTCCCATGTCCTACTCATCCTCGGAGGAGTCCCGACCTCGGCGGTGCCGGACGTTGGACGGCGGCAAGTAGGACGCGTGGCTGATGGTGCTCCCGTCGTCGGCCGCCAGCATGGCCACCGGTTGTGCGGTCGCGTCTGCGTTCGGCTATGCCGCTATTGCCTCGCGAGAGGCGACTTGAGCGAGGGCGGCGACCTCGAGCTTGATCCCCGAAGACAAGCTCTCCCACAGAGTGTTCTCACTTGCAGTCATGGCGGATGTGGTGCCAGGTAGGAGGACGATGCGCTATGGTGTGGAGGTTAACTGGGCATTGCCACTTTAAGTAGCGCATTCCGGTGAGGCCAAGCGTCCGGGTGCGTCATTAAGTCGATGGAGTTGGTTCCTCGGGCAAGGAGCCTCTTAACGACGACATACGAACGGACGACATGAATGCGGGCAGCTGGCACCGGCTGGGAACGCACTGCGCGACGGCGCGAGGGACGAGGGTTTTGGTGTGCCAGGGTAGTCAGCTGCGGTCGTGGCAATGTTGGAGATGCCCTTTGCTCACATGCGATCCCCGCATGTCATTGAAAAAGCAAGACGACCCGGCATGGTCTTAGGTCTAGAGGATGCAGTTGGCCGCGCTACACCACTCCGCGGACGCGTCGCGGCGCCCCGTGCATCCTCGACGAGCCGGGTGTTGGGGTGTGTTTGGATTGTGGCCAAAGTGCACCTTACCAAAATTTTGGTCATGACCCAAAGATTGGTCTTTGTTTGGATGGTTGCCATTTTTTGGCATGCCAATGAACTCTAGCCAACTCTAGTTCATTTTTCTTGCCAATGTCGGCCAAATCATGGGCAACCAATACCTCAACCAAAATTTTGGTCATGACCCAAAGATTGGTCTTTGTTTGGATGGTTGTCATTTCTTTGGCATGCCAATGAACTCTAGCCAACTCTAGTTCATTTTTCTTACCAATGTCACCCAAATCATGGGCAACCAATACCTCAACCAAATTTTTGGCTACCCAATGCTTTGATGGGGCAACCTTGGGCACAAACCAAACATACCGTTGGTCGTGCCACATCACTAACGCCACCCTCGACACACTCAAACTGACCGTGTCTAGCTACGATATGAGTGTGTCGCTCACCATGGTCGTCGTGTCCAGAGGCGGTGCTGGAGTTGCACCTCGTTGTTGGCCCCAATGACCCACATGAACGGTTGTCGGTGGCGAGGAGGTCGTGGGCCAGCTCCTCCATTGGACTAGTCTGCGCTACGTTGTCCCGACGGGTGTGCCCCACATGTCGGTTTCCCTGTTTTCCCAGCCATATTCGAGCGTCAGTGCTCCGCGTTGTGCATTATGCCTTTCACTATGTAGGCCAAGCGAGACAACATATTGTTTATTTAAGCCATTCAAGTATAATCATGTGGCGTTTGCTTATTTCTCATTCCTCTCCAACCCTCTTCTCCATCGATCATATCGCCCTTGAGTCGAGTCCATCCTCCCGCATGCCTCATTTGAACATTTCGCCGAGTATCATTCGCATGTACCCACCCTAGTCCTCTTTCAATAGATCTCCGGACCCCGAGATGAAATCGAGAGGGAACGAGTGGGGGCAAATGATACCTAAGGCGGATTCAAAATTTTGAACAGGTGATCATAGCATCCGCAAATCATATATAAAGGGTATTCAATGTTCGTTTCATTTTTGAACGTACAATATACTCCCTCCTATCCTTTCTAGTTTACATATAAGTTTTATGTGTAGTCAAAGTATCTCTACTTTGATCAAAAAAAGGTATCAACATTCAACAATGCCCAATCAATATTGTTAGATTCGTACGTACTCCTAGATTTGTACTCGAGATGGTTTCCAATTTGACTATTGACAAGATTAATAGTACATGAGATGTATAATGTGAAAATTATATCATTGGAAACTCCTTTCACATACGAATTTGACCGTATGCTTTGTGTAAGTTGCATGTCATATATTATTACTCTAACATTTGGTCAAAGTTAGCCATGAAAAACGCATTAGACCCTGTATGTTTTGTGTAAGTTGCATATCATATATTATTACTCTAACATTTGTGTAAGTTGCATGTCATATATTATTAATCTAACATTTGGTCAAAGTAGTATAGTGGAAGTGGATCCTCTGACGTAGGTATCCCTGCCTTACCCTCCCTTTCGGCCACTTACTGGCGGACCCCGTGCTTGCTAGGCCCCGCATGTCAGTTAATCAATAGGTTCGGCCACGTTAGGGGATCCTCATCCGTAGTATACTCCCTCTGTTTTTATTTACTCTGCATAAAACGGAGGGAGTGGTGGTATAATAAATGACGCGAGCGGGGGAGGGGGAGGGACTTCGGTTTGCTCTCAACTGCAGTCCCATAAGCGAGCGAAAACACAAGACGAAGCGCGTTCCATTCGTTGAGCGACGTGGAGGGTCCAGCGTGCCGGGATGCAACACGAACGTGACAAGAGCGATGTATAGTCAAAACCGATTGACCAGTCGTCACCAGAACCACTATTCACACCAGAACCTTCGCTGCTCGGCCTACACCAGCCACTGCCCTAAAACCACACCAAATATCTAGCCCATTCCCCCACCTTTAGATCCCCTAGCCCGCATCAAGCGTCCCTTAGTTCGCCGGAAAGCCATGGTGCGCCGCAAGATCACTTACTACAAGATGCTGACGCCGGAGCATCGCGCAGAAATCGTGGCGATGGTCGGCGCCACAGACCTCCGTTCCCAAGCTCGCTTTGCGGCGGGCCAATCCCCGAGTTCTCTGGAGCCAAGCTACAAGGAGGAGGAAGCCGATCCAATGTTCATGGCGGAGGTCGCGGCGCAGAAGGCCCCCGATGGGTATGAGACGATGGACGTCGACTTCGTGCCGGCGTCCGAGTCCCCCATGGTGCAGGCGGACTAGCGGTTCAACATGGCGATACTAAAGGAGGACCGGGAGGCAGAGGCTCAACTCGACGCGGAGCGCGCGCATGCCGCTGCCATCGAGGCTCTCCTGTAGGCGGAACCAGATGTCGTGGATGTGAACCGGGCGATGGAGGCTCAACTTGAGGCGGAGCGCGTGGATGCCGCTGCCATCGAGGCCCTCCTGCAGGCGGAACCGGACATCCTGGACTTGAGCCGGACGGCAGAGGCTCGACTCGATGCAGAGCGCGTGGATGCTTCTCTCAACGACGCCCTCCTACAGGCGGAACCGGACGTCCTGGACTTGAACCGGGCGGCGGAGGCTCGACTCGACGCGGAGCACGCGGATGCCGCTGCCATCGAGGCCCTCCTGCAGGCGGAACTGGATGTCCTCGAGTTGAACCGGGCTGTGCTCTCATCCGTGCAGAGAGCCCGCACGCTCCGCTTGAATGAGTAGCTGGAGGCCGAGGACAACCACGGTGCGGAGACACACGTCGGCAGCGATGGCTGGTTTGCGCCGGCAGCCAAAGACGACGAGGCCGTCTCTTTCCGCGAGCAATTATAGTTTTTCTTTATGTTGTTGTTTTTATGGATCTTTTGCTGTGTAAAAACATATATTTGTTATGCAAGTTGCCTGACTTGGGCCAGTCTACCATTTCAGGTGGTTGGATGAATATCCTAAGTCTCCTAACCCTTCTTTCCTTCTTCCTCACCTCTTCTTCTTCCCCAACAGACCACCGCACGGGCCGTACGGATACTCCTCAACATGCGGTTGGATAAACATACTCTATGAACGAAAATTATGTGTCAGCGATAGGATGGATGAGTTTTGTTTGTTCACATGCGACAGCGCGTGTTAGTGAAAGTGCGTTCCCTTGGTTGGGTTTGCGGCATGCAGGAGCGACTGTGTGAGGGTGCGGCGTGACCGCGGCGTGCATGAGCGACCGTGTGAGGGTGCGGTGCGACCGCGATAGCCGTGCGCAAGTGTACCTCCTTCTCATTTTGAAAACTTTAGGCAAGCTTGGCAAAACTGTGTGGCGAAGTTTGGCAATGCAAGGCCTAGACCCAAACAGGATAAGTACGTACGTACTATGAGTACTAGTGTTAAAAAATAAAGGCGGGGTTTTCCTTCGCGGGATTTAATCGATACAAATCCTCGTTTCACGTGTCAATTAATGCGTATTTTTTTCTCCAAAGACCAAAGAGGTAACCATCTCACTCCTCATCGCTTGATTAATGCAGCGCCATGCAAACCAACCTTCTCACTTCCGCATGCATGCATGTCGTCTCTCTCTCTCCCCTGTCCATCTCTCTGCACGCATGCGCCTCTCACTCTCTCTCCTGTTTCTGCATGGAAGCAGCTCTCTCTGCCTTGGGAAGATGCGAAGCACATGGGAAAGAGAGATGGGATTACTGCAGGCACGCATGCGGTGGAAAGGGATGGAGGGCCTAGTTGGAAAGAGCAGCGAAAAAATGCCAATGCGCAGAGCATTGCAGGGAAAACGAAATTTTCTTAGATGCAGACAAAAAAGGACCGGAGGGAGTACTACTAGGAGTACTAGTGCGGTGATATGGTTTCTCGAAGAAGACGATGGAGAAGCGGACTCAGCGAAGAGTGAAATGATGGTTGCTTCGTCCGTGCTTTTGTGATTTGACGCCTCACTGCTTTGTGATTTGTGATAGAAGGGACATGGGAGTAGACTATGTGCTCTATACTATACTACATGCGTCCAAGCATGGGAGAAAGAGGAGAGACGTTGCATTTTTCTATTCGTTCAATCAATCAATCAGGGAGCTTCGGTTCCATTTTTTGGCTTTGGTAACACCGTCCACAATGGTTCCCACGCTGCCAAAAGCTATTTTCACATTTGGCTACACATTGTGGATGCCCTTAACTGTACCACTTGGTTTTGCTCCTGTGTGCTATCTATACAAATCTCAATTATATTGATCTAAAAAATTATAGAATCAAGATTAGTAAAAAGAAGGTGATTTTGCCGCGCGGATGGCGGGGGAGGTTTCTTATTTGAGCAATGCTACATCCACGTAATGGTTTACATAAAGTTACGAGCTGATGTGATGTGGGACTATTTGATTGGATTAAAGGAGAGGATTAGGCCCACCCCACCTAAAAATCAGGGGGGCATATATAGATTAGATGGAAAGTATACGTAGCAGCTATGTAGCCCTTTGTAAGTCTAGGATTAGGTTTCTTATTTTCGGAGGGCGTTGTCCTGGCGGTTTGCTAGCATGCGGTCCCATGTGTCAGTGCTTTACCAAGCCGATCCGCTTCCCACATGAGGCAGAACAATGACAGAAGCAACACGTGGTTAAGTTGAAGAAGATGTGGGAGAAGCGGATTCGGCAACGAGTGAAATGATGGTTGCTTCGTCCCTCCAACTTAATTGCGGGAAAGGTGCAACTTTGTGATTTGATGCCTCATTGCTCATTACTACGACGGCGCCATGACTGGGGTGCTTCACCCCGGCTGCTCTGCACTGTATTCCGGTATGGCACGTGGACCTGGTAGCTTGATGTCCCACATGTCAGCGAAAGGGACTAGAAGATTTATGAAAGCAAGCGCCCCACTCTTACGACGGAGGAGTAGACGACACGACGGCCCAGTGAACTATCACTTGTACTGTATAGTACTATAGTTTTGTTGTTTCGCACAATCCATCGATACAAACCCGATTAAACAGGAAAGGGCGATATTTTTCCCGCATGGTAGATGATCTAGCCATACATTTCAAAGGCAATTTTAATGTATGCAAACTGAATAATTATAAGTAACAATATGATATGTAGTAAAACTAAAAACACATATGATTTATTGTGTTAGAGTGTAGTAGTAGTAGTGCTGTATTGCATACTGTAGTTGTTAGATGTAACATGCGAGAACGTGTAGAGATGTAGTTTTGGAGGGCCTACAGAGAGAAAAGCGTAATACAGTCACCGAACTTCAGAATAAGCTGATTACGGTCACTATATACGTTTTGCGGTGATTATATGTTCACTTGCTCACAGTTCAGCATCGGATTGCACTCTGTTGACCGGCCAAATAGTCTGCATGGCGCCATGTTGACTAGTTAAATTGACCATGTTCCTTGTGGGTCCCACCAGTCAGTTCGCATAGGCAAATGGTCAGATAAACACAAATTTATGCAGGCACGACAAGGCTGCAACCCATGCGTCGCAATCACCTGGTTGTGTATGTGCCCGTCAGGGCCTGATGTGTGCGCATGCACATGTAGGTTGAGCACTTGAGCATGAGAGTGTGTTGGTCGTGTGGTGTACTGGTGTGTGCATGCATGTGTGCGTGTGAGTGTTGCGTGCGTGCGTGTGAGTGTTGCGTGCGTGTGTGGCTGCGTGTGTACGTGTGAGTGTTGCGTGGGTGCGTGGGTGCATGTTTTTGTGTGAGTGTTGCATGGATGGAGTTCGTGTGCATGCGTGCGTGTGTGTGTGTATAATCACCACACCAGCACATGTGTGTTAAAAGAGACGGCTCAGCATACCAATACAAGGTCACCTTGTCCACTGTGCCCGCGGTCATGACTTTGAACCACCGTCCAAATATTTTTTGTCGTTTGTTTTCATTCTTACTAGCAAGATGCCCGTGCGTTGCACGTAACATCAAGATGCATTTGTATGACTTGTTTATCTTGTGAGAGAAAAGGATGAACGAGGGAAGGCCTTATTTGTAAATGTGGAGAGGTGTGTGGGTACCTTTTTGCAAAATTGCCATAGTTTCTTTCCTATCCGTCAGATATAAATCAGACGGCCTATATTGCAGGATGGAAGGCACACCATCATCACCAACTCTGTTTTTATAAGAGTGTATTTTATGTATTTTATAAGAGTGTAGATGTAGAGTAGATACAAGTCGACAGGTGGGCACGATGGTAGTGAGATAATGTGATGCAACACTAGAGGTGCCACGTGGAGCATTTCATTGGTCAACTAATCATGCCATGAGCAAATACAGAGTTGTACGGTGAGCCCGTGACTGTATAATAAACACTAAACGTAAATGGTGACCGTAATGAGTGGATTCTGAAGTCCAATGTATGTATCGTGCTTTTGCTTCAAATACAATGATCGTCATTGCATATATCGCGAGAGAAAGATGAAACATGCGTGAACTTTCTGGGGGCTTACTTTTAGAGGACCTGGAGATAGTTTTGTGTGCACACATGAAAGGGGCGTACAGGGGGGTATGCGATGGAGAGAGATGCTCTTCATTTCTCTTTATTATGACTAACTTTGTATATACTATAAAAATATATAAAATCACAGTGCGGAATAAATATCATTGTGGCCACCATGCAATGCAAACTAGCGTTCGTACTCCTCCATATAACTTTGTAATGTTGTATATATGTAGAAACTCTAAAATAATTTTTTGGCCACACTTTATTCAAAAGGAATATTGTATGCGAAATAAACGTGAAGAGAGGGCTTTTTAGATCAATGGGGTGCGTGATGTAACATGTATGAATGTGTAGTTGATGCATTTGGCGGGGCCTAGAGAGGTATGTGTGTGTATTACATATTCGAGAGAGGCATGGATAGAGGGGCCGACGGGGGGGGGTATGGGAGAGATAGCACAAGAAATGAGAGTGCTCTAGAGAGAGAGAGAGAGACGAATATGACGTCACGACAAGAGATTCCATTCCCTTGAGTGTGTATATGCAAGCGGGGAGGGAATAGAGGCACCAGGAGAAATTTTCTGTGTGTGTGTGTGTGGTGTTTGTGTTGGTATGTGTGGGTGTGAGAAGATAATGAGACGTGGGAGCAGTGGTTGTGTCACCGCGTGAGGTCCGGTGGGTCAAGGTGAGGCCTTTCGTTCGGTTCCGTCCTGCGCCACATTGGTCGACCCGTGATGCATTTAGGAAGACCCATGGATGACTAGTCATACAAGACAAATATAGCAGAATTGTGAAGGACTCTGTGTCCACTGACAAAGCCGGCTAGGATTTGTAACCCTAGGTTCTCGGACTAAGGTAACCCCTTTATCTCTGATATTACTATTCATCCAACCTAACTTTAAGGGGCATCCTACAGAATGCTCTGCTAGAATCATACTCGTCGATTAGGAAGAGAGCTGTGAGACAATGCGTGAGAGACATGCGTAAAGATAATGTGCGTACATGAGACACGTAGGCAGGTCCATGTATATAGAAAGGGTCAATGAGGATTGTGCGTGTGGATGTTTGTGAGAGGAAGAGTGCTTGTGATAAAGGTTAGTGGAAACAGTTGTAAATGGTTACAAGAGGGAGGGAGGGTATATCTAGAGCATGTGCGAGAAAGACACCTCGGGAGAGAGTGTGTGAGCATGTGTGAGAGACCACCGATGGGGAGTGAAACTACACGTAAAAGACTGCTCTACACATTGATTAAAGATATAAATTGTATCCAAATATTAGGATGGGATCATGATATCTGCAATTCGCGTAAGGAGCGGTCATTGATCCACCAGACATCTAGATTCTATCGAATTTGAGCATGTCTATGTTATTATTCGACACAATTGATCCACATAGTTAGTATTTTGAACTCCAGACAATGCATCGCTTTAGGAATCTCTATAGCACATTATGAATACGAAAGTAAAACAATGGACATTGTAAATAGCTACCTATGAACTAGCATACATTTGAATTCAACTTAAGGTGGTTTAAAAAATCAAATTCAACATGAAGTCCATTCAATTATTTGAATTTGATATCATGGCATTTGTAAACCATACCTAAATTATGGGGGCACCAATCTTTGCTCTGATTTTGTACATAATAGCATATTTAGTCGTGTACAAAATAGATTCAAATTTAGCTCCTCCATTCCAAAATAATCGTAGTTATAGGATTTTCAAGTGTCAAAATTTCAAAAACAAGCGGATAATTTAAAGAGGTTTTCAAACATACAAGGTCAAATATAACGTTTTCTATTTAGGTCAATCCTAATAGTTCAAGAGTACCCTAAACGTGAATACTTGTGTTTCAAAATTTCGAACGAAGCGCCAAAAGAGCCTCTACTCGCCTGAAACCGCGTGACACCAATATTTGGTAGTACAAGGAAATTACTTTTCTAATAACTCCGACCTGTGAAACCTACCGGCCCGACGTCCAAAGGTCTAAACCGTGGTAGGTTTGTAGCTTCATCTAGACACCACACAACCGCATCCGAAAGACATTCATACACAATAGCCGCCTAAGCACACATGCGCGCGGCCGAGATCGCTCCCGCCCACTATTTGGGACACCTGGGATTACCATCCTACCCCCGACCCGCAGTAGGTCCAAAATTTAAGAGGGAGGCAAAGTTTGTACTTTCCCCAAATTTCAAACAAGCGCGTCCCCATCTTCTGTTCAAAAAAGCCAAAAACAAGCGCGTCCCAGACCGAAACATGGTTCCCCCCCCCACCCGTCCGATTGCCCATTCGTACTCCGTGGGCACCAAAACTACCTCTCCACCAGCCGCGAAACCCCGACGTCCTTCGTCTGCCACCCCGTCCCACCCATCAACCGCTGCCCTCCTCCATCACGCCGGAGCCGATACCCCGACGTCGTCGTCCAGCGCAACCTCAACCGCAACGCCCTCCACGGCTAGTAGTTGAAGCCGAGGCCGAGCCGTCCATACCCGAGCCAGTTCAACCACACCGTCCTGCGCCTCATCGCTGCCGCTCCAACTTCACCACCCTCCACCGCACCGGAGCTGTTCCTGCTACGCCGTCCTTCGCCGCCTTGGATCTGCTTCCCCTCCACCGACATATGGCCATGGCAACACAGTCAACAATTTGGCCATTGGTTCGTCCAAGCCTGCACCCTCCAGAACATCGGTTTCCCCGGTAAAAAGAAGATCGGCGCGACATGTGGAGGTGACCACACCGGCAACCGAAAAGGTACTCATCTTCCCTTATTCGTGCAAATCTTACGTCTCTGCTTGCACGGTATTCATCCCACAGAAGAGACTATTTGAACGCTTCTTCTTGATACTAGATGTTCCTAGTAACTCGCAATGCACAAGGTTTCTCCTCATATACTATTTCACCTTAGCTAGAGGTCCGTCGCCCCCTTGAATTTCAATTTCTGGATAGTTGATTCCCAATTAACAGAAGCATTCCCCGGCTTAACAGGCGCTAGTATGCCTATTACGCCAGGGAAGAAGCGCCTTGGTGTTTATCTTAGGGGCGTGTGCGGCCTAGACTTACTGGCGCCCAATCTGGAGGTCGGCCGGGATTAAAGGGATGGCCAGGGGGCGCTGACAAGCCTGGCGGTGGTGTGAGGTATATGTGAGGGCGGGGCGGCGGAGGCAGGGTCTGGGCCGATGGTCGCTGGCAGTTCGAGAAAGATCGTCAACAGTGACTGGCGGGAGGTAGACGAAGGCCATCTGCCCGTTCCTTATAGATCGGATGGTTCAACTAAAAAATTGACTGACCTATTTATTTTCAGTCGGCTGTTATCTTAGATATGACCACATGTGGTGGTATGCTGGAGGAGTAACTGCATTTCCTGTGCTCATATATTACAAAATCATACGGAGTAGAATCTAATTTTGTTTGCCATGCAATGTTGTAGAGCTATCATATGTCTCCTGTCATTTATTTTTCAGCCTCCTGATATCTGCTACTTTTACAGTGCACTAGTTCTGCACACACTTCACCCTTACTCTCACTATTGTGTTTTTATGCAAGGGTATTTCAGACTCTGCTGCCATGAGAGAAGCCAAAAAGAAAAGAGAGAAGTCGCTCCAGCTTCGTATGCGGGTAGGCAAGACACGTTACAGCGCTATAAAGGGTGCAGTGTTAGTAGATGGAGACGATAAACGTAGCTCTGGAGTTGATGACCTCGCTCGCAATGAACCACCATCGCAGGTGCTTGCTTTAACTTCACGGTGTCATATGTGGTTGCATGTTCCATATGGTGTCTAGCTTGTATTCGAAGGGCCGAAGTTGGTAAGATAAGGAAAGATATTTTTTTACATGAATCACCATCCCGTGAGCACCAAAAGACAAATAGCTAGTCAGGGAACTAGCCGAGCCAGTGACAAACCCAGCGAAGATAGGCATCACCTTGAAGCCAACTAAAAAGATGCGATGGTGGCGAAGCAGCCCGCCTCCCACCAGGCTCTCAGGTCCTAGATGATCATGCTCACCAGTCCAGCCGGATGTCTAGCTTGTATTGCTTCCAATTTGGTTAAATTGCATCTTCTTAGCTTACACATTATACCTTTGAATATGACATGCCTTTCTGTTTTTGGTACATACTAGTACATCTGTGTATTAACCATGTTCTTGAAGGAAATATGCCCTAGAGGCAATAATAAAGTTATTATTTATTTCCTTATATGATGATAAATGTTTATTATTCATGCTAGAATTGTATTAACCGGAAACATAATACATGTGTGAATACATAGACAAACAGAATGTCACTAGTATGCCTCTACTTGACTAGCTCGTTAAACGAAGATGGTTATGTTTCCTAGCCATAGACATGAGTTGTCATTTGATTAATGGGATCACATCATTAGGAGAATGATGTGATTGACATGACCCATTCCGTTGGCTTAGCACACAATCGTTTAGTATGTTGCTATTGCTTTCTTCATGACTTATACATGTTCCTATGACTATGAGATTATGCAACTCCCGTTTACCAGAGGAACACTTTGTGTGCTACCAAACATCACAACATAACTGGGTGATTATAAAGGTGCTCTACAGGTGTCTCCGAAGGTACTTGTTGGGTTGGCGTATTTCGAGATTAGGATTTGTCACTCCGATTGTCGGAGAGGTATCTCTGGGCCCTCTCGGTAATGAACATCACTTAAGCCTTGCAAGCATTGCATCTAATGAGTTAGTTGTGAGATGATGTATTACGGAACGAGTAAAGAGACTTGCCGGTAACGAGATTGAACTAGGTATTGAGATACCGACGATCGAATCTCGGGCAAGTAACATACCGATGACAAAGGGAACAAAGTATGTTGTTATTCGGTCTGACCGATAAAGATCTTCGTATAATATGTAGGAGCCAATATGGGCATCTAGGTCCCTCTATTGGTTATTGATTGGAAACGTGTCTCGGTCATGTCTACATTATTCTCGAACCGTAGGGTCCGCATGCTTAAGGTTTCGATAACAGTTATATAATGAGTTTATGAGTTTTGATGTACCGAAGGAGTTCGGAGTCCCGGATGAGATCGGGGACATGACGAGGAGTCTCGAAATGGCCGAGACGTAAAGATCGATATATTGGACGACTATATTCGGACATCGGAAAGGTTCCGAGTGGTTCGGGTATTTTTCGGAGTACCGGGGAGTTACGGGAATACGGGGGAGAAATATTGGGCCTTATTGGGCCATACGGGAAAGAGAGAGGGGCTGCCTAGGGCAGGCCGCGCGCCCCCCAAGGCCTAGTCCGAATTGGACTAGGGGGAGGGGCTGCGCCCCCTCCTTCCTTCCCTTTTCCCTTCCCCTTCCTTGTCTCCTACTCCTACTACATGGAAGGACTCCTAGTTGGATTAGGAAAGGGGGAATCCTACTCCCGGTGGGAGTAGGACTCCCCTAGGGCGCGCCATAGAGAGGGCCGGCCCTCCCCTCCTCCACTCCTTTATATACGGGGGTAGGGGGCACCCCATAGACACACAAGTTGATCTTCGTGATCGTTCCTTAGCCGTGTGCGGTGCCCCCTCCACGATATTACACCTCGATCATATTGTAGCGGTTCTTAGGCGAAGCCCTGCGACGGTTAAACATCAAGATCGTCACCATGCCGTCGTGCTGACGAAACTCCTCCCCGAAGCTTTGCTGGATCGGAGCCCGGGGTGCGTCATCGAGCTGTACGTGTGTCAAGAACTCGGAGGTGCCAGAGTAACGGTGCTTGGATCGGTTGGACCGGGAAGACATATGACTACTTCCTCTACGTTGCGTCAACGCTTCCGCTTTGGTCTACGAGGGTTTGTAGACAACACTCTCCCCTCTCGTTGCTATGCATCACCATGATCTTGCGTGTGCGTAGGAATTTTTTTGAAATTACTACGTTCCCCAACAGTGGCATCCGAGCCTAGGTTTTATGGTTTGATGTTATATGCACGAGTAGAACACAGGTGAGTTGTGGGCGATATAAGTCATACTGCATACCAGCATGTTATACTTTGGTTCGGCGGTATTGTTGGATGAAGTGGCCCGGACCGACATTACGCGTACGCTTACGCGAGATTGGTTCTACCGCCGTGCTTTGCACACAGGTGGCTGGCGGGTGTCAGTTTCTCCAACTTTAGTTGAACCGAGTGTGGCTACGCCCGGTCCTTGCGAAGGTTAAAATGGCATCAACTTGACAAACTATCGTTGTGGTTTTGATGCGTAGGTAAGATTGGTTCTTGCTTAAGCCCGTAGCAGCCACGTAAAACTTGCAACAAACAAAGTAGAGGACGTCTAACTTGTTTTTGCAGGGCATGTTGTGAGATGATATGGTCAAGACATGATGCTACATTTTATTGTATGAGATGATCATGTTTTGTAACTGAGTTATCGGCAACTGGCAGGAGCCATATGGTTGTCGCTTTATTGTATGCAATGCAATTGCCCTGTAATGCTTTACTTTATCACTAAGCGGTAGCGATAGTCGTAGAAGCATAAGATTGGCGAGACGACAACGATGCTACGATGGAGATCAAGGTGTCGCGTCGGTGACGATGGTGATCATGATGGTGCTTCGGAGATGGAGATCACAAGCACAAGATGATGATGGCCATATCATATCACTTATATTGATTGCATGCGTTGTTTATCTTTTATGCATCTTATCTTGCTTTGATTGACGGTAGCATTATAAGATGATCTCTCACTAAATTATCAAGAAGTGTTCTCCCTGAGTGTGCACCGTTGCCAAAGTTCGTCGTGCCCAGACACCACGTGATGATCGGGTGTGATAAGCTCTTCGTCCATCTACAATGGGTGCAAGCCAGTTTTGCACACGCAGAATACTCAGGTTAAACTTGACGAGCCTAGCCTATGCAGATATGGCCTCGGAACACGGAGACCGAAAGGTCGAGCGTGAATCATATAGTAGATATGATCGACATAATGATGTTCACCATTGAAAACTAATCCATTTCACGTGATGATCGGTTATGGTTTAGTTGATTTGGATCACGTGATCACTTAGAGGATTAGAGGGATGTCTATCTAAGTGGGAGTTCTTAAGTAATATGATTAATTGAACTTTAATTTATCATGAACTTAGTCCTGGTAGTATTAGCATATCTATGTTGTAGATCAATGGCTCGCGTTGTTGCTTTCATATGTTTATTTTGATATGTTCCTAGAGAAAAATTGTGTTGAAAGATGTTAGTAGCAATGATGCGGATTGGATCCATGATCTGAGGTTTATCCTCATTGCTGCACAGAAGAATTATGTCCTTGATGCACCGCTAGATGACAGACCTATTGCAGGAGCAGATGCAGACGTTATGAACGTTTGGCTAGCTCAATATGATGACTACTTGATAGTTTAGTGCACCATGCTTAACGGCTTAGAATCGAAACTTCAAACACGTTTTGAACGTCATGGACCATATGAGATGTTCCAGGAGTTGAAGTTAATATTTCAAGCAAATACCCGAGTTGAGAAATATGAAGTCTCCAACAAGTTCTATAGCTAAAAGATGGAGGAGAATCGCTCAACTAGTGAGCATGTGCCCAGATTGTCTGAGTACTACAATCGCTTGAATCAAGTGGGAGTTAATCTTCCAGATAAGATAGTGATTGACAGAATTCTCTAGTCACCATCACCAAGTTAGTAGAACTTCGTGATGAACTATGATATGCAAGGGATAATGGAAACGATTCCCAAGCTCTTCGTAATACTAAAATCGACGAAGGTAGAAATCAAGAAAAACATCAAGTGTTGATGGTAGACAAGACCACTAGTTTCAAGAAAAGGGCAAAGGGAAGAAGGGGAACTTCAAGAAGAATGGCAAGCAAGTTGCTGCTCAAGCGAAGAAACCCAAGTCTGGTCCTAAGCCTGAGACTAAGTACTTCTACTGCAAAGGGATTGGTCACTGGAAGCGGAACTACCCCAAGTATTTGGTGGATAAGAAAGGATGGCAAAGTAAACAAAGGTATATTTGATATACATGTTATTGATGTGTACTTTACTAGTGTTCATAGCAACCCCTCAGTATTTGGTACTAGTTCAGTTGCTAAGATTAGTAACTCGAAATGGGAGTTGCAGAATAAACATAGACTAGTTAAGGGTGAAGTGACGTTGTGTATTGGAAGTGGTTCCAAGATTGATATGATCATCATCGCACACTCCCTATATGTTCGGGATTAGTGTTGAACCTAAATAAGTGTTATTTGGTGTTTGCGTTGAGCATGAATATGATTTGATTATGTTTATTGCAATACGGTTATTCATTTAAGATAGAGAACAATTGTTGTTCTATTTACATGAATAAAACCTTCTATGGTCATACACAACAACGAAAATGGTTTGTTGGATCTCGATCATAGTGATACACATATTCATAATATTGAAGCCAAAAGGATGCAAAGTTAATAATGATAGTGCAACTTATTTGTGGCACTGCCGTTTAGCTCATATTGGTGTAAAGCGCATGAAGAAACTCCATGCTGATGGAATTTTGGAATCACTTGATTATGAATCACTTGATGCATGCGAACCATGCCTTATGGGCAAGATGACTAAAGACTCCGTTCTCCGGAACAATGGAGCGAGCAACTGACTTATTGGAAATAATACATACTGATGTATGCGATCCGATGAGTGTTGAGGTTCGCGGCAGGTATCGTTATTTTGTGACCTTGACAGATGATTTGAGCAGATATGGGTATATCTTCTTGATGAAACATAAGTCTGAAACATTTGAAAAGTTCAAAGAATTTTAGAATGAAATGGAAAATCATCGTGACAAGAAAATATGGTTTCTACAATCTGATCGCGGAGACAAATATTTGAGTTACGAGTTTGGTCTTCAATTAAAAAAATGTGAAATAGTTTCACAAATTCGTGCCACCTGGAACACCATAGCATAATGGTGTGTCCGAACGTCATAACCGTACTTTATTGGATATAGTGCAATATATGATGTCTCTTACCGATATACCACTATCGTTTTGGGGTTATGCATTAGAGACAGCTGCATTCACGTTAAATAGGGCACCATCTAAATCCGTTGAGACGACACCGTGTGAACTATGGTTTGGCAAGAAACCTAAGCTGTCATTTCTTAAAGTTTGGAGTTGCGATGCTTATGTGAAAAAATTTCATCTCGATAAGCTCAAACTCAAATCGGAGAAATATGTCTTCATAGGATACCCAAAGGAGACAGTTGGGTACACCTTCTATCATAGATCCGAAGGCAAGACATTCGTTGCTAAGAATGGATCCTTTCTAGATAAGGAGTTTCTCTCGAAAGAAGTGAGTGGGAGGAAAGTATAACTTGATAAGGTAATTGTACCTTCTCCCTTATTGGAAAGTAGTTCATCACAGAAATCTGTTCCTGTGACTACTACACCAATTAGTGAGGAAGCTAATGATGATGATCATGTAACTTCAGATCAAGTTACTACCGAATCTCGTAGGTAAACCAGAGTGAGATCCACACCAGAGTGGTATGGTAATCTTGTTCTGTAAGTTATGTTACTAGACCATGACGAACCTTCGAACTATGAGGAAGCGATGATGAGCCCAGATTCCGCAAAATGGCTTGAGGCCATGAAATCTGAGATGGGATCCATGTATGAGAACAAAGTATGGACTTTGGTTGACTTGCCCGATGATCGGCAAAAGCCATAGAAAATAAATGGATCTTCAAGAGGAAGACGGACGCTGATAGTAGTGTTACTATCTACAAAGCTAGAATTGTCGCAAAAGGTTTTCGACAAGTTCAAGGTGTTGACTATGATGAGAGTTTCTCACTCGTATCTATGCTTAAATCTGTCCGAATCATGTTAGCAATTGCCGCATTTTATGAAATCTGGCAAATGGATAACAAAACTGCAATCCTTAATGGATTTCTTAAAGAAGAGTTGTATATGATGCAACCAGAAGTTTTTGTCAATCCTAAAGGTGTTAACAAAATGTGCAAACTCCAGCGATCCATCTATGGAGTGGTGTAAGCATCTCGGAGTTGGAATATACGCTTTGATAAGTTGATCAAAGCATATAGTTTTATACAGACTTGCGGTGAAGCCTGTATTTACAAGAAAGTGAGTGGGAGCACTACAACATTTCTGATAAGTATATGTGAATGACATATTGTTGATCGGAAATAATGTAGAATTATTCTGCAAAGCATAAAGGAGTGTTTGAAAGGAGTTTTTCAAAGAAAGACCTCAGTGAAGTTGCTTACATATTGAGCATCAAGATCTATAGAGATAGATCAAGACGCTTGATAAGTTTTTTCAATAAATACATAGCTTGATAAGATTTTGAAGTAGTTCAAAATGGAACAGTCAAAGAAAGAGTTTCTTGCCTATATTACAAGGTGTGAAATTGAGTAAGACTCAAAGCCCGACCACGGCAGAAGATAGAAAGAGAATAAATGTCATTCCCTATGCATTGGTCATAGGTTCTATAAAGTATGCCATGCTGTGTACCAGATCTATTGTATACCCTACCACTGAGTTTGGCAAGGGAGTATAATAGTGATCTAGGAGTAGATCACTGGACAGCAGTCAAAATTATCCTTAGTGGAATAAGGATATGTTTCCCGATTATGGAAGTGAAAAAGGGTTCGTCGTAAAGGGTTACGCCGATGCAAGTTTTTACACTAATCTAGATGACTCTAAGTCTCGGTCTAGATACATATTGAAAGTGGGAGCAATTTGCTAGAGTAGCTCCATGCAGAGCATTGTTGACATAGAAATTTGCAAAATACATGCGGATCTGAATGTGGCAGACCCGTTGACTAAGATTCTCTCACAAGCAAAACATGATCACACCTTAGTACTCTTTGGGTGTTAATCACATAGCGATGAGAACTAGATTACTGAATCTAGTAAACCCTTTGGGTGTTGGTCACATGGCGATGTGAACTATGGGTGTTAATCACACGATGATGTGAACTATCGATGTTAATCACATGGTGATGTGATCTAGATTATTGACTCTAGTGCAAGTGGGAGACTGAAGGAAATATGCCGTAGAGGCAATAATAAAGTTATTATTTATTTCCTCATATAATGATAAATGTTTATTATTCATGCTAGAATTGTATTAACCGGAAACATAATACATGTGTGAATACATAGACAAACAGAATGTCACTAGTATGCCTCTACTGGATTAGCTCGTTAATCGAAGATGGTTATGTTTCCTAGCCATAGACATGAGTTGTCATTTGATTAATGGGATCACATCATTAGGAGAATGATGTGATTGACATGACCCATTCCATTAGCTTAGCACACAATCGTTTAGTATGTTGCTATTGCTTTCTTCATGACTTATACATGTTCCTATGACTATGAGATTATGCAACTCCCGTTTACCAGAGGAACACTTTGTGTGCTACCAAACGTCACAACGTAACTGGGTGATTATAAAGGTGCTCTACAGGTGTCTCGGAAGGTACTTGTTGGGTTGGCGTATTTCGAGATTAGGATTTGTCACTCCGATTGTCGGAGAGGTATCTCTGGGCCCTCTCGGTAATGCACATCACTTAAGCCTTGCAAGCATTGCATCTAATGAGTTAGTTGTGAGATGATGTATTACGGAACGAGTAAAGAGACTTGCCGGTAACGAGATTGAACTAGGTATTGAGATACCGATGATCGAATCTCGGGCAAGTAACATACCGATGACAAAGGGAACAAAGTATGTTGTTATGCGGTCTGACCGATAAAGATCTTCGTATAATATATAGGAGCCAATATGGGCATCCTGGTCCCGCTATTGGTTATTGACCGGAAACGTGTCTCGGTCATGTCTACATTATTCTCGAACCGTAGGGTCCGCACGCTTAAGGTTTCGATGACAGTTATATAATGAGTTTATGAGTTTTGATGTACCAAAGGAGTTCGGAGTCCCGGATGAGATCGGGGACATGACGAGGAGTCTCGAAATGGTCGAGACGTAAAGATCGATATATTGGACGACTATATTCGGACATCGGAAAGGTTCCGAGTGGTTCGGGTATTTTTCGGAATACCGGGGAGTTATGGGAATACGGGGGAGAAGTATTGGGCCTTATTGGGCCATACGGAACAGAGAGAGGGGCTGCCTAGGGCAGGCCGCGCGCCCCCCAAGGCCTAGTCCGAATTGGACTAGGGGGAGGGGCTGCGCCCCCTCCTTCCTTCCCTTCTCCCTTCCCCTTCCTTGTCTCCTACTCCTACTACATGGAAGGACTCCTAGTTGGACTAGGAAAGGGGGAATCCTACTCCCGGTGGGAGTAGGACTCCCCTAGGGCGCGCCATAGAGAGGGCCGGCCCTCCCCTCCTCCACTCCTTTATATACGGGGGCAGGGGGCACCCCATAGACACACAAGTTGATCTTTGTGATCGTTCCTTAGCCGTGTGCGGTGCCCCCTCCATGATATTACACCTCGATCATATTGTAACGGTGCTTAGGCGAAGCCTTGCGACGGTTAAACATCAAGATCGTCACCATGCCGTCGTGCTGACGAAACTCCTCCCCGAAGCTTTGCTGGATCAGAGCCCGGGGTGCGTCATCGAGTTGTACGTGTGTCAAGAACTCGGAGGTGCCGGAGTAACGGTGCTTGGATCGGTTGGACCGGGAAGACGTACGACTACTTCCTCTACGTTGCGTCAACGCTTCCGCTCCGGTCTACGAGGGTACGTAGACAACACTCTCCCCTCTCGTTGCTATGCATCACCATGATCTTGCGTGTGCGTAGGACTTTTTTTTGAAATTACTACGTTCCCCAACAGTTCTTACATCAAACTAATGTTCTTGTGTATCCCTCTTCAATCACTTATGACGAGGCAGGCAGGCAAGGTGACTACTCCTCATTTAAAGAATGCAACGTCAGCCTCCCGACATGATTCTCAAGAAACAGAAATGCTAGATGAAGATAGTGAACGTAGCTCTGTAGTTGATTACAGCATTTCCCCTACACTAGCATCGCAGGTGCTTGCTCTAACTTGGCAGCGTGATATGTGGTTGCATGTTGCATATGGTGTCTAGATTGTAATTCTTCCAATCTGGTTAAACTGTATGTGCTAGTCTGCTTAGCTTATACATTATACATGTTAATGTGACATGCCTTCCTGTATTTAGTACATAGTACATCTGTCTATTAAGCATGTTCTTACATAAAACTATTGTTTTTTTGTATCGCGCATCAATCAACATGACGAGACACCTTTAGTATATGTAGTGCGATATTAGTTGCATCTTTCATATGATTTATAGCATGCGCTGCTTCTAATTTGTTGAAATTCCATTTATGATGGCACGCTTTTAACTTGGCAGAGTCATATTGGTTGCATCTTTCATGTGGTGTCTAGCTTGCATTGCTTCTTATTTGCTGGAATGGTTTCTACTTAGTTTACACAAACAGTTGTGAACATGCCATGCCGTCCTGTTTTTCATACATATTCCATCCTGGTATCATGTGTTTGCCTTACATCAAAGTAGTGATTGTCTGTATCATGCATTAATGAGTTCCGAAGAGAGAATTTTATTGCTTTTTCTTGTTGGTTTTACTTGACAATTCAAAATCAATAAAGCAGAAGGAAGTTAGCAAGGCAGCGGATGAAGGTGCTCCTTCCGAACGGAGGCCTCTACAGTTTCTACTCCTCCACACCCCAAGATGATTTCCAAGACAACACATGCATAGACATTCAACAAAGCTGTGTTTATGATGATCACGTCTCCCCTAGTGCAGCATCACCGGTGCTCCCTCTAATTTGACATTGTTATATGTGGTTGCATGTTATGTGTGATGTCTAGCTTGTATTGCTTCTAATTTTGTTGAATTCCATCTGCTTACTTTACACATTATACTTGAATAAGACACGTGTTCATGTTCTTACATCAAATTACTACTGTTGTGTAACCTACAACAATCACTTACCATAAGACACGTTTGACTTCGGAGTGTGATATAGGTTACATCTCACATTCTTTTCTATATTATTACTCTAACATTTGTGTAAGTCGCATGTCATATATTATTACTCTAACATTTGGTCAAAGTAGTATAGTGGAAGTGGATCCTCTGACGTAGGTATCCCTGCCTTACCCTCCCTTTCGGTCACTTACTGGAGGACCCCATGCTTGCTAGGCCCCGCATGTCAGTTAATCAGTAGGTTCGGCCACGTTAGGGGATCCTCATCCGTAGTATACTCCCTCTGTTTTTATTTACTCTGCATAAAATGGAGGGAGTGGTGGTATAATAAATGACACGGGCGGGGGAGGGGGAGGGACGTCGGTTGCTCTCAACTGCGGTCCCATAAGCGAGCGAAAACGCAAGACGAAGCGCGTTCCATTTGGTGAGCGACGTCGAGGGTCCAGCGTGCCAGGATGCAACGCGAACACGACAAGGGCGATGTACAGTCAAAACCAATTGACCAGTTGTCACCGGAACCACTATTCACACCAGAACCTTCGCTGCTCGGCCTACGCCAGCCACTGCCCTAAAACCACACCAAATCTCTAGCCCATTCCCCCACCTTTAGATCCCCTATCCCGCATCAAGCGTCCCCTAGTTCGTCGGAAAGCCATGGTGCACCGCAAGATCACTTACTACAAGATGCTGACGCTGGAGCACCGCGCAGAAATCGTGGCGGTGGTCGGCGCCACAGACCTCCATTCCCAAGCTCGCTTTGCGGCGGGCCAATCCTCGAGTTCTCTGGAGCCAAGCTACAATGAGGAGGAAGCCGATCCAATGTTCATGGCAGAGGTCGCGGCGCAGAAGGCCCCCGATGGGTATGAGCGATGGACGTCGACTTCGTGCCGGCGTCTGAGTCCCCCATGGTGCAGGCGGACCAGCGGTTCAACATGGCGATACTAAAGGAGGACCGGGAGGCAGAGGGTCAACTCGACGCGGAGCGTGCACATGCCGCTGCCATCGAGGCTCTCCTGTAGGCGGAACCAGGTGTCGTGGATGTGAACCGGGCGATGGAGGCTCAACTTGAGGTGGAGCGTGCGGATGCCGCTGCCATCGAGGCCCTCCTGCAGGCGGAACCGGACGTCCTGGACTTGAACCGGGCGGCAGAGGCCCGACTCGATGCAGAGCGCGCGAATGCCGCTGTCAACAACGCCCTCCTGCAGGCGGAACCGGACGTCCTGGACTT
This sequence comes from Triticum monococcum, assembly GCA_034509565.1. Taxonomy (NCBI): domain Eukaryota; kingdom Viridiplantae; phylum Streptophyta; class Magnoliopsida; order Poales; family Poaceae; genus Triticum; species Triticum monococcum. The sequence continues at coordinate 76,066,365 of CM067843.1, forward strand.
GAACCGGGCGGCGGAGGCTCTACTTGACGCGGAGCGTGCGGATGCCGCTGCCATCGAGGCCCTCCTGCAAGCGGAACTGGATGTCCTCGAGTTGAACTGGGCTGTGCTCTCGTCCGTGCAGAGCGCCCACACGCTCCGCTTGAACGAGTAGCTGTAGGCCGAGGACAACCATGGTGCGTAGACACATGTCGGCAGTGACGGCTGGTTCGCACCAGCAGCCAAAGACAACGAGGCCGTCTCTTTCCGCGAGCAGTGATAGTTTTTCTTTATGTTGTTGTTTTTATGGATCTTTTGCTCTGTAAAAACATATATTTGTTATGCAAGTCGCCTGACTTGGGCCAGTCTACCATTTCAGGCGGTTGGATGAATATCCTACGTCTCCTAACCCTTCTTTCCTTCTTCCTCACCTCTTCTTCTTCCCCAACAGACCACCGCACGGGCCGTACGGATACTCCTCAACATGCGGTTAGATAAACATACTCCATGAACGAAAATTATGTGTCAGCGATAGGATGGATGAGTTTGGTTTGTTCACATGCGACAGCACGTGTTAGTGAGGGTGCGTTCCCTTGGTTGGGTTTGCGGTGTGCAGGAGCGACTGTGTGAGGGTGCGGCGCGACCGCGGCGTGCATGAGTGACCATGTGAGGGTGCGGTGCGACCGCGACAGCTGTGTGCAACTGTACCTCCTTCTCATTTTTAAAACTTTAGGCAAGCTTGGCAAAAATGTGTGGTGAAGTTTGGCAATGCAAGGCCTAGACCCAAACAGGATAAGTACGTACGTACTATGAGTACTAGTGTTAAAAAATAAAGGCGGGGTTTTCCTTCGCGGGATTTAATCGATACAAATCCTCGTTTCACGTGTCAATTAATGCGTATTTTTTTCTCCAAAGACCAAAGAGCTAACCATCTCACTCCTCATCGCTTGATTAATGCAGCGCCATGCAAACCAACCTTCTCACTTACGCATGCATGCATGTCGTCTCTCTCTCTCTCCCCTGTCCATCTCTCTGCACGCATGCGCCTCTCGCTCCCTCTCCTGTTTCTGCATGGAAGCAGCTCTCTCTGCCTTGGGAAGATGCGAAGCACATGGGAAAGAGAGATGGGATTACTGCAGGCACGCATGCGGTGGAAAGGGATGCAAGGCCCAGTTGGAAAGAGCAGCGAAAAAATGCCAATGCACAGAGCATTGCAGGGAAAACGAAATTTTCTTAGACGCAGACAAAAAAGGACCGGAGGGAGTACTACTAGGAGTACTAGTGCGGTGAGATGGTTTCTCGAAGAAGACGATGGAGAAGCGGAGTCAGCGAAGAGTGAAACGATGGTTGCTTTGTCCGTGCTTTTGTGATTTGACGCCTCACTGCTTTGTGATTTGTGATAGAAGGGACATGGGAGTAGACTATGTGATCTATACTGTACTACATGCGTCCAAGCATGGGAGAAAGAGGAGAGACGTTGCATTTTTCTATTCATTCAATCAATCAATCCGGGAGCTTCGGTTCCATCTTTTTGGCTTTGGCAACACCGTCCACAATGGTTCCCACGCTGCCAAAAGCTATTTTCACATTTGGCTACACATTGTGGATGCCCTTAACTGTACCACTTGGTTTTGCTCCTGTGTGCTATCTATACAAATCTCAATTATATTGATCTAAAAAATTATAGAATCAAGATTAGTAAAAAGGAGGTGATTTTGCCGCGCGGATGGCGGGGGAGGTTTCTTATTTGAGCAATGCTACATCCACGTAATGGTTTACGTAAAGTTATGAACTAATGTGATGTGGGACTATTTGATTGGATTAAAGGAGAGGATTAGGCCCACCCCACCTAAAAATCAGGGGGGCATATATAGATTAGATGGAAAGTATACGTAGCAGCTATGTAGCCCTTTGTAAGTCTAGGATTAGGCTTCTTATTTTCGGAGGGCGTTGTCCTGGCGGTTTGCTAACATGCGGTCCCACGTGTCAGTGCTTTACTAAGCCGATCCGCGTCCCACATGAGGCAGAACAACGGCAGAAGCAACACGTGGTTAAGTTGAAGAAGATGAGGGAGAAGTGGATTCAGCAACAAGTGAAATGATGGTTGCTTCGTCCCTCCAACTTAATTGCGGGAAAGTTGCAGCTTTTTGATTTGAGGCCTCATTGCTCATTACTACGACGGCGCCATGACTGGGGTGCTTCACCCCGGCTGCTCTGCACTGTATTCCGGTATGGCACGTGGACCCGGTAGCTTGATGTCCCACATGTCAGCGAAAGGGACTAGAAGATTTATGAAAGCAAGAGCCCCACTCTTACGACGGAGGAGTAGACGACACGACGGCCCAGTGAACTGTCACTTGTACTGTATAGTACTACAGTTTTGCTGTTTCGCACAATCCATCGATACAAACCCGATTAAACAGGAAAGGGCGAGATTTTTCCCGCGTGGTAGATGATACTGGCCATACATTTCAAAGGCAATTTTAATGTATGCAAACTGAATAATTATAAGTAACAATATGATATCTAGTAAAACTAAAAACACATATGATTTATTGTGTTAGAGTGTAGTAGTAGTGCTGTATTGCATACTGTAGTTGTTAGATGTAACAAGCGAGAACGTGTAGAGATATAGTTTTGGAGGGCCTACAGAGAGAAAAGTGTAATGCAGTCACCGAACTTCAGAATAAGCTGATTACGGTCACTATATACGTTTTGTGGTGATTATACGTTCACTTGCTCACAGTTCAGCATCGGATTGCACTCCGTTGACCGGCCAAATAGTCTGCGTGGCGCCATGTTGACTAGTTAAATTGACCACGTTCCTTGTGGGTCCCACCAGTCATTTCGCATAGGCAAATGGTCAGATAAAGACAAATTTACGCAGGCGCAACAAGGCTCCAACCCATGTGCGGGAATCACCTGGTTGTGTATGTGTCTGTCAGGGCCTGATGTGTGCGCATGCACGTGTAGGTTGAGCACTTGAGCATGAGAGTGTGTTGGTCATGTGGTGTACTGGTGTGTGCATGCATGCGTGCGTGTGAGTGTTGCGTGCGTGCGTGGCTGCGTGTGTACGTGTGAGTGTTGCGTGGGTGCGTGGGTGCATGTTTTTGTGTGAGTGTTGCGTGGATGCAGTTCGTGTGCATGCGTGCATGTGTGTATAATCACCACACCAGCACATGTGTGTTAAAACAGACAGCTCAGCATACCAATACAAGGTCACCTTGTCCGATGTGCCCGCGATCATGACTTCGAACCACCGTCCAAATATTTTTTGTCGTTTGTTTTCATTCTTACTAGCAAGATGCCCGTGCATTGCACGTAACATCAAGATGCATTTGTATGACTTGTTTATCTTGTGAGAGAAAAGGATGAACGAGGGAAGGACTTATTTGTAAATGTGGAGAGGTGTGTGGGTACCTTTTTGCAAAATTGCCATAGTTTCTTTCCTATCCGTCCGATATAAATCAGACGGCCTATATTGCAGGATGGCAGGCACGCCATCATCACCAACTCTGTTTTTTATAAGAGTGTATTTTATGTATTTTATAAGAGTGTAGATGTAGAGTAGATACAAGTCGACAGGTGGGCATGATGGTAGTGAGATAATGTGATGCAACACTAGAGGTGCCACGTGGAGCGTTTCACTGGTCAACTAATCATGCCATGAGCAAATACAGAGTTGTACGGTGAGCCCGTGACTGTGTAATAAACACTAAACGTAAATGGTGACCGTAATGAGTGGATTCTGAAGTCCAATGTATGTATCGTGCTTTCGCTTCAAATACAATGATCGTCATTGCATATATCGCGAGAGAAAGATGAAACATGCATGAATTTTCTGGGGGCTTACTTTTGGAGGACCTGGAGATAGTTTTGTGTGCACACATGAAAGGGGCGTACAGGGGGGGGTATGCAATGGAGAGAGAGATGCTCTTCATTTCTCTTTATTATGACTAACTTTGTATATAGTATAAAAATATATAAAATCACAGTGCGAATAAATATCATTGTGGGCACCATGCAATGCAAACTAGCGTTCGTACCCCTCCATATAACTTTGTAATGTTGTATATATGTAGAGACTCTAAAATATTTTTTTGGCCACACTTTATTCAAAAGGAATATTGTATGCGAAATAAACGTGAAGAGAGGGCTTTTTAGATCAATGGGGTGCGTGATGTAACATGTGTGAATGTGTAGTTGATGCATTTGGTGAGGCCTAGACAGGTATGTGTGTGTATTACGTATTCGAGAGAGGCATGGATAGAGGGGCCGACGGGGGGGTGTGGGAGAGATAGCACGAGAAATGAGAGTGGTCTAGAGAGAGAGAGAGAGAGAGACGAATATGACGTCACGACAAGAGATTCCATTCCCTTGAGGGAATAGAGGCACCACGAGAAATTTTCTGTGTGTGTGTGTGTGTGGTGTTTGTGTTGGTATGTGTGGGTGTGAGAAGATAATGAGACGTGGGAGCAGAGGTTGTGTCACCGCGTGAGGTCCGGTGGGTCGAGGTGAGGCCTTTCGTTCGGTTCTGTCCTGCGCCACATTGGTCGACCCGTGACGCATTTAGGAAGACCCATGGATGACTAGTCGTACAAGACAAAGATAGCAGAATTGTGAAGGACTCTGTGTCCACTGACAAAGCTGGCTAGGATTTGTAACCCTAGGTTCTCGGACTAAGGTAACCCCTTTATCTCTGATATTATTATTCATCCAACCTAACTTTAAGGGGCATCCTACAGAATGCTCTGCTAGAATCATACTCGTCGATTAGGAAGAGAGGTGTGAGACAATGCGTGAGAGACATGCGTAAAGATAATGTGCGTACATGAGACACGTAGGCAGGTCCATGTATATAGAAAGGGTCAATGAGGATTGTGCGTGTGTATGTTTGCGAGAGGAAGAGTGCTTGTGATAAAGGTTAGTGGAAACAGTTGTAAATAGTTACAAGAGGGAGGGAGGGTTATATCTAGAGCATGTGTGCGAGAAAGACACCTCGGGAGAGAGTGTGTGAGCATGTGTGAGAGACCACCGATGGGGAGTGAAACTACACGTAAAAGACTGCTCTACACATTGATTAAAGATATAAATTGTATCCAAATATTAGGATGGGATCATGATATCTGCAATTCGCGTAAGGAGCGGTCATTGATCCACCAGACATCTAGATTCTATCGAATTTGAGCATGTCTATGTTATTATACGACACAATTGATCCACATAGTTAGTATTTTGAACTCCAGACAATGCATCGCTTTAGCAATCTAATATAAACGTGAGTATAGTTCATGTTGTGTGTGTAAAGCACATTATACATACGAAAGTTACACAATGGACATTGTAAATAGCTACCTATGAACTAGCATACATTTGAATTCAACTTAAGGTGGTTTAAAAAAATCAAATTCAACATGAAGTCCACTCAATTATTTGAATTTGATATCATGGCATTTGTAAACCATACCTAAATTATGGGGGCACCAAATGTTTGCTCTGATTTTGTACATAATAGCATGTGTAGTCATGTACAAAATAGATTCAAATTTAGCTCCTCCATTCCAAAATAATCGTAGTTATAGGATTTTCAAGTGTCAAAATTTCAAAAACAAGCGGATAATTTAATGAGGTTTTCAAACATACAAGGTCAAATATAATGTTTTCTATTTAGGTGAATCCTAATAGTTCAAGAGTACTCTAAACGTGAATGCTTGTGTTTCAAAATTTTGAACGAAGCGCCAAAAGAGCCTCTACTCACCTGAAACCGCGTGAGACCAATATTTGGTAGTACAAGGAAATTACTTTTCTAATAACTACGACCCGTGAAACCTACCGGCCCGACGTCCAAAGGTCTGAACCGGGGTAGGTTTGTAGCTTCATCTAGACACCACCCAACCGCATCCGAAAAACATTCATACACAATGGCCGCCTAAGCACACATGCGTGCGGCCGAAATCGCTCCCGCCCACTATTTGGGACACTTGGGATTACCATCCTACCCCCGACCCGCAGTAGGTCCAAAATTTAAGAGGGAGGCAAAGTTTGTACTTGCCCCACATTTCAAACAAGCGCGTCCCCATCTTCTGTTCAAAAAAGCCAAAAACAAGCGTGTCCCAGACCGAAACATGGTTCCCCCCACCCGTCTGATTCCCCATTCGTACTCCGTGGGCACCAAAACTACCTCTCCACCAGCCGCAAAACCCCGGCGTCCTCCGTCTGCCACCCCATCCCACCAATCAACCGCCGCCCTCCTCCATCAGGCCGGAGCCGATACCCCGACGTCGCCGTCCAGCGCAACGTCAACCGCAACGCCCTCCACGGCTAGTAGTTGAAGCCGAGGCCGAGCCATCCGTACCCGAGCCAGTTCAGCCACACCGTCCTACGCCTCATCGCTGCTGCTCCAACTTCGCCACCCTCCACCGCACCGGAGCTGTTCCTGCTACGCCGTCCTTCGCCGCCTCGGATCTGCTTCCCCTCCGCCGACATATGGCCATGGCAACACAGTCAACAATTTGGCCATGGGTTCGTCGAAGCCTGCACCCTCCAGAACATCGGTTTCCCCGGTAAAAAGAAGAAGATCGGCGCGACATGTGGAGGTGACCACACCGGCAACCGAAAAAGGTACTCATCTTCCCTTATTCATGCAAATCTTACGTCTCTGCTTGCATGGTATTCATCACACAGAAGACACTAGTTGAACGCTTCTTCTTGATACTAGATGTTCCTAGTAACTCGCAATGCACAAGGTTTCACCTCATATACTATTTCACCTTAGCTAGAGGTCCGTCAACCCCCTGAATTTCAATTTCTGGCCAGTTGATTCCCAATTAACGGAAGCATTCCCCGGCTTAACAGGCGCTAGTACGCCTATTACGCCGGGGAAGAAGCGCCTTGGTGTTTATCTTAGGGGCGTGTGCGGCCTAGAGCTACTGGCGCCCAATCTGGAGGTCGGCCGGGATTAAAGGGATGGCCTGGGGGCGCTGCCAAGCACGGCGGTGGTGTGAGGTCGATGGGAGGGCTGGGCGGCGGAGGCAGGGGTCTGGGCCGGTGGTCGCTGGCAGTTCGAGAAAGATCGTCCACAGTGACTGGCGGGAGGTAGACGAAGGCCATCTGCCCGTTCCTTATAGATCGGATGGTTCATTAAAAAATTGACTGACCTATTTATTTTCAGTCGACTGTTATCTTAGATATGACCACATGTGGTGGTATGCTGGAGGAGTAACTGCATTTCCTGTGCTCATATATTACAAAATCATACGGAGTAGAATCTAATTTTGTTTGCCATGCAATGTTGTAGAGCTATCATATGGCTCCAGTCATTTATTTTTCAGCCACCTGATATCTGCTACTTTTACAGTGCACTAGTTCTGCACACACTTCACCCTTACTCTCACTATTGTGTTTTTATGCAAGGGTATTTCAGACTCTGCTGCCATGAGAGAAGCCAAAAAGAAAAGAGAGAAGTCGCTCCAGCTTCGTATGCAGGTAGGCAAGACACGTTACAACGCTATAAAGGGTGCAGTGTCAGTAGATGGAGACGGTAAATGTAGCTCTGGAGTTGATGACCTCGCTCGCAATGAACCACCATCCCAGGTGCTTGCTTTAACTTCACGGTGTCATATGTGGTTGCATGTTCCATATGGTGTCTAGCTTGTATTCGAAGGGCCGAAGTCGTAAGATAAGGAAAGATATTTTTTTACATGAACCACCATCCCGTGAGCACCAGAAGACAAATAGCTAGTTAGGGCACTGGCCGAGCCAGTGACAAGCCCAGCGAAGATAGGCATCACCTTGAAGCCAACTAAGAAGATGCGATGGTGGCGAAGCAGCCTGCCTCCTACCAGGCTCTCAGGTCCTAGATGATCATGCTCACCACTCCAGCCGGATGTCTAGCTTGTATTGCTTCCAATTTGGTTAAATTGCATCTGCTTAGCTTACACATTATACCTTTGAATGTGACATGCCTTTCTGTTTTTGGTACATACTAGTACATCTGTGTATTAATCATGTTCTTACATCAAACTAATGTTCTTGTGTATCCCTCTTCAATCACTTATGACGAGGCAGGCAGACAAGGGGACTACTCCTCATTTAAAGAATGCAACGTCAGCCTCCCGACATGATTCTCAAGAAACAGAAATGCTAGATGAAGATAGTGAACGTAGCTCTGTAGTTGATTACAGCATTTCCCCTACACTAGCATCGCAGGTGCTTGCTCTAACTTGGCAGCGTGATATGTGGTTGCATGTTGCATATGGTGTCTAGATTCTAATTCTTCCAATCTGGTTAAAATGCATGTGCTAGTCTGCTTAGCTTATATATTATACATGTTAATGTGACATGCCTTCCTGTATTTAGTACATAGTACATCTGTCTATTAAGCATGTTCTTACATAAAACTATTGTTTTTTGTATCCCGCATCAATCAACATGACGAGACACCTTTAGTATATGCAGCGCGATATTAGTTGCATCTTTCATATGATTTATAGCATGCGATGTCGTGCTTCTAAGTCTGACAGTAGTGTAGGGGGGTGTGTATGGAGAGGCTAGATCTTAGCTATTGGGAAGTTGTAAGAACACAATGTTTACGAGTTCAGGCCCTTCTCGGAGGAAGTAACAGCCCTACGTCTCGGTGCCCAGAGGTGGTCGATTGGATTATGTGTGTGTAGATAACAGGGGTGCGAACCCCTCTTACCGAGGAGGGGGGTGGCTTATATAGAGTTCGCCGGCCCCCTCCTGCCCTCAGTAATGCAGGGGTTTTAGGTATATTTAAGGTTGGGCGTTACTGGTAATGCCCCTAATAAAGTGCTATAATGATCATAAAGACTACTTAATAGCCGACCGTTTGCTTGCGGAGTGACTTTAGGTCTTCTGGCAGTCGAGTGGTCGGCTTCTTGCTCGAGTGACAGCTTCTTGGTCGAGTGTCTTGAACCCGTCGAGTGGGATACCTTCAAGTCGATTGAAAGGTGACTTCTTCTAGGGAGGTCCTCGGGTAGGGCTCTATAGGACGGGTCCGTGCCCCTACCCTAGGTACATAGCTTCATCATTAGCCCCCAAATGGATCGAGGTTAGAGTGAGAAAGGGTTGGTGACCTTTCCGATTGGTTCTTTGGACTATATGAGTGCCTCGTTCTGGGTCGACCGTCACGGATGACGTCATCAACCTCTTTCAGTCGCCTAGATCCATTCCAGGCCTTTCGTCGAGTGGATTTCTTTACTTGTGACATACCGAGCGCCGGTGCGCGCGGGGTCTTCTGTTTTGACAAGTTGTTCTGCAGCCAGCGGATGTCACGGGATTCAGATTTTTTGGGAAGCGCGCGGGATGGGGGCGGCCGCAGTAATCGGAAGTGACAATGCAGAGGCACCTCGATCCCCGCGCCGCCTTTTTCGCCACGTACTACGCGCGCGCCTGCTGCGGGATTTGACTGGATAGCCTGGGCCTACCGGTCAGCCACTCGGGACCGGCTCCTTATAAGTTGCCGGCTCGGAGTTTCCCATCAGTGCGCGTACTTCTCTCTTCTTCTTCTTCCTCTCTCCCTTCATAACTCCTTCCGCCACCTCCGCTCTCGCCCTAGCGCCGCAAACCCGTTCGAGATTTCACCGACGACGATGGTGACGGGCAAGACTACTGCTCTGGAGCGCGCAAAGAAGGCGGCAGCGGCGGGGAAAGGGAAGAGGTCTGCACGTGGCGGATCTTCCTCCAGGACCGCCCTGCCCAAAGGTTGTTTCCAGGGCGACTGGATGCCGTCGATGCTCCGGCAAGAGGATCTCGACGACATGGTCGAAGGGGGAGCCATTCCCCACAAAGCCGCGCGTCTTCCGGGGGGAGAGATCGAACCGCAACACCGTGATGGTGAGTGCGTGCTCCTGGCCACTCACATCGACCGAGGGTTTTCTCTGCCGCCCCATCCTTTCTTCCGGAATTTCTTGAACTTCTTCGGAGCGCAGCTCCATCACTTTACTCCAAATTCCATTGTCTACCTCGCTGCTTTCATTTCCATGTGTGAGGCGTTCTTGGGTTGCCGCCCACATTGGGGGCTTTTCAAGCACATCTTTACTTGTCGTTCTCAGTCGGTCAAGAAGGCCAAGTCGAGTGATGAGAGGACGCAAGTGATCCAGTTGTGCGGGGGCTTGGCGATCCAAACGAGGGGAAAGAGCTGTTTTCCATCCATCACTTTCCCGGAGTCGGTCCGAGGTTGGCAGGCAACTTGGTTCTACTGCGAGGACCAGGCGACCCCAGGGCAGTCGACTGGTCTCCCGTCTTTCTCTCTTGACCGAGCCAAAAAACCTGCTTCTCTAAAGGTGACGCCGGAAGAAAAGGCCCAGGTCAAGGTGCTGGTAGGTCGAGTGGTTGAGCTTGTCCGTGAGGGTGTGACTGGAATGGATCTGCTGGAAGTCTTCCTCAAGAGGCGAATCCAACCGCACCAGGCTTGTGACCACCCGATGTGGCTGTACTCAGGCCTCGAGGACACCACTTGGATCCACCCAGAGGAGGTCACTGACGAGATGCTGGAGGGGTGGCTGTCGAGCATCACAGGGAACAAAGACAACCCCTGAGGAGCCAGGAGGGTCATTCCACTCGACAATTCGTACGAAGTGGACCAGGTATGTCTTTATGCTCCCGACTGAAATCTTGTTTTCTGCGTTGGTCTTCTTTGAGTAGGTCGATTGACTTTCGTCTTGTCTGCTGTTTTCCAGGCGACCACCGAGATGTACTCAATGCCCAACGGGGCACAGGGGTCGACTGAGGAAGGGGAGGCGAGCGGAGGCGAGAGCGGGGATGACCAAGGTGAGTGGGAGTCTGATGGTGAAGGAGAGGGAGGCGATGACATCTTCTCCAGCGAGGAGGAGGAGGAGGAGGTTGAACCCCCCCCCCCCCCCCCGCCCGGAGAGGCGATCCAAGCTCACACACGACCCGGCGCAGGAACGCGGTAAGGTGACTGCCTCCGTTGGGCCGTCGTCAAAACGCCCTCGGACCTCTTCTCCAACGCCGACTGGGAAGGTTCCCAAGCACCCACGTGCGACACTGTCCAAGCCGCCCAAGGCTCTGCCCAAGATGAAGATAGCTGTCCCTACCATTTCCGGGTAATAAAGCTTGTTTTCCTTCGTCGACCGTGGACGGATCCTTGGTCGATTCATTGAGCCAACCGACTGACTTTTCGAGATTTGCAGCGCTGCTACTTCCGAGATCTCCGCCAAGGACGATGACCAAGAGATGGGGATGCTGTTACCTCCAACCCTGGTACGATTACTGACGTTCTGTTTTTGAGTCGACTGGTCATTTCTTGCAATTCTGGTCGATTGAATGTTTTCCTTGCAGCCCCTCCTCATGTTATCGACCTCCCGGATGATGACGACAACGAACGGCTGAGGATGAGGAGGAACAAGAGGTCGTCGGCTGACAAGGCTCCCCAACCTACTCCGGCGTCTGAAACCATGGCTCGGGAGGGTGGTGACACCACTCGGGCTTCTGTGACTTTCGCCAACCCTCTGTCGAGTGTGCGGCCTTAGGCATCGACTGCGGATCCATCTTCGCTTTTTGCTGCGTACCCCGTCCCTGAGGACCAAGTGGCTGCTGCAAAGGAGGCTATACGCCAGGCGGGGGTCATGATGGAGCAAGTGAAGATGGCTCGGGAGGCCAGCCAAGCAGCCTATGATGCGAGTTCGGCTCTTCAGAGCAACATCCAGGTCAGTCGACTTGACACTTGATCGTTTGAAGAGTCTCTCTTTTTTGAAGATCTTTTGTATCTGTACACCCACTGGGTGTGTTTGCCAATTCTTGGACGAGTGGGGGCACGCTAAGTGCACCCACTGGGTGTAGTCCCCGAGACTACGGTGGACTGTTCGCAGTCGACTATAGTCTTTACGTTGTGTTACTGAATCTGTATTTCTTCACTCGGTCTGGTCAGGCCACGTCGAATGGAACTGTATCCGGTCGACTGCGGACAGTTGACTTTCTCTCTTCTTCTTTTTTTGGTCGAACCAGTGGGGGCACGCTGAGTGCACCCACTGGGTGTAGTCCCCGAGACTACTGTCGAATGTTTTTGATTCGGCTGTGGTCTTAGAAACGTCATCTTTTTCTCTTAGTTACTTGGAAGCAACTTATCTTGGACGTCTGTCGACTGATTTTTCCTTTTACAGAAATCCTGCGAACTTGCATCTCACTATACTGAGTTGGAGAAGCAGCAGATTCAACTGTACCTTGATCTGGAGCTGGCCAGAACAGAGCTGCAGAAGGTCAGAGATGGCGCCGCTGGTAAGACGACTTTGTCGACTGGTTTTGTTTTTTGGCTTGAGTACCCTTCTGCTGTTTCCGAACCAATCATCATTTCTTTCGCAGGAGAACTGAGCGAGGCTCTGGCGAAGAAGGATCAGGACTTGCCTGCTGCCCGCAAGGAGGCTGACGACAAGGTCGCTCTGGCTGAACAGAAGTTGGCTTCGGCCGGCCAATTAGAAGAAGAGAATACCAAGCTGAAGACCGCTCTGAATGAAGCCAACAGGGAGTGCACACGTTGGAAGAAGGATAACCTCGCCCTGAACGAGAAGATGAATGGCGCCGTTCGCAGGAGGGACGACCTGGAGAGCTACTTGAGGAGCCTCGCCAAGAAGTTGTACATCAAGCTTGAAGGTGCACATTCAATCCCGACTGGTTTTCTTTTTGTGTCGACTCAGTCTATGAAAATTGACTTATCCTTGGATCGTGTATGCAGAGCTTTGCCAGAACTTTGAGGAGGAGACTGGGCGGATTGAAATAGGTTTGGATCCAATCAACTCTCCGGTGAATGATGAAGCTGCCATGAATCTGCTCCGACTGGAATCTCGCATTGACGGCGTCGTGGATTACTTGGCTCGGCTGAAGGTTGCCATGTCACAGATCGACCTGACACTTTGGCCAGAGTCTACGCTTCAGAACGATCTCGAGTCTCTGATGACTCAACTTAACGGAATCCCTGACCGAGTGCAGGAGTGGAAGAAGTCTTCTGCTCGGTGCGGCGCCGATGTGGCTCTGTCTCTTGTCCGCATCCATTGCAAGGACGCGCGAGAAGAGAAGCTGGCCGCCATCCAAGTCGCCAATACCAAGAGGCACAGCTTTCAAGACTTCATGGAGACCTTTATTGCTGCTGCCACCCGTATTGCAGACGGGATCGACTTGGATGAGTTCGTCGCCCCTGCCAGTCCTCCGCCTGAGGAATGAAAAACTTTTATGCTTCTCCTTAAATTTGCCTCGGAATGCTCGAGTACTTTGATCTGAGGTCTGGGACTTTTTAGGCTTTATCCGAACTTGATTTTTTGTTGAATATCTTCGTGGTTTGATCTGTCGAGTGGAACTTGATCTTCGCTCGGAATACCTTTTGTATTTGTGGCATAACTTCTTGCGGATTGGGTCGAGTCCTGTACTTAGGCGAGCACTGGGCTGCTGCTAAGCCTCTGAGCGGGAGGTTTGCTCTTCACTCGGTAGGATATTTCAAACTTAGGCGAGTGCCTGACTGCAGCTAAGTCTCTTAGCGGGAGAGCTTAGGCGAGTACGGGACTGCAGCTAAGCCCCCGAGTGGGAGGGCTGCTCTCCACTCGGTAGGATTTTTTAAACTTAGGCGAGTGTCTGACTGCAGCTAAGTCTCTTCGTGGGAGAACTTAGGCGAGTGCTAGACTGCAGCTAAGCCCCCGAGTGGGAGGTTTGCTCTCCACTCGGTAGGATTTCTTGAACACTTAGGCGAGTGCTGACTGCAGCTAAGTCTCTTTGTGGGAGAACTTAGGCGAGTGCTGGACTGCAGCTAAGCCCCCGAGTGGGAGGTTTGCTCTCCACTCAGTAGGATTTCCTAAATACTTGGGCGAGTGCTCGACTGCAGCTAAGCATCCGAGTGGGAGAACTTAGGCGAGTACTGGACTGCAGCTAAGCCCCCGAGTGGGGGGATTGCTCTCCACTCGGTAGGATTTTTTTCAAACTTAGGCGAGTGCTCGACTGCAGCTAAGCCTCCGAGTGGGAGAACTTAGGCGAGTACTGGACTGCAGCTAAGCCCCCGAGTGGGAGGATTTCTCTCCACTCGGTAGGATTTTTTTTTCAAACTTAGGCGAGTGCTCGACTACAGCTAAGCCTCCGAGTGGGAGAACTTAGGCGAGTACTGGACTGCAGCTAAGCCCCCGAGTGGGAGGATTGCTCTCCACTCGGTAGGATTTTTTCAAACTTAGGCGAGTGCTCGACGGCAGGTAAGCCTCCAAGTGGGAGAACTTAGGTGAGTACTGGACTGCAGCTAAGCCCCTGAGTGGTAGGATTGCTCCCCACTCGGTAGGATTTTTTCAAACTTAGGCGAGTGCTCGACTGTAGCTAAGCCTCCGAGTGGGAGAACTTAGGAGAGTACTGGACTACAGCTAAGCCCCCGAGTGGGAGGATTGCTCTCCACTCGGTAGGATTTTTTCAAACTTAGGCGAAACGGATTCGCAGCCAAGTCACCCACTGGGGGATTTTGTATGCAAACAAAGTGACAACAATTATTGGAACACTCTTGTCTTTGATAAAAATGAAGTGCAGATTTTTTTTCTTATTACATCTCGTCTAATGGAGAATTCAAGTGTAAAAGGGGCGGAGCAGTTCCGCGTTCCAAGCTCGTGGCTCGTTGATCTGGCGATCAACATTGTAGAGGTGGTACGCTCCATTGTGGAGGACTCTGGTGACGATGAAGGGGCCTTCCCAAGTAGGAGCAAGCTTGTGTGGTTTCTGTTGATCCACTCGGAGGACCAGATCTCCTTCTTGGAAGGCTCGACTCTTCACATTCCGGGCGTGAAACCGGCGCAAGTCTTGCTGATAAATGGTCGATCTGATCATGGGCATCTCCCTCTCTTCTTCTAGGAGGTCGACTGCATCTTGTCGGGCCTGTTCTGCTTCATCTTCGGTGTAAAGTTCGACTCAGGGTGCGTTATGAAGAAGGTCACTCGGCAGAACTGCTTCGGCTCCATAAACCAGAAAGAATGGAGTTCTTCCAGTCGACCGGTTAGGGGTGGTCCTTAATCTCCACAGAACTGACGGAAGCTCGTCGACCCAAGCACCTGCCACGTGCTTGAGATCACGCATCAGTCGAGGCTTTAGTCCTTTGAGAATCAGACCATTTGCTCTCTCAGCTTGTCCATTCGACTGGGGATGGGCGACCAATGCGTAGTCGACTCGTGTGCCTTGAGAGGCGCAAAAAGCCCTGAACTTGTCCGAATCAAAGTTTGACCCATTGTCAGTGATGATGCTATGTGGGACTCCATATCTGAATGTTAACCCTCTGACGAAACTGATAGCAGTGCAAGCATCGAGATTCTTGATGGGCTTAGCTTCGATCCATTTGGTAAACTTGTCGACTGCCACAAGCACATGAGTGAATCCACTCCTGCCCGTTCTTAGTGGACCAACCATGTCCAGTCCCCAGACGGCAAAGGGCCAGATGAGTGGAATGGTCTTCAGGGCTGATGCAGGCTTGTGTGACATGTTGGAGTAGAACTGGCACCCTCCACACTTGTCGACTATCTCTTTTGCCATCTCATTTGCTCTTGGCCAGTAAAATCCCGCTCGGTATGCTTTAGCCACAATGGTCCGAGAGGACGCATGGTGACCACAGGTCCCCGAGTGGATATCATTAAGGATTATCTGACCCTCCTCTGGTGTTATGCATTTCTGACCGATTCCAGTCATGCTCTCTGTATATAGCTGTCCCTTTATGACTGTGAAGGCCTTGGATCGACGGACGATCTGTCGAGCCTCTTCCTCGTCCTCCGGGAGTTCTTTCCTTAGGATATACCCAATGTACGGTATCGTCCAGTCGGGAGTGATTGCCAGGACCTCCATGATTAGGTCGACCACAGCAGGAACTTCGACTTCAGTCGGATCTGTGGCACTTTTTGGCTGCGGGGCTTCTTCTGTGAAAGGATCCTCTTGGACTGACGGCGAGTGAATGTGTTCTAGGAACACGTTGCTGGGAATGGCTTCTCTCTTGGAGCCTATCATTGCCAAATCGTCAGCTCCCTGATTTTTCAGTCGGGGGATGTGATGAAGCTCTAACCCCTCGAATTTCTTTTCTAGCTTTCGTACTGCATTGCAATAACCAGTCATTGCTGGACTCCTGACGTCCCACTCCTTCATCACTTGATTAACCACCAAATCTGAGTCGCCATAGACCATAAGGCGACGGACGCCGAGTGAAATGGCCATGCGCAACCCATACAAAAGTGCTTCATACTCTGCTTCATTATTGGAGGAATCGAAGTGAATCTGGAGAACATATCTGAGCTTATCTCCTCGGGGGGAGACTAGGACTACCCCAGCACCAGAACCATTAAGCATCTTAGATCCATCGAAGAACATGGTCTAGTGCTCCGAGTGAATTTGAGTCGGAAGTTGCTGTTCAATCCACTCGGCGATGAAATCTGCGATTGCTTGGGACTTGATAGCCTTCTTTGCTTCAAACTTGATATCTAAGGGAAGGAGTTCAATCGCCCACCTGGCCACTCGACCAGTTGCATCTCTGTTATGCAGAATCTCTGATAGTGGGGCGTCGCTGACGACTGTAATGGAGTGGTCAGAGAAGTAATATGCAACTTTCTTCGTGGTCATATAAATCCCATATACAAGCTTCTGGTAGTGAGGGTATCTTTGTTTTGAAGGGGTCAAAACTTCAGACACATAATAGACTGGGCGCTGAACTCTGAAGGCCTTTCCTTCTTCTTCCCACTCGACCGTAAGTACTGTGCTGACAACTTGTCCTATGGCTGCAATGTAAAGCAGGGGAGGTTCTTTGCTGACTGGGGCAGCGAGCACCGGCTGGGTGGAGAGCAAAGCTTTGAGCTCTGCGAATGCTGCGTCGGCTTCTGGAGTCCACTCGAACTTGTCAGATTTCTTCATCAGTCGGTAAAGAGGCAACGCCTTTTCACCGAGACGAGAAATGAATCGACTTAAGGCGGCCAAGCAGCCTGTAAGCTTTTGGACATCGTGCACGCGTACATGACGCTTCATCCGGAGTATGGTGCCAACTTTCTCAGGATTGGCGTCGATCCCCCGTTCGGAAACAAGAAAACCGAGTAACTTTTCACCTTGAACTCCAAATGTGCACTTTGATGGATTGAGCTTGATATCATATCTCCTGAGGTTGGCAAAGGTTTCAGCAAGGTCAGTCCGCAGGTCGGAACCTTTCCGGGACTTGACCACAATATCATCCATGTATGCCTCCACATTCTGACTGATTTGAGTGAGTAAACACTTCTGAATCATCCTCATGAACGTGGCTCCGGCGTTCTTGAGGCCGAACGGCATGGTGACGTAACAGAAGCATCCGAATGGAGTGATGAAAGCTGTTTTGATCTCGTCGGGCCCATACAAACGGATCTGATGGTACCCGGAATAGGCATCCCGCAATTGAGTCGACTATTTGGTCGATGCGAGGGAGAGGAAAATGATCTTTCGGGCAGGCCCGACTGATATGTTTGAAATCAATGCACATGCGAAGCGACTTGTCCTTCTTGGGGACCATGACGACATTGGCGAGCCACTCGGAGTGGTAAATCTCTCGGATGAACTCTTCCGCTAAGAGCCGAGCCACCTCCTCGCCAATGGCTTGCTTCTTCTGGACGGCGGACCGTCGAAGATGTTCCTTCACGGGTTTGAATTTTGGGTCGACTCGTAGACGGTCCTCAGCCAGCCCTCTGGGAACTGCACGCATGTCAGAGGGTTTCCATGCAAAGATGTCCCAGTTCTCATGGAGGAGCTGGATGAGCGCTTCTTCCTATTTGGAGTCGAGCGTCGTCGAGATGTGAGTCGGAGAAGCGTCGGGGTCGGTCGGGTGAATGTGGACTATCTTTGTTTCACCAGACGACTGAAAAGCTGATTCTAAAGCAGGCTTCTTAGCTCGCAGCAATTCACTCGGATCGGCAGTCTTTTGGTACTCTTTCAGCTCGACCACTGCCATCTGAGCATCAGCGATCTTTGATCCCTTCTGAAAACACCCTTCTGCCTTCTTTCGGTTTCCCGTAACAGTTATCACACCTTTGGAGCCAGGCATCTTCAGTTTGAGATACACGTAACATGGTCGAGCCATGAAGCGTGCGTAAGCTGGCCTACCCAAAATGGCATGATAAGCACTCCGGAAGTCCACAACCTCGAATGTCAACTTTTCCTTGCGGTAATTCTTTGAATCACGAAAAACCACATCAAGAGCAATCTGGCCGAGTGACTCGGCTTTCTTCCCAGGAATGACTCCGTGGAAGCTCATGTTACTGGTACTGAGTCTGGACATCGAAATGCCCATTCCTTTCAAAGTTTCAGCATACAGTATGTTCAGGCCACTGCCGCCATCCATCAATACCTTGGTCAGTCGAGTGCCTTCGACAACTGGATCGACCACCAAAGCTTGCCTCCCAGGGGTGGCAATGTGCGTCGGGTGATCAGACTGGTCGAATGTGATGGCAGTCTGAGACCACTTCAGGTAACAGGGGGTTGCTGGAGCAACCATGTTCACCTCACGGTTAATGACTTTTAGTCGACTCTTACTTTCGACATCGGCAAAAATCATCAAGGTGGAATTGACTTGGGGGTATCCGTCGTCACTGTCTTCCTTGTCCTCAACCCTGTCCGGCTCTTTTTCCTTATCTTTGGGCTGCTTGCCCTGGAACTGCTGGATTAGGAGCCGGCACTGTCGAGTGGTATGTTTTGGGTAAATAAAATTACCCTCTTCGTCTTTCTTGGTGTGGATGTGACATGGCAGGTCCAAAACATCATTCCCATCTTGATCCTTGACTTTCTTGGGCTTCCAGGTGCCCTTGGGTTTCCCCTTGAAGTTTCCCTGGGCCACGGCCAGGGCCTCCCCGGGAGTGGCTGGCTCGGCCTTCCACTTTTGGTTCCGACTGGAGTTTCCTCCGGTTTCTTGGGCGACTGATTTGAGTTTGCCACTTCGGAGTCGGTCTTCGTCTTCACCATTAGCATACTTGGTGGCAATCTCCATCATCCGATTCAGAGACATCTCTCCGGTTCGACCGAACTTCAGATTTAGTTCCCTGTACTTAACGCCTTCCTTGAAGGCACAAACTGCTAGGTGGTCTGGCACATTCTCAACTGTGTGATGCAATGTGATCCACCTCTGGATATAATCCCTCAGAGTTTCATTCGGTTTCTGCACGCAAGACCGCAACTCTGTAAGGCCTGCAGGTCGCTTGCATGTTCCCTCAAAGGTTGTGACGAACACTCAGGAGAGGTCCTCCCAAGTGTAGATGCTGCTGGGTGCCAACTGATTTAACCACGCCCTGGCTGAGCCCTCTAACATGAGAGGCAAATGCTTCATGGCCACCTCATCATTGCCACCGCCAATCTGTACAGCCACTCGGTAATCCTCGAGCCAAGTGTCAGGCTTGGATTTGCCGGTGAACTTGCTAACTCCAGTCGCTAGCCTGAAGTTGGGAGGAATCACTGCGGCCCTCATGGCTCGATTGAAACATTCTTGCCCCGAAGCATGTACCCTGTTGCCGGCGGGCGCATCTCTGTTGTGGCCCTCTCGATGAGCCCTGTTCCTGTCAACCAAACCTTGAACGAGGATGGATCTCGCATCAGAGCCTGGGTCCCTAGGGTCGACTGGAATCCTATGCCCAACATTATGGGGGCGCCTGTCGTCTCGATGTCGAGGCGCATACGACCCACTCCTCGGGGGAGGGGTTGGCACTCGACGTCGATCATCACGGTCGGGTCGGTGATCATACTGCTCATTTCTTCTGTACTGATCGTGCCGGTCTTCACGTCCCTCACGCCTCGGGGGTGATCTCGGCTGTGAGCCGACTGGACTATTTCTGTTGCAACGGATCGACTGTGGATCCCGTTCTACGACTGAGAAACGGCGGAATTCTGGTTTCCCGCCGCTCGGAGCAACGCTCTGATCTGCAACAGGCCCCTGCCAGCCTCCGACTGGGAGGGCTGAATTGACTCCGCTATACGGGCCGCGGCAGCCAAATTCTGAACTGGGGTTCGGTATACCTGTGGCTGTGGGAAGAGCTGACATCGACTGGACTCGGGAGCTTGCTGTCGTCGACTGGACTCGGGAGCTCGCTGGCGCGCTTGCTCGTCGAGTATTCGTTGTAGATTCTCCAGTCGAGTGCGCTCGGCCAGGTTAGCCAAGCGCGCGTGCTCCAAGGCCCGGGCCTCAGGGGTTTCCCCAACAATAGGAGTGTGGAGCGCGTCCATGTTCCAGTGGTGGAGCTCCTCTCGCTGCAATGACGTGAGAGGCTCGGGGAGGTACTCGTCATGGGGACGCGCCGGGTCGCCCCCACCCACGCCTCCATCAGCACGAGGGAATCCGGGAGGACTGTGTGTCCCCTCGACCGCCAGAACCTTAGCCAAAGGGTCGCTGCTGTCGCACTCGGATGCGGTCTCCACGGAGCCAGTCGACAGGTCAAACAGGCCGCAGAGGGATTCGTCGGGCTCGATTGCCGCGACTTGCGGGGCCGCCGACTGGCGGGCCACGGCGTGCCTCACCCACCGCTGGAGTCTCGACCGACCTGAGCGCTTGCGCTGGTGGGAGACGGGGCGGGGAGACGACACGGGGGCCGACCGATATTGGGTCGACGGCTGCCGCAGGAGGACGCCACGAATGCATGCGCGGAAGTGCGTCGCACCGCGGACGAGGAGCGCGTCGATGTCGAGCGGCGCCTCCGGAAGCCAGGCGGAGTCGTCGGCGATGAAGGTGAGTGCGCCGAGACGGATCTCGCGGCCCTCTACCAAAACTCCGCAGGAAACCATGATCAAATGGATCGGAAAAATCGCAACTTCTCCAATTAGGCGCTAAGACTCCTGCCCCACGGTGGGCGCCAACTGTCGTGGTTCTAAGTCTGACAGTAATGTAGGGGGGGTGTATGGAGAGGCTAGATCTTAGCTATTGGGAGGTTGTAAGCACACAATGTTTACGAGTTCAGGCACTTCTCGGAGGAAGTAACAGCCCTACGTCTCGGTGCCCAGAGGCGGTCGACTGGATTATGTGTGTGTAGATAACATGGGTGCGAACCCCTCTTATTGAGGAGGGGGTGGCTTATATAGAGCTCGCCGGCCCCCTCCTGCCCTCAGTAATGTAGGGGTTTTAGGTACATTTAAGGTTGGGCGTTACTGGTAACGCCCCTAATGAAGTGCTATAATGATCATAAAGACTACTTAATAGCCGACCGTTTGCCTGCGGAGTGACTTTAGGTCTTCTGGCAGTCGAGTGGTCGGCTTCTTGGTCGAGTGACAGCTTCTTGGTCGAGTGTCTTGAACCCGTCGAGTGGGATACCTTCAAGTCGATTGAAAGGTGACTTCTTCTAGGGATGTCCTCGGGTAGGGCTCTTTAGGACGGGTCCGTGCCCCTACCCTAGGTACATAGCTTCATCATGCGCTGCTTCTAATTTGTTGAAATTCCATTTATGATGGCACGCTTTTAACTTGGCGGAGTCATATTGGTTGCATCTTTCATGTGGTGTCTAGCTTGCATTGCTTCTTATTTGCTGGAATGGTTTCTGCTTAGTTTACACAAACAGTTGTGAACATGCCATGCCGTCCTGTTTTTCGTACATATTCCATCCTGCTATCATGTGTTTGCCTTACATCAAAGTAGTGATTGTCAGTATCATGCATGAATGAGTTCTAAAGAGAGAATTTTATTGCTTTTTCTTGTTGGTTTTACTTGACAATTCAAAATCAATAAAGCGGAAGGAAGTTAGCAAGGCAGCGGATAAAGGTGCTCCTTCCGAACGGAGGGCCTCTACAGTTTCTACTCCTCCACACCCCAAGATGATTTCCAAGACAACACATGCATAGACACTCAACAAAGCTGTGTTTATGATGATCATGTCTTCCCTAGTGCAGCATCACTGGTGCTCCCTCTAACTTGGCATTGTTATATGTGGTTGCATGTTATGTGTGATGTCTAGCTTGTATTGCTTCTAATTTTGTTGAATTCCATTTGCTTACTTTACACATTATACTTGAATAAGACACGTGTTCATGTTCTTACATAAAATTACTACTGTTGTGTAACCTACAATAATCACTTATCATAAGACACGTTTGACTTCGGAGTGTGATATAGGTTACATCTCACATTCTTTTCTATCTTGTACTACTAATTTGTTGAAATGGCACTTATGACGAGACAGTTTTAAATTTGTAGAGTGATAGTCGTTGCATCTTTCATATGGTATCTAGCTTTCATTGCTTCTAATTTGTTGAAATGCCTTCTCCTTAGTTTACACATCATAAGCTGTGAATATGCAATGCCACTAATGACGAGAGACCTCTAACATGGTAGTGTGATGATGTTTGCATCTTGCATATGCTTTCTTTCTTGTACTGCTTCACATTTGTTTAAACGCCATTTATGATAAGACATTGTTAAATTGGCAGAGCGATATTTGTAGCATCTTTCATATGGTGTCTACCTTCCATTGCATTGCTTCTAATTTGGTGAAATGTCTTCTTAGTTTACACATCATAGTTCTGGTTATCTCTTCCGTCCTGTTTTTGATACATATTACATCCTCCTATCATGTGGTTGTCTAACATCAAAGTTCAGTTCGTCTGCATCACGCATCAATTTGTTCTAAAGAACTAAATTGTTATTCGTTTTTCTTGTCGGCTTGACTTAACATGGCACAGAGAAAGAGGAAGAAACACAGAATGGCAGGGAATGAGAAGCGGATGAATCCTATAGGTTCTACTGGTACTGATAGTGCAATAGAAGGTCAAAGTCCAGCGGAAAATTCTATAAACATGGCATCCCATGCTACACGAGTTGCAAAAAAGCCAAACAGAAACAAATAGCTGCCACCAAACAAGCAGAGACAGCCCTAGTTCTTGCAACACCTACCACAGTACTACCAGCTGCACAACTTACTCGTGCGTCAACTGAGCTAGCAGCACGTTCCCAAGCTCCCTTGCTACCTGACACTACTTCACAAGCACTCTTGACACAAGATGAGTTGGCTATATCAGATGAACCTTGTGCGCTTCAATAGCGAGAAGGTAGTTGCTGGAGTCAAGTTACAGTTGCATGCTTCTTTATATGTAGTCTCACAGTTTGATGTACACTAACACTTCCTATGTTCGTTGTTGGACTAGCACCTAGGCGCAAGAGGAAACAAACATCAGGGATAATGCTCGGCAGGTTAACTAAATCTAGAGGAGGAAGAATGGAGATCCGTTTTGAGGCAGGTTTAAAAAGGTCACATGATGCTACAGAGTCAGCCAAGTTAGTATCAAAGGCAGCGGTTGCCATTAGGTGTCATGTACGTATCCTCCCAAGATGGATTCAGTACATGAATGACAAAGACAAAACCCAGTTCAACACCTTCCTCGACCATTTATCTGTAAGTATGGTTATGTATGGAAACTAGTAATATCGTCTTGCTCTGTCCCATACTTTCTAGGTTGTTGATAATGAGACTCCCATAATTTTCAACAGATGAGGTTCAAGTTGGATAGCCAAGATGATGCAACCAGACAAGCTTGCACCCATGTTTTCAAGTCTGCTCTGCGACAGTATCGGTATAACTTGAGGAAAACTCAGTTTGAAGGCAAGGCTAACAGTGAACTTTCCCAAACCTCTTAAGTGGAAAATATATCGGATGAAGACTGGAGGGCCCTTATTAAACACTGGTCTGATCCGAAGTATCAGGTGCATTATATATATGTGATCAGATCGCATGTTGAAGTCCTATTTATGCATGTGCCACACAAATCTATCTTCTTGTAGGTGAACTATTCAAAGAACAAGGCCAACCGTACGAAAGTGAAATTCCAACAGACGACAGGATCTCGTAGCTATATTGCACACTGCGAGGCTCTTGTAATTAGCTGCTGTTTCACTCTTTTCGCTGTACCATATTATCAGATCTATATTGACTTGTTCGAAATGCAGAGGAAAGCCCGCAAGGACCAAAAAGTACCTTAACCGAATGCTATGGAAATCTTCGAGAACTGTCACACCAACAAGAAGAAGGGCATGACTACACCAGTCAAAGCTGCTGTTGTAAGTCCTTAATCCTCATGCCCTCTAACTACTACTTACTCTGACTTGTGCCTTGAACTACATGGTTTGCAGCCAATGTCTATTACTCTTTCCAATTTTATACACAATTGTCTTAGCGTATCATTGCACCTTACAAGGTTTAAAAGAGAGGAGTGATGTTCCTTTGATCCTGACCCGTAATCTAGTTCCGTGTTGGACTTGCCCACACAACGTTACAATTGCCTGTTTGTCTATTCTCAGTTGTTTTGTGATTTGAATGATGTCATACTATGCTTACCGTATTATAAACATCGTCTCTTTATCCTTAGCCCTCAATACAATGGGAAGAAATAGACAATACATTAGCGATGGTACATGGTCATATGTTTGGAACCTGGTTTTATTATGTACTTTGCAATAAAATACAACTAATATTTTACATGGGTTCACCAGAATAAGTTCTGTACATAGACCAAAGCTATTTTGTTTGGTTTTGCTGCCTCCTTAATATCTTCTGTTCTGGTACTACTAATGTAAAACCTCAACTTTTCAGCGAGCTATGGAAAAAATGGTGGAACCGCCACCTTCAGAAGGTGGCGAGGCAACTATAACCGCAATGTCAGCTCTTGTTGCAGTGGGTCAGTACCTGTCCACTAACAGTGCCAAAAGCATGTTCCTCGTAATACCGGGTTGGTTGTTAAGGCAATATCGTCCAAACTACCTCATGATCAAGATATGCAAGCTCAAAGCAATGTTGTATCTGCGCTCCAGACACAAGTCCATTCCCTAACAGAGACCCTTTGTGAAACAACGAGAAACATTGCTCAATGTCGTCAAGATATGCATGGTTTTGAAACTAGAGTATCAGACATTTGCTATGTTGTTCAGGAGTCTAGGGGAAATGAAGGCGAGGGTTATGGTGCTCCATCGGACAATACAACATGAAAACATAATAGTCAGGTCAAATGAATTGAGCTTCTGAACTTCTGGTCGTGCATTTATCTGCTAGACTATTAAGTTTTATGCCAACCTTCCTTTTGTTATATAGATGTAATTTGTTTTGGTGCGATACAAAATTTATTCTTAATGTGCAGCCACCGGCTGAAGAAAACAGCAAGCCATTTTTGTATAGTGTAGGGTGTTCCCTATATTTGCACTGGTGGCGATCTTTGATGCCGAGTGGATGTAATCTGTGTAATCGCCTTAATAGCCTAGCGTTAGTTTCGGCCTTATTTATTTCCTAGTCTTCTTTTTCCCTGGTTTGCTAGTGGCCGCAACTACCATGGGCCATATACGGGCCGTAGGATCCATGGGTCTCCTACGGGCCGTCCGTAAATGGGCCTGTAATCGGTGGGCCTCGGGCCGTCGAATAAATGGGTCTACATGGGCCGTAATCGGGCGTAATTGGTATCGGCCCAACACGGTAACAGGCCGTAGGACAGCAAAGGCTTAATTCTGTCACAGGCATAACGGGTCGTTAATGGGCCAGAATATAGGACAGGCTGGAAACGGCGCAACAGGTTAACAGGCCAGAAACGGGCCGACTCTTGCCATGGGCCGAATTTGGCCCATTAGGGTAACAGGCCAGTAACGTGCCGACTCTTGTCATGGGCCGAATTTGGCCCATTAGGGGAACAGGCCAGTAACGGGCCGACTCTTGCCACGGGCCGAATTTGGCTCATTAGGAGAACAGGCCAGTAACGGGCCAGAAGTAATCGAGGGCCGAAAAGGAGCCCAAGAACGTATGGGCCGTCAATAGGCCGAAAGCTAACACGGGCTGGAAAACGGCCCATGTAAATCACGGGCCATTAATGGGTATAAAGAAAATTACTGTTCATTATGGGCTAGAGTCACCGTGGGCCTATAAAGGGTCGAAAGCTACGAAGGCCTCATATGGGCCGAAAGACGTCGTGGGCCATACATGGGCCGAAATTGAAATGGGCTATTGTTATATTCGACGGCCCACATGACATTGTTGGGCCGATTTCCTTTAGGGCCTAACGGGCCGTGAGTTAAGGGGCCGTAAAATGGGCTATTTGCGAAGAGACCGTTAACAGGCTTTTCATGGGTCAGCCCGTTAACATTTAACCAAGTCAAACGGGCCGGCTTTGTAAGCTAAATGGGCCAGTGGTAGGCGTGGCACGTGTTGACATATCATAGGCGCCTATCTGACCCACTAACGAGATGGCACGTGTTTCGTCCGGCCAATAAGAATTTTACATGTGGAAATTTCCCATTGGTCGGGGCTGTTAACGGGTTATCGGATCCAAAACCCGACCCGATAGCTTAACGGTGTTCCGTTATGGTGGATGCCACGTGTCGGTCACCCTTGACGAAAGCACTTCTGTGACGCGCGATTTATCCTCATGGAAGTGGACACTTCCGTGATGATAATTTTGGTAATGTCATGGAACACTTCTACGACAGCACAGGTATGACTATCTTGATTCTGTCATAAATTTGCCATGGATGTACATCCATGACAAAAAATGCGACCTACTGTGACAAACACATATCATCACGGAAGTGTATCTTTTTGTAGTGATGCCACTGTTGAGCGACAGCACACAGCGACCGAAGGCAGGACGGACCTCAGGATCTCCGGCTCAGAGATCCGCGTTGACCGGCGACATGATAGTGAGCTTGAGTATAGGGAGTATAGGAGGGGTATTTGGGGGAACTGGAGTAGGAATCGAGATTCTAGAGGTGGGGGAGGGGCGGGAGATTGGGGATGAAAAGGTAGCTTGAATTTCGAACACGCGCCAATATGCTCTCAGCGCGCAAGTGCACGAAAACAACAGTGGAGCCCACATGTCGGCCTAAGAGTCCTTATTCTTTCTTTTTTGGAGAGCATGGCATTTTTTGAGGATCTTTTGAGAGTCTGGCCTGAGAGTCATAATTGACCTGTTTGGCATTGCGTTACTACCCGGTCCATATTCAACGACACCTCACTGGCCCAAACAAGTGTACATCATAGAAAAGACATTGAGCTATATAACTTGAAAAAGGAGACACACTCTGAACACTGGAGACTGGTGATGCCCTCATTTAGCCCACCAGTAGTTCAAGACAATAAACAGTTTGAAACAACGATATATACAACATTCAAACACTGACTAGTGACTACTACTGACATAAACAACAAGGCATGATAGTTCATAAGAAGTCTTGCTACACCATCAAAACGCACCCATCTACAGCACTCAGACTCTCGTGATCCAGACGAGAATGACATTCTAAACAGAGCCAACTATTACATAGCAAGAGTGACATAGACAAGGATGACCAAATGACAAGGAATATGCATAACAAAAGAAAGAACTACCCATCCAGAACAAGCAGCAAAGACAACAAACTCATTCGAAGAGATGATCCAACACCATCATAATTTGCAGCCCCGCTTCAGCGACCAATGATCCGGAGACACCAGTACTCCACCCTTTCGATGCAACAGCCCAATTACCTTTCAACCTGAAGGCTTGAACCACATCACTGCCTGTCGTAATTGAGACATCCAAGGATCAAAGTTAATCCGGATGCCTTTGTCATTCTCACCTTCTTTTGGCTGCAGGCTGTATCATTGCCAATCAGGGGAGTTTGGTCCCGAACTCCTAGGGCTCTCCATGTAGACACAGTTTCCAATAGCAAACAGAGCCTCTCTGCCATCAAGGTCCTTGCCAATGGTGATCTCTTGGTTAATCGAATAATTGAGTCCGAGAAACAAAGAGCGTGAACCAAGGTTATTTACCCGCCTCCAACTAAAAAATCCTGAAGGCCCCAACAAGTTGGTATCTTGCTCATAGACATAACACCCACTGTCTGGATACTCACGTATTTCATGGTGCTTGTATATAGTGGGGTTTTTGCAATATAACGTTTTCGGTTCATGTGTCCGAATGATCATCAGTCTTTTGTTGTCGTCTGATCGAGCGAGGAACTAGTTGTGCTTCCCTGTTTTTGGCAAAGGTGGTGTGATTACAAAGGGCAGTAACTGTAGGGACACTGCATCATATAAAAAAGGACAAGCATTGTTAATGTAAGATGTTCAGAGTATGAGTAGGATAATGCAAGAAACAGCATTGTTAATGTAAGATTAGCATTGTTAATGTAAGATCGGCATTGATATGTCCCTATTGGAACTACGAGGAAAATACAGGGAAATGTATACTGGGTTCAAAAATATAGAAGTGCCATGCATGGTTATACTCATGTTATCTCACAATCGATTTTTCACAGGAAACTACCATGTCATGCATGTTATGGAATCATGTTCTATCCTCACAAACAAATTCTTCAAGGTAACTAACAGACCATGCATTGTTATATACTCGTGTTCTGTGGGCAAATTTTTTGTGAGGATATTATTCTAGCCATTGATTGCTGAAGGGCGAATATATGTATGTACACATGGTAAGCATTACAGGATTTCACTACTTCCAAATATAGAGTTCTCCATATGCACATTTACTTCCCTAATGTATGGTTAGATGAAACCAACAGTGTGGTGCATGTTTCTACATCATGAAAATGAGAAAACTAACATGGCCATTGATACACACTCATATTTAGTAGTAGTATATAGATTACTGTAAAATAACAAGAATATCGATATATTCCTAATCGTTTGATTATTTAGGGGTACAAATTGGCTGTAATGACATGATCACAATCGCATGAATTAACTCATTCCAAATATAGCTGATTTATGGCGTCTCTAATACATTGCCATAGTTCTACTCAAATTCTGCTCAAACAGGGATATGCCAAACATCACAAAAAGTTCAAATAGTGTCATGGCGTTATCATTAACATAAGACGGAAACAACTTACACGCGTCGTCCCAGCAATACGTGGTGCCATCTGCTTCGTCGATCGCGTAGATGATGCCATTGTGTTCAATAGCATCACATAAGTGTGTATCAGCTTTGACGATGATCCACTACGAGCTGAGTTGTCTCCAGCTAAAGAAGGCACTGGCGTAAAGATAGGCGAGTCTGCGGTCGAACAAGGCAATTAACTTGAAGTCTGCGTAATTCACATGTCGTGTGGGCACTTGGCAGATTACAATCTTCTGCAAAACAAGGTCCGTCCAACTGACGTGGTAATCTAGATGACTAGGACCGCGATGGTAAAACTCTATATAATCTAACGAAGGAAGGATAATCTCATGGGAGGTTTGGAAGTTCACGAGCACCAACTTTTTACCATCTTCTCTGAAGGCATCCATCCAGTGGGAGTTCATGCCGACCCAGTACATACCTGCCAAGAAGTTTCGGGCGATGGTGATTGGATCTGAGTCGAGGGAAATGATGTACAGTGACCCACTACATACCTGCAAAGAAGTTTCGGCAAATGGAGATCGGATTGAAGTCGAGGGGCATCATGTATGCCTCCGTATCATGGTGAGCCAATCTCGCAAGACCAGATAGTAGCAAGCAGGGTGTCTTGAAAAGCTTTGGCCTCGCTTCGATGATGGCCGTGTGCATGCCCCTCGAGCAAGCAGCCAGGCGCAAGGCGCTCAACATATCCATAAAAGAACAACAGAGGTCGAGGACGTCACTAGGGATATTGCTCCAATCGCGGCTCATATGGATCCTGCATGGTTCGCGTTTGGCCATGGTGGAGTTTGGAAGGTGGGGTTTTGTGGGGCTTGATTTACAGGGGAGAAGGCTGTCAGTGCTGGAGCGGCTAGCGAGGGAATAGTGGTACTGGGGGAGGCGAGCGAGGCAAGGGTATGCGGGGGCACAGTGAGATAATGAAGAGTGACCTCGGGATCTCTGGCGAGACGGAGATGGAGATGGAGTGGCGCTAGGGGACAGGGAGACGAGGCGAGGTATGCTATACAATGGCGGTGACATTGACTGCACAGTGCACAAGGTGAGGCTGACTTTGGTAACCCGTACACGCCGCCTGGACTGGTGTCACCTCGGGCGCAGGGTCTTGTCACTTCACTGTGAGGACCGGATGAATAATATTATTTTGACCATCAAGTGTACCACAGTTGTACTACTACTAGTAGTAGGAGTAGTAGGAACATGAATACACTCCCGTGCTAGCATGCCTCTGGGTTCACTTCATCCTCCAGCTATCATCCATATTGTAACATCCCAAATTTTCAATTTGGAATGTTATACATAGGTCATCCATGCATATCATATTTTATTGCATTTCCGTTCTGCAATCCTCGAAATCCTAAGCAACTCAAGGACCCTCGGAGAGAGTTGGGGATTTCGCGGTTTTCATATTTGATTTTTATCAAATAATGAAACGAGGATTTTTTATTTTAATATTTTTTCTCTCCGAAAAATATTTCATTTTAAAATAAATGAGAGGAGATAATATGACTTCTCCAAAATAATTGAAACGTTGGAGGAAAAATATTAAAATCATTTATTTGATTTTATTCGGATTTTATTTGCAATTAGAAAATTGCATGTTATTCAAAATTGCAGTTTAGGGCCAAGAAAATGTTCATCTTGTTCTAAATGTTTTATTTAGACGGTGAAACTTTGTTTTGGCATTTTTAGTTTTTTATTTTATTTTCTAGGATTTTATTTCTGTCGGTGAAATTGTTTTAAAAAAAGTCTCTCCAGCCGACTGGGCCGAAACCCAGCCGGGCCGCCGGCCCAAGTCGTTGCCGCCGCCTTCCTCACGCGCGTGCACCGCCGCCGCCGCCGACTCGGACGAGGCCGGACTCCTCCGCCGCCGCGCCTTGCCCCCTACTCCAAGTAGCCGCCCCCCCTTTAAAGCTGCTTCCAAGCCCCCCCACCACCACACCACCGCCGCCGCCCCGAGCCGCCACCGCAGCCCCGCCGCCCGCGCCGCACGCAGCCGCCGCCCGCGCCGTCGGCCACTCGCAGCCGCCGCCGAGCCCTGCCGCTTCGCGAGCCGCCGCCCCGCCGCCCAACCCCGCCTCGCCGGAGGTACCGCGCCGGATTCCAAGCCGCCGGTTTTTTTAAAAAAATCGTTCTGTTTTTTAGAATACCCTAGTTCGTTTTTAGATCGGTTCGCCGGTTTTTCTCGGTTCTTCTAATTAGCGAACGTTCATCCATACGTTCGTTTTAACGAACGGTTTTCGCCCGTTAGTTATAGCTAACGAACGCTCGTTCTTTAGTCTATTCATCAGTTTTCTTTTTATCGGATTAATCTACAATTATTTTAGATCATGATTTTTGATCCGATCTTAGTTTTTGTTTATCTTTTCGCTTGTTAGTCGGAATCAGGCGATTCAAGCGCCTAGATCTTAGTCTCGAGACCCTCTTTCTGTTTAAACAACCTGCAGAAGTTTTTGCTACTATAAAATTTGACCTAAGTCCATATTAGTAAATGGATCTTGTTTCTTTTGCCGTTTGAGTTTCGTTGCTCTGTTCGATTTGATTATTTTTGCGTACCGGAGTTCTTAAGTTGACCTTTCTGGTCGACCTCTCTTATTTGAGTTTTGCTTGTGCATCTTTGTTTGTTGCTTATGTATGTTATTGTTTGTTTGCGATAGAACACCAGGAGTGCGAAGTGTGTTACTACGAGTCTCTAGGTTTCGCGGATCATTAGCAAGGCAAAAGTAACACATTGATCATACTCTTCTCATACCCAGTTTTTATGCATTAGTTCCAATCCTCAAACATTGCATGATTAGGATGTCATTAACTTGTGGGCTGGGAAGTAGTTGTTGAGGTAGAACCTATTGCCCTGTTACTATCAAACCCTTGGGAGTTACTTCTACGCGTTGTTTATATTGCTATGCTATGCTCGTAGACGTGGTTCGGGTTGGAGTGAAATCCATGATAGATGTGAGATTGTTAATTAATGGTTCAACTTAAGGTGGCAACTTAAATTAACATCTGGGTGGATTGAGGCACCTGGGGAACCCAGTGTTGTCTGTTTTTTTGGAAATCCCGGGGTACCCATGTGATCTTCCTATGGACCGCCACCCAGGCTCATAGGGAACTGGGATGATTCATGCTAGAAACTTCTGTGTGCAGCCACAAGCTATTATGGGCTCTAGCATAGTTGAGTAAGTTACGTGAAGCTCTTGAAGAGGTAGATCAGCAGGTAGTGGGTTTTGTAGGTTTGGTATGGTCTACCCGGAGTAAAGAGTTAATGTTTCCGAAAGACTGTGTCTCGGTCATCCGTTTCTCAAACACCATGTAGTGCGAGAAATCCAACGGAGGCGATCGGGTCTTGTGGGGAAAAGTGCGCAAAACCTCTGCAGAGTGTACAATCTAATCATGGTTAGCTGTGTCCCGGGTTATGGACAAATTTGAGTATCTAGTACTTGGGTTATCACATGTATCTCTTCACTTTTAATTAATATTGTTGGGTTGTTAACTACTTTAATTTGGGATTGAGATGGGGTTACCTTCTCAATATTGTTCAACCACCATGATAGTTAAATTAAAATCTATTCCTTTGTTGTAGGGAAAAACTGGCTTTACACAAAACTATAAACATAGAGCTTTCCACTAGCCAAATATGCATGTAGTGATAGCAGTATTCTGTTCTTGCTCTACTATGTTACTTTGCCAACATATTCCATGTGCTGACCCGTTTTCGGGCTGCAACGTATTATGTTGCAGACTTTCCAGACGAGGAGTAAGGTTCGTTAGGTCGTTGTCGTGCAGCTTAGCTATGCCGTTGGAGTTGATGGACTCACTTTATCTTCTAAGCCTTCCGCTGTTATCACATTAGATGGCCTTAAGCCATATTATGGTAATAAGTTCTCTCTTGAGACTTTTCGATGTAATGAGTGTGTGATTGCTACTCTATTATAAATCCTTCGAGTACTGTGTGTGTCAGCATTACCGATCCAGGGATGACACTGAAGCAGAGAGACTTAACCATCTGAGGTCGGGTCGCTACAAGATGGTATCAGAGCACACGCTGAGTGTAGGACACGACCACTAAGATAAACCATAGGTCACTCTTCTCTACTCATTTCGGACTCCTCTCCATTTTCTACCCTTTAGGATGACGGAGATGAAGAATAGGTTTGCACAACCGGATGAAGACACACCTTTTGGACGTCACTTGAAGGAAGTCACTAGGTACTTGAACATTGGAATACCAAGCTTCATCGGGACGTACAACGCCACCCTACCAGAAGAGGAGCACTGGATGATTCAAGTACAAGTTCCAGGAAGGACGTTCTCGCCAACCTCTAAACCCATAGAATTTTCCCTCGACGCAGCAACCTAGAATTTAGGAAAGAGTATGGCAGCTCACATCACCATGGGATGCATTGGAGAAGTGTATCACAGGGATCTCGAGGACACTATCTACCAAATATGTGGGCAACGAGATGAGCAATGGGAAGTGATCCGGACTAAGAAGGATATATCCATTGCAGCTTTCATCTAGGAGTTAAACCAGCACATTCGATGTCAGGAGAACCAGATGTGCGCGGACATGATGGGATTGAAGAAGGCGAAGATTAGGATCATCGAGCTGGAGGAAGAACTCAAGTTTACATGCGATGGATATGAGGAGGAAATGAAGACACTACTGGAGAAGAATGACGACCTAGTTAAGAAGATCGGAGTATTCATGGGAGGCCCCACACCAATAGAAGAAGACGAAGAACCCAAGGAGATTCGCCCTGAGGACTACATCATCATCGACGACACCGATTCAGATCGTAGAGAGGATGACTTTGAAGATGAAGCTGGAGCAGACATCATGGAGTCTTCCATCGATCAAAATTTCTAGATGACCACCATATATTATTAGTATTCCCCCAAGTATTTAGTAGTAGTTGAGCACTTTTACGATAGTTCTAGACCGCTTGTATGCCCTTGCTTGATTGATTGAGTGAAATGATTGTGTTTGTCTCATGTGCGTATGGGTAGTGCTTTCTCATTAGACCCCTTTTCTATTCTGATCTCTTCCATCTAAACCCATCAGATGCCTCCGAGAAGTGAAACCGGTTTTGCTTTCCGGCCGGAGCTCACTCAGTTGATCCAGCAGAATAATACCCTAATGCAGTTGTTAGTTCAGAACCAAGGCAACAACAACAACAACAACAACAACAATCCACCACCACCACCAGTTGACAACCTAGCCCGTTTTCTGAGGTTACAGCCGCCGGTGTTTTCCAGTAGCACCGAGCCTATAGTTGCTGATGATTGGCTACGCCGTATTGGAAGGGAGTTGACCACCACAGGTTGCACAGATGCTGAGAAGGTGCGCTTTGCCGCACATCAATTGGATGGACCAGCAGCCTCATGGTGGGAGAATTACACGACCACTTTTCCCGTAGCCAATGTCACTTGGGACCAGTTTCAGCCAGCTTTCCACACAGCCCATGTATCAACTGAAGCTATGCAGATGAAAAAGCGGGAGTTCCGCAACTTACACCAGGGGAACCGTACTGTGGCTCAGTACGTGGATGAGTTTAGCAAGTTATCTCGCTATGCCCCTGATAATGTGGCCACAGATGCCGTGAAGCAGGAGAAGTTTCTGGAAGGGCTAAATGATGAGATGAGCATGCAGTTGATGGTAGCAACCTTCAACAACTACCAGGAGTTGGTAGATAAGGCTCTTATGATTGAAGGGAAGCAGCAGCAGATTGAGAGCCGTAAGAGGAAGTACGGACAAAGGAAGTATAACTCAGGAGCTCAGCAGAAGCCTCGCCTAACCCCGAACTCGGGAGGACTTGTTCATAACCATGGAGGTCACAACCACACTAGAGGAGGATCGCATAATCACAATGGTGCTAAGAATGGAAATGGGAACGGAGCTAACAACAATCAGAACCGCTCCAACCCAGCTACACCTGCCAAAAGAGACCTAAGTCAAGTTAATTGCTTTCAGTGCAGGAAGAGAGGGCACTATGCCAATGATTTTCCCGAAGGAAGGAATGGAAATGGAAATAGGAGCGCTGGGAAGAAGCCCAATCCATTCAACAAAGGACAAGTTAACCACGTTAACATGGAGGACGTTGAAGAGCAGCCGGACGCGGTAATAGGTAAGTTTTTGGTTAAGTCATTTACCGCTCTTGTTCTTTTCGATACTGGTGCATCGCATTCATACATATCAAGGGGATTCGTTGAAAAGTTTAAACTACCAACCCAAACCCTTAGGACCCCTCTTCTAGTGAGTTCACCCGGAGCAAAGTTCATGGCTAGCTGATGGTGCCACCAGATACCCCTAACCATTGGCACACATGTTTTTCCGTCCGACCTAATTATCTTGGAGTCACAAGGATTGGATGTGATATTAGGTATGGATTGGATGTCAAGGTATGGAGGAAGTATTGAGTATGCTAGTAAGTCGATTTATCTCACCACCCCGGAGGGAGAAAGGATTAAGTATGTATCTAGGCATGTGCCTAGGAGGAGCCAAGTGAATGCCCTCACAGGAGTTGTTCAGGAGGAAGTGCCTGTAGTAAAGGACTACCCGGATGTTTTTCCAGAAGAGTTACCAGGCATGCCACCAGATAGAGACATTGAGTTTCTGATAGAGCTATTGCCAGGTACAGGGCCAATATCCAAGAGATCCTATCGGATGCCCGCAAATGATCTGGAGGAAATTAAGAAACAGATCAATGAGTTATTGGAGAAAGGTTACATTCGAAGAAGTTCGTCACCTTGGGGAGCCCTAGTACTTTTTGTTGAGAAGACGGATAAATCCCTAAGGATGGTTGTTGATTATCGAGCTTTGAATGAAGTGACGATTAAGAACAACTACCCACTGCCGATGATCAATGATCTTTTTGATCAGCTGCAAGGAGCGAAAGTGTTTTCGAAGATCGATCTACGATCGGGATATCATCAGCTGAAAATTCGAGAGAAGGATATACCAAAGACAGCGTTCACCATGCGGTATGGATTATACGAGTATACAGTCATGTCGTTTGGACTAACTAACGCCCCTGCCTATTTTATGAGCATGATGAACAAGGTGTTCATGGAATATTTGGACAAGTTTGTTGTGGTATTCATTGATGATATTATGGTATACTCGAAGAATGAAGAGGAGCACAAAGAGCATTTGCGGTTAGTTCTCGAGAAACTCAAGGAACATCAGTTGTATGCTAAGTTCAGCAAATGTGAATTTTGGTTGAAGGAAGTCGGATTCCTTGGACATGTTATATCAGGAGAAGGTATAGCAGTAGACCCCAGCAAGGTTCAGTCAGTCAATGAATGGTTGGCACCCACTTCAGTTAGCGAGATCCGCAGTTTCCTTGGACTTGCAGGATACTACCGGAGATTCATTGAGAATTTTTCCAAGATTGCGAAGCCAATGACTAAACTATTGAAGAAGGACACTAAGTTTAAATGGACAGAAGATTGTGAGGCAAGTTTCCAGGAGTTGAAGAAATGTTTGACTACAAACCCAGTGCTAACACTGCCAGATATACATAAGGATTTCCAAGTGTATTGCGATGCCTCTCGCTTAGGATTTGGATGTGTGCTTATGCAGGACGGAAGAGTTGTTTCGTATGCCTCACGACAACTAAAACCTCATGAGTTGAACTATGCCACGCATGATTTGGAGCTAGCAGCCGTAGTGCATGCGTTGAAGACTTGGAGACATTACCTTATTGGAAACCGTTGTGACGTGTACACGGATCATAAGAGTTTGAAGTACATCTTCACACATAAGGAGCTGAACCTTAGGTAGAGGAGATTGTTGGAGCTTATAAAGGATTACGATATGAATCTACACTATCATCCAGGAAAGGCCAATGTTGTAGGAGACGCTTTGAGCCGGAAGAGTTATGCCAATATCCTTGAAAGTAAGGGATTGCCGAAGGAGTGAGCAGAGGATATCATGGAACTTCGATTGAAGATCGTTCCAAGAGGTTTCGTTGCAACAATGGAGGTTCAGTCTACATTATTAGGCAAGATTCGAGAAGCTTAGAAGGATGACAAAGAGATTGTCGAGATAAAGGAGAAGATGAGCAAAGGAAAGGCCAAAGGTTTTCGTGAGGACGAGCACGATACCTTATGGTTTGAGGATCGAGTTTATGTGCCCAACAACCCAGAGATCAGAAAGTTAATACTTCGGGAGGCTCATGACTCACCATACTCGATACACCCCGGAAGCACCAAGATGTATTTGGATTTGAAGGAACATTTCTGGTGGACTGGTACGAAGAAGGATATCGTCGAGTATGTAGCCGTATGTGATGTATGTCAGAGAGTAAAAGCAGAGCATCAGAAGCCAGCAGGACTGTTACAACCTATGCCGATACCCGAATGGAAGTGGGATAAACTTGGCATGGATTTTATCACCGGATTGCCCAGAACCAAAGTAGGATATGATTCTATATGGGTAGTAGTCGATCGCTTGGCCAAAGTGGCTCACTTTATCCCAGTGAAAACCACCTATACAAGTGCGAAGTTGG
The DNA here is from genome assembly GCA_034509565.1 of Triticum monococcum. Lineage (NCBI taxonomy): Eukaryota > Viridiplantae > Streptophyta > Magnoliopsida > Poales > Poaceae > Triticum > Triticum monococcum. Next base: position 76,103,672 of record CM067843.1, read on the forward strand.
CCAAGATATATATGTCCATGATCGTATGTCTGCATGGAGTTCCGAGGACCATCGTATCAGATAGGGGAACACAGTTTACTTCAAAGTTTTGGCATTAGTTACATCAGACTTTGGGAACAAGATTGAAGTTCAGTACAGTGTTTCACCCGCAGATGGATGGACGGACTGAGAGAGTCAACCAGATATTGGAGGACATGTTGAGAGCTTGTGCGCTAGATTATGGATCTAGCTGGGATGAAAATTTGCCTTACGCAGAGTTCTCGTACAACAATAGCTACCAAGCCAGTTTGAAGATGGCACCGTTTGAAGCCCTGTATGGACGCAGGTGCAGAACGCCGTTGATGTGGGATGAGGTAGGAGACCGGCAGTTGTTTGGACCAGACTTGATCAAGGAGTCTGAGGAGAAGGTTAAACTGATTCATGATAGACTGAAGATTGCTCAGTCCAGGCAGAAGAGTTCCGCAGATTCAAAACGCAAGGAGGTAACCTATGAAATTGGAGACAGAGCATATTTACAAGTATCACCTTTACGAGGAGTGAAACATTTTGGAGTTAAGGGAAAGTTAGCCCTGAGATTTGTAGGACCGTATTATGTTTTGGAACGGATGGGAGAAGTTGCCTACAAGTTGGAGTTACCTCAGGGATTGTCATGAGTTCACGATGTATTTCACGTTTCACAGTTGAAGAAGTGTCATGCTGAGATGGCTGATATACCGTTAAGAGATACAGTACACTTGGAGGCGCTTCAGTTGGGCAGTGATTTGACTTATGAGGAGAAGCCAATTAAGATTCTTGAGTTTGCCAGCCGAGTCACCCGCAGCAAGGTTATCAAGTTTTGCAAAGTTCAGTGGAGCGACCATACCGAGGATGACGCCACCTGGGAATGAGAGGATGATCTCCGCAAAGACCACCCACACCTATTTTCTAGCCAACCCGAATCTCGAGGGCGAGATTCATCTTAAGGGGGGTAGGTTTGTAACATCCCAAATTTTCAATTTGGAATGTTATACATAGGCCATCCATGCATATCATATTTTATTACATTTCCGTTCCGCAATCATCGAAATCCATGCAACTCAAGGACCCTCGGACAGAGTTGGGGATTTCCCGGTTTTCATATTTGATTTTTATCAAATAATGAAACGAGGATTTTTGATTTTAATAATTTTTCTCTCTGAAAAATATTTCATTTTAAAATAAATGAGAGGAGATAATATGACTTCTCCAAAATAATTGAAATATTGGAGGAAAAATATTAAAATCATTTATTTGATTTTATTCAGGCTTTATTTGCAATTAGAAAAATTGCACATTTTTCAAAATTGCATTTTAGGGCCAAGAAAATGTTCATCTTGTTCTAAATATTTTATTTGGACGGTCAAAATTTGTTTTGGCATTTTTAGTTTTTTATTTTATTTTCTAGGATTTTATTTCTGTCGGCGAAATTGTTTTAAAAAGAAAAAAAGTCTCTCCAGCCAACTCGGCCGAAACCCAGCCGGGCCACCGGCCCAAGTCGCCGCTGCCGCCTTCCTCGCGCGCGTGCGCCGCCGCCGCCAACTCGCACGAGGAGTCCGAGCCGGACTCCACCGCGGCCGCGCCTTGCCCCCTACTCCAAGTAGCCCCCCGTAAAGCCGCCGCCAACCCCGCCCCCCCACCACCACACCACCGCCGCCGCCCGAGCCGCCACCGCAGCCACGCCGCCTACCGCACCGCGCCGCCTACCGCGCCGCGCCACCCGAGCCGCCACCGAGCCCCGCCGCCGCGCGAGCCGCTGCCCCGCCGCCCAACCCCGCCTCGCCGGAGCTCCCCGCCGGATTCCGAGCCGCCGTTTTTTAAAAAAACTATTCGGTTTTTTTAGAATACCCTAGTTCGTTTTTCGATCGGTTCACCGGTTTTTCTCGGTTCTTCTAATTAGCGGACATTCATCCGTACGTTTGTTTTAATGAACACTTTTCACTTGTTAGTTACAGCTAACGAACACTCGTTCGTTAGTCTATTCGTCAGTTTTCTTTTTATCGGATTAATCGGCGATTATTTTCGATCGTGATTTCTGATCTGATCTTTGTTTCTGTTTATCTTTTCGCTCGTTAGTCGGAATCAGGCGATTCAAGCGCCTAGATCTTCGTCTCGAGACCCTCTTTCTGTTTAACCAACTTGCACAAGTTTTTGCTACTGTAATATTTGACCTAAGTCCAGATTAGTAAACGGATCTTGTTTCTTTCGACGTTTGAGTTTCGTTGCTCCGTTCGATTTGATTCTTTTTGCGTACCGGAGTTCTTAAGTTGAACTTTCTGGTCAACCTCTCTCATTTGAGTTTTTCTTGTGCATCTTTGCTTGTTGCGTATGTATGTTATTGTTTGTTTGCGATATAACACCCGAAGTGCGAAGCGTGTTACTACGAGTCTCTAGGTTTTGCGGATCATCAGCAAGGCAAAAGTAACACATTGATCATACTCTTGTCATACCCAGTTTTTATGCATTAGTTCCAATCCTCAAACATTGCATGATTAGGATGTCATTAACTTGTGGGTTGGGAAGTAGTTGTTGAGGTAGAACCTATTGTCCTGTTACTATCAAACCCTTGGGAGTTACTTCTACGCGTTGTTTATATTTCTATGCTATGCTCGTAGACGTGGTTCGGGTTTGAGTGAAATCCATGATAGATGTGAGATTGTAAATTAATGGTTCAACTTAAGGTGGCAACTTAAATTAACATGTGGGTGGATTGAGGCACCTGGGGAACCCAGTGTTGTCTGTTTTTTTGGAAATCCTGGGGTACCCGTGTGATCTTCCTATGGACCACCACCCAGGCTCAAAGGGAACTGGGATGATTCATCCTAGAAACTTCCGTGTGCAGCCACAAGCTATTATGGGCTCTAGCATAGTTGAGTAAGTTATGTGAAGCTCTTGAAGAGGTAGATCAGCAGGTAGTGGGTTTTGTAGGTTTGGTATGGTCTACCCGGAGTAAAGAGTTAATGTTTCCGAAAGACTGTGTCTCGGTCATCCATTTCTCAAACACCATGTAGTGCGAGAAATCCAACGGAGGCGATCGGGTCTTGTGGGGAAAAGTGCACAAACCTCTGCAGAGTGTACAATCTAATCATGGTTTGCCGTGTCCCCGGTTATGGACAAATTTGAGTATCTAGTTCTTGGGTTATCACATGTATCTCATCACTTTTAATTAATATTGTTGGGTTGTTAACTACTTTAATTTGGGATTGAGTTCGGGTTACCTTCTCAATATTGTTCAACCACCATGATAGTTAAATTAAAATCTATTCCTTTGTTGTAGGGAAAAATTGGCTTTACGCAAAACTATAAACATAGAGCTTTCCACGAGCCAAATATGCATGTAGTGATAGCAGTATTCTGTTCTTGCTCTACTGTGTTACTTTGCCAGCATATTCCATGTACTGACCCATTTTCGGGCTACAACGTATTATGTTGCAGACTTTTTAGACGAGGAGTAAGGTTCGTTAGGTTGTTGCTGTGCAGCTCGGCTATGCCGTTAGAGTTGATGGACTCACTTTATCTTCCAAGCCTTCCGCTGTTATCGCATTAGATGTCCTTAAGCCATATTATTGTAATAAGTTCTCTCTTGAGACTTTTCGATGTAGTGAGTGTGTGATTGCTACTCTGTTATAAATCCATCGAGTACTGTGTGTGTCAGCATTACCGATCCAGGGATGACACTGAAGCACAGAGACTTGACCATCTGAGGTCGGGTCGCTACACATATTGCGAGCAGAACCAAATTCTCGTGCATGCGGAAGCGCGAAGGACTTTTCTTTTTTGAGGATAACCACATATTCTTAACCGTAGTAGGAACATGAGTAGTACTCCCTCCGGTCCTCTTTTGTCTGCGCATAAATTTTTCAGTATTTCTCTAATTAGTCTACGTATATACCCTTTTGCATGCGCCCATTTCCGTCCATGCCCCGCATTCACAGCATTAATTAGCGTAAGCATGAGCAGCTGCAGCCCGACTCCAGCCAATAAACTTCAGCATGCAAGTGGGCCACTCTCTGCATGTGGGAGAGAGAAAAGGCAACCGAAGAGCCCGTCCAATCCATTGCATGCAGCAGTCAAACCACCGCACCTCTCCTCATGCATGTGCATAACTTCTCCCATTTACTTTCCATCAGAAACCGATTTTCCTCGGCTTTTTCACTACTCCTTGATCTTCATTTGCATCCAAACCACACTGCATTCACATTATTTTAACCTCTTCACATCCTCCTGGAGTAATTCCAAAGCCCCTATAAATAATCATCTTCTTCAGTTAGATTCACTACAAAAAAAGACACATCTGTGACATTTTGGGCCGAACGAAATTTTTTTCTGTCATACATATGACACTTCTATGACGATAATTGTGACAAAACCCGGTATCATCATAGATGTGGTGGGCTCCTACTTCTATGACAAAAAATCATGACAGAAAATGGGCTTTTCGTCCTGGGCGGGCCAGAGACGCAGCTGCATAAAATTCTTTGGGCCGTCCATGACGGAAAAAACCGTGGTAGAAGCGAGGGGGAGGAAAATTTCGGGGAGTTCCCGGTTACGGTGGGAGGTCAGGGGCCGAGCGATGCACGTTTCTCTTGTACACGTACGCGCGTGTGTGTGAGGCGTTGGCTCTAACTAAACCCGAGCAAGGCGTTGGGCTCTAACTGAACCCGAGTGATTGCACTGCAGCCTACGCATTACTGAACCCGAGCGATCGATCGATGGCTGTTAACTGAACCCGATCGAGCAATTCCTTCGCTACTGCTGCTAACTGAAGCCGATCGATGGGATGAATAGTGAGTGTTGCGGGGGGGGGGGGGGGTTGGATGAACAGTGAGCGGTGGCGTTGTCTCTGGATGAACAGGACCCCGTGGTGTGGTGGAGGGCTCGATGAACAGTAGATGGTGGAGGGGTGCCTGCGGAGGGGTGGATGAACAGGACCCCGTGGTGTGGAGGGCTGGATGAACAGTAGATGGTGGAGGGGTGGTTGAACAGGACCCCGTGGTGTGGAGGGCTGGATGAACAGTAGATGGTGGAGGGGTGCCCGTGGAGGGGTGGTTGAACAGGACCCCATGGTGTGGAGGGCTGGATGAACAGTAGATGATGGAGGGGTGGTTGAACAGTAGCTGGTGGAGAAGTGCGCGGTGGAGGCTGGATGAACAGGAGCCCGTGGATGAACAGTCGCGGGTGGAGGCTGGAGGAGGTCGATGGTGGATGAACAGTTGCTCGTGGAGGCTGGAGGGGGTCGACGGTGGAGATGACAGTATCCCGTGGAGTCCCATTTTGTGGTACGCCACACCGCTCCCGATGAACAGGACCCCCGTTTCGACGCTAGCGCTCCAACACAAGTCTGTTTCGTCCGTTTTGCGGTACGCCACACTCCTCCCGATCAACAGGACCCCCGTTTCGACCGTAGGGGGTCCGTTTCCTCCGTTTTGCGGTACGCCAGACCCCTCCCGATCAACAGGACCCCGTTCCGAACGTAGGAGGTCTGTTTCCTCTGTTGTGCGGTATGCCAAGCCTCGTTTCCATCACCTGTTCCGTCCAAGCCCTCTCAATGAACATGACCACGCATTCCGTTCCGACCCAGGCGGTTGGCTCCCACGCGTTCCGTTGCCTCCCCATGAACACGACGCATTCCGTTGCCTCCCCATGAACACGACGACGACGATGTTTCTGCATTCCGATCCAGCCATGTCAACGAGCCCTCGCCGTACATATGCGCGAGTAGGCGTTCGAGACCCCGCCCATATGCACACATACGTGGCCGTATTTTCTTTCTTGCACCCTGGCCGCCTCTACTACGACACGTGCGCGCCTCTACATCCACCAGTATATATATATATATGTACGTACACGTTCGCGACCAGAATGACAACGCTATGTACGCTTCGACCAGGTGGGTCCCGACTGTCAGGCACTTCCTTGCGTGCGGAGATGTAGCTGGTGGGTCCTAGCAGTCAGGGGGGCGAAATACGGTGGCCCGTCCGGCGGGTCCCCGCTGTCAGGTGGAGGAATAATTATTTTGTATGTAATAAGGAGGCACTTCCTTGTTGCGGCCGTGGACCCAGCTTGACCTCTCCACGTACAGTCAACGTACGACGGAAGCCGTTCCTTGACCACGTTGACCACGCCGCGCCGAGAGCACCAGGGAGGTGGACGACGGTGAGGCCTAGGAAGGGGATGACACGGAGCCGGGGAAGACACAAAAGTGGATGCCCACACGTAGAGGAGTACGAGGGTTCACTGTTTCACTGCGGTGTGAGGCTGCCGTCACCACAGAATAACAGGGGGTGTGGGTGAGTAGAGGGATGGCCTGGCCAGCGGTGGGAGTAGTAGAGGGCGGTGAGGCCTCTGCCGCATCGCAGCCGGCCACGGAAGGCATGAGCACGAGGCACGACCGGCGCTGGTTTGGGCGGCTGGAGCAAGAAGACCAGAGGTTGAAGAAGCACTATGGCCGTTGGATGGACATCGTACGATCACTGGAGCTAGAACCGTGCATATTGACTAAGTTGACAAAGCCCTCCGTCCCCGTCAAGTTAGTAGGCCCACAAGTCAGCCTCTCACCAAGGTGGATCCTAGCTAGCAGGGGGTATTCAGTTTTTTGTGCGTAATAAGGAGGCACTTCCGGTGGGTCCGAGCTGACAGCAGGGGGAACGTTTTTTCGCGAAGTACGGTGGCCCGTCGGGTGGGTCCCAGCAGTCAGGGGCAAATGTTTTTTTCGCGATATACTGGTGGGCGTACGGTGGGTCCCTGCTGTCAGGTGGAGGAATAATTATTTTCCGCGTAATAAGGAGGCACTTCCTTGCGGCTATCATGGACCCAGCTGTCAGCCTCTCCATGTACAATATTCTTCCAATGGAATTCGGTCGTTGACCACATTGACCACGCCGCGCCGACAGCACCATGGCGGTGGACGACGGCGAGGCCTAGGAAGGGGACGACGCGGAGCCGGGGAAGACGCGGCAGTGGATGCCCACGTGGAGATGAGTACAAGGGTTCACTGGTTCGGCTATGCTGTCGTCGCCGCAAAATAACAGGGGGTGTGGGTGAGTGGAGTGGAGGGATGGCCTGGCCAGCAGTGGGAGTAGTATGGGGGCGGTGAGGCCTCCGCGGCAGCACAGCCGGCCATGGGAGGCAGGAGCAGGCGGCACGACCGGCGCTGCTTTGGGCGGCTGGAGCAAGAAGACCAGAGGTTGAAGAAGCACTACGGCCATTGGATGGACATCGTACGGTAAGTCGAGCTAGAATCGTGCATATTGACTAAGTTGACAAAGCCCTTCGTCCCCATCAACTTAGTAGGCACACTATACTGGGTCCCAGCTAGCAGGGGGAGTATTCATTTTTTGTGCGTAATAAGGAGCCACTTCCTTGCGTGCAAAGATATAGTTGGTGGATCCGAGCTGTCAGCGGCGGTAACGTTTTTTTCGAGAAATACAGAGGCCGTTTCAGTGGGTCCCAGATGTCAGGTGGAGGAAATCATTATTTTGCGCGTAATAAGGAGGCATTTCCTTGCGTGCGGCCGTGGACCCAGCTGTCATTCTCTCCACGTACAGTCCACTTCGAGATGCATGTCGGTCGTTAACCACGCTGACCATGCCACGCCGAGAGCACCAGGGCGGTGGACGACGGCGAGGCCTAGGAAGGGAACGACACGGAGGCAGGGAAGACTCGGCCGTTGTTTTTGTTTTCCACGCGGAGGGGAGTACGACTATACGAGGGTTTATTGGTTCGTCTGCCGCCGCCGGAGAATAACAGCAGGTGTGGGTGAGTAGAGGGATGGCTAGGCCAGCGATGGGAGTACGGTGGGGCGGTGAGGCCTGCGCGGCAACATAGCCGGCCGCGGGGAGGAGGGAGCAGGCAGTCCCGCCGGCGCTTGTTTGAGCGGCTGGAGCAGGAAGAGCAGAGATTCAAGAAGCATGACGACCGTTGTATGGACATCCAACAGTATACAGGCCATCTGTGGAAAGCCTCAAATCTGTGGAAAACAACATACAGCCCATCTGCCATTATTTCAAATAATTTACAGCCCATTGGCTAATTCTTACGGGTTTTTTTGGAGCCCATATTCTTTATGTTAGCATTACAGCCCATATTGTGGCGACGGTTAAAAAATTATACGAAATTTTGCACATGTCGGTGCGGTCTGAACTGATTTTAATCCCGAAATTTCAATTCACATTCAGACTGATTTTAAAAATAAATGTATATCAATATAAAATCCAATAAATTGTCCACGCATAAAAATCAATGCAGTTTAAAATCTCGAAAAAAAAAAGATATTTGAAAATAATTGCTGGTTTGATGTGTTTTAAAAATGTATAGCCCATTTCTCATTACTGATAGGCCATTTTCTCGGCCAGCCGAATGAAGCTCTCCTCGTCTTGAAACACTTGCAGCCCAGTAGGCCTGATAAAGCGACTTACTTGACAAACCACAAAAGAACTAGGCTAGCCATTTTCAGAAAGAAAAAAACTACTGGGCTAGTATGTGGTAAACATAAAAGAAAAGGCTATATAGACAGGCCAGAGTGTCTCGCACAGCCCAGTTGACACCCTGCTTCCGTCTCAAAAACAAATTAGATAAATGCCACTCCAAATATGGCGGTTCATAAAAATGCCACTGCAATTTCAAAACTTTGAAAAATGCCACTGCAATTTTTGCAAACTTTGAAAAACGCCACTGCAGTTTGCAAACTTTGAAAAACGCCACTCCAGACTTCGAAAAATGCCACTAGAAATGGCATGAAATGGCATTTTTCAAAGTCTGGAAATTGCAGTGGCATTTCTCGGATACACCAGATTTGGAGTGGCATTTATCAAATTAACCCAAAACAAAAATAACTGGGCGAGCTGCTGGGTCCCTGGTGTCAGCCGCTCGTTGTGCAATTCTCTTGTTTATTGACTACGTTGACAATGGCATGGGACCCAGATGTCAGAAATCCACTAGGAGGAGCCATTTTTTAATTGGCTTAAAATAAGGAGGCACTTGCTTGCATACTGCCATGACCTTGGCGGGTCCCTGCTGTCATCCTCTCCACGTACAATCATCTCCTGATTGTGTACGCGTCAACTCGCTAGGCCCACAAGTCAACCTCTAAACCGTGGAGGACAAATACAACCCATTTAAAAAAATAACAACCCATTCCATACGTTCAAATGGAAAGTTCAACATTCAGACCAAAGTAACAGGTCTGATCCACATATAGAGTACTGAACTTCCACGTTGACAACCATCATAGCCAATTTAACTACCTACTCCCACTAACACTCTAGTAGTGTACAAGTACTAACCTACTCTTAGCTAACTAGACGATGCCGGCCGCCATCTGCTGTCCATGCTAAAAGCCGGCACCGGCGTCCTCCGCCTCGCCTCGGACTTGCCAGAGGTGCGATAGGGCGTGTTGCTCATGCGTGTTGGCCCTTTCCATGCCGGCGAGGTCCACCGAAGCTTCGGCTTCCAAGCGGGAAACCCACTTGACGAGCTGGTAGTAAAAATCGGCCTCGCGAACGCTTGCGTGCCCGACAGCCTCCAGGGCTATTTATCGGGCACCGGCCTCCACGTAGTCGGCCCAGTTGCAGGCACTCTGCTCGCGACACAGAGCGTCGGTGCACTGCTGCTCCATGTCCCGCAGGCGGCGCAAATCGGCGATTCGCTACTCTTCCACCAGGCGGTTGCGCTCCAACAACTCTTACTCCTCAGCCATGCGGTCTCGCTCCAACAACTCCTCGATCTCCGCATTGCCATCTAAAGACAGATAGAATGCCTCCTCCCTTCGTCTGCCTTTCCGCGAAAACCCGAACACTATTTCCAGCGGTGACCGCCTCCGGCGTCGCCTACCGCGGACGGGCGGGGGCATGGAGGACGTGGCGAGCGACGTCGGGCCGGTGGGGGCTGTTGGAAATATGCCATAGAGGCAATAATAAAATGGTTATTATTATATTTCATTGTTCATGATAATTGTCTATTGTTCATGCTATAATTGTGTTATCCGAAAATCGTAATACATGTGTGAATACATAGACCACACCACGTCCCTAGTGAGCCTCTAGTTGACTAGCTCGTTGATCAAAAGATAGTTATGGTTTCCTGACTATGGACATTGGATGTCATTGATAATGGGATCACATCATTAGGAGAATGATGTGATGGACAAGACCCAATCCTAAGCATAGCTCAAAGATCGTATAGTTCGTTTGCTGTATCTTTTCTGAATGTCAAGTATCATTTCCGTAGACCATGATGTTGTGCAAATCCCGGATACCGTAGGAGTGCCTTGGGTGTGCCAAATGTCACAACATAACTGGGTGACTATAAAGGTACATTACAGGTATCTCCGAAAGTGTCTGTTGGGTTGGCACGAATCGAGACTGGGATTTGTCACTCCGTATGATGGAGAGGTATCTCTGGGCCCACTCGGTAATGCATCATCATAATGAGCTCAATGTGATCAAGTGGTTGATCACGGGATCATGCATTACGGTACGAGTAAAGTGACTTGCCGGTAACGAGACTGAACAAGGTATTGGGATACCGACGATCGAGTCTTGGGCAAGTAACGTACCGATTGACAAAGGGAATTGTATATGGATTGATTGAATCCTCGACATCGTGGTTCATCCGATGAGATCATCGTGGAGCATGTGGGAGCCAACATGGGTATCCAGATCCCGCTGTTGGTTATTGACCGGAGAGTCATCTCGGTCATGTCTGCATGTCTCCCGAACCCGTAGGGTCTACACACTTAAAGTTCGGTGATGCTAGGGTTGTTAGGAAGACTTGTATGTGATTACCGTATGTTGTTCGGAGTCCCGGATGAGATCCCAGACGTCACGAGGAGTTCCAGAATGGTTCGGAGGTAAAGATTTATATATGGGAAGTTGTCATACGGTCGCCGGAAAGGTTCGGGGCATATCGGTATTGTACCGGGGCCACTGGAGGGGTTCCGGGGGTCCACCTCTTCCGGGGGGCCTTATGGGCTGTATGGAGAAGGGAACCAGCCCAAGTGGGTTGGGGCGCCACACCCCCCTAGGGCCCATGCGGCTAGGGTTGGGGGGAAACCCTAAAGGGGGCGCCCCCTTGCTTGGGGGCAAGCCCCCTCCCCTTGGTCGCCACCCCCCTCTAGATCTCATCTAGAGGGGGACGGCCCCCTTCCCCCTTCCCCTATAAATAGAGGGGTGAGGGGAGGGCTGCAAACAACATCCAAGGCGCAGCCCCTCCCCTCCCCAACACCTCTCCTCCTCCATAAGAGCTTGGCGAAGCCCTGCCGGAGTACTGCAGCTTCATCACCACCGCGCCGTTGTGATGCTGTTGGAGCCCTCTTCCTCAACCTCTCCCTCCTCATTGATGGACCAAGGCGCGGGAGACGTCCTCGCTCCGTATGTGTGTTGAACGCGGAGGTGCCGTCCGTTCGGCGCTAGGATCTTCGACGACTTGGATCACGATGAGTACGACTCCATCAACCCCGTTCTCTTGAACGCTTCCGCTCGTGATCTACAAGGGTATGTAGATGCACTCCCCTCTCCCTCGTTGCTAGATGACTCCATAGATTGATCTTGGTGATGCGTAGAAATTTTTTAAAATTCTGCTACGTTCCCCAATAGTGGTATCAGAGCTAGGTCTATGCGTAGTTACTATGCACGAGTAGAACACAAAGTACTTGTGGGCGTCGATATTGTCAATTATCTTGCCGTTACTAGTCTTATCTTGATTCGGCGGCATCGTGGGAAGAAGTGGCCCGGACCAACCTTACACGTACGCTTACATGAGACCGGTTCCACCGACTGACATGCACTAGTTGCATAAGGTGGTTGGCGGGTGTCTGTCTCTCCCACTTTAGTCGGATCGGATTCGATGAACAGGGTCCTTATGAAGGGTAAATAGAAATTGGCAATTCACGTTGTGGTTTTGGCGTAGGTAAGAAACGTTCTTGCTAGAATCCTATAGCAGCCACGTAAAAACTTGCAACAACAATTAGAGGACGTCTAACTTGTTTTTGCAGCAAGTGCTTTGTGATGTGATATGGCCAAAGGATGTGATGAATGATATATGTGATGTATGAGATGATCATGTTCTTGTAATAGGAATCACGACTTACATGTCGATGAGTATGACAACCGGCAGGAGCCATAGGAGTTGTCTTTATTTATATATGACCTGTGTGTCAACATAAACGTCATGTATTTACTTTACTTTATTGCTAAAGCGTTAGCCATAGTAGTAGAAGTAATAGATGACGTGACAACTTCAAGAAGACACGATGATGGAGATCATGGTGTCATGCCGGTGACAACGATGATCATGGAGCCCCGAAGATGGAGATCAAAGGAGCAAATGATATTGGCCATATCATGTCACTATTTGATTGCATGTGATGTTTATCATGTTTTACATCTTATTTGCTTAGAACGACGGTGGCTTAAATAAGATGATCCCTCGAATTAATTTCAAGAAAGTGTTCCCCCGAACTGTGCACCGTTGCGAAGGTTCGTTGTTTCGAAGCACCACGTGATGATCGGGTGTGATAGATTCTAACGTTCGAATACAACGGGTGTAAGCCAGATTTACACACGCAATACACTTAGGTTGACTTGACGAGCCTAGCATGTACAGACATGGCCTCGGAACACAGAAGACCGAAAGGTCGAGCATGTGTCGTATAGAAGATACGATCAACATGAAGATGTTCACCGATGTTGATTAGTCCATCTCACATGATGATCGGACATGGCCTAGTTGACTCGGATCATGTTTCACTTAGATGACTAGAGGGATGTCTATCTGAGTGGGAGTTCATTGAGTAATTTGATTAGATGAACTTAATTATCATGAACTCTAAAATCTTTACAATATTTCTTGTAGATCAAATGGCCCACGTTGTCCTCAACTTCAACGCGTTCCTAGAGAAAACCAAGCTGAAAGACGGTGGCAGCAACTATACGGACTGGGTACGGAACCTGAGGATCATCCTCATAGCTGCCAAGAAATATTATGTCCTAGAAGCACCGCTAGGTGACGCACCCGTCCCATAGAACCAAGACGTTATGAACGCTTGGTAGACACGTGCTGATGATTACTCCCTTGTTCAGTGCGGCATGCTTTACAGCTTAGAACCGGGGCTCCAAAAGCGTTTTGAGAGACACGGAGCATATGAGATGTTCGAAGAGCTGAAAATGGTTTTTCAAGCTCATGCCCGGGTCGAGAGATATGAAGTCTCTGACAAGTTCTTCATCTGTAAGATGGAGGAAAATAGTTCTGTCAGCGAGCACATACTCACAATGTCTGGGTTGCATAACCGCTTGACTCAGCTGGGAGTTAATCTCCTGGATGATGCGGTCATTGACAGAATCCTTCAGTCGCTTCCACCGAGCTACAAGAGCTCTGTGATGAACTTCAATATGTAGGGGATGGAAAAGACCATTCCTGAGGTATATTCAATGCTGAAATCAACCGCGGTAGAAGTCAAAAAGGAACATCAAGTGTTGATGGTGAATAAAACCACTAAGTTCAAGAAAGGCAAGGGTAAAAAGAACTTCAAGAAGGACGGAAAGGGAGTTTCCGTGCCTGGTAAGCAAGCTGCCAGGAAGAAGCCAAAGAATGGACCCAAGCCCGAGACTGAGTGCTTTTATTGCAAGGGAAGTGGTCACTGGAAGCGGAACTGCCCCAAGTACTTAGCGGACAAGCAGGCCAGCAACACTAAAGGTATATGTGATATACATGCAATTGATGTGTACCTTACCAGTACTCGTAGTAGCTCCTGGGTATTTGATACCGGTGCGGTTGCTCACATTTGTAACTCAAAATAGGAGCTGCGGCATAAACGGAGACTGGCGAAGGACGAGGTGACGATGCGCATTGGGAATGGTTCCAAGGTCGATGTGATCGCCGTCGGCACGCTACCTCTACATTTACCTACGGGATTAGTTTTAAACCTCAATAATTGTTATTTAGTGCCAGCTTTGAGCATGAACATTGTATCAGAATCTTGTTTAATTCGAGATGGCTACTCATTTAAATCCGAGAATAATGGTTGTTCTATTTATATGAGAGATATGTTTTATGGTCATGCTCCGATGGTGAATGGTTTATTCCTAATGAATCTCGAGCATAATGCTACACATATTCATAGTGTGAATACCAAAAGATGTAAGGTTGATAATGATAGTCCCACATACTTGTGGCACTGCCGCCTTGGTCACATAGGTGTCAAACGCACGAAGAAGCTCTAGGCAGATGGACTTTTATAGTCTCTTGATTACGAATCATTTGACACGTGCGAACCATGCCTCATGGGTAAAATGACCAAGACTCCGTTCTCAGGAACAATGGAGCGAGCAACCAACTTATTGGAAATCATACATACTGATGTGTGCGGTCCAATGAGTGTTAAGGCTCGCGGTGGCTATCATTATGTTCTCACCCTCACTGATGACTTGAGTAGATATGGGTATGTCTACTTAATGAAACACAAGTATGAGACCTTTGAAAAGTTCAAGGAATTTCAGAGTGAGGTTGAGAATCAACGTGACAGGAAAGTCAAGTTCTTCCGATCAGATCGTGGGGGAGAATACTTGAGTCACGAATTTGGCACACACTTAAGAAAATGTGGAATAGTTTCACAACTCATGCCGCCTGGAACACCTCAATGTAATGGTGTGTCCGAACATGGTAATCGCACCCTATTGGATATGGTGCAATCTATGATGTCTCTTACCGATTTACCGCTGTCATTTTGGGGCTATGCTTTAGAGACTGCCGCATTCACTTTAAATAGGGCTCCGTCGAAATCCGTTGAGACGGAACCGTATGAATTATGGTTTGGGAAGAAACCTAAGCTCTCGTTTCTAAAAGTTTGGGGATGCGATGCTTATGTCAAGAAACTTCAACCTGAAAAGCTCGAACCCAAGTTGGAAAAATGCGTCTTCATAGGATACCCTAAAGAAATTGTTGGGTATACCTTCTACCTCAAATCCAAAGGCAAGATCTTTGTTGCCAAGAATGGGTCCTTTCTAGAGAAAGAGTTTCTCTCGAAAGAAATAAGTGGGAGGAAGGTAGAACTTGATAAAGTATTACCTCTTGAACCGGTAAGTGGCGCAGCTCAAGAAAATGTTCCTGAGGTGCCTGCACCAACTAGAGAGGAAGTTGATGATCATGATCATGAAACTTTAGATCAAGTTGCTACTGAACTTCGTAGGTCCACGAGGACACGTTCCGCACCAGAGTGGTACGGCAATCCTGTCTTGGAAATCATGTTGTTAGACAACGGTGAACCTTCGAACTAGGAAGAAGCGATGGCGGGCCCAGATTCCGACAAATGGCTGGAAGCCATGAAATCCGAGATAGGATCCATGTATGAAAACGAAGTGTGGACTTTGACTGACTTGCTCGATGATCGGCGAGCCATAGAAAATAAATGGATCTTTAAGAAGAAGACATACGCGGATGGTAATGTGACCATCTATAAAGCTCGGCTTGTCGCTAAGGGTTATCGACAAGTTCAAGGGGTTGACTACGATGAGACTTTCTCACCTGTAGCAAAGCTGAAGTCCGTCCGAATCATGTTAGTGATTGCCGCATTCTATGATTATGAGATACGGCAAATGGATGTGAAAACGGCATTCCTTAATGGTTTCCTTAAGGAAGAATTGTATATGTTGCAGCCGAAAGGTTTTGTCGATCCTAAGAATGCTGACAAGGTGTGCAAGCTCCAACGCTCGATTTATGGGCTGGTGCAAGCATCTCGGAGTTGGAACATTCGTTTTGATGAGATGATCAAAGCATTTGGGTTAATGCAGACTTATGGAGAAGCCTGCATTTACAAGAAAGTGAGTGGGAGCTCTGTAGCATTTCTCATATTGTATGTGGATGACATACTGTTGATGGGAAATGATGTAGAATTCTTGGAAAGCTTAAAGGCCTACTTGAACAAGTGTTTTTCAATGAAGGACCTCGGAGAAGCTGCTTATATATTAGGCATCAAGATCTATAGAGATAGATCGAGACGCCTCATTGGTCTTTCACAGAGTACATACCTTGAAAAGATATTGAAGAAGTTCAAAATGGATCAGTCAAAGAAGGGGTTCTTGCCTGCATTGCAAGGTATGAGATTGAGCATGGCTCAATGCCCGACCACGGCAGAAGATAGAGAAAAGATGAGTGTCGTCCCCTATGCCTCGGCCATAGGGTCTATCATGTATGCTATGCTGTGTACTAGACCTGATGTAAACCTTGCCGTAAGTTTGGTAGGAAGGTACCAAAGTAATCCCGGCAAGGAACACTAGACAGCGGTCAAGAATATCCTGAAGTACCTGAAAAGGACTAAGGAAATGTTTCTCGTTTATGGAGGTGACGAAGAGCTCGTCGTAAAGGGTTACGTCGATGCTAGCTTTGACACAAATCTGGATGACTCTAAGTCACAAACCGGCTACTTGTATATTTTGAATGGTGGGGCAGTAAGCTGGTGCAGTTGCAAGCAAAGCGTTGTGGTGGGATCTACATGTCAAGCGGAGTACATGGCAGCCTCGGAGGCAGCACAAGAAGAAGTCTGGGTGAAGGAGTTCATTACTGACCTAGGAGTCATACCCAATGCGTCGGGCCCGATGACTCTCTTCTGTGACAACACTGGAGCTATTGCCCTTGCCAAGGAGCCCAGGTTTCACAGGAAGACCAGGCATATCAAGTGTCGCTTCAACTCCATTCGTGAAAGTGTTCAAAATGGAGACATAGAGATTTGTAAAGTACATACGGACCTAAATGTAGCAGATCTGTTGACTAAACCTCTCCCTAGAGCAAAACATGATCAACACCAGAACTGCATGGGTGTTCGATTCATCACAATGTAACTAGAATATTGACTCTAGTGCAAGTGGGATACTGGTGGAAATATGCCCTAGAGGCAATAATAAAATGGTTATTATTATATTTCATTGTTCATGATAATTGTCTATTGTTCATGCTATAATTGTGTTATCCGGAAATCGTAATACATGTGTGAATACATAGACCACAACACGTCCCTAGTGTGCCTCTAGTTGACTAGCTCGTTGATCAAAAGATAGTCATGGTTTCCTGACTATGGACATTGGATGTCATTGATAACGGGATCACATCATTAGGAGAATGATGTGATGGACAAGACCCAATCCTAAGCATAGCTCAAAGATCGTATAGTTCGTTTGTTGTAGCTTTTCTGAATGTCAAGTATCATTTCCTTAGACCATGAGATTGTGCAACTCCTGGATACCGTAGGAGTGCCTTGGGTGTGCCAAACGTCACAACGTAATTGGGTGACTATAAAGGTACATTACAGGTATCTCCGAAAGTGTCAGTTGGATTGGCACGAATCGAGACTGGGATTTGTCACTCCGTATGACAGAGAGGTATCTCTGGGCCCACTCGGTAATGCATCATCATAATGAGCTCAATGTGATCAAGGGGTTGATCACGGGATCATGCATTACGGTACGAGTAAAGTGACTTGCCGGTAACGAGACTGAAAAAGGTATTGGGATACCGACGATCGAGTCTCGGGCAAGTAACGTACCGATTGACAAAGGGAATTGTATACGGATTGATTGAATCCTCGACATCGTGGTTCATCCGATCAGATCATCGTGGAGCATGTGGGAGACAACATGGGTATCCAGATCCTGTTGTTGGTTATTGACTGGAGAGTCATCTCGGTCATGTCTGCATGTCTCCCGAACCCGTAGGGTCTACACACTTAAGGTTCGGTGACGCTAGGGTTGTTAGGAAGACTTGTATGTGATTACCGAATGTTGTTCGGAGTCCCGGATGAGATCCCGGACGTCACGAGGAGTTCCGGAATGGTCCGGAGGTAAAGATT
Source organism: Triticum monococcum (assembly GCA_034509565.1). Lineage (NCBI taxonomy): Eukaryota > Viridiplantae > Streptophyta > Magnoliopsida > Poales > Poaceae > Triticum > Triticum monococcum. The sequence continues at coordinate 76,121,523 of CM067843.1, forward strand.
TATATATGGGAAGTTGTCATACGGTCGGCAGAAAGGTTCGGGGGCATATCGGTATTGTACCGGGGCCACCGGAGGGGTTCCAGGGGTCCACCGAGAGGGTCCACCTCTTCCGGAGGGCCTTATGGGCTGTATGGAGAAGGGAACCAGCCCAAGTGGGCTGGGGCACCACAACCACCTAGGGCCCATGCCCCTAGGGTTGGGGGGAAACCCTAAAGGGGGGCGCCTCCTTGCTTGGGAGGCAAGCCCCCCTCCCCTTGGCCGCCGCCCCCTCTAGATCTCATCTAGAGGGGGCCGGCCCCCTTCCCCCTTCCCCTATAAATAGAGGGGTGAGGGGAGGGCTGCAAACAACATCCAAGGCGCAGCCCCTCCCCTCCCCAACACCTCTCCTCCTCCATAAGAGCTTGGCGAAGCCCTGCCGGAGTACTGCAGCTTCATCACCACCACGCCGTCATGCTGCTGTTGGAGCCCTCTTCCTCAACCTCTCCCTCCTCCTTGCTGGATCAAGGCGTGGGAGACGTCCTCGCTCCATACATGTTTTGAACGCGGAGGTGCCGTCCGTTCGGCGCTAGGATCTTCGGTGACTTGGATCACGACGAGTACGACTCCATCAACCCCGTTCTCTTGAACGCTTCCGCTTGTGATCTACAAGGGTATGTAGATGCACTCCCCTCTCCCTCGTTGCTAGATGACTCCATAGATTGATCTTGGTTATGCGTAGAAATTTTTTAAAATTCTGCTACGTTCCCCAATAGGGGCTTATGAGGATATGGCGAGTTGGGTCATGGTGGCACCTGAGAAGGCCGAGAAACAGTACTTATAGGCGGAAGGTAGCGCGACGGTCATCAGAATTCAATGCATAATGGCTTAGCGCGCTAGCTTGCCGTGGAAAACTACAGAAACTAAAATTATGACTCTGTCGTCCCGTCCCGTCTGGGTCGCACGCCGGCTTGGCGGTCAAACGAGTGCACTCGAATCATCTCCCTCCTTGTCAATAATGATTCCACGGATTTAAAGCATATCTTTTTTCGCATCAATTAGCTGCCTTAATTATGGCCGGCTGCATGTAGGCACTCAGAATCGCTCGTAGGCAGTACGCGAAGCAGCATGCAACGAGTCGCAACCGAGGGCACGCATGCAGCCACTTAAATCGCTGGAATTAATTAGGCTTAAAATTTTGCATGCCGTTAATTATTGCCTTGCCTTGGTCTTGCTGCTTTGCTCACGGGACTAATAAATCCCGGACGGAGGGAGTACCTTGGTTGGTGAGAGGTTTGAATTAAGCCCTGCAAACCGGAAAGGAGTTACTCCCTCCGTTTTTATTTAGTTCACATATTAGCTTTGGTCAAAGTCAAGCTTTACAAACTTTGACCATGTTTATATACAAAAATATTAAGATATACAATAAAAAATCAAAAACAAAAATATTAAGATATACAATAATAGATCATATACAAATATGTAGCTCCAAACGCAGAGATCTAGAAAAAACATCTGTTCTTCCTACTAACATGGATGCTTCTCTTGACCAACATTCAGTACAGACTGAAAGACAAACTTGTTTGTGAAGTCTACAATTCCTCTTGCAAACATAAGTGGTTTCACCAACAGCTGGAACCATGAGAATGAACCACACATGATGGAGGAACATCCACTGCAATAAGATTTGGTCTTCTCTCGATCACACCGCAAGACTATTTTCGGAATACAAACTTTAACTTAGGCAAAATGATGCCCATTGTATAATCAGACCAAAGCAATGAAGCACCTAGTATTGGCCAATAAATAGTACAGTACTACTTTTCTACAGTCCATGAAGTGACTATCTAATCTTTCTGTGTCTATTTTCAAATGGCACTGCATGCAGTGACTATACTATTCTCTTGTGCAGTTCAACCAAAATTGTGGACACTTTGTTTGTTTGCGAAATACCAACGGGCAGACATCTATGTCTGCACAAATATCAAGCAGCTAGTAAACATATACCACACCTTGTATTTTTGGTTTAAACATGTCTCTTCCGCTTAGCATCTGTCATGTTCTGCACTGGACAATCTGATACAGTTATGTTTTGCCCTGGACAATTCCATACTGAATTGATTTGCTGGTTCAGAGCAGAAATATAGTGCCTATTCTTCATTAGACCAAGGATATCCATGTTCGCAGTGACGGAAGAGGTGAAGTCAATACAACCGAAATTGAGCATCCAATCATTGAATCCTGTCATGCACCTCCAATGTAGATCCACCCTGCCAATAAATTCACATGCAAACTACTAGTATTACTATCTAATGACAGTACAAAAAGAGTAGCAAGATAGTAGCAAACCATGTACCTTCGTAATGAACAGCTCATAGTGCCACCAATTGGATATAAAGGTTTGGAAAAAAAAACATGCTCCTAATGTTGAACCAGTTGGACTTTTTGTGCAGTTCCACTAAAATCGAGCATCCCTGTTTGCATAGATATTGAAAGTGTGATTACTCTAAAAGTGGCACTAGTTGAAGCATAGACTCACAAATATAAGCATTCCAATTTCATAATGGGAAAAGGTAGCAAGACTGTTTCTAACCACCTGTTTGAAGGAATAAATAAAGCAACAACGGCTGATGTCCGGAAGGCATAAATAGTTTTTTCTAAAAAACTGAGCCATTCCTGACCTTTCCTCTTCTTTTAAGCAAATTTTGTGCAGTTCTACTAAAATAATATGCCATCACTGCCTTGACAATTCAGTGACATTGTACAAAAGGAAATGACTTAACATTACATCATGATGTCAGGTATGTAGTCGACAGGCATTAGAGACAAACATACAGACCTCCTCCGATAACATAGTGAACATTAATTTTAACAAAGGTGTGACTAGCTTTACTCGAATAATTTGAGTGAACTCTACACCCTTTGTTCCTTAATATAAGACGTTTTCGCGGTTCAATTTAAAGTACCCAAACGTCTAGTATTTAGAAAAATAGGTAGTAGTTTTATTGAGCACATATCTGGGAAAGCTTGCCACACTTTATTTATGTCCATACGCTAATGCAACACCATTCGAATACTACAAATATACACTAATCCAGTGGCTAGTGCAACAGTAGAGTAGTTAGTTTATTACAGGGTACAGTACAATGGTTTTACTAAATAGATTTCAATAAACTCTGGCACTAGAAGGTTTCTATAAGAATTAACAATACAAAATGTAAAGGTAACAAGTTTCAGCATTGGTATACTAGCCCTGCATGAGCATTAAACCAAATACAAAATTCTGAAGGTAACTAGCATTATTAACTAATGACAGTATAAAAAATTGCAAACCATGTACCTCCAAGGTAAATATCATTTCAAACTAGGGGGGACCTTAAAAATTGCTATCCCAATCTTGATAATCGATCAAACATAAAAACTTGATCGAACGAATCAAGAAAACAGCCGGAGGAGGAGGTGCCCACTCTTCACCTTTCCTCTTGTCGTCATAACTGTGTGCAGTTTAACCAAAATAAAATGACATCAGCGCCTTGGCATTTTGGTGACACTGTACAAAAAAATTAACTTATCCCATGAAAGTGAGGTATGTTATCTATAAGCACTAACAGTGCAAAAATCTGAAGGTAGTAACAAGTTTCATCATTGGTATACTGGCTGTGCAACAGCATTAGAATGCCTTAGACTCCTGGCATTGCTTAAATTTATCGGTGGCATTAGACTGAGAGCGGCATTAGTTAAATGTGGCATCACTTTAGCAGTAGCATTGCTTGACTTGACTGCTGGCGTTATACTAATAGCAAAAGAAGTGGCAATAAGAGCATGGGAGGCCCATTCGGACAGTGGGCGCACCAGTACGATGTACCTCCATGGACGCAGAGTGGTGAGGGAGGTATGGTTCCCCAGAGCAACAAATATCCAGGCAGCATATGTGGATTATGTCCCATTTTTGCTCTCTTTAGCCACCTTTTTCCTATGCGAGAACAACAAATCGATTGACCTGGTCACTCTCTATTGTGTTGGCATGCCTTTCTACCCTTCTTCAACCAAGAGACATGAGACTCGTTCCTTAGCTACTAATTTTCCCCTTTTCAACCTAGATGCGGGTTCGATGCCTACTCTCTTGGACAGTACAGTCTCCCTTCCTTTCCTTATTCAACCTAGACATGGATTAGTCTGCATGAAGTAGGGTTTCCTTTAATAGTGCAAATTATGGTTTTCGTCTGTGTGGCCAGCAGAGCAGAGGATAGAAAATTGGGAAGATGGTGGAGTGGAAAAAGATCCACATGCAATGATGTGGCAGATGGGGCAATAGAACAAGGTTATGGTTCAAAAAGAGGTAGCATACCTGAGGGTCGGCGGGAAGTGGCTTCGCTCGTGGTCGCCGTCCTCCGCACACACTACGGCAGCGAGCTTGGGGACGGAGGCCATCCCGCGCAGGCGCTAGGTCTGAGAGGACGGCCTTGTAGTCAGTGCGTGACCTCGCTCGCCGACGACGAGTGCGTCAATGATGCACGTCCTTTTCTTCCCCGGTGGAACTGTGACCACCGGTGAGGAGGGACAGAGGGGTCGTCTTTTTTAGATCTGGAGAGAGGGTGGTTGTGTGAGAAGCAAGTGGGCAGCCCTTAGCAAGAAAGCGCTCAAGCTCCAGCCTATATATCGTTTTTATACTACTAGTACTGGAGGTGGAGTAGTGGTAGAGTAGTTTATATTTTCTCTACGTACAGTACCAGTTAGTCGTGCTTCAAAACTGATTGGCACGCCATTAAAAAAATAAAGGTCGATAACTAATGCGGCACCTCGGGCCAACGCGGCCAGATCGCATTTTGCATGAGAAATTACACACCATGTTTCGTTGACATGTGGTCCCATTCCAACATATCAGTGAGACGACGGCGAGTAGTAGGAGTATTTCCGAACGGACATGTAGGCCGGGGCGCCTCTTCATGAACCGTGGCAAACTCGCAACCGTCCACCGACTCTTCGCCTTTCCCTCTTGATTTGGAACTGCTGTCGCACGCTCTTCCTCTCCCTCCTCCATTTTCCCTCAGCCCTTCACCCTTTCTTCTGCCATTGTTCGATTGTCTTCTCCATGGAGGGAACAGGCCGGAAACGACCCCGTTATTCTTGCCCCGATCTGAAAGATGATGTGGTGGAGGAACTCATTGATCGGTGCGACGTCATCACCTCGGCAAGCATGGCAAGTTCGTTGAAGCCCATTCTCGACTCAACTAATAACATCATTACAAAGAACCCAAGAATCAAGGAGCGGTTTGATATCCCCTATCTTCTTCGCCGTGACCCTGATGATGACTGGCGCCGGCACGACGAAGGCCTCGCCCTGTGCAAGTTGATGTCGCTTGATAATGATACGTATGATGTTAAGATGCCATCGCTCGAGGGCAAGGCTTGGGCGGGTGCAAATGGGGATTGGGTTGTTTACATTGGGTCCAACTGCAAGTAGGAACTTGTGAACGTGTACACTCGTCACCGGGTTCCACTTCCAAAAATCTCAACACACTGCCCAGAGGTTGAGCACACCGGTAATGTACGCACGTTCAAATATGATCATGGTGACTGCATTCTACGGAAGATAGCATTTTGTCGAGTTCCCAACCGCTCTTGGAATTACAACGACTATGATGTTGTTGTTATCTTCGACAAGCTTGTTGCCTTCCTTGATGGTTTCACTCGATAGATATAGCTCAAAAATCAGTTTCTGTACACGGATGAGTACTATGATGCAATTCAATACGAGCGCCTTGTGTTTGCTGCCACCACTCGTGGCACTGTTTTTGCATGGCATCCTCATAGTTTCGGTATGCTTTTCTTCCATCGTAATTATAATTGTTTCATCCACATGCATGCGGGTTACCAAGTTTCCCTTTACTAATTAACCTTCTTCTTGTGTTTCCAAGGTCCTGTGAACATCCCACCACCTATACTTGAAAAATTTTATAACCTAGGGGGAGATGACGATGGTGATGATCAAGAGCATGAGGACGAGCAGCGCCCACATACTCTGTGGCACATGGCAACTAATTCCGATGGATCACCTCTTCTTATGTGTATACAGCCCACTGATGATGTTACAGGTAAGGAAGCAGGTGTATCCCATGGTCGCACTCTCCGGACCAATTCCAACACCCGTTGCATGGTATTCTGGATGGATACTAGTGTGCTAACGCCAACTCCTTCTCCGTGGTACAGAATTGATAGTCTTGGAGAAAACTCGCTCTTCCTTGGACAAAACTATCCGATGATGGTGAAAGACATTTGTGTGGTTCCCTACCCTGGTAGGGATATAGTAGGCCGCTTCAGCCTGGATGATCAGTCCTGCGTTGGTTTCCAGATTGACAATCGATGGCCCGTCCCAGAGAATCACTTATGGTTCAAAGCAAGCGTTTCCAACGCTGAGGAATGGTTGAGTTGAAGTTCATTTCACTGCTTGTTATTTGTTGTGTGGTGAAAACTTTAGTATTTATAATGTATCCTCGTTGTCGATGTGGGTTGATGACCTGTTATATGTAATAAAATGATATGCGTGTGATAAACTTACTAAATTTATGAATGGCTTTTGAGTCGCTTCTCTGAGTGAGTGGTGCGACGAGGCAAAGAAATATTTCCGAATACATAATTGTACGTGCATTGCAACAGGTTATCAGATGAGGCCAATCAACAATAGTAGTACACTATTTGTACTAGCTTTAGATGCTTCGCACGTCGGGCGGGTGTTTTTACTGTAGCCATATGTTAATGTGTTCGCTGTACGTAACCAGCACCTCGAGTCCTCGATACTAGTACTATATAGTAGGAGTAAGTAGTAGGGAGTAGTAGGGTGGCATGGGCTAGAACAAGCATTCACGTCCAGGAGTACAGCACACGCCACCACCACAGCATCCATCTGACACCATATAATTTCTTGGAGTCCATGCTAGAGCAATCTCTTCAACCTTGTCGTTTCTCTAAATTCAGCCATCACGCGGCGGGCGAGGTGGGGGTTTGCCGATAGTCGGTTTCCTTAACTGCGGTCCCACTTGTAAGGCCAACTCCAACGCACGACCCCAAACGCACCTCCATTTTTCACGGACTCCAACGATAATTTTGGCTAGAAAAGCAAGACCAAAGAAAACAAGAACCACAAGAATACATTTTACTACTCCTGTAAGTTGGATTAGTGCCTTCTCGATGCATTCATTGTTGATCTGCGGAGGCTCGATCTTGCGTCTGTGCTAGATAAAAGTGATGGAACATCTACTAAATTGTGCTCTATCAATATATGGATGTACTCTTCTTCCCAATACAAAAACTTGCATCCATTCTACTCCCTCAGTTGCACAATACATGCCTTCTATTTGTCAAAAAAATATATGTATCTAGACATGTCTTAGTATATAGGTACATCCATTTTTGGACAAATGGAAGTCAAGTATTTTAGAACGGAGGGAGTACACAATAAAAAATTTAAGTTAGCACAACTAGTCTAATCCGAGAGCAGAACCGAATATTTGGTCGAGTTCTTCCTCCTTTTGCCTACACGTGGGACATCCAGCATCCAGGTCGTGTCATGAAAGAAAATAGAGTGGTAGTTGAAGCCACGAGATGTGCATCTTGGGTTAAACTGTAAATAGAATCTTACTATTCTTGAGTAACTCCAAAAGAGGCCACCGAAGATCTTTATTGGATTTGTTTTTCATCACCAGCACGTGAAGGTGAAAGATGTGCAGGTTCAGTGGGTCCTCTTGCGTTTTCACTGACATGTGGGGCCGCATGTGAGCAAACAGACGATGGGTTCCGCGTGTCCGCTGGCTGGCTGAGAAGAGAGATATAGGAGGGCTGAGCACGGACTGCAGGAAATTTGTTCTACGTACCTCGATATAGTGGGGTGGCATGGGCCATAACTCAGTAGCATTCACGTCTAGCAGTACGGCACACGCCACCCACATGAGTCCCATCCAAGACCAATTTTCTTGGAATCCGTGCTACAGCCATCTCTTTTCCCTCCTGTTTTCTCACCCATCCGACAAGATAATTACTGCAGTATCATATACTACTGCATGGATTAGACGGAAAGATAAAAAATACATACGGATCCATCAACGTTCTCACGCCCTAGTGCGCCGGGTCACCAACCTACGTCTGAGGAGCAGCGGCGTTGGCGGCAAGCTCAACGTGCTTCTGAACAGTGCCGTCCAAGGTTGCCCTGCGCTCCAAGAAGGCCAGTGTCCTATCATCCTCCTCTTGCATGTAGTAGTCCTTGTGGGCGATTTGCGCATGGACGTGGGTGATTATGTCGATGGTGTCTTGCTGCGCCAGGTGCTGCGCGGCGAGTGCGACCTCGAGGTGGACATTCTCCGGCGCGACGGCGGGCAGTCGTAGGGCCACCAGTGCATCGAAGAGGTTGTTACCATAGTGGCCGTTGAGGGTGGCGGGCATCGCAGAACCTGGGCGCGTCAGCTGGATTCTTACGTCAAAGTCGTCCGCAAGCTTCTTGACGACGGTGAACTTGTCGAGGAAACCGAGGAGGACCTCGTCGAACAAGGAGACGAAGCTGTCGTCCAAGCGGCCCCTCGCCCTGGTGGCCTCAAGCAATACTACCTGGAGACGTTCCTCGGTGCCAGTGGACGTGGTAGTACTCCTTAATCCAGACGGTGGTGCTACTAGTACTAGTAGTAGTGCTACCAATGTAGTAGTAGGAGTACTAGCCATGTACTATCCGTTGGTCAAATTATTACGTGTTGCTCCTCACAGTGAAGTGACAAGACCCTGCGCTAGAGATGACACCTGAGTATAGGCGCCGTGTTTGGCATACCATAGTCAGCCTCACAGTCTAGAGTCACTATCATCATGGATGTAGAGCTAGCCTGCTTACAACTAGCCCTGTTCGACATAATTTCCCGTGCGTAGATGCCCTTGCATTGCACAGAACACCGGGATTGAGGGTGGACGGCTCCGGCAGCGGTAATCACGTCAGATTTTTCCACGGCCTTCTACTCCTAGATGTGTACACGTGTGCTGGTGTGTGTTGTGTGTTGGGTGTGCGCGAGTGCGTTCTTCTGTCCATGCCGCCGTGTAGTGGTGAATTGTGCGCGAGTGCGTCCTTCGTGCGCAAGAAGTTTGTCCTCAATACGCCCTCAATTTACTAGCGTGCGGGGTGCTACCCCGAGTGGTTTCAATTTTGTTTACTTCACCGTGTGTCAGATGGGCCTCTAGTTTACTTATTTTCACCCACCGCCACATGGGCCAGCACACGAAGATACAGAACATGAGCTGACAAGGCAGCATGTGGATTGGTTGACCGGTCAACTAAACAATATACGGAGCTATACACTGACACAGTGAGCGTATAATCCGTCGGTATAGAGAGTTCGAGTGAGAGGGGAGGCCCGTGAGAAATAGCAGAGAGAGAAAGAGCTACTCCCTCCGTTCGATAATGTAGTTCCAACATTTTTTTAAGTCAAACTTTTGAAACTTTGACCAAGTTTATAAACAAATTACTTATATCTACAATATCAAAGACAAATGATAGTATGAAGTAAGTACATGTTGTGATGAATCTAATGATCATTCCAGATGTAATTTTTTTTCTCCACATATACCTGGTCAAACGTTTCTGAGGTTTGACTTTTCAAAACATTCATATGCTTATGGACGTGACAGAGTCCCTAACAAGAGAGAGAGAGAGAGAGAGAGAGCGAGAGAGAGAGTGAAAAAAGTGTGTGTGCGTGTGTGAAAGAGACATGGACAACACACGATAAAAGTAGAGAAAAGGCGTGTGTGTCTTATGCAAACATATCACACATGCATCTTCGACAACGGAGGCAAGGTGAGGAGATAGTGTGTGGTTGTTTGGAAACGAGAGAGCAAGACCCCTAAGCTAGCACATGGCCAAGAGGGGTCTGACAAACAAGGGAGAGAGGTCGAGAGAGACGTACGGAGAAAATGCAGACATGGGGTGGAGAGAGTGTATGTTTGTCATAGAGAGATCCCCTGGAGATCGTGATGGGACTACATGGGTGGGAGATCGAGTGACAAGGTGTGTGCGCGATAGAAGATGCCCCGAGAGATATCGAGATAGACGTATGGATGGAAGGAGACAATACGTGTGTTCCTGTTGGCTAGTAAGAGATAATCATACTTAGGAGGGGGAGTGCTTGTGCCTATGATGGATTGAGGGATTATGGTACTTAGGGGGGTGCGTGTCACATGGAGAGAGAACAAGGGCGGAGAGTGTTGCATGGGTCTATATGTATATCGCGAGTGAGACATGTGTATGTGTGAACCAGGGAGATATAAGGCCAGTTTGGCTTGCGTCCTGAGCATCTTTTGCCTGGTCTGGGGTTGTGGCTGGATTTCATGCACGCTTGTTTGGTTGCTACCCTGTGAAAAAGAAAGCCCGCCTGGCCTGGGTTCCCTTGCACTTTAATTAGCCTGGCTGAACTCCAGACACTACAAGTAGCCTGGCCTAGACGACCGATTTCGAACGCCTGGTCGTGCCTGGTCGTGTGGCCACGAGGCTAACAGCAACATGGATGGATATTAGCATTAAATAATTGATGCATGGATTGATTGATGGGACGTTGATGCTTTGCCTGGCCCAAGCATGAACCAAACGTTTCAGCACCACACAAGCCTGGACAGGCAGAAATATTTTACATCTCACGTCCACACGAGGCAGTACCGGCCATCAAGGCATGAGGGTCAAGTCACGAACCAAACTGACCAATAAAGTTTGAGAGATATTGAGGAGCCCCGATAAGGCTGAGTGGTGCGTCAGATAGCTGAGAGGGGGAAAGAGATATTCCATCCGCTCAATAATGCAGTGCATGTAAAAATTTTAGAAGTCAAACTTTGGAAACTTTGATCAGGTTTACGCAAATGTTATTTATATCTACAATACCAAAGATACATCATACAAAACTACATCTCATGGTGAATCTAATGGCATATGTTTGCTGTACTAGGTGTAATTCTTTTTCTCCACGTACATGGTCAAGCTTTGTGATGTATGACTTTTCAATAAATCTATATGCTATGGACCGAGGAGAGTGCCTCAGTCGAGACAGATCAAGTGCGTGTTAAGGAGAATGAGTAAGTGTGCAAAAAGAGTATGTGTGTGAAAGAGAAAGTGACAACAAACGATAAATTAGAGAGAGAGTGTGTTTTTTTGTTTCTTATGCAAACATATCACGCATGCATCTTCGAGATGGAAAAGCGAGGCGAGGAGATACACGAAGATAGCTAGTGTGTGATTGTTTGCAATGGAGAGAGACACCCCTGTAGCACATGTCCAATAGAGGTGTGGCCAACAAGGAACAAAGGTCGGGAGGGACACATGGATGGCATGGACGCATGAGGAGGGAGAGAGGGTGTGTTTGTGATAGAGAGATCTCGTCGAGATCGTGAGGGGACTATATGGGTGGGAGATCGAGGGAGTGCATGCGTGATTGAAAGATGCCCCGAGAGAAACCGAGATAGACCATGCACATGTTTGTGATGGAGACTAAGATTAGCTAGTCATATACATATAGGGGGACTGCGTGTGCCTACAATTGAGTGAGAGACCATCATACTTGGCTAGCTGGGCATGAGATTGTGTGTGTGCACGTGTGAGATGGAGAGAGAATGAGGGGGGAGATAGAGTTTTAGATGGGCCTATCGAATGCGAGTGAGATATGCATGTGTATGTGTGACCCAGGTGGATGGAGAGTTTGAGAGAGGGGGGAAGAGCTCCGATATGACATAGTGGTGCATGAGAGAGTTACAGGCAAAGAGCCAAGGAATCTGTGTGCGTATGATGAGTGCACCCAAGATATCTAGCTTGGACTAGCTAGAGTATCGTACATAGTGTGCGAGAGAGACCTATAGATGGTGTATATATGCATGCGAACTAGAAAGACCCCCCCCACACACACACACAAAGAGAGAGAGAGAGAGATAGAGAGAGAGAGAGAGAGAGAGAGAGAGAGATGGAGAGAAAGGGAGGGGGACGAACAAGGTTTTTGTGTCGGATGTGTGCGACAGAATTGAAGATTGTCGGCGAGAGAGAGAGAGAGAGAGAGAGAGAGGGAGAGAGAGAGAGAACAGGAGTCCGAGAGAGGGGGAGGTCGCGTTTTATGCATCAAAGACTGATATAAACCATGTTTAGATATAAACTTGCATTCAAATATTTAAATTGGAGAACATGTTGTCTAGAATCCACACATGAACGGATATATGCGTATATCAAACAAGTTCATTAATTTGACTTTCAACATGTTCACGGAGTACTATAATACTGTACAACATGGTACTCGATTGAGGTGTTCAATTTTGGATTTAGTTCACTATTTTGATCTACTGAACGAGCTATTTCATTGAATCGAGATATTTCATTTTGGGTTTGATTCACGTTTTTGAGTGGGTCAACTATTTGTCATATAGTAAATTGCTAGCAACGAGCATGTAAAAACACATTACTCCCGAGCATCATCTCTCCATCTAAAAAAGAAGTGGCAAGCTAATATTTCAAAATTTGATCCGAATCGACTTTGTAAGGTAGACGTGGATGCTCGTTCTCCCAATATTTGAATGAACTGTTAAACATCCTCTCTGCTCGGTGGAATTCGCCCGTGCAAATAAATGGGAGATGCAAAATTACCGTCCTATGTGGGACACGCAGCAATTGGCCCGTTGTACATCGAGGGTAGGTTCGTAACTTCATCCAAGCGCGCCTTCTCCTCGGCCGAAATGACATGTGCCGAATAATTCATAAACCATGGTCGGCAAAACACGCTCTCCTCGCCCGAAATAGCTCGCACCCACTATTTCAAAACACGCTCTCCTCGCCTGAAATCGCTCGCGCCCACTATAGTTCAAAACACGCCCTCCTCGCCCGAAATCGCTCCCGCCCAGAGAAGCAAAGTTACTCTACTATCCCCAACCCTCAGTACACGGACCCAAGCCGAGAAGCCTATAGGCAAGGGTAGAACTGTAACTCCCCCTCACATTTCAGACAAATGCGTCCATAAGACATGGTTCCACTCCCCTCCCAATTTCCCCTGCCCGCCCCCATTCATACCCCGTGGGCGTCAAATCACCTTCTCCCCCAGAAGCTCCCTTCTCCCGAGCTGCGAAACCTCAGCCCCACCTCCATGACGCCCCCCACCGCACCAATTTCACAGCCGCCATCCTCCCTAATGCTGGAGACGATGTCCATTTGCCGTCGTGCACTGGGCCGTGCGCCTCTTGCTCCGTGCTGCTGGTGCTGCCTCGACGACGGCCGCGTGAACCGTACTGGGCCGATTCATGCCCACCGATGTTCACCGTGCCGGAGCGGCTCCAACTTCGGATCCGTCCAGAGTCCTGGCGCTGCTTCGGCGTAGCCGTCGACTGTCACGACATCGCTCTTTCCCTGCCGCCGGTCGCCACCGCAACCGCACCGGCCTCACCAACTAGGCAGCTGGACCTGCCTACTTTACCATGCCGCAAGATAGGTCGTACCCTCATCTTAAATCACTTTATTTAGGTGTCAGTTGTCTGAATTATTATTCTGGGCCAATCGATTTGCAATGGGAAGCAGCACCCCTCGAGGCGGCGGGGCTCCTAGGCTGCCGGTTGGCTGTTTCTAACATAATGGTGCGGGGCTGCAAAGTTCGCCGCGGAAGCAGCGCTTAGATGGCTATCTTTTAGAGTTGCGTGGGTTGAAGGTACTGCTGCCGCCGGATCTGGATGATGGGGAGTCTTTGTGGATTGGACCGGGGGCGGCGCAACCATGGCACTGTGGTGGGGCGGGGAGCGGGGTTTTGGCCGGGGCCACAAACGGCGGAGGCAAGCTGCTCTGCCGTTGGTCGCTGGCTCTTCGGGGAAGATTCCGAACAATGTCAGCCGGGAGGCACAAGACGGCCAGCCGTCCGGCGTAGATCGGATAGTACCAAAATAAAATAAAATCGTGTGACCCCAATTTAGTCTTCAGTCAACAGACGTGTGACCAATCCCGTACCTTGCTGTTGATCTCTTAGTGTATTTCTTCAGATCAAAGAGATATGTCATTCTTAACATTATGCGTTATCTGCATCTTCAGACACACCGTCTTCCGACTCACCGCAGCTGCTCCAACAAGGGAAGCATACACCAGAAGGGAGCTATAGTCCCCACTCAACAGTTCCCTGCATCGAATGCGCGTGCTCGACATGCACAGCCACAACAACTGCAGGGCCATCCACAAGTCAGTACATGATCCTCACTCCTGTGGATGGCAGCCAGATAGGTTGTACCCTCATCTTACTTGTGTGCAACATTTATGGCTTTGTTATTCATCTAAGCATGGAAAATAGATCATCACATTTCATTGTATATTCATGTTGATCTCTTACGGGTCTTGTTCAGGAGTTAACATTGTTCCATAGTTCAACTAAGATACTTGTTCTTTAGGTAACATTGTTCCATAGTTATCATCCATCAGCCAATGCTACCCCACAGGCTGGTGATTATAGTATGATACCACTTCTAGTATTTCCTATGTTGTTCTTTAATACTTTTGTGTGCCATCTAGTTAATCTCGAGTACAATGATACATATTCTGTAGCTTTCACCTGTGTTCTCCCTTTAGTTTATGAGACATGTTGCTGCTAGTTAACCCCAGTCCTACTATTTATGTCGTCTCCTACAGGCACTCATTACATAAATCTAACTACTAGTTGTCTTCCATGCATGTCAGATTTAATTGCACACATTGATATATCCACAAGAACCACACGGAGCAATCTAAAAGCCAACAAACTTGATGTCAATGATACCCAATATGATGGAACATGTAAAGGCAGTTCTTCAGAAGACTTGCAGAAAGATGATGAATCCTCTTCACCCCACAAGGCCCTTGCACTAACTTGGCATGTGATATGGGTACAACATGCATATAACGTCCTGGAGTGTATCTACTCTGTTACAATGCAATGTGCTTAGCATGCTGATCATGCATGTAAATATGTCATGCCTTCCTGTTTTCAGTACCTATTCCATTCATGATAACATGTTTTCCAATTTAGGTACTGTCATTCTACTCTGTCGCAATGCCATCTGCTTAATTTGGACATCATGCTTCTGAATATCTTATGTATTGTTATTCATCAGTATGTATTTCATCTGGCTACCATACCATGTTTTTTTACATTGAACTGTTGTTCTAGTCCTCTGTTGCAATGCCATCTTATTTTCCCAATCATACACGTGTATATTGCCTTAGTTATTTCTGTATGTATTCCGCTAGCATACAGTTTTACATTCAACTAGTGTTTTTTTTGCTGTGTTGTCCTGTCGTATCCCTAGCTCTTACACCATACTCCCTCCGTCCGGATTACATGTTGCCGAAATGGATAAAAAAGGATGTATCTAGAACTGAAATACGCCTAGACCCAATAATTTTTTTCCGGATGGAGGGAATACATGTCAATATGTCATGCCTTTCTATTCTTCAGTACCTATTCCATCTCTCTGTTGCCGCATGTTTTATAATTAAAGCACCATTCTTCTATACAAGGCATGCAAGGGAAAACGACTATGTTAGAATCTGAAGGGTTACAAACAAGGCCTTTGCAAAAGATCCAAACGCCAGGAGATAATAAACCAACTCCAGTTTTTAAAGATACTGCTGCAGCACAGAGAAACCCAACTCCTACTGATAATAAGCAGATTCCAGTGGCCAAAGAACTAGTCCGCTCTAGTCCAGCAAAAATATGTCAACTCAACTCTAAGAAGCGTGTGCGTATCCTTGCATCGTGAGATTTTATAGCATGCTGATCATATTTTCTACATGTTTCTTACCCATCTCTCTTTTAGAAAATAAGCTTAACAGATAGAAGAATTTCTGCACTGGTATCGTCTGTGAGGAAAGATTCTTGCAGGAATTCTCTGTACTCCAATGCAGATGTAAGTACCTGTTGTATATCACTATATTTTTACATCAGCATGTATTTTGTTAATCTGCATGAATCCAACCTTTATATGATCTAAATTTAGTTGTAGCAAAATGTATGATTAAATGCCACAATGTTGATTTTTGTAAGGAAAACTACCTGGTAGTTTTGCATCCTGAGCGGCATGAGTGTAATATCTTATATCAGTGGGTTTGATTACTTTGGTTTTGCAGTGGGTTTTCAGTGTTTTTTACTGTGTTGTCCTGTCGTATCCCTAGATCTTACATCATACTCCCTCCGCCCAGATTACATGTCACAAAAATGGATAAAACTGGATGTATCTAGAACTAAAATACGCCTAGACCCATCCGTTTAATTCTGTATGGAGGGAATACATGTCAATATGTCATGCCTTTCTATTCTTCAGTACCTATTGCATATCTGCTATAGCATGTTTTATAATTGAAGCACCATTCTTTTCTATAAGGCATGCAAGGGGAAGACGGCTATGTTAGAATCTGAAGGGTTACAAACCAGGTCTTTGCAAAAGATCCAAATGCCAGGAGATAATAAATCAACTCCATTTTTCATAGATACTGCTCCAGCACAGAGAAACCCAACTCCCACTGATAATAAGCAGGTTCCAGTGGCCAAAGCACTTGTCCGCTCCAGTCCAGCAAAAGAATGTCAACTCCATTCTAAGAAGCGTGTGTGTATCCTCGCATCATGAAATTTTATAGCATTCTAATCATATTTTCTACATGTTTCTTACCCGTCTCTCTTTTAGAAAATAAGGTTAAACGATACAAGACTTCCTCCATTGGGATCGTATTCGAGGAAAATATCTTGCGGGAATTCTCTATGCTCCAGTGCTGATGTAAGTACCTGTTTTATATCACTATATTTTTACATCAGCATGTATTTTGTTAATCGGCCTAAATCTAACCTTTATATGATCTAAAATTAGTTGGAGCAAAATGTTAAAGGCGCCAATGTTGATTTTTGTAAGGAAAACTGCCTGGTAGTTTTCTGTACTGAGTTGCATGAATGTGCTATCTCATATCACGCACATTACTGAATTGTGGTGCTTCTCTGGTTGCCCATTCATTCATTGTGTCAATGTTGCTTTCGTATTACCTTACCTGGCTGATGATAGTTGTGCCATATTGTGTTAATTTGGTGTAGGCTAGTTGCCCAAACATTCGTTGTGTCAATGTTGCTTTCCTATTATCTAACTTGGCCAATGATAGCAATGCTACTGTATTAATTTTGTGCAGGCTGCTGAAGATAAGAAGACAAACTCTGAAAACAGCAAGGCAACCCCATTGTTTCTTTCCAGTAAATCTAGCCTAGGTAATATGGCAATAACTCATGATTAATCTGTTTGTTCCCGTCGTAATTTATGTTATGATGCAGTGCTCAAGACACTCTCCACTATCAATAATACAAGCCTGCCAAAATCGCCATCTGAATCTGTTCAGTATCCTCTGTCTCGAATGCGATGGAATAAATGTATGTTTGTGAACCAATTAATGGCTGAAGCAATGATGGAAATGGTGGATGAATCAGAGGTGCAGAGTCGTGCGACACAACAAATGATCAATGTTTTCAGAGACGGTGTGGCAAAGGAGCAAGAACTTGCCCACATGCTTATGGGCGTCATCTGTGCTGAGGTTGCAGATTGTGATGTTGTAGATGGTTAGGTCCTGCTCATTTATTTGCACTGGCATCAATCTTTGTTTGCCCAGTGGGTGTAATTTCCTATAATATATTCTGGATGTGCAACGTTATTCCCTGTATGCCGTACCTTTGCTCATCGTAATGGGCTCAAATTATCTAATTTGGCCTAAAGACATGAACGAACTTTAGTGGGCCCATTAAGTTAATGGGCCGTTAATAGGCCGAAAGTTAATGGTCGGCCCTCTTACCTCCCAGGTCGTTAACAGGCCGACATCGAAGCGGGCAACAGGTGGCCCCAATTTATTTCACGGGCCGTTAACAGGCCGTTACTAAGTTTGGGCTACATATGGCCCAACTATATTGTAGGCCTTTAGCAGGCCGAAAGAGACAGCGGGCTTGTATTGGACCATGAAGAGCATGGGCCGCTAAGAGGCCGAAAGTCAGGTCGTATTGTAAACGGCCCAACTGTGTTGTGGGCCTTTAGCAGGTCGAATGAGAAACCGTGCTGGTATTGAACCATGAAGGGCATGGGCCGTGAAGAGGCCAAAACTAAGGTCCGACTACAAATGGCCCAACTCATTTATGGTCCATTAACAGGCCGAAAGGCACACAGGGCCGGGAATTGGCCTAACACTTAAATGGGTCGCTAAAAGGCCAAAACTCAGGTCCGACTACAATTGGCCCAACTGATTTATGGGCCGTCAACAGGCTGAAAGTGACACCGGGCCAGAAATTGGCCCAACACTTAAATGGGCCGCTAAAAGGCCGAAACTCAGGTCCGACTACAAATGGCCCATTAGATTTATGGGCCGTCAATAGGATGAAAGACACACCGGGCCAGAAATTAGCCCAACATTTAAATGGGTCGCTAAAAGGCCGAAAGATGTACATCCTGAAAATTGGCCCATCCATTAAATGGGCCGTTAACAAGCCGAAATCTCATCGGGCCGATATTGAGCCCAAATATATAGCGGGTTGTTAACGGGCTCGAACTGATGATGGGTTGCAATGGTGTCAAATCTTTAACGGGCCGAATTGGCACATCTCGAATGGGCCGTGGGCTTAAATGGACCTGACAAAAAAAGTATGCCTTATATGGGTCGGCCTGCTAATTTTTACTAGACCGGCCTTTTTCACCGGAATGGGCCACTATTGGGCCGTGCCACGTGTCGACCTATCATAGGCGCCTCCTGTCCAATGAGTGGATGACATCTGTCCCAACGATGAGCCGACACATGTTTCCTCTAGCCAATGATGATTTTACACGTGGAAAATCCCCATTGGTCAGGGCTGTTAACGGGTTATCGTATCCAAAACCCGACCCAATAGCTTAACGGCGTTCCGTTATGGTGGATGCCACGTGTCGGTCACCCTTGACGAAAGCACTTCTGTGACGCGCGATTTATCGTCATGGAAGTGGACACTTCCGTGATGATAATTTTGGTAATGTCATGGAACACTTCTACGACAGCACATGTATGACTATCTTGATTCTGTCATAAATTTGTCATGGATGTACATGCATGACAAAAAAAGCGACCTACTGTGACAAACACGTATCATCACGGAAGTGTATTTTTTTGTAGTGATTAGCCATCTAATCCTAATTCTCCAAACCATAGCCCTCCGGTCCAGCGGTTCCAAATGGCGAAAGAGATCGAGATGCAGGTTTTTAGCATCCAACATGTCCTCATGGAAGGCTCATTGAGCATAGTTGCCACAATCACCGACCACCCAAGGGTTGTTCGGAAGTGGATCAACAATGTATCCAACTCCCTCCAAAACATGGAGATGAATGTCATCGGTCTCGGCGCAGAGTACACGGAGCGTGCCACTGGGAAGATCCAATGCGCCGCTGTCCTTCAGCTGTCCCTCAAAGATGATGTTTTGGTGTACCACATCATACACGCGCCCTCCATACCATGCGAGCTTCACGATTTCTTGTCTCAAGAGGACAAATACTTCTGTGGGGCAGCCATCGCAGGGGACAAACAGAAGTTGAAGCCGTACAACCTTGATTTGAAAAGCATCGCTGACCTACAAACCAGAATAAAAATTCCTGTAGAAGATTGTGATAAACCGACACCATCCCTATTCGACGTAGAAAATTTTGTGCTAGGAACAAATCTTCAGAAGATTGATGAGACACTGGCATTAAGGTCGTCTGGATGGGAGAATTATCCCTTGACATACGAGCGGATAAAATATGCGGCCCTCGATGCCCGTGTGAGTTTCGAGATAGCTGCAAGGTCTAGAGAGCTTGTTGCGAAGCCGTTTCCCATAGAAAATGAGAACAACAACAAGAAGAAGATGTTGCACCAGCAGCAGGGCATTATGGATGGATGAACTATTTCCATCCTTGTAAAAACAATATTCCCTATCTATGTATATTGATATAGATGGACTATTTCGATGGTGTGCATGTCTTTGGAACAAGTAGTAGCGTGGGTCTGCTTGACTATAAGGAACTATTTATCCGCCTAGCTTTCTCTACTACTCCATCTAGTGATCGGTATGCAATGCATGTGTCCGTAGACATGACAACTTGTCCATGGAAGTTCAACTATGACGACCATCACGTTTCATCCACTACCACTCACGATTCCCACGACGCCGCTCCAACCCACGGCACCACATCCCCCGACGTGCGCCTCACCCCTCTCGGCTGCACCGCCCCTCTGCCTTTGTGTGCATGACATGTGGGCCACCTTAAATGCGGCGAGCATCAAGTTTCTACCATAGCCACACGCGATTCCCACGACGCCGCATGAACCCATGACACCACACGTCCCACACCATTGAATTTTCATCCAACGGCTGTGACACATTTCATCCCGGGCATCAGTCCTCGGATGGAGTACTTTTGTACTACAAGTAGTACCCGCCGGTGTGGCCATCTACGCCTCGTAATGCCCCGACGCCCAGCTATGGCACCCGCGCCACGGCCACGCCACCATCGGCTGGTTCATCTCGAACGAGTGAGTCGTGAAGCACACCACCACCATGAGAATGACATGTGGGCCAGCCACATTTAAGGTTCGCATGTCATTAACTCATAGGTCCGGCACTAAGCCTCTGAAGTTCGGTCCCGTGGGCCCCGAGAGGGAAATAGAACTCATGTGGTAGGCTTTGTGGTGCTCCCGCAGTATGAGCTCGTGCCAAACCTGGAATTTGTTTCTTACCACTACCAACTACTAGTAAGGTACACGTGCATTGCACGCATGAGATTCTGGTGGTTTGTGCATTATGCTTCTACACGTGGAGTCTTCTAGATTCTACATGTGGCAAAATCTGGTGGAATGTAGATGATATCCAACGGCCAGTAGTGCTCGGATTTTCCATCTTTGTACCGTAGGATTGGCTTCATCCAATGACCAACTTTCAAAGTTATGGTTTGGTTTGCAGCCTAAGGTTTCCACGCCTAAGCTTAGGCGTGTCGGCATGTGTTTGGTTCATTGCTACGCTTGTGGCTTGCCACACTTTTCTAGCTACATGGTCCACATGTCATAGACTCAACTTCTTGCCAAATCTTGCCACACTTGTGGATGCCATTTTGTTAGCCACATTTTTGGTGGCAGACACACTTTGCCTAAGCTTAGTTGTGGCAAAGTTAGTCATGAATGAAGTTCAACCATGGAGTCTTCTAGATTCTACATGTGGCAGAATCTGGTGGAATGTAGATGATATCCAACGGCCAGTAGTGCTCGGATTTGTCATCTTTGTACTGTCAGATTGGCTTCATCCAACGACCAACTTTCAAAGTTATGGTTTGGTTTACAGCCTAAGGTTGCCACGCCTAAGCTTAGATGTGCCACAAGTGTGTTTGGTTGCGTTCTCGTCTCAGCATAGTTGTTCCCTCTTCATGCATGCTCAACTCAACACCCCTCTTCATGTATGCTCTCTTCATGCATGCTTCTAGTGTATTTGTGCTAATCTAGTGTGGAATCATGCACCCTCCATACACTCTACCAAACACCCAAGAATGGGTCGAGAAGGGAACTCTTGGGATCATGCACCCTTCATACACCATACCAAACACACCAGGCATGTGTTTGGTTCATTGCTACACTTGTGGCTTGCCACACTTTTCTAGCTACATGGTCCATATGTCATAGACTCAACTTCTTGCCAAATCTTGCCACACTTGTGGTGGCCATTTTGTTAGCCACATTTTTTGTTTCAGACACACTTTGCCTAAGCTTAGTTGTGGCAAAGTTAGTCATGAATGAAGTTCAACCATGTAGTCTTCTATATTCTACATGCGGCAGAATCTGGTGGAATGTAGATGATATCCAACAGCCAGTAGTGCTCGGATTTGCCATCTTTGTACCATCGGATTAGCTTCATCAACGACCAACTTTCGAAGTTATTCACACACTATATAGGGGGTATAGATATAGATGTGCCGGCCCGTTGCAATGGATCCAAAGTATATATGTTTAGTGGAGTGCACTCTAAACACATTATCTATTTATTTTTCTCTAACCTTTCATAGCCATGCAACCAAGCCACGTAAGCTTCATGGGTGCCCCCCACATCATATTATTCATACTACGTTGATAGA
The DNA here is from genome assembly GCA_034509565.1 of Triticum monococcum. Classification (NCBI taxonomy): domain Eukaryota; kingdom Viridiplantae; phylum Streptophyta; class Magnoliopsida; order Poales; family Poaceae; genus Triticum; species Triticum monococcum. The sequence goes on from CM067843.1 coordinate 76,143,636, forward strand.
AAAAAAGATAAATCACCCAAAACAAGATCTTCCAATTTTTTGTTCCTACGATGCTATGTCGTGCACGTACCTACTAGTTGTATAGTGGTAGTACTAGTTGTATAGTACAAATTTGGTACTAGTAGGAGCAGAGTAGTATGGAATGCTCCCACTCTATCAACGAGCCCCATCTGACACCAAATTTCTTGGCTTCCGTGCTACAGCTAGATCTTCCCCTCGTTTCTGTTTTCCAACCTGGCAGCGGGCGGGGTGCGGTTTGCCAATAGTCGGTTTTCTCAATGGCGGTCCCACATGAAAGTGAAAATGCTAGGCAACATGCCTTCCCTAAGCTATGTGTCATGTCGGACGGGCCGTCGAGTACTCCCGATTCCTGGGCGTGTGTGGGGGGAGTGCGACACGAACGCGGCATGCCTTTTCCTTTTACTAGCAATGTGCTCGTGCGTTGCAACGGATCCAAAGTAGTAGAATAGTAGTAATTGTTCACAAACTTGAAAGAAATCACTCTTGTTTTGATATACTCCTAATATATTACTCCCTCCGTTCCTAAATATTTGACTTTTTAGAGATTTCAAATGGACTATCACATACGGATTATATAGACATATTTAGAAGTGTAGATTCACTCATTTTGCTCCGTATGTAGTCACTTATTGAAATCTCTAGAAAGACAAATATTTAGGAATGTAGGGAGTACTTTTCACTCAAAATATATTTCTTAGGCTGTTTTGATGAGGTGAGGGAGGGATGTGGTTGCTTTCAAGTTAATAAGGGGCTTTATGCAAATTGGAGCAGAGAAGTGGGCTATTGTTGCAAAAAATGCCACAACTTACCTCACTGCCGTTAGATGCAGATCTAATGGTCAGATACGATGGATGGCAGACACACCACCATCACCAACCGACTCTTTTATAGGAGTATATATTTCTCAGGCTGTTTTGATGAGGTGAGGGAGGGATGCGGTTGCTTTCAAGATAATAAGGGGTTTTCTGCAAATTGGAGCAGAGAAGTGGGCTATTGTTGCAAAAATGCCACAACTTACCTCACAGCCGTTAGATGCAAATCTAATGGTCAGAAACGACGGATGGCAGACACACCACCATCACCAACTAAGTCTTTTATAGGAGTAGGAGTAGAGAAACATGTATAAATTGTAACATTTTGGTTATGCTCCTTGGCATGATCGATAGATAAAAATAACGATTGGAAATGCTAGGGCGGGGATATTTCCGCCTGTAAAGCAGGGTACGTAGTAGCTAGGTTGGCGCATCATCGGTTTGGTCACACGTGGTCCAACATGTTCTAGTGTTTCTAGCAAGATGCCCGCGCATTGCATGAAGTTGATGGAAAAGGTAAGCATAACTTATAAATTGACGGATGGAGTACTAGTTACAATGATGCATATAATTAAGCAAAGGGATCGCACATGTCGGTATTGACTGGAATGAGAATGCAACACCACAATAAGAATTAAGGCCACAATGATGATGTGATCGCAGTGGTGGTTACAGAAGGCAAGAAGAAAGATGCATCCATCAACGTACAACCTCCTCCACCTCAACTTAGTGCGTCGGGCCACCGACCGGCGGCTAAGGAGCGGCGGCTTTTGTGGCGAGGTCGAGGTGCTTCTCAGCAAAGGCATCCAAGGCTTCCAGCCGGTTGAGGAAGGCCAATGTTGTAGCGTCCTCACTGGCCTTGTAGATACCTATGTACACAATTTGCTCGTACACGTGGATGTGTAGGTCGATGAATTCTTGCAGGGCGAGGCGCCTCGCGGCGAGTGCGACCTCCAAGTGGACATTCTTCGTGGCATCGGCGGGCAGTCGCAGGGCCACCAGTGCTTGAAAGAGGTTCCGGCCATGGAGGCCGATTAGGGTGGGAGGCAATGAGGAGCCCGGGCGCACGGGCTAGAGGAGTACGGTGATGTCTTCCATGAGCTTCTTGAGGATGGTGAACTTGTTCGTGGTGGCAACGATCATCTGGTCCAACTGAGAGTCGTAGTTGGCGTCGACGGCGGCCATCCACCAGCCGGTCTCCAAGACCGTCTGGAGACAATCCTCGGCGCCATGCCGTAGGCCAATGTCGTGGACCATCTGGCACAGCCGCTAGCCGCTCGTGTGCATCGCCGCCATGGGTCTGGAGTGAGCTCTTTTGCGCTTAGTGTAGGTGCTTAGGCAAATGCTTAGGTGCGTACGATGTGGAGATGCATTGGAATGGAGGGGCGCCATTATATGAGGGCAAACTGCTTTGCATTCACATCGTACAGCCTCTTTTCTCGGTCCTCCTCCCATTACTTCAATCATGCATTAATTGAAGGAGGATGCATTGTCCGTTCAACATTTCAGGAACCGCTACTCCCTCGCTCGTCTGCATTAAAGCCGTATTGGGAACTGTGCCGCCCGCTATCAAATCGAATAGTACTGTGCCGTCCGTTGCACGCCCGGCTGAACACGCCTCCTCGCCTCCATCAAACCCATCCGTTAAACCCGCATGCAAACCAAGAAACCTACTCCAGCCATGCGTTCGTTCATGAGCGGGCCGGAATTAAACGCAACACCGGTCGAGCTCCTCCTGTCCACCCTCAGTTTAAACGAGGCCAGACGTCGGCCAAGCTCCTACCGTCCGCCCTCTATTTACACGAGGCCAAACAGACAGCGGGCAAGAATCGCACCCCTCCGACGCTCCCCCATCTCTGCCTTCACCATTTTCTCCACTCTTCTGATGGCTTCCGAGGAGCCGTTCTCCGGTATATTACCCGGCTGGGTGGCCCGCCGAGCCCTCCGGATATGGGCGAGGCCTCTCGTTGCTTCACCAACCTTGCTTGGCCTGACGGAGCCAGTTGCCGCCCCAAGAAGACGCGTGGTTCAGCAACTCGCCGCTCTAGTTCCGCTCGATGAGGAGTGGCGAGTTTCTCCGTGCCGGCACGGCGGCGAGCACACCGGTATGGGCGTCGTCGCTGCCGCCTCGTATCGCGCCTCCCGTGTCTGTGGCGCGCCTCCCGTGCCTACGGTAGTGCCATGCAGGCAGAGACAGAAGCCGGGTGCGTGGACAGCGACGAGTCGGTGGCCAGCTTCTCTGTGTCCGCCGCCATCATCAAGGAGAAGTAGAACATGGGAGGCCAGCACCACTTGGGTCCCATGAAGGCCACCGCCAAGGCGACAACTGCGCATTCAGGTGGTTTCTTTGCTTCTTCATCTCTTCCGAGGACCTTCGTCAACCCCGCAAAGTGTCTGCCGGACATGAGGAAGAGAAAGGGATCCACGGGCGGCCATTTAGATTATGTACTCCCTCTCTAGCTGGCGGGTAATTTTTGTTCTAAGAATGGATAAATTGTATGTATCTATAACAAAAATAAGTCTAGATACATCCATTTCTAGGACAAGTATTTTCGTACGGAGGGAGTATTAACTATACCAAGATAGTCAGATTGGCACCGCTTAGTTCATGTAAATGTAATGAAATCCATCATGTTTATATGAAGATCCGGCTTTTTTATAAGAAATCCTTCATGCTTATATGAAATCAGTCCGTGTTTGCACGAATTTCGTCTGGTTGGTTAGAGTTGTGAAAATGTGTGCCGCTGGCGTTTGACGTCGTCCTCCGCGGAAGGAAATGAGAGGAAATTTGCCGGCTGCCGTTGGAGATGCTCTTATGCTAGAAATAATAGAGTGACATCCAATCCATTTGAGTTAATTGCATGTATGATTGTCCCTCTATAAAAAGTTAATTGCACGTATAGTGTACACGTGACTTGTAGGGTGGCTACAGCTTCGTACAGAAAGTTAAGAAGAAACAAGTCCATCCTTAATCTTGTATTCTAAGTACTCTGTGGGTTCCGCTGTCAGTACAGTAGCGAAAGAAGTATATATATTAAATAAGTATATATAATATGAAAATCTAAAGTTAAATACAGAATTCGAACTCATGTCATCGCATTGCGAGCATCCGGTGCTAACAAGTCCAGCACATTTTTGTTGTAGACCATGCTGCTGATATATCTCCATGTCTAATCTTATACTCCATCTGTTCCTAAATATTTGTCTTTTTTAGATTTCAAATGGACTACCACATACGGATGTGTATGTCGACATATTTTAGAGTGTAGATTCACTCATTTTGCTCCATATGTAGTCACTTGTTGAAATCTCTAAAAAAAGATAAATATTTAGGAACAAAGGGAGTAGAAAACAGAGTTGGTGATGATGGTGTGCGTGCCACCCTGCAATATAGGCCGTCAGATTTATATCTAACGAATAGCAAGAAAACTATGGCAATTTTGCAAAAATATACCCACACCCCTCTCCACGTTCGCAAATACGGCCTTCCCTCATTAGTCCTTTTCTCTCACAAGATAAACTACTCATACAAATGCATCTTGATGTTCTGTGCAACACTCGGGCATCTAGCTAGTTTCTTTTAAAATAGTTACTGCGATAATTGGGTTGAAGTGATATATTTTATGTTTGCCCCGAATGATTTCGGATTCACTAGTAGTAACAAAGAAAAGGTTGCCTTGTTAATTAACAGAAAACAGGGTGAAAACTATCACATGAGGCCGGTAACAACGAGGCACACTGGGTTCAACGTCATCGTCACTACAGCTATGTGATACGTCTCCAACGTATCTATAATTTTTGATTGTTCCATGCTATTATATTATCAACCTTGGATGTTTTATATGCATTTATATGCTATTTTATATGATTTTTGGGACTAACCTATTAACCTAGATCCAGTGCCAGTTTATGTTTTTTCCTTGTTTTAGAGTATCGCAGAAAATGAAAATCAAACGGAATCCAATTGACCTGAAACTTCATGGAACTTTACTTTTGGACCAGAAGAAGCCCACGAAGTATCGGAGATGGACCAGAAGAGTCCTGGGCTGCCCACAAGGGTGGGGCGCCCACCCCCTGGGCGTGCCCCCTGCCTCGTGGACAGCCTAGAGATCCACCGACGTACTTGTTTCGCCTATATATATATCCATATACCCTAGAAACATCGAGGAGCAGAATAGATCGGAGTTCCGCCGCCAGAAGCCTCCGTAGCCACCGAAAACCAATCTAGACCCATTCCGGCACTCTGCTGGAGGGGAGGAATCCCTCTCTGGTGGCCATCTTCATCAGCCCGGTGCTCTCCATGACGATGAGGGAGTAGTCCACCCTCGGGGCTGAGGGTATGTACCAGTAGCTATGTGTTTGATCTCTCTCTCTCTCTCTCTTGTGTTCTTGAGGTGATACGATCTTGATGTATCGCGAGCTTTGCTATTATATTTGGATCTTATGATGTTTCTCCCCCTCTACTCTCTTGTCATGAATTGAGTTTTCCCTTTGAAGTTATCTTATCAGATTGAGTCTTTAAGGATTTGAGAACACTTGAAGTTTGTCTTGCACGTGCTTATCTGTGGTGATGATGGGATGTCATGTGATCCACTTGATGTATGTTTTGGTGATCAACTTGCGAGTTCCATGACCTCGTGAACTTATGCATAGGGGTTGGCACACGTTTTTGTCTTGACTCTCCGGTAGAAACTTTGGGGCACTCTTTGAAGTTCTTTGTGTTGGTTGAATAGATGAATTTGATATTGTGTGATGCATATCGTATAATCATACCCACAGATACTTGAGGTGACATTGGAGTATCTAGGTGACATTTGGGTTTTGGTTGATTTGTGTCTTAAGGTGTTATTCTAGTACGAACTCTATGATAGATCGAATGGAAAGAATAGCTTCGTGTTATTTTAGTACAGACTCTTGAATATATCGATCAGAAAGGATAACTTTGAGGTGGTTTCGTACCCTACCATAATCTCTTCGTTTGTTCTCCGCTATTAGTGACTTTGGAGTGACTCTTTGTTGCATGTTGAGGGATAGTTATATGATCCAATTATGTTATTATTGTTGAGAGAACTTGCACTAGTGAAAGTATGAACCCTAGGCCTTGTTTCCTAGCATTGCAATACCGTTTGTGCCCACTTTCACCACTTCTTACCTTGCTGTTTTTATAATTTCAGATTACAAAAACCATTATCTACTCTCCATATTGCACTTATATCACCATCTCTTCGCCGAACTAGTGCACCTATACAATTTACCATTGTATTGGGTGTGTTGGGGACACAAGAGACTCTTTGTTATTTGGTTGCAGGGTTGTTTGAGAGAGACCATCTTCATCCTACGCCTCCCACGGATTGATGAACCATAGGTCATCCACTTGAGGGAAATTTTCTACTATCCTACAAACCTCTGCACTTGGAGGCCCAAAAACGTCTACAAGAAGAAGGTTGTGTAGTAGACATCAAGCTCTTTTCTGGCGCCGTTGCCAAGGAGGTGAGTGCTTGAAGGTATATCTTTAGATCTTGCAATCGAATATTTTTGTTTCTTGTTTTAGCACTAGTTTAGTTTATAAAAGAAAACTACAAAAAATGGAATTGAGTTTGCCTCACACGCTTCATCTTTTTAATATCTTTCGTGAGAATGATGGAAAGGAAAATTGTGCTCAAATGCTAGAAGAAGAAGTCTATAAAATGTTTGGCACTAAATCTATGAATGATGCGCATGATTGCAATGTTGTTAGTATGAACTCCTTAAAGATCCATAGTACTAATGATGATTTTACTAGTCATGATGAAAATGTCTCTTATAAGCATGTCAACTTTTGTGGAATGTATAGAGCTTGCAAGTACATACCAAACAGGGAAGATAGATTTTGCAAGAGGCATAAGTATTTGGAAACTAAATGGTTGCAAGAGAGGCTAGTGCTGAAAATTTAAAATATCTTAGCCATACTTGTGAACTTTGCAATGAACATGGTCATTTAAATATTAAATGCAAATTGTTTCATGATCGAATCGTGTCCAAAAATTGTGATGACTTGATTTCCCTTGCACATCATAATGAACTTAGTTTGCTTTTGGGTTATGAAGAAATGAAATGTCAAACTAAGAATATTCCAGAATATAACCTTGAGAAATTCCTCTATATTGATATAGAAGAAATTTATTTGTATTGTGAGGTGAATTGCATTGAAAATCCTTATATTGGCAATTACATAAAGAAAAGAAATGAAATAGAAGATGAAGAGAATACTAACGAAAGGGAAGAGACTTCCCAATATTCTCCTATTATTTCTTATGATGAATCAGGTAACATGGAGGAGCCTTCTATTCAACCAATCTCAATAATAAGGAGCTACAAAAAGAGGGTGAAACCCACACATGATGTGAAGAAGAAAAAGAAAAGACGGAAAAGCAAAGGTAAAAAGGTATCCCTCCAAAATGATGTTGCTCCTATTACTCATTGTGATAATGATAATTGCTATACTATCGGTGCTATCCATACTATTAATGATGAGAGTGATTATGCTTATGATATGAAAAGGCCCAAGCTTGGGGATGCTATGTTTGATGAAGATGATGTTTTTGAGAATATATTTGCTGCAATTAATATTTGTCCGAAGCTTGGGGATGCTACGTTTAATGAAGATGATATTTTTAGTCTCCCAAGTTTTGATATGCAAATTAATAATGATGATAGCATGCCTCCTACTTATGATTATTATATTGATGAAAGTGGGTTTGGAAGAGTGTCGACTTTAGGAAGTAATGATCCCACTATTTTGGAGGATGTTGAATCTTATTATGATAATTATGAAAGTGGATTTGGAGAGGTCGTGACTTTATTTAGTGATGATTCCACTATCTTGGAAGAGGTTTCAATCGATTATGATGAGAACAAAGTTGCTACTTATGATAATTATTGTGATGATACACATGCTATAAAAAGTAGTGACGGTTATATTTATAAAACTTGTCATGATTATGATTACCCTTTTTCTGAGCATTACTCTTTTAATGTGGAAACAATTTCTATTATTCGATTTTCTTATGATACTCCCACTATTCCGAATGAGAAGAATTTTTCTTATGTGGAGAGTAATAAAATTTCTATGCTAGTAGATCATGAAAATAATGCTATATGTAATGGTTATATTGTTAAATTTATTCATGATGCTACTGAAAATTATTATGAGAGAGGAACATATGCTTGTAGTAATTGCAATAATATCAAGTTTCCTCTCTATGTGCTTAAAATTTTGAAGTTATGCTTGTTTTGCCCTCCTATGCTAGTTGATTACTGTTCCCATAAGTTGTTTGCTCACAAAATCCCTATGCATAGGTAGAGGGTTAGATTTAAATGTGCTAGTCATATTCTTCATGATTCTCTCTTTATGTTTCAATTCTTATCCTCTATGTGAGCATCATTGAAATCATCATGCCTAGCTAGGGGCGTTAAAAGATAGCGCTTGTTGGGAGGCAACCCAATTTTATTTTTTCTCCTTGCTCTTAGTAACTGTTTATTAATAAATTAATCATCTATCCTATGTTATGATTGTGTTTTTTATGTTTTAATTAGTGTTTGTGCCAAGTAAAGCCTTTATGATCTTCTTGGGTGATTGTTATTTGATCTTGCTGTAAAAAAACAAAAAGTATGCGCTCACGAGAACAATTTTCATTTTTTACCAGAGAGCGATAAAAATACCAACTCCAATTGAAGTGGATTAATAAACAAATTGCCTAGGACTTCCTAATTTGAAAGGATTTTTGGAGTTACAGAAGTATTCGAAACCTACAGATTACTATAGACTGTTTTGTTTTTGACAGATTATGTTCTCTATGTGTTGTTTGCTTATTTTGATGAATCTATGAGTAGTATCGGAGGGTATGAACCATAGAGAAGTTGGATGTAGCGACCAGACCTCAAACAGTCTGATCTCTGTGCTTCGGTGTCATCCCTGGATCAGTAATGCTGACACCACACAGTACTCGGAGGATTTATAGCAGAGTAGCAATCACACACTTATTACATCAAGTGTCTCAAAAGAGAACTTATTACAATAAATACGGCTTAAGGCCATCTAATAATGACAACAGCGGAAGGCTTGGAAGATAAGTGAGTCCATCAACTCCAACGGCATCACTAAGTATAGAACCACGACCTAAAAACTCCTTAACCATCGTCTGAAAAGTCTGCAACATTAACGTTGCAGCCCGAAAATGGGTCAGCACATGGAATATGCTGGCAATGTAACACATAGAGATAATGGAATGAACAGCTATACTATATGAATATTTGGCTGGTGGAAAGCTCTATGGTTACAGTTTTGCGTAAAGCCAATTTTCCCTACTAGAAAGGAATAAAATTTATTTACTATCATGGTGGCTGTTAAACATTGAGAATGGTTGACAACATTCTCAATCTCAATTAAGCATCATCATTAAACATAACCCAACAAAATTAATTTAGAGTAACATGTTGAGATTCACATGCTAATCCAGGTACTAGATACTCATGATGTCCATAACCGGGGACACGGCTAACCATGATTAGTTCATTACACTCTGCAGAGGTTTGCGCACTTTTCCCCACAAGACTCGATCGCCTCCGTTTGGTTTCTCCCACTACATGGTGTTTGAGAAGATGGATGACCGAGACATAGTCTTTCAGAAGCGCTAGCACCTTACGATCGGGTAGACCATACCACCTACATCCCCTACATCTGCTAGTCTACCACTGTAAGAGTTCGCACAACTTAGTCAACTATACTAGAGCCCATAATAGCTTGTGGCTGCACACGGAAGTTTCTAGTATGAAAAATCTCATGATCCCTTTGGGCCTGGGTGGCGGTCCAAAAGAAAAACAGGCAAGTCCTGGAATACCCAGGTGCCTCAATCCACCCAGATGTGTGTTTAAGTTGCCACCTTAGATAAACCATTAATTAACAATCTCACATTTGTTATGGATATCACTCACCCAATCCACGTCTACTAGCATAGCATGGCATAATAAGCAAACGTAGAAGTAACTCCCAAAGGTTTGATAATAAACAGGTAATAGGTACTACCTTAACTACTTCCCATCCCACAATTTAATTAGATCCTAATCATGCAATGTGTGAGGATTGATCTAATGCAATAAAACTCGGTAGTAGAAAAGGTATGATCAAAGTGTTACTTGCCTTGCTGATGATCCGAGAAACCTAACGATTCGAAGTAACAGGCGGTGCACTCCATGTACTCTATCGCAAACAAACAAACAAGCATACAATAAGTACTCATCTAATGCACAGGTAAAACTCAAATAAGAGATCTAACCAGAAGGTTCAACTTAAGAACTCCGGTTGGCAAAAAGAATCAAATCGAACGAAACAACGAAAGTCAAACGGCGAAAGAAAACAACTTCGTTCTAGTAATCTGGATCCAGGGAAAATTTTACAGTAGCAAAATCTTGTTTAAGTTGGTTAAACGGATAGAGGGTTTCAAGACGAAACTCTAGGCGCTTGAATCGCCTGATTCCGATAAACGAGCGAAAAGTTAAACTAAAACGAAAATCAGATCAGGAATCGCGATCAGAAAAATCGCGGATTTAATCCGAGAAAAAGAAAAACGACGAACGCTCGCTAAAAAAATAAACCGGCAAAACAGATCTATTTTGAAAAAACCGAATCTAATAAACCAACGAAAACCGATCGTTTTTTTAACCGATGGCACAGAAAACGAGGCGCGGCGGCGAACCTCGGCGGCGGCGGCGGCGTCCGGTGACGACGGCGCGGGGCAGCGTGGTGGCGGGCAGCGGCGGCGGCGGCGGCGCGTGGGGCGGCAGCGGTGGGTGGGGGCGGGCGGCGGCTGGGGCGGCTAGGGTTTGGCCCGAGGGGCTGGGCCGGCTTATAAAGCCTAGTCGGGCCAGAGTCCTAGTCGGACATGGCCCGTTAGGTCGGTTCGATTTTTTTTAATATTCCGCTCGGAAGAAAAATAAAAAGAAATACTAAACAGACTCCGAAAATTCTGAAATAAATTTTCCCGGGCTTCAAAAATCAAGCCTGACAAAGTGAACATTTATTTGGGCCCTAAATGCGTTTTTCAAAAAACGCACTTTTTTCCTAAATTCAAATAAAACACAGAAAAACTCCGAAATAAAATCTTATTTGATTTTATTATTAAATCCTCAATATTTCTCTATTTTGGGAAAGTCATTTTATTCCCTCTCTCATATTTTTGTAATATAAATAATTGATGATAAAATAAATAAAATCAAATGATCCTATTCTCAAAATTTGAGAAAACTCAAATATGAAAACAACGAAATCCCCAACGCTCTCCATGGGTCCTTGAGTTGCGTAGAATTTTCTAGGATCAACCAAAATGCAAAATAGAATATGATATGCATTGATGATCTAATGTATAACATTCCAAATTGAATATTTGGGATGTTACAAACCTACCCCCCTTAAGATGAATCTCGCCCTCGAGATTCGGGTTGGCTAGAGAATAGGTGAGGGTGGTCTTTGAGAAAATCTTCCTCTCGCTCCCAGGTGGCTTCATCCTCCGTGTGGTGGCTCCACTGAACTTTGCAAAACTTGATAACTTTGCTGCGGGTAACTCGGCTGGCAAACTCGAGGATTTTAACTGGTTTCTCCTCGTAGGTCAAATCGTTATCCAACTGTATAGTCTCCAAAGGCACTGTATTTCTCAATGGTATGTCAGCCATCTCCGCGTGACATTTCTTTAACTGAGAAACGTGGAACACATCATGAACTCCTCACAATCCTTCGGGCAATTCCAACTTGTAGGCCACTTCTCCCATGCGCTCCAAAATTCGATATGGTCCTACAAATCGTGGCGCTAACTTCCCTTTAACTCCAAAACGCTTTGTTCCCCGAAGTGGAGATACTCGAAGATAAGCTCTATCTCCAAATCCGTAAACTGTCTCCTTGCGTTTAGAATCTGCATAACTCTTCTGTCTGGACTGGGCTACCTTGAGCCTATCGCGAATCAATTTCACCTTCTGTTCAGACTCTTTAATCAAGTCAGGGCCAAACAACTGGCGGTCTCCAACTTCGTCCCATGACAACGGTGTCCTGCACCTCCTTCCGTACAAGGCTTCGAAAGGGGCCATCTTTAAACTGGTTTGATAACTGTTGTTGTAAGAGAACTCTGCATATGGCAAATTATCGTCCCAACTAGATCCATAATCTAGCGCACAAGCTCTCAGCATATCCTCCAAAATCTAATTGACTCTCTCGGTCTGTCCATCTGTCTATGGATGAAAAGCTGTACTGAATTCTAACCTGGTTCCCAAAGTTTCGTGCAACTGCTTCCAGAACTTTGAGGTAAACTGGGTTCCTCTATCTGGTACGATACTCCTTGGAACTCCATGCAGACATACTATTCTAGTCATGTATATTTTTGCCAACTTAGCACTAGTATAAGTGGTCTTTACTGGGATGAAAGGAGCTACTTTCGTCAATCGATCGACTACAACCCAATTGAGTCATAGCCTGAACGAGTCCTGGGCAATCCCGTGATAAAATCCATGCCTAACTTATCCCACTTCCATTCGGGTATCGGCAATGGTTGTAACACTCCTGCTGGCTTCTGATGCTCTGCCTTTACTCTCTGACATATATCACAAACTGCTACATACTCCGCTATATCCTTCTTCATTCCGGTCCACCAGAAAATATCCTTCAAATCCAAATACATCTTGGTATTTCCTGGGTGAATCGAATACAGTGAATCGTGTACCTCTTGCAAAATCAACTTCCTGATCTCCGGGTTATTGGGCACATAAACACGGTCTTCAAACCATAGGGTGTCGTGCTCATCCTCACGAAATCCTTTAGCTTTTCCTTTGCTCAGTTTCTCCTTTATAGCGGCAATCTCTGTGTCAGTCTTCTGAGCTTCCCTGATCCTATCCATCAAAGTTGACTAAATCTCCAATGCTGCTACATAGCCCCTCGGAACTATTTCCAACATAGTTCACAAAGATTTTCTGCTAACTCCTTGGGTATTTCTCCTGTCATTAATGTATTGACATGGCTCTTACGGCTTAATGCGTCTGCTACTACATTGGCCTTTCCAGGATGATAATGCAATTTCATATCATAATCCTTGATAAGCTCCAACCATCTCCTTTGTCTGAGATTCAACTCCTTCTGTGTGAAAATGTACTTCAAACTCTTATGATCTGTGTACACCTCACAATGATTTCCAATGAGGAAATGTCTCCATGTTTTCAAAGCATGCACTACGGCTGCTAACTCCAAATCATGCGTAGCATAATTCATCTCACGAGGCTTCAGTTGTCTTGAGGCATATGAAACAACTCTCCCTTCCTGCATAAGCACTGCTCCAAGTCCTTGACGTGAAGCGTCGCAATACACCTCATAATCCTTGGTCTGGTCTGGCAAAATCAACACTGGTGAGGTAACCAAGCGTTTCTTCAACTCCTGAAAACCAGCCTCACACTCCTCCATCCATATGAACTTGGTATCTTTCTTTAACAACTCAGTCATAGGCTTCGCAATCTTTGAGAAATTCTCAATAAATCTCCGGTAGTATCCCGCGAGTCCAAGAAAACTCCGGATCTCTCCAACTGTTGCTGGGGCTTCCCACTTGGTCACGGTTTCAACTTTAGTGGGATCTACTGCTATACCTTCTCTAGATATAACGTGTCCGAGGAATCCTACTTCCTTCAACCAAAACTCACATTTGCTGAACTTGGCATATAATTGGTGTTCTCTGAGCTTTCCAAGTACCAAACGCAAATGCTCCTTATGCTCCTCTTCATTCTTCGAATAAACTAGGATATCATCAAGGAACATTACGACGAACTTATCCAAAAACTCCATAAACACTTTGTTCATCATGTTCATAAAATAGGCAGGCGCGTTAGTCAGACCAAATGTCATAATGGTATACTCATACAGCCCATACCTGGTGGTAAAAGCTGTCTTCGGAATATCCTGTTCTTGAATCTTCAACTGGTGGTATCCTGATCGCAGATCGATCTTGGAAAATACCTTAGCTCCTTGCAATCGATCAAACAGATCGTTGATCATTGGTAGTGGGTACTTGTTCTTGATCGTTACTTCGTTCAATCCTCGATAATCAACAACCATCCTTAACGATCCATCCTTCTTCTCCACTAGAAGTACTGGCGATCCCCAAGGTGAAGAACTTGGGAGAATATATCCCTTATCCAGTAACTCCTTAATCTGCTTCTTAATTTCCACCAAATCCTTTGCTGGCATCCTATAGGGTCTCTTTGATATTGGCCCAGTGCCTGGCAATAGCTCAATCAAGAACTCAATATCTCTATCCGGTGGCATGCCCGACAACTCCTCTGGAAATACATCAGGAAAATCCCTTACCACTGGTACTTCCTCCTGCACAACTCCTGTTAGGAAATTTACTTGGGTCCACTTTGGCACATGCCGGGATACATACTTGATCCTTCTCCATTCTGGTGTGGTAAGAAAAATTGACTTACTAGCACACTCAATATTCCCTTCATACTTTGATAACCAATCCATACCTAATATCACATCCAATCCTTGAGATTCCAATACTATTAGGTCTGAGGGAAAGACATAGTTACCAATCCTTAATGGTAACCGATCACACCATAGACTAGCCACATACTCTGCTCCGAGCGAGGTTACTAACATGGGTGACCTAAGGGTTTGGGTTGGTAGGTTATACTTATCCACAAATCCCCTTGAGATGTACGAATGTGATGCACCAGTATCAAAAAGAACGAGTGCAGTAAATGACTTAACCAAAAACTTACCTATTACTGCATCGGGCTAAGCTTCAACCTCCTCCACGCTAACGTGGTTCACCTGTCCCCTGTTGAAAGGGTTCGGCTTCTTCCCAGAACTTCCATTGCCATTTTGGCCTTTAGGACATTCATTGGCCTAATGTCCGGTCTTCGAACACTTAAAGCAAGTGACTTGGCTTAGGTCCTTCTTGGCTGGAGTTGAGGGGTTTGTGCGGTTCTGGCTGTTGCTTCCTCCGTTGCCATTACCATTCTTGATGCCATTGTGATTGTGTGAGCTACCTCCTCCGTGGGTATGCTGAAAATGTCCTCCTGGTCTAGGGGTAAAATGTGGCTTCTGCTGAGCTCCTGAATTGTACTTTCCTTGTCCATACTTCCTCCTGCGATTCTCAATTTGCTGCTGCTTCCCTTCAATCATAAGAGCATGATCTACCAACTCCTGGTAGTTATTGAAGGTGGCTACCATCAACTACATGCTCAACTCATCATTCAGTCCTTCCAGAAACTTCTCTTGCTTAGCTGCATCCGTAGCGACGTCATCTGGGGCATAACGTGCTAACTTACTAAACTCCTCCACATACTGGCCAACTGTCCGTCCTCCTTGGTGCAAGTTGCGAAACTCACGCTTATTCATGGCCATAGCTCCTGCTGAAACATGGGCAGTACGGAAAGCCTGCTGGAACTGGTCCCATGTGACAGTGTCGACTGGGAAGGTGGCTGTGAAATTCTCCCACCATGATGCTGCGGGTCCTTCTAGCTGATGTGCGGCAAACTTCACCTTCTCCACATCTGTGCATCCTGCTGTGGTCAACTCCCTAGCTGTCTTGCGGAGCCAATCATCTGCTACTATTGGCTCGGGGCTACTGGAAAACACCGGCGGATTCAGCCTAAGAAAACAGGTTAAGTGGTCAACAGGTGGTGGTGATGGTGGTGGGTTGTTGTTGTTCCCCTGATTCTGATTCTGGACTAGCAGCTGCATCAATGTGTTCTACTGCTGGATCAACTGGGTGAGCTCCGGTGGAAAAGCAAATCCGGGGTCACGTCTCGGAGGCATCTGAGGGTTTAGAAAAGATGAGATATAAGAATAGAGAGGGTCTAAAGAGAAAACACTACCCATATGCACATGAGGCAAAAGAAAACAATTCACTTCTATGAATGAAACAAAGGCATACGATCGATCTAACTATCGCAAAAGTGCTTGGACTACTATATTTACATGGTGGACTACTTCTACTATTGAGGTGGTCTACTAGAAATATTCTACAGTTGTTGACTCCATAATATCTGCTCCTACTTCATCAACATAGTCATCATCGCTACTATCTGCTTCCGAGTCGGTGCCGTCGATGATGATGTAGTCTTCCGGGCTAATCTACTTGGGTTCTTTGTCTTCCTCTACTGGCGTCGGGCCTCCCATAAATATTCAATCTTCTTGATCAGGTCGTCATTCTTCTCCACCAATACTTCAATTTCCTCTTCATAATCTTCACGTGTAGCCTTGAGTTCTTCCTCCAGTTCCTTGATTCTAGTCTTTGCCTTCTTCAGATCTATCATGTCGGCGCACATCTGGTTCTCCTGTCGTCGAATGTGCTGGTTTAACTCTTGGATAAAAGCTGCGATTGATCTATCCTTCCTGGTGCTGATCATCTCCCAGTGTTCATCTCGGCGCCCACAAATCTGGTAGATAGTATCCTTGAGATCCTTGCGGTAGACTTCTCCAATGTGTCCCATGGCGATGTGAGCTGCCATGCTCTTTCCTAGACTCCAAGTTGGTGCATCAAAAGAAAACTCTATGGGCTCAGTGACTGGCATGAACGTCCTTCCTGGAACTTGAACTTGAATCATCCAGCGCTCTTCTTCAGGTAAAGTGGCGTTGTAGGTTCCCGTGAAGCTTGGTACTCCTATGTTCAGGTATCTAGTGACTTCCTTCAAGTGTCGTCCAAAGGGTGTATCTTCATCCGGTTGCGTGAACTTGTTCCTTGCATCCGCCATCCTAAAGAGTAGAAAAGATGAGAAGTCAGAAGAGAAGAGAGTGATCTAGGTCTTTAGCTTAGTGGTCGTGTCCTACAGTCAACGTGTGCTCTGATACCATCTCTGTAGCAACCAGACCTCAAACAGTCTGATCTCTCTGCTCCGGTGCCATCCCTGGATCAGTAATGCTGACACCACACAATACTCGGAGGATTTATAGCAGAGTAGCAATCACACACTTATTACATCGAGTGTCTCAAAAGAGAACTTATTACAATAAATACGGCTTAAGGCCGTCTAATAACGATAACAGCGAAGGCTTGGAAGATAAGTGAGTCCGTCAACTCCAACGGCATCACAGAGTATAGAACCACGACCTAAAAACTCCTTAATCATCGTCTGAAAAGTCTGCAACATTAATGTTGCAACCCAAAAATGGGTCAGCACATGGAATATGTTGGCAATGTAACACATAGAGAGTAATGGAATGAACAGCTATACTATATGCATATATGGCTGGTGGAAAGCTCTATGGTTACAGTTTTGCGTAAAGCCAATTTTCCCTACTACAAATGAATAAAATTTATTTACTATCATGGTGGTTGTTAAACATTGAGAATGGTTGACAGCATTCTCAATCCCAATTAAGCATCATCATTAAACATAACCCAACAAAATTAATTTAGAGTAACATGTTGAGATTCACATGATAATCCAGGTACTAGATACTCAAGATGTCCATAACGGGGGACACGGCTAACCATGATTAGTTTATTACACTCTGCAGAGGTTTGCGCACTTTTCCCCACAAGACTCGATCGCCTCCGTTTGGTTTCTCGCACTACATGGTGTTTGAGAAGACGGATGACCGAGACATAGTCATTCAGAAGCGCTAGCACCTTACGATCGGGTAGACCGTACCACCTACATCCCCTACATCTGCTAGTCTACCACTGTAAGAGTTCGCACAACTTAGTCAACTATGCTAGAGCCCATAATAGCTTGTGGCTGCACACGGAAGTTTCTAGTATGAAAAATCTCATGATCCCTTTGGGCCTAGGTGGCGGTCCAAAAGAAAAACAGGCAAGTCCTGGAATACCCAGGTGCCTCAATCCACCCAGATGTGTGTTTAAGTTGCCACCTTAGATAAACCATTAATTAACAATCTCACATCTGTCATGGATATCACTCACCCAATCCACGTCTACTAGCATAGCATGGCATAATAAGCAAACGTAGAAGTAACTCCCAAAGGTTTGATAATAAACAAGTAATAGGTACTACCTTAACTACTTCCCATCCCACAATTTAATTAGATCCTAATCATGCAATGTGTGAGGATTGATCTAATGCAATAAAACTGGGTAGTAGAAAAGGTATGATCAAAGTGTTACTTGACTTGCTGATGATCTGGGAAATCTAACGATTCGAAGTAATAGGCGGCGCACTACGGGTACTCTATCGCAAACAAACAAACAAGCATACAATAAGTACTCATCTAATGCATAGGTAAAACTCAAATAAGAGATCTAACCAGAAGGTTCAACTTGAGAACTCCGGTTGGCAAAAAGAATCAAATCGAACGAAACAACGAAAGTCAAACGACGAAAGAAAACAACTTCGTTCTAGTAATCTGGATATGGGGCAAATTTTACAGTAGCAAAATCTTGTTTAAGTTGGTTAAACGGATAGAGGGTTTCGAGACGAAACTCTAGGCGCTTGAATCGCCTGATTCCGATAAACGAGCGAAAAGTTAAACTAAAACGAAAAGCGGATCAGGAATCGCGATCAGAAAAATCGTGGATTTAATCCGAGAAAAAGAAAAACGACGAACGCTCGCTAAAAAAAATAAACCGGCAAAACCGATCTATTTAAAAAAACCGAATCTAGTAAACCGACGAAAACCGATGAAAACCGATCGTTTTTTTAAAACCGATGGCATAGAAAACGAGACGCGGCGGCGAACCTCGGCGGCGGCGTCGGCGGCGTCCGGCGACGGCGGCGCGGGGTGGCGCGGTGGCGGGCAGCGTCGGCGGCGGCGGCGCGTGGGGCGGCGGCGGCGGCGCGTGGGGGCGGGCGGCGGCTGGGGCGGCTAGGGTTTGGCCCGGGGGGCTGGGCCGGCTTATAAAGCCTAGTCGGGCCAGAGTCCTAGTCGGACACGGCCCGTTAGGTCGGTTCAATTTTTTTTTAAATATTCCGCTCGGAAGAAAAATAAAAAGAAATACATATGGACTCCAAAAATCCTGAAATAAATTTTCCCGGCCTTCTAAAATAAAGCCCGACAAAGTGAACATTTATTTGGGCCCAAAATGCAATTTTGAAAAATGCACTTTTTTCCTGAATTCAAATAAAACACAGAAATACTCCGAAATAAAATTTTATTTGATTTTATTATTAAATCCTCAATATTTCTCTATTTTGGGAAATTCATTTTATTCCCTCTCTCATAGGTTTGTAATAGAAATAGTTGATGATAAAATTGTCGGGGGTGACTGATCCCCACGGACACCTATGGGACCACGGTGGACCGAGCCCCCTTTCGGTTCGGCAGGGGGCGGAGAGTGCACGAAGAGCAGATCGAGGCGAACGCACGAGCGACGCGATCAGTTTACCCAGGTTCGAGCTGCCCGGATGCGTAAAACCCTACTCCTGCTTGTGGTTTGTATTGTGTTCTCGCTCGGGAGCGATGAATGCTAAAGTACGCTCAAGTGGCTAGCGAGACCGAGCGTGAGAATGATCATCCCCCCTTCTCTGTTGCGCATGGGCCTCCTTTTATATGTCAAAGGGGTTGCCGACAGGTGGCAACAGAGGTGAGGGTAAAAATGTAAAAGAGGTGGTGGTTGGCATCACCGCCTACAACAGTTGTATCAAACCTAACCTAAGCGGCAGGGGACAAAGGCATTAAATGCCCGTCTGTGTCGCCCAAACAGTGCAAAAAGGGGCCGTCAGGGGCGCCACCGTTGCCACGATGGCTATCTTGTCAGCGTTTGCTTGCCACCGCATGCCCCTGGCGGCACAGCCTCCCGCCACGTACGCCAGGAACGGTCCCAGAGCGACACGTTGGTGGGTGAGCTGGAGCGCGGGCTGCGGAGTAGTAGCTTGCCGCGGCAAGCGCCTTGCCGCGGATGTTGTCTTGTCGCGTCCGGGAGCTTGTCGCTCACCGGGTCTTGTCGCGTTCGGGAGCTTGTCGCTCACCGGGTCTTGCTGGGACGCGCAGCGCGTCGCAGCAAGCTTCTCGGGATGCCTTGGTTGGTGTTCCCGGCAAGCTCCTCTTGCCGGGGTCTTTGTGCTTCGAGTGGCCTTCCCGGCAAGCTCCTCTTGCCGGGGCCTCGCGCCTTGGTTGAATACTTTGTTCTTGAATGGCTCCAAAGGAACGACTGAGGACCTTGGCGGTCACCCGGCAAGCCTTGCCGCGGGGTGCTGCGACTGCCCGTGCACAAGTTCGGGATACTAAGGTACCCCTACTTTAGTACACCGACAGGAGCCCCCGAGCCTGGGCCATACACGGTGCCGAGCACTGTTGGGCCAGGCCCAAAACAGTGCACGAGCACGCGCGGCCTGGGTCACGCCGTATCTGACTCCGCATTCACCGCGCCCTCCCCGAGCAGCACGCGTCGAACGCGGCGTCATGCGTGACGTGGGCGGCGTGCGCGGGGCTAAGCCCTGCGTGCATGCATCACGTCGTGGTAAAAGGGATGGTTCGCCCCCCCCATAAACGGAGGGAGGCGTGGAGGCATGGTTCATTTACCGGACGGGGCCAATGCGCGGTTTTCGAGGCGTCCACTCCCCACGATCATGGGGTGGGGAGAGGTCGCCTCATCCGCCGCCTCGGTTCTGCACGCCTGCCACGCGGCTCCCATGCGCTTGGGGTCGCGGACGGTGGAGGCGGGAAACTAGGCCGCCGCGGGTCGGCCCCAGCTCCCTGCTCTTCCCGTGTCTTGATTCGCTGAGCGGGGCGGCCGAGCCCTCACCTCGCTCCTTTATAAAGAGCGGGAGGGGAGGACGGAAGCCCGCATTCTCTCATCTCCTCCTTCCTTCAGCTTCTTCTCCCCTTTCTCTCATTCGCCATGGAGAAAGGGAACCCTGGTCCTTCATCGGTGGCGGCGAGGGTCGCCGCCAGACAGCGCATCCCTCCCTCTCCCACACCCGTGGTGGCAGAGCTAGCCGTAAAGGGAAGAGGGAGGGGGCGAGGTCGTGGACGAGGTCGAGGCGCTCGGGGAAGAGGTGGACGGGGCGGCGCGCCGGCTTCGCCTCCGCTGGTGGTTCCTCTTCCCACGGCGGTCCATATTGGGGACGACCCTTGCTAGTTCTTCGTCAGGCTGCGCCGGGCGCCTCGTCGTCGCCTCCGACTCCCAGCTCCGTTTGCGAGCGCGATGGAGTTGGACCCGCCCGAGACACTGAGACTGCACATGAGGGGCTGTGGGATGAGCGGCACGCGAGTCCGCGTTGAATTCCCAGCCCCTAATGT
The DNA here is from genome assembly GCA_034509565.1 of Triticum monococcum. Lineage (NCBI taxonomy): Eukaryota > Viridiplantae > Streptophyta > Magnoliopsida > Poales > Poaceae > Triticum > Triticum monococcum. The sequence goes on from CM067843.1 coordinate 76,164,687, forward strand.
GATGTATCTTGGTCGAGGGTGGAAGACGTTCGCCCGTATCCACAGCCTGATGGAGGGGTTCACCCTCCATTTTAAGTTGATGGAGGGCGATCTCCTCTCCGTCAAGGTCTTCGGGTGCTTCGGCACTCGGGCAAGGTGCTGCGTGGACAGCTCCTCCGATAGCGAAGGCTCCTCCTCGAGCAAGAGTGACGAGGAGGAGAGCGACAGCGACGACGAGGGTAGCGGGCGGCAGGATGACGGGTCCGACTAGGTGTCAGGCGCCGCTTCGTGCGGCACCGGCGACCCCATCATCCGTGTCGCCGGCTCCTTGAACTCCCCGGGGTCGTCTCCTTGGGCGGCTGGCGTAGGGAGGCTGCAGAAGAGGAAGAGGGCTGGCGGCAAGGCCGTCAAGTCGGAGTACGAGGACGTGGTGCCCTCGACAGCGTGCTGAAGTCCTGCCGCCTCGTCTTTGAGCCCCGCTTCCGGCGCGCCATCACCGCCCAGCCTTCGGACGGCCCCCGGGATGTTCTCTTGGTGTCTTCTGGCACCCGTAGCTCGCCTAGGCGCCCCTTTTGCCCTTTTCGCCTCCTTGACCTACCTCCTGAAGAGAGGGACAAGAAAGGGATTACGGGCATCTTATCTTTTTAATTTGTAAGCCTTCGGGCCTTAGTTGCATTTAAAACGTGTAATCCTCTCTTTCATGTTTTTCATCCTCTATGGACTGTACCTGAGTGGAATGTTTTTTTAATGAAAAGGGGATGCTTGCCGGGTCATTTGTCTCGCGGGTAGAACCCACGTCAAGGAGGAAATCCTTGGTATCTTTCAGATAGACACTTCTTCTCCCGGCAATAGGCCCTGCCGTCTTCCCACGTCGCTCGACCTTTCTCACACTTTTGATGGAGGAAGGGACGAGGCGGGTGCGGGCCCCTCGTTTCATCCCTTTGCTGCCGTGACTACGACCAAACTTGGCCCCAGGAATGAGCCCCAGGGCCTAGAGTTAAGGGAGCACGGTAGTTTTCAGGAAGAAACGAGGTTTCGTATTCCCCAGTCCATAAGAGAATGCATGATGAGGGATGAAAGACTTATCTGAGATTGCAGCCCCCGGCAACTCTGGCTTGCCGTGGGTGAATCTTGGTACTTGTAGCCCCCGGCAACACTGGCTTGCCGGGGTCCAGATGCCGGTACGTCCTTTTTCTCCTTTTCGTCCTCAAGCGGTCCGGCCAGGATATGCGAGCCCTGCGAACCAAGGGAAACGAAAGAAAGGCAAAGGGACGCACACTCGACCTCTAAGCTAGGGGTTAGCCGCTGTTAAGCACTATCAACCCTAACCAAGGACGAGACTCAATCTAGCATGCATGCTATAACTCAGGGCGCCAGCGCTTCATTTACTTGGGCTCAGGGTCTGTGCCTGGCTTTGTACAAAGGATTACATGCAACAGCGGCAAGACTTGTACAAAAGGGTGGTTTCCGGACAGGGTCCGACAACCGCGCCTTACGGGTTAAAACTTACGAAGATGCTCAATATTCCAGGAGTTGCTCACCGGAATGCCATCTTCGGTCTCAAGGCGGACAACGCCAGGCCTAGTGACTCGTTTCACCCGGTAAGGGCCTTCCCACTTCGGCGTCAACTTGTTGGAATTCTTGGCGGACTAAACGCGCCGAAGAACAAGGTCGCCTTCCTTGAAGCTTCTGGCTTTAACTTTGCGGCTATGGTAGCGGCGCAAAGCTTGCTGGTAGCAAGCAGCTCGTACAGCATCCTGAAGACGATCTTCCTCAAGGAGCAGCGCGTCATCTTCACGCAGCTGCTCTTGCTCAAGCTCATCATAAGCGAGCACTCAAGGTGACCCGTATACGAGTTCCGTGGGGATAACTGCTTCTACTCCATAGACTAGAGCAAAGGGTGTCTGGCTAGTGGCTCGATTTTGCGTCGTCCTGATCGACCAAAGAACCACCGGCAGCTCCTCGATCCAGTTTCTTCCGCACTTGTGCAGCCTGTCGAAAGTTCTGGTCTTGAGCCAGCGCAGCACTTCAGCATTTGCCCTCTCCGCTTGACCGTTGCTTCTCGGGTGAGCAACAGAAGCGAAGCAGACCTTGGCGCCAAGATCTTGAACGTACTGCATGAAGGCGCGGCTCGTAAATTGCGTACCGTTGTCGGTAATTATCCTGTTAGGGATTCCGAAACGGCAAACAATCGACCTGAAGAACTTGACTGCTGACTGTGTTGTCACCTTCCTCACTGGTTCCACTTCCGGCCACTTTGTGGACTTGTTGATTGCGCGCCAAAGATGTCGGGGGTGACTGATCCCCACGGACACCTATGGAACCACGGCGGACCGAGGCCCCTTTCGGTTCGGCAGGGGGCGGAGAGTGCACGAAGAGCAGATCGAGGCGAACGGACGAGCGACGCGATCAGTTTACCCAGGTTCGGGCCGCATGGATGCGTAAAACCCTACTCCTGCTTGTGGTTTGAATTGTGTTCTCGCTCGGGAGCGATGAATGCTACAGTACGCTCAAGTGGCTAGCGAGACCGAGCGTGAGAATGATCATCCCCCCTTCTCTGTTGCGCATGGGCCTCCTTTTATATGTCAAAGGGGTCGCCGACAGGTGGCAACAGAGGTGAGGGTAAAAATGTAAAAGAGGTGGTGGTTGGCATCACCGCCTACAACAGTTGTATCAAACCTAACCTAAGCGGCAGGGGACAAAGGTATTAAATGCCTGTCTGTGTCGCCCAAACAGTGCAAAAAGGGGCCGTCAGGGGCGCCACCGTTTGCCATGATGGCTATCTTGTCAGCGCCTGCTTGCCACCGCATGCCCCTGGCTGCACAGCCTCCCGCCACGTACGCCAGGAACGGTCCCAGAGCGACACGTTGGTGGGTGAGCTGGAGCGCGGGCTGCGGAGTAGTAGCTTGCCGCGGCAAGCGCCTTGCCGCGGATGTTGCCTTGTCGCGTCCGGGAGCTTGTCGCTCACCGGGTCTTGTTGCGTCCGGGAGCTTGTCGCTCACCGGGTCTTGCCGGGACGCGCAGCACGTCGCAGCAAGCTTCTCGGATGCCTTGGTTGGTGTTCCCGGCAAGCTCCTCTTGCCGGGGTCTTTGTGCTTCGAGTGGCCTTCCCGGCAAGCTCCTCTTGCCGGGGCCTCGCGCCTTGGCTTGAATACTTTGTTCTTGAATGGCTCCAAAGGAACCACTGAGGACCTTGGCGGTCACCCGGCAAGCCTTGCCGCGGGGTGCTGCGACTGCCCGTGCACAAGTTCGGGATACTAAGGTACCCCTACTTTAGTACACCGACAAAAATAAATAAAATCAAATGATCCTATTCTCAAAATTTGAGAAAACTCAAATATGAAAATAACGAAATCCCCAACTCTCTCCATGGGTCCTTGAGTTGCGTAGAATTTTCTAGGATCAACCAAAATGCAAAATAGAATATGATATGCATTGATGATCTAATGTATAACATTGCAAATTGAAAATTTGGGATGTTACATTGGAATACAGTAGATATTACACCAATATGAATTTAGAATGAGTTAAGAACAGTACCTAAGTGGTGATTTATTTTCCTATAATAACGGAGCTTATGAGTTTTCTGTTAACTTTTGTGTTGTGAAGTTTTCAAGTTTTGGGTAAAGATTCGATGGACTATGGAATAAGGTGTGGCAAGAGCCTAAGATTGGGGATTCCCAAGGCACTCCAAGGTAATATCCAAGGACACCAAAAAGCCTAAGCTTGGGGATGCCCCAGAAGGCATCCCCTCTTTCGTCTTCATTCATCGGTAACTTATACTTGGAGCTATATTTTTATTTACCACATGATATGTGTTTTGCTTGGAGCGTCATTTTATTTTCTTTAGTTTTGCTTGCTGTTTGAATAAAATACCAAGATCTGAAATTCTTAAATGTTAGAGAGTCTTCATATAGTTGCATAATTATTCGACTACTCATTGATCTTCACTTATATCTTTTGGAGTAGTTTGCCATTTGCTCTAGTGCTTCACTTATATATTTTTAGAGCACGGCGGTGGTTTTATTTTATAGAAATTGTTGAACTCTCATGCTTCACTTATGTTATTTTTAGAGTCTTTTAGAACATCATGGTAGTTTGCTTTGGTTATGAATTTAGTCCTAATATGATGGGCATCCAAGATGGGTATAATAAAAACTTTCATATAAGTGCATTGAATACTATGAGAAGTTTGATACTTGATAATTGTTTTGAGATATGGAGATGGTGATATTAGAGTCATGCTAGTTGAGTAGTTCTAAATTTGAGAAATACTTATGTTAAAGTTTGTGATTCCCGTAGCATGCACGTATGGTGAACCGTTATGTGATGAAGTTGGAGCATGATTTATTTATTGATTGTCTTCCTTATGAGTGGCGGTCGGGGACGAGGGATGGCCTTTTCCTACCAATCTATCCCCCTAGGAGCATACGCGTAGTATTTTGTTTCGATAACTGTCGGTGTAATGGGACACGGATACCCCGAAGACGGCGAGATGATATTTCAAGACATCGGGGCTAGCAAAGCCCCTCAGTCCAACTGCCCGGCCGCTCCTGCCGGCTGCACTACCCGGCCGGCTGCCGACTGCCGGCCGCCGACTACGCCAACCAGTCGGCTGCCGACTGCAGCCCGACCCGACATCGACGAGACAACCGTACCGCGGCGCCATCATCTACAGTGTACCGTGTCCCCTAGGTACTGATTTATAAAGTATCCCAGGGACAAGCATGGCATGTGCCATGCCACTAGCCATGCCTACTTGGCTTGGCATGTAAGCTACCCAAGGTAGCTTACATCCAACGCCACCACCCACTTAGCTTACATGGTAAGCTAGCCCACACTATATATACCACCACACATCCATCCATCCAGGGGCATGGCCACTCACGCCCACACACAAGCTAGCAAGCAAGCTAGCTTTCCATCCATCCATCACCTAAGCCCACACATACGGCCATTAGCATGGCCGGCCACTAGACGCCTGGTATAAGCATTTACCAGATCAGATGCCTATGGCACTGATGCCAGATACAGCTCCAGGAGCACTTTGTACTGCCCGATGTACACCTCAGATATATACTCAGACATGCAGGAGTAGGGGTATTATCTCTCCGGAGAGCCCCGAACCTGGGTAAACCGCCGCGTGCTACTCGCATACCCGCTCCCGGTCCTATCAGCAGCAGTCCTACCCACACACTAAGCCCTTGTGGCATCTGTCGACTCGCAAGCACCCCGTGAGAAACACCATGACAGTTGGTGCCCACCGTGGGGCGGTACTATGCTACCGCGCTGCTGCTGGTTTCGCTGTCCGGGCGGGACCATCTCCCTCATCTCCGCCGCGGCGCCGCGCCGTCTCTCCGGTAGCACTCGGGGGCTCGACTTCAACCCGCCCCCGGAGCGGCCGCGTGAGACGGCGCGCCCTCGCCGTCTTCCTCTTCGTCTTCACCACCACGGCGTCACGCCGTCCCTCCGGTAGCGGTCGGGGGCTCGACGTCGACATGCCCTCGAAATGGCCGTGAGGGGCGCCGCGTCCTCGCCGTTGGCCTTGCCTTCTTCACCACCACCACAACGCCGGTCGTCCGTCCATGCGCGCGCCGCGCGCGGGCCTCGTTTCGGTCGGTCGCGGCCACCCACGCGCCGTTCGCGTATGCTTTCCGCCGCGTTGCGCCTTGCTCCGGCCGACACGCTCGCTGGCTCCTCCATATATCATCTATGCTAACTAGCTAGACCGAAGTCAAACAATGGTCAAGCTACGGCCATACACTCCTTGTACACTAGCTTGATGCAAATCGTACACAACCCCCCATGCGCTGGCCCGGCCGGGTGCTCCTCGCCTAGTACCCCGCTGCACTCGCCAGCCGCCCGGTCCGCGTTGCTCCTCGTCTCCGCCACGCCCCGCGCTTAGCCGCCCCCGCACTCGGCTGTGCTCCTCCGGCTCCGTGCCCGCGCCCCGGCCTCCGGCCTTGCCGGCGCGGCCGGCTGCGCCACTCCCCTCTGCCTGCGTGCGCCCCTGTGGCCGCCTGCCCCGCCCTGGCCGTCTCCAGGTGGCCGCCCTGCGCCGGGTCCGGCTCCCTGCCGCCCGCGCCATTCCTCTCCTCTGTCCGGCTCCACGTGCGGCGCTAACTCCGGCTCCCGGCGCCCCTCCGCCCTCCAAGGCCTCCCGCGCGCGCCAGCCTGCCTGCCGGCTCGCTGCCCGCGCCGGCTGCGCCGCGCCGGGCCCCCATCCGGCCTCCCCTCCTCCGGCCTCGTCCGGCTCCGGCCGCCTCCGCACCGGCTTCCCGGCATCCCGCGTCGGCTTTCTCCGCCGGCCTCCCCTGCGCCGGCTTCCGCACAGCCTGGCCGGCTCCCGCCACTCGTCCCCGGCTCGCCCGTGGCGCCCCGCGTGCCTGGCCCCGACGCGCTCGCGCCCCTGCTTCCCCTGCTGCCTCATCTCGCGCGCTCACCGGCTTCCCCAGAACCCGGCCGCGTCCCGCGCGCTTGCCGGCTTCCCCACAACCCGGCCGCGTCCCGCGCGCTTGCCGGCTTCCCCGTGAGCCGGCCCCGTCCCGCGCGCTTGCCGGCTTTCCCGCAACCCGGTCGTCCGACTCCCGCGCCTGGCCGGCTTCCGGTTGTCCTGCTCCACCCCGCATCGCCGTCTCCAGCTCGGCACCCGCCCGCCGGCTTCGGCTCCGACCCGGCTGGGTCCGGCTTCGCCCGCTCCGCGTGCCCGCTTGGCCGCCTGCTCCCCCGCCCGCGCGAGCCCCGCGCGGGCCTGCGCCGCCTTCCACTGCTCCTGTGCCGGCTGCTGGTCGCCCCGCGCCGGCTGCCCGCCGCACCTGGCTCCCGCGGCCGCCTGTCCACCGCGCCGGGTCCTCCCCGCCGTGTCTCCGGTTCCGCCTCCTTCGACCGCACGCGCTCAGGCTTCCCCCGCGGTCGTGCCCGCCTGTCGGTTGGTTGCTCCGGTCGGCTGCCGCCTCGCAATGGCTCCACGCGCCCCCTGCCGGCTCCCTCCCGCGTTGCCCTGCCGGCTGGCCGCATGGTCGGCAGCGCCAGTGCCCCGCCGCCGCGCCCCTCTGCTCCGCCCCGGCTGCATGCCGGCCCCGGGTCGCCGACTCCCCGTCTGGCCGCCTGCCGCCGCCCCAGCTCCACGCGGTCGCTCCCCAGCCGGCTGCTCCACGCACACACAAACAAAAGAGGCCGATTGGCCAGGTCAACCCCCGGCTTGAAGAGAAAAAGAAAAGGGGAGTGGGCGCCTGCTGAAAAAAGAGAGAGAGAGGAGTGTGAAATGCCGGCTAGAGAAAAAATCAGGCCGACTTGCTCCAGAGAAGAAAGAAAAACCCGTCCGGATGACCCGTCCGCCTGCTCCGCCACTCGGACGGTCAGTCGTGACCCTCGCTGCCGGCTGTGCCAAGCCGGCTGGACTGCCTCCTATCTCCGATGACACACCAAGCGGGTGCGCTGACGCGCCCCCGCGAGAGAAGAGAAGACAAAGTAGTTGCCAGAAGATCCGGCCCGACTGCTCAGCAGTCGGCCCGAATCTCGGGGGCTACACCCAGCGGGTGCGCTGACGCGCCCCCGCGAGAGAAGAGAAGACAAAGTAGTTGCCGGAAGATCCGGCCCGACTGCTCAGCAGTCGGCCCGAATCTCGGGGGCTACACCCAGCGGGTGCGCCGACGCGCCCCCGCGAGAGAAGAGAAGACAAAGTAGTTGCCGGAAGATCCGGCCCGACTGCTCAGCAGTCGGCCCGAATCTCGGGGGCTACACCCAGCGGGTGCGCTAACGCGCCCCCGCGAGAAAGAAGACAAAGTAGTTGCCGGAAGATCCAGCCCGACTGCTCAGCAGTCGGCCTGAATCTCGAGGGCTACACCCAGCGGGTGCGCTGACGCGCCCCCGCGAGAAAGAAGACACAACAGCTGCCGGAAGATCCGGCCCGACTGCTCAGCAGTCGGCCCTACACCCAGCGGGTGCGCCGGCGCACTCCGCGAACGCCGAGTCGCGCCGGCTATCTTCGACGACCGCGACTACACGAAAATCAATGTGAGCTCCTCACCCGCATATTTTTGCACTACGCAAGCACGGATAACCCCGAGCTTGCTCAGGGGCTGCCTCCGCATTTTCTTACAGTAGCATCACTGTTTGCCCCGGCTCTAGCCAGAGTTGGCCCGGGGGCTGGCCGCTTGGCCTGAGACGTTAGTTCCCGCAGACGGCTTAGTACCGTGCGCGGTACCAAAGTCGCACTCTTATTCACAGACCGCAGAGCGGCTGCCGACTAGCAAGAGTGAACGCTGGAGGCCACCCACGCGAAAAACGTCCGGGAAGAAAAAAGTTTGGGCGACCCGACCGTTTTCCTTTACAAGTATCTACTCGGTTGAATCTGCTCCCAGAATCTGAGTACTGTACACTCCACTTCGCGGCCCACTCTCAGCCACAGACCGTAGAGCGGCTGTCCGGCAAGCAAAGAGCACAAGCCAAAAAGCGGAGGGAACACGAAAAAGATTAAGGGGGCTCGGACGAAACCGAGTCGGCACCCTCCGCATAAAACTTGCAATGATAAAAGCAAGCATTCGATATATCCGCATGGACTAACTCTGTCCTTTTTTATGATTATTTTCATGAACATTTGCCAAAAAACCTCCGCCCAACTTTGCCAAGTTGCCCGGAGGCTCGGGGGCTACTGTCGGTGTAATGGGACACGGATACCCCGAAGACGGCGAGATGATATTTCAAGACATCGGGGCTAGCAAAGCCCCTCAGTCCGACTGCCCGGCCGCTCCTGCCGACTGCACTACCCGGCCGGCTGCCGACTGCCGGCCGCCGACTACGCCAATCAGTCGGCTGCCGACTGCAGCCCGACCCGACATCGACGAGACAACCGTACCGCGGCGCCATCATCTACAGTGTACCGTGTCCCCTGGGTACTGATTTATAAAGTATCCCAGGGGAAAAGCATGGCATGTGCCATGCCACTAGCCATGCCTACTTGGCTTGGCATGTAAGCTACCCAAGGTAGCTTACATCCAACGCCACCACCCACTTAGCTTACATGGTAAGCTAGCCCACACTATATGTACCACCACACATCCATCCATCAAGGGGCATGGCCACTCACGCCCACACACAAGCTAGCAAGCAAGCTAGCTTTCCATCCATCCATCACATAAGCCCACACATACGGCCATTAGCATGGCCGGCCACTAGACGCCTGGTATAAGCATTTACCAGATCAGATGCCTATGGCACTGATCCCAGATACAGCTCCAGGAGCACTTTGTACTGCCCGATGTACACCTCAGATATATACTCAGACATGCAGGAGTAGGGGTATTATCTCTCCGGAGAGCCCCGAACCTGGGTAAACCGCCGCGTGCTACTCGCATACCCGCTCCCGGTCCTATCAGCAGCAGTCCTACCCACAGACTAAGCCCTTGTGGCGTCTGTCGACTCGCAAGCACCCCGTGAGAAACACCACGACAATAACTAATAGATTTTTGCAATAGGTATGTGAGTTCTTTATGACTAATGTTGAGTCCATGGATTATACACACTCTCACCCTTCCACCATTGCCAGCCTCTCTAGTACCACACAGCTTTCGTCGGTACCATAAACCCACCATATACCATCCTCAAAAGAGCCACCATACCTACCTATTATGGCATTTCCATAGCCATTCCGAGATATATTGCCATGCAACTTTCCACCGTTCCGTTATTATGACACGCTCCATCATTGTCATATTGCTTTGCATGATCATGTAGTTGACATCGTACTTGTGGCAAAGCCACCATTCATAATTCTTTCATACATGTCACTCATGAGTCATTGCACATCCCGGTACACCGCCGGAGGCATTCATATAGAGTCATATCTTGTTCTAAGTATTGAGTTGTAATTCTTGAGTTGTAAGTAAATAAAAGTGTGACGATCATTATTAGAGCATTGTCCCATGTGAGGAAAGGATGATGGAGACTATGATTCCCCCACAAGTCGGGATGAGACTCCGGACGAAAAAAAAGAAAAAAAAGAGAAAGGCCATAAAAAAGAAGAAGGCCCAAAAAAAGAGAGAGAAAAAAAGAGAGAAGGGACAATGCTACTACCTTTTTCCACACTTGTGCTTCAACGCAGCACCATGATCTTTATGATAGAGAGTCTCCTATGATATCACTTTCATATACTAGTGGGAATTTTTCATTATAGAACTTGGCTTGTATATTCCAATGATGGGCTTCCTCAAAATGCCCTAGGTCTTCGTGAGCAAGCAAGTTGGATGCACTCCCACTAGTTTCTTTTTTTGAGCTTTCATACACTTATAGCTCTAATGCATCCGTTGCATGGCAATCCCTATTCACTCACATTGATATCTATTGATGGGAATCTCCATAGCCCGTTTATACGCCTAGTTGATGTGAGACAATTTTCTCCTTTTTGTCTTCTCCAAAACCACCATTCTATTCCACATATAGTGCTATGTCCATGGCTCACGCTCATGTATTGCGTGAAGATTAAAAAGTTTGAGAACATCAAAAGTATGAAACAATTGCTTGGCTTGTCATAGGGGTTGTGCATGATTTAAATATTTTGTGTGGTGAAGATAGAGCATAGCCAGACTATTTGATTTTGTAGGGATAGCTTTCTTTGGCCATGTTATTTTGAGAAGACATGATTACTTTGTTAGTATTGTTGAAGTATTATTGCTTTTATGTCAATATTAAGCTTTTCTTTTGAATCTTACGGATCTGCACATTCATTCCACAATAAAGAGAATTACATGGATAAATATGTTAGGTAGCATTCCACATAAAAAATCTGTTTTATCATTTACCTACTTGAGGACGAGCAGGAATTAAGCTTGGGGATGCTTGATACGTCTCCAACGTATCTATAATTTTTTATTGTTCCATGCTATTATATTATCAACCTTGGATGTTTTATATGCATTTATATGCTATTTTATATGATTTTTGGGACTAACCTATTAACCTAGAGCCCAGTGCCAGTTTCTGTTTTTTCCTTTTTTTAGAGTATCGCAGAAAAGGAAAATCAAATGGAGTCCAATTGACCTGAAATTTCACGGAAGTTATTTTTGGACCAGAAGAAGCCCACGGAGTATTGGAGATGGACCAGAAAGTCTCGGGCTGCCCACGAGGGTCGGGCGTGCGCCGTGGATAGCCCGGAGATCCACCGACGTACTTCTTTCGCCTATATATATATATATATATATATATATATATATATATCCATATACCCTAGAAACATCGAGGAGCAGAATAGATCGGGAGTTCAGAAGACTCCGTAGCCACCGAAAACCAATCTAGACCCGTTCCGGCACCCTGTCGGAGGGGAGGAATCCCTCTCCGGTGGCCATCTTCATTATCCCGGTGCTCTCCATGACGAGGAGGGAGTAGTCCACCCTCGGGGCTGAGGGTATGTACCAATAGCTATGTCTTTGATCTCTCTCTCTCTCTCTCTCGTGTTCTTGAGGTGATACGATCTTGATGTATCACGAGCTTTGCTATTATATTTGGATCTTATGATGTTTCTCCCCCTCTACTCTCTTGTGATGAATTGAGTTTTCCCTTTGAAGTTATCTTATCGGATTGAGTCTTTAAGGATTTGAAACACTTGAAGTATGTCTTGCACGTGCTTATCTGTGGTGACAATGGGATGTCATGTGAGATGTATGTTTTGGTGATCAACTTGCGAGTTCCATGACCTCGTGAACTTATGCATGGGGGTTGGCACACGTTTTTTCCTTGACTCTCAAGTAGAAACTTTGGGGCACTCTTTGAAGTTCTTTGTGTTGGTTGAACCGATGAATCTGAGATTGTGTGATGCATATCGTATAATCATACCCACGAATACTTGAGGTGACATTGCAGTATCTAGGTGACATTAGGGTTTTGGTTGATTTGTGTCTTAAGGTGTTATTCTAGTACGAACTCTATGATAGATCGAACGGAAAGAATAGCTTCGTGTTATTTTACTACGAACTCTTGAATAGATCGATCAGAAAGGATAACTTTGAGGTGGTTTCGTACCCTACCATAATCTCTTCATTTGTTCTCCGTTATTAGTGACTTTGGAGTGACTCTTTGTTGCATGTTGAGGGATAGTTATACGATCCAATTATGTTATTATTGTTGAGAGAACTTGCACTAGTGAAAGAATGGACCCTAGGCCTTGTTTCCTAGCATTGCAATACCATTTGTGTTCACTTTTACCACTTGTTACCATGTTGTTTCTATATCTTCATATTACAAAAACCATTATCTACTATCCATATTACACGTGTATCACCATCTCTTCGCCGAACTAGTGCACCTATACAATTTACCATTGTATTGGGTGTGTTGGGGACACAAGAGACTCTTTGTTATTTGGTTGTAGGTTTGTTTGAGAGAGACCATCTTCATCCTACGCCTCCCACGGATTGATAAACCTTAGGTCATCCACTTGAGGTAAATTTGCTACTATCCTACAAACCTCTGCACTTGGAGGCCCAACAATGTCTACAAGGAGATGTTGTATAGTAGAGATCACTGTGCGCGTGCGAGAAGTCTACATATCGTGGGGGCTACTGAGCGAGGCACAGAGTCACAATGTTCGAGAGAGAAACCAACTGATAGATTACGACCAGATTGAGTTGTCACCCTTCTGCTGTCATTGTTGGGGTGGGGGAGGGGGAGGGAGAGAAATACGTATCGAGAGTGTGCGTGGTAGGCACAGAGGCACAACTAGCGAGTGTGTGTGCATATGTGTGTGTTTGAAAGAAGAGTAGATATATTACTATCAAGATCGAGGTGCCGCCCTACTCCTTCGGTGTCGGGTAGTATGTGCGTGCATGTGTATGTTTGAGAGAGAAGCCAGTCAATAGATTAGTATCAAGATCGAGGTGTCACCCTACTCCTTTGGTGTTGGGAAGTGTGTGTGGTTGTGTGGGTGTGTGTGTGTGTGTGTGTCGGGGGGGGGGTGGGGGGTAGTGACACTTACATATCCCTACTCTTATAAAAAAATAGAGTTGTGATGATGGTGTTCCTGCCATCCTGCAATATAGGCCATCCGATTTATACCCGACGGATAGGAAGGAAACTATGGCAATTTTGCAAAAAGATACCAACACCCCTCTCCACATTTTAAAATAAGGCATTCCCTCATTCATCCTTTTCTCCCACAAGATAAACTACTCATACAAATGCATCTTGATGTTCGGTGCAACACATGGGCATCTTGCTAGTAGGGAGAAGGAGTTTGTGTGACACATATCTAGCTATATTAAGGGATAAGTAGATAGCATTTGTGCGAGGCATACTTAAAGCATCACGAAGATAAACAAAATTGTGTGCATGCAAGTGCCGGAAAAAATGAAGCGAGAAACAATGTATGGGAGAGAGAGAGCGAAATCTCAAAACAAAAGGTGCTCTGTTGGAATCCCATTGTATGTATTCATATGGTTCCGGAACTCGAGTTCACCTTAGGCATATGTGTGAGAGACATTATTATACTTTGAGACATTAGTGGTTGTGGGTGGGTGGAATTAAAGGGGTGGGCGTGTTCGACAGAGAGAGCATGTGTGTTTCTCTGTGAGAGACTTGTAGGACGGGGTAGAAAGACGAATTCTAACCTTGACGGAGGGAGAGAAATACACGAAGTGCGCGTGTGTGATTCCGATGACCACAAGCAAATGAGATATGTATGCGTGTGAGAGAGATTGCACAATTCATTCACGTATCACTATCTAGCGATCGTGGACGTGCATCGCATGAACATAAATCAATATCTACTTCGTATCGTGGCCAAAGGTACAATATCTATTCAACGCTATAAAGATTGGACACTCACAAATCACATTTTTTATTTAGATAAACCTTTTCAGTTGTGCATGCCAAAGTTACAGTGATGTTTCTTCAAACAACCAATGTAGCTACCATGTACATGCACCATTGTTACTCTTGCATTCAAAATCATTAGTCTTGGATGATTTAAGGTTCTATTATGATGTAATATATGTAATATTCATATATGAATTCAACGGGTACGCAATTTATGAAATGGAGGCTATGTAATCATATGAGGTAACACTTTTAAGTAGCGTTGTGCGCCTCTACACTAACACGTCAATGCATTATGTTTAAAGTAAATAACCAATTGCACTAAATTATCTGTTTACATGAGAAATACATAGGCTGAGCGTTTGATCCCTTTTTTGTGAACGCGCCACTACACCCGTACGATTGGTCGCGCCCGTGTCAACGTCCAAGTTATCGGTGCATCATCCCGAGTTATTGTCTTTTTTTCTGGGGTGGACACACCAGTTATTAACTGCTGACGCGTTCCCCGTGTACACAGTCTCGCATGACCTTCCCGCTAGCACGGTCCAAAATTAGTTGAAACTGGATACGAACGATCCCGCGGGCAGCAAAATCTCCCGCCTCCTTCTAAAATTTCCGCCACCTTAGTCTTTAGCATGCGAAATTCCCCTTTTGTCCTTGGTGCACGGAGACCAACAGTTACAATACCGCCCTCATCTACATAATAGGTCAGGGCTGGTAACTTCCGGTTCCCCCCACTACGCGGCACCCCCATTTCCTCCCCCACCCGCAAAAACGGCTAACTCCATAGTACGAGAGCATCTCACATCACGCCGTCCGTACTTCATCGGAATTTCTCCCCTTCCCTCTCGAAACCCTAGACTGCTCATCCACCGGCATACCAGAGCCCATTCACTACTAGCGGCGTCCACCTCGCCGGATCTACTTCTGCGGCCGCATCTACCACTTCCCCTCCCCTAGAAACAAGTAGACTGCTCATCCACCACTGTACCATAGCCCATTCAGTGCCGGCCTTGTCCACGGCGCCAGATCTGCTTCGTCGGTACTCTCGTCAACCGCAACGCATCTGTAGCGGCTCATTCGTACTCCCCACCGGAGATGCTTCGTCCACACCCCCCAGAGCCGCCCCACCGATGCCCCCGTCGACGGCCTCTGATCCTCTTCGCCGACACCTTCCTCAACCCTACCGGAGCAGCTTCACCGACAACATCGTCAACCCCACCGAAGTAGCTTCGCCTATACCATTTTCAACCCTACCGGGGCCGCTTTGCCAACTCACAAGTCCACGGCCTCAGATCCGCTTCCTTGCACCCTCGTCCAACCTACCGGAGCAGCTTCTGACGCCCCGTCCATGGCCGCAGATCCGCATCGTCGACACCATCCTTAAACCAACCACCGGAGCAGCTTCACCTACGCCCTCGTCCACGACCATAGATCCGCTTCGCCCGCACCGTAGTCCACCCTACCAGAGCCGCTCCACAAACACCCTACTTGATGGTTCTAGATCTCCTTACTGGACCCCGACGGCTAGTGCAGCGTCATCACCCTTGACGTTTCAAACCTGATTCCAACCGTCTGGCAAGATGCCAAGCACCCCCATGGCCTAGGTACTTATCACCTTTAAACCCGTCCAGCATCACCTGCCCGATGTACTTCAAATATACTAATAGGTCACTGTTACCTGTTATGCAGCTGGCAAAAACTACAAGGACGATGTTTCTTCTAGATCTAATAGCTTGGCTAACCAAGATCCTGGACCGAGGCATTGCTATGATCTTGTAAGCGTGTCTCTCTCTCTTATATTGTTATGTGCCTGCCAGTGTGCTTTGCTAGGATTTTCGACCAGCAATCCCTTTGTGCATACAATGATTTCTACTACTGGCTGCTAAATTAGATATGTAGATGTCATACATGATACTAACTCGTACCTCCGTTCCTAAATATAAGTCTTTCTAGAGATTCCACTATAGGCTACATACGGAGCAAAATGAGTGAATCTACATGCGAAAATGCATCTATATACATCTGTATGTGGTCCATGCTAGAATCTCTACATAGACATATATTTAGGAACAGAGGCAATACATTACAAAAAATCGTAGGTGGCATGTTGGAATTCCAGTACACTACATTAGGCTCCCTTAGAGTGCCTGCTAGTCCAACACATAGAGTCATGGCTAGTTTATGCTACGCACACAATCATTAATTGGTAGTTTAAATATGTGCAAGGGATATGTAATGTATTATCATGTAGAGATGTCTGAAATTATCCATGCCAACTTGCAGATTGGGTTACACAATGAAAAAGTACAAGATGTATGTGGCAATTTCATGGAACATCGCAAAAAAGGAGAGCCAGCGGTGAGCATATACAATGTGATACGGTACGTCACTCCTCCATTGCAATCATCATGACATGTTATTTGTATGTCAGTTATATTGGCCAAGTTTCTTAGGGACAGTTATTATGAGTTATCCTGTGAAAATAAGCACCTGTGAATATAAGATCCATGTAATAAGCCAACCAGTTCTTTTCATTGCGTTTTCAGCTTATCTTTGGTATGATAAGTGAAAAGTCTAGATTGCATTATATTTTTTCATTTTGCTACGCATATGAAAATTAATTTGACTTGCGAACATCACAAATTGAACCCAGTGCAGTAATTAATATGATAGGAAAACAGACCATCACTATTGGCTCAAAATGCAAATACAAAGATACCATCTACTTGGCACAATCTACTTTGGTCAATGTTTTCCATAGAGATCACATTGCCAAATTTAAACGAAAAACGCATGACCCACGTTTAAATGAAGAACAATTATTTATTGAAATTCGATGGTCCAAGTGGCTGGTTATTGTCATATAGCAGCACCACCTGAAAGCATCATATAGCAGCAGCAGCTCATAGCAACTCATCATACAGCAGCAGAAGTGTGCAATTCATCATATACCAGCAGCAGCTCATAGCAATTCATCATATAGCAACATCAGGAGCAGCTCATAGAAATTCATCATAGAGCAGCGGAAGGAGCAACTCATAGCAATTCATCATATAGCAGCAGCAGGAGCAGCTCATAGCAATTCATCATATAGCAGCAGCAGGAGCAGCTCATAGCAATTCATCATATAGCATCAGCAGCAGCAGCTAATAGCAATTCATCATACAACAGCAGCAGGAGCAGCTTATAGAAACTCATCATATAGCAGCAGCAGCTCATAGCAATTCATCATATAGCAGCAGTAGCTCATAGGAATTCATCATATAGCAGCAGCAGCTCATAGCAATTCATCATATAGAAGCAGCAGGAGCAGCTCATAGCAATGCATCATATAGCAGCAGCAGAAGCAGCCCATAGCAATTCATCATATAGTGGATCACAATGAAAATTTGGCAAAAAATGAGAGGAGATCCTCACCTTGTTGGATGAGATCATCCTTCAACAGCACCTCAAGGCCACGGCCTGGGAGGTGGGGAGGGGGAATAAGGTGCCTTCTCCCGCAGTGTGGCATCTGTCGGATTTCGGGTTCCACACTGCGGCAGAATAAGGTTCAGTCACACTGCGGGTTGGAGTTCAGTCACCTGGGGAATAAGGTTCGAACACTGGGGTGCGTGCGGAGATTTTGCCTCCTACCTACCTGCACCCCTCCGCCATGCTAGGATCTAAACCACCGAAAGAACAACACAAGAGACACAGGGTTTATACTGGTTCGGGCCACCGTTGTGGTGTAATACCCTACTCTAGTGTGTGGCGTGTGGATTGCCTCTTGGGCTGATGATGATGAACAATACAAGGAAGAACAGCCTCGCGAGGGCCTGTTCTTGGCTGGGGCGATGAACTGCTAGATGGAGTTCAGTCACCTTTCTCTCTCTCTCTCTCTCTCTCTCTCTCTCTCTCTCTCTCTCTCTCTCTTTCTGTTTCCAACCAAACGACCGATCGACCCCCTTGCTCTGTGGGTGGCTGGTCCTATTTATAGAGGCTGTAGGATCTAGAAGAAGGAGTGCCTAGAGGGGGGGTGAATAGACACTTAATGCTAAAGTTGCACTTTTTAAGGTTTTTCGGTTTAAGTGGAGTTCGGGCACAATTTTAACATACAAAATACATATCAAGCAAGCATGCAAAGAGTATATAGGCAGCGGAAAGTAAAGCATGCAACTTGCAAGAATGTAAAGGGAAGGGTTTGGATGATTCAAACGCAATTGGAGACACGGATGTTTTTCCCGTTGTTCGGATAGGTGGTGCTATCCTACTTCCACGTTGATGGAGACTTCAACCCACGAAGGGTAACGGTTGCGCGAGTCCACGGAGGGCTCCACCCACGAAGGGTCCACGAAGAAGCAACCTTGTCTATTCCACCATGGCCATCACCCACGAAGGACTTGCCTCACTAGCGGTAGATCTTCACGAAGTAGGCAATCTCCTTGCCCTTAGAAATTCCTTGGTTCAACTCCACAATCTTGTCGGAGGCTCCCAAGTGACACCTAGCAAATCTAGGAGACACCACTCTCCAAGAAGTAACAAATGGTGTGTTGATGATGAACTCCTTGCTCTTGTGCTTCAAATGATAGTCTCCCCAACACTCAACTCTCTCTCATAGGATTTGGATCTGGTGGAAAGAAGATTTGATTGGAAAGCAACTTGGGGAAGGCTACAGATCAAGATTCATATGGTAGGAATGGAATATCTTGGTCTCAACACATGAGTAGGTGGTTCTTTCTCAGAACATATGAGTAGGAATGATGTGTGTGTTCTGATGGCTCTCTCTTCGAATGAAGAGGTGGTGGAGGGGTATATATAGCCTCCACACAAAATCCAACCGTTACACACAGTTTTCCAATCTCGGTGGGACCGAATCAACAAACTCGGTCGGACCGAAATGGTAAACCTAGTGACCGTTAGGAATTTCGGTGGGACTGAGATGCAACTCGGTAGGACCGATTCGGTTAGGGTTTGGAAAATCCAAAACTCAGTTTGACCGATTACTCAAACTCGGTGGGACCAATTTTGGTAATAAGTGAAACTGAGAGTTGGCCAAGCAAACTCGGTGGGGCCGATTGCATATCTCGGTGGGACCGAAGATATTGCAACAGGTAACAGAGAGTTTGCAAGCCCATCTCGGTGAGACCGAGAACCTTATCGGTAGGACCGAATTGCTAGGGTTTGGCAGTGGCAAATGACAAGTGAAACTCGGTGGCGCCGGATTGACAGAATCGGTATGACCGAGTTTTGGCTTAGGGTTTAGGTCATTTGTGAAAGTGGGAAAGTAGTTGAGGATTTTGGAGCATATCATTAAGCACTTGAGCAAGAGGCTCATTAAACAACACCTCATCCCTTCTTGATAGTATTGGCTTTTCCTAAGGACTCAATGTGATCTTGGATCACTAAAATATATAAAAAGAAGAGTCTTGAGCATGAACTTTAGCCAATCCTTTGTCCTTAGCATCTTGAAGAGGTTCCCACAACCTTTAGTCCATGCGACTCCATTGTTGAACTTATCTAAAATACACTAGGTAAAGGTATTAGTCCAACAAGAGATATGTTGTCATCAATTACCAAAACCACCTAGGGAGCACTTGTGCTTTCAATCTCCCCCTTTTTGGTAACAGCAAGTAAAGCTTTGGAAGGTCATGTAACAAGCATAGGCTCCCCCTACATGTATGCACTCATGTGAATATGAAATATAGAGGCATGTGAGGGCATAACCATGACAGAGTGGGCAATGTGTTACATGTATCTTGGCCATATGCATCAGAGTAAAAGATTGTTAAAGAAAATACCTTCATGCTCATGAGTCCTTCTTGCAAACAGTATGTACATAAGCAAGAACTTCTCATACTCATGATTTTGATGCATACACTTACCTCGTAGTCTTTGGTTGACTTAGGATGGAATGAACCTGCACAAACAAGGTTAGATAACACAGGTACATCCACTAGCCAGAGTAAACTGAAGAAACCACAAGAATACCAAGATTGGGATGACATGTAGAGAGCAAGTACTAGGTACTGCATTGAATTCAACATGTCCCCAAGAGTAAAGATATGCAATGAATTTGACTGATTTCTTTCCCATAGTTGTCTTGCTCCCCCTGAATCTTATATGGGATATTGGGAGAAGATAGGGAATAGAAAATCAGAGCTAAAAGAAACAAAACAAACGAACATGTCTTTTCCCCCTAAAAAGACATGTGACATCTCTCCTCTTGATCATCAAGCATCTGGGATCCTTGAGTATTGTCTCTCCCCCTAGGGATCTCTTTCTCCCCCTTAATACATTATCTGGGACATCTGGGATCCTTGAGATGTTCTCTCCCCCTTTAGTGCTTTGATGTGATCTCTTTCTCCCCGAAGACAAGCTTTGTTGTGATCTCTCTCTCCCCCTTTGACATCAATTTCCAAGAAGGTTCTTCTGGAATCCGTCCAAAAGGTTTGGTCCTTGAGACTCAGCATAAAGCAAAGAATAAAATTGGGATGCTTGTAGAGGACAAGATTCATTGAGTGGAGCTGGATCAGAAGAATTATAGGTTATGTGACAAACTGTTTTTCTTGTTGCGAAGTCGGTGGCACCGAGTGGTATGATTCAGTGGTACCGAAGGAATTCGGTTGAACCAAAAATTACAATTCGGTGAGACCGAGTTCACACAGAGAAAAACACTTGTCACCTCAGCTCACTAGACATGCAGGATCTCACAAAGATTTGCAATGAATTGAATGCGGAAAATGCAGAATAGAAAGAAAAGAAACTGAAGGATCTAGATGAAATAGAAGGAAACACATAAACAAGCATGAGACAAATGCAGTAACACAGAAGGAAAACACAAGAGAACTTCATCTAGAGTTGGGCGGTGACATAGTCACCTATGTTAGAGTATATTGACTTAGGAGTCAAGTGAGAACACTTGATCATAGGTCATACTCATCGTTTAAGCTCAAAATGGGGTTGCCATTTTTCGTTTAAGCATCTTGATGTATTCACATCTTGTTGAGTTGATTTGACTCATGTCTTGGAGTAAAGCTTCTCTAAGATGGGATAACATACCTTGGGTGGTGGAGTGGTTCTTGCCGATGTAGTTGAACTTGTGTGGGTGCTTAAGGTTGATGTAGTCCATCAAGAATTTGGAGCACCACTTGGAGTTTGAGTTCATCCACCTACATGGGTTAGTTCTTGAAAGGAAGAGCACTTGTGTATCCAAAAATGACAATCATGAAGCTCAACATAGAATTTGTCAAGGATATGTTTGAATGGTTTTGTGCTTCCTTGTCTTCAACCACCATTGTGTAGAGACTTGGTGATGTAGAGATTGCTCAAGATGTGTGTGAGTCGCAATCCCATGGAATTAGTTTCAACCAAGTACCTACATGGGTTAGACAACATGCAAGGTACAAATATATCCAAGACATAAGATAGTCATCATAAGAGATATATCATGGATTAGTCATGAGCTCATGTCTTGCATGTGTCCAATGGAGTTCCTACACCATGTTTGAAGCATCAATGATGTTCAATTCTCCTCTTAGCCTGCAAAATACTTTCTCATCAAGTGGTTTAGTGAATATATCCGCTAATTGCTTGTCAGTGCGAACATGCTTAAGATTAATGTCACCCTTAGCAACATGATCTCGAATGAAATGATGACGAACTTCAATATGCTTAGTTTGAGAATGTTGTACGGGATTATGACCAATTTTGGTAGCACTTTCATTGTCACAAAGCAGTGGAACATGTTTCACATAAATTCCATAATCTTTAAGAGTTTGGGTCATCCAAAGTAATTGAGCACAACATGAACCAGCGGCAATGTATTCCGCTTCGGCTGTGGATAAGGATACTGAGTTTTGTTTCTTGGAGGACCAAGACACAAGAGATATGCCAAGAATTTGACAGGTACCCGAAGTGGACTTCCTATCAACCTTGTCTTCGGCATAATCCGAGTCAGAATAGCCAACAAGATCAAAAGAAGACCTCTTAGGATACCAAATGCCAAAGTTTGGTGTGTGAATTAAGTATCTCACTATCCTTTTCACAGCCTTAAGATGACATTCTTTAGGAGCAGCTTGATATCGTGCACACATGCATACACTTAGCATAATATCGGGACGTGAAGCACATAGGTATAGTAATGAACCAATCATAGAACGATAAACCTTTTGATCAACCGGTTCACCATCTTTGGTCAAATCATTATGTCCACTAGTGGGCATGGGTGTAGACATACCTTTGCACTCTTGCATATTGAACTTCTTGAATAAGTCCTTGGTGTACTTCGTTTGAGAGACAAATGTACCTTCCTTAGTTTGCTTGATTTGCAAACCAAGAAATAATTTGAGTTCACTCATCATAGACATCTCAAACTTCTCTGACATTAGCTTTCCAAACTTTTCACTAAAGAGAGGGTTAGTTGAACCAAATATGATATCATCAACATAGATTTGACATACAAATAGTTCTCCATTAACCCTTTTAGTGAAGAGAGTAGAATCAATTTTACCAATTTCAAAACCACTTGCAATAAGGAACTTGGTCAAGCATTTATACCATGCTCTAGGAGCTTGTTTAAGACCATAAAGAGCTTTGTGAAGTTTGTAAACATGATTAGGTTTCTTAGGATTGACAAAGCCGGGAGGTTGTTTGACATAAACTTCCTCCTCTATTTCACCATTTAGAAAAGCACTCTTAATGTCCATTTGGTACAAGGTGATATTATGGTGATTAGCATAGGCAAGTAAGATGCGAATGGACTCAAGTCTAGCAACGGGAGCATATATCTCACCATAGTCCATACCTTCGACTTGTGTGTACCCTTGGGCGACGAGACGTGCTTTGTTGCGGACCACTTGTCCATCTTCATATTGCTTGTTGCGAAACACCCATTTGGTACCAATGATGTTGTGGTTGTTGTCGGGCTTCTCAACCAATGTCCAAACTTGGTTTCTCTCAAAATTGTGTAGCTCTTCATGCATAGCATTTATCCAATCCGGATCTTCCAATGCTTCTTCAACCTTCATAGGTTCAATGCTAGAGATGAATGAATAGTTTTCACAAAAGTTAGCTAAACAAGTTTTTGAGCGAGTGATTCTCCCGGTTTGTATATCATTAAGGATTTGCTTGACGGGATGATCTTTGGCAACTCTTGCTCGAACTCATGAGAGCTTTTGCTTGGGTCTTCGTTGAGCATCTTCTTCATCTTGTTCTTCTCCTTGGCCTTCTTCATTGTTGACGTTGTCATTCTCTTGTCGTGGTGGGGAAGGAGGTTGTTGATGTTCGTCTTGATGTACTTCCTCGTCTTCTTCATTTTGGTGTGTCCCACTTGTGGATGCTTCCGTGTCGATTCTTGGTTCACCTTTTCGTGAAGTAGAAGCTTCCACTTGGATGGATGACGTACTCTCCTTCACCTCCATTGGACGAACTTTGCCAATGGACAAGTCTTGGATTGCTTCTGAAGGGTCTTTGTCTCCTACATCAATTGGCAATTGCTCTACTTGCGAGCCATTAGATTCATCAAACTTCACATCTACCGTCTCTTCAACTTTTCGGGTGAAATTG
The DNA here is from genome assembly GCA_034509565.1 of Triticum monococcum. NCBI lineage: Eukaryota > Viridiplantae > Streptophyta > Magnoliopsida > Poales > Poaceae > Triticum > Triticum monococcum. The sequence continues at coordinate 76,188,018 of CM067843.1, forward strand.
TTGTAGACACGGTAAGTGTGAGAGTTTGAGCCATAACCGAGTAGGAAACCTTCATGAGATTTAGGAGCAAACTTTGAACGACGATGCTTATCAAGAATGTAGCACTTTGAGCCGAATACTCAAAAGTATCCAACTTGGGGTTTGTTACCGGTGAGGAGCTCGTATGCTGTCTTGCCGAGTAGCTTGTGAAGATACAAGCGATTTGTTGCGTGACAAGCTGTCTCAACCGCTTCTGCCCAAAAGTGCTTTGGCGTCTTGTATTCATCAAGCATCGTCCTTGCCATTTCGATGAGCGTCCGGTTCTTCCTCTCAACAACTCCATTTTGTTGAGGTGTGTACGTAGCCGAGAACTCGTGTGAAAACCCTTCTTCGTCAAGAAAGGTGTCCACATTTGCGTTCTTGAACTCCGTTCTGTTGTCACTCCGAACCTTCTTGATCTTCACTTCAAACTGATTTTGGGCTTTCCTAGCGAAGTTTTTGAAGATCTTCTGGACCTGCGACTTGTCACTAAGAAAGAACACCCACGTAAATCTTGAAAAATCATCAACTATAACAATACCAAAAGAATTTCCACCGAGACTTTTGTAGGCGTTGGGACCAAAAAGATCCATATGAAGTAGCTCGAGTGGCCTCCTTGTGGTCATGATGTTCTTCACAGGATGCCTTCCTCCAACCTGTTTACCTGCTTGACAAGCACTGCAAAGTCTATCCTTATCAAATATGACATCGTTAACTCCAAGGATATGATTTCCTTTAATAAGCTTGTCAAGATTTCTCATGCCAACGTGACCTAGTCGTCTATGCCACAACCAACCTTTTGAGGATTTAGCAATGAAGCAAGTTTTAGGTTGTGCCTTTTTAGAGAAATCGACAATGTAAAGATCACCTCTACGCATACCGGTAAAAACCATTTTATGATTGTCTCGACGAAACACTTGGCAATCTACCGCAGTAAATAGAACATTTAGGCCAAAATGAGAAATTCTAGATACTGAAAGTAAATTGTAGCCGAGAGATTCAACGAGCATGACATTTTGAATGGAACTATCAAGTGAGATGGCCACCTTACCAAGGCCAACTACTTTACCCTTTGAATTATCACCAAAGGTGACATATTTTCGAGGGCCGTCATTTTCAGCAAGCTCACGGAACATCTCTTCATCTCCAGTCATATGATTAGTACATCCACTATCAAGAACCCATTCCTTTCCACCTGACGCATATCCCCGAAGATTTGCCATAAGACCAAAATGTCTCATTGCATTATCAAGATCGAAGTCACTATCATCATCATCATAGTATCCATGTTCATCATGATCTTGTGACTCATCATTTCCTAGAGAGAGTAATTCATTAGATAAATGGTCATCAAAGTGGTCACTTTTATGAATTCTTATAGCTTCAAATATAATATCACTAGTGATTCCAACATCTCCTTTAGCATGCTTGAGATTGGTAAGCTCAAATAGACAATCACCAAACTTAGGATCACTAGAGTTCATCTTACTCAAGGCAATAGATTTATGGAGAATTGTATCCAAATTTTTCAAGGAATGATCGGGAAATCGTTCCTCAAGAAATTTCCATATAGTGTAGGCAAAATTAAGAGTAGGCAAACTAGCAATCAGATTTTTGGGCAATCCTCTAATGATGAGCTCAACGGTTCTAAGATTGCGAATCATGTCAATATCTTCATCTAGGGTAGGATGCAAAGGATCAATATGAGGTGCATAAGGGCTAGCAATATACTTGTTTAAATGATATTGATTGAAGATTACAAGCATCTCATTTTTCCACTCATGAAAGTACTCTCCATCAAGAATAGGCACTCTATGTCTAAGACTCCCTAAGGTAGACACATCCATCTTCCTCCAATGGTGATTAAACCAAGGCAATGGAGACCAAAGCTCTGATACCACTTGTAGGATCTAGAAGAAGGAGTGCCTAGAGGGGGGGGGTGAATAGACACTTAATGCTAAAGTTGCACTTTTTAAGGTTTTTCGGTTTAAGTGGAGTTCGGGCACAATTTTAACATACACAATACATATCAAGCAAGCATGCAAAGAGTATATAGGCAGCGGAAAGTAAAGCATGCAACTTGCAAGAATGTAAAGGGAAGGGTTTGGATGATTCAAATGCAATTGGAGACACGAATGTTTTTCCCATGGTTCGGATAGGTGGTGCTATCCTACTTCCACATTGATGGAGACTTCAACCCACGAAGGGTAATGGTTGCGCGAGTCCACGGAGGGCTCCACCCACGAAGGGTCCACGAAGAAGCAACATTGTCTATTCCACCATGGCCATCGCCCATGAAGGACTTAACTCACTAGCGGTAGATCTTCATGAAGTAGGCGATCTCCTTGCCCTTACAAACTCCTTGGTTCAACTCCACAATCTTGTCGGAGGCTCCCAAGTGGCACGTAGCAAATCTAGGAGACACCACTCTCCAAGAAGTAACAAATGGTGTGTTGATGATGAACTCCTTGCTCTTGTGCTTCAAATGATAGTCTCCCCAACACTCAACTCTCTCTCATAGGATTTGGATCTGGTGGAAAGAAGATTTGAGTGGAAAGCAACTTGGGGAAGGCTAGAGATCAAGATTCATATGGTAGGAATGGAATATCTTGGTCTCAACACATGAGTAGGTGGTTCTTTCTCAGAACATATGAGTAGGAATGATGTGTGTGTTCTGATGGCTCTCTCTTCGAATGAAGAGGTGGTGGAGGGGTATATATAGCCTCCACACAAAATCCAACTGTTACACATAGTTTTCCAATCTCGGTGGGACCGAATCAACAAACTCGGTCGGACCGAAATGGTAAACCTAGTGACCGTTAGGAATTTCAGTGGGACTGAGATGCAACTCGGTAGGACCGATTCGGTTAGGGTTTGGGAAAATCCAAAACTCGGTTTGACCGATTACTCGACCGATTTTGGTAATAAGTGAAACTGAGAGTTGGCCAAGCAAACTCGGTGGGGCCGATTGCATATCTCGGTGGGACCGAAGATATTGCAACAGGTAACAGAGAGTTTGCAAGCCCATCTCGGTGAGACCGAGAACCTTATCGGTAGGACTGAATTGCTAGGGTTTGGCAGTGGCAAATGACAAGTGAAACTCGGTGGCGCCGGATTGACAGAATCGGTATGACCGAGTTTTGGCTTAGAGTTTAGGTCATTTGTGGAAGTGGGAAAGTAGCTGAGGATTTTGGAGCATATCATTAAGCACTTGAGAAAGAGGCTCATTAAACAACACCTCATCCCTTCTTGATAGTATTGGTTTTTCCTAAGGACTCAATGTGATCTTGGATCACTGAAATATATAAAAAGAAGAGTCTTGAGCTTGAAGCTTTAGCTAATCCTTTGTCCTTAGCATCTTGAAGAGGTTCCCACAACCTTTAGTCCATGCCACTCCATTGTTGAACTTATCTTAAATACACTAGGTAAAGGTATTAGTCCAACAAGAGATATGTTGTCATCAATTACCAAAACCACCTAGGGAGCACTTGTGCTTTCAGAGGCCCTAGTCCTCTTCCCAAATATCGAGCGGGAAGGGACCCAATAATGGTGGGCTAATTTGAAGGGGGACAGCAAGTATCAGCTATCCTGACAAAAGTAGTCTTCGTCTGCGCAAAGCTCTGGTGATGACGCCGTCTTGGGCTCCACGGTGACCTCCGTCTCGTAGTCCTCCTGGTCTTGGTCTCGTTGCACCGAAATGGCAACCTTTACCTGATGCCTCGGTACTCCGCGGCTGTGCTTGCCCCCTTTGCACCAAAGAGGAAAGGAGGACACTGCGCGGGCTGACCCCCGCCTGGCGCCCTAAGTCGTCATGGCTTGCGTCACGGGCACCTCGCGAGGTACCCTGCCTTGATCTCTCCGCCTCCTCGTGAGCCAGCCTGATGAGGCCGTGCCTGAGGAAGCTCCGCGTCATCTGCCCCGCGAGGCTTGGCCCCTCGCGAGGGCCTTGGTCTTGCGTTGGTGAAGATGGGCCGTGCTGGTCCCCCCTTTGAGCCACGCCGCAGGCCGCAGGCAGGAAAGTCTGGGGAGCCCTGTTCCCAGAATGCCGACAGTAACCCCCGGGCCCAAGGCGCGCCCGGGCTTGGCCGTGCAGGGAGGCGAAAGGGCAAGAGCGAAGCGCCGCAGGCCCTAACAGCATGCGGCCTTGGGTGCCACATGGCGGTTGACTGGACGTGGGCGTCTCCACTTCCCCATGATGCCTCAGCAACTGCACGGAGTGGACAAGTCCCTGCATGCAAAGCGTGTCATGATTACCTGCGATGGTGGGGGCCGTCGGTTGGCCCTCGCCATCTATAAGTACTGATCGACGCGCGCCCTTCCAGTTCATCCCCCCTTGCTTCTCCTTCTTCTTCATGGCCCCATCGAGGAGGTTCTCGGCCGCGGAGAAGGGGAAGGCTTGACAGGTTGAGCATTCCTCTCCCCCGCCCAAGCGCGGCCGAGGGCGCCCCCGCAAACATCCTGTGGCCACCACGGCAGCTCCACCCGGCCGCGAAGATGCCTTCCAGCACGGTGGCGGGCGGATTGCTGCGACCGGGGGGTGTGCTCCAGCTGCGCGTCCCCCTATGCCGCACTTTCACGCTGCTGAGGTGCCGCCGGAGTTTGTCGTGTGGTCGGTGGAGCTGACTAGCACTCGGCTTCCACTTGCCCGCTTCCTCCTTGGCGAGCTCTCGGCCGGCGCCCCGGGCGGCCTATGGCTCCAAGACGACGGCAGCTGCAGCCAGGCCTCATGGGTTTCACTGGAGGTCTCCGCAGCCGGGTGCCTGGTCCTGGCCCGCGGCTGGCAGTCGTTTGCCCGCGCGCGTGGCCTGGGCCGTCGGTGCACCCTACACTTCAAGTTCCACGGCGATGCCACCCTCTACGTGAGGGTGTTTGGGGAAGACGGTCGCCGCGCAGGGTGTTGCCCCGAGGGTGACGACCGCGGCTGGGAACCCAGCTCCGGCGATGATGGAGAGGGCAGCGCTCACGCGGCTGGCGGCGCTCGGGGTTCCTCAAGCTTCTCCGGTTCTTATTCGGGCGGCGACTCTTCTAGCGGTGGCCGCGGTCAGCCCCCATGCCGTCGTATCTGCTTGGGAGGTGGTAGCGTGTCCGCCCGCCGTCGGGCCCTGGTGAAGCGTGAGGGGGAGTCCGCCTAAGCTACGGAGGCAGCTCGGGCTTCCCTGCGGGCCGGTGTGAGGCGAGCTGCACCAGATTTGTTCTTTCTTTTCCTTTTTCATGCGTAAAAAGGACAGTAGTGTGGAGCCCCGTGGGGGCGTGTATGGGTTTTTACTGTTAATCATCGTTTTGCTTTCTTTATCGTACCTTCCGGCTACGTGCCCACGCGCGGATAGTTCCCGGCCCCGGCCGTGGGGGCGACCGACCCAGGCCCTGTGTTTGTGTCGCGGTGCCCGAGGGGCACGGACTGGAGGGGGGGCTCCTGCGAGGGGCCTAGGTCACGAACCCTTTGAATGACTAGGATGAGAACACTCGCGAGGGTGCTCGGGTGCCCCCCTCGCGAGGCCTTGCACAAGAGAAATCGAGGCAAGAAAATGAAAAGCCGAAGACCCACAAGCCAAGGACGACAACAACTCCAATAAAACTTCGAATGAGAAGGAACAAGCCAACTGAGGAAAGCAAATGAAAAGCCGCGTCCGGCACCTAGCCTAGTCTTCGACGTCTTCTCACCAGCGCGGAGCTAAGTGCTCCCACTGGGCGTGGGAGGGAGCCCCAGGGCCTGAGGCCGGCACTCCTGAGACTCCGGGGCGTGTATAGCCCCAACTCATTATTACGTGAGAGTGTCACGGGCGGCGAGCTTCACAGGCGTTGGCGTTCTTCACAGGCTCCGGGCCTTTTCCAAAATGCGATAGCTTCACAGGCATTCGCCTTCTTCACAGGCTCCGGGCCTTTTCCAAAACGTGATAGCTTCACAGGCATTCGCCTTCTTCACAGGCTCCGGGCCTTTTCCAAAACGCGATAGCTTCACAGGCATTCGCCTTCTTCACAGGCTCTGGGCCTTTTCCAAAATGCGATAGCTTCACAGGCATTCGCCTTGCTTCACAGGCTCTGGGCCTTTTCCAAAAGGGATAATCTTCACAGGCATTCGCCTTGCTTCACAGGCTCTGGGCCTTTTTAGGGGTAGAACCTTCGAAGGTGCTGGATGTTCCATGCGTTCTGGACCGGCACTCCCTCCTGAGTCTCCAAGCGCGCTGAGCCGGGCCTGGAAACATGAACAACCTTGAACGGGCCCTCCCACATGGGAGAGAGCTTGTGCAGCCCCTCCCTAGAGAGGACCCGCCTGAGCATGAGGTCTCCTACATCGAGAGTTCTGAGGCGGATGTTGCGGCAGTGATATCGCCGCAGAGCTTGTTGGTACCTCGCCTCTCATAGCCCGGCTTCTCGGCGACGTTCCTCCCCCAGCACGAGGTCCATCCCCCGCATGGCGTCCTGTTGCGCCTCGTCGAACGCTAGGACCCACGCGGAGCGACGTCTGACCTCATGAGGGAGGACCGCTTCGGCTCCGTGACCAGGAAGAACGGGGTCTCTCCAGTCGGCTTGGTCACGGTAGTGCGGATGGACCACAACACGGGCTGAAGCTCGTCGTACCAACCTCTGCCGCAGGCCTCCAACTTCTTCTTGAACGTTCTAGTCTTGAGGCCCCTCAGGACCTCCGCATTGGCTCGCTCGGCCTGGCCGTTGCTTCGGGGGTGCGCCACTAAAGCGTAGCATATCTGCGTTCCAAGGTTAGCTCAGTATGTTTTGAAGAGGTTACTGGTGAACTACGAACCTTGTCCGTGATGATGCTATTCGGCACCCCGAACCGGCTCACGATGCCCTTGATGAACTTGACCGTGGAACCCGCAAGAATGGTGCGGACAGCCTCTACTTCAGCCCACTTGGTGAACTTGTCCACGACAACGTAAAGGTAGCGGTAGCCCCCTGACGCCCGAGGAAACGGACCCAAGATGTCCAGCCCCCATACTGCGAATGGCCACAAAAGGGGGATAGTCTGCAAGCCCCCTGCCGGCTGATGAATCTGCTTGGCGTGGAACTGGCAGGCCTCATAAGCTTTCACTAGTTCAACGACGTCATTGAGCGCGGTGGGCCCATAAAATCCACTGCAGAACGCCTTGCTGACGAGGGTCCGTGATGATGAATGATGTCCGCAGTCTCCGCCATGTATATCTTCCAGTAGTTCCTTCCCTTGCTCCCTGGAGATGCAGCGTAGGGATACATCGTTTGGTCGCTTCCGGTAGAGCTCTCAATCTTTGATGCAGTATGCCGTGGCCTGGCATGCCACTCGCTCTGCTTCCTCCTCCTTCTCCGGCAGGGTCCCTTGCGTTAAGTAGCTCCGGAGCTCCATGATCCAACATCCCTCCTGAGGTTCCATCATCAGGAGCAGGCGTGCTCCCGAGGCTGGGCCACAGGTCGGAGCTCCTGAGGCAGGTGGCTGGGGGAGCTCCTCCCGGGGCTGAGCCGTGTTTGATAATGACGGTAAGGCTGAAGGCTTGAAGAGCCGCTCCTCGAAAACGCCAGGCTCCTGAGGTAACCGCCTGGACGCGCGTTTGGTGATGTCATCGGCTTCCTGATTGGTGCCACGGGGCACATGCTGCAACTCCAACCCCCAGAATTGCTTCTCCATCCTGCGGACCTCCGCAAGGTAGGATTCCATGTGTTCATCCTTCGGCTCGTACACCCTGTTGGAGAAATTGACAAGGAGCTGTGAATCGCCCTTGATGGTGAGGCGTTTCACCCCCAGGGCAGCTGCGGCCTTCAAGCCCGCTATTAAACCTTCATACTCCACTATGTTGTTGGAGACCTTTTCACCTTGCTGGAAACAGAGCTGCACGGCGTAATAGAGCTTGTCCTGGGTGGGCGATATAAGCACCGCCCCAGTGCCGTCCCTGGAGAACGCCCCATCGAAGTACATGACCCAGCCTTCTGGCGCCTCGCTTCCTGGGGACAGGGACTGATCCTCGTCGGCCTTGAGGCCTGGCGCCTTCGTCCATTCTGCCACAAAATCCGCCAATGCTGCTCCCTTGATGACTCTGGTCGTGCTGAATTCGAGCTGAAATGCTTGCAGCTCTATGTTCCACTTAGCGACCCTCCCAGCTGAATTGGGGCTCCTGAGCACTCTCTCCAGGGGGTATGACGAGACGACCTTGATGGGGTGACCCTGAAAATAGTGCCACAGCTTGCGCGAGGCCACCAGTAGCGCGAGGAGGAGTTTCTGAGGCATGGGGTACCGTGCCCTTGCATCCCGCAACACCGTGCTGACGAAGTACACTGGGTGCTCCACGAGGTGCAGTATGTCAGTGCTGGTGGCTCCCTTCGGAGACCATGGCACCTCTTGAGGCAATGAGGCCTCCTGAGACTGGCCATCTGGGAGAGGGGCCTCTTCCGCCTCCGGTGCGCCCCTCTGCGGCGGCTGATCCTCCTCAGCCGCTGCGGCGGTTTCTGTGGGCCTTCCCCGTTCCTGTTCCGCCTTGTCCCGGGCCGCTGTCACGGTTTTGATTCGACGCTCCTCTCTGACTGCCACCAAGGCTGCGCTGGCGGAGTAGGGAGCGGCGGCGAGGTAAAGCACTAGGGGCTCTTGAGGGCGCGGAGCCACCATGACCGGTGGACTGGTCAGGTATCTCTTGAGATCCTGGAACGCCTTGTCTGCCTCTTCAGTCCACTCGAAGGGCCCCTTTTTTCTTCATTAGCTGGAAGAAGGGTAGCGCTCGCTCCCCCAACTTGGAGATGAAGCGCCCTAGCGCGGTCACGCGCCCCATGAGCTTCTGCATTTCTCTGAGGGTCTTTGGCAGGCTCATGTCTTCCACTGCCTTGACCTTCTCCGGGTTAGCCTCAATTCCTCGATGGGACACGAGGAAACCCAAGAGCTTGCCCGAGGGGACTCCGAACACGCACTTCTCTGGGTTAAGCCGTAGGTTCACTGCATTGAGGCTCGCAAAGGTTTCCTCCAGTTCTTGTATCAAGGTCCTGGCCTCCTGAGATTTTACCATGATGTCATCGACGTAAGCTTCAACATTCTTCCCGAGCCGCGGGCCCAAGGTGATGTGCATCAGCCGCTGAAAGGTCGCCCCTGTGTTACACAGCCCGAATGGCATGCATGTGTAGCAGTACACCCCACACGGGGTTAGGAAGGCTATCTTGTCGACGTCTTCTACCGCCATGTTGATCTGGTTATACCCAGAGAAGGCATCCAGGAAGCATAACAGGTCGCATTCCGTAGTGGAATCGACGATCTGGTCGATGCGGGGGAGCGGGAACGGATCTTGCGGGCACGCTTTGTTGAGGTTGGTGAAGTCAACACACATGTGTTCCTTCCCTCCCTTCTTTGGCACAACGACTGGGTTGGCCAACCAATCTGGGTATCGGACCTCGCGAATGACCCCAGCGGCCTCTAATTTGCGGGTCTCTTGGACGATGAAGGCCTGCTTTTTTGTGGACTGCCGCCTGGCCTTCTGCTTCACAGGGCGCACGTTGGGGCACACGTTGAGGTGATGCTCGATTACACTCCTGGGGATCCCTGCCAACTGGTCTGGCTCCCAAGCGAATACCTTCTTGTTTGCGCGCAGGAACCTGACTAGGGCCTCCTCCTGCTCGGGTTTGAGGTGGGCGCCTATGGTGAAAGTGGCGTTGGTGGACCCGTCCTCATCGAGGGGTATCTGCTTGGTTTCTGCCTTGTCTTGGGTAAACAACTGTTTCTTCTTGGCGGGCGCAGCTCCCTTGGGCTCGGGGGCCTCCAAGTCAGCAGGTTGTGCCGACGCCGCTGTCTTGAAGACGAGCTTGAGCACCCACAGAGCATCCCCGGTGTCCCCATGCACGGTGAGGACACCGCTGCTCCCGGGCATCTTCATGAGGTTGTACGCCGGGTGCGTCGCAGCCATGAACTGGGCCAGTGCTGGGTAGCCGAGGATGGCGTTGTAGGGGAGGCCGATGGGGGCGATTGTCGGTGTTCTGGGAACGGGGGTCCCTAGACTTGCCTGCTTGCAGCCTGCGGCGTGGCTCAAAGGAGGCCCAGCACGGCCCATCTTCATCAACACAAGACTCAAGACCCTCACGAGGGGCCAAGCCTCGTGAGGCGGACGACACAGAGCTTCCTCAGGTACGGCCTCGTCAGGCTGGCTCGCCAGGAGGCGGAGAGATCAAGGCGGGGTACCTCGCGAGGTGCCCATGACGCAAGCCATGACGACTCAGGGCGCCAGGCGGGTGCCAGCACGCGCAGCGTCCTTCTTTCCTCTATGGTGCAAAGGGGGCAAGCGCAGCCACGGAGTACCGAGGTATCAGGCAAAGGTTGCCATTTCGATGCAACGAGACCAAGACCAGGAGGACTACGAGACGGAGGTCACCGTGGAGCCCAGAACGGCGTCATCACCAGAGCTTTGCGCAGGCGAAGACTGCTTTTGTCAGGATAGTTGATACTTGTTGTCCCCCTTCAAATTAGCCTGCCATTGTTGGCTCCCTTCCCGCTCAATATTTGGGAAGAGGACCAAGGCCTCTATAAATAGAACCAGCCACCCACATAGCACAGGGGTCGGGTTCGGTTCGTTCGATTGGTAGGAAGTAGAGTAAGAGAGAGAGAGAAAGGTGGCTGAACACCTCCTAGCAGTTCATCACCCCAGCCAAGAACAGACCCCCGCAAGGCTATTCTTCCTTGTATTGTTCATCATCATCAGCCCCAAGAGGCAATCCACCAACCACACACTGGAGTAGGGTATTACACCACAACGGTGGCCCGAACCAGTATAAATCTTGTGTCCCTTGTGCAGTTCTTTCAGTAGTTTAGATCTTTGCAAGGCGGGGAGGTAGAAGGCGTAATCTCCGCGCGCACCCCAGTGTTCGAACCTTAAGGGTCTGCCGGAACCCGAAATCCGACATTTGGCGTGCTAGGTAGGGGTGCGCCGGAATTCGTCTTCCACCGCTCCATGCCCCGTCGCGTCATCATCACCATGCCCGGCGACCAGGAGGACAACCCCGACCCATGGGCTGCGTGGCCCGCCCACGCGGAACCGCTCGCCTCGGGCGACCCCATGCCCCAGGCAGCTCGCGGTACGCGGGTGACGCGGACAGACTTCGACAACTCTTACGCCACGGCAGGCACGGTCGGCAGCAAGGGCTCCCAATCACGTCGCGACCAGAACACCGTACACCCGCCGAGAGCAGGCGAACTCGAGGGCCGCGCTCACGGTGGCCCGGGAGCTGCTGCGGTGCAGACTGCTGGAGGGCGGCCACAACGTGCTGCTGGAGCGAGTGGCGGAGCTCCTGGGCTTCGCCGCCTCGGGGGCTCACCCCTTCTCCACCCAGCTCCGATCTCAAGCCCAGGGCGATCCGCGCGGGGGCTCCGCGCGCGCCCGCGGGCTCCAAGGCTACGCCGACGCCAGCAAAGCTGTCATCACCGGACCGGTGGCGCTGCCCCCGCCCCCGGCCGGCGAAGAAGAAGGACTCAACGCGACCCATGGCCCCAGCGGGCTGCCGCGTTACCACCCCGCAGTGGGCGTGACAGGGGGGACCGCGTGGCATGCGGGGCATCACGGCGTGGCATTCGGGATGATGGTGTTGAGGAATACGTGCCCCTCATGATGGACCAAAGGCACCCTCACGAGAACGGACAAGGCTCGCTCCTCGGCCCAAGCTGGGGGGACGAGGCACTGGAAGCTGAGCCTTTCCAAGGGCCCCGGAACGGTCCCGCTGGCCACGCTGGAGGCAACGATTATCAGGCACCGCTAATTTTCAGGAGCAGGTATACGCTAACCATGGATCGCAGGAGGTGCAGGTCGCCGCGGCAAGCAGCTGCCCCGCTCCCACAGTCTCCTACCCCTCGGGAGGATGGCGCAGGGGGCTGCAGGAGAGGGGCCGAGATCCGACATCACCACCGCGGCGTTCGGAGCAAGGCGTTCTCAGGAGGTAGGACCTTTGCTGGGGAGGTGCCTCAGGGCCTGCCCCTGGCGGAGGACCCGTGGTCGTCGGGGGAACCGCTGGCGACCGCTCTACCCCATCGGGCGGCGTCCTCGGTTCCGGTCGATGCTAATGGCACTAGAGTGTGGTGCAAGGCGGGGCCCTCGTCTGGTGATATGAAGCAAGGCCAGTACTTGTGAAGAAGGCCCGGTGCCTGTGAAGCTCGCCGCCCCGTGACACTCTCACGTAATAATGAGTGGGGCTGTACATGCCCCGGAGTCTCAGGGGTGCCGGCCTCAGGCCCTGGGCTCCCTCCCACGCCAAGTGGACAGCACTTAGCTCCGCGCTGGTGAGAAGACGTCCAAGACTAGATTAGGTGCCGGACGCGGCCTTTTGTCTGCTCTCATTGCCTTTCGCTTTGGCTGTAGCTTTTCCCCCATTGGATTTAAGTTGGATTCGAATTTGAGATTTGCGTGTGTTCGGGGAAGGGGCACTTATTCTCACTCGAGCCATTTCTCGCGTTCTGGTTACCGCTTCACCACAGCTGCCTCCCCTCGCGAGCCCCTCGCGAGTCCGGTCAGGCCTGGCTCATGCGCAACCCAAACTGCCGCTATTGCTACCTCTCGGGAGGATCTTCAGGTGCCTGCGGAGGTTGCCCTATTCGGAAAAGGCCCAACGCCTGTGAAGCAAGGCGAGTGCCTGTGAAGCTATCGCGTTTTGGAAAAGGCCCAGAGCCTGTGAAGCAAGGCAAGTGCCTGTGAAGCTATCGCGTTTTGGGGAAAGGCCCAGAGCCTCTGAAGCAAGGCGAGTGCCTGTGAAGCCATCGCGTTTTGGAAAAGGCCCAGAGCCTGTGAAGCAAGGCGAGTGCCTGTGAAGCCGTCGCGTTTCGGAAAGGGCCCGGAGCCTGTGAAGCAAGGCGAGTGCCTGTGAAGCCATCGCATTTTGAGAAAAGGCCCAGAGCCTGGGAAAAGGCCCGCCGGCGACACTCTCATATCCCATGGATTCAACTAAAGAACACCCTAGATGTCACGCCCTCCCACAGGCTGCTTCAGGGCTAGCGCGAAACAAAGGTAAACCAGCCAGCCACCAGGCGCGGGCGCTCGTGCAATATGAAAACCACTAATATGATGAACACGGGTTTTACATGAGGGGCTTCCCCTCCCAAAATGCTCTCACAGCCATCAGGTCAAAAGCCTGAGTTCTATACATGCAGGGTAAAAAAACGGGAGCGATACACACTCAGTCGGACCAATCCCCCAATGCATCCTCGGAAGCACCTCCCGAGCCGTCGCTGGCGTCGCCGAACTCGCCATCGTCGTCTGCGTCGCCACCAGCGGCGCCAGGGCCGTTCACCGCACCGCCCACGTCAGCAGCCACGATCACGTCGTCATCATCCGAAGCGAAGGCCCTGACAATGGCGTCCACGTTGTCTTCCACCCAGTGTGCCAGGTCACCTCGGACGGCCTGGGGAACTGGGGCAATGACGGCGTCAAAATCGAAGTGGGAATCCATGCTCAGGAGATGAATGAAGACACGGGAAATGGCGCGCCCGAGCAGGGCGCGGCTCCTCTCCTCCACCAACCTGTCGGCCCTGGCCGACCGCGCCTCCAGTTGCGTCACCACGGCAGTGAAAAACTGAAGGTTGCCAGCATAGTTGGCTGTGTGCGGCTCGCCAATAGCCGCCTCACAGATGTTGCCCAAGGCTGCGCTAGCCCTCTCCTGGAGCATAGCGAGCATGGGGCCGTGCATGTGCTCCAGGACCTGCCGCTGACATATCTCATCCGTGTTATGGCGCGCGAGGCCCTCAGCTTCCTCCACCGGCTGGCGAAGACGGAGCACCTCGGCCTAGGAGGCGGCTAACTCCCCTCGCACTACCTCGAGGGCGGCCCGGGAGGCGTCGGCCAGCCGCGTTGCCTCCTCCTGCTTGGCCCTCAAGACTGCGGTCCTCCCTTCAGCTTCGACCGGGATCAACTCTAGCCTCCTCTCGAACTCGTGCTCGAGGTCTTGGCACGCCATCGCCACCCGACGTCCGACCTCCTCCAGGACACGAGCTTCCCGTGCGGCGACATCGTCCTCCGCCTGCGTCACCAAGCGCTCCCTCGTCTCCAGCCGCTCGTACTCGCGGGTGCGCTCGGTGGCTTCCAGCGTCAACGCTTCTTCACGCTTCTGGAGCTCAGCTGGGTCGCCGGAGGCCACCCGCATTGACGCAAGGGCCAACTCGCGCAACTCCGCTTGCTCCTCCAGTGAGTGGCACCAGGCCAGGAGCTCACGAGCCCGCTCCTCCGCCGCCTCTCGCCGCCGATCAGCTCCCCGGGCCTCCTCGGCGGCCTGGGATCGGGCCACTCGAGAGGCCTCCAGCGACACCTTCGCTTCTTCATCGTCAAGATCACGCTGACGGCGTGCGAGGGCGATGGCGGCCTCCATCTCGCGCCTCCCTGCAGCCAGGCGTAGGCCCTCGGCCTCCAGGCGCGTGTCTTCATCAGCAAGCTTCTCCCCAAGCAAGTTCACCGCGTCGGACGCCCTTCGGAGGAACACTTGGCGGCGAGCGCGGCGCTCCCGGGCGCGCTCAAGCACGTCTTCCACACCATCATCCACCCCAAGCAAGCGCCGAGGGCCACAAATCATCGTTCCTCTGGGCAGGGGGCTGGGGGCTGGCGCCCTCGCGATGGCCGGGCGCGTCGCACCAGAAGCCCAGCCTGGAGCCAGCCCGTCTCTAGATGAAGGGCGCAGGGGGCGCCTCAACCAGTCGCAGTCCACGACCAGACAAGAAGCCGACAGTAGACTGGCTATCCCCCGAGAGGGCCCGCGAAGGAAAATCGGGGGGAATGTTGGGCCGCGGTGCACCTCGGGATGGTCCACCCCTTCAGTCTCCCTCACCACGAGGGCAGAGCTGTTCGGAGCATTTGAGGATGGTAGAGGGGGCGAAGCCAAAGGAGGCGGCACCTCTGCTACTTCCGCGAGCTCGGTCGGAAGGGTCCTGCGGAGCAAGGATCAGTGAAAGCAACAAGAGGATCAAAAGCAAGAGAGGGAGAAGACTTACTCGTCAGTGGCGAAGTACTTCCTGCGCTTCAGCACGCGGCAAGGGAAGTCATCACCCATGGCCTCCCTATTCCTCCGGAGGGCCTCAAAGTCCACGTGGAAGCGGCCCAAGAGAAGAGCACAAGGATCAACCTGCGACGAAGACGGAGCATCAGGGCGATCCACGTCAGGGGCGCCTACCTGGCGCGTGCCGTCTATCACCTCGCCAGAAGATGCGACTGGGGCCTCCGAGGCCTCAGCCCCGGGCGCTGGGAGCAGCTGCTTGCCACCTACAGCCACAGCAGCACGGGTCCCAGGAGTTGTCCCCTCGCGAGCATCACCCGGCGCTGCCACCTCATCAGGAGCCCCCTCGGCATCCGGCGCCTCCTGCCTCCCTGCTCCGCCACTTGAGGAGGAGTCGCCTTGGCCGATTGGAAGGGCAGTCACCACCATTGGATTCTCGCGAGGTCCCTGGAGGCCGGCGGGGCGCAGCCCCCACTCATCAAAGACGGGCATCTGCTTCACAAAGTCGGCCCTGCTCTGGCAGAGATACAGCAAGGCCCCACTCTGCCGGACGTTGCCGAGGTTGGGGTCCCCGGCCAGGGTCAAGAGCGTCGACTTCAGCGCCGCGGGAGCCAGGTCCGCTTCCTGGAGTCTCATGCTATCCTCGCGCCCAAGGAAGGCCCACATCCGACGAGAGTGGCGTTGAAGGGGAGCAACACGGCATAACAGAAACTCCTTCACCACCTTGGGTGCTATCACGCCGAGCTTCCTCAGGAGCACGAAGCGGCTCCAGATGAAGACGAGCCGGGGGCTCTTGAGCGTCTCCTGGCCCCAACCCAAATTGGGGACAGTAGGCGAGGTCGTCTCCGATAGCAGGGGGCTGGGCACCCCTGCGTCCACATACAACCACCGCTCGCGGAACCCAACCGCGGGCAGGGGGAGTTTGAAGTCAATCCCAGAGGCCTCGGTCTCAGGCTCGGCAGCAAAGCTCATGCACGCCCAACAATGGGAAGGGTCGACAAGGTGCAGCGAGAAGAAGTGGTGCAGCAAGGCAACCAAAGGAGGGATGCCCACCATGGCTTCACAAAAACAAAGGCGAAGACCGAAAGGAGGGTGATGGACCCAGGACTAAGATGCATCATGTGTATCTGATAATGGGAGAGCACGACATTGAAGAAATCAGAGAAGGGGGGAACCAGACCCGCGCACAAGGCGTCGGTAAAACATGGGACCTAGGTTGCTATCCTGTCGATGGAGAAGTGGGACGCGGGCCAGGCCATCGTCCTCCCGAATTCATTGAAGACGGTGGCCAGAGCTAAGCTGTCCCTGCCCAGGCACTCTTTATTGAGTACGGTCGACTGGCCGACGGCGGGGGCCAGCGATGGCGGCACACAAGACGGAGGCATGGGTTTCTCCCCTCTCTCCTTCCTCATCGGAGTCATGGCGATGGGAAGGAGGGGGAAGATTCGAGATTGGATTGGAGGCGGTAGCAGGCGTCCGAAGGGAGGAAGAACAGGGGACGCTCGAGCAACAGGAAGGGGAGCGGCTATGTGCAACTACAAGTCCGTCTAGCAGGGCGCAGAGTAAGGGAGCATGGGGGAACAATGCCGCCTACGTCCCATCAACCGCCACGCGGCACCCAAGGGCCGCAGGCTGTTAGGGCCCGCGGTGCTTCGCCCTTGCCCTTTCGCCTCTCGGCACGGCCAAGCCCGGGCGCGCCTTGGGCCCCGGGGCTACTGTCGGCGTTCTGGGAACGGGGGTCCCCAGACTTGCCTGCCTGCGGCGTGGCTCAAAGGAGGCCCAGCATGGCCCATCTTCATCAACACAAGACTCAAGACCCTCGCGAGGGGCCAAGCCTCGCGAGGCGGACGACACGGAGCTTCCTCAGGCACTGCCTCGTCAGGCTGGCTCGCGAGGAGGCGGAGAGATCAAGGCGGGGTACCTCGTGAGGTGCCCGTGACGCAAGCCATGACGACTCAGGGCGCCAGGCGGGTGCCAGCGCGCGCAGCGTCCTTCTTTCCTCTTTGGTGCAAAGGGGGCAAGCACAGCCGCGGAGTACCGAGGCATCAGGCAAAGGTTGCCATTTCGGTGCAACGAGACCAAGAACAGGAGGACTACGAGACGGAGGTCACCGTGGAGCCCAGAACGGCGTCATCCCCAGAGCTTTGCGCAGGCGAAGACTGCTTTTGTCAGGATAGTTGATACTTGTTGTCCCCCTTCAAATGAGCCCGCCATTGTTGGCTCCCTTCCCGCTCAATATTTGGGAATAGGACCAGGGCCTCTATAAATAGAACCGGCCACCCACATAGCACAGGGTTCGGGTTCGGTTCGTTCGATTGGTAGGAAGCAGAGTAAGAGAGAGAGAGAGAGAAAGGTGGCTAAACTCCTCCTAGCAGTTCATCACCCCAGCCAAGAACAGACCCTCGCGAGGCTATTCTTCCTTGTATTGTTCATCATCATCAGCCCCAAGAGGCAATCCACCAACCACACACTGGAGTAGGGTATTACACCACAACGGTGGCCCGAACCAGTATAAATCTTGTGTCCCTTGTGTAGTTCTTTTAGTAGTTTAGATCTTTGCGAGGCAGGGAGGTAGAAGGCTTAGTCTCCGCAAGCACCCCAGTGTTCGAACCTTAAGGGTCTGCCGGAACCCGAAATCCGACAGCGATGTCGGAGTCGACCAGCTCCGTGCGGAAGTTGTCGTAGGTGCCGAAGGTTACTGGGAGCCGGATATGTCCCAAGGAGCTGGATGACGTGCCCCCAATGCCTGAGAAGTGCCGGCTGGGCTGCAGCCGTTCCAGAGGTATGCAGAGGAGGTTGAAGGCCTCTACTGAGAGCACGCTGAAGCCCGCACCGCCATCGATGAGACTTCTGGTGACGGCCACCTAGCAGATGGTGGGGGTGCTCAGCATGGGGAGCGCACCTGAGCTGGCCGAGTTGGAGGGGTGGTCTTCCGAGCTGAAGGTCAGGCCGGTCTCGGGTGCCACCTGACCCAGGGGAGCCCCCTGCCGCGTGGAAGCGACGCTAACCCGACGGATGAACGGCTTGACGTGGTGACTTGTGGGCGGCGCCTGTGAGCCGCCCAGGAGGGCCGCAACGACCGGGGGTGTTGGTGTAGCGCGATAGGCGGGGGAGAGGTTACGGGGCTCCATTGGCGCGCGGAGCGCGCGGGACGAAGAACCAGCTGGGGTGAGCGAAGGAGTTGCGGTGCGGCCGTCTTGCCACACGGACGGATGCCGGGACGATGCTTGCTGCTCGTCCCCCGCCGAGCCGGTGGCGACGTTGACGGCAGGTGACGGGGAACGACGAGGACGCCCGCTGACAGGGGCCGTATGGGTGATGCGGGAAGCGAGAGCGGCCCGGCGCTCCGCGCGGGCCCGACGAGCGTCACACATGAGCGTGATGGTCGGAGGAGAACGGGGTGGTGGAAGACGAATTCCGGAGCACCCCTACCTGGCGCGCCAAATGTCGGATTTCGGGTTCCGGCAGACCCTTGAGGTTCGAACACTCGAGTGCACGCGGACATTTCGCCTCCTACCTACCTGCACCCATCCACCATGCTAGGATCTAAACCACCGAAAGAACAACACAAGAGACACAGTGTTTATACTCGTTCGGGCCACCGTTGTGGTGTAATACCCTACTCCAGTGTGTGGTGTGTGGATTGCCTCTTGGGCTGATGATGATGAACAAGGAAGAACAGCCTCGCGAGGGCCTGTTCTTGGCTGGGGCGATGAACTGCTGGATGGAGTTCAGTCACCTTTCTCTCTCTCTCTCT
The DNA here is from genome assembly GCA_034509565.1 of Triticum monococcum. Classification (NCBI taxonomy): domain Eukaryota; kingdom Viridiplantae; phylum Streptophyta; class Magnoliopsida; order Poales; family Poaceae; genus Triticum; species Triticum monococcum. The sequence goes on from CM067843.1 coordinate 76,206,709, forward strand.
GCTTCCAACCAAACGACCGATCGACCCCCTTGATCTGTGGGTGGCTAGTCCTATTTATAGAGGCCCTGGTCCTCTTCCCAAATATCGAGCAGGAAGGGAGCCAACAATGGCGGGCTAATTTGAAGGGGGACAGCAAGTATCAGCTATCCTGACAAAAGTAGTCTTCGTCTGCGCAAAGCTCTGGTGATGACGCCTTCTTGGGCTCCACGGTGACCTCCGTCTCGTAGTCCTCCTGGTCTTGGTCTCGTTGTACCGAAGTGGCAACCTTTGCCTGATGCCTCGGTACTCCACGGCTGCGCTTGCCCCATTTGCACCAAAGAGGAAAGGAGGACGCTGCGCGGGCTGGCACCCGCCTGGTGCCCTGAGTCGTCATGGCTTGCGTCACGGGCACCTCGCGAGGTACCCCGCCTTGATCTCTCTGCCTCCTCGTGAGCTAGCCTAACGAGGCCATGCCTGAGGAAGCTCCGCGTTGTCCGCCCCACGAGGCTTGGCCCCTCGCGAGGGCCTTGGTCTTGCGTTGGTGAAGATGGGCCGTGTTGGGCCCCCCTTTGAGCCACGCCGCAGGCCGCAAGCAGGCAAGTCTGGGGACCCCTGTTCCCAGAACACCGACAACATTAGCCGTAGTTGTGCAGCGCCTGCCGGAGTAGTGCGTTGAACGAACCATAGTGGAGCAGCTGCTGGAGACCATGCGAATGAGGGGCGTCACCAGAGAGAGGAGCAGTCGGGAAGATTTGCCCCTACCCGGCAACCATGTAGCCTAGCTGGCCAGAGCATCGTCGAGGACCAGACCAGATGGGACCGGTGGCGATGGCATGCTGGAGAACCCTAGTGCTGCAGGCAGGGGATCGAAGTAGAGGGAAAAGGGAGAGGAGATGCAAGCGGGCAGGGCAATGAACGCTTGCGTGTTTGTTTTTACTTGAGGGTGAGGTGTGACGCGGGCGTCACCAGTTGCATTTTGAGTGTAATATAGGCAGACAACAGAGTCATTTCACTATTCCCCTTCCCTTCAATTTTTAGTGAGGTTCTACCCGAAACACCCCCCTCCAAAGAGAAATTAGTTAGCCCCAAGCCCATAACTCAAAAATGACTTCTTTACAGCTTTTATGGCTTATTTTGACAATAAGCCCTGAAAAGGCGGAATAGTACTGGCCCTTAACCTGCAATTCAATTGTGCGTGCAATGATGAATCACTCTTGCCTGCTATAGTGTACATTTAGGCATGGCATAACCTAATACATGTGCATTCCATTGTAGAATCTGGAATATGCAATGTTTATGTTAGTTCATACGTTGCACATGATGTTTAAATGCCCCTTAAATCTGGTCAGTCAAGTGATGGTCTTTAAGCCTCCTTCTTTGCTTCTTTTCTTGTTTGCATGAGCCAGCCATACTAGGACTATTTGCTTTGATTACTTGTTGTTCTTGACCTAACACTCTAACAGAGATTGTCAATGATTTAAACACTAAGGGCTGCTATAGTGGGGCCTTTTCTAACTCATAGGTGACATAAAGGTTTGGTTGTACACTATAGTAGGCTCTCCAAGAGTACCTGGAGATCCAGTTCGAAGGTATTCCTAGTTTTTACATAGTGCACACATAGTAAATGCTCATTTCATTGTGTGCAAGTGCAAGAGATGCGGCATGTTTCATTATGTGGTGTTGTTTTGTTATAATCTCATCCTTTTGTGTTCACAGACTAGAAAGTATGCATATTTATCTTCCAAGGAGACGAGTAACTAGTTTGTGTCACCTTGCAAAGGGGGTGCAATGAAGATAAGATTGAGGATTTCCATGTACAAGAGGTTAGGAAGGAGCCTTGCAAGAGAAGTAGGAGCTGCGCTGAGCCTCTTCAATCTGTTAAGGTAAGTCACTGTATCCAACTCAATAGTTCAATTCCTTGTTTGTTTCAGGCATAGTTAACTTGCTCTTTTCAATTTCTTTATTTGTACTTAGTTAATAAGATGCCCAAAGAATGATGCCTGATGTTGGGTACTTGTATAACTATTAGTTGACATAATTAAAGGCCTTACCATTTAATTACTCTGCCTAAGTGTGCCTGAAGCTTTGAAGTCTATTAACCAACTATTATTCAATGAGGCTCACAATCTAGTTTATACTAGGCTAATGATTGCATTGTTTTGCTTGTTGTAGTATGTTTGTATGAAATCATCTGTTGTTCATTATGCTCCCTAAGACTTTAATTGAGCTACAGAATGGCCAACTGCTTGCTAACTTCTACGCAACATGTTGTCTAAATTTGTAACTTGTCTGTGTTTTGGATTGGGCCCCAACATCATGCTCCTCTGGTGAGCTAAGAGAGATTTCTATATGCAGGCTGCACAGACTACCTTTTTTATAATTTTTAAAATATCACCTGCTTATGCTTCATGATGTGTAACATTATTGTTAGTCCTGTTTTGCCATGTACAAAATAGTCGGTCTTGCTCGCTTCACTGTTGTAACTATATTTTTGCCCTGGTCATGTGTACTTACAGAAACATATCAGGATGAAGTGACATCAACACAAAGATCTGCGAGCAGTGCGGCATGGCCGTTACCGAATGATTATGGATTGGAATTGAAATGTGTTGATGTTCTCGAGCATCAACTAGAGGTGGCAAGACAATGTGTACATGATTCTGAACGTACAATCAACAACTTGAGACTGGACATGCAGGTATTAGATGTAGGAGTCAAAACAATGAAACAAGACACTGAGGTAACAACAAAGGAATTGGAGATTTTGCAGACTGGAATTTGTGCTATCTAAATCCGGCCAATCCTATTTTCTAAAGAGATTATAGTTCAAATGGTAAGTTATGTTGATGCGCGACCATGATGTATGAGCTATATTTGCGTAGTGTATGTAATTTGTTATTTGTGTATGCATTATTATCACTGGTGCCAAACCATAATGCCCAGTGGGTATAATCGGTTGTAATTTCTTTGTTGTATAGTGTAGGATTATACTACGTTTCTATGCCTTAGTCTCTTTATTGTATAGTGTATGTTTTTTAGAGGTGATAGTATAGAGTAGGATAATTCTTTCCATATGCTATATCATTCAAATAGGGGCCACCTCGCCCAAACGCTGTAGTGACCATGGCCCTCCACAGGTCGTATGTTCCATTGGCCATCTACGGGACAGACGATCCCTGGCCCTCTGTGGCCGTTGGATTCGTGGGCCATCTATGGGTTATCGGATGTGTGGGCCTTCTATCGGCCGTTGGATCCATGGGCCTTCCATGAGCTAGTGGATCCATGGGCCGTCGGATCAATGGGCCTTCTGTGGGCAGTCGGGTCAATGGGCCCTCTACGGGTCGTCTCATCTATGGGCCTTGTACGGGCCGTATAAGGGGCCGTAAACGGGCTAGAGTGGAAATCGTATGTTTTATGGGCTGACCATAATGGGTCGTTAATCGGCCTATTTGATGATGCTATGAAAATGGCCCAACAGATTAACGAGCCACAAACAGGCCGACTGTATCCACGGGCTGAATTTAGCCCACAAGCAGAAAAGGCCTGTAACGGGCCATAAGTAAAGGAATGCCAGAAATGAGCCCAAGAATAAATGGGCCCTAAGAAGGCCGAAAGATAACATGGGCTAGAAACGGCCCAACGGTATAATGGGCCGTTAATGGGTATAAAGTGATATACTGTTCATTACGGGCCAGTTTTACCACGGACCGTTAATGGGCTGAGGGTTACTAAGGGCCTCATATGGGCTGAAAGACATCATGGGCCATACATGGGCCGGAAGTTAAAACGGGATGGAATTATATTGGACGGCCCAAATGATGCTACTGGGCCTAATTCGGATAGGCTGCAAACGGGCCCTGGGTTAGCGGGCTGTAAATGGGCCATATGCGAACATGCCGTTAACAGGCTTGTTGTGGGACGGCCCGCCACCTTTTAACCAAGTCAAACGGGCTGGCCTTTTCACAGGAATGGGCCTCTGTTCGGCTGTGCCACGTGTCGACGTATCATAGGCGCTTTGGGTCCAATGAGTGGATAACATCTGTCCCAACGACGAGCCGACACGTGTTCCCTCCAGCCAATGATGATTTTACACGTGTAAAATCCCCATTGGTCAGGGCTGTTTAACGGGTTATCGGATCCAAAACCGGACCCGATAGCTTAACGGCGTTCCGTTACGGTGGATGCCACGTGTCGGTCACCCTTGACGAAAGCACTTCTGTGACGCGTGATTTATCATCATGGAAGTGGACACTTCCGTGATGATAATTTTGGTAATGTCAAGGAACACTTCTACGACAACACAGGTGTAGGATCGAAAGTATGTCTAGAGGGGGGTGATTAGACTACTTGACCAAATAAAAATCTAGCCTTTTCCCAATTTTAGTTCTTGGCAGATTTTAGCTATCTTAGCACAAGTTAAGCAATCTTCACACAATTCAAGCAAGCATGCAAAAGAGTATATGAGCAGCGGAAAGTAAAGCATGCAACTTGCAAGAATGTAAAGGGAAGGGTTTGGAGGATTCACACGCAATTGGAGACACGGATGTTTTTGTCGTTGTCCCCATAGGTGGTGCTATCGTACATCCACGTTGATGGAGACTTCAACCCACGGAGGGTAACGGTTGCGCGAGTCCATGGAGGGCTCCACCCACGAAGGGTCCACGAAGAAGCAACCTTGTCTATTCCATCATGGTCGTCGCCCACGAAGGACTTGCCTCACTAGCGGTAGATCTTCACGAAGTAGGCGATCTCCTTTCCCTTACAAACTCCTTGGTTAAACTCCACAATCTTGTCGGAGGCTCCCAAGTGACACCTAGCCAATCTAGGAGACACCACTCTCCAAGAAGTAACAAATGGTGTGTTGATGATGAACTCCTTGCTCTTGTGCTTCAAATGATAGTCTCCCCAACACTCAACTCTCTCTCACAGGATTTGGATTTGGTGGAAAGAAGATTTGAGTGGAAAGCAACTTGGGGAAGGCTAGAGATCAAGATTCATATGGTTGGAATGGAATATCTTGACCTCAACACAAGTGTAGGTGGTTCTCTCTCAGAAAATGTGTATTGGAAGTGTAGGTATATTCTGATGGCTCTCTCTACGAATGAAGAGTTGGTGGAGGGGTATATATAGCCTCCACAGAAAATCTAACCGTTACACACAATTTGCCAAACTCGGTGGGACCGAATGGTTAAACTCGGTCGGACCGATTCAACAAACCTAGTGACCATTAGGATTTTCGGTGGGACTGAGATACAACTCGGTAGGTGTCGTGGTTTTGTCACGGTAGATGTCCTCGTGAAAGGACTTAGTCGTGGAGCCATTGCAGCGGGTTAGCTTGAAGGGGTTAAAGCGGACACAGGGACGCAAGAGAGTTTATACTAGTTCGGCCCCTTCGATGAAGGTAAAAGCCTACGTCTAGTTGTGATGGAATTGATGGGGTTTCGATGACTAGGGAGCAAACAAGCTTCGCCTAAGTCTTGAGTTGTTGTTTGTTGTCCTTGAACCGCCGCCGGGTCGTCCCCTTATATGCACGGGTGATGCCCGTCGGTTCACAGAGTCCCAATACCGGCTCATAGATGTGTCCGGTTTGGTATCTACTTATTCCTAACTTACAATACAAGTTACATACCAATGCCAGTTTACGGCTATAGGCCTTGAACCGACTATGGGCCTTGAGCCCTCATCTGCCTTCTTGGGCTTTAACATAGTTAACTACTGATGAAGTTAACCCGGCTGAGATAGGCCGGTTTACGCCGAGTAGTGATATCCCCAACATTAGGCCCCAGATTGATTTGAACAGGTTCATGTCAATCCTTAGCAAAAATCTTCATCTTCAACATCTTCTTGTAGTTTGTTGAACCGCCATGATGTCATCTTCTCTGGTTGTTGTAAACCGGCGTGACGTCACCTATTATAAAGAAACTTATCCATGATACCTTTTTTGTTTAATAGGTCTGCGATAATTGAGGCGACAGCTTCATTTCCAAACCCACGGTCCCTTGATTTTTGCGCCTGGCACATGTCCCTTGCCTTATAAGTAGGACCGAGGGGTCATTTCTTTTTCCCCTTCGTGCCCTTCTGCTTCTTCTTCCCCGTGTCGTCCAGCTTCGGAGCTCCACCGTCGTCGACAACCTCTGCTCCAACCTTGGCCGCTGCATCACCCTGGTTGTACCAGAGCATCGCGGTGACCTTCTATTTCTTCCTCGGCTCCGGTGAGTTCTTCACCTTTTCCTCCGTAGATCCGTTCTAGGGTTTCCAAGTTCTTCAGTGTTCATCGTCTGCTTCGTACTCATATGATAGATCTTAGATGAACCTGTGAATCTTTGCTTTGTGTAGCGGTAGTTTTTAGCATCCGTCTTCACTTACATGCCTCAAGACCATATACCTACCTGTATCTCTGCCCATTGATCCGGTACTATTCTTTTTTGAGCTTTTGAATATTTTCCTTCTTTTCTGAACTTGCTTCAGATCCATCGCTGTAGAGAAACCTTGTGAAATCTGTTTTTGTACACTTACCCATCCGCAATCTCAATTGTTTCAATGCTTCGATCCGACGGTTTAACTTTGTAGAGCAATTGCCAAACCGGTATATACCATTAGTCCCCTTGTTTAACTGCCAGATGCTGTTTGCTTCATAAAACTCTGGTTTAGATAGAGCTGTCTCCGGTTTAATATTGTACATACCAGTGTATTTTAATCAATGCCCTCTTGAACCGGAATCACCTTATTTTGTAGATTCCATCATGGCCAAGCAAGTATATGAGTGCAACTGGGTTCCTTCTCACGTCACAAAAACTGAACTGAACAATTTAGTCATGATCGGCGCTTTAGGCAGCAAAAACACCATCCATTGGAGGGTCCCTAGCGAGGAATGCCCTCCCACACCTCGAAAAGGAGAGGTCGTCGTTTTCATAGATCACTTAGCCCGGGGCTTTAAGCCGCCCATCTAAATTTTACCGGGACGTTTTAGCCAATTTTCAACTCCACCCTCAAGACATTGGCCCCAACTCTGTTACAAACATGTGTCACTTCCATGTACTCTGTGAGGCGTTCTTTCAAGAGGAGCCCACAGTTGAGCTGTTCAGAGACTGCTTCCATCTAAACCGCCGCACTGAGTTTACTGACGGTTCCAATACAGAATTGGGTGGTGTGGCGATTCAGAAAAGGAAAGAGGTCACATACCCTCACGCCAAACTGCACAGCCACCCCAAAGTGTGGAATCAAACATGGTTCTATTGCAAAGACACCTCCCCTGCTGGTGAAAATCCTTTGCCTGGCTTTCATCTGGAATGGCTTAGCAATACACACCCCTTTCTGCAAAGGTTGACTGCCAAGGAGAGAAGCAAATACGCTCCTCAACTGTCCAAGCTCAGAGCCTTCATGGCCAATGGTTTAACAGGAGTTGATCTCGCTCGCTGTTGGATATCATGGAGCATACTGCCCCTTAGTCAGCGCTCCGGTTTGATGTGCGAGTATACTGGCAGTGTTGATGACCCACTACGACATGCTAACATCTAGCTCACCGATGAAGAAATCACAGAGGCTGTGAATAAAATGCTGAATGAACCGGAACACGTCTGTGCTCGAACCGGCCTGCTTCCCTTCTGTGCCACCAACAAACCGCCAGCTGTAAGAGTTTGATCTTTCCTTTCACTGAACCTGTTATTGATATATCTGGTCATTGTTTAATATCAATGTCTGTTTAAACAGGGTAATGATCCATTTTGGAGCAAGAAACTTCCACATGAGAAGCCAGAAAAAGCAGACAAAATGGAACGACCAACCCGACCAAAGACTAAAGTCGTGAAACGGTCTGCTCATAAGAAGAAAACCACTGCGTCTTCAGATCCGGCCCCTGATGATGATGTGGGTAATCCGGACCTTGAGGTAGAGCTTGACTCACTTGGCTTATTTTTCATGCGCCTTATTGATAATGATATTTGTCAGGATGATGCTGAAGCCAGTCATGCTAATGTTGTAGAGGTAATTATTCTCTCTTCCGATTCAGACCCTTTGCCTTCACTAAAAATCTGTCAGGCAAACCGGAAGGTTAAATTTTCTCATCCTCTTGCTTACTTGGATCCAAAATTTCTTATGAAGACCCAATAGCACGAAGCTCGCTGCACAATCCGGCACAGCGGCCAGGTAGTTACCTCCGCCGGTTTACCGAACAGTCCGGTTCGGAAACGCCGTTCAGAGGTCTCTAATTTGCTTGTTAGTGCTTGTCCTAAAGTGGGCTGTTTTCGTCAACCTCTTAATCCATCTGACTCTGATTATCAGGTTACTTCCCACTCATCCTCTGGCGAGTCATCGGCTACTCAGCTGCCACCGCTCAAAACGGTGCTTGGGTAAGCTATACTTATCATAATTTTTCCGTCACATCACCTTGGAACATATACTGTATTTGACTTTGTTATTCCTTTCAGGGCCAAGCCTAGGCCTAGCAAGAAGGCTCGCCTGGATAAAGCGGCCGAGGAGGATGCCGTCCTTGAACCGGGTAAAACACCAGATCTTGAAGCGGCTATTCCTGAAGATATGCCCAATGATCCACCACCACAAGATGACGATTTTATTGCTGAAGAAAGGCCTATTGACACCTCAGGCCCTGTCAACCAGCCCACAAGCCCCATCTGGTTTGGGAAATCCGCCAGTCCTTCCCGGCCTGCTGACAAACCGACCGAGCCATTGCAAACCGGTGATGCTAAGGATGACGAAGTTGTAATTACTGGTGTTGGCCGTACAGAACGCAACAATCCTGTTGCTTTATCCAAGCATACCGCCAAATAAGAATTTGCTGCCATGGGCAAAGGCAAGTGGAATGTTGACTTGGCGACCTATGCTGCTCTGAATGCACAAGATCTTCATTCCGGCTACCTGAACAGGCTATATACCAACCGTGATTATGAAGCTGGTCTGGTGAATATGATGAAAGAGAAATTTGAGGTAACTTCTATGTGCTTTCCCCTCATTGGATATTTCAATCTTGTTAAGTCTCCTAGCCCCCAAGGGCCGGTTTAGAATCTTCATTCAAACCGGGACTTGCTTAATATAAATCTCAATACTTCAGAATTCGCTGATGTAGCCCCCAAGGGCCGGTTCAACTTAGCGTAGTTTAAACCGGGACTTTGAGTAATTGTCATCTTTATTTGAGAAAATAGCCATTAGCCCCCAAGTGCCAAGTTGAATACTTGTATTGATCCTGGGACTTTAGAATCTATTGAAAGATTAAGATCAAATGTACATTAGCCCCCAAGCGCCAAGTGCATAAATTGTTATGTGGTTGGTGCTTCAATTCTTGCACTGCTTGCTGAATCATATAACTGTCGGTATGCAGGCTGAGCTGAAGACAAAAGAAAACCAAGTCGCGGATCTTCAAGAAAATCTGAAGTCCCAACAAGCTGAAACCTCCAAAGCAAAAGAGGAATTAACCAGCGCTTTAAGCGCCATGGAACAGCTTAATGAGGGCTTCAAGAAAGAACGGGCGGATTGGACCACTGAAAAATCTGCTTTAACCAAACGATCAGAAGATGCCGAGGCTACACTGAAACCGGTGGTGGACGAGCTGAACAGCATAAAGCGGCATGTGCATGCCATGAACACCGCTATCTTTGGTAAACTGGTTTGATTTTTGGATTGATTCGGCCGTCTTATAGAGCTGCCGGTATGTTAACCCTTTGTAAATTTCAAGTACACGCATTGGTCACTCGGGGTCAGATGTGCGGAAGAAATTGAAAGCCGCCTACACATTGATCGAGCAACTGTACACTGGTGCAAAGCGGATCATCTGTACTGCATCCCACAACAATCCGGCACCCACTTTGATTCAGGACACTCTGAAGAGATTGTCGATGCTTCCTGCCCGGGTTGAAGAGCTGAAGAAATCTGCTGCTCGAACCGGTGCGATCAATGCCTTAATCCGGGCAAAAGCTTGGGTGCCGGATTTTGATCCTGTTGAAGCGGCTCAGGGCTATCCCAGCTTGAAGGAAGACAGTCCAGAGTTTAGTGACGCGGATCTGCGAGCAATAAACCAGGAGGTGCGTCCGCTAGCTTGTCAATTGGTTGAAGAAGCAGACTTGTCTCATTATCAAGCCCAATATGATAACCAAAACTAGCGAGTAGCTGCACCAATTCCTGAAGCGGAAAATCTTATCTCTCCAATCTGTAAGCATACTTACGCTCCCAATATTGAACCGTCGTTGCTAATCCATGATGAAGCTGTCTTTCGAGCATTAATGGGATCGACTGGACAACTGTTGATTTCCAGCCGCTGGGTAGAGAAGCTGAAGTTGAAGCGGCGCGGGATGACCCACAACCATCAGGCCAGGCTGGTGACCAAGCTTGAACCGGAAGCCGGTTTAAACTGCCTCTCCTTTGAAAAAACAATGATCTTATTTTGGGCACCGTGTTGCCTTGTAATAGGCTAGCCGATACTCTTGACTTTGATATGCCTTCGTGCATAATTACTGCAACTTGTTCTTCCTTTGGGTGATGAACTTTCCAAAGTATTTCTGCAATATAAAAAATCTTAAAGTGCCACCGCGCTTGTACCATCAGGCAGAGTATGATGTCTGTATATATGAAATCAAAATACCTGAAATTTAAGCATATAATCCAATCTTTGAGATACATAATACCTTCCATCGTTGGGCATGAAGTTGGCTTAGCCAATCTTGAAGCGGAGATTTATAAACCCACACTGTTGGAGGAGATAGCAGCTCCTGTATATATATAATGCTGGTTTACCATGTAAACCGTGCCGGGTTATAATAAAACACCGTGTTACTCCATAATAGGATGTTAATAAAAAAATCAAACCGAGAAATAATCTCCGGATCAAAAATGGACCGTGTTCCGTCAATTGACAGTTTGAACCGGGTTAAAACTTTGTCGGTTTAAAAAACACAACAAAAAGAAAGAAATGTCTATCAAAGAAAAATGTGAAGCAAAGGCAATGATAAAACCGTTTGCAAAAAGAGGCTTTATTTGAGCCGATCAGATGGCGTTACCATGGTCGGACACGACCAAGCTCCCGATAGGTGTAGCTGTGGTTCAAGTCAGCCAGGTCCCCAAATGAAACCTTGGCATTTATGCCGATCAAGAGGCATGGCAATGGTTCGGGTTCGACCAAGCCCCCAAGTGATTCTGTGGCCTTAGGCCGATCAAGAGGCATGACTGGTTCAGACGTGACCAAGTGCCCAAGTGATCTGGTGGCTCTTGCCTATCAAGAGGTGTTGCATTGGTTCGGACATGACCAAGCTCCCAAGTGATATAACATGATGCTTTGAAAAGCTAACTCAAGGGGTAAACCGGAGGCCGCTTTAGAACAACTCCGTGTAACCACACATGATGTAAAAGAACAGATACCCCGCTTCAGCTGCGGTTCCGGTTTATTATATTTAATCATATATATACATTGTCGTAATATTTACATAAGTATAGCCAATGGCTCTAGTATAGTAAGGCCGAAGATGAGCTATGTTCCACGGCCTGTTGGTCTCCTCCTCTGATCTACGTGAGTCTTTATGCTCTCGAATATCGATCAGATAGTGTGACCCGTTGTGCAGATTCTTGCTGACCACGAAAGGTCCCTCCCAAGGTGGGGATAGCTTATGCATATCAGTCTGATCTTGGATGAGCCGAAGCACCAAATCTCCTTCCTGAAAAGTTCTGGTTCTGACTCGACAACTGTCATAACGACGAAGATCCTGTTGGTAAATCGCCGAGCGGGCAGCTGCTATGTCACGTTCTTCATCCAACAGGTCCAAAGCGTCTTGCCGTGTTGTCTCGTTGTCCGCTTCAACATAAGCCGCCACACGAGGTGAGTCATGACGGATATCACTGGGGAGAACCGCCTCTGCTCCGTAGACCATGAAGAACGGTGTGTATCTTGTTGATCTGTTGGGTGTAGTATTGATGCTCCATAACACAGATGGTAACTCTTCTACCCAACAACCCGGTGTTCTGTGGAAAGGAACCATAAGCCGGGGCTTGATGCCTCTCAAGATCTCTTGATTAGCCCTTTCTACTTGACCATTGGACTGTGGGTGTGCTACTGATGAAACGTCAAGCCGGATGTGCTACCGTTCGCAGAACTCCTTCATGGCACCCTTGGATAAATTGGTACCATTATCTGTGATGATATTGTGTGGAAAGCCAAACCGGAAAATCACTTTTTTGATGAACTGAACCGCCGTGGCCGCATCACACTTGCTAACAGGTTCTGCCTCCACCCACTTTGTAAACTTGTCAACCGCCACCAGGAGGTGGGTCTTCTTATCTTTGGACCTTTTGAAAGGCCCGACCATATCCAGCCCCCAAGTCGCAAACGACCAAGTAATTGGAATCATTCTCAATTCTTGAGCCGGCACATGAGCAAGTCTTGAAAACTTTTGGCAACCATCACATCGTCTAACCAGATCCTCCGCATCAGCATGAGCAGTTAACCAATAGAAGCCATGGCGGAATGCTTTAGCCACCAAAGATTTTGAACCGGCATGGTGACCACAATCTCCTTCATGGATCTCATGCAAAATTTCACAGCCTTCTTCAGGAGACACACAGTGTTGAAGCGCCCCTGATACACTGTAATGATGCAACTCGCCATTGACAATCGTCATGGACTTGGACCGCCGGATTATCTGTCGGGCCAGAGTCTCATCCTCTAGTAACTCGCCCCGGTTCATGTACGCCAGGTAAGGAAGCGTCCAATCTGGAATGATATGAAGAGCTACCACCAATTGAGCCTCCGGATCAGGAATAGCCAAATCTGCTTCACCAGGGAGCTTGACCGACGGGTTGTGCAGCACATCCAGAAAAACATTGGGCGGGACCGATTTACGCTGAGAGCCCAGCCGGCTTAAAGCGTCCGCCGCTTCATTCTTCCGTCGGTCCACGTGGTCCACCTGATAGCCTTTAAAGTGACTTGCAACAATGTCCACCTCACGACGATAAGCTGCCATGAGTGAGTCCTTGGAATCCCATGTGCCAAATACTTGTTGAGCCACGAGGTCCGAGTCACCAAAGCACTTAACTCAACATAGATTCATCTCCTTAGCCATCCAGAGACCATGGAGCAAGGCTTCATACTCAGCTGCATTGTTAGTACAAGGGAACATTAAGCGGAGAACGTAACAAAACTTATCACCTCGTTGGGAAGTTAATACGACTCCAGCCCCCGAGCCTTCCAATTGCCTGGATCCGTCGAAATGGATGGTCCAATATATGTGATCCGGCTTTTCTTCAGGTGCTTGCAGTTCCGTCCAATCATTGATGAAATCAACAAGTGCTTGAGACTTAACCGCCGTCCGAGGCACATACTTCAACCCGTGCGGCCCAAGCTCTGTAGCCCACTTGGCAATCCGGCCAGTCGCTTCCTGGTTCTGGATGATATCCCCCAAGGGAGCAGAATAGACCATCGTAATGGGGTGCCCTTGGAAGTATTGCTTGAGCTTCCGGCTTGCCATAAAACTCCATAAACCAGCTTTTGCCAATGCGGATACCTTTTCTTGGACTCAATGAGTACCTCGCTGATATAATAGACCGGACGTTGAACCGGATGCTCCTTGCCTGCCTCTTTTCGTTCCACCACAATAGCCACACTGACCGCATGAGCATTAGCAGCAACATATAGCAGCAACGGCTCCTTGTCCATGGGAGCGCGAGCATAGGCGGATTGGCCAATTGCCGCTTTAAGTCCTCAAATGCTTTGTCAGCAGCAGAACTCTAGACGAATTGATCCGTCTTCTTCAACATCTGATACAAAGGGATTGCCTTCTCACCAAGGCAGCTGATAAACCGGCTTAACGCGGCAATCCGGCCTACCAGGCGTTGAACATCGTTGATACACTCCGGTTTAGCTAGGGAGGTGATGGTTGTGATCTTCTCTGGATTAGCCTCAATTCCCCTGTTGGACACCAAAAACACACTTGGCCGGATTAAGCATCATCTTGTACGTCCTCAAGTTATCAAAGGTTTCCTTCAAGTCATCAACCAGAGTCTCCATCTCCCTTGACTTAACCACGATATCATCCACGTAAGCATGTACATTACGGCCAATCTGTTTGTGAAGACAATTTTGTACACACCGTTGATAAGTTGCTTGGGCACTCTTGAGCCCAAAGGGCATAGACACATAGCAGAAGGCTCCAAAGGGAGTTATGAATGCCGTCTTCTCCTGGTCCTTAACTGCCATTTTGATCTGATGATAGCCAGAGTATGCATCCAGAAAACTCAAACGCTCACAACCCGCCGTAGCATCAATAATTTGATCAATACGGGGGAGAGCAAAAGGATCTGCTGGACAAGCCTTATTAAGATCTATGTAATCCACACACATGCGCCAGGTGCAGTTTTTCTGAAGGACCAGCACCGGATTGGCAAGCCACACAGGGTGGAATACTTCAATAATAAAGCCAGCTGCTAAGAGCCTGGCTACCTCTTCTCCAATCGCCTTGCGTCTTTCTTCGTTAAACCGGCGGAGGAACTGTTTCACCGGTTTGTATTTAGGATCCACATTAAGGGTGTGCTCAGCGAGTTCCCTCGGTACACCTGGCATGTCACAGGGCTTCCATGCAAAAATGTCCCGATTCTCACGGATGAACTCGATGAGCGCACTTTCCTATTTTGGATCCAAGTTGGCACTGATGCTGAACTGCTTGGACGAATCGCCAGGCACGAAGTCAACAAGCTTAGTTTCAGCTGCCGATTTGAACTTCAGGGCCGGATCATGCTCCGTAGTTGGCTTCTTTAATGGAGTCATGTCCGCCGGATCAACATTTTCCTTATAATACTTCAGCTCCTCGGTGGCACAAACCAACTCTGCGTAGGCCGCATCTCCTTCCTCGCACTCCAAAGCGATTTTACGGCTTCCGTGAACCGTTATTGTACCCTTGTGACCCAGCATCTTGAGCTGCAAATACACATAATAGGGTCGTGCCATAAACTTGGCGTAGGCCAGTCGCCCAAACAGGGCGTGATATGGACTTTGGATTTTCACCACTTCAAACGTCAATGTTTCCAACCTGGAATCATGATCATCTCCAAAGGCCACTTCTAGAGCTATCTTACCAACAGGATATGCTGACTTGCCAGGTACCACACCATGGAACACCGTATTGGACGGTTTGAGATTTTTATCTGTTAGTCCCATACGACGGAAGGTCTCATAGTACAAGATATTAATGCTGCTCCCTCCATCCATGAGTACCTTGGTGAACTTATAACCTCCCACCTGAGGCACCACCACCAATGCTAGCTGACCCGGATTATCAACCTGGGGAGGGTGATCCTCTCTACTCCATATGATTGGCTGTTCAGACCAGCGTAGATAACGGGGCATAGCCGGTTCAACAAAGTTGACTGCCCGCCTCTGAACCTTCCGGTCTCGCTTGTCCAAGCTAGTGGTGAAGACATGGTACTGCCCACTATTCAACTGGTTTGGGTTGCTCTGGTAACCCGACTGTTGCTGCTGCTGCTGGTTGTAACCACCCTGGTTATTCTGATTATTTTGATTGTTATGTCCGCCCGGATTACCATTAAATCCTGAACCGGAATTTCCTCCACCGTATCCCGGCCCGGATCCTGAGCCACCGCTGGAGTCGTGATCATACCGGAAAGCATTAGAATTCTTGAACTCCTGCATAATGAAGCAATCCTTCCAAAGGTGGTTTGCTGGCACCTCCTTCGTCCCATGCTTTGGACAGGGCTGGTTCAACAGATAATTTAAGCGGTCCGGGTTAGGGTTAGGCGCTCCACTGCGATTTGGCGGTTTACCCTTGCGTCGATGACCCTTGTCCTGCGCGTTGGTGTTAGCCTCGAAGTCCATGTTGCCATCCGCTTTACACTTGCCTCCGCTACCGTTACCTACCGAGTGATGCTGCTGACCTTTGGAGTTGCTGTTCTTCTTTTCCTTTCCGGTCTTGTCATCATCAGACCCGGGATCCTTGGTACTATCAGAATCAGCATACTTTACCAAGGCAGCCATTAGGGTCCCCATGTCAGTGCAATGGCGCTTCATCCGTCCCAACTTCAGCTTTAGGGGTCCAAACCGGCAGTTGCCTTCTAGGGTTATGACTGCAGTATCAGCGTTGATGCGGTCTGATGAATGCAACACTTGTGAGACCCAGCACACCCAATGAGTCGTCGATTCTCCTTCCTCCTGGATGCAGGCAGCTAAGTCCACTATCGACATAGGCTGTTTACATGTATCCTTGAAATTGCTGATAAACCGGGCTCGTAATTGGGCCCATGAACTGATAGAATTAGCCGGCAAGCTTTTTAACCAAGTACGGGTCGTTCCTTCAAGCATCATGGTGAAGTATTTCGCACACGCCGCGTCATCCACATCAAGCATCTCCATGGCCATCTCATAGCTCTCCACCCATGTCTCTGGAGGTTGATCCGCCGTGTAATTTGGTACCTTGCGCGGGCCTTTGAAATCCTTGGGCAAGCACACATTGCGTAAAGCGGGGACAAGGCAAGGCACCCCCAAAGAACTAGAAGTAACACTAGGTTCGATCGAGATAGTTGGACGAACCGGCGTAAGCTGCCGAGCCTGATACTGTGCGGCTAACTCGGCCTCCCTGCGCGCTCGGGCCCGGTCCACCACTTCCTGAGCGTTATCAGCACCACCCGCCGGGTTGTTGCCACGGGGTGCTCCACGTCGTTCATTACTTGACACTGCCGGTTCATCCATATGCCTGCTATAGCTCTGGCTTGGAAGAGGGGTCGAGTGGATCCGGTCGCGGCTGTACGAGTATGCTTCCTATTGGACCAAAGCTGTCCTTAGAAGCTCCTTGACCCGTCGCGTGTCTACTGCCTGCGGCGAGTCACCTTCAATTGGAATGGCCTCCAGCCATGCAGCAGCGGCAACGAGATTGTCCATCGGGTTGGAGTAGTGACCCGGAGGTGTCGAAACATCCTGAGGTATAGCAGTGTTTTGAAGAGGCAGATCCATCCGACGGGGCTGAACCGGCGTGCCAGTCGCAGGAGCTTCCGCCCGGTTTACCTCCAGCGGATTACTGGTTCCTGCTCCTGGGGTGTTGAAAAGGTCTCTGGCCTCGAAAACCGAAGGCAAACAGGATCGGTACTTCCTCTTCATGACTTCATGCGACGCGTTCTGGTCCAACATGAGCCTGTAGGCTTGTGCATCTAAAGCGGCCCGCTTTGCGGTCATCTTGGCATCCTCAGCTGCCAGGTCCGCCTTGGCCTGGGTGATCTGTTCCTTCACCTTTGCTATCTCCGTGTTGTGGGCGTCCTGATCCGCCGGGTTAGCTTCTGCCATGAGCACAGCCAATGCATCAAATAGATCTAATAGGACTTGAGCCGGTGGGCGTACAAAGCCTCCTGCCCCGGCAGCCGTCGCTGCTACTGAACCGGAGGTCATTGGCGCAGCGGTCGAAGAATGAAGCACTTCTTGTGTGCCGGCCATGAATATTCCAACTCGGTTGGGTAGATTAGAGGGGTCCGGAATACTGTCGCCATCGGAACAGCCCCCAATCCGGCCATCTTGTAGCTGATATAGAGATTTGGTTTCTCCGCTTGATGACTCGTTGCCGGAAGAAACGACGGTCTCGCCGCGAGATTCTGATCTGTCCTCATAACTTCCTCCATGGATGACTCCCACGAAGGCACGCTTCACGGCCGGTTTAACCCGGGCGGATCGTGCACACTGAGCCGTTTCGATGAGGTTGGTGCAGATGTCCGGCTCAGGGCCCGGTTCACCCATCTTGCCGATGAAAACGGGTATGACACCAAAGGGACCCGGTACCCGTACTCAACTAAGCCAGCCTCGGGGCCCCAGCCTGCATCGTCGATGTAGAGCTTGCCGCGACGACTCTTAGTCATCCGGCCCATAGCGTAGCCCTCGAGTCCTTTGAAGCGGCCCTCCAAGAACTTGAAACCATCGTGCGATAGCCCCACGGTGGGCGCGAACTGTTGTGGTTTTGTCACGGGAGATGTCCTCGTGAAAGGACTTAGTCGTGGAGCCATCGCAGCGGGTTAGCTTGAAGGGGTTAAAGAGGACACAGGGACACAAGAGAGTTTATACTAGTTCGGCCCCTTCGATGAAGGTAAAAGCCTACGTCTAGTTGTGATGGAATTGATGGGGTTTCGATGACTAGGGAGCAAACAGGCTTCGCCTAAGTCTCGAGTTGTTGTCTGTTGTCCTTGAACCGCCGCCGGGTCGTCCCCTTATATACACGGGTGACGCCCGTCGGTTCACAGAGTCCCAATACCGGCTCATAGATGTGTCCGGTTTGGTCTCTACTTATTCCTAACTTACAATACAAGTTACATACCAATGTCGGTTTATGGCTACAGGCCTTGAACCGACTATGGGCCTTGAGCCCTCATCTACCTTCTTGGGCTTTAACATAGTTAACTATTGATGAAGTTAACCCGGCTCAGATAGGCCGGTTTACGCCCAGTAGTGATATCCCCAACAGTAGGACCGATATGGTTAGGGTTAGGGCATAACGTAATCTCGGTGTGACCGATTACACAAACTCGGTGGGACCAATTTTGGTAATAAGCTAACCAGAGAGTTGGTCAGGTAAACTTGGTGGGACCGATTCGCTCATCTCAGTGAGACCGAAATGTTACAAAAGGGAAACAGAGAGTTTACATTGCAATCTCGGTGGGACCGATCGCTCATCTCGGTAAGACCGAAACGTTACAAAGGGAAACAGAGAGATTACAATCCCATCTCGGTGAGACCGAGATCCCTATCGGTGAAAATGAATTGCTAGGGTTTGTGGCAGTGGCTATGACATTTGAAACTCGGTGGCGCTGGATAGAAAGAATCAGTGGGGCCGAGTTTGACTTTTGGTTTAGGTCATATGTGGATGTGTGAAGGTAGTTGAGGGTTTTGGAGCATATCACTAAGCACTTTGAGCAAGCAAGCCATTAAGCAACACCTCATCCCTCCTTGATAGTATTGGCTTTCCCTATAGACTCAATATGATCTTGGATCACTAAGATATAAAATGTAGAGTCTTGATTTTGAAGCTTGGGCCAAACTTTTTGTCCTTAGAATTTTGAGGGATCCACTTTCCTCATCCATGCCCATTCATTGAGCTTTTCTTGAAATATTAATCTTGGAATAATGTTAGCTCAATGAGCTATATGTTGTTAGGAATTACCAAAACCACCCAGGGATAGTTGCACTTTCAATCTCCCCCTTTCTGGTAATTGATGACAACATATAGATCAAAGCTTTGACAAATGATAATAAGAGTGAAAGATATTGTCGCTTTGAGAAGCATGTGAAAAGCAAGAGCTCCCCCTAAATTTGTGCATATCTTAAGATTTTCTTTGGACTGCAAATGCACAATGAGTTAGGATCATGGTTTACTCTTCCATGTCACATACATCTTGGTGGAGCGCTCAAAATGATAAGAATTAATTACATGCACTCATCACCAAGCAATGTGAATGATCATATAAGGATAAGTAAGATAATATCATCTAACTAGCATAAGTGTAGCTTATGATCAACCACATGATGATCAATGTCTCACAGATAATAGCATAGTATCTCAAGCAATCAAAAGACAAACAAAGTTCAACCACCAAAGCAAGAGAGAATAAAAAGCAACGCTCTCTCTGAAGCCTATGATCTATACATTTTTCTCCCCCTTTGGCAACAAGTTACCAAAAAGTTCATAGAAATGCATAGCACTAGAAAGTCTCTCAGGCTTGGTCTTGAGGTGGTGGTGTCCGGAGAACTCCAAGGATGAAGGCTTCAGTTGAAGTAGACGGAGCTGATGGGGTAGGTGCTGGAGCTGGTGGCACTGAAGCTGTAGCTGGTGCAGATGAAGTGGCTCTAGTCTCTAGTACAGGCACTGCAGCAGATCTCTAAGCTCGAGGCACTCTGGCAAATGCATCAGTGGTTGTCTTGCCCTTCCTCTCCTGCATGTCATCATGTAGCTGCTCCACAACAGACTGAATCTCAGTTACTTTGACATCTAAATCATAGAATTTTGGTTCCACGATTCTTTCCAGGCTCTCCTGGTTTTGAGTTAGGGTGGCCAACCCCTTCTCAATCCTCAGAGATGATGCTATCAAGTAACCATGCTGGTCCTGCTTGCTTTTCAAAAAGTACTCAGATGCCTCCTCTTGAGTTGGCATCTTGGCAGCCTTCTCTTTCTTTGCCTTCTCCTTCTTTGCTTGTGCTTGCACTGAGGAGGGTTCATCTTCATTCATCACAACTTGGTTGTCCTCGAAGTCAGGATAGATAGGCAAGTGTTCCTTATCCAACAAGTACGTGCTTGTGCCCATCTTTGAGTTTATCAACTCCTGGATTTGTGGGGCATATCCACAACTTCTTTTCTGGTCAGCTGCAGTCCTCTTGATAGTCTCAACTATAAGGCTCATGACCTTGAACTTCTGTGGCACATCAAATATATGTAGCAAGTTAATTGCATGCCCTATGATCATGTTGTGGTCACCTGACTTGGGCAAAAGAGTGTGCCTTAGGATCCAGTTGATCGTTGGCAGTCCTGATAGAAGAAAATGGACTGACCCAAACTTGAAAGTCTCAAGAGCATCTTCAGGAATCTCCTTGTACATCTGTGGCATAGAATTGTGATCCATCTTTTCTTGGCATAAACATCCAAGTCATCTTCACTTTCCTTTGGGGCATTGATCAGATTGGCCCATTTCCTCAATAGTTGATTGGTACCTTGTACCTTCAGACATCCATACTATCTTGCCATCTGGATAGAAGTGTGCTGTGGAGTAGAATTGCATTATGAGCTCCTCATTCCAATTTGTGAGTTTCTGGCCAACAAAGTCTGCAACTCCACAAGCACTGAAGCTGTCAAACACACCAGGATAGTGTTCCTCATTTTCCTTGATATACTCCTAGTCGACCCACCTCATTTCACACACTATAGGCTTCTTGTCCAGCAGCACTGTCTCATAGAAATCCTATTGTTCCTTTGTGTGGAACCTGTAATCAACAACAGTCCTTCTCTTGGTAGCATATGGATCTGTCTCTCTCCATTTCCTCAGTCCTGAGTCTCTCCTGATCTTCATGCTCTCAGCCACAGGATGAGCATCATTGTGGTCTAGAATTTTTGGCTTCAATTTTCTCAGAACATGCTCTTCATCTTCTTCTTCAGCAACAGTCTCAGGCACTGGGGCCTTGTTCTTCTCAGCGGCTGGTATGTTTCTGGTATTTCTCTTTGGTGCAGTCTTTGGCTTGGAGGTAGCTATGGGTGCTTCTTTGGGCTTTGATGATGCAACCCCTGTCCTGATAGCATCACCCATAAGCTTCTGTGCCTTGGGTGCTGGTGCAGCAACCTCTTCTTCCTCTTCTTCTTCCATCATGGAAGCCTTTCCAATCACTCTAGCCATGGTCTTCTTGACCCTTTCCTTCCTTTTCTTTCCTTCTGCAGCAGGCTCTTGGGTTGAGATTCCAAAGATGCTTGAGAGGATGCTCTGGCCTTAGACATTGGTTGTATTCCTGCTGGCCTTTTGATCTTCATCCCTGGCTTAACTGCAGCTGAGTTGTACTCCTTCTTAACCACTTTCTTCTTTGATGTGGCCTCATCCTCAGTGGCCACATAGTCTTCATCCTCAAACTCTGAAGTTTTCTTCTTGCTTGCTCTAGTGGCAGCCTTTGGCAAATTGCTTGGGGTGCTCCTGCTACCATCATCTGAACTGCTAGAGGGACTAGTGCCCTCACTCAGGCGAACCTGCTCCTCTGACCTGTTCTGGCTGTCACTCTGGTCAGACATGTTGCAAACACTGACAGCAGACCCTGTGAATAGATATAGATGAGATAGAGTGGATGAGCATCACAAAATGTAGAGATTTTTGCAAAAGAATGAGTCAAAAACTTAGTTTTAGTTTTCCATAGAAAGCATTTCGGATCAACCGATTTGCAAACTCGGTGATACCGAAGCAGCTGTTGGAACCTAAACTAGTGAACTCGGTCAGACCGAGTCATAGTTCGGTGGCACCAAGACTGCTAGGGTTTCACAAGGTCTTGAACTCGGTCACACCGATTTGCAATTCTCGGTCAGATCGAGAACCACATGTGCAATGGCCTTGGCCGAATCGGTGGAACCGAGTTCTGCAACCCGGTGGGTCCGAGATGGTTTCGACGGAAACCTAACCCTAAATTTTTGATTCAACTCTAATCTATGGAGTGTTTTGACTGGATAGAAGTGTTTAAATCGTGGTAAGAATCATAATGAACACAATGTGCTAGGAATCAGACGGGGATAGCACTCTGATCGAGTCCATACCCTAGTTCGGCGATGAACTGGCTATGGCGGCAATGGCGGGGAAGAATTCCGTTGATGGCGGCGGAGACTAGTGACAGGAGGCGGCTGGCGACGAGGAGGACAATCCGGAGACCCAGGAGGCAGAGCGAGCTATGCGCGGGCGAAGGGGTTTTGGAGAAATTTCCAAAATTTTGCCCGTGAGTATATATAGCCCGACCCTGTCGGTGTGACCGAGTGGAACAACTCGGTGGCACCGAGATGCATAACTGTTGACAGTTACAGCAACTCGGTGTGACCGAAAAGTTCAAATCGGTTGCACCGAGATTGAAAACCTAGATCAACTTAGTGATCTCGGTATGACCGAAATGGAGGAATTGGTCAGACCGAAACACACAAAGAAGTTTTGGAAGTTTAAGTCTATGACGAATCGGGGACTCCGAGTGCTCCTCACACAGAGTGATTCGAATCTGACTGGATCAAATTTTGTGATGTAGCATGAATAGAGTTTGAGACGAGAAAAGCATAGATAGCTAGAGAGGGTTCTTAGGCATTCTTGTCCATCCACTTGGCAAAAGAAAAGAAAACCAATCAATCAAAACAACAAGTGGATGTCCTCGAATGAGTAAAATATGCAATCAACATGCTCATACAATAAAATGGCAATTGAAATATGTGGCAAAGATGCACAACCAATTCTAGCATCTATCAAACAATTTGCGATGACTAGGTCATCTATGTATGATTATATTGACTTAGGAGTCAAATGAGAACATTTGATCATAGGTCATACTCATCGTTTAAGCACAAGTGGGGTTACCACTTTTACATAAAGCATTGTTGTGTTCACACCATTAGACTTGCTTTAGCTCAATTCTTAGAGTAAAGCTCCCCCTAGATGTGAGATCCCCCCTAAGAGGGATGAACTAACCTTGGGTTTTGTCGATGATGACTTCATGTAGATGTTGAAGATGTGGATGCTCAATGTTGATGTAGATCATTTGGAGCTATCCATTGGAGTGAGTTGCACTTTCAATACCTACACGGGTTAGTCCCACAAGGAACAAACAAGGATATCCATAGACATAAAGTGATGCACACACAAGATGATGTCTATGAAAGCTTTTAGGTTACCTTGTCCCTTGTCTTACCAACAAGAGGGTTTGTGACTCCTTGAACTAGTGCAAGATGTGGAAGTTGATTGCACTTGTTCTTGCCAAGATGATAAGAGTGAAGTATGTTGGCGGAGTCACCCTCAAGAACTCTCTAGTTCTTCTTCTTCGGGATCCACACCATCTTGATGGGAATCCTCGGTGTTGTAGTTGTACTTGATGAAGTGGAACTTGAAGTAGTCTTGGGAACCCACTTGACCAAGGCCTTAGGAGCTTCTTCAAATGCATCAATTTCCTCTTGAAGCTTGTCCTTGCCTTTTTGCTTGTGGTCTTGTGGTGGAAGATCATCTTGAGCTTGTGTCCCTTTGAGAGAAGTAGGATCATACTTCTCTTGTTGAGGAACAAACTTCGTCTCGGGGTATTGATCTTCTGCCCACTCAACTCCATTGGCATTGAACTTTCGTTCAAAACCAACACCTTGATTCTTCCGGTGCCTTCCTTGCTTGCATACAATTTCCTCGAATTGCTTACTTCCGGCAAGGCTCTTGTAAACACCTTTCTCTATAATTCCCTACAATAAGCTATTTTCTTGCTCAACTGTAACTTGGCTAAGAGAATCATTAGTGGAATCAAGAGAACTACTAGAAGCAACAATATTGGATTTAGCATGATTATTGTTACTACTAGAGGAAGAATCTTTCTCGTTCTTGTTACTAGACTTGACTTGAGGCATGTAAGTGGATAAGAGTAAACGCTTGGCAATGTAAGAAGAACTTTTCTTGCGAAGATCATCATTGATTGCTTTTAAGAACTCATGCCCTTGCTCAAGATTGAGCTTTTCAAAGCGCAATTTCTCATGAGTCCTTAAAAGTTCTCGATGATCTCCTAAGATAGTTTCATGAGCTAACTTAAGAGTGTTTAGTTCTTTAGTTAGAACTCAATCTTCTCCTTATCATTGTCATTCGTTTTATCTTGATTAGCATGATTAATTGACGTTTCATCATAGTATTCATCACTAGAGTTGTCAACAAGTAAATCATCATCACCTAACAAGTCATCTTCATCACTATTGAAATCAACATACTCGGGGTGTGATACCTTTGGGCCTTTAGCCATGAAGCATGTTCCAACTCCTTCATTTGGTGAGTCAAATATGTCGTAGGAGTTGGTTGTCACAAGTGCTAGACTGGCAACACCTTCATCTTGAGTATATTCGGAGTCGGAGTGATAGCTTCTCTCGGAGTGGTTGTCGGAGTCAGAGCCGGATACCCATTCACCAACATGAGCTTGATGTCTTCGTTTTGTGTAGCTCCTTGATGACTTGTCCTTTCTTTCCGAATCCTTGCTTCACCATGAGGGTCTTCGTTCATAACGATCATCTCTACTCCTTCTTTCTCTAGATGGTGATTCTTCTCTTCTACTTCTTCTCTTGGGAGAATCTTCTCTTCTCTTGTAGGGGGCCGTACATTCATTGGAATAGTGTCCGGGCCTTCCACAATTGTAGCAGTTTCGCTCTCGACTAGAAGATCTTTTGTAATTGTAGGACCTTGATTTGGAGCTTCTCTCTTTGCTTCTACTCTTGTAGAACTTGTTGAAGTTCTTCACCATTAAGCTCAATTCTTCATTGAAGGTTTGTTTCTCACTCGATGATGTGGGGGCTTCACATGAGGCTTTGTAAGCACCACTTGATTTGTTGTGAAGTTTCTCTTTATCCTTGAGCGACATCTCATGAGCAACAATTCTTCCGATGACTTCCGTTGGCTTGAGATCTTTGTAATTGGGCATCATTTGGATCAATGTGCACACGGTATCATATTTTCCATCCAAGGCTCTTAGGATCTTCTTGATGATGAATCTATCAGTCATCTCTTCACTCCCTAAGCCGGCAATCTCTTTTGTGATAAGAGCAAGCCTAGAGTACATTTCAGCGACACCTTCACCATCCTTCATTTTGAACTTGTCAAGTTAACTTTGAAGCACATCCAACTTGGATTCCTTGACGGAGTCGGTACCTTCATGCATGTCAATCAAAGTATCCCAAATTTCCTTTGCATTCTCAAGACGGCTGATTTTGTTGAATTCTTCGGGGCACAATCCGTTCAAGAGGATGTCACAAGGTTGAGCATTGTATTGTAGCATCTTCAACTCATCCGCGGTAGCTTCACGATTTGGTTCTTTCCCATCAAAGAATTCACCTTGCAAGCCAACACACACAATAGCCCAAACGGCGGGGTTATGTCCAACAATATGCATTTTCATCTTATGCTTCCAACTAGCAAAATTAGTACCATCAAAGTAAGGACCTCTACGGTGATAATTTCCCTCGCTAGACGCCATACTCTCCTAGGTTGTGAAACCAAGGCTATGACCACCAAAAGCTATGGAAATCAAAGCAAATGGAGACCAAAGCTCTGATACCACTTGTAGGATCGAAAGTATGTCTAGAGGGGGGTGATTAGACTACTTGACCAAATAAAAATCTAGCCTTTTCCCAATTTTAGTTCTTGGAAGATTTTAGCTATCTTAGCACAAGTCAAGCAACCTTCACACAATTCAAGCAATCATGCAAAAGAGTATATGAGGAGCGGAAAGTAAAGCATGCAACTTGCAAGAATGTAAAGGGAAGGGTTTGGAGGATTCACACGTAATTGGAGACACGGATGTTTTTGTCGTGGTTCCGATAGGTGGTGCCATCGTACATCCACGTTGATGGAGACTTCAACCCATGGAGGGTAACGGTTGCGCGAGTCCACGGAGGGCTCCACCCACGAAGGGTCCATGAAGAAGCAACCATGTCTATTCCATCATGGCCGTCGCCCACGGAGGACATGCCACACTAGCGGTAGATCTTCACGAAGTAGGCGATCTCCTTGCCCTTACAAACTCCTTGGTTCAACTCCACAATCTTGTCGGAGGCTCCCAAGTGACACCTAGCCAATCTAGGAGACACCACTCTCCAAGAAGTAACAAATTGTGTGTTGATGATGAACTCCTTGCTCTTGTGCTTCAAATGATAGTCTCCCCAACACTCAACTCTCTCTCACAGGATTTGGATTTGGTGGAAAGAAGATTTGAGTGGAAAGCAACTTGGGGAAGGCTAGAGATCAAGATTCATATGGTTGGAATGGAATATCATGACATCAACACAAGTGTAGGTGGTTCTCTCTCAGAAAATGTGTATTGGAAGTGTAGGTATGTTCTGATGGCTCTCTCTACGAATGAAGAGTGGGTGGAGGGGTATATATAGCCTCCACACAGAATCTAACCGTTACACACAATTTGCCAAACTCGGTGGGACCGAATGGTTAAACTCGGTCCGACCGATTCAGCAAACCTAGTGACCGTTAGGATTTTCGGTGGGACTGAGATGCAACTCGGTAGGACCGATATGGTTAGGGTTAGGGCATAACGTATTCTCGGTATGACCGATTACACAAACTCGGTGGGACCGATTTTGGTAATAAGCTAACCAGAGAGTTGGTCAGGTAAACTCGGTGAGACCGAAATGTTACAAAAGGGAAACAGAGAGTTTACATTGCAATCTCGGTGGGACCGATCGCTCATCTTGGTAACACCGAAACGTTACGAAGGGAAACAGAGAGATTACAATCCCATCTCGGTGAGACCGAGATCCCTATCGGTGAAACCGAATTGCTAGGGTCTGTGGCAGTGGCTATGACATTTGAAACTCGGTGGCGCCAGATAGAAAGAATCGGTGGGGCTGAGTTTGACTTTTGGTTTAGGTCATATGTGGATGTGGGAAGGTAGTTGAGGGTTTTGGAGCATATCACTAAGTACTTTGATCAAGCAAGCCATTAAGCAACACCTCATCCCTCCTTGATAGTATTGGCTTTTCCTATAGACTCAATGTGATCTTGGATCACTAAAATATAAAATGTAGAGTCTTGATTTTGAAGCTTGAGCCAAACTTTTTGTCCTTAGAATTTTGAGGATCCACTTTCCTCATCCATGCCATGCCATTCATTGAGCTTTTCCTGAAATATTAATCTTGGAATAATGTTATCTCAATGAGCTATATGCTGTTAGGAATTATCAAAACCACCCAGGGATAGTTGCACTTTCAACAGGTATGACTATCTTGATTCTATCATAAATTTGTCATGGATGTACATGCATGACATAAAATGTGACCTACTATGACAAACACGTATCATCACGGAAGTGTATTTTTTTTGTAGTGCCCACCACTTCAGCTTCTTGTTTTTTCATCGTGTCTGCATATAAAGCGATCACCATTTCAAGTTCTTCATCCTCGATTCCTCGTCCGGACATGAGTCCTCGAAAAACAACTGAACAGAGATCTGCAATGCAAGTGAGGGTGTACAATATGAGCACGCACAATCTCAATGGTAATTTTTTGGGTAGCATAGAAAACTTGGGTGAAGAAATTTGTCGAATACCTTGGGGTAAAATGGAGACGAGGCGCTTTTGAGCGGCGGGGCAAGTACAGAGAGGTGGCCTGCCGGAGGGTGGCACGTCGGGGCCGGCCAGCTTGTCCGAGCAGTGATGGGGCAGTGCGGGATGGCGTTGCCAGTTCCTTCGGCCGGCAGCGGGTCATCGCAGTAGTGTGGGGAGGCAACGGGGCGGCGAGGAGCAACACGGTGCAGCTGGACGAGGTGGGCCTGGAGATGAGGTTCGGGCGCCCTGAAACTTCAGCGGTTGCTATTCGCCAAAGTTTACGGGAAGAATCTTCTTCCCGTAGATGGAGGGGAACTTGTGAGAGTAAATTGCAAAATACCACCATAATTGAGGACCCTAATCCAGAAAATCGTCACCTTTCGTTTTTTTTAAAAACCACCACCATGGTGTTGACAATTGTTAGAAAACGCTGATAGTTCGATTAGAGCCGTTTGACGTCAAATCAGACGGGTAGGTCCTATTATCAAGTCGATGTGGCATGGTCCAAACAGAGTGATGAGACAATCATTAGGTCACCCGATCAACCCCTCCTCTGCCGCTTTGAGTAATTTCCATACACACCTAGCAGGCATCCCGTCGGCAGCCCAGCTCGCCAGTGGCAGGAGCACAGCGTCGCCGGCAATGGACAAGGAATGCTCCGCGGGCGACCTAGTGCAAGGTGGTGTGGCCGAGCGATGGAGGTCGCGCAGAGAGGCAGCTTCGGACAAAGGCGCCCATGGGGTAGTCGGGGCGTGGGGTGGAGCTCGAGCCCGTGCTCTCGGCCATGGTGCCCGGGAGGTTGCGGGCAAGCGGTAAAGAGGAAGAGAGGAGGTGGCCCTCATATGGGATCTCGACGATGATGTAGGAGATATCGAGTATGCTCTGGTGGCCATGTGGACGCTGCCACTGCTCGCGCCCCTACCCTCGCTATGGCGCGCCCGTGCTCTGGAGTAAACGACACCCTCGCACCCTCATGCTTGGCCGGTGCTGTCGATGCTCAAGATCGTGCGTGGCCTCCGCCGCTGCTCACACCCTTGTGCTTGGCCATGGTTGCTGCTGTTACTCGTGTGCTGTAACATAGAGGGATGAGGTGGAGGGAGATCGCGTAGGCGTAGGCTCGCGAGCCGGCAGGCGGATGAATCTCGTGATGCACCGTCAGATGCGAACGCGTGATCCCCCTGCTAGTGCTGGAGGGGAAGGAAGAAGTGTAGAGGCTGACGGCTGGGTCCAATGTGCAGCTTACCCTACATGCCAAACACTGTGACATTTCAGTGCCGTCACCACTTACAGTGGGTCCCATCTAAATACATCTCCTTTTATTCATTTTGATGACAAGTATTTTTGGACGGAGGGAGTAGAAACGATCTTACCATGTGTTTATTGATCTATCAGGATGCATTTGGTTGATCGCACTAATTTTGGCATGTTTGCATACACTTCTCAGATGGCCCTGACTGAGCAAAAACAACCTATATACCACCATCTGCACATAGTTTGGTTGCCTGCATATAGGTTAGCTGCATGAGGGAACTATTTTTGACCCGCCATTTGGTTGGGTGCATCGCATTAGGCACACACACGACAAACTGTTTGGTTGCAACCTACATTAGATGTTGTCACCACTTCTCACTAGTGGTGATCTTACCACGCACGATTAATAGTTTTACTCCTAGCTACGAAACAAATTATGATTCATCCTAGCTACTATCAAATGGCCGTACACATTATTCAGAGCCAAATGGCTAAATGGGGAAAGTTCATCGTCCCTCCTCTTCCTCTTCTGCTGCTGCTTCCTCCTCTGTTGCTGCTGCTTTCTCCTCTGCCACTGCTCTTGATCTTCTTCTTCTTCTTCTTCTTCAGATCCTTGCCTGACCTCTGTTATCCCACATTGCATGTGCCCACTCCAGCCTTTTGTTCTTCCGGGCTTCGTTGTCAAATTCCTCAACACCATGTCCACCGAGGTCAAGATTGCCAGCATCACCACTTCCTCCTCAGGCACCAGTTCATCAGCACCCCATTGCAGGATCCAGTTATGCAGAATGCAACAAGGAAGAACAAGCTTGACCTGGATAGGGTAAGGGTGGAATGACTTCTGATCCAAGATCTTGAACCTGTTCTTGAGAGCTCCAAATACCCTCTCAACCTTTACTCTAAGGTTGGAGTGTCTGAAATTGAACAACTCCTGAGGAGTCCTAGGATAGTTCCTACCAGAGAGCTTGTTCAAATGGTACTTGGTTTTCCTGAAGGGTGAAAGAACACCCGGCCGACATGCATAGCCAGCATCTCCTAGGTAGAACTTGCCATTAGGGATGTTCATGCCATCAAGACGATTGATTATACCACCGAGTATGTTAGCATCATGTGCTGACCCTTACTGATGTCTACTACACAACCTTCTTCTTGTAGACGTTGTTGGGCCTCCAAGTGCAGAGGTTTGTAGGATAGTAGCAAATTTCCCTCAAGTGGATGACCTAAGGTTTATCAATCCGTGGGAGGCATAGGATGAAGATGGTCTCTCTCAAACAACCCTGCAACCAAATAACAAAGAGTCTCTTATGTCCCCAACAAACCCAATACAATGGTAAATTGTATAGGTGCACTAGTTCGGCGAAGAGATGGTGATACAAGTGCAATATGGATGGTAGATATAGGTTTTTGTAATCTGAGAATATAAAAACAGTAAGGTAACTAATGATAAAAGTGAGCACAAACGGTATTGCAACGCGTTGAAACAAGGCTTAGGGTTCATACTTTCACTAGTACAAGTTCTCTCAACAATAATAACATAATTGGATCATATAACTATCCCTCAACATGCAACAAAGAGTCACTCCAAAGGCACTAATAGCAAATAACAAACGAAGAGATTATGGTAGGGTACGAAACCACCTCAAAGTTATCCATTCTGATGGATCTATTCAAGAGTCCGTAGTAAAATAACACGAAGCTATTCTTTCCGTTCAATCTATCCTAGAGTTCGTACTAGAATAACACCTTAAGACACAAATCAACCAAAACCCTAATGTCACCTACATACTCCAATGTCACCTCAAGTATCCGTGGGTATGATTATACGATATGCATCACACAATCTCAGATTCATCTACTCAACCAACACAAAGAACTTCAAAGAGTGCCCCAAAGATTCTACCGGAGAGTCAAGACGAACACGTGTGCCAACCCCTATGCATAAGTTCACGAGGTCACGGAACTTGCAAGTTGATCACCAAAACATACATCAAGTGGATCACGTGATATCCCATTGTCACCACAGATAAGCACATCCAAGACATACATCAAGTGTTATCAAATCCTTAAAGACTCAATCCGATAAGATAACTTCAAAGGGAAAACTCAATCCATTACAATAGAGTAGAGGGGGAGAAACATCATAAGATCCAAATATAATAGCAAAGCTCGCGATACATCAAGATCCTGCCACCTCAAGAACACGAGAGAGAGATTGATCAAACACATAGCTACTGGTACATACCCTCAGCCCCCAGGTTGGACTACTCCCTCCTCGTCATGGAGAGCGCCGGGATGATGAAGATGGCCACCGGAGAGGGATCCCCCCCCCCCCGCCTCCGGTAGGGTGCCAGAACAGGTCTAGATTGGTTTTCACTGGCTACGGAGGATTCTGGCAGCGGAACTCCCGATCTATTATGTTCCTTGATGTTTTTAGGGTATATGGATATATATATAGGTGAAAGAAGTCGGTCACGGGAGCCACGAGGGGCCCACGAGGGTGGGGGCGCGCCCGGCGGGGCAGGCGCGCCTCCCTGCCTCGTGGCCACCTTGAAGCTTCCTTGACATCAACTCCAAGTCTGCTGGATCATGTCCGTTCTAAAAATCACGCTCCCGAAGGTTTCATTCCGTTTGGACTCCTTTTGATATTCCTTTTCTGCGAAACACTGAAACAAGGGAAAATCAGAAACTGGCACTGGGCTCTGGGTTAATAGGTTAGTCCGAAAAATAATATAAAAGTGTTTAATAAAGCCCATAAACATCCAAAACAGATAATATAATAGCATGGAACAATCAAAAATTATAGGTACGTTGGAGATGTATCAAGCATCCCCAAGCTTAATTCCTGCTCGTCCTCGAGTAGGTAAATGATAAAAACAGAATTTTTGATGTGGAATGCTACCTAACATAATCATCAATGTAATCTTCTTTATTGTGGCATGAATGTTCAGATCCATAAGATTCAAGACAAAAGTTTAATATTGACATAAAAATA
Source organism: Triticum monococcum (assembly GCA_034509565.1). NCBI lineage: Eukaryota > Viridiplantae > Streptophyta > Magnoliopsida > Poales > Poaceae > Triticum > Triticum monococcum. The sequence goes on from CM067843.1 coordinate 76,238,691, forward strand.
ATAATACTTCAAGCATACTAACTAAGAAATCATGTCTTCTCAAAATAACATGGCCAAAGAAAGTTATCCCCACAAAATCATATAGTCTGGCTATGCTCTATCTTCACCACACAAAATATTTAAATCATGCACAACCCTGATGACAAGCCAAGAAATTGTTTCATACTTTTGATGTTCTCAAACTTTTTCAATCTTCACGCAATACATGAGCGTGAGCCATGGACATAGCACTATAGGTGGAATAGAATGGTGGTTGTGGAGAAGACAAAAAGGAGAAGATAGTCTCACATCAACTAGGCATATCAACAGGCTATGGAAATGCCCATAAATAGATATCAATGTGAGTGAGTAGGGATTGCCATGCAACGGATGCACTAGAGCTATAAGTGTATGAAAGCTCAAAAAGAAACTAAGTGGGTGTGCATCCAACTCGCTTGCTCACGAAGACCTAGGGAATTTTGAGGAAGCCCATCATTGGAATATACAAGCCAAGTTCTATAATGAAAGATTCCCACTGGTATATGGAAGTGAGAACATAGGAGACTCTCTATCATGAAGATCATGGTGCTACTTTGAAGCACAAGTGTGGAAAAAGGATAGTAGCATTGCCCCTTCTCTCTTTTTCTCTCATCATTTTTTTTGTTTTTTTGTTTTTGTTTTTTTCTCTTTTTTGGGCCTTCTCTTTTTTATGGCCTCTTACTCTCTCTTTTTTATTTGTTTTCGTCCAGAGTCTCTTCCCAACTTGTGGGGGAATCATAGTCTCCATCATCCTTTCCTCACTGGGACAATGCTCTAATAATGATGACCATCACACTTTTATTTACTTACAACTCAAGAATTACAACTCGATACTTAGAACAAAATATGACTCTATGTGAATGCCTTCGGCGGTGTACCGGGAGGTGCAATGAATCAAGAGTGACATGTATGAAAATAATGAGCACTGGCTTTGCCACAAATACGATGTCAACTACATGATCATGCAAAGCAATATGACAATGATGAAGCGTGTCATAATAACGGAACGGTGGAAAGTTGCATGGCAATATATCTCGGAATGGCTATGGAAATGCCATGATAGGTAGGTATGGTGGCTGTTTTGAGGAAGGTGTATGGTGGGTTTATGGTACCGGCGAAAGTTGTGCGGTACTAGAGAGGCTAGCAATTGTGGAAGGGTGAGAGTGCGTATAATCCATGGACTCAACATTAGTCATAAAGAACTCACATACTTATTGCAAAAATCTATTAGTTATCGAAAGAAAGTACTACGTGCATGCTCCTAGGGGGATAGATTGGTAGGAAGAGACCATCGCTCGTCCTCGACCGCCACTCATAAGGAAGACAATCAGTAAATAAATCATGCTCCGACTTCATCACATAACGGTTCACCATACGTGCATGCTACCGGAATCACAAACTTTAACACAAGTATTTCGCAAATTCATAACCACTCAACTAGCATGACTCTAATATCACCATCTTCATATCTCAAAACAATCATCGAATATCAAACTTCTCATAGTATTCAATGCACTTTATATGAAAGTTTTTATTACACCAATCTTGGATGCCCATCAAATTAGGACTAAATTCATAACCAAAGCAAATTACCATGCTGTTCTAAAGACTTTCAAAATAATATAAGTGAAGCGTGAGAGTTCATCTATTTCTTCAAAATAAAACAACCGTCGTGCTCTAAAAGGATATAAGTGAAGCACTAGAGCAAATGACAAACTACTCCGGAAGATATAAGTGTAGATCAATGAGTAGTTGAATAATTATGCAACAATGTGAAGATTCTCTAACATTTAATAATTTCATATCTTGGTATTTTATTCAAACAGTAAGAAAAACAAAACAAAACAAAATGACGCTCCAAGCGAAACACATATCATGTGGTGAATAATAATATAGCTCCAAGTAAAGTTACCGATGAACAAAGACGAAAGAGGGGATGCCTTTCTTGGGCATCCCCAAGCTTAGGCTCTTGGTTGTGTCGGCGTTCTGGGAATGGGGGTCCCCAGACTTGCCTGCCTGCAGCCTGCGGTGTGGCTCAAATGGGGGCCCGGCATGGCCCATCTTCATCAACACAAGACTCAAGACCCTCACGAGGGGCCAAGCCTCGCGGGGCAGACGACACGGCGCATCCTCAAGCGCAGCCTCATCAGGCTGGCTCGCGAGGAGGCGGAGAGATCAAGGCAGGGTACCTCACGAGGTGCCCATGGCAAGCCATGACGATCGAGGGTGCCAGGCGGGCGCCAGCACGCGCAGCGTCCTTCTTTCCTCTTTGGTGCAAAGGGGGCGAGCGCAGCCGCGGAGTACCGAGGCATCAGGCAAAGGTTGCCATTTCGGTGCAACGAGACCAAGACCAGGAGGACTACGAGACGGAGGTCACCATGGAGCCCAGCATGGCGTCACCACAGAGCCTTTGGCAGGCGAAGACCAACTTTAGTCAGGATAAGTGTACTAGATGTTCCCCTTCGAATTGGCCAATTGTTGGCGCCCTTCGCGCTCAATATTTGGGAAGAGGCCCAGGGCCTTTGCCTTTAAATAGGACCAGCCACCCGCATAGCAAGGGGGGGGGTCGTTCGTTCGGTTGGCAAGCAGAGAGAGTGAGTGAGAGAGAGAGAGGTGACTGAACTCCTCCTAGCAGTTCATCACCCCAGCCAAGAACATACCCTCGTGAGGCTGTTATTCCTTGTATTGTTCATCATCACCAGCCCCAGGAGGCAATCCACCAACCACACACTGGAGTAGGGTATTACACCACAACGGTGGCCCGAATCAGTATAAACCTTGTGTCTCTTGTGCAGTTCTTTCAGTAGTTTAGATCTTTGTGAGACGGGGAGGTAGAAGGCGTAATCTCTGCGCGCACCCCAGTGTTCGAACCTTAAGGGTCTGACGGAACCCGTGATCCGACATTTGGCGCGCCAGGTTGGGGTGCGCCGGAATTTGCCTTCCTACCGCTCTGCCTCCCGTCGCATCGTCATCACCATGTCCGGCGACCAGGTGGGCAACCAAGGTCCATGGGCGGCGTGGCCCACCAGCGCGGAGCCGCCCGCCTCGGGCGACCCCGCGCTCCAGGCAGCTCGTGGTCCGTAGGGCGCTGCGGGCCGCGGGCAACGCGGACAGGCCTCCGCAACCCTCACACCGTGGCAAGCGCGGTCGGCGGCAAGGGCCTCCAATCACGCCGCAACCACGACACCGTACACCCGCCAGGAGCAGGCGAATTCAAGGGCCGCGCTCACGGTGGCCCGAGAGCTGCTGCGGTGCAGACTGCTGGAGGGCGGTCACGACGTGTTGCTGGAGCGAGTGGCGGAGCTCCTGGGCTTTGCCACCTCGGGGGCTCACCCCTTCTCCACCCAGCTCCCATCTCAAGCCAGGGCGACCCACGCGGGGGCTCCGCACGCGCCCGCGGACTCCAAGGCTACTCCGACGCCAGCGAAGCTGTCAGCACCGGACCGGCGGCGGCGCTGCCCCCACCCCCGGCCCGCGAAGAAGAAGGACTCGACGCGACCCGCGGCCCCGGAGGGCGGCCGCTCTGCCACCCCGCAGTAGGCATGACAGGTGGGACCGCGTGGCATGCGGGGCATCACGGTGTGGCACTCGGGATGACGGCGATGGAGGAATACGTGCCCCTCATGATGGACCAAGGACACCCTCACGAGAACGGACAAGGCTCGCTCCTCGGCCCAAGCTGGGGGGACGAGGCAATGGAAGCTGAGCCCTTCCGGGAGCCCCGGGACGAACCCGCTGGCCACGCTGGAGGCAACGATTATCGGGCACCGCTAACTCTTCAGGGGCAGGTATACGCTAACCATGGATCGCAGGAGGTGCAGGTCGCCGCGGCAAGCAGCTGCGCCGCTCCCACAGTCTCCTACCCCTCGGGAGGAGGGCGCAGGGGACTGCAGGAGAGGGGCCGGGATCCTACATCACCGCCGCGGCGTTCGAAGCAAGGCGTTCACAGGAGGTAGGCCCTCTGCTGGGGAGGTGCCTCAGGGCCTGCCCTTGGCAGAGGACCCGTGGTCGTCGAGGGAACCACTGGCGACTGCTCTACCCCATCGGGCGGCGTCCTGGGTTCCGGTCGTTGCTGATGGCACTAGAGTGTGGCGCAAGGCGGGGCCCTCGTCTGGCGATATGAAGCAAGGCCAGTACCTGTGAAGAAGGCCCAGTGACTGTGAAGCTCGCCACCCCGTGACACTCTCATGTAATAATGAGTGGGGCTGTACACGCCTCGGAGTCTCAGGGGTGCCGGCCTCAGGCCCTGGGGCTCCCTCCCACGCCCAATGGACAGCACTTAGCTCCGCGCTGGTGAGAAGACGTCCAAGACTAGATTAGGTGCCAGACGCGGCCTTTTGCCTGCTTTTCGTTGCCTTTCCCTTTAGCTGTAGCTTTTCCCTCACTGGATTTAAGTTGGATTCGAATTTGAGATTTGCGTGTGTTCGGGGAAGGGGTGCTTATTCTCGCTTGAGCCATCTCTCGCATTCTGGTTACCGCTTCGCCACAACTGCCTCCCCTCGCGAGTCCGGTCAGGCCTGGCTCGTGCGCGACCTAAATTGCTGCTGTTGCTCCCTCTCGGGAGGATCTTCGGGTGCCTGCGTAGGTTGCCCTCGCATTCTGAAAAGGCCCAGAGCCTGTGAAGCAAGGCGAGTGCCTGTGAAGCCCTCGCGTTCTGAAAAGGCCCAGAGCCTGTGAAGCAAGGCGAGTGCCTGTGAAGCCCTCGCGTTCTGAAAAGGCCCAGAGCCTGTGAAGCAAGGGGAGTGCCTGTGAAGCCCTCGCATTCTGAAAAGGCCCAGAGCCTGTGAAGCAAGGCGAGTGCCTATGAAGCTATCGTGTCCTAGAAAAGGCCCAGAGCCTGTGAAGCAAGGCGAGTGCCCGTGAAGCTATCGTGTTCTAGAAAAGGCCCAGAGCCTGTGAAGCAAGGCGAGTGCCTGTGAAGCCCTTGCGTTCTGAAAAGGCCCAGAGCCTGTGAAGCAAGGCGAGTGCCTGTGAAGTCACTGCATTTAGGAAAAGGCCAAGAGCCTGTGAAGAAGGCGAATGCCTGTGAAGTCATCGCGCTCAGGAAAAGGCCGAGAGCCTGTGAAGCAAGGCGAGTGCCTGTGAAGCTCACACGTTCAGGAAAAGGCCCAGAGCCTGTGAAGAAGGCCAACGCTTGTGAAACTCCCCGCCCACGACACTCTCGTATCCAACGGATTCAACTAAAGAACACCAAGGGCGTCACGCCCTCCCACAGGCTGCTTCGGGGCTTGCGCGGAACAAAGGTAAACCAGCCACCCACCAGGCGCGGGCGCTCGTGCAATATGACAACTATTAATATGCTGAACACGGGTTTTACATGAGGGGCTTCCCCTCCCAAAATGCTCTCACAAGACATCAGGACAAAAACCTGAGTTCTATTCATGCAGGGTGAAAAAGATAGGAGCGATACACACTCAGTCAGACCAATACCCCAATGCGTCCCCGGAAGCACCTCCCGAGCCTTCGCTGGGGTCGCCGAATCCGCCATCGTCGTCTGCGTCGCCGCCAGCGGCGTCAAGGCCGCTCGCCGCGCCGCCCTCGTCAGCACCCACGATGATGTCGTCGTCCGAAGCGAAGGCCCTGACAAGGGCGTCCACGTTGTCTTCCACCCAGTGCGCCAGGTCACCTCGGATGGCCTGGGGGACTGGGGCGATGACAGTGTCAAAATCGAAGCGGGGATCCATGATCAGGAGATGGCTGAAGACACGGGAGAAGGCGCACCCGAGTAGCGCGCGGCTCCTCTCTTCCACCAACCTATCGGGCCTTGTCGAACGCGCCTCCAGCTGCGTCACCACGGCAGTGAAGAACTGAAGGTTGCCAGCATAGTTGGTTGTGTGCGGCTCGACAACAGCCGCCTCACAGATGTTGCCCAAGGCCGCGCTAGCTCTCTCCCGGAGCGTGGCAAGCATGGGACCGTGCACGTGCTCCAGGACCTGCCGCTGACATATCTCGTCCACGTTCTGGCGCGCGACACCCTCAGCCTCTTCCATCCGCTGGCGAAGACGGAGCACCTCGGCCTATGAGGCGGCCAACTCCTTTTGCGCTGCCTCAAGGGCGGCCCAGGAGGCGTCGACCCGCCGTGTCGCCTCATCCCGTAGGGCCCTCAGGGCTGCGCTTCTGCCCTCGGCTTCGACCCGGATCATCCCCAGCTTCCCCTCGAACTCACACTCGAGGCCTTGGCGCGCCGTCGCCACCCGACTACAAACCTCCTCCAGGACACGCGCTTCCCGCACAGCGACATCGTCTTCCGCCTGCATCACTAGGCTCTCCCTCTCCTCCAGCCGCTCGTACTCACGGGTGTGTTCGGCGGCTTCCAGCACCAACGCTTCCTCGCGCTTCCGAAGCTCAACCGGGTCGCCAGAAGCCACCTTCATCGATGCAAGGGCTGCCTCGCGCAGCTCCGCTTGCTCCTCCAACGAGTGGCACCGGGCCAAGAGCTCCCGAGCCCGTTCTTCTGCTGCTTCTCGTTGTCGGTCTGCTCCCCGGGCCTCCTCAATGGCCTGGGATCGGGCCGCCCGGGAGGCCTCCAGCGACGCCTTTGCCTCTTCATCATCAAGATCACGCTGACGACGCACGAGGGCGATGGCGGCCTCCAGCTCGCGCCTCCCTGCAGCTAGGCACAGGCCCTCGACCTCTAGGCGCGCGTCTTCGTCAGCAAGCTCCTCCCCAAGCAATTTCACCGCGTCGGTCGCTCTTCGAAGGAACCCGTGGCGGCGAGCGCGGCGCTCCCGGGCGCGCTCAAGCACGTCTTCCACACCATCATCCGCCCCAAGGAAGCGCCGGGGGCCGCGAATCATTGTTCCTCCTCCGGGCAGGGGGCTGGGGGCTGGCACCCTCGCGACGGCTGGGCGCGCCGCACCAGAAGCCCGGCCTAGGGCCAGCCCGTCTCCAGATGAAGGGCGCAGGAGGCGCCTCAACCAGTCGCAATCCCCGACCGGACGTGAAGCCCACGGCAGACTGGCTATTCCCCGAGAGGGCCCATGAAGGAAAATCGCGGGGAATGAAGGGCCGCGATGCACCTCGGGATGGTCCACCCCTTCAAACACCCTCACCACAAGGGCAGAGCTACTCGGAGCATTTGAGGACGGTAGAGGGGGCGAAGCCAAAGGATGCGGCACCTCGGCTACTTCCGTGAGCTCAGTCGGAAGGGGCCTGCAGAGCAAGGATCAGTAGACGCAACAAGTGGGTCAGGAGACAGGAAAGGAGAAGACTTACTCGTCGGTAGCAAAGTACTTCCGGCGCTTCAGCAAGCGGCAAGGGAAGTCATCACCCAGGGCCTCCCTTTTTCACCGGAGGGCCTCAAAGTCCACACGGAAGCGGCCCAGGAGAGGTGCGCAGGAATCAACCTGCGAGGAGGACGGAGCACCAAGGCGACCTGCGTCGAGGACGCATGCCTGATGCGCACAGTCAGTTGCCTCGCCAGAAGGTGCGGCCGGGGGCTCAAGAGCCTCGGCCCTAAGAGTCGGAAGCGGCCGCACCTCACCCGCAGCCTCGGCAGCACCGGCCTCAGGAGCTGCCCCATCAAGAGCGCTACCAGGTGCGGTCACCTCGTCAGTAGCTCTCTCGACCCCCACTGTCTCCTGCCTCCCTGCTCCACCACTCGAGGAGGACTTACCCGGACCAACCGGAAGGGCAGTCACCGCCACAGGGTTCCCGCGAAGCCCTTGGAGGCCGACAGGACGTAGCCCCCACTCGTCAAAGGAGGGCATCTGCCTCACGAAGTCATCCCTGTTCTGGCAGAGGTACAGCAGAGCTCCTCCCCGCTGGATACTGCCGGGGTTGGGGTCGCCAGTCAGGACCAGGAGCTCCGTCCTTAGCGCCGCAGGCGTCAAGTCTTCTTCCTGAAGCCTCATGTGATCACCATGCCCGCTGAAGGCCCACATTCGACGAGAATGGCGCTGGAGAGGGGCAATGCGGCGCAGCAGGAACTCCTTCACCACCTTGGGCGCTGTCATGTTGAGCGATCTCAAGAACGTAAAGCGGCGCCAGACGAAGGCGAGCCGGGGGCTCTTAAATGTCTCCTGGCCCCAGCCTGAATTAGGTACGACAGGTGAAGTTGGCTTCACCAGCCGGGGGCTGGGCACCCCGACATCGACCTATAACCACCCCTCGTGGAACCCAGCTGGAGGCGTAGGGAGCTTGAAGTCAATACCCGAGGCCGCGGTCTCAGGCGCGGCGACGAAGCTCACACACGCCGAGCATTGAGTGGGGTCGGCAAGGCTCAAAGAGAAGAAATGGCGCAGCAAGGCAACAGAAGGAGGGATGGCCATCAGCGCCTCGCAGACAAATGCAAAGTCCGAGAGGAGGGCAATGGATTCAGGACCCAAATGCATCATGTCGATCTGGTAATGGGAGAGGACGGCGTTGAAGAAATCGGAGAAGGGGGGAACCAGACCCGCCCACAAGGCATCGGCAAAGTAATGAACCTCGGTGATTATCCTGTCAGGGGGGAAGTGAGACGTAGGCCAGGCCGTCGTCCTCCCACACTCGTTGAAGACGGTGGCCAGGGCCGGACTGAGCTTATCCAGGAACTCCAGATTGAGTATGATTGAGCGGCCGACGATGGGGGCCACCGACAGCGGCGGGCGAGATGGAGATGCGGGCTTCTTCCCTTTCTCTTTCCTCGTCGGAGCCATGGCGGTGGACAAGAGAAGGGAAGTGTGAGATGGGATTGGAGGCGAGAGTCGAAGTTCGAAGGGAGGAAGAACAAGGGACGTTCGAGCAACAGGAAGAGGGACGGCTGTGTACAACTGCGGGGCAACCTAGCAGGGCGCAAAATAAGGGAGCGTGGGCGAACGGTACCGCCCACGTCCAATCAACCGCCACGCGGCGCCCAAGGCCGCAGGCTGTTAGGGCCCGCGGCGCTTCGCCCCTGCCCTTTCGCCTCTCAGCACGGCCAAGTCCGGGCGCGCCTTGGGCCCGGGGGCTACTGTCGGTGTTCTGGGAACGGGGGTCCCTAGACTTGCCTGCCTGCGGCCTGCGGCGTGGCTCAAATGGGGGCCCGGCGCGGCCCATCTTCATCAACACAAGACTCAAGACCCTCGCGAGGGGCCAAGCCTCACGAGGCGGACAACGCGGCGCATCCTCGGGCGCAGCCTCATCAGGCTGGCTCGCGAGGAGGCGGAGAGATCAAGGCAGGGTACCTCGTGAGGTGCCCATTGTCGGGGAACGTTGCAGAAAACAAAAATTTTCCTACTCGTTTCACCAAGATCCATCTATGAGTTCATCTAGCAACGAGTCATCAGATGCATCTACATACCTTTGTAGATCGCGTGCGGAAGCGTTCAAAGAACGGGGATGATGTAGTCGAACACGACGTGATCCAAATCACCGATGACCAAGTGCCGAACGGACGGCACCTCCGCGTTCAACACACGTACGGGATGGGAGACTTCTCCTCCTTCTTGATCCAGCAAGGGGGAAGGAGAGGTTGATGATGATCCAGCAGCACGACGGCGTGGTGGTGGATGCAGGGCATCACAGTAGTAGGGCTTCGCCTATACTACAAGAGAGAGAGAGAGATGTAACAGGGAGAGAGGGAAGCACCAAAAGCGTGGCCTCAAGTCCCTCCTCTCCCCACTATATATAGGGGTGCCAAGGGGGGGCGCCGGCCCTAGGAGATGGATCTCCTAGGGGGGGCGGCGGCCAAGGGTGGGGGGCTTGCCCCCCAAGGCAAGGGGGCGCCCCCCTTTAGGGTTTCCCCTAACCCTAGGCGCATGGGCCCCTTAGGGGTGGCGCCCCAGCCCACTAAGGGCTGGGTCCCTTCCCACTTCAGCCCATGGGGCCCTCCGGGATAGGTGGCCCCACCCGATGGACCCCCGGGACCCCTCCGGTGGTCCCGGTACAATACCGGTGACCCCGAAACTTGTCCCGATGGCCGAAACAGCACTTCCTATATATAATTGTTTACCTCCGGACCATTCCGGAACTCCTCGTGACGTCCGGGATCTCATCCGGGACCCCGAACAACATTCGGGTTACTGCATATACATATCTTCACAACCCTAGCGTCACCGAACCTTAAGTGTGTAGACCCTACGGGTTCGGGAGACATGCAGACATGACCGAGACGACTCTCCGGTCAATAACCAACAGCGGGATCTAGATACCCATGTTGGCTCCCACATGCTCCACGATGATCTCATCGGATGAACCACGATGTCGAGGATTCAATCAACCCCGTACGCAATTCCCTTTGTCAATCGATATATTACTTGCCCGAGATTCGATCGTCGGTATCCCAATACCTCGTTCAATCTCGTTACCGGCAAGTCACTTTACTCGTACCGTAATGCATGATACTGTGACCAGACACGTGGTCACTTTGAGCTCATTATGATGATGCATTACCGAGTGGGCCCAGTGATACCTCTCCGTCATACGGAGCGACAAATCCCAGTCCAGATCCGTGTCAACCCAACAGACACTTTCGGAGATACCCGTAGTATACCTTTATAGTCACCCAGTTACGTTGTGACGTTTGGTACACCCAAAGCACTCTTACGGTATCCGGGAGTTACACGATCTCATGGTCTAAGGAAAAGATACTTGACATTGCAAAACTCTAGCAAATGAACTATACGATCTTTATGCTATGTTCAGGATTGGGTCTTGTCCATCACATCATTCTCTTAATGATGTGATCTCGTTATCAATGACATTCTATGTCCATAGCCAAGAAACCATGACTATCTGCTGATCAATGAGCTAGTCAACTAGAGGCTTACTAGGGACATGTTGGTGTCTATTATTCACACATGTATTACGATTTCCGGATAACACAATTATAGCATGAATAAAGACAATTACCATGAACAAGGAAATATAATAATAATGCATTTATTATTGCCTCTAGGGCATATTTCCAACAGATGCAAGCCATGACGATCGAGGGTGCCAGGCGGGCGCCAGCGCGCGCAGCGTCCTTCTTTCCTCTTTGGTGCAAAGGGGGCGAGCACAGCCGCGGAATACCGAGGCATCAGGCAAAGGTTGCCATTTCGGTGCAACGAGACCAAGACCAGGAGGACTACGAGATGGAGGTCACTATGGAGCCCAGCACGGCGTCACCACGGAGCCTTTGGCAGGCGAAGACCAACTTTAGTCAGGATAAGTGTACTAGATGCTCCCCTTCGAATTGGCCAATTGTTGGCGCCCTTCCCGCTCAATATTTGGGAAGAGGCCCAGGGCCTTTGCCTATAAATAGGACCAGCCACCCGCATAGCAAGGGGGGGTCATTCGTTCGGTTGGCAAGCAGAGAGAGTGAGTGAGAGAGAGAGAGGTGACTGAACTCCTCCTAGCAGTTCATCACCCCAGCCAAGAACATACCCTCGCGAGCTTGTTCTTCCTTGTATTGTTCATCATCACCAGCCCCAGGAGGTAATCCACCAACCACACACTGGAGTAGGGTATTACACCACAACGGTGGCCCGAACCAGTATAAACCTTGTGTCTCTTGTGCAGTTCTTTCAGTAGTTTAGATCTTTGTGAGACGGGGAGGTAGAAGGCGTAATCTCCGTGCGCACCCCAGTGTTCGAACCTTAAGGGTCTGCCGGAACCCATGATCAGACAGGTTGTCCTGGAATTTTACCTTGGGGTGCCTTGGGCATCCCCAAGCTTAGGCTCTTGCCACTCCTTATTCCATAGACCATCAAATCTTACCCAAAACTTGAAAACATCACAACACAAAACTTAACAGAAAACTCGTAAGCTCCGTTAGTATAAGAAAATAAATCACCACTTAGTACTTTTGTGAACTCATTCTTTATTTATATTGGTGTAATATCTACTGTATTCCAACTTCTCTGTGGTTCATACCCTCTGGTATTACTCATGGATTCATCAAAATAAGCAAACAACACATGGAGAACAGAATCTGTCAAAGACAGAACAGTCTGTAGTAATCTTTAGGTTTCGAATACTCCTGTAACTCCAAAAATCCTGAGAAATTAGGAAGTCCTAGGAATTTTTTTTATTAATCTACTTCAAGTGGAATTGGTATTTTATCGCTCTCTGGTCAAAAATGAAAATTATTCTCGTGAGCGCACACTTTCTGTTATTTACAGCAAGATCAAATAACAATCACCCAAGAAGACCCTAAAGGCTTTACTTGGCACAAACACTAATTAAAACATTAAAAAAAACAATCATAACATAGGATAGATGATTAATTTATTACTAAACAGGAACAAAAAGCAAGGAGAAAAAATAAAATTGGGTTGCCTCCCAACAAGCGCTATCGTTTAACGCCCCTAGCTAGGCATGATGATTTTAATGATGCTCATATAAAAGATAGGAATTGAAACATAATGGGAGCATCATGAAGAATATGACTAGCACATTTAAGTCTAACCCACTTCCTATTCATAGGGATTTTGTGATCAAACAACTTTTGGGAACAAGAATCAACTTGCATAGGAAGCTAAAACAAGCATAGCTTCAAGATTTTCAATACATAGAGAGGAAACTTGATATTGTTGCAACTCCTACAAGCATATGTTCCTCCCTCATAATAATTTTCAGTAGCATCATGAATGAATTCAACAATATAATCATCACATAAAGCACTCTTTTAATGATGCATAAGCATAGAATTTTTATTACTCTCCACATAAGCAAATTTCTTCTCATGAATAGTAGTGGGAGCAAACTCAACAAAATAACTATCCTGGGATTGAAAATTGAAATCAAGATGACAAGTTTCATTGTTATCATTATTCTTTAAAGCAAACATGTCATCACAATAACCATCATAGATAGGAGGCATGCTTTCATCATAATAAATGTGCACATCAAAACTAGGGGGACAAAAAATATCATCTTCATCAAACATAGCTTCCCCAAGCTTGTGGCTTTGCATATCATTAGCATCATGGATATTCAATGAATTCATACTAACAACATTGCAATCATTCTCATCATTCAAATATTTAGTGCCAAACATTCTAATGCATTCTTCTTCTAGCACTTGAGCACAATTATCGGAATCCTTGTTTTCACGAAAGACATTAAAAAGATGAAGCATATGAGGTACCCTTAATTCCATTTTTTATAGTTTTCTTTTATAGACTAAACTAGTGATAAAACAAGAAACTAAAAGATTCGATTGCAAGATCTAAAGATATACCTTCAAGCGCTAACCTCCCCGGCAACGGTGCCAGAAAAAGAGCTTGATGTCTACTACACAACCTTCTTCTTGTAGACGTTGTTGGGCATCCAAGTGCAGAGGTTTGTAGGACAGTAGCAAATTTCCCTCAAGTGGATGACCTAAGGTTTATCAATCCATGGGAGGCGTAGGATGAATATGGTCTCTCTCAAGCAACCCTGCAACCAAATAACAAAGAGTCTCTTGTGTCCCCAACACACCAATACAATGGTAAATTGTATAGGTGCACTAGTTCGGCGAAGAGATGGTGATACAAGTGCAATATGGATAGTAGATAAAGGTATTCATAATCTGAAAATATAAAAACAGCAAGTTTACAAGTGGTAAAAGTGAGCGTAAACGGTATTGTAATGCGTGGAAATAAGACCTAGGGTTCATACTTTCACTAGTGTAAGTTCCCTCAACAATACTAACATAATTGGATGACATAACCATCCCTCAACATGCAACAAAGAGTCACTCCAAAGTCACTAATAGCAGAGAACAAACGAAGAGATTATGGTAGGGTACGAAACCACCTCAAAGTTATTCTTTCCAATCAATCCGTTGGGCTATTCCTATAAGTGTCACAAACAGCCCTAGAGTTCGTACTAGAATAACACCTTAAGACACAAATCAACCAAAACCCTAATGTCACCTAGATACTCCAATGTCAACTCAAGTATCCATGGGTATGATTATACGATATGCATCACACAATCTCAGATAATCTATTCAACCAACACATAGAACCTCAAAGAGTGCCACAAAGTTTCTACCGGAGAATCACGACGAAAATGTGTGCCAACCCCTATGCATAGGTTCATGGGCGGAACCCGCAATTTGATCACCAAAACATACATCAAGTGAATCACGTGGTATCCCATTGTCACCACAGATATGCATGGCAAGACATACATCAAGTGTTCTCAAATCTTTAAAGAATCAATCCGATAAGATTACTTCAAAGGGGAAACTCAATCCATTACAAGAGAGAAGAGGGGGAGGAGAAACATAAGATCCAACTATAATAGCAAAGCTCGCGATACATCAAGATCGTGCCAAATCAAGAACACGAGAGAGAGAGAGAGAGAGAGAGAGAGAGAGAGAGATCAAACACATAGCTATTGGTACATACCCTCAACCCCGAGGGAGAACTACCCCCTCCTTGTCATGGAGAGCACCGGGATGATGAAGATGGCCACCGGAGAGGGATTGCCCCCTCCGGCAGGGTGCCGGAATGGGTCTAGATTGGTTTTCGGTGGCTACGGAGGCTTCTGGCGGCGGAACTCCGGATCTATCGTCTGTTCTGGAAGTTTTAGGATACGTAGGTATATATGGGTGAAAGAAGCACGTCGGTGGACCAAAGGGGGGGCCACGAGGCAGGGGGCGTGCCCTAGGGGGGTGGGTGCGCCCCCCACCCTCGTGGGAACCTCCCTTCTTTCCTGACGTGCACTCCAAGCTTTTCCGGTAGCTTTCCTTCCAAAAATAACTTCTCTAGTTGATTTTGTTCCGTTTCGACTCCATTTGATATTCCTTTTCTTCGAAACACTGAAATAGGCAAAAACAACAATTCTGGGTAGGGCCTCCGGTTAATAGGTTAGTCCCAAAAATAATATAAAATTGGATAATAAAGCCCAATATTGTCTAAAACAGTAGATAATATAGCATGGAGTAATCAAAAATTATAGATACATTGGAGACGTATCAGTAGACGATTACAACGATAGATCACTAAGCAAATTCTCAAAGAAGAAAGGATCGAACTAAACTTTTATTCATCTAAAGCAAAAGGATCGAACTAAAATAAGTAAAAGCAAAAAGATAGTGGGACGATACGATACCGGGGCACCTCCCCCAAGCTTGGCGGAAGCCAAGGGGAGTGCCCATACCCGATACTCAGTTCTCCTTTTGTGGTGAGGATGATGGTGGTGGTGGCAATTGTGCCATCAGCCTTTTCATATTGTAGTTGAGCAGAGCAATCTCCTCTTTTAAATCATCTACCTCTAACTCCAGCTTCAAGATCTTGTCACATAAATCTCCTTTGCTTTTCTGCCAAAAACGAGAAGGAATAGATCGGTTATTAGACCGGTTAGCTCTCTTAGGGAGAATGGACTTCTTAAACTTTTTGTGCATATCCCCAGGTTGAGGTAGAGGGACATCCTCCTCCTCTGAGCTTGAATCATTGTCGGTGTCAAAACCGGCGGATCTCAGGTAGGGGGTCCCGAACTGTGCATCTAGGCCGGATGGTAACAGGAGGCAGGGGACACAATGTTTTACCCAGGTTCGGGCCCTCTTGATGGAGGTAGAACCCTACGTCCTGCTTGATTGATATTGATGATATGGGTAGTACAAGAGTAGATCTACCACGAGATCAGAGAGGCTAAACCCTAGAAGCTAGCCTATGGTATGATTGTATGTTGTGGTTGTTGTCCTACGGACTAAAACCCTTCGGTTTATATAGACACCGGAGAGGGCTAGGGTTACACAAGGTCGTTTACAAAGGAGGAGATATCCATATCCGTATTGCCTAGCTTGCCTTCCACGCCAAGTAGAGTCCCATCCGGACATGAGACAAAGTCTTCAATCTTGTATCTTCATAGTCTAACAGTTCGGCCAATGGAGATGGTCCGGCTGTCCGGAGCCCCCCTAATCCAGGACTCCCTCAATCATCGACCCTCATCAAGTGAGCATCCTCCTCACCATCCGTAGTTCGACCATAAGGGGATAGTGAAGGAAATATGCCCTAGAGGCAATAATAAAGTTATTATTTATTTCCTTATATCATGATAAATGTTTATTATTCATGCTAGAATTGTATTAACCGGAAACATAATACATGTGTGAATACATAGACAAACAGAGTGTCACTAGTATGCCTCTACTTGACTAGCTCGTTAATCAAAGATGGTTAACTTTCCTAGCCATTGACATGGGTTGTCATTTGATTAATGGGATCACATCATTAGGAGAATGATGTGATTGACATGACCCATTCCGTTAGCTTAGCACACGATCGTTTAGTATGTTGTTATTGCTTTCTTCATGACTTATACATGTTCCTATGACTATGAGATTATGCAACTCCCGTTTATCGGAGGAACACTTTGTGTGCTACCAAACGTCACAACGTAACTGGGTGATTATAAAGGTGCTCTATAGGTGTCTCCGAAGGTACTTGTTGGGTTGGCGTATTTCGAGATTAGGATTTGTCACTCTGATTGTCGGAGAGGTATCTCTGGGCCCTCTCGGTAATGCACATCACTTAAGCCTTGCAAGCATTGTAACTAATGAGTTAGTTATGGGATGATGTATTACGGAACGAGTAAAGAGACTTGCTGGTAACGAGATTGATCTAGGTATTGAGATACCGACGATCGAATCTCGGGCAAGTAACATACAGATGACAAAAGGAACAACGTATGGTGTCATGCGGTGTGACCGATAAAGATCTTCGTAGAATATGTAGGAGCCAATATGAGCATCTAGGTTCCATTATTGGTTATTAATCGGAGACGTGTCTCGGTCAAGTCTACATAGTTCTCGAACCCGTAGGGTCCGCACGCTTAACATTACGATGAAAGTTATATTATGAGTTTATATGTTTCAATGTACCGAAGGTTGTTCGGAGTCCCGGATGCGATCACGGACATGACGAGGAGTCTCGAAATGGTCGGGACATGAAGATTGATATATTGGAATCCTATGTTTGGATATCGGAAGTGTTCCGGGTGAAATAGTGATTTTACCGGAGTACCGGGAGGTTACCGGAACCCCCCCCCCTGGAACCAAATGGGCCTTAATGGGCCTAGGTGGAAGAGAGGAGAGGAGGCAAGGGTTGGCCGCGCGACCCTGCCCCCTAGTCCGAATAGGACAAGGAGAGGGGAGTGGCGCCCCCCTTCCTTCTTTCTCCTCCACTCCTTCCGCCCAAGTCCTAATCCAACTAGGAAAAAGGAGGGGAGTCCTACTCCCGGTAGCAGTAGGACTCCTCCTGCGCGCCTCCTCCTATGGCCGGCCGCACCCCCCTTGCTCCTTTATATACGGGGGTAGGGGGCACCCTAGAGACACAACAATTGATCATTGATCTCTTAGCCGTATGCGGTGCCCCCCTCCACCATAGTCCACCTCGATAATACGGTAGCGGTGCTTAGGTGAAGCCCTGCGTCAGTAGAACATCAACATCGTCACCAGACCGTCGTGCTGACAAAACTCTCCCTCAACAGTCGGCTAGATCAGAGTTCGAGGGACATCATCGGGCTGACCGTGTGCTGAACTCGGAGGTGTCACACATTTGGTACTTGATCGGTCGGATCGTGAAGACGTACTACTACATCAACCGCGCTGTGCTAAACGCTTCCACTTTCGGTCTATGAGGGTACATGGACAACACCGTCCCCTCTCGTTGCTATGCATCACCATGATCTTGCATGTGCGTAGGAATTTTTTTGAAATTACTATGTTCCCCAACAGTGGCATCCGAGCCAGGTTTTATGCATTGATGTTATATGCACGAGTAGAACACAAGTGAGTTGTGGGCGATATAAGTCATACTGCTTACCAGCATGTCATACTTTGGTTCGGTGGTATTGTTGGATGAAGTGGCCCGGACCGACATTACGCGTACGCTTACGCGAGACTGGTTCTACCGACGTGCTATGCACATAGGTGGCTGGCGGGTAACAGTTTCTCCAACTTTAATTGAACCGAGTGTGGCTACGCCCGGTCCTTGCGAAGGTTAAAACAACACCAACTTGAAAAACTATCGTTGTGGTTTTGATGCGTAGGTAAGAACGGTTCTTGCTAAGCCTATAGCAGCCACGTAAAACTTGCAAAAACAAAGTAGAGGACGTCTAACTTGTTTTTGTAGGGCATGTTGTCATGTGATATGGTCAAGACATGATGCTAAATTTTATTGTATGAGATGATCATGTTTTGTAACCGAGTTATCAGCAACTGGCAGGAGCCATATGGTTGTCGCTTTATTGTATGCAATGTAATCACCCTATAATGCTTTACTTTATCACTAACCGGTAGTGCTAGTCATGGAAGCATAAGATTGGCGAGACAACAACGATGCTACGATGGAGATCAAGGTGTCGCGCTGGTGACGATGGTGATCATGACGGTGCTTCAGAGATGGAGATCACAAGCACAAGATGATGATGGCCATATCATATCACTTATATTGATTGCATGTGATGTTTATCTTTTATGCATCTTATCTTGCTTTGATTGACGGTAGCATTATAAGATGATCTCTCACTAAATTTCAAGATAAAAGTGTTCTCCCTGAGTATGCACTGTTGCCAAAGTTCGTCGTGCCCAGGCACCACGTGATGATCGGGTGTGATAAGCTCTACGTCCATCTACAACGGGTGCAAGCCAGTTTTCGCACACGCAGAATACTCAGGTTAAACTTGACGAGCCTAGCATATGCAGATATGGCCTCGGAACACTGAGACCGAAAGGTCGAGCATGAATCATATAGTAGATATGATCAACATAGTGATGTTCACCATTGAAAGCTACTCCATTTCACGTGATGATCGGTTATGGTTTAGTTGATTTGGATCACGTGATCACTTAGAGGATTAGAGGGATGTCTTTCTAACTGGGAGTTCTTAAGTAATATGATTAATTGAACTTAAATTTATCATGAACTTAGTACTTGATAGTATCTTGCTTGTCTATGTTTGATTGTAGATTGATGGCCCGTGCTGTTGTTCTGTTGAATTTTAATGCGTTCCTTGAGAAAGCAAAGTTGAAAGATGATGGTAGCAATTACACAGACTGGGTCCGTAACTTGAGGATTATTGAGGGAGTCCTGGATTAGGGGGTCTCCGGACAGCCGGATTATATCCTTTGGCCCGACTGTTGGACTATGAAGATACAAGATTGAAGACTTTGTCTCATGTCCAGATGGGACTCTACTTGGCGTGGAAGGCAAGCTAGGCAATACGGATATGTATATCTCCTCCTTTGTAACCGACCTTGTGTAACCCTAACCCTCTCCGGTGTCTATATAAACCGGAGGGTTTTAGTCCGTTGGACATAACAATAACATACAATCATAACATAGGCTAGCTTCTAGGGTTTAGGCTCTCTGATCTCGTGGTAGAACTACTCTTGTACTACCCAAATCATCAATATTAATCAAGCAGGACGTAGGGTTTTACCTCCATCAAGAGGGCCCGAACCTGGGTAAAACATCGTGTTCGCTGCCTCCTGTTACCATCTGCCTTAGACGCACAGTTCGGGACCCCCTACCCGAGATCCGCCGGTTTTGACACCGACATTGGTGCTTTCATTGAGAGTTCCTCTGTGTCGTAGCCGTTAGGCTTGATGGCTCCTTCTATCATCGATAACGATGCAGTCCAAGGTGAGACTTTTCTCCCCGGACAGATCTTTGTGTTCGGCAGCTTCGCACTGCGGGCCAACTCGCTTTGCCATCTGGAGTAGATCGAAAGTTACGCCCCTGGCCACCAGGTCAGATTTGGAAGCTTAAACTACACGGCCGATATTCACAGAGACTTGATCTTTGATGGATTCGAGCCTCTGCCTTGTGTGCCACACGGTCACGATGAGTACGATTTAGCTCTACCATCAGACAGTGTTCAAGAGATCGCACCGGCAGTCGCTCTGACCCTCAATTCGGAGCCAGTTGTGCCGTCCATGGATGGGTGGATGGACCCCGCCACGGAGGCCTTACCCTCAGCGGCGATCGAGCCGAACATCGACCTTACCCTGCATGAGAGTCGTGTTGTCAAACTGCTGGATCCTTCTCCGGTCACGGACTCCGAACCGCCTGCACCCGTTCCTAGCGAATCCGATTGGGCGCCGATCATGGAGTTTACCTCCGCAGATATTTTTCAGCACTCTCCCTTTGGCGAGATACTGAACTCATTAAGGTCTCTCTCCTTGTCAGGAGGATCCTGGCCGAACTATGTCCGGCAAGATAGGGATGCGGATGACGAAGAAATTCACTGCCCACCCACCACCCACTTAGTAGCCATTGTCGATGACTTAACCGACATGCTTGACTTCGAATCCGAAGACATCGACGGTATGGACGACGATGCGGGAGACGAAGAGGAACCACTGCCGACAGGGCATTGGACAGCCACCTCATCATACGATATATACATGGTGGACACACCCAAAGAAGGCAATGGCGACGAGACAGCGGAGGATGACCCCTCCAAGAAGAAACCCAAGCGCCGACGTCAGCGGCGCCGCTCTAAGTCCCGCCAAAGCAAAAGTGGTGATACCGGCACAAGAGATAATAACACTCTGGATAGTGCCGAAGACAACAACAATCCCCTCCAGCAAGATTTAGAGCAGGAGGATGGAGGAGCCAGCCCTCCTGAGAGAGCGACAGGTGGAGAGGCGGAGGATGATAATTACATGCCCCCCTCCGAAGACGAGGCAAGCCTTGGCGATGACGAATTCGCCGTGCCAGAGGATCCCGTCAAACAAGAGCGCTTCAAGCGCCGGCTTATTGCCACGACAAATAGCCTTAAGAAAAAGCAGCAGCAGCTTCAAGCTGATCAAGATCCGCTAGCTGACAGATGGACTGAAGTCCTCGCGGCCGAGGAATATAAACTCGAACGCCCCTCCAAGAGTTACCCAAATACAGGTTGCTACCCCGACTAGAGGAAGAAGCGTATGACGCGGCTGATCGGCCACCTCATGGTCACGATAGAGAGGCACTCCAGCCAAAAACTCAGCCTGCACCCCGACGCCATTCAAATAAAGAGGCATGGGGAAATATGCCAGACCTGCGAGACGTATTGGAGGACAAAGCAAAACATGCAATATCGATCTACGGATCACGAGGGCACGCCACTATGCAAGATGATAAACGTCACGCCGGATACAGTAAAAGTAAATCCGGCTGGGCCGAACAGAGCGGGCAAGACCCATTCGAGCTACGTCGTGATATAGCCCAATACAGAGGCGCCGCACACCCCCTATGCTTCACAGACGAACTCATGGATCATCAAATCTTAGAGGGTTTCAAACCCGTAAATATTGAATCATACGACGGCACAACAGATCCTGCGGTATGGATCGAGGATTTCCTCCTCCACATCCACATGGCCCGCGGTGATGACTTACACGCCATCAAATACCTCCCACTAAAGCTCAAAGGACCAGCGCGCCATTGGCTTAACAGCTTGCCAGCAGAGTCCATTAGTTGTTGGGAAGATCTGGAGGCCGCATTCCTCGACAACTTTCAGGGCACTTATGTGCGACCACCAGATGCCGATGACTTGATCCACATAATTCAGCAGCCAGAAGAATCGGCCAGGAAATTCTGGACTCGGTTCCTAACAAAGAAAAATCAAATCGTCGACTGTCCGGATGCAGAGGCCCTAGCAGCTTTCAAACACAACATCCGCGACGAGTGGCTAGCCCGGCACCTTGGTCAGGAAAAGCCGAAATCTATGGCAGCCCTCACGACACTCATGACCCGCTTTTGTGCGGGAGAAGACAGCTGGCTGGCTCGCAGTAATAACATATCAAAGAACCATGGTACTTTGGATACTAAGGACGGCAATAGCAGGTCACATCGCAACAAACATAAGCGCCGCATTAACAACGACAATACCAAGGATACGGCAGTCAATGCCGGATTCCAAGGCTCTAAACCCGGTCAGTGGAAAAAGCCATTTAAAAGAAGCACTCCGGGCCCGTCTAGTTTGGACTGCATACTTGATCGCTCGTGTCAAATACACGGCACCCCCGACAATCCAGCCAACCACACCAACAGGGATTGTTGGGTGTTCAAGCAGGCCGACAAGTTAATTGCCGAAGACAAAGATAAGGGGCCACACATCGATGACGAAGAGGAGCCCTGGCAGCCGAACACCGGAGGACAGAAGAGGTTCCCCCCACAAGTGCGGACGGTGAACATGATATACGCAACCCACATCCCCAAGAGGGAGCGGAAGCGTGCGCTCAGGGACGTATATGCGTTGGAGCCAGTCGCCCCAAAGTTCAACCCATGGTCCTCCTATCCGATCACCTTCGATCGCAGGGACCACCCCACTAGTATCCGTCATGGCGGATTCGCCGCAGTGGTCCTAGACCCAATCATTGACGGATTTCACCTCACTCGAGTCCTTATGGATGGCGGCAGTAGCCTGAACCTGCTTTATCAGGACACAGTGCGCAAAATGGGTATAGACCCCTCAAGGATCAAACCCACGAAAATGACCTTTAAAGGTGTCATACCAGGTGTAGAGGCCCATTGCACAGGCTCAATTACACTGGAAGTGGTCTTCGGATCCCCGGATAACTTCCGAAGTGAAGAATTAATCTTCGATATAGTCCCGTTCCGTAGTGGCTATCATGCACTGCTCGAGCGAACCGCATTTGGAAAATTCAATGCGGTACCGCATTATGCATACCTCAAGCTTAATATGCCAGGACCTCAAGGGGGTTATTACAGTTAACAGAAACACAAAGCGCTCCCTCCGAATGGAGGAGCACACTGTGGCCCTCGCAGCGGAAGCGCAAAGCGGCCTCTCAAGGCAATCCACTAGTTCGGTGTTTCAAGACCCAGACACTTTCAAGCGCGCTCGGAGTAATCGGCAACTAGACCGCCTGGCACAATCTGAGCTCGCGTACCAATGCGGCCCCCACCCCAGTCCCAGCCAAACGGCGAAATCCGTGCCATGCGTACATAATTACGCATTAAAAATACCATGGGCACAGATGGGGAGGGGGCACAACTATGACACGCCCCAATACGCGGCTTAAACTGCACTAGGGGCTTCTCGCTTTGTTATTTTTCTCTTTCAGGACTTTAATCTCTGGAAACCCTGTCCGACAGCATGATTGTCGAACACATGATGCATCAACCATGGAGGCAGAAAGCTACGTCACACCACGGAACTCCCAGGTGGATTACGATAACGAGTGAAATATTTTCTTTAATAACATTCCTCAGCTTTCCCTTGGAAGGGACATAGCCCTACTTTTTGCTTATCGCTCTATCTGTATCATTCTGCTTTAACGCACCTTTCTGAATAAACAATGCATACCATTACGACTATTATTGCATTCTTGTTATATATGTGTGTGTGTTCATTAATGATGCCTTGCAGCCGTAGACTTTCGTACGACCAATACACCAGGGGCTTAAGTACCCCACAATATGGTGTGAGATGTCCGAACACTTTCACAAGCGCGGCACCCCGAACTTATAGCATTATAAGCATCGGCTCCGAATCATGTCTTTGGTCAAATGTTGGGTTTGCCTGACTCCTATGTTTTGGTACCTTACGTTCCGCTCTATCGGCTAAGGTAGCACTAGGAGAACTACTGCGATTGTGCCCCAGTTCTGCTCGGCTAAGCACATCAGTAGAGAAAGCTAAAACTGGCTGTCATGATAAGGCGAGAGACTGGTCGCTGTTCGGCGAGGTTTCGAGTCCGTAAAGACTTATGACGCTTAGAGCGAGGAGCCGGTCCTATCCGGCTTAAAGGCGTGTATCGCGCCCCTAATTCGGCCTTCCGAATACCAGGGACTTCGCCGAAATTTAAAATTATAGAATTCTATGGCTAAGTGAGAGTGATAAAGCATTATTAGTCCGGTTGCCTTGTTCGTTGTGCTGAGCACCTCCCTCGAAGGACCCAAAAATGGGAACAAGAGTGCTCAGGTTTATCCCGAACACCCCAGCACTCGTGGCATGGGGGCAGAAGCCGAGGACTAGCCATCTCTCAGATTGGATAAACAGTCAAATAGAAGGTAATATTTTAAATTAAAACAAGCGTTGCATAGCGCATATGAAACAAGTTTTCATCATACAGGATCAAGAGCAAGGTTACTCAAATATTACATCCTTTGGACATTCGTCCGCTACAAGACGGGCACCCTTCAGGACACCCTCATAATAAATTTTGGGGGTGCGATGCTCCTTGCCCTGTGGCGGTCCTTCCTTGATCAGCTTCACGGCGTCTAGCTTGGCCCATTGCACCTTCACACGGGCGAAAGCCCGGCGTGCACCTTCAATGCAGACGGACCGCTTGACGACTTCCAGCCATGGGCAGAGATGTCTACTACACAACCTTCTTCTTGTAGACGTTGTTGGGCCTCCAAGTGTAGAGGTTTGTAGGACAGTAGCACATTTCCCTCAAGTGGATGACCTAAGGTTTATCAATCCGTAAGAGGCGTAGGATGAAGACGGTCTCTCTTAAGCAACCCTGCAACCAAATAACAAAGAGTCTCTTGTGTCCCCAACACATCCAATACAACGGTAAATTGTATAGGTGCACTAGTTCGGCGAAGAGATGGTGAAACAAGTGGTATATGGATAGTAGATAAAGGTATTTGTAATCTGAAATTATAAAACAGCAAAGTAACGAATGATAAAAGTGAGCGTAAACGGTATTGCAATGATAGGAAACAAGGCCTAGGGTTCGTACATTCGCTAGTGTAAGTTCCCTCAACAATAATAACATAATTGGATCACATCACTAAAGGAAATATGCCCTAGAGGCAATAATAATGTTATTATTTTATTTCCTTAAATCATGATAAATGTTTATTATTCATGCTAGAATTGTATTATCCGAAAACATAATACTTGTGTGAATACATAGACAAACCAAACGTCACTAGTATGCCTCTACTTGACTAGCTCGTTAATCGAAGATGGTTATGTTTCCTAACCATAGACATGTGTTGTCATTTGATTAATGGGATCACATCATTAGGAGAATGATGTGATTGACATGACCCATTCCATTAGCTTAGCACCCGATCGTTACTATGTTGCTATTGCTTTCTTCATGACTTATACATGTTCCTATGACTATGAGATTATGCAACTCCCGTTTACCGGAGGAACACTTTGTGTGCTACCAAACGACACAACGTAACTGGGTGATTATAAAGGAGCTCTACAGGTGTCTCCAATGGTGAATGTTGGGTTGGCGTATTTCGAGATTAGGATTTGTCACTCCGATTGTCGGAGAGGTATCTCTGGGCCCTCTCGGTAATGCACATCACATAAGCCTTGCAAGCATTACAACTAATGAGTTAGTTGCAAGATGATGTATTACGAAACGAGTAAAGAGACTTGCCGGTAACGAGATTGAACTAGGTATTGAGATACCGACGATCGAATCTCGGGCAAGTAACATACCGATGACAAAGGGAACAACGTATGTTGTTATGCGGTCTGACCGATAAACATCTTTGTAGAATATGTAGGAGCCAATATGAGCATCCAGGTTCCGCTATTGGTTATTGACTGGAGAAGTGTCTCAGTCATGTCTACATTGTTCTCGAACCCGTAGGGTCCGCATGCTTAAGGTTTCGATGACAGTTATATTATGAGTTTATGAGTTTAGATGTACCGAAGTTAGTTCGGAGTCCCGGATGTGATCACGGACATGACGAGGAGTCTCGAAATGGTCGATACATAAAGATTGATATATTGGAAGCCTATATTTGGATATTGGAAGTGTTCCGGGTGAAATCGGGATTTTACCGGAGTACCAGGAGGTTACCGGAACCCCCCGGGAGGTATACGGGCCTTAGTGGGCTTTAGTGGAAGAGAGGAGAGGTGGCCAGGGCTGGGCCGCGTGCCCCTCCCCCCTAGTACGAATAGGACAAGGAGAAGGGGGCGGCGCCCCCCCTTCCTTCTCTCTCTCCTCTTTCCCCCTCCCGAATCCTATTCCAACTAGGAAAGGGGGGAATCCTACTCCCGGTGGGAGTAGGACTCCTCCTGGCGCGCCCTCCTCCTGGCTGGCCGCACCTCCCCTTGCTCCTTTATATACGGGGGCAGGGGGCACCCCTAGACACACAAGTTGATCCACGTGATAATATTCTTAGCCGTGTGCGGTGCCCCCTTCCACCATAATCCTCGATAATATCGTAGCGGTGCTTAGGCGAAGCCCTGCGACGGTAGTACATCAAGATCGTCACCACACCGTCGTGCTGACGAAACTCTTCCCCGACACTTTGCTGGATCGGAGTCCGAGGATCGTCATCGAGCTGAACGTGTGCTAGAACTCGGAGGTGCCGTAGTTTCGGTGCTTGTTCGGTCGGGCCGTGAAGACATACGACTACATCAACCTCGTTGTGCTAACGCTTCCGCTGTCGGTCTACAAGGGTACGTAGATCACACTCTCCCCTCTCGTTGCTATGCATCACCATGATCTTGCGTGTGCGTAGGAATTTTTTTGAAATTACTACGTTCCCCAATAGTGGCATCCGAGCCTAGGTTTTATGGGTTGATTTTATATGCACGAGTAGAACACAAGTGAGTTGTGGGCGATATAAGTCATACTTCTTACCAACATGTCATACTTTAGTTTGGCGGTATTATTGGACGAAGCGGCCGGGACCGACATTGCGCGTACGGTTACGCGGGACCGGTTCTCCCGACGTGCTTTGCACAAAGGTGGCTAGCGGGTGACAGTTTCTCGAACTTTAGTTGAACCGAGTGTGGCTACGCCCGGTCCTTGCGAAGGTTAAAACAGCACCAACTTGACAAACTATCATTGTGGTTTTGATGCGTAGGTAAGATTGGTTCTTTCTTAAGCCCGTAGCAGCCACGTATAACTTGCAACAACAAAGTAGAGGGCGTCTAACTTGTTCTTGCAGGGCATGTTGTGATGTGATATGGTCAAGACATGATGCTAAATTTTATTGTATGAGATGATCATGTTTTGTAACCGAGTTATCGGCAACTGGCAGGAGCCATATGGTTGTCGCTTTATTGTATGCAATGCAATCACGCTGTAATGCTTTACTTTATCACTAAGCGGTAGCGATAGTCGTGGAAGCATAAGATTGGCGAGAAGATAATGATGCTATGCTGGAGATCAAGGTGTCACGCCGGTGACGATGGTGATCACGACGGTGCTTCGAAGATGGAGATCACAAGCACAAGATGATGATGGCCATATCATATCACTTATATTGATTGCATGTGATGTTTATCTTTTATGCATCTTATCTTGCTTTGATTGATGGTAGCATTATAAGATGATCTCTCACTAATTATCAAGAAGTGTTCTCCCTGAGTATGCACCATTGCGAAAGTTCTTCGTGCTGAGACACCACGTGATGATCGGGTGTGATAGGCTCTACGTTCAGATACAACGGGTGCAAAACAGTTGCACACGCAGAATACTCAGGTTATACTTGACGAGCCAAGCATATACAGATATGGCCTCGGAACACAGAGACCGAAAGGTCGAGCGTGAATCATATAGTAGATATGATCAACATAGTGATGTTCACCAATGAAACTACTCCATCTCACGTGATGATCGGACATGGTTTAGTTGATTTGGATCACATAATCACTTAGAGGATTAGAGGTTTGTCTATCTAAGTGGGAGTTCTTTAAGTAATATGATTAATTGAACCTAAATTTATCATGAACTTAGTACCTGATAGTATCTTGCTTGTTTATGTTTGATTGTAGATAGATGGCCCGTGCTGTTGTTCCGTTGAATTTTAATGCGTTCCTTGAGAAAGCAAAGTTGAAAGATGATGGTAGCAATTACACGGACTGGGTCCGTAACTTGAGGATTATCCTCATTGCTGCACAGAAGAATTACGTCCTGGAAGCACCGCTGGGTGCCAGGCCTGCTGCTGGAGCAACACCAGATGTTATGAACGTCTGGCAGAGCAAAGCTGATGACTACTCGATAGTTCAGTGTGCCATGCTTTACGGCTTAGAATCGGGACTTCAACAACATTTTGAATGTCATGGAGCATATGAGATGTTCTAGGAGTTGAAGTTAATATTTCAAGCAAATGCCCGGATTGAGAGATATGAAGTCTCCAATAAGTTCTATAGCTGCAAGATGGAGGAGAACAGTTCTGTCAGTGAGGATATACTCAAAATGTCTGGTTATAATAATCACTTGATTCAATTGGGAGTTAATCTTCTAGATGATTGCGTCATTGATAGAATTCTCCAATCACTGCCACCAAGCTACAAGAGCTTCGTGATGAACTATAATATGCAAGGGATGAATAAGACTATTCCCGAGCTCTTCGCAATGCTAAAAGCTGCGGAGGTAGAAATCAAGAAGGATCATCAAGTGTTGATGGTCAACAAGACCACTAGTTTCAAGAAAAAGGGCAAAGGGAAGAAGAAGGGGAACTTCAAAAAGAACAGCAAGCAAGTTGCTACTCAAGAGAAGAAACCCAAACCTGGACCTAAGCCTGAAACTGAGTGCTTCTACTGCAAGCAGACTGATCACTGGAAGCGGAATTGCCCCAAGTATTTGGCGGATAAGAAGGATGGCAAGGTGAACAAAGGTATATGTGATATACATGTTATTGATGTGTACCTTACTAATGCTCGCAGTACCACCTGGGTATTTGATACTGGTTCTGTTGCTAATATTTGCAACTCGAAACAGGGACTACGGATTAAGCGAAGATTGGCTAAGGACGAGGTGACGATGCGCGTGGGAAATGGTTCCAAAGTCGATGTGATCGCAGTCGGCACGCTACCTCTACATCTACCTTTGGGATTAGTATTAGACCTAAATAATTGTTATTTGGTGCCAGCGTTAAGCATGAACATTATATCTAGATCTTGTTTGATGCGAGACGGTTATTCATTTAAATCAGAGAATAATGGTTGTTCTATTTACATGAGTAATATCTTTTATGGTCATGCACCCTTAAAGAGTGGTCTATAATTATTAAATCTCGATAGTAGTGACACACATATTCATAGTGTTGAAGCCAAAAGATGCAGAGTTGATAATGATAGTGCAACTTATTTATGACACTACCATTTGGGTCATATCGGTATAAAGCGCATGAAGAAACTCCATACTGATGGGCTTTTGGAACCACTTGATTATGAATCACTTGGTACTTGCGAACCATGCCTTATGGGTAAGATGACAAAAACACCGTTCTCCGGTACTATGGAGAGAGCAACAAATTTATTGGAAATCATACATACAGATGTATGTGGTCCGATGAATGTTGAGGCTCGTGGCAGATATCATTATTTTCTCACCTTCACAGATGACATAAGCAGATATGGGTATATCTACCTAATGAAACATAAGTCTGAAACGTTTGAAAAGTTCAAAGAATTTCAGAGTGAAGTTGAAAATCATCATAACAAGAAAATAAAATTCCTACAATCTGATCGTGGAGGAGAATATTTGAGTTACGCGTTTGGTGTACATTTAAAAAAATGTGGAATAGTTTCGTAACTCACGCCACCCGGAACACCACAGCGTAATGGTGTGTCCGAACGTCATAATCGTACTTTACTAGATATGGTGCGATCTATGATATCTCTTACTGATTTACCGCTATCGTTTTGGGGATATGCTCTAGAGACGGCCACATTCACGTTAAATAGGGCACCATCAAAATCCATTGAGACGACGCCTTATGAACTGTGGTTTGGCAAGAAACCAAAGTTGTCATTTCTGAAAGTTTGGGGCTGCGATGCTTATGTGAAAAAGCTTCAACCTGATAAGCTTGAACCCAAATCAGAGAAATGTGTCTTCATAGGATATCCAAAGGAAACTATTGGATACACCTTCTATCACAGATCCGAAGGCAAGACTTTTGTTGCTAAATTCGGAAACTTTCTGGAGAAGGAGTGTCTCTCGAAAGGAGTGAGTGGGAGGAAAGTAGAACTTGACGAGGTAACTGTACCTGCTCCCTTATTGGAAATTAGTACATCACAGAAACCTGTTTCTGTGACACCTACACCAATTAGTGAGGAAGCTAATGATAATGATCATGAAACTTCAGAACAAGATACTACTGAACCTTGTAGATCAACTAGAGTAAGATCTGTGCCAGAGTGGTACGGTAATCCTGTTCTGGAAGTCATGCTACTAGATCATGGTGAACCTACAAACTATGAAGAAGCGATGGTGAGCCCAGATTCCGCACAATGGCTTGAAGCCATGAAATCTGAGATGGGATCCATGTATGAGAACAAAGTATGGAATTTGGTTGACTTGCCCAATGATCGGCAAGCAATTGAGAATAAATGGATCTTCAAGAAGAAGACTGACGCTGACGGTAATATTACTGTCTACAAAGCTCGACTTGTCGCAAAAGGTTTTCGGCAATTTCAAGGGATTGACTACGATGAGACCTTCTCACCCGTAGCGATGCTTAAGTCTGTCCGAATCATGTTAGCAATTGCCGCATTTTATGATTATGAAATTTGGCAAATGGATGTCAAAACAGCATTCATGAATGGATTTCTTCAAGAAGAGTTGTATATGATGCAGCCGGAACGTTTTGTCGATCCAAAGGGAGCTAACAAAGTGTGCAAGCTCCAGTGATCCATTTATGGACTGGTGCAAGCCTCTCGGAGTTGGAGTAAATGCTTTCATAGTGTGATCAAAGCATTTGGTTTTATACAGACTTTTGGAGAAGCCTGTATTTACAAGAAAATGAGTGGGAGCTCTGTAGCATTTCTGATATTATATGTAGATGACATATTACTAATCGGAAATGATATAGAATTTCTGGATAGCATAAAAGGATACTTGAATAAAAGTTTTTCAATGAAAGACCTCGGTGAAGCTGCTTACATATTGGGCATTAAGATCTATAGAGATAGATCAAGACACTTAATTGGACTTTCACAAAGCACATACCTTGACAAATTTTTGAAGAAGTTCAAAATGTATCAAGCAAAGAAAGGATTCTTGCCTGTGTTACAAGGTGTGAACTTGAGTAAGACTCAATCCCCGACCAATGCCATAGGCTCTATCATGTATGCAATGCTGTGTACCAGACCTGATGTGTGTCTTTCTATAAGTCTAGCAAGGAGGTACCAAAGTAATCCAGGAGTGGATCACTGGACAGCGGTCAAGAACATCGTGAAATACCTGAAATGGGTTAAGGATATGTTTCTCATATATGGAAGTGACAAAGAGCTCATCGTAAATGGTTATGTTGATGCAAGCTTTGACGCTGATCCGGACGATTCTAAATCGCAAACCGGATACGTGTTTACATTAAACGGTGGAGCTCTCAGTTGGTGCAGTTCTAAACAAAGCGTTGTGGCGGGATCTACATGTGAAGGGGAGTACATAGCTGCTTCGGAAGCAGCAAATGAAGGAGTCTGGATGAAGGAGTTCATATCCGATCTAGGTGTCATACCTAGTGCATCGGGTCCAATGAAAATCTTTTGTGACAATACTGGTGCAATTGCCTTGGCAAAGGAATCCAGATTTCACAAGAGAACCAAGCACATCAAGAGACGCTTCAATTCCATCCGGGATCTAGTCCAGGTGGGAGACATAGAGATTTGCAAGATACATACGGATCTGAATATAGCAGACCCATTGACTAAGCCTCTTCCACGAGCAAAACATGATCAACACCAAAGCTCCATGGGTGTTAGAATCATTACTGTGTAATCTAGATTATTGACTCTAGTGCAAGTGGGAGACTGAAGGAAATATGCCCTAGAGGCAATAATAATGCTATTATTTTATTTCCTTATATCATGATAAATGTTTATTCTTCATGCTAGAATTGTATTATCCGGAAACATAATACTTGTGTGAATACATAGACAAACCAAACGTCACAAGTATGCCTCTACTTGACTAGCTCGTTAATCGAAGATGGTTATGTTTCCTAACCATAGACATGTGTTGTCATTTGATTAATGGGATCACATCATTAGGAGAATGATGTGATTGACATGACCCATTCCATTAGCTTAGCACCCGATCGTTTAGTATGTTGCTATTGCTTTCTTCATGACTTATACATGTTCCTATGACTATGAGATTATGCAACTCCCGTTTATCGGAGGAACACTCTGTGTGCTACCAAACGTCACAACATAACTGGGTGATTATAAAGGAGCTCTATAGGTGTCTCCAAAGGTGAATGTTGGGTTGGCGTATTTTGAGAGTAGGATTTGTCACTCCGATTGTCGGAGAGGTATCTCTGGGCCCTCTCGGTAATGCACATCACATAAGCCTTGCAAGCATTACAACTAATGAGTTAGTTGCAAGATGATGTATCACGAAACGAGTAAAGAGACTTGCCGGTAATGAGATTGAACTAGGTATTGAGATACCGACGATCGAATCTCGGGCAAGTAACATACTGATGACAAAGGGAACAACGTATGTTGTTATGCGGTCTGACCGATAAAGATCTTCGTAGAATATGTAGGAGCCAATATGAGCATCCAGGTTCCGCTATTGGTTATTGACCGGAGAAGTGTCTCGGTCATGTCTACATTGTTCTTGAACCCGTAGGGTCCGCACGCTTAAGGTTTCGATGACAGTTATATTATGAGTTTATGAGTTTTGATGTACCAAAGTTAGTTCGGAGTCCCGGATGTGATCACAGACATGACGAGGAGTCTCGAAATGGTCGAGACATAAAGATTGATATATTGGAAGCCTATATTTGGATATCGGAAGTGTTCCGGGTGAAATCGGGATTTTACCGGAGTACCAGGAGGTTACCGGAACCCCCCGGGAGGTATATGGGCCTTAGTGGGCTTTAGTGGAAGAGAGGAGAGGTGGCCAGGGCTGGGCCGCGCGCCCCTTCCCCCTAGTCCAAATAGGACAAGGAGAAGGGGGGGCGCCCCCCCTTCCTTCTCTCTCTCCTCTTTCCCCCTCCCGAATCCTATTCCAACTAGGAAAGGGGGAATCCTACTCACGGTGGGAGTAGGACTCCTCCTGGCGTGCCCTCCTCCTGGCCGGCCGCACCTCCCCTTGCTCCTTTATATAGGGGGTTAGGGGGCACCCCTAGACACACAAGTTGATCCACGTGATCATATTCTTAGCCGTGTGCGGTGCCCCCTACCACCATAATCCTCGATAATATTGTAGCGGTGCTTAGGCGAAGCCCTGCGACGGTAGTACATCAAGATCGTCACCACGCCGACGTGCTGACGAAACTCTACCCCGACACTCTGCTGGATCGGAGTCCGGGGATCGTCATCGAGCTGAATGTGTGCTAGAACTCGGAGGTGCCGTAGTTTCGGTGCTTGATCGGTCGGGCCGTGAAGACGTACGACTACATCAACCGCGTTGTGCTAACGCTTCCGCTGTCGGTCTACAAGGGTACGTAGATCACACTCTCCCCTCTTGTTGCTATGCATCACCATGATCTTGCGTGTGCGTAGGAATTTTTTTGAAATTACTACATTCCCCAACAATCACTATCCCTCAACATGCAACAAAGAGTCACTCCAAAGTCACGAATAGCGGAGAAAGAATGAAGAGATTATGGTAGGGTACGAAACCACCTCAAAGTTATTCTTTCCAATGAATCCGTTGGGCTATTCCTATAAGTGTTACAAACAGCCTAGAGTTTGTACTAGAATAACACCTTAAGATACAAATCAACCAAAACCCTAATGTCACCTAGATACTCCAATGTCACCTCAAGTATCCGTGGGTATGATTATACGATATGCATCACACAATCTCAGATTTATCTATTCAACCAACAAAAAGGACCTCAAGAGTGCCCCAAAGTTCCTACCAGAGAATCACGATGAAAACGTGTGCCAACCCCTATGTATAGGTTCATGGGCGGAACCCGCAAGTTGATCACCAAAACATACATCAATTGAATCACGTGATATCCTATTGTCACCACAGATACGCACGGCAAGACATACATCAAGTGTTCTCAAATCTTTAAAGACTCAATCCGATAAGATTACTTCAAAGGGGAAACTCAATTCATTACAAGAGAGAAGAGGGGGAGGAGAAACATAAGATCCAACTATAATAGCAAAGCTCGCGATACATCAAGATCGTGCCAAATCAAGAACACGAGAGAGAGAGAGAGAGATCAAACACATAGCTACTAGTACATACCCTCGGCCCCGAGGGAGAACTACTCCCTCCTCGTCATGGAGAGCTCCGGGATGATGAAGATGGCCATCGGAGAGGGATTGCCCCCTCTGGCAGGGTGCCGGAACGGGTCTAGATAGGTTTTCGGTGGCTACAGAGGCTTCTGGCGGTGGAACTCCCGATCTATTTTTGCTCTCGGATGTTTTTAGGGTATATGGAGATATATAGGCAGAAGAAGTACGTCAGGGGGGCCACGAGGGGCTCACAAGGGTGGAGGGCGCGCCCAGGGGGTGGGCGCACCCCCTGCCTCGTGGCCTCCTTGTAGAGCCCCTGATGTGCACTCCAAGTCTTCTGGGCTTCTTTCCTTCCAAAAATGAGTTCCGTGAAGTTTCATGTCAATTGGACTCCGTTTGATTTTCCTTTTCTTCGAAACCCTAAAATAGGGTAAAAACAGAAACTAGCACTGGGCTCTAGGTTAATAGGTTAGTCCCAAAAATGATGTAGAAGTGTAGAATAAAGCCCATAAACATTCAAAACAGTAAATAATATAGCATGGAGCAATCAAAAATTATAGATACGTTGGAGACGTATCAGCATCCCAAGCTTAATTCCTGCTCGTCCTCGAGTAGGTAAATGATAAAAACAGAATTTTTGATGCGGAGTGCTACTTGGCATAATTTCAATGTAATTCTTATTAATTGTGGCATGAATATTCGGATCCATAAGATTCAAGACAAAAGTTTAATATTGACATAAAAACAATAATACTTCAAGCATACTAACTAAGCAATTATGTTTTCTCAAAATAACATGGCCAAAAAAGCTATCCCTACAAAATCATATAGTCTGGCTATGCTCTATCTTCACCACACAAAATATTTAAATCATGCACAACCCCGATGACAAGCCAAGCAATTGTTTCATACTTTTGATGTTCTCAAACTTTTTCAATCTTCACGCAATACATGAGCGTGAACCATGGATATAGCACTATAGGTGGAATAGAATGGTGGTTGTGGAGAAGACAAAAAGGGAGAAGATAGTATCACATCAACTAGGCATATCAACGGGATATGGAGATGCCCATCAATAGATATCAATGTGAGTGAGTAGGGATTGCCATGCAACGGATGCACTAGAGCTATAAGTATATGAAAGCTCAACAAAAGAAACTAGTGGGTGTGCATCCAATTTGCTTGCTCACGAAGACCTAGGGCATTTTGAGGAAGCCCGTCATTGGAATATACAAGCCAAGTTCTATAATGAAAGTGACAACATAGGAGACCCTCTATCATGAAGATCATGGTGCTACTTTGAAGCACAAGTGTGGTAAAAGGATAGTAGCATTGTCCCTTCTCTCTTTTTCTCTCATTTTTTTTTATTTTTTTATTTGGGCCTTCTCTTTTTTATGGCCTCTTTTCTCTTTTTTTATTTGGGCTTCTTTGGCCTCTTTTATTTATTTATTTATTTTCGTCTGGAGTCTCATCCCGACTTGTGGGGGAATCGTAGTCTCCATCATCCTTTCCTCACTGGGACAATGCTCTAATAATGATGATCATCACACTTTTATTTTTCTTACAATTCAACAATTACAACTCGATACTTAGAACAAAATATGACTCTATGAATGCCTCCGGCGGTGTACCGAGATGTGCAATGATGCATGAGTGACATGTATGAAAGAATTATGAACGGTGGCTTTGCCATAAATACAATGTCAACTACATGATCATGCAAAGCAATATGACAATGATGAAGCGTGTCATAATAAACGGAACGGTGGAAAGTTGCATGGCAATATATCTCGGAATGGCTATGGAAATGCCATAATAGGTAGGTATGGTGGCTGTTTTGAGGAAGGTATATGGTGGGTTTATGGTACCGGCGAAAGTTGCGCGGTACTAGAGAGGCTAGCAATGGTGGAA
This sequence comes from Triticum monococcum, assembly GCA_034509565.1. Taxonomy (NCBI): domain Eukaryota; kingdom Viridiplantae; phylum Streptophyta; class Magnoliopsida; order Poales; family Poaceae; genus Triticum; species Triticum monococcum. Next base: position 76,274,586 of record CM067843.1, read on the forward strand.
GGGTGAGAGTGCGTATATATAATCCATGGACTCAACATTAGTCATAAAGAACTCATATACTTATTGCAAAAATCTACAAGTTATCAAAGCAAAGTATTACGCGCATGCTCCTAGGGGGATAGATTGGTAGGAAAAGACCATCGCTCGTCCCCGACCGCCACTCATAAGGAAGACAATCGATAAATAAATCATGCTCTGACTTCATCACATAACGGTTCACCATACGTGCATGCTACGGGAATCACAAACTTCAACACAAGTATTTCTCAAATTCCCAACTACGCAACTAGCATGACTCTAATATTACCATCCTCATATCTCAAAACAATCATCAAGCATCAAACTTCTCATAGTATTCAACACACTCATAAGAGAATTTTATTATTCTTCTTGTATACCTAGCATATTAGGGTTATTTAAGAAAATTACCATGCTATTTAAGACTCTCAAAATAATCTAAGTGAAGCATGAGAGTTCATATATTTCTTCAAAATAAAACTACCACCATGCTCTAAAAGATATAAGTGAAGCACTAGAGCAAATGACAAACTACTCCGAAAGATATAAGTGAAGATCAATGAGTAGTCGAATAATTGTGCAACTATGTGAATACTCTCTCATTCAATAATTTCAGACCTTGATACTTTATTTAAACAGCAAGCAAAACTAAATAAAATGACATCTAAGAATATCAAACATCATGTGAAGAAGCAAAAACTTAGGATCAACCGAAACTAACCGATAGTTGTTGAAGAAGAAAGGTGGGATGCCAACCGGGGCATCCCCAAGCTTAGACGCTTGAGACTTCTTGAAATATTATCTTGGGGTTCCTTGGGCATCCCCAAGCTTGAGCCATTGTGTCTCCTTAATTCCTCTCATATCACGGTCTCCCTAAACCTCAAAAGCTTCATCCACACAAAACTCAACAAGGACTCGTGAGATAAGTTAGTATAAACCATTGCCAAAACCTTATCATAATCTACTGTAGCAAATCACTAAAAATTATTATTCAACATTGCATACTAAATGACTTTGCATATTTAATAGTCCTATCCTCAAATAGAATCATTAAAGAAGCAAACATATGCAAACAATGCAAACATAACAGCAATCTGCCTAAACAGGATAGTCTGTAAAGAATGCAGCAACATCCATACTTCCCTAGCTCCAAAAATTATGAAAGAAAATTCCCACTGTAGTAAATTTATCAGATCTTAATATGCAAAAGGTTTCAACATTTTATCACATTCTGACTTTTCTAGAGAATTATTGCAACAGCGGTAAACTTTCTGTTTTCAAACAGCAACATGTGGACTTGTAACATAGGCATAGTAAAGACTATCAATGCCACTTTTTTGGAATAAAAGATGCAAAACATTGTTCTAAATAATAGCAAGAAAATCCTAACAAAATAAATTGACGCTCCAAGAAAAACACATATCATGTGGTAAATAAAAATATAGCTCCAAGTAAAGTTACCAATGAACGAAGACGAAAGAGGGGATGCCTTCCGGGGCATCCCCAAGCTTAGGCTATTGGCTATCCTTGAATATTACCTTGGGGTGCCTCGGGCATCCCCAAGCTTAGGCTCTATCCACTCCTTATTCCATAGTCCATCGAATCCTTACCCAAAACTTGAAAGCTTCACAACACAAAACTTAACAGAAAACTCGTAAGCTCCGTTAGTATAAGAAAATAAATCACCACTTCAAGGTACTGTAATGAACTCATTCTTGATTTATATTGGTGTTATAACTACTGTATTCCAACTTATCTATGGTTTATAAACTATTTTACTATCCATAGATTCATCAAAATAAGTAAACAACACATGAAAAACAGAATCTGTCAAAAACAGAACAGTCTGTAGTAATATGGATCAAACATATACTTCTGTAACTCATAAAATTCTAAAATAAATTTCTGGACCTGAGGAATTTATCTATTAATCATATTCAAAAATAATTAACTAAATAGCACTCTCCAAATAAAAATGGCAGCAATTCTCGTGAGCGCTAAAGTTTCTGTTTTTTACAGCATGATCAACAAGACTTTCCCCAAGTCTTCCCAAAGGTTATACTTGGCACAAACACTAATTAAAGACATAAAACCACATCTAAACAGAGGCTAGATGAATTATTTATTAATAAACAGGAACAGAAAGCAAGGAACAAAAATAAAGTTGGGTTGCCTCCCAACAAGCGCTATCGTTTAACGCCCCTAGCTAGGCATGATGATTTCAACGATGCTCACATAAAAGATAAGAATTGAAACATAAAGAGAGCATCATGAAGAATATGACTAGCACATTTAAGTCTAACATACTTCCTATTCATAGGGATTTTGTGAGCAAACAACTTGTGGGAACAATAATCAACTTGCATAGGAAGGTAAAACAAGCATAACTTCAAAATTTTAAGCACATAGAGAGGAAACTTGATATTATTACAATTCCTACAAGCATATATTCCTCCATCATAATAATTTTTAGTAGCATAATGAATGAATTCAACAATATAACCAGCACCTAAAGCGTTCTTTTCATGATCTACAAGCATGGAAATTTTATTACTCTCCACATAAGCAAAATTCTTCTCATGAATAATAGTGGGAGCAAACTCAACAAAATAATTATCATGTGAGGCATAATCCAATTGAAAACTAAAATCATGATGACAAGTTTCATGGATATCATTATTCTTTATAGCAAACAAGTGATCACAATAATCATCATAGATAGCAACTTTGTTCTCATAATCAATTGGAACCTCTTCCGGAATAGTGGATTCATCACGAAATAAAGTCATGACCTCTCCAAATCCACTTTCATCAATATAATTATCATAAATAGGAGGCATGCTTTCATCATAATAAATTTGCTCATCAAAACTTGGGGGACAAAAAATATCATCTTCATCAAACATAGCTTCCCCAAGCTTGTGGCTTTGCATATCATTAGCATCATGGATATTCAAGGAATTCATACTAACAACATTGCAATCATGCTCATCATTCAAATGTTTAGTGCCAAACAATCTAATGCATTCTTATTCTAGCACTTGAGCACAATTATCGGAATCCTTATTCTCACGAAAGACATTAAAAAGATGAAGCATATGAGGTAAACTTAATTCCATTTTTGTAATTTTCTTTTATAAACTAAACTAGTGATAAAACACGAAACTAAAAGACTCGATTGCAAGATCTAAAGATATACCTTCAAGCGCAAACCTCCCCGGCAACGACGCCAGAAAAGAGCTTGATGTCTACTACACAACCTTCTTCTTGTAGACGTTGTTGGGCCTCCAAATGCAGAGGTTTGTAGGACAGTAGCAAATTTCCCTCAAGTGGATGACCTAAGGTTTATCAATCCGTAGGAGGCATAGGATGAAGATGGTCTCTCTCAAGCAACCCTGCAACCAAATAACAAAGAGTCTCTTGTGTCCCCAACACATCCAATACAACGGTAAATTGTATAGGTGCACTAGTTCGGCGAAGAGATGGTGAAACAAGTGGTATATGGATAGTAGATAAAGGTATTTGTAATCTGAAATTATAAAAACAGCAAGGTAACGAATGATAAAAGTGAGCGTAAACGGTATTGCAATTCTAGGAAACAAGGCCTAGGGTTCATACTTTCGCTAGTGTAAGTTCCCTTAACAATAATAACATAATTGGATCACATCACTATCCCTCAACATGCAACAAAGAGTCACTCCAAAGTCACTAATAGCGGAGAACGAATGAAGAGATTATGGTAGGGTACGAAACCACCTCAAAGTTATTCTTTCCAATCAATCCGTTGGGGTATTCCTATAAGTGTCACAAACAGCCCTAGAGTTTGTACTAGAATAACACCTTAAGATACAAATCAACCAAAACCCTAATGTCACCTAGATACTCCAATGTCACCTCAAGTATCCGTGGGTTTGATTATACGATATGCATCACACAATCTCAGATTTATCTATTCAACCAACACAAAGGACCTCAAAGAGTGCCCCAAAGTTCCTACCGGAGAATCACGATGAAAACTTGTGCCAACCCCTATGTATAGGTTCATGGGCGGAACCCGCAAGTTGATCACCAAAACATACATCAAGTGAATCACGTGATATCCCATTGTCACCACAGATACGCACAGCAAGACATACATCAAGTGTTCTCAAATCTTTAAAGACTCAATCCGATAAGATTACTTCAAAGGGGAAACTCAATTCATTAAGAGAGAGAAGAGGGGGTGGAGAAACATAAGATCCAACTATAATAGCAAAGCTTGCGATACATCAAGATCGTGCCAAATCAAGAACACGAGAGAGAGAGATCAAACACTACTGGTACATACCCTCAGCCCCGAGGGAGAACTACTCCCTCCTCGTCATGGAGAGCACCGGGATGATGAAGATGGCGACCGGAGAGGGATTGCCCCCTCCGGCAGGGTGCCGGAACGGGTCTAGATTGGTTTTCGGTGGCTACGGAGGCTTCTGGCGGCGGAACTCCCGATCTATTGTGCTCTCGGATGTTTTTAGGGTATATGGAGATATATAGGCGGAAGAAGTATGTCAGGGGGGCCACGAGGGGCTCACGAGGGTGGAGGGCGCACTCAGGGTGGTGGGCGCGCCCCCTGCCTCGTGGCCTCCTCGTAGAGCCCCCAACGTGCACTCCAAGTCTTCTGGGCTTCTTTCCTTCCAAAAATGAGTTCCGTGAAGTTTCAGGTCAATTGGACTCCGTTTGATTTTCCTTCTCTTCAAAACCCTAAAACAAGGTAAAAACAGAAACTGCCACTGGGCTCTAGGTTAATAGGTTAGTCCCAAGAATGATATAAAAGTGTATAATAAAGCCCATAAACATTCAAAACAGTAAATAATATAGCATGGAGCAATCAAAAATTATAGATACGTTGGAGACGTATCAGGCAGGCATCCACAAGCCGCCTCACCAGGCCGAAGTAGCTATTTGGAAGGGCGTCGCCAGGCCACAGCCGGACTATAAAGCCCTTCATGGCCTTTTCGGCCGCCTTGTGTAGCTCGACCAGCTGCTTTAGCTAGTCGCTCAGAGGCATCGGGTGTTCGGTCCCAGTATACTAAGACCAGAACAGCTTCTCCGTTGAGCTTCCCTCCTCGGCCTGGTAAAACTGTGCGGCATCTGATACGCTGCGGGGCAAATCTGTGAATGCTCCTGGAGAGCTCCAGATTCGGGAAAGTAATAGGTAATTTACTTTCACATGCTTGCTTTGCATATAGAATGCCTTACCCGCCGCTATTTTCTTCATCGCGTCAATCTCCTTGAGGGCCTTTTGGGCTTCTGCCTTGGCACTCTTTGCACATTCACGGGCGGCGGCAAGCTCAGACTCTCGCGTCTTCGAGTCACGCTCTAACGCCTCATGCTTCGACACGAGAGCTTGGAGCTCTTGCTGCACCTCGCCCACCCGTGCCTCTTGCCTTTCCCGCTCGGTGCGCTCCTTGGCCGCTTTGTCTTCAGCCTTGGTAGCGCTTGCTTCAGGGTCGCCACCTCGGTCGTGGCCCCTGGCAAATATATGATGATCCTGTCATTTTGCAATCGTGTCTTCTTTTATATATACATATCTATAGACAGGGTATTACTTACCCTTGTTCTCTTTGAGCTGCCTCTTGGCAAGGCCGAGCTCTTTCTTGGACCCCTCGAGGTCCTGCTTCAGTGTGGCGACCTCCGCAGTCAGTGCGGCTGAGGCCAGCAACGAAGCCTGCATACGCATATAGACATAATTATGTTAGACTCCTGCGGTATTATTTGATCCTCTATTCGGCTTTTCTTTTTGAACACCGAACAGAGCATCAGGGGCTACTGTCTATGCGGTAATATTTTTCCTATATTTTAAACACTTACCTCAAAGTCTGTTAGAAGGCTGGCACAGGCTTCCGTCAATCCGCTCTTGGCGGACTGAACCTTCTGTACCGCCGCACTCATAATAGTACGGTGCTCCTCGTCGATGGAAGCGCTACGAAGTGCTCCCAGCACATTGTCCGGCGCCTCTGGATGGACAGAGGTCACCGGCACAGGCGTCTTGCCCCTCTTGGAAGGAGGCCGCCTGCCCGAGTCCGGAACCACTAGAGGTTCCGGCGCGGTGTTTGGCTGAGGGCCGAACTCGGAGCCCTTAGGAGCCTTGTTCCCTCTGCTCCCAGAGTCCGGAAGGTCGCCTTGAGGCGCCTCCGAGACTGTCTCCCCTCAAACCGGTGCCTCTTGAGACAATACCTCGGCATCGTCCGCAGGGCAAGGGGAGGTGGAAGTCGGAAGTGGACCGCTATCCATATCCGACGAGCCCAGGGAGCCATCCGACGATACATCGATACGGGCCCGTGGCGGCCTGCATAATCATATTCGGCATTAGGACAAGTAGTGCGACAAAGGAATTCTATGAGTTCCTCTGGTATCCGAATACTTACGACTTCGCCAGGGGCTTGGCCCTGAGCAGCCACTCGTCCTTGCCTTCGGCGGCGGTGGTGGAACTGTTCGGAAGGAGAGTCCTTCCCTTCTTGGACCCTTCGGCCTCCCCAGTTGGGGCGGCCTTCCTTTTCTTGTCTTCCCCAACTGAAGGGGGAGCATCTTCTTCTCCCTCCTCGTCTTCGGGGGAGGAGTGTGTCGCAGAGTTATCGGACGATGAGTCCGATGATGCCTGGCATCGGGAACTCTTCCGGGTTCCCTTGGCCTTCTTGGTCTTCTCCGGCACCTTGTAAGGAGCCGGAGTCAGCATCTTCGTCAGGAGAGCGTCTGCTGGGTCTTCGGGCAAAGGAGCCGGACAGTCGATCTGTCCGGCCGTCTCCTGCCAGTCCTGTCAAAGGTACGGGAGCTTAGATGCCGCATAGAGTCAAACTATGAAAAACAAGTATCCTGTGAGAGGTAAAACAGCTTACCGCGCTGGCTTGGTGCTTCGCGCAGAATCCGTGATCCTCGGTAGTGGGAGGGGGAACCTCGGCGCCCTTGAATAGCACCTTTTAGGCATCCTCGTGTGTTGTATCGAACAGCATGTTCAGAGTTTGGTGCTGGGCCGGGTCGAACTCCCACAAGTTGAAAGCCCGTTGTTGACATGGGAGGATCCGGCGGATGAGCATGACCTGGACTACATTGACGAGTTTGAGCTTCTTGTTCACCATGTTTTGGATACATGTTTGGAGTCCGGTCAGCTCTCTCGAACTACCCCAGGACAGGCCCTTCTCTTGCCAGGAGGTGAGCGGCGTGTGGATGCCAGATCGGAACTCGGGGGCCGCTGCCCATGCAGGGTCGCGCGGCTTGTTGATGTAGAACCACCCCGATTGCCACCCCTTTATGGTCTCCACGAAGGAGCCCTCAAGCCATGTGACGTTGGGCATCTTGCCCACCATGGCGCCTCCGCACTCCGCCTGGCGGCCGCTCACAACCTTCGGCTTGGCATTAAAGGTCTTCAGCCATAAGCCGAAGTGGGGCTTGATGCGGAGGAAGGCCTCGCACACGACGATAAACGTCGAGATGTTGAGGATGAAGTTCGGGGCCAGATCGTGGAAATCCAGGCCGTAGTAGAATATGAGCCCCAGGACGAATGGGTGGAGAGGGAATCCCAGTCCGCGGAGGAAATGGGTAAGGAACACTACCCTCTCATGGGGCCTGGGGTGGGGATGAGTTGCCCCTCATCTGGCAGCCGGTGCGCGATGTCATCGGGCAGGTATCTGGCTCTCCTCAGCTTCTTGATGTGTCCCTCTGTGACGGAGGAGACCATCCACCTGCCTCCCGCTCCGGACATGGTTGGAGAAGTTTGAGGTGGGAAGTGCGGACTTGGGTGCTGGAGCTCGAGTGTGTGAAAATGGATGAGCAAATGAGGAAGAAGGCATGGATGAAAAGGTGAATCCTTATCCCTTTATATGGGCGGACGAAACTATGCGTCCCCACTAGCCTGGTAAAACTCGCTTATCCCCCAAGCGCCGTAATCGATGGCGCGGTTGGGTTACCCATGCCCGTATTGATGAGAATCCCGTAATAAGGGGGACACGATCTCTGCTTTGACAAGACGTGTCAAAAAACTGCCTCGCGTTATGTGCGGGGCTTGTTAAAGGAAACGGTTCGAATAATCACCGGGCCATGGCATAATGTCGTGTTGCCAAAACAAGTCAGCAAATTGGATTTGTGGAAATATTATTCTCTGTACGGTGGTATGTGGAACTTATTTTGCAAGGTCGGACACTATCCTTGTATTCAAATTCTTCCGTGATGTATTCGGAGGAGGAACCCGCCTTGCAATGCCGAAGACAACACTGCGCGCTGGACTCATCGTCATTGAAGCCTGGTTCAGGGGCTACTGAGGGAGTCCTGGATTAGGGGGTCTCCGGACAGCCAGATTATATCCTTTGGCCGGACTGTTGGACTATGAAGATACAAGATTGAAGACTTTGTCTCATGTCCGGATGGGACTCTACTTGGCGTGGAAGGCAAGCTAGGCAATACGGATATGTATATCTCCTCCTTTGTAACCAACCTTGTGTAACCCTAACCCTCTCCGGTGTCTATATAAACCGGAGGGTTTTAGTCCGTAGGACATAACAATAACATACAATCATACCATAGGCTAGCTTCTAGGGTTTAGCCTCTCTGATCTCGTGGTAGATCTACTCTTGTACTACCCATATCATCAATATTAATCAAGAAGGACGTAGGGTTTTACCTCCATCAAGAGGGCCCGAACCTGGGTAAAACATCGTGTTCCCTGCCTCCTGTTACCATCCGCCTTAGACGCACAGTTCGGGACCCCCTACCCGAGATCTGCCGGCTTTGACACCGACAATTATCCTCATTCCTGCACAAAAGAATTACGTCCTGGAAGCACCGCTGGGTGCGAGGCCTACTGTCGGTGTCAAAACCAGCGGATCTCGGGTAGGGGGTCCCGAACTATGCATCTAAGGCGGATGGTAACAGGATGCAGGGGACACGATGTTTTACCCAGGTTCGGGCCCTCTTGATGGAGGTAGAACCCTACGTCCTGCTCGATTAATAGTGATGATATGGGTAGTACAAGAGTAGATCTACCACGAGATCAGATAGGCTAAACCCTAGAAGCTAGCCTATGGTATGATTGCATGTTGTAGTTGTTGTGTCCTACGGACTAAAACCCTCCGGTTTATATAGACACCGGAGGGGGCTAGGGTTACACAAGGTCGGTTACAAAGGAGGAGATATACATATCCATATTGCCTAAGCTTGCCTTCCACGCCAAGTACAGTCTCATCTGGACACGAGACGAAGTCTTTAATCTTGTATCTTCATAGTCCAACAGTCCGGCCAAAGGATATAGTCTGGCTGTCCGGAGACCCCCTAATCAAGGACTCCCTCAGTAGCCCCTAAACCAGGCTGTCAATGACAATGAGTCCGGCGCGCAGTATTGTCTTCGGCATTGCAAGGTGGGTTCCTCCTCCGAACACATCACAGAAGAATTTGAATACAAGGATAGTGTCTGACCCTGCAAAATAAGTTCCACATACCACCGTAGAGAGAATAATATTTCCACAAATCTTAATCTCCTGACACGTTTTGGAAACATAACATCATGCCATGGCTCGGTGATTATTCCAACCGTTTTCCTTCAACCAGCTCCACACATAACGCGAGGCGGTTTCTTGACACGTCTTGTCAAAGCAGAGATCGTGTTCACCTAATTACGGGATTCTCATCAATACGGTCGTGGGTAACCCAACCGTGTTTAGGACTCCTAGATTATAGGCAAGTCCCAAACGGCTATGGAGAGGACGCTTGATATTCACCCTCTTTATAAAGGGACAAGGCTTTTACTTTTTTCCCTCCTGTGCTCAATCGAATCCTTCCCCCGCCTCGAGTTCTAACACCCAAAGCCCAGGTCAGGTGCTTCAGACCTTCAATCATGTCCGGATCTAGCCTTCAAGGCTGGTGGATGCCGTCCTCCGTTATGGAATAGGATATCAAGAAGTTCAGGGAAGCCAGATACCTGACCGCCGAAATTTCGCATAAGCTGCCCACCCGAGGGAAGGTCATCCCTACTCCCGAACTCGACGAGAGCGTCGTGTTCGTCTCCCACTTCCTCCGAGGTCTAGGCCTCACTCTGGATCCCTTCGTTAGGGGTTTGATGTTCTATTACGGGCTAGATTTCCATGATCTAGCCCCGGACTCCTTTCTCCACATCTCAGCATTTATTGTCGTATGTGAGGCCTTCCTCCGCATTACCCCTCACTTCGGCCTGTGGCTCAAGACCTTTGACGTGAAGCCGAAGATGGTCGAGGGGCAGCATGTAGCGTGCGGAGGCACATTAATAAGCAAGATCACTAGAGCTCCATGGCCAAAGGGTTCCATTCCAGAGCTGTCCGGATTATGGCAACGGGAGTGGTTTTACATCACAGCTCCCAGAAGTGCCAAGTGGGCGGCTGCCCCTGCTTTCCGCTCGGGCCCTCCACCACAACTGATGTCATGGATTTGTAGAGGGCTGAGCTGGGGTCCAGCCAAGGACGCGCCTGTACTGCAGAGCCGCATTCAAGATCTCTCCGAAGGAGATTTCAATCTGGTTATGGTGGTGCAAGTCATGCTGGTTCGACGCATCCTGCCACGCAAACATCGGCCCCTCCGCATGTGGGAGTTCAACCCAGAAGGACCATGCACAATTCAGAATTTCCTCGGCCTGACGCACGAGGAGATGTATAAATCATTCTTCGGACCCCAAATAGAGTGTCCGGACACTACCAAGGACGTGGGCCTGAGCAGCAACCGTACCGCCGACTAAGTAAGTAATCCTCTAGCCAAACACACCGTCTTTCATTTATCATGACATCATTCTAAGAAATTGCTCTTTGACCAGGACTGGCTAACAAAGGCAAAGATGATTCGGTGTTTGGCCCCCCTTCCTGAGGGTTTGGAAAATCCGGTACTGGAAAAGATGCTCGAGCTAGCACCTTGCCCGGAGCCCTCAAAGGAAGATAAATGGGGAATAAAGAGGGCGAAAGCGGGCCTCCACCACTACCTATTCCGACCGAGGGAACGGGCGCCTCCGTGAGGGAGGATAACCAAGGGGAGGAATCTGACATTCTCTCACCCGGGGGAAGGAAGATGACTACCTCTAAAGATCCGGAAACCAAGGTTTCCAAACGGGAGAAGAAATCTCCACCAGAGGGTCCTTCCTTGGCGGGTATTCTTGCCGCACAAAGTCCACGCGGGGATCTGCCCTCTAACGAGCTATAAGTAATCAAAAGGTACTTTAATAGTGAAGATATACTACCTTACCTCTGAGGAAAATAACTAAAGCATTTATCTTGCAGTTCGGATCTTAGCCCTTCTCAGCAGAGCTCGTCTTCGGGGGATCTTCTTCCGGAGATGATGGAGAGCGAAACACCTCCCCCGGCGCCCCCTCTCAAGAAGCAGGCGACCTTGAAGTGTCGTCACGGAGGGTCTCACCGAGATGCGATTGAAAACTCTCTGTTTCCCTTTCATAACTTTTCGGTCTCACCGAAAGAGCGGATTGGTCCCACCGAGATTGCAATGTAAATTCAGTGTTTCCTTTTTGTAACTTTTCGATCTCACCGAAAGAGCAAATCGGTCCCACCGAGTTTACCTGACCAACTCTCTGGTTAGATTATTACCAAAATCGGTCTCACCGACTTTGTGTAATCGGTCACACCGAGATTACGTTATGCCCTAACCCTAACAAAATCGGTCCTACCGAGTTGCATGTCAGTCCCACCGAAAATCTCTAACGGTCACTAGGTTTACTATTTCGGTCTGACCGAGTTTGTTGATTCGGTCCCACCAAGATAGGTAAATTGTGTGTAACGATTGGACTTTGTGTGGAGGCTATATATACCCCTCCACCTCCTCTTCACTCGTGGAGAGAGCCATCAGAACACATCTACACTTCCAACTCATATGTTCTGAGAGAGAACCACCTACTCATGTGTTGAGACCAAGATATTCCATTCCTACCATATGAATCTTGATCTCTAGCCTTCCCCAAGTTGCTTTCCACTTAAATCTTCTTTCCACCAGATCCAAATCCTATGAGAGAGAGTTGAGTGTTGGGGAGACTATCATTTGAAGCACAAGAGCAAGGAGTTCATCATCAACACACCATTTGTTACTTCTTGGAGAGTGGTGTCTCCTAGATTGGCTAGGTGTCACTTGGGAGCCTCCGACAAGATTGTGGAGTTGAACCAAGGAGTTTGTAAGGGCAAGGAGATCGCCTACTTCGTGAAGATCTACCTCTAGTGAGGCAAGTCCTTCATGGGTGATGGCCATGGTGGGATAGACAAGGTTGCTTCTTTGTGGACCCTTCGTGGGTGGAGCCCTCCGTGGACTCGCGCAACCGTTACCCTTCGTGGGTTGAAGTCTCCATCAACGTGGATGTAGGATAGCACCACCTATCCGAACCACGGGAAAAACATCCGTGTCTCCAATTGCGTTTGAATTCTCCAAACCCTTCCCTTTACATTCTTGCAAGTTGCATGCTTTACTTTCCGCTGCCAATATACTCTTTGCATGCTTTCTTGAATTGTGTGATGATTGCTTGACTTGTCCTAAAATAGCTAAAATCTGCCAAGAACTAAAATTGGGAAAAGGTTAAGTTTTTATTTGGTCAAGTAGTCTAATCACCCCCCCCCCCTCTAGACATACTTTCGATCCTACAAGTAGTATCAGAGCCTTGGTCTCCATTTGCTTTGATTTCCATAGCTTTTGGTGGTCATAGCCTTGTTTTCACAACCTAGGAGAGTATGGCGTCTAGCGAGGGAAATTATCACCGTAGAGGTCCTTACTTTGATGGTACTAATTTTGCTAGTTGGAAGAATAAAATGAAAATGCATATTCTTGGACATAACCCCGCCGTTTGGGCTATTGTGTGTGCTGGTTTGCAAGGTGACTTCTTTGATGAGAGAGAACCAAACCGTGAAGCTACCACGGATGAGTTGAAGAAGTTGCAATACAATGCTCAAGCTTGTGATATTCTCTTCAACGGATTGTGCCCCGAGGAATTCAACAAAATCAGCCGTCTTGAGAATGCAAAGGAAATTTGGGACACTTTGATTGATATGCACGAAGGTACTGACTCCGTCAAGGAATCCAAATTGGATGTGCTTCAAAATCAACTTGACAAGTTCAAAATGAAGGATGGTGAAGGTGTAACTGAAATGTACTCTAGGCTTGCTCTCATCACAAATGAGATTGCCGGCTTAGGAAGTGAAGAGATGACCGACAGATTCATCATCAAGAAGATTCAAAGAGCCTTGGACGGAAAATATGATACCGTGTGCACATTGATCCAAATGATGCCCAATTACAAAGATGTCAAGCCAACGGAGGTAATTGGAAGAATTGTTGCTCATGAGATGTCACTTAAGGATAAAGAGGAACTTCACAACAAATCAAGTGGTGCCTACAAAGTCTCATGTGAAGCCCCTACATCATCAAGTGAGAAACAAAACTTCAATGAAGAATTGAGCTTAATGGTGAAGAACTTCAACAAGTTCTACAAGAGTAGAAGCAAAGATAGAAGCTCCAAGTCAAGGTCCTACAATGACAAAAGATCTTCTAGTCGAGAGCGAAACTGCTACAATTGTGGAAGACCCGGACACTATTCCAATGAGTGTACGGCTCCCTACAAGAGAAGAGAAGACTCTCCAAAAAGAAGAAGCAAAAGAGAAGAATCACCACCAAGAGAGAGAAGGAGTAGAGATGATCGTTATGAACGAAGATACTCACGGAGAAGCAAGGATTCAGAAAGGAAGGAAAAATCATCAAGGAGCTACACAAAACGAAGACATCAAGCTCGTGTTGGTGAATGGGTATCCGGCTCCGACTCCGACAACCACTCCGAGAGAAGTTATCACTCCGATTCCGAATATACTCAAGATGAAGGTGTTGCCGGTCTAGCACTTGTGTCAACCAACTCCTACGACATATTTGACTCACCAAATGAAGGAATTGGAAGATGCTTCATGGCCAAAGGTCCTAAGGTAACACACCCCGAGTATGTTGATTTTAATAGTGATGAAGATGACTTGTTAGGTGATGATGATTTACTTGTTGATAACTCTAGTGATGAATACTATGATGAAACGTCAATTAATCATGCTAATCAAGATAAAACGAATGACAATGATAAGAAGAAGATTGAGGCTCTAACTAAAGAACTAAGCACTCTTAAGTTAGCTGATGAAACTATCTTCGAAGATCATTGAGAACTTTTAAGAGCTCATGAGAAGTTACGCTTTGAAAAGCTCAATCTTGAGCAAGAGCATGAGTTTTTAAAGGCAATCAATGATGATCTCCGCAAGAAAAGTTCTTCTTACATTGCCAAGCGTTTACTCTTATCCACTTACATGCCTCAAGTCAAGTCTAGTAACAGGAACAAGAAAGATTCTTCCTCTAGTAGTAACAATGATCATGCTAAATCCAATATTGTTGCTTCTAGTAGTTCTCTTGATTCCACTAATGATTCTCTTAGCCAAGTTACACTTGAGCAAGAAAATAGCTTATTGAAGGGAATTATAAAGAAAGGAGTGTACAAAAGCCTTGCCGGGAGTAAGCAATTCGAGGAAATTGTGCGCAAGCAAGGAAGGCACCGGAAGAATCTAGGTGTTGGTTTTGAACGAAAGTTCAATGTGTCGGAGTAAATAGCCATGGGTAGCCTAGCCGGCTTCCCCTGGCCCTTCTGAAAAAATTACGAGCCTGTCCGGCTCTCAAGAGGACCCAAGACCTGGGGCCGCCTCCCCCCGTGCCGGCTATCTTCTAGGCCGGCTTCGGGGGCGGCCCGCCCTTTACCCTCATGAAGAAAGCTGTGGGAGGGCGGACTGCGAGAAGCCGGCTGCAAAGGGGCCGACTCCAAGAGGCCGGCTCCCATAAAGCAGTCAAAGCCGTACCCGCAAAGTGCACGTCCACCCTGCGATGATGAAGCAGGGCGTGGCTACAGTAAAGCCTGCCACCCCCAAAACCCAGAGCACGCCCAGCACAGTGCGCCGTACGGGTGGCCACGACCCGTCCGGCGCGGCACTGTTGCCACGACGGTCTGAGCGCCGTTCACGACGGGCCACCAGCGTGGCCCCCGAGGCGGTGGGCCCCTTCGGGAAGAGAAATACCGAAGGCGGCCGCACCTCCTCCCAAGTCGGCCCGATGGAGAGCCGGCCCCCCATAGCTGGCTCGCCATCCTCCTCACGGGAGACGCCCATTAAGGAGACAAGATACGGTGGGGCTACAGTAATCGCCCGCCAGGGCGGCGGTACTGTAGCCACGCTTACCCCGACCAAGCCTGCGTCAACAGTACGGAGCAACAGTAACCAGCCACCGACCAGGCTCTGGACAGTGGGGCCTGCCTGTCGACCAGGGTGCCGGTAGCCGGCGGGACCCACCAGTCGGCGGGCCCCAGCAACCGGCGCAGAGGCCAGCGAGCACAGTCACAGAAGCCTGGGCCCCACGCCCAGCTGGATTACCATTGTACCCCCAGGGGGTAGGCCTATATAAACCCCCCGGTGCACCCATGCAAAGGGTTGGACTCTCAAGCTAGACCTAGACACCACACAAGGAGAGGAAGCAAGCTAGCTGTGCCCTTCTTCCTCCTTCCACCCAAACAGCTCAAGGAGCATTGTGTAGCTACTTGTTCATTTAGCAACCATGCGGAGACCCCGCAGAGCAGCAGTAGGGGTGTTATCTCCCCGGAGAGCCCCGAAGTTGGGTAAGATTTGCCGGCGTGCATGTCTTCGCCTTATCCCGTTTCCAGGCACCGGCAATGTTCTATTGGCTCCCACAATGATAAGCCACCCGTTGGCATATGTCGCACCTACCACCTGACATTTGGCGCCCACCGTGGGGCCAGGTGCACCGTCGTCCGGAGACCTGTTCTGGACGGGAACCCTCTTCCTCCCCCGCGGGCGTAGCCAGCCCGGCTCGCCCGATGGCGCTTGCCACGACGCGCTGCAAGGCGTCACCGACATCTGCGCGGCGAGCGGCCTCGCCGATCTCTTCAACAAGGCCCGCATCTCCGACGAGCTCGCCTCCGATGCGGGCACATACCACCTCGCCAACCTCCTTGGCCAGCTCCATGTCTCCAGCGAGCCTGCTGCAGACCTGGAGTCGGTTGGCTCCACCGACCCGATGCCTATGTTGGGGAACATAGCAGAAATTCAAAATTTTCCTACGTGTCACCAAGATCTATCAATGGAGAGACCAGCAACGAGGGGAAGGAGAGTTGCATCTACATACCCTCGTAGATCGCTAAGCGGAAGCGTTCAAGTGAACGGGGTTGATGGAGTCATACTCGTCGTGATTCAAATCACCGATGATCCTAGTGCCGAACGGACGGCACCTCCGCGTTCAACACACGTACAGCCCGGTGACGTCTCCCACGCCTTGATCCAGCAAGGAGAGAGGGAGAGGTTGAGGAAGACTTCATCCAACAGCAGCACAACGGCGTGGTGGTGGTGGAGGAGCGTGGCTATCCTGCAGGGCTTCGCCAAGCACCATAGAAGAGGAGGAAGAAGAGACGCAGGGCTGCACCAAGAGAGATTGAATCGTGTGTGTGAGCAGCCCCCTAGGCCTCTCATATATATAGGGGAAGGGGAGGGCTGCGCCCCCTCTAGGTTTCCCACCCCTAGGGGGGCGGCAGCCCTAGATGGGGAGCAAGGGGCGGCCAAGAGGGGATGGGAGAGGGAGGCGCACCAATATGGGCCCTAAGGCCCATATCCCCTTAGGGTTTGCCCCCTCTCCACCTCTTAGGCGCATGGGCCTTAGTGGGGCTGGTGCCCTTGGCCCATGTGGGCCAAGGAGCACTCCCTACAGCCCATGTGCCCCCCGGGGCAGGTGGACCCACTTGGTGGACCCCCGGGACCCTCCCGGTGGTCCCAGTACGTTACCGATAAACCCCGAAATTCTTCCGGTGTCCAAAACAGGACTTCCCATATATAAATCTTTACCTCCGGACCATTCCGGAACTCCTCGTGACGTCCAGGATCTCATCCGGGACTCCGAACAACATTCGGTAACCACATACTAACTTCCTTTATAACCCTAGCATCATCGAACCTTAAGTGTGTAGACCCTACGGGTTCGGGAGACATGCAGACATGACCGAGACGTTCTCCGGTCAATAACCAACAGCGGGATCTGGATACCCATGTTGGCTCCCACACGTTCCACGATGATCTTATCGGATGAACCACGATGTCAAGGACTTAATCAATCCCGTATACAATTCCCTTTGTCTATCGGTACGATACTTGCCCGAGATTCGATCGTCGGTACCCCGATACCTTGTTCAATCTCGTTACCGGCAAGTCTCTTTACTCGTTCCGTAACACATCATCCCGTGATCAACTCCTTGATCACATTGTGCACATTATGATGATGTCCTACCGAGTGGGCCCAGAGATACCTCTCCGTCACACGGAGTGACAAATCCCAGTCTCGATTCGTGCCAACCCAACAGACACTTTCAGAGATACCCGTAGTGTACCTTTATAGCCACCCAGTTACTTGTGACGTTTGGCACACCCAAAGCACTCCTACGGTATCCGGGAGTTGCACAATCTCATGGTCTAAGGAAATGATACTTGACATTAGAAAAGCTTTAGCATACGAACTACACGATCTAGTGCTATGCTCAGGATTGGGTCTTGTCCATCACATCATTCTCCTAATGATGTGATCCCGTTATCAACGACATCCAATGTCCATGGTCAGGAAACTATAACCATCTATTGATCAACGAGCTAGCCAACTAGAGGCTTACTAGGGACACGGTGTTGTCTATGTATCCACACATGTATCTGAGTTTCCTATCAATACAATTCTAGCATAGATAATAAACGATTATCATGAACAAGGAAATATAATAATAACTTATTTATTATTGCCTCTAGGGCATATTTCCAACAGCATGTCGACTCCGACACAGCGTCATACGACACCTTCCCCACCAATGTCACGATCTACAACGACCCGCTCCCTCCGGCCGGCGATCGCGATACTGTCACCACTGAGGTGATGGTTATCGGCCATGACGGCCCGACCAACGAGGGCGCCCACGATGCCCCGCGCGCGGCGGCCCACGACTTGTCCGTCCCCCTCCCGGCTGACGCCGACAACGAAGCACTGGAGGCACGCCGTCTCGCCCTCCACGCGAAGGGCCGGAGGCTGGCCTCCGCAAGATGCCTCACCGAGGCCTACCAGCGCGAAGCTGACCATGCCGCCTTCGGCACGCCGGCCCTGGCTGGCCCAAGCCGGGCTGGTGCTGTCAGGCAACGCGGCGCCGTCATCGCCGACACGCTGGGAGTCGAACACCCGGTCTACGCCACTCCCCTCGAGAACCTGCGCGCCGCCCAGGCGGCCGTAGACAAGCTGGACGGCTTGGAAGCCGAAGACCTCCCCCACATGACGCGGCGCATATAGCAACTAATTGACGCGGCCGCTCAGCGGCACGAAGCCGACGCCCGCGCGGGAAGCCCTCCCCCGCGCCGCGATCACGGCGCGACCTCCCGATCACCGACTACGAGCAACACCCGCGCGCGGCGCGAGAAAGAGCCAGCTTCCAGCCGAAGCCGAACCCGAATCTCCATCGAGCGAGACGCTGACGGCCGTCCCCGAGCCATGGAATGGCGGGGCACCCCGCCTCCGCCTCGAGCTCGTGGAGAGAGATACCCCACCCTGCCTCCAGTGGCGCACCCGACTCTTAGCGGCCGGCTAGGTCGCCGCGAAGGAGTCGGCGAAAACGATGCCCGCCACCGGATCGACCGCCTGGCCAGATCCCTGGCGCTAGAAGAAGACGATGTCGACCCACCCTATTTTGGCCCCCGCATCCGCGACGAGCCCTTCCCCAGAGGGTTCTCGCTCCCAAGAGACAGGCCCAAGTACAATGGCTCGGTGAAGCCGGAAGACTGGCTGACCGACTACTCCATGGCCGTCAGCATCACCAACGGCAACCGGCGCGTTGCCGTGAAGTACGTGCCCCTCATGCTGCAAGGCATGGCACGGACTTGGCTTAATAGCCTCAAGCCTCTCAGCATCAACAGCTGGGTAGATTTCACTGAAGCCTTCGTTCGCAACTTCACCAGCACCTACAAGCGGGCTCCCAAGCCCAGGTAGCTCTCCCTGTGCGTACAGGGCCCAGCCGAGTCCACCCGCGACTACCTCACGCGTTGGGCCGAGCTCCGCAATTCTTGCGAAGGGGTGCACGAGGTGCAAGCCATCGAATACTTCACTGCCGGGTGCCAAGAGGGCACCCTCCTCAAGCACAAGCTCCTTTGCGACGAGCCGACTACCCTCGACGAGCTCCTGAACATCGCCGACAAGTACGCCACCGCCGACTCTTTGATGAAGACCGAGCTCCGGGTGGACGCGTCCGGAAAAGTGCTTAATCCGGCGCCCCAAACGCCGGGGGGAGATTCCGGCCGACGCCAACACCCAAATGACCAGAAGCGCAAAGGCCCTGCGCCGCCTCCCGCTAGCCGGCAGGTGGCCACGGTTGAAGACACGCCGCCTAAGGGGCGGCCCGCGCCCAAGAAGCCCAAGGGCGGCCGGCCGGCTTGGCAGCCGGCTTTCTCCTACGAACAAACTCTTGACGCCCCGTGCAAGTTCCATAGCGGCGCGAAGCCGTCCAACCAAACGACCCGAAAGTGTAACTGGCTCACCCGAATCTCCAAGGGCGAAGGGCTCACGCCGACTCCACCTGCCGGCCCGCCGCCTCCGGCTCCGCCGCCCAAGGCCGCTCGGCCCGCGGTCGACGCTGTGCAGGACGAGTTCCCCGACGAGCAAGCATCTTACGTCGTCTTTACGAGCCAGCCCGAAGACCGGCGCAGCAAGCGCCGAGAGCATCAAGAAGTCAATGTGGCCGCCGCTAGCCCAGCCGGACACATGCATTGGTTAGAGAAATCCATTAGCTGGAGCCGGGCCGACCACCCAGAGGTGATGCCGTCCCCCGGCTCCTACGCTTTGGTCCTGGAGGCCACCCTCGCGACAGACACACGCGCCGCCCGCTTCTCCCGCGCGCTGATCGATGCGGAAGCAGCATCAACATCCTGTATCGCGACACCCTGGAGAAGTTAGGTGTCAAGACGAAACAGCTTGTGCCGACTCGGACGGTGTTTCACGGCATCGTGCCTGGTTTGTCCTGTGCCCCCATTGGCAAGATCAAGATCGATGTACTCTTTGGGGGCAAGGAGCATTTCTGCCGGGAGGCGATCTGGTTCGAGGTGGTGGACCTGGAGAGCCCTTACCACGCCTTGCTTGGCCGACCCGCCTTGGCCAAGTTCATGGCGGTCCCCCACTACGCATACCTCAAGATGAAGATACCAAGCTCCAAGGGCATCATCACCATCACCGGTGATTACAAGAAATCTGCCGACTGCGCCGCGGCCAGCAGCCGGCTGGCCGAATCCCTCGTGATTGCCGAAGAAAAGAAGATGCTGGACCGGGTCGTGGCCCTGGCCAGCAAGCAGCTGACCCAGCCCGCCGACTCCAAGGAGTATGATGCCCAAGGATCCTTCCAGCCGGCCAAGGAGACCAAGAAAATACAGCTCGACCCCGAGCATCCCAAAAGGTTTGCCGTCATTGGGGCAAGCCTAAACAGCAAATAGGAAGGCGAGCTCGTCGATTTCCTCCATGAGAATCGGGATATCTTTGCATGGTCCCCCAAGGACATGCCGGGTGTTCCGAAGGATTTCGCCGAGGACAAATTACATGTGCGGGAGGACGCAAAACCGGTCAAGCAGCCTCTCCGCCGACTGTCAAAGGAGAAGAGAAGGATCGTGGGGGAGGAGATAGCCCGGCTTCTGGCAGCCGGCTTCATTATGGAAGTTTTCTTTCCAGAATGGCTAGCCAACCCGGTCCTCGTGCTGAAAAAGAATAACAAGTGGCGCATGTGTATAGACTACACAAGCCTCAACAAAGCCTGCCCCAAAGATCCCTTCGCCCTACCAAGAATTGACCAAGTGATAGACTCCACAGCCGGATGCGAGCTGTTGAGTTTTTTGGATGCTTATTCAGGATACCACCAGATAAAACTGAACCCGGACGACCGCCTGAAGACCGCCTTCATCATGTCATTTGGAGCCTTCTCCTACCTGACTATGACATTCGGCTTGAGGAATGCTGGTGCCACTTTTCAGTGTGGCATGCAGAAGTGCCTCCTCACGCAACTCGGCAAAAACGGCCATGTCTACGTGGATGATATCGTGGTGAAGACGGAGAAGCGCGTAACTTTGCTGGAAGACCTGAAAGAAACATTCGAGAACCTGCGCCAGTTCCGAATCAAGCTCAACCCCGAGAAATGCGTGTTCGGAGTGCCAGCCGGCTAGCTCCTAGGCTTTCTGGTCTCCGAACGCGGCATCGAGTGCAACCCAGTGAAGATCAAGGCCATCGAGAGGATGGCGGTCCCAACCAAGCTTCGAGAGATCCAGAAGTTCACCGGGTGCCTGGCCTCTTTGAACCACTTCATCAGCCGGCTTGGAGAGAAAGCTCTCCCTCTCTACCGCCTCATGAAGAAGAGCACTCACTTCGAGTGGAATGACCAGGCCGACCAAGCTTTCCACGAGCTGAAGAAAATGCTGGCCACGCCGCCTGTCCTGGCGGCGCCGACTGAGAAAGAGCCCATGCTCCTTTATATTGCCGCTACTAGCCGGGTGGTCAGCACCGTCATCATAGTCCAACGCCCCGAAGAAGGCCGAGCCCAGCCAGTCCAGAGGCCGGTGTATTACTTGAGCGAGGTGCTGTCCGCCTCAAAGCAGAACTACCCGCACTACCAGAAGATGTGCTATGGCGTGTACTTCACCGCCAAGAAGTTGAAGCCCTACTTTCAAGAACATCCCATCACGGTCGTATGCACTACCCCGCTGGCCGAGATCATAGGCAGCCGGGATGCATCCAGCCGGGTGGCTAAGTGCGCCATCGAGCTGGCCCCTTACACGATCTTCTACCAACCCTGCACCGCCATCAAGTCACAAGCACTGGCCGACTTCCTCGTCGACTGGGCCGAGACCCAGTACTTACCACCAGCTCCTGACTCCACCCATTGGCGCATGCACTTTGACGGATCCAAGATGCGCACCGGCTTGGGAGTCGGCGTCATCCTTACCTCTCCTAAGGGCGACAAGCTCAAATACACGCTGCAGATCCACTTCGCCGCCTCCAACAACGTAGCCGAGTACGAGACGCTCATACATGGGCTCCGGCTTGCCAAGGAACTCGGCATCCGCCGGATCCTGTGTTATGGCGACTCGGATTTGGTGGTTCAGCAATCATCTGGCGACTGGGATGCCAAAGACGCAAACATGGCAAGCTACCGCTTCCTAGTGCAGCAAATCAGTGGGTACTTTGATGGATGCGAATTCCTCCACATACCGCGAGCCGACAACGAGCCAGCAGATGCCCTGGCCCGAATAGGCTCCATGCGGCAAGCAATACCAACCGGCGTCGCTCTACAACGCCTCCTCAAGCCGTCCATCAAGCTGTCTCCAGAATCCGATTCCATCTTCGTGCCGCTTGACCCCGACAGGGCCGGGTCCGGCTCGAAGAACCAAGCAGGCGACCCAGGGACTTCAGTACTCGGCTCGGGGACTGCAGCAGGCGACCCAGGGACTTCAGTACTCGGCTCGGGGACTGCAGTAGTCAGCCCGAGGACTGCGGTAGCCGGCTCGGGGACTGCGGTAGCGGGCCCGGGGACTGCGGTAGCCAGCCCGGGGACTTCTTCAGCACAGCAAGCAGCGGCCGACTCTAGCACTTCATCACCCAGCCCGCCCACCCTGGTTGCAGTGGCCACATTGGCGGCGGGGGAGGTCGCAGCTCCATCATGGGCCCAAACCATCCTCAACTTCTTAGTAAACCAAGATCTGCCGGCTGACGAAACAGAAGCGAGACAAGTCCAACGCCGAGCCGGAGCATACACGATCGTCAACAGAGAACTTGTCAAGCGCAGTGTCACCGGAGTCCTCCAACGATGCGTCGAGCAGGAGAAGGGCATCGCAATCCTCAGAGATATACACTAGGGAGAGTGCGGCCACCACGCCGCCTCAAGATCACTTGTAGCCAAAGCCTTTCGCCACGGTTTCTTCTGGCCGACTGCTTTGGACGACGCCAAAGAGTTAGTCAAACACTGCAAAGGCTGCCAGCTTTTCAGTTCCAAGCAACACATGCCGGCTTCGGCACTCAAGACCATTCCCCTCACCTGGCCCTTTGCCGTCTGGGGACTGGACATGGTGGGCCCATTCAAGACGACGCGCGGCGGCATGACACATTTGCTCATCGCCGTGGACAAGTTCACCAAGTGGATCGAAGCAAAGCCGATCAAGAAGCTGAATGGGCCGACTACGGTGACTTTCATCGCAGATATAACAACCCGGTACGGCGTACCGCACAGCATCATCACCGACAACGGCACGAATTTTGCCAAAGGAGCCTTGGCACAATTCTGCGCTACACAAGGTATCTGGCTGGACCTCGCGTCCGTCGCCCACCCGCAGTCAAACGGCCAGGTCGAGCGAGCAAACGGCCTCATCCTCTCCAGCATCAAGCCCCGACTGGTCGTACCTCTGGAGCATTCAGCCGGCTGTTGGCTCGACGAGCTACCGGCTGTCCTATGGAGTCTGCGTACTACCCCAAAGAGATCAACCGGCTTCACTCCTTTCTTCCTTGTGTACCGTGTTGAAGCAGTCATCCCAACAGACATCGAGTTCGACTCACCTCGGGTAACCATGTACACGGAGGCGGAGGCCAAAGAAGCACGAGAAGACGGTGTCGACCTGCTAGAAGAAGGCCGGCTGTTAGCCCTCAGCCGGTCTGCCATCTACCAGCAGGGTTTGCGCCGCTACCACAGCCGGAAGGTCAGGCCAAGATCCTTCCAGGAGGGCGACCTTGTGCTCCGGCTGATCCAGTGAACAGCCGGCCAGCACAAGCTCGCAGCCCCCTGGGAAGGCCCCTTCGTCGTCGGCAGAGCTCTAGGCAACGATTCCTACTACCTCATCGACGCGTAGAAGCCCAGGGCACACAAGAGAGACGACTCCGGCAAGGAGTCGGAACGACCATGGAACGCCAATCTCCTTCGAAAATTTTACAGTTGAAATGCAGTATGTATCACGTCAACTTTTGTATTAAGTACGAGACAATAGGCTCCCCGAGGAGGACTCGGGGACTGCCATCTTTTATTTGTGAATGAAAGTTATCATGTGTATGATATCGTCTTTTCATTTATTTATTTCGTCCGGCACCGGGTTCGACGAGTCGGCCCGGGGACTAGCCGACTGGAGTTATATTAGGAGTCCTACCCGCGGTCAGACAAGTAATGTGCCGACACCCAGGCTTAGCTCTTGCCAAAATCGCAGTTTGAAGAACTGGCTGCCCGGCTGGCAAGAGCCACAAGCTGGAAAGGATGTGCACATGAAAAACGGCTAGGGACTAACGGACTTATATATAACAAAAGCCGGCTTGCCGCCTCCCGCCGACAGACTACCAGAGTAGCCGGCCGGCCGGCTTGCATTCAGTTTACTTCAAATCCAAGAAAGCTCGAGTACTTGCCTTCCCAAAGAGGGAAGGCGGAAAAGGAAAAATCCTAAGGATAAAAAGTGCACTCGAATGGAAACCAAAACATGCACACAACAATATTTACACAAAGGACCTCCAGAGAGGTCAGCATCCAACATAGTTTGATACACCCCCGGTGGGTGGAATTGCGAAAACTTAAAGTTATTCGAAAAGACAAAAGCAGGAACAACAAGGACGGCAGATCAAGCCGGCAGGGCAGCTGACGAACTGGGCTGGGCGGTGGAGACGGTCGCGCCGGCTAAAGGAGCGGCCGGCTGGCCAACTTCGGCCTGATCACCGCCTCCGGCAGAGGGCGCGCTTCCGCGCGGCTCGTTGCTGGAGGCACGGTCGGCTTGAGGACAGTCGGTCGTTCCACTGGCCGGCTCGGCGTCTTCACCGTCCTCTTCCTCGTCTTCCTCGCCCTCGTCGCTGGAGGCGATCTCCTCGGCCGAGTCCTCGCCCACCGCCGGGTTCAGCCCGAACCACTCCTCCGGCTGGGCGACGCTGTCGTCGTTAAGTTCGGGCGCGAAGACGCTAGTGTCGGTGCACTCGGCGATCGTCGAGGCTTGCTGGGCGATCGCCGGCCGTACCTCCTCCAGCTCCGCGTCGGCCTCCAGCCGCCAAGTTCGCAGCTGGTCCAGGCTTAGTCCTGGGTACCATGCGCGGACGAACTCCAACGTCCGCCCGGCTCCAAGATGGGCTGCCGACGCCTTCCAAGCTTCGAAGCGGCCGACTGCGACTTCCAGCCAGTCGGTGGTCCGGCTTGGGGTGCGGGGGATCATCCGGCCGGGCCAGAGGGCGGCCAGCACCTGCGCCCTGGCACGTTGGAGCCGGCGGAGCATCGGATGGGCCGGCTACAGTCGCACCTGGACGGCAATGAGCTGCTCCGCCAACATCCGATTTGCATCCGGCGCAATGTCAGCTCCAGCCTGACGGCGCGCCTCGCTATGGGCCTCGATGGCTTGGGTGGCGAGAACGGAATGGCCGGGAAAGTAATCCGCGGAAAGTAACAAGCACAGGTCAGAATAAAGCTCCAGACGGCTAGCACACGGAGGAAGGGCAAGAAAAGTGGCTTACCATCGATCAGGTCTTCGATTCGGCCGAAGCCTTCCTCCAGCGCCTGACGCATCTCGGCCCAGCTCGCCGCCTTGGTCTCAAACTCCACCTGCAGGGTAGCCTCGCTGTCCTGCGCCTTCTGCAGGGCCGCCTTGTGGCTTTCCTCCTGGTCGGCCAGTTTTTTGACCAGGCGGTCGCACTCCTGGACCAAGGCGGCGTACTCGGCGTCCCTGGCGCGAAGAGCAGTCTGCGCCTCACCAACCTCCTTCCGCAAGTCGGCGTTGGCCCCTGCATGAACAAAAGACAAAGAGAAAAAGTCAATAAGGGAGACGTCGTCGAGAAAGATCCGACCCGATTGCGCTGCAGTCGGCCCGAATCTCGGGGACTACACCCAGTGGGTGCGCTGTCGCGCCCCCACGAGAGACAGATAAGAGCAAAATACTTACGTCGGCTGCTGGCCAGGTCTTCGGTCTTCCGGCTCAGCTCCCGAGCCTAGGAGTTGAAGGCGGCAGCGCAAGAGTTGTGATAATCCTAAGGTTCAGACAGAAAACAGAGTTAGGATGGTCGTCAGGAAAGATTCGACCTGACTGCACTGCAGTCAGCCCGGATCTCGGGGACTACACCCAGTGGGTGCGCTGGCGCGCCCCCACGGAAGAAATCAGAGGACCAGAGCGGTCGACAAGTGAAAAACTTACCCGGATAGCAGCCCGCGTCAACAAGAACTCCTGAGTATATTGCTGCAGGAGGGCGGCCTGAGCCTGCAGCCGGCTCCGAACCCCTTGGGCCGCCACGTTCAGCTCGCCACTCCCTCCGCTGGGAGTCCACCTGGATGTGGCAGAGCTAGCCGCCTCCAAGGCTTCTGCCGACTGATCGGCACCCGCGGCTTGGCGCGTGTCCGGCGGGGCCGTGTTCTCTCCGGCACGCTGGTTCGTCGCCAGCTAAATCTCAAGGCCGGCTCTGGCCTCGGGTGCGCCCCGGGCCAGCTCCTCCGGCGCCGCCAACGACTAGCCGCCTTCGCCCGCTCCGGTTGGCGCTGCCGGTGGCGTCCTCTCCGCGAAGACCTCGAAGAGCTCCTCCCTTTGCACCGGCGGCTGATCTGGGGTGATCTCCTCCGCCAAGGGCAGCGGGATGTCCGGGTCCACGGTGCAGAGGGGGATGGCGAGCAGCGGAGGCCGGCTACGCGTGCCCTCCGCCTCCGTTTCCGCGGTTGCCCGCTCCGTTCGAGTCTCGGCTGCTGCGTCAGCCCGCTCCTTCGCCGCCCGGGCGGCCTCCCGCTCCGCCGCCTCCCTCTCCTCTCGCGCCTTGCGGGCGTTCCGCTCCGTGGCTTTCGCGAGGTCGGCGCGGGGGTCCACGCGGCGGGGCCCTGAAGATCCGGCACCCGGCCCAACCACAGAGCCGCCTGGGCCCCGTTCAAGGGAAAGCGGCGCCCTGCCCAGAGGATGGAGGAGGGTTAGAGCAAAAGAAGACAACAAAAAACAGGCACGCGAGCAGCCAAGGACTTACGATGAGACCGCCGGAGGCTGCTTCACCGCCCTCCGGAAGCGGGCCGCCTTCGCCGCCGCTTTGTCTCGCTTCGTTGCCGCGGCGGAGGCCCTCGTCTTCTTCGGCCGACTGCCGAAGAGAGGAAGCGCGGCCCGGCGCTTCGACGTTCCACCACCGGCAGCCGGCGCCGCGGACGAGCCCACGCTGTGATGATCGGTTGCCGGCTGGCGGCGCGGGATTTCTTCGGCGTCGGCGTCATCCGGCCAGTCGTCAAAGCTGGCCGAGAGCCCCGTGCCTCCAGGCTCGGCGACGTCCCCCGTGGCGGCGTCTTCCATGGCGGCCGCCCCCAGGTCCGGGTCGTCGATATCATCTACCGCACGGTCGGGGGCATACCGGCGTTCGACTCCTGCCGCCCCAGCTGGCGGCGGAAGAAGAGGGTTCTGATAAAAAGGAATCACCTGGTCAGAAGCCGGCCGATATGAAGCCGGCCGATGACAGAAAGAAGATAGAAAGAAAGACCTACCACAGGAAGTGGATGGGCGTGAGAGTACGGCGCCTTGCCGTATTGCCAGTCGTCGGCGAGCTTGAGGTTGGCGATGTAGTTGACCATAAGCGCCACCTCGGCATGGGGCATTTCCCATGTGCTCAGCCGGCATGGGTCGCGGAGGCCGCTCATCTGGCACATCATGTGGGGCCGGCTTTGGAGAGGAAGGATCCGGCGCTCCACGAAGGCGGCCACCAAGTCGGCTCCGCGCAGGCCTTCCGACTGAATCATTACCCGAAGCCGGGCGAGGGCGGCGTTCCCGGCTGGAGACAAGGACTTGGATCTGAAGCCCCAGGACGGCTGCCTTCCAGCCGGCGGGCCGGCTATGTAAGCCGGTAGATTGACGTGGTCTCCTTGCGAGGCGATATTCTTCACGTAGAAGTATGATTTTTGCCAGAACTTCATCGACTGGATTAAAGGGATGTGCGGGAAGGGTTGCTCTCGCCTGTCCTCTTCATAGTGATGAAGGCCCCGCAGGGGGCGGGCACGCCGATGATGACAGTGCCGAGCTTGTTCTGGAAGAGCTCCGCCCAGAGCTCCAGTGTAGGCAGCACTCCCAAGAAGCCTTCGCAGAGGGAGACAAAGGCCGACAGCAGCATCACCATGTCGGGCGTGAGGTGATGCGGCTGGAGGTGGTAGAACTCGAGGAAGGAGCGCATGAACCCACTCACCGGGAGGCCGAAGCCGCGCAGGTAATGCGCGCGGAATACGACCCGCTCGCCTTCCTCCGGCACCGGCGAGATTCCCGTCGCCGGCGCCAGACGAACCTGCACGAGGTTGGCGGCGGGCAGGCGCCGGGTCCGGCGGAGGAACTCTATGTGATCGTCGTGGATGTTGGAGCCATCCCACGAGCTCGACAACGCCAAGGACATGGGGGCGTGGGGGAGTTGCAACGGGAAGATGTGTCAGGCGCATGAGGAAGAAGAAGAGAAGGGAGAACGAGGAGGGACGGAGAGCGGGGCAACGAGCGAGCCTTTGCCTCTCCCCCTCCCCCTCCTACTTGTAGGCTCGTGCGCCGGAGCCGAGGAGGCGCGGCGTGGGGAGTCGTGGGGATCGATCATGCCCACTTCCCCCACGCCCCGCGTTTACTGCGCACTAAAGACAAGAAGAAATGGCCACGGGAAGGTGGGCCTTCCCCTCGGGCCACAGAAGATCTGCGCTCGGGCCGAGGCCAGGGAGTGGCGGGCCCGGGCCTACGGCGGCGTCCCGTCGCGCACGTGCGACGGCAGGACTTCCCCGCCACGTGGCCCATCGTGGGGCCCGCGGTCAGCGCGCTGGTCAACCACGGTCATGATGATAAAACAAAGAAATCCTCCGAGGTCAGCCTACGACGGCGAGGTCGGCTCCTCAGGGTGAGAAGCTGACCAAGCTTCTCGTCCCTCTGTCCGCCGCGAAGCTCGCTCAGCTTCGGGGACTACTGTCGAAGTAAATAGCCATGGGTAGCCTAGCCGGCTTCCCCTGGCCCTTCTGAAAAAATTACGAGCCCGTCCGGCTCTCAAGAGGACCCAAGACCTGGGGCCGCCTCCCCCCCTGCCGGCTATCTTCTAGGCCGGCTTTGGGGGCGGCCCGCCCTTTACCCTCATGAAGAAAGCTGTGGGAGGGCCGACTGCGAGAAGCCGGCTGCAAAGGGGCCGACTCCAAGAGGTCGGCTCCGATAAAGCAGTCAAAGCCGTACCCGCAAAGTGCGCGTCGACCCCGCGATGATGAAGCAGGGCGTGGCCACAGTAAAGCCTGCCACCCCCAAAACCCGAAGCACGCCCAGCACAGTGCGTCGTACAAGTGGCCACGACCCGTCCGGCGCGGCACTGTTGCCACGGCGGTCTTAGCGCCATCCACGACGGGCCACCAGCATGGCCCCCGAGGCGGTGGGCCCCTTCGGGCAGAGAAATACCGAAGGCGGCCGCACCTCCTCCCAAGTCGGCCCGATGGAGAGCCGGCCCCCCATAGCCGGCTTGCCATCCTCCTCGAGGGAGACGCCCATTAAGGAGACAAGATATGGCGGGGCTACAGTAATCGCCCGCCAGGGCGGCGGTACTGTAGCCACGCT
The DNA here is from genome assembly GCA_034509565.1 of Triticum monococcum. NCBI lineage: Eukaryota > Viridiplantae > Streptophyta > Magnoliopsida > Poales > Poaceae > Triticum > Triticum monococcum. The sequence continues at coordinate 76,304,225 of CM067843.1, forward strand.
TACCCCGACCAAGCCTGCGTCAACAGTACGGAGCAACAGTAACCAGCCACCGACCAGGGCCTGGACAGTGGGGCCTGCCTGTCGACCAGGGTGCCGGCAGCCGGCGGGACCCACCAGTCGGCGGGCCCCAGCAGCCGGCGCAGAGGCTGGCAAGCACAGTCACAGACAACTGGGCCCCGCGCCCAGCTGGATTACCATTGTACCCCCGGGGGGTAGGCCTATATAAACCCCCCGGTGCACCCATGCAAAGGGTTGGACTCTCAAGCTAGACCTAGACACCACACAAGGAGAGGAAGCAAGCTAGCTGTGCCCTTCTTCCTCCTTCCACCCAAACAGCTCAAGGAGCATTGTGTAGCTACTTGTTCATTTAGTAACCATGCGGAGACCCCGCAGAGCAGCAGTAGGGGTGTTATCTCCCCGGAGATCCCCGAAGCTGGGTAAGATTCGCCGGCGTGCATGTCTTCGCCTTATCCCATTTCCAGGCACCGGCGATGTTCTATTGGCTCCCACAATGATAAGCCACCCGTTGGCATATGTCGCACCTACCACCCGACACAATGCCAATGGAGTTGAGTGGGAAGAAGATCAATACCCCAAGACAAAGTTTGTTCCTCAACAAGAGAAGTATGATACTTCCTTCAAGGGGACACAAGCTCAAGATGATCTTCCACCACAAGACTACAAGCAAAAAGGCAAGGACAAGCTTCAAGAGGAAATTGATGCATTTGAAGAAGCTCCTAAGACCTTAGTCAAGTGGATTCCCAAGACCACTTCAAGTTCCACTTCATCAAGTACGACTACAACTCCAAGGATTCCCATCAAGATGGTGTGGATCCAAAAGAAGAAGAACTAGAGAGTTCTTGAGGGTGACTCCGCCAACATACTTCACTCTTATCATTCTGGCAAGAACAAGTGCAATCAACTTCCACATATTGCACTAGTTCAAGGAGTCACAAACCCTCTTGTTGGTAAGACAGGGGACAAGGTAACCTAAAAGTTTTCATGGACATCATCTTGTGTGTGCATCACTCTATGTCTATGGATATCCTTGTTTGTTCCTTGTGGGACTAACCCATGTAGGTATTGAAAGTGCAATTCACTCAAATGGATAGCTCCAAGTGATCTACATCAACATTGAGCATCCACATCTTCAACATCTACATGAAGTCATCATCGACAAAACCCAAGGTTAGTTCATCCCTCTTAGGGGGGATATCACATCTAGGGGGAGCTTTACTCTAAGACTTGAGCTAAAGCAACTCTAAAGATGTGAACACAACAATGCTTAATGTAAAAGTGGTAACCCCACTTGAGCTTAAACGATGAGTATGACCTATGATCAAGTGTTCTCACTTGACTCCTAAGTCAATATACTCATATATAGATGACCTAGTCATCGCAAATTGCTTGATAGATGCTAGAATTGGTTGTGCATGCTTTGTCACATATTCCAATTGCCATCTTATTGTGTGAGCATGTTGGTTGCATATTTTACTCATTCGAGGACATCCACTTGTTGTTTTGATTGTTTGGTTTTATTTCCTTTTGCCAAGTGGATGGACAAGAATGCCTAAGAACCTCCTCTAGCTATCTATGCTTTTCTCGTCTCAAACTCTATTCATGCTACATCACAAAATTTGATCAAGTCAGATTCGAACCACTCTGTGTGAGGAGCACTCGGAGTCCCCGATTCGTCATAGACTTAAACTTCCAAAACCTCTTTGTGATTCTTGGTCTGACCGATATCCTACTTTCGGTCCTACCGAGATCATTAAGTTGATCTGAATTTTCGATCTCGGTGCAACCGATTTGAACCATTCGGTCACACCGAGTTGCAACAACTGCATACAGTTTTGCATCTCGGTGCCACCGAGTTGTTCCACTCGGTCACACCGACAGGGTCGGGCTATATATAGTCACGGGCAAAAATTTGGAAATTTCTCCGAACCCCTTCGCCCGCGCGATAGCTCGCTCTGCCAACATGGTCTCCGGATCGTCTCCTCGCCGCCAGCCGCCTCCAGTCGCTGGTCTCCATCGCCGTCAACGGAATTCAACCCCGCCGTTGCCGCCGTAGTGAGTCTCCGCCGAACTAGGGTATCGACTCGATCTTTGTGCTATTCCCCAATCCAATTCCTAGCACATTGTGATCATAATGATTCTTGCCATGTTTGATAAACTTCTATCCAGTCAATGAACTCGTAGATTAGGTTTGATTCGAAAATTTTAGGGTTAGGTTTCCGCCGAAACCATCTCGAACCCACCGAGTTGGAAAACTCGGTCCCACCGATTTGGCTCATGTCATTGCACAAGTAAGACTCGGTCTGACCGAGTATTACTAATCGGTGTGACCGATTTTGGAACTTTGTGGAACCCTAGCAGCCTCGGTGCCACTGAACTGTGACTCGGTCTGACCGAGTTCACTAGTTTAGGTTCCAAAACTGCTTCGGTATCACCGAGTTTAAAAATCGGTAGATCCGAGATGATTTCTGTGGGAAACTAAAACTAAGTTTTTGAATCATTCTTTTGCAAAAATCTCTGCATTTTGTGATGCTCATTCACTCTACCTCATCTATAAACTATTCATAGGGTCAGCAGTCAGCTTGTTCATCATGTCAGATCAAAGTGATAGCCAGAATTTGTCAGAGCAGCCAGTGCAAATGAGTGAGGGCACTAGTCCCTCCAGTTCTTCAGATGATGGCAGCAGGAGCACCCCTAGCAACCTGCCAAAAGCTGCCACAAGACAGAGGAAGAAGAGAACTTCAGATTCTAAGGATGAAGATTATGTGGCAGAGGAAGAGGAAGCCACATCAAAGAGAGTTGCACTCAAAAAGGAGCATGGCTCAAGACAAAGCACCAAGCCAGGCTTAAAGGTCAAAAGGCCAGCAGGCAGGCAGCCTATGCCAAAGGCCAGAGCTTCAACTCAGATTTCTGAAAAGCCTGCAACCATAGAGCCAGTTGCTGCTGAAGGAAAGAAAAGGAAGGAAAGGGTCAAGAAGACCGTAGCCAGAGTGCTTGGAAAGGCTTCCATCATGGAAGAAGAGGAAGAAGAAGAGGTTGCTGCACCAGCACCTAAGGCACCTAAGCTTATGGGTGATGCTATCAGGACAGGGGCTGCTGCATCCAAGCCCAAAGAAGCACCCAAAGCTGCCTCCAAGCCCAAGTCCACCCCAAAGAGAAATACGAGGAGCATACCTGCAACTAAGAAGAACAAGGCCCCAGTGCCTGAAGCTGCTGGAGAAGATGATGAAGAGCATGTTCTGAGAAAGCTCAAGCCCAAGATCCCAGACCACAATGATGCTCATCCTGTGGCTGAGGACATGAAGCTCAGAAGAGACTCGGGGCTGAGGAAGTGGAGAGAAGCAGATCCATATGCTTCAAGGAGAAGAACTGATGTTGATTATAGGTTCCACACTAAGGAACAGCAGGACTTCTATGAGATAGTCTTGTTAGACAAGAAGCCAATTGTATGTGATATGAGATGGGTCAACTGGGAATATATCAAGGAGAATGAAGAGCACTACCCTGGAGTGCAGGACAGCTTCAAGGCATGTGGAGTAGCAGACTTTGTTGGACAGAAGCTCACAAAGTGGAATGAGGAACTTATCATGCAATTCTACTCCACATCACATTTTTATCCAGATGGGAGGATTGTTTGGATGTCTGAAGGTACGAGGTACCAATCAACAGTTGCTTAGTGGGCACAGCTTATCAATGCCCCAAAGGAAAATGAAGATGACTTGGATGTCTATTCCAAGAAGAAGATGGATCATAACTCTATGTCCAATATGTACAAGGAAATTCCAAATGAGGCACTTGATACTTTCAAGTTTGGGTCTGTGCATTATCTTCTGTCAGGGCTGCCAACCATCAACTGGATCCTTAGGCACACACTTTTGCCCAAGTCTGGAGATCACAGGATGATCAGAGGTCATGCCATTAACTTGCTACATATCTTTAATGTGCCTCAGAAATTCAAGGTCATGAGCCTCATGGTAGAGACTATCAAGAGGACTGCAGCAGATCAGAAGAGGAGCTGTGGATATGCCCCTTAGATCCAGATGTTGATTAACTCAAGAATGGGCACAGACACATACTTGTTGGACAAGGAACATTTGCCTATCTATCCAGATTTCGAGGACAACCAAGTTGTGATGACCAAAGATGAACCATCTTCAGCCCATGCACAAGCCAAGAAGGAGAAGGCAATAAAGGAGAAAGCTGCCAAGATGCCAACTCAAGAGGAGGCATCTGGGTACTTCTTGAAGAACAAGCAAGAGCAGCTCAGTTACTTGATTGCATCCACCCTGCGGATTGAGAAAGGACTGGCCACCCTAACTCAGAACCAGGCAAGCCTAGAGAGAATCGTAGAACAAAAGTTCTATGACTTGGATATCAAGGTGACAGAAATTTAGACTGCAGTGGAGTAGCTCCAAGATGACATGCAGGAGAGGAAAGGGAAGACAACCATTGATGCATTTGCCAGAGTGCCACGAGGTCCGAAGTCGTCTGCAGTGCCAGTTCCTGACACAAGAGCAACCGCCTCAGCTCCAGCCGTAGCACCAGCCCAACCTGCTCCAGCATCTACTTCAGCTCCAACTCCAACCGCGTCTACGGAAGCCTTCGTCCTTGGAGTGATCCGGACTCCACCACCACCTGAAGATCAAGCCTGAGTGTCGATTTAGCACTATGCATTTTCTAGGAACTTTTTGGGAACTTGTTGCCAAAGGGGGAGAAAATGTATAGATCATAGGCTTCGAGAGAGAGTGTTGCTTTTCTCTCTTGCTTTATTTGGTGGTTTTTCAAACATTGCTTGCTTTTGGTCGAGATACTTTGATATGCTTGTGAGACATTGATGATCATGTGTTTGATCATAAGCTACACTTAATGCTTGGTGAATGCTATTATCTTATCTATCTTATGTGATCATTCACTTTTCTTGGTGATGAGTGCATGTATTTCATTCTTATCATTTTAAGCGCTCCACCAAGATGCATGTGACATGGAAGAGTAACCCATGACTCTAACTCTTTGTGCATTTGCAGTTCAAAGCAAATCTTAAATATGCACAAATTTAGGGGGAGCTCTTACTTATCACATACTTCTCAAAGCGACGATATATTTCATGCTTATTATCATTTGTCGAAGCTTTGATCTATATGTTGTCATCAATTACCAAAAAGGGGGAGATTGAAAGTGAAACTATCCCTAGGTGGTTTTGGTAATTCATAAAAACATATAGCTCATTGAGCTAATGCTATTCCAAGATGATTATTTCAGGAAAGCTCAATGATTGGCATGGCATGGATGGTGAAAGTGGAACCCTCGAAATGCTAAGGACAAAGGATTGGCTCAAGCTCAAAAGCTCAAGACTCTTCATTTTATATTTTAGTGATCCAAGATCACATTGAGTCTTTAGGAAAAGCCAATACTATCAAGGAGGGGTGAGGTGTTGCTTAATGAGCCTCTTGCTTCATGTGCTTAGTGATATGCTCCAAAACCCTCAACTACTTTCCCATATCCACATTTGACCTAAACCCTAAGCCAAACTCGGTCCTATCGATTCTTTCTATCCGGCGCCACCGAGTTTCACTTGTCATAAGCCACAGCCAAACCCTAGCAATTCGGTTCTACCGATAGGGATCTTGGTCTCACCGAGATGGGATTGCAAACTCTCTGTTTCCCTTTCGTAACATTTCGGTCTCACCGAAAGAGCAGATCGGTCCCACCGAGATTGCAATGTAAATTCAGTGTTTCCTTTTTGTAACTTTTTGATCTCACCGAAAGAGCAAATCGGTCCCACCGAGTTTACCTGACCAACTCTCTGGTTAGATTATTACCAAAATCGGTCTCGCCAAGTTTGTGTAATCGGTCTCACCAAGATTACGTTATGCCCTAACCCTAACAAAATCGGTCCTACCGAGTTGCATGTCAGTCCCACCGAAAATCTCTAATGGTCACTAGGTTTACTATTTCGGTCTGACCGAGTTTGTTGATTCGGTCCCACCGAGATTGGTAAATTGTGTGTAACGGTTGGATTTTGTGTGGAGGCTATATATACCCCTCCACCTCCTCTTCACTCATGGAGAGAGCCATCAGAACACATCTACACTTCCAACTCATATGTTCTGAGAGAGAACCACCTACTCATGTGTTGAGACCAAGATATTCCATTCCTACCATATGATTCTTGATCTCTAGCCTTCCCCAAGTTGCTTTCCACTCAAATCTTCTTTCCACCAGATCCAAATCCTATGAGAGAGAGTTGAGTGTTGGGGAGACTATCATTTGAAGCACAAGAGCAAGGAGTTCATCATCAACACACCATTTGTTACTTCTTGGAGAGTGGTGTCTCCTATATTGGCTAGGTGTCACTTGGGAGCCTCCGACAAGATTGTGGAGTTGAACCAAGGAGTTTGTAAGGGCGAGGAGATCGCCTACTTCGTGAAGATCTACCGCTAGTGAGGCAAGTCCTTCGTGGGTGATGGCCATGGTGGGATAGACAAGGTTTCTTCTTCGTGGACCCTTCGTGGGTGGAGCCCTCCGTGGACTCGCACAACCGTTACCCTTCGTGGGTTGAAGTCTCCATCAACGTGGATGTAGGATAGCACCACCTATCCGAACCACGGGAAAAACATCCGTGTCTCCAATTGCGTTTGAATTCTCCAAACCCTTCCCTTTACATTCTTGCAAGTTGCATGCTTTACTTTCCGCTGCCAATATACTCTTTGCATGCTTGCTTGAATTGTGTGATGATTGCTTGACTTGTCCTAAAATAGCTAAAATTTGCCAAGAACTAAAATTGGGAAAAGGTTAAGTTTTTATTTGGTCAAGTAGTCTAATCACCCCCCTCCCTCTAGACATACTTTTGATCCTACAAGTTCCTTGGAGCGGTGCCGCGCATCAATGCGATGAAGAGGTCGGTGTGTACAGAGGGCTCGCGGATGGCCCTTGCCCGTGTCAAAGCATACTGGGCGGAGATGGATGCTACCATTGTTGCGGCGCAGGGTTCGGCCATAGGCCGAGTGGCTGCCGAGCACTATTTCGAAGAAGTTCTCGAGGGTGCTTGCTTGATAGAGGCCCAGTGCTCGAAGAATATTATGTTTGAGTGACATGTATTCCCATTGTAAATACAATGTTTTTATGAAATTTATTAAGGCTATATTTATACTTTTGCCTGGAAGTAATATGATGCCTCCTATGCGGCCGTTTATGTATATATGTATATAACCTGAAAGATTGCAGTCGTCGGCTTCAACCCCCACGCATATAATGCAGAGGTGCTCGTAGAAGATGCGTGTCACACTTAATCCAATGTCTTGGTCCTATTAAGGAGGTGATAGCACAAGGAACGAGGCAACCGGACTATAATGCTTTAACACTTTCACTTAGCCATAGGAGTTTGACGGTGGGGCTACTATATAGCCCTTGGTGGCTCCGCACTCTCCCGAATTCGGGGGTGCGTACATGTCTGGCCGGGAAACGGCCCTTTGTTAAGGCGGAGGAATTCTAACATTCCGATAGGTCACCGAGTGGTTGACCAGTCTCGCGCTATATCATGACAGTCAGTTTTCGGCTTTCTCTACTGAGGTGCTCGTCTGGATGAACCGCGGCACAATCGCAGTAGTTCTCCTGGTGCCGCCTTAGCCGATAGAGCGAATGTAAGGCAGCAAAACACAGGAGCCGGGCAAAGCCAACATTTGACCAAAGACATGATTCGGAGCTGATGCATATAAGGCCAAACTCGCGACGCCGAACACTCTCTAAGATATTCGGTCTTTATGGTATAAACCGGGCCTAAACAGTGCCCTTTGTAAGAAGCCCCTGGTGTCCAGGTACGTGCATTATTCTGACGTGGACACATGCCAAGACGTCAGCATCCTTCTCAATCGTATTGAGAATCCGAGGGATGTGTATCAACAAGAGACAGTAAAAAAGGTTTACGCAGGGTCTTAATCTAAAACGAATCCTTGGAACGGGTCCCTGCTGCATGTCTGCACCTGTGTCTCTGTTGTGCCGTATCCTGGATGGGTGTAGCACGATGGTCATCTGTAAAAGGGAGAAACTTAGGTGAAAAGTTGTCGTGCAAAAAGGTAGGTTTAAAGAAACCATGTACAATTCAAGATGAGTAAAAATTGCCACTTGTCTGCGCATGTTGAGTCCCTCGTATTTGTAATAGGGCTGTGGCCATCAAATCTATATGAATTACATATAGCTGCGCCGGACTCGTCTAACCGTGTCCGTGATCTTGACGACCTATCAAATGCTTTAGTTGGTGAGGCTGTTTTTAGTGTGCAGCTGCCAAGGCAGTCGCACTCTCTTCGGCGCGCAAGGATCGCTCAATATTTCTATTCACTGTAATGATGCCACATGGACCGGGCATCTCAAGCGTAAGGGAAGCATAATGCGGTATTGCATTATAAAGCGAGCGAAAGCCTCGCGTCCACGTAGTGCTTGATAGCCACTTTGGAACGGAGCAATGTGAATGTTAAATTTTCGCTACGGAAATTATCGGGGAAGCCGAATATAACCTCTAGTAGCAGGGAGCCCGTGCAATGAGCCCCTAGGCCTGGCGTTACTCCTTTATAGGTAGTATTGTTGTGGCAAATTTTCGTTGGGCCTATCCCCATTTTGCGGATTGTGTCCTGATATATCAGGTTTAGACTGCTGCCACCATCCATTAGGACCCGTGTGAAATGGTATCCGTCAATTTTATTGGCTCTAATACCAAGGCAGCCCGTCCTGCACGCCGGATACTTGTTGAGTAATCCCGATGGTCGAAAGTGATCGGTTGAGACGACCAGTGGCAGGACTCCATGGTGATAGGCCCTTGGGCATATTTCTCTGGGAGTGCTGCTTTGTTTCTCCCCTTGATCACGTGTAACATGTTCACTATTTTAACTTCTAGTGGAAATTTCTTTTGTTCCCCAATGTCTTGCTTGAGAGGCTCATCCTCATCTTCACTTGGTGTATCCTCCCCCTTGTGTATGGCGTTGAGCTTCCCGGACTGATTGAAGACCCAACATTCTCTTTGGGTATGATTTGCATGTTTATCGGGGGTGCTATGGATCTGACATATTTGGTCCAGAATTTTGTTTAGGCTGGACAATTCATCTCTGGCGCCTTTAGAGGGCGGCTTTTGCTGACCTGGCCGAGAACTTCTGAATCCAGCATTTACCGCCGTGCTCTCCGGGATGTCTTCTTTATTCTGGCGCTTATTATTTTTGCTGCGCCGTGATTTCCCATTTCCATCTCTAACTTCGGATGTACTGGGGTCGCTGGTGTTGCATCTGGCTAGCCAGTTATCCTCACCTGCGCAAAAGCGGGTCATGAGGCTTGTTAATGCTGCCATTGTTCTCGGCTTTTCTTGGCTGAGGTGTCTGGCAAGCCATTCGTCGCGGATGCTATGCTTAAAAGCTGCCAAGGCTTCGGCGTCCGGACAGTCGACTATTTGGTTCTTTTAGTAAGAAACCTGTTCCGAAGCTTTCGGGCTGACTCTTTGGGCTGTTGAGTTATATGACTGAAATCGTTTGCGTCCGGAGATCGGACATAAGTCCCTTGAAAATTTGCCCGAAAAGCGTCTTTGAGCTCTTCCCAGCTTCCAACGGAGCTTTCGGGGAGGCTTTTAAGCAAGTGCCGAGCTGGCCCTTTGAGTTTGAGGGGTAAATACTTGATGGCATGGAGATCATCTCCTCGAGCCATACGGATATGGAGGATATAGTCCTCAATCCATACCCCAAGGTCTATTGTTCCATCGTATGCCTCTATGTTTACGGGTTTGAATCCCTCTGGAAATTCATGGTCCAGCACCTCATCGGTGAAACATAGGGGGTGTGCGGCACCCCTGTATCTGGGTGTACCGCGTTGTTCGGATTATTGTTGTGTTGCATCGTATGCTAGAGCGCGCTTGCGTGGTCCATAGATGGATCTGGTTGCGTCGTCCTTTTGATGCGAGCCCTCGCGTGGATCGCGTATTGGCTTATGTGCGGCGTTGTTTGCCGCTCTGTGTTGGCCGTGAGGTCGTCTATCCGGCCAGATGGCCGTTTTAATTTTTGGTTGCGGGGGATCTAAGGCCTCCTCATCGAATTCAGGTAGCAACTTCCGCTTCGGGTAGCTCTTGGTGTGGCGATTATTGCCGTACTTCGCTGCTGAGTTGAGTACTTTACTCCATCTGATTCAGAGTGTGTCTTGCGCAGCCTTGAGCCTTTGCTTCTGCTTTTTTAGACTCCTTGTGGTGGCAACAAGCCTTTGACGGGCATTATGTTGCTCCGGGTGTCTGTATGGTGTGATGTCGTCCGGACTATTATCTTTGACAGAGTCAGGTTGTTCGGTTTGATTCTCCGTGTTGCCGTGGCACGTCGATGGTTCACCCTGCTCTAACGCTGGGTCTATATGATTGTTGTTTCTGCCGAGGCGTGATTTGGAGCGGCGCTTACGCCGCCGCTTTGACTGCTTCTCGAGGGGACAACCCTTCGTTGTGTCCTTCCGTTCCTCGTCGTCGTTGTCTTTTGGTGTGTCCACCATGTATATGTCATGTGATGAAGTGGGCGTCCAGTGCCCTGTGGGCAGTGGTTCCTGTTCGTCTCCTACATCGTCGTCCATACTGTCGATGTCTTCGGAGTCGGAGTCGAGCATGTCGGTTAAGTCATTGACAGTGTCTACTAAGTGGGTGGTGGGTGGGCGGTGAATTTCTTCATCATCCGCATCCCAATCCTGCCGGACATAGTTCGGCCAGGACTCTCCTGACAAGGAGAGAGACTTTAATGGGTTCAGTATGTCGCCGAAGGGCGAGTGCTGAAAGATATCCGCGGAGGTAAACTCCATGATCGGCTCCCAACCAGATTCGATAGGAACGGGCGCAGGCGGTTCGGAGTCCGTGGCCGGAGAAGTATCCGACAGTTTAACAACACGGCTCTCGTGAAGGGTAAGATCGATATTCGCCTCGATCGCCGTTGGGGATGCGGCCTCTGTGGCAGGGTCTATCCACCCGGTCATGGGAGGCGCAACGGGCTCCGAATTAAGGGTCGGAGCGGTTGCCGGTGTGATTTCTCGAACACTATCCGACGACAGAGCTAAATCGTACTCATCGTGACCGCGTGACGCACAAGGCAGAGGCTCGAACCCGTCGAAGATCAAGTCTCCACGGATATCGGCCGTGTAGTTTAAGCTTCCAAACCTGACCTGGTGGCCAGGGGCGTAACTTTTGATCTGCTCCAGATGGCCAAGCGAGTTGGCCCGCAGTGCGAAGCCACCGAACACAAAGATCTGTCCAGGGAGAAAAGTCTCACCCTGGACTGCATCGCTATCGATGATAGTAGGAGCCATCAAGCCTGACGGCAACGACACAGAGGAACTCTTAATGAAAGCACCAATGTCGGTGTCAAAACCGGCGGATCTCGGGTAGGGGGTCCCGAACTATGCGTCTAAGGCGGATGGTAACAGGAGGCAGGGGACACGATGTTTTACCCAGGTTCGGGTCCTCTTGATGGAGGTAAAACCCTACGTCCTGGTTGATTAATACTGATGATATGGGTAGTACAAGAGTAGATCTACCACGAGATCAGAGAGGCTAATCCCTAGAAGCTAGCCTATGGTATGATTGTATGTTGTCCTACGGACTAAAACCCTCCGGTTTATATAAACACCAGAGGGGGCTAGGGTTACACAAGGTCGGTTACAAAGGAGGAGATATACATATATGTATTGCCTAAGCTTGCCTTCCACGCCAAGTAGAGTCCCATCCGGACACGAGACGAAGTCTTCAATCTTGTATCTTCATAGTCCAACAGTCCGGCCAAAGGATATAGTCCGGCTGTCTGGAGACCCCCTAATCCAGGACTCCCTCACCTGCTGCTGATGCAACTGACGACGCTAAGAACGTCTAGCAGAGCAAAGCTGATGACTACTCGACAGTTCAGTGTGCCATGCTTTACGGCTTAGAATCGGGACTTCAACGACGTTTTGAATGTCATGGACCATATGAGCTGTTCCAGGAGTTGAAGTTAATATTTCAAGCAAACTCCCATATTGAGAGATATGAAGTCTCCAATAAGTTCTACAGCTGCAAGATGGAGGAGAATAGTTCTGCCAGTGAACATATACTCAGAATGTCTAGGTACCATAATCACTTGACTCAGCTGGGAGTTAATCTTCCGGTTGATAGTGTCATTGACAGAGTTCTTCAATCATTGCTACCAAGCTACAAGAGCTTCATGATGAACTATAATATGCGAGGGATGAATAATACAATTCCTGAGCTCTTCGCAATGCTAAAGGCTGCGGAGGTAGAAATCAAGAAGGAGAATCAAGTGTTGATGGTCAACAAGACCACTAGTTTCAAGAAAAAGGGTAAAGGGAAGAAGAAGGGGAACTTCAAGAAGAACAGCAAGCAAGTTGCTGCTCAGGAGAAGAAACCCAAGTCTGGACCTAAGCCTGAAACTGAGTGCTTCTACTGCAAGCAGACTGGTCACTAGAAGCGGAACTGCCCCAAGTATTTGGCGGATAAGAAGGATGGCAAGGTGAACAAAGGTATATGAGATATACATGTTATTGATGTGTACCTTACTAGAGCTCGCAGTAGCACCTGGGTATTTGATACTGGTTCTGTTGCTAATATTTGCAACTCGAAACAGGGACTACGGACTAAGCAAACACTGGCAAAGGACGAGGTGACGATGCGCGTGGGAAACGGTTCCAAAGTCAATGTGATCGCGGTCGGCACGCTACCTCTACATCTACCTTCGGGATTAGTATTAGACCTAAATAATTGTTATTTGGTGCCAACGTTGAGCATGAACATTATATCTGGATCTTGTTTGATGCGAGACGGTTATTCATTTAAATCAGAGAATAATGGTTGTTCTATTTATATGAGTAATATCTTTTATGGTCATGCACCCTTGAAGAGTGGTCTATTTTTGATAAATCTCGATAGTAGTGATACACATATTCATAATATTGAATCCAAAAGATGCAGAGTTGATAATGATAGTGCAACTTATTTGTGGCACTGCCGTTTAGTTCATATCGGTATAAAGCGCATGAAGAAACTCCATACTGATGGACTTTTGGAACCACTTGATTATGAATCACTTGGTACTTGCGAGCCGTGCCTCATGGGCAAGATGACTAAAACACCGTTCTCCGGAACTATGGAGAGAGCAATATATTTATTGGAAATCATACATACAGATGTATGTGGTCCAATGAATGTTGTGGCTCGTGGCGGATATCGTTATTTTCTCACCTTCACAGATGATCTAAGTAGATATGGGTATATCTACTTGATAAAGCATAAGTCTGGAACATTTGAAAAGTTCAAAGAATTTCAGAGTGAAGTTGAAAATCATCGTAACAAGAAAATAAAGTTTCTACGATCTGATCATGGAGGAGAATATTTGAGTTACGAGTTTGGTCTACATTTGAAACAATGCGGAATAGTTTCGCAACTCACGCCACCCGGAACACCACAGCGTAATGGTGTGTCAGAACGTCGTAATCGTACTAGATATGGTGCGATCTATGATGTCTCTTGCAGATTTACCGCTATCATTTTGGGGTTATGCTTTAGAGACGGTCGCATTCACGTTAAATAGGGCACCATCGAAATCCGTCGAGATGATGCCTTATGAACTATGGTTTGGCAAGAAACCAAAGTTGTCGTTTCTGAAAGTTTGGGGCTGCGATGCTTATGTGAAAAAGCTTCAACCTGATAAGCTCGAACCCAAATCGGAGAAATGTTTCTTCATAGGATACCAAAGGAGACTGTTGGGTACTGAGGGAGTCCTGGATTAGGGGGTGTCCGGATAGCCGGACTATAACCTTTAGCCAGACTCTTGGACTATGAAGATACAAGATTGAAGACTTCGTGATGTGTCCGGATGGGACTTTCCTTGGCGTGGAAGGCAAGCTAGGCAACACGGATATGTAGATCTCCTCCCATTGTAACCGACTCTGTGTAATCCTATCCCCCTCCGGTGTCTATATAAACCGGAGGGTTTTAGTCCGTAGGACACAACAACTACAACATACAATCATACCATAGCCTAGCTTCTAGGGTTTAGCCTCTCTGATCTCGTGGTAGATCTACTCTTGTCCTACCCATATCATCAATATTAATCAAGCAGGACGTAGGGTTTTACTGAAGGAAATATGCCCTAGAGGCAATAATAAAGTTATTATTTATTTCCTTATATCATGATAAATGTTTATTATTCATGCTAGAATTGTATTAACCGGAAACATAATACATGTGTGAATACATAGACCAACAGAGTGTCACTAGTATGCCTCTACTTGACTAGCTCGTTAATCAAAGATGGTTATGTTTCCTAACCATGAACAAGGAGTTGTTATTTGATTAACGAGGTCACATCATTAGTAGAATGATCTGATTGACATGACCCATTCCATTAGCTTAGCACCCAATCGTTTAGTATGTTGCTATTGCTTTCTTCATGACTTATACATGTTCCTATAACTATGAGATTATGCAACTCCCGTTTACCGGAGGAACACTTTGGGTACTACCAAACGTCACAACGTAACTGGGTGATTATAAAGGAGTACTACAGGTGTCTCCAATGGTAGATGTTGGGTTGGCGTATTTCGAGATTAGGGTTTGTCACTCCGATTGTCGGAGAGGTATCTCTGGGCCCTCTCGGTAATGCACATCACATAAGCCTTGCAAGCACTGCAACTAATATGTTAGTTGTGAGATGATGTATTACGGAACGAGTAAAGAGACTTGCCGGTAACGAGATTGAACTAGGTATTGGATACCGACGATCGAATCTCGGGCAAGTAACATACCGATGACAAAGGGAACAACGTATGTTGTTATGCGGTCTGACCGATAAAGATCTTCGTAGAATATGTAGGAGCCAATATGGGCATCCAGGTCCCGCTATTGGTTATTGACCGGAGACGTGTCTCAGTCATGTCTACATTGTTCTCGAACCGTAGGGTCCGCACGCTTAACGTTACGATGACAGTTATTATGAGTTTATGCATTTTGATGTACCGAAGGTTGTTCGGAGTCCCGGATGTGATCACGGACATGACGAGGAGTCTCGAAATGGTCGAGACGTAAAGATTGATATATTGGAAGCCTATGTTTGGACATCGGAAGTGTTCCGGGTGAAATCGGGATTTTACCGGATTACCGGGAGGGTTACCGGAACCCCCCGGGAGCCAAATGGGCCAACATGGGCCTTAGTGGAAAGGTGAGAGGGCAGCCCACATAGGGCTGCACCTCCCCCCCCTCTCCCTAGTCCTATTAGGACTAGGAGAGGGGCCGGCCACCTCTCTCTCTCTCCCCTTTGAAGGTTTCCTAGTTGGACTAGGATTGGAGGGGGGAGTCCTACTCCCGGTAGGAGTAGGACTCCTCCTGCGCCTACCCCTCTTTGGCCGGCCAGCCCCCCTTCCTCCAACCTTTATATACGGGGGCAGGGGACACCCCATGACACACAAGTTGATCCTTGAGATCGTTCCTTAGCCGTGTGCGGTGCCCCCTGCCACCAAATTCCACCTCGATCATACCGTTACAGTGCTTAGGCGAAGCCCTGCGTCGGTAGTACATCAAGATCGTCACCACGCCGTCGTGCTGACGGAACTCTTCCTCGACGCTTTGCTGGATCGGAGCCCGAGGAACGTCATCGAGCTGAACGTGTGCTAAGAACTCGGAGGTGCCGGAGTAACGGTGCTTGGATCGGTCGGATCGGGAAGAAGACGTACGATTACTTCCTCTATGTTGTGTGATCGCTTCCGCAGTCGGTCTGCGTTGGTACGTAGACAACACTCTCCCCTCTCGTTGCTGTGCATCACCATGATCTTGCGTGTGCGTAGGAAAATTTTTGAAATTACTGCGTTCCCCAACAGTGGTATCAGAGCCAGGTTTTATGGTTTGATGTTATTTGCACGAGTAGAACACAAGTGAGTTGTGGGCGATACAAGTCATACTGCCTACCAGCATGTCATACTTTGGTTCGGCGGTATTGTTGGGTGAGACGATCCGGACCAACCTTACGCGTACTCTTACGCGAGACCGGTTCCCTCGACGTGCTTTGCACACAGATGGCTTGCGGAAGACTGTCTCTCCAACTTTAGTTGAACCAAGTGTGACTACGCCCGGTCCTTGAGAAGGTTAAAACAGAGTCTATTTGACGAACTATCGTTGTGGTTTTGATGCGTAGGTGAGATGAGTTCTTACTTAAGCCCGTAGCAGCCACGTAAAACTTGCAACAACAAAGTAGAGGACGTCTAACTTGTTTTTGCAGGGTATGTTGTGATGTGATATGGTCAAGGCATGATGCTGATTTTATTGTATGAGATGATCATGTTTTGTAACCGAGTTATCGGCAACTGGCAGGAGCCATATGGTTGTCGCTTTATTGTATGCAATGCAATCGCGATGTAATGCTTTACTTTATTACTAAGCGGTAGTGATAGTCGTGGAAGCATAAGATTGGCGAGACGACAACGATGCTACGATGGAGATCAAGGTGTCGCGCCGGTGACGATGGTGATCATGACGGTGCTTCGGAGATGGAGATCACAAAGCACAAGATGATGATGGCCATATCATATCACTTATATTGATTGCATGTGATGTTTATCCTTTTATGCATCTTATCTTGCTTTGATTGACGGTAGCATTATAAGATGATCTCTCACTAAATTATCAAGAAGTGTTCTCCCTGAGTATGCACCGTTGCAAAAGTTCTTCGTGCTGAGACACCACGTGATGATCGGGTGTGATAGGCTCTACGTTCAAATACAACGGGTGCAAAACAGTTGCACACGCGGAATACTCAGGTTATACTTGACGAGCCAAGCATATACAGATATGGCCTCGGAACACGGAGACCGAAAGGTCGAGCGTGAATCATATAGTAGATATGATCAACATAACGATGTTCACCATTGAAAACTACTCCATCTCACGTGATGATCGGTTATGGTTTAGTTGATTTGGATCACGTGATCACTTAGAGGATTAGAGGGATGTCTATCTAAGTGGGAGTTCCTAAGTAATTTGATTAACTGAACTTAAACTTATCATGAACTTAGTCCTGGTAGTATTTTGCAAATTATGTTGTAGATCAATAGCTCGCGTTGTTGCTTCCCTGTGTTTATTTTGATATGTTCCTAGAGAAAATTGTGTTGAAAGATGTTAGTAGCAATGATGCGGATTGGATCCGTGATCTGAGGTTTATCCTCATTGCTGCACAGAAGAATTATGTCCTTGATGCACCGCTAGGTGACAGACCTATTGCAGGAGCAGATGCAGACGTTATGAACGTTTGGCTAGCTCAATATGATGACTACTTGATAGTTTAGTGCACCATGCTTAACAGCTTAGAATCGGGACTTCAAAGACGTTTTGAACGTCATGGACCATATGAGATGTTCCAGGAGTTGAAGTTAATATTTCAAGCAAATACCCGAGTTGAGAGACATGAAGTCTCCAGCAAGTTCTATAGCTAAAAGATGGAGGAGAATCGCTCAACTAGTGAGCATGTGCTTAGATTGTCTGGGTACTACAATCGCTTGAATCAAGTGGGAGTTAATCTTCCAGATAAGATAGTGATTGACAGAATTCTCTAGTCATCATCACTAAGTTAGTAGAACTTCGTGATGAACTATAATATGCAAGGGATAACGGAAACAACTCCCAAGCTCTTCGTGATGCTGAAATCAACGAAGGTAGAAATCAAGAAAAACATCAAGTGTTGATGGTTGACAAGACCACTAGTTTCAAGAAAAGGGCAAAGGGAAGAAGGGGAACTTCAAGAAGAACGGCAAGCAAGTTGCTTCTCAAGTGAAGAAGCCCAAGTCTGATCCTAAGCCTGAGACTAAGTGATTCTGCTGCAAAGGGACTGGTCACTGGAAGCGGAACTACCCCAAGTGATTGGCGGATAAGTAGGATGGCAAAGTGAACAACAGTATATTTGATATACATGTTATTGATGTGTACTATACTAGTGTTTATAGCAACCCCTCAGTATTTGATGCTAGTTCAGTTGCTAAGATTAGTAACTCGAAACGGGAGTTGCAGAATAAACAGAGACTAGTTAAGGGTGAAGTGACGATGTGTGTTGGAAGTAGTTCCAAGATTGATATGATCATCATCGCACACTCCCCTATACTTTCGGGATTAGTGTTGAACTTAAATAAGTGTTATTTGGTTTTTGCGTTGAGCATGAATATGATTTGATCATGTTTATTGTAATACGGTTATTCATTTAAGTAAAAGAATAAATTGTTGTTCTCTTTACATGAATAAAACCTTATATGGTTACACACCCAATGAAAATAGTTCATTGGATCTCGATCTTAATAATACACATATTCATAATATTGAAACCAAAAGATGCAAAGTTAATAATGATAGTGCAACTTATTTGTGGCACTGCTGTTTAGGTCATATTGGTATAAAGCGCATGAAGAAACTCCATGTTGATGGGCTTTCGGAATCACTTGATTATGAATCACTTGATGCTTGCGAACCATGCCTTTTGGGCAAGATGACTAAAACGCCGTTCTCCGGAACAATGGAGCGAAAAAAGATTTATTGGAAATCATACATACTGATGTATGTGGTCCGATAAATATAGCTCGCGACAGGTATCATTATTTTCTGATCTTCACAGATGATTTGAGCAGATATGAGTATATCTACTTGATGAAACATAAGTCTGAAACATTTGAAAAGTTCAAAGAATTTCAGAGTGAAGTGGAAAATCATCGTGACAAGAAAATAAAAGTTTCTACGATATGATCGCAGAGGTAATATATTTGAGTTACGAGTTTGGTCTTCAATTAAAACAATGTGGAATAGTTTCACAAAATCATGCCACATGGAACACCACAGCATAATGGTGTGTCCGAACGTCATAACCGTACTTTATTGGATATAGTGCAATCTATGATGTATCTTACCGATCTACCACTATCGTTTTGGGGTTATGCATTAGAGACAGCTGCATTCACGTTAAATAGGGCACCATCTAAATCCGTTGAGATGACACCGTGTGAACTATGGTTTGGCAAGAAACCTAAGCTGTCGTTTCTTAAAAATTTGGGGTTGCGATGCTTATATGAAAAGGTTTCATCCTGATAAGCTCAAACTCAAACGGAGAAGTGTGTCTTCATAGGATATCCAAAGGAAACTATTGGATAAACCTTCTATCACAAATCCGAAGGCAAGACTTTTGTTGCTAAAATTCGGAAACTTTCTGGAGAAGGAGTTTCTCTCGAAAGAAGTGAGTGGGAGGAAAGTAGAACTTGACGAGGTCACTGTACCTGCTCCCTTATTGGAAAATAGTACATCACAGAAAACTGTTTCTGCGACACCTATACCAATTAGTGAGGAAGCTAATGATGATGATCATGAAACTTCAGGGCAAGATGCTACTGAACCACGTAGATCAACCAGAGTAAGATCCGCGCCAGAGTGGTACGGTAATCCTGTTCTGGAAGTCATGCTACTAGATCATGATGATCCTACGAACTATGAAGAAGCGATGGTGAGCCCAGATTCCGCAAAGTGGCTTGAAGCCATGAAATCTGAGATATGATCCATGTATGAGAACAAAGTATGGACTTTAGTTGACTTGCCCGATGATCGGCAAGCCATAGAAAATAAATGGATCTTCAAGAGGAAGACGGACGCTGATAGTAGTGTTACTATCTACAAAGCTAGAATTGTCGCAAAAGGTTTTCGACAAGTTCAAGGTGTTGACTACGATGAGATTTTCTCACTCGTATCTATGCTTAAGTTTGTCCGAAACATGTTAGTAATTGCCGCGTTTTATGAAATCTGGCAAACGGATAAACAAAACTGCATTCCCTAATGGATTAATTAAAGAAGAGTTGTATATGATGCAACCAGAAGGTTTTGTCAATCCAAAAGGTGCTAACAAAATGTGCAAGCACCAGCGATCCATCTGTGGACTGGTGCAAGCATCTCGGAGTTGGAATATACGCTTTGATGAGTTGATCAAAGCATATAGTTTTATACAGACTTGCGGTGAAGCCTGTATTTACGAGAAAGTGAGTGGGAGCACTACAGCATTTCTGATAAGTATATGTGAATGACATATTGTTGATCGGAAATAATGTAGAATTATTCTGTAAAGCATAAAAGGAGTGTTTGAAAGGAGTTTTTCAAAGAAAGACTTCGATAAAGCTGCTTACATATTGAGCTTCAAGATCTATAGAGATAGATCAAGACGCTTGATAAGTTTTTCAATAAGTACATACCTTGACAAGATTTTGAAGTAGTTCAAAATGGAACAGTCAAAGAAAAAGTTTCTTGCCTGTGTTACAAGGTGTGAAGTTGAGTAAAGACTCAAAGCCCGACCACGGCAGAAGATAGAAAGAGAATGAAAATCATTCCCTATGCCTCATTCATAGGTTCTATAAAGTATGCCATGCTGTGTACCAGATCTATTGTATACCCTGCACTGATTTGGCAAGGGAGTACAATAGTGATCTAGGAGTAGATCACTGGACAGCGGTCAGAATTATCCTTAGTGAAATAAGGAAATGTTTCTCGATTATGGACGTGACAAAAAGGTTCGTCGTAAAGGGTTACGTCGATGCAAGTTTTTGACACTGATCCAGATGATTCTAAATCTGGATACATATTGAAAGTGGGAGCAATTAGCTAGAGTAGCTCCGTGTAGAGCATTGTAGACATAGAACTTGCAAAATACTTACGGATCTGAAAGTGACAGACCCGTTGACTAAAATTATCTCACAAGCAAAACATGATCACACCTTAGTACTCTTTGGGTGTTAATCACATAGATATGTGAACTAGATTGCTGACTCTAGTAATCCCTTTGAGTGTTGGTCACATGACGATGTGAACTATGGGTGTTAATCACATGGTGATGTGAACCATTGCTGCTAAATCACATGGCGACGTGATCTAGATTATTGACTCTAGTGCAAGTGGGAGACTGAAGGAAATATGCCCTAGAGGCAATAATAAAGTTATTATTTATTTCCTTATATCATGATAAATGTTTATTATTCATGCTAGAATTGTATTAACCGGAAACATAATACATGTGTGAATACATAGACCAACAGAGTGTCACTAGTATGCCTCTACTTGACTAGCTCGTTAATCAAAGATGGTTATGTTTCCTAACCATGAACAAGGAGTTGTTATTTGATTAACGAGGTCACATCATTAGTAGAATGATCTGATTGACATGACCCATTCCATTAGCTTAGCACCCGATCGTTTAGTATGTTGCTATTGCTTTCTTCATGACTTATACATGTTCCTATAACTATGAGATTATGCAACTCCCGTTTACCGGAGGAACACTTTGGGTACTACCAAACGTCACAACGTAACTGGGTGATTATAAAGGAGTACTACAGGTGTCTCCAATGGTAGATGTTGGGTTGGCGTATTTCGAGATTAGGGTTTGTCACTCCGATTGTCGGAGAGGTATCTCTGGGCCCTCTCGGTAATGCACATCACATAAGCCTTGCAAGCACTGCAACTAATATGTTAGTTGTGAGATGATGTATTACGGAACGAGTAAAGAGACTTGCCGGTAACGAGATTGAACTAGGTATTGGATACCGACGATCGAATCTCGGGCAAGTAACATACCGATGACAAAGGGAACAACGTATGTTGTTATGCGGTCTGACCGATAAAGATCTTCGTAGAATATGTAGGAGCCAATATGGGCATCCAGGTCCCGCTATTGGTTATTGACCGGAGACGTGTCTCGGTCATGTCTACATTGTTCTCGAACCGTAGGGTCCGCACGCTTAACGTTACGATGACAGTTATTATGAGTTTATGCATTTTGATGTACCGAAGGTTGTTCGGAGTCCCGGATGTGATCACGGACATGACGAGGAGTCTCGAAATGGTCGAGACGTAAAGATTGATATATTGGAAGCCTATGTTTGGACATCGGAAGTGTTCCGGGTGAAATCGGGATTTTACCGGATTACCGGGAGGGTTACCGGAACCCCCCGGGAGCCAAATGGGCCAACATGGGCCTTAGTGGAAAGGTGAGAGGGCAGCCCACATAGGGCTGCGCCTCCCCCCCTCTCCCTAGTCCTATTAGGACTAGGAGAGGGGCCGGCCACCTCTCTCTCTCTCCCCTTTGAAGGTTTCCTAGTTGGACTAGGATTGGAGGGGGGAGTCCTACTCCCGGTAGGAGTAGGACTCCTCCTGCGCCTACCCCTCTTTGGCCGGCCAGCCCCCCTTCCTCCAACCTTTATATACGGGGGCAGGGGACACCCCATGACACACAAGTTGATCCTTGAGATCGTTCCTTAGCCGTGTGCGGTGCCCCCTGCCACCAAATTCCACCTCGATCATACCGTTACAGTGCTTAGGCGAAGCCCTGCGTCGGTAGTACATCAAGATCGTCACCACGCCGTCGTGCTGACGGAACTCTTCCTCGACGCTTTGCTGGATCGGAGCCCGAGGAACGTCATCGAGCTGAACGTGTGCTAAGAACTCGGAGGTGCCGGAGTAACGGTGCTTGGATCGGTCGGATCGGGAAGAAGACGTACGATTACTTCCTCTACGTTGTGTGATCGCTTCCGCAGTCGGTCTGCGTTGGTACGTAGACAACACTCTCCCCTCTCGTTGCTGTGCATCACCATGATCTTGCGTGTGCGTAGGAAATTTTTTGAAATTACTGCGTTCCCCAACATTTACCTCCTTCAAGAGGGCCGGAACCTGGGTAAAACATTATGTCCCTTGTCTCCTGTTACCATCTGGCCTAGACGCACAGTTCGGTACCCCCTACCCGAGATCCGCCGGTTTTGACACCGACATTGGTGCTTTCATTGAGAGTTCCTCTATGTCATCGCCGTTAGGCTTGATGGCTCCTACTATCATCAATGGTGATGCAGTCCAGGGTGAGACTTTTCTCCCCGGACAGATCTTTGTATTCGACGGCTTTGCACTGCGGGCCAATTCGCTTGGCCATCTAGAGCAGATTGAAAGTTACGCCCCTGGCCACCAGGTCAGGTTTGGAAGCTTAAACTACACGGCCGATATCCGCGGAGACTTGATCTTCGACGGATTCGAGCCTCTGCCTTATGCGTCACGCGGTCACAATGAGTGCGGTTTAGCACTACCATCGGATAGTGTTCAAGAGATCACACAGGCAGCCGCTCTGACCCTCAATTCGGAGCTAGGTGCACCTTCCGCGGACGGGTGGATGGACCCCGCCACGGAGGCCTTACCCTCAGCGGCGATCGAGCCAAACATCGACCTTACCTTGCACGAGAGCCGTGTCGTTAAACTGCCGGATCCTTCTCCGGCCATGGACTCCAAACCGCCTGCGCCCATTCCTATCGAATCCGATTGGGCGCCGATCATGGAGTTTACCTACATGGATATTTTTCAGCACTCACCCTTTGGCGACGTATCGAACTCATTATGGTCTCTCTCCTTGTCAGGAGGATCCTGGCCGAACTATGACCGGCAGGACTGGGATGCGGACGACGAAGAAATTCATAGCCCACCCACCACCCACTTAGTAGCCACTGTCGATGACTTAACCGACATGCTCGACTTTGACTCTGAAGACATCGACGGTATGGACAACGATGCGGGAGACGAAGAGGATCCACTGCCCATAGGGTACTGGACAGCCACCTCATCCTACGATATATACATGGTGGATACACCCAAAGAAGGCAATGGCGACGAGATAGCGGAGGATGACCCCTCCAAGAAGCAACCCAAGCGCCGACGTCAGTGGCGCCGCTGTCGGAGTAAATAGCCATGGGTAGCCTAGCCGGCTTCCCCTGGCCCATCAGAAAAAATTACGAGCCTGTCCGGCTCTCAAGAAGACTCAAGACCTGGGCCGCCTCCCCCCTTGCCGACTATCTTCCTGGCCGGCTTCGGGGGCGGCCCGCCCTTTACCCTCATGAAGAAAGCTGTGGAGGGCCGACTACAAGAAGCCGGCTACAGCAAGGCCGGCTCCCATAAAGCAGTCAAAGCCGTACCCGCAATGTACGCGTCCACCCTGCGATGATGAAGCAGGGTGTGGCTACAGTAGAGCCTGCCACCCCCAAAACCCGGAGCACGCCTGGTACAGTGCGCCGTACGGGCAGCCACGGCCCGCCCGGCGCGGCACTGTAGCCACGGCGGCTCTAACGACGTCCACGACGGGCCGCCAGCGTGGCCCCCGAGGCGGTGGGCCCCTTCGGGCAGAGAGATACCGAAGGCGGCCGCACCTCCTCTCAAGCCGGCAAGATCGAGGGCCGGCTTCCCATAGCCGGCCTGCCACCTTCCTCGAAGGAGACGCCCATTAAGGAGACAAGATACGATGGGGCTACAGTAATCGCCCGCCAAGGCGGCGTTACTGTAGCCACGCTTACCCCGACCAAGCCTGCGTCAACAGCACGGAGTAACAGTAACCAGCCACCGACCAGGCCCTGGCCTGTGGGGCTTGCCTGTCGACCAAGGAGCCGGCAGCCGGCGGGACCCACCAGCCGGCGGGCCCCAGTAGCCGGTGCAGAAGCCGGCGGGCATAGTCATAGACAGCTGGGCCCCGCGCCCAGCTGGATTACCATTGTACCCTCGGGGGGTAGGCCTATATAAACCTCCTGGTGCACCCATGCAAAGGGTTGGACTCTCAAGTCAGACCTAGACACCATACAAGGAGAGGAAGCAAGCTAGCTGTGCCCTTCTTCCTCCTTCCACCCAAGACAGCTCAAGGAGCATTGTAGCTACTTGTTCATTTAGTAACCATGCGGAGACCCCGCAGAGCAGCAGTAGGGGTGTTATCTCCTCGGAGAGCCCTGAAGCTGGGTAAGATTCGCCGGCGTGCATGTCTTCGCCTTATCCCATTTCAAGGCACCGGCGATGTTTTATTGGCTCCCACAATGATAAGCCACCCGTTGGCATATGTCGCACCTACCACCTGATAGCCGCTCTAAGTCCCGCCATAGCAAAAGTGGTGATACCGGCACAGGAGATAATAACACTCCGGATAGTGCCGAAGACAACAACAATCCCCTCCATCAAGATTTAGAGCAGGAGGATGGAAGAGCCAGCCCTCCCGAGAGAGCGGCAGATGGAGAGGAGGAGGATGATAATTACATGCCCCCCTCCGAAGACGAGGCAAGCCTCGGCAATGATGAATTCATTGTGCCAGAGGATCCTGTCGAACAAGAGCGCTTCAAACGCCGGCTTATAGCCACGGCAAATAGCCTTAAGAAAAAGCAGTAGCAGCTTCAAGCTAATCAGGATCTGCTAGCTGACAGAGGGACTGAAGTCCTCGCGGCCGAGGAATATAAACTCGAGCGCTCCTCCAAGAGTTACCCAAAGTGCAGGTTGCTACCTTGACTAGAGGAAGAAGTGTATGATACGGCTGATCCGCCACCTCGTGGCTGCGATAGAGAGGCATTCCAGCCAAAAACTCAGCCTCCACCCCGACACCATTCAAATAAAAAGGCATGGGTTGATACGCCAGACCTACGAGACATATTGGAGGACAAAGCAAAGCATGCAATATTGATCTACGGATCACGATGCACCACTCTGCGAGACGATAAACGTCACGCCGGATACGGCAAAAGCAAATCCGGCCGGGCCGAACACAGTGGGCAAGACCCATTCGAGCTACGTCGCGATATAGCCCAATACAGAGGCGCCGCACACCCCTTATGCTTCACAGACGAAGTAATGGATCATCAAATCCCAGAAGGTTTCAAACCTGTAAATATTGAATCATACAACGGCACAACAGATCCCGCAGTATGGATCGAGGATTTCCTCCTCCACATCCACATGGCCCACGGTGACGACTTACACGCCATCAAATACCTCCCACTAAAGCTCAAGGGACCAGCGCGGCATTGGCTTAACAGCTTGCCAGCCGAGTCCATCAGCTATTGGGAAGATCCAGAAACTGCATTCCTCGACAACTTTCAAGGCACTTATGTGCGGCCACTAGATGCCGATGACTTGAGCCACATAATTCAGCAGCCAGAAGAATCGGCTAGGCAATTCTGGACTCGGTTCCTAACAAAGAAAAATCAAATTGTCGACTGTCCGGATGCAGAGGCCCTAGCGGCTTTCAAACACAACATCCGCGACGAATGGCTAGCCCGGCACCTTGGTCAGGAAAAGCTGAAATCTATGGCAGCGCTCACAACACTCATGACCCGCTTTTGTGCGGGAGAAGACAGCTGGCTGGCTCGTAGTAATAACATATCAAAGAACCATGGTACTTCGGATACCAAGGACGGCAATAGTAGGTCACGTCACAACAAACATAAGCGCCGCATTAACAATGATAATAACAAGGATACGACAGTCAATGCTGGATTCAAAGGCTCTAAACCCGGTCAGCGGAAAAAGCCATTCAAAAAAAGTACGCCGGGACCATCCAGCTTGGACCGTATACTTGATCGCTCATGTCAAATACACGGCACCCCAGAAAAGCCATCCAATCACACCAACAGGGATTAGTGGGTGTTCAAGCAGGCCGGCAAGCTAATTGCCGAAAACAAGGAAAAGGGGCCACATAGCAATGACGAGGAGGAGCCCCGGCGGCCACACACCAAAGGACAGAAGAGGTTTCCCCCACAAGTGCAGACGGTGAACATGATATACGCAACCCACATATCCAAGAGGGAGCGGAAGCGTGCGCTCAGGGACGTATATGCGTTGGAGCCAGTCACCCCAAAGTTCAACCCGTGGTCCTCCTATCCGATCACTTTCGATCGCAGGGACCATCCCACTAGTATCTGTCATGGCGGATTCGCCGCACTAGTTCTGGACCCAATCAGAGACGGATTTCACCTCACTTGAGTCCTTATGGATGGCGGCAGCAGCCTGAACCTGCTTTATCAGGACACAGTGCGCAAAATGGGTATAGACCCCTCAAGGATTAAACCCACAAAAACGACCTTTAAAGGCATCATTCCAGGTGTGGAGGCCCATTGCACAGGCTCAATTACACTGGAAGTGGTCTTCGGATCCCCGGATAACTTCCGAAGTGAAGAATTAATCTTCGATATAGTCCCGTTCCGTAGTGGCTATCATGCACTGCTCGAGCGAACCGCATTTGGAAAATTGAATGCAGTACCGCATTATGCATACCTCAAGCTTAATATGCCAGGACCTCAAGGGGGTTATTACAGTTAACAGAAACACAAAGCGCTCCCTCCGAATGGAGGAGCACACTGTGGCCCTCGCAGCGGAAGCGCAAAGCGGCCTCTCAAGGCAATCCACTAGTTCGGTGTTTCAAGACCCAGACACTTTCAAGCGCGCTCGGAGTAATCGGCAACTAGACCAACTGGCACAATCTGAGCTCGCATAGCAATGTGGCCCCCACCCCAGTCCCAGCCAAACAACGAAGCTCGTGCCACGCATACACAATTACGCATTAAAAATGCCATGGGCACAGGTGGGGAGGGGGCACAACTACGGCACGCCCCAAGAGGCGGCCTAAACCGCACTAGGGCTTCCCACTCTGTTATTCTCTTTCAGGACTTTAATCTCTGGAAACCCTGTCCGGCAGCATGATTGTCGAACACATGATGCAGCAACCAAGGAGGTAAAAAGCTACGTCACACCATGGAACTACCAGGTGGATTACGATAACGAGTGAAATATTTGCTTTAATACTATAACTTAGCTTGCCCTCGGAAGGGACATAGTCCTACTCTTTGCTTATCGCACTATCTGTATCATTCTGCTTTAACGCACCTTTTTGAATAAACAATGCATAACATCACGACTATTATTGCATTCTTGTTATATATATATATATATGTGTGTGTGTGTGTGTGTGTGTGTGTGTGTGTGTGTTCATTAATGACGCCTTGCAACCGTACACTTTGGTATTGCAAATACACCAGGGGCTTACATACCCCACAACATGGTGTGAAAAGTCCGAACACTTTCACAAGTGCGGCACCCCGAACTTATAGCATTATATGCATCAGCTTCGGATCATGTCTTTGGTCAAATGTTGGGTTTGCCCGGCTCCTATGTTTTGGTACCTTACATTCCGCTCTATCAGCTAAGGTAGCACTAGGAGAACTACTGCGATTGTGCCCCGGTTCTGCTAGGTTCAGCACCTCACTAGAGAAAGCTAAAACTGACTGTCATGATAAGGCGAGAGATTGGTCGCTGTTCGGCGAGGTTTTCGAGTCCCTAAAGACTTATGCCGCTTAGGGAGAGGGGCCGGCCCTGTCCGACTTAAAGGCGTGTATCGCGCCCAGAATTCGGCCTTCCGAATACCAGGGGCTTCGCCGAAATTTAAAATTATAGAATTCTATGGCTAAGTGAGAGTGATAAAGCATTATTAGTCTGGTTGCCTTGTTCGCTGTGCTGAGCACCTCCCTCGAAGGACCCAAATATGGGAACAAGAGTGCTCAGGTTTATCCCGAACACCCCAGCACCCGTGGCATGGGGGCAGAAGCCGAGGACTAGCCATCTCTCAGATTTATAAACGGCCAAACAGAAGGTAATATTTTTAATTCACGCAAGTGTTGCATAGCGCATATGAAACAAGTTTTCATCATACAGGATCACACGAGCAAGTTTACTCAAATATTACATCCTTGGAACATTCGTCTGCTACAAGACGGGCACCCTTCAGGACACCCTCATAATAAATTTCGGGGGTGCGATGCTCCTTGCCCTGCGGCGGCCCTTCCTTGATCAGCTTCACGGCGTCTAGCTTGGCCCACTGCACCTTCACACGGGCGAAAGCCCGGCGTGCACCTTCGATGCAGATGGACCGCTTGACGATCTCCAGCCATGGGCAGGCATCTACAAGCCACCTCACCAGGCCGAAGTAGCTGTTCGGAAGGGCGTCGCCAGGCCACAGCCGGACTATAAGGCCCTTCATGGCCTGTTCGGCCGCCTTGTGCAGCTCGACCAACTGCTTTAGCTGGTCACTCAGAGGCATCGGGTGTTCGGTCCCAGTATACTGAGACCAGAACAGCTTCTCCGTTGAGCTTCCCTCCTCGGCCTGGTAAAATTGTGCGGCATCCGACACGCTACGGGGCAAATTTGCGAATGCTCCTAGAGAGCTCCGAATTCAGGTAAGTAATCGGTAATTTACTTCTACATGCTTGCTCTGCATATAGAATGCCTTACCCGCCGCTATCTTCTTCATTGCGTCGATCTCCTGGAGGGCCTTTTGGGCTTCGGCCTTGGCACTCTTTGCGCTCTCCAGGGCCGCGGCAAGCTCAGACTCTCGCGTCTTCGAGTCAAGCTCCAACGCCTCGTGCTTCGTCACGAGAGCCTGGAGCTCTTGCTGCACCTCGCCCAGACGAGCCCCTTGTTCTCCTCGAGCTGCCTCTTGGCAAGGCCGAGCCCTTTCTTGCACCCCTTGAGGTCCTGCTTTAGTATGGCAGCCTCCGCAGTCAGTGCGGCAGACGCCAGCAGCGAGGCCTGCATACGCATATTGACATACTTATATTAGACTCCAGCGATATTATTTGATCCTCTGTTCGGCTTTTCTTTGTGAACACCGAACAAAGCATTAGGGGCTACTATCTATGCGGTAATACTTTTCCTATATTTTAAAACATTTACCTCAAAGCCTGTTAGAAGGCTGGCACAGGCTTCAGTCAATCCGCTCTTGGCGGACTGAACCTTCTGGACTACCGCACTCATAACAGTACGGTGCTCCTCGTCGATGGAAGCGCTGTGAAGCGCCTCCAACAGATCGTTCGGAGCCTCTGGATGGAGAGAGGTCACCGGCACAGGCGTCTTGCCCCTCTTAGAAGGAGGCCACCTGCCCGAGCCCGGAACCACTGGAGGTTCCGGCACGGTGTTCGGCTGAGGGCCGAACTCAGAGCTCTCACGGGCCCCGTCCCCTTGGCTCCCGGAGTCCGGAAGGTCGCCTTGAGGCGCCTCCAGAACTGTCTCCCCTCGACCCGGTGCCTCTTGAGACAGCACCTCGGCGTCGTCAGCAGGATGAGGGGAGGTGGCGGTCGGGACTGGATCGCTATCAATGTCCGACGAGCCCATGGAGCCGTCCGATGATACATCGATACTGGCTCGTGGCGGCCTGCATAATTATGTTCGGCGTTAGGGAAAGCAGTGCGACAAAGGAATGCTATGAGTTACTCTAGTATCTGAATACTTACGATCTCCCCAGGGGCTTGGCCCTGGGCAACCACTAGTCTTCGTGTTCGTCGGCGGCGGTGGAGCTGTCCGGAAGGAGAGTCTTTCCCTTCTTGGACCCTTCGGCCCCCCTAGTTGGGACCGCCTTCCTTTTCTTGTCTCCCCCTCCTGGAGGGGGAGCATCTTCTTCTTCCTCCTCGTCTTCGGGGGAGGAGTGTGCCGCAGGTTTATTGGACAATGAGTCCGATAACACCTGGTGCCGGGAACTCTTTCGGGTTCCCTTGGCCTTCTTGGTCTTCTCCGGCACCTTGTAAGGAGCAGTCAACATCTCTGTCAGGAGAGCGCCCGCAGTGTCTTCGGGCAAAGGGGCCGGACAGTTAATCTGCCCCGACGCCTCCACCCAGTCCTGTCAAAGGCATGGAGATTAGACCCCGCGCATGATTAAGCTAGGGGAAATAAATGTCCTACGGGACGTATTAAACTCACCAAACGTGCTAGGCGCTTTGCGCTTAGTCCGCGGTCCTCGGCGAGAGAAGGAGGGACCTCGGCGCCCTTGAATAGCACCTTCCAGACGTCCTTGTGCGTCATATCAAAGAGCTCGCTCAGAGTCTGGTGCCAGGCCGGGTCGAACTCCCACAAGTTAAAATCCCGTTGTTGACACGGGAGGATCCGGCGGATGAGCATAACCTGGACTATGTTGACAAGCTTGAGCTTCTTGCTTCCCATACTCAGGATACATTTCTGGAGTCCATCCAGCTCCACCGATGAACCCCACGACAAGCCCTTCTCTTTCCAGGAAGTGAGCCATGTAGGGAATCCGGATCGAAACTCAGGGGTTGTCGCCCATTTGGCATCGCGCGGCTCGGTGATGTAGAACCACGTCGATTGCCATCCCTTTATTATCTCCACAAAGGAGCCTTCAAGCCATATAACGTTGGGCATCTTGCCCACCATGGCTCCGCCGCATTCTGCTTGTTGGCCTCGTACCACCTTCGGCTTGATATTGAAGGTCTTTAACCACAGGCCAAAGTGGGGCCGGATGCGGAGGAAAGCCTCACACACAACGATGAATGCCGAAATGTTGAGGATGAAGTTCGGGGCTAGATCATGAAAGTCCAACCCGTAGTAGAACATTAGACCACGGACGAATGGATGGAGGGGAAACCCCAGTCCACGGAGGAAGTGGTGGAGGAAAACTACCCTCTCATGAGGTTCTGGGGTAGGGACGATCTGCCCCACAGTGGGCAGCCGATGCACGATATTCGTGGCTAAGTATCCGTCTCCGCGCAGCTTCTTGACATCTCCCTCCGTGACAGAGGTGACCATCCACCTGCCTCCCGCTCCGGACATGGTTGGAGAAGGTTGAGGTGGGAAGTGCGGACTTGAGCGCTAGAGCTCGAGTGTGCGAAAACGGATGAGCAAAGGAGGAAGAAGGCGTGGATGAAAAGGTGAATCCTTATCCTTTTATATTGGCGGATGAAACTACGCGTCCCCACTAGCCTGGTCAAACTCGCTCGTCCCCCAAGCGCCATAATCGATGGCGCGGTTGGGTTACCCACGCCCGTATTGATGAGAATCCCGTAATAAGGGGACACGATCTCTGCTTTGACAAGACGTGTCAAAAAACTGCCTCGTGTTATGTGCGGGGCTAGTTTAAGGAAACGGTTCGAATAATCACCGGGCCATGACATAACGTCAAGCTACCAAAACAAGTCAACAAATTATATTTGCAAAAATATTATTCTCTCTACGGTGGTATGTGGAACTTATTTTGCAGAGCCGGACACTATCCTTGTGTTCAAAATCTTCTATGAAGTATTTGGAGGAGGAACCCGCCTTGCAATGCCGAAGACAATCTGCGCGCCGGACTCGTCGTCATTGAAGCCTGGTTCAGGGGCTACTGAGGGAGTCCTGGATTAGGGGGTGTCCGGATAGCCGGACTATAACCTTTAGCCGGACTCTTGGACTATGAAGATACAAGATTGAAGACTTCGTCCCGTGTCCGGATGGGACTTTCCTTGGCGTGGAAGGCAAGCTTGGCAACACGGATATGTAGATCTCCTCCCATTGTAACCGACTCTGTGTAACCCTAGCCCCCTCCGATGTCTATATAAACTGGAGGGTTTTAGTCCATAGGACACAACATAGGCTAGCTTCTAGGGTTTAGCCTCTCCGATCTCGTGGTAGATCTACTGTTGTACTACCCATATCATCAATATTAATCAAGCAGGACATAGGGTTTTACCTCCTTCAAGAGGGCCCGAACCTGGGTAAAACATTGTGTCCCTTGTCTCCTGTTACCATCCGGCCTAGACGCATAGTTCGGGACCCCCTACCCGAGATCCGCTGGTTTTGACACCGACAGGTACACCTTCTATCACAGATCCGAAGGCAAGACATTCGCTGCCAAGAATGGATCCTTTCTAGAGAAGGAGTTTCTCTCTAAAGAAGTGAGTGGGAGAAAAGTAGAACTTGATGAGGTAATTGTACCTGCTCCCTTATTGGAAAGTAGTACATCACAGAAATCGGTTTCTGTGACACCTACACCAACTAGTGAGGAAGTTAATGATGATGATCATGGAACTTCAGTTCAAGTTGCTACCGATCCTCGTAGATCAATCAGAGTAAGATCCGCACCAGAGTGGTACGGTAATCCTGTTCTGGAAGTCATGCTACTAGATCAAGATGAACCTACGAACTATGAAGAAGCGATGGTGAGCCCAGATTCCGCAAAATGGCTTGAAGCCATAAAATCTAAGATGGGATCCATGTATGAGAACAAAGTGTGGACTT
This sequence comes from Triticum monococcum, assembly GCA_034509565.1. Lineage (NCBI taxonomy): Eukaryota > Viridiplantae > Streptophyta > Magnoliopsida > Poales > Poaceae > Triticum > Triticum monococcum. Next base: position 76,337,118 of record CM067843.1, read on the forward strand.
TGGTTGACTTGCTCGTTGATCGGCAAGCAATTGAGAATAAATGGATCTTCAAGAAGAAGACTAACGCTGACGGTAATGTTACTGTCTACAAAGCTTGACTTGTTGCGAAAGGTTTTCGACAAGTTCAACGGATTGAGTACGATGAGACCTTCTCACCCGTAGCGATGCGAAGTTTGTCCGAATCATGTTAGCAATTGCTGCATTTTATGATTGTGAAATATGGCAGATGGATGTCAAAACTGCATTCTTGAATGGATTTCTGGAAGAAGAGTTGTATATGATGCAACCGGAAGGTTTTGTCGATCCAAAGGGAGCTAACAAAGTGTGCAAGCTCTAGCAATCCATTTATGGACTGGTGCAAGCCTCTCAGAGTTGGAATAAACGCTTTGATAGTGTGATCAAAGCATTTGGTTTTATACAGACTTTTGGAGAAGCCTGTATTTACAAGAAAGTGAGTGGGAGCTCTGTAGCATTTCTGATATTATATGTGGATGACATATTGCTGATTGGAAATGATATAGAATTTCTGGATAGCACAAAGGGATACTTGAATAAGAGTTTTTCAATGAAAGACCTCGGTGAAGATGCTTATATATTAGGCATTAAGATCTATAGAGATAGATCAAGACGCTTAATTGGACTTTCACAAAGCACATACCTTGACAAAGTTTTGAAGAAGTTCAAAATGGATCAAGCAAAGAAAGGGTTCTTGCCTGTGTTACAAGGTGTGAAGTTGAGTAAGACTCAATGCCCGACCACTGCAGAAGATAGAGAGAAAATGGAAGATGTTCCCTATGCTTCAGCCATAGGCTCTATCATGTATGCAATGTTGTGTACCAGACCTGATGTGTGCCTTGCTATAAGTCTAGCAGGGAGGTACCAAAGTAATCTAGGAGTGGATCACTGGACAGCGGTCAAGAACATCCTGAAATACCTGAATAGGACTAAGGATATGTTTCTCGTTTATGGAGGTGACAAAGAGCTCATCGTAAATGGTTACGTTGATGCAAACTTTGACACTGATCCGGACGATTCTAAATCGCAAAACCGGATACGTTTTTACATTGAATGGTGGAGCTGTCAGTTGGTGCAGTTCTAAACAAAGTGTCGTGGTGGGATCTACATGTGAAGCAGAGTACATAGCTGCTTTAGAAGCAGCAAATGAAGGAGTCTAGATGAAGGAGTTCATATCCGATCTAGGTGTCATACCTAGTGCATCTGGTCCAATGAAAATCTTTTGTGACAATACTGGAGCAATTGCCTTAGCGAAGGAATCCAGATTTCACAAGAGAACCAAGCACATCAAGAGACGCTTCAATTCCATCCGGGATCTAGTCCATGTGGGAGACATAGAAATTTGCAAGATACATACGGATCTAAATATTGCAGACCCGTTGACTAAGCCTCTTCCACGAGCAAAACATGATCAGCACCAAGGCTCCATGGGTGTTAGAATCATTACTGTGTAATTTAGATTATTGACTCTAGTGAAAGTGGGAGACTGGAGGAAATATGCCCTAGAGGCAATAATAAAGTTATTATTTATTTCCTTATATGATGATAAATGTTTATTATTCATGCTAGAATTTTATTAACCGGAAACATAATACATGTGTGAATATATAGACAAACAGAGTGTCACTAGTATGCCTCTACTTGACTAGCTCGTTAATCAAAGATGGTTAAGTTTCCGGGCCATTGACATGGGTTGTCATTTGATTAACAGGATCACATCATTAGGAGAATGATGTGATTGACATGACCCATTCCATTAGCTTAGCAGACGATCGTTTAGTATGTTGCTATTGCTTTCTTCACGACTTATACATGTTCCTATGACTATGAGATTATGCAACTCCCGTTTACTGGAGGAACACTTTGTGTGCTACCAAACGTCACAATGTAACTGGGTGATTATAAAGGTGCTCTACAGGTGTCTCCGAAGGTACTTGTTGGGTTGGCATATTTCGAGATTAGGATTTGTCACTCCGATTGTCGGAGAGGTATCTCTGGGCCCTCTCGGTAATGCACATCACTTAAGCCTTGCAAGCATTGTAACTAATGAGTTAGTTACAGGATGATGTATTACGGAACGAGTAAAGAGACTTGCCGGTAACGAGATTGAACTAGGTATTGAGATACCGACGATCGAATCTCGGGCAAGTAACATACTGATGACAAAGGGAACAACGTATGTTGTTATGCGGTCTGACCGATAAAGATCTTTGTAGAATATGTAGGAGCCAATATGAGCATCCAGGTTCCGCTATTGGTTATTGATCAGAGACGTGTCTCGGTCATGTCTACATAGTTCTCGAACCCGTAGGGTCCGCACGCTTAACGTTACGATGACAGCTATATTATGAGTTGATATGTTTGGATGTAGCGAAGGTTGTTCGGAGTCCCGGATGCATTCACGGACATGACGAGGAGTCTCGAAATGGTCGAGACATGAAGATTGATATATTGGAAGTCTATGTTTGGATATCGGGAGTGTTCCGGGTGAAATAGTGATTTTACCGGAGTACTAGGAGGTTACCGGAACCCCCCCCCCCCCCCCCCCCGGGAATCAAATGGGCCTTAATGGGCCTAGGTGGAAGAGAGGAGAGGAGGCAAGGGCTGGTCGCACGCCCCTCCCCCCTAGTCCAAATAGGACAAGGAGAGGGGGGCGCCCCCCCCCCTTCCTTCTTTCTCCTCCACTCCTTCCCCCCAAGTCCTAATCCAACTAGGAAAAAGGAGGGGAGTCCTACTCCCGATAGGAGTAGGACTCCTCCTGCGCGCCTCCTCCTATGGCCGGCCGCAACCCCCCCCCCCCCCCCCTTGCTCCTTTATATACGGGGGCAGGGGGCACCCTAGAGGCACAGCAATTGATCATTGATCTCTTAGCCGTGTGCGGTGCCCCCCTCCACCATAGTCCACCTCGATAATACTGTAGCGATGCTTAGGCGAAGCCCTGCGTCGGTAGAACATCAACATCGTCACCACACTGTCATGCTGACAAAACTCTCCCTCAACACTCGGCTGGATCGGAGTTCGAGGGACGTCATTGGGCTGAACATGTCCTGAACTCGGAGGTGCCGTGCGTTCGGTACTTGATCGGTCGGATCTTGAAGACGTACGACTACATCAACCGCGTTGTGCTAAACGCTTTCGCTTTCGGTCTACGAGGGTACGTGGACAACACTCTCCCCTCCCGTTGCTATGCATCACCATGATCTTGCGTGTGCGTAGGAATTTTTTTGAAATTACTACGTTCCCCAACAGATAGGTCTCCATAGGTCTTTGGGTCGGCAATGAGATGTGAGGCATAGCTCTCAACGTCGGAGTCTTGAGACGACATATTTTCAAAACTACGCAGGAAACAGCAAGAAAAGAGAACAAAGGATTTCTCCGCAATACGGTGATCAACAGGTTCGGGAAGTATATATAGATTTTTTTAATCTTGGAGGACAAGCATATTGTAGAAAAATGGAGTACGGAAGGTGTCCCAGGTGGGCACAACCCACCTGGGCGCGCCAGGCAAGCCTGCCTGGCGCACCCTGGTGTCTTGTGCCCACCAGGGGACGCTTCCTGGAAGTTTCTTTATTCCCAAAATTCTTAAATATTCCAAAACTGATAAAAATATTTTTGCAGATTTTTCAGAGTCCGTTTACTTACCGTATCACGTACCTCCTTATTTTCACGATTCTGGAGTGTTTCGGAAGGACTCTTTTATGTGTTCTTCCGGTGTCATAGTTTGTATAATATTACTTTCAACATTAATAGGCGTACATGTGATATAATGTTTTATTCGTTGCCCATTGACAACCTTCGGGTTAGTACCTTCAAAATTATTTATTTTGATGGCTCCAGACCGGTAAACCTCCTCCATGACATATGGGCCTTCCCATTTTGAGAGGAAATTTCCTGCAAAGAATCTGAAACAAGAGTTGTACAAAAAACGTATTCTCCGACTTTAAACTCACGCTTTTGAATTCTTTTGTCATGCCATCTTTTTAGTTTTTCTTTAAATAATTTTGAATTTTCACAGGCTTGGGTTCTCCATTCATCTAATGAGCTAATATCAAATAAACTCCTTTCACCAGCAAGTTTGAAATCATAATTGAGTTCTTTGATTGCCTAATATGCTTTATGTTCAATCTCAAGAGGCAAATGACATGCTTTTCGATAAACCATTTTATAAGGAGACATGCCCATAGAATTTTTATATGTTGTTCTATAAGCCCAAAGTGCATCATCTAATTTCTTAGACTAGTTCTTCCTGGACCTATTGACAGTCTTTTGCAAAATTAATATTATTTTTCTATTGCTAAGTCCAACTTGATCACTAGACCGAGGATGATAAGGTGATGCAATTCTATGGTTAACATCATACTTGGCAAGCATTTTACGGAAAGCACCATGAATAAAGTGAAGGAAATATGCCCTAGAGGCAATAATAAAGTTATTATTTATTTCCTTATATCATGATAAATGTTTATTATTCATGCTAGAATTGTATTAACCGGAAACATAATACATGTGTGAATACATAGACAAACTTAGTGTCACTAGTATGCCTCTACTTGACTAGCTCGTTAATCAAAGATGGTTATGTTTCCTAACCATGAACAAAGAGTTGTTATTTGATTAACGGGATCACATCATTAGGTGAATGATCTAATTGACATGACCCATTCCATTAGCTTAGCACCCGATCATTTAGTATGTTGCTATTGCTTTCTTCATGACTTATACATGTTCCTATGACTATGAGATTATGCAACTCCCATTTGCCGGAGGAACACTTTGTGTGCTACCAAATGTCACAACGTAACTGGGTGATTATAAAGGAGCTCTATAGGTGTCTCCAAAGGTAGATGTTGGGTTGGCATATTTTGAGAATAGGATTTGTCACTCCGATTGTCGGAGAGGTATCTCTGGGCCCTCTCGGTAATGCACATCACATAAGCCTTGCAAGCATTGCAACTAATGAGTTAGTTGCGAGATGATGTATTACGGAACGAGTAAAGAGACTTGCCAGTAACGAGATTGAACTAGGTATTGGATACCGACGATCGAATCTCGGGCCAGTAACATACCGATGACAAAGGGAACAACGTATGTTGTTATGCGGTCTAACCGATAAAGATCTTCGTAGAATATGTAGGAGCCAATATGGGCATCGAGGCCCCGCTGTTGGTTATTGACCGGAGATTTGTCTCAGTCATGTATACATTGTTCTCGAACAGTAGGGTCCGCACGCTTAACGTTACGATGACATTTATTATGAGTTTATGCATTTTGATGTACCGAAGTTAGTTCGGAGTCCCGGATGTGATCACGGACATGACGAGGAGTCTCGAAATGGTCGAGACATAAAGATTGATATATTGGACGGCTATATTCGGACACCGGAAGTGTTCCGGGTGATTTCGGATAAAACCGGAGTGCCGGAGGGGTTACTGGAACCCCCCCGGGGAAGTAATGGGCCTTATTGGGCCTGAGGGGAGAGAGAGGGCAGCAGCCCAAGAGGTGGCACGCCCCCCTCATGGGGAGTCCGAATTGGACTAGGAGGGGGGGCGCGGCCCCCCTTTCCCTCTCCCTCTCCCTCTCTTTCCTTCCCCCTCAAGTCTCCTAGTTGCACTAGGAAAGGGGAGTCCTACTCCCACTAGGAGGAGGACTCCCCCTCCCCTTGGCGCGCCCCATAGGGCCGGCCGGCCTCCCCCTTGCTCCTTTATATACGGGGGCAGGGGGCACCCTAGGACACACAAGTTGATCCACGTGATCGTTCCTTAGCCGTGTGCGGTGCCCCCTGCCACCATATTCCACCTCGATCATATCATTGTAGTGCTTAGGCGAAGCCCTGCGTCGGTAGAACATCATCATCATCACCACGTCATTGTGCTGATGGAACTCATCCCCGAAGCTTTGCTGGATCGGAGCCCGGGGAGCGTCATCGAGCTGTACGTGTGCTAAGAACTCGGAGGTGCCGGAGTAACGGTGCTTGGATCGGTCGGATCGGGAAGACGTACGACTACTTCCTCTACGTTGCGTCAACGCTTCCTTTGCGGTCTACGAGGGTACGTAGACAACACTCTCCCCTCTCGTTGCTATGCATCACCATGATCTTGCGTGTGCGTAGGAAATTTTTTGAAATTACTACGTTCCCCAACAGTGGCATCCGAGCCTGGTTTTCTGGTTCGATGTTATATGCACGAGTAGAACACAAGTGAGTTGTGGGCGATATAAGTCATACTGCCTACCAGCATGTCATACTTTGGTTCGCCGGTATTGTTGGATGAAGCGGCCCGGACCGACATTACGCGTACGCTTACGCGAGACCGGTTCTCCCGACGTGCTTTGCACAAAGGTGGCTTGCGGGTGACTGTTTCTCCAACTTTAGTAGAACCAAGTGTGGCTACGCCCGGTCCTTGCGAAGGTTTAAACGGCATCAACTTGACAAACTATCGTTGTGGTTTTGATGCGTAGGTGAGATTGGTTCTTGCTTAAGCCCGTAGCAGCCACGTAAAACTTGCAACAACAAAGTAGAGGACGTCTAACTTGTTTTTGCAGGGCATGTTGTGATGTGATATGGTCAAGACATGATGCTAAATTTTATTGTATGAGATGATCATGTTTTGTAACCGAGTTATCGGCAACTGGAAGGAGCCATATGGTTGTCGCTTTATTGCATGCAATGCAATCGCGATGTAATGCTTTACTTTATCACTAAGCGGTAGCGATAGTCATGGAAGCATAAGATTGGCGAGATGACAACGATGCTATGATGGAGATCAAGGTGTCACACTGGTGACGATGGTGATCATGACGGTGCTTCGGAGATGGAGATCACAGACACAAGATGATGATGGCCATATCATATCACTTATATTGATTGCATGTGATGTTTATCTTTTATGCATCTTATCTTGCTTTGATTGACGGTAGCATTATAAGATGATCTCTCACTAATTATCAAGAAGTGTTCTCCCTGAGTATGCACCGTTGCGAAAGTTCTTCGTGCTGAGACACCACGTGATGATCGGGTGTGATAGGCTCTACGTTCAAATACAACGGGTGCAAAACAATTGCACACGCGGAATACTCAGGTTATACTTGACGAGCCAAGCATATACAGATATGGCCTCGGAACACGGAGACCGAAAGGTCCAGCGTGAATCATATAGTAGATATGATCAACATAGTGATGTTCACCAATGAAACTACTCCATCTCACGTGATGATCGGACATGGTTTAGTTGATTTGGATCACGTGATCACTTAGAGGATTAGAGGGATGTCTATCTAAGTGGGAGTTCTTAAGTAATTTGATTAATTGAACTTAAATTTATCATGAACTTAGTACCTGATAGTATCTTGCTTGTTTATGTTTGATTGTAGATAGATGGCTCGTGCTGTTGTTCCGTTGAATTTTAATGCGTTCCTTGAGAAAGCAAAGTTGAAAGATGATGGTAGCAATTACACGGACTGGGTCCGTAACTTGAGGATTATCCTCATTGCTGCATAGAAGAATTACGTCCTGGAAGCACCGCTGGGTGCCAGGCCTGCTGCTGGAGCAACACCAGATGTTATGAACGTCTGGCAGAGCAAAGCTGATGACTACTCGATAGTTTAGTGTGCCATGCTTTACGGCTTGGAATCGGGACTTCAACGATGTTTTGAACGTCATGGAGCATATGAGATGTTCCATGAGTTGAAGTTAATATTTCAAGCAAATGCCCGGATTGAGAGATATGAAGTCTCCAATAAGTTCTATAGCTGCAAGATGGAGGAGAACAGTTCTGTCAGTGAGAATATACTCAAAATGTCTGGGTATAATAATCACTTGATTCAGATGAGAGTTAATCTTCCAGATTATTGCGTCATTGACAGAATTCTCCAATCACTACCACCAAGCTACAAGAGCTTCGTGATGAACTATAATATGCAAGGGATGAATAAGACTATTCCCGAGCTCTTCGCAATGCTGAAAGCTGCGAAGGTAGAAATCAAAAAGGAGCATCAAGTGTTGATGGTCAACAAGACCACTAGTTTCAAGAAAAAGGGCAAAGGGAAGAAGAAGGGGAACTTCAAGAAGAACGGCAAGCAAGTTGCTGCTCAAGAGAAGAAACCCAAGTCTGGACCTAAGCCTGAAACTGAGTGCTTCTACTGCAAACAGACTGGTCACTGGAAGCGGAACTGCCCCAAGTATTTGGCGGATAAGAAGGATGGCAAGGTGAACAAAGGTATATGTGATATACATGTTATTGATGTGTACCTTACTAATGCTCGCAGTAGTACCTGGGCATTTGATACTGGTTCTGTTGCTAATATTTGCAACTCGAAACAGGGACTACGGATTAAGCGAAGATTGGCTAAGGACGTAGTGATGATGCGCGTGGGAAACGGTTCCAAAGTCGATGTGATCGCGGTCGGCACGCTACCTCTACATCTACCTTCGGGATTAGTATTAGACATAAATAATTGTTATTTGGTGCCAGCGTTGAGCATGAACATTATATCTGGATCTTGTTTAATGCGAGATGGTTATTCGTTTAAATCAGAGAATAATGGTTGTTCTATTTATATGAGTAATATCTTTTATGGTCATGCACCTTTGAAGAGTGGTCTATTCTTGTTGAATCTCGATAGTAGTGATACACATATTCATAATGTAGAAGCCAAAAGATGCAGAGTTGATAATGATAGTGCAACTTATTTGTGGCACTGCCGTTTAGGTCATATCGGTGTAAAGCGCATGAAGAAACTCCATACTGATGGACTTTTGGAACCACTTGATTATGAATCACTTGGTACTTGTGAACCGTGCCTCATGGGCAAGATGACTAAAACACCGTTCTCCAGTACTATGGAGAGAGCAACAGATTTGTTGGAAATCATACATACAGATGTATGTGGTCCGATGAATGTTGGGGCTCGTGGCGGATATCGTTATTTTCTCACCTTCACAGATGACTTAAGCAGATATGGGTATATCTACTTAATGAAACATAAGTCTAAAACATTTGAAAAGTTCAAATAATTTCAGAGTGAAGTTGAAAATCATCGTAACAAGAAAATAAAGTTTCTATGATCTGATCGTGGAGGAGAATATTTGAGTTACGAGTTTGGTGTACATTTGAAAAATTGTGGAATAGTTTCGCAACTCACGCCACCCGGAACACCAGAGCGTAATGGTGTGTCCGAACGTCGTAATCGTACTTTACTGGATATGGTCTGATCTATGATGTCTCTTACTGATTTACCACTATCGCTTTGGGGATACGCTCTAGAGACGGCCGCATTCACGTTAAATAGGGCACCATCAAAATCCGTTGAGACGACGCCTTATGAACTGTGGTTTGGCAAGAAACCAAAGTTGTCGTTTCTGAAAGTTTGGGGCTACGATGCTTATGTGAAAAAGCTTCAACCTGATAAGCTCGAACCCAAATCGGAGAAATGTGTCTTCATAGGATATCCAAAGGAAACTATTGGATAAACCTTCTATCACAGATCCGAAGGCAAGACTTTTGTTGCTAAATTCGGAAACATTCTAGAGAAGGAGTTTCTCTCGAAAGAAGTGAGTGGGAGGAAAGTATAACTTGACGAGGTAACGGTACCTACTCCCTTATTTGAAAGTAGTACATCACAGAAAACTGTTTCTGCGACACCTACACCAATAAGTGAGGAAGTTAATGATAATGATCATGAAACTTCAGGACAAGATACTACTGAACCTCGTAGATCAACCAGGGTGAGATCCACGCCAGAGTGGTACGGTAATACAGTTCTGGAAGTCATGCTACTAGATCATGATGAACCTACGAACTATGAAGAAGCGATGGTGAGCCCAGATTCCGCAAAATGGCTTGAAGCCATGAAATCTGAGATGGGGTCCATGTATGAGAACAAAGTATGGACTTTGGTTGACTTGCCCAATGATCGGCAAGCAATTGAGAATAAATGGATCTTCAAGAAGAAGACTGACGCTGACGGTAATATTACTGTCTACAAAGCTCGACTTGTCGCAAAAGGTTTTCGACAAATTCAAGGGGTTGACTACGATGAGACCTTCTCACCCATAGCGATGCTTAAGTCTGTCCGAATCATGTTAGCAATTGCCGCATTTTATGATTATGAAATTTGGCAGATGGATGTCAAAACTGCATTCCTGAATGGATTTCTAGAAGAAGAATTGTATATGATGCAACCGGAAGGTTTTGTCGATCCAAAGGGAGCTAACAAAGTGTGCAAGCTCCAGCGATCCATTTATGGACTGGTGCAAGCCTCTCGGAGTTGGAATAAACGTTTTGATAGTGTGATCAAAGCATTTGGTTTTATACAGACTTTCGGAGAAGCCTGTATTTACAAGAAAGTGAGTGGGAGCTCTGTAGCATTTCTGATATTATATGTGGATGACATATTACTGATTGGAAATGATATAGAATTTCTGGATAGCATAAAGGGATACTTGAATAAGCGTTTTTTAATGAAAGACCTCGGTGAAGCTGCTTACATATTAGGCATAAAGATCTATAGAGATAGATCAAGACGCCTAATTGGACTTTCACAAAGCACATACCTTGACAAGATTTTGAAAAAGTTCAAAATGGATCAAGCAAAGAAAGGGTTCTTGCCTGTGTTACAAGGTGTGAAGTTGAGTCAGACTCAATGCCCGACCACTACAGAAGATAGAGAGAAAATGAAAGATGTTCCCTATGCTTCAGCAATAGGCTCTATCATGTATGCAATGATGTGTACCAGACCTGATGTGTGCCTTGCTAGAAGCTTAGCATGGAGGTACCAAAGTAATCCAGGAGTGGATCACTGGACAGCAGTCAAGAACATCCTGAAATACCTTAAAAGGACTAAGGATATGTTTCTCATATATGGAGCTGACAAAGAGCTCGTCGTAAAAGGTTACGTTGATGCAAGCTTTGACACTGATCCGGATGATTCTAAATCGCAGACCGGATACGTGTTTACATTAAACGGTGGAGCTGTCAGTTGGTGCAGTTCTAAACAAAGCATCATAGTGGGATCTACATGTGAAGCAGAGTACATAGCTGCTTCGGAAGCAGCAAATGAAGGAGTCTGGATGAAGGAGTTCATATCCGATCTAGGTGTCATACCTAGTGCATCAGGTCCAATGAAAATCTTTTGTGACAATACTGGTGCAATTGCCTTGGCAAAGGAATCCAGATTTCACAAGAGAACCAAGCACATCAAGAGACGCTTCAATTCCATCCGGGATCTAGTCCAGGTGGGAGACATAGAGATTTGCAAGATACATACGGATCTGAATGTTGCAGACCCATTGACTAACCTCTTCCACGAGCAAAACATGATCAGCACCAAGACTCCATGGGTGTTAGAATCATTACTATGTAATCTAGATTATTGACTCTAGTGCAAGTGGGAGACTGAAGGAAATATGCCCTAGAGGCAATAATAAAGTAATTATTTATTTCCTTATATCATGATAAATGTTTATTATTCATGCTAGAATTGTATTAACCGGAAACATAATACATGTGTGAATACATAGACAAACTTAGTGTCACTAGTATGCCTCTACTTGACTAGCTCGTTAATCAAAGATGGTTATGTTTCCTAACCATGAACAAAGAGTTGTTATTTGATTAACGGGATCACATCATTAGGTGAATGATCTGATTGACATGACCCATTCCATTAGCTTAGCACCCGATCGTTTAGTATGTTGTTATTGCTTTCTTCATGACTTATACATGTTCCTATGACTATGAGATTATGCAACTCCCGTTTGCCGGAGGAACACTTTGTGTTCTACCAAACGTCACAACGTAACTGGGTGATTATAAAGGAGCTCTACAGGTGTCTCCAAAGGTAGATGTTGGGTTGGCATATTTCGAGAATAGGATTTGTCACTCCGATTGTCGGAGAGGTATCTCTGGGTAATGAGTTAGTTGCGAGATGTATTACGGAACGAGTAAAGAGACTTGCCAGTAACGAGATTAAAATAGGTATTGGATACCGACGATCGAATCTCGGGCAAGTAACATACCGATGACAAAGGGAACAACGTATGTTGTTATGCGGTCTGACCGATAAAGATCTTCATAGAATATGTAGGAGCCAATATGGGCATCCAGGTCCCGCTGTTGGTTATTGACCGGAGATTTGTCTCAGTCATGTCTACATTGTTCTCGAACCATAGGGTCCGCACGCTTAACGTTACGATGACAGTTATTATGAGTTTATGCATTTTGATGTACCGAAGTTAGTTTGGAGTCCCGGATGTGATCACGGACATGACGAGGAGTCTCGAAATGGTCGAGACATAAAGATTGATATATTGGACGGCTATATTCGGACACCGGAAGTGTTCCGGGTGATTTCGGATAAAACCGGAGTGCCGGAGGGGTTACCGAAACCCCCCGGGAAAGTAATGGGCCTTATTGGGCCTGGGGGAGAGAGAGGGCAGCAGCCCAAGAGGTGGCGCCCCCCACCCCCTCATGGGGAGTCCGAATTGGACTAGGAGGGGGGCGCGGCCCCCCTTTCCCTCTCCCTCTCCCTCTCTTTCCTTCCCCCTCAAGTCTCCTAGTTGGACTAGGAAAGGGGAGTCCTACTCCCACTAGGAGGAGGACTCCCCCTCCCCTTGGCGCGCCCAATAGGGCCGGCCGGCCTCCCACTTACTCCTTTATATACGGGGGCAGGGGGCACCCTAGGACACACAAGTTGATCCACGTGATCGTTCCTTAGCCGTGTGCGGTGCCCCCTGCCACCATATTCCACCTCGATCATATTGTTGTAGTGCTTAGGCGAAGCCCTGCGTCGGTAGAACATCATCATCGTCACCACGCCGTTGTGCTGACGGAACTCATCCCCGAAGCTTTGCTGGATCGGAGCCCGGGGAGCGTCATCGAGCTGTACGTGTGCTAAGAACTCGGAGGTGCCGGAGTAACGGTGCTTGGATCGGTCGGATCGGGAAGACGTACGACTACTTCCTCTACGTTGCGTCAACGCTTCCGTTGTGGTCTACGAGGGTACGTAGACAACACTCTCCCCTCTCGTTGCTATGCATCACCATGATCTTGCGTGTGCGTAGGAAATTTTTTGAAATTACTACGTTCCCCAACATAAAGTGTGAACCACCATCAATCATTAAATATCTAGGGACTCCAAACCTTGGGAAAATAACTTCCTTAAGCATTTTAATAGAGGTGTTGTGATCAGCACTACTAGTTGGAATAGCTTCTACCCATTTAGTAACATAATCAACAGCAACCAAAATATGTGTATACCCATTAGAGGAAGGAAAAGGTCCCATGTAATCAAATCCCTAAACATCAAATGGTTCAACAGCAAGAATAATTCATAGGCATTTGTTGACGCTTACCGATATTACCTATCCTTTGACATTCATCACAAGATAAGACGAACTTACGGGCATCCTTGAAGAGAGTAGACCAATAAAATCCAGATTGCAATACCTTGTGAGCAGTTCTATCTCCAGCATGATGCCCTCCATAAGCCTCGGAGTGACATTTCAGAAGGATTTGTCCCTGTTCATGCTCAGGTACACAACGTCTAATAATACCATCTACTCCTTCTTTATAAAGATGTGGGTCAACCCAAAAGTAATGTCTAAGTCATAGAAGATTTTTTTTCTTTTGTTGGTATGTAAAGCTAGGTCGTAAATATTTAGCAACAATGTAATTAGCATAATCAACATACCAAGGAGTACTATGAGAAACATTTATTGCAGCTAACTGCTCATCGGGAAAACTATCATCAATAGGTAGTGGGTCATCAAGCAAATTTTCAAGCCTAGACAAATTATCGGCTACTGGGTTCTCAGCTCCTTTTCTATCAATGATATGTAAATCAAATTCTTGTAAAAAGAGAACCCATCGAATAAGTCTAGGTTTAGCATCTTTCTTTTCCATAAGATATTTAATAGCAACAAGGTCTGTGTGAACAGATACTTTGGAATCAACAATATAAGGTCTAAATTTATCACAAGCAAACACAACTGCTAAGAATTCATTTTCAGTAGTAGCATAATTTCTTTGAGCATTGTCTAGAGTTTTGCTAGCATAATGAATAACATTAAGTTCTTGTCAACTCTTTGTCCTAGAACAGCACCAACAGCATAATCACTAGCATCACACATAATTTCAAAAGGCAAGTTCCAATCAGGTGGTTGAACAATAGGGGCAAAAATTAAGACTTTCTTAAGTGTTTCAAAGGCTTCTAAACAATCATCATCAAAAACAAAAGGAATGTCCTTCTGCAAGAGACTAGTAAGAGGCCTAGAATTTTTCAAAAAGTATTTGATAAATCTCCTATAGAAACCAGCATGACCGAAGAAACTACGAACACCTTTTATATCTTTAGGACATGGCATTTTCTCAACTGCATCAACCTTAGCTTGATCCACTTCAATGCCTCTTTCAGAAATTTTATGAACCAAGACAATGCCTTCATTAACCATAAAGTGGCACTTTTCCCAATTCAAGACGAGATTTGTTTGTTCACATCTCTGCAAAACTCGATCAAGATTGCTTAAACAATCATCAAAGGACTTCCCATAAACAGAAAAGTCATCCATGAAAACCTCAACAATCTTTTCACAAAAGTCAGAGAATATAACAGTCATACATCTTTGAAAGGTAGCAGGTGCATTACATAAACCAAAAGGCATACGTCTATAAGCATAGGTTCCAATGGGACAAGTAAAAGTGGTCTTTCTTGATCAGGTTGAGAAATAGGTATTTCTGAAAAGCCAGAATATCCATCAAGGAAGCAAAAGTGTGTGTGCTTAGATAATATTTCAATCATTTGATCAATAAAAGGCAAAGGGTAATGATCTTTTCTAGTTGCTTTTTTTAATTTTCTAAAATCAATTACCATTCTATAGCCCGTGACAATTCTTTGTGGAATAAGTTCATTCTTATCATTAGGAAAAACAGTAATACCTCCTTTCTTAGGAACACAATGAACCAGACTTGCCCATCTACTATCAGCTATGGGATAGATTATACCTGCTTTCAGAAGTTTTAATATTTCCGTTCTTACCACTTCTTTCATATTCAGATTTAATCGACGTTGGTGATCAACAACGGGTTTAGCATTAGGTTCCATATTAATTTTGTTCTGACATAGAGTGGGACTAATGCCCTTTAAATCATCAAGAGTATATCCAATAGTGCCTCGGTGCTTCCTTATAATTTTCAATGATCTTTCTTCTTCATGTTCTGAAAGGTTAGCACTAATAATAACAGGATATATCTTCTTTTCATCAAGATAAGCATATTTCATAGTGTGTGGCAATTGTTTTAATTCAAACACAGGGTCACCTTTAGGTGAAGGAGGACCTCGTAGAGTTTTAATAGGCAAGTTGTGTTTAAGTAGAGGACGTTGTTCAAAGAAAATTTTATTTATTTCATTTCTTTCATGCATATGAAAATCATTGTCATGGTCTAGCAAATACTGTTCTAAAGGATCAGTAGGTGGTACATAAATACAAGCAAGATCAATTAATTCATCCTTACTAGGCAATTATTTTTCATGAAGCTTTCTACTAAACTTGGAAAAATTAAACTCATGAGACTCATTACGAAAACTAGCACCGATAGTTTGTTTCTCACAATCTATCTTAGCATTAACGGTGTTCAAGAAAGGTCTACCAAAGATAATGGGACAAAAGTCATCTTGTGGGGAACCAAGAACAAAAAAATCAATAGGGTATTTTATTTTCCCACACAATACTTCAACATCTCTAACAATCCCAACTGGTGATATTGTGTCTCTATTAGCAAGTTTAATAGTAACATATATTTCTTTTATCTCTGCGGGTGCTATGTCATTCATAATTTCTTGATATAAGGTATAAGGAATAGCACTCACACTAGCACCTATGTCACATAAACCATGATAACAGTGATCTCATATTTTAACTAAGATGACAGGCATGCCAACAACGGGTCTATGTTTATCTTTCTTATCAGGTTTGGCAATTCTAGCAGCTTCTTCACAGAAGTAAATAACATGCCCATCCATATCTTCTTCCAAGAGATCTTTAACCATAGCAATATTAGGTTCAACTTTAATTTGTTCATCAGGTTTAGGTGTTCTAATATAGCTTTTGTTAACCATAGTTGAAACCTTAGAATGTTCCTTTATCCTAACAGGGAAAGGTGGTTTCTCCATATAAGCAGAAGGAACAACTGGATCAACATTATAAAGTATAGTTTCTTCTTTAACTGGTACCGGTTCTTTAATTTCTTCTTTAATAGGTGGGTGATATTTAAACCACTTCTCTTTAGGGAGTTAAATATGAGTAGCAAATGATTCACAAAAGGAGGCTACTATCTCAGAGTCAAGTCCATATTTAGTGCTAAACTTTTGAAAAGCATCGGTATCCATAAAAGATTTAACACAATCATACGCAAGTTTAATACCTGACTCTTTACCTTTGTCGAGTTCCCAATCTTCAGAGTTGCGTTTTATTCTTTCCAAAAGATCCCAGCAGAATTCAATAGTCTTCTTCATAAAGGAACCAGCACAAGAAGTATCAAGTATGGTTTGATCATTACGAGAAAGCCGAGCATAAAAGTTCTGAATACTAATTTCTCTTGAGAGCTCATAATTGGGGCATGAATGTAACATTGACTTAAGCCTCCCCCAAGCTAGAGCGATACTTTATCCTTCACGAGGCCAAAATATATATATATATATATATAATTCCGATCACGATGAACTAGATGCATAGGATAATTTTTTGGTGGAACTCCTATTTCAAACGATTCCAATTCCATGATCCAATATCATCGGATAGCCTATACCATGCCAATGCTTTTCCCTTCACATATAAAGGGAAAACCTTCTTCATAACTTTATCTCCGGGTAAACCTGCAAGCTTAAACAATTCATAAATTTGGTCTACATATATCAAGTGCATATCAGGATGTTCGGTTCCATCTCCTGCATAAGGATTAGCTAGCAGTTGTTCTATCATACCCGAAGGAATTTCATATTCAATATTTTTAGTAGGTGCACTAGGTTGAGGGGTAGCTAATTGTGGTTCCGGACGAGGTGAAGATACCCCGAACAAACCCCTCAAAGGATTGTTTTACATAGTAACAAGTGACAATAAATTTCAGCACACCATATAAATGTGTCCTTACCAAATTCCACTTACAAAATGCGCTTCACTCCCTGGCAACGGCGCCAGAAAATAGCCTTGATGACCCACAAGTATAGGGGATCAATTGTAGCTCTTTTCGATAAGTAAGAGTGTCGAACCCAACAAGGAGCAGAAGGAAATGACAAGTAGTTTTCAGTAAGGTAATGTCTGCAAGAGCTGAAATTATAAGTAGCAGAGTAGTTTGGTAGCAAGATAATTTGTAATGAGCGAGTAACGATAGTAGTAACAAAAGTGCAGCAAGGTAGCCCAATCCTTTTGAGGGAAAGGACAGGCCAAAACGGTCTCTTATGATAAGCAAAGCATTCTTGAGGGTACACGGGAATTTCATCTAGTCACTTTCATCATGTTGGTTTAATTCGTGTTTGGTACTTTGATAATTTGATATGTGGGTGGACCGGTGCTTAGGTGTTGTTCTTACTTGAACAAACCTCCTACTTATGATTAACCCCCCCCCCCCCCACCGCAAGCATCCGCAACTACGATAAAAGTATTAAGAATAAATTCTAACCATAGCATTAAACTTTTGGATCCAATCAGTCCCTTACGGAATAGCGCATAAACTGGGGTTTAAGCTTCTGTCACTCTCGCAACCCATCGTCTAATTGCTACTCCACAATGCATTCCCTTAGGCCCAAATATGGTGAAGTGTCATGTAGTCGATGTTCACATGACACCACTAAGGGAATCACAACATACTATCAAAATATCGAACACATATCAAATTCACATGATTACTTGCAACATGATTTCTCCTGTGACCTCAGGAACAAAGGTAACTACTCACAAATGATAAACATGCTCATGATCAGAGGGGTATTAAATAACATATTGGATCTGAACATATAATCTTCCACCAAATAAACCATATAGTAATCAACTACAAGATGTAATCAACACTACTAGTCACCCACAAGTACCAATCTATAGTTCCGGTAACAAGATTGAACACAAGAGATGAACTAGGTTTTGAGAAGAGATGGTGCTGTTGAAAATGTTGATGGAGATTGCCCTCCCCAAGATGGGAGAGTTGTTGGTGATGATGATGACGATGATTTCCCCCTCTGGGAGGGAAGTTCCCCTGGCGGAATCGCTCTGTCAGTGGGCAAAAGTGCTCCTGCCCAAGTTCCACCTCGAGGCGGCGGCGCTTCATCCCGAAGGTCCTCCCCTTATTTTTTTTCTAGGTCAAAATGACTTATATACCAAAAGATGGGCATCGGAGGTGGGCCGAGGAGGGCACAACCCACTGATGGGGAACGTTGCAGAAAACAAAAAAATTTCCTACGGTTTCACCAAGATCCATCTATGAGTTCATCTAGCAACGAGTGATCGGATGCATCTACATACCTTGTAGATCGCGAGCGGGAGCGTTCAAAGAACGGGGATGAGGGAGTCGTACTCGACGTGATCCAAATCACCGGAGATCCTAGCGCCGAGCGGACGGCACCTCCGCGTTCAACACACGTACGGTTAGCGTGACGTCTCCTCCTTCTTGATCCAGCAAGGGGAAAGGAGAGGTTGAGGAAGATTGCTCTAGCAGCAGCACGACGCTGTGGTGATGATGGACAAGCAGCACTCTGGCAGGGCTTCGCCGAGCTCTACGGAGGAGGAGAGGTGTAGTAGGGGAGAGGGGGCGCCAAGACTCAAGGCTGCGGCTGCCCCTCCCTCCCCTCCCTTTATATAGGCCCCCAGGGGGGCGCCGGCCCTGGAGATCCCATCTCCTAAGGGGGCGGCGGCCAGGGGGGTGGAGTACCCCCCAAGGCAAGTAGGGCGCCCCCCCCCCCACCCTAGGGTTTCAACCCTAGGCGCAAGGGGGTGGGCCAAGGGGTGCACGAGCCCACTAAGGGCTGGTTCCCCCTCCCACTTCAGCCCATGGGGCCCTCCGGGATGGGTGGCCCCACCCGGTGGACCCCCGGGACCCTTTCGGTGGTCCCGGTACAATACTGGTGACCCTGAAACTTGTCCCGATGGCCGAAATGGCACTTCCTATATATAATTCTTTACCTCCGGACCATTCCGGAACTCCTCATGACGTCCGGGATCTCATCCGGGACTCCGAACAACTTTCGCGTTACTGCATATCCATATCCCTACAACCCTAACGTCACCGAACCTTAAGTGTGTAGACCCTACGGGTTCGGGAGACATGTAGACATGACCGAGATTGCTCTCCGGTCAATAACCAACAGCGGGATCTGGATGCCCATGTTGGCTCCCACATGCTCCTCGATGATCTCATCGGATGAACCACGATGTCGAGGATTCAAGCAACCCCGTATACAATTCCCTTTATCAATCGGTATGTTACTTGCCCGAGATTCGATCGTCGGTATCCCAATACCTCATTCAATCTCGTTACCAGCAAGTCACTTTACTCGTACCGTAATGCATGATCCCATGACCAGACACTTGGTCACTTTGAGCTCATTGTGATGATGCATTACCGAGTGGGCCCAGAGATACCTCTCCGTCATACGGAGTGACAAATCCCGGTCTTGATCCGTGTCAACCCAACAGACACTTTCGGAGATACCCGGAGTATACCTTTATAGTCACCCAGTTACGTTGTGATGTTTGGTACACCCAAAGCACTCCTACGGTATCCGGGAGTTACACGATCTCATGGTCTAAGGAAAGGATACTTGACATTGGAAAAACTCTAGCAAACGAACTATACGATCTTGAGCTATGTTTAGGATTGGGTCTTGTCCATCACATCATTCTCCTAATGATGTGATCTCGTTATCAATGACATCCAATGTCCATAGTCAGGTAACCATGACTATCTGTTGATCAGCGAGCTAGTCACTAGAGGCTTACTAGGGACATGTTGGTGTCTATTTATTCACACATGTATTACGATTTCTGGATAACACAATTATAGCATGAATAAAAGACAATTATCATGAACAAGGAAATATAATAATAATGCTTTTATTATTGCCTCTAGGGCATATTTCCAACAGTCTCCCACTTGCACTAGAGTCAATAATCTAGTTACATTGTGATGAATCGAACACCCATGGAATTTTGGTGTTGATCATGTTTTGCCCTAGGGAGAGGTTTAGTCAACGGATCTGCTACATTCAGGTCCGTATGTACTTTACAAATATCTATGTCTCCATCTTGAACATTTTCACGAATGGAGTTGAAGCGACGCTTGATGTGCCTGGTCTTCTTGTGAAACCTGGCCTCCTTGGCAAGTGCAATAGCTCCAGTGTTGTCACAGAAGAGTTTGATTGGCCCCGACGCATTGGGTATGACTCCTAGGTCGGTGATTAACTCCTTCACCCAAATTGCTTCATGTGATTCCTCCGAGGCTGCCATGTACTCCACTTCACATGTAGATCCCGCCATGACGCTCTGCTTGCAACTGCACCAGCTTACTGCCCCACCATTCAAAATATACACGTATCCGGTTTGTGACTTTGAGTCATCCAGATCTGTGTCGAAGCTAGCATCGACGTAACCCTTTACGACGAGCTCTTCGTCACCTCCATAAACGAGAAACATTTCCTTAGTCCTTTTCAGGTACTTCAGGATATTCTTGACCGTTGTCCAGTGTTCCTTGCCGGGATTACTTTGGTACCTTCCTACCAAACTTACGGCAAGGTTTACATCAGGTCTGGTACACAGCATGGCATACATAATAGAACCTATGGCTGAGGCATAGGGGATGACACTCATCTCTTCTATATCTTCTGTCGTGGTCGGACATTGAGCTGAGCTCAATTTCACACCTTGCAACACAGGCAAGAACCCCTTCTTAGACTGATCCATATTGAACTTCTTCAATATCTTATCAAGGTATGTGCTTTGTGAAAGACCTATGAGGCGTCTTGATCTATCTCTATAGATCTTGATGCCTAATATATATGCAGCTTCTCCAAGGTCCTTCATTAAAAAACTCTTATTCAAGTAGGCCTTAATGCTGTCCAAGAGTTCTATATCATTTCCCATCAAAAGTATGTCATCTACATATAATATGAGAAATGCTACAGAGCTCCCACTCACTTTCTTGTAAACACAGGCTTCTCCATAAGTCTGCGTAAACCCAAACGCTTTGATCATCTCATCAAAGCGAATGTTCCAACTCCAAGATGCTTGCACCAGCCCATAAATCGAGCGTTGGAGCTTGCACACCTTGTCAGCATTCTTAGGATCGACAAAACCTTCCGGCTGCATCATATACAATTCTTCCTTAAGGAAACCATTAAGGAATGCTGTTTTGACGTCCATTTGCCATATCTCATAATCAAAGAATGCGGCAATTGCTAACATGATTCGGACGGACTTTAGCTTTGCTACCGGTGAGAAAGTCTCATCGTAGTCAACCCCTTGAACTTGTCGATAACCCTTAGCAACAAGCCGAGCTTTATAGATGGTCGCATTACCATCCGCGTCTGTCTTCTTCTTAAAGATCCATTTATTTTCTATGGCTCGCCGCTCAACGGGCAAGTCAGTCAAAGTCCATACTTCGTTTTCATACATGGATCCTATCTCGGATTTCATGGCTTCTAGCCATTTGTCGGAATCCGGGCCCGCCATAGCTTCTTCATAGTTCGAAGGTTCACCGTTGTCTAACAACATGATTTCCAAGACAGGGTTGCCGTACCACTCTGGTGCGGAACATGTCCTTGTGGACCTACGAAGCTCAGTACCAACTTGATATGAAGTTTCATGATCATCATCATTAATTTCCTCTCTAGTCGGTGCAGGCACCTCAGGAACATTTTCTTGAGTTGCGCCATTTTCCGGTTCAAGAGGTAATACTTCATCAAGTTCTACTTTCCTCCCACTTACTTCTTTCGAGAGAAACTCTTTCTCTAGAAAGGATCCATTCTTGGCAACAAAGATCTTGCCTTCGGATCTGAGGTAGAAGGTATACCCGATAGTTTCTTTAGGGTATCCTATGAAGACGCATTTTTCCGATTTAGGTTCGATCTTTTCAGGTTGAAGTTTCTTGACATAAGCATCGCATCCCCAAACTTTTAGAAACGACAACTTAAGTTTCTTCCCAAACCATAATTCATACGGTGTCGTCTCAACGGATTTTGACGGAGCCCTATTTAAAGTGAATGCGGCAGTCTCTAAAGCATAGCCCCAAAATGACAGCGGTAAATCGGTAAGAGACATCATAGATCGCACCATATCCAATAGAGTGCGATTGCGACGTTCAGACACACCATTATGCTGAGGTGTTCCAGGCAGCATTAGTTGTGAAACTATTCCACATTTTCTTAAGTGTGTGCCAAATTCGTGACTCAAGTATTCTCCCCCACGATCTGATC
Source organism: Triticum monococcum (assembly GCA_034509565.1). NCBI lineage: Eukaryota > Viridiplantae > Streptophyta > Magnoliopsida > Poales > Poaceae > Triticum > Triticum monococcum. Next base: position 76,359,582 of record CM067843.1, read on the forward strand.
GCAAGAACTTGATTTTCCTGTCACGTTGATTCTCAACCTCACTCTAAAATTCCTTGAACTTTTCAAAGGTCTCAGACTTGTGTTTTATTAAATAGACATACCCATATCTACTCAAGTCATCGAGGGTGAGAACATAACGATAGCCACCGCGAGCCTCAACACTCATTGGACCGCACACATCAGTATGTATGATTTCCAATAAGTTGGTTGCTCGCTCCATTGTTCCTGAGAATGGAGTCTTGGTCATTTTACCCATGAGGCATGGTTCGCACGTGTCAAATGATTCGTAATCAAGAGACTCTAAAAGTCCATCTGCATGGAGCTTCTTCATGCGTTTGACACCTATGTGACCAAGGCGGCAGTGGCACAAGTATATGGGACTATCATTATCAATCTTACATCTTTTGGTATTCACACTATGAATATGTGTAACATTACGCTCGAGATTCATTAAGAATAAACCATTCACCATCGGAGCATGACCATAAAACATATCTCTCATATAAATAGAATAACCATTATTCTCGGATTTAAATGAGTAGCCATCTCGTATTAAACGAGATCCTGATACAATGTTCATGCTCAAACTTGGCACTAAATAACAATTATTGAGGTTCAAAACTAATCCCGTAGGTAAATGTAGAGGTAGCGTGCCGACGGCGATCACATCGACCTTGGAACCATTCCCGACGCGCATCGTCACCTCGTCCTTCGCCAGTCTCCGCTTATTCCGCAGCTCCTGCTTTGAGTTACAAATGTGAGCAACTGCACCGGTATCAAATACCCAAGAGCTACTACGAGTACTAGTAAGGTACACATCAATTACATGTATATCACATATACCTTTCGTGATGCCGGCCTTCTTGTCCGCTAAGTATTTGGGGCAGTTCCGCTTCCAGTGACCACTTCCCTTGCAATAAAAACACTCAGTCTCGGGCTTGGGTCCATTCTTTGGCTTCTTCCCGGCAGCTTGCCTGTCGGGCGCGGCAACTCCCTTGCCGTCCTTCTTGAAGTTTTTCTTACCCTTGCCTTTCTTGAACTTAGTGGTTTTATTCACCATCAACACTTGATGTTCCTTTTTGACTTCTACCTCTGCTGATTTCAGCATTGCAAATACTTCAGGAATGGTCTTTTCCATCCCCTGCATATTGAAGTTCGTCACAAAGCTCTTGTAGCTCGGTGGAAGCGACTGGAGGATTCTGTCAATGACCACGTCATCCGGGAGATTAACTCCCAGCTGAGTCAAGCGGTTATGTAACCCAGACATAGTGAGTATGTGCTCACTGACAGAACTATTTTCCTCCATCTTACAGCTGAAGAACTTGTCGGAGACTTCATATCTCTCGATCCAGGCATGAGCTTGAAAAACCATTTTCAGCTCTTTGAACATCTCATATGCTCCGTGTCTCTCAAAACATTTTTGGAGCCCCGGCTCTAAGCTGTAAAGCATGCCGCACTGAACGAGGGAGTAATCATCGGAACGTGTCTGCCAAGCATTCATAACGTCTTGTTCAGCAGGGAGAACAGGTGCTTCACCTAGCGGTGCTTGTAGGACATAATCTTTCTTTGCAGCTATGAGGATAATCCTCAGGTTCCGGACCCAGTCCGTATAGTTGCTACCATCGTCTTTCAGCTTGGTTTTCTCTAGGAACGCGTTGAAGTTGAGGACAACGTTGGCCATTTGATCTACAAGACATATTGTAAAGATTTTAGACTAAGTTCATGATAATTAAGTTCATCTAATCAAATTATTCAATGAACTCCCACTCAGATAGACATCCCTCCAGTCATCTAAGTATAACATGATCCGAGTTAACTAGGCCGTGTCCGATCATCACGTGAGACGGACTAGTCAACATCGGTGAACATCTTCATGTTGATCGTATCTTCTATATGACTCATGCTCGACCTTTCGGTCTTCTGTGTTCCGAGGCCATATCTGTACATGCTAGGCTCGTCAAGTCAACCTAAGTGTTTGCATGTGTAAATCTGTCTTACACCCGTTGTATGTGAACGTTGGAATCTATCACACCCGATCATCAAGTGGTGCTTCGAAACAACGAACTGTCGCAATGGTGCACAGTTAGGGGGAACACTTTCTTGAAATTATTATGAGGGATCATCTTATTTACTACCGTCGTTCTAAGTAAACAAGATGTAAAAACATGATAAACATCACATGCAATCAAATAATAATAGTGACATAATATGGCCAATATCACATAGCTCCTTTGATCTCCATCTTGGGGCTCCATGATCATCTTGTCACCGGCATGACACCATGATCTCCATCATCGTGTCTCCATGAAGTTGCTCGCCAACTATTACTTCTACTACTATGGCTAACACGTTTAGCAATAAAGTAAAGTAATTTACATGGCATTTCTCAATGACACGCAGGTCATACAAAAAATAAAGACAACTCCTATGGCTCCTGCCGGTTGTCATACTCATCGACATGCAAGTCGTGATTCCTATTACAATGACATGAACATCTCATACATCACATATATATCATTCATCATTCATCACAACTTTGGCCATATCACATCACAGAACACTTGCTGCAAAAACAAGTTAGACGTCCTCTAATTGTTGTTGCAAGTTTTACGTGGCTGCAATAGGGTTCTAGCAAGAACGTTTTCTTACCTACGTGAAAGCCACAACGTGATTTGTCAACTTCTATTTACCCTTCATAAGGACCCTTTTCATCGAATCCGCTCCAACTAAAGTGGGAGAGACAGACACCCGCCAGCCACCTTATGCAACTAGTGCATGTTAGTCGGTGGAACCGGTCTCACATAAGCGTACGTGTAAGGTTGGTCCAGGCCGCTTCATCCCATAATACCGCTGAAGCAAAATAAGACTAGTAGCGGCAAGAAAGTTGACAACATCTACGCCCACAACAAATTGTGTTCTACTCGTGCAAAGAGAACTACGCATAGACCTAGCTCATGATGCCACTGATGGGGAACGTTGCAGAAAACAAAAAAAATTCCTACGGTTTCACCAAGATCCATCTATGAGTTCATCTAGCAACGAGTGATCGGATGCATCTACATACCTTGTAGATCGCGAGCGGAAGCGTTCAAAGAACGGGGATGAGGGAGTCGTACTCGACATGATCCAAATCACCAGAGATCCTAGCGCCGAACGGACGGCACCTCCGCGTTCAACACACGTACGGTTAGCGTGACGTCTCCTCCTTCTTGATCCAGCAAGGGGAAAGGAGAGGTTGAGGAAGATTGCTCCAGCAGCAGCACGACGGCGTGGTGATGATGGAGAAGCAGCACTCCGGCAGGGCTTCGCCGAGCTCTACGGAGGAGGAGAGGTGTAGCAGGGGAGAGGGGGGGCCAAGACTCAAGGGTGCGGCTGCCCCTCCCTTTATATAGGCCCCCAGGGGGGGCGCCAGCCCTGGTGATCCCATCTCCCAAGGGGGTGGCGGCCAGGGGGGTGGAGTACCCCCCAAGGCAAGTGCCCCCCCCCCACCCTAGGGTTTCAACCCTAGGCGCAAGGGGGGTGGGCCAAGGGGCGCACCAGCCCACTAAGGGCTGGTTCCCCCTCCCACTTCAGCCCATGGGGCCCTCCGGGATGGGTGGCCCCACCCGGTGGACCCCCGGGACCCTTTCGGTGGTCCCGGTACAATACCGGTGACCCTGAAACTTGTCCCGATGGCCGAAATGGCACTTCCTATATATAATTCTTTACCTCCGGACCATTCCGGAACTCCTCGTGACGTCCGGGATCTCATCCGGGACTCCGAACAACTTTCGGGTTACTGCATATCCATATCCCTACAACCCTAGCGTCATCGAACCTTAAGTGTGTAGACCCTACGGGTTCAGGAGACATGTAGACATGACCGAGATTGCTCTCCGGTCAATAACCAACAGCGGGATCTGGATACCCATGTTGGCTCCCACATGCTCCTCGATGATCTCATCGGATGAACCACGATGTCGAGGATTCAAGCAACCCCGTATACAATTCCCTTTGTCAATCGGTACGTTACTTGCCCGAGATTCGATCGTCGGTATCCCAATACCTCGTTCAATCTCGTTACCGGCAAGTCACTTTACTCGTACCGTAATGCATGATCCCGTGACCAGACACTTGGTCACTTTAAGCTCATTGTGATGATGCATTACCGAGTGGGCCCAGAGATACCTCTCCGTCATACGGAGTGACAAATCCCAGTCTTGATCCGTGTCCACCCAACAGACACTTTCGGAGATACCCGTAGTATACCTTTATAGTCACCCAGTTACGTTGTGACGTTTGGTACACCCAAAGCACTCCTACGGTATCCGAGAGTTACACGATCTCATGGTCTAAGGAAAGGATACTTGACATTGGAAAAACTCTAGCAAATGAACTATACGATCTTGTGCTATGTTTAGCATTGGGTCTTGTCCATCACATCATTCTCCTAATGATGTGATCTCGTTATCAATGACATCCAGTGTCCATAGTCAGGAAACCATGACTATCTGTTGATCAACGAGCTAGTCAACTAGAGGCTTACTAGGGACATGTTGGTGTCTATTTATTCACACATGTATTACGATTTCCGGATAACACAATTATAGCATGAATAAAAGACAATTATCATGAACAAGGAAATATAATAATAATGCTTTTATTATTGCCTCTAGGGCATATTTCCAACACCCACCAGGGCGCGCCTGGGCTCCTTGGCACGCCCAGGTGGGTTGTGCCCACCTGGTGGGCCCCTTTGGTAGTTATTTGCTCCAATAATTTTTAAATAATTCATAAAAAATATCCGTGAAGTTTCAGCTTGTTTGGAGTTGTGCAGAATAGGTGGCCTGACGTAGCTTTTCCAGGTCCAGATTTCCAGCTGCCAGCTTTCTCCCTCTTGCTGCGTACCTTGCAAATTATGAGAGAAAAGACATTGGAATTACTCCAAAAAGCATTATTATGGATAAAAACATTATCAATAACGGTAAGAAAACATGATGCAAAATGGACGTATCACTCCCCAACAACATACAACACTTGCTTGAAGTACCTTGAGATGGTCTCCATTGACCTCCTGAACGTGTTGTGGATAACCCTGAACCTCTTTGTATGGCCAACAATATGAAGGAACATGCGACTTGCTCTTCCACACTGGTGTGGATGCTATCTTCTAGTAGCCCCCTGGTCCTGAAGGTCTTAACAAGTCTAGCAAATGGTGCTCTTTTCATTCTAAGCATCCACAGAGCCTCTGTGTCATTGCAGTTGTATATGTAGTTCAGATTGGAGATCCTCTTCTGCTCCCACATAAGCATTGGAGAATATCTTATGATAGGTCTCTCAGCACGACGAACAGCTCTCCTGTGCATGAATATGACCCATGCCTGAATGACAGCTATCAGTGCTCCGGCCTGAAGTACCAGTTGAATCCGTGCGTCCGTAAACTAGTCCACATCGAGGGTGCGTTGAGCAATGGGAAAATCGATCCTACACCTGGCCTAACAGCCTAACAACGCACCTAACATAGGGGATATGCGGTGTTGCTTACCGGCATCAGAGACGAGGACGATGAAGGGGGGGCATGGCTAAGTCAAGGACGACCTGATGGTGGCCAAATGGAAGAGCAGCGGTAGCTCCTACTGTCGGATCTGACGCTGCCACCGCGTTCGCATAGATCTGAGCCGCCGCCGCCGCCGGCGAAGGTGAGGCTAGAGGAGGTGGTTGTCCTAGAGGTAGCGGTGACCGGGTGGGTGGTGGTGGGAGGCGGGAGGGGGTGAGCCTAGATTTGGCACCGCACCCGATTTCCATCTCCTGCCATCCCCACTCGCTTTTGCGCTGACTCCCCCCCCCCCCCTCCCCTCCCCGGCGCGTGCGAGCTTGTGTTGTTTTGCAGTTTCTAGCGAGCTAGGCTGAATGGCTGCTTTAAGCTTCGTGCGCATGTGAGGCAGCCCACTGTGTTCGTAACCAAATGGGCCTGGTTGCGATTTTGTGGGCAACCAAGCTCGTCGTGTTTTCTGAAAATTGTCAGCACAATTGCGGCGTTTCTTTTTGAAAAAACGAAAGGTGGTGGTTTTTTAAATTATAGTCTCTTATTGTGGTGTTTTTTGCAATTTACTCAAACTTGTGGAAATTATACAAGATACTGTAAAAAAATTAGGCATTTATGGAACTGTTGACGAGCTCTTTTTGCCCAATTTTTTTAAACCATAGTTATTTTACAGAACCAGTGGAGATGCTCTTTTTTCGATAAAAGATGTTTTATTGATTCATAATGAAACATCAAGAGGATACAAACATAATGAACACACGGCCTTTGCATAACCACGATGCACAACCAACACCAACGTCCATACGCAGAAAATCACGCCGGCAAAGAGCAAAGTCGTAGAAGACCAGAGCTATGCTAGGCGGAGAAAAAAAGAAAAAGAAAAACCTGAAGCGACCAAAACAACGATCGAGGATATACAATGACGACCATCGGCACCACCTATCCATTGACAACACAAGGACTACGATAAAACTTCTCCAATAGCAATGCCTTCAGGAAGGAAATGACATCCAAATGCCGCCATCGCCACATCCAACCACTGTCGGATCTTGGATTTTCACCCTGAAGATAGTCTAAGCAAACCCTAAGCAATGCCTCAACAGGGTAACAACGCAAAAAACGCCGTCATTGCCAGGTAACCAACTAGGGTCAGACCTAGGGTTTTCACTCCGGAGCTCGAAACTAGGTACTCGATCAGCACCACTCAATCAAAGTCATCTCATGTTGTCTCCTCCGCTTGCCTCGATTCCAATAGCAGCTTACACGCATGGTCCTGAACGGCACAAAAAAGTACTGAACATCGAAAGCTCGTCGTCGCACACAAGACAAAATTTTTGACGAGAGAGGAAGATCACAAGAACCGCCAAAATCCTATGTTTGGGACGTTTTGGAAGCTTCAAACCATCCTCACAGGTGGCAGCCGATGGCCGATCTACGCGAGACAACGCCACCACGTGCGGAGATGCTCTTACGTAGTGATTCCCCCAAGTCAAAGAGAGAAGCCGCGTCCTGCATTCCCCACTTCCCACCGCGCCACTGCAAGATTCGAGCACCGCCCCGCAGTTTCGACCAAGAAGCGACTCCGCGGACGGTGGTGTGGCGGCACGAGGCAGCAGCGACGGCAGCCGCGACTCCAGGTGACGGCGACGATACATCGCTCATGGTGTGCCCTTCTCCTTTAATTCTCTTGGTTTTCTTCCGGTCGTTCTTCAGCTGTGTGAATCCTCATGCGAGTTAGTCGTAGATGATAGATCTCGTTCAAATCTCTAATCAGATGGATTGATTGATCGTGGTTCTAAAGAGGTTGCCGTTAATTCGGTTCTGAAACTACGTTTTTGGGTTCCCTTTTACAGTTATCTTGTTTTGGAAATACGACTTATTGAGGGCACACTGTATATCCAACAGATGCTTGCTGTCTCTTGGAAGTGTATTTAGGACATTAAAAAAAATGCACGGGAAGTCCAACAAACGCCGCAAACATGATAACCTGGAGAGCCAACTGCAGGATCAAAGTTCAGAAGCACAAGCTGTATCATTGAATCATCTGGAAAAGATCACAAACAACTTCTCTGATGAGCGACTACTTGGTAAAGGTGGTACTAGCTTTGTATATAAGGTAAGCTTAAAACATGTGGACTATATATGGAGCAAAAAAAAAATCTATACTCTAAAATATGTCTATATACATCCGTACGAGTCTTTATTGAAATCTCTAAAAGACTTATATTTAGGAACGGAGGGAGTATGTAACCTGCCCATATTAACAAGTGATTTTAAACAGGGTGTGCAGCAAAGTGGGGAAATAATTGCTGTGAAGAGGCTTATGCCATCAATGGTGGGCGCTCAGAGTTTATTTGAGAATGAGGTTCATCATCTTATGAGGCTTAGGCACCCAAATATTGTGCGACTTACGGGTTATTGCTATGAAACAAAGAAAGTTATTTTTAAATACAATGGGAAAAATGTTTTGGCTGAGAGCCCAGAAATGTTGCTTTGCTTGGAGTATCTCCCTAAAGGTAGCCTTGATGGTTATATTTCAGGTATGACAATTCAATATAGGACACGTGTTGCTTCTAAGTTTTTCGTGTTCCTCCATGAATGTAGTTTGCGTGGATTGAGCGTAGCTCCTAACTGCTGAATTTTATTCACATATACTACTAATGTTACAACAGATTGACATGTGGTGCTAATATCTACTCCCTGCGTTCCTAAATATAAGACTTTTTAAAGATTTCACTATGAATTACATACGGATGTATATAGACATACTTTAAAGTGTAGATTCACTCATTTTGCTCTATATGTAGTCTATAATGGAATCCCTATAAGGTCTTATATTTAGTAACAGAGGGAGTATTTGTGAACAATAAAGGCTAACACACAATAGGAGTTTATAGTCCTTTCATATGTTTTCTAGAGCAAAAAAAAATGTTTTCTAGAGCAAAAAGTTGCTGTGAAGGAGAACACAATGGGACAATTGCCTTGGGGAGGATAGCCCATCGTCATGGCTGTAGGGGATTAGATTAATTATTCTTTCTTGACTCAAAGTAAAAAACATATTATCCTTATGCAATTGATGCTCGGGTCTGTGATCCCTCCTAATATGATTGGGCTATGTGGATCTTCCTAATGCATTTGGACTCTTCCAGTTGTGTACTAAAGTTGTAGGGAGGTAGGGGAAGTGCTCTTGCCCCTCGTCCAGATAGTAGATTTATTCTTCTGATTCTTGCTTGTTTTATTCATCATAAGAGCATCTCTAATAGATGGTCCAAAATTTGTCGGTCAAAACCGGAGATGTAAAATTTAGACCGCCAAAAAGTGCGTTTTGAAGCTCCGAAAAAAGCTCAACTCCAACAGATGATCCAAATTGATGGTCCAAAAGAGCAACTCCAATAGATGGTTCAAAATGAAGATGTAAATTTCTTAAAATGACATACTACTAGTCCATTCAATATAGTTCAAACATCAAATTCAACATAGTTTCATACATGAACTTCAACTACTACTTATTCAAACTACTAGTTAAACTACTCATCGTCGGAGCTGCGGAACTGCGCCCAGAACTCCTCCTTCGTCGGGTCGTCGCACCCCTACTCCTCCTCGTCCGAGAAGTCCGCCCAGTCCTCCTCGAAAGAGGAATCGATGGGGATCACTGTCGAGGGACCGGCCTCGTCCTCCTTCTTCGGCCCCTTCTTCTTCTGCTCCGCTTCACGCTTTCAGTAGTACTCCAGCTCGGCCTGGACGTACTCTGGATGCTCCCGAGCAAACCTCGCCATCGCCTCCTCGTCGGTCTCGCCAGCACTGACGACAACCGACGGCTTCTTCGTCTTCTTCTTCTTCGTCGTGATCTCCTTCATGTTGATGCCCTGCGGCACAAGCATCTCCGTTTTCGCCCGAGTCTAATCTCTGGGAAGTTGATGTGCGACCGAGGCCTCTCGGCACGCCACACCGTCACGTCGTAGGCATGCGCGGCCTCGTGGGCGGAGGGGTACGTGCCGATCCACCAACGCCTTCCGGCGTCGGAGAACTCCACACCCCAGTTACCGGAGGGCTTCTGCCTCACGCCGAAGAAGCCCCGACTTGCCCTTCGGCGTCTTCTTCGGCGCCATCGGAGAGCGGTGGACCGGCGGCGGCGTGCGGCTGGGGTGGTGGCGGACGGAGCCGGGCGGGGCGAACATGCGGGGCGGTGGCGGATGGAGCCGGGCGGGGCGGAGCTGCGGGGCGGCGGCGGCGGGGCGGAGCTGCGTGGCGGTGGCGGACGAAGCCGGGCGGGGCGGTGCTGCGGGGTGGCGGACGGAGCCATGGTGGGCGGGCGGGCGGCGGGGCGGCGTGGAAACAGCGCCGGTCGGCGGGGCCGGATCCACGAGGGCGGGCGGCGGGGCGGCGTGGAGACAGCGGCAGGGGCGGGACGGTGCCGGATCTGATGCGGGCGGCGTCGGGGCAGCGGCGGACGGGGTGTGGAGGCGGGGCGGCGGCTGACGGGCGGGAGGTCGCGGGCGGGCGGGCGAGGACGGAAATGAAGTGGCGGTTGGGCGTTCGCGGGCGGCGGCTGGTTTTGGACCAGATGCATCTCGTGATGTATATTTGCATCGCGAGGTGTTGTATTTTACATCACGAGGAGGCCGCGGTCCAATTTTTTTACATATGGACCGTCTGTTAGAGCTGTATTTTTGGCCTCAGGCGGTCCAAAAGTTAGTTATTTTTACATTTAGACCATCTATAGGAGATGCTCTAAGGGTTTCTCTTTACATAGAGGCCTAATAGTTCAATCAAAATAACAAAGCATATGTCTCATCTCTAATTATCTTAAGGTTTAAGCTATGAGATACTCCCTCCGTTCACAAATAAGATGTTCTAACTTTTTTCTAAACTGAATGTATATATACACATTTTAGTGTGTTTGTTCATTTATTTCAGTTTATATATAGCGGAAATCCCTTTTGGAGCTCGGCCTTCAGTGAGGCCTTCAAATTCAAATTAGAAATTTCATCGAAATTCATATTTTTACATTTCAAAAAATTCTGAAAATATACAGATACATGAAGGCATAACACACATGTGTGTACATTTTCAGTTCAAAATACGTTGAAATGCGGGCTGTGCAAAAAAGACAAATCTGGGATTGTTTAACACATGATACTATTCATCCTCTTAATTAGGCCATGAATTTTTCTTTTTTTGTAAAGGTCGCAACTCAAGGTATTTCATCATGAATTTTTCCACACATGTGGGTTACATCCTTACATGCACGCATATTTTTTTAGAATTTTTTGAACCATAAAAATTTGAATTTGAATTTTTCAAAAATAAAGGCCTTCATGAAGCTCGCGCCCAAAACGCCTCTCTCTATATATAGTCCATATTAAGATATCTAAAACATCTTATATTTATGAACGGAGAGAGTATATTTCTATATTAATACTCCCTCTGTTCATTTTTATAAAGCATTTAGACAATTAAGACAACACACAAAATAGTTCAATGTCAACTGTCCAAAATGTCTTATAAAAGAGAGCGGAGGGAGTAGTAAACTTTTCGAACTAAGAGATGACGGGGATCCTATAAGGGCGCCATCCATGTATATGGCCAAACTTGCCCTTCCGATGGGACCCGCATACTAATCCATAAGGCGACTAAATGCACCACAATGTATATTGAGTCAAGAATAACCAACTCGATTGAAATTCGTTTTTTACCTATATTTTATTTGCTATATATACTATGTACTACTCCCTCCATTCCCTAATATAAGAACTTTTAGTTTTTTCTTGATTCGTATATACTTAGACATATTTTAGTATATATATGTTCATTCATTTTAGTATGTATGTAATCAATATTTTGAAATAGCTAAAAGGTCTTATATTAAAGAACAGAGGGAGTAGATAATATTATTCTAGTGTTGGTGGACTACTCCCATGCTTAAGGGCTGCCTGCATCTTCAACGTAGACCCTCAAACCGCTCGCATCCGTCCGGACCGGGCGGTTCGGACGTGATTTGTCATCCAACGCGTAACCCATCAATCCGCGGACCGGTACGGATATTCGTTTTCATACAAACTAGAGACAAACTAGGGGGCTTTGCGGCGTCCGGACAACCTGGTCCCACCTCCCACCCAAAACCCTCTCCCTCGCCCTCTCCCGCTCGAAGCAGTTGCCACACATTCATGCCGGTCAGCGCCGCTCTAGAGCGCTAGTGTAGTATTGATGGCATATCAGAGCGGATGCGACCTCTCGATGGAGCTGATATTGAAGCGGCACACCGGCCGAGAGCATCGCCCGTGCCGTGTCCTGTTGTACGCGCCTTCTCTCCGCATGCAACAGTCCGTCCGCCTGCAGACATTAAACAAGTTTGCCGAGAAACCAACTCCGGTGCCCGCATGGAAATGCCACCTGTCCGTCCGTCTGCCGGCATTAATACGTGGTGCGGTTGGCCTGACTGGCACCCGCTATTTATACGTGGTCTGGCCCTCGACAAGATCCGCACCACACCTCCGCTCCCGATCTCCTCTTTGCACCATGCCTGGCATGGCCTCGAGCTCGAAATCACTGTGGGACAGCCTCTCTACCGAATAGAAGCAGGAGTTGTAGGCCCTGCTGCCGGTTGGCAGGCCCGCCGAGTCAGCCAGATACAGGCTGGCTTGCTGGCTAGCTCTCCGGAGGGCAGCGATGCTGACGAGTCGACGCCACCGCCCGTGCCGGTCGACATCACGTTGGGGCAGGTGCGGGTGACTACACCAATTTGAGACAGAAGACAAGGAGGTGGCGTTTCGGCAGGCGCAACAGGACCAAAGGCAGAACCTACGGCTCCTCGGCGAGCACCGACTCACAGAGGAAGAAATCGCGGGCGACCAAACGAACGAAAATTCCGTCACGGCCATGGTGGTAGACAGTCTGGTGCTCCTGGATGACCAGCACACACTAATCCTATCTTACCATAGCACTCACGAGATCCGCCGCGAGCGATGGTGGTTGCGTGTCCTTTTGGGCGGAGAGAGACGCCATGTTCACAGCCATCGATGCATCGGCGGAGGAATTTGACAATGAGACCCAGGACGTCGTCAGCTCCGTGTCGGCCATTCCGCCACCACCTTTCGCGCTCCTCTGCCACAACAATGAGGACGACGCGCCCATGTACACCGCCGTCGACAGCGAGGAAAAGTAGAACATTGGGAGGACGACGTCGCTTGAGTTCCAGGAAGGCCACCGCCAATGTCTTGCCGGGCCTCACAGCTGGTAAGCTTGCCCGGAGCTTAGTGGAGGCCACTACTCTTTCCCTCCCATTGAACCTTTTCTTCTCGGGGCTCAGGGTCGGCCGATGAGCTTGCTTCCGGACATGGGGAAGACATCTCGTGGGAAATGGGTGCCGCCATGGACGGCGATCATTTAGACTAGGTTAGAATAACCTAGTTCGCTATAATTTAGCTGAAATATGTCGGAAATGTAATGATTTTCGTCCTGTTTAGATGAAAATCATCCGGTTTCATGTCATTCGTCCGATTTGTTCAAATCCGATTGAAAGGTATCCGGGCATGGTTGGATGGGCGGCTCCCGTATCACTGTCCGTGGAGGCGACCGTATGCGTCTGCGAACGGATACTATCTGAGCTAAACTTGGATATGGAAGTCTTCTCTGGTTTAGGGTGAAGTAAGACCAAGCTCATGAGCTTATTATCCTAGGTCGCAACGTTATTTTACTATCAATAATAGTGCAAAAAGAAAGCCTGGAGGAAGAGTGGCCTTGAGTTTCTCGTTCCTTTGCCTTAGGATTCGTTAATTCTCTTTCTCGATGAGACAGGGAAGGGATATAACTCAGTGATAGAGTGTCATCTTGACGTTGTTTTAGGGGTCTGCGCTGGAGATACCCTTATGTTTTTTTTCTTTGTGGACAACCCCTACCGTGTACATGGACAGCCCATAAGAGTGCCTTTTTGCTTATGGGCAGTTTTTTTCATACACTGTAGATGTCGTAACTAACTTGGCCCTAGGTGGGCCATGCACTATCCGTACATAACATTTTCATAATCCTATTAGCTTGCAAGAACATTTTATATTATGAAACGAAGGGGATACTTTTTTTCTAAACTATTACTGTACTAATATTCTTCTCTCCCATGGACTCCTCACCCACAACCTCCTAGTGGACCCATGTCCACAACAACAATAGATTTTTCACCCGCAAAAAAACAACAATAGACTTTCAGATAACATCTGACAAATGATCTCTTTTTGGTGCCAAATGCAGATGGGTCCTCCCAACTTGATTGGCACACGTGCTACAAAATAATTGAGGGGATTTGCAATGGTTTGCACTACCTTCACGAGCAAATTGACAAGTCTGTTCTTCACTTGGACCTTAAGCCTGCGAACGTATTGCTTGACAACAATTTGGCACCAAAGCTTACAGATTTTGGGCTGTCAAAACTGCTTGATCAATATCAAACTATGTTCACTCCAAATCGTTTTGGTACATTGTAAGTTTAGTGTCTCTTTATAGTCCCTTTCTTCCAATTCATCGGCAAAATTTGTTTTCCTAGTCCCTTTAGCACCACAATATTTATGTATGATGTGCATGCAGAGGCTACATGGCACCAGAATACATCGATGAAGGTACAATCACACCTAAGACAGACATATTTAGTTTGGGTGTGATAATCATGGAGCTAATAACCGGACACAGGGACTACCCAAGTCTTGCCGGAACATCTTCCGAGGGCTTTATTGAGCTTGTATGGGAATTCTGTTTCAGCTTTCTCAGTTTGATTCCATTTTAGGAGACCATGTTACATTTTATCTTTGTATTACCGACATTCTGATTCTTGTTCTGATTTCACAGGCACTTAAAAAATGGAGAAACACATTGGAGAAAGCGCAGGGGTACACAAAGCTAGAAATAGATTGCCAACAAATAAAACGATGCATCCAAATAGGTCTAATCTGTGTTAATCCTGAGGCATCCAAAAGGCCTACAACAACAAAAATTATCAATATGCTTAAAGGACTAGAAAGTTCAGATTGTAGGATTAGCAATGAGGCAACGTCATCAGCACATCAGGTACAATCACTCAAGGGGAATGCATTTGTGGAACATGTACTATCTGTTACTCTTTCTTGTTCTTGTAAAAAGAGATGTCATCATAATTCATAACCCCCTAAGTGCACAAACATTTGTATTTTGATATATGTCTCTACAATGTTAGAAACACTACGAAACATTACTACAAAATCCATTAATTATCAAGAATAGCAAGCAGATTATAGCTGTTGGCCATCACCTATGTTGGCTGGTAGGCTGTGTACATCACTCGATGCAGAAGCCGAGGGCTTTATCACTCTTTTCAAAAAGAATAAAAACTATCTTGGCTGCTGAAACTTTTAGAGCCTTTTATTAGGTCCCCGTAAGAGTTGAAGCCCTAGGCACATATGTAGCTGTAGGTGGTCACCTGTTTTACTCGTTGTATCATGTTTTCTTTGGTCATATGTAGTTCGCATTTTGGTATTGCTAGGATCGCTTTTCCTAAGAAAATCTCAAACCAATTAGCTAGTTTTGACTTTTGGTACCTGTCTTACTCCAACAAGGACTACTTTTATGTATCTTCGTACAACGTTGATGAAGGTAATATCAATATGAAGAAATTTACTAAAAATGGTTATTATGGTCCAGGTAGATACACATTAAATTGCTCCCCAAATGTACAACCAGAACAAGCAAGGTATTGTTAAAGAATGTTGGGTTAGACATTAAATTTGCCAAAAAAAAATGGTTATTACGGTCCAGGTAGATACTTATTTAGTAATAAGTTACTGGAAATATGAAAAGCTATTGCTCAATAAAATTCGAATACAAAGGTAATTAAGCATGTAGTACAACATAAGGAAGTAAGTTCGCATATATCAGTAGCAACCTTATGCCTTCATGTTAGGTTATAAGTTTGTACAAAGCTAATCGTATACGTACAGAAGTGATCCTCACTAATCGCAATGGATGTTGCTCCCTCTACTTTGTCATGCAAATTATTAAAAAATCTATTACTCCCTCTGGTAAGATTTACAAGCACAATTTGTTTTACCCATAAAAAAGCACGATTCATTTTTCCTAAGTTAAACTTTTATAAGTTTGACTGGATTTATCAAGAAAAACATCGTTAACAAGTTTTGACTTAGGACAAACAAAATGTGTCTTGTAAACCCGGCCAGATTCTATCTTTAAGAACTTAAATACTGCTTGAAAGAAGCACAAACAAATTTTTCTCAGAACATACTTGCACGATGTATAATTTCTTTTGGGTTCATTAAATATATTTCAATATAAAGTAGTAGTCAGTTGTGCATTTCAGATTTTCGACGTCAAAGTTGTATTTATCTTCTGAGAAGTTTTAAGACTCCCCCTTTTACCTTGTATGAGGTGATTTAATCCTAGCCACCGATTAATGGAGGGCAATTTTGACTATACAAATACGGTGAGTACAATAAAATAAATAGGAAACATTCTCGATAGATTTAGTGATTTCTCTTTCCAAGATGATATTCTTCCTTGCCTTCATGTTTTAATGGCTCTATAATTTATTTCCTTATTTACGGAAGTGAAAGGTATATACCAGCCTCACATAATCATTGACAACTTCTTACCCCACAAGAGGTAATAGTAAAATATTACGGATCAATCATGAGATGTTGTTACTCATATCAGTTTAGCACCATCTTAAAAGAGCTCTTATCTTCTCCCTTCTAACTGTCAGACTTCAAATGGGGTTAGTGAACAAGGAAAACCACCTCCAAAAAATACACTATGTATTGAGATTTTGGAGGAAGCTGAAAGACAAGATCTAGCATTGGTCTCTCTTGCAATTGCTGGTGACTGTCTATGTGGAAAGTTGAAGTTGTTGTACCTGAAAAACGGAGGTAATCTTCATCTACAAGTTGTTTATTGTTGCTGAAGATTTTTTTTTAATTATGTTTTCTATGGGGTTACACTTGGTGTTGTTGCATGCAGAACACATTTCTCCACAGGCATCCATCGTCCGCATCGTCGTTCCAGGCTCGCCCGATGGTATTGAACTTCGTGTGGACCCCTACATGCTCTCCATGCGGAGTACCTACCTTCGTGCGATCTTTGCCCGCCACAACAATCATTATGGTGCATCTGGGGCCAGTGCAGAGGGCAACAGGATGGACCTCCAAGAATTTCTAGGCAAGGAAGTGAGGGTCGAGTACGATGCGCTGTTACTGGTACTTTTGTACCTGTATAGTGGCCGTGTCGGAGACCTTTCCGAGTCGGCGTACATATGTGCCGATGAGAACGGTTGTGCGCACCTCGGCTGCCACCCCACCGTCTCCTTCAAGGTGCAGGTTCTCTTTGTTGCCTTCACCTTCCAGGTCCCCGAGCTCACCAGCCTCTTTCAGGTCTGCATCTCCCTTTCCCTTTTGCCAATGGTCAGAATGCCACTACCACACCTTTAATGCAACATGCTAAACTAGTTAAAGATTCAGAGACTATGGCTCTGATACCAATTTATCAAAACTACATGGGCAGGATAAAGCCCAAGAAGTTGTGGTGGGAGTGAGTAAGAGGTGATTGGCAAAAGAATAGAATAGCCAAGAAATGATTCACACAAAATAATCGAAGAAAACTAACTGAGATGTGATGTTTTAACAAAAATGTTATAAGATCTAATTATACTGAGTAATTATTTTATCTATACTAAAGAAATGTAAGTCAATGCAACATAGACACACAAAAAACGGATGATAACTGTGAATCTTTAAAACAAGCAATGTGCAGATAATGCCTTCAACAAGGCCAGGTCATAAGTTTTCACCGCATTCTACCACATAGGCGGTGACGACCATGCTTGGTTAGGAAGGATGCAGTGACGACCACTTGGGTTTGTGCATCCTGTTAAGTTTCATGCACTAGCCAACGCAACCAAAAGTTCAAACTGATGAAAAGGGCTAGACAATCCACATATACTGTAACACCCCCTCTCACGTGTGACGGGAAAGACAAGTCAACACGTGCAACCGAAAGAGAGCGACGGCGCGCGAAACTCACATATGACTCAAGAGGCCTATACGTGGACACAGAGGGGCATCAGCAATTTTTTAGATAAATAGCGAAAGCCAGGACTTGAACTCGAGACTTTAGCTCGGATACCATGTTAAGCTTCATGCACTAGCCAACGCAACCAAAAGTCCAAACTGATGGAAAGGGCCAGACAATCCACATATACTGTAACACATCCTTCGTTCGCTCATGCTTCGTTCCCTTCTCCATGGTAGGAAGTGGTTGCATAAGGTATCGTTGTTGGGTACTTTACTCGTAGTTTGGGTGTTGCCAACGATGGTGCGATGGTCTTTGATGTTTTGCTACAGCGGATAGTTTGCCTTGCCTTGACTTCTGTTGATCCTTTTTTTTTTCTTTTGTGTAATACTTTGGATTTGTGCATCCTTGATTTCTCAACTAGCTCTTGATATCATGTTGTTGAAGAGGCCAATTGTATTTGAGATATACTTCCTCCGTTCGGAAATAACTGATGCGGTTTTAGTTCAAACTCTGAGTTTGAACTAAAACCACGTCATTCAAAACAAGCTTTCACTAGTTGAGACATCAGATTGCAATTTTGCTTTGTTCTATACTACTCCCTCCATCCCAAATTACTTGTATTAGATTTGTCTAGATACGGATGTAGGTTGTACTACTTCCCCCATCCCAAAATAACTGTGTCAACTTTAGTACAATTTTATACTAAAGTTAGTACAAAGTTGAGACATTTATTTTGGGACGGAGGGAGTATTATTTACTAAGGCTGTCCCACTATCATCATAGAATGTAATTAGCTGAGTAATGTTCTTCTATCGTAGCTAAAGTTTCACCTACTAAGAAGACAATAATTCTTCTCTTTGCATGCAGCGGGATCTCCTTGATGTCCTTCATAAGGTTGAAGTGGATAACCTTCCACTGATCTTGTCTGTTGCAAACTTATGCAAAAAATCTTGCGGGAAACTGCTCGAAAGATGCCTTGAGATGGTAGTCCAGTCAAATCTTGACATGATTACTCTTGAGAAAGTATTGCCTCCAGATGTTGTTAAGCAAATTACTGACTTACGGCTAAGTTTTGGATTAGCTTCATCCGAGGACATGGGCTTTCCTAACAAACATGTAAGAAGGATACTCAGAGCTCTTGATTCCAATGATGTGGAGCTAGTAAGGATTCTGATCAAGGACGGGCAGACCAATCTTGATGATGCATTTGCGCTCCATTATGCTGTAGAACACTGTGACTCAGAAATTACAACAGAACTTCTGGACATCGCACTTGCAGATGTTAGTCTCAGAAATCCAAGAGGTTACACTGTTCTTCACATTGCCGCCAGACGGAAGGATCCTAAAATCATTGTCTCCCTTTTAACCAAAGGTGCTCGGCCTTCCGATTTTACACTTGATGGAAGAAAAGCAGTTCAAATCTCAAAGAGACTCACAAAACATGGGGATTATTTTGGGAGTACTGAAGTAGGAAAGCCGTATCCTAATGATAAAGTGTGCATTGAGATACTCGAGCAAGCTGAAAGAAGGGATCCACGGCTTGGAGAAGCATCGGTTTCTCTTGCATTGGCTGGTGACTGTCTTCGTGGGAAGTTATCGTACCTTGAAAACCGAGGTAATATTCATCTACATATGGTGTAGTGTTCAAAATTAGTTGTTTGATATGGATTACAGTTGGTGGTGTTCTGCATGTGACGTGAAGCTTTCCATGGGCAACTAGCCAATGTGTTACATCATTTTTTATTCTCTTGGAAGTTGTGTTTTCACACTATTGTTTTCATGCTATGTAGTTGCTTTGTGGAGGATAATGTTTCCAATTGAGGCAAGAGTAGCAATGGACATTGCTCAAGTGGATGGTACTTTGGAATTTACCCTTGGTTCTAGTACAAATCCACCTCTGGAGATAACAACCGTTGATCTAAATGATACTTCTTTCAAAATGAAGGAGGAACACTTAGCTCGGATGAGAGCCCTCTCCAAAACAGGTGAGGCACAGCTTGCGCTTTTGTCTTTTGGTTGTTCTGTTTTTAACTTTCTAGATTTTGTTCCTGCCTTTTCATTTTTTGTGTTAGTTTGCTTGTATGACCCGTTCCATGTTAGCGATTTCTTCTGGTACAAATGACGCAGACTTGGGGGTGTGTTCAAGAAAATAAAATCTGAATAAGGTTATTGGTGTAGATAAGGTTGAAATCCCAGATTTTCTCCCCTCCTGTTAATACAAGAACTGAAGAGTGAACCCAAATATGTACACTTGACTAATCATATAATCGGTGGTTGAATTGCTAATGATTACTCTTGCATGTGCGTGCGCGCGCATTCAGCTATAAGATGATATTTTACCAAGTTTATGTATCTGGACTAACTGCAACCTGAATGTTTATACCAGTCGAACTCGGCAAACGTTTCTTCCCAAGCTGTTCAAATGTGCTGGACAAGATCATGGATGATGAACCTGAGCTGGCTTCGCTCGGAAGAGATGCATCCTCAGAGAGGAAGAGGAGGTTTCATGACCTGCAATGCGCTCCTGAAGGCGTTCAGCGAGGACAAGGAGGAGTTTAACAGAACGACAACCCTTTCATCTTCCTCATCGTCGACGTCCACTGTAGCAAGGAACTTGACAGGCCGGACCAGGAGATGGTGAGCACCCTGGCCCATTCTTGCCATATTGGTAGCTGATTTGGCCCTGTAAATCGCCTAGTTATGCTCATTTTTGCTTGTACAGTAACGGTTGTCCATACAGTATTCTGTTGATGGAACAAATGGACTCCATGTCGTAGCAGCTCTTGGCCTCTGACTTCGATGATTTGGCTGAAACAGTAGATAGTTTCTGCTTTGCACTTTGCTTTATTATTCTGCATGAATTCTAGTACTGCACTGTACGTTATCTCCGAAGCATCTAGGGCTCAAAAGGGGTACTCTGTTTTTACCCTGTTGTATGCTCGCGTCTGGCACAGCAGAACAGTCCCCATTTTATTGCACCTCCTGTCCTATACTAGTAGTTGCCGAAGTAAAAAAAAAATCTTGTTGGACTGAACTACTGAAGTACAAAACCATGTGCGCATAAAGGCATCTCCAACGCTGAGGCTCAAACTGCCTGCATACTGTGTCATCCAATGTGGATCTGTATCGGTCCGTCGAGCGGTCCAGACGCGCTTTTTCTAGCAAAACGGAGACAAAATTGAGAAGACTTTGTCGGAGTCCGGACAGCAACCATGTAGGACTTCGACACCCCCACCTCACTAAATCCACCTACCCGGTCCCATTTTCTTCAATCCGCCCTTCTCCCTCTTGCTTTACATCCGCATCCTTCTCCTCCGACGCCGCCACTGTACCTCCCCGGTCGGCACACAGGCATTGCCGGACCTCCGCAACTAGCACCGACATGCCCACTCGTCTTTTACAACGGTGTCATCCACCCAGGACACGTCTGTAGGCAGGTACACTCCGCCCCCCTATTGACGTTGTCCATGGCGGTCACCACGCCCGATACGTGTTCGGTCAAATGTCATTGAGCTTACTTTCGAACGCCATGTCGTTCTTTTAGAGTATGAAGGATGGCGGGGTACTCAACCATAGAGGATGAGTTCTTGTGTGATGCGTGGTTGCCCGTATCCGCGGGTTTCATAGGCAGGAGCAGGGGGACCTTCTGGCAGCAAGTGCATGAATCGTTCCACGCACGAAAGCACATTGCGCCCTATGACATGTACATCATCCATGATCACAATATGAGATCATTATTGTATCGATATTCGATGGTAGGCCATCTAGACCTCCTTCACCAAGTTATGTCGCACAATTGATATGCCGGAGGCAAGGTGACCATTGCGCACGACAGAGGAGGAGATCGTAAGTTTTGTTTCTTCTGCTCAACTTATTGATTGATTCACGCATTGTGTAGCTCGCATACACTGCCGTGACGCACCACAGGATAGAAAGACGACCATTTATGCACATGCACTGTTGGATGAAGCTGAAGGGGCGGTATGTCTGGGACGACGGGATCTATTAATCTCGTTGAAGTTGAGCTATTATTGTACTAGACTTATTTGCATGCTATATACGGATGATTTGTATTATTTTCTATCCAAACTTTGATGAAATCCGTCGCGTTAGCACGAATTTTGTCTGGTTAGTAGAAACCCGACTTGAAATTGAAGGAAATATGCCCTGGAGGCAATAATAAAGTTATTATTTATTTCCTCATATTATGATAAATGTTTATTATTCATGCTAAAATTGTATTAACCGGAAACTTAGTACATTTGTGAATACATAGACAAACAGAGTGTCACTAGTATGCCTCTATTTGACTAGCTCGTTAATCAAAGATGGTTATGTTTCCTAACCATAGACATGAGTTGTCATTTGATTAATGAGATCACATCATTAGGAGAATGATGTGATTGACTTGACCCATTCGGTTAGCTTAGCACTTGATCGTTTAGTTTTCTGCTATTGCTTTCTTCATGACTTATACATGTTCCTATGATTATGAGATTATGCAACTCCCGATTATCGGAGGAACACTTTGTGTGCTACCAAACGTCACAACATAACTGGGTGATTATAAAGGTGCTCTGCAGGTGTCTCCGATGGTACTTATTGAGTTGCCATAAATCAAGATTAGAATTTGTCACTCCGATTGTCGGAGAGGTATCTCTGGGCCCACTCGGTGATGCACATCACTATAAGCCTTGCAAGCATTGTAACTAATGAGTTAGTTGCAGGATGATGTATTACGGAACGAGTAAAGAGACTTGCCGGTGACAAGATTGAACTAGGTATGAGATACCGACGATCGAATCTCGGGCAAGTAACATACCGATGACAAAGGGAACAACGTATGTTGTTATGCGGTTTGACCGATAAAGATCTTCATAGAATATGTGGGAGCCAATATGAACATCCAGGTTCCGCTGTTGGTTATTGACCGGAGACGTGTCTCAGTCATGTCTACATAGTTCTCGAACCCGTAGGGTCCGCACGCTTAAAGTTTGGTGACGATCGGTATTATGAGTTTTTGTGTTTTGATGTACCGAAGGTACTTCGAAGTCCTGGATATGATTACGGACATGACGAGCAGTCTTGAAATGGTCGAGACGTACAGATTAATATATTGGACGACTATATTCGGACACCGGAAGTGTTCCGAATGGTTTCGGAGAAAACCGGAGTGCCGGAGGGTTACCGGACCCCCCCCCCCCCCCGGGGAGAAATAGTGGGCCTTATGGGCCTTAGTGGAGAGAGAGAGAGGGCTGGCCGAGGGCAGGCCGCGCGCCCTCCCCCTCTGGTCTGAATTGGACTAGAAGAGGGGGGGCCTTTCCTTCTCCCTCTCCCCCTTCCTTTCCTCCTCCCAGTAGGAGTAGGAAAGAGGGGAATCTTACTCCTACTAGGAGGAGGATTCCTCCTCCTGGCGCGCCTACAAGGGCCGGCCGGCCTCCCCCCTTGCTCCTTTATATACGGGGGCAAGGAGGCACCTTTAGACACACAAGTTGATCTATTGATCTATTCCAGCCGTGTGCGGTGCCCCCCTCCACCATAATCCACCTTGATTATATCGTAGTGGTGCTTAGGCGAAGCCCTGCGTCGGTAGCATCATCATCACCGTCATCATGCCGTCGTGCTGACGAACCTCTCCCGTGAAGCTCTGCTGGATCGGAGTTCGTGGGACGTCATCGAGCTGAACGTGTGCTGAACTCGGAGGTGCCGTGCGTTCGGTACTTGGATCGGTCGGATCGTGAAGACGTACAACTACATCAACCGTGTTGTGCTAACGCTTCCGCTTTCGGTCTACGAGGGTACGTAGACACACTCTCCCCTCTCGTTACTATGCATCACCATGATCCTGTATGTGTGTGTAGGAATTTTTTTGAAATTACTACGCTTCCCGACAGAAATGTATGCGGGCAACGTTGGATGGTTGGCTCCCGCATCCATGTCCGTGGACTGGCCCTCCTGTCCATGAAAATATGTCGGAGCAAATTTGCGGGTCAACATTGGAGATGCCCTAATGCTGCATAAGGCATCTCCAACGATGGCCCCTAAAAAGGACACTCCATTTGTTCATGGATTGGTCTGAACTAGTTCACGAACAAGGATGTACGAGCCGTCCATCCAACCGCATCTCCTAAACGATGCGATCGATCACAACCAAAAAGTGGTGGTTGTTCATGGTTTTTACATGTGCCTGATCACAAAAATACCAGTCCATGTAAAAATAAAAAAGGTATTTTTGTCCCACCAGACCAGATATCTGAGCCTCCACGCTTACCCTGCTGCTGGGTCCTCCTCAACATCCGCCTCCAGCTCGGCCGACATGCGCTTCAACATCCTAACACAGACGCCTTGCACAATCATCCTAGTATCTTCATCCAACTCGTCCATCTTCATGGTCAACATCTTTGTATCCTTCGAAGTGGCCGTCAGCTCAACCCTTCTCTCTTCGAGTTTAATTTTCTTCTTGGTCGCCGCCATCAAGAGGTTAAACCGCTCAACCTTCTTTTTATCCTTCACGTTGGAGCGTTGGACACATGCCTCCTCCTTATTCGCCAAGATGCCCTCGAACCTCTCCACCATCTTGATGTTGGATGCGGTTGCATCACCACACCCGTCCCACGCCATGACTGCCGCCCTTCTTTTTGCCGGACGGCGCATCATTTGCCCTCACTTTGAGACGGTGGGCTTGTCGTGTCGTCGAGTTGATCCTCCATGCCCCCGCCTTGGCTGGATCCTCCACCTCCACCGGCTCCAACAGCTCTATGATTTGATCCATGAGGCGACGAAAGTGAAAATGTCCGGAATTGGGGTGGAGAGTGGCATTGATCAGAGCGAAGCGGGTGTGGAAAACGTCGTCTTTGGCGCGAAAACAATGCGGATGTGGCCAAATGTGCGGGCTCCGCCTCATTTTTGGGTGGGCCGTGAAGGAAATATGCCCTAGAGGCAATAATAAAGTTATTATTTATTTCCTTATTTCATGATAAATGTTTATTATTCATGCTAGAATTGTATTAACCGGAAACATAATACATGTGTGAATATATAGACAAACAGAGTGTCACTAGTATGCCTCTACTTGACTAGCTCGTTAATCAAAGATGGTTATGTTTCCTAACCATGGACAAAGAGTTGTCATTTGATTAACGGGATCACATCATTAGTTGAATGATCTGATTGACATGACCCATTTCATTAGCTTAGCACCCGATCATTTAGTATGTTGCTATTGCTTTCTTCATGACTTATACATGTTCCTATGACTATGAGATTATGCAACTCCCGTGTGCCGGAGGAACACTTTGTGTGCTACCAAACGTCACAATGTAACTGGGTGATTATAAAGGTGCTCTACAGGTGTCTCCAAAGGTACATGTTGGGTTGGCGTATTTCGAGATTAGGATTTGTCACTCCGATCGTCGGAGAGGTATCTCTGGGCCCTCTCGGTAATGCACATCACTTAAGCCTTGCAAGCATTGCAACTAATGAGTTAGTTGCGGGATGATGTATTACGGAACGAGTAAAGAGACTTGCCGGTAGCGAGATTGAACTAGGTATTGAATACCGACGATCGAATCTCGGGCAAGTAACATACCAATGACAAAGGGAACAACATATGTTGTTATGCGGTCTGACTGATAAAGATCTTCATAGAATATGTAGGAGCCAATATGAGCATCTAGGTTCCGCTATTGGTTATTGTCCGGAGACGAGTCTCGGTCATGTCTACATTGTTCTCGAACCCGTAGGGTCCGCACGCTTAAGGTTTCGATGACAGTTATATTATGAGTTTATAAGTTTTGATGTACCGAAGGAGTTTGGCATCCCGGATGTGATCACGGACATGACGAGGAGTCTCGAAATGGTCGAGACATAAAGATTGATATATTGAAAGCCTATGTTTGGATATCAGAAGTGTTCCGGGTGAAATCGGGATTTTACCGGACTACCGGGAGGTTACCGGAACCCCCCGGGAGGTATATGGGCCTTAGTGGGCCTTAGTGGAAGAGAGGAGAGGTGGCCCGAGATGGGCCGCGCGCCTCTCCCCCCCCTTGGTCCGAATAGGACAAGGAGAGGGGGCCGGCCCCCCTTCCTCCTCTCTCTCCTCTTTCCCCCCTCCACGAATCCTATTCCAACTAGGAAAGGGGGGAGTCCTACTCCCGAAGGGAGTAGGACTCCTCCTGGCGCGCCTCCTCTTGGCCGGCCCCCCCCCTTGAGCCTTTATATACGGAGGCAGGGGCACCCCCTAGAGACACAAGTTGATCCACGTGATCATATTCTTAGCCGTGTGCGGTGCCCCCTTCCACCATAGTCCTCGATAATATTGTAGTAGTGCTTAGGCGAAGCCCTGCGACATTAGTACATCAAGATCGTCACCACGCCGTCGTGCTGACGGAACTCTTCCCCGACACTTTTCTGGATCGGAGTCTGGGGATCGTCATCGAGCTGAACGTGTGCTAGAACTCGGAGGTGTCGTAGTTTCGGTGCTTGATCGGTCGGGCCGTGAAGACGTACGACTACATCAACTGTGTTGTCATAACGCTTCCGCTATCGGTCTACGAGGGTACTTAGACAACACTCTCCCCTCTCGTTGTTATGCATCACCATGATCTTGCGTGTGCGTAGGAATTTTTTTGAAATTACTACGTTCCCCAACAGTGGCATCCAAGCCTAGGTTTTATGTGTTGATGTTATATGCACGAGTAGAACACAAGTGAGTTGTGGGCGATATAAGTCATACTGCTTACCAGCATGTCATACTTTGGTTCGACGGTATTGTTGGATGAAGTGGCCCGGACCGACATTACGCGTATGCTTACGCGAGACTGGTTCTACCGACGTGCTTTGCACACAGGTGGCTGGCGGGTGTCAGTTTCTCCAACTTTAGTTGAACCGAGTGTGGCTACGCCCGGTCCTTGCGAAGGTTAAAACAGCACCAACTTGGCAAACTATCATTGTGGTTTTTGATGCGTAGGTAAGAACGGTTCTTGCTAAGCCCGTAGCAGCCACGTAAAACTTGCAACAACAAAGTAGAGGACGTCTAACTTGTTTTTGCAGGGCATGTTGTGATGTGATATGGTCAAGACATGATGAGATATAAGTTGTTGTATGGGATGATCATGTTTTGTTGAAGTTATCGGCAACTGGCAAAATCCTTATGGTTGTCTCTCTATTGCATAAGATGCAAGCGTCCAATAATTGCTTTACTTTATCGCTATGCGATAGCAATAGTTGCAAGAGCAATTGTTGGCGAGACGACCACGTGACGACACATTGATATAGATCAAGATGATGGAGATCATGGTGTCATGCCGGTGACGATAGAGATCATGACAGTACTTTGGAGATGGAAATCAAAGGCGCAAGATGATGATGGCCATATCATGTCACATATTTTGATTGCATATGATGTTTATCTTTTATACATCTTATTTTGCTTCGTTTGACGGTAGCATTTTAAGATGATCTCTCACTAATTATCAAGAAGTGTTCTCCCTGAGTATGCACCGTTGCGAAAGTTCTTCGTGCTGAGACACCACGTGATGATCGGGTGTGATAGGCTCTACGTTCAAATACAACGGGTGCAAAACAGCTGCACACGCGGAATACTCAGGTTATACTTGACGAGCCAAGCATATACAGATATGGCCTCGGAACACGGAGACCGAAAGGTCGAGCGTGAATCATATAGTAGATATGATCAACATGGTGATGTTCACCATTGAAACTACTCCATCTCACGTGATGATCGGACATGGTTTAGTTGATTTGGATCACGTGATCACTTAGAGGATTAGAGGGATGTCTATCTAAGTGGGAGTTCTTGAAGGAAATATGCCCTAGAGGCAATAATAAAGTTATTATTTATTTCCTTATATCATGATAAAAGTTTATTATTCATGCTAGAATTGTATGAACCGGAAACATAATACATGTGTGAATACATAGACAAACTTAGTGTCACTAGTATGCCTCTACTAGACTAGCTCGTTAATCAAAGATGGTTATGTTTCCTAACCATGAACAATGTGTTGTTATTTGATTAACGAGGTCACGTCATTAGTTGAATGATCTGATTGAATGACCCATTTCATTAGCTTAGCACCCGATCGTTTAGTATGTTGCTATTGCTTTCTTCGTGACTTATACATGTTCCTATGACTATGAGATTATGCAACTCCCGTTTACCGGAGGAACACTTTGTGTGCTACCAAACGTCACAACGTAACTGGGTGATTATAAAGGAGCTCTACAGGTGTCTCCAAAGGTAGATGTTGGGTTGGCGTATTTCGAGATTAGGATTTGTCACTCTGATTGTCGGAGAGGTATCTCTGGGCCCTCTCAGTAATGCACATCACATAAGCCTTGCAAGCATTGTGACTAAAGAGTTAGTTGCGAGATGATGTATTACGGAACGAGTAAAGAGACTTGCCGCTAATGAGATTGAACTAGGTATTGGATACTGACGATCGAATCTCAGGCAAGTAACATGCCGATGACAAAGGGAACAACGTATGTTGTTATGCGGTCTGACCGATAAAGATCTTCATAGAATATGTAGGAGCCAATATGGGCATCCAGGTCCCGCTATTGGTTATTGACCGGAGATGTGTCTCAGTCATGTCTACATTGTTCTCGAACCGTAGGGTCCGCACGCTTAACGTTATGATGACAGTTATTATGAGTTTATGCATTTTGATGTACCGAAGTTAGTTCGGAGTCCCGGATGTGATCACAGACATGACGAGGAGTCTCGAAATGGTCGAGACATAAAGATTGATATATTGGATGACTATATTCGGACACCGGAAGTGTTCCGGGTGATTTCGGAGAAAACCGGAGAGCCGAAGGGTTACCGGAACCCTATCGGGAGAAGTAATGGGCCATATGGGCTTTAGTGGAGAGAGAGAAGGGCTGCCAGAGGTGGGCCGTGCGCCACCTCCTCCCTAGTATGAATTGGACTAGGGGAGGGGGGCGGCGCCCCCCCTTTCCTTCTCCCACTCCACCTCTTTCCCCCTCCTAGTAGGAGTCCTACTCCTACTAGGAGGAGGACTCCTCCTTGGCGCGCCACACCTGGCCGGCCGGCCTCCTCCCTTGCTCCTTTATATACGGGGGTAGGGGGCACCTCTAGACACACAAGTTGATCCACGTGATCGTTCCTTAGCCGTGTGCGGTGCCCCCTGCCACCATATTCCACCTCGATCATATCGTTGTAGTGCTTAGGCGAAGCCCTGTGTCGGTAGATCATCAAGATCATCATCACGCCGTCGTGCTGACGGAACTCCTCCCCGAAGCTTTGCTGGATCGGAGCCCAGGGATCTTCATCGAGCTGTACGTGTGCTAAGAACTCGGAGGTGCCGGAATAATGGTGCTTGGATCGGTCGGATCGGGAAGAAGACGTACGACTACTTCCTCTACGTTGTGTTAACGCTTCCGTTGCGATCTACAAGGGTACGTAGATCATACTCTCCCCCTCGTTGCTATGCATCACCATGATCTTGCGTGTGCGTAGGAATTTTTTTTGAAATTACTACGTTCCCCAACAGTGGTATCAGAGCCTAGGTTTTATGGTTTGATGTTATTTGCACGAGTAGAACACAAGTGAGTTGTGGGCGATACAAGTCATACTGCCTACCAACATGTCATACTTTGGTTCAGCGGTATTGTTGGACGAGACGACCCGGACCAACATTACGCGTACGCTTACGCGAGACCGGTTCCCTCGACGTGCTTTGCACATAGATGGCTTGCGGGCGACTGTCTCTCCAACTTTAGTTGAACCGAGTGTGGCTACGCCCGGTCCTTGTGAAGATTAAAACGGAGTCTATTTGACAAACTATCGTTGTGGTTTTGATGCGTAGGTGAGATTGGTTCTTGCTTAAGCCCGTAGCAGCCACGTAAAACTTGCAACAACAAAGTAGAGGACGTCTAACTTGTTTTTGCAGGGCATGTTGTGATGTGATATGGTCAAGACATGATGCTAAATATTATTGTATGAGATGATCATGTTTTGTAACTGAGTTATCGGCAACTGGCAGGAGCCATATGGTTGTCGGTTTATTGTATGCAATGCAATCGCGATGTAATGCTTTACTTTATCACTAAACGGTAGCGATAGTCGTGGAAGCATAAGATTGGCGAGACGACAACGATGCTACGATGGAGATCAAGGTGTCACGCCGGTGACGATGGTGATCATGACGGTGCTTCGGAGATGGAGATCACAAGCACAAGATGATGATGGCCATATCATATCACTTATATTGATTGCATGTGATGTTTATCTTTTTATGCATCTTATCTTGCTTTGATTGACGGTAGCATTATAAGATGATCTCTCACTAAATTATCAAGAAGTGTTCTCCCTGAGTATGCACCGTTGCGAAAGTTCTTCGTGCTGAGACACCACGTGATGATCGGGTGTGATAGGCTCTACGTTCAAATACAACGGGTGTAAAACAGTTGCACACGCGGAATACTCAGGTTATACTTGACGAGCCAAGCATATACAGATATGGCCTCGGAACACGGAGACCGAAAGGTCGAGCGTGAATCATGTAGTCGATATGATCAACATAATGATGTTCACCGATGAAACTACTCCATCTCACGTGATGATCGGACATGGTTTAGTTGATTTGGATCACGTGATCACTTAGAAGATTAGAGGGATGTCTATCTAAGTGGGAGTTCTTAAGTAATATGATTAATTGAACTTAAATTTATCATGAACTTAGTACCTGATAGTATCTTGCTTGTTTATGTTGATTGTAGATAGATGGCTCGTGCTGTTGTTCCCTTGAATTTTAATGCGTTCCTTGAGAAAGCAAAGTTGAAAGATGATGGTAGCAATTACACGGACTGGGTCCGTTACTTGAGGATTATCCTCATTGCTGCACAGAAAAATACCGTCCTAGAAGCACCGCTGGGTGCCAGGCCTGCTGCTGGAGCAACACCAGATGTTATGAACGTCTGGCAGAGCAAAGCTGATGACTACTCGATAGTTCAGTGTGCCATGCTTTACGTCTTAGAATCGGGACTTCAACAACGTTTTGAACGTCATGGAGCATATGAGATGTTTCAGGAGTTGAAGTTAATATTTCAAGCAAATGCCCAGATTGAGAGATATGAAGTCTCCAATAAGTTCTATAGCTGCAAGATGGAAGAGAACAGTTCAGTCAGTGAGCATATACTCAAAATGTCTGGGTATAATAATCACTTGATTCAATTGGGAGTTAATCTTCCAGATGATTGCGTCATTGACAGAATTCTCCAATCACTTCCACCAAGCTACAAGAGCTTCGTGATGAACTATAATATGCAAGGGATGAACAAGACTATTCCCGAGCTCTTCGCAATGCTGAAAGCTGCGGAGGTAGAAATCAAAAAGGGGCATCAAGTGTTGATGGTTAACAAAACCACTAGTTTCAAGAAAAAGGGCAAAGGGAAGAAGAAGGGGAACTTCAAAAAGAACGGCAAGCAAGTTGCTTCTCAAGAGAAGAAACCCAAGTCTGGACCTAAGCCTGAAACTGAGTGCTTCTACTGCAAGCAGACTGGTCACTGGAAGCCGAACTGCCCAAAGTATTTGGCGGATAAGAAGGATGGCAAGGTGAACAAAGGTATATGTGATATACATGTTATTGATGTGTACCTTACTAATGCTCGCAGTAGCACCTGGGTATTCGATACTGGTTCTGTTGCTAATATTTGCAACTCAAAACAGGGACTACGGATTAAGCGAAGATTGGCTAAGGACGAGGTGACGATGCACGTGGGAAACGGTTCCAAAGTCGATGTGATCACGGTCGGCACGCTACCTCTACATCTACCTTCGGGATTAATATTAGACCTAAATAATTGTTATTTGGTGCCAGCATTGAGCATGAACATTATATCTGGATCTTGTTTAATGCGAGACGGTTATTCATTTAAATCAGAGAATAATGGTTGTTCTATTTATATGAGTAATATCTTTTATGGTCATGCACCCTTGAAGAGTGGTCTATTCTTGTTGAATCTCGATAGTAGTGATACACATATTCATAATGTAGAAGCCAAAAGATGCAGAGTTGATAATAATAGTGCAACTTATTTGTCGCACTGCCGTTTAGGTCATATCGGTGTAAAGCGCATGAAGAAACTCCATACTGATGGACTTTTGGAACCACTTGATTATGAATCACTTGGTACTTGCGAACCGTGCCTCATGGGCAAGATGACTAAAACACCGTTCTCCGGTACTATGGAGAGAGCAACAAATTTGTTGGAAATCATACATACCGATGTATGTGGTCCGATGAATATTGAGGCTCGTGGCGGGTATCGTTATTTTCTCACCTTCACAGATGATTTAAGCAGATATGGGTATATCTACTTGATGAAACACAAGTCTGAAACATTTGAAAAGTTCAAAGAATTTCAGAGTGAAGTTGAAAATCATCGTAACAAGAAAATAAAGTTTCTACGATCTGATCGTGGAGGAGAATATTTGAGTTACGAGTTTGGTGTACATTTGAAAAATTGTGGAATAGTTTCGCAACTCACGCCATCCGGAACACCACAGCGTAATGGTGTGTCCGAACATCATAATCGTACTTTACTAGATATGGTGCGATCTATGATGTCTCTTACTGATTTACCGCTATCATTTTGGGGATACGCTCTAGAGACGACCGCATTCACGTTAAATAGGGCACCATCAAAATCCGTTGAGATGACGCCTTATGAACTATGGTTTGGCAAGAAACCAAAGTTGTCGTTTCTAAAAGTTTGGGGCTGCGATGCTTATGTGAAAAAGCTTCAACCTGATAAGCTCGAACCCAAATCGGAGAAATGTGTCTTCATAGGATATCCAAAGGAAACTATTGGATACACCTTCTATCACAGATCCGAAGGCAAGACTTTTGTTGCTAAATTCGGAAACTTTCTTGAGAAGGAGTTTCTGTCGAAAGAAGTGAGTGGGAGGAAAGTAGAACTTGACGAGGTAACTGTACCTGCTCCCTTGTTGGAAAGTACTACATCACAGAAAACTGTTTCTGCGACACCTACACCAATAAGTGAGGAAGTTAATGATAATGATCATGAAACTTCAGAACAAGATACTACTGAACCTCGTAGATCAACCAGAGCAAGATCCGCGCCTGAGTGGTACGGTAATCCAGTTCTGGAAGTCATGCTGCTAGATCATGATGAACCTACAAACTATGAAGAAGCGATGGTGAGCCCAGATTCCGCAAAGTGGCTTGAAGCCATGAAATCTGAGATGGGATCCATGTATGAGAACAAAGTATGGACTTTGGTTGACTTGCCCGATGATCGGCAAGCAATTGAGAATAAATGGATCTTCAAGAAAAAGACTGACGCTGACGGTAATGTTACTGTCTATAAAGCTCGACTTGTTGCAAAAGGTTTTCGACAAGTTCAAGGGGTTGACTATGATGAGACCTTCTCACCCGTAGCGATGCTTAAGTCTGTCCGAATCATGTTAGCAATTGCCACGTTTTATGATTATGAAATTTGGCAGATGGATGTCAAAACTGCATTCCTGAATGGATTTTTGGAAGAAGAGTTGTATATGATGCAACCGAAAGGTTTTGTCGATCCAAAGGGAGCTAACAAAGTGCGCAAGCTCCAGCGATCCATTTATAGACTGGTGCAAGCCTCTCGGAGTTGGAATAAACGTTTTGATAGTGTGATCAAAGCATTTGGTTTTATACAGACTTTTGGTGAAGCCTGTATTTACAAGAAGGTGAGTGGGAGCTCTGTAGCATTTCTGATATTATATGTGGATGACATATTGCTGATTGGAAATGATATAGAATTTCTGGATAGCATAAAGGGATACTTGAATAAGAGTTTTTCAATGAAAGACCTCGGTGAAGCTGCTTACATATTAGGCATAAAGATCTATAGAGATAGATCAAAACGCTTAATTGGACTTTCACAAAGCACATACCTTGACAAAATTTTGAAGAAATTCAAAATGGATCAAGCAAAGAAAGGGTTCTTGCCTGTGTTACAAGGTGTGAAGTTGAGTCGAACTCAATGCCCGACCACTGCAGAAGATAGAGAGAAAATGAAAGATGTTCCCTATGCTTCAGCCATAGGCTCTATCATGTATGCAATGCTGTGTACCAGACCTGATGTGTGCCTTGCTATAAGTTTAGCAGGGAGGTACCAAAGTAATCCAGGAATGGATCACTGGACAGCGGTCAAGAACATCCTGAAATACCTGAAAAGGACTAAGGATATGTTTCTCGTATATGGAGGTGACAAAGAGCTCACCGTAAGAGGTTATGTTGATGCAAGCTTTGACACTGATCTGGACGATTCTAAATCGCAAACCGGATACGTGTTTATATTAAACGGTGGAGCTGTCAGTTGGTGCAGTTCTAAACAAAGTGTCGTAGCGGGATCTACATGTGAAGCGGAGTACATAGCTGCTTCGGAAGCAGCAAACGAAGGAGTCTGGATGAAGGAGTTCATATCCCATCTAGGTGTCATACCTAGTGCATCGGGTCCAATGAAAATCTTTTGTGACAATACTGGTGCAATTGCCTTGGCAAAGGAATCCAGATTTCACAAGAGGACCAAACACATCAAGAGACGCTTCAATTCCATCCGGGATCTAGTCTAGGTGGGAGACATGGAGATTTGCAAGATACATACGGATCTGAATGTTGCAGACCCGTTGACTAAGCCTCTTCCACGAGCAAAACATGATCAGCACCAAGGCTCCATGGGTGTTAGAACCATTACAGTGTAATCTAGATTATTGACTCTAGTGCAAGTGGGAGACTGAAGGAAATATGCCCTAGAGGCATTAATAAAGTTATTATTTCTTTCCTTATATCATGATAAAAGTTTATTATTCATGCTAGAATTGTATTAACCGGAAACATAATACATGTGTGAATACATAGACAAACTTAGTGTCACTAGTATGCCTCTACTAGACTAGCTCGTTAATCAAAGATGGTTATGTTTCCTAACCATGAACAATGTGTTGTTATTTGATTAACGAGGTCACATCATTAGTTGAATGATCTGATTGACATGACCCATTTCATTAGCTTAGCACCCGATCGTTTAGTATGTTGCTATTGCTTTCTTCATGACTTATACATGTTCCTATGACTATGAGATTATGCAACTCCCGTTTATCGGAGGAACACTTTGTGTGCTACCAAACGTCACAACGTAACTGGGTGATTATAAAGGAGCTCTACAGGTGTCTCCAAAGGTAGATGTTGGGTTGGCATATTTCGAGATTAGGATTTGTCACTCCGATTGTCGGAGAGGTATCTCTGGGCCCTCTCGGTAATGCACATCACATAAGCCTTGCAAGCATTGTGACTAAAGAGTTAGTTGTGAGATGATGTATTACGGAACAAGTAAAGAGACTTGCCGGTAACAAGATTGAACTAGGTATTGGATACCGACGATCGAATCTCGGGCAAGTAACATGCCGATGACAAAGGGAACAACGTATGTTGTTATGCGGTCTGACCGATAAAGATCTTCGTAGAATATGTAGGAGCCAATATGGGCATCCAGGTCCCGCTATTGGTTATTGACCTGAGATGTGTCTCAGTCATGTCTACATTGTTCTCGAACCATAGGGTCCGCACGCTTAACGTTACGATGACAGTTATTATGACTTTATGCATTTTGATGTACCGAAGTTAGTTCGGAGTCCCGGATGTGATCACGGACATGACGAGGAGTCTCGAAATGGTCGAGACATAAAGATTGATATATTGGATGACTATATTCGGACACCGGAAGTGTTCCGGGTGATTTCGGAGAAAACCGGAGAGCCAGAGGGTTACCGGAACCCTACCGGGAGAAGTAATGGGCCATATGGGCTTTAGTGGAGGGAGTGAAGGGCTGCCAGAGGTGGGCTGCGCGCCACCTCCTCCCTAGTCCGAATTGGACTAGGGGAGGGGGGCGGCGCCCCCCTTTCCTTCTCCCACTCCACCTCTTTCCCCCTCATAGTAGGAGTCCTACTCCTACTAGGAGGAGGACTCCTCCTTGGCGCGCCACACCTGGCCGGCCGGCCTCCTCCCCTTGCCCCTTTATATACGGGGGCAGGGACACCTCTAGACACACAAGTTGATCCACGTGATCGTTCCTTAGCCGTGTGCGGTGCCCCCTGCCACCATATTCCACCTCGATCATATCGTTGTAGTGCTTAGGCGAAGCCCTGCGTCGGTAGAACATCAAGATCGTCATCACGCTGTCGTGTTGACGGAACTCCTCCCCCGAAGCTTTGCTGGATCGGAGCCCGGGGATCGTCATCGAGCTGTACGTGTGCTAAGAACTCGGAGGTGCCGGAGTAACGGTGCTTGGATCGGTCGGATCAGGAAGAAGACGTACGACTACTTCCTCTACGTTGTGTCAACGCTTCCATTGCGATCTACAAGGGTACGTAGATCAGACTCTCCCCCTCGTTGCTATGCATCACCATGATCTTGTGTGTGCATAGGAATTTTTTTTGAAATTACTACGTTCCCCAACAGTTCTTAAGTAATATGATTAATTGAACTTTAATTTATCATGAACTTAGTCCTAGTAGTATTTTGCAAATTATGTTGTAGATCAATAGCTCGCGTTGTTGCTTCCCAGTGTTTATTTTGATATGTTCCTAGAGAAAATTGTGTTGAAAGATGTTAGTAGCAATGATGCGGATTGGATCCGTGATATGAGGTTTATCCTCATTGCTGCACAGAAAAATTATGTCCTTGATGCACCGCTAGGTAACAGACCTATTGCAAGAGCAGATGCAGACGTTATGAACGTTTGGCTAGCTCAATATGATGATTACTTGATAGTTTAGTGCACCATGCTTAACGGCTTAGAATCGGGACTTCAAAGACGTTTTGAACGTCATGGACCATATGAGATGTTCCAGGAGTTGAAGTTAATATTTCAAGCGAATACCCGAGTTGAGAGATATGAAGTCTCCAACAAGTTCTATAGCTAAAAAGATGGAGGAGAATCGCTCAACTAGTGAGCATGTGCTCAGATTGTCTGGGTACTACAATCGCTTGAATCAAGTGGGAGTTAATCTTCCAGATAAAATAGTGATTGACAGAATTCTCTAGTCGCCATCACCAAGTTAGTAGAACTTTGTGATGAACTATGATATGCAAGGGATAACGAAAACGATTCCCAAGCTCTTCGTAATGCTGAAATCGACGAAGGTAGAAATCAAGAAAAACATCAAGTGTTGATGGTTGACAAGACCACTAGTTTCAAGAAAAGGGTAAAGGGAAGAAAGGAAACTTCAAGAAGAACTGCAAGCGAGTTGCTACTCAAGTGAAGAAGTCCAAGTCTGGACCTAAGCCTGATACTAAGTGCTTCTACTGCAAAGGAACTGGTCATTGGAAGCGGAACTACCCCAAGTGATCGGCGGATAAAAAGGATGGCAAAATGAACAAAGGTATATTTGATATACAGATTATTGATGTGTATTTTACTAGTGTTCATAGCAACCCCTCGGTATTTGATACTAGTTCAGTTGCTAAGAGTAGTAACTCAAAACGGGAGTTGCAGAATGAATAGATACTAGTTAAGGGTGAAGTGACGATGTGTGTTGGAAATAGTTCCAAAATTGATATGATCATCATCGCACACTCCCTATACTTTCGGGATTAGTGTTGAACCTAAATAAGTGTTATTTGGTGTTTGCGTTGAGCATGAATATGATTTGATCATGTTTATTGTAATACGGTTATTCATTTAAGTAAGAGAATAAATTGTTGTTCTGTTTACATGAATAAAACCTTATATGGTTACACACCCAATGAAAATAGATCGTTGGATCTCGATCGTAGTGATACACATAATCATAATATTGAAACCAAAAGATGCAAAGTTAATAATGATAGTGCAACTTATTTGTGGCACTGCCGTTTAGGTCATATTGGTGTAAAGCGCATGAAGAAACTCCATATTGATGGGCTTTTGGAATCACTTGATTATGAATCAGTTGATGCTTGCGAACCATGCCTCATGGGCAAGATGACTAAGACTCCATTCTCCGGAACAATGGAGCGAGCAACTGACTTATTGGAAATAATACATACTGATGTATGCGATCCGATGAGTGTTAAGGCTCACGGTGGGTATCATTATTTTCTGACCTTCACAGATGATTTGAGCAGATATGGGTGTTGGGGAACGTAGTAATTTCAAAAAAATTCCTACGCACACACAAGATCATGGTGATGCATAGCAACGAGGGGGAGAGTCTGATCTACGTACCCTTGTAGATCGCAACGGAAGCGTTGACACAACGTAGAGGAAGTAGTCGTACGTCTTCTTCCCGATCCGACCGATCCAAGCACCGTTACTCCGGCACCTCCGAGTTCTTAGCACACGTTCAGCTCGATGACAATCCCCGGGCTCCGATCCAGCAAAGCTTCGTGGAGGAGTTCCGTCAGCACGATGGCGTGGTGACGATCTTGATGTTCTACCGACACAGGGCTTCGCCTAAGCACTACAACGATATGATCGAGGTGGAATATGGTGGCAGGGGGCACCGCACACGGCTAAGGAACGATCTCAACGATCAACTTGTGTGTCTAGAGGTGCCCCCTGCCCCCGTATATAAAGGATCCAAGGGGGAGGGGTGCGCCGGCCAAGGAGAGGGCGCGGGAGGAGTCCTACTCCTACCGGGAGTAGGACTCCCCCCCCCCCTCAATCCTATTCCAACTAGGATTCCCAAGGGGGAAAAGAGAGAGAGGGGGCCGGCCCCTTCTCCTAGTCCTAATAGGACTAAGGGAAGGGGGGGCGCGCGGCCAGCTATGGGCTGCCCCTTTTCTCTTTTCCACTAAGGCCCATGAAGGCCCATATGGCTCCCGGGGGGTTCCGGTAACCTCCCGGTGATCCGGTAAAATCCCGATTTCACCCGGAACACTTCCGATGTCCAAACATAGGCTTCCAATATATCAATCTTTATGTCTCGACCATTTCGAGACTCCTCGTCATGTCCGTGATCACATCCGGGACTCCGAACAACCTTCGGTACATCAAAATGCATAAACTCATAATAACTGTCATCGTAACGTTAAGCGTGCGGACCCTACGGTTCGAGAACAATGTAGACATGACCGAGACACGTCTCCGGTCAATAACCAATAGCGGGACCTGGATGCCCATATTGGCTCCTACATATTCTACGAATATCTTTATCGGTCAGACCGTATAACAACATACATTGTTCCCTTTGTCATCGGTATGTTACTTGCCCAAGATTCGATCGTCGGTATCCAATACCTAGTTCAATCTCGTTACCGGCAAGTCTCTTTACTCGTTCTGTAATACATCATCCCGCAACTAACTCATTAGTTGCAATGCTTGCAAGGCTTGTATAATGTGTATTACCGAGAGGGCCCAGAGATACCTCTCCGACAATCGGAGTGACAAATCCTAATCTCGAAATACGCCAACCCAACATCTACCATTGGAGACACCTGTAGTACTCCTTTATAATCACCCAGTTACGTTGTGACGTTTGGTAGCACCCAAAGTGTTCCTCCGGCAAACGGGAGTTACATAATCTCATAGTCATAGGAACTTGTATAAGTCATGAAGAAAGCAATAGCAACATACTAAACGATCGAGTGCTAAGCTAATGAAATGGGTCATGTCAATCAGATCATTCAACTAATGATGTGACCTCGTTAATCAAATAACAACACATTGTTCATGGTCAGGAAACTTGACCATCTTTGATTAACGAGCTAGTCAAGTAGAGGCATACTAGTGACACTCTGTTTGTCTATGTATTCACACATGTATTATGTTTCCGGTTAATACAATTCTAGCATGAATAATAAAGATTTATCATGATGTAAGGAAATAAATAATAACTTTATTATTGCCTCTAGGGCATATTTCCTTCAGTCTCCCACTTGCACTAGAGTCAATAATCTAGATTACACAGTAATGATTCTAACACCCATGGAGCCTTGGTGCTGATCATGTTTTGCTCGTGGAAGAGGCTTAGTCAACGGGTCTGCAACATTCAGATCCGTATGTATCTTGCAAATCTCTATGTCTCCCACCTGGACTAGATCCCGGATGGAATTGAAGCGTCTCTTGATGTGCTTGGTCCTTTTGTGAAATCTGGATTCCTTTGCCAAAGCAATTGCACCAGTATTGTCACAAAAGATTTTCATTGGACCCGATGCACTAGGTATGACACCTAGATCGGATATGAACTCCTTCATCCATACTCCTTCGTTCGCTGCTTCCGAAGCAGCTATGTACTCCGCTTCACATGTAGATCCCGCTACGACGCTTTGTTTAGAACTGCACCAACTGACAGCTCCACCGTTTAAAGTAAACACGTATCCGGTTTGCGATTTAGAATCGTCCAGATCAGTGTCAAAGCTTGCATCAACGTAACCTCTTACGGTGAGCTCTTTGTCACCTCCATATACGAGAAACATATCCTTAGTCCTTTTTAGGTATTTCAGGATGTTCTTGACCGCTGTCCAGTGATCCACTCCTGGATTACTTTGGTACCTCCCTGCTAAACTTATAGCAAGGCACACATCAGGTCTGGTACACAGCATTGCATACATGATAGAGCCTATGGCTGAAGCATAGGGAACATCTTTCATTTTTCTCTCTATCTTCTGCAGTGGTCGGGCATTGAGCCTGACTCAACTTCACACCTTGTAACACAGGCAAGAACCCTTTCTTTGCTTGATCCATTTTGAAGTTTTTCAAAATCTTGTCAAGGTATGTGCTTTGTGAAAGTCCAATTATGCGTCTTGATCTATCTCTATAGATCTTAATGCCTAATATGTAAGCAGCTTCACCGAGGTCTTTCATTGAAAAACTCTTATTCAAGTATCCCTTTATGCTATCCAGAAATTCTATATCATTTCCAATCAGCAATATGTCATCCACATATAATATCAGAAATGCTACCGAGCTCCCACTCACTTTCTTGTAAATAGAGGCTTCTCCAAAAGTCTGTATAAAACCAAATGCTTTGATCACACTATCAAAGCGTTTATTCCAACTCCAAGATGCTTGCACCAGTCCATAAATGGATCGCTGGAGTTTGCACACTTTGTTAGCTCCCTTTGGATTGACAAAACCTTCCGGTTGCATCATATACAACTCTTCTTCCAGAAATCCATTCAGGAATGCAGTTTTGACATCCATCTGCCATATTTCATAATCATGAAATGCGGCAATTGCTAACATGATTCGGACAGACTTAAGCATCGCTACGGGTGAGAAGGTCTCATCGTAGTCAACCCCTTGAACTTGTCGACAACCTTTTGCAATAAGTCGAGCTTTATAGACAGTAACATTACAGTCAGCGTTAGTCTTTTTCTTGAAGATCCATTTATTCTCAATTGCTTGCCGATCATCGGCCAAGTCAACCAAAGTCCATACTTTGTTCTCATACATGGATCCCATCTCAGATTTCATGGCCTCAAGCCACTATGCGGAATCTGGGCTCACCATCGCTTCTTCATAGTTCGTAGGTTCATCATGATCTAGTAGCATGACTTCCAGAACTGGATTACCGTACCACTCTGGCGCGGATCTTGCTCTGGTTGATCTACGAGGTTCAGTAGTATCTTGTTCTGAAGTTTCATGATCATTATCATTAACTTCCTCACTTATTGGTGTAGGTGTCGCAGAAACAGTTTTCTGTGATGTACTACTTTCTAATAAGGGAGCGGGTACAGTTACCTCGTCAAGTTCTACTTTCCTCCCACTCACTACTTTTGAGAGAAACTCCTTCTCAAGAAAGTTTCCGAATTTAGCAACAAAAGTCTTGCCTTCGGATCTGTGATAGAAGGTGTATCCAATAGTTTCC
The DNA here is from genome assembly GCA_034509565.1 of Triticum monococcum. Classification (NCBI taxonomy): domain Eukaryota; kingdom Viridiplantae; phylum Streptophyta; class Magnoliopsida; order Poales; family Poaceae; genus Triticum; species Triticum monococcum. The sequence goes on from CM067843.1 coordinate 76,400,996, forward strand.
TTTGGATATCCTATGAAGACACATTTCTCCGATTTGGGTTCGAGCTTATCAGGTTGAAGCTTTTTCACATAAGCATCGCAACCCCAAACTTTAAGAAACGACAACTTTGGTTTCTTGCCAAACCACAGTTCATAAGGCGTCATCTCAACGGATTTTGATGGTGCCCTATTTAACGTGAATGCGGCCGTCTCTAAAGCGTATCCCCAAAACGATAGCGGTAAATCAGTAAGAGACATCATAGATCGTAACATATCTAGTAAAGTACGATTACGACGTTCGGACACACCATTACGCTGTGGTGTTCCGGGTGGCGTGAGTTGCGAAACTATTCCACAATTTTTCAAATGTATACCAAACTCGTAACTCAAATATTCTCCTCCACGATCAGATCATAGAAACTTTATTTTCTTGTTACGATGATTTTCAACTTCACTCTGAAATTCCTTGAACTTTTCAAATGTTTCAGACTTGTGTTTCATCAAGTAGATATACCCATATCTGCTTAAATCATCTGTGAAGGTGAGAAAATAACGATATCCGCCATGAGCCTCAATATTCATCGGACCACATACATCGGTATGTATGATTTCCAATAAATCTGTTGCTCTCTCCATAGTACCGGAGAACGGTGTTTTAGTCATCTTGCCCATGAGGCACGGTTCGCAAGTACCAAGTGATTCAAAATCAAGTGGTTCCAAAAGTCCATCAGTATGGAGTTTCTTCATGCGCTTTAGACCGATATGACCTAAACGGCAGTGCCACAAATAAGTTGCACTATCATTATCAACTCTGCATCTTTTTGCTTCTACATTATGAATATGTGTATCACTACTATCGAGATTTAACAAGAATATACCACTCTTCAAGGGTGCATGACCATAAAAGATATTACTCATATAAATAGAACAACCATTATTCTCTGATTTAAATGAATAACCGTCTCGCATTAAACAAGATCCAGATATAATGTTCATGCTCAACGCTGGCACCAAATAACAATTATTTAGGTCTAATATTAAACCCGAAGGTAGATGTAGAGGTAGCGTGCCGACCGCGATCACATCGACTTTGGAACCGTTTCCCACGCGCATCGTCACCTCGTCCTTGGCTAATCTTCGCTTGATCCGTAGTCCCTGTTTCGAGTTGCAAATATTAGCAACAGAACCAGTATCAAATACCCAGGTGCTACTGCGAGCATTAGTAAGGTACACATCAATAACATGTATATCACATATACCTTTGTTCACCTTGCCATCCTTCTTATCCGCCAAATACTTGGGGCAGTTCCGCTTCTAGTGACCAGTCTGCTTGCAGTAGAAGCACTCAGTTTCAGGCTTAGGTCCAGACTTGGGCTTCTTTTCTTGAGCAGCAACTTGCTTGCCGTTCTTTTTGAAGTTCCCCTTCTTCTTCCCTTTGCCCTGCAAAAACAAGTTAGACGTCCTCTACTTTGTTGTTGCAAGTTTTACGTGGCTGCTGTGGGCTTAAGCAAGAACTCATCTCACCTACGCATCAAAACCACAATGATAGTTTATCAAATAGACTCCGTTTTAACCTTCTCAAGGACCGGGCGTAGCCATACTCGGTTCAACTAAAGTTGGAGAGACAGTCGCCCGCAAGCCATCTATGTGCAAAGCACGTCGAGGGAACCGGTCTCGCGTAAGCGTACGCGTAAGGTTGGTCCGGGTCGTCTCGTCCAACAATACCGCCGAACCAAAGTATGACATGCTGGTAGGCAGTATGACTTGTATCGCCCACAACTCACTTGTGTTCTACTCGTGCAAATAACATCAAACCATAAAACCTAGGCTCTGATACCACTGTTGGGGAACGTAGTAATTTCAAAAAATTTCCTACGCACACGCAAGATCATGGTGATGCATAGCAACGAGGGGGAGAGTCTGATCTACGTACCCTTGTAGATCGCAACGGAAGCGTTGACACAACGTAGAGGAAGTAGTCGTATGTCTTCTTCCCGATCCAACCGATCCAAGCACCATTACTCCGGCACCTCCGAGTTCTTAGCACACGTTCAGCTCGATGACGATCCCCGGGCTCCGATCCAGCAAAGCTTCGGGGAGGAGTTCCGTCAGCACGACGGCGTGGTGATGATCTTGATGTTCTACCGACGCAGGGCTTCGCCTAAGCACTACAACGATATGATCGAGGTGGAATATGGTGGCAGGGGGCACCGCACACGGCTAAGGAACGATCTCAACGATCAACTTGTGTGTCTAGAGGTGCCCCCTGCCCCCGTATATAAAGGATCCAAGGGGGAGGGGTGCGCCGGCCAAGGAGAGGGCGTGGGAGGAGTCCTACTCCTACCGGGAGTAGGACTCCCCCCCCCCCCTCAATCCTATTCCAACTAGGATTCCCAAGGGGGGAAAGAGAGAGAGGGGGGCCGGCCCCTTCTCCTAGTCCTAATAGGACTAAGGGAAGGGGGGCGCGCGGCCAGCTATGGGCTGCCCCTTTTCTCTTTTCCACTAAGGCCCATGAAGGCCCATATGGCTCCCGGGGGGTTCCGGTAACCTCCCGGTGATCCGGTAAAATCCCGATTTCACCCGGAACACTTCCGATGTCCAAACATAGGCTTCCAATATATCAATCTTTATGTCTCGACCATTTCGAGACTCCTCGTCATGTCCGTGATCACATCCAGGACTCCGAACAACCTTCGGTACATCAAAATGCATAAACTCATAATAACTGTCATCGTAACGTTAAGCGTGCGGACCCTACGGTTCGAGAACAATGTAGACATGACCGAGACACGTCTCCGGTCAATAACCAATAGCGGGACCTGGATGCCCATATTGGCTCCTACATATTCTACGAAGATCTTTATCGGTCAGACCGTATAACAACATACATTGTTCCCTTTGTCATCGGTATGTTACTTGCCCGAGATTCGATCGTCGGTATCCAATACCTAGTTCAATCTCGTTACCGGCAAGTCTCTTTACTCGTTTTGTAATACATCATCCCGCAACTAACTCATTAGTTGCAATGCTTGCAAGGCTTGTATAATGTGTATTATCGAGAGGGCCCAGAGATACCTCTCCGACAATCAGAGTGACAAATCCTAATCTCGAAATACGCCAACCCAACATCTACCATTGGAGACACCTGTAGTACTCCTTTATAATCACCCAGTTACGTTGTGACGTTTGGTAGCACCCAAAGTGTTCCTCCGGCAAACAGGAGTTTCATAATCTCATAGTCGTAGGAACTTGTATAAGTCATGAAGAAAGCAATAGCAACATACTAAACGATCGAGTGCTAAGCTAATGAAATGGGTCATGTCAATCAGATCATTCAACTAATGATGTGACCTCGTTAGTCAAATAACAACACATTGTTCATGGTCAGGAAACTTGACCATCTTTAATTAATGAGCTAGTCAAGTAGAGGCATACTAGTGACACTCTGTTTGTCTATGTATTCACACATGTATTATGTTTCCGGTTAATACAATTCTAGCATGAATAATAAACATTTATCATGATGTAAGGAAATAAATAATAACTTTATTATTGCCTCTAGGGCATATTTCCTTCAATGGGTATATCTACTTGATGAAACATAAGTCTGAAACATTTGAAAAGTTCAAAGAATTTCAGAGTGAAGTGGAAAATCATCGTGACAAGAAAATAAAGTTTCTACGATCTAATCACAGAGACGAATATTTGAGTTACGAGTTTGGCCTTCAGTTAAAAACAATGTGAAATAGTTTCACTACTCACGCCACCTGGAACACCACAATGTAATGGTGTGTCCGAACGTCATAACCGTACTTTATTAGATATGGTGCGATCTATGATGTCTCTTATCGATCTACCACTATCGTTTTGGGGTTATGCATTAGAGACAGCTGCATTCACGTTAAATAGGGCACCATCTAAATCCGTTGAGATGACACTATATGAACTGTGGTTTAACAAGAAACCAAAGTTGTCGTTTCTTAAAGTTTGGGGTTGCGATGCTTATATGAAAAAGTTTCATCCTGATAAGCTCAAACCCAAATCGAAGAAGTGCGTCTTCATAGGATACCCAAAAGAAAATGTTGGGTACACCTTCTATCACAGATTCGAAGGAAAGACTTTTGTTGCTAAGTTCGGAAACTTTCTGGAGAAGGAGTTTCTCTCGAAAGAAGTGAGTGGGAGGAAAGTAGAACTTGATAAGGTAATTGTACCTTCTCCCGAATTGGAAAGTAGTTCACCACAGAAATCAGTTCCAGTGATGCCTACACCGATTAGTGAGGAAGTTAATGATGATGATCATGAAACTTTGGATCAAGTTACTACCGAACCTCGTAGGTCAACCATAATAAGATCTGCACCAGAGTGGTACGGTAAACCTGTTTTGGAGGTCATGTTACTAGACCATGACGAACCTACGAACTATGAAGAAGCGATGGTGAGCCCAGATTCCGCGAAATGGCTTGAGGCCATGAAATCTGAGATGAGATCCATGTATGAGAACAAAGTATGGACTTTGATTGACTTGCCCGATGATCTGCAAGCGATTGAGAATAAATGGATCTTCAAGAAGAAGACTGACGCTGACGATAATATTACTGTCTACAAAGCTCAACTTGCCGCAAAAGGGTTTCGGCAAGTTCAAGGGATTGACTACGATGAGACCTTCTCACCCGTAGCGATGCTTAAGTCTGTCCGAATCATGTTAGCAATTGCCGCATTTTATGATTATGAAATTTGGCAGATGGATGTCAAAACTGCATTCCTGAATGGGTTTCTGGAAGAAGAGTTGTATATGATGCAACCAGAAGGTTTTGTCGATCCAAAAGGGAGGTAACAAAGTGTGCAAGCTCCAGCAATCCATCTATGGACTGGTGCAAGCCTCTCGGAGTTGGAATAAACGCTTTGATAGTGTGATCAAAGCATTTGGTTTTATACAGACTTTCGGAGAAGCCTGTATTTACAAGAAAGTGAGTGGGAGCACTACAGCATTTCTGATAAGTATATGTGTATGACATATTGTTGATCGGAAATAATGTAGAATTATTCTGCAAAGCATAAAGGAGTGTTTGAAAGAATTTTTTCAAAGAAAACCTCGGTGAAGCTGCTTACATATTGAGCATCAAGATCTATAGAGATAGATCAAGACGCTTGATAAGTTTTTTTTCAATGAGTACGACAAGATTTGAAGTAGTTCAAAATGGAACAGTCAAAGAAAGAATTCTTGCCTGTGTTACAAGGTGTGAAATTGAGTAAGACTCAAAGCCCGACCACGGCAGAAAATAGAATGAGAATGAAAGTCGTTCCCTATGCCTTGGCCATAGGTTCTATAAAGTATGCCATGCTGTGTACCAGACCTATTGTATACCCTACACTAATTTTGGCAAGGGAGTACAATAGTGATCTAGGAGTAGATCACTGGACAGCGGTCAAAATTATCCTTAGTGGAATAAGGATATGTTTCTCGATTATGGAGGTAACAAAAGGTTCGTCGTAAAAGGTTACGTCGATGCAAGTTTTGACACTAATCTAGATGACTCTAAGTCTCAATCTAGATACATATTAAAAGTGGGTGCAATTAGCTAGAGTAGCTCCGTGTAGAGCATTGTAGACATAGAACTTGCAAAATACTTACGGATCTGAATGTGACAGACCCGTTGACTAAAATTATCTCACAAACAAAACATGATCACACCTTAGTACTCTTTGGATGTTAATCACATAGATATGTGAACTAGATTACTGACTCTAGTAAACCCTTTGAGTGTTGGTCACATGACGATGTGAACTATGGGTGTTAATCACATGGTGATGTGAACTATTGCTGTTAAATCACATGGCGATGTGAACTAGATTATTGACTCTAGTGCAAGTGGGAGACTGAAGGAAATATGCCCTAGAGGCAATAATAAAGTTATTATTTATTTCCTTATTTCATGATAAATGTTTATTATTCATGCTAGAATTGTATTAACTGGAAACATAATACATGTGTGAATACATAGACAAACAGAGTGTCACTAGTATGCCTCTACTTGACTAGCTCGTTAATCAAAGATGGTTATGAAGGAAATATGCCCTAGAGGCAATAATAAAGTTATTATTTATTTCCTTATATCATGATAAATGTTTATTATTCATGCTAGAATTGTATTAACCGGAAACATAATACATGTGTGAATACATAGACCAACAGAGTGTCACTAGTATGCCTCTACTTGACTAGCTCGTTAATCAAAGATGGTTATGTTTCCTAACCATGAACAAAGAGTTGTTATTTGATTAACGAGGTCACATCATTAGTTGAATGATCTGATTGACATGACCCATTCCATTAGCTTAGCACCCGATCGTTTAGTATGTTGCTATTGCTTTCTTCATGACTTATACATGTTCCTATAACTATGAGATTATGCAACTCCCGTTTACCGGAGGAACACTTTGGGTACTACCAAACGTCACAACGTAACTGGGTGATTATAAAGGAGTACTGCAGGTGTCTCCAATGGTAGATGTTGGGTTGGCGTATTTCGAGATTAGGGTTTGTCACTCCGATTGTCGGAGAGGTATCTCTGGGCCCTCTCGGTAATACACATCACATAAGCCTTGCAAGCATAATAACTAAGATGTTAGTTATGAGATGATGTATTACGGAACGAGTAAAGAGACTTGCCAGTAACGAGATTGAACTAGGTATTGGATACCGACGATCGAATCTCGGGCAAGTAACATACCGATGACAAAGGGAACAACGTATGTTGTTATGCGGTCTGACCGATAAAGATCTTCGTAGAATATGTAGGAGCCAATATGGGCATCCAGGTCCCGCTATTGGTTATTGACCGGAGACGTGTCTCGGTCATGTCTACATTGTTCTCGAACCGTAGGGTCCGCACGCTTAACGTTACGATGATAGTTATTATGAGTTTATGCATTTTGATGTACCGAAGGTTGTTCGTAGTTCCGGATGTGATCACGGACATGACGAGGAGTCTCGAAATGGTCGAGACGTAAAGATTGATATATTGGAAGCCTATGTTTGGACATCGGAAGTGTTCCGGGTGAAATCGGGATTTTACCGGACTACCGGGAGGGTTACCGGAACCCCCCGGGAGCCAAATGGGCCAACATGGGCCTTAGTGGAAAGGTGAGAGGGCAGCCCACATAGGGCTGCGCCTCCCCCCTCTCCCTAGTCCTATTAGGACTAGGAGAGGGGCCGGCCACCTCTCTTTCTCTCCCCTTTAAGGATTCCTAATTGGACTAGGATTGGAGGGGGGAGTCCTACTCCCGGTAGGAGTAGGACTCCTCCTGCGCCTCCCTCCACTTGGCCGGCCAGCCCCCCTCCCTCCAACCTTTATATACGGGGGCAGGGGACACCCCAAGACACACAAGTTGATCCTTGAGATCGTTCCTTAGCCGTGTGCGGTGCCCCCTGCCACCATATTCCACCTCGATCATACCGTTGTAGTGCTTAGGCGAAGCCCTGCGTCGGTAGTACATCAAGATCGTCATCACGCCGTCGTGCTGACGGAACTCTTCCTCGACGCTTTGCTGGATCGGAGCCCGAGGATCGTCATCGAGCTGAACGTGTGCCAAGAACTCGGAGGTGCCGGAGTAACGGTGCTTGGATCGGTCGGATCGGGAAGAAGACGTACGACTACTTCCTCTACGTTGTGTGATCGCTTCCGCAGTCGGTCTGCGTTGGTACGTAGACAACACTCTCCCCTCTCGTTGCTGTGCATCACCATGATCTTGCGTGTGCGTAGGAAAATTTTCGAAATTACTACGTTCCCCAACAGTGGCATCCGAGCCTAGGTTTTATGGTTTGATGTTATTTGCACGAGTAGAACACAAGTGAGTTGTGGGCGATACAAGTCATACTGCCTACCAGCATGTCATACTTTGGTTCGGCGGTATTGTTGGTTGAGACGATCCGGACCAACCTTACGCGTACTCTTACGCGAGACCGGTTCCCTCGACGTGCTTTGCACATAGATGGCTTGCGGAAGACTGTCTCTCCAACTTTAGTTGAACCAAGTGTGACTACGCCCGGTCCTTGAGAAGGTTAAAACGGAGTCTATTTGATGAACTATCGTTGTGGTTTTGATGCGTAGGTGAGATGAGTTCTTACTTAAGCCCGTAGCAGCCACGTAAAACTTGCAACAAACAAAGTAGAGGACGTCTAACTTGTTTTTGCAGGGTATGTTGTGATGTGATATGGTCAAGACATGATGCTGATTTTATTGTATGAGATGATCATGTTTTGTAACCGAGTTATCGGCAACTGGCAGGAGCCATATGGTTGTCGCTTTATTGTATGTAATGCAATCGCGATGTAATGCTTTACTTTATTACTAAGCGGTAGTGATAGTCGTGGAAGCATAAGATTGGCGAGACGACAACGTTGCTACGATGGAGATCAAGGTGGCGCGCCGGTGACGATGGTGATCATGACGGTGCTTCGGAGATGGAGATCACAAGCACAAGATGATGATGGCCATATCATATCACTTATATTGATTGCATGTGATGTTTATCCTTTTATGCATCTTATCTTGCTTTGATTGACGGTAGCATTATAAGATGATCTCTCACTAAATTATCAAGAAGTGTTCTCCCTGAGTATGCACCGTTGCCAAAGTTCGTCGTGCCCAGACACCACGTGATGATCGGGTGTGATAAGCTCTACGTCCATCTGCAACGGGTGCAAGCCAGTTTTGCACACGCAGAATACTCAGGTTATACTTGACGAGCCTAGCATATGCAGATATGGCCTCGGAACACAGAGACCGAAAGGTCGAGCGTGAATCATATAGTAGATATGATCAACATGACGATGTTCACCATTGAAAACTACTCCATCTCACGTGATGATCGGTTATGGTTTAGTTGATTTGGATCACGTGATCACTTAGAGGATTAGAGGGATGTCTATCTAAGTGGGAGTTCTTAAGTAATATGATTAAATTGAACTTAAATATATCATGAACTTAGTCCTGGTAGTATTTTGCAAATCATGTTGTAGATCAATAGCTCGCGTTGTTGCTTCCCTGTGTTTATTTTGATATGTTCCTAGAGAAAATTTTGTTGAAAGATGTTAGTAGCAATGATGCGGATTGGATCCGTGATCTGAGGTTTATCCTCATTGCTGCACAGAAGAATTATGTCCTTGATGCACCGCTAGGTGACAGTCCTATTGCAGGAGCATATGCAGACGTTATGAACGTTTGGCTAGCTCAATATGATGACTACTTGATAGTTTAGTGCACCATGCTTAATGGCTTAGAATCGGGATTTCAAAGACGTTTTGAACGTCATGGACCATATGAGATGTTCCTGAAGTTGAAGTTAATATTTCAAGCAAATACCCGAGTTGAGAGATATGAAGTCTCCAACAAGTTCTATAGCTAAAAGATGGAGGAGAATCGCTCAACTAGTGAGCATGTGCTCAGATTGTCTGGGTACTACAATCGCTTGAATCAAGTGGGAGTTAATCTTCCAGATAAGATAGTGATTGACAGAATTCTCTAGTCACCATCACCAAGTTAGCATAACTTCGTGATGAACTATAATATGCAAGGGATAACGGAAACAACTCCCAAGCTCTTCGTGATGCTGAAATCAACAAAGGTAGAAATCAAGAAAAACATCAAGTGTTGATGGTTGACAAGACCACTAGTTTCAAGAAAAGGGCAGAGAGAAGAAGGGGAACTTCAAGAAGAACGGCAAGCAAGTTGCTGCTCAAATGAAGAAGCCCAAGTCTGATCCTAAGCCTGAGACTAAGTGCTTCTACTGCAAAGGGACTGGTCACTAGAAGCAGAACTACCCCAAGTGATCGGCGGATAAAAAGGATGGCAAAATGAACATAAGTATATTTGATATACATGTTATTGATGTGTACTATACTAGTGTTTATAGCAACCCCTCAGTATTTGATACTAGTTCAGTTGCTAAGATTAGTAACTCGAAACGGGAGTTGCAGAATAAACAGAGACTAGTTAAGGGTGAAGTGACGATGTGTGTTGGAAGTAGTTCCAAGATTGATATGATCATCATCGCACACTCCCCATAATTTCGGGATTAGTGTTGAACCTAAATAAGTGTTATTTGGTGTTTGCATTGAGCATGAATATGATTTGATCATGTTTACTGCAATATGGTTATTCATTAAAGTCAGAGAATAATTGTTGTTCTGTTTACATGAATAAAACCTTCGATGATCATACACCCAATGAAACAAGTTCGTTGGATCTCGATCGTAGTGATACACATATTGAAACCAAAAGATGCAAAGTTAATAATGATAGTGCAACTTATTTGTGGCACTGCCGTTTAGGTCATATTGGTGTAAAGCGCATGAAGAAACTCCATGCTGATGGGATTTTGGAATCACTTGATTATGAATCACTTGATGCTTGCGAACCGTGCCTTTTAGGCAAGATGACTAAAACGCTGTTCTTCGGAACAATGGAGCGAGCAAAAGATTTGTTGGAAATCATACATACTGATGTATGTGGTCCGATGAATATTGAGGTTCGCGACAGGTATCATTATTTTCTGATCTTCACAGATGATTTGAGCAGATATGAGTATATCTACTTGATGAAACATAAGTCTGAAACATTTGAAAGGTTCAAAGAATTTCAGAGTGAAGTGAAAAATCATCGTGACAAGAAAATAAAGTTTCTACGATCTGATCGCGGAGACAAATATTTGAGTTACGAGTTTGGTCCTCAGTTAAAAACAATGTGAAATAGTTTCACTACGCAAGCCACCTGGAACACCACAACATAATGGTGTGTCCGAAAGTCATAACCGTACTTTATTGGATATAGTGCAATCTATGATGTCTCTTACCGATTTACCACTATTGTTTTTGGGTCATGCATTAGAGACAGATGCATTCACGTTAAAAAGGGGCACCATCTATATCCGTCGAGACGACGCCTTATGAACTATGGTTTGGCGAGAAACCAAAGTTGTCGTTTCTTAAAGTTTGGGGTTGCGATGCTTATATGAAAAAGTTTCATCCTGATAAGCTCAAAACTCAAATCGGAGAAGTGCATCTTCATAGGATATCCAAAGGAAACTATTGGATACACCTTCTATCACAGATCCGAAGGCAAGACTTTTTGTTGCTAAATTCGGAAACTTTCTGGAGAAGGAGTTTCTCTCGAAAGAAGTGAGTGGGAGGAAAGTAGAACTTGATGAGGTAACTGTACCTGCTCCCTTATTGGAAAGTAGTTCATCACAGAAATCTGTTCCTGTGACTACTACACCAATTAGTGAGGAAGCTAATGATGATGATCATGTAACTTCAGATCAAGTTACTACCAAATCTCGTATGTAAACCAGAGTAAGATCCGCGCCAGAGTGGTACGGTAATCCTGTTCTAGAAGTCATGCTACTAGATCATGATGATCCTACGAACTATGAAGAAGCAATGGTGAGCCCAGATTCCGCAAAGTGGCTTGAAGCCATGAAATCTGAGATATGATCCATGTATGAGAACAAAGTATGGACTTTGATTGACTTGCCCGATGATCGGCAACCCATAGAAAATAAATGGATCTTCAAGAGGAAGACGGATGCTGATAGTAGTGTTACTATCTACAAAGCTAGAATTGTCGCAAAAGGTTTTCGACAAGTTCAAGGTGTTGACTACGATGAGATTTTCTCACTCGTATCTATGCTTAAAGTCTGTCCGAATCATGTTAGCAATTGCCGCATTTTATGAAATCTGGCAAATGGATAAACAAAACTGCATTCCTTAATGGATTTATTAAAGAAGAGTTGTATGTGATGCAACTAGAAGGTTTTGTCAATCCAAAAGGTGCTAACAAAATGTGCAAGCACCAGCGATCCATCTGTGGACTGGTGCAAGCATCTCGGAGTTGGAATATACGCTTTGATAAGTTGATCAAAGCATATAGATTTATACAGACTTGCGGTGAAGCCTGTATTTACAATAAAGTGAGTGGGAGCACTACAGCATTTCTGATAAAGTTGATCGGAAATAATGTAGAATTATTCTGTAAAGCATAAAGGAGTGTTTGAAAGGAGTTTTTTCAAAGAAAGACTTCGGTAAAGCTACTTACATATTGAGCTTCAAGATCTATAGAGATAGATCAAGACGCTTGATAAGTTTTTCAATAAGTACATACCTTGACAAGATTTTGAAGTAGTTCAAAATGGAACAGCCAAAGAAAAGGTTTCTTGCCTGTGTTACAAGGTGTGAAGTTGAGTAAAGACTCAAAGCCCGACCACGGCAGAAGATAGAAAGAGAATGAAAGTCATTCCCTATGCCTCATTCATAGGTTCTATAAAGTATGCCATGCTGTTTACCAGATCTATTGTATACCCTGCACTGATTTGGCAAGGGAGTACAATAGTGATCTAGGAGTAGATCACTGGACAGCGGTCAGAATTATCCTTAGTGAAATAAGGATATGTTTCTCGATTATGGACGTGACAAAAGGTTCGTCGTAAAGGGTTACGCCGATACAAGTTTTGACACTAATCTAGATGACTCTAAGTCTCAATCTGGATACATATTGAAAGTGGGAGCAATTAGCTAGAGTAGCTCCATGCAGAGCATTGTTGACATAGAAATTTGCAAAATACTTACGGATCTGAATGTAACAGACCCGTTGACTAAAATTATCTCACAAGCAAAACATGATCACACCTTAGTACTCTTTGGGTGTTAATCACATAGATATGTGAACTAGATTACTGAATCTAGTAAACCTTTTGAGTGTTGGTCACATGACGATGTGAACTATGGGTGTTAATCACATGGTGATGTGAACTATTGCTGTTAAATCACATGGCGATGTGAACTAGATTATTGACTCTAGTGCAAGTGGGAGACTGAAGGAAATATGCCCTAGAGGCAATAATAAAGTTATTATTTATTTCCTTATATCATGATAAATGTTTATTATTCATGCTAGAATTGTATTAACCGGAAACATAATACATGTGTGAATACATAGACCAACAGAGTGTCACTAGTATGCCTCTACTTGACTAGCTCGTTAATCAAAGATGGTTATGTTTCCTAACCATGAACAAAGAGTTGTTATTTGATTAACGAGGTCACATCATTAGTTGAATGATCTGATTGACATGACCCATTCCATTAGCTTAGCACCCGATCGTTTAGTATGTTGCTATTGCTTTCTTCATGACTTATACATGTTCCTATAACTATGAGATTATGCAACTCCCGTTTACCGGAGGAACACTTTGGGTACTACCAAACGTCACAACGTAACTGGGTGATTATAAAGGAGTACTGCAGGTGTCTCCAATGGTAGATGTTGGGTTGGCGTATTTCGAGATTAGGGTTTGTCACTCCGATTGTCGGAGAGGTATCTCTGGGCCCTCTCGGTAATACACATCACATAAGCCTTGCAAGCATAATAACTAAGATGTTAGTTATGAGATGATGTATTACGGAACGAGTAAAGAGACTTGCCAGTAACGAGATTGAACTAGGTATTGGATACCGACGATCGAATCTCGGGCAAGTAACATACCGATGACAAAGGGAACAACGTATGTTGTTATGCGGTCTGACCGATAAAGATCTTCGTAGAATATGTAGGAGCCAATATGGGCATCCAGGTCCCGCTATTGGTTATTGACCGGAGACGTGTCTCGGTCATGTCTACATTGTTCTCGAACCGTAGGGTCCGCACGCTTAACGTTACGATGACATTTATTATGAGTTTATGCATTTTGATGTACCGAAGGTTGTTCGTAGTTCCGGATGTGATCACGGACATGACGAGGAGTCTCGAAATGGTCGAGACGTAAAGATTGATATATTGGAAGCCTATGTTTGGACATCGGAAGTGTTCCGGGTGAAATCGGGATTTTACCGGACTACCGGGAGGGTTACCGGAACCCCCCGGGAGCCAAATGGGCCAACATGGGCCTTAGTGGAAAGGTGAGAGGGCAGCCCACATAGGGCTGCGCCTCCCCCCTCTCCCTAGTCCTATTAGGACTAGGAGAGGGGCCGGCCACCTCTCTTTCTCTCCCCTTTAAGGATTCCTAATTGGACTAGGATTGGAGGGGGGAGTCCTACTCCCGGTAGGAGTAGGACTCCTCCTGCGCCTCCCTCCACTTGGCCGGCCAGCCCCCCTCCCTCCAACCTTTATATACGGGGGCAGGGGACACCCCAAGACACACAAGTTGATCCTTGAGATCGTTCCTTAGCCGTGTGCGGTGCCCCCTGCCACCATATTCCACCTCGATCATACCGTTGTAGTGCTTAGGCGAAGCCCTGCGTCGGTAGTACATCAAGATCGTCATCACGCCGTCGTGCTGACGGAACTCTTCCTCGACGCTTTGCTGGATCGGAGCCCGAGGATCGTCATCGAGCTGAACGTGTGCCAAGAACTCGGAGGTGCCGGAGTAACGGTGCTTGGATCGGTCGGATCGGGAAGAAGACGTACGACTACTTCCTCTACGTTGTGTGATCGCTTCCGCAGTCGGTCTGCGTTGGTACGTAGACAACACTCTCCCCTCTCGTTGCTGTGCATCACCATGATCTTGCGTGTGCGTAGGAAAATTTTCGAAATTACTACGTTCCCCAACAGGTTATGTTTCCTAACCATGGACAAAGAGTTCTCATTTGATTAACGGGATCACATCATTAGTTGAATGATCTGATTGACATGACCCATTTCATTAGCTTAGCACCCGATCGTTTAGTATGTTGCTATTGCTTTCTTCATGACTTATACATGTTCCTATGACTATGAGATTATGCAACTCCCGTGTGCCGGAGGAACACTTTGTGTGCTACCAAACGTCACAACGTAACTAGGTGATTATAAAGGTGCTCTACAGGTGTCTCCAAAGGTACATGTTGGGTTGGCGTATTTCGAGATTAGGATTTGTCACTCCGATCGTCGGAGAGGTATCTCTGGGCCCTCTCGGTAATGCACATCACTTAAGCCTTGCAAGCATTGCAACTAATGAGTTAGTTGTGGGATGATGTATTACGGAACGAGTAAAGAGACTTGCCGGTAGCGAGATTGAACTAGGTATTGAATACCGACGATCGAATCTCGGGCAAGTAACATACCAATGACAAAGGGAACAACGTATGTTGTTATGCGGTCTGACCGATAAAGATCTTCGTAGAATATGTAGGAGCCAATATGAGCATCCAGGTTCCGCTATTGGTTATTGACCGGAGACGAGTCTCGGTCATCTCTACATTGTTCTCGAACCCGTAGGGTCCGCACGCTTAAGGTTTCGATGACAGTTATATTATGAGTTTATAATTTTTGATGTACCGAAGGAGTTCGGAGTCCCGGATGTGATCACGGACATGACGAGGAGTCTCGAAATGGTTGATACATAAAGATTGATATATTGGAAGCCTATGTTTGGATATCGGAAGTGTTCCGGGTGAAATCGGGATTTTACCGGAGTACCGGGAGGTTACCGGAACCCCCCGGGAGGTATATGGGCCTTAGTGGGCCTTAGTGGAAGAGAGGAGAGGTGGCCAGAGATGGGCCGCGCGCCTCTCCCCCCCCCCCCCCTTGGTCCGAATAGGACAAGGAGAGGGGGCCGCCCCCCTTCCTCCTCTCTCTCCTCTTTCCCCCATCCACGAATCCTATTCCAACTAGGAAAGGGGGGAGTCCTACTCCCGAAGGGAGTAGGACTCCTCCTGGCGCGCCTCCTCTTGGCCGCCGCCCCCCCCTCCTTTGAGCCTTTATATACGGAGGCAGGTGCACCTCCTAGAGACACAAGTTGATCCACGTGATCATATTCTTAGCCGTGTGCGGTGCCCCCTTCCACCATAGTCCTCGATAATATTGTAGCAGTGCTTAGGCGAAGCCCTGTGACATTAGTACATCAAGATCGTCACCACGCCGTCGTGCTGACGGAACTCTTCCCCGACACTTTGCTGGATCGGAGTCCGGGGATCGTCATTGAGCTGAACGTGTGCTAGAACTCGGAGGTGACGTAGTTTCGGTGCTTGATCGGTCGGGCCGTGAAGACGTACGACTACATCAACCGCGTTGTCATAACGCTTCCGCTATCGGTCTACGAGGGTACGTAGACAACACTCTCCCCTCTCGTTGCTATGCATCACGATGATCTTGCGTGTGCGTAGGAATTTTTTTGAAATTACTACGTTCCCCCACAGGCCGGGTGTCAGAGTTCTACGTTGCGGATGTCCGGACTCCCGCAAAGCCCCCTCGTTTGCTTCTGGTTTGTGGAACTTCGGACATCCGGGCCCATTTGCGGACCAATGGGTACCACATAGGATGGCATAATGCATCTGGACAGCTTGGTTTGGATGGTTGCGGACGGTCTGAGCGTCCGTGCTAGAGATGACCTAACGCACAAAATCACTATTTAAGAGGTATCCTTAGGCCATCTTCAATGCGGATCCATAAAACAGACAGATTATCCGTCCTTGGACATGGATACAAATACGGTCATCCAATCGTGCAGCGAACGGAATTTAAACAAACCGGATGATTTCATTTCAACAGGATCACATTCAATGACGTTTTTGACATATTTTACTAAACAAAGGCGTCCAGAAATTAACCTCATATAAATCTTCTCCCGCGTCCGTGCTCCATGTCCTTGTTCCTCATGTTCAGTATCTTCGCCGGTCATGAACTCCAGGAAATGAAGTTGCGGGTCGCCGGCGAGGAAGAGTAAGACATGGGACACAGACGCCTTCGTCTCCCATGTCCTCCTCGTCGGAGTCGGCGGCCTGGAAGTCGCCCGCTGAGTGAGGTCCAATTGCTGGTTGAGGTGAGTGCCATGGGCAACTACCCAGTGTGTTGCCTTTTTTCTTCTCTTGGTAATTGTGCTTTCACACATTTATTTTCATGCTGTATAGTTGCTTCCGCGAGGATATTGTTTCCAATTGAGGCAAGAATAGCAATGAACATTGCTCAAGTGGATGGTGCTTTAGAATTTACCCTTGGTTCTAGTACAAATCCACCTCCGGCAATAACAACCGTTGATCTAAATTATACTCCTTTCAAACTGAAGGATGTACACCTAGCCAGGATGAGAGCCCTCTCCCAAAACATCTGAGGCATAGCTTGCCTTTGTGTAACCACGACGCTTTTATAGTAGTTATATTTTCAATCTAATGCAATATTCACTTCTTTATCTTGTATGCTGTAACATTCTCAATATGAAAGCCGGTGTAGTTGAAGTTGAAATCTCAAATTTTATAACGCCTCTCTTTTTAATAGGTGTACTGTCAAGTGCCTTGAAAGGTTTAAATAATCTTGCACATCAAAGGGGTGAGTATTTCTTGGCTCAACATCAACTCGTGAATGATTGAAAGAGTGAAAATTTGGCTCTCTTTTTTTGATAATTAATTTGTCACTTTTTTCCCTCTAATATGATCAAAAGGACTGAAGACTAGTTGTTTAGACCAAATACACGTGTTTACTTTTTTGGGATTCAACTATAAAATGATATTTGTACCAAGTTTTATGGATCTGCACTAATTGCATGTTAAATGCCTGCAGCAGTTGAACTCCGTGAACGTTTCTTCCCGCGATGTTCAAATGTATTGGACAAGTTCATGGATGATGAAACTGAGCTGGCTACCATCGGCAGAGATACATCCACCGAGAAGAGGAGGTTTCATGAGAAGAAGAGGAGGTTTCGTGACCTGCTAGATACGCTTCTGAAGGCGTTCAGCGAGGACATGGAGGAGCTTGCCAGGTCGTGAACCCTTTCATCTTCTATTCTTCTTCATCGTCGACATTCATCGGAGCAAGGAGTTTCAAGTTTGACAGTCGGCCTGGGACTAGGAGATTAGCATCTTGGGCGTCAGCCCCACTCTTCCCATATTCGTAGCTAATTTTCCTTCTGAAGCTGCCGGTCTAGCATCATCATCAGATATGATAAAGCTGTTGGCCTGGTTCTGTAGATAAAGAAGAACCGCAAACCGTAGAACAATCGTTCTACGGTATTTTCTATTAGGAAATAAACAATGTATACAGATATGTACAAAAGGATGAAAAACCAAACAAAAGAAAATAAACAAAGGGAGCAGTGCCTGTTCTATGGATCATGAGAGAGGAAATTTCAGAGAGCTTTGTTAGTAGCTGCAGATATCATAGATGAGCAGTTATCCAAGCTTGAAGCCTGTCCAAATGTTTGGCCCTTATTCTGTGCTATAGAAGGTTTAGATCCTCTTTACGTCTGAACTTCGAACAGTTGACACTTGGCACTTCCTGTCTGAACACTTTCCCATTTCTTCGAGTCCATATGTTCCAGCAGCCCTGAATAATAATGCCCATAGCAATTGGAGCTGGCAAGAGAGAATGTGCCAAAGAAATATCATCATAGCAAGAGATGCCTGGTTTTTTTAGTGGGAATGATGCCGCTCCAGCACTCTTGTGTGAAAGTGCAATCCCAGAAGAGATCTTAATGTTTCTTCAGCATGCTCATTACAGAATACAGTCACAGCAGTCTAGATGCATGTTTTTTCTTTCGAGTAATTCCTGGTATTGACCCTGTCATGAGCAGTAGCCAAAAAGAAGATTTTATGCCTCAGTCTATTAGAGGTCCTCCACACACTTTTGAACAAATGATTGTCCTCCTATCTGTAACAAATGGAGTGGTACATTTTAATGGAAGAGTACCTGTTGGATTGTCCTGTTCCTGCCATGTATCCGTTCTCTGGGGAGACCAGTGAGCAGTTACTACGTTTTGTAACTCTTGCCTGGTTCTGTAAATCACATAGTTTATGCTCGTTTTGCATGTACAGTTACAGTAGCCCATACAGCTCTCACTCTAGGTGTGCAGCATGTATCGCCCCTAATCCCAAATTTTTAAATGACGGTCTACTGTGTTTTGCTGATCAAATGAACTCCATGCAGTAGTTTTTTCTTTTCTTTTTGAGGCCACATCTCCTGGCTTCTGACTTTGATGATTGGTGAGAAAGAGACTAGATAGATTCTGCTCTTCTCTGCCATTGTAGTTAATCTCTGAAGCATCACCAGAGAGATGAGTATACGAGAGATGGCATGCACCGAAAAGAATACTCTGTTTTTACCCGGTTACTCTGCTTAATCTCTAAAGCCTATCAGAGAGATGCGCGCATCCAAAATACAGTCGTCCATTTTTACTGTCCCTCTGTTCTGTTGGTAAAAAACGTCCAGTTGGACTGAACCAGCGAGAGGCAGAAGCAGAGCAAACTCAGACACCACAAAAAATCATGTGCCGTTAATGCGAGGCGAAGTCCCCGCTGCGACGCAGCAGCAGGGAGCGCTGCAGCCTAGGCAGGCCGAGGAGGAGAAAAGCCTGCGCACTTTTCCTAAATCCGCTCTACTCCTACCCCCGTAGCCTTTCGATGCTACGACGGCACGGCACGGCCGAACTCTCTGAAACGGCAGCCGCCCATGCATGCACACCCACAGGCCACAGCCACGCAGCAATGGACTAGTTTCCGTGCCCATAACTCGCACGGCCTGCAGCCGGTCGTGGCATCGCCATTACATTTACATGCACGCGTCTAGCTAGTCATCTCCTAGCTCTAGGCTGCGAGAACCTTATCCCAGAAACAGAGGAGGGGCAGCAGGAGAAGGGCGCCGGCTCCAACAGGATCTTTGTGCTCTGAGGAAGCGAGGAGCGCAGAGCAGAGCAAAGTCGGAGACGCTCTGGGCCTGCCACTTCACTGCCGGCCTCGCGTCGCGTGATCGGTCGATGCGTGGGGCTCGGCGGCAGCGGCGCAGGCCGCGGGAGCGCGACGTGGCGGCCTGGCTCTTCTTCCTCGCCTGCTGCCTCCTTGCGCTCGCCGTGTCCAGAGCCGAGGAGCCGCGCGCATCGCCGGTACGTCTCTTGGTAGCTCACCGTCTATTTCTCCAGTTCCTCGTCGCTTGGTGCATGCAGCACATGTGTACTACGCATGATGCATGACGCGTTGGTTGATTGTTCAGGTGAGAGGGAGAGGAGGAGGAGGGGAGGATCAGCGGCTGAGCAGGGTGGGGTCGAGGCCGCCGTGCTGCGTGTGCGAGCGGAGGTGCGGCGGCTGCGCGCCGTGCACGGCCGTGCAGGTCCGCGCCGGAGTCCGGCCGCTGTGCTCCAACTACGAGCCCGTCAGGTGGAAGTGCAAGTGCGGCGACGCCGTCTTCGACCCATGACTCGTCTCCATGAGATAATTCAGATGAATGCGTGAACTGCAGCCTGCAGGGCAAAGCGGCGGCGGTCGATAATTCAGGTGATGCCGTTCGCCAGCGCCATGCAATATACCACTACAGTAAGTGGAAATAAAGTCTGCATTGCATGCATGGCTGCTACTAGGAGTAAATAGTAGTAGTAATTCCTTTTCTCGGCCTTGATTTCCTATAAATCTTGAAGAAGAGAAGAAAGAACAATCTGTATTTATATGCTCGTATTATGTTTATGTCGTTGATCGGACATGAGAGCTCTCTAAACTCTAATTGGGCGACATTGTTCGGCATCTGCTAATATGCTATGCATTTCTCGCAAATGTGTGCGCTCTTGTTATGCTCGCGTTGTTGATTGGAGATAAGCGCTCTCAAATATGAGCGACATTGTTCGACATATGCATTCCTCGCAAATGCTGGCTGTGAGGAGCTTTCCGCCAGAGGAATCAGAGGGTGGAATCTGGAATGTAGGCACGGTCGTCAATGTACTTCCACTCACAAAGGAGGAAAAGGTCTTCTTTGGGACTTAGGGTGTGTTTGGATGGTTGCCAATACCTACCCTTCCAATTATTATGTCATGACCAAACTTTTGGTGCTTGTTTGGAAGCGTTGGTAAGTGCATGGGCAAGCAAAAGGTTGACACAAATATTGCCTGGCCAAAATTTTGATTGGGCTAAGTTGAGCTTAAGCCAAACATACCGGCCTCAAACGTGTCTAACCGTTGTCCAATAACTCCATAAAACCCTAAAACGTAATTGTCATTTCATTCTCCTTCGACTATGAGGAATCAAAGACTTGGACTATTTGGTAGTTTTAGTAATTATTAATCCCATTTTTTAGTTTACTTTTTATTTAGAAATTTTAGTTTACTTTGTTAAGTTTATGGCAGAGTTTACTCAGTTAGTTTTGGCCCATTGATTATATATTTCGACACTCATGTGACGGAATATTTTTTTAACGGGGTTTTCGCATCATGATTATGTATCCAATTAGGGTCCCATCCTATATTAAATTGGTTGGCCCATTTAGAACCAAATTGAATTTCATCTCATTGTCTTTCCTATGCTTTTAGGCCTGGATTATTTAGCATTCTTTTTCGAACCAATGTAGTCCTTCGGCAAATTTGTGAACTTTCTTTTTCAACCCATTATACCATAAAGAGCTCATCACAACCTAAATAAATATAATGGTCACAATAATTCAACACAACGTCACGCAAATAATTGTATGTTACATGACTTAGATCCATCGGAAGTGGCTCAGCCAAACAGGGTCACATGACCGCATGAATCACATCTCCAAACATATGTACTGACTAGCCTTGCTTTTATGTTAACCCTTGCAATAGAGTGAGCTTTCCGTCTTCCAACCACCCCAGATCCTATAGATAACATCGCACATGGTTGAAGATACATGATCGTCCAGTGATCATGCATTTATATTTGTATGGTGTTTCTAAAAGAAAACATGCAATAACTTCGTAGTTCTAAAATATAACACCAAAATTGCATCGTCCACATGCAAAAAAAAAAGTTAAACTGGGTATGCATATCTTCTATCTTCAAATATACAGTGTTGGTAATTAAACTTAGTAGTGGTAGGAGCTAGTCACACAACTAAATATTATTGCATGCAAATTAGCAGCAGCTAGCTAGTAATAAGAAAAACAAGGTGGATCATTCGCTACAATAAGCAATCAATCCCCCCCCCCCCCCCCCCCAAAACACAAAGGATGATATAGTCACAATGGTTCAAATGGTTTTTCATCATTCAACCAACTAACTCAATATTTGTCGACACATGCATACTGCAACATTGTGTATGGCCTGCAAGTAGTTCAATCTTTTCTAATACATAATATGACACGACTAGTAACACAATGGTCCAACAAGTTTTCTTGTGTTGTTCTTGATACGGAGACCAAAACACGTCCAAAAATTCCCAGTAAAATCTACCATGCTAAGATTCCGTGATAAATTTATTGCAATATAAGTGCTTTAGTTTTTGTTCACCAATTTAGTATTGTTCTTATGCAGAACAAGCTCACACCCAAAGCATTTACAAATGAATAGTGACATATGATGCAGGTAAATCTAATGGAGACATCTAGAAAATGATAAAGTGTGTGAGGTCAGGATATCACATCAGGGAGCACAAACTAATTGCTGAAGTAGGTTAAAAGAAAATGTTTAGGTGCAGAAATCACATTGATGAAGCTTATAACTGTGTAGAGTAGAAGTCAGACTGATGAAATTGAAAATTATTGTCTGTTGTTTCACAACTAGTATTTGTCAGTTAAGAACTACGAGAAATATGCACAACAAAAGTGGAAATGACCCTTCTAAAAGGACATCTTCCCCTAATGAGGGCATTGGCATTAATGACATATGGTTAGAAGAATAACCTTGCTTCTAGTGCCTACACAATGTTTACGAACTTTGATATGAAACAAATTGTTGGTCGGAGCAAGCAAAAAGATTAAAGAAGACGCCACGTCAATTTCGACTGATGATTTCTCATTGTGAGTCATAGGTATGATGTATAACAAATAGGGGTACGCCGTGGATGTAGGTTTGGCGATCAACAAACTTTATAGAAGCCAAATACACCTACATTCTGTGCGAGAGAGTGCCTCAAACATATGCCTGAAATGTTGCTTTTTAGTGTGCCTCGGAGCTTCCTCGGCGCGTCCAAGCAGAAGAACTATATGTCAGTTTCTTGGACAGCATCGATAGGTGCCTTGGAGCCTCCGAGCTTACCAGGACACAATATAACGGGAAATATTCTTGAGGGGGCTATAAAAGATGGCTTCATCCCAACAAAGGGAGTGAGCACTCCAACTATCTTTCAACCATTGTTTAACACTTAAAAAGCTTGAGATATCCCTCCCTAGTTTTCCATCCCACTATACTATTAGAGAGAGCAAGAGTAGATCCCGATCTACACTTCCAGGAAAGCAAAACTCAAGTTCATTGTTGTTCTCGTTCAACGGATATTAACACTCCCCCAAGAGCGTGAACTCCAAATTACATCTTCGTTTTCATCACTTGTGGTTATCTCTAACATTATCTTTATCCTTTGTTATTACTTACTTGGTTGGTTTCCTTGTGTAGCTTGCTAGCTTGTATTGGGTATCACTTAGTTGCATTTGTAGAGAACTTAAAATTATGCACTTCCTCTAAAATCAGCTAAGAAAATAAAAAAAGTGCTAAT
Source organism: Triticum monococcum (assembly GCA_034509565.1). NCBI lineage: Eukaryota > Viridiplantae > Streptophyta > Magnoliopsida > Poales > Poaceae > Triticum > Triticum monococcum. Next base: position 76,424,367 of record CM067843.1, read on the forward strand.
CGTCTATTCAACCCCTCTAATTGACATATCAATCATATTTGATCCTTCAGCTTCACTTACCTCATTGGCTTGCATGAAAGAAGATGCATGCCACAGTGAGGGGAATCCAGGTCCCTGCATGCCGCACTTTTCGACCATTAGATTTCGGTAAGAACGACCCATTTTTATATATACATGAAATGCTGTTATTTTGAATTTAAGAATTCTTAAGCTTCGAGATTTGCATATCGTAATAGGGTCATGAGTGTGAACAAGAGTTGCATACATAGAGTTAACGTCATATTTTGGTGGGAGCGCAACAGATACTTTGTCAACAAGGAGTACTTTTTACCTTGATACAACATACTTTTGTGATAAAAGTGATGATGATGGGTCATAGGAGAAGGCCGTTCCACAATATTTTTCGCATGCTTAAATGTCACCAAAGGAGACATTAGGCGGAAACGGGCTTAGCACATGTGCAAACGTGTCACCTTTATGCATGATATGGAACATGCTTTGTGTGCTAGTCTCGTAGAAAATGTCACTTGACCTTCATAAGACCAGCCTCAAAATGTGAGTCCTCCTTTTCTCATTCAACTTGTGAAAGTATTTTCGATCCTGAATATTTATGTAAAAATCTTGCCAAATATCCTACTCAATAAGTAGCCTCAACAACTACTTTGTCAACAAGGAGTACTTTTTACCTTGACATTTTGGATGCCTAAATCATCGCGATTCTTTAGACCGCAGAGGTTACATTTGTTAGTAGGTGTTTTCTCTTACAAGTATGTGTTTTCAGTAATACATGAGAACGTATATAGCCTAAGAGTATGTACAATGGTTCTGCGCAAAACCAAAAGAGTATATACAATGGTTGATTAGACTATCTTTTCTTATACAATATTTTGTATCACGTAACCCATAGGAGATAAACAAACAGGATCTACAATTTGTTGGTGATATATCTTCCAACTAATGTGTACATACTCATAAAACGAAACTAGAAAACATGCGACTAAAAGAAGACATATCATACAATGGAGGAAAATATTCATATTTTTGTTTCTTTCTACCACGGGGGAGGAGATGGGGGGGGGGGGGGGGGGTCCTAATTGACATTTGTTCTGCCAAACAGTTGTTGAATCGCGTGTAGCGACTGCATGAGCTGGATCAACTTGTCGTCCGCCTACCAAGCACTTTCGGGTTGGTTTCACTGATTTTTCTCCTGGCTTGTTTCACCTTTTTTCCTCAGTTCAGTTTTCAATTGTTTTATTTTTATTTGGTTCCGATTTAGTTGGTTTTTTCTTTTTCCCGATTTCTTTCAAGTTTTCGGTTGTTCTCCAGGTCTTCTTTGCATTTTTTTCTTTGTTTTTTTCATAATTTTTTCTATGCAATAAATAATTTCCAAATTACAGTGAACACTTTTAAATACACATTCAACATTTTATTAATATAGTTGAACATTTTTAATCATGGGGTGAACTTTTCTTAATACTCCCTCCGTCCGAAAATACTTGTCGGAGAAATGGATGTATCTAGACGCATTTTAGTTTTAGATACATTCATTTTTACCTATTTCTCCGACAAGTATTTTCGGACAGAGTGATATATGACAAACATTTTTAAATGCACAATGGCCATTTCAGAACACATACTAAACATTTTTAAATACGTAGTGAATATTTTAAAATATTGATATTTTTTAAAAAAATTGATCACAAAAGATCTAACAGTCACTTTTTCAGAGGAAACCCGACTTGAAAACTGAAGAAAAGAAAGAAAGAAAGAAAGAAACATGCTCAAGAAAGCGCACTGCATACCACCAGAGTGGGTCGGCCCACTACGCTCGAATACCAGCCTCTCGGTTAGAGCATAGTGGGCTGACCCACTCTGGTGGTACCATGTAAAGGCCCAAGCACCAGCCTCGATGGGTCAGATTTCCTTCAAACGAATAAAAGAACTGCAGCGCCAAACCCATTTCAAGAGACGTTACGCTAAAAATAGGTTGAAGAGAAGTATCTAGATGTACCTGAGGCCGAAGCATGAGCTATTGTCACGTTCGAACATCAGTGACGAATCCACTACTAAGTCGAAGGGATGTTTTCAGCCGTACGAATATTTCAAACGCACGAAAATAATTAGTCTTTTGCACGCTTGTACTCTACTTAATTATGTGTGTTAGGCTACAGAAATTCTCTTTGGATATTTCATCTTGCCGAAATAAAATTTCAGTTTTTTTTTCGTTCTTAAAAAAATTCACAGATGTTGTACTCTAAATGTTCGGTGAAATGACTTATTTTTACAAAGGAAATTAATGCAATGAATAAAGTTTCAGATATTTTTTTATTTCTTCAAAAACAATCACAGATGTAGTACTCTAAATATTTGGTGAAATGACTAATTTCATAAGGAAAATCATTGCAATGCGACCTATGCAAAAATAAATAAAAAGTTCTGGCTGCGGTTCTACAAATCTGAATTTGATTTTTTTACACCTGCTGCTTGTTATTATAGATTTTTTTTGTTGCTACAAATTTTCAAAATTATATTCGTGCATTAGGAGCACCAGTGCCCGAGAGCCAAAAGGTTCTAGTCATAGCAGAGAGTAACTTCAAAAGTAACATACACATTATTCTAGGCTATATTACTACTTTTAAAGTGGATAGTAATATAAGTGTGGTGTTATGTAAATCTTCATTTATTAAACTATAGACACATACTATTGTAATATTAGGATATGTGATGTTACGGTAATTAGCTAAGTTACTCAATTTGTCTCTCTTCTTATTAAACTTAATGTCATAGACAATTTTGCCGAACTGGAGCTTATATTACTCTTGAAGTTACTCCCACTATAGCCAGTCTAACATACTCCATGATACTCACCCGAACTGGAGTACAACCTCATGTCGAAAAAAACGTTAAGGTACAGCAGGAGCCCACTAACCACCATTAAATTCCCCATGATACTCACCCGACCTGCTCCCTGAAAAAACATCATTGCCCATAAATTCAGCGTCCTGTTCTAGTACTAGTACAAAGTGCTTATCCTCCCTGAAAAAGGTACTTATCCATAAATTTCAGATTTGATGAGACTGGGAGGACAGACAGGCTGAGAACTTTCAAATTAGCTTCCCTTGTTTATTCCCTCAGCCTGACCCAAATTTCTGCTCTTGCTTGGCAGTGAGCGCCAATTGGGTTGGGGTAAAGCTGACGCCGAGGGCATGTTCAAATCTCAAGATTCTGTAATAGCAAGAAGATGCTCGTTTGTTAACCTTTTTTGCATGCATGATGTCCTCTCTTTTGAGAGAAACCAATTCCCTTTTACTCTTTTTGAGGTACCAAACACTTTGTCACTCATGACCTGCTTCCATTTGACTCTCTCTCTCTCTCTCTCTCTCTCTCTCTCTCTCTCTCTCTCTTCAAATTACTACAGATAATTTATATGGGCATTTGAAAACAAAGTCTGAATGAACTGATGATGTGCACATGCAAACATGCCATAGGCATCAGGGTAATGCAGTTGTCAGTGCAGGAGCTAGTAGTTCAAACGAGAGTTGGAATTAATTAGGATAAGCTTGAAAAGGACGGGCCCATCATGCCCAGATGATGCCAAGAAAGTATGGCAGATCGGAGTACATCAGTCTCCTAGCCAGTGTGATCAAGTGACTATATAATGAGGACTTTTTAGTGCATTTTGCTGGAAGTACATGCTTTTAGCCCTGCAGGAGCCAGGTTTTGGTGAAGAATATATAGACTATACAGTATAGGGTCTCAAAGTCTTATCTGATTGCATGTGACTTTTTTAGAATATTCCTCATTGGTATTCATAGGAGCTGGTATCCGAGTTCTACCAGTTCCGTCATGATGCCACTTTTCAAACATAGTCTTCCTAGATTTGTCACCACAGACACGATGTATGTACCCAAGGACACATCTATATCTAATAGTTTAGAATTTGATTGATGAATTTCAAAAAAATTGACGGGTTACAAAAAATATCTCAAAAATTTGGACTATATCAAACCAAAATCAGGTTTGCCACCAAAACTCAACATCGCCAAAACCAAGATGGCGCCTTCACACCTTGAGATGCGCCCCTCTTTGAGCTTAGGGGAAAACCTATGTCTCGTTCCTCCGGATCTGATGGTGACGGCGTCTCGGTGTTGTCTTCCTTCTTAAAGGCGCCAACTTGCTCGCTCGCAGTGCCCCTCGTATTGACTTCGGCGATGTTGGACTTATTGTTGGTTCGACTTTGCCGCTTTTGGTTCAGGCTTGATTAGGCTCAGCTGTGTTGTATTTTCTATTCAGGTCGAGCATCCCTTGTCTTTCTTTGCTGGGTATCATGTTCATATTTGCTTGTGTTCATGTCATGTATTTACCCCTCACTGTACTCATTTTATTGCTTCTATCAATGAAATGATACACAAGCTTTATGTATTCGCGAAAAAACTCAACTATATTTGTTCAAAATAAGAAATTTGGAGATTTTTATTGTTTCGGTTATTCCAGCGAGTCTTGAATCATTATATTTATCATAATATAAAACCTCCCATCCAATCTTGGTCCTGACAATCAACAAATTATTCAATCCTAAATTATGTATTTATAATCTGTTGTCCAGTGACGGCTTGTGACTTGGCTAGTTCTTCAGGTCGGCCACGGTTACCAGGTTGTGGACAGCGTGGTGGCGGATGTGGCGTGTCTGCGACTGGGCGGACCTTGGCTGGGTCTTTCGGCCACGCCAGGATGCAGCCCTCGTCTGGTCCATGAAGGCGCATGCAACTCCGGGGAAAACCCTAGATCTCCTCAAGATCGAGCGATGGCGGTGCTTCTATATCGTAGTCCCTCTTGAGGGCGTCGTTTCTAGAGTTTTATCCGGCCCAAGGGACTAGTGGTGGTGGCAGCAACGTAAGACTTGGTGGCGCAATTGCCGATGAAAATCGTGTCAACTTCGGGCATGGTGGAAGATGGCAGCGTCTCAGAAGCCGTTTCCTTGTCGAGGCATCGTTGTTGCAGTTTGCGTCACCATGTTCGAGATATTCTGGGGGAAACCTGTTGGGGAACGTAGCATGCAATTTTAAAAAATTCCTACGATCACGCAAGATCTATCTAGGAGATGCATAGCAACGAGAAGGGGAGAGTGTGTCCACGTACCCTCGTAGACCGAAAGCGGAAGTGTTATTTTAACGTGGTTGATGTAGTCAAACGTCTTCTCGATTCAACCGATCAAGTACCGAATGTACGGCACCTCCGAGTTCTGCACACGTTCAGCTCGATGACATCCCTCAAACTCTTGATCCAACAAAGTGTCGAGGGAGAGTTTCGTCAGCACGATGGCGTGGTGACGGTGATGGTGAAGTGATCCACGCAGGGCTTCGCCTAAGCACTACGACAATATGACCGGAGGAGTAAACGGTGGAGGGGGGCACCGCACATGGCTAAGAACAATTGATGTGTCTTAGAGGTTCCCCTGCCCCCGTATATAAAGGAGGGAGAGGGGAGGAGGCCGGCCTAGGGGCGGGCCAAGTGGGGGGATCCCACTTGGACTCCTAGTCCTATTCCACCCCCTTCCTTCTATCGGAGGGGCAAAGGGGGAAGGACAGGGAGAGGGAGAAGGAAAGGGGGGCCGCGCCCCCTCCCCTAGTCCAATTCGGACTCCCCATGGGGGGGGCGCCACCCCCTTGTGGGCTGCCTTGCCTCCCTCCTATGGCCCATGTGGCCCATTACTTCCCCGGGGAGGGGGGGGGGTCCGGTAACCCCCGGTACTCCGATAAGTACTCGGAACACTCCAGAACATTCCGGTGTCCGAATACTATTGCCCAATATGTCAATATTTACCTCTCGACCATTTCGACATTCCTCGTCAAGTCCGTGATCTCATCCGGGACTCCGAACAATCTTCAGTCACCAAAACACATAACTCATAATACAAATCGTCAATGAATGTTAAGCGTGCGGACCCTACGGGTTCGAGAACTATGTAGACATGACCGAGACACATCTCCGGTCAATAACCAACAGCGGAACCTGGATGCTCATGTTTTTTTGACAGAAAGACTGTAAGGGAACCCCCTATAGTATAATTGGTGCAATAAACCCAAATTGCAAGTACCATGCCTTGAACCTGGGTGGGTGGGAAGGCACCAGCCCCTTCCCGCCACTAGGCTATGCCTTAGTATGCCTGGATGCTCATACTGGTTCCTACATATTCTACAAAGATCTTTATCGGTCAAACCGCAATGACAACATACGTCATTCCCTTTGTCATCGGTAGGTTACTTGCCCGAGATTCGATCATCGGTATTTCATATAAGCATCGCAACCTCAAACTTTAAGAAAACGACAACTTAGGTTTCTTGCCAAACCACAGCTCAAACGGTGTCGTCTCAACGGATTTAGATGGTGCCCTATTTAATGTGAATGCAGCTGTCTCCAATGCATAACCCCAAAACGATAGTGGTAAATCGGTACGAGACATAATAGATCGCACCATATCTAATAAAGTAGGGTTACAACGTTCAGACACACCATTACGATGTGGTATTCCAGGTGGCGTGAGTTGCGAAACTATTCCACATTGTTTTAAATGAAGGCCAAACTCGTAACTCAAATATTCGCCTCCGCGATCAGATCATAGAAACTTCATTTTCTTGTTACGATGATTTTCAACTTCACTCTGAAATTCTTTGACCTTTTCAAATGTTTCAGACTTGTGTTTCATTAAATAGATATACCCATATCTTCTCAAATCATCTGTGAAGGTCAAAAAATAACAATACCCGCCGCGAGTCTCAACACTCATCAGACCGCACACATCGGTATGTATTATTTCCAATAAGTCAGTGGCTCGCTCCATTGTTCTGGAGAACGGAGTCTTAGTCATCTTGCCCATGACTCATAAGCATCAAATGATTCATAATCAAGTGATTTCAGAAGTCCATATGCATGGAGTTTCTTTATGCGCTTTACACCAATATGACCTAAACGGCAGTGCCACAAATATGTTGTACTACCATTATCACCTTTGCATCTTTTGGTATCAATATTATGAATATGTGTATCACCACGACCGAGATTCAACAAAAAATAGACCACTCACCAAGGGTGCATGACCATAAAAGATATTACTCATATAAATAGAACAACCATTATTCTCCGATTTAAATGAATAATCGTCTCACATCAAACAAGATCCAGACATAATGTCCATGCTCAACGCTGGCACCAAATAACAACTATTCAGTTCTAAAACTAAACCTGAAGGTAGATGTAGAGGTAGCATGCCGACGACGATCACATCGACCTTGGAACCATTTCCGACGCGCATCGTCACCTCGTCCTTAGCCAATCTTCGTTTAATCCATAGCCCCTGATTCGAGTTGCAAATATGAGCAACAAAACCAGTATCAAATACCCAGACGCTACTATGAGCATTAGTAAGGTACACATCGATAACATGTATATCAAACATACCTTTATTCACCTTGCCATCCTTCTTATCCACCAAATACTTGGGGTAGTTCTGCTTCCAGTGACCAGTCCCTTTGCAGTAGAAGCACTCAGTTTCAGGCTTAGGTCCAGACTTGGGTTTCTTTCTGGGAGTAGCAATTTGCTTGCCATTCTTCTTGAAGTTCCCCTTCTTTCCTTTTCCCATTTTCTTGAAACTAGTGGTCTTGTTAACCATCAACACTTGATGATCCTTCTTGATTTCTACCTTCACAGCTTTGAGCACTACGAAGAGCTTGGGAATATTCCTTTCCATCCCTTACATATTATAGTTCATCATGAAGCCTTTGTAGCTTGGTGGTAGTGATTGAACAACTCTGTCAATAACACTATCATCCAGAAGATTAACTCCCAGCTGAGTCAAGTGGTTATGGTACCCAGACATTCTGAGTATGTGTTCACTGACAGAATTGTTCTCCTCCATCTTGAAGCTATAGAACTTGTTGGAGACTTCATATCTCTCAACTCGGGCATTTGCTTGAAATATTAACTTCAACTCCTGGAACATCTCATATGGTCCATGACGTTCAAATTTTTTTTGAAGTCCCAATTCTAAGCCGTAAAGCATGGCACACTGAACTATCGGGTAGTCATCAGATCGAGCTTGCCAGGCATTTATAACATCAGCAGTTGCTCCTGCAGCAGGCCTTCACCTAGCGGTGCATCAAGGACATAATTCTTCTGTGCAGCAATGAGGATAATCCTCAAGTTACGGACCCAGTCCGTGTAGTTGTTACCATCATGTTTCAACTTAGCTTTCTCTAGGAACGCATTAAAATTCAAGGGAACGGTAGCACATGCCATTGATCTACAACATAGATATGCAAAAATTATCAGGACTATGTTCATGATAAATTTAAGTTCAATTAATCATATTACTTAAGAACTCCCACTTAGATAGACATCCCTCAAGTCATCTAAATGATCACGTGATCCATATCAACTAAACCATGTCCGATCATCATGTGAGATGGAGTAGTTTTCAATGGTAAACATCTCTATGTTGATCATATGTACTATATGATTCATGTTCGACCTTCTAGTCTCAGTGTTCCGAGGCCATGTCTATACATGTTAGGCTCGTCAAGTTTAACCCGGGTATTCTGCACGCGCAAAACTGTCTTGCACCCATTTGTATGTGAACGTAGAGCTTATCACACCCGATCATCATGTCGTGTCTCGGCACGACGAACTGTCGCAATGGTGCATACGCAGGGAGAACACTTATACCTTGAAATTTAGTGAGGGATCATCTTATAATGCTACCGCCATACTAAGCAAAATAAGATGCATAAAAGATAAACATCACATGCAATCAAAATATGTGACATGATATGGACATCATCATCTTATACCTTTGATCTCCATCTCCAAAGCACCGCCATGATCTCCATCGTCACCGGCTTGAAACCTTGATCTCCATCATAGCATCGTGGTCGTCTCGCCAACTATTGCTTCTACAACTATCGCTAACGCATAGTGATAAAGTACAACAATTACATGGAGATCGCAATTCATACAATAAAGCGACAACCAAAAGGCTCCTGCCAGTTGCCGATAACTTTTACAAAACATGATCATCTCATACAACAACATATATCACATCATGTCTTGACCATATCACATCAAAACATGCCCTGCAAAAACAAGTTAGACGTCCTCTACTTTGTTGTTGCAAGTTTTACATGGTTGCTACGGGTTTCTAGTAAGAACCGTTCTTACCTACGCATCAAAACCACAATGATGTTTCGTCAAGTTTGTTGTTTTAACCTTAAACAAGGACCGCCCGCAGTCACATTCGATTCAACTAAAGTTGGAGAAACAGACACCCGCCAGGCACCTTTATGCAAAACAAGTTACATGTCTTTCGATGGAACCGGTCTCATGAACGTGGTCATGTAAGGTTGGCCCGGGCCGCTTCATCCAACAATACCGCCAAATCAAAATAAGACGTTGGTGGTAAGAAGTATGACTATGATCGCCCATAACTCTTTGTGTTCTACTCGTGCATATCATCTACGCATAGACCTAGCTCGGATGCCACTGTTGGGGAACATAGCATGCAATTTCAAAAAAATCCTACGATCACGCAAGATATATCTAGGAGATGCATCTCAACGAGAGGGGGATAGTGTGTCCATGTATCCTCATAGACCGAAAGCGGAAGCGTTAGTTTAACGCGGTTGATTTAGTCGAATGTCTTCTTGATTCAACCGATCAAGTACCGAACGTATGACACCTCTGAGTTCTGCACACGTTTAGCTTGATGATATCCCTCGAAATCTTGATCCAGCAAAGTGTCAAGGGAGAGTTTCGTCAGCACGACGGCGTGGTGACGGTGATGGTGAAGTGATCCGCGCAGGGCTTCACCTAGGCACTACGACAATATGACCGGAGGAGTAAACGGTGGAGGGGGCACCGCACATAGCTAAGGACAATTGATGTGTCTTAGAGGTGCCCCCCTGCCCCCGTATATAAAGGATGGAGAGGGGAGGAGGCCGGCCTAGGGGCGCTCCAAGTGGGGGGAATCCCACTTGGACTCCTAGTCCTATTCGGAGGGGGAAAGGGGGAAGGAGAAGGAAAGGGGGGTCGCGCCCCTCCCCTAGTCCAATTCAGACTCCCCAAGGGGGGGCACCCCCTTGTGGGCTGCCTTGGCTCCCTCCTATGGCCCATGTGGCCCATACTTCCCCCGGGGGGTTCCCGTAACCCCCGGTACTCCGATAAGTACCCGAAACACTCCGAAACCATTTTGGTGTCCGAGTACTATCGTCCAATATATCAATCTTTACCTCTCAACCATTTCGAGACTCCTCGTCATGTCTGTGATCTCATCCGGGACTCCGAACAATCTTTGGTCACCAAAACACATAACTCATAATACAAATCGTCATCGAACATTAAGCGTGCGGACCCTACAAGTTCGAGAACTATGTTGACACGACCGAGACACATCTCCGGTCAATAACCAACAGCAGAACCTGGATGCTCAATTGGTTCCTACATATTCTACGAAGATCTTTATCGGTCAAACCGCACTGACAACGTACGTCATTCGCTTTGTCATTGGTATGTTACTTGCCCGAGATTCGGTCGTCGGTATCTTCATACCTAGTTCAATCTTGTTACCGGCAAGTCTCTTTACTCGTTCCGTAATGCATCATCCCGTAACTAACTCATTAGTCACATCGCTTGCAAGGCTTATCATGATGTGCATTACCGAGAGGGCCCTGAGATACCTCTGCGATACTCTGAGTGACAAATCCTAATCTCGATCTATGCCAACCCAACAAACACCTTCGTGAAGGAAATATGCCTTAGAGGCAATAATAAAGTTGTTATTTATATTTCCTTATATCATGATAAATTTTTATTATTCATGCTATAATTGTATTAACCGGAAACTTAGTACATGTGTGAATACATAGACAAACAGAGTGTCCCTAGTATGCCTCTTCTTGACTAGCTCGTTAATAAAAAGGGACAATTACATTTGAGCCCCTAGTTGTGTCACACCCGTGTGTTTTGCCCCTAAATTCAAAAAACCCTCGTTTCTGCCCGAGCTCGTTTGCTCTTCTTATGTTTTTGCCCTTTGACCGTTTGACCGTAACTTTGAAAACTTCATAACGAATTCATACTAACTCAGAAAAATGCATATAAGATATCAAAATGTCCGGAAAAACATCACCTATATGTGCATGTCATTTGCATTCATGACAAAAAGGGCGTTCATGACAAAAGACATCATATGAGCTCAAACTGAGATAGGGACTTTTCAGTACTTTTGTCATGAATGCAAATGGCATGCACATATAGGTGATGTTTTTCCGATCATTTTGATATCTTATTTGCATTTTTCTGAGTTAGTATTAATTCGTTATGAAGTTTTCAAAGTTGCAGTCAAATGGTCAAAGGGCAAAAACATAAGAGGAATAAACGAGCTTGGATAGAAATGAGGGTTTTTTGAATTTAGGGGCAAAACACACGGGTGTGACACAACTAGGGGCTCAAATGTAATTGTCCCTAATAAAAATGGTTAAGTTTCCTAGCCATAGATATGTGTTGTCATTTGATGAACGGGATCACATCATTAGAGAATGATGTGATGGACTAGACCCATCTGTTAGCTTAGCACTATGATCATTTAGTTTATTGCTATTGCTTTCTTCATGACTTATACATGTTCCTATGACTATGAGATTATGCAACTCCCGAATACCGGAGGAACACTTCGTGTGCTATCAAATGTCACAACATAACTGGGTGATTATAAAGATGCTCTACAGGTGTCTCCGATGGTGTTTGTTGAGTTGTCATAGATCGAGATTAGGATTTGTCACTCTGAGTATCGGAGAGGTATCTCTGGACCCTCTCGGTAATGCACATCACTATAAGCCTTGCAAGAAATGTGACTAATGAGTTAGTTATGGGATGATGCATTACGGAACGAGTAAAGAGACTTGCCGGTAACGAGATTGAACTAGGTATTGAGATACCGACGATCGAATCTCGGGCAAGTAACATACCGATGACAAAGGGAACAACGTATGTTGTTATACGGTTTGACCGATAAAGAATCTACGTAGAATATGTAGGAGCCAATATGAGCATCCAGGTTCCGCTATTGGTTATTCATCGGAGACGTGTCTCGGTCATGTCTACATAGTTCTCAAACCCATAGGGTCCGCACGCTTAACGTTTGGTGACGATCGGTATTATGAGTTTATGTGTTTTGATGTATCGAAGATAGTTCAGAGTTCCGGATGTGATCACGGACATGACGAGGAGTCTCGAAATGGTCTATACATAAAGATTGAAATATTGGACGACTATATTCAGACACAGGAACTGTTCCGGGTGATTTCGGAGAAAATCGGAGTGCCGGAGGGTTACCAGAACCCCCTCCCCCCGGGGAACTAATGGGCCACATGGGCCTTAGTGGAGAGAGAGAGGGCCGGCCAAGGCAGGGCCGCGCGCCCTCCCCCTCTAGTCTGAATTGGACTAGGGAAGGGGGCGGCGCCCCCCTTTCCTTCTCCCTTCTCCCCTCCTTCCTTCCCCCTTCCTCCTCCTAGTTGGACTAGGAAAGGGGGAATCCTACTCCTACTAGGAGGAGGACTCCTCCCCTCCTTGGCGCGCCCCAAGGGCCGGCCGGCCTCCCCCTTGCTCATTTATATACGGGGGCAGGGGGCACCCTAGAACACACAAGTTGATCATTGATCCCTTAGTCGTGTGCGGTGCCCCCTCCACCATAATCCACCTCGGTCATATCATCATAGTGCTTAGGCGAAGCCCTGCGTCGGTAGCTTCATCATCACTGTCATCATGCCGTCGTGCTGACGAAGCTCTCCCTCGACACTCAGCTGGATCGAGAGTTCGTGGGACGTCACCGAGCCGAACGTGTGCAGATCGCGGAGGTGTCGTACTTTCGGTACTAGGATCGGGCGGATCGTGAAGACGTACGACTACATCAACCACGTTGTCATCACGCTTCCACTTACGATCTATGAGGGTATGTGGACAATACTCTTCCCCTCTCGTTGCTATGCATCACCATGATAGATCTTGCGTGTGCGTAGGAAAATTTTGAAATTACCGAGTTCCCCAACAGTGGCATCCGAGCTAGGTCTTTGCATAGATGTTATATGCACGAGTAGAACACAAAACAGTTGTGGGCGTGGGTATATACATATTGCTTGCCATCACTAGTTGATTCATGGTTCAGCGGTATTGGTGGATGAAGTGGCTCAGACTGACATTATGCGTACGCTTACGCGAGACTGGTTTTACTGACGTGCTTCGCACATAGGTGGCTGGTGGGTGTCAGTTTCTCCAACTTTAGTTGAATCAGATTCAATGAACAGGGTTCTTTCTTAAGAGAAAAAAGCTATCACTATACCACGTTGTGGTTTTTGATGCGTAGGTAAGAACGGTTCTTGCTCAGCCCGTAGCAGCCATGTAAAACTTGGAACAACAAAGTAGAGGACGTCTAACTTGTTTTTGCAGGGCATGTTGTGATGTGATATGGTCAAGACATGATGCTAAATTTTATTATATGAGATGATCATGTTTTGTAACAGAGTTATCGGCAACTAGCAAGAGCCATATGGTTGTCGCTTTATTGTATGAAATGCAATCGCCATGTAATTGCTTTACTTTATCACTAAGCGGCAGCGATAGTCGTAGAAGCAATAGTTGGCGAGATGATAACGATGCTTCGATGGAGATCAAGGTGTCAAGCCGGTGACGATGGTCATCGTGACGATGCTTTGGAGATGGAGATCAAAGGCACAAGATGATGATGGCCATATCATATCACTTATATTGATTGCATGTGATGTTTATCCTTTATGCATCTTATTTTGCTTAGTTCAGCGGTAGCATTATTAGATGATCTCTCACTAAATTTCAAGGTATAATTATTCTCCCTGAGTATGCACCGTTGCTACAATTCGTCGTGCCGAGACACCACGTGATGATCGGGTGTGATAATCTCTACGTTCACATACAATGGGTGGAAGCCAGTTTTGCACACGGAGAATACTCGGGTCAAACTTGATGAGCCTAGCATATGCAGATATGGCCTCGGAACACTGAGACCGAAAGGTCGAGCGTGAATCATATAGTAGATATGATCAACATAGTGATGTTCACCATTGAAAACCAATCCATCTCACATGATGATCGGACATGGTTTAGTTGATATGGATCACGTGATCACTTAGATGATTAGAGAGATTTCTATCTAAGTGGGATTTCTTAAGTAATATGATTAATTGAACTTAAATTTATCATGAACTTAGTCCTGATAGTATTTGCATATCCATGTTGTAGATCAATTTCTCGCGTATAGCTTCCCCGTTTTATTTATGATATGTTCCTAGAGAAAACTATGTTGAAAGTGTTGGGGAACGCAGTAATTTCGAAAATTTTCCTACGCACACGCAAGATCATGGTGATGCACAGCAACGAGAGGGGAGAGTGTTGTCTACATACCAACGCAGACCGACTGCGGAAGCGATCACACAACGTAGAGGAAGTAGTCGTACGTCTTCTTCCCGATCCGACCGATCCAAGCACCGTTACTCCGGCACCTCCGAGTTCTTAGCACACGTTCAGCTCGATGACGATCCTCGGGCTCCGATCCAGCAAAGCGTCGAGGAAGAGTTCCGTCAGCACGACGGCGTGGTGACGATCTTGATGTACTACCGACGCAGGGCTTCGCCTAAGCACTGCAACGGTATGATCGAGGTGGAATTTGGTGGCAGGGGGCACCGCACACGGCTAAGGAACGATCTCAAGGATCAACTTGTGTGTCTTGGGGTGTCCCCTGCCCCCGTATATAAAGGTTGGAGGAGGGGGGCCGGCCGGCTAGAGAGAGGGAGGCGCAGGGGGAGTCCTACTCCTACCGGGAGTAGGACTCCCCCCTCCAATCCTATTCCAATTAGGACTCTCAGGGGGAAAGGAGAGAGAGGGGGGGCCGGCCCCTTCTCCTAGTCCTACTAGGACTTGGGGAAGGGGGGGGGGCGCCGGCCAGCTATGGGCTGCCCCTTTTCTCTTTTTCCACTAAGGCCCAATAGGCCCATTAGTCTCCCGGGGGGTTCCGGTAACCCTCCCGGTATTCCGGTAAAATCCCGATTTCACCCGGAACACTTCCTATGTCCAAACATAGGCTTCCAATATATCAATCTTTACGTCTCAACCATTTCGAGACTCCTCGTCATGTCCATGATCTCATCCGGGACTCCGAACAACCTTCGGTACATCAAAATGCATAAACTCATAATAACTATCATCGTAACGTTAAGCGTGCGGACCCTACGGTTCGAGAACAATGTAGACATGACCGAGACACGTCTCCGGTCAATAACCAATAGCGGGACCTGGATGCCCATATTGGCTCCTACATATTCTACGAAGATCTTTATCGGTCAGACCGCATAACAACATACGTTGTTCCCTTTGTCATCGGTATGTTACTTGCCCGAGATTCGATCGTCGGTATCCAATACCTAGTTCAATCTCGTTACCGGCAAGTCTCTTTACTCGTTCCGTAATACATCATCTCACAACTAACATATTAGTTGTAGTGCTTGCAAGGCTTATGTGATGTGCATTACCGAGAGGGCCCAGAGATACCTCTCCGACAATCGGAGTGACAAACCCTAATCTCGAAATACGCCAACCCAACATCTACCATTGGAGACACCTGTAGTACTCCTTTATAATCACCCAGTTATGTTGTGACGTTTGGTAGTACCCAAAGTGTTCCTCCGGTAAACGGGAGTTGCATAATCTCATAGTTATAGGAACATGTATAAGTCATGAAGAAAGCAATAGCAACATACTAAACGATCGGGTGCTAAGCTAATGGAATGGGTCATGTCAATCAGATCATTCTACTAATGATGTGACCTTGTTAATCAAATAACAACTCTTTGTTCATGGTTAGGAAACATAACCATCTTTGATTAACGAGCTAGTCAAGTAGAGGCATACTAGTGACACTCTGTTGGTCTATGTATTCACACATGTATTATGTTTCCGGTTAATACAATTCTAGCATGAATAATAAACATTTATCATGATATAAGGAAATAAATAATAACTTTATTATTGCCTCTAGGGCATATTTCCTTCAGTCTCCCACTTGCACTAGAGTCAATAATCTAGATTACACAGTAATGATTCTAACACCCATGGAGTCTTGGTGCTGATCATGTTTTGCTCGTGGAAGAGGCTTAGTCAACGGGTCTGCAACATTCAGATCCGTATGTATCTTGCAAATCTCTATGTCTCCCACCTGGACTAAATCCCGGATGGAGTTGAAGCGTCTCTTGATGTGTTTGGTTCTTTTGTGAAATCTGGATTCCCTTGCCAAGGCAATTGCACCAGTATTGTCACAGAAGATTTTCATTGGACCCGATGCACTAGGTATGACACCTAGATCGGATATGAACTCCTTCATCCAGACTCCTTCGTTCGCTGCTTCTGAAGCAGCTATGTACTCCGCTTCACATGTAGATCCCGCTACGACGCTTTGTTTAGAACTGCACCAACTGACAGCTCCACCGTTTAAAGTAAACACATATCCGGTTTGCGATTTAGAATCGTCCGGATCAGTGTCAAAGCTTGCATCAACGTAACCTCTTACGGTGAGCTCTTTGTCACCTCCATATACGAGAAACATATCCTTAGTCCTTTTCAGGTATTTCAGGATGTTCTTGACCGCTGTCCAGTGATCCATTCCTGGATTACTTTGGTACCTCCCTGCTAAACTTATAGCAAGGCACACATCAGGTCTGGTACACAGCATTGCATACATGATAGAGCCTATGGCTGAAGCATAGGGAACATATTTCATTTTCTCTCTATCTTCTGCAGTGGTCGGGCATTGAGTTTGACTCAACTTCACACCTTGTAACACAGGCAAGAACCCTTTCTTTGCTTGATCCATTTTGAACTTCTTCAAAATCTTGTCAAGGTATGTGCTCTGTGAAAGTCCAATTAAGCGTTTTGATCTATCTCTATAGATCTTTATGCCTAATATGTAAGCAGCTTCCCCGAGGTCTTTCATCGAAAAACTTTTATTCAAGTATCCCTTTATGCTATCCAGAAATTCTATATCATTTCCAATCAGCAATATGTCATCACATATAATATCAGAAATGCTACAGAGCTCCCACTCACTTTCTTGTAAATACAGGCTTCTCCAAAAGTCTGTATAAAGCCAAATGCTTTGATCACACTATCAAAGCGTTTAGTCCAACTCCGAGATGCTTGCACCAGTCCATAAATGGATCGCTGGAGTTTGCATACTTTGTTAGCTCCCTTTGGATCGACAAAACCTTCTGGTTGTATCATATACAACTCTTCTTCCAGAAATCCATTCAGGAATGCAGTTTTGACATCCATCTGCCATATTTCATAATCATAAAATGCGGCAATTGCTAACATAATTCTGACGGACTTAAGCATCGCTACGGGTGAGAAGGTCTCATCGTAGTCAACCCCTTGAACTTGTCGAAAACCTTTCGCGACAAGTCGAGCTTTATAGACAGTAACATTACCGTCAGCGTCAGTCTTTTTCTTGAAGATCCATTTATTCTCAATTGCTTGCCGATCATCGGGCAAGTCAACCAAAGTCCATACTTTGTTTTCATACATGGATCCCATCTCAGATTTCATGGCCTCAAGCCACTTTGCGGAATCTGGGCTCACCATCGCTTCTTCATAGTTCGTAGGTTCATCATGATCTAGTAGCATGACTTCCAGAACTGGATTACCGTACCACTTTGGTGCGGATCTCACTCTGGTTGATCTACGTGGTTCAGTAGTATCTTGTCCTGAAGCTTCATGATCATCATCATTAGCTTCCTCACTGATTGGTATAGGTGTCGCAGAAACAGTTTTCTGTGATGTACTATTTTCCAATAAGGGAGCAGGTACAATTACCTCATCAAGTTCTACTTTCCTCCCACTCACTTCTTTCGAGAGAAACTCCTTCTCTAAAAAGTTTCCGAATTTAGCAACAAAAGTCTTGCCTTCGGATCTGTGATAGAAGGTGTATCCAATAGTTTCCTTTGGATATCCTATGAAGACACATTTTTCCGATTTGGGTTCGAGCTTATCAGGTTGAAGCTTTTTCACATAAGCATCGCAGCCCCAAACTTTAAGAAACGACAACTTTGGTTTCTTGCCAAACCATAGTTCATAAGGTGTCGTCTCAACGGATTTTGATGGTGCCCTATTTAACGTGAATGCGGCCGTCTCTAAAGCATAACCCCAAAACGATAGCGGTAAATCAGTAAGAGACATCATCGATCGCACCATATCTAGTAAAGTACGATTACGACGTTCGGACACACCATTACGCTGTGGTGTTCCGGGTGGCGTGAGTTGCGAAACTATTCCACAATTTTTCAAATGTACACCAAACTCGTAACTCAAATATTCTCCTCCACGATCAGATCGCAGAAACTTTATTTTCTTGTTACGATGATTTTAAACCTCACTCTGAAATTCTTTGAACTTTTCAAATGTTTCAGACTTATGTTTCATTAAGTAGATATACCCATATCTGCTTAAATCATCTGTGAAGGTGAGAAAATAACGATATCCGCCACGAGCCTCAATATTCATCGGACCACATACATCGGTATGTATGATTTCCAATAAATCTGTTGCTCTCTCCATAGTACCGGAGAACGGTGTTTTAGTCATCTTGCCTATGAGGCACGGTTCGCAAGTACCAAGTGATTCATAATCAAGTGGTTCCAAAAGCCCATCAGTATGGAGTTTCTTCATGCGCTTTACACCGATATGACCTAAACGGCAGTGCCACAAATAAGTTGCACTATCATTATTAACTTTGCATCTTTTGGCTTCTACTTTATGAATATGTGTATCACTATCATCGAGATTCAACAAGAATAGACCACTCTTCGAAGGTGCATGACCATAAAAGATATTACTCATATAAATAGAACAACCATTATTCTCTGATTTAAATGAATAACCGTCTCGCATCAAACAAGATCCAGATATAATGTTCATGCTCAACGCTGGCACCAAATAACAATTATTTAGGTCTAATATTAATCCCGAAGGTAGACGTAGAGGTAGCGTGCCGACCGCGATCACATCGACTTTGGAACCGTTTCCCACGCGCATCGTCACCTCGTCCTTTGCTAGCGTCCGCTTATTCCGTAGTCCCTGTTTCGAGTTGCAAATATTAGCAACAGAACCAGTATCAAATACCCAGGTGCTACTGCGAGCTCTAGTAAGGTACACATCAATAACATGTATATCATATATACCTTTGTTCACTTTGCCATCCTTCTTATCCGCCAAATACTTGGGGCAGTTCCGCTTCCAGTGACCAGTCTGCTTGCAGTAGAAGCACTCAGTTTCAGGCTTAGGTCCAGACTTGGGTTTCTTCTCCTGAGCAGCAACTTGCTTGCTGTTCTTCTTGAAGTTTCCCTTCTTCTTCCCTTTGCCCTTTTTCTTGAAACTAGTGGTTTTGCTAACCATCAACACTTGATGCTCCTTCTTGATTTCTACCTCCGCAGCTTTCAGCATTGCGAAGAGCTCGGGAATAGTCTTGTTCATCCCTTGCATATTATAGTTCATCACGAAGCTCTTGTAGCTTGGTGGCAGTGATTGGAGAATTCTGTCAATGACGCAGTCATCTGGAAGATTAACTCCCATTTGAATCAAGTGATTATTATACCCAGACATTTTGAGTATATGCTCACTGACAGAACTGTTCTCCTCCATCTTGCAGCTATAGAACTTATTGGAGACTTCATATCTCTCAATTCGGGCATTTGCTTGAAATATTAACTTCAACTCCTGGAACATCTCATATGCACCATGACGTTCAAAACGTCGTTGAAGTCCCGATTCTAAGCCGTAAAGCATGGCACACTGAACTATTGAGTAGTCATCAGCTTTGCTCTGCCAGACGTTCATAACATCTGGCGTTGCTCCAGCAGCAGGCCTGTCACCCAGCGGTGCTTCTAGGACGTAATTCTTCTGTGCAGCAATGAGGATAATCCTCAGGTTACGGACCCAGTCCGTGTAATAGCTACCATCATCTTTCAACTTTGCTTTCTCAAGGAACGCATTAAAATTCAACGGAACAATAGCACGAGCCATCTATCTACAATCAACATAAACAAGCAAGATACTATCAGGTACTAAGTTCATGATAAGTTTAAGTTCAGTTTAATCAAATTACTTAGGAACTCCCACTTAGATAGACATCCCTCTAATCTTCTAAGTGATCACGTGATCCAAATCAACTAAACCATAACCGATCATCACGTGAGATGGAGTAGTTTTCAATGGTGAACATCGTTATGTTGATCATATCTACTATATGATTCACGCTCGACCTTTCGGTCTCCGTGCTCCGAGGCCATATCTGTATATGCTTGGCTCGTCAAGTATAACCTGAGTATTCTGCGTGTGCAACTGTTTTGCACCCGTTGTATTTGGACGTAGAGCTTATCACACCCGATCATCACGTGGTGTCTGGGCACGACGAACTTTGGCAACGGTGCATACTCAGGGAGAACACTTCTTGATAATTTTAGTGAGAGATCATCTTATAATTCTACCGTCAATCAAAGCAAGATAAGATGCAAAAAAAGGGATAAACATCACATGCAATCAATATAAGTGATATGATATGGCCATCATCATCTTGTGCTTGTGATCTCCATCTCCGAAGCACCGTCATGATCACCATCGTCACCGGCGCGACACCTTGATCTCCATCGTAGCATCGTTGTCGTCTCGCCAATCTTATGCTTCCACGACTATCGCTACCGTTTAGTAATAAAGTAAAGCATTACATCGCGATTGCATTGCATACAATAAAGCGACAACCATATGGCTCCTGCCAGTTGCCGATAACTCGGTTACAAAACATGATCATCTCATACAATAAAATCAGCATCATGCCTTGACCATATCACATCACAACATACCCTGCAAAAACAAGTTAGACGTCCTCTACTTTGTTGTTGCAAGTTTTACGTGGCTGCTACGGGCTTAAGTAAGAACTCATCTCACCTACGCATCAAAACCACAACGATAGTTCGTCAAATAGACTCCGTTTTAACCTTCTCAAGGACCGGGCGTAGTCACACTTGGTTCAACTAAAGTCGGAGAGACAGTCTTCCGCAAGCCATCTATGTGCAAAGCACGTCGAGGGAACCGGTCTCGCGTAAGAGTACGCGTAATGTTGGTCCGGATCGTCTCACCCAACAATACCGCCGAACCAAAGTATGACATGCTGGTAGGCAGTATGACTTGTATCGCCCACAACTCACTTGTGTTCTACTCGTGCAAATAACATCAAACCATAAAACCTAGGCTCTGATACCACTGTTGGGGAACGCAGTAATTTCGAAAATTTTCCTACGCACACGCAAGATCATGGTGATGCACAGCAACGAGAGGGGAGGGTGTTGTCTACGTACCAACGCAGACCGACTACGGAAGCGATCACACAACGTAGAGGAAGTAGTCGTACGTCTTCTTCCCGATCCGACCGATCCAAGCACCGTTACTCCGGCACCTCCGAGTTCTTAGCACACGTCCAGCTCGATGACGATCCTCGGGCTCCGATCCAGCAAAGCGTCGAGGAAGAGTTCCATCAGCACGACGGCGTGGTGACGATCTTGATGTACTACCGACGCAGGGCTTCGCCTAAGCACTGCAACGGTATGATCGCGGTGGAATTTGGTGGCAGGGGGCACCGCACACGGCTAAGGAACGATCTCAAGGATCAACTTGTGTGTCTTGGGGTGTCCCCTGCCCCCGTATATAAAGGTTGGAGGAGGGGGGCCGGCCGGCCAGAGAGAGGGAGGCGCACGGGGAGTCCTACTCCTACCGGGAGTAGGACTCCCCCCTCCAATCCTATTCCAATTAGGACTCTCAGGGGGAAAGG
Organism: Triticum monococcum; assembly: GCA_034509565.1. Lineage (NCBI taxonomy): Eukaryota > Viridiplantae > Streptophyta > Magnoliopsida > Poales > Poaceae > Triticum > Triticum monococcum. The sequence continues at coordinate 76,446,313 of CM067843.1, forward strand.
AGAGAGAGGGGGGGCCGGCCCCTTCTCCTAGTCCTACTAGGACTTGGGGAAGGGGGGGCGCCGGCCAGCTATGGGCTGCCCCTTTTCTCTTTTTCCACTAAGGCCCAATAGGCCCATTAGTCTCCCGGGGGGTTCCGGTAACCCTCCCGGTATTCCGGTAAAATCCCGATTTCACCCGGAACACTTCCTATGTCCAAACATAGGCTTCCAATATATCAATCTTTACGTCTCGACCATTTCGAGACTCCTCGTCATGTCCGTGATCTCATCCGGGACTCCGAACAACCTTCGGTACATCAAAATGCATAAACTCATAATAACTGTCATCGTAACGTTAAGCGTGCGGACCCTACGGTTCGAGAACAATGTAGACATGACCGAGACACGTCTCCGGTCAATAAACAATAGCGGGACCTGGATGCCCATATTGGCTCCTACATATTCTACGAAGATCTTTATCGGTCAGACCGCATAACAACATACGTTGTTCCCTTTGTCATCGGTATGTTACTTGCCCGAGATTCGATCGTCGGTATCCAATACCTAGTTCAATCTCGTTACCGGCAAGTCTCTTTACTCGTTCCGTAATACATCATCTCACAACTAACATATTAGTTGTAGTGCTTGCAAGGCTTATGTGATGTGCATTACCGAGAGGGCGCAGAGATACCTCTCCGACAATCGGAGTGACAAACCCTAATCTCGAAATACGCCAACCCAACATCTACCATTGGAGACACCTGTAGTACTCCTTTATAATCACCCAGTTACGTTGTGACGTTTGGTAGTACCCAAAGTGTTCCTCCGGTAAACGGGAGTTGCATAATCTCATAGTTATAGGAACATGTATAAGTCATGAAGAAAGCAATAGCAACATACTAAACGATCGGGTGCTAAGCTAATGGAATGGGTCATGTCAATCAGATCATTCTACTAATGATGTGACCTCGTTAATCAAATAACAACTCTTTGTTCATGGTTAGGAAACATAACCATCTTTGATTAACGAGCTAGTCAAGTAGAGGCATACTAGTGACACTCTGTTGGTCTATGTATTCACACATGTATTATGTTTCCGGTTAATACAATTCTAGCATGAATAATAAACATTTATCATGATATAAGGAAATAAATAATAACTTTATTATTGCCTCTAGGGCATATTTCCTTCAGAAAGATGATAGTAGCAATGATGCTGATTGGATCTGTGATATGAGGATTATCCTCATTGCTGCACAGAAGAATTATGTCCTTGATGCACCGCTAGGTGACGGACCTTTTGCAGGAGCAGATGCAGATGTTATGAACGTTTGACAAGCTCGGTATGATGACTACTTGATAGTTTAGTGTGCCATTCTTTACGGCTTAGAACCGGGACTTCAAAAACGTTTTGAACGCCACATAGCATATGAGATGTTCCAAGAGCTGAAATTAGTATTTCAGACTCATGCCCGTGTTAAGAGGCATGAGACCTCTGACAAGTACTTTGCCTACAAGATGGAGGAGAATAGCTCAGCTAGTGAGCATGTGCTCAGAATGTCTGAGTACTACAATCACTTGAATCAAGTGGGAGTTCATCTTCTAGATAAGATAGTAATTGATAGAGTTCTCTAGTCACTATCATCAAGTTACTAGAACTTCGTGATGAACTATAATATGCAAGTGATAACGGAAACGATTCCCAAGCTCTTCGCGATGCTGAAATCAATGAAGGTAGAAATCAAGAAAAGCATCAAATGTTGATGGTTGACAAAACCACTAGTTTCAAGTAAAAGGGAAAGGGAAATAAAAGGGAACTTCAAGAAGAATGACAAGCAAGTTGCCACTCCCATGAAGAAGCCCAAAGCTAGACCCAAGCCTGAAACTGAGTGCTTCTACTGCAAAGAAAATGGTCACTAGAAGTGGAACTGCCCCAAATACTTGGCGGATAAGAAGGATGGGAAAGTGATCAAAAGTATATATGATATACATGTTATTGATGTGTATTTTACTAGTGTTCATAGTAGCCCTTGGGTATTTGATACTGGTTCAGTTGCTACGATTAGTAACTCAAAACAGGAGTTACAAAATGAACAAGGGACAAATGCATTTTTGCCCCTAGTTGGAACCTACCCACAGGTTTTGCCCTTACTTTTCGACTCTGCTTAGTTTTGCCCTTAGATTTTCCTCCGAGGTCGCCCGAATGCTCTTTGACCGTTTGACCAATACTTTGAAAATTCATAACAAATTGATATGAACTCAGAAAAATGCAAATAAGGTATCAAAATGTTTAGATAAACGTTACCTTTATGTGTATGTCATTTGCATTCAGGACAAAAGTACCGTTCAAACAACCTAAGGTTATTAATATTATTACCATTACTAAAAATAAAAAGGTATAAACAATACTTTTTTTAGGAACAAAAATTACATCCAAATGTAGGTGACGTTTTCTGAACATCCTGATATGTTATTTGCATTTTTGTGAGTTCATATCAACTTGTTATGAAGTTTAAAAATAATGGTCAAACTCGTTTGAGCATTCATAACAAGTTGATATGCACTCAGAAAAATGCAAATAAGATATCAGGATGTTCAAAAAACGTCACCTACATTTGCTTGTAATTTTTATTCCTGAAAAATTATTGTTTATACCCTTTTATTTTTAAAAAAGTAAATAACATTAATAACCTTAGGTTGTTTAAAAGGTACTATTGTCCTAAATGCAAATGACATACTCATAAAGGTAATCTTTATCTGAACATTTTGATATCTTATTTGCATTTTTCTGAGTTCATATCATTTTTTATGAATTTCCAAAGTATTGGTCAAACGGTCAAAGGGAATTCAGGTGACCTCGAAGGAAAATCTAAGGGCAAAACTGAGCAGAGTCGAAAAGTAAGGGCAAAACCCGTGGGTAGGTTCCAACTAGGGGCAAAAATGTAGACTAGTTGAGGGCAAGGTGACGATGTGTGTTGGAAGTGATTCCAAGGTTGATAAGATCACCACCGCACACTCCCTTTACCTTCGGGATTAGTGTTAAACCTAAAATAAATGTTATTTGGTGTTTGCGTTGAGCATAATATGATTGGATCATGTTTTTTGCAATACGGTTATTCATTTAAGTCAAAGAATAATTGTTATTATGTTTACATGAATAATACCTTCTGAGGTCATACACCCAAGGTGAATGGTTTACTGAATCTCGATCGTAGTGATACACATAATATTGATGCCAAAACATGCAAAGTTGATAATGATAGTGCAACATACTTGTGGCACTGCCGTTTAGGTCATATTGGTGTAAAGCTGATGTCTACTACACAACCTTCTTCGTGTAGATGGTGTTGGGCCTCCAAGTGCAGAGGTTTGAAGGACAGTAACAAATTTCCCTCAAGTGGATGACCTAAGGTTTATCAATCCGTGCGAGGCGTAGGATGAAGATGGTCTCTCTCAAACAACCCTGCAACCAAATAGCAAAGAGTCTCTTTTGTCCCCAACACACCCAATACAACGGTAAATTGTATAGGTGCACTAGTTCGGTGAAGAGATGGTGATACAAGTGCAATATGGATGGTAGATATAAGTTTTTGTAATCTGAAAATATAAAAACAGCAAGGTAACTAATGATAAAAGTGAGCGAAAACGGTATTGCAATGAGTTGAAACAAGGCCTAGGGTTCATACTTTCACTAGTGCAAGTTCTCTCAACAATAATAACATAATTGGATCATATAACTATCCCTCAACATGCAACAAAGAGTCAGTCCAAAGTCACTAATAGCGGAGAACAAACAAAGAGATTATTGTAGGGTACGAAACTACCTCAAAGTTATTCTTTCTGATCGATCTATCATAGAGTTCATACTAGAATAACACCTTAAGACACAAATGAACCAAAACCCTAATGTCACCTAGATACTCCAATGTCACCTCAAGTATCCGTGGGGTATGATTATACGATATGCATCACACAATCTCAGATTCATCTATTCAACCAACACAAAGAACTTCAAAGAGTGCCCCAAAGTTTCTACCGGAGAATCAAGACAAAAATGTGTGCCAACCCCTATGCATAAGTTCATGAGATCATGGAACTCGCAAGTTGATCACCAAAACATATATCAAGTCGATCACATGATATCCCATTGTCACCACAGATAAGCACATGCAATACATACATCAAGTGTTCTCAAATCCTTAAAGACTCAATCCGATAAGATAACTTCAAAGGGAAAACTCAATTCATCACAAGAGAGTAGAGGGGGAGAAACATCATAAGATCCAAATATAATAGCAAAGCTCGCGATACATCAAGATCGTACCACCTCAAGAACACGAGAGAGAGAGAGAGAGATCAAATACATAGCTACTGGTACATACCCTGAGCCCCTAGGGTGAACTACTCCCTCCTCGTCATGGAGAGCGCCGGTATGATGAAGATGGCCACCGGAGAGGGATTCCCCCCTCCGGCAGGGTGCCGGAACGGGTCTAGATTGGTTTTCGGTGGCTACAGAGGCTTCTGGCGGCGGAACTCCCGATCTATTGTGTTCCGATGTTTTTAGGGTATATGGACATATATTGGCGAAAGAACTCGGTCAGGGGAGCCACGCGGGTGGGGGGCGCGCCCAGGGGGGTAGGGCGTGCCTCCCAGCCTTGTGGCTTCCTCAAAGCTTCCCAGACATCCACTCCAAGTCTCCTGGATTGCTTCCGTTCCAAAAATAACTCTCCCGAAGGTTTCATTCTGTTTGGACTCCGTTTGATATTCCTTTTCTTCGAAACACTGAAATAGGCAATAAAACAACATTTTGGGCTGGGCCTCCGGTTAATAGGTTAGTCCCAAAAATAATATAAAAGTGTATAGTAAAGCCCATAAACATCCAAAACAGATAATATAATAGCATGAAACAATCAAAAATTATAGATACATTGGAGACGTATCAAAAGCGCATGAAGAAACTCCATGCTGATGGGCTTTTGGAATCACTTGATGCTTGCGAACCATGCCTCATGGGCAAGATGACTAAGACTCTGTTCTCCGGAACAATGGAGCGAGCAACTGACTTATTGGAAGTAATACATACTGATGTATGCGAACCGGTGATTGTTGAGGCTTGCGGCGGGAATCGTTATTTTCTGACCCTCGCAAATGATTTGAGCAGATATGGGTATATCTACTTAATGAAACACAAGTCTGAAACATTTGAAAAGTTCAAAGAATTTTAGAGTGAAGTAGAGAATCATCATAACAATCAAATAAAGTTTCTACAATCTGATCGCGGAGATAAATATTTGAGTTATGAGTTTGGCCTTCAATTAAAACAACGTGGAATAGTTTCACAAACACATGCCACCTGGAACACCATAGCATAATTGTGTGTCTGAACATCGTAACCGTACTTTATTAGATATGGTGCGATTTATGATGTCTCTTACCGATTTACCACTATCATTTTGGGGTTATGCATTAGAGACAGCCACATTCACGTTAAATAGGGCACCATCTAAATCCGTTGAGACAACACCATATGATCTGTGGTTTAGCAAGAAACCTAAGCTGTCGTTTCTTAAAGTTTGGGGCCGTGATGCTTATGTGAAAAAGTTTCAACCTGATAAGCTCGAACCCAAATCAGAGAAATGTGTCTTCATAGGATACCGAAAGGGAACTGTTAGGTACACCATCTATCACAGATTCGAAGGCAAGATATTCGTTGCTAAGAATGGATCCTTTCTAGAGAAGAAGTTTCTCTCGAAAGAAGTGAGTGGGAGGAAAGTAGAACTTGATGAGGTAATTATACCTTCTCTCGAATAGGATAGTAGTTCATCACAGAAATTAGTTCGAGTGATGCCTACACCAATTAGTGAGGAAGTTAATGATGATGATCATGAAACTTCAGATCAAGTTACTACCGAACCTCGTAGGTCAACCAGAGTACGTTCCACACCAGAGTGGTACGGTAATCTTGTTCTGGAAGTCATGTTACTAGACCATGACGAACCTACAAACTATGAGGAAGCGATGATGAGCCAAGATTCCGCGAAATGGCTTAAGGTCATAAAATCTGAGATGGGATCCATGTATGAGAACAAAGTATGGACTTTGATTGACTTGCCCGATGATCGGTGAGCCATTCAGAATAAATGGATCTTCAAGAGGAAGACGGACACTGATAGTAGTGTTACTATCTACAAAGCTTGAATTGTCGCAAAAGGTTTTCTGCAAGTTCAAGGTGTTGACTACGATGAGATTTTGTCACTCATATCGATGCTTAAAAGTCTGTCCGAATCATGTTAGCAGTTGCCGCATTTTATGAAATCTGGCAAATGGATATCAAAACTACATTCCTTAATGGATTTATTAAAGAAGAGCTGTATATGATGCAACCAGAAGGTTTTGTTAATCCTAAAGATGCTAACAAAGTGTGCAAGCTCCAGCGATCCATCTATGGATTGGTGCAAGCATCTCAGAGTTGGAATACACGCTTTGATGAGTTGATCAAAGCATATAGTTTTATACAGACTTGTGGTGAAGCCTGTATTTACAAGAAAGTGAGTGAGAGCACTACATCCTTTTTGATAAGTATATGTGAATGACATATTGTTGATCGGAAATAATGTAGAATTTTCTGGAAAGCATAAAGGAGAATTTGAAAAGAGTTTTTCAAGAAAGAATTACCTGTAAAGCTACTTAAATATTGGGCATCAAGATCTATAAAGATAGATCAAGACGCTTGATAAAACTTTCAATGACTACATACCTTGATAAGATTTTGAAGGAGTTCAAAATGGATCACTCAAAGAAGGAGTTCTTGCTTGAGTTGTAAGGTGTGAAATTGAGTAAAGACTCAAAACCCGGCCATGGTAGAAAACAGAAAGAGAATGAAAAGTCATTAAAGTATGCTATGCTATGTACCAGACCTATTATATACCTTAGCATGATTTTGGCAAGGGAGTCCAATAGTGATCTAGGAGTAGATCACTAGACAGTGGTCAAAATTATCCTTAGAGCACTAAGGAAATATTTCTCGGTTATGGAGGTTATAAAAGAGTTTGTCGTAAAGAGTTACGTCGATGCAAGCTTTTGACACTGATCTAGATGACTCTAAGTCACGATCTAGATACATATTGAAAGTGGGAGCAGTTAGCTAGAGTAGCTCCGTGCAGAGTATTGTAGACATAGAAATTGGCAAAATACATATGGATCTGAATGTTGCAGACCCGTAGACTAAACTTCTCTCACAAGCAAAACATGATCACTATTTGGGTATTAATCACATAGCGATGTGAACTAGATTATTGACTCTAGTAAACCCTTTGGGTATTAGTCACATGAAGATGTGAACTAATCACATAAATATGTGAACTATTCATGTGAAATCACATGATGATGTGAATTAGATTATTGACTCTAGTGGAAGTGGGAGACTGAAGGAACTATGCCCTAAAGGCAATAATAAAGTTGTTATTTATATTTCCTTATATCATGATAAATGTTTATTATTCATGCTAGAATTGTATTAATCGGAAACTTAGTACATGTGTGAATACATAGACAAACAGAGTGTCTCTAGTATGCCTCTACTTGACTAGCTCGTTAATCAAAGATGGTTAAGTTTTCTAACCATAGACACGTGTTGTCATTTGATGAATGGGATCAAATCATTAGAGAATGATGTGATGGACTAGACCCATCCGTTAGCTTAGCACTATGATCGTTTAGTTTATTGCTATTACTTTCTTCATTACTTATATATGTTCCTATGACTATGAGATTATGCATCTCCCGAATACCGGAGGAACGCTTAGTGTGCTATCAAACGTCACAACGCAACAGGGTGATTATAAATATGCTCTACAGGTGTCTCCGATGGTGTTTGTTGAGTTGGCATAGATCGAGATTAGGATTTGTCACTCCGTGTATCGGAGAGATATCTCCGGACCCTCTCGGTAATGCACATCACTATAAGCCTTGCAAGCAATGTGACTAATGAGTTAGTTATGAGATGATGCATTACGGAACGAGTAAAGAGACTTGCCGGTAATGAGATTGAACTAGGTATTGAGATACCGACGATCGAATCTCGGGCAAGTAACATACCGATGCCAAAGGGAACAACGTATGTTGTTATGCGGTTTGACCGATAAAGATCTTCGTAGAATATGTAGGAGCCAATATGAGCATCCAGGTTCCGCTATTGGTTATTGACCGGAGATGTGTCTCGGTCATGTCTACATAGTTCTCAAACCCGTAGGGTCCGCTCGCTTAACGTTCGATGACGATCGGTATTATGAGTTTATGTGTTTTGATGTACTGAAGATAGTTTGGAGTTCCGGATGTGATCACGGACATGACGAGGAGTCTCGAAATGGTCGATACATAAAGATTGATATATTGGACGGCTATATTCGGACACCAGAAGTGTTCCGGGTGATCTCGGCGAAAACCGGAGTGTCGGAGGGTTACCGGAACCCCCCTCCACGGAACTAATGGGCCACATGGGCCTTAGTGGAAAGAGAGAGGGCTAGCCAAGGCAGGGCCGTGCGCCCCTCCCCCTCTAGTCTGAATTGGACTAGGGAAGGGGGGGTGGTGCCCCCCGTTCCTTCTCCCTTCTCCTCTCCTTCCTTCCCCCTTCCTCCTCCTAGTTGGACTAGGAAAGGGGAGTCCTACTCCTACAAGGAGGAGGACTCCTCCCCTCCTTGGCACGCCCCAAGGGCCGGCCGACCTCCCCCCTTGCTCCTTTATATACGGGGGTAGGGGGGCACCCTAGAACACACAAGTTGATCATTGATCCCTTAGCCGTGTGCGGTGCCCCCTCCACCATAATCCACCTCGGTCGTATCGTCGTAGTGCTTAGGCGAAGCCCTGCGCCGGTAGCTTCATCATCACCGTCATCACACCGTTGTGCTGACGAAGCTCTCCCTCGACACTCAGTTGGATCGAGAGTTCATGGGACGTCACCGAGCCGAACGTGTGCAGATCGCGGAGGTGCCGTACTTTCGGTACTAGGATCGGTCGGGTCGTGAAGACGTACGACTACATCAACCGCGTTGTCATAATGCTTCCGCTTACGGTCTACGAGGGTACGTCGGCAAGACTCTTCCCCTCTCGTTGCTATGCATAACCATGATAGATCTTGCGCGTGCGTAGGAAAAATTTGAAATTACTGTGTTCTCCAACACTTCGGAGAAACCTGTAGAGCATCTTTATAATCACCCAGTTACGTTGTGACATTTGATAGCACACAAGGTATTCCTCCGGTATCCGGGAGTTGCATAATCTCATAGTAATAAAACTTAACGATCATTATGCTAAGCTAACGGATGGGTCTTGTCCATCACATCATTCTCCTAATGATGTGATCACGTTCGTCAAATGACAACACATGTCTATGGTTAGGAAACTTAACCATCTTTGATTAACGAGCTAGTCTAGTAGAGGCATACTAGGGAGACTTTGTTTTGTCTATGTATTCACACATGTATCAAGTTTCCGGCTAATACAATTCTAGCATGAATAATTAACATTTATCATGATATAAGGAAATATAAATAACAACTTTATTATTGCCTCTAGGGCATATTTACTTCAAAACCCTAGATTTGGGTCTCCCGGATTGGACGCTGACGACACTTTCGGTGTCATTCTCCCATCTGGAAGCACTGTTTTGGAGCAAGTGTTGGGTCGAGGGGGCGAGAGGTGGAGTGTGTTCCATCTTCGGCATAGACGATAACGAGTCTTGATGGCGTGGCGCGGTGGGGTCTCGGTGCTTGGCGCTGGTACATCTCCAATGTATCTATAATTTTTTTATTGTTCCGTACTATTATATTATCTGTTTTGGATGTTTTATATGCATTAATATGCTATTTTATATGATTTTTTGGGACTAACCTATTAACCTAGAGCCCAATGCCAGTTTCTATTTTTTTCCTTGTTTTAGAGTTTCGGAGAAAAGGAATAACAAATGGAGTCCAAACGGAATAAAACTTTCGCGATAATCTTTCTTGGACTACAAGACAACCAGGAGACTTGGAGTGCAAGTCGGAAGAGCCACGAGGCGGCGACAAGGGTGGAGGGCATGCCTCCCAACCTTGTGGGCCCCTTGCTGGCTTCCTGACCTAGATCTTCCTCCTATATATACTCTTATACCCTGAAAACTTCCAAGGGAGACATGAATCCACTTTTCCACCACCGCAACCTTTGTGTACCCGCGAGATCCCATCTTGGGGCCTTTTTCGGCATCCTGACGCAGGGGGATTCGATCCCTGAGGGCTTCTAGATCAACACCATTGCCTCTCCGATGAAGCGTGAGTAGTTTGCCACAGACCTATGGGTCCATAGCTAGTAGCTAGATGCGTTTTTCTCTCTCTTTGATTCTCAATACCATGTTCTCCTCAATGTTCTTGGAGATCTATTCGACGTAATACTCTTTTGCGGTGTGTTTGCCGAGACCCGATGAATTGTGGATTTATGATCAGCTTATCTATGAATATTATTTGAATCTCCTTTGAATTTTTTTATGCATGATTTGATATCTTTGTAAGTCTCCTCGAACTATTGATTTAGTTGGGCCAACTAGATTGGTTTTTCTTGCAATGGGAGAAATGCTTAGCTTTGGGTTCAATCTTGTGACGCCTGGGTAATTAGGCTACAAAAATCCCACGTTAATGATGCCACATCACCATGGTTTCTAACGATAATCTCGCATTAGTTCAAAACGATTTAAATTCAAATTTGAATAAAAGGCAAACAACAAAGTTTTCAAACAATAAAACTAAAAAGTTTGGGTTGTGCCAAATAATGCAGGGATAGTTATGGTGGAGAAACCACACTTTCATAAAGGTTTAATGCTCCAAAATAAATAAAACAATAGCAAAATCAATTAATTAAATGCCTTTTGTATTTTGTAAAGTACTGAACTATTTTATTTGGTTGTTCAAAATTATTGGGGCAGTAGGTTAATTGCTAATACTAAATTAGGGATTATTTTTATTTTGTAAAACTATGAAAAATAAATTAAAGAAATACTAATAGTAAAGGAAATTAAATAATAAAAGGAAAACTAAACCAAAAAATGAAACAAACAAAAGGTAAGTAAAAGCTCCCCCCTCTCACTGGGTTTTGGCCCACTGGCCCATCCCGGCCTACGCATACCCCCGACCGAACCCTAGCCGTAACCCACACCCCCACTCCTCTCTCCTCTCACTCCCTCGTCTCCTTCCTCTCTCGATCCTGATCTGGATCGGGATGGAAACAAACCGCCGACGCCCGCTGCTCGACCCCGTTGCCCTCGACGACCATCACCACCACCACGAGTCCACGACGTCGTCGACCGCCGGAGCACCACCAACCACATCGCCGGAGCCCCGCGTCACCCCGTCGCCGTCGCTGTCATCCACGTCCTCCCCCCGAGCCCCATTGCCCTGTCCCTATGGCCTCACGGTGAGGCTCCGTCCTCTCCTCCTCCCCTGTGCACGAGCTCAAACCCACATGCCGTGCACCGTGCGCCCCTGTCGTGTTGCACCTCATGCTGTCTGCGCACCCACGTGCGGGGCCGTGCCCGAGCCACCAACGCTCACGCCCGCCGTCAACCGCGGCTCCTGCACCGACCCTCGCTCTGCTCCAGCGCGCCGACCCCGCCCGCTGCCCCGCTCCGCATCATTGATGCCAGCTGCCATACCTGGCCAAACGGGCCGGCCCGGCCCGGCACGGCCCGGCCCATTATAATCGTGCCTGGCCCGACACGGCCTGCTAGGGCACGATTACTATACGGGCCGTGCCGTGCCGGCCCGCGTGCTGCGCCCCCAGGCCTAGGCACGGCCCAGTTAGTAAACGGGCCGGCACGTTGGCCCGTTTAGCACGGTGGGCCGCATATTTCCAGCCTATTATTTGACGCACTGAGCATTTTTTAGCCTATTTTTACATATTGGGCCATATATAGATGTATAAAAAATAAAAATAAAACTTAATCGGGCCGTGCCGTGCCGGCCCGCGTGCCTAGCCTCCAGGCCCAGGCACAGCCCAGGGCGTGCTGCGTGCCTAGCCCGTGCCGTGCCTGGCCCAAGGTAGGCCGTGCAGGCGTGCTCACGGGCCGGCCCGAAAAAACCGGCCCATTTGGCCAGCTATACCAGCTGCGTCGGCGCGCCCGCAGTCGCTTGCCTCGCTCGCGCCGTTGCTCGCCTCCGGCCTTTGCTCGTCACCGTCTTCGTCCCCGACAACCCCCGACCTTGCTAGCACCTGGGACCGAGGCACCGCGCCCGTGCCTCGCCCACCCCCTGCGCCTCCCCCACACACCGCCACACGTGGCTCCGCCGGCGTCCGCCACTGCCGTGCCCGGCTGCCCGCTCGCGCCCCGCTTCCCCGGCGCCGCTGCTCCTCCCCGCGGCCGCCCATGCCCGCACTCCCCCTCCCTCGCATACCGACACCTCCTCCTTCTGCCGCAATCCGCCGCGGCCTCGTCGCCCCTCGCCGGCCCGTGCCACCTCATCCCCTGCTCCGCCCATGGCGCTCGCTGTCGCCTAGTGCGCGCATGCCAGCGTCCGAGTCCGCTCGCCCACCCCCACCGCTGCTGACTAAGACCACCGCCGCCCCGCGCCGGCGCTGCCCTGCTGCAGCTTGCTGCGGTGGCCGTCGGCGCCCTGCTGGCGCCCATCTTCGCCCGGACCCGCGCGCCTGCTAAGGCCCCCAGGCCTATGATAGCCGGGGCCCAGCCCGAGGACATTTTGTAAAAAGAGAAGAATTAAAATAATAATAATTTAAAATTTAAAATATTAATTAAGGAATTAATTAGCTTAATTAATCATGATTAGATTAACTTAATCACTAGTTAACTTAGTTAAACACTAATTAGAATAAACGGTGTACAACAGTTGGGACCCACACGTTAGTTTGACCCAGTCAACGCCCTATTGCTGCTGACATCATGTTGACATCATGATGACATCAGCATGCACTATTCTGGATAATGTTGATTGAAAATAATGAAATAAATCCTAAAAATTATTAAATCTTTAGAAGTTAATATAAAATAATCGATAACTCGGATGAAAATACTTTGTACATGAAAGTTGCTCAGAACGACGAGACGAATCCGAATACGCAGCCTGTTCGTCCGCCGCACATCCATAGCATAGCGAACACGCAACTTTTCCCCTCTGGTTCATCTGTCCGAAAACGCGAAACTTTGGGGATACTTTCCCAGATGTTTCCCTCCTTTGCCGGTATCACCTCCTACTGTGCTAGGGCCCACATGGCACCGTTACTTGATATGTCATGCATCGATATGCATCGATATGCATCTGTTTGCATTGTATTCATTGTTTCTTCCCCCTCTTCTCTCCATTAGACTACAAGACTGACGCCACTACTGGTGCCCCGATCGACTACGTTGTTGCCGACCCCCTCCTTGCTAGAGCAACCAGGCAAGCCCCCCCTTTGTCACCAGATATCGCCTATTCTTCTCTCTACTGCTTGCATTAGAGTAGTGTAGCATGTTACTACTTTCAGTTAATCCAATTCTGTTGCATAGCCTGTCATTGTTGCTACAGTTGTTGATACCTTACCTGAAATCCTAAATGCTTAGTATAGGATGCTAGTTTATCATTAGTGACCCTACATTCTTGTCCATCTGCCATGCTATACTATCGGGCCGTGATCACTAGGGAGGTGATCACGGGTTTATATTATATATCTTATACATGATACATGTGATGACTAAAGTCGGGTCGGCTCATAGAGTATCCGCGAGTGATTTCGGTGTCAGGGCTGAAAGGACAGGTGGTTCCATCCCGGTAGTGGTGGGCTTGGGTTCCCGACGGCCCCTGACTGTTACTTTGTGGCGGAGCGATAGGGCAGGTTGAGACCAGCTAGGAGAGAGGTGGGTCTGGCCCTGGTCGCCGCCCGCGGTTACATCAATTAACATGCTTAACGAGATCTTGGTATTTGATCTGAGTCTGGCTGCTGACCTATACACACTAACCAACTACGTGGGAACAGTTATGGGCACTCGACGTCGTGGTATCGGCCAAAGCCTTCTTGACGTTATCGACTGAGCGGCGCGATCCGGATTGGACTGGAACGCCTGCTCTTGTATTAGGGAGGCTAGGTCTGCTTCTGGCCGCCCACGCAACATGCAGGTGTGCAATGGGCGATGGGCCCAGACCCCTGCGCCATAGGATTTAGACCGGCGTGCTGACCTCTGTGTTGTGCCTAGCTAGGGCTGCGACGTGTTGATCTTCCGAGGCCGGGCTTGACCCAGGAAAATGTGTCCGACCAAAGGGGATTGAGCATGTTGGGAAATGTGGTGCACCCCTGCAGCGAAGTTTATCTATTCGAATAGCCGTGTCCCTCGGTAAAAGGACGACCCAGAGTTGTACCTTGACCTTATGACAACTAGAACCGGATACTTAATGAAATACACCCTTCCAAGTGCCAGATACAACCCGGTGATCGCTCTCTCATAGGGCGACGAGGGGAGGATCGTTGGGGTAGGATTATGCTATGCGATGATACTTGGTTAACTTACCATCTACTCTCTTCTACTACTTCAAGATGGAGGCTGCCAGAAGCGTAGTCTTTGATAGGACTAGCTATCCCCATCTTATTGTAGCATTCTGCTCTTCAGTCCACATATACTACCCCTTTCATTGATACCAATGCATATATAGTGTAGCTCCTTGATTGCGAGTACTTTGGATGAGTACTCATGGTTGCTTTGCTCCCTTTTTCCCCTTTCTATACCCGATTGTTGCGACCAGACGTTGGAGTCCAGGAGCCAGACGCCACCGTCGATGATGACTCCTACTACACTAGAGGTACCTACTACTACGTGCAGGCCGCTGACGACGACCAGTAGTAGTTTAGGAGGATCCCAGGCAGGAGGCTTGCGCCTCTTTCGATATGTATCCCTGTTTGTGCTAGCCATCTTATGGCAACTTGTTTACTTATGTCTGTACTCAGATATTGTTTCTTCCGCTGACTTGTCTATGATCGAACTCTTGTATTCGAGCCCTCGAGGCCCCTGGCTTGTAATATGATGCTTGTATAACTTATTTTATTTGTAGAGTTGTGTTGTCATATCTTCCCATGAGTCTCTGATCTTGATCATACACGTTTGCGTGTATGATTAGTGTACGATTGAATCAGGGGCGTCACAAATCTTGCGGTGCTCGATCCTAGTGACAGAAGGGGAACCGACATGTATTGTATTATTGCCATCGAGGATAACGATATGGGGTTTTCGTCATATTTCTTGAGTTAATCCCGCTACATCATGTCATCTTACTTACTGCGTTACTCTGTTCTTATGAACTTAATACTCTAGATGCAGGCAGGAGTCAGTCGATGTGTGGAGTAATAGTAGTAGATGCAGAATCATTTCGGTCTACTTGACACGGATGTGATGCCTATATTCATGATCATGGCCTTAGATATCGTCATAACCTTGCGCTTTTCTATCAATTGCTCGGCAGTAATTTGTTGACCCACCATAATAATTCCTTTCTTGTGAGAAGCCTCTAGCGAAACCTATGGCCCCCGGGTCTATTTTCCATCATACAAGTTTCCGATCTACAATTCTAGTTTCCTATTTACTTTATTTTGTAATATTTTACTTTCCTTTCCGTAAACCAAAAATACCAAAAATATTACTTTATCGTTTATCTATCTCTATCAGATCTCACTTTGCGAATAACCATGAAGGGATTGACAACCCCTTTGTCGTGTTAGTTGCAAGTTGGTATTTGTTTGTGCAGGTATTTGGTGGCTTGTCGCGTTGTCTCCTACTGGATTGATACCTTGGTTCTCAAAACTAAGGGAAATACTTACGATACTTTACTGCATCACCCTTTCCTGTTCAAGGGAAAACCTACGCAAGCTCAAGGGGTACTAAGAAGGATTTCTGGCGTCGTTACTGGGGAGATCTATGCTAAGCCAAGACATACATCATAAACTCTCATCCCTCGCATTACATTATTTGCCATTCGCCTCTCGTTTTCCTCTCCCCCACTTCTAAAATGAGTTTCAAAAAGATTTGCCTTTTCTTCGCCCCTCTTCCATTCACCTTCTTCATTTAATTTTTGTGTGCTCGTGTGTTGGATTGCTTGCTTTGTCATGATGGCTCAAGATAATACCAAATTGTGTGAATTTTCCAATACCAACAACAATGATTTTATACTCCGATTGCTCCCGATGCTAATGCTGAATCTTTTGAAATTAATACCGCTTTGCTGAATCTTGTTACGAAAGATCAATTTTCCGGCCTTCCCAATGAAGATGCACATCCCATGTTAATAATTTCGTTGATTTGTGCGATATGCAAAATAAAAAAAGATGTGCATAATGATATTGTTAAGTTGAAGCTATTTTCGTTCTCGCTTAGGGATCGCGCAAAAACTTGGTTTTCATCTTTGCCTAAAAATAGTATTGATTCATGGAATAAGTGTACATATGCTTTTATTTCCAAGTACTTTCCTCCCGCTAAGATAATCTCCCTTAGGAACGATATTATGAATTTTAAGCAACTTGATCATGAACATGTTGCACAATCTTGGGAGAGGGTGAAATTGATGATTAGAAATTGCCATACTCATGGTTTACATTTGTGGATGATTATACAAAACTTTTATGCCAAATTGAATTTTGCTTCTAGAAATCTTTTAGATTCGGCCACGGGAGGCACTTTTATGGAAATTACTTTAGGAGAAGCTACTAAACTCCTAGATAATATTATGTTTAATTATTCTCAGTGGCATGCAGAAAGATCTTCCACTACTAAAAAGGTGCATGCGATTGAAGAAATAAATTTTTTGAGTGGAAAGATGGATGAGCTTATGAAATTGTTTGCTAATAAGAGTGCTCCTATTGATCCTAATGATATGCCTTTGTCTACTTTGATTGAAAACAATAATGAATCTATGGACGTGAATTTTGTTGGTAGGAAATTTTTTGGTAATAACGCGTATAGTCCATTTCCTAGTAATTCCTCAAATAATTAGGGTAATTCCTACAACAATTATTATGGAAATTATAATAAGATGCCCTATGATTTTGAGAATAGTGTTAAAGAATTTATTAGTTCGCAAAAGAATTTCAATGCTTTGATTGAAGAAAAACTGCTTAAGATTGATGATTTGGCTAGAAACATGGATAGAATTTCTCTTGATGTTGATTTTTTGAAACTTAGATCTATTCCACCTAAGCATGATATCAATGAGTCTCTCAAATCCATGAGAATTTCCATTGATGAGTGCAAAGAAAGAACCGCTAAGATGCGTGCTAAGAAAGATTGGTTTATAAAAGCGTGTTCTTCTAGTTTTCATGAAAATAATGATGAAGATCTTAAAGTGATTGATGTGACTCCTATTGAATCTTTGTTTTCCAATGTTAATCTTGATAAAGATGGGACTAGAGATGAGTCAACTTTAGTTCGAAGGCGTCCCAATGATTCGGAGTTTTTAGATCTTGATGCAAAAATTGATAAAAGTGGGATTGGAGAGGTCAAAACTATAAGTAGCAATGAACCCACTCTTTTGGATTTCAAGGAATTTAATTACGATAATTGTTCTTTAATTTATTGTATTTCCTTGTTGCAATCCATGTTGAATTCTCCTCATGCTTATAATAAAAAAACTTTTACTAAACATATCGTTAATGCTATGATGAAATCTTTTGAAGAAAAACTAGAATGGGAAGTTTCTATCCCTAGAAAACTTTATGATGAGTGGGAACCTACTATTAAGATTAAATTAAAGATTATGAGTGCTATGCTTTGTGTGATTTGGATGTTGGCGTTTCCACGATTCCGAAAACTTTATGTGATGTGTTAGGTTTCTGTGAATTTAATGATTGTTCTTTAAATTTGCATCTTCGGATTCCAATATTAAGAAACCTATGGGAAGAATTAATGATGTTATTATTGTTGCTAATAGTAATTATATGCCAATATATTTCATTTTCTTGATATAGATTGCAATCCTACATGTCCTATTTTTCTTGGTAGACCTTTCCTTAGAACGATTGGTGCAATTATTGATATGAAAGAAGGAAACATTAGATTTCAATTTCCGTTAAAGAAAGGCAAGGAACAATTCCCTAGAAATAACATTAAATTGTCTTATGAATCTATTATGAGAGCCACTTATGGATTGCATGCCAAATATGACAATACTTAGATCTATTCGTGTTTTTATGCCTAGCTAGGGGCGTTAAACAATAGCGCTTGTTGGGAGGCAACCCAATTTTATTTTTGTTCTTGCTTTTTAGGTCCTGTTTTGCAATAAATATTTCATCTAGCCTCTGGTCAGATGTGGTTTTATGTTTTAATTAGTGTTTGTGCCAAGTAAGACCTTTGGGATAGCTTACGGTGATAGTTGATTTGATCTTGCTGGAAAAAAATTGCGCCAAGGAGATTAGTTTTAATTTCTTACAGAAGCGCGATAAAATACTTACTCTTTTTGAAGAGGATTTGTAAACAAAATGTCTAGGACTTCCTAAGTTCTCAGGATTTTCGGAGTTACATAAGTATTCCAAATATCCATATTTCTATAGACTGTTCTGTTTTTGACAGATTCTGTTTTTCGCGTGTTGTTTGCTTATTTTGATGCATCTATGGCTAGTATCGGGGAAAAGTTGGAATACAATAGATATTACACCAATATAAATAAATAATGAGTTCACCACAATACCAAAAGTGGTGATTTATTTTCTTATACTAACAGAGCTTACGAGATATTCTGTTGGAGTTTTGTGTTGTGAAGTTTTCAAGTTTTGGGTAAGGATTTGATGGATTATGGAATAAGGACTGGCAAGAGCCTAAGCTTGGGGATTCCCAAGGCACCCCAAGGTAATATTCAATGATTTCAAAAATCCTAAGCTTGGGGATGCCCCGGGAAGGCATCCCCTCTTTCGTCTTCGTCTGTCGGTAACTTTACTTGAGGCTATATTTTTATTCACCACATCATATGTGTTTTGCTTGGAGCGTCTTGTATGATTTGAGACTTTGCTTTTTTTACTTTGCCACAATCGTCCTTGCTGTACACACCTTTTGGTATAGACACGCATGAATCGTGATTTATTAGAATACTCTATGTGCTTCACTTATATCTTTCATATAAAGTGCATCGAGTACTATGAGAAGTTTGATTCCTTATGATTGTTTTGAGATGTGAAGATGGTGACATTAGAGTCATGCTAGTGAGTAGTTGTGAATCTGAGAAATACTTGTGTTAAAGTTTGTGAGTCCCGTAGCATGCACGTATGGTGAAATGTTATGTGATGAAGTCGGACCATGATTTATTTTTTGATTGTCTTCCTTATGAGTGGCGGTCGGGGACGAGCGATGGTATTTTCCTACCCAATCTATCCCCCTAGGAGCATGCACGTAGTACTTTGCTTCGATGAATAATAGATTTTTTCAATAAGTATGTGAGTTCTTTATGACTAATTTTGAGTCCATGGATTATACATACTCTCACCTTTCCGCCATTGCTAGCCTCCCTATTACCGCGCAACTTTCGTCTGCTACCTCTTGAGCATGCGTTGGTTTTCCCTTGAAGAGGAAAGGGTGATGCAGTAAAGCAGCATAAGTATTTCCCTCGGTTTTTGAGAACCAAGGTATCAATCTAGTAGGATACCACGCGCGAGTCACCTCGTACCTACACAAACAAATAAGAACCTCGCAACCAACGCGATAAAGGGGTTGTCAATCCCTTCACGGCCACTTGCAAGAGTGAGATCTGATAGAGATAATAATAAATAGATAAATATTTTTGGTATTTTTATTGTATAGATTGAAATTAAAGATTGCAAAATAAAATAGATTGGAAACTTGTATGATTGAGAATAGACCCGGGGGCCATAGGTTTCACTAGTGGCTTCTCTCCAGATAGCATAAGTATTACGGTGGGTGAACAAATTACTGTCGAGAAATTGATAGAAAAGTGAATAATTATGAGAATATCTAGGTATGATCATGTATATAGGCATCACGACCGTGACATGTAGACCGACTCCTGCTTGCATCTACTACTATTACTCCACACATCGACCGCTATCCATCATGCATCTAGAGTATTAAGTTCATAAGAACGGAGTAACACTTTAAGCAAGATGACATGATGTAGAGGGATAAACTCATGCAATATGATATAAACCCCATCTTTTTATCCTCGATGGCAATAATACAATACGTGTCATTTCCCTTTCTGTCACTGGGATTGAGCACCGCAAGATTGAACCCAAAGCTAAGCTCTTCTCCCATTACAAGAAAGATCAATCTATTAGGCCAAACCAAACTGATAATTCGAAGAGACTTGCAAAGATAACCAATCATACATAAAAGAATTCAGAGAAGATTCAAATATTGTTCATAGATAATCTTGATCATAAACCCACAATTCATCAGATCTCGACAAACACACGGCAAAATAAGATTACATCAAATAAATCTCCAAGAGAATCGAGGAGAACTTTGCATTGAGATAAAAAGAGAGAGAAGAAGCCATCAAGCTAATAACTATGGACCCGAATGTCTGAGGTAAACTACTCACACATCAACGGAGGGGACATGGAGTTGATGTAGAGGCCCTCCGTGATCAATGCCCCCTCTGGCGGAGCGCCGGAAAAGGCCCCAAGATGGGATCTCTTGGGTACAGAAGGTTGCGGTGGTGGAAATAGGGTTTTGTGGTGCTCTTTGATGTTTTCAGGGTACGTAGGTATATATAGGAGGAAGAAGTATGTCGGTGGAGCCACAAGGGGCCCACAAGGGTGGAGGGCATGCCCCCTGCCTCGTGGCCTCCTCGTTGATTGTTTAACATCCACTCCAAGTCCTCTGGATCACGTTTGTTCAAAAAATCACGCTCCCGAAGGTTTCATTCCGTTTGGACTCCGTTTGATATTCTTTTTCTGTGAAACACTGAAATAGGCAAAAAAACAGCAATTTGGGCTGGGCCTCCGGTTAATAGGTTAGTCCCCAAAATAATATAAAAGTTTATAAATAAGCCTAATAAACATCCAAAACAGAATATATAATAGCATGGAACAATCAAAAATTATAGATACGTTGGAGACGTATCAAGCATCCCCAAGCTTAATTCCTGCTCGTCCTCGAGTAGGTAAATGATAAAAACAGAATTTTTGACGTGGAATGCTTCTAACATATTTTTCAATGTAATTTCTCTTTATTGTGGCATGAATGTTCAGATCCGAAAGATTCAAGATAAAAGTATAATATTGACATAAAAATAATAATACTTCAAGCATACTAACTAAGAAATCATGTCTTCTCAAAATAACATGGCCAAAGAAAGTTATCCCTACAAATCATATAGTCTGGCTATGCTCTATCACACAAAATATTAAATCATGCACCACCCCGATGACAAGCCAAGCAATTGTTTCATACTTTTGATGTTCTCAAACTTTTTCAACTTTCATGCAATACATGAGCATTCGCCATGGACATAGCACTATGAGTGGAATAGAGTGGTGGTTGTGGAGAAGACAAAAAGGAGAAGATAGTCTCACATCAACTAGGCGTATCTACGGGCTATGGAGATTCCCATCAATAGATATCAATGTGAGTGAGTAGGGATTGCCATGCAACGGATGCACTAGAGCTATAAGTGTATGAAAGCTCAACAAAAGAAACTAAGTGGGCGTGCATCCAACTTGCCTGCTCACGAAGACCTAGGACAATTTGAGGAAGCCCATCATTGGAATATACAAGCCAAGTTCTATAATGTAAAATTCCCACTATTTTATGAAAGTGACAACATAAGAGACTCTCTATCATGAAGATCATGGTGCTACTTTGAAGCAAAAGTGTGGAAAAAGGATAGTAACATTGTCCCTTCTCTCTTTTTTTTCTTTTGGCCTCTTCGTTTTTTTTTCGTCCGGAGACTCATCCCGACTTGTGGGGGAATCATAGTCTCACACTTCTTTTTTACTTACAACTCAAGAATTACAACTCAATACTTAGAACAAAATATGACTCTATGTGAATGCCTCTGGCGGTGTACCGGGATATGCAATGAATCAAGAGTGACATGTATGAGAAATTATGAAAGGTGGCTTTGCCACAAATACAATGTCAACTACATGATCATGCATGGCAATATGACCATGATGAAGCGTGTCATAACAAACGGAACGGTGGAAAGTTGCATGGCAATATATCTCGGAATGGCTATGGAAATGCCATAATAGGTAGGTATGGTGGCTGTTTTGAGGAAGGTATACGGTGGGTGTATGATACCGGCGAAAAGTGTGCGGCAATAGAGAGGCTAGCAAATGTGGAAGGATGAGGGCGCGTATAATCCATGGACTCAACATTAGTCATAAAGAACTCACATACTTATTGCAAAAATCTACTAGTTATCGAAACAAGGTACTACGCGCATGCTCCTAGGGGGGTCGATTGGTAGGAAAAGACCATCGCTCGTCCCCGACCGCCACTCATTAGGAAGGCAATAAATAAATAAATCATGCTCCGACTTCATCACATAACGGTTCACCATACGTGCATGCTATGGGAATCACAAACTTCAACACAAGTATTTCTCAAATTCACAACTACTCAACTAGCATGCCTCTAATATCACCATCTCCATATGTCAAAACAACTATCAAGTATCAAACTTCTCATAGTATTCAATGCACTTATATGAAAGTTTTTGTTATTCCTAAAATAAAATTACCATGCTGTTCTAAAGGACTCTCAAAATAATATAAAACCACCACCGTGCTCGAAAAGGTATAAGTGAAGCACTAGAGCAAAAACTATATAGCTCAAAAGATATAAGTGAAGCACATAGAGTATTCTAATAAATTCCGATTCATGTGTGTCTCTCCCCAAAGGTGTGTACAACAAAGATGATTGTGGTACACTAAAAAGAAAAGACTCAAATCATACAAGACGCTCCAAGCAAAACACATATCATGTGGTGAATAAAAATATAGCTCTAAGTAAAGTTACCGATAGACGAAGACAAAAGAGGGGATGCCTTCTGGGCATCCCCACGCTTAGGCTTTTTGCTGTCCTTGGATTTACCTTGGGGTGCCTTGGGCATCCCCAAGCTTAAGCTCTTGCCACTTATTGTTCCATAATCCATCAAATATTTACCCAAAACTTGAAAACTTCACAACACAAAACTTAACAAGAAAATCTCGTGAGCTCCGTTAGCGAAGAAAACAAAACACCACTTCAAGGTACTCTAATGAACTAATTATTTATTTATATTGGTGTTAAACCTACTGTATTCCAACTTTTCTATGGTTTATAAACTCCACTACTAGCCATAGATTCATCAAAATAAGCAAACAACACACGAAAAACAGAATCTGTCAAAAACAGAACAGTCAGTAGTAATCTGTAACTAAAGCAAACTTCTGGAACCCCAAAAATTCTAAAATAAATTGCTGGACGTCAGGAATTTATCTATTAATCATCTTAAAAAATAATTAACTAAATAGCTATAGCGCCCCGAGACCGATGTGCCAGGTGTCCTCCAGTTATTCGCTGTTGTTGCCTTCTCATTGCTTGTGTGTCATGCAGCGCATATCATGTCATTATGTGTATTGCATTTGCATATGTGTTCGTCTCATGCATCCGAGCATTTTCCCCGTTGTCTGTTTTGCAATCCGGCGCTCCTATGTCATCCGGTGTCCCTTTCTACCTCTTTTCGTGTGCGGGTGTTAAACGTCCTCGGTTTGGACCGAGACTTGTCATGCGGCCTTGGTTTACTACCGGTAGACCGCGTGTCAAGTTTCGTATGTTTTGGACTTTGTTTGATACTCCAACGGTTAACCGAGGGACCGAAAAGGCCTCGTGTGTATTGTAGCCCAACACCTCTCCAAAGTGGCCCAAAACCCACCTAAACCTCCTCCATCACCTAGGCCATTTGATCACGATCGCGTGGCCGCAACCCGCACCTCATTTGGACACTCCTAGCTCCCTCTACCTATATATATGTCATCTCCCCCGAAAATCTCGCGGATGAAACCCTAGCTCCTCCCACCTTGCGCCACCAGACAAATTCTCCCACACCGGACATGTCCGCGCCGCTCTCCACAGCCAACTACATCCGTGGCTCCGATTCATGTGTGTAGCATATCAAAATGTTCGTCTTGACGAGTACATCATTTCATCTCATTGCATCATTTTCATTTGAGCTCATCTTGAGGCCCGAAATGCTGTTGGAAGAGGGCTATGTGATGATAGTTTCAGATCTGTTTCAGCAAATGCACTTTTGTCATTTGTGCCATGATTAATGTGTGCATGCTATGATCCTGAGCTCTACATGTGTTTTGAAGAATGCCATGCCATCTTTACAGAGGTGTATGCCATGTATTTTTGTGATCTATGTGGTGACTAGCACAAGCATGCAAAGTAGCTTACTCAAAGATGCAGATTTCAGGGACTTCGAATTTCACGAAGTCCTTGCCCTGTCATTATTTTTATGCCATATGTTCATATTGTTTCCTAGTGATCCGTGCCTCTTTTGAGCATGATCAGTAAGGATGTTTTGTAGATAATATTGTGCTCTATCCATCCATGTGTTTGTTTTCAATTATGGAGCACCCTATCTTGACTCAATCGAGCTCTACTTTTGCTATAAAATGTTCCTGGCAGATTGTTAACATGTTTTGCAATTTTGTCGAGCTTGTTGTAGTTGATCCGTGCATGCTATGTTGTTGTTCTTGCCATGTCTAGCTTCTATGTCATGTCTATTTGCTGGGTGTATGCTTAGTTTGTCATGAAATGCCTCGTGGTGAGTGCATCGAGCTCGTAAACATGCCTACTCATTATCTGTTTTGCCAAGCTCCAGTTTTTCACCAAGTCTGAATCTGTTTATGTTTTTGCTATGTTCACATGCTTGCAATTGTATTTTCTGATCCCTTTTGGCTCATGGTCACTAAGGGACTTTTTTTATATGCTTTGAGTAGCTTCATGCCATGCCTTGCTTTGCCATGATATGTGCCTGTAGCATATAGTTATCGTGCTCTAAACATTGCTTCCTGATGATAAATTCCTGACTTACTGTTAATTTCACTAAGTCTGAAACTTGTTATCTTTTGCACTTTTGCCATGCTTGTTTGAACCTGTTAATGAGTGATTTAGCCGTAGCTCAGTGTTCATCTTTTGTCAAGAATCTTGAGTGGATCCCTGCCATGTATTTTGTTGCCATGTTTGAGTGCAGTAGCTTAATTATCTTGATGCACTTAGAAGGCTACTTGCTGTTAATCGCAGACCGGTGCCATATTTGTTTTGCTGGTCATTTCCAAACCATGCATCCGATTCCGGTGATCTTTATATCGATTTTGACCGAAATCACCTCACCTTTCCAGTGGCACTCTTGGATTTCCAAGTTGAGGTCAGGTTCAATCATTCCTTTCCAAATCATGCATATGCACCGCATACCGCATATCATGCCATGTTCATGTGTTGGTTGTTTACTATGTTGTGTGCTTCTTTCCGGTGTTGCTTCTTCGGGTTGGTTCGGTTAACGTCGCGTTTGTGAGGAACCGTTCGACTACGTCCGTTTGTCTTCTTCATGGACTCGTTCTTCTTCCTTGCGGGATTTCAGGCAAGATGACCATACCCTTGAAATCACTTCTATCTTTGCTTCCTAGACGCTCGCTCTTTTGCTATGCCTATGCTGTGATACCTACCACCTGCTTATCATGCCTCCCATATTGTTAAGCCAAGCCTCTAACCCACCTTGTCCTAGCAAACCGTTGTTTGGCTATGTTACCGCTTTGCTCAGCCCCTCTTATAGCGTTGTTAGTTGCAGGTGAAGATTGGAGTTTGTTCCTTGTTGGAACATGGATATTATTGTTTGGATATCACAATATCTCTTATTTAATTAATGCATCTATATACTTGGTAAAGGGTGGAAGGCTCGGCCTTATGCCTGGTGTTTTGTTCCACTCTTGCTGCCCTAGTTTCCGTCATATCGGTGTTATGTTCCTGGATTTTGCATTCCTTACACAGTTGGGTTATAATGGGAACCCCTTGATAGTTCGCTTTGAATAAAACTCCTCCAGCAAGGCCCAACCTTGGTTTTACCATTCGCCACCTAGCCTTTTTCCCTTTGGAGTCGCGCATCCCGAGGGTCATCTTAATTTTAAACCCACAGGCCAGTGCTTGTCTAAGTGTTGGTCCAACCCAGAGCACCGTGCGGGGCCGTCCCTTGGCAACTTGGGTTACATTGGCTCCCGTACGCTTAGCTTATCTGGTGTGCCCTGAGAACGAGATATGTGCAGCTCCTATCGGGATTTGTCGGCACAGCGGGTGGTCTTGCTGGACTTGTTTTACCATTGTCGAGGATTTCTTGTAACCGGGATGCCGAGTCTGATCAGATTGTCTTGGGAGATGGAATATCCTTCGTTGACCGTGAGAGCTTGTGATGGGCTAAGTTGGGACACCCCTACAGGGATTTGAACTTTCGAAAGCCGTGCCCGCGGTTATGGGCATATGGGAATTTGTTAATGTCCAGTTGTAAAAAACCTGAAGTTGATCTTAATTAAAATACATCAACCGCGTGTGTAACCGTGATGGTCTCTTTCCGGCGGAGTCCGGGAAGTGAACACGGTGTTGGAGTTATGTTTGCTGTAGGTTGTTCTAGGATCACTTCTTGATCATAGTTTCTCGACCGTGCTTTGCCTTCTCTTCTCGCTCTCATTTGCATTTGTTAGCCACCATATATGCTGGTCGCTTGTTGCAACTCCACCTCATACCTTTTACCCTACCTATAAGCTTAAATAGTCTTGATCGCGAGGGTGTGAGATTGCTGAGTCCCCGTGACTCATAGATACTTCCAAAACCAGTTTGCAGGTGCCGATGTTACCGAGCAGGTGACGCAACCAAGCTCAAGGAGGAGCTCGATGAAGATCTTGTCCTTTGTGTTGTTTCGTTCTAGTTGTTCAGTAGTGGAGCCCAGTTGGGGTCGATCGGGGATCTGTGTAGCATTTGTGGTAGTCTTCTTTTATTTTGGTTCCATAGTCGGACCTTGATTGTATCTGGATGATGTAATGCTTTATTCATGTAATTGTGTGAAGTGGCGACTGTAAGCCAACTGTGTAACTCTTTCCCTCATGTATTACATGGGTTGTGTGAAGATTACCTCACTTGCGACATTGCTTTCAATGCGGTTATGCCTCTAAGTCGTGCTTCGACACGTGGGAGATATAGCCGCATTGAGGGCGTTACAAGTTGGTATCAGAGCCTTCCCCGACCTTAGGAGCCCCTTGCTTGATCGAATTGCTGGCGTTGTTGAGTCTAGATAAATGTTTTGAGTCATTTAGGATTATATATATCGGAGAGTAGGATTATTTTTACTCCTCAGTCCCTTCATCGCTCTGGTGAGGCATCCTGACGTAGAGTTTTGACTCTTCTCTTCTCAAATTTCACTAAAAAAATTTAGGATCACTTGGGTATCTTGGAATCGTTCCGATGGTTTTGTGACGAGAACATTGTTCTTGGTGCCTCCTGACATTTAGGGGTTGTGGCAGTGTCCCGGGGAGTTGAGCTCCGAGGTGTTGTCCTCACAATTTTATCGTTGCAATTCTGGAATACGTGAGTTTCGCCGACATCGAAAATCTCTTTTATGCAGTTGTTGGTGAGATAA
Organism: Triticum monococcum; assembly: GCA_034509565.1. Classification (NCBI taxonomy): domain Eukaryota; kingdom Viridiplantae; phylum Streptophyta; class Magnoliopsida; order Poales; family Poaceae; genus Triticum; species Triticum monococcum. Next base: position 76,473,915 of record CM067843.1, read on the forward strand.
CCTCGACGCCACCCAGTACTGGGGCGGGAGTTTGGGAGTATTGCCATAACTCGTATAACGGATGCTTTTCGAAGGTTGAGGTAAACGATTTCCGAAGGTTTCTTGGTTATGTGTTGGATACAGCTGGATGTAGGATTTGCTAGTTTTGGGTGAGATATTATGCTTCCCCTGTATCCCCAACACCTGATTGCATAACCGGAAAATTCTGGGAGTTTATAAGTGGGAATTCAAGTAGCTCGCAGGATATCTTTCCGACAGATGTATGATATGAAATTGGGGTTCGACGTCTAGTGGTCCGCCTATCCACGGTTGGTTTGACAGTGGTCTCGTTGTGTCTTAAAGAGTCCTTGGCTATGCTGACTCGGGGACGCTTCGTATGTCATGTGCACTGCATTGTACATGATGGTGTTGTACGATCGAGCCCGTGTAGGCCCCACCACGAAAACTTCGGACGAAATCTCTATCATATGTTTGTTCTGGCTTATTTTGCAAGCCAATCCTTTGTTTTGTTTTCGAGCTGTGGTATTCGAGTTGCTTCGAGGTCAAATGTTGATCCCACACCTTTCCTAAGTGGTGTTCTCATGTTCCTATGGGAATACTAATCCTTCTCGATCATCCAGTTTGTCATGTCAATCCTTGTCAGTCGGTGCGATTCTCTTCAAGATGATCCTATCATTTGTCACTTCCGTAAGATCAACTCCAAGTCTGCTCAATGTTGTTTGCTTCATTCGTCCCAAGCTGCCTTTGTTTTTCCCGCCCACCCACCCTTTTTTTCTTCAAGGACTCAGATTTGTTAATCGAGTATCCATCTTATTGATGTGAAGCCTCCCCATTCTGTTCCGTCAATGTTCTTATCCGGTGATTCTCATGAAGATCCTAACGGAACCTCAAGTTCATCATTATTCATTCTCTTTCTTCTCCGGTGGAACCAATTCAAGCTTTATTGATCATATCCTTTCCTAGTTTCAAATGCCTTCTCATACCGGTGCTCCTCATAATAATTCACTTCTCGCTATTCAATTGTTCCGGAGTGCTCAAGATATCTCGAAGATTCGTGGTTTCCACTCTGCATTCGTTCAAGCTTTTGCGAGGTTGTTATCTCATTCTAGCCATTTAAATCTTATCGGTGCATTCTCTCTTTTAGATCGTTCTACGATGTTTTCTTTTGAGTGGGCCCTAACCCACAGGTCTTTTCCCAGGATCTTACCTGACTCTTTTTCCCTTCCCGGAGCTATCTATCAAATCCTTTTCAAAGTTTGAGGTAAGAATGAGTTATCATCAGTCACATGCCTTTCTCCAAGATTTTTCAAATTCTTTTCATAGTTGGATCAACCTTTCCATTCTTCATTCCAAAGTGCCTCTACAATTAGTGTTGGTGTTTCTCGTCGTCATTCTCAGATTTTGAAGACCGAAGAAGAGTTTTCCTCCATATCTATCCGCTCTCTCAGAGATTCATGGTTCTAGCTTGATGTCATCCTCTCATAATTGTTTTCGATTCTCAGAATTCTTTTCACCCATCCGGAGCAATTCAGGAGTCTTTTCAGTTTGATTATCCGGAGCCCATCTTCTCAGAATTATTCATTCTCAGCTTTCAGCTATCATTCACCAAATCTTACCGGTGCATCCATCAAATATCCTCTAATCAGTTCATGGTCTCTTCGTTCTTTTGTATCTAAACTCTCTCATGTATCTTCGTTCATTTGCTAATTCTTACCGGTGATTCATCCGTTTACTTCGTTCATTTTCAATTCTTACCGGTGGTTCGTTCAAGATTTCGCTTCCTTTATTTTTGTATCAATTCATCCGTTATTTCATCCTACCGGTGGATCATCGAAGACCTTCTCAAGTTGCGCCATATCTATCCTAATCCTTTCTTCGAGAATAAGTAGTATGCCAAATCCGTTGCTTGTCATCAATTTAAATTGGTGAAGGATACGCATAATGTAGTTCTTATTCTTGCTTCATCAAGTAAATTCAATTCCTTATTCCGGAGGTTCTTCAAATTCTCGGTTTCAATTGTTTCATCTTCTCCTTTTCCCGGAGTTCCAACCTTTTTCAATTATTTCACCACGGAGATCCATCTAAATCATTACAAGGTTTCACCTTGTGTTTTCAACTTGTCTTTCTTTTCTTTTGATCATTCTTTTATTTCCGGAGTTCTTCATGAAGGTTCTACATGATGGTTCATCAAGGATTTAATTCATTCTTGAAGTTTTCATCGAGATTCTTTTTTAAGGATCTCAAGTATTCTTCATCTTGCAATCCGGAGTGCAATTATTTCTACCGTATAATTAGAGGTGGTGTTATGTCATTCTTGATAATTTGAGTTCATGGTTCATGATTCACATGTTGTCAAGAATGAGGTATTTTAAATCCATCAACCTCTTCGTTGGAGTTATCTTGGGTTATATTTCACCAAAGCCTTCCCTAAGGATTGTTGCTATTTATGGTGCTTATAAATGACCCAAGTTCTTCAATTATCCTCCCGGTGAAATAAGTTTCTCGTCTCCTTGTTCATATCAATCCAATCTATTATTTCCGTTAGTGGCGGAATTTCACCTCATAGTTTTGAGATGTTCTCCATAAGCCCACTACAACCTTGCTCTTTTCGTCATTGGTTTTCCAACAACTACGTTCGACCCTTCTCCTAAAGATGATTTTCAAGCTCATTTGAGGTAGAAGATGTTGTTTTCTCCTCCGTTCATTCCATTCCATCCTCTCATTTCTTCCGGAGGTATTGTGATGTTGCTCTCTTCAACCCATCTTCTTGTTTTGTCAGGATCGTGTTCTTTTCGTGCTTATCCATTTAACCGGAGTGTGTGCCCGCTGCTCAAGTTCTTTCACTTTATCAAGTCTTTCATCTCGTTTCTACCGGAGTGCTTGGATGTCCTTCTTGTCCATTGCAACCCTTTTTTCATGTCTTTCAACCTACAGGGTTCTCGTGATGTTCCTTGTTCCTCGTTTCTAATGAAGGTTTTCAACTTTATTCATCTTCGTTGTTTTCTTTGTTTCAATTTGTTCAACCTCTCAAGGTTCATTAGTTTCACTCTTTTGTCCAAGAAGCAACTTAGTTTTACCTCTTCTTTTCCTCTTCCGTTTTTCCCTCCGGTGCCATTCTAGATCTCGGGACGAGATCCTCTCGTAGTGGTGGAGTGTTGTAGCGCCCCAAGACCGATGTGCCAGGTGTCCTCCAGTTATTCGCTGTTGTTGCCTTGGCATTGCTTGCATGTCATGCAGCTCATATCATGTCATTATGTGCATTGCATTTGCATATGTGTTCGTCTCATGCATCCGAGCATTTTCCCCGTTGTCTGTTTTGCAATCCGGCGCTCCTATGTCATCCGGTGTCCCTTTCTACCTCTTTTCGTGTGCGGGTGTTAAACGTCCTCGGTTTGGACCGATACTTGTCATGCGGCCTTGGTTTACTACCGGTAGACCGCCTGTCAAGTTTCGTATGTTTTGGACTTCGTTTGATACTCCAACGGTTAATCGAGGGACCGAAAAGGCCTCGTGTGTGTTGCAGCCCAACACCTCTCCAAAGTGGCCCAAAACCCACCTAAACCTCCTCCATCACCTAGGCCGTTCGATCACGATCGCGTGGCCGCAAACCGCACCTCATTTGGACACACCTAGCTCCCTCTACCTATATATATGTCATCTCCCCTGAAAATCTCGTGGATGAAACCCTAGCTCCTCCTACCTCGCGCCACCGGACAAATTCTCCCACACCGGACATGTCCGCGCCGCCCTCCACAGCCAACCACGCGCTGCCACCTCACCACCGCCGCCCTCTCTCTCCTCCCACCGCCGACGTGGCCCGCGGAGCCCATCCGGATCCCGTGCGAGCCCGTCTGCGCCGCCGCCCGGCGCACGTGCGCCTGCGCCCCGCGCCGTCCGGCCGCGCGTTCACCGCCGCCGTCTCGCCTGCTCCGGCCGCTGTCAGCCCCATCGCCGGTGACCGGACTTCGTCGCCTCAGCTGCCGGATCTCCCCGAGCCACCCGCCGGCATGCCCGCGAACCCCGCACCCGAGCCCCCTTCTCCGCGCCTCCTCATCCGCTCGCCGAGAACCGCCGCACTTCGTCACCATCGCCGGCGACCTTTATCATTGGAGCTGCCGCTGGATCGCGAACCGCCGACCTCTTGCGACGCCTCGTGTCCCTACCTCGCTGCCCGTCGCCTCCCAGGCGAGCTCTAGCCCGGATCCGGCGAGATCCGGTGGAGGAAGCCCCGGATCCGACCTCCCCGTCCGTCTCCGGCCAACTCCGGTGAAGTTCCGGCCCAATCCGCCGCCATCCTCGATCCCCGCGCCGCGTTGACTTTTCGCGGGGTGAAAATCTCACTCAGTCCTAGTAATTTGGTGCATACTTTGACATGCAATAACTCTACATCCATGGCTCCGATTCATGCGTGTAGCATATCAAAATGTTCGTCTTGACGAGTACATCATTTCATCTCATTGCATCATTTTCATTTGAACTCAGCTTGACGCCCGAAATGCTGTTGGAAGAGGGCTATGTGATGATAGTTTTAGATCTGTTTCAGCAAATGCACTTTTGTCATTTTTGCCATGATTAATGTGTGCATTCTATGATCCTGAGCTCTACATGTGTTTTGAAGAATGCCATGCCATCTTTACAGAGGTGTATGCCATGTATTTTTGTGATCTATGTGGTGACTAGCACAAGCATGCAAAGTAGCTTATTGAATTATGCTGATTTCAGGGACTTCTAATTTCACTAAGTCCTTGCCCTGTCATTATTTTTATGCCATATGTTCATGTTGTTTCCTAGTGATCCGTGCCTCTTTTGAGCATGATCAGTAAGGATGTTTTGTAGATAATGTTGTGCTTTATCCATCCATGTCTTTGTTTTCAATTATGGAGCACCCTAGCTTGACTCAACCGAGCTTTACTTTTGCTATAAAATGTTCCTGGCAGATTGTTAACATGTTTTGCAATTTTGCCGAGCTTGTTGTAGTTGATCCGTGCATGCTATGTTTGCTGTTCTTGCCATGTCTAGCTTCTATGCCATGTCTATTTGCTGGGTGTATGCTTAGTTTGTCATGCAATGCCTCGTAGTGAGTGCATCGAGCTCGTAAACATGCCTACTCGTTATTTGTTTTGCCATGCTCCAGTTTTTCACTAAGCCTGAATCTGTTTATGTTTTTGCTATGTTCACATGCTTGCAATTGTATTTTCTGATCCCTTTTGGCTCATGGTCACTAAGGGACTTTTGTTATATGCTTTGAGTAGCTTCATGACATGCCTTGCTTTGTCATGATATGTGCCTCTAGCTTATAGTTATTGTGCTCTAAACATTGCTTCCTGATGATAAATTCCTGACTTGCTGTTAATTTCACTATGTCTGAAACCTATTATCTTTTGCACTTTTGCCATGCTTGTTTGAACCTGTTAATGAGTGAATTAGCCGTAGCTCAGTGTTCACAATATCTCTTATTTAATTAATACATCTATATACTTGGTAAAGGGTGGAAGGCTCAGCCTTATGCCTGGTGTTTTGTTCCACTCTTGCCGCCCTAGTTTCCGTCATATCGGTGTTATGTTCCCGGATTTTGCGTTCCTTACACGGTTGGGTTATAACAGGAATCCCTTGATAGTTCGCTTTGAATAAAACTCCTCCAGCAAGGCCCAACCTTGGTTTTACCATTCGCCACCTAGCCTTTTTCCCTTGGGAGTCGCGCATCCCGAGGGTCATCTTTATTTTAAACCTCCAGGCCAGTGCTTATCTAAGTGTTGGTCCAACCAAGAGCACCGTGCGGGGCCGTCCCTTGGCAACTTGGGTTACGTTGGCTCCTGTATGCTTAGCTTATCCGGTGTGCCCCGAGAACGAGATATGTGCAGCTCCTATTGGGATTTGTCGGCACAGCGGGTGGTCTTGCTGGACTTGTTTTACCATTGTCGAGGATTTCTTGTAACCGGGATGCCGAGTCTGATCGGATTGTCTTGGGAGAAGGAATATCCTTCGTTGACCGTGAGAGCTTGTGATGGGCTAAGTTGGGACACCCCTGCAGGGATTTGAACTTTCGAAAGTCGTGCCCGCGGTTATGGGCATATGGGGATTTGTTAATGTCCGGTTGTAAAAAACCTGAAGTTGATCTTAATTAAAATACATCAACCGCGTGTGTAACCGTGATGGTCTCTTTCCGGTGGAGTCCGGGAAGTGAATACGGTGTTGGAGTTATGTTTGACGTAGGTTGTTCTAGGATCACTTCTTGATCATAGTATCTCGATCGTGCTTTGACTTCTCTTCTCGCTCTCATTTGCGTTTGTTGAAGGAAATATGCCCTAGAGGCAATAATAAAGTTATTATTTATTTCCTTATATCATGATAAAGGTTTATTATTCATGCTATAATTGTATTAACCGGAAACATAATACATGTGTGAATACATAGACAAACAGAGTGTCACTAGTATGCCTCTACTAGACTAGCTCGTTAATCAAAGATGGTTATGTTTCCTAACCATGAACAAAGAGTTGTTATTTGATTAACGAGGTCACATCATTAGTTGAATGATCTGATTGACATGACCCATTATATTAGCTTAGCACCCGATCGTTTAGTATGTTGCTATTGCTTTTCTTCATGACTTCTACATGTTCCTATGACTATGAGATTATGCAACTCCCGTTTGCCGGAGGAACACTTTGGGTACTACCAAACGTCACAACGTAACTGGGTGATTATAAAGGAGTACTACAGGTGGCTCCAAAGGTAGATGTTGGGTTGGCGTATTTCGAGATTAGGATTTGTCACTCCAATTGTCGGAGAGGTATCTCTGGGCCTCTCGGTAATGCACATCACTTAAGCCTTGCAAGCATTGCAACTAATGAGTTAGTTGTGGGATGATGTATTATGTAACGAGTAAAGAGACTTGCCGGTAACGAGATTGAACTAGGTATTGGATACCGACGATCGAATCTCGGGCAAGTAACATACCGATGACAAAGGGAACAACGTATGTTGTTATGCGGTCTGACCGATAAAGATCTTCGTAGAATATGTAGGAGCCAATATGGGCATCCAGGTCCCGCTATTGGTTATTGACCGGAGACGTGTCTCGGTCATGTCTACATTGTTCTCGAACCGTAGGGTCCGCACGCTTAAGGTTTCGATGACAGTTATATTATGAGTTTATGAGTTTTGATGTACCGAAGGAGTTCAGAGTCCCGGATGAGATTGGTGACATGACGAGGAGTCTCGAAATGGTCGAGACGTAAAGATCGATATATTGGACGACTATATTCGGACATCGGAAAGGTTCCGAGTGATTCGGGTATTTTTCGGAGTACCGGGTAGTTACGGGAGAGGTAATGGGCCTTGATGGGCTTTAGTGGGAAGAGGAAAAGGCTGCTGCGCCCCCCCTCCCCTTTGGTCCGAATTGGACTAGGGAAAAGGGGGCCGGCCACCTCTCCTTCTCCTCCTATTCCTTCTCCCTTCCTCCCCTTTTGGTGGACTCCTACTAGGACTTGGAGTCCTAGTAGGACTCCCTATCCTGGCCGCACCTTTGCCTTGGCCGGCCTCCTCCTTCTCCATCCTTTATATACAGGGGCAGGGGGCACCCCATAGACACACAAGTTGATCCTTGAGATCGTTCCTTAGCCGTGTGCGGTGCCCCCTGCCACCAAATTTCACCTCGATCATACCGTTGTAGTGCTTAGGCGAAGCCCTGCGTCGGTAGTACATCAAGATCGTCACCACGCCGTCGTGCTGACGGAACTCTTCCTCGACGCTTTGCTGGATCGGAGCCCGAGGATCGTCATCGAGCTGAACGTGTGCTAAGAACTCGGAGGTGCCGGAATAACGGTGCTTGGATCGGTCGGATCGGGAAGAAGCCGTACGACTACTTCCTCTACGTTGTGTGATCGCTTCCGCAGTTGGTCTGCGTTGGTACGTAGACAACACTCTCCCCCTCGTTGCTATGCATCACCATGATCTTGCGTGTGCGTAGGAAAATTTTCGAAATTACTACGTTCCCCAACATTTGTTAGCCACCATATATGCTAGTCGCTTGCTGCAGCTCCACCTCATACCTTTTACCCTACCTATAAGCTTATGATCGCGAGGGTGTGAGATTGCTGAGTCCCCGTGACTCACAGATACTTCCAAAACCAGTTTGCAAGTGCCGATGTTACCGAGCAGGTGACGCAACCAAGCTCAAGGAGGAGCTCGATGAAGATCTTGTCCTTTGTGTTGTTTCGTTCTAGTTGTTCAGTAGTGGAGCCCAGTTGGGGTCGATCGGGGATCTATGTAGCATTTGGGGTAGTCTTCTTTTATTTTGGTTCCGTAGACGGACCTTGATTGTATCTGGATGATGTAATGCTTTATTCATGTAATTGTGTGAAGTGGCGATTGTAAGCCAACTATGTAACTCTTTCCCTTATGTATTACATGTGTTGTGTGAAGATTACCTCACTTGCGACATTGCTTTCAATGCGGTTATGCCTCTAAGTCGTGCTTCGACACATGGGAGATATAGCCGCATCGAGAGTGTTACAATAGCACTCTCCAGTAAAAAATGGCAGCAATTCTCGTGAGCGCTAAAGTTTCTGCTTTTTACAGCACGATCAAAAAGACTTTCCCCAAGTATTCCCAATGGTTCTACTTGGCACAAACACTAATTAAACACAAAAAACACAACCAAAACAAAGGCTAGATAAATTATTTATTACTAAACAGGAACAAAAAGCAAGGAATAAAAATAAAATTGGGTTGCCTCCCAACAAGCGCTATCGTTTAACGCCCCTAGCTAGGCACAAAAGCGAGGATAGATCTAGGTATTGCCATCTTTGGTATTAGGAAAGAAAAGAGAAAATTCCTTTTCTATAGCATTTATCTTTCTATTTTGAGCTAGCACGTGGCCATTGATAGTGGAAGAAAGATTAAGCACGTTACAGAAATTGGCATCTAAGCTAGCCCTTATTTCTTTGATAGTTTCATTTTGGTAAAAGCACAAAAGAGAGGTAGATTCAACCTTCTCACTCATGGGGTGCCCAAATATAGTTTTCATCTTTTCATAAGTATCAATGGGATCGCCCTCAAGAAAACCTTCTTTAAAGATAGAATCTAGAACTTGCTTGAATGAAGAGGGTAAACCAATATAAAAGCTTTTCAGGTAAACCTCAATTTGATATTGGGGCACATAGCTAGATCGAATTCTTAATAGCCTATCCCAAGCGTCTTTCAAAGATTCATCAAGTAAATAACAAAAAATTCCAGGATCATCTTAATCGAAATTATTCAAACACTCATTGATAACCCCGATAGGTCCCTCCATAGCATCATTATTTATGAGCTTAGAGAGGACAGAGGGACTATCCAAGGTAAAACCCAGGAGAGAACCCTTAGCCCTTTTTGAATCGGCCATGGTACAAGAAAAAAAATGGGAAAGAGGCAAATAAAACGGCAAGGGTGAAGTGGGGGAGTGGAAAATGAGAGGCAAATGACAAATAATGTAATACGAAGGATAAGAGCTGTGATGGGTACTTGGTATGTCTTGACTTGGCGTAGATCTCCACGGCAACAGCGCCAGAAATCCTTCTTGCTACCTCTTGAGCATGCATTGGTTTTCCCTTGAAGAGGAAAGGGTGATGTAGCAAAGCAGCATAAGTATTTCCCTCAGTTTTTCAGAACCAAGGTATCAATCCAATAGGAGACCACGCGCGAGTCACCTCGTACCTACATAAACAAATAAGAACCTCGCAACCAACACGATAGAGGGATTGTCAATCTCTTCACGACCACTTGCAAGAGTGAGATCTGATAGAGATAATAACAAATAGATAAATATTTTGGGTACTTTTAAGATATATACTGAAAGTAAAGATTGCAAAATAAAATAGATTGGAAACTTGTATGATGGAAAATAAACCCGTGGGCCGTAGGTTTTACTAGTGGCTTCTCTCAAGATAGCATAATTATTACGGTGGGTGAACAAATTACTGTCGAGCAATTGATAGAAAAGTGAATAATTATGAGAATATCTAGGTATGATCATGTATATAGGCATCATGTCCGTCACAAGTAGACCGACTCATGCCTGCATATACTACTATTACTCCACACATCGACCGCTATCCAGCATGCATCTAGAGTATCAAGTTCATAAGAACGGAGTAACGCTTTAAGCAAGATGACATGATGTAGATGTTGGAAATATGCCCTAGAGGCAATAATAAATTAGTTATTATTATATTTCCTTGTTCATGATAATCGTTTATAATCCATGCTAGAATTGTATTGATAGGAAACTCAGATACATGTGTGGACACATAGACAACACCATGTCCCTAGTAAGCCTCTAGTTGACTAGCTCGTTGATCAATAGATGGTTACGGTTTCCTAACCATGGACATTGGATGTCGTTGATGACGGGATCACATCATTAGGAGAATGATGTGATGGACAAGACCCAATCCTAAGCCTAGCACAAGGTCGTGTAGTTCGTATGCTAAAGCTTTTCTAATGTCAAGTATCATTTCCTCAGACCATGAGATTGTGCAACTCCCGGATACCGTAGGAATGCTTTGGGTGTACCAAACGTCACAACGTAACTGGGTGGCTATAAAGGTGCACTGCGGGTATCCCCGAAAGTGTCTGTTGGGTTGGCACGAATCGAGACTGGGATTTGTCACTCTGTGTAACGGAGAGGTATCTCTGGGCCCACTCGGTAGGACATCATCATAATGTGCACAATGTGAGCAAGGAGTTGATCACGGGATGATGTGTTATGGAACGAGTAAAGAGACTTGCCGGTAACGAGATTGAACGAGGTATTGGGATACCGACGATCGAATCTCGGGCAAGTATCGTACCCATAGACAAAGGGAATTGTATATGGGATTGATTGAATCCTTGACATCGTGGTTCATCCGATCAGATCATCGTGGAGCATGTGGGAGCCAACATGGGTATCTAGATCCTGCTGTTGGTTATTGACTGGAGAGCTGTCTCGGCCATGTCTGCATGACTCCTGAGCCCATAGGGTCTACACACTTAAGGTTCGATGACGCTAGGGTTATAGGGAAAGTATGTACGCGGTTAACGAATGTTGTTCGGAGTCCCGGATGAGATCTCGGACGTCACGAGGAGTTCCGGAATGGTCTGGAGGTAAAGATTTATATATGGGAAGTCCCGTTTTGGTCACCGGAAAAGTTTCGGGTGCTATCGATAACGTACCGGGACCACCGGGAGGATCCCGGGGTCCACCAGGTGGGGCCACCAGCCCCAGAAGGCTGCGTGGGCCAAGTGTGGTAGGGGACCAGCCCCAGGTGTGCTGGTGCGCCCCCCACCAAGGCCCAAGGCGCGTGGAGAGTGGGAAGGGGGCAAACCCTAGGTCTAGATGGGCCTTAAGGCCCATCCTAGGGCGCCCCCTCTCTCCCCCCCTTGGCCGCACCCTAGATGGGTTTTGGGGGCTGCGGCCACCCCTAGGGATGGAACCCTAGATGGGGGCGCAGCCCCTCCCCTCCCCTATATATACTTGAGGTATTGGGGGCTTCCCAACACATGATTTGATCTTCCTCTTGGCGCAGCCCTACCTCTCTCCCTCCTCGTCTCTCGTACTGCTTGGTGAAGCCCTGCTGGAGTCCCGCGCTCCTCCACCATCACCACGCCGTCGTGCTGCTGCTGGACGGAGTCTTCCCCAACCTCTCCCTCTCTCCTTGCTGGAGCAAGGCGCGGGAGACGTCACTGGGCTGTACGTGTGTTGAACGCGGAGGCGCCGTTGTTCGGTGCTTAGATCGGAATCGACCGCGATCTGAATCGCTGCGTGTACGACTCCACCAACCGCGTTCTTGCAATGCTTCCGGTTAGCAATCTACAAGGGTATGTAGGTGCACTCCCCTTTCCTCTCGTTGCTAGATTACTCCATAGATTGATCTTGGTGATGCGTAGAAAATTTTAAATTTCTGCTACGATCCCCAACAGTGGCATCATGAGCTAGGTCTATGCGTAGATTCTATGCACGAGTAGAACACAAAGTAGTTGTGGGCGATGATTTGTTCAATTTGCTTTCCGTTACTAGTCTTATCTTGATTCGGCGGCATTGTGGGATGAAGCGGTCCAGACCGACCTTACACGTACACTTACGTGAGACAGGTTCCACCAACTGACATGCACTTGATGCATAAGGTGGCTGGCGGGTGTCTGTCTCTCCCACTTTAGTTGGATCGGATTTGATGAAAAGGGTCCTAATGAAGGGTAAATAGCAATTGGCATATCACCGTTGTGGTTTTGCATAGGGAAGAAACGTTCTTGCTAGAAACCCATAGCAGCCACGTAAAACATGCAACAACAATTAGAGGACGTCTAACTTGTTTTTGCAGGGTATGCCATGTGATGTGATATGGCCAAAAGGATGTGATGAATGATATATGTGATGTATGAGATTGATCATGTTCTTGTAATAGGAATCACGACTTGCATGTCGATGAGTATGACAACCGGCAGGAGCCATAGGAGTTGTCTTAATTTATTTATGACCTGCGTGTCAATGAAAACGCTATGTAATTAGTTTACTTTATTGCTAACCATTAGCCATAGTAGTAGAAGTAATAGTTGGCGAGGCAACTTCATGAAGACACGATGATGGAGATCATGGTGTCATGCCGGTGGTGATGGTGTTCATGCCGTGCCTCGAAGATGGGGATCAAAGGCGCAAGATGATATTGGCCATATCATGTCACTTTATGATTTGCATGTGATGTTTGTCATGTTTTTACAACTTATTTGCTTAGAACGACGGCAGCATAAATAAGATGATCCCTCGCAATAATTTCAAGAAAGTGTTCCCCCTAACTGTGCACCGTTGCTAAGGTCTGTTTGTTCCGAAGCACCACGTGATGATCGGGTGTGATAGGTTCTAACGTTCGCATACAATGGGTGTAAGCCAGATTTACACACGCAATACACTTAGGTTAACTTGACGAGCCTAGCATGTACAGACATGGCCTCGGAACACGGAAGACCGAAAGGTCGAACATGAGTCGTATAGTGGATACGATCAACATGAAGATGTTCACCGATGATGACTAGTCCGTCTCACGTGATGATCCGACATGGCCTAGTTGACTCGGATCATGTATCACTTAGATGACTAGAGGGATGTCTATCTAAGTGCGAGTTCATTGAATAATTTGATTAGATGAACTTAATTATCATGAACATAGTTAAAAGGTCTTTGCAAATTATGTCGTAGCTCACGCTTTCTTTCTACTGTTTTAGATATGTTCCTAAAGAAAATTTAGTTGAGAGTTGACAGTAGCAATTATGCGGACTGAGTCCGTGAACTGAGGATTGTCCTCATTGCTGCAGAGAAGGGCTATGTCCTTAATGCACCGCTCAGTGTGTTGAACCTCGAGCGTCGTCCGTAGATGTTGGGAAACATCTGACATACACGTTTTGATGACTACGTGATAGTTCAGTACGTAATACTAATGGTTTAGAATTGTGGCACCACCGATGTTTTGAAACGTCGCAGAACATATGAGATGTTCCAAAGACTGAAATTGGGATTTCAGACTAGTGCCAACGTCAAGAGGTATGAGACCTCTGACAAGTTTCTTAAGACTGCAAACTAAGGGAGAAAAACTCAATCGTTGAGCATGTGCTCAGATTGTCTGAGTACTGCAATCGCTTGAATCGAGTGGGAGTTAATCTTCCAGATGAGATAGTGATAGTTCTCCATAGTCACTGCCACCAAGCTATTAGAGCTTAGTGATGAACTATAACATATCAGGGATAGACATGATGATCCTTGAGCAACTCGCGATGTTTGACACCGCGAAAGTAGAAATCAAGTAGGAGCATCAATTGTTGATGGTTAAACCACTAGTTTCAAGAAGGGCAAGGGAAAGAAGGGATACTTCATGAGACGGCAAATCAGTTACTGCTCTAGTGAAGAAACCCAAGGTTGAACCAAACCCGAGACTAAGTGCTTCTATAATGAGGGGAAAGGTCACTGAAGCAGAACTACCCTAGATACTTGGTCGATGAGAAGGCTGGCAAGGTCAACAGAAGTATTTTGGATATACGTCATATTATTGTGTACTTTACTAGTACTCCTAGTAGCACCAGGGTAATAAATACCAGTTCGGTTGCTAAGTGTTAGTAACTCGAAATAAAAGGCTACGGAGACTAGCTAAAGGTGAGATGACGATATGTTGGAAGTGTTTCCAAGGTTGATGTGATCAAACATCGCACGCTCCCTCTACCATCGAGATTGGTGTTAAACCTAAATAATTGTCATTTGGTGTTTGCGTTGAGCATAGACATGATTGGATTATGTTTATCGCCATACGGTTATTCATTCAAGGAGAATAATGGTTAATCTGTTTACTTGAATAATACCTTCAATGGTCTTGCACCTAAAATAAATGGTTTATTGAATCTCGATCATAGTGATACACATGTTCATGCCAAAAGATATAAGATAGTAATGATAGTACCACATACTTGTGGCACTTCCATTTGAGTCATGTTGGTATGAAACGCATGAAGAAGCTCCATGTTGATGGATCTTTGGACTCACTCGTTCTTGAAAAGATTGAGACATGCGAACCATGTCTATTGGTAGATATGCATGAAGAAACTCCATACGGATGGATCATTTGGACTCACTTGATTTTGAATCACTTAAGACATGCAAATCATACCACATGGGCTAGATGGCTCAAAGGCCTCGTTTTCAGTAATATGAAACAAGAAAGCAACTTGTGGGAAGTAATACATTTTGATGTGTGCAGTCCAATGAGTGCTGAGGCACGCAGTGGATATTGTTATGTTCTTACTTCACAGATGATTTGAGTAGATGCTGAGTATATTTACTTGATGAAACACAAGTCTGAATTATTCAAAGGTTCAAGTAATTTCAGAGTGAAGTTGAAGATCGTCGTGACAAGATGATAAAATGTCTATGATATGATCATAGAGATGAATATCTGAGTTTCGAGTTTGGCACACAATTAAGACATTGTGGAAATTTTTTCACAACTAATAATGCCTGGAACACCATAGTGTGATGGTGTGTCCGAACATCATAACTGCACCCTATTGGATATGGTGCATACCATGATGTCTCTTATCAAATTACCACTATCGTTTATGGGTTAGGCATTAGAGACAACCGCATTCACTTTAAATAAGGCACCACACAATTATGTTGAGACGACACCGTATGAACTATGGTTTAGAGAAACCCAAGATGTCGTTTCTTAAAAGTTTAGGGGCTGCGACGCTTATGTGAAAAAGTTTAGGCTGAAAAGCTCGAACCCAAAGCGGATAAATGCATCTTCATAGAATACCCAAAAATAGTTGGGTATACCTCCTATTTCAGATCCGGAAACAAAAATGATTGTTTCTAGAAACAGGTCCTTTCTTGAGGAAAAGTTTCTCTCGAAAGAATTGAGTGGGAGGATGGTGGGACTTGATGAGGTTATTGAACCGTCACTTCAACTAGTGTGTAGCAAGGCACAAGAAGTTGTTCCTATGGCACCTACACCAATTGAAGTGGAAGCTTATGATAATGATCATGAAACTTCGGATCAAGTCACTACCAAACCTCATAGGTCGACAAGGATGTGTACTACTTCAGAGTGGTACGTAATCTTGTCTTGGAAATCATGTTGCTAGACAACAATGAACCTACGAGCTATGGAGAAGCGATGGTGGGCCCGGATTCCGATGAATGGCTCGAGGCCATAAAATCCGAGAGAGGATCCATGTATAAAACAAAGGATAGACTTTGAAAAGAACTACTTGATGGTCGTAAGGCTGTTGGGTGCAGATGGATTTTAAAAGGAAGACGGACAATGATGGTAAGTGTCACCATTAAGAAAGCTCGACTTGTCATTAAGATGTTTCCCAACAAGTTCAAGGAGTTGACTACGATGAGACTTTCTCACTCGTAGCGATGCTAAGAGTCTGTTGGAATTATGTTAGCAGTTACTGCATTATTTATGAAATCTTGCAAATAGGATGTCAAAACATTGTTTCGTCGACGTTTTTCTTGAGGAAAGGTTGTATGTGATACAACCAGAAGGTTTTGTCAATCCCGAAAGATGCTAACAAGTATGCAAAGCTCCAACAATCCTTCTAAGGACTGGAGTAAGCATCTCAGAATTGGAATGTACGCTCTGATGAGATGATCAAAGATTTTGGGTTTATACAAAGTTTATGAGAAACTTGTATTTCCAAAGAAGTGAGTGGGAGCACTATAGAATTTTTGATGAGTATATGTTGTTCACATATTGTTGATCAGAAATGATGTAGAATTTCTGGAAAGCATGCAGGGTTATTTGAAAAGTGTTTTTCAATGGAAAACCTGGATTAAGCTACTTGAACATTGAGCATCAAGATCTATAAGGATAGATCAAAATCGCTTAATAGTACTTTCAAACGAACACATACCATGACAAAATTTTGAAGGAGTTCAAAAATAGATCGGCAAAGAAGGAGTTCTTGGCTGTGTTATAAGGTATGAGTATTGAGTAAAACTCAAGACCTGACCACGGCAGAATAGAGAGAAAGGACGAAGGTCGTCCCCTATGCTTTAGACGAAGGCTCTAAAGTATGCAATGTTGTGTACCGCACCTGAAGTGTGCTAAGCCATGAGTCAGTCAAGGGGTACAAGTGTGATCTAGGAATTGACTAATAAACCTCTTTCACAAGCAAGATATGAACAAACCCAATGGGTGTTGGATTCATTGCAATCACATAGTGATGTGAACTAGATTATTGACTCTAGTGCAAGTGGGAGACTGTTGGAAATATGCCCTAGAGGCAATAATAAATTAGTTATTATTATATTTCCTTGTTCATGATAATCGTTTATTATCCATGCTAGAATTGTATTGATAGGAAACTCAGATACATGTGTGGATACATAGACAACACCATGTCCCTAGTAAGCCTCTAGTTGACTAGCTCGTTCATCAATAGATGGTTACGATTTCCTGACCATGGACATTGGATGTCGTTGATGACGGGATCACATCATTAGGAAAGTGATGTGATGGACAAGACCCAATCCTAAGCCTAGCACAAGATCGTGTAGTTCGTAAGCTAAACCTTTTCTAATGTCAAGTATCATTTCCTTAGACCATGAGATTGTGCAACTCCCGGATACCGTAGGAATGCTTTGGGTGTACCAAACGTCACAACGTAACTGGGTGGCTATAAAGGTGCACTTCGAGTGAGGGAGTCCTGGATTAGGGGGTCTCCGGACAGCCGGACTATCTCCATTGGCCGGACTGTTAGACTATGAAGATACAAGATTGAAGACTTCGTCTCGTGTCCGGGTGGGACTCTACTTGGCGTGGAAGGCAAGCTAGGCAATACGGATATGGATATCTCCTCCTTTGTAACCGACCTTGTGTAACCCTAGCCCTCTCCGGTGTCTATATAAGCTGAGGGGTTTTAGTCCGTAGGACAACAATCACAACATACAATCATACCATAGGCTAGCTTCTAGGGTTTACCCTCTCTGATCTCGTGGTAGATCTACTCTTGTACTACCCATATCATCAATATTAATCAAGTAGGACGTAGGGTTTTACCTCCATCAATAGGGCCGAACCTGGGTAAAACATCATGTCCCCTGCCTCCTGTTACCATCCGGCCTAGACGCACAGTTCGGGACCCCCTACCCGAGATCCGCCGGTTTTGACACCGACATTGGTGCTTTCATTGAGAGTTCCTCTGTGTTGTCGCTGTTAGGCTTGATGGCTCCTACTATCAACGATAGCGATGCGGTCCAGGGTGAGACTTTTCTCCCCGGACAGATCTTTCTATTCGGCGGCTTTGCACTGCGGGCTAATTCGCTTGGCCATCTGGAGCAGATTGAAAGCTACGCCCCTGGCCATTAGGTCAGATTTGGAAGTTTGAACTACACAGCCGACATTCGCGGAGACTTGATCTTCGACGGATTCGAGCCACAGCCGGGCGCGCCGCACTGTCGCGATGGGTATGACCTAGCTCTGCCGCCGAACAGTACCCTAGAGGCTGCGCCCGCATCAGCTCCGACCCTTAGCTCAGAGCCAACTGCGCTAGTCGAGGATGGGTGTTTAGACACCGCCTCAGGGGCTGCAGTCTCAACGGCCATCGAGCCGAACACCAGCCCAACCCTCTGCGCAGCCCGTGACTCCAAGGTGTCGGACTCTTTTCCGGACTCCGAACCATCCGCGCCCCTGCCAATCGAATCCGATTGGGCGTCGATCATGGAATTCACCGCCGCAGATATCTTTCAGCACTCACCCTTCGACGACATTCTGAATTCACTAAGGTCTCTCTCTTTGTCATGAGAGCCCTGGCCGGATTATGGCCAACATGATTGGGATGCGAACGACGAAGAAATTCGACGCCCACCCACCACCCACTTAATAGCCACTGTCGACGACTCAACCGACATGCTCGACTTTGACTCCGAATACATCTACGGTATGAACGACGATGCGGGAGGCGAAGGGGAACCACCGCCCACAGAGCGCTGGATGACCACCTCATCATTAGACGTATACATGGTGGACACACCAAAAGAAGACGACAACGAGGAACGAAAGGACGCACCGAAGGCTCGTTCCCTCGAGAAGCAGTCAAAGCGGCGGCGCAAGCGCTGCCCCAAATCCCGCCTCGGTAGAAATAACGATCATACAGACCCAGCGTTGGAGCAGGGCGAAACACTGCCGTACCACGGAAATATAGAGAATCAAACCGAACAAACCAATTCTATCAAAGATAATAGTCCGGACGACATAACACCGGACAGGCACCCGGAGCAGCAGAATGCCCGTCAAAGGCTTGTTGCCACTGCGAGGAGTCTGAAAAGCAGAAGCAAAGGCTCAAGGCTACGCAGGACACACTCCAAATCAGATGGAGCAAAGTACTCAACACAGCAGCGAAGTACGGCGACAATCGCCCCACCAAGAGCTACCCAAAGCGGAAGTTGCTACCTGAATTCGATGAGGAGGCCTCAGACCCCCCACAACCAAAAATAAAAACGGCCACCTGGCCGGATAAAAGACCTCACGACCAACATAAAGCGGCAAACAATGCCACCCACAAGCCAATACGCGATCCACGCGAGGGCTCGTACCAAAAGGACGACGCAACCAGATCCATCTATGGACCACGCAAGCGCGCCCCAGCATACGATGTAACACAACAAACATCCGAACAACGCGGTACACCCAGATACAGGGGTGCCGCACACCCCCTATGTTTCACCGACGAGGTGCTGGACCATGAATTCCCAGAGGGATTCAAACCCGTAAACATAGAGGCATACGACGGAACAACAGACCCTGGGGTCTGGATTGAGGACTATATCCTCCATATCCATATGGCTCGAGGAGATGATCTCCACACCATCAAGTACTTACCCCTCAAGCTCAAAGGGCCAGCTCGTCACTAGCTTAAAAGCCTCCCCGAAAACTCCATTGGAAGCTGGGAAGAGCTCGCAGACGCTTTTCGAGCAAATTTTCAAGGGACTTATGTCCGACCTCCGGACGCGGACGATTTGAGTCATATAACTCAACAGCCCGAAGAGTCAGCCCGAAAACTTTGGAACAAGTTTCTTACTAAAAAGAACCAAATTGTCGACTGTCCGGACGCCGAAGCCTTGGCAGCTTTTAAGCATAGCGTCCGTGACGAATGGCATGTCAGACACCTCGGCCAAGAAAAGCCGAGAACAATGGCGGCATTAACATGCCTCATGACCCGCTTGTGCGCGGGTGAGGACAGCTGGCTAGCCAGATGCAACACCAGTGACCCCAGTACATCTGAAGTTAGAGATGGAAACGAGAAATCACGGCGCAGCAGCAATAACAAACGCTGGAATAAAGAAGACGGCACGAAGAGCACGGCAGTAAACGCCGGATTCAAAAGCTCTCGGCCAGGTCAGCAAAAGCCGCCCTCTAAAGGCGCTAGAGATGAACTGTCCAGCCTAAACAAAATTCTGGACCAAATATGTCAGATCCATAGCACCCCTGGTAAACCCGCTAATCATACCCACAGGGAATGTTGGGTCTTCAAGCAGTCCGGCAAGCTCAACGCCATACACAAGGGGAAGATACACCAAGCGAAGACGAGGATGAGCCTCTCAAGCAAGACACTGGGGAACAAAAGAAATTTCCACCAGAAGTCAAAACAGTAAACGTGTTACACGTGATCAAGGGAAGAAACAAAATGGCACTCCCAGAAAAATATGCCCAAGGGCCTATCACCGCAGAGTCCTGCCACTGGTCGTCTCAACCGATCACTTTCGACCATCATGATTACTCAGCAAGTATCCGGTGTGCAGGATGGGCTGCCCTCGTATTAGACCCAATAATTGACGGATACCACTTCACACGTGTCCTGATGGACGGTGGCAGCACTCTAAACCTGATATACCAGGATACAATCCGTGAAATGGGGATAGACCCAACAAAAATTTGCCAAAGCAATACTACCTTTAAAGGAGTAACGCCAGGCCCAGGGTCTCATTGCACGGGCTCCCTACTACTAAAGGTTATATTCGGCTTCCTCGATAACTTCCGTAGCGAACATTTAACCTTCCACATCGCTCCGTTCCAAAGTGGCTACCAAGCACTACTCGGACGCGAAGCTTTCATTCACTTTAATGCAATACCGCACTACGCTTCCCTCACACTCAAGATGCCAGGCCCACGTGGCATCATTACAGTGAACGGAAGTA
The DNA here is from genome assembly GCA_034509565.1 of Triticum monococcum. Lineage (NCBI taxonomy): Eukaryota > Viridiplantae > Streptophyta > Magnoliopsida > Poales > Poaceae > Triticum > Triticum monococcum. Next base: position 76,494,625 of record CM067843.1, read on the forward strand.
TTAAGCGATCTTCGCGCGCCGAAGAGAGTGCGGCTGCCTTGGCAGCCGCACACTAAAAACGGCCTGACCAACTAAAGCATTTATCAGGTCGTCAAGACCTCGGACACGGTTAGACGAGTCGGGCGCAGCTATATGTAATTCATACCGGATCAATGGTCACACCCCTATTACAAATACAAGGGGCTCAACGCGCGCAGACAAGTGGCAATTTTTACTCATCTTGAATTATACATGGTTTCTTTAAAAACTATCCTTTTGCACGACAACTTTTTCACCTAAGTTCCTCTCTTTTACAGATGATCATCGTGCTACACCCGTCCAGGATACGGCACAACGGAGACACAGGCACAGACGTGCATCAGGGACCCGCTCCAAGGATTCTTTTTAGATTAAGACCCTACGTAAACCTTTTTTTACTGTCTCTTGTTGATACACATCCACCGAATTCTCAGCACAGTTGAGAAGGATGCTGACGTCTTGGATTGTGGCCATGTTAGAATAATGCATGTACCTGGACACAAGGGGCTTCTTACAAAGGGCACTATTTAGGCCCGGTTTATACCATAAAGACCGGATACCTTAGGGAGTGTTCGGCGTCGCGAGTTTGGACTTATATGCATCAGCTCTGAATCATTGTCTTTGGTCAAATGTTGGGTTTGCCCGGCTCCTGTGTTTTGGTGCCTTACGTTCCACTTTATCGGCTAAGGTAGCACCAGGAGAACTACTGCTATTGTGCCCTGGTTCATCCGGACGAGCACCTCAGTAGAGAAAGCTGAAAACTGACTGTCATGATATAGCGTGAGACTGGTCAACCACTCGATGACCTATCGGAATGTTAGAATTCCTCCGCCTTAACGAAGGGCCGTTTTTTGGCCAGGCATGTACGCACCCCGCGATCGGGAGAGTGTGGAGCCACCAGGGGCTATCTAGTAGCCCCACTGTCAAACTCCTATGGCTAAGTGAAAGTGTTAAAGCATTATAGTCCGGTTGCCTCGTTCGCTACGCTATCACCTCCTTAATAGGACCAAGACGTTGGGTTAAGTGTGAACATGCATTTTTCGCGAGCACCTCCGCATTATATGCGTGGGGGTTGAAGCCGACGACTGCAATCTTTCAGGTTATACACATGTATACATAAACAGCCGCACAGGAGGCATCGTACTACTTTCAGGCAAAAGTATAAACATGGCCTTATAAAATTTCATAAAAGCATTGTGTTTACAATGAGAATACATATCACTCAAACATAATATTCTTCGAGCACTGGGCCTCTATCAAACGAGCACCCTCGAGAACCTCCTCGAAATAGTGCTCGGCAGCCACTCGGCCTATGGCCGAACCCTGCGCCGCAACAGTGGTAGCGTCCATTTCCGCCCAGTATGCTTTAACACGGGCAAGGGCCATCCATGAGCCTTCTATGCACGCTGACCTCTTTATCGCATTAATGCGCGGTACCGCACCAAGGAACTGCTGCACTAAGCTGAAATAGCTGTTCGGCTTTGGTTTTTCCGGCCGTAGCTAATCCACAACAGACCTCATGGCGAGTCCGGACAACCTATTTAGTTCGGCCCATTCGGCTAGCTGGTCAGTGAATGAAAGCGGACGCTCTGGAACATTGAATTGCGACCAGAACAGCTCGTCCACTTCATGATCTGTCTGACCTTGGAAGTACTTGGCCGCATCCGCAGTGCTCGCCGCCAAATCCCTATACGCATCTGCCAAACTCCACATCCGATCCAGAAGGGCATACCGTGGATCTCAGAACTTCCTCCGTAACATAAAGGGCTTTCCAGCTGCAATATCCCCGGCTTCCCGCAGCTCCTCCTTCTTCGCTCTCATAGCAGCGCGGGTGTCTTTGTCTGCCATCGTGGCCTTCTCAAGGTCCGTTGCCTTCGCTCTGTTTTCTTTTTCAAGGACCAGGCAATGGTCGGCAGTGTCTTTTAATTCTACGGCCATCTTGGCCATCTTCTCTTGGCTTTCGCAATGTGCAGCCTTCTCGGCCTTCAACCCTTCGGCCGCCTTCAAAGTAGCCGCATTACTAATCCTCGCTTGTTCCTTGGCTCGGGCAAGTTCTGCCTGCAAGGTTTCCACGGTGGCAGCTCCATCTGCAGTCACAACATATTAAATATACTGGCATCATGCTGCTCTTACTATGTGGCGTTCACTAGATAATAACACTTACCCTGTGCCTCGTCAAGCCACTTGTTAACACGCTCGATGTCGGCGTCTGCCGCATCCAGTTGCCATTTTAATGTGGCAAACTCACTAGTCCGGCTAGCCACTGGAGCTTCCACCACCTGCACATAGGGGTAGCCTGGTTATTGCCTGGGAATATGATTCTCTGTTCGCCGCCGTTCTCGACGACAACCAGAGTCTCAGGGGCTACTATCTACATAGGGCACACCTAACATGTGCAGTACTATCACATATTATCTAACGTACCTCAAAGCCTGTCAGTAGACTCATAAAGGCTTCATGTAATCCGCTTTCGGCGGACGAAATTCTCTCCATCACCGAACCCATCAGCGTACGATGTTCTTCTGAGATGGCCGCTCGCCCCACCAGCTCCCTCAGAATGTCCGACCGCATACCAGATGGTGCCGGACTCTTTTGTCTGCCCTCTTCGGGAGCCGGACGCTGGGGACTTTGGGGGTCTATGGGATTATCTTCTGGCCTCACCGGATCCGGAGAGGCCCTCCGTGATGACACTTCGGGGTCGCCCGCTTCTTGAGCGGACGAGTCCGGGGGAGGCGTTTCGCTCTCCATCATCTGTGGAAGAAGATCCCCCGAAGATGAGCTCAGGTGAGAGGGGCTAAGGCCCGAACTGCAAGATATATGCGGTGGTTATTTTCTCAGAAGAAAGATAGCATACCTCTACTATTAAAGTATTTTGGATCACTTACGACTCGTTGGAGGGCTGATCCCCCCGCGGACTTTGTGCGGCAGAAGCACCCCCTGAGGCAGGACCCTCTATGGGAGACTTCTTCTCCCTTTTGGAGGCTTCGGCTTCCGGATCCTCGGAAGAAGTCCTTTTCCTCCCCCGGTTATCCTCCTTCATGGAGACGCTCATTCCCTTGGTTGGAACTGGCAGCGACGGGGGCCCGCGTCCGCCTGTATTATCCCCCCCCCCCCCCGTATCTTCCTTCGAGGGCTCCGGGGGCAAGGTGCGACCTGGAGCATCTTTTCTAATACCGGATTTTCCAAACCCTCAGGGAGGGGGCCAAACATCGAATCATCTTCGCCTTTGTTAGCTAGTCCAGGTCAAAAAGCGAACTCTCGGAAATAACTTCGTGACGAATAAAAGACAGTGTGTTCGGCCAGAGGATTTCTTACTTGTTCGGCAGTGCAGCTACTGCTCAGGCCCACGTCCTCGGTAATATCCGGACACTCTACTTGAGGTCCGAAGAATGACTTGTACATCTCCTCGTGCGTCAGGCCGAGGAAACTTTGAATGGCACGCTGTCCCTCTGGGTTGAACTCCCACAAGCGAAGGGGCCGGCATTTGCAAGGCTGGACTCGACGAACCAGCATAACTTGTATTACCACAACCAAATTAAAATATCACTCGAAGAGATCTCGGATGCGGCTTTGCAGTATAGGCACGTCCTTGGCTGGACCCCAGACCTCTGCTGATCCATGATAGCAGTTGTGGTGGGGGGCCCGAGCAGAAAGCGGGGGCAGCCGCCCACTTGGCACTTCTAGGAGCCGTGACATAAAACCACTCCCGTTGCCACAATTCGGACACCTCTGGAAAGGAACCTTTCGGCCATGGGGCTCCTGCCATCTTGCCTATTGACGCACCTCCGCACGCTGCATGTTGCCCCTCGATCATCTTCGGCTTTACTTCAACGGTCTCGAGCCACACGCTGAAGTGAGGGGTAACGCGGAGGAAGGCCTCACACACGACAAATAATGTCGAGATGTAGAGAAAGGAGTCTGGAGCTAGATCGTGGAAATCTAGCCCGTAATAGAACATCAAACCCCTGACGAAGGGATGCAGAGTGAGGCCTAGACCTCGGAGGAAGTGGGAGACGAACATGACGTTCTCGTTGGGTTCGGGAGTAGGGACAATCTGCCCTCAAGCAGGCAGCCGATGCGAAACCTCGGCGGTCAGGTATCTGGCCTCCCTCAACTTCTTAATGTCCTCTTCCGTAACGGAGGAGGGCATCCATTGGCCTTGAAGGCTGGATCCGGACATGATTGAAGATCCGGAGCACCTAACCTGGGCTTTGGGTGTTAGAACTCGAGGCGGGGGAAGGGTTCGATTGAGCACGAGAGGGAAAAAGCGAAAACCTTGTCCCTTTATAAAGAGGGTGAATATCAAGCGTCCTCTCCGTAGCCGTTTAGGACTTGCCTATAATCTAGGAGTCCTAGACGCGGTTGGGTTATCCACGCCCGTATTGATGAGAATCCCGTAATAAGGGGACACGATCTCTGCTTTGACAAGATGTGTCGAAAAACTGCCTCGCGTTATGTGCAGGGCTGGTTAAAAGAAACGGTTCGAATAATCACCGGGACATGACGTAATGTCATGCTGCCAAAACAAGCCAGCAAATTAGATCTGCAAAAAATTTATTCTCTCTACAGCGGTATGTGGAACTTATTTTGCAGGATCGGACACTATCCTCGTATTCAAATTCTTCTGTGATGTATTCGGAGAAGGAACCCGCCTTGCAATGCCGAAGACAATACTGCGCACCGGACTTATCATCATTGAAGCCTGGTTCAGGGGCTACTAAGGGAGTCCTGGATTAGGGGGTCTCCGGACAGCCAAACTATCTCCATTGGCCGGACTGTTAGACTATGAAGATACAAGATTGAAGACTTCGTCTCGTGTCCGGGTGGGACTCTACTTGGCGTGGAAGGCAAGCTAGGCAATACGGATATGGATATCTCCTCCTTTGTAACCGACCTTGTGTAACCCTAGCCCTCTCCGGTGTCTATATAAACCGAAGGGTTTTAGTCCGTAGGACAACAATCACAACATACAATCATACCATAGGCTAGCTTCTAGGGTTTAGCCTCTCTGATCTCGTGGTAGATCTACTCTTGTACTACCCATATCATCAATATTAATCAAGCCGGACGTAGGGTTTTACCTCCATCAAGACGGCCCGAACCTGGGTAAAACATCGTGTCCCCTGCCTCCTGTTACCATCCGGCCTAGACGCATAGTTCGAGACCCCCTACCCGAGATCCGCTGGTTTTGACACCGACAGCGGGTATCTCCGAAAGTGTCTGTTGGGTTGGCACAAATCGAGACTGGGATTTGTCACTCCGTGTAACGGAGAGGTATCTCTGGGCCCACTCGGTAGGACATCATCATAATGTGCACAATGTGACCAAGGAGTTGATCACGGGATGATGAGTTATGGAACGAGTAAAGAGACTTGCCGGTAACGAGATTGAACGAGGTATCGGGATACCGACGATCGAATCTCGGGCAAGTATCGTACCGATAGACAAAGGGAATTGTATACGGGATTGATTGAATCCTTGACATCGTGGTTCATCCGATGAGATCATCGTGGAGCATGTGGGAGCCAACATGGGTATCCAGATCCCGCTGTTGGCTATTGACCGGAGAGTTGTCTCGGCCATGTCTGCATGACTCCCGAGCCCGTAGGGTCTACACACTTAAGGTTCGATGACGCTAGGGTTATAGGGAAAGTATGTACGCGGTTACCGAATGTTGTTCGGAGTCCCGGATGAGATCCCGGATGTCACGAGGAGTTCCGGAATGGTCCGGAGGTAAAGATTTATATATGGAAAGTCCCGTTTTGGTCACCGGAAAATTTACGGGTGCTATCGGTAACGTACCGGGACCACCGGGAGGGTCCCGGGGGTCCACCAGGTGGGGCCACCAGCCCCAGAAGGCTGCGTGGGCCAAGTGTGGGAGGGGACCAGCCCCAAGTGGGCTGGTGCGCCCCCCCACCAAGGCCCAAGGCGCGTGGAGAGTGGGAAGGGGGCAAACCCTAGGTCCAGATGGGCCTTAAGGCCCACCCTAGGGCGCCCCCCTCTCTTTCCCCCTTGGCCGCACCCTAGATGGGTTTTGGGGGCTGCCACCACCCCTAGGGATGGAAACCTAGATGGGGGCGCAGCCCCTCCCCTCCCCTATATATACTTGAGGTATTAGGGGCTGCCCAACACATGATTTGATCTTCCTCTTGGCGCAGCCCTACCTCTCCCCCTCCTCATCTCTCGTAGTGCTTGGCGAAGCCCTGCTGGAGTCCCGTGCTCATCCACCATCACCACTCCATCGTGCTGCTGCTGGACGGAGTCTTCCCCAACCTCTCCCTCTCTCCTTGCTGGATCAAGGCACGGGAGACGTCACTGGGCTGTACGTGTGTTGAACGCGGAGGCGCCGTTGTTTGGTGCTTAGATCGGAATCGACCGCGATCTGAATCGCTGCGTGTACGACTCCACCAACCGCGTTCTTGCAACGCTTCCGCTTAGCGATCTACAAGGTTATGTAGGTGCACTCCCCTTTCCTCTCGTTGGTAGATTACTCCATAGATTGATCTTGGTGCTGCGTAGAAAATTTTAAATTTCTGCTACGATCCCCGATAGTAGAGGGATAAACTCATGCAATATGATATAAGCCCCATCTTTTTATCCTCGATGGCAACAATACAATACGTGTCGTTTCCCTTTCTGTCACTGGGATCGAGCACCGCAAGATTGAACCCAACGCTAAGCACTTCTCCCACTACAAGAAAGATCAATCTAGTAGGCCAAACCAAATTGATAATTCGAAGAGACTTGCAAAGATAACCAATCATACATAAAAGAATTCAGAGAAGATTCAAATATTGTTCATAGATAATCTTGATCATAAACCCACAATTCATCGGATCTCAACAAACACACCGCAAAAGAAGATTACATCGAATAAATATCCAAGAGAATCGAGGAGAACTTTGTATAGAGATCCAAAGAGAGAGAAGAAGCCATCTAGCTAATAACTATGGACCTGAAGGTCTGAGGTAAACTACTCACACATCATCGGAGGGGCCATGGAGTTGATTTAGAGGCCCTTCGTGATCAATGCCCCCTCCAGCGAAGCGCCGGAAAAGGCCCCAAGATGGGATCTCTTGGGTACAGAAGGTTGCGGCGGTGGAAATAGGGTTTCGTGGTGCTCTCTTATGTTTTCAGGGTACATAGTTATATATATAGGAGGAAGAAGTAGGTCGGTGGAGCCACGAGGGGCCCACAGGGGTGGAGGGTGCACCCAGGGGGTAGGCGTGCCCCCTGCCTCCTGGCCTCGTTGATTGCGTGACGTCCACTCCAAGTCGTCTGGATCACGCTTGTTCCAAAAATCACGCTCCCGAAGGTTTCATTCCGATTGGACTCGTTTGATATTCTTTTTCTGTGGAACACTGAAATAGGCAAAAAAATAGCAATTTGGGCTGGGCCTCCAGTTAATAGGTTAGTCCCAAAAGTAATATAAAAGTTTATAAATAAGCCCATTAAACATCCAAAACAGAATATATAATAGCATGGAACAATCAAAAATTATAGATACGTTGGAGACGTATCAGTACCATAAACCCACCATATACCTTCCTCAAAACAGCCACCATACCTACCTATTATGGCATTTCCATAGCCATTCCGAGATATATTGCCATGCAACTTTCCACCGTTCCGTTTATTATGACACGCTCCATCATTGTCATATTGCTTTGCATGATCATGTAGTTGACATCGTATTTGTGGCAAAGCCACCGTTCATCATTTTTTATACATGTCGCTCTTGATTCATTGCACATCCCAGTACACCGTCGGAGGCATTCATATAGAGTCATATTTGTTCTAAATATCGAGTTGTAATTCTTGAGTTGTAAGTAAATAAAAGTGTGATGATCTTCATTATTAGAGCATTGTCCCATGTGAGGAAAGGATGATGGAGACTATGATTCCCCCACAAGTCCGGATGAGACTCTGGATGAAAAATAAGAGGCCAAAAAAATGAGGGAAGACCCAAATAAAAAAATGAGAGAAAACAGAGAAGGGGCAATTTTACCATCCTTTTACCACACTTGTGAGTCTCCTATGATATCACTTTCATATAGTAGTGGGAATTTTCATTATAGAACTGGGCTTGTATATTCCAATGACGGGCTCCCTCAAAATGCCCTAGGTCTTCGTGAGCAAGCGAGGTGGATGCACACCCATTTAGTTTCTTTTTGAGCTTTCATAAACTTATAAGCTCTAGTGCATCCGTTGCATGGCAATCCCTACTCACTCACATTGATATCTATTCATGGGAATCTCCATGGCCCATTGATACGCCTAGTTGATGTGAGACTATCTCCTTCTTTTTGTCTTCTCCACAACCACCGTCTATTCCACCTATTGTGCTATATCCATGTCTCACGCTCATGTATTGCGTGAAAGTTGAAAAAGTTTGAGAACGTCAAAAGTATGAAACAATTGCTTGGCTTGTCATAGGGGTTGTGCATGATTTAAGTATTTTGTGTGATGGATATGGAGCACGGCCAGACTATATGATTTTGTAGTGATAAGCTTTCTTTGGCTATGTTATTTCGAGACATAATTATTTTGTTAGTATGCTTGAAGTATTATTATTTTATGTCAATATTTAACTTTTCTTTTGAATCTTATAGATCTGAACATTCATGCCACAATAAAGAGAATTACATGGATAAATATGTTAGGTAGCATTCCACATCAAAAATTATATTTTTATCATTTACCTACTCGAGGATGAGCAGGAATTAAGCTTGGGGATGCTTGATACGTCTCCAATGCATCTGTAATTTTTGATTGTTCCATGCTATTATATTATCTGTTTTGGATGTTTTATATGCATTAATATGCTATTCTATATGATTTATGGGACTAACCTATTAACCTAGAGCCCAGTGCCAGTTTCTATTTTTTCCTTGTTTTAGAGTTTCGCGGAAAAGGAATACTGAGGGAGTCTTGGATTAGGGGGTGTTCGGGTAGCCGGACTATACCTTCAGCCGGACTCCTGGACTATGAAGATACAAGATTGAAGACTTCGTCCCGTGTCCGGATGGGACTTTCCTTGGCGTGGAAGGCAAGCTTGGCGATGCGGATATTCGAGATCTCCTACCATTATAACCGACTCTATGTAACCCTAACCCTATCCGGTGTCTATATAAACCGGAGGGTTCTAGTCCGTCGAACAACACAATCAACTCCATATACAACAATCATACCATAGGCTAGCTTCTAGGGTTTAGCCTCCTTGATCTCGTGGTAGATCTACTCTTGTACTACCCATATCATCAATATTAATCAAGCAGGACGTAGGGTTTTACCTCCATTGAGAGGGCCCGAACCTGGGTAAAATATCCTGTTCCCTGCCTCCTGTTACCATCCAGCCTAGACACACAGTTCGTGACCCCCTACCCGAGATCCGCCGGTTTTGACACCGACATTGGTGCTTTCATTGAGAGTTCCTCTGTGTCGTCGCCTTTAGGCCCGATGGCTCCTTTGATCATCAACAACGATGCGGTCCAGGGTGAGACTTTTCTCCCCGGACAGATCTTCGTCTTCGGCGGCTTCGCTCTGCGGGCCAATCCGCTCGGCCACCTGGAGCAGATCGAAAGCTACGCCCCTGGCCATCAAGTCAGGTTTGGAAGCTTAAACTACACGACTGACATCCGCGGAGACTTGATCTTCGACGGGTTCGAGCCACGGCCAAGCGCGCCGCACTATCTCGAGGGGCATGATCTAGCTCTGCCTCCGGACAGTGCCCTGGAGGACGCACACGCATCGGTTCCGACCCCTAACGCAGAGCCTATTGCGCCAATCGAGGATGAGCGGTTGCACGTCACCTCGGGGGCTGCGATCTCAAAGGCGATCGAGCCGAACGCTAGCCCCGCACTCTGCATGACCCATGACTTCGAGGATCCGGACTCCTCCCCGGACTCCGAACCCCTCGCGCCCCTGTTAATCGAATCCGATTGGGCACCGACAATGGAGTTCACCGCCACAGACATCTTTCAGCACTCGTCTTTTGGCGTCATCCTGAATTCTCTTAAGTCTCTCTCTTTATCAGGAGAGCCCTGGCCTGATTACGGTCATCGAGGATGGGATACGGACGATGAAGAAATTCAAAGCCCACCCACCACCCACTTGGCAGCCACTGTTGACAATTTAAACAACGAGCTCAACTTCGACTCCGGAGACATCGACGGCATGGATGACGATGCAGGAGATACCGACAAACCAACGCCCATAGGGCATTGGACAGCCACCTCATCTCACGATGTGTACATGGTGGATACCCCTAAAGGAAGCGACAACGAGGAAAAAGGGGAGGGAACGGGAGACCGACCCCCCGAAAAGCAATCAAAGCGTCGGCGTAAACGCCGACCCAAGCCCCGCCTTGATAAAAACCCAGCCATAGAGCAGGACGAGCCGGTAGATGACGAGCAGGCCTTAGAGCAACCGTCCGAACAGGGCAAAACAGATTGAGAAACCGAACATCCCTCCTCCGGCGAAAACGGCATTCCGGACGACCTCACGCCGAATAAACATATGGAGCAGAACAATCTCCACGAGAGGCTCGTTGCACCTGCACGCAGCCTAAAAAAGCAGAAGCGGAAGCTAAAAACAGCAGAAGATGCACTCCGGATTAGATGGAGCAAAGTGATCAAATACGGCGACAGTCGCCGCACTAAAAGCTATCCGAAAAGAAAGCTACTGCCTGAATTCGACGAAGAGGCCCTAGAGCCCTCGCATTCAAAAAATGAGAAAGCCACACGGTCGGATAGACGGCCCCATAAAGCGGCAAGTGGCGCCGCACTTAAATCAGCATGCGACCCACTTAAGGATTCGCATCATGGCCCAGTCAGGTCCATTTATGGGCCAAGAAAGCAAGCTCTCGTAAGCAATGCTATGAAGCCATCATCAGAATCCGGCACACCCAAATACAGGGGCGCCGCACACCCTCTAAGTTTCACCAATGAGGTCCGGGACTATGAATTTCCAGAAGGATTCAAACCCGTAAACATAGAGGCATGTGATGGAACAACAGACCCTGGAGTTTGGATCGAGGATTATATCCTCCACATACACATGGCTAGAGGAGATGATCTCCACGATATAAAATATTTACCCCTTAAGCTTAAAGGTCCAGCCCGGCATTGGCTTAAAAGCCTCCCGAAAACACAATTAGAAGCTGGGAAGAGCTCGAGGATGCTTTTCGAGCAAACTTTCAAGGGACCTATGTCCGCCCTCCGGATGCAGATGACCTTAGTCACATAACTCAACAACCCGGAGAATCAGCTCGGCAGTTCTGGAATAGATTCCTCACTAAAAAGAATCAGATAGTCGACTGTCCGGACGCTGAAGCCTTAGCAGCTTTCAGGCATAACGTCCGAGACGAATGGCTCGCCAGACACCTCGGCCAAGAAAAGCCAAGAACAATGGCCGCACTAACAAACCTCATGACCCGCTTTTGTGCAGGGGAGGACGGCTGGTTGGCAAGGTGCAGCCCCAGCGACCCAAGTACATCCGAAACTAGGGATGGAAACGGAAAACCGCGATGCAACAAGGACCGTCGCCGGACTAAGGACAAAAGTCCAAAGAGCACGGCAGTCAATGCCGGATTCAAAGGCTCACGACAAAATCAGGAAAAATTGCCCCCACAGGATAACAGGGACGATCCATCCAACCTAAATAAAATCCTGGACACGATATGTAAGATACACAGTACTCCCGGGAAGCCTGCTAACCATACCCACAGAGATTGTTGGGTTTTCAAACAATCCGGCAGACTCAATGCCGAACACAAGGGGCTTGACATACCAAGCGAAGATGAGGACGAACCCCAAAAGCAGAGTACCAGGAAACAAAAGAACTTCCCACAAGAAGTAAAAACAGTGAACTCACTTCACATAACAAAACGTGCTGCGCCCATAAAGGTACGCATCGCACGGCCCATCCCCAAAGGGTCCGGCCACTGGTTGTCAAAACCGATCATCTTCGATCAGCTAGATTATTCCAGAAATATCAAGAATGCAGGCTGGACTGCCTTGATACTCGATCCAATAATTGGCGGACTCTAGTTTTCAAATGTCCTTATGGACGGAGGCAGTGGACTAAACCTGATATATCAGGATACAATCCAGCACATGGGGATAAACCCAGCAAGAATCCGCCGCAGCAAAACCTCCTTTCAAGGGGTAATACCTGGTCCGGACACCCATTGTATGGGTTTTCTCCGTCTCGACGTCATATTCGGCTCTGCCGATAACTTCCGCCGCGAAAAGCTGACCTTCCATATCGTCCTGTTCACAAGTCGCTATCAAGCACTACTGGGACGCGAAGCTTTCGCTCGCTTTAATGCAATACCGCATTATGCATCTCTTACGCTTAAGATGCCCGGTCCACGAGGCATCATCTCTTTGATCAGGAAGCACTAAAGTGCACCTCCCCAAGCGGAGGACTGTGCGGCCGCTTTGACAGCCCCACAGCAAAATGGCCTCACTGGCCAAAAAACTTCAAAATAGGTCATTAAAGACCACGAACGCAGATAGACGAGTTCGGTACAATATCATCATTGATGCAGGCTTAGTGGCCATATACCCCCGCTCTAGGGGCTCCATGCATATACAATAAGAGTCAATAAAGCTCAATTTTATATATTTTACTTTACACTTTGTTTATTTCAAACTTTTATTCGGCACGACCCGTTTTCAACTCAGTTCCTCTCTTTTACAGATGAACGTCGTGCGGCGCCCGTCCAGGATATGGCACAACGGAGACACAGGCGCAGACATGCAGTAGGGACCCGTCCGAAAGGATTCTTTTTAGATTAAGACCCTGCGTAAACCTTTTTTACTGTCTCTCGTTGCTACACATCCCCTGGTTTTTTCTGACATAACCAAGGAGGAGGCTGGCGTCTTGGCATGTGGCCACGTCAGAATTTTTGCACATACCTGGACACTAGGGGCTTTTTTAATAAAGAGTGTTGCTTCGCCCGCACTCATAAAGACCGAATACCTTAGGGAGTGTTCGGCGTCGCGAGTTTTGGCATTATATGCATCAGCTCTGAATCATGTCTTTGGTCAAATGTTGGGTTGCCCGGTTCCTGAGTTCGGCTACCTTACGTTCCGCTCTATCGGCTAAGGTAGCACCAGGAGAACTACTGCGATTGTGCCCCGGTTCGGCCGGGCGAGCACCTCAGTAGAGAAAGCCGAAAACTGACTGTCATGATGTAGCGTGAGACTGGTCAGCCACTCGATGACCTATCGGAATCTATCGGATTCCTCCGCTTTAACGAAGGGCCGCTTCCCGGTCAGGCACATACGCGCCCCGAACTCGGATGAGCGCAGTCGCCACCAAGGAGCTACCTAAATAGTCTCACTGTCAAGCTCCTATGGCTAAGTGAAAGTGTTAAAGCATTATAGTCCGGTTGCTTGGCCCGCTGCGCTATCACCTCCTTTGTAGGACCAAGACGTTGGGTTAAGTGTGAAAATGCGTCTTCTGCGAGCACCCCCGCACTATGTGCGTGGGGGCTGAAGCCAGCGACTGCCATCTTTTAGATTTTTTTATATATATTAAAACGGCCGCACAGGAGGTGTTCCCAATACTTGAAGGCACAAGTATAAAAAGGCCACTATAGTTCATCAAAACATTACTTTATAATTATATATGCTATCATAACATAGCATCTTTCGAGCACTGCATCTCTATTACACGAGCGCCTTCAAGGACTTCCTGAAAATAGTGCTCGGAGGGTACTCGGCTTTTGTCCGAATCTCGGGACGCAACAACGGTGGTCTCCATCTCTGCCCAGTATGTCTTAACACAGGCAAGAGCCATCCTTGCGCCCTCTATGCATGCTGACCTCTTCATTGCATTTATACGCGGCACCGCGTCAAGGAATTGCTGCACCAAGCTGAAATAACTCTTCGGCTTCGATCTCCCCGGCCACAGATGACCCATGACGTACTTCATCGCGAGTCCGGACAACCTATTCAGTTCGGCCCATTGAGCCAAACGATCGTCCACTGCCAGTGGACGCTCTGGATTGTGAAACTGCGACCAGAAAAGCTTTTCCACTTCGCGATCTTTCTGATCTCGAAAGTGTTCGGTCGCATCAGCAGCACTCGCTGCCAAATCCAGATAGGTATCCTCCACACTCGACATCCGGTCCAATGGAGCAAACTTCGGATCGCAAAATTTCCTTCGCAGCATAAAGGGCTTTCCAGCCGCAATCTGTTCGGCCTGACGCAGCTCCTCCCTTGCAGCTCTCATCGCAGAGCGCGCATCCTTGGCATTGGCAACGGCCTTCTCTAAGTCCGTCTATTTCGCCTGATCTTCTTTTTCAAGAAGTCTGCAACGGTCTGTAGCACTTTTTAACTTTTCAGCCATCTCAGCCATCTCTTCCTTGCTTCGGCAATGAGCAGCCTGTTTGGCTCCCAGCTCTTCAAGGGCTTTCTTGGCGACCGCATCACTTTCTCTGGCTTGTTCTTTAGCTCGGGCAAGTTCTGCCCTAAGACTCTCCACGGCGGCCGCACCATCTGCGTCAAGCACACACATCATAAGACACAGGCATAAAACGGTTCTTACTTGATGCCGCCCGAGGAATTACATACCTTGAGCCTCATCAAGCCGCTTGTTGACAAGCGTGATGTCGGCATTTGCCACGTCTAGTTGCCGCTTTAGTCCGGCAAAATCGTCAGTTCGGCTCGATTCCAGACACCATGCCGCCTGCATTCAAAGGCAACATCTTAGACCTGGGATTATGATCCTCCGCGTGCCGTCATTTCTTGACGACGCGCAGAGTCTCAGGGGCTACTATCTACACAGGGCGCATCTTATTCATGCGCAACTGCCAAAAGTGTACATTATCTAATGTACCTCAAAACCCGTCAGTAAACTTTTGACGGCCTCATGCAATCCGCTCTCTGCGGATGAGATCCTTTCAATCACCGTGCCCATCAATGCACGGTGCTCCTCTGAGATACAAGCTCACCCCAGCAGAATCTTTAGCTCCTCCGACCGAACACCAGACGGTGTCGGGCTCGTCCCATGACCTCTTTCGAAGGCCAAACACGGAGAACCTCGGGGGGCCACATAGCTATCTTCCGCCCCTGCTCGGGATTCGGAGAAACCCTCCGCGACGACGCCTCAGGGTTGCCCACCTCGCTAGGCGGCATGGCAGGGGGAGGCGTCCCGCTCTCCATCATCTCTGGAAGAAGATCCCCCGAAGACGAGCTCTATTGAGAAGGGTTGAGGTCCGAGCTACAAGGTAAAAGTTTGGTTAATCTTCTCAGACATAAATCAAGGATTTCCCTCATCCCTCAAACGGAAAATCTTTCTCTACTTACAGCTCACTGGAGGGCTGATCCCCTTGAGGGCGTAGTCCGGCCGAGGAACTCCCCGGCGTTGGACCCTCTGACGAGGATTTTCTCCCCCGCTTCGGGGCCATGGTTTCCGGGTCATCAGAGGCGGCTCTCTTCTTCCCCTTAGGAGAGGAATTGTCGGTTCCTCCCTTCAGAGCAGCCTCCTTCGAGGAGGACATAGCTTCCTTGCCCTCCCCCTCCAAAGGCATTATCTCCAGCATCCTGACCAGCACGGGATCCGGCCTGGTTTCAGGAAGGGGAGCTGGACACCTGATCAGCTTTGCCTTCGCTATCCACTCCTGTTTAAAAGGACGGCTCTTTTAGGGGCAAGTTTATTATACAGATAGAAGGTTCGGGCACAAGGTTGCTTACTTGAGTATCCGGGCGATTGCGGCTTAGGCATGCGTCCTCGGTTAAATCTGGACACATCTCTTGTGATCCGAAGAACAATTTATACATCTCCGCGGGCGTTGCGCCCATGAAATTCTGGAGAGCTCCTGGTCCTTCTGGATTAAACTCCCACAGGCGAAGGGGGCGACGTTTGCCGGGAAATATTCGGTGAATCAGCATGACCTGCGTCACCTTGACTAGGCTGAGGTCTCCTTCCAAGAGATCTCTAATGCGGCCCTGTAACAAGGGCATGTCTTTGGGCAAACCCCAATCTAACCCTCTGTTGACCCATGACGCTAGCCGTGGTGGGGGACCCGAGCGAAAGGCAGGAGGCGCCACCCATTTGGTGCTCCGGGGAGCGGTGATATAAAACCACTCTCGTTGCCACAAGCCCAGCTCCTCTTGAAAAATGCCCTCGGGCCATGGAGCATCAGCATTTTTGCTTATAACAGCGCCTCCGCACTCTGCGTGGCGTCCCTTGATCATCTTCGGCTCCACTTTGAAGGTCTTGAGCCATAATCCGAAGTGAGGGGTAACACGGAGGAATGCTTCACACACGACAATAAACAAGGAGATATGGAGGATGGACTCCGGAGCTAAGTCATGGAATTCCAGCCCGTAATAAAACAGCAGTCCCCTCACAAAGGGATCCATTGGGAAGCCCAACCCCCGAAGGAAGTGAGACATGAACACCACGCTCTCACCAAGCTGGGGACTGGGGATGACCTGCCCTTGAGCAGGCAACCTATGCCAAATTTCGCCGGTCAGGAACTTAGCCTCTCTCAACTTTAGCACGTCCTCCTTCGTGACGGAGGAGGGCATCCATCGGCCTTGAAGGTCGGAACCGGACATTGTCGAAGGTCCGAAGCGCCCGGAATCTGGAGCCTAGGGTGTTGGAACTCGAGGCGACGGGCGAACTTGTTTTGGATTGGAGAAAAGATAAGGCCCTGGTCTCTTTATAAGAGGCTGGATACCAGGAGCCCTCCCCATAACCGTTTGGGACTCGCCTTTAATCGAGAAAATATGCTAATGGGCACGGTTGGGTTACCCACGTTCGTATTGATGAGAATCCCGTAAAAGGGGGGTACACGATCTCTGCTTTGACAAGACGTGCCAAGGAAACCGCCTCGCAAAACGTGCTGAGGTGGAAAAGTAAAAACGATTTGAGTAAAGGACTTGGCCGTAGTGTGATGGCGCACTGCGGAATACGTCAGCAAATTTGATTTGTGTTAATATTATTCTCTCTATGGCAATATGTGGAAACTTATTTTATAGAGCCGGACACTATTCTTGGTGTTTACAGTCTTCTACGAAGGACTTAAAGGAGGCACCCGCCTTGCAATGCCGAAGACAATTTGCGCACCGGACTCGTCATCATAGAAGCCTGGTTCGGGGGCTACTGAGGGAGTCCTGGATTAGGGGGTGTTCAGGTAGCCGGACTATACCTTCAGCCGGACTCCTGGACTATGAAGATACAAGATTGAAGACTTCGTCCCATGTCCGGATGGGACTTTCCTTGGTGTGGAAGGCAAGCTTGGCGATGCGGATATTTGAGATCTCCTACCATTCTAACCGACTCTATGTAACCCTAACCCTATCCGGTGTCTATATAAACCGGAGGGTTCTAGTCCGTAGGACAACACAATCAACTCCATATACAACAATCATACCATAGGCTAGCTTCTAGGGTTTAGCCTCCTTGATCTCATGGTAGATCTACTCTTGTACTAACCATATCATCAATATTAATCAAGCAGGACGTAGGGTTTTACCTCCATCGAGAGGGCCCGAACCTGGGTAAAACATCGTGTTCCCTGCCTCCTGTTACCATCCGGCCTAGACACACAGTTCGGGACCCCCTACCCGAGATCCGCCGATTTTGACACCGACAAATACCAAACGGGGTCCAAACAGAATAAAACTTTCGCGATGATCTTTCTTGGACCAGAAGACAACCAGGACACTTGGAGTGCAAGTCGGAAGAGCCACGAGGCGGCCACAAGGGTGGCGTCCCCCAACCTTGTGGGCCCCTCGGTGGCCTCCTGACCTAGATCTTTCTCCTATATATACTCTTATACCCTGAAAACTTCCAAGGGAGACACGAAACCACTTTTCCATCGTCGCAACCTTCTGTACCCGTGAGATCCCATCTTGGCTCCTTTTCCGACATCCTGACGGAGGGGGATTCGATCACGGAGGGCTTCTACATCAACACCATTGCCTCTCCGATGAAGCGTGAGTAGTTTACCACAGACCTACGGGTCCATAGCTAGTAGCTAGATGGCTTTTTCTCTCTCTTTGATTCTCAATACCATGTTCTTCTCGATGTTCTTGGAGATCTATTCGATGTAATACTCGTTTGCGGTGTGTTTGCCGAGATCAGATGAATTTTTGGATTTATGATCAGCTTATCTATGAATATTATTTGAATCTCCTCTGAATTATGTTATGCATGATTTGATATATTTGCAAGTCTCTTCGAACTATCGATTTGGTTTGGCCAACTAGATTGGTTTTTCTTGCAATGGGACAAGTGCTTAGCTTTGGGTTCAATCTTGCGGTGCTCGATCCTAGTGACAGAAGGGGAACCGACACATATTGTATTGTTGCCACCGAGGATAACAAGATGGGGTTTTCATCATATTGCTTGAGTTAATCCTGCTACATCATGTCATCTTACTTAATGCGTTACTCTATTCTTATGAACTTAATACTCTAGATGCAGGCAGGAGTGGTCGATGTGTGGAGTAATAGTAGTAGATGCAGAATCGTTTCGGTCTACTTGACACGGACGTGATGCCTATATTCATGATCATTGTCTTAGATATCGTCATAACTTTGTGATTTTCTATTAATTGCTCGGCAGTAATTTGTTCACCCACCGTAATAATTCCTTTCTTGAGAGAAGCCTCTAGTGTAACCTATGGCCCCCGGGTCTATTTTCCATCATACAAGTTTCCGATCTACAATTCTAGTTTCCTATTTACTTTATTTTGCAATCTTTTACTTTCCATTCCATAAACCAAAAATATCAAAAATATTACTCTACCATTTATCTATCTCTGTCAGATCTCACTTTGCGAATAACCATGAAGGGATTGACAACCCCTTTGTCGCGTTGGTTACAAGTTAGTGTTTGTTTGTGCAGGTATTCGGTGGCTTGTTGCGTTGTCTCCTACTGGATTGATAGCTTGTTTCTCAAAACTGAGGGAAATACTTACGCTACTTTGTTGCATCACCCTTTCCTCTTCAAGGGAAAAGCAACGCAAGCTCAAGAGGTAGCAGACGCGTGTTGATGGACACACGTAGGTGGATGGTGTTGTCTAGCACCGTGGTGGCGTCGGTGACAGAAGGGCCTAGCAAGGTTAATGCATTGGTCACTCCTGAAGATGGGACGGTGAAAGATGTCGATAACGGATTATAGAATGTGTGCATGTGGTGCATGCCGAGGGTCCGCTAGACCGGTTGGTGATCCCGGCTCGCCAGTGGGCAGCTTGGTGAGGCCTAGCAATTTCTTATAAAACCCTAGCATCTCGGAGTCACCGAACTACAACTTGGTCTGACTGACTGCATATTTAGACTCTATTATGTGCTTCGGTGTCACCGATATTATCAAATAGGTAGCTCCAAAATGCTTTCTGCAGAAAACTAACGTTAAGATTTTGTCTCAATTTTTACAAAAACCAGTTGTCTTTTGTGACGCTCATCCAGTCTACCTACATCCATCTATTCACAACGTCAGTTTGCAGAGATGTCTGAGGCCAGTGATAGTCAGAACAGGCCAGAGGAGCAAGTCAACCTCAGTGAGGCACAAGCCCTACTGGTAGTTATGATTAGGGTAGTAGAAGCACTCCCAGCAACTTACGAAAAGCTCCTACCAGAAAGGAAGAAGAGGAATTCTGACAGTGAAGATGAGGACTTTGTGGTTGAGGAAGAGGTAACTTCCAAGAAGAAAGTGGTCAAGAAAGAGTATGTTAGTGCTGCTACCACCACCAAGCTAGGCCTACACAAGAAAGCTCCTATCAAGAGAGCTCCTAAGTACAAAGCCAGAAAATCAACTGCTGAGGATGAGACTATGGAGTTCACACTTGAGCCCAGAGAGGAAGATGAAGCTGCTGGTGGAAGGAAGAGAAGGAAGGAAAGAGTCAAGAAGACTACTGCCATAGTCATTGGTAGACCTTCCATGATGAGAGATTCTCATGAGGAATAGGAGGAGGAAGAGCTTGTTGCACCACCTGAAAAGTCTCAAAAGTTGATGGTTGATGCCATCAAGACTGGTGCTACTTCCTCCAAGCCCAAGTCTGCTCCCAAGCCTTTGGCTCCAAAGAGATCCACTAGAAACATTTCAGCTATAGAGAATAACAAGGCCTAGTGCCTGAGGTCCAAGAGGATGATGAGCCACTAGTGCTCAGAAAACTGAAGCCAAAGGTACCAGGCCACAATGGTGATCATCCAGTGGCTGAAAACATGAAGTTGAGGAAAGATCATCGACTGAGATTTTGCACACAAACAGATCCATATGCAACAAGGAGGAGGACTGCTGTTGACTACCGTTTCCATACCAGAGAACATCATGACTTCTATGAGATTATGTTGTTGGACAAGAAGCCCATAGTGTGTGACATGAAATGGGTTGACTGGAAATACATTCATTCCAATGAAGATTACTTTCCCCTTGTACATGAGAGCTTCGGGCTGAATGGAGTTGATACTTTTGTTGGACAAAAGCTCACTAAATGGAATGATGAGATTATTATGCAGTTTTACTCCACTGCCCACTTCTATCCAGATGGGAAGATAGTGTGGGTGACTGAGGGCACCAGGTACCAGTCATCAATCTCTGAATGGGCTGAGCTCATGCATGCTCCACAAGAAGCTGAAGATGATCTTGATGTGTATAGCAAACCCAGGAAGGATCACAACTCCATGGCTAACATGTACAAGCCTATTCCTGATGCAGCCCTAGAAACTCACAAGTAGGGATCAATCTACTATATGCTTGTTGGATTGACCACCATGAACACCATCTTGAGGCATACTTTGTTGCCTAAATTTGGAGATCACGGGATGATACATGGTCATTCTATCAACTTGCTACACTTGTTTGATATTCCCCAAAAATTCAAAGTCATG
Organism: Triticum monococcum; assembly: GCA_034509565.1. Lineage (NCBI taxonomy): Eukaryota > Viridiplantae > Streptophyta > Magnoliopsida > Poales > Poaceae > Triticum > Triticum monococcum. The sequence goes on from CM067843.1 coordinate 76,515,501, forward strand.
AGCTTAATAGTTGAGAGAGTCAAGAGGACAACGGCTGACCAAAAGAGGTCATGTGGATATGCCCCACACATTCATATGTTGATCAACTCCGAGGTTGGAACTGAGACATATCTTCTTGACAATGAGCATATACATCTTATGCCTGATTTTGAGGACAATGAAGTTGTCGTGGATGCATCACATCCTACTTCTGCCGAGGCGCAGGAGAAGATTGAGAAGGCAAAGGCTGCAAAGGTGGAAAAAGCAGCAAGTGCTCCAGATGCTTCAATAGTGAATATCAAGACTAAGCAAGATCAGCTCACATATCTGCTAGAGGCTACCGTGAGGATTGAGTAGAGCTTGGCCACCTTGACTCAGAATTAGGAGAGCTTAGAGAGGATTACTGAGAGCAAAATGTACAACCTTGATGTGAAAGTCACAGAGATTCAGACCATAGTAGAGAAGCTGAGGGATGATGCTGAGGACAATGATGACATACCAACTATAGACAAGTTCCAGTCAGTGTCAAGGGCACAGAGGTCTGCTACTAAGCCAGTTGCAGATTTGAGGCCTGCTCATTCTGCTCCTGCCACCACAGCCACAGTTGCTCCTCCAGTATCTACTCCACCAGCTCCACAGACATCAACTGAAGCATTTGTAGATGGACTCCTCTCAAGACCGTCTACGCACATCGGAGCAACAAGCCAGAAGACCCCTTCAGGAGCTCCCGGAGATAGTGCCCAGAGTGTCGTATAACACAATACATTTTTAAACTTTTTGGTAACTTGTTGCCAAAGGGGGAGAAAGTGTATAGATCATAGGCTTCGAGAGAGAGCGTCTTTTGCTTTTGTTGGATTCATTTGCCTTGCTTATTGCTACTTTGGTTTGGTTGGTGTTGCTCCAACACAAATTTAGGGGGAGCTCTTGCTTATCACATACTTCTCAAAGCGACGATGTATTTCATTCATATTATCATTTGTCGAAGCTTTGATCTATATGTTGTCATCAATTACCAAAATGGGGGAGATTGAAAGTGCAACTAATCCCCGAGTGGTTTTTGAAGGAAATATGCCCTAGAGGCAATAATAAAGTTGTTATTTATATTTCCTTATATCATGATAAATGTTTATTATGCATGCTAGAATTGTATTAACCGGAAACTTAGTACATGTGTGAATACCGGAGGAATACCTTGACTAGCTCGTTAATCAAAGATGGTTAAGTTTCCTGACCATAGACATGTGTTGTCATTTGATGAATGGGATCACATCATTAGAGAATGATGTGATGGACAAAACCCATCCATTAGCTTAGCATAATGTTCATTTACTTTTATTGCTATTGCTTTCTTCATGACTTATACATATTTCTCTGACTATGAGATGATCCAACTCCCGAATACTGGAGGAACACCTTGTGTGCAATAAAATGTCACAACATAACTAGGTGATTATAAATATGCTCTACAGGTGTTTCCAAAGGTGTTTGTTGAGTTGGCATAGATTAAGATTAGGATTTGTCACTCCGTGTATCGGAGAGGTGTCTCTGGGCCCTCTCGGTAATGCACATCACTATAAGCCTTGCAAGCAATGTGACTAATGAGTTAGTTGCGAGATGATGCATTACGGAACGAGTAAAGAGACTTGCCGGTAACGAGATTGAACTAGGTATGAGGATACCGATGATTGAATCTCGGGTAAGTAACATACCGATGGCAAAGGGAATAATGTATGTTGTTATGCGGTTTGACTAATAAAGATCTTCGAAGAATATGTAGGAGCCAATATGAGCATCCAGGTTCTGCTATTGATTATTGACCGGAGATGTGTCTCGATCATGTCTACATAGTTCTCGAACCCGTAGGGTCCGCACGCTTAACGTTCGATGACGATTTGTATTATGAGTTATGTGTTTTGGTGACCGATGTTTGTTCGGGGTCCCGGATGAGATCACGGACATGATGAGGAGTCTCTAAATGGTCGAGAGGTAAAGATTCATATATTGGAAGGTTATATTTGGACATCGAAATGGTTTTGAGTGATTCGGGTATTTTTTCGGAGTACCGAGGGGTTAACGGAACCCCCTGGGAAGTATTGGGCCAACATGGGCCTAAAGAGAGAGAGAAAGGGAAGCCTGCGGGGGTGGCCGCGCGCCTCCCTCCTAGGGTGTCCGAATAGGAAAAGGAGGATGGAGCAGAGCCCCCTTCCCTTTCCCTCTCACTCTCCTTCCTATATCCCTCTGGTGGAGAAAGGAAAAGGGGGGCGAAATATACTTGGCCTAGGAGTCCAAGTAGGACTCCCCCCATGGCGCACCCCTCCTGGCCGCCGGCCTTCTTCTCCCCCCTTTATATACGGGGGCGGGGGGCACCCCAAAGGACACCAATATTTCTCTTAGCCGTGTGTGGTGCCCCCCTCCATAGTTTGCTCCTCCAGTCATAGCATCGTAGTGCTTAGGCTAAGCCCTATGCGGATCACATCACCATCACCGTGACCACGCCGTCATGTTGTTGGAACTCTCCCTCGGACCTCTACTGGATCAAGAGCTCGAGGGACGTCATCGAGTTGAACGTGTGCTGAACACGGAGGTGCCGAATGTTCGGTACTTGGATCGGTTGGATCATGAAGATGATCGACTACATCAACTGGGTTAACCTAATGCTTCCGCTTTCGGTCTACGAGGGTAGGTGGACACACTCTCCCCGTCTCGTTGCTATGAATCTCCTAGATAGATCTTGCGTGTTCGTAGGAATTTTTTTGAAATTGTGTGCTACGTTCCCAACAGTGGCATCCGAGCCAGGTTTGTGCATAGATGGTATGCACGAGTAGAACACAAAGAGACGTGGGCGATAATAGTCATACTGCTTACCACCAACGTCTTACTTTGATTCGGTGGTATTGTTGGATGAAGCGGCCTGGACCGACACTACATGAACGCGTTCATGAGACTGGTTCTACCGACGTGCTTCGCACACAGGTGGCTGGCGGGTGTCTGTTTCTCCAACTTTAGTTGAATCGAGTTTGACTACGGCTGTTCCTTGTTGAAGGTTAAAATAGCACACTTGACGAAAAATCGTTGTGGTTTTGATGCGTAGATAAGAACGGTTCTTGCTAGAAGCCCGCAGCAGCCATGTAAAACTTGCAACAACAAAGTAGAGGACGTCTACCTTGTTTTTGCAGGGCATGTTGTGATGTGATATGGTCAAGAAGTGATGAGATATAAATTGTTGTATGAGATGATCATGTTTTGTAAAAGTTATCGGCAACTCACGGGATCCTTATGGTCGTCGCTTTATTGTATGAAATGCAATCGCCATGTAATTGCTTTACTTTATCACTAAGCGGTAGCGATAGTCGTAGAGGCAATACTTGGCAAGATGACAACAATGCTACGATGGAGATCAAGGTGTCAAGTGAGTGACGACGGTGATCATGACGGTGCTTTGATATGGAGATCAAAGGCACAAGATGATGATGGCCATATCATGTCACATTTTTTGATTGCATGTGATGTTTATCCTTTATGCATCTTATTTTGCTTAGTACGGCGGTAGCATTATAAGATGATCCCTCACTGAATTTCAAGGTAGAAGTGTTCTCCCTGATTATGCACCGTTGCTACAATTCGTCGTGCTGAGACACCACGTGATGATCGGGTGTGATAAGCTCTACGTTCACATACAATGAGTGCAAGCCATTTTTGCACATGCAGAATACTCGGGTTAAAATTGACGAGCCTAGCATATGCAGATATGGCCTCAGAACACTAAGACCGAAAGGTCGAACGTGAATCATATAGTAGATATGATCAACATAGTGATGTTCACCATTCAAAACTACTCCATCTCACATGATGATCGGACATGGTTTAGTTGATATGGATCACGTGATCATTTAGATGACTAGAGGGATGTCTATCTAAGTGGGAGTTCTTAAGTAATATGATTAATTGAACTTTAATTTATCATGAACTTAGTACCTGATAGTTTTTGCATATCTATGTTGTTGTAGATCAATGGCCCGTGCTACTGTTCCCTTGAATTTTAATGCGTTCCTAGAGAAAGCTAAGTCGAAAGATGATGGTAGCAACTACACGGACTGGGTCCGTAACTTGTGGATTATCCTCATTGCTGCACAGAAGAATTACGTCATGGAAGCACCACTAGGTGCAAGACCCGCTGCAGAGCAACTCCAGATGTTATGAACGTCTGGCAGAGCAAAGCTGATGACTACTCGATAGTTCAGTGTGCCATGCTTTACAGCTTAGAATCGGGATTTCAAAGACGTTTTGAATGTCAAGGAGCATATGAGATGTTCCAGGAGTTGAATTTAATATTTCAAGCAAATGCCCGAGTTGAGAGATAAGAATCTCCAACAAGTTATACAACTGCAAGATGGCGGAGAATAGTTCTGTCAGTGAACACATACTCAGAATGTTTGGGGTACCATAACCACTTGACTCATCTGGGAGTTAATCTTCTTGATGATAGTGTCATTGACAGAGTTCTTCAATCACTGCCACCAAGCTATAAAGGCTTCGTGATGAACTATAATATGCAAGGGATGGAAAAGACAATCCCCAAGCTCTTTGCGATGCTAAAGGCTGCAGAGGTACAAATCAAGAAGGAGAATCAAGTTTGATGGTTAACAAGACCACTAGTTTCAAGAAAAAGGGCAAAGGGAAGAAGGGGAACTTCAAGAAGAACAACAAGCCAGTTGCTGCTCAAGGGAAGAAATCCAAGTCTAGACCTAAGCCTGAAATTGAGTGCTTCTACTGCAAAGGAACTGGTCACTAGAAGCAGAACTGCCCCAAGTATTGGCGGATAAGAAGGATGGCAAAGTGAAAGGTATATTTGATATACATGTTATTGATGTGTACCTTACTAATGCTCGTGGTAGCGCCTGGGTATTTGATACTGGTTCTGTTGCTCATATTTGCAACTCGAAACAAGGGCTACAGATTAAACGAAGATTGGCTAAGGACGAGGTGACAATGCGCGTGGGAAATGGTTCCAAAGTCGATGTGATCGCCATCGGCACGCTACCAAATAAAAAGTATGTCTAGAGGGGGGTGATTAGACTACTTGACCAAATAAAAACTTAACCTTTTCCCAATTTTAGTTCTTGTCAGATTTTAGCTATTTTAGGACAAGTCAAGCAATCATCACACAATTCAAGCAAGCATGCAAAGAGTATATTGGCAGCGGAAAGTAAAGCATGCAACTTGCAAGAATGTAAAGGGAAGGGTTTGCAGAATTCAAACGCAATTGGAGACACGGATGTTTTTCCCGTGGTTCAGATAGGTGGTGCTATCCTACATCCACGTTGATGGAGACTTCAACCCACGAAGGGTAACGGTTGCGCGAGTCCATGGAGGGCTCGACCCACGAAGGGTCCACGAAGAAGCAACCTTGTCTATCCCACCATGGCCATCGCCCACGAAGGACTTGCCTCACTAGCGGTAGATCTTCACGAAGTAGGCGATCTCCCTACCCTTACAAACTCCTTGGTTCAACTCCACAATCTTGTCGGAGGCTCCCAAGTGACACCTAGCCAATCTAGGAGACACAACTCTCCAATAAGTAACAAATGGTGTGTTGATGATGAACTCCTTGCTCTTATGCTTCAAATGATAGTCTCCCCAACACTCAACTCTCTCACACAGGATTTGGATTTGGTGCAAAGAAGATTTGAGTGGAAAGCAACTTGGGGAAGGCTAGAGATCAAGATTCATATGGTAGGAATGGAATATCTTGGCCTCAACACATGAGTAGGTGGTTCTCTCTCAGAACATATGAGTTGGAAGTGTAGATGTGTTCTGATGGCTCTCTCCACGAGTGAAGAGGAGGTGGAGGGGTATATATAGCCTCCACACAAAATCCAACCGTTACACACAATTTACCAATCTCGGTGGGACCGAATCAACAAACTCGGTCGGATCGAAATAGTAAACCTAGTGACCGTTAGAGATTTTCGGTGGGACTGACATGCAACTCGGTAGGACCGATATGGTTAGGGTTAGGGCATAACGTAATCTCGGTGAGACCGATTACACAAACTCAGTGAGACCGATTTGGTAATAAGCTAACCAGAGAGTTGGTCAGGTAAACTCGGTGGGACCTATTTGCTCTTTCGGAGAGACCGAAAAGTTACAAAAAGGAAACAATGAGTTTACGTTGCAATCTCGGTGGGACCGATCCGCTCTTTCGGTGAGACCGAAAAGTTACGAAAAGGAAACAGAGAAATTGCAATCCCATCTTGGTGAGACCGAGATCCCTATCGGTAGAACCGATTTGCTTAGGGTTTGGCAATGGCTATGACAAGTGAAACTCGGTGGTGCCGGGTTGAAAGAATTGGTAGGGCCGAGTTTGGCTTTGGGTTTAGGTCAAATGTGGATATGGGAAAGTAGCTGAGGATTTTGGAGCATATCATTAAGCACATGAAGCAAGAGGCTCATTAAGCAACACCTCATCCCTCCTTGATAGTATTGGCTTTTCCTATGGACTCAATCTGACCTTGGACCACTAAAATGTAAAATGAAGAGTCTTGAGCATATGAGCTAGAGCCAATCCTTTGTCCTTAGCATTTTGAGGGTTCCACTTTCACCATCCATGCCATGCCAATCATTGAGCTTTCCTGAAATGATCATCTTGGAATAGCATTAGCTCAATGAGCTATATTTTGTTATGAATTACCAAAACCACCTAGGGATAGTTGCACTTTCAATCTCCTCCTTTTTGGTAATTGATGACAACATATAGATCAAAGCTTCGACAAATAATAATAAGAATGAAATATATCGTTGCTTTGAGAAGTATGTGATAAGTAAGAGCTCCCCCTAAATTTGTGCATATTTAAAATTTGCTTTGGACTGCAAATGCACAAAGAGTTAGAGTCATGGGTTACTCTTCCATGTCACATACATCTTGGTGGAGCGCTCAAAAGGATAAGAATGAAATACATGCACTCATCACCAAAGAAAGTGAATGATCACATAAGATAGATAAGATATATCAAGCATGCATAAGTGTAGCTTATGATCAAACACATGATCATCAATGTCTCACAAGCATATCAAAGTATCTCAACCAAAAGCAAACAAAGTTTAAAAAAAACAACCAAATAAAGCAAGAGAGAATAAAGGCAACACTCTCTCTCTCTCGAAGCCTATGATCTATACATTTTTCTCCCCCTTTTGGCAACAAGTTACCAAAAAGTTCCTAGAAAATGCATAGTGCTAGATCGACTCTCAGGCTTGATCTTCTGGTGGTGGTGGAGTCTGGATCACTCCAAGCACGAAGGCTTCTGTAGATGTGGTTGGAGCTGGAGCTGAAGTAGATGCTGGAGCTGGTTGGGCTGGTGCTGTGGCTGGAGCTGAGGTGGTGGCTCTGGTGTCAGGAATTGGCACTGCAGTCGACCTCTGAGCTCGTGGCACTCTAGCAAATGCATCAGTTGTAGTCTTCCCTCTCCTCTCCTGCATGTCATCTTGAAGTTGCTCCACTGCAGACTGAATCTCTGTTACTTTGACATCCATGTCATAGAACTTTTGTTCTATGATCCTCTCTAAGCTCTTCTGATTCTGAGTGAGGGTGGCTAGTCCTTTCTCAATCCTCAGTGTGGATGCAATCAAGTAACTAAGCTGCTCCTGCTTGGTTTTCAAGAAGTACTCAGATGCCTCCTCTTGAGTTGGCATCTTGGCAGCTTTCTCCTTCCTTGCCTTCTCCTTCTGTGCTTGTGCATGGGCTGATGATGGTTCATCCTTGTCCATCACAACTTGATTATCTTCAAAATCTGGATGAATAGGCAAATGTTCCTTGTCCAATAGGTATATGCCTGTGCCCATCTTGGAGTTAATTAGCTCTTGGATCTGAGGGGCATAGCCACATCTCCTCTTCTGATCTGTGGCAGTTCTCTTGATTGTTTCTACCATGAGGATCATGACTTTGAATTTTTGTGGCACATCAAAGATATGAAGCAAGTTGATTGCATGGCCTCTGATCATCTTGTGATCTCCTGACTTAGGCAATAAAGTGTGCCTCAGAATCCAATTGATAGTTGGCAACCCTGACAGAAGATAATGTACATACCCAAACTTGAAAGTATCAAGTGCCTTGTTTGGAATTTCCTTGTACATGTTAGACATGGAATTGTGATCCATCTTCTTCTTGGCATATATGTCCAAGTCATCTTCATTTTCCTCTGGGGCATTGATGAGCTGTGCCCACTCAGCAACTGTTGATTGGTACCTTGTACCTTCAGACATCCACACAATTCTGCCATCTGGATAAAAATGTGATGTGGAGTAGAATTGCATGATCAGCTCTTCATTCCACTTTGTGAGCTTCTGCCCAACAAAGTCAGCTACTCCACAAGCTTTGAAGCTGTCTTGCACTCCAGGATAGTGCTCTTCATTGTCCTTGATGTACTCCCAGTCTACCCATCTCATGTCACAAACGATAGGCTTCTTATCAAGCAAAACTGTCTCATAGAAGTCCTGCTGTTCCTTAGAGTGGAACCTGTAATCAACAGCAGTTCTTCTCCTTGAAGCATATGGATCTGCTTCTCTCCACTTCCTTAGCCCCGAGTCTCTTCTGATTTTCATGTCCTCAGCCACAGGATGAGCATCATTGTGGTCTGGGATCTTGGGCTTTAGCTTCCTGAGCACTTGACCTTCTTCTTCCTTAGCAATGTCAGGCACTGGGGCCTTGTTCTTCTCAGCAGCTGGTATGCTCCTTGTATTCCTCTTTGGAGCTGACTTGGCCTTTGATGCAGCCTTGGGTGCTTCCTTGGGCTTGGATGCAGTAGCCCCTGATCTTATAGTGCTTCCTTTGGGTGCTTTCTTAGAAGTAGCTTCCTCTTCCTCTGCCACATAATCCTCATCTTTGAGTCTGAGGTTCTCTTCTTCCTTTGTCTGGTGGCAGCTTTTGGCAAATTGCTAGGGGTGATCCTGTTGCCTTCATCTGAAGAACTGGAGGGACTAGTGCCCTCACTCATGTGCACTTGCTCTTCTGACAGGTTTTGGCTATCACTCTAATCTGACATGATGAACAAGCTGACTGCTGACCCTGTGAACAGTTTATAGATGAGGTAGAGTGGATGAGCATCACAAAATGCAAAGATTTTTGCAAAAGAATGATTCAAAATCTTAGTTTTAGTTTCCCATAGAAATCATTTCGGATCTACCGATTTTTAAACTCGGTGATACCGAAGCAGTTTTGGAACCTAAACTAGTGAACTCGGTCAGACCGAGTCACAGTTCGGTGGCACCGAGACTGCTAGGGTTTCACAAAGTTCCAAAATCGGTCACACCGATTAGTAATTCTCGGTCAGACCGAGTCTCACTTGTGCAATGGCATGAGCCAAATCGGTGGACCGAGTTTTTCAACTCGGTGGGTCCAAGATGGTTTCGGCGGAAACCTAACCCTAAAGTTTTCGAATCAATCCTATTCTACGAACGCATTGACTGGATATGAGTGTTTCAATCGTGGCTAGAAACAATAAGATCATAATGAGCTAGGAATCAGATTGGGGATAGCACAAAGATCGAGTCCATACCCTAGTTCGGTGGAGACTCGCTACAGCGGCAACGGCGGGGTTGAATTCCGTTGACGGCGATGGAGACCAGTGACTGGAGGCGGCTGGCGACGAGGAGACGATCCGGAGACCACGTTGGCAGAGCGAGCTATCGCGCGGGCGAAGGGGTTCGGAGAAATTTCCAAAATTTTGCCCAAGCCTATATATAGCCCGACCCTGTCGGTGTGACCGAGTGGAACAACTCGGTGGCACCGAGATGCAAAACTGTATACAGTTATTGCAACTCGGTGTGACCGAACGGTTCAAATCGGTTGCACCGAGATCGAAAATTCGGATCAACTTAATGATCTCGGTAGGACCGAAAGTAGGATATCGGTCAGACCGAGAATCACAAAGAGGTTTTGGAAGTTTAAGTCTATGATGAATCAGGGACTCCGAGTGCTCCTCACACAGAGTGGTTCGAATCTGACTTGATCAAATTTTGTGATGTAGCATGAATAGAGTTTGAGACGAGAAAAGCATAGATAGCTAGAGGAGGTTCTTAGGCATTCTTGTCCATCCACTTGGCAAAAGGAAATAAAACCAAACAATCAAAACAACAAGTGGATGTCCTCGAATGAGCAAAATATGCAACCAACATGCTCACACAATAAAATGGCAATCGAAATATGTGACAAAGCATGCACAACCAATTCTAGCATCTATCAAGCAATTGGCGATGACTAGGTCATCTATATATGAGTATATTTAATTAGGAGTCAAGTGAGAACACTTGATCATAGGTCATACTCATCATTTAGGCTCAAGTGGGGTTACCACTTTTACATAAAGCATTGTTGTGTTCACATCTTTAGAGTTGCTTTAGCTCAAGTCTTAGAGTAAAGCTCCCCCTAGATGTGATATCCCCCCTAAGAGGGATGAACTAACCTTGGGTTTTGTCGATGATGACTTCATGTAGATGTTGAAGATGTGGATGCTCAATGTTGATGTAGATCACTTGGAGCTATCCATTTGAGTGAATTGCACTTTCAATACCTACATGGGTTAGTCCCACAAGGAACTAACAAGGATATCCATAGACATAGAGTGATGCACACACAAGATGATGTCCATGAAAACTTTTAGGTTACCTTGTCCCTTGTCTTACCAACAAGAGGGTTTGTGACTCCTTGAACTAGTGCAAGATGTGGAAGTTGATTGCACTTGTTCTTTCCAAAATGATAAGAGTGAAGTATGTTGGCGGCGTCACCCTCAAGAACTCTCTAGTTCTTCTTCTTTTGGATCCACACCATCTTGATGGGAATCCTTGGAGTTGTAGTCGTACTTGATGAAGTGGAACTTGAAGTGATCTTGGGAATCCACTTGACTAAGGTCTTAGGAGCTTCTTCAAATGCATCAATTTCCTCTTGAAGCTTGTCATTGCCTTTTTGCTTGTAGTCTTGTGGTGGAAGATCATCTTGAGCTTGTGTCCCCTTGAAGGAAGTAGGATCATACTTCTCTTGTTGAGGAACAAACTTTGTCTTGGGGTATTGATCTTCTTCCCACTCAACTCCATTGGTATTGAACTTTCGTTCAAAACCAACACCTTGATTCTTCCGGTGCCTTCCTTGCTTGCGCTCAATTTCCTCGAATTGCTTACTCCCGGCAAGGCTTTTGTACACTCCTTTCTCTATAATTCCCTTCAATAAGCTATTTTCTTGCTCAAGTGTAACTTGAATAAGAGAATCATTAGTGGAATCAAGAGAACTACTAGAAGCAACAATATTGGATTTAGCATGATCATTGTTACTACTAGAGGAAGAATCTTTCTTGTTCTTGTTACTAGACTTGACTTGAGTCATGTAAGGGGATAAGAGTAAACGCTTGGCAATGTAAGAAGAACTTTTGTTGCGGAGATCATCATTGATTGCCTTTAAAAACTCATGCTCTTGCTCAAGATTGAGCTTTTCAAAGCGTAACTTCTCATGAGCTCTTAAAAGTTCTCGATGATCTTCGAAGATAGTTTCATGAGCTAACTTAAGAGTGTTTAGTTCTTTAGTTAGAGCCTCAATCTTCTCCTTATCATTGTCATTCGTTTTATCTTGATTAGCATGATTAATTGACGTTTCATCATAGTATTCATCACTAGAGTTGTCAACAGGTAAATCATCATCACCTAACAAGTCATCTTCATCACTATTAAAATCAACATACTCGGGGTGTGTTACCTTAGGACCTTTGGCCATGAAGCATCTTCCAATTCCTTCATTTGGTGAGTCAAATATATCGTAGGAGTTGGTTGACACAAGTGCTAGACCGGCAACACCTTCATCTTGAGTATATTCGGAATCGGAGTGATAACTTCTCTCGGAGTGGTTGTCGGAGTCGGAGTCGGATACCCATTCACCAACATGAGCTTGATGTCTTTGTTTTGTGTAGCTCCTTGATGATTTTTCCTTCCTTTCCGAATCCTTGCTTCTCCGTGAGTGTCTTCATTCATAATGATCATCTCTACTCCTTCTCTCTCTTGGTGGTGATTCTTCTCTTTTGCTTCTTCTTTTTGGAGAGTCTTCTCTTCTCTTGTAGGGAGCCGTACACTCATTGGAATAGTGTCCGGGTCTTCAACAATCGTAGTAGTTTCGCTCTCGACTAGAAGATCTTTTGTCATTGTAGGACCTTGACTTGGAGCTTCTATCTTTGCTTCTACTCTTGTAGAACTTGTTGAAATTTTTCACCATTAAGCTCAATTCTTCATTGAAGTTTTGTTTCTCACTTGATGATGTAGGGGCTTCACAGGAGGCTTTGTAGGCACCACTTGATTTGTTGTCAAGATCCTCTTTATCCTTAAGTGACATCTCATGAGCAACAATTCTTCCAATTACCTCCGTTCGCTTGAGATCTTTGTAATTGGGCATCATTTGGATCAATGTGCACACGGTATCATATTTTCCATCCAAGGCTCTTAGAATCTTCTTGATGATGAATCTATCGGTCATCTCTTCACTTCCTAAGCCGGCAATCTCATTTGTGATGAGAGCAAGCCTAGAGTACATTTCAGCGACACCTTCACCATCCTTCATTTTGAAGTTGTCAAGTTGACTTTGAAGCACATCCAATTTGGATTCCTTGACGGAGTCGGTACCTTCGTGCATATCAATCAAAGTGTCCCAAATTTCCTTTGCATTCTCAAGACGGCTGATTTTGTTGAATTCTTCGGGGCATAATCCGTTGAAGAGAATATCACAAGCTTGAGCATTGTATTGCAACATCTTCAACTCATCCGCGGTAGCTTCACGGTTTGGTTCTCTCCCATCAAAGAAGTCACCTTGCAAACCAACACATACAATAGCCCAAACGGCGGGGTTATGTCCAAGAATATGCATTTTCATTTTATGCTTCCAACTAGCAAAATTAGTACCATCAAAGTAAGGACCTCTACGGTGATAATTTCCCTCGCTAGACGCCATACTCTCCTAGGTTTTGAAACCAAGGCTATGACCACCAAAAGCTATGGAAATCAAAGCAAATGGAGACCAAAGCTCTGATACCACTTGTAGGATCGAAAGTATGTCTAGAGGGGGGTGATTAGACTACTTGACCAAATAAAAACTTAACCTTTTCCCAATTTTAGTTCTTGTCAGATTTTAGCTATTTTTGGACAAGTCAAGCAATCATCACACAATTCAAGCAAGCATGCAAAGAGTATATTGGCAGCGGAAAGTAAAGCATGCAACTTGCAAGAATGTAAAGGGAAGGGTTTGCAGAATTCAAACGCAATTGGAGACACGGATGTTTTTCCCGTGGTTCAGATAGGTGGTGCTATCCTACATCCACGTTGATGGAGACTTCAACCCACGAAGGGTAACGGTTGCGCGAGTCCATGGAGGGCTCGACCCATGAAGGGTCCACGAAGAAGCAACCTTGTCTATCCCACCATGGCCATCGCCCACGAAGGACTTGCCTCATTAGCGGTAGATCTTCACGAAGTAGGCGATCTCCTTGCCCTTACAAACTCCTTGGTTCAACTCCACAATCTTGTCGGAGGCTCCCAAGTGACACCTAGCCAATCTAGGAGACACCACTCTCCAAGAAGTAACAAATGGTGTGTTGATGATGAACTCCTTGCTCTTGTGCTTCAAATGATAGTCTCCCCAACACTCAACTCTCTCTCACATGATTTGGATTTGGTGGAAAGAAGATTTGAGTGGAAAGTGTCGGTGTACTAGAGTAGGGGTACCCTAGTATCCCGAACTTGTGCACGGGCAGTCGCAGCATCCCGCGGCAAGGCTTGTCGGGTGACCGCCAAGGTCCTCCGTGGTTCCTTTGGAGCCATTCAAGAACAAAGTATCCGAGCCAAGGAGACAAGACCCCGGCAAGAGGAGCTTGCCGGGAGGGCCGACCAAGGCATCTCAAGGAACTTGCCGCGATGCGCCACGCGTCCCGGCAAGGCCCGGTGAGCGACAAACTCCCGGACGCGACAAGACAACGACCGCGGCAAGGCGCTTGCCGCGGCAAACCTCCACTCTGTACCTGCGCTCTAGCACATCCACCAACGTGTCGCTCTGGGACCCTTCCAGGCGTACGTGGCGGGAGGCTGTGCAGCCAGCGGTACACGGTGGCAAGCGGCGCTGACAAGATTGCCATCGTGGCGAGCGGTGGCGTCCCTGGCGGTCCCTTTTGCACTGTTTGGGCGACGCAGACGGGCATTTAATGCCCTTGTCCCCTACCGTCAGGGTTAGGTAAGATGCACTGTAGCAGGTGGCTGTACCAACCGCAACATTTTTCCATTTTTACCCTTATCTACGTTGCCACCTGTCGGTGACCCCTTTAACATATAAAAGGAGGCCCATGCGCAACGTAGAGGGGGGAGGACACAGAAGAGAGAACACTCACGCTCGGTCTCGTTAGCTGCTGGTGTGTACTGTAGCACTCAGCGCTCCCGAGCAAGAACTCAATACAAACCACAAAGTAGGAGTAGGGTTTTACGCATCCGTGCGGCCCGAACCTGGGTAAACTGCTCGTGTGTTGCGCCTCGATCTGCTCTTCGTGCGATCTCCGCCCCCCTGCTGAACCGGAAGGGGCTCGGTCCGCCGGTCCCATAGGTATTCGTGGTTTAGTCCCCCGACATCTTTGGCGCGCCAGGTAGGGGGGCGTCGAGGTTGTGTGAACCTGATCCGGCGTTCGCACGAGCTAAATCTTCATCGTCTTCATCGACATGCCGCCGAAGAAGAAGGCTTCGGAGGCGGCTGCTCCGTCCGCGCCGAACCCACCATCGCCGGAGCAAACGGCTGGTGGGGTAGACGCCGGTGGAAGAACGGGCGTCGATGAGGGAGCTCAAGGTGCTGCCAGGTCCAAGGACAAGGCTGCGCTGCCCATCGGCGGCGCAGTCGGCTCCCACAACGACCGGGCGCACTACAAGACCTCAGCGTCCGTACATGCACCGCGCCCATCCCAAGAGGCGCGGGACCGGCAGCGTCATGATACTCACGGTACCATACGTTTGCTGGACCAAGATCGAGCTGGTGGATCTCGGAGTGCTCAAGACCAGCATGCACGCCAACATGCTGGCGTGAGCGGGGCACGGTCGCCTGGACGAGATATTGCTCCTTCTAACATGGTTAGAAGTCCGAGCATATCCCGCTCCTCACACCGTTCGCCGCCGCCACCCGCCACTTCAGCAGAAGCTTTGGCGCGAGCTCAACTGCTCCTGGACTACCCTCCAGCGGCAGACAAGATCGACGACTGGAGGGCCACCATTCAGAGTCTCATCGGCTTTGCCAATGGCGACATTCCACGGCAGCCGAGTACTTCGCATCCGTGGCAAGTCAGCCAGGCACGAGCCGGTGGCGACAAGACCGGTGGGGGTGCAACCACCGTGCACTCTCCGCCCCGAAGGCCAAGATCGCCGACTCGCTGGATCCACCCCGACAGCGACTCCACCGCGTCATCAGATCCTCGAGCTCATCGCGATCAGCGCCAAGTTCTTCACGAACGACGGCAAGAAGACGCTCGTACTCGCATCGAGCGCCGAAGAGAAGCGCGGCGTCAATCAGACCAGCGCGCTGGGCCCTCTGTCGGCATGCATGCGCCAGGGGGACCGGGCGACTTGCCGTACGCGGTAGGTTGCCCTGCATTTACTCGTGAGCTGCGGCAAGTCTAGTGGCCCAGCAGGAAGAATTTCAAGCCAGACGTACCAGAGAAGTACGACGGCAAGTCGCATCCGTCGGAGTTCCTCAGCATCTACACCATCACGGTGCAAGCTGCCGGGGGGCGGGACGACAAGATCCTTGCCAACTACTTCCCGCTGGTGCTCAAGCCCAACGTCAGGTCCTCGCTCATGCATTTGCTGGACAACTCCATATCCTCCTGGGCAGACCTATGCCATCAGTTTGTCGGCGCCTTTACAGGCGGCCACAAACCTCATGGCCAAGAGAGTGACCTTCACTTGCTCGCCCAGAAGGAAGGAGGGCCCCTGCGCAAGTACATTCAGAGATTCAGCCGTGTACAGCACAACATCCCAGATGTCCACCCTGCCGCGGTCATCAGCGCGTTCCATCAGAACGTGCGTAACCGCAGGATGCGGGAGGAGATGGCGATGTGCAAGATCAGAGACGTCAGTGAGCTGTATGCCCTGGCCGACAAGTGTGCACGTGCTGAGGAAGGGAGGAAACTCCCCGGAGAGAATACAGGAGCAGGGGGATCTGACAGTGAGGATGCTGCCCCGGCAAAGAAAAACCGGCGGCGGAACAACAGGAAGAAGAAAGGCAAAGATGTGCTAGTCATTGAGCAGTCCGGCAACGAAGGTGGAGCCAAGAAAGCCAAAGCTAGTAGCTCCGGCAAGGAGATTGCCGCATGCACCCACTGCCAGGATGTGGCGGTCACCGACAAGCAGGACGGCACCGACAAGCAGTACTGCAAGATCCACCACACCAAGGGCCACGACCTCCAGAGCTGCAAGAAGGTCGAACAGCTTGTCCAGCAGCAAAAGGCTGAATACGAGCGACGCGACAAGGAGAGGGCCCAAGGAGGTGCTGGAGAATCCGGCAAGAAGCGCGCCGGCCGAAGAGGACGCCGCGGCAAGGCGAAGCAGCGGCAAGGAGACAGACCTCCCCGCGGCCGCGACAAGGATGAAGATGATGACGACGATGAAGACATGGATGATGTCGAGACCAGTGACCAGGAGTTCCAGAAAGCCATAGAGGTCTTGTGCGTTGACCATGGTGCTTCTCTGCATACTTCGCACCGCCAACTCAAGCCGTGGGTGCGGGAAGTCAATGCGGCGGAACCACCTGTCGAGTCACGCAAGCTTCTGAAATGGTCCAGCACGCCTATCATCTTTGATATTGAGGACCACCCTGATCGCATAACTGCGGTCGGGTGCTTGCCGATGTTGGTTTCACCAACTATCCGCAACCTCAAGGTCACTAAGATGCTAGTTGACGGCGGGGCTGGCTTGAACCTGATCTCCTCCGCTGTACTCCAGAAACTCCAGATCCCTGACAGCGAGCTCGAAGAGACCGGCACATTCCAAGCAATCAACCCGGGAAGGAGCAAGCCGAAGGGGAAGGTCACGTTGCCAGTAACATTTGGCAGCGAATTGAACTTCAGGACTGAGAGGGTCACTTTTGACGTTGCCGATTTTCCATTGCCTTACAATGGGATACTCGGCCGTCCAGCACTCGCCAAGTTCATGGCAGCCTCTCACTACGCATACAACATGCTGAAGATGCCAGGCCCGATAAGCATCATCTCTGTCCCTGGCGACAAGAAGGATGCTCTTATCTGCGCCGACAAGATCTACCGGGAAGCGGCAGCCGCAACAGATCCCAAGTCACCTGCCATTGAAGCTCTCGGGGGGAAGAAGAAGACCAAGTCCGGCAAGAGTTCTGATGCCCACTCCGGCAAGCGCACCTCTTCGGAGTGCTGCGCTACCATCGAGGACGCACCATCGAGCTCCACCGGCAGGCGTAAGAAGACAATGGCAGCTCCGCCGGAGACCAAGAAGGTGTCCGCCAAGGAGGACGGCACTGGTGGTACCTTCACCATCAGTGCCACTCTTGACCCTAAATAGGAAAGCGCGCTCATTGCTTCCCTGCGGGCGAACGTCAACGTGTTTGCGTGGCAACCGTCTGACATCCCCGGTGTTCCCAGGAAAGTAATTGAGCACCATCTTGCCATTTGTCCTCATGCGCGGCCCGTCAAGCAGAAGGTCAGGAAGCAAGCAGTGGAGCGCCAAGAATTCATCGCAGAAGAGATCAAGAAATTGGAAGCAGCAGGCCTTGTCAGAGGAGTGCTCCATCCTACGTGGTTGGCCAATCCTGTAGTCGTGCGCAAGGCAAACGGGAAATGGAGGCTTTGCATTGACTTTACCGATGTTAATAAAGCTTGTCCCAAAGACCCATTTCCCTTGCCGCGCATTGACCAGATTGTTGACTCCACGGCCGGATGTGACTTGCTTTCGTTTCTTGACGCATACTCAGGATACCATCAAATCTTCATGGCAGAAGAAGATGAGGAGAAGACCGCATTCATCACTCCATGTGGCACGTACTGTTTCATACGGATGCCTTTCGGTTTAAAGAATGCTGGTTCAACATTTGCAAGGGTAGTCCCTGTCGCTCTTGAGCCACAAATACACAGAAATGTGGAAGCCTACATGGATGACATAGTGGTCAAGAGCAAGGACAAGGCAACCCTGATTCAAGATTTAGACAAGACCTTTGCAAATCTGCGCAAGATCAACCTCAAGCTTAACCCCGAGAAGTGTGTGTTCGGAGTCCCCTCCGGCAAGCTTCTCGGGTTCTTCGTGTCTCAGCGGGGAATTGAAGCCAATCCCGACAAGATCAAGGCCATTGAGCAGATTGAAGCACCAAAGCGCATCAAGGATGTACGAAGACTTGCCGGTTGCGTAGCTGCTCTCAGCAGGTTTATCTCTAGGTCTGCCAAGCGCGCCCTGCCGTTTTTCAAAATTTTGAAAAAGGCAGGTCCAATGAAATGGACTCCGGAAGCGGAGGCTGCGCTGCAGGACTTGAAGAGATACCTGTCCTCCACTCCAACACTTGTCGCACCTAAGCCACAAGAGAAGTTGCTGCTGTATATAGCGGCAACCAATCAAGTGGTTAGTGCTGCGTTAGTAGCAGAGAGGGAGGCAGATGACGAGCAGCAACCACGGCAGGCGCATCCAGCGACAAGCAGGGGGCTTCCCCGACAAGCTCTGGTCTCGACAAAGATGGATCTGCGCAGGCGCGCGAGGAGATACAGAAGAGAATGGTACATCGCCTAGTCTACTTTGTCAGTTCCCTTCTGCAGGGGGCTAGGTCAAGGTACTCTGGTGTGCAAAAATTGCTTTTCGGCCTTCTCATGGCCTCGAGAAAGCTGCGCCATTACTTCCAAGCACATGAGATCACAGTTGTCACTCGTTTTCCGCTGAAGAGGATACTACAGAATCCAGAAGCAACAGGCAGGATTGTCGAGTGGGCACTGGAATTGTCAAGCTTTGGCCTCAAATTTGAGAGTACTTCAACTATCCAAAGCAGAGCATTGGCAGAATTCATAGCAGAGTGGACGCCAACACCAGATGAAGAAATTCCAGAAACGGGCATCCCCGTCGAGGAAGCAAGCAAAGAGTGGCTGATGTACTTTGACGGTGCCTTCTCGCTGCAAGGCGCCGGCGCTGGCGTGCTGCTTGTCGCACCCACCGGAGAGCACCTCAAGTACGTAGTCCAGATGCACTTTCCCAAGGAGCAAGCGACAAACAATACTGCAGAATACGAAGGCTTGCTTGCCGGTCTCAGGATCGCGGCAGACCTTGGGATCAAGAATCTCATTGTCAGGGGTGACTCGCAGCTTGTCGTTCGCCAAGTGAACAAGAGTTATCAGAGTCCGTTGATGGAAGCCTACGTTGACGAAGTGAGAAAGCTAGAAGAGCACTTTGACGGCCTACAGATGGAGCATGTTCCAAGAGCTCAGAACGACATTGCCGACGGCCTGTCAAAGTGCACCGCACTCAAGTTACCTGTGGAACCAGGGATTTTTGTGCTCAAGCTAACTCGACCGTCCGTAACGCCATCAACTGGACAGAGCAAGAAGAGGAAGTTGATTTCTGGTGACTATTTTCCGGCAGAGCTTCCCGAAGCCGCCGCCAAGAAGGTCCCCAGGATCAACACCAAGAGTGCTGAGGAGCAGTCTGCTCCGGCAAGCCCTAGGGTTTGTTCCGTTGAAGCAGAGGCTCCCGACAAGTTTTGCTCCGGCAAGCTTGCCGGGGAACGTCAAGCTCCGGCTGAGCCGCAGGCTCGCCCCGTAGAAGCGGATGTTCCTGCAGCAGCAGATGTGCCTTTAGTCCTTGTTGTCGAGCCAAAAGCTCCAGCATGGGCACAGCAGATCGTCCGTTTCCTTCAGACAGGAGAACTCCCCGAAGAGCAAGAAGAAGCGGAAAGAGTAGCCCGGCAGTCAAGTATGTACCAGTTTGTCGACAACACACTGTACAGAAGAAGACTCAATGGTGTGAAATTGAAGTGTATTCACCGGGAAGATGGACAAAAGCTGTTGGCAGAGATACATGGAGGCACATGTGGTCACCACATTGGCGCAAGAGCACTTGCCGGCAAAGCATTCAGGCAAGGTTTCTTTTGGCCGACAGCCCTCCAGGATGCAACTGCACAAGTAACCAAGTGTGAAGCGTGCCAGTTCCATTCCAAGCAGATACACCAGCCAGCTCAAGCTCTCCAGACGATCCCTTTATCCTGGCCATTTTCGGTCTGGGGGCTCGACATCCTCGGCCCCTTTCCCCGAGCAGTCGGGGGCTTTGAGTACTTGTACGTTGCAATCGACAAGTTCACAAATTGGCCGGAAGTGGAAGCAGTGAGGAAGGTGACAGCACAGTCAGCAGTCAAGTTCTTCAGGTCGATTGTTTGCCGCTTTGGGATCCCTAACAGGGTAATCACCGACAACGGTACGCAATTCACGAGGTGCACCTTCATGCAGTACGTCCAAGATCTTGGCGCCAAGGTCTGCTTCGCTTCTGTTGCTCACCCAAGAAGCAACGGTCAAGCGGAGAGGGCAAATGCTGAAGTGCTGCATGGGCTCAAGACCAGGACTTTCGACAGGCTGCACAAGTGCGGAAGAAACTGGATCAAGGAGCTGCCGGTGGTTCTTTGGTCGATCAGGACGACGCCAAATCGAGCCACTGGCCAGACACCTTTCGCTCTAGTCTATGGAGTAGAGGCAGTTCTCCCCACGGAACTCGTATACGGGTCGCCTCGAGTGCTCGCTTATGATGAGCTTGACCAAGAGCAGCTGCGACAAGATGACGCGCTGCTCCTTGAGGAAGACCGTCTTCAGGTTGCTGTGCGAGCTGCTCGCTGCCAGCAAGCTTTGCGCCGCTACCATAGCCGCAAAGTTAATGCCAGAAGTCTCGAGGAAGGCGACCTTGTTCTTCGACGTGTTCAGTCCGCCAAGAATTCCAACAAGTTGACGCTGAAGTGGGAAGGCCCTTACCGGGTGAAACAAGTCACTAGGCCTGGCGCTGTCTGCCTTGAGACCGAAGATGGCATTCCAGTGAGCAACTCCTGGAACATTGAGCATCTTCGTAAGTTTTACCTGTAAGGCGCGGTTGCCGGAACTCGTTCCGGCAACCACATTTTGTACAAGTCTTGCCGCTGTTGCATGTAATCCTTTGTACAAAGCCGGGCGCAGATCCCGTGCATAAAGCTCATGTGCTCCACACAATCTTGTCAATTTCATGCTTTTTATTTTTTGCATGTGTTATCTGACATTTTGTGCAGCACCTACCCCCGGTAAGCAACAACGAGCCATAAGGATCCCTATCTTTATTTTCTCCTCTTTCTTTTTTTCTATTGGAAAGGAAGGTTCCCTCGCCCACAAGCTTGCCGGGGGGAAAGGAGAAGATAATGGTATGGACCAGGCGCCGTTCAAGAAAGTTTCGCCTTGCCGGGAAGCAAACGACAGAAAAGCTAAGTTGCCAAAGTTTGAGCAATCAGATTTTTTTAAAAAAAAATTTAAGTTATCTTCCTTGAACGACCGTACTTTGTATGGAAAACCTGTGCGTGGAGGAACCAACTCGTAGCTAGTTGCGCCCTTACTTTGTTTCGAGTCCGCTCAACAACTTAAGTGAGCTGCGACTAGCAGCGATAAGGTTTCTTGTCGGTAGAGGCACCGCCAGCAGGCTGCTGACGTCCCGCACTCAGCGCTCGCGGCTAAGGTGCCTACACCGGCAAGTTCCCTAAAAGCGTAGGGCAAAAACATACAAAGGAAGGAATCAAGTAAAGGAAATAACATGGCAATCATTACCCGAAATAGAGTTATATTACAAGGTAGCTTGTCGCGGCTCTAACAGATTGTTCTTATAACATGACCAGCAGCGACAAGAAAATAAGAAAACGGGCGGCCTAGTCTACGCGATCGCCCTCAACCCTCTTGATCCCGCTCACCTTGTCCACAATGGGTGCGACAAGGGTCTTGAGCGCCTCCAGATCAGCATCCGGGGGCAGGGTCTTGAGGACGTTGGTGAGGTTGAGGCCCGGGTTGCGGAAGACCACCTTCACCAGCACCTTTTGAAGAGCTCCCGCGTAGATCTTGCGCGACTCGTCGGCCAGCTGCTTTGGGATCCTCTCCCGGAGTCGCTGGAGGGCCGTCGCCACGCCTTTGAAGAACAAGGTGAGCTTGCCACTGGGTTGGAGGTTCTCGTCGGAGGGATACCCGAGATCCTCCATTCCCAGCTGCGCCAGCTCCCTATCAATGTCTGCGGCAACATTCACAAGACCCTCCGTCCAGTGCTCCACATTCTCCCTAAAAGCATTCTGGGCGGCAGCAGCACTCGCCAGCAGCGCCTTGCCGGCCTTGACCTCCTCCTTCAAGGCCGTCTCCCGCTCCCTGGCGCCGTCCAGCGTCTTGGTCAAAGTGGTCAGCTTCAACTCAAGATCTGCGTTGGAGTCCTTGGCGGCGCTAAGCTCCTTGCCCTTCTCGGCGAGACGGGCCTGCAGCTCTGAGTGGTTGTAAGCGTCCTTCTCCCGCTCTCGCTTGAGCGCGGCGAGCTCTTCACCGCTCGCCTTGAGATCAGCCTCCAGCTGCGCCACCCTCGTCTCCAGCTCCTTCTTGGCGGCCTCGGTAGCTGCAGCAGCATCCTCTGCTTGCTTGAGGGCTCCGCCGAATGTTCGCTCGCGCGCGGCAAGCTCCTCCTCGTGGCTGTCAAGGTTGACCTTCCACTGCACCAGCTCACCCTCCTGCGCAGACAGCTTTTCAGCGGCAAGCCGCTGTTGCTCTTCGACTTCAACCCGCTCGAGGAGGAAGGCCTTCTGCTCCTCGGCAAGTTGCGCCCGCTCCTCTGCCAGGGACCGGAGAGCTTCCTGGTTGTGACCCCGGAGCTCCTCCGCGCGCCTTTTGATGTCCACTCTCGCCTTCGCGACAAGCGCCTCGCGGGATTCCTGCTTGGCTTGCCGGGCGCGGTAGAGCGATACCAGCTTCCGCAGCAACCGCTCCTCCTCAGGCTTGCTGCTGCTGCTGCTCGGCGCGTCAACCAGCGCCAGCCCAGCGGAGGCGAGCACCTCTCCGTCAAAGCTCTCTCCTTCGACCGGTGCCCTGGAGCTTGACGCCCAGGGGAGGTTGATGAAGATGCCATCCCCGGCCTTCAAGTAGACGCCTGGCTGGGGCTCTTCGGAGCCTGACGCTGCGGCAGCGGCGGAGGGATCGGCGGTCGGCGTAGCGCCTGGCGCTCCTGCGGCCTCAGGGCCGTCAGTGCGATCGCCAGATCCCCCGCCTGCTTCTGCGGCGGCAGCTTTGGCGGCCTCTGCGCCGGTGGGATCATCAGCGCCGGCTGCTTCCTCGGCAGCAGCGGCTTCGTCGGCGGCAACCTCGATCTCCATCGGCTCCGCAGCAGATGGATCTGACAGCCGGAAAAGGGAGAACAGTCAAGCAAATATCCAAAAAAGAAGATCAAAAGAAGAAGAACCCAAGGGAAGTTTTGAAGCGAGAGGATTACCTGTAGCGGGTTCTGCAGTCATGGTCTCCGCCGCCGGGGGGCCGCTGGTGCTGTACCTTGCCGGAGAGCTCTCCCTTGCTGGAGACCTCTCCCTTGCCGGAGACCTCTCCCTTGCCGGAGGACTCTCCCTTGGCATTTCGGGGGCGGCCTCCGGGCGCTCCTGGTGGGGCTGCTCTGCTCCTACACAAACCAACAGTCAGATGTTAGCAAAGGAAGAGTATCCATACGCGCCTAACAGCGGAAAGCGAACCATATACTTACGCTGGGGGCTGCTCTGGAGAACAGTTGCCGGGTCCGGCAAGGTTGTCTCGGACGTCCCCCCTGCTGTCGCGGTGGGTTCGTCCTCGATGATAATCACCGGGACCTTAGCTCTCTTCGCTGCTCTCTGGGCCAGAGTCCTAAAAAGGAATGAGTTCAGAGTAAAGCAAATGAGATACAAGACAAAATAGCAAGAATTGAAGCACTACAAGTACAACAAGAGAATCTTACTCTTCTTCTTCCTCGTCGGAGCTGAACACGAAGAAGTCGAAGTCCGGCTCATGTCCGGCACGAGAAGGCGGAGGAGTAGGTTCCCTTGGCCGCTTGGCGGGAACAGTGGCGCTGGTCTGAGATGACCCCGCTCCGGCTGCCGCCGCGGCGTGAGAAGCGGCAGGAGCGGAAGCGGTGGTCCGGGTGGACCCCGCTCTAGTTGCCGCAGCAGCGTGAGGTGCTCCTGCGGCAACAGTGCTTGCCACGGTGGAGCGTGTCGCGCGGCGCGGCGACTGTCGACTCGCCCGCCGCCTCGCTACGTCCCCGGCCTTGCGGAGACGCCTTCTTGGTGGAGCTGGGGGCTCTGCTTGCGGTGAGCTGTCTGATGATGAGGAGGAAGAGGAGTTGATCTCCAACGAGCCGCTCGTATCCTCGGCGGGCTCGCTCGACTCGACGTCACGCCCGGCAAGCTCTTTCTTGCCGGCAAGCTCCTCTCGCTCAGCACGGCTTGCCGCCTCTGCTGCCTCTGCCTCCTCCACGGTGAATCCAAACTCGCCCGCGGCTGCGGCTGCCGCCGCCTCTTCCAGCCTAGTGTTGATGCGTTTCATCTCCGCATCGGTGGTGTCGCGAGTGAGGCCTTTCTGTTCGTCGGGGCGGACCGG
Organism: Triticum monococcum; assembly: GCA_034509565.1. Classification (NCBI taxonomy): domain Eukaryota; kingdom Viridiplantae; phylum Streptophyta; class Magnoliopsida; order Poales; family Poaceae; genus Triticum; species Triticum monococcum. The sequence continues at coordinate 76,540,115 of CM067843.1, forward strand.
CACTTCTACCAAGCCGTCAAAGAACTCCTGTACGACGTCGTATGTAGGCTCTTGCCAAGTTGGGACAATTCCATGCGAATCGCATAGCGGCATCATTGCACGGATGCGGTCGAGCGCGGAGTTGTTGCACAGCAGAACGACGCCCTTCGGCAACCTGAACACTTCGGGATGCTCAGGGTCGTACTTGAACAACTCCTGGAGCATCACGTTAAGCTCCAGAACAGTGAAGTTGTAGTTGAGGCCCGGACGCAGCCTCATGATATCCGCCGCATTCTTGAATTCCCAGGCGGGTCTCCTCCGTTCCTGCAAGGGGGCGATGCGGCGGCGAAGTAAATCTACGCCAACAGCGCCTACAGTAAGCCCGGCAAGCCTGAGGCGTTGGATCCGGGTGATGGCAATCTTCAGCCTATCGTCTTCCGGGGCCACGTTGCTCCAATCGCTGCCACGTGCTGCTGGGGCTTGGCGCCGGGCGGTAAACGGTTGCGGATTATCCTCGACAATCCAGCACCAGTCTGCTCTCCATTCCTCCCACTTGCCGCGGAACTCTCCCTCCAGATAAGAGTCCTTCTTGCCGGCCCTCGAGATCCAGGCGATTCCGCCAGATAAAGGCTCTCCTCTCTCTACTCGGGGCATAAAGAAGTGGCGAAAGAGGGCTACATTTGGATGGACTCCGACAAAGTTTTCGCAGAGATGTGCGAAAACTGCCATGGTCAGAACAGCATTGGGGGTGAAATCAAGGAGGCAGAACCCGTAGGTGTTCATGATGTCGCAGAAAAACTCCGAGTAAGGCGGGCAGAGCCCGCAGTAGAAGAACACGGCGAAGAAAGGATATCCATTTGGAGCCATTTTCCAAGCGGCGGCTGGAAGTACCTTCGTGCACGGATGCGCTCGCGTCTCCGTCGACCAGAAGAGGTAGTAATACTCCCTCAGCTCCCTCGCGGAGAGCTTGGGGGGGGAAGATTGCCCGCTCCTTTCGCAGCGCCACAAGCCGCCGCGCCTCGGTCGACTTCACAACCTTCCCCTTGTCGGCTTTCGGAGCCATGGCGGAAGTGGTGGAGGAGGTCGACGGCGTTGGTGGTGCTGGTGGCGATGGGGGGCAGGGCGCTGCTCTCTTTTTAGCTTTGGGAAGAAGGGGGAGCAGCGGAAGTTTCCGAGATTGGAATAGCAACCGGCGAATGGGCGCACTACCCCTATTCCCCTGCTTATAAAGAGGGAGGGGGCGGACGTTCCGCCTTTCCGAATAAAGAAACCACCCACGATCTCTCCCACAACGCCGCATTCAACGCGTGTCGTTCGGGGAGGGCGCGGTGGATACGGGGAGAGATACGGCGTAACCCAGGCCGCGCGTGCCCGTGCCCTGTTCTGGGCCTGGCCCAATAGCGCTCGGCACCGTGTATGGCCCAGGCCCGGGGGCTCCTGTCGGTGTACTAGAGTAGGGGTACCCTAGTATCCCGAACTTGTGCACGGGCAGTCGCAGCATCCCGCGGCAAGGCTTGCCGGGTGACCGCCAAGGTCCTCCGTGGTTCCTTTGGAGCCATTCAAGAACAAAGTATCCGAGCCAAGGAGACAAGACCCCGGCAAGAGGAGCTTGCCGGGAGGGCCGACCAAGGCATCTCAAGGAACTTGCCGCGACGCGCCACGCGTCCCGGCAAGGCCCGGTGAGCGACAAACTCCCGGACGCGACAAGACAACGACCGCGGCAAGGCGCTTGCCGCGGCAAACCTCCACTCTGTACCTGTGCTCCAGCACATCCACCAACGTGTCGCTCTGGGACCCTTCCAGGCGTACGTGGCGGGAGGCTGTGCAGCCAGCGGTACACGGTGGCAAGCGGCGCTGACAAGATTGCCATCGTGGCGAGCGGTGGCGTCCCTGACGGTCCCTTTTGCACTGTTTGGGTGACGCAGACGGGCATTTAATGCCCTTGTCCCCTGCCGTCAGGGTTAGGTATGATGCACTGTAGCAGGCGGCTGTACCAACCGCAACATCTTTCCATTTTTACCCTTGTCTACGTTGCCACCTGTCGGTGACCCCTTTAACATATAAAAGGAGGCCCATGCGCAACGTAGAGGGGGGAGGACACAGAAGAGAGAACACTCACGCTCGGTCTCGTTAGCTGCTGGTGTGTACTGTAGCACTCAGCGCTCCCGAGCAAGAACTCAATACAAACCACAAAGCAGGAGTAGGGTTTTACGCATCCGTGCGGCCCAAACCTGGGTAAACTGCTCGTGTGTTGCGCCTCGATCTGCTCTTCATGCGATCTCCGCCCCCCTACCGAACCGGAAGGGGCTCGGTCCGCCGGTCCCATAGGTGTTCGTGGTTTAGTCCCCCGACAGAAAGCAACTTGGGGAAGGCTAGAGATCAAGATTCATATGGTAGGAATGGAATATCTTGGCCTCAACACATGAGTAGGTGGTTCTCTCTTAGAACATATGAGTTGGAAGTGTAGATGTGTTCTGATGGCTCTCTCCACGAGTGAAGAGGAGGTGGAGGGGTATATATAGCCTCCACACAAAATCCAACCGTTACACACAATTTACCAATCTCGGTGGGACCGAATCAACAAACTCGGTCGGACCAAAATAGTAAACCTAGTAACCGTTAGAGATTTTCGGTGGGACTGACATGCAACTCGGTAGGACCGATATGGTTAGGGTTAGGGCATAACGTTATCTCGGTGAGATCGATTTGGTAATAAGCTAACCAGAGAGTTGGTCAGGTAAACTCGGTGGGACCGATTTGCTCTTTTGGTGAGACCAAAAAGTTACAAAAAGGAAACAGTGAGTTTACATTGCAATCTCGGTGGGACCGATCCGCTCTTTCGGTGAGACCGAAAAGTTATGAAAAGGAAACAGAGAAATTGCAATCCCATCTCGGTGAGACCGAGATCCCTATCGGTAGAACCGATTTGCTTAGGGTTTGGCAATGGCTATGACAAGTGAAACTCGATGGCGCCGGGTTGAAAGAATCGGTAGGGCCGAGTTTGGCTTTGGGTTTAGGTCAAATGTGGATATGGGAAAGTAGCTAAGGATTTTGGAGCATATCATTAAGCACATGAAGCAAGAGGCTCATTAAGCAACACCTCATCCCTCCTTGATAGTATTGGCTTTTCCTATGGACTCAATGTGATCTTGGATCACTAAAATGTAAAATGAAGAGTCTTGAGCATATGAGCTAGAGCCAATCCTTTGTCCTTAGCATTTTGAGGGTTCCACTTTCACCATCCATGCCATGCCAATCATTGAGCTTTCCTGAAATGGTCATCTTGGAATAGCATTAGCTCAATGAGCTATATGTTGTTATGAATTACCAAAACCACCTAGGGATAGTTGCACTTTCACAAAGCTAACTCGATTACATGATGAATCTCATCCAACTCCTCATCGACTAGCGAGCCTACGAAGGAATTAATCACTCCCGACGGGGAGCATCATGGAATTGGCGATGGAGAAGGGTTGGTGATGACGAAGAATGAAGATCCCCCTCTCCAGAGCCCCAAACGGACTCCAGATCTAGCCTCCCAATGAAGAACAGGAGGTGACGGCGGCTCTGTCTCGTGGATCACGATAATTATTTCTTCCTGATTTTTTATGGAAAAATAGGATTTTATAGCGTCAGTTTCAGGGTCTATGGGGCCACCAGGTGGGCACAACCCACCTGGGCGCGTCAAGAGAGGGGGCGCGCCCTGGTGGGTTGTGCTCACCCAGGTGCCCCCCTCTGGTGGGTCTTGGCTTCGGAAATTCTTATTATTGATATAAAAAAATCCTCGCTAAGTTTCGTCCCATTCTGAGAACTTCTATTTCTGCACAAAAATAACACCATGGTAGTTCTGCTGAAAACAACGTCAGTCCGGGGTTAGTTTCATTCAAATGATGCAAATTACAGTCCAAAACAAGAGGAAAAACGTTAGGAAAAGTAGATACGTTGGAGACGTATCAACTCCCCCAAGCTTAAACATTTTCTTGTCCTCAAGCAATTCAGTTGATAAAGTAAAAGTGAAAAAGAAAAACTTTTACGAACTCTTTTGGTCTTGTTTGCATAAATAAACTTAAACAACACCCTGGTTTTCAGCCAACATTATAACTAACCATGCTGACAATAACTCTTAAAGTTTATATTAACTCATATCAATGACATAATCAACTAGCGAGCAATAATAAGATATCTCAAACGGCAACACGTTGTCAAAACAACCTTGATATAATATGAAAATAGTGGTATCTCGCTAGCCCTTTCTGATACCACAAAACATAAATGCAGAGCACCTCCAAAGTCCAAGCAGCGACTAAACATTGTAATTCATGGTAGAAAAGATCCAATTATGATGCACCCAACATTAGTTACATACAATGCATAAGTCATGATAGCTGTGCTCTCAGGTTCTAGCACTTGTTTTAGAAGGTGATGACACAACATAAAAGTAAATAGATAGTCCCTTCGCCGAGGGGAGTAGTGATTTGCAGAGGTGCCAGAGCTCAAGTTTTTAAAACAAAGACATGCACCCTTCTCATTTACTTCACGACCATCCGTTATTAATGTCTCCCATGCTAAACAAGCTAGTGGCAGTTCCCAGGCGATAAAAAGTAAAGGTTTTGACTCCATTGGGAGCTTTTGTTTGATTATTTGAGTGATTAACTCCTTTTGTATATTGCAGTTTGGGACTGGGCATCCCTATTACCACCCTTTTCTCGTGCGATGGCGAGTGAATAAACACTCGACCTGAGAATAACCCGCGTAGCATGGAAGATACCGACTACCTCCTGTCGTTGCATGAATGATCCAGGCACACAAAACGGATATTTTTTTAGAAGTTTTTTAGAGGTGGCACATGCAAATTTACTTAGGATGGCAGGGTAATGCTGCATATAGGTAGGTATTGTGGACTCATCTAGAATAACTTTGGGTTCAAGGTTTTTGATGTACAAGCAGAATTCCCACTTAGTACAGGCGAAGGCTAGCAATTAGATTGAGAAGCGGGCAGCTAGAGAGCAACAACGCTCATGATCATGCATTATGCATAAGTAACATTGGACACTAGCATGAGTAGGGTATGAACACCATGAACATAAATATCATAGAGGCTATGTTGGTTTTTATTCAACTACATGCATGAACATGTGCCAAGTCAAGCCATTCGAACATTCAGAGGAGGATACCATGTCATCATACTACATCATAGTCATTTTAACGCAATGTTGATATCCAAGATAAATCATTATTCACTCCCAGCTACTTATGCATGACACGAGAAACTATAATCACTAATTGTCATTGCAAACATGTTTAATCATAATGGGCTAAATCATGGATACTAGGTTAAACATATTTACACAAACAGAACAAGTCGAGTTCATACCAGTTTCTCTCTGCCACTGCCAGTTCATCGAATATCGTCATTATTGCCTTTCACTTGCACGACCGAACGATGTGAAAATAATAATAGTGTAAGAGTGCCATGGACTAAGCTGGAATCTGCAAACATTTTATTCAATAGGAGAAGACAAGGTAAAATGGGCTCTTTATTAGATTAACAGTTATTCATATGAGAGCCACTCAACATTTTCATCATGGTCTTCTCCTTGGTACAACTCAAATAAAAATAAAAGAAATTCAGAGAAACACACTGAAATATTTTTGGAGTTTTTGGTTTTCTTGAACCAGCAAATAAAAGGGAAAAGCAAAAACGAGAAACACTGTTTACACGGGAAAGCTCCCAAGAAGCAAAAGAAGAACAAGGAAATCTTTTTGGGTTTTCTTTTTAATACTACAGCTAAGCATGCATAGAAAGTAAACTAACTGCAACTAATTTTTTGGTTTTTCTAATGTTTTTCAAACACACAAGAAGAAAGCAAGAAAAATAAATCTAAGCATGGATGATACAATGAAAAAGTGTGAACACCGACAACCGGAATAAGTGGACATGAATGTAAATTTGGTGGAAACATGTACTCCCCCAAGCTTAGCCTTTTGGCCTAACTTGGTAATCGATCAGCAGTCTGGATAGTAGCTGGCGTGGTAGCTCATGGAGGCTCTCGGTGCAGATGCCTCATCGTGCCGTGCTGCCTCCACCGTTGCATTGTGAGCTCGGGCCTTGCTCTCAAGAACAAAATATCTTCCTTTGCTGTGATAATCAAAAAGAGCAGGCACAGGCAAATATGTGTGCACAACAGATTTTTGGTTGAACAATAGATTATAAGTGAAGTTTTCAATCTTTCCCTTGAGAATCTTATGTTCCTTTAAAGTGTCAAGATCTAAATACTGCATGGGTAGGATGGGATCAAAGGGCAAAGGTGGAACACCCAGCCCTCGTGCTAAACGTGTGGCATATATTCCACCATAGAAATAGCCACTGTTAGCGTTGTGTTGGAGTCTGCTTGCAACAATCGCTCCAAGGTTATAATTCCTTTCACCGGTAAGAGTGGTGTGGATGAGGCTCAAGTCTGGAGCACAAAGTGTACTATAGTCTTGCTTGCCTACTATACATTTCCCATTAAATAATGCAAAGTATTGAATTGTGGGAAATGAATGCTCTTTATTCTACCTTGTGTCACTCCCCTCGTCTCACCATAACAAAGATTAGACAAGAATGTTTGATACTCAACCGTTGGCGGTTCGTCAACAGAACCGCAAAACGGGAGTTTGAAGTGGTAAGCAAAATTCTCTAGTGAAATGGTAAATGGGTTATCATAAAGCATAAACGACACCCTAGACTCATGGGGAAGGAATTTAAATCCTTTGAAAAATGATTCAGTGAGAAGGTGGCGTTGTTCACACTTATCTGAAATGTAGGGACTGAGATCGGCATTGTGAACATATTGCTCAAATTCTTCTTTAATACCCACACGCATCATATACTCATCGCAAGGCCATAAGCATGTTTTGGTGGCGGCTTCTCGAGTGGAACTTTCACTTGGTTCAACATATGACCGGCGAGCGGAGCTGTCACTAGAAGATGCCCCCGAGGATCGCCTCCTCGAAGAACTCCTTCCAAACAAGTTCATCATGTTCGTGTACAATTTTCTGAAAATTTTTGGGTGACAAAAAATTATCAACAAAACTTTATAAGATTCACAGCAACTACTCATAAGGATACATAGAGGCCATAGCAAGCATTCAAACTAATTAGAACACTAAGAATTCAACATGCAAGCTCATCTATAGAAACACCAAGATTAGCTAATTATTCAAAATATAAACCACTAAAACAAAAACTAATTGGACAAACGGTGGAGTCACATACCAAGCAACAATCCCCCGAAACAGTTTCAGAAACGGAGCTTCGAGCAAACAGATCGAAATCTGCGGGTTTGAGAGCAAGAACACGGGAGAGAGAGCAATGGAGATTTTTCTCTGGAGGCAGGTGACGATGTGGTATGAAGAGATAAGTGAGGGGGGCCACGTGGGGACCACAACCCACCAGGGCGCGCCTGGGGTCCTGGTGCGCCCAGGTGGGTTGTGCCCACCTGGTGCACCTCCCTCTGATGTTATTTGCATCAAAAATTCTTAAATATTCAGAAAAAAATTGTATTACATTTTCAGGGCATTCCGAGAACTTTTATTTTTGGGTCATTTTTTATTGCACGATAAAATCAGAAAACAGACAAAACATGGCATTTTATTTTATTTAACTAATGGAACACAGAGAATAAAAAGTAGGGACAGAAGGTAGTGCTTACTAAATTCATCAACTTCATACCGCTCAAAAATGATCCATTAATAAGGTTGATCAGGTCTTATTAACAACCACTTTCGATTAACATGAAACCAAAGAACTTTCGTAAATCACTAAGTTACCTCAATGGGGATATGCATTTCCCCAACAATAAGCATTTCATATTTCTTTTTGACACTAGGTAGAGGTATTTGAAAACTTCCAATGGTGATTGTCGGAGATTTTTCAATAACATTAATACCATTCACTTGGAATTGTTTCTTCGGAAAGTGCACCATATGCTCATTACCATTGATATGAAAAGTGACCTTGCTTTTATTGCAATCAATAAGAGCCCCTACAGTATTCAAGAAGGGTCTGCCAAGGATAATCGACATGTTGTCATCCTCGGGCATCTCAAGTATAACAAAGTCGGTCAAGATAGTAACATTAGCAACAACAACGGGCACATCCTCACAGATACCGATAGGTATGGCAGTTGATTTGTCAGCCATTTGCAAAGATATTTTAGTAGGTGTGAGTTTATTCAAATCAAGTCTTTTATATAAAGGGAAAGGCATAACACTAACACCAGCTCCTAAATCACACAACACAGTTTTCACATAATTCTTTTTGATAGAGCAAGGTATAGTTGGTATTCCCGGATCTCCAAGTTTTTTAGGTACTCCATCTTTAAAACTATAATTAGCAAGCATAGTGGGAATTTCAACTTCCGGTATTTTTCTCTTATTTGTGAGGATGTCTTTCATATACTTTCCATAAGGAGGCCTTTTCAAGATATCAGTCAAGCGAGTACGCAAAAAGACTAGCCTCAACATTTCAGCAAAGCGTTCAAATTCTTCATCATCATTCTTTTTAGTTGGCTTAGGTGGAAAAGGCATAGGTTTTTGAACCCACGGTTCTCTTTCTTTACCGTGTTTTCTAGCAATGAAGTCTCTTTTATCATATCTTTTATTCTTAGGTTGTGGGTTATCGAGATCAACAGGTGGTTCTATCTCAACATCATTGTCTGGTTCTTTATTATTTGGTTGAGAGTCTTCATGAACATCAGCATTATCTTTTTCATTATCACTAGGTGAATGTTCATTACCAGACTGAGTTTCAGCATCAGAGATAGAAACTTCATTATCTATGTCAGGAGGTTTCTCTATTTCAGGTTCACTAGGAGCATGTGAAGTCCTATCATTTTTCTTTTTCTTTTTCTTACTAGAAGGACTAGGTGCACTAGTGTTGGCTCTTTGTGACTCTTGTTCAATTCTTATTGCGTGTCCCTCGGGATAAAGTGGTTCATGTGTCATTTTACCTCCTCTAGTTGCAACTCTAGCAGCAAAGTCATGCATATTATTATTCATTTCATCAAGCAACTCTCTTTGAGATTTAGCAACTTGTTCTAACTGGGTTTGTACCATAGAAGCATGTTTTCGAACACCTCTAACATCATTTGATATTCTAAATAACAAGTCACTCAAGCGAGCATTCATATCAGAATTGTATTTCAATTTTTTCATAACATTTGCATTGAAGTGATCTTGTTTTCTATTATAATTTTCAAACTCATAAAGGCATTGACTAGGATGCATATTGTGAGGATTGTCATTATCATTCAATTTCATAAGAGAATTTACCTCTATCAACTTAGGCAGTGGTGGTGTATTAAGCCCATGTATTTCTTCAATAGGAGGTACATTTTTAACATCCTCAGCTTTAATACCTTTTTCCTTCATAGATTTCTTTGCCTCTTGCATATCTTCAGAACTGAGATATAATATACCCCTCTTCTTTGGAGTGGGTTTAGCCAGTGGTTCAGGAAGAGTCCAATAATCATAATTTTTCAATATGTTATTCAATAATTCTTCAGCTTGCCCAACAGTTCGTTCCCTGAAAACACAACCAGCAAAACTATCTAGGAAGTCCCTAGAAGCATCGTTTAGTCCATTATAGAAGATATCAAGTATTTCATTTTTCTTAATAGGATGATCAGGCAAAGCATTAAGTAATTAGCAAAGACTCCCCCAAGCTTGTGGGAGACTCTCTTCTTTAATTTGAACAAAGTTAAATATTTCCTGTAAGGAAGCTTGTTTGTTATGAGCGGGAAAATATTTTCCAGAGAAGTAATAAATCATATCCTAGGGACTACGCACACAACCAGGAGCAAGAGTATTGTACCAAGCTTTAGCATCACCCTTAAATGAGAAAGGAAGTAATTGAGAATAAAGGAATAGCGAGTTTTCTCATCATGAGTAAAAAGGGTGGCTATATCATTCAACTTAGTAATATGTGCCACAACAGTTTCAGTTTCATAACCATGGAAAGGATCAGATTCAACCAAAGTAATTAACTCTGGGTCGATAGAGAATTCATAATCCTTATCAGCAATAAAGATAGGTGAAGTAGCAAACTTAGGATCACATTTCATTCTAGCATTCAGAGATTTTTCTTTATACTTGCATAATAATTTCTCTAGATCATCTCTATCTCTACAAGCAAGAATATCTCTAGTTGTTTCTTCACTCATAACATAACCTTCCGGTACCTTAGGCAATTCATATCAAGGAGGGCTAGTTCTAGTAGGTGTTTCAGGAGATTCAGTTTCAAGCTCATCATCAGACTCAATAACATCATGTTGTATTACTCTAGCAATTTGTTTATCAAGAAATTCACCAAGTGGCACATCATCATTATCAAGCAAGGTACTAGCATCATCATAAGCATTATCCATAGCAGAAGTAGCATCATAAATAACTTGCAACATATCAGAATTAATAGCATGTGGTGTTGTTGCAAGTTTACTTATGATAGAAGGTGAATCTAAAGCAGAACTGGATGGCAATTCCTTACCTCCCCTCGTCTTTGAGGGAAATATCTTGGTCTTAGCATCCTTCAGATTCATAGTGATAATATGATAATAATCATAAGTGACTCAACAAATATATCTATGTTCCCCGGCAACGGCGCCAGAAAAAGGTCTTGATAGCCCACAAGTATAGGGGATCGCACAGTTTTCGAGGGTAGAGTATTCAACCCAAATTTATAGATTCAACACAAGGGGAGCCAAAGAATATTTGAAGTTATTAGCAGCTGAGTTGTCAATTCAACCACACCTGGAGATTAATTATCTACAAAAAAGTGATCTATAGCACAGTAATATGATAGTTTTGATAGTAGTAGCAGTAGCAATGGTAACAGTAACAGTGATAGCAGTAGTTTTGTAGCAAGTGTAACAGTGATGATAGTAGTAGTAACTTAGCAAGAACAATATAGGATAAATTCGTAGGCATTGGATCGGTAACTTGTTGGATGATATTCACAATGAGACAGTTATAACCTAGGGCGATACGGCGCTAGCTCCAGTTCATCAATATAATGTAGGCATGTATTTCATAAATAGTCATACGTGCTTATGGAAAGAACTTGCGTGACATCTTTTGTTCTACCCTCCCGTGGCAGCGGGGTCCATATTGGAAACTAAGGGATATTAAAGCCTCCATTTAATATAGAACCGAACAAAGCATTAACACATAGTGAATACATGAACTCCTCAAACTACGGTCATCACCGAGAGAAGTCCCGGATTCTGTCACTCTAGGGTTGCCGGACCATAACACGTAGTAGGTGACTATAACTTGCAAGATCGGATCTAGAACATGTATATAATGGTGATAACATAAACGGTTCAGATCTGAAATCATGGCACCCCAGCCCAAAGTGACAAGCATTAAGCATGGCAAAGTCATAGCAACATCAATCTTAGAACATTGTGGATACTAGGGATCAAACCCTAACAAAACTAACTCGATTACATGATAAATCTCATCCAACTCCTCACCGACTAGCGAGCCTGCCAAGGAATTACTCACTCCCGGTGGGGAGCATCCTAGAATTGGCAATGGAGACGGATTGGTGGTGACGTAGAACGAAGATCCCCCTCTCCGGAGCCCCAAACGGTCTCCAGATCTGGCCTCCCGATGAAGAACAGGAAGTGATGGTGGCTCCGTGTCATGGATCACGATAATTCTTTCTTCCTAATTTTTTTATGGAAAAATAGGATTTTATAGCGTCGGTTTCAAGGTCTGAGGGGCCACCAGGTGGGCACAACCCACCTGGACGCGCCTTGAGAGGGGGCGCGCGCCCTGGTGGGTTGTGCTCACCCACGTGCCCCCCTCTGGTGGGTCTTGGCTCCAGAAATTCATATTATTGATATAAAAAATCCTCGCAAAGTTTTGTACCATTCTGAGAACTTTTATTTCTGCACAAAAACAACACCATGGTAGTTCTGCTGAAAACAGCGTCAGTCCGGGGTTAGTTTCATTCAATTCATGCAAATTAGAGTCCAAAACAAGAGGGGAAACGTTAGGAAAAGTAGATACATTGGAGACGTATCAGGTATCGTTATTTTCTAACCTTCACTGATGATTTAAGCAGATATGGTTATATCTACTTAATGAAACATCAGTTCGAAACATTTGAAAATTTCAAAGAATTTCAAAGTGAAGTGGAAAATCATCGTAATAAGAAAATAAAGTTTCTACGATCTGATCGTGGAGGAGAATATTTGAGTTACAAGTTTGGTCTTCATTTGAAACAATGTGGAATAGTTTCCCAACCCACACCACATGGAACACCACAGCGTAATGGTGTGTCCGAACATCGTAACCGTACTTTATTAGATATGGTGTGATCTATGATGTCTCTTACTAATTTACCACTATCGTTTTGGGGTTTATGCTTTAGAGACAGCTGCATTCACATTAAATAGGGCACCATCTAAATCCGTTGAGACGACACCATATGAACTATGGTTTAGCAAGAAACCAAAGTTGTTGTTTCTTACAGTTTGGGGCTGCGATGCTTACGTGAAAAAGCTTCAACCTGATATGCTCGAACCCAAATCGGAGAAATGTGTCTTCATAGGATACCCAAAGAAAACTATTGGGTACACCTTCTATCACAGATCCGAAGGCAATATATTCGTTGCTAAGAATGGATCCTTTCTAGAGAAGGAGTTTCTCTCGAAAGAAATGAGCGGGAGGAAAGTAGAACTTGATGAGGTAATTGTACCTTCTCTCGAATTGGAAAGTAGTTCATCATAGAAATTAGTTCCAGTGATTCCTACACCAATTAGTGAGGAAGCTAATGATGATGATCATGAAACTTCAGATCAAGTTACTACTATCAAAGCGTATATTCCAACTTTGAGAGGCTTGCACCAGTCCATAAATGGATCGCTGGAGCTTGCACACTTTGTTAGCACCTTTAGGATTGACAAAACCTTCTAGTTGCATCATATACAACTCTTCTTTGAGATATCCATTAAGGAATGTAGTTTTGACATCCATTTGCCAAATTTCATAATCATAAAATGCGGCAATTGCTAACATAATTTGGACAGACTTAAGCATCACTACGGGTGAGAAGGTCTCATCGTAGTCAACTCCTTGAACTTGTCGAAAACCTTTTGCAAGAAGTTGAGCTTTGTAGATAGTAACATTACCGTCAGCGTCAGTCTTCTTCTTAAAGATCCATTTATTCTCTATTGCTTGCCGATCATCGCGCAAGTCAACCAAAGTCCATACCGTGTTCTCATACATGGATCCCATCTCAGATTTCATGGCCTCAAGCCATTTCACGGAATTTGGGATCATCATCGCTTCCTCATAGTTTGTAGGTTCGTCATGGTCAAGTAACATGACCTCCAGAATAGGATTACCGTACCACTCTGGTGCGGATCTTACTCTGGTTGACCTACGAGGTTTGGTAGTAACTTGATCAGAAGTTTCATGATCATCATCATTAGCTTCCTCACTAATTGGTGTAGGAATCACTGGAACTGATTTCTGTGATGAACTACTTTCCAATAAGGGAGAAGGTACAATTACCTCATCAAGTTCTACTTTCCTCCCACTCACTTCTTTCGAGAGAAACTCCTTCTCTAGAAAGGGTCCATTCTTAGCAACGAATATTTTGCCTTCGAATCTATGGTAGAAGGTGTACCCAATAGTATCCTTTGGGTATCCTATGAAGACATATTTCTCCGATTTGGGTTTGAGCTTATCAGGTTGAAGCTTTTTCACATAAGCATCGCAGCCCCAAACTTTAAGAAACGACAACTTGGGTTTCTTGCCAAACCATAGTTCATGTGGCGTCATCTCAATGGATTTAGATGGTGCCCTATTTAACGTGAATGCAGTCGTCTCTAAAGCATAACCCCAAAACGATAGCGGTAAATCGTTAAGAGACATCATAGATCGCACCATATCTAATAAAGTGCGGTTACGACGTTCGGACACACCATTACGCTGTGGTGTTCCAGGTGGCATGAGTTGCGAAACTATTCCGCATTGTTTCAAATGAAGACCAAACTAATAACTCAAATATTCACCTCCACGATCAGACCGTAGAAACTTAATTTTCTTGTTACAATGATTTTCCACTTCACTCTAAAATTCTTTGAACTTTTCAAATGTTTCAGACTTATGTTTCATCAAGTAGATATACCCATATCTGCTCAAATCATCTGTGAAGGTCGGAAAATAACGATACCCGCCGAGAGCATCAACACTCATCGGACCGCATACAATCAATATGTATTATTTCCAATAAGTCTGTTGCTCGCTCCATTGTTCCGGAGAACGGAGTCTTAGTCATCTTATCCATGAGGCATGGTTCGCAAGTATTAGGTGATTCATAATCAAATGATTCCAAAAGCCCATCAGCATGGAGTTTCTTCATGCGCTTTACACCAATATGACCTAAACGGCAATGCCACAAATAAGTTGCACTATCATTATTAAACTTATATCTTTTGGCTTCAATACTATGAATATGTGTATCACTACTATCGAGATTCAATAAAAATAGACCACTCATCAAGGGTGCATGACCATAAAAGATATTACTCATATAAATAGAACAACCATTATTCTCTGATTTAAATGAATAACCGTCTCGCATCAAACAAGATCTAGATATAATTTTCATGCTTAACGCTGGCACCAAATAATAATTATTCAGGTCTAATACTAATCCCGAAGGTAGATGTAGAGGTAGCATGCCGACGGCAAACACATCAACTTTGGAACCATTTCCCACTCACATCGTCACCTCGTCCTTAGCCAATCTTCATTTAATCTGTAGCCCCCGTTTCGTGTTGCAAATATGAGCAACAAAACCAGTATCAAATACCCAGGCGCTACTACGAGCATTAGTAAGGTACACATCAATAACATGTATATCAAATATACCTTTCACTTTGCCATCCTTCTTATCCGCCAAATACTTGGGGCAGTTCCGCTTCCAGTGACCAGTCCCTTTGCAGTAGAAGCACTCAGTCTCAGGCTTAGGTCTAGAGTTGGGCTTCTTCACTTGAGCAGCAACTTGCTTGCCGTTCTTCTTGAAGTTCCCCTTCTTCCCTTTTCCCTTTTTCTTAAAACTAGTGGTCTTATTAACCATCAATACTTGATGCTCCTTCTTGATTTCTACCTCCGCAGCCTTTAGCATTGCGAAGAGCTCGGGAATTGTCTTATCCATCCCTTGCATATTATAGTTCATGACGAAGCTTTTGTAGCTTGGTGGCAGTGATAGAAGAACTCTGCCAATGACACTATCATCGGGAAGATTAACTCCCAACTGAGTCAAGTGGTTCTGGTACCCAGAATTCTGAGTATATGTTCACTGACAGAACTATTATCCTCCATCTTGCAGCTATAGAACATATGGAGACTTCATATCTCTCAATTCGGGCATTTGCTTGAAATATTAACTTCAACTCCTGGAACATCTCATATGCTCCATGACGTTCAAAACGTCATTGAAGTCCCGATTCTAAGCCGTAAAGCATGGCAGACTGAACTATCGAGTAGTCATCAACTTTGCTCTGCCAAACGTTCATAACATCTGGTGTTGCTCCTGTAGCGGGCTTTGCACCTAGCGGCCCTTCTAGGACGTAATTCTTCTATGCAGCAATGAGAATAATCCACAAGTTACGGACCCAGTCCGTGTAGTTGCTACCATCATCTTTCAACTTAGCTTTCTCTAGGAACGCATTAAAATTCAAAGGAACAGTAGCACGGGCCATTTATCTACAACAACATAGACATGCAAAAACACTATCAGGTACTAAGTTCATGATAAATTAAAGTTCAATTAATCATATTACTTAAGAACTCCCACCTAGATAGACATCCCTCTAGTCATCTAAATGATCACGTGATCCATATCAACTAAACCATGTCCGATCATCATGTGAGATGGAGAAGTTTTCAATGGTGAACATCACTATGTTGATCATATCTACTATATGATTCACGCTCAACCTTTCGGTCTCAGTGTTCCGAGGCCATATCTGTATTTGCTAGGATCGTCAAGTTTAACCCGAGTATTCTGCGTGTGCAAAACTGGCTTGCACTCGTTGTATGTGAACGTAGAGCTTATCACACCCGATCATCACGTGGTGTCTTGGCACGATGAATTGTAGCAATGGTGCATACTCAAGGAGAACACTTATACCTTGAAAATTAGTGAGAGATCATCTTATAATGCTACCACCATACTAAGCAAAATAAGATGCATAAACGATAGACATCACATGCAATCAAAATAAGTGATATGATATGGCCATCATCGTCTTGTGCCTTTGATCTCCATCTCCAAAGCACCGTCATGATCACCATCGTCACCGGCTTGACACCTTGATCTCCATCGTAGCATCGTTGTTGTCTCGCCAACTATTGCTTCTTCGACTATTGCTATCGCTTAGTGATAAACTAAAGCAATTACATGGCGACTGCATTTCATACAATAAAGAGACAACCATATGGCTCCTGCCAGTTGCCGATAACTGTTACAAAACAAGATCATCTCATACAACAATTTATATCATCACGTCTTGACCATATCACATCATAACATGCCCTGCAAAAACAAGTTAGACGTCCTCTACTTTGTTGTTGCAAGTTTTACGTGGCTGCTACGGGCTTCTAGCAAGAACCGTTCTTACCTACGCATCAAAACCACAACGATTTTTCGTCAAGTGTGTTGTTTTAACCTTCAACAAGGACTGGGCATAGTCAAACTCGATTCAACTAAAGCTAGAGAAATAGACACCCACTAGCCACCGGTGTGCGAAGCACGTCGGTAGAACCAGTCTCATGAACGCGGTCATGTAATGTCGGTCTGGGCCGCTTCATCCAACAAAACCGCTGAATCAAGGTAAGACATTGCTGGTAAGCAGTATGACTATGATCGCCCACAACTCTTTGTGTTCTACTCGTGCATATAACATCTACGCATAGACCTGGCTCGCATGCCACTGTTGGGGAACGCGGTATTTCAAAAAATTTGCCTATGATCACACAAGATCTATCTAGGAGATGCATAGCAACAAGAGGGGAGAGTGTGTCTACGTACCCTCTTAGACCGAAAGCGGAAGCATTTAGTAATGTGGTTGATGTAGTCGAACATCTTCATGATCCAACCGATCCAAATCCCGAACGCACGGCACCTCCGCAATCAACACACGTTCAGCTCAATGACGTCCCTCGAATTCTTGATCCAGTTGAGGTTGAGGGAGAGTTTCGTTAGCACGACATGGAGACGGTGATGATGAAGTTACCGACGCAGGGCTTCGCCTAAGCACTACGACAATATGACCGAGGTGTGTAACTGTGGAGGGGGGCACCGCACACGGCTAAAAGATCAACTTGTGCGTTCTAGGGTTCCCCCTTCCCCACATATATAAAGGAAGGAGGAGCGGAGGGCCGACCGGCCCCTAGGGTGTGCCCAAGAGGGGAGTCCTACTAGGACTTCTAGTCCTAGTAGGATTCCACCAAAAGGGAGAGAGGGAGAAGGAAGGAGAGGGGGAGGGAGCAGGAAAGGGGGAATCGCCCCCCTTCCCTTGTCCAATTAGGACTGCTAAGGGGGGGCGCGGCCTGCCCTGGCGGCCCTCCTCTCTCGACAATAAGGCCCATGGTGGCCCATTAGTTCCCCTGGGGGGTTTCGGTAACCCCTCCGGCACTCTGTTTTTACCCGAAACTATCTGGAGCACTTCCGGTGTCCGAATAACATGGTCCAATATATCAATCTTTATGTCTCGACCATTTCAAGACTCCTCGTCATGTCCATGATCTCATCCGAGACTCCGAACAAACTTTGGTGCATCAAATCACATAACTCATAATACAAATCGCCATCGAACGTTAAGCGTGCGCACCCTACGGGTTCGAGAACTATGTAGACATGACCGAGACATATCTCTGGTCAATAACCAATAGCGGAACATGGATGCTCATATTGTACCCTACATATTCTACGAAGATCTTTATCGGTCAAACCGCACAACAACATACGTTGTTCCCTTTGTCATCGGTATGTTACTTGCCCGAGATTCAATCGTCTGTATCATCATACCTAGTTCAATCTCATCACCGGCAAGTCCCTTTACTCGTTCCGTAATGCATCATCCCATGGCTAACTCATTAGACACATTGCTTGCAAGTCTCATATGTGCATTACCGAGAGGGCCCAGAGATACCTCTCCGATACACGGAGTGACAAATCCTAATCTCGATCTATGCCAACTCAACAAACACCATCGGAGACACCTGTAGAGCATCTTTATAATCACCCAATTATGTTGTGATGTTTGATAGCACACAAGGTGTTCCTCCGGTATTCAGGAGTTGCATAATCTCATAGTCATAGGAACATGTATAAGTCATGAAGAAAGCAATAGCAGAAAAACTGAACGATCATTATGCTAAGCTAACAGATGGGTCTTGTCCATCACATCATTCTCTAATGATGCGATCCCATTCATCAAATGACAACACATGTCTATGGCTAGGAAACTTAACCATCTTTGATTAACAAGCTAGTCAAGTAGAGGCATACTAGGGACACTCTGTTTGTCTATGTATCCACACATGTACTAAGTTTCCGGTTAATACAATTCTAGCATGAATAATAAACATTTATCATGATATAAGGAAATATAAATCACAACTTTATTATTGCCTCTATGGCATATTTCCTTAAAATACATACTTCTTTCGTTTCGAAAAAGTATCCGGAAACACTCCAATTTTTTGTTCGGAGGTTAAAAGCCAAAGGCATGCGATGACAAAATTTTCACACGTTCGGATAAAGGTACAGGTTGACTAGTACAAACACCTATTCCTTATCTACTCCATCTATAAGACTGTCTAACTTACAGTCCTCCTATGAGTACTTTGCAACTACCATTACTTGGTCATAAACCAACTTCACTGGAATTTCTTCCCTGTCTGGTCCCCGTGGTCCCACTCGGGCCATGTGATTTGGATCTAGCTTGGTGAAGTGCGTTTTCACCATGTCCCAGGCTTCTCGTGTGCCTTCCCAACGGGTGGATGTCTTCCATAGCTCGAACCGGTGCCGGGCACCCTTGAATAGGTTTGCCAAGCCCTCCATACTTTCTGGAGGGGTATCACAGGGCCATAATGCGTTCACCATACTCTTCATGGCTTTCCGGGCCTGAGCATGTACCACAGACAGTTCCTTTAGCACATCATCTTGAAATCCGGATACTTTCTCTTCCGGCCGGCCAGTTAACAGACCTGCAGCAACAAAGTCATGCCATTCCGAAATATGGACTACATATGGGTACGTAGGGTGGTCTTAAATAAGAGAGGAAGACATACTGAACATGTCGCCTTTAAGCTTCTCATTTTCCTTCTGAGCGTCCGATAATTGAGCCCTTAAGCTCTCTATCTCTTCGGATTGTTTGTCTCCCCCCCCCCTCACATTCATTCTTCCCGGATGCACTTGTTGCGGCCTTTTTTGTTTCCGCCAATTCGGCGATGACATCATTAAGTTGTGCCTGATTCGCTTTCTAGCTCCTAAGATAGCATGGCATTTTCCTCTTTAAGAACCTGCGGGTCATATTGATCCTTAATCGGTTTACCTTACCGCTTCAAGCCTCGGGGGCTACTAGCACATGGCTATTAAAAATTGCGTAAACTTTTACCTGTATATCCTTCAAGAACAGATGAATGACTCCGGCGAGTCCGTCTCGAGCAGCTTGGATATATGCATCCACCGAGCTGAGTGTGGTAAACTCCTGCTCGGAAAAGACCGGAGTGCGCATAGCCTCCTTTAATCGACGGTGATTCATCACGCTCTCCACTTCGGAATTCGTGACTAATACATCGTCTGAATCCTCTTGAGGAGGCGGAACTGGCGTTGCATCGGCTCTCGTCCTAGTTAGCGAGTCCGGCGCCGGATTAGTGGACATTCGGCTAACTCGGTGTTTTCCCACCGTCTGCCGCATACTCCTCCTGATATCAAGGATGAAAAGAGACTTTTAACAATCTGGACTTACGCCTAGGCATGTCTTAAACAAGCTTACCTCTTGGAAGACTATGAGGCCTCTGCGGCACTCCCAGACCCTTTTCGTTTTGAACGACGGCCTTGCGTAGGGGCCGCCCTTAAGGAGGTACGGTCCCTAGAGCACCGATCCTATTAAAATCCGGATCAGTATAAACATATAAAAATGTAGATGAGGATTTCCTTTTAAGAACCCTCCTAATACTCACGATACAGAAGGGATAGAGGAGGGGGTAGTCGGCGGTGATGGCCACTTCTAAGCCGTCAAGGATCGCTTGATAAAATACCCCATCGTCGAACCCTATATATATGTCCGGGTCCTCGCAAAAGCCGGGGTCTATATCGTGGTTATGATCCTCTGGCTGGGGAGCGGGACAGTGGACATCCTCAGTCATCTTCCTCCATGACTGTTTGTGTCAACAAAGGGAAAGTTTGATTAGTGTCTGTAACGGCAATAAAATAAACACAGACGATCGAAATCTTACCCATTCAATAGGGTTGTACATGGAATAACCCTCCCGGCAGTTTAACCGAAGAAAATCTTCTTTCTCACCCTTATACAGCTCGGCCAACATTGTGGTCAGTTCGGCTGGGGTATCTCGACCCTTCCGTCTGTATCGGGACGCGTCGTCTTCTCCGTTGTAACACCATAAGGGAGTTACTCTGGATTGGAGAGGGTGAACGTACCTCTTTATTGCAATCGCCATGACCTCAACTATTGAGAGTTTGGTATGGGCTAGCAACCTGACCTTGCTGACCAACCTCTTTATCTCCGCACTGTCCTCTTCCTTGGGACTTCGGGGATGCCAGTTGAGGCGCTTCTTTAAAGGAGCACTGGAAAATTCAGGGAGGTCGCGCCGAACTGGATCCGGCAGCGGGACGTCGTCCATATAGAACCATTCTGAAGACAACTGCGGGTATACCTCTTTACGTGTTCCTATGAGGTATCCGGATCCGGCTATATGCCATACTTCGGCACCGCCCACTTCAAATATGGAACCTCCTCGATGGCGGGGAACAAGGCAAAAGAACTTCCTCCGTAATTCAAAATGGGCCTCAATGCCTAAGAATAGCTTGCATAGGGCAACGAAACCGGAGATGTGCAGAATCGGACCTAGGGTGGGGTTGTGTAGTTGGATGCCGTAAAATTCCAATAACCCCCTGAGAAAGGGATGGATTGGAAATCCTAGACCCCGCAACAGGAATGGGACAAAGCACACCCTCTCCTCCTTATTGGGGTTGGGGAAGTTCTCAGCCATCACATCGTTGTCGATTGAGGCCAAACCCGCTCAAATGGAGACTAGATCTGCGAGGGAAAGATAGCCCTGCGTCTGGAGTCGGCTCAGTTGGAGATGAGGAACAGAGCAACTCTGCCAATCACCCTCTTGAGCGCCATGAGGGCGCGAGGAGGAGCTTGGGGCACTGGCCATAATGGAAGGCTTTGCTCGTGGCTAAACTTGGCAGTTTTCCTTTTGCATGATATGAGATGGCATTTGGAGATCTACATCTCCTTATATAGAGGCCATTCGAGCATGGCGAGGGGCTTATTTGCAAAAAAGCATGGACCGTTCGTATTCACTCGGCGTGCGGAAGTCGAAGCGACAATAGGGATGGAGCATAAGGGGTAAAAACATCGAGGTCATGGTCGGACTGTCATTTGTCCGAAGTATAATGATGAACCCGCCTTGCAAAGCCGAAGACATATGCCGGATCCTATGTCATCATTGAAGGCCAGTTTGGGGGCTACTAAGGGAGTCCTTGATTAAGGGGTCCTCGGGAGTCCGTGTCGTGTAATATGGGTCGGACTAATGGGCTGTGAAGATACAAAATAGAAAGCCTTCCCCCTTGTCCGGATGGGACTCTCGTTTGCGTGGATGGCAAGATTGGCGTCCGGATGTATAATTTCCTTCTTCTGTAAACCGACTTGGGGCAACCCTAGGCCCCTCCGATGTCTATATAAACCGGGGGGTTTAGTCCGTGGAGGCAATCAGAATCCATATAGGCTAAACAGTTAGGGTTTAGCCATTACGATCTCGAGGCAGATGAACTCTCGTAACCCCTATACCCATCAAACTCAATCAAGCACGAAGTAGGGTTTTGCCTCCATCGAGAGGGCCCGAACCTGGGTAAACATCATGTCCCCTTTGTCTCCTGTTACCTTCGATCCTCAGAAGCACTGTTTGGAACCCCCTACCCGAGATCGGTCGGTTTTGACATGACAATTATATTCGGACATCAGAATGGTTTCGAGTGATTCGGGTATTTTTCCGGAGTACGTAGGGGTTATCGGAACCTCCTAGGGAAGTGTTGGGCCAACATGGGCCTAAAGGGAGAGAGGGGGAAGCCCGCGGGGGTGGCCGCGCGCCCCCCTCCTAGGGAGTCCGAATAGGACAAGGAGGAGGGGCGGCGCCCCCCTTCCCCTTCCCCTTCCCCTTCCCCTTCCCTTTCCCTCTCCCTCTCCTTCCTATTACCTCCGGTGGAGAAAGGAAAAAGGGGGGCGAATCCTACTTGGACTAGGAGTCCAAATAGGACTCCCCCCATGGCGCGCCCTTCCTGGCCGCCAGCCTCCTCCTCCCCCCTTTATATACGGGGGCGGGGGGGCACCCCAAAGGACACCAAGATTTCTCTTAGCTGTGTGCGGTACCCCCTACCACAGTTTACTCCTCTGGTCATAGCGTCGTAGTGCTTAGGCGAAGCCCTGCGCAGATCACATCACCATCACCGTCACCACGCCGTCGTGCTGTCAAAACTCTCCCTCGACCCTCTACTAGATCAAGAGCTCGAGGGACGTCATCAAGCTGAACGTGTGCTGAACATGGAGGTGTCATACGTTTGGTACTTGGATCGGTTGGATCATGAAGACGTTCGACTACATCAACCGTGTTAACCTAACGCTTCCGCTTTCGGTCTACGAGGGGATGTGGACACACTCTCCCAATCTCGTTGCTATGAATCTCCTAGATAGATCTTGCGTGTTCATAGATTTTTTTAAATTGCATGCTACGTTCCCCAACAGTTTTGGTAATTTATAACAACATATAGCTCATTGAACTAACATCCATTCAAGTTTAATATTTCAGAAATTTCAATGAATGGCATGGCATGGACTGGAGATGTGGACCCCTCAAAATGCTAAGGACACATATTGGCAAAAGCTCAAGACTCTTCATTTCTATTTTAGTGATCCAAGATCACATTGAGTCCATAGGAAAGCCAATACTATTAAAAGGGGATGAGGCGTGTTACTTAATGGCTTGCTTTCTCAAATGCTTAGTGATATTGCTCCAAATCCTTCAACCACGTTCTCATTCCAAATATGTCGAAACCCTAAACTCCAACCCGGCCCCACCGATTCATTCTATCCGGAGCCACCGAGTTCATATGACACAGCCACTACCAACCCTAAACAGTTCAGTCACACCGATACGGACCTCGGTCTCATCGAGATGGCCTTGCCAATTCTCTGTTGCATGTTACAATTATTTCGGTCTCACCGAAACAGCGATCAGTCTCACCGAGTTGGCTTAACATTTTGTCTGTTGCCTTATTGCTTCACTTCGGTCTCACCGAGTTGTTCCAGTCGGTCCCACCAAGATTCCTAACATTCACATTTTGAACTAAATCGGTCTCACCGAGTTGGCTTAACATTTTGTCTGTTGCCTTATTGCTTCACTTCGGTCTCACCGAGTTGTTCCAGTCGGTCCCACCAAGATTCCTAACATTCACATTTTGAACTAAATCGGTCTCATCGAGTTCATCTATATATTCGGTCTGACCGAGTTGGGTCAAATGTGTGTAACGATTGAATTTTGTGTGGAGGCTATATATACCCCTCCACCCCTCTTCATATGCGAGAGAGCCATCAGAACGTGCCTACATTTTCAGCATATATTTTCTGAGAGAGAACCACCTACTCATGTGTTGAGATCAAGATCTGCCAATCCTACCACAAGAATCTTGATTTCTAGCCTTTCCTAAATTGCTTTCCACTCAAATCATCTTTCCACCATATCCAAATCTGTGAGAGAGAGTTGAGTGTTGGGGAGACTATCATTTGAAGCACAAAAGTAAGGAGTTCATCATCAACACAACATCTATTATCTTTTGGAGAGTGGTGTCTCCTAGATTGGTTACGTGTCGCTTGGGAGCCTCCGATAAGATTGTAGAGTTGAACCAAGAAGTTTGTAAGGGCAAGGAGATCACCTACTTCGTGAAGATCTACCCGAGTGAGGCAAGTCTTTCATGGGTGATGGCCATGGTGGGATAGACAAGGTTGCTTCTACATGGACCCTTCATGGGTGGAGCCCTCCGTGGACTCGCGCAACTGTTACCCTTCGTGGGTTGAAGTCTCCATCAACGTGGATGTACGATAGCACCACCTATTGGAACCACGCCAAAAATCTTTGTGTCTCCATTGCGTTTGCACTCTCCAATCCCTTTTCTTTACCTTCGTATGCAATGTTTTACTTTCCGCTGCTTCACTCTTAGAATTGCATGTGTAGGTTGATTGCTTGACTTGTGCTAGTTGCTAAAATCTGGCCACAACTAAAATTGGAAAAGGCTAGATTTTCATTTGGTCAAGTAGTCTAATCAGCCCCCCCTAGACCTACTTTTGATCCTACAGTTGCGCAGTGGTCTACATGGCAGGAAACCAAAATGAAAACTTGGCAGGGACAGGGGCGGCTCAAAAATCCACAGCTGCTGGAGGCGTGATAAGGACTGGCACTTCAGCACCAGCTCCTGATACAGCTGCCTTAGGCCAGATGGAATCTCTTCAATGCTAACATAATTGACCCATATAACAATCCCTCAACGTGCGACAAAGAATCACTCAAAAGTTCCTACCGGGGAAAGATGGACGAAAACGTGTATCAAGCTCTATGCCTAGATTACCCCAAGGTTAGCATGTGAATCCACAAGTTGATTACCCAAACATATGTCATGCGATCTCGATAAATTACCCCATTGTCACCACAGAATCCACAAGCAAGACATACATCAAATGATCTCAAATCCAAATATTCCATCAAACATAGGAAACTCCAAAGGGCAAGACTCAATTCATCACAACAAGATAGAGTGGGAAGAATACTTCATAAATTATAGATACATTGAAGACATATCAGACAGTTAGGTGTCAAGTTCTTCAGTAACCAAGAGTTGTGGTTTGCGGAGACAAAGTCTGTGAAAGTTATGGAGATCGCCTCAAGTATCTACCCCAAGTGATCGACACATGTTGACGAACTTGTGTCGAGGAGAATAGGGCAAGGAGAGTTTATCTTTAGTGTTAAATCACAAGTCCCTTCATCCAAATGTTACTATTTTGCAGAAGAATGAACTGGTTGAACAAATACTCTGTCGCCATCAAGCACCACTGCTCTCCATTGTTTATATTTAGTTATGTTTCAGTCATGTGATTTTTCTTCGGTGCTTGTACTTGATTTGCTTCGTTAGTATTCATCCGTAGTCTTCTCTATGTTTTGTTTTATTTCCGGTGATGTGTACTGAGAGCTTTGAAGTTTCCCGAAGAAATTTTAAATCTCCTATTCACCCCCTTCCCTAGTAGACATACTTCGTTCCTACAATCAGCTAAGGATGACTATGACCACATAACACCACATTGTCCTTATGGCACGATGCTCCGCGACCACCAAACATGGTCGATGTTCTAGCGTTGCCAACATTGTCCTCAAGGTGGGGGAACAACGCGAGCCTTTGCCATCGCGAGGCCGGTCGTCGCAACATGTTCCGCCAATGGAGGAGGGGCTCATGTTCCATCCTCAACAACGGGTAGCTGCCATCTTAGCAAGCCCCTGCCATTACTATTCGGCATGTTATCTTTGCCCACAACCTCTTCCGGCGGCGGTGAAGACGCTAGTGGGATGTAAGCAGGGCTGTGAGAGGGATCAATACATTGTATGTGTGACAGATAGTGCAATTTTTCTTTTTTTGCATACATGTAATACTAAAACAACATAGCTATGCACACGACACTCCATGCATGATTTTTTTTTTTGCACGATGCTTCATGTCCAGCCATCAAATCATAGAACAAAGTGCAGCACGTCCATCTGATGGTCAGTCGTGCATGCATCGTGCATTGATGGCCGGCTTTGAAGCACATAGTTCAAAAGCGAAGGCGGCTCTCTGGTCCCTACCGACGCTGGGCCGATACCAAAAACCATTCAAACAACCTACAACGTGAATCCGCACTTGTGAATTAGCAAATGCGTACTACCAAATGAAATCATCAGCAAATGCGTACTACTACTGCTGTTTGCCGCAAAGAGAGGTGGAGTGAGCGTGTTGCCAAATCCCAAACACCCCCCAAAAAAGGTGCCAAATCCACGCAGAAAGGTGAAGAAAGGACCGCACGATCACAGGATACGCAGGACCAAACCAAGCGGAAGCGATTGACCCGTTCAATTCCATCCAAACCCCATCCCCAGCCCTACAAACCCCAGGAGGACGGAGGCGCAAGCGCCAAATCGTGACCCCGCTGCACAAGACCACCCCGCGTCGCGCATTTGCGCAACGAAACGCAAGCCAGTGGTCAGTCGTGCGGGCAGTCGTCCACTGATCTGACCGCAAACCGCCGGTGCCGATGCCAGCGCCAGCTTTTCTCTCTTGCACTCACTCTCTTCCTCCCCCCTCACGCGCGCACAGCACGGCAGGCCCGGCTTTCGCAAGGACCCAAAAAAAGACGGGCAAAGCTGCGTGCCGGTGCCAGCGCTGTTCCCGACGCGACGAAACGCGAGGAGACATTTTTCGGACCGAACGAAGCCAGAGCGCGCTCCTATCCTATGGCCGCGCCACAGATGTCGCCGCGCCCAACAACAGCAACGGGTTAAAAACACGGCCCCGGTGCGGTGAAGCGAGGCGAGAATCCAATGCGGCGCGGCGTGAAACGAAGCGACTGATGGACGGACGGGACGGGAGGGGGAGAAAATCTTTTATTACCGTCCAAAACTCGCATAGGATCCTCCTTGTGCTTCCCAGCGGCATTGCCATTTCTGCATTTTTCTTTGCTTCTCCTTTTTGTCCCGTACTAGCAGTTTCTTTCCTGGTGATTAGTGAATGGAGTGAGCAATTAAACAACAAAGCGGCGGTCGTGGTCGCGGCGACGAGCTGCCCACTGAGCTCGCTCTGGCTTTTTGCTGCATGCAATGCGATGCATGCGTGTGCTTTGGGCAGTACCAGTTCCCTCCATTTCGAATTTCAAATCCCATCCGGCCGTTCCCCCCAAGGCCGACGCGACGCTCTCTCTCTCTGCTGCCACTGCAAAGCCCCCCGCCCCGGGCTCTCTCGCACGCGCACGCAGTCGCACACACACCTGTCTGCTCCGCCTCCCGTTCTCTCGGCCTCCTCTCCGTGAGGCGTTTCTTTTCTTGAGCCTCCTTCCTCCTCTCCGGCGGCCGCCGCTCTAGCTCTAGTGCTGTTCTTGGCGTGGAGGAGGGGATGGGAGGGTCCGGGAAGTGGGTCAAGTCGCTCATCGGGCTCAAGAAGCCCGACAGGGAGGATTGCTGCAAGGTGAGGCGAGCCGCTGCTCTTCTCGGTCTCTTGACCGAGATTGAAAATATAGATTCGGGTTTTCTCGGAGATTCTTGATTGGATGTGCGGAAACATTCCGTTTCACGGTTGATTTTCTTGGCTTAGATTCATCTAGAGTTTCTTGAGGTCATGTTTTCCCCCAAATAGAAGAAAGAGAGATGATTACCAAGATTGGTTTCCTCAACCCGATACCGGCAAAAATCCACTGCTCAAAGCTCCCCTCTAATGACCACGCAATGTCTCTTTCATTCTCGCGCACATGTCTCTCAAGATGCAAACAACAACAGTGTTTTTTATCCCCTTGACTTGATTGTACTTTCTTTGCTGCTTCACAAGTACTACTACTTGTAGTAGTACTGCCCAAGTAGGGTTATCATTGGCTCAAAATAGGCTTCTTTTAATCTCCTGGGTCTGGGTTGTTAATCTCATCCCAAAGTTTCTCGTGGTTTTCATGTCGAGCTTCAAATCTCGTTGCGGTAATAATCATGGCCGGCATCGCCTCATTTCTCTGCTTCTCCTGCAGAACAAGCTGCTGGTTCCGTCCGTCCTGGGAGTGGGAGGCAAGGGCCGGAAGTGGAGGCTGTGGAGGAGCTCCTCCGGCGACCACGGCTCCCTGTGGCGCGGCTCCAGGGGCGGCAGCCAGCGGTCCGCGGCGTCCGAGGCCTCCGACGACGCCTCCTCGCTGGCCGCCGCCGCCGCCGACATGTTCACCGCCGCCCTCGCCACCGTCGCCCGCGCGCCGGCCAAGGACTTCATGGCCGTCCGGCAGGAGTGGGCCGCCATCCGCATCCAGACGGCCTTCCGCGGCTTCCTGGTACCAACCGCTCTTCTCGGGCTGCATCTGCACGGCGACGGCGACTGTGGACTGAACGTTCTGTACGTGTTTGTGTTTTTGCAGGCGCGGCGGGCGCTGCGGGCGCTCAAGGGGCTGGTGCGGCTGCAGGCCATCGTGCGCGGCCGGCAGGTGCGGAAGCAGGCGGCGGTGACGCTCCGGTGCATGCAGGCCCTGGTGCGCGTGCAGGCGCGCATCCGGGCGCGCCGCGTGCGCATGTCCACCGAGGGCCAGGCCGTGCAGAAGCTCATCCAGGCTCGCCGCACCAAGCTCGACATCCTCCGGGAAGCCGAGGTTACCCGCCTTGCCTGTCCCCCTCCAAGCCTCCATTTATCTTGCAAAAACATTGTCCCCTCGATGCTCGAAGCGATGAACCATACGATTTATGTTTTGATTCCTTCGCATTGAGCAGGAATCGTCAATCATCTTTGCTGATTCGTGTGTTTTGTCTGCTTTTTCTGCACAAATTTTCAACTTTCAGGAGGGATGGTGTGACAGCCAGGGAACTCTAGAGGCAGTGAGAGTGAAGCTGCAGAAACGGCAGGAAGGAGCAATCAAGCGCGAGCGGGCTATCGCATACGTCTACCAAGGCGTAGCGAAATGCAATGTATGAACCAATTCTCTGCAGAATTCTAGTGGAACACCACTGCTCATCTGAATGAGCTAACACTGTTTCTGTTTTCTCTTCTGCAGCAACCGAAGGGCAGCAATGGCCGGTCCAACCAGTCGGGCCTCCTGCTGAAGCACCAGCACTGCGACAAGAACAACGGCAGCTGGAGCTGGCTGGAGAGGTGGATGGCGGCGAGGCCCTGGGAGAACCGGCTGATGGAGGAGCACAACCAGACGAACGCCAGCTCGCCGGACCTCGTGCCGTCCAAGAACTGCGAGGACGCCTTCGGTGTCCTAGGGGACTTCTCCGAGCCGAATTCAGTCAAGGTGAGGAAGAACAACGTGAGCAAGAGGATCAGCGCGAAGCCGCCGGGCGCGACGCACCCTCAGCGGTTCAAAGCCCAGTCCATCTCGTCCCTGAGCACCGAGCTGCACAACGACGAGAGCTCGGCGTCGTCGTCGTCATGCTTTGCGTCAACACCATTGTCCTTCTCCACCTTGCTCACACCAGAGAAGACCAACAATGGCAGCGGCGTCAGGTCAAGGCCGAACTACATGAGCTTGACGGAGTCCATCAAGGCGAAGCGAAAGCCCTGCGGCGCGCAGAGGACGACGGCGTCGAAGCAGTTGGATGATCGGAAAGCCCCGGGCGCCGAGTTGAAGGCCGCCAAGGCGTAGACGCGCGGTGTTCTTTGAACTCCATGAAGAGATGAAGAGCCAATTTTCAAGCTCTCTCTAGGGTGTTTTCAGTGTCTTGGTGCTGCATTCTTGAGCGTGTGTGTGTGTTGCTGGTGTCTCATGTTCAACATCTTGTTGTCGGCTTGGTTGCCCCTTCTCAGGGCAGCCCTCATTGTCATTGGCAGTGTCTTTGTAAGATAGTTCTTTGACTGGGATAAAAATTAGTGTGGATTTTGTTCTTTCAGGCTGTGAAAAAGGTTACCACCAATGTTCTTGTCTTCTCTCATGGTTGTTTCTGCTATAATGTGACCTCAAACAAGCTCAAGTCAGTGATCTATGCTGAAATATCTCACCACATGTTTAGGCCTCCTTTGGTTTAGAGGAATTTCGTAGGAATTCAGGATAGGATTTGAGATACATGTCATCTCACTTGCCATGACTTTTCTATTCTTATGATTCTCCTACCCTGTGAACCAAAGGAGACCCTAGGGTTCATTAGACTCCAAAATATGCCAATTAGGGTCCAATACTTTTGTTGCCGAGAAGACACGTTGCTGAACAAGTAGGCAAATCTGATACTATCACATTTTTGTGCACCCATAGAAAACATGGTCCTAGTTGAACAGCCCATGGCAAGCATGGCAACACACAGTGTCCCTTTCTCGGCCTTGCTTAAACAATGCTTAGATGTGGTTTCATCACGGCAAGACCAAGAACACTTGCACTGACCTAGATTATTCCTGTTTACCCATAGAAAAGCATGGCCCTAGACCAAGAAGAGCTCATGGCAAGCGTGGCAAAATAAGAAATTCCTGTCTTCAGAGAGATCATCAGGACCAAGAACACTGCGGCATGCCCCTATCATGGTTTGAGAAACAATTGATGCCCCGCAGATGACATTTTTAAGAGGTAAAACCAGTTGCCGGGCCATAAATGCCCACAGGATAGATTCCGTAAACTGACACGGTTAACCTTGTTTGACCTCCTCGGAGGAAGAAGATTTCTGTCCTGGAGGACAGACAACATCAGTGTACTACATAATGTAGGTCAAAGAACATTGTTGGCCCAGAAAACAAAGGCCCTAGCGATCTACGCATCGTATGCTACTATCAGTAGCTCTTCATAAACCTAATCAAGTAACCATACGCCCAAAAATGATGCAAGGTTTCTCTCCTTTTTGTTGTTGTTGTTGTTGATTACCAGCACTGAAAGAAGGAAGACAGGAAGAACAGTTCATTGTCAGAGGGAAAAAGAAATGCTCAGTGGAAGCAGCACACTACGCATCATGTCACTTTGCTAACAAGTACTGAACTTAGCAAAGTTTTTGAAATGCCGGGGGCTATCATTTGGTGCTTACAAGTGCAAAGTGGTGGCCCTTTTGGCACTGCCTGAACCTGCCTGTTGGCCCTGCCTGAACCTGCCTATTGGCCTTGCCTGAACCTGCCTATTGGCCGTTGCCACAGTCATGCTGACTGGATCTGGACGGACAGCAAAATTTACTTCCGGGGTGGTGCTGGTTGGATCCCCCCACTAGGGCACACTGAGAGTGCATTGAATTGATTGTGCTCGATGACGACGCAGGGTTTCAGGACCAGCCACGTTCTTGGCGCCCCGTTCAGGTTCAGTCAATCAATGAGTGCGTCCGCTGCTTCAGGCTTCAGACATGCCGCCTGGACTGCAGCACGGAGGCAAAAGCTTTTGCTGAGCAATGGCAAGTGTAGGAGTAGATCAGCAAGATGACATACGTGTAGTCAACAACAATCTTACGAAATGTACTATAGTACTTGTGCTGTGGTCGTCAAGATCATCTTTTTCATCCGGCTGGTGCATCTTCTTCTGTGTCGGTAAATTATGGAGAACGTAAGGTAAAGCACGACCTGCAGAGCTGCACCTTTGGTGTGTCGGTAAGTTTTTGAAATTTGTTTCCGTTTGAAGATGGCATTGGCGTTGGCAGTGGCAGCAGTGTTTCCTCTGGGCGTCAGGACGGGTGGCAGACGCAGTAAACGCGCTAGGAGGGGCAGCGAATGAGTCGACGCTGCCACTGTAGCCCCACGACGAAGGCTCCTCCTATTAACTCATCCTCAACTACGAGGCCACAGCTGACCGGTGGGGCCGGGACACTGATGGTCTGCCTGCATCGAAATCCAACTTGGTCTTACCAAGGCGGAAGGCACGCAGCAGTGCTCTCCTTTGGTACATGCCGCCTGATTAAACACGACTATGCTAAGCAGTGGAGTGGTGCTGGTACAGTGCACAGAGGACGCTGAGCCGGCCGCCGAATCTTGAAACTTTTCATGCCTGCCAGTGTCAACCCTAAAAGCAAGGGGGAAAAATGGGAGTAGTTACTAGGTCGAGCTCTTTTCTCTCTCCTTTAAACCACAGATAATCCGGACGTGCTCCCCCCGTCCCAGAATATAGTGTCAGAAATGATCTTACATTCTGAGGCTTTGGGGAGGAGGGGGTACCTTGAAAATATCAGGTCACACTCTGCATGCAAATTTCATCGTTCCCACTGGTTTTGTGTATTCAAAAAATGGCAGACCCCATGCATGCCTCATCAAGAACTTTATTCACTCCGTCCGAAATTACTTGTCGTGAAAATGAATAAAAACGGATGTATCTAGAATTAAAATACGTCTGAATATCCATTTCTCCGACAAGTATTTCTGAACGGAGAGGGTATTTCTCGCATAATAGTAAGATCATGTACAATGAGGTGAGAAATAAAGTCTGGGACGGAGCTCTGCCAAATCTCAGACGACCTATTGCTAAGGGAATTTGTTTTCTATGCTATCAGCTACTCCCTCCGTCCGAAAAAGCTTGTCCCTCAAATGGATGTATCTAGCACCATTGGCTTTCCGAAAACAAATGAATCACATCAACCTTTGCTAGGTCCACCCCAAGCGCTTTATATTCAGAGATAACGGCTGCTTCCGGGCCTAAGTACACTTGGTTGATTGCATCAACAGTGTTCGAACTATTAGATTCAAATGTCACTCAATTGCATACAATGTTGGCAGCCAAATAGAAACCGTTCTCTTCTGCACTTGGTACATGTGGTATGAACCATGAAGCTGCAGCTACAAACTCCGCATGATCATCTTGAGCTACTGCTCCTGTAGCTCCCGTCATAGTTTCACCACAAAACGTGTCGACTCTTCTTAGTTCAACCAAATGAACCAGATTTCCACAAATCATGTGGTTAATTTAGTTCATTTATTTGACAAGCTACTATAGGGAATCCAGGATCATTCAAAATCCAACACTGCGTTCTTCACGCAGTCACATAAATACGAAGCCACACGGCAAACATTGTGAAGGCCAAAGGCTTACAGGATTTGCTCCCTTGCGGACACTATTAACCGAAAGTAAGAAATAAAGGTAAATGTATCCTGACCATGTTTGGTACCATAAAACATGCTCCAAACACATGAGGTGGCAGAGAATATAACAAATACTGGATTAGTGCATAATCAAATGCCTAAGATGCTATTGCGTTCCTAACAACGGCGAAAGCAAGAAGTCAAACCCCCTCAAAACAGTACATCAGTGCGAATTTGCTTGCCCTGCCTTCTGGAAACCTAGATCATCCACATGGCACGGAATCGTCGCTTCCATGACTGTGGGTACTGTACAGCTAAACCTAGTTCATAGAAATGCTCACCCCTTTCTCCCAGAAAGATAGAAGACCGACTTGATTCTAGTTTGGCAGCAACCAGTCAAATTGAAGTCAAATTCATGGCTAGTGGGGTTCACATCTTCAGGCGAGCATGGTTAGATCTTCATTCCTTATCACCTGATTCTGAAAGAGAGTCGAAAATCAATGATCTACAAGAACTCATCATAATAACGACTGGCATAGCAAACATACAAAATTTCAGTCGACGTTTATACCTGCTTGCTCGGCTGTTCCATTTTGACTGTTGTTTGCAACATCCTTCACAGTAGAAGATTCTGGGGGGTCAGAAGATAACTTGGGTCCTTCTGCCGAGGTTGAAGCATCCAGCGCCTTGTCTGCAGCAGGATTGCATTGCTGCTCGATCATAATCTGAAGGCACTTCCCTTGCTCCTCGATTCTCAGCTGCAGACTTCTTTGCACCTGCGGTTCAGGCAAGGATGGAACCAAAGTAAGGTTAAAAGTTATAAAAGGTATTCCACACGTTACTGCCTGATTCCTAGAGAATTGGTGCGCTGTTAAATGACTTAAATTCAACTCAGAGGTGGTAATCGGCCATTTACCGACCCAAAACGTTAACTCTAATTTTAATTGGGCATGTAAAAATGCATTTAATTTCCTATGATGAATAACTAAAGATTAAACAGAATTCTGGGTGGTTATGCAAATTCCAGACCCCAGAGGGATTTCCAGTGTTTTCCCACGACAGAACGAAATCATGTTCGCAGCTCAATACTACTCTATGGAAGCATGGGAGTGACCTGGTCAGAATCTCAGAGAACATAGGCACAACACAAAGCAGACAAGTTCCAGAAAAAGAACAGCAGTGACATGTACCATCTGTGCACAGAGACAAAAAAATGCTCTAATCCACTCTGTCCATGTGACAATGGAAGTGGCAAATTTCACTACGATGCTGGTCTGACTTTCCTTTTGTGATCCAAACACTACCACATCCTAGCCACTAATGAGACTTAGGGTTTGTGTTCAAAAAGAATTGGGAGCAAGAATTAAGCTCAGCATTTTGTTGTTTTTATTAAAATGTGTATATGTACTAAAACTGACCTATCTATGGCTTTCACACTCTAGTGCCCTGCGTTCAGTAGGAAGCTGTCTAATAAGTGCCTAGATGAAGAGACTACCTACAAAGCTAACGTTTGTAGCAATGTTTACCAAAAGGGTGTTGAACAAAATTCGATGACACTGGAAGCTCACTGATAATATTCGAAAAGGAGAGCCCTAAGAATATTTAGGAAAGATGGAAATCCACGACAAAATAAATAGGCATAAGAAAACATGTATGAAACTATCAAAGGAGAAATCCGATTTAAAGTAGACGGCGCATTAAGGCATTAACCATTCTCGCTGACGTGAATGAATTAAACAAAGTCATTTGGGTAAGCTCTAAGCCTAACACATTTTCCGCTAGTTAAACAGACCTTCATTCCACCTAGCTGTGACAGCAAACACAAAAGTTTTCATAGTTTGTCCAGTAACATAGAAACCATGGACGAGGACTGTCAATTTAGCTACTTAGTGCTTAACGGCATCTTGTATAGTCGTGTTTAGCCTCTCACTATGCACCACTTCTTTGTGGGACCCAAACCAACACAAAAAGTAAGAAAATCCCTCGCATGACTCACCACTGTTCTATCCCGTCTTTGCATCTCTTCTTACAAATCCTCGTCCCCTTAGACGCCAAAGCCACCCGATTAGCCACCACCGTCACTTGATTTGCCAACGGTGACGGCAGTGCGTTCCTTAAAGCAGTAGCGTCGGTAAGATGGAGACGGAGCACGGAGGTGACAACAATTCTCACCAAGAGGATCCAGCAGGAGGCAGGAGGGGGATATCAAGGTAGCGCAAATTCCGGAGTAAGCTGCAGCACAGGCAGCGAGCTACCCCAATGTTGGCACCGACAGACTGGTGGAGGTGTTGATGTTGACAACACAGTTGGTAGAGAAGCTGGATAGGCGTGTATGACTCCAAGTTGGAAGAGAAGCTAGATAGGCGTCTGTGACTCCAAGCAGAGAGACTGGGCCAAAAGGAGAGCCATTTATGATCTCTTCTTATTGAGTCGGACTCGATTCCAATTTTTGTTGGCCCCGTCCAACGGCAAGATACAAGTATGCCCAAACTCCAAAGTTTCATCACCCAAAGAATTTAACATGGTACAATATTTACCATACTTTTGGCCAAAAAAAGAAATTATCTACCTCTAATTAAACCAGACATTGTTTTTGTTGTCGTTACAATATGTTAGTACATATATGTAGTCCAAAGAATCTGCTAAGTTTTTTTAAGTCTATTTGATTATTTTAGCTAATCCGGTTGACACCTTTTTTTGGACGATGGCATTACTTCTCTTATCATCAACAAAATTAGAACTGAAACAGCCTAGCAGGAGAGTACTTTCACACTTAAACCTAACAAATACTCCATCCCAAAATAAGTGGCATGGTTTTAGTTCAAATTTGAACTAAAACCACGACACTCATTTTGGGACGAAGGGAGTAATAAATCTCAGATTGAAAATTTCCAAATTTAGACAATATCAATTTGCAGGGTAAAACATAATGATGGGGAACTACAATAACTTGTGTTACTACCACTCTAAGTTATACCAATACATCCCATTACAGAAAGTTTTTTTGTGAGAACCTTTTTAACTAATGCCACTGCTAATTGCTTATTAGATGTGTTGAAGAGTTTCGCTCAAAATAGATGTTAAAGAGTTGAATGTACAATTAATAAGGCCATGTCAAAAGCTAAGACATTACTCATCCCTACTTCTATGCACATAAAGATGAAAGGACAGTACTTTGGACAGAGGGTAGTACTTTATTGTTGCTTGCTTATCTTATTCCAAAGTGGAACTAACTGCAAGCATGTCAAGTATCAAAATCCCAGAAACCCATAGGCAACGAGATTCTAAACCGACCCTCAGCAGAAGATACCTAAATTATTTTAGAGGTATTTGGTACATACCTCAAGCTGTTCATGGAGCCGCTTTTGAAGTTCTAACTGGAGACGCAATGCTTCAGTGAGATCAAAATTCCTGCAGGGATATAAGAACTAATGCTCAAAGTCCAGTAGGAACAACTAAAAAATTTGTGGATAGATGCCAATCAGATTGGTGAAAATAGTAGGCCATTCCATGTATACAATCAGAATTCAGCAAGAAGTTAATGCAGTAAAAAAAGGCTAGCAATTGGAAGATAAAGTTTAAAGGCCAGATACATGTCACAGGAAGAAACCACAGATATAACACGATCATCCAAGAAGCAATATGACTATATGAGAGCATGAATATTTGTTAATGAATCGGCTTTAATGCGATTTCAGCACAGAATATAGTGTTGTAAACTTGTTATTCATAGTGATGGCCTAACCGGAGTACCAGTAGTACTGTTCAACCAAACGACATCTATGTTACTGCAAACTGTTTGCTCTTTTTTCTTGCAAACAACACCTTCTTCATTATCCTGAATCACTGGGTCAGTTTTATTGATAGTATGATCAGAAACAAGTTTCCAGTTCAGAAATTTATGTAAATGAAAATGCAGGAAACTATTCAGTTTTCTCATCATAAGTGACATCAGTATCATCAATATAAGGTAATTGAATTTCACATAGGTTGCAAACTTACCCTTTAAGGTCTAAAGATGGCAACTCCTCTTTTGAGGCCTCCAACCTTTCTGATGAACCTGAAAATCTCAAATTGATGAACATGGTAGAGTAATTGAAGAGACTGCTGCAGGGATATACAGAAAATAGAGCATATCAAAAATGGAAAAAGATATACCTTCAGATAATTCTGGTCTATATCGGGCAGTTCTGTACTTCTGCAAATAAAAAGTTCAGTAAAATCAAATCGATAATTCTGCTGCCTTGTCTCAATTATACCCAGCAATAGCAGCCGACCAACAAACCTGAAGATGACTTTTTACATGATAAATGGTCAAATTATCTGCCTTCATTAGCTTTAGCACGCCCTTTGGTGTAGCTTCTGCAATAATCTCAAATAAATGTCAGAACTCGTATGTTCTACAAATGGAGAAAAAAATCTCTTCAAACAATACATACTTTCACTGCCACCAAGCAGATTGACAGCGTCCACAAAACGCTCATGAAGTTCAGGAGTCCACCTCATGCGTGTCTTGGAGGTGTTGGAGCTGGCAGAGGGTGAGGGCGCAGCAACTACAGATGATTCTATAGATTGAGTTGTAACTATTTGCTGGAGGGCTGATTGGTGAACTGAAGTTGTACCAACTTGCTGGCTGGCTGATTGATCAACTGAAATCGATGATTGCACAGGCTGTCCAGCCTGTGCGAAAGCATGTGTCAACACTTAATATCATGTTTACAATATCTACAAGAGTAACACTAAATTTTGTGCTAAACTATATAGCATGCTGCAGTTAGGGATGCCAACAAAAGATTAAACCCAGCCAAAGATAAGCTTGAATTCAAGCTCGGCTGGAATCTGGCTGTGCCTAAAATGCGCTAAGCAGTAAGCATATGCCTAGTTTCAACCTGGAACAAAATTTGGGACTACACTGGGCTTAAGCAGGTTTGGCTTGTACAAATTTCAAATATATACTATCATTTCAAAGAAGGAGCCATGACAGCAACCAAGCCTAATCAAAACACGGAACTTGTCCATATTTATTCTTCAATTCAGTTCACACAACTAGCATGCTCTATACCAATCTCAAGCTTTATATGACCTTTGACAACTTATTGATTTTACTACCGTTGTATACTTGCATGGTTCATTCGTTCAAGAAGAGCAGATGTTACATCTCAAGTCAACGCCAAAATAGCAGAATCAGCCAGCATACCTGTGGATGAGTTTTAGCAGCACCTGCGTTGTCAGCAATGTCCTTCCAGTCGTCATTCATAAAATCTGTCCACCATTCAGTCTGCTTAGCGAGCTCATCTGTAGCTGCAATAGGACTGATGCCAGTCAAATTGTTTCCGACAGGGACATCATCGGTGAATCCAAGCATGCTCTCAACTGGATCAGGGCACCACGTTGGTCCAACATCTCTTGGAAAATCACTAAAAGTAGGTTCGAAGCCTTCATGGTGTGATCCATAAATCATCGCTGAAGAACTTCCAGTGCTTGGCGTCTGAGAAATGTAAGGATTGGCACCGTTGTATTGCTCAGGGTTCGGAACTGAAGAGAACCTTACAGCCGGGGGCGAACGCAAAGGCCCGACAGATCCAGTACTGGGGTGAAACTGCCCGCAAATAGGAGCAACAGTACTTTGATGAGGCGGGAGAGGGGTTCTTCTCAGTTCCCTCTCCAGCAAAACATCCTGCGCATCTGGAAGCCTTGCAAAGCTTTCATCCATGGTGGTTGAAGGCAGAGGTGATGGCACAGTTACTGGGATTCCAGCAGTATAGAACGAGTTGGTGGTTATCCTCTCCATCTACAAGCACGTGCAATGCTCTGAGTCCACTAACAAAAAGTCCTCCCCTACTCTGCTCGTGAGACCTTTCTTGGCTTCTGAAATTTTCTCCCCTCCTAGGGCTGATGCACCTGCAATAAGGAAAGGGAAAAAAAACAGGGTTCATGCTAATCCCATGAAGGAAACATTTTAACCATCACTGTGAGAAACAAATTTGAGCGGGAAACAAATGAATCATTACATCATGTTTGACAAAATTCAAGATATCATATGACCCGAAGTCCCAATCGAATCCTCCTAGCAAACAAAAATTGCAGCGCGTGCCCAATACCAATACAATCATACGGGTCTAATAGCCCCTCCCAGGGGCGGATCTAGATGGTGTAAGCCGAAATTAGTGGAGGTCACTGGGGTTAGCTCATACCTCGGAGGCCAATGGCCAAAATTGCCGACGGGGCTGAGACAGCATGGATGCGCCGAGGATGAACAGGGAACGGCGACGGCGGCGACGCGCGTGAGGGAGGGGGCGGGGGCGCCGCCGGGGAGAGGTAGGGCACGGCGGCAGCTCTTGAGCCCGGATTGGGGTAGGTGGACGGAAGACGAAAGGTACGCGACGGCGGAGGGGAAACCGTGGGGTTGGATTTGGGGGATTTTTTTTCCCGAGATCCGATTCGAGGGATTTTGACTCCCGGAGGGCAGATTTTGATTAAATGAAAACAAACTACTGTTTTTTCTCTGGGTCACTCCTGGCATCATGTTTTAAACTAGAAAAACGTTTTAATTCAACCGCGTGATTTCTCTTTTTTTTGCAAGGGCGAGGCGCCGGTCTGATTTATTTATTTTTTGCAAGGGCGAGGCGCCGGCGGACCGTCGCCAAGCACTCTAGCAGCCGCGTGATTCGGTTTTCGTATTGTCGTTGGATTTGGTGGTCCTGTAACTGAGAAACACAGTCAACACATGCACCCCTCCTCTGTTCCCCCAAACTCCATCCCCTCGCGTCTACCGCCATCTTTCTCATGCGGCGCTGGTCGACTCGTCGGCAACAGCCCAACGACCCCCCTCCACCCCCCCCCCCCCCCCCCCTCGTGTAATCACGGTTCCAACTGTTAGGAAATATGCAACTTGTATTCCCATGAGGCCATAGGCCGATATATATATACATGTACAGGTGTGGAACATATGCAGGAAACCCCCTATACAACGAGATAAATACAAAGGGGTACATGACTTATATTATAACTCTAACACCCCCCCCCCCCCCTCAAACTCATGGTGGATGAACAACACTGAGTTTGGAGAGATAAAAGCCATGTTGTGCTCTAGTCTGAGCCTTCGTCAGGAAATCCGCCAACTATAACTCGGAAAGCACATACTGAAGAGCAATAACCTGATCCTGCACACCAGCGCGCACATAGAAAGCATCAACACCAATATGCTTGGTGAGCTCATGCTTCGCAGGATCGCGTGCAATGCTGATAGCACCTGTACTGTCAGATAAAAGCAGAGTCGGTGTAGTGACAGAAACACCAAAATCCTGAAGTAACCACCGTAACCAAGTCACCTCTGCCGTCAAAAGAGCCATTGCTCGCAACTCAGCCTCAGCACTCGAACGGGAAACTGCAAGCTGTTTCTTCGTCTTCCAGGCAATGAGAGAACCACCAAGAAAAACACAGTAAGCAGAAAGTGAACGGCGATCAGAAGGATCACTAGCCCACGTAGCATCCGAATAGGCCTGAAGCTGTAAAGAACTGGAGCGAGGAAAGAATAGACGGTGAGAGATCGTGCCTCGAAGATATCGAAGAACACGAAGGAGATGACTATAGTGAACCGAGGTGGGAGCAGAGACAAACTGACTCAGAATATGAACCGGATAAGAGATGTCCGGACGAGTGACAGCTAGATAAACAAGACTGCCAACAAGATGACGATAACGCGTCGGGTCAGGGAGAGGATCACCATCAGTAGCACGGAGGTGAACATTGAGCTCCATAGGAGTCTCAACAACGCGCTCGTCAGTAAGAGCAGCACGAGCAAGAAGATCCTGGATATACTTTTCCTGGGATATAAAAAAGCCATCAGAGGTAGAAGAGACTTCAATCCCAAGAAAGTAGCGAAGAGGTCCAAGATCAGACATAAGAAACTGCTCACTAAGACGGGCCTTTACAAAGGCAATATACTCGGGGTCATCCCCCGTGATGATCATGTCATCAACATAGAGAAGAAGAAGAGTCCGACCACGAGGAGAAAGGTGAATAAACAATGCTGGATCATGAGCATTTGCTAAAAAACCAGCAGCAGTGATCACAGAGGCAAAGCGCTCAAACCAGGCGCGGGGGGCTTGCTTAAGGCCATAGAGAGAGCGACGAAGACGACATACCATGCCATCAGGAACAGAATACCCAGGTGGTGGCTGCATGTACACCTCCTCGCGCAGCTCACCATTAAGAAAGGCATTCTTAACATCAAGCTGAGATATAGACCAGTGGCGCGCAGAGGCAACGGCAAGAAGTGTACGAACAGTGGTCATATGGGCCACAGGAGCAAAAGTCTCGTCATAATCACGACCATGCTCCTGCTGAAAACCACGAGCCACAAGACGAGCTTTGTGACGCTCAAGAGAACCATCGGAGCGAGTCTTAACCTTGTAGACCCACTTACAAGTAATCGGACGGACTCCGGGAGGAAGAGAAACAAGATCCCAGGTACCAGTGCGTTCAAGAGCAGCAATCTCCTCTGCCATCACAAACTGCCATTCAGGATGAACAACAGCCTGATGGTAAGAAGTCGGCTCAAGAACAGCAGCACCAGCGGTGGGAAATCCAAAGCGATCAACAGGCAGACGAGGACGAGAACGCAAGCCATAGGTAGGCTGAGAGGAAGATGACGACTCATCCACAGAGGCATCGACTGGTCGTGGACGACGAGTGTAATGCTGAGGAAAAGATGGAAGAATAGAAGGAGGAATCGTCAAGGTAGAATCGGGGGGTGGCGACGAAGAAGTCACCGGAGATGAAGGTGTAGAAGCCGTTAACAGGCTGGGAGAGGAGACCAAGGAGGAAGTCACCGGAGATGAAGGTGGAGAACGAGAGGAAGTAGAACGGAGAGGTACAGTCTCGACGGGGGTGATAGGTGAGTCAGGAAAAGTGAGGAAAGAGATATCCTGCACTGAAAGAGTCGAGGAAGATGGGCGTGGGTAGAAGGGACGAGACTCATCAAAAGTCACGTCTCGAGAGATACGCATCCGATGACCAATAGGATCCCAACAACAATAGCCCTTATGCTCATCACTGTAGCCTAAGAAGACACACTCAACAGACTGAGTGGTCAGTTTGGTGCGTTCGCGAGGGGCAAGAAGAACATAGCAAACACAACCAAACGAGCGAAGCATCGAATAATCGGGAGAACGATCAAAAAGTCGCTCGAAAGGAACACCACCCTGTAGAGCAGCGGAAGGCTGTATATTGATAAGATAGGTGGATGTGGAGACGGCCTCAGCCCAAAAATGAGGTGGGAGAGAGGCAGCAATCATCGATGCACGAGCCGTCTCAAGAAGATGGCGATGCTTTCGCTCAGCCACACCATTCTGAGCATGAGCACCAGGACAAGAGAATTGAGAGAGAGTCCCGTGCTCAGCAAGAACACCACGCAACATCTTAGAGATATACTCGCCAGCAGAGTCGGCACGAAAAACACGAATGGGTGAAGAGAACTGAGTATGAACCATGGCAGCAAAACGCTTATAAATAGACAACACCTCAGAACGAGAAGTCATGAAATAAAGCCATGTGTAACGAGAGAAATCATCTATGAAAATAATATAGTATTTATGACCACCTTTCGAAGCAAAAGGGGCCGGACCCCATACATCATAATGGACTAAATCGAAAGGACGCTTGGACACTGACTCACTATGTGAATATGGTAACTGAATCTGCTTGCCAAGACGACAACCCTGACACTCTAAAGAGACATCTCCTGAGACAGACCCCAGAAGACCTCGACGAACTAAAGAAGACAACCGAGAACCACACAGATGACCAAGTTGATGATGCCACTGCTGGAAGAAACCAGTAACGGAGGCGACAGAAGCGGAAGAACTGGCGATGGTGGTGGCAGCGGAAGGAACATGAAGCCAGTCCAACTCCCAAAGACCCTGAGAATCACGGCGGCGAGGGCCAGCCCCAACCAGAGTGTGCGTGCGACGGTCCTGGACAGAACAAGAGTCAACGTCAAGGATGACGCGACAACCAGACTCAGTAAGTTGACCAGCAGAAAACAGATTCATGGTAAGTCGAGGAACATGAGCAACATCAGGAACAGAATAAGAAGGAGTGGTAAGATTGCCTCTACTAGCAACAGAAAGTGGAGTACCATCAGCAGTAAAAACATGAACAGGAGAATCCAATGATCGAAGAGAGGACAAAGTGGAAGAATGAGAAGACATATGAAAAGAAGCTCCAGAGTC
Organism: Triticum monococcum; assembly: GCA_034509565.1. Classification (NCBI taxonomy): domain Eukaryota; kingdom Viridiplantae; phylum Streptophyta; class Magnoliopsida; order Poales; family Poaceae; genus Triticum; species Triticum monococcum. The sequence goes on from CM067843.1 coordinate 76,583,369, forward strand.
CAGAACCCATGGGGATGTACCTGACTGTGTAGAGGGTGATTGCTCAGTGCGGGAAGCATCAGTCACAGAACCAGCAGTACCCATCGAGGAAGAACCTGAAGCTGCGAGCAGACGCTTAAGTCTCAGAATATCCTGCTCAGTCAAAGCAATGGCTGAAGCTGTCGAGGTAGATGACGAAGTCCCTGAAGATGATGATCGCGCCTTGCGCAGGTGTTTCTTCTTCGTGTAGCACTGAGACTCAAGATGACCATCATGGTTGCAATAGTCGCAATGTGGACGGGGGCGACCTGAGCCTCCAGAAGGAGTGGGAAAGAGCGGTGGAGCACTCGAGCAAGAAGGGGTCGGTGCAGCAGGTGACGTAGGAGCACGAGTAGCGAGCACAGAAGGAACCTCCAGCAAACCAGCACCACGTAAGCGAGTCTCCTCAGCACGAATCTCAGAAAGCGCCTCCATGAGAGAAATACGGCCACGAGCAAACAACTGAGCACGTCGGGGCTCAAACTCCTTACGGAGCCGAGACATGAACTCATAGACGCGATGAAACTCCAAATTGGCCTGGACAGCCTGGCAACAGGGGCAAGTACGACACCCAGCATTACGGAGAGAATCAAGCTGGCGCCAGATAGCAGAACTCTGTGCATAGAAGTCATCAACAGTAGAGTCACCCTGCTGAAGAGCATGCTCCTAACGGACCACAGATAGGTATAAGGCATCACCAGAGGGCTGATAGCGCTGACGAAGACGGGTCCACATCTCAAAGACAGTAGGGAGACCCAGAAACTCAGAAGCAAACTGAGGCAGAACACTAGCAGTGAGAACAGCGGCAGCACGAGCATCATCATCAAGCCACTGGGTGTAAGCAGACAGAGCACCATGATAAATCTGAAGAGCCTCCTCATAAGCCAAAACCTTCTCATCATACGCACGATCAGCAGCCTCATCAGCAAGCTTAGCCGCATCCTTGGCGGCCTGATTAGCATCTGGGGCAAGAACCAGTGGAGTCGGCGGAGTAGGGGCCACCGGTGGAACCGGACGTGGCGGACAGCAGACCTCGCCAGAAAGAACACCCCAGAGACGGATGCCACACATGTGAATGCGCATGAAGCCAGTGAACTCGGTGTAGTTAGAGCCATCAAAAATCACCGGGCAACGAGGAACAGCAACATAGCCCGATGCGGCAGACATTTTTTTTGGAACCGACTAGAGCACCAGCGACAGCAGAATCGGGAACAGCAGAATCAGGCGCGAGATCGGGATCGGGATTGGGCGTCCACTGGAGAGAACGCTGGCGACTGGATCAGAACCAGGGAGATCACGGCGGTAGAATCCAGCGAGGGGAACGGCTGGCGGCTTGATCCGGATCAGGGAGCACGGTGTGGACGCAATCGGGAGGAGAGGAAACTCTCGATCGGGAGCGAACCAGCGCATGTTGACTTGATCGGGAGGGATCTGATAGGCAGCAGCAGCGTATGGAGTGGAGCAGCAGCAGGCCACGTGCCTGGTGTATGCAGCAGCCTAGCACGTTGGAAGGAGGAGCAGCAGCTTCGCAAGAGGCACGTGGGTGGGGAAGACAACGACGGCCGGCCGGTGAGAGAAGGCAGCGGCGTGCGAGATGAGATTGGATCGGAAAGCACGAGTTGCGCGTGCCAAAAAGAAACCTAATGCTCTAATACCATGTTAGGAAATATGCAACTTGTATTCCCATGAGGCCATAGGCCGATATATATATACATGTACAGGTGTGGAACATATGCAGGAAACCCCCTATACAACGAGATAAATACAAAGGGGTACATGACTTATATTATAACTCTAACACCAACATGGCACGAACGACGTTGCAGGCTTGCAGCAGTCCCCCGTGCAAGGAACCAGCTCGCAGTGGGCATCAAGGGAGCTCACCGCGGTGCGACCACGACTCGCCACAGGCCCGGGTCTAGCAAAAATAGAAAAGTGTTGCAGCTCGCCAAAAACTCATGGTTCCGGCGCCCGCGTCATCTCGAAGCACCGGCCGCAGTTGAGGTCACCGCCGCGGTTGCAGCTCGTGCGTGAAGCCGGTACTAGATGAAAGGATCGATATAGTTGACTATAGGGGGTGAATAGGCAACTACCAAATTTTAGCTCCTTTTAACAAATTAGGGTTAGCAATAAATAGGTTGACTAGATATGCTACTAGGTAGACAATCTATATGACGAGCTCAACAACAACAACAACAACAACACAAGTAAACACAAAGATACAACACAATATAAACCACAAGTGGATTCGATGGAGATGATATGTCTCCAACGTATCTATATTTTTTTATTGTTCCATGCTATTATATTATCTGTTTTGGATATTTAATGGGCTTTAATATACACTTTTATATTATTTTTGGGACTAACCTATTAACCGGAGGCCCAGTGCCAGTTTCTGTTTTTTTGCCTATTTTAGTGTTTCGCATAAAAGGAATATCAAACGGAACAAAACCTTCGCGAGGATCTTTCTTGGAACAAACGCAAACCAGGAGACTTGGAGTTGAAGTCTGGAACTCCACGAAGCTTCCACGAGGCAGGAGGGCGCGCCCAGGGGGTAGGCACGCCCCCACCCTCGTGGGCCCCATGGAGCTCCACCGATGTACTTCTTCGCCTATATATACTCTTATACCCTAAAAACATCATGGGGAGCCACGAAACCACTTTTCCACCGCCGCAACCTTCTGTACCCGTGAGATCCCATCTGGGGCCTTTTTCCGGCGATCTGCCGGAGGGGGATTCGATCACGGAGTGCTTCTACATCAACACCATAGCCTCTCCGATGATGTGTGAGTAGTTTACCACAGACCTTCGGGTCTATAGTTATTAGCTAGATGACTTCTTCTCTCTCTTTGGTTCTCAATACAAAGTTCTCCTCGATGTTCTTGGAGATCTATTCGATGTAATACTTTTTGCGGTGTGTTTGCCGAGATCCGATGAATTGTGGATTTATGATCAAGTTTATCTATGAACAATATTTGGTTCTTCTCTGAATTCTTATATGCATGATTTGATATCTTTGCAAGTCTCTTCGAATTATCGGTTTAGTTTGGCCTACTAGATTGATCTTTCTTGCAATGGGAGATGTGCTTAGCTTTGGGTTCAATCTTGTGGTGTCCTTTTCCAGTAACAGTAGGGGCAGCAAGGCACGTATTGTATTGTTGCCATGAAGGATAAAAATATGGGGTTTATATCATATTGCTTGAGTTTATCCCTCTACATCATGTCATTTTGCCTAAAGCATTACTCTGTTCCTATGAACTTAATACTCTAGATGCATGTTGGATAGCGGTCGATGTGTGGAGCAATAGTAGTAGATGCAGAATCGTTTCGATCTACTTAACACGGACGTGATGCCTATATTTCATAATCATTGCCTAGGTATTCTCATAACTATGCGTTCTTCTATCAATTGCTCGGCAGTAATTTGTTCACCCACCGTAATACTTGCTATCATGAGAGAATCCACTAGTGAAACCTATGGCCCCCGGGTCTCTTTCTTATTATATTGCATCTCTTTTATTTACATCACATCTCGTTTACTATTTGCAATCTATACAACAAAAATACCAAAAATATTTACCTTACTATCTTTATCAGATCTCACCTTTGCAAGTAACTGTGAAGGGATTGACAACCCCTTTATCGCATTGGTTGCGAGGTTCTTGATTGTTTGTGCAGGTACTAGGTGACTTGCGTGTTATCTCCTACTGGATTGATACCTTGGTTCTCAAAAACTTAGGAAAATACTTACTCTACTTTGTTGCATCACCATTTCCTCTTCAAGGGAAAACCAACACATGCTCAAGAGGTAGCAGGAGACAATGATGTGTTACCGAAGTTCCTTCCCTTTAGAGGGAAGTACGTCTCTGTTGGAGTGATGTGGAGGTACAATGCTCCTCAATAAGCCACTAGGGCCACCGTATTTTCCTCACACCCTCGCACAATGCAAGTTGTCGTGATTCTACTAGTGGCGCCCTTGAAGGCAGCGACTGAATCTTTACAAACAAGGTTGAGGCTCTCTCCACAACTTAATTGAAGGCTCCTAACACCACCATGAAGCTTCGGCACGATGGATTGTGGCTCCGAGGTGACATATTCCGTCTAGGGTGCCCAAACACTCAAGAGTAACAAGATCCGCCAGGGATTAGTGGGGAGGATCAAGTTTCTCTTGGTGAAAGTGTAGATCGAGGTCCTCTCAAGTAACCCTAGAGAATCAATAAGATTTGATGGCTAGGGAGAGAGATTGGGTGAAAATGAGCTTTTAGGGTGCAACCATGGAGCAAGGGTATAAGAGGTAGATCTTCTTGGGGAAGAAGACCCCCTATTTATAGTGGGGGGAAATCCAACTGTTTTCTGCCCACAAACCGCACACAAGTGGTGCTACCACACAGGGGAGCGGTACTACTGCTTAGTACGGTAGTTCCAGGTCTAGTGTGCAAATGACAGGATCACACAGGTGGTAGTGCCGTCGGAGTGGTACTACCATTCCTACCAGCGGTACTACCGCTAAGTATTGCACACTATAGTGGAATAGCAGGAGAGGACGTGGGTAGAGCGGTAGTACCGCACGAAGCGGTACTACCACCTGCTACCACCGCTTAACTACTGCTCATGTGGTAGACGGTTACAGAAGCGAAAAATAGGCGGTAGTATGAGCGGTGGTAGAACCCGAAGTACCGCATGAGCGGTACTACCACTCTGCATTCGTGGTACTACCGCCTAAATCCCACAGGAAACAGCGAGAAGTGCGGTAGTGGAGTAGTAGTATGAGCCGTAGTGCCACACGAGCGGTATTACCGCTCGCAACTACCGCCCTACTGTCGCAAAAGTGGATATCATCATAGTACGCCCCAAACAAAGCGGTACTGGACGCATCACTGTGTTGGAAATATGCCCTAGAGACAATAATAAAATGATTACTATATTTCCTTGTTCATGATAATTGTCTATTATTCATGCTATAATTGTATTATCCGGAAATCGTAATACATGTGTGAATACATAGACCACAATGTGTCCCTAGTGAGCCTCTAGTTGACTAGCTCGTTGATCAACAGATAGTCATGGTTTCCTAGCTATGGACATGGGGATGTCATTGATAACGGGATCACATCATTAGGAGAATGATGTGATGGACAAGACCCAAACCTAAGCATGGCACAAAGATCGTGTAGTTCGTTTGCTGTAGCTTTTCTGGATGTCAAGTATCATTTCCTTAGACCATGAGATTGTGCAACTCCCGGATACCGTAGGAGTGCCTTGGGTGTGCCAAACGTCACAACATAATTGGGTGACTATAAAGGTACATTACAGGTATCTCCGAAAGTGTCTGTTGGGTTGGCACGAATCGAGACTGAGATTTGTCACTCCGTATGACGGAGAGGTATCTCTGGGCCCACTCGGTAATGCATCATCATAATGAGCTCAATGTGATCAAGTGGTTGATCACGGGATCATGCATTACGGTACAAGTAAAGTGACTTGCCGGTAACGAGACTGAACAAGGTATTGGGATACCGACGATCGAGTCTCGGGCAAGTAACATACCGATTGACAAAGGGAATTGAGTACGGGATTGATTAGGTCCTCGACATCGTGGTTCATCCGATGAGATCATCGAGGAGCATGTGGGAGCCAACATGGGTATCCAGATCCCGCTATTGGTTATTGACCAGAGAGTCATCTCGGTCATGTCTGCTTGTCTCCCGAACCCGTAGGGTCTACACACTTAAGGTTCGATGATGCTAGGGTTGTATAGATATGAGTATGCAGTAATCCGAAAGTTGTTCAGAGTCCCGGATGAGATCCTGGACGTCACGAGGAGTTCTGGAATTGTTCGGAGGTGAAGAATTATATATAGGAACTGTAGTTTCAGCCATCGGGAAAGTTTCAGGGTCACCGGTATTGTACCGGGACCACCGGATGGGTCCCGGGGATCCATCGGGTGGGGCCACCCATCCCGGAGGGCCCCATGGGCTGAAGTGGGGAGGGGAACCAGCCCATAGTGGGCTGGTGTGCCCCCCTTGGGCCCCCATGCGTCTAGGGTTGGGAACCCTAGGGGAGGGGGCGCCTCCACTTGCCTTGGGGGTACTCCACCCCCTTGGCCGCCGCCCCCCTAGGAGATCCCATCTCCTAGGGCCGGCACACCCCCCTAGGGGGCCTATATAAAGGGGGGAGGGAGGGCAGCCGCACCTCAAGCCTTGGCGCCTCCCTCTCCCCTGCTACACCTCTCCCTCTCGCAGAAGCTCGGCGAAGCCCTGCTGCGATCACTGCTGCATCCACCACCACGCCGTCGTGCTGCTGGATCTTCATCAACCTCTCCTTCCCCCTTGCCGGATCAAGAAGGAGGAGACGTCATCCGCCCCGTACGTGTGTTGAACGCGGAGGTGTCGTCCGTTCGGCACTTGGTCATCGGTGATTTGGATCACGGCGAGTACGACTCCATCATCCCCGTTCTCTTGAACGCTTCCGCTCGCGATCTACAAGGGTATGTAGATGCACTCTCCTCTCGTTGCTAGTTGAGTCCATAGATTGACCTTGGTGAAACGTAGGAATTTTTTTGTTTTCTGCTACGATCCCCAACAGTGGCATCATGAGCTAGGTCTATGCGTAGTTACTATGCACGAGTAGAACACAAAGTAATTGTGGGCGTCGATATTGTCAATTTGCTTGCCGTTACTAGTCTTATCTTGATTCGGCGGCATCATGGGATGAAGCGGCCCGGACCAACCTTACACGTACGCTTACGTGAGACCGGTTCCACCGATTGACATGCACTAGTTGCATAAGGTGGCTGGCGGGTGTCTGTCTCTCCCACTTTAGTCGAATCAGATTCGATGAACAGGGTCCTTATGAAGGGTAAATAGAAATTGGCAATTCACGTTGTGGTTTTGGCGTAGGTAAGAAACGTTCTTGCTAGAAACCTATAGCAGCCACGTAAAAACTTGCAACAACAAGTAGAGGACGTCTAACTTGTTTTTGCAGCAAGTGTTTTGTGATGTGATATGGCCAAAGGTTGTGATGAATGATGAATGATATATGTGATGTATGAGATCGATCATGTTCTTGTAATAGGAATCACGACTTGCATGTCGATGAGTATGACAACCGGCAGGAGCCATAGGAGTTGTCTTTATTTATTTATGACCTGCGTGTCAACATAAACATCATGTAATTACTTTACTTTATTGCTAAAGCGTTAGCCATAGTAGTAGAAGTAATAGATGACGAGACAACTTCAAGAAGACACAATGATGGAGATCATGGTGTCATGCCGGTGACAAGATGATCATGGAGCCCCAAGATGGAGATCAAAGGAGCTATATGATATTGGCCATATCATGTCACTATTATTTGATTGCGTGTGATGTTTATCATGTTTTTGCATCTTGTTTACTTAGAATGACGGTAGTAAATAAGATGATCCCTCATAATAATTTCAAGAAAGTGTCCCCCCTAACTATGCGCCATTGCGACAGTTCGTTGTTTCGAAGCACCACGTGATGATCGGGTGTGATAGATTCCAACGTTCACATACAACGGGTGTAAGACAGATTTACACACGCAATACACTTAGGTTGACTTGACGAGCCTAGCATGTACAGACATGGCCTCGGAACACAAAAGACCGAAAGGTCGAGCATGAGTCGTATAGAAGATACGATCAACATGAAGATGTTCACCGATGTTGACTAGTCCGTCTCACGTGATGATCGGACACGGCCTAGTCAACTCGAATCATGTTATACAAAGATGACTGGAGGGATGTCTATTTAAGTGGGAGTTCATTGAATAATTTGATTAGATGAACTTAATTATCATGAACTTAGTCTAAAATCTTTACAATATGTCTTGTAGATCAAATGGCCAACGTTGTCCTCAACTTCAACGCGTTCCTAGAGAAAAACAAGCTGAAAGACGATGGCAACAACTATACGGACTGGGTCCGGAACCTGAGGATCATCCTCATAGCTGCCAAGAAAGATTATGTCCTAGAAGCACCGCTAGGTGACGCACCCGTCCCACAGAACCAAGACGTTATGAATGCTTGGCAGATACGTGCTGATGATTACTCCCTCGTTCAGTGCGGCATGCTTTACAGCTTAGAACCGGGGCTCCAAAAGCGTTTTGAGCGACACGGAGCATATGAGATGTTCGAAGAGCTGAAAATGGTTTTCCAAGCTCATGCTCGGGTCGAGAGATATGAAGTCTCTGACAAGTTCTTCAGCTGTAAGATGGAGGAAAATAGTTCTGTCAGTGAGCACATACTCAAAATGTCTGGGTTGCATAACCGCTTGACTCAGCTGGGAGTTAATCTCCCGAATGACGCGGTCATTGACAGAATCCTTCAGTTGCTTCCACCAAGCTACAAGAGCTTTGTGATGAACTTCAATATGCAGGGGATGGAAAAGACCATTCCTGATGTTTTTGCAATGCTAAAATCAGCAGAGGTAGAAGTCAAAAAGGAACATCAAGTGTTGATGGTGAATAAAACCACTAAGTTCAAGAAAGGCAAGGGTAAGAAGAACTTCAAGAAGGACGACAAGGGAGTTGCCGCGCCCGGTAAGCAAGCTGCCAGGAAGAAGCCAAAGAATGGACCCAAGCCCGAGACTGAGTGCTTTTATTGCAAGGGAAGTGGTCACTGGAAGTGGAACTGCCCCAAATACTTAGCGGACAAGAAGGCCGGCATCACAAAAGGTATATGTGATATACATGTAATTGATGTGTACCTTACCAGTACTCGTAGTAGCTCCTGGGTATTTGATACCGGTGCGGTTGCTCACATTTGTAACTCAAAGCAGGAGCTGCGGAATAAGCGGAGACTGGCAAAGAACGAGGTGACGATGCGCGTCGGGAATGGTTCCAAGGTCGATGTGATCGCCGTCGGCACGCTACCTCTACATTTACCTACGAGATTAGTTTCAAACCTCAATAATTGTTATTTAGTGCCAGCTTTGAGCATGAACATTGTATCAGGATCTCGTTTAATACGAGATGGCTACTCATTTAAATCCGAGAATAATGGTTGTTCTATTTATATGAGAGATATGTTTTATGGTCATGCTTCGATGGTGAATGGTTTATTCTTAATGAATCTCGAGCATAATGCTACACATATTCATAGTGTGAATACCAAAAGATGTAAGGTTGATAATGATAGTCCCACATACTTGTGGCACTGCCGCCTTGGTCACATAGGTGTCAAACGCATGAAGAAACTCCATGCAGATGGACTTTTAGAGTCTCTTGATTACGAATAATTTGACACGTGCCAACCATGCCTCATGGGTAAAATGACCAAGACTTCGTTCTTAGGAACAATGGAGCGAGCAACCAACTTATTGGAAATCATACATGCTGATGTGTGCGGTCCAATGAGTGTTGAGGCTCGCAGTGGCTATCGTTATGTCCTCACCCTCACCGATGACTTGAGTAGATATGGGTATGTCTACTTAATGAAACACAAGTCTGAGACCTTTGAGAAGTTCAAGGAATTTTAGAGTGAGGTTAAGAATCAACGTGACAGGAAAATCAAGTTCTTGCGATCAGATCGTTAGTGATAATACTTGAGTCACGAATTTGGCACACACTTAAGAAAATGTGGAATAGTTTCACAACTCACGCCTCCTGGAACACCTCAGCGTAATGGTGTGTCCGAACGTCGTAATCACACTCTATTAGATATGGTGCGATCTATGATGTCTCTTACCGATTTACCGCTATCATTTTGGGGCTATGCTTTAGAGACTGCCGCATTCACTTTAAATAGGGCTCCGTCGAAATCCGTTGAGACGACACCATATGAATTATGGGTTGGGAAGAAACCTAAGCTGTCATTTCTAAAAGTTTGGGGATGCGATGCTTATGTCAAGAAACTTCAACCTGAAAAGCTCGAACCCAAGTCGGAAAAATGCGTCTTCATAGGATACCCTAAAGAAACTGTTGGGTATACCTTCTACCTCATATCTGAAGGCAAGATCTTTGTTGCCAAGAATGAGTCCTTTCTAGAGAAGGAGTTTCTCTCGAAAGAAATAAGTGGGAGGAAGGTAGAACTTGATGAAGTACTACCTCTTGAACTGGTAAGTGGCGCAGCTCAAGAAAAAGGCCCTGAGGTGCCTGCACCGACTAGAGAGGAAGTTCTGGATGATGATCATGAAACTTCAGATCAAGTTGCTACTGAACTTCGTAGGTCCACAAGGACACGTTCCGCACCAGAGTGGTATGGCAACCCTGTCTTGGAAATCATGTTGTTAGACAACGGTGAACCTTCGAACTATGAAGAAGCGATGGCGGGCCCGAATTCCGACAAATGGCTAGAAGCCATGAAATCCGAGATAGGATCCATGTATGAAAACGAAGTATGGACTTTGACTGACTTGCCCGTTGATCGGCGAGCCATAGAAAATAAATGGATCTTTAAGAAGAAGACAGACACGGATGGTAATGTGACCATCTATAAGGCTCGGCTTGTCGCTAAGGGTTATCGACAAGTTCAAGGGGTTGACTATGATGAGACTTTCTCACCCGTAGCGACGCTGAAGTCCGTCCGAATCATGTTAGCAATTGCCGCATTCTATGATTATGAGATATGGCAAATGGACGTCAAAACGGCATTCCTTAATGGTTTCCTTAAGGAAGAATTGTATATGATGTAACCGGAAGGTTTTATCGATCCTAAGAATGCTGACAAGGTGTGCAAGCTCCAACGCTCGATTTATGGGCTGGTGCAAGCATCTCGGAGCTGGAACATTCGCTTTGATGAGATGATCAAAGCGTTTGGGTTTATGCAGAGTTATGGAGAAGCCTGCATTTACAAGAAAGTGAGTGGGAGCTCTGTAGCATTTCTCATATTGTATGTGGATGACATACTGTTGATGGGAAATGATATAGAATTCTTGGAAAGCATAAAGGCCTATTTGAACAAGTGTTTTTCAATGAAGGACCTTGGAGAAGCTGCTTATATATTAGGCATCAAGATCTATAGAGATAGATCGAGATGCCTCATTGGTCTTTCACAGAGTACATACCTTGACAAGATTTTGAAGAAGTTCAAAATGGATCAGTCAAAGAAGGGGTTCTTGCCTTTATTGCAAGGTACGAGATTGAGCTTGGCTCAATGCCCGACCACGGCAGAAGATAGAGAAAAGATGAGTGTCGTCCCCTATGCCTCGGCCATAGGGTCTATCATGTATGCTATGCTGTGTACCAGACCTGATGTAAACCTTGCCGTGAGTTTGGTAGGAAGGTACCAAAGTAATCCCGGCATGGAACACTGGACAGCGGTCAAAAATATCCTGAAGTATCTGAAAAGGACTAAGGAAATGTTTCTCGTTTATGGAGGTGACGAAGAGCTCGTCGTAAAGGGTTACGTCGATGCTAGCTTTGACACAGATCTGGATGACTCTAAGTCACAAACCGGATACGTGTATATTTTGAATGGTGGGGCAGTAAGCTGGTGCGGTTGCAAGCAAAGCGTTGTGGCGGGATCTACACGTGAAGCGGAGTACATGGCAGCCTCGGAGGCAGCACACGAAGTAGTCTGTGTGAAGGAGTTCATTACCGACCTAGGAGTCATACCCAATGCGTCGGGCCCGATGACTCTCTTCTGTGACAACACTGGAGCTATTGCCCTTGCCAAGGAGCCCAGGTTTCACAGGAAGACCAGGCATATCAGGCATCGCTTCAACTCCATTCGTGAAAGTGTTCAAAATGGAGACATAGAGATTTGTAAAGTACATACGGACCTGAATGTAGCAGATCCGTTGACTAAACCTCTCCCTAGAGCAAAACATGATCAACACCAGAATTCCATGGGTGTTCGATTCATCACAATGTAACTAGATGATTGACTCTAGTGCAAGTGGGAGACTGTTGGAAATATTCCCTAGAGGCAATAATAAAATGATTATTATATTTCCTTGTTCATGATAATTGTCTATTATTCATGCTATAATTGTATTATCCGGAAATCGTAATACATGTGTGAATACATAGACCACAATGTGTCCCTAGTAAGCCTCTAGTTGACTAGCTCATTGATCAACAGATAGTCATGGTTTCCTGGCTATGGACATGGGGATGTCATTGATAACGGGATCACATCATTAGGAGAATGATGTGATGGACAAGACCCAACCCTAAGCATAACAGAAAGATCGTGTAGTTCGTTTGCTGTAGCTTTTCTGGATGTCAAGTATCATTTCCTTAGACCATGAGATTGTGCAACTCCCAGATACCGTAGGAGTGCCTTGGGTGTGCCAAACGTCACAACGTAACTGGGTGACTATAAAGGTACATTACAGGTATCTCCGAAAGTGTCTGTTGGGTTGGCACGAATCGAGACTGGGATTTGGCACTCCGTATGACAGAGAGGTATCTCTGGGCCCACTCGGTAATGCATCATCATAATGAGCTCAATGTGATCAAGTGGTTGATCACGGGATCATGCATTACGGTACGAGTAAAGTGACTTGCCGGTAACGAGACTGAACAAGGTATTGGGATACCGACGATCGAGTCTCGGGCAAGTAACGTACCGATTAACAAAGGGAATTGAGTACGGGATTGATTAGGTCCTCGACATCGTGGTTCATCCGATGAGATCATCGAGGAGCATGTGGGAGCCAACATGGGTATCCAGATCCCGATGTTGGTTATTGACCAGAGAGTCGTCTCGGTCATGTCTGCTTGTCTCCCGAACCCGTAGGGTCTACACATTTAAGGTTCGGTGACACTAGGGTTGTACAGATATGAGTATGCAGTAATTCAAAAGTTGTTCGGAGTCCCGGATGATATCCTGGACGTCACGAGGAGTTCCGGAATTGTCCGGAGGTGAAGAATTACATATAGGAAGTGTAGTTTTGGCCATCGAGAAAGTTTCGGGGTCACCGGTATTGTACCGGGACCACCGGATGGGTCCCGGGTAGACCTGGCCATGGGCAGCCCGGCCCGAAAAAGCCCGACCTGGCTTGGCCCGACGCTGCTCCTGGGCCGGGCTCGGGCCTAGATTTTGAGCCCGGTGGCCTGGCCGGGCCCGGGCCCGTCATTTTTGTCGTTTTCTGAAAGGACCCGGCCCGAGGCCCAAGGCCCGGCGGGCTTTTGCATGTCCGGGTCGGGCTTGGGCCCAAAAACTAGGCCCGATGGCCGGGCCGGGCTTGAGCCCAGGTTTTTTGGCTCGGGCTTGGCTAGGCCCGGCCCGAAGCCCCGCCCGGCCCGAGGTTTGGCCAGGTATAGTCCCGGGGGTCCACCGGGTGGGGCCACCCATCCCGGAGGGCCCCATGGGCTGAAGTGGGGAGGGGAACCAGCCCATAGTGGGCTGGTGTGCCCCCCCTTGGGCCCCCCATGCGCCTAGGGTTGGGAACCCTAGGGGTGGGGGCGCCTCCACTTGCCTTGGGGGTACTCCACCCCCTTGGACGCCCCCCTAGGAGATCCCATCTCCTAGGGCCGGCGCACCCCCCTAGGGGGCCTATATAAAGGGGGGAGGGAGGGCAGCCGCACCTCAAGCCTTGGCGCCTCCCTCCCCCCTGCTACACCTCTCCCTCTCGCAGAAGCTCGGCGAAGCCCTACTGCGATCACTGCTGCATCCACCACCACGCCGTCGTGCTGGTGGATCTTCATCAACCTCTCCTTCCCCCTTGCTGGATCAGGAAGGAGGAGACGTCATCCGCCCCGTACGTGTGTTGAACGCGGAGGTGCCGTCCGTTCGGCACTTGGTCATCGGTGATTTGGATCACGACGAGTACGACTCCATCATCCCCGTTCTCTTGAACGCTTCCGCTCGCGATCTACAAGGGTATGTAGATGCACTCTCCTCTCGTTGCTAGTTGACTCCATAGATTGACCTTGGTGAAACGTAGGAATTTTTTTTGTTTTCTGTTACGATCCCCAACACACTGGAATGCGGCAGAACCACCGAACCGGTACTACCGCTCCCCAGCGCGATACTACCGCTTGGGTGCTTCAAATAACCCCAAAAAGAGAAAGGAAAGAACTCTATGTTGTTGGAAGTATAAATGGGTGCAAAGGGAATGCCTGGCTCGCTGTCCAGAACCGCTTATGGACCGCTGATCACTTGGCGAAACGTGGATGGCCGCACCAACCTACTTGCCAGCTCTGTCGTACCTCCCCTGAGACAGCACGACACATTCTCTTCGAGTGGTTGATCACGGGATCATGCATTACGGTACGAGTAAAGTGACTTGCCGGTAACGAGACTCAACAAGGTATTGGGATACCGACGATCGAGTCTCGGGCAAGTAACGTACCGATTAACAAAGGGAATTGAGTACGGGATTGATTAGGTCCTCGACATCGTGGTTCATCCGATGAGATCATCGAGGAGCATGTGGGAGCCAACATGGGTATCCAGATCCCGATGTTGGTTATTGACCAGAGAGTCGTCTCGGTCATGTCTGCTTGTCTCCCGAACCCGTAGGGTCTACACATTTAAGGTTCGGTGACACTAGGGTTGTATAGATATGAGTATGCAGTAATTCGAAAGTTGTTCGGAGTCCCGGATGATATCCTGGACGTCACGAGGAGTTCCGGAATTGTCCGGAGGTGAAGAATTACATATAGGAAGTGTAGTTTTGGCCATCGAGAAAGTTTCGGGGTCACCGGTATTGTACCGGGACCACCGGATGGGTCCCGGGTAGACCTGGCCATGGGCAGCCCGGCCCGAAAAAGCCCGACCTGGCCTGGCCCGACGCTGCTCCTGGGCCGGGCTCGGGCCTAGATTTTGAGCCCGGTGGCCTGGCCGGGCCCGGGCCCGTCATTTTTGTCGTTTTCTGAAAGGGCCCGGCCCGAGGCCCAAGGCCCGGCGGGCTTTTGCATGTCCGGGCCGGGCTTGGGCCCAAAAACTAGGCCCGATGGCCGGGCCGGGCTTGAGCCCAGGTTTTTTGGCTCGGGCTTGGCTAGGCCCGGCCCGAAGCCCGGCCCGAGGTTTGGCCAGGTATAGTCCCGGGGGTCCACCGGGTGGGGCCACCCATCCCGGAGGGCCCCATGGGCTGAAGTGGGGAGGGGAACCAGCCCATAGTGGGCTGGTGTGCCCCCCTTGGGCCCCCCATGCGCCTAGGGTTGGGAACCCTAGGGGTGGGGGCGCCTCCACTTGCCTTGGGGGTACTCCACCCCCTTGGCCGCCCCCCTAGGAGATCCCATCTCCTAGGGCCGGCGCACCCCCCTAGGGGGCCTATATAAAGGGGGGAGGGAGGGCAGCCGCACCTCAAGCCTTGGCGCCTCCCTCCCCCCTGCTACACCTCTCCCTCTCGCAGAATCTCGGCGAAGCCCTACTGCGATCACTGCTGCATCCACCACCACGCCGTCGTGCTGCTGGATCTTCATCAACCTCTCCTTCCCCCTTGCTGGATCAGGAAGGAGGAGACGTCATCCGCCCCATACGTGTGTTGAACGCGGATGTGCCGTCCGTTCGGCACTTGGTCATCGGTGATTTGGATCACGACGAGTACGACTCCATCATCCCCGTTCTCTTGAACGCTTCCGCTCGCGATCTACAAGGGTATGTAGATGCACTCTCCTCTCGTTGCTAGTTGACTCCATAGATTGACCTTGGTGAAACGTAGGAATATTTTTTGTTTTCTGTTACGATCCCCAACACACTGGAATGCGGCAGTACCACCGAACCGGTACTACCGCTCCCCAGCGCGATACTACCGCTTGGGTGCTTCAAATAACCCCAAAAAGAGAAAGGAAAGAACTCTATGTTGTCGGGAGTATAAATGGGTGCAAAGGGAATGCCTGGCTCGCTGTCCAGAACCGCTTATGGACCGCTGATCACTTGGCGAAACGTGGATGGCCGCACCAACCTACTTGCCAGCTCTGTCGTACCTCCCCTGAGACAGCACGACACATTCTCTTCGAGTGCCGCTTCTCCAGACGTATCTGGACGGCCGCGGCCTCTTGGTTGTCTTGTCCAGACCTCATCAGCAGCATCGGGGAGGGTAGGCCTAAAGTCGTGGACTATTGGCTGGTCGTTTCGAAGTCCACCACCTCCTCCCCTATAGGCTTGCGCTCAGCTATCACGCTCATCACTTGGGAGATCTGGAAAGAGAGGAACGATAGAGTTTTCAACAATAAGTCCTCCCTGCCTTCGGTTGTCATGCACAAGATTAGGGAAGAGGGGAAGGACTGGATCCTCGCCGGTGCTAAAAATCTGGCGGAACTTGTAGGCTGATCATCTTCCCCCTGTGTCGGGGGTGGTGTTCGCCCCCTTCCCCTTTTTTTTGTTTTTTTGGCTCTTGCCATACCCCAGTTTGCTTCTCCTATATCAATATAAGGCAAAAGCTTTTTTGCCCGTTTCAAAAAAAAATCTTTCCAATGCGAACCCCCTCTTAATAGTATGGTTTTCCTATGACTCAATTCCACCAAAACAGAAACGCCGAAAATAAACCGTCTTCACTCTAAATAACCGAGGGGAATATCGTCTCATGGCATAGTCTTATCAAGCAATGCACTAGCATCCTTGCTACTTCTTGAGCTTGCATTCATTTTTCCCTTAAAGAGGAAAGGGTGATGCAGCAAAGTAGAGATAAGTATTTCCCTCAGTTGAGAACCAAGGTATCAATCCAGTAGGAGAAATGCGCAAGTCCCCAATATATGCACCTACACAAACAATCAAACACTTGCACCCAACGCGATAAAGGGGTTGTCAATCCCTTCACGGCCACTTGCAAATGTGAGATCTAATAGAGATAGATAAAACTAAATAAAAGATAACTGAATATTTTTGGGTTTTTTGGTTTATATATCTGAAAATAAAAGATTGCAAAATAGTAGATCATAAACAAGTATGATGGAAAATAGACCTGGGGCCAAAGGTTTCACTAGAGGCTTCTCTCATGAAGGCAAATAATACGGTGGGTGAACAAATTACCGTCGAGCAATTGATAGAAAAGCGCAAAGTTATGACGATATCCAACGCAATGATTATGAATATAGGCATAACGTCCGTGTCAAGTAGACTGACTCCTGCCTGCATCTACTACTATTACTCCACACATCGACCGCTATCCAGCATGCATGTAGAGTATTAAGTTCATAAAGAACGGAGTAACGCCTTAAGTAAGATGACATGATGTAGAGGGATAAACCCAAGCAATATGATGAAAACCCCATCTTTTTGTCCTCAATGACAACAATACAATACGTGTCTCGCTACCCCTACTTTGTCAGTGGGTGAAATCACGCAAGATTGAACCCAAAACTAAGCACCTCTCCCATTGCAATAAAAACCAATCTAGTTGGCCAAACCAAACCGACAATTCAAAGAGAAATACGAAGATATCAAATCATGCATATAAGAATTCAGATAAGATTCAAATAATATTCATAGATAAGCTGATCATGAATCCACAATTCATCGGATCTCAACAAACACACCGCAAAAGAAGATTATATTGTATAGATCTTCAAGAATGTCGAGGAGAACATGGTATTGAGAATAAAAGAGAGAGAAGAAGCCATCTAGCTACTAGCCATGGACCCGTAGGTCTGAGGTAAACTACTCACGCTTCATCGGAAGGGCAATAGGGTTGATGTAGTTGCCCTCCGTGATCGAATCCCTCTCTGGCAAGACCCCGGAAAAGGCCCCAAGATGGGATCTCATGGGAACAGAAGGTTGCAGCGGCGAAAAAGTTTTTTTTGAATGCCTCTAAGGGTTTTGGAATATATGTGAATATATAGGACGAAGAAGTAGGTCAGGGGGTCTTCGAGGGGGCCACAAGCCCTAGGGGTGCACCCCTTGGCTTGTTGCCTCCTCAAGGGTCTTCTGACTTGGACTGCAAGTCCCATAGGTGTCTTCTGGTCCAAGAAAAATCATCGTAAAGTTTTATTCCGTTTGGACTCCGTTTAATATTCCTTTTCTGCGAAACTCAAAAACAAGAAAAAAACATAAACTGGCACTGGGCTCTAGGTTAATAAGTTGGTCGCAAAAATAATATAAAATATCATATTAATGCATATAAAACATCCTAAATAGATAATATAATAGCATGGAACAATAAAAAATTATAGATACGTTAGAGACGTATCAATCCTCATAAGCATCATTTATAGCAGAAGTAGCATCATCAATTACTTGCGATACATCAGAATTATTAGTAGGCTGTGGAGTTGCAATCTTACTCAAAATAGAAGCTGAATCAAGTGCAGAGCTAGATAACAGTTCCTTACCTCCCCTCGTCTTAGAGGGAACGATCTTGGTTCTATCATCCTTAAGATTCCTCATAGTGATCAACAAATATAAATCCCAAGTGACTCAACAAATATAGTTATGCTCTCTGGCAACGGCGCCAGAAAAAGGTCTTGATAACCCATAAGTATAGGGGATCGCAACAATTTTTAATGGCAGAGTATTCAACCCAAATTTTTTGATTCGACGCAAGGGGAGCAAAAGAATATTTGCAAGTATTAGTAGTTGAGTTGTCAATTCAACCACACCTGGCGATTTAATATCTGCAGCAAAGTGATCAGTAGCACATTAGTATGGTAATTTGATAGTGATAGCAGCAATAGTAACAACATTAGTAATGGTAACAGTGGTAGCAGTAACTTTGTAGCAGTTGTGATCGTAGCAATAGTAATAGTAACTTAGCAAGAACAATATGTGGAAAGCTCATAGGCATTGGATCGGTGATAACGTTGGATAATATTCATCATGTAACATTCATAACCTAGGGCGACATAGAACTAACTCCAATTCATCAATGTAATGTAGGCAAGCATTCTGTAAATAGTCATACGTGCTTATGGAAAAGAACTTGCATGACATCTTTTGTCCTACCCTTCCGTGGCAGCGGGGTCCATAAGGAAACTGTAAGGGCATATTTCTCCTTAAGTGGTTTTGGTGATTGATGACAATGCTTTTGTGGACTAATCGTGTGCATTGAGCGTTTCAGATATCTCATGGCTAGGCACTAGACGATTTGACGCCCCTCGGAGCCTTTCGAAGACGACGATTTTTCTATGTTTCTTTTTCGGTGGATTTGAGTCGTAGGAAAGCCGTACTATTAAGAGGGGGTCCGCTTTGGAAAGGTATGGGTAGAATCAACACGTACACAGCCCCATATGCACCACAACCTCCTTCCATCTACGGAGCATTTCCTATGTTTTTGTAGTGTTTTCAGAATCTTGCGAACGGTAGTACCATTGGTACTTCCGTGGTAGTACCGCTTAGGGTTTCCCCGAGTGTGCAACTTTCGGTTGCCTATTTGTATTTCACGATACTAGAGCGGTAGTACTGCAGTAGTACCGCTTCGGCGGTACTACAACCCGTACTACCGTCCCCACTACCGCTTGCGGGGTTTTCTTACGTGCGAGGTTTTGTTCCCACTTTGCCATAAGCGGTAGTAGAGCGGCACTAGGATGGTAGTATCGCTTGGCACGGTACTGCCGCCCCTGGCACCCTCTACTACTGCTGCCTCTCCAGGACTAAGACCCAAAGCGGTAGTACCGTTCGGGTCAGCGGTAGTACCGCTCGAGCAGCACTACCGTAGCTACACTCTGTGTAGTCTTAGGCCTGTGCGGAGTTGTACCACCTAAGCGGTAGTACCGCTCCTAGGAGCGGTAGTACCACTTAGCTGCGGGCTAGGCAGAAAACAGTTGTATTTTTGCTCCCCTATATAGGGGGGGCTTCTTCCCTCTAGAGTTGACCTCTTCCCTCCCAAGCTCCATTGTTGATCAAAGCTCCATTTTCGCCCGATCTCTCTCCCTAGCCAATCAAACTTGTTGATTTTCTAGGGATTGGTTGAGAAGGCCCCGATTTACACTTCCACCAAGAGAAATTTGATTCCCCCCACTAATCCCTTACGGATCTTGTTACTCTTGGGTGTTTGAGCACCCTAGACAGTTGAGGTCACCGCAGAGCCATATTCCATTATGGTGAAGCTTCATGGTGTCGTTGGGAGCCTCCAATTAAGTTGTGGAGATAGCCCCAACCTTGTTTGTAAAGGTTCGGTCGCTGCCTCCAAGGGCACCAATAGTGGAATCACGGCATCTCGCATTGTGTGAGGGCGTGAGGAGAATACAGTGGCCCTAGTGGCTTCTTGGGGAGCATTGTGCCTCCACACCGCTCCAACGGAGACGTACTTCCTCTCAAAGGGAAGGAACTTCGGTAACACATCCTCGTCTCCACCGGCTCCACAACTCACCCCACACCAGCGAGGCCGCCACCCTTGAGCCTGAGAGTTCTGACACCATCGACAACGTAGAGACCAAGACTCGGGGGCGCCCGTGTGGTGGCATGCAGATCTTTGTGAAGACCAAAGGCCTGGGAGCCTGAATAAGAACTAGAAGATGAAGACCCCCGGCAAAGATCCTTGCCGGGGACGGCCGAAGACCCCCAGCAGGATCCTTGCCGGGGACGCCCGCGAGACCCTGGCAAGACCCTTGCCGGGGGGCATCTGCGGGGCCACAACTAGGCCCGCACCCACTAACATTTCGCTACCCCGCGGTCGTCCCGATGCGGCAACCGACCCGCCAACTAGGCAAGCTCATGCGTGGCAGCATGCGGCTTCTAGGCCAACTAGTCAAGCACCTGCGTGGTGGCATGCAGGTCTTCGTGAAGACCCTGTCACCACACCAGCACAGCAGCCAACCAGCCAGCATGCCGCTGCATGCATCGTCAGCTTGGTAGCGTGTCGAAGCAAGGCGAGGCGGCCACGAACGGGACGAGCTCTGCTGCCACCCCCGATAAGGCAAGAGGGCACGTAGGCAACACATTAAATGCGTTTGTCCTACGGTATCACGCGATAAACTTGTACACTATAGGTACTTTCCACCTCCTGTGTGCCACTGTGCCAACCCCTTTGGCATATAAAAGGAGGCCCGAGGCCTACTGGGGAAGGATTCAGACTTTTTGGACTGGGCATGCACCGCAGCTAGTTCAAGAGCTCAAGAACACTAAATATACATTGAAGCAGGACTAGGGTTTTACGCATCGTTTGCGGCCCGAAACTGGGTAAAAATCCCCTCGCGCTGATCAGTAGACCTGCTCTTTGTGCATCCCCATGATATGCCTCCAACGTATCTGCTTTTCCAAACACTTTTGCCCTTGTTTTGGACTCTAACTTGCATGATTTGAATGGAACTAACCCGGCCTGACGCTATTTTCAGTAGAACTGCCATGGTGTTATTTTTGTGCAGAAATAAAAGTTCTCGGAATGACCTGAAAATCCACGGAGACACATTTTGGAATTAATGAAAAATATTGGCGAAAGAATCAGCATCAGGGGCCCACACCCTATCCACGAGGGTGCAGGCCGCCCCCCTTGGGGCGTGCCCCCTGCCTCATGGGCCCCCTGGGACTCCACCGACCTCAACCCCAACTCCATATATTCACTTTCGGGGAGGAAAAAATCAGAGAGAAAGATTCATCGCGTTTTATGATACGGAGCCGCCACCAAGCCCTAATCTTCCCCGGGAGGGCTGATCTGGAGTCCGTTCGGGGCTTCGGAGAGGGGAATCCGTCGCCAGCGTCATCATCAACCATCCTCCATCACAAACTTCATGATGCTCACCGCCGTGCGTGAGTAATTTCATTGTAGGCTTGCTGGACGGTGATGGGTTGGGTGAGATTTACCATGTAATCGAGTTAGTTTTGTTAGGGTTTGATCCCTAGTATCCATTATGTTCTAAGATTGATGTTGTTATGACTTTGCTATGCTTAATGCTTGTCACTAGGGCCCGAGTGCCATGATTTCATATCTGAACCTATTATGTTTTCATGAATATATGTGAGTTCTTGATCCTATCTTGCAAGTCAATAGTCACCTACTATGTGTTATGATCCGGCAACCCCGAAGTGATAATAATCGGGACCACTCCCGGTGATGACCGTAGTTTGATGAGTTCATGTATTCACTAAGTGTTAATACTTTGGTCCGGTACTCTATTAAAAGGAGGCCTTAATATCCCTTAGTTTCCAATAGTACCCCACTGCCACGGGAGGGTAGGACAAAAGATGGCATGCAAGTTCTTTTCCATAAGCACGTATGACTATATTCAGAATACATGCCTACATTACATTGATGAACTGGAGCTAGTTCTGTGTCACCCTATGTTATAACTGTTGCATGAGGAATCGCATCCGATATAATTATCCATCATTGACCCATTGCCTATGAGCTTTTCACATATTGATCTTTGCTTAGTTACTTTTTTGTTACCACTGTTACGATTGCTACAAAAACTACTACTGTTACTTTTGCCACCATTACCGTTACTTCTATACTACTTTGCTACTAAATACTTTGCTGCAGATATTAAGTATTTCAGGTGTGGTTGAATTGACAACTCAACTGCTAATACTTGAGAATATTCTTTGGGTCCCCTTGTGTCGAATCGATAAATTTGGGTTGAATACTCTACCCGCGAAAACTATTGTGATCCCCTATACTTGTGGGCTATCAAGACTATTTTCTGGCACCGTTGCCGGGGAGCATAGCTCTATTCTTTGAGTCACTTGGGATTTATATCTGTTGATCACTATGAGGAACTTGAAAGATGAAAGAACCAAGATTTTTCTCTCAAGTACGAGGGGAGGTAAGGAACTGCCATCTAGCTCTGCACTTGATTCACCTTCTGTTATGAGTAAATTTGCAGCACCTACACCTGTTATTGATTCTGATATGTCGCATGTTATTGATGATGCCACTTCTGCTATGCATGATGCTTATGATGAAACTACTTCTATGCTTGATAATACCGTGCCATTAGGTGAATTTCTTGATGAACAACTTGCTAGGGTTAGAGAGAATGAAATTATTGTAACAGATAATATTGATGAAAGTGATGATGAAGATTCTCCCCCTAGATATGAATTTCCTGATGTGCCTAAGGGTTATGTTATGGATGAAGAAACTGCTAGAGACCTTTTTGCTTGCAAAGATAGATATGATCTTAAGAAACTGTTAGCTAAGCTGAAAGAAAAGTCTTTGAATGCTAGAATAAAATATGACCCTGCTTTTGCTACTTCACCTATCAGTATTTCTAATAAGGATTATGATTTCTCTGTCGATCTTGAGTTAATTACTTTGGTTGAATCTGATCCTTTTTATGGCTATGAATCTGAAACTGTTGTGGCACATCTTACTAAATTGAATGATATAGCCACCCTATCCACTCATGAGGAAAAAATGCGTTACTACTATATCCTTAATTTATTTCTGTTCTCATTAAAGGGTGATGCTAAAACATGGTTTAATTCTCTTGCTCCTGGTTGTGTGCGTAGTCCCCAGGATATGATTTATTACATCTCTGCTAAATATTTCCCCGCTCATAAGAAACTAGCTGCCTTAAGGGAAATATATAATTTTGTGCAAATTGAAGAAGAGAGTCTCCCACAAGCTTGGGGGAGGCTTCTCCGATTACTGAATGCTTTGCCTGATCATCCTCTCAAGAAAAATGAAATACTTGATATCTTTTATAATGGACTAACCAATGCTTCCAGAGAACAGCTGGATAGTTGTGTTGGTTGTGTTTTCAGGGAAAGAACTGTTGAGCAAGCTGAATTTCTATTGAATAATATATTGAGTAGTGATAATGATTGGACACTTACTGAACCAACTCCTAAGCCAACTCTAAAGAAAATGGGTATTCTTTTCTCAGTCCTGAAGATATGCAAGAGGCAAATAAATCTATGAAAGAAAAGGGTATTAAAGCTGAAGATGTTAAGAATTTACCACCTATTGAAGAAATACACGGTCTTAATAACCCAACACGGGTAGTAAAGGTAAATTCTCTCTATAGATTTGATGAAGGTGATATTCCTCGTAATAAGTCTGCTAGCCAATGCTTGGATGAGTTTGATAATTTTATTGTTAAACAAGAAAACTTCAATGCTTATGTTGGTAGACAATTGAAACGTAATGCTTATATGGTTGAACACTTGAGTGATTATATGTCTAGAGTTAAAGGTGACCTTAAACTTATTACTAAACATGCTTCTATGGTTGCCACTCAGGTAGAACAAGTGCTTAAAGCACAAGATGATTTGCTCAATGAATTAAATAATAATAAAAATGATAATGATGTTAGAGTTATGACTAGAGGGGTAGAATGACTCAGGAACCTTTGTATCCTAAAGGCCACCCTAAGAGAGTTGACCAAGATTCTCAGAGAACTAATGTTGATGCACCTAGTCCTTCTAAGAAGAAGAAAAAGAAAAATGATAGGACTTTGCATGCTTCTAGTGAACCTGTTGTTGACACACCTGAGAATCCCAATGATATTTCTATTTCTAATGTTGAAACACAATCTGGTAATGAACATGAACCTAGTGATAATGATGATGTTCATGTTGATGCTCAACCTAGCAATAACAATGATGTAGAGATTGAACCTGTTGTTGATCTTGATAACCCACAATCAAAGAATCAACATTATGATAATAGAGACTTCGTTGCTAGCAAGCACAGTAAAGAAAGAGAACCATGGGTTTAGAAACCCATGCCTTTTCCTCCTAAACCATCCAAGAAAAAGGATGATGAGGATTTTGAGCGCTTTGTTGAAATGATTGGACCTATCTTTTTGCGTATGCGTTTGACTGATATGCTTAAAATGAATCCTTATGCTAAGTATATGAAAGATATTGTTACAAATAAAAGAAAGATACCGGAAGCTGAATTTCCACCATGCTTGCCAATTATACTTTTAAAGGTGGAATACCTAAGAAACTAGGAGATCCAGGAGTACCAACTATACCATGCTCCATTAAAAAACTATGTTAAAACTGATTTATGTGATCTTGGAGCCAGTGTTAGTGTTATGCCTCTCTCTTTATATCGTAGACTTGATTTGAATAAGTTGACACCTACTGAAATATCTTTGCAAATGGTCGATAAATCAACTGCTATACCTGTCGGTATTTGTGAGGATGTGCCTGTTGTGGTTGCAAACGTTACTATTTGTTATTCTTGATATTCCCGAGGACAGTAGTATGTCCATTATCCTTGGTAGACCCTTTTTGAATACTGCAGGGGCTGTTATTCATTGCAACAAAGGTAATGCCACTTTTCATGTTAATGGTAATGAGCATTCGGTACACTTTCCGAGGAAACAACCTCAAGTCCACAGTATCAATTCTAGTGGAAAAATTTCAATGATTATTATTGGAGGTTTTGAATTCCCTCTTCCTACTGTCAAGAAGAAATATGCTATTCTTATTGTTGGGGACATGCATATCCCCGTTGAGGTATCCTAGTGTTATTCGAAAATTCTCCGGTTTCATGTTATTTGGAAAGAGTTTGTTAACAAGACTTGATCAACCTTGTTAGTGGATTCCTTTTGATGAGCACGAGATGGATGAAGTTAGAAAGCACAAATCTCTGTACCCTCCTTTTACTTTATGTTATTTAGATTAAATAAAGCAAAAATAGTATTTTCTGTCTATTTTCTGAATTATCCTTGAAATAAAAATACCCTGAAAATAAAAGTTCTCCAAATGCCTGAAAATGAAATATGATTTTTTGTAGAATATTCAAGAATTTCTGGCACTGAGAACACACCAGGGGGGCCACCATTTGGCCACGAGGGCACATGGCGCGACCACATCCCTGGGGAGCACCCCCCCTGCCTTGTGGGCCCCACGTGGACCCCCTCCACTTATTCCAACACCCACTCACTTCGTCTTCCTCGAGAAAAAAACTCCTCCCATAGCTCAAACTCGTGTTCTAGCTCATCTTGCTGCCATTTTCGATCTCTTTGCTCAAAGTTCCATTCACAAAACTGTTTTGGAGGATTGTTCTTCGGTAGGTGACTCCTCCAAAGGTCCAATTAGTTTTTGTTCTAGTGCTTTATTTATTGCAATTTTTTTTGCAAAGGTGACCATGTTCTTGATTCTTGAGCTTGCATGTCAAATTTATATGGTCAAAAGTAGTTTTAATGCATGATATAGCCTCTAGGCACCTATGGGAGTAGTTGCTGTTAATCTTGTTGAGTTTGGCTCACTTTTATTTTGAGTCACTAAAATTTCAGAAATTTTTCAGAGAAAGAAAAATGCATAGGAAAATGTACCAAGGTGGTTCCTCAAGGAAGCAAGGACCAAGGCTCGCGATACGTGAGCCGGGCGATGAACCACCGAGGGAAGCTCAAGTGCGGCCTTGTGAATGGCTGCCAGAGGAGTTTATGGTCCAGGCAGGCATCAAGGATGAATTTGATGCGTATCTACGTAATGCTGATCTTGAGGACTTCGTGTCAGATAAGTGCCTACACCTAACTGATTTCTTTGTGAGGTGGTTTAAATTTACATCCTCGCGCAATTCTCACACTGTTTTATTTGATCTTTATGATAAATCATATACCATGGACCTAGAAGATTTTAATACTGCTTGTAAACTCCTGTAGTGGGGCAATGTTAGTGAACCTCACAAATCTAAATATAAAGACTTTCTTGCTAGTATCACTGTGTGGGAATCTAGGTAAATCACACAAGCTACCATAGGGAGCATTCATTTCCCTTCCATACATTATTTTGCTCTCTTTATAGGTAGATGCATTAATGGTAAAGATGAGGCTTGTCACTTGTGCATTCCAGATCTTAGTGTTCTCAAGAGTGCGGTATTATGTGATAAACAAAATAACTTGGGGGCCATTGTTTCACAATGGTTGCATCTTAATGGTACAAATGGAGATTTGTTTGGTGGAATTTATGCAACTCGTGTAGCTAATTATCTTGTTGTACCCATACATGGAAATGATATGGAGTTGCCTCCTGCTTATCTAGATTATAATGCTATTGTTCGCCATCAATTTCTTGAGAGGAATGAATAGTTCCTCCAGCACCGATTAATATTTGACAGACTGCGCACTGTCCATGTTGCCCTCCCTGCTCCTACTTTCTTTAACTTTTAGGCAAAAAGGAGATATGTTATAACCAGGGAGGAGGCGAACGAGTATGAGAGGAGGACGGAGGCAGCTCACCTCCAAGCTACAACTCTTCAGGCAGTAGCAGCTACATCTCAGTACAACCCCAGCTACGACTTTGGATATCCGCCAGGCCAGCAGTGGCCATAGACCAACTTATGCCAAAAGCCTAAGCTTGGGGGGAGTACGTATTTCTCACCGACATTACATTCATGTTCACACACTCATTCTAGTTGTCGGTGCTCATACTTTTTCATTGTACTATGCATGCTAGTTTATTTTCTTTTCTAAGCCTTCTTCTTGTGTGTTTGAAAAACCTTAAGAAAAACCAAAAAAATTAGTTGTAGCATTTAGCTAGTTTACTTTCCATGCCTGTAGTACTAGTAATTAAAAGAAAACCCAAAAAGATTTCTGGTTCTTCTTTTGCTTGTTGGGAGCTTTCCCATGTAAATAGTTTTATTTCTTTTCTTATTCTTTGGGGGTCGAGATGAGAAGACCATGATGAAAATGTGGAGTGGCTCTCATATGCATTATTGTTGATTTAACTAAGAGACCATATTACCTTGTCTTATCCCTTGTATTAAATGCTTGTAGATACAAGCTTAGTCCAATGCACATGCACTATTATTATTATACACACCGTTCGGTCGTGCGAGTGAAAGGTGAAAGTGCGTTATATCGACTAGAGGGGGGGTGAATAGGCGATTTTTATGAAAGTCTTCAAAACGTGGAAGTTATGAAGACAAACAGAGTGAACAAGCCTATCACTATGCAGCGGAAGGTAGATTACACAATGCAAGCCATGGTCAAGTATACAATATAGTGAAAGCACAGTGACAAATAGCTTCAGTATAATGAGGATCAGGTTGGAAGAAGTTATGAAGCCAAACAGATCATACAGTCAAGTTGTGAAGACAGAAGATAAAGCAAGCATGCAATAGCTTCACAATGTGTACTGGTAAGTAAAGGGAGGCGAAGATGAAACCAGTGACACGTTGAAGACAATGATATGTTGGACCAGTTCCAGTTGCTGTGACAACTGTACGTCTGGTTGGAGCGGCTAGGTATTTAAACCAAAGGACACACAGTCCCGGACACCCAGTCCTGAACACGCAGCTCAGGACACCCAGTCCTCACCGTTTTCTCCTTGAGCTAAGGTCACACAGACCCCGCCCAATCACTCTGGTAAGTCTTCAAGGTAGACTCCCAAACCTTCACAGACTTCATTCACCGGCAATCCACAATTCCTCTTGGATGCTCAGAACGCGACGCCTAACCGTCTGGAGGATGCACAGTCCTCAAGTGTAATAAGTCTTCAGATCACTCAGACAAGAAGACTTAAGTGATGCCCAATTACTCTGGCTCTGGGTGGTTAGGGCTTTTCTCCTCACTAAGGATTTTCTCTCAAAGGCTTCGAGGTGGGTTGCTCTCAAACGACAAAAGCCGTGCACTGAAATCTGAGCAGCCAACCGTTTATGGTTGTAGGGGTGGACTATTTATAGCCGCTTGGCAACCCTGACCTGATTTGTCCGAAATGACCCTGGGTCACTAAGGAACTGACACGTGTACTAATGGTCGGATTTTGAACTCTCACGGCAACTTTACTTGGGCTGCAAGTAAAGCTGACTTGTCTGACTCTGGACAAGATTTTCTCTCATTGTCTTCACTCGAAGACATAGGATTTGAATTAGGCATCACTTCAGTCATCCTGACTGGTTCTCTTGGACCCCACTTAACAGTACGGTGGTTCCTATGACACAACATGAATAAAGTAAAACTACGAAGGATCTAAGTCTTCGAGTTCCAAAGGCTTCATGGGGAGTCTTCAGATGTCATTGTCTTCGACATGAATGTCTTCATGAACCACCATTGTCTTCAATGTCTTCGTACATTTTTAGGGGTCATCTCTGGTAACTAAACCGAATCAATGAGGGACTTCTACCTGTGTTATCCTGCAATTCTCACAAACACATTAGTCCCTCAACTAGGTTTGTCGTCAATACTCCAAAACCAACTAGGGGTGGCACTAGATGCACTTACAATCTCCCCCTTTTTGGTGATTGATGACAAACTAGTTGAAGTTTTCAACGGGGAATATAATTTGTGAAATTGTAAAGGAATTGTCTTCATAAGCTGCAAGGGCTCCCCCTGAGGATGTGCATATAAGTGATTTGCTTCTGGAACACGAATGCACATAGCAGGTTGTATTTGTGGGAATCCACTTCAACTTATGATGACAATCCATCATGCTTGTAAAGATATAAGAAGATAATGATATGCATAATGAAAAATGGACGTCTGCGAAATGATATAAGTGCGGAAATTATCGTCGTACATGCGGAATTTATCTTCGCAAAAACACAGTGGCAAACATAGTAGCAGACGACCATCAAGTTTAAGTGTTACAACTCAAAGAACCAAATGTAGCAAAACGAGAGTTGTAAGCACGAAGCAAAATATAATAAAGCACCCGCCCTTATTATTGACCCGCTTGAAGACTATAAACATCATATGCTTCTCCCCCTTTTGTCAGTGATGACCAAAAAGGTTTGAAGACATAGAGTTTTCTACGCGTTCCCAGGCGCAGCAGGGTCGATGGAGGCGTTTGGTGGAGCTGGCGAGCTTGGTGCAGTGACGACGCGCGCTGAAGAAGGTGGCGGTGATGTAGCGTCGTCTTCTTCCTCAATGATTTTTCTAGTCACTGTGGCAGCAGAGGAAGAGAACTCTGATTCTTCAAGCGACGGAGTTCCACGCAACACAGCTCTTCTGGGGGGTGTGGAGTCAAACTTGAATCTCTCTTTGAAGCCATCCTCTTGCAGTTCGGCTTCAGTGCACATCATTGTGAGGCCTTTCCAAGTGCGTCGACAGGTTTCATGTGCAACAAAGGCATTCTTGGTGGCCAGATTCCTGATGCGATTGACGTCTTGCATGATGCTGCGCATCTGCCTTTTGAGCCAGTCGTGATGCCTATCTTGCTTTTGGTGCAGAGCCACAAGAAGTTCACGGTCAGTGAGTGTATGAGCGCGTTTCTTGGGTCTCTGTGCAGCTGTGCTGTCAGTGGCTTCAATTGATGCAGGGGCACGTGTGGTGCTAGCCATTGGATAGACTCTGGAAATGGCTTCAACACCTTCATCATGCTGAGTGAAGCTTTGGTGTTCTGCATTCTGAAGACTTAATGGCTGCTTGGCAGGCTCAGGATAAATCGCTTCAGCAGAGGTGTCCACATCAGGTAAGAAGATTCTGTGGTTGCGGGCAGAGGGTTGATAGGATATGGCAGAGTGGAGCTTGATGAGCCTCATAACCCATGGAGCATAAATCTTCAGACCAAAGAGATCTGAGCCAGACGCTGCAAGTTGACGTATAAAGAGATCCTGGGCATTGAAGCATTTGCCATGCAGGATGCATAAGATGAGAGTCTTCATGGCACCTTCAACCTTGGCATATCGAGAGTGCCCCTTAATGGGCCATAGAGTCCGCCTGATGATGTGATAGATAGTTCTAGGCAGGTACTCTAAGTCTTCAACGAAGAACTCGGTTGGGTAAGGTGCGTCAGGAGGCAATGGCTTCATCATTCAGAGCATCTGACTCATATTTGGCTCAGTTCGCTGAAATATGCTCTCAACTGCTTCAGCATGGAGTTGGCAGCCTTCTTCGAAGAGTTCGCCTGGAGTGGGTAGGCCGGTGAGCTCAATGACATCAAATGCATTGGCTTCATGATGGACGTTGCCGGTCATCCACTCCAGGACCCAAGTCTTCGGATCTCTGTTGTAGCCCTTGATGTGCAATGTGGCATAGAACTGGAGCAGAAGCTCTTCATTCCAGTGCTCTTCATCCGTGACAAACGGCAGCAGGCCAACTTGCTTGAAGCAGTCCAGTGCTTCTTCCAGACCAGGCAGACCAGCAATAGCTTCAACCTCAAGGCGCTGGTGTGGAAAGATACGGCCTTGGTTGTAGAGAACACAGGAGTAGTAGCTGCGCTGTGGGTAGCTCCAGAACCTATCTGACACAATCCGTTCCCTTGAGTAAGGGTTCTTGGAGCGGTTGAAGAAGGTGTTATCTGCCCTGAAGCTATTGACATTAAAGGAGCCAGGAGCGGTGGCAGGACCTGGGAACCTTGGCAATCGTGGGATTGGCTTCTGTACCAGGGGCCTGTGCGCAACATGATAGTTGAACTGTGGACCGGCAGCAGACTCATGCACAGAAGGGTCAGAGGCAGTAGCTTTAGTATCTCTTGAAGCTGTTGGTTGGTCGGGCTCCACAAATGCTTCAGTATTGGGTGTGGCAACCGCAGTGGTGTCAGCCTCATCACGTGTAGTGAGAGGGATGGATTCAGGTACGTTCTCCTTGAGAACTTCTTCCTGTTGGTGTGGGAAGATGGAGCTTGAGGTTCTTCGTGCTCTTCTTCATGTTCTTCGGCTGATGCAGCCGGAATGTTGTCAGCAGTCTTAGCCCTTGGCCCTTTGCGAAGCCTACGGAATGCAGGCGACGCCGGTGGAGTTGCAGTGGGCTGGGGCTCATCCTCTTCCTCCTGCGGGCGATCTGCCCACGATGCATCTTGGGTGATTGGCGTCAAGGGACGACCAATGCTGATCATTTCACTCGTTTCGAGCTGAGGAAGGACTACATCACCTTGCACATTGTCTTGGAGACCAATGTCTTCAGCAGCGTTGGGGTCGGCTGCTGGAATGTCTTTAGCATGCGGAGCCTCTGTGAGAGCAGGCTCATGCACGGTCAGCTGACGATCTTCATGAGGAAAGCGAACGGAGAGGGGTTCGACTATCAAGGGCTCTGTGGGAGCAGCCCGAGACTTCTTGGTCTTGCGCTTCTTGATGGTGGGGTCTAAAGGAGAGGCTTCGGGGTGTTTCCTCTTCCTTGCTTCGGCTTCGGCTGTCCTTGTCTTCTTAAGCTCTGAAGCGGTTGAGCGGTGCTTTGGCTTCGAGCCAGGCTTGGCAGTGGGGAAGACAATCGGAACAGCTTCTTGTGGTGGGGCCTCTTGTTCAGCCACAGTGGGCTTCTTCTTTTTCTTAGCGGCCATCCTGGGGTCGATGCCGGGACGCCCAAGTGCCTTTCGCTTCTCGGCCTCATTGTAGGCCTGCACACAGAGATCAGCCAAATTCTTCATGCGCTCACGTGAACCCTGAGCCTCTGCACGTTTCTGCATAAAGTTTTCCTTCAACTCGTGCAGCATGACTTTGAAGTCTTTGACTTCTTGGATGCTAAGCGTGGCCATGTTCTGCTTGAACTGAGCCTTTTCAAAGTTTATCTTCTGCTTCAGTTCCACTATGCGCTGGGAAATTGCGAGTTCTGAAGCAATAGCTCCTTGGAAGGCTACGCTGAGGCCAATGGGCAGCTGCAGATCATCGAAGCTGATGTTGGGTGTATCAAACCACTCATCAATGAAGTTGTGGATGATTGCTGCATCGAACAGAGGCAGATTGTTGAAGATTTCAGCCTCCTCCTTGCTCTTGATTAGCTGCTCAAGAGCGTCATCGGCAAGATCGTCGTCACTAGACAGATCAATGGCCTCGCAGCGAAGAACGGCAGCGGCAGTGAGCTCTTTGCTAGTGTGTGGCTGTGGCTTCTTGGCTTCTTGAGGCTTGGAGACTCGTGATAAGTCTTCAGACTGCACACTTGCTTCAGGAGGTGCAGTGGCCAATGGCTTCGCTCTGGAGATCTTGGGAGAAGCGGCTGGCTTGGAAGCTTTTGGCTTCTTCTTCATCTGCTTCGGCTCCGGGGCAACAGGAGCGTCATCAGACTCAGTGTCTGCTGGAGGGTCGTTCACTGCAGTCCCTTGGACTAGAATGCGAGTGATGAGGCCTTCGAGATTGGCATACGACCCGATGACATTGGGATTTGCGTCGCGTGTGCCATCTGCCCTTGGTTTGGAGGGACCAGGGTTGAAGTCCAACCCAAACTCCTTCTTGTTTTGCTTCGCAGAGTTCTGAGCAAATTGGAAGTTGCGCTTGAACAGAGTGTCATCGCGACACCAGAGAAGGGATGACGGATGTGCGTCAGCTGGCTGTTGTCCCCTGACCATGCATGGAAAGAAGCCTTGAGCAATGGCTTCGTCTCTGGTTCGGGGTACGAGATTTTTGTACAAGACATCTCCCCATGGCCTCGTGAGGGCGTACTTCTCTGCATATTCCTTGGTGACAAAGCAGTAATGGAACCACTGCTCTGCCCAATATCTTCGAATCCATTGGATTCGTGTCTTGCGCTGACCATAGCTCTCTTCAGGATCAGTTTGGTACATTTCTGCCAAATCTTCAGGCAGATCTTTAGATGTGTCACCACGTCTCTGTCTGCCTCCCTTCCTTGATTGTTTTTCTATTGCCATGAAGCTTAACTTGGAAGGCTTCAAGAGATTCAAAGTCTTCAAAGGCTTCCTTTTGCTTGACCAACAGGAACTTGCTTCGGGTGAATTGATGTGACGCCGTAGGAACTCTGCAAATGAATGCAGACTATGAGAACCAAAAGATTCTCCCACGGACATGTACCTGTGACAGCATTAAGGTGCGAGGGAAGGGGAAGAGGTCATATGCATTCTCAGAAGATTTTGAAGATAAATCAGTTTAGAAGATATTGACCTCATCATGCGAAGACATTCACATTATAGAAAAGAAGTTGGTTCCAGATTTGTACGAACCCATAGATCAGTACAAGTGAGGAATCTAACTACTTCATGAAGAACAAGTGAATATACTAGGCAAGTTATGAGATACAGATGAGAGGGATGAAACTTGTGTGAATGGAAACCTCTTTTGGCAGAAAGTGATGGAGCTATAGGATCAAAAGAGGCTGTAAAAAGACTTGTTATTTACCAGACTTGGAACTGCTAGACGAGGTGAGAGTTGAGGCCGAGCAGTTCGATCCTCCGTGCCCTAACTTGGCGACGGAAGACACCTAGGGCGACGGCGGAGAGACTGATGTCCGCTGTCGGCGTGAGAACGGCGTCGGAGAGGTTGCGGCAGTGAATCACTTCGTCGCCGGCATCGTTGAGAGTTAGCGGTGGCGCTAGGGTTTGTGCGAGGGTGGAAGAAGAGATAATGACCGCAGTGAAACGTGTATTTATAGGGATATGGGCGGCACTGCGCTATTACTCAGGTGCCCCTGGCGATTCGCATCTGATCAGTACGTGGCCAGCATGCGGAATTGTGGGGGCAGTTTCACCCCACGCACGCCTGGTTTGTCGGGAGTCGTTCCTACTTCTCCGGAATTCTTGTTGATGGAAAAACATTGAAAGCTGTTTTAAAGTTTGTCTCTGTGTCTTCTTCTGACAAGGATGCAGTGAAGACATTCGACAGTTTCAATAGAGTGCATATGACTTGGAGAGATAGAGTTTGAGGTAGGAAGCATGGAGAGGTTAGGGTCCGATCACATTCACTTAGTTCAAAAGATTCAAACAAGAAGACATAGCTATAAGTGAATGCTGTAGAGGACAGAACACCAGTACATATATAATCAACATAGTGAGGATAATCATGAAGACATGTTGATATTGAAGCCAAACCAAATGTGAAGACATAGCAAATGTAATGCCATGAGTGAAACACTTCAAGCAGAAAAATTTGGTGGTGGCGCTACCCACCGTATAGGAAGTATTGGACCCAGACACGGCGCACAATTATCGTGGCGCTCCGAGGTCAAATTCCACGTTAATGTATTCACACTTAGAATGTATGTCTTCATTGATTGAAGATATACGTTACTTCGTGTGTTGCACATCTAAGTCATCATCATGCATAAGTGTTAGGATGTGTGCCTGATCACAGGACATTTGAGGATTCCAAGATATTTAGCTCACACCGTAACTTGCAAAATCTCTTCTCATCCAAGGGCTTGGTGAAGATATCTGCCAATTGCTCTTCAGTGTTGACGTGTATGATATCAATGTCTTCCTTTGCAACATGATCTCTGAGAAAATGATGACGAATTTCAATGTGCTTTGTCTTCGAGTGCTGAACTGGGTTGTTGGCGATCTTGATGGCGCTTTCGTTGTCGCAGTAAAGTGGCACTTGCTTCAGATGAATGCCATAATCCTTGAGGGTTTGCTTCATCCATAGAAGCTGAGCGCAGCAGGATCCAGCAGCAATGTATTCAGATTCAGCAGTGGAGAGAGATACACAATTCTGCTTCTTTGAAGACCAACAGACAAGTGATCGGCCCAGAAAGTGACATGTGCCTGATGTGGACTTCCGATCAACCTTGTCACCAGCGTAATCAGCGTCCGAAAATCCAACCAGATCAAACTCTGAGCCCTTTGGATACCATAACCCTAGAGTTGGGGTGTGAGCCAAATATCGAAGAATTCGCTTCACAGCTAAGTGATGCGACTCCTTTGGTGCCACTTGAAACCGAGCACACATGCAAACACTAAGCATAATATCTGGCCTAGATGCACATAAATAAAGCAAAGAACCAATCATGGAGCGGTATACCTTTTGATCGAACTCTTTACCATTGTCGTCAGGACCCAGATGATGTTTGGCTGGCATTGGTGTTGTGAAGCCTTTGCAGTCTTGCATACCGAACTTCTTCAGGCAGTCTTTGAGATATTTCTCTTGAGATATGAAGATGCCATTGCGTTGTTGCCGTATCTGAAGACCGAGGAAGAATTTCAGCTCCCCCGTCATAGACATCTGATATTGCTCTTGCATCATATATCCGAACTCCTCACTGTACTTCTGATTGGTGCAGCCGAAGATAATGTCATCCACGTATATTTGGCACACAAACAGTTCACCATCATATGTCTTTGTGAAGAGAGTGGGATCCAGGGAACCAGGTATGAAGCCTTTGCTCTTCAGGAAGTATTTGAGTGTATCATACCAGGCCCGAGGGGCTTGTTTGAGGCCATATAGTGCCTTTTTGAGCTTGTACACCATGTCAGGATGTTTTGGATCTTCAAACCCAGGTGGTTGTGCAACATACACTTCTTCTTCAATTTTGCCATTGAGGAAGGCACTTTTTACATCCATTTGATACAGGATTATGTTGTGATGATTTGCATAGGCCAGCAGTATACGGATGGCTTCAAGTCTGGCAACAGGAGCAAATGTTTCATCGAAGTCAATGCCTTCCACTTGAGTATATCCTTGAGCAACGAGACGAGCCTTGTTTCTGACGACTTGGCCATGCTCATCTTGCTTGTTGCGGTATATCCATTTGGTGCCTATTATGTTATGCTTCCGTGGATCAGGACGCTTAACCAACTCCCATACATTGTTCAGCTCAAATTGTTGAAGCTCTTCTTGCATAGCTTGAATCCATTCAGGTTCCATAAAGGCTTCATCAATTTTCTTGGGTTCTGTGATTGAAACGAATGCGAAGTGTCCGCAGAAGTTTGCCAGTTGAGTTGTCCTTGAACGAGTCAGTGGACCAGGTGCATTGATGCTATCAATTATTCTGTCAATCTGCACTTCATTGGCAACACGAGGATGTAGGGGTCGAAGACTTTGCTCTTGCTGATCTACGTTGTCATGGGGAGGAATGTCTTCAGTCTGAGCATTGTCTTCATGTGGATCAGGTGCTGAGATGATAAGTTCTTCTTCAGGACGAGCTTCAGAAGGTATAATTTCTCCGGTTCCCATTAGCTTGATTGATTCACTGGCTGGAACTTCATCTAGCACATCTGGTAGTTGCTCTCTTTGTGACCCATTGGTCTCATCGAACCGCACATCCACTGTTTCAAACACTTTGTAGTGAAAGAGATTTAAGACTCTGTAGGAGTGCGAATCCTTTCCATATCCAAGCATGAAGCCCTCATGTGCTTTTGGAGCAAATTTTGAGGTGTGGTGAGGGTCCTTGATCCAGCATCTTGATCCAAATACTCTGAAGTAACTTACATTTGGCTTCTTGCCAGTCAGAAGTTCATAAGATGTCTTGTTCAACAGCTTGTGAAGATATACACGGTTGATAGTATGGCATGCAGTGTCAATGGCTTCAGTCCAGAATTTGCTTGGTGTCTTGTACTCATCTAACATTGTTCTGGCCATCTCAATGAGTGTTCTGTTCTTGCGTTCGACGATGCCATTCTGTTGTGGCATGTATGGAGCTGAGAATTCATGAGTGATGCCCAATGTATCAAGATATGTGTCAAGGCCGGTGTTCTTGAATTCTGTACCATTGTCACTTCTGATGTGCTTTATCTTGGCGCCATAATTGTTCATTGCCCGATTTGCGAAGCATCTGAAGACATCCTGCACTTCAGTCTTGTAAAGGATTATGTGCACCCAAGTATATCTAGAGTAATCATCAACAATGACGAAACCATAGAGGCAAGCAGTAGTGGAGAAAGTTGAGTAGTGAGTGGGACCGAAGAGATCCATGTGAAGCAGTTCGAAGGGTTGAGTAGTGGTCATGATTGTCTTCGAAGGATGTTTTGCCCTTGTCATCTTCCCAGCTTCATAGGCACCGCATAAGTGATCTTTCTTGAACTTGACGCCCTCGATGCCTATGACATGCTTCTTCTTCGCAAGGGTGTGGAGGTTCCTCATGCCAGCATGCCCAAGTCTTCGATGCCAAAGCCAGCATTCTGAAGCCTTTGCGAGAAGACAAACCGCAAGCTGTGGCCCTGCTGAGAAATCTACCACGTACAAATCATCTTTTCGATACCCTTCAAACACTAGAGACTTGTCAGATTCCATTAGTACCAGACAACGATATTTTCCAAAGATTACAATCATGTTTAAATCGCAAAGCATTGAGACAGACATTAAGTTGAAGCCAAGGGATTCAACAAACATGACTTTATCCATGTGTTGATCCTTTGAGATTGCAACTCTACCTAGACCCAGTACCTTACTTTTACCAGTGTCAGCGAATGTGATGTGGCTCTTGTCAGATGGACGTAAGGTTGAGTCCATAAAGAG
Organism: Triticum monococcum; assembly: GCA_034509565.1. Lineage (NCBI taxonomy): Eukaryota > Viridiplantae > Streptophyta > Magnoliopsida > Poales > Poaceae > Triticum > Triticum monococcum. Next base: position 76,621,135 of record CM067843.1, read on the forward strand.
ACTTCTTTTGCCAGTCATGTGATTTGTACACCCACTGTCAATAATCCATTCTGAAGACTCTGAAGTCACTGGTGTCGTACCCTACAGTGCAGTTAGGGGGATAGGCTTCACGAAAAGTGTTGTGAAGCAAAAACATTTGACGAACCAGTGGATTATGAAAACTTAGATCCAGGTTAGGACAAGTAGGGAGAGTAGCATGCGATTCAGGTATGAAATACATAGTGATGCCATTCGGGCATTTGATCTTGCGCCCCACAAGATTTTTGAGGTCCCCAGCAATAGCATCAGAAGATTTTGGTTTTGTGCTGGAGACCTTTCTCTGCAAAAGAGAGTTAAGCTTTCTTAACCACCCACATCTTCAAGGGTGGCTTAGAAGCAATAAGTCTAAGTGCAGCATCTGAAAATTTTGGCTTTGGAGCCCTAGTAAACAGTCTAGCAGGTGGGCAATAGTACTCATAAGAATAGGCAGAATAGTTTTTGGTCATATGAGAATGACGGTTTGAAGAACCGCTCTCATATGCCTGAGCATGGTTTCCCTGCAAAACATTTGTGTTAGTGCGACTCAAATGAGTCCTCTGCCTGTATGAAGCCTTTGGACCATATGAAGCCTTTGGTCTAAGGTTTGTCTTCTTCATGTGAGGTGTCATGAGGACATTCACAGGAAGATTCTCAAGACACGTTTTTGGAACCCAGATCTTCTTCATAGGCGGTCCATTCCTGCAGTTAGTACCAATGTACCTGGCAAATACTTCACCATTCTGATTCCTAAACAGTTTATAGTTTGCATCAAAGGATTCATCAATGATAATTGGATTAGCACAAGTGAAGCCAGATAGATTGGATGGATCTGCTAAGGATTCCTTTGCAGCAACCCATGTAGTTTTGGGGTACTGCTCAGGTTTCCAGTAAGAGCCATCTGCATTAATTTTCCTCACGAACCCAACACCCTCTTTCCTAGGGTTTCGGTTCAGAATCTGCTTCTTGAGGACATCACATAATGTCTGATGTCCTTTGAGACTTTTGTACATCCCTGTTTCAAGCAATGTCTTCAACCTAGCATTTTCATCAGCAATAGCAGTGGTATCCTCAGCAGAGAGGTTAGTTACCACTTCAACAGTTGAAGATATTGCAACAGCAGTAGCAGTGGAACATTCAGCAACAGAAATAGCATTATCACGCTCAATGCATTTAAGGCATGGTGGTTCAAATCCTTCCTGAGCAGAACTGATCTGTTCGGCTCGAAGTGACTCATTTTCCTTTTGAAGATCTTCATGATCCGCTCTCAACTTCTCAAGATCTTGCTTCTTTTGAAGATAATCATAGGAAAGCTTTTCATGAGTAGTTGAGAGAGTCTCAAGACGATCTTCGAGTTCCTGATACTTAACATGAAGATTTTTTATGTCTTCAATTAAGGATTCAGAACGAGTCATTTCAGCACCCAACAGATCATCGCTTCTGTCTAACAGTTTTTGAATATGTTCCATGGCCTTTTGTTATTCAGTTGCAATTTTAGCAAGTGTTTTGTAGCTGGGTTTTGAATCACAATCAGAGTCATCGTCACTAGATGTTTGATAGTGAGTAGTGCGTGTGTTTACCTTGGCACCACGTGCCATGAAGCAGTAGGTAGGAGTAGAGTCGCCCTTGTCATTTGCATCGGTGATGGTGATGGAGTCATTGTCTTCAGTGTTGAAGATGGACTTGGCGACGTAGGCTGTAGCCAGACTCGCAATGCCTGAATCAGACTCCTCCTCAGACTCCACCTCTGCCTCCTCAGAAGCGGACTCCTCCTCTGAATCCATTTCCTTGCCAACAAATGCACGAGCCTTGCCAGATGAACTCTTCTTGTGTGATGAGGACTTTGAGGAAGACTTGGACGAAGACTTTGAGTATTTCTTCGTCTTCTTATCGTCAGAGTCATATTCCTTGCTCTTCTTCTTCTTTCTGTTCTCATTGTCCCACTGTGGACACTCAGAGATGAAGTGTCCAGTTTTCTTGCACTTGTGACATGTTTTCTTCTTGTAGTCATGCGCAGAAGCTTCATCATTCCTTGAGCTTGATCGTGAAGACTTTCTGAAGCCTTTCTTCTTGGTGAATTTCTGGAACTTCTTCACTAGCATTGCAAGTTCCCTTCCAATGTCTTCAGGATCATCAGAACTGCTGTCAGATTCTTCTTCAGATGATGACACAGCTTTTGCCTTCAAGGCATGAGTTCGCCCATAGTTTGGACCGTAGATATCTCTTTTCTCAGAAAGCTGAAACTCATGTGTGTTGAGCCTCTCAAGTATGTCAGACGGATCGAGTGTCTTGAAGTCTGGACGTTCTTGAATCATCAGGGCTAGGATGTCAAATGAACTATCAAGTGATCTTAGCAGCGTCTTGACAATTTCATGTTTGGTGATCTCAGTGGCGCCGAGGGCTTGAAGCTCATTTGTGATGTCAGTGAGCCGGTCAAATGTGTGCTGGACATTCTCATTGTCATTTCGCTTGAAGCGGTTGAAGAGATTGCGAAGAACACTGATTCTCTGATCTCTCTGGGTTGAGATGCCTTCATTGACCTTGGAGAGCCAGTCCCAAACCAGCTTGGATGTCTTCAAGGCACTCACACGGCCGTACTGTCCCTTGGTCAGATGACCACAGATAATATTCTTGGCAGTGGAGTCCAGTTGAGTGAACTTCTTGACATCAGCCGCAGTGACACCTTCTCCAGCCTTGGGAACGCCGTTTTCGACGACATACCATAGGTCGACGTCAATGGCTTCAAGATGCATGCGCATCTTATTCTTCCAGTAGGGATATTCAATTCCATCGAAGACGGGGCACGTAGCGGAGACTTTAATTATCCCTGCAGTCGACATAGCTAAAACTCCAGGTGGTTAAACCGAATCACACAGAACAAGGGAGCACCTTGCTCTGATACCAATTGAAAGTGCGTTCTATCGACTAGAGGGGGGGGGGTGAATAGGCGATTTTTATGAAAGTCTTCAAAACGTGGAAGTTATGAAGACAGACAGAGTGAACAAGCCTATCACTATGCAGCGGAAGGTAGATTACACAACGCAAGCCATGGTCAAGTATACAATATAGTGAAAGCACAGTGACAAATAGCTTCAGTGTAATGAGGATCAGGTTGGAAGAAGTTATGAAGCCAAACAGATCATACAGTCAAGTTGTGAAGACAGAAGATAAAGCAAGCATGCAATAGCTTCACAATGTGTACTGGTAAGTAAAGGGAGGCAAAGATGAAACCAGTGACACGTTGAAGACAATGATATGTTGGACCAGTTCCAGTTGCTGTGACAACTGTACGTCTGGTTGGAGCGGCTAGGTATTTAAACCAAAGGACACACAGTCCCGGACACCCAGTCCTGAACACGCAGCTCAGGACACCCAGTCCTCACCGTTTTCTCCTTGAGCTAAGGTCACACAGACCCCGCCCAATCACTCTGGTAAGTCTTCAAGGTAGACTCCCAAACCTTCACAAACTTCGTTCACCGGCAATCCACAATTCCTCTTGGATGCTCAGAACGCGACGCCTAACCGTCTGGAGGATGCACAGTCCTCAAGTGTAATAAGTCTTCAGATCACTTAGACAAGAAGACTTAAGTGATGCCCAATTACTCTGGCTCTGGGTGGTTAGGGCTTTTCTCCTCACTAAGGATTTTCTCTCAAAGGCTTCGAGGTGGGTTGCTCTCAAACGACAAAAGCCGTGCACTGAAATCTGAGCAGCCAACCGTTTATGGTTGTAGGGGTGGACTATTTATAGCCGCTTGGCAACCCTGACCTGATTTGTCCGAAATGACCCTGGGTCACTAAGGAACTGACACGTGTACTAACGGTCGGATTTTGAACTCTCACGGCAACTTTACTTGGGCTACAAGTAAAGCTGACTTGTCTGACTCTGGACAAGATTTTCTCTCATTGTCTTCACTCAAAGACATAGGATTTGAATTAGGCATCACTTCAGTCATCCTGACTGGTTCTCTTGGACCCCACTTAACAGTACGGTGGTTCCTATGACACAACATGAATAAAGTAAAACTACGAAGGATCTAAGTCTTCGAGTTCCAAAGGCTTCATGGGGAGTCTTCATATGTCATTGTCTTCGACATGAATGTCTTCATGAACCACCATTGTCTTCAATGTCTTTGTACATTTTTAGGGGTCATCTCTGGTAACTAAACCGAATCAATGAGGGACTTCTACCTGTGTTATCCTACAATTCTCACAAACACATTAGTCCCTCAACTAGGTTTGTCGTCAATACTCCAAAACCAACTAGGGGTGGCACTAGATGCACTTACAAAAGGCAACAACGACGATATATGATGGACTGAGTGATATGAGAGAAGCTAGTATGAACTCGACCTATCTTGTTTTTGTAAATATGATTAGTTCATCGTTCCTGATTCAACCTATTATGAATGAAACATGCTTTGAATGACAATTAGAGATTATAGTTGCTCATGCCATGCTTAATTAGCTAGGAGTTTATAATGGTTTACCTTGCGTGCCAACATGCTATTAAAATGGTTGTGATGTGGTATGATAGGGTGGTATCCTCCTTTGAACGATTCGAGTGGCTTGACTTGGCACGTGTTCACATATGTAGTTGAAACAAAATCAACATAGCCTCCACGATATTTATGTTCATGGTGATTTATATCCTACTCATGCTTGCACTCATTGTTGATTAATCTTAATGCATGTTCATGACTGTTGTCGCTCTCTAGTTGGTCGCTTCCCAGTCTCTTTCTAGCCTTCACTTGTACAAAGCGAGAATACTGCTTGTGCATCCACTTCCATAAACCCCAAAGTTATTCCATATGAGTCCACCATACCTTCCTATATGCGGTATTTACCTGCTGTTCCAAGTAAATTTGTATGTGCCAAACTCTAAACCTTCAAATGAAATTCTGTTTTGTATGCTCGAATAGCTTATGTATCAACTAGGGTTGTCTATATCTTCCATGCTAGGTGTGTTATTCTCATGATGAGTGGACTCGGCTCATCATTCACGAGAAAATGGCTGGTAACCGGGATGCCCAGTCCCATGCTCAAATCAAATCAAAATAATTGCAAACAAAACTCCCACAGGATTGTTGTTAGTTGGACGGCACACGTTGTCTCGGACAAGCCATGGATTGATGTTTGTTGGTGGTGGGGGAGTATAAACTTTACCATTCTATTTCAGAACCGCCTATAATGTGTGTAGCATGGAAGATATCGAGATCTCTTGGTTCTTATGTTGACAATGAAAGTATGCCACTCAAAATATTATTTATCTCTATTTCAAAACTCAAGCTCTGGCACCTCTGCAAATCCCTGCTTCCCTCTATGAAGGGCCTATCTATTTACTTTTATGTTGAGTCATCATCCTATTATTAAAAAGCACTAGTTGGAGAGCACCGCTGTCATTCGCATGCATTTCTATTAATTTACATTAAGTATGACTATGACTGGATCTCTTTTACCATGAATTACAATGTCTAGTCAGTCCTTGATCTTCAGGGGTGCTATGCATTTATGTTTTGCGGCCTCAGAAAGGGCTAACGAGATACCATCTTGTTATATCATGTTATGATTGTTTTGAGAAAGTGTTGTCATCTGAGATTTGTTATTATTGCTCACTAGTTGATTATGCCATTGATATGAGTAAACATGAGACCTAAATGTTATTATGAATATGGTTAGTTCATAATCTTTGCTGAAAACTTGAATGCTGGCTTTACATATTTGCAACAACAAGATCAAACAGAGTTTCTAAAAGTTTTTCTTTATCATTTCAGTTTGTCAACCGAATTGCTTGAGGACAAGCAAATGTTTAAGCTTGTGGGAGTTGATACGTCTACAACATATCTACTTTTCCAATCACTTTTGCCCTTGTTTTGGACTCTAACTTGCATGATTTGAATGGAACTAACCCGGACTAACGTTGTTTTCAGCACAACCGTCATGGCGTTATTTTTGTGCAGAAATAAAACTTCTCAGAATGACCTGAAAATCCACGGAGACATGTTTTGGAATTAATAAAAAATATTGGCGAAAGAATCAGCATCAGGGGGCCCACACCCTGTCCACGAGGGTGCAGGGCACCCCCCCTGGGGCGCGCCCCTGCCTCGTGGCCCCCCTGGGACTCCACCGACCTCAACCCCAACTCCATATATTCGCTTTCAGGGAGGAAAAAAATCAGAGAGAAGGATTCATCACGTTTTACGATACGGAGCCGCCGCCAAGCCCTAATCTTCCTCGGGAGGGCTGATCTGGAGTCCGTTCGGGGCTCCAAAGAGGGGAATCCGTCACCATCGTCATCATCAACCATCCTCCATCACCAATTTCACGATGCTCACCGCCGTGCGTAAGTAATTTCATCATAGGCTTGCTGGACGGTGATGGGTTGGATGAGATTTACCATGTAATCGAGTTAGTTTTGTTAGGGTTTGATCCCTAGTATCCATTGTGTTCTAAGATTGATGTTGCTGTGACTTTGTTATGCTTAATGCTTGTCACTAGGGCCCGAGTGCCATGATTTTAGATCAGACACTATTTTGTTTTCATGAATATATGTGAGTTCTTGATCCTATCTTGCAAGTCAATGGTCACCTACTATGTGTTATGATCCGGCAACCCCGAAGTGACAATAATCGGGACCACTCCCGGTGACGACCATAGTTTGAGGAGTTCATGTATTCACTAAGTGTTAATGCTTTGGTCCAGTACTCTATCAAAAGGAGGTCTTAATATCCCTTAGTTTCCAATAGGACCCTGCTGCCACGGGAGGGTAGGGCAAAAGATGCCATGCAAGTTCTTTTCCATGAGCACCTATGACTATATTCAGAATACATGCCTACATTACATTGATGAACTGGAGCTAGTTCTGTGTCACCCTATGTTATAATTGTTGCACGAGGAATCGCATCCGACATAATTATCCATCATTGACCCATTGCCTACGAGCTTTTCACATATTGATCTTTGCTTAGTTACTTTTCTGTTGCCAGTGTTACGATTGCTACAAAAACTACTACTATTACTTTTGCCACCGTTACCGTTACTTCCATACTACTTTGCTACTAAATACTTTGCTGCAGATATTAAATCTTTCAGGTGTGGTTGAATTGACAACTCAACTGCTAATACTTGAGAATATTCTTTGGATCCCCTTGTGTCGAATCAATAAATTTGGGTTGAATACTCTACCCTCGAAAATTGTTGCGATCCCCTATATTTGTGGGTTATCACCCCACGCCCAGCCAACCGTAGAAGGGATTCCCTGGGATCCCATAGGTGTCGTTTTCCCTGACAACTTTGGTGTGCCAGGTAGGGGCGCGGAGGCTGTGAAAATATGGTTTAAAAGTTAGTGCATTGACTCCTTCATTGCGATGGCTCCAAAGAAGAGGGCAACAACAACTAGCCACACTCCGGTGCCATCGGCAAGGCGAGCGGTGTCGTCTGCGGCCGTAGCGACCATCCGCGTGGCGACGGAAAAGCTAAGTCACGCAAAACCTTGAGCAATTCCTTTTTTATATATCGGGTTATCTTCCTTGAAGGATTTTGCTCTTTGTATGGAAAACCTGCACGCAAGGGAACCCTTACGCTATTGGCAACACCCTTGTTCTATTTCAAGTCCGCTCAACAATTCGAGCGGCTGCGCCGAGAACGGTAAGGTGGCTTGCCTGTCAGCAAGTGCCCCCGGCAGGCTGCTAAGGATCCGTTCCTCAAAGCGCCACAACATGGGTTTATGCGCCGGCAAACCTATCCAACAAAGCGTAGGGTGTGTACATACAAAGAAAGATCAAACAGGAAGATAGCATGCGCTATTTCAAAATACTGCAAAGTTATATTACATCAGTGGTTGTCGCAGTTCTAACTTAAGATAAAAATTTCTTGGTCATGAACTCGCAGCGGCAATGAGAAATGGGGTGGCTAGTCCCGGCGTTGGCCTTCCACCCTCTTGACTCCATCAACGCAACTGATGATGGGCTAGATACACTCTTCGAGTGCCTCGAGGTCCGCATCCTTCGGCAAACTCTCAAGGCATTGGCGAAGTCGACGCTGGGGATCCAGAACGCCACCTTGGTCAGGGCGCCCCGGCAAAGCCTCTGAGCCTGATTGGCCAGATAATTCGCTCGATTGGAGCGGAGCTGTTCCAGGGCGTCGAGGACGCCCTCGAAGAACAAGGTCAGCCTGGCACCGGGGCTTATGTTCGTCTCCTGGGAGTACTTGGAGTTCAGCATGTCCATGACGGCTAGCTGCATGGTGAGCCTCTCTGCAATGCCGTCCACATAGTCCTTGTGGGTGGCGGCGGCGCCCTACCATAGCAGCCTCTTCCCCTCAAGGGCCTTGTTCAGGGTCTTCTCACGGGCCCTGACCTCCGAAAGTGTCCCTTCCAAGGTGTCTAGTTTTAGCTTCAGATCGTTGATGGAGTCGCTGGCCTCGGAGAGCAGCTTGGTCTTGTCGGAGATGGCAACCTACAAATCCGCCAGGGTGCGTTCAGCCGTGTCCTTGTCCTCCATCAGCTTTGAGATCTCCTTCTTCAGCTCTTCCCGCTCCAGCTCCAGTTTCTCCACCTTGCTGGCTTGGTACAGGGCCAGAGCATCAAGTGCATCCTTGTGCTTCTGCTCCAGCTCCTGGGTCCGCTGTGTGACGATCTTCTCGATTTCCTCGTCCTTGCCGCGAAGCGTGGCGGCAAGCGCCTGTTCACGGGCAACGAGGTCTTCCTCCTAGGTGTCCAGCAAAGCTTGCTGCTGCCGCCGATCAGCTTAGTCCTTGGCGGTTTGTTCCTTCGCCGCCTCTTGGGCCTTCTTGATGTCGGCCTGCTTCAAGAGGAGCTCCCGCTTGCGCTCATCCAGCTCATCCTCGGCGCTCCTTAGTTCCCGTCGGGCCTAGCCGAACCAGACTTGCGTCTGAGTGACACACTAATGACCCACAAGTGTAGGGGATCTATCTAGTCCTTTTGATAAGTAAGAGTGTCGAACCCAACGAGGAGCAGAAGGAAATGATAAGCAGTTTTCAGTAAGGTAATTTGTAACAGATAGTTTTGTGATAAGGTAATTTGTAACGGGTAATGAGTAAATAAGGTGCAGAAAGATGGCCCAATCCTTTTTGTAGCAAAGGACAAGGCTGGACAAACTCTTATATAAAGGAAAGAACACATGGGAATTATCGTCAAGATAGTTTTCATCACGCTCATATGATTCGCGTTCGGTACTTTGATAATTTGATATGTGGGTGGACCGGTGCTTGGGTACCGCCCTTCCTTGGACAAGCATCCCACTGATGATTAACCCCTATTGCAAGCATCCGCAACTGCAAAAGAAGTATTAAGGTAAACCTAACCATAGCATGAAACATATGGATCCAAATCAACCCCTTACGAAGCAACTCATAAACTAGGGTTTAAGCTTCTGTCACTCTGATATGTCTCCAACGTATCTATAATCTTTGATTGCTCCATGCTATATTATCTACTATTTTGGACATTGTTGGGCTTTATTATCCACTTTTATATTATTTTTGGGACTAACCTATTAACCGGAGGCCCAGCCCAGAATTGCTGTTTTTTTTGCCTATTTTAGGGTTTCGAAGAAAAGGAATATCAAACGGAGTCCAAACGGAATGAAACCTTAGGGAACGTGATTTTCTCAACGAACAAGACCTAGGAGACTTGGACCCTACGTCAAGAAACAACAGAGGAGGCCACGAGGTAGGGGGCGCGCCTACCCCCCCAGGCGCGCCCTCCACCCTCGTGGGCCCCCTGTTGCTCCACCGACGTACTCCTTCCTCCTATATATACCTACGTATCCCCAAACGATCAGATACGGGGCCAAAACCCTAATTCCACCGCCGCAACTTTCTGTATCCACGAGATCCCATCTTGGGGCATGTTCCAGAGCTCCGCCGGAGGGGGCATCGATCACGAAGGGCTTCTACATCATCACCATAGCCCCTCCGATGAAGTGTGAGTAGTTTACCTCAGACCTATGGGGCCATAGTTATTAGCTAGATGGCTTCTTCTCTCTTTTTGGATCTCAATACAATGTTCTCCCCTCTCTTGTGGAGATCTATTCAATGTAATCTTCTTTTTGCGGTGTGTTTGTTGAGACCGATGAATTGTGGGTTTATGATCAAGTCTATCTACGAATAATATTTGAATCTTCTGTGAATTCTTTTATGTATGATTGGTTATCTTTGCAAGTCTCTTCGAATTATCAGTTTGTCTTGGCCTACTAGATTGATCTTTCTTGCAATGGGAGAAGTGCTTAGCTTTGGGTTCAATTTTGCGGTGTCCTTTCCTAGTGACAGTAGGGGCAGCAAGGCACGTATTGTATTGTTGCCATCGAGGATAACAAGATGGGGTTTTCATCATATTGCATGAGTTTATCCCTCTACATCATGTCATCTTGCTTAAGGCATTACTCTGTTTTCATTAACTTAATACTCTAGATGCATGCTGGATAGCGGTCGATGAGTGGAGTAATAGTAGTAGATGCAGGCAGGAGTCGGTCTACTTGTCTCGGACGTGATGCCTATATACATGATCATACCTAGATATTCTCATAACTACGCTCAATTCTGTCAATTGCTCAACAGTAATTTGTTCACCCACCATAGAATACTTATGCTCTTGAGAGAAGCCACTAGTGAAACCTATGGTCCCCGGGTCTATCTTCATCATATTAATCTTCCAATACTTAGTTATTTCCTTTGCTTTTTTACTTTGCTTTTATTTTACTTTGCATCTTTATCATAAACATACCAAAAATATTGTCTTATCATATCTATAAGATCCCACTCTCATAAGTGGCTGTGTAGGGATTGACAACCCCTTATCACGTAGGTTGCGAGGATTTATTTGTTTTGTGCAGGTACGAGGGACTCGCGCGTAGCCTCCTACTGGATTGATACCTTGGTTCTCAAAAACTGAGGGAAATACTTATGCTACTTTGCTGCATCATCCCTTCCTTTTTGGGGAAAACCAACGCAGTGCTCAAGAGGTAGCAAGAAGGATTTCTGGCGCCGTTACCGGGGAGTCTACGCAAAAGTCAATATACCAAGTACCCATCACAATCCCTATCTCCCGCATTACATTATTTGCCATTTGCCTCTCGTTTTCCTCTCCCCCACTTCACCCTTGCCGTTTTATTCGCCCTCTCTCTCTATCCTCCCTCTCTTTCTCTATTTGCCTCCTTTTGCCCGCTTGCTTTTTGTTTGCTTGTGTGTTAGTTTGCTTGCTTGTCACAATGGCTCAAGATAATACTAAATTGTGTGACTTTACCAATACCAACAACAATGATTTTATTAGCACTCCGATTGCTCCTCTTACCGATGCTGAATCTTGTGAAATTAATACTGCTTTGCTGAATCTTGTCATGAAAGATCTGTTTTCCAGCCTTCCTAGTGAAGATGCCGCTACCCATCTAAATAGCTTCGTTGATTTGTGTGATATGCAAAAGAAGAAAGATGTGTATGATGATATTGTTAAATTGAAGCTATTTCCTTTTTCGCTTAGAGATCGTGCTAAAGCTTGGTTTTCGTCTTTGCCTAAAAATAGTATTTTCCTCCCGCTAAGATCATCTCCTTTAGAAATAGTGAAGATGCTTTTATCTCTAAGTATTTTCCTCCCGCTAAGATAATCTCCCTTAGAAACGATATTATGAATTTTAAGCAACTTGATCATGAACATGTTGCACAAGCTTGGGAGAGGATGAAATTAATGATACGTAATTGCCCTACTCATGGTTTGAATTTGTGGATGACTATACAAATTTTTTATGCCGGATTGAATTTTGCTTCTAGAATTTTTTTAGATTCGGCTGCGGGAGGCACTTTTATGGAAATCACTTTAGGAGAAGCTACTAAACTCCTAGATAATATTATGGTTAATTATTCTCAATGGCACACTAAAAGATCTACTAATAAAAAGGTGCATGCGATAGAAGAAATTAATGTTTTGAGTGGAAAGGTGGATGAACTTATGAAATTATTTGCTAGTAAGAGTGTTTCTTCTGATCCTAATGACATGCCCTTGTCTACTTTGATTGAGAATAATAATGAATCTATGGATGTGAATTTTGTTGGTAGGAACAATTTTGGTAACAATGCGTATAGAGGAAATTTTAATCCTAGGCCTTATCCTAGTAATCCCTCTAATAATTATGGTAATTCCTACAACAATTCTTATGGAAATTATAATAAGATGCCCTCTGATTTTTAAATCTAATATTAAAGAATTTATCACTTTGCAAAAGAATTTCAATGCTTTGATTGAAGAAAAATTGCTTAAGATTGATGCGTTGGCTAGGAACGTTGATATAATTTCTCTTAATGTTGATTCTTTGAAACTTAGATCTATCCCACCTAAGAATGATATCAATGAGTCTCTCAAAGCCATGAGAATTTCCATTGATGAGTGCAAAGAAAGAACTGCTAGGATGCGTGCTAAGAAAGATGCCTTTATAAGAGCGTGTTCTTCTAGTTCCTATGAAAATAAAGATGAAGATCTAAAAGTTATTGATGTGTCCCCTATTAAATATTTGTTTTGCAATATGAATCTTAATAATGATGGGACTGATTATGATCCACCTTTACCTAGAAGACGTTCCAAGAATTCGGAGTTTTTAGATTTTGATGCTAAAATTGATGAAAGTGGGATTGCAGAAATTAAAACCCTGGATGTTGCTAAACCCACTATTTTGGATTTCAAGGAATTTAATTATGAAAATTGCTCTTTGATTGATTGTATTTCCTTGTTGCAATCTGTGCTAAATTCTCCTCATGCTTATAGTCAAAATAAAGCGTTCACTAAACATATCGTTGATGCCTTGATGCAATCTTATGATGAAAAACTTGAATTAGAAGTCTCTATCCCTAGAAAACTTTATGATGAGTGGGAACCTACTATTAAAATTAAAATTAAAGACCATGAATGCTATGCTTTGTGTGTTTTGGGTGCTAGTGTTTCCATGATTCCAAAGACTTTATGCGATTTGTTAGGTTTCCGTAATTTTGATGATTGCTCTCTAAACTTGCACCTTGCAGATTCCACTATTAAGAAACCTATGGGAAGAATTAATGATGTTCTTATTGTTGCAAATAGGAATTATGTGCCAGTATATTTTATTGTTCTTGACATAGATTGCAATCCTTCATGTCCTATTATTCTTGGTAGACTTTTCCTTAGAACGATTGGTGCAATTATTGATATGAAGGAAGGAAATATTAGATTCCAATTTCCGTTAAGGAAAGGCATGGAACACTTTCCTAGAAAGAAAATTAAATTACCTTATGAATCTATTATGAGAGCCACTTATGGATTGCCTACCAAAGATGGCAATACCTAGATCTATCCTTGCTTTTTATGCCTAGCTAGGGGCGTTAAACGATAGGGCTTGTTGGGAGGCACCCCAATTTTATTTTTATTCCTTTCTTTTTGCTCCTGTTTAGTAATAAATAATTTATCTAGCCTCTGTTTTGGTTGTGTTTTTTGTGTTTAATTAGTGTTTGTGCCAAGTAGAACCGTTGGGAAGACTTGGGGGGAGTCTTATTAATCTTGCTGTAAAAAACAGAAACTTTAGTGATCACGAGAACTGCTGCCATTTTTATTTGTAAAGTGGTATTTAGTTAATTATTTTTGTAGATGATTAATAGATAAATTCCTCACGTCCAGAAATTTATTTTAGAATTTTTGGGGTTCCAGATCTTGCGTTAGCTACAGATTACTACAGACTATTCTGTTTTTGACGGATTCTGTTTTTCGTGTGTTGTTTGCTTATTTTGATGAATCTATGGCTAGTAAAATAGTTTATAAACCATAGAGAAGTTGGAATACAGTAGGTTTAGCACCAATATAAATAAATAATGAGTTCATTAAAGTACCATGAAGTGGTGTTTTGTTTTCTTTCGCTAACGGAGTTCACGAGATTTTCTACTTTAAGTTTTGTGTTCCGAAGTTTTCAAGTTTTGGGTAAAGATTTGATGGATTATGGAACAAGGAGTGGCAAGAGCCTAAGCTTGGGGATGACCATGGAACACCCAAGATAATATAAGGACACCTAAAAGCCAAAGCTTGGGGATGCCCCAGAAGGCATCCCCTCTTTTCGTCTACTTCTATCGATAACTTTACTTGGAGCTATATTTTTATTCACCACATGATATGTGTTTTGCTTGGAGCGTCTTGTATGATTTGAGTCTTTATTTTTTAGTTTACCACAATCATCCTTGCTGTACACACCTTTTGAGAGAGCCATACATGATTTGGAATTTGTTAGAATACTCTATGTGCTTCGCTTATATCATTTGAGTTATATAATTTTGCTCTAGTACTTCACTTATATCTTTTAGGGCACGGTGGTGGATTTGTTTTATACAAACTATTGGTCCCTCATGCTTCACTTAGATTATTTTGAGAGTTTTAAATAGCATGGTAATTTGCTTAAATAATCCCAATATGCTTGGTACTCAAGAATAGTAAAAACTTTCTTATGAGTGTGTTGAATGCTATGAGAAGTTTGATGCTTGATAATTGTTTTGAGATATGAGGATGGTGATATTAAAGTTATGCTAGTTGAGTAGTTGTGAATTTGAGAAATACTTGTGTTAAGGTCTGTGATTCCCGTAGCATGCACATATGGTGAACCATTATGTGATCAAGTCGGAGCATGATTTATTTTTTGATTGTCTTCCTTATGAGTGGCGGTCGGGGACGAGCGATGGTCTTTTCCTACCGATCTGTCCCCCTAGGAGCATGCGTGTAATACTTTGCTTTGATAACTTGTAGATTTTTGCAATAAGTATATGAGTTCTTTATGACTAATGTTGAGTCCATGGATTATACGCACTTTCCTCACCCTTCCACCTTTGCTAGCCTCTCTAATACCGCGCACCTTTCGCCGGTATCATACACCCACCATATACCTTCCTCAAAACAGCCACCATACCTACCTATTATGGCATTTCCGTAGCCATTCTGAGATATATTGCCATGCAACTTTCCACCGTTCCGTTTATTATGACACACTCCATCATTGTCATATTGCTTAGCATGATCATGTAGTTGACATCGTATTTGTGGTGAAGCCACCATTCATAATTCTTTCATACGTGTCACTCTTGATTCATTGCATATCCCGGTACACCGCCAGAGGCATTCATATAGAGTCATATTTTGTTCTAAGTATTGAGTTGTAATTGTTGAGTTGTAAGAAAAATAAAAGTGTGATGATCATCATTATTAGAGCATTGTCCCAGTGAGGAAAGGATGATGGAGACTATGATTCCCCCACAAGTCGGGATGAGACTCCAGAGGGAAAAAAAGAAAGAAAGAAAAAAGAGGCCATAAAAAATAAAAAAATAAAAAAGAGAAAAGGCCCAAATAAAAAAACGAGAGAAAAAGAGAGAAGGGACAATGTTACTATCCTTTTACCACACTTGTGCTTCAATGTAGCACCATGATATTCATGATAGAGAGTCTCCTATGTTATCACTTTCATATACTAGTGGGAATTTTTCATTATAGAACTTGCTTTGTATATTCCAATGATGGGCTTCCTCAAAATGCCCTAGGTCTTCATGAGCAAGCAAGTTGGATGCACACCCACTTAGTTTCTTCTGTTGAGCTTTCATATACTTATAGCTCTAGTGCATCCGTTGCATGGCAATCCCTACTCACTCACATTGATATCTATTGATGGGCATCTCCATAGCCCGTTGATACGCCTAGTTGATGTGAGACTATCTTCTCCCTTTTTGTCTTCTCCACAACCACCATTCTATTCCACTTACAGTGCTATGTCCATGGCTCACGCTCATGTATTGCGTGAAGATTGAAAAAGTTTGAGAACATCAAAAGTATGAAACAATTCCTTAGCTTGTCATCGGGTATGTGCATGATTTAAATACTTTGTGTGGTGAAGATAGAGCATAGCCAAACTATATGATTTTGTAGGGATAACTTTCTTTGGCCATGTTATTTTGAGAAGACATGATTGCTTTGTTAGTACGCTTGAAGTATTATTATTTTTATGTCAATATTAAACTTTTATCTTGAATCTTTCGGATCTGAATATTCATGCCACATTTAAGAAGAATTACATTAAAATTATGCCAAGTAGCACTCCGCATCGAAAATTCTGTTTTTATCATTTACCTACTCGAGGACGAGCAGGAATTAAGCTTGGGGATGCTTGATACGTCTCCAACGTATCTATAATTTTTTATTGCTCCATGCTATATTATCTACTGTTTTGGACATTATTGGGCTTTATTATCAACTTTTATATTATTTTTGGGACTAACCTATTAACCGGAGGCCTAGCCCAGAATTGTTGTTTTTTGCCTGTTTTAGGGTTTCAAAGAAAAGGAATATCAAACGGAGTCCAAACGGAATGAAACCTTCAGGAACGTGATTTTCTCAACGAACAAGACCCAGGAGATTTGGACCCCACGTCAAGAAACAACAAAGGAGGCCACGAGGTAGGGGGCCACGCCTACCCCCGCCCCCCAGGCGCGCCCTCCACCCATGTGGGCCCCCTATTGCTCCACCGACGTACTCCTTCCTCCTATATATACCTACGTACCCCCAAACGATCAAATACGGAGCCAAAACCCTAATTCCACCGCCGCAACTTTCTGTATCCACGAGATCCCATCTTGGGGCCTATTCCGGAGCTCCGTCGGAGGGGGCATCGATCACGGAGGGCTTCTACATCATCACCATAGCCCCTCCGATGAACTGTGAGTAGTTTACCTCAGACCTACGGGTCCATAGTTATTAGCTAGATGGCTTCTTCTCTCTTTTTGGATCTCAATACAATGTTCTCCCCTCTCTTGTGGAGATCTATTCGATGTAATCTTCTTTTCGCGGTGTGTTTGTTGAGACAGATGAATTGTGGGTTTATGATCAAGTCTATCTATGAATAATATTTGAATCTTTTGTGAATTATTTTATGTATGATTGGTTATCTTTGCAAGTCTCTTTGAATTATCAGTTTGGTTTGGTCTACTAGATTGATCTTTCTTGCAATGGGAGAAGTGCTTAGCTTTGGGTTCAATTTTGCGGTGTCCTTTCCCAGTGACAGTAGGGGCAGCAAGGCACGTATTGTATTGTTGCCATCAAGGATAAAAAGATGGGATTTTCATCATATTGCATGAGTTTATCCCTCTACATCATGTCATCTTGCTTAAGGCGTTACTCTGTTTTCATTAACTTAATAATCTAGATACATGCTGGATAGCGGTCGATGAGTGGAGTAATAGTAGTAGATGCAGGCAGGAATCGGTCTAGTTGTCTCGGACGTGATGCCTATATACATGATCATACCTAGATATTCTCATAACTATGCTCAATTCTATCAATTGCTCAACAGTAATTCGTTCACCCACCGTAGAATACTTATGCTCTTGAATGAAGCCACTAGTGAAACCTATGGTCCCCGGGTCTATCTTCATCATATTAATCTTCCAATACTTAGTTATTTCCTTTGCTTTTTACTTTTATTTTATTTTACTTTGCATCTTTATCATAAAAATACCAAAAATATTATCTTATCATATCTATCACATCTCACTCTCGTAAGTGGCCGTGTAGGGATTGACAACCCCTTATCGCGTTGGTTGCGAGGATTTATTTGTTTTGTGCAGGTACAAGGGACTCGCACGTAGCCTCCTACTGGATTGATTCCTTGGTTCTCAAAAACTAAGGGGAAATACTTACGCTACTTTGCTGCATCATCCCTTCCTCTTCGGGGAAAACCAACGCAGTGCTCAAGTGGTAGCACACTCTATCAACCCATCATCTACTTATTACTTCCCAATGCCTTCCCCTAGGCCCAAACAATGGTGAAGTGTCATGTAGTCGATGTTCACATGACACCACTAGAGGAGAGACAACATACATCTCATCAAAATATCGAATGAATACCAAATTCACATGACTACTTATAGCAAGACTTCGCCCATGTCCTCGGAAACAAACGTAACTACTCACAAATCATATTCATGT
Source organism: Triticum monococcum (assembly GCA_034509565.1). NCBI lineage: Eukaryota > Viridiplantae > Streptophyta > Magnoliopsida > Poales > Poaceae > Triticum > Triticum monococcum. The sequence continues at coordinate 76,639,133 of CM067843.1, forward strand.
TCATAATCAGAGGGGTATTAATATGCATAAATGATCTGAACATATGATCTTCCACCAAATAAACCAACTAGCATCAACTACAAGGAGTAATCAACACTACTAGCAACCCACAGGTACCAATCTGAGGCTTTGGGACAAAGATTGGATACAAGAGATGAACTAGGGTTTGAGATGAGATGGTGGTGGTGAAGATGTTGATGGAGATTGAAGGAAATATGCCCTAGAGGCAATAATAAAGTTATTATTTATTTCCTTATATCATGATAAATGTTTATTATTCATGCTAGAATTGTATTAACCGGAAACATAATACATGTGTGAATACATAGACAAACAGAGTGTCACTAGTATGCCTCTACTTGACTAGCTCGTTGATCAAAGATGGTTATGTTTCCTAACCATAGACATGAGTTGTCATTTGATTAACGGGATCACATCATTAGGAGAATGATGTGATTGACTTGACCCATTCCGTTAGCATAGCACTTGATCGTTTAGTTTGTTGCTATTGCTTTCTTCATGACTTATACATGTTCCTATGACTATGAGATTATGCAACTCCCGTTTACCGGAGGAACACTTTGTGTGCTACCAAACGTCACAATGTAACTGGGTGATTATAAAGGTGCTCTACAGGTGTCTCCGAAGGTACTTGTTGGGTTGGCGTATTTCGAGATTTGTCACTTCGATTGTCGGAGAGGTATCTCTGGGCCCTCTCGGTAATGCACATCACTTAAGCCTTGCAAGCATTGCAACTAATGAGTTAGTTGCGGAATGATGTATTACGGAACGAGTAAAGAGACTTGCCGGTAACGAGATTGAACTAGGTATTGAGATACCGACGATCGAATCTCGGGCAAGTAACATACCGATGACAAAGGGAACAATGTATGTTGTTATGCAGTCTGACTGATAAAGATCTTCGTAGAATATGTGGGAGCCAATATGAGCATCCAGGTTCTGCTATTGGTTATTGACCGGAGACGTGTCTCGGTCATGTATACATTGTTCTCGAACCCGTAAGGTCCGCACGATTAAGGTTTCGATGACAGTTATATTATGAGTTTATGAGTTTTGATGTACCGAAGGAGTTCGGAGTCCCGGATGAGATCGGGGAGACGACGAGGAGTCTCAAAATGGTCGAGACGTAAAGATCGATATATTGGACGAGTATATTCGGACATCGGAAAGGTTCCGAGTGACTCGGGTATTTTTCGGAGTACAGGAGAGTTACGGGGATTCGCCGGGGAGTATATGGGCCTTATTGGGCCATAAGGGAATAGAGGTGAGAGGCCAAAAGGAAGGAGTCACGCGCGCCCCCTCTGGTTCGAATTGGACAAGGGGTCCAGCCCACTTTTCCTTGTTCCTCTTCCCCTCTTCCTTCTCTCCTACTCCAACAAGGGAAGGAGGAGTCCTACTCCCGGTGGGAGTAGGACTCCCCCCTTGGCGCGCCCTCCTCCTAGGCCGGCCGCCTCCCCCCCTTGCTCCTTTATATACGGGGACAGGGGGGCACCCCATAGACACACAAGTTGATCTCTCCCAGCCGTGTGCGGTGCCCCCCTCCATCATATTCCACCTCGGTCATATCATAGCGGTGCTTAGGCGAAGCCCTGCGTCAGTAGCAGCATCATCACCGTCACCACGCCGTCGTGCTGACGGAACTCTCCCGTGAAGCTCTGCTGGATCGGAGTTCGCGGGACATCATCAAGCTGAACGTGTGCTGAACTCGGAGGTGCCGTGTGTTCGGTACTTGGATCGGTCGGATCATGAAGACGTACGACTACATCAACCGCGTTATGCTAATGCTTCCGCTTTTGGTCTATGAGGGTACATGGACAACACTCTCCCCTCTTGTTGCTATGCATCGCCATGATCTTGCGTGTGCGTAGGGATTTTTTTGAAATTACTACGTTCCCCAACAGTGGCATCCGAGCCAGGTTTTATGCGTAGATGTCATATGCACGAGTAGAACACAAGTGAGTTGTGGGCGATATAAGTCATACTGCTTACCAGCATGTCATACTTTGGTTCGGCGGTATGGTTGGATGAAGCGACCCGGACCGACATTACACGTACCCTTACGCGAGACTGGTTCTACCGACATGCTTTGCACACAGGTGGCTGGCGGGTGTCAGTTTCTCCAACTTTAGTTGAACCGAGTGTGGCTACGCCCGGTCCTTGAGAAGGTTAAAACAACACTAACTTGACAAACTGTCGTTGTGGTTTTGATGCGTAGGTAAGAACGGTTCTTGCTCAGCCTGTAGCAGCCACGTAAAACTTGCAACAACAAAGTAGAGGACGTCTAACTTGTTTTTGCAGGGCATGTTGTGATGTGATATGGTCAAGACGTGATGAGATATAAGTTGTTGTATAAGATGATCATGTTTTATTGAAGTTATCGGCAACTGGCAGAAGCCTTATGGTTGTCTCTTTATTGCATAACATGCAAGCGCCAAATAATTGCTTTACTTTATCGCTATGAAATAGCAATAGTTGCAAGAGAAACTGTTGGCGAGACAACCATGTGATGACACATTGATATAGATCAAGATGATGGAGATCATGGTGTCATGCCGGTGATGATGGAGATCATGACGATGCTTTGGAGATGGAGATCAAAGGCACAAGATGATGATGGCCATATCATGTCACATATTATGATTGCATGTGATGTTTATCTTTTATACATCTTATTTTGCTTAGTTCGGCGGTAACTTTATAAGATAATCTCTCACTAAATTATCAAGGTATAAGTGTTCTCCCTGAGTATGCACCGTTGCGAAAGTTATTCATGCTGAGACACCACGTGATGATCGGGTGTGATAGGCTTTACGTTCAAATACAACGGGTGCAAAACAGTTGCACACGCAGAATACTCAGGTTAAACTTGACGAGCCTAGCATATAACAGATATGGCCTCGGAACATGGAGACCGAAAGGTTGAGCGTGAATCATATAGTAGATATGATCAACATATTGATGTTCACCATTGAAACTACTCCATCTCACGTGATGATCGGACATGGTTAAGTCGATATGGATCACATGATCACTTAGAAGATTAGACGGATGTCTGTCTAAGTGGGAGTTCTTAAGTAATATGATTAATTGAACTTTAATTTATCATGAACTTAGTCCTGGTAGTATTAGCATATCTATGTTGTAGATCAATAGCTCGCGTTTAGCTCCCCTGTTTTATTTTTGATATGTTCCTAGAGAAAAATTATGTTGAAAAATGTTAGTAGCAATGATGCAGATTGGATCCGTGATCTGAGGATTATCCTCATTACTGCACAGAAGAATTATGTCTTTGATGCACCGCTAGGTGATAGACCTATTGCAGGAGCAGATGCAGACGCTATGAACGTTTGGCTAGCTCAATATGATGACTACTTGATAGTTTAAGTGCACCATGCTTAAACGACTTAGAATTGAGACTTCAAAGACGTTTTGAAAGTCATGGACCATATGAGATGTTCCAGGAGTTGCAGTTAATATTTCAAGCAAATACCCGAGTTGAGAGATATGAACTCTCCAACAAGTTCTATAGCTAAAAGATGGAGGAGAATAGCTCAAGCAGTGAGCATGTGCTCAGATTGTTTGGGTACTACAATCGCTTGAATCAAGTGGGAGTTAATCTTCCAGATAAGATAGTGATTGACAAAATTCCCTAGTCACCATCACCAAGTTAGTAGAACTTCGTGATGAACTATGATATGCAAGGAATAACGGAAATGATTCCCAAGCTCTTCGTAATGCTGAAATCAATGAAGGTAGAAATCAAGAAAAATATCAAGTGTTGATGGTAGACAAGACCACTAGTTTCAAGAAAAGGGCAAAGGGAAGAAGGGGAACTTCAAGAAGAACAGCAAGCAAGTTGCTGCTCAAGTGAAGAAGCCCAAGTCTGGTCCTAAGCCTGAGAGTAAGTGCTTCTACTACAAAGGGACTGGTCACTGGAAGCGGAACTGCCCCAAGTATTTAGCGGATAAGAAGGATGGCAAAGTGAACAATGCTATATTTGATATACATGTAATTGATGTGTACTTTACTAGTGTTTATAGCAACCCCTCGGTATTTGATACTGGTTCACTTGCTAAGAGTAGTAACTCGAAACGGGAGTTGCAGAATGAACAGAGACTAGTTAAGAGTGAAGTGATGATGTGTGTTGGAAGTGGTTCCAAGATTGATATGATCATCATCGCACACTCCCTATACCTTCGGGATTAGTGTTGAACCTAAATAAGTGTTATTTGGTGTTTGCGTTGAGCATGAATATGATTTGATCATGTTTATTGCAATACGGTTATTCATTTAAGTAAGAGAATAAATTATTGTTCCGTTTACATGAATAAAACCTTATATGGTTACACACCCAATGAAAATGGTTCGTTGGATCTCGATCGTAGTGATACACATATTCATAATATTGAGACCAAAAGATGCAAAGTTAATAATGATAGTGCAAATTATTTGTGGCACTGCCGTTTAGGTCATATTGGTGTAAAGCGCATGAAGAAACTCCATGTTGATGGACTTTTGGAATCACTTGATTATGAATCACTTGATGCTTGCGAACCATGCCTCATGGGCAAGATGACTAAGACTCCGTTCTCTGGAACAATGGAGCGAGCAACTGACTTATTGGAAATAATACATACTGATGTATGCGGTCCGATGAGTGTTAAGGCTCACGGCAAGTATCGTTATTTTATGACCTTCACAGATGATTTGCGCAGATATGGGTATATCTCCTTAATGAAACACAAGTCTGAAACATTTGAAAAGTTCAAAGAATTTAAGAGTGAAGTGGAGAATCAACGTAACAAAAATAAAAGTTTCTACTATATGATCGCAGAAGAAAAATATTTGAGTTGCGAGTTTGGCCTTCTGTTAAAACAACGTGAAATAGTTTCACTACTCACGCCACCTAGAACACCACCGTGTAATGGTGTGTCCGAACGTCATAACCGTACTTTATTAGATAACGTGCGATCTATGATGTCTCTTACCATTTTACCGCTATCGTTTTGGGGTTATGCATTAGAGACAACTACATTCACGTTAAATAGGGCACCATCTAAATTCGTTGAAACAACACCGTATGCACTATGGTTTGGCAAGAAACCTAAGCTGTCGTTTCTTAAAGTTTGAGGTTGCAATGCTTATGTGAAAAAGTTTCAACCTGATAAGCTCAAACCCAAATCGGAGAAGTGCGTCTTCATAGGATACCCAACATAAAATGTTGGGTACACCTTCTATCACAGATCCAAAGGCAAGATATTCATTGCTGAGAATGGATCCTTTCTAGAGAAGGAGTTTCTCTCAAAAGAAGTGAGTGGGAGGAAAGTAGAACTTGATGAGGTAACTGTACCTGCTCCCTTATTGGAAAGTAGTACATCACAGAAACCAGTTTTTGTGACACCTGTACCAATTAGTGAGGAAGCTAATGATAATGATCATGAAACTTCAGATCAAGTTACTACCGAACCTCGTCGATCAACAGGAGTAAGATCTGCACCAGAGTGGTACGGTAATCCTATTCTGGAAATCATGCTACTAGATCATGATGAACCTACGAACTATGAAGAAGCAATGGTGAACCCAGATTCCGCAAAATGGCTAGAAGCCATGAAATCTGAGATGGGATCCATGTATGAGAACAAAGTGTGGACTTTGGTTGACTTTCCCGTTGATCGGAAAGCAATTGAGAATAAATGGATCTTCAAGAAGAAGACTGACGCTGACGGTAATGTTACTGTCTACAAAGCTAGAATTGTCGCAAAAAGGTTTTCGACAAATTCAAGGTGTTGACTACGATGAGAATTTCTCACTCGTATCTATGCTTAAGTCTGTCCGAATCATGTTAGCTATTGCCGAATTTTATGAAATTTGGCAAATGGATAAACAAAACTGCATTCCTTAATAGGATTTATTAAAGAAGAGTTGTATATGATGCAACCAGAAGGTTTTGTCGATCCTAAAGGTACTAACAAAATATGCAAGCTCCAGCGATCCATCTATGGACTGGTGCAAGCATCTCAGAGTTGGAATGTACGCTTTGATAAGTTGATCAAAGCATATAGTTTTATACAGACTTGCGGTGAAGCCTGTATTTACAAGAAAGTGAGTGGGAGCACTACAACATTTCTGATAAGTATATATTATGACATATTGTTGATCGGAGATGATGTAGAATTATTCTGCAAAGCATAAAGGAATGTTTGAAAGGATTTTTTTTCAAAGAAAGACCTCGGTGAAGCTGCTTACATATTGAGCATCAAGATCTATAGAGATAGATCAATACGGTTGATAAGTTTTTCAATGAGTACATACCTCGACAAGATTTTGAAGTAGTTCAAAATGGAATAGTCAAAGAAGGAGTTCTTGCCTGTGTTACAAAAGGTGTGAAGTTGAGTAAGAAAGTCATCCCCTATGCCTCAGCCATAGGTTCTATAAAGTATGCCATGCTGTGTACCATACCTATTGTATACCCTGCCCTGAGTTTGGCAAAGGAGTACAATAGTGATCTAGAAGTAGATCACTAGACATTGGTCAAAATTATCCTTAGTGGAATAAGGATATGTTTCTCGATTATGGAAGTGACAAAAGGTTCGTCGTAAAGGGTTACGTCGATGCAAATTTTGATACTGATCCAGATGACTCTAAATCTCAATCTGGATACATATTGAAAGTGGGAGCAATTAGCTAGAGTAGCTCTGTGCAGAGCATTGTTGACATAGAAATTTGCAAAATACTTACGGATCTGAATGTGGCAAACCCGTTGACTAAACTTCTCTCACAAGCAAAACATGATCACACCTCTAGTAAACCCTTTGGGTGTTGGTCACATGTCGATGTGAACTATGGGTGTTAATCACATGGTGATGTGAACTATTGGTATTAAATCACATGGCGATGTGAACTAGATTATTGACTCTAGTGCAAGTGGGAGACTGAAGGAAATATTGAAGGAAATATGCCCTAGAGGCAATAATAAATTATTATTTATTTCCTTATTTCATGATAAATGTTTATTATTCATGCTAGAATTGTATTAACCGGAAACATAATACATGTGTGAAAACATAGACAAACAGAGTGTCACTAGTATGCCTCTACTTGACTAGCTCGTTAATCAAAGATGGTTATGTTTCCTAACCATGGACAAAGAGTTGTTATTTGATTAACGGGATCACATCATTAGTTGAATGATCTGATTGACATGACCCATTCCATTAGCTTAGCACCCGATCATTTAGTATGTTGCTATTGCTTTCTTCATGACTTATACATGTTCCTATGACTATGAGATTATGTAACTCCTGTTTACCGGAGGAACACTTTGTGTGCTACCAAACGTCACAACGTAACTGGGTGATTATAAAGGAGCTCTACAGGTGTCTCCAAAGGTAGATGTTGGGTTGGCGTATTTCGAGATTAGGATTTGTCACTCCGATTGTCGGAGAGGTATCTCTGGGCCCTCTCGGTAATGCACATCACATAAGCCTTGCAAGCATTGTGACTAATGAGTTAGTTGCGAGATGATGTATTACGGAACGAGTAAAGAGACTTGCCGATAACGAGATTGAACAAGGTATTGGATACCGACGATCGAATCTCGGGCAAGTAACATACCGATGACAAAGGGAACAACATATGTTGTTATGCGGTCTGACCGATAAAGATCTTCGTAGAATATGTAGGAGCCAATATGGGCATCCAGGTCCCGCTATTGGTTATTGACCGGAGATGTGTCTCAGTCATGTCTACATTGTTCTCGAACCGTAGGGTCCGCACGCTTAACCTTACGATGAAAGTTATTATGAGTTTATGCATTTTGATGTACCGAAGTTAGTTCGGAGTCCCGGATCTGATCACGGACATGACGAGGAGTCTCGAAATGGTCGAGACATAAAGATTGATATATTGGATGACTATATTCGGACACCGGAAGTGTTCCGGGTGATTTCGGAGAAAACCGGAGAGCCGGAGGGTTACCGGAACCCTACCGGGAGAAGTAATGGGCCATATGGGCTTTAGTGGAGAGAGAGAAGGGCTGCCAGGGGTGGGCCGCGTGCCACCTCCTCCCTGGTCCGAATTGGACTAGGGGAGGGGGGCAGCACCCCCCCTTTCCTTCTCCCACTCCACCTCTTTCCCCCTCCTAGCAGGAGTCCTACTCCTACTAGGAGGAGGACTCCTCCTTGGCGCGCCACACCTGGCCGGCCGGCCTCCTCCCCTTGCTCCTTTATATACGGGGGCAGGGGGCACCCCAAGACACACAAGTTGATCATTGAGATCGTTCCTTAGCCGTGTGCGGTGCCCCCTGCCACCATATTCCACCTTGATCATATCGTTGTAGTGCTGAGGCGAAGCCCTGCGTCGGTAGAACATCAAGATCGTCATCACGCCATCGTGCTGACGGAACTCCTCGCCGAAGCTTTGCTGGATCGGAGCCCGGGGATCATCATCGAGCTGTACGTGTGCTAAGAACTCGAAGATGCCGGAGTAACGGTGCTTGGATCGGTCGGATCGGGAAGAAGACGTACGATACTTCCTCTACGTTGTGTCAACGCTTCCGTTGCGATCTACAAGGGTATGTAGATTAGACTCTCCCTCTCGTTGCTATGCATCACCATGATCTTGCGTGTGCGTAGGAAAATTTTGAAATTACTACGTTCCCCAACAGTGGTATCAGAGCCTAGGTTTTATGGTTTGATGTTATATGCACGAGTAGAACACAAGTGAGTTGTGGGCGATATAAGTCATACTGCCTACCAGCATGTCATACTTTGGTTCGGCGGTATTGTTGGACGAGACGACCCGGACCAACATTACGCGTACGCTTACGCGAGACTGGTTCCCCCGACATGCTTTGCACATAGGTGGCTTGCGGGTGACTGTCTCTCCAACTTTAGTTGAACTGAGTGTGGCTACGCCCGGTCCTTGAGAAGGTTAAACCAACACTAACTTGACAAACTATCATTGTGGTTTTGATGTGTAGGTAAGAACGGTTCTTGCTCAGCCCGTAGCAGCCACGTAAAACTTGCAACAACAAAGTAGAGGACGTCTAACTTGTTTTTGCAGGGCATGTTGTGATGTGATATGGTCAAGGCATGATGAGATATAAGTTGTTGTATAAGATGATCATGTTTTATTGAAGTTATCGGCAACTGGCAGAAGCCTTATGGTTGTCTCTTTATTGCATAACATGCAAGCGCCAAATAATTGCTTTACTTTATCGCTATGCAATAGCAATAGTTGCAAGAGCAATTGTTGGTGAGACAACCATGTGACGACACATTGATATAGATCAAGATTATGGAGATCATGGTGTCATGCCGGTGACGATGGAGATCATGACGATGCTTTGGAGATGGAGATCAAAGGCACAAGATGATGATGGCCATATCATGTCACATATTATGATTGCATGTGATGTTTATTTTTTATACATCTTATTTTGCTTAGTTCGGCGGTAGCTTTATAAGATAATCTCTCACTAAATTACCAAGGTATAAGTGTTCTCCCTGAGTATGCACCGTTGCGAAAGTTCTTCGTGCTGAGACACCACGTGATAATCGGGTGTGATAGGCTCTACGTTCAAATACAACGGGTGCAAAACAGTTGCACACGCGGAATACTCAGGTTAAACTTGACGAGCCTAGCATATAACAGATATGGCCTCGGAACACGGAGACCGAAAGGTCGAGCGTGAATCATATAGTAGATATGATCAACATAGTGATGTTCACCATTGAAACTACTCCATCTCATGTGATGACCGGACATGGTTTAGTTGATATGGATCACGTGATCACTTAGAAGATTAGAGGGATGTCTGTCTAAGTGGGAGTTCTTAAGTAATATGATTAATTGAACTTTAATTTATCATGAACTTAGTCCTGGTAGTATTAGCATATCTATGTTGTAGATCAATTGCTCACGTTTAGCTCCCCTGTTTTATTTTTGATATGTTCCTAGAGAAAAAATATGTTGAAAAATGTTAGTAGCAATGATGCAGATTGGATCCGTGATCTGAGGATTATCCTCATTGCTGCACAGAAGAATTATGTCTTTGATGCACCGCTAGGTGACAGACCTATTGCAGGAGCAGATGCAGACGCTATGAACGTTTGGCTAGCTCAATATGATGACTACTTGATAGTTTAAGTGCACCATGCTTAAACGGCTTAGAATCGGGACTTCAAAGATGTTCCAGGAGTTGAAGTTAATATTTCAAGCAAATACCCGAGTTGAGAGATATGAAGTCTCCAACAAGTTCTATAGCTAAAAGATGGAGGAGAATAGCTCAAGCAGTGAGCATGTGCTCAGATTGTCTGAGTACTACAATCGCTTGAATCAAGTGGGAGTTTGAAAGTGCAACTATCCCTAGGTGGTTTTGGTAATTCATAACAACATATAGCTCATTGAGCTAATGCTATTTCAAGATGATTATTTCAGGAAAGCTCAATGATTGGCATGGCATGGATGTGAAAGTGGAACCCTCAAAATGCTAAGGACAAAGAATTGGCTCAAGCTCAAAAGTTCAAGACTCTTCATTTTATGTTTTAGTGATCCAAGATCACATTGAGTCTTTAGGAAAAGCCAATACTATCAAGGAGGGATGAGGTGTTGCTTAATGATCCTCTTGCTCTATGTGCTTAATGATATGCTCCAAAATCCTCAGCTACTTTCCCATATCCACAAATGACCTAAACCCTAAGCCAAACTCGGTCATACCGATTCTTTCAATCCGGCGCCACCGAGTTTCACTTGTCATTTGCCACTGCCAAACCCTAGCAATTCGGTCCTACCGATAAGGATCTCGGTCTCACCGAGATGGGCTTGCAAACTCTCAGTTTCCCTTTCGTAACTTTTCGGTCTCACCGAAAGAGCGAATCGGTCCCACCGAGAATGCAAGGTAAACTCTATGTTTCCTTCTTGTAACTTTTCGGTCTCACCGAAAGAGCAAGTCGGTCCCACCGAGTTTGCCTGACCAACTCTTTGGTTAGCTTATTGCCAAACTCGGTCTCACCGAGTTTGTGCAATCGGTCTCACCGTGATTACGTTATGCCCAAACCCTAACCGAATCGGTCCTACCGAGTTGCATGTGAGTCCCACCGAAATTCCTAACGCTCACTAGGTTTACTATTTCGGTCCAACCGAGTTTTCTGATTCGGTCCCACCGAGATTGGTAAATTGTGTGTAACGGTTGGATTTTGTGTGGAGGCTATAAATACCCCTCCACCTCCTCTTCACTCGTGGAGAGAGCCATCAGAACACATACACCATTCCAACTCATATGTTCTGAGAGAGAACCACCTACTCATGTGTTGAGACCAAGATATTCCATTCAAACCATATGAATCTTGATCTCTAGCCTTCCCCAAGTTGCTTTCCACTCAAATCTTCTTTCCATCAGATCCAAACCCTATGAGAGAGAGTTGAGTGTTGGGGAGTCTATCATTTGAAGCACAAGAGCAAGGAGTTCATCATCAACACACCATTTGTTACTTCTTGGAGAGTGGTGTCTCCTAGATTGGCTAGGTGTCACTTGGGAGCCTCCGACAAGATTGTGGAGTTGAACCAAGGAGTTTGTAAGGGCAAGGAGATCGCCTACTTCGTGAAGATCTACCGCTAGTGAGGCAAGTCCTTCGTGGGCGATGGCCATGGTGGGATAGACAAGGTTGCTTCTTCATGGACCCTTCGTGGGTGGAGCCCTCCATGGACTCGCGCAACCGTTACCCTTCGTGGGTTGAAGTCTCCATCAACGTGGATGTAGGATAGCACCACCTATCCGAACCACGGGAAAAACATCCGTGTCTCCAATAGCGTTTGAATTCTCCAAACCCTTCCCTTTATATTCTTGCAAGTTGCATGCTTTACTTTCCGCTGCCAATACACTCTTTGCATGCTTGCTTGAATTGTGTAATGATTTCTTGACTTGTCCTAAGATAGCTAAAAACTGCCAAGAACTAAAAATGGGAAAAGGTTAAGTTTTTTATTTGGTCAAGTAGTCTAATCACCCCCCTCTAGACATACTTTCGATCCTACAAGTGGTATCAGAGCTTTGGTCTCCATTTACCTTGATCTCCATAGCTTTTGGTGGTCATAGCCTTGGTTTCACAACCTAGGAGAGTATGGCATCTAGCGAGGGAAATTATCACCGTAGAGGTCCTTACTTTGATGGTACTAATTTTGCTAGTTGGAAGCATAAAATGAAAATGCATATTCTTGGACATAACCCCGCCGTATGGGCTATTGTTAGTGTTGGCTTGCAAGGTGAGTTCTTCGATGGGAGGGAACCAAACCGTGAAGTTACCGTGGATGAGTTGAAGATGTTGCAATACAATGCTCAAGCTTGTGATATTCTCTTGAACGGATTGTGCCCCGAAGAATTCAACAAAATCAGCCGCCTTGAGAATGCAAAGGAAATTTGGGACACTTTGATTGATATGCACGAAGGTACCGACTCCGTCAAGGAATCCAAGTTGGATGTGCTCCAAAGTCAACTTGACAAGTTCAAGATGAAGGATGGTGAAGGTGTCGCCGAAATGTACTCTAGGCTTGCTCTCATCACAAATGAGATTGCCGGCTTAGGAAGTGAAGAGATGACCGATAGATTCATCATCAAGAAGATCCTAAGAGCCTTGGATGGGAAATATGACACCGTGTGCACATTGATTCAAATGATGCCCAATTACAAAGATCTCAAGCCAACGGAAGTGATTGGAAGGATTGTTGCTCATGAGATGTCACTCAAGGATAAAGAGGAACTTCACAACAAATCAAGTGGTGCCTACAAAGCCTCATGTGAAGTCCCCACATCATCAAGTGAGAAACAAACCTTCAATGAAGAATTGAGCTTAATAGTGAAGAACTTCAACAAGTTCTACAAGAGTAGAAGCAAAGATAGAAGCTTCAAGTCAAGGTCCTACAATGACAAAAGATCTTCTAGTCGAGACCAAAACTGCTACAATTGTGGAAGACCCGGACACTATTCCATTGAGTGTACGACTCCCTACAAGAGAAGAGAAGATTCTCCAAAAAGAAGAAGCAAAGAATCACCACCAAGAGAGAGAAGGAGTAGAGATGATCGTTATGAACGGAGATACTCATGGAGAAGCAAGGATTCGGAAAGGAAGGAAAAATCATCAAGGAGCTACACAAAACGAAGACATCAAGCTCATGTTGGTGAATGGGTATCCGGCTCCGACTCCGACAGCCACTCCGAGAGAAGTTATCACTCCGACTCCGAAGACACTCAAGATGAAGGTGTTGCCGGTCTAGCACTTGTGTCAACCAACTCCTACGACATATTTGACTCACCAAATGAAGGAATTGGAAGATGCTTCATGGCCAAAGGTCCTAAGGTAACACACCCCGAGTACATTGATTTTAATAGTGATGAAGATGACTTGTTAGGTGATGATGACTTGCTTGCTGACAACTCTAGTGATGAGTACTATGATGAAACATCAATTAATCATGCTAAAACGAATGACAATGATAAGGAGAGGATTGAGGCTCTAACTAAAGAACTAAACACTCTTAAGTTAGCTCATGAAACTATCTTCGAAGATCATCGAGAACTTTTAAGAGCTCATGAGAAATTACGCTTTGAAAAGCTCAATCTTGAGCAAGAGCATGAGTTCTTAAAGGCAATCAATGATGATCTCCGCAAGAAAAGTTCTTCTTACATTGCCAAGCATTTACTATTATCCACTTACATGCCTCAAGTCAAGTCTAGTAACAAGAACAAGAAAGATTCTTCCTCTAGTAGTAACAATGATCATGCTAAATCCAATATTGTTGCTTCTAGTAGTTCTCTTGATTCCACTAATGATTCTCTTAGCCAAGTTACACTTGAGCAAGAAAATAGCTTATTGAAGGGAATCATAGAGAAAGGAGTGTACAAGAGCCTTGCCGGGAGTAAGCAATTCGAGGAAATTGTGCGCAAGCAAGGAATGCACTGGAAGAATCAAGGTGTTGGTTTTGAACGAAAGTTCAATGCCAATGGAGTTGAATGGGAAGAAGATCAATACCCCAAGACAAAGTTTGTTCCTCAACAAGAGAAGTATGATACTTCTTTCAAGGGGACACAAGCTCAAGATGATCTTCCACCACAAGACTACAAGCAAAAAGGCAAGGACAAGCTTCAAGAAGAGATTGATGCATTTGAAGAAGCTCCTAAGACCTTAGTCAAGTGGATTCCCAAGACCGCGTCAAGTTCCACTTCATCAAGTACGACTACAACTCCAAGGATTCCCATCAAGATGGTGTGGATCCAAAATAAGAAGAACTATAGAGTTCTTGAGGGTGACTCCGCCAACATATTTCACTCTCATCATTTTGGTAAGAACAAGTGCAATCAACTTCCACATCATGCACTAGTTCAAGGAGTCACAAACCCTCTTGTTGGTAAGACAAGGGACAAGGTAACCTAAATTTTTCATGGACATCATCTTGTGTATGCATCACTCTATGTCTATGGATATCCTTGTTTGTTCCTTGTGGGACTAACCCATGTAGGCATTGAAAGTGCAATTCACTCAAATGGATAGCTCCAAGTGATCTACATCAACATTGAGCATCCACATCTTCAACATCTACATGAAGTCATCATCGACAAAACCCAAGGTTAGTTCATCCCTCTCAAGGGGGATATCACATCTAGGGGGAGCTTTACTCTAAGACTTGAGCTAAAGCAACTCTAAAGATGTGAATACAACAATGCCTTATGTAAAAGTGGTAACCCCACTTGAACTTAAACGATGAGTATGACCTACGATCAAGTGTTCTCACTTGACTCCTAAGTCAATATACTCATATATAGATGACCCAGTCATCGCAAATTGCTTGATAGATGCTAGAATTGTTTGTGCATGCTTTGCCACATATTTCATTTGCCATCTTATTGTGTGAGCATGTTGGTTGCATATTTTACTCATTCGAGGACATCCACTTGTTGTTTTGATTGTTTGGCTTTATCTTCTTTTGCCAAGTGGATGGACAAGAATGCCTAAGAACCTCCTCTAGCTATCTATGCTTTTCTCATCTCAAACTCTATTCATGCTGCATCACAAAACTTGATCAAGTCAGATTTGAACCACTCTGTGTGAGGAGCGCTCGGAGTCCCCGATTCGTCATAGACTTAAACTTCCAAAACCTCTTTGTGATTCTCGGTCTGACCGATACCATACTTTCGGTCCTACCGAGATCATTAAGTTGATCTAGGTTTTCGATCTCGGTGCAACCGATTTGAACCACTCGGTCATACCGAGTTGCAATAACTATATACAGTTTTGCATCTCGGTGCCACCGAGTTGTTCCACTCGGTCACACAGACAGGGTCGGGCTATATATAGTGACGGGCAGAATTTTGGAAATTTCTCCGAAACCTCTTCGCCCGCGCATAGCTCGCTCTGCCTCCTGGGTCTCCGGATCGTCCTCCTCGCCGCCAGCAGCCTCCTGTCGCTGGTCTCCGCTGCCGTCAATGGAATTCTGCCCCGTCGTTCCCGCCGTAGCGAGTCTCCGCCGAACTAGGGTATGGACTCGATCTTTGTGCTATTCTTCAATCCGATTCCTAGCACATTGTGATCATCATGATTCTTGCCACGTTTGATAAACTCCTATCCAGTCAATGAACTCGTAGATTAGGTTTAATTCGAAAATTTTAGGGTTAGGTTTCCGCCGAAACCATCTCGGACCCACCGAGTTGAAAAACTCGGTCCCACCGATTTGGCTTATGCCATTGCACAAGTAAAACTCGGTCTGACCGAGAATTACTTATCGATGTGACCGATTTTGGAACTCTGTGAAACCCTAGCAGTCTCGGTGCCACCGAACTGTGACTCGGTCTGACCGAGTTCACTAGTTCTGGTGCCAACACTGCTTCGGTGTCACCGAGTTTGAAAATCGGTAGATCCGAGATGATTTCAGTGGGAAACTAAAACTAAGTTTTTGAATTATTCTTTTGCAAAAATCTCTGCATTTTGTGATGCTCATCCACTCTATCTCATCTATAATCTATTCACAGGGTCAGCAGTCAGCTTGCATCATGTCAGACCAGAGTGACAGCTTTAGTGCATGTGGAGTGGCAGACTTTGTTGGGCAGAAGCTCACAAAGTGGAATGAGGAGCTAATCATGCAATTCTACTCCACAGCACACTTTTATCCGGATGGCAGGATCACTTGGATGTCAGAGGGTACAAGGTACCAATCCACTGTTGAGGAATGAGCGAAGTTGATCAATGCCCCAGAGGAGCAAGCAGATGACTTGGACATTTATGCCAAGAAGAAGATGGACCACAACACCATGTCCAACATGTACAAGGAGATTCCGAATGAAGCACTTGACACGTTCAAGTTTGGCTCAGTGCACTATCTTATGTCAGGATTGCCTACGATCAACTGGATCCTTAGGCACACTCTTCTGCCCAAGTCTGGAGATCACAAGATGATCAGAGGTCACGCGATCAATTTGCTTCATGTTTTTGACGTGCCTCAAAAATTCAAAGTCATGAGTCTCATAGTGGAAACAATCAAGAGGACAGCAGCAGACCAGAAGAGGAGCTGTGGATATGCCCCACAGATTCAGGAGCTCATCAACTCCAAGATGGGCACGAGCATATACCTCTTGGATAAGGAACACCTTCCCATCCGTCCAGACTTCGAGGATAACCAAGTGGTCATGACTGAGAATGAGCCATCATCTGTCCATGCACAAGCTCAGAAGGAGAAGGCGAAGAAGGAGAAAGCTGCCAGGATGCCTACTCAAGCGGAGGCATCTGATTACTTCCTGAAAACCAAACAAGAGCAGCTTGGTTACCTGATTGCGTCCACCCTGCGGATTGAGCAAGGACTTGCCACCCTGACTCAGAACCAGGCAAGCCTAGAGAGGATCATGTGACAGAGGTTCTATGACATGGACATCAAGGTGACAGAGATACTGACTGCCGTGGAGCAGCTCCAGGAGGACATGAATGGGAGGAGAGGCAGGACCACGACTGGTGCTTTTGTGAGGGTGCCACGAGGTCCGAGGTCGTCTACACTGCCAGTTGCTGTCACCAGAGCTACAACGTCTGCGCCAGCCACAGCCTCAGTTCCACCAGCTCCAGCATCCACTTCAGCCTCGACTCCGACCACGTCTACCGAAGGCTTCGTCCTTGGAGTGCTCCGGACTCCACCACCACCTGAAGATCAAGCCTGAGCGTCGACTTAGCACTATGCATTTTCTAGGAACTTTTTGGTAACTTGTTGCCAAAGGGGGAGAAAATGTATAGATCATAGGCTTTGAGAGAGAGTGTTGCTTTTATTCTCTCTTGTTTTATTTGGTGGTTTTTCGAACTTTGTTTGCTTGTGTGTGAGATACTACATCCTTATGTTTGTGAGACATCGATGATCATGTGTTTGATCATAAGCTACACTTAATGTTTGCTTAATGCTTGCTTAAATATTATCATTCTATCTATCGTTTGTGATCATTCACTATTCTTGGTGATGAGTGCATGTATTTCAATCTTATCATTTTTGAGCGCTCCACCAAGATGTATGTGACATGGAAGAGTAACCCATGATTCTAACTCCTTGTGCATTTGCAGTCCAAAGCAAATTTTAAATATGCACAAATTTAGGGGGAGCTCTTATTTGTCACATACTTCTCAAAGCGACGATATATTTCATGCTTATTATCATTTGTCGAAGCTTTGATCTATATGTTGTCATCAATTACCAAAAAGGGGGAGATTGAAAGTGCAACTATCCCTAGGTGGTTTTGGTAATTCATAACAACATATAGCTCATTGAGCTAATGCTATTTCAAGATGATTATTTCAGGAAAGCTCAATGATTGGCATGGCATGGATGTGAAAGTGGAACCCTCAAAATGCTAAGGACAAAGAATTGGCTCAAGCTCAAAAGTTCAAGACTCTTCATTTTATGTTTTAGTGATCCAAGATCACATTGAGTCTTTAGGAAAAGCCAATACTATCAAGGAGGGATGAGGTGTTGCTTAATGAGCCTCTTGCTCTATGTGCTTAATGATATGCTCCAAAATCCTCAGCTACTTTCCCATATCCACAAATGACCTAAACCCTAAGCCAAACTCGGTCATACCGATTCTTTCAATCCGGCGCCACCGAGTTTCACTTGTCATTTGCCATTGCCAAACCCTAGCAATTCGGTCCTACCGATAAGGATCTCGGTCTCACCGAGATGGGCTTGCAAACTCCCTGTTTCCTTTTCGTAACTTTTCGGTCTCACCGAAAGAGCGAATCGGTCCCACCAAGAATGCAAGGTAAACTCTATGTTTCCTTCTTGTAACTTTTCGGTCTCACCGAAAGAGCAAGTCGGTCCCACCGAGTTTGCCTGACCAACTCTTTGGTTAGCTTATTGCCAAACTCGGTCTCACCGAGTTTCTGCAATCGGTCTCACCGAGATTACGTTATGCCCAAACCCTAACCGAATCAGTCCTACCGAGTTGCATGTTAGTCCCACCGAAATTCCTAGCGGTCACTAGGTTTACTATTTCGGTCCAACCGAGTTTTCTGATTCGGTCCCACCGAGATTGGTAAATTATGTGTAACGGTTGGATTTTGTGTGGAGGCTATAAATACCCCTCCACCTCCTCTTCACTCGTGGAGAGAGCCATCAGAACACATACAGCATTCCAGCTCATATGTTCTGAGAGAGAACCACCTACTCATGTGTTGAGACCAAGATATTCCATTCAAACCATATGAATCTTGATCTCTAGCCTTCCCCAAGTTGCTTTCCACTCAAATCTTTTTTCCATCAGATCCAAACCCTATGAGAGAGAGTTGAGTGTCAGGGAGTCTATCATTTGAAGCACAAGAGCAAGGAGTTCATCATCAACACACCATTTGTTACTTATTGGAGAGTGGTGTCTCCTAGATTGGCTAGGTGTCACTTGGGAGCCTCCGACAAGATTGTGGAGTTGAACCAAGGAGTTTGTAAGGGCAAGGAGATCGCCTACTTCGTGAAGATCTACCGCTAGTGAGGCAAGTCCTTCGTGGGCGATGGCCATGGTGGGATAGACAAGGTTGCTTCTTCGTGGACCCTTCGTGGGTGGAGCCCTCCGTGGACTCGCGCAACCGTTACCCTTCGTGGGTTGAAGTCTCCATCAACGTGGATGTTGGATAACACCACCTATCCGAACCACGGGGAAAACATCCGTGTCTCCAATAGCGTTTGAATTCTCCAAACCCTTCCCTTTATATTCTTGCAAGTTGCATGCTTTACTTTCCGCTGCCAATACACTCTTTGCATGCTTGCTTGAATTGTGTAATGATTGCTTGACTTGTCCTAAGATAGCTAAAAACTGCCAAGAACTAAAACTGGGAAAAGGTTAAGTTTTTATTTGGTCAAGTAGTCTAATCACCCCCCCTCTAGACATACTTTCGATCCTACAGAGTTAATCTTCCAGATAAGATAGTGATTGACAGAATTCTCTAGTCACCATCACCAAGTTTGTAGAACTTCGTGATGAACTATGATATGTAAGGAATAACGGTAATGATTCCCAAGCTCTTCGTAATGCTGAAATCAACGAAGGTAGAAATCAAGAAAAATGTCAAGTGTTGATGGTAAACAAGACCACTAGTTTCAAGAAAATGGCAAAGGGAAGAAGGGGAACTTCAAGAAGATTGGCAAGCAAGTTGCTGCTCAAGTGAAGAAGCCCAAGTCTGGTCCTAAGCCTGAGACTAAGTGCTTCTACTACAAAGGGACTGGTCACTGGAAGCGGAACTGCCCCAAGTATTTAGCGGATAAGAAGGATGGCAAAGTGAACAATGCTATATTTGATATACATGTAATTGATGTGTACTTTACTAGTGTTTATAGCAACCCCTCGGTATTTGATACTGGTTCAGTTGCTAAGTGTAGTAACTCGAAATCGGAGTTGCAGAATGAACAGAGACTAGTTAAGGGTGAAGTGACGATGTGTGTTGGAAGTGGTTCCAAGATTGATATGATCATCATCGCACACTCCCTATACCTTCGGGATTAGTGTTGAACCTAAATAAGTGTTATTTGGTGTTTGCGTTGAGCATGAATATGATTTGATCATGTTTATTGCAATACGGTTATTCATTTAAGTAAGAGAATAAATTATTGTTCTGTTTACATGAATAAAACCTTATATGGTTACACACCCAATGAAAATGGTTCGTTGGATCTCGATCGTAGTGATACACATATTCATAATATTGAAACCAAAAGATGTAAAGTTAATAATGATAGTGCAACTTATTTGTGGCACTGCCGTTTAGGTCATATTGGTGTAAAGCGCATGAAGAAACTCCATGTTGATGAACTTTTGGAATCACTTGATTATGAATCACTTGATGCTTGCGAACCATGCCTCATGGGAAAGATGACTAAGACTCCGTTCTTCGGAACAATGGAGCGAGCAACTGACTTATTGGAAATAATACATACTGATGTATGCGGTCCGATGAGTGTTAAGGCTCACGGCAAGTATCGTTATTTTCTGACCTTCACAGATGATTTGAGCAGATATGGGTATATCTACTTAATGAAACAAAAGTCTGAAACATTTGAAAAGTTCAAAGAATTTCAGACTGAAGTGGAGAATCATCATAACAAAAATAAAAGTTTCTACGATATGATCGCAGAAGAAAAATATTTGAGTTGCGAGTTTGGCCTTCAGTTAAAACAACGTGAAATAGTTTCACTACTCACGCCACCTAGAAGACCACAGTGTAATGGTGTGTCCAAACGTCATAATCGTACTTTATTAGATATCGTGCGATCTATGATGTCTCTTACCAATTTACCACTATTGTTTTGGGGTTATGCATTAGAGACAGCTACATTCACGTTAAATAGGGCACCATCTAAATCCGTTGAGACAACACCGTATGCACTATGGTTTGGCAAGAAACCTAAGCTGTCGTTTCTTAAAGTTTGAGGTTGCAATGCTTATGTGAAAAGGTTTCAACCTGATAAGCTCAAACCCAAATCGGAGAAGTGCGTCTTCACAGGATAGCCAAAATAAAATGTTGGGTACACCTTCTATCATAGATCCGAAGGCAAGATATTCATTGCTGAGAATGGATCGTTTCTAGAGAAGGAGTTTCTCTTGAAAGAAGTGAGTGGGAGGAAAGTAGAACTTGATGAGGTAACTGTACCTGATCCCTTATTGGAAAGTAGTACATCACAGAAACCGGTTTCGGTGACACCTATACCAATTAGTGAGGAAGCTAATGATAATGATCATGAAACTTCAGATCAAGTTACTACCGAACCTTGTAGATCAACCGGAGTAAGATCTGCACCAGAGTGGTACGGTAATCCTATTCTGGAAGTCATGCTACTAGATCATGATGAACCTACGAACTATGAAGAAGCGATGGTGAGCCCAGATTCCGCAGAATGGCTAGAAGCCATGAAATCTGAGATGGGATCCATGTATGAGAACAAAGTGTGGACTTTGGTTGACTTGCCCGTTGATCGGCAAGCAATTGAGAATAAATGGATCTTCAAGAAGAAGACTGACGCTGACGGTAATGTTACTGTCTACAAAGCTAGAATTGTCGCAAAAAGGTTTTCGACAAGTTCAAGGTGTTGACTATGATGAGAATTTCTCACTTGTATCTATGCTTAAGTCTGTCCGAATCATGTTAGCTATTGCCGCATTTTATGAAATCTGGCAACTGGATAAACAAAACTGCATTCCTTAATAGGATTTATTAAAGAAGAGTTGTATATGATGCAACCAGAAGGTTTTGTCGATCCTAAAGGTACTAACAAAATATGCAAGCTCCAGCGATCCATCTATGGACTGGTGCAAGCATCTCGGAGTTGGAATATACGCTTTGATAAGTTGATCAAAGCATATAGTTTTATACAGACTTGCGGTGAAGCCTGTATTTACAAGAAAGTGAGTGGGAGCACTACAACATTTCTGATAAGTATATGTATGACATATTGTTGATTGGAGATGATGTAGAATTATTCTACAAAGCATAAAGGAATGTTTGAAAGGATTTTTTTTTCAAAGAAAGACCTCGGTGAAGCTGCTTACATATTGAGCATCAAGATCTATAGAGATAGATCAATACGGTTGATAAGTTTTTCAATGAGTACATACCTCGACAAAATTTTGAAGTAGTTCAAAATGGAACGGTCAAAGAAGGAGTTCTTGCCTGTGTTACAAGGTGTGAAGTTGAGTAAGACTCAAAACCCGACCACGACAGAAGATAGAGAGAGAATGAAAGTCATTCCCTATGCCTCAGCCATAGGTTCTATAAAGTATGCCATGCTGTGTACCAGACCTATTGTATACCCTGCCCTGAGTTTGGCAAAGGAGTACAATAGTGATCTAGAAGTAGATCACTGGACATTGGTCAAAATTATCCTTAGTGGAATAAGGATATGTTTCTCGATTATGGAAGTGACAAAAGGTTCGTCGTAAAGGGTTACGTCGATGCAAATTTTGAAACTGATCCAGATGACTCTAAATCTCAACCTGGATACATATTGAAAGTGGGAGCAATTAGCTAGAGTAGCTCTTTGCAGAGCATTGTTGACATAGAAATTTGCAAAATACTTACGGATCTGAATTTGGCAGACCCATTGACTAAACTTCTCTCACAAGCAAAACATGATCACACCTCTAGTAAACCCTTTGGGTGTTGGTCACATGTCGATGTGAACTATGGGTGTTAATCACATGGTGATGTGAACTATTGGTATTAAATCACATGGCGATGTGAACTAGATTATTGCCTCTAGTGCAAGTGGGAGACTGAAGGAAATATGCCCTAGAGGCAATAATAAAGTTATTTTTTATTTCCTTATATCATGATAAATGTTTATTATTCATGCTAGAATTGTATTAACCGGAAACATAATACATGTGTGAATACATAGACAAACAGAGTGTCACTAGTATGCCTCTACTTGACTAGCTCGTTGATCAAAGATGGTTATGTTTCCTAACCATAGACATGAGTTGTCATTGATTAACAGGATCACATCATTAGGAGAATGATGTGATTGACTTGAACCATTTCGTTAGCATAGCACTTGATCGTTTAGTTTGTTGCTATTGCTTTCTTCATGACTTATACATGTTCCTATGACTATGAGATTATGCAACTCCCATTTACCGGAGGAACACTTTGTGTGCTACCAAACGTCACAACGTAACTAGGTAATTATAAAGGTGCTCTACAGGTGTCTCCAAAGGTACTTGTTGGGTTGGCATATTTCGAGATTAGGATTTGTCACTCCTATTGTCGGAGAGGTATATCTGGGCCCTCTCCGTAATGCACATCACTTAAGCCTTGCAAGCATTGCAACTAATGCATTAGTTGCGGAATGATGTATTACGGAACGAGTAAAGAGACTTGCCGGTAACGAGATTGAACTAGGTATTGAGATACCGACGATCGAATCTCGGGCAAGTAACATACCGATGACAAAGGGAACAACGTATGTTGTTATGCGGTCTGACCGATAAAGATCTTCATAGAATATGTGGGAGCCAATATGAGCATCCAGGTTCCGCTATTGATTATTGACCGGAGACGTGTCTCGGTCATGTCTACATTGTTCTCGAACCCGTAGGGTCCGCACGCTTAAGGTTTCGATGACAGTTATATTATGAGTTTATGAGTTTTGATGTACCGAAGGAGTTCGGAGTCCCAAATGAGATCGTGGAGATGACGAGGAGTCTCAAAATGGTCGAGACGTAAAGATCGATATATTGGATGACTATATTCGGACATCGGAAAGGTTCCGAGTGATTCGGGTATTTTTCGGAGTATCGGAGAGTTATGGGAATTCGCAGGGGAGTATATGGGCCTTATTGGGCCATACGGGAATAGAGGAGAGAGGCCAAAAGGAAGGAGGCGCGCGCGCCCCCTCTGGTCCGAATTGGACAAGGGGTCCAGCCCACTTTTCCTTGTTCCTCTACCCCTCTTTCCTTCTCTCCTACTCCAACAAGGGAAGGAGGAGTCCTACTCCCGGTGGGAGTAGGACTCCCCCCTTGCTGCTTTATATACGGGGGCAGGGGGGCACCCCATAGACACACAAGTTGATCAGTTGATCTCTCCCAGCCATGTGCGGTGCCCCCCTCCATCATATTCCACCTCGGTCTTATCGTAACGGTTCTTAGGCGAAGCCCTGCGTCGGTAGCAACATCATCACCGTCACCACGCCGTCGTGCTGACGGAACTCTCCCGTGAAGCTCTGCTGGATCGGAGTTCGCGGACGTCATCGAGCTGAACGTGTGCTGAACTCGAAGGTGCCGTGCATTCGGTACTTGGATCGGTCGGATCGTGAAGACGTACGACTACATCAACCGCGTTGTGCTAACGCTTCCGCTTTCGGTCTATGAGGGTACGTGGACAACACTCTCCCCTCTCATTGCTATGCATCACCATGATCTTGCGTATGCCGAGGATTGTTTTTTAAATTACTATGTTCCCCAATAGAGATTGACCCCCTCTTGATGAGAGGATCGATGGTGATGATTTCCCCCTCCTGGAGGGAAGTTTCCCCGTCAGAACAGCTCCGCCGGAGCCCTAGATTGGTTCCGCCTCGTGGCAGCGTTGTTTCGTCTCGTAAGCTTGCTTCTGATTTTTTCTAGGACGAAAGCCTCCATATAGCCAAAGATGGGCATCAGAGGGCTACCAGGGGGCCCACGAGGCAGGGGGCATGCCCAGGGGGGTAGGGCGCGTCCCCACCCTTGTGGATGGTGGGTGTCCCCCCTCTGGTACTTCTTTCGCCCAATATATTTTATATATTCTGAAACATGCTCCCGTGAAATTTCAGGAATTTTGGAGATGTGTAGAATAGGTCTCTAATATTTGCTCGTCTTCTAGCCCAGAATTCCAGCTGTCGGCATTCTCCCTCTTCATGTGAACCTTGTAAAATAAGAGAGAATAGGCATAAGTATTGTGATATGAGGTGTAATAATAGCCCATAATACAATAAATATCAATATAAAAGCATGATGAAAAATGGACGTATCAACTCCCCCAATCTTAGACCTCGCTTGTCCTCAAGCGAAAGCCGAAATCGAAAAATATGTCCACATGTTTAGAGATAGAGGTGTCGATAAAATAAAATACAGACATGAGGGCATCATGATCATTCTTATAATAGCAATATATATATATATATTGTCATATGATTTATTATGCTAAAGTAACAATTCAATCACAATTTCAAGTATGAATCAGAAACTTCATTGAAAACTAACAAACTATAATCTCAGTCATTGAAGCAATTGCAATTTATCATAACATCATAAAGAGTCAATATAAGAGCTTTTCAGCAAGTCCATATACTCAACTATCATTTAGTCTTTCACAATTGCTAACACTCACGTAATATTTATGGGTATGAAGTTTTAATCGGACACAGAGAAAGATAGGGGCTTATAGTTTTGCCTCCCAACCTTTTACCTCAAGGGTATTGTCAACAATAATAGTTCATGAAAACTCACATCCAATTAGCTATATATATATCTGGATCTTTCCAACACATTGTGCTTGCCAAAGGATTAAATGTAAAAAGGAAAGGTGAAGATCACCATGACTCTTGTATGAAGTAATAGACAAGAATAAAAGATAGGCCCTTCGTAGAGGGAAGCAGAGGTTGTCATGTGCTTTTATGGTTGAATGCACAAAATCTTAATGTGAAAGAACGTCACTTTATATTGCCACTTGTGATATGGACCTTTATTATGCAGTCCGTCGCTTTTATTTACTCCACGTCACAAGATCATACAAAGCTTATTTTCTCCACACTAGTAAGTCATACACATTTAGAGAGCAATTTTTATTGTTTGCAACGATGACAACTTACTTGAGGGATCTTACTCAATAAATAGGTAGATATGGTGGACTCTTATGGCAAAACTGGGTTTAAGGATATTTGGAAGCACAAGTAGTATCTCTACTTGGTGCAAAGAATTTGGCTAGCATGAGAGGGAAAGGCAAGCTCAACATGTTGAATGATCCATGACAATATAATTCATTTCGGATATAAGAAAACATAAGCCATTAAGTTGTCTTCCTTGTCCAACATCAATTCTTTAGCATGTCATGTTTTAATGAGTGCTCACAATCATAAAAGATGTCCAAGATATTATATTTATATGTGAAAACCCCTCTTTCTTTATTACTTCTTATTAATTGCAACAATGACAAAAACTATGTTTGTCAACTTTCAACAACTTTTATTCATCATACTCTTTATATGTGAAGTCATTACTTGCTACCTCTTGAGCACTGTGTTGGTTTTCCCTTAAATAGGAAAGGGTGATGCAGTAGAGCAGCGTAAGTATTTCCCTCAGTTTTTGAGAACCAAGGTATCAATCCAGTAGGAGGCCAATCACGAGTCCCTCACACCTACACAAACAAATAAACTCCTCGCAACCAACGCGATAAAGGGGTTGTCAATCCCTTCACGGTCACCTACGAGAGTGAGATCTGATAGATATGATAAGATAATATTTTTGGTATTTGTATGATAAAGAGAAATAAAGATGCAAGTAAAATAAATAGCAAAGGAAATAACTAAGTATTGGAAGATTAATAAGATGGAAAATAGACCCAGGGGCCATAGCTTTCACTAGAGGCTTCTCTCGAGAGCATAAGTATTACGGTGGGTGAACATATTACTGTTGAGCAATTGACAGAATTGAGCATAATTATGAGAATATCTAGGTATGATCATGTATATAGGCATCATGTCCGAGACAAGTAGACCGACTCCTGCCTGCATCTACTACTATTACTCGACACATCGACCCCTATCCAGCATGCATCTAGAGTATTAAGTTCAAGAGAATAGAGTAACACTTTAAGCAAGATGACATGATGTAGAGGGATAAACTCATGCAATATGATATAAACCCCATCTTGTTATCCTCGATGGCAACAATACAATACATGCCTTGCTGCCCCTACTATCACTAGGAAAGGACACCGCAAGATTAAACCAAAAGCTAAGCACTTCTCCCATTGCAAGAAAGATCAATCTAGTAGGCCAAACCAAACTGATAATTCGAAGAGACTTGCAAAGATAACCAATCATACACAAAAGAATTCAGAGAAGATTCAAATATTGTTCATAGATAAACTTGATCATAAACCCACAATTCATCGGTCTCAACAAACACACCGCAAAAGAAGGTTACATCGAATAGATCTCCATAAGAGAGGGGGAGAACTTATTATTGAGATCCAAAAAGAGAGAAGAGGCCATCTAGCTAATAACTATGGACCCATAGGTCTGAAGTAAACTACTCACACTTCATCGGAGAGGCTATGGTGTTGATGTAGAAGCCCTCCGTGATCGATACCCCCTCCGGCAGAGCTCCGGAAAAGGCCCCAAGATGGGTTCTCGTGGATACAGAAAGTTACGGCGGTGGACTTACGGTTTTGGCTCCGTATCTGGTAGTTTGGGGGTACGTAGGTATATATAGGAGGAAGGAGTACATCAGTGGAGCAACGTGGGCCCCACAAGGGTGGAGGGCGTGCCTTAGGGCCTAGGCGCGCCCCCTACCTCGTGCCTTCCTCGTTGGTTGCTTGACATAGGGTCCAAGTCCTCTGGATCATGTTCGTTCTGAAAATCACGTCCCTGAAGGTTTCATTCCGTTTGGACTCCGTTTGATATTGTTTTTCTGCGAAATCCTAAAATAGGCAAAAAACAACAATTCTGGGCTGGGCCTCCGGTTAATAGGTTAGTCCTAAAAATAATATAAAAGTGTATAATAATGCCCAATAATGTCCAAAACAGGATATAATATAGCATGGAACAATAAAAAATTATAGATACGTTGGAGACGTATCAATCATCCCCAAGCTTAATTCCTGCTCGTCCTCGAATAGGTAAATGATAAAAAAACAGAATTTTTGATGTGGAATGCTACTTGGCATAATTTCAATGTAATTCTCTTAATTGTGGTATGAATATTCAGATGCGAAAGATTCAAGACAAAAGTTTAATATTGACATAGGAATAATAATACTTCAAGCATACTAACTAAGCAATTATGTCTCTTCAAAATAACATGGCCAAAGAAAGTTATCCCTACAAAATCATATAGTCTAGCTATACTCCATCTTCACCACACGAAGTATTCAAATCGTGCACAACCCTGATGACAAGCCAAGCAATTGTTTCATACTTTTGGTGTTCTCAAATTTTTCAATCTTCACGCAATACATGAGCATGAGCCATGGACATAGCACTATAGGTGGAATAGAATGGTGGTTGTGGAGAAGGCAAAAAGGGAGAAGATAGTCTCACATCAACTAGGCGTATCAACGGGCTATGGAGATGCCCATCAATAGATATTAATGTGAGTGAGTAGGGATTGCCATGCAACGGATGCACTAGAGCTAAAAAGGTATGAAAGCTCAACAAAAAGAAACTAAGTGGGTGTGCATCCAACTTGCTTGCTCACGAAGACCTAGGGCATTTTGAGGAAGCCCATCGTTGGAATACACAAGCCAAGTTCTATAATGAAAAATTCCCACTAGTATATGAAAGTGATAGCATAAGAGACTCTCTATCATGAAGATCATGGTGCTACTTTGAAGCACAAGTGTGGAAAAAAGATAGTAGTATTGCCCCTTTTTATTCTTTTTTTGGCCTTTCTCTTTTTTTTTGGGGGGGGGGGACAATACTCTATGAATGATGATCATCACACTTCTATTTATTTACAACTCAATGATTACAACTCGATACTAGAACAAAGTATGACTCTATATGAATGCCTCCAACGGTGTACCAGGATAACAATGATGCATGAGTGACTTATATGAAAGAATTATGAACGGCGGCTTTGCCACAACTAAAATGTCAACTACATGATCATGCAAAGCAATAGCCAATGATGGAGCGTGTCATAGTAAACGGAACGGTGGAAAGTTGCATGGCAATATATCTCGGAATGGCTATGGAAATGCCATGATAGGTAGGTATGGTGGCTGTTTTGAGGAAGGTATATGGTGGGTTTATGATACCGGCGAAAGGTGCGCGGTATTAGAGAGGCTAGCAATGGTGGAAGGGTGAGAGTGCGTATAATCCATGGACTCAACATTAGTCATAAAGAACTCACATACTTATTGCAAAAATCTATTAGTTATCGAAGCAAAGTACTACATGCATGCTCCTAGGGGGATAGATTGGTAAGAAAAGACCATCGCTCGTCCCCGTCCGCCACTCATAAGGAGGACAATCAATAAATACATCATGCTCCGACTTCTTAACATAACGATTCACCATACGTGCATGCTACGGGAATCACAAACTTCAACACAAGCATTTTTCAAATTCACAACTACTCAACTAGCGCGACTCTAATATCACCATCTCCATATCTCAAAACAATTATCAAGTTTCAAACTTCTCATAGTATTCAACACACTCATAAGAAAGTTTTATTATTAATCTTGAATGCCTAACATAATTAAAGAAAATTACCATGCTGTTTTGTAGGAATGTCAAAATAATCTAAGTGAAGCATGAGAGAACAATGGTTTCTATAAAACAATTCCACCAACGTGCTCTAAAAGATATAAGTGAAGCACTATACCAAAAACTATAACTCAAAGGATATAAGCGAAGCACATAGAGTATTCTAATAATTTCCGAATCATGAGTGTCTCTCTCAAAAAGGTGTGTGCAGCAAGGATGACTGTGGAAAACTAAAAAAATAAAGACTCAAATAATACAAGACGATCCAAGCAAAACACATATCATGTGGTAAATAAAAATATAGCTCCAAGTAAAGTTTCCGATAAAAGTAGACGAAAGAGGGGATGCCTTCCGGGGCATCCCCAAGCTTTGGCTTTTAGGTGTCCTTAGATTATCTTGGGGGTGCCATGGGCATCCCCAAGCTTAGGCTCTTGCCACTCCTTGTTCCATAATCCATCAAATCTTTACCCAAAACTTGAAAACTTCGGAACACAAAACTTAAAGTAGAAAATCTCGTGAGCTCCGTTAGCGAAAGAAAACAAAACACCACTTCAAGGTACTGTAATGAACTCATTATTTATTTATATTGGTGTTAAACCTACTGTATTCCAACTTCTCTATGGTTTATAAACTATTTTACTAGCCATAGGTTCATCAAAATAAGCAAACAACACACGAAAAACAGAATCTGTCAAAAACAGAATAGTCTGTAGTAATCTGTAGCTAACGCAAGATCTGGAACCCCAAAAATTATAAAATAAATTTCTGGACTTGAGGACTTTATCTATTAATCATCTGCAAAAATAATTAACTAAATATCCCTTTCCAAATAAAAATGGCAGCAGTTCTTGTGAGCGCTAAAGTTTCTGTTTTTACAGCAAGATTAAAAAGACTTTCCCCAAGTCTTCCCAACGGTTCTACTTGGCACAAACACTAATTAAACACAAAAAACACAACCAAAACAGAGGCTAGATAAATTATTTATTACTAAACAGGAGCAAAAAGCAAGGAATAAAAATAAAATTGGGTTGCCTCCCAACAAGCGCTATCGTTTAACGCCCCTAGCTTGGCATAAAAGCGAAGATAGATCTAGGTATTGCCATAATAATAAGATAGATCATTAAAACTCATTTCATATTCCCTACGTTAGGCAGCAAGTTTTCTTTGAGGCAAGCAAACATAATCAAAAAGGGCTAAATTTAATGGGACAAAAGTCCCCAAGATCAACCTTGGGAGGTATAGGTTCCTCCTTTGGCCCTTCGTATTGCACAACCAATTCATCATTATAAGCATTCTTTTGACAGAACTTTGTGAGCCTATACTCGAGAGAATATCCTAGTTCATTATTTAGAATAGCGAAATCATTATTATGTTCATAACTTATATCAACTAGAACATTGGTAGGAACCATTTATCTAAGATTTTCATTGAAAGCAACATAGTCTAGAGATTGAAAACGCATTATTTCTTCTTGATCAAAAAGGATAGCCTCTATGGGAGGACGGCAAGTGTCCAACCTATAATGCGCAAAGATTTCTTTGGCCTCTTTTATTATGAATCTAAACTCATGAGCCAAAAAGATAGTACCGGCATGCTTAATGGAAGAATGCTCAATATTAGAAAATTCTAAGAAAATCCTTTGTATGCAAGGATGCATGTGCATAAATTTTCTTTCAAGTTCAACTACAAGCATGGCGATAGCGTCCGCAAGACTACTAGTTCTATGAAGGATAGAGCTACCCATAAAAGGCAAAGCACCGGCACAAGTAAAGAAATCTTGGATAACTCCTTTTCCAATAATATTACCACTACCAACTCGGATTTTTTTGTATGTAAGATAGAGGGTTCTTCAGCAGGAGCATCAGAATTTTTCATGATATTATTATTGTCCATATCGACAATAATTTCCCCGATTTCAGACATAACGGCGGAAAGTGCAAGGGGCAAAAAAGAGGCGAATTGAGAAAGAGAGGGAGGATGGAGAGAGAGGGCGAATAAAACAACAAGGGTGAAGTGGGGGAGAGGAAAACAAGAGGCAAATGACAAATAATGTAATGCGGGAGATAAGGGTTTGTGATGGGTACTTGGTATGATGACTTTTGCATAGACTCCCCGGCAACGGCGCCAGAAATGGCTCGTTGTCGGGAGTCCAAATCTTGACTTGACCTTGTGTAAGCCTCCCTGGCAACGGCGCCAGAAATCCTTCTTGCTACCTCTTGAGCACTGCGTTGGTTTTCCCTTGAAGAGGAAAGGGTGATGCAGTAGAGCAGTGTAAGTATTTCCCTTAGTTTTTGAGAACCAAGGTATCAATCCAGTAGGAGGCCATGCATGAGTCCCTCGCACCTACACAAACAAATAAACTCCTCGCAACCAACACGATAAAGGGGTTGTCAATCCCTTCACGGTCACCTACGAGAGTGAGATCTGATAGATATGATAAGATAATATTTTTGGTATTTTTATGATAAAGAGAAATAAAGATGCAAGTAAACTAAATAGCAAAGGAAATACCTAAGTACTGGAAGATTAATATGATGGAAAATAGACCCAGGGGCCATAGGTTTCACTAGAGGCTTCTCTCGAGAGCATAAGTATTACAGTGGGTGAACAAATTACTGTTGAGCAATTGACAGAATTGAGCGTAGTTATGAGAATATCTAGGTATGATCATGTATATAGGCATCACGTCCGAGACAAGTAGACTGACTCCTGCCTGCATCTACTACTATTACTCCACATATCGACCGCTATCCAGCATGCATCTAGAGTATTAAGTTCAAGAGAACAGAGTAACGCTTTAAGCAAGATGACATGATGTAGAGGGATAAACTCATGCAATATGATATAAACCCCATCTTGTTATCCTCGATGGCAACAATACAATATGTGCCTTGCTGCCCCTACTGTCACTGGGAAAGGACACCGCAAGATTGAACCCAAAGCTAAGCACTTCTCCCATTGCAAGAAAGATCAATCTAGTAGGCCACACCAAACTGATAATTCGAAGAGACTTGCAAAGATAACCAATCATACATAAAAGAATTCAGAGAAGATTCAAATATTGTTCATAGATAAACTTGATCATAAACCCACAATTCATCGATCTCAACAAACACACCGCAAAAGAAGATTACATCGAATAGATCTCCACAAGAGAGGGGGAGAACTTTGTATTGAGATCCAAAAAGAGAGAAGAAGCCATCTAGCTAATAACTATGGACCTGTAGGTCTGAAGTAAACTACTCTCACTTCATTGGAGAGGCTATGGTGTTGATGTAGAAGCCCTCCGTGATCGATACCCCCTCCGGCGGAGCTCCGGAAAAGGCCCCAAGATCGGATCTCGTGGATATAGAAAGTTACGGCGGTGGAATTAGGGTTTTGGCTCCGTATCTGGTAGTTTGGGGTACATAGGTATATATAGGAGGAAGGAGTACGTCAGTGGAGCAACATGGGCCCCACGAGGGTGGAGGGCGCGCCTGGGGGGAGTAGGAGCGCCCCCTACCTCGTGCCTTCCTCGTTGGTTGCTTGACGTAGGGTCCAAGTCCTTTGGATCATGTTCGTTCCGAAAATCACGTTCCCGAAGGTTTCATTCCGTTTGGACTCCATTTGATATTTTTTCTACGAAACCCTAAAATAGGCAAAAAACAGCAATTCTGGGCTGGGCCTCCGGTTAATAGGTTAGTCCCAAAATAATATAAAAGTGTATAATAAAGCCCAATAATGTCCAAAACAGGATATAATATAGCATGGAACAATAAAAAATTCTAGATACGTTGGAGACGTATCATTACTCTCCATAAGATCCATATGATCTCTTTATTTCTTTTTATTATTTATCTTCTCTTTTATTTTTATAACCTCAAGATCATAGCAAGATGGCAAAGCCCTTGACTCAACACTAGTCTTTGTTATATATAGCTCATGGACTCGATTACATAGAAGGATCATAAAGCAAAACTCAAAACTAGATCATACTAAAACTTTATTCTACTAGATCAAGATATTACCAAAAGGATCGAACTAAGAAAAACGGTAAAGATAAAAGTGTGATGGTGATACGATACCGGGACACTCCCCCAAGCTTGGCAGTTGCCATGGGGAGTGCCCATACCCATGTGTTTATGTCTCCTTCGCCGGAGGTGGTGATGATGGAGTTGTTGATGATGTAGGCTTGTCATCCATCTTCCAAGGCATAGGCTCACCATCATAGAAGGATGATCGAGTCTCCGGGATCCTCGAATCTGCAGCCAAACTCATCCTCTTGAATCTATATTCATACTCACATTTTTGGTTTTGTAGGTCATAGATCTGGGCTTGGAGATGCTCGATTTTCTCGTGAAGCTTGAAGATGGTCTCTCTGATGTTTCTGGCATCTAGCTTGGCGGTGTTGGTGAACTCTGTGATCATTATGTGGTTGGTGTCGAGTCCACGTTCCACCATCCCCTGGCACTTGAAAACTTGTTGCTCCATTGCTTCGAGTCTTGTCTCCACGCTTCCGGTACTCCTTGGTCCCTCAACATCGCGGATGTGCAGCAACCCCTCACGCATCTCAATGGTTTGAGGGTGTTGCAGCACCTCCGCGAGGTAGGGGTTGATGACCTTCTATAAGAACTTGTCTTTGGGGGCACTTGAAGACGTCATGGCGATCTAGATCTGTTAGAAAAACAGCTCGAAACAAAGATAGAAGATATTTGCGTGATACGGTGGTCAAACCCTTCGGGAGATTATATAATGAATTTTTACCGACCAAAATAAGTATCGTGCAAGAAAACGGAGTCCGGAGAGCACACGAGGTGCCCACGAAGCAGGGGGCGCGCCCAGGGGGTAGGGCGCGCCCTCCACCCTCGTGGAAGCCACGTGTCCTGCCCGGACTGCTTCTTATTTTCCTATTTTCTTAAATATTCCAAAACGGAGAAAAATTGCCATTAGAACTATTTTGGAGTCAGTTTACTTACCGGACCTCATACCTATTCATTTTCGGAGTCTGAAACATTCTGGAAAGTGTACTTTACGTGTTCCTCCGGGGTTACGGTTTCAATAACATTAGTTTCAACATTTATGGGGTTACCTGAGATATAATGTTTGATTCTTTGACCGTTCACCACCCTCGGATTTGTGCCTTCGAAGTGTTTGATTTTTATGGCACCGGAATGATAGACCTGCTCGATGACATAAGGACCTTCCCATTTAGAGAGGAGTTTTCCTCAAAAAAAATCTTAAATGAGAGTTGTATAACAATACATAATCACCTACATTAAACTCACGCTTTTGTATCCTTTTGTCATGCCATCTTTTAACTTTCTCTTTAAACAGTTTGGCATTCTCATAGGCCTGTGTTCTCCATTCATCAAGTGAACTAATGTCAAAAAGCCTCTTCTCACCGGCAAGTTTGAAATCATAATTGAGCTCTTTAATGGCCCAATATGCCTTATGTTCTAGTTCGAGAGGTAAGTGACATGCTTTTCCATAAACCATTTTGTATGGAGACATACCCATAGGATTTTTATATGTAGTTCTATAAGCCCATAATGCATCATCAAGTTTCTTGGACCAATTCTTTCTAGAAATATTAACAGTCTTTTGCAAAATTAATTTGAGCTCCCTATTACTCAATTCTACTTGAGCACTAGACTGTGGGTGATATGGAGATGCAATTCTATGATTAACATCATACTTAGCAAGCATTTTACGAAAGGCACCATGAATAAATGTGAACCACCATCAGCCATTAAGTATGTAGGGACTCCAAACCTCGGAAAAATAACTTCTTTAAGCATCTTAGTAGAGGTGTTATGATCAGCACTACTAGTTGGAATAGCTTCTACCCACTTAGTAACGTAATCAACATCAACTAAAATATGTGTGTACCCATTAGAGGAAGGAAACAGTCCCATATAATCAAAGCCGAAAACATCAAATGGTTCAATAACAAGTGAATAATTCATAGGCATTTCCTGATGTCTACTAATATTACCAATTCTTTGACATTCATCACAAGACAAGACAAACTTACGGGCATCCTTGAAGAGAGTAGGCCAATAGAAACTGGATTGCAGTACCGTATGTGCAGTTCTATCTCCAGCATGGTGTCCTCCATAAGCCTCGGAGTGACACTTGCGTAAGATCTGTTCATGTTCATGCTCAGGTACACAACATCTAATAACACCGTCTACTCCTTCTTTATAAAGGTGTGGGTCATCCCAAAAGTAATGTCTTAAGTCATAGAATAACTTTTTCTTTTGCTGGTATGTGAAACTTGGTGCTATAAATTTAGCAACAATATAATCAGCATACCATGGACGAGAAGCATTTAAGATGGCCAATTGTTCATCAGGAAAGCTATCATCAATAGGTAGTGGGTCATCAAGAACATTCTCTAGCATAGACAAGTTGTCTGCAATGGGGTTCTCAGGTCCCTTTCTATCAATAATATGCAAATCAAATTCTTGCAGCAAGAGAACCCATCTAATAAGTCTATTTAATAGCAGCGTGATCAGTGTGAACAGTTACTTTAGAATCAACAATATAGGGTGTGAACTTATCACAAGCAAATACCACTACTAAAAATTCCTTTTCAGTAGTAGCATAATTTCTTTGGGCACTGTCTAGAGTTTTACTAGCATATTGGATAACATTTAATTTCTTATCAACTCTTTGTCCTAGAACAACCCCTACAGCATAATCACTAGCATCACACATAATTTCAAATGGTAAATTCCAATTAGGTAGCTGAACAATAGGTGCAGAAATGAAAGCTTTCTAAAGTATTTCAAATGCTTCTACACAATCATCATCAAAGACAAAAGGAACATCTTTTTGTAAGAGATTAGTCAGAGGCCCAGAAATTTTAGGGAAGTCCTTAATGAACCTCCTATAAATTCTGGTATGACCAAGGAAACTTCTTATACCTTTGATGTCTTTAGGACACGGCATCTTTTCAATAGCATCAACCTTAGCTTTATCAACTTCAATACCTCTTTCAGAAATTTTATGCCCCGAGAAAATACCTTCATTAACCATAAAGTGACACTTCTCCCAATTCAAGACAAGATTAGTTTCTTCACATCTCTGCAAAACTCGATCAAGGTTGCTTAAGCAATCATCCCATATACAGAAAAATCATCCATGAATACCTCAACAATCTTTTCACAAAAGTTAGAGAATATAGCAGTCATACATCTTTGAAAGGTAGCAGGTGCATTACATAAACCAAAAGGCATACGTCTATAAGCAAAGGTACCGAAAGGACAAGTAAAAGTGGTCTTTTCTTGATCCTCTTTTGACACAGGTATTTGAGAGAAGCCAGAATAATCATCTAGAAAGCAAAAATGTGTATGTTTGGATAGTCTTTCTAGCATTTGATCAATAAAAGGTAACGGGTAATGATCCTTTTTAGTATCTTTATTTAATTTGCGGAAATCAATTACCATTCTATAACCTGTAACAATTCTTTGTGGAATCAATTCATCTTTATCATTAGGAACAATAGTAATACCTCCCTTCTTAGGGACACAATGGACAGGACTTACCCACTGACTATCAGCAACGGGATAAATTATACCTGCCTCCAGAAGCTTTAGTATTTCTTTTCTTACCACTTCTTTCATCTTAGGATTTAACCGTCGTTGGTGATCAACAACCGGTTTCACATCTTTCTCCAATTTTATTTTGTGCTGGCATAGA
This sequence comes from Triticum monococcum, assembly GCA_034509565.1. Lineage (NCBI taxonomy): Eukaryota > Viridiplantae > Streptophyta > Magnoliopsida > Poales > Poaceae > Triticum > Triticum monococcum. The sequence continues at coordinate 76,676,303 of CM067843.1, forward strand.
TTGGGACTAGTGCCCTTAAGATCATCAAGAGTATATCCAATAGCAGCACAATGCTTCTTCAGAGTTTTCAATAATTTCTTTTCTTCATGCTCTAAAAGGTTAGCACTAATAATAACAGGATATATCTCTTTCTCATCAAGATAAGCATATTTAAGAGTATCAGGTAAAGGTTTAAGCTCAAACACAGGATGACCCTTGGGTGGAGGAGGATCCCCTAGGATTTCAATAGGCAAGTTGTGTTTCAAAATAGGTCCCTGTTTAAAGAATACTTCATCTATTTCCCTTCTTTCATTCATAAACATATCATTTTCATGGTCTATCAAATATTGTTCTAAAGGATCATTAGGAGGCACGACAATAGAAGCAAGACCAATAATTTCATCTTTACTAGGCAATATTTTATCATGGGGTTGTCTACGAAATTTAGCAAAATTAAACTCATGAGACATATCCCCCAAACCAATAGTAAAACATCCTTTTTGCAGTCTATCTTAGCATTAACGGTATTCAAGAAGGGTCTACCAAATATAATGGGGCAAAAGTCATCTTGTGGGGAACCAAGAACAAGAAAATCAGCAGGATATTTAACTTTCGCACACAAGACTTCGACATCTCTAACAATCCCAAGTGGTGAAATAGTGTCTCTATTGGCAAGCTTAATTGTAACATCAATTTCCTCTATCTCAGCGGGTGCAATATCATGCATAATTCCTTTATATAAGGAATGAGGTATCTCACTTGCACTAGCACCCATATCACACAAGCCATGATAGCAAGGATCTCCTATTTTAATAGAAATAACAGGCATGCCTACAACAGGTCTATGTTTATTTTTAGTATCGGGTCTAGCAATTCTAGCAGCTTCATCACAGAAGTAAATAACATGCCCATCAATATTATCGGCCAAGAGATCCTTAAACATAGAAATAATAGGTTCAACTTTAATTTGCTCAAAGGGTGTAGGTGTTCTATTATTACTCTTACGAACAACAGTTGAAACTTTAACATGATCCTTTATTCTAACAGGGAAAGGTGGTTTCTCAATATAAGCAGTAGGAACAACAGAATCATTATAAGCGATAGTCTTTTCTTCAACTTTAATAGGTGCAACTACTTTTACTTAAATGGGAGGATTATATTTAAACCACTTCTCCTTAGGAGATCAACATGAGTAGCAAAGGATTCACATAAAGAAGCTACTATCTCAGAGTCAAGTCCATATTTAGTGCTAAATTCACGAAAGGTATCGGTATCCATAAAAGATTTAACACAATCAAACTTAGGTATTATACCTGACTCCTTACCTTCGTCGAGATCCCAATCTTCAGAGTTGCCATTAATTCTTTCCAATAAATCCCATTTGAATTCAATAGTCTTCATCATAAAGGAGCCAGTACAAGAAGTATCGAGCATGGAGCGATTATTGGGAGAAAGTCGAGCATAATTTTTTTGAATAATAATTTCTCTTGAGGGCTCATGATTGGGGCATGAATATAAAATTGACTTAAGCCTCCCGCAAACTTGAGCGATGCTTTCTCCTTCACGATGCCAAAAATTATATATATAATTACGATCACGATGAACAAGATGCATGGGATAAAACTTCTGATGAAATTCCAATTTCAATCTGTTGTAGTTCCATGATCCCATATCATCACATAGCCTAAACCATGTCAATGCCTTTCCCTTCAAAGATAAAGGGAAGACCTTCTTCTTGATAACATCCTCGGGCATACGTGCAAGCTTAAATAATCCACAAACTTCATCCACATAGATTAGGTGCAAATCGAGATGTAATGTTCCATCACCTGTGAAAGGATTAGCTAGAAGTTTCTCTATCATACCCAAAGGAATTTCAAAGTAAACATTTTCAGTAGGTTCAGTAAGTTGAGGAGCAACTCTTTGCTCTACTGGTCAAGGTGAAGATACCCCGAACAAGCCCCTCAAAGGATTACTTTCCATAGTAAGAAGTGACAGTAAATTTCAGCACACTATATAAATTGTTCTATACCAAATTCCACCTACCAAAGGCGCTTCACTACCCAGCAACGACGCCAGAAAAGAGTATTGATGACCCACAAGTGTAGGGGATCTATAGTAGTCCTTTCGATAAGTAAGAGTGTCGAACCCAATGAGGAGCAGAAGGAAATGATAAGTAGTTTTTGTAAGTGCATCTAGTGCCACCCCTAGTTGGTTTTGGAGTATTGACGACAAACCTGGTTGAGGGACTACTGTGTTTGTGAGAATTGCAGGATAACACAGGTAGTAGTCCCTCATTAATTCAGTTTACCTACCGGAGATGACCCCTAAAAATGTGTGAAGACATTGAAGACAATGGTGGTCTGTGAAGAGTTTCACATTGAAGACTATGACATGAGAAGACATCGTATGAAGACTATGGATTGCGAAGACATAGTTGTTTCGTAGTTTTCTTTTCTTCTTTGTTGAGTCATAGGAACCACCGTACTTTTAAGTGGGGTCTAAGTGAACAAAGTCAGAGTGACTGAAGTGATGCTCAACCAAATCCCAAGTCTTCGAGCGAAGACAATCAGAGCAAATCTTATCCAGAGCTGGATGAGTCAGCTTTACTTGTAGCCCAAGTCAAGCTTCCTCGTGTGTTTGAAATCTGACCGTTGGAACACGTGTCAGTTCCTTAGTGACCTAGGGTCATTTCAGACAAATCAGGTCGGGTTGCCTAGTGGCTATAAATATCCCACCCCCTACACCATACATTGGTGGCTGCTCAGAGTTAGTGCACAGCTTTTGTCATTTGAGAGCAACCCACCTCGAAGCCTTTGAGAGAGAAATCCTTGCGAGGACAAAGCCCTAAACACCCAGAGCCAAAGAGTGTTAGGCATCACTGAAGTCTTTCTGTCTGTGTGATCTGAAGACTTGTTACACTCGAGGACTGTGAATCCTCCAGCCGGTTAGGCGTCATGTTCTGAGCATCCAAGAGTCATTATGGATCATCGATGAACGAAGTCTGTGAAGGTTTGGAAGTCTACCTTGAAGACTTACCTGAGTGATTGGGCGAGGACTGGGTGTCCTTAGCTCAAGGGGAATAAGGTGAAGACATGGTCTTCTGAGTTGAATCTCAGCCTCCCTAACCAGACGTATAGTTGTCACAGCAACTGGAACTGGTCCAACAAATCCTTTGTCTTCACCAAGCAACTGCTCTATCTCTTCCTTCTCTTTGCTTATAGTTTGTCTTCTTGAAGTCATTGCCTGCTTGCATCATCTGTTTGACTTCATTGTGTGACTACTTGTTCTGATTGGTTTTATACTATCTTCCATCCTGATCCATACTGCCTAGCTGCTAATAGTATTCGTGCTTTCACTTCATTGAATACTTGACTATGTCCGGTCTAGTGTAGTCTGCCTTCCGTTGCATGTTAATAGGTTCATTTCTATCGTTTGTCTACGAAACTTTCATGTTTTGAAGAAAATTGCCTATTCACCCCCCTCTAGTCGATAACTAGCACTTTCAATTGGTATCAGAGCAAGGTACTCCCTTGTTCTGTGTGATTCGGTTTAACCACCTGGAGTTTTAGCTATGTCGACTGCAGGGATAGTCAAAGTCTCCACTACATGCCCTGTCTTCGATGGCACTGATTACCCCTACTGGAAGAATAAGATGCACATGCATCTTGAAGCCATTGATGTCGATCTATGGTATGTCGTCAAGAATGGCGTTCCCAAGGCTGGTGAAGGCGTCACCGCAGCTTATGTCAAGAAGTTCATTCAACTGGATTCTACTGCCAAGAACATCATTTGTGGTCATCTGACCAAAGGAGAGTATGGCTGTGTGAGTTCTCTGGAAACGTCGAAGCTAGTCTGGGATTGGCTCTCCAAGGTCAACGAAGGCGTCTCAACCAAGAGAGATCAAAGGATCAGTGTCCTTCGCAACCTCTTCAACCGCTTTAAGAGAAACGACAATGAGAATGTTCAGCTCACATTTGATCGCCTCACTGACATCACAAATGAGCATCATGCTTTCGACGCCACTGAGATCACTAAGCATGAAATCGTCAAGACACTCCTGAGATCACTTGACAGCTCATTTGACACCCTAGCCCTGATGATTCAAGAACGCCCTGACTTAAAGACACTCGATCCGTCTGACATACTTGAGAGGCTCGACACACATGAGTTCCAGCTATCTGAGAAAAGAGATATCTATGGTCCCAACTATGGTCGAACTCACACTTTGAAGGCAAAAGCTGCTTCCTCATCTGAAGAAGAATCTGACTGCAGTTCTGATGATCCTGAAGACATTGGAAAGGAGCTTGCTATGCTTGTGCAGAAGTTCTAGAAATTCACCAAGAAGAAAGGCTCCAGAAAGTCTTCATGATCCAACTCAAGAAATGATGAAGCTTCTACACATGACCACAAGAAGAGAACATGCCACAAGTGCAAGAAACCTGGTCACTACATCTCTGAGTGTCCGAAGTGGGACAATGAAAACAAGAAGAAGAAGAAGAAGAAGAAGAAGAAGAGCAAGGAATATGATTCTGATAACAACAAGAAGAAGAAATCCTCAAAGTCTTCTTCCAAGTCTTCATCAAAGTCTTCATCACACAAGAGGAGCTCATCTGGCAAGGCTCGTGCTTTTGTTGGAAAGGAGATGGATTCAGAGGAGGAGTCTGTTTCTGCGGAGGCGGAGGTGGAGTCTGAGGAGGAGTCTGACTCTGGCATTGCAAGTCTGGCTCTAGCTACAACCTACGTTGCCAAGTCCATCTTCAACACTGAAGACAATGGCTCCGTCACCTACGGTGATGCTAAGGACAAGGACGACTCCGCTCCCACCTACTGCTTCATGGCACGTGGTGCGAAGGTAAACTCACGCGATGCTTACTTTCAAACATCAAGTGAAGATGACTCTGATTGTGAATCCAAACCCAGCTACAAAACACTTGCTAAGATTGCAAGTGAACAACAGAAAGCTATGGAACATATTCAAAAACTGTTAGGCAAAAGCGATGACCTATTCGACGCGGAAATGGCCCGATCTTAGTCCTTAATTGAAGACATAAAAAATCTTCATGTTAAGTATGCGGAACTTGAAAGTCGTCATGAAACGCTCTCAACAACTCATGAAAAGCTTTCCTATGATTATCTTCAAAGGAAGCAAGAACTTGAGAAAATGAGAGCAGTTCATGAAGATCTTCAAAAAGAAAACGAGTCACTTCGCGCTCAACAGACCAGTCCCGCTCAGGAAGGATTTGAACCACCATGTCTAAAATGCCTTGAGTGTGATAACGCTACTTCTATTGCTGATGTTCTACTGCTGCTACTGTTGCAATATCTTCAACTATTGATGTGGTAACTAACCCCTCTGCTGAGGATGCCACTGCTATTGCTGATGAAAATGCTAGGTTGAAGACATTGTTTGAGACAGAGATGTACAAAAGTCTCAAAGGGCATCAGACACTATGTGATGTCCTCAAAAAGCAGATTCTGAACCGAAACCCTAGGAAAGAGGGTGTTGGGTTCGAGAGGAAAATGAATGTTGATGGTTCTTACTGGAAGCCTAAGCAGTACCCCTAAACCACATGGGTTGCTGCAAAGGAACCTTTAGTGGATCCATCCACCCTATCTGGCTTCACTTGTGCTAACCCTATTATCATTGATGGATCCTTTGATGCAAACTATAAACTGTTTAAGAATCAGAATGGTGAAGTGTTCGCTAGGTATATTGGTACTAACTGCAGGAATGGACCACCTTTGAAGAAGATCTGGGTGCCCAAGAGTTGTCTTGAAAATCTTCAGGTGAATGTCATCATGACACAACCTGAGAAGAAGACAAACCCCAGACCAAAGGCTTCACATGGTCCAAAGGCTTCATACAGACAGAGGACTCACTAGAGTCGCCCTAACACAAATGTTTTGCAGGGAAACCATACTCAGGCCTATGAATATGAGCATGTTTCATCAAACTGCCATGTTCATAAGACCAAGAACTACTCTGCTTATTCATATGAGTACTATTCGCCTCCTGCAAGGCTATTTGCAAGGGCTCCAAAGCTGAAGTTCTCAGATGCTGCACTTAGACTCATTGCTTCGAAGCCACCCCTGTAGATGTGGGTGGTTAATAAGACTTAACTCTCTTTTGCAGGGAAAGGTCTCCAGCCTGAAATCAAATGCGTCAGATGCTATTGCTGGGGACCTAAAACATCTTGTGGGGCACAAGATAAAATGCCCAAATGATCTTATTATGTATTTCGTTCCTGAGTCGCTTGACATGGATCTTATCAGTTTTAACCTAGGTCTGAGCTTTCATAATCCACTTGCTCGTCAAATGTTTATGCTTCACAATACTCTTCGTGAAGCCTATCCCCCTAATTGTTCTATAGGGTATGACACCAGCTGCTTCAGAATGGATTATTGATAGTGGATGCACTAATCATATGACTGGTGATCGAAGTCTTCTCATGGACTCCACCTTACGTCCATCTGACAAGAGTCACATCACATTTGCTGACACTGGTAAAAGCAAGGTATTGGGTCTAGGTAGAGTTGCAATCTCAAAGGATCAACACATGGATAAAGTGATGCTTGTTGAATCCCTTGGTTTCAACTTAATGTCTGTTTGAATGCTTTGCGATTTGAACATGATTGTGATATTTGGAAAATATCGTTGCCTTGTTCTAATAGAATCTGACAAGTCTCTAGTCTTTGAAGGGTATCAGAAAGATGATTTGTACATGGTAGATTTCTCAGCAGGACCACAGCTTGCCGTATGTCTTCTGGCAAAAGCTTCAGAGTGCTGGCTCTGGCATCAGAGGCTAGGGCATGCTGGCATGAGGAACTTGCATACTCTTGCAAAGAAGAAGCATGTCATAGGCATCGATGGCGTCAAGATCAAGCATATCAGAAGTGACAATGGCACGGAATTCAAGAACACTGGCCTCGAGACTTATCTTGATACATTGGGCATCACTCATGAGTTCTCAGCTCCGTACACGCCGCAGTAGAATGGCATCGTGGAGCGTAATAACAGAACACTCATTGAGATGGCTTGGACGATGCTTGATGAGTACAAGACTCCAAGAAAGTTCTGGCCTGAAGCTATTGATACTGCATGCCATGTCATCAACCGTGTTTATCTTCACAAGCTTCTAAAGAAGACATCATATGAGCTACTGACTGGTAAGAACCAAACGTAAGTTACTTCAGAGTATTTGGTGCCAGATGCTGGATCAAGGATCCACATCACACTTCAAAATTTGCACCGAAAGGACATGAAGGTTTTATGCTTGGTTACGGAAAGGATTCGCACTCCTACAGAGTCTTCAACCTCTTTCACTATAAAGTGGTTGAAACTGTGGATGTGCGGTTCGATGAGACTAATGGCTCGCAAAGAGAGCACCTACCAAATGTGCTAGATGAAGTTCCACCTAGTGAATTCATCAAGCTTATGGGTACTGGAGAAATCATACCTTCAGAGGCACAGGCTGAAGAGGAACTTATCATTTCTGCACCAAATCAACTTGAAGACTCTGCTCAGCCTGAAGCCAATGCTGAAGATGAAGACAATGATCAGCAAGAGCAAAGTCTTCATCCAGTTCATCCTCGTGTTGCAGATGAAGTACAGATTGAGAAGATAATTGATAGCATCAATGCACCTAGTACACTCACTCATTCAAGAGCAACACAGCTAGCAAATTTCCATGGGTAATTTGCATTTGTCTCAATATCTGAACCCAAGAAAGTTGTTGAAGCCTTCATGGAACCTGAGTGGACTCAAGCTATGCAAGAAGAGCTTCAACAGTTCGAGTTGAACAATGTGTGGGAATTGGTCAAACGTCCTGATCCTCGTAAACACAATATCATAGGCACTAAATGGATATATCGCAACAAGCAAGATGAGCATGGTCAAGTTGTCAGAAACAAGGCTCATCTCGTTGCTTAAGGATACACTCAAGTTGAAGGGATTGACTTCGATGAAACATTTGCTCCCGTGGCTAGGCTTGAAGCCATTCGCATACTGCTAGCCTACACAAATCATCATAACATCCTTCTGTATCAAATGGATGTGAAGAGTGCCTTTCTCAATGGCAAGATTGAAGAATAAGAAGTGTATGTTGCACAACCACCTGGCTTTGAAGATCCAAAACATCCTGACATGGTTTACAAGCTCAACAAGGCATTGTATGGCCTCAAACAAGCCCCTCGTGCTTGGTATGACACACTCAAAGACTTCCTGGAGAGTAAAGGCTTCAAACCTGGTTCCCTGGATCCCACACTCTTCACGAAGACATATGATGGCGAGCTGTTTGTGTGCCAAATATATGTGGATGCCATTATCTTCAGCTGCACTAATAAAAAATGCAGTGATGAGTTTGGACACCTCACGCAAGAGCAATATCAAATGTCCATGATGGGTGAGCTGAAGTTCTTCCTTGGTCTTCAAATACGTTAGCAAAGCAATGGAATCTTCATATCTCAAGAGAAATACCTCAAAGACTGCCTTAAGAAGTTTAGAATGCAAGACTGCAAAGGTTACATGACGCCAATGCCAACCAAGAGTCATCTGGGTCCTGGCACCAATGGTAAAGAGTTCGATCAAAAGGTATGCCGCTCCATGATTGGTTCTTTACTTTATTTATGTGCATCTAGGCCAGATATAATTCTTAGTGTTTGCATGTGTGCCCGATTCCAAGTGGCACCAAAGGAATCGCATCACTTAGCTGTGAAGCGAATTCTTCGATATTTGGCTTACACCCCAACACTAGGATTATGGTATCCAAAGGGCTCAGAGTTTGATCTAGTTGGATTCTCGGACGCTGATTATGCTGGTGACAAGGTGGATCGCAAGTCTACATCAGGCACATGTCACTTTCTGGGACGATCACTTGTTTGTTGGTCTTCAAAGAAGCAGAACTGTGTATCTCTCTCCACTGCTGAATCTGAATACATTGCTGCTGGATCTTGCTGCGCTCAGCTTCTATGGATGAAGCAAACACTCAAAGACTATGGCATCCATCTGAAGCAAGTCCCACTCTACTGCTACAATGAAAGCGCCATCAAGATTGCCAACAACCTAGTTCAGCACTCGAAGACAAAGCACATTGAAATTCGTCATCACTTTCTCAGAGATCATGTCATGAAGGAAGATATTGATATCATTCACGTCAACACTAAAGAGCAACTAACACATATCTTCACAAAGCCCTTGGATGAGAAAAGGTTTTGCAAGTTGCGGTGTGAGCTAAATATCTTGGAATCCTCAAATGTCCTGTAATTAGGCACACATCCTAACACTTATGCATGTTGATGACTTAGATGTGCAACACACGAAGTAACGTATATCTTCAATTAATGAAGACTTACACTCTAAAGTGTGAATACATTAATGTGGAATTTGACTTCAGAGCGCCACGATAATTGTGCATTGTGTGTGGGTCTAATACTTCCTATACGGTGGGTAACGCCAACACCAAACTTTTGTTTGGAGTGTTTTCTATTGGCCTTACATTTGCAAAGTCTTCGCATTTGGTTTGTCTTCAATATTGACATGACTTCATGTTTATCTTCACAATATTGATTTGGTCTTATTCTGATATTAGTGTTCTGTCCTCTACAGCATTCACTTATAGCTATGTCTTCTTGTTTGAATATTTTGAATTAAGTGAATGTGAACGGACCCTAACCTCTCTATGCTCCCTTCTCAAATGTATCTATCCAAATCATATGCATTCTATTGAAACCATCGAATGTCTTCTCTGTGTCCTTGTCAGGAGAAGATACAGAGACAAACATTAAATCTGTTTTAAATGCTCAATCCTTTGTGCCTGAAACCCGGAGACGCGGGAACGACCACCCGACAATCCATGCGTGCGTGGGAACATGGAACAACTTCCAAGGTGTTGCATGCATGCCACGAGTACCTCAGATGTGAACCGCCAGGGGCACCTGCGTAATAACATTGTGTCGTCCCTGTCCTTATAAATACACACCACACCCCAGTCATTATCTCTTCTTCCACCTCTCCTTCTCGCACAAACCCTAGCGCCACCGCTATCTCTCGACGACGCCGGCGACGAAGCGCTTAGCTGCCTCGACCTCACCGATGTCGTCCTCACGCCGGCCGCGGACATCGTCTTCTCCGCCACCGCCATAGGTGTCCTCCGTCGCCAAGTTAGGGCACGGAAGATCGAACTGCTCGGTGTCATCTTCTACTCCGTCTAGCAGTTCTTGTGTGGTAAATAAAACCTCTTTTTACCGTCCTTATGATCCGATAGATTCATCCTTTTCAACCACAAGTGGTTTCTGTCCCTACAAATTGGATCTATCCCGTTCTACATCTCATAACATGCCTAGTATATTCACTTATGCTTCACACATAGTTAGATTCCTCACTTGTACTTATTCTTGGATTCGTACAAATCTGGAACCAACTCTCATCATATAAGTGAATGTCTTCACGATATGAGTTCAATGTCTTCTAAACCGATTTATCTTCAAAATCTTCTGAGAATGCATATGACCTCTTCCCCTTCCCTCACATCTCTAATGCTGTCACAGGTACATGTCCGTGGGAGAATCCCTTTGTTCTCATAGTCTGCATTCATTTGCAGAGTTCTTACAGCATCACATCAATTCTCCCGAAGCCAGTTCCTATCTGACCAGCAGACGGAAGCCTTTGCAAGTTCTGAAGCCATTCGGTCTGAACTTCATGGCAATAGAGAAATCAGTCAGGAAGGGCGGCAGACAGCGCCGTGGGAACACAGCTAAGGACCTGCCACCAGATCTCTATGAGCTGTACAAGTCGGATCCTGAAGAGACCTGTGGGGAACGCAAGAACCGAATCCAATGGATTCGAAGACATTGGGCAGAGGAATGGTTCAAGTAAAAATTTGTCACTGACGAATATGCTGAAAAGAATGCCATCAAGAGCCCGTGGGGAGATAATATATACAAAGGTCTTCAGCCCAAGTCCAAGTCCGAAGCCATTGCTCAAGGCTTCTACCCTTGGATGGTCCGTGGACCTCAGCCTGCTAATGTCGACCCATCCTCTCTGCTATGGTGTCGTGAAGACAATCTCTTTAAACGCAACTTCCAATTTGCCAAAGAGTCTGCAAAGAAGAACAAGAAGGACCTTGGTCTAGACTTCAACCCAGATCCATCCGCTCCTCGTGCCGATGGCACTTGTGATGCCGAACCCAATATCTTCGGCCCCTTCTACAACCTCGACGGTCTCCTCACTCACATTGCTGTTCAGGGGCCTGCCGTGGAACACTCTGCAGATGACGCTGATTCTGATGAAGTGCCTTCTCCTCCCAAACCACAGAAGCACAAGAAACCAAAGGCTTCAAAGCCCTCCTCTACACCAAAAGCTTCGTGTGCGAAGCCTCTGGCCACTGCACCTCCTAAACCTAGTATGCAATCTGAAGATCTCTCTCACATCTCCAAGACTGAGAAGAAGAAGAAGAAGCCCATTCAAATTTCAGGTCAAGCACTAACCCCAGCTGCCGTTCTGAGGAACGAGAATGAAGCCATTGGTCTGTCAAGTAACGACAATCTTGGCAATGACGCTCTTGAGCTACTGATAAAGAGCAAAGAAGAGGTGGATATCTTCAAAGATCTACCCCTGTTTGATGTGGATATCCTGAATAACTTCATTGATGAATGGTTTGAAAACCCCAGCATCAACCTCAATGACCTTGAGCTTCCAATTGGCATTGGTGTCTCTTTCTAGAGTGCCATTGCTACTGAGCTGGCTCTTGCTCAAAAGATTGTTGAACTGAAGAACAAAATTGATTGTGAGAAGGCTCAGTTCAAGAAGAATATGCCCAACCTCAGCATGGCCGATGTTCAAAGCTTCAAGAAGACGCTACATGAGCTCAAGGAGCAGTTCCACCAGAAACGCCAGGAAGCAAAAGGTTCAAGAGAGAGAATGAAGTACTTTGTTGAGAAAAGTGTTCAAGCTCACAATGAAGCAGAAAAGCGCAAGGCTCTGGGGCGCCCTGGCATTGACCCCAGGATGGCTGCCAAGAAGAAGAAGCCTGCTGTGGCCCAGGATGAAGCATGAAGGCAGGAAGAACCTCACATTGTCTTCCCAGACAGTATGACAGGATCAAAGCCTAAGGTCCCCACAGCTGCTTCAGAACTGAAGAAGTCAAGGGTAGCTGAAGCCGAAGCCCGAAAGCGCAAGACCAAGGCCACCACTGACGATTCTCCACCGACCAAGAAAAGGAAAACTAATAAGAAAGATCGGGCTGCTCCCACAGAGCCCCTTGTCGTCGAGCCAATCTCAGTTGCTCGCCCTGCGTCTGAACACCATGAGCGTCAGTTGATAGTTCATGAGCCTGCTACCACAGAGGCTCCTGAAGCTAAAGAAGATCCAGCTGTTGGCCCCACCGCAGCTGAAGACATTGGTCCCCAAGACAATGTAGAAGATGATGAAGTCCTTCCACAGATCGAGCACAACATGGTATCATCGCCTGTTCTGATGAACAGCGAACTCATCATCATTGGTCGTCCTTTGACGCCAATTGCTCAGGATGATTCATGGGCTGATCACCCTCAAGACTCCCCCCATCAAGCATCACCAAGCACTCCCCCACCTCAAGCCACCACTCAGGTGCCTGAAGATGATGACTTTGTGGTCCAACCGACTCCCTCTCCAAAGGCGTCGCCCGCACTCCGCAGGCTTCGCAAAGGACGAAGACCACAAGTCACTCTGTCGAGCATTCCAGAAGGAGAAGAGCAACATAATTCGGTGACACGACAAGTGTTCCCTGACGCCACTCCAACTGTGACTGACTCTGAGTCCGAAGCAAAAGCTACTGAAGACATTCCGGCTGCATCAACCGATGAACAAGAAGAACCAAGAGAAGAAGAAGAATGTGTTGCTACACCCCCGACCAACCCTGAAGTTGTTCTCGAGGAGAACGTGTCCGACCCTCCAGCTACTCGAGTGGAGGTTTAAAACTCTGAGGCGGCCACTAACACCAATACTGAAGCCAATGACGCTATCATGGCCGAAGCAAATGTGGCGCCTGAAGCTAATGTGGTGCCAGAAGTAAATGCACCTGAAGCCAATGCTACACCTGAAGCAAATTCGCAGCTCGAAGACAATGCCTCTGCTCCTGTACCAGCTCCCAGGCCACACACCATTGAGCAAGCATTCTATCAAGGTCAACTTACCACCATCCGCTGGCCCATTCTGGTTCCTCCACCTACTGCCGGTCCGCAATTTGACTATCATGTAGAGCGCAGGCCTCAGGTCCAGAAACCGGAGCCAAGGCTGCCAAGGTTTCTAGGTACTGCAACTTCACCAGGATCATTTAATGTGAATGGCTTCATATCACACAACACCTTCTTTGATAGCGCCAAGAACCCATATTCCAAGCCAAGAATATCATCTGATAGGTTCTGGAGTTATCAGCAGCGCAGTTACTATTCCTGCATACTATACAATCAGGGGCACATTTTTCCTCACATGCGTCTAGACTGCGAAGCCATGGCTGGCCTGCCCTGCTTAGAATAGGCACTTGACTGTTTCCGTGATGCTGGTCTCCTGCACTTTGTGACTGCTAAAGAGCATTGGAATGAAGAGCTTCTGCTGCAATTCTATGCAACTCTCCACATTCGTGGCTACAACAAGGATCCGAAGACTTGGATCCTTGAGTGAATGACAGGCGATGTAAACCATGAAGCCAAAGCCCAAGACATCATTGAGCTTACTGCCCTGCCCACTCCTGGTGAACACTATGAACCAGGTTGTTAGCTTCACCACAATGCCTTGGAGAGTATCTTCCAGAAGCCAGAGCCCAACATGAGCCAAATGCTAAGCATGATGAAGCCACTGCCCCAAGACGCTGAATATCCAAAGGAGTTCTTTGTTGAAGACCTAGAGTATCTGCCCCGCACTATTTATCATATCATCAGGCGAACTCTATGGCCTGTCAAAGGACATTCTTTTGCAGCAAAGCTTGAAGGAGCAATGAAGACATTGGTTTTCTATATCTTCAATGGAATCAGCTTTAATGCTCAAGACTTCTTCATCAGGCAATTGGTTGTATCTGGCTCTGATCTCTTTGGTCTAAAGTTTTATGCTCCATGGGTAATGCACCTCATCAAGCTTCACTCTTCTATCAACTATCAGCCATCTGCGTGCAACCATCTCATATTCTTGCCAGAGGTTGATCTATCTGTCGAAGCCATCTACCCAGAGCCTGCAAAGGAGCCAATTAATCTTCACAATGTCAATCATCAAAGCTTCTCCCAGCCCATTGAAGGAGTTTAGGCCGTCACTCGTGTTTATCCTTTGGCCGGAAATACACGCACACCTCATGCCCATACTGAAGCCACTGAAAGCACAATTGCCCAAAGGCCTCGTAAGCGATCTCATGTTCTTAATGACCGAGAGCTTCTTGTCGCCCTGCATTAGAAACAGGATAAGCATCATGACTGGCTCAAGAGTCAGATGCAGAGCCTTTTGGTGGATGTTAATCGCATTCGCAACCTGGGCACCAAGAATGCATTTGTCACTCATGAAACACGTCGGAGGTCGTGGAAGAGTTTCACATTACTCAGTGTTGAAGCTGATCTTCAAGACAATGGCTTCACAGAGAGATTCAAGTTTGACTCAACTCCTCAAAGGAATGCCCACTTGCGTCGGACTCCCTCACTCGAAGACTCTGACTACTCATCCTCAGCGGCAACTATCAATGCCAGAGTCATTGATGACCAAGATGATGCTACTTCACTACCTCCAACTTCGGCGCGTATCGACACTGCACCAAGTTCTTCTGCACCACCAAACCTCAACGATGACCCTGCTGCTTCGCTTACTCCTCATGGGAACGAGTAGAAAGCTCTATGTCTTCAAACCTTTTTGGTCATTACTGACAAAAGGGGGAGAAGCATATGAGTTGATAGTCTTCAAGCGGGTCCATATGGGTGGTTGCTATACTTTTGCTACATTTGCCAAGTGCTTACAACTCTCGCTTTTGATACATTTGGTTCTTTGAGTTGTAACACTTAAACTTGATGCCCGTCTGCTACCTTTTCTGTCAACTATGTGATGCGATGATAAATTCCGCATGTGCGACGATAAATTCCGCACGAAGTCATTTTGCAGACGTCCATTTTTCATTATGCATGTCATTATCTTCGTTATCTCTCTACATGCATGATGAATTGTCTTCATAAGTTGAAGAGGATCTCCACAAGTACAACCTGCCATGTGCATTTGCATTCGAAAGCAAAATACTTATATGCACATCTTTAGGGGGAGCCTTTTGCTACTTATGAAGACAATACCTCAATCCTTTACAATTTCACATACTTTTATCCCCGTTGAAAACTTCAACCAGTTTGTCATCAATCACCAAAAAGGGGGAGATTGTAACTGCATCTAGTGCCACCCCTAGTTGGTTTTGGAGTATTGACGACAAACCTGGTTGAGGGACTAATGTGTTTGTGAGAATTGCAGGATAACACAGGTAGTAGTCCCTCATTGATTCGGTTTACCTACCGGAGATGACCCCTAAAAATGTGTGAAGACATTGAAGACAATGGTGGTCTGTGAAGAGTTTCACATTGAAGACTATGACATGAGAAGACATCGTATGAATACTATGGATTGCGAAGACATAGTTGTTTCGTAGTTTCCTTTTCTTCTTTGTTGAGTCATAGGAACCACTGTACTATTATGTGGGGTCTAAGTGAACAAAGTCAGAGTGACTGAAGTGATGCTCAACCAAATCCTAAGTCTTCGAGCGAAGACAATGAGAGCAAATCTTATCCAGAGCTGGATGAGTTAACTTTACTTGTAGCCCAAGTCATGCTGCCGCGTGTGTTTGAAATCTGACTATTGGAACACGTTTCAGTTCCTTAGTGATCCAGGGTCATTTCGGAAAAATCAGGTCGGGTTGCCTAGTGGCTATAAATAGCCCACCCCTACACCATAAATTGGTGGCTGCTCAGAGTTAGTGCAGGGCTTTTGTCGTTTGAGAGCAACCCACCTCGAAGCCTTTGAGAGAGAAATCCTTGCGAGGACAAAGCCCTAAACACCCAGAGCAAAAGAGTGTTAGGCATCACTGAAGTCTTTCTGTCTATGTGATCTGAAGACTTGTTACACTTGAGGACTGTGAATCCTCCAGTCAGTTAGGCGTCGCGTTCTGAGCATCCAAGAGTCATTGTGGATCGCCGGTGAACGAAGTCTGTGAAGGTTTGGAAGTCTACCTTGAAGACTTACCAAAGTGATTGGGCGAGGACTGGGTGTCCTTAGCTCAAGGGGAATAAGGTGAAGACGCGGTCTCCTGAGTTGAATCTCAGCCTCCCTAATCAGACATACAATTGTCACAGCAACTTGAACTGGTCCAACAAATCCTTTGTCTTCACCAAGCAACTGGTTCTGTCTCTTCCTTCTCTTTGCTTACATTTTGTCTAGGTGAAGTCAGTGCCTGCTTGCATCATCTGTTTGACTTCACTGTGTGGCTTCTTGTTCTGATTGGCTTTATACTATCGTCCATCCTGATCCATACTTCCTAGCTGCTAACAGTCTTCATGCTTTCACTTCATTGAATACTTGACTATGTCTGGCCTAGTGTAGTCTACCTTCCGCTGCATGTTAATAGGTTCATTTCTATCGTTTGTCTACGAAACTTTCATGTTTTGAAGACTTTCATAAAAATCGCCTATTCACCCCCCCTCTAGTCGATAACTAGCACTTTCAGTTTTCAGTAAGGTATTCTCTGCGAGCACTAAAATTATCGGTAACAGATAGTTTTGTTATAAGGTAATTTGTAACGGGTAACAAGTAAATAAAGTAAATAAGGTCCAGCAAGATGGCCCAATCCTTTTTTAGCAAAGGACAAGCCTGGACAAACTCTTATATAAAGGAAAGAGCTCCCGAGGACACATGGGAATTATCGTCAAGCTAGTTTTCATCACGCTCATATGATTCGCGTTCGGTACTTTGATAATTTGATATGTGGGTGGACCGGTGCTTGGGTACTACCCTTCCTTGGACAAGCATCCCACTTATGATTAACCCCTATTGCAAGCTTCCGCAACTATAAAAGAAGTATTAAGGTAAACCTAACCATAGCATATATGAAACATATGGATCCAAATCAGCCCCTTACGAAGCAACTCATAAACTAGGGTTTAAGCTTCTGTCACTCTAGCAACCCATCATCTACTTATTACTTTCCAATGCCTTCCCCTAGGCCCAAACAATGGTGAAGTGTCATGTAATCGATGTTCACATGGCACCACTATAGGAGAGACAACATACATCTCATCAAAATATCGAACGAATACCAAATTCACATGACTACTTATAGCAAGACTTCTCCCATGTCCTTAGGAACAAACGTAACTACTCACAAATCATATTCATGTTCATAATGAGAGGGGTATTAATATGCATAAAGGATCTGATCATATGATCTTCCACCGAATAAACCAACTAGCATCAACTACAAGGAGTAATCAACACTACTAGCAACCCATAGGTACCAATCTGAGGCTTTGGGACAAAGATTGGATACAAGAGATGAACTAGGGTTTGAGATGAGATGGTGCTGGTGAAGATTGATGGAGATTGACCCCCTCCCGATAAGAAGATCGATGGTGATGATTTCCCCCTCCCGGAGGGAAGTGTCCCCGACAGAACAACTCCGCCAGAGCCCTAGATTGGTTCCGCTAAGGTTCCGCCTCGTGGCGGCGGAGTTTTGTCTCGTAAGCTTGCTTCTGATTTTTTCCAGGACGAAAGCCTCCATATAGCCAAAGATGGGCATCAGAGGGCTGCCAGGAGGCCCACGAGGCAGGGGCGCGCCCAGGGGGGTAGGGCGCGCCTCCCACCCTCGTGGATGGTGGGTGGCCCCCCTCTGGTACTTCTTTCGCCCAATATTTTATATATATATTCTAAAATGTGCTCCCATGAAACTTCAGGACTTTTGAAGATGTGCATAATAGGTCTCTAATATTTGTTCCTCTTCCAGCCCAGAATTCTAGCTGCCGGCATTCTCCCTCTTCATGTAAACCTTGTAATAAGAGAGAATAGGCATAAGTATTGTGATATAAGGTGTAATAACAGCCCATAATGCAATAAATATAAATACAAAAGCAAGATGCAAAATGGACGTATCACGCGCTCCTCAAAATCCGCTTCCACCTTGTCCACAGCCGCCCTCCTGGAGTTCACCTTATCCCGGCGGGCACGATGGAGCGCTTGAAGCTTCTGGAAATTGGCGCTCATGGCCCAGAGGAGTTGCTCCTCTTGGGAACTGTCGCCGCTAGTGCTCGGTTCGTCGACAACCTGGAGCCCGGCGGTGGCAAGCGCCTCATCGTCGAAAACCTTCCCTTCGGCCGGCACTCTGGTGCTTGCCGTCCCTGGGAGGCGGATGAACAGATCATCGCCCACCCTCAAGTACTTACCCTAGGCGGGAGCTGCAGGGGAGGAAGGTTGGTCTTCAGCCACCCCCCCGGCAGGCCCCTTGGCAGCCTCCTCGGCAGCAGCCTCGCCGGTCTCCCCGGCAGCAGCCTCACCGGTCTCCCTGGCGGGCCCCTTGGCGGCTTCCCCAGCAGCGATCTTGGCGGCCTCAGCTTTGGCATCCTTGGCGACCTCCTCGATGACGGTATCGATGTCTTCCTGGTTCATCGAGGGAGGGTCTGGAAACCAGAAAGGAGAATGAAGCGAGGCCAAAATCAAAGTTCAGAACAAAGACAAGAAAGAACAGGGACGGGAGGCAGGCAACTTACCCGTGCCGAACTGGGAAGAAGTGGTTCCCTCCCCGCCAACATTCGTTGCCGGGACGGAGCCACCAGCATCCAAGCTCGCCCCGTCTTCCTCCGGGTGCGTGGGCTCAGTGGTAGATGCCCTTGCCGGTGACACCCCTCTAGCTCTCAGTGGCTCTTCTCCTGCGAACCCGGCAAGGTCAGCACCAAGGATACACACCCCAACGCCCGTCGATGGGGAGTGAATAATTAACTCACGCTGGGGGCTGCGTCGAGGGCTGTTGTTCGGGCTAATCACCACCAGCGTCGGCGTGCACGGAGTGCTCGCCGGGGGCTCTGTAGCGACCCGACCCAAAATCGGTCAAGTCTCTATGTAGCTGTACCATCCCAAGATCATGCTGGCACACACAGTACATTGATGAAAAGATTCAAAGTTCAATCACACCTGAATTTACTACACGATTCTCATATCGAGTCTTTATTACAATAGAATAAATTCAGCCGAAGGCCAACTCATGAGAAATAAACTAAATAAAGTTGCGGAAGCGTAGACGAGTAGCGAGTCCATCCGACTCCATAGGGCAATCACCAAGCGTAGATCGTAGCCTCACTCTTGGTCGGAAAACTCCTCTGCAACATGAGACGTTGCAGCCGTGTAGGTCAGCATTTTGAATATGCTGGCAAGTCATAGAGAGAATAACAATAAAATTTCTAACACTATATGCAATTTGGCTGTGGGGTTCTAAGTTTTATGTTTTTGTGAAAAAGCCAATTTTTTCCCTATACAAAGGACTTGCTTGCAATTACTATAAAATGTTGGTGTTATTGAGATGGTTCCGCCAACCAATGTCTCATTCCCAATTATTCAATAACCCCTCAATTAATTTATTAGTTCGGTGTTGAGATTTCTGAAATACTCCAGTTTCCATAGGCTCATTTGTTCGTAACTGGGGACACGGCTAATCGATTAGGTTGTTACTCTGCAGAGTCTTGTGCACTTTACCTGCAAGAATCGTTCCCTCCTTTATGTCCTCGCACTGCCTGGTGTTTGAAGACGGGATGAACGAAACAGGGTCTTCCCTAGAGTTTCTCTGAGCACTGCCGGTACCCATCCATGTCC
The DNA here is from genome assembly GCA_034509565.1 of Triticum monococcum. Classification (NCBI taxonomy): domain Eukaryota; kingdom Viridiplantae; phylum Streptophyta; class Magnoliopsida; order Poales; family Poaceae; genus Triticum; species Triticum monococcum. Next base: position 76,696,122 of record CM067843.1, read on the forward strand.
TACCGTTCTTCTACATCTGCTGGCACCGTCTGTCCACAGTCACGCCTAGGGTCAACCCAGCCAGAGCCCATAATGGCTTGCGGCTGCACAGGTAAGCTTCCGGTCAAGGGGTATCCATTCGTCCCTTCGTGGCCGGGTGAAGCTTTCCGCAAGATGTCATGGCGCTTCTCCATGCATCCCGGCCATCCGCTGGTTTCTCCAGGGTGCCCGTCAACCGTCCTCCACCCAGTAGTGAATTTGAAGTCCATCTTGAGCTTGAAGTCATGGGGTTGTCATCATCTTGACTCTCACATCTCCCTTATGAATCACTCAACCAACCCCGTCTACGAGCATAGCAAAATAAACTACATCGTCCCGGGCAATGGTAACAAGGGGAAGTGGGTTCATCCTACCTCATGATACTACTCAAGAACATAACTTAAAATTCTCCTACTGCATGCATGGTGGGGAGGAATAATTCTAATGCAACAAAATCATAGGTATTGTAAAACATGATCAAATAAATTGCCTGGCTGACGGTCTTCAAACCCTAGTGACTCGAGATAGCAAGCTTCACACTCCGGAAATTCTATTGACTCAAACAATAGCACAAATAAGTATTTCACTAATGACATATCAGCAAACTGAAGGAAAACACACACAATCACTCAAAACCAAAATCGAAGAAAACTCGGGGAAAACAAAATCAAGGTTTCTATCACATCAAGCAACAACAAAGAAATAGTTTTAACCTACTAACACTTTTCTTTACAGATCCAAAACAATGGTTTTACTGACTAACATAAAGGAAAACAGCATACAAACTAGGTGCAAAAAGAATCAAACCAATATCTATTATAGAACTCCTGTTATACCTAAAACAAAACTAATAAGAAAATAAAATAAAACTTTTTATTTTGCTGTAAATAAATGTTCACTCTCTGTAACTACAGAAACTAATCTAAAATAAAATATAACATAGGAAAAATAAAATAAAAAAAACTAGAACAGCAAAAAACAACAACAAGCTAAATAAACTAAAAAAGCTTGTTTTCGCATAAAAACTATTTTTAATAAAGACTAAAAAATGCCCAAATAAATTCCTACTGCTAGACAAAGTCAAAACAAAACAGTGACAAAAAGAATCACTAAAAAAATAATCCTAACTCAATTTATAGCAGAAAACCTAATCTGACTAAAACTAATATAAAACAATTATTAAAAACCTAAACATGGCCGAATCTAATTTCTATAGCAATTATAGGAAATTTGCAAACTAGAGCAAAAATAAATCAACTAAAAATATTAAATAACTTAAAAGATATAGATTTTACAAAACTGGAACTATTCTGTTTTAAAAACAGAAACTAAAATAAAACTAAACAAAGCTAACACGCTAATGGGCCGAGAGGTGAGCGATCGGAAACTAAATAGTGCTCGGGCAATAAATAGACTAAACCGTGCACGCGCTTAATAATAGAAAACCGACCGGTTCGATCTAACTAAACCAGGTAAATAAACCGGAAACAAACCGTGAACTAAAACCGGTCTAATAAAAATAACCTAACCCTTCGCTACTCTAATCTAAGCCGTGCCTTGCAGATCGAACGGTGGAGGGGGTTCGGTGGCTTACAGCGGCGACGAGGGACGGCGGTGGCGGGGGTGCTCCGGTGGTCCGGGGCGGCGGTGGAGTCGTCGGGCGGGTGCGGCAGCTCGAGTGGAGGTCGGGGATGGAGTCAGGGGAGCTCGGGGACGACGGAGGTGGTCGGGGCGACGTCGACTGCTCCCTGGTGAGCTGCAGCTCCGGTGAGCGGTGGTCGAGCTCGGGGGCGACGGCTCCGGCGGTTCCTGGGCGATGAAAAGGTGTCAAAGAGGTGCGGGAGGTAGTGAAGGTTTGGGTGAAGGTGCTGGGAGGGGCAGAGAGGGCTCACCGGCGTTGGGTGTGGCAGCGAACCGAGGCGGCGGTGATGAGATGCGTTTGGCGATGGTGGTGGGTTTTGGAGTAGGGTTTTAGGGGGATCGACAGAGGAGGCCGAGGGGTATTTCTAGGGCACCTTCATGGAGCAGGGGTGACTCGCGGTGTCGGGCGCGCTCTGCGCGTGCTCCGGCGCGGCGTGTCGTGGGCGAGGGGTTAGGGATAGGGCGGGCCCCACGGGTCAGTGGGAGAGGGAGGGAGGAGAGCGAGCGGGCGACCGAGAGGAGAGGGGTTCGGGCGTGCGCCGTGCTGGGGCAGGCCGGCTCGGTTGCTGGTGGGCTGCAGCTCAGCGCTGCTGGGTCGGTTGGCCTGGCTGGCGCCTTGGACCCTTTTTTTTGAAATACCACAGGGAGAGAAAACTAATTATAGGTAAACCTATAATATTTTTATATAGGACATATATATATATCAAAATTCTCAGGGGAATTAATCCTATAGCGTGGACATTTTTATAGAGACAAAACATAAACTAAAAAAACATTTTATGCAAACTCCAAATAAAATTCAAACCTTTTGGCAATATTTTCTTCTGACATTTTTGGAGTGTGATGTTAGCTCCTCTCATACTTTTTGTCAAGTATTTTTCAGGGATATTGAGGTAGATTTTCAAATGCCAAGTTGAATCCAGATTCAACAAAAATTCAAAAGCCTCTGAAAATTTCCAAATGCCACTCAATTCAAACAAAATGCATAGATGCTTAACTAATAATTGTAAAACATTCCAAATTGAAAATTTGGGATGTTACAAACCTACCCACCATAAGATGAATCTCGCCCTCGAGATTCAGGTTGGCTAGCAAATAGGTGCGGTGGTCTCGGCGGAGATCTTCTTCTCGCTCCCAGGTGGCTTCCTCCTCGGAATGATGACTCCACAGAACCTTGCAAAACTTGATGATCTTGCTGCGGGTAACTCTGTTCGCAGTCTCGAGAATCCTGACAGGTTTCTCCTCATAAGTCAGATCACTGTCGAGCTGTATGGCCTCTAGGGGCACTGTATCTCTCAAAGGAATATCAGCCATCTTAGCATGGCATTTCTTCAGCTGGGAAACATGGAAGACATCATGAACTCCTGACAATCCTTCCAGCAATTCCAGCTTGTATGCAACTTCTCCTCTGCGTTCGAGGATTTTGTAGGGGCCTATGAAACGGGGTGCTAAATTTCCTTTAACACCAAATCTCTTGATTCCATGAAGTGGGGACACACGGAGATAGGCTCGGTCTCCAACTTCATACGTTACCTCCTCGCGTTTATTGTCGGCATAACTCTTCTGTCTCGACTGGGCTATCTTGAGTCTATCTCGAATCAGTTTGACCTTCTCTTCGGAGTCTCTGATAAGATCGGGACCAAAAAGCTTTCGGTCTCCAACACCATCCCACATCAATGGTGTTCTGCACCTCCTTCCGTATAGAGCTTCAAAAGGGGCCATCTTCAGACTTGTCTGATAGCTGTTGTTGTACGAGAACTCTGCGTATGGCAGATTGTCATCCCAGCTAGACCCATAGTCTAGTGCGCAGGCTCTCAACATGTCCTCCAGAATCTGGTTGACTCTCTCGGTTTGTCCATCTGTCTGCGGATGAAAAGCTGTACTGAACTCCAGCCTCGTACCCAAAGTTTCATGCAACTGATTCCAAAACTTTGAGGTAAATTGTGTTCCTCTATCTGACACGATACTCCTTGGAACTCCATGCAGACATATGATACTGGTCATGTATATCTTAGCTAACTTAGCACTGGTATATGTAGTCTTCACGGGAATGAAATGAGCTACCTTGGTCAAGCGATCAACCACTACCCAGATATAATCATAACCTGAACGGGTCCTGGGTAATTCTGTGATAAAGTCCATTCCAAGTTTTTCCCATTTCCACTCGGGAATCGGCAGTGGTTGAAGTAACCCTGCCAGCTTCTGATGCTCCGCCTTTACTCGCTGGAAAACATCGCATACTGCTACGTACTCGGCAATATCCTTCTTCATACCTGTCCACCAGAAACTTTCCTTCAAATCCAGATACATCTTGGTGTTGCCTGGGTGAATCGAGTATGGCGAATCATGGGCCTCCTGAAGAATTAACTTCCTGACCTCTGGGTCATTGGGCACATATATGCGATCCTCAAACCATAAAGTTCCGTGTTCATCCTCACAGAAACCTTTAGCCTTTCCGTTACTCATCTTTTCCTTTATCTGTGCAATTTCCTTGTCTGTCTTCTGGACTTTACGGATTCTTTCAGTCAAAGTGGACTGAATATCCAGGGTGGCGACAAACCTCTTGGTACTATTTCCAATCCGAGATCTCTAAGATCGTCGGCTAAATTCTGAGGTAATCCTCCAGCTATGAGGGTGTTCACATAACTTTTGCGGCTCAAGGCATCTGCTACAACATTTGCCTTCCCTGGGTGATAATGCAATCTCATGTCATAGTCCTTGATCAATTCAAGCCATCTCCTCTGCCTGAGGTTCAATTCCTTCTGCGTGAAGATATACTTCAGGCTCTTATGATCCGTGTAAACATCACAACTGTTTCCGACAAGGAAATGTTTCCAGGTCTTGAGTGCGTGCACTACGGCTGCTAACTCCAAATCGTGTGTGGCATAATTCATCTCGTGAAGTCGTAGCTGTCTGGAGGTATAAGCTACAACTTTTCCTTCCTGCATGAGCACTCCTCCGAGTCCTTGACGAGAAGCGTCACCATACACCTGATAATCCTTGTGTATGTCCGGCAAAATGAGTACTGGGCCTGTAACCAGACGTTTCTTCAACTACTGAAAACTGGCTTCACAATCCTCGGTCCAAATGTACTTTGTTTCCTTTTTCAACGGCTCGGTCATGGGTTTAGCAATCTTGGAGAAATTCTCAATAAATCTCCGATAATATCCTGCAAGGCCGAGAAAACTGCGGATCTCCTTGACTGAGGTGGGGGATTGCCAGTTGGTGACCGATTCAACCTTGGTGGGGTCGACTGCTATTCCTTCTCCTGAAATAACATGTCCGAGGAATCCGACTTCCTTCAACCAAAATTCACATTTGCTGAACTTGGCATATAACTGATGTTCTCGGTGTTTCTCCAGGACTAGACGCAGATGTTCCTTGTGCTCTTCCCCGCTCTTGGAGAAAACCAAGATATCATCGATGAACACCATGACAAACTTGTCCAGATATTCCATAAATACCTTGTTCATCATGCTCATGAAATACGCAGGGGCATTAGTCAATCCGAATGCCATGACGGTATACTCATATAAACCATACCTGGTGGTGAAGGCTGTTTTGGATATATCCTGTTCACGAATCTTCAGCTGATGATACCCTGATCAAAGATCGATCTTGGAAAATACTTTGGCTCCGACTAGTTGATCAAATAAATCATTAATCATCGGTAGAGGGTACTTATTCTTGATGGTCACGTCGTTCAATGAACGATAATCTACAACCATTCTCAGGGTTCCATCCTTCTTCTCTACCAAAAGAACTGGGGCTCCCCAAGGTGACGAACTTGGGCGAATATATTCTTTCTCCAATAATTCCTTGATCTGCTGCTTGATCTCTTCCAAATCATTCTGGGGCATCCGATACGGTCTCTTGGATATTGGGGCTGTACCAGGTAATAACTCGATCAAAAATTCTATTTGTCTATCTGGTGGCATTCCTGGTAATTCTTCCAGAAATACATCCGGAAAATCTTGTACTACAGGCACTTCCTCCTGAACCACTCCCGTGAGGGAATTCACCCGCTTCTTTATCGGTGTGCGCCTGGATACATACTTGATCCTCTTTGGCTCTAGGGTGGTGAGCAAAATCGTCTTGCAGGCACAGTCGATGTTCGCTTCAAACTTCGTCAACTAGTCCATGCCTAGGATCACGCCCAATCCCTGGGATTCTGAGACTATGAGGTCTATGGGGATATCATGATTTCCGATGTTGAGGGTTGAATGACAGCCTAAGCCTGCCATCATCTCTCCTCCTGGAGAAGTGAATTGGATCGGGGTTCTAAGGGTCCTAGTGGGCAACCTGTATTTTTCCACAACTACCCTTGATATGAATGAACGCGTTGCACCGGAATCAAAGAGTACCAATACTGGATGTGAATTTAATAAAAACTTACCAACCACAGTTTCTGGCTGATCATAGACGTCCTCCACGTCAATGTGATTCACCTGAGCACGAGGAAAAGGGTTGGGCTTCTTCGCTGAGCTTCCATTGCCGTTGCCGTTCCCATTCCTCTGCTTAGCCTCCGGACAATCGGTGGCGTAGTGTCCTGTCTTCTGGCACTTGAAACAGGTGATATGACTCAGATCCTTCTGAGTCGGAGCAGGACGGTGCTGGTTGCCGTTGCCTCCATTGCCTGACTTGGGGTTGTTGTCGTGGTTGCGATTGTTCCCATTCCCTCCATGGTTATGTCCTCCATGATTGTGTCCTCCATGGGTGTGATGGTTATGTCCTCCCGAGTATGGGGCATAGTGGGGCTTCTGCTGAGCTCCGGAGTTGTACTTTCCCTGGCTATATTTCCGCTTGCGGCTTTCAATTTGTTGCTGCTTGCCTTCAAGTATGGTGGCCTTGTCTACCAGCTCCTGGTAGTTGTTGAAGGTAGCCACCATTAGCTGCATTCCCAGCTCATCATTGAGTCCCTTAAGAAACTTCACCTGTTTTGCGGCATCGGTGGCCACATCATCTGGGGCATATCGAGATAACTTGTTGAACTCATCCACATACTGCCCCACAGTACGGTTCCCCTGGCGCAAGTTGCGGAACTCACGCTTCTTCAGACTCATGGCTCCAGCTGAGACATGCGCGGTGCGAAAAGCCCGCTGGAACTGATCCCATGTCATGGTGGCGACCGGATAAGTGGCGGTGTAGTTTTCCCACCAAGAGGCTGCAGGTCCATTCAGTTGATGTGCGGCAAAACGCACCTTCTCAGCATCTGTGCATCCAGCAGTTGTTAGATCCCTTCCGATCTTGTGGAGCCAATCATCAGCTACAATCGGCTCGGTGCTACTAGAGAACACCGGCGGATTCAGCCTTAGGAACCGGGTCAGGTTATCGATAGGGGGGGGTGGCGGTGGATTGTTGTTGTTGTTGCCTTGGTTTTGGATGAGCATTTGCATTAAGGCATTCTGCTGTTGAATCAGCTGGGTGAGCTCCGGCGGGAAAGTGAAACCGGGGTCACGTCTCGGAGGCATATGGTGTTATGGAGTGGATGAGAAATTAGAATAGAACAAGGGTCTAATGAGAAAATAGCACTACCCAAATGAATGCACAAACACAATCACACCAATCATTTATTCATTCAACTCAAGCAAGATTCAAACTCGGATTACAAGATCTCATGACTAATCGAAAATAACGACCTAACTAATCGACGAAAAATAAAATAACATGGCGGTCGACTAAATGTCTTCATCAATTATCCCTGCGTCCTCTGGTGCGTCGTCCTCTGGTGCGGCGTCTCCTCTTGCGGCTTCCTTCGGTGGAGCTCTCTTCATAATCTTGGTCATTGCTCATGAGAGGTCCATCATCTCCACTCGGGAAAAGGTCTTCTCCCAGATCCGTCTTCTCCTCCAGTGTGGCAATATATTTCTTCCGGTCCTCAAGTCTTTCCATAAAATCCTTGACTTCATCCTCATGCTCATAGTGGGCTTCACGTGCTGCATCCTCTAGTTTAATTTCACATAGATGCAACTTTTGGACCGTCTTCAAGCTCCTACGCATCTGAATCTCTAAAGCCCTGATGTGAGCCTCCAAGTCTTGGACATATGAGCGGACGGAGTCGTCATCTATGGTGCGGATAATCTCTCCATCTGCAGTCCTGCGAGAAATCATGGTGTGGTCTGATCCAACAAGCTCGGTCCTGTATTCCTCCTGGATGCGTCCAAGTGCACTATGAACTGCTATGTCTCTCCCGAGTATCCAAGTGGGAGCAGTGAACTTGAAGTCAACGGGCGCTGAGAGGCTTCCGAGAGTTCTCCCTGGCATGTGCACCTTAATCCTATAACGACGGTCTTCTGGAAATGCCATGATAGGGGTCCCGGTGATAGACGGCAAAGCAATCTTCAATTCCTTGGTGATCTGGACCAGCCTCCTGCCGAAAAGCATTGTCTCATCTGGCTGGCAAAACTCCGGGAGCAGAACTGGGATGAACTTGACGGCCATCTAGAATGTTGAAATTGGAGAGAAGTCAGAAATGAACAGGGGAGAATTAGATAATGATAAGGACATAAAATAAAATAGACTCTTCCTATGGCTTTCCGATCCTAGGGGTTACGTCCTACGGTCAGCATGTGCTCTGAATACCATCTCTGTAGCGACCCGACCCAAAATCGGTCAAGTCTCTATGTAGCTGTACCATCCCAAGATCATGCTGGCACACACAGTACATTGATGAAAAGATTCAAAGTTCAATCACACCTGAATTTACTACACGATTCTCATATCGAGTCTTTATTGCAATAGAATAAATTCGGCAGAAGGCCAACTCATGAGAAATAAACTAAATAAAGTTGTGGAAGCATAGACGAGTAGCGAGTCCATCCGACTCCATAGGGCTATCACCAAGCGTAGATCGTAGCCTCACTCCTGGTCGGAAAACTCCTCTGCAACATGAGACGTTGCAGCCGTGTAGGTCAACATTTTGAATATGCCGGCAAGTCATAGAGAGAATAACAATAAAATTTCTAACACTATATGCAATTTGGCTGTGGGGCTCTAAGTTTTATGTTTTTGCAAAAAAGCCAATTTTTTTCCTATACAAAGGACTTGCTTGCAATTACTATAAAATGTTGGTTGTTATTGAGATGGTTCCGCCAACCAATGTCTCATTCCCAATTATTAAATAACCCCTCAATTAATTTATTAGTTCGGTGTTGAGATTTCCGAAATACTCCAGTTTCCAGAGGCTCATTTGTCCGTAACCGGGGACACGGCTAATCGATTAGGTTGTTACTCTGTAGAGTCTTGTGCAGTTTACCCGCAAGAATCGTTCTCTCCTTTATGTCCTCGCACTGCCTAGTGTTTGAAGACGGGATGAACGAAATAGGGTCTTCCGTAGAGTTTCTCTGAGCACTGTCGGTACCCATCCATGTCCTACCGTTCTTCTACATCTGCTGGCACCGTCCGTCCAGAGTCACGCCTAGGGTCAACCCAGCCAGAGCCCATAATGGCTTGCAGCAGCACAGGTAAGCTTCTGGTCAAGGGGTATCCATCCGTCCCTTCGTGGCTGGGTGAAGCTTTCCGCAAGATGTCATGGCGCTTCTCCATGCATCCCGGCCATCCGCTGGTTTCTCCAGAGTGCCCGTCAACCGTCCTCCACCCAGTAGTGAATTTGAAGTCCATCTTGAGCTTGAAGTCATGGGGTTGTCATCATCTTGACTCTCACATCTCCCTTATGAATCACTCAACCAACCCCGTCTACGAGCATAGCAAAATAAACTACATCGTCCCGGGCAATGGTAACAAGGGGAAGTGGGTTCATCCTACCTCATGATACTACTCAAGAACATAACTTAAAATTCTCCTCCTGCATGCATGGTGGGGAGGAATAATTCTAATGCAACAAAATCATAGGTATTGTAAAACATGATCAAATAACGTGCCTGGCTGACGGTCTTCAAACGCTAGTGACTCGAGATAGCAAGCTTCGCACTCCGGAAATTCTATCGAGTCAAACAAGAGCACAAATAAGTATTTCACTAATGACATATCAGCAAACTGAAGGAAAACACACACAATCACTCAAAACCAAAATCGAAGAAAACTCGGGGAAAACAAAATCAAGGTTTCCATCACATCAAGCAACAACAAAGAAATAGTTTCAACCTACTAACACTTTTCTTTACAGATCCAAAACAATGGTTTTATTAACTAACATAAAGGAAAATAGCGTACAAACTAGGTGCAAAAAGAATCAAACCAATATCTATTATAGAACTCCTGTTATACCTAAAACAAAACTAATAAGAAAATAAAATAAAACTTTTTATTTTGCTGTAAATAAATGTTCACTCTCTGTAACTACAGAAACTAATCTAAAATAAAATATAACATAGGAAAAAAAAACTAGAACAGCAGAAAACAACAGCAAGTTGAATAAACTAGAAAAGCTTGTTTTCGCATAAAAACTATTTTTAATAAAGACTAAAAAATGCCCAAATAAATTCCTACTGCTAGACAAAGTCAAAACAAAACAGTGACAAAAAGAATCACTAAAAAAATAATCCTCACTCAATTTATAGTAGAAAAACTAATCTGACTAAAACTAATATAAAATAATTTTTAAAAACCTAAACGTGGCCTAATCTAATTTCTACAGCAACTATAGGAAATTTGCAAACTAGAGCAAAAAGAAATCAACTAAAAATATTAAATAACTTAAAAATATAGATTTTACAAAACTAGAACTATTCTGTTTTAAAAACAGAAACTAAAATAAAACTAAACAAAGCTAACGCGCTAATGGGCCGAGAGGTGAGCGATCGGAAACTAAATAGCGCTCGGGCGATAAATAGACTAAACCATGCACGCGCTTAATAATAGAAAACCGACCGGTTCGATCTAACTAAACCAGGTAAATAAACCAGAAACAAACCGTGAACTAAAACCGGTCTAATAAAAATAACCTAACCCTTCGCTACTCTAATCTAAGCCGTGCCTTGCAGATCGAACGGTGGAGGGGGTCCGGTGGCTTACAGCGGCGACGAGGGACGACGGCGGCTCGAGCGATAGTGGCGGGGGGTGCTCCAGTGGTCCGGGGCGGCGGTGGAGTCGTCGGGCGGGTGCGGCAGCTCGAGTGGAGGTCGGGGATGGAGTCAGGGGAGCTCGGGCATGACGGAGGTGGTCGGGGCGACGTTGACTTCTCCCTGGTGAGCTGCAGCTCCGGCGAGCGGTGGTCGAGCTCGGGGGCGACGGCTTCGGCGGTTCCTGCGCGATGAAAAGGTGTCAAAGAGGTGCGGGAGGTAGTGAAGGTTCTGGTGAAGGTGCTGGGAGGGGCAGAGAGGGTTCACCGGCGTTGGGTGTGGCGGTGAACCGAGGCGGCGGCGGCGAGATGCGTTTGGCGACGGCGGTGGCTGTGTTGGGTTTTGTAGTAGGGTTTTAGGGGGATCGACAGAGGAGGCCGAGGGTATTTATAGGGCACCTTCGTGGAGCAGGGGGCGACTCGGGATCACGATCCCGAGAGGATCGCGGTGTCGGGCGCGCTCTTCGCGTGCTCCGGCGCGGTGTGTCGTGGGCGAGGGGTTAGGGATAGGGCGGGCCCCGCGGGTCAGTGGGAGAGGGAGAGAGGAGAGTGAGCGGGCAACCGAGGGGAGAGGGGTTCGGGCGTGCGCCGCGCTGGGGCAGGCCGGCTCGGTTGCTAGCGGGCTGCGGCTCAACGCTGCTGGGCTGGTTGGCCTGGCTGGCGCTTTGGACCTTTTGTTTGAAATACCACAGAGAGAGAAAACTAATTATAGGTAAACCTATAATATTTTTATATAGGACATATATATATATATCAAAATTCTCAGGGGAATTAATCCTATAGCATGGACATTTTTATAGAGACAAAACAGAAACTAAAAAATATTTTCTGCAAACTCCAAATAAAATTCAAATTTGAATTCAAACCTTTTGGCAATATTTTCTTCTGACATTTTTGGAGTGTCATGTTAGCTCCTCTCATACTTTTTCTCAAGTATTTGTCAGGGATATTGAGGTAAATTTTCAAATGCCAAGTTGAATCCAAATTCAACAAAAATTCAAAAGCCTCTGAAAATTTCCAAATGCCACTCAATTCAAACAAAATGCATAGATGCTTAACTAATAATTGTAAAACATTCCAAATTGATAATTTGGGATGTTACAGGCTCCCCGACCATCTAAGCTTTGGCTCTCTTCGCCGCCCTCTAGGCCAGCGTCTCCATGTCGCTGTGAAGATAAGATCAAGTCAGGCAAAGATGGCATGGGCGGAGGGTCAGGAAATGATGAGAGGCAAGGTGTTTACTCGTCCTCCTCCGCTGACCTCCTCTTCCTCTTCGGGCCAAAGGACCCAAGGTCGAAATCGACCTCCGGGGCAGCATCCGCAAGGGCAGGAGAAGGGGATGGAGTCCTGGGCTGCTTGGTCGAGGAGGAGGCGGCGACCATGGCCTTCTTCGCTGTTGTAGCCCACATCTAGCGCGCGGGCTGCGCCTGGGCCCGTTCCCGTTGCGCGGTCTTGCCGGGCCGAACTGGTTTGCCGGAGCCAGCCCGCCGCAGGACGCGTTTCTTCCCTGGGGTCGGGGAGTCACCCGCATCGATCTCCTCTTCGGTCGACTCCTCGACCGCTTCTACAACAAGGGGGACCCCAGCGATGGTGCCGCTGGGTTCCCCGGCGGACCCCGTCCACTTGGCAAACTCCCTCTCTTCTGCGGCCGCTTCGGCCTCGTCTTCCATAGTGTCGAGGCTGTCGGACCCCTCAACAAGTGCTGCCTCCTCTGCCCTGGCGGCAATGTATGCCAGCTCTTCCTCAATGGTGTCATGGATGAGCTGTGGCTCGTCATGAACATACCTCTGTGACAAGTTGTCGAAGAATGCCTGCACTAGCTCCTCCTTTGGCTCAGCCCAGGTCGAATCAAGGTCGTGCGCATTGAAAACCGGCATCATGGCAATGATGGCGGTCAGGCAAGAGTTGTTGCTCAACGGGACCACTCCCGTTGGCAACCCGAATAGGCTATCAGACCCGCCGGCCTTGGCGGCCTTGCCGGTCTTCTTGGCCTTTCCGGTCCTCTCGACCCTGCCGACCTCGTCAACCTTGAGCTAGAAAATCCTCTAACAAAGATGGGCATGCTGTAGCACCGTGAAGTTGTGGTTCTGGCCAGGGCGGAGCCTCATGATATCGGTCGTGTTCCTGAAATCCCAGGCCGGCCTCCCCGTATTATGTAGTGGGGCAATCCGGTGGCGGATGAAATCGGCCCCGATCATCTCGATAGTGAGCCTGGCTGAGGTAAGGCGATGGATCCTCATGATGGCAACCGTGAGTTTCTTGTCGTCGGTGTCGAGCTCGCCCCAGTCCTTGCTGCGAACCGGCGGCCTCCTACGGACCCAGCATAACTCCTGCGGATCTGTCTCCTCGATCCAGCACCACCGGCCCCGCCACTCGTCCCACCTCTCCTTTTGGGCACCCTCCGGGTACGTGCCCCTGCTCTGGGTCCTTGGGATCCAAGTAATGTAGCCAGAGATGGCGCCCCTGGCTGGATGCAAGGGATGAAGTAATGGCGAAACAGCGCCGTGCTCGGGTACACTCCGGCGAAGCCCTCGCAAATATGGGCAAAGAAGGCCATACACGCCACATCGTTCGGCGTAAGGTCCAGAAGGTGGAAGCTGTAGGTGTGCATGATGTCGTTGAAGAAATCTGAGAAAGGGGAGCAGAACGCGCACAAGAAATAGTTGACAAAGAAAGGATATCGATTTGGACCGGCCTTGGCGAAGGAGGCGGGGACGATGCCCGTGGTGGGATGCCCCGACGTCTCCCTTCCCCACAAGGGCCTGAAGTTCTCCTTGAGGGTGAGCGCATCGACCGTCGAGGTGAAGAGGGCGTACTGCGTCCATAGCCCCACCAACTCGCTCTCCGTCGCCTCCTTCTCCCTGGCGTCCTTGGCCGCTCCCTTGCCCTTGCATGTCTTGGGCGCCATGGCGGCTGAGAGGGGGTGAGGGATCCAGGGCAATGGAGGCACGACGGTGGCGAGCAGAGGCGAAAGCTCCGATTTGCGCTTGAAGAAGAAGACGAGAATGATACATCTCCAACGTATCTATTATGTTTGATTGTTCCATGATATTATATTATCAACCTTGGATGTTTTATATGCATTTATATGCTATTTTATATGATTTCTGGGACTAACCTATTAGCCTAGAGCCTAGTGCCAGTTTTTGTTTTTCCTTATTTTTGAGTATCGCAGAAAAGAAAAACCAAACGGAGTCCAATTGACCTGAAATTTCACGGAGACCATTTTTGTACTAGAAGAAGCCCACGGAGTACCGGAGATGGGCCAGAAGAGTCCCGAGGCCACCACGAGGGTGGGGGCACGCCCTACCCACCTGGGGGCGCGCCCCTACCTCGTGGCCGCCTTGGAGACCCCCCCTGACTTGTTCCCGACGCCAAAACCTCTTATATATACCCAAACTTCCAGAACATAACCTAGACCGGGACTTCCGCCACTGCAAGCCTCCATAGCCATCGAAAACCAAACTAGACCCGTTCTGGCACCCTGCCGGAGGGGGGAATCCCTCTCCGGTGGCCATCTTCATCATCTCGGCGCTCTCCATGACGAGGAGGGAGTAGTTCACCCTCGGGGCTGAGGGTATGTACTAGTAGCTATGTGTTTGATCTCTCTCTCGTGTTCTGGATTCGGCACGATCTTGATGTATCGCGAGCTTTGCTATTGTAGTTGGATCTTATGATGTTTCTCCCCCTCTACTCTCTTGTGATGAATTGAGTTTTCCCTTTGAATTTATCTTATCGGATTGAGTCTTTCAAGGATTTGAGAACACTGGATGTATGTCTTGCATGTGCTTATCTGTGGTGACATTGGGATATCACGTGATCCACTTGATGTATGTTTTGGTGATCAACTTGCGAGTTCCGTGACCTCGTGAACTTATGCATAGGGGTTGGCACATGTTTTCGTCTTGACTCTCTGGTAGAAACATTGGGGCACTCTTTGAAGTTCTTTGTGTTGGTTGAATAGATGAATCTGAGATTGTGTGATGCATATCGTATAATCATACCCACGGATACTTGAGGTGACATTGCACTATCTAGGTGACATTAGGGTTTTGGTTGATTTGTGTCTTAAGGTGTTTTTCTAGTACGAACTCTAGGATAGATTGAATGGAAAGAATAGCTTCATGCTATTTTACTACGGACTCTTGAATAGATCGATCAGAAAGGATAACTTTGAGGTGGTTTCATACCGTACAATAATCTCTTCGTTGTTCTCCGCTATTAGTGACTTTGGAGTGACTCTTTGTTGCATATTGAGGGATAGTTATATGATCCAATTATGTTATTATTGTTGAGAGAACTTGCACTAGTGAAAGTATGAACCCTAGGCCTTGTTTCCTAGCATTGCAATACCGTTTACGCTCACTTTTACCATTTGCTACCTTGTTGTTTTTATATTTTCATATTACAAAAACATTTATCTACCATCCATATTGCACTTGTATCACCATATGTTCGCTGAACTAGTGCACCTATACAATTTACCATTGTATTGGGTGTATTGGGGACACAAGAGACTCTTTGTTATTTGGTTGCAGGGTTGTTTGAGAGAGACCATCTTCATCCTACACCTCCCACGGATTGATAAACCTTAGGTCATCCACTTGAGGGAAATTTGCTACTGTCCTACAAATCTCTGCACTTGGAGGCCCAACAATGTCTAAAAGAAGAAGGTTGTGTAGTAGACATCAAGCTCTTTTCTGGCACCGTTGCAGGGAGGTTAGCGCTTGAAGGTATATCTTTAGATCTTGCAATCGAATCTTTTAGTTACTTGTTTTATCACTACTTTAGTCTATAAAAGAAAAACTACAAAAAAAATGGAATTAATGTTACCTCATATGCTTCATCTTTTTAATGTCTTTCGTGAAAATAAGGATTCCGATAATTGTGCCAAAGTGTTAGAAGAAGAATGCATTAAAATGTTTGGCACTAAATCTTTGGATGATGAGCATGATTGCAATGTTGTTAGTATGAATTCCTTGAATATCCATGATGCTAATGATATGCAAAGCCACAAGCTTGGGGAAGCTATGTTTGATGAAGATGGTATTTTTTGTCTCCCAAGTTTTGATGAGCGCATTTATTATGATGATAGCATGCCACCTATTTATGATGATTATATTCATGAAAGTGGATTTGGAGAGGTCATGACTTTATTTAGTAATGATTCCACTATTTCGGAAGAGGTTCCCATTGATTATAAGAACAAAGTTGCTATCTATGATGGTTATTGTGATGACATGTATGCTATAAAGAATAATGATAACCATGAAACTTGTCATCATGACTTTAATTTTTAATTGGATTATGCCTCACATGATAGTTATTTTGTTGAGTTTACTCCCATTATTCCGAATGAGAAGAATTTTGCTTATGTGGAGAGTAATAAAATCTATATGCTTGTGCATCATGAAAATAGTGCTTTATGTGATAGTTATATTGTTGAATTCATTGAGGATGCTACTGAAAATTATTATGAGGTTGGAATACATTCTTGTAGGAATTGTAATAATATCAAGTTTCCTCTCTATGTGTTGAAAATCTTGAAGTTATCCTTGTTTTACCTTCCTATGCGAGTTGATTCTTGTTCCCACAAGTTATTTGCTCACAAAATCCCTATACATAGGAAGTGAGTTAGACTTAAATGTGCTTGTCATATGCTTCATGATGCTCCCATTATGTTTCAATTCTTCTCTTTTATGTGAGCATCATTGAAATCATCATGCCTAGCTAGGGGCGTTAAACGATAGCGCTTGTTGGGAGGCAACCCAAATTTTTTTTGTTCATTGCTTTTTGCTCCTGTTTAGTAATAAATAATTCATCTAGCCTATGTTTAGATGTGGTTTTATGTTTCAATTAGTGTTTGTTCCAAGTAGAACCTTTGGGAAGACTTGGGTGAAGTCTTTGCGATCTTGCTGTAAAAAACAGAAACTTTTGCGCTCACGAGATTAGCTGCCATTTTTTACTGGAGAGTGCGTATGGGTTGATTATTTTGCAGATGATTAATAGAAAAATTCCTCAGGTCCACCAATTTATTTCAGCATGTTTGGAGTGACAGAAGTATACGAAACCTACAGATTGCTACAGAATGTTCTGTTTTGACAGATTCTGTTTTCATTGTGTTGTTTGCTTATTTTGATGAATCTATGAGTAGTATCGGAGGGTATGAACCATAGATAAGTTGTAATACAGTAGATATTACACCAATATGAATTTAGAATGAGTTCACAACAGTACCAAAAATGGTGATTTATTTTCTTGTACTAACGGAGCTCATGAGATTTTCTGTTGAGTTTTGTGTTCTGAAGTTTTCAAGTTTTGGGTAAAGATTCGATGGACTATGGAATAAGGAGTGGCAAGAGCCTAAGATTGGGGATTCCCAAGTCACCCCAAGGTAACATTCAAGGACAACCAAGAGCCTAAGCTTGGGGATGCCCCAGATGGCATCCCCTCTTTCGTCTTTGTTCATCGGTAACTTTACTTGGAGCTATATTTTTATTCACCACATGATGTGTGTTTTGCTTGGAGCGTCATTTTATTTTGTTTTGATTGCTGTTTGAATAATATACCAAGATCTGAAATTCTTAAATGTTAGAGAGTCTTCACATAGTTGCATAATTATTCAACTACTCATTGATCTTCACTTATATTTTTTGGAGTAGTTTGTCGTTTGCTCTAGTGCTTCACTTATATATTTTTAGAGCACGACGATGGTTTTATTTTAAAGAAATTGTTGAACTCTCATGCTTCACATTTATTATTTTGAGAGTCTTAGAAAGCATGGTAATTTGCTTTGGCTATAAATTTAGTCCTAATATGATAGGCATCCAAGAGGGATATAATAAAAACTTTCATATAGAGTGCATTGAATACTATGAGAAGTTTGATACTTGATGATTGTTTTGAGATATGAAGATGGTGATATTAGAGTCATGCTAGTTGAGTAGTTGTGAATTTGAGAGATACTTGTGTTAAAGTTTGTGATTCCCGTAGCATGCACGTATGGTGAACCGTTATGTGATGAAGTCGGAGCATGATTTATTTTTTGATTGTCTTCCTTATGAGTGGCGGTCAGGGACGAGCGATGGTCTTTTCCTACCAATCTACCCCCCTAGGAGCATGCGTGTAGTACTTCGTTTCAATAACTAATAGATTTTTGCAATAAGTATGTGGGTTCTTTATGACTAATGTTGAGTCCATGGATTATACGCACTCTCACCCTTCCACCATTGCTAGCCTCTCTTGTGCTGTGAAACTTTCGCCGGTACCATACACCCACCATTACCTTACTCAAAACATCCACCATACCTACCTATTATGGCATTTCCATAGCCATTCTGAGATATATTGCCATGCAACTTTCCACCGTTCCATTTATTATGACGCGCTTCATCATTGTCATATTGCTTTGCATGATCATGTAGTTGACATCGTATTTGTGGCAAAGCCACCATTCGTAATTCTTTCATACATGTCACTCCTGAGTCATTGCACATCCTGGTACACCACCGGAGGTATTCATATAGAGCAATATCTTGTTCTAAGTATCGAGTTGTAATTTTTTGAGTTGTAAGTAAATAAAAATGTGATGATCATCATTATTAGAGCATTGTCCCAAGTGATGAAAGGATGATGGAGACCCATGATTCCCCCACAAGTCGGGATGAGACTCCGGGCGAATAATAAAAAAGAGAGAAAAGGCCATAAAAAAGAAGGCTAAAAATGAGAGAAAAAGAGAGAAGGGACAATGTTACTATCGTTTTACCACACTTGTGCTTCAAAGTAGCACCATGATCTTCATGATAGAGAGTCTCATATGTTGTCACTTTCATATACTAGTGGGAATTTTACATTATAGAACTTGGCTTGTATATTCCAATGATGGGCTTCCTCAAAATGCCCTATGTCTTCGTGAGCAAGCGAGTTGGATGCACACCCACTTAGTTCTTTTGTTGAGCTTTCATACACTTATAGCTGTAGTGCATCCGTTGCATGGCAATCTCTACTCACTCACATTGATATCTATTGATGGGCATCTCCATAGCCTGTTGATCCGCCTAGTTGATGTGAGACTATCTTCTCCATTTTGGCTTCTCCACAACCACCATTCTATTCCACCTATAATGCTATGTCCATGGCTCACGCTCATTTATTGCGTGAAGATTGAAAAGGTTTGAGATCATCAAAAGTATGAAACAATTGCTTGGCTTGTCATCGGGGTTGTGCATGATTTAAATATTTTGTGTGATGAAGATAGAGTATAGCCAAACTATATGATTTTGTAGGGATAGCTTTCATTGGCCATGTTATTTTGAGAAGACATGATTACTTTGTTAGTATGCTTGAAGTATTGTTATTTTTATGTCAATATTAAACTTTTGTCTTGAATCTTTCGGATCTGTATATTCTTGCCACAATAAAGAAAATTACATTGATGAATATGGTAGGTAGCATTCCACATCAAAAATTCTGTTTTTATCATTTACCTACTCGAGGACGAGCAGGAATTAAGCTTGGGGATGCTTGATACGTCTCCAATGTATCTATAATTTTTTATTGTTCCATGCTATTAATTATCAACCTTGGATGTTTTATATGCATTTATATGCTATTTTATATGATTTTTGGGACTAACCTATTAACCTAGAGCCCAGTGCCAGTTTCTGTTTTTCCTTGTTTTTGAGTATCGCAGAAAAGGAAAACCGAATGGAGTCCAATTGACCTGAAATTTCACGGAGATCATTTTTGGACTGTAAAAAGCCCACGGAGTACCGGAGATGGGCCAGAAGAGTCCCGAGGCCACCATGAGGAAGGAGGGCACGCCCTACCCCCTGGGTGCACCCCCCTACCTCGTGGCCGCCTTGGAGACCCCGCGTGACTTGTTCCCGACGCCAAAACCTCTTATATATACCCAAACTTCCAAAACATAACCTAGATCAGGAGTCCCGCCGCTGCAAGCCTCCATAGCCACCGAAAACCAATCTAGACCCTATCCGGCACCCTACCGGAGGGGGGAATCCCTCTCCGGTGGCCATCTTCATCATCTCGGCGCTCTCCATGACGAGGAGGGAGTAGTTCTCCCTCGGGGCTGAGGGTATGTTCCAGTAGCTATGTGTTTGACCTCTCTCTCGTGTTCTTGATTCGGCACGATCTTGATGTATCGCGAGCTTTGCTATTATAGTTTGATCTTATGATGTTTCTCCCCTCTACTCTCTTGTGATGAATTGAGTTTTCCCTTTGAATTTATCTTATCGGATTGAGTCCTTAAGGATTTGAGAACACTTGATGTATGTCTTGCATGTGCTTATTTGTGGTGACATTGGGATATCACGTGATCCACTTGATGTATGTTTTGGTGATCAACTTGCGAGTTCCGTGACCTCGTGAACTTATGCATAGGGGTTGGCACACGTTTTCGTCTTGACTCTCAGGTAGAAACTTTGGGGAACTCTTTGAAGTTCTTTGTGTTGGTTGAATAGATGAATCTGAGATTGTCTGATGCATATCATATAATCATACCCACGGATACTTGAGGTGACATTGGAGTATCTAGGTGACATTAGGGTTTTGGTTGATGTGGCACCCCGGCTCGGAGAAAACCAGAATGCCCCGTATTCTAGCCCAGAGATCGAGGAGAAGTCTTCTGGAATACGACACTACTTAGCATAGAACAAACTAGCTTTCTATTATTACACGAATATGATTACAAGGGTTCCGATATTACAATGAATAACATCGGCACGGCGACACTACGCCAACCACAGTTGCTCTATACAAGCAGCATAATACTTGAAGCAGCGGAACAACTACTGGAAGCGGAACAACGAACGGCGATGATGGAAGACTCCAATCCGCAGGGACTCTGGCTGGAACGTTTATCCTAGCTCGCGAACACAGGAACAACACCAAACAAGCAAGCAATCCAGGCACGACCTGCAAGCTGGCATGACACGCCAGGTCAGTACATGGAATGTACTTGCAAGCTCACAATTAACCAGAAGCATTCAAGACAAACAACAGCATGGCAATTACAGGTTAAGCAAGAATTAACATGAGATCCTCATAACAACATGACATGAGTAACATGACATCCAAAGTAATACTCCCAAAATAATACCAGATACCATCATGAAAATAATCATAACATCCACTAAGAATCCAAAGGCAACATGAACATGATACAGCTTGAACAATATGAGCATAGCATGAACATATGAATCTGACGATACTAGCATGCAACATGATGACACTATATGCACCAATTATTCTGCCCGGGTTATCTCGTAACCATCACACGCATCACTTACCATCCTCGGACATTACATGATCATCTCAGGATCAAATCAAGCTTGGTATAAACAATACCGTAGTAATCACTAAATGATCACAAGGAGCTTGATCTTTACCCATGATTTCTCGCACAACATCACGAATATCCAACAACTCGGTATCCTCGATACCACGGTGATCACAACCAAAGTAACTCATGATCCTTACGGCGATCATCACCAAAGTAACTCATCATCCTGACGGCGATCACCACCAAAGTAACTCGTGATCCTTACGGCGATCACCACCAAAATAACTCGTGATCCTTACGGCAATCACCACCAAAGTAACTCGTGATCCTTATGGCGATCACCACCAACTTATTTCATCACCGAACCAGGGTTGTCATTAATCAAGTTATTATTAATACTATTGACTCACGGTAGGACCGACATGAAATGGGCCCTTATCCGTGGGCGCGGCTATTGATAGATTTCATATACACTCTGCAGAGGTAGCACACTTTACCCACACCACGGAACCCATGGCCCCGCACTCCCATTCAGGTGGACCAAAGGCGTTCCGACAAAACCGATCTACTGACATGGCACTCTCCCGGCCACTCCGAACCACTCCCAACTGGGCTAGTCCTGGGTGGCCCTGTGTCTACCAAAGACACCCCGACCACCGTCGTGGTCAAAACTCCCACTCAGGGACTGGATCCATAAAAATAAAAACAACGGGATGACAAGGTTATGTCCGCCTACCTGATCAGGGTAAGCACGCCCATAACCTTCCCTCGTGGGAGGCACCGGCGAGATGCACGACAATAGACCCAGTTAGGACCTTACCCATACGGTAAGTGTGGTTGCACTGGTTAGTTTCGATCTGGCGGCACCATGACTCAGCCAATAGTTGTTCAAGTTCAATTAAATCTGGTTAAACTTGAATGCAAAATGCTGAGCCATGATAAAATAACATGATGCAATTACAATGCATGAGCATGACACCAACATAATCACGGGATGCAACATAACTATCCATCATATCACTATGAAATAATCTCCAACTGAACATGGCATAATGATGAGCATAAATATTACAGGTGCAACACTACTCATAGTATAACTTAACATGACCACTAGCATCAACCATAAATAACATGCAAGAACTTATCAATAACATCACCGAGTAACACTTAACCAACTAACAGCAACGGAACAATGCCTATTAACAGTACTCGGTAACCGACGTTAGGCATGCACCGAAGAGCATGACCAACCCAACATGTACTACTATCAAGCATGGCAATATGAAAGTGATACTAGCAACTAGCAGGGCATGATAACCAGGTGCATAACAACATAGCAAACAAGTAAGCACAATCCCAGAAGCATTTCCGAAACAATGATAACCATCTTTTAAACAAGCAATCATTTAATAAATATTCAAGTTGAAAACCATGGCTACTGCATGACTATCATGCAAGTGGGCATTGTGGCTTGCCTGGGGGTGAAGAAGGCACCGGGAAGAAGTGCGGTGAAGCCGCGGAAAGATTTGCCGGAAGCAGTTCTCTCTTGAAGGGGCTGTTTAAGTGCAAGGGCAAAAAGGTCATTTTAACAGTGTCAAACCATAGTGAAAATGAAACCAACAGAACGGGCTCAACGATACGAAGAAATGGGCTTTGGAATCACCTTATTTGGAGTTGTGGTTAAAAAGATATGAAGTGTTTTCTGCCAGGGACCTATGTGTAATGAAAATATGTTCAAACAGGGCCTGGACAGACAAACAGAAAGCGCCTTTCGACAGAATACGCTTCCCGACTGAGAAAACGTAAACTAGACCGCAACAGAGCCGAGTACACTTTCGGATAGGGAAGACGTATTCCAGTGGAATATGCTTCCACTTATGCTAGTCAGCAGAGGCGGGGCAGGGTCTTGGGCAACTAACGTGCGGGTCCCACGAGTGGGGCCCGTCACTTATCCAGGTCAGCGTGGCGGGGCCTGGCTTATCCATCTCCTCCTCTCTCTGCTCGCCTGGCTTCTTCCTCGCGCCCGATGAAGAACAGAGGAGAGGTGGGGCTGGGCTCGGCCAGCGTCTGGCTCCGGCGACTCCGGCCAGCTCCGGCGGAGCTCGGACCACCAGAGGGTAACCTGACTATCTTGGCCTACCCAAGTGAAATTACGATAAAAGAAAAAGCATGGATATGGGGAGAGGTGGATAACTAGATTGGCATGTACTTAAAAAAGGGACTTACTTTATTTTAGAATTCCATAATGAAATACTGAATTTTCTAGCAATTATACTACTCCGATCCGAAATAAAAAAGAACCCTCAAATTATTTTGAGAAATTAGAGTAAGCACCTATTCTAAATCGAAGTAAAGTCGAACTTTCTAGTATATTATATTACGGCTTTATTACATTCATAGAAAGGAGATAAAATGAGAAATCTTTGCCATCCAATCTGATTAGAATATCATAACATAAAGTATAAGTGCCAGAATTTTTTTATTTTTTTTGTAGGAATGTTTTATCAATTCATTTTCATTTCATTTGTACCCCTGGCAAACTCGAACTTTCGTCCAAATGGTCTATATTCAGTCCAAAAGGTCTCTATTCATATGTATGAAATACATATGTGGAGTTCCCTAGAATTTCATGTGATTTAGTAAACAGAATATATATTCCATGATTGCTAGATTGATCCATAGGGATTGACGAAGAGTGAGCTGATAATGGAATTTTTCTTTGATAAACATGAAACTTAATATTAAGATGCTCCAGAATGGAAATGAGGGAATGTTCACAATACCCGGATTTAGTCAGATCCAATTCGAGGGATTTTGTAGGTTCATTAATCAAGCCTTGGCAGAAGAACTTGACAAGTTTCCAACAATTAAAGATCCAGATCATG
This sequence comes from Triticum monococcum, assembly GCA_034509565.1. Taxonomy (NCBI): domain Eukaryota; kingdom Viridiplantae; phylum Streptophyta; class Magnoliopsida; order Poales; family Poaceae; genus Triticum; species Triticum monococcum. Next base: position 76,719,985 of record CM067843.1, read on the forward strand.
AAATTGCATTTCAATTATTTGCAAAAGGATATCAATTGCTAGAACCCTCGATAAAAGAAAGAGATGTTGTGTATGAATCACTCACCTATTCTTCCGAATTATATGTATCTGCTAGATTAATTTTTGGTTTCAATGTGAAAAAGCAAACCATTTCTATCGGAAACATTCCTATAATGAATTCCTTAGGAACCTTTATTATAAATGAAATATACCGAATTGTGATCAATCAAATATTGCTAAGTCCTGGTATTTACTACCGCTCGGAATTAGATCATAAGGGAATTTCTATCTACACCGGCACTATAATATCAGATTGGGGGGGGAGATCGGAATTAGCAATTGATAAAAAAGAAAGGATATGGGCTCGCGTGAGTAGAAAACAAAAGATATCTATTCTAGTTCTATCATCAGCTATGGGTTCGATCTAAGAGAAATTCTAGATAATGTTTCCTACCCTGAAATTTTCTTGTCTTTCCCGAATGCTAAGGAGAAGAAGAGGATTGAGTCAAAAGAAAAGGCTATTTTGGAGTTTAATCAACAATTTGCTTGTGTAGGTGGGGACCTGGTATTTTGGAGTCCTTATGCGAGGAATTACAAAAGAAATTTTTTCAACAAAAATGTGAATTAGGAAGGATTGGTCGACGAAATATGAATCAGAGACTTAATCTTGATATACCTCAGAACAATACATTCTTGTTACCACGAGATGTATTGGCCCCTATGGATCATTTGATTGGAATGAAATTTGGAACGGGTATACTTGACGATGATGATATGAATCACTTGAAAAATAAACGTATTCGTTCAGTTGCGGATCTATTACAAGATCAATTCGAATTGGCTCTTGGTCGTTTACAACATGTAGTTCAAAAAACTATTCGTAGAGTATTCATACGTCAATCGAAACCGACTCCCCAAACTTTGGTAACTCCAAGCGCGGCCACGCCTACTCCGATGACTAGGCGAGGGGATGGGGAGGCTAGGTGGGTAGTGGGGAGGCCTCTGGTGGCTACAGAAAGGAGGGGAGATTCGGCATCGAGCCAATTTGAGAGGAGACCCGAGGCGGCCATGGCGGCCATGGAGGGCACAGGGAGCTCCTCGAGCTCGAACGAGAGGTTGGGGAGAGAGCTGGGAGTGCGGGGAGGCCAGTGGTGTGCTCGAACAGCTCGGGGGAGGCCTATATATAGCCGCGGGCGAGGAGGCCGAGCTGGCACCGCCGCGGACGCGTGTCCGGCGCCGCAGACGCGTGCCCTCGCTCGCGAGCTCACGGGTAGGAGATGAGGAAGGTGCAGTGGAGGTCTCACGGGGCAGAGGCGACCAAGGGAGCGCAGAGAGAAGAAGCCGAGCGCCATTAAAGCCTCGGTCGGCCACAGTGTGTCCGTGGGCGCGCGGCGACGAGAGCTGAGGGCTGATGGAGGGGGAGAAGGCTCCAGGAGGACGGCGATGACACGGGCCAGCTGTTGGACAGGTTCATGAGATCGAAGACGCCGAGAGGAGGAAGGGGTCCAGCACAAACCTCCACTGGTCGCACGCACTGCACATAGAGCGCGTGCACAGGCACGCCATTGTCGTGGTCACCATGTGCACTGGTATGTAGTGGGGGAGAGGGGCTAGAACTTGTTGTCTAGCTGATAGTTCATCCAGGATAGGTTGCAACTGCGGTGGTAGTCCAGCTAAAAGTGACATGGTTAAAAGGTAATCAAGCTCTGAAGTTTACTGCAGTAAACTTGATCATGTACTGCTGCTCAACAGAGAGGTGATTGGGTCAAATGGAGTTGTCTGTTAAGTTGAGGGTAAGAAGGACTTACATCCTGGTAATTTTGAGAAGAATTGGACCACTAATTAATGTAGTTGCTTTACAACTAAGTAATCTGGTCCAGAATGAAGATTATGATGATGCTCTCAAATGGAGTGTCAAATTGATCTCAAATTGCGCAAGGAAGGGTCATTTGGTCATATGAAGATGCTTAAAAAGGTTCCATACCAATTGGATAAACCAAACTTGTACTTCCTTCACAAACATTTCCACTGACCAGAAACTTGCAAAAATTCTAGAGGACAAATGGCTTGATGAAACATGCCCAAAATGGGTGGAGGTAGGTATATGGATAATAGAAGACCTAGAAAAATTGGCAGCCATAATGGAGCAAGATACAATATACTTGCTTCACAAATTGAAATTTTGTACAGAGTCAAAGAATTGATGGTGAGCTCACATGGAGGCATGACATGAGCTCTATTTTGGTGGATGGCTATGATATGATGATATGAAGGGCCATGCAAAATTGCAACTCATTTGGATATTCCTAGCTTGTACTTCCTTCACAACCAGTTCCCTCAGACAGGAACTTTGGAAAATCATAATTAAATAATTACTAGGCAAATGAGGTTGCACTTTGGCATGTGGCAATGATATGGACAAGAAAAGGTGTCCAAGTAGTTTGAGGTCAATTGGGAAAAGGAAAATGACACTTGCTTCACATTCTACCATTTTGGGCAGAATAGGAAATGAATTATTTGAGCATGATGGGGAACATGGAAAATGAAATATTTTGCCATATTTGAGAAAGATGTGACCCAAACAATTCATGAGAATTACTTGAAAATTTTAGGAGTGATGGAAATAAAGGTTGCTTCACAACCTAGGGCAAATTGGGTTATTCCTTTAATAGAAAAGGAATATTCCCAATAAAAAGAATATTGAGATTTGGGCTAGGATGAAAATGACAGGGTCTAGGGAAGGATTTGGGACTGTCAAGCCACTCTGGAAGCAAAGAAGAGGGCAACTTCTTCAGTTTCCAGACTACAAAGCCACGGAAAAAGAAAACTCAAGCAAAAACCTCAGAAAACAAAAGAAAAAGAAAGGACCAAAAATCAGGCTGTCACAGTTGATTTGTGTCTTAAGGTGTTATTCTAGTACGAATTCTAGGATAGATTGAACGGAAAGAATAGCTTCGTGCTATTTTACTACGGACTCTTGAATAGATCGACCAGAAAGGATAACTTTGAGGTGGTTTCGTACCCTACAATAATCTCTTCGTTGTTCTCCGCTATTAGTGACTTTGGAGTGACTCTTTGTTGAATGTTGAGGGATAGTTATATGATCCAATTATGTTATTATTGTTGAGAGAACTTGCACTAGTGAAAGTATGAACCCTAGGCCTTGTTTCCTAGCATTGCAGTACCGTTTACGCACACTTTTATCATTAGTTACCTTGCTGTTTTTATATTTTCAGATTACAAAAACCTATATCTACCATCCATATTGCACTTGTATCACCATCTCTTCACCGAACTAGTGCACCTATACAATTTACCATTGTATTGGGTGTGTTGGGGACACAAGAGACTCTTTGTTATTTGGTTGCAGGGTTGCTTGAGAGAGACCATATTCATCCTACGCCTCCTACGGATTGATAAACCTTAGGTCATCCACTTGAGGGAAATTTGCTACTGTCCTACAAACCTCTGCATTTGGAGGCCCAACAACGTCTACAAGAAGAAGGTTGTTTAGTAGACATCAGGGAACGGCGGTTCCAAGATTGGAAAATGCACAGAGGGAAAATGAGCAGCACCCCTGTGGTTTCCTCTTTTTTATGGGGAAAACGTGGGCCGCCTCTTTACTATTCACCACGGGGTGACGCAAGCGTGTCACGAATGTTCCACGCACGACCCCCATGTCACGCACTCAACGCGGGTCATGGGGCAGCGCAACTGGCGACCGAGGAGGATAAAACTCTGCCACGCGTGCCCGCGCACCGTTTTGGGCCTGGCCCAACAACGCTTCCCGCTTATGTGTGGCCCTGGCCCGGGGGCTCCTGTCGGTGTACAAAAGTGGGGGCCTTTGTATACCCCTTTACTTGTGCACGGGCAGTTGTAGCCACACCTACGGGCACGCTTAGCGGGGTAGAGGAAGGAAAGGTACGAGACTGTCAAGGCAGCACTCAAGCTAGAGGCATGAAGAGCGAAGGGCCAAGATGGGTTTCCCCTGGAAACACCCTTGCCGGGGCGGCCTACATAGCCCCGGCAAGAGCCTTGCTAGGGCAACTCGCCCCACACCAGCGAGACCGCCACCCTTGAGCCTGAGAGCTCTGACACCATCGACAATGTCGAGACCAAGACTCGGGGTGCCTGCGTTGTGGCATGTAAATCTTTGTGAAGACTAAAGGCCTGCGAGCCTAAATAAGAACCAGAAGACGAAGACCCCCGGCAAAGATCCTTGCCGGGGATGGCCGAAGACCCCCGGCAGGATCCTTGCCGGGGAAACCCGCGAGACCCCGGCAAGACCCTTGCCGGGGGCATCTGTGGGGCCACAACTAGGCATGCACCCACCAACGTTTCTCTACCCCGCGGCCGTCCCGACGTGGCAACCGGACCACCAACTAGGCAAGCGCCTGCATGGCAGCATGCGGCTTCTAGGCCAATGCTACCTCTTGAGCACTGCGTTGGTTTTCCCCGAAGAGGAAGGGATGATGCAGCGAAGTAGCGTAAGTATTTCCCTCAGTTTTTGAGAACCAAGGTATCAATCCAGTAGGAGGCTACGCGCGAGTCCCTCACACCTGCACAAAACAAATAAATCCTCGCAACCAACGCGATAAGGGGTTGTCAATCCCTACATGGCCACTTACGAGAGTGAGATATTATAGATATGATAAGATAATATTTTTGGTATTTTTATGATAAAGATGCAAAGTAAAATAAAAGCAAAGAAAAAGCAAATGAAATAACTAAGTATTAGAAGATTAATATGATGAAGATAGACCTGAGGGCCATAGGTTTTACTAGTGGCTTCTCTCAAGAGCATAGGTATTTTACGGTGGGTGAACGAATTACTATTGAGCAATAGACAGAATTGAGCATAGTTATGAGAATATCTAGGTATGATCATGTATATAGGCATCACGTCTGAGACAAGTAGACCGACTCCTGCCTGCATCTACTACTATTACTCCACTCGTCGACCGCTATCCAGCATGCATCTAGAGTATTAAGTTAATGAAAACAGAGTAACGCCTTAAGCAAGATGACATGATGTAGAGGGATAAACTCATGCAATATGATGAAAACCCCATCTTGTTATCCTCGATGGCAACAATACAATACGTGCCTTGCTGCCCCTACTGTCACTGGGAAAGGACACCGCAAGATTGAACCCAAAGCTAAGCACTTCTCCCTTTGCAAGAAAGATTAATCTAGTAGGCCAAACCAAACTGATAATTCGATCTGGCTATTGTGGCAAGAATATTCAGATCCATAAGATTCAAGACAAAAGTTTAATATTGACATAAAAATAATAATACTTCAAGCATACTAACAAAGTAATCATGTCTTCCCAAAATAGCATGGCCAAAGAAAGCTATCCCTACAAAATCATATAGTCTGGCTATGCTCCATCTTCACCACACAAAATATTTAAATCATACACAACCCCGATGACAATCCAAGCAATTGTTTCATACTTTTGATGTTCTCAAACTTTTTCAATCTTGATGCAATACATGAGCGTGAGCCTTGGATATAGCACTATAGGTGGAATAGAATGGTGGTTGTGGAGAAGACAAAAAGGAGAAGATAGTCTCACATCAGCTAGGCGTATCAACGGGCTATGGAGATGCCCATTAAAAGATATCAATGTGAGTGAGTATGGATTGCCATGCAACGGATGCACTAGAGCTATAGATGTATGAAAGCTCAACAAAAGAAACTAGTGGGTGTGCATCCAACTCGCTTGCTCACGAAGACCTAGGGCATTTTGAGGAAGCCCATCATTGGAATATACAAGCCAAGTTCTATAATGAAAGATTCCCACAAGTATATGAAAGTGACAACCTAGGGGACTCTCTATCATGAAGATCATGGTGCTACTTTGAAGCACAAGTGTGGTAAAAGGATAGTAGCATTTCCCCTTCTCTCTTTTTCTCTCATTTTTTTATTTTTTTATTTGGGCCTTCTCTTTTTTTATGGCCTCTTTTCTCTTTTTTTATTTGGGCTTCTTTGGCCTCTTTTATTTATTTATTTTCGTCCGGAGTCTCATCCCGACTTGTGGGGGAATCATAGTCTCCATCATCCTTTCCTCACTAGGACAATGCTCTAATAATGATGATCATCACACTTTTATTTACTTAAAACTCATGAATTACAACTCGATACTTAGAACAAGATATGACTCTATATGAATGCCTCCGGCGGTGTACCGGGATGTGCAATGATGCATGACTGACATGTATGAAAGAATTATGAACGGTGGCTTTGCCACAAATACAATGTCAACTACATGATCATGCAAAGCAATATGACAATGATGGAGCATGTCATAATAACGGAACGGTGGGAAGTTGCATGGCAATATATCTCGGAATGGCTATGGAAATGCCATAATAGGTAGGTATGGTGGCTGTTTTGAGGAAGGTATATTGTGGGTTTAAGGTACTGGCGAAAGTTGCGCGGTACTAGAGAGGCTAGCAATTGTGGAAGGGTGAGAGTGCGTATAATCCATGGACTCAAGATTAGTCATAAATAACTCACATACTTATTGCAAAAAAATTATTAGTTATCGAAACAAAGTATTACGCGCATGCTCCTAGGGGGATAGATTGGTAGGAAAAGACCATCGCTCGTCCCCGACCGCCACTCATAAGGAAGACAATCAATAAATAAATCATGCTCCGACTTCATCACATAATGGTTTACCATACGTGCATGCTACGGGAATCACAAACTTTAACACAAGTATCTCTCAAATTCACAAGTACTCACTAGCATGACTCTAATATTACCATCCTCATATCTCAAAACAATCATCAAGTATCAAACTTCTCATAGTATTCAATGCACTTTATATGAAAGTTTTTTTATATCCCTCTTGGATGCCCATCATATTAGGACTAAATTCATAACCAAAGCAAACTACCATGTTGTTCTAAAGACTCAAATAATATAAGTGAAGCACGATAGTTCATTTATTTCTTCAAAATAAAACCACCGCCGTGCTCTAAAAAGATATATGTGAAGCACTAGAGCAAATGACAAACTACTCCAGAAGATATAAGTGAAGATAAATGAGTAGTCAAATAATTATACAACTATGTTAAGACTCTCTAACATTTAAGAATTTAAGATCTTGGTATTTTATTCAAACAGCAAGGAAAACTAAATAAAATAAAATGACGCTCCAAGCAAAACACATATCTCATACGTCTCCAACGTATCTATAATTCTTGATTGCTCCATGCTATATTATCTACTGTTTTGGACTATATTGGGCTTTATTTGCCACTTTTATATTATTTTTGGGACTACCCTATTAACCGGAGGCCCAGCCCAGAATTGTTGTTTTTGCCAATTTCAGTGTTTCGAAGAAACGGAATATCAAACGGAGTCCAAATGGAATAAACCTTTCTGGAACATGATTTTCTTCCTGAATATGACCCAGGAGACTTGGACCCTACGCCAAGGAAGCTTCGAGGTGGGCACGAGGTAGGGGGCGCGCCCTATACCCCCAGGCATGCCCCCACCCTCATGGGCCCACCGAAGCTCCACCGACATACTTCTTCCTCCTATATATACCTACGTACCCCCAAACGAACAAGGACGGAGCCAAAAAAAACCTAATTCCACCGCCACAACTTTCTATATCCATGAGATCCCATCTTGGGGCCTGTTCCGGAGCTCTGCCGGAGAGGGCCGTCGTCATGGAGGGCTTCTACATCATCATAGCCTCTCCGATGAAGTGTGAGTAGTTTACCTCAGACCTTCGGGTCCATAGTTATTAGCTAGATGGCTTCTTCTCTCTTTTTGGATCTCAATACAAAGTTCTCCCCCTCTCTCATGGAGATCTATTCGATGTAATCTTGTTCTTTTTGCGGTGTGTTTGTTGAGACCGATGAATTGTGGGTTTATGATCAAGTCTATCTATGAATAATATTTGAATCTTCTCTGAATTCTTTTATGTATGATTGGTTATCTTTGCAAGTATCTTCTTATTATCCATTTGGTTTGGCCAACTAGATTGGTAGTTCTTGCCACGGGAGAAGTGCTTAGCTTTGGGTTCGATCTTGCGGTGTCCTTTCCCAGTGACAGAAGGGGCAGCAAGGCACGTATTGCAACGTTGCCATCGAGGATAACAAGATGGGATTTATTTCATATTGCATGAATTTATCTCTCTACATCATGTCACCTTGCTTAAAGCGTTACTCTGTTTTTAACTTAATACTCTAGATGCATGCTGGATAGCGGTCGATGAGTGGAGTAATAGTAGTAGATGCAGAATCATTTCGGTCTACTTTTCACGGACGTGATGCCTATATACATGATCATGCCTAGATATTCTCATAACTATGCTCAATTCTGTCAATTGCTCAACAGTAATTTATTCACCCACCGTAGAATACTTATGCTCTTCAGAGAAGCCACTAGTGAAACCTATGGCCCACGGGTCTATTCTCATCATATCAATCTCCGTCACTTTAATATTGCTTTGCTTTTTACTTTGCCTTTTACTTTTCACTTTGCATCTCTATACCAAAAATACCAAAAATATTATATCTATCAGATCTCACTCTCGTAAGTGACCGTGAAGGGATTGACAACCCCTAATCGCGTTGGTTGCGAGTAGCTATCGTTTTGTGCAGGTACGAGGGACTTGAGCGTGGCCTCCTACTGGATTGATACCTTGGTTCTCAAAAACTGAGGGAAATACTTACACTACTCTGCTTCATCATCCTTTCCTCTTCGGGGAAATCCAACGCAAGCTCAAGAGGTAGCAATATCATGTGGTGAATAAAAATATAGCTCCAAGTAAAGTTACCGATGAACGAAGACGAAAGAGGGGATGCCTTCCGGGGCATCCCCAAGCTTAGGATTTTGGTTGTCCTTCATTATCTTGGGGTGCCATGGGCATCCCTAAGCTTAGGGTCTTGCCACTGCTTATTCCATAGTCCATCAAATCTTTACCCAAAACTTGAAAACTTCACAACACAAAACTTAACAGAAAACGTGTAAGCTCTGTTAGTATAAGAAAATAAATCACCACTTAGGTACTGTTGTGAACTCATTCTAAATTCATATTGGTGTAATATCTACTGTATTCCAACATCTCTATGGTTCATACCCTCCGATACTACTCATAGATTCATCAAAATAAGCAAACAACACAATGAAAACAGAATCTCTCAAAAACAGAACGGTCTATAGTAATCTGTAGGTTTCGACCACTTCTGGAACTCATACAATTCTCAAATAAATTGGTGTACTTGAGGAATTTATCTGTTAATCATCTGAAAAAAGAATTAACTAAATAGCACTCTCCAATAAAAAAGGCAGCAATTCTCGTGAGCGCTAAAGTTTCTGTTTTTTACAGCATGATCAACAAGACTTTCCCCAAGTCTTCCCAACGGTTCTACTTGGCACAAACACTAATTAAAACATAAAAACTCAATAATAACACAGGCTAGATAAATTATTTATTACTAAACAGGAGCAAAAAAAGCAATAAAAATAAAATTGGGTTGCCTCCCAACAGACGCTATCGTTTAACGCTCCTAGCTAGGCATGATGATTTCAATGATGCTCACATAAAGGATAAGAATTGAAACATAAAGAGAGCATCATGAAGAATATTACTAACACATTTAAGTCTAACCCACTTCCTACGCATACAGATTTTGTGAGCAAACAACTTATGGGAACAATAATCAACTAGCATGGGAAGGCAAAACAAGCATAACTTTGAAACTTTAAGCACATAGAGAGGAAACTTGATATTATTGCAATTCCTACAAGCATATATTCCTCCCTCATAATAATTTTCAGTAGCATAATGAATTAATTCAACAATATAACCAGCACCTAAAGCATTCTTTTCATGATCTACAAGCATAGAAAATTTACTACTCTCCACATAAGCAAGATTCTTCTCATTCGGAATAGTGGGAGTATCATAAGTGACTCGAATACTATAAATTGTTTCCACATTAAAAGAGTAATGTTCAGAAAAGGGGTAATCATAATCATGAAAAGTTTTATAAATATAATCACTACTTTTTATAGCATAAGTATCATCACAATAATCATCATAGGTAGGAGGCATGCTATCATCATTATAAATTTGCATATCAAAACTTGGGACCCTAAAAATATCATCTTCATTAAACGTAGCATCCCAAAGCTTGGGACAAACATTAATTGCAGCAAATATATTCTCAAAAACATCATCTTCATCACACATAGCATCCCCAAGCTTGGGCCTTTTCATATCATAAGCATAATCACTCTCATCATTAATAGTATGGATAGCACCAATAGTATAGCAATTATCATATTCTTCCAAGCAAGTGCCAAAAAGATTTTCAAGATCATAAGAAGTATCATTATCTTCCATAATTATATTTTCATGAGGCACAATAGTAATAGGAGCAGCATTATTTGGGGGATATATCTTTTACCTCTCTTCCTTTTTCTTTTCTTCTTCTTCTTCACCACATCATGTGTGGGTTCAATCCTATTTTTGGAGCTCCTTATTAATGAGATTGGTTGAATAGGAGGCTCCTCCTCGTTACCTGATTCATCATAAGAAATAATAGAAGGGTATTGGGAAGTCTCTTCCCTTTCATTAGTACTCTATTCATCCTCTATTTGTTTTCTTTTCTTTATGTAATTGGCAATATAAGGATTTTCAATGCAATTCACCGCATAATACATATAAATTTCCTCTAGATCAAAACCAAGAAGTTTATAACGGGCAAATTCTGGAAGATGCTTAGTTATACGTTTCATTTCTTCGTAACCCATAAGCAAACTGAGTTCATTATAATGTGCAAGGGAAATCAGGTCATCACAATTTTTGGACACGATTAGATCATGAAACAATTTGCATCGGATAGCTAAATGACCCTGTTCATTGCAAAGTCCACAAGTACGGCAAAGAAAATTTAAATTTTCAGCAGAATCATCTAGCCTTTCTTGAAACAATTTAGTTTCTAAGTACTTATGCCTCTTGCAATATCTATCTTCCCTATTTGGTGTGTACTTACAAACCCAATGCACTCCACAAAAATTGGCATGTTTATAAGATACATTTTCATCATAACTAATGCAATCATCATTAGTACCATGGATATTCAAGGATTTCGTACTAACAACATTGCAATCATGCTCATCATTCAAAGATTTAGTGCCAAACATTTTAATGCATTCTTCTTCTAACACTTCGGCACAATTTTACTTTCCATCATACTCACGAAAGATATTAAAAATATGAAGCGTATGCGGTAGACTCAATTCCATATTTTTTGTAGTTTTCTTTTTTAAACTAAACTAGTGCTAAAACAAGAAAAAAAAGATTCGATTACAAGATCTAAAGATATACCTTCAAGCACTAACATCCCTAGCAACGGCGCCAGAAAAGAGCTTGATGTCTACTACACAACCTTCTTCTTGTAGACGTTGTTGGGTCTCCAAGTGCAGAGGTTTGTAGGACAGTAGCAAATTTCCCTCAAGTGGATGACCTAAGGTTTATCAATCTATAGGAGGCGTAGGATGAAGATGGTCTCTCTCAAGCAACCCTGCAACCAAATAACAAAGAGTCTCTTGTGTCTCCAACACACCCAATACAATGGTAAATTGTATAGGTGCACTAGTTCGGCGAAGAGATGGTGATACAAGTGCAATATGGATGGTAGATATAGGTTTTTGTAATCTGAAAATATAAAAACAGCAAGGTAACTAATAATAGAAGTGTGCGTAAACGGTATTGCAATGCTAGGAAACAAGGCCTGGGGTTCATACTTTCACTAGTGCAAGTTCTCTCAACAATAATAACATAATTGGATCATATAACTATCCCTCAACATGCAAAAAAGAGTCACTCCAAAGTCACTAATAGCGGAGAACAAACGAAGAGATTATGGTATGGTACGAAACCACCTCAAAGTTATTCTTTCCAATCAATCCGTTGGGCTATTCCTATAAGTGTCACAAACAGCCCTAGAGTTCGTACTAGAATAACACCTTAAGACACAAATCAACCAAAACCCTAATGTCACCTAGATACTCCAATGTCACCTCAAGTATCCGTGGGTATGATTATACGATATGCATCACACAATCTCAGATTCATCTATTCAACCAACACATAGAACCTCAAAGAGTGCCCCAAAGTTTCTACCGGAGAATCAAGACCAAAACGTGTGCAAACCCCTATGCATAGGTTCATGGGCGGAACCCGCAAGTTGATCACCAAAACATACATCAAGTGTTCTCAAATCATTAAATTCTCAATCCGATAAGATAACTTCAAAGGGAAAACTCAATCCATTACAAGAGAGTAGAGGGGGAGAAGAAACATAAGATCCAACCATAATAGCAAAGCTCGCGATACATCAAGATCATGCCAAATCAAGAACACGAGAGAGAGAGAGAGAGAGAGAGAGAGAGATCAAACACATAGCTATTGGTACATACCCTCAGCCCCGAGGGTGAACTACTCCCTCCTTGTCATGGAGAGCGCCGGGATGATGATGATGGCCACCAGAGAAGGATTCCCCCTCCGGCAGGGTGTCAGAACGGGACTAGATTGGCTTTCGGTGGCTACGGAGGCTTCTCGCGGCGGAACTCCTGCTCTATTATGCTCTCCAATAGTTTCAGGGTATATGGATATATATAGGCGGAAGAAATACATCAGGGGAGCCACTAGGGGCCCACGAGGGTGGAGGGCGCGCCCAGGGGGTGGGCACACCCCCCTGCCTCGTGCTCTCCTCGTTGATCCCCTGACGTGCACTCCAAGTCTCATGTATTGCTTTCTTTCCAAAAAATAACTTTTCCGAAGGTTTTATTCCGTCTCGACTCCATTTGATATTCCTTTTCTGCGAAACACTGAAACAAGGGAAAAAGAGAAACTGGCATTGGGCTCTGGGTTAATAGGTTAGTCCCAAAAATCATATAAAATAGCATATAACACATCCAAAGTTGATAATATAATAGCATGGAACAATCAAAAATTATAGATACGTTGGAGACGTATCACATACTAACTAAGCAATTATGTCCTCTCAAAATAGCATGGCCAAAGAAAGTTCATCCCTGCAAAATCATATAGTTTAGTCATGCTCCATTTTCGTCACACAAGAATGCTCTCATCATGCACAACCCTGATGATAAGCCAAGCAATTGTTTCATACTTTAGTAATCTCAAACCTATAGACTTTCACGCAATATATGAGCGCGAGCCATGGACATAGCACTATGGGTGGAATAGAATATGATGATGGGGGTTATGTGGAGAAGACAAAAAAAGAGAAAGTCTCACATCAACGAGGCTAATCAATGGGCTATGGAGATGCCCATCGATTGATGTTAATGCAAGGAGTAGGGATTGCCATGCAACGGATGCACTAGAGCTATAAATGTATGAAAGCTCAACAAAAGAAACTAAGTGGGTGTGCATCCAACTTGCTTGCTCACGAAGAGCTAGGACACTTAAGGAGGCCCATTGTTGGAATATACAAGCCAAGTTCTATAATGAAAATTTCCCACTAGTATATGAAAGTGACAAAACAAAAGACTCTCTATCATGAGGATTATGGTGCTACTTTGAAGCACAAGTGTGGCAAAGGATAGTAGCATTGTCCCTTTTATAATTTTTTATTTGGCCTTCCTCTTTTTTTTGGCCTTTCTCTTTTTTTAGGACAATGCTCTATGAATGATGGTCATCACACTTCTATTTATTTACAACTCAAGAATTACAACTCGATACTTAGAACAAGATATGACTCTATATGAATGCCTCCGGTGGTGTACCGGGATATGCAATGAACCAAGAGTGACATTTATGAAAGAATTATGAATGGTGGCTTTGCCATAAATACTATGTCAACTACATGATCATGCTAAGCAATATGACAATGATGAATGTGTCATGATAAACGGAATGGTGGAAAGTTGCATGGCAATATATCTCGGAATGGCTATGGAAATGCCATAATATGTAGGTATGGTGGCTGTTTTGAGGAAGATATAAGGAGGTTTATGTGTGAAAGAGCGTATCATATCACGGGGTTTGGATGCACCGGTGAAGTTTGCACCAACTCTCAATGTGAGAAAGGGCAATGCACGGTACCGAAGAGGCTAGCAATGATGGAAGGGTGAGAGTGCGTATAATCCATGGACTCAACATTAGTCATAAAGAAATCACATACTTATTGCAAAAATCTACAAGTCATAAAACAACAAGCACCACGCGCATGCTCCTAGGGGGATAGATTGGTAGGAAAAGACCATCGCTCGTCCCCGACCGCCACTCATAAGGAAGACAATCAAATAACACCTCATGTTTCAAATTTGTTACATAATGTTCACCATACGTGCATGCTACGGGACTTGCAAACTTCAACACAAGCATTTCTCAAATTCACAACTACTCAACTAGCACGACTTTGATATTATTACCTCCATATCTCAAAACAATCATCAAGCATCAAACTTCTCTTAGTATTCAAAACACTCATAAGAAAAAAAATTACTAATATTGAATACCTAGCATATTAGGATTATTTAAGAAAATTACCATGCTATTTAAGACTCTCAAAATAATCTAAGTGAAGCATGAGAGATCAATAGTTTCTATAAAACAAATCCACCACCGTGCTCTAAAAGATATAAGTGAAGTACTAGAGCAAAACTATATAACTCAAAAAGATATAAATGAAGCACATAGAGTATTCTAACAAATTCCAAATCATATATGGCTCTCTCAAAATGTGTGTACAGAAAGGATGATTGTGGTAAACTAAAAGGCAAAGACTCAAATCATACAATACGCTCCAAGCAAAACACATATTATGTGGTGAATAAAAATATAGCTCCAAGTAAAGTTACCGATAGAAGTAGACGAAAAGAGGGGATGCCTTCCGGGGCATCCCCAAGCTTTGGCTTTTAGGTGTCCTTAGATTATCTTGGGGGTGCCATGGGAATCCCCAAGCTTAGGCTCTTGCCACTCCTTGTTCCATAATCCATCAAATCTTTACCCAAAACTTGAAAACTTCACAACACAAAACTTAAAGTAGAAAATCTCGTGAGCTCCGTTAGCGAAAGAAAACAAAAGAACACTTCAAGGTACTGTAATGAACTCATTCTTTATTTATATTGGTGTAAAATCTACTGTATTCCAACTTCTCTATGGTTTATAAACTATTTTACTAGCCATAGATTCATCAAAATAAGCAAACAACACACGAAAAACAGAATCTGTCAAAAACAGATCAGTCTGTAGTAATCTGTAGCTAGCGCAAGATCTGGAACCCCAAAAATTCTAAAATAAATTTCTGGAAGTGAGGAATTTATCTATTAATAATCTGAAAAAATAATTAACTAAATATCACTTTACAAATAAAAATGGCAGCAGTTCTCGTGAGCGCTAAAGTTTCTGTTTTTTACAGCAAGATATCAAGACTTTCCCCAAGTCTTCCCAACGGTTCTACTTGGCACAAACACTAATTAAACACAAAAAAACATAAACTAAACAGAGGCTAGATAAATTATTTATTACTAAACATGAGCAAAAAGCAAGGAATAAAAATAAAATTGGGTTGCCTCCCAACAAGTGCTATCGTTTAACGCCCCTAGCTAGGCATAGAAAGCAAGGATAGATCTAGGTATTGCCATCTTTTGTAGGCAATCCATAAGTGGCTCTCATAATAGATTCATAAGGTAATTTAACTTTCTTTCTAGGGAAGTGTTACATGCCTTTCCTTAATGGAAATTGGAATCTAATATTTCCTTCCTTCATATCAATAATTGCACCAATCGTTCTAAGGAAAGGTCTACCAAGAATAATAGGACATGAAGGATTGCAATCTATGTCAAGAAAAATAAAATTTACGGGTACATAATTCCTATTTGCAACAATAAGAAAATCATTAGTTCTTCACATAGGTTTCTTAATAGTGGAATCCACAAGGTGCAAGTTTAGAGAGCAATCATCAAAATCACGGAAACCTAACAAATCGCACAAAGTCTTTGGAATCGTGGGGACACTAGCACCTAAATCACATAAAGCATAGAACTCATGGTGTTTAATCTTAATTTTAATAGTTGGTTCCCACTCATCATAAATTTTTCTAGGGATAGAAACTTCCAACTCAAGTTTTTCTTCATAAGATTGCATCAAGGCATCAATGATATGTTTAGTGAACGCTTTATTTTGACTATAAGCGTGAGGAGAATTTAGCACGGATTGCAACAAGGAAATACAATCAATCAAAGAGCAATTTTCATGATTAAATTCCTTGAACTCCAAAATAGTGGGTTTAGCAACATTTAGGGTTTTAATTTCTTCGATCCCACTTTCATCAATTTTAGCATCAAGATCGAAAAACTCTGAATTCTTGGAACGCCTTCTAGGTAAAGGTGGATCATATTCAGTCCCGTCATTATGAAGATTCATATTGCAAAACAAAGATTTAATAAGGGACACATCAATAACATTTAGATCTTCATCTTTATTTTCATAGGAACTAGAAGAACACGCTTTTATAAAGGCATCTTTCTTAGCACGCATCCTAGCGGTTCTTTCTTTGCACTCATCAATGGAAATTATCATGGCTTTGAGAGACTCATTGATATCATGCTTAGGTGGAATAGATCTAAGTTTCAAAGAATCAACATCAAGAGAAATTCTATCAACGTTCCTAGCCAACTCATCAATCTTAAGCAATTTTTCTTCAATCAAAGCATTGAAATTCGTTTGCGAAGTAATAAATTCTTTAATATTAGATTCAAAATCAGAGGGCATCTTATTATAATTTCCATAAGAATTGTTGTATGAATTACCATAATTATTAGAGGGATTACTAGGATAAGGCCTAGGATTAAAATTTCCTCTATACGCGTTGTTACCAAAATTGTTCCTACCAACAAAATTCACATCCATAGATTCATTATTATTCTCAATCAAAGTAGATAAGGGCATATCATTAGGATCAGAAGAAACACTTTTACTAGCAAATAATTTCATAAGTTCATCCATCTTTCCACTCAAAACATTAATTTCTTCTATCGCATGCACCTCTTTATTAGTAGATCTTTCAGTATGCCATTGAGAATAATTAACCATAATATTATCTAGGAGTTTAGTAGCTTCACCTAAAGTGATTTCCATAAAAGTGCCTCCCGTGGCCGTATCTAAAAGATTTCTAGAATCAAATTCAATCCGGCATAAAATTTTTGTATAATCATCCACAAATTCAAACCATGAGTAGGGCAATTACGTATCATTAATTTCATCCTCTCCCAAGCTTGTGCAACATGTTCATGATCAAGTTGCTTAAAATTCATAATATCGTTTCTAAGGGAGATGATCTTAGCGGGAGGAAACTACTTAGAGATAAAAGCATCTTTGCACTTATTCCATGAATCAATACTATTTTTAGGCAAAGACGAAAACCAAGCTTTAGCACGATCTCTAAGCAAAAAAGGAAATAGCTTCAATTTAAAAATATCGTTATCCACATCTTTCTTCTTTTGCATATCACACAAATCAATGAAGCTATTTAGATGGGTAGCGGCATCTTCACGAGGAAGGCCGGAAAACGGATCTTTCATGACAAGATTCAGCAAGGCAGCATTAATTTCACAAGATTCAGCATCGGTAAGAGGAGCAATCGGAGTGCTAATAAAATCATTGTTGTTGGTGGTGAAGTCACACAATTTAGTGTTATCTTGAGCCATCATGAAAAGCAAGCAATCCAACACACAAGCAAACAAAAAGCAAGCGGGCAAAAAGAGGCAAACGGGAAAGAGAGGGAGGATAGAGAGAGAGGGCGAATAAAACGGCAAGGGTGAAGTGGGGGAGAGGAAAACAAGAGGCAAATGGCAAATAATGTAATGCAGGAGATAAGGATTGTGATGGGTACTTGGTATATTGACTTTTGCGTAGACTCCCCGGCAACGGCGCCAGAAATCCTTCTTGCTACCTCTTGAGCACTGCATTGGTTTTCCCCGAAGAGGAAGGAATGATGCAGCAAAGTAGTGTAAGTATTTCCCTCAATTTTTGAGGACCAAGGTATCAATCCAGTAGGAGGCTACGCGCGAGTCCCTCGCACCTGCACAAAACAAATAAATCCTCGCAACCAACGCAATAAGGGGTTGTTAATCCCTACACGGCCACTTACGAGAGTGGGATCTGATAGATATGATAAGATAATATTTTTGGTATTTTTATGATAAAGATGCAAAGTAAAATAAAAGCAAAGTAAAAGCAAACGAAATAACTAAGTATTGGAAGATTAATATGATGAAGATAGACCCGGGGGCCATAGGTTTCACTAGTGGCTTCTCTCAAGAGCATAGGTATTTTATGGTGGGTGAACGAATTACTGTTGAGCAATTGACAGAATTGAGCATAGTTATGAGAATATCTAGGTATGATCATGTATATAGGTGTCACGTCCGATACAAGTAGACCGACGCCTGCCTGCATCTACTACTATTACTCCACTCATCGATCGCTATCCAGCATGCATCTAGAGTATTAAGTTAATGAAAACAGAGTAACGCCTTAAGCAAAATGACATGATGTAGAGGGATAAACTCATGCAATATGATGAAAACCCCATCTCGTTATCCTCGATGGCAACAATACAATACGTGCCTTGCTGCCCCTACTGTCACTGGGAGAGGACACCGCAAGATTGAACCCAAAGCTAAGCACTTCTCCCATTGCAAGAAAGATCAATCTAGTAGGTCAAACCAAACTGATAATTCGAAGAGACTTGCAAAGATAACCAATCATACATAAAAGAATTCAGAGAAGATTCAAATATTGTTCATAGATAGACTTGATCATAAACCCATAATTCATCGGTCTCAACAAACACACCGCAAAAACAAGATTACATCAAATAGATCTCCACAAGAGAGGGGGAGAACATTGTATTGAGATCCAAAAAGAGAGAAGAAGCCATCCAGCTAATAACTATGGACCCGAAGGTCTGAGGTAAACTACTCACACTTCATTGGAGGGGCTATGGTGATGATGTAGAAGCCCTCCATGATGGATACCCCCTCCGTCAGAGCTCCGGAACAGGCCCCAAGATGGGATCTCATGGATACAGAAAGTTGCGGCGGTGGAATTAGGGTTTTGGCTCCGTATTTGATCGTTTGGGGGTACGTAGGTATATATAGGAGGAAGGAGTACGTCGGTGGAGCAACAGGGGGCCAACAAGGGTAGAGGGCGCGCCTGGGGGGTAGGCGCGCCCCCTACCTCGTGGTCTCCTCCTTTGTTTCTTGACGTAGGGTCCAAGTCTCCTGGATCATGTTCGGTGAGAAAATCACGTTCCCGAAGGTTTCATTCCATTTGGACTCCGTTTGATATTCCTTTTCTTCGAAACCCTAAAATAGGCAAAAAAAACAGCAATTCTGGGCTGGGCCTCCGGTTAATAGGTTAGTCCCAAAAATAATATAAAAGTGGATAATAAAGCCCAATAATGTCCAAAACAGTAGATAATATAGCATGGAGCAATCAAAGATTATAGATACGTTGGAGACATATCAGCCAACTAGTCAAGAACCTGCGTGGTGGCATGCAGGTCTTCCCAAAGACCCTGTCACCGCACCAGCATGGCAACTAGCCAGCCAGCATGCCGCTGCATGCCTCGTCAGCTTGCACGCGTGTCGAAGCAAGGCTAGGCAGCAACGGACAGGACGAGCTCTATTGCCACCCCCGATAAGGCAAGAGGGCACGTAGGCAGCGCATTAAATGCGTTTGTCCTATGGTGTCAGGCGATAAACTTGTACGCTGTAGGTACTTTCCACCTCCTGTGTGCCACTGTGGCGACCCCTTTGACATATAAAAGGAGGCCCGAGGCATACAGGGGAAGGATTCAGACTTTTTGGACCGGGCATGCACCGCAACTAGTTCAAGATCTCAAGAACACTAAATATACACTGAAGCGGGACTAGGGTTTTACACATCGTTCGCAGCCTGAACCTGGGTAGAAATCCCCTCGCACTGATCGGTAGACCTGCTCTTTGCGCAGCCCCACGCCCCGCCAACCGTAGAAGGGATTCCCTAGGATCCCATAGGTGTCGTTTTCCCCGATAGGTAATGTCTGCAAGTGCTGAAATTGTAAGTAGCAGAGTAGTTTGATAGCAAGATAATTTGTAACGAGCAAGTAACGATAGTAGTAACTAAAGCGCAGCAAGGTAGCCCAATCCTTTTGAGGCAAAGGACAGGCCAAAACGGTCTCTTATGATAAGCAAAGCGTTCTTGAGGGTACACGGGAATTTTATCTAGTCACTTTCATCATGTTAGTTTAATTTGTGTTTGCTACTTTGATAATTTGATATGTGGGTGGACCGGTGCTTAGGTGTTGTTCTTACTTGAACAAACCTCCTACTTATGATTAACCCTCCCGCAAGCATCCGCAACTACGAGAAAAGTATTAAGAATAAATTCTACACATAGCATTAAACTTTTGGATCCAATCGGCCCCTTACGGTATAGCGCATAAACTGGGGTTTAAGTTTCTGTCACTGACGCAACCCATCATCTAATTGCTACTCCACAATGCATTCCCTTAGGCTCGTGAAGTTTCATGCAGTCGACGTTCACATGAGACCACTAAGGGAATCACAACATACATACTATCAAAATATCGAACACATATCAAATTCACATGATTACTTGCAACATGATTTCTCCCGTGACCTCAAGAACAAAGGTAACTACTCACAAATGATAAACATGCTCATGATCAGAGGGGTATTAAATAGCATATTGGATCTGAACATATAATCTTCCACCAAATAAACCATATAGTAATCAACTACAAGATGTAATCAACACTACTAGTCACCCACAAGTACCAATCTATAGTTCCGGTAACAAGATTGAACACAAGAGATGAACTAGGGTTTGAGAGGAGATGGTGTTGTTGAAGATGTTGATGGAGATTGCCCTCCCTAAGATGGGAGAGTTGTTGGTGATAATGATGACGATGATTTCCCCCTCCGGAGGGAATTTCCCCCGGCGGAATCACTCCACCGGAGGGCAAAAGTCCTCCTGCCTAAGTTCCACCTCGAGGCGGCGGCGCTTCTCCCCGAAAGTCCTCCCCTTATTTTTTTCTAGGTCAAAATGACTTATATACCAAAATATGGGCACCGGAGGTGGGCCGAGGAGGGTACAACCCACCAGGGCTTTGGTAGTTATTTTCTCCAATAATTCTTAAGTAATCCATAAAAAATCTCTGTGAAGTTTCAACTTGTTTGGAGTTGTGCGGAATAGGTGGCCTGACGTAGCTTTTCCAGGTCCAGATTTCCAGCTGCCAGAATTCTCCCTCTTTGTGTATACCTTGCATATTATGAGAGAAAAGGCATTAGAATTACTCCAAAAAAATTAATATGGGTAAAAACATTGTGAATAACAGTAAGAAAACATGATGAAAAATGGACATATCAGTCTTGCATGTGCTTATCTGTGGTGACAATGGGATATTCACGTGATCCACTTGATGTATGTTTTGGTGATCAACTCTCGGGTTCTGTGACCTTGTGAACTTATGGATGGGGGTTGGCACACGTTTTCGTCTTGACTCTCCAGTAGAAACTTTGGGGCACTCTTAGAAGTTATTTGTGTTGGTTTGAATAGATGAATCTCAGATTGTGTGATGCATATCTTATAATCAAACCCGCAGATACTTGTGGTGACATTGGAGTATTGTAGCGACCAAACCTCAAATAGTCCGATCTCTGTGCTTTAGTGTCATCCCTGGATCAGTAATGCTGACACGCACAGTACTTGAAGGATTTATAACAGAGTAGCAATCACAGACTTATTACATCGAATGTCTCAAAAGAGAACTTATTACAATAAATATGGCTTAAGGCCATCTAATAACGATAACAGCGGAAGGCTTGGAAGATAAGTGAGTCCATCAACTCCAACGGCATCACTGAGTATAGAACCACGACCTAAAGGCACCTTACTCGTCGTCTGAAAAGTCTGCAACATGAACGTTGCAGCCCGAAAATGGGTCAGCACATGGAATATGCTAGCAATGTAACACATAGAGAGTAATGGAAGAATAAAGCTATACTACATGAATATATGGCTGGTGGAAAGCTCTATGGTTACAGTTTTGCGTAAAGCCAATTTTTCCCTACTGCAAAGGAATAAATTTTATTTAACTATCATGGTAGTTATTAAACATTGAGAGTGTAGACACCCTCTCAATCCCAATTTAGTGTCATCATTAAAACCCAACAGTAATAATTTAAAGTAACATGATGAGATTCACATGATAATCCAAGTACTAGATACTCAAGACATCCATAACCGGGGACACGGCTAATCATGATTAGTTTATACACTCTGCAGAGGTTTGTGCACTTTTCCCCACAAGACTCGATCTCCTCCGTTGGGATTCTCGCACTACATGGTGTTTGAGAAACGGATGACCGAGACATAGTCTTTCAGAAGCGCTAGCACCTTACGATCGGGTAGATAGTACCAACCTACATCCCTACATCTGCTAGTCTACCACTGTAAGAGTTCGCACGGCTTAATCGACTATGCTAGAGCCCATAGTAGCTTGTGGCTGCACACGGAAGTTTCTAGTATGAATAAATCTCATGATCCCTTTGAGCCTATGTGGCGGTCCATAAAGAAAAATAGGCAATCGCTGGAATACCCAGGTGCCTCAATCCACCCAGATGTGTGTTTAAGTTGCCACATTAATTTATCAATCTCACATCTGGTGGATACACTCTCCCAATCCACGTCTACTAGCATAGCATGGCATAATAAGCAAACGTAGAAGTAACTCCCAAGGGTTGATAACAAAACAGGTAATAGGTTCTACCTCATCTACTTCCCAAAACCCACATATTAATCAGATCCTAATCGTGCAATTGTTTGAGGATTGATCTAATGCAATAAAACTGGGTAGTAAAGAGGTATGATCAAAGTGTTACTTGCCTTGCTGATGATCCGTGAAACCTAGATATTCGAAGTAGCAAGCGGCGCACTCCGGGTACTCTATCGCAAACAAACAAGCATACAATAAGTACTCATCTAATGCACTGGTAAAACTCAAATAAGAAAACTAACCAGGAAGTTCAACTTAAGAACTCTGGTTTGCAAAAAGAATCAAATCGAACGAAGCAACAAAAGTCCAACGACGAAAGAAACAAACTTCATTTACTAATCTGGATCTAAGTCAAATTTTACAGATGAAAAAAATTGTTTGAGTTGATTAAACGGAAAGAGGGTTTCGATACGAAACTCCAGGCGCTTGAATCGTCTGATTCCGATAAATGAGCGAAAAGTTATACTAGAACGAATATCGGATCAGAAATAACCGCGGAAAAATCCGAGAAAAAGAAAAACTGATGAATAGATTAACGAACGAACATTCGTTAACTGAAACAAAACGACGAATTCGTCCGTTAAAACGAACGAACAGGCGAACGCTCGCTAAATAAATAAACCGGGAAATAAAACCGATCTATTTATAAAAAACGAATCTAGGGTTTTCAAAAAAAATCGGATCGGTTTCTTTAGAAAAACCGGGGCGGCGGGCGGCTACCTCGGCTCGGGCTCCGGCAAAGTCCGGCGGGGCTCCGGTGGCGGTGGGTGACGTGGGGCGGCGGCAAGCGGCAAGCGGGCGGCGAGGGGCGGCGGCAGCGGCGACTCAGGGCTCCAGGGGGGTCCCGGGTGGTATTTAAAGGGGGAGAGGCGGCGGCGGCTCCGACTTGGGGAGGGGGTCGGGCAGCGGAGGCGGCACGGGACGGGGAGGCGGTGGCGCGGGCGGGCCGACCTGGCTCGGCTGGGCTTCGGCCCAGTCGGGCGCGCAGGAGGTTTTTTTGTTTTAAAAAAGTCCCGCCGAACTAAGAAAAAACCTAGAAAAATAAATAAAAATCTAAAAATGCCAAAACAAATTTTCACCGTCTAAATAAAATATTTAGAACAGGATGAACATTTTCTTGGCCCTAAAATGCAATTTTGAAAACGTGCAATTTTTTCCTAAATTCAAATAAAATAGCGAGAAAACTCCGAAATAAAATCTTACTTGATTTTTTATTAAACCTTCAATATTTCTTTATGGGAAATTCATTTTATTCCCTTTCTCATATTTTTATTATAGAAATAATTGAAGATAGAATAAATAAAATCAATGATCCTATTTTCAAAATTTGAGAAAAACCCAAATATGAAAATAACGAAATCCCCAACTCTCTCCGTGGGACCTTGAGTTGCGTAGAATTTCTGGATCAGGCTAAAAGCAAATAAATATGATATGCAGTGATGACCTAATGTATAACATTCCAAATTGAAAATTTGGGAGGTTAAAGTGTTGGGGAACGTAGTAATTTCAAAAAAATTCCTACGCACACGCAAGATCATGATGATGCATAGCAACGAGGGGGAGAGTCTGATCTACGTACCCTTGTAGATTGCAACGGAAGGGTTGACACAACGTAGAGGAAGTAGCCATACGTCTTCTTCCCGATTCGACCGATCCAAGCACCGTTACTCCGGCACCTCCGAGTTCTTAGCACACGTTCAGCTCGATGATGATCCCCGGGCTCCGGTCCAGCAAAGCTTCGGGGAGGAGTTCCGTCAGCATGATGGCGTGGTGACGATCTTGATGTACTACCGACGTAGGGCTTCGCCTAAGCACTACAACGATATGATCGAGGTGGAATTTGGTGGCAGGGGGCACCGCACACGGCTAAGGAACGATCTCAATGATCAACTTGTGTGTCTAGAGGTGCCCCCTGCCCCCGTATATAAAGGTTGCCAGGGGAGGGCTGGCCGGCCAAAGGAGGAGGGCGCAGGAGGAGTCCTACTCCTACCGGGAGTAGGACTCCCCCCCCCCCAATCGTATTCCTAATAGGATTCCGAGAGAGAGAGAGAGGGAGGGAGAAGGGGGCCGGCCACCTCTCCTAGTCCTAATAGGACTAGGGGAGGGGGGAGGCGCGCAGCCCACCTTGGGCTGCCCCTTTCACCTTTCCACTAAGGCCCAATAAGGCCCATTTGGTTCCCGAGGGGTTCCGGTAACCTTCCGGTACTCCGGTAAAATCCCGATTTCACCCGGAACACTTCCGATGTCCAAACATAGGCTTACAATATATCAATCTTTATGTCTCGACCATTTCGAGACTCCTCGTCATGTCCGTGATCACATCCGGGACTCCGAACAACCTTCGGTACATCAAAATGCATAAACTCATAATAACTGTCATCGTAACGTTAAGCGTGCAGACCCTACGGTTCGAGAACAATGTAGACATGACCGAGACACGTCTCCGGTCAATAACCAATAGCGGGACCTGGATGCCCATATTGGCTCCTACATATTCTACGAAGATCTTTATCGGTCAAACCGCATAACAACATACGTTGTTCCCTTTGTCATCGGTATGTTACTTGCCCGAGATTCGATCGTCGGTATCCAATACCTAGTTCAATCTCGTTACCGGCAAGTCTCTTTACTCGTTCCGTAATACATCATCTCGCAACTAACTCATTAGTTGTAATGCTTGCAAGGCTTAAGTGATGTGCATTACCAAGAGGGCACAGAGATATCTCTCCGACAATCGGAGTGACAAATCCTAATCTCGAAATACGCCAACCCAACATCTACCTTTGGAGATACCTGTAATGCTCCTTTATAATCACCCAGTTACGTTGTGACGTTTGGCAGCACCCAAAGTGTTCCTCCGGCAAACGGGAGTTGCATAATCTCATAGTCATAGGAACATGTATAAGTCATGAAGAAAGCAATAGCAACATACTAAACGATCGGGTGCTAAGCTAATGGAATGGGTCATGTCAATCAGATCATTCAACTAATGATGTGACCTCGTTAATCAAATAACAACTCTTTTGTCCATGGTTAGGAAACATAACCATCTTTGATTAACGAGCTAGTCAAGTAGAGGCATACTAGTGACACTCTGTTTGTCTATGTATTCACACATGTATTATGTTTCCGGTTAATACAATTCTAGCATGAATAATAAACATTTATCATGATATAAGGAAATAAATAATAACTTTATTATTGCCTCTAGGGCATATTTCCTTCAGTCTCCCACTTGCACTAGAGTCAATAATCTAGTTCACATTGCCATGTGATTTAACAACAATAGTTCACATCACCATGTGATTAACACCCATAGTTCACATCGTCATGTGACCAACACTCAAAGGGTTTACTAGAGTCAGTAATCTAGTTCACATATCTATGTGATTAACACCAAAAGAGTACTAAGGTGTGATCATATTTTGCTTGTGAGATAATTTTAGTCAACGGGTCTGTCACATTCAGATCCATAATTATTTTGCAAGTTCTATGTCTACAATGCTCTACACGGAGCTACTCTAGCTAATTGCTCCCACTTTCAATATGTATCCAGATTGAGACTTTAGATTCATCTGGATCAGTGTCAAAAACTTGCATCGACGTAACCCTTTACGACGAACCTTTTTGTCACGTCCATAATCGAGAAACATATCATTATTTCACTAAGGATAATTCTGACCGCTGTCCAATGATCTACTCCTAGATCACTATCGTACTCCCTTGCCAAATCAATGCAGGGTATACAATAGATCTGGTATACAGCATGACATACTTTATAGAACCTATGGCCAAGGCATAGGGAATGACTTTCATTCTCTTTCTATCTTCTGCCGTGGTCGGGCTTTGAGTCTTACTCAACTTCACACCTTGTAATACAGGCAAGAACTCTTTCTTTGACTGCTCCATTTTGAACTACTTCAAGATCTTGTCAAGGTATGTACTCATTGAAAAAACTTATCAAGCGTCTTGATCTATCTCTATAGATCTTGAAGCTCAATATGTAAGCAGCTTCACCGAAGTCTTTATTTTAAAAAACTCCTTTCAAACACTCCTTTATGCTTTACAGAACAATTCTACATTATTTCCGATCAACAATATGTCATTCACATATACTTATCAGAAATACTGTAGTGCTCCCACTCACTTTCTTGTAAATACAGGCTTCACCGCAAGTCTGTATAAAACTATATGCTTTGATCAACTCATCAAAGCGTATATTCCAACTCCGAGATGCTTGCACCAGTCCACAGATGGATCGCTGGAGCTTGCACATTTTGTTAGCACCTTTCGGATTGACAAAACCTTTTGGTTGCATCATATACAACTCTTCTTTAATAAATCCATTAAGGAATGCAGTTTTGTTTATCCATTTGCCAGATTTCATAAAATGCGGCAATTACTAACATGATTCGGACAGACTCAAGCATAGATACGAGTGAGAAACTCTCATCGTAGTCAACACCTTGAACTTGTCAAAAACCTTTTTCGACAATTCTAGCTTTGTAGATAGTAACACTACTATCAGCGTCCGTCTTCCTCTTGAAGATCCATTAATTCTCAATTGCTTGACGATCATCGGGCAAGTCAACCAAAGTCCAAACTTTGTTCTCATACATGGATCATATCTCAGATTTCATGGCCACAAACCATTTTGCGGAATCTGGGCTCATCATCGCTTCCTCATAGTTCGTAGGTTCATCATGGTCTAGTAACATAACTTCCAGAACAGGATTACCGTACCACTCTGGTGCGGATCTCACTCTGGTTTACCTACGAGATTTGGTAGTAACTTGATCTGAAGTTACATGATCATCATCATTAGCTTCCTCACTAATTGGTGTAGTAGTCACAGGAACATATTTCTGTGATGAACTACTTTCCAATAAGGGAGCAGGTACAATTACCTCATCAAGTTCTACTTTCCTCCCACTCACTTCTTTCGAGAGAAACTCCTTCTCTAGAAAGGATCCATTCTTAGCAATTAATGTCTTGCCTTCGGATCTGTGATAGAAGGTGTACCCAACTGTCTCCTTTGGGTATCCTATGAAGACATATTTCTCCGATTTGAGTTTGAGCTTATCGAGATGAAACTTTTTCACATAAGCATCGCAACTCCAAACTTTAAGAAACGACAGCTTAGGTTTCTTGCCAAACCATAGTTCACACGGTGTCGTCTCAACGGATTTAGATGGTGCCCTATTTAACGTGAATGCAGCTGTCTCTAATGCATAACCCCAAAACGATAGTGGTAAATCGGTAAGAAACATCATAGATTGCACTATATCCAATAAAGTACGGTTATGACGTTCGGACACACCATTATGCTGTGGTGTTCCATGTGGCATGAGTTTGTGAAACTATTCCACGTTGTTTTAATTGAAGACCAAACTCGTAACTCAAATATTTGTCTCCGCGATCAGATCGTAGAAACTTTATTTTCTTGTCACGATGATTTTTCACTTCACTCTGAAATTCTTTGAACTTTTCAAATGTTTCAGAATTTTGTTTCATCAAGTAGATATACTCATATCTACTCAAATCATCTGTGAAGGTCAGAAAATAATGATACCCGCTGCAAGCCTTAAATATTCATCGGACCACATACATCAGTATGTATGATTTCCAACAAATCTATTGCTTGCTCCATTGTTCCGGAGAACGGCGTTTTAGTCATCTTGCCCAAAAGGCATGGTTCGCAAGCATCAAGTGATTCATAATCAAGTGATTCCGAAACCCCATCAGCATGGAGTTTCTTCATGCGCTTTATACTAATATGACCTAAACGGCAGTGCCACAAATAAGTTGCACTATCATTATTAACTTTGCATCTTTTGGTTTCAATATTATGAATATGTGTATCACTACGATCGAGATCCAACGAACTTGTTTCATTGGGTGTATGACCATCGAAGGTTTTATTCATGTAAACAGAACAACAATTATTCTCTGACTTTAATGAATAACCGTATTGCAATAAACATGATCAAATCATATTCATGCTCAATGCAAAAACCAAATAACACTTATTTAAGTTCAATACTAATCCAGACAGTATAGGGGAGTGTGCGATGATGATCATATCAATCTTGGAACTACTTCCAACACACATCGTCACTTCACCCTTAACTAGTATCTGTTTATTCTGCAACTCCTGTTTTGAGTTACTACTCTTAGCAACTGAACCAATATCAAATACTGAGGGGTTGCTATAAACACTAGTAAAGCACACATCAATAACATGTATATCAAATATACTTTTGTTCACTTTGCCATCCTTCTTATCCGCCAAATACTTGGGGTAGTTCCGCTTCAAGTGACCAGTCCCTTTGCAGTAGAAGCACTTAGTCTCAGGCTTAGGACCAGACTTGGGCTTCTTCACTTGAGCAGCAACTTGCTTGCCGTTCTTCTTGAAGTTCCCCTTCTTCCCTTTTGCCCTTTTCTTCAAACTAGTGGTCTTGTCAACCATCAACACTTGATGTTTTTCTTGATTTCTACCTTCATCGATTTCAGCATCACGAAGAGCTTGGGAATCGTTTCCGTTATCCCTTGCATATCATAGTTCATCATGAAGTTCTACTAACTTGGTGATGGTGACTAGAGAATTCTGTCAATCACTATCTTATCTGGAAGATTAACTCCCACTTGATTCAAGCGATTGTAGTACCTAGACAATCTGAGCACATGCTCACTAGTTGAGCGATTCTCCTCCATCTTTTAGCTATAGAACTTGTTGGAGACTTCATATCTCTCAACTCGGGTATTTGCTTGAAATATTAACTTCAACTCCTGGAACATCTCATATGGTCCATGACGTTCAAAACGTCTTTGAAGTCCCGATTCTAAGCTGTTAAGTATGGTGCACTAAACTATCAAGTAGTCATCATATTGAGCTAGCCAAACGTTCCTAACATCTGCATCTGCTCCTGCAATAGGTCTGTCACCTAGCGGTGCATCAAGGACATAATTCTTCTGTGCAGCAATGAGGATAAACCTCATATCACGGATCCAATCCGTATCATTGCTACTAACATCTTTCAACACAATTTTCTCTAGGAACATATCAAAATAAACACAGGGAAGCAACAACGCGAGCTATTGATCTACAACATAATTTGCAAAATACTACCAGGACTAAGTTCATGATAAATTTAAGTTCAATTTAATCATATTACTTAAGAACTCCCACTTAGATAGACATCCCTCTAATCCTCTAAGTGATCACGTGATCCAAATCAACTAAACCATGTTTGATCATCACGTGAGATGGAGTAGTTACATTGGTGAACATCACTATGTTGATCATATCTACTATATGATTCACGCTCGACCTTTCGGTCTCCGTGTTCCGAGGCCATATCTGTATATGCTTGGCTCGTCAAGTATAACCTGAGTATTCCGCGTGTGCAACTGTTTTGCACCTGTTGTATTTGAACATAGAGCCTATCACACCCGATCATCACGTGGTGTCTCAGCACGAAGAACTTTCGCAACGGTGCATACTCAGGGAGAACAATTCTTGATAATTTAGTGAGAGATCATCTTATAATGCTACCGTCAATCAAATCAAGATAAGATGCATAAAAGATAAACATCATATGCAATCAATATAAGTGATATGATATGGCCATCCCATCATCATCTTGTGCTTGTGATCTCCATCTCTGAAGCACCGTCATGATCACCATCATCACCGGCGCGACACCTTGATCTCCATCGTAGCATCGTTGTCGTCTCGCCAATCTTATGCTTCCACGACTATCGCTACCGCTTAGTGATAAAGTAAAGCATTACATCGCGATTTCATTACATACAATAAAGCGACAACCATATGGCTCCTGCCAGTTGCCGATAACTCGGTTACAAAACATGATCATCTTATACAATAAAATTTAGCATCATGTATTGACCATATCACATCACAACATGCCCTGCAAAAACAAGTTAGACGTCCTCTACTTTGTTGTTGCAAGTTTTACGTGGCTGCTACGGGCTTAAGCAAGAACTCATCTCACCTACGAATCAAAACCACAACGATAGTTTGTCAAGTAGACTCCGTTTTAACCTTCTCAAGGACCGGGCGTAGCCATACTCGGTTCAACTAAAGTTGGAGAGACAGTCGCCCGCAAGCCATCTA
Organism: Triticum monococcum; assembly: GCA_034509565.1. Lineage (NCBI taxonomy): Eukaryota > Viridiplantae > Streptophyta > Magnoliopsida > Poales > Poaceae > Triticum > Triticum monococcum. The sequence continues at coordinate 76,750,981 of CM067843.1, forward strand.
TGTGCAAAGCACATCGAGGGAACCGGTCTCGCGTAAGCGTACGCGTAAGGTTGGTCCGGGTCGTCTCGTCCAACAATACCGCCGAACCAAAGTATGACATGCTGGTAGGCAGTATGACTTGTATCGCCCACAACTCACTTGTGTTCTACTCGTGCAAATAACATCAAACCATAAAACCTAGGCTCTGATACCACTGTTGGGGAACGTAGTAATTTCAAAAAAATTCCTACGCACACGCAAGATCATGGTGATGCATAGCAACGAGGGGGAGAGTCTGATCTACTTACCCTTGTAGATCGCAACGGAAGCGTTGACACAACATAGAGGAAGTAGTCGTACGTCTTCTTCCCGATTCGACCGATCCAAGCACCGTTACTCCGGCACCTCCGAGTTCTTAGCACACGGTCAGCTCGATGACGATCCCCGGGCTCCGATCCAGCAAAGCTTCGGGGAGGAGTTCCGTCAGCACGACGGCGTGGTGACAATCTTGATGTACTACCGACGTAGGGCTTCGCCTAAGCACTACAACGATATGATCGAGGTGGAATTTGGTGGCAGGGGGCACCGCACACGGCTAAGGAACGATCTCAATGATCAACTTGTGTGTCTAGAGGTGCCCCCTGCCCCCGTATATAAAGGTTGCCAGGGGGAGGGCTGGCCGGCCAAAGGAGGAGGGCGCAGGAGGAGTCCTACTCCTACCGGGAGTAGGACTCCCCCCCCCCCCCCCCAATCCTATTCCTAATAGGATTCCGAGAGAGAGAGAGAGAGAGAGAGGGGGGGGGAGAAGGGGGCCGGCCACCTCTCCTAGTCCTAATAGGACTAGGGGAGGGGGGAGGCGCGCAGCCCACCTTGGGCTGCCCCTTTCACCTTTCCACTTAGGCCCAATAAGGTCCATTTGGTTCCCGGGGGGTTCCGGTAACCTCCCGGTACTCCGGTAAAATCCCGATTTCACCCGGAACACTTCCGATGTCCAAACATAGGCTTCCAATATATCAATCTTTATGTATTGACCATTTCGAGACTCCTCATCATGTCCGTGATCACATCCGGGACTCCGAACAACCTTCGGTACATCAAAATGCATAAACTCATAATAACTGTCATCGTAACGTTAAGCGTGCGGACCCTACGGTTCGAGAAGAATGTAGACATGACCGAGACACGTCTCCGGTCAATAACCAATAGCGGGACCTGGATGCCCATATTGGCTCCTACATATTCTATGAAGATCTTTATCGTTCAGACCGCATAACAACATACGTTGTTCCCTTTGTCATCGGTATGTTACTTGCCCGAGATTCGATCGTCGGTATCCAATACCTAGTTCAATCTTGTTACCGGCAAGTCTCTTTACTCGTTCCGTAATACATCATCTCGCAACTAACTCATTAGTTGTAATGCTTGCAAGGCTTAAGTGATGTGCATTACCGAGAGGGCCCAGAGATACCTCTCCGACAATCGGAGTGACAAATCCTAATCTCGAAATACGCCAACCCAGCATCTACCTTTGGAGATACCTGTAATGCTCCTTTATAATCACCCAGTTACGTTGTGACGTTTGGCAGCACCCAAAGTGTTCCTCCGGCAAACGGGAGTTGCATAATCTCATAGTCATAGGAACATGTATAAGTCATGAAGAAAGCAATAGCAACATACTAAACGATCGGGTGCTAAGCTAATGGAATGGGTCATGTCAATCAGATCATTCAACTAATGATGTGACCTCGTTAATCAAATAACAACTCTTTTGTCCATGGTTAGGAAACATAACCATCTTTGATTAACGAGCTAGTCAAGTAGAGGCATACTAGTGACACTCTGTTTGTCTATGTATTCACACATGTATTATGTTTCCGGTTAATACAATTCTAGCATGAATAATAAACATTTATCATGATATAAGGAAATAAATAATAACTTTATTATTGCCTCTAGGGCATATTTGCTTCAACAAGTATCTAGGTGACATTAGGGTTTTGGTTGATGTGTATCTTAAGGTGTTATTTTAGTACAAACTCTAGGGTTGTTTGTGACACTTATAGGAATAGCCCAATAGATCGACCAGAAAGAATAACTTTGAGGTGGTTTCATACCTACAATAATCTCTTCGTTTGTTCTCTGCTATTAGTGACTTTAGAGTGACTCTTTGTTGCACGTTGAGGGATTGTTATATGATCTAATTATGTTATCATTGTTGAGAGAACTTGCACTAGCGAAAGTATGAACCCTAGGCCTTGTTTCGAAGCATTGCAATACCATTTGTGCTCACTTTTATCTTTAGTTACCTTGCTGTTTTTATATTTTTCATATTACAAAAACCTATATCTACCATCCATATTACACGTATATCACCATCTCTTCGCCGAACTAGTGCACCTATACAATTTACCATTGTATTGGGTGTGTTGGGGACACAAGAGACTCTTTGTTATTTGGTTGCAGGGTTGTTTGAGAGAGATCATCTTCATCATACACCTCCGACGGATTGATAAACCTTAGGTCATCCACTTGAGGGAAATTTGTTGTTGTCCTACAAAACTCTGCACTTGAAGGCCCAACAACGTCTACAAGGATAAAGTTGCGTAGTAGATATCAGATCCATATCAATAGATTTTTATCAAGCGAAGATGCAAGCAAATAGAAGGCACATGGCAACACAAGAAAACATAAGATTGAACGAGAAAAAGGTGAACGAAAAAGACGACGAATAAAAACGGCAATTTTTTGTGAAGTGGGGGAGATGAAAATGAGAGGCAAATGGCAAATAATGTAAATTTCAAGGAGATGAGATTTATGATTAGGAACCTGATAGTTATTGACGATGCCTCCCCGGCAACAGCGCCAGAAATTCCTTTTGATGCGGCTTGAACTACGTCGGTATTTCCCCAAAGAGGAAGGGATGATGCAGCACATCTACAGTAGTTATTTCCCTCAGTGATGAGACTAAGGTTATCGAACCAGTAGGAGAACCACGCAACACCACGTAAACGGCTCCTGCACATAAAGAACAAATGCTTGCAACCCGACGTAAGAGAGGGGTTGTCAATCCCTCAATGGTAAAAAGATAGGTAAAATTGTAGTAGATTGGATAAATAGATCTCGCGGGAACGCGAGATAAAATAAATAAATAAATAATGCAGCAAGGTATTTTTGGGTTTTTGGATTAATAGATCTGAAAATAAAAGAAAATAAAAATAGATTGCAAAGGCAAATATGATAAAGAAGAGAACCCGGGGCCGTAGATTTCAATAGTTGCTTCTCTCGAGAAAAATAGCATGCGGCGGGTAAACAAATTACTGTTGGGCAATTGGTAGAACTTCAAATAATCATGATGATATCCGGGCAATGATCATTATATAGGCATCATGTCCTAGATTAGTAGACCGATGCATGTCTGCATCTACTACTATTACTCGACACATCGAGCGCTATCCAACATGCATCTAGTGTATTAAGTTCATGGAGAAACGGAGTACTGCAATAAGAACGATGACATGATGTAGACAAGATCTATTTATGTAGAAATAGACCCCATCTTGTTATCCTTAATAGCAACGATACATGCGTGTCAGTTCCCTTTCTGTCACTGGGATCAAGCACCATAAGATCAAACCCATCACAAAGCACCTCTTCCCATGGCAAGAAAAATTGATCTAGTTGGCCTAACTAAACTAAAGATTCAAAGAAGAAATAATAGGCTATAAGTAATCATGCATATAAGAGATCAAAAGACTCAAATAACTTTCATGGATAAAAACATAGATCTGATCATAGACTCAAAGTTCATCGGATCCCAACAAACACATCGCAAAAAGAGTTACATCAAATAGATATCCAAGAGACCATTGTATTGAGAATCAAAAGAGAGAGAGGAAGCTATCTAGCTACTAACTACGGACCCATAGGTCTACAATAATCTACTCACGCATCATCCGAGAGGCACCAATGAGGATGATGAACCCCTCCGTGTTGGTGTCTAGATTGGATCTGGTGGTTCTAGAACTTGCGACGGCTAGAATTGATTTTCATCGAATCCCCTAGGGTTTCTGGAATATTGGGGTATTTATAGAGCAAAGAGGCTATGTGGGAGGCCACCAAGGTGGGCACAACCCACCAGGGCGCTCTTGGGCCCCCAGGCGCGCCCAGGTGGGTTGTGCCCCCCTCAGGGTACCCCTCTGGTACTTCTTCGGCCCATCTTGTGTCCTCTGGTCCAGAAAAGTTCTCCAAAAAGTTTCGCTGCGTTTGGACTCCATTTGGTATTGATTTTCTGTGAAGTAAAAAAAGGAAAAAAAACAGCAACTGGCACTAGGCACTATGTCAATAGGTTAGTCCCAAAAATGATATAAAGTTCACATAAAATGATTGTAAAACATTCAATAATGATAATATAACAGCATGGAACAATAAAAAATTATAGATATGTTGGAGACTTATCAATTATCAATCTTCTTAAGACGTTTAGCATTGATGTTATAGACACCCTTTTTGTTGGGGAACGTAGTAATTTCAAAAAAATTCCTACGCACACGCAAGATCATGGTGATGCACAGCAACGAGAGGGGAGAGTGTTGTCTACGTACCAACGCAGACCGACTGCGGAAGCGATCACACAACGTAGAGGAAGTAGTCATACGTCTTCTTCCCGATCCGACCGATCCAAGCACCGTTACTCCGGCACCTCCGAGTTCTTAGCACACGTTCAGCTCGATGACGATCCTCGGGCTCCGATCCAGCAAAGCGTCGAGGAAGAGTCTTGTCAGCACGACGGCGTGGTGACGATCTTGATGTACTACCGACGCAGGGCTTCGCCTAAGCTCTACAACGATATGACCGAGGTGGAATTTGGTGGCAGGGGGCACCGCACACGGCTAAGGAACGATCAACAATGATCAACTTGTGTGTCTATGGGGTGCCCCCTGCCCCCGTATATAAAGGAGCAAGGGGAGGAGGCGGCCGGCCAAGGTGTGGCGCGCCAAGGGGAGTCCTACTCCCACCGGGAGTAGGACTCCTAGTTGGACTAGGAGAGAAGGGGGAGAATAGGAGGAAGAGAGGAAGGAAAGGGGGGGCGCCGGCCCCCTTCCCTTCTCCTATTCGGACTAGGAAGGGGAGGGGCGCGAGGCCACCTCTTGCCTCTTCTCCTCTTCTCCCTTAAGGCCCATGTTGGCCCAATAACCCCCCGGGGGGTTCCGATAACCCCCCCCCCCCCCCCCCCGGTACTCCGGTAAAATGCCGATTTCACCCGGAACAATTCCGATGTCCAAATATAGGCTTCCAATATATCAATCTTTATGTCTCGACCATTTCGAGACTCCTTGTCATGTCCGTGATCACATCCGGGACTCCGAACAACCTTCGGTACATCAAAATGCATAAACTCATAATAACTGTCATCGTAACGTTAAGCGTGCGGACCCTATGGTTCGAGAACAATGTAGACATGACCGAGACACGTCTCCGGTCAATAACCAATAGCGGGACCTGGATGCCCATATTGGCTCCTACATATTCTACGAAGATCTTTATCGGTCAGACCGCATAACAACATACGTTGTTCCCTTCGTCATCGGTATGTTACTTGCCCGAGATTCGATCGTCGGTATCCAATACCTAGTTCAATCTCGTTACCAGCAAGTCTATTTACTCGTTCTGTAATACATCATCTCACAACTAACATATTAGTTGCAGTGCTTGCAAGGCTTATGTGATGTGCATTACCGAGAGGGCCCAGAGATACCTCTCCGACACTCGAAGTGACAAACCCTAATCTCGAAATACGCCAACCCAACATCTACCATTGGAGACACCTGTAGTACTCCTTTATAATCACCCAGTTACGTTGTGACGTTTGGTAATACCCAAAGTGTTCCTCCGGTAAACGGGAGTTGCATAATCTCATAGTTATAGGAACATGTATAAGTCATGAAGAAAGCAATAGCAACATACTAAACGATCGGGTGCTAAGCTAATGGAATGGGTCATGCCAATCAGATCATTCAACTAATGATGTGACCTCGTTAATCAAATAACAACTCTTTGTTCATGGTTAGGAAACATAACCATCTTTGATTAACGAGCTAGTCAAGTAGAGGCATACTAGTGACACTCTGTTGGTCTATGTATTCACACATGTATTATGTTTCCGGTTAATACAATTCTAGCATGAATAATAAACATTTATCATGATATAAGGAAATAAATAATAACTTTATTATTGCCTCTAGGGCATATTTCCTTCAGTCTCCCACTTGCACTAGAGTCAATAATCTAGATTATACAGTAATGATTCTAACACCCATGGAGCCTTGGTGCTGATCATGTTTTGCTCGTGGAAGAGGCTTAGTCAACGGGTCTGCAACATTCAGATCCGTATGTATCTTGCAAATCTCTATGTCTCCCACCTGGACTAAATCCCGGATGGAGTTGAAGCGTCTCTTGATGTGTTTGGTCCTTTTGTGAAATCTGGATTCCTTTGCCAAAGCAATTGCACCAGTATTGTCACAAAAGATTTTCATTGGACCCGATGCACTAGCTATGACACCTAGATCGGATATGAACTCCTTCATCCAGACTCCTTCGTTTGCTGCTTCCGAAGCAGCTATGTACTCCGCTTCACATGTAGATCCCGCTACGACGCTTTGTTTAGAACTGCACCAACTGACAGCTCCACCGTTTAAAGTAAACACGTATCCGGTTTGCGATTTAGAATCGTCCGGATCAGTGTCAAAGCTTGCATCAACGTAACCTCTTACGGTGAGCTCTTTGTCACCTCCATATACGAGAAACATATCCCTAGTCCTTTTCAGGTATTTCAGGATGTTCTTGACCGCTGTCCAGTGATCCACTCCTGGATTACTTTGGTACCTCCCTGCTAAACTTATAGCAAGGCACACATCAGGTCTGGTACACAGCATTGCATACATGATAGAGCCTATGGCTGAAGCATAGGGAACATCTTTCATTTTCTCTCTATCTTCTGCAGTGGTCGGGCATTGAGTCTGACTCAACTTCACACCTTGTAACACACGCAAGAACCCTTTCTTTGCTTGATCCATTTTGAACTTCTTCAAAATCTTGTCAAGGTATGTGCTTTGTGAAAGTCCAATTAAGCGTCTTGATCTATCTCTATAGATCTTTATGCCTAATATGTAAGCAGCTTCCCCGAGGTCTTTCATCGAAAAACTTTTATTCAAGTATCCCTTTATGCTATCCAGAAATTCTATATCATTTCCAATCAGCAATATGTCATCCACATATAATATCAGAAATGCTACAGAGCTCCCACTCACTTTCTTGTAAATACAGGCTTCTCCAGAAGTCTGTATAAAGCCAAATGCTTTGATCACACTATCAAAGCGTTTATTCCAACTCCGAGATGCTTGCACCAGTCCATAAATGGATCGCTGGAGTTTGCATACTTTGTTAGCTCCCTTTGGATCGACAAAACCTTCTGGTTGCATCATATACAACTCTTCTTCCAGAAATCCATTCAGAAATGCAGTTTTGACATCCATCTGCCATATTTCATAATCATAAAATGCGGCAATTGCTAACATGATTCTGACGGATTTAAGCATCGCTACGGGTGAGAAGGTCTCATCGTAGTCAACCCCTTGAACTTGTCGAAAACCTTTTGCAACAAGTCGAGCTTTATAGACAGTAACATTATCGTCAGCGTCAGTCTTTTTCTTGAAGATCCATTTATTCTCAATTGCTTGCCGATCATCGGGCAAGTCAACCAAAGTCCATACTTTGTTCTCATACATGGATCCCATCTCAGATTTCATGGCCTCAAGCCACTTTGCGGAATCTGGGCTCACCATCGCTTCTTCATAGTTCGTAGGTTCATCATGATCTAGTAGCATGACTTCCAGAACTGGATTACCATACCACTCTGGTGCGGATCTCACTCTGGTTGATCTACGTGGTTCAGTAGTATCTTGTTCTGAAGTTTCATGATCATCATCATTAACTTCCTCACTTATTGGTGTAGGTGTCGCAGAAACAGTTTTCTGTGATGTACTACTTTCTAATAAGGGAGCGGGTACAGTTACCTCGTCAAGTTCTACTTTCCTCCCACTCACTACTTTTGAGAGAAACTCCTTCTCAAGAAAGTTTCCGAATTTAGCAACAAAAGTCTTGCCTTCGGATCTGTGATAGAAGGTGTATCCAATAGTTTCCTTTGGATATCCTATGAAGACACATTTCTCCGATTTGGGTTCGAGCTTATCAGGTTGAAGCTTTTTCACATAAGCATCGCAGCCCCAAACTTTAAGAAACGACAACTTTGGTTTCTTGCCAAACCATAGTTCATAAGGTGTCGTCTCAACGGATTTTGATGGTGCCCTATTTAACGTGAATGCGGCCGTCTCTAAAGCATAACCCCAAAACGATAGCGGTAAATCAGTAAGAGACATCATCGATCGCACCATATCTAGTAAAGTACGATTACGACATTCGGACACACCATTACGCTGTGGTGTTCCGGGTGGCGTGAGTTGCGAAACTATTCCATAGTTTTTCAAATGTACACCAAACTCGTAACTCAAATATTCTCCTCCACGATCAGATCGTAGAAACTTTATTTTCTTGTTACGATGATTTTCAACTTCACTCTGAAATTCCTTGAACTTTTCAAATGTTTCAGACTTATGTTTCATTAAGTAAATATACCCATATCTGCTTAAATCATCTGTGAAGGTGAGAAAATAACGATATCCGCCACGAGCCTCAATATTCATCGGACCACATACATCGGTATGTATGATTTCCAATAAATCTGTTGCTCTCTCCATAGTACCGGAGAACGGTGTCTTAGTCATCTTGCCTATGAGGCATGGTTCGCAAGTACCAAGTGATTCATAATCAAGTGGTTCCAAAAGCCCATCAGTATGGAGTTTCTTCATGCGCTTTACACCGATATGACCTAAATGGCAGTGCCACAAATAAGTTGCACTATCATTATCAACTCTGCATCTTTTGGCTTCTACATTATGAATATGTGTATCACTACTATCGAGATTCAACAAGAATAGACCACTCTTCAAAGGTGCATGACCATAAAAGATATTACTCATATAAATAGAACAACCATTATTCTCTGATTTAAATGAATAACCGTCTCGCATTAAATAAGATCCAGATATAATGTTCAAGCTCAACGCTGGCACCAAATAACAATTATTTAGGTCTAATATTAATCCCGAAGGTAGATGTAGAGGTAGCGTGCCGACTGCGATCACATCGACTTTGGAACCGTTTCCCACGCGCATCGTCACCTCATCCTTTGCTAGCGTCCGCTTATTCCGTAGTCCCTGTTTCGAGTTGCAAATATTAGCAACAGAACCAGTATCAAATACCCAGGTGCTACTGCGAGCTCTAGTAAGGTACACATCAATAACATGTATATCACATATACCTTTGTTCACCTTGCCATCCTTCTTATCCGCCAAATACTTGGGGCAGTTCCGCTTCCAGTGACCAGTCTGCTTGCAGTAGAAGCACTCAGTTTCAGGCTTAGGTCCAGACTTGGGTTTCTTCTCCTGAGCAGCAACTTGCTTGTTGTTCTTCTTGAAATTCCCTTTCTTCTTCCCTTTGCCCTTTTTCTTGAAACTAGTGGTTTTGTTAACCATCAACACTTGATGCTCCTTCTTGATTTCTACCTCCGCAGCTTTCAGCATTGCGAAGAGTTCGGGAATAGTCTTGTTCATCCCTTGCATATTATAGTTCATCACGGAGCTCTTGTAGCTTGGTGGCAGTGATTGGAGAATTCTGTCAATGACGCAATCATCTGGAAGATTAACTCCCATCTGAATCAAGTGATTATTATACCCAGACATTTTGAGTATATGCTCACTGACAGAACTATTCTCCTCCATCTTGCAGCTATAGAACTTATTGGAGACTTCATATCTCTCAATTCGGGCATTTGCTTGAAATATTAACTTCAACTCCTGGAACATCTCATATGCTCCATGACGTTCAAAACGTCGTTGAAGTCCCGATTCTAAGCCGTAAAGCATGGCACACTGAACTATCGAGTAGTCATCAGCTTTGCTCTGCCAGGCGTTCATAACATCTGGTGTTGCTCCAGCAGCAGGCCTGGCACCTAGCGGTGCTTCCAGGACGTAATTCTTCTGTGCAGCAATGAGGATAATCCTCAGGTTACGGACCCAGTCCGTGTAATTGCTACCATCATCTTTCAACTTTGCTTTCTCAAGGAACGCATTAAAATTCAACGGAACAACAGCACGAGCCATCTATCTACAATCAACATAACCAAGCAAGATACTATCAGGTACTAAGTTCATGATAAGTTTAAGTTCAGTTAATCAAATTACTTAAGAACTCCCACTTAGATAGACATCCCTCTAATCCTCTAAGTGATTACGTGATCCAAATCAACTAAACCATAACCGATCATCACGTGAGATGGAGTAGTTTTCAATGGTGAACATCGTTATGTTGATCATATCTACTATATGATTCACGCTCGACCTTTCGGTCTCTGTGTTCCGAGGCCATATCTGTATATGCTTGGCTCGTCAAGTATAACCTGAGTATTCTGCGTGTGCAACTGTTTTGCACCCGTTGTATTTGGACGTAGAGCTTATCACACCCGATCATCACGTGGTGTCTGGGCACGACGAACTTTGGCAACGGTGCATACTCAAGGAGAACACTTCTTGATAATTTAGTGAGAGATCATCTTATAATGCTACCGTCAATCAAAGCAAGATAAGATGCATAAAAGGATAAACATCACATGCAATCAATATAAGTGATATGATATGGCCATCATCATCTTGTGCTTGTGATCTCCATCTCCGAAGCACCGTCATGATCACCATCGTCACCGGCGTGACACCTTGATCTCCATCGTAGCATCGTTGTCGTCTCGCCAATCTTATGCTTCCACGACTATCACTACCGCTTAGTAATAAAGTAAAGCATTACATCGCGATTGCATTGCATACAATAAAGCGACAACCATATGGCTCCTGCCAGTTGCCGATAACTTGGTTACAAAACATGATCATCTCATACAATAAAATCAGCATCATGCCTTGACCATATCACATCACAACATGCCCTGCAAAAACAAGTTAGACGTCCTCTACTTTGTTGTTGCAAGTTTTACGTGGCTGCTACGGGCTTAAGTAAGAACTCATCTCACCTACGCATCAAAACCACATCGATAGTTCGTCAAATAGACTCCGTTTTAACCTTCTCAAGGACCGGGCGTAGCCACACTTGGTTCAACTAAAGTTGGAGAGACAGTCTTCCGCAAGCCATCTATGTGCAAAGCACGTCGAGGGAACCGGTCTCGCGTAAGAGTACGCGTAAGGTTGGTCTGGATCGTCTCGTCCAACAATACCGCCGAACCAAAGTATGACATGCTGGTAGGCAGTATGACTTGTATCGCCCACAACTCACTTGTGTTCTACTCGTGCAAATAACATCAAACCATAAAACCTAGGCTCGGATGCCACTGTTGGGGAACGTAGTAATTTCGAAAATTTTCCTACGCACACGCAAGATCATGGTGATGCACAGCAACGAGAGGGGAGAGTGTTGTCTACGTACCAACGCAGACTGACTGCGGAAGCGATCACACAACGTAGAGGAAGTAGTCGTACGTCTTCTTCCCGATCCGACCGATCCAAGCACCGTTACTCCGGCACCTCCGAGTTCTTAGCACACGTTCAGCTCGATGACGATCCTCGGGCTCCGATCCAGCAAAGCGTCGAGGAAGAGTCTTGTCAGCACGACGGCGTGGTGACGATCTTGATGTACTACCGACGCAGGGCTTCGCCTAAGCTCTACAACGATATGACCGAGGTGGAATTTGGTGGCAGGGGGCACCGCACACGGCTAAGGAACGATCAACAATGATCAACTTGTGTGTCTATGGGGTGCCCCCTGCCCCCGTATATAAAGGAGCAAGGGGAGGAGGCGGCCGGCCAAGGTGTGGCGCGCCAAGGGGAGTCCTACTCCCACCGGGAGTAGGACTCCTAGTTGGACTAGGAGAGAAGGGGGAGAATAGGAGGAAGAGAGGAAGGAAAGGGGGGCGCCGGCCCCCTTCCCTTGTCCTATTCGTACTAGGAAGGGGAGGGGCGCGAGGCCACCTCTTGCCTCTTCTCCTCTTCTCCCTTAAGGCCCATGTTGGCCCAATAACCCCCCGGGGGGTTCCGGTAACCCCCCCCCCCCCCCGGTACTCCGGTAAAATGCCGATTTCACCCAGAACAATTCCGATGTCCAAATATAGGCTTCCAATATATCAATCTTTATGTCTCGACCATTTCGAGACTCCTCGTCATGTCCGTGATCACATCCGGGACTCCGAACAACCTTCGGTACATCAAAATGCATAAACTCATAATAATTGTCATCGTAACGTTAAGCGTGCGGACCCTACGGTTCGAGAACAATGTAGACATGACCGAGACACGTCTCCAGTCAATAACCAATAGCGGGACCTGGATGCCCATATTGGCTCCTACATATTCTACGAAGATCTTTATCGGTCAGACCGCATAACAACATACGTTGTTCCCTTTGTCATCGGTATGTTACTTGCCCGAGATTCGATCGTCGGTATCCAATACCTAGTTCAATCTCGTTATCGGCAAGTCTCTTTACTCGTTCCGTAATACATCATCTCACAACTAACATATTAGTTGCAGTGCTTGCAAGGCTTATGTGATGTGCATTACCGAGAGGGCCCAGAGATACCTCTTCGACACTTGGAGTGACAAACCCTAATCTCGAAATACGCCAACCCAATATCTACCATTGGAGAGACCTGTAGTACTCCTTTATAATCACCCAGTTACGTTGTGATGTTTGGTAGTACCCAAAGTGTTCCTCCGGTAAACGGGAGTTGCATAATCTCATAGTTATAGGAACATGTATAAGTCATGAAGAAAGCAATAGCAACATACTAAACGATCGGGTGCTAAGCTAATGGAATGGGTCATGTCAATCAGATCATTCAACTAATGATGTGACCTCGTTAATCAAATAACAACTCTTTTTTCATGGTTAGGAAACATAACCATCTTTGATTAACGAGCTAGTCAAGTAGAGGCATACTAGTGACACTCTGTTGGTCTATGTATTCACACATGTATTATGTTTCCGGTTAATACAATTCTAGCATGAATAATAAATATTTATCATGATATAAGGAAATAAATAATAACTTTATTATTGCCTCTAGGGCATATTTCCTTCACTTTTCACATTCATGATCCATTATGAATAAACCACCAACAATGGGTGTGAATCCATAAAACATATTCTTATAATATATGGAACAACCATTGTTTTCTAATTTATAAGGATATCCGTCACTTATCAAACATGATCCAGAGATAACGTTCTTACATAACTTTGGAACAAAATAACAATTATTTAGCTCTAAAATAAATCCTAAAGGTAAACTTAAAGACATGACACCGATGGCTTGAGCGGTAATCCCGTTACCGTTCCCTACTCGCATCACGACTTCATTTTTGCCCAGCTTGCGAACATTCCGTAGTCCATGCATCACGTTGCAAATGTGAGCAACAGATCCGGTATCAAATACCCATGACTTAGAACTTTCAGCAAGTACAATGTCAATAACATTAATTTGTATAACTTTTATACCTTTACTAGAAGAGGTTTTCTTCTTATCTGCAATATACTTCAAGCAATTTCTCTTCCAGTGTCCCTTTTTTTGCAGTAGAAACATATAGTCTTACAGGATGCTCCACCCTTGTTTCTTTTGGTGTTGTGTTTCCTTTTGAAACTATTTGTTTTGTTCATCAACAACTTTTGTTGATTCTGCGTTCCAGCCTCATGGTTTTTTAGCATCGCTTCATAAAGCAATGAGAATAATAAATCATTCTCACGTGTTTTAGGTATTTCTACCTCCATTAGAGAAGGGCGTAAGTTTTACCTCCATCAAGAGGGCCCGAGCCTGGGTAAACATCGTCTCCTTTGGTCCTGTTGCCCTTAATCTGAGATCCATAGCTCGAGACCCCCTACCCTAAGGTATGCTGGTTTTGACACCGACACCGGCCCAACAGGCCAGAAACCTTCATAGTGAAAGGCCCCTTAACTGGGACATGATGACCCAAAAGTATAGGGGATCTATCGTAGTCCTTTCAATAAGTAAGAGTGTCGAACCCAACAAAGAACTGAAGGAAATGATAAGCAGTTTTCAGCAAGGTATTCTCTGCAAGCATTGAAATAATAGGTGATAGATAGTTTTGTGATAGGATAATTTGTAACGAGTAACAAGTAACAAAAGTAAATAAAGTGCAGCAAGGTGGCCCAATCCTTTTTGTAGCAAAGGACAAGCCTGGACAAACTCTTATATGATGTAAAGCGCTCCCGAGGACACATGGGAATATCGTCAATCTAGTTTTCATCACGTTCATATGATTCGCGTTTGGTACTTTGATAATTTGGTATGTGGGTGGACCGGTGCTTGGGTACTATCCTTACTTGGACAAGCATCCCACTTATGATTAACCTCTATTGCAAGCATCCGCAACTACGACAGAAGTATTAAGGTAAACCTAACCATAGCATGAAACATATGGATCCAAATCAGCCCCTTACGAAGCAACGCATAAACTAGGGTTTAAGCTTCTGTCACTCTAGCAACCCATCATCTACTTATTACTTCCCAATGCCTTCCTCTAGGCCCAAATAATGGTGAAGTGTCATGTAGTCGACGTTCACAAAACACCACTAGAGGAGAGACAACATACATCTCATCAAAATATCGAACGAATACCAAATTCACATGACTACTAATAGCAAGACTTCTCCCATGTCCCCAGGAACAAACGTAACTACTCACAAAGCATATTCATGTTCATAATCAGAGGGGTATTAATATGCATATAGGATCTGAACATATGACCTTCCACCAAATAAACCAACTAGCATCAACTACAAGGAGTAATTAACACTACTAGCAACCCACACGTACCAATCCCGGACTTGGAGACAATAATTGGATACAAGAGATGAACTAGGGTTTTGAGAGGAGATGGTGCTAGTGAAGATGTTGATGGAGATTGCCCTCTCCCGGTGATAGTAGCGTTGGTGATGACGGTGGCGATGATTTCCCCCTCCCGGAGGGAAGTTTCCCCGGCAGAACAGCTCCACCAGAGCCCTAGATTGGTTCCGCCAAGGTTCCGCCTCGGGGCGGCGGAGTCTCGTCAGGGAAGATGGATTATGATTTTTTCCTCATCGAAAGACTCCATATAGCATAAGATGGCCATCGGAGAGCCACCAGGGGGCCACGAGGTAGGGGGCGCGCCCAGGGGGTAGGGCGCGCCCCCCACCATCGTGGGCAGGGTGTGGCCCCCCTAGTGAACTTCTTGCGCTCAGTATTTTTTATATATTCTGAAAATGTCTTCCGTGAAGTTTTAGGACTTTTAGAGCTGTGCAGAATAGGTCTCTAATATTTGCTCCTTTTCCAGCCCAGAATCCCAGCTGCCGGCATTCTCCCTCTTTATGTGAACCTTGTAAATTAAGAGAGAATAGGCATAAGTATTGTGACATAATGTGTAATAATAGCCTATAATGCAATAAATATCGATATAAAAGCATGATGCAAAATGGACGTATCAACTCCCCCAAGCTTAGACCTCGCTTGTCCTCAAGCAAAAGCCGAAATCGAAAAATATGTCCACATGTTTAGAGATATAGGTGTCAATAAAAATAAAATACGGACATAAGGGCATCATGATCATTCTTAGAACAGCAACTTATATAATTCTTGTCATATGATCTCTTATGCTAGAGTAATAATTCAATCACAATTTCAAGTATGAATCATAAACTTCATTGAAAACTAACAAACTATAATCTCAGTCATTGGAGCAATTGCAATTCATCATAACATAGGAAAGAGTCAATATAAGAGCTTTTCAGCAAGTCCACATACTCAACTATCATATAGTCTTTCACAATTGCTAACACTCACGCAATACTTATGGGTATGGAGTTTTAATCGGGCACAGAGAAAGATAGGGGCTTATAATTTTGCCTCCCAACGTTTTACCTCAAGGGTAATGTCAACAATAATAGTTCATGAAAACTCACATCCAATTAGCCATATATACCAGGATCTTTCCAACATGTTGTGCTTGCCAAAAGATAAAATGTAAAAAGGAAGGGTGAAAATCACCATGACTCTTATGTAAGGTAGGAGATAAAGGTAAAAGATAGGCCCTTCACAGAGGGAAGCAGAGGTTGTCATGCGCTTTTATGGTTGGATGCACAAAACCTTAATGCAAAAGAACATCACTTTATATTGCCACTTGTGATATGAACCTTTATTATGCAGTCTGTCGCTATTATTTCTTCCATATCACATGATCGTATAAAGCTTATTTCCTCCACACCAATCAATCATACATATTTAGGTAGCATTTTTTATTGCTTGCACCGATGAAAACTTACTTGAAGGATCTTACTCAATCCATAGGTAGATATGGTGGACTCTCATGGCAAAACTGGTTTAAGGGTGTTTGGAAGCACAAGTAGTATCTCTACTTGGTGCAAAGAATTGGCTAGCATGAGGGGGAAAGGCAAGCTCAACCATGTTGGATGATCCATGATAATATAATTTATCTCAGATGTAAGAAAACATAACCCATTACGTTGTCTTCCTTGTCCAACGTCAACTCTTTTAGCATGTCATATTTTAATGAGTGCTGACAATCATAAAAGATGTCCAAGATAGTATATTTATATGTGAAGACCTCTCTTTCTTTATTACTTCCTATTAATTGCAACGATGACCAAAACTATGTTTGTCAACTCTCAACAACTTTTATTCATCATACTTTTTATATGTGAGCTCATTACTCTCCATAAGATCCATATGATCTATTTTATTTCTTCTTATTCTTTCTCTTTTCTTTTATTCACTCAAGATCATGGCAAAATAATCAAGCCCTTGACTCAACACTAATCTTTATTATATAGCTCACGGACTCGATTACATAGAGGGATCATAAAGCAAAACTCACAACTAGATCATACTAAGAACTTTTATTCTACTAGATCAAAATATTATCAAAAGGATCGAACTAAAAAACGGTAAAGATAAAAGTGATGGTGATACGATACCGGGGCACTCCCCCAAGCTTGGCAGTTGCCAAGGGGAGTACCCATACCCATGTGATTATGTCTCCTTTGTTGGTGAAGAAGGTGGAGTTGTTGATGATGTATAGTCGCGCATCGAGCGTAGGAGGTCTTCTAACTTGCGAATAATGCCTTTGAGTGCGATGATATGCTCCTTCAACAAAATATTTTCACGTGTGAGATACTTATTTTGTATATGAGCTAACTCAATCATCTTGAAAGCTTTGATCTCAGTTGGGGTAAGAAGATTGTGATCAAGTTGAAGGATGTCTTTTGTTGCCGGAGCTTGGTCCTCCGTGGCCTTCTTGATCCCTTCATCCTTGTTGATCCCTATGGGTTCTTCTCTCTTCAGCTCTATCTTCATTAGCCAAGCATCGTCGCCCTCATTGTTGGAGGAGGAGGGAGACGACATGATGCTTAGCTTTGACAACCCTGGCAGAAAACAGCTCGAAACAAGAACAAGAGATTTTTGCGTGATATGGTGGTCAAAACCTTCAGGAGGTTATATAATGAATTTTTACCGATCAAAATACGTGTCGTGTAAGAAAACAGAGTCCGTAGAGGACACGAGGTGCCCACGAGGTAGGGGGTGCGCCCAGGGGGTAGGGCGCACCCTCCACCCTCCTGGAGCACTCGTGTCCTTCCCGGACTGCTTCTTATTTTTCTATTTTTCTAAATATTCCAAAACGGAAGAAAATTGCCATTAGAACTATTTTGGAGTCGGTTTACTTACCGTACCACATACCTATTCCTTTTCGGAGTCTGAAACGTTCCGGAAAGTGTCCCTTATGTATTCATCCGGGGTTACGGTTTCAATAACATTGGTTTCAACATTTATAGGATTACCTGAGATATAATGTTTAATTCTTTGACTGTTCACCACCTTCGGATTTGTGCCTTCGAAGTTGTTGATTTTTACGGCACCGGAACGATTGACCTCCTTGATAACGTAAGGACCTTCCCATTTAGAGAGAAACTTTCCTGCAAAAAATCTTAAACGAGAGTTGTATAGCAATACATAATCACCTGCATTAAACTCGAGCTTTTGTATTCTTTTGGCATGCCATCTTTTGACTTTTTCTTTAAATAATTTGGCATTCTCATAGGCTTGGGTTCTCCATTCATAAGTGAGCTAATGTCAAATACCTCTTCTCTCCGGCAAGTTTGAAATCATAATTGAGCTCTTTAATAGCCCAATAAGCCTTATGTTCTAGTTCGAGAGGTAAGTGTCATGCTTTTCCATAAACCATTTTATACGGAGACATACCCATAGGATTTTTATATGCAGTTCTATAGGCCCATAATGCATCATCAAGTTTCTTGGAGCAATTCTTTCTAGATCTATTAACAGTCTTTTGCAAAATTAATTTGAGCTCTCTATTACTCAATTCTACTTGACAACTAGACTATGGGTGATAAGGAGATACAATTCTATGATTAACATCATATTTAGCAAGCAATTTACGGAAAGCACCATGAATAAAATGTGAACCACCATTAGTCATTAAATATCTAGGGACTCCAAACCTTGGAAAAATAACCTCTTTAAGCATTTTAATAGAAGTGTTATGATCAGCACTACTAGTTGGAATAGCTTCCACCCACTTAGTAACGTAATCAACAACTAAAATATGTGTATATCCATTAGAGGCAGGAAAAGGTCCCATATAATCAAAGCCCCAAACATCAAATGGTTTAATAACAAGTGAATAATTCATAGGCATTTCTTGACGTCTACTAATATTACCAATTCTTTGACATTCATCACAGGACAAGACAAACTTACGGGCATCCTTGAAGAGAGTAGGCCAATAAAAACCGGATTGCAATACCTTGTGTGCAGTTCTATCTCCAGCATGGTGTCCTCCATAAGCCTCGGAGTGACACTTGCGTAGGATATGTTCCTATTCATGCTCAGGTACACAACGTCTAATAACCACATCTACTCCTTTATAAAGATGTGGGTCATCCCAAAAGTAATGCCTCAAATCATAGAAGAACTTTTTCTTTTGCTAGTATGTGAAACTAGGTGGTATAAATTTAAAAACAATATAATTAGCATAATCAGCATACCATGGAGCAGTATGAGAAGCACTTATGACATTTAATTGTTCATCAGGAAAGCTATCATCAATAGGTAGTGGGTCATCAAGCACATTTTCTAACCTAGACAAGTTGTCTGCAACGGGGTTCTCAGCTCCCTTTCTATCAATAATATGCAAATCAAATTCTTGTAGCAAGATAACCCATCTAATAAGTCTAGGTTTAGCATCTTTCTTTTCCATAAGGTATTTAATAGCGGCATGATCCGTGTGAATAGTTACTTTAGAATCAACAATATATGGTCTAAACTTATCACAAGCAAATACAACTGCTAAGAATTCTTTTTCAGTAGTAGCATAATTTCTCTGAGTATTGTCTAGAGTTTTACTAGCATATTGAATAACATTTAATTTCTTATCAACTCTTTGCCCTAGAACAGCACCTACAGCATAATCACCAGCATCACACATAATTTCAAAGGGTAAATTCCAATCAGGTGGCTGAACAATAGGTGCAGAGATCAATGCTTTCTTAAGTATTTCAAATGCTTCTTGATACATCTCCGTCGTATCTACTTTTCCAAACACTTTTGCCCTTGTTTTGGACTCTAACTTATATGATTTGAATGGAACTAACCCGGACTGACGCTGTTTTCAGCAGAACCATGGTGTTGTTTTATGTGGAGAAAACAAATATTCTCAGAATGACCTGAAACTCCACGGAACATCTTAGAAAAAACAATAAAAAAATCCTCGCCAAAGATGAAGACCAGGGGGCCCACACCCTTCTTACGAGGGCGGGGTGTGCCCCCCCCCCCTAGGGCGCACCCCCCTACCTCGTGGGCCCCCTGGAAACCCTCCGACGCCAACTCCAACTCTATATATTTGCTTTCGGAGAGAAAAAAATCAGGGAGAAGAAATCATCGCGTTTTACGATACGGAGCCGCCGCCAAGCCCTAAAACCTCTCGGGAGGGCTGATCTGGAGTCCGTTCGGGGCTTCGGAGAGGGGGATTCGTCGCCGTCGTCATCATCAACCATCCTCCATCACCAATTTCATGATGCTCACCGCCGTGTGTCAGTAATTGCATCGTAGGCTTGCTGGACGGTGATGGGTTGGATGAGATTTATCATGTAATCGAGTTAGTTTTGTTAGGATTTGATCCCTAGTATCCACTATGTTCTGAGATTGATGTTGCTATGACTTTGCTATGCTTAATGCTTGTCACTAGGGCCCGAGTGCCATGATTTCAGATCTGGACCTATTATGTTTTCATGAATATATGTGAGTTCTTGATCCTATCTTGCAAGTCTATAGTCACCTACTATGTGTTATGATCCGGCAACCCCGAAGTGACAATAATAGGGACCGCTCCCAGTGATGACCATAGTTTGAGGAGCTCATGTATTCACTATGTGCTAATGCTTTGTTCCGGTTCTCTATTAAAAGGAGGCCTTAATATCCTTTAGTTTCCAATAGGACCCCGCTGCCACGAGAGGGTAGGCAAAAGATGGCATGCAAGTTCTTTTCCATAAGCACGTATGACTATATACGGAATACATGCCTGCATTACATTGATGAATTGGAGCTAGTTCTGTGTCACCCTATGTTATGACTGTTACATGATGAACCGCATCCGCCATAATTATCCATCACTGATCCGGTGCCTACGAGTTTTCCATATAGTGGTTCTCGCTTATTTACTTTCCGTTGCTACTGTTACAATCACTACAAAATACCAAAAACATTACTTTTGCTATCTTTACTTTTGTTGCTGCTACCACCACTATCATATTACTTTGCTACTAAACACTTTGCTGCAGATACTAAGTTTACAGGTGTGGTTGAATTGACAACTCAGCTGCTAATACTTGAGAATATTCTTTGGCTCCCCTTGTGTCGAATCAATAAATTTGGGTTGAATACTCTACCCTCGAAAGCTGTTGCGATCCCCTATACTTGTGGGTTATCAAGACTAATTTCCGGCACTGTTGCCATGGAGCATAGCTCTATTCTTTGAGTCACTTGGGATTTATATCTGCTGGACACTATGAAGAACTTGAGAGATCCAAAAACCAAGATCTATCTGTTGGAAATATGCCCTAGAGGCAATAATAATAAGTTATTATTATATTTCCTTGTTCATGATAATCGTTTATTATCCATGCTATAATTGTATTGATAGGAAACTCAGATGCATGTGTGGATACATAGACAACACCATGTCCCTAGTAAGCCTCTAGTTGACTAGCTCGTTGATCAATAGATGGTTACGGTTTCCTAACCATGGACATTAGATGTCGTTGATAGCGGGATCACATCATTAGGAGAATGATGTGATGGACAAGACCCAATCCTAAGCATAGCACTAGATCGTGTAGTTCGTATGCTAAAGCTTTGCTAATGTCAAGTATCATTTCCTTAGACCATGAGATTGTGCAACTCCCGGATACCGTAGGAGTGCTTTGGGTGTGCCAAACGTCACAACGTAACTGGGTGGCTATAAAGGTACATTACAGGTATCTCCGAAAGTGTCTGTTGGGTTGGCACGAATCGAGACTGGGATTTGTCACTCCGTGTAAACGGAGAGGTATCTCTGGGCCCACTCGGTAAGACATCATCATAATGTGCACAATGTGATCAAGGAGTTGATCACGGGATGATGTGTTACGGAACGAGTAAAGAGACTTGCCGGTAACGAGATTGAACAAGGTATCGTGATACCGACGATCGAATCTCGGGCAAGTATCGTACCGATAGACAAAGGGAATTGTATACGGGATTGATTAAGTCCTTGACATCGTGGTTCATCCGATGAGATCATCGTGGAACATGTGGGAGCCAACATGGGTATCCAGATCCCGCTGTTGGTTATTGACCGGAGAACGTCTCGGTCATGTCTGCATGTCTCCCGAACCCGTAGGGTCTACACACTTAAGGTTCGATGATGCTAGGGTTATAAAGGAAGTTAGTATGTGGTTACCGAATGTTGTTCGGAGTCCCGGATGAGATCCCGGACGTCACGAGGAGTTCCGGAATGGTCCGGAGGTAAAGATTTATATATGGGAAGTCCTGTTTTGGACACCGGAAGAGTTTCGGGGTTTATCGGTAACGTACCGGGACCACCGGGAGGGTCCCGGGGGTCCACCAAGTGGGGCCACCTGCCCCGGAGGCTTGCGTGGGCTAAGAGTGGTGAGGGACCAGCCCCTTAGTGGGCTGGTGCGCCTCCACAAGGGCCCAAGGTGCCCAAGAGGTGGAAAGGGGGCAAACCCTAATGGGATATGGGCCTTAGGGCCCATATTGGGGCGCCTCCCCCTTCTCCCCTCCCTTGGCCGCCACCCCTTGGCCCCATCTAGGGCTGCCGCCCCCCTAGAGGTGGGAAACCCTAGAGGGGGCGCAGCCCTCCCCTTCCCCTATATATATGAGGCCTAGGGGCTGCCCACAACACGCGATTAGATCTCTCTTGGTGCAGCCCTGCGTCTCTCTCTCCCTCCTCTTCTGTGGTGCTTGGCGAAGCCCTGCAGGATAGCCACGCTCCTCCATCATCACCACGCCGTTGTGCTGCTGTTGGATGAAGTCTTCCTCAACCTCTCCCTCTCTCCTTGCTGGATCAAGGCGTGGGAGACGTCACCGGGCTGTACGTGTGTTGAACGCGGAGGTGCCGTCCGTTCGGCACTTGGTCATCGGTGATTTGAATCACGACGAGTACGACTCCATCAACCCCGTTCACATGAACGCTTCCGCTTAGCGATCTACAAGGGTATGTAGATGAACTCTCTTTCTACTCGTTGCTGGTCTCTCCATAGATAGATCTTGGTGATACGTAGGAAAATTTTTGAATTTCTGCTACGTTCCCCAACAGTGGCATCATGAGCTAGGTCTATTGCGTAGATTCTATGCACGAGTAGAACACAAAGTAGTTGTGGGCGTTGATTTTGTTCAATATGCTTGCCGTTACTAGTCTTATCTTGATTCGGCGGCATCGTGGGATGAAGCGGCCCGGACCGACCTTACACGTACTCTTACGTGAGACTGGTTCCACCGACTGACATGCACTAGTTGCATAAGGTGGCTAGCGGGTGTCTGTCTCTCCCACTTTAGTCGGATCGGATTTGATGAAAAGGGTCCTTATGAAGGGTAAATAGCAATTGGCATATCACGTTGTGGTCTTTGCGTAGGTAAGAACCGTTCTTGCTAGAAACCCATAGCAGCCACGTAAAACATGCAAACAACAATTAGAGGACGTCTAACTTGTTTTTGCAGGGTATACTATGTGATGTGATATGGCCAAAGGATGTGATGAATGATATATGTGATGTATGAGATTGATCATGTTCTTGTAATAGGAATCACGACTTGCATGTCGATGAGTATGACAACCGGCAGGAGCCATAGGAGTTGTCTTTATTTATTTATGACCTGCGTGTCAACTTAAACGTCATGTAATTACTTTACTTTATTGCTAACCGTTAGCCATAGTAGTAGAAGTAATAGATGGCGAGGCAACTTCATGAAGACACGATGATGGAGATCATGATGATGGAGATCATGGTGTCATGCCGGTGACGATGATGATCATGGAGCCCCGAAGATGGAGATCAAAAGGAGCTATGTGATATTGGCCATATCATGTCACTATTTGATTGCATGTGATGTTTATCATGTTTATACATCTTATTTGCTTAGAACGACGGTAGTAAATAAGATGATCCCTCATAAAAATTTCAAGAAGTGTTCTCCCCTAACTGTGCATCGTTGCTAAAGTTCGTCGTTTCGAAGCACCACGTGATGATCGGGTGTGATAGATCCTTACGTTCACACACAACGGGTGTAAGACAGTTTTACACATGCAAAACACTTAGGGTTAACTTGACGAGCCTAGCATGTGTATAGACATGGCCTCGGAACACAGAAGACCGAAAGGTCGAGCATGAGTCGTATGGTAGATACGATCAACATGAAGATGTTCACCGACGTTGACTAGTCCGTCTCACGTGATGATCGGACACGGCCTAGTTGACTCGGATCATGTAATCACTTAGATGACTAGAGGGATGTCTATCTAAGTGGGAGTTCATAAGATGAACTTAATTATCCTGAACATAGTCAAAAGGATTTTGCAAATTATGTCGTAGCTCACGCTATAGTTCTACTGTTTAGATATGATCCTAGAGAAAATTAGTTGAAAGTTGATAGTAGCAATTATGCGGACGAGGTCCGTAGACTGAGGATTGTCCTCATTGCTTCTTAGAAGGCTTACGTCCTTAATGCACCGCTCAGTGTGCTGAACCTCGAACGTTGTCTGTGGATGTTGCGAACATCTGACATACACATTTTGATAACTACGTGATAGTTCAGTTAAACGGTTTAGAGTTGAGGCACCAAAGACGTTTTGAAACGTCGCGAAACATATGAGATGTTTTGAGGGCTAAAATTGGGATTTCAAGCTCGTGCCCACGTCAAGAGGTATAAGACCTCCGACGATTTTCTTAGCCTACAAACTAAGGAGAAAAGCTCAATTGTTGAGCTTGTGCTCAGATTGTCTGAGTACAACAATCATTTGAATCGAGTGGGAGTTGATCTTCCAGATGAGATAATGATGTTTCTCCGAAGTCATTACCACCAAGCTGCTAGAGCTTCGTGATGAACTATAATATATCAGGGACATATATGATGATCCTTGAGTTATTCGCGATGTTTGACACCACGAAAGTAGAAATCAAGAAGGAGCATCAATTGTTGATGGTTGGTAAAACCACTAGTTTCAAGAAGGGCAAGGGCACAAAGGGATACTTCATGAAACAGCAATTCAGCTGCTGCTCCAATGAAGAAACCCAAGGTTGAACCCAAACCCGAGACTAAGTGCTTCTGTAATAAGGGGAACAACCACTGGAGCAGAATTACCCTAGATACTTGGTAGATGAGAAGGCTGGCAAGGTCGATAGAAGTATATTGGATATACATTATGTTGATGTGTACTTTACTAGTACTCCTAGTAGCACCAGGGTATTAGATACCGGTTCGGTTGCTAAGTGTTAGTAACTCGAAATAAAAGCTACGGAATAAACGGAGACTAGCTAAAGGTGAGCTGATGATATGTGTTGGAAGTGTTTCCAATGTTGATATGATCAAGCATCGCACGCTCCCTCTATCATCGAGATTTTGGTGTTTACGTTGAGCATAGACATGATTGGATTATGTCTATCGCAATACGGTTATTCATTTAAGGAGAATAATGGTTACTCTGTTTATTTGAATAATACCTTCAATGGTCTTACACCCAAAATGAATAGTTTATTAAATCTCGATCATAGTGATACACATGTTCATGCCAAAAGATAGTAATGATAGTACCACCTACTTGTGGCACTGCCACGTAAGTCATATCGGTATAAAACGCATGAGGAAGCTCCATGTTGATGGATCTTTGGGCTCACTCATTTTTTGAAAAGTTTGAGACATGCGAACCATGTCTATTGGTGTATATGCATGAAGAAACTCCATGCAAATGGACTGTTTGGACTCACTTGATTTTGAATCAGTTGAGACATGCAAATCATACCACATGGGCAAGATGACTGAAAGCCTCGTTTTCAGTAAAATGGAACTAGAAAGCAACTTGTTGGAAGTAATACATTTTTGATGTGTGCAGTCCAATGAGTGCTGAGGCGAGTAGTGGACATCGTTATGTTTTAACTTCACAGATGATTTGAGTAAATGTTGAGTATATTTACTTGATGAATCACGAGTCTGAATTATTGAAAGGTTCAAGTAATTTCAGGGTGAAGTTGAAAGATCGTCGTGACAAGAGGATAAAATATCTATGATATGATCATAGAGATGAATATCTGAATTACGAGTTTGGCATAGAATTAAGACATTGTGGAAATTGTTTCACAACTGATACAGCCTGGAACACCATAGTGTGATGGTGTGTCCGAACATCATAACTGTACCCTATTGGATATGATGCATACCATGATGTCTCTTATCGAATTACCACAATAATTTATGGGTTAGGCATTAGAGACAACCACATTCACTTTAAAAGGGGCACCACGTAATTCCGATGAGGTGACACCGTATGAACTATGGTTTAGAGAAACCTAAGCTGTCATTTCTTAAAAGTTTGGGGCTGCGACGCTTATGTGAAAAGTTGATAAGCTCGAACCCAAAGCGGATAAATGCATCTTCATAGGACACCCAAAACAGTTGGGTATACCTCCTGTCTCAGATCTGAAAGCAATAAGGGATTGTTTCTAGAATCGGGTCCTTTCTCGAGGAAAAGTTTCTCTCGAAAGAATTGAGTGGGAGGATGGTGGAAACTTGATGAGGTTATTGAACCGTCTCTTCAACTAGTGTGTGACGCGGCACAGGAAGTTGTTCCTGTGGCACCTACACCAATTGAAGTGGAAGCTTATGATATTGATCACGAGACTTCGGATCAAGTCACTCCCAAACCTCGTAGGATGACAAGGATACGTAATCCTGTCTTGGAAGTCATGTTGCGAGACAACAATGAACCTACAAGCTATGGAGAAGCGATGGTGGGCCCGGATTCCGATAAATGGCTCGAGGCCATACAATCCGAGAGAGGATCCATATATGAAAACAAAGTGTAGACTTTGGAAGAACTACTTGATGGTCGTAAGGCTGTTGAGTACAGATGGATTTTACAAGAAAGACGGACAATGATGGTAAATGTCACCATTAAGAAAGCTCGACTTGTCGTTAAGATGTTTTCCGACAAGTTCAAGGAGTTGACTACGATGAGACTTTCTCACTCGTAGCGATGCTAAGAGTCTGTTGGAATTATATTAGTGATTACTGCATTATTTATGAAATCTTGCAGATAGGATGTCAAAACATAGTTTCCTCGACTATTTTCTGAGGAAAGGTTGTATGTGATACAACCAGAAGGTTTTGTCAATCCTGAAAGATGCTAATAAGTATGCAAAGCTCCAGCCATCCTTCTAAGGACTGGAGTAAGCATCTCGGAGTTGGAATATATGCTTTGATGAGATGATCAAAGATTTTGGTTTATACAAAGTTTATGAGAAACTTGTATTTCCAAAGAAGTGAGTGGGAGCACTATAGAATTTCTGATGAGTATATGTTGTTGACATATTGTTGATCAGAAATGATGTAGAATTTCTAAGAAAGCATATAGGGTTATTTGAAAAGTGTTTTTCAATTGAAAGCCTGGATCAAGCTACTTGAACATTGAGCATCAAGATCCATAAGGATAGATCAAAAAAAAACGCTTAATGGTACTTTCAAATGAGCACATACCTTGACATGATCTTGAAGGTGTTCAAGATGGATCAGTCAAAGAAGGAGTTCTTGCCTGAGTTGTAAGGTATGAAGTTAAGACTTAAAGCTCGACCACGGCAGAATAGAGAGAAAGGACGAAGGTCGTCCCCTATGCTTAAGACATAGACTCTACAGTATGCTATGCTGTGTACCGCACCTGAAGTGTGCCTTGCCATGAGTCAGTCAAGGGGTACAAGAGTGAACCAAGAATGGATCACAGGACCGCGGTCAAAGTTATCCTTAGTAACTAGTGGACTAAGGAATTTTCTCGATTATGGAGGTGGTAAAAGAGTTTGTCGTAAAGGGTTACGTCGATGCAAGCTTAACACCTATCCGGATAGCTCTGAGTAGAGATACCGGATACGTATAATGGAGCAACAATTTAGAATAGCTCCAAGTAGAACAGTTATTTGGAATAGCTCCAAATAAAACGTGGTAGCTACATCTAGGAGATGACATAGAGATTTGTAAAGCACACACGGATCTGAAAGGTTCAGACCCGTTGACTAAAACCTCTCTCACAAGCAACATGATCAAACCTAGAACTCATTGAGTGTTAATCACATAGTGATGTGAACTAGACTACTGACTCTAGTAAACTCTTGGGTGTTAGTCACATGGCGATGTGACCTGTGAGTGTTAATCACATGGCGATGTGAACTAGATTATTGACTCTAGTGCAAGTGGGAGACTGTTGGAAATATGCCCTAGAGGCAATAATAATAAGTTATTATTATATTTCCTTGTTCATGATAATCGTTTATTATCCATGCTATAATTGTATTGATAGGAAACTCAGATGCATGTGTGGATACATAGACAACACCATGTCCCTAGTAAGCCTCTAGTTGACTAGCTCGTTGATCAATAGATGGTTACGGTTTCCTAACCATGGACATTAGATGTCGTTGATAGCGGGATCACATCATTAGGAGAATGATGTGATGGACAAGACCCAATCCTAAGCATAGCACTAGATCGTGTAGTTCGTATGCTAAAGCTTTGCTAATGTCAAGTATCATTTCCTTAGACCATGAGATTGTGCAACTCCCGGATACCGTAGGAGTGCTTTGGGTGTGCCAAATGTCACAACGTAACTGGGTGGCTATAAAGGTACATTACAGGTATCTCCGAAAGTGTCTGTTGGGTTGGCACGAATCGAGACTGGGATTTGTCACTCCGTGTAAACGGAGAGGTATCTCTGGGCCCACTCGGTAAGACATCATCATAATGTGCACAATGTGATCAAGGAGTTGATCACGGGATGATGTGTTACGGAACGAGTAAAGAGACTTGCCGGTAACGAGATTGAACAAGGTATCGTGATACCGACGATCGAATCTCGGGCAAGTATCGTACCGATAGACAAAGGGAATTGTATACGGGATTGATTAAGTCCTTGACATCGTGGTTCATCCGATGAGATCATCGTGGAACATGTGGGAGCCAACATGGGTATCCAGATCCCGCTGTTGGTTATTGACCGGAGAACGTCTCGGTCATGTCTGCATGTCTCCCGAACCCGTAGGGTCTACACACTTAAGGTTCGATGACGCTAGGGTTATAAAGGAAGTTAGTATGTGGTTACCGAATGTTGTTCGGAGTCCCGGATGAGATCCCGGACGTCACGAGGAGTTCCGGAATGGTCCGGAGGTAAAGATTTATATATGGGAAGTCCTGTTTTGGACACCGGAAGAGTTTCGGGGTTTATCGGTAACGTACCGGGACCACCGGGAGGGTCCCGGGGGTCCACCAAGTGGGGCCACCTGCCCCGGAGGCTTGCGTGGGCTAAGAGTGGTGAGGGACCAGCCCCTTAGTGGGCTGGTGCGCCTCCACAAGGGCCCAAGGTGCCCAAGAGGTGGAAAGGGGGCAAACCCTAATGGGATATGGGCCTTAGGGCCCATATTGGGGCGCCTCCCCCTTCTCCCCTCCCTTGGCCGCCACCCCTTGGCCCCATCTAGGGCTGCCGCCCCCCTAGAGGTGGGAAACCCTAGAGGGGGCGCAGCCCTCCCCTTCCCCTATATATATGAGGCCTAGGGGCTGCCCACAACACGCGATTAGATCTCTCTTGGTGCAGCCCTGCGTCTCTCTCTCCCTCCTCTTCTGTGGTGCTTGGCGAAGCCCTGCAGGATAGCCACGCTCCTCCATCATCACCACGCCGTTGTGCTGCTGTTGGATGAAGTCTTCCTCAACCTCTCCCTCTCTCCTTGCTGGATCAAGGCGTGGGAGACGTCACCGGGCTGTACGTGTGTTGAACGCGGAGGTGCCGTCCGTTCGGCACTTGGTCATCGGTGATTTGAATCACGACGAGTACGACTCCATCAACCCCGTTCACATGAACGCTTCCGCTTAGCGATCTACAAGGGTATGTAGATGAACTCTCTTTCTACTCGTTGCTGGTCTCTCCATAGATAGATCTTGGTGATACGTAGGAAAATTTTTGAATTTCTGCTACGTTCCCCAACACTATCCCTCAACTACGAGGGGGGGTAAGGAACTGCCATCTAGCTCTGCACTTGATTCACCTTCTGTTATGAGTAAGTTTGCGACACCTACATCTGCTTCTGCTATTCGTTCTGATATGTCGCATGTTATTGATGATGCCACTTCTGCTATGCATGATACTTATGATGAAACTGCTTCTATGCCTGATACTACTGTGCCCCTTAGTGAATTTCTTGATGAACAAATTGCTAGGGCTAGAGAAAAAGAAATTATTGAATCTGAATACGATGATGATAGTGATGATGAAAATATGCCTGTTATTCCTGAGGGCTATCTTTTTGATATGGAATCTTCTGCCGCTATTTTTGCTTGCAAAGATAGATATGAGCTTAAGAGGTTATTAATTAAATGGAACAAAGAATCACTTAGAGATAGAACAAAACCCGACCCTGCTTTTGCTACTTCACCTATATGTGTTCCTGATAAGGATTATGAATTCTCTGTTGATCCTGATATAATTACTTTGGTTGAATCTGATCCGTTTTATGGCTATGAATCTGAAACTGGTGTGGCACATCTTACTAAGTTAAATGATATAGCTGCCCTGTTTACTAATGATGAGAGATCGCGTTACTTTTATATACTCAAAATATTTCCGTTCTCATTAAAGGGTGATGCTAAGATATGGTTTAATTCTCTTGATCCTGGTTATGTGCGTAGTCCCCAGGATATGATTTATTACTTCTCTGCTAAATATTTCCCTGCTCATAAGAAACAAGCTGCTTTGAGGGAAATATACAACTTTGTGCAAATTAAAGAAGAGAGTCTCCCACAAGCTTGGGGGAGGCTTCTCAAGTTACTTAATGCTTTGCCTGATCATCCTCTTAAGAAACCTGAAATACTTGATATCTTTTATAATGGACTAACCGATGCTTCCAGAGATTACCTGGATAGTTGTGTTGGTTCTCTTTTCAGGGAAAGAACACCGGATGAAGCTGAAATTCTATTGAATAATATGTTGACAAATGAAAATAATTGGGCACCTCCTGAGCCAGCTCCTGCTCCAATTACTGAACCTATTCTTAAACCAACTCCGAAGAAGAGAGGTGTTCTATTTTTCAGTCCCGAAGATATGCAAGAGGCAAAGAAATCTATGAAAGAAAAAGGTATTAAAGCTGAAGACGTTAAGAATTTACCTCCTATTGAAGAAATACATAGTCTTATTCACCGCCTGCTGAAGAAACATATGATCTTAATTATTAATTTACTGAAGAACCTCCTGATCCCGATATCCCTACAGAGGTAGTAAAGGTAAATTCTCTCTATAGATATGATAAACCTGAAGTTCCTCCTACTAAAATTGCTAGTCAGTGCTTGGATGAGTTTGATAAATTTATGTTTAAGCAAGACAACTTCAATGCTTATTTTGGTAGACAATTGAAAGAAAATGCTTATATGATTAGAAGCTTGGGTGATTATATGGCTAATATTAAAGGTGAACTTAAAATTGTTAGCAAACATGCTTCTATGGTTACCACTCAAGTAGAACAAGTACTTAAGGCTCAAAAAGAAGTGCTTGATGAAATGAATAGTAAGAAAAATGATTATGTTGTTAGAGTGGCTACTAGAACTAGTAGAATGATTCAGGAACCTTTGTATCCTGAAGGCCACCCTAAGAGAGTCGAGCAAGATTCTCAAAGAAATAATATTGATGTTCCTAGTTCTTCTAAGAAGAAGAAGAAGAAGAAGAAGAAGAAGAAGAAGAAGAAGAAGAAGAAGAAGAAGAAGAAGAAGAAGAAGAAGAAGAAGAAGAAGAAGAAGAAGAAGAAGAAGAAGAAGAATGGTAGAACTGTGCAAACTTCTAGTGAACCTATTGCTGAACCACCTAATAATCCAAATGATATTTCTATGTATGATGCTAAAACACAATCTGGTAATGAACATGAACCTAGTAAAAATATTAATGATGATGTTCATGATGATGCTCGACCTAGTAATGACAATGATGTAGAAATTGAACCTGTTGTTGATCTTGATAACCCACAATCAAAGAATCAACGTTATGATAAAAGAGACTTTGTTGCTAGGAAACATGGTAAAGAAAGGGAACCTTGGGTTCAGAAACCCATGCCTTTTCCTCCGAAACCATCCAAGAAAAAGGATAATGAGGATTTTGAGCGCTTTGCTGAAATGATTAGGCCTATCTTTTTGCGTATGAGATTAACTGGTGTGCTCAAAACAAATCCTTATGCTAAATATATGAAGGATATCATTACTAATAAAAGAAAGATACCGGAAGCTGAAATTTCCACCATGCTTGCTAATTATACTTTTAAGGGTGGAATACCAAAGAAACTTGGAGATCCCGGAGTACCTACTATACCTTGCTCCATTAAAAGAAATTATATTAAAACTGCTTTATGTGATCTTGGAGCCGGTGTCAGTGTTATGCCTCTCTCTTTATATCGTAGACTTGACTTGAATAAGTTGACACCTACTGAAATATCTTTGCAAATGGCTGATAAATCAACTGCTATACCTGTCGGTATTTGTGAGGATGTGCCTGTTGTGGTTGCAAACGTTACTATTTTAACGGACTTTGTTATTCTTGATATTCCCGAGGATGATAGTATGTGTATTATTCTTGGAAGACCTTTTCTTAATACTGCAGGGGCTGTTATTGATTGCAACAAAGGCAATGTCACTTTTCATGTTAATGGTAATGAGCATAAGGTACACTTTCTAAGGAAACAACCTCAAGTTCATAGTATCAACTCTATTGGAAAAATTCCATCGATTATATTTGGAGGTTTTGAATTTCCTCTCCCTACTGTCAAAAAGAAATATGATATTCTTATTATTGGGGATGTGCATATCCCCGTTGAGGTAACTTAGTGTTATTCGAAATTTCTCCGGTTTCATGATTATCAGAATGAGTTTGTTAACAAGACTTGATCAACCTTGTTAGTGGATTCTTTTTGATGAGCATGAGATGGATGAAACTAGAAGCACAAACTTCTGTACCCCACTTTTACTTTCTGTTATTTATATTAAATAAAGTAAAAATAGTATTTTTCTTTCTGTTTCCTGGCTTATCCATGCAATATAAAAATATCCCGGAAATAAAAGTCCTCAGAATGCCATGCCAATTTAATATGATTTTTTCGGGAATATTTGAGGATTTACTATGCAAAAAATTACCGCGGGAGGAGCTGCCACCTGTTCACGAGGGTGGTGGGCGCCCCCCCCCTATAGGGCGCGCCCCCCTACCTCATGGGCCCATGGTGGCCCTCCTCCACTTATCCCAGCACCCATCTTCTTCATCTGTCTCACACAAACCCGAAAAACCAACTCAAGCACGAGTTCCAGCCACTTTTGCTGTGATTTTCGATCTCCTTGCTCAAAGCACCTCTCGCAAAACTGCTTGGGGAGATTGTTCCTTGGTATGTGACTCCTCCATTGGTCCAATTAGTTTTTGTTCTAGTGCTTTATTCTTTGCAAATTTGTGCTGCATAGGTGACCATGTTCTTGAGCTTGCATGTCAAATTTATATGGTTCCAAGTAGTTCTAATGCTTGATATGGGCTCTAGGCACTTGTAGGAGTAGTTGCTATCAGTTTTATTGAAGTTGGTTTACTTTTATTTTGAAGTTACTAAAAATTTCAGATTGTTTCAGAAAAATAATGAGGAGATTTTTGAGGGGCTCATCGAGCCAAAGCTCGAAGGAAAAGGCACCGAAACTTAAGTATAATTTGCCGCGCACCGCGGAGATTCGGGCGTGTGGATGGCCTTCTGAAGATTTCTTGAGAGCAGCCGGTGTCTATGAAGATTTTCATGAATTGGCTCACAATGCAGGCCTCACTACTTTCCTCCACGACCAATGCGATCAGTATCTCTTACTCACAAATACTTTTGTGCAAAACTTTCATTTTCATTCTAGGAACTCACCACCTACGGTGGAGTTTCATTTATATGATGAGCATAAGGAGATGTCACTTTATGATTTCTGTCGGATTTGTCTAATCCCTTTTGAGGGCAAGACAGAAGAACCACATCACGATGATGTGGCTGGGTTTATTGACACTATCACTGTAGGAGAAACTAGAAAGGTTTCCAATGCACGAATCACTAGCATACATTTTTCCTGTTTTCCGCTACTTTGTATTATTTGCTAGTCGTTGTTTAATTGGACGCGGAAACAGTGGAAACCTTAGTATCCCTGATATAATTATTCTGCACCATGGTTTATACAGTGATAACACTTTTAGTATGGGCGGTATTATTGCTAGACGGTTAAGTATGAACCGTGCTAAGGGTCCCATCTTTGGAGGCGTCTATGCCACACGCCTAGCTGCACATTTTAACATACCTATTAGGCATGCTGAGAAGGAAGAAAAGGTGTTGCCCCGTGTTTATCTAGATCATAAAAGTATGGTGGCACATGATTTTATTGTTAAGAATAGGGCAGGAGAGCTTAAGTATCAATTGTTCTTTAACAAACATCATCCTAAAACTATTATATTGTCTGCTCCTTCTTTGTTTAATTTTGTAGGACCCTACCTCATTACGTGGGCTGTCGTCCAAGCTTACAAAAATCCTGCACCAGCCCCGGAACAGGAGCCACAAGATGAGCCTCCACGACAATCTGTTTATTCTTGGGATCCAGAGATGACTGTCAGCCAGTGGCAGTCAGAGTCTTCTTCTTCATCACAGTATGATCCCAACTATTCTTCCTCATCATAGTACGACCCCAACAACTATTATTATGGATATCCGCCAGGCCAGCCGTGGCCATAGACCAACTTAGGCCAAAAGCCTAAGCTTGGGGGAGTACGTATTTCTCACCGACATTACATTTATGTTCACACACACTCATTGCTAGATGTCGGTGCTCATACTTTTTCACTGTAATATCCATGCTAGTTTATGTTCTTTTTCCTGCTTTCTTCTTGTGTGTTTGCTTAACCTTAAGAAAAACCAACAAAATTAGTAGTAGTTTATTTTTCTGCTGTAGTAGTAATAATTAAAAAGAAAACCCAAAAATATTTCCCGTTCTTCTTTTGCTTGTTGGGAGCTTTCCCGTGTAAATAGTTTTATTTCTTTTCCTTTCTTGGGGGTCAGTAGGAGAAGACCATAATTAAATTGTTTAAGTGGCTCTTATATGCATTATTGTTGATTTAACCCAGAGCCCATATTGCCTTGTCTTCTCCTGTTTATTGAATGCTCGCAGATTCCAGCTTAGTCCAATGCACGTGCACTCTTATTATTATTCACACCATTCGGCCGTGCAAGTGAAAGGCAATTATGATGATATATGATGGACTGACTGAGATGAGAAAAGCTGGTATGAACTCGACCTTTTTTGTTTTTGTAAATATGATGAGTCCCTCGTTCTTGATTCAGCTTATTATGAATAAACATGTTTGCAATGACAATTAGAGATCATAGTTGCTTGTGCCATGCTTGATTAGCTATGAGTTATAATGGTTTACCTTGTGTGCCAACATGCTATTGAGATGATTATGGTGTGGTATGATGGGGTGGTATCCTCCTTCGAATGATTTAAGTGACTTGACTTGGCACATGTTCATGCATGTAGTTGAAACAAAATCAACATAGCCTTCACGATATTTATGTTCATGGTGGATTATATCCTACTCATGCTTGCATCCAATGTTTATTAATTTTAATGCATGTACATGGCTGTTGTCGCTCTCTAGTTGGTCGCTTCCCAGTCTTTTGCTAGCCTTCACTTGTACTAAGCAGAAATACTGCTTGTGCATCCAATCCCTTAAACCCCAAAGTTATTCCAGATGAGTCCACCATACCTTCCTATATGCGGTATCTACCTGCCGTTCCAAGTAAATTTGTATGTGCCAAACTCTAAACCTTCAAATAAACATTCTGTTTTGTATGCTCGAATAGCTCATGTATCAACAAAGGTTGTCCTTATCTTCCGTGTTAGGCAGGTTATTCTCAAGAGGAGTGGACTCCGCTCCTCACTCACGAGTAAATGGATGGTCACCGGGATGCCCAGTCCCATGCTTTATGCAAACTAAATCAAAATTAATTGCAAACAAAACTCCCCCTGGGACCTGATGTATGTTGGAGGCACTCGTTGCTTCGAGCAAGTCATGGATTGATGCTTGTTGGTGGAGGGGGAGTATAAACTTTACCATTCTATTTGGGAACCGCCTATAATGTGTTTAGCATGGAAGATATCGCCATCTCTTAGTTGTTACATTGACATTGAAAGTATACCACTCAAAATACAATTTATCTCTATTGCAAAACCGAGCTCTGGCACCTCTACAAATCCCTGCTTCCCTCTGCGAAGGGCCTATCCATTTACTTTTATGTTGAGTCATCACCCTCTTATTAAAAAGCACTAGCTGGAGAGCACCGCCGTCATTTGCATTCATCACTGTTAATTTATATTGTGTATGACTATGATTGGATATCTTTTGCCATGAATTACAATGTCTAGTCAGTCCTTGATCTTTAAAGGTGCTCTGCATTTATGTTTTGCGGTCTCAAAAAGGGCTAGCGAGATACCATCTTGTTATATCATATTATGATTGTTTTGAGAAAGTGTTGTCATCCGAGATTTATTATTATGACTTGCTAGTTGATTATGCTATTGATATGAGTAATTGTGAGACCTGAGAATTATTGCAAGTGTGGTTAGTTATGATCTATGCTGAAAACTTGAATGCTGGCTTGACATAGTTACAACAACAAGAGCAAACAGAGTTTGTAAAAGTTTTTCTTTCTTTCTTTCAGTTTGTCAACTGAATTGCTTGAGGGCAAGCAAGGGTTTAAGCTTGGGGGAGTTGATACGTCTCTATCGTATCTACTTTTCCAAACACTTTTGCCCTTGTTTTGGACTCTAACTTGTATGATTTGAATGGAACTAACCCGGACTGACGCTGTTTTCAGCAGAATTACCATGGTGTTATTTTATGTGCAGAAAACAAATATTCTCGGAATGACCTGAAACTCCACGGAACATCTTAGAAAAAATAATAAAAAATCCTCGCCAAATATGAAGACCAGGGGGCCCACACCCTTCTCACGAGGGTGCCCCCCCCCCTAGGGCACGCCCCCTACCTCGTGGGCCCCCTGGAAATCCTCCGACGCCAACTCCAACTCTATATATTTGCTTTCGGAGAGAAAAAAATCAGGGAGAAGAAATCATCGCGTTTTACGATACGGAGCCGCCGCCAAGCCCTAAAACCTCTCGGGAGGGCTGATCTGGAGTCCGTTCGGGGCTCCGGAGAGGGGGATTCATCGCCGTCGTCATCATTAACCATCCTCCATCACCAATTCCATGATGCTCACCGCCGTGCGTGAGTAATTGCATTGTAGGCTTGCTGGATGGTGATGGGTTGGATGAGATTTATCATGTAATCGAGTTAGTTTTGTTAGGGTTTGATCCCTAGTATCCACTATGTTTTGAGATTGATGTTGCTATGACTTTGCTATGCTTAATGCTTGTCACTAGGGCCCGAGTGCCATGATTTCAGATCTAGACCTATTATGTTTTCATGAATATATGTGAGTTCTTGATCCTATCTTGCAAGTCTATAGTCACCTACTA
This sequence comes from Triticum monococcum, assembly GCA_034509565.1. NCBI lineage: Eukaryota > Viridiplantae > Streptophyta > Magnoliopsida > Poales > Poaceae > Triticum > Triticum monococcum. The sequence goes on from CM067843.1 coordinate 76,788,533, forward strand.
TGTGTTATGATCCGGCAACCCCGAAGTGACAATAATCGGGACCACTCCCGGTGATGACCATAGTTTGAGGAGTTCATGTATTCACTATGTGCTAATGCTTTGTTCCGGTTCTCTATTAAAAGGATGCCTTAATATCCCTTAGTTTCCAATAGGACCCCGCTGCCACGGGAGGGTAGGACAAAAGATGTCATGCAAGTTCTTTTGCATAAGCACGTATGACTATATACGGAATACATGCCTGCATTACATTGATGAATTGGAGCTAGTTCTGTGTCACCCTATGTTATGACTGTTACATGATGAACCACATCCGCCATAATTATCCATCACTGATCCGGTGCCTATGAGTTTTCCATATACGGGTTCTCGCTTATTTACTTTCCGCTGCTACTGTTACAATCACTACAAAATACCAAAAACATTACTTTTGCTGCCTTTACTTTTGTTGCTGCTACCACCACTATCATATTCTTTGCTCCTAAACACTTTGCTGCAGATACTAAGTTTCCAGGTGTGGTTGAATTGACAACTCAGCTGCTAATACTTGAGAATATTCTTTGGCTCCCCTTGTGTCGAATCAATAAATTTGGGTTGAATACTCTACCCTCGAAAGCTGTTGCGATCCCTTATACTTGTGGGTTATCACTTCTACACAATCATCATCAAAAACAAATGGTATATCTTTTTGTGATAAATTAGTCACAGGCCAAGAAATTTTTGAAAAGTCCTTAATGAACCTCCTATAAAAACCGGCATGACCAAGGAAACTTCTTATACCTTTGATGTCCTTGAGACATGGCATCTTTTCAATAGCATCAACCTTGGCTTTATCAACCTCAATGCCTCTTTCAGAAACTTTATGCCCCAAGACAATACCTTCATTAACCATAAAGTGGCACTTTTCCCAATTCAAGACAAGATTAGTTTCTTCACATCTGTGCAAAACTCGGTTAAGGTTGCTTAAGCAATCATCAAAAGAGGATCCATAGACGGAAAAATCGTCCATGAAAACCTCACAAATCTTTTCACAAAAGTCAGAGAATATAGCCATCATGCATCTTTGAAAGGTAGCAGGTGCATTACATGAACCAAAAGGCATACGTCTATAAGCAAAAGTACGAAAAGGGCAAGTAAAAGTAGTCTTTGATTGATCATTGGCGGACACAGGTATTTGAGAGAAACCAGAATAACCATCTAGAAAGCAAAAATGTGTATGTTTGGATAATCTTTCTAGCATTTGATCGATAAAAGGTAAGGGGTAATGATCCTTTTTAGTAGCTTTATTTAATTTGTGAAAATCAATTACCATCCTATAACCTGTAATAATTCTTTGCGGGATCAACTCATCTTTATCATTAGGAACGACAGTAATACCTCCCTTCTTAGGGACACAATGGACAGGACTTACCCACTGACTATCGGCAACAAGATAAATTATACCTGCCTCAAGAAGCTTTAGTATTTCCTTTCTTACCACTTCCTTCATCTTAGGATTCAGCCGTCGTTGATGATCACGAACTAGTTTGGCATCTTCCTCCAAATTTATTTTGTGTTGACACAGAGTGGGACTAATGCCCTTAAGATCATCAAGAGTATATCCAATAGCAGCACGGTGCTTCTTCAGAATTTTCAATAATCTCTCTTCTTCATGCTCTAAAAGGTTAGCACTAATAATAACATGATATATCTTTTTCTCATCAAGATAAGCATATTTAAGAGTATCAGGTAATGGTTTAAGCTCAAATACGGGATCACCCTTGGGTGGAGGAGGATCCCCTAGGATTTCAACAGGCAAATTGTGTTTCAGGATGAGTTCCTGTTTAAAGAATACTTCATCTATTTCCCTTCTTTCATTCATAAACATATCATTTTCATGGTCTAGCAAATATTGTTCTAAAGGATCACTAGGAGGTACAGCAATAGAAGCAAGACCAATAGTTTCATCTTTACTAGGCAATTCCTCTTCACGGTGTTGTCTATGAAATTTAGAGAAATTAAATTCATGAGACATATCACCTAAACCAATAGTAACAACATCCTTTTTTGCAATCTATCTTAGCATTAACAGTGTTCATTAAGGATCTACCAAATATAATGGGACAAAAGCTACCTTGTGGGGAACCAAGAACAAGAAAATCAGTAGGATATTTAGTTTTCCCACACAATACTTCAACATCTCTAACGATTCCCATTGGTGAAATAGTATCTCTATTGGCAAGTTTAATTGTGACATCAATATCTTCTATCTCAGCGGGTGCAATATTATGCATAATTTCTTTGTATAAGTCAAAAGGTATAGCACTAGCACTGGCACCCATATCACATAAGCCATAATAACAATGATCTCCTATTTTAACAAAAATAACAGGCATTCCTACCAAAGATTAGGTTTGTCTTTAGCACAAGGCTTAGCAATTCTAGCAGTCTCATCATGGAAATGAATAACATGTCCATCAATATTATCAGAAAAGAGATCTTTAACAATAGCAATATTATGTTCAACTTTAATTTGCTCAGGAGGTGTATAAATTCTAATATTGCCTTTACGAACCACAGTTGAAGCTTTAGCATGATCCTTTATCCTAACATGGAAAGGTGGTTTCTCAACATAAGAAGTAGGAACAATAGGATCATTATAAGTGATAGTCTTTTCTTCAAGTTTAATAGGTGCAGCTACTTTTACTTCTATAGGGGGGTGATATTTAAACCACTTCTCCCTAGGGAGATCAACATGAGTAGAAAAAGATTCACAGAAAGAAGCTACTATCTCAGAGTCAAGTCCATATTTAGTGCTAAATTTACGAAAAACATCGGTATCCATAAAAGATTTAACACAATCAAACTTAGGTGGCATACCTGACTCCTTACCTTCGTCGAGGTCCCAATATTCAGAGTTGCGTTTAATTCTTTCCAATAAATCCCATTTGAATTCAATAGTCTTCGTCATAAAAGAGCCAGCACAAGAAGTATCGAGCAAGCATATAAATTTTGAATAATCATTTCTCTTGAGAGCTCGTAATTGGGGCATGAATATAACATTGATTTAAGCCTCCCCCAATCTTGAGCGATGCTTTCTCGTTTGCGAGGCCAAAAATTATATATATAATTGCGATCACGATGAAGAAGATGCATACGATAAAACTTCTGATGAAATTCCAATTTCAATCTTTTGTAGTTCCATGACCCCGTATCATCACATAGCCTATACCATGTCAATGCATCTTCCTTCAAAGATAAAGGGAATACCTTCTTCTTAATAACATCTCCGGGTACACCTGCAAGCTTAAATAATCCACAAACTTCATCCACATATATTAGGTGCTCATCAGGATGTGTTGTTCCGTCTCCTGCAAAAGGATTAGCTAGCAATTTTTCTATCATACCCGAAGGAATTTCAAAGCAGACATTTTCATTTTCAGTAGGTTCAGTAGGTTGAGGAGCAACTCTTTGCTCTACTGGTCGGGGTGAAGATACCCCGAACAAGCCCCTCTGAGGATTACTTTCCATAGTAACAAGTGACAATAAATTTCAGCACACTATATAAATTTTTCCTTACCAAATTCCACCTACCAAAGGTGCTTCACTCCCCGGCAATGGTGCCAGAAAAGAGTCTTGATGACCCACAAGTATAGGGGATCTATCGTAGTCCTTTCGATAAGTAAGAGTGTCGAACCCAATGAGGAGCAGAAGGAAATGATAAGCAGTTTTCAACAAGGTATTCTCTGCAATCACTGAAATAATAGGTGACAGATAGTTTTGTGATAGGATAATTTGTAACGAGTAACAAGTAACAAAAGTAAATAAAGTGCAGCAAGGTGGCCCAATCCTTTTTGTAGCAAAGGACAAGCCTGGACAAACTCTTATATGATGTAAAGCGCTCCCGAGGGCACATGGGAATATCGTCAAACTAGTTTTCATCACGTTCATATGATTCGCGTTCGGTACTTTGATAATTTGTTATGTGGGTGGACCGGTGCTTGGGTACTGTCCTTACTTGGACAAGCATCCCACTTATGATTAACCTCTATTGCAAGCATCCGCAACTACAACAAAAGTATTAAGGTAAACCTAACCATAGCATGAAACATATGGATCCAAATCAGCCCCTTACGAAGCAACGCATAAACTAGGGTTTAAACTTCTATCACTCTAGCAACCCATCATCTACTTATTACTTCCCAATGCCTTCCTCCAGGCCCAAATAATGGTGAAGTGTCATGTAGTCGACGTTCACATAACACCACTAGAGGAGAGACAACATACATCTCATCAAAATATCGAACGAATACCAAATTCACATGACTACTAATAGCAAGACTTCTCCCATGTCCTCAGGAACAAACGTAACTACTCACAAAGAATATTCATGTTCACAATCAAAGGGGCATTAATATGCATATAGGATCTGAACATATGATCTTCCACCAAATAAACCAACTAGCATCAACTACAAGGAGTAATTAACACTACTAGCAACACACAGGTACCAATCCCGGACTTGGAGACAAGAATTGGATACAAGAGATGAACTAGGGTTTTGAGAGGAGATGGTGCTGGTGAAGATGTTGATGGAGATTGCCCTCTCCCGATGAGAGGAGTGTTGGTGATGACGATGGCGATGATTTCCCCCTCCCGGGGGGGAGTTTCCCGGCAGAACAGCTCCGCCAGAGCCCTAGATTGGTTCCGCCAAGGTTCCGCCTCGTGGCGGCGGAGTCTCGTCCGGGAAGATGGATTATTATTTTTTTCCTTATTGAAAGACTCCATATAGCAGAAGATGGCCATCGGAGGGCCACCAGGGGGGCCCACGAGGTAGGGGCGCGCCCCCCACCCTCGTGGGCAGGGTGTGGCCCCCTGGTGAATTTCTTGCGCTCAGTATTTTTTTTATATTCTGAAAATGTCTTCCGTGAAGTTTCAGGACTTTTGGAGCTGTGCAGAATAGGTCTCTAATATTTGCTCCTTTTTCAGCCCAGAATCCTAGCTGCCAGCATTCTCCCTCTTTATGTGAACCTTGTAAATTAAGAGAGAATAGGCATAAGTTTTGTGATATAATGTATAATAACAGCATATAATGCAATAAATATCGATATAAAAGCATGATGCAAAATGGACGTATCAGGACACCATCACATCCTTCTCGGAGCATCTCCAACTAATGATGTAAAAAGCGACAGTGCATAGAAAATGATCATTGGGGTATTTTGGCCCAAAAATCCAGCTCCAGCAGATGATGTTCATAGACCACTATAGATATAAGATCCAAGAAAGTTCAAAGTAACTCTTACAACTAAGAATTACAATGATGTCTCTTGGATAAATCTTCTATATGACATCAATGATTACAAAAAAACTTGTAGACATTCAATAATAAGACTGATTGCAGTTCTCTAAAATAACAGTATTGTGACTCATTCACTCGTATGAACTTGATTACCAATAAAGATTTTTAAAAGCCCTTGAGTTGACCATCGATATAGTAAGTCATGAACACTGAACAAAATTGGGCCGGGATGGTCCCCAGAAGTGCAGATCGTCGAATCACAAGGTCTTCACCATAGTGTCGAGGGAGTATTCCAACTCTGCAAAATAAAAAACAGCAACACAATAATATAAACTCATCATATCCGAATAATCAGATAAGTGAGGACACATACATCTCTAGCTCCATGACTTTGTCAAAGAAACAACTACAATAACCTTATTCGTGAAAATTCAACAACCTCTAGTAGACATTGATGTGGAACACAAAAGTATGAAAGGCCCCGAACCCATCTCTCAATGTCAAAACGACGGAACCAAAATTATCTAGCAGTGGTTGTCCTTCAGAATGCACCCTCAATGCATGCAGTGTATGCTTTCTTATTTTGTGATAACATGTATGTTAGAAGGGAGAGAGAAATTTGATGGAATAGTTTATTGTATTGCTTGAGCCTCGTGGGCATATATATAGGAGTATAATGACCAACTTGGAGTACAAGACAAGGCAGGAACAAATCCTAGTATATCCCTATACTTCCTAATATACATTATACTCAACATCCCCCCCCCCCCCCCCCCCCCGTAGTCACAACGGCAACGGCACAGACGGTGAGACTAGAGAAAAATCCGAAGGCAAGCCGACGGACACCCCCCCCCCCCACACACACACACACACAGTCGTAACGGTCGTTGCATCGCGGAAGTGGTGGTTGGAGTGGACGCCGACATGGTTGCTCAAGCAAGGCGGTAGCCCTTTGTGCCGTTTGTCGAGGTAGCCGAGAGCGTAGGGTGGTAGAGCCATGGTCAAGGTAGTCGTGCGAAGAATGTCGTGGTCGATGTCAAGTCGGGGTAGCCGGTGTCGAGGAAGTCGCCGTGGAGCCGCGGGCGCAAGGGGGCGCCGAGTTAGCATGGGCGCAGTGATGTTGAAGTAGTGGTGCACCGAGAAGAAGATGTTGTTGACGACGCGTCGCGGCGGGTTTGCCAAGCCCGGGGACACATCATGGACGAAGGCACGCACTGGTGTTGCCAGCACCGGGCATGCGTAGACGGACGAAGACGAAGTTGATGAAGCGCCGACCAGGCTTGCTAGGCCCGGGGACACGTCGTGGATGAAGGCACGCATCGGTGTTGCCAGCACCGGGCATGCGGAGACTAGGACCTGCACGAGCTGTATGCCATGTCGAGGAGTCGGAGGGGCCGGCAGAGAAGAACTCGATGACGATTGCAGCGTTCATCGGCGCGGGGCCGATGTCGCCCGCGGTTGTTCGAAGTAGACGAAGTGGTCGGGGTAGATGACAGCAACGCTGGCGACGAGCTGATGCGGGATGAAGACGAACGAGGTGGACGGGCGACGGCGGCAGCGGCCAAACAACAGCGACGGCGGCGGCGGCCTGACAGCGACGGCGGCTAGGTTAGGAGTGCGGCGGCGGTGCTCAAAGTAGGGAAGAACCCTGACAGCGTGACAAAGACCGGCGCAGCCGGTGGCATTCCCGCGCCTAGGGAGACGGCGCAGCGCATACCACGGGAGGTCGACGCGCGGTGACGGCGGAGTGGACCGCGAGCCGCGGCGCTACGGCCCGAAGGGGCGACACAACGACGGTGGGCAGGTCGGGGCAACGCCAGGAAGACCTCGGGGCAGCGGTGGGAACCGCGGGCCGCGGCGCTACGGCTTGAAGAGGCGGTACAACGGCATAGCGCGGGTCGGTGCAGTTATGGGGACGGCCTCAGGGCGGCGGCTGAGACCGCGTATCGCGGCACTACGGCCCGTAAGAACGACGCAGCAGTGATGCGCAAGTCGATGCAACCGCGAAAAGAACCACAGGACGGCGACACTACGGTCCGACCGGACGACGCAATGACAGCCCGATGCTCGGGCGATGGAGAGGCACGCATGCTCAATGACAATCTTTATGAAAATCCCGCGGAGGCGCGCAGAACGATTAATCAGATCGACGGCGCGGCGCGGATGAAGTGCATCGCGTTCGCTCGGATGATCAGTCCAAACGCCCGCGAGGTTGTAGTAGCTGCTCGCCGTGCATCGCGCGGCTGTCTTAGACATGGGACCATGTGCGAAGCTGATTGCATGGGGCTAACCAGCTGCAGCAGGCCAGCACACGTGCTATTGACCAGCATGCGTGTTGTGCAAGATGCACGGGCACAAGCCATGTACTCCAGAAGCCACACGCATATTGTGCAGGTTGCCGCACGTGAAGGCTGATCGCAACACTCACGGCAGGCCACGCATAGCACCAATGCACGGGAGATGTGTCCTGCCAGAAGGAGCGTGATGCAGTCGAGCTGGATGGAGGCAGGGTTGACGGAGGCTTCCAGATCGATGAAGGGGACGGTCGTCGGCAGAGAATCACGTGCGGAGACGGCGGAGCTGGCCGTGTCAGCCGCACAGTTGATGAAGTGGCCGATGGAGTCGACGTCAGTGTCGGAATAGAGGCGCGAGGGTCGACGGTGGCGGTGGGTGACGCAAACCAATCAAATATAGATGGGAAAACCAAAAATTAGACGCCGATCAAAGCGACCGGCGAAAGAGAAAAAACCCGGATTAATGAATCAGGAAAAAAGACTTTTTAAGGCAGCGGGTCGACATGACCGGTGGACGAACCCTAGGTACGGGCGGCGTGGCCCCCGAGGCGGTCATGGGATCCGACCGCCCCGGGGGTGGCGCGCGGAGCGGAAGCTACGGGCGGCGGCTAGGATTGGATCAGATATGTTGATACCATGTTAGAAGTGAGAGAGGAATTTGATAAAATAGTTTATTGTATTGCTTGAGCCTCATGAACATATATATATATATATATATATATATATATATATATATATATATATATATATATATATAAGTACAATGACTAATTTGAAGTATAAGACAAGACAGGAATAAATTCTAATCTATTCAATACTTTTTAATATACATTATACTCAAGAATGTAACTTCGTCCATACTCTCAACCATTACAGATGCACTGTTTTTTATTCAAGATCTAGCAAATTATAAATAACTAATAATACTAAGAATTACAAGGGAATCTTTGAAGACATCTTTTCTGTGGTATTAATCTTTGTACGATAGAAAACTATCATAATTGAGTAAAGATATTGCAATTGGACGGGAGTAGTGATACGTCACTCTTTCACCCGCACAAACTTAACTACAAATAAAGATTTTCGAAAACCCCATGAGTCGTCTACCCAAAAAGATGGGAAGCTTGAGCGATGAATGGACTTAGGCCGAGGAAAATCCCCTAAAGAGTGCAGGTCATGAAACCGCAGAAGCGTCCCCATAATATAAAGGAAAGATTATAATCCAAAAAAGAATCAAACCAGCAAAAGCAACACGACACATTAACATAAACTCATAAGATTTGAATAGTCGACTCTACAAGGATAACTAGGGGCAAATCTTATTCACCGCTAGCTGCAGCAGTTTGCCCAAGCTTTGCGCAGGCGCCCGCGCAACCAAACTCAACATGGGCCACCGACGTACTACACGTGAGAGGCTCCTGGTATTGGGAACCTTGTGGAAGGATCCTGGGCGATTTTGGGAACCTTCTAAAAGGTTCCTATTCTGGTTTTTTTTCATTACTTTTTTTTGTTTTCTATTTGGTTATTTTATCTTCGTTTATATTTCATCTAACTTTCCTTTTTTATATAAATTGACGCATTTAAAAAATATTCAAATTTCAAAAACTATTTGTTTTTTTTAAGAAACTTCAAAATAGTGTTTATGTTTTTAAAAAATGTTCGCATATTTTAAAGCCTTTAGAATTTAAAAACAGTCCACAATCTTTAAAATAATTCAAAAAATGAATATTGTTTGTGCAACATTACCAAATTGTTCACAATTTTTCAAGAAATACTAAAAAAATATGAAAAAGGTTTGTAATATCATAAATTGTTTTCTTTTCCCAAAACATGCATGATTTGGGTCGGGCTCAAGTTTGAAGAGAGACACCCCTGATTTTTCCCTTTTTTTCATTTTTCTAGTTTTATTTTTTTGGCATTAAAAAACAAAAAGCAAGTAATTTTTTCGGATTTTAAAAATTCTGAAAATAAAAAAATCTTCAGGAATTTGAAAATGTTCAAAATTCAAAAAGAATTTATGATTTTGGAAAAATGTTCGTGACATCAAAAAATTCACAGATTAAAAATAATCGTGATTTTTTTAAAATGTTTCCGTATTGAAAAAATGTTCGTGCGTTTAACAAATGTTCAAGAATTCAAAAAATGTTAATTATTTTGAAAATTTGGTCCGGAAGTCAAAAAATATTCAAAGATTCAAAAAATCTCCGTGTATTCAAGAACAATTCTTGATTTTGAAAAATGTCTGTGCGTTGAAAAAAATCACATGTTAAAAAATCATGCTTTTGAAAAAATGGTCAGAAAATCAGAAAATATTAGTGGATTCAAAAAATGGTCATGATTTTCAAAAAATATTCATGTATTCAAAAATTGTTTGCAAATTCAAAATATGTTGAAGGTTTAAAAAATGTTTACAATTTCAAAAAATAATTGCAAATTTAAAAATGTTCCCAAAAACGAAAAGAGACAGAAAGAAATGAACAGTAAAATAAGAGGGGAAATAGAAAATACAATAAAAACCGGAATGAATATAAAAGAAAGAAAATAACCCGGAAAAACCAAACGTAAATGGGAAACCGGTTATGATAAGGTTGTAGAACCTTGCCAAAACCGGTGAAAAATACTAAATGGGCCAGCCCATACAATGTTAGTAGTGATCTGGGGGTACGCGTTTGATGGCTATCCCTCGTGATACATGGAGAATAGAGTAATGCTACACCTACGTAATTAATAATTACATGATTAACGTAATGAGCAACATGGGGACTTATGATTGGAGATTTGGTTGGAATGAGAATATTTTACATAAGCCCTTCGTAGCTACTAGTAGATGTAGTATTTTTGTGGCGAATAGGATCCGCAGGTTGACAGAAGGAGCTCCTGTCTTGTGTTTGAAGTCCAATGGATATCATTGCTAATGGGTTGTTAGTGGGTGTGGCTTCTTGTGGACACAAGAGAGTTACATTTTTCTCACCCAATGCCTTTGTTGTTCCGTTGGCGAAACCTCTAAGATAAGAAAAAGAACCAAACCAAAGATGCCAAGATCCATGTACATGCCAAGAAAACCTCGAACCCGACGCCATTACAAGATCTCAATTCATTCCTTTTGTGTTCTATAAGCTAGCTGGTGTAGCAAAATTTGATGCATGAGAAGGCAGTTCATAATGAGAGTTTTGTAAACACTTGGAGATGCTTCGCTACACGAACTATCTTGTCAATGTGCCCCTACAAGACGATGTCTCCGCCAGTGTCAAGGTCCATGCATCAGTGCTACACATGCAGAAAAACTCCCTCTAAGACGACAATGCACCACGGGGTGGCAATGTGTCTAGAGGAGCCGCCGGCGTGCCGCACCGCCTGGGATGTTGATAAAGGGGTAGCGGCTCTTGTCGACGGGGTAACAATGGGGTGTTTCTTGGATGGTCACCGACGCCGCCACTCCGCTTGTTGGCACGTGTCGTGCTCCTTTGCATGCGTAGCAATGAGTTGGATCCACGCCGATGAGAAAAATGAGGCAAGCGAAGGCTGGCGCTTTAGGAGGCGAGGCAAGAATTATGCAAAAAAAATAAAAAAGAACCGTATTTGCTAGCTATCACCCGAAAGCTGATTAAAGGGTTGAACCGTATGCCACGTCGACGGAATACAACGCCCAACCATATCCAGCGTCTATCGACGTCGACTGTGGCACCATGGTGAGAGTAAACATGATATTCCAAAATTCAGCTAACACACGCAGATTCAGTAACCTTCGGTGTACTCTTTCTGTTTATATCTAATCCGCATATTAATTTTGATCGAAGTCTGTTTGACCAAGTTTATGAAAAATAATATGAACATTAACCAGAAAAGGTTTTCTTGAGCAAAAGAGGGGGGCACCCCCTCCGATTTCATTAACGAAACCATCGCATAGATTCAGGTTCACAACCAGACCACCCTGAAACTAGAACCAAAGAATGTCAGTCTAGAAGTTTAAGGAGCAGAAACATAGTATCTTTAACAACTTCAGGGCCACAAGCGGGCAATAGATCAAGAGGGCGCAGCCTCAGCAGAGAAAAGCAAGAGAAGGTCAAAAACAAGCTTCATGGAGGAAGATTCCGCTTCAATGATGAAAATAATGATAGTATTGATTTGGTATTATACTCCCTTCGTTTTTAAATATTTGTCTTTCTATATATTTTAACAAGTGACTACATACGGAGCAAAATGAGTGAATCTACACTCTAAAATATGTCTATATACATTCAACCATTTGAAATCTCTAAAAAAACAAATATTTAAAAACGGAGGGAGTACATGTTAATATTTTTCTAACTTGATTAAAGCCACGGAGGGGTGCGTCCGCCGGTGCGATTGATCGGCGGGGACGGCGCTAGACGTCACGGCCAGTGCGGGGGGCGCGGCGTCGCCGTCGGTTGTTGGGGCATACACATACCGGTACGCTGTGGCGCGTGCGTGGCCGATCGGCGCCCGGCTCCGTCCATGAGCGCGAGCGGGGTTCGAAAAGGACAAGGCAAACGGACTAGAATAGAATACGAGGCGCGACGATGCGTCAGCCATCTTCCTTCCCCTGTCTGTCACGGCCCAGCCCCTCCCTCGTGCATCGCGGGACAGGGTACAAGCGGCCCGTTGCCATCGGAGAGACTCGCATCATCATCATCGGCCGCGTCCGTCGTCGTGGACCGGGGGCGGACCGCACGGCGAGCGCAGGTACGCATCACGCAGTGGTTATAGTATCACTCTTGCAAAAACGAACTCCAGTTTCTGGTTTCTTTCTTTAAAAAAATAATAAAAATAAAAAAGGTACTCCGGCTCCAATTATGAGATACGGTTCTCTCTCAGTCTCTCTCTCCCGGTGATTTGGAGTCCTGCGGGTTCATGCATTGCATGGAGCCGCCGACACAGTGGAAACGAGCAAAAAAAATGCTAATTTGATCGTGAGAGGTGTTGTTCTATACTGGCAAACAAAGACTGTTTTTTAGCGCGGCGTTTCGGCTCCCGAGTTTAGATGCTCCCGTCGATGAACAGTAAATGATAAATTGTGATTATTATTTTGAAGTGCAAGATGCTCATGTGCGTGCAAAATTTGGTGCAGTTCCGAATCTGAGGAGCTCGTGCCAAATATTATAAATTCTGGTTTTAAATAAACGTTTCTGGTATTTTTTTATTTTTTTATTCACCAAATGCAGATGAGGCTGTGCACCATTTTGAGTTATTGTCCATTTTTCCCTTTTTTTAGAAGCATGGCGCAGTCATAGACCTCACAACGTATGCAATTTTTTTTTACTCTGATAGCAAGACTTCAAGATTGGTGGTGTTTTCATAAAAATATCCCTATTGATAAAATCATCTCTTTGGCTTGTTTCAGCGCCTATAGTCGTCACTGAGTGATCTCCAGACATGAATATAATTTTATGACTTTCACTATTCTTTGTACTGCCATGTCAGACGTAGAATAGATCGGCTTTTTTTCCAAAAAAAATAGTAAATGAGGTAGCTTAGAAGGCTAGTTTAAACATCATGTTAGGGCATCTCCAACGCTAACCCGTAAACCTCCCGCAATCATTCGGATCGCGGAAACCATCCAACGCCGACCTGTATCAGTTCGCGTAGCGGTCTGGACGCGATTCCTCCCGCAAACCAAAGACAAACGTGGGGAGGTTTACGGGAGTTCGGATACGCAAAACTCCGCTCTCCGCCCCCTGGCCCACTCAAAAGGAAGGTCGAGCCCGTGCTTTTGTAGCATCCTGCACTGTTTCCCGCCAAAATCCCCCACTCTTTTCTTCTACCCCCGTCGCTCTCCGCCCAATTCCCGCTCTTTTCTCGCACACATCTCCTTCCCTCCGCTGCCGATGCATGGAACCATCGGAGAACTTGTCGGAGATGGAGCCGGCGGAGGTGCCAGAGGATCCAGGCATCAGCTCGAAGACACGGCAAAATCGCCGCGTCAAAGCGAAGGCCGCAAAAGAGGAGAAGATGAAGAAGTGTCTGGTTGCCGATGGGCCTGGTGGTGGCGATGGGCGTGGCGGGCGTGGCAGACGCCACCAGACGGGCGCGTCCACAATACAGACGGTGCCGTGGGCAGAAGATGAGAACGCGGCGGAGGCGGAGGTGGACCCGGACACGGAGGCTGCCTACGAGGTGGCGACGACACCTCCTTGATCGGGAAGCATCTTGTTGGGATGGCCGGTCCGGCAAGGCAGAAATATACGGACTGCCGGACTGATATTCTTTTGGACTCCGGCATGTAGAAATTCAGCATATTTGCCTCCTTTTGGTTGTGATTAGGGACGCGATCCGATGCAGATGTGATCCGACGCGTTGTGTGGATCGGTGTAGATTTGAATTTGACTTTATTAGCTGACAGAATGCGGTTACAATTGGATGCCGTCCTTCGCATCTGTGTGTGCGGATTGATCCCCTTTCTGTGAATGAATGGAGAAATTTGCGGGTTGCCGTTGAAGATCCCCTTGGTTCAGAGTTTCAACATGAACTTCTCGTCTCTTTATATGACCGGTCTTGGGTACATGAGCCCCACCAAAACTCTGTTCCAAGATGGCAGTGTCATCGGTTGTGTTAACTTACAAGCAACATAATGCAGATGCGATCACGAGGCCAGCGAATAAGAAAAGAAAGAAAACGACCTTTTTTTATTTTTGCCGAAACCAGGGAGCAGAATACAGATGTTATCACGAGGCAGCAACAGAGCATCAGAACACAGAACCCGGCAGGACGACACGACGTCTTCCGACTAACAAAAAACAGGCAGCGATACACGACGAGATCAACCCAACCGACAGAAGCCACTGCACATCATCACCGACACCCAGCAGGAGCTCCATTCCATCATTCCATGATTACAAAACCCAAAACGGCCTGCCGAAAAATCATTTCCCCGGCAGCGGGCCGCCAATCGCCCCTTAAAAAACACGCCCTCGGCATCGCCCCCCGAAGAGAGAAAGAAAACGAAAGGAACGCGCGCGTGCGTCACGCCTTGCCAAACCTCTGCTCCACAACCACAAGGCATCAGCGGTCGACGAGTCCAAGACTCCAGGTCGAAACGTGCGGCCGCTCGAGCCCATCCAGATCAAGACGACGCCAGCCGAACCGTGCGCTCCTCCTTGCAGCACGTTATTACCATACCCGGTTCGCCCGCCACATGCATGAGCATGACGCGAGCGCGCGCGCCGGCGTGGCGTGGCGTCGCGGACCTGTGTTGCCGCGTGCAGGAAACCCGGCACGCCTTCTCGAGCTCCTCGTGGCCGTGGTCGTGGTCACCATGTCAACCACGGCAAGCTAGCTAGCCATCTAGAAGTAATCTCGTGCGTGGCTGGCTTAGCCGGAAGCCTTGGTTTTATCCACGGCCGGAAGAAAGAAACTGCCTGCCTCGCCGTAAAGTGATCTGCTTGCGTCTGAAGCACCAGTGCGCGTGACCGTTGAGGAATTCGGACCGTGTCGTCGTCGCCGTCGTTGCCTTCCTTGCAAAGCAGACTCCACGTGTGCGTATGGCTTCTAGTAAAAGCATCCTGCCAGCCCTGTTTCTTCGTGCCCACGGCCCCGATCTGGTCTCCACGCGAGTCGATTTGGCGTCCTTGTGAGATCAGCACACGCGAAATGACCGCGAAGTGATCTGCCGATTAATTTGCTTCGTGGAGACGTTCACGTCACACGTGACCCGTCCATTGATCTGCATTGTGTGCACACGCACGTGTACATGTTTTTCCTACAAGCAAAAACTAGGCGGCCACACGATCTATTATTAAACCTTCATACGAACCGGTTGTAAGTAAAGTACAAACTCACGTATTCCGGCGATCTCATAAGGCCCAAAGTAAAGTACAAACTCACGTATGGATTTGTGCTTTGACTTTAGGATTAACCTCATCCAATCAGTTTCCAAACATTTTTGCTATACTAGCAGATGGAGGCATGTTAAAACTCAAGTGAATCATACACCATAGCAAGGTGGCAAATGGGCAAAGAGATAAGTAGATCATGGAGTGTTTCATCCTAATCACAGAAACGTCTTTTACTCCCTTCTCATCATTGTTTTGCCAAGTTATCCTTGGTGAGGATAACCCCATGTGCATAACCACATAATTTTTATTATCTTAAGCGGCACCTTTTCTTTCATATATGCTTTCAATGAAATACAACACTAAGAAAAACCTACAAGATGTCAACCACAATGGAAAGAATCTAGCTCATCGGTTAAGTTGGCCGCTATCAACCTACGTACAGAATGTAGGCAGGACAAAACAAGACATCCCATTTATCTCGGTCAGAGCTCACCCGAATTGAATATTAAAGGGGAAAATCCCTGACTTGTGTCGACAAACTCTTCTTTTCGTTGCACAAAGTTATAAAGAGTCAGGTATTGTAACGCCAGGTGTATCCCCTAGGCAAGCATCCTTCAAAAAATGCATGGTACGACCATCTACCACCTTGAAAACACCTTATTAAAGAAAACAACTTTCTGCTAGCTCGTGCCCGTAGATTGCTCGGGGTCATTTTCGCTACATCTTTTTGTGTACAATCATGAAAGCAGTCGTCTAGGATTAGTGGACAGACTTTTAAAATGCTAGATTATTTACTCAATAATGTTCTTTGAATGGTCTCCTTTGTGTTGATTAGAAATCACAAAGCATGTGACTTAGTTGCCAAATTCCATTAAAAAAAAGTTTACCCATACAAGGATGTATTGGTTGATAGTGAAAGACCAGGTTGTCAAAACAACTTCTTTTTAATAAAGACAAGATGAGGCCATCAACTGACCAGGATTACAAGAA
Organism: Triticum monococcum; assembly: GCA_034509565.1. Lineage (NCBI taxonomy): Eukaryota > Viridiplantae > Streptophyta > Magnoliopsida > Poales > Poaceae > Triticum > Triticum monococcum. The sequence goes on from CM067843.1 coordinate 76,804,888, forward strand.
CCAATACCTACAAAGACAAGAGCAAGGAAAATGTACGATATAAAACCCAAGACGGCTAGTTGGGGAGGCCGAGAAGAAAACCGGTAGGAAGGTGATTCGAAGTCTACCGTTAAAAGAGATAGGTGTCCGCCTCGTGATGGAGAATTGAAAACAGCCCAACACATCTTTCACCAATTAAGCGGTAGCGAGGCGTTGTATTTGAGTTAGTGCCTTGCGGCATCTTTAGGAGATCCCTTATCCTAAACGGTACAATTTACTTTTTTTTAGGGAAATCACTATTCTGCAGCTAATAGATCCCCTATAACTTAACCCTTTAAACTGACGTTTGGTTAACGCAATTCCTGGGGCACCTAGGCCGCGCTGGCGAGAAAGGCCATGTCGGTTATAAATCCCACCATGGAAAGCTCAATAATCTCCCCGAGAACATCAGTTCAATATTTCGCAAAACCACTGCGCCTCCCATGCTCAAACACGCGGCAGAAGCCTCGTACCATGCAGATATTTTGGAGGCTTCGCTGCAACTAGGACATGACAATTCATTTGACTGAACTGCGGGAAAGAGACGGTGGTTCGACCACGCTGCACGGGGTATCGAGGTGGAACTAAGCCATCATGGTTCAAGTCCTAGACCGACCACTAGTACTCGTAATTTTCTGGATTTGTTTTAGCCTTTTCGGCGGTGTTCGTTCAGCGAAAGGAGACGTTTTCGTCGACTACGAGGTGTCTATGCTGACTTCGTCAATATCAAAATATTGTGCCGGCTCAGTATATTTGTGGTTTTTATAGAAATAGGATGTGCGTGCCTGCGGTCATAATGGTGATTGTATATGTGTACGTGCCGTGTTAAAAGAAAAGAAAAAGGTCTGCATGTCCACAAATCTGCCGTGTGTTTATTGGCTGGTGTAGCAAGTAGACGCCGGCCACTGGCCAAACATCCTGGACCGCGACAGTACGAAACGGACGAAGGCCTGCCCAACCCAAAAGATACACGCACGCACGTAATACGGCGGTGAAGATCCGCGCAGTCAATCGCGCCGAGCAGTACACATAATACGGTACCACCCCTGTAATCTTAGACAAGTTCCGTTCCGCGCATGACGTGCGGGTACCCAATTGACCAGCATAGTCTTACTCTTACCGGCGGAACGTACGCCGTCCGTGCCACGGCTCCGATCCGACCACAGAGCTGACCGAGCTGACCCTGACCGTGTCATGGCAGCCCCGGTATGGCAGCCTGCTAACCTAACCTAACCCAACCCAACCAGCCAGGTCCGGTCCGGTCAGACCGGAAAAATAATAGTACTCCTACTAGCAGTATACAATACTTCCTCTGTAAATTAATATAATAATGTTTAAATCATTAAAATAGTGATCTAAACGTTTTTATATTAGTTTACCAAGGGAGTAATAATCCACCCGGGTTTCTCTCTCCTTACCGGCCGTCCGTACGCACGTACGAGCGGTGGCGCGTCAGTCACGCGCGCGGCCGGCTCCGGCGGTTTCACCCGCCTGTTACACGCAGGCGAGTACGGTCGAGGCGGTCGCGGTCGCATGCGCGTACGCGGTGTCGGACCGGAGTCCGGCCACAAGGACTGACTGGCCATAGACGACGGGAGCAGAGCACCCAGCCACGGCCAGGCAGCTACGCACACGGAGCGTAGCGCGATGAATGGAGCCGGGCAACCACCGGGACCCCGACCAGCCAACCGACGCCGTATTTGCACCCCCGCCCCGCCCCGGGTTGGCTTGGGTGGCCCGTGTGGGAACGAGCGGCTCCGTGTTCGTGGGGTGGTCGCGGGTACGTGCCCCAGCCCCAGCCCCGGCTAGCTGTACACATGCGCCTACAGCTCACGCGGTCGATCGATTGTGTGCCCACCGCCCCACCGGCCGGCCGGATCCTGGATCCGGTTACCTGTGTGCCTCTCTGACTGGGCGCCGGTGCTGCAGCAGGCTGTTTGTTAACCATGTTCAGCGGATTGACTTTCATTTCATTATTATTGTTCGGTGTATGGGCGATAATGGCCATGTGTTCCGCAGATTGACTTTCGTGCGGGCGTGTCGTCTTCTGCCGGAGAATCAGCCCGGTTCATAAAACTCAACAAAGCGCCACAACAAAGCTAAGATCATGTTTTACTGCGAGTAGACATATCTTAGAAATTTACATATGGGATACATTCGGAGTGAACAAATTTGGCCTTTAAATGTCTATGGACGTGCCCGGTCAAAGTCCGGGCGTGTGTCTGTTTTAATTTTTTTATTTGTCTCTCCACGCAGCCATGTCCTTTGTTTATTTTTTTATATATATCCGGTTGGATGCATGTAATTGATGAAGAAAGAGAGATAGAAAAAAAAGAAATAATAAAGAAAAAAAGATGCTATATGATGGGCCCAATTCTATGAGATGAGTATGAGAAGTGCCGGGCAAGTGGCCATTTAGGGAGGCTTAGAGAGGTCCGGTTGGGTCAGCCTTGTACTTCTCTCTTCTGTCCGATCAGTGGTCCTGCCTTCTCCCGGTAAATTTGAGGAGTCCGGCTGTAGATGCTCTTACATTCATATTTTCAAAAAGAAAAAAACACGCACTATGTACTGCCCAAAGGAGAGAGCACGCCTTGTCAACAATATTGGCCGGCATTTGAATTTGACAGTCAAAATATTACGCCTTAGGCAAAAGTACAAAAACAGCGGCAGTATCTCATGGAACATTACATTAAGCTCTATATAATCACAAGCGATCACAGAGCTACGTGTAACTATCATTCTTCCACCAAAGCACGCACAATAATTTAACATGACAACAAATCATCAGTGATCATACACTACAAGATCACGATCATGTTTTTTCTCCTAAATGATTACGATCACGTGGAATAGCTGTAGATACCACAGCACGGCGGCAATAGTCCCACGCAAACATAACCTACACACTAACAAATTAGCCATCGGTCAACATTTGGAATCTGATAATAATAATAATAATATACAAATACTTCTTAGGTTTCTAAAGTGTACCATGTAGTGGCACCACATAATCGCCAAGCGATCAGCGGAGAAGCACTGTAACCACCACCAATCCTCCACCAAAGCACACGCATTATGTATACAATAACAATGCAGCATGATGATGCGGCGCGCGATCGAGAATCAATCGAATCGCGCGCGCGATCCGCAATGCAGGAGCAAATCCAAGCGGACACTCCCACCAACAGCATCAATGATCGGAAAAGCCCCCAAAAGAAATCACCAATCATGCGGAGAGAGATCTAAAAAAAATCGTTTTTGTCAAGGGAAAAAACGTGCATGTGCGTGCGGGGCGGTGCGGCTTCCCGCGTCGGGCCGGGCCCGGCTCGGTTCGGCGCGTGATGGGTGGGTAGTAGAGGAGTTCGGCGCCCATGGCGAGCGGTTGGTCGCAGTGCGCAGTCCGGCCCCACGGCCCGGCCCGTCCACGTCAGATCTCCCCGGCACCACCGGGCTCGCCGGCTGCCACCCGGGCCCCACGTGCGCGCTCCCACCCCCATGGCGGGATCGCCTGCGGCTGGCTAATAAAAGCCAACCCCCACCGAGGCCAACGGCTCGGAGCGGCGCCAGCCAACGACAGCGCGTACGACGCTCGCTCGCTCGCACGCGCGCGCACAGGCAAAAGACAGACGCGTCCGGGGAGAAAGCCTCCGGCCGGCCGGCCGACCGACGCTCGGGGAGGGGAGGTGGAGGGCGGCGGCATGGTGGTGAGGCGGTCGCCGGCGCGGCGGCGGGGCGTGCGGGTCGGCCCGACCAAGCTCGAGGGCCTGCCGGCCGCGTGGTCGGCGCCCGCCGTGGCCGCCGTCAAGGTCAAGTGGCCCGGCGCCGGCGGGGCGCTCTCGCAGATGCTAACGGGCCGGCGCGGCGGCCGCGGGGTCACCGCCGTCGAGCCCGTCGGCGGCGACGGCGCCGTCCGCTGGGACGCCGCCGCCGACGCCAACCGCTTCCGCGTCGACGTCGAGCCCGGCGCCAGCACGACGCGCGGCGGGGGCGGCGCCGGCCGGCCGGAGCGCGGCGTCTTCTTCTCCGTCCTCTACGTGAGTGCTCCCTGCCGCTGCCACTCCGTTTCCTCCCCTAATTTTATCTCCATCAGATCAGTCGCCTAACTCAGTTTAACAGTCCTCTAATACAATCCCTCCATTTTCTTTCCAAAGCCGCAGTTTTTCCTGCACACTTTTCATACCAACACACGATTTCCGCCGATTCTACAAACAACACACCATTGAAAATTTCTACCTTTGCGACAGATTTACCACTACGATAATTACTATAACTCTGTTATCAACAGCAGACAAACAAACAAACGAACATGGATTGTTTAGTCTATGCTCTGTCATAAACAAGCACACTTTACCAATGCGTCCAAATCTTGCAATCTTAAAAACTACACACGCGTTTGGAAAAAAAAACTACACACGCATTATTTTTCCTCAATGATAGCGTTGATGATGTATTACCATTACGTCGAGGCAAGCCTAATGCGCGGACAGCATTTCTTGTAACCCGCAAGCCTCCGAGACGACGACCGTAGTTTACAACGCCTCAGGTCAATGCAAACCTTTTTGCCAAGTAGCGGTCAGGAAATTCAGCATTTGGGGGAGAGAAGTCAATGGCTGCGTTACCCACATGGCTCCAAAAATCCACATCATAATCTAGTAGCACTAGTGCTGGGCTGAACAGGAACCGTTCTCCTCACTTCTTTTTCACTTCCCTGTCGGGGGAGCGATTTCGTCAAAAAAGGGGTGATAATAATGCCACCACGAGGTCTGAAACTGTGAACGGCAGCAGCACCGGGCGGGCGATCCTATTGGCCGGGCAATTAAGTTTGACTTTTGGTTGTTAGGCTTTTGTGTTTAGGTGGCATAGCATGATCTATGACATGAGGTGTTGAGTCATGGCATTTATGCTCGAGTGTTATGGCTTAACAGTACTTACTACCGAAGATCGCTTTCGTGTACGTTAAAGATGCATTTGGTTGATGGTTGGATGGATGGCGCGTTATGTTGTGTATCTTTCGGCGTTGATGTGCGCTTGCCTGGATCGTTGGTTGGTTGGTCTCAATGTGGTGTCACCTTTTTGCTCCGTTCCGGTTCATCGGTTGTTGGCTTAACTCGAGCATCATAAAAAAGGCTATAACAGTAATTAGTTAATCTCCCTTAATTGTTAATTACAAGAACATCTTCTTGAAGTAAAAATGGTGGGCTTTCAGCTCCAATGGATCATCCCAAAGTTGGAAACTTCCTTTTAAAGCAAAAACGCAAAGGAACAACCTTTGAGGAGTGCAAGCTACTTAGTAATTACATGGACAGGGAATTGTTGTTCCTTGAGGGATGATCAACCTTTTGCCAGCCATTTGAGGATAATCAATCAATCGATCGGTCATGAAACTTACGGCGGAATCAAGGGCATCGAATCAAGGCATCTCTGCTTTCTTTAGGGGTCGTATTCATTCCCGTGTGTATGTATGATGCGTGGGCTTTTGGTCATCGGAGCTGGCAAATCTGTAACGAGAATAGCTTGCTGTTGTGGTGCAGGGATTCCAAGAACAAGGGAGGGGCAAGGACCTGGTGAGGCTGGACGAGATCGGGACAGCCATGATCAGCCTGGAGGAGTGCTGCTGGGAGATGCAGCTGCAGCAGCAGCAGCAGCAGCAGCACAAAGTGGGAGCCCCTCTGCAGCAGCTGGTGGTTGTCCCCATCCGGGTCAGGAAGGACGGGTGGGCAAGCGATGCCATGCTCTATGTAAGCCACCAAAATATACATCCTTTGATTACATCGCACATCCTCTCCAATTCTCGGCCAATTATTTACGTACGAGTTTGGATTAGTTTAGGTTTCAGTATATGTCATGCTGGTTGCGATCTAGGGTAGGGACTCCGAATCCTGCTGTGCTCCTGTGTGTTCTGGCTTATATATGCATCAATGGAGGCCTGGTTTCTGAAAGTTGTGTGCTTTTGACGAACGGCAGGTGAACGTGGAGCTGGTGGACCTGAGCGCGCCGGCGGAGGTGGAGAGGAGCGTGTCCTTCAGGGAGAAGCCGAGGGCGAACCCCACGCCGGTCCCGACGATGAGGGAGATCCACAGGGGCTCGACGTACCACGAGGTCCTTGACCTGAAGCAGCTGCTCGACCTCGCCGAGAAGCAGGGCAGGGTGGCGGTGTACCGGAACAAGCGCAACTCGGACACCAGCAGCGGCGGCGGCATGAGCAGCAGCAGCAGCACCGTCAGCCTGAGCAGCGCCAGCACCAGCACCAGCGGCGGCGCCAGCCCGGAGCCCGGGTCGACCTCCAAGCGCCGGTTCCTGCCGTGGCGGCGGCGCAGCCGGGAGTCGCTGTCCCAGGAGATGCCCGTCGTCAAATGCGTGGGAGGGGACGACGAGGATGCCTGGGAGGCGCGCGAGTTCACGAGCCGGGACTCGGAGACGAGGCTCCGGACGCCGGTCTTCTTCGCGTCCATCGACCAGCGCGACGACAGCGCCGGCGGCGAGAGCGCGTGCACGGCGCTGGTGGCCGTGCTGGCGGCGGCGCTGCACGCCAACCACCCGCTGATGCCGACCCGGGCGGAGCTGGACGCGCTCATCCGCGACGGCTCGTCCGAGTGGAGGCGGCTCTGCGACGACGAGGCGCACATGGCGCAGTTCCCCAACCGGCACTTCGACCTGGAGACGGTGCTGGCGGCGCGGACGCGGCCCATCGCCGTGGAGCACGACAGGGCCTTCGTCGGCTTCTTCCAGCCGGAGAGCTTCGCGTCGCTGTCGGGCGCCATGTCGTTCGACGACATCTGGCGCGAGATCAGCGCCGGCGCCGGCGCCCGCGAGCGCGCCCCGGGCGAGGCCGACGTGTACATCGTCAGCTGGAACGACCACTTCTTCGTGCTCAAGGCCGAGAACGACTGCTACCACGTCGTCGACACGCTCGGCGAGCGGCTCTTCGAGGGCTGCGACAAGGCCTACATGCTCAGGTTCGACGCCACGTCGGAGATGCGCGCCGTGCCGTCGCCGGACTCGTCGCCGTCGTCGGGGCCGGAGGAGGAGGTGGTGGTCGCCACCGGGAAGGAGTGCTGCGGGGAGTTCATCAAGAGGTTCCTGGCCGCCATCCCGCTGAGGGAGGAGCTGCACATCGAGCAGAGCGGGTGCGCCGACGCCGGCGCGCCCCACCGGCGGCTGCAGATAGAGTTCCACTTCACCGTGCTGCAGCAGCAGCAAGATGGAGGGAGATGACAGGCCGGTGCTGTGCTTGCTGCCTGACTGCGCTGCTGCACTAACATGATCAATGTACATTCATATATACAGCACAGATGAATAGAAACATGAATGACAGCATTATTGTTACCAGTTGCAAGATTTTTGGATAGTAGTGGTAGAGTGTAACAGGCACAGGGAATACAGAATATGTTTCTATATACAGTGAAATAGGCAGACAGAGATTGTAAAATATACGTGGATTTTCTTGAGTTTTTGGATAGGCACAACCGGACAAGTGATAAAGTGAACATATATATATATATATACGGAGTTGTCCTGCCCGTGGGAAGCCCGGCCCGGCCGACCCGGCCTAGCCCAACGCTGCTTCCGGGCCGGGCTCAGGCCTAGATTTTGAGCTCGATGGCTGGGCCGGGCTCGTCATTTTTGCACTTTAATGAAGAGGCTTGACGGGCTTTTGCATGTTCGGGCCGGGCTTGGGCCCAAAAATCAGGCTCGATGGCCGGGCCGGGCCAAGCTCGGGCCTAGGTTTTTTGCCTCGGGCTTGGCTAGGCCCGGCCCGAGGTTTGGCCAGGTATAAAACGGAGTGTTTCAGTATCGAAATTGCTCCACCTCGGACAGTAGTTACGGAAACACTAATTCATTTCTCTCCTATACCTGGCCTTCCACCAGGCCGGGCCTGACCAAGCCCGAGGTAGAAAACCTAGGCCCGGGCTCGGCCCAGGAGCAACGTCAGGCCGGGCCGGGCTGCCCATGGCCAGGACTACTCTTTCCCCCTGAATTTCAGGGGTGGGACCCTCCTCTCCCTAATCTAACAACCCTACCGAGTTTGTATGCTTTAATCCGTAGGAGTTTGCTTGTAAGTGTAGCATCTCTCATTTGAGTATTTTTAGGAGGCTGCTAAGGAATCATCCGGCTGATGCCAGGAAAGGAAGTTAAGCCGCCTTGCTGGCCGTTTGATCTAGCCCGACCGCACCGTTTGATACAGGCTGTGTTTGGTAGCAAAGTATTACAAAAAAACAAAGTATTAAAAACAAGTCCGTCTGATTTAACCATGAAGTGGCCTGGAGCTAGCTTGGAATGAGTTGGGCCAATGGAAAATATGAACTCTTGGATGGGTAAACGTCTATATTTTCTTCAATGAAAAAAAATCTTCAAAAAGAAACCCAAGGCTGGGGCAATTGCCCTCCCCCCCCCCCCCCCTCAACATAGCTCCGCCACTGGGCCCGTGGACAGCTGGCGCATCACGTGGCTCGACATGCTTCATCGCAACACCAACAACCCTCTGACGAAGCTCCATTGCAGCATTAGACTGCCTTGGCAAAGCTCCATCGCAGCACCAGTGGCCCCCATCGAAGCTCCATTGCAGCACTGGTGATGCATATTCTGCTTTAATCTCAATCTTGTCTCCTTATTAAGTACTCCCTCCATTCCAAAATAGATGACCCAACATTATAGTAACTTTAGTATAAAGTTAGTACAAAGTTGAGTCATCTATTTTGGAACGGAGGGAGTAAGTAATTACTAAGATGGTTTCCAAGATCCTTGATATTTTTTTATTTTGCAAAAGCAAATAATTGCCCCGGCGAAGCTCCATTGCATCACTGGACTGCCTCGGCGAAGTTCCATTGCAGCACCAGCGACACGTAGCTCACCCTCCCCCTCCCCCCGCCCTGCAACAACGCTGTTGGAAACCACGGCGGAGAGCCTGCATCATCACATCGCCGCATAGTAAGTGGGTTGATGTGGCGCAACTCGTCACCGCAGCGAGCGGCTGCCTTGCGACCACGTCTTTGTCTGCAGCACTGGCGGTCGCTATCCTCGCGTCACTGTCCTCACCATGAGCAGCATCGCCACTTTGCAGCAACAGCTTGCCGTCGTTGTCGCAGCGCAGCGGTGCCCCTCGCAGTAGCAACATCCCTCCGTCAGCCGAGGTGGAAGAAGGCAGGAAGATAGGGGAGGCTTTGCGGAGAGGAGAGCAATCGGAGAGAGGAGGATTTACCCTGATTCAGAGGAATACGACTCGTCAGAGGAAAATGATAAGATTTGCGAGGATGGGCGGTGGTAGGGCCACAAGGACACATGTCAATCCCTCGAGGAGGCTTACACGCGTTGTAATCAGCCGGTTGTTTATAAACGTTTTCCATTTTCTTATGTTTTTGGTAGGACGGGTACTTCTTTGGATAGCTGCGTTTGTCACTTTGAATTTCAGTACGCATATACCGAGATGCAATAGTACAAGGGGGTGTGGCCAGATCTCATGTAACTGAGATTTAACCAACTCTCAGCCAAGACATCATCATGTTTAGATACAAATAACATATAAAAAGGAAAATACCTAAAAATGTAAGATCTCAAGACAGACCACACTAAGATATACAAACCGTCTGAATTTGTATTGAGGTAAAACAGAGGTAATAACATATAACAAAATTCAGCCGTCTGAATTTGTATTGAGGTAAAAAAAAAACAGAGGCCCAGTTGGAATACAGGTTTCTTATTGTTCCTGTGAGTAATGAACTATTCAGTTCTGCACGCCAAGCAGACCTACCCTGAAGGGTTTATTCTATACACAGAGATTACAAGCGAGCTGGACAATTGATCCAGCAACACATCTATGCTACGTTTTCTAGTCAAAACGCTGCATTTCTAAGCTAATGTCGGCAGGGCAGAGAGTTGAGCTTACTCCAGATGCCCTGATTTGCCGTCACAAGTCTTGGTAAAGTCACCCAGAATCACCGAGGGCCGGCTACAAAACCGTCGCCTTTTGAACCCAAGGGCCGCGCCGGAGGACCCTGGGTGTGCCCTGCCGTGGCTGGGACTACATTGCCAGAGCTGCATTGCCAGATGTTGTTGGCACAAGTGCTAGTATCTGGCTCTTGACGACGGCGATGTAGCTCTCTATCTCGCTGTAGATCGCGAGGTTCTCTGGACAGCTTGGGCGCAGCATCGAAAAAGCACGCTCCAGCACACCTGCTATCTTGGCAGGCGGGTGCCGATGCTCGCTCAGGTCCTGCGCGTAATTGGACAAGGACGATGAAGCGAGATATAAACTATAGTAACCATAGATCATATGGTAGAAGATAGGATCTGTGGACATTTTACCTTGATTGCAATAACTGTAGCAACACAGTTCTCTATCAGGGTGGATGGAAGCTGGGCATCATCAAGAGTAGACTCAGAATCCAGGCTTATACATGGTGTTGCTTCTTCCCCAGATTCATTACCATTTCCATAGCTTGCCTAAGCAACGGAAATCAACAACATATTGAGTTGAAAAATACAATGATACCGTGATTGCACAGAAGTTGAGAGTTTCCAGAAGGACTTGAACTTACCTGCATGACTTCACCAACCATCTGTTTGGCTTGTTTAAGCGATTTCTGGACAAATGCAGTAACATGAGAATCCAGTTCATCACTCTGACCACTGTTGTTGTTTGAGCGACCCCTTGATTGTAAACTGTCGGCGGCGGACTGAAGTGGGTGGAATGGCGGCAGTGTAGATCTACAAATGGTGGTACTCTTGCTGGGTAGCAGTTCACCGCCCACAGAAGATGAAGCCTGTCGATAGATAGATTAATCAGAACTAGCCCTGAAGTACTACTACAATCACAAGTAATTGGATTTTATAGAACAGTTCGAGGACCAAGCAGTATTTGATGTCCATGATCATAAATATTACCCCCTTCCAAAATTGCTTGTCTTGGATTTATCTAGATATATCTAGACAAATCTAAGACAAGTAATTCAGGACGGAAGGAGTATACATTAGCTTTAACTTACATATAAGCACGGCATATTCAACTTTGACTAATAACTACGCTCCTTAGAAAATATAAATTTGGACAGAATAAAACCTTATGCTGTTCATCTGATGTTACCTGTCGACTACTGGACGACTCAGGTAAGGAAATGTCATTCATGATATTACCCCAGCTCTCCTTTGAAGTAAGCTCCGGAATGTGCTCAAAATCCGGTTTGCGGTGTGCATTATTTGAGAGGGAGCTCCTCTTCTTGAGATCGTCAGGCAGATTATCCAACCAGTTTACAGGCATACAATCAGTGTCCTGGAAAAGAATAAGTTCAGTTATGCATTTCTGGGTATAAAAATATATCATTCACCTTGAGATTCTTGAATGACTACATCAAGGAAGTACATGTGCTTCTCATGATAGGAATATAACTAATAGGAATACATAGCAAACGTGCAATGGTTGCATGCCAAATTACAAAAAAGTAATTGGTATGTATTAAAACCACATCTACTGAAGGCTGTCGCCAAATTAGTACTTTTCAATGGAAACTGCTTAACATGGTCATGGTCCTTGTATGTCAAGGACCAAAAGCTTCAGCCCACATTGGAAGAGTAATCATGTTTACAGACTAGGAAAGCTTATTCTTCCTTTCTACAGTGCAAAACTAAGAGCTGACCTCTTCTGCCACATAGATAGACGGCACACTTAATTGCTAAATGTCTAATTGCCTACAAAATGTAACAAGTATACAGATAGTTGTTGAAGAAAATAAAAATAACAAATACATACCTTAATTATATCAACACCTAGATCAGGGCTATCAAACTGGACCTTGTAACAATCCCGCTCCATGATTACCACTTTACCATCAGCAAGTTCTCTGGTACTCGGGTGACGAACAATGACATGCTGGCCAACTGAAAAAGGCCGAGCTAGGTCTGTTGGTAGAGAATCCCGCAAACCATCACTTAGTTCGGCATAGTATTTCCTAACGTTTTGTCGATAATCCTCAAGCTTTTCCTTTTCTACTGCCAGGAAATGATTGGAAAAGCGACGGGGCTTGCCGAGAGAACTGCAGATAAAAAAATCTTTCAACATATATGCAAACAGACAAAGAAACAATGCTACAACTTCCAGGGTTTGCAAGTTAATACCTTCGGATTGTGCTCCACTCAGATCGAGTGAGCCTTGAAAGATGGCTCAATTTTGCAAAATTTAAGTAGTTCACAAATTCATTATTCATAAACCATGGATAATCAACTGCGCTGTAGAACCACTCGTATGTACACCATCTACGAAGTGATTCAGATGACAAGCAATGCAGCAATTTCTTTGCCTGAAAATAGTGAACACTTGCGAGTTAGGAGACATCTCCCATAATAATATATAAATCTGCAGCAATGATAAATTATAAATGTACCTGTAAATTATCGGCACCTTCATTGCAAAACACATAGTTTTTTTTGCATTGTACTTTGGATTTTCTTTTGCTCTTCCTTGACATATTTATTTGAGGGTCAATTTCCATCGGTGCATCAGGGGATACTTCAGCACAAATATTTGCAGTTGATTCAGGTATATCTATTGCTTCTTTCTCAAAGTCAGAATTCAAGGAGGGCTCCTCCGTGGTATCAAGCTGACATGCTTGTGGTATAACTGAAGTATTACCAGAACTGATTTGTTCTTCAGCCAGCACCTGTGGGAAGAGTATGACAAAATGGAACTGCCATTAGACTAACTGGAGTGATAGTGAAAAGAACACAAATATGTTTACGGTTTTTTAAGGTCCACTTCAAAGGAATAACCACAAGGAAATAGTGGGAAAATTGATAACAAATGGACGCCCAATTGGAATCCCACAAGGGATGACATCCCATGAATAACAAGCATAAAATTTTATGAATGTATTGATCAATTGCATAATAAAGTTGAAATACAAGAATGGTAAGCATCTAATTGAAGAATTAAAACATCTTTCAAACTGTAAATGCCGACAGCATGAAGACAAGTACAACTACTAGAAGCTGCCACAGAAGACAGCTAGCTCAAATTAGGAAAATCAATGAATTGACTTAATTTTATGTTCTGTTACTTCTGTATGAGTCGGAAAGGGACCTTCTAAAATTTGGATTCACAGCATGCATACATAGTTAAATATTCACAATATCTTACCTCTTCATCTGGTAACTTCTTTCTCCTTTTTTTCCTTTCCTCTGAAGCACTGGAATCACTATCTTGCTTCGTTTGTTTAGATTGATCGACAGGAGAAAGCCCTTCCTCCTGTGTGTTAGATGATGCAGAAATTCTCTTTCCACATGTACCTGGATCATAAGATGGAAAAGGGAAAGGATAGGCCATTAACAACATTCCTGAGATAATGTAGTTGGAAAGATGAATTAGGAGAAATTTGGCGAACCGGAAGGACTATTAATCTTGGCCTGTGACGTTTCATTGGGCACAGTCACCAGACTCTCCAACACATCTAAGACCATCATCTCCTCTGAAAAAAACAGTAGTCAGAATGTTACGCTGCTGATAATTATTAGTAGTACTAAGCATTGCTAATGAGGGTTAATCGCATGTGACCAGGAAGCTATGCTGAAAAGCAATTAGGCAGCAGCAAAAATTAAGTTGTTGCTCATTTAGACTGTGTTTCCTTAACCAGCTCATGGCTCTGCGGTTCGGACAATAAGCTAGAGTGGTTGCCATACTATTTTGTTTGGTTTCTATGCATCTGAACTGGCAGTTGAGTCTCCATCTCCAAATAAGTACACATAAATCAGACCATTTTATGCATCATTTCAGAAATGTATCATATCACAGTATTCACGACTCACATGACACATGATTGCTAATTCCAGAAAGAAGCTCTCTGTTTGTTGCCAATGACAAGGCAGAGCAACAATTTGTTTCAAAGAATACCTGGAGAAAATAACCGACTAAGTCTCTCATAATCAGATAAGTTATGCCCTTCTTTTTCAGCCACCATCGTGGCACCAGGCTCAACTTTGCTGGTCTGGCCTTCGTCCATGCTTTGCTGAATTCTTCTCTTCTTCAAATTTAAATGTTGCTGGGACTGAGATATCTCAGTATCTTCAGTTCCTTTGATTTCCAAGAAAGTCTGGCCCTGAACAACCTTTGCTTCAGTGATTCCTGAACTTCCATCAGGAGAGCTTCCATCATTATTTATCTCTTCATTAGCATTGATGTCCAAAGGAAGTAAAACTGGTACACGAGGAGTACGTTTCCGAACAGGATGTCTACTGATGTACCTGACAAGTTCTGAAAATAAAAAGAACATGAAACTACCAAAACTACGTTTAAGGGGAAACAAAAGGACATGGCATATTTGCCTTGCAATACTTGCCTCCATGGTATCTTTTCTTGAAAGAAGATGTAAAGCCAGCAATTCTCATTTCCTGATCTGTGAAGGCGTTGTGAGGGTTAGGTGCTGCATTCTCTTTTTGCCATGCAGCTTCTCCACGTCTCCGTCCCTTCCCAGATGATCTAACCATCTGATCAGTTTCTCTATGACTTGGAGATTCCTGCCAGTGGCAGAGTTATATTAAGTTTTATGCTAGTCAAATTCAGAAGTAGGTCGAATTCCTTATAAAGTTCTATCGTTCGCCTCACTTTAACACTTATTTTCTATGCTGTATTTCCTTCGCTAACCACATGTTTGATGGATAATCATCCATTTGTAGAAAATCATACTTCAGAGCCTACTAAGTGCAAAGCACGGTTCAATGGATGCAATGTCAAAAGTCACTCCAGAAGTTAAGATTAGCACTCAAGGTTAGTAATAATCATCATCACTTTAAAACTTGTCTTACAGTCGCCGCCTTTTGCACTTAGTTGACTGTACATTTCATTTTTAGTTAAATAGATATTGTAGAGCCCTCCTTACAGTATCATATCGGACTTACAGGCAACACTAGAACTGAACTATGAAGAACCAGAATAATTATATGGTACAAACATTCACATGTTATGGAACCAACCAAAAAGAGAGATAAAGTACAGGGATTTCACATAACCAGATACATAAGTAAACAGCAGTTCAAATATCCAACACAAGTAAAACATCAAAATCTTACCAAAGCATTGTCATGACCAGCTGCCAATGCAATAAATCCCCTGGCAGTACCTTCACGCTCCGGAAGAGATAAGAAAGTCTACAACAAGAAACGTCAGTCTATAACTATTTTATTAAGGTTAATTGATCAAATTAAATCATGCCAATTTAAACAATGATCATAGTGCAAAACATCACTGCAGGCTGAAATATACTACAACCAAAATTTCAATAACCTCCAGATATTTAATAATGCCCTGTTCTCTGTAAGCAAATTATCGTCTTGGTTTGCTGAACGAAGAAACTGTAGAAGATGCATGATAATAGTCTCTGCAACTAGGACATTAATACATTAGAACAAATACTCACCCGATGCACATAGTAAAGAGCTTCTACAGTCTCTGCCGATTTGCTGCCAACTACTGCACTGATCTGAAAAGACTCAACAAACAGTTTTCTGTTATGCCTCAGAAGGTACTAGGGGAGAAGAAAATCAGAGAGATGGAAATATGAGATCCAAACCTTTTTCCAATTCTTTCCATGCCGCCGGTAGGCTTCATAAAAGTGCATCAGCTCATCCTTGTTCCAGTGGGGATCTAAGTCTGACCTCTTCCTCTTCTGAGAAATCTAACATTTGGGTGCAAGAGAAATAACAGGTGAACAATATATTATTTTAGAGTGAAGTGGTATCTTAAGAATGGGGAGATGTGGTGTACTCGTGCTACAACTACCGGTCATTGTAAATGAATCTATCATCAAGTCCTGCTATGTCTTACTTTAAGTTTCGCATTGCTTGAACTAGTTGGATCCTCATGATGCTGTCGATCCTCATGTCTTTTTATTGTGATCTTGTGGATTGTCCGAGAACCTTTTGCTGGACCCATTGAAATCGTCCTTGAATTGAGACCCACCCAATATTGCTGCAAGCCAGAAAAGCAACCTCAGTATGCAGTAGTTTATGATGCATATACTTAATACCTATGCAGTTACACAGTAATCACTAGTCAGATTTGGGCAACGAGGTTATCAGCTTCAGGGAAGGAAACCATAATGACGAGTTCAACCCAGACCTACTTAAGAACCGAAGCTGAAGAGGATTTCATTTAGAAAATCCACACTTCACAAGCTTTAATCGGGCAATCACAGAGACTTTGAATCTCCTAGCCATGTTACTACCCAAATTTACACAAATGTTCATGGAATCTACCCGGCTGTGCAAATTCTGAAGCGACAAAAGACACAAAACTCAGAGAAGATCAAACCACTCACGCATCCAAATCCGCCAGAACTGAATTGTCCGACGAACTGTAACAAAAAGGATGAATTTTGATGGCCTATAGCCAAAACCCTTGGCTGTCCAAAGCAATGTAAGAAACAGCGAGTTAGATAAGATCCGCTTGTCGATAGCAGAATTAATCCATGACTGGAAACGAAGAAGAAAATTGCTAAAATAAACAAATTAGCATATACTAATCGGAGAGGCAAGAGGAGACATGCGACAAAAATCCAAGCCAAAATCGTAACAGCAGATAGACGAAACGCAACCCAGGGAACATCTCATCAGAGATCGGGACGCACAACAATCACGGATGAAATCCCCTCAGAACCTCAATAAACGAAACGACTTAGACCCATAAATCTCAGAGTTCCAAGCGCGCAGGCAAGCCTCGCAACCAAATCTTCGATGGGAACTGGTTCTAAAAACCGAAGCGGCCGAAGCACGCATCTGCTCATGGAGAAGAGACCATCTAAAACGCGCAAGTCACAGGGCCGCAAAATTCCCCATCGCATCTTCTCCGAGAGCAGCCCAAAAACGGCCGCACAAAACTCCCAGACGCGACCGAACCACGGAACGAGCGAGAGAGGAGAAATCCTCCAAGGATGGAGCGAAAACACGCCAGGAGATAAGGAAGCGAGCAGCAAAAACAGCGCAAACTGCCCACAGAGTCGCCCCAAAACCCACCGCGGAAATCCCAGCCGGGGAGGCCTCGGCCGCCGGCGGGAGACCCATCTCGCCAGAGATTACGCGGACACCCCACGAAATTCAACCAACCAATCCGCGGACGAAGCTCACCTGCCTCGGATCTGGGGAGAATCGGGCCCGGGCAGCGCCTCGGCGCAGCTCGGCGCCCCTGCACCGCGCGCGGAGACGACGACCGACGCCTTGGACGGAGCTCCCCGCCTTCGCCGCGTCCGCCGGAGAGAGGACCCGCGCCGCCGCTAGGGCTCTCGGGGGTCCCCCGAGGCGGAGGCTGATCGGGGGCGAGGGTGGAGGAGGCGGCGAGTGGGCGAGGTGGTCGGTTGTGTTTGCCTGCGGGAAGGCTTGGCTTGGCGGGCGCAGGATACAAGTAGCGGAGGAGGAGCCGAGCAGGGAAGGGAGCGGCCGGTGGGAGGGCGGATGCGCGAGGTGGGCGGGGTTTCAGGGGGGTAAACGCAAGTTTGCCCGTTTGAAAATTAGGGTCTGGGACGGAAGTCTTGCTGTTTCAGTTTCGGGAACGCCGTGCCGCGTGGGCCTTGCTGGGCCGCCGTTTCGGCTTCGCAGGTGTTTTTGGTGGGGAGGGGAAAGCAAAGCACAGGGCGATTAACCCTAAAAAAAAAACACAGGGCGATTGTGTCTGTTTTTTTTGCGGCGACGCCCCCGTACTAGATGGTTATTATGTTATACTTGGGAGTTTTGAGGGCATGTCTGGTTCATGGCCGAGCAGAGCTTTCCCGCACTTTCTACCGCTAGACCGCGGGAAGCCGTACGGTGTTCCGGAACGATTCCGTTACCAAAGCCGTTATATGGTTTGCAAATATGAGAGTACACGACAAAGTGAGGAAGTGGCCTTAAAGTATGACACGTTGCGACAGAAAACTATGAATTAAACCGAGCAGAGCTTTCCCGCGCTATCTAGCGCTAAACCGCGGGAAGCCGTACAACGTTCCGGGAACAATTCCGTTGCCAAAGTCGTTATGTGCTTTGAAAATGTGAGGCTATACGACGGAGTGAGGAATTGGCCTAATAAAGTGTGGCATGTTACGGCAAAAACCTATGAAGCAAACAATACCCACCCAAATGCGTGTGGCAAAGCAAAACATGACTACGGAACAAATGCGCCTTACAATTCAGGAGGCATTTAGAAATTACAAACTTTTATTTTATTAAGGCACTAAGTTGTTATTCAAACACGTCCTAAAACTTCGCCGACAAGGGGGGGGGGGGGGGGTCATTCCTCTTTTCTCGTTCTCTCTCGAACGTTGCCTCTAAGCTTTCCTTTCTCGTTTCCTCAACTCACTCCTCTTCCTCTCTTCACCGTTGGCTTCGCCGGCCGGCTAGGAGGGTGGATATGCGAGGGGGTAGGGTTCCAGGGGGGTAAATGTAAGTTTGCCCGTTTGAAAATTAGGGGTGGGGATGGGAGTGTTGTTTTAGTTTCAGGAACACTGTGCAACGCGGGCCTTATTGGGTCGTCGTGGCTTTGAAGGTTTGGTGGGGAGCAAAGCGCATGGCAATTGTGTGTGTGTTTTTGCGGCGATGCCCCCGTGCTAGACGGTTATTATGTTACTTGGGGATTTTGAGCGCATGTTTGGTTCATGACCGAGCAGAGCTTTCCCGCGCTATCTAACGCTAAACCACGGGAAGCCGTACAATGTTCCAGGAACAATTCCGTTACCAAACCCGTTATATGGTTTGAAAATATGAGGCTATACGACAAAGTGAGGAATTTGCCTAATAAAGTATGACACGTTACGACAAAAACCTATGAAACACAAACAATCCCCACCCAAATGTGTGTGCCAAAGTAAACATGACTACAGAACAAATGCGCCCTACAATTCAGGAGGCTATGTAGAAACTACAAACTTTTTTTTATTAGGGCAATAAGTTGTTATTCAAACACGTCCTAAAACTTCACCGACAAGGGTGGTGGGGGGTGGGGGGGGGGGTCATTCCTCTTTTCTCGGTCTCTCTTGTCCGTTGCCTCTAAGCTTTCCTTTCTCGTTTCCTCAACTGACTCCTCTTCCTTTCTTCACTGTTGGCTTCGCCGGACGGCTAGGAGGGTGGATATGCGAGGGGGTAGGGTCCTAGGGGTAAATGTAAGTTTGCCCATTTGAAAATTAGGGGCGGGATGGGAGTGTTGTTTTAGTTTCAGGAACACAGTGCAACGCAGGCCTTATTGGGTCGTCGTCTCGGCTTTGAAGGTTTGGTGGGGAGCAAAGCGCATGGCGATTGTGTGTGCGTTTTTGCGGCGATGCCCCCGTGCTAGACGGTTATTATGTTACTTGGGGATTTTGAGGGCATGTTTGGCTCATGGTCGAGCAGAGCTTTCCCGCGCTATCTAACGCTAAACCGCGGGAAGCCGTACAACGTTCCGGGAACAATTCCGTTACCAAACCCGTTATATGGTTTGAAAATATGAGGCTATACGACAAAAGTGAGGAATTGGCTTAATAATGTGTGACACGTTACGACAAAAACCTATGAAACACAAACAATCCCCACCCAAATGTGTGTGCCAAAGTAAACATGACTACAAAGCAAATGCGCCCTACAATTCAGGAAGCTATGTAGAAACTACAAACTTTATTTTATTAGGGCACTAAGTTGTTATTCAAACACGTCCTAAAACTTCACCGACAAGGGAGGGGTCATTCCTCTTTTCTCGGTCTCTCTCGTTCGTTGCCTCTAAGCTTTCCTTTCTTGATTCCTCAACTGACTCCTCTTCCTCTCTTCACTGTTGGCTTCACCTGCCGGCTAGGAGGGTGGATATACAAGGGGGTAGGGTGCCAGGCGGTAAATGTAAGTTTGCCCATTTGAAAATTAGGGGCGGGATGGGAGTGTTGTTTCAGTTTCAGGAACACTGTGCAACGCGGGCCTTATTGGGTCGTCGTCTCGGCTTTGAAGGTTTGGTGGGGAGCAAAGCGCATGGCGATTGTGTGTGCGTTTTTGCGGCGATGCCCCCGTGCTAGACGGTTATTATGTTACTTGGGGATTTTGAGGGCATGTTTGGCTCATGGCAGAGCAGAGCTTTCCCGCGCTATCTAACGCTAAATCGCGGGAAGCCGTACAACGTTCCGGGAACAATTCCGTTACCAAACCCGTTATATGGTTTGAAAATATGAGGCTATATGACAAAAATGAGAAATTGGCTTAATAATGTGTGACACGTTACGACAAAAACCTATGAAACACAAACAATCCCCACCCAAATGTGTGTGCCAAAGTAAACATGACTACAAAGCAAATGTGTCCTACAATTCAGGAGGCTATGTAGAAACTACAAACTTTATTTTATTAGGGCACTGAGTTGTTATTCAAACACGTCCTAAAACTTCACCGACAAGGGAGGGGGTCATTCCTCTTTTCTTGTTCTCTCTCGTCCGTTGCCTCTAAGCTTTCCTTTCTTGATTCCTCAACTGACTCCTCTTTCTCTCTTCACTGTTGGCTTCGCCTGCCGGCTAGGAGGGTGGATATACAAGGGGGTAGGGTGCCAGGCGGTAAATGTAAGTTTGCCCGTTTGAAAATTAGGGGCGGGGATGGGAGTGTTGTTTTAGTTTCAGGAACATTGTGCAACGCGGGCCTTATTGGGTCGTCATCTTGGCTTTGAAGGTTTGGTGGGGAGCAAAGCGCATGGCGATTGTGTGTTTTTTTTTCGGTGATGCCCCCGTGCTAGACGGTTATTATGTTACTTGGGGGTTTTGAGGGCATGTTCGGTTCATGGCCGAGGAGAGCTTTCCCGTGCTATCTAACGTTGAACCGTGGGAAGTCGTGCAACGTTCCAGGAACAATTCCGTTACCAAACCCGTTATATGGTTTGAAAATATGAGGCTATACGACAAAGTGAGGAATTGTCCTAATAAAGTGTGACATGTTACAACAAAAACCTATGAAACACAAACAATCCCCACCGAAATGTGTGTGGCAAAGTAAACATGACTACAGAGCAAATGCGCCCTACAGTTCAGGAGGCTATGTAGAAACTACAAACTTTATTTTACTATGGCACTAAGTTGTTATTCAAACACGACCTAAAACTTCACCGGCAAGGGGGGAGCATTCCTCTTTTATCGTTCTCTCTCCTCCATTACCTCTAAGCTTCCCTTTCTTGCTTCCTCAACCGACTCCTCTTCCTCTCTTCACTGTTGGCTTCGCCGACCGGTGAGGAGGGTGGATATGCGAGGGGTAGGATTCCAGGGGGTAAACGTAAGTTTGCCCATTTGAAAATTAGGGGGCGGGGTGGAAGAGTTGTTTTAGTTTCAGGAACACTATGCAACACGAGCCTTATTGGGTCATCATCTCGGCTTTGAGGTTTGGTGGGAAGCATGCACAAGGCGATTTGTGTGCTCTTTTTTGCAGTGATGCCCCCCATGCTAGATGGTTATTATGTTACTTGGGGATTTTGAGGGCATGTTTGGTTCATGGTCGAGCAGAGCTTGAAGTTATTATGTTATCAGGGCTTTCTACCACTAAACTACGGGAAGCCATATAATGTACTAGAAACAATTATGTTACCAAAGCCGTTATATGATTTGAAAATATGAGACTATACAACATAGTGAGGAATTGGCCTAATAAAATATGACACACTGCGATAATAACCTACTGCCTCCGTCTGGATTCTCGTACTATTTCCGAGCGGAGGAGTATGTAACAAGCAATACCCACCCAACGTGTGTGGCAAAGTAATACGTGACTATAGACCAAATGCCCCTATAATTCAAGAGGCTATGTATAAACCATGAAGTTATTATGTTATCAGGGTAATAAGTTGTGATTCAAACACGTCCTGAAACATCACCAACACGGGGGAGTCATTGCTCTTTTCTCATCCTCTCCCAACCCTTGCCTCTAAGCTTTCCTTCCTCGTTCCATCAACCGTCTCCTCTTCCTCTCTTCCTTGTTGGCTTGCTTCATCGACCGACAAGGATCGAGGGTGAAAATGGCTTGATCCCCTGATTTGATGTGTCTATACTCCTCCCTGTATTTGCGCCCCTAGTGTTTGTTAGGTGTTTACGTGTCTCTAATACACAAGATCATATTTCCTTCTTCCTTT
The DNA here is from genome assembly GCA_034509565.1 of Triticum monococcum. Classification (NCBI taxonomy): domain Eukaryota; kingdom Viridiplantae; phylum Streptophyta; class Magnoliopsida; order Poales; family Poaceae; genus Triticum; species Triticum monococcum. Next base: position 76,826,969 of record CM067843.1, read on the forward strand.
CTCCACTCACCTCATCCATGGATGTTGGATTGAAGGATTTGGTAGGACTGCAAGAAGATCTGATGCCCTACGCCGTGCTTGGGCTGGCGTTGTTGTTAATTCTCGGATCCGTATCCACCTTCTCTACAAGCTGACCAACATTGTGGTGCTAGCATTTTTGGATGTGGTGAGTTACTGGACCCGAGGTCTGGTTTCACGTTCTTTTCCTTCTTCTCCCTTTGATCCCCTTTTATTTTTCTCCACTTGGGTTCATGCCGGTTGTTGGGCTCTTAGCTACATCTTTCTAGCATTTATCATGCTTCGTTCTCTCACTACTCCCCTGGAGATCCAACCAGGATGGCTTGAGACATTTGCATGATCTCCTTTCTTATTCCATGGCTTGGGTCTCGGTTCCTCACAATGATATTTTCTTCACCGTCTCATGCATGCATTGGGAAGAGGCCATCCTTCTCTATTTTTTCATCTGGCCCGGGGGCCCTACCATGGCAGATTATCAGGGATGAGGGAGGAGGAGGAGGCGAGTGAGTGAGATTTGTCGATTGTGTTGCTTGTGCCTTGGCGGGTGCAGGATACAAGTAGAAGAAGGGCATGAGGGGCGAGCGTGGAAGGGCGGTGGGAGTGTTGATATGCAAGGTGGGTAGGGTTCCAGGGGGTAAACATAAGTTTGCCCGTTTAAAAATTAGGGGCGGGATGGAAGTGTTGTCTCAATTTTGGGAACGCCGTGCAACGCCGGCCTTGTTGTGTTGTCGTTTCAACTTTTGAGGCCTTGTCGGGAGCAAGCACAGGGCGATTGTGTACCTTTTTTTTGCAATGATGCCCCCGTGCTAGATGGTCATTATGTTACATGACAACTTTGAGGGCATGTGTTGGTTCGTGGCCGAGCAAAGCTTTCCCGCGCTTTGGACTGCTATAAAGCGCAGGAAGCCGTACAACATTCCAAGAATATTTTGGTTAGCAATATTGTCACATTGTTTGAAAGAACAAGATGTGTCTATGCCAAAGTGGGATGGTTTGCTAATAAAGTGTGGCACGTGACGACAAAATCAGGGAAATAACAAGTAACCGTAAATATTCATTAAATGTACGTCCGAATAAGACATGGATAGGAACCAAACGTGCCTTATGATTCATGAAGCTATAATAATTTCTGGAATATTTTGGTTAGCAAAGATGTTACATAGTTTAAAAAATGGCGGGTATATTGCAACATTATGCAGGCTTCTAACAAAGCGTGACTCGTTACAAAAACCCATTGAAATAGACAATAACCCTAAATGCATACCAGATACGTGGCAAAGTAAAATATGAGTACATATCAAAATGTGCCCTAAAATTCAAGAGGCTACCACAAAATGGATGACGTATGTGGATCTGTAAAGAGCTCATCAGAAAGGTAGGGGGAAACATCCACATGGAAAAGCAAAATGAGGTGAAAGAATGAGGAGAAGGAGGGTAGTAAACTTCGCCGAATGACGATGAAATAGTCGTGACGTCACTTGAGGGGACATAAACTTTGAGGCGGGGTGGGGAAGGAGTCGCTCGTTGGGCCATTGGTAAAGGGCAAATAAACTCGGAGGCTAGCGTTGGGGGATGTTGTCGGAGGAAGATGGAGGCGCTACTCTCAGTCGCTATGTGGAGGAGATCGAGGCATGCGCCGTCACCTCTCGATTGATAAATAGAGAGAGATGGGGCGGGGGAGGGGGGAGGGAGGGTCTTCCTGACCTCTGGAGACATGGATTGTTCCCCCGCGGAAACAACACGCATTGGGTCGAAAAACCACCAGCCGCTATATGCGACCAAATGCGTTGGTGGGCTTCCCTGGGTGCATTTGACACTTTGACTCGTGGGTTCGGCGTATGGGTTGTGACGGGGAGGGGGCTACTGGGCTACCAAGCGGGCCTTAATTGGTTTCGGGTTTTCAAATCCGTCTCAACTTTTCCCCTATCCTTATCGAGTCCTAGTTTATAGGTCCCTTTTGTAGTTTGTGTCAAATTTTGACTAAAGATTTAACTAACAAAATATTAATGCATGTCAAGAAGAATTATTTCATTGGATTCGTATTTGAACATAGTTTTCAAAAACATAATGTTTAGTGACATGCGTGAACATTTTGTTAGTTTAATCTATGGTCAAAATTTGGCACAAAATACAATGGGGACCAATAAACCCGGACGGAGGTAGTACTAAATAAAATATTATTCTTTAGTAAGCTAATAAATGCTTATTCAAAGAGCAAATCCATCTTTAGTATGCAATTAGTGAATCATATTAATTCGCTAGAATATTAATGCAACCCGAGATTACATGGCTTGGGTAGTGCACAATTTAGCGCTCCAAAAATGATCAGATATTGCAGTTCAGGAGGGTCCGAACTGCAAATTGCCACCGCTGTGGTGGTTCGCTAACTGAACAGTGGGCCCGTCGTGACAGAGTGGTTACCACCATCCTCGGCTTCTCTGACGCGCCATCTCCACCGTCCGCCGTCAATCCCCACCGCGCCACAGCCGCCGCCCACATGGCCGCGGCCGGCGCCTTCTCCCCCCTCTCCGGCACCCTCCTCCGCCGCCGCATACCCCTCCACCATCACCGCCGCTTCCTCTCCATCGCGGCCGCTGCCTCGGAAGCCCCCGCGCCTGCCCCCGCCCCGTCCCAGCCGCCGCCGCCGCCGCGTCCTCGCGGGAAGGGGTACTTCCCCAAGAAGAACGAGATCCTCGAGCTGACCTGCGAGGGGCTCGCCTTCAAGGGGAAGGGCGTCTGCAAGGTCGACGGCTCCTCCTTCGTCCTGCTCTGCGACGGCGCTCTCCCCGGCGAGCGCCTCGTGGCTCGCGTCCGTCGCCTCCGCCGCGGCGCCTTCGCCGAGGCCGCCAAGCTCAAGACCCTCTCGCCCCACCACGACGCCGTCGATGCCCCCTGCCCCCTCGCCGCCGACTGCGGCGGCTGCAAGAGCCAATCCCTCGCCTACTCTGCGCAAATCCACCACAAGTACGTCCAGGTCCGCGACCTGCTGGTAAATTTCGGCAAGTTTGACCCCAGGAAGCTGGAGAGCTCGGATTCCGATGCCATCCTGAAGCCCATCGTGCCGTGCGACGAGATATTTCGGTACAGGAACAAGGTGAGGTTTGGGTTTGGGCCTTTGGGGGTTTAGGAAGGGTTTGGGGTGTGGGATGTGTGATGCATTTGCTGCCATGTTTGTAGATGGAGTTCTCGTTTGGGACGAAGAGGTGGATGAAAAGGGAGTGGAAGGAGGAGAAAGAGGAGGTGTCAAAGGGGGAAGAGGTGGAGACTGATGGCTATTCGCTTGGCCTGCATGCACCAGGGTTCTTTGATAAGGTGCTTCATGTCGAGACGTGCTTGCTGCATAGTGAGCCGGCAGATAAGGTAATGAACTTGTTGATGAGAATGTACTTGATTTACTTCCTGAGAAAAGAGTATTTGATTGGTTGGGATGTCGGATGGTAGAGATATGTAACTCGAATTGTTAGCTTGGTGGTAGCAGCATGCATACTGTTCTGGCTGGTTAGCCTGATACTCTAAAGCTATGACTTTTAATCCTCTGAACGTTGGAAATGTATTGCCACATCAGAGAAAACAAGCACATGCATTGCTAAGATGATTTTGCTTATATGCTGATGTATATTTCTTAAATCCTTCTTTTCAACTCTTAGGATCATTCTTTATTAGAAGTTTTAGAACTACATAATCTGGTGGTTGTGTCAAAGCTAGACTGGTTATGCCGTATTGCATTGCGAATGCTGTGCCGTCGGGGAACTAGTGAGCTTGGCTATATTTCTGGCACCATTGTGTTAACTGGTGGTGGTAGAGGTCTGGTGTAGTTTGGCTTTGTTTGTTTGTTCACTTTTTTGTGTGTGATTATGCTACTGTACTATCATTGAATTGGCGAGCACATAGCACATTCGTTTTTGGTGTTTGATTACAGGGAATGTTGAATTGATTAATTGCTAATTTCCATAGGTTCTTGCAGTTGTTCAAGGAAGTTGGACGGATCCGGCTCTTGGCCTCACGCCTTACGATGTCTACAAGCACACTGGGTTTCTCAAGCATCTAATGATACGAACTGGAAGGTACGGTGGCCCATCTGATTGTTTTTCCCCACTCGATCCAACAGTAATGCAGCTGATGCTGTATATATCACTTTCCATGAATCTGGCTGTGCGTTTTGATTCGTAGTATGATACTCCCTTCGTTCCATAATATAGTGCATATAGATTTTTTGAAAAGTCAAACCTAACAAACTTTGACCAAGTTTATGGGGAAAAATATTTACATCTAGAATGCCAAAAATATATCTTTAGATTCATCATAAGATGTAGTTTCATATTTTATATATTTGGTATCTTAGATATAAATAGTTTTCTATATAAACTTGATTGAAGTTTGCAAAGTTTGTATATGCCATTATGGAACGGAGGGAGTATCATATTTACTGTTTACTGCATGCAAATTTTATGCATAATATAGTTGTAGATATATTAATATTATTGCCACAACATAACGATAGAATGGTACTGATACAATGCACTCAAATAAACTAGTATACCATAGCAAATTAAGTTGATAAAGTGTGAAATTTTCCGTTTTGTATCTTTGGCCTCATTAGCTGTTTAGCCATATATTGATATCTAGAAAGGCATTATTTACAAATCTTCCAGTTAAAAAAGTATAGTTGTTAAGGCAGGGACAGGTCATGTTGTTTGCCACCAAACAAAGGAGCCATTCAACCTTTTTGTTACTTTTTGAGCAATCTTTTTGTCTGATGGACGCTTTAAAGATTCCAATTTTTTCCTTTCAGAAATGTCAGCACTGGAGCTCCAGAAGTGATGGTCAATTTTGTGACATCATGTTATAAACCTGAGCTACTGGTGCCTCTTGTGGATAGAATCACAAAAATATCTGAAGTGGTACATAATTGAATCTTTCCTGACATGATGTTTAATCTTTAGCCAATCATACATCCCAGTAGAACTCTTTTATGCCAAACTATCCTGGCTGACCAGTGTTGATATTCATGTACTGCTAATGTAGGTAAGTGTCGTAAATAATGTGAATACATCTGTTGGCAATACATCCGTGGGCGAGCAAGAATATACCTTGTACGGGAAACCGACCATTACAGAGATGTTGAGAGGACTTACATTCCAGATATCTGCCAACTCCTTTTTCCAGACTAATACGAAACAGGTTTGTTTTTGTGCATGAATCAGAGCATGGTAACATATTTTTCTAATCATCATTGCAGCATGTCATGTCATGTGTCTCCTATGTTTTTAGGCTGTTTAATTTCAATGGAAGCATGCAAATAGCTTTTAAAAATAGCATATATGAGGAGGTTGCATATTTACTCAGCTGAAGAAACTACTGAATGTTAGAATATGGTTGTTGAAATGAAGTCAGTTTCTGGTGGTGTACTAGCTGGATGTTTAGTACTTCGAATTTTATCAATACGTTCCCCATGTCTGCATATGAAAGTAGCATTGGTTTTCTTGCAGGCTGATGTTCTTTATAAGCTTATTGAAGATTCTGCTGGGCTTAAAGGAGATGGCTCTGAGATTGTTCTTGACTTGTTTTGTGGAACTGGAACAATTGGGCTGACTCTTGCTAGAAGGTAGGCTTCCTTGTAGTGGTAGCTATTGTGAGATAGCAAGTTAGCAACTGCTACCGACCACTGGCTAACTTTTATATCTGGTTAACATAAAACTACAGTTACTAAGCATTCTTCTTTTGCCCAGTGCAAAGCATGTTTATGGATATGAAGTTGTCCCTGAAGCCATTGCGGATGCCCAAAAGAATGCTCAGTTGAATGGTATCAGTAATGCTACGTTTGTTCAGGGAGACCTTAACAAAGTCAGCGAAACATTTGGCAAGGAATTCCCAAAGCCTGACATAATCATATCAGGTTTGTGTTTCTTAGAATTTGTTGTAACTCTTCAGCACCAAAATTCACTAGTCTCCTGATTCTTGCTAGAAATTTTGTTTGAATACCACAATTCTTTCTGAATTTCGTCTTGTTTATTAAGACATTTTTTGCTAATATCACCTTTAGATATACATTTTTTGCTTGTTTGCTGAACTTATGCAACTGACATGCATTAAATATTTAGGAATTTAGGGAGTTATGATCAATCAGATGAAATTCTAGTCTGTTTTGTTAAGACCTAATTTATGTCGATGAATTCTTCAGATCCTAATCGGCCAGGGATGCACATGAAGTTAATCAAGTGGCTGCTAGAAGTCAAAGCCCCTCGAATAGTGTACGTCTCGTGTAATCCAGCTACTTGTGCCCGGGATCTGGACTATCTATGTCATGGCGTGGTACGTTGGCTGCTACTGTTACCAGTTTTCTCGTATTTTGGGTCATTGCACCGCTTAGCTGCTTCTTCAATGAATTTACCTGCAGGAGGAGAAAGGCCTGAGCGGGTGCTACGAGCTGAAGCACGTAATACCTGTCGATATGTTTCCCCACACTCCTCATATTGAGTGTGTGTGCTTATTGGAGCTGTGCTGATTTTCAGTTCTGTTCAGCTAGAGCCACCAGAAGGTTTTCATGTGTTTCCTTATCCTGCATAATAACTCATTATTCTGCTCTTATAAGTTCTAACATCTTCCTACTTGTGGTTCAAAGATTCATATTCTGAAACGGGGTACACCTATTTTTGATGTAGAGTATATGCACGCGGTGAGTTGTTTGATTTAACATTTCAATATCGTTTCATCTGGCACGTGTGCATGTGTAACAGCGGAACATGTTTTTTTCTTCTTCTATGAATGATCAGGCATATCATGAACGGTGGTTTACTGAAGCCATTTTGAAGGTAACCAGACTCGCTGTTTGCTGAATGTACTGTTCAATCGCGTATCTCAAGCAGAAGAGGCACACAACGCGAATGTGACGTACTGTCTGTGGGTTGAAGCCCCGGAACTACAAGCGCCCTATAGAAGGACTCTGGGAAAATCTTCCACAGTTGTTGAGGTTCTGCTCATTGTTTGCACGCAGGCTATTCTGTAAACGGTAAGAAAAGAATGGATGAATTTGTCTGATCTCTTAACGATGGTGTGTCAGAATTTAAATATGCTTCCGGGACATCCTTGACTCCTCCCATAGCTGATGCTGAATCGTGCCTCGTTCTTTTGTTTGACTGAATTTTGGTTTGTGGTTGGCATGTAATGTGTACAATTTTTCTTTTTTGATTGATGATCACGTTGTTGAGTACTTTCAAGGAACGTAAGACCCGAGAAGTTAGAAACGCAAATGGTGGAGAACTGGAGATGGAACCGAAAATGCCTTTTTGAATCCTGGGCTGTACCTATCTTCGGAAATAAAAATTGAAATGTCAACATGTGGTTGTGAAAATAAGAATTGAAATGTTGACATGTGGTAGTGCTCCATTGTACCTGTAAATCTCCATGTTTTCATACCTGGTGCACAAAATAGACAAATATGTGCTCCCTCTGTTCACTATTATAAGATGTAACTTTTTTTTTGAATCAAATGTATATAGAGGCATTTTAGTGTATTTATTCAATCATTTCAATTGGAATATAGTTTATATGTTAAAATATTCAAACATCATACAATAGTGAACGGGGATTAGCCCTCCGTCCCATAATATAAGAGCGTTTTTTACACCGACGCTCTTTGCTTTGTTTTTCAGCCCCAATCAAAGAAATAATTGGGCTGAGAAACTAGGCCCCTAATTAATTACATCATCAGCCATAAAGATGCAGGTTCTCTCTCAAAAAAAAAGCCATGAAGATGCAACATGCTAGCCAAGAATTAACTCGCCTCGGCGGGAAGAAGTTAGGTCGGCCCAATACGGGTACTGGGGAGCGGTTTCCCAGAGAAGTTTTTTCGACTGTTTTTTCACATGTTTTTCTCTCTTTGTTTTTGTGGTGATTTTTATAGGGTTTTCGCGTGTTTTTTCTTCTGTTTGTTGCTGTGGTGGGTCTTGATCCTTTTTTTGTGTCGGTTTCTGTGGTGGTTTCCGTGTTTCTTCCATCGGTTTTCTCCATTTTTCGTGTTTCATCATCGGTTTCCTTTGGTTTTATCTTTTTATCATTTCCTTTTTTCAACAAATGTCTAATTTTTTAATGTACATTGTACATTTTTCGTATATACATGGAACATTTTGTTGATACACGTTGAACATTTTACAAACACATGATGTGCATTTGTTTTCAAATACATGTTTTTGAACAAAGTTTTGAATACATGTTAAACTTTTGAAAATAAACATTCAATATGTTTTAATTACACGTTTTTTTAACTAAACAAATATATATTTTACATTGTATAAATATTTTCGAATTGTATTTTTTTAAATGTCGTAAAACGTTTCAAGATGCTTGAGGATTTTTAATAACATTAGTATATTTCTAAAGTATGTTTTAACACTACATAAATGTTTTTCGGGCACTGCATTAACATTTTAAATATAAATATTTATATTTATGATATTTTGGAATATAAATAAAACTACGAAAGCGAAATATAATCTTGCTGAAACAAAAGAGCGACATAAATGAAGCGAACGAAATAACGTCCTACGCAGCTACTTTTCTTGGGCTGGCCAATTGACGGAGCGCTGAGCTCGGGATCCGCCATAAGCGATACATAGCCGCGCCTCTAGACGACTCATCTTTGCAAATTTTATTTGGCGCTTATTACGGGACACACACCCTCTTCTTCGTCAGTTCTCTTAAGCAGACCAACCCATTTAGTCTCCCCACCTGGTTTTATGGGGTGGTTTTTATCTAGTTTATTTCATGATGAGTATTGCTATTTTTTATTTTTTTATTTTCATGTTTTTATAAAATTGGATTTTAAAAAACAAATAATTTTCAAATTTAGCACTTTTTTATTTTCCTGAACATTTTAAAAATTCGCAAAAAAATCCAAATTTTTGAACTTTAATTCGTGAACAATTCTTGAATTCATGATTTATTGAATTCGTGAATTTTTTTGAATTTGAATTTTTCAAATTCAAATTTATTGAACTTGTGAACATTCTTTGAATTCATGAATATTTTTAAAATTTGTGAACTTTTTTAAATCCACCAAAAAACAGAGATCAGGTTTATTTAGCTAACAATGCGAAAAGGCCACACGAGCAAAGCACCGAGTTGCGGATAGTTGGTCGCCGTCCATGAAGCCTGCGACGTGAGCACAAGAATGTGAAGGAGTGTTAAATGCATTGGGAAGAGCTCTCGCATGGAGCATACCGTTATTGTTGTGAGAAATAATCTTGACATCATTAACACCGGTATTGGTAATGGAGTTCACGTTTACCTCTTCTTTATCTCTTGTGGTGTCGATCAATTAATCAATATTTATGGTCTCCTCATGTGATCATTATAAAATTTCTTGCCCTTCTCAATAGGGCTTCCCATAATAATTCCTACTACAGTTGTATTAAACATGGTTTTCGACATGGGATTAAGAGCATTATAAAATATATGAAGAATTAGTTATTCTTCCATCCCATGGTTGGGTTAGTTTCTTATAGCCTCCTTTATGCGATCCCATGCAAGCGCTAGTGACTTGCGATCTTCCTGCCTAAAACCACTGAGATCGAAGTTGCGTAAGGAGGGGGGGGGGGGGGGGGAGGGCAAAACCTAGATAATAATTTGTGACAACATGCAGTGCATGAAGTTGTTTTTCTTCTAGGCAAAAAGCTATAAGTCGTTCTTTTGCTTTTCCTCTCACGGAGAAAGGAAACAAACACAATTTCAAAGTGTGTGGTTCATATTCCTTAATATGTGTCATATCACATAGTTCAGTAAAATTATGTAGTGCTTGCCGTCATCCTCTGATGTAGTGCCTTCACGTTAGTCTTGTTGAACCATTTTGACTAAGTGGGGCTTAATTTCATATTGTTTGGCAGCAACATCAGGTAGTGCGAATGATGCATGCATAAAGTTCTCATTTGGACCAGCAAATTCTTCAAGTTTTGGTGTCATGATAATTTTTTTGTTTTTTCGGTAACAACACAACTAAAAAAACAAAAACTCAAATAAAAACTTTGACAATAACTCTACTGCAATGACTAGTGACACGACACCAACAAAGGTGATTGATGCACTCCGAGATCCATTTTGGATAGCAGAAGGTTTTCATGCCTTTTCCCCAAGGAGTGACCCTGGGTTATCGAAACACGCAAGGGAATGTGCACTACAATAAATAGTCTGCCAAGTTATTGCTAATGAATTAATTTTTGTGAACTTTTCTAAAATTTTGTTCCTAAAATTCATGAGCTTTTCCTCCTCAAATACAAGATTTCCCGCCTTCAAATTTGTGAAAATTTTCAAATCCATGGAACATTTGATTTTTTCTTTCAAATTCACGATCTTTTTTTAAAATACACAAGCCTTTTAAAATTCATGAACACGTGAACTTTTTTCAAATTCACATAATACATGAACTTTCTTTGAAAGATCAACGACCAAGTCAACAGTCGAATGGACTTTTTCCAAAATCAATGGTCAACCCTCAACTGGTCAATCATTTGCGAACCACATGTTGGTTGGATGGCTAGAGGGACAGTGGTATCCCCAGCCCATCAGAGTTTAAGTTTAGGTGTTCGCATTATTCCTGGATTTGTTTCAAGATCTCCGGCGATGTGCTTTCAGTGGAAGGAGATGTTCCCGTCTATGACAAGGCGTCTACGGTGACTTCATAAATTTCAAGATGATATGTCAGCTCGGTCTCTAAGATGCTCATAGGGATATAATGTGTGTGTGCGCGTTTATAAGATGAGTGTATGTACGTATATATGAGCGCTCGTGTATGTAATGGGTTAAAAGAACCATTCAACCAGTTAACCTTTTTTTTGTGAGAAGTCAACCGGTTAGCCGAGCGAGCTAGGCGTACTGGCGACCGTTGCTGGGCCGGAGCGCCAGTTCGCTATCCAGCGCTACAAGCGCTGGCTAGGAGTTCTCCGGCGGTTGCTTTGAAATTTGTTTTAGGTTTAGTTCGAGTCGGTTTACAAGTCGGGGTCGATGCCGATCTCGATTGTGCGCCGCTTCCTATCCTTTTCTTCGATCGCTATATGTAAGATCCGTCTGTATAATACAGAGATAAGTACGTCTGGTCGACTAATATCGGCATAGAAACACATCGCATTGATTCGATCAGTGACCACCGGGCTGACGATCGATGGAGCGGAGCCCTCGTCGTCGTCTTCGTCGAGCTCGACGTCCACCATCTATGGATCAAAAACCAACTCCTTCAACTGCTTCTAGCATCCGTGCCCCCAATCCAAGGTACTCCTTCATTGCCAAATTACATCACGTTTTAGTTTCAACTTTTTATACCAAGGTTGAGAGAAGTTGTTTTTCTTCGTGCATTGGCTCACGGAGCCCCTGATTATCTTCTCTTTGATTTTCTAATACGCACCGTATAACAAATACTTCATTCGTCTTTGAATACAAGGTCACATTATTTGTGACGTGCTACGCATCAGCCGTCTCATGAGCCGTCAGATTTGGCATAATCTAGCGGCCCAGTATCATTCTCTACGTTTGCAAGAAAAATCTTGTTGTAGAACTCTGTTGAGTTCTTATTGCAGAAACATTTGCAACATTAGTTGTGTGTGTGTGAGGGGGGGGGGGGGGTGCTTAAAGAAAAGGTTGTGGTGGTCTCTTTCTCATATATGCATTATACATACATCAGTGGGTTAAAAATACATATCAATCGCAGTTCTTATAATTACAGGATGATGATAGCCTACCAACTATACAACAATAAGATCTTAGGGCATCTCCAGCCGCGCCCCAGAAAGGCCTCCCCAGACGTTTTTCTTACGCCGGCGCCGAAAAATCGGCCCAGTCGCGCCCCCAGAAGCCTGATTTTCGCCGGCCTGGGCCAAAAACAGCGCCGGCGGACCCAGGCCGAACCCGGCGCGCTGGGGGCGCCCGGGGGCGCCGGGCGAACTTTTTTGGCGCGAACAAGCCGCGGGCCTGCCGCGTCAGCGACACGGCTCTCTTCTCGCCCCTTCGCCGTCCTCATCGCCTCGTTTCCCGCGGAGAATCAATGCCAAAGCTGCCGCGCTGCCGCGCCGGTCAGCCTGCGCCATTGATGCCTCACGGTGCTTAAAGAAAAGGTTGTGGTGGTCTCTTTCTCATATATGCATTATACATACATCAGTGGGTTAAAAATACATACCAATCGCAGTTCTTATAATTACAGGATGATGATAGCCTACCAACTATACAACAATAAGATCTTAGGGCATCTCCAGCCGCGCCCCAGAAAGGTCTCCCCAGGCGTTTTTCTTACGCCGGCGCCGAAAAATCGGCCCAGTCGCGCCCCCAGGAGCCCGATTTTCGCCGGCCTGGGCCAAAAACAGCGCCGGTGGACCCAGGCCGAACCCGGCGCGCTGGGGGCGCCCGGGGGCGCCGGGCGAACTTTTTTGGCGCGAACAAGCCGCGGGCCTGCCGCGTCAGCGACACGGCTCTCTTCTCGCCCCTTCGTCGTCCTCATCGCCTCGTTTCCCGCGGAGAATCAATGCCAAAGCTGCCGCGCTGCCGCGCTGATGAGGACATCAATACCATTGTTACACCCACAGCCCCTACTGTTACATATACTGGACCAATTACTAGAGCTCGCGCATGCCAATTAAATTACCAGGTACTTTCGTTTCTTGGTAATGATTCTAATGTTTATGAGATTATGATGCTGCCTAAATTGGATACATTTGTTTTGCTTACAAATGAAGGGCCTAGCTTGGAGAAGGATGAACATTGGAGCAAGGACACGCATGGAGTTGATGGCATGCGCAAGGGGATCAAGAACGGAGTTACAAGTGATGATTTCAGGACTTTGAAGCCGCCATAAGGAGTGCATGAAGCCTTGGACGAAATATACAAGATGCCACTTCATAATATTCGTCCATAGGCTATTCTAGGTGCAGCCGGTGGTGGTGGTGGAAGACGCGCGAGCAATTCATTAAACCTGTTATCGAGCTTTGTTTCGAACGCCTTTTCCATGTCATCTATCTTCTCCATGGCGTCTTCAAATCTGTTTAGCACATCTTGCACCTGTCCATTCATCATTTGCTGAAATTTATCATGCAACTCCTTATTCGTCATGTTCTCCCAGTCAGTCTCGTCGGCTTGTGATCCTGCCATGATTTTAAAAATGCATGAGTTAACTAAGGAAAACATTGAGCGTATGAATGCTAAATATAAACTTGCTGGAGATAAGGGTAGAAAACATGTTGTGTTTACACCTGAAGATCTTGTTTGGTTACATTTGCGTAAAGATAGATTTTCTAATTTGCGCAAATCAAAGCTAATGCCACGTGCTGATGGTCCTTTTAAGGTGTTAGAGAAAATAAATGATAATGCATATAAACTTGAGCTACCTGCAGATTTTGGGGTTAGTCCCACTTTCAACATTGCAGATTTGAAGCCTTATTTGGGTGAGGAAGATGAGCTTCTGTCGAGGACGACTTCATTTCAAGAAGGGGAGGATGATGAGGACATCAATACCATTGTTACATCCACAGCCCCTACTGTTACATATACTGGACCAATTACTAGAGCTCGCGCACGCCAATTAAATTACCAGGTACTTTCGTTTCTTGGTAATGATTCTAATGTTCATGAGATTCTGATGCTGCCTAAATTGGATACATTTGTTTTGCTTACAAATGAAGGGCCTAGCTTGGAGAAGGATGAACATTGGAGCAAGGACACGCATGGAGTTGATGGCATGCGCAAGGGGATCAAGAACGGAGTTACAAGTGATGATTTCAGGACTTTGAAGCCGCCATAAGGAGTGCATGAAGCCTTGGACGAAATATACAAGATGCCACTTCATAATATTCGTCCATAGGCTATTCTAGGTGCTGCGTCACCTTATTAATGGGCCAGGCCCATGTAATTTCGAAATACTTAAGTATAGGCTATTTTTAGAGTCCGTATGTGTGGGGAAACAAGAGTTAGGGTTGGTTTCGGACCCCACCCTCAAGGGCCACGAAATTCCCCCTCTTCCTTCATATATACAGCCCTTAGGGCGTCGTTTAGACTTTGGGTTTTGTTTAGATTAAAAGTTCGCCATAGCTGCAACTTCTCGTACTTCGTTTGTGTCCAACGACCAGACCAGGACGTCACAGAACCCCACCTTGATCAATAAAGCGTTCATCGTATATTCGCAATATCCAGATTGCAATCTCAGTTTCTTGCTTGTTCTTCGTTTGTTTGCAGGAAACAGACCCTCGTGGTCAGGTTGATCGTGCTCCGGCGTGGTCAATAACCCTCGGAAGTTGGTTTAGCGATTGCTAAGGCGCGACGTCTCGCACGTTCGTAGTCGGATCGTCAAGGTCGACTCCCACAGAAAACGATAGCCACCATCTCATCGAAACATCGGGACACCTTTGCCTCTATCACGCGCCGGTCAGCCTGCGCCATTGATGCCTCACGGGCGGCGCAGTGAAGGCCGGACGACGCGCGTCCCTCGCCCTCCCTCGCCCGCCACACGTACACACGGCGGCCACGCGTACGGGCGGCGTCTCGGCCTATATAAGACGCGCACCAGCGTGCTCGGCGACCACATTCTCTCGCCGTCGTCGTTCCTCCCTCTTTTCTCTCTCACCGTCGTTTCTCCCTCTCCTCTCTCTCGCCGTCTCCACCCATGGCCGAGCGCTTCCCTGGTGACGGCGCGGCGGCGAACGGCTTCAGCCGCCACCATCTCCACGAAGACGAGGCTCGCCTCCTTTACGAGGCCGGGTACCCGGTCCCGCCAGACATGCGGGTGTCCGGCGCGTGGAGGATCAGCGCCGGCGGCGTGCCGGTGCCACCACCACCCACCGGGGCGGCGCGGCGTGCGGAGATCGCACGCATCCGCGCGTCCCTACCGCGGGCGGCGAGGGAGGGACCACGGTACGTCCCCGACAGCCCGCTCTGGGAGTCCTACTTCCGCCGCCGTCATGCCGAGCAGCTCGAGGCCACCAACGGCGTCGAGCCCTCCGACAGGCTCAACTCCAATGGCCGGCGCCGGTGGTGGGGCGTGCCCGGGCGCACGTTGGAGGCCGTCCTCGAGTACATCGAGGGCGGCAACACGCCGCCCCTCGAGTACCCCGATCCCCCGTCCTTCTCACGCCGCCGGGGAAGCTCCTGGACCCCGAGGCGCATGGAGACCGGGGGGTCCTCCTCGTCGTCCGGCGGCTCGCCCTGCCTCCGCCCCGTCAAGCCGGAGCCCCAGGACACGCCGGTCAGTGCCCGCACGCGCAGCTCCGGTGTCCGCATCGGCGGCGCCAACGCCTCCCCACCCACCGGCCGCTTCGTCCTCGTCAAGCCCAAGCCGGAGCGCGGCCTCCCCGCGGAGTACTAGGAGATAGCCCGGCGCGGCATCTCCGACGAGGACGCCCTGTGGTGGGCGCGGGACGACTACCTCCGCGACGAGATGGTCCGGCAGCGCCGGGCCCTGGAGGAGATCGCCGCCCGCAAGCGTGGGCGCGAGGACGAGCACGGCGTCGTGGTCCTCGACAGCGACGACGACGACGACGCCCCCGGACCGTCCAACCCGCCGCGCCAACCGGGGGAGGGATGCAGCAGGGACGACGGAGGCGCAGGCGGGGCCGGGGGCGGCGACGACGACGACGACGGCGGCGACGACTACACGCGGTTTTACCGCCTCCTCGGCATGTAAACCGCGTGGGCGGGCGGCGAGGCGGGCGGCGAGGGGGACGGCGGGGGTAGCCCGCCGAAGTTTTTTCTTTTTTTGTAAAATATGTTTAAGTTTGAACGAATTCGCCGATGTTTGCGTTAAATTTTAGTCGTGTTTGCGCCGTATTTGAATTTTTTAAAAAACGTGGGCGTCGCGACTGGGGGGCATCACGCCCCCAGTGCGCGGTTTAGCGCCGGCGTGCCCCCAGGGGCGATTTTTAGGCGTCCTGAGGGGCCGAACGGCTGGAGATGCCCTTAACAAACCTAACTTCAGATCGTTCAAATTTTGCAGGTCACCCGCAGCCACGAGAGGACGTATTCGCCAGAGCCTTCTCTATTCAGATCGCCCCAGGCGATCCAGGAGACCTACATCAGATAAGCTACCGTAAGTGTGGACTCTAGCTGCTGTTTTCTCCGTTTCCATTATGGTTACTGCAAATGTGCCTATTACCAGTTCGTAACATATTAGCTATTTATGTAATATTACACTAGCCTTCAATCCTGGTAGACAAACTAGAATGCCATGGTCATTATTGGCTATTGTAGAACCTCCCATCATTTCTAATCAGTGATGAGTGAGCATATTGCCGTGCTTGTTTTGGTTAGGGTTGAGGAGCATGCGGATGAGGTAAGCAGCAGGGAGTTTGAAGCCCTGACACTTGATCAATCACGCCCTACACCTGAGTCAACTCACAGGTATGGCCATTTTATGTTGGTACTTCTCTTAATTTGAATGACGGGTGCTTGCTCCCACGGATTTCTGTGCGAGTATAATCTACAAAGCTTGATGCGCTTCCAAGGTTTAGAAAAATCTATATTGGAACTCTTGATTATTTTTTATTGCTAACACACACATAAGTTTTACAAATTGTCTACATCTACATTGACATGCGTGGAGCTCCTTAGAAACATGACTTAATATATCGATTTGTTTCTCTTTTTAAAATCTCCAGGTTTATCTTGTTTCTTGTTAGCACTTACAAGTTATAAATTTGCAAATGTAGCAAACAACATGTATAAATTAATCAAGTGTAATACATGAATGGAATAATGGAGAAATTAGCAACCGATCAATATGTAATTAGTGTGCTGTGAGCCTGTGGCGCCACAATGTGTAGGCGTTATGAATTGACATTTAAATTTCTAGATAATATTTCTAGGTGATTTGCATCAACTGCTATTAAATTTAGCAAATTAAATTTAAGCCCATAAAGCACAAAATATTGTTCTAGTTGTAACTCGTAACACCACCGGCACATGACTGGCCATGAGGGCTGTTGCTGTTCCTTTAGGTAACCAAGGTCTTTTTCTTTTCTTTAAAGAGATGAATTCACCCACTCAATACTTGCAGGCAAGCTGGAACTGCAACCCATGTTCGGCAAAGTGTTCTATATTCAGGCCGCCTCAGCCGGCCCCATGGCAGACGAGAACAAGAACCATCACCAAATGAGCTACCGTAAGTTTTCTTAGTTATTTCTGATATTGCCTGTGTGCCTTTTTACATGAGCATTTGATAAAGTATCCGTTTTGGCTATTATCTGTACTCTCATAGAATAAAAAGTTTGTATTGCTAGTTTCTTTTAAAAAAGCTAGCAATTCTTTGAGTACTCCAATTCTTTCCCTTACTTCCATAGTCACCGACCAACATGTTTTCATCAGGGTTGAGAAGAATGCTAGCAAGGTGAGCAGGGGTGAGGGATCTACAGTTACAGATCTACCTGAATTAACTGATAGGTATGATATTGTTGTCTAGTTATTAACTGATTATTAATTGGGTTTTGGTTTGTTGAAATGACATGTGCTTATTATAACCTGCATCCGTTCTGCATATCATTCAAATATGTTTGATTCATCAAGTTGATAAAACTTGTTACAGAAGATTATTTATGTCAAATATCTGTTTTGGATATTATTTGCACTGCAATTCTCATAGAAGAAATAATTTTGGATGCAATGCTAGTTTCTTTTATAGATGCTAGTAATTATTACCACACTTTTTTTTGAAAAGGGGCACTTTATTACCACACTTCTATAATCACTAACCAACATGTTCTGGTCAGGGTTGAGAAGAATGCTGGCAAGGTGAGCGACATTGAGGGTCCTGCATTTAAGGCTCCACCGTAAGTGTGCCTCTTATTTTGCAACGTTACTACATTGGTCTCTTCAGACCCCCTTAAAACGAAAAGCGAGAATGCCTGGTTATTATTGCAATACCTCCATGATAATAGTCGTGAACTAATGAGTATATTGGTTTGATTATCTTTTGCTCAGGGTTAAGGAGGATGCCAGTGAGGTGCGCAGCAGGGAGTTTAAATCAGTAACACTCGGTCAATCACTTCCTACATTTAACCCAACTCAAAGGTATTGCATTGGCCTCTTTTTGGATAGCTCTCGAACCATGGGTTAATAATTATTGATTGATTTTTTTAGTTACCCTCTAGGTTTATCTTGCTGTTTGTTACTCCCTCTGTAAGCAACCTAAAACGTCTTATAGTTGTTTACAGAGATATTACTATTTACTGTTTAGAAGCCTTAAAGCAATAAAAATTTACTTGTAGCATTCTTTCATGAGTTTTGATATCATTCAAATATGCATTCATCAACTTCACAAATAATTGTTGAAGAAGATTATATTTATATCAAGTAAATGATAGCTTTGGAATAACCACTAATTGTGAGGACGTTTTATTGCTTTAGGTCCAGGAAACGTGATTATTACGCTGCAGACAGTACGACTCGCTCTGAGATTTTTGAGGAGATGCTCAAAGGTGTATCAGAGCCTTGGTATGTATGATGATTTTGCTTTTGTTCGTCTCATATTATATTTGTTTTGTTGTTTGTAAGTCTTAAATGCATTGCTGTAGCAGGAAGCCTCAGAGCAGCACAATTTTACTTGTATATATACATGGATCAAGTAAGGAAACAACAACTACTACAAAACAACATGTCATTAGTGCAGTGTGGCGTATAGGCCTAGATGCACGACGAGATAACTACCGCACCGTAGAATGAAGAGAGCCAAACATCATGAATCTAACCGCTTTGGGTTTTTCTTTTCTTTTTCCTTGGCTACACATAGCTTTGGTCTTGTATGACTTTGCTATTTGCCGACGTGTTTTTGGGTGCATGCGTTGGCTGTGTCATCTTAGCTATGCAGAGGCCGGGATGTGCTCTTTGGGTTTGTATCCTCTTGATGCTCCTTTTTGAGCCAATAAAATTCATCCTTTATCAAAAAAAACACCATGGCTGCGGGAGGCTGTACATACATATACTAGCTGAGAGAATATGTGGAGGTGTGTGTGGCGTGTGTGGAATCTAACTGGCCCAGTTAGTCTTCCTGTGAGGGGTGTGTGGAACCGTCGAATCACGCCTGAGACTGAAATCACCCCAAGCACAGAGCCACCTGCACATTCTCCCCCTCACCCAATCTTCCTGCCTTCTTTGTTCGGTACCTCCTGAGGAAACAGTGGGGCGCCACTTCTTTCAGTGTCCCTGCAGCTCCTATTGTTGGGCCTCACTTGGAATATCATGTCCTCTTGCTGGTTCCAGGCTTGAACTTATACATGCTGCAAGACAGAGCTTGGATAGGCCCATGCTCATGGATATCTTTATCATGGCTACTTAGGGTGTTTGTAAGGAGAGGAATAATAAGCGCTTCAGACGGATCCCTCCCTCTCACCAATCCTGGATTATCAGGTTTAAGGAGGATTTCACTCTCCTGAAGCACATAATTTTTTTTAGAAAAGAAGGATGACCTCCGACCTCTGCATTTGAAAGATGCATACGGCCACTTTATTGATTATTCTCGAGGACCTTACAAAGTATACCAACAATGTGCCTGAATCCACCATCTTAGCAACATATGCCGTTACTCCTATCCAAAATGATGAAGGGGTGCTAGCTGGGCCACTACCTAGACCACTCACCTAAGCCTAACATCAAAACCCGGAAGCCGAAACACATTTGAAAGCCCCAGCCGAGCCACATACCGGGTCTGGGGCACAATCCGGTCAGACGCACTCGTGTCGCCGCCGCCATCTTCCACAGGTCCATCTTCAGACCAAATTGAGGCTACTACCTTGTCTGGCCACTCAGCCATCGACATCACCACGACACCAGACAGCTTCGTCCTCCTGCGCGAGTCCATCGCCACACATCGGACGCCGAATCTCCACTGCGCCGCGCCGCCGAGATACGCCGCCATCAATGAGTAGGATGAAGCACCGCTCCGCCGAGACCGGCAGGGCTGCTGAAGACCAATCCACCGCCAAGCAAGCAAAGCATCACATCCACCCCAAACTCACCACGAACGACACACCCAAGAGGGTGACGACGCCCGGAGCGCCGCTGTCGCTCGATCCGGCAAGGATTTGGGCTTTCGCCCGGCATACGAGCTGGGTGGAAGGAAGAGGGGAAGGAGGCAACCTGGACGGCGCCTACAAGAAGGGTATGGCGCCCTTGGGCGTCGCCGCCGTCGTGACCAGCACTGCTGGCCTCGGATTTCTCCGGAGCCACCTCCCACCTCCAGCCGCCATACAGGTACAACTCTGGCGACAGAGGCCGCCCAAAGCAGGACCATCGGAGGCAACCCTGGTTGAAGTAGACGGAGGCCTTCAGATCTGGATCGGCCGCCGTCGAGACGCCTGCACCACAGCCGCCACCTGCCGCCGCCTCGCCGCCCCCGCGGCCGAAGAAGAACGGCCAGCACCAACGAGCACCGGTCAAGCCAATGGAGTCTCGCCGGAAGGGCCGCCGCCCCAGATCCAAAGAGCCACACTCACCCATCTTCGAAGAGACAAGCAACTCGCGCGAAGCCGGCCGCTCCAGCCACCGCAACGAGCACCACTCTGAGGCCCCATCCCAGACTGACCCCCTCCAAGCACTCCAACACCATGATCCAGATCTGACCGCTCCAAGAGGAAGCAGCCCACTAGATGAGGAGAGGCGGGCAAGCAGGGAGGGGGACCAACGCGGGGATGGACGGAGGAGGAGGTGGAAGGGGTCCCGCCGCCGCCGCGGGCCGGCCGGAGGCCGCCGGCGACGGCGGCGAGGGAAGGCAGACGAGGGTGGCGGCGCTCGGGGGAAAACCTAATCGCCCCCGAGTCGCCTGCGTGAGACGACACCCTTTAAAATGAGGGAGAATTTCACTTCCATGGCCTCTGCACCAACTAGGGATGCATACGGCCATTTTTATATGAGTATCAAGATAAACATGATCCTCAGATTTTTTTTAAATGAGTATCAAGATATTTTTTTATGAGTGGTTCCACTACACACCAAACTTGATCTTCAATAAATGGGAGAAAACCCCTGTACATCACCTATCAATTCTAGAAACTGAACTCGGATTGTTAGGCTGCACAACCGCATATGCCCAACAACTGAGCCAAGGCTCTCTTTGCGTGAAGCACATAACTAAACAACGAGTAGGCGGATATTCAATTTGGCTCTCAGGTGTAGATGATCCTCATACCAGGACTGTTGGACAGTGCCAAGATTCCCGCCAGGGGTTGTATTCTCACCCGTATTTCAGATTGTGTTGGCTTTAAGCTATAGTAACTGGCCCACCTCTGCCAGTAATAAATTTGGAGATTGTCGTTTGCTTGTCGGCAGTACAAACGAATGGGCCGTTGATGCAAATTATGTGCCACCGGCTCGGGAGCATCCATTAACTCCGCCTGCCCCATCTGCTCACTGAACCAAAACTTTGGCCAAATCCACGACCTGCTCATCTTCCTCTTCGTGAGGTACCCATGAGGCCATGAGATCAAGTGGCGTTGACGGTTTCCAGAGGAGAAGCTATACTGCGGATCGAGATGGAGCATGCAGCAATTTTGAGCACATTAACCTTCCGTCCATATTAATTATCGCTGAAATGGATGTATCTGTACGTACTAGATACATTCATTTCAGCGACAAATTAATATAGGACGGAGGGAGTATTTTTTTTAATTGATATGTCAGTGGGAGCCATGCTACAACTTGTGGAATAACTGTTTCCTTTTCTTCAATTGTCTCACAAACTACACTCTGGTATCATGCCAATTTAAGATGAAGTGCACATATGTGATCAGGACTCATGATCAATATATTGATCATTTAATGGCATAATTAATCATAATTTTACTCGTTGCACTTGCACTTTAGAGAACAGTGTATATGTATATGTAGTTCAATGCTATTTAACAAATTTCCAATATGCATGGCATAATGTTTGCTGTATATTGCTTCTTAGGCTCATGTGTGTGTGGTATTATTCTGCATTTTGTTGATCCTTTGGGATTTCTTATGATTCAGGGCACAAAAATGTCGTGATATGCGGAAGTACTTGGAAGAACATACATACACTTGTATGGTGGAGGCTATGATTGCTGCTGAACATGGCTTTAGCAACCCGGCCCAGCATAAACTGGATGCTGAAGCATTCTTGGCATCAGAAGGGGCATATGAAGCTTCTGAAGTCCCTGAGTCCTTTGCCTCTACAAGAGAGAATATAGCGCAGTATGTTCTAATATGATTTTCATATAAATTTTGAAGCATGTAACAATTTTAATGTATTGTTGCAGGGCTGAAGTGTCCACGGAAGAAATCATTGAGAATGGTAAAAAGTGGATGGGTGAGGAAGTCATGTTGGCTTTTAAGAAGTACAAGGAAGGAAAGAGCCAATTCAAAGTATGTGCGGTCTTCTGCTATTTTGTCCTCCTAACTGAAAGCAAGTTTGTTTATAAGGTGTTTTTTCAGGACGTGGTGCATTATGGCCTAGATGAGCTTCAACATCAGTGCTTCAGCATGTTGAGCTATGATCACACCTTCCATCACTTCAACTTCACCGTTAAGATGGAGAAATCAGGCGGTGATTCGTCATCGACGCCCTTTTTTGCTGAGGTGAAAGAGATCCATGGAAGAAAATATTATTCCTGCTACGAACTAAGTTCATATGATGATGGTATGTGCCCCTGCTGTCTTCTCTTCCATTCTAATTAAATAAGGATTGTGTTTAGTTTGCTTGCTGCAAAATTACGTTTTGATGTCTTGAGCTATGTATCTTTGTTTAGGTCACTGCTACGCGTGCAAAAATCAAGGAATGCATGCACTGAAGCACCCTATTTGTCTAATGGGGTATGACAGTGGTCATGCTGATATGGAGTCCCCCTTCCTTTATCTTAGCGATGACGAATAATCTAATCTCGAGTGGTGACGGTGTTTGCGTAGACAACGGTGTGAAGTATGTGGTTTGTTTATGGTTACATCTTCTGATCTGCATGTAGTCCAGTAGTGTAGTTGTGAATTATACTTATATTTGACCTGTACTAAGAAGTTCCAAGGAGCCAGGTTTTTGCTATGATGACCGTGCTTTTCAATGTTGCACAAAGCAGACTATTTTTCTCGGAGTAAATTGTCGAACACCACCACAGTTGTGGTCTCGTTTAAGAAAACACGTTCCTTTCTTTTTGCAAAGAGCAATGCTATTCTTCCTTTCTTTTTGCAAAGAGCAATGCTATTCTATGAAGCAGACGTTGGATTTGGGTGCTCCCAAGTCCCGATCAAAGCACGGAAGTAGGAACAAAACTACTCCTTTTCTCTCAGTTTGTATGACCTGTAATCAATTTCCAGCACTTGTTTGTGAAAAATAAAAATCTTTGTATATTTCTGTATATAAGACCACTTCATATTTTTTATGAACTTTAACCATTAATTTTACCGACAAAAAGTATGTCATTAGATGCACATTCGAAAGAAATTTTCGATAACATATAACCCATATTTTGTTGACCAAAATTATAAGTAAAAGTTTGACACCACAAATGTAGTGACCAAAAGTCAAAGTATTTTGACATGTTGTTCCATTTATATCCTCTTTGGTTCCGTAGCCTAGATGCTTTGAGGCTGATTTTTTTTTCCAATAAAGGGTGAATTTTTTTGGCTTAAAATGGAGCATCAAATGGATACAAACAAAATGAGCACACATCATACCTTTGCATGGTTAGGATGCACACATCCAATACAGACACACACACACACACACACAAAAACACACCAAGAAATAGCAAAGTCATTTAAGACCAAAGCTATATGTAGGTGAGGAAAGAACAAAAAAACCCTAAGCGATCAGATCCGTGCTCGGCAAACTACAACAACAACAACTATATCCACACCATCCATCTCATGAAACCACACACATGATGAGGTTCTTCAAAGCATTGCTTTTAGGAAGGGAGCGACACTCAAGCGCAACCGTCACCGGATCCAACCATGCAAGGCCAAAATCTAGGTTTTTATTCTGAAGAACCAGTCCGAGCATCTTCGAGCAATTGCTCCAGCAAGGTAATGACGTAAAGACATCACCATTGTCAGGTATAACCAACTCGGGTCAGACCAAGGCTTAAGTAGCACCATCATCGATGTCGCTCATGTGTTGTCACCACCACTTTCCGCGATCCTAGCAGCTACATGCGGTGTGCGACTGCCGCCACTGCATAATCATCCCTCGACGTCAGGCTGTCGTCATAATTTTCATCCCACTGCCAAAATCAACCACCGGATCTAGAGGGATAAATCCTCATGAAGACCTTTCGATGGACACCGCAATCCATAGCGAGGCCATCGTCATGGGCCGAAGTTGTCACCACAGAGACCAACACTGACTATGCATCGTTGTTTTGTCGCAATACTTTCACATCCCTTTGTGACAATAGTGCACATGGCATGGCAGCTTCCCTTCTGACCATCATGGGCCATGAGCTCGACTACTTGCTGCCAGATCTAGTGGCCAACCACCAGCGCAAGGAGGAGCAATTTCCATCCCAACCCTCAGAGCATCTCTAGCCGCGCCCCCAGAAAGGCCTCCCCAAGCGATTTTTTCGCGCCGGCGCAGAAAAATCGGCCCAGTCGTGCCCCCAGGAGCCCGATTTTCGTCGGCCTGGGCCGAAATTAGCGCCGGCGGACCCAGGCCGAACCCGGCGCGCTAGGGGGCGCTCGGGGATGCCGGGGCGAGCGGTTTTGGCGTGAAAAAGCCGCGGGCCTGCCGCGTCAGCGACACCGCGCGTCGTCTTCCCCCCACGCCTCGGTTTCCCGCAGGCAATCAATGGCAAGGCTGCCGCCGGTCAGCCTTACCATTGATTCCTCACGGGCGGCGCGTCATGGGACGGCGCCGACGCCTCCCCTCCCTCGCACGCGTACACACGGGCGCGACGCGGCTATATAAAGCCGGCGGCCTCCCTCGGCTCTGGCCACACCAGCCCTAGCCCTAGCCGCCGAGCTCTGCCTCTCTCTCGAGAGCCGCCGTTGAGCCCCCCTCTCCCGAGCGCCGCCGTCGAGCCCTCGCTCTCCCTCCCTCTCCCGATGGCCGAGCGTTTCCCCGGAGATGAGGCGGCGGCCAACGGCTTCGGCCGCCGCTCGCTCCGCGTCAAGGATGAGAAGCCCGGCGACGGCGGCGACGACGGCAACTACTCAACGTTCAGCCAGTTTCTTTTTTAATTAGATATATTATGTAATAAAAATCCGCGACTATTATGTAATATATGTCGAACTTTGCTGAAATTTGCTATATTTTTGCCTTTTTTGAACGCGCCTAGGGCGGCCCGAGGGCGGGCGGCTGGGGACCAACTCGTTCCCAGGCCGATTTTTTGCGCCGGCTCACCCCCAGGCGGCGATTTTAGGCGCCCCCTGGGGGGCCAACGGTTGGAGATGCTCTCACGTGTAGATGGCCCTGTGGATGGGCTCCATGATCAAGTCAGCCTCTCATGGCTACCGCTAAGTCTACCATGAGAAGGGACCTGACCACCAGATCAGCGTGGCAACAAAGGAGCGCAGAAGCCATGGAGGAATGGAAGGTTGAGAGAGGGAAATAGGAGTGCCTCGCAGCCTTTGTCCGCTATTGGACGGTCTCCGGCGGCGGCGGCGGCGAGGATTCTGGGGGTGTGTAACACCCTCGATGCGACTATATCTCCCACGTGCCGAGGCACGACTTAGAGGCATAATCGCATTGAAGGCATATGTCGCAAGTCAGGCAATCATCACAAACATCCCATGTAATATAGATAAATAAAAGGAATAACATAGTTGGCTTACACTCGCCACGTCAATCAAGTACATAAATAACATACATAATCCAAACACTCATGGCCCGACTACGGCGCCAAAACAAAAGATAACCCAACAAGCGGCATGGTCCCGATCACCCCAACTGGGCACCACTACTGATCATCAGGAAAAGAAACATAGTATCGCTGAGAGTCCTCGTCGAACTCCCACTTGAGCTCAAGCACGCTATTTGGAGTTGTATCATCAGGCCCTGCATCTGGGGTAATAGTAATCTGTGAGCCACAGGGACTCAGCAATCTCGCACCCTCGCGATCAAGACTATTTAAGCTTAATAGGTAAGGCGAGGTAAATATGTGGAGCTGCAGCAAGCGACTAGCATGTATGGTGGCTAACCTGTTCGCAAAAGAGAGCGAGAAGAGAAGGCAAAGCGTGAGCAAGAAACTAGAGAGCAACCTGCGCAAACATTACTCCAACACCGTGTCCACTTCCCGGACTCCGCCGAGAAGAGGCCATCACGGTAACACACACAGTTGATTCATTTTAAATTAAGTTAATGTTTAAGTTATCTACAACCGGACATTAACAAATTCCCATCTGCCCATAACCGCGGGCACGGCTTTCGAAAGTTCAAATCCCTGCAGGGGAGTCCCAACTTAGCCCATGACAAGCTCTCACGGTCGATGAAGGAATAGACCTCCACCCGAGACATTCCGATCAGACTCGGTATCCCAGTACAACAAGACATTTCGATAGGTTAAAACAAGACCAGCAACACCGCCCGAATGTGCCGACAAATCCCGATAGGAGCTGCACATATCTCGTTCTCAGGGCACACTCAGATGAGACATCCTACGAGTAAAACCAACCCTCAAGTTGCCCCGAGGTGGCCCCGCAGTCTACTCGGTCGGACCAACACTCAGAGGAGCACTGGCCCAGGGGGGTTTAAAAATAAGATGACCCTCGGGCTCCGGAAACCCAAGGGAAAAAAGGCTAGGTGGCAAATGGTAAAACCAAGGTTGGGCATTGCTGGAAAAGCTTTAATCAAGACGAACTATCAAGGGGTTCCCATTATAACCCAACCGCGTAAAGAACGCAAAATCCGGGAACATAACACCGATATGACGGAAACTAGGACGGCAAGGGTGGAACAAAACACTAGGCGAGAGGCCGAGCCTTCCACCCTTTACCAAGTATATAGATGCATTAAGATAACATGGCTATATAATGATATCCCAACAAGTAAATAAATGTTCCAACAAGGAACGGTCTCCAATCTTCACCTGCAACTAGCAACGCTATAAGAGGGGCTGAGCAAAGCGGTAACATAGCCAATCAACGGTTAGCTAGGACAAAGGTGAGTTAGAGGCTGAACATGGCAATTTGGGAGGCTTGAAAGCAAGTGGTAGGCATCGTAGCATTGGCATAGCAAAAGAGTGAGTAAACTAGCATAACAAAGATAGTAGTGATTTTGAGGGTATGATCATCTTGCCTGCAAAGTTGTCAGAGTTGACTGGATCCTCGAAAGCAAACTCAACGGGCTACTCGTTAGCGAACTCGTCTCCCGGCTCTACCCAAACAAGACAAACAAGCAACAAGAACACAATCAACCACGTGCAGGGATCAAACAAGATGATGCAAACATGGTATGCTATGCGGGATGCATATGCAAGATATGACAAGAAATGCATGAACCTGGCCTCAACTTGGAAAACCAAGTGTGCCACTGGAAAGATGAGATGAAATCGCTTGAAAACGATATAAAGATCACCGGAATCGGAGTTACGGTTTGGAAATGGCAAGCGATTCAAATATGACACCGGTCTGCGATTTACAGCAAGTAGTCATCTAAATGCAATGAGATGAACATGCTACAACACTCAAACATGGCATCAAAATACATGGCAGGGATGCATTCAAGATGCTTAACAAAAGTCTAGCACTGAGCTACGACCAATTCATCCATTAGGAGATTCAAACAAGCATGTCAAAAATGCAAATGGTAAAACAGATCTCAGACTTAGTGAAATTAACACTTGTCTGGAATTTCAGACCAAGTAGCTCTCTTCGGAGCAACAAAACAACATGCTACAGGACCTAAACATGACAAAGTAAAACATGGCATGGAGCTACTCAAAGAGCTTAACAATAGTCCCTTAGTGACCTTGAGCCAAAAGGGATCACAAAATACATTTGCAAGCATGTGAACATAGCAAAAACATAATCAGTTCCAGATTTAGTGAAAAACTGGGACATGCTGAAATCATAACTCAAGTAGGCATGTTTACGAGCTCGATGCACTCACTACGGTGCAAGTCATGGCAAGACAAGCATATATCCATTAAGAAGGCACAAAATGCAAGCCAGACATGGCAAGAACAATGGCATAGCATACACGGATCAACTACAACAACATCGGCAAAATCGCAAACAAGTTGACAATCTGCCCAGATTCCCAACGAAGCAAAAGTAGAGCTCGATTGACTCAAGCTAGGGTGCTCCATATATGCAAACAAAGACATGGATGGATAGAGCACTATAATATTAATAAAACTCCTTTACTGATCATCCTCAAAAGAGGCACGGATCACTAGGAAACAACATGAACATATGGCATCATGAACTAAACAATCCCAGGACTTACAGAAAATGTTAAGTCCCTGAAAACAGAATTACCAAGTGCCTCACTTTGCAAGCTTGCACTAGTCACCACACACATCAAAAAAATACATGGGTTGCACCTCTGGAAAGATGACAAATCCCTTAACAAAACATATGTAGAGCTCATGGGCATATCATGCACAGAATAATCATGGCAAAAATGACAAATGTCTAAGATGGAGTAGCAGATCTGACAATTAACTCAAGTAGCTTCCTTCTAAGAGCATTTCGGGCATCAAGATGAACTCAAATGAAAATGATGCAATGGAATGAAATGATGTACTCTCTGAGACGAACATTTTGATATGCTATATGCATGAATCGGAGCTACGGATGCGGAGATATAGCAAGTTGAATAAGGGCACATGGATCTAGAATTCCTGGGACTAAGGCGAAAATTACCACCTCGAGATCTAGGGTTACTGTAGCAGCGGATCGGAACACTGTTCACGGCCAGCGGATCCGAGGTCGCCGGCGACCGGCGAGGGCGAGGCGAGGCCGGAGAGGTCGCCGGGGTGGCGGAGCTCGTCGGGGCGGCGACCGGAGCGCGGCGGAGGCGGCGAGTGGCGCCGCGGGGCATCGGGGCGGCGTAGCGACCCGGGAGGAGAGGCGGCACGGCGCCGGCCGAGGCGGACTCCGGCGATGGCGAGGCGGCGGCGCGGCGAGCGAAGGCGGCGGGGTCGAGGCGCGAGTGAGGGAACCGGGCGGCGGCGGCGCGTGGGCCGGGAGGGCCTTCCGCGGGCCGCAGCGGGCTTCGGCGGCGGTGGCGACAGCCAACGGTGGCGTGCCACGTGGCGGCGGCGGGGCGGAGCGGACGCGTCCGGCCGGTGCGGGGCGATTTCTAGGGTTTCGGGGAGGAAGGAGATCCGAAAACAGAGGGGACCTATTTATAGGCATAGAGGGAGCTAGGAGAGTCCAAATGATGTGCGGTTTTCGGCCACGTGATCATGATCAAACGCTTTAGATGATGGAGCAGAGTTTGGTGGGTTTTGGGCCAAAATGGAGGGGTGTTGGGCTGCAACACGCACGAGGCCTTTTCGGTCCCCCGGTTAACCGTTGGAGAATCAAACGAAGTCCAAATGGTACGAAACTTGACAGGCGGTCTAACGGTAGTAAACCAAGGCCGCTTGGCAAGTCTCGGTCCAATCCGGAAATGTTTAATCCCCACACACGAAAGAAGGCTAGAAATGACCACCGGAGTAGAACGAAGTGCCGGAATGCAAAACGGACAACGGGGAAAAT
This sequence comes from Triticum monococcum, assembly GCA_034509565.1. NCBI lineage: Eukaryota > Viridiplantae > Streptophyta > Magnoliopsida > Poales > Poaceae > Triticum > Triticum monococcum. The sequence continues at coordinate 76,856,597 of CM067843.1, forward strand.
GCTCAGATGCATGAGACGAACACATATGCAAATGCAATGCACATGATGACATGATATGAGATGCATGACAACGATAACAACACACGGAGACAAAGACCCAAACCCGAGAAAATAAAATAAGTTAACGCCGGAAATGGCAAGAGTTGGAGTACAAATTGGGAAAGTTATATCCGGGGTGTTGCAGGGTGGCAACCGATTCTCTTGGTGGCCGCTAGGGACGCCTCCGGAGTCGGCCCAGGAGCGACCCCGATGGCTAGGGTGAGGGTTCTGGTGAAATTAACATCTTTGAAGTGTTCACTCACCAGTCTAGTTCTTAGGTGCCACATGTCAATGTCGGACGTCATCGTCCCCTGACTCCTTCCCATCGGTGATACTCGCCAATGTCCTCGGTGGCGTTTCCAACAACGAGAACATCACATATGCCCAAGGTTTGATGGCATGAGGGCATCTATAGCTGCACAAAGCTAATCCGACCCCTCAAATGCCTGCGGACGCGGACATTTACCGGTCAGGCCTCGAATGTCCATTTCCACAACTAGATACCTTGTTAGCAAATCTTCAAATTCATACAATTACATGCAATGTAACCTAGTATAAATCGTCACCGGCGCCCGTCCTTGTTACTATCCGGTGGCCGTGAGACCCACAAAGTGAAGGTCTGGTCGTCGACAAGGAAGAGCAGGAAATGGGACATAGACTGGATCACATGGGACACAAAGCCCCGCCGTCTCCCATGCCCTACTCTTCCTCATCGGAGCCCGTGGCCCGGACGTCGCGCTCGAGGTGGGGTCCATGTTAGACATGGACTGCGTGACACCATGGTCGGAGCCCGACACCGCCGCGACGCGATTGCGGCGCCAAGGGGTGCCGGTCATCCGTTGCGGCTTTGCCTCGGTGGCGTTGACCTCGAGGGGTACTGCGGCCTGCCGCGCCCCTACCTTGCAAGATGGACACACCTCAGGAGGAGTGATAACCCACAAGTATAGGGGATCGCAACAGTTTTCAAGGGTAGAGTATTCAACCCAATTTTTTTGATTCGACACAAGGGGAGCCAAAGAATATTCTCAAGTATTAGCAGTTGAGTTGTCAATTCAACCACACCTGGAAAACTTAATATCTGCAGCAAAGTATTTAGTAGCAAAGTAGTATGGAAGTAACGGTAACGGTGGCAAAGGTAACAGTAGCCGTTTTGTAGTAATTGTAACAGTGGCAACAAAAAAGTAACTAAGCAAAGATCAATATGTGAAAAGCTCGTAGGCAATGGATCAGTGATGGGTAATTATGTCAGCTGCGATTCCTCATGCAACAGTTATAACAAAGGGTGACATAGAACTAGCTTCAGTTCATCAATGTAATGTAGGCATGTATTCCGAATATAGTCATACATGCTTATGAAAAATAACTTGCATGCCATCTTTTGTCCTACCCTCCCGTGGCAGCGGGGTCCTATTAGAAACTAAGGGATATTAAGACCTCATTTTAATAGAGTACCGGACCAAAGCATTAACACTTAGTGATTACATGAACTCCTCAAACTACGGTCATCACCGGGAGTTGTTGACATGGATTTTGACCAAGATAAAAATGAAATGCATAAACCATATAATATATTAAAATATAAATACAAAACGGCAAAAATCTGCATGAAAAAATGAATTAAAAATATAATCAATCACTCAAATTAAGGACAGAAAAATAGGCATATGATATATTTTTGGATGTCGATAATGCACACATTAAACCGACAATTATAAAATATGACGAGACGCATTAGATTTTGTCATGAAGAAAATAGAGAGGACACAGGGCTCGCACATGTGCCGCCACCACTAACGGCAAAAATACAAACATAAAATTGTCACGAGCGATGCTTAGATCACCAAAATGTTGACTATATGATAAATGTTCGGCTTTGTTCCATCAACGAAATGAAATATTAAAACGACGCATAAAAATACATTGCGCTAATGAAATATATGCACCGTGTACTTGGTCAAATATTCATGTGATAATACATACTCCCTCCTTCCATCTATATAGGGCCTAATGTGTTTTTCAAGACCGCCTTTGACTATTGATAAGACTAATAATACATGAGATGTATAATGTGAAAATTATATAATTGGAAGCTCCTTTTGTTGAGGAACGTAGTAATTTCAAAAAAATTCCTAAGCACACGCAAGATCATGGTGATGCATAGCAACAAGAGGGGAGAGTGTTGTCCATGTACCCTCGTAGACTGAAAGCGAAAGCGTTAGCACAACGCGGTTGATGTAGTCGTACGTCTTCACGGCCCGACCGATCAAGCACCAAAACTACGGCACCTCCGAGTTCTAGCACACGTTCAGCTCGATGACGATCCCCAGACTCCAATCCAGCAGAATGTCGGGGAAGAGTTCCGTCAGCACGACGGCGTGGTGATGATCTTGATGTTCCACCGTCACAGGGCTTCGCCTAAGCACCGCTACAATATTATCGAGGATTATGGTGGAGGGGGGCACCGCACACGGCTAAGAGATCAATGATCAATTGTTGTGTCTATGGGGTGCCCCCTGCCCTCGTATATAAAGGAGAAAGGGGGAGGAGGTGCAGCCAGGCAAGGGGCACGCCAGGAGGAGTCCTACTCCCACCGGGAGTAGGACTCCCCCCTTTTCCATGTTGGACTAGGACTTGGGGGGAAGGAGAGAGAGAGGGGAAAGGAAAGGGGGGGGGGGGGGGCGCCGCCCCCCTCCTTGTCCAATTCGGACTTTGGGGGGGGGGGGAGGGGCACGCGGCTGCCCCTTGGCCTCCTCTCTACTTCCTCCACTAGGCCCATTAAGGCCCATTAGGTTACCGGGGGGTTCCGGTAACCTCCCGGTACCCCGGTAAAATGCCGATTTCATCCGGAACACTTCCGATGTCCAAACATAGGCTTCCAATATATCAATCTTCATGTCTCGACCATTTAGAGACTCCTCGTCATGTCCGTGATCACATTCGGGACTCCGAACAACCTTCGGTACATCAAAACATATAAACTCATAATGAAACTGTCATCGTAATGTTAAGCGTGCGGACCCTACGGGTTCGAGAACGTTGTAGACATGACCGAGACACGTCTCCGGTCAATAACCAATAGCGGAACCTGGATGCTCATATTGGCTCCTACATATTCTACGAAGATCTTTATCGGTCAGACCGCATAACAACATACGTTGTTCCCTTTGTCATCGGTATGTTACTTGCCCGAGATTCGATCGTCGGTATCTTAATACCTAGTTCAATCTTGTTACCGGCAAGTCTCTTTACTCGTTCTGTAATACATCATCCCGCAACTAACTCATTAGTTGCAATGCTTGCAAGGCTTAAGTGATGTGCATTACCGAGAGGGCCCAGAGATACCTCTCCGACAATCGGAGTGACAAATCCTAATCTCGAAATACGCCAACCCAACATGTACCTTTGGAGACACCTGTAGAGCACCTTTATAATCACCCAGTTACGTTGTGACGTTTGGTAGCACACAAAGTGTTCCTCCGGTAAACGGGAGTTGCATAATCTCATAGTCATAGGAACATGTATAAGTCATGAAGAAAGCAATAGCAACATACTAAACGATCAAGTGCTAAGCTAACGGAATGGGTCAAGTCAATCACATCATTCTCCTAATGATGTGATCCCGTTAATCAAATGACAACTCATGTATATGGTTAGGAAACATAACCATCTTTGATCAACGAGCTAGTCAAGTAGAGGCATACTAGTGACACTCTATTTGTCCATGTATTCACACAAGTATTATGTTTCTGGTTAATACAATTCTAGCATGAATAATAAGCATTTATCATGATATAAGGAAATACACAATAACTTTATTAGTGCCTCTCGGGCATATTTCCTTCAGTCTCCCACTTGCACCAGAGTCAATAATCTAGATTACACAGTAATGATTCTAACACCCATGGAGCCTTGGTGCTGATAATGTTTTGCTCGTGCAACATTCAGATCCGTATGTATCTTGCAAATTTCTATGTATCCCACTTGGACTAAATCCCGAATGGAATTGAAGCGTCTCTTGATGTGCTTGGTTCTCTTGTGAAATCTGGATTCCTTTGCCAAGGCAATTGCACCAGTATTGTCACAAAAGATTTTCATTGGACCCGATGCACTAGGTATGACACCTAGATCGGATATGAACTCCTTCATCCAGACTCCTTCATTTGCTGCTTCCGAAGCAGCTATGTACTCCGCTTCATATGTAGATCCCGCCACGACGCTTTGTTTAGAACTGCACCAACTGACAGCTCCACCGTTTAATGTAAACACGTATCCGGTTTGCGATCTAGAATCGTCCGGATCAGTGTCAAAGCTTGCATCAACGTAACCATTTACGATGAGCTCTTTGTCACCTCCATATATGAGAAACATATCCTTAGTCCTTTTCAGGTACTTTAGGATGTTCTTGACCGCTGTCCATTGATCCACTCATGGATTACTTTGGTACCTCCCTGCTAGACTTATAGCAAGGCACACATCAGGTCTGGTACACAGCATTGCATACATGATAGAGCCTATGGCTGAAGCATAGGGAACATCTTTCATTTTCTCTCTATCTTCTGCGGTGGTTGGACATTGAGTCTTACTCAACTTCTCACCTTGTAACACAGGCAAGAACCGTTTCTTTGCTTGATCCATTTTGAACTTCTTCAAAACTTTGTCAAGGTATGTGCTTTGTGAAAGTCCAATTAAGCGTCTTGATCTATCTCTATAGATCTTAATGCCTAATATGTAAGCAGCTTCACCGAGGTCTTTCATTGAAAAGCTCTTATTCAAGTATCCCTTTATGCTATCCAGAAATTCTATATCATTTCCAATCAGTAATATGTTATCCACATATAATATCAGAAATGCTACAGAGCTCGCACTCACTTTCTTGTAAATACAGGCTTCTCCAAAAGTCTGTACAAAACCAAATGCTTTGATCACACTATCAAAGCGTTTATTCCAACTCCGAGAGGCTTGCACCAGTCCATAAATGGATCGTTGGAGCTTGCACACTTTGTTAGCTCCCTTTGGATCGACAAAACCTTCTGGTTGTATCATATACAACTCTTCTTCCAGAAATCCATCCAGGAATGCAGTTTTTACATCCATCTGCCAAATTTGATAATCATAAAATGCGGCAATTGCTAACATGATTCAGACAAACTTAAGCATCGCTACGGGTGAGAAGGTCTCATCGTAGTCAATCCCTTGAACTTGTCGAAAACCTTTCGCAACAAGTCGAGCTTTGTAGATAGTAACAGTACCGTCAGCGTCAGTGAGGGAGTCCTGGATTAGGGGGTGTTTGGGTAGTCGGACTATACCTTCAGCCGGACTCCAGGACTATGAAGATACAAGATTGAAGACTTCGTCCCGTGTCCGGATGGGACTTTCCTTGGCGTGGAAGGCAAGCTTGGCGATGCGGATATTCAAGATCTCCTACCATTGTAACCGACTCTATGTAACCCTAACCCTATCCGGTGTCTATATAAACTGGAGGGTTGTAGTCCGTAGGCAATCAACTCCATAGATAACAATCATACCATAGGCTAGCTTCTAGGGTTTAGCCTCCTCGATCTCGTGGTAGATCTACTCTTGTACTACCCATATCATCAATATTAATCAAGCAGGACGTAGGGTTTTACCTCCATTAAGAGGGCCCGAACCTGGGTAAAACATTGTGTTCCCTGCCTCCTGTTACCCTCCGGCCTAGACGCACAGTTCGGGACCCCCTACCCGAGATCCGCCGGTTTTGACACCGACATTGGTGCTTTCATTGAGAGTTCCTCTATGTCGTCGCCTTTAGGCCCGATGGCTCCTTTGATCATCAACAATGATGCGGTCCAGGGTGAGACTTTTCTCCTCGGACAGATCTTCGTCTTCGGCGGCTTCGCTGTGCGGGCCAATTCGCTCAGCCATCTGGAGCAGATCGAAAGCTACGCCCCTAGCCATCAAGTCAGGTTTGGAAGCTTAAACTACACTGCTGACATCCGCGGAGACTTGATCTTCGACGGGTTCGAGCCACGGCCAAGCGCGCCGCACTATCTCGAGGGGCATGATCTAGCTCTGCCCCCGGACAGTGTCCTGGAGGCCGCACACGCATCGGTTCCGACCCCTAACTCGGAGCGTATTGCGCCGATCGAGGATGAGCGGTTGGACGTCACCTCGGGGGCTGCGATCCCAAAAGCGATCGAGCCGAACGCTAGCCCCACACTCTGCATGATCCGTGACTCCGAGGATCCGGACTCCTTTCCGAACTCCGAACCCCCCGTGCCCCTGCCGATCGAATCCGATTGGGCGCCAATAATGGAGTTCACCGCTGCAGACATCTTTCAGCACTCGCCTTTTGGCGTCATCCCGAATTCTCTTAAGTCTCTCTCTTTATCAGGAGAGCCCTGGCCGGATTACGGTCAGCGAGGATGGGATACAGACGATGAAGAAATTCAAAGCCCACCCACCACCCACTTTGTAGCCACTGTCGACGATTTAACCGACATGCTTGACTTCGGCTCCGAATACATCGACGGTATGGCCGACGATGTAGGAGACGAATAGGAACCAGCACCTGTAGGGCGCTGGAAGGCCACCTCGTCATATGACATATATATGGTGGATACTCCGAAAGATGGAGATGGCGATGGAACAGTGGGGGATGACACCCCCAAGAAACAGCCAAAGCGCCGGCGTCAGCGGCGCCGCTCTAAATCCCGCCAAAGCAAAAACGGTGATTCCAGCACGGGAGATAATACTACCCCGGATAGTGCCGAAGAACACCCACCTCAGCAAGATTCGGCACAGGAAGATGGAGAGGCCAGCCCTCATGAGAAAGCGGCAGACCGAGAGGTCGAGGATGATAACTATATGCCTCCCTCCGAAGACGAGGCAAGCCTCGATGACGACGAATTCGTCATACCATCAAACCCCGCCGAACAAGAGCGTTTTAAACGCAGGCTTTTAGGCATGGCAAGCAGCCTCAAGAAAAAGCAGCAATAGCTTAGAGCTGCCCAAGATTTGCTAGCTGACAAATGGACTGAAGTCCTTGCGGCCAAAGAGTATGAACTCGAATGCCCCTCCAAGAATTACCCAAAGCGCAGGCCGCTACCCCGATCAGAGGAGGAAGCACCCACATCACCAGCGCATGACATGGTAGACCGGCCACCTCGCGACCGCGACAGAGAGGCCTCTCGGCCCTCCACCCAAGCCATGCCCCGACGCCGCTCAACTAAGGCACGGGAAAATGTGCCAGACCTGCGAGATGTACTGGAGGATAAGGCAAGACAAACAAGATCGATCTACGGATCGCGCAGGCGCCCTACGACACGTGACGATGATCTTCACTCCGGATACAACAAATCCGGCCGGGCCGAACACAACAGACATAGCTCTTCCGAGCTGCGTCGTGATATAGCCCAGTACAGAGGCACCGCACACCCGCTATGCTTCACGAATGAAGTAATGGATCATAAAATCCCAGAGGGTTTCAAACCCGTAAACATCGAATCATACGATGGCACAACAGATCCGGCGGTATGGATCGAGGATTATCTCCTTCACATCCACATGGCACGCGGCGATGATCTACACGCCATCAAATACCTCCCGCTCAAACTTAAAGGACCGGCCCGGCATTGGCTTAACAGCTTGCCAGCAAACTCAATCGATTCTTGGGAGGACCTGGAAGCCGCATTCCTCGACAACTTCCAGGGCACTTACGTCGACCACCAGATGCCGATGACTTAAGCCACATAATTCAGCAGCCAGAGGAATCGACCAGACAATTCTGGACACGGTTCCTAACAAAGAAAAACCAGATAGTCGACTGTCCGGACGCAGAGGCCCTAGCAGCCTCCAAGCATAACATCCGCGACGAGTGGCTTGCCCGGCACCTGGGACAGGAAAAGCCGAAATCCATGGCAGCCCTCACGACACTCATGACCCGCTTTTGCGCGGGAGAAGACAGCTGGCTAGCTCGCAGTAACAACTTATCAAAGAACCCTGGTAATTCAGATACCAAGGACAAAAGTGGCAGGACATGTCGGAATAAGCAAAAACGCCGCATTAGCAGCGACAGCAATGAAGACACGGCAGTCAACGCCGGATTCAAAGGCTATAAATCCGGTCAACGGAAGAAGGCATTCAAAAAGAATACTTAGGGCCCATCCAGTTTGGACCGAATACTCGATCGCTTATGCCAGATACATGGCACCCCCGAAAGGCCAGCCAATCACACTAACAGGGATTGTTGGGTGTTCAAGCAGGCAGGCAAGTTAAGGGCCGAAAACAGAGACAAGGGGCTGCACAACGACGACGAGGAGGAGCCCAAGCCGCCGAACAACAATGGAAAGAAGGGCTTCCCCCCACAAGTGCAGACGGTGAACATGATATACACAACTCACATTCCCAAGCGGGAGCGGAAGAGTGCGCTACGGGACGTATACGCGATGGAGCCAGTTGCCCCAAAGTTCAACCCATGGTCCTCCTGCCCGATCACTTTTGATCGAAGGGACCATCCCACTAGCATCCGTCATGGCGGCTTTGCCGCATTGGTTCTCGACCCAATCATTGACGGATTTCATCTCACAAGAGTCCTCATGGACGGCGGTAGTAGCCTGAACCTGCTTTATCAGGATACAGTGCGGAAAATGGGCATAGATCCCTCAAGGATTAAGCCCACAAAAACGACCTTTAAAGGCGTTATACCAGGTGTAGAAGCCAACTCTACAGGCTCAGTAACACTTGACGTGGTCTTCAGACCGGACAATTTCCGAAGCGAGAGTTAATCTTCGATATAGTCCCGTTTCGCAGTGGCTATCACGCCCTGCTCGGACGAACCGCATTCGCAAAGTTCAATGCGGTGCCGCACTACGCATATCTCAAGCTCAAGATGCCAGGCCCTCGAGGAGTAATCACGGTCAACGGAAACACCGAACGCTCCCTCCGTACGGAGGAGCACACGGCGGCTCTCGCAGCCGAGGTACAAAGTAGCCTTCTCAGGCAATTCTCCAGTCCGGCCATTAAAAAGCCAGACACTGCCAACCGCGCCCGGAGTAACCCACAGCAGGACCGCCTGGCACACTCTGAGCAAGCGTAGCAATGCGGCCCCAACCCCAGCTCTCGCGACATAACGAAACCAGTACCTCGCGTACATAACTACGCCCTTGAAATACCATGGGCACAGGGGAAGGGGCACAATAACGGCATGCCCAAAATACGGCTTAAAACGTACTAGGGGCTGCCGGATTCTTTTTTAATTTTTTCTTACTTTCAGGACTCCATACTTCGGACTACCTGTTCGGCAATTCGACTGCCGCACAAACGATGCAAGATCCAGGGAGGCAGACAAGCCATGCCGCATTATGGAACTCCCAGGCGGTTTCTGTTACGAGCGGTATACCTGTTTTAAATACAATTCCGCGGCCTGCCCCTGGTCAGGACATACTAAATAGTCCAATATCTTTTGCTTACCGCACTATTTGTATCGTTCGGCTTTGATAAATAGCCTCTCTATAAACAATGCATAGCCTTCTATCTATTTTTCTGCATTATCTTCTTTTCACATATATGTTTATGACATGATTGCACCTGTACACCATGGTACGGCAAACACGCCAGGGGCTTCAGTACCCCTCATAATGGTCTGAGAAGTCCATACACTTTCACAAGTGCGGCACCCCGAACTTATAACACTATATGCATCGGCTCCGAATCATGATTTGGGTCAATAGTTGGGTTTGCCCGGCTCCTATGTTTTGGTGCCTTACGTTCCGCTCTATCGGCTAATGTAGCACTAGGAGAACCACTGCGATTGTGCCCCAGTTCAGCTGGGTTAAGCACCTCAGTGGATAAAGCTAAAACTGACTGTCATGATGTGGCGAGAGACCGGTCGCTGTTCGAGAGGTTTTTCGAGTACCTAAAGGCTTATGCCGCTTCGAGCGAGGAGCTGGCTTTGTCCGGCCAAGGCGTGGATAGCGCCCCGAACTCGGTCTTCCAAACTAGGGGCTTCGCCGAAATTTAAAATTATAGAGTTCTATGGCTAAGTGAGAGTGTTCAAGCATTATAGTCCGATTGCCTGGTTCATTGTGCTGAGCGCCTCCCTCAAAGGACCCAACTATGGGAAAAGAGCGCTCAGGTTTATCCCGAACACCCCAGCACTAGTGGCATGGGGGCAGAAGCCGATGACTGGCCATCTCTTAATTTTTGATAAACGGCCGCACAGAAAGTAATATTTTAAATTCAATAAGCATTGCTTAGCGCATATGAACAAGTTTTCAACGCACAGGATAAACACAAGCGAGTTCATTCAAAAATCACATCCTTGGTACATTCATTCGCCACAAGGCGGGCACCTGCAAGAACATCCTTGTAGTAGTTCTCGGGCTTGCGATGCTCCTTCCCCGGCGGCGACCCGTCCTTCACAAGCTTCTCACCGTCCAGCTTACCCCAGTGCACCTTTGCACGGGCAAGGGCCCGACGGACACCTTCGATGCAGACGGAGCACTTGATGACCTCGAGCCTCAGACAGGCCTCCACCAGCCGCAGCACCAGCCCGAAATAGCTCCCAGGCAGGGCCTCTCCGGGCCACAGCCGAACTATGAAGCCCTTCATGGCCTGTTCGGCCGCCTTGTGGAGCTCGACCAGCTGTTTCAGCTGGTCGCTCAAGGGCACAGGGTGTCCGGCCTCAGAATACTGAGACCAGAACACCTTCTCCATCGAGCTACCCTCTTCAGCTCGGTAGAATGCGGTGGCGTCGGATACGCTGCGGGGAAGATCTGCGAATGCCCCTGGAGAGCTCCGGATCCGGGTAAGTAACAAGTAGTTCACTTTTATATTTCTGCTTTGCATAAAGAATGCCTTACCTGCTGCTATCTTCCTCATCTCCTCCAACTCTTGGAGGGCCTTTTGGGCTTCGGCCTTGGCAGACTTGGCAGCCTCTAGGGCCGTCGCGAGCTCGGATGCTTGCACCTTTGACTCAAGCTCCAAACTCTCATGTTTTTTCATGAGAGCCCGAAGCTCTTGCTGCACCTCGCCGACCTGAGCCCCAAGTCTGTCTCGCTCGGTGTGCTCCGCGGCCGTTTTATTTTCGGCCTCAGACAGCGCCTGCTTAAGGGTCGCCACCTCAGTCGTGGCCCCTACAATAAGAAGTACAATCCTGTTATTCTTTTTGCAATCAAGCCTTTTTATAGGCACTTTTTCTATAAGGTATTTCTTACCTTCTTTCTCCTCGAGCCGCCGCTTGGCAAGGCCGAGCTCTTGCTCGGTCCGCTCGAGGTCCTGCTTCAGGACACCCACCTCCGCAGTCAGCGCGGCGGTGGATAGCAGCGAAGCCTACATACGCATATTGACTCTTTTTTTAGACTCCTGTGAAATTTAATAGATCCTCTATTCGGCTTTTCTTTCCGAACGCCAAACAGAGCATCAGGGGCTACTGTCTATGCGGTAATATTTTTACATATTTTTACTTACCTCGAAGCCTGTTAGAAGGCTAGCGCAAGCTTCAGTCAGTCCGCTCTTGGCGGACTGAACCTTCTGGATCACCGTACTCATAATAGTACGGTGCCCCTCGTCGATGGAGGCGTCGTCAAGCACCTCCAGCAGATTGTCCGGCACCTCCGGTTGGACGGAGGCCGCCAGCTCAGAAGGCTTACCCCTCTTGGAAGGAGTTCGCCTACCGCAGTCCGGAACTGATTCCGGCGCGGTGTCCGGCACAAAGCCGGACTTGGAGCCCTGGGGAGCCTTATCCCCTTCACTCCTGGAGTTCGGGAGGTTGCCTTGCGGCTCCTCCGGGACCACCTCCTCCTGCCCCGGGGCTTGTCGCGATGCCACTTCGGCGTCGTCCGTAGTACGGGGGGAGACAGCGGGCGGAACTGAGTTCACGTCCGATGAGTCCAGGGAGCCGCCCGACGATTCGTCGACTTCGGCCCGGGGCGGACTGCATAATTACATTCGACATTAGGGAAAGCTGTGCAACAAAGGAACATCATGAGTTACTTTGATATCCGAACTTACGATTTCGCCGGACGCTTGGCCCTGTCTGGCCACTCCTCTTTGCACTCTTCGGCGTCGGGGGCGTAGTCCGGCGTCGGGGTCTTCCTTTTCGTAGACCCCTCGGCCTCCCCCGTTGGGGCGGCCTTCCTCTTCTCTCCTCCCTCCGCTGGGGGGGGGGGAGAGTTTTCTTCTTCCTCCTCCTCGTTTTCATGGGAGGAGGGCGTCTCGGACTCGTTAGATGACGAGTCCGACACTACCATGTTGCGGGCACTCTTTCGAGTCCCCATGGTCTTCTTCTTCTTGGCCTTCTTCTCCGGCACCACATAAGGCGCCGGAGCCAGTAACTTCACTAGTAGAGCTGCAGCTGGGTCTTCGGGCAGCGGAGCCAGACAGTTAATCGGTCCGGACATCGCCCGCCAAGCCTGTCAAAGGTAAGGGAGTTTAGATCCCGCATAGAGTCAAACTATGAAAAAAGCTTAACATCCTGTAAAAGGTGTAGATGGCTTACCTCGCTAGCGTGACGCTGCGAGCTGTATCCGCGGTCCTCGGAAGCGGATGCGAGAGCCTCGGCGCCCTTGAATAGCATCTTCCAGGCGTCTTCGTATGTCATGTCGAAGAGCCTGCTGAGGGTTTGATGCTGCGCTGGGTCAAACTCCCACAGATTAAAATCCCGTTGTTGGCACGGGAGGATCCAGCGGACGAGCATAACCTGGAGTACATTAACAAGCCGGATTGGCTTGTTCACCAGGGACCGGATGCATGTTTGCAATCCGGTCACCTCTTTTTCGTCACCCCACGACATGCCCGTCTCTTTCCAGGACACAAGCCGCGTGGGGGGTCCGGATCGGAACTCAGGGGCTGCGGTCCATTTCGGATCGCGCGGCTCGGTGATGTAAAACCACCCGGATTGCCATCCCTTTAGGGTCTCCACAAAAGAGCCCTCGAACCATAGGACGTTGGCCATCTTGCCCGCCATGGCGCCTCCGCACTCCGCCTGGCTGCCGCACACCACCTTGGGCTTGACGTTGAAGGTCTTGAGCTAGAGGCCGAAATGGGGGCGGACGCGGAGAAAAGCCTCGCACACGACGATAAACGCCGAGATGTTGATGATGAAGTTTGGGGCCAAATCGTGGAAATCCAGGCCGTAGTAGAACATGAGCCCCCGGACAAATGGGTGAAGTGGAAAACCCAGTCCGCGGAGGAAGTGGGGAAGAAATACTACCCTCTCGTGGGGCCTTGGGGTGGGGAGAAGCTGCCCCTTTTCGGGAAGTCGGTGCGCGATGTCCTTGGACAGGTATCCGGCCTTCCTTAGCTTCTTGACTTGGCCCTCCGTGGCGGAGGAGACCATCCACTTGCCTCCCGCTCTGGACATTGCTGGAGAAGGTTGAGGTGGGAAGTGCGGGCTTGGGCGCTGGAGCTCGAGTGCGCAGGAGATGGATAGGCAAAGGAGGAAGAAGGCGTAGGTAAAAAGGTGGATCCTTATCCCCTTATATGGGCGGATGCGGTTGTGCGTCCCCACCAGCCTAGTAAAACTCGCTTGCCTCCCAAGCGCCATGATAAGTGGCACGATTGGGTTACCCACGTCCGTATTGATGAGAATCTCGTAAAAGGGGGGTACACGATCTCTGCTTTGTCAAGACGTGCCAAGGAAACCGCCTCGCAAAACACGCTGAGGCGGAAAAGGGAAAACGATTTGAGTAAAGGACTTGGCCGTAGTGTGATGACGCACTGCGGAATATGTCGGCAGATTTGATTTGTGTTAATATTATTCTCTCTATGGCAATATGTGGAAGCTTGTTTTGCAGAGTTGGACACTACTCTTGGTGTTTACAATCTTCTATGAAGGACTTGGAGGAGGAACCCGCCTTGCAATGCCGAAGACAATTTGCGCGCCGGACTCGTCGTCATTGAAGCCTGGTTCAGGGGCTACTGAGGGAGTCCTGGATTAGGGGGTGTTCGGGTAGCCGGACTATACCTTCAGCTGGACTCCAGGACTATGAACATACAAGATTGAAGACCTCGTCCCGTGTCCGGATGGGACTTTCCTTGGCATGGAAGGCAAGCTTGGCAATGCGGATATTCAAGATCTCCTACCATTGTAACCAAATCTATGTAACCCTAACCCTATCCGGTGTCTATATAAACCGGAGGGTTGTAGTCCGTAGGCAATCAACTCCATAGATAACAATCATACCATAGGCTAGCTTCTAGGGTTTAGCCTCCTCGATCTCGTGGTAGATCTACTCTTGTACTACCCATATCATCAATATTAATCAAGCAGGACGTAGGGTTTTACCTCCATCAAGAGGGCCCGAACCTGGGTAAAACATCATGTTCCCTGCCTCCTGTTACCCTCCGACCTAGACGCACAGTTCGGGACCCCCTACCCGAGATCCGCCGGTTTTGACACCGATAGTCGGTCTTCTTCTTGAAGATCCATTTATTCTCAATTGCTTGCCGATGAATGGGCAAGTCAACCAAAGTCCACACTTTGTTCTCATACATGGATCCCATCTCAGATTTCATGGCTTCTAGCCATTTTGCGGAATCTGGGCTCACCATCGCTTCTTCATAGTTCGTAGGTTCATCATGATCTAGTAGCATGACTTCCAGAACGGGATTACCGTAGCACTCTGGTGCGGATCTTACTCTGGTTGATCTACGAGGTTCGGTAGTAACTTGATCTGAAGTTTCATGATCATTATCATTAGCTTCCTCACTTATTGGTGTAGGTGTCACATAAACCGGTTTCTGTGATGTACTACTTTCCAATAAGGGAGCAGGTACATTTACCTCATCAAGTTCTACTTTCCTCCCACTCACTTCTTTCGAGAGAAACTCTTTCTCTAGAAAGGATCCATTCTTAGCAACAAATGTCTTGCCTTCGGATCTGTGATAGAAGGTGTACCCAACAGTTTCCTTTGGGTATCCTATGAAGACACATTTCTCCGATTTGGGTTTGAGCTTATCCGGTTGAAGCTTTTTCACATAAGCATCGCAGCCCCAAACTTTCAGAAACGACAACTTCGGTTTCTTGCCAAACCACAGTTCAAAAGGCGTCATTTCAACGGATTTTGATGGTGCCATATTTAACATGAATGCGGCCATCTCTAAAGCATAACCCCAAAACGATAGCGGTAAATCTGTAAGAGACATCATAGATCGCACCATATCTAGTAAAGTACGATTATGACGTTCGGACACACCATTACGCCGTGGTGTTCCGGGTGGCGTGAGTTGTGAAACTATTCTGCATTGTTTCAAATGTAGACCAAACTCGTAACTCAAATATTCTCCTCCACGATTAGATCGTAGAAACTTTATTTTCTTGTTACGATGATTTTCAACTTCACTCTGAAATTCTTTGATTTTTTCAAATGTTTCAGACTTATACTTCATTAAGTAGATATACCCATCTGCTTAAATCATCTGTGAAGGTGAGAAAATAACGATATCCGCCACGAGCCTCAACATTCATCGGACCACATACATCTGTATGTATGATTTCCAACAAATCTGTTGCTCTCTCCATAGTACCGGATAACGGCGTTTTAGTCATCTTGCCCATGAGACACGGTTCGCAAGTACCAAGTGATTCATAATCAAGTGATTCCAGAAGTCCATCAATATGGAGTTTCTTCATGTGCTTTACACCAATATGACCTAAACGGCAGTGCCACAAATAAGTTGCACTATCATTATCAACTCTGCATCTTTTGGTTTCAACATTATGAATATGTGTATCACTACTATCGAGATTCATCAAAAATAGACCACTCTTCAAGGGTGCATGACCATAAAAGATATTACTCATATAAATAGAACAACCATTATTCTCTGATTTAAATGAATAACCGTCTCACATCAAACAAGATCCAGATATAATGTTCATGCTCAACGCTGGCACCAAATAACAATTATTTAGGTCTAATACTAATCCCGAAGGTAGATGTAGAGGTAGCGTGTGCTACCTCTTGAGCTTGCGTTGGATTTCCCCGAAGAGGAAAGGATGATGCAGCAGAGTAGCGTAAGTATTTCCCTCAGTTTTTGAGAACCAAGGTATCAATCCAGTAGGAGGCCACGCTCAAGTCCCTCGTACCTGCACAAAACGATAGCTACTCGCAACCAACGCGATTAGGGGTTGTCAATCCCTTCATGGTCACTTACGAGAGTGAGATCTGATAGTTATAATATGTTTGGTATTTTTGGTATAGAGATGCAAAGTGAAAAGTAAAAGGCAAAGTAAAAAAAAGCAAGATTAAAGTGATGGAGATTGATATGATGAGAATAGACCCGGGGGCCATAGGTTTCACTAGTGGCTTCTCTCAAGAGCATAAGTATTCTGCGGTGGGTGAACAAATTACTGTTGAGCAATTGACAGAATTGAGCATAGTTATGAGAATATCTAGGCATGATCATGTATATAGGCATCACGTCCGTGACAAGTAGACTGAAATGATTCTGCATCTACTACTATTACTCCACTCATCGACCGCTATCCAGCATGCATCTAGAGTATTAAGTTAAAAATAGAGTAACACTTTAAGCAAGATGACATGATGTAGAGAGATTAATTCATGCAATATGAAATAAACCCCATCTTGTTATCCTCGATGGCAATGATACAATACGTGCCTTGCTGCCCCTTCTGTCACTGGGAAAGGACACCGCAAGATCGAACCCAAAGCTAAGCACTTCTCCCATGGCAAGAACTACCAATCTAGTTGGCCAAACCAAACGGATAATTCGAAGAGACTTGCAAAGATAACCAATCATACATAAAAGAATTCAGAGAAGATTCAAATATTATTCATAGATAGACTTGATCATAAACCCACAATTCATCGGTCTCAACAAACACACCGCAAAAAAGAAGAAGATTACATCGAATAGATCTCCACAAGAGAGGGGGGGGGACTTTGTATTGAGATCCAAAAAGAGAGAAGAAGCCATCTAGCTAACAACTATGGACCCAAAGGTCTGAGGTAAACTACTCACACTTCATCGGAGAGGCTATGGTGATGTAGAAGCCCTCCGTGATGACGGCCCTCTCCGGCGGAGCTCCAGAACAGGCCCCAAGATGGGATCTCGTGGATACAAAAAGTTGCGGCGGTGGAATTAGGTTTTTGGCTCCCCTTCTGTTCGTTTGGGGGTACGTAGGTATATATAGGAGGAAGAAGTACGTTGGTGGAGCTTCGGTGGGCCCATGAGGGTGGGGGGTGCGCCTGGGGGTATAGGGCGCGCCCCCCTACCTCGTGCCCACCTCGAAGCTTCCTTGGCGTAGGGTCCAAGTCTCCTGGGTCATATTCGGGAAGAAAATCACGTTCCAGAAAGGTTTATTCCGTTTGGACTCCGTTTGATATTCCGTTTCTTCGAAACACTGAAATAGGCAAAAAACAACAATTCTGGGCTGGGCCTCCGATTAATAGGTTAGTCCCAATAATAATATAAAAGTGGAAAATAAAGCCCAATATAGTCCAAAACAGTAGATAATATAGCATGGAGCAATCAAAAATTATAGATACGTTGGAGACGTATCAGCGTGTCGACCGCGATCACATCGACTTTGGAAGCATTTCCCACGCGCATCGTCACCTCGTCCTTCGCTAGTGTTCGCTTAATCCGTAGTCCCTATTTCGAGTTGCAAATGTTAGCAACGAAACCAGTATCAAATACCCAGGTGCTACTGCGAGCTCTAGTAAGGTACACATCAATAACATGTATATCACATATACCTTTGTTCACCTTGCCATCCTTCTTATCCGCCAAATACTTGGGGCAGTTCCGCTTCCAGTGACCAGTCTGCTTGCAGTAGAAGCACTCAGTTTCAGGCTTAGTTCCAGATTTGGGTTTCTTCTCCTAAGAAGCAACTTGCTTGTTCTTCTTCTTGAAGTTCCCCTTCTTCTTCCCTTTGCCCTTTTTCTTGAAACTAGTGGTCTTGTTGACCATCAACACTTGATGCTCCTTCTTGATTTCTACCTCCGCAGCCTTTAGCATTGCGAAGAGCTCGGGAATTGTTTTATTCATCCCTTGCATATTATAGTTCATCACGAAGCTCTTGTATCAAGGTGGAAGTGATTGGAGAACTCTGTCAATGACGCAATCATCCGGAAGATTAACCCCTAGTTGAATTAAGTGATTATTATACCCAGACATTTTGAGTATATGCTCACTGACAGAACTGTTCTCCTCCATCTTGCAGCTATAGAACTTATTGGAGACTTCATATCTCTCAATCTGGGCATTTGCTTGAAATATTAACTTCAACTCCTGGAACATCTCATATGCTCCATGACGTTCAAAACGTCGTTGAAGTTCCGATTCTAAGCCGTAAAGCATGGCACACTGAACTATCGAGTAGTCATCAGCTTTGCTCTGCCAGACGTTCATAACATCTGGTGTTGCTCCAGTAGCAGGCCTGGCACCCAGCGGTGCTTCTAGGACGTAATTCTTCTGTTCAGCAATGAGGAGAATCCTCAAGTTACGGACCCAGTCCGTCTATTTGCTACCATCATCTTTCAACTTTGCTTTCTCAAGGAACGCATTAAAATTCAACGGAACAACAGCACGGGCCATCTATCTACAATCAAACATAAACAAGCAAGATACTATCAGGTACTAAGTTCATGATAAATTTAAGTTCAATTAATCATATTACTTAAGAACTCCCACTTAGAAAGACATCCCTCTAATCTTCTAAGTGATCACGTGATCCAAATCAACTAAACCATAACCGATCATCACGTGAAATGGAGTAGTTTTCAATGGTGAACATCACTATGTTGATCATATCTACTATATGATTCACGCTCTACCTTTCGGTCTCAGTGTTTCGAGGCCATATCTGCATATGCTAGGCTCGTCAAGTTTAACCTGAGTATTCTGCGTGTGCAAAACTGGCTTGCACCCATTGTAGATGGACGTAGAGCTTATCACACCCGATCATCACGTGGTGTCTGGGCACGACGAACTTTGGCGACGGTGCATACTCAGGGAGAACACTTTTATCTTGAAATTTAGTGAGAGATCATCTTATAATGCTACCGTCAATCAAAGCAAGATAAGATGCATAATAGACCCCCCCCTTTTCCATGTTGGACTAGGACTTGGGGGGAAGGAGAGAGAGAGGGGAAAGGAAAGGGGGGGGGGGGGGGGCGCCGCCCCCCTCCTTGTCCAATTCGGACTTGGGGGGGAGGGGAGGGGCGCGCGGCTGCCCCTTGGCCTCCTCTCTACTTCCTCCAGTAGGCCCATTAAGTCCCATTAGGTTACCGGGGGGTTCCGGTAGCCTCCCGATACTCTGGTAAAATGCCGATTTCACCCGGAACACTTCCGATGTCCAAACATAGGCTTCCAATATATCAATCTTCATGTCTCGACCATTTCGAGACTCCTTGTCATGTCCGTGATCACATCCGGGACTCCGAACAACCTTCGGTACATCAAAACATATAAACTCATAATGAAACTATCATCGTAACGTTAAGTGTGCAGACCCTACGGGTTCGAGAATGATGTAGACATGACCGAGACACGTCTCCGGTCAATAACCAATAGCGGAACCTGGATGCTCATATTGGCTCCTACATATTCTACGAAGATCTTTATCGGTCAGACCGCATAACAACATACGTTGTTCCCTTTGTCATCGGTATGTTACTTGCCCGAGATTCGATCGACGGTATCTTAATACCTAGTTCAATCTCATTACCGGCAAGTCTCTTTACTCGTTCTGTAATACATCATCCCGCAACTAACTCATTAGTTGCAATGCTTGCAAGGCTTAAGTGATGTGCATTACCGAGAGGTCCCAGAGATACCTCTCCGACAATCGGAGTGACAAATCCTAATCTCGAAATACGCCAACCCAACATGTACCTTTGGAGACACCTGTAGAGCACCTTTATAATCACCCAGTTACGTTGTGATGTTTGGTAGCACAAAAAGTGTTCCTCCGATAAACGGGAGTTGCATAATCTCATAGTCATAGGAACATGTATAAGTCATGAAGAAAGCAATAGCAACATACTAAACGATCAAGTGCTAAGCTAACGGAATGGGTCAAGTCAATCACATCATTCTCCTAATGATGTGATCCCGTTAATCAAATGACAACTCATGTCTATGGTTAGGAAACATAACCATCTTTGATCAACGAGCTAGTCAAGTAGAGGCATACTAGTGACACTCTGTTTGTCTATGTATTCACACAAGTATTATGTTTCCGGTTAATACAATTCTAGCATGAATAATAAACATTTATCATGATATAAGGAAATAAATAATAACTTTATTATTGCCTCTAGGGCATATTTCCTTCACCTTTCACGCACGAATTGGACGGTATGCTTTGTGCAACTTACATGTCATATATTATTGCTATAACACTTGGTCAAAGTTAGCCTCGAAAAACGATTAGGCCCTATATAGATGGAAGGAGGGAGTATAACACTAGACCATGAGTTGCACGAAAAAAATAATTGACGTGCAGACCCTAGGCCTTAATGAGCCATTTATTAATAGTTAATCATGCTTAGCCCATTAAAAAAATACATCCATGTTGCATGGCTGTAGGATTATGCATGCATGCTTAATAGTGACAAGGCCCACAAATTGATTAAAATAATCAAGCCCATACAGTGATAGGGAATAAATGGGCTAATTAGGCCAGTGGCCGGTTCAAAGCTCAGTCAACTTGTGATTTTAAGAAATAAAGAATTGAAAAAAGAGCCAGATACTCCCCCGATTCGATGCACGATCCCACGATTGGGAACGTGGGCGCGTGCACTAGAGGCCTCTGCTGCTCTCCTGCCCCTATAAATACTGCCATACCTTCACGTAGAGAGGGCTGGGGTGGATCGATCTATTTCATCTCCTCTCTGCTGCTAAAATCACACACGCATACAGTATATTGGAGCATAGAAAAAGAGAAGAGAAGGAGGCATGCGTCTTGCGGTGAGAAGGTGAGATTCATGGCTCTCCCCTAGCTCCTGATTTGGCCATTGTGGTACAGATCAGGGAGCTTTTCTCTTCCTCATCTCCCAAAACTCCAGTCCTTGGTTCGGCCATAATGGTACAAATCAAGGAGCATGTTTCATCTCCCAAAAATTCTTGCTCTTAGTCCGGCCATTGCGATACAGACTAAGGTGCATGGTTTAATCTATCTTAAAAGAGCCTATTGCATCCATCCCAAATTTTTGTCCTTGGTTCGGCCATCGCGGTACAAACCAAGGAGCATGTTATATCTAACCCAAACTTTCGCCTTTGGCTCGGCCATCACGGTACGAGTCAAGGAGCGTGCATGGTTCTTGTAAGCACGATTCCTTTAAATGTTGCGTGCGCTTCCACTAGTAGAAAAGGGGGCTTTCGTTCGGGCCTGACTAGCCCATTAGTCCTGGTTCTTCCACAAACCGGGACCAATGGATGCATTCGTCCCGGTTCGTGAGCCCAGGGGGCCGGCCGGGGCCTCGTGGGCATTGGTCCCGGTTCGTATGGACCCATTTGTCCCGGTTCTAGGCACGAACCGGGACCAATGTTTGTGGGCCAGGAGCGAGGCCCATTGGTCCCGGTTCTTGGCTCGAACCGGGACAGAAGGCCGGGCTTTAGTCCCGGTTCCAGCCACAAACCGGGACAAATGAGTTGCCTATATATACCCCATCGCTGGCGAGCAGAGCACTCCACAATTCTCTATTTTTTGCTGGCCGGCGAGGAAGGGCATTTGGGTGCTCTAGCTCACCTCTTATGCATGTGAGGTGTTCGATGAAATGCCTGAGCCACACGAGTTAAGCTTTCTCCTCTCGAAGCTCGACCTCCAAACTCCATTTTTTCCGAGATTAGTCTAGGTTTAGCAGTCCGTCACACCCCGTCCTCGTCTTCACCGCCGTCGATCGCCCGCGCCGATCTTGTCACCAGCACCACCGTGGTGAGCCTCTTGTTCTTATCTTCTTTCTGAAAGAAAAAAAATCTTAATTTAGATAGATACTTATCTAATTTTCTTAATTTTGACACACATAATTATATATAATGCACGCAGATGAACCGGCAATGGATGTATGGTGACAGACACACCTCCGAGTACATTAAGGGCGTGCGTAAATTTCTCGAAGTGGCTGAGGCAAACAAGCAGAATGGTTTTATGTGTTGTCCATGCCCTGATTGTGGGAATATGAGGTCTTACTCTGACAAGAAAATTCTTCACACCCACTTGCTTTATAAGGGTTTCATGCCACACTATAATGTTTGGACGAAGCACGGAGAAATAGGGGTTATGATGGAAGACAACAAAGAAGAAGAGGACTATGACAACTATGTGCCCCCTAAATATAGTGATGCTGCAATGGGGGAAGCTGAAGATCAAGAGGAAGCTGAAGATCAAGAGGAAACAGACGATGTGCCCGATGATGATCTCCGCTGGGTCATTGTTTATGCAAGGGAAAAGTGCGAAAGTGAAAAGGAGAAGCTGAAGTTCGATCGCATGTTAGAGGATCACAAAAAAGGGTTGTACCCCAATTGCGAAGATGGCAACACAAAGCTCGGTACCGTACTAGAATTGCTGCAGTAGAAGACAGAGAATGCTGTGCCTAACAAAGGATTTGAGAAGCTACTGACAATATTGAAGAAGAAGCTTCCAAAGGATAACGAATTGCCTGACAGTACGTACGTAGCAAAGAAGGTCGTATGCCCTCTAGGATTGGAGGTGGAGAAGATACATGCATGCCCTAATGACTGCATCCTCTACCGCGGTGCGTACAAGGATTTGAACACATGCCCGGTATGCGGTGCATTGTGGTATAAGATCAGACGAGATGACCCTGTTCATGTTGAGGGCGAGCCCCGTAGGAAGAGGGTTCATGCGAAGGTGATGTGGTATGCTCCTATAATACCACGGTTGAAATGACTGTTCGGAAACAAAGAGCATGCCAAGTTGATGCGATGGCACAGTGAGGACCGTAAGAAAGATGGGAAGTTGAGAGCACCTGCTGACGGGTCGCAGTGGAGAAAAATCGAGAGAAAGTACTGGACTCAGTTTGCAGGTGACCCAAGGAACGTATGGTTTGGTTTAAGCGCGGATGGCATTAATCCTTTTGAGGAGCAGAGCAGCAATCACAACACCTGGCCCGTGACTCTATGTATGTATAACCTTCCTCCTTGGATGTGCATGAAGCGGAAGTTCATTATGATGCCAATTCTCATCCAAGGCCCTAAGCAACCCGACAACGACATTGATGTGTACCTAAGGCCATTAGCTGAAGAACTTTTACAGCTGTGGAATGGAAACGATGTACGTGCATGGGATGAGCACAAACAGGTGGAATTTAACCTGCATGCATTGATGTTTGTAACCATCAACGATTGGCCCGCTCTCAGTAACCTTTCAGGACAGACAAACAAGGGATACCATGCATGCACGCACGGTTTAGCTGACACCGAAAGTATATACATGGACAGATGCAGGAAGAATGTGTACCTGGGTCATCGTCGATTCCTCCCGACCAACCATCAATGTCGAAAGAAGGCAAGCATTTCAAAGGCGAGGCAGATCACCGGAAGAAGCCCGTCATGCGTACCGGTGATCACGTACTTGATATGGTCTCTGATTTACACGTAATATTTGGAAAGGGTCCCGGTGGACTAGCTATTCCGAATGACGCTGAGGGACACACACCCATGTGGAAGAAGAAATCTATATTTTGGGACCTACCCTACTGGAAAGAGCTAGAGGTACGCTCTTCAATCGACGTGATGCACGTGACGAAGAACCTTTGCGTGAACCTGTTAGGCTTCTTGGGCATGTATGGGAAGACAAAAGATACACCTGAGGCACGGGAGGACCTGCAACGTTTGCACGAAAAAGACGACATGCCTCCAAAGCAGTATGAAGGTCCTGCCAGCTACGCTCTTACCAAAGAAGAGAAGGAAATCTGTTTTGAATGCCTGCTCAGTATGAAGGTCCCTACTGGCTACTCGTCGAATATAAAGGGAATAATAAATATTCCAGAGAAAAAGTTCCAGAACCTAAAGTCTCATGACTGCCACGTGATTATGACGCAACTGCTTCCGGTTGCATTGAGGGGGCTTCTATCGGAAAACGTCCGATTAGCCATTGTGAAGCTATGTGCATTCATCAATGCAATCTCTCAGAAGGTGATCGATCCAAAAATCATACCAAGGCTAAGGAGTGATGTGGCGCAATGTCTTGTCAGTTTCGAGCTAGTGTTCCCACCATCCTTCTTCAATATCATGACGCACGTCCTAGTTCATCTAGTGGACGAGATTGTCATTCTGAGCCCCGTATTTCTACACAATATGTTCCCCTTTGAGAGGTTCATGAGAGTCCTAAAGAAATATGTCCGTAACCGTGCTAGGCCAGAAGGAAGCATCTCCATGGGCCATCAAACAAAGGATGTCATTGGGTTTTGTGTTGACTTCATTCCTAGACTTAAGAAGATAGGTCTCCCTAAATCGCGGTATGATGGGAGACTGACTGGGAATGGCACGCTAGGAGCGGACTCAATAATATGCAGGGACGGGCATTCTTGGTCTCAAGCACACTACACAGTTCTACATAAATCTACCTTGGTGACCCCGTATGTCGATGAACACAAGAACAGTCTGCGCTCCAAACACCCGGAGCAGTGTGACGACTGGATTACATGTGAACACATCATGACTTTCAGCAGTTGGTTGGAAACACGTCTCAGAGGTGACAACACTGTTTGTGATGAGCTGTACTCGTTGTCCAGGGGACCATCTTCGACTGTATTGGCTTACAAAGGATACGAGATAAATGGGAATACATTTTACACGATCGCCTAAGATCAAAAGAGCACCAACCAAAACAATGGTGTCCGCTTTGATGCAGCAACCGAGAGGGGAAATGACACATATTATGGTTACATAGTGGACATATGGGAACTTGACTACGGACATGATTTTAAGGTCCCTTTGTTTAAGTGCAAATGGGTCAATCTGTCAGGAGGCAGGGTACAGGTAGACCCACAGTACGGAATGACAACAGTGGATCTAAACAATCTTGGGTACACTGATGAACCGTTCGCCCTAGCCAATGATGTGGCACATGTTATCTATGTGAAAGACATGTCTACCAAACCGAGAAAAAGTAAAGATAAGGAAGTGAATACATCATATGATGAGCCAAAGTGCCACATAGTTCTTTCATGAAAAAGGGACATCGTGGGAGTGGAGGGAAAGACAGACATGTCCGAAGATTATGAAAAGTTTCATGAAATTCCTCCCTTCAAAGTCAAGGTTGACCCAAGCATCCTGATAAACGATGAAGATTATCCATGGTTACGGCGCAATAATCAAAGCACACAAGCGAAGAAAAAGTGAAGACTTTCTCTCCACAACTATTATGATGATACCATGCCAACTTTCAACCTTTTCCTAGTTCATTTGAAATGCATGTTGTAACAGACGAGTTTCCATATGAAACCCTGATATCTCGAAACAGACTGTCCGTTTTGTTGAAATGCTTTGAATGTTTTTTTGATATGCTTTGAATGTTGCATTTTATAAACCTCTAGTATTATTGAAACTAAAATTATATAGAATTTATGCAACTAAAATTATCGCAGTATTTTCTGTTCAAAACATTAAAAGCAAAAAGAATTTTATTGATGATGTGGCTTATAGCTCAGTGGTGCATTTTGAACACACAAAAAGTCAGGAGTTCACAGAATTTTCATAAAGAACTTTTTTGTTACAAACTTTAATAGCAAAAAGATTTATCATAAAATAAATTAAATAAGTAATTAGAAACAAAATAATATAAACTTTAATAAAATATATAAGTAGAAACAAAATAAAATAAAATAAACTTTAATAACATAAATAAAATTTATGAAACTAAAATTATCAAAGTATTTTCTGTTTAAAACATTATAAGCAACCCCTAGTATTATTGAAACTAAAATTACATATAACATTGATGCAACTAAAATTATCAAAGTATTTTCTGTTCAAAATCATTAAAAGCAAAAAGAATTTTCATAAAGAACTTTTTTTGTTAGAAACTTTAATAGCAAAATTACATAATAAGTAAGTAATTAGAAACAAAATAAAATAAATAAATTTTTGTTGTAAGTAGAAACAAAATAAAATTTATAAAGCAAAAAAAACAGGGAAAAAATAAAAAATACGCCACCTACTGGGCCTCAACGGCATGAATGCGACTAGAAACCCAACCATGGGCCAGGATTCAGGCCCGCAGAAGGCCCAGTAGGCCCATCAGGCATACCAGTGACAATTAGGCCCAGAAAGCCTGCAATGGAGAGGAGCTCGAGAGGGGTGCGGCAGTGGGTCTTATAAACCACTGCGCGCCCCTCTCAGCTAGCGAGGTGGGACTAAACATTTGGGCACGGGCAGAACGAGGCCTTTGGTCCCGGTTGGTGCCACCAACCGGGACTAAAGGGGGGCATTGGAGCCAGCTCATGGCACCAACCGGTACGAATGCACCCCTTTGGTACCGGTTGGTGCCACCAACCAGGACCAAAGGCCGCCGCTTCCCGCCTTTTGGGCTGCCGAAAACTGACCTTTGGTCCCGGTTCGTGGCACCAACCGGGACTAAAGGGGGGCATTGGTCCCGGTTGTTGCCACGAACCAGAACCAATGCTCTGGGTATATAAGCTGGGCTTCTGAAAATTTCGAAATCAGTTGCCCCCCGCCCTCCGCCGTCCCTGAGCCGCTCCCCGTCGCCGTTGCCCTCCGTCGCCCCCGAGCCACCCCCGTCGCCCTCTGAGGGAGTCTTGGATTAGGGGGTGTCTGGATGGCCGGACTATACCTTCAGCCGGACTCCTGGACTATGAAGATACAAGATTGAAGACTTCGTCCCGTGTCCGGAAGGGACTTTCCTTGGCGTGGAAGGCAAGCTCGGCGATACGGATATGTGGATCTCCTACCATTGTAACCGACTCTATGTAACCCTAACCCTATCCGGTGTCTATATAAACCGGAGGGTTTTAGTCCGTAGGACAACACAATCATACCATAGGCTAGCTTCTAGGGTTTAGCCTCTCTGATCTCGTGGTAGATCTACTCTTGTACTACCCATATCATCAATATTAATCAAGCATGACGTAGGGTTTTACCTCCATCGAGAGGGCCCGAACCTGGGTAAAACTTCGTGTCCCTTGCCTCCTGTTACCATCCGGCCTAGACGCACAGTTCGGGACCCCCTACCCGAGATCCGCCGGTTTTGACACCGACATTGGTGCTTTCATTGAGAGTTCCTCTGTGTCGTCGCTGTCAGGCTCGATGGCTCCTACGATCATCAATGGTGATGCAGTCCAGGGTGAGACCTTCCTCCCCGGACAGATCTTCGTCTTCGGCGGCTTCGCACTGTGGGCCAATTCACTTGGCCATCTAGAGCAGATCGAAAGCTACGCCCCTGGCCGTCAGGTCAGATTTGGAAGTTTAAACTACACGGCTGACATCCGCGGGGACTTGATCTTTGACGGATTCGAGCCACTACAGAGCGCGCCGCACTGTCCCGACGAGCATGATCTAGCTCTGCCGCCGAACAGTGCCCTGGAGGCCGCACTCGCATCGGCTCCGACCCTTAATTCAGAGCCTGCTGCGCCGATCGAGGATGGGTGGTTGGACGCCGCCTCGGGGGCTGCGATCCCAACGGCGATCGAGCCGAACACCAGCCCCGCACTCCGCGAGACTCATGACTCCAAGGAGCCGGACTCCTCTCCGGACTCCGAACCCTCCGCGCCCCTGCCGATCGAATCCGATTGGGCGCCGATCATGGAGTTTACGGTCGCGGACATCTTTCAGCACTCGCCTTTTGGCGATATTCTGAAGACACTGAAGTCTCTCTCTTTATCAGGAGAGCCCTGGCCGGACTACGGTCAGCAAGGTTGGGATACGGACGATGAAGAAATTCAAAGCCCACCCACCACCCACTTTGTAGCCACTGTCGACGATTTAACCGACATGCTCGACTTCGACTCCGAAGACATCGACGGTATGGATGCCGATGAAGGAGACGATGAAGAACCAGCGCCTATCAGGCCCTGGAAAGCCACCTCGTCATATGACATATACATGGTGGACACCCCAAAAGAAGGAGATGGCGATGGAACAGCGGAGGATGACCCCTCCAAGAAACAGCCTAAGCGCCGGCATCAGCGGCGCCGCTCAAAATCCCGCCAAAACAAATACGGTGATTCCAGCACGGGAGATAATAATACTCCGGAAAGTGCCGAAGAAAACCCCCTCCATCAAGATTTAGCACAGGAGGATGGAGAAACCAGCCCTCATGAGAGAGCGGCAGACAGAGAGGTCGAGGACGATAATTGTATGCCTCCCTCCAAAGACGGGGCAAGCCTCGACGACGACGAATTCGTCGTGCTAGAGGATCCCATCAAGCAAGAGCGTTTTCAATGCAGGCTTATGGCCACGGCAAGAAGCCTCAAGAAAAAACAGCAACAGCTTAGAGCTGATCAAGATTTGCTAGTCGACAGATGGACTGAAGTCCTTGCGGCCGAAGAGCATAAACTCGAACGCCCCTCCAAGAGCTACCCAAAGCGCAGGTTGCTACCCCGATTAGAGGAGGAAGCACTTAAACCTACATCACATGCACTCGATATGGCCGATCGGCCACCTCGTGGCCGCGACAGAGAGACCTCTCGGCCCTCCACTCAAGCCGCACCCCGTACCAAGGCACGGGAAAGTGCGCCGGACCTGCAAGATATGTTGGAGGACAAGGCAAGGCGAACAAGGTCAATCTATGGATCACGTGGGTGCCCCATGACTCGAGACGGTAACCGTCATGCCGGCCACAAATTCGGCAGGGCCGAACACAGTAGACAAAGCTCATTGGAGCTACGTCGTGATATAGCCCAGTACAGAGGCGCCGCACACCCACTATGCTTCACAGATGAGGTAATGGATCATGAAATCCCTGAGGGTTTCAAACCCGTAAACATCGAATCATATGATGGCACAACAGACCCTGCGGTATGGATGGAGGATTATCTCCTTCATATCTAGATGGCCCGCGGCGATGATTTCCACGCCATCAAATACCTCCCACTCAAGCTTAAAGGACCAATTCGGCATTGGCTTAATAGCTTGCCAACAGGATCAATCAGTTGTTGGGAGGACCTGGAAGCCGCATTCGTCGACAATTTCCAGGGCACTTATGTGCGACCCCCAGACACCGATGACCTAAGTCACGTAATTCAGCAGCCAGATGAATCGGCCAGGCAATTCTGGACACGGTTCCTAACAAAGAAAAATCAAATAGTCGACTATCCAGACGCCGAGGCCCTAACAGCCTTCAAGCACAATATCTGTGACGAGTGGCTTGCACGGCACCTTGGACAGGAAAAGCCGAAGTCTATGGCAGCACTCACGACACTCATGACCCGCTTTTGCGCGGGAGAATACAGTTGGCTTGCTCGTAGCAACAATATGACCAAGAACCCTGGTAATTCGGATACCAGGGACAGTAGTGGCAGGTCGCGTTGCCACAAGCAGAAGCACCGCATTAACAGCGACAATGCTGAGGATACAACAGTTAATGCCGGATTCAGAGGCTCTAAATCCGGCCAGCGGAAAAAGCCATTCAAAAGGAATCCTAGGGGCCCGTCCAGTTTGGACCGAATACTCGACCGCTTGTGCCAGATACATGGCACCCCCGAAAAGCCGGCCAATCACACCAACAGGGATTGTTGGGTGTTCAAGCAGGCAGGCAAGTTAAATGCCAAAAATGAAGACAAGGGGCTGCATAGCGACGACGACGAGGAGCCCCGGCCGCCGAACAACAGTGGGCAGAAGGGTTTTCCCCCACAAGTGCGGACGGTGAACATGATATACGCAACCCACATCCCCAA
The DNA here is from genome assembly GCA_034509565.1 of Triticum monococcum. NCBI lineage: Eukaryota > Viridiplantae > Streptophyta > Magnoliopsida > Poales > Poaceae > Triticum > Triticum monococcum. The sequence goes on from CM067843.1 coordinate 76,886,464, forward strand.
AAGGGAGCGGAAGTGCACGTTAAGGGCCGTATACGCGGTAGAGCTAGTCGCCCCAAAGTTCAACTCATGGTCCTCCTGCCCGATCACCTTTGATCGAAGGGACCATCCCACTAGCATCCGTCATGGCGGATTCGCCGCATTGGTTCTAGACCCAATTATTGACGGATTTCATCTCACTAGAGTCCTTATGGATGGCGGCAGCAGCCTGAACCTGCTTTACCAGGATACTGTGCGAAAAATGGGCATAGATCCCTCGAGGATTAAGCCCACCAAAACGACCTTTAAAGGCGTAATACCAGGTGTAGAGGCCAACTGTACAGGCTCAGTCACACTTGAAGTGGTCTTCGGATATCCGGATAATTTCCGAAGCGAGGAGTTAATCTTTGACATAGTCCCATTCCGCAGTGGCTATCATGCACTGCTCGGGCGAACCGCATTTGCCAAGTTCAATGTGGTACTGCACTACGCATACCTTAAGCTCAAAATGCCAGGCCCTCGAGGAGTAATTACGGTCAATGGAAACACCGAACGCTCCCTCCAAACGGAGGAGCACACGGCGGCCCTTGCAGCAGAAGTACAAAGCAGCCTCGCCAGGCAGTTCTCCAGTCCGGCCATTAAACGACCGGACACCGTCAAGCGCGCCTGGAGTAACCTACAACAAGACTGCCTGGCACGATCCGAGTAGGCATAGCAATGCGGCCCCAATCCCAGCCCTCGCAAAAAGGTGACGCCAGTGCTTCGCATACATAACTACGCTCTAGAAATACCATGGGACTCCATTCTTCGGAAGGCTTGTTCGGCAGTTCAATTGCCGCACAAACGATGCAAGAACCAGGGAAGCAGACAAGCCACGCCGCATCACGGAACTCCCAGGTGGTCTCTATCACGAGCAGTATACCTATTTCGCATACTATTCCACAGCTTGCCCCTGGAACGGACATGTTAAATAGTCCAACCTTTTGCTTATCGCATTATTTGTATCGTTCTGCCTTGATCGCAGCCCTCTTTAATAAACAATGCATAGCTTTTATCTATCTTTTGCATTACTTTTTTTATATATGTTCCTTAACGATATGTTGCACCCGTACACTTTGGTACGGCCAAAATACGCCAGGGGCTTCAGTACCCCTCAACGTGGTGTGAGAAGTCCGAACACTTTAACAAGTGCGGCACCCCGAACTTATAGCATTATATGCATCGGCTTCGAATCATGTCTTGGGTCAATAGTTGGGTTTCCCCGGCTCCTATGTTTTGGTGCCTTACGTTCCGCTATGTCGGCTAAGGTAGCACTAGGAGAACCACTGCGATTGTGCCCCAGTTGAGCTGGGTCGAGCACCTCAGTGGAGAAAGCTAAAACTGACTGTCATGATGAAGCGAGAGCTGGTCGCTGTTCGAGAGGTTTTTTGAGTCCCTAAAGACTTATGCCGCTTAGAGCGAGGAGTCGGCTCTGTCCGGCCAAGGCGTGGATAGTGCCCCGAACTCGGTCTTCAGAATACCAGGGGCTTCGCCGAAATTTAAAATTATAGAATTCTATGGCTAAGTGAGAGTGTTCACGCATTATAGTCTGATTGCCTTGTTCGTTGGGCTGAGCGCCTCCCTCGAAGGAGCCAAACATGGGAAAAAGAGCGCTCAGGTTTATCCCCGAACACCCCAGCACTAGCGGCATGGGGGCAGAAGCCGACGACTCGCCATCTCTCAGAATTGATAAACAGCCGCACAGAAGGTAATATTTTAAATTCCAACAGCATTGCTTAGCGCATATGAACAAGTTTTCAGCGCACAGGACAAAACGAGCAAGTTTCACTCAAAAATTACATCCCTAGAACATTCATCCGCCACAAGGCGGGCACCCTTCAGAACATCCTTATAATAATTCTCGGGCTTGCGATGCTCTTTCCCCGGCGGTGGCCCGTCCTTCACAAGCTTCTCAGCATCCAGCTTGCCCCAGTGCACCTTCGCACGGGCAAGGGCCCTACGGGCACCTTCAATGTAGACGGAGCGCTTGATGACTTCGAGCCTTGGACAGGCCTCCACCAGCCGCCGCACCAACCCGAAATAGCTCCCAGGCAGAGCCTCTCCAGGCCACAACCGAACTATGAGGCCCTTCATGGCCTGTTCGGCCGCCTTGTGGAGCTCGACCAGTTGCTTCAGCTGGTCGCTCAGGGGCACGGGGTGTCCGGCCTCAGCATACTGAGACCAGAACACCTTCTCTGTCGAGCTGCCCTCCTCGGCTCGATAGAATGCGGCGGCATCGGACACACTCGAGGGAAGATCTGCGAACGCTCCTGGAGAGCTCCGGATTCGGGTAAGTAACAAGTAACTCACGTTTATGTGTTTGCTTTGCATAAAGAATGCCTTACCCGCCTCTATCTTCTTCACCTCATCCAACTCCTGGAGGGTCTTCTGGGATTCGGCCTTGGCAGACTGGGCATTTTTTATAGCCACCGCGAGCTCGGACGCTCGCGTCTTTGAGTCAAGCTCCAAACTCTCACATTTTTCCATGAGAGCCTGGAGCTCTTGCCGCACCTTGCCAACCTCGGCCTCATACTTCTCCCGCTCGGTGCGCTCCGTGGCCACCCTCTTCTTGGCCTCGACCAGCGCTTGCTTAAGGGCCGCCACCTCAGATGTGGCCCCTACAATAGCCATGATAATCCTATCATTTTTTGCAATTGCACCTTTTTATATATATTTAAACAAGGTATTTCTTACCTTCATTGTCCTCGAGCTGCTTCTTGGCACGCCCGAGCTCTAGCTCGGACCACTCGAGGTTCTGCTTTAGCGTGTCCACTTCTGCAGTCAGTGCGGCAGACGCCAGCAGGGAAGCCTGCACACGCATATTGACTCCTTTTTGTTAGACTCCTGCGAATTTTATTTGATCCTCTATTCGGCTTTTCTTCTCGAACGCCAAACAGAGCATCAGGGGCTACTATCTATGCGGTAATATTATTTACACATTCTTTACTTACCTCAAAGCCTGTTAAAAGGCTAGTACAAGCTTCAGTCAGTCCGCTCTTGGCGGACTGAACCTTCTGGACCACCGCACTCATAATGGTGCGGTGCTCCTCGTCGATGGAGGCGCCTTGGAGCGCCTCCAACAGATTGTCCGGCGCCTCCGGTTGGACGGGGGTCACCGGCACGGAGGGCCTGCTCCTCTTGGAAGAAGGTCGCCCGCCGGACTCCAGAACCTTTGAAGGTTCCGAAGCGGTGTCCGGCCTAGAGCCGGACTTGGAGCCCTGGGAGATTTTATCCCCTTCACCCCTGGAGTCCGGGAGGTCGCCTTGCGGTGCCTCCAGGACCACCTCCTCCTAGCCTAGAACCTGTTGGGACAACACTTCGGCGTCGTCCGTAGGGCGGGGGAAGGAAGCCGTCGGAAGCGAATTCACGTCCGACGAGTCCAGTGAACCGCTCGACGACGCGTCGAGCCGGTTTTTTGGTGGGCTGCATATTCATATTCGACATAAGGGAAAGTTGTGCGATAAAGGAATACTATGAATTACTCTGGTATCCGGATACTTACGATTTTGCCAGGGGCTTGGCCCTGTGCGGCCACTCCTCTTCGCCGTCGTCGGCGTCGGTGGAGTAGTCCGGAGGAAGGGTTTTCCCCTTCTTGGACCCTTCGGCCTCCCCAGTTGGGGCGGCCTTCCTTTTCTTCCCTTCCCCCGCTGGAGGGGGAGGGGTCTCTTCTTCCTCCTCCTCGTCTTCATGGGAGGAGTGCGTCTTGTAGCCGTCGGATGATGGATCCGACGCCTCCTGGCGCCGGGCACTCTTTCGAGTCCCCATGGCCTTCCTCTTGGCCTTCTTCTCCGGCACCACATAGGGTGCCGGAACCAGCAGCTTCGCCAAGCGGGCATCAGCTGGGTCTTCGGGCAAAGGAGCCGGATAGTTGATTTGTCCGAACGTCTCCTGCCAATCCTGTTAAAGGCAAGGGAGCTTAGATCCCGCATGGAGTCAAACTATGAAAAACTAATACCCTGTAGAAGGTAAAAATAGCTTACCGGACGATCGTGACGCTGCGTGCTGAATCCGCGATCCTCGGTAGCGGATGCGGGGGCCTCGGCGCCTTTGAAAAGCACCTTCCAGGCATCTTCGTACGTCGTGTCAAAGAGCCTACTCAGAGTTCGGTGCCACGCCGGGTCGAACTCCCACAGGTTGAATGCCCGTTGCTGACACGGGAGGATCTGGTGGATGAGCATGACCTGGACTACGTTGACAAGCTTGAGCTGCTTGCCACCAGGGTTTGGACGCATGTTTGGAGTCCAGTCAGCTCTCATTTTTTACCCCATGACAGGCCCATCTCCTTCCAGGACGTGAGCCGCGTTGGGGGTCCGGATCGGAACTCGGGGGCTGCGACCCACTTAGGGTCGCGCGGCTCGGTGATGTAAAACCACCATGATTGCCACCCCTTCAGGGTCTCCACAAAGGAGCCCTCGAGCCATAAGATGTTGGGCATCTTGCCCACCATGGCGCCTCCGCACTCCGCCTGGTTGCCGCGCACCACCTTTGGCTTGACATTAAAAGTCTTGAGCCATAGGCCAAAATGGGGGCGGATGCGGAGGAAGGCCTCGCACACGACGATAAACGCCGAGATGTTGAGGACAAAGTTCGGGTCCAGATCGTGGAAATCCAGGCCATAGTAGAACATGAGCCCCCGGACAAATGGGTGGAGAGGGAAAACCAGTCCGCGGAGGAAATGGGGGAGGAACACCACCCTCTCATGGGGCCTAGGGGTAGGGATGAGCTGCCCCCCTTCGGGAAGCCGATGCGCAATGTCGTTGGACAAGTATCTGGCCTTCCTTAGTCTCTTGATGTGTCCCTCCGTGACGGAGGAGACCATCCACTTGCCTCCCGCTCCAGACATGGCTGGAGAAGGTTGAGGTGGGGAGTGCGGACTTGGGCGCTGGAGCTCGAGTGCGCGAAAATGGATAAGCAAAGGAGGAAGAAGGCATAGGTGAAAAGGTGGATCCTTATCCCCTTATATGGGTGGGCGCGCCTACGCGTCCCCACCAGCCTGGTAAACCTCGCTTATCTCCCAAGCGCCGTAATCAATGGCGCGGTTGGGTTACCCATGCCCGTATTGATGAGAATCCCAGAATAAGGGGACACGATCCCTGCTTTAACAAGACGTGCCAAGGAAACCGCCTCGCATAACACGTTGAGATGGGACAGTAAAATGATTCGAATAAAAGCTTGGTTGTGGTGTGATGTCACACTACAGAATACGTCAGCAGATTAGATTTGTGTAAATATTATTCTCTCTATGGCAATATGTGGAAACTTATTTTGCAGAGCCGGACACTATCTTTGTGTTCAAAATCTTCTATGAAGTACTTGGAGGAGGAACCCGCCATGCAATGCCGAAGACAATCTGCGCGTTGGACTCATCATCATTGAAGCCTGGTTCAGGGGCTACCGAGGGAGTCCTGGATTAGGGGGTGTCCGGATGGCCGGACTATACCTTCAGCCGGACTCCTGGACTATAAAGATACAAGATTGAAGACTTCGTCCTGTGTCCGGAAGGGACTTTCCTTGGCGTGGAAGGCAAGCTTGGCGATACGGATATATAGATCTCCTACCATTGTAACCGACTCTATGTAACCCTAACCCTATCCGGTGTCTATATAAGCCGGAGGGTTTTAGTCCGTAGGACAACACAATCATACCGTAGGCTAGCTTCTAGGGTTTAGCCTCTCTGATCTCGTGGTAGATCTACTCTTGTACTACCCATATCATCAATATTAATCAAGCAGGACGTAGGGTTTTACCTCCATCGAGAGGGCCCGAACCTGGGCAAAACTTCGTGTCCCTTGCCTCCTGTTACCATCCGGCCTAGACGCATAGTTCGGGACCCCCTACCCGAGATCCGCCGGTTTTGACACCGACAACCGTTATAGTAATCCCTTGACTTGTAGGATGGGATCGATCATCCTACAAGCCGATGATCAAATGCCGAAATAAGCATTTACTTAAACATAACCCTAACCATAACCTTAACCCTAGCCATAACATTGAACCTAACCCTAACAAAACCCTTAATGATAGTTCTTAGTACCCAAACAATGCTACTCACACAATACATTGTCAAAGCACAAAAATTACCCTAAATGCATCATATAAATTGATTTCACCACAACAAAACCATGAACTAGGGTTTCCAACAAAATGAGCAAAATGCATGATTTGAACCAACCAAATGAGGGGGGGGGGGTGGGAGAGGTACCTTGGGTGATGCAAATGCCCTGGATCCATCGGACAAATCTCAAGCAATGGAGGGGGATCTAGTGGGTGCTTTGGTGGGGGAGAAGAGGGGGAGAAGATGATGAGTGGAGTGGGTGGGTGGTGAATGGGCCCCACAAACCTTATCCTTCAGGACCCTACCGCCAGAGTCCCCGGCGGAATGCTATTAGAGCCTACCGCCAGGGTGGGCGGCGGTAGGTCCCTTTGCCACGTGAGCGGCTGTTAATGGCCAGATGGCCGTCAATGGCACCTATCGCCAGGGCAGGCGGCGGTAGCTTGTACATCGCTACCACTCAGGCCTCAGGCGGTAGCCAAAATGGTTAAATCTCGAAATTTTTCTGGACCGGGGTCGGATCCTGCTAAACTACACGAAAAGGGTCAAAACACAAAATTTTGTTGCGTGTGGTTCATATTATTTAATACATGCCATATCGCACAGTTCAGTAAAATTATGTAAGTGCATGCCGACATCCTCTCATGTAGTGCTTTCACATTAGTCTTGGTGAACCATTGTGACTAAGTGGGGCTTAATTTCATATTGTTCGGCAGCAACATCAGGTAGTGCAAACGTTGCATGCATAAAGTTCTCATTTGGACCAGCAAATTCTTCAAGTTTTGGTTTCATGATAATTTTTTTTTCTTCTGATACAACACAACTAGAAAAAAATAAGAGACAAGAACAAAAACTCAAATAAAAACTTTAACAATAACTCTACTTCAATGACTAGTGACACGACGCCTCCCCAGCAATGGTGCCAGCAAAGGTGATTGGCGCCCTCCAAGATCCCGTTTGGATAGTAGAAGGTTCTCATGCCTTTCCTCCAAGGAGTGACCCTGAATTAATTTATGTGAACTTTCCTAAAATTTTCTTCCTAAAATTCATGAACTTTTCCCCCTCAAATATGGGATTTACCCCCTTCAAATTTGTGAAAATTTTCAAATCAGTGAAACATGTGATTTTTTCTTTCAAATCCACGAATTTTTTTACATACACAAACTTTCTAAATTCATGAACACATGAACTTTTTTCAAATTCAGCACATTTTTTAAAGATCAACGGCTAAGTCAACAGTGAATGGACTTTTGAAATTTATGATTTTTTAAGCCCTGTTTGGAATCCCTCCGTGGAGCTGATTCCGTCGAGCTGTAGAGCTGGGTTTTAGCCGCTTCTTAGAAATTAGCTGGAGACTGGTCCGTTCTAGGAGCGCTGTCCGGGAGCAGAGAGGAGCCGAACGTGGCCTTAGATTCATATTTCTTTTCCAAAATCGATGGCCAACCCTCAACTGGTCAACCAGTCTTCTTTTGGGCTAACTGGTCAACCATCAACCGGTTAACCATGTTTTTTGAGGGATAAAGCCTATTCTTTATTGATCAAAGTCCACAATGAGTGGGATTTTGTTTACATCATGTGGTTGGCCAAACCATACATGACGCCCAGGGCCTAAATTCAAAGCGTATCTAGCTAACTTATGAGCTTCCATATTACATTCACGACCTTCATGAATAAAACTACAAGAAAAATTTGATGGACCGAAGCTTGATCTCATTGATACTTGCGCCATGCCTTCCCTGCGTACCTCGATTGATGTCTTGGACTACCCCTTTTGCATATGAGGACACTACAAAGCACTGTAAGAGGAGGTCATCAGCAATGCAAAGTGCCTCCCTGCACGCCAATGCTTCCAGCGTCATCGGGTCATCTACGCCTTGCACCACCAGTGCACTGTTGCCTAGATAGTTTCCTGCTGAATCACGGCATACTACTCCAGCAGAACCCCCCAGGCCTGTCCTCACTGCTGCATCAACATGGACCTTGGCGTAAGTTGCTGGTGGGGCTCGTTCTCGGGTTCGCCTGTTTCTTTCCACATGTGTCCTTGGAGCCCCTTCCGGTTTGCTTTACTTTATTTGATCAAGCTCCCCAATGAACCTTGTTGTGAACGAGTACAACGATTGTGGGCTCTGGAAGATCCCTTCATGAATGGCCTTTCTTCTAGACGTCCAGATTGCCCATAGTGTGACTGCCAGTTTAACAAAAAGGACATGTGATAACGTTTCCATCTGTGCAAACAACTAGTGTTTTGTGTTGGGTTCCATATTTGCCACAAGTGACTGCCCAATTTCATTCTCTACTAAAGCCCAAACACACCTAGATGTCGTGCACTCAAGTAGGGAGTGTCGCCATGAATCCGGTGATCCACATAATCCGCATGTCGAGGAGTCAGACATGTGTCGATGAGACCGAACATCTTCGGTTGGTAGGGATTGTTTTGAGAGCCGCCATAGAAACATACGGATTTTCCCGGGAACTTGGGTCCTTCATAGTGTTTTCCACTCCTTTTCCTCCCTTGCGCCTGACGAACCTGCGTGACCATCCAGCCAGGCTTCCCGGCGTTGCCTCGTCGCTACAAGCATATTGTATGCTGATCTCACACTGAAAAGACCATTTTTCTCAAAATGCCAAGCCCAGAAATCTGACATGTTGTGGGTGCATAGGGGTATGCTGGTTATTACTTTGGCATCAAACGGCAAGAAGACTTGTCGGACCTTCTGAATGTCCCATGTGGCTGTCGTGGCATTGATGATTTCTGAGACAAACTAAGGAGGATTCACTGTCAAGCAGCCATAAGGGCAAAGCATTTAACTTCGCGGAAGCCAATTGTCTGTCCAAATTCTGGTGCTTTCTCCGTTGCCTATTCTCTTAATGATTCCCTGCTTTAGTGTGTCTCGGCCTTCTACTAAGGATCTCCATATTTGGCTCAGGTGGGATCCCAAAGTAGCTTCCAGAATTGTCAAGTTAGGGTAGTATACAGCTTTCAAAGTGCGAGCACTCAAAGATTCAGGGTTTTGTAATAAACGCCATGCTTGCCTGGCTAGCATAGCAAGATTAAAAAGCTCAAAATCCTTAAAACCCAAACCTCCCATGCTTTTTGGTTGAGTCATATCCTTCCAGGATACCCAATGTGGTTTGCGTTGCCTTCCTTGCTGCCCCACCAAAACTTCCTTATGAGTATATTCAGTTTCTCACACAACCCTCTCGGCAGCTTGAAGCATGACATGGAGTACACTGGCACCGCTTGTGCAACTGCCTTAACCAAAACCTCTTTTCCAGCGGTGGAAAGTGATTTTTCAATCCATCCTTGGATCCTACTCCACAATCGATCCTTTAAAAACTTGAAAGCACCATTCTTTGAGGAACCAATGTCAGAAGGCATCCCCAAATATTTTTCATTCAAAGTCTCATTTGGAACATTCAGCATAACCTTTATCTCGTTGTGAGTCGATTCCGGAACCCCTATGCTAAAAAAGATGGATGACTTTGCATAATTTATTCGCTGACCGGAAGCTTGACAGTAAGTATCCAACACCTGGTTTACCTCTGGAGCACCCATACTATTCGCCTTGAAGAATAGCAGGCTGTCATCTGCAAATAATAAGTGATTGACCGGGGGCGCCGAGGCTGCCACCTGAAGCCCACTTAAGTTTGATGACTGACTTCTTGATTTTAGGAGGCACGAAAGGCCCTCTGCTGCTAACAAGAACAAGTACGGAGACAATGGGTCCCCTTGTTGGATTCCTCTAGATGGTTTAAACTCCTCCAGTTTCTTCCCGTTGAACAGAACAGAAAAATTTACTGAACTCACCATATTCATAACAATGTCCACCCACTTGGTAGTGAATCCCAGCTTTAGCATTATGGCATGCAGATAAAGCCATTCAACCCTGTCGTACGCCTTCATCATGTCAAGTTTTAAAGCACCGGACTGATGTTTCTTTGCCTTGTTCCGTTTCATGAAGTGGAGGCATTCGTATGCTGTGATGATATTATCTGTAATGAGTCTGCCAGGCACAAACGCAGATTGCTCCTCTGAGATTATATCCGGCAAAACTTGCTTCAAACGATTAGAGATCACCTTCGATGCTATCTTATATAACACATCACATAGGCTTATAGGGCGGAACTGGGACAAAAGTGTGGGGTTTTTTACCTTAGGGATAAGAACCAGGGTTGTTTTATTTAAGCACTCTACCGTCTCAGTCCCTTCTACTATCCTCAAGACTACCCTTGTTACCTCCTCGCCACACACGTCCCAGTGACGCTGAAAGAAGTGAGCTGGAAACCCGTCGGGGCTCGGAGCTTTAATCGGAAACATCTGGGACAACGCCATTTTAACTTCCTCCTGGCTGTACGGGGCAGTCAGCAAATCATTCATGACTGGCGTGACCTTTGTTGGGACAATATCCAATACTTGCTCCATATTTTGGACCCCCTCTAAAGTGTACAAGGCTTTGTAAAAATCGGTTGCCAAAACTTCCATATCCTCCCTCTTGTCTGTCATATTTCCATCCCGGAGCTGTAGTTGTTTGATCTGATTCTTTCGTCGTCTTCTACTGGCTCGGAGGTGAAAAAAGTACGTGTTTTGTCTCCATGTACCAACCAGTCTAGCCTAGCTCGTTGCCGCCATAAAATCTCCTCTCGGTGGAACAACTCCACCAGCCGATCCGATATTTTAATCTCCGCATGCGACGGGCCCGTGCGACCTGGGATCAAGTGCAAGGTTTCCAATTCGTTTTTTAATCTCTGTATCTCTCCACGTGTTGTTTGTCCCAGTCAGTCAGGTCACCCGCCAATCGCTGCATCTTCGCATGCAGATCATCCACAGAATTCCCCGTCGTCGCTGTCTAGCTAGCCCCCACCAACGCCTGTAGCTCAGGATCTCTTTCCCACATTAATTCGTATTTAAAGCTTCTTTGGACCCGCTTGCATGCACCATGCACGTCGGCCAGGTTCAGCTGTATTGGAGCGTGATCAGATGAGGCTGCCGATCTGTGAATTAGTTCTGATCTTGGGTACGCTAACGACCACTCCTGATTTACAACACATCTGTCCAGCCGAACCCTTGTGAATGTCCCACCTGGCACTTTCTTTTCGAAAGTCCAGCTAGTGCCCGAATAACCAATATCAGACAATCCGCAAATGTCAAGAGCATCTCTAAAGGCATCCATTTGTGCTTGGCTTCGGTTGCCCACTCCATCGTGTTCATGAGCGTGTAGTACCTCATTAAAATCACCAAGAACAGCCCATGGTGTATTACCTATGCCCACTAGGCCTCTCAACATGTCCCAAGTCTTGTATCTCTCCGGCACCTGAGCCTCCCTGTACACAAAAGTTATCCGTACCTGAGAGTCAACCAGCTCATCAACTAGTAAATCAATGTGATACTTCGAATACCCAATAACTTCAACTTTTATTTCATCATTCCAAAAGATACCAAGTCCACCACTTCAACCAGAACTGTTTACAGCAAAACTTTTATTGAACCCTAATGAATCTACCAAATTTTCCACTCTCTTACCCTCAACTTGAGTTTCCAAAATACAAAGGATAGAGGGGGCAAATTGCCTCGCTAGATCGCGAAGCTCCCGAACTGTCGCGGCCTTGCCGATATCGCGACAGTTCCAACAAAGGAGACTCATTGCGCTAGGCGCGACCCCACTGGAAGGCCCGCCAAACGCGCATCATTGTTTTTGTTCTTGTCCTTTCCCTTCTCCGCTGACACTGCCACTATCTTGTTTCTCTTTGGCTCCTGCTTTGCTGATGGGCTCTCAGGCACCACCGGGGGGATCAAAGCTAGCTGGTTATTTTCAGTTGACGTCTGCCCTAAAGAATCTGGGAGTTGCACCACTGGTGAAGTAGCTTGGGCCGCCCCCTTTTTCTGTTTCCATCGGCCTCGACCATCATAGTGTCAGAGGAGTTCTCACCCATGTCCTGTTCCTCCCAATCTTCTTGACCCCCCTGCTGGCCGCGTCCATGGCCCCTACCAGAGTGACCCCTTCCTCTGCTTCCACCGGTTCCACGACCTCTACCAGCTCCAGGGCCCGTACCCGCGCCCCTAAACCAATCTGCACGAAGGTTCTTGAAAACCAGGGCTGACGGCGCATGCACACTGTCGCCACATTCCTTATGCAGATGTCCAAGCATCCCACAAATAGCACACCAGTCAGGCAATATTTCGTATTTGACTATGAATATCTCTCTCCTCTTCGTGATCACCAAAGAGACGGCGTTCTTCAAGGGCTTAGTGACATCTATTTTTACCCTAACCCGGAAAAAATTTCCTTCGAAGTCATGGGATTTCTGCTCTGCATAGATGAATTCTCCAACCGTTGAAGCCAAAGATTTAATCAGGTGAAAGAACAGATCTGGCAGGTCATGGAGCTGAATCCATAACTCAATTGTATCTAGCTTGATAGCTGATGGCCTGGTGTACCCATCGTATGGTTCAATCACCACAGCTTTGCCCTTGAACACCCATGGTCCATCTTCCATCACTCTTTCCCAATCACTAAGGCACGAGAATTGGAGGGTATAGAGGTTATCTTCAAGTGGCCAAAATTTTACCTCCTGAGCCAGATCCCATGCGACCCTTATGTTCTTGTAGAACCAATACTGAGAATAAGGCTTGGGTGTGTGGACACGCGCGATCACCATCAACCTTGCAGCCTCTTCCGGGATGTCGCCGTCTTCCACCACCACGTCCTGCAGATCGTCCTCTTTGAGCCCTAGCTCTTTCATCATCCTCTCTGTCTCATTCATGGCCTCTTCCGAAGCCGATGCCGCGCTCGCCATCAGATCTCTTGCCTGTGATACTTCAGGTCCGCGGGCGGGGAAGCCCTAGCCGCGTTTGCCCGGAGCAGTACCAGCCGAGAGTCTTGCGACCCCCGTCACGACGGCGCCCGGGGATAGCAGGGGATCGAGTTTCTCCACGAGTCGCCAAAGACGCCGTCGGGAGGAGCAAACCCTAACAGGAGGGGAAACCCTAACCGGTTAACCATGTGAGAGGGAGGTGTAGTGCCTACCGTTGCTGGGCCGGCCCATAGCGACACGATGTTAGCGCCAGCTTGAGTTCACTCAAAGGAGCGGGTGCGTGTTTGGGCAAATTGTGTCACACCACGCACGAAATAGGTGTTTTGCTCTTCCCCTCTCGTTAGGGTTTCTCCTACTCACGGCGGCGATAGCCTGCACGTCGAGATCGCTACTCCCCTGACGTCTCCTCCGTCCTTACCGCCGATGTGTTGCTTGAGGTTTTCCTTGTGGTAACCACGGTTGCTAGATGCATGAGACAGTCTAGGGAATCCTCAATAGCCCGATCGTCTTTCTCCATCGGGTTAGGGTTTTCTGAGATGGCGGACAAAGCTTCGGGATCGAAGACTGTAGACTCCAAAGATATGGCAGAATTGATGGAGAGGTTGGGCCTCGGAGAGAACGATCTGGATGATGTGGTCTTCGAGGAACAAGAACCTCCTCCACCAGAGTCGGTTGTAGGATCGAAAGTATGTCTAGAGGGGGGGGGTGATTAGACTACTTGACCAATTAAAAACTTAGCCTTTTCCCAATTTTAGTTCTTGGCAGATTTTAGCTATCTTAGAGCAAGTCAAGCAATCATCACACAATTCAAGCAAGCATGCAAAGAGTTTATTGGCAGCGGAAAGTAAAGCATGCTACTTGCAAGAATGTAAAGGGAAGGGTTTGGAGGATTCAAATGCAATTGGAGACACGGATGTTTTCCCGTGGTTCGGATAGGTGGTGCTATCCTACATCCACGTTGATGGAGACTTCAACCCACGGAGGGTAACGGTTGCGCGAGTCCACGGAGGGCTCCACCCACGAAGGGTCCACGAAGAAGCAACCTTGTCTATTCCACCATGGCCATCGCCCACGAAGGACTTGCCTCACTAGCGGTAGCTCTTCACGAAGTAGGCGATCTCCTTGCCCTTACAAACTCCTTGGTTCAACTCCACAATCTTGTCGGAGGCTCCCAAGTGACACCTAGCCAATCTAGGAGACACCACTCTCCAAGAAGTAACAAATGGTGTGTTGATGATGAACTCCTTGCTCTTGTGCTTCAAATGATAGTCTCCCCAACACTCAACTCTCTCTCATAGGATTTGGATCTGATGGAAAGAAGATTTGAGTGGAAAGCAACTTGGGGAAGGCTAGAGATCAAGATTCATATGGTAGGAATGGAATATCTTGGTCTCAACACATGAGTAGGTGGTTCTTTCTCAGAACATATGAGTAGGAATGGTGTATGTGTTCTGATGGCTCTCTCTTCGAATGAAGAGGTGGTGGAGGGGTATTTATAGCCTCCACACAAAATCCAACCGTTACACACAATCTACCAATCCCGATGGGACCGAATCAGAAAACTCGGTCTGACCGAAATAGTAAACCTAGTGACCGTTAGGAATTTCGGTGGGACTGAGATGCAACTCGGTAGGACCGATTCGATTAGGGTTTGGGCATAACATAATCTTGGTGAGACCGATCGCACAAACTCGGTGAGACCGAGTTCGGCAATTAGCTAACCAGAGAGTTGGTCAGGCAAACTCGATGGGACCGACTTGCTCTTTCGGTGAGACCGAAAAGTTACAAGAGGGAAACATAGAGTTTACCTTGCATTCTCGGTGGGACCGATTCGCTCTTTCGGTGAGACCGAAAAGTTACGAAAGGGAAACAGAGAGTTTGCAAGCCCATCTCGGTGAGACCGAGATCCTTATCGGTTGGACCGAATTGCTAGGGTTTGGCAGTGGCAAATGACAAGTGAAACTCGGTGGCGCCGGATTGACAGAATCGGTATGACCGAGTTTGGCTTAGGGTTTAGGTCATTTGTGGATATGGAAAGGTGGTTGAGGATTTTGGAGCATATCACTAAGCACATAAAGCAAGAGGCTAGCTCATTAAGCAACACCTCATCCCTCCTTGATAGTATTGGCTTTTCCTAAAGACTCAATGTGATCTTGGATCACTAAAATATAAAATGAAGAGTCTTGAACTTTTGAGCTTGAGCCAATTCTTTGTCCTTAGCATTTTGAGGGTTCCACTTTCACATCCATGCCATGCCAATCATTGAGCTTTCCTGAAATAATCATCTTGGAATAGCATTAGCTCAATGAGCTATATGTTGTTATGAATTACCAAAACCACCTAGGGATAGTTGCACTTTCAATCTCCCCCTTTTTGGTAATTGATGACAACATATAGATCAAAGCTTCGACAAATAATAATAATCATGAAATACATCGTCGCTTTGAGAAGTATGTGATAAGTAAGAGCTCCCCCTAAATTTGTGCATATTTTAAAATTTGCTTTGGACTGCAAATGCACAAGGAGTTAGAATCATGGGTTACTCTTCCATGTCACATACATCTTGGTGGAGCACTCAAAAATGATAAGATTGAAATACATGCACTCATCACCAAGAATAGTGAATGATCACAAACGATAGATAGAATGATAATATTTAAGCAAGCATTAAGCAAACATTAAGTGTAGCTTATGATCAAACACATGATCATCGATGTCTCACAAACATAAGGACGTAGTATCTCACACACAAGCAAACAAAGTTCGAAAAACCACCAAATAAAACAAGAGAGAATAAAAGCAACACTCTCTCTCGAAGCCTATGATCTATACATTTTCTCCCCCTTTGGCAACAAGTTACCAAAAAGTTCCTAGAAAATGCATAGTGCTAAGTCGACGCTCAGGCTTGATCTTCAGGTGGTGGTGGAGTCCGGAGCACGCCAAGGACGAAGCCTTCAGTAGATGTGGTAGCAGTTGAGGCTGTGGTGGATGCTGGAGCTGGTGGAACGGAGGCTGTAGCTGGTGCAGATGTTGTAGCTCTAGTGTCAGCAACTGGCAGTGCAGACGACCTCGGACCTCGTGGCACCCTCGCAAAAGCATCAGTCGTGGTCCTGCCTCTCCTCTCATTCATGTCCTCCTGAAGCTGCTCCACGGCGATCTGTATCTCTGTCACCTTGATGTCCATATCATAGAACCTCTGTTCCATGATCCTCTCTAGGCTCGCCTGGTTCTGAGTCAGGGTAGCTACACTCTGCTCAATCCGCAGGGTGGACGCTATCAGGTAACCGAGCTGCTCTTGTTTGGTCTTCAAGAAGTAATCAGATGCCTCCGCTTGAGTAGGCATCCTGGCAGCTTTCTCCTTCTTCACCTTCTCCTTCTGAGCTTGTGCATGGGCAGATGAGGGTTCATTCTCAGTCATAACCACTTGGTTATCCTCAAAATCTGGACGGATGGGCAGGTATTCCTTATCCAATAAATACACGCCCGTGCCCATCTTGGAGTTGATGAGCTCCTGAATCTGTGGGGCATACCCACAACTCCTCTTCTGGTCTGCAGCTGTCCTCTTGATTGTTTCCACAATGAGACTCATGACCTTGAATTTCTGAGGCACGTCAAAGACATGAAGCAAGTTGATCGCGTGACCTCTGATCATCTTGTGATCTCCAGATTTGGCCAGAAGGGTGTGCCTAAGGATCCAGTTGATCGTAGGCAATCCTGAGAGCAGATAGTGCACAGAGCCAAACTTGAACGTGTCGAGCGCTTCATTCGGGATCTCCTTGTACATGTTGGACATGGAGTTGTGATCCATCTTTTTCTTGGCATAAATGTCCAAGTCATCAGCTTGCTCCTCTGGGGCATTGATCAACTTCGCCCATTCTTCAACAGTGGATTGGTACCTTGTACCCTCTGACATCCATGTGATCCTGCCATCCGGATAAAAGTGTGTTGTGGAGTAGAATTGCATGATCAGCTCCTCGTTCCACTTTGTGAGCTTCTGCTCAACAAAGTCTGCAACTCCACACGCACTAAAGCTGTCAAAGACACCGGGGTAGTACTCTTCATTGTCCTTGATGTAGGTCCAGTCGACCCATCTCATGTCACAAACGATTGGCTTCTTGTCAAGCAAAACAGTCTCATAGAAATCTTGCTGCTCCTTGGTATGAAATCTGTAATCCACGGCAGTCCTTCTCCTAGAAGCATACGGATCTGCTTCTCTCCATTTCCTCAGCCCTGAATCTCTCCTGAGCTTCATATCCTCAGCCACAGGATGAGCATCGTTGTGGTCTGGGATCTTGGGCTTGAGCTTCCTAAGGACACTCTCTTCCTCTTCTTCGATAGCTTTAGGCATTGGGGCCTTGTTCTTTTCCTCAGCTGGGATGCTTCGTGTGTTTCTCTTTGGTGCACTCTTAGGCTTAGATGCAGCCTTAGGTGCTTCCTTGGGCTTGGATGCAGCTGTTCCTGACCTTATAGCATCTCCCATGAATTTGGCTGCCTTGGGTGCTGGTGCAGCAACCTCTTCTTCTTCTTCCTCTTCATCTACCATGATGGAGGCCTTCCCAAGCACTCTGGCTACAGTCTTCTTGACCCTCTCTTTCCTTTTCTTGCCCTCAGCAGCAATGGGCTCAATGGGAGCAGGCTTCACAGTTGAAGCCCTAGCCTTTGACATGGGCTGCCTGCCTGCTGGCCTTTTGATTTTCAGGCCTGGCTTTGTGCCTGCTGCTGGCTCAGCTCTCTTTGATGTGGCCTCTTCCTCTGCCACATAGTCTTCATCCTCAGAATCAGACGTTCTCTTCTTCCTTTGACATGTGGCAGCCTTAGGCAGATTGCTGGGGGTGCTCCTGCTGCCATCATCAGAAGAACTTGAGGGGCTAGTGCCCTCACTCATCACAACTTGCTGATCTGACACATTCTGGCTGTCACTTTGATCAGACATGTTGCAAACTGACTGCTGACCCTGTGAATAGATTATGGATAAGATAGAGTGGATGAGCATCACAAAAAGCAGAGATTTTTGCAAAAGATTAATTCAAAAACTTAGTTTTAGTTTTCCACAGAAAGCATCTCGGATCTACCGATTTTCAAACTCGGTGACACCGAAGCAGTTTTGGCACCAGAACTGGTGAACTCGGTCAGACCGAGTCACAGTTCGGTGGCACCGAGACTGCTAGGGTTTCACAGAATTCCAAAATCGGTCGCACCGATAAGTTATTCTCGGTCAGACCGAGTTTCACTTGTGCAATGGCAAAAGCCAGATCGGTGGGACCGAGTTTTTCAACTCGGTGGGTCCGAGATGGTTTCGGCTGAAACCTAACCCTAAATTTTCAAATTAAACCTAATCTATGAGTTCATTGACTGGATAGGAGTGTTTCAATCGTGGCAAGAATCATGATGATCACAATGTGCTAGGAATCGGAGTGGAGAATAGCACAAAGATCGAGTCCATACCCTAGTTCGGCGGAGACTTGCTACGGCGGCAACGGCGGGGCAGAATTCCATTGACGGCAGCGGAGACCAGCGACTGGAGGCTGCTGGCGGCGAGAAGACGATCCGGAGACCACGAAGGCAGAGCAGGCTATCGCGCGGGTGAAGAGGTTTCGGAGAAATTTCCAAAATTTTGCCCGTCACTATATATAGCCCGACCCTGTCGGTGTGACCGAGTGGAACAACTCGGTGGCACCGAGATGCAAAACTGTGTGCAGTTATTGCAACTTAGTGTGACCGAAAAGTTCAAATCGGTTGCACCGAGATCGAAAACCTAGATCAACTTAATGAACTCGGTAGGACCGAAAATGGAGTATCGGTCAGGCCGAGATTCATAAAGAGGTTTTGGAAGTTTAAGTCTATGACGAATCGGGGACTCCGAGCGCTCCTCACACAGAGTGGTTCGAATCTGCCTTGATCAAGTTTTGTGATGCAGCATGAATAGAGTTTGAGACGAGAAAAGCATAGATAGCTAGAGGAGGTTCTTAGGCATTCTTGTCCATCCACTTGGAAAAAGAAGAAAGCCAAACAATCAAAACAACAAGTGGATGTCCTCGAATGAGTAAAATATGCAACCAACACGCTCACACAATACGATGGCAAATGAAATATGTGGCAAAGCATGCACAACCAATTCTAGCATCTATCAAGCAATTTGCGATGACTAGGTCATCTATATATGAGTATATTGACTTAGGAGTCAAGTGAGAACACTTGATCATAGGTCATACTCATCGTTTAAGCTCAAGTGGGGTTACCACTTTTACATAAAGCATTGTTGTATTCACATCTTTAGAGTTGCTTTAGCTCAAGTCTTAGAGTAAAGCTCCCCCTAGATGTGATATCCCCCCTAAGAGGGATGAACTAACATTGGGTTTTGTCGATGATGACTTCATGTAGATGTTGAAGATGTGGATGCTCAATGTTGATGTAGATCACTTGGAGCTATCCATTTGAGTGAATTGCACTTTCAATACCTACATGGGTTAGTCCCACAAGGAACAAACAAGGATATCCATAGACATAGAGTGATGCACACACAAGATGATGTCCATGAAAACTTTAGGTTACCTTGTCCCTTGTCTTACCAACAAGAGGGTTTGTGACTCCTTGAACTAGTGCATGATGTGGAAGTTGATTGCACTTGTTCTTGCCAAAATGATAAGAGTGAAGTATGTTGGCGGAGTCACCCTCAAGAACTCTCTAGTTCTTCTTCTTTTGGATCCACACCATCTTGATGGGAATCCTTGGAGTTGTAGTCGTACTTGCTGTAGTGGAACTTGAAGTAGTCTTGGGAATCCACTTGACTAAGGTCTTAGGAGCTTCTTCAAATGCATCAATCTCCTCTTGAAGCTTGTCCTTGCCTTTTTGCTTGTAGTCTTGTGGTGGAAGATCATCTTGAGCTTGTGTTCCCTTGAAGGAAGTATCATACTTCTCTTGTTGAGGAACAAACTTTGTCTTGGGGTATTGATCTTCTTCCCATTCAACTCCATTGGCATTGAACTTTCGTTCAAAACCAACACCTTGATTCTTCCGGTGCATTCCTTGCTTGCGCACAATTTCCTTGAATTGCTTACTTCCGGCAAGGCTCTTGTAAACACCTTTCTCTATAATTCCCTTCAATAAGCTATTTTCTTGCTCAAGTGTAACTTGGCTAAGAGAATCATTAGTGGAATCAAGAGAACTACTAGAAGCAACAATATTGGATTTAGCATGATCATTGTTACTACTAGAGGAAGAATCTTTCTTATTCTTGTTACTAGTCTTGACTTGAGGCATGTAGGTGGATAAAAGTAAACGCTTGGCAATGTGAGAAGAACTTTTCTTGCGGAGATCATCATTGATTGCTTTTAAGAACTCATGCTCTTGCTCAAGATTAAGCTTTTTAAAGCGTAGTTTCTCATGAGCTCTTAAAAGTTCTCGATGATCTTCGAAGATAGTTTCATGGGCTAACTTAAGAGTGTTTAGTTCTTTAGTTAGAGCCTCAATCTTCTCCTTATCATTGTCATTCGTTTTAGCATGATTAATTGATGTTTCATCATAGTACTTATGTCGGTGTACTAAAGTAGGGGTACCTTAGTGTCCCAAACTTGTGCACGGGCAGTCGCATCGTCCCGCGGCAAGGCTTGCCAGGCGACCGCCAAAATCCTCCATGGTTCCTCTGGAGCCATTCAAGAAAAAAGTATCCAAGACCCCGGCAAGAGGAGCTTGCCGGGAAAGAGACAAGACCCCGGCAAGAGGAGCTTGCCGGGAAGGCCACTCGTAGCACAAAGACCCCGGCAAGAGGAGCTTGCCGGGAAGACCAACCAAGGCATCTCGAGAAGCTTGCTGCGACGCGCTGCGCGTCTCGGCAAGACCCGGTGAGCGACAAGCTCCCGGACGCGACAAGACAACATCCGCGGCAAGGCGCTTTCCGCGGCAAGCTACTACTCCGCAGCCCGCGCTCCAGCTCACCCACCAACGTGTCGCTCTGGGACCGTTCCTGGCGTACGTGGTGGGAGGCTGTGCAGCCAGGGGCATGCGGTGGCAAGCAGGCACTGACAAGATAGCCATCGTGGCAAACGGTGGCGCCCCTGACGGTCCCTTTCTGCACCGTCTAGGCGACACAGACAGGCATTTAATGCCTTTGTCCCCTGCCGTCAGGGTTAGGTATGATACAACTGTAGTAAGCGGTGGCGCCAACCACCACCTCTTTTACCTTTTTACCCTCATCTCTGTTGCCACCTGTCGGTGACCCCTTTGACATATAAAAGGAGGCCCATGCGCAACAGGGGAGGGGGACGATCATTCTCACGCTCGGTCTCGCTAGCCATCCGAGTGTACTGTAGCTTTCTTTGCTCCCGAGCAAGAACACAAATACAGACCAAAGCAGGAGTAGGGTTTTACGCATCCGTGCGGCCCGAACCTGGGTAAACCAATCGCGTCACTCGTGCGTTCGCCTCGATCCACTCTTCGTGCACTCTCCGCCCCCCTGCCGAACCGAAAGGGGCCCCGGTCCGCCGCGGTCCCATAGGTGTCCGTGGGATCAGCACCCCCGACATCTTTGGCGCGGGTTCGGGCCGCACGGATGCGTAAAACCCTACTCCTCCTTTGGTTTGTATTTGTGTTCTTGCTCGGGAGCAAAGAATGCTATAGTACACTTGGATGGCTAGAGAGACCGAGCGTGAGAATGATTGTCCCCCCCTTCCCTGTTGCGCATGGGCCTCCTTTTATATGTCAAAGGGGTCACCGACAGGTGGCAACAGAGATGAGGGTAAAAAGGTAAAAGAGGTGGTGGTTGGCGCCACCGCTTACTACAGTTGTATCATACCTAACCCTGATGGCAGGGGACAAAGGCATTAAATGCCTGTCTGTGTCGCCTAGACGGTGCAGAAAGGGACCGTCAGGGGCGCCACCGTTTGCCACGATGGCTATCTTGCCAGCGCCTGCTTGCCACCGCATGCCCCTGGCTGCACAGCCTCCCGCCACGTACGCCAGGAACGGTCCCAGAGCGACACGTTGGTGGGTGAGCTGGAGCGCGGGCTGCAGAGTAGTAGCTTGCCGCGGCAAGCGCCTTGCCGCGGATGTTGTCTTGTCGCGTCCGGGAGCTTGTCGCTCACCGGGTCTTGTCGCGTCCGGGAGCTTGTCGCTCACCGGGTCTTGCCGTGACACGTGGTGCGCTGCGGCAAGTTCCTTGATATGTCCTGGTGGGCTTCCCCGGCAAGCTCCTCTTGCCGGGGTCTTGTCTCCTTCCCGGCAAGCTCCTCTTGCCGGGGTCTTTGTGCTTCGAGTTGGCTTCCCAGCAAGCTCCTCTTGTCGGGGCCTTGCGCCTTGGCTTGAGTACTTTGTTCTCAAATGGCTCCAAAGGAACCATGGAGGATCTTGGCGGTCGCCCGGCAAGCCTTGCCGCGGGACGCTGCGACTGCCCGTGCACAAGTTCGGGATACTAAGGTACCCCTACTTTAGTACACCGACAGGAGCCCCCGGGCCTGGGCCATACACGGTGCCGAGCGCTGTTGGGCTAGGCCCAAAACAGTGCACGGGCAGGCGCGGCCTAGGTTACGCCGTAACTCACTCCGCATCCACCGCGCCCTCCCCGCACGGCACGCGTCAAACGCGGCATTGTGCGTGACGTGGGCGGCGTGCGCGGGGCTAAGCCCCGCGTGCATGCGTCACGTCGTGGTAAAGGGGGTGGTTCACGCCCAAAAACGGAGGGAGGCGTGGAGTGACGAGCAGGAGAGCGACAGCGGCGACGAAGAGATACCTGTCCTCCACTCCAACACTTGTCGCACCTAAACCACAAGAGAAGTTGTTGCTGTACATAGCGGCAACCAATCAAGTGGTTAGTGCTGCGTTAGTAGCGGAGAGGGAGGCAGATGACGAGCCAGCAAGCGCGGCAAGCACATCCAGCGACAAGCAGGGGGCTTCCCCGACAAGCTCTGGCCCCGACAAGCAAGAATCAGCGCAGATGCAAGAGGAGATACAGAAGAAGATGGTGCAGCGCCCAGTTTACTTTGTCAGTTCCCTTTTGCAGGGGGCTAGGTCAAGGTACTCTGGTGTGCAGAAGTTGCTTTTCGGCCTTCTTATGGCCTCGAGAAAGCTGCGCCATTACTTCCAAGCACATGAAATCACAGTTGTCACTCGCTTTCCGCTGAAGAGGATATTGCAAAATCCAGAAGAAACAGGCAGGATTGTCGAGTGGGCACTGGAACTGTCAAGCTTTGGCCTCAAATTTGAGAGTACATCAACAAACCAAAGCAGGAGTAGGGTTACGCATCCGTGCGGCCCGAACCTGGGTAAACCGATCGTGTCGCTCGTGCGTTCGCCTCGATCCGCTCTTCGTGCACTCTCCGCCCCCCTGCCGAACCGAAAGGGGCCCCGGTCCGCCGCGGTCCCATAGGTGTCCGTGGGATCAGCACCCCCGACATCTTTGGCACGCCAGGTAGGGGGCGCGTCGAGGCTGTGTGAACCTGATCCGGCGTTCGAACGGGCCGAATCTTCGTCATCTTCATCAACATGCCGCCGAAGAAGAAGATTTTGGAGGCAATTGCTCCGTCTGCGCCGAGCCCACCATCGCCGGAGCGAACGGCTGGTGGAGTAGGCGCCGGCGGAAGAACAGGCGCCGACGAGGAGGCTCATGGTGCTACCAGGCCCAAGGACAAGGCTGCGCTGCACATCGGCGGCGCGGTCGGCTCCCACAACGACCGGGCGCACTCCAAGACCTCGGTGTCCGTACACGCACCGCGCCCATCTCAAGAGGCGCGGGACCAGCAGCGTCATGGTACTCACGGTACCATATGTTTGCTGGGCCTAGATCAAGCTGGCGGATCCCGGAGTGCTCGAGACCAGCATGCACGCCAGCATGATGGCGCGAGCATGGCACGGTCGCCCGGACGAGATATTGCTCCTTCTAACGCAGTTAGAAGTCCGAGCATGTCCCGTTCCTCGCACAGTTCACCGCCGCCGCCCGCCACTCCGGCAGAAGCGTTGGCACGGGCCCAACTGCTCCTTGATTACCCTCCAGCGCCAGAAAAGATCGACAACTGGAGGGCCACTATCTAGAGTCTCATCGGCTTCGCCAACAGTGACAACCCACGGCAGCCGAGCGCATCGCTGCCGCGGCAAGTCAGCCAGGCGCGAGCCGATGGCGACAAGACCGGCGAGGGTGCAACCACTATGCACTCTCCGCCCCGAAGGCCAAGATCGTCGACTCGTCGGATCCACCGCGACAGCGACTCCACCGTGTCATCAGATCTGCGAGCTCGTCGCGATCAGCGCCAAGTTCTTCACGAGCAACAAGAAGAAGACGCTCGTACCCGCATCGAGCGGCGAAGAGAAGCGCGGCGTCAATCAGACCTGCACGCTGGGCCTTCTGTTGACATGCATGCGCCCGGAGAACCAGGCGACTTGCCGTACGCGGTAGGTTGCCCTGCGTTCACCCGTGAGCTGCGGCAAGTCCAGTGGCCCAGCCAGAAACATTCCAAACCAGACATGCCGGAGAAGTACGACGGCAAGTCGCACCCGTCAGAGTTCCTCAGCATCTACACCATTGCGGTGCAAGCTGCCGGGGGGCGAGACGACAAGGTCCTTGCCAACTACTTCCCGCTCGTGCTCAAGCCCGAAGTCAGATCTTGGCTCATGCACTTGCCGGACAACTCCATATCCTCTTGGGCGGACTTGTGCCATCAGTTTGTCGGCGCCTTTACAGGCGGCCACAAGCCACATGGCCAGGAAAGTGACCTTCACCTGCTTGCCCAGAAGGAAGGAGAGCCCCTGCGCAAGTATATTCAGAGGTTCAGCCATGTGCAGCGCAACATCCCAGACATCCACCCTGTCGCGGTTATCAGCGCATTCCATCAGAACGTGCGTAACCACAGGATGCGGGAAGAGATGGCGATGAGCAGGATCAGAGACGTCAGCGAGCTTTACGCCCTGCCCGACAAGTGTGCACACGCTGAAGAAGGGAGGAAACTCGCCGGAGAGGATACTGGAGCAGGGGGATCTGACAGTGAAGATGATGCCCCGGCAAAGAAAAACCGGAGGCGCAACAGGAAGAAGAAAGGCAAGGAGGTACTAGTCGTTGAGCAGTCCGGCAACGACGGTGGCGCCAAGCAAGCCGAAGTTGGCAGCTCCGGCAAGGAGGTTGCCGCATGCACCAATTGCCAAGCTGTGGCGGCCGCCGACAAGCGGGATGGCTCCGACAAGCTGTACTGCAAGATCCACCGCACCAAGGGCCATGATCTCCAGAGCTGCAAGAAGGTCGAGCAGCTTGTCTAGCAACAAAAAGCTGAGTACGAGCGGCGCGACAAGGAGAGAGCCCAAGGAGGCGGTGGAGAAGCCGGCAAGAAGCGCGCTAGCCAGGGAGGACGCCGCGGCAAGGCCAAGCAGCGGCAAGGAGACAGACCTCCCCGCGGCCGCGACAAGGACGAAGACGAAGACGACGACGAAGATATGGATGATGTTGAGAACAGTGAGCAGGAGTTTCAGAAAGCTACAGAAGTCTTGTGTGTTGACGGCGGTGCTTCTTTGCATACTTCCCACCGCCAACTCAAACAGTGGCTGCGGGAAGTTAATGCGGCAGAGCCACCTGTCGAATCACGCAAGCTTCTGAAATGGTCCGGCACGCCTATCATCTTTGACATTGAGGACCACCCTGATCGCACAACTGCGGCCGGGTGCTTGCCGTTGTTGGTTTCGCCAACAATCCGCAACCTCAAAGTCACTAAGATGCTAGTTGACGGCGGGGCCGGCTTAAATCAGATCTCTTCCGCTGTACTCCAGAGACTCCAGATCCCGGACAGCGAGCTCGAAGAGACCGGTACGTTCCAAGGAATTAACCCGGGAAGGAGCAAGCCGAAAGGGAAGGTCACGTTGCCGGTGACATTTGGCAGCGAAATGAACTTCAGGACTGAGAGGGTCACTTTCGACGTTGCCGATTTCCCATTGCCTTACAATGGGATACTTGGCCGTCCAGCGCTTGCCAAGTTCATGGCAGCCTCTCATTATGCATATAACATGCTCAAGATGCCAGGCCCGATAAGTGTCATCTCTGTCCCTGGCGACAAGAAGGATGCCCTTATCTACGCCGACAAGATCTACCGGGAAGCAGCTGCTGCAACAGATCGCAAGACACTTGCCGCTGAAGCTCCCGGGGGGAAGAAGAAGACCAAATCCGGCAAGAGCTCTGATGCCCACTCTGGCAAGCGCTCCTCCTCGGAGTGCTGCGCTGCCGTCGAGGACGCACCATCGAGCTCCATCGGCAAGTGTAAGAAGGCTATGGCAGCTCCACCACATACCAAGAAGGTGTCCGCCAAGGAGGACGGCACTGGTGGTACCTTCACCATCAGTGCCACGCTTGACCCTAAATAGGAAAGCGCGCTCATTACTTTCCTGCGGGCGAATGTCGACGTGTTTGCATGGCAACCGTCTAATATCCCCGGTGTTCCCAGGAAAGTAATTGAGCACCATCTTGCCATTTGTCCTCATGCGCGGCCCGTCAAGCAGAGGGTCAGAAAACAGGCAGTGGAGCGCCAAGATTTCATAGCAGAAGAAATCAAGAAATTGGAAGCAGCAGGCCTTGTCAGAGGAGTGCTCCATCCCACGTGGTTGGCCAATCCTGTGGTAGTGCGCAAGGCAAATGGAAAATGGAGGCTTTGTATTGACTTTACTGATGTTAATAAAGCTTGTCCCAAAGATCCATTTCCCTTGCCGCGCATTGACCAGATTGTTGACTCCACAGCCGGATGTGATTTGCTTTCATTTCTTGACGCATATTCAGGATACCATCAGATCTTCATGGCAGAAGAGGATGAGGAGAAAACCGCTTTCATTACTCCATGTGGCACATACTGTTTCGTACGGATGCCTTTCGGATTAAAGAATGCTGGTTCAATGTTTGCTAGAGTAGTCCATGTTGCTTTAAAGCCGCAGATACACAGAAATGTAGAGGCTTACATGGATGATATAGTGGTCAAGAGCAAGGACAGGGCGACTCTGATCCAAGATTTAGAAGAGACTTTTGCAAATCTGCGCAAGATCAACCTCAAGCTCAACCCCGAGAAGTGTGTGTTTGGAGTCCCTTCCGGCAAGCTTCTCGGGTTCTTTGTGTCTCAGCGGGGAATCGAAGCCAATCCCGACAAGATCAAGGCCATTGAGCAGATTGAAGCACCAAAACGCGTCAAGGATGTACGGAAGCTTGCCGGCTGCGTGGCTGCTCTCAGCAGGTTTATCTCTCGGTCTGCTGAGCGCGCCCTGCCATTTTTCAAAATTTTGAAAAAGGCAGGTCCAATGAAATGGACTCCGGAAGCGGAGGCTGCGCTGCAAGACTTGAAGAGATACCTGTCCTCCACTCCAACACTTGTCGCACCTAAACCACAAGAGAAGTTGCTGCTGTACATAGCGGCAACCAATCAAGTGGTTAGTGCTGCGTTAGTAGCGGAGAGGGAGGCAGATGACGAGCCAGCAAGCGCGGCAAGCACATCCAGCGACAAGCAGGGGGCTTCCCCGACAAGCTCTGGCCCCGACAAGCAAGAATCAGCGCAGATGCAAGAAGAGATACAGAAGAAGATGGTGCAGCGCCCAGTTTACTTTGTCAGTTCCCTTTTGCAGGGGGCTAGGTCAAGGTACTCTGGTGTGCAGAAGTTGCTTTTCGGCCTTCTTATGGCCTCGAGAAAGCTGCGCCATTACTTCCAAGCACATGAAATCACAGTTGTCACTCGCTTTCCGCTGAAGAGGATATTGCAAAATCCAGAAGCAACAGGCAGGATTGTCGAGTGGGCACTGGAACTGTCAAGCTTTGGCCTCAAATTTGAGAGTACATCAACAAACCAAAGCAGGAGTAGGGTTTTACGCACCCGTGCGGCCCGAACCTGGGTAAACCAATCGCGTCGCTCGTGCGTTCGCCTCGATCCGCTCTTCGTGCACTCTCTGCCCCCCTGCCGAACCGAAAGGGGCCCCGGTCCGCCGCGGTCCCATAGGTGTCCGTGGGATCAGCACCTCCGACATCTTTGGCGCGCCAGGTAGGGGAGCGTCGAGGCTGTGTGAATCTAATCCGGCGTTCGCGCGAGCCGAAACTTCGTCATCTTCATCAACATGCCGCCGAAGAAGAAGATTTCGGAGGCAGCTGCTCCGTCTGCGCCGAGCCCACCATCGCCGGAGCGAACGGCTGGTGGAGAAGACGTCGGCGGAAGAGCGGGCGTCGATGAGGGAGCTCGCGGTGCTGCCAGGTCCGAGGACAAGGCTGCCCTGCACATCGGTGGCGCGGTCGGCTCCCACAACGACCGGGCGCACTCCAAGACCTCGGCGTCCGTACATGCACCGCGCCTATCTCAGGAGGCACGGGACCAGTAGCGTCATGGTACTCACGGTACCATACGTTTGCTGGGCCAAGATCAAGCTGGCGGATCCCGGAGCGCTCAAGACCAGCATGCGCGCCAACATGCTGGCACGGGTAGGGCACGGTCGCCTGGACGAGGTACTGCTCCTTCTAACGCAGTTAGAAGTCCGAGCATATCACGCTCCTCGCACCGTGGCGCCAAGATCTTGGACGTACTGCATGAAGGTGCGGAAGAAACTGGATCGAGGAGTTGCCGGTGGTTCTTTGGTCGATCAGGACGACACCAAATCGAGCCACTGGCCAGACACCCTTTGCTCTAGTTTTTGGAGCGGAGGCAGTTCTCCCCACAGAACTCGTATACGGGTCGCCTCGAGTGCTCGCTTACGATGAGCTTGAGCAAGAGCAGCTGCGGCAAGACGACGCGCTGCTCCTTGAGGAAGACCGTCTTCAGGCTGCTGTGCGAACCACTCGCTACCAGCAAGCTTTGCGCCGCTATCATAGCCGCAAAGTTAACGCCAGAAGTCTCGAGGAAGGCGACCTTGTTCTTCGGCGCATTCAGTCCGCCAAGAATTCCAACAAGTTGACGCCGAAGTGGGAAGGCCCTTACCGGGTGAAATGAGTCACAAGGCCTGGCGCTGTCCGCCTTGAGACCGAAGATGGCGTACCAGTGAGCAACTCCTGGAATATTGAGCATTTTCGTAAGTTTTACCCGTAAGGCACGGTTGTCGGACCCTGTCCGGCAACCACCCTTTTGTACAAGTCTTGCCGCTGTTGCATGTAATCCTTTGTACAAAGCCGGGCGCAGACCCCGTGCATAAAGACTATGTGCTCAACACACCTTGTCTATTTCATGCTTTTTAAATTTTGCATGTATTATCTGACATTTTGTGCAGCACTTACTCCCGCTAAGCAATAACGAGCCATAAGGCTCCATACTGTTACCTCGTCTTCTTTCTTTTTCGCAAGGAAAAGGAGGTTCCCTCGCGCACAAGTTTGCCGGGGGGAGGGAGAAGATACGGTATGGACCAAGCGTCGTTCAAGAAGGTTTTGCCTTGCCGGGAGCAAATAACAGAAAAGATAAGTTGTCAAAGTCTGAGCAATCAAATTTCCTTTAAATTTTTAAGTTATTTTCCTTGAACGACCGTGCTTTGTATGGAAAACCTGTGCGCGGAGGAACCAACTCGTAGCTAGTTGCGCCCTTGCTGTTGTTTCGAGTCCGCTCAACAACTTAAGTGAGCTGCAACTAGCTCTGCGACAAGGTTTCTTGTAGGCCGCGGCACTGCCTGCAGGTTGCTGACGTTCCGCACTCAGCACTCGCGGCAAAGGTGCCTGCGCCGGCAAGTTCCCTAAAAGCGTAGGATAAAAACATACAAAGGAAAGAGTCAAGTAAAGGAAATAACATAGCAATTACTACCCAGGATAGAATATATTACAAAATAACTTGTCGCAGCTCTAACAGACTGTTTTTCATAACATGATTAACAGCGACAAGGAAAGAAGAAGATAGATGGCCTAATCTACGCGGTCACCCTCGACCCGCCTGATT
Organism: Triticum monococcum; assembly: GCA_034509565.1. Lineage (NCBI taxonomy): Eukaryota > Viridiplantae > Streptophyta > Magnoliopsida > Poales > Poaceae > Triticum > Triticum monococcum. The sequence continues at coordinate 76,916,185 of CM067843.1, forward strand.
CCGCTCACCCTGTCCACAATAGGTGCGACAAGGGCCTTGAGCTCCTCCAGATCAGCATCTGGCGGCAAGCTTCGGAGGACGTTGTTGAGGCGGAGACCTGGGTTGCGGAAGGCCACCTTCATCAGCACCTTCTGGAGAGCTCCCACGCAAATCTTGTGCGACTCGTCGGCAAGCTGCTTTGGGATCTGCTCCCGGAGTCGCTGGAGCGCCGTCGCCACGCCCTTGAAGAACAGAGTCAGCTTGGCGCTGGGTAGGAGATTCTCGTCGGAGGAGTACCCGAGATCCACCATCCCCAATTGTGCCAACTCCTTGTCGACGTCTGCAGCGACGTTCACCAGTCCCTCCGTCCAGTGCTCCACGTTCTCCGACAAGGTCTTCTGGGCAGCAGCAGCGTTCGCCAGCAGCACCTTGCCGGCCTCGACTTCTTCCTTCAAGGCCGCCTCCTGCTCCTTGGCGCTGTCCAGAGATTGCGTTAGAGCCGCCAGCTTTGCTTCGAGATCAGCGTTGGAGTTCTTGGCGGCGTCCAGTTCCTTGCCCTTCTCGGCGAAAAGGGCCTGCAGCTCCGAATGGCTGTTGGCGTCCTTCTCCCACTCAAGTTTGAGCGTGGCAAGCTCGTCGCCGCTCACCTTGAGGCTTGCCTCTAGCTGCGTCACCTTCAGCTCCAGCTCGTTCTTGGCGGCCTCGGTGGCTGCGGCGGCGTCTTCAGCTTGTTTAAGGGCCCCGCCAAATGCCCGCTCACGCGCGGCAAGTTCCTCCTCGTGGCTGTCGAGGTGGACCTTCCGCTGCGTCAAGTCACCCTCCTGTGAAGACAACTTCTCCGCGGCAAGGCGTTGGCGCTCTTCGACGTCGGCCTTCTCGAGGAGGAAGGCCTACTGCGCTTCGGCAAGATCTTCCCACTCCTTTGCCAGGGAGCGGAGAGCTTCCTGGTTGGCACCCCAGAGCTCTTCTGCGCGCTTCTCGATATCAGCACCGGCCTTTGCGACGAGCGCTTCGCGGGACTCCAGCTTGGCCTGCCGGGCGCGGTAGAGCGCCACTAGCTTCCGCAGCAGGCGTTCCTCTTCAGGTTCACCGCTGCTGCTGCTTGGCGTGTCGACCAGCTTCAGCCCGACGGAGGCAAGCACCTCTCCGTCGAGCATTTCTCCCTCGACCGGCACCCTGGAGCCCGACGCCCAGGGGAGGTTGATGAAGATGTTCTCGCCGGCCTTCAGGTAGACGCCAGGCTGGGGCTCTTCGGAGCCTGGCGCGGTGGCTGCGGCGGAGGAGTCGGTGGTCGGAGCAGCGCCTGGCGCTCCTGCGGCCTCCGGGTCATCAGTACGACCGCCAGACTCCCCGCCCGCTTCCGCGGTGGCAGCCCTGGCGGCTTCCTCGCCGGCGCCGGCTACTTCGTCGGTGGTGATCTCCGTCTCCATCGGCTCTGCAGCAGACGGATCTGATAGCCGGAAGAGGGGAGAAGATTCAAGCAAAATTCGAGCAAAATCCAAGAGAAAGATCAAGAGGACGAAGAAGCCAAGGGGAGTTTGGAGGCAAGGAAGTTACCTGTGCCAGGGTTTGCAGCTGTGGTCTCCGTCGCCGAGGGATCGCTGACGCAGTCCCTTGCCGGAGACCCCTCCCTCGCCGGGGGCTCCTCCCTTGCCGGAGTCTCCTCCCTTGCCGGGGGCTCCTCCCTTGTCGGAGTCTCCTCTCTTGCCGGAGACCTCTCCCTCGCCGGAGGACTCTCCCTCGGTGCTTCGGGAGCGGCCTCCAGGCTCTCCTGGTGTGGCTGCTCTGCTCCTGCACAAGTCAAACAAACAAATATCAGCACAATAAGGATCTTCGTGCGCGCCCGACAGCGGGAAGTAAACAAGACACTTACGCTGGGGGCTGCTCTGAAGATCAGCCGCCGGGTCCGACGGGTTTGTCTCAGGCACGTCCCCTGTTGATGTAGTGGGTTCGTCCTCGATGACGATCACCGGCACCTTGGCTCTCTTTGCTGCTCTCTGCGCCAGAGTCCTAAAAAGGAACAGATACAGGGAAAGGCAAGTGAGAAACAAGACAAGACAAAAACAGCGGAAATCAAAGAATTGCAAGTACAATAAGAAGAACTTACTCCTCTTCTTCTTCCTCGTCGGAGCTGAACGCGGAGAAGTCAAAATCCGGCCCGCGTCTGGCGCGGGAAGGTGGAGGAGTAGGCTCCCTTGGTCGCTTGGCGGGAGCAGAAGCGGCAGTCCGGGAAGACCCCGCTCCAGTCGAAGCAGCAGCATGGGGCGCTCCCGCGGCAACAGTGCTTGCCGCAGTGGAGCGCGTCGTGCGGCGCGGCGACTGCCGGCCCGCCTGCCGCCTTGCTACATTCCCGGCCTTGCGGAGACGCCTTCTTGGTGGAGACGGAGACGCTGCTGGCGGCGTGCTGTCGGAGGACGAAGTGGAGGAGGAACCGATCTCCAAAGAGCCGCTCGTATCATCGGCAGGCTCGCTCGGTTCGGCGTCATGCCCGGCAACTTGGCTCGGCCCGGCATCGCGCCCGGCAACCTCCTTCTTGCCGGCAAGATCCTTCTTGCCGGCAAGATCTTCCCGCTCGGCACAATTCTCCGCCTCTGCTGCCGCTGCCTCCTCCAAGGTGAAGCCGAACTCGCCCGCCGTGGCAGCTGCTGCCGTCTCTTCCAACCTGGTGGCGATGTACGCCAACTCCGCCTCGGTGGTGTCGCGGGTGAGGCCGTCCTTCTCGTCGGCGCAGATTGGCACTTCCACCAAGTCGTCGAAGAATTGCTGCACAACCTCGTCTTCTGGCTCTTGCCAAGTTGGCATGATTCCGTGCGAATCGCACAGTGGCATCATCGCCCTGATGCGGTCGAGCGCCGAATTGTTGCATAAAGGGACGACGCCCTGCGGCAATCTGAAGACCTCGGGGTGATCTGGATCGTACTTGAAGAGCTCCTGCAGTATTCCATTGAGCTCAAGGACAGTGAAATTATAGTTGAGGCCCGGGCGCAGCCTCATGATATCTGCCGCGTTCTTGAACTCCCAAGCAGGCCTCCTCCGTTCCTGCAGGGGGGCGATGCGGCGGCGAAGGAAGTCCGCGCCCACAGCACCCACAGTGAGTCCGGCAAGCCTTAAGCGCTGGATCCTGGTGACGGCAATCTGCAGCCTGCTGTCCTCCGGGGCCACGTCGCTCCAGTCGCTACCGCGTACTGCTGCTACTTGGCGTCGGGCGGTGAATGGCTGCGGGCTCTCTTCGACATCCAACAATCAGCCCTCCACTCCTCCCACTTGCCGCGGAATTCGCCTTCCAAATAGGAATCCTTCTTGCCGGTCCTAGAGACCCAGGCAATTCCGCCGGACAAGGGCTCTCCTCTCTCTACCCGGGGAATGAAGAAATGGCGGAAAAGGGCTACACTAGGGTGGACCCCGACAAAGTTCTCGCAAAGGTGGGCGAAAACGGCCATGGTGAGGACGGCATTGGGAGTGAAATCAAGGAGGCAGAGATTGTATGTGTTCATGATGTCACAAAAGAACTCGGAAAAGGGCGGGCAGAGCCCGCAGTAGAAGAAGACGGCGAAGAAAGGGTACCCGTCCGGAGCCGTCGCGTGAGCAACAGCCGGGAGCACCTTGGTCCGCGGGTGAGCTCGCGTCTCCGTCGCCCAAAAGAGATAATAGTACTCCCGCAGCTCCTTGGCGCCGAGCTTGGGAGGGAAGATGGCTCGCTCCCTCCGCATCGCCGCGAGCCGCTGCGCCTCGGTCGACTTCACGGTCTTCGCCTTGTCGGCTTTCGGAGCCATGGTGGAAGCAGTGGAGGAGGTCGACAGCGTTGGTGGTGCTGGTGGCAATGCGGGGGGGGGGGAGGGCACCGCGCTCTGTGTGCTTTGGGAAGACGGATGCGGGGCGGAGTTTTTCAAGATTGGAGCGGAATGGGGGCGAGTGGGCGCACTACCCCTGCCTCCCTTTGCTTATAAAGAGGGAGGTGGCGGACGTTCCGCCTTTCCTAATAAAGAAACCGTCCCCTCTACCACGACGTGACGCATGCACGCGGGGCTTAGCCCCGCGCACGCCGCCCACGTCACGCACGACGCCGCGTTCGACGCGTGCCGCTCGAGGAGGGCGCGGTGCACGCGGAGTCGGATACGACGTGACCCAGGCCGCGCGTGCCCGTGCACTGTTTTGGGCCTGGCCCAACAGCGCTCGGCACCGTGTATGGCCCAGGCCCGGGGGCTCCTGTCGGTGTACTAAAGTAGGGGTATCTTAGTATCCCGAACTTGTGCACTGGCAGTCGCAGCGTCCCGTGGCAAGGCTTGCCAGGCGACCGCCAAGATCCTCCGTGGTTCCTCTGGAGCCATTCAAGAACAAAGTATCCAAGACCCCAGCAAGAGGAGCTTGCCGGGAAAGAGACAAGACCCCGGCAAGAGGAGCTTGCCGGGAAGGCCACTCGAAGCACAAAGACCCCGGCAAGAGGAGCTTGCCGGGAAGACCAACCAAGGCATCTCGAGAAGCTTGCTGCGACGCACTGCACATCCCGGCAAGACCCGGTGAGCGACAAGCTCCCGGACGCGACAAGACCCGGTGAGCGACAAGCTCCCGAACGCGACAAGACAACATCCGCGGCAAGGCGCTTGCCGCGGCAAGCTACTACTCCGCAGCCCGCGCTCCAGCTCACCCACCAACGTGTCGCTCTGGGACCGTTCCTGGCGTACGTGGCGGGAGGCTGTGCAGCCAGGGGCATGCGGTGGCAAGCAGGCGCTGACAATATAGCCATCGTGGCAAACGGTGGCGCCCCTGACAGTCCCTTTCTACACCGTCTAGGCGACACAGACAGGCATTTAATGCCTTTGTCCCCTGCCGTCAGGGTTAGGTATGATACAAATGTAGTAAGCGGTGGCGCCAACCACCACCTCTTTTACCTTTTTACCCTCATCTCTGTTGCCACCTGTCGGTGACCCCTTTGACATATAAAAGGAGGCCCATGCGCAACAGGGGAGGGGGGACGATCATTCCCACGCTCGGTCTCGCTAGCCATCCGAGTGTACTGTAGCTTTCTTTGCTCCCGAGCAAGAACACAAATACAAACCAAAGCAGGAGTAGGGTTTTATGCATCCGTGCGGCCCGAACTTGGGTAAACCGATCGCGTCGCTCGTGCGTTCGCCTCGATCCGCTCTTCGTGCACTCTCCGCCCCCCTGCCGAACCGAAAGGGGCCCCGGTCCGCCGCGGTCCCATAGGTGTCCGTGGGATCAGCACCCCCGACAACTCATCACTAGAGTTGTCAACAAGCAAGTCATCATCACCTAACAAGTCATCTTCATCACTATTAAAATCAACGTACTCGGGGTGTGTTACCTTAGGACCTTTGGCCATGAAGCATCTTCCAATTCCTTCATTTGGTGAGTCAAATATGTCGTAGGAGTTGGTTGACACAAGTGCTAGACCGGCAACACCTTCATCTTGAGTATCTTCGGAGTCGGAGTGATAACTTCTCTCGGAGTGGCTGTCGGAGTCGGAGCCGGATACCCATTCACCAACATGAGCTTGATGTCTTTGTTTTGTATAGCTCCTTGATGATTTTTCCTTCCCTTCCGAATCCTTGCTTCTCCGTGCGTATCTTCGTTCATAACGATTATCTCTACTCCTTCTCTCTCTTGGTGTAGATTCTTTGCTTCTTCTTTTTGGAGAATCTTCTCTTCTCTTGTAGGGAGCCGTACACTCATTGGAATAGTGTCCGCGTCTTCCACAAGTATAGCAGTTTCGCTCTCGACTAGAAGATCTTTTGTCATTGTAGGACCTTGACTAGAAGCTTCTATCTTTGTTTCTACTCTTGTAGAACTTGTTGAAGTTCTTCACCATTAAGCTCAATTCTTCATTGAAGTTTTGTTTCTCACTTGATGATGTGGGGACTTCACATGACGCTTTGTAGGCACCACTTGATTTATTGTGAAGTTCCTCTTTATCCTTGAGTGACATCTCATGAGCAACAATCCTTCCAATTATTTCCGTTGGCTTGAGATCTTTGTAGTTGGGCATCATTTGGATTAATGTGCACATGGTATCATATTTCCCATCCAAGGCTCTTAGGATCTTCTTGATGATGAATCTATCGGTCATCTCTTCACTTCCTAAGCCGGCAATCTCATTTGTGATGAGAGCAAGCCTAGAGTACATTTCAGCGACACCTTCACCATCCTTCATCTTGAACTTGTCAAGTTGATTTGGAGCACATCCAACTTGGATTCCTTGACGGAGTCGGTACCTTCGTGCCTATCAATCAAAGTATCCCAAATTTCCTTTGCATTCTCAAGGCGGCTGATTTTGTTGAATTCTTCGGGGCACAATCCGTTGAAGAGAATATCACAAGCTTGAGCATTGTATTGCAACATCTTCAACTCATCCGCGGTAGCTTCACGGTTTGGTTCTCTCCCATCAAAGAACTCACCTTGCAAACCAACACAAACAATAGCCCATACGGCGGGGTTATGTCCAAGAATATGCATTTTCATTTTATGCTTCCAACTAGCAAAATTAGTGCCATCAAAGTAAGGACCTCTACGGTGATAATTTCCCTCGCTAGACGCCATACTCTCCTAGGTTGTGAAACCAAGGCTATGACCACCAAAAGCTATGGAGATCAAGGCAAATGGAGACCAAATCTCTGATACCACTTGTAGGATCGAAAGTATGTCTAGAGGGGGGTGATTAGACTACTTGACCAATTAAAAACTTAGCCTTTTCCCAATTTTAGTTCTTGGCAGATTTTAGCTATCTTAGAGCAAGTCAAGCAATCATCACACAATTCAAGCAAGCATGCAAAGAGTTTATTGGCAGCGGAAAGTAAAGCATGCAACTTGCAAGAATGTAAAGGGAAGGGTTTGGAGGATTCAAACGCAATTGGAGACACGAATGTTTTCCCGTGGTTCGGATAGGTGGTGCTATCCTACATCCACGTTGATGGAGACTTCAACCCACGGAGGGTAACGGTTGCGCGAGTCCACGGAGGGCTCCACCCATGAAGGGTCCACGAAGAAGCAACCTTGTCTATTCCACCATGGCCATCACCCACGAAGGACTTGCCTCACTAGCGGTAGATCTTCATGAAGTAGGCGATCTCCTTGCCCTTACAAACTCCTTGGTTCAACTCCACAATCTTGTCGGAGGCTCCCAAGTGACACCTAGCCAATCTAGGAGACACCACTCTCCAAGAAGTAACAAATGGTGTGTTGATGATGAACTCCTTGCTCTTGTTCTTCAAATGATAGTCTCCCCAACACTCAACTCTCTCTCATAGGATTTGGATCTGATGGAAAGAAGATTTGAGTGGAAAGCAACTTGGGGAAGGCTAGAGATCAAGATTCATATGGCAGGAATGGAATATCTTGGTCTCAACACATGAGTAGGTGGTTCTTTCTCAGAACATATGAGTAGGAATGGTGTATGTGTTCTGATGGCTCTCTCTTCGAATGAAGAGGTGGTGGAGGGGTATTTATAGCCTCCACACAAAATCCAACCGTTACACACAATCTACCAATCTCGGTGGGACCAAAACAGAAAACTCGGTCTGACCGAAATAGTAAACCTAGTGACCGTTAGGAATTTTGGTGGGACTGAGATGCAACTCGGTAGGACCGATTCAGTTAGGGTTTGGGCATAACGTAATCTCGGTGAGACCGATCGCACAAACTCGGTGAGACCGAGTTCGGCAATTAGCTAACCAGAGAGTTGGTCAGGCAAACTCGGTGGGACCGACTTGCTCTTTCGGTGAGACCGAAAAGTTACAAGAGGGAAACATAGAGTTTACCTTGCATTCTCGGTGGGACCGATTCGCTCTTTCGGTGAGACCGAAGAGTTACGAAAGGGAAACAGAGAGTTTGCAAGCCCATCTAGGTGAGACCGAGATCCTTATCGGTAGGACCGAATTGCTAGGGTTTGGTAGTGGCAAATGACAAGTGAAACTCGGTGGCGCCGGATTGATAGAATCGGTATGACCGAGTTTGGCTTAGGGTTTAGGTCATTTGTGGATATGGAAAGGTGGTTGAGGATTTTGGAGCATATCACTAAGCACATAAAGCAAGAGGCTCATTAAGCAACACCTCATCCCTCCTTGATAGTATTGGCTTTTCCTAAAGACTCAATGTGATCTTGGATCACTAAAATATAAAATGAAGAGTCTTGAACTTTTGAGATTGAGCCAATTATTTGTCCTTAGCATTTTGAGGGTTCCACTTTCACATCCATGCCATGCCAATCATTGAGCTTTCCTGAAATAATCATCTTGGAATAGCATTAGCTCAATGAGCTATATGTTGTTATGAATTACCAAAACCACCTAGGGATAGTTGCACTTTCATTGGTCCGTTGGATGGCTTTGGCTAGGGTTCATACTGCAAAATCCTACAGCTAATACTGGTTCTTCAAGACAATGAGAGCTGCTTGGGATCTGTCACAAGAGGTAAAGATTAGACCCCTCGAAGAGAACCTATACACCCTGCAGTTCTCGTGCTTGGGCGATTGGGACAGAGTAATGCAAGATGGTCTGTGGAATTTTAAGGGTTTTGCGGTGATCATTGCACTGTATGATGGGTTCACAAAACCGTCCCAAATCAAACTTGACACCCTGGAGATATGGGCACAGATTCATGATTTTCCTGATGGTTTTTGTACCATGTTGAAGGCTATGGCAGGGAAGATAGGTGAGGTGGTGTTCGTGGAACACAAGTCTCGTGACTTTGAAGGAAACTTTTACAGGGTTAGAGTCAAGATCGATGTCAATAAGCCTCTGAAGAATGCTACATCAATTGTCAAAGAAAACAAGCGACATATCTTTCTTGTGAAGTATGAACGCCTTCCTGACTGGTGTGCAGTGTGTGGCCATCTTGGTCACCAATTCAAGGAGCACGGGGATGGGATCCATCCCCCAAAGGCCCTGGTCTTCAAGGAGCTGTGAGCAAGCTGGTTCCGTGGTGCTGGAAGGGGTCCGGGAGAAGGTCGGGCTCGCAGAGGCGGCTTTGATCGTGGTGCATCAAAGGGTGGCGCTGGATTTGGCTCTGGCAGAGGCATGGCCCAGCAGTCACAGCAATATGAAGGAGAAGAGGATGTGGATGCTCTCATGGAGGATGCTGAATCGGCTAGGAAGAGGTCGTTGGCGGGCAATATAGGAGACAAAAACCTTACCAAGGGGGCGTCGGCCAATGCTCTCATGCTGCCAGCACCTCCAACAGTCCCTCCAAGCCCTACATCGCAACAAGAGCAGAAGAGAGCCAAAGTTGCCCTTACTGACAAGGGTTTGCCAAAGAAAAGCCTCACCGACAAGACCAAGGAAGCGCCCATAGCGGAGACCCAGAGCGGCCTCCGTGGGGCACAATGAGTATATTATGTTGGAACTGTCGTGGGGTGGGTAGACCTGCACAGTTCGTGAGCTTTGCGACCTAGCAAAGCAGTTTACCCCGGCAGTACTTTGTATAGTGGAAACTCAACTAGACAGGGTTCGTGTCGAGAACTTGAAATCTTCGTTCGGTTATGATAATAGTTTTGCTGTAAGCGGTTCTGGTAGAAGTGGAGGCTTAGGAGTGTTTTGGAATAATGAAATAAAGTTGAAAGTTGATGGTTACTCTAGGTATCATATTGATGCACTAATCGATGAATCAGGCCCAAATCCTTGGAGGCTTACTTGTGTCTATGGAGAAGCACGGGTGGCATCAAGGCAAATACGTGGGATACTATCCGGAGTGTCGCAGGAATGTCTCCTTTACCATGGCTCCTGATAGGCGATTTCAACGAAGTATTGCATGTGGGAGAGCATGATGGAGTGGGACAGAGAAGTCAAAGTCAGATTGCTTCTTTCAGATCAGTTGTTGATTACTATGCTTTGCTTGATCTAGGGTATACAGGTATCCCTTGGACTTTTGAGCACAAGGTGGCAGGAGGCTCATATACTCGCGTTAGGCTGGATAGAGCACTTGCTTGTAGTGCCTGGACGGTGCAGTTCCCAAGGGCGCGAGTAGACCATCTGACGGCAGGATCATCGGATCACGTGCCAATCATTTTACACGCGCACGGCGAGGCTTGGGTGAGACAGCATCAGCATGTTTTTCTGTACGAGACGATGTGGGAATCACACGACCAATTGCACACAAAGGTAGCCAATGATTGGGGGGCATGCCTGCATGTAGCTCAGTATCAGAAATCAAGGAAAAGCTGGCGGCGTTGGCCTTGTCACTTTCTGCATGGGACAAGTCCACGTTCGGGAGCGTACAAAAACAAATCCGAACCCTAAAGCATGAGCTGGTGATATTGCAAGGTGTGCCTGGGAGGGTTGGTCCCTCTCACAGAGAGCTGAAAATCAAGGAAAACCTAATTGAGCTCTATCATAGAGAAGAGCTAATGTGGAGGCAGCGGGCTAGAGTTGATTGGCTGCGTGCGGGAGATAAGAATACCCGCTTTTTTCATCTACGGGCGAGTATGCGTAGGAGGAAAAATCTGATTAAATTGCTGGTGCGAGAGGATGGCAATTCGACGGAGGACATACAAACTATGAAAGATATGGTTAATTCTTTCTATGGTAATCTTTACATGTCGAAAGGGGTCCACGATATGGAGGAGGTGCTGAATACAGTACCAGTAAAGGTAACCGCCCAGATGAATGAACAGTTGAATGCACCGTACACTGCTGAAGAGGTAAAAACCGCGTTATTCCAGATGGCACCGACTAAGGCTCCTGGCCCCGATGGATTTCCCGCTCATTTCTTTCAACATCATTGGGAGGTCTGCGGTGAAGAGGTAGCCCGAGTAGTGCTAGGGATTGTCTCGGGCAAGGAGAGTGCTAAGGAAATCAACAATACAGTGCTAGTTCTAATCCCGAAGGTAAAAAACCCTACTTTGCTTACACAGTTTCGGCCGATTAGTTTGTGTAATGTACTGTATAAGGTTGCATCAAAAGTGATAGCTAATCGCTTGAAGCTAATATTGCCGGAGATCATCTCAGCGGAGCAGTCGGCCTTTGTTCCGGGCAGATTGATTACTGATAATATCATTGCAGCTTACGAATGCCTTCATTTTACGAAGAGAAATAAAGCTCAGATCCACTGGTCCTATGCTTTGAAATTGGATATGATGAAGGCATATGACCGTGTCGAGTGGGACTACCTCAGAGCTATCATGTTGAAGCTTGGGTTCAGTCGGAACTGGGTTGATATTGTTATGGGGATGGTCTCATTTGTCTCCTTTTCAATCATGTTTAATGGAGAAAAATTAGAAGAGTTCAATCCTTCACGTGGCATCCGTCAAGGGGATCCTATTTCACCCTATTTGTTTTTGCTGGCAGCAGAGGGCCTTTCGTGCCTCTTAAAATCTCGAGTTCAGTCATCTAATCTAGGAGGAATCAAAGTGGCTTCAACGGCACCGCCGATAAACCACTTGTTGTTTGCAGATGACAGCCTGCTGTTTTTTAAAGCAAATTCGGAAGGGACGGAAGAAGTGTCTCTTTTATTGGAAACCTATGCTAGGGCTTCGGGCCAAAGAGTGAACCGGGACAAATCATCATGCTTTTTCAGTATGGGATGTCCAGAATCCGTTCGAGAACAGGTTAAACAAATATTGCAAGTTCCCAACGAACAACTTAGCGAGAAATACTTGGGGCTGCCAACAGATGTGGGCTCATCCAAGAACGGAGCTTTCAAGTACCTTATTGATCGGTTATGGAACAAAATAAGAGGTTGGATGGAGAAGACCCTCTCGGCTGCAGGGAAGGATGTGCTCATCAAGTATGTAGCACAAGCCATCCCGGTGTTTTCGATGTCATGCTTCAAATTGCTAAGAGGCTTATGTGACAAGTTAACCTCAGCTATACGGGCCTTTTGGTGGGGAAGCAGGCAAGGGAAGAGGAAACCCTATTGGGTGTCGTGGGACAGTATGACAATGCCGAGGTATATGGGTGGCCTTGGTTTCCGTGATTTTGAGCTCTTCAATTTGGCTCTACTGGCTCGGCAAGCATGGAGGATCTTGGTCTCCCCAGAGTCCCTTAGCGCTCGTATTTTGAAAGCGATGTATTTTCCAAATTGTTCGATTCTAGAAGCCACTGTTGGGACTCACCCATCTCAGATTTGGAGATCTATTCTGGAAGGAAGGGATATCATGACCCAGGGTCTCATCAGGCGAATTGGTGATGGATCATCGACGGAAATATGGAACACTAACTGGATCCCTAGGCCTGAATTAATGAGGCCCCTAGTTGCTAGAGTGCCTGATCCACCGCAGATGGTTGCTGAGCTTATTGATTCAGGCAATGCACGCTGGAATATGGAGCTAGTGAAACAGGTCTTCCTTCCTTTTGATGCACAAGCAATTTTTCAAATCCCGATATGTCAAAGGAATGTGCAGGATTACTGGTCTTGGATGTTTGAGAAATCTGGCGTGTTCAGTGTACGGTCGTGTTATCGTATGATTGTTGACACTAAGAGGAGGCGTGAGGATTGGCTGGAGTCGCGCCCAGGAGCGTCTAATCGCCAGGAGGAGCAGTCAGACTGGAAGCGGCTATGGAAAGCGACGGTCCCTGCTAAAATCAGGGTCTTTTTGTGGAGACTTGCACGTCAATCTATCCCAACGGAAGATGTCAGAATGCATCGGAATATGACCACAAGCAGCTCGTGTGCCATTTGTGGAACTCCGGACTCTTGGAAGCATAGTTTGATTGAGTGTACTGCTGCCCGGTGTGTTTGGTCATTGGTGGATCAGGAGCTAATTGATGATCTGCGAAGTAACACTGAAAATGATGCAAAGAAGTGGTTAATCACTATGATCGAACAACTTTCACATGACAAGTTCGCCAAGATAGCAGTTACCCTTTGGGCCATATGGTGGGCGAGACGGAAGCTGATCCACGAAGGGTTGCATCAAAGCCCTTTATCCACTTACATGTTCATCACTCATTTCTTATCAGAGTTGGATGCGGAAAAGAATCCAATACCGTCCCGTGTTAACATCCCAGTTACTGCTTCACCAAGGAAATGGATTCCGGCCACTGGTGATTCTGCTAAGATCAATGTTGACGCCGCTGTTTTTCATGGAGTAGGTGCAGCTGCTGCAGTTTGTAGGAACAATAACGGACAATACTTGGGGTCTTCGGTGCTTGTCACTAGAGGACTGGTTGATTCGCCAACTTTGGAAGCTATGGCGTGCAGAGAAGGATTGTCGCTAGCGGAAGACCTGGGGCTCCAGAACCTCGTGATTGTGTCCGACTGTCAAGAGGTGGTGAAGCATATCAAAGAGAAGTCAGGTGGAAACTATGGTGCAGTTGTAAAAGAGATTATTTCATGGCATTCTTCTTTTACTTCTTGCTGTTTTAAGTTTGAGAGTCTCGAATTTCAAGCCTCATAAACTAGCTAGGCATGCTGTAAAATTAGATCATGGCCGCCATATTTGGTTGGGGCAACCACATGATACTTCTGTAATACCGGTAGCAATTCCAACTTATGAATAAAGCCTAGTTTGTTGCTCAAAAAAAAACTCAAAATAGTTCTAAACAAAAAGGAGTTCCCTCAAAAGAAAAAGGAAGGAGTTCTCCGGCGGTTGCTTTGAAATTGGTTTTAGGTTCAGTTCGAGTCGGTTTACAAGTCGATGCCGATCTCGATTGTTCGCCGCTTCCTATCCTTTTCTTCCCTCGCTATATGTAAGATCAGCCTGTATAATACAGAGATAAGTACGTGTTCGTGGACTAATCTCGGCATAGAAACACATCGCATTGATTCGATCAGTGACCACCGAGCAAACGATCGATGGAGCAGAGGCCTCGTCGTCGTCGTCGTCGAGCTCCACATCCACCAGCTATGGACCAAACGCCAACTCCTTCAACTGCTTCCAGCATCCGTGCCCCCGATCCAAGGTACTCCCTCGTTGCCAAATTACATCACGTTTTAGTTTCAACTTTTTATACCAAGGTTGAGAGAAGTTGTTTTTCTTCGTGCATTGGCTCATGGAGCCGCTCGTTATAGACATTTCTACGTGTATCGGCTTGTCTTCTCTTACGTATTGTATAAAAAGTACTCCTTTCGTCTTTGAACACAAGGTCTCTTTATATTTGTGGCGTGCTACGTCGTCGTCCATCTTCACGTCACCGCCATCCCCGAGGGGTAGGGGCGTCCATGGCTATCGCCTCCTCGAGCACTCAGCTGCATGCAACCACTGATGCGGCTAAGTAACATTTCCTGCAATACAATCTCTCCTCCACTAATCGAGGCCGGGACGGGGTACAGGAGTCGGGCTTCGGTACCCCCAAGCTCTTCAAGCTTGTCCTCCTCTCGACACCCTTCATCGATGTTGCGAGCTCCCCACCCACCACCAATGTTGAGAGCTCTGCGAGCTCGTCGGTGCCTTTTGCAACAAGGATCCTGTTGCAATGAAGGTTTGTAACAAGGGTCCTGTTGCAAGCATGACTGCGAGGCGGACATCCTTTTGCAACAAGGGTCCTGTTGCAATTGCAACACGGGTCTTGTTGCAATGCGATGACACGGCCGTGAGCTGGAAATGCTTTTGCAATAAGGGGTCATGTTGTAGTTGGAACAATGCAACACCGGGTCTTGTTTCAGCGGAAAAAATGGTTCATAGAAGACTCTATTCATTCATTGCTGTTGTGTGAGCCCCTTGCCCCTTTTACGAGCAGTTAAAAAAAGAATCTTTTGATCATAAGGGCAACACAACACCAGCTTAGAGATGATTTTCTTTTGATTAGTTATGTTGCACATGTGTGCGGAGGGTTAAAGAAAAAAAGTTAGGTTACACATGTGTGCGGGGGGTTAAAGAAAAAGTTTTGGTGGTCTCTTTCTCACATATGTTTTACATCAGTGGGTTAAAAATACATACCAATCGCAGTTCCTATAATTACGGGGTGGTGATAGCCTACCAACTATACATCAATAAGATCTTAGCAAACCTAACTTCAGATCTTTCAAACTTTGCATGTCACACGCAGCGACGGGAGGACGAATTCGTCAGAGCCTTCTCTATTCAGATCGCCCCAGGCGATCCAGGATACCTACTTCAGATAAGCTACCGTAAGTGTGACTCTAGCTGTTGTTTTGTCTGTTTCCATTATGGTTATCACAAATGTGTCTATTACTAGTCGGTAACATATTAGCTATTTAATATTTACACTAGCCTTTTGTCCTTGTAGACAAACTAGAATGCCATGGTCATTATTAGGTATTGCAGCACCTCCCATCATTTCTAATCAGTGATGAGTGAGCATATTGCCGTGCTTGTTTTGTTTAGGGTTGAGGAGCATGCGAATGAGGTAAGCAGCAGGGAGTTTGAAGCCCTGAAACTTGATCAATCACGCCCTACACCTGAGTCAACTCATAGGTATGACTAATTTATGTTGGTACTTCTCTTAATTTGAATGATGGGTGCTTGCTCCCATGGATTTTTGTGCAAGTGTAATCTATAAAGCTTGATGCGCTTCCAAAGTTTAGAATAATCTATCTTGGAACTCTTGAGTAATTTTTATTGCTAACACACGCATAAGTTTTCCAAATTGTCTACGTCTACATTGACATGCGTGGAGCTCCTTAGAACCATGGCTTAATATATCAATTTGTTTTTCTTTTTTAAATCTCCAGGTTTATCTTGTTTATTGTTACCACTTACAAGTTATAAATTTGCAAATGTAGCATACGACACATATAAATTAATCAAGTGTGATACATGAATGGAATAATGGAGAAATTAGCAACCGATCAATATGTAATTAGTGTGCCATGAGCCTGTGGCGCCACAATGTGTAGGCGTTATGAATTGACATTTAATTTATAGATAATATTTTGGGGGGATTTGCATCAACTGCTATTACATTTAGCAAATTAAATTTATAAACCCATAAAGCACAATATAATGATCTAGGTTGTAACTCGTAACACCACCCGCACATGAGTGGCCAAGAGGGCTGCTGCTGTTCCTTTAGGGTAACCAAGGTATTTTTCTTTTCTTTAGAGAGATGAATTCACCCATTCAATACTTGCAGGCAAGCTGGAAATGCAACCCATGTTCGGCAAAGTGTTCTATATTCAGGCCGCCTCAGGCGGTCCCGTGGCAGACGAGAACAAGAACCATCACCGAATGAGCTACTGTAAATTTTCTTAGTTATTTATGATATTCTTTGTGTGCCTTTTTTACATGAGCATTTGATAAAGGACCTGTTTTAGCTATCATCTGTACTCTCATAGAATAAATAGTTTTTATTGCTAGTTTCCTTTAAAGAAGCTGGCAATTCTTGCCCTTACTTCCGTAGTCACTGACCAAAACATGTTTTAATCCGGGTTGAGAAGAATGCTAGCAAGGTGAGTGGCGGTGAGGGGTCTATAGTTACAGATCTACCTGAATTAACTCATAGGTACGATATTGTTGTTTAGTTATTAACTTATTATTAATTGGGATCTGGTTAGTTGAAATGAGAGGTGCTTATTATGACCTGCATACGTTCTGCATATAATTCAAATATGTTTGATTCATCAAGTTGATAAAACTTGTTACGGAAGATTATTTATGTAAAATATCTGTTTTGGCTATTATTTGCACTGCAGTTCTCATTGAAGAAATAATATTGCATGGAATGCTACTTTAATTTATAGATGCTAGTATAATTATTCCCACACTTCTATAATCACCAACCAACATGTTTTGGTCAGGGTTGAGAAGAATGCTGGCAAGGTGAGCGACATTGAGGGTCCTGCAATTAAGGCTCCACCGTAAGTGTGCCTCTAATAAATACAACATATTATTTTTCCACGTTACTACATTGGTCTCTATAGAGCTCCTTAAAATGAAAAACGAGAATGTGTGGTTATTATTGCAATACCTCCATCATAATAGTCACTAGCTAATGAGCATATTGGTTTGATTATCTGTTTGCTCAGGGTTAAGGAGGATGCCAGTGAGGTGCGCAGCAGGGAGTTCAAAGCACCGACACTCGGTCAGTCACTTCCTACATGTAATAACCCAACTCAAAGGTATTGCATTGCCCTCTTTTTTGCACAGCTCGAACCGTGGGTCAATTATTGATTGATTTTTATTACTTCTAGCTTTATCGTGTTGTTTGTTACTCCCTCCATCCCAAAATGTAAAACGTTTGCATTTTGGGACAGAGGGAGTACCATTTACTGTTTAGAAGCCTCAAAGCAATACAAATGGACCTATAACATTCTTTCATGAGTTTTAATATCATTCAAATATGCTTAATTCATCATCAACTTCACAAAAAATTGCTGAAGAAGATTATTTACGTCAAGTAATGATAGCTTTGGAATAACCATTGGTTGTGTGGACATTTTGTTGCTCTAGGTCCAAGGAATGGTGTGATTATTACGCTGCCGACGACAGTGAGACTCGCTCAGAAATTTTTGAGGAGATGCTCAAAGATGTATCAGAGCCTTGGTATGTATGATGATTTTGCTTTTGTTCGTCTCGTATTATATTTGTTTTGTAGTTTGTAAGTCTTAAATGCATTTCTGTAGCAAGACGCCTCAAAGTACCACAATTTTAGTTATTTATATATACATGGATCAAGTAAGGAAACAACAAAAAAACAACATGTCATTAGTGCAGTGTGGCGTATAAACCTAGATGCATGACGAGATAACTACTGCATTGAAGATAGCCAAACACCATGGCCGCGGGAGGCTGTACAGACATATACTCCCTCCGTTCCAAAATAGATGACCCAACTTTGTATAGTACAAAGTTGGGTCATCTATTTTGGAACGGAGGGAGTACTAGCTTAGAGAATATGTGGGGCAATATATTTGTTCTTTCTTGCTTGATTCAAAGTTTCAAACATAGATTCGGGAATCACACCCGAGAGGCTGAGATCGTGGAATCGCCCCAAAGACAGAGCCACCTACACATTCTCCTCACTCACCCAATCTCTCCCCGTCGCCATCCTCCACTAGACCACCACCCTCCATGCTCTACTTTGTCTCTTCCGTTCCTACCATATCAGCTCCGTCAGAACCAAGCGCTATGGCTCATGGATGTCTGGAGGTTCCTGTGTCACCGACCCTGGCACCTGCTTCCCACTCATCTTGGAGCTTCCATTTATTTTGATGGAGGATTGGGAGGTGTGAGATTGAGATTTTATTTTTGACAACCAAGGCAGTCTTGCTTGATTATGAAAATCTATATCGTTGTTACAGGTTATGTCCTTCCCCTTCCTAAAATGATGGCATGTGATGTTTCTCTCAAAGTGTAAGTTGGTCTGGGAGAGAGAATTTGACAACCTAGTTTCTCTCACCCGGATAACTTGTTAATGTCCATTCCTAAGATACAAACAATGCTAGATTCCTAGGAGTGTCCGTTAGTTCTTGTTGAATTACAAAAATGTTTATACAATTTTGTTTGTGAAACTCAGTAACTATTACTCCTCCTGTTCCACAATTCTAGTAACTACATATTCTAGTAAAACTCAGTAACTATCACGGAACGGAGGGAGTACTACATATTCTAGTAACTATCACTACATATTTCGGATAACTTGATATTTTGTTGGTACATGTGTATTGGATATATAACCCGGTAATTGTTACTAGACCAGTTGTTGGTTACTAATCATGTGTTGGATGTATAACCGGTAATTGTTTCTCCCTCTATTTTAAAATACTTGGAAGTTGTAGGTTTGTTCTAAGTCTTATCTTTAAGTTTGACCAAGTTTTACAGAAAATATACCAAGATATACAATGCCAAATTAGCTTCATTAGATTCATCATAGCATATGTTTCCATATTATATATACTTGATGTTGTTGACATTACCAATCTTTTCTATAAAGTTGGTCAAACTTACATAAGTTTGACTTAGTACAAACCTAGATGAGTAGAGTATTTTGAAATGGAGGGAGTACTAGACAACCTGGTTACTGTTATTAGACAACCCTAAGTGCGCGTACGTCATCGGGACTCATGATCAATATATTGATCATTTAATGGCATAATTAATTAGAATTTTACTCGTTGCACTTGTACTTTAGAGAACATTGTATATGTATATGGAGTTCAATGCTCTTTAACAAATTTTCAATATGCATGACATAACGTTTGTTGTATATTGTTTCTTAGGCTCATGTGTGTGGTATTATTCTGCAATTTGTTCATCCTTTGGGTTTTTTCTGATTCAGGGCACAAACATGTCGTGATATACATAAGAACTTGGAAGAACATACATACACTTGTATGGTGGAGGCTATGATTGCAGCTAAACATGGCTTTAGCAACCCGGCCCAGCATAAACTGGATGCTCAAGCATTTTTGGCATCAGAAGGGGCATTTGTATCTCCTGAAGTCCTTGAGTCCTTTGCCTCTCCAAGAGAGAATATAGCGCAGTATGTTCTGATATGATTTTCATATAAATTTTTGAAGCATGCAACAATTTTAATGTATTATTGCAGAGGTGAAGTGTCTACCGAAGAAATCATTGAGAATGGTAAAAAGTGGATGGGTGAGGAAGTCATGCTAGCTTTTGAGAAGTACAAGGAAGGAAAGAGCCAATTCAAAGTACGTGTGGTTTCCTGCTATTTTGTTCTTTTAACTGAAAGCAAGTTTGTTTATAAGGTGCTTTTTTAGGACGTGGTAGATTATGGCCTAGATGAGCTTCAACATCAGTGCTTCAGCATGGATAGCGATGGCCATACCTTCCATCACTTCAACTTCACCGTTAAGATGAAGAAGTCAGACGGCGATTGGTCATCCACGCCCTTTTTTGCTGAAGTGAAAGAGATCTACGGAAGAAAATATTATTCCTGCTACGAACTAAGTTCATATGATGATGGTATGTGCCCTTACTGTCTTCTCTTTCGTCTTATTAAATATGAATCTTGTTTAGTTTGCTTGCTGCAAAATTACGGTTTTGATCTTTGTTTAGGTCAGTGCAACGCATGCAAAAATCAAGGAATGCATGCACTGAAGCACCCTATTTGTCTAATGGGGTATGGCAGTGGTCATGCTGATATGGAGTTCTCCTTCATTTATCTTAGTGATGACGAATAATCTGATCTCGAGTGGGTGACAGTGTTGGCTTCGATAGCGGGGAGAAGTATGTGGTTTGTTTATGGTTATTACATCTTCTGATCTGCATGTAGTCCAGTAGTGCAGTTGTGAATCATGCTGATATTGGACATGTACTAAGAAGTTCTAAGGAGCGAGTTTTTGCATTGATGACCATGCTTTTCAATGTTTCTATAAAGCAGACTATATTTTCCTTGGAGTAAATTGTAAAACACCACCATAATTGTGGTCTCATTTTAAGAAAAACACCATGCTACATGTTTTTGTTGAAGATATCACTGACACCGTTTCATCGTTGGCCGTGTACCGGAAAATGGAACAGGAAAGGCAGGTGGCTAAACCTTCCACCAGTTACCAATGTAGAATAGCCATTTGTTGCTTCGTTGTCACACGCGTTTGGGTACAACCATGTGTACGGGTATGTGATTCTCAAGACGATGTGTGGTCGTGAAGGCGATTTGTAGATACCATAGTCAAACTTTCATCCCTGATTAGCAGAAGATGTGACAAGAAGGGCGGATAGTTAAACCTTGTGTAGATTCCCAACGCGGAAAGCCATAATGGCCTTTTGGCAAGCGAACTCCTAAGGGATGGAATAATGACAGGTACTTGCAGTATTTGTCAATCGGCCTGGCGAAAAGCGACCCCCCCCCCCCCCCCCGCCGCGTGGTTGTACCTAATGCACTAGTCGGTCCTAAGGAGGATAGATCAATCGAGTCTGGCTCCATTCAATACATAATGAGGATCATCCATACATGAACCTCTCATGTGCCGAGAAATGCTGGTCGTTTGTTGATTGGGATGAGAGGACTGCTTCGAGCGGATGCTCGCATTGCTCATTCCCAGGGTGTGCGGTTGTCAAGAAAATATAATGTAGAATATATGCACGGTTGTATGCGTTGTTTAAAGTTTTCAACGCAAATATTTTGAGATTGGTAGCGTGTGGTGGGCCAACGAATAATTAAGTATGTATGTCGGTTGCTTGGTGATGCTGGTTGACAGCTGAGCTTTGTAAGCCATGCCATGGTCTTTTCTCTGGACCATGGCTCGGTCTTTTCTCTGGACAATGGCATGGTCTTAGCGGCGTAGAACTACCTGTCTTCTATATGAAGCTAAGCAACTTATGAACATCACGTTTTATAATGACCCCGAAGGTTTTCTTGTCCTTGTATGACTTGTTCATATTGGTCGGCCACGCGCTTCCTCTTACCGGCTTGTTCATGCTCGGCACCTGCCCACGACCTGCATGCTGGAAAGGCCAAACACAACACCCCTCAAGCCATCCTTAACCAGGACCTTGGGGGAGAGGAAGTATCTGAACTTGAAATGGTTCATAGGAATTAAAAGCACGCGAGAACAATTAGACCAGAAAATGTAAATATAAAAATCCTAAGGAAGAAGAAAGATGACAACAGGAGCCAACCTCCAATGTTCATAAATATAAGATGTTCTATTTTTTTTTTGTGAATCAGATGTATATAAACACATTTTAGTGTGCTTGGTCACCCATTTCAGTTTATATGTAGTCCATGTTGAAATACTCAAAACATTTTATATTTGCAAATGAAGGGAGTAGAATACACTGGAACTAGTTGCAGATATTTTTGAAACATTCAGAGTATCTCGAGATTTTTTAGAAACTCTTAAAGTATTTTAAAACAAGTGGAGCTGCTTTGACGCTTCTGCTTATCAGAGTGATGAAAAAATAAAAATCTTTAAGCATTCACTCACCACACCAGTCTCTGGTTCTCGGCATCCACATGTCGGACGTCGTCGATCCTCTCGACTCCCTCCCGTCGGCGATCCTCGCCGATGTCCTCGGCCGCGTCGCGGACGCCGGGGACATCGCGGCTTCCCGCCTCGCCTCGCGCGCGCTCCTCGCCGCCTCCTACCACTGCCCCCGCGTCCGCCTCAGCGCGGCCGCCCGCGCGCGCCGCCTCCGCGGGCGCGGGGGCGGGGACGGCGCGACCGCCTTCCGCTTGGCCGCCGCGAACGTCGCCTCGCTCCTCGGGACGCACCTGCGCTCCCTCGCGCTCGACGCGTCCCAAGGGCATGGTTGCCCCGATCAAGCGATTTGGGCGAAGCACGCCGAGTTCGACGAGGCCAACGACCTGCACCTCACCAGCGGCGAGTCCGTGGCGGCGTGGGCGGCCACTGCCGCTGGCCCCGCCCTCCGGGAGGTGGACATCGCCGACTTCTGGCCACAGTCGTGCTGGCGGAAGGCGGAGGCGCTCCCCGTCATCTCCCGTTTATGTCAGTCTCTCCATCTTATCTCAAAATTAGAAGTACATTTCAGTTGCAAATCCAAATTTGAGTTAAGTTAACCTGTTTATATGTTGTATGATACGCCGAGTTGCTCTAAAAACTGGTTTCTTAGAGATCAGAAAGTTGAGTGAGAACATGTTGAAGAATTGATTTGCTTGATTAGTAAACTCAGTTTCTGGCTAAGTGTGTAGTTATTTGTGTTATATAGAAATAATGCGAGCACTGGGAACAGGAGAATTTAGGCTTGTATATTGCGTATAATCACGGAGCCAAAAAACTAGTCAAATTGTTTAGAAATAAGGAGATTTGATGGAATCACCTCTGTTTTGCAATATGAGGCGAGCAGTTTTTGTTAAGCCTGTTGATCATTGATTTGAGTCTTGTGGGCTGTTAGTTTTCAGTTAAGGACATTGCTTGATTTTGATGTGACACTGAAGTACTCCCTTATAGTGTCAAAAACACTCTTATATTATGGGACGGAGGGAGTAGGAGATAACATTGGCAGGAATTTAGCTTATTCACATCCATTCCCAGTTTTAACCAGAAAGTAGAACTTGTTTGGTTCGTAGCTGTATGGAAATTCCATTAACTAAGCAAATGTTGCTTGTTTCAGTATCTAGTAAATGATGATGAAATCAGATATATATGTGATTCGCACATTCAAGGCGACACCCACCATATGCACGGTCCTATAATCTGTTTCATTCTACATATTTAATTAGTTAACTTGACACTGCATGCATCTCAGACTAAATTTTGGCCATGCAGGTCATAATCTTTCAACACTGAGGCTGAGAAAGGCATGGCTATCTGTTGATGGGCTCAGGGTTATGCCAAATCTGACTCATCTGGCACTTGAGTCCATTAGATTAGATGACGAGAACCTCAGCACATTGAATGAGTGCTTCCCTTGCCTTCATACTCTCAATCTTATTGGAGTTGGGGGGCTCAAGGACCCCAAGATTCACCTTCCTCAGGTGAAGAATTGCCACTGGGAGGTATCAGATGTTCCACGGTCTTTAGCTATCCATGCCCCTAACTTGGTTTATCTTGAGTTGAAGTGTGTTCGACCAGGAATCCTCATTCTAGATACTCCATCCGTGTCCACTCTGAAACTCACCATAGATAAACTTGGTCCTACTGTCCAAGTTAATGGCCTTGTGAATCTGAAAAACCTTCGGATAGAGTCATCGGATATAAATTCCCTCTTGAGGCTGTTTTCAGAGAGTCGAGATGTCAGGACACTAGATCTTGAGCTGCCTGCTTCTGCAGGCCGCAATGAACTTTACGAAGCGGTGGAGCCTGAGCTGTTTTCAAGAGCCACCGAAGTGAAGCTGTCGCCGAGGTTTTCATATGAACTGATGAGGCGCATTGTGTTCTCCATGACTAGTTATGACTGCCGAAGCTGCCTGAGGAAACTTCTGGTTCATATGCCGCCATCCATCCATACTGCTTGCCCGTTCATACCCTTGATCAACAACTGTGAGCCGTTGTGCGAGGTGACTGTTCTTTTCCATGTGGATTCCAGTGATGCCACTCGCCAAGCTGCTGCATCCTCTTGGCCGCTGCGTTTTCCAGACATCACTTGGCAATGGGGTACTTGGCAGTAATCCTGTATAGATACTTCATTTCAAGATGATCAAGAGTCACAGAACTAGAAGTGTCTGAAACTGGGTTTGGTCATGGCACATTTGTTGATGGCCTAAAAATGCCTAATGTGTGCATATGTATGTTATGGTAGAAACTACTCCCTCCGTTCCGAATTACTTGTCGCAAGTATAGATGTATCTAGATGTATTTTAGTTCTAGATACATCCATTTCTGCGACGAGTAATTTGAAACGGAGGAAGTAGAAACCATGGATATGCTTATGTACTGGGCCTGTTTGGCACCACTGTGTACAGATGTTCCAAGATAAGGAAATATATATAGTTTCCGGGTGCTAGCTTATGGAACAGAAACAAAAATGATCGGTATCATGCTTTGTCCTAACCAAAACCATACATATTTGCACTTTGACCCTAAATCAGCTGCTAAGCTGGTGCGAGGTTAAGGTACGCTACTACTGTTACTTCCAAAATTCCATAGCAGGCTCTGGTGTGCCGGTTTTCTCACAGCCGGAGGTGGAGGCACTAGTTGTGGCTTATCATTTGGTGCACCACTTAATGATTCTTTCGATTTCGATCGTTCACACGACATAGGTCATGGAAAAGATCCCAGGCAACTCATCAAAACATGAAAAGCCAGTTAGACAATAAATTCCTGATTGTCACTAGTTACCTGTTGATATCAAGCAATATAGCTCAAGATGCTTGATTGATGCTGGTTCTTTTCTGAATTGTTTTGTAGGCAAGTGTAACCCATGTATGCAAGGATACATTTGGTCCATGTCCCATGTAGCCCTACCAAATCAAATGTGGGCCAGAATTGTTCTTTTTTTTATCAAGCAATCCTTCATCCTCACTTGACCAACTATTTGGTGAGAATATGTGAGAGGGATGAGTAAATATGTAAATGCTAAATGAAACTTGGGCTCCAATGTTAAACAATTAAAAAAAATCATACCTTTTGTTTCAAAAAAATCCGAAAACACATATACCCAAATATGTAATGTACATGTGTGTAAGTTACTAAGTTTTAATGATGAAATAAGTTAAAACGAGGGCTACGAAAAACAAAAACAAACATGTGACCTTTAGCACATGCATTGTTCATTCTCAAAGTTCACGGTTTTGTTTCTCAGTGTGCACAACTTGCAAATCAGAGTTTTTCATCATGAAATTTACACATATAACTACCTCCGTCCGGATTTATTATGCCTCTTTTCAGTTTGGGTTAAAATTTGACCATAATTTTAACTAATACTCCATAAAATGTAAATGGTATACCATAAAAATTATACTATAAAAGCTCTTTCAAATACAAATCCCACAATATATTTTATGTATCATATAATTTATATCGTGTTAGTTTTAGAGATGATCAAAGTTTGCCCCAAAATACGAAGGGGCACAATAAACCCTGACCGAGGTGGGACATTACATCCTACATACATTCATATTGTTAATGGATTGAATACGCGCCTCCTCCCCAAAAGAAGTTTAGGATCCCTCCGCCTCCCGCCGGCGCCGCCTTTGGTCCGCCTCGTCTCCGGTTGCCTTAGGGCCACGTGGGCACGGTGGATCCCAACCCTTGTGGGCGGGAGGGTTCCATTTTTTAGATGTTTCTTTAAGTTTTGTTAGGGTTTGTATTCTGCTCAGGAAAGCGAGACAACGGCGGCTCCCTGGAGATGGAAGAAAGCTCCCCCCGCCCAGCCCCCGTCCCAGTGGTGCGTCTAGAATCATCAGTGGGCGTGTGAATGTGTGTCTCCGGCGGATCTATTTTTGGTGGATTTGCTCATATCTGGTCATCGTTTGTCTACGCTCGTGTGTTTTCTGTTTGGATCCTTCCGATCTACGCTACTCTTCATCGACGACAGTTGCTGTTTGGTGTGCTGGTTCTATGGGGCCTTAGCACAACGACTTTCTAATTGTCTACTGTAACAAGTTTTGTCCGGCTCTGGTGAGAGGGGGATGATGTTGGCGGCGCGTCTTCGGCTTGCTTCAGTGCTTGTAGTCGTCGCTAGATGGTCTACAAATTTGGATGTATTTTTTATTATTTCTGATGTTCGTTGAACCGCCGAGGATGAATGGATTGGAAGTTTATTGATAAAAGAAAAAGCTTCATAGAGCCCGTCCTCGCCTTACTCCTCATCTGTAACCATTTTTTTTAACACATACGGAAATAACAAAAATATGATGGAAAACCATTTTTCTTCGAGGTTTGTTTGGGTGGGACGCCTGGCATCCCACGTGGTGGGTCATTGCGGTCTCCTTTCTCCCCCAATCCCACTGAACAGCAGCCGGGATCGTTTCATCTCTGCAATGGCGACCATGGCCGGCGGCCCTAGCTTGTCTTCTCTTCGTCGGCGCTAGGGGGCGTTCGGATCTTCGCGCCCGTCGCCCTTGTGAGGAGCCTAGGCGTCGTCGTCGCTCGGTCTCTGGGCTTTCCGCCAACGCCGAATCTTCTCCAGCTGCTAGGTTTCCGTCCATCTGGTGCCTCTGTCAACGAAACCTCCTTCAGCTCCCCCCTTCTCCCGGCCGTGAGTTGGTAAACGCACTCACCCATTCACAGTCATCAGTTCCTCTTTCGGTTCACCATTATTTGTTTCGATCTTGACTGTGAGCCAAATGCCCCATCAATGCAGTGCATATTAGGTGTTTCAAAAGCCAGACATTTCTATCTTTGACCAAGTTTTTAGAATAAAGCCTAAAATGCTAGATAAGTAAAATAGAAAAAAAATTACACTTTAAGATGAATCTAGTGGTCCTAATTTTGTATTGTCGATGTCGATTTTTTGTTCTATGAAGTTGTCAAACATAAACATGTTTGATTTTACAAATACTAATATGCACTACATTGTGGAATGGAGGGAGAGTAGTTATTGTTCGTTCAAGCAAGTGGAACCTCGTTAGCATCTCAGTAGCAGTAGCTTTCTTACCATCCCTTTTTGGGATTATGCAGGAATTTTACTCGTTTAAGCAACTTGTGTTTGTTCCCCTATTTCCCGGCTATCGATCTGAAGCAATTTAAGAAACCATGCAATTACCCAGGTTATATTGGGTAGTATTTCGTCATGTTTCAGCACAATTTTTTATCTTCATACATCGGTTAAGTAATTTGTGTATCACTCGTTAATTGCTTATCCTTGCCTACGACTGAAAATGTGTCTGTAGTTCTATGTAATAATTTTGTTAAAATTATTTTAAAAATTAAATTTTGTGGGCTGTAACTATTTCGATATCTGTTGCGTATCAACTGACTGTATGTTTGTGACTCAAAACTGACAAGGATAGAGACCGGAGACCCCAAGACATGCATGCAGAGTTTTAGCTGTAAAGTTATCTGTGCTTGCCATGCTAATCTAGAAAAAAGTGGATTAAAAGGGAGAAGTTCCCTCCATTATTTAGGTAGAAATGAGACCTCTGCGGATCGAACGTGGGTAGGCGAGCTATCGGGTTCACTTTTCTTTTCGTTTGATTGCTAATGCTAATCTAGGTTTATAATCCTCGTTTTACCTTCTTTCACAGCTTCTTGCTTCACTTTGTTATCGTCTGATTTCTTTCCTTTTTATGTAATATTTGCGTCCATCATTTAGTTCCAGGTCTACTCCATATGGCGAAGATGCCGTCGCAGACGACTGAAGTTGATGCTGCGGTGCAGAGTTCTGTTGAACATGCAGTTGGAAAGGTTACCTCGGCCGCAAAGTCCATGGAGCCAAATTCGTCAAGCCCCCAAGCGGAAACCTCCAATTCTTCTACTCATGTTAGTCTTATATTCGGAACATTTTCAGTGGCCATCTTTTAATGCTTGTGGTCCCAAGTTTTTGGCCAATCAGTTGTGTAGGGTTCATGAGTTCAACATTTTTCTTTTATATATTTCTTATACTTCTTTTTCTTATTTAACCAGGTGCATTCTATTATCAATTCTATCGTAGAAAAGCATCGTGCTATCTTGGCTGAAGAATTTGAATTGATTCAACAGAAACGTTTATCCTTAATGGCAGCCGACATTTCTGACGCTATTTCATCGCTCGTGCGCAACTGCCAGACTGATGTGGATGCTTCTTCCCGTCAAGTTCGAGACCAGCTACATCCTGTTGGTACAACTGAATATCAAGTTCCACGTCCTGATCAAGCTCCTGTCGATCTGGTCCGAGATCAGCAGAATCCTCCTGTTGCATCTGAAGGTCAGGTTCCAGAGGTTGTTCTAAATTCAATGGATGCTAAAGAAAGTCAAGCCAGAGTGTCGGATGATAATGTACATGTCTCTCCTGTTCTAAATTCAAAGGATGCTCAGGACACTCAAGTGAACGAGAATGTTGGCACCGAGGGTCTAGTCCCGGGTGATATCGCACGTGTCTTTCCTGATCCTATTGAAGATCAGTCTCCCAACTTTTCAAGAGGCATATGTGCTACTATCAGCGATGATCCTTCTCACTCAGAGAATGTTGCCGCTCCAACACCTACTGATGCTAATCTCATTGGTGGATCATTTGTAACACGAACCGTTGATAGAAACTCAAAACGGAAACATGATGAAACGGGAAACGGAAATGATGGGAAATGGAAAAGAAAAAAAGAAAAGAAGCTGTTCAGCAATCCTACTTTGCAAACCTTCATCTGATCCCACCCTATCCGATACCTCCATGGCCCACATGTCAGAGGCTGGCGACCCGTTCGAATTTCTCCCGCTATCAATCCTCACCGACATCCTCGGCCGCGTCGCTCATACCAGAGACATCGCATCGTGCCGCCTTGCCTCGCGCGAGCTCCTCGCTGCGGCTTACCAGTGCCCCTGCATCCGCCTCGACGCCTCTGGCCGCGCACCCGGTCTTCGGAAGGGTGGGGGAGGGGTCGAGGGCACTGCCTTCCACACACTCGCTGGAAACCTCGCGTCACGCCTCGGGTCGCACCTCCGCTCCCTTGTGATCATTGCGTCCGAAGGGCAGGGTTGCCCCGATGAAGCGACGTGGGTGGAGGAGGGGGAGTTTGATGAGCCTGATGATCTGCATGTTACCAGTGGAAACTCCGTGCGGGCGTGGGCTACAACAGCCGCAGGACCTGCCCTCCGGGAGGTGGAGATCGCTGACTTCTGGCCACAGTCATGCTGGCGGAAGGCGGAGGCGCTCCCTGTCATTTTGCACTTCTGTCAGTCTCTCTCTGGCAATATTTATGTTTTCTGCATTGAAAAGTTGTTTCATTTCAAGGAATGTAATATCCTGCTAGAGTTAGCTTGTCACGTCGGAACAAGTTATTTAGCTGAAGTTATGCTCCTTATTCACAAAGCTTACTGTTTCTTCGTTGAATTATAATCTGTAATGCTCTAAAAAGGTTGTCTTTTAACCTGTGCTGTTCTAGAAACTTACCCGTTTGCTCATTTATCAATTTTGGGCTCTAGAAATAATAATTCCATTAGGGTGCTTGGTTTTTGTTAAAACTCTATTGCTCATTGGTTTGAAGTTCTGGGTCTCTTAGATGTCAGTTGTAGATTTTACATTTTTTAGAGGATCATGTTGATTTTGCTCTGTCTAAAGCTTGAAACCGATATTTAGGTAGATTACAGTGGCTTAAGATTTGGCTTACTCTCGTCCTGGCAGAGCGGCAGCAACGCAATTTTAATTAGAGAGAACTTTCCAACCATTTTATTATCTTTGAATGAAGATACACATGTAGAACATTTTGGGGTCATAGATGAAAACATTTTTGGGTCATAGCGCTGCAATGTGGAATCTCACCAAGTAGTGCTATTATCAGTTTATCACCATATTCAGATATAAATAATTTGTGTAGTTAAGGCTGCATCTGTCACACTGAGTTTATGATGGTCTATTTGGTTCCAGATATTTACCCAGTTAATTAAACCCTGCTTGTAATGATCTGAGATTAAATTTTGTGTATGCAGGTCATAATCTGCTCAAACTGGGGCTGAAAAATGCATGGCTGTCTGTTGATGGGCTTGAGATAATGCCTAATCTGACCCATCTGACTCTTGAATTCATTAGACTCGATGACTCGACCTGAGCAAGCTGAATGAATGCTTCCCTTGCCTTCAGATTCTCAATCTTATCGGAGTCGGGGGTCTCGAAAATCCCAAGATTCACCTCTCTCAAGTAAAGACTTTCCGCTGGGAGGTATCAAATGCTCCGTGGTCCTTAGCTATCCATGCGCCGAACTTGGTTCATCTCGAGTTGAAGTGTGTTCAACCAGATATCCTCATTTTAGACACTCCTTCCGTGTCTACTCTGAAGCTGACCATTGATGAACTCGGTCCAACTGTCCAAGTTGACAGCCTAGCGAGTCTGAAAAATCTTCGAATCGAGTCCTCGGATCTGAACTCCCTCCTGCAGCTGTTTGCAAGTGATCGGGATATCAGGACATTAGATCTTGAGCTACCAGTTTCTGTGAACTGCGTAGACCTTTACCATGAGGTGAAGCCAGACTACCTTGTCCAATTGTTCTCCAGAATCACCGAAGTGAAGCTGTCACCAAGGTTTTCATGTGTACTGATGAGCCTCCTATGCCTCTGTACAAATCATGCGTCTGCAGGCCGTTTGGAGAAACTTCTGGTCCATCTACCGGCATCGGACATCACTGCTTGTCCGTTCGTGCCGTTGCTTAGTGTGAGCGCGCCGTCGTGCGAGGTGGCTGTTCTTTTCCATGCTGATACCAGCGATGCTGTTCGTCAAGCTGCTGCATCAGTCTGGCCATCATCCATTCGGGGACTCCCAAGGTTTCCGGAGATCACATGGCGATGGGGTACTTGGCAGTAACCCTTGCATCCATACTTCATTCGAAGGCTATCAAGAATCTCAGAGCTAGCATTGCCTGCGACACTTTGGTCGACGCATCACCGTCTTTGACAGTTTCTGAAGCCCGTTGGTTTGGTCATGGCACATTTGCTGATGGCCGTATGTGTGCCTGCCTACTATGTGCCGTAGCCCTGTGGAAAAATGCTCCAACATGAAGAACTATATATGGTTGTCTTGCTAGATTATGTACTTGTTGAATGATGCATGTGACCTGCTAAATACTTTCTGAAAATCCTTTTGCTTTGTCCTAACAAAACAGTACATGTCTGCACTTTGAATTCCCTGTCAACAATGTACTACACTGCATCTCTGAATCCTTTTTACCCCGCTGGTTCCCTACTCATCTACTGTTCCCTTCACAACACCTATGGCTTTTTTTGAAAGATCAGCTCTGTGTTCTTTTCCCGCCATTTCTAGTGTGGCTCCTCTCAGAGGCACCAGCTGCTGCACTGGCAGCAGGTCGGACAGGAGCACGAGCAGGAGCAGCACCGCCACCGCCATTGGCAGCAGCAGGAGGGCCAGGAGCAGGCGAACCAGCAGCAGCCGCAGCACTCCCCGCACCAGCACCACCCGGCCTTCTGCGGCCGCCGCTCCTCCTCCGTCGTCATCTCCTCGAACTGCGACCTGCGGTTCGAGGGCGTCGGCGGCGACTGCTCGTGCTCCTTCTGCAGCTGCTGGTAGCCGCCCATGCTCTCCTTCGTCCCCGTCGACGGCTCCGCCAGTCTGCGGATGTAAAGGTATCGATCAAGCACGGTCGGTCATGGCAGAGAGAAAATCGTGCGCGCGTCGGGGCGTACGTACATTGGGAAGGCGAAGGAGAAGTTGCTGGAGCTGCCGATGGAGCCGCTCTCGTGCCGCCGGATCGCTCTCCCCTCGCTCGCGTCCGACATCGCGCTGCCCGGCACCTCCTCGAGCGGCGGCAGCTTGCCGTCTGGGTACCCGCCGCCGCCGGCCGCCATGGCCTCGTCGTAGAAGTAGTCGAAGTGGGACCTGCTGGGGGCGTACAAGTCGTCGGAGATGCTCAGGCTGGCGCCGTGGATGCTGAAGAGGGACTCGTTGGACGCGATGCTCCAGTCCGCCTGCGCCCCCGGCTTGGGCTGGAAGATGGACGCCGGGATCCTGTCCGGGTTGAAGCCCTCGACCGCCGGCTTGGCCATCGTCTGCGCCTCCGGCGCCGCCGACACCGTGCCTCCGCCGGTCGACCGCTCCGAAAACGACGCCCAGTCGTCGGGCAACTTCGCCGGCGCGGCCGGACCGGCGTCGGCATGGTCGTCGTCGCCGTCCGCCGCCGCGACGACCAACGGGGTGCGCATCTCGGACGCGTCGACCTGGAAAACGCACCCGGGCGAGGACGCCCTCGACGAAGAAGAAGACGCCGATGACGTCCGCCGGTCGGGCTTGACCGCGGCGTCCTCGTCCGGCGCCACGTCCAACGGCCGCATCTCCGCATAAGGCTCGGGCAGCTCCGGCGCCGACGGCTTCCCCGGAGAGGCCGGCGAGCCGCGCGACTGGGGCTCCATGAGCACGTCCTGCCGAGCCATGCATGACGATTATGCGAATTGAGTTCTCTGCCTAAGGTCAAACGAAAAAGAAAGGAAATTGCAAGAAAAATCCATGACCTGGAGATTAAGCGGAGCCCCAATTCGAGATGGAGCTAGTCGGATGCAGCCGTTGCGGCAAAAGAGAGGGCACTGCCGCCGTGCCCCAATTCGAGATGCTGCCTCGTCTATTTTTGGCTGACTCGCTGATACACTGCAACGGGAGGCGCGAGGAGGCCGGGAAGCCACCCAATTGGGAGCACGAAACCACACCAAATCAAGGCATGCGTGCATGACGAAGTGCAGAGTACCAGTGATCCAGAACACGGCTGCGATGCTCGGATGCTAGTAACTATGGCTCAGCCGATTTAAAAATAGTTATCACGTTTGCTAAATGTGTGAAATAAGAGCAACTCCAATGGGGCAATCCATTTCGTCCGCCCGCGTTTGTTTGGGTCAGCACAGACAAAAGTGACGGCCCAACGTGCCGACCCAAACTCGAATCGTGTCCGCCTAGCGTCCGCGCCGACCCATTTCCGGCCTAAAATTGCGCCTGCAATGCGTCGGCGCGGACGCGCCGCGCGTCTCCTCGCCGTCCGCCGCGTCCCCACCTGACGGCCACCCAACCGCCACCGGTCGTCTTATTTATGACGACCACCGATAGCGGGCCCACGCGTCAGCCAGTGGAAGCGTCCTTTTTTAATCACGCGTGCGGCGGGGTCGGCCTCGTCCACTTCTTTCGTCCACATCTGCCTCCCCCCACCACTCCCTTTGCTTCCTCGCCGGCGACCGCAAACCCTAGCCATGGGCCTCTTCGGTAGCAGCAATGGCAATGGCAAGGGCAAGGGCACCCCCGGCGCCTCGTCCTCCCGTGCTCCCCTTCCTCCTCCTCCTCCTCCGGCGGCGACACGTTTTCGCCCTGGTCGCCGGCGCCTGCACATCCCGGTGCACCAAGCGCGGTGGCACTGGGAGTACAGGCAGCCATTGTCGTACCCCGATGTCACGCTGCCGCACCGCCGGCACCGGGATCCGCTGCGGATCCCGGTGCCGGCGGTTCCTCGTACTCAACGGGCGCACGACGACGAGGTGCGCAGGCGCCGCGCGCAACTCATGCCGGAGCAGCGTCGGCTGCCAGAGTACGCCGCCGACTCCCCCAACTGGGAGGCGTGGTTCGCCCTCGAACACGAGGAGCAACGGCGCTCGGGTGTCGACGCCGTCCCGTCGCTTTTCCCACCGCCGCCCCCGCAGGTAGAGCCGGAGGACATGGAGGCGGAGGCGGAGTACCAAGCTGCCCTCGAGGAGGCCCTGCAGCACGCGCTGGAGCCGCCTTGAGGAGGACACGCACTTGGATGGGCTGGAGCAAGCCCTTGCCCTGTCGGCAGCGGGGGACTCTGTCCACACCCCGCTCTTCGTGCCGCCACCGCCACCGTCGCCGCCCGTCCAGCCCAAGCCGGAGCCGACGCGTAAGCGCTCCCCGCCTCCACCCACTTGGCCGGAGGAGGCCTACTCATGGACGGGTCAGTACCGCGAGTGGGTGAGCACGCCTCCCATCCACTTCACCGTGACGCCGGAGGAGGAGGTGGCCCACCTCGAGCGATGGAAGGAGCACTGGCTCCGCCAGGAGCAGGCCGACGGCGAGGAGCAGATGCACTACGACGCCATGCTCCAACGAGATGCGGAGGCGCTCCGGCTCGAGGAGGAGGAGGAGAAGCGCGCGCGGCTTGCCGCAATGCCGCCGCCCCAGCAGACGCCGGAGGAGGCTGCCCTGGCAGCGTACCAGGCGGCGTTCGGGTGGGTTGGCCCTGCTTCGGTCTTCATCGACCTCATCGACGACGGTGGCGTCGATGGCAAGGGCAAGAGCAAGGCCGACGACGTCTAGGGCAGCATGCCGAGCGGCAGCAGGCGGACGCAAACTTTTTTTTAATGTTTATTAGATTTAGGTGGACTTTGGCCGGCGTTTGACCGGCCACTTTATGTTTAATCATGTTTATTTATGTTTATCTAGTGCAATTTTTTCCACTGCGGCATATTTGGGTCGGCCTCCTTGTTGGGCGGTCAAGCCGACACATTTTAAAAAGCGGACGCGCACGTCCGCCTGGCCGACCCAAACGTGTTGGGAACGTAGTAATTTCAAAATTTTCCTACGCACACGCAAGATCATGGTGATGCATAGCAACGAGGGGGAGAGTCTGATCTACGTACCCTTGTAGATCGCAACGGAAGCGTTGACACAACGTAGAGGAAGTAGTCGTACGTCTTCTTCCCGATCCGACCGATCCAAGCACCGTTACTCCGGCACCTCCGAGTTCTTAGCACACGTACAGCTCGATGACAATCCCCGGGCTCCGATCCAGCAAAGCTTCGGGGAGGAGTTCCGTCAGCACGACGGCGTGGTGACGATCTTGATGTTCTACCGACGCAGGGCTTCGCCTAAGCACTACAACGATATGATCGAGGTGGAATATGCTGGCAGGGGGCACCGCACACGGCTAAGGAACGATCTCAATGATCAACTTGTGTGTCTAGAGGTGCCCCCTGCCCCCATATATGAAGGATGCCAGGGGGAGGGCTGGCCGGCCAAGCCTATGGAGGCGCAGGAGGAGTCCTACTCCTACCGGGAGTAGGACTCCCCTCCCCCCAATCCTATTCCTAATAGGACTCCCAAGGGGGAAAGAGAAAGAGAGAGAGAGGTGGCCGGCCACCTCTCCTAGTCCTAATAGGACTAGGGGAGGGGGGAGGCGCGCAACCCACTATGGGCAGCCCCTTTCACCTTTCCACTAAAGCCCAATAAGGCCCATATGGCTCCCGGGGGGTTCCGGTAACCTCCCGGTAATCTGGTAAAATCCCGATTTCACCCGGAACACTTCCGATGTCCAAACATAGGCTTCCAATATATCAATCTTTATGTCTCGACCATTTCGAGACTCCTCGTCATGTCCGTGATCACATCCGGGACTCCGAACTACCTTCGGTACATCAAAATGCATAAACTCATAATAACTGTCATCGTAACGTTAAGCGTGCGGACCCTACGGTTTGAGAACAATGTAGACATGACCGAGACACGTCTCCGGTCAATAACCAATAGCGGGACCTGGATGCCCATATTGGCTCCTACATATT
Organism: Triticum monococcum; assembly: GCA_034509565.1. NCBI lineage: Eukaryota > Viridiplantae > Streptophyta > Magnoliopsida > Poales > Poaceae > Triticum > Triticum monococcum. The sequence continues at coordinate 76,951,513 of CM067843.1, forward strand.
CTACAAAGATCTTTATCGGTCAGACCGCATAACAACATACATTGTTCCCTTTGTCATCGGTATGTTACTTGCCCGAGATTCGATCGTCGGTATCTAATACCTAGTTCAATCTCGTTACCGGCAAGTCTCTTTACTCGTTCTGTAATACATCATTCCGCAACTAACTCATTAGTTGTAATGCTTGCAAGGCTTGTGTAATGTGTATTACCGAGAGGGCCCAGAGATACCTCTTCGACAATCGGAGTGACAAATCCTAATCTCGAAATACGCCAACTCAACATCTACCATTGGAGACACCTGTAGTACTCCTTTATAATCACCCAGTTACGTTGTGATGTTTGGTAGCACCCAAAGTGTTCCTCCGGCAAACGGGAGTTGCATAATCTCATAGTCATAGGAACATGTATAAGTCATGAAGAAAGCAATAGCAACATACTAAACGATCGGGTGCTAAGCTAATGAAATGAGTCATGTCAATCAGATCATTCAACTAATGATGTGACCTCGTTAATCAAATAACAACACATTGTTCATGGTTAGGAAACTTAACCATCTTTGATTAACAAGCTAGTCAAGTAGAGGCATACTAGTGACACTCTGTTTGTCTATGTATTCACACATGTATTATGTTTCCGGTTAATACAATTCTAGCATGAATAATAAACATTTATCATGATATAAGGAAATAAATAATAACTTTATTATTGCCTCTAGGGCATATTTCCTTCAGTCTCCCACTTGCACTAGAGTCAATAATCTAGATTACACAGTAATGATTCTAACACACATGGAGCCTTGGTGCTGATCATGTTTTGCTCGTGGAAGAGGCTTAGTCAACGGGTCTGCAACATTCAGATCCGTATGTATCTTGCAAATCTCTATGTCTCCCACCTGGACTAGATCTCGGATGGAATTGAAGCGTCTCTTGATGTGTTTGGTCCTTTTGTGAAATCTGGATTCCTTTGCCAAAGCAATTGCACCAGTATTGTCACAAAAGATTTTCATTGGACCCGATGCACTAGGTATGACACCTAGATCGGATATGAACTCCTTCATCCAGACTCCTTCATTCGCTGCTTCCGAAGCAGCTATGTACTCTGCTTCACATGTAGATCCCGCTACGACGCTTTGTTTAGAATTGCACCAACTGACAGCTCCACCGTTTAAAGTAAACACGTATCCGGTTTGCGATTTAGAATCGTCCGGATCAGTGTCAAAGCTTGCATCAGCGTAACCTCTTACGGTGAGCTCTTTGTCACCTCCATATACGAGAAACATATCCTTAGTCCTTTTCAGGTATTTCAGGATGTTCTTAACCGCTGTCCAGTGATCCACTCCTGGATTACTTTGGTACCTCCCTGCTAAACTTATAGCAAGGCACACATCAGGTCTGGTACACAGCATTGCATACATGATAGAGCCTATGGCTGAAGCATAGGGAATATCTTTCATTTTCTCTCTATCTTCTGCAGTGGTCGGGCATTGAGTCTGACTCAACTTCACACCTTGTAACACAGGCAAGAACCCTTTCTTTGCTTGATCCATTTTGAACTTCTTCAAAATCTTGTCAAGGTATGTGCTTTGTGAAAGTCCAATTAAGCGTCTTGATCTATCTCTATAGATCTTAATGCCCAATATGTAAGCAGCTTCACCGAGGTCTTTCATTGAAAAACTCTTATTCAAGTATCCCTTTATGCTATCCAGAAATTCTATATCATTTCCAATCAGCAATATGTCATCCACATATAATATCAGAAATGCTACAGAGCTCCCACTCACTTTCTTGTAAATACAGGCTTCTCCAAAAGTCTGTATAAAGCCAAATGCTTTGATCACACTATCAATGCGTTTATTCCAACTTCGAGATGCTTGCACTAGTCCATAAATGGATCGCTGGAGTTTGCACACTTTGTTAGCTCCCTTTGGATCGACAAAACCTTCCGGTTGCATCATATACAACTCTTCTTCCAGAAATCCATTCAGGAATGCAGTTTTGACATCCATCTGCCATATTTCATAATAATAAAACGCGGCAATTGCTAACATGATTCGGACAGACTTAAGCATCGCTACGGGTGAGAAGGTCTCATCGTAGTCAACCCCTTGAACTTGTCGAAAACCTTTTGCAACAAGTCGAGCTTTATAGACAGTAACATTACCGTCAGCGTCAGTCTTTTTCTTGAAGATCCATTTATTCTCAATTGCTTGCCGATCATCAGGCAAGTCAACCAAAGTCCATACTTTGTTCTCATACATGGATCCCATCTTAGATTTCATGGCTTCAAGCCACTTTGCGGAATCTGGGCTCACCATCGCTTCTTCATAGTTCGTAGGTTCATCATGATCTAGTAGCATGACTTCCAGAACTGGGTTACCGTACCACTCTGGCGCGGATCTTGCTCTGGTTGATCTACGAGGTTCAGTAGTATCTTGTTCTGAAGTTTCATGATTATTATCATTAACTTCCTCACTTATTGGTGTAGGTGTCGCAGAAATAGTTTTCTGTGATGTACTACTTTCTAATAAGGGAGCGGGTACAGTTACCTCGTCAAGTTCTACTTTCCTCCCACTCACTTCTTTCGAGAGAAACTCCTTCTCAAGAAAGTTTCCGAATTTAGCAACAAAAGTCTTGCCTTCGGATCTATGATAGAAGGTGTATCCAATAGTTTCCTTTGGATATCCTATGAAGACACATTTCTCCGATTTGGGCTCGAGCTTATCAGGTTGAAGCTTTTTCACATAAGCATGGCAACCCCAAACTTTCAGAACGACAACTTTGGTTTCTTGCCAAACCATAGTTCATAAGGCGTCGTCTCAACGGATTTTGATGGTGCCCTATTTAACGTGAATGCGGCCGTCTCTAGAGCGTATCCCCAAAACGATAGCGGTAAATTAGTAAGAGACATCATAGATCGCACCATATCTAGTAAAGTACGATTACGACATTCGGACACACCATTACGCTATGGTGTTCCGGGTGGCGTGAGTTGCGAAACTATTCCACAATTTTTCAAATGTACACCAAACTCGTAACTCAAATATTCTTCTCCACGATCAGATCGTAGAAACTTTATTTTCTTGTTACGATGATTTTCCACTTCACACTGAAATTCTTTGAACTTTTCAAATGTTTTAGACTTATGTTTCATTAAGTAGATATACCCATATCTGCTTAAATCATCTGTGAAGGTGAGAAAATAACGATATCCGCCACGAGCCTCAATATTCATCGGACCGCATACATCTGTATGTATGATTTCCAACAAATCTGTTGCTCTCTCCATAGTACCGGAGAACGGTGTTTTAGTCATCTTGCCCATGAGGCACGGTTCGCAAGTACCAAGTGATTCATAATCAAGTGGTTCCAAAAGTCCATCAGTATGGAGTTTCTTCATGCGCTTTACACCGATATGACCTAAACGGCAGTGCCACAAATAAGTTGCACCATCATTATCAACTCTGCATCTTTTGGCTTCTACATTATGAATATGTGTATCACTACTATCGAGATTTAACAAGAATAGACCACTCTTCAAGGGTGCATGACCATAAAAGATATTACTCATATAAATAGAACAACCATTATTCTCTGATTTAAATGAATAACCGTCTCGCATTAAACAAGATCCAGATATAATGTTCATGCTCAATGCTGGCATCAAATAACAATTATTTAGGTCTAATATTAATCCCGAAGGTAGATGTAGAGGTAGCGTGCCGACCGCGATCACATCGACTTTGGAACTGTTTCCCACGCGCATCGTTACCTCGTCCTTAGCTAATCTTCGCTTAATCCGTAGTCCCTGTTTCGAGTTGCAAATATTAGCAACAGAACCAGTATCAAATACCCAGGTGCTACTGCGAGCATTAGTAAGGTACACATCAATAACATGTATATCACATATACCTTTGTTCACCTTGCCATCCTTCTTATCCGCCAAATACTTGAGGCAGTTCCGCTTCCAGTGACCAGTCTGCTTGCAGTAGAAGCACTCAGTTTCAGGCTTAGGTCTAGACTTGGGTTTCTTCTCCTGAGCAGCAACTTGCTTGCCGTTCTTCTTGAAGTTCCCCTTCTTCTTCCCTTTGCCCTTTTTCTTGAAACTAGTGGTTTTGTTAACCATCAACACTTGATGCTCCTTTTTGATTTCTACCTCCACAGCTTTCAGCATTGCGAAGAGCTCGGGAATAGTCTTGTTCATCCCTTGCATATTATAGTTCATCACGAAGCTCTTGTAGCTCGGTGGCAGTGATTGGAGAATTCTGTCAATGACGCAATCATCTGGAAGATTAACTCCCAATTGAATCAAGTGATTATTATACCCAGACATTTTGAGTATATGCTCACTGACAGAACTGTTCTCTTCCATCTTGCAGCTATAGAACTTATTGGAGACTTCATATCTCTCAATCCGGGCATTTGCTTGAAATATTAACTTCAACTCCTGAAACATCTCATATGCTCCATGACGTTGAAAACGTCGTTGAAGTCCCAATTCTAAGCCGTAAAGCATGGCACACTGAACTATCGAGTAGTCATCAGCTTTGCTCTGCCAAACGTTCATAACATCTGGTGTTGCTCCAGCAGCACGCCTGGCACCCAGCGGTGCTTCCAGGACGTAATTCTTCTGTGCAGCAATGAGGATAATCCTCAAGTTACGGACCCAGTCCGTGTAATTGCTACCATCATCTTTCAATTTTGCTTTCTCAAGGAACGCATTAAAATTCAACAGAACAACAGCACGAGCCATCTATCTACAATCAACATAAACAAGCAAGATACTATCAGGTACTAAGTTCATGATAAATTTAAGTTCAATTAATCATATTACTTAAGAACTCCCACTTAGATAGACATCCCTCTAATCCTCTAAGTGATTACGTGATCCAAATCAACTAAACCATGTCCGATCATCACGTGAGATGTAGTAGTTTCATTGGTGAACATCATTATGTTGATCATATCTACTATATGATTCACGCTCGACCTTTCGGTCTCCGTGTTCCGAGGCCATATCTGTATATGCTTGGCTCGTCAAGTATAACCTGAGTATTCCGTGTGTGCAACTGTTTTGCACCCGTTGTATTTGAACGTAGAGCCTATCACACCCGATCATCACGTGGTGTCTCAGCACGAAGAACTTTCGCAACGGTGCATACTCAGGGAGAACACTTCTTGATAATTTAGTGAGAGATCATCTTATAATGCTACCGTCAATCAAAGCAAGATAAGATGCATAAAAGGATAAACATCACATGCAATCAATATAAGTGATATGATATGGCCATCATCATCTTGTGCTTGTGATCTCCATCTCCGAAGCACCGTCATGATCACCATCGTCACCGGCGCGACACCTTGATCTCCATCGTAGCATCGTTGTCGTCTCGCCAATCTTATGCTTCCACGACTATCACTACCGCTTAGTAATAAAGTAAAGCATTACATCGCGATTGCATTGCATACAATAAAGCGACAACCATATGGCTCCTGCCAGTTGCCGATAACTTGGTTACAAAACATGATCATCTCATACAATAAAATTTAGCATCATGCCTTGACCATATCACATCACAACATGCCCTGCAAAAACAAGTTAGACGTCCTCTACTTTGTTGTTGCAAGTTTTACGTGGCTGCTACGGGCTTAAGCAAGAACTCATCTCACCTACGCATCAAAACCACAACGATAGTTTGTCAAATAGACTCCATTTTAAGCTTCTCAAGGACCGGGCATAGCCACACTTGGTTCAACTAAAGTTGGAGAGACAGTCACCCGCAAGCCATCTATGTGCAAAGCACGTCGAGGGAACCGGTCTCGCGTAAACGTACGCGTAAGGTTGGTCCGGGTCGTCTCGTCCAACAATACCGCCGAACCAAAGTATGACATGCTGGTAGGCAGTCTGTATCGCCCACAACTCATTTGTGTTCTACTCGTGCAAATAACATCAAACCATAAAACCTAGGCTCGGATGCCACTGTTGGGAACGTAGTAATTTCAAAATTTTCCTACGCACACGCAAGATCATGGTGATGCATAGCAACGAGGGGGAGAGTCTGATCTACGTACCCTTGTAGATCGCAATGGAAGCGTTGACACAACGTAGAGGAAGTAGTCGTACGTCTTCTTCCCGATCCGACCGATCCAAGCACCGTTACTCCGGCACCTCCGAGTTCTTAGCACACGTACAGCTTGATGACGATCCCCGGGCTCCGATCCAGCAAAGCTTCGGGGAGGAGTTCCGTCAGCACGACGGCGTGGTGACGATCTTGATGTTCTACCGACGCAGGGCTTCGCCTAAGCACTACAACGATATGATCGAGGTGGAATATGGTGGCAGGGGGCACCGCACACGGCTAAGGAACGGTCTCAATGATCAACTTGTGTGTCTAGAGGTGCCCCCTGCCCCCGTATATAAAGGATGCCAGGGGGAGGGCTGGCCGGCCAAGCCTATGGAGGCGTAGGAGGAGTCCTACTCCTACCGGGAGTAGGACTCCCCCCCCCCAATCCTATTCCTAATAGGACTCCGAAGGGGGAAAGAGAGAGAGAGAGAGAGAGGTGGCCGGCCACCTCTCCTAGTCCTAATAGGACTAGGAGAGGGGGGAGGTGCGCAGCCCACTATGGGCAGCCCCTTTCACCTTTCCACTAAAGCCCAATAAGGCCCATATGGCTCCCGGGGGGTTCCGGTAACCTCCCGGTAATCCGGTAAAATCCCGATTTCACCCGGAACACTTCCGATGTCCAAACATAGGCTTCCAATATATCAATCTTTATGTATCGACCATTTCGAGACTCCTCGTCATGTCCGTGATCACATCCGGGACTCCGAACTACCTTTGGTACATCAAAATGCATAAACTCATAATAACTGTCATCGTAACGTTAAGCGTGCGGACCCTACGGTTCGAGAACAATGTAGACATGACCGAGACACGTCTCCGGTCAATAACCAATAGCGGGACCTGGATGCCCATATTGGCTCCTACATATTCTACGAAGATCTTTATCGGTCAGACCGCATAACAACATACATTGTTCCCTTTGTCATCGGTATGTTACTTGCCCGAGATTCGATCGTCGGTATCTAATACCTAGTTCAATCTCGTTACCGGCAAGTCTCTTTACTCGTTCTGTAATACATCATTCCGCAACTAACTCATTAGTTGTAATGCTTGCAAGGCTTGTGTAATGTGTATTACCGAGAGGGCCCAGAGATACCTCTTCGACAATCGGAGTGACAAATCCTAATCTCGAAATACGCCAACCCAACATCTACCATTGGAGACACCTGTAGTACTCCTTTATAATCACCCAGTTACGTTGTGACGTTTGGTAGCACCCAAAGTGTTCCTCCGGCAAACGGGAGTTGCATAATCTCATAGTCATAGGAACATGTATAAGTCATGAAGAAAGCAATAGCAACATACTAAACGATCGGGTGCTAAGCTAATGAAATGGGTCATGTCAATCAGATCATTCAACTAATGATGTGACCTCATTAATCAAATAACAACACATTGTTCATGGTTAGGAAACTTAACCATCTTTGATTAACGAGCTAGTCAAGTAGAGGCATACTAGTGACACTCTGTTTGTCTATGTATTCACACATGTATTATGTTTCCGGTTAATACAATTCTAGCATGAATAATAAACATTTATCATGATATAAGGAAATAAATAATAACTTTATTATTGCCTCTAGGGCATATTTCCTTCAAAACAGACAAAAAGCGGACAAAGCGCGCGTCCGTTTGGGTCGCCCCGTTGGAGTTGCTCTAAGTATGTCAGAGAATTTACCAAGCCGCCCCAGGGTGGGCTGCCCAGTCAGTGCCCAGACGCGAAATTGCCACCCAACTGAACCTCACAAATCCGATACGAACGCCTGAACTGACCGAAAACCCCATACTGTAAGTGCATCTAGTGCCACCCCTAGTTGGTTTTGGAGTATTGACGACAAACCTGATTGAGGGACTAATGTGTTTGTGAGAATTGCAGGATAACACAGGTAGAAGTCCCTCATTGATTCGGCTTTCCTACCAGAGATGAACCCTAAAAATATATGAAGACATTGAAGTCAAAGGTGGTATGTGAAGACATTCACATTGAAGACTATGACAAGAGAAGACATCGCCTGAAGACTATGGAGCGCGAAGACTTAGTTGACGGTACATGCGAAGTTGAACCCAATCTGGTTGGGCCCTTCTATAACTTAGAGGGTCTCATCACTCACATAAAGGTTCAAGGGGCATTCGTTGATCAACCTACAGACGACGCTGATTCTGACGAAGCGCCTGCACCACCGAAGCCAAAGAAGCTGAAGGAACCTAAAGCTTCGAAGCCTTCCCCTGCACCAAAGGTTTCACGGGCAAAGCCTCTGGCCACTGCACCTCCTGAAGACAATGTGCAGTTTGAAGATCTTTCACGCATCTCCAAGCCCGCCAAAGTGAAGAAGCCCATGCAACCCACTGGTCAAGCACTGACCCCTGTTGCTGTTTTGCGAAACGAAAATGATGCCATTGATCTGTCCAGTAACGACGATCTTGGCAATGACGCTCTTGAGCAGTTGATCAAGAGCAAGCAAGAGGCGGAAATCTTCAATGACCTTCCTCTCTTTGATGTGGAAATCTTAAACAAGTTCATTGATGAGTGGTTCGACAACCCAAATGTCAGCTTTGATGATCTTCAGCTTCCAATTGGCCTCAGCGTCGCCTTCCATGGAGCCATTGCTCCTGAACTGGCTCTAGCTCAGAAAATTGTTGAGCTGAAGCATAAGATCGATTATGAAAAGGCTCAGTTCAAGAAGCACATGGCCAAGCTCAATGTTGAAGACATTCAAAACTTCAAGGTCATGATGTATGAGCTCAAGGAAGCATTCCACAAGAAACGCGAAGAAGCCAAAGGTTCTCGTGAGCGCATGAAGGATCTTGTTGTCAAATGTGTTCAAGGATACAATGAAGCTGAAAAGAGCAAGGCTTTGGGGCGACCAGGCATCGACCCCAGAATGGCTGCCAAGAAGAAGAAGAAGCCAGTTGTGGCAGAACCAGAAGCGTCACGGCAGGAAGAACCTCGCATTGTCTTCCCAGCCAGTATGACAGGCTCGAAGCCTAAGGTCCCCACAGTGCTTTCAGAACTCAAGAAAACAAGGGCAGCTGAAGTTGAAGCCAGAAAATGCAAGACCAAAGCCACCACTGATGATGCTCCCCCAACCAAGAAACGGAAGACCAAGAAGAGAGATCGGGCTACTCCCACAGAGCCCCTTGCGGTCAAGCCAATCTCTGTGGCTCGTCCTGCGTTCGAACACCGAGAGGGCCAGTTGATAGTTCATGAGCCTGCTTCCACAGAGACTCCTGAAGCTGAAGACAATCCAGCTGTTGACCCCACCGCAGCTGAAGACATTGGTCCTCACGACAATGTTGAAGATGATGAAGTCCTTCCTCAGATCGAGGGCAATTTGGTATCATCGCCTGTGCTCACACACAGCGAGCTCATCAGCATTGGTCGTCCTCTGACGCCAACTGCTCAGGATGCATCATGGGCTGATCACCACAACACCAAGACACCCCAAGTGCTCCCCAACCACAAGATGATGATGACTTTGAGGCTCAGCCGACTCCATCTCCACAAGCGTCGCCAGCATTCCGCAGGCTTCGCAAAGGCTCAAGGCCCCAAGTCCCTCCAACTGTGCACGTCTCTGAGTCTGAAGCCAAAACGGCTGAAGATATTCCTGCTGCATCAGCCGATGAAGAAGAAGAACCAAGAGTTGAAGTAGAAAGAGTTGCTACACCCCCGTCCCACCAAGACGTTGTTCTCGAGAAGAACGTGGCCGACCCTCCAGCTCCTAAAGTGGAGGTTAACAATCCTGAGGCGGCCACCAACATCAACACTGAAGCCAATGACGTTGTCATGGCTGAAGCTAATGTGGCGCCTGAAGCTCATGCGGTGCCAGAAGTGCATGCACCTGAAGCCACTGCAGCACTTGAAGCCAATACTGAAGCACCTGAAGCCACTATGGCCCCTGAAGCCCATGTCGACGCCAATGCCAATGCTCCTGTACCCCCTCCAAGACCTCATACAATTGAGCTGGCATTTGATCGTGGTCAGCCTGTTATGGTCTGATGGCCCATTCTGGTTCCTCCACCTGTTGCGGGTCCACAATTTGACTATCATGTCGAGCACAGACCTATGTCCAAAAGCCCAAGCCAAGACTTCCAAGATTCCCAGGCACTGCAACCTCTCCTGGGGTCTTCAATGTGAATGGCTTTATGGCACATAACACCTTCTTCAACAGTGCCAAGAACCCTTACACCAAACCCTGTACTTCCTTGGATCGGTTCTGGAGCTATCAGCAGTGCAGCTACTATTCATCCGTCTTATACAATCAAGGGCACATATTTCCCCATATGCGTCTTGATACTGAAGCTATAGCTGGCCTGCCCTATCTAAAAGAAGCATTGGATTGCTTCAGAGACGTTGGACTCCTGCAGTTTGTCACAGACAAGAAACACTGGAATGAAGAGCTTCTGTTACAGTTCTATGCAACTCTTCACATTCGCGGCTACAACAGGGATCCAAAGACTTGGGTCCTTGAGTGGATGAAAGGCAATGTCCATCATGAAGCCAAAGCTCTTGATATCATTGAGCTCACAGGCCTGCCCACTCCTGGTGAATACTATGAACCAGGTTGTCAACAACACCAGAATGCTTTGGAGAGCATTTTTCAGAAGCCAGAACCCAACATGAGACAAATTTTGAGCATGATGAAGCCTTTGCCTCACGGCGCTGACTACCCATCTGAATTCTTTGTTGAAAACCCAGAGTATTTGCCTCGCACCATTTATCATATCATCAGAAAAACTCTATGGCCTGTCAAAGGACATTCATCTGAAGCGAAGCTTGAAGGAGCAATGAAGACTTTGGTTTTCTATATCTTCAATGGCATCAGCTTCAATGCTTAAGACTTCTTCATCAAGCAGTTGGCTGCATCTGGCTTCGACATTTTTGGTCTGAAGTTCTATGCTCCATGGGTAATGCGCCTTATCAAGCTTCACTCTGCCATCAACTATCAGCCGTCTGCGCGCAATCATCTTGTATTCTTGCCAGAGGTTGGTCTGTCTATTGAAGCTATTTACCCAGAGCCTGCTAAGGATCCCATTTATCTTCACAATGCTGATCACCAAAGCTTCACCTAGCCCATTGAAGGAGTTCAGGTAGTCTCGCGTGTTTATCCCTTGGCTGGCAATACACGTGTCCCTCACACTCAAACTGACGCCACTGGAAGCACCATTGCCCAAAGGCCTCGGAAGCGATCTCGTGTTCTCAATGACCAAGAGCTTCTTGTCGCGCTTCATCAGAAACATGACAAGCATCACAACTGGCTTAAGCGTCAGATGCAAAGCCTCTTGGTGAATGTCAATCGCATTCGTAATCTTGCCACCAAGAATGCCTTTGTTACTCATGAAACCTGTCGGAGGTCTTGGAGTTTGACATTGCTTAGTGTTGAAGCTGATCTGCAGGACGATGGCTTCACCGAAAGATTCAAGTTTGACTCAACTCCTCCAAGGAATGCTCACTTGCGTCGGACTCCCTCACTTGAAGACTCTGACTATGCGTCCTCAGCTTCGACAGTGAATGCCAGAGTCATCGATGACCAAGATGATGCAACTTCATCTCCTCCAACCTCCGCGCGTGTCGACACTACACCAAGTTCTTCTGCACTACGGACCTCAACGACGACCCTGCTGCCCCGCCTGCACCTCATGGGAACGAGTAGGCGCTCTATGTCTTCAAACCTTTTTGGTCCTTACTGACAAAAGGGGGAGAAGCATATGATTTAATAGTCTTCAAGCGGGTCCATATGGGTGGTTGCTTTACTTTTTGCTACTTTTGCCAAGTGCTTACAACTCTCGCTTTTCGATACATTTGGTTCTTTGAGTTGTAACACTTAAACTCGATGGTCGTCTGCTACTTATTTGCTATTCTGTGATGCGATGATAAATTCCGCATGTGCGATGATAACTTCCGCACTTAGGTCATTTTGCATACGTCCATTTTTCATTATGCATGTCATTATCTTTGTTATATCAAATCATGCATGATGATCTCCACAAGTACAACCTGCCATGTGCATTTGCATTCCAAAAGCAAATTACTTATATGCACATCTTCAGGGGGGAGCCTTTGCCACTTATGGAGACAATACCCTGTCCTTTACAATTTCACATATTTTCCCCCGTTGAAAACTTCAACCAGTTTGTCATCAATCACCAAAAAGGGGGAGATTGTAAGTGCATCTAGTGCCACCCCTAGTTGGTTTTGGAGTATTGACGACAAACCTGGTCGAGGGACTAATGTGTTTGTGAGAATTGCAGGATAACACAGGTAGAAGTCCCTCACTGATTCGGCTTTCCTACCAGAGATGACCCCTAAAAATGTATGAAGACATTGAAGTCAAAGGTGGTATGTGAAGACATTCACATTGAAGACTATGACAAGAGAAGACATCGTGTGAAGACTATGGAGCGCGAAGACTTAGTTGTTTCGTCGTTCTTTTTCTTCTTTGTTGAGTCATAGGAACCACCGTACTGTTAAGTGGGGTCCAAGTGAACCAGTCAGAATGACTGAAGTGATGCTTAACCAAAATCCTATGTCTTCGAGCGAAGACAATGAGAGCAAATCTTATCCAGAGCTGGATAAGTCAGCTTTGCTTGTAGCCCAAGTAAAGTTGCCGTGTGTGTTTGAAATCTGACCGTTGGAACACATGTCAGTTCCTTAGTGACCCAGGGTCATTTCGGACAAATCAGGTCGGGTTGCCTAGTGGCTATAAATAGCCCACCCCCTACAACCATAAACGGTTGGCTGCTTAGAGTTAGTGTACGGCTTTTGTCGTTTGAGAGCAACCCACCTCGAAGCCTTTGACAGAGAATTCCTTGCGAGGACAAAGCCCTAAACACCCAGAGCCAAAGAGTGTTAGGCATCACTGAAGTCTTCCTGTATGTGTGATCGGAAGACTTATTACACTTGAGGACTGTGATCCTCCAGCCGGTTAGGCGTCGCGTTCTGAGCATCCAAGAGTCATTATGGATCGCCGGTGAACGAAGTCTGTGAAGGTTTGGAAGTCTACCTTGAAGACTTACCAGAGTGATTGGGCGAGGACTGGGTGTCCTTAGCTCAAGGGAAATAAGGTGAAGACGCGGTCTTCTGAGTTGAATCTCAGCCTCCCTAACCAGACGTACAGTTGTCACAGCAACTGGAACTGGTCCAACAAATCATTGTCTTCAATGAGTCACTGGTTCCATTCTACCCATCTCTTTATTTGCAGATTGGTCCTTGTGAAGTCATTGCCTATTTGCATTATCTATTTATCTTCATTGTGTGACTGCTTGTTCCGTTTGGCTTCGTACTATCTTCCATCCTGATCTATACTGCCTAGCTGCTATTAGTCTTTGTGCTTTCATCTCATTGAATACTTGACTATGGCTTGCTTAGTGTAGTCTACCTTCCGCTGCATGCTAATAGATTTGTTTCTATCGTTTTGTCTTCGAAACTTCCATGTTTTGAAGACTTTCATAAAAATCGCCTATTCACCCCCTAGTCGATAACTAGCACTTTCACATACCCATCCCATATAAGGCAGATAGGGGGACACCTGGACGTGCTCACCACTTAGTACTAATCGTTAGGGCCCACAAGGTCCACAGCGTAAACCAGCGCGGGTGCCTCCTCCGTCCGCCGGTGAGGACACATTCATGGTGCTTATCAAGTCAGGCTATTTAAGCCGGACGGCGGCAGACCAACCCTAGCCCGCTCCCATTTCTTCCTCTTTCTCGCCTTCGTCGCTGCCACTTCCAATCCATCCACTGCTAGCCATGCTAAGGACCTGATCACCACCTACGCAATGCTAGCCATCCACTGCAACTGCAGGAGGCGAACCAGACCAGGTGAGGCTCGGTTCGCAGCCGGCCTACTTCCAGATTCTCCGTAGCCAGACGAGGAGGAGAAGATGGAGGAGGAGGGACGAATGAGGAGGAAGCCGCCGTGGAGGAGGCAGTGTCGGTCTTGAAAATTCCTAAACAAACTTGCAAGGGAATAACTGACGTGGGGCACGGGGGGGGGGGGGGGGTAACTATGGCGCAGCCGATTTAGAAATAGTTATCACATTTGCTAAATGTGTGAAATAAGAGCAACTCCAATGGGGTGACCCATTTCGTCCGCCCGCGTCCGTTTGGGTCAGCGCGGACAAAAGTGACGGCCCAACGCGCCGACCCAAACTCAAATCGTGTCCGCCTAGCGTCCGCGCCGACCTATTTTCGGCCCAAAATTGCTCGTGCAATGCGTCGGCGCGGACGCGAAGCGGACGCGCCGCGCGTCTCCTCGCCGTCCACCGCGTCCCCACCTGGCAGCCACCCAACCGCCATCGGTCGTCTTATTTATGACGACCACTGATAGCGGGCCCACACGTCAGCCAGTGGAAGCGTCCTTTTTTAACCACGCGTGCGGCGGGGTTGGCCTCATCCATTTCTCCCATCCACATCTGCCTCCCCCCACCACTCCCTTTGCTTCCTCGCCGGCGACCGCAAACCCTAGCCATGGGCCTCTTCGACAACAGCAATGGCAAGGGCAAGGGCACCACCGGCGCCTCGTCCTCCCGTGCTCCCCTTCTCCCTCCTCCTCCTCCGGCGGCGACGCGTTTTCGCCCTGGTTGCCGGTACCTGCACATCCCGGTGCACCAAGCGCGGTGGCACCGGGAGTACAGGCAACCATTGCCGTACCCCGATGTCACGCTGCCGCACCATTGGCATCTGGATCCGCAGCGGATCCCGGTGCCGGCGGTTCCTCGTACCCAACGGGTGCACGACGACGAGGTGCGCAGGTGCCGCGCGCAGCTCACGCTGGAGCAGCGTCGGCTGCCAGAGTACGCCGCCGACTCCCCCAACTGGATGGCGTGGTTCGCCCTCGAACACGAGGAGCAACGGCGCTTGGGTGTCGACGCCGTCCCGCCGCCGTTCCCACCGCCGCCCCCACAGGTAGAGCCGGAGGACATGGAGGCGGAGGCGAAGGCGGAGTACCAAGCTGCCCTCGAGGAGGCCCTGCATCACGTGCTGGAGGCTAGCCGCCTCGAGGAGGACGCGCACTGGGATGGGCTGGAGCAAGCCCTTGCCCTGTCGGCAGCGGGTGCCTCTGTCCACAACCCGCTCTTCGTGCCGCCACCACCACCGTCACCGCCCGTCCAGCCCAAGCCGGAGCCGGAGCCGACGCATAAGCGCTCCCCGCCTCCACCCACTTGGCCGGAGGAGGCCTACTCGTGGACGGGTCAGTACCGCGACTGGGTGAGCGTGCCTCCCGCCCACTTCGCCGCGACGCCGGAGGAGGAGGCGGCCCACCTCGAGTGATGGAAGGAGCACTGGCTCCGCCAGGAGCAGGCCGACAGCGAGGAGCAAATGCGCTACAACGCCATGCTCCAATGCGACGCGGAGGCGCTCCGGCTCGAGGAGGAGGAGGAGGACTAGCGCGCGCGGCTTGCCGCAATGTCGCCGCCCCAGCAGACGCCGGAGGAGGCTGCCCTGGCAGCGTACCAGGTGGCGTTCGGGTGGGCTGGCCCTGCTCCGGTCTTCATCGACCTCATCGACGATGGCGGCATCGACGGCCAGGGCAAGAGCTAGGCCGACGACGTCTAGGGCAGCATGCCGAGCGGCAGCAGGCGGGCGCAGAGTTTTTTTAAAGTTTATTAGATTTAGGTGGACTTTGGCCGGTGTTTGACCGACCACTTTTATGTTTAATTATGTTTATCTAGTGCATTTTTTTCCACGGCGGCATATTTGGGTCGGCCTCCCCGTTGGGCGGTCAAGCCGACACATTTTAAAATGCGGACGCGCACGTCCGCCTGGCCGACCCAAACGGACAAAAAGCGGACAAAGCGCGCGTCCGTTTGGGTCGCCCCGTTGGAGTTGCTCTAATTATGTCAGAGAATTTACCAAGCCGCCCCAGGGTGGGCTGCCCAGTCAGTGCCCAGACGCGAAATTGCCACCCAACTGAACCTCACAAATCCGATACAAAACGCCTGAACTGACCGACAACCCATACCTGTCCCATATAAGGCAGATAGGGGGACACCTGGACGCGCTCACACTTAGTACTGATCGTTAGGGCCCACAAGGTCCACAGCGTAAACCAGCGCGGGTGCCTCCTCCGTCCGCCGGTGAGGACACATTATGGTGCTTATCAAGTCGGGCTATTTAAGCCGGACGGCGGCAGACCAACCCTAGCCCGCTCCCATTTCTTCCTCTTTCTCGCCTTCGTCGCCGCCACTTCCAATCCATCCAATGCTAGCCATGCTAAGGACCTGATCACCACCTACGCAATGCTAGCCATCCACTGCAGCTGCAGGAGGAGAACCAGACCAGGCGAGGCTCGGTTCGCAGCCGACCTGCTTCCAGATTCTCCGTAGCCGGTGGAGGAGGAGAAGATGGAGGAGGAGGGACGGGTGAGGAGGAAGCCGCCATGGAGGAGGCAGTGTCGGTCTTGAAAATTCCTAAACAAACTTGAAAGGGAATAACTGACGTGATGTCGCAATATTGGTGGGGAAATAGTGATGTCCAGAGGAAAATGCACTGTTTTACGTGATGGAAAATGTGTGTCCCGAAAAAACAAGGAGGTATGGGCTTCAGGGATGTCCATTGTTTTAATTCGGCACTGCTGGCCAAACAGGCCTGGAGGCTTATCAATAATCCGAATTCCCTGTGTGCACGCATATTGAAAGGAAAGTATTTTTCGTACGGAGATTTAATGAATTACAAGTTGAAGAAGAATTCCTCTTATACCTGGCAAAGCATAATGCAAGGCATGCAAACTTTGTAACATGGCTATATATGGAGAGTGGGAGATGGTGCAAAGATTAATATTTGGAGAGATGCTTGGACCCCAAACTCCGCTTCCAGAATGATGCCACACCAAGGGGAGGAAATTTGCTATGAAAGTTTGGTGATTTAATTGATCCAGCAACTGGACAGTGAGATGTAGATCTTGTGGAGCAAACCTTTTGGCCTGTAGCCGCGTCTAGGGTCTTAGCTATACCACTATCATCAAATGACATGGATACTTTTATTGCATGGAGTCTAAACAAACATGATAACTTTACTATGAAGTCGGCCTATCACATTATTTGGGACTACCAACACGGGCGCAAGCTGCGAAGCGAACGGCGTGGGTGCTAATTCTGCCAATCCAACGTGGCAAAATGTTGGGCGAAGGTGAAAATCTTCCTATGGCGAACCTTACATGGAACCTTGCCCTGTAATATGGTCCTCGCAAACAGACATGTACCAGTCAGACCAGGGCCGGGCCGGCGAAATCTGAGGCCCCATGTGAAACTCTAAAATGTGCCCTACCTCACTTAGAAAAACATACTTATCCATATTTCCTAACTGAGACTGACTTTTTCTCAAAAAAAAAAAAAACTGAGACTGACTTAAGTCCTCCATTTTTTGTTTCTTCAAACGCTTTTGGTACATATTCATGCATGTTTTCTAAGTGAAGACATGACTTGGATCTTGCAATGCTAGACGCCTAATTGATGAGAATAATAAAATTAGTTATAAAATTTCAGCCAAACTATATACGGGATCGAAATTAAAACTCACAGCCGAAATGAAGGGCTCACGGAATCACCGGCTGTCGACGCAACTACGCTTGAGCAATCGAAGATGGTGCGAATTTGCCTGCCTTCCTGTCGGGTGCCGTTCCTGCCGGCCGCTCGCTGCCTTGCTGCTGGGAGTCCTGGGACTGTGGTCCAGGGGTCGCTGGGTCGCATCGCATCGCATCCCTGTCCCTATAGCCGCCGCACAACGAAGGGAAGGGAAAGAAGAACTTGAGTCTGGAGAAGGGACTCGATTCCATCGCTAATTTATTTCTTAGGTAGATCCGTCGATCAGGAGAGGAGGGTCGCGAGCGGAGCGCTCGAGGCGCTGCAGCAGCGATCGCTTCATTTCGATCGCTGGGAGGCGAGACGAGGTGTGAGAAGCGGAGAGGAGGAGTCGGGACGTGCAGGCGCGCCAGGAGGCCCATCATCTATCTAATGAAGCCCATTAGTATTAGTACTGCATAAAAATTTTGAGGCCCCAAAAACCTGGGGGCCCTGTGCGCCCGCACAGGTTGCACACCCCCAGGACCGGGCCTGAGTCAGACCTACATGCCCAACATGTGGTCAAAGTGTAGAGGACGCTTTTCATGTATTGTTTTGATGCAAAAAGGCGAAGGAAGTATGGTGACTTGTGGGACTGGAAGGCGTAATTAATTATGCATGTCAATTGTTAAGTGGACCGAGCGGAGGAAGCAGTCCTTGCATACTTGTTAAACTTGGAGGCCACTGTCTTAGGCGTTCGAAATTTCCATGAGCTACTGTCCATTACTTGCTAGTACCTCTGGTGGGAAAGAAGAAAATTTGTTCACAAGGAGAATGTGCAAGATGTGAAGACAATTTCACAATCTGTGCGAGCACTAGCGAATTTTTTTGTCATTTCGTGTGATCTGACAGCTAGAGTTTTTTTGGACAGAAAGACTGTAAGGGAGATCCCTACTCCGAAAGCTAGAGTTAAGAAGGATGGATGGAGCAAACCCCCCAACGGCTATGTGAAACCGAATGTAGATGCTGCTTTTGATTGTGATGAACTGCATGGAGCGATGGGTACTGTGATAAGGGATGATAAAGGCCAACACATCATTTCTGGGAACAAACTTATTGAGTCTTGCTATGATGTTCTAAAGTTTTGGCTATGAAGTTTGGCCTTCAACTTTCTTCTTCGGTTGGATGCAGCAGGATTATCGTGAACTTAGATAACCAGGAACTTATGGAGATCATGAACGAAGGGAGCCAGTATACAGGTAACGCAACAGCCATCGTTGATGATTGTTATCACTTGGCATGTGAGTTCAGTTCTATCCTGTTTGAATACTGCCCTAGAGAGACAAATGGTATTGCACATGAACTAGCCTGTGCTGCTAGATTTAGCTTTTGTAATGAGTGGTCAGATGTTGCTTCAAATGCTTTACTTCCTCTGATACTAAAAGATGTAAGTGTTATCGCACGTGAATAAAGAGGAAAATTTAGTTGTCAAGAAATAGGTATGATTTGCAAAGGTCCATATTACCCTTCATACGTTTAGCGAGGGAGGTGTATCGAAAGCGGAGCTCATTTTGTATTTGGAGATGCTCTTACATGACTGTTATAGTACTGAGGTACATCACCGGCAACCGCCACATGTTCAGGAAAGGGTCAATATACGGCCCGTGTTGCGGCAGGCCAGAGCTCCTGGCGGCCAGGACATGGCGGCCATCCTGACGTGGTTGATCCAGGTCCATAATAATCGCAGGGGTGCATCGGCCGCGCCCGGCGGCCTCGGTCCACGACGACGAGACGGCGTTCCGCGCGGCCGCCAACAACCGCGGGCAGCTCCGGTGGCGCTGCCGGGGACTCCGTCCGTGCCGTCAGCAATGAGCCCGTGCGTGCGTCATTCCTGCTGGCGTGCGGCGAGTCCGTTCTCGTCCAACGACACGGTGTTGAACAGTCGGTCGAGCAGGGTCATTGAAACCCGAGTTGCAAGTTCGCGGGCTCTATTTTTGCAACTCTGTGGACAGAAATGAAGACGCGGTGCACGTCCATGAATCTCCGGTGCAATTGACCATCTAGCTCCTTCATTCACTTCCTGTCAAAAGTCATCAGCTGTGCATTGGAAGCTACCGGAATCCATTCCGTTCCGCCGGTGCGATCGCCCATCGGACCAGGGGCTTGGCAATATATAGCAAGTTGGCAAGTTGGTGATCTGGTTAGGTCGACGGTTCGCACTGCCATGTCCACCGGCGGTCAAGCCAGTCTCCGCTCCCGTCTCCTTAAAAGCGATGGAGGAGGTTGCCATTCACACCAAAAATGGAGGAGGCTGGATCTCACCGCCACATCGTCCTCGTAACCCTGGCCCTCGCTCTCGTGCTGCTCGCGCCGTGCGCCGCCGCGTACCCGTTGCTAGCGTGCGGCTCGACGGGCCAGTTCGCGGCCAACAGCACGTACCAGGCCAACCTCGGCATCCTCGCCGCCGCGCTGCCCAAAAACGCATCCTCCTCCCCGGACCTCTTCGCGACCGCCGTGGTCGGCGCCGTCCCGGACCAGGTCTCGGCGCTCGCGCTCTGCCGCGGCGACGCCAACGCCACGGCCTGCTCCGGCTGCCTCGCCGCGGCCTTCCACGACGCGCAGAACACGTGCGCCTACGACAAGGACGCCGCCATCTACTACGATCCATGCACCCTCTACTACTCCAACACCCCCTTCCTCTCCTCCGTCGACAACGTCAGGTCCAGGACACAAATGAACGGCCAGAACGTCACGTCGGACCCCAGCCGGTTCAACCGCCAGGTGGCCGCGCTCGTGGATGCCACTGCCGACTACGCGGCGTATAAGTCCACCCGGCGGTACGCGTCCGGAGAGGCCGACCTCGGCGTCGGCAGCGAGTTCCCCAGGGTCTACAGCTGGGCGCAGTGCACGCCGGACCTCACGCCTGCGCAATGCCGCGGTTGCCTCGCCGGCATGATCAAGGGAATGCCGCGGTCCGCGGACCGCGTCGGGGCCAAGTTTCTTGGGGTCAGGTGCAGCTACAGATACGAGATATATACCTACCTCCGCGGCCCGGTGATGGTGCGGCTGGCTGCGCCGGCGCCTGAGCCCGCCGTAGGGCCAACGGCTCCGACTCCAGCAACCCTCGCCCGACGAGGTGAGCGTGAGCCCCATGGAAGGCTTGCTACTTGTTCACCCTGACCTTTCTGTTGACATTAAGCAATGAATTATATATATTTTTAATATTTAAATAGCTAGTCCCCGTTAACTGTTTCTCTCAACATGCAAGCATGCCACATCATCGCACAACATGCATGAGAAAAGATTGATCCTCACTATCATATGTCTCTATGTACAAAGCTGCAGGTGGCATGCCCCCACCCCCCCCCCCCAATAATCACCATCTAGCTCCGCCACTGTGCAAGCGTACCACTTCATCATGACATGTATAAAAAAAATCCCATCTCAACATGCAAACACACATGAGAGTTTTCATTCTATTATGCTATATATATTTAATAAACATTTTACAATGATATAGTAATTAATCATAATAAATTATATGAATTTTAGTTTTAGTTTTTTATATTATTACTTCAAACATTTATGTTTAATACAACTAATCACATTGAAATATGTTACAAAATATTCCCACAACATTGTGCAAGGTATTTCCAATGGGAAACTAGTAGCACTACATGATGTTGAATGGATTTTTTTACTCTAATATAGCTCTATATGCATATATTTACAGAACAAAATTGATTACAGCAAATGTACTATTAGCTACCAGCGCCATCTTTCTCAGAATACATATGATGAGCCGTTAATTACTCTGACATCTATCTACAGGAAAATGGGGAAATAAGACGGTAGTTGTTCTAGCAATTACGCTCCCTCTGGTTGTTGCAATTCTAGCTATCACTGCTGTTTGTCTCTGTTATTCGAGGAAGAGGAGGACAAGACGAGCAAGCAGTGAGCAACCACCTTGTATGTTGTCTTACACTTCTTTTCCTTTCTAGTTTAATTGAGTCTTTTCTCTTTGACATTTTTGATTGAGTCAGTTAGATGTGCAATATTTAGGGTATATCTAAATGTGCTTTCACAAAACTGTTAAGAAAATATACTTCTTATTAGAAAACATCGGTCCTGAAACATATATATGGTGCTTATATGTAATGCATCTCTATGGGCTCTCTTCCTGCTTTTTTACAGATTCGGCTAATAATGAGGACATTGCAAACATTGATTCACCTATCGCCGATCTATCAACATTACGTCGTGCAACGGATAACTTTGCTGCGGCGAATAAGCTTGGAGAAGGAGGATTCGGTGCAGTTTATAAGGTACTCCATCTGTTGGTCAAAGTCAAATTAAACAAAGTTTGACCAAATTTATATAAAAAAACAACAACATCTACAATACTAAAGTGATATGGCATAAAAGTTAATTTCATGATGCATATAATAATATTGATCTCATATTGTGAATATTGATATTTTTTCCTATAAAGTTAGTTAAACTTTATAAAGTTTGATTTTGACCAAATTTTATAGGCAAACTAAAAAGAAACATAGGGAGCACCAGCCCATACCAATTCATTACCATACTCTTTTGTGCTACGACAACTGATCATGGCTACACTTATGCAGGGAAACCTTCCTGATGGCCGGGAGATAGCGGTGAAGAGGCTCTCCAGAAGTTCAGCGCAAGGAATAGGAGAGCTCAAGAATGAGCTTATTTTGGTCGCCAAGCTTCAACATAAGAATCTTGTCAGGCTTGTTGGGGTATGCGTGCAAGAGCACGAGAAATTGCTCGCGTACGAATACATGCCCAATAAAAGCGTTGACACCATTCTTTTCGGTAATACTCCTAGTTCCAATCATTATTTCAGCATTAGCATATTTTGGTTGTAAAACTGAACCTCGCCGATTCACGATTCTCCTGTTCAAATGCCAGATCCAGAGAAAAGTAAGGAGCTAGACTGGAGAAAGAGATTAAAGATAATAAGTGGGATTGCTCGAGGATTACAATATCTTCATGAAGATTCGCAGCCGAGAATAATCCACAGGGACCTCAAAGCGAGCAATGTTCTGTTGGACTCCGATTACACTCCTAAGATTTCAGACTTCGGCTTGGCAAGGCTATTTGGAGTAGATCAAACAAGGGAGGTGACAAACCGAGTTGTTGGGACATAGTAAGTATGGTTCGATTGGTGCCATGATACTCATACGGTGTGCCAACTATAATGATATTATGCTCCTGTTAATTCATTGCAGTGGATACATGGCCCCGGAATATGCGGTGCGTGGCCAGTTTTCAGTAAAATCGGACGTGTTTAGCTTTGGCGTTTTGATGTTAGAGGTGGTGACAGGAAGACGAAGCAGTTGCTCCTGGAACTTCGACGAGTCTGTCAATCTCTTAAGTCTGGTGAGTTTCCTACTTACCCAGGTCTTGAACTATTAACTTCAGTAAAAATATTGAGTGCTGCTAATTCGATACAGGTATGGGAACACTGGACCATGGGTACAACTGCAGAGATCATAGACTCATCTCTGAGAGGCCATGCCCCAAGAAACCAGGTGGTGAAGCTTTTTCACATCGGCCTGCTCTGTGTCCAAGCTAACCCAGCAGATAGGCCTACGATGTCCACTGTAAATTTCATGCTTAGCAGTAACACTGTGTCTCTCCGGTCTCCATCCAAGCCATCATTTCTCATGTGTACGAGCCCTACTTCTTCCGAATCGACCGGTATGCCAGGTATGGCATCACCAAATGAAGTTTCAATCACGGAGCTTGAACCAAGATGAGCAAAAGTATGACAAAGGATAATTGGGTTGTTGTCTTCAAAGCCCTACTACTGTAATTTTTTGCATTTTTGTCCATTCATTGAGACAATTTATTATTTTTTGTGAAATAAACCAGCTCAGTGCTTTAGATTATATGTTTATAGTTTTGATAAGTTTGGAACATAAGCTAAAGCCCTACTTGTATAGCAGTTATGCATTGAAAATAGCCAAATACCTCGGCAATTAATCAAGAAGTGGGTTTGGAGACCGGCCTCCAGGTAGCCCTTCAGTTTCTTTTCTTCAAAAAATTGTTTTTGGTACCCAAACTATTTTGTAAAAAGTATACATATATTGTAACATCCCAGATTTAGGGGTGACTGTCACCTATGTACACTCAAGATAAAACTTGGTGTGTGAAATTCAACATGGATCTTCCACTTCTATTTGGATCTTCTTTGATTGTTCTTGACTTAATAACTAACGTTTTCTCAAGAAAGACTTGAGGAACTAAAACTGAAATAAAAGTTCACAAAAAATGCTACTCCCTCCATTCCGGATTACTTGTCGCAGGTATGGATGTATCTAGATGCATTTTAGTTTTAGATACATCAATTTCTGCGACGAGTAATTTGGAACAGAGGGAGTAGACGTCACCATGAACCCTAAAATATATTTTTCTTGGATTATTTCTAGGCCAGGGCTTGCTCAAATTGTTTTTACCACTGCAACCCTAGAGCATGGGTATAATTAGAAGTGCAAAAAACTCACTTAACATATTACTGTTAAAATATGAATTGTAGGGCTTACAACATCCTAGGACATCACCAACCAAAAACTTTATTTTTGGAGGTGGTCGAAGTATTTCCTTTCTGCCATTTTAAAAATTAGACTTTAGCATGTAAATTGCTAAAATTAAGTTCTGGCTTTTGTAGATATACTAGAAAATTGTATTAGCCATTTCTTGCCATTTCCAAACCTTTGAGACCAAGAAATTCATGTTCATGAGCCGTGTGACTTCTGAGTCGACCAGTATGCTAGGTATGTCGACACCAAATGAAGTTTCAATCAGAGCTTGAACAAAGACGAGGAAAAGGATGGCAAAGGATAACTGGGTTGTTATCTTTAAGGCCCTAGTATATTTGTACGGTTACATTTTTTGTATTTTTCACCATCCATTGAGAGAATTATTATTATTCTAAAATAGACAAACTCATGCTTTATATATATATATATATATATATATATATATATATATATATATATATATATATTCCAATTTTGAAAATTTTGGAACAAAGCCTTAAAGTATACATATACATATATTGTAAGATCTCAGATTTAGGTGTGTGGCTGTCATCTATGTTATATTCATGGTAAAACTTGGTATGTGAGATTCAACATTGATTTTTTATTTCGATCTGGGTCTTCTTTGGTTACTTTTGCGTTAACAACGCATTTTTCGACAAGAAATACCTGATGAACTAAATATATGAAATAAAACGTTCCTAAAAACACTTGAAGTCAGCCTGAACCCTAAAATAAATTTTCAAGAATTATTTGCGGGGCAGGGCTGGCTCAAATTGTTTTTAGCACTCAAACCCTAAAATAAAACAAGGGTATAACTAGAAATGCTAAATCTTACGTAAAAAAAAACAAATTTGGGTTTACAACGGCAGAACCAAAATTTTAATTCTGGAGGCGATGTGAGTATTTCTTTTCTGCCATTTTAAAATTAGACTCTTTTCTCAAAAAATATTTTAGTTTTGGCAAAAATCCTAGAAAACCATATTGACCTTTTGTTGGTGTTTCCAAACTCTTGAGAGCAACAAACCTACCTAGTTATGTTCAAAATATTACAAATCAAGTCAAACTTGATTTGATTTAAATCTTGCTCAAATAATTCCTTCGAATCCTAGTGTCCCTAGGCCCCTATGACCTAATCTTCTCTAGCATTAGCATGTCACGGACTTGGATGCTGCCTTCGTGTTAGCCAACAGTCATGCGCAACCTCTAGCACACCCTACTTTAATAAGACGTCGCGAAAATTGACCTCCAGCCCGACCCCACGATGAGAATCCAACAAACCTCTAGTCAAGCATCGCCGTCTCCCCTTTGTAAGGTTAGAAACCATACCGTTTCGTTTAAACTAACCGATGGGCCAGAACCCACATGTCAGGTTAGTGATTTGATCTGAGTCGTAGATCCAGTAGGGCTAGATCTGGACTGTGTTTCGTGCTCCATTTAATGTACTTATAATCTACATTGGCTTTTGACAAGAACAAATCATTCAATTTCGAATCCTTCAGCTTCAATTTCCCAAGAAAGTTTTTGACGTCAACATGCCCTTTCTTGCCCTTATCCCCCTCTCTTTTGGAGTAAGAACTCCTCACTGATCTAATCTGACCCTCTTGCGGTTTGGCCGCCCTCCCTACCTTGGTCAACTTAGGCAGGAAAGAGTAGCAAGGATACATTAGGCGGAGGTCATCGGGCCAAAATCCATGCCGGAAGATCACAGGTAAAGTCGTTCAACCTTAGAATAAAACCTATACAAAATCATTTTCGTTGTGTTTGATGTTGAGTGCTAAGGCCAACTCCAA
The DNA here is from genome assembly GCA_034509565.1 of Triticum monococcum. Lineage (NCBI taxonomy): Eukaryota > Viridiplantae > Streptophyta > Magnoliopsida > Poales > Poaceae > Triticum > Triticum monococcum. The sequence continues at coordinate 76,977,496 of CM067843.1, forward strand.
CCTGGTTCATCAAAACAGACACAATAAATGTCCATGGACACTAGATAGGGGTGGCCATCCAACCCTATGCATCACATGTATGCTTCTTTTCCAATAGAAAAAGTGAAACTAAACAAAATGCCATCATGCAGCTTCACTGTGAATCATCGATTGATAGCACTTTAGCCATACATTTAAATCCTAATAAAAGTGCCAAATTTTCAACAAGTTCTTTAAATTCATTGAAATTTTCATTTTATACGTGCATTTTGCATCATAGTTTAGGGTATAAACAGTCTAATTTTATGTCAATTTAGTCATCTCTGCATAAATTTAATTGTGGTTTATCTTATTATGCAGAGAATTGAAGGTTTAATTCTGTGAGCTGCTTTCAGGATGGAATTTGGACCTTTGTGAAGAAAGTACGATGTCAGAGCTCCAAAAAAAGCTTACGGAGTTTTGGACCAGAAGAGGCCAAGAGGCAAAAGAGGCAGCTAGGTGGGCCCTAGGGTTCCTAGGTGACAACCATGCCAGCACACCTACAGGGGCGCCGGGGGCCTACATGCACCCTTGGTAAACCCCAAGCCTTTTAGGGTATCTCTCGATGTGATTTAGCTATATGCATTCTTATTTCATTTTTTTTCTGTCGCCACTACGAAGCCGAAACCTAGTTCTTCCCCTGAAGGTTTTTCTGGCCTAATTTGCCCCTCCGTCCTTAAGAATGTTTGATCATCATAAGTAACAAAACCATTTTGTCCTTAGCATTACTATGGATTGGGTCACCTACAACACTTTTTTTACTTTTTATTGTTAATCATGTTTCATTGCTCCATTACCACCACAAGAGAAGACATGGTTACATATTTTAGTACTTGTAGTGAAACCTGGCTGTTTTTGCACTTACCATTTTCTTCAGCTCCTCATGGGATCGATACTCTTACTTATCAAATAGATGTACAATTGACCCCCTACACATGTGCAACATTAGCCTTCATCTCAAGCTTTCTCTCCTCGAGCTTGAACTTCTTCCTCGACACATGTTGTTCATCCAGATGTTGTGCCCCTTGAGCTTCATTCAACAATGCATCAATGTGAAGGGATTGCCCTCCATCCTTTGGTACAATGCGGCAGCACGGCCGGGATATACAATGACGTGATCATCAAGTTGCAACATTCAGTGAATCCATGAGTTGGTCAACATTAAGCAACAAGAGGCAAAACTTATGATCTCCATGATTGATGCGCCTGATGAAGCTATGTACCTAGGGTAGGGGCATGGACCCGTCCTAAAAAGCCCTACCCGAGGACATCCCTAGAAGGAGTCACCTTTCAAACGACTTGAAGGTATCCCACTCGACGGGTTCATGACACTCGACCAAAGAAACTATCACTCGACCATAAAGCCAACCACTCGACTGTCAGAAGACCTAAAGTCACTCCGCAGGCAAACGGTCGGCTATTAAGTAGTCTTTATGGTCATTATAACACTTTATTAGGGGCGTTACCAGTAACGCCCAACCTTGAATGTACCTAAAACCCTGCATTACTGAGGGCAGGAGGGGGCCGGCGAACTCTATATAAGCCACCCCCCTCCTCAGTATGAAGGGTTCGCACCCCTGTTACCTACACACACATAATCCAATCGACCGCCTCAGGGCACCGAGACGTAGGGCTGTTACTTCCTCCGAGAAGGGCCTGAACTCGTAAACATTGTGTGCTTACAACTTCCCAATAGCTAAGATCTAGCCTCTCCATACACACCCCCTTACATTACTGTCAGACTTAGAACCACGACAGTTGGCGCCCACCATGGGGCAGGAGTCTTAGCGCCTAATTGGAGAAGTTGGATTTTTCCGATCCATTTGATCATGGTTTCCAGCGGAGTTTTGGTAGAGGGCCGCGAGATTCGTCTCGGCGTGCTCACCTTCATCGCCGACGACTCCACCTGGCTCCAGGAGGTGCCACTCGACATCGACGCGCTCCCCGTCCGCGGTGCGACACACTTTCGCGCATGCATTCGTGGCGTCCTCCTGCGGCAGCCGTCGACCCAATATCGGTCGGCCCCCGTGTCGTCTCCCCGCCCCGTCTCCCGCCAGCGCAAGCGCTCAGGTCGGTCGAGACTCCAGCGGTGGGTGAGGCACGCCATGGCCCGCCAGTCGGCGGCCCCACAAGTCGCGGCAATCGAGCTCGACGAATCCCTCTGCGGCCTGTTCGACTGGCCCCGCGGAGACCGCATCCGAGTGCGATAGCAGCGACCCTTTGGCTGAGGTTCTGGCGGTCGAGGGGACACACAGTCCTCCCGGATTCCCTCACGCTGATGGGGGCGCGGGTGGAGGCGACCCGTCGCATCCCCACGACGAGTACCTCCCCGAACCTCTCACGTCGTTGCAGCGAGAGGAGCTTCGCCGCCCGAACATGGACGCGCTCCACACTCCTATCGTTGGGGAAATCCCCGAGGCCCGGGCCTTGGAGGACGCGCGCTTGGCTAACCTGGCCGAGCGCACTCGACTGGAGAATTTACAGCGAATACTCAACAAGCAAGCGCGTCGGCGAGCTCCCTAGTCCAGTCGACGACAGCAAGCTCCCGAATCCAGTCGACGTCAGCTCTTCCCGCCACCGCAGGTATACCGAACCCCAGTTCAGAATTTGGCCGCCGCGGCCCGTATAGCGGAGTCAATTCAGCCTTCCCAGTCGGAGGCTGGCAGGGGCTTGTTGCAGATCAGAGCGTTGCTCCGAGCGGCTGGAAACCAGAATTCCGCTGTTTCTCAGTCGCGGGACAAGATCCACAGTCGATCCGTTGCAACAGAAACAGTCCAGTCGGCTCACAGCCCGAGATCGCCCCCGAGGCGTGAGGGACGTGGGGACCGGCACGATCAGTACAGAAGAAATGAGCAGTATGATCACCGACCCAATCGTGATGATCGACGTCGAGTGCCATCCCCTCCCCCGAGGAGTGGGTCATATGCGCCTCGACATCAAGATGACAGGCGCCCCCATAATGCTGGGCAGAGGATTCCAGTCGATCCCAGGGACCCAGGCTTTGACGCGAGATCCATCCTCGTTCAAGGTTTGGTTGACAGGAACAGAGCTCATCGAGAAGGCCACAACAGAGATGCGCCCGCCGGCAGCAGGGTACATGCTTCGGGGCCAGAATGTTTCAGTCGAGCCATCAGGGCCGCGGTGATTCCTCCCAACTTCAGGCTGGCGACTGGAGTCAGCAAGTTCACGGGTGAATCCAAGCCTGACACATGGCTCGAAGATTACCGAGTGGCTGTGCAGATTGGCGGTGGCAATGATGAGGTGGCCATGAAGCATTTGCCTGTCATGTTAGAAGGCTCAGCCAGAGTGTGGCTGAATCAGTTAGCACCCAGCAGTATTTACACTTGGGAGGACCTCTCCCGAGTGTTTATCACAACCTTCGAAGGAACATGCAAGCGACCTGCAGGCCTTACAGAGTTGCGGTCTTGCGTACAGAAGCCGAATGAAACACTGAGGGAATACATCCAGAGGTGGATCACACTGCACCACTCGGTTGAGAATGTGCCAGACCATCAAGCAGTTTGCGCTTTCAAGGAAGGCGTCAAATACAGAGAGTTGAATCTGAAGTTCGGTCGAATTGGAGAGATGTCCCTGAATCGGATGATGGAGATTGCCACCAAGTACGCTAATGGTGAAGACGAAGACCGACTCCGAAGTGGCAAACTCAAATCAGTCGCCTAAGAAACCGGAGGAAACTCCAGTCGGAAGCAGAAGCGGAAGGCCGAGCCAGCCGCTCCCGGGGAGGCCCTGGCCGTGGCCCAGGGAAACTTCAAGGGGAAACCCAAGGGCACCTGGAAGCCCAAGAAAGTTAAGGATCAGGATGGGAATGATGTTTTGGACCTGCCATGTCACATCCACACCAAGAAAGATGAAGAGGGTAATTTTACTTACCCCAAGCATACCAGCAGTTTCAGGGCAAGTAGCCCAAGGATAAAGAAAAAGAGCCAGACAAGGTTGAGGACAAGGATGATAGTGACGATGGATACCCTCAGGTCAATTCCACTCTGATGATTTTTGCCGATGTCGAAAGTAAAAGTCGACTGAAAGTCATTAACCGTGAGGTGAACATGGTTGCTCCTGCAACACCCAGTTACCTGAAGTGGTCTCAGACTGCCATCACATTCGACCAGTCTGATCACCCGACGCACATTGCCACCCCTGGGACGCAAGCTTTGGTGGTCGACCCAGTTGTCGAAGGCACTCGACTGACCAAAGTCCTGATGGATGGCGGCAGTGGCCTGAACATACTGTACGCTGAAACTTTGAAAGGAATGGGCATTCTGATGTCCAGACTCAGTACCAGTAACATGAGCTTCCACAGAGTCATTCCTGGGAAGAAAGCCGAGTCACTCGGACAGATTGCTCTTGATGTGGTTTTTGGTGATTCAAAGAATTACCGCAAGGAAAAGTTGACATTTGAGGTTGTGGACTTCCAGAGTGCTTATCATGCCATTTTGGGCAGGCCAGCTTACGCACGCTTCATGGCTCGACCATGTTACGTGTATCTCAAATTGAAGATGCCTGGCCCCAAGGGTGTGATCACTGTTACGGGCAACCGAAAGAAAGCAGAAGAGTGTTTTCAGAAGGGATCAAAGATCGCTGATGCTCAGATGGCAGTGGTCGAGCTAAAAGAGTACCAAAAGACTGTCGATCCGAGTGAATTGCTGCGAGCTAAGAAGCCCGCCTCAGAGTCAGCTTTTCAGTCGTCTGGTGAAACAAAGACAGTCCACATTCACCCGACCGACCCCGACGCTGCTCCGACTCACATCTCGACGACGCTCGACTCCAAATAGGAAGAAGCGCTCATCCAGCTCCTCCGTGAGAATTGGGACATCTTCGCATGGAAACCCTCTGACATGCCTGGAGTTCCCAGGGGGCTGGCTAAGCACCGTCTACGAGTCGACCCAAAATTCAAGCCTGTGAAGGAACATCTTCGACGGTCCGCCGTCCAGAAGAAGCAAGCCATTGGCGAGGAGGTGGCTCGGCTCTTAGCAGCAGAGTTCATCCAAGAGATTTACCACTCCGAGTGGCTCGCCAATGTCATCATGGTCCCCAAGAAGGACAAGTCACTCTGCATGTGCATTGATTTCAAACATATCAATCGGGCCTGCCCGAAAGATCATTTTCCTCTCCCTCGCATCGACCAAATAGTTGACTCGACTACGGGGTGCGAGAGATTGTCTTTTCTAGATGCCTATTTAGGGTACCATCAGATCCGTCTGTATGGGCCCGACGAGATCAAAACAACTTTCATCACTCCATTCGGATGCTTCTGTTACGTCACCATGCCGTTCGGCCTCAAGAACGCCGGAGCCACATTCATGAGAATGATTCAGAAGTGTTTACTCACTCAAATCAGTCGGAATGTGGAGGCATACATGGATGATATTATGGTCAAGTCCCGGAAAGGTTCCGACCTACGGGCTGACCTTGCTGAAACCTTTGCCCACCTCAGGAGGTACGATATCAAGCTCAATCCATCAAAGTGCACTTTCGGAGTTCCAGGTGGAAAGTTACTCGGTTTTCTCGTTTCCGAATGGGGGATCGACGCCAATCCTGAAAAAATTGGCACCATACTCCGGATGAAGCGTCCTGTACGCATGCACGATGTCCAAAAACTTACAGGCTGCTTGGCCGCTTTAAGTTGATTCATTTCTCGTCTCGGTGAAAAGGCGTTGCCGCTTTACCGACTGATGAAGAAGTCTGACAAGTTCGAGTGGACTCCAGAAGCTAATGCAGCATTTGCAGAGCTCAAAGCCCTGCTCTCCACCCAGCCGGTGGTTGCTGCCCCAATCAGCAAAGAGCCTCTGCTGCTTTACATTGCAGCCACGGGACAAGTTGTCAGTACAGTACTTATGGTCGAGCGGGAAGAGGAAGGAAAGGCCTTCAAAGTTCAACGCCCAGTATATTATGTGTCTGAAGTTTTGACCCCTTCAAAACAAAGATACCCTCACTACCAGAAGCTTGTATATGGGATTTATATGACCACGAAGAAAGTTGCACATTACTTCTCTGACCACTCCATTACAGTCATCGGCGACGCCCCACTATCAGAGATCCTGCATAACAGAGACGCAACTGGTCGAGTGGCCAAGTGGGCGATTGAACTCCTTCCCTTAGATATCAAGTTTGAAGCAAAGAAGGCTATCAAGTCCCAAGCAATCGCGGATTTCATCGCCGAGTGGATTGAACAGCAACTTCTGACTCAAGTTCACTCGGAGCACTGGACCATGTTCTTCGATGGATCTAAGATGCTGAATGGTTCCGGTGCGGGGGTAGTCCTAGTCTCCCCCCGAGGAGACAAGCTCAGATATGTTCTCCGGATTCACTTCGATTCCTCCAATAACGAAGCAGAGTATGAAGCACTTTTGTATGGGTTGCGCATGGCCATTTCACTCGGCGTCCGTCGCCTCATGGTCTATGGCGACTCAGGTTTGGTGGTTAATCAAGTGATGAAGGAGTGGGACGTCAGGAGTCCGGCAATGACTGGTTATTGCAATGCAGTGCGAAAGCTAGAAAAGAAATTCGAGGGGTTAGAGCTTCATCACATCCCTCGACTGAAAAATCAGGCAGCTGACGATTTAGAAAAGATAGGCTCCAAGAGAGAAGCCATTCCCAGCAACGTGTTCCTGGAACACATTCATTCGCCGTCAGTCCAAGAGGATCCTTTCACAGAAGAAGCCCCGCAGCCGAAAAGCGCCACAGATCCGACTGAAGTTGAAGTACCTGAGGTGGTCGACCTAATCATGGAAGTCTTGGCAATCACCCCTGACTGGACAATACCATACATCGCGTATATCCTAAGGAAAGAACTCCGGGAAGACGAGGAAGAGGCTCGACAGATCGTCCGCCGATCCAAGGCCTTCACAGTCATAAAGGGACAGCTGTATAGAGAGAGCGCGACTGGAGTTGGTCAGAAATGCGTAACACCAGAAGAGGGTCAGATAATCCTCAATGATATCCACTCGGGGACCTGTGGTCACCATGCGTCCTCTCGGAATATTGTGGCTAAAGCATACCGAGCGGGATTTTACTGGCCAAGAGCAAATGAGACGGCAAAAGAGATAGTCGACAAGTGTGGAGGGTGCCAGTTCTACTCCAACATGTCACACAAGCCTGCATCAGCCCTGAAGACCATCCCACTCGTCTGGCCCTTTGCCGTCTGGGGGCTAGACATGGTTGGTCCACTAAGAACGGGCAGGAGTGGATTCACTCATGTGCTTGTGGCAGTCGACAAATTTACCAAATGGATCGAAGCTAAGCCCATCAAGAATCTCGATGCTTGCACTGCTATCAGTTTCATCAGAGGGTTAACATTCAGATATGGAGTCCCGCATAGCATCATCACTGACAATGGGTCAAACTTTTATTCGGACAAGTTCAGAGCTTTTTGCGCCTCTCAAGGCACACGAGTCGACTACGCATCGGTCGCCCATCCCCAGTCGAATGGACAAGCTAACAGAGCAAATGGTCTGATTCTCAAATGACTAAAACCTCGACTGATGCATGATCTCAAGCACGCGGCAGGCGCTTGGGTCGACGAGCTTCCGTCAGTTCTGTGGGGATTAAGGACCACCCCTAACCGGTCGACTGGAAGAACTCCATTCTTTCTGGTTTATGGAGCCGAAGCTGTTCTGCTGAGTGACCTTCTTCATAACGCACCCCGAGTCAAACTTTACACCGAAGATGAAGCAGAACAGGCCCGGCAAGACGCAGTCGACCTCTTAGAAGAAGAGAGGGAGATGGCCATGATCAGATCGACCATTTATCAGCAAGACTTGCGCCGGTTTCACGCCCGGAATATGAAGAGTCGAGCCTTCCAAGAAGGAGATCTGGTCCTCCGAGTGGATCAACTGAAACCACACAAGCTTGCTCCTACTTGGGAAGGCCCCTTCATAGTCACCAGAGTCCTCCACAATGGAGCGTACCACCTCTACAATGTTGATCGCTAGATCGACGAGCCACGAGCTTGGAACGTGGAACTGCTCCGCCCCTTTTACACTTGAGTCCTCCCTTAGACGAGATGTAATAAGAAAAAAAATTCTGCAGTTCATTTTTATCAAAGACAAGAGTGTTCCAAAAATTGCTGTCACTTTGTTTGCATACAAAATCCCCCAGTGGGTGACTTGGCTGCGAATCCGTTTCGCCTAAGTTTGAAAAAATCCTACTGAGTGGAGAGAAAACCTCCCACTCGGGGGCTTAGCTGCAGTCCAGTACTCGCCTAAGTTCTCCTACTCGGAAGCTTAGCTGCAGTCGAGCACTCGCCTAAGTTTGGAAAAATCCTACCGAGTGGAGAGCAAACCTCCCACTCGGGGGCTTAGCTGTAGTCCAGTACTCGCCTAAGTTCTCCCACTCGGAAGCTTAGCTGCAGTCGAGCACTCGCCTAAGTTTGGAAAAATCCTACCGAGTGGAGAGCAAACCTCCCACTCGGGGGCTTAGCTGCAGTCCAGTACTCGCCTAAGTTCTCCCACTCGGAAGCTTAGCTGTAGTCGAGCACTCGCCTAAGTTTGAAAAAATCCTTCCGAGTGGAGAGCAATCCTCCCACTCGGGGGCTTAGCTGCAGTCCAGTACTCGCCTAAGTTCTCCCACTCAGAAGCTTAGCTGCAGTCGAGCACTCGCCTAAGTTTGAAAAAATCCTACCGAGTGGAGAGCAATCCTCCCACTCGGGGGCTTAGCTCCAGTCCAGTACTCGCCTAAGTTCTCCCACTCGGAAGCTTAGTTGCGGTCGAGCACTCGCCTAAGTTTGAAAAAATCCTACCGAGTGGAGAGCAATCCTCCCACTCGGGGGCTTAGCTGCAGTCCAGTACTCGCCTAAGTTCTCCCACTCGGAAGCTTAGCTGCAGTCGAGCACTCGCCTAAGTTTGAAAAAATCCTACCGAGTGGAGAGCAAACCTCCCACTCGGGGGCTTAGCTGCAGTCCAGTACTCTCCTAAGTTCTCCCACTCGGAAGCTTAGCTGCAGTCGAGCACTCGCCTAAGTTTGAAAAAATCCTACCGAGTGGAGAGCAAACCTCCCACTCGGGGGCTTAACTGCAGTCCAGTACTCGCCTAAGTTCTCCCACTCGGAAGCTTAGCTGCAGTTGAGCACTCGCCTAAGTTTGAAAAAATCCTACCGAGTGGAGAGCAATCCTCCCACTCGGGGGCTTAGCTGTAGTCCAGTACTCGCCTAAGTTCTTCCACAAAGAGACTTAGCTGCAGTCAGCACTCGCCTAAGTGTTTAAGAAATCCTACCGAGTGGAGAGCAAACCTCCCACTCGGGGCTTAGCTGCAGTCCAGCCCTCATCTAAATACAGGACTCGACCCAATCCGCAAGAAGTTATGCCGCAAATACAAAGGGTATTCCGAGTGAAGATCAAATTCCACTCGGCAGATCAAAACCGCGAAGATATTCAACAAGAAATCAAGTTCGGATAAAGCCTAAAAGGTCCCAGACCTCAGATCAAAGTACTCGAGCCCTCGGCTCGGCAGAGTTTAAACGGTTACAAATCCACTCGGCATTCCGAGGCAAATTTAAGGAGAAGCATAAAAGTTTTTCATTCCTCAGGCGGAGGACTGGCAGGGGCGACGAACTCATCCAAGTCGATCCCGTCTGCAATACGGGTGGCAGCAGCAATAAAGGTCTCCATGAAGTCTTGAAAGCTGTGCCTCTTGGTATTGGCGACTTGGATGGCGGCCAGCTTCTCTTCTCGCGCCTCCTTGCAATGGACGCGGACTAGAGACAGAGCCACATCAGCGCCGCACCGAGCAGAAGACTTCTTCCACTCCTGCACTCGGTCAGGGATTCCGTTAAGTCGAGTCATCAGAGACTCGAGATCGTTCTGGAGCGTAGACTCTGGCCAAAGTGTCGGGTCGATCCGCGACATGGCAACCTTCAGCCGAGCCAAGTAATCCACGACGCCGTCAATGCGAGATTCCAGTCGGAGCAGATTCATGGCAGCTTCATCATTCATCGGAGAGTTGATTGGATCCAAACCTGTTTCAATCCGCCCAGTCTCCTCCTCAAAGTTCTGGCAAAACTCTGCATACACGATCCAAGGATAAGTCAATTTTCATAAACTAAGTCGACACAAAAGAAAACCAGTCGGAATTGAATGTGCACCTTCAAGCTTGATGAACAACTTCTTGGCGAGGCTCCTCAAGTAGCTCTCCGGGTCGTCCCTCCTGCGAACGGCGCCATTCATCTTCTCGGTCAGGGAGAGGTTCTCCTTCTTCCAACATGTGCACTCCCTGTTGGCTTCATTCAGAGAGGTCTTCAGCTTGGTATTCTCTTCTTCTAATTGGCCGACCGAAGCCAACTTCTGTTCAGCCAGAGCGATCTTGTCGTCAGCCTCCTTGTGGGCAGCAGCCAAGTCCTGATCCTTCTTCGCCAGGGCCTCGCTCAGTTCTCCTGCAAAAGAAAAGATGATTGGTTCGGAAACAGCAGAAGGGTACTCGAGCCTAAAAACAAAACCAGTCGACAAAGTCGTCTTACCAGCGACGCCGTCTCTGACCTTCTGCGGCTCTGTTCTGGCCAGCTCCAGATCAAGGTTCAGTTGAATCCGCTGCTTCTCCAACTCAGTATAGCGAGATGTCAGTTCGCAGGATTTCTGCAAAAGGAAAAATCAGTCGACAGACATCCAAGATAAGTTGCTTCCGAGTAACTAAGAGAAAAAGATGACGTTTCTAAGTGTTGGTTAACGTTGCAGAAAACAACGTTTTTTCTACTCGTTTCACCAAGATCATCTAGGAGTTCATCTAGCAACGAGTCACGAGATGCATCTACATACCTTTGTAGATCGCGAGCGGAAGCGTTCGTTAGAACGTGGTTGATGTTGTCGAACACGTCGTGATCCAAATCACCGATGACCAGCGCCGAACGGACGGCACCTCCGCGTTCAACACACGTACGGGAGGGGAAACGTCTCCTCCTTCTTGATCCAGCAAGGGGGAAGGAGAGGTTGATGAAGATCCAGCAGCACGACGGCGTGGTGGTGGATGCAGGGTGTCACGACAGCAGGGCTTCGCCGTGTACTACGAAAGAGAAAGGTGTAACAGGGAGAGAGGGAAGCACCAAATGCGTGGGCAGCAAGTCCCTCCTCTCCCCACATATATATAGGGGTGCCAGGGGGGGGCGCCGGCCCTGGTAGATGGGATCTACCAGGGGGGCGGCGGCCAAGGGGTGGGGGGCTTGCCCCCCAAGCAAGGGGGCGCCCCCCTTAGGGTTCCCCCCCCACCAACCCTAGGCGCATGGGCCTTGGGGGGGATGGCGCCCCAGCCCACTATGGGCTGGGTTCCCACCTATTTCAGCCCAAGGGGCCCTCCGGGATAGGTGGCCCCACCCGGTGGACCCCCGGGACCCTTCCGGTGGTCCCGGTACAATACCGGGTACCCCGAAAATTGTCCCGATGGCCGAAACTGCACATCCTATATATAATTCTTTACCTCCGGACCATTCCGGAACTCCTCGTGACGTCCGGGATCTCATCCGGGACCCCGAACAACATTCGGGTTACTGCATATACTTATCTTCACAACCCTAGCGTCACCGAACCTTAAGTGTGTAGACCCTACGGGTTCGGGAGACAAGCAGACATGACCGAGACGACTCTCCGGTCAATAACCAACAGCGGGATCTGGATACCCATGTTGGCTCCCACATGCTCCACGATGATTTCATCGGATGAACCACGATGTCGAGGATTCAATCAACCCCGTATGCAATTCCCTTTGTCAATCGATATATTACTTGCCCGAGATTCGATCGTCGGTATCCCAATACCTCGTTCAATCTCGTTACCGGCAAGTCACTTTACTCGTACCGTAATGCATGATCCCGTGACCAGACACTTGGTCACTTTGAGCTCATTATGATGATGCATTACCGAGTGGGCCCAGTGATATCTCTCCGTCACACGGAGTGACAAATCCCAGTCTTGATCCGTGTCAACCCAACAGATACTTTCGGAGATACCCGTAGTCTACCTTTATAGTCACCCAGTTACGTTGTGACGTTTGGTATACCCAAAGCACTCCTACGGTATCCGGGAGTTACACGATCTCATGGTCTAAGGAAAAGACACTTGACATTGCAAAACTCTAGCAAAACGAACTACACGATCTTTATGCTATGTTTAGGATTGGGTCTTGTCCATCACATCATTCTCCTAATGATGTGATCTCGTTATCAATGACATCCAATGTCCATAGTCAGGAAACCATGACTATCTGTTGATCAACGGGCTAGTCAACTAGAGGCTTACTAGGGACATGTTGGTGTCTGTTATTCACACATGTATTACGATTTCCGGATAACACAATTATAGCATGAATAAAGACAATTACCATGAACAAGGAAATATAATAATAATGCTTTTATTATTGCCTCTAGGGCATATTTCCAACAGTCTCCCACTTGCACTAGAGTCAATAATCTAGTTACATTGTGATGAATCGAACACCCATGGAATTCTGGTGTTGATCATGTTTTGCCCTAGGGAGAGGTTTAGTCAACGGATCTGCTACATTCAGGTCCGTATGTACTTTACAAATTTCTATGTCTCCATCTTGAACATTTTCACGAATGGAGTTGAAGCGACGCTTGATGTGCCTTGTCTTCTTGTGAAACCTGGGCTCCTTGGCAAGTGCAATAGCTCCAGTGTTGTCACAGAAGAGTTTGATCGGCCCCGACGCATTGGGTATGACTCCGAGGTCGGTGATGAACTCCTTCACCCATATTGCTTCATGTGCTGCCTCCGAGGCTGCCATGTACTCCGCTTCACATGTAGATCCCGCCACGACGCTTTGCTTGCAACTGCACCAGCTTACTGCCCCTCCATTCAAAATATACACGTATCCAGTTTGTGACTTAGAGTCATCCAGATCTGTGTCGAAGCTAGCGTCGACGTAACCCTTTACGACGAGCTCTTCGTCACCTCCATAAACGAGAAACATTTCCTTAGTCCTTTTCAGGTACTTCAGGATATTCTTGACCGCTGTCCAGTGTTCCTTGCCGGGATTACTTTGGTACCTTCCTACCAAACTTACGGCAAGATTTACATCGGGTCTGGTACACAGCATGGCATACATAATAGAACCTATGGCTGAGGCATAGGGGATGACACTCATCTCTTCTATTTCTTCTGCCGTGGTCGGACTTTGAGCTGAGCTCAATTTCATACCTTGTAACACAGGCAAGAACCCCTTCTTAGACTGATCCATATTGAACTTCTTCAATATCTTATCAAGGTACGTACTTTGTGAAAGACCTATGAGGCGTCTCGATCTATCTCTATAGATTTTGATGCCTAATATATAAGCAGCTTCTCCAAGGTCCTTCATTGAAAAACTCTTATTCAAGTAGGCCTTGATGCTGTCCAAGAGTTCTATATCATTTCCCATCAAAAGTATGTCATCCACATATAATATGAGAAATGCTACAGAGCTCCCACTCACTTTCTTGTAAACGCAGGCTTCTCCATAAGTCTGCGTAAACCCAAACGCTTTGATCATCTCATCAAAGCGAATGTTCCAACTCCGAGATGCTTGCACCAGCCCATAAATCGAGCGTTGGAGCTTGCACACTTTGTCAGCATTCTTAGGATCGACAAAACCCTCCGGCTGCATCATATACAATTCTTCCTTAAGGAAACCATTAAGGAAAGCCGTTTTGACGTCCATTTGCCATATTTCATAATCGTAAAACGCGGCAATTGCTAACATGATTCGGACGGACTTTAGCTTCGCTACCGGTGAGAAAGTCTCATCGTAGTCAACCCCTTGAACCTGTCGATAACCCTTAGCGACAAGCCGAGCTTTATAGATGGTCACATTACCATCCGCGTCTGTCTTCTTCTTAAAGATCCATTTATTTTCTATGGCTCGCCGTTCAACGGGCAAGTCAGTCAAAGTCCATACTTCGTTTTCATACATGGATCCTATCTCGGATTTCATGGCTTCTAGCCATTTGTCGGAATCCGGGCCCGCCATTGCTTCTTCATAGTTCGAAGGTTCACCGTTGTCTAACAACATGATTTTCAAGACAGGGTTGCCGTACCACTCTGGTGCGGAACGTGTCCTTGTGGACCTTCGAATTTCAGTAGAAGCTAGATCAGAAGTATCTTGATCATTATCATTAACATCCTCTCTAGTCGGTGCTGGCATCTCAGGAACATTTTCTTGAGTTGCGCCATTTTCCGGTACAAGAGGCAATACTTCATCTAGTTCTACTTTTCTCCCACTTACTTCTTTCGAGAGAAACTCCTTCTCTAGAAAGGATCCATTCTTGGCAACAAAGACCTTGCCTTCGGATCTGAGGTAGAAGGTATACCCAATAGTTTCTTTAGGGTATCCTATGAAGACGCATTTTTCCGACTTGGGTTCGAGCTTTTCAGGTTGAAGTTTCTTGACATAAGCATCGCATCCCCAAACTTTTAGAAACGACAGCTTAGGTTTCTTTCCAAACCATAATTCATACGGTGTCGTCTCAACGGATTTCGACGGAGCCCTATTTAAAGTGAATGCGGCAGTCTCTAAAGCATAGCCCCAAAAAGATAGCGGTAAATCGGTAAGAGACATCATAGACCGCACCATATCTAATAGAGTGCGATTACGACGTTCGGACACACCGTTACGCTGAGGTGTTCCAGGCGGCGTTAGTTGTGAAACTATTCCACATTTTCTTAAGTGTGTGCCAAATTCGTGACTCAAGTATTCTCCTCCACGATCTGATCGTAGAAACTTGATTTTCCTGTCACGTTGATTCTCAACCTCACTCTAAAATTCCTTGAACTTTTCAAAGGTTTCAGACTTGTGCTTCATTAAGTAAATATATCCGTATCTACTCAAATCATCAGTGAGAGTAAGAACATAACGATAGCCACCGCGAGCCTCAACACTCATTGGACCGCACACATCAGTATGTATGATTTCCAATAAGTTGGTTGCTCGCTCCATTGTTCCTGAGAACGGAGTCTTGGTCATTTTACCCATAAGGCATGGTTCGCACGTGTCAAATGATTCATAATCAAGAGACTCTAAAAGTCCATCAGCATGGAGCTTCTTCATGCGTTTGACACCTATGTGACCAAGGCGGCAGTGCCACAAGTATGTGGGACTATCATTATCAACCTTACATCTTTTGGTATTCACACTAAGAACATGTGTAGCATTACGCTCGAGATTCATTAAGAATAAACCATTCACCATAGGAGCATGACCATAAAACATATCTCTCATATAAATGGAACAACCATTATTCTCGGATTTAAATGAGTAGCCATATCGAATTAAACGAGATCCCGATACAATGTTCATGCTCAAAGCTGGTACTAAATAACAATTATTAAGGTTTAAAACTAATCCCGAAGGTAAATGTAGAGGTAGCGTGCCGACGGCGATCACATTGACCTTGGAACCATTCCCGACGCGCATCGTCACCTCGTCCTTTGCCACTTTCCGCTTATTCCGCAGCCCCTGCTTTGAGTTACAAATGTGAGCAACTGCACCGGTATCAAATACCCAGGAGCTACTACGGACACTAGTAAGGTACACATCAATTACTTGTATATCACATATACCTTTTGTTTTGCCGGCCTTCTTGTCTGCTAAGTATTTGGGGCAGTTCCGCTTCCAGTGTCCGCTTCCCTTGCAATAAAAGCACTCAGTCTCGGGCTTGGGTCCATTCTTTGGCTTCTTCCCAGCAGCTTGCTTGCCGGGCGCGGCAACTTCCTTGCCGTCCTTCTTGAAGGCTTTCTTACCCTTGCCCTTCTTGAACTTAGTGGTTTTATTGACCATCAACACTTGATGTTCCTTCTTGACTTCTACCTCTGCTGATTTCAGCATAGCAAATACCTCAGGAATGGTCTTTTGCATCCCTTGCATGTTGAAGTTCATCACAAAGCTCTTGTAGCTTGGTGGAAGCGACTGGAGGATTCTGTCAATGACCGCATCGTCCGGGAGATTGACTCCCAGTTGAGACAAGCGGTTATGTAATCCAGACATAGTGAGTATGTGCTCACTGACAGAACTATTTTCCTCCATCTTACAGCTGAAGAACTTATCGGAGACTTCATATCTCTCGATTCGGGCATGAGCTTGGAAAACCATTTTCAGCTCTTCGAACATCTCATATGCTCCATGTCTCTCAAAACGCTTTTGGAGCCCCGGTTCCAAACTGTAAAGCATGCCGCACTTAACGAGGGAGTAGTCGTCAACACGTGTCTGCCAGGCGTTCATAACGTCTAGGTTCTGTGGGACGGGAGCTTCACCTAGCGGTGCTTGTAGGACGTAATCTTTCTTGGCAGCTATGAGGATGATCCTCAGGTTCCGGACCCAGTCCGTATAGTTGCTGCCATCGTCTTTCAGCTTGGTTTTCTCTAGGAACGCGTTGAAGTTGAGGACTACGTGGGCCATTTGATCTACAAGACATATTGTAAAATGTTTTAGACTAATGTTCATGATAATAAAGTTCATCTTAATCAAATCATATAATGAACTCCCACTTAGATTAGACATCCCTCTAGTCCTCTAAGTAGTACATGATCCGAGTTAACTAGGCCGTGTCCGATCATCACGTGAGACGGACTAGTCAACGTCGGTGAACATCTTCATGTTGATCGTATCTTCCATACGACTCATGCTTGACCTTTCGGTCTTCTGTGTTCCGAGGCCATGTCTGTACATGCTAGGCTCGTCAAGTCAACCTAAGTGTTTGCATGTGTAAATCTGTCTTACACCCGTTGTATGTGAACGTCTGAATAAAACACCCGATCATCACGTGGTGGTTTGAAACAGCGAACTGTCGCAACGGTGCACAGTTAGGGGGAACACTTCTTGAAATTAATATGAGGGATCATCTTATTTACTACCGTCGTTCTAAGTAAACAAGATGCAAAACATGATAAACATCACATGCAATCAAATAATAAACGTGACATGATATGGCCATTATCACACAGCTCCTTTGATCTCCATCTTGGGGCTCCATGATCATCCTGTCACCGGCATGACACCATGATCTCCATCATCATGATCTCCATCATTGTGCCTCCATGAAGTTGCTCGCCAACTATTACTTCTACTACTACGGCTAACGCGTTTAGCAATAAAGTAAAGTAATTTACATGGCGTTTCTTGATGACACGCAGGTCATATAAAAGAATAAAGACAACTCCTATGGCTCCTGCCGGTTGTCATACTCATCGACATGCAAGTCGTGATTCCTATTACAATAGCATGAACATCTCATACATCACATATAGATCATTCATCATTCATCACAACTTTGGCCATATCATATCACAAACCACTTGCTGCAAAAACAAGTTAGACGTCCTCTAATTGTTGTTGCAAGTTTTACGTGGCTGAATTAGGGTTCTAGCAAGAACGTTTTCTTACCTACGTGAAAGCCACAACGTGATTTGTCAACTTCTATTTACCCTTCATAAGGACCCTGTTCATCGAATCCGCTCCAGCTAAAGTGGGAGAGACAGACACCCGCCAGCCACCTTATGCAACTAGTGCATGTTAGTCGGTGGAACCGGTCTCACGTAAGCGTACGTGTAAGGTTGGTCCGGGCCGCTTCATCCCACAATACCGCTGAAGCAAGAAAACACTAGTAGCGGCAAGAAGGTTGACAAATCCACGCCCACAACGAATTGTGTTCTACTCGCGCAAGAAGAACTACGCATAGACCTAGCTCTGATACCACTGTTGGTTAACGTTGCAGAAAACAACGTTTTTTCTACTCGTTTCACCAAGATCATCTAGGAGTTCATCTAGCAACGAGTCACGAGATGCATCTACATACCTTTGTAGATCGCGAGCGGAAGCGTTCGTTAGAACGTGGTTGATGTTGTCGAACACGTCGTGATCCAAATCACCGATGACCAGCGCCGAACGGACGGCACCTCCGCGTTCAACACACGTACGGGAGGGGAAACGTCTCCTCCTTCTTGATCCAGCAAGGGGGAAGGAGAGGTTGATGAAGATCCAGCAGCACGACGGCGTGGTGGTGGATGCAGGGTGTCACGACAGCAGGGCTTCGCCGTGTACTACGAAAGAGAAAGGTGTAACAGGGAGAGAGGGAAGCACCAAATGCGTGGGCAGCAAGTCCCTCCTCTCCCCACATATATATAGGGGTGCCAGGGGGGGCGCCGGCCCTGGTAGATGGGATCTACCAGGGGGGCGGCGGCCAAGGGGTGGGGGGCTTGCCCCCCAAGCAAGGGGGCGCCCCCCTTAGGGTTCCCCCCCCACCAACCCTAGGCGCATGGGCCTTGGGGGGGATGGCGCCCCAGCCCACTATGGGCTGGGTTCCCACCTATTTCAGCCCAAGGGGCCCTCCGGGATAGGTGGCCCCACCCGGTGGACCCCCGGGACCCTTCCGGTGGTCCCGGTACAATACCGGGTACCCCGAAAATTGTCCCGATGGCCGAAACTGCACATCCTATATATAATTCTTTACCTCCGGACCATTCCGGAACTCCTCGTGACGTCCGGGATCTCATCCGGGACCCCGAACAACATTCGGGTTACTGCATATACTTATCTTCACAACCCTAGCGTCACCGAACCTTAAGTGTGTAGACCCTACGGGTTCGGGAGACAAGCAGACATGACCGAGACGACTCTCCGGTCAATAACCAACAGCGGGATCTGGATACCCATGTTGGCTCCCACATGCTCCACGATGATTTCATCGGATGAACCACGATGTCGAGGATTCAATCAACCCCGTATGCAATTCCCTTTGTCAATCGATATATTACTTGCCCGAGATTCGATCGTCGGTATCCCAATACCTCGTTCAATCTCGTTACCGGCAAGTCACTTTACTCGTACCGTAATGCATGATCCCGTGACCAGACACTTGGTCACTTTGAGCTCATTATGATGATGCATTACCGAGTGGGCCCAGTGATATCTCTCCGTCACACGGAGTGACAAATCCCAGTCTTGATCCGTGTCAACCCAACAGATACTTTCGGAGATACCCGTAGTCTACCTTTATAGTCACCCAGTTACGTTGTGACGTTTGGTATACCCAAAGCACTCCTACGGTATCCGGGAGTTACACGATCTCATGGTCTAAGGAAAAGACACTTGACATTGCAAAACTCTAGCAAAACGAACTACACGATCTTTATGCTATGTTTAGGATTGGGTCTTGTCCATCACATCATTCTCCTAATGATGTGATCTCGTTATCAATGACATCCAATGTCCATAGTCAGGAAACCATGACTATCTGTTGATCAACGGGCTAGTCAACTAGAGGCTTACTAGGGACATGTTGGTGTCTGTTATTCACACATGTATTACGATTTCCGGATAACACAATTATAGCATGAATAAAGACAATTACCATGAACAAGGAAATATAATAATAATGCTTTTATTATTGCCTCTAGGGCATATTTCCAACACTAAGACCACAGCCGAATCAAAAACATTCGACAGTAGTCTCGGGGACTACACCTAGTGGGTGCACTCAGCGTGCCCCCACTGGTTCAAAAAAAAGAAGAAGAAAAGAGAAAGTCGACTGTCCGCAGTCGACCGGATACAGCTCCATTCGACGTGGCCTGACCAGACCAAGTAAAGAAATACAGATACAGAAACACAATGTAAAGACTACAGTCGACTGCCAGCAGTCCACCGTAGTCTCGGGGACTACACCCAGTGGGTGCACTCAGCGTGCCCCCACTCGTCCGAGAATTGGTAAACACACCCAGTGGGTGTACAGATACAAAAGATCTTCAAAAAAAAGAGAGACTCTTCAAACGATCAAGTGTCGAGTTGACTGACCTGGACGTTGCTCTGAAGAGCCGAACTCGCGTCATAGGCTGCTTGGCTGGCCTCCCGAGCCATCTTCACCTGCTCCATCATGACCCCCGCCTGGCGTATAGCCTCCTTTGCAGCAGCCACTTCGTCCTCAGGGACGGGGTACGCAGCAAAAAGCGAAGATGGATCCGCAGTCGACGCCGAAGGCCGCACACTCGACAGAGGGTTGGCGAAAGTCACAGAAGCCCGAGGGGTGTCGCCACCATCTCGAGCCACGGTCTCAGACGCCGGAGTAGGCTGGGGAGTCCTGTCAGCCGACGACCTCTTGTTCCTCCTCACCCTCAGTGGTTCGTTGTCATCGTCGTCCGGGAGGTCGATAACATGAGGAGGGGCTGCAAGGGAAAACATTCAATCGACCAGAATTGCAAGAAATGACCAGTCGACTCAAAAACAGAACGTCAGTAATCGTACCAGGGTTGGAGGTAACAGCATCCCCCATCTCTTGGTCGTCGTCCTTAGCAGAGACCTCAGAAGTAGCAGCGCTGCAAATCTCGAAAGGTCAGTCAGTTGGCTCAATGAATCGACCAAGGATCCGTCCACAGTCGACAAAGGAAAACAAGCTTTATTACCCGGAAATGGTAGGGATGGCTATCTTCATCTTGGGCAGAGCCTTGGGCGGCTTGGACAGCGTCGTGCGTGGGTGCTTGGGGACCTTCCCAGTCGGTGTTGGAGAAGAAGTCCGAGAGCGTTTTGACGACGGCCCAATGGAGGCAGTCGCCTTGCCGCGTTCCTGCGCCGGGTCGTGTGCGAGCTTGGATCGCCTCTCCGGGTGGGGGGGGGGGGGTTCAACCTCCTCCTCCTCCTCTTCGCTGGAGAAGATGTCGTCGCCTCCCTCTCCTTCACCATCAGACTCCCACTCGCCTTGGTCATCCCCGCTCGCGCCTCCGCTCGCCTCCCCTTCCTCAGTCGACCCCTGTGCCCCGTTGGGCGTCGAGTACATCTCAGTGGTCGCCTGGAAAACAGCAGACAAAACGAAAGTCAATCGACCTACTCAAAGAAGACCAACGCAGAAAACAAGATTTCAGTCAGGAGCATAAAGACATACCTGGTCCACCTCGTACGAATTGTCGAGTGGAATGACCCTCCTGGCTCCCCGGGGGTTGTCTTTGTTCCCCGTGATGCTCGACAGACACCCCTCCAACATCTCGTCGGTGACCTCCTCCGGGTGGATCCGAGCGGTGTCCTCGAGGCCTGAGTACAGCCACATCGGGTGGTCACTGTTGGAAATATGCCCTAGAGGCAATAATAAAAGCATTATTATTATATTTCCTTGTTCATGGTAATTGTCTTTATTCATGCTATAATTGTGTTATCCGGAAATCGTAATACATGTGTGAATATCAGACCCCAACATGTCCCTAGTAAGCCTCTAGTTGACTAGCCCGTTGATCAACAGATAGTCATGGTTTCTTGACTATGGACATTGGATGTCATTGATAACGAGATCACATCATTAGGAGAATGATGTGATGGACAAGACCCAATCCTAAACATAGCATAAAGATCGTGTAGTTCGTTTTGCTAGAGTTTTGCAATGTCAAGTATCTTTTCCTTAGACCATGAGATCGTGTAACTCCCGGATACCGTAGGAGTGCTTTGGGTGTACCAAACGTCACAACGTAACTGGGTGACTATAAAGGTAGACTACGGGTATCTCCGAAAGTATCTGTTGGGTTGACACGGATCAAGACTGGGATTTGTCACTCCGTATGACGGAGAGATATCACTGGGCCCACTCGGTAATGCATCATCATAATGAGCTCAAAGTGACCAAGTGTCTGGTCACGGGATCATGCATTACGGTACGAGTAAAGTGACTTGCCGGTAACGAGATTGAACGAGTTATTGGGATACCGACGATCGAATCTCGGGCAAGTAATATATCGGTTGACAAAGGGAATTGCATACGGGGTTGATTGAATCCTCGACATCGTGGTTCATCCGATGAGATCATCGTGGAGCATGTAGGAGCCAACATGGGTATCCAGATCCCGCTGTTGGTTATTGACCGGAGAGTCGTCTCGGTCATGTCTGCTTGTCTCCCGAACCCGTAGGGTCTACACACTTAAGGTTCGGTGACGCTAGGGTTGTGAAGATAAGTATATGCAGTAACCAGAATGTTGTTCGGGGTCCCGGATGAGATCCCGGACGTCACGAGGAGTTCCGGAATGGTCCGGAGGTAAAGAATTATATATAGGATGTGCAGTTTCGGCCATCGGGACAAGTTTCGGGGTACCCGGTATTGTACCGGGACCACCGGAAGGGTCCCGGGGGTCCACCGGGTGGGGCCACCTATCCCGGAGGGCCCCTTGGGCTGAAATAGGTGGGAACCCAGCCCATAGTGGGCTGGGGCGCCATCCCCCCCAAGGCCCATGCGCCTAGGGTTGGTGGGGGGGGGGAACCCTAAGGGGGGCGCCCCCTTGCTTGGGGGGCAAGCCCCCCACCCCTTGGCCGCCGCCCCCCCTGGTAGATCCCATCTACCAGGGCCGGCGCCCCCCCCTGGCACCCCTATATATAGGTGGGGAGAGGAGGGACTTGATGCCCACGCCTTTGGTGCTTCCCTCTCTCCCTGTTACACCTTTCTCTCGCGTAGTACACGGCGAAGCCCTGCTGTCGTGACGCCCTGCATCCACCACCACGCCGTCGTGCTGCTGGATCTTCATCAACCTCTCCTTCCCCCTTGCTGGATCAAGAAGGAGGAGACGTCTCCCGTCCCGTACGTGTGTTGAACGCGGAGGTGCCGTCCGTTCGGCGCTGGTCATCGGTGATTTGGATCACGACGTGTTCGACAACATCAACCACGTTCTAACGAACGCTTCCGCTCGCGATCTACAAAGGTATGTAGATGCATCTCGTGACTCGTTGCTAGATGAACTCCTAGATGATCTTGGTGAAACGAGTAGGAAAAGTTTTGTTTTCTGCAACGTTCCCCAACAGTGGCATCATGAGCTAGGTCTATGCGTAGTTCTTCTTGCGCGAGTAGAACACAATTCGTTGTGGGCGTGGATTTGTCAACCTTCTTGCCGCTACTAGTCTTTTCTTGCTTCAGCGGTATTGTGGGATGAAGCGGCCCGGACCAACCTTACACGTACGCTTACGTGAGACCGGTTCCACCGACTAACATGCACTAGTTGCATAAGGTGGCTGGCGGGTGTCTGTCTCTCCCACTTTAGCTGGAGCGGATTCGATGAACAGGGTCCTTATGAAGGGTAAATAGAAGTTGACAAATCACGTTGTGGCTTTCACGTAGGTAAGAAAACGTTCTTGCTAGAACCCTAATTCAGCCACGTAAAAACTTGCAACAACAATTAGAGAACGTCTAACTTGTTTTTGCAGCAAGTGGTTCGTGATATGATATGGCCAAAGTTGTGATGAATGATGAATGATCTATATGTGATGTATGAGATGTTCATGCTATTGTAATAGGAATCACGACTTGCATGTCGATGAGTATGACAACCGGCAGGAGCCATAGGAGTTGTCTTTATTCTTTTATATGACCTGCGTGTCATCAAGAAACGCCATGTAAATTACTTTACTTTATTGCTAAACGCGTTAGCCATAGTAGTAGAAGTAATAGTTGGCGAGCAACTTCATGGAGGCACAGTGATGGAGATCATGATGATGGAGATCATGGTGTCATGCCGGTGACAGGATGATCATGGAGCCCCAAGATGGAGATCAAAGGAGCTATGTGATAATGGCCATATCATGTCACGTTTATTATTTGATTGCATGTGATGTTTATCATGTTTTGCATCTTGTTTACTTAGAACGACGGTAGTAAATAAGATGATCCCTCATTACAATTTCAAGAAGTGTTCTCCCCTAACTGTGCACCGTTGCTAAAGTTCGTCGTTTCGAAGCACCACGTGATGATCGGGTGTGATAGATTCTTACGTTCACATACAACGGGTGTAAGACAGTTTTACACATGCAAAACACTTAGGGTTAACTTGACGAGCCTAGCATGTACAGACATGGCCTCGGAACACAGAAGACCGAAAGGTCGAGCATGAGTCGTATAGAAGATGCGATCAACATGAAGATGTTCACCGACGTTGACTAGTCCGTCTCACGTGATGATCGGACACGGCCTAGTTAACTCGGATCATGTAATACTTAGAGGACTAGAGGGATGTCTAATCTAAGTGGGAGTTCATTATATAATTTGATTAAGATGAACTTTATTATCATGAACATTAGTCTAAAACATTTTACAATATGTCTTGTAGATCAAATGGCCCACGTAGTCCTCAACTTCAACGCGTTCCTAGAGAAAACCAAGCTGAAAGACGATGGCAGCAACTATACGGACTGGGTCCGGAACCTGAGGATCATCCTCATAGCTGCCAAGAAAGATTACGTCCTACAAGCACCGCTAGGTGAAGCTCCCGTCCCACAGAACCTGGACGTTATGAACGCCTGGCAGACACGTGTTGACGACTACTCCCTCGTTAAGTGCGGCATGCTTTACAGTTTAGAACCGGGGCTCCAAAAGCGTTTTGAGAGACATGGAGCATATGAGATGTTCGAAGAGCTGAAAATGGTTTTCCAAGCTCATGCCCGAATCGAGAGATATGAAGTCTCCGATAAGTTCTTCAGCTGTAAGATGGAGGAAAATAGTTCTGTTAGTGAGCACATACTCACTATGTCCGGATTACATAACCGCTTGTCTCAGCTGGGAGTCAATCTCCCGGACGATGCGGTCATTGACAGAATCCTCCAGTCGCTTCCACCAAGCTACAAGAGCTTTGTGATGAACTTCAACATGCAAGGGATGCAAAAGACCATTCCTGAGGTGTTTGCAATGCTGAAATCAGCAGAGGTAGAAGTCAAGAAGGAACATCAAGTGTTGATGGTCAATAAAACCACTAAGTTCAAGAAGGGAAAGGGTAAGAAAGCCTTCAAGAAGGACGGCAAGGAAGTTGCCGCACCCGGCAAGCAAGCTGCCGGGAAGAAGCCAAAGAATGGACCCAAGCCCGAGACTGAGTGCTTTTATTGCAAGGGAAGCGGACACTGGAAGCGGAACTGCCCCAAATACTTAGCAGACAAGAAGGCCGGCAAAACAAAAGGTATATGTGATATACATGTAATTGATGTGTACCTTACCAGTAATCGTAGTAGCTCTTGGGTATTTGATACCGGTGCAGTTGCTCACATATGTAACTCACAGCAGGAACTACGGAATAGGCGGAGACTGGCGAAGGACGAGGTGACGATGCGCGTCGGGAATGGTTCCAAAGTCGATGTGATCGCCGTCGGCACGCTACCTCTTCATTTACCTACGGGATTAGTTTTAAACCTCAATAATTGTTATTTAGTGCCAGCTTTGAGCATGAACATTGTATCAGGATCTCGTTTAATTCGAGATGGCTACTCATTTAAATCCGAGAATAATGGTTGTTCTATTTATATGAGAGATATGTTTTATGGTCATGCTCCTGTGGTGAATGGTTTATTCTTAATGAATCTCGAGCGTAATGCTACACATGTTCATAGTGTGAATACCAAAAGATGTAAGGTTAATGACGATAGTCCCACATACTTGTGGCACTGCCGCCTTGGTCACATAGGTGTCAAACGCATGAAGAAGCTCCATAAAGATGGACTTTTAGAGTCTCTTGACTATGAATCATTTGACACGTGCGAACCATGCCTTATGGGTAAAATGACCAAGACTCCGTTCTCAGGAACAATGGAGCGGGCAACCAACTTATTGGAAATCATACATACTGATGTGTGCGGTCCAATGAGTGTTGAGGCACGCGGTGGCTATCGTTATGTTCTCACTCTCACTGATGACTTGAGTAGATATGGGTATATCTACTTAATGAAACACAAGTCTGAAACCTTTGAAAAGTTTAAGGAATTTCAGAGTGAGGTCGAGAATCAACGTGACAGGAAAATCAAGTTTCTACGATCAGATCGTGGAGGAGAATACTTGAGTCACGAATTTGGCACACACTTAAGAAAATGTGGAATAGTTTCACAACTAACGCCGCCTGGAACACCTCAGCGTAACGGTGTGTCCGAACGTCGTAATCGCACGCTATTAGATATGGTGCGGTCTATGATGTCTCTTACCGATTTACCGCTATCTTTTTGGGGCTATGCTTTAGAGACTGCCGCATTCACTTTAAATAGGGCTCCGTCAAAATCCGTTGAGATGACACCGTATGAATTATGGTTTGGGAAGAAACCTAAGCTGTCATTTCTAAAAGTTTGGGGATGCGATGCTTATGTCAAGAAACTTCAACCTGAAAAGCTCGAACCCAAGTCGGAAAAATGCGTCTTCATAGGATACCCTAAAGAAACTATTGGGTATACCTTCTACCTCAGATCCGAAGGCAAGGTCTTTGTTGCCAAGAATGGATCCTTTCTAGAGAAGGAGTTTCTCTCGAAAGAAGTAAGTGGGAGGAAAGTAGAACTAGATGAAGTATTGCCTCTTGTACCGGAAAATGGCGCAACTCAAGAAAATGTTCCTGAGGTGCCAGCACCGACTAGAGAGGGTGTGAATGATAATGATCAAGATACTTCTGATCTAGCTTCTACTGAAATTCGAAGGTCCACAAGGACACGTTCCGCACCAGAGTGGTACGGCAACCCTGTCTTTGAAGTCATGTTGTTAGACAACGGTGAACCTTCGAACTATGAAGAAGCAATGGCGGGCCCGGATTCCGACAAATGGCTAGAAGCCATGAAATCCGAGATAGGATCCATGTATGAAAACGAAGTATGGACTTTGACTGACTTGCCCGTTGAACGGCGAGCCATAGAAAATAAATGGATCTTTAAGAAGAAGACAGACGCGGATGGTAATGTGACCATCTATAAAGCTCGGCTTGTCGCTAAGGGTTATCGACAAGTTCAAGGGGTTGACTACGATGAGACTTTCTCACCGGTAGCGAAGCTAAAGTCCGTCCGAATCATGTTAGCAATTGCCGCGTTTTACGATTATGAAATATGGCAAATGGACGTCAAAACGGCTTTCCTTAATGGTTTCCTTAAGGAAGAATTGTATATGATGCAGCCGGAGGGTTTTGTCGATCCTAAGAATGCTGACAAAGTGTGCAAGCTCCAACGCTCGATTTATGGGCTGGTGCAAGCATCTCGGAGTTGGAACATTCGCTTTGATGAGATGATCAAAGCGTTCGGGTTTACGCAGACTTATGGAGAAGCTTGCGTTTACAAGAAAGTGAGTGGGAGCTCTGTAGCATTTCTCATATTATATGTAGATGACATACTTTTGATGGGAAATGATATAGAACTCTTGGACAACATTAAGGCCTACTTGAATAAGAGTTTTTCAATGAAGGACCTTGGAGAAGCTGCTTATATATTAGGCATCAAAATCTATAGAGATAGATCGAGACGCCTCATAGGTCTTTCACAAAGTACATACCTTGATAAGATATTGAAGAAGTTCAATATGGATCAGTCTAAGAAGGGGTTCTTGCCTGTGTTACAAGGTATGAAATTGAGCTCAGCTCAAAGTCCGACCACGGCAGAAGAAATAGAAGAGATGAGTGTCATCCCCTATGCCTCAGCCATAGGTTCTATTATGTATGCCATGCTGTGTACCAGACCTGATGTAAACCTTGCCGTAAGTTTGGTAGGAAGATACCAAAGTAATCCCGGCAAGGAACACTGGACAGCGGTCAAGAATATCCTGAAGTACCTGAAAAGGACTAAGGAGATGTTTCTCGTTTATGGAGGTGACGAAGAGCTCGTCGTAAAGGGTTACGTCGACGCTAGCTTCGACACAGATCTGGATGACTCTAAGTCACAAACCGGATACGTGTATATTTTGAATGGAGGGGCAGTAAGCTGGTGCAGTTGCAAGCAAAGCGTCGTGGCGGGATCTACATGTGAAGCGGAGTACATGGCAGCCTCGGAGGCAGCACATGAAGCAATATGGGTGAAGGAGTTCATCACCGACCTCGGAGTCATACCCAATGCGTCGGGGCCGATCAAACTCTTCTGTGACAACACTGGAGCTATTGCACTTGCCAAGGAGCCCAGGTTTCACAAGAAGACAAGGCACATCAAGCGTCGCTTCAACTCCATTCGTGAAAATGTTCAAGATGGAGACATAGAAATTTGTAAAGTACATACGGACCTGAATGTAGCAGATCCGTTGACTAAACCTCTCCCTAGGGCAAAACATGATCAACACCAGAATTCCATGGGTGTTCGATTCATCACAATGTAACTAGATTATTGACTCTAGTGCAAGTGGGAGACTGTTGGAAATATGCCCTAGAGGCAATAATAAAAGCATTATTATTATATTTCCTTGTTCATGGTAATTGTCTTTATTCATGCTATAATTGTGTTATCCGGAAATCGTAATACATGTGTGAATATCAGACCCCAACATGTCCCTAGTAAGCCTCTAGTTGACTAGCCCGTTGATCAACAGATAGTCATGGTTTCTTGACTATGGACATTGGATGTCATTGATAACGAGATCACATCATTAGGAGAATGATGTGATGGACAAGACCCAATCCTAAACATAGCATAAAGATCGTGTAGTTCGTTTTGCTAGAGTTTTGCAATGTCAAGTATCTTTTCCTTAGACCATGAGATCGTGTAACTCCCGGATACCGTAGGAGTGCTTTGGGTGTACCAAACGTCACAACGTAACTGGGTGACTATAAAGGTAGACTACGGGTATCTCCGAAAGTATCTGTTGGGTTGACACGGATCAAGACTGGGATTTGTCACTCCGTATGACGGAGAGATATCACTGGGCCCACTCGGTAATGCATCATCATAATGAGCTCAAAGTGACCAAGTGTCTGGTCACGGGATCATGCATTACGGTACGAGTAAAGTGACTTGCCGGTAACGAGATTGAACGAGTTATTGGGATACCGACGATCGAATCTCGGGCAAGTAATATATCGGTTGACAAAGGGAATTGCATACGGGGTTGATTGAATCCTCGACATCGTGGTTCATCCGATGAGATCATCGTGGAGCATGTAGGAGCCAACATGGGTATCCAGATCCCGCTGTTGGTTATTGACCGGAGAGTCGTCTCGGTCATGTCTGCTTGTCTCCCGAACCCGTAGGGTCTACACACTTAAGGTTCGGTGACGCTAGGGTTGTGAAGATAAGTATATGCAGTAACCAGAATGTTGTTCGGGGTCCCGGATGAGATCCCGGACGTCACGAGGAGTTCCGGAATGGTCCGGAGGTAAAGAATTATATATAGGATGTGCAGTTTCGGCCATCGGGACAAGTTTCGGGGTACCCGGTATTGTACCGGGACCACCGGAAGGGTCCCGGGGGTCCACCGGGTGGGGCCACCTATCCCGGAGGGCCCCTTGGGCTGAAATAGGTGGGAACCCAGCCCATAGTGGGCTGGGGCGCCATCCCCCCCAAGGCCCATGCGCCTAGGGTTGGTGGGGGGGGGGAACCCTAAGGGGGGCGCCCCCTTGCTTGGGGGGCAAGCCCCCCACCCCTTGGCCGCCGCCCCCCCTGGTAGATCCCATCTACCAGGGCCGGCGCCCCCCCCTGGCACCCCTATATATAGGTGGGGAGAGGAGGGACTTGATGCCCACGCCTTTGGTGCTTCCCTCTCTCCCTGTTACACCTTTCTCTCGCGTAGTACACGGCGAAGCCCTGCTGTCGTGACGCCCTGCATCCACCACCACGCCGTCGTGCTGCTGGATCTTCATCAACCTCTCCTTCCCCCTTGCTGGATCAAGAAGGAGGAGACGTCTCCCGTCCCGTACGTGTGTTGAACGCGGAGGTGCCGTCCGTTCGGCGCTGGTCATCGGTGATTTGGATCACGACGTGTTCGACAACATCAACCACGTTCTAACGAACGCTTCCGCTCGCGATCTACAAAGGTATGTAGATGCATCTCGTGACTCGTTGCTAGATGAACTCCTAGATGATCTTGGTGAAACGAGTAGGAAAAGTTTTGTTTTCTGCAACGTTCCCCAACAGTCACGAGCCTGGAGCGGTTGGATTCGCCTCTTGAGGAAGACCTCCAGCAGATCCATTCCCGTCACACCCTCACGGACAAGCTCAACCACTCGACCCGCCAGCACCTTGACCTGGGCCTTTTCTTCCGGCGTCACCTTTATAGAAGCAGGTTTTTTGGCTCGGTCGAGAGAGAAAGACGGGAGACCAGTCGACTGCCCTGGGGTCGCCTGGTCCTGGCAGTAAAACCAAGTTGCCTGCCAACCTCGGACCGACTCCGGGAAAGTGATGGATGGAAAACAGCTCTTCCCCCTCGTTTGGATCGCCAAGCCCCCGCACAACTGGATCACTTGCGTCCTCTCATCACTCGACTTGGCCTTCTTGACCAACTGAGAGCGACAAGTAAAAATGTGCTTGAAAAGCCCCCAATGTGGACGGCAACCCAGGAACGCCTCACACATGGAAATGAAAGCAACGAGGTAGACAATGGAGTTTGGAGTAAAGTGATGGAGCTGCGCCCCGAAGAAGTTCAAGAAATTCCGAAAGAAAGGATGGGGCGGCAGAGAAAACACTCGTCGATGTGAGTGGCCAGGAGCACGCACTCACCGTCACGGGGTTGAGGTTCGATCTCTCCCCTCGGAAGACGCGCGGCTTCGTGGGGAATGGCTCCCCCCTCGACCATGTCGTCGAGATCCTCTTGCTGGAGCACCGACGGCATCCAGTCGCCCTGGATCCAACCTTTGGGCAGGGCGGTCCTGGAGGAAGATCCGCCGCGTGCAGACCTCTTCCCTTCCCCCCCCCCCGCCGCCGCCTTCTTCGCGCGCTCCAGAGCAGTCGTCTTGCCCTTCACCATCATCGCCGGCGAAATCTCGAACGGGTTTGCGGCGATAGGGCGAAAGCGGAGGTAGCGGAAGAGGTTGCGAAGGAAGAGAGGAAGAAGGAGAAGAGAGAAGTACGCACACTGTTGGAGAACTCCGAGCCGGCAACTTATAAGGGGCCGCTCCCGAGTGGCCGACCGGTAGGCCCAGGCTATCCAGTCAAATCCCACAGCAGGCGCACGCGCAGTATGTGGCGAAAAAGGCGACGCGGAGATCGAGAAGCCTCCGCGTTGTCACTTCCGATTACTGCGGCCGTCCCCGTCCCGCGCGGTTCCCAAGAAATCCAAATCTCATGATATCCGCTGGCTGCAGAACAACTTGTCAAAATAGAAGACCCCGCGCGCACTGGCGCTCGGTACGCCACAGGTAAAGAAATCCACTCGACGAAAGGCCTGGAATGGATCAAGGCGACTGAAAGAGGTTGATGACATCATCCGTGACGGTCGACCCAGAACGAGGCACTCATATAGTCCAAAGAACCAGTCGGAAAGGTCGCCAACCCTTTCTCACTCTAACCTCGATCCATTCGGGGGCTAATGATGAAGCTATGTACCTAGGGTAGGGGCACGGACCCGTCCTAAAAAGCCCTACCCGAGGACATCCCTAGAAGGAGTCACCTTTCAAACGACTTGAAGGTATCCCACTCGACGGGTTCAAGACACTCGACCAAAGAAACTATCACTCGACCATGAAGCCAACCACTCGACTGTCAGAAGACCTAAAGTCACTCCGCAGGCAAACGGTCGGCTATTAAGTAGTCTTTATGGTCATTATAACACTTTATTAGGGGCGTTACCAGTAACGCCCAACCTTGAATGTACCTAAAACCCTGCATTACTGAGGGCAGGAGGGGGCCGGCGAACTCTATATAAGCCACCCCCTCCTCAGTATGAAGGGTTCGCACCCCTGTTATCTACACACACATAATCCAATCGACCGCCTCAGGGCACCGAGACGTAGGGCTGTTACTTCCTCCGAGAAGGGCCTGAACTCGTAAACATTGTGTGCTTACAACTTCCCAATAGCTAAGATCTAGCCTCTCCATACACACCCCCTTACATTACTGTCAGACTTAGAACCACGACAGTGCCCGGTGGCCATCTTTTTTTCCACTTGTGCAAACCGCGATACTTTGTTATGATGTTTGAAATGGTGTACCACCAATGAAGTAGCAACATTGTGATCATGGATCACATCCAAATTGTAGGGTGCAACAACGGAGGTCCAAGAAGAATTAGGCGGCAGATAGAGTGGTATAGCGGTGACTGCGGTCTTGATTGGTGTGGATATAGAGCAAAGGTTGAGGGTAAGGGCCCCAGGAGAAGGGTTTGTGGAGGGCCAGGTATGTTGGAGTCTAACATGTTTGCACTCCCCCAAACCTTCCATGAGATTGTTTACGGTTTGCGAGATTTCAAACGTACGGACCGGTCCGCGGATGTAGTGTATGAACCATGTTGTACGAATATTTAGGGGCTTCTTGATACACGGCATTGGAGTTTCCCTAAGCTTGAGGGTCTATGGTGATGATCCCTTTTAAGAAAAGAAAGGGAAAACCGAGTGCAGTGATTCGGTGCCCAGGCTCATCTACACCCAATCAGAAAAATTTGAAAAAAAATTACTAGAAAATTCAAAAAATTCTATTTTTTCCCATGATAGACAATTTATTGCGTGAGGTTCGGTCTAAATATTAGCTCATTTGGACATCTGAATAACTCTCAACAAAAAAGACAAATTGAGTCAAAACAGTACATGAACAGTAAACTATTTTAGAGACACCGAATTTGTCTTTTTTTCGAGAGTTGCCTCAGTTGTCCAAATCATATGAAAATTGGGTCGGACATCACGCGCCAAATTGTCTACCACGGAAAAAACTGGATGTTTTCTTGAATTTTTCTAGGATTTGTTTTAAATTTTTTATTTAACACATGTGCAGATGAGCCCGAGCTTAGAAAAAGGATTTTCGGGGAAAACCCATCAAAAGGAGAAGAAAGGGAGAAGAAGTAGACACCAGCCCCCCTGTCCACTCGGGGTCATAGCCCATGGACTCCAAGCCCAGTGGGCTTCAAGGAAGTACGAACAGTCAAGCACTAACGTTGTAGAAAACAAAAAATTTCCTACGGTTTCATCAAGATCCATCTATGAGTTCATCTAGCAACGAGTGATCGGATGCATCTACATACCTTTGTAGATCGCGAGCGGAAGCGTTCAAAGAACGGGGATGAGGGAGTCGTACTCGACGTGATCCAAATCACCGGAGATCCTAGCGCCGAACGGACGGCACCTCCGTGTTCAACACACGTACGGTCAGCGTGACGTCTCCTCCTTCTTGATCCAGCAAGGGGAAAGGAGAGGTTGATGAAGATCCAGCAGCACGACGGCGTGGTGGAAAAGTCCAACTGCATGGAGCTTCTTCATGCGTTTGACACCTATGTGACCAAGGCGGCAGTGCCACAAGTATGTGGGACTATCATTATCAACCTTACATCTTTTGGTACTCACACTATGAATATGTGTAGCATTACGCTCGAGATTCATTAAAAATAAACCATTCACCATTGGAGCATGACCATAAAACATATCTCTCATATAAATAGAACAACCATTATTCTCGGATTTAAATGAGTAGCCATCTCGAATTAAACGAGATCCTGATACAATGTTCATGCTCAAAGCTGGCACTAAATAACAATTATTGAGGTTTAAAACTAATCCCGTAGGTAAATATAGAGGTAGCGTGCCGACGGTGATCACATCGACCTTGGAACCATTCCCGACGCGCATCGTCACCTCGTCCTTCGCCAGGCTCCGCTTATTCCGTAGGTCCTGCTTTGAGTTACAAATGTGAGCAACTGCACCGGTATCAAATACCCAGGAGCTACTACGAGTACTGGTAAGGTACACATCAATTACATGTATATCACATATACCTTTCGTGATGCCGGCCTTCTTGTCCGCTAAGTATTTGGGGCAGTTCCGCTTACAGTGACCGCTTCCCTTGCAATAAAAACACTCAGTCTCGGGCTTGGGTCCATTCTTTGGCTTCTTCCCGGCAGCTTGCTTACCGGGCGCGGCAACTCCCTTGCCGTCCTTCTTGAAGTTCTTCTTACCCTTGCCCTTTTTGAACTTAGTGGTTTTATTCACCATCAACACTTGATGTTCCTTTTT
Source organism: Triticum monococcum (assembly GCA_034509565.1). Classification (NCBI taxonomy): domain Eukaryota; kingdom Viridiplantae; phylum Streptophyta; class Magnoliopsida; order Poales; family Poaceae; genus Triticum; species Triticum monococcum. The sequence continues at coordinate 77,011,313 of CM067843.1, forward strand.
GACTTCTACCTCTGCTGATTTCAGCATAGCAAATACTTCAGGAATGGTCTTTTCCATCCCCTGCATATTGAAGGTCATCGCAAAGCTCTTGTAGCTCGGTGGAAGCGACTGAAGGATTCTGTCAATGACCGCGTCATCCGGGAGATTAACTCCCAGCTGAGTCAAGCGGTTATGTAACCCAGACATAGTGAGTATGTGCTCACTAACAGAACTGTTTTCCTCCATCTTACAGCTGAAGAACTTGTCGGAGACTTCATATCTCTCGATCCGGGCATGAGCTTGAAAAACCATTTTCAGCTCTTCGAACATCTCATATGCTCCGTGTCTCTCAAAACACTTTTGGAGCCCCGGTTCTAAGCTGTAAAGCATGCCGCACTGAACGAGGGAGTAATCATCGGAACGTGTCTGCCAAGCGTTCATAACGTCTTGTTCTGCAGGGAGAACAGGCCTTCACCTAGCGGTGCTTGTAGGACATAATCTTTCTTGGCAGCTATGAGGATGATCCTCAGGTTCCGGACCCAGTCCGTATAGTTGCTGCCATCGTCTTTCAGCTTGGTTTTCTCTAGAAACGCATTGAAGTTGAGGACAACGTTGGCCATTTGATCTACAAGACATATTGTAAATATTTTTAGACTAAGTTCATCTAATCAAATTATTCAATGAACTCCCACTCAGATAGACATCCCTCTAGTCATCTAAGTACAACATGATCCGAGTTTAACTAGGCCGTGTCCGATCATCACGTGAGACAGACTAGTCAACATCGGTGAACATCTTCATGTTGATCGTATCTTCTATACGACTCATGCTCGACCTTTCGGTCTTTTGTGTTCCGAGGCCATGTCTGTACATGCTAGGCTCGTCAAGTCAACCTAAGTGTTTGCATGTGTAAATCTGTCTTACACCCGTTGTATGTGAACGTTGGAATCTATCACACCCGATCATCACGTGGTGCTTCGAAACAACAAACTGTCGCAACGGCGCACAGTTAGGGGGAACACTTTCTTGAAATTATTATGAGGAATCATCTTATTTACTACCATCGTTCTAAGTAAACAAGATGCAAAAACATGATAAACATCACATGCAATCAAATAATAATAGTGACATGATATGGCCAATATCACATAGCTCCTTTGATCTCCATCTTGGGGCTCCGTGATCATCTTGTCACCGGCATGACACCATGATCTCCATCATCGTGTCTCCATGAAGTTGCTCGCCAACTATTACTTCTACTACTATGGCTAACACGTTTAGCAATAAAGTAAAGTAATTTACATGGCGTTTCTCAATGACACGCAGGTCATACAAAAAAATAAAGACAACTCCTATGGCTCCTGCCGGTTGTCATACTCATCGACATGCAAGTCGTGATTCCTATTACAATAGCATGAACATCTCATACATCACATATATATCATTCATCATTCATCACAACTTTGGCCATATCACATCACAAAACACTTGCTGCAAAAACAAGTTAGACATCCTCTAATTATTGTTGCAAGTTTTACGTGGCTGCAATAGGGTTCTAGCAAGAACGTTTTCTTACCTACGTGAAAGCCACAACGTGATTTGTCAACTTCTACTTACCCTTCATAAGGACCCTTTTCATCGAATCCGCTCCAACTAAAGTGGGAGAGACAGCCACCCGCCAACCACCTTATGCAACTAGTGCATGTCAGTCAGTGGAACCGGTCTCACGTAAGCGTACGTGTAAGGTTGGTCCGGGCCGCTTCATCCCACAATACCGCTGAAGCAAAATAAGACTAGTAGCGGCAAGAAAGTTGACAACATCTACGCCCACAACAAATTGTGTTCTACTCGTGCAAAGAGAACTACGCATAAACCTGGCTCTGATACCACTGTTGGGGAACGTTGCAGAAAACAAAAATTTTCCTACGGTTTCACCAAGATCCATCTATGAGTTCATCTAGCAACGAGTGATCGGATGCATCTACATACCTTTGTAGATCGCGAGCTGAAGCGTTCAAAGAACGGGGATGAGGGAGTCGTACTTGACGTGATCCAAATCACCGGAGATCCTAGCGCCGAACGGACGGCACCTCCGCGTTCAACACACGTACGGTCAGCGTGACGTCTCCTCCTTCTTGATCCAGCAAGGGGGAAGGAGAGGTTGATGAAGATCCAGCAGCACGATGGCGTGGTGGTGGATGCAGGGGTCACTGCAGCAGGGCTTCGCCGTTCTACTGCGAGAGGGAGAGGTGTAGCAGGGGAGAGGGAGGCGCCAAGACTCAAGGGTGCGGCTGCCCCTCCCTCCCCCCTTATATAGGCTCCCCAAGGGGGGGCGGCGGACCTAGGAGATGGGATCTCCTAGGGGGGCAAGGGGTGGAGTGCCCCCCAAGCCAGGTGGGGCGCCCCCCACCCTAGGGTTCCCAACCCTAGGTGCATGGGGTGGGCCAAGGGGGGCGCACCAGCCCACTATGGGCTGGTTCCCCTTCCCACTTAAGCCCATGGGGCCCTCCAAGATGGGTGGCCCCACCCGGTGGACCCCCGGGACCCTTCCGGTGGTCCCGATACAATACCGGTGACCCCCGAAACTCTCCGATGGCCGAAACTGCACTTCCTATATATAATTCTTCACCTCCGGACCATTCCGGAACTCCTCGTGACGTCCGGGATCTCATCCAGGACTCCGAACAACTTTCGGGTTACTGCATATTCATATCTCTTCAACCCTAGCGTCACCGAACCTTAAGTGTGTAGAACCTACGGGTTCGGGAGACATGTAGACATGACCGAGATGGCTCTCCGGTCAATAACCAACAGCGGGATCTGGATACCCATGTTGGTTCCCACAACCTCCTCGATGATCTCATCGGATGAACCACGATGTCGAGGATTCAAGCAACCCCGTATACAATTCCCTTTGTCAATCGGTACGTTACTTGCCCGAGATTCGATCGTCGGTATCCCAATACCTCGTTCAATCTCGTTACCGGCAAGTCACTTTACTCGTACCGTAATGCATGATCCCGTGACCAGACACTTGGTCACTTTGAGCTCATTATGATGATGCATTACTGAGTGGGCCCAGAGATACCTCTCCGTCATATGGAGTGACAAATCCCAGTGTTGATCCGTGTCAACCCAACAGACACTTTTGGAGATACCTGTAATGTACCTTTATAGTCACCCAGTTACGTTGTGACGTTTGACACACCCAAAGCACTCCTACGGTATCCGGGAGTTACACGATCTCATGGTTCAAGGAAGAGATACTTGACATTGGAAAAACTCTAGCAAACGAACTATACGATCTTGTGCTATGTTTAGGATTGGGTCTTGTCCATCACATCATTCTCCTAATGATGTGATCTCGTTATCAATGACATCCAATGTCCATAGTCAGGAAACCATGACTATCTGTTGATCAACGAGCTAGTCAAGCAAAACTGATTTTGTGAGGACAATTGTCACGATCTGGGCAATCTGGAGTGCGCGGAGGAAAGCAATTCATGAGGAAATCTTCCAGTCACCCGTGACAATAAATGGCTTTATCACGAGAATGCTATCGGAGCTCGAGATCCCTGTACCGAATACAAGGATTGCACCGGCCAGGGCGCCACGGCCGAAGCAGTGGCAGCCGCCAGCGGGCAACTGTGCGAAAATAAATGTCGACGCTGCTGTTTCTCGTCATGGCGGTTATGGTACGGTGGGAGCAATCAACAGAGATGCAATGGGAAAGTTTCTGGGAGCCTTAGTGCTAGCTTTTCGGCACATCGCCGACCCCCAAGTCCTTGAAGCTCTTGCGGTGCGGGAGGCACTAGCCCTTGCAGATGATCTCTATCTAAGGCGTATACATGTGGCATCGGATTGTAAAGTTGTCATTGAAGACATCCAGAAGGAGAATGCTCCATGCTATGGAGCAATTATTCATGAAATCAGAAATCACTCTTCCTCTTTCGATTTTTTGTAAATTTAGCCATGAGTTTAGAAGCTCAAATTTTGAAGCTCACAATCTCGCGAAGCATGCACTTTCTTTAGGGGATGGCCGCCGTGTCTGGTTAGGCCATCCCGGGAATCTTCCCTCCGTCCCTGTAAACATTGTGACGACTTAATAAAAGTTTGCGAGTTTGTCTCAAAAAAAAACTAATAGATGGTCTCATCCCCTAAAAAAAGATGGTCTCATGGCCCTCAATCCTCATAGATCTGGTGCCTCAAAGATTTCCTTTTGTGCACAGATAAGGGGAAGAATGGCCAAAAGAAACCAATACCAAAATAGACACTGTACGTCGTGCCATTGATCCGAAAAGAACGTTAACCCAACTTGAACCCATGGAAAATCTTGATCAAACGGTCAATCTGGAGCAGCAAAATCGCATCGACAAAGAAATAGGGACAATAATGAAGTGCTATAATTAAGGACATTCAACTAGTGAGATCACAAAGAAACAAGATTTGCATTTTCAACATCAATAAGCTACCATCGTCGATCGTTCCATCAGTTTCAGTTCTACGCTTGGCACCATCAGCAGACCGCACGCAGTCGCGGATACAAAACACACGGATTAACATGAATATCTTCAACAAGATCCTCAGATCGACTCTCATAACCGCACCATTTTCTCCTGAACGAATCTAACTAACAAAATACTCATCGCTAGCTCTGACGGATTGATCAAGATCGCTTCGAAAGCTCTCAAAAAGATAACCATGGAGGATGGATGGATGGATGCAGAAGTAACACTAATTAACAAGCTACCGTCAACGAAAGAAAATGCTAAATCGATTAGAGCTTGGCCGTCGTCATCCATGATCTTGGCGATGCGCGCGCCGGCCGGTGGGGAGGTTGATGGAGACTCTAGATGGACAGGTCCGGCCACCCCATGCCCCAGAAGCTCTCCGGCAGCGCCTGGGATGCCACCGGCGCCGGCTGCGGCAGAGCAGGGACGTGGGCGTGGGCCATCGCCATCCCCGCGCCGGCGCCGCCGAACACGAAGCTGGTGGCGAAGTTGGGCAGCAGCGGCGCGGGCGGCGCGAGCAGGGAGCTGAAGCTGCCGCCGAGGTCGAGCAGGCGGCGGTCGGGGTCCACCGCCGAAAGGGACGGCGGCAGGAAGGTCAGCTCGTACTGCTGCGGCTGCGGCTGCGGCGGCGGCTGGAGCAGCGGCAGCGGGAGGGGCGCGGGCGCGGAGACCGAGAGCGGGACGACCGGCGCGGCCTGAGAGGCGGCGGCGGCGGGGACGGCGTGGTGGGAGTGGGAGTGGGAGGGGCGCTTGCGGCGGACGGCGGCGGGGCTGCCGTTGGGCTTGCGCGTGCCGCCGCCGACGGGCACGTTCCGGAGCGCGCCCCCGCGCGTCCAGTAGCGGCGGCAGCCCCTGCAGAAGTGGCGCGGCTGCGAGAGGTTGTAGTTGTTGTAGTAGCAGAACTTGGTGTCGGTGGACTCGCAGCGCGGGCAGGGGCACTGCGCCAGCCTCTCCGGCTCCCCGGCCCTCCTCACCCCGCCGGACGCCGCCGTCGCCCTGACCACCACCTCCTCCCCCTCCAGCTGGTCCATGGCCGTAATACGAACCATCGCTCCAAGAAACCTGAACAACCTAAGCTGGACGCTGGATCGAGCTCTCACTTGCCGGTAACTGAGATTGCAAGAAGATGGCGCGGGACGGTGAGCCAATATGTAGCGGGGGGGTGCAGGAAGAAGACAATGGAAGTGGTGGGGTGGCGGTGCAGGACGACAGTGGGAGTACGACGGGAAGCAGTAGCATCTCTGGTGGGTTGGCAGAGCAAGCTGACAGGCGGAGGGGCAGTTTGAACAGGAGTGGGGGTCTGAGACTTCTATTCTGGGGAAACGGACAAGGGCGCAGCGGCGGCGAGCGAAAAGGCTGTGGTTTGTCCCGGACGGGCGATCCGTTGCTCGCCCTGCCGTGCCGACCGCCGGAGCTCAGCATCCCAGACACTCCAGTCAAAGAGGGGAGGTGGCATCCTGCATGCGGCTGGGCATCTTGCTGCAGCCCTGACCTATCAGTCTGACTCCCCCTGCACCGTTTGATTCCCTCTCCTGTTCATCTCTCTCTAATCTCTATCCTCTCCTCTGCGTGGTTCGGCCTGGCTCTGGGGACCGGGCATTGCCGAGCAGCTCGCACGTACGTAGGAGCATGCAGGACAAATTAACGTTGAGCATTATTTGCATCCTGTAGATTGTAACAATGAGATTGTGAGTAGCACAAACACGAAACATCTGGCTGCTCTTTTTGTATAGTAATTGTATTATTTTTAACCTCATTCCGTTTTGTTTCTTGTCGCAACTGCACATGGATCAATAATGTACAAGTGCATGGCAAGTTTCTTCCTCTTGACTGTTGGTGAACTTTCATTGCAGCAGCACGGAGCGACGAATCCAGACCGATGTCGATCGGTACATTGATCGAGGCCACTCCTAGCTGTGCAGTAGCAGCGCTAGCTCTATTGACTACAAGGAGTGGTGCAACGGTCTGCGTCAAGCCGGTCAGGTCAGGTGAGAGTCACACGCCGCGAAACTGCGGGATGCCTTGGAGACCAATCCTCCTCATGTTTTGCCATCATCAACAAGGCAAGCTAGCTAGGCATAGGGTTTTTGGATCAGTTTTAGGCCCCTGAAAAGTCGCGATGAATACCGAACTACTCTACTCTACTCCTCGAGTCGTGATGAGTATTCTTTTCACACCGTCGATGATCTTCCCCGGCGAGCAGTTCGCTTGAGATGCCTGACGAGACACCCTACCCTAGCCTTGAAACGGTGGGCTACATGTTGATAGCTTCTGCAGGCGTGTTCGACACTCTGAGACGGGCGGGCCCTGTGCGCCGACGGGTCATTGCCATTGCCTCCTCGGTGCAAAACCTGCATGCACGCAGGTGGATGGATTGAAGGAGAGTAGACGCTTCGTGATCGGTCCCGTCGACACGCCAACGGATGGTCAAATCTCGAGTCCGATCGGGGGAGGGAGGCGGAGGCGTGCCGCGTGCAGCGGCAGGCCGGCAACGCAGGCGCAAGCAAGACCCAGCAGCCACAGCCCATCCCCAGAGGGCACCGTCCGGCCGGCTGGCTGACAGCGTGGGGACCCTGGGCAGAGCCAACCGGGTTACGTAGGCGTCAGTGCAGGACGGGCAGCAGCTGGGCGGTCTGCGCGCAGTGCAGAGGTGTCAGGCGGAGGCGGGGTTTGTTTTGGACTGGGCAATTGCAGCGGGCCGGGGGCAGCATGCACTGTTTGTCCCCTTGCGTGCAACTCCAGTGCGGTACCGCGGCTACCGGCGCCTGCCCTGCCACCGCCGCAGGAGGCCGAGCCGGGACCAGAAGCAGCCACCACGAACGGCCCCCTCCCCCTCCCCTTTGGTTGGGTGCCTCTCGGAGCATCTGGAATGTACTGCGCCGGTCCATCTTTCAAATATCATACCCAACGAGTTTGAAACCTTTTTTTATTTCGATGAGAGTTTGAAACATTTCTAATGCCCTCTTCGCATTATTACTAGCACCTTCTTGCATTTGTGCAAAGCGACATTATTTTCTACCGTGAGGATCGGATATAGTTTTCGCAAACATCGCCCATAGAGGATACTCCTTTCGTTCCTAAATGCAAGTCTTTTTAGAGATTTCAGTATGAACTATATTTTAGCGTGTAGATTCACTTATTTTGCTCCGCATGTAATTCATATTGAAATATCTAAAAATACTTATATTTAGGAAGGGAGGGAGTAGATATCATCACCAAAGTAGTACCTCGTGTTGTAGTTATGCATGTCGGCGGTATATAGTTGCCTGTCGGAGCATCCTTGATGGTGTCTCGGCTGAGGGGTCCCTCACCATGTCGGTTTCCCGGCCTCGTGATATCTACGAATACTGCGAAAGACTTGATGTACAATCTGAAGATATCAGAACCGTGAAAGACTCTACTTCCACCGACATATCCGACTAGAATTTGTAACGGTAGGACTCTTGGTATGATACATAAGTTAGGGGTCAGACAGTCGATAGGACAACACACACGGTTCCTTGGTATTGATCTGTAATTTATACATACCCCAACACAATATACAGGAGCAAGAGTAGGGTACTTATATCTTCCTTGAGAGCGTGAACTTGGACATGCACCTGTTACCATCCAACTAAGTTGTCTATCTAGGATACCCTATCGACAGATCTGCCAGATCCTGCTCCAACAGTGGTGGCCCATGCAGGTCTTATTAGGTGAACGTCGCGGCTCGATGGGAGTTCAGTGTTAGAATACATTGTAACATGTATATACGGTATAAGTATAAACCGTATATACGCCCGGTAGGCTAGCATGTTGTGTGGTGTCGTAACCGGTAGTTGTGGTTGTTAAGATTCATCCTCATCTTGTATTTCTTTCTTGAGGATCAATCCAACATAACCTAACTACCAAATCTTGTAAACCTCTTTGCCTATATAACATGCAACGCGTCCCTGCCAGAGGCATACGCTTCATCCAATCTTTCATGGTATTCAGAGCCAACTTCCTCTCCAACATCCACACCTAGTCATGGCTAGCTCCAGCTCCGCCGCCACTGCCGCCTTTGCCCTCATTCGCATCGCTGACAAGTTGCACCGGGGAAACTACCTGGTCTGGCACGCGCAAGCCCTAGCCACCATCCGCGGAGCACAGCTGGTCGATCTCCTCAACCCTGATCACCCGTTCCCGGAGCCCAAGCTCGCCGATGAAGATGGCAAGCCGATAGATGTGCCAAACCCGGAGTATCTTGTCACCATGGCGCAAGACTCACAGGTGCTCAGCTTCATCTTCAACTCGATCTCGCCACCTGTGATGATCCAAGTCGCCCACTACACCAAGGCCGCCGCGGCATGGACCGCCATCAGGGAGATGTTCCTCTCCCAGACGCAGGCCAACATCGTCAACACGCGGATCGCCCTCTCCACCACCAAAAAGGGCACCGCGACCATCGCCGACTACATCGGGCGCATGAAAGCGCTGGGCGACGAAATGGCTTCAGCAGGCAAGCCGCTCGACGATGATGACATGGTCTCCTACATCCTCGCCGGACTAGATTATGACTACATCTCGTTTGTCTCGTCCATCTGCGCCGCGAGGACTGAACCAATCAAGGTAGCTGAACTTTACTCTCAGTTGATCGGTTTTGAAAAGCCTCTTGCTATGTTCGAAGGTGGAAACCACTCCTCCCAGTCCTCCGCCAACACTATCTCTCGTGGCCGCGGTGGCTTTGGCCGTGGTGGAGGTGGCCACGGCAACGGTGGCCGTGGCAATGGAGGAGGTGGCCGCGGCAACAGAGGTCGTGGCAATGGAGGCCGCGGCAACGGCAACGGCAATGGAGGAGCCGATGATCTTCCTGAGGTCGTCTGCCAGATCTGCAAGAGGCCGAATCACACCGCCCTCGAATGCTACCGGCGCCGGATCTGCCACAACCTCGTCCTATGGAGTGGATACCAACTAGTATCTGGACACTGGCGCCACCGATCACATCACCAGCGAACTCGACAAGTTGACCGTCCACAACAAGTACCACGGCAACGATCAAGTCCACACTACAAACGGAGAAGGTATGGAAATCAGTCATATTGGTCACACTACCGTTCGTACCCCTACTCGTGATCTTCATCTTAAGAACATCTTGCATGTACCCGATGCCGCCAAAAACCTTATCTCCGCTCATCGCTTATCCACTGATAATCATACTTTCCTTGATGTTCACCCAACTTTTATCTCGTCAAGGAACAGGGAATGAGGAAAACCCTACTGCGCGGCAGGTGTAGACAAGGTCTCTACCCCGTATCATCGGCTCCCTTTAGCTCAAGCAAGCAAGCGTTTGGTGCAAATAAACTGCCTGTTGAAAGGTGGCACAGTCGGCTAGGGCATCCGTCATCTACCATAGTGCGTCATGTTCTTAGCCAGAATGATTTCCCTTTTCTAGTAGCGAGTTGAATAAAGAAGGAGTGTGTGATGCATGCCAAATGGGCAAAAGTCACCAACTTCCTTATCCTAGTTCAAATAGTGTGTCTAAAGCTCCTTTAGAGCAATTTTTCTCCGATGTATGGGGGCCTGCCCATGATTCTATCAATAAGAAAAACTATTATCTGTCTTTCATTGATGATTACAGCAAATTCACGTGGATATATCTCCTTAAGCACCGATCCGAAGTGTTTAAAGTCTTTCATGAATTTCAAACCCTTGTTGAAAGGTTGTTCAATAAGAAAATAATCACTATGCAAACAGACTGGGGTGGCGAGTATGAACATCTAAATTCCTTTTTTCGTCAATTAGGAATCACTCACCATGTCTCATGTCCCCATGCTCATCAGCAAAACGGGTCAGCAGAAAGAAAACATCGACATATTGTTGATGTAGGGCTCTCTCTCTTAGCCCATGCCTCCATGCCCTTGAAGTTTTGGGATGAGGCTTTCCTCTCTGCTACATATCTAATAAATCGCACCCCTAGCAAAGTGATTAATTTTGAAACTCCTCTGACATGTTTGTTTCAAGAACAACCCAATTATCATTCTCTTCGGGTCTTTAAACGTGCATGTTGGCCGAATCTTCACCCTTATAATTCCAAAAAGTTAGAATTTCGTTCCAAACAGTGCGTGTTCCTTGGCTACAACAATCTTCACAAAGGTTTTAAATGTCTAGATGTTGCTGCTAGACGAGTATATATATCCCGTGATGTTATTTTCGATGAGACAGTTTTTCCCTTTGCAAATCTAAATCCTAATGCAGGCACCCCTCTCCGGTCCGAAATCCTTTTACTTCCTGAGTCTACACCTTTTGATCATGGGGACGAACCTGTAGTTGATCAACGGGCCAATTTTCGCCCTAATCCTGTTGCTAACAGTGGAGAAAATTCAGTTTTTGTGCATGATTTTATGCGGCCAGAACAAGACGAAACTGTTGCGGAACACGAGGAGGATTCAGGTGCTGCGAGCAGCGATCCCGAGCCTGCAGCGTCAGCAGGCGCAGGCGACGCAGGTGGACCAGGGGGCGAATCTGCCTCGACTGCGCAGACGCCATCGGGGGAACGACGCGTGGTGCACGCTGGGCCGCCCACTGAATCTCTCGACAACGCGTCGTCAGGTGGGCCAATCGGCTCCCCTCTCGCGGGTCGCCAGTTGGGCCAACCAAGCGAGGGAGACGTGCACACGGGCTCCCACGTCGATCTGCCCCGACAGGATGAGATATCCTCTATCGCTGGTGACAGATCCGCTACGGGATCGCGCGCTAACATGGGATCGCGTGCGGATCCTCCCTCCTTCGGCGTATTTTCTGTGCCGCATGCACCTGCAACTTCTGATGTGCCAACTCGGCGAACACAGTCACAACATGGTATTTTAAAACCTCAAATTCGTACAGATGGCACAATTAGGCATGACAAGCTCAAACCTCGTTTTGGTGGTCTCACAACTACTGGTGAACCTCATAACTTGCAAGAAGCTTTGAATGATACAAATTGGAAGAGGGCCATGAATGATGAGTATGATGCTCTTATTAAAAATAAGACTTGGCACTTAGTCCCACCAATAAAAAATAAAAATATCATTGATTGTAGGCGGGTCTATAGGATTAAAAGAAAGGCAGATGGTCATATTGACAGATACAAGGCAAGGCTAGTAGCAAAAGGTTTCAAACAGAGATACGGTATGGATTATGAAGATACCTTTAGTCCTGTTGTTAAAACAGCTACTATCAGACTTGTTCTTTCTGTTTCAGTATCCAGTAATTCGAGCCTCAGGCAATTGGATGTTCAGAATGCGTTCCTCCATGGCGTTCTAGAGGAAGAAGTCTATATGAGACAACCACCTGGCTATGAAATTAGAGGCAAGGAAAATCATCTCTGCAAACTTGACAAAGCGTTGTATGGTCTAAAACAGGCACCTCGGGCATGGTACTCCAGGTTGTGTGACAAACTTCAAGCACTTGGTTTTAAACCATCAAGAGGGGATACCTCTCTGTTCTTTTTTAGAAGAGGAAAGACTATTATGTTTATGTTAGTCTATGTTGATGATATAATTGTTGCTAGCTCATCACAAGATGCAACTGTAGCTTTGTTGGCAGATTTGAGAAGAGATTTTGCCTTGAAGGATCTAGGAGATCTACATTATTTCTTGGGAATTGAAGTTAAGGTAAAAGATGGCATCCTTCTGACCCAAGAAAAATATGTCATGGATATATTGAAACGTGCAGGTATGACAAACTGCAAGATTTCAAACATGCCTCTCTCAACTTCTGAAAAGTTGTCAAAGGAACAAGGAGAACCTTTGGGGGCCGAAGAATCAACATGGTATAGAAGTATGGTAGGTGCCTTGCAATATTTGACATTGACAAGACCGGATATTTGTTTCCTAGTGAACAAAGTTTGTCAGTATTTGCATTCTCCTACCTCCCAACACATGACAGTAGTTAAAAGGATTTTGAGATATCTTAAAGGTACTATGAGTACAGGCCTAAAATTCACTAAGTCAGCTTGCAACATTGTTAGTGCCTTCTCAGATGCTGATTGGGCAGGATGTCCTGATGACAGAAGATCAACAGGAGGTTTCTGTGTGTTCTTTGGTCCCAACCTGATTTCTTGGAGTGCACGTAAGCAAGCTACTATTTCAAGGTCAAGTACTGAGGCAGAGTATAAATCATTAGCCAATGCAACTGCTGAGATTATTTGGGTCCAAACTCTTCTGCGTGAACTTGGAGTTGCTCACTCGCCAGTTGCTCGTCTTTGGTGTGACAACATTGGTGCCACATATTTATCAGCAAATCCAGTGTTTCACGCAAGAACTAAACATATAGAAGTTGACTATCACTTTGTTCGAGAGAGAGTAGCTAGCAAGCTACTGGACATTCGGTTTATACCCATAGGTGATCAAGTTGCTGATGGGTTTACCAAGGCCTTATCATGGCAAAAATTGGAAGATTTTAAGAGCCATCTCAACTTGGTGAAGTTATGATTGAGGGGGCGTGTTAGAATACATTGTAACATGTATATATGGTATAAGTATTAAATCGTATATACGCCCGGTAGGCTAGCGTGTTGCATGGTGTTGTAACGGTAGTTGTGGTTGTTAGGATTTATCCTCATCTTGTATTTCTTTCTTGAGGATCAATCCAACATAACCTAACTACCAAATCTTGTAAACCTCTTTGCCTATATAACATGCAACGCGTCCCTGCCAGAGGCATACGCTTCATCCAATCTTTCATTCAGACCAACGCTCAGATCAATTCTGTGTTGTTGCTCTCTAGCCCTAGCTCTCGCCCACCTCTCGCTCTCTCTCGCTCTGTGATGCGAACCGAGGTAGAAGAAGGAAGAAAAAGACACAGGCGGACAGTGGACTTTGCCAGCGCACGAACGCCGCGGCCGCAACGACGGCTGTTTCCCTCAAGCTCGAACTTGAGCACCACTCCACACTTGGCAACACCATTACACGGGGAGTCTTATATCCCAGGGACGCACTGGGCACACACCCACGTCCCTGCCCACGTTGAGCACCCGTCCAGCCCGCTCCTACCGCGCCCACCCCGACATGCACGCACACGTCCAGGCGCGGCGAGCCCGCGATGGACTAGCTCAGTGCACTCCCTCCCCACGCGCCAACGGCTACCTCCACACACACCCGTTCAGCCACATGGACAGGCCCATGCGCCACACACACGCACACACGATGCGCTCAACGCTGCAGGCGTCCAACGGCCACAAGACTCGGACACAACACACACCATAGGCATGGCTTGCTGCTAACATTCATGCCCCAAGCCATGACCTTGGACATGTTAGGCTCGTCGTCGACGTCGCGCCATGGCCGCTCCTACGGCCTCCTCAATGCTTGACGTTGCACTCCGCCATGATCAGCATGCCCTGCACTCCCCGGCCAGTGCACCCGTCGCGAACGACACGGCCGTCTCCAGTGCGGCGACGCCGTCACCTCCTCGGCGATCGACGCCGTGCTCCACACGCCACCAGCTCGCGGCCTTGATCACACACGAACGCGATCAACGCGGCCGATCCAGCGTGCCCAGGAGCTTTGTCTTCTCCTCGCCGAGCCATGCCCTGCATGCCCCGGCTCGCGCACACGATCACGCACAACCCGCCGTGGACCCGACGCGCCCAGCGCGCCCGCGCGCGCCCATACACGCGCCCGGCGCGACAAGCTCATCGCCATGGTTTATTGCCCTACATCGCTGCAGCCTCAACCGCAGCGCAGCGCCTCCACGGTTGTTGCGCCGAGCCGCCGCGACCTCTGCGACACCACGCAGGTCCTCCGCGACCTCCTCGTCTCCGCGGCCGCCGCTACTCGTCGCGCGCACGGCATCACACCACATCGCCGTGGACTCGCCGCGCGTTGCCGACGCCACGCACTCGCCGCACGGCATTGCCAAGACCTTCATGTCCGCCGCGCACCGCGCACACCATGGACGCCGCCGCGCGCCACGGCCGCCCCTTGAACTTGGCTCTGTATAGCAATTGTTGTTGCCGTCTAGCCCAAGCTCTCGCCCACCTCTCGCTCTCTCTCGCTCTGTGATGCGAACCGAGGTAGAAGAAGGAAGAAAAAGACACAGGTGGATAGTGGACTTTGCCAGCGCACGAACGCCGCGGCCGCAACGACTGCCATTTCCCTCAAGCTCGAACTTGAGCACCACTCCACACTTGGCAACACCATTACACAGGGAGTGTTATATCCCAGGGACGCACTGGGCACGCACCCACGTCCCTGCCCACGTTGAGCACCCGTCCAGCCCGCTTCTATCGCGCCCACCCTGACATGCACGCACACGTCCGGGCGCGGCGAGCCCATGATGGACTAGCTCAACGCACTCCCTCCCCGCGCGCCAACGGCTACCTCCACACACACCCTTTCAGCCACATGGACATGCCCATGCGCCACACACACGCACACACGATGCGCTCAACGCTGCTGCCGTCCAACGGCCACAAGACTCGGACACGGCACACACCATAGGCATGGCTTGCTGCTAACATTCCGGGCACGCCCTTCGTTTGGGTCAAATGCTCGCCTTAGGCGTGCTACCTCTTGAGCACTACGTTGGTTTTCCCCGAAGAGGAAGGGATGATGCAGCAAAGTAGTGTAAGTATTTCCCACAGTTTTTGAGAACCAAGGTATCAATCTAGTAGGAGGCTACGCGCGAGTCCCTCATACATGCACAAAACAAATAAATCCTCGCAACCAACGCAAATAGGGGTTGTCAATCCCTACACGGAAATAAAGGTGATAAAGATGCAAAGTAAAATAAAGGCAAAGTAAAGAGCCAAGGAAATAACTAAGTAGTAGGAGATTAATATGATAAACATAGACCCGAGGGCCAAAGGTTTCACTAGTGGCTTCTCTTGAGAGCATAACTATTCTACGGTGGGTGAACAAATTACTGTTGAGCAATTGACAGAACTGAGCATAGTTATGAGAATATCTAGGCATGATCATGTATATAGGCATCACATCCGAGACAAGTAGACCGACTCCTGCCTGCATCTACTACTATTACTCCACTCATCGACCGCTATCCGGCATGCATCTAGAGTATTAAGTTAAAAACAGAGTAATGCCTTAAGCAAGATGACATGATGTAGAGGGATAAACTCATGCAATATGATGAAAACCCCATCTTGTTATCCTCGATGGCAACAATACAATACATGCCTTGCTGCCCCTACTGTCACTGGGAAAGGTCACCACAAGATTGAACCCAAAGCTAAGCACTTCTCCCATTGCAAGAAAGATCAATCTAGTAGGCCAAATCAAACTGATAATTCGAAGAGACTTGCAAAGATAACCAATCATACATAAAAGAATTCAGAGAAGATTCAAATATTATTCATAGATAGACTTGATCATAAACCCACAATTCATTGGTCTCAACAAAAACACCGCAAAAAGAAGATTACATCGAATAGTTCTCCACAAGAGAGGGGGAGAACATTGTATTGAGATCCAAAAAGAGAGAAGAAGCCATCTAGCTAATAACTATGGACCCGTAGGTCTGAGGTAAAGTACTTACACTTCATCGGAGAGGCTATGGTATTGATGTAGAAGCCCTCCGTGATCGATGCCCCCTCCGGCGGAGCTCTGAAACAGGCCCCAAGATGGGATCTCGTGGATACAAAAAGTTGCGGCACTGGAATTATGTTTTTGGCTCCGTATCTGATCGTTTGGAGCTACGTAGGTATATATAGGAGGAAGGAGTACGTCGGTGGAGCAACAGGGGGCCCACGATGGTTGAGGGCACGCCTGGGGGGGAGGGGTAGGCGCCCCCCTACCTCGTGGCCTCCTCTTTTGTGTCTTGACGTAGGGTCCAAGTTTCCCGGATCTTGTTCGTTGAGAAAATCACGTTTCCGAAGGTTTCATTCCGTTTGGACTCCGTTTTATATTCCTTTTCTTCGAAACCCTAAAACATGCAAAAAACAGCAATTTTGGGCTGGGCCTCCGTTAATAGGTTAGTCCCAAAAATAATATAAAAGTGGAAAATAAAGCCCAATAATGTCCAAAACAGTAGATAATATAGCATGGAGCAATCAAAAACTATAGATACGTTGGAGACGTATCGAGCATCCCCAAGCTTAATTCCTGCTCGTCCTCGAGTAGGTAAATGATAAAAACATAATTTTTTATGCGGAGTGCTACTTGGCATAATTTTAGTGTAATTCTTCTTAATTGTGGTATGAATATTCAGATCCGAAAGATTCAAGACAAAAGTTTAATATTGACATAAAAATAATAATACTTCAAGCATACTAACAAAGCGATTATGTCTTCTCAAAATAACATGGCCAAAGGAAGTTATCCCGACAAAATCATATAGTCTGGCTATGCTCCATCTTCACCACACAAAATATTTAAATCATGCACAACCCCGATGACAAGCCAAGCAATTGTTTCATACTTTTGGTGTTCTCTAACTTTTTCAATTTTCACGCAATACATGAGCGTGAGCCATGGATATAGCACTATAGGTGGAATAGAATGGTGGTTGTGGAGAAGACAAAAAGGGAGAAGATAGTCTCACATCAACTAGGCATATCAACGGGCTATGGAGATGCCCATCAATAGATATCAATGTGAGTGAGTAGGGATTGCCATGCAACGGATGCACTAGAGCTATAAGCATATGAAAGCTCAAAAAGAAACTAAGTGGGTGTGCATCCAACTTGCTTGCTCATGAAGACCTAGGGCAATTTGAGGAAGCCCATCATTGGAATATACAAGCCAAGTTCTATAATGAAAGATTCCCACTAGTATATGAAAGTGACGAAATGAGAGACTCTCTACTATGAAGATCATGGTGCTACTTTGAAGCACAAGTGTGGTAAAAGGATAGTAGCATTGTCCCTTCTCTCTTTTTCTCTCATTTTTTTATTTGGGCCTTTTCTCTTTTTTTATGGCCTCTTCTTTTTTTAGTCCGGAGTCTCATCCCGACTTGTGGGGGAATCATAGTCTCCATCATCCTTTCCTCACTGGGACAATGCTCTAATAATGATGATCATCACACTTTTATTTTTCTTACAACTCAACAATTACAACTCGATACTTAGAACAAAATATGACTCTATATGAATGCCTCCGGCGGTGTACCGGGATATGCAATGACTCATGAGTGACATATATGAAAGAATTATGAACGGTGGCTTTGCCACAAATACGATGTCGACTACATGATCATGCTAAGCAATATGACAATGATGGAGTGTGTCATAATAAATGGAACGGTGGAAAGTTGCATGGCAATATATCTCGGAATGGCTATGGAAATGCTATAATAGGTAGGTATGGTGGCTGTTTTGAGGAAGGTATATGGTGGGTGTATGATACCGGCGAAAAGTGCGCGGTATTAGAGAGGCTAGCAAAGGTGGAAGGGTGAGAAAAGTGCGTATAATCCATGGACTCAACGTTAGTCATAAAGAACTCATATACTTATTGCAAAAATCTACAAGTTATCAAAGCAAAGTATTACGCACATGCTCCTAGGGGGATAGATTGGTAGGAAAAGACCATCGCTCGTCCCCAACCGCCACTCATAAGGAAGACAATCAAAAAATAAATCATGCTCCGACTTCAACACATAACGGTTCACCATACGTGCATGATACTAGAATCACAAACTTTAACACAAGTATTCTTCAAATTCACAACTGGTCAACTAGCACAACTTTAATATCACCATCTTCATATCTCAAAACAATTATCAAGCATCGAACTTCTCATAGTATTCAACACACTCATAGGAAAGTTTTATTATTATTCTTGTATACCAAGCATATTAGGATTTTAAGCAAATTACCATGATATTAAAGACTCTCAAAATAATCTAAGTGAAGCATGAGAGACCAATAGTTTCTATAAAAAAAATCCACCACCGTGCTCTAAAAGATATAAGTGAAGTACTAGAGCAAAACTATATAACTCAAAAGATATAAGCGAAGCACATAGAGTATTATAACAAATTCCAAATCATTTATGGCTCTCTAAAAAGGTGTGTACAGCAAGGATGATTGTGGTAAACTAAAAATAAAGACTCAGATCATACAAGACGCTCCAAGCAAAACACATATCATGTGGCGAATAAAAATATAGCTCCAAGTAAAGTTACCGATAGAAGTAGACGAAAGAGGGGATGCCTTCCGGGGCATCCCCAAGGTTTGGCTTTTAGGTGTCCTTAGATTATCTTGGAGGTGCCATGGGAATCCCCAAGCTTAGGCTCTTGCCACTCCTTGTTCCATAATCCATCAAATCTTTACCCAAAACTTGAAAACTTCACAACACAAAACTTAAAGTAGAAAATCTCGTGAGCTCCGTTAGCGAAAGAAAACAAAAGACCACTTCAAGGTACTGTAATGAACTCATTCTTTATTTATATTGGTGTTATACCTACTGTATTCCAACTTCTCTATGGTTTATAAACTATTTTACTAGCCATAGATTCATCAAAATAATCAAACAACACACGAAAAACAGAATCTGTCAAAAACAGAACAGTCTGTAGTAATCTGTAGCTAGCGCAAGATCTGGAACCCCAGAAATTCTAAAATAAATTTCTGGATGTGAGGAATTTATCTATTAATCATCTGCAAAAAATAATTAACTAAATAGCACTTTTCAAAAAAAATGTCAGTAGTTCTCATGAGCGCTAAAGTTTCTGTTTTTTACAGCAAGTGTAACAAGACTTTCCCCAATTCTTCCCAACGGTTCTACTTGGCACAAACACTAATTAAACACACAAAAACACAACCAAAACAATGGCTAGATAAATTATTTATTACTAAACAGGAGCAAAAAGCAAGGAATAAAAATAAAATTGGGTTGCCTCCCAACAAGCGCTATCGTTTAACGCCCCTAGCTAGGCATAACAAGCAAAGATAGATCTAGGTATTGCCATCTTTGGTAGGCAATCCATAAGTGGCTCTCATAATAGATTCATAAGGTAATTTAATTTTCTTTCTAGGAAAGTGTTCCATGCCTTTCCTTAATGGAAATTGGAATCTAATATTTCCTTCCTTCATATCCATAATTGCACCAATCGTTCTAAGGAAAGGTCTACAAAGAATAATAGGACATGAAGGATTGCAATCTATGTCAAGAACAATAAAATCTACGGGCACATAATTCCTATTTGCAACAATATGAACATCATTAATTCTTCCCATAGGTTTCTTAATAGTGGAATCCGCAAGGTGCAAGTTTAAAGAGCAATCATCAAAATCACGGAAACCTAACAAATCACACAAAGTCTTTGGAATCGTGGAAACACTAGCACCCAAATCACATAAAGCATAGAATTCATGATCTTTAATTTTAATTTTAATAGTTGGTTCCCACTCATCATAAATCTTTATAGGGATAGAAACTTCCAATTCAAGTTTTTCTTCATAATATTGCATCAAGGCATCAACGATATGTTTAGTAAACGCTTTATTTTGACTATAAGCATGAGGAGAATTTAGCATGAATTGTAACAAGGAAATACAATCAATCAAATAGCAATTTTCATAGTTAAATTCCTTGAAATCCATAATAGTGGGTTTAGCAACATCTAGGGTTTTAATTTCTTCAATCCCACTTTTATCAATTTTAGCATCAAGATCAAAAAATTCTGAATTCTTGGAACGCCTTCTAGGTAAAGGTGGATCATATTCAGTCCCATCATTATCAAGATTCATATTGCAAAACAATGATTTAATAGGGGACACATCAATAACTTTTAGATCTTCATCATTATTTTCATAGGAACTAGAAGAACATGCTCTTATAAAGGCATCTTTCTTAGCACGCATCCTAGCGGTTCTTTATTTGCACTCATCAATGGAAATTCTCATGGATTTGAGAGACTCATTGATATGATGCTTAGGTGGAATAGATCTAAGTTTCAAAGAATCAACATCAAGAGAAATTCTATCAACGTTCCTAGCCAACTCATCAATCTTAAGCATTTTTTCTTCAATCAAAGCATTAAAATTCTTTTGCGAAGTAATAAATTCTTTAATATTAGATTCAAAATCAGAGGGCATCTTATTATAATTTCCATAAGAATTGTTGTAGGAATTACCATAATTATTAGAGGGATTACTAGGATAAGGCCTAGGATTGAAATTTCCTCTATACGCATTGTTACCAAAATTGTTCCTGCCAACAAAATTCACATCCATAGATTCATTATTATTTTCAATCAAAGTAGACAAGGTCATATCATTAGGATCAGAAGAAACACTCTTATTAGCAAATAATTTCATAAGTTCATCCATCTTTCCACTCAAAACATTAATTTCTTCTATCGGATGCACCTTTTTATTAGTAGATCTTTCAGTATGCCATTGAGAATAATTAACCATAATATTATCTAGGAGTTTAGTAGCTTCTCCTAAAGTGATTTCCATAAAAGTGCCTCCCGCGGCCGAATCTAAAAGATTTCTAGAAGCAAAATTCAATCCGGCATAAAAAGTTTGTATAATCATCCACAAATTTAAACCATGAGTAGGGCAATTACGTATCATTAGTTTAATTCTCACCCAAGCTTGTGCAACATGTTCATGATCAAGTTGCTTAAAATTCATAATATCGTTTCCAAGATAGATGATCTTAGCAGGAGGAAAATACTTAGAGATAAAAGCATCTTTGCACTTGTTCCATGAATCAATACTATTTTTAGGCAAAGACGAAGACCAAGCTTTAGCACGATCTCTAAGCGAAAAAGGAAATAGCTTCAATTTAACAATATTATTATCCACATCTTTCTTCTTTTGCATATCACACAAATCAATGAAGCTATTTAGATGGGTAGCGGCATCTTCACTAGGAAGGCCGGAAAACGGATCTTTCGTGACAAGATTCAGCAAAGCAGTATTAATTTCACAAGATTCAGCACCAGTAAGAGGAGCAATCGGAGTGCTAATAAAATCATTGTTGTTTGTATTGGTGAAGTCACACAATTTAGTGTTATCTTGAGCCATCGTGACAAACAAGCAAGCTAATACACAAGCAAACAAAAAGCAAGCGGACAAAAAGAGGCAAATAGAGAAAGAGATGGAGGATAGAGAGAGAGAGAGAGGGCGAATAAAACGGCAAGGGTGAAGTGGGGGAGAGGAAAACAAGAGGCAAATGGCAAATAATGTAATGCGGGAGATAAGGGTATGTGATGGGTACTTGGTAAGTTGACTTTTGCGTAGACCTCCCCGGCAACGGCGCCAGAAATCCTTCTTGCTACCTCTTGAGCACTGCGTTGGTTTTCCCCGAAGAGGAAGGGATGATGCAGCAAAGTAGCGTAAGTATTTCCCTCAGTTTTTGAGAACCAAGGTATCAATCCAGTAGGAGGCTACGCGCGAGTCCCTCGTACCTGCACAAAACAAATAAATCCTCGCAACCAACGCGAATAGGGGTTGTCAATCCGTACACGGGCACTTACGAGAGTGAGATCTGATAGATATGATAAGATACTTTTTTTGGTATTTTTGTGATAAAGATGCAAAGTAAAATAAAGGCAAAGTAAAGAGCAAAGGAAATAACTAAGTAGTCGGAGATTAATATGATAAAGATAAACCCGGGGGCCATCGGTTTCACTAGTGGCTTCTCTCAAGAGCATAAGTATTCTACGGTGGGTGAACAAATTACTGTTGAGCAATTGACAGAATTGAGCATAGTTATGAGAATATCTAGGCATGATCATGTATATAGGCATCACGTCCGAGACAAGTAGACCAACTCCTACCTGCATCTACTACTATTACTCCACTCATCGACCGCTATCCAGCATGCATCTAGAGTATTAAGTTAAAAATAGAGTAATGCCTTAAGCAAGATGACATGATGTAGAGGGATAAACTCATGCAATATGATGAAAACCCCATCTTGTTATCCTCGATGGCAACAATACAATACGTGCCTTGCTGCCCCTACTGTCACTGGGAAAGGACACCGCAAGATTGAACCCAAAGCTAAGCACTTCTCCCATTGCAAGAAAGATCAATCTAGTAGGCCAAACGAAACTGATAATTCGAAGAGACTTGCAAAGATAACCAATCATACATAAAAGAATCCAGAGAAGATTCAAATATTATTCATAGATAGACTTGATCATAAACCCACAATTTACTAGTCTGAACAAACACACCGCAAAAAGAAGATTACATCGAATAGTTCTCCACAAAAGAGGGGGAGAACATTGTATTAAGATCCAAAAAGAGAGAAGAAGCCTTCTAGCTAATAACTATGGACCTGTAGGTCTGAGGTAAACTACTCACATTTCATCGGAGAGGCTATGGTGTTGATGTAGAAGCCCCCCGTGATTGATGCCCCCTCCGGCGGAGCTCCGGAACAGGCCCCAAGATGGGATCTCATGGATACAGAAAGTTGTGGCGGTGAAATTAGGTTTTTGGCTCCGTATCTGATCGTTTGGGGGTACGTAGGTATATATAGGAGGAAGGAGTACGTCGGTGGAGCAACAGGGGGCCCACGAGGGTTGAGGGTGCGCTTGGGGGGGGGGGGGGGGTAGGCGCCCCCCTACCCCGTGGCCTCCTCTTTTGTGTCTTGACGTAGGGTCCAAGTCTCCCGGGTCTTGTTCATTGAGAAAATCACGTTCCCGAAGGTTTCATTCCGTTTGGACTCCGTTTGATATTCCTCTTCTTCGAAACCCTAAAACAGGCAAAAAACAGCAATTCTGGGCTCGGCCTCCAGTTAATAGGTTAGTCCCAAAAATAATATAAAAGTGGAAAATAAAGCCCAATAATGTCAAAAATAGTAGATAATATAGCATGGAGCAATCAAAAATTATAGATACGTTGGAGACGTATCAAGGCGCCACCGACTCAACTGGTCACCTTGGCCTGGTCAAGATCTACGTGCTAGATCGAATCATCATATTCGGTAGCCTGTACTATTCGGAAACGTAGTAGAAAAAAATCGACCAACGATCACCCAGGAACAATATGAAGATTTGTACAGGGTTTGGATTAACGATTGTTACCAACTCCGGAGTGCAGCGGAAATACACGAGTCAGTGTAGATCATGCTTGCAATCTCTCGAACGATCTCTCGAACTGAAGACCGAAAGCACGGCCTCTCTACTTGGTTGCAAGCATACGGTCTTCATGATTCGGTAGCGCTTCGCCGTTCAGAGCTAATAGTCGCCGTAGAATTAGAGGGAGGAGATTAGAACCGCACCGGGCTTCTAATTATGACAATTAGAGGAAGTACGTCTAGCTTTAATTAGTCAAGTAGGACCTCTCATAAAAGGATTTGCTTCTCCCAGAGGCACAACCGTAAAATAAAAAAAATATGTTTTCTTTCTTTTCTTCCGCGATACACATGGTTTTTTTGTCCGATTTTTTCAAGAAAATGTTTCATCAATAGCTATCAATATGGATGTAGTTTTGAAAATCTCGACGCGAGGAATCCAACGGTGCAAACATTCGAGATTTGGACGCACGGTTTAAAAGATAAACCATTTTAAATAAGTGGATCTACGAATAAGGGAAAACTCACAGATTGCGACGAATGGTGCACATAAGAGCACAATGATCTTTGGAAGGAGTAGGCGGGTTGACCATTGACGGCCGGTTAGCTTCTTGGCGGCGACGTGCAGTCGGGGAGTTCTGCTGGAGAATAACGCTGATTCTACTTAACTGCTGGTGCAGTTGGCTAACTCACACGTGGGCCCAACAGGCCACATGTCAGTTACATAACTGCACCTGCAGTTAAGTCACTGAAGCTTTTGTTCGGCTCAGCGGGACACAGGTGGGTAGCTTCAGTTAATTAATTATACCTCCAACGCACCCCTTTTTAGTTGAAGAATGTATGAAATGTAATGAAATCTGGCATGTTTATATGAAATTCGACTGTGTATGAATGAATTTATTTCGATTAGTTCAAATTCCTGTATCACTGGCATTGGATGAACATGCAAAACAATATGTACTAGCATTATTTCCCGGATGATCACCTCGTTTGCAGCAGTTTCACATGTACTGCCTCCGGTCCTTTCTAGTCTGCATACAAGTTTTGTTTGCAGTCAAAGTATCTCTACTTTGACCAATCTTATACAAAAAAGTATGCACTTTCACAATGTGCGAAGTAAAAAGGAACAGAAGGAGTACATCTCAATTGGTGATTTTGCTTCGCTTATATTGTGTTTAAAAAAGCACCTACGATGAGATGGAGTACCATCTCGCTTGGCAAACCCTAGTTGATGCCTGTGGGCGTCAACTAGTCATAGTTTCACCCACAGCAAGTTGTTGTGGGCTTGTAAGTGCATCTAGTGCCACCCCTAGTTGGTTTTGGAGTATTGACGACAAACTTGGTTGAGGGACTAATGTGTTTGTGAGAATTGCAGGATAACACAGGTAGTAATCCCTCCTTGATTCGGTTTACCTACCAGAGATGACCCCTAAAAATGTGTGAAGACATTGAAGACAATGGTGGTCTGTGAAGAGATTCACATTGAAGACTATGACATGAGAAGACATCGCATGAAGACTATGGATTGCGAAGACATAGTTGTTTCGTAGTTTCCTTTTTTTTCTTTATTGATACATAGGAACCACCGTACTGTTAAGTGGGGTCCAAGTGAACAAAGTCAGAGTGACTGAAGTGATGCTCAACCAAATCCTATGTCTTCGAGCCAAGACAATGAGAGCAAATCTTATCCAGAGCTGGATAAGTCAAATTTACTTGTAGCCCAAGTCAAGCTGTCGCGTGTGTTTGAAATCTGACCGTTGGACACGTGTCAGTTCCTTAGTGACCCAGGGTCATTTCGTACAAATCAGGTCGAGTTGCCTCCTGGCTATAAATAGCCCACCCCCTACACCATAAATTGGTGGCTGCTCAGAGTTAGTGCACGACTTTTGTCGTTTGAGAGCAACCCACCTCCGAAGCCTTTGAGAGAGAAATCCTTGCGAGGACAAAGCCCTAAACACCCAGAGCCAAAGAGTGTTAGGCATCACTGAAGTCTTTCTGTCTGCATGATTTGAAGACTTGTTACACTTGAGGACTGTGAATCCTCCAGCTGGTTAGGCGTCGCATTCTGAGCATCCAAGAGTCATCATGGATCGGCGGTGAACGAAGTCTGTGAAGGTTTAGAAGTCTCCCTTGAAGACCTACCAGAGTGATTGGGCGAGGACTGTGTGTCCTTAGCTCAAGGGGAATAAGGTGAAGACGCGGTCTTCTGAGTTGAATCTCAGCCTCCCTAACCAGACGTACAGTTGTCACAACAACTGGAACTGGTCCAACAAATCCTTGTCCTTGCCAAGCAACTGGTTCTATCCTCTACCTCTCTTTACTTATTGTTTGTCTTCATGAATTCATTGCATGCTTGCACGATCTGATTGACTTCACTGTGTGAATACTGTTGTTGTTTGGCTTCATACTATCTTCCATCCTGATCCATACTACCTAGCTGTTGATAGTCTTCATGCTTTCACTTCATTGCTTACTTGACTATGGCTTGTCTAGTGTAGTCTACCTTCCGCTGCATATCAATATGTTCATTTCTACTGCTTGTCTTCAAAGCCCCTGTGTTTTGAAGACTTTCATAAAAATCGCCTATTCACCCCCTCTCTAGTCGATAACTAGCACTTTCAATTGGTATCAGAGCAAGGTGCTCCCTTGTTCTGTGTGATTCGGCTTAACCACCTGGAGTTTTAGCTATGTCGACTGCAGGGATAATCAAAGTCTTCGCTGCGTGCCTTGTCTTCGATGGCACTGATTACCCCTACTGGAAGAATAAGATATGCTTGCATCTTGAAGCCATTAATGTCGATTTCTGGTATGTCGTCAAGAACGGTGTTCCCAAGGTCGGTGAAGGTGTCACCCCTGCTGATGTCAAGAAGTTCATTCAACTGGATTCTACTGCCAAGAACAACATCTGTGGTCATATGACCAAAGGACAGTATGGTCGTGTGAGTGCTCTGGAAACTGCGAAGCTAGTCTGGGAATGGCTCTCCAAGGTCAACGAAGGCGTCTCAACCCAGAGAGACTCAAGGATCAGTGTTCTTCGCAACCTCTTCAACCGCTTCAAGAGAACTGACAATGAGAATGTTCAGCTGACGTTTGATCGCCTCACTGACATCACAAATGAGTGATGACCCACAAGTGTAGGGGGTCTATCGTAGCCTTTTCGATAAGTAAGAGTGTCGAACCCAACAAGGACCAGAAGGAAATGATAAGCAGTTTTTAGTAAGGTATTCTCTGCAAGCACTGAAATTATCGGTAACAGATAGTTTTGTGATAAGGTAATTTGTAGCGAGTAACAAGTAATGCAAGTAAATAAGGTGCAGCAAGATGGCCCAATCCTTTTTGTAGCAAAGTACAAGCCTGGACAAACTCTTATATGAAGGAAAGTACTCCCGAGGACACATGGGAATTATCGTCAAGCTAGTTTTCATCACGTTCATATGATTCGCGTTCGGTACTTCGATAATTCGATATGTTGGTGGACCTGTGCTTGGGTACTACCCTTACTTAGAAAAGCATCCCACTTATGATTAACCCCTATTGAAAGCATCCGCAACTACAACAGAAGTATTAAAGTAAACCTAACCATAGCATGAAACAGATGGATCCAAATCAGCCCCTTACGAAGCAACGCATAAACTAGGGTTTAAGCTTCTATCACTCTAGCAACCCATCATCTACTTATTACTTCCCAATGCCTCCCTCTAGGCCCAAACAATGGTGAAGTGTCATGCAGTCGACGTTCACATGACACCACTAGAGGGATGACAACATACATCTCATCAAAATATCGAACGAATACCAAATTCACATGACTACTTATAGCAAGACTTCTCCCATGTCCTCAGGAACAAACGTAACTACTCACAAAGCATATTCATGTTCATAATCAGAGGGGTATTAATATGCATAATGGATCTGAACATATGATCTTCCACCAAGTAAACCAACTAGCATCAACTACAAGGAGTAATCAACAATACTAGCAACCCACAGGTACCAATCTGAGGTTTGGATACAAAGATTGGATACAAGAGATGAACTAGGGTTTGAGATGAGATGGTGCTAATGAAGATGTTGATGGAGATTGACCCCCTCCCGATGAGAGGATCGTTGGTGATGACGATGGTGATGATTTCCCCCTCCCGGACGGAAGTTTCACCGGTAGAACATCTCTGTCGGAGCCTTAGATTGGTTCCGCCTCGTGGCGGAGGAGTTTCTTCCCGAAAGCTTGCTTATGATTTTTTCTCGACGAAAGACTTCATATAGTAGAAGATGGGCATCGGAGGGCCACCAGGGGCCCCACCCTCGTGGCCAGGGTGTGGGCCCCCTATGGTGGATTCTTTCTCCAGTATTTTTTATTAATTCGAAAAATAACTTCCGTGAAGTTTCAGGACTTTTGGAGCTGTGCAGAATAGGTCTCTAATATTTGCTCCTTTTCCAGCCCAGAATTCCAGCTGCCAGCATTCCCCCTCTTCATGAAAACCTTGTAAGAGAGAATAGGCATAAGTATTGTGACATAATGTGTAATAACAGCCCATAATGCAATAAATATCGATATAAAAGCGTGATGCAAAATGGACGTATCAACTCCCCCAAGCTTAGACCTCGCTTGTCCTCAAGCGAAAGCCAAAATCGGAACATATGTCCACATGTTTAGAGATAGAGGTGTCGATAAAATAAAATACGTACATGAGGGCATCATGATCACTCTTAGAATAGCAACATATATATCTCTTATGCTAAAGTAACAATTCAATCACATACTCACGTATGAATCAGAAACTTCATTGAAAACTAACAAACTATGATCTCAGTCATTGAAGCAATTGTAATTTATCATAACAAAGGAAAGAGTCAATATAAGAGCTTCTTAGCAAGTCCACATACTCAACCATCTTTTAATCTTTCATGATTGCTAACACTCACGCGATATTTATGGTTATGAAGTTTTAATCGGTCACAGAGAAAGACATGGGCTTATAGTTTTGCCTCCCAACGTTTTACCTCAAGGGTAATGTCAACAATAATAGTTCATGAAAACCCACACCCAATTAGACATATATATCAGGATCCTTCCAACACATTGTGCTTGCCAAAGGATAAAATGTAAAAAGGAAAGGTGAAGATCACCATGACTCTTTGCATGAAGTATAAGACAAGAATAAAAGATAGGCCCTTCGCAGAGGGAAGCAGAGGTTGTCATGTCATTTTATGGTTGGACGCACGAAATCTTAATGCGAAAGAATGTCACTTTATATTGCCACTTGTGATATGGACCTTTATTATGCAGTCCGTCGCTTTTATTTCTTCCACATCACAAGATCATATAAAGCTTATTTTCTCCACACTAATAAGTCATACATATTTAGAGAGCAATTTTTATTGATTGCAATGATGACAACTTATCAAAAGGATCTTATTCAATCCATAGGTAGATATGGTGGACTATCATGGCAAAACTGGGTTTAAGGATATTTTGAAGCACATGTAGTATCTCTACCTGGTGCAAAGAAATTGGCTAGCATGAGAGGGAAAGGCAAGCCCAACATGTTGGATGATCCATGACAATATAATTTATCTCAGATGTAAGAAAACATAACCCATTATGGTGTCTTCCTTATCCAACATCAACTCTTTAGCATATCATACTTTAACGAGTGCTCACAATTATAAAAGATGTCCAAGATAGTATATTTATATGTGAACCTCTCTTTCTTCATTACTTCCTATTAATTGCAACGATGACCAAAACTATGTTTGTCACCTTTCAACAACTTTTATTCATCATACTCTTTATATGTGAGCTCATTACTCTCCATAAGATCCATATGATCTCTTTATTTATTTTTATTTCTTCTCTTTTATTTTATTCCCTCAACATCATAGCAAAATAATCAAGCCCTTGATTGAACACTAATCTTTATTATATATAGCTCATGGACTCGATTACATAGGAAGATCATAAAGCAAAACTCAAAACTAGATCATACTAAAACTTTATTCTACTGGTTCAAGATATTACCAAAAGGATCGAACTAAGAAAAGCGGTAAAGATAAAAGTGATGGTGATATGATACCGGGGCACTCCCCAAGCTTGGCGGTTGCCAAGGGGAGTGCCCATACCCGATGCTCAGTTCTTCTTTGTTGGTGAAGAAGGTGTTGGTGATATGTGCGCTTCTTCCTTAATTTGCGCTTGAGGACAGAATTCTGCTCCTTTAGGTCCTCGATCTCCTGCTCAAGGCTTAGTACCTTTTTGCATAGTTCTTGTTTGTTCTCCTGCAAGAGACGAAAAGGGATAAACTCGATCTTAGGTTTCTTTGCTCTATTGGGGAGGCTTGACTTTTTAAACTCCACATGCATGTCCCCAGGTTGAGGTAATGGGACTTCATCTTCATCTGAGCTCGTCTCCTCCTTTCCCTTAGGCTCATAGTCTTCTTCTTCCTCCGTGGTCCAACCACAATGCTCCAAGTCCCCGTAGACCTTATGATCTGCAAGGTAGTAAGCCACATAGCTTTATCCCTCCGAATCTTGGGATGACATATTGCTCTAATCTGCAACAGAAACAGCTTGAACAAGAACATGAGATTTCTACGTGATACGGTGGTCGAAACCTTCGGGAGATTATATAATGAATTTTTACCGACCATAAGAAGTATCGTGCAAGAAAACGGAGTCCGGAGCACACACGAGGTGCCCACGAGGCAGGGGG
This sequence comes from Triticum monococcum, assembly GCA_034509565.1. Lineage (NCBI taxonomy): Eukaryota > Viridiplantae > Streptophyta > Magnoliopsida > Poales > Poaceae > Triticum > Triticum monococcum. Next base: position 77,041,447 of record CM067843.1, read on the forward strand.
CGCGCCCTCCACCCTCATGGAAGCCTCGTGTCCTTTCCAGTCCACTTATCATTTTCCTATTTTCTTAAATATTCCAAAACGGAGAAAAATTGCCATTAGAACTATTTTGGAGTCGGTTTACTTACCATACCACGTACCTATTCCTTTTCGGAGTCTGAAACATTCCAGAAAGTGTCCCTTATGTATTCCTCCGGGGTTACGGTTTCAATAATATTAGTTTCAACATTTATGGGATTACCTGAGATATAATGTTTGATTCTTTGGCCGTTTACCACCCTCGGATTTGTGCCTTTGAAGTTTTTGATTTTTATGGCACCAGAACGATAGACCTCCTCGCTGACGTAAGGACCTTCCCATTTAGAGAGAAGTTTGCCTGCAAAAAATCTTAAACGAGAGTTGTATAACAATACATAATCACCTACATTGAACTCACGTTTTTGTATCCTTTTATCATGCCATCTTTTAACTTTTTCTTTAAACAGCTTGGCACTTTCATAGGCTTGGGTTCTCCATTCATCAAGTGAGCTAATGTCAAAAAGCCTCTTCTCACCGGCAAGTTTGAAATCATAATTGAGCTCTTTAATAGCCCAATATGCTTTATGTTCTAATTCAAGAGGTAAGTGACATGCTTTACCATAAACCATTTTATACGGATACATACCCATAGGATTTTTGTATGCAGTTCTATAAGCCCATAATGCATCATCAAGTTTTTTGGACCAATTCTTTCTAGATCTATTAACAGTCTTTTGCAAAATTAATTTAAGTTCTCTATTACTCAATTCCACTTGGCCACTAGACTTTGGGTAATAAGGAGATGCAATTCTATGATTAACATCATACTTAGCAAGAATTTTACGAAAGGCACCATAAATAAAATTGAACCACCATCAGTCATTAAGTATCTAGGGACTCCAAACCTCAGAAAAATAACTTCTTTAAGCATCTTAATAGAGGTGTTATGATCAGCACTACTAGTTGGAATATCTTCTACCCACTTAGTAATGTAATCAACATCAACTAAAATATGCGTGTATCCATTAGAGGAAGGAAATGGTCCCATATAATCAAAGCCCCAAACATCAAATGGTTCAATAACAAGTGAATAATTCATAGGCATTTCTTCACGTCTACTAATATTACCAATTATTTGACATTCATCACAAGATAAGACAAACTTACGAGCATCCTTGAAGAGAGTAGGCCAATAAAAACCGGATTGCAATACCTTGTGTGCAGTTCTGTCTCCAGCGTGGTGTCCTCCTTAAGCCTTGAAGTGACACTTGCGTAGGATCTGTTCTTGTTCATGCTCAGGTACACAACATCTAATAACACCATCTACTCCTTCTTTATAAAGATGTGGGTCATCCTATAAGTAATGCCTTAAATCATAGAAGAACTTTTTCTTTTGCTGGTTTGTGAAACTAGGTGGTATAAATTTAGCAACAATGTAATTAGCATAATCAGGATACCATGGAGCAGTACGAGAAGCATTTATGACAGCTAATTGTTCATCAAGAAAGCTATCATAAATAGGTACTGGGTCATCAAGAACATTCTCTAACCTAGACAAGTTGTCTGCAATTGGGTTCTCGGCTCCCTTTCTATCAATAATATGCAAATCAAATTCTTGTAGTAGGAGAACCCATCTAATAAGTCTAGGTTTAGCATCTTTCTTTTCCATAAGATATTTAATAGCAGCATGATCAGCGTGAATAGTTACTTTATAATCAACAATATAAGGTCTAAACTTATCACAAGCAAATACAACTACTAAGAATTCCTTTTCAGTAGTAGCATAATTTCTCTGGGAATTGTCTAGAGTTTTACTAGCATATTGAATAACATTTAATTTTTTTATCAACTCTTTGTCCTAGAACAACACCTACAACATAGTCACTAGCAACACACATGATTTCAAAGGGTAAATTCCAATCAGGTGGCTGAACAATAGGTGCAGAAATCAAGGCTTTCTTAAGTATTTCAAATGCTTCTACACAATCATCATAAAAGACAAAAGGAATATCTTTTTGTAATAGGTTAGTCAGAGGCCGATTTTTTTTGAGAAGTCCTTAATGAACCTCCTATAAAACCGGCATGACCAAGGAAACTTCTTATACCTTTGATGTCCTTGGGACACATCATCTTTTCAATAGCATCAACTTTAGTTTTTTCAACTTCAATACCTCATTCAGAAATTTTATGCCCCAAGACAATACCTTCATTAACCATAAAGTGGCACTTCTCCCAATTCAAGACAAGGTTAGTTTCTTCACATCTCTGCAAAACTCGATCAAGGTTGCTCAAGCAATCACCAAAAGAGGATCCATAAACAGAGAAATCATCCATGAAAACTTCACAAATCATTTCAAAAAAGTCAGAGAATATAGCCATCATGCATCTTTGAAAGGTAGCAGGTGCATTACATAAACCAAAAGGCATACGCCTATAAGCAAAGGTACCGAAAGGGCAAGTAAAAGTAGTCTTTTCTTGATCATCAGCTAACACGGGTATTTGAGAGAAACCAGAGTAACCATCTAGAAAGCAAAAATGTGTATGATTGGATAATCTTTCTAGCATTTGATCAATGAAAGGCAAAGGGTAATGATCTTTTTTAGTAGCTTTACTTAATTTGCAGAAATCAATCACCATCCTATAACCTGTAATAATTCTTTGTGGAATCTATTCATCTTTATCATTAGGAACGACAGTAATACCTCCCCTCTTAGGGACACAATGGACATGGCTTACCCGCTGACTATCAGCAACGGGATGAATTATACATGCTTCAAGGAGCTTTAATATTTCCTTTCTAAGCACTTCTTTCATCTTGGGATTTAGCCGTCGTTGGTGATCAATAATTGGTTTGGCGTCTTTCTCCAAATTTATTTTGTGTTGACATAGAGTGGGACTAATGCCCTTAAGATCATCAAGACTATATCCAATAGCAGCACGGTGCTTCTTCGGAGTTTTCAATAATTTCTCTTCTTCATGCTCTGAAAGGTTAGCACTAATAATAACAGGATATATCTTCTTTTCATCAAGATAAGCATATTTAAGAGTATCAAGCAATGGTTTAAGCTCAAATACGGGATCACCCTTGGGTGGAGGAGGATCCCCTAGGATTTCAACAGGCAAGTTGTGCTTCAGAATAGGTCCATGTTTAAAGAATACTTCATCTATTTCCCTTCTTTCATTCATATACGTATCATTTTCATGGTCTAGCAAATATTGTTCTAAGGGATCACTAGGAGGCACGACAATAGAAGCAAGACCAATAATTTCATCTTTACTAGGCAATTCCTCATCACAGAGTTCTCTACTAAATTTAGAAAAATTAAACTCATGAGACATATCACCCAAACCAATAGTAACAACATCCTTTTCGCAGTCTATCCTAGCATTAACAGCGTTCAAGAAGGGTCTACCAAATATAATGGGACAAAAGCTATCTTGTGGGGAACCAAGAACAAGAAAATCAGCAGGGTATTTAACCTTCCCACACAAGACTTCAACATCTCTAACAATCCCAACTAGTGAAATAGTATCTCTATTGGCAAGTTTAATTGTAACATCAATCTCTTCTATCTCAGCAGGTGCAATATCATGCATAATTTCTTGATATAAGGAATTAGGTATTGCACTTGCACTAGCACCCATATCACATAAGCCATGATAACAATGATCTCCTATTTTAACAGAAATAACAGGCATGCCTACAATAGGTCTATGTTTATTTTTAGCATCAGGTCTAGCAATTCTAGCAGCTTCATTGCAGAAGTAAATAACATGCCCATCAATATTATCGGCCAAGAGATCTTTAACCATAGAAATTTTAGGTTCAACTTTAACTTGCTCCGGGGGTTTGTGTGTCCTAATATTACTTTTGTTGACTACATTTGAAGCTTTAGCATGATCCTTTATTCTAACAGGGAAAGGTGGTTTCTCAATATAAGCAGTAGGAACAACAGGATCATTATAAGTGATAGTCTTTTCTTCAACTTTAACGGGTGCAACTACTTTTACTTTAGTGGGAGGACTATATTTAAACCACTTCTCCTTTGGGAGATCAACATGAGTAGCAAAATATTCACAGAAAGAAGCTACTATCTCAGAGTCAAGTCCATATTTAGTGCTAAATTCACAGAAAGCATCAGTATCCATAAAAGATTTAACACAATCAAACTTAGGTGTTATACCCGACTCCTTACCTTCGTCGAGATCCCAGTCTTCAGAGTTGTGTTTAATTCTTTCCAATAAATCCCATTTGAATTCAATAGTCTTCATCATAAAAGATCAAGTACAAGAAGTATCAAGCATGGAGCGATTACTGAGAGAAAGCCGAGCATAATTTTTTTAAATAATCATTTCTTTTGAGAGCTCATGATTGGGGCATGAATATAACTTTTACCTAAGCCTCCCCCAAGCTTGAGCGATGCTTTCTCCTTCGCGATGCCAAAAATTATATATATAATTACGATCACGATGAACAAGATGCATATGATAAAACTTCTGATGAAATTCCAATTTCAATCGTTTGTAGTTCCATGATCCCATATCATCACATAGCCTATACCATGTCAATGCCTCTCCCTTCAAAGATAAAGGGAAGACCTTCTTCTTGATAACATCATCAGGCATACCTGCAAGCTTAAATAATCCACAAACTTCATCCACATAGATTAAGTGTAAATCGGGATGCAATGTTTCATCCACATAGCAGTTTCTCTATCATACCCGAAGGAATTTCAAAGTAAACATTTTCAGTAGGTTCAGTAGGTTGAGGAGAAACTCTTTGCTCTACTGGTCGGGGTGAAGATACCCCGAACAAGCCCCTCAAAGGATTATGTTCCATAGTAACAAGTGACAGTAAATTTCAACACACTATATAAATTTTTCCTTACCAAATTCCATCTACCAAAGGCGCTTCACTCCCCGGCAACGGTGCCAGAAAAGAGTCTTGATGACCCGCAAGTGTAGGAGGTCTATCGTAGCCTTTTCTATAAGTAAGAGTGTCAAACCCAACGAGGAGCAGAAGGAAATGATAAGCAGTTTTCAGTAAGGTATTCTCTGCAAGCAATGAAATTATCGGTAACAGATAGTTTTGTGATAAGGTAATTTGTAGCGAGTAACAAGTAATGCAAGTAAATAAGGTGCAGCAAGATGGCCCAATCCTTTTTGTAGCAAAGGACAAGCCTAGACAAACTCTTATATAAAGGAAAGCCCTCCCGAGGACACATGGGAATTATCGTCAAGCTAGTTTTCATCACGTTCATATGATTCGCGTTCGGTACTTTGATAATTTGATATGTGGGTGGACCGGTGCTTGGGTACTGCCCTTACTTGGACAAGCATCCCACTTATGATTAACCCCTATTACAAGCATCCTCAACTACAACAAAAGTATTAAGGTAAACCTAACCATAGCATGAAACATATGGATCCAAATCAGCCCCTTACGAAGCAATGCATAAACTAGGGTTTAAGCTTCTGTCACTCTAGCAACCCATCATCTACTTATTACTTCCCAATGCCTCCATTTAGGCCCAAACAATGGTGAAGTTTCATGTAGTCGACGTTCACATGACACCACTAGAGGGATGACAACATACATCTCATCAAAATATCAAACGAATACCAAATTCACATGACTACTTATAGCAAGACTTCTCCAATGTCCTCAGGAACAAACGTAACTACTCACAAAGCATATTCATGTTCATAATCAGAGGGGTATTAATATGGATAATGGATCTGAACATATGATCTTCTAGCAAGTAAACCAACTAGCATCAACTACAAGGAGTAATCAACACTACTAGCAACCCACAGGTACCAATCTGAGGTTTGGATACAAAGACTGAATACAAGAGATGAACTAGGGTTTGAGATGAGATGGTGCTGGTGAAGATGTTGATGGAGATTAACCCCCTCCCGATGAGAGGATCATTGGTGATGACGATGGTGGCGATTTCCCCCTCCCGGAAGGAAGTTTCCCCGGCAGAACAGCTCTGCCGGAGCCCTAGATTGGTTCCGCCAAGGTTCCGCCTCGTGGCGGTGAAGTTTCTTCCCGAAAGCTTGCTTATGAGTTTTTTCTTGACGAAAGACTTCATATAGCAGAAGACGGGCATTGGAGGGCCACCAGGGGGCCCACGAGGCAGGGGGCGCGCCTAGGGGGCAGGGCGCACCCCCACCCTCGTGGCCAGGGTGTGGGCCCCCTCTGGTGGATTCTTTCTCCAATATTTTTTATTAATTCCAAAAATAAATTATGTGAAGTTTCAGGACTTTTGGAGCTATGCAGAATAGGTCTCTAATATTTGCTCCTTTCCCAACCCAGAATTCCAGCTGCCGGCATTCCCCCTCTTCATGAAAACCTTGTAAAATAAGAGAGAATAGGCATAAGTATTGTGACATAATGTGTAATAACAGCCCATAATGTAATAAATATCGATGTAAAAGCATGATGCAAAATGGACATATCAATGAGCTTCATGCACTCGGCGCCACTGAGATCACCAAGCATGAAATTGTCAAGACACTCTTGAGATCACTCGATAGCTCATTTGACACCCTAGCCCTGATGATTCAAGAACGCCCTGACTTCAAGACTCCCGATCCGTCTGACATACTTGAGAGGCTCAACACACATGAGTTCCAGTTATCTGAGAAAAGAGATATCATTTATGGTCCCAACTATGGCCGAACTCGTGCTTCGAAGGCAAAGGCTGTTTCCTCATCTGAAGAAGAATCTGACTGCAGTTCTGAGGATCCTGAAGACATTGGAAAGGAACTTGCCATGCTAGTGAAGAAGTTCTAGAGGTTCACCAAGAAGAAAGGCTCCAGACAGTCTTCAAGATCCAGCTCAAGAAATGATGAAGCTTCCTGCCATGACTACAACAAGAGAACATGCCACAAGTGCAAGAAACCTGATCACTACATCTCTGAATGTCCTCAATGGGACACTGAGAACAACAACAAGAAGAAGAAGAGCAAGGAATATGATTCTGATGACAAGAAGAAGAAGAAATCCTCAAAGTCTTCTTCCAAGTCTTCGTCGAAGTCTTCATCACACAAGAAGAGCTCATCCAGAAAGGCTCGTGCGTTTGTTGACGAGGAGATGGATTCAGAGGAGGAGTCTGCATCTGAGGAGGTGGAGATGGAGTCTGAAGAGGAATCTGATTTGGGCATGGCAAGCCTGGCTCTAGCTTCAACATATGTCGCCAAGTCCATCTTCAACACCGAAGACAATGGCCTTGTCACCAACGCTGATGCTAATGATGAGGATGACTCTGCACCCACCTACTGCTTCATGGCACGTGGTGCCAAGGTAAACTCACGCAATGCTTACTATCAAACATCAAGTGAAGATGACTATAAATGTGAATCTAAACCTAGCTACAGAACCCTTGCTAAAATTGCAACATAGCAAAAGAATGCTATGGAACATATTTAAAAATTGCTACACAAAAGCGATGACCTGTTGGATGTGGAAATGACCTGATCTCAGTCCTTAATTGAAGACATTAAAAATCTTCATGTTAAGTACGAGGAACTTGAAAGTCGTCATGAAACGCTCTCAACAACTCATGAAATGCTTTCCTACGATTATCTTCAAAGGAAGCAAGAACTTGAGAGCGGATCATGAAGATCTTCAAAAAGAGAATGAGTCACAACATGCTCAACAGATCAGTTCCGCTCAGGAAGGATTTGAACCACCATGTCTAAAATGCCTTGAGCGTGATAACGCTACTTCTGTTGCTGGATGTTCTACTGTTACTACTGTTGCAATATCTTCAACTGCTGATGTGGTAGCTAACCCCTCTGCTGAGGATACCACTACTATTGCTGATGATAATGCCAGGTTGAAGACATTGCTTGAGACAGGATTGTACAAAAGTCTCAAAGGGCATCAGACACTATGTGATGTCCTCAAGAAACGGATTCTGAACCGAAACCCTAGGAAAGAGGGTGTTGGGTTCGAGAGGAAAATGAATGTTGATGGTTCTTACTGGAAGCCTGAGCAGTACCCCAAAAACACATGGGTTGCTGCAAAGGGACCTTTAGTGGATCCATCTACCTTAGCAAAAAAGGTGAAGTGTTTGTCAGGTATATTGGTACTAACTGCAGGAATGAATCACCTTTGAAGAAGATCTGGGTGCCCAAGAGTTGTCTTGAAAATCTTTAGGTGAATGTCATCATGACACCACCTGGGAAGAAGACAAACCCCAGACCAAAGGCTTCATATGGTCCTGAGGCTTCGTACAGACAGAGGACTCGCCAGAGTCACCCTAACACTAATGTTTTGCAGGGAAACCATACTCAGGCCTATGAATATGAGCGTGTTTCATCAAACCGCCATGTTCATAAGACTAAGAACTATTCTGCCTATTCTTATGAGTATTATTCACCTCCTGCAAGACTATTTGCTAGGGCTTTAAAGCCAAAGTTCCCAGATGCTGCACTTAGACTCATTGCTTCAAAGCCACCCCTGAAAATGTGGGTGGTTAAGAAAACTTAACTCTCTTTTGCAGGGAAGGGTCTCCAGCCGGAAATCAAAGGCGTCAGATGCTATTGCTGGGGACCTAAAACATCTTGTGGGGCGCAAGATAAAATGCCTAAATGGTCTTACTATGTATTTTTTTTTCTTGAATTGCTTGCCAATCATCCTATCGGTCCTAACCTGGATCTGAGCTTTCATAATCCACTTGCTCATCAAATGTTTATGCTTCTCAATACCCTTGGTGAAGCCTATCCCCCTAACTGCACTATAGGGTATGACACCAAAGGCTTCAGAATGGAGTATTGACAGTGGATGCACTAACCACATGACTGGTGATCAAAGTCTTCTCATGGACTCAACCTTACGTCCATCTGACAAGAGTCACATCACATTTGCCAACACTGGTAAAAGCAAGGTATTGGGTCTAGGTAGAGTTGCAATCTCAAAGGATCAACACATGGATAAAATGATGCTTGTTGAATCCCTTGGTTTCAACTTAATGTTTGTCTCAATGCTTTGTGACTTGAACATGATTGCGATATTTGGAAAATATCATTGCCTTGTTCTAATGGAATCTAACAAGTCTCTAGTCTTTGAAGGGTACCAAAAAGATGATCTGTACATGGTAGATTTCTCAGCAGGACCACAGTTGGCCGTATGTCTTCTAGCAAAAGCTTCAAAGTGTTGGCTCTGGCATCAGAGGCTAGGGCATGCTGGCATGAGGAACTTGTACACTCTCGCGAAGAAGAAGCATGTCGTAGGCATCGAGGGTGTCAAGTTCAAAAAGGATGACCAGGGCCAAGCATCCCTCAAAGACAATCATGACGACATCACGTCCTTTCGAGCTGCTTCACATGTACCTATTCGGCCCTACTCATTACTCCACTCTTACTACCACTGCTTGTCTCTATGGTTTCGTTATTGTTGATGATTACTCTAGATATACCTGGGTGCATATAATTCTCTACAAGACTGAAGTGCAGGATGTCTTTAGATGATTTGCCAATCGTGCCATGACAAACTATGACATCAAGATCAAGCACATCAGAAGTGACAACGGCACATAGTTCAAGAACACCGGCCTCGACACCTATCTTGATACATTGGGCATCACTCATGAGTTCTCTGCTCCATACACACCTCAGCAGAATGGCATCATGGAGCGCAAGAACATGACTCTCATTGAGATGGCTCGGACGATGCTTGATGAGTACAAGACTCCAAGGAAGTTCTGGCCTGAAGCTATTGATACTGCATGCCATGTCATCAATCGTGTTTATCTTCACAAGCTCCTAAAGAAGACATCATATGAGCTACTGACTGGTAATAAGGCAAACATAAGCTACTTCAGAGTATTTGGTGCTAGGTGCTGGATCAAAGATCCACATCACTCTTCAAATTTGCACCGAAAGCACATGAAGGTTTTATGCTTGGTTACGGAAAGGATTCACACTCCTACAGAGTCTTCAACCTCTTGCACTATAAAGTGGTTGAAACTGTGGATGTGCGGCTCGATGAAACTAACGGCTCGTAAAGAGAGCACCTGCCAAATGTGCTAGATGAAGTCTCACCAAATGAATCCATCAAGCTTATGGGGACTGGAGAAGTCATACCTTCAGAGGCACATGCTGAAGAGGAACTTATCATTTCTGCACCAAATCAACCTGAAGACTCTACTCAGCCTGAAGCCAATGCTGAAGATGAAGACGATGATTAGCAAGGGGAAAATCTTCGTCCAATTCATCTCCGTGTTGCAAATGAAGTACAAATTGAGAAGATAATTGATAGCATCAATGCACCTGGTCCAATCACTCGTTCAAGAGCAACTCAGCTAGCAAATTTCTGTGGGCACTTTGCATTTGTCTCTATATCTGAACCCAAGAAAGTTGCTGAAGCCTTCATGCAACCTGAATGGATTCAAGCTATGCAAGAAGAGCTTCAACAGTTCGAGCTGAACAATGTGTGGGAATTTGTCATGGAATTGTCACGGCAGATGTCCTAGTGAAAGGACTTAAACGTGGAGCCGTCGCAACTAGGAAGCCTAAAGGGGTTAAACGGGACAAAGGACACGAGGAGTTTATACTGGTTCATCCCCTTGCGGTGAAGGTAAAGGCCTAGTCCAGTTGAGGTGATATTGCTAGTGTTTCGATGACCAGGGAGCGAATACACTCAACCTGGCTCTCGATCTGTTCTTTCTTGTCCTAAGCCGCTGCCGGGTCGTCCCCTTATATACACGGGTTGACGCGCTGCGGCCTACAGTGTCCCGGCTGGTTCATACAACGTGTCCGGCTCACTGATGTATCTTACACGCCTTTCATTACAAGTCTATTCATACATGGCGGTTTATACATACGGGTCTTAAGCCGCCTCTGGGCTTGGGCCTATCATAATAAGCCTAACTATGAACCGCCACCTTTTATACTTCTGGGGCTTCATACCGGTGAACCGCCATTGTGGTTGACCCGGCCCCTCCTGGGCGGGTCATATCTGGTAGTCATATCCCCAACATTAGGCCCCAGGTTGATTTGAACTTTGTTCATGTCAAACTTCAACACTTAGAAACATCCATCTACCATTGCTGCGAAAGCCTTGTAACCCGCCATGACATCATCTCCGGGAATTTTAGAAACCCACCATGACGTCACCTTAACAGATCTTTATCTTAAATGCCTTTAGAAAATCTAGGCGTCCAATTAGCTGGATAATCATCATTTTGGTCTCCTCGTCTTTCGCACCTTCCTATCGCCCCTTTCCTTATAAATAGGATCCAAAAGCCATCTCACATTTTCCTCCTTCTTCCTTCTCTCGCAACCCCTCTGCTGCTCGAGCTCCACCGCCGCCGCAGAGTACTTCGTCTTCCTCAACCTCGGCCGCTGCATCAACCTGAGTCGATCCAGATAACGGCGATGACCCTCCACAGCAGATCTGCAGCTGTAAGTTTCTGCTTTTTCGTACCTTAGATCTGCACTAGGGCTTGCTAGCTTCTTCATGTTCTTCGTAGTTCGTCGGAGTTCGTCGTAGTTCACCCTCCAGGCTATACCATGAGCCACTTTGATCTAAGAATGGCGTTAAACTGCTGTGGTAGCTGTTTTATTTCTTCTTTCAGTATCAGTAGATCCCCTTTCTTGGAAGAAAAATCTTGTGCAAGCTCATGAACTCATCTGTACTGACTTTTAGGTCTAGATTTATTTTTCTTTTTTGAACAGCCATTGATCCAAAGTAATATCTGCAGTCTGTGAAACTTGTTTACCTCAGTACTTAGCCAATCTTTTGTTGCTGGCAACTTTTGAACATCCTTAGTCATGACGGCTTACCATGCCGGCTTATTTTTCCTTCATATACCATTAGCCCTTATTTAAGCTGCCATTACACATCTGTATTGCAATCATTAACCTGTAATTCCACCAATTAACTTGAACCGACAAATTACTTCCTTTTTAGCTTGTCTCTTCGCCATGCCGCCAAAGACGACGACAGTTTACAACTGGGTCCCTTCCATAGTCACTAAGGACACTCTGAAGGATTTTGTCATCGTTGGGTATATACTAGAGAAGAGTGTCATGTCCTGGCGCGCCCCTGACCCGGCCGAAGAAAAGCCTCAGCCAAAATATGGTGAAACCATCATCTTTACTGATCATATGAACTGGGGTTTTTCACCGCCCGGCTCAAAATTCTTCAGAGAGGTCCTGCATTTTTTCAAGCTTCATCCGCAAGACATTGAACCCAATTCCATATCAAACATCTGTAATTTCCAAGTTCTGTGCGAGGTTTATCTTCAAGAAGAACCTACTGTTGAACTCTTTAGAGAGTATTTCTATTTGAACCGTCAGAATTAATACACCAATGGCCCCAGCTTGGAACTTGGTGGGATTTCGATTCAGCGCAGACGAGATGTTGTCTTTCTGTTAGTAGTCTTGCCAAGCCATCCTAAGGAATGGAACCAAACTTGGTTCTATTGTAAAGACACGTCGCCAGCTGATGAAAAACCAATGTCGGTTTATCGCGCTGAGCGTCTTGACGCTAAGTATTCACTCCCTGATAAGCTTTCTACCGCTGAACGTAAGAAACTCATTCCAACCATCAAAAGAGTTCAAGCCTTGCTAGGAAATGGCTTAACCGGAGTTGACTTGATCCGTTGTTGGATCGCATGGCGGATCATCCATCTGAGCCACCGATCTGATTTGATGTATAACTACACTGGAGGAGCAGACGATCCATTATGCTACAGCTCCCTACGTCTAGCTGAAGAAGCCATTGCTCAAATGTCAACCACCCTCGTCAACAGCAAATATGAAGACTGCATCAAGTAGGATTGAATCTTTTCTGCAAACTTAACCCGGCACCAGAGGTACATCCCCTTGACTCCTTTTTTATTCAGTAGTTAAGTATTTGCATGACTTTCAACCTGTTATTTTCCTACATGCTAAATCCGACTTTTGGAAGGCCAAATATGATCACGAGGCTGCCAAAAAAGCTAGAGCCGACGCAATAGCCGCCAAGAAGACAGCCAGAAATTCTAAGAAGAAACCAACTGCTTCTGACATGTTCAAGTTGGATGACGTCTTTGAGTCGGAGGTAGCCCTTAACTCTCTTGGCCTGCTTTTTAACAACCTTATTGACACTGACTATTACCAGGATGACACGGGGGCGAACCAGGCAGTAGAAGAAGAGGTAACTATTATTTCCTCCGACTTAGAACCTTTGCCAAGGCAGAAACCTCGGTGGGTAACTCGGAAAGTAAGGTTTTCACACCCCTTGGCTTATTTAGATCCTCATTTTCTTTTGAAAAAGTAGCAACATGAGAGCCGCCATCAGACTCGGACAAGTGCAGACGATGAGTTACCCTCCGGCTTACCAAAAACTGCTCGGAAACGCCAGAGTGAGGTTCTTTTACCTCTTAACTCTGATGAACGAGTCACTTTTATAAATCACTCAACTATAATTCCATTTTTTTACAAGAGATTGCTCGTTCCTCATCTAGTGATTCCTCCCAAACTCAGCTGCTGGCTTTTAAGACCGCCCTCGGGTAAAGATAATTATCCTTCTTCTGCACCTTTATGCCCGTATCGTTATATTGACTCTTTAGATTCTCCTTAGTGGTCAATCAAAACCCAAGAAGGCCAAGGTGGCCAAACCGGCTGAAGCTCCGAAAGTCGTTGAACCGGCGCAGCCGACTCTTGCCTCAGAACAAACTGAAGCACCAGAAGATCCTCCTCTCAATGATCAACCTGAAATGCCTAAGCTGTCTATTAACAAAACCACCATTGATCCGTCAAGTATTGAACCGTCAAGCTCAAATAACCCGCCGGAGATTCATGCTGATGATGTTGTAATTACTGGCACGGGATTTACTGAGCCGGGGAATCCAACGATACTAGCAAGACATTCAGCCAAACAAGAAGTCATCAAAAGACGGAAAGTAAGGTTTGACGTCTCCCACTATGCTCATTTGAGTACTAGTGATGTATTATCCGGCTATGTCAATCAAGTGCATTCCAGCCGTGACTTGGAGATTGAAATAGTTAAGCAACTTCACCAAAAGTATGAGGTATGTCATCCAGTTTTATATATACATCCTTCCAGCCCCTAAGTCTTCTGATTATGAGAAACTTGAATAATCTGTAGACTTGAAATATTTACAAGCTTCTGTCCTAGACTCCCTCCAAGTCCGGTTTATACACTGTAACACCGGATTCAAATGATAGCATAACCTTGTGTTGGTAGTCCCCAAGGGCCGGTTTAATCAGTAGGAATAAGCCGGTCCTATTAATTATTGTATAAAGGAACATAACTTGACTGCATAACCCCCATGAGTCGGCTGGGATTGTTTAATAGCACACCCGGCTTATATTTAGAAAGAAAACACGCAATGTGCATTAGCCCCCAAGTGCCAAGTGTTGTTGCTTGCAAAGCACTTTGGACTTTTAGAAAGAGCCGATTCGTCTGAAAAATTGTGTTGACAGACATTAGCCCCCAAGTGTCAAGTGGTTTTGCTTGCAAAGCACTTGGGGCTTTGGAAAACATCTAATTCCTTTGACAATAAGTTTGCGCTGACAGACATTAGCCCCCAAGTGCCAAGTGTTATTGCTTGCAAAAGCACTTGGGACTTATTTTTATAATCCGCCATGAAACTAACAACCTTATTCTGTGTGCAGGCTGTAACTGTAGAACTGGAATCCCAATTGACTGAAGCCAAGACCTGGCTGTCAACTCAGGAGATTGAAACAAAGAAAATTGAATCCAAACTCCAGTTGAGCATGTCTAAAGCACAGAAACTGAAGACTGGTTTTAATGCAAAGAAAAAGTCTTGGGCTAATGAGAAAACTGCCCTGACACAACGTGCTGAAACTGTCGAGGCGGCTCTCAAGGAAGTTACTGCTGAACTCACCGGTTTAAAGAACTGTGTGTCTCAGATGGTCTCTGCAATCTTCGGTGAGTCACCTTACTATTTACTTAAAGTCTATTTTTGTCACCATAATATGAGCCACCTGCTTAACCTATTGGAAATACCTCACAGGTCCCCGGAGCAGCAATCTGAGTCAAAATAGCTTGATAAAGCTCAAGGCGGTTTACGCCCTTGTGGAGCAACTGTATACTGGAGCTCAACGGTCTCTTGCCATTATCTCCCCAGCTAACCAAGGACCAAATTCATTGAGTGATGTCTTGAAGAAGCTATCCATCTTACCCGCCAGGTTTCAAGAAGTCAAGCTCTGCTGTGCAAGAGCCAGAGCCGTAACTGCCTTAAGCCGCTCCAAAGCCTGGGTGCCGGAGCTAGACCCGGCGGACATAGCCAAGGGGTACCCCAGTTTTAAGGAAGATGGGAGTCCCTTCGACCAAGAAGACTTCGCTGCTTGTGTAAAAGAGATTCATCATCGGTTTTGATGCTGAGAATAAAAAGATGGCGACTCCTTCGTATAAAGTGACAGATCTAATCCCGCCAGTTCGCTAGCACACCTTCGCCCCAGAAATTGACCCATCTGGTCTAATTGACGATGAGGCTGAGTTCGTCGCCCTTCATGGCTTTGATTGGTCCACGCCCAATTTCCAAATGGTGGCGGAAGATAAATCAGCAAGGGATGAGTCATAACCATCCAATTAACCCGGCCAGGATTGATGAGCCGGCTTTAGTTTATCATCTTCTATGAGAGTTTAAAAACAACATTATCCCTTTGGGCACCAAGCGCCTTGTAATAGGCTAGCTTAAAACTTCATGTTCTTCTTATGCCATTGTGCATATTGTGATGCGTACAACACTTTTATCCGTCATCTAAACATTTGCCTTACATCCTTTACAATATCAGTAATGTTTGAATCTGTTCCTGCATGTAAAATATAAAAACTGTCTGGGCGGTTTATCGCCGGACGGGTCAAAACACCCAGTACACAATCATGGAAACCAACATAACTGTATAATCAATGCTGGATGTAATGATAATTAAGGCTGGAAACCTTCTGATTGAAGAAATACAGATAAACCTGTTACGAATTTTAACGGCAATATCATACGTGTGATCTTGAATCTGAACTGCCGGTTTATGTGACCCGAACAGTAAGGGTGATAACCCAATCTTTAAAATCCAACACTTCCATATGTATGATGACTGTCATGCACTCGCGACTTATCATCAAAAACTTAAGCCGGGTTAAATTGAAACCATACTAATACTTAGATCAAGATGAAAAGCCGCAGAATAAAGATTGCCTTTCAAAAAATCGTAAGTCAAACATAAAGAAAAAATTTGGAGCCTTCTGATTCGAATACGATCAGTAAATCGGAACAAAGGGGTTAAGCTAGGATTCAAATACAATCATGTAGCCCCCAGTGGCTTTGGCGTTGCACCGATCAAGAAGGTACCGACAGCTATGTTCTCTTTGGTTCGAATACGACCTATGTTTGAACAGGAAGCCCCCAAATGACCTTGAGAGGTTCTTAATGAACCTGATTCGAATACGATCCAAGTCGGACTCAAAAGGGGTTAAGCTTGTTGGGGAACGCAGTAATTTCAAAATTTTCCTACGCACACGCAAGATCATGGTGATGCACAGCAACGAGAGGGGAGAGTGTTGTCTACGTACCAACGCAGACCGACTGTGGAAGCGATCACACAACGTAGAGGAAGTAGTCGTACGTCTTCTTCCCGATCCGACCGATCCAAGCAGCGTTACTCCGGCACCTCCGAGTTCTTAGCACACGTTCAGCTCGATGACGTTCCTCGGGCTCCGATCCAGCAAAGCGTCGAGGAAGAGTTCCGTCAGCACGACGGCGTGATGACGATCTTGATGTACTACCGACGCAGGGCTTCGCCTAAGCACTACAACGGTACGATCGAGGTGGAATTTGGTGGCAGGGGGCACCGCACACGGCTAAGGAACGATCTCAAGGATCAAGTTGTGTGTCTTGGGGTGCCCCCTGCCCCCGTATATAAAGGTTGGAGGAGGGAGCCGGCCGGCCAAGGGAGAGGAGGCGCAGGGGAGTCCTACTCCCACCGGGAGTAGGACTCCTCCCCCCAATCCTAATCCAATTAGGACTCCCGGGGGGAAAAGGAGAGAGAAGGGGGGCCGGCCCCTGTCCTAGTCCTACTAGGACTTTGGGAAGGGGGGCGCCGGCCAGCTTGTGGGCTTTCCCTTTTTCTCCTTTTCCACTAAGGCCCAATAGGCCCATTAGTCTCCCGGGGGGTTCCGGTAACCCTCCCGGTAATCCGGTAAAATCCCGATTTCACCCGGAACACTTCCGATGTCCAAACATAGGCTTCCAATATATCAATCTTTACGTCTCGACCATTTCGAGACTCCTCGTCATGTCCGTGATCTCATCCGGGACTCCAAACAACCTTCGGTACATCAAAATGCATAAACTCATAATAACTGTCATCGTAACGTTAAGCGTGCGGACCCTACGGTTCGAGAACAATGTAGACATGACCGAGACACGTCTCCGGTCAATAACCAATAGCGGGACCTGGATGCCCATATTGGCTCCTACATATTCTACGAAGATCTTTATCGGTCAGACCGCATAACAACATACGTTGTTCCCTTTGTCATTGGTATGTTACTTGCCCGAGATTCGATCGTCGGTATCCAATACCTAGTTCAATCTCGTTACCGGCAAGTCTCTTTACTCGTTCCATAATACATCATCTCACAACTAACATATTAGTTGCAGTGCTTGCAAGGCTTATGTGATGTGCATTACCGAGAGGGCCCAGAGATACCTCTCCGACAATCGGAGTGACAAACCCTAATCTCGAAATACGCCAACCCAACATCTACCATTGGAGACACCTGTAGTACTCCTTTATAATCACCCAGTTACATTGTGACGTTTGGTAGTACCCAAAGCGTTCTTCCGGTAAACGGGAGTTGCATAATCTCATAGTTATAGGAACATGTATAAGTGATGAAGAAAGCAATAGCAACATACTAAACGATCGGGTGCTAAGCTAATGGAATGGGTCATGTCAATCAGATCATTCAACTAATGATGTGGCCTCGTTAATCAAATAACAACTCTTTGTTCATGGTTAGGAAACATAACCATCTTTGATTAACGAGCTAGTCAAGTAGAGGCATACTAGTGACACTCTGTTTGTCTATGTATTCACACATGTATTATGTTTCCGGTTAATACAATTCTAGCATGAATAATAAACATTTATCATGATATAAGGAAATAAATAATAACTTTATTATTGCCTCTAGGGCATATTTCCTTCAGTCTCCCACTTGCACTAGAGTCAATAATCTAGTTTCACATCGCCATGTGATTTAACAGCAATAGTTCACATCACCATGTGATTAACACCCATAGTTCACATCGTCATGTGACCAACACTCAAAGGGTTTACTAGAGTCAGTAATCTAGTTCACATCTCTATGTGATTAACACCCAAAGAGTACTAAGGTGTGATCATGTTTTGCTTGTGAGATAATTTTAGTCAACGGGTCTGTCACATTCAGATCCGTAAGTATTTTGCAAAATCCTTTGTCTATAATGTTCTGCACGGAGCTACTCTAGCTAATTGCTCCCACTTTCAATATGTATCCAGATTGAGACTTTTAGATTCATCTGGATCAGTGTCAAAAACTTGCATCGACGTAACCCTTTACGACGAACCTTTTTGTCACGTCCATAATCGAGAAACATATCCTTATTTCACTAAGGATAATTCTGACCGCTGTCCAGTGATCTACTCCTAGATCACTATTGTACTCCCTTGCCAAATTAGTGCAGGGTATACAATAGATCTGGTATACAGCATGACATACTTTATAGAACCTATGGCCAAGGCATAGGGAATGACTTTCATTCTCTTTCTATCTTCTGCCGTGGTCGGGCTTTGAGTCTTACTCAACTTCACACCTTGTAATACAGACAAGAACTCTTTCTTTGACTGCTCCATTTTGAACTACTTCAAAATCTTGTCAAGGTTTGTATTCATTGAAAAAACTTATCAAGCGTCTTGATCTATCTTTATAGATCTTGAAGCTCAATATGTAAGCAGCTTCACCGAAGTCTTTCTTTGAAAAACTCCTTTCAAACACTCCTTTATGCTTTACAGAATGATTCTACATTATTTCCGATCAACAATATGTCATTCACATATACTTATCAGAAATGTTGTAGTGCTCCCACTCACTTTCTTGTAAATACAGGCTTCACCGCAAGTCTGCATAAAACTATATGCTTTGATCAACTCATCAAAGCGTATATTCCAACTCCGAGATGCTTGCACCAGTCCATAAATGGATCGCTGGAGCTTGCACACTTTGTTAGCTCCCTTTGGATCGACAAAACCTTCCGGTTGCATCATATACAACTCTTCTTTAATAAATCTATTAAGGAATGCAGTTTTGTTTATCCATTTGCCAGATTTCATAAAATGCGGCAATTACTAACATGATTCGGACAGACTTGAGCATAGATACGAGTGAGAGAATCTCATCGTAGTCAACACCTTGAACTTGTCGAAAACCTTTTGCGACAATTCTAGCTTTGTAGATAATAACATTACTATCAGCGTCCGTCTTCCTCTTGAAGATCCATTTATTCTCAATTGCTTGCCGATCATCGGGCAAGTCAACCAAAGTCCATACTTTGTTCTCATACATGGATCATATCTCAGATTTCATGGCTTCAAGCCACTTTGCGGAATCTGGGCTCACCATCGCTTCTTCATAGTTCGTAGGTTCATCATGATCTAGTAGCATGACTTCCAGAAAAGGATTACCGTACCACTCTGGCGCGGATCTTACTCTGGTTGATCTACGTGGTTCAGTAGTATCTTGTTCTGAAGTTTCATGATCATCATCATTAGCTTCCTCACTAATTGGTGTAAGTGTCACAGAAACAGTTTTCTGTGATGTGCTACTTTCCAACAAGGGAGCAGGTACAGTTACCTTGTCAAGTTCTACTTTCCTCCTACTCACTTCTTTTGAGAGAAACTCCTTCTCCAGAAAGTTTCCGAATTTTAGCAACAAAAAGTCTTGCCTTCGGATCTGTGATAGAAGGTGTACCCAATAGTTTCCTTTGGATATCCTATGAAGACGCACTTCTCCGATTTGAGTTTGAGCTTATCAGCATCGCAACCCCAAACTTTAAGAAACGACAGCTTAGGTTTCTTGCCAAACCATAGTTCACACGGTGTCGTCTCAACGGATTTATATGGTGCCCTATTTAACGTGAATGCAGCTGTCTCTAATGCATGACCCCAAAAACGATAGTGGTAAATCGGTAAGAAACATCATATATTGCACTATATCCAATAAAGTACGGTTATGACGTTCGGACACACCATTATGCTGTGGTGTTCCAGGTGGCGTGAGTAGTGAAACTATTTCACATTGTTTTTAACTGAAGACCAAACTTGTAACTCAAATACTCTTCTCTATGATCAGATCATAGACACTTTATTTTCTTGTTACGATGATTTTTCACTTCACTCTGAAATTCTTTGAACTTTTCAAATGTTTCAGACTTATGTTTCATCAAGTAGATATACTCATATCTGCTCAAATCATCTGTGAAGATCAGAAAATAATGATACCTGTCGCGAGCCTCAATATTCATCGGACCACATACATCAGTATGTATGATTTCCAACAAATCTTTTGCTTGCTCCATTGTTCCAGAGAACGGCGTTTTAGTCATCTTGCCCAAAAGGCATGGTTTACAAGCATCAAGTGATTCATAATCAAGTGATTCCGAAAGCCCATCAGTATGGAGTTTCTTCATGCGCTTTTCACCAATATGACCTAAACGGTAGTGCCACAAATAAGTTGCACTATCATTATTAACTTTGCATCTTTTGGTTTCAATATTATGAATATGTGTATTATTAAGATCGAGATCCAATGAACTGTTTTCATTGGGTGTTTAACCATTTTAGGTTTTATTCATGTAAACAGAACAACAATTTATTCTCTTACTTAAATGAATAACCGTATTACAATAAACATGATCAAATCATATTCATGTTCAACGCAAACACCAAATAAAACTTATTTAGGTTCAACACTAATCCCGAAATTATAGGGAGTGTGCGATGATGATCATATCAATCTTGGAACCACTTCCAGCACACATCGTCACTTCACCCTTAACTAGTCTCTGTTTATTCTGCAACTCCCGTTTCGAGTTACTAATCATAGCAACTGAACTAGTATCAAATACTGAGGGTTTGCTATAAACACTAGTAAAGTACACATCAATAACATGTATATCAAATATACTTATGTTCACTTTGCCATCCTTCTTATCCGCCAATCACTTGGGGTAGTTCCGCTTCCAGTGACCAGTCCCTTTGCAGTAGAAGCACTTAGTTTCAGGCTTAGGATCAGACTTGGGCTTCTTCACTTGAGCAGCAACTTGCTTGCCGTTCTTCTTGAAGTTCCCCTTCTTCCCTTTGCCCTTTTCTTGAAACTAGTGGTCTTGTCAACCATCAACACTTGATGTTTTTCTTGATTTCTACCTTCGTTGATTTCAGCATCACGAAGAGCTTGGGAGTTGTTTCTGTTATCCCTTGCATATTATAGTTCATCACGAAGTTCTACTAACTTGGTGATGGTGACTAGAGAATTCTGTCAATCACTATCTTATCTGGAAGATTAACTCCCACTTGATTCAAGCGATTGTAGTACCCAGACAATCTGAGCACATGCTCACTAGTTGAGCGATTCTCCTCCATCTTTTAGCTATAGAACTTGTTGGAGACTTCATATCTCTCAACTCGGGTATTTGCTTGAAATATTAACTTCAACTCCTGGAACATCTCATATGGTCCATGACGTTCAAAACGTCTTTGAAGTCCCGATTCTAAGCCATTAAGCATGGTGCACTAAACTATCAAGTAGTCATCATATTGAGCTAGCCAAACGTTCATAACGTCTGCATCTGCTCCTGCAATAGGTCTTTCACCTAGTGGTGCATCAAGGACATAATTCTTCTGTGCAGCAATGAGGATAAACCTCAGATCACGGATCCAATCCGCATCATTGCTACTAACATCTTTCAACACAATTTTCTCTAGGAACATATCAAAATAAACACAGGGAAGCAACAACGCGAGCTATTGATCTACAACATGATTTGCAAAATACTACCAGGACTAAGTTCATGATAAATTTAAGTTCAATTTAATCATATTACTTAAGAACTTCCACTTAGATAGACATCCCTCTAATCCTCTAAGTGATCACGTGATCCAAATCAACTAAACCATAACCGATCATCACGTGAGATGGAGTAGTTTTCAATGGTGAACATCATTATGTTGATCATATCTACTATATGATTCACGCTCGACCTTTCGGTCTCCGTGTTCCGAGGCCATATCTGCATATGCTAGGCTCGTCAAGTATAACCTGAGTATTCCGCGTGTGCAAAACTGGCTTGCACCCGTTGTAGATGGACGTAGAGCTTATCACACCCGATCATCACGTGGTGTCTGGGCACGACGAACTTTGGCAACGGTGCATACTCAGGGAGAACACTTCTTGATAATTTAGTGAGAGATCATCTTATAATGCTACCGTCAATCAAAGCAAGATAAGATGCATAAAAGGATAAACATCACATGCAATCAATATAAGTGATATGATATGGCCATCATCATCTTGTGCTTGTGATCTCCATCTCCGAAGCACCGTCATGATCACCATCGTCACCGGCGCGCCACCTTGATCTCCATCATAGCAACGTTGTCGTCTCGCCAATCTTATGCTTCCACGACTATTACTACCGTTTAGTAATCTAGTAAAGCATTACATCGCGATTGCATTACATACAATAAAGCGACAACCATATGGCTCCTGCCAGTTGCCGATAACTCGGTTACAAAACATGATCATCTCATACAATAAAATCAGCATCATGCCTTGACCATATCACATCACAACATACCCTGCAAAAACAAGTTAGACGTCCTCTACTTTGTTGTTGCAAGTTTTACGTGGCTGCTACGGGCTTAAGTAAGAACTCATCTCACCTACGCATCAAAACCACAACGATAGTTCGTCAAATAGACTCCGTTTTAACCTTCTCAAGGACCGGGCGTAGTCACACTTGGTTCAACTAAAGTTGGAGAGGCAGTCTTCCGCAAGCCATCTATGTGCAAAGCACGTCGAGGGAACCGGTCTCGCGTAAGAGTACGCGTAAGGTTGGTCCGGATCGTCTCACCCAACAATACCGCCGAACCAAAGTATGACATGCTGGTAGGCAGTATTACTTGTATCGCCCACAACTCACTTGTGTTCTACTCGTGCAAATAACATCAAACCATAAAACCTGGGTTCTGATACCACTGTTGGGAACGCAGTAATTTCAAAATTTTCCTACGCACACGCAAGATCATGGTGATGCACAGCAACGAGAGGGGAGAGTGTTGTCTACGTACCAACGCAGACCGACTGCGGAAGTGATCACACAACATAGAGGAAGTAGTCGTACGTCTTCTTCCCGATCCGACCGATCCAAGCACCGTTACTCCGGCACCTCCGAGTTCTTAGCACACGTTCAGCTCGATGACGTTCCTCGGGCTCCGATCCAGCAAAGCGTTGAGGAAGAGTTCTGTCAGCACGACGGCGTGATGACGATCTTGATGTACTACCGACGCAGGGCTTCGCCTAAGCACTACAACGGTACGATCGAGGTGGAATTTGGTGGCAGGGGGCACCGCACACGGCTAAGGAACGATCTCAAGGATCAAGTTGTGTGTCTTGGGGTGCCCCCTGCCCCCGTATATAAAGGTTGGAGGAGGGGAGCCGGCCGGCCAAGGGAGAGGAGGCGCAGGGGAGTCCTACTCCCACCGGGAGTAGGACTCCTCCCCCCAATCCTAATCCAATTAGGACTCCCGGGGGGAAAAGGAGAGAGAAGGGGGGCCGGCCCCTATCCTAGTCCTACTAGGACTTTGGGAAGGGGGGCGCCGGCCAGCTTGTGGGCTTTCCCTTTTTCTCCTTTTCCACTAAGGCCCAATAGGCCCATTAGTCTCCCGGGGGGTTCCGGTAACCCTCCCGGTAATCCGGTAAAATCCCGATTTTACCCGGAACACTTCCGATGTCCAAACATAGGCTTCCAATATATCAATCTTTACGTCTCGACCATTTCGAGACTCCTCGTCATGTCCGTGATCTCATCCGGGACTCCGAACAACCTTCGGTACATCAAAATGCATAAACTCATAATAACTGTCATCGTAACGTTAAGCGTGCGGACCCTACGGTTCGAGAACAATGTAGACATGACCGAGACACGTCTCCGGTCAATAACCAATAGCGGGACCTGGATGCCCATATTGGCTCCTACATATTCTACGAAGATCTTTATCGGTCAGACCGCATAACAACATACGTTGTTCCCTTTGTCATTGGTATGTTACTTGCCCGAGATTCGATGGTCGGTATCCAATACCTAGTTCAATCTCGTTACCGGCAAGTCTCTTTACTCGTTCCGTAATACATCATCTCACAACTAACATATTAGTTGCAGTGCTTGCAAGGCTTATGTGATGTGCATTACCGAGAGGGCCCAGAGATACCTCTCCGACAATCGGAGTGACAAACCCTAATCTCGAAATACGCCAACCCAACATCTACCATTGGAGACACCTGTAGTACTCCTTTATAATCACCCAGTTACGTTGTGACGTTTGGTAGTACCCAAAGCGTTCTTCCGGTAAACGGGAGTTGCATAATCTCATAGTTATAGGAACATGTATAAGTCATGAAGAAAGCAATAGCAACATACTAAACGATCGGGTGCTAAGCTAATGGAATCGGTCATGTCAATCAGATCATTCAACTAATGATGTGGCCTCGTTAATCAAATAACAACTCTTTGTTCATGGTTAGGAAACATAACCATCTTTGATTAACGAGCTAGTCAAGTAGAGGCATACTAGTGACACTCTGTTTGTCTATGTATTCACACATGTATTATGTTTCCGGTTAATACAATTCTAGCATGAATAATAAACATTTATCATGATATAAGGAAATAAATAATAACTTTATTATTGCCTCTAGGGCATATTTCCTTCAAAGCTATGATTCGAATACGATCAGCAAGCCCCCTAGTGAGTTTGGTATTGCGCCGATCAAGAGGGTACCGACAGCTATGTTCTCTTTGGTTCGAATACAACCTATGTTTGAATAGGAAGCCCCCTAGTGACCATATGGTTTAACGGCTGTTTGGATATGATCATGAGCCGAACCAAAGGGTTAAGCTAGATTTGAAAACAATTAGCCCCCAATTGGTCATCTTGAATTTATCATTATGAAGATATGTGATTATTGAAAATGAAATGGACAGAGGTGCTGCTTTATTACTTATCATAATATATACAACGTCAAAGTATGTACATTATGAGAGCCGGTGGCTCAAGTATAGTAAGGCCGAAGATGAGCGATATTCCATGGCCGGCGGGTCTCTTCCTCCGACTTACGTGAGTCTTTGTGCTCTCGAACATCGATGAGGTAGTATGACCCATTGTTCAAGTTCCTGCTGACCACACAGGGTCCTTCCCAAGGTGGGGATAATTTGTGTGCATCAGTTTGGTCTTGGATGAGCCAGAGCACCAAGTCCCCTTCTTGAAAGGTTCTGGACTTAACCCGGCAGCTATGATAACGGCGCAGGTCCTGTTGGTAAATCGTCGAGCGAGTTGCTGCTAAGTCGCGATCTTCATCTAACAGGTCAAGCGCATCCCGACGGGCTTGTTCATTATCAGCTTCAACATAAGCCTCCACGCGGGGTGAGTCATGACGGATGTCACTAGGCAAGACTGCCTCTGCTTCATAAACCATGAAGAAAGGCGTATAACCCGTAGACCTGTTAGGGATAGTATTAATGCTCCATATCATAGAGGGTAACTCCTCCACCCAACAACCCAGTGTCCGTTGTAAAGGGACCATAAGCCGGGGTTTGAGACCTTTCAAGATTTCCTGATTGGCTCTTTCAGCTTGACCATTGGATTGGGGTGAGCTACTGATGAAACAACGTGCCAGATATGCTCCCGTTGATAGAATTCCTCCATAACCCCTTGGGATAGATAGTACCATTGTCAGTTATAATGTTGTGTGGAAAGCCAAAACGAAAGATCACTTTCTTCATGAATTGAACCGCCGTGGCTGCATCACACTTACTAACCGGCTCTGCCTCAACACACTTTGTGAATTTGTCAAATGCCACCAAAAGGTGTGTCTTTTTATCTTTGGATCTTTTGAAAGGTCCAACTATGTCGAGCCCCCAGACTGCAAACGGCCAAGTAATTGGAATCATCCACAATTCTTGAGCCGGCACATATGCCCGTCGTGTGAATTTCTGACAACCGTCACACCTACTGACCAGATCCTCTGCATTAGCATGAGCCGTCAGCCAGTAAACACCATGACGGAAGGCTTTGGCTACTAAGGACTTTGAACCGACATGATGGCCACAATCTCCTTCATGGATTTCGCGAAGAATTTCTTGACCTTCCTCAGGAGAGACAAAGCGTTGAAACGCCCCTGTGACACTGCGATGATGTAACTCACCATTGGCAATTGTCATTGATTTAGATCGCTGGGTTATCTATCTGGCCAAGGTTTCATCCTCAGGCAACTCACCCCGTGTCATATAAGCCAAGTATGGCACTGTCCAGTCTGGGATGACGTGAAGAGCCGCCACCAATTGTGCCTTCGGGTCTGGAACAACCAAGTCCTCCTCTGTAGGCAATGTGACAGAAGGGTTATGCAGAACATCTAAGAAAGTGTTAGGTGGCACCGGCTTACGCTGAGACCCTAGCCGGCTTAAAGCATCGACCGCTTCATTTTTTCTGCGATCAATGTGTTCTACTTGGTAACCCTTGAAGTGTCCCGCAATGGCATGAACCTCACGGAGATAAGCCGCCATGAGAGGATCTTTGGAATCCCACTTGCCTGATACTTGCCGAACCACCAAATTTGAGTCACCAAAGCACCTTACCCGGCTCAAGATCACCTCCTTAGCCACCCGAAGACCATGGAGCAATGCCTCATACTCAGCTGCATTATTAGTACAGGGAAACATCAACCGTAGCACATAACAAAATTTGTCACCTCGAGGGGAAGCTAAAACAACTCTAGCCCTCGAGCCCTCTAATTGCATGGACCCATAAAAATGAATAGTCCAATATGTGTTGTCCGGCTTCTCTTCAGGCATCTGCAGCCCTGTCCATTCATTGATGAAGTCATCTAGTGCTTGAGATTTGATGGCAGTATGTGGCGCATACTTTAAACCATGAGGCCCAAGCTCAATGGCCCACTTGGCAACTCGTCTTGTGGCTTCTCTATTTTGAATAATATCTCCTAAAGGAGCAGAGCTAACCAAAGTGATAGGATGACCCTGGAAATAATGCTTAAGCTTCCGGCTCACCATGAACACCCCATAAACAAGTTTCTGCCAATGTGGATATCTCTGTTTGGACTCAATGAGCACCTCACTGACGTAGTAAACCGGCTGTTGAACCGGATATTCCTTGCCAGCCTCTTTGCACTCTACGACAATGGCCACACTGACAACACGTGTGTTAGCAGCCACATATAACAATAATGGCTCCTTATCAATGGGAGCAGCAAGAACTGGCGGCTCAACGAGCTGTCTTTTCAGATCTTCAAAGGCAGAGTTAGCAGCATCACTCCAGACAAAATCATCTGTCTTCTTCATCATTTTATACAGTGGTATATCCTTCTCACCTAACCGGCTTATGCACCGGCTTAAAGCTGCAACATGACCTGCCAATCGCTAAACGTCATTGATGCACGCCGGTTTAGCCCAAGAAGTAATCGCTTTGATTTTCTCCAGGTTAGCCTCGATGCCTCTATTAGAAACCAAAAAACCCAAAAGCTTTCCCGCCGGCACTCCAAAAACGCACTTGGCTAGGTTAAGCATCATCTTGTAGACCCGGAGGTTACCAAAGGTTTCCTTCAGATCATCTATCAAGGTCTCCTTCTCTCTGGACTTCACCACTATATCGTCCACATAAGCATGAACATTGCGCCCAATCTGATTGTGAAGACAGTTATGCACACATCGTTGATAAGTCGCCTGGGCACTTTTGAGCCTGCTACCTCTTTTAGCACTGCATTGATTTTCCCCGAAGAGGAAGGGATGATGCAGCAAGGTAGCGTAAGTATTTCCCTCAGTTTTTTAGAACCAAGGCATCAATCCAGTAGGAGGCTACGCGCGAGTCCCTCGCACCTGCACAAAACAAATAAATCCTCACAACCAACGCAAATAGGGGTTGTCAATCCCTATAGGGCCACTTACGACAGTAACATCTGATAGATATGATAGGATAATATTTTTGGTATTTTTATGATTAAGATGCAAAGTAAAATAAAGGCAAAGTAAATGGCAAAGTAAATAACTAAGTAGTACGAGATTAATATGATGAAGATAGACCCAGGGGCCATAGGTTTCACTAGTGGCTTCTCTCGATAGCATAAGTATTATACGGTGGCTGAACAAATTACTAATGAGCAATTGACAAATTGAGCATAGTTATGAGAATATCTAGGTATGTGAAGGAAATATGCCCTAGAGGCAATAATAAAGTTATTATTTATTTCCTTACATCATAATAAATGTTTATTATTCATGCTAGAATTGTATTAACCGGAAACATAATACATGTGTGAATACATAGACCAACAGAGTGTCACTAGTATGCCTCTACTTGACTAGCTCGTTAATCAAAGATGGTTATGTTTCCTAACCATGAACAAGGAGTTGTTATTTGATTAACGAGGTCACATCATTAGTAGAATGATCTGATTGACATGACCCATTCCATTAGCATAGCACCCGATCGTTTAGTATGTTGCTATTGCTTTCTTCATGACTTATACATGTTCCTATAACTATGAGATTATGCAACTCCCGTTTACCGGAGGAACACTTTGGGTACTACCAAACGTCACAACGTAACTGGGTGATTATAAAGGAGTACTACAGGTGTCTCCAATGGTAGATGTTGGGTTGGCGTATTTCGAGATTAGGGTTTGTCACTCCGATTGTCGGAGAGGTATCTCTGGGCCCTCTCGGTAATGCACATCACATAAGCCTTGCAAGCACTGCAACTAATATGTTAGTTGTGAGATGATGTATTACGGAACGAGTAAAGAGACTTGCCGGTAACGAGATTGAACTAGGTATTGGATACCGACGATCGAATCTCGGGCAAGTAACATACCGATGACAAAGGGAACAACGTATGTTGTTATGCGGTCTGACCGATAAAGATCTTCGTAGAATATGTAGGAGCCAATATGGGCATCCAGGTCCCGCTATTGGTTATTGACCGGAGACGTGTCTCGGTCATGTCTACATTGTTCTCGAACCGTAGGGTCCGCACGCTTAACGTTACGATGACAGTTATTATGAGTTTATGCATTTTGATGTACCGAAGGTTGTTTGGAGTCCCGGATGAGATCACGGACATGACGAGGAGTCTCGAAATGGTCGAGACGTAAAGATTGATATATTGGAAGCCTATGTTTGGACATCGGAAGTGTTCCGGGTGAAATCGGGATTTTACCGGAATACCGGGAGGGTTACCGGAACTCCCCGGGAGACTAATGGGCCTATTGGGCCTTAGTGGAAAAGAGAAAAGGGAAGCCCACTAGCTGGCCGGCGCCCCCCCCCCCCCAAGTCCTATTAGGAATAGGATAAGGGGCCGGCCCCCCTTCTCTCTCTTTTCCCCCCGGGAGTCCTAATTGGATTAGGATTGGGGGGAGGAGTCCTACTCCCGATGGGAGTAGGACTCCCCTGCGCCTCCCCTCCCTTGGCCGGCCGGCCCCCCTCCTCCAACCTTTATATACGGGGGCAGGGGGCACCCCAAGACACACAACTTGATCCTTGAGATCGTTCCTTAGCCGTGTGCGGTGCCCCCTGCCACCAAATTCCACCTCGATCGTACCGTTGTAGTGCTTAGGCGAAGCCCTGCGTCGGTAGTACATCAAGATCGTCATCACGCCGTCGTGCTGACGGAACTCTTCCTCGACGCTTTGCTGGATCGGAGCCCGAGGAACGTCATCGAGCTGAACGTGTGCTAAGAACTCGGAGGTGCCGGAGTAACGGTGCTTGGATCGGTTGGATCGGGAAGAAGACGTACGACTACTTCCTCTACGTTGTGTGATCACTTCCGCAGTCGGTCTGCGTTGGTACGTAGACAACACTCTCCCCTCTCGTTGCTGTGCATCACCATGATCTTGCGTGTGCGTAGGAAAATTTTTGAAATTACTGCGTTCCCCAACAGTGGCATCCGAGCCTAGGTTTTATGGTTTGATGTTATATGCACGAGTAGAACACAAGTGAGTTGTGGGCGATACAAGTCATACTGCCTACCAGCATGTCATACTTTGGTTCGGCGGTATTGTTGGGTGAGACGATCCGGACCAACCTTACGCGTACTCTTACGCGAGACCGGTTCCCTCGACGTGCTTTGCACATAGATGGCTTGCGGAAGACTGTCTCTCCAACTTTAGTTGAACCAAGTGTGACTACGCCCGGTCCTTGAGAAGGTTAAAACGGAGTCTATTTGACGAACTATCGTTGTGGTTTTGATGCGTAGGTGAGATGAGTTCTTACTTAAGCCCGTAGCAGCCACGTAAAACTTGCAACAACAAAGTAGAGGACGTCTAACTTGTTTTTGCAGGGTATGTTGTGGTGTGATATGGTCAAGGCTTGATGCTGATTTTATTGTATGAGATGATCATGTTTTGTAACTAAGTTATCGGCAACTGGCAGGAGCCATATGGTTATCGCTTTATTGTATGCAATGCAATCGCGATGTAATGCTTTACTAGATTACTAAACGGTAGTAATAGTCGTGGCAGCATAAGATTGGCGAGACGACAACGATGCTACGATGGAGATCAAGGTGCCGCGCCGGTGACGATGGTGATCATGACGGTGCTTCGGAGATGGAGATCACAAGCACAAGATGATGATGGCCATATCATATCACTTATATTGATTGCATGTGATGTTTATCCTTTTATGCATCTTATCTTGCTTTGATTGACGGTAGCATTATAAGATGATCTCTCACTAAATTATCAAGAAGTGTTCTCCCTGAGTATGCACCGTTGCCAAAGTTCGTCGTGCCCAGACACCATGTGATGATCGGGTGTGATAAGCTCTACGTCCATCTACAACGGGTGCAAGCCAGTTTTGCACACGCAGAATACTCAGGTTATACTTGACGAGCCTAGCATATGCAGATATGGCCTCGGAACACAGAGACCAAAAGGTCGAGCGTGAATCATATAGTAGATATGATCAACATGACGATGTTCACCATTGAAAACTACTCCATCTCACGTGATGATCGGTTATGGTTTAGTTGATTTGGATCACGTGATCACTTAGAGGATTAGAGGGATGTCTATCTAAGTGGGAGTTCCTAAGTAATTTGATTAACTGAACTTAAACTTATCATGAACTTAGTACCTGATAGTATCTTGCTTGTTTATGTTGCTTGTAGATAGATGGCTCGTGCTATTGTTCCGTTGAATTTTAATGCGTTCCTTGAGAAAGCAAAGTTGAAAGATGATGGTAGCAATTACACGGACTGGGTCCGTAACCTGAGGATTATCATCATTGCTGCACAGAAGAATTACGTCCTGGAACCACCGCTGGGTGACAGGCCTGCTGCTGGAGCAACGCCAGATGTTATGAACGTCTGGCAGAGCAAAGCTGATGACTACTCGATAGTTCAGTGTGCCATGCTTTACGGCTTAGAATCGGGACTTCAACGACGTTTTGAACGTCATGGAGCATATGAGATGTTCCAGGAGTTGAAGTTAATATTTCAAGCAAATGCCCGAATTGAGAGATATGAAGTCTCCAATAAGTTCTATAGCTGTAAGATGGAGGAGAACAGTTCTGTCAGTGAGCATATACTCAAGATGTTTGGGTATAATAATCACTTGATTCAGATGGGAGTTAATCTTCCAGATGACTGCGTCATTGACAGAATTCTCCAATCACTGCCACCAAGCTACAAGAGCTTCGTGATGAACTATAATATGCAAGGGATGAACAAGACTATTCCCGAGCTCTTCGCAATGCTGAAAGCTGCGGAGGTAGAAATCAAGAAGGAGCATCAAGTGTTGATGGTTAGCAAAACCACTAGTTTCGAGAAAAAGGGCAAAGGGAAGAAGAAGGGAAACTTCAAGAAGAACAGCAAGCAAGTTGCTGCTCAAGAGAAGAAACCCAAGTCTGGACCTAAGCCTGAAACTGAGTGCTTCTACTGCAAGCAGACTGGACACTGGAAGCGGAACTGCCCCAAGTATTTGGCGGATAAGAAGGATGGCAAAGTGAGCAAAGGTATATGTGATATACATGTTATTGATGTGTACCTTACTAGAGCTCGCAGTAGCACCTGGGTATTTGATACTGGTTCTGTTGCTAATATTTGCAACTCGAAACAGGGACTACGGAATAAGCGGACACTAGCAAAGGACGAGGTGACGATGCGCGTGGGAAACGGTTCCAAAGTCGATGTGATCGCGGTCGGCACGCTACCTCTACATCTACCTTCGGGATTAATATTAGACCTAAATAATTGTTATTTGGTGCCAGCGTTGAGCATGAACATTATATCTGGATCTTGTTTAATTCGAGACGGTTATTCATTTAAATCAGAGAATAATGGTTGTTCTATTTATATGAATAATATCTTTTATGGTCATGCACCTTTGAAGAGTGGTCTATTCTTGTTGAATCTCGAAGATAGTAATACACATATTCATAATGTAGAAGCCAAAAGATGCAAAGTTAATAATGATAGTGCAACTTATTTGTGGCACTGCCGTTTAGGTCATATCGGTGTAAAGCGCATGAAGAAACTCCATACTGATGGGCTTTTGGAACCACTTGATTATGAATCACTTGGTACTTGCGAACCGTGCCTCATAGGCAAGATGACTAAAACACCGTTCTCCGGTACTATGGAGAGAGCAACAGATTTGTTGGAAATCGTACATACCGATGTATGTGGTCCGATGAATATTGAGGCTCGTGGCGGATATCGTTATTTTCTCACCTTCACAGATGATTTAAGCAGATATGGGTATATCTACTTAATGAAACATAAGTCTGAAACATTTGAAAGGTTCAAAGAATTTCAGAGTGAAGTTGAAAATCATCGTAACAAGAAAATAAAGTTTCTACGATCTGATCGTGGAGGAGAATATTTGAGTTACGAGTTTGGTATACATATGAAAAATTGTGGAATAGTTTCGCAACTCACGCCACCCGGAACACCACAGCGTAATGGTGTGTCCGAACGTCGTAATCATACTTTACTAGATATGGTGCGATCCATGATGTCTCTTACTGATTTACCGCTATCGTTTTGGGGTTATGCTTTAGAGACGGCCGCATTCACGTTAAATAGGGCACCATCAAAATCCGTTGAGACGACGCCTTATGAACTATGGTTTGGCAAGAAACCAAAGTTGTCGTTTCTTAAAGTTTGGGGCTGCGTTGCTTATGTGAAAAAGCTTCAAC
Source organism: Triticum monococcum (assembly GCA_034509565.1). Lineage (NCBI taxonomy): Eukaryota > Viridiplantae > Streptophyta > Magnoliopsida > Poales > Poaceae > Triticum > Triticum monococcum. Next base: position 77,074,977 of record CM067843.1, read on the forward strand.
CTGATAAGCTCGAACCCAAAGCGGAGAAATGTGTCTTCATAGGATACCCAAAGGAAACTGTTGGGTATACCTTCTATCACAGATCCGAAGGCAAGACATTCGTTGCTAAGAATGGATCATTTCTAGAGAAGGAGTTTCTCTCGAAAGAAGTGAGTGGGAGGAAAGTAGAACTTGACGAGGTAACTGTACCTGCTCCCTTATTGGAAAATAGTACATCACAAAACACTGTTTCTGCGACACCTATGCCAATCAGTGGGGAAGCTAATGATGATGATCATGAAGCTTCAGAACAAGATACTACTGAACCACGTAGATCAACCAGAGTGAGATCCGCACCAGAGTGGTACGGTAATCCAGTTCTGGAAGTCATGATGCTAGATCATGATGAACCTACGAACTATGAAGAAGCGATGGTGAGCCCAGATTCCGCAAAGTGGCTTGAGGCCATGAAATCTGAGATGGGATCCATGTATGAGAACAAAGTATGGACTTTGGTTGACTTGCCCGATGATCGGCAAGCAATTGAGAATAAATGGATCTTCAAGAAAAAGACTGACGCTGACGGTAATGTTACTGTCTATAAAGCTCGACTTGTCGCAAAAGGTTTTCGACAAGTTCAAGGGGTTGACTACGATGAGACTTTCTCACCCGTAGCGATGCTTAAGTCCGTCAGAATTATGTTAGCAATTGCCGCATTTTATGATTATGAAATATGGCAGATGGATGTCAAAACTGCATTCCTGAATGGATTTCTGGAAGAAGAGTTGTATATGGTACAACCAGAAGGTTTTGTCGATCCAAAAGGAGCTAACAAAGTATGCAAACTCCAGCGATCCATTTATGGACTGGTGCAAGCATCTCGGAGTTGGAATAAACGCTTTGATAGTGTGATCAAAGCATTTGGCTTTATATAGACTTTTGGAGAAGCCTGTATTTACAAGAAAGTGAGTGGGAGCTCTGTAGCATTTCTGATATTATATGTGGATGACATATTGCTAATTGGAAATGATATAGAATTTCTGGATAGCATAAAGGGATACTTGAATAAAAGTTTTTCGATGAAAGACCTCGGGGAAGCTGCTTACATATTAGGCATAAAGATCTATAGAGATAGATCAAGACGCTTAATTGGACTTTCACAAAGCACATACCTGGACAAGATTTTGAAGAAATTCAAAATGGATCAAGCAAAGAAAGGGTTCTTGCCTGTGTTACAAGGTATGAAATTGAGTAAGACTCAATGCCCGACCACTGCAGAAGATAGAGAGAAAATGAAAGATGTTCCCTATGCTTCAGCCATAGGCTCTATCATGTATGCAATGCTGTGTACCAGACCTGATGTGTGCCTTGCTATAAGTTTAGCAGGGAGGTACCAAAGTAATCCTGGAATGGATCACTGGACAGCGGTCAAGAACATCCTGAAATACCTGAAAAGGACTAAGGATATGTTTCTCGTATATGGAGGTGACAAAGAGCTCACCGTAAGAGGTTACGTTGATGCAAGCTTTGACACTGATCCGGACGATTCTAAATCGCAAACCGGATACGTGTTTACTTTAAACGGTGGAGCTGTCAGTTGGTGCAGTTCTAAACAAAGCGTCGTAGCAGCAAACGAAGGAGTCTGGATGAAGGAGTTCATATCCGATCTAGGTGTCATACCTAGTGCATCGGGTCCAATGAAAATCTTCCGTGACAATACTGGTGCAATTGCCTTGGCAAAGGAATCCAGATTTCACAAGAGGACCAAACACATCAAGAGACGCTTCAACTCCATCCGGGATTTAGTCCAGGTGGGAGACATAGAGATTTGCAAGATACATACGGATCTGAATGTTGCAGACCCGTTGACTAAGCCTCTTCCACGAGCAAAACATGATCAGCACCAAGGCTCCATGGGTGTTAGAATCATTACTGTGTAATCTAGATTATTGACTCTAGTGCAAGTGGGAGACTGAAGGAAATATGCCCTAGAGGCAATAATAAAGTTATTATTTATTTCCTTACATCATGATAAATGTTTATTATTCATGCTAGAATTGTATTAACCGGAAACATAATACATGTGTGAATACATAGACCAACAGAGTGTCACTAGTATGCCTCTACTTGACTAGCTCGTTAATCAAAGATGGTTATGTTTCCTAACCATGAACAAGGAGTTGTTATTTGATTAACGAGGTCACATCATTAGTAGAATGATCTGATTGACATGACCCATTCCATTAGCATAGCACCCGATCGTTTAGTATGTTGCTATTGCTTTCTTCATGACTTATACATGTTCCTATAACTATGAGATTATGCAACTCCCGTTTACCGGAGGAACACTTTGGGTACTACCAAACGTCACAACGTAACTGGGTGATTATAAAGGAGTACTACAGGTGTCTCCAATGGTAGATGTTGGGTTGGCGTATTTCGAGATTAGGGTTTGTCACTCCGATTGTCGGAGAGGTATCTCTGGGCCCTCTCGGTAATGCACATCACATAAGCCTTGCAAGCACTGCAACTAATATGTTAGTTGTGAGATGATGTATTACGGAACGAGTAAAGAGACTTGCCGGTAACGAGATTGAACTAGGTATTGGATACCGACGATCGAATCTCGGGCAAGTAACATACCGATGACAAAGGGAACAACGTATGTTGTTATGCGGTCTGACCGATAAAGATCTTCGTAGAATATGTAGGAGCCAATATGGGCATCCAGGTCCCGCTATTGGTTATTGACCGGAGACGTGTCTCGGTCATGTCTACATTGTTCTCGAACCGTAGGGTCCGCACGCTTAACGTTACGATGACAGTTATTATGAGTTTATGCATTTTGATGTACCGAAGGTTGTTCGGAGTCCCGGATGAGATCACGGACATGACGAGGAGTCTCGAAATGGTCGAGACGTAAAGATTGATATATTGAAAGCCTATGTTTGGACATCGGAAGTGTTCCGGGTAAAATCGGGATTTTACCGGAATACCGGGAGGGTTACCGGAACTCCCCGGGAGACTAATGGGCCTATTGGGCCTTAGTGGAAAAGAGAAAAGGGAAGCCCACTAGCTGGCCGGCGCCCCCCCAAGTCCTATTAGGAATAGGATAAGGGGCCGGCCCCCCTTCTCTCTCTTTTCCCCCCGGGAGTCCTAATTGGATTAGGATTGGGGGGAGGAGTCCTACTCCTGGTGGGAGTAGGACTCCCCTGCGCCTCCCCTCCCTTGGCCGTCCGGCCCCCCTCCTCCAACCTTTATATACGGGGGCAGGGGGCACCCCAAGACACACAACTTGATCCTTGAGATCGTTCCTTAGCCGTGTGCGGTGCCCCCTGCCACCAAATTCCACCTCGATCGTACCGTTGTAGTGCTTAGGCGAAGCCCTGCGTCGGTAGTACATCAAGATCGTCATCACGCCGTCGTGCTGACGGAACTCTTCCTCGACGCTTTGCTGGATCGGAGCCCGAGGAACGTCATCGAGCTGAACGTGTGCTAAGAACTCGGAGGTGCCGGAGTAACGGTGCTTGGATCGGTCGGATCGGGAAGAAGACGTACGACTACTTCCTCTACGTTGTGTGATCGCTTCCGCAGTCGGTCTGCGTTGGTACGTAGACAACACTCTCCCCTCTCGTTGCTGTGCATCACCATGATCTTGCGTGTGCGTAGGAAATTTTTTGAAATTACCGCGTTCCCCAACAGTATGATCATGTATATAGGCATCATATCTGAGACAAGTAGACCAACTCCTGCCTGCATCTACTACTATTACTCCACTCATCGACCGCTATCCAGCATGCATCTAGAGTATTAAGTTAAAAATAGAGTAACGCCTTAAGCAAGATGACATGATGTAGAGGGATAGACTCATGAAATATGAAGAAAACCCCATCTTGTTATCCTCAATGGCAACAATAAAATACGTGCCTTGCTGCCCTTACTGTCACCGGGAAAGGACACCACAAGATTGAACCCAAAGCTAAGCACTTCTCCTATTGCAAGAAAGATCAATCTAGTAGGCCAAACCAAACTGATAATTCGAAGAGACTTGCAAAGATAACCAATCATACATAAAAGAATTCAGAGAAGATTCAAATATTATTCATAGATAGACTTGATCATAAACCCACAATTCATCGGTCTCAACAAACACACCGCAAAAAGAAGATTACATCGAATAGATCTCCAAAAGAGAGGGGGAGAACATTGTATTGAGATCCAAAAAGAGAGAAGAAGCCATCTAGCTACTAACTATGGACCCGTAGGTTTGAGGTAAACTACTCACACTTCATCGGAGGGGCTATGGTGTTGATGAAGAAGCCCTCCGTGATTGATGCCCCCTTCGGCGGAGCTCCAGAACAGGCCCCAAGATGGGATCTCGTGGATACAGAAAGTTACGGCGGTGGAATTATGGTTTTGGCTCCGTATCTGATCGTTTGGGGGTACGTGGGTATATATAGGAGGAAGAAGTACGTCGGTGGAGCAACAGGGGACCCGCAAGGGTGGAGGGCGCGCCTTGGGGGGGGGGGGGGGTAGGCGCGCCCCTACCTCGTGGCCTCCTGTTACGTGTCTTGACATAGGGTCCAAGTCTCCTGAGTTGTATTTGATGAGAAAATCACATTCCCGAAGGTTTCATTCCATTTGGACTCCGTTTGATATTCCTTTTCTTCGAAACCCTAAAACAGGCAAAAAACAACAATTCTGGGTTGTGCCTCCGGTTAATACGTTAGTCCCAAAAATAATATAAAAGTGGATAATAAAGCCCAATAATGTCCAAAATAGTAGATAATATAGCATGGAGCAATCAAAAATTATAGATACATTGGAGACGTATCAAGCATCCCCAAGCTTAATTCATGCTCGTCCTCGAGTAGGTAAATGATAAAAATAGAATTTTTGATGCAGAGTGCTACTTGGCATAATTTTAATGTAATTCTTCTTAATTGTGGTATGAATATTCAGATCCGAAAGATTCAAGACAAAAGTTCATATTGACATAAAAATGATAATACTTCAAGCATACTAACAAAACAATTATGTCTTCTCAAAATAACATGGCTAAAGAAAGTTATCCCTACAAAATCATATAGTCTGGCTATGCTCTATCTTCACCACACAAAATATTTAAATCATGCACAACCCCGATGACAAACCAAGCAATTGTTTCATACTTTTGACATTCTCAAAACTTTTTCAATCTTCACGCAATACATGAGCGTGAGCCATGGATATAACACTATAGGTGGAATAGAGTGGTGGTTGTGGAGAAGACAAAAAGGAGAAGATAGTCTCACATCAACTAGGCGTATCAACGGGCTATGGAGATGCCCATCAATAGATATCAATGTGAGTGAGTAGGGATTGCCATGCAATGGATGCACTAGAGCTATAAGTATATGAAATCTCAAAAAGAAACTAAGTGGGCGTGCATCCAACTTGCTTGCTCATGAAGACCTAGGGCAATTTGAGGAAGCCCATCATTGGAATATACAAGCCAAGTTCTATAATGAAAAATTCCCACTAGTATATGAAAGTGATAACATGAGAGACTCTCTACTATGAAGATCATGGTGCTACTTTGAAGCACAAGTGTGGTAAAAGGATAGTAACATTGTCCCTTCTCTCTTTTTCTCTCATTTTTTTATTTTTTTATTTGGGCCTTTCCTCTTTTTTATGGCTTCTTTTCTTTCTGCTTTTTTTTATTTGGGCTTCTTTGGCCTCTTTTATTTTTTTCGTCCGGAGTCTCATCCCGACTTGTGGGGGAATCATAGTCTCCATCATCCTTTCCTCACTGGGACAATGCTCTAATAATGATGATCATTACACTTTTATTTTTCTTACAACTCAAGAATTACAACTCGATACTTAGAACAAAATATGACTCTATGTGAATGCCTCCGGCGGTGTACCGGGATATGCAATGACTCATGAGTGACATGTATGAAAGAATTATGAACGATGGCTTTGCCACAAATATGATGTCGACTACATGATCATTCTAAGCAATATGACAATGATGGAGTGTGTCATAATAAACGGAACAGTGGAAAGTTGCATGGCAATATATCTCGGAATGGCTATGGAAATGCCATAATAGGTAGGTATGGTGGCTATTTTGAGGAAGGCATATGGTGGGTGTATGATACCGGTGAAAAGGTGGGCGGTATTAGAGAGGCTAGCAAAGGTGGAAGGGTGAGAGTGTGTATAATCCATGGACTCAGCATTAGTCATAAAGAACTCATATAATTCTTGCAAAAATCTACAAGTTATCAAAGCAAAGTATTACGCGCATGCTCCTAGGGGGATAGATTGGTAGGAAAAGACCATCGCTCGTCCCGGACCGCCACTCATAAGGAAGACAATCAATAAATAAATCATGCTCCGACTTCATCACATAACGGTTCACCATACATGCATGCTACGGGAATCACAAGCTTCTACACAAGTATTTCTCAAATTCACAACTACTCAACTAGCATGACTTTAATATCACCATCTCCATATCTCAAAACAATTATCAAGTATCAAACTTCTCATAGTATTCAACACACTAATAAGAGAGTTTTATTATTAATCTTGCATACCAAGCATATTAGGATTTTAAGCAAATTACCAAGCTACTAAGACTCTCAAAATAATCTAAGTGAAGCATGAGAGATCAATAGTTTCTATAAAACAAATCCACCACCGTGCTCTAAAAGATATAAGTGAAGCACTAGAGCAAAATTATATAACTCAAAAGATATGAGCGAACCACATAGAGTATTCTAACAAATTCCATATCAAGTATGGCTCTCTCAAAAGGTGTGTACAGCAAGTATGATTGTGGTAAACTAACAAGCAAAGACTCAAATCAAACAAGACGCTCCAAGCAAAACATATATCATGTGGTAAATAAAAATATAGCTCCAAGTAAAGTTACCGATAGAAGTAGACGAAAGAGGGGATGCCTTCCGGGGCATCCCCAAGCTTTGGCTTTTAGGTGTCCTTAGATTATCTTGGGGGTGCCATGGTAATCCCCAATCTTAGGCTCTTGCCACTCCTTGTTCCATAATCCATCAAATCTTTACCCAAAACTTGAAAACTTCACAACACAAAACTTAAAGTAGAAAATCTCGTGAGCTCCGTTAGCGAAAGAAAACAAAAGACCACTTCAAGGTACTGTAATGAACTCATTCTTTATTTATATGGGTGTTATACCTACTGTATTCCAACTTCTCTATGGTTTATAAACTATTTTACTAGCCATAGATTCATCAAAATAAGCAAACAACACATGAAAAAAACAGAATCTGTCAAAAACAGAACAGTCTGTAGTAATCTGTAGCTAGCGCAATATCTGGAACCCCAAAAATTCTAAAATAAATTGCTGGACGTGACTCATTTATCTATTAATCATCTTCAAAAAGAATTAACTAAATATAGCTTTCCAAATAAAAATGACTTCAGTTCTCGTGAGCGCTAAAGTTTCTGTTTTTTACAGCAAGTTCAACAAGACTTTCCCCAAGTCTTCCCAACGGCTGAACTTGGCACAAACACTAACTAAACACAAAAAAACACAACCAAAACACAGGCTAGATAATTTATTTATTACTAAACAGGAGCAAAAAGAAAGGAATAAAAATAAAATTGTGTTGCCTCCCAACAAGCGCTATCGTTTAACGCCCTTAGCTAGGCATAACAAGCAAGAATAGATCTAGGTATTGCCATCTTTGGTAGGCAATCCATAAGTGGCTCTCATAATAGATTCATAAGGTAATTTAATTTTCTTTCTATGAAAGCTTTCCATGCTTTTCCTTAATGGAAATTGGAATCTAATATTTCCTTCCTTCATATCAATAATTGCATCAATCGTTCTAAGGAAAGGTCTACCAAGAATAATAGGACATGAGGGATTGGAATCTATGTCAAGAACAATAAAATCTACGGGCAAATAATTCCTATTTGCAACAATAAGAACATCATTAATTCTTCCCATACGTTTCTAAATAGTGGAATCCGTAAGGTGCAAGTTTAGAGAGCAATCATCAAAATCATGGAAACCTAACAAATCACACAAAGTCTTTGGAATCGTGGAAACAATAGCACCCAAATCACATAAAGCATAGCATTCATGATCTTTAATTTTAATTTTAATAGTTGGTTCCCACTCATCATATAGTTTTCTAGGGATAGGAACTTCCAATTCAAGTTTTTCTTCATAAGATTGCATCAAGGCATCAACGATATGTTTAGTAAACGCTTTATTTTGACTATAAGCGTGAGGAGAATTTAGCACGGATTGCAACAAGGAAATACAATCAATAAAAGAGCAATTTTAATAGTTAAATTCCTTGAAACCCATAATAGTGGGTTTAGCAACATCTAAGGTTTTAATTTCTTCAATCCCACTTTTATCAAATTTAGCATCAAGATCAAAAGATTCAGAATTCTTGGAACGCCTTCTAGGTAAAGGTGGATCATATTCAGTCCCATAATTATCAAGATTCATATTGCAAAACAAAGATTTAATAGGGGACACATCAATAACTTTTAGATCTTCATCATTATTTTCATAGGAACTAGAAGAACACGCTTTTATAAAGGCATCTTTCTTAGCACGCATCCTAGTAGTTCTTTCTTTGCACTCATCAATGGAAATTCTCATGGCCTTGAGAGACTCATTGATATCAAGCTTAGGTGGAATAGATCTAAGTTTCAAATAATCAACATCAAGAGCAATTCTATCAACGTTCCTAGCCAAATCATCAATCTTAAACAATTTTTCTTCAATCATAGCATTAAAATTATTTTGTGAAGTAATAAATTCTTTAATATTAGAATCAAAATCAGAGGGCATCTTATTATAATTTCCATAAGAATTGTTGTAGGAATTACCATAATTATTAAAGGGATTACTAGGATAAGGCCTAGGATTGAAATTTCCTCTATACGCGTTGTTACCAAAATTGTTCCTACCAACAAAATTCACATCCATAGATTCATTATTATTCTCAATCGAAATAGACAAGGGCATATCATTAGGATGAGAAGAAACACTCTTATTAGCAAATAATTTCATAAGTTCATCCATCTTTCCACTCAAAAGATTAATTTCTTCTATCGCATGCACCTTTTATTAGTAGATCTTTCAGTATGCCATTGAGAATAATTAACCATAATATTATCTAGGAGTTTAGAAGCTTCTCCTAAAGTGATTTCCATAAAAGTGCCTCCCGCGGCCGAATCTAAAAGATTTCTAGAAGCAAAATTCAATCCGGCATAAATGTTTTGTATAATCATCCATAAATTTAAACCATGAGTAGGGCAATTACGTATCATTAATTTAATTCTCTCCCAAGCTTGTGAAACATGTTCATGATCAAGTTGCTTAAAATTCATAATATCGTTTCTAAGAGAGATGATCTTAGCAGGAGGAAAATACTTAGAGATAAAAGCATCTTTGCACTTGTTCCATGAATCAATACTATTTCTAGGCAAAGACAAAAACCAAGCTTTAGCACGATCTCTAAGCGAAAAAGGAAATAGCTTCAATTTAACAATATCATTATCCACATCTTTCTTCTTTTGCATGTCACACAAATCAACGAGGCTATTTAGATGGGTAGCGGCATCTTCACTAGGAAGGCCGGAGAACGGATCTTTCATAACAAGATTCAGCAAAGCAGCATTAATTTCACAAGATTCAGCATCGGTAAGAGGAGCAATCGGAGTGCTAATAAAATCATTGTTGTTGGTATTGGTGAAGTCACACAATTTAGTATTATCTTGAGACATCATGACAAGAAAGCAAACTAACACATAACCAAACAAAAAGCAAGCGGGCAAAAAGAGGCAAATAGAGAGAGAGAGGATAGAGAGAGAGGGCGAATAAAACGGCAAGGGTGAAGTGGGGGAGAGGAAAACGAGAGGCAAATGGCAAATAATGTAATGCGGGAGATAAGGGTATGTGATGGGTACTTGGTATGTTGACTTTTGCGTAGACCTCCCCGGTAACGGCGCCAGAAATCCTTCTTGCTACCTCTTTTAACACTGCATTGGTTTTCCTCGAAGAGGAAGGGATGATGCAGCAAAGTAGCGTAAGTATTTCCCTAAGTTTTTGAAAACCAAGGTATAAATCCAGTAGGAGGCTACGCGCGAGTCCCTCGCACCTGCACAAAACAAATAAATCCTCGCAAACAACGCAAATAGGGGTTGTCAATCCCTACATGGCCACTTACGAGAGTGAGATCTGATAGATATGATAAGATAATATTTTTGGTATTTTTATGATAAAGATGTAAAGTATAATAAAGGCAAAGTAAATATCTAAGTAGTAGGAGATTAATATGATGAAGATAGACCCGAGGGCCATAGGTTTCACTAGTGGCTTCTCTCGATAGCATAAGTATTCTACGGTGGGTGAACAAATTACTGTTGAGCAATTGACAGAATTGAGCATAGTTATGAGAATATCTAGGTATGATCATGTATATAGGCATCACGCCCGTGACAAGTAGACCGACTCCTGCCTGCATCTACTACTATTACTCCACTCATCGACCGATATCCACCATGCATCTAGAGTATTAAGTTAAAAACAGAGTAACGCCTTAAGCAAGATGACATGATGTAGAGGGATAGACTCATGCAACATGAAGAAAACCCCATCTTGTTATCCTCGATGACAACAATACAATACAATACATGCCTTGCCGCCCTTACTGTCACCGGGAAAGGACATCGCAAGATTGAACCCAAAGCTAAGCACTTCTCCCATTGCAAGAAAGGTCAATCTAGTAGGCCAAACCAAACTGATAATTCGAAGAGATTTCGAAGATAACCAATCATACATAAAAGAATTCAGAGAAGATTCAAATATTATTCATAGATAGACTTGATCATAAACCCACAATTCATCCGTCTCAACAAACACACCGCAAAAAGAAGGTTACATCGAATAGATCTCCACAAGAGAGAGGGAGAACATTGTATTGAGATCCAAAAAGAGAGAAGAAGCCATCTAGCTACTAACTATGGACCCGTAGGTCTGAGGTAAACTACTCACACACTTCATCGGAGGGGCTATGGTGCTGATGAAGAATCCCTCCGTGATCGATGCCCCCTCCGGTAGAGCTCCGAAATAGGCCCCAAGATGGGATCTCATGGATACAGAAAGTGAAGGCGGTGGAATTAGGGTTTTGGCTCCGTATCTGATCGTTTGGGGGTACGTGGGTATATATAGGAGGAAGAAGTACGTCGGTGGAGCAACAGGGGGCCCATGGGGGTGGAGGGCGCGCCCCCTACCTCGTGGCCTCCTATTACGTGTCTTGACGTAGGGTGCAAGTCTCCTGAGTTGTATTCGATGAGAAAATGACGTTTCCGAAGAATTCATTCCGTTTGGACTCCGTTTGATATTCCTTTTCTTCGAAACCCTAAAACAGGCAAAAACAACAATTCTGGACTGGGCCTCCGGTTAATAGGTTAGTCCCAAAAATAATATAAAAGTGGATAATAAAGCCCAATAATGTCCAAAACAGTAGATAATATAGCATGGAGCAATCAAAAATTATAGATACGTTGGAGACGTATCAGAGCCCAAAAGGCATAGACACATAGCAGAAGGCTCCAAACGGAGTAATAAAGGCCGTCTTCTCCTGGTCCTTAACTACCATCTTGATATGATGATAACCAGAATAAGCATCCAAAAAGCTCAAATGCTCACAAACCACCGTAGCATCAATGATTTGATCAATACGAGGGAGAGCGAAAGGATCAGCCGGACAGGCCTTGTTTAAGTCCGTGTAATCCACACACATACGCCAGGTGCCGTTCTTTTTAAGCACGAGCACTGGGTTAGCCAACCACTCTGGATGAAAAACTTCAATAATGAACCCGGCCTCCAAGAGCCGGGCCACCTGTTCACGAATGGCCTTGCGCCTTTCCTCATTGAACCGCCGTAGAAACTGTTTGACCGGCTTAAATTTTGGATCAATGTTGAGAGTGTGCTCAACGAGTTCTCTCGGTACACCCGGCATGTCAGAAGGTTTCCATGCAAAGATGTCCCGGTTCTCATGGATGAACATCAGCCGACTTAAACTTCAGCAACGGCTCATGCTCTGTAGTTGGATTTTTCAAAGACGTCATGTCCGCTGGGCCAACATTATCCTTATAGAATTTTAACTCCTCTGTTGCACAAACAGATTCAGCATAAGCAGCGTCCCCTTCCTCACATTCCAAGGCTATCTTATGACTCCCATGCACTGTGATAGTGCCCTTATGACCCGGCATTTTGAGCTGTAAATAAACATAACATGGTCGTGCCATGAACTTGGCATAAGCGGATCGTCCAAACAGGGCATGATACGGGCTCTTGATTTTGACCACCTCAAAGGTTAGTTTCTCAGCCCTGGAATCATGCTCATCTCCAAAGGCTACCTCCAGCTCAATCTTACCCACTGGGTATGCCGACTTACCAGGCACCACTCCATGAAAAACAGTGTTGGACGTCTTAAGACTTGTGTCAGTCAATCCCATGCGACGGAAAGTCTCATAATAGAGGATGTTGATGCTACTGCCTCTGTCCATGAGTACTTTAGTGAATTTATATCCACCAACCTAAGGTGCCACCACCAAAGCCAGGTGACCCGGATTGTCAACCCGGGGAGGGTAATCATCCCTACTCCATAGAATAGGCTTCTCAGACCATCTCAAATAACGAGGGACTGCCGACTCAACAGCATTCACAGCCCTCTTATGAAGCTTTCGGTCCCGTCTGCACAAATTGGTGGTGAACACATGATACTGTCCATTATTCAACTGCTTTGGATTGCTCTGGTATCCAGATTGCTATTGCTGCTGCTGACCTCCTTGGCCAGATTGCTAACTGTACCCACCTTGATTTCCTTGAGAGCCTTGAAAATTGGAATTTGAACCGCCGCCCGGACCATGAAAACCGCTGCCACCTGAGCCGCCGCCCGGCCCATGATTGCTATTGAACATGTTAGAATTCTTGAAAGCCTTCATGATCATACAGTTCATTCCATAGGTGAGTGGTCGGTTTCTGCTGAGTACCGTGCCTTGGACAAGGCTCATTTAACAGCTGCTCAAGAGTGGGACCTGACCCGCCGGACCGAGGAGGTGGCCTCCCCTTACGTCGATGATTGTTGCCATGTGTATTGGTGTTAGCCACAAACTCCAAACTACTGTCAGTCTTATGTTTATTATTGCCTCCCTGATTTGCCGGGTTATGCTGATGACCATTGTCGTTCTTCTTTCCCTTCCCTGTCTTCTCCTCATCAGACTCAAGATCCTTGGCATTATCAGAGTCGGCATACTTGACTAGAGCCACCATCAGCTGGCCCATGTCATTGCAATCATGTTTGAGCCGCCCCGGCTTCTGTTTTAGAGGCGTAAAACGACAATTTTTCTCCAACATTAATACTGCAGAGCCGGCATCCATCTTATCAGATGAATGTATTATGGCTTTGACCCGGCGCACCCAATGGGTCGTGGACTCTCCTTCCTCTTGTCTACAGTTAGTTAAATCCACAATTGACATGGGCTGCTTGCAAGTGTCTTTAAAATTCTGAATAAACCGAGCTTTTAATTTTGCCCATGAGCCGATGGAATTGGGTGGCAGCCCCTTCAACCAAGTGCGAGCCGTTCCATCTAACATCATAGTGAAGTACTTGGACATTGTCGCGTCACTGACCTCCAGTAGCTCCATGGCCATCTCATAGCTTTCAATCCATGCCCCTGGCGGTAAATCGGCCGTGTAATTAGGCACCTTCCGAGGGCCCTTGAAATCCTTTGGCAAACGCTCATTACGCAGAGCCGACACCAAGCAAGGGACACCTCCTGTTGGGGATATGACTATCAGGCATGACCCGCCCAGGAGGGGCCAGGTCAATCACCATGGCGGGTTACTTAAAAGAAGCCCAAAGAGTATACAAAAATGACGGCTTATAATAAGGCTTATAGTAGGCCCAAGCCCAAAGGTGGCTTAAGGCCCGTGAGTATAAACCGTCATGCATGAATAAGACTTGTAAAGTAAGGCATGTAATAGACGTCACCGAACCAGACATGTTGTATGAGCCGGTCGGGACCCTGTAAGCCGCAGGGCGTCAACCCGTGTATATAAGGAGATGACCCGGCGGCGACTTAGGGCAAGAAACAACAGATCGAGAGCCAAGCTAGCGTATTTCGCTCCTTGGTCATCGAAACCTAGCAATACCACAACAACTGGACTAGGCTTTACCTTCACCGCAAGGGGCCGAACCAGTATAAACCTCTCGTGTCCTTTGTCCCGATTAACCCCTTTAAGCTTCCTAGTTGCGATGGCTCCACGACTAAGTCGTTTCATTAGGACATATGCCGTGACAATTCCACGATAGTTGGCGCCCACCATGGGGCCAGCGCACGGTGGATTTGAGTTCTTGAAGGGCAGCTTCGAAGGGCTCAAGGGATACGTTGTGAGCCGGATGACCAATAGTCGTAGCGGCAAGCTCTACATCGACGACGAAGGCTGGGGCCCCGACACCGACTCGATTGAGTATGGATACCGGGTCCGCTTCGGCGGAATCCACGTCTTCATCGGCCGGATCCATGAGCCGGGCCCTGAGCCGGACATCTGCACCGACCTCATCAAGACGGCTCAGTGTGCGAGACCCGCCCGGACTCAGCCCACCGTGAAGCGTGGCTTCGTGGGTTGCATCGATGGAGGGGAGTTCTCTGAAGGATCTGTGGATGGCGGTGAGACGGCCGTCTGTTCTGGTGGTGAGTCATCCACGGCGAGACGGATTCACTGTATCAACTACAGGATGGCGGGCTTGGGGGCTGTTTTGATGGCAGCAGTATTCCGAACCCCTTTGAGCCGCCGAACAGAGCGGGGGTCTTCGTGACTAGTACACAACCCGCACAAAACTCTACAGCTGTGGTAGCAATAACCTCTGGGACGGCCGCGACCGGGTCAGGAGACTCGGCGCGCCCGCCAGCTCAGGTGCTGATGGATCTTATGGATAAGATGACGGCCCTGTTGACCGCCGTGCTTGAACCGACGGATAAGGCTCAGCATGATGCGTAGGTGGCACGACTACGTGGGGAGGTAGCACAGGCCAAGGAAAACTTGGCGGCGGAGGACGTCAGGATGGCAGCGGAGCAGACGGCTTTGGACGCCCGAGCTCAGCAACTTCAATTAGAGGCTTTTCAGCTCACGATGAATCTGAACGCATCAAATGAGGTCATGAGGAGAAGGCACCAGAAGGCTCAATCACGACTACCTTTGACTTACGATCCTAGGAACCTCTTCCACACACCTGGAGCCAGTCCTAGTAACCCTCCAGAGGCAAACCAGATTATAACACCCGGAGCTGGGGCGCCGGGTCAACCGCAGGCTATGGAACCCCCTCGTGTGAATACTACTCCACCTCGTTATACACCGACGCCACCGGGTCACTTTCCTAGCCCTCTAGAGAATCTAATCGCTGCATCGGCGCGTTTGGCGGCTCTCCCCATGGAAGGCGACTCTCTGACGGCGATCGAAACACGAAGGGTCAGAGAACTTCTTTAGATGGCTCTGGCACAGCAGGAATCATACTCTTATAGTCGAGACAGAATTCATTCAACCCCTCGCCCGAGCCGGAGCCCAAGCTATAGCAGGCATATGGATTCAGCGGCCATGTCAAGCAATGCCCAGCGCCATAACCATCCACGCAGGTATGACCCGATGTGTGATGGGGCTCTTAACTTGGCTGACCAGGAGAGGATTCGCCAAGAGGCTGAGTGGGCGGCTCAACAGGCAGCTGAGCAGGCGGCTCACCAAGCTTTTCCGATTTATTTGACGAACTCTATTGAAGCAGGTGTGGCCACAAGGACAGGAGGTGTCCCTTGCTTGGTGCCGGCTCTACGTAATGAGCGTTTACCAAAGGATTTCAAGGGGCCTCGGAAGGTGCCTAGTTATACGGCTGACTTACAACCCGGGTCATGGATCGAAAGTTATGATATGGCCATGGAATTGCTGGAGGTCAATGATGCAATGATGGCCAAATACTTTACCATGATGTTGGATGGGACAGCTCGCACTTGGTTGAAGGGGTTTCCCCCCGACTCCATCGGCTCATGGGCAGAGTTAAAGGCCCGGTTTATTCAGAACTTCAAAGATACATGCAAGCAACCCATGTCGATTGTGGACTTAGCTAATTGCAAGCAAGAGGAAGGTGAATCCACAACCCATTGGGTGCGTCGGGTAAAGGAGATAATACATTCATCTGATAAGATGGATGCCGGCTCCGCGGTCTTAATGTTGGAGAAAAATTGCTGTTTTGAACCTCTGAAACAGAAGCTGGGGCGGCTCAAGCGTGATTGCAATGACATGGGCCAGCTGATGGTGACTCTGGTCAAATACGCCGATTCTAACAGTACCAAAGATCCCGCGTCTGATGAAGAGAAGACAGGGAAGGGAAAAAAGAATGGCAACGGCAAAGGTCATTAGCATAACCCGACAAACCAAGGAGGTAATAATAAATGTGGCTAACATCAATGCACAAGGCAACAATCAACAGCGTAAGGGGAGGCCACCTCATTGGTCAGGCGGGTCAAGTCCTACCCTTGAGCAGTTGCTAAATGAACCCTGTCCAAGACACGGCACCCGGGAGAAGCTGGCCACCGATCTATGGAAAGATTATACGATCATGAAGGCATTTAAGAATTCTAACATGTTCGAGGTAATCATGGGCCTGGCAACGGTTCAGGTGGTGGTGGCTTTCATGACACGGGCGGTGGCGGTTTTCATGGCCAGGGCCCTCAGGGCAATCAAGGCAGCTATAATCAGCAATCTGGCTAAGGTAGTCAATAGCAGCAGCAATCCGGGTATCAGAGTAACCCAAAGCAGCTAAACAGTGGCCAGTACCATGTGTTCACCACCAGTTTATGCAAAGGGGACCAGAAACTTCATAAGAGAGCTGTGAATGCGGTTGAACCGGCAGTTCCATGTTATTTGAGATGGTCTGAGCAGCCTATTGTGTGGAGTAGGGAAGATCACCCTCCCCGGGTCGATAATCCGGGTCACCTGGCTTTGGTGGTGGCCCCTCAGGTTGGTGGATACAAATTCACTAAAGTACTCATGGATGGAGGCAGTAGTATCAACATTCTCTATTATGAGACGTTCCGTCACATGGGGTTGACTGACAAAAGTCTTAAGACATCCAACACCGTTTTCCATGGAGTAGTGTCTGGTAAGTCGGCATATCCAGTTGGTAAGATTGAGCTGGAAGTAGCCTTTGGAGATGAGCATGATTCCAGGGAGGAGAAGTTAACTTTTGAAGTGGTCAAAATCAAAAGCCCGTATCACGCCCTGTTTGGACGGCCGACTTATGCAAAATTCATGGCACAGCCGTGTTATGTTTATCTGCAGCTCAAGATGCCGGGTTATAAGGGCACTATCACAGTGCATGGAAGTCGGAAGATAGCTTTGGAATGTATAGAAGGTGACGCTGCTTACGCCGAATCTGTTTGTGCGACAGAGGAATTGAAGTTTTACAAGGATAATGTCGACTCAGCGGACATGACATCTTTGAAAAGGCCAACCACGAAACATGAGTCGGCGCTGAAGTTTAAGTCCGCTGACGATACCAAGATGATTGATTTTGTGCCTGGCGACTCATCTAAACAATTCATTATCAATGCTAATTTGGATCCCAAATAGGAAAGCGCGCTCATCGAGTTCATCCGTGAGAACCGGGACATCTTTGCATGGAAGCCTTCTGACATGCAGGGTGTACCAAGAGAACTCGCTGAGCACACTCTCAATATTAACCCCAAGTTTAAGCCGGTCATGCAGTTTCTTCGGCGGTTCAACGAGGAAAGGCGTAAGGATATTGGAGAAGAGGTGGCCCAGCTCTTGGCGGCCGGGTTTATTGTTGAAGTTTTTCACCCAGAGTGGTTGGCTAACCCATTGCTTGTGGTCAAAATGAATGGCACTTGGCATATGTGTGTGTATTACACAGATTTAAACAAAGCTTGTCCGGCTGATCCTTTTTCTCTCCCTCGTATTGATCAAATCATTGATGCTACGGCGGGTTGTGAGCATTTGAGCTTTTTGGATGCTTATTCTGGCTATCATCATATCAAAATGGCAGTTAAGGACCAGGAGAAGACGACTTTCATTCCTCCGTTTGGAGCCTTCTGCTATGTGTCTATGCCTTTTGGGCTTAAGAGTGCCCAGGCGACTTATCAGCGGCGTATACAGAATTGCCTCCATAATCAGATTGGGCGTAATGTTCATGCTTACGTGGACGATATAGTGGTGAAATCCAATGAGAAGGAAACCTTGGTAGCTGATCTAAAGGAAACCTTTGATAACCTCCGGGTCTACAAGATGATGCTTAACCTTGCCAAGTGCGTTTTTGGAGTCCCAGCTGGCAAGCTTTTGGGCTTTTTGGTGTCTAACAGAGGCATTGAGGCTAATCCGGAAAAAATTAAGGCGATTACATCTTTGGCTAAACCGGCATGCATCAATGACGTTCAGCGGCTGGCGGGTCGCATTGCAGCTTTGAGCCAGTTCATAAGCCGGTTGGGTGAGAAGGCTATGTCGTTGTATCAAATGATGAAGAAGACGGATGATTTTGTCTGGAGTGACGCTGCTAATTCTGCCTTTGAAGATCTAAAAAGATAGCTCGCCGAACCGTCGGTTCCTGCTGCTCCGATTGAGAAGGAGCCACTGTTGTTATATGTGGCTGCTAACACACGTGCTGTCAGTGTGGCCATTGTTGTCGAGCGCAAGGAGGCTGGCAAGGAACATCCAATTCAACGGCTGGTTTATTACATCAGTGAAGTGCTCATTGAGTCCAAACAGAGATATCCACATTGGCAGAAGCTTGTTTATGGGGTGTTTCATGGCAAGACGGAAGCTTAAGCATTACTTTCAGGGTCATCCTATCACTGTGGTTAGCTTTGCTCCTTTAGAAGATATTATTCAAAATAGAGAAGCCACAGGACAAGTCGCCAAGTGGGCCATTGAACTTGGGTCTCATGGTTTAAAGTATGTGCCCCGTACTGCCATCAAATCTCAAGCACTGGTGGACACCATTAACGATTGGATGGAGTTGCAGATACCTGAAGAGAAGCCAGGCAACACATATTGGACGATTCATTTTGATGGGTCCAGACAATTGGAAGGCTCGGGGGCTGGAGTTGTTTTAACTTCTCCTCGAGGTGACAAATTTTGTTATGTGTTGTGATTGATGTTTCCTTGTACTAACAATGCAACTGAGTATGAGGCCTTACTCCATGGGCTTCGAATGGCTAGAGAGATGAGTTTAAGCCGTGTACGGTGCCTCGGCGACTCAGATCTGGTGGCTCAGCAAGTATCAGGCAAGTGGGATTCAAAGGACCCTCTCATGGCGGCTTATCGCCGTGAGGTTGATGTTGTTGCTGGACACTTCAAGGGTTATCAGGTGGAGCACATTGACTGTAGAAAGAATGAAGCGGCCGATGCTTTAAGCCGGTTGGGATCTCAGCGTAAGTCGGTGCTGCCTAACACCTTTTTAGATGTTCTGCATAACCCTTCTGTTAAGTTGCCTACAGAAGAGGACTTGGCTATTCCACACCCAGAAGCACAATTGGTGGCGGCTCTTCAGGTCATTCCAGATTGGACAGTGCCATATTTGGCTTACATGACCCGGGGTGAGTTGCCGGAGGATGAGACCTTGGCTCGACAGATAACCCGGTAGTCTAAGTCAATGACAATTTCCAATGGTGAGTTGTATCATCACAGTGTCACCGGAGCGTTTCAACGTTATGTCTCTCCCGGAGAAGGTCAAGATATTCTTCGTCAGATCCATGAAGGAGATTGTGGCCATCGTGCCGGTTAAAAGTCTCTTGTGGCCAAAGCTTTTCGTCATGGTTTTTTCTGGCTAACAGCTCACGCTGATGCGGAGGATCTGGTCAGTAGGTGTGATGGGTGTCAAAAATTTGCACGACGAGCGCACGTGCTGGCTCAAGAATTGCGGATGATTCCAGTCACTTGGCCGTTTGCAGTCTGGGGGCTTGACATGGTTGGACCTTTCAAAAGGTCTAAAGATAAGAAGACGCACCTTTTGGTGGCAGTGGACAAGTTCACAAAATGGGTTGAGGCAGAGCCGGTCAGTAAGTGTGATGCGGCCACGGCGGTTCAATTAATGAAGAAGGTGATCTTTCGTTTTGGCTTTCCACATAGCATTATCACTGACAATGGCACCAACTTGTCCCAAGGAGACATGGAAGAGTTCTATCAACGGGAGTATATCCGGCTTGATGTTTCATCAGTAGCTCACCTCCAATCCAATGGTTAGGCCGAAAGAGCCAATCAGGAAATCCTGAAAGGTCTAAAACCCCAGCTTATGGTCCCTTTACAACAGATGCCGGGTTGTTGGGTGGAAGAATTACCCTCTGTGATATGGAGTATCAATACTACCCCTAACTGGTCTACGGGTTATACGCCTTTCTTCATGGTTTATGGAGCAGAGGCAGTTCTACCCAGTGACATCCATCATGACTCGCCCTGCGTGGCGGCTTACATTGAAGCTGATAACGAGCAAGCCCGACAGGATGCGCTTGACTGACTAGATGAGGAGCGAGACTTGGCAGCAGCCCGATCAGCAATTTACCAGCAGGACCTGCGCTATTATCACAGCCGCCGGGTTAAGTCCAGAACCTTTCAAGAAGGTGACCTGGTGCTCCGGCTCATCCAGGATCAGTCTGATGCACACAAGCTATCCCGACCTTGGGAAGGACCCTTTGTGGTCAGCAAGAACTTAAAAAATGGGTCATATTACCTTATCAATGTTCGAGAGCACCAAGACTCATGTAAGTCGGAGGAGGAGACCCGCCGACCGTGGAATATTGCTCATCTTCGGCCTTACCACACTTGAGCCACCGGCTCTCATAATGTACATACTTTGACATTGTATATATTATGATAAATAATAAAGTAGGACCACTGTCCTTTTTTGATCATATATCTTTATTATTCTAATTATTTTAAACGACCAGTTGGGGGCTGATCGTATTCGAATCTAGCTTAACCCTTTTGGTCCATCTCATGATCGTATTCGAATCTAGCCGTTAAACCTCATGGTCACCAGGGGGCTTCCTGTTAAAACATAGGTCGTATTCGAACCAAAGAGAACATAGCTGTCGTAACCCTCTCGATCGGCGCAAAGCCAAACTCATTAGGGGGCTTCTTGATCGTATCTGAATCATAGCTTAACCCCTTTTTGGGTCCGACTTGGATCGTATTCGAATCAGGGTCGTTAAAAACCTCTCAAGGTCATTTGGGGGCTTCCTGTTCAAACATAGGTCGTATTTGAACCAAAGAGAAGATAGCTGTCGGTACCCTCTTGATCGGCGCAACGCCAAAACCACTGGGGCTACATGATCGTATTCGAATCCTAGCTTACACCTTTGGTCCAGTTTACTGATCGTATTCGAATCAGAAGCCTCCAAATTATTCTTAATGCTTGATTTACATCGTTTGAAACATACTATTTTGTTTTACTGATTTTTTGTTGTCTCAAATCTAACTGTAAGTATGGTTTCAATTTAAACCGGCTCGGTTATTTGACAATGAGTTGCCAAGGTATAACAATCATCAGGCATATGGAGGTATTGACTTATACAAAGATTGGGTTATCAACCTTACTGTCCGGGTCATATAAGTCGGCAGTTCAGAATCAAAGAACACAGGTATGACATTATTGTTCATAAACAGACTTATCTGTGTTTTTTCGTTAATCAAAGGCTTTTTCAGCCTTGTTTATCTTTACATTTGGTCCTGATTATTACTCTATGATATATTCATAGTTATGTATCGGGTGTTTTGACCCGTCCAGTGATAAACCTCTGGGACAGTTTTTTTTCATCTTTTGCATACAGGAACAGATTTAAACACTACAAATGTGATAAAGGATATGATGCATATATTGACATGACGGGTAAAATAGTCATATGCAACATCATATGTACGACGGTATAGGCAAAACATCCAGTTTTCAAGCTAACCTATTACAAGGCATTGAGAGCCCAAAAGGTGAAAACTGTCTTCTCTCCTAAAGCAGATGTCAAGCCAAGGCCGGTTTATTAAGTCTTGGCCGGATTATTCGGACGGTTATGACTCCTCCCTCGCCGGTTCACGTCCATCCACTGGTTGGAAGGTGGGCTTGGACCAATCAAAGCCATTCAGAGCAACGAACTCAGCTTCATCGTCAATTAGGCCAGCCGGGTCAATTTCTGGGGCAAAGGTGTGTTGGCGAACTGGCGGGATAAGATCTGTCACTTTATACGAGGGAGTCGCCATCTTCTTATTATCAACATCAAAACCTGACTGATATTTATCAATGTTGGTTTCCTCACCAAGGATGGTAGCATGAGGACGAACTCCCCTCACACAAGCAACAAAGTCATCATGATCAAACAAATTCTCGGCTTCCTTCAAAGGGGATACCCCTTGGCTACATCCGCCGGGTCTAGCTCGAGCACCCAGGCTTTGGAGCGGCTTAGGGCAGTTAGGGCTCTGGCTCTTGCACAAGACCGTTTGACCTCTTGGAATCTGGCAGGTAAAATAGATAACTTCTTCAAAATGTCACTCAAGAGGTTGGGTCCTTGGTTGGCTGGGGAGATAATAGCAAGCACCCGTTGAGCCCCAGTATATAGTTGTTCCACCAAGGTGTAAACCGCCTTGAGTTTTGTCACGCTGTTTTGACTCAGATTGTTGCTCCGTGGACCTATGAGTATTTTAAAAAGGTTAAGCAGGCGGCTTATATTTTTGGCAAAAATAGAGTGCAAGTAACTAATGCAAATGACTCACCAAAGATTGCGGAGACCATCTGAGACACACAGCTTTTTAAGCCGGTGAGCTCCGTGGTAACCTCCTTGAGAGCCGCCTTCGCTGTCTCAGCACGCTGTATCAGCAAGGTTTTCTCATCGGCCCAGGATTTCTTCTCCGCATCAAAACTGGTCTTCAGTTTTTTAGCTTCAGAGAGGCTCAACTGGAGTTTGGAGTTAGCGTTCTTTATCTCCGCCTCTTGATCCGCCAGCCGGGTCTTTGCATCAGTCAATTGAGAGCCCTATTCACTTAGGGCGGTCTACAAACATGCACAGGTGTGTTAAAATTTGTTTCAATAAAGGTTATAATGATTAAAGTCCCAAGTGCTTTCCAACGCAACACCACTCGGCACTTCGGGGCTAATGTGTGCCAAAGCAATTTAAAAAAAATGCAAAATGGCTCTTCTATGTTTAAAGTCCCAAGTGTTTTACAAGTAATAACGTTTGGCACTTGGGGGCTAATGCATGATATTAAGAAAGTTTTTTCATGTTGAGCTGGATCACACTATTTGTTTGGACTGATTCAAGACAGTTATGAAGTCAAGTACCGGCTCATTCATGATAAATTGAGCCGACCCTTGGGGACTACAAGTGAAATTTATGCTGGACTTGAGGAAAATCTAAGACAGAGCATCAACCTATATCACAAGTCTCCGGATCATTCAGGTTCATCATAATCCAAAGACTTGGGGGCTGGCAGAGCATATGTAAGATAGTGAAAGCCAGAGAACGTACCTCATATTTTAGTTGCAGTTGCTTGACCATCTCAATTTCTGAGTCACGGCTGGAATGTGCATGACTAAGGTATCCAGACAGCACGTCACTAACATTCAGGTGAGCATAGTGAGAGACGTCAAACCGCACCTTCTGCCTTTCTAAAGCCTCTTGCTTGGCAGAGTGCCGGGCCAGTACAGTTGGGTTGCCCGACTCAACGAATCGACTACCAGTAATTAAGACATCATTGTCAGAAGTCGTCGGCGAGTTAGCTGATCTAGATGGCTCAGCGGTAGATGGATTGAGAATGGTCTCATCAACTAACGGCTCGGGAGGGTCTGATTGAACATGGACCGCAGGGTCTTCCGGTGCTTCAGATTGTTCAGGAGGAGTTGGTATTGCCGGTTCAGGAGCATGGTCTTTCGAGTCTTCCGCCGGCTTAGCCACCTTGCCTTTCTTGGACTTTGCTTGACCGCTAAGAAGGATTTCATGAGTTAGTATAATGATGCGGACTTAAAGATGCAGAAGAAAGATAATTTCCCTTACCCAGGGGTAGTCTTGAAAGGCGGGAATTGAATTTGTGAAGAATCGCCAGAAGAGCAAGAAACCTCCTGCAAAAGTAAAATAAAGTTAAGAGAGTAAGGAAATAGATTCATAGATAAAAGCAAGAGACAAAGGTGAAAGAAACCTCATTCTGGCGTTTTCAATGGGTTTTTGGTAAGCCGAAGGGCAGCTCATTGTCGTCATCAGTCTGGGCCTGATGGCGGCTCTCATGTTGCTGCTTTTTCAAAAGAAAATGAGGATCAAAATAAGACAAAGGGTGTGAAAACCTTACTTTCCGGGTTACCGGTCGAGGTTTCGGTCTTGGCAAAGGTTCTGAGTCAGAGGAAATAGTTACCTCTTCTTCTATTGCCTGGCTGGCCCCCGTGTCGTCCTGGCAATAGTCAGTGTCAATAAGGTTGTTAAAACAGGCCAAGGGAGTCAAGGGCTACCTCCGACTCAGAAACATCATCCAGCTTGAACATATCAGAAGCAGTCTTTTTCTTCTTCGACTTCCGGGTTGTCTTCCTGGCGGCTATGGCAGCGGCTCTAGCCTTCTTGGCGGCTTCATGATCACATTTGGCCTTCCAGAAGTCAGATTTAGCCTATAGGCAAATAACAGGTTAAAAGTCATGCAAGTACTTAACTACTGAAAGCAAAAGGGGGTCAAGGGGATTTACCTCTGGTGCCAAGTTAAGTTTGATGAAAGGATTTAATCAAACTTTACTGCAGTCCTCATATTTTCCGCTCACGAGGATGGTTGACATTGCAATAATGTCCTCTTCAGTCAGTTGTACAGAACTATGACGCGGAGGGTCATCTGGGCCTCCGCCATATTTATACATCAAGTTGGATCAGCGGCTCAGAGGGATGAACCGCCATGCGATCCAGCAACGGATCAGGTCAACTCCAGTTAAGTCGTTTCCCAATAAAGCTTGAATCCTTTTGATGGATGGTATGAGCTTCTTGCATTCAGCGGTAGTCAGCTTGTCAGGGAGCACAAATTTAGAGTCAAGACCCTCCGCGTGATAACCTGACAATGGCTTTTCATCAGCTGGTGAAGTGTCTCTGCAGTAAAACCAAGTTGTGTTACAATCCTTGGGATGGCTTGGTGATACGTCTCCAACGTATCTATAAATTTTTATTGCTCCATGCTATATTATCTACTGTTTTGGATGTTTATGGGCTTTATTATACACTTTTATATCATTTTTGGGACTAACCTATTAACCCAGAGCCCAGTGCAAGTTTCTGTTTTTACCCTGTCTTAGGGTTTCGAAGAAAAGGAAAATCAAACGGAGTACAATTGACATGAAACTTCACGGAACATATTTTTGGATCAGAAGAAGCCCAGAAGACTTGGAGTGCACATCAGGGGATCTACGAGGAGGCCACGAGGCAGGGGGGCGTGCCCACCCCCCTGGGCGCGCCCTCCACCCTTGTGGGCCCCTTGTGGCCCCCCTGACATACTTCTTCCGCCTATATATATCCATATACCCTAAAAACATCCGAGAGGACAATAGATCGGGTGTTCCGCCGCCAGAAGCCTCCGTAGCCACCGAAAGCCAATCTAGACCCCTTCCGGCACCCTGCCGGAGGGGGGAATCCCTCTCTGGTGGCCATCTTCATCATCCCGGTGCTCTCCATGATGAGGAGGGAGTAGTTCTCCCTCGGGGCTGAGGGTATGTACCAGTAGCTGTGTGTTTGATCTCTCTCTCTCGTGTTCTTGAGGTGGTACGATCTTGATGTATCGCGAGCTTTGCTATTATATTTGGGTCCTATGATGTTTCTTCCCCCCTCTACTCTCTTGTAATGGATTGAGTTTTCCCTTTGAAGTTATCTTATCGGATTGAGTCTTTAAAGATTTGAGAACACTTGATGTATGTCTTGTCATGCGTATCTGTGGTGACAATGGGATATCACGTGATTCACTTGATGTATGTTTTGGTGATCAACTTGCGGGTTCCGCCCATGAACCTATGCATAGGGGTTGGCACACGTTTTCGTCGTGATTCTCCGGTAGAAACTTTGGGGCACTCTTTGGGGTTCTATGTGTTGGTTGAATAGATGAATCTGAGATTGTGTGATGCATATCGTATAATCATACCCACGGATACTTGAGGTGACATTGGAGTATCTAGGTGACATTAGGGTTTTGGTTTATTTGTGTCTTAAGGTGTTATTCAAGTACGAACTCTAGGGGTGTTTGTGACACTTATAGGAATAGCCCAACGGATTGATTGGAAAGAATAACTTTGAGGTGGTTTCGTACCCTACCATAATCTCTTCGTTTGTTCTCTGCTATTAGTGACATTGGAGTGACTCTTTGTTGCATGTTGAGGGATAGTTATGTGATCCAATTATGTTATTATTGTTGAGAGGACTTGCACTAGTGAAAGTATGAACCCTAGGCCTTGTTTCCTAGCATTGCAATACCGTTTACGCTCACTTTTATCATTAGTTACCTTGCTGTTTTTAAATTTTCATATTACAAAAACTATTATCTACCATCCATATACCACTTGTATCACCATCTCTTCGCCGAACTAGTGCACCTATACAATTTACCATTGTATTGGGTGTGTTGGGGACACATGAGACTCTTTGTTATTTGGTTGCAGGGTTGCTTGAGAGAGACCATCTTCATCCTACGCCTCCTACGGATTGATAAACCTTAGGTCATCCACTTGAGGGAAATTTGCTACTGTCCTACAAACCTCTGCACTTGGAGGCCCAACAACGTCTACAAGAAGAAGGTTGTGTAGTATACATCACTTGGTAAGACTACTAAGGGAAAGACAGCGCCCTGTCGGCGCTGAATCGAAATTCCACCAAATTCCAAGCTAGGACCATTGGTGCACTCATTTTGGCGGTTTAGATAGAAATACTCTCTGAAGAGTTCAACGGTCGGTTCTTCTTGAAGATAAACCTCACAGAGAACTTGGAAATTGCAGATGTTGGATATGGAGTTG
Source organism: Triticum monococcum (assembly GCA_034509565.1). NCBI lineage: Eukaryota > Viridiplantae > Streptophyta > Magnoliopsida > Poales > Poaceae > Triticum > Triticum monococcum. The sequence continues at coordinate 77,102,021 of CM067843.1, forward strand.
GGTCCTAGATCTTGTGGATGAAGCTTGAAAAAATGCAAAACATCTCTGAAGAACTTTGAGCCGGGTGGAGAAAAACCCCGATTCATGTGATCAGTAAAGATGATGACTTCACCGTCTTTGGGTTGTGGTCGTTCTTCGGACGGGTCAAGAGCACGATAGGACATAATATTTTTCTCCGGCAAATATCCGATGGTGACAAAATCTTTCAAGGTGTCATCAGTAACTATGGAAGGGACCCAGTTGCAGACTGTTGGTGCTTTTGATGGCATCATGAAAAAGGACAAGCTGAAAAGAAAGTAATTTGTCGGTTCAAATTAATTGGTGTAATTACAGGTTAAATGATTATAGTACAGATGAGCAATGGTGGCATAACTAAGGGCTAATGATATATAAAGGAAAAATGAGCTGGCATGATAAGCCGCCATGACTAAAGATATTCAAAGGTTGCCTGAGTCAGAATTGACTAAGTGCTGAGGTAAACAAGTTTCACAAGTTGTTGCTATTATTTTGGATCAAGATGGTTCAAAAAAGGAAAATAAATCTAGACCTAAAAACCAGCACAGAGGAGTTCATCAGTTCTAAGGAGGCTTTTGTACGAGAAAAAGGGATCTGCTAGCGTCTGGAATGGATGCAAAACAACTACCGCATGAGTTCTATACTTCCTTTAGATCAAAGGAGGATGTGGTGGAGAAATTACAAAGAAACCGCGACGAACGGTGAAGCACACAGAAGGAACTCGCAAACCCTAAATGCAGATCCAAGGTATGGGAAAGCAGGGACTTACGAATGCAGATCTACTACGGAGGATCACCGCCATTCTCTGGACAAGCTCAGGGTGATGCAGCGGCTGAGGTTGAGGACGACGGTGAGTGTTGCGGCGGCGGCGGTGCTCGAGCGATAGAAGGGTTGCGAGAGGAAGAAGGAGAATACTGAGGAAGGCCGGTCGTACCCATTTATAAGGGGATAAGTGAACAGGCAGGCGCAAAAATAAAGGTAGGCCAAAATAATGATTATCCAACTAAACGGATGCCTCGATTTTCGGAAGCCATTTAAGATAAGGATCCGTTAGAAGATGACGTTGTGGCGGTTTTCTGAAAAAACTAGAGATGACGTCATGGCGGGTTACAAGGCTTTCGCAGCAGTAATAGATGGATTTTTTCTAAGTGTTGGAGATTGACAAGAACAAAGTTCAAATCAACCTGGGGCCTAATGTTGGGGATATGACTATCAGGCATGACCCGCCCAGGAGGGGCCGGGTCAATCACCATGGCGGGTAACTTAAAAGAAGCCCAAAGAGTATACAAAAATGACAGCTTATAATAAGGCTTATACTAGGCCCAAGCCCAGAGGTGGCTTAAGGCCCGTGAGTATAAACCGTCATGTACGAATAAGACTTGTAAAGTAAGGCATGTAATAGACGTCACCGAGATGGACACATTGTATGAGCCAGCCGGGACTCTCTAAGCCGCAGGGAGTCAACCCATGTATATAAGGGGACGACCCGGCGGCGGCTTAAGGCAAGAAATAACAGATCGAGAGCCAAGCTAGCGTATTTCGCTCCTTGGTCATCGAAACCTAGCAATACCACAACAACTGGACTAGGCTTTACCTTCACTGCAAGGGGCCGAACCAGTATAAACCTCTCGTGTCCTTTGTCCCGATTAACCCCTTTAAGCTTCCTAGTTGTGATGGCTCACATCTGCCATGACAATTCAACTACACCTCCAGTCCTTGTGGCCACACCTGCCTCAACAGTGGTCATCGGATAAACCGGAAAAGCGTGGTGAGCCGCCTGCTCAGCTGCCTGTTGAGCCGCCCGCTCAGCCTCTTGGCGGATCCTATCCTGGTCAACCAAGTTAGGAGCTCCATCACACGTCGGGTCATGCCCACGCGGCTGGTCACGGCGCCGGGCGTTGCTTGAAACGGGTGCTGAATCTATGTGCCTGCTATAACTCGAGCTCCGGCTTGGGTGAGGTGTCGAATGAGTCCTGTCTTGACTATAAGAATAAGCCTCCTATTGCGCCAGAGCCGTCTGAAGAAGTCCTTTGACCCTTCGGGTTTCAATTGCCGTCGGAGAGTCACCCTCCACTAGGAGAGCCGCCAATCGCGCCGCTGCAGCGATCATGTTCCCCAAAGGGTTAGAATAATGACCCGGTGGTGTTGGTACATAATGATGTGTGGCAGTATTCACACGAGGGGGTTCCATCACCCGTGGCTGAACCGGCGCCCAAGCCCCGGGCGTTGCAACCCGGTTCACCTCTGGCGGGTTACTGGGGCATGCACCGGGTGTGCGGAAGACGTTTCTAGGATCATAAGTCAGAGGCAGGCGTGACTGGGCCTTCTGGTGTCTTCTCCTCATGACCTCGTTTGATGCGTTTAGATCCATCATGAGCTGAAAAGCCTTCGATTGAAGCTGCTGAGCTCGAACATCCAAAGACGTCCGCTCTGCAGCCATCCTGATGTCCTCTGCTGCTAGGTTTTCTTTGGCTTGTACTACCTCCTCACGTAATCGTGCCACTTCTGCATCATGCTGAGCCTGATCTGCCGGGTTAACCATGGCAGTCAACAGGGCTGTCATCCTATCCATGAGATCCATTAGCACCTGAGCCGGCGGGCGCATAGGGCCTCCTGCCCCGGCCGCTGCTGACCCCGTGGTTATCGCTGCTGCAGCCGTAGAGTTTTGAACGGGCTATGTGCCAGTCATGAAGATCCCCGCTCTGCTCGGCGGCTCAAAGGGGTCCGGAATACTACTGTCATCGGAACAGCCCCCAAGCCCACCATCTTGCAGTTGATACAACGAATTTGTCTCACCCGTGGATGACTCACCATCAGATTGGACGGCTGTCTCACCACCAGACACAGATCTTTCAGAAAATTCCCCTCCATGGATGCATCCCACGAAGGCATGCTTCATGGCCGAATGAGCCCGGGCGGGTCTCGCACGTTGAGCCGTCTCGACGATGTCGGTGCAGATGTCCGGCTTAGGGCCCGGCTCACCAATTCAGCCGATGAAGACATGAATCCCGCCAAAGGGGACCCGGTACCCGTACTCAATTGAGCCGGCATCGGGCCCCAGCCTGCATCATCGATGTAGAGCTTGCCGCGACGACTCTTGGTCATCCGGCCCACAACGTATCCCTTGAGCCCTTCGAAGCTGCCTTTCAAGAACTCAAATCCACCGTGCGCTGGCCCCATGGTGGGCGCCAACAGTCATGGAATTGTCATGGCAGATGTCCTAGTGAAAGGACTTAAACGTGGAGCCATCACAACTAGGAAGCTTAAAGGGGTTAAATGGGACAAAGGACAAAAGGAGTTTATACTGGTTCAGCCCCTTGCGGTGAAGGTAAAGGCCTAGTCCAGTTGAGGTGATATTGCTAGTGTTTCAATGACCAGGGAACGAATACGCTTAACCTGGCTCTCGATCTATTGTTTCTTGTCCTAAGCCGCCGCCGGGTCGTCCCCTTATATACACGGGTTGATGCCCTGCGGCCTACAAAGTCCCGGCCGGTTTATACAACGTGTCCGTCTCAGAGACGTATCTTACATGCCTTTCATTACAAGTCTATTCATACATGGCAGTTTATATGTATGAGCCTTAAGCCACCTCTGGGCTTGGGCCTATCATAAGCCTAACTGTCAACCGCCACCTTGTATACTTCTAGGGCTTCATACCGGTGAACCGCCATTGTGGTTGACCCGGCCCCTCCTGGGCAGGCCATATTTGGTAGTCATATCCCCAACAGAATTGGTCAAGCGTCCTGACCCATGGAAGCATAATATCATTGGCACCAAATGGATCTATCACAATAAACAAGATGAGCATGGTCAAGTTGTCAGAAACAAGGCTCGTCTCGTTGCTCAAGGATACACTCAAGTTGAAGGTATTGACTTCGATGGAATATTTGCTCCGATGGATAGGCCTGAAGCCATTCGCATTCTGCTAGCCTATGCCAACCATCACAACATCCTCCTGTATCAAATGGATGTGAAGAGTGCCTTTCTCAATGGCAAGATTGAAGAAGAAGTGTATGTTGCACAACCACCTGGATTTGAAGATCCAAAACATCCTGATATGGTTTACAAGCTCAACATGGCACTGTATGGCCTCAAACAAGCCCCTCGTGCTTGTTATGACACACTCAAAGACTTCCTGGAGAGCAAAGGCTTCAAACCTAGTTCCCTGGATCCCACTCTCTTCACGAATACATACGATGGTGAACTGTTTGTGTGCCAAATCTATGTGGACGACATTATCTTCGGCTGCACTAACAAAAGATACAGTGATGAGTTTGGACACATGATGCAAGAGCAATATCATATGTCCATGATGGGTGAACTGAAGTTCTTCCTTGGTCTTCAAATCCGTCAGCAAAGCAATGACATCTTCATATCTCAAGAGAAATACCTCAAAGATTGCTTGAAGAAGTTTGGAATGCAAGACTGCAAGGGATACACGACGCCAATGCCAACCAAAAGCCATCTTGGCCCCGACGACAATGGTAAAGAGTTCGATAAAAAGGTATACCGCTCAATGATTGGTTCTTTACTCTATTTATGTGCATCTAGGCCAGATATCATGCTTAGCATTTGCATGTGTGCCCGATTCCAAGCGGCACCAAAGGAGTCGCATCACCTAGCTGTGAAGCGAATTCTTCGATATTTGGCTTACACCCCAACACTAGGATTGTGGTATCCAAAGGGCTCGGAGTTTGATCTAGTTGGATTCTCAGATGCTGATTATGCTGGTGACAAGGTTGATCGCAAGTCTACATCAGGCACATGTCACTTTCTTGGACGATCTCTTGTCTGTTGGTCTTCAAAGAAGCAGAACTCTCTCTCTCTCTCTCTCTCTCTCCATTGCTGAATCTAAATACATTGCTACTGGATCTTGCTGCGCTCAGCTTCTATGGATGAAGCAAACCTTCAAGGACTATGGCATCCAACTGAAGCAAGTACCACTCTACTGTGACAATGAAAGCGCCATCAAGATTGCCAACAACCCAGTTCAGCACTCGAAGACAAATCACATTGAAATTCTTCATCACTTTCTCAGGGACCATGTCATGAAGGAAGATATTGATATCATTCACGTCAGCACTCAAGAGCAATTGGCAGATATCTTCACAAATCCCTTGGATGAGAAAAGGTTTTGCAAGTTGCTGTGTGAGCTAAATATCTTAGAATCCTCGAATGTCGTGTAATTGGACACACATCCTAATGCTTATGCATGTGATGACTTAGATGTGCAACACACGAAGTAATGTATATCTTCAAACAATGAAGACATACACTCTAAGTGTGAATACATTAATGCGGAATTTGACTTCGGAGCGCCACGATAATTGTGCGTCGTGTCTGGGTCTAATACTTCCTATACGGTGGGTAACGCCACCACCAAACTCTTGTTTGAAGTGTTTTTATTGATGTCACATTTGCATAGTCTTCGCATTTGGTTTGTCTTCAACACTGATTTGATGTCATGTTTATCTTCACAGTGTTGATTTGGTCTCATACTGATATATACACTTTGGTGTTCTGTCCTCTACAACATTCACTTATAGCTATGTCTTCTTATTTGAATCTTTTGATCTAAGTGAATGTGATCGGACCCTAACCCCCTCTATGCATCTACCTCAGATTCTATCTATCCAAATCATATGCATTCTATTGAAATTGTCGATTGTCTTCCCTGAGTCCTTGTCAGTAGAAGACACAGAGACAAAAATTGAATCTGTTTTAATGCTATATCCTTATTGCCTGAAACCCGGAGAAGCCGGAACGACCACCCGATAACCCAGGCGTGCGTGGGAACATGGAACAGCTTCCAATGTGTTACATGCATGCCACGTGTCTTTCAGATGTGAACCGCCAGGGCCCCTGCATAATAACGTTGTGTCGTCCCTGTCCTTATAAATACACACCTCACCGCGGTCATTATCTCTTCTTCCACCTCCTCTCCTCACACCAAAACCCTAGCGCCTCCGCTAGCTCGCGACGACGCTGGAGACGAAGCGCTTAGCTGCCATGACATCTTCGACGCCGTCCTCACGCCGGCCGCGGACCTCGTCCTCTCCGCCGCCATGTTAGGGCGCGGGCGATTGAACTGCTCGGCCTCCCTCTCAACTTCGTCTGCAGTTCTTCATGTGGTAATTAAATCTTACTTTTACTGCCCTTTTGATTCGTCAGCTCCATCCACTTCAACCAAAAGTGGTTTCTAAGCTTGCAAATCTGGATCTATCTTGTTTTGCATATCATATCATGCCAAGTATATTCACTTATGCTTCACTACTAGTCAGATTCCTCACTTTATCTTGGATTTGTACAAATCTGGAACCAACTCTCATCAAATAAGTGAATGTCTTCGCATTATGAGGTCAATGTCTTCAAACTGATTTATCTTCAAAATCTTCTAAGAATGCATATGACCTCTTCCCCTTCCCTCGCACCTCTAATGCTGTCACAGGTACATGTTCATGGGAGAATCCCTTGGTTCTCATAGTCTGCATTCATTTACAAAATTCTTACAGCGACACACCAATTCTCCTGAAGCCAGTTCCTGTTTGACCAGCAGACGGAAGCCATTCACAGTCTTGAAGCCTTTCAGCTTGAATACTATGGCCACTGAGAAATCAGTTAGAAAGGGAGGCAGGCAACACCGTGGGGATACAGCCAAGGACCTGCCACCAGATCTCTTTGAAATGTACAAGTCAGATCCTGAAGAAACCTATGGTGAGCGCAAGACCCGAATCCAATGGATTCAAAGATACTGAGCCGAAGAATTGTTCAAGTACAGATTTGTGACTGCTGAATATGTTGAAAAGAACGCTATCAAGCGTCCATGGGGAGATATTTTGTACCAAAATCTGCAGCCCAAGTCCAAGCCCGAAGCTATTGCTTAAGGCTTATATCCTTGCACGGTCCGAGGACCACAGCCTAAAAATGCCGACCCATCTAGTTTGCTATGGTGTCGCGACGACAATCTCTTCAAGCGCAACTTTTAGTTTGTCAAAGAGTCTGCCAAGAAGAACAAGAAGCAGTTTGGCCTCGACTTCAACCCTGGTCCATCTGCTCGAAGGGCAGATGGCACACGTGATGCCAATCCCAATGAAATCGGCCCCTTCTACAACCTCGAAGGCCACATCACTCATATTGCTGTACAGGGGCCTACGGTGGACCACTCAGCTGCCGACGCAGATTCTGAAGATGCGCCAGCCCCACCAAAGCAGAAGCAGAAGAAATCAAAGGGTTCAAAGCCCTCTGCCGCACCGAAAGTTTTGCGTGTGAAGCCATTGGCCACTGCACGTCCTGAACCCAGTGTGCAATCTGAAGATCTTTCTCGTGTCTCCAAGAAGAAGGAGAAGCCCATGAAGATTTCTGGGCATGAACTAACTCTAGCTGCCGTTTTGAGGAACGAAGGTGAAACCATTGATCTGTCAAGCGATGAAGACTTTGGTGATGATGCTCTTGAGCTTCTAATCAAGAGCAAGCAAGAGGCGGAGATCTTCAATGATCTGCCCCTCTTTGATGTGGATATTTTGAACAACCTCATTGATGAGTGGTTCAACGACCAGAGCATAAGCATTGATGATCTTCAACTACCAGTGGACATTAGCGTCACCTTCCATGGAGCCATTGCAAATGAGTTGGCCTTGGCTCAGAAGATCGTCGAGCTGAAGAACAAAATTGATTTTGAGAAGGCACAGTTCAAGAAGCACATGGCAAAGCTCAGCGTGGCTGATGTTCAAAGCTTCAAGCAGATGCTGCATAACCTCAACGAGCAGTTTCACAAGAAACGCGATGAAGCCAAAGGCTCAAGAGAGTGGATGAAATACTTCACAGAGAAATGTGTTCAAGCACACAATGAGGCTGAGAAGCACAAGGCACTGGGGCGTCTTGGCATCGATCCTAGAATGGCTGCCAAACAGAAGAAGAAGTCTGTTGCGGCACAAACTGAACCACCAAGGCAGGAAGCACCTAGCATTGTCTTTCCTGCCGGCATGACAAGCTCAAAGCCTAAGGCCCCCCTCAGCTCAGCAGCTTCAGAGCTAAAGAAAACTAGGGCAGCTGAAGCTGATGCCAGGAAGCGCAAGCACAAGGATGCCTCTGATGGTGCTCCATCAACCAAGAAGCCGAAGACAAAATCTTCGCGGAAAGAGCATGCTGCTGCCATAGAGCCACTTGTTGTTGAGCCCATCTCAGTTGCACGTCCTGCCTCCTCCAACCAAGAGCGTCAACTTGTAGTTCACGAGGCTGCTACCACAAAGGCTCCTGAAGAAGAAGAAGTACCAGCTGTTGACCCCATCACAGCTGAAGACATTGATCATGAAGACAATGTAGAAGATGATAAAGTCCTTCCTCAGATCGAGCACCAACCGGTATCATCGCTTGTTCTCACGAACAGCAAACTCATCAACATTGGTCGTCCTTTGACGCCAATTGATCAGGATGCTTCGTGGGCTGATCGCCCCCAACAAGACACCCCCGTTCAAGATGAAACTCATAGAACTCCAACCCCACAAGTCACCACTCTGGTGCTTGACGACGACTACATGGTGCGGACCACTCCATCACCACAGGCATCGCCCACATTCCACAGACTTCGCAAAGTCCCTAGGCATCCGGTCATCATGTCGTGCATTCTAGAAGGAGAAGTGCAACAAAGCTCAGTTGCACATGAAGTGTTTCCTGAAGCCACTCCTACTGTGAATGTCTCTGAGTCTGAAGCCAAAGCTGTTGAAGACATTCCGGCTGCATCAACCGGAGACAATTAAGAACCAAGACAAGAAGAAGAAAGAGTTGCCACACCCCCTGTCACTCAAGAAGTCATTCTCGAGGAGAATGTGTCAGTGCCCGACCCTCCTGCTACTAAAAAGGAGGTTGAAAACATTGAGGTGGACACAACCAACACTGCTGAAGCCAATGACGTTGTCATGGCTGACAATACTGTGGCGCCTGAAGCTAATGATGCACCTGAAGCTAGCGTGCAACCTGAAGCCACAGTCAATGCCGAAGCTGCAGTTCCACCCCAAGGCCTCACACTGTTGAGCAGGCATTTGATCGCGGCCAACTTGTCACTGTCAAATAGCCTGTTCTGGTTCCTCCCACTGCTCCCGGACCACAATATGAATACCATGTGGAGCACATGCCTCAGGTCCAGAAGCCAAAGCCCAGACTGCCAAGGTTTCCCGGTGCTACAACATTCGCCAGGCTCGTTCAGTGTAAACAGCTTCAAGGCACACAACACATTCTTCAACTGTGCCAAGAACCCGTACTTGAAGCCAAAGATCTCATCTGATCACTTCTGGAGCTTTTCGCAGTGCAGTTATTACTCTTGTATTGTATACAATCAAGAGCGGATCTTTCCTCACATGTGTCTGGATTGTGAAGCCATTGCTAGACTGCCCTACTTGGAAGAAGCTCTAGACTGTTTCAGAGATGTTGGCCTTCTGTAGTTTGTCACTGACAAAGAGCATTGGAACAAAGAGCTTCTGCTGCAGTTCTATGCTACTCTTCACATTCGTGGCTACAACAGGGATCCAAAGACTTGGGTCCTTGAGTGGATGACAGGTGATGTGCACCATGAATCTAAAGCTCAAGATATCATCGAGCTTACTTTCCTGCCCACTCTAGGTGAATACTATGAACCTGGTTGTCAGCTACACAGGAATGCATTAGAGAGCATCTTTCAGAAGCCTGAGCCAAACATGAGTCAGATGCTCAGCATGATGAAGCCACTTCCACAAGATACTGAATATCCTAAGGAATTCTTTGTCAAAGACCTTGAGTATCTGCCCCGAACAATTTATCACATTGTAAGGCGAACTCTATGGCCCGTCAAAGGACATTCTCCTACAACCAAGCTTGAAGGCATGATGAAGACATTGGTGTTCTATATTCTGAATGGCATCAGCTTCAATGCTCAAGATTTCTTCATCAGGCAACTTGATGCATCTGGAATTGATCTATTTGGCCTGAAGTTTTATGCTCCATGGGTGATGCACTTAATCAAGCTTCACTCTTCTGTCAACTATTAGCCCTCTGCGTGTAACCATCTTATCTTCTTGCCTGAGGTTGATATATCTGTCGAAGCCATCTACCCCGACCCTGCCAAGGAGCCACTTTATCTTCATAATGTTGATCGCGAAAGCTTCCCGCAACCAATTGAGGGAGTCCTTGCTGCTACTCATGTCTATCCGCTGGCTGGCAATGCATGTGCACCTTGTCGTGCAACTATGGAAGCCACTGAAAGCACCATTGCTCAAAGGCCTCGAAAGTGATCTCGTGTGCTCAATGACCGAGAGCTTCTCGTGGCCTTGCATCAAAAACAAGATAGGCACCATGACTGGCTAAAGCGTCAGAAGCAAAGCATCTTGGTGGACGTCAATCACATCAGAAACTTGGCCACCAAGAACTCATTTGTTGCTCATGAAGCCTGTAGGAGGTCCTGAAAGAGTCTCACACTTCTCTTCTCTGAAGACGATCTTCGCAAAGATGGCTTCACTGAGGGTTTCAAATTTGACTCCACTCCTCCTTGCAATGCAAGCTGGCGTCGAACTCCACCCATTGAAGATTCTGAGTATTCATCTTCGGCTACAATTGTTGTTGCGAGAGTCGTTGAAGAAGAAGACGATGCCACTTCACCATCCATGGCTTCACTGCATTTCGACACTGCACCAGGCCCCTCTGCCCCACCGAACTCCAACATCGACCCTGCACCTTCATCTACTCCTGATGGGAACGAGTAGATGCTCTATGTCTTCAAACCTTTTTGGTCCTTACTGACAAAAGGGGGAGAAGCATATGAGTTGATAGTCTTCAAGCGGGTCCATATGGGTGGTTGCTATTTTTTCTCCTAAGTGGTTACAACTCTCATTTTTTATACATTTGGTTCTTTGGGTTGTAACACTTAAACTTGATGGCCATCTGCCACTTTGTCTGTAATACGTCTCCAACGTATCTATAACTTTTTATTGTTCCATGCTATTATATTATCTGTTTTGGATGTTAATGGGCCTTATTTTACACTTTTATATTATTTTTGGGACTAACCTATTAACCGAAGGCCCAGCCCAAATTGCTGTTTTTTGCCTATTTCAGTGTTTCGTAGAAAAGGGATATCAAACAGACTGAAACGTTTGGGAACGTGATTTTTGGAACAAACATGATCTAGAGGACTTGGAGTGGACGTCAAGCAATCAACGAGCCGGCCACGAGGCAGGGGGCGCGCCTACCCCCTGGGCGCGCCCTCCCCCCTCGTGGGCCCCTTGTAGCTCCACCGACCTACTTCTTCCTCCTATATATGTTCACATACCCCACAAACATCCAGGAGCACCACGAAACCCTATTTCCACCGCCGCAACCTTCTGTACCCAAGAGATCCCATCTTGGGCCTTTTTCCGGAGCTCCGCCGGAGGGGGCATCGATCACGGAGGGCCTCTACATCAACTCCATGGCCTCTCCGGTGATGTGTGAGTAGTTTACCTCAGACCTTTGGGTCCATAGTTATTAGCTAGATGGCTTATTCTCTCCCTTTGGATCTCAATACAAAGTTCTCCTCGATTCTCTTGGAGATCTATTCGATGTAACTCTTCTTTTTGCGGTGTGTTTGTCGAGATCCGATGAATTGTGGGTTTATGATCCAGATTATCTATGAACAATATTTGAATCTTCTCTGAATTCTTTTATGTATGATTGGTTTATCTTTGCAAGTCTCTTAGAATTATCAGTTTGGTTTGGCCTACTAGATTGATCTTTCTTGCAATGGGAGAAGTGCTTAGCTTTGGGTTCAATCTTGCGGTGCTCGATCCCAGTGATAGAAAGGGAAATGACACGTATTGTATTATTGCCATCGAGGATAAAAAGATGGGGTTTATATCATATTGCATGAGTTTATCCCTCTACATCATGTCGTCTTGCTTAAGGCGTTACTCTGTTCTTATTAACTTAATACTCTAGATGCATGCTGGATAGCGGTCGATGTGTGGAGTAATAGTAGCAGATGCAGGCAGGAGTCGGTCTACTTGTCATGGACGTGATTCCTATATACATGATCATGCCTAGATATTCTCATAATTATTCGCTTTTCTATCAATTGCTCGACAGTAATTCGTTCACCCACCGCAATACTTATGTTATCTTGAGAGAAGCCACTAGTGAAACCTATGGCCCCCGGGTCTATTTTCCATGATACAAGTTTCCAATCTATTTTATTTTGCAATCTTTACTTTCAATCTATATCATAAAAATACCAAAATACTTATCTTATTATTATCATCTCTATCAGATCTCACTCTTGCAAGTGGCCACGAAGGATTGACAACCCCTTTATCGCATTGGTTGCGAGGTTCTTATTTGTTTGTGTAGGTACGAGGTGACTCGCGCGTGGTCTCCTACTGGATTGATACCTTGGTTCTCAAAAACTGAGGGAAATACTTATGCTGCTTTACTGCACCACCCTTTCGTCTTCAAAGGAAAACCAACACAGTGCTCAAGAGGTACAAGAAGGATTTCTGGCGCCGTTGCCGGGGAGATCTACGCCAAGTCAAGACATACCAAGTACCCATCACAACTCTTATCCTTCGCATTACATTATTTGCCATTTGCCTCTCGTTTTCCTCTCCCCCACTTCACCTTTGCTGTTTTATTCGCCCTTTTTCCATTCGACTTCTTCCCGTATGTATATTTCTTTGAGTTTCCATGTGCCTTCTATTTGCTTGCATCTTTGCTTGCTAAAAATATATTGATATGGATCCACTTAAAGTGTTCTACTTGGATCATCTTCGATCTTTATGCGCTCGTGCCGAAACCCCAACTAGCCTAGTTGACGGGAAATCTTTAGATGAGCATGCTCATTTTGTGCATCACCGTTTGTCTGAAAAAGAGAGACTCTTATGGGATCAAATAAACAGATTGCTATGTTATGCTTGGAATCTTTTTGAAATTTGTGGTCTTACTTGTTCCTCTAAGAACCCTAAAAAACACCTCCCCTACCTATGTGAGTTTAATGATAATGAAATCTTATCTTCTTATGCAAAGGGTGTTTATAGTTACTACAATATCGAACAAATTTAAGAATTTGTTGCTTTTAAGGGTGCTTATGAAGTTGCTTCTTTGATTGAAAAGTATGATGTTACTCTCTACGAATCTGAAAATTTTGACATACTTAAATATTGCTATGAAAAGTATGCTCATAATGTCTATGTCAAAGAATTTATTGAAAGAATGATCGTTGCTTAGGAAGAAAATAATGATATGCATGAATCTATAGATAATTATGATTCCGATGATTTGATTGAAATATTCTTTGATGAACATGATGCTTGCTATTCTTGTGGCCATGATGCCAATATTTATAAAGATGAGTTTGCTATAGTTCCTTATGTTAAACATGAGATCGTTGCTATTGCACCCATACTTGATAGTTCCTTCGATGAAAAGCATGATTGTAATGATGTTATTATAAAATCCTTTAAAGACAATTGTGTTAATGATATGCAAAACCTCAAGCTTGGGGATGCTAGTTTTGCTATGACTACTACTTGTTGCAATGATCATGATTGGGATGATTCTTCTCTTGATTTTGAAATTTTATTAAACCCCATGATGAATATGAGATTGATTATAATGTTTGCAATAATATTGAAAGTGGGTTAGGAAGAGTGTCAACTTTAGATCCCACATATTTGGAGAATGTTCAATCTTATGAAGTTTTTGATAAAAGTGGGTTTGGAGAGGTCATGAGTTTAGTTAATGTTAATCCCACTATTTTGGAAGAGTGTCAACTTTGCATACATGTGGATCGTGTTAAGAATATGTTTTGTGATAGCTATATTGTTGAATTTGATTATGATCCTCCATGTAATTCTTATGAGACAGGAAAATATCATGGTAGAAATTTTCATGTTACTAAATTACCTCTCGTTATGTTGAGATTGCTATTGTTTCTTTCCGCTTCCTTGCATATGATAGTTTTTGCTTGCCTTGATAATTTGTTTGCCTATAAGATGCCTATGCATAGGAAGTATGTTAGACTTAGATGTGTTTGTCACGTGTTTTATGATGCTCTCTTTGTGCTTCAATTCTTGTCTTTCATGTGAGCATCGTTGAAATCTTATGCCTAGCTATAAAGCTTTAAATAAAAGCGCTTGTTGGGAGATAACCCAATATTTTTCCTTGCTATTAGTAATAAATAATTTATCTAGCCTCTGTTTTGATTGTGTTTTTTGTGTTTAATTAGTGTTTGTGCCAAGTATAACCGTTGGGAAGACTTGGGGAAAGTCTTTTTGATCTTGCTGTAAAAAACAGAAACTTTAGTGCTCGCGAGAATTGCTGCCATTTTTTACTGGATAGTGCTATTTAGTTAATACTTTTTGCAGATTATTAATAGATAAATTCCTCACGTCCAGAAATTTATTTTAGACTTTTGGGGGTTCCAGAAGTGGTCTAAACCTATAGATTACTACAGACTGTTCTGTTTTTGACAGATTCTGTTTTTCGTGTGTTGTTTGCTTATTTTGATGAATCTATGGCTAGTAATAGAGTTTATGAACCATAGAAAAGTTGGAATACAGTAGGTTTAACATCAATATAAATCAAGAATGAGTTAATTACAGTACCTTGAAGTGGTGGTTTGTTTTTTTTACTAACGGAGCTCACGAAGATTTTCTTTTAAGTTTTGTGTTGTGAAGTTTTTCAAGTTTTGGGTAAGGATTTGATAGATTATGGAACAGGGAGTGGCAAGAGCATAAGCTTGGGAATTCCCAAGGCACCCCAAGTTAAAATCCAAGGACACCAAAAAGCCTAAGCTTGGGGATGCCATGGAAGGCATCCCCTCTTTCGTCTTCATCTATCGATAACTTTTACTTGGAGCTATATTTTTATTCGCCACATGATATGTGTTTTGCTTGGAGCGTCTTGTATGATTTGAGTCTTTGCTTTATAGTTTACCACAATCATCCTTGATGTACACACCTTTTGGGAGAGACACACGTGAATTGGAACTTATTAGAATACTCTATGTGCTTCACTTATATATCTTGAGCTATATAGTTTTTGCTCTAGTGCTTCGCTTATATCTTTTAGAGCACGGCGGTGGTTTTATTTTATATAAATAATTGATCTCTCATGCTTCACTTATATTATTTTGGTCCTTTGGAACAGCATGGTAATTCACTTTGGTTATAAATTTTAAATGCTAAGAGAAGTTGGATGCTTGATAGATGGTTTTGAGATATAAAGGTGGTAATATTAGAAGTGTGCTAGTTGAGTAATTGTGAAATTGATGAATACATGTGTTGAAGTTGGCAAGTCCCGTAGCATGTACGTATGGTAAACGTTATGTGACAAATTTGAAGCATGGGGTGTTCTTTGATTGTTTTCCTTATGAGTGGCGGTCGGGGACGGGCGATGGTCTTTTCCTACCAATCTATCCCCCTAGGAGCATGCACGTAGTGCTTGGTTTTGATGACTTGTAGATTTTTGCAATAAGTATGTGAGTTCTTTATGACTAATGTTGAGTCCATGGATTATACGCACTCTCACCCTTCCACTATTGCTAGCCTCTTCGGTACCATGCATTGCCCTTTCTCACCTTGAGAGTTGGTGCAAACTTCGCCGGTGCATCCAAACCCCGTGATATGATACGCTCTATCACACATAAGCCTCCTTATATCTTCCTCAAAACAGCCACCATACGTACCTATTATGGCATTTCCATAGCCATTCCGAGATATATTTCCATGCAACTTTCCACCGTTCCATTTATTATGACGCGCATCATCATTGTCATATTGCTTTGCATGATCATGTAGTTGACATCGTATTTGTGGCAAAGCCACCGTTCATAATTTTTCATACATGTCACTCTTGATTCATCGCAATCCCGGTACACCGCTGGAGGCATACACATAGAGTCATATTTTGTTTTAAGTATTGAGTTGCAATTCTCGAGTTGTAAGTAAAAAAGAAGTGTGATGATCATTATTATTAGAGCATTGTCCCAGTGAGGAAAGGATGATGGAGACTATGATTCCCCCACAAGTCGGGATGAGACTCCGGACGAAAAAAAAGAGAAGAAAAAAGGCCAAAAAATAAAGAAAGAAGGCCCAAATAAAAAAAGAAATAATAATAATAAATAAATAAATGAGAGAAAAAGAGAGAAGGGACAATGTTACTATCCTTTTTCCACACTTGTGCTTCAAAGTAGCACCATGATCTTCATGATAGAGAGTCTCTTATTTTGTCACTTTCATATACCAGTGGGAATTTTTCATTATAGAACTTGGCTTGTATATTCCAATGATGGGCTTCCTCACATTCCCTAGGTCTTCGTAAGCAAGCGAGTTGGATGCACACCCACTTAGTTTCTTTGATGAGCTTTCATATATTTATAGCTCTAGCGCATCCGTTGCATGGCAACCCCTACTCCTTGCATTGACATCAATCGGTGGGCATCTCCATAGCCCATTGATTATCCGCGTCAATGTGAGGCTTTATCCCTTTTGTCTTCTCACACAACATCAATCATTATATTCTATTCCACCCATAGTGCTATGTCAATGGCCCGCACTCATATATTGCATAAAAGTTGAAAGAGTTTGAAAAGGCTAAGTATGAAATAATTGCTTGGCTTGTCATCGGGGTTGTGCATGATGAGAGCATTTTGTGCGACGAAAATGAAGCATGGCCAAACTATATGACTTTGTAGGGATAAGTTTTCTTTGGCTATGGTATTTTGATAAGACATAATTGCTTGATTAGCATACTTGGAGTATTACTATTTTTATGTCAACAATAAACTTTTATCTTGAATATTTTGGATCTGAACATTCATGCCACAATAGAGAAAAATACATTGAAGAATATTCTAGAAAGCATTCCACATCAAAAATTCTGTTTTTATCATTTACCTACTCGAGGACGAGCAGGAATTAAGCTTGGGGATGCTGACACGTCTCCAACGTATCTATAATTTTTGATTGTTCCATGCTATTATATTATCTATTTTGGATGTTAATGGGCTTTATTTTACACTTTTATATTATTTTTGAGACTAACCTATTAACCGGAGGCCCAGCCCAAATTACTGTTTTTTTGCCTATTTCAGTGTTTCGTAGAAAAGGAATATCAAACGGAGTCCAAACAGAATGAAACCTTCGGGAACGTGATTTTTGGAACAAACGTGATCCAGAGGACTTGGAGTGGATGTCAAGCAATCAACGAGACGGCCACGAGGCAGGGGCGCGTCTACCCCCGGGCACGCCCTCCCCCTCGTGGGCCCCTCGTAGCTCCACCGAACTACTTTTTCCTCCTATATATGTTCACATACCCCACAAACATCCAGGAGCACCACGAAACCCTATTTCCACCGCCGCAACCTTCTGTACCCAAGAGATCCCATCTTGGGGCCTTTTCCAAAGCTCTGCCGGAGGGGGCATCGATCACGGAGGGCCTCTACATTAACTCCATGGCCTCTCCGGTGATGTGTGAGTAGTTTACCTCAGACTTTCGGGTCCATAGTTATTAGCTAGATGGCTTCTTCTCTCTCTTTGGATCTCAATACAAAGTTCTCCTCGATTCTCTTGGAGATCTATTCGATGTAACTCTTCTTTTTGTGGTGTGTTTGTCGAGATCCGATGAATTGTGGGTTTATGATCCAGATTATCTATGAACAATATTTGAATCTTCTCTGAATTTTTTTATGTATGATTGGTTTATCTTTGCAAGTCTCTTCGAATTATCAGTTTGGTTTGGCCTACTAGATTGATCTTTCTTGCAATGGGAGAAGTGCTTAGCTTTGAGTTCAATCTTGCGGTGCTCGATCACAGTGACAGAAAGGGAAACAACACATATTGTATTGTTGCCATTGAGGATAAAAAGATGGGGTTTATATCATATTGCATGAGTTTATCCCTCTACATCATGCCATCTTGCTTAAGGCGTTACTCTGTTCTTATGAACTTAATACTCTAGATGCATGCTGGATAGCGGTCGATGTGTGGAGTAATAGTAGTAGATGCAGGCAGGAGTCGGTCTACTTGTCATGGACGTGATTCCTATATACATGATCATGCCGAGATATTCTCATAATTATTCGCTTTTCTATCAATTGCTCGACAGTAATTTGTTCACCCACCGTAATACTTATGCTATCTTGAGAGAAGCCACTAGTGAAACCTATGGCCCCCGGGTCTATTTTCCATCATACAAGTTTCCAATCTATTTTATTTTGCAATATTTACTTTCAATATATATCATAAAAACACCAAAAATACTTATCTTATTATTATCATCTCTATCAGATCTCACTCTTGCAAGTGGCCGTGAAGGGATTGACAACCCTTTTATCGCGTTGGTTGCGAGGTTCTTATTTGTTTGTGTAGGTACGAGGTGACTCGCGCGTGGTCTCCTACTGGATTGATACCTTGGTTCTCAAAAGCCGAGGGAAATACTTACGCTGCTTTACTGCACCACCCTTTCCTCTTCAAGAGAAAGCCAACGCAGTGCTCAAGAGGTAGCAAGAAGGATTTCTGGCGCCGTTGACGGGGAGAGCTACGCCAAGTCAAGACATACCAAGTACCCATCACAACTCTTATCCTTCACATTACATTATTTGCCATTTGCATCTTGTTTTCCTCTCCCCACTTCACCTTTGCCGTTTTATTCGCCCTTTTTCCATTCGCCTTCTTCCCGTATGTATCTTTCTTTATGTTTCTATGTGCCTTCTATTTGCTTGCATCTTTTCTTGCTAAAAATATATTGATATGGATCTACTTAAAGTGTTCTACTTGGATCATCTTCGATCTTTATGCGCTCGTGCTGAAACTCCAACTAGCCTAGTTGATGGGTAATCTTTAGATGAGCATGCTCATTTTGTGCGTCACCGTTTGTCTGAAAAAGGGAGTCTCTTATGGGTTCAAATAAACAGATTGCTATGTTATGCTTGGAATCTTTGTGAAATTTGTGATCTTACTTGTTGCTCTAAGAACCCTAAAAAACACATCCCCTACCTATGTGAGTTTAATGATAATGAAATCTTATCTTCTTATGCAAAGGGTGTTTATAGTTACTACAATATCGAACAAATTGAAGAATTTGTTGCTTTTAAGGGTGCTTATGAAGTTGCTTCTTTGATTGAAAAGTATGATTTTACTCTCTACAAATCTAATTTTTTTGACATACTTAAATATTGCTATGAAAAGTATGCTCATAATGTCTATGTCAAAGAATTTATTGAAAGAATGACCGTTGCTTCGGAAGAAAATAATGATATGCATGAATCTATAGATAATTATGATTCTGATGATTTGATTGAAATATCCTTTGATGAACATGATGCTTGCTATTCTTGTGGCCATGATGCCAATATTTATAAAGATGAGTTTCCTATAGTTCCTTATGTTAAACATGAGATCGTTGCTATTGCACCCATACTTGATAGTTCCTTCGATGAAAAGCATGATTGTAATGATGTTATTCTAAATTCCTTTAATGACAATTGTGTTAATGATATGCAAAACCTCAAACTTGGGAATTCTAGTTTTGCTATGACTACTACTTGTTGCAATGATTATGATTGGGGTGATTCTTCTTTTAATCTTGAAAATTTATTTAAGCCCCATGATGAATATGAGATTGATTATAATGTTTGCAATAATATTGAAAGTGGGTTTGGAAGACTGTCAACTTTAGATCACATATATTTGGAGAATGTTCAATCTTATGAAGTTTTTGATAAAAGTGGGTTTGAAGAGGTCATGACTTTAGTTAATGTTAATCCCACTATTTTGGAAGAGTGTCAACTTTGCATACATGTGGATCGTGTTAAGAATATGTTTTGTGATAGCTATATTGCTGAATTTGATTATGATCCTACATGTAATTATTATGAGAGAGGAAAATATGGTGGTAGAAATTTTCATGTTACTAAATTACCTCTCGTTATGTTGAGATTGCTATTGTTTCTTTCCGCTTCCTTGCATATGCTAGTTTTTGCTTGCCTTGATAATTTGTTTGCCTATAAGATGCATATGCATAGGAAGTATGTTACACTTAGATGTGTTTGTCACGTGTTTTATGATGCTCTCTTTGTGCTTCAATTCTTGTCCTTCATGTGAGCATCTTTGAAATCTTATGTCTAGCTATAAAGCTTTAAATAAAAGCGCTTGTTGGGAGACAACCAAATATTTTTCCTTGCTGTTAGTAATAAATAATTTATCTAGTCTCTATTTTGGTTGTGTTTTTTGTGTTTAATCAGTGTTTCTGCCAAGTAGAACCGTTGGGAAGACTTTCGGAAAGTCTTTTTGATCTTGCTGTAAACAACAGAAACTTTAGCGCTCGCGAGAATTGCTGCCATTTTTTATTGGAGAGTGCTCTTTAGTTAATTCTTTTTGAAGATGATTAATAGATAAATTCCTCACATCCAGAAATTTATTTTAGACTTTTGGGGGTTCCAGAAGTGGTCTAAACCTATAGATTACTACAGACTGTTCTGTTTTTGACAGATTCTGTTTTTCATGTGTTGTTTGCTTATTTTGATGAATCTATGGCTAGTAATAGAGTTTATGAACCATAGAAAATTTGGAATACAGTAGGTTTAACACCAATATAAATCAAGAATGAGTTCATTACAGTACCTTGAAGTGGTGGTTTGTTTTCTTTTACTAACGGAGCTCACAAACATTTTCTTTTAAGTTTTGTGTTGTGAATTTTTCAAGTTTTGGGTAAGGATTTGATGGATTATGGAATAGGGAGTGGCAAGAGCCTAAGCTTGGGGATGCCCAAGGCACCCCAAGTTAAAATCCAAGGACACCAAAAAGCCTAAGCTTGGGGATGCCCAGGAAGGCATCCTCTCTTTCGTCTTCGTCTATCAGTAACTTCACTTGGAGCTATATTTTTATTCCCACATGATATGTGTTTTTCTTGGAGCGTCTTGTATGATTTGAGTCTTTTCTTTATAGTTTACCACAATCATCCTTGCTGTACACACCTTTTGGGAGAGACACACATGAATTGGAATTTATTAGAATACTCTATGTGCTTCACTTATATATTTTGAGCTATATAGTTTTTGCTCTAGTGCTTCGCTTATATATTTTAGAGAACGGTGGTGGTTTTATTTTATAGAAATAATTGATCTCTCATGCTTCACTTATATCATTTTGAGAGTCCTTTAGAACAACATGGTAATCCACTTTGGTTATAAATTTTAAATGCTAAGAGAAATTGGATGCTTGATAGATGGTTTTGAGATATAAAGGTGGTAATATTAGAAGTGTGCTAGTTGAGTAATTGTGGATGAATACTTGTGTTGAAGTTGGCAAGTCCCGTAGCATGCACGTATGGTAAACGTTATGTGACAAATTTAAAGCATGGGGTGTTCTTTGATTGCTTTCCTTATGAGTGGTGGTCGGGGACGAGCAATGGTCTTTTCCCACCAATCTATCCCCCTAGGAGCATGCGCGTAGTGCTTGGTTTTGATGACTTGTAGATTTTTGCAATAAGTATGTGACTTCTTTGTGACTAATGTTGAATCCATGGATTATACGCAATTTTACCCTTCCACCATTGCTAGCCGCGTGTGTTTGAAATCTGACCGTTGGACACATGTCAGTTCCTTAGTGACCCAGGGTCATTTGGACAAATCAAGTCGGGTTGCCTCCTGGCTATAAATAGCCCACCACCTACACCATAAATTGGTGGCTGCTCAGAGTTAGTGTACGACTTTTGTTGTTTGAGAGCAATCCACCTCCAAAGTCTTTGAGAGAGAAATCCTTGCGAAGACAAAGCTCTAAACACCCATAGCCAAAGAGTGTTAGGCATCAGTGAAGTCGTCGTGTTCTGAGCATCCAAGAGTCATTGTGGATCACCGGTGAACGAAGTATGTGAAGGTTTGGAAGTCTCCCTTAAATACTTACCAGAGTGATTGGGTGAGGACTGTGTGTCCTTAGCTCAAGGGAAATAAGGTGAAGACGCGGTCTTCTGAGTTGAATCTCAGCCTCCCTAACCAGCCGTACAGTTGTCACAGCAACTTGAACTGGTCCAACAAATCCTTGTCCTCGCCAAGCATCTGGTTCTATCCTCTACCTCTCTTTACTTACTGTTTGTCTTCATGAAGTCATTGCCTGCTTGCATGATCTGATTGACTTCACTGTGTGAAAAATGTTGTTGTTTAGCTTCATATTATCTTCCGTCATGATCCATACTACCTAGTTGTTGATAGTCTTCATGCTTTCACTTCATTGCTTACTTGACTATGGCTTGTCTAGTGTAGTCTACCTTCCGCTGCATATCAATAGGTTCATTTCTACTGTTTGTTTTCAAAGCCCCCGTGTTTTAAAAACTTCCATAAAAATCGCCTATTCACCCCCCCTCTACTCGATAACTAGCACTTTCAGGGCTGGCCCAGTTCAAGGCTTCGCTGAGGGTACTTCTCTTTTTGGTTCGTTGTTTGTTTTTCATTTGCTTGTTTTGTGCTTTTTGTGTTTTGGTTTCTATTATGCTTTACCTACTTTGTGATTCCTTTTTTCTGATTATTCCTCAATTTCATTTTCTTTGCACTTTTTTTATAGTTTAGTACTCTAAATATTTGTCTAATATATGATGAATATTTTTTAAAAACACAATGAAAAATTATTTGATATAATGTGTTTTTATAAACAGTGGACTTTTTAATGTGTATTTAATTATTTCCAAAATATGATGAACATTTTTAATACAAAGTAAATTAATTTATTGACGGTGAATTTTTTTAATGCAAGGTAAACTTTTAAAAATGTACGGTGAACAAGCTAATCATATTTCTAATATACTTTATTAGTCTGACTAATAGGTTTTTAGTTATTTAGCTCTGTAAAAAACCATCTGGTTTTTTTGAGCGGTTAAAAAACCATCTGTTGGTTTTGCGAAAAAACCCAACATAAAAATCAAAGTGAAAAACAAAGAAAACCCACTAATATGAGAATCGCCGGAACGAGCGTGAACTATGGCAGATCCTATATGACACCTGTGTGCGTGCGAACGTCGCTGATGAACGAAGCGAGCGAGCGAGGTGACACGGGCTGGCCCACTTCGTGAAAGCATCCGGTTTTAAGAAATTCTAGTAGGTTCCGTGAACCAGGGTTTTTTCTCTTCGGCCGGGTTTTTTCGTTTTTCTCTTTTTTATTTTTTTATTTTAGTTTCATTTTTTCTGTTTCTTCATTTATTTCTTTTATTTTTTATTTTCTTTCATTTAATAACTTTTTGTTTTATTTTTGTACTTTGCTTTCAAGAAAATGTTTTGAAATCCCTAATTTTATTCGTGATTTATTTTGAAATGTTTTTGTTCACTTTTTAATTTATTTTTCATAATTTAAATATTTTAGCGTATATCACAACATGTTCAATGTGTATTTGAATGTTTTTTCCGAAAATATCACAATTTTTTTTTATTATATTTTCAGAAAATCTTTGAAATTCCCAAATTTGTTCATGTTTTTCACATATTGTTCATGTTTCTAAAATATTCGGGAAATGTTCACCGTACAATAAAAAATGTTCACGGTCTATGAAAAAATGTTCATGCCACAATATAAAAATGTTTAATGTGTAGAACAAAGTGTTCACAATATTGACAAAAATTGTTCACCATACATTTAAAAATGTTCACTGTGTATAAAAAACTGTTCATCATTCAAAAACAATGTTCACCATACATGAAATTCATTCTCTTAATAATTGTTCATAGGTGAAAAAAACGTTCAGTAATCTAATTTTGTTCATGACTTCATCGAAATTTCTGTTCACATTTTCTAAAATAAAAAATAACGTTTGAAATTTTTTGTTCAAGTTTATTTTGTTCAGTTTTTTCAAAAATATGTTCACGTTTTGAATTTTTATTCATGCTTTTCAAATTTTGTTAACTTTGTTTTTCAAAAAATGTTGACGTTTTCTTTGTTTTCTCTAATTTCAAAACTTTTCAATATTTCAGTCAGTTCTCATTTTTTTAGAATCTTATTTTTGCAAATTTCCAACAAATGGTTGAAATTTTTTGAGTTTTTTTATAATCTGCCTTTGGACTGAGTTCTTAAATGCTCATGTTGCGTAATAGTTGCTTGCACTCAGTACCTCAGGTGGCAAGGAACACTGTGTATTCTTAGAGGGGTTGCGAGTTGGATTCCCAGAAGTGCTCGTTTTTTGGGGGATTTTCCGCTCGTATGGCGCCACTGAATGGACCGGCCCATTAAGATCACCACCTGCGTGAAAGCTCTACCTCCTGACACTCGTGAGTGTGATGAGCTAGGGGTTCTCCTTAACGACGAGCTCTTGTCTTTAGTAGGCGAGATATAGCCCTAATGGTGGCAAAGGAGAGCTCCTCACTGACCCTTATGCGCTAGTAGACGAAACCAGCGCCCATGTGCCTACCTACGTGGGCCGGCCCAAGCATGAGCCGACAAGCTCGCGCACGATGAGCGCTTCGACGGCTTTCCCTATTCGATCGTTTTGTTTACCCAAAAGAAAAAAAAATGCTCAACAGTTTCGTGGTTGACTGGTAGTGGTAGACCGGTCAACCATTAACCATTGACTTCTGAGAAAAAAAGGAAATTCCAGAAAAAGAATTCGAAAATAAAATGCTCACGGATTCTAAAAAGTCCACTGATTTTCAGAATAGTTCATGAAACTTTTAAAAGAGTTCATGAATTTGAAAAAAGTTCACCAATTTTTAAAAAAGTTCACGAATTTTAATAAAAAATTCATCGATTTGGAAAAAGTCTACAAAAAATTGAAAAAAAAACCATCTACTTTCAATAAAAAAGTTCATTGATTTTGTAAAAAGTTCATCTATTTTCAGGAAAAAAGTTCAACGAGTTTGAAAAAAGAAAGAAAAAAGAGCCACAGAAAAAATTATGAAGAAAGTAGAAGAAGAAGAAGAAGAAGAAAGGGCAAAACAAACCGCTATATAAGCACACGAGGTTTGTTGGTGATGTGGTTATGACGCCATACTCTTAAGAAGCGCGTCGCGGGTTCAAACGCTGGATTGCACGCACTCTTTTGCTGTTAATAGAAACAAAAAAAAAGCAGAAGGAGGTGGGATGGGACGTATCGCCAAAAAAAACAAGCGTACGGGGTGAGGCAGGGGTGGGTGGGCCATGTACCAAATGGCTTGTATTTGACGCTTTAGGCGCCGAATAGTATTTGGCATGGCAAAGTGCGTCATGTGGGAATTCCGGGGCTGAACCCAGCCCTTTATGCAAACCAATTTGTGGTTGGATGGTTAGAAAGACTGTGGTATCCCCAGCCCACCTGGATTCAAATCTTGGTGCTCGCATTTATTTCTGAATTTATTTCAGGATTTCGAAGGTGCTCATAGGGGTAGGGTGTGCATGTGTGCGTTTATAGGGATGGGTGTATGCGCGTGTATATGAGCTCTTCTGTTTGTACTGATGTCAAAAAAAATCCCAGCTCTTTATATAGTTCAAGAAAAACTGCCTGTTTTGTTGTCGTAAACAATCAGCACATGCATACGATTATCCAAAAAAACTTGCATACGTTCCTAGGAGTAGCTGACAAAAAATGTTACTACGTAGTAACGACGAAGTGGAGGTATAGGGTGGGTGGTAGGCACATGTGCACAGCCTAGCCGCTCGTCAAACATCGTATCACACACCGTAAACCTAGCTCAACTACTCGCGGCTCTCCATCAACATCCATGGCACGAGACCGATGAGCAGCACAGGCCTCCCGCATGAGATCGAGGTCAACCCGACGAAGCGTCAGCCACGAGGGGAAAACTTTGACGCGATCAACCACGCAAGGATGGGGCAGTTCTGAGCACATGCATCTATTGCTGCTGCCCGCCAAGCTCGGAGACTCTGCGAAAAAAGCATCGTTTGTCCTCTGTTTCTCCCGCCCTCTCGTAAAAGTTGACCATGCACGCTACGGAACCACGAAGAGGTCTGCTACTGTAACTGGCCAGATCAACTTACTGGTACTGGAGTGGAGACATATAAACAGATGCTCGATAGACGAAGACTCCAAAGAAAGTCTCGTGGAATCACTGGGCTGTTCCACGGCTGCCTCCGATCGTGCAGCAGCCATAGATGCCTGTTGGCCGTGGAAGAGTGGTTGTACCACTCGATCTCTCCGCGCCTCTCTGTCTGTACGTCGTGTGTACACGCACGGGTGGGCCGTGGGCAAGCAACACCACCCAATCGCCAGCTAGTATATTCCGCTTCACACATGACACATGCATATCCTCTCCTCGTATATCCCATCAGATCAGGATGCTCCGCTGGATAGCTAGCCATTTGTAGACTAGTTGTTGCAGATTGGCCTGTCATAACAGCTAGCCGGTACTACTTCCGATTCGGCAGGCAGAAAATGGATGTGCCGTTGCCGTGTACGTGTCGCCTAGTGTACGCCTCACTGAGTCAGTGTTGAGTGTCTGGGTTTACATTGTGTTTCGGGAAAGAAGAAGAAGAAGAAGAATGGCTTAACGACAAAAATATATTTCGAACATATGATGTCTGACATGGCCCTTACCACTAAGTAGGACTGTAGGAGTATATGCTATGCATTTTTGCTTAAGCTTATCGGGCAATTAACTAGTGCCGGCACCTAACCAACAACAATCCCTCATATCTTGTAAAGAGATAGAATATGTAGTTGATGGGATTGCAATCCAGACAAGCTTTGATCCTGCCAAAAGTTGGATCTAGGCATCAATCAGTGCCTCACCTAATGGATGTCATGCTTGATTTGATTCTCCTTCTATGGCGGGAAATGCCTCCCGCGGAGTTGGCTGTGAAGATGATGACTGATGCTGAGCAAATCCACGTCTCACAGTCCAAAAACAAACATGCTATGACATATACGTAGTAGTATAAACAAACAGGATGAGCAGACGATTTTCTTAGAAATAAATAAATATCTGCAATCATTGACAGAAAAATGAGAGCTACCTCCCGCCGTCCTAAAACAAACAATGTGTTTTGGATCATCAAGGCAAACCATTGACCAAAGATTACTCTATTAACAGTCATACTTTATATGGCATAAAATTGATGGCATTATGTATGTATTAAAGGACACTTACTTATGATTGTGATTTTTGTATCAGGCAAACCACATATTAACATAGTAATCACTGGTCAAAGCATTGTCTATTGAAACATAATACACCTTGTATTTACAACAAAGGAAGTATCATTTGTATTTCAATAGATGGTACCACACTAAATAATGTTATGAGGACAGTGCTATTCCCTACCCGCTAGAGTTCAAGTCTTAGACTTGACATTGGTGTTCGCATTTTTTTGGATTTATTCCAGACCTTCCGGCGATGTACGTTTAGTGGGAGAAGGCGTTCCCGTCGATTACAAAGGCGTTTGTGGCGATTTCGTCAATCTCAAGATGATATGCCGGCTCGGTGTCTCAAGGTGCTTATAGGGGTAGGGTATACGTGTGTATATTCATAAGGATAAGTGTATATGCATATATATGAGTGTCCGTGTCTGTATTGTGTTCAAAACCATGCCCCCTAAATAGATTCTGTTTGAAAGCACGTGTAATTTTATTCATCTCATAATTGTACAGATACACTGATTTGGACTTAAAGATTTAAGAAAACATAAAGTAAATCTCATGACTAAGAATTACAGTGATATACCTTGGAAACATCTTCGTGGTGTCAATCTCTGCTACATGAATTACTCCCATTACTCCCAAAACTTCAGTATGGGGCTGCAATTAGAAGAGAGCAACGATGTTGCCGCTCTTTCACCCGCATGAACCTTACCAATAAAGGTTTCCGAAAGCATCTTGAGCCGCCCAACCAAAAAGATGTGAAGCCTTGAGTGTTGAACGTACTTGAGTCGGAGATGATCTCCTAGAAGCGTAGTTCATCGAATCACAATATTTCCACTGTGGTGTCAATGACAGATTTCACCTCCACAAAGATTCAAACCAACAAAAAAGCTTGACACACGAACATAATCTCATCATATTCGAATAGTCGGATCTACGAAGACACAAAACTCTCTAACTTCATGACACCACCAAAAGAATGAGAGTAACTTTATCCTCGGGAAACTAAGATCATCGCTAGACGTTGGCGAACAACATAGAATTCTTGAAGATCCGAGCCCCCCCTCCCGGTACCAACATGGCAGTCGAAGGCGAGGGAACCAAATTTCCCTCACGTCAATGGCGGTGGCTGCAGTGCTTAGAGGAACCCTCTGCCTCCCTCAAGGAGATGGGTGAATTGCATTATCGGTGCTGGTGTTGGCGACATGTTTCGGGGGCGGCCAGGCCATTTTATCATTGCATTGTGTGCGCCCCTCTCAAGGTGCCAGCATGCTTTTGAAGCTGATGTCTTTGCGCTCTGGGACGGTCTTAACTCATGCTTCAATACATAGCCCAAGCTTCTGTTGTTTAGACGGATTGTATCCAACTTATTAGATGTGTTGAGCTGTCTTGAATATTTGTATGTGTGGGATTACATGGATTTGGAGTTGTAATTGGTGTGGATAAGATATCAGCCGTGTTAGAGTCGGACCTAGGCCTCTTATATAATGAGGGGGGCACCACACATTGTGATGATTGATCACTTGATAGCAACATGTACGCGGGGGGGGGGGGGGGGGAGCCTGTGGCATATGGCGGCGCCCGGTCGACAGGTGTTACAATATCTCGGGGACGAGCGCATGTACTCATTGCCTTAGGGATGTAGCCCGAATCGATGAACCTTGTTAACAAAAATCGTGCCTCGATGTCATCTATGATTTTGCAAGGCATATTTATTGTAACAAGTGGTGGAATCATGAGCAAAGTTTCGAGAAGGCTATGCAGAAGAACATCTGAAGGTATAAGGATCATGCTTGGTGGGTGTCAGGAAATGTCTGATAGGCGCAAGATGGAGCATGATGGTGATCGTGAATGCGGTGAGTGGATTTGAACACCCCAAGAAGGAGGACTGGACCATTCGATGGGCGTTGGTTGTTGGGGAACGTAGTAATTTCAAAAAAATTCCTACGCACACGCAAGATCATGGTGATGCATAGCAACGAGAGGGGAGAGTGTTGTCTACGTACCAACGCAGACCGACTGCGGAAGCGATCACACAACGAAGAGGAAGTAGTCGTACGTCTTCCCGATCCGACCGATCCAAGCACCGTTACTACGGCACCTCCGAGTTCTTAGCGCACGTTCAGCTCGATGACGATCCTCGGGCTCCGATCCAGCAAAGCGTCGAGGAAGAGTTCCGTCAGCACGACGGCGTGGTGACGATCTTGATGTACTACCGACGCAGGGCTTCGCCTAAGCACTACAACGGTATGATCGAGGTGGAATTTGGTGGCAGGGGGCACCGCACACGGCTAAGGAACGATCTCAAGGATCAACTTGTGTGTCTTGGGGTGTCCCCTGCCCCCGTATATAAAGGAGCAAGGGAGGAGGGGCTGGCCGGCCAAGGAGGGAGGCGCAGGAGAGTCCTACTCCCACTGGGAGTAGGATTCCCCCTCCAATCCTAGTCCAACTAGGATTCCTTGGAGGGGAAAAGAGGAGGAGGTGGCCGGACACCCTTTCCTAGTCCTAATAGGACTAGGGGGAGGCACGCAGCCCATCTAGGGCAGCCCCTTCTCTTTTCCACTAAGGCCCATTATGGCCCATCTAGCTCCCGGGGGGTTCCGGTAACCCTCCCGGTATTCCGGTAAAATCCCGATTTCACCCGGAACACTTCCGATGTCCAAACATAGGCTTCCAATATATCAATCTTTATGTCTCGACCATTTCGAGACTCCTCGTCATGTCCGTGATCACATCCGGGACTCCGAACAACCTTCGGTACATCAAAATGCATAAACTCATAATAACTGTCATCGTAACGTTAAGCGTGCGGACCCTACGGTTCGAGAACAATGTAGACATGACCGAGACATGTCTCCGGTCAATAACCAATAGCGGGACCTGGATGCCCATATTGGCTCCTACATATTCTACGAAGATCTTTATCGGTCAGACCGCATAACAACATACGTTGTTCCCTCTGTCATCGGTATGTTACTTGCCCGAGATTCGATCGTCGGTATCCAATACCTAGTTCAATCTCGTTACTGGCAAGTCTCTTTACTCGTTCCGTAATACATCATCTCATAACTAACATCTTAGTTATAATGCTTGCAAGGCTTATGTGATGTGTATTACCGAGAGGGCCCAGAGATACCTCTCCGACAATCGGAGTGACAAAACCCTAATCTCGAAATACGCCAACCCAACATCTACCATTGGAGACACCTGTAGTACTCCTTTATAATCACCCAGTTATGTTGTGACGTTTGGTAGTACCCAAAGTGTTCCTCCGGTAAACGGGAGTTGCATAATCTCATAGTCATAGGAACATGTATAAGTCATGAAGAAAGCAATAGCAACATACTAAACGATCGGGTGCTAAGCTAATGGAATGGGTCATGTCAATCAGATCATTCAACTAATGATGTGATCCCGTTAATCAAATAACAACTCTTTGTCCATGGTCAGGAAACATAACCATCTTTGATTAACGAGCTAGTCAAGTAGAGGCATACTAGTGACACTCTGTTTGTCTATGTATTCACACATGTATTATGTTTCCGGTTAATACAATTCTAGCATGAATAATAAACATTTATCATGATATAAGGAAATAAATAATAACTTTATTATTGCCTCTAGGGCATATTTCCTTTAGTCTCCCACTTGCACTAGAGTCAATAATCTAGATCACATCACCATGTGATTAACATCGATAGTTCACATCATCATGTGACCAATACCCAAAGGGTTTACTAGATTTAGTAATCTAGTTCACATCGCTATGTGATTAACACCCAAAGAGTACTAAGGTGTGATCATGTTTTGCTTGTGAGAGAATCTTAGTCAACGGGTCTGCCACATTCAGATCCACATGTATTTTGCAAATTTCTATGTCAACAATGCTCTGCATGGAGCTACTCTAGCTAATTGCTCCCACTTTCAATATATATCTAGACCGAGACTTAGAGTCATCTAGATTAGTGTCAAAACTTGCATCGGCGTAACCCTTTACGACGAACCTTTTGTCATATCCATAATCGAGAAACATATCCTTATTTCACTAAGGATAATTCTGACCGTTGTCTAGTGGTCTACTCCTAGATCACTATTGTACTACCTTGCCAAATCAGTGCAGGGTATACAATAGATCTGGTATACAGCATGACATACTTTATAGAACCAATGGCCAAGGCATAGGGAATGATTTTCATTCTCTTTCTATCTTCTGCCGTGGTTGGGCTTTGAGTCTTACTCAACTTCACACCTTGTAATACAGGCAAGAACTCTTTCTTTGACTGCTCCATTTTGAACTACTTCAAAATCTTGTCAAGGTATGTACTTATTGAAAAAACTTATCAAGCGTCTTGATCTATCTCTATAGATCTTGAAGCTCAATATGTAAGCAGCTTCACCAAAGTCTTTCTTTGAAAACTCCTTTCAAACACTCCTTTATGCTTTACAGAATAATTCTACATTATTTCCGATCAACAATATGTCATTCACATATACTTATCAGAAATGCTGTAGTGCTCCCACTCACTTTCTTGTAAATACAGGCTTCACCGCAAGTCTGTATAAAACTATATGCTTTGATCAACTCATCAAAGCGTATATTCCAACTCCGAGATGCTTGCACCAGTCCACAGATGGATCGCTGGAGCTTGCACATTTTGTTAGCACCTTTCGGATTGACAAAACCTTCTGTTGCATCATATACAACTCTTCTTTAATAAATCCATTAAGGAATGCAGTTTTGTTTATCCATTTGCCAGATTTCATAAAATGCGGCAATTACTAACATGATTCGGACAGACTCAAGCATAGATACGAGTGAGAAGCTCTCATCGTAGTCAACACCTTGAACTTGTCGAAAACCTTTTGCGACAATTCTAGCTTTGTAGATAGTAACACTACTATCAGCGTCCGTCTTCCTCTTGAAGATCCATTTATTCTCAATTGCCTGCCGATCATCGGGCAAGTCAACCAAAGTCCAAAACTTTGTTCTCATACATGGATCATATCTCAGATTTCATGGTCTCAAACCATTTCGCAGAATCTGGGCTCATCATCGCTTCCTCATAGTTCGTAGGTTCGTCATGGTCAAGTAACATGACCTCCAGAACAGGATTACCGTACCACACTGGTGCGGATCTCACTCTGGTTTACCTACGAGATTCGGTAGTAACTTGATCTGAAGTTACATGATCATCATCATTAGCTTCCTCACTTATTGGTGTAGGTGTCGCAGAAACAGTTTTCTGTGATGTACTACTTTCCAATAAAGGAGTAGGTACAGTTACCTCGTCAAGTTCTATTTTCCTCCCACTCACTTCTTTCGAGAGAAACTCCTTCTCTAGAAAAACTCCGAATTTAGCAACAAAAGTCTTGCCTTCGGATTTGTGATAGAAGGTGTACCCAATAGTCTCCTTTGGGTATCCTATGAAGACATATTTCTCCGATTTGGGTTTTGAGCTTATCGAGATGAAACTTTTTCACATAAGCATCGCAACTCCAAACTTTAAGAAACGACAGCTTAGGTTTCTGGCCAAACCATAGTTCATACGGTGTCGTCTCAACGGATTTAGATGGTGCCCTATTTAACGTGAATGCAGCTGTCTCTAATGCATGACCCCAAAAACGATAGTGGTAAATCGGTAAGGAACATCATAGATTGCACTATATCCAATAAAGTACGGTTATGACGTTCGGACACACCATTATGCTGTGGTGTTCCAGGTGGCGTGAGTAGTGAAACTATTTCACATTGGTTTAACTGAAGACCAAACTCGTAACTCAAATACTCTTTTCCACGATCATATCGTAGAAACTTTATTTTTCTTGTTACGATGATTTTCCACTTCACTCTGAAATTCTTTGAACTGTTCAAATGTTTCAGACTTATGTTTCATCAAGTAGATATCCCCATATCTGCTCAAATCATCTGTGAAGGTCAGAAAATAATGATACCTGCTGCAAGCCTTAATATTCATCGGACCACATACATCAGTATGTATGATTTCCAACAAATCTGTTGCTTGCTTCATTGTTCCGGAGAACGGCGTTTTAGTCATCTTGCCCATAAGGCATGGTTCGCAAGCATCAAGTGATTCCAAAATCCCATCAGCATGGAGTTTCTTCATGCGCTTTACACCAATATGTCCTAAACGGCGTTGCCACAAATAAGTTGCACTATCATTATTAACTTCGCATCTTTTGGTTTCAATGTTATGAATATGTGTATCACTAAGATCGAGATCCAATGAACTATTTTCATTGGGTGTGTAACCATATAAGGTTTTATTCATGTAAATAGAACAACAATTTATTCTTTTACTTAAATGAATAACCGTATCACAATAAACATGATCAAATCATATTTATGCTCAACGCAAACACCAAATAACACTTATTTAGGTTCAACACTAATCCCGAAAGTATAGGGAGTGTGCGATGATGATCATATCAATCTTGGAACCACTTCCAACACACATCGTCACTTCACCCTTAACTAGTCTCTGTTTATTCTGCAACTCCCATTTCGAGTTACTAATCTTAGCAACTGAACTAGTATCAAATACTGAGGGTTTGCTATAAACACTAGTAAAGTACACATCAATAACATGTATATCAAATATACTTATGTTCACTTTGCCATCCTTCTTATCCGCCAATCACTTGAGGTAGTCCGCTTCCAGTGACCAGTCCCTTTGCAGTAGAAGCGCTTAGTCTCAGGCTTAGGATCAGACTTGGGCTTCTTCACTTGAGCTGCAACTTGCTTGCCGTTCTTCTTGAAGTTCCCCTTCTTCCCTTTGCCCTTTTCTTGAAACTAGTGGTCTTGTCAACCATCAACACTTGATGTTTTTCTTGATTTCTACCTTCGTTGATTTCAGCATCACGAAGAGCTTGGGAGTTGTTTCCGTTATCCCTTGCATATTATGGTTCATCACGAAGTTCTGCTAACTTGGTGATGGTGACTAGAGAATTCTGTCAATCACTATATTATCTGGAAGATAAACTCCCACTTGATTCAAGCGATTGTAGTACCCAGACAATCTGAGCACATGCTCACTAGTTGAGCGATTCTCCTCCATCTTTTAGCTATAGAACTTGTTGGAGACTTCATATCTCTCAACTCGGGTATTTTCTTGAAATATTAACTTCAACTCCTGGAACATCTCATATGGTCCATGACGTTCAAAACGTCTTTGAAGCCCGATTCTAAGCCATTAAGCATGGTGCACTAAACTATCAAGTAGTCATCATATTGAGCTAGCCAAACGTTCACAACGTCTGCATCTGCTCCTGCAATAGGTCTGTCACCCAGCGGTGCATCAAGGACATAATTTTTCTGTGCAGCAATGAGGATAAACCTCAGATCACGGATCCAATCCGCATCATTGCTACTAACATTTTTCAACACAATTTTCTCTAGGAACATATCAAAATAAACACAGGGAAGCAACAACGCGAGCTATTGACCTACAACATAATTTGCAAAATACTACCAGGACTAAGTTCATGATAAATTTAAGTTCAATTAATCATATTACTTAAGAACTCCCACTTAGATAGATATCCCTCTAATCCTCTAAGTGATCACGTGATCCAAATCAACTAAACCATGTCCGCTCATCACGTGAGATGGAGTAGTTTCCTCGGTGAACATCATTATGTTGATCATATCTACTATATGATTCATGCTCGACCTTTCGGTCTCCGTGTTCCGAGGCCATATCTGCATATGCTAGGCTCGTCAAGTTTAACCTGAGTATTCTGCGTGTGCAAAACTGGCTTGCACCCGTTGTAGATGGACGTAGAGCTTATCACACCCGATCATCACGTGGTGTCTGGGCACGACGAACTTTGGCAACGGTGCATACTCAGGGAGAACACTTCTTGATAATTTAGTGAGAGATCATCTTATAGTGCTACCGTCAATCAAAGCAAGATAAGATGCATAAAAGGATAAACATCACATGCAATCAATATAAGTGATATGATATTGTTGGGGAACGCAGTAATTTCAAAAAATTTCCTACGCACACGCAAGATCATGGTGATGCACAGCAACGAGAGGGGAGAGTGTTGTCTACGTACCAACGCAGACCGACTGCGGAAGCGATCACACAACGTAGAGGAAGTAGTCGTACGTCTTCTTCCCGATCCAACCGATCCAAGCACCGTTACTCCGGCACCTCCGAGTTCTTAGCACACGTTCAGCTCGATGACGTTCCTCGGGCTCCGATCCAGCAAAGCGTCGAGGAAGAGTTTCGTCAGCACGACGGCGTGGTGACGATCTTGATGTACTACCGACGCAGGGCTTCGCCTAAGCACTGTAACGGTATGATCGAGGTGGAATTTGGTGGCAGGGGGCACCGCACACGGCTAAGGAACGATCTCAAGGATCAACTTGTGTGTCTATGGGGTGCCCCCTGCCCCCGTATATAAAGGCCAGGGGCAAGGGGGTCGGCCGGCTAGGAGGGAGGCGCAGGGAGGAGTCCCACTCCTACCGGGAGTAGGACTCCTTCCCCCAAATCCTATTCCTAGTAGGACTCTTCGGGAGAAAGAGAAGAGAGGGGGGCCGGCCCCTTCTCCTAGTCCTAATAGGACTAGGGAAGGGGGGTTCGGCCGGCTAGCATGTGGGCTGCCCCTTCTCTCTTTTCCACTAAGGCCCAATAGGCCCATTTGCCTCCCGGGGGGTTCCGGTAACCCTTCCGGTAATCCGGTAAAATCCCGATTTCACCCGGAACACTTCCGGTGCCCAAACATAGGCTTCCAATATATCAATCTTTACGTCTCGACCATTTCGAGACTCCTCGTCATGTCCGTGATCTCATCCGGGACTCCGAACAACCTTCGGTACATCAAAATGCATAAACTCATAATAACTGTCATCGTAACGTTAAGCGTGCGGACCCTACGGTTCGAGAACAATGTAGACATGACCGAGACACGTCTCCGGTCAATAACCAATAGCGGGACCTGGATGCCCATATTGGCTCCTACATATTCTACAAAGATCTTTATCGGTCAGACCGCATAACAACATACGTTGTTCCCTTTGTCATCGGTATGTTACTTGCCCGAGATTCGATCGTCGGTATCCAATACCTAGTTCAATCTCGTTACCGGCAAGTCTCTTTACTCGTTCCGTAATACATCATCTCACAACTAACTTATTAGTTGCAGTGCTTGCAAGGCTTATGTGATGTGCATTACCGAGAGGGCCCAGAGATACCTCTCCGACAATCGGAGTGACAAACCCTAATCTCGAAATACGCCAACCCAACATCTACCATTGGAGACACCTGTAGTACTCCTTTATAATCACCCAGTTACGTTGTGACGTTTGGTAGTACCCAAAGTGTTCCTCCGGTAAACGGGAGTTGCATAATCTCATAGTTATAGGAACATGTATAAGTCATGAAGAAAGCAATAGCAACATACTAAACGATCGGGTGCTATGCTAATGGAATGGGTTATGTCAATCAGATCATTCTACTAATGATGTGACCTCGTTAATCAAATAACAACTCCTTGTTCATGGTTAGGAAACATAACCATCTTTGATTAACGAGCTAGTCAAGTAGAGTCATACTAGTGACACTCTGTTGGTCTATGTATTCACACATGTATTATGTTTCTGGTTAATACAATTCTAGCATGAATAATAAACATTTATCATGGTGTAAGGAAATAAATAATAACTTTATTATTGCCTCTAGGGCATATTTCCTTCAGTCTCCCACTTGCACTAGAGTCAATAATCTAGATTATACTGTAATGATTCTAACACCCATGGAGCCTTGGTGCTGATCATGTTTTGCTCGTGGAAGAGGCTTAGTCAACGGGTCTGCAACATTCAGATCCGTATGTATCTTGCAAATCTCTATGTCTCCCACCTGGACTAAATCCCGGATGGAGTTGAAGCGTCTCTTGATGTGTTTGGTTCTTTTGTGAAATCTGGATTCCTTTGCCAAGGCAATTGCACCAGTATTGTCACAGAAGATTTTCATTGGACCCGATGCACTAGGTATGACACCTAGATCGGATATGAACTCCTTCATCCAGACTCCTTCGTTTGCTGCTTCCGAAGCAGCTATGTACTCCGCTTCACATGTAGATCCCGCTACGACGCTTTGTTTAGAACTGCACCAACTGACAGCTCCACCGTTTAAAGTAAACACGTATCCGGTTTGCGATTTAGAATCGTCCGGATCAGTGTCAAAGCTTGCATCAACGTAACCTCTTACGGTGAGCTCTTTGTCACCTCCATATACGAGAAACATATCCTTAGTCCTTTTCAGGTATTTCAGGATGTTCTTGACCGCTGTCCAGTGATCCAATCCAGGATTACTTTGGTACCTCCCTGCCAAACTTATAGCAAGGCACACATCAGGTCTGGTACACAGCATTGCATACATGATAGAGCCTATGGCTGAAGCATAGGGAACATCTTTCATTTTCTCTCTATCTTCTGCAGTGGTCGGGCATTGAGTCTTACTCAACTTCACACCTTGTAGCACAGGCAAGAACCCTTTCTTTGCTTGATCCATCTTGAACTTCTTCAAAATTTTGTCAAGGTATGTGCATTGTGAAAGTCCAATTAAGCGTTTTGATCTATCTCTATAGATTTTTATGCCTAATATGTATGCAGCTTCCCCGAGGTCTTTCATCGAAAAACTTTTATTCAAGTATCCCTTTATGCTATCCAGAAATTCTATATCATTTCCAATTAGCAATATGTCATCCACATATAATATCAGAAATGCTACAGAGCTCCCACTCACTTTCTTGTAAATACAGGCTTCTCCAAAAGTCTGTATAAAGCCAAATGCTTTGATCACACTATCAAAGCGTTTATTCCAACTCCGAGATGCTTGCACCAGTCCATAAATGGATCGCTGGAGTTTGCATACTTTGTTAGCTCCTTTTGGATCGACAAAACCTTCTGGTTGTACCATATACAACTCTTCTTCCAGAAATCCATTCAGGAATGCAGTTTTGACATCCATTTGCCATATTTCATAATCATAAAATGCGGCAATTGCTAACATAATTCTGACGGACTTAAGCATCGCTACGGGTGAGAAGGTCTCATCGTAGTCAACCCCTTGAACTTGTTGAAAACCTTTTGCGACAAGTCGAGCTTTATAGACAGTAACATTACCGTCAGCGTCAGTCTTTTTCTTGAAGATCCATTTATTCTCAATTGCTTGCCGATCATCGGGCAAGTCAACCAAAGTCCATACTTTGTTCTCATACATGGATCCCATCTCAGATTTCATGGCCTCAAGCCACTTTGCGGAATCTGGGCTCACCATCGCTTCTTCATAGTTCGTAGGTTCATCATGATCTAGCATCATGACTTCCAGAACTGGATTACCGTACCACTCTGGTGCGGATCTCACTCTGGTTGATCTACGTGGTTCAGTAGAATCTTGATCTGAAGCTTCATGATCATCATCATTAGCTTCCTCACTGATTGGCATAGGTGTCGCAGAAACAGTTTTCTGTGATGTACTATTTTCCAATAAGGGAGCAGGTACAGTTACCTCGTCAAGTTCTACTTTCCTCCCACTCACTTCTTTCGAGAGAAACTCCTTCTCTAGAAATGATCCATTCTTAGCAACGAATGTCTTGCCTTCGGATCTGTGATAGAAGGTATACCTAACAGTTTCCTTTGGGTATCCTATGAAGACACATTTCTCCGCTTTGGGTTCGAGCTTATCAGGTTGAAGCTTTTTCACATAAGCATCGCAGCCCCAAACTTTAAGAAACGACAACTTTGGTTTCTTGCCAAACCATAGTTCATAAGGCGTCGTCTCAACGGATTTTGATGGTGCGCTGTTTAACGTGAATGCAGCCGTCTCTAAAGCATAACCCCAAAACGATAGCGATAAATTAGTAAGAGACATCATAGATCGCACCATATCTAGTAAAGTACGATTACGACGTTCGGACACACCATTACGCTGTGGTGTTCCGGGTGGCGTGAGTTGCGAAACTATTCCACAATTTTTCAAATGTATACCAAACTCGTAACTCAAATATTCTCCTCCACGATCAGATCGTAGAAATTTTATTTTCTTGTTACGATGATTTTCAACTTCACTCTGAAATTCCTTGAACTTTTCAAATGTTTCAGACTTATGTTTCATTAAGTAGATATACCCATATCTGCTTAAATCATCTGTGAAGGTGAGAAAATAACGATATCCGCTGCGAGCCTTAATATTCATCGGACCACATACATCGGTATGTATGATTTCCAACAAATCTGTTGCTCTCTCCATAGTACCGGAGAACGGTGTTTTAGTCATCTTGCCTATGAGGCACGGTTCGCAAGTACCAAGTGATTCATAATCAAGTGATTCCAAAAGCCCATCAGTATGGAGTTTCTTCATGCGCTTTACACCGATATGACCTAAACGGCAGTGCCACAAATAAGTTGCACTATCATTATTAACTTTGCATCTTTTGGCTTTTACATTATGAATATGTGTATTACTATCTTCGAGATTCAACAAGAATAGACCACTCTTCAAAGGTGCATGACCATAAAAGATATTATTCATATAAATAGAACAACCATTATTCTCTGATTTAAATGAATAACCGTCTCGCATTAAACAAGATCCAGATATAATGTTCATGCTCAACGCTGGCACCAAATAACAATTATTTAGGTCTAATATTTATCCCGAAGGTAGATGTAGAGGTAGCGTGCCGACCGCGATCACATCAACTTTGGAACCGTTTCCCACGCGCATCGTCACCTCGTCCTTTGCTAGTGTCCGCTTATTCCGTAGTCCCTGTTTCGAGTTGCAAATATTAGCAACAGAACCAGTATCAAATACCCAGGTGCTACTGCGAGCTCTAGTAAGGTACACATCAATAACATGTATATCACATATACCTTTGCTCACTTTGCCATCCTTCTTATCCGCCAAATACTTGGGGCAGTTCCGCTTCCAGTGACCAGTCTGCTTGCAGTAGAAGCACTCAGTTTCAGGCTTAGGTCCAGACTTGGGTTTCTTCTCCTGAGCAGCAACTTGCTTGCTGTTCTTCTTGAAGTTTCCCTTCTTCTTCCCTTTGCCCTTTTTCTTGAAACAAGTGGTTTTGTTAACCATCAACACTTGATGCTCCTTCTTGATTTCTACCTCCGCAGCTTTCAGCATTGCGAAGAGCTCGGGAATAGTCTTGTTCATCCCTTGCATATTATAGTTCATCACGAAGCTCTTGTAGCTTGGTGGCAGTGATTGGAGAATTCTGTCAATGACGCAGTCATCTAGAAGATTAACTCCCATCTGAATCAAGTGATTATTATACCCAGACATCTTGAGTATATGCTCACTGACAGAACTGTTCTCCTCCATCTTACAGCTATAGAACTTATTGGAGACTTCATATCTCTCAATTCGGGCATTTGCTTGAAATATTAACTTCAACTCCTGGAACATCTCATATGCTCCATGACGTTCAAAACGTCGTTGAAGTCCCGATTCTAAGTCGTAAAGCATGGCACACTGAACTATCGAGTAGTCATCAGCTTTGCTCTGCCAGACGTTCATAACATCTGGCGTTGCTCCAGCAGCAGGCCTGTCACCCAGCGGTGCTTCCAGGACGTAATTCTTCTGTGCAGCAATGAGGATAATCCTCAGGTTACGGACCCAGTCCGTGTAATTGCTACCATCATCTTTCAACTTTGCTTTCTCAAGGAACGCATTAAAATTCAACGGAACAATAGCACGAGCCATCTATCTACAAGCAACATAAACAAGCAAGATACTATCAGGTACTAAGTTCATGATAAGTTTAAGTTCAGTTAATCAAATTACTTAGGAACTCCCACTTAGATAGACATCCCTCTAATCCTCTAAGTGATCACGTGATCCAAATCAACTAAACCATAACCGATCATCACGTGAGATGGAGTAGTTTTCAATGGTGAACATCATCATGTTGATCATATCTACTATATGATTCACGCTCGACCTTTCGCTCTCTGTGTTCCGAGGCCATATCTGCATATGCTAGGCTCGTCAAGTTTAACCTGAGTATTCTGCGTGTGCAAAAACTGGCTTGCACCCGTTGTAGATGGACGTAGAGCTTATCACACCCGATCATCACGTGGTGTCTGGGCACGACGAACTTTGGCAACGGTGCATACTCAGGGAGAACACTTCTTGATAATTTAGTGAGAGATCATCTTATAATGCTACCGTCAATCAAAGCAAGATAAGATGCATAAAAGGATAAACATCACATGCAATCAATATAAGTGATATGATATGGCCATCATCATCTTGTGCTTGTGATCTCCATCTCCAAAGCACTGTCATGATCACCATCGTCACCGGCGCGACACCTTGATCTCCATCGTAGCATCGTTGTCGTCTCGCCAATCTTATGCTTCCACAACTATTACTACCGTTTAGTAATCTAGTAAAGCATTACATCGCGATTGCATTGCATACAATAAAGCGACAACCATATGGCTCCTGCCAGTTGCCGATAACTTAGTTATAAAACATGATCATCTCATACAATAAAATCAGCATCATGCCTTGACCATATCACATCACAACATACCCTGCAAAAACAAGTTAGACGTCCTCTACTTTGTTTGTTGCAAGTTTTACGTGGCTGCTACGGGCTTAAGTAAGAACTCATCTCACCTACGCATCAAAACCACAACGATAGTTCATCAAATAGACTCCGTTTTAACCTTCTCAAGGACCGGGCGTAGTCACACTTGGTTCAACTAAAGTT
This sequence comes from Triticum monococcum, assembly GCA_034509565.1. Lineage (NCBI taxonomy): Eukaryota > Viridiplantae > Streptophyta > Magnoliopsida > Poales > Poaceae > Triticum > Triticum monococcum. Next base: position 77,143,841 of record CM067843.1, read on the forward strand.
GGAGAGACAGTCTTCCGCAAGCCATCTATGTGCAAAGCACGTCGAGGGAACCGGTCTCGCGTAAGAGTACGCGTAAGGTTGGTCCGGATCGTCTCAACCAACAATACCGCCGAACCAAAGTATGACATGCTGGTAGGCAGTATGACTTGTATCGCCCACAACTCACTTGTGTTCTACTCGTGCATATAACATCAAACCATAAAACCTAGGCTCGGATGCCACTGTTGGGGAACGCAGTAATTTCAAAAAATTTCCTACGCACACGCAAGATCATGGTGATGCACAGCAACGAGAGGGGAGAGTGTTGTCTACGTACCAACGCAGACCGACTGCGGAAGCGATCACACAACGTAGAGGAAGTAGTCGTACGTCTTCTTCCCGATCCAACCGATCCAAGCACCGTTACTCCGGCACCTCCGAGTTCTTAGCACACGTTCAGCTCGATGACGTTCCTCGGGCTCCGATCCAGCAAAGCGTCGAGGAAGAGTTTCGTCAGCACGACGGCGTGGTGACGATCTTGATGTACTACCGACGCAGGGCTTCGCCTAAGCACTGTAACGGTATGATCGAGGTGGAATTTGGTGGCAGGGGGCACCGCACACGGCTAAGGAACGATCTCAAGGATCAACTTGTGTGTCTATGGGGTGCCCCCTGCCCCCGTATATAAAGGCCAGGGGCAAGGGGGTCGGCCGGCTAGGAGGGAGGCGCAGGGAGGAGTCCCACTCCTACCGGGAGTAGGACTCCTTCCCCCAAATCCTATTCCTAGTAGGACTCTTCGGGAGAAAGAGAAGAGAGGGGGGCCGGCCCCTTCTCCTAGTCCTAATAGGACTAGGGAAGGGGGGTTCGGCCGGCTAGCATGTGGGCTGCCCCTTCTTTCTTTTCCACTAAGGCCCAATAGGCCCATTTGCCTCCCGGGGGGTTCCGGTAACCCTCCCGGTAATCCGGTAAAATCCCGATTTCACCCGGAACACTTCCGATGCCCAAACATAGGCTTCCAATATATCAATCTTTACGTCTCGACCATTTCGAGACTCCTCGTCATGTCCGTGATCTCATCCGGGACTCCGAACAACCTTCGGTACATCAAAATGCATAAACTCATAATAACTGTCATCGTAACGTTAAGCGTGCGGACCCTACGGTTCGAGAACAATGTAGACATGACCGAGACACGTCTCCGGTCAATAACCAATAGCGGGACCTGGATGCCCATATTGGCTCCTACATATTCTACGAAGATCTTTATCGGTCAGACCGCATAACAACATACGTTGTTCCCTTTGTCATCGGTATGTTACTTGCCCGAGATTCGATCGTCGGTATCCAATACCTAGTTCAATCTCGTTACCGGCAAGTCTCTTTACTCGTTCCGTAATACATCATCTCACAACTAACTTATTAGTTGCAGTGCTTGCAAGGCTTATGTGATGTGCATTACCGAGAGGGCCCAGAGATACCTCTCCGACAATCGGAGTGACAAACCCTAATCTCGAAATACGCCAACCCAACATCTATCATTGGAGACACCTGTAGTACTCCTTTATAATCACCCAGTTACGTTGTGACGTTTGGTAGTACCCAAAGTGTTCCTCCGGTAAACGGGAGTTGCATAATCTCATAGTTATAGGAACATGTATAAGTCATGAAGAAAGCAATAGCAACATACTAAACGATCGGGTGCTATGCTAATGGAATGGGTTATGTCAATCAGATCATTCTACTAATGATGTGACCTCGTTAATCAAATAACAACTCCTTGTTCATGGTTAGGAAACATAACCATCTTTGATTAACGAGCTAGTCAAGTAGAGGCATACTAGTGACACTCTGTTGGTCTATGTATTCACACATGTATTATGTTTCCGGTTAATACAATTCTAGCATGAATAATAAACATTTATCATGATGTAAGGAAATAAATAATAACTTTATTATTGCCTCTAGGGCATATTTCCTTCAGATATGGCCATCATCATCTTGTGCTTGTGATCTCCATCTCCGAAGCACCGTCATGATCACCATCGTCACCGGCGCGACACCTTGATCTCCATCGTAGCATCGTTGTCGTCTCGCCAATCTTATGCTTCCACGACTATCACTACCGCTTAGTAATAAAGTAAAGCATTACATCGCGATTGCATTGCATACAATAAAGCGACAACCATATGGCTCCTGCCAGTTGCCGATAACTTAGTTACAAAACATGATCATCTCATACAATAAAATCAGCATCATGCCTTGACCATATCACATCACAACATGCCCTGCAAAAACAAGTTAGACGTCCTCTACTTTGTTGTTGCAAGTTTTACGTGGCTGCTACGGGCTTTAAGCAAGAACTCATCTCACCTACGCATCAAAACCACAACGATAGTTCGTCAAATAGACTCCGTTTTAACCTTCTCAAGGACCGGGCGTAGCCACACTCACACTCGGTTCAACTAAAATTGGAGAGACAGTCTTCCGCAAGCCATCTATGTGCAAAGCACGTCGAGGGAACCGGTCTCGCGTAAGAGTACGCGTAAGGTTGGTCCGGATCGTGTCGTCCAACAATACCGCCGAACCAAAGTATGACATGCTGGTAGGCAGTATGACTTGTATCGCCCACAACTCACTTGTGTTCTACTCGTGCAAATAACATCAAACCATAAAACCTAGGCTCGGATGCCACTGTTGGGGAACGTAGTAATTTCAAAAAATTTCCTACGCACACGCAAGATCATGGTGATGCATAGCAACGAGAGGGGAGAGTGTTGTCTACGTACCAACGCAGACCGACTGCGGAAGCAATCACACAACGAAGAGGAAGTAGTCGTACGTCTTCCCGATCCGACCGATCCAAGCACCGTTACTCCGGCACCTCCGAGTTCTTAGCACACGTTCAGCTCGATGACGATCCTCGGGCTCCGATCCAGCAAAGCGTCGAGGAAGAGTTCCGTCAGCACGACGGCGTGGTGACGATCTTGATGTACTACCGACGCAGGGCTTCGCCTAAGCACTACAACGGTATGATCGAGGTGGAATTTGGTGGCAGGGGGCACCGCACACGGCTAAGGAACGATCTCAAGGATCAACTTGTGTGTCTTGGGGTGTCCCCTGCCCCCGTATATAAAGGAGCAAGGGAGGAGGGGCTGGCCGGCCAAGGAGGGAGGCGCAGGAGAGTCCTACTCCCACTGGGAGTAGGATTCCCCCTCCAATCCTAGTCCAACTAGGATTCCTTGGAGGGGAAAAGAGGAGGAGGTGGCCGGCCACCCTTTCCTAGTCCTAATAGGACTAGGGGGAGGCGCGCAGCCCATCTAGGGCAGCCCCTTCTCTTTTCCACTAAGGCCCATTATGGCCCATCTAGCTCCCGGGGGGTTCCGATAACCCTCCCGGTATTCCGGTAAAATCCCGATTTCACCCGGAACACTTCCGATGTCCAAACATAGGCTTCCAATATATCAATCTTTATGTCTCGACCATTTCGAGACTCCTCGTCATGTCCGTGATCACATCCGGGACTCCGAACAACCTTCGGTACATCAAAATGCATAAACTCATAATAACTGTCATCGTAACGTTAAGCGTGCGGACCCTACGGTTCGAGAACAATGTAGACATGACCGAGACATGTCTCCGGTCAATAACCAATAGCGGGACCTGGATGCCCATATTGGCTCCTACATATTCTACGAAGATCTTTATCGGTCAGACCGCATAACAACATACGTTGTTCCCTTTGTCATCGGTATGTTACTTGCCCGAGATTCGATCGTCGGTATCCAATACCTAGTTCAATCTCGTTACTGGCAAGTCTCTTTACTCGTTCCGTAATACATCATCTCATAACTAACATCTTAGTTATAATGCTTGCAAGGCTTATGTGATGTGTATTACCGAGAGGGCCCAGAGATACCTCTCCGACAATCGGAGTGACAAAACCCTAATCTCGAAATACGCCAACCCAACATCTACCATTGGAGACACCTGTAGTACTCCTTTATAATCACCCAGTTACGTTGTGACGTTTGATAGTACCCAAAGTGTTCCTCCGGTAAACGGGAGTTGCATAATCTCATAGTCATAGGAACATGTATAAGTCATGAAGAAAGTAATAGCAACATACTAAACGATCGGGTGTTAAGCTAATGGAATGGGTCATGTCAATCAGATCATTCAACTAATGATGTGATCCCGTTAATCAAATAACAACTCTTTGTCCATGGTCAGGAAACATAACCATTTTTGATTAACGAGCTAGTCAAGTAGAGGCATACTAGTGACACTCTGTTTGTCTATGTATTCACACATATATTATGTTTCCGGTTAATACAATTCTAGCATGAATAATAAACATTTATCATGATATAAGGAAATAAATAATAACTTTATTATTGCCTCTAGGGCATATTTCCTTCATTGGTCGGTAAGGATCAATCACACGTGACGATCAGACCGGCGTAGTGATTGTTGAAGACGTCATGGAGGCAGCGTCTTTGGCTCACGGTCACATCAACGACCAGACATGAAGGGGCGACCGAATAGGTTGGAGTGTGAGATCATTAAGACGATGCGCTCGATGTTGTATAAAGGCGACAACGCGACACTGCTAACAGATTGTGTTAGTAACGCGAGTGGCCAGGGTATGATACTCGGCTTGTGCACGTATGATGCGCGAGGTAGTGATTGTTACGGCAAGATCGGCGTGCGGCAAGTACGTGTGACGGGGCAGATTGATGGCAAGAACCAAGATAAACATGGAACTGCCCTGGATTATACTACTCCCTCTGATCCAGTACCGATACAAAGTTGTGCTAGAGCAGCCTCAGTTAATTTGAATCGATGAGAGTACGTGAAATGTAACTACTTCTTTTAGAGAAAAACAATCTAAGAGCATCTCTAACAAACGCCAAAGAAACGGCGCGCTAAAATAATTTTACAGCGTCATTTTAGTAATTTTAGCGAGCCGTGATCGATTCAATCCAACAGACGCATAAAAATACAGCGGATAGCGAACAGCACACAACAGTCCAGCAGACGCACTAAAAACTAAAGCACCACAAATATCTTTACAACAAACAAGTCCCTAAATATTTACAAATAAATTCATCTAACCAAAACAAAAATACAGCGGGTAGCGAAGAGCGCGCAGCAGTTCAGCAGACGCATTAAAAAATAAAGCGCTACAAATATGTCTACAGCAAACAGGTCTCTAAATATTTACAAATAAATCCATCTGACCAACACAAAAATGCAATTAGGTCCACAATCATTGGAGCAAGCTAGCTTGCAAATCATCTTCCGCCGGCCACTGCATGCGAGCTAGCTTGTTGTGATCTAGTTGAAATCGCAAACACGAGCTAGCTAACTTTCCTTAAATCGTTGGAGCAAGCTAGCTTGAAATAGATTGGAATCCCAAGCTCTGCATGCACCGCTCGCCTCCGGCCACCGCACGCGCTCCCGGCTGGCGAGCTCGAGGTGGCGGCGAGCTCTAGGGAGGCGGCAAGTAGAAGGGCAACGGCAGCTCCCGGTCGGCACGCGCTTCGGGCCGGCGAACTCAAGGCGACGAGCTACAACCGGCGAGCAGAAGGGCAAAGGTGGGATGAGCAGAGGGAGCGGAGCACTTGTCTTCACGTGTCATTGTTCAGCACCCTATACGCCGCGCACCAAATATCGCGTGTTCGATGCAAAAATTCCCAGCGCGTTGAATGGATTTTAAAGTGTGCTGGCTTTTACAACATCTGTTGGAGATGCTCCGCGCTAACTTAGCGTTTTTTTCAGCACGGGCTACTTTTAGTTGAAAGATGCTCTGACAACTTGAACTGAAGCAGCGATTGTTCGTGGTTCCACACAAACGTGCAACCATTTGTGGCTATATTGTCTTGTTTAGACTTTGCCAAAAATTCCCCACTCTCTGTGCTGCCAGTGCCAAGAATGTGATGGGGATGTTGCTGACGTACATCAGCCATAAATCTATCACTTGTTTGTCTGTTCTAGCTTTTCAACAATCAACGCGCAAATCTAAAATTATGTCACTTGGCCAAAACCGTTGAAAGAAGTTCCGTGGGTTTCCGTTTCTTCCGCATATGGCTGATTGGGAAAACAGGAAACCACCTTGTTTCTCCTTCGTCAATCGTTTCATTTGCGGCCGTGGTTTGACTCCACTAACAGCGGTGTTCTTACGCCTTTAATCAGTGTTATTTATTTAACCCTCCGTTTTTAAAGGTTTCAATATAAACTAATATATACGAATGTACATACATGTATTTTAGAGTTAATCACTCATTTTGTTCCGAATATAGTTCATCTATAAAAAAACTTATATTTAGAAATGTATGGGGTACTTGCGTGTCCTTGACTTTCAACATAGTAGATGTAATAATTTTGTTTAGACAAAAAAAATGGTGCTAAGAGTATCTACAGCCGGGCGCCACAAACCCGCCTCATATATCCGGTCGGGCCGCCGGTCACTATCCAGTTGCAAAAATTTTGACCTATACGTGTGTCTTAAACGGGCCTCAAACGCATGGGCTGACCGGTACCTCTCATATTTAGCCCAAATATGAGGCGGATATGGGGGCGCCCCGGCACGCCCTTCACGTCGGACCCGGCCCATGCCGGCCGACCCGACCCCGCATATATTCCTCCTCATTCACTCGCCGGACCAAACCCTAGTCACTTCAGTCCACTCCCCTCTGTTACCCAAGTTTGTCCCTGGCGCCGTTCGGCCGTCTCCGCCATGGCGAGCAGTGGATCCGGATCCTTCACCTCCAGATCCGTCGACCCCGAACTGATCTCACGCGGTCCCAAAGAGGAGATGGCTATCCGGCTTGTGCTCCGCCGCGCGGAGGCCCATGCACGGCAACCGTCGAACTTCTTCTATCAGGAATCCATTATGTCCGCCCAAATGACGCATGGATCTGGCGCTAGGGCGGCCGTTGCTGCCTCACCAAAGGCGATGCTGTCTGTCTGGCGTCCGAACGCGGTGGCGGACGCGCAACCCCTCCGTTGGCGCGCCGAGGCCATCGACGCACCTTGGGCGTCCTCCGACGTAAACATGGCGTGGCGTGCCAGTCGTGCGCGCCAGTGGGCAGGGGACGCGGCGACAACGCTCGCCGTGGTGGACGTCGGCGAGGCGGAGTCGCATTCTGCAGTGCCCCGTACGGTGCACCAGTCCGGGCGCCGCAACCGCGTCGTGGTGGATGTCGACGGCTCGTCCCAAGACAGATCAATCATCGATCTAACGTCCACTGGCACTCAACGAGTGTCGGGCTCCGACGAGAAAGAGTGGGGCATGGGAGATGGCGGCGCCTTGAGTCCCGTGAGTCGGCTCGTGTCCCATGCCCTACTCTACCTTGCCGGCAACCAAACCAACACTCTGAGGGGCGCAGCCGGCCGCCGGACTTGGCCAAGATGGAGCCGGACAAGCGGAGCAGAGCGGAACCGTACGAAGCTCCGCTCAAAGATCGTTGTGTTGCATTTAATGATATGGATCTGAGGTTTCTAATTTAAGGTATCCGAATGCGCAATGCATTTTTTGAAATATGACTAGTCATTGTCCGGGGATACGTCTGGACACGTTCGTGGGTGTTTGAGGGGTTGAATTTGACAAATCCGATGGTGGATGCTCTAACAAGGAGATCGAAGGAGCACCCGTACTCACCTCACCGAAAGCAAAGCACCCAAGTGCTTGTTTTCAAACTCCAAAAGGCAGCCACACACACCGCATTTGTATTGTACAGCAGGGCGTCGAATCGTGCCGCAAAGTGCCGATACGATCCGTCCAACAACCCGGCTAGGCATGATGGATGATATTCATACTCATTCCGTGGATCATGAGGCGCGTAATCAAATGGCCTCTCAAAGTCCGTAGCCACCGAGCCGCAGCCGGGGACGTTTGTTTATGGGGGCCGTTGAGATTTTGAGGCGGGCAACAGCCTTGAACCTCCGCGAACAGCTATCTGGACAAAGTCTCCCCCACCTCGCAGCCCTAATTACAAATTAGCTATAATCGCTGGCGTTTAGGGGTCAATCTCGTCAGTCGTCACTGACCTCCCGCTCAGTTGTTTAATCGGCTGCGCGCCGGAAGTCCGGGATGAGATGACCGACCTGCTATGCCATGCTATCGCCGCGACAAAATCTGTCTGTGGAGCATCCCGGGCTGCGAAAGCGCCGGCAGATATTCCCGTGAATGTTTCGTTCGGGGGCGAACCAACCGGCAGCCTCAGTTTCCCGCGGCGTCGGAGACTGATTAAACACCGGGTTAATTAGGTGACACAAGGAACGCGTCTGTAGCACACCCGATCGACGGCGAGCCTGAGCCGCGGCCTGCCAGCTCGGATCCCTTTCCGGTTTCCGTCAGGCATCACCGGTGAAGCTGCTTTTGCATTGCAGGCGCGGGGGACGAACAGCTGTACGGTGCAGAGCAGTGCACTGTACTACATACTACTCTATCACTGTGAAGGATCCGCTCTATCACTGTACTACTACATATATGCCTGTGCATTCCTACACTCATTTGAGTGAACCGGTTAGAATGTTAGATCCACTCTATCAGGGTTGTCATCTTGACAGAGATCCACATAATTTATATAGCGTCTTCCATGTATACATGACCTCTCACTAGCCAATAGCCATATATGACGCCTCATATTGCCATTTGGAGTGCAACACGTGGGATGGTAGAGAGGTCGACAAAAAAAGTTGTCCCATTAACTAACTAGTGAGTCACAAGATTATGGATGCGACAAATATAACAATTGTATGTGTTGCCTTGGAATATGCGATATGAAAGTTATTAATATGACGACTCTGCTCGAGTTACTCTTGCACACCATGCTGGTGACCGCTACAGCTGCATTCAGGTGGGACAAGGGATGCGGAGTCCACTTGTGTGCCACCCTCACACTCTTCTTCTCTTGTAAAATTTAGGGGCTTGAAAAAAAATAGTTTCAGCCAATCTGCTTGAGGTGACTTCTTCTTCCACTTCTCGACGTCTCTTTTCTTCTTCATAGTTCCCGCTTGTGATCCACCCAGCCGATGCCGGACGAAACGACTATTGTCGCCACTCGCGACCGACTGTAGCCACTCATGGTCATCCCTCTATGCCCCACCTTCCCCAGTGTCGGCGACCGCTCTATACCCCGCACCCAAACCCGTAAAGCCTGGGACTTGCCGCGGCATCCCCTTCTCGGCCCTGGGCTTTGTTTCTCTTAGGCTATATCATATATCAACTGGAGCGGTTTAGAATTTCAAACAACCGATGGAAAACCATGTTTCCATAAGTTCAACAACTACGAAAAGTTCTAAATTTTAGTAATTTAACTTTTTTGGGAAAGTGTGAAATCCAGAAAGTATTGAATACCCTAGGAGTTTGAATCTTCAAAAATCTTAAATCCTGTGGTTCTGTTTTTCTTGAATTTTAGGTTCTACCCCCCCCCCCCTGAAAGGATCGATATGGTTGACTAGAGGGGGGGGTGAATAGGCAACTACCAATTTTTAGCTTTTCTTTACCAAATTAAACTTTGCATCAAAGTAGGTTGTCTAGATGTGCAACTAGGTGAGCAGCCTATATGATGCAACACGCATACAAGCAAGCAAGGGTAGAAACACTAAAGAGCTTGCACAAGTAAAGGTAAGAGATAACCAAGAGTGGATCCGGTGAAGACGAGGATGTGTTACCGAAGTTCCTTCCTTTTAAGGGGAAGTACATCTCCGTGAAGGAAATATGCCCTAGAGGCAATAATAAAGTTATTATTTATTTCCTTATTTCATGATAAATTTTTATTATTCATGCTAGAATTGTATTAACCGGAAACATAATACATGTGTGAATACATAGACAAACAGAGTGTCACTAGTATGCCTCTACTTGACTAGCTCGTTAATCAAATATGGTTATGTTTCCCAACCATGGACAAAGAGTTGTTATTTGATTAACGGGATCACATCATTAGATGAATGATCTGATTGACATGACCCATTCCATTAGCTTAGCACCCGATCGTTTAGTATGTTGCTATTGCTTTCTTCATGACTTATACATATTCCTATGACTATGAGATTATGCAACTCCCGTTTGCCGGAGGAACACTTTGTGTGCTACCAAACGTCACAACGTAACTGGGTGATTATAAAGGAGCTCCACAGGTGTCTCCAAAGGTACATGTTGGGTTGGCGTATTTCAAGATTAGGATTTGTTACTCCGATTGTCGAAGAGGTATCTCTGGGTCCTCTCGATAATGCACATCACTTAAGCCTTGCAAGCATTGCAACTAATGAGTTAGTTGCGGGATGATGTATTACGGAACGAGTAAAGAGACTTGCCGGTAACGAGATTGAACTAGGTATTGGATACCGACGATCGAATCTCGGGCAAGTAACATACCGATGACAAAGGGAACAACGTATGTTGTTATGCGGTCTGACCGATAAAAGATCTTCGTAGAATATGTAGGAGCCAATATGGGCATCCAGGTCCCGCTATTGGTTATTGACCGGAGACGTGTCTCGGTCATGTCTACATTGTTCTCGAACCCGTAGGGTCCGCACGCTTAAGGTTTCGATGACAGTTATATTATGAGTTTATGAGTTTTGATGTACCGAAGGAGTTCGGAGTCCCGGATGAGATCGGGGACATGACGAGGAGCCTCGAAATGGTCGAGACATAAAGATCGATATATTGGACGACTATATTCGGACATCGGAAAGGTTCCGAATGATTCGGATATTTTTGGGAGTACCGGGTAGTTACGGGAGAAGCAATGGGCCTTGATGAGCTTTAGTGGGAAGAGGAGAAAGGGCCAAGGGGCTGCTGCGCCCCCCTCCCCTCTGGTCCGAATTGGACTAGGGAAAAGGGGGCCGGCCACCTTTCCTTCTCCTCTACTTCCTTCTCCCTTCCTCCCCTCTTGGTGGACTCCTACTAGGACTTGGAGTCCTAGTAGGACTCCACATCCGGGCCGCACCAATTGCCTTGGCCGGCCTCCTCCTCCTCCATCCTTTATATACTGAGGCAAGGGGCACCCTAAAGACACAAGTTGATCCACGTGATCATATTCTTAGCCGTGTGCGGCGCCCCCTGCCACCATAGTACTCGATAATATTGTAGCGGTGCTTAGGCGAAGCCCTGCAACAGTAGTACATCAAGATCGTCACCACGCCGTCGTGCTGACGGAACTCTTCCCCGACACTTTGCTGGATCGGAGTCCGGGGATCGTCATCGAGCTGAACGTGTGCTAAAACTCGGAGGTGCCGTAGTTTCGGTGCTTGGATCGGTCGGATCGGGAAGACGTATGACTACTTCCTCTACGTTGCGTCAACGCTTCCGCTTCGGTCTACGAGGGTACGTAGACAACACTCTCCCCTCTCGTTGCTATGCATCACCATGATCTTGCGTGTGCGTAGGAAATTTTTTGAAATTACTACGTTCCCCAACAGTGGCATCCGAGCCTAGGTTTTATGGTTTGATGCTATGTGCATGAGTAGAACACAAGTGAGTTGTGGGCGATATAAGTCATACTGCCTACCAGCATGTCATACTTTGGTTCGGCGGTATAGTTGGATGAAGCGGCCCGGACCAACATTACGCGTACGCTTACGCGAGACCGGTTCTCCCGACGTGCTTTGCACATAGGTGGCTTGCGGGTGACTGTTTCTCCAACTTTAGTTGAACCGAGTGTGGCTACGTCCGGTCCTTGCGAAGGTTAAAACGGCATCAACTTGACAAACTATCGTTGTGGTTTTGATGCGTAGGTAAGATTGGTTCTTGCTTAAGCCCGTAGCAGCCACGTAAAACTTGCAACAACAAAGTAGAGGACGTCTAACTTGTTTTTGCAGGGCATGTTGTGATGTGATATGGTCAAGACATGATGCTAAATTTTATTGTATGAGATGATCATGTTTTGTAACCAAGTTATCGGCAACTGGCAGGAGCCATATAGTTGTCGCTTTATTGTATGCAATGCAATCGCGCTGTAATGCTTTACTTTATAACTAAGCGGTAGCGATAGTCGTGGAAGCATAAAAGTGGCGAGACGACAACGATGCTGCGATGGAGATCAAGGTGTTGCGCCGGTGACGATGGTGATCATGACGGGGCTTCGGAGATGGAGATCACAGGCACAAGATGATGATGGCCATATCATATCACTTATATTGATTGCATGTGATGTTTATCTTTTATGCATCTTATCTTGCTTTGATTGACGGTAGCATTATAAGATGATCTCTCACTAATTATCAAGAAGTGTTCTCCCTGAGTATGCACCGTTGCGAAAATTCTTCGTGCTGAGACACCACGTGATGATCGGGTGTGATAGGCTCTACGTTCAAATACAATGGGTGTAAAACAGTTGCACACGCGGAATACTCAGGTTATACGTGACGAGCCAAGCATATACAGATATGGCCTCGGAACACGGAGACCGAAAGGTCGAGCGTGAATCATATAGTAGATATGATCAACATAGTGATGTTCACCAATGAAACTACTCCATCTCACGTGATGATCGGACATGGTTTAGTTGATTTGGATCACGTGATCACTTAGAGGATTAGAGGGATGTCTATCTAAGTGGGAGTTCTTAAGTAATATGATTAAATTGAACTTAAATTTATCATGAACTTAGTCCTGGTAGTATTTTGCAAATTAAGTTGTAGATCAATAGCTCGCGTTGTTGCTTCCCTGTGTTTATTTTGATATGTTCCTAGAGAAAATTGTGTTGAAAGATGTTAGTAGCAATGATGCGGATTGGATCCGTGATCTAAGGTTTATCCTCATTACTGCACAGAAAAATTATGTCCTTGATGCACCGCTAGGTGACAGACCTATTGCAGGAGCAGATGCAGACGTTATGAACGTTTGGCTAACTCAATATGATGACTACTTGATAGTTTAGTGCACCATGCTTAATGGCTTAGAATCGGGACTTCAAAGATGTTTTGAACGTCATGGACCATATGAGATGTTCCAGGAGTTGAAGTTAATATTTCAAGCAAATACCCGAGTTGAGAGATATGAAGTCTCCAACAAGTTCTATAGCTAAAAGATGGAGGAGAATCGCTCAACTAGTGAGCATGTGCTCAGGTTGTCTGGGTACTACAATCGCTTGAATTAAGTGGGAGTTAATCTTTCAGATAAGATAGTGATTGATAGAATTCTCTAGTCACCATCACCAAGTTAGTAGAACTTCGTGATGAACTATAATATGTAAGGGATAACGGAAACAACTCCCAAGCTCTTCGTGATGCTGAAATCAACGAAGGTAGAAATCAAGAAAAACATCAAGTGTTGATGGTTGACAAGACCACTAGTTTCAAAAAAAGGGCAAAGGGAAGAAGGGGAACTTCAAGAAGAACGGCAAGCAAGTTGCTGCTCAAGTGAAGAAGCCCAAGTCTGATCCTAAGCCTGAGACTAAGTGCTTCTACTGCAAAGGGACTGGTCACTGGAAGCGGAACTACCCCAAGTATTTGGTGGATAAGAAAGGATGGCAAAGTAAACAAAGGTATATCTGATATACATGTTATTGATGTGTACTTTACTAGTGTTTATAGCAACCCCTCAGTAATTGATACTAGTTCAGTTGCTAAGAGTAGTAACTCGAAACGGGAGTTGCTGAATAAAAAGAGACTAGTTAAGGGTGAAGTAACGATGTGTGTTGGAAGTGGTTCCAAAATTGATATGATCATCATCGCACATTCCCTATACTTTCGGGATTAGTGTTGAACCTAAATAAGTGTTATTTGGTGTTTGCGTTGAGCATGAATATGATTTGATCATGTTTATTGTAATACGGTTATTCATTTAGGTAAGAGAATAAATTGTTGTTCTGTTTACATGAATAAAATCTTATATGGTTACACACCCAATGAAAATAGTTTGTTGGATCTCGATCGTAGTGATACACATAATCATAATATTGAAACCAAAAGATGCAAAGTTAATAATGATAGTGCAACTTATTTGTGGCACTGCCGTTTAGGTCATATTGGTGTAAAGCGCATGAAGAAACTTCATGCTGATGGGATTTTGGAATCACTTGATTATGAATCACTTGATGCTTGTGAACCATGCCTCATGGGCAAGATGACTAAGACTCCGTTCTCCGGAGCGAGCAACTGACTTATTGGAAATAATACATACTGATGTATGCGGTCCGATGAGTGTTAAGGCTCACGGCAAGTATCGTTATTTTCTGAACTTCACAGGTGATTTGAGCAGATATGGGTATATCTACTTGATGAAACATAAGTCTGAAACATTTGAAAAGTTCAAAGAATTTCAGAGTGAAGTGGAAAATCATCGTGACAAGAAAATAAAGTTTCTACGATCTGATCGCAGAGACAAATGTTTGAGTTATGAGTTTGGTCTTCAATTAAAACAATGTGGAATAGTTTCATAAACTCATGCCACATGGAACACCACAGCATAATGGTGTGTCCGAACGTCATAACCATACTTTATTGGATATAGTGCAATCTATGATGTCTCTTACCGATCTACCACTATCGTTTTGGGGTTATGCATTAGAGACAGCTGCATTCACATTAAAAGGGTATCATCTAAATCTGTTGAGACGACACCGTATGAACTGTGGTTTGGCAAGAAACCAAAGTTTTCGTTTCTCAAAGTTTGGGGTTGCAATGCTTATGTGAAAAAGTTTCATCCTGATAAGCTCAAACCCAAATCGGAAAAGTGTGTCTTCATAGGATACCCAAAATTTACTGTTGGGTACACCTTCTATCACAGATCCGAAGGCAAGACTTTTGTTGCTAAATTCGGAAACTTTCTGGAGAAGGAGTTTCTCTCGAAAGAAGTGAGTGGGAGGAAAGTAGAACTTGATAAGGTAATTGTACCTTCTCCTTATTGGAAAGTAGTTCATCACAGAAATCTGTTACTGTGACTACTACACCAATTAGTGAGGAAGCTAATGATGATGATCATAAAACTTCAGATCAAGTTACTACCGAATCTCGTAGGTAAACCAGAGTGAGATCCGCACCAGAGTGGTACAATAATCCTCTTCTGAAAGTCATGTTAGTAGACCATGACGAACTTGCGAATTATGAGGAAGCGATGATGAGCCCAGATTCCGCAAAATGGCTTGAGGCCATGAAATCTGAGATGGGATTCATGTATGAAAACAAAGTATGGACTTTGGTTGACTTGCCCGATGATCGGCAAGCCATAGAAAATAAATGGATCTTCAAAAGGAAGACGGACGTTGATAGTAGTGTTACTATCTACAAAGCTAGAATTGTCGCAAAAGGTTTTCGACAAGTTCAAAGTGTTGACTACAATGAGAGTTTCTCACTCGTATCTATGTTTAAGTCTGTCCGAATCATATTAGCAATTGCCGCATTTTATGAAATCTGGCAAATGGATAAACAAAACTGCATTCCTTAATGGATTTCTTAAAGAAGAGTTGTATATGATGCAACCAGTAGGTTTTGTCAATCCTAAAGGTGCTAACAAAATATGCAAGTTCCAGCGATTCATCTATGGACTGGTGTAAGCATCTTAGAGTTGGAATACACGCTTTGATAAGTTGATCAAAGCATGTCGTGGTTTTAGTTCAAATTTGAACTAAAACCACGACAAGTAATTTGGAACGGAGGGAGTAATAGTCTTTTGTTGTCAGAGAATAGTTCGAATTTTATGATGGTTTCTTATGTTGTGTTGTGCCATATCTTGTTTGAAAAATTGCCTTTGATTTAAAAAAAACATCTTATATAGCTCGAAACTAGCTTGAAATCGACTCGAGATCGTTACAAGCTGAGCACGAGTCACTTTTTACAGCTCGACCTTGAATTTTACTTAGTTTTAGCTTGCTTGAATTTTATTATAAGTTGAGCTAAGCCTAGTCTAACTCACTCGAGCTCGATTCGTTTGCAGCTCTAGTCCAAAGTGAGAAGCAAAACTGATCTGATAAAAACGTTCTTTAGTAATATCATTATGGCTTTTCAAATTATGTGTGTTAGTAATACCAAACCAAGTATGACGAGTACCAGGTCCTGAGCTAAGATATGTTGAACCCACTTCAAATATAAACTAGTACATTCTTAGCCGCAAAAAGCGCAATGGAGATAAAAAAGTATATTCCTGTATTTAAAATATGTAATATCTTGTAAAATATTAACCTAAAATGACTGTGCGCCATCTATCGATGTCGGCTCCAACCTCATCATGAGCATGAGCATGAGCATGTGGCGGTACAAGCAAATGGACGGCGCGGCTGTATCGCGTATAGTATGTCTTACATTTTGACACAATGTATATTTTCTAAATTTCTTGACTAAATAATAATCAACTGATTTGCTGCCAACGTACTATGTTACACTTACACTAGTATGTCTAACAAATGGTGCAATCTCCATGTCTTCTACTCCTTCGTCCTATAATATAAGATGGTTCAAAAAATGTTCTTATATTACGGGACGGAAAGAGTAGTAGCTACCACTCATGTACGCCTCAAGCACAAAAGAGAAAAAGGTAAATCTGCACGCTGCTAGTTTCTAACATAAGACTGAATTTGAAGACAGAGAAATATTAGCTATCGTTGTCAATCTTGCTTATCTTGTGTGTTTTATAATGATACTCTCTATTAACTTTGTGCTAAATCAAGCGCAATTAATATGTCCGGTCACTGCCAGTGGCGTGTCCGGACCTGTCCGGATGTGTCCATGGGCGTATAGGGACTCATATTAGGCAACTATGGTTGTACATGTTCTAACCATTGGTAAAATCTTACATCATGTCAGGTAATAGGAATATTAGCCATTAATTATCGAAAAATATATATAACGTAATAATATTAGCCGTTAATTGTCAAAAAATAAACATTAACCATTAATTGTCAGAAAAAAATGAATATTAGCCATTTTAAAATTTTGGGGCTCTTGTGACAACTGGGTCCTCCCCGGCGGGCAACTTTGACAACCGAATGATTTCACACCAGTATATATACTGCCATATTTTTGCCTATATATAGCCCCAAGACCAGCCAGGATCACCACACCCAGCTCTGCCCTGCGAGCGTATTCACATTCTTGAGCTGTGCCAGCTTTGCTTCCTGCCATTGCCTTGCATTGCAAGCTTTCAACCTCGAAAGAGTCCTGCTCCATTGCTTGTCGCTCCAAGGCGCAAAGACCATGGGCGGCATGCTGTTGCCCGCTGCTTCCTCGCCTCCCCTGTCGCGGGTGGCGACGTCCAGCGCCCACGGCGAGGACTCCCCCTACTTCGCCGGGTGGAGAGCCTACGACGACGACCCCTACGACGCCGTCACCAACCCCGGCGGCGTCATCCAGATGGGCCTCGCGGAGAACCAGGTCTCCTTCGACCTCCTGGAGGGGTTCCTGAGGGAGCACCCGGAGGCGGCCGGGTGGGGCGGCGCCCGCCCCGGCTCCGGCGTCGCCAGCTTCCGGGACAACGCCCTCTTCCAGGACTACCACGGCCTCAAAACCTTCCGGAAGGTACGTCGTTGATGCACAAGAGCATGTGTGCTCTGCTTTATCTTGCTTGTCTCCGACGGCGTGGACTGATCTTTGTGGCGGTCCGGTGCCCTTTGCTTGCAGGCGATGGCGAGTTTCATGGAGAAGATAAGGGGCGGCAAAGTGAGGTTTGACCCTGACCGCATCGTGCTCACCGCCGGCGCGACGGCGGCCAACGAGCTGCTCACGTTCATCCTCGCCAACCCGGGAGACGCGCTGCTCATCCCTACGCCGTACTACCCGGGGTAAGCAAGAAACCGACCAACCAGAGCAAGCCACTACTGTTCCATTGCCCGTGCTCTTGTCCTGACATGCATGGCGCCCTGCAGGTTTGATCGGGACTTGCGGTGGAGGACGGGGGTGAACATCGTGCCCGTGCACTGCCACAGCTCCAACGGGTTCCAGGTCACGGTCGCCGCGCTCGAGGCCGCGTACGAGGAGGCCGCGGCGGCGGGGATGAGCGTCCGCGGCGTCCTTCTCACGAACCCGTCCAACCCGCTCGGCACCACGGTGGAGCGGTCGGTGCTGGGGGACGTCCTCGACTTCGTCGTGCGCAAGAACATCCACCTCATCTCCGACGAGATATACTCCGGCTCCGTGTTCGCCGCGCCGGACCTCGTCAGCGTGGCGGAGCTCGTCGAGTCGCGCGGCGGCGACGTCGCCGGGCGCGTGCACATCGTGTACAGCCTCTCCAAGGACCTGGGGCTCCCGGGGTTCCGCGTCGGCGTGGTGTACTCGTACAACGACGCGGTGGTCACGGCCGCGCGGCGCATGTCCAGCTTCACGCTCGTGTCGTCGCAGACGCAGAAGACGCTCGCCGCCATGCTCTCCGACGCCGCGTTCGCGCAGGAGTACATCCGCACCAACCGCGAGCGCCTCAGGGTGCGGCACGACCACATGGTGGCCGGGCTGGCCCGCTCCGGCGTGCCGTGCCTGCGCAGCAATGCCGGGCTGTTCGTGTGGATGGACATGCGGCGGCTGCTCGGCGACGGCGGCGAGGCCACGGTTGCCGACGAGCTGCGGCTGTGGGACCTGATGCTGCGCGAGGTGAAGCTCAACATCTCGCCGGGGTCGTCGTGCCATTGCTCGGAGCCCGGGTGGTTCAGGGTGTGCTTCGCCAACATGAGCCTGGACACGCTGGACGTTGCACTGGGGAGGATGAGCCGCTTCATGGACAGGTGGAACAAGGCGACAACGCTGCAGGAACAGCACTAGACCAAATCTTCAAACAGACAAAAAAGATACATACATTAGACAAAGTAAAAGTGAATTTTTGTGGCAAATCCATTGCCATTGTAATCAATTGAGGAAGTACGTAACCGATCCTGGTGACACATCAATTTTGTATGGGGATTTTTTCTTCTCTCGAACAGAGAGATGGTATCCCATACTATTATATGTAAGAGTGGTTCATTCTTGGAATAAGTCTTCTTTGCAATCTTAAACTATTAGCTTGGTTCACTTAACCCTTGAAAAATAATTTGTCCTCACTCAACCTCCTAATCTTTTTCTATCCACTGATTTGTTTCAAAAATCAGCAAATCTGTTAATTTCTTATTAAAAAAAGATACGAGTGATGCCATACATACAACATCCTTTGTCCGATTTTGGTACAAACCTACCGATCACACCGTCCATGAATAGGCAAAGTGCAATCCCAACCATTTGATTGTCTGTCGTATAGAGATCGTAGGATAAAATATCATATGTGGAGTAGTTGCAAAAAAAAAATAGATGAAAAATATCACACATATGACAAAATTACAATAATGCACCCCAATGTTGTCGCAATAATATCTTTTAAGATAGTTAGATATTCATCATTTGATCTCACCGAAATAGGTTTTCGCTATTTATGAAGAAACCTGGAAAATAACTAATTTTAAATCAATGGTAACAAACCATTGGATCCAAGCATCTAGATCCACGCAAATATAAAATCACGACAAATGTTTTATCAAACGGCAATCGATGTGGATTGTGGATAGAGAAACTATTTCTAAGTTGACTCGGCTATAGTTGCTCCCTATCAAAATGGGGGATCTCAGTCGTGGCATCGATGTACTCCCTCCGTTCCGAATTACTTGTCTTGAATTTGTTTAGATACGGATGTATCTAGACTCATTTTAGTGCTAGATACTTCTGTATCTAGACAAATCCAAGACAAGTAATTCGGAACGGAGGGAGTAGAAGTTAAAACAATGTGAACACTAGCATCGCAAATGAAACAAAAATGCTACGCATACGGAATCCAACTTACCGGCAGATTTCCTCCAACCCCAATGTTTTTCCGTTGAGAGCATACTTACCCCAAAACATTCATTAAGAAAACCACCATCACTGCATATGTCCAATAAAGGAAAGTTTGTGAGATTTCACCCTAGCCAGATAGGGTTCGAAGATTGTTAGGAAAATGGGTTATAAATTTGGATACATAGGCAATCGAGAGGCTCAGGGTGTTTGAGATATCTTGCGATCGAGTATGGTGGTCACTGTGGCTGGGCATATGCTGCGTCTAGTGGTTTTGCACATGTCCATTAGTTTGTGGGCTTTTGTATCCCTCTAAACCCTTTTCTCTACCCCTAGTTTTGTTTCTTTTGTGTTTCTTTTTGTTTTTTTTTGCTTGGTTTCCCTTAATTAACAAAGATGTATATGATTTTCTGCTCCGGTTTTCCTCGTTAAGTGGATCAACTCTTCTCTTCTTAATGCAATTGCGAGAACTCCCGGCCGTTTGGTGTGGTCCCGTAAAAAGAGGGCAAAGTCTAAGTGCCGAATTTGTGCGCTATTATCGGATCCATCTAAGTTACTCGCAAAATAAAAAAAAACGGATCCATCTAAGCAAGGACAAAACATGGATTTTGAACTCAAAAAATTCAGCGTTCGCCGTCTACATCAGTGCCACCGACTGGCACATCCCTAGCCAAATCTCCATTGTCATGGTCACGACGGCGGTCCTCTCAACAAACCAGCGTAGGGTGGTCGTCAAGGCACCAGCCATCTCCCGAACATTGTAGCGTCGCGTCGTTAGGTCGGCGCGCGCGCGGGGGACGCGGGAGTGTGTGGAGTCTTCCCTTCTGTTCAGTTTGTCCTCGGGTGCACACGGCAAGTGCTCCACGCACGTAACGCGCCATCCACTCTCGGCCTACGCTGCTAAGCTAGCTGTCTCCAAGACTTTCTAGAGTTCCCAAATATACTCGGGTAGACGAGAAAACATTGCTAGTACACCACCTACGAGACCAGGAAACAAAAACGGTCTGATGAGCAGAGAGACGTACGTACGTAACGTACACTTTTGATGATTGTTCCGGCATTGGGCATAGCAGCGGCACGGAGACAGGCCAGGCTGGACCGGTGCTCGACAATGGCAAGACAAGAAGGGCACGGGAACAAGATAGAAGGGAGAGATCCCCTCGCCCAAGGCACACAACACGTCGGAAAGGCAGCAGCGATCTTCCTGTGTTCCCAGCATCTGCGCGCCAGCTTGGCGAAGGATCACACACCTCATCAGCAACTGCACTGCACCCACTCACTAGAGAGTCGACACTTCTCCTTAACACAGCGCATTAAGGGACAGGAGGCTCTGGGGATCCCGGGTTTGTCTGTGGAGCGCTAATGGCGTGATCGATCCGGCCAAGCAGCGTGGTTACATTAACGGATACTGCTGGGGATCGTGCTAGCAGAGTATGAACAAGCAGTGGAGGACTGGAGGTGCTTTTTTTTTTCTAGGGAAGATGGCGGTGCTTAGTTGAGTTAGCTAGGCGCCGAGGTTAGGTACGTTCATGCCGGGCAGGGCATATACACCGTTGGCTAAAAACGTCGCCACCGGCATGATTGATCTGCATACGTGTGAACAAGTTGACGGAGCACGCCTGTTGGCTGTTCCGCTAGCTAGCTGCGTGCGTGGAGAGCTGCTACGCGGGACGCCCGCTTGCCCCACTGGAGACGCACGCACGTACGACGAGCGCACACTTGGCTGTCCCTGGAGCGGCAGGCTGTACTGTCGCGCCAAGGAATATGTCCGTCCAGGGTTCAGCACGTTAAGCCATGCCAATGTAGTGTAGGACAGCAGCAGTGACGCTTTCGGAATATGTTCTTGTCTCGCAAGAAACCCACCGTCCATCGGCTGTGATTCCACTCATTGATCGAGGCCGCGACCGTGACCGACGGCGAGTGAAGAAGAATCTGGCATCAACTTCTTCTTCTTCTTAATCCTTATATAATTTGCGGCGCCGAGAATGCATGCGTGATTCTTGGCTTCAAGCGCGCCGTGCCTAACCGATAAGCTTTTTAGTTGATCTGCGTCAAGTTGGTGATGTATTTTACAGGTGGAGATCGGTCATCTGCATCACCAAGTTGCTCGTATTTTATGGAGGGGGAAGGCATGCATGTTGCCCGATCTTCTCGGATTTCCGTGCAAGTGCTAGAGGTTGCCGACAATTAAACTAATCGAATCAATGCATTATTGCTTCGTATTATCGTTCTGCTTGGGGTCGGAAGGACTTCGATGAGGGGCTAGCGAGGACCGGTGGTACGTCGTCTTATGTAGGAGCTACGTACGTACGTGGGCAAACAACAGACGACACATCTGAAGCCAAGTTGTCGCTAGAAAAATGCATGCCTCACTAGAATGATTCAAGTTAGCAACTTGCCAGTAGAAAACTGGCTTGCTAGAATGATTCATGTTTGCAACTTGCCGCTACAAAACTGGCTTACGAGAATGATTCATTCAAGTGTATTTTTATGTCACGAGACGAGAGTTCATGGCATGCAGCTAACTAGCTAGCGCTGACTAGTGACTAGTTAATTTGTCATCGGCATATCCTCATGCATACTGCTAGTTCGCAGCTGGTTGATGATGACAGCCTCTGCCGTGGAGCGTGTGATCGATCCATATGGATCGGCGACAGTAACTAGCACTGTTTACGCGTACGTTTACGTACGTAACGTACGTACATCTTGACACACTTTGTCAAATGGTCGACGTTGGCATGCTGTGCAAGCTACCTCTATTACCGGTTGTTGACTTGTTAGAGATGGCGACGCATATGCTACTTTTGTAATTAAACTCAACTTAACTATTCCTCGTCCATTAGTTAATTCCATCCATCTCGTAACGGCGCCACTGGGATGATCCATTGTACTACCTTGGAAGCAGTCCAAAAAATGATTAGAAAATAAATATGTGCCGGGTATCTTCCAAATGGATCTCTTATTTACTATGCAAGCATGTACTGCAATGCCTATGTTTAGGACTTAAGAATGGTAGATAAACATGCATGGTGTCACTCTCACTCCAGAGAAAGATCGTGTGGGCAGATTTTCGGCGAGAGATGCATTGACACGGGCAAAGGATTCAGCCGAGCCCAAGTTACTTAATTAGGGTTGAACCAGCTTACCATCTCTGCAAGTCAACCATCAGATAAACCAAACTGTCAATATCTCACACTGCAGCTGTGTGCAGTATACTCCTCCGGGCGGATGGAATTCACGGCTTTGACTTGCAGATATATGTCGCTTCGGTAGCTCAATCCACAAGTAAAATTAATACTAATCCTGGAGTTGTCCCTTATTATTATTATAAGCTAGCTATGGGTCGGATGATCGATAGTCCAGCTAGCTAGCAGAAACCTGCTTTTGGTGACGATGTCATGCATTCCCGTGGGCTCTTTCGCTCTCCAGTTTTGGTTTTGGTATTTCGTCGGCATGGGGCTGTCTGAGATGATGACATTCTTGTGTGCCTAACACGCACACAAAATATTTATGCACCGGAGTTCATATCGTTTGTGCCAAGGGTTGCGTCATGCTACCATTCTCTAAAATATGTATCCATGTGGCCGCTAACTAGACTTCTGATCGTACTTTGATTGAGCTGACTATTATACCTGTTGCAAGCTAGCATGTGATCACGATGAAATACTTTTGTGCGGGGCATTACTGATACCAAGATGAAATTCGAAATAAGAAAGGGCAGTATTTTTGAAAGTCACCCAACCAAAAAGGGGATTTTTTGTGTGTGAGGGAAACAAGGGAGGGGGGCAGGGGTTATCGTACAGGCATACATTAATGGCGTGTTTGGTTGCTCGCATAGATTTTGCCTGCATTGCATGTATTGCTGAGTTGTGCATGATTGAGGAAAAACATGAAAAAAAACCCAGTATCCGCACCTCGTTTGGTTACCCACATCGAGACTGCTTGCATTAGGGGGTCGTTTTTGGCATGGTGTTTGGTGTCCTGCATTGTCTCGGCCCATGCAACTACACGGTGTTTGGTTGCACACAAGCTGCAAGGTGAGCTTACCCGCTACACCTACACATGATCACACCGAACACACCAACACAACCACACTCCAATCGCGATGATCTGGATGATGACGATGAAGTTCTTCAGCCCAAACTGACGATCCACCTTGCCAACTTTAACAATGTTGCATGCGTGCTTGAGCACGCCTTGGAGTAAGCATCCTCTTGCCGTCTGCTTAGTCTTAAACCGTATGTGACAACTGTTCTCAAAACCTGACACTTGTTCATTGCATGCTCCCGATGAACTGTAAACCCCAGGACCCTCATGTGGAGCACCACATACCACTTGTCCTAGTGTTCCAGAAGAGCAACAGTTCAAGCAGCAAGCAATGGAGCACACAAGCAACAAGCAATGGAGCAGAAGAGCAATAGTAAGCATGTTCGATCATACGGCATAACAAGTTTACCATAGCACTATTATGGTTTCATCCTACCACCGCATCCAAAAGAGGGTGTAATCCTAACACCGCAAGTTCGCCATCAGCGTGAGGGGTTAGTATATATCACCTCACCAAAATATACAGACCATCAAATAGTTTTCAAGCCCTAGCTACACAAAATATACGTCGTCATCGTCATCATCGTCGCCATATCCATTGCCATCGCTGTCGAGAATCATGCACATGGTCACCACCACCACATACAACACTAGTGGTAGTGCTTGCTGAAGGAAATATGCCCTAGAGGCAATAATAAAGTTGTTATTTATATTTTCTTATATCATGATAAATGTTTATTATTCATGCTAGAATTGTATTAACCAGAAACTTGATACATGTGTGGATACATAGACAAAACAAAGTGTCCCTAGTATGCCTCTACTTGACTAGCTCGTTAATCAAAGATGGTTAAGTTTCCTGACCATAGACATGTGTTGTCATTTGATGAACGGGATCACATCATTAGCAGAATGATCACATCATAGGAGAATGATGTGATGGACAAGACCGATTCGTTAGCTTAGCATAACGATCGTTAAGTTTTATTGCTATTGCTTTCTTCATGACTTATACATATTCCTCTAACTATGAGATTATGTAACTCCCGAATACCGGAGGAACACTTAGTGTGCTATCAAACGTCACACCGTAACTGGGTGATTATAAACATGCTCTACAGGTGTCTCCGATGGTGTTTGTTGAGTTGACATAGATCGAGATTAGGATTTGTCACTCTGTGTATCGGAGAGGTATCTCTGGGCCCTCTCGGTAATGCACATCACTATGAGCCTTGCAAGCAATGTGACTAATGAGTTAGTCACGGGATGATGCATTACGGAACGAGTAAAGAGACTTGTCGGTGACGAGATTGAACTCGGTATGATGATACCGACGATCGAATCTCGGGCAAGTAACATACCGATGACAAAGGGAAAAAACATATGTTGTTATGCGGTTTCACCGATAAAGATCTTCGTAGAATATGTAGGAGCCAGTATGAGCATCCAGGTTCTGCTATTGGTTATTGACCGGAGATGTGTCTCGGTCATATCTACATAGTTCTCAAACCCGTAGGGTCCGCACGCTTAACGTTCGATGATGATTTGTATTATGAGTTATGTGATTTGATGATTGTTCGGAGTCCCGGATAAGATCACAGACATGTCGAGGAGTCTTGAAATGACCGAGAGGTAAAGATTCATATATTGGAAGGCTATATTCGGACATCGGAAAGGTTCCAAGTGATTCAGGTATTTTTCGGAGAACCGGGGAGTTACGGGAATTCATCGGGGGAAGTATCGGGCCTTATTAGGCTTTAGTGGAAAGGAGAGAAGGGCCACAAGGGGAGGTAGTGCGCCCCCCATGGGCTGGTCCGAATTGGACTAGGAGGGGGCGGCGCCCCCCTCTTTCCTTCTCCCTCTCCCTCTCCTTCCTTCTTCTCCTACTTGGACTAGGAAAGGGGGAAACCTACTCCTACTAGGAGTAGGAATCCCCCCTTTGGGTGCGCCCCTTGAGGCCGGCCCTCCTCCTCCTCCCCTCCTTTATATACGGGGGAGGGGGCACCCCATAGACACACAAGTTGATCTTTAGCCGTGTGTGGTGCCCCCTCCATAGTTTTCCACCTCGGTCATATTGTCGTAGTGCTTAGGCGAAGCCCTATGTCGGTAACTTCATCATCACCACCAACACGCTGTCGTGTTGACGCAACTCACCCCCGACCTCAATTGGATCAAGAGTACGAGGGACGTCCCCGAGCTGAACATGTGCAGATCACGGAGGTGTCGTGCGTTGGGTACTTGATCGGTTGGATCGCGAAGACGTTCGACTACATCAACCACGTTACTAAACTCTTCCGCTTTCGGTCTACGAGGGTACGTAGACACACTCTCCCCTCTCATTGCTATGCATCTCCTAGATAGATCTTGCATGATCGTAGAATTTTTTTGAAATACTGCATTCTCCAACAGTGGTATCAGAGCCAGGTGTAAGTGCATCTAGTGCCCCTTAGTGATTTTGGTGTATTGAAGACTTATAGGTTAAGGGACTAATGCGTTTGTGAGTATACACAGGTCTATAAGTCTACGAGGAGTTTGATATTTACAGAGAAAGTCGACCCCTAAAAATGAAGTTCTTTGACTGAAGACTTTGGTATTCTGAAGACTTTTTGGAGACTTTGAAAGTGAAGAAATTGGTGTGACCTTGAAGACTTGGTATTCATTCGAGGAACATGAAGCATGAAGACTTTTGTTTTCGTAGTTTCATTTTCTCTTTCTTGAGTCATAGGAAACACCGTACTGTTAAAGGGGGTCGAGGAAATACGAAGGAAAAATTTCCATGTGATGCTCAACTCAAAATCCTACACCTACCAATCCCTTCGAGTGAAGCCATTGGAAATCTCATACAGTCCAGTCATATTCTTCAGCGACAGAGACGAAGTGCTTCTGGGCTCTGAGGAATTTGTTTTGACTGAGGAGTTAGGAATTCGCCAGTGCGGATTACCTACACAGTGAGGAACATGATAGCCCTGAGGATTTTGCTACTCAAAATTCCGACCGTTGCTGTGCTATGCGCAAGCTGTCCCAAAATATCTATCCACCTAATGGTCATATCATTGAAGGGCATTTATGTCTTATCATGTCGGGCTGCTCCCTAGGCTATAAATAGCCGCCCCCTACAACCACTAGCTGGTTGGCTGCTCCAAGAAAAACTGACACTTGTCATTTGAGAGCAACCCATCCTCTGAGGACTTTGAGCGAAAATCATCGAGTGAGGAAAAACCCAAACACCTACAAACCCCAAGTGATTGAGCATCACTGAAGAGATTGATCCTGCATGGATCCGACGCTTGTTACCTTTGAAGACTGTGCTTCTTCCAGACGGTTAGGTGTCATGATCTAGAGCATCCAAGAGGAATTGTGGATCGCCGAGTGACCAAGTTTGTGAAGGTTTGGAAGTCGCTTGAAGACTTACCACGAGTGATTGGGCGAGGTCTGTGTGACCTTAGTGATAACCCACAAGCATAGGGGATCGCAACAGCTTTCAAGGGTAGAGTATTCAACCCAAATTTATTGATTCGACACAAGGGGAGCCAAAGAATATTCTCAAGTATTAGCAGCTGAGTTGTCAATTCAACCACACCTGGAAACTTAGTATCTGCAGCAAAGTGTTTAGTAGCAAAGTAATATGATAGTGGTGGTAGCGGCAACAAAAGTAAAGACAGCAAAAGTAATGTTTTTGGTATTTTGTAGTGATTGTAAGAATAGGAACGGAAAAGTAAATAAGCGTAAACCAGTATATGGAAAACTCGTAGGCACCGGATCAGTGATGGATAATTATGCCAGATGCGGTTAATCATGTAACAGTCATAACATAGGGTGACACAGAACTAGCTCCAGTTCATCAATGTAATGTAGGCATGTATTCCGTATATAGTCATACGTGCTTATGGAAAAGAACTTGCATGACATCTTTTGTCCTACCCTCCCGTGGCAGCCGGGTCCTATTGGAAACTAAGGGATATTAAGGCCTCCTTTTAATAGAGAACCGGAACAAAGCATTAGCACATAGTGAATACATGAACTCCTCAAACTATGGTCATCACCGGGAGTGGTCCCGATTATTGTCACTTTGGGGTTGCCGGATCATAACACATAGTAGGTGACTATAGACTTGCAAGATAGGATATAGAACTCTCATATATTGATGAAAACATAATAGGTTCAGATCTGAAATCATGGCACTCGGGCCCTAGTGACAAGCATTAAGCATAGCAAAGTCATAGCAACATCAATCTCAGAACATAATGGATAGTAGGGATCAAACCCTAACAAAACTAACTCGATTACATGATAAATCTCATCCAACCCATCACCATCCAGCAAGCCTACGATGCAATTACTCACACACGGCGGTGAGCATCATGAAATTGGTGATGGAGGATGGTTGATGATGACGACGGCGACGAATCCCCCTCTCCGGAGCCCCGAACGGACTCCAGATCATCCCTCCCAAGAGGTTTTAGGGCTTGGCGGCGGCTCCATATCGTAAAACGCGATGATTTCTTCTCCCTCATTTTTTTCTCTCCGAAAGCAAATATATAGAGTTGGAGTTGGCGTAGGAGGGTCAACAGGGGGCCCACGAGGTAGGGGGGGCGCGCCCTAGGGGGGGGGGCACCCCCACCCTCGTGGAAAGGGTGTGGGCCCCTGGTCTTCATATTTGGCAAGGATTTTTTATTGTTTTTTCTAAGACCTCCCGTGGAGTTTCAGGTCATTCCGAGAATATTTATTTTCTGCACATAAAACAACATCATGGTAATTCTGCTGAAAACATCGTCAGTCCGGGTTAGTTCCATTCAAATCATACAAGATAGAGTCCAAAACAAGGGCAAAAGTGTTTGAAAAAGTAGATACGATGGAGACGTATCAACTCCCCCAAGCTTAAACCCTTGCTTGTCCTCAAGCAATTCAGTTGACAAACTGAAAGAAAGAAAGAAAAACTTTTACAAACTCTGTTTGCTCTTGTTGTTGTAACTATGTCAAGCCAGCATTCAAGTTTTCAGCATAAATCATAACTAACCACATTTGCAATAATTCTCAGGTCTCATCATTACTCATATCGATAGCATAATCAACTAGCAAGTAATAATAATAAATCTCGGATGACAACACTTCCTCAAAACAATCATAATATGATATAACAAGATGGTATCTCGCTAGCCCTTTCTGAGACCGCAAAACATAAATGCAGAGCACCTTTGAAGATCAAGGACTGACTAGGCATTGTAATTCATGGTAAAAGAGATCCAATCATAGTCACACCCAACATAAATTAATAGTGATGAATGCAAATGACGGCTGTGCTCTCCAGCTAGTGCTTTTTAATAAGAGGGTGATGACTCAGCATAAAAGTAAATGGATAGGCCCTTCGCAAAGGGAAGCAGGAATTTGTAGAGGTGCCAGAGCTCGATTTTGAAATAGAGATAAATTGTATTTTGAGCAGTATACTTTCATTTTCAACGTAACAACTAAGAGATGGCGATATCTTCCATGCTAAACACATTATAGGCGGTTCCCAAACAGAATGGTATAGTTTATACTCCCCCTCCACCAACAAGCGTCAATCCATGGCTTGCTCGAAACAACGAGTGCCTCCAACATACATCAGGTCCCAGGGGGAGTTTTGTTTGCAATTAATTTTGATTTAGTTTGCATAAAGCATGGGACTGGGCATCCTGGTGACCAGCCATTTTCTCATGAGTGAGGAGCGGAGTCCACTCCTCTTGAGAATAACCCGCCTAACACGGAAGATAAGGACAACCTTTGTTGATACATGAGCTATTCGACCATACAAAACAGAATGTTTATTTGAAGGTTCAGAGTTTGGCACATACAAATTTGCTTAGAACGGCAGGTAGATACCGCATATAGGAAGGTATGGTGGACTCATCTGGAATAACTTTGGGGTATAAGGGATTGGATGCACAAGAAGTATTCCCGCTTAGTACAGGTGAAGGCTAGCAAAAAACTGGGAAGCGACCAACTAGAGAGCGACAACAGCCATGTACATGCATTAAAATTAATAAACATTGGATGCAAGCATGAATAGGATATAATCCACCATGAACATAAATATCATCAAGGCTATGTTGATTTTGTTTCAACTACATGCGTGAACATGTGCCAAGTCAAGTCACTTAAATCATTCAAAGGAGGATACCACCCCATCATACCACATCATAATCATCTCAATAGCATGTTGGCATACAAGGTAAATCATTATAACTCATAGCTAATCAAGCATGGCACAAGCAACTATGATCTCTAATTATCATTGCAAACATGTTTATTCATAATAAGCTGAATCAAGAACGACGGACTCATCATATTTACAAAAACAAAAGAGGTCGAGTTCATACCAGCTTTTCTCATCTCAGTTAGTCCATCATATATCATCATAATTGCCTTTCACTTGCACGACCGAACGGTGTGAATAACAATAAGAGTGCACGTGCATTGGACTAAGCTGGAATCTGCGAGAATTCAATAAACAGGAGAAGACAAGGCAATATGGGCTCTTGGTTAAATCAATCAATAATGCATATAAGAGCCACTTCAACAATTTAATTATGGTCTTCTCCTACTGACCCCCAAGAAAGGAAAAGAAATAAAACTATTTGAAGGAAATATGCCCTAGAGGCAATAATAAAGTTATTATTTATTTCCTTATATCATGATAAATGTTTATTATTCATGCTAGAATTGTATTAACCAGAAACATAATACATGTGTGAA
The DNA here is from genome assembly GCA_034509565.1 of Triticum monococcum. Classification (NCBI taxonomy): domain Eukaryota; kingdom Viridiplantae; phylum Streptophyta; class Magnoliopsida; order Poales; family Poaceae; genus Triticum; species Triticum monococcum. Next base: position 77,174,336 of record CM067843.1, read on the forward strand.
TACATAGACAAACTTAGTGTCACTAGTATGACTCTACTTGACTAGCTCGTTAATCAAAGATGTTTATGTTTCCTAACCATGAACAAGGTGTTGTTATTTGATTAACGAGGTCACATCATTAGTTGAATGATCTGATTGACATGACCCATTTCATTAGCATAGCACCCGATCATTTAGTATGTTGCTATTGCTTTCTTCATGACTTATACATGTTCCTATGACTATGAGATTATGCAACTCCCGTTTACCGGAGGAACACTTTGTGTGCTACCAAACGTCACAACGTAACTGGGTGATTATAAAGGAGCTCTACAGGTGTCTCCAAAGGTAGATGTTGGGTTGGCGTATTTCGAGATTAGGATTTGTCACTCCGATTGTCGGAGAGGTATCTCTGGGCCCTCTCGGTAATGCACATCACATAAGCCTTGCAAGCATTGCGACTAATGAGTTAGTTTCGAGATGATGTATTACGGAATGAGTAAAGAGACTTGCTGGTAATGAGATTGAACTAGGTATTGGATACCGACGATCGAATCTCGGGCAAGTAACATACCGATGACAAAGGGAACAACGTATGTTGTTATGCGGTCTGACCGATAAAGATCTTCGTAGAATATGTAGGAGCCAATATGGGCATCCAGGTCCCGCTATTGGTTATTGACCAGAGATGAGTCTCAGTCATGTCTACATTGTTCTCGAACCGTAGGGTCCGCACGCTTAACGTTACGATGACAGTTATTATGAGTTTATGCATTTTGATGTACCGAAGTTAGTTCGGAGTCCCGGATGTGATCACGGACATGACGAGGAGTCTCAAAATGGTCGAGACATAAAGATTGATATATTGGAAGCCTATATTTGGATATCGGAAGTGTTCCGGGTGAAATCGGGATTTTACCGGAGTACCGGGAGGTTACCGGAACCCCTCGGGAGCCATATGGGCCTTAATGGGCTTTAGTGGAAAGGAGAAAGGGGCAGCCCAAGGTGGCCGCGCGCCTCCCCCCTCCCCTAGTCCTATTAGGACTAGGAGAGGTGGCCGGCCCCCCTCTCTCTCTTTCCCCCTCGGGGAATCCTAGGTCAACTAGGATTGGGGGGGGGGTCATACTCCCGGTAGGAGTAGGACTCCTCCTGCGCCCTCCTCCTGGCCGGCGGCCCCCTCCCCCTTGTCTCCTTTATATACGGAGGCAGGGGGCACCTCTAGACACACAAGTTGATCATTGAGATCGTTCCTTAGCCGTGTGCGGTGCCCCCTGCCACCATATTCCACCTCGATCATATCGTTGTAGTGCTTAGGCGAAGCCCTGCGTCGGTAGAACATCAAGATCATCACCACGCCGTCATGCTGACGGAACTCCTCCCCGACGCTTTGCTGGATCGGAGCCCGAGGATCGTCATCGAGCTGTACGTGTGCTAAGAACTCGGAGGTGCCGGAGTAACGGTGCTTGGATCGGTCGGATCGGGAAGACGTACGACTTCTTCCTCTACGCTGTGTCAACGCTTCCGCAGTCGGTCTGCGTGGGTACATAGACAACACTCTCCCCTCTCGTTGCTGTGCATCACCATGATCTTGCGTGTGCGTAGGAATTTTTTTTGAAATTACTACGTTCCCCAATAGTGGCATCCTAGCCTAGGTTTGATGGTTTGATGTTATTTGCACGAGTAGAACACAAGTGAGTTGTGGGCGATATAAGTCATACTGCCTACCAGCATGTCATACTTTGGTTCGGCGGTATTGTTGGACGAGACGACTCGGACCAACATTACGCGTACGCTTACGCGAGACCGGTTCCCCCAACGTGCTTTGTACACAGGTGGCTTGCGGGCGACTGTCTCTCCAACTTTAGTTGAACCGAGTGTGGCTACGCCCGGTCCTTGCGAAGGTTAAAACGGAGTCTATTTGACAAACTATCGTTGTTGTTTTGATGCGTAGGTGAGATTGGTTCTTGCTTAAGCCCGTAGCAGGCACGTAAAACTTGCAACAACAAAGTAGAGGACGTCTAACTTGTTTTTGCAGGGCATGTTCTGATGTGATATGGTCAAGACATGATGCTAAATTTTATTGTATGAGATGATCATGTTTTGTAACCGAGTTATCGGCAACTGGCAGGAGCCATATGGTTGTCGCTTTATTGTATGCAATGCAATCGCGATGTAATGCTTTACTTTATCACTAAGCGGTAGCGATAGTCGTGGAAGCATAAGATTGGCGAGATGACAACGATGCTACGATGGAGATCAAGGTGTCGCGCCGGTGACGATGGTGATCATGACGGTGCTTCGGAGATGGATATCACAGGCACAAGATGATGATGGCCATATCATATCACTTATATTGATTGCATGTGATGTTTATCTTTTATGCATCTAATCTTGCTTTGATTGACGGTAGCATTATAAGATGATCTCTCACTAAATTATCAAGAAGTGTTCTCCCTGAGTATGCACTGTTGCGAAAGTTCTTCGTGCTGAGATACCACGTGATGATCGGGTGTGATAGGTTCTACGTTCAAATACAACGGGTGCAAAACAGTTGCACACGCGGAATACTCAGGTTATACGTGACGAGCCAAGCATATACAGATATGGCCTCAGAACACGGAGACCGAAAGGTCGAGCGTGAATCATATAGTAGATATGATCAACATAGTGATGTTCACCAATGAAACTACTCCATCTCACGTGATGATCGGACATGGTTTAGTTGATTTGGATCACGTGATCACTTAGAGGATTAGAGGGATGTCTATCTAAGTGGGAGTTCTTAAGTAATTTGATTAATTGAACTTAAACTTATCATGAACTTAGTACCTGATAGTATCTTGCTTGTTTATGTTTGATTGTAGATAGATGGCTCGTGCTGTTGTTCCGTTGAATTTTAATGCGTTCCTTGAGAAAGCAAAGTTGAAAGATGATGGTAGCAATTACACGGACTGGGTCCGTAACTTGAGGATTATCCTCATTGCTGCTCAGAAGAATTACGTCCTGGAAGCACCGCTGGGTGCCAGGCCTGCTGCTGGAGCAACACCAGATGTTATGAACGTCTGGCAGAGCAAAGCTGATGACTACTCGATAGTTCAGTGTGCCATGCTTTACGGCTTAGAATCGGTACTTCAACGACGTTTTGAACGTCATGGAGCATATGAGATGTTTCAGGAGTTGAAGTTAATATTTCAAGCAAATGCCCGGATTGAGAGATATGAAGTCTCCAATAAGTTCTATAGCTGCAAGATGGAGGAGAACAGTTCTGTTAGTGAGCATATACTCAAAATGTCTGGGTATAATAATCACTTGATTCAGATGGGAGTTAATCTTCCAGATGATTGCGTCATTGACAGAATTCTCCAATCACTGCCACCAAGCTACAAGAGCTTCGTGATGAACTATAATATGCAAGGGATGAACAAGACTATTCTCGAGCTCTTCGCAATGCTGAAAGCTGCGGAGGTAGAAATCAAGAAGGAACATCAAGTGTTGATGGTTAACAAAACCACTAGTTTCAAGAAAAAGGGCAAAGGGAAGAAGAAGGGGAACTTCAAGAAGAACGGCAAGCAAGTTGCTGCTCAGGAGAAGAAACCCAAGTCTGGACCTAAGCCTGAAACTGAGTGCTTCTACTGCAAGCAGACTGGTCACTGGAAGCGGAACTGCCCCAAGTATTTGGCGGATAAGAAGGATGGCAAGGTGAACAAAGGTATATGTGATATACATGTTATTGATATGTACCTTACTAATGCTCGCAGTAGCACCTGGGTATTTGATACTGGTTCTGTTGCTGATATTTGCAACTCGAAACAGGGACTACGGATTAAGCGAAGATTGGCTAAGGACGAGGTGACGATGCGTGTGGGAAACGGTTCCAAAGTCGATGTGATCGCAGTCGGCACGCTACCTCTACATCTACCTTCGGGATTAGTATTAGACCTAAATAATTGTTATTTGGTGCCAGCGTTGAGCATGAACATTATGTCTGGATCTTGTTTAATGCGAGACGGTTATTCATTTAAATCAGAGAATAATGGTTGTTCTATTTATATGAGTAATATCTTTTATGGTCATGCACCCTTGAAGAGTCGTCTATTCTTGTTGAATCTCGATAGTAGTGATACACATATTCATAATGTAGAAGCCAAAAGATGCAGAGTTGATAATGATAGTGCAACTTATTTGTGGCACTGCCGTTTAGGTCATATCAGTGTAAAGCGCATGAAGAAACTCCATACTGATGGACTTTTGGAACCACTTGATTATGAATCACTTGGTACTTGCGAACCATGCCTCATGGGCAAGATGACTAAAACACCGTTCTCCGGTACTATGGAGAGAGCAGCAGATTTGTTGGAAATCATACATACAGATGTATGTGGTCCGATGAATGTTGAGGCTCGTGGCGGATATCGTTATTTTCTCACCTTCACAGATGACTTAAGCAGATATGGGTATAACTACTTAATGAAACATAAGTCTGAAACGTTTGAAAAGTTCAAAGAATTTCAGAGTGAAGTTGAAAATCATCGTAACAAGTAAATAAAGTTTCTATGATCCGATCGTGGAGGAGAAGAGTTACGAGTTTGGTGTACATTTGAAAAATTGTGGAATAGTTTCGCAACTCACGCCACCCGGAAGAGCACAGCGTAATGGTGTGTCCGAACGTCGTAATCGTACTTTACTAGATATGGTGCGATCTATGATGTCTCTTACTGATTTACCGCTATCGTTTTGGGGATACGCTCTAGAGACGGCCGCATTCACGTTAAATAGGGCACCATCAAAATCCGTTGAGACGATGCCTTATGAACTATGGTTTGGGAAGAAACCAAAGTTGTCGTTTCTGAAAGTTTGGGGCTGCGATGCTTATGTGAAAAAGCTTCAACCTGATAAGCTCGAACCCAAATCGGAGAAATGTGTCTTCATAGGATATCCAAAGGAAACTATTGGATACACCTTCTATCATAGATCCGAAGGCAAGACTTTTGTTGCTAAATTCGGAAACTTTCTTGAGAAGGAGTTTCTCTCGAAAGAAGTGAGTGGGAGGAAAGTAGAACTTGACGAGGTAACTGTACCTGCTCCCTTGTTGGAAAGTAGTACATCACAGAAAACTATTTCTGCGACACCTACACCAATAAGTGAGGAAGTTAATGATAATGATCATGAAACTTCAGAACAAGATACTACTGAACCTCGTAGATCAACCAGAGTAAGATCCGCGCCAGAGTGGTACGGTATTCCAGTTCTGGAATTCATGCTACTAGATCATGATGAACCTACGAACTATGAAGAAGCGATGGTGAGCCCAGATTCCGCAAAGTGGCTTGAAGCCATGAAATCTGAGATGGGATCCATGTATGAGAACAAAGTATGGACTTTGGTTGACTTGCCCGATGATCGGCAAGCAATTGAGAATAAATGGATCTTCAAGAAAAAGACTGACGCTCACGGTAATGTTAGTGTCTATAAAGCTCGACTTGTCGCAAAAGGTTTTCGACAAGTTCAAGGGGTTGACTACGATGAGACCTTCTCACCCGTAGCAATGCTTAAGTCTGTCCGAATCATGTTAGCAATTGCCGCGTTTTATGATTATGAAATTTGGCAGATGGATGTCAAAACTGCATTCCTGAATGGATTTCTGGAAGAAGAGTTGTATATGATGCAACCGGAAGGTTTTGTCGATCCAAAGGGAGCTAACAAAGTGTGCAAGCTCCAGCGATCCATTTATGGACTGGTGCAAGCCTCTCGGAGTTGGAATAAACGCTTTGATAGTGTGATCAAAGCATTTGGTTTTATACAGACTTTCGGAGAAGCATGTATTTACAAGAAAGTGAGTGGGAGCTCTGTAGCATTTCTGATATTATATGTGGATGACATATTGCTGATTGGAAATGATATAGAATTTCTGGATAGCATAAAGGGATACTTGAATAAGAGTTTTTCAATGAAAGACCTCGGTGAAGCTGCTTACATATTAGGCATAAAGATCTATAGAGATAGATCAAGATGCTTAATTGGACTTTCACAAAGCACATACCTTGACAAGATTTTGAAGAAGTTCAAAATGGATCAAGCAAAGAAAGGGTTCTTGCCTGTGTTACAAGGTGTGAAATTGAGTCAGACTCAATGGCCGACCACTGCAGAAGATAGAGAGAAAATGAAAGATGTTCCCTATGCTTCAGCCATAGGCTCTATCATGTATGCAATGCTGTGTACCAGACCTGATGTGTGCCTTGCTATAAGTTTAGCAGGGAGGTACCAAAGTAATCCAGGAGTGGATCACTGGACAGCGGTCAAGAACATCCTGAAATACCTGAAAAGGACTAAGGATATGTTTCTCGTATATGGAGGTGACAAAGAGCTCACTGTAGAAGGTTACGTTGATGCAAGCTTTGACACTGATCCGGACGATTCTAAATCGCAAACCGGATATGTGTTTACATTAAACGGTGGAACTGTCAGTTGGTGCAGTTCTAAACAAAGCGTCGTAGCGGGATCTACATGTGAAGCGGAGTACATAGCTGCTTCGGAAGCAGCGAACGAAGGAGTCTGGATGAAGGAGTTCATATCCGATCTAGGTGTCATACCTAGTGCATCGGGTCCAATGAAAATCTTTTGTGACAATACTGGTGCAATTGCCTTGGCAAAGGAATCCAGATTTCACAAGAGGACCAAGCACATCAAGAGACGCTTCAATTCCATCCGGGACCTAGTCCAGGTGGGAGACATAGAGATTTGTAAGATACATATGGATCTGAATGTTGCAGACCCGTTGACTAAGCCTCTTCCACGAGCAAAACATGATCAGCACCAAGGCTCCATGGGTGTTAGAATCATTACCGTGTAATCTAGATTATTGACTCTAGCACAAGTGGGAGACTGAAGGAAATATGCCCTAGACGCAATAATAAAGTTATTCTTTATTTCCTTATATCATGATAAATGTTTATTATTCATGCTAGAATTGTATTAACCGGAAACATAATACATGTGTGAATACATAGACAAACTTAGTGTCACTAGTATGCCTCTACTTGACTAGCTCGTTAATCAAAGATGGTTATGTTTCCTAACCATGAACAAGGTGTTGTTATTTGATTAATGAGGTCACATCATTAGTTGAATGATCTGATTGACATGACCCATTTCATTAGCTTAGCACCCGATCGTTTAGTATGTTGCTATTGCTTTCTTCATGACTTATACATGTTCCTATGACTATGAGATTATGCAACTCCCGTTTACCGGAGGAACACTTTGTGTGCTACCAAATGTCACAATGTAACTGGGTGATTATAAAGGAGCTCTACAGGTGTCTCCAAAGGTAGATGTTGGGTTGGCGTATTTCGAGATTAGGATTTGTCACTCCGATTGTCGGAGAGGTATCTCTGGGCCCTCTCGGTAATGCACATCACATAAGCCTTGCAAGCATTGCGACTAATGAGTTAGTTGTGAGATGATGTATTACGGAACGAGTAAAGAGACTTGCCGGTAACGAGATTGAACTAGGTATTGGATACCAACGATCGAATCTTGGGCAAGTAACATACCGATGACAAAGGGAACAACGTATGTTGTTATGCGGTCTGACCGATAAAGATCTTCGTAGAATATGTAGGAGCCAATATGGGCATCCAGGTCCCGCTATTGGTTATTGACCAGAGATGAGTCTCAGTCATGTCTACATTGTTCTCGAACCGTAGGGTCCGCACGCTTAACGTTACGATGACAGTTATTATGAGTTTATGCATTTTGATGTACCGAAGTTAGTTCGGAGTCCCGGATGTGATCACGGACATGACGAGGAGTCTCGAAATGGTCGAGACATCAATATTGATATATTGGAAGCCTATATTTGGATATCGGAAGTGTTCCGGGTGAAATCGGGATTTTACCGGAGTACCGGGAGGTTACCGGAACCCCCCGGGAGCCATATGGGCCTTAATGGGCTTTAGTGGAAAGGAGAAAGGGGCAGCCCAAGGTGGCCGCGCACCTCCCCCCTCCCCTAGTCCTATTAGGACTAGGAGAGGTGGCCGGCCCCCCTCTCTCTCTTTCCCCCTCGGGGAATCCTAGTCCAACTAGGATTGGGGGGGGGGGGGAGTCCTACTCCCGGTAGGAGTAGGACTCCTCCTGCGCCCTCCTCCTGGCCGGCGGCCCCTCCCCCTTGGCTCCTTTATATACGGAGGCACGGGGCACCTCTAGACACACAAGTTGATCATTGAGATCGCTCCTTAGCCGTGTGCGGTGCCCCCTGCCACCATATTCCACCTCGATCATATCGTTGTAGTGCTTAGGCGAAGCCCTGCGTTGGTAGAACATCAAGATCGTCACCACGCCGTCGTGATGACGGAACTCCTCCACGACGCTTTGCTGGATCGGAGCTCGGGGATCGTCATCGAGCTATACGTGTGCTAAGAACTCGGAGGTGCCGGAGTAACGGTGCTTGGATCGGTCGGATCGGGAAGACGTATGACTACTTCCTCTATGTTGTGTCAACGCTTCCGCAGTCGGTCTGCATGGGTACGTAGACAACACTCTCCCCTCTCGTTGCTGTGCATCACCATGATCTTGCGTGTGCGTAGGATTTTTTTTGAAATTACTACGTTCCCCAACACTATTTACACATGAAAGCTCCCAACAAGCGAAAGAAGAACGGGAAATATTTTTGGGTTTTCTTTTTAATTATTACTACTATAGCAGAAAAATAAACTACTACTAATTTTTTTGGTTTTTCTTAAGGTTATGCAAACACACAAGAAGAAAGCTGGAAAAAAAATAAACTAGCATGGATATTACAGTGAAAAAGTATGAGCACCGACATCTAGCAATGAGTGTGTGTGAACATAAATGTAATGTCAGTGAGAAATACGTACTCCCCCAAGCTTAGGCTTTTGGCCTAAGTTGGTCTATGGCCACGGCTGGCCTGGCGGATATCCATAATAATAGTTGTTGGGGTCATACTGCGATGAGGAGGAATAGTTGGGATCATACTGATGTGCAGCGGTTATCGCCTGTTGAGCTGCAGCGTGGAGTCGGGCTGCCTCCGCTCTCCTCTCATACTCTTCTGCCACCTCTCTGGTAATAACATATCTTCCTTTTGTCTGTGAATCAAAGAAGGCAGGACCAAGGAGAGTAATACGAAAAACACGTCGTTTATCAAAAATTAAGCGATATAAGAGAGGTGATTCAGGCCTCTTGACAAACTGGTGCGAAGCCACATAGTTATAATCTAAATATGCAGGAGGCAACTCTATATCACCCTCACGAATGTCTATTTCAAGAAAATGAGCTAAGCGAGTTGCATAAATTCCTCCAAAGAAATCTCCATTATGTCTATTATGATGCAACCTACGAGCTACAATGGCTCCCATATGATAAGATTGGTCTCCTAACACAGCACTCCTAAGAATGCTGACATCAAGGACACACATGTGACATGCTTCATCCTTAGCATTTATGCATCTACCGATGAAGAGAGCAAAATAATGTATAGCAGAAAAATGAATGCTCCCTATGGTAGCTTGTGTTATATCTCTGGATTCCCCCATGAAAGTGCAACTATCCCTAGGTGGTTTTGGTAATTCATAACAACATATAGCTCATTGAGCTAATGCTATTTCAAGATGATTATTTCAGGAAAGCTCAATGATTGGCATGGCTTGGATGTGAAAGTGGAACCCTCAAAATGCTAAGGACAAAGAATTGCCTCAAGCTCAAAAGTTCAAGACTCTTCATTTTATATTTTAGTGATCCAAGATCACATTGAGTCTTTAGGAAAAGCCAATACTATTAAGGAGGGATGAGGTGTTGCTTAATGAGCCTCTTGCTTTATGTGCTTAATGATATGCTCCAAAATCCTCAGCTACTTTCCCATATCCACAAATGACCTAAACCCTAAGCCAAACTCGGTCATACCGATTCTTTCAATCCGGTGCCACCGAGTTTCACTTGTCATTTGCCACTGCCAAACCCTAGCAATTCCGTCCTACCGATAAGGATCTTGGTCTCACCGAGATGGGATTGCAAACTCTCTGTTTCCCTTTCGTAACTTTTCGGTCTCACCGAAAGAGCGACTCGGTCCCACCGAGATTGCAATGTAAACTCTATGTTTCCTACTTGTAACTTTTCGGTCTCACCGAAAGAGCGAGTCGGTCCCACCGAGTTTGCCTGACCAACTCTCTGGTTAGCTTATTGCCAAACTCGGTCTCACCGAGTTTGTGCAATCGGTCTCACCGAGATTACGTTATGCCCAAACCCTAACCGAATCGGTCCTACCGAGTTGCATGTCAGTCCCACCGAAATTCCTAACGGTCACTAGGTTTACTATTTCGGTCCGACCGAGTTTTCTGATTCGGTCCCACCGAGATTGGTAAATTGTATGTAACGGTTGGATTTTGTGTGGAGGCTATAAATACCCCTCCACCTCCTCTTCACTCGTGGAGAGAGCCATCAGAACACATACACCATTCCAACTCATATGTTCTGAAAGAGAACCACCTACTCATGTGTTGAGACCAAGATATTCCATTCCTACCATATGAATCTTGATCTCTAGCCTTCCCCAAGTTGCTTTCCACTCAAACCTTCTTTCCACCAGATCCAAATCCTATGAGAGAGAGTTGAGTGTTGGGGAGACTATCATTTGAAGCACAAGAGCAAGGAGTTCATCATCAACACACCATTTGTTACTTCTTGGAGAGTGGTGTCTCCTAGATTGGCTAGGTGTCACTTGGGAGCCTCCGACAAGATTGTGGAGTTGAACCAAGGAGTTTGTAAGGGCAAGGAGATCGCCTACTTCATGAAGATCTATCGCTAGTGAGGCAAGTCCTTCGTGGGCGATGGCCATGGTGGGATAGACAAGGTTGCTTCTTCGTGGACCCTTCGTGGGTGGAGCCCTCCGTGGACTCGCGCAACCGTTACCCTTCGTGGGTTGAAGTCTCCATCAACGTGGATGTAGGATAGCACCACCTATCCGAACCACGGGAAAAACATCCGTGTCTCCAATTGCGTTTGAATCCTCAAAACCCTTCCCTTTATATTCTTGCAAGTTGCATGCTTTACTTTCCGCTGCCAATATACTCTTTGCATGCTTGCTTGAATTGTGTGATGATTGCTTGACTTGCCCTAAGATAGGTAAAATCTGCCAAGAACTAAAATTGGGAAAAGGTTAAGTTTTTATTTGGTCAAGTAGTCTAATCACCCCCCTCTAGACATACTTCCGATCCTACACCCCACAGTTATACTAGCAAGAAAGTTTCTAAATTCAGATTTAGGGGGATCCCTAATACTGCCCCATGATGGAAGTTCGCAAGCAGAAGTGAAATCCTCTAGGTCCATGGTATAAGATTTGTCATAAAGATCAAACATGACTGAAGGAGAATTACGCGAAGATGAATACTCAAACCTCCTCACAAATGAACTTGTGAGATCATGATACTGGGGGCATTTGTTAGCCTCAAAATCCTCAAGACCGGCATTGCGCAAATATGATTTGAATTCTTCTTTAATTCCTGCATGGTCCATAAAATTTTTTGACGGCCATTCGTAAGGCCGTACTGGAGCGTCTCTTGGTGGATCCTCGTCAGCATCGCGCATAGCAATTCTGGGTCCTTGCTTCTTAGAGGAACCACCTTGGAACATCTTCCTAAACATATTGTTTTTTCTGAAAAATTCTGAAATTTTTAGTAACTTCAAAGTAAAAGTAAACCAAATTCAATAAAACCGATAGCAACTACTCCTACAAGTGCCTAGAGCCTATACCAAGCATTAGAACTACTTAGAACCATAAAAATTTGACATGCAAGCTCAAGAACATGGTCACCTATGCAGCACAAATTTGCAATGAATAAAGAACTAGAACAAAAATTAATTGGACCAATGGAGGAGTCACATACCAAGGAACAATCTCCCCAAGCAGTTTTGCGAGAGGTGCTTTGAGCAAGGAGATCGAAAATCACAGCAAAAGTGGCTGGAACTCGTGCTTGAGTTGGTTTTTCGGGTTTGTGTGAGACACAGGAAGAAGATGGGTGCTGGAATAAGTGGAGGAGGGCCATCGTGGGCCCATGAGGCGGGGGGCGCGCCCACCACCCTCGTGACCAGGTGGCAGCTCCTCCCTCGGTAATTTTTGCACAGTAAATCCTCAAATATTCCCGAAAAAATCATATTAAATTGGCATGGCATTCTGAGGATTTTTATTTTCGGGATATTTTTATATTGCACGGATAAGTCAGGAAACAGACAGAAAAATACTATTTTTACTTTATTTAGTATAAATAACAAAAAATATAAAGAGGGTACAGAAGTTTGTGCTTCTAGTTTCATCCATCTCATGCTCATAAAAAAGAATCCACTAACAAGGTTGATCAAGTCTTGTTAACAAACTCATTCCGATAATCATGAAACCGGAGAAATTTTGAATAACACTAAGTTACCTCAACGGGGATATGCACATCCCCAATAATAAGAATATCATATTTCTTTTTGACAGTAGGAAGAGGAAATTCAAAACCTCCAAATATAATCGATGGAATTTTCCCAATAGAGTTGATACTATGAACTTGAGGTTGTTTCCTCGGAAAGTGTACCGTATGCTCATTACCATTAACATGAAAAGTGACATTGCCTTTGTTGCAATCAATAACAGCCCCTGCAGTATTAAGAAAAGGTCTTCCAAGAATAATAGACATACTATCATCCTCGGGAATATCAAGTATAACAAAGTCCGTTAAAATAGTAACGTTTGCAACCACAACAGGCACATCCTCACAAATACCGACAGGTATAGCAGTTGATTTATTAGCCATTTGAAAAGATATTTCAGTAGGTGTTAACTTATTCAAGTCAAGTCTATGATATAAAGAGAGAGGCATAACACTAACACCGGCTCCAAGATCACATAAAGCAGTTTTAATATAATTTCTTTTAATGCAGCAAGGTACAGTAGGTACTCCGAGGTCTCCAAGTTTCTTTGGTATTCCACCCTTAAAAGTATAATTAGCAAGCATGGTGGAAATCTCAGCTTCTGGTATCTTTCTTTTATTAGTAATGATATCTTTCATATATTTAGCATAAGGATTCGTTTTGAGCACATCAGTTAATCTCATACGCAAAAAGATAGGCCTAATCATTTCAGCAAAGCGCTCAAAATCCTCATCATCCTTTTTCTTGGATGGTTTCGGAGGAAAAGGCATGGGTTTCTGAACCCAAGGTTCCCTTTCTTTACCATGTTTCCTAGCAACAAAGTCTCTTTTATCATAACGTTTATTCTTTGATTGTGGGTTATCAAGATCAACAGCAGGTTCAATATCTACATCATTATCATTACTAGGTTGAGCATCATCATGAACATCATCATTAATATTTTTACTAGGTTCATGTTCATTACCAGATTGTGTTTCAGCATCAGACATAGAAATATCATTTGGATTATCAGGTGGTTCAGAAATAGGTTCACTAGAAGTTTGCACAGTTCTATCATTTTCTTCTTCTTCTTTTTAGAAGAACTAGGAACATCAATATTATTTCTTTGAGAATCTTGCTCGATTCTCTTAGGGTGGCCTTCAGGATACAAAGGTTCCTGAGTCATTCTACCAGTTCTAGTAGCCACTCTAACAGCATAATCATTTTTCTTACTATTCATTTCATTAAGCACTTCTTTTTGAGCTTTAAGTACTTGTTCTACTTGGGTGGTGACCATAGAAGCATGTTTGCTAATAAGTTTAAGTTCACCTTTAATATCAGCCATATAATCACCCAAGCGTCTAATCATATAAGCACTCTCTTTTAATTGTCTACCAAAATAAGCATTGAAGTCATCTTGCTTATACATAAAGTTATCAAACTCATCCAAGTACTGACTAGCAATTTTAGTAGGAGGGACTTCAGCTTTATCATATCTATAGAGAGAATTTACCTTTACTACTTGTGTCGGGATATCGGGACCAGGAGGTTCTTCAGTAAATAAATGATTGAGATCATAAGTTTCTTCAATAGGCGGTGAATTAAGACCATGTATTTCTTCAATAGGAGGTAAATTCTTAACGTCTTCAGCTTTAATACCTTTTTCTTTCATAGATTTCTTTGCCTCTTGCATATCTTCGGGACTGAGAAATAGAACACATCTCTTCTTCGGAGTTGGTTTAGGAATAGGCTCAGTAATTGGAGCAGGAGATGGCTCAGGAGTTGGCTCAGGAGGTGCCCAATTATTTTCATTTGTCAACATATTATTCAATAGAATTTCACCTTCATCCGGTGTTCTTTCCCTGAAAAGAGAACCAGCACAACTATCCAGTTAATCTCTGGAAGCATCGGTTAGTCCATTATAAAAGATATCAAGTATTTCAGGTTTCTTAAGAGGATGATCAGGCAAAGCATTAAGTAACTTGAGAAGCCTCCCCCAAGCTTGTGGGAGACTCTCTTCTTTAATTTGCACAAAGTTGTATATTTCCCTCAAAGCAGCTTGTTTCTTATGAGCAGGGAAATATTTAGCAAAGAAGTAATAAATCATATCCTGGGGACTACGCACACAACCAGGATCAAGAAAATTAAACCACATCTTAGCATTGCCCTTTAATGAGAACGGAAATATTTTGAGTAAATAGAGGTAACGTCATCTCTCATTATTAGTGAACAGGGCAGCTATATCATTTAACTTAGTAAGATGTGCCACAACAGTTTCAGATTCATAGCCATAAAACGGATCATATTCAACCAAAGTAATTATATCAGGATCAACAGAGAATTCATAATCTTTATCAGGAACACATATAGCTGAAGTAGCAAAAGCAGGATCGGGTTTCATTTTATCTCTAAGTGATTCTTTGTTCCATTTAATTAATAACCTCTTAAGCTCATATCTATCTCTGCAAGCTAAAATAGCTAAAGAAGCATCTTGATCAAATAAATAACCCTCAGGAATAACAGGCATATTTTCATCATCACTATCATCATCGTATTCAGATTCAATAATTTCTTTTTCTCTAGCCCTAGCAATTTGTTCTTCTAGAAAATCACTAAGTGGCACAGTAGTATTAGGCATAGAAGCAGTTTCATCATAAGTATCATGCATAGCAGAAGTGGCATCATCAATAACATGCGACATATCAGAACGAATAGCAGAAGCAGATGTAGGTGTCGCAAACTTACTCATAACAGAAGGTGAATCAAGTGCAGAGCTAGATGGCAGTTCCTTACCTCCCTTCGTAGTTGAGGGATAGATCTTGGTTTTTGGATCTCTCAAGTTCTTCATAGTGTCTAGCAGATATAAATCCCAAGTGACTCAAAGAATAGAGCTATGCTCCCCGGCAACGGCGCCAGAAATTTGTCTTGATAACCCACAAGTATAGGGGATCGCAATAGCTTTCGAGGGTAGAGTATTCAACCCAAATTTATTGATTCAACACAAGGGGAGCCAAAGAATATTCTCAAGTATTAGCAGCTGAGTTGTCAATTCAACCACACCTGGAAACTTAGTATCTGCAGCAAAGTGTTTAGTAGCAAAGTAATATGATAGTGGTGGTAGCGGCAACAAAAGTAAAGACAGCAAAAGTAATCTTTTTGGTATTTTGTAGTGATTGTAACAGTAGCAACAGAAAAGTAAATAAGTGTAAACCAGTACATGGAAAACTTGTAGGCACCGGATCAGTGATGGATAATTATGCCGGATGCGGTTCACCATGTAACAGTCATAACATAGGGTGACACAGAACTAGCTCCAGTTCGTCAATGTAATGTAGGCATGTATTTCGTATATAGTCATACGTGCTTATGGAAAAGAACTTGCATGACATCTTTTGTCCTACCCTCCCGTGGCAGCGGGGTCCTATCGGAAACAAAGGGATATTAAGGCCTCCTTTTAATAGAGAACCGGAACAAAGCATTAGCACATAGTGAATACATGAACTCCTCAAACTATGGTCATCACCGGGAGTGGTCCCGATTATTGTCACTTCGGGGTTGCCGGATCATAACACATAGTAGGTGACTATAGACTTGCAAGATAGGATCTAGAACTCTCATATATTGATGAAAACATAATAGGTTCAGATCTGAAATCATGGCACTCGGGCCCTAGTGACAAGCATTAAGCATAGCAAAGTCATAGCAACATCAATCTCAGAACATAATGGATACTAGGGATCAAACCCTAACAAAACTAACTCGATTACATGATAAATCTCATCCAACCCATCACCATCCAGCAAGACTACGATGCAATTACTCACGCACGGCGGTGAGCATCATGAAATTGGTGATGGAGGATGGTTGATGATGACGACGATGATGAATCCCCCTCTCTGGAGCCCCGAACGGACTCCAGATCAGCCCTCTCGAGAGGTTTTAGGGCTTAGCGGCGGCTCCGTATCGTAAAATGTGATGATTTCTTCTCCCTCATTTTTCTCTCTCCGAAAGCAAATATATAGAGTTGGAGTTGGCGTCGAAGGGTCAACAGGGGGCCCACGAGGTAGGGGCGCGCCCTAGGGGGGGCGCCCCCCACCCTCGTGGAAAGGGTGTGGGCCCCCTGGTCTTCATATTTGGCGAGGATTTTTTATTGTTTTTTCTAAGACCTCCCATGGAGTTTCAGGTCATTCCGAGAATATTTATTTTCTACACATAAAACAACATCATGGTAATTCTGCTGAAAACAGCGTCAGTCTGGGTTAGTTCCATTCAAATCATACAAGATAGAGTCCAACACAAGGGCAAAAGTGTTTGGAAAAGTAGATACGGCGGAGACGTATCACTTTGCTCAAGGAGAATACGGTGAGGACTGGGTGTCCTGAGCTGCATGTTCAGGACTGGGTGTCCGGGACTGTGTGTCCTCGAGTTTAAATACTCAGCCGCTCCAACCAGACATACAACTGAGACAGCAGTTGGAACTGGTCTACCAAATCATTGTCTTCACCAAGCTTACTGGTTCTATTTCCTCAACTCTTCCATCTCCTCATAACTGTGTTGGGTCCTTGTTCATATCTGTGTTTGATGACTTTGACTGAAGATTTTCTCAATTTCCTCAGTTCAATTTCTTCAGTCTGTTTGTCTTCATCCTATGTTATCTTGTGCTTACGCTTCCTGTACTCTGTGCCTGTCTTCATTTCATCACGATGACTATGCTTGTATTCTGTTATGTTTACGTTTGAGTACTTATTCCGCTGCTAGTAGTTCTTCACTAAGGAATTTCCTCACCGGCAAATTCCTTAGTGAAGAATTTCATAAAAACCGCCTATTCACCCCCCTCTAGTCGATATAACGCACTTTCAATTGGTATCAGAGCAAGGTACTCCCTTGTTCCGTGTGATTTTGGTTTAACCGCCTGGAGTTTTAGTTATGTCGACCGCAGGTATGATCAAGGTCTCTGCTGGGTGTCCTACCTTCGATGGGACGGGCTACCCCTACTGGAAGAATAAGATGTGAATGCATCTTGAGGCAATTGATAATGATCTCTGGTATGTTGTGGAAAATGGTGTTCCCTCAGTCACACCTTCTCTGAATGCTGCTGATGTGAAGAGATTCAAGCAACTCGACTCTCAAGCAAAGAATATCATATGTGGCCATCTGAGCAAAGGACAGTATGGCAGAGTGAGTGCTTTGGAGACAGCGAAGCTTATCTAGGACATGTTGTCCAAAGTGAATGAAGGAGTCTCAACACAACGTGACTCTCGAGTTGATGTTCTTCGCAATCTCTTCAACCGCTTCAAAAGACTCGACAATGAAAATGTTCAACAAACCTTCGATCGCCTCACTGACATCTCAAATGAGCTTCAAGCACTTGGTGCCACTGACATCACCGACCATGAGGTGGTGAAGAAATTGCTGAGATCGCTTGATTCCTCATTTGACACTCTGGCATTGATGATACAAGAACGTGCTGATTACAAGTCACTTGATCCCTATGATATTCTCGAGAGGCTAAATACTCATGAGTTCCAACTTGCTGAAAAAAGAGATCTCTATGGTTCGAGCTATGGCAGATCACGCGCACTGAAGGCCAAGGCGGTATCTGAGTCCGAAGATGAAGACTCTGGTAGCAGCCTTGGTGATCCTGAAGAACTAAGCCATGATCTGGCTCTGCTCGTGAAGAAGTTCCAAAAGTTCTCAAGACGTGGTCACCTTGGAAGACCCTCAAGGAGAAATGATTCCTCATCCAGTGACTACAAGAGGAGGCTCTGTCACAAATGCAAGAAACCTGGACATTACATTCAAGATTGTCCTCAGTGGGAAAAGGAATCAAAGAAGAAGAAATACAAGGATTACAGTTCTGATGATGCGAAGAAAAAGAAGAAATCCACAAAATCTTCATCGTCAAAATCCTCAAAGTCTTCATATCATAAGAAGAGCAGCTCCAAGAAAGCTAGGGCATTCATTGGCAAGGAAATGGACTCTGAGGCTGAATCTGAAGAACATGAGGAAGAGGAGTCATCTGAGGAGTCCGAATCCGGAGTGGCGAGCCTATCTCTCGCTACTGCATTCGTCAGCAAGTCTATCTTCAACACTGAAGAAAATGACCTCACCAACAAGGCTGATGAAGGCGATGATGAGTACGCTCCCACCTATTGCTTCATGGCAAAGGGTGCCAAGGTACTCAAATATACCTCCTCTGAATCAAGTGAGGATGAATCTGATGAAAACCTTAAGCCCATCTATTCTAAACTTGCTAAGATTGCTGTAAAACAACAAAGGGCTCTTGAAAAGGTTCAAAACATGCTAGACAAAAGTGATGATATGCTGGGTGAAGAAATGGATCGCACTAAAGCCTTGACTGAAAATCTTTAGAGACTTCGGACTAGGTTTGACAATCTTCAAGGTCATCATAACACTCTCTTATCCGATCATAAGAAGCTTTCTTATGAATTTCTTCAAAGAAAGCAAGACCTTGAGAAGCTAAGAGTGAGTTATGAAGATCTTCATAAGGAGCGCGATTCATTACTTGCTCAACAAATCAACGCTTCTCAGGAAGAATTTGTTCCTCCTTGTTTGAAATGCATTGAACGTGAATCTGCTAATTCTTCACCTAAATGTTCAAATGCTGCTAATGTTTCAAATTCTTCACATGCCTCTGCTATCACTAATTCCTCATCTGAGGACATTGCTAGTATCACTGATGATGCAGGGCTGAAGGAATTGTACATGACATGCATGTCAAAAGCCTCAAAGGGCATCAGACTCTTTGTGACGTGCTTAAAAAGCAAATCCTCAACAGGAACCCTAGGAAAGAGGGTATTGCCTTTGAGAGGAAACTCAATGCTGATGGTACATATTGGAAGCCTGAGCAGTACCCCAAAACTACATGGGTTGCTGCAAAGGGACCTCCAGTTGATCCATCTAACTTATCTAGATTTGCATGTGAATCTCCTCATTCCGGTGATGAGTCATTTGACTCCAACTACAAACTGTTCAAAAATCAGAATGGTGAAGTATTTGCTAGATATGTTGGCACTAACTGCAGGAACGGTCCCCCTATGAAGAAAATCTGGGTTCCCAAAAGATGCCTTGAAAATCTTCAGGTGAATGTCATCATGACGCCACCTGTGAAGAATAGGAACCCCAGATCAAATTCTTCATATGGACCAAATTCTTCATATGGATCCAAGTCCTCATACGGACCAAACTCCTCACAAGGATCAAATTCCTCAAAAGGATCAAAGTCCTCATATGAACATCATCGTGCTAACCCGTCTGTTTCGCGGGGGAGATCTAAGGATTATGGATATGTGCATTATTCTTCAAATTATTATGTCCATAAGTCCTCGAAGAATTTCTCTGCTTACTCTTATGCTTATTCTAACCCCTCTTATGTGAAACGAAATGGACTGGCTTCTATGCCATCCTTCTCGTATGGAGCTCGCAGAATGATGAACTCTTTGCCACCCCTTCAGATGTGGGTGGTGAAGAAAAAGAACTAATCTCTTCTGCAGGGTCAGGTCTCCAGACGTACGTAATCGTCTGAAGAATTTGCTGGAGACCTGAGTATGCCTGATAGGACGCAGGCTAATCATGAAGAAATGAACTTTCATTTCTCACGTCCTCATATTGCTTTATCTGTTCTCTTGCTTGATGAAATTGATCTGATAAATTGATGTCATATTCTTCATTGATGAAGTATATGAGTTTGTAAGCTACACTAATTCATCTGCAGGATGATCAACCCAAAGCCACTGAGTGGGTCCTCGATAGTGGATGTACAAATCACATGACTGGTGACAAGAATCTATTGATGGATGCTCCATTATCTCCGTCGCATCTGAAGCATATCATCTTTGCTGACAAAGGCAAAAGTCAGGTATTGGGTCTAGGTAAGGTTGCGATCACAAAGGATCAACACATGGACAAAGTCATGCTTGTTGAGTCCCTAGGGTACAACCTTATGTCTGTCTCAATGCTTTGTGATCTTGATATGGTTGTTGTGTTTGGCAAGTACCGTTGTGTTGTGGTTATGGAAGCTGACAATTCCAAAGTCTTCGAAGGCTTTAGGAGAGGAGACATGTATATTGTTGATTTCTCTACAGGACCACAACCAGCCGTGTGTCTACTTGCAAAAGCTTCAGAAGGCTGGCTCTGGCATCGACGACTTGGTCATGCAGGCATGAGGAATTTGCACACGCTTGCAAAGAAGAAGCATGTCATTGGCATCGAGAATGTCAAATTCCTCAAGGATCACCTATGCGGAGCCTGTGAAGCTGGGAAGATGACGAAGGCCAAGCATCCAGTGAAGACTATCATGACCACCACTCGCCCATTTGAATTGCTTCACATGGATCTCTTTGGTCCTAATCATTATTCTGCTATTTCAAATAAAGCATCTCAATATGGCTTTGTTATTGTTGATGATTACTCTTGTTACACATGGGTACACCTTCTTACTTACAAACATGAAGTGCAGGAAGTCTTCAAACGATTTTCCTCGAGGGCTTCAACCAACTTTGGTGTGAAGATCAAGCACATCAGAAGTGACAACGACACTGAGTTCAAGAATTCTGGTCTCGATGACTATCTTGATGAACTTGGTATTACTCATGAGTTATCTGCTCCTTATACTCCTCAGCAGAATGGTGTCGTGGAGCGCAAGAACAGGACTCTTGTTGAGATGGCTCGCACTATGCTTGATGAATACAAAACGCCTCGTCGTTTCTGGACTGAGGCAATTGATACTGCTTGCCATATCATCAACAGAGTATATCTTTACAAATTCTTCAAGAAGACTGCCTATGAACTCCTCACTGAAAAGAAACCCAATGTAAGTTATTTCAAAGTCTTCGGTGCTAAATGTTGGATTAGAGATCCTCATCACAACTCAAAAATTGCACCAAAAGCACATGAAAGTTTTATGCTTGGTTACAGAAAGGACTCGCACACCTACAGAGTCTTCAACAACGTTGTTCACAAGGTTGTTGAAACTGTAGATGTGCGGTTCGATGAAACTAATGGCTCGCAAAGAGAGCACCTACCTGTTGTGATAGATGAACCAGCACCTGAGGAAACTATCAAGTTCAAGGCTACTGAGGATGTCATTCCTACTGAAGAATTTGCTGAAGAATTCATTCCAGAACATGAAGAACGTCAAGCTAATGCACCTGAAGAAAATACTGAAGAAAATGGTGCTGAAGAAAATGCTGATCAAATTCTTCAACGACAACCAGCTCATCCTCGCATTGCAAAAGAAGTGCAAGTTGAAAAGATCATCAATGACATCAAAGCGCCAGGTCCTCTCACACGCTCAAAAGCTTCACATTTATCTAACTTTTGTGGGCACTATGCTTTTGTCTCTATTACAGAGCCCACTAAGGTAGATGAAGCATTTCTGGAGCCTGATGGATTCAGGCCATGCAAGAAGAATTACATCAGTTCGAGCTCAACAATGTCTGGGAACTGGTCAAACGTCTAGATACTCGCAAGCACAATATCATTGGCGCAAAGTGGATCTGCCGCAACAAGCAAGATGAAAATGGCCTTGTGGTGAGGAATAAGGCACGGCTTGTAGCTCAAGGCTACACACAGGTTGAAGGAATTGATTTTGATGAAACTTTTGCACCTGTTGCTAGACTTGAGGCTATTCGCATATTACTTGCTTATGCTAACCATCATGATATCACTTTATATCAAACTGATGTGAAAAGTGCATCCCTCAATGGTAAGTGTCGGTGTCAAAACCGGCGGATCTCGGGTAGGGAGTCCCGAACTATGCATCTAAGGCGGATGGTAACAGGAGGCAGAGAACACGATGTTTTACCCAGGTTCGGGCCCTCTTGATGGAGGTAAAACCCTACGTCCTGCTTGATTAATAATGATGATATGGGTAGTACAAGAGTAGATCTACCACGAGATCAGAGAGGCTAAACCCTAGAAGCTAGCCTATGGTATGATTGTATCTTGTAGTTGTTGCGTCCTACGAACTAAAACCCTCCGGTTTATATAGACACCGGAGAGGGTTAGGGTTACACAAGGTCGGTTACAAAGGAGGATATACACATATCCGTATTGCCGAGCTTGCCTTCCACCCCAAGTAGAGTCCCATCCGGACACGAGACGAAGTCTTCAATCTTGTATCTTCATAGTCTAACAGTCCAGCCAATGGAGATAGTACGGCTGTCCGGAGACCCCCTAATCCAGGACTCCCATAGTAGCCCCTGAACCAGGCTTCAATGACGATGAGTCCGGCGCGCAGTATGTTCTTCGGCATTGCAAGGCGGGTTCCTCCTCCGAATATACCACGAAAGAATTTGAATATAAGGATAGTGTTTGACCCTGCAAAATAAGTTCCACATACCGCCGTAGAGAGAATAATATTTTCACAAATCTAATTTGCTGATTTGTTTTGGCAACATGACATTAAGCCGTGGCCCGGTGATTATTCGAACCATTTCCTTTAACTAGCCCCGCACATAACGCGAGGCAGTTTTTTGACACGTATCGTCGAAGCAGAGATCGTGTCCCCTTATTACGAGATTCTCATCAATACGGGCGTGGGTAACCCAACCGTGTCTAGGACTCCTAGATTATAGGCAAGTCCCAAATGGCTACGGAGAGGACGCTTGATATTCACCCTCTTTATAAAAGGGACAAGCCTTTTACTTTTTTCCCTCCCGTGCTCAATCGAATCCTTCCCCCGCCTCGAGTTCTAATGCCCAAAGCCCAGGTCAGGTGCTCCGGACCTTTAATCATGTCCGGCTCTAGCCTTCAAGGCCGATGGATGCTCTCCTCCGTTACGGAAGAAGACATCAAGAAGTTGAGGGAGGCTAGGTACCTGACCGCCGAGGTTTCGCATCGGTTGCCTGCCCGAGGGCAGGTCGTCCCTACTCCTGAACCCAACGAAGACGTCATGTTCATCTCCCACTTCCTCCGAGGTCTAGGCCTCATTCTGGATCCCTTCGTTAGGGGGTTGATGTTTTATTACGGGCTAGATTTCCACGATCTAGCCCCAGACTCCTTTCTCCACATCTCGACATTCATTGTCGTGTGTGAGGCCTTCCTCCGCATTACCCCTCACTTCGGCCTGTGGCTCAAGACCTTTGACATGAAGCCGAAGATGGTCGAGGGGCAGTATGCAGCGTGCGGAGGCGCATTAATAAGCAAGATAGCAGGAGCTCCGTGGCCCAAAGGTTCCTTTCTAGAGGTGTCCGGATTATGGCAACAGGAGTGGTTTTACGTCACAGCTCCCAGAAGTGCCAAGTGGGCGGCTGCCCCTGCTTTCTGCTCAGGCCCTCCACCACAACTGATGTCATGGATTAGCAGAGGGCTGAGCTGGGGTCCTGCCAAGGATGTGCCTGTACTACAAAGCCGCTTCCGAAATCTCTTCGAAGGAGATTTCAGTTTGATTATGGTGGCGCAAGTCATGCTGGTTCGTCGAGTCCAGCCTTGCAAACGTCGGCACCTCCGCATGTGGGAGTTCAACCCAGAAGGGCAGCATACTATTCAGAATTTCCTCGGCCTGATGTACAAATCATTCTTCGGACCCCAAATAGAGTGTCCGGATACTATCGAGGATGCGGGCCTGTGCAGCAACTGTACCGCCGACCAAGTAAGTAATCCTTTAGCCGAACACACCATCTTTTATTTACCACGATGTCATTCTAAGAAGTCGCTCTTTGACCAGGAGTGGCTAACTAAGGCGAAGATGATTCGGTGTTCGGCCCCCCTTCCTGAGGGTTTGGAGAATCCGGTACTGGAAAAGATGCTCGAGCTAGCACCCTGCCCGAAGCCCTCAAAGGAAGATAAAGGGGGGATAATGTGGTCGAAAGCGGGCCCCCATCGCTACCAATTCCAACCGAGGGAATGAGCACCTCCGTAAAGGAGGATAACCGAGGAGAAGAATCCGACCTTCTCTCGCTTCGGGGAAGGAAGAGGTCTGCCTTTGAAGATCCGGAAACCGAGGCTTCCAAACGGGAGAAGAAGTCTCCACTGGAGGGTCCTGCATTGGAGGGTGCTTTTGCCGCACAAAGTCCGCGCGAGGATCAGCCCTCCAATGAGCTGTAAGTAATCAGAAAGTACTTTAATAGTGGAGATATACTACATTACCTCTGAGGAAAATAACCGAAGCGTTTATCTTGCAGTTTGGATCTTAGCCCTTCTCAGCAGAGCTCGTCTTCAGGGGATCTTCTTCTAGAGATGATGGAGAGCGAAACGCCTCCCCCGGACTCCCCCTCTCAAGAAGCGGGCGACCTCGAAGTGTCGTCACGGAGGGCCTCTCCGGATCCGGTGAGGCCAGAAGATAATCCTATAGTCACCCGAAGTCCCCAGCGTCCGGCTCTTGAAGAGAGCAAACAGAAGAGTCCGGCACCAACTGGTATGCGGTCGGACGTACTGAGAGAGCTGTTGGAGCGAGCGGCCATCTCAGAAGAACACCGTACGTTGATGGGTACGGTGATGGAAAGGATCTCATCCACCGAAAGCGGGTTGAATGATGCCTTTATGAGTCTACTGACGGTCTTTGAGGTACGTAAAATGATGTACATTTGTGATGGTACCGCACATTTTTAGGTGTGCCCTGTGTAGATAGTAGCCCCTAAGACTTTGGTTGTCACCGATAATGGCGGCAAACAGAAGATCGTAGTCCCAGGCAATAACCATACCGCTTTAATGTGCAGGTAGTGGGAGCTCCGGTGGCTAGCTGGACTCATGAGTTTGCCGAACTGAAGCGGCAACTGGATGCGGCGGATGCCGACATCGAGCTTGTTAACAAGAGGCTTGATGAGGCACAGGGTAAGTGTTATTTTCTGGTGAATGCCACATAATAAGAGCAGCATGATGACAGTATCTTTAATATGGTGTGACTGCAGATGGAGCTGCCACCGTGGAAACCCTACGGGCGGAACTTGCCCAAGCCAAAGAACAAGCAAGGATTAGTAATGCGGCTGATTTGAAGGCGGCCGAAGAGTTGAAAGACGAGAAGGCCACGCATTGCGAGAGCAAAGAGAAGATGGCCAAGATGGCCGTAAAGTTAAAAGACATTGCCGACCGTTGCCAGTTCCTTGAAAAAGAAAACCGAGCGAAGGCAACGGACCTTGAAAAGGCCATGATGGCGAACAAAGACACCCGCTCTGCTATGAGAGCGAAGACGGAGGAGCTACGTGAAGCCGGGGATATTGCGGCTGGGAAGCCCTTCATGCTACGGAGAAAGTTCAGAGATCCGCGGTATGCCCCTCTGGATCGGCTGTGGAGTTCGGCAGACGCATATATGGACTTGGCGGCGAGCGCTGCCGATGCAGCCAAATAATTCCAAGGTCAAACAGATTGTGAAGTGGACAAGCTGTTCTGGTCGCAATTCAATGTTCCAGAGCATCCGCTTCCATTGACTGATCAGCTAGCCAAATGGGCCGAACTAAATAGGTTGTCCGGACTCGCCATGAGGTCTGTCGTGGATCAGCTGTGGCCGGAAAAGCCGAAGCCGAACAACTATTTCAGCTTAGTGCATTAGTTCCTTGGTGCAGTGTCGCGCATCGATGCAATGAAGAGGTCGGCGTGCATAGAAGGCTCGCGGATGGCCCTTGCCCGTGTTAAAGCATACTGGGCGGAGAAGGATGCTACCACTGTTGCGGCTCACGGTTCGGCCATAGGCCGAGTGGCTGCCAAGCACTATTTCGAAGAGGTTCTCGAAGGTGCTCATTTGATAGAGGCCCAGTGCTCGAAGAATATTATGTTTGAGTGACATGTATTCCCATTGTAAACATAATGTTTTTATGAAATTTATTAAGGCCGTGTTTATACTTTTGCCTGAAAGTAATATGATGCCTCATGTGCGGCCGTTTATGTATACATGTGTATAACCTGAAAGATTGCAGTCGTCAGCTTCAGCCCCCACGCATATAATGTGGAGGTGTTCGCAGAAGATGCGTGTTCACACTTAACCCAACGTCTTGGTCCTATTAAGGAGGTGATAGCGCAGCGAACGAGGCAACCGGACTATAATGCTTTAAAACTTTCACTTATCCATAGGAGTTTGACGGCGGGGCTACTATATAGCCCCTGTCGGCTCCGCATTCTCCCGAATTCGGGGTGCGTACATGCCTGGCCGGGAAATGGCCCTTCGTTAAGGTGGGGGAATTCTAACATTCCGATAGGTCATCGAGTGGTTGACCAGTCTCACGCTATATCATGACAGTCAGTTTTCGGCTTTCTCTACCGAGGTGCTCGTTCGGATGACCCAGGGCACAATCACAGTAGTTCTCCTAGTGCTACCTTAGCCGATAGAGCGGAATGTGAAGGAAATATGCCCTAGAGGAAATAATAAAGTTATTATTTATTTCCTTATATCATGATGAATGTTTATTATTCATGCTAGAATTGTACTAAACGGAAACATAATACATGTGTGAATACATAGAAAAACATAATGTCACTAGTATGCCTCTACTTGACTAGCTCGTTGATCGAAGATGGTTAAGTTTCCTAGCCATAGACATGAGTTGTCATTTGATTAACGGGATCACATCATTAGGAGAATGATGTGATTGACTTGACCCATTTCGTTAGCTTAGCACTTGATCGTTTAGTTTGTTGCTATTGCTTTCTTCATGACTTATACATGTCCCTATGACTATGAGATTATGCAACTCCCGTTTACCGGAGGAACACTTTGTGTGCTACCAAACGTCACAATGTAACTGGGTGATTATAAAGGTGCTCTATAGGTGTCTCCGAAGGTACTTGTTGGGTTGGCGTATTTCGAGATTAGGATTTGTCACTCCGATTGTCGGAGAGGTATCTCTGGGCCCTCTCGGTAATGCACATCACATAAGCCTTGCAAGCATTGAAACTAATAAGTTAGCTGCGGGATGATGTATTATAGAACGAGTAAAGAGACTTGCTGGTAACGAGATTGAACTAGGTATTGAGATACCAACGATCAAATCTCGGGCAAGTAACATACCGATGACAAAGGGAACAACGTATGTTGTTATGCGGTCTGACCGATAAAAGATCTTCATAGAATATGTAGGAGCCAATATGAGAATCCAGGTTCCGCTATTGGTTATTGACCGGAGACGTGTCTCGGTCATGTCTACATTATTCTCGAACCCGTAGGGTCCGCACGCTTAACGTTATGATGGCAGTTTCATTATGAGTTTATATATTTTGATGTATCGAAGGTTGTTCGGAGGCCCGGATGTGATCACGGACATGACGAGGAGTCTCAAAATGGTCGAGACATAAAGATCGATATATTGGACGGCTATATTCGGACACCGGAAGTGTTTCGGGTGATTTCGGAAAAAATCAGAGTGCCGGAAGGGTTACCGGAACCCCCCGGGGAAGTATTGGGCCTTAGTGGGCCTGAGGGGAGAGAGAGGGCAGCAGCCCAGGAGGTGGCGCGCCCCCTCCCATGGGGAGTCTGAATTGGACTAGGGGAGGGGGCGCGGCCCCTCTTTCCCTCTCCCCCTCCCTCTCTTTCCTTCCCCCTTCTCTCTTCCTAGTTGGACTAGGAAAGGGGAGTCCTACTCCTACTAGGAGGAGGACTTCCCCCCTCCTTGGCGCGCCCCAAGGGCCGGCCGACCTCTCCCCCTTGCTCCTTTATATACAGGGGCAGGGGGGCACCTCTAGACACACAAGTTGATCTTCGTGATCGTTCTCTTAGCCGTGTGCGGTGCCCCCCTCCACCATAATCCTCGATAATATTGTAGCGGTGCTTAGGCGAAGCCCTGCAACGGTAGAACATCAAGATCGTCACCATGCGGTCGTGCTGACGGAACTCTTCCCTGACACTTTGCTGGATCGGAGTCCGGGGATCGTCGTCGAGCTGAACGTGTGCTAGAACTCGGAGGTGTCGTAGTTTCGGTGCTTGATCGGTCGGGCCGTGAAGACGTATGACTACATCAACCACGTTGTGCTAACGCTTCCGCTTCCGGTCTACGAGGGTACGTAGACAACACTCTCCCCTCTCGTTGCTATGCATCACCATGATCTGGCGTGTGCGTAGGAATTTTTTTGAAATTACTACGTTCTCCAACAGTGGCATCCGAGCCTTGTTTTTATGCGTTGATGATATGCACGAGTAGAACACAAGTGAGTTGTGGGCGATATAAGTCATACTTCTTACCAGCATGTCATACTTTGGTTCGGAGGTATTGTTGGATGAAGCGGCCCGGACCGACATTACGCGTATGCTTACACGAGACTGATTCTACCAACGTGCTTTGCACACGGGTGGCTGGCGGGTGTCAGTTTCTCCAACTTTAGTTGAACCGAGTGTGGCTAAGCCCGGTCCTTGCGAAGGTTAAAACAGCACCAACTTGACAAACTATCGTTGTGGTTTTTTGATGCGTAGGTCAGAACAGTTCTTGCTAAAGCCTGTAGCAGCCACGCAAAACTTGCAACAACAAAGTAGAGGATGTCTAACTTGTTTTTGCAGGGCATGTTGTGATGTGATATGGTCAAGACATGATGCTAAATTTTATTGTATGAGATGATCATGTTTTGTAACCGAGTTATGGGCAACTAGCAGGAGCCATATGGTTGTCGCTTTATTGTATGCAATGCAATTGCGCTGTAATGCTTTACTTTATCACTAAGCAGTAGCGATAGTCGTGGAAGCATAAGTTTTGGCGAGACGACAACAATGCTATGATGGTGATCAAGGTGTTGCGCCGGTGACGATGGTGATCATGACGGTGCTTCGAAGATGGAGATCACAAGCACAAGATGATGATGGCCATATCATATCACTTATATTGATTGCATGTGATGTTTATCTTTTATGCATCTTATCTTGCTTTGATTGACGATAGCATTATAAGATGATCCCTCACTAAATTATCAAAGTATAAGTGTTCTCCCTGAGTATGCACCGTTGCGAAAGTTCTTTGTGCTGAGACACCACGTGATGATCGGGTGTGATAGGCTCTACGTTCAAATACAACGGGTGCAAAACAGTTGCACACGCGAAATACTCAGGTTTAACTTGACGAGCCTAGCATATAACAGATATGGCCTTGGAACACGGAGACCGAAAGGTCGAGCATGAATCATATAGTAGATATGATCAACATATTGATGTTCACCATTGATACTACTCCATCTCACGTGATGATCGGACATGGTTTAGTTGATTTGGATCACGTGATCACTTAGAGGATTAGAGGGATATCTTTCTAAGTGGGAGTTCTTAAGTAATATGATTAATTGAACTTAAATTTATCATGAACTTAGTACCTGACAGTATCTTGCTTGTCTATGTTTGATTGTAGATAGATGGCTCGTGTTGTTGTTTCGTTGAATTTTAATGCGTTCCTTGAGAAAGCAAAGTTGAAAGATGATGGTGGCAATTACACGGACTGGGTCCGTAACTTGAGGATTATCCTCATTGCTGCACCGAAGAATTACGTCATGGAAGCACCGCTAAGTGCCAAGCCTGCTGTAGGAGCAACACCAGATGTTATGAACGTCTGGCAGAGCAAAGCTGATGACTACTCGATAGTTCAGTGTGCCATGCTTTACGGCTTAGAACCTGGTCTTCAACGACGTTTTGAACGTCATGGAGCATATGAGATGTTTTAGGAGTTGAAGTTAATATTTCAAGCAAATGCCCGGATTGAGAGATATGAAGTCTCCAATAAGTTCTATAGCTGCAAGATGGAGGAGAATAGTTCTGTTAGTGAATATATACTTGGAATGTCTAGGTACCATAATCACTTGACTCAGCTGGGAGTTAATCTTCCCGTTGATAGTGTCATTGACAGAGTTCTTCAATCACTGCCACCAAGCTACAAGAGCTTTGTGATGAACTATAATATGCAAGGGATGGATAAGACGATTCCCGAGCTCTTCGCAATGCTAAAAGCCGTGGAGGTAGAAATCAAGAAGGAGCATCAAGTGTTGATGGTCAATAAGACCACCAGTTTCAAGAAAAAGGGCAAAGGGAAGAAGAAAGGGAACTTCAAGAAGAACAGCAAACAAGTTGCTGCTCAGGAGAAGAAACCCAAGTCTGGACCTAAGCCTGAAACTGAGTGCTTCTACTGCAAGCAGACTGGTCACTGGAAGCGGAACTGCCCCAAGTATTTGACAGATAAGAAGGATGGCAAAGTGAACAAAGGTATATGTGATATACATGTTATTGATGTGTACCTTACTAATGCTCGCAGTAGAACCTGGGTATTTGATATTGGTTCTGTTGCTAACATTTGCAACTCGAAACAGGGGCTACGGATCAAGCGAAGATTGGCTAAGGACAAGGTGATGATGCGCATGGGAAATGGTTCCAAAGTCGATGTGATCGCGGTCGGCACGCTACCTCTACATCTACCTTCGGGATTAGTATTAGACCTCAATAATTGTTATTTGGTGCCAGCGTTAAGCATGAACACTATATCTGGATCTTGTTTGATGCGAGACGGTTATTCATTTAAATCAGAGAATAATGGTTGTTCTATTTATATGAGTAATATCTTTTATGGTCATGCACCCTTGAAGAGTGGTCTATTTATGATGAATCACGATAGTAGTGATACACATATTCATAATGTTGAAATCAAAAGATGCAGCATTGATAATGATAGTGCAACTTATTTGTGGCACTGCCATTTAGGTCATATCAGTGTAAAGCGCATGAAGAAACTCCATACTGATGGACTTTTGGAACCACTTGATTATGAATCACTTGGTACTTGCGAACCGTGCCTCATGGGTAAGATGACTAAAACGCCGTTCTCCGGTACTATGGAGAGAGCAACGGATTTGTTGGAAATCATACATACAGATGTATGTGGTCCAATGAATGTTGAGGCTCGTGGCGGATATCATTATTTTCTCAGCTTCACAGATGATTTAAGCAGATATGTGTATATCTACTTAATGAAACATAAGTCTGAAACATTTGAAAAGTTTAAAGAATTTCAGAGTGAAGTTGAAAATCATCGTAACAAGAAAATAATGTTTCTATGATTTGATCGTGGAGGAGAATATTTGAGTTACGAGTTTGGTCTACATTTGAAACAATGCGGAATAGTTTCGCAACTCACGCCACCCGGAACACCACAGTGTAATGGTGTGTCCGAACGTCGTAATCGTACTTTATTAGATATGGTGTGATCTATGATGTCTCTTATTGATTTACCGTTATCGTTTTGGGTTATGCTTTAGAGACGGCTGCATTCGCATTAAATAGGACACCATCGAAATCCGTTGAGACGACGCCTTATGAACTATGGTTTGGCAAGAAGCCAAAGTTGTCGATTCTAAAAGTTTGGGGCTGCGATGCTTATGTGAAAAAGCTTCAACCTGATAAGCTCGAACCAAATCGGAGAAATGTGTCTTCATAGGATACCCAAAGGAGACTGTTGGGTACACCTTCTATCACATATCCGAAGGCAAAACTTTTGTTGCTAAATTCGGAGTTTTTCTAGAGAAGGAGTTTCTCTTGAAAGAAGTGAGTGGGAGAAAAGTAGGACTTGATGAGGTAACTATACCTGCTCCCTTATTGGAAAGTAGTACATCACAGAAACCGGTTTCTGTGACACTTACACTAATTAGTGAGGAAGCTAATGATAATGATCATGAAACTTCAGATCAAGTTACTACCGAACCTCGTAGATCAACCAGAGTAAGATCCGCACCAGAGTGGTACGGTAATCCTGTTCTGGAAGTCATGCTACTAGATCATGATGAACCTACGAACTATGAAGAAGCGATGGTGAGCCCAGATTCCGCAAAATGGCTAGAAGCCATGAAATCTGAGATGGGATCCATGTATGAGAACAAAGTGTGGACTTTGGTTGACTTCTTGTTGATCGGCAAGAAATTGAGAATAAATGGATCTTCAAGAAGAAGACTGGCGCTGACGGTAATGTTACTGTCTATAAAGCTCGACTTGTTGCAAAAGGTTTTCGACAAGTTCAAGGGATTGACTACGATGAGACCTTCTCACCCGTAGCGATGCTTAAGTATGTCCGAATCATGTTAGCAATTGCCGCATTTTATGATTATGAAATTTGGCAAATGGATGTCAAAACTGCATTCCTGAATGGATTTCTGGAAGAAGAGTTGTATATGATGCAACCAGAAGGTTTTGTCGATCCAAAGGGAGCTAACAAAGTGTGCAAGCTCCAGCGATCCATTTATGGACTGGTGCAAGCCTCTCGGAGTTAGAATAAACACTTTGATAGTGTGATCAAAGCATTTGGTTTTATATAGACTTTTGGAGAAGCCTGTATTTACAAGAAAGTTAGTGGGAGCTCTGTAGCATTTCTGATATTATATGTGGATGACATATTATTGATTGGAAATAATATAGAATTTCTGGATAGCATAAAGGGATACTTGTATAAGAGTTTTTCAATGAAAGACCTTGATGAAGCTGCTTACCTATTGGGCATTAAGATCTATAGATATAGGTCAAGACGCTTAATTGGACTTTCACAAAGCACATATCTTGACAAGGTTTTGAAGAAGTTCAAAATGGATCAAGCAAAGAAAGGGTTCTTGCCTGTGTTACAAGGTGTGAAGTTGAGTAAGACTCAATGTCCGACCACTGCAAAAGATAGAGAGAAAATGAAAGATGTTCCCTATGCTTCAGCCATAGGCTCTATCATGTATGCAATATTGTGTACCAGACCTGATGTGTGCCTTGCTATAAGTCTAGCAAGGAGGTACCAAAGTAATCTAGGAGTGGATCACTGGACAGCGGTCAAGAACATCCTGAAATACCTGAAAAGGACTAAGGATATGTTTCTCGTATATTGAGGTGATAAAGAGCTCATTGTAAATGGTTACATTGATGCAAGCTTTGACACTGATCCGGACGATTCTAAATCGCAAACCGGATACGTATTTTTACTAAATGGAGGAGTTGTCAGTTGGTGCAGTTCAAAACAAAGCGTCGTGGCAGGATCTACATGTGAAGCAGAGTACATAGCTGCTTCGGAAGCAGAAATGAAGGAGTCTGGATGAAGGAGTTCATATCCGATCTAGGTGTCATACCTAGTGCATCGGGTCCAATGAAAATCTTTTGTGACAATACTGGTGCAATTGCCTTGGCGAAGGAATCCAAATTTCACAAGAGAACCAAGCACATCAAGAGACGCTTCAATTCCATTCGGGATTTAGTCCAAGTGGGAGACATAGAAATTTGCAAGATACATACGGATCTGAATGTTGCAGACCCGCTGACTAAGCCTCTTCCACGAGCAAAACATGATCAACACCAAGGCTCCATGGGTGTTAGAATCATTACTATGTAATCTAGATTATTGACTCTAGTGCAAGTGGGAGACTGAAGGAAATATGCCCTAGAGGCAATAATAAAGTTATTATTTTTTTCCTTATATCATGATAAATGTTTATTATTCATGCTAGAATTGTATTAACCGAAAACATAATACATGTGTGAATACGTAGACAAACATAGTGTCACTAGTATGCCTCTACTTGACTAGCTCGTTGATCGAAGATGGTTAAGTTTCCTAGCGATAGACCTGAGTTGTCATTTGATTAATGGGATCACATCATTAGGAGAATGATGTGATTGACTTGACCCATTTCGTTAGCTTAGCACTTGATCGTTTAGTTTGTTGCTATTGCTTTCTTCATGACTTATACATGTTCCTATGACTATGAGATTATGCAACTCCCGTTTACCGGAGGAACACTTTGTGTGCTACCAAACGTCACAACGTAACTGGGTGATTATAAAGGTGCTCTACAGGTGTCTCCGAAGGTACTTGTTGGTTTGGCGTATTTCGAGATTAGGATTTGTCACTCCGATTGTCGGAGAGGTATCTCTGGGCCCTCTCGGTAATGCACATCACATAAGCCTTGCAAGCATTGCAACTAATAAGTTAGCTGTGGGATGATGTATTACAGAACGAGTAAAGAGACTTGCTGGTAACGAGATTGAACTAGGTATTGAGATACCGACGATCAAATCTCGGGCAAGTAACATACCGATGACAAAGGGAACAATGTGTGTTGTTATGCGGTCTGACCGATAAAAGATCTTCATAGAATATGTAGGAGCCAATATGAGCATCCAGGTTCCGCTATTGGTTATTGACCGGAGACGTGTCTCGGTCATGTCTACATTATTCTCGAACCCGTATGGTCCGCACGCTTAACATTACGATGATAGTTTCATTATGAGTTTATATATTGTGATGTAACGAAGGTTGTTCGGAGTCCCGGATATGATCACGGACATGATGAGGAGTCTCGAAATGGTCGAGACATAAAGATCGATATATTGGACGGCTATATTCGGACACCGGAAGTGTTTCGGGTGATTTCGGAGAAAATCGGAGTGCTGGAAGGGTTACCGGAACCCCCCGGGGAAGTATTGGGCCTTAGTGGGCCTGAGGGGAGAGAGAGGGCAGCAGCCCAGGAGGTGGCGCGCCCCCTCCCATGGGGAGTCCGAATTGGACTAGGGGAGGGGGCGCGGCCCCTCTTTCCCTCTCCCTCTCCCTCTCTTTCCTTCCCCCTTCTCTCTTCCTAGTTGGACTAGGAAAGGGGAGTCCTACTCCTACTAGGAGGAGGGCTCCCCCCCTCCTTGGCGCGCCCCAAGGGCCGGCCGCCTCTCCCCCTTGCTCCTTTATATACAGGGGCAGGGGGCACCTCTGGACACACAAGTTGATCCTCGTGATCGTTCTTTTAGCCGTTTGCGGTGCCCCCCTCCACCATAATCCTCGATAATATTGTAGCGGTGCTTAGGCGAAGCCCTGCAACGATAGAACATCAAGATCGTCACCATGCCGTCGTGCTGACGGAACTCTTCCCCGACACTCTGCTGGATCGGAGTCCGGGGATCGTCATCGAGCTGAACGTGTGCTAGAACTCGGAGGTGCCATAGTTTTGGTGCTTGATCGGTCGGGCCGTGAATACGTACGACTACATCAACCGCGTTGTGCTAACACTTCCGCATCTGGTCTACGAGGGTACGTAGACAACACTCTCCCCTCTCGTTGCTATGCATCACCATGATCTTGCGTGTGCGTAGGAAATTTTTTGAAATTACTACGTTCTCCAACAGAACATAAGGTACCAAAACATAGGAGCCGGGCAAACCCAACATTTGACCAAAGACATGATTCGGAGCTGATGCATATAAGGCCAAACTCGCGACGCCGAACACTCCCTAAGGTATTTGGTCTTTATGGTATAAACCGGGCCTAAATAGTGCCCTTTGTAAGAAGCCCCTGTTGTCCAGGTACGTGCATTATTCTGACGTGGCCACATGCCAAGACGCCAGCATCCTTCTCAATTGTACTGAGAATCCGAGGGATGTGTATCAACAAGAGACAGTAAAAAAGGTTGACGCAGGATCTTAATCTAAAAAGAATCCTTGGGACGGGTCCCTGCTGCACGTCTGCGCCTGTGTCTCCATTGTGCCGTATCCTGGACGGGTGTAGCACGGTGGTCATCTATAAAAGAGAAGAACTTAGGTGAAAAGTTGTCGTGCAAAAAGGTAGGTTTTAAAGAAACCATGTAAATTTCAAGATGAGTAAAAATTGCCACTTGTCTGCGCACGCTGAGCCCCTTGTGTTTATGATAGCGGTGTGGCCATCAAACATGTATGAATTTCATATAACTGTGCCGGACTCATCTAACCGTGTCCATGGTCTTGATGACCTATCGAATACTTTAGTTGGTGAGGCCGTTTTAGTGTGCGGCTGCCGCGGCAGCCGCACCCTCCTCGGCACGCAGGGATCGCTCAGTATTTCCATTTACTGTAATGATGCCACGTGGACCGGGCATCTTGAGCGTGAGGGAAGCGTAATGCGGTATTGCATTAAAGCGAGCGAAAGCTTCGCGTCCAAGTAGTGCTTGATAGCCACTTTGGAATGGAGCAATGTGGAAGGTTAAATTTTCACTACGGAAGTTATCGGGGAAGCCGAATATGACCTTTAGTAGCAGGGAACCCGTGCAGTGAGCCCCTGGGCCATGCGTTACTCCTTTAAAGGTAGCGTTGCTATGGCAAATTTTCGTTGGGTCTATCCCCATTTTGCGGATTGTGTCCTGATATATCAGGTTGAGACTTCTGCCACCGTCCATCAGGACTCGTGTGAAGTGGTATCCGTCAATTATTGGGTGTAATACCAAGGCAGCCCATCCTGCACGCCGGATACTTGCTGAGTAATCCTGATGGTCAAAAGTGATCGGTTGAAACGACCAGTGGCAGGACTCCGTGGTGATAGGCCCTTGGGCGTATTTATCTGGGAGTGCCGCTTTGTTTCTCCCCTTGATCACGTGTAACACGTTTACTGTTTTGACTTCTGGTGGAAATTTCTTTTGTTCCCCAGTGTCTTGCTTGAGAGGCTCATCGTCTTTGCTTGGTGTATCCTACCCTTTGTGTACGGCGTTGAGCTTGCCAGACTGCTTGAAGACTCAACATTCTCTGTGGGTATGATTAGCAGGTTTATCGGGGGTGCTATGGATCTGACATACTTGGTCCAGGATTTTGTTTAGGCTGGACAGTTTGTCTCTGGTGCCTTTAGAGGGCGGCTTTTGCTGACTTGGCTGAGAGCTTTTGAATCCGACGTTTACTACCGTGCTCTTCGTGCTGTCTTCTTTATTCCGGCTTTTGTTATTGTTGTTGCGCTGTGATTTCCGGTTTCCCTCTCTAACTTCGGATGTACTGGGGTCGCTGGTGCTGCATCTGGCTAGCCAGCTATCCTCACCCGCGCAAAAGCGGGTCATGAGGCTTGTTAATGCTGCCATTGTTCTCGGCTTTTCTTGGCCGAGGTGTATGGCAAGCCATTCGTCACGGACGCTATGCTTAAAAGCTGCCAAGGCTTCGGCGTCCGGACAGTCGACTATTTGGTTCTTTTTGGTAAGAAACCTGTTCCAAAGCTTTCGGGCTGACTCTCCGGGCTGTTGAGTTATATGACTCAAATCGTCCGCGTCCGGAGGTCGGACATAAGTCCCTTGAAAATTTGCCCGAAAGGCATCTTCGAGCTCTTCCCAGCTTCCAATGGAGCTTTCGGGGAGGCTTTTAAGCCAGTGCCGAGCTGGCCCTTTGAGTTTGAGGGGTAAATACTTCATGGCGTGGAGATCATCTCCTCGAGCCATATGGATATGGAGGATATAATCCTCAATCCAGACCCCAGGGTCTGTTGTTCCGTCGTATGCCTCTATGTTTACGGGTTTGAATCCCTCTGGAAATTCATGGTCCAACACCTCGTCGGTGAAACATAGGGGGTGTGCGGCACCCCTGTATCTGGGTGTACGTAGTGTTCGGATGTTTTTTGTGTTGCATCGTATGCTGGAGCGTGCCTGTGTGGTCCATAGATGGATTTGGTTGCGCCATCCTTTTGATGCGAGCCCTTGCGTGGATCGCGTACTGGCTTATGTGCGGCATTGCTTGCCGCTCTATGTTGGCCGTGAGGTCGTCTATCCGGCCAGGTGGCTATTTTAATTTTTGGTTGCGGGGGATCTAAGGCCTCCTCGTCGAATTCAGGTAGCAACTTCCGCTTCGGGTAGCTCTTGGTGGGGCGATTACCGCCATACTTCGCTGTTGTGTTGAGTACTTTGCTCCATCTGATTTGGAGTGTGTCTTGCGCAGCCTTGAGCCTTTGCTTCTGCTTTTTAGACTCCTCGCGGTGGCAACAAGCCTTTGATGGGCATTCTGTTGCTCCGGGTGTCTGTCCGGTGTTATGTCATCCGGACTATTATCTTTGACAGAATCGGGTTGTTCGGTTTGATTCTCCGTGTTGCCGTGGTCCGGCAATGGTTCACCCTGCTCTAACGTTGGGTCTGTATGATCGTTGTTTCTACTGAGGTGGGATTTGGGGCGGCGCTTACGCCGCCGCTTTGACTGCTTCTCGAGGGGACAACCCTTCGTTGTGTCCTTCCGTTCCTCGTCGTCGTTTTCTTTTGGTGTGCACCATGTATACGTCATGTGGTGAAGTGGGCATCCGGTGCCCTGTGGGCAGTGGTTCCTCTTTGTTTCTCGCATCGTCGTCCATATCGTCGATGTCTTCGGAGTCGAAGTCGAGCATGTCGGTTAAGTCATCGACAGTGGCTACTAAGTGGGTGGTGGGTGGGCCGTGAATTTCTTTGTTGTCCGCATCCCAGTCCTGCCGGACATAGTTCGGCCAGGATCCTCCTGACAAGGAGAGAGACCTTAATGAGTTCAGTATGTCGCCAAAGGGCGAGTGCTGAAAAATATCCACGGAGGTAAACTCCATGATCGGTGCCCAATCGGATTCGATAGGAACGGGCGCAGGCGGCTTGGAGTCCGTGGCCGGAGAAGGATCCGGCAGTTTAACAACACGGCTCTCGTGCAAGGTAAGGTCGATGTTCGGCTCGATCGCCGCTAAGGGTAAGGCTTCCGCGGCGGGGTCCATCCACCCGTCCGCGGAAGGCGCAACTAGCTCCGAATTGAGGGTCAGAGCGGCTGCCGGTGCAATCTTAACACTGTCCGATGGTAGAGCTAAATCGTACTCATCGTGACCGCGTGACGCGCAAGGCAGAGGTTCGAATCTGTCGAAGATCAAGTCTCTGCGGATATCGGCCGTGTAGTTTAAGCTTCCAAACCTGACCTGGTGGCCAGGGGCGTAACTTTAATTCTGCTCCAGATGGCCAAGCGAATTGGCCCGCAGTACAAAGCCGCCGAACACGAAGATCTATCCGGGGAGAAAAGTCTCACCCTGGACCGCATCGCTATCGATGATAATAGGAGCCATCAAGCCTAACGGCGAAGACACAGAGGAACTCTCAATGAAAGCACCAATGTCAGTGTCAAAACCGGCGGATCTCGGGTAGGGGGTCCCGAACTGTGCGTCTAAGGCGGATGGTAATAGGAGGCAAGGAACACGATGTTTTACCCAGGTTCGGGCCCTCTTGATGGAGGTAAAACCCTACGTCCTGCTTGATTAATATTGATGATATGGGTAGTACAAGAGTAGATCTACCACGAGATCAGAGAGGCTAAACCCTAGAAGGTAGCCTATTGTATGATTGTATCTTGTAGTTGTTGCGTCCTACGGACTAAAACCCTCCGGTTTATATAGACACCGGAGAGGGTTAGGGTTACACAAGGTCGGTTACAAAGGAGGAGATACACATATCCGTATTGCCTAGCTTGCCTTCCATGCCAAGTAGAGTCCCATCTGGACATGAGACGAAGTCTTCAATCTTGTATCTTCGTAGTCTAACAGTCCGGCCAATGGAGATAGTACGGTTGTCCGGAGACCCCCTAATACAGGACTCCCACAGTAAGCTTGAGGAAGAAGTATATGTTGCTCAACCCCCAGGTTTTGAAGATCCAAAGAATCCTGACAAAGTCTTCAGACTCAACAAGGCCCTCTATGGCCTCAAGCAGGCCCCACGGGCGTGGTATGATACCTTGAAGGAATTCCTCATGAAGAAAGGCTTCAAACCCGGTTCACTTGACCCTACTCTTTTCACTAAATCCTATGACGGTGAATTGTTTGTGTGCCAAATATATGTTGATGATATTATCTTTGGCTGTACTGACCAACGTTATAGTGATGAATTTGCCTATATGATGAGTGAAGAATATCAAATGTCTATGATGGGAGAGTTGAAATTCTCCTTAGGTCTTCAAATTCGTCAACAACGCAATGGCATATTCATATCTCAGGAGAAATACCTCAAGGATGTACTGAGGAAATTTGGCATGCAAGATTGCAAAGGCGTCAAAATTCCTATGCCCACAAATGGCCATCTGTGCACTAATGAAAATGGTATTGACTTCGATCATAAGGTATACCGCTCCATGATTGGCTCTTTATTGTACTTATGTGCATCTAGGCCAGATATAATGCTTAGTGTTTGCATGTGTGCCCGATTTCAAGCTACACCGAAGGAATCACACCATAAGGCTGTGAAGCATATTCTTCGATATCTAGCTCACACACCAACACTTGGATTATGGTACCCCAAGGGCTCGGCTTTTGATCTCATTGGATATTATGACTCTGACTATGCTGGTGATCGTGTGGACCGCAAGTCAACATCTGGTACATGTCATTTCCTCGGACGATCTTTGGTCTGTTGGTCCTCGAAGAAACAGAACTACGTATCACTATCTACTGCTGAAGCTGAGTACATTGCCACTGGTTCTTGCTGTGCTCAATTGCTATGGATGAAGCAAACTCTCGAGGGCTACGACGTCAACATGAAGAATGTGCCTCTCTTCTGTGACAATGAGAGTGCCATCAAGATTGCTCACAACTCAGTTCAGCACTCGAAGACAAAGCACATTCAGATTCGTCATCATTTTCTTCATGATCATGTATTGAAGGGCGACATTTCTATTGAGCATGTGAAGACTGAAGAACATCGAGCCGATATCTTCACAAAGCCCTTGGATGGGAAGATATTTAGCAAGTTGCGGTGTGAGCTAAATATCCTAGAATCTTCGAATGTTCTTTAAAAGGACACTCATCCTAACACTTATGCAAAATTGATGACTTAGATGTGCAACACATGAAGAAACGTTTTTCTTCAATCAATGAAGAATAACACTCTTAGTGTGAAGAAATTAACGAAGAATTTGATTCTCAGAACCCTACGATAATTGTACGCGGTGTCTAAAATCATCATTCTTATACGGTGGGTCACGCCACCACCAAAAGTTGAAATTCCTCAATTGAT
Organism: Triticum monococcum; assembly: GCA_034509565.1. Lineage (NCBI taxonomy): Eukaryota > Viridiplantae > Streptophyta > Magnoliopsida > Poales > Poaceae > Triticum > Triticum monococcum. The sequence continues at coordinate 77,215,352 of CM067843.1, forward strand.
CATATTCTTCAACTTTGCATTATCTTCACTGTTTCCGTCGTTTTTCTTCATTGGCTATATATATATATAAGTTTATCTCCTCTACAGCATTCGCTTATTGCTAATTCTTCAAGTTGGTTCTTCTGCTAAGTGAATGTGATCGGACCCTTCCCCCTCTATGCTATACTCAACCCAATCTGTTCACAAATTCTTCATGTGCGTTCTATTTGAAACTCGTTCAAAATCTTCACTGTGTCCTTGTCAGCTGAAGAAATTGCGAACGGAACTTTAAAACCTATCTTATCTAAATTTTCGGCTTTGCCGCTCAAACCGTTCTGAATCCCACGATACACTTATCCATTCACCCACGATCTCCACCTCTTAGTACGTGGGTGACACATGTCATGCGAATGAGAAGAGTCAGGGGCATGTTCGTCCAATTTCTTCGGGCGAGCAGTTTTTCACCGTGGCTATAAATACCCCTCCTTCCCTTCCTCACTTCTTTTACTCCGCTCGATCTCTCTCTCCAGCTCGAGCTTCTCAAACCCTAGCGCCGCCGCTACTTCATCGTCGCCAGTGAGGAAGAGCTTCACTGCCTCGACCTCGTCGCCGACGTACTCGCGCCGACCGTGGAAATCTTGACTCCGTCGCCGCCGTAGCTATCTTCCTCCGCCAAGTTAGGGCGTGGAAGATCTACACAGATGAACTTCACCTCTTTACTTCACTGTTTGTCATGTTCTTCATCCAGGGTAAATAAAAGTTACTTTTACTGCCCTCATTGATTCGAATGATTATCTACAAAATCTTCAAATGTGTTTTTCTTTATATCTTCACACACTAAACACCTCACAAGTCATCTGTTCTTGATTCGTTCTCTAAGCATCATTTTTCTTCAAGATTCCTCAATTGTGTGGATCTTCAATCTATACAACTCTGGAACCTAAGACAAAAACGCTTAGTGAAATTCTTCAAGACTCATATGGTCGAATTCCTCAAACTTGTTCTTTTTGAAAAACCTTCTGAGAACGCATATGTGTTGGGGAACGTAGTAATTTCAAAAAAATTCCTACGCACACGCAAGATCATGGTGATGCATAGCAACGAGGGGGAGAGTCTGATCTACGTACCCTTGTAGATCGCAACGGAAGCGTTGACACAACGTAGAGGAAGTAGTCGTACGTCTTCTTCCCGGTCCGACCGATCCAAGAACCGTTACTCCGGCACCTACGAGTTCTTAGCACACGTTCAGCTCGATGACGATCCCCGGGCTCCGATCCAGCAAAGCTTCGGGGAGGAGTTCCGTCAGCACGACGGCGTGGTGACGATCTTGATGTACTACCGACACAGGGCTTCGCCTAAGCACTACAACGGTATGATCGAGGTGGAATTTGGTGGCAGGGGGCACCGCACACGGCTAAGGAACGATCTCAAGGATCAACTTGTGTGTGTAGAGGTGCCCCCTGCCCCCGTATATAAAGGATCCAAGGGGAGGGGCTGGCCGGCCAAGGAGGGAGGCGTAGGAGGAGTCCTACTCCTACCGGGAGTAGGACTCCCCCCTCCAATCCTATTCCAACTAGGACTTCAAGGGGGAAAGAGAGAGAGAGGTGGCCGGCCACCTCTCCTAGTCCTAATAGGACTAGGGGAGGGGGGAGGCACGCAGCCCTCCATGGCAGCCCCTTTCACCTTTCCACTAAGGCCCATGTAGGCCCATTTGGCTCCCGGGGGGTTCCGGTAACCCTCCCGGTATTCCGGTAAAATCCCGATTTTACCCGGAACACTTCCGGTGTCCAAATATAGGCTTCCAATATATCAATCTTTATGTCTCGACCATTTCGAGACTCCTCGTCATGTCCGTGATCACATCCGGGACTCCGAACAACCTTCGGTACATCAAAATGCATAAACTCATAATAACTGTCATCGTAACGTTAAGCGTGCGGACCCTACGGTTCGAGAACAATGTAGAAATGACCGAGACACGTCTCCGGTCAATAACCAATAGCGGGACCTGGATGCCCATATTGGCTCCTACATATTCTACGAAGATCTTTATCGGTCAGACCGCATAACAACATACGTTGTTCCCTTTGTCATCGGTATGTTACTTGCCCGAGATTCGATCGTCGGTATCCAATACCTAGTTCAATCTCGTTACTGGCAAGTCTCTTTACTCGTTCCGTAATACATCATCTCACAACTAACATCTTAGTTATAATGCTTGCAAGGCTTATGTGATGTGTATTACCGAGAGGGCCCAGAGACACCTCTCCGACAATCGGAGTGACAAATTCTAATCTCGAAATACGCCAACCCAACATCTACCATTGGAGACACCTGTAGTATTCCTTTATAATCACCCAGTTACGTTGTGACGTTTGGTAGTACCCAAAGTGTTCCTCCGGCAAACGGGAGTTGCATAATCTCATAGTCATAGGAACATGTATAAGTCATGAAGAAAGCAATAGCAACATACTAAACGATCGGGTGCTAAGCTAATGAAATGGGTCATGTCAATCAGATCATTCAACTAATGATGTGACCTCGTTAATCAACTAACAACACATTGTTCATGGTTAGGAAACTTAACCATCTTTGATTAACGAGCTAGTCAAGTAGAGGCATACTAGTGACACTCTGTTTGTCTACGTATCCACACATGTATTATGTTTCCGGTTAATACAATTCTAGCATGAATAATAAACATTTATCATGATATAAGGAAATAAATAATAACTTTATTATTGCCTCTAGGGCATATTTCCTTCAGTCTCCCACTTTCACTAGAGTCAATAATCTAGATTACACAGTAATGATTCTAACACCCATGGAGCCTTGGTGCTGATCATGTTTTGCTCGTGGAAGAGGCTTAGTCAACGGGTCTGCAACATTCAGATCCGTATGTATCTTGCAAATCTCTATGTCTCCCACCTGGACTAGATCCCGGATGGAATTGAAGCGTCTCTTGATGTGTTTGGTCCTTTTGTGAAATCTGGATTCCTTTGCCAAAGCAATTGCACCAGTATTGTCACAAAAGATTTTCATTGGACCCGATGCACTAGGTATGACACCTAGATCGGATATGAACTCCTTCATCCAGACTCCTTCGTTCGTTGCTTCCAAAGCAGCTATGTATTCCGCTTCACATGTAGATCCCGCTACGACGCTTTGTTTAGAACTGCACCAACTGACAGCTCCACCGTTTAAAGTAAACACGTATCCGGTTTGCGATTTAGAATCGTCCGGATCAGTGTCAAAGCTTGCATCAACGTAACCTCTTACGGTGAGCTCTTTGTCACCTCCATATACGAGAAACATATCCTTAGTCCTTTTCAGGTATTTCAGGATGTTCTTGACCGCTGTCCAGTGATCCACTCCTGGATTACTTTGGTACCTCCCTGCTAAACTTATAGCAAGGCACACATCAGGTCTGGTACACAGCATTGCATACATGATAGAGCCTATGGCTGAAGCATAGGGAACATCTTTCATTTTCTCTCTATCTTCTGCAGTGGTCGGGCATTGAGTCTGACTCAACTTCACACCTTGTAGTACAGGCAAGAACCCTTTCTTTGCTTGATCCATTTTGAACTTCTTCAAAATCTTGTCAAGGTATGTGCTTTGTGAAAGTCCAATTAAGCGTCTTGATCTATCTCTATAGATCTTAATGCCCAATATGTAAGCAGCTTCACCGAGGTCTTTCATTGAAAAACTCTTATTCAAGTATCCCTTTATGCTAGCCAGAAATTCTATATCCTTTCCAATCAGCAATATATCATCCACATATAATATCAGAAATGCTACAGAGCTCCCACTCACTTTCTTGTAAATACAGGCTTCTCCAAAAGTCTGTATAAAGCCAAATGCTTTGATCACACTATCAAAGCATTTATTCCAACTCCGAGATGCTTGCACCAGTCCATAAATGGATCGCTGGAGTTTGCACACTTTGTTAGCTCCCTTTGGATCGACAAAACCTTCCGGTTGCATCATATACAACTCTTCTTCTAGAAATCCATTCAGGAATGCAGTTTTGACATCCATCTGCCAAATTTCATAATCATAAAATGCGGCAATTGCTAACATGATTCTGACAGACTTAAGCATCGCTACGGGTGAGAATATCTCATCGTAGTCAACCCCTTGAACTTGTCGAAAACCTTTTGCAATAAGTCGAGCTTTATAGACAGTAACATTACCGTCAGCGTCAGTCTTTTTCTTGAAGATCCATTTATTCTCAATTGCTTGCCGATCATCAGGCAAGTCAACCAAAGTCCATACTTTGTTCTCATACATGGATCCCATCTCAGATTTCATGGCCTCAAGCCACTTTGCAGAATCTGGGCTCACCATCGCTTCTTCATAGTTCGTAGGTTCATCATGATCTAGTAGCATGACTTCCAGAACTGGATTACTGTACCACTCTAGCGCGGATCTTGCTCTGGTTGATCTACGAGGTTCAGTAGTATCTTGTTCTGAAGTTTCATGATCATTATCATCAACTTCCTCACTTATTGGTGTAGGTGTCGCAGAAACAGTTTTCTGTGATGTACTACTTTCTAAGAAGGGAGCGGGTACAGTTACCTCGTCAAGTTCTACTTTCCTCCCACTCACTTCTTTCGAGAGAAACTCCTTCTCGAGAAAGTTTCCGAATTTAGCAACAAAAGTCTTGCCTTCGGATCTGTGATAGAAGGTGTATCCAATAGTTTCCTTTGGATATCCTATGAAGACACATTTCTCCGATTTGGGTTCGAGCTTATCAGGTTGAAGCTTTTTTCACATAAGCATCGCAACCCCAAACTTTAAGAAACGACAACTTTGGTTTCTTGCCAAACCACAGTTCATAAGGTGTCGTCTCAACGGATTTTGATGGTGCCCTATTTAACGTGAATGCGGTTGTCTCTAAAGCGTATCCCCAAAATGATAGCGGTAAATCAGTAAGAGACATCATAGATCGTACCATATCTAGTAAAGTACGATTACGACGTTCGGACACACCATTACGCTGTGGTGTTCCGGGTGGCGTGAGTTGCGAAACTATTCAGCATCATGCCTTGACCATATCACATCACAACATGCCCTAAAAAAACAAGTTAGACGTCCTCTACTTTGTTCTTGCAAGTTTTACGTGGCTGCTACGGGCTTAAGCAAGAACTCATCTCACCTACGCATCAAAACCACAATGATAGTTTGTCAAATAGACTCCGTTTTAACCTTCTCAAGGACCGGGCGTAGCCATACTCGGTTCAACTAAAGTTGGAGAGACAGTCGCCCGCAAGCCATCTATGTGCAAAGCACGTCGAGGGAACCGGTCTCGCGTAAGCGTACGCGTAAGGTTGGTCCGGGTCATCTCGTCCAACAATACCGCCGAACCAAAGTATGACATGCTGGTAGGCAGTATGACTTGTATCGCCCACAACTCACTTGTGTTCTACTCGTGCAAATAACATCAAACCATAAAACCTAGGCTCGGATGCCACTGTTGGGGAACGTAGTAATTTCAAAAAAATTCCTACGCACACGCAAGATCATGGTGATGCATAGCAACGAGGGGGAGAGTCTGATCTACGTACCCTTGTAGATCGCAACGGAAGCGTTGACACAACATAGAGGAAGTAGTCGTACGTCTTCTTCCCGGTCCGACCGATCCAAGCACCGTTACTCCGGCACCTCCGAGTTCTTAGCACACGTTCAGCTCGATGACGATCCCCGGGCTCCGATCCAGCAAAGCTTCGGGGAGGAGTTCCGTCAGCACGACGGCGTGGTGACGATCTTGATGTACTACCGACGCAGGGCTTCGCCTAAGCACTACAACGGTATGATCGAGGTGGAATTTGGTGGCAGGGGGCACCGCACACGGCTAAGGAACGATCTCAAGGATCAACTTGTGTGTGTAGAGGTGCCCCCTGCCCCCGTATATAAAGTATCCAAGGGGAGGGGCTGGCCGGCCAAGGAGGGAGGCGCAGGAGGAGTCCTACTCCTACCGGGAGTAGGACTCCCCCCTCCAATCCTATTACAACTAGGACTTCAAGGGGGAAAGAGAGAGAGAGGTGGCCGGCCACCTCTCCTAGTCCTAATAGGACTAGGGGAGGGGGGAGGCGCGCAGCCCTCCATGGCAGGCCCTTTCACCTTTCCACTAAGGCCCATGTAGGCCCATTTGGCTCCCGGGGGGTTCCGGTAACCCTCCCGGTATTCCGGTAAAATCCCGATTTTACCCGGAACACTTCCGGTGTCCAAATATAGGCTTCCAATATATCAATCTTTATGTCTCGACCATTTCGAGACTCCTCGTCATGTCCGTGATCACATCCGGGACTCCGAACAACCTTCGGTACATCAAAATGCATAAACTCATAATAACTGTCATCGTAACGTTAAGCGTGCGGACCCTACGGTTCGAGAACAATGTAGACATGACCGAGACACGTCTCCGGTCAATAACCAATAGCGGGACCCGGATGCCCATATTGGCTCCTACATATTCTACGAAGATCTTTATCGGTCAGACCGCATAACAACATACGTTGTTCCCTTTGTCATCGGTATGTTACTTGCCCGAGATTCGATCGTCGGTATCCAATACCTAGTTCAATCTCGTTACTGGCAAGTCTCTTTACTCGTTCCGTAATACATCATCTCACAACTAACATCTTAGTTATAATGCTTGCAAGGCTTATGTGATGTGTATTACCGAGAGGGCCCAGAGACACCTCTCCGACAATCGGAGTGACAAATTCTAATCTCGAAATACGCCAACCCAACATCTACCATTGGAGACACCTGTAGTACTCCTTTATAATCACCCAGTTACGTTGTGACTTTTGGTAGTACCCAAAGTGTTCCTCCGGCAAACGGGAGTTGCATAATCTCATAGTCATAGGAACATGTATAAGTCATGAAGAAAGCAATAGCAACATACTAAACGATCGGGTGCTAAGCTAATGAAATGGGTCATGTCAATCAGATCATTCAACTAATGATGTGACCTCATTAATCAAATAACAACACATTGTTCATGGTTAGGAAACTTAACCATCTTTGATTAACGAGCTAGTCAAGTAGAGGCATACTAGTGACACTCTGTTTGTCTATGTATCCACACATGTATTATGTTTCCGGTTAATACAATTCTAGCATGAATAATAAACATTTATCATGATAAGGAAATAAATAATAACTTTATTATTGCCTCTAAGGCATATTTCCTTCAATATGACCTCTCCAAATTCCTCGCAACTATACTCTGTTCACAGGTACTCATGTCAGCTGTTGAATCACTAGGTTCTCATCAACTTAACTCATTTGCAGCGTTCCTCGAAGAAAAATTGCATACTTCTTCAGAGAATTCAATTATCCAAATTCCTCACCTGAAGAAAATGGCTGATGGTAAGAAGCCACAGAAAGGATGAAAGAGGCCTGAGGTCAATACTGCTTTTGAGATACCTGATGACATATATAAGGACTATTGCACCCCTGATGAGGCCACTCATGGCAAGGAAACCAAGAATGAGCGCAAAGTGCGCATTCAGAAGATAGAGAGGAGATGGGCATGAGAGTGGAGGGAGTACAGATATGTCACTCCCAAGTACATGAAGAAATTCACACTCAATCCTCCATGCCCAAGACCTCCATTGGCACCTGGCCAAATAGCAGATCCAGCCTCAAGCGCGGTGAGGACTATCATGACGAATGGGCCAAGCGCCAAGCCAAGTTGGCTAAGCAAGCTAGAGAAGCAATGAGGAAATTCAATAAAGACTCTGCTGCTCCTGCTGCTGCCTCTGCTGAGGCCTCTGCTGTCAAGCCAAAGAAGGCTATGTCAAAGAAGCCTGCGTGCAAGCCAAGTGCTTCACCAACTATGCCCTCAAGGCCAAGCTCCTCAGCAATGCCCTCACGGACAGAATCCTCAAAGCCCACACGGCCAATTCCTCATGCTGCTCCGGCTCCCTGAAAATCCTCAGCTCCTCCAAAGTCCTCAGCTGTTCCGATGAAATCCTCAGCACATGTGCATCTTGCCTCGTGCCAAAGGACTGCAGGCATGTCTATTGCCTCAGGTGTCTCAGCAAGTTCCTCAGCTGGCCCCTCACTGCTGAAGACAAAGTCAACTGCTGGACGAGGTCCTCGCCCCATTCCTCAAAAGAAGCAAGTCGCTTTCCAAGTGTCGTCTGATGAAGACGAAGCTGATGATGATGAACTTGCAGAAATCATCAGAGATAGGCAAGTCAGGGCCGCTAGAGCCAAGAGAACAAATGTGCCACTGCTTTTGGATCCCAAGTTGATCCTCGAATATATTGATGTTTGGCACAAGGACCCCAACACTCCCATGCCTGATTTCAAGCTGACTCCTGGTCAAAGTCACACGCTGACTCACTTCATACAAGAAGAGAAGTGGAAATTCGAACATGGGAGGAGAGTGAAGAAAGCGCAGTACAAGAAAGAGCGCTTTCTGAAGCAAAACGTTCTGAAGCTTTCACCTAAAGAACTAGTTGCTCTCCAATCTGAAATCAAGAAACTGAGTGATGAATTTGATCACTACTATGCTGACTGGCTGAGAGCCAAAGTCAGATTTGTAAAGATCACAGAACAGTTCACCTCCAATGTTGCAGCCCCAATGCAACAGGAAATTCCTCAGGCTGAAGCATCTGCTCAGCCTACTAAATAAAATGCCAGCACCGCTGATGACAATCAGGCTGCTGAAGAAAATGTGAGTTCGAGGGCTGATGACTGCATTCCAGCCGCTGAAGAAATTGCCAGGGCACCCACTAGTGGTGCGCCTGAAGAAAATGAAGAAAATCAACCAGATTCCTCTGCTCCTCCTGCGCCTACACCAAGTCCAATCCTTCCATCTGCATCAGATGTGAAGAAGACCAAGGCTGCGGAGCGTGCAGCAGTGAAGAAAAGGAAAGCATCGGCTGCTTCAGATTCTTCAGCTCCGAAGAAGATGAAGCCTATGACAAGTTCATTTGCTAATCCCATTGATGTTGTTCCCATCTCAACCAGGCCATCAAAGGACCTTATTCCTTTTGGTGAAGAATATGAGATCCCTAGCGGATCTGATGAAGAAAATCATTCTGCTGCTTCGCCAGAGCAGATTGATGAAGAAATTGAAGTGGATACGATCCCTTCAAGTCCTGTCATCTCCTCGCCCATGCCTCAGTTCACAGCTGAAGAGGCTGGCGTTGAAGAAATGGAAGATGAAGATGTGGACGTTGGCTGCTCCACACACGTAATCAGTGATGAATTCTGGGAAAGTCAGCATCCAAACTCTCCAATGTTCACACCGTTGCAGCAAATTCCTCAGTCGCCTGCACCAACTGTTCAAATGGGCTCTGAAGAAATTCACCACACTTCATCTGTACATGAGGAAATTCTAGCCACTAGTGCTGAAGAAACTGCTGCTGCTGAACATCTAAAGACGCAGACTGCCATGGAAGAGGAACCAGAAATTCCTCAGCCTGAAGAACCTGAGATTGCGATTCCTGAGGTCGTGATGCAACTCACTGACACTCCTCTGCCCAAGCCAAAGGATCCATTCTCACGCAAGCAAAAGTTCAAGGCTGATGATTTCTTCGGCGAGCATGTATTCTTCAAAGACTACAATCCATATAACTCTACTCGCATTAGGAAGAGGCGTTTCTGGACTGCTAGTCAAGCAAATTTCTATTCCTCGGTGCTATTCAACAAAGAGAAAATCTTCTACCATGAGCATATTCCTCACGTGGATATGGAATCTCTGCCGTGCTTCGCACCAGTCCTCGGTGTCTTTCACAACGCTGGACTGTTAAACTTTTGCTCTGACATCTGCGATTGGAATGAAGAACTGATTCTTCAATTTTATGCAACGTTGCACATCACCGGAGACTCTAAAGATGTGAATTCATGGGTGCTGGACTGGATGTCTGAAAACACTCACTACACTGCACCAGCCTCTGAATTGCTTCGTGCCTTACCACTCAGTCCTCCCCTTGAAGACGTTCGTTGCATCTACAGTGAACCTGAGCTTACAAATCACTACATGCAGGTGCTGATGAAACCTTTGAAGCCAGGTCAGGCACCAAGAACCAAATTCCTCATGAAGGAATTGCTTTATGTGCCCAGAACTGTCTATCGTATTCTTACGAGGACAATGAGTCCTATCAAAGGCCACGACTCATCTGATGAGGAAATTGTTGGCATCATGAAGAATCTGGTATTCAACATTGTTTATGGCATTCCTGTCAATTATCACGATTTCTTCATGAGGACTCTGGCAAATGTTGCACTGTCTCCGTTTGAGCTGAAGCCTTATGCACCTTGGATTATGAGATTCCTCGGGACAAGGTCTTCACTCAACTACAAGGCTGATTTTCAGAATCACCTTAGCTATCTGCCCCTCATTGAAGTCCTCAAGAAGACCTACTCCTCAGTTGATGGAAAGGGCAAGGCACCAGCTGTTATAGATGAAGGCATTCGTCCATTGGATGGCCAGTTTCGCAAAGCTGCATCTTATTCCACCAATGATGACTCTACCACACATGACTCTGCCAATGCACCCAAGTCCACTCCTCAAGCCACTGCTCCACGTGTGATGACTGACCGTGAACTTCTGCTTAGTCTTCACCAGAAGGTGGATCGAAATCACAAATGGGTTAAGCGTCAGTTTGGTCCATTTCTTCACAACATGACCGCTACACACAATGCAGGGAAGAAAAACATTACTACCTCCATCAAGTCTTCGGTCGCACCTCGGCAATCCTGTCACGTCTGTATGGTGAAGAAGATCTGAAGAAAATGGGTCTCAATGAAGATTTTGACTGGTCTGCACCTCCACCGAAGAAATTCAAGAAGGTCAAGGTTCCTTCTCTGATGGCCAGCTCATATTCCTCATCACGTGACACTGATAAAAATGAAGACTTGGACGACACTGCGGCAGGCCCTACTACAACAAACGACCCCAACAACGCTGGCGCTCCTTCATCAACTTGATATTCTTCAAGGGCGTTAGTCCTCATATTCGATCCTTTTGTTCATTTGATGACAAAGGGGGAGAATTTTGAGTTAGTCTTCAAGAGGATATTTCTATATGGGTATTTTTTTGTTAAGTTACAACTCTCGTTCTTCTGAGACTTTATTGGATCGAGTTTAAACTTAAACCTGATGGTGCTCTGATACTCCTGATACGTTTTTCTGCATGCTTATTCCTCGTTAATATTATTGCACGCATGCTGAATTACATCAGTCACCATATTTCATCATGCATTTCAAATTCTTCACTGTCATATGTCAAATGCATGTATGAATTACAAGATATAGGGGGAGATCTCCATGATTCAACTCTTCAAGTGTGCATTGCTTCAAAAGCAAATTCCTCACTATGCACATCTTCAGGGGGAGTTCTTTTATATCTTGCAATCAAATTCCTCAATATCAGTATTTACACTTCATATGTTTATCCCCATTGAAAACTTAACCTATATTGTCATCAATCACCAAAAAGGGGGAGATTGTAAGTGCATCTAGTGCCCCTTAGTGATTTTGGTGTATTGAAGACTTATAGGTTAAGGGACTAATGCGTTTATGAGTATAGACAGGTCTATAAGTCTATGAGGAGTTTGATATTTATAGAGAAAGTCGACCCCTAAAAATGAAGTTCTTCGACTGAAGACTTTGGTATTCTGAAGACTTTGAAAGTGAAGAAATTAGTGTGACCTTGAAGACTTGGTATTCATTCGAGGAACATGAAGCGTGAAGACTTTTGTTTTTGTAGTTTCATTTTCTCTTTCTTGAGTCATAAGAAACACCATACTGTTAAAGGGGTCGAGGAAATACTAAGGAAAAATTTCCATGTGATGCTCAACTCAAAATCCTACACCTACCAATCCCTTCGAGTGAAGCCATTGGAAATCTCATACAGTCCAGTCATATTCTTCAGCGACAGAGACGAAGTTCTTCTGGTCTTTAAGGAATTTGTTCTGACTGAGGAGTTAGGAATTCGCCAGTGCGGATTACCTACACAGTGAGGAACATGATAGCCCTGAGGATTTTGCTACTCAAAATTCCGACCGTTGTTGTGCTATGCGCCAACTGTCCCAAAATATCTATCCACCTAACGGTCATATCATTGAAGGGCATTTATGTCTTATCATGTCGGACTGCTCCCTAGGCTATAAATAGCCACCCCCTACAACCACTAGCTAGTTGGCTGCTCCGAGAGAAACTGACACTTGTCATTTGAGAGCAACCCATCCTCTGACGACTTTGAGCGAAAATCATCGAGTGAGGAAAAACCCAAACACCTACAAACCCCAAGTGATTGAGCATCACTGAAGAGATTGATCCTGTGTGGATCCGATGCTTATTACCTTTGAAGCTGTGCTTCTTCCAGACGGTTGGGCGTCATGGTCTAGAGCATCCAAGAGGAATTGTGGATCGCCGAGTGACCAAGTTTGTGAAGGTTTGGAAGTCGCCTGAAGACTTACCACGAGTGATTGGGCGAGGTCTATGTGACCTTAGCTCAAGGAGAATACGGTGAGGACTGGGTGTCCCGAGCTGTGTGTTCAGGACTGGGTGTCCGGGACTGTGTGTCCTCGAGTTTAAATACTCAGCCGCTCCAACCAGACGTACAACTGAGACAACAGTTGGAACTGGTCTACCAAATCATTGTCTTCACCAAGCTTACTGGTTCTATTTCCTCAACTCTTCCATTTCCTCATAACTGTGTTGGGTGCTTGTTCACATCTGTGTTTGAAGACTTTGACTGAAGACTTTCTCAATTTCCTCAGTTCAATTTCTTCAGTCTGTTTGTCTTCATCCTGTATTATCCTGTGCTTACGCTTCCTGTACTCTGTGCCTGTCTTCATTTCATCATGATGACTATGCTTGTATTCTGTTATGTTTACGTTTGAGTACTTATTCCGCTGCTAGTAGTTCTTCACTAAGGAATTTCCTCACTGGCAAATTCCTCAATGAAGAATTTCATAAAAATCGCCTATTCACCCCCCCTCTAGTCGATATAACGCACTTTCACCAGATCTATGCGTAGATGTTATATGCACGAGTAGAACACAAAGAGTTGTGGGCGATAATAGTCATACTGCTTACCAGCATGTCATACTTTGATTCGGCGGTATTGTTGGATGAAGCGGCCTAGACCGACGTTACATGACCGCGTTCATGAGACTGGTTCTACCGACGTGCTTCGCACACAGGTAGCTAGTGGGTGTCTGTTTCTCCAACTTTAGTTGAATCGAGTGTGACTACACCCGGTCCTTGTTGAAGGTTAAAACAACACACTTGACGAAAAATCATTGTTGTTTTGATGCGTTGGTAAGAACGGTTCTTGCTAGAAGCCCGTAGCAGCCATGTAAAACTTGCAACAACAAAGTAGAGGACGTCTAACTTGTTTTTGCAGGGAATATTGTGATGTGATATGGTCAAGACGTGATGAGATATAAATTGTTTTATGAGATGATCATGTTTTGTTAAAGTTATCAACAACTGGCAGGAGCCTTATGGTTGTATCTTTATTGCATAAGATGCAAGCACCATATAATTGCTTTACTTTATCGCTATGCGATAGCAATAGTTGGCGAGACGACCATGCGACGACATGTTGATAGAGATCAAGATGATGGAGATCATGGTGTCATGCCGATGATGATAGAGATCATGACGGTACTTTGGAGATGGAGATCAAAGGCACAAGATGATGATGGCCATATCATGTCACATATTTTGATTGCATGTGATGTTTATCTTTTATGCATCTTATTTTGCTTAGTACGGCGGTAGCATTATAAGATGATCCGTCACTAAATTTCAAGGTATAAGTGTTCTCCCTGAGTATGCACTGTTGCGACAGTTCGTCGTGCCGAGACACCACATGATGATCGGGTGTGATAAGCTCTACATTCACATACAACGGGTGCAAGCCAGTTTTGCACACGCAGAATATTTGGGTTAAACTTGATGAGCCTAGCATATGCAGATATGGCCTCGGAACACTGAGACCGAAAGGTCAAACATGAATCATATAGTAGATATGATCAACATAGTGATGTTCATCATTGAAAACTACTCCATCTCACGTGATGACCGGACATGGTTTAGTTAATATGGATCACACGATCATTTAGATGACTAGAGGGATGTCTATCTAAGTGGGAGTTCTTAAGTAATATGATTAATTGAACTTTAATTTATCATGAACTTAGTCCTGATAGTATTTGCAAATTATGTTATAGATCAATAGCTCATGTTATAGCTCCCCATTTATTTTTGATATGTTCCTAGAGAAAAATAAGTTAAAAGATAATAGTAGCAATGATGCGGACTGGATCCGTGATCTGAGGATTATCCTCATTGCTGCACAGAAGAATTATGTCCTTGATGCACCGCTAGGTGATGGACCTTTTGCAGGAGCAGATGCAGACGTTATGAATGTTTGACAAGCTTGGTATGATGACTACTTGATAGTTTAGTGCGCCATACTTTACGGCTTAGAACCGGGACTTAAAAAACGTTTTGAACGACACGGAGCATATGAGATGTTCCAAGAGCTGAAATTGGTATTTCGGACTCATGCCCATATTAAGAGGTATGAGACCTTTGACAAGTACTTTGCCTACAAGATGGAGGAGAATAGCTCAGCTAGTGAGCATGTACTCAAAATGTCTGAGTACTACAATCACTTGAATCAAATGGGAGTTAATCTTCCAGATAAGGTAGTGATTGACGGAGTTCTCTAGTCACTATCACCAAGTTACTAGAACTTCATGATGAACTATAATGTGCAAGGGATAACGGAAACGATTCCCAAGCTCTCTGCGATGCTGAAATTGGCGAAGGTGGAAATCAAGAAAAAGTATCAAGTGTTGATGGTTGACAAGGCCACTAGTTTCAAGTAAAAGGGCAAGGAAAAGATAAGGAACTTCAAGAAGAATGGCAAGCAAGTTGCCACTCCCACGAAGAATCCCAAAGTTAGACCTAAGCCTGAAACTGAGTGCTTCTACTACAAAGAAAATGGTCATTGGAAGCGGAACTATCCCAAATACTTGACGGATAAGAAGGATGGCAAAGTGAACAAAAGTATATTTGATATACATGTTATTGATGTGTACTTTACTAGTGTTCATAGTAACCCCTAGGTATTTGATACTGGTTCAGTTGCTAAGATTAGTAACTCAAAACAGGAGTTGCAAAATGAACAGAGACTAGTTAAGGGCGAGGTGACGATGTGTGTTGGAAATGATTCCAAGGTTGATAAGATCACCATCGCACACTCCTTTTACCTTCAAGATTAGTGTTGAACCTAAAATAAATGTTATTTGGTGTTTGCATTGAGCATGAATATGATTGGATCATGTTTATTGCAATACGGTTATTCATTTAAGTCAAAAGAATAATTGTTTTTCTATTTGCATGAATAAAACCTTCTATGGTCATACAATTAATATAAATGGTTTATCGAATCTCGATCGTAGTGATACACATATTCATAATATTGATGCCAAAAGATGCAAAGTTGATAATGACAGTGCAACGTACTTGTGGCACTGCCGTTTACGTCATATTGGTGTAAAGCGCGTGAAGAAACTCCATGCGGATGGACTTTTGGAATCACTTGATTATGAATCATTTGATGCTTGCGAACCATGCCTCATGGGCAAGATGACTAAGACTATGTTCTCCGGAACAATGAGCGAGCCACTGACTTATTAGAAATAATACATACCGATGTATGCGGTTCGATGAGTGTTGAGGCTCGCGGTGGGTATCGTTATTTTCTGACCTTCACAGATGATTTGAGCAGATATGAGTATATCTACTTAATGAAACACAAGTCTGAAACGTTTGAAAAGTTCAAAGAATTTCAGAGTGAAGTGGAGAATCATCATAACAAGAAAATAAAGTTTCTATGATCTGATCGTGGAGATGAAATATTTGAATTACGAGTTTGGCCTTCAGTTGAAACAATGTCAAACAGTTTCGCAACTCACGCCACCTGGAACACCACAGCGTAATGGTGTGTCCGAACGTCATAACCGTACTGTATTAGATATGGTGTGATCTATGATGTCTCTTACCGATTTACCACTATCATTTTGGGGTGATGCATTAGAGACAGCGGCATTCACGTTAAATAGGGCACCGTCTAAAAATCCGTTGAGATGACACCGTATGAACTGTGGTTTAGCAAGAAATCTAAGCTGTCATTTCTTAAAGTTTGGGGTTGCGATGCTTATGTGAAAAAGTTTCAGTCTGATAAGCTCAAACCCAAACCGGAGAAGTGCGTCTTCATAGGATACCAAAAAGAAACTGTTGGGTACACCTTCTATCACAGATCCGAAGGCAAGATCTTTGTTAAAATTTTAAATTCCTATGCATTTGACGAAAATGTGAACATTTTTTTAAATTTTTGATTTTTTAAAAATATGAGCATTTTTTAAAAGCACGAAGGAATATTGAAATCTCCAAATAATTTTTTATTTGTCAAAAAATGGAAAACAAAATGAATAAATTGTGCACATGTTTTGAATAAATAAATAAAATTATGCTTGAAAAAAGGAAAAGGAAAATATAAGAAAAACATAGAAAACCTGGAATTTTTTTTAACATTCATTGAAAATTCTGAACGAAAATATATGAAGAACCTATAAAACCGTAAGAGAAAAACAACAGGAAAAAACGGAACGAACTTCTTAAACCAGAAAAAAACAGGGTTATGAGCGTACACATGGCGTAAGTTAAATGGGCCGGTTACTCTGTCGGTCGTCTCGCTGGGTCTATGCGTTTCGACGGTAATTAGCTGCAGCAGCGTAAAATAGGGAGTGAGCTATTCGCCGCTATGCGCAACGAAGAAGTACAGAGCAAGTGAACAGGCCTGCACGTACATGGCTCAGGCCACTATTGCGTTTCCAGCGCTAGGTCACTACGTGGATGCAGTACTTTGTCCATCGTTTTCAACATACGATTTTTGTGGTTTGTTTCATTTTATATTTTTTAAATAATTATATATATGTGAATTTTTTGAAATGATCACACAACTTTGATTAATATTCCTGCAATTTTAAATGCCATGCAGACATTAAAAATCTCCATATAAGTAAAAAGTGTACATTTATTTTAAAAATCTTTTAAGAAGTGTTCATGTAATTTACAAAAGATGTTAGTGTAATAATAAAAAATGTTCATGTATTTTGAAAAATGTTCGTACGGTATCATAAAAATCAAGCATTGAAAATTTTCATCTAATTTTAAAACTCTTGAATGTAGATTAAAAATTTATCAGGAAAGTATATTTTCATTTAATAAGAAAAACGGGGAGGAATGGAAAAGGAACATAAAAAGGAACTGAAGAAAGAAAAATAAAAGGGATAAAATAAAAACTAGGAAGAATATAAAAGAAGGCCAAAGAAAATGAAAGAGGACCAATGGGAGAAATGAAGAAACGAGAAAAAATTGGCAGGACAATAATCCACAACATGGGCCAGCCATTGTACTCACCTGGGATACACGCAAATGCTATGTCTCCCCTATCACGAGGCGGTTATAGCGCCTGCCACTGGGATGCGTGTAGGACGTGGTGAGCTAGGGATAATTTGTTTGGTCAATTCTGGGAATCTTCCGTCCAGTTTCGGGAGATTCGTCAGGTTTTATTTCCTTTTTCTTTGCTTGTTTTATCGGTTTCTTAACTCTTTTTTCATATTTTTTCTATTTTTGTTTTCCCTTTTCTATTTGTTCACATTGGGTTTTTTCCTTTATTTTTTCTTTTCCTGATTCATAAACATTTTTTATGTATCATCAACATTTTAGAAAAAATGCTGACATATTTTTATATTCGATGAATGTTTCATAAACGTGTGAACATTTTTTAGTTGTTATGACATCAATAATTGCATATGTTGACTACGTTCGCTCGTTGCTTTCACAACACTTTTGCCTCTTTAGTGTATGTGTCCTTGGCAAAAAAAAAAAGCATTTCAGCTTACTGCGACATAAATATATGCGGAGCTATTTATTTTTTAGGTTCAAGACACATACAGTCGTGTTTTCTCGGTCGCTCCGTTGCATCATATTATGTTATACTATAGGTGTGTTGTTTCAGTATTTTTTTCCAAGATTTTTTAGAACTATTTATGTGATAGGTTATGATAGAAAATCCTACTCTCTCACTGTGTGCGCGCACGCAATTTCTAAAAACATAATTACCATGCAAGCATGTATGTATATCTGACATAAAGAAAAACCTACATTGCTTATTTGGACTTAAGAATTGTAGATAAAAATGCATGGTGTCACTCTCACTCCAGAGAAAGATCGCCCGGGCAGATTTTGGGCGAGAGATGCATTGACACGGGCAAATAAGTCAGCCGAGCTCCAGGTTACTTAATTTGGGTTGAATCAGCTTACCATCTTGGCAAGTCAACCATGAGATAAACCAAACTGTCCATCTCACACTGTGTGTGCAGTATACTCCTCCGGCCGGATGGAATTCAAAGTTTTGACTTGAAGATATATATGTCGCTTCGGTCGCTCAATCTACAAGTAAATTAGTACTAATCCTGGAGTTGTCCCTTTGATATTACTCCTATAAGCTAGTTAGGTCGGATGATCGATATATAGTCCAGCTAGCTAGCAAAAATCTGCTTTTGGTGACGATGTCATGCATTTCAGTGGGCTCTCCGGTTTTGGTTTTGGTATTTCGCCCGCATGGGGCTGTATCAGATGACAACATTTTTATGTGCCTAACGTACACAAAATAATTTTGCGCCGGAGTTCATATTGTTTGTGTGAAGGGTTGCGTCATGCTATCATGCTCTAAAATATTTATGCAGGTTGGCAGGTGGCCGTTAACTTGACTTATTTTTTTCGAAACAAAGGCAAAAAATTTGCCTCATCTATTAAATAAGATGAGAAGAGAGTTTGTTACAAGGGCACACTTTTACACGGCATGGAAGATTACTCGCACAAAATAATATTCCCTAATTTTTTAGCTCCGGTGGTGATCCAAAGGTTTACCTCGTGGATGATGTTGTTTAGCAAGATTGGTGGTTGAGCACTCTTGTGCCGAAAAGCACGGGCATTCCGCTCGTTTCAAATGGTCCATGACACGAACATGGTTAGAGAGGTCATAGCCTTTCTGTTAAGGACTCCGGCACCGGTCCTATTTATTCACCAGTCCTTGACCGAATCCTCGGGATGCCACATGGAGGTGTCCATATGATGAAGCCACCCCACATACTTTGTTTGAGCCGACTATTCTTCTACTGAAATATTCCTGAAAGTCTCCTTGCAAAAGGAAAAAAGGAGAACTAGATCGTACAGTCATACACAAATAGGCTCTGGGCCTTCCCGTATATGATACTTGGGGAGAATATCCTGTGCTACGGACGCCCAGGTGCTCTCATGATACGAGCTCCTGGGTCATCGGATATCAGATCGGGCGCAGCAAAAAGTTGGTGCAGCTGGTCTACCTTCGTGCAATTTTCAGACTCCCGGAGATTTATTTACTTTTTGCGAAAATGTTCGACATCTCCTGCAAGCCTTTCGATATGAGATCCGAGGGCCGAGCTCGCACTGGAGCACCTGGGCTTAGATGCTCCGGGAGCACCAGATGCTTTCCAATGATACTTGAACTCCTTCGGCCACGCACTCTCACCGATCCATTAATTAGTACTAGCAGAGTGCCCGTGCATTGCTACGGGCTACAATGCATATAAATGAATTGAACAAATGATTAGGGTCGTCTCCAAGTTCGACCCTCATTTCTTCCTCGTACGCCCGACCATGTTAGGACGTGAAACGGTAGCTTAGAGGGCTTCTCAAAATTCAACCGTTTGGACAGTCCATGCTACCCCAAATTCAGACCATATGTGTGAGAGAAATATGGTTGTTCGTCATGTTATCTTCAGCACACTGCCCCAACACAAAAAAAATAACCATCCCACGATTGACCCTTCTCTTTTTTAGTGGACCCTCCTCTTCCTGCTTGGTATCCCGCCGTAGTAGGACATTGCTTGCTAGAACCCTCTCCTTTAAAACCAAACGATGCCTATATCATCTTCACCATGACACCCTATCTCCTTCACGCCATATTTCCCCGCGGACCGCCAACCACCATGTTCTTTGCCCTGATCCCCCCCCCCCCCCCCCCCCCCCCCGCCCCCTATTCGTGTCGATCCACCACCGCCTGTTAGGTGTATATGCACCCATCTCTTAGAAATGCATGTTGAACACATTTTTAGATGTTATAAATAGTTCCAAAACAAGATTTCTCGCCTACATCTCTGCAAAAATATGTGCGCGACACAAACTTTTGTAAAAATACATCATTTTATTTTGCCACCACGAAAAAAGACAAATTTCAATGGTTGAAAATAGTGTTCCATGAGACACTTTTTTGCACACAAAAAATAATTCCCTCCAAACTTTGGCGCACACATAGAATATGAAAATGTACATGTGCAACAATTTTAGATTTTTAAAAAACTTAAAAATGTGTCTTTCAAAGTGGGTGCAGATGTACTTGGGTTCATCCATGTATTTTCCCGTCCACAGCTAGCAGCATACAACTCATTTTGACCGTTCCCAAGAAAAAATAGACCAGCTACCAGCCACACATAAAATCGGGCCACCAACGATGTTGTAAGGACCAGGCCACCCGAAGTCTCCCACAAACACGTCCACAGTTGCATCTAATCAAGCTAAAAAAAGGAAGACACCATCCAACATATATCATGAGCATATCACATACTCCCTCCATCCCAAAATAAGTGTCTCAAGCTTATTACAAATTTGTACTAAAGTTAATACAAACTTGAGACACTTATTTTGGGATGGAGGGAGTATAACACAAGTATGCATACAGTCAAGGCATTCAAGAAATGTGTTGCATTTTGAGACCAACATAATTCATCTCTATGTACTAATCAATAGTTAAAAATTAGCTAGAAATTATTTAGTCTAGCAGATAACTGGAAGTCCAGTCTACCAGGAAGCTAATCACAAAAACATGATAAAAATCAAAACCATAGTCTTTCTATTCCTGGCAATTGATCATCCTATACAGGAAGATATAGTTCATATACCATTAGTAAATAATCTAGGCATATAGGTACACAAGAGCCACAAGACTGATCCGAGTTTCAGCTTAACATCAACCAATTGCTTACAGTCCAGAATAGAGTCGCAAAATTGCATCGAGAACAGGATCTGACACTTGCATTGTTGTGTTTTCCCACTGTATATCTGACACACACACTACATGCACTTTGCAAATATGTATCCAACCGGCTCTATTCTACGGTTACTGGAGTTTGCAGACTTCTTGGCCATGTTAGGTAAAGAAGCTCCATAAGTGTCATTTCGTAGCAAGATTGCAGCCACTCCTGCCCCCTCCTATATGTAGTACTTGAAAACTTCACATGAAGACTGTCATTAAGAAAATGGCTGTATCAAAGTGAATCTTGTGAAGAGTCAATTCAGCTCTAGTGTTCAATGTCACAATGTCAGAAAGCAAGCAATAAGAATTCAGTTATATGATCAAGCCCTCAACCGGAACCCGCGACATGCCTTGACGCTCGGTCCCCATCCCACACTATTGTGGATGCCTCCAACACCGGTGACATCCCCGAGGTGCCCCCAAGCCGACGCGTGAACTGGATCCAGCGACCAGGCGCGTCCATCGGTTGGGATCTTGGCCAGCGCCAGCGGCTCCCTTCAACATCGCCGCCCTCTGGAAATTTCTCACTCAAGAGAAATGGAAACTTCTCACTCAAGAGAAATTATCTTTTGAAACTAAATATTATAGACTCAATTACTAACAGGATCAATGTTCTGACCATGAGATAGTTACAGTGCCCTCCATAGAAAAAAAGAACTTGAATCGGAGATCGATACAAGTGATAGCTCTTTCATCGTCGTTGAAGAAAAATATAACTGTTGCACCATGCTAGGCACTCAGATAAACCCCAAACATATTGTATATTTATTTGGAAGAAACTTCAACAATATAAGAAAATCTAGGGATCAAAATGGTAAACTGTTTTAGGATCTTGCACAAGAAATCAGTAAAACTTGCAAAGTGCAATTGCAAATCCTGTCCTACTATTCTCAAAATTCAGAGATGTCATAAACTGAAGCCACTTTGGTTTAGGCTAAAACGGAGTGTTGTGATGTTTGTTTTGGGCGAATTTCTTTTGGCAAACTCAGTGATGCTCTAAAAACCCATAAACCAAAGCAAATGCATGTTGTCTGTTCACTTTTCCTTTTATGTAGGATCTGCTGAACTGATGAGTTGAATAATTGTATTTGGAATATGATATCATATATAGTAACTCATTGCCTGCTACCAATACAAGAAACCTCACATGAAGCATATGACAAGGTTTATCAAACAAGCAAGTAGGATTAACCTCCAGTAAATTACATCAAGATGGAAGCTTTCTATTTAGTAATCCCTCCGTCCGAAAATAAGTGATTCAAGTTTGTACTAACTTTGTACTATAGTTAGTACAAAGTTGAGTCACTTATTGGGACGGAGGGAGTAGACAGGTAGTTGATGGGATGTTACCTGCAGGACCTTGGTCTTTTCTCCTCCGAGCTGAGCCGTGCCACCATGAAGGACAGTCCTTCCAGTTCCACACGCTTGGACGGCCAGTGCCATCCAACAGCAGGCGGCGTAGTGGAGGCATGGGTGATCTGCACACGCACACACATCTGCTAGGTCAAGCGCCAAGGGAGGTGGTGCTGACCGACAAATAACTCGCTAGAGACGCTTAAATCTGTAGTTCACCAAAAGATTTCTACCTAATATCCTGCTCCCAAATACATAGAAACTGTTTTTTTAAATAAGAGTTATATTAGCACGGGCACCAAGAGGAATGATATTGTATCATCTTCAGGGCATACCTCATGGAAAGCAATTTCTACATCAGACAGGAACAGACGCATTGGACAACATCACTTTGATATGGAATAATGAAGAACAAACATGAGGCAGTTAACAATTTAACATGAACTTGTGGGAGTTTGGCAAGCAAGACTTGAAGTGTACATGATAAAATGAAAACTCGGTAAAGATTTATCTATGAGCAGCAATACATATACTTTACACCATTGATGTTCCCAACCATGAGATCAGTAAAAATATCAAAGTCCGTGAATGCAAAATAGGTCCACTTTGGTGCATCATCTAAGCAATTCATGGTGATAGACGTCTCACAATTTCCCAAACCACAATATAATCTTGAACACCCATGGTCCACAGTATAGTTTTCTAAAAGAGGGTATGATCCATCATCATTCTTCAAACGTGAGTAATTGCTTAAGAATTTGAGGAAAATAGAAAGATTGTGCTGGATCACCAAACTTTAAGCCAACTGATAGCGGCGCAGGTAATCCCTATACTCTAGCTCACATTCACGTCACAGACCAAACCACTAAAATCAACCCATTATTGCAATAATCAAGGGCAAAGTCAATTGGGATTTTTACCAGTGCAAGCTGAGTCTCTCAGTATTGCAAATCCTTGTAAAAAAATGGGTCAGCCAGCCTTGCGCTCAGAAAAATTACACAAAATCATGATATTACCAGGGTGTCAGATCAGAAAGTATTAGTCCGTAAGAGATACACATTCGAAGTGCTCAAAAATAAGAACGGAACTCTTAATTGCTTGAGACAAGCTGAAAAGGGTAAGCTTGTGTCTTTTTACCAATAAAGTTTTCATCTCCTGGATGTGGCGTGAAAATATTATTATTTTTGCTTCAGTCACCTTATAAAAAAACATACAATTTCTTAGTGCTCCTAGAGAATCATAGGACATAGTCAATGGATTAATTAGCCTACAGAGTACAGACTGACCTTGGGCTTGGGACTCTCCTTGACAAGGAGCTTGCAAGAAGACACAGTTGAAACTGGTGCACCCTGTAACAATAATGTTTTTGCAGCTTGCAGTTGCTGCCATGACATTCATCCTACTGCATGAAAGAGGAAATTGGCAACGATGTTTAGGTTTGCCATCACTGCATTCATGCTTATCTTTCATAGAAAGAACACAGCAAAACAATTCCAAATATCTGAATATCTGCTATTGTGTGCATGAAATTATTAGCCATCTAATTGTGACCAGGGAAATATATAATCAGTACATGGTGAGTTCAGCTTCTAGCGATGCAATAGATACATGTTCAGTATGATTAGATAATACAAAAGATTGACCGAAGACGGATCAAAGGCTGCGTCACGGCGGGGCATACCTATATATCCTCCCCTCTGGTTCCTTCACTATGACAAAACATCTGTTTTATGAGCTATTGAATTCCAAGAAATTTTGGTGGTCATACTTTCTGTCAGAAAAATGTTAAAGGTCAAATACTCTTGTTAGGATCGGATTCACAAATAAATATACATGTTTGTGCGAGAGGTGCTTCTTCTGGATCATAGAAGATGGTCCAGTCATTTGGCCAAAGATACCACCGTTCTGGCCAAAGAGCGCAACTACAGATAAATGGTTTCAGATAGACGATGGGTCAGCTGCAATTTGCATCAATTATATATCATATGACATATTAAGATGACAACCCTATGATCTAGAACAAGGATAGCTACCAAAATCGAACATAGGCAATGTAGGGGGATTTCTATTACCAAAGAGAGAGAAATACAGAGCTGAGTAGCCCTTAATTAATGAGTTAGCCCACATCACCAAAAAAGGGTAAACTGTTAAAGTGAGCTCACTTGTTTACCTAGGTTGGAATTCCAAGACCTCGGCGAGCTTGTTCTCGTAGGCGTCCTTCCATTGCACACGCCGCTATTAATCCATGTAGCCTTTCTGCGTCATGCCACTGCGTGGGTGGGGTATGATCCTTGATGTATCCAAAGAAAAATTGTTAGTGTATGATCTATGGAATCAAGTAGTGAGCTAACTGAAGTATCGATCACCTGTATATAAACCATGACATAATTTTGTCCCACCAGTAAATTCCTATGAGGTATAATGTCTGTAAGTTGTCTCTCAGCTTTGTCAATCAACAACTACTTTTGATTATCCTATCAATGGCTTAGTTTGACAAACATAAACAATATACAAGCAGCAGTACAGAGCTCTGCTTGTGAGGTTACAAACATCTTTGTATTCGCCAAAAGATGATCATGATATTTTTATAGCAGCTCGAAGTGCTGCCCGGCGGAGCTCAACCGGCGTGCCTCCCCCAGCAGCAGCGCCTACACTATTCTTGATGCAGACAAGTATGATGACAGTGGAGATGCAACATGGAGCCAGCAATTTGATGAGCATTTCAAGGTCGCACCCCACCTTTTCATGTCTCTGCTACGCTTTTTATTCCCACGTCCACGTGGAGAGTGTGGTTACCAGGTAGAGGTCTCCTACAAAAGAAAACTGAGTCAAAATGCATGCTACTACTAATACTGTTTTCAGTACAGAAAGAACAAGCCTAATCTTGAGAAAATGAGTTGTGCTGAACAAGCCTAATCCGTGTACAAAGGAGCCAAAAAAACATGTTAACATTACCATCACCCGTACAAGTAATTAATATAAAAATTTATCATGGAAATATTCCTAAACCTTTTCTAGGAATGTTGATGAGAGCTACCAGTTGAAACTAATATGTGTTTCTTCATGTGCCTTTGCTTTGAAACATCTAGTTAGCTAAGTTCAATAGTATGAGCATCAGCTTAAAAAAACAGTATGAGAATCAATTATACTTCTAGCCCTTTCGAACATCCTCGTACCAAAGTAGAAATAATTCTCTTGTACAATCCATTTAATCTAATATTTTTCTTGAGTCTGCAAGATAAAGAATAATGATATTGGGTCATAGCCTCATAGGCATCATCTATACGTCTGCCAAATATTAACAACGAATGTGTTTAACCAAGGTTATCGCTCTGACCTTCTTTTCTAGCGACTTCTCCCAATTGAAGATATTGCCCCCTTTGATTTCCCAATAGAAATTCGTTGAATCCTGCACTCGTAACACAAGTAGTTATGTGAATGCACACACAACACTTTGAAATGTGAAGGGATCAAACCCAGTTCAAAAATAATAATAACCGAATAGCATAAGGATGGATGAATGTTGTGCAACAATAGTCAGTCATTATAGTAGACTGAGAAAAGATCATTGTTTCTGTAACACGATGATATTCAGAGGACCCAACCATCAGTTCTTCCAACACAACCTTGATCGCAAAAATATTAGCTAGCATAAGACAGTAATAAGATCACTTAAATCAAATTTCTGCAGAAAGATGCCATATAGACCTGTGTCCTATTAGGGACGTATCCACTTATTACACATCTAAAACAGTACACAGATTACAGTGAGTGCACATATTCAGAACGTCAGAAGATCTCCAAGATGAGATAAGTTGACATTCAAGTGTCCAGAATCGGGGAATGCTTACCTCGCGTGGTATGCTTTGTTTCCATGGAGAAAATATTATGAGCCACCAAGCTTAATGGCCGGTCACACCCAAACTCAAGGACCTGCAACACACAACATATGCTCAAATCAGGAAATCATATTGACCAGGCGAGTATGCACATCCAGGCCAGGATAATCTAACTTCCAGAACCTAAAGATGTGAAAGGTCGCAATATCAAGTTCATCAATCAGACATGTATCAAGTGACCAGGCCCAACCACCACCAGCAAGAATGCAACATGAAGAGAGAGTGCTGCCGAGGGAGGATGCGGCCAGGGGAGGAGCAAGACCAAGTCCTCCTGCCAAGGGAGGAGGCGGCCACGCCGGGCCGGAGGATGCAGCAGCCAGTCAGAAGGGGGGGGGTCGCCAGATCGGATCTGGGCCGGCCAAGCCGCACGCGTGGGGGGGTCACCGAGGCGCCGTCGTCACGGATTCGGGGACGAACTTCGTCACCAGAGACGAGGAAGGCCGTACGGGAGGGGCGGGGATGGTGGTGGAGGGGCTCCCGGCCAGATCTACATATGGTGGGGTGTGGGCTCGAGCAGGAGGTAGGGAGACGGAACCGCCCCGCCGCCGCCGTCCCTGGGCGCGGCGCGGCTTCGCCGGCCGGCCCTCCGGCAGCGGCGTTGCAGGGAGCGGTGAGGGCGGAGCGGGCCTTGGGCGGCGGCGCGGTTTTCCCCCAAAGGATGGATCGGCCGCGTGGTGCAAGTGCGTTTGCGATGGGATGGATCCGACGCGGTCTGGGCGTACTGGTGGATCTGGCGTATTGATAGGATGACGAAAATAAACCGGAATGCGATGACGAAAAAAAACCGGCGGTGGGAGTACGACGAAAAAAACCCAGCGAAAATTGACCAGACGACTATTCACCAAGTCGTCCATTAGGAGTAGAGATACAACCATAGATGAGAGGCCCTATTCGACCGAATTCCATATCTGCCGGGAGCAACTAGGGATTGGCCCTCAAAAAGCTAAGAGTACCCCTTGCGGGAGCCCCTTTAGGATAACTTTTAATAGACTGAGAGCATGTCACTTTGTGCGCTTTTAGCCGCTCCCATATATCATGTGTTGGGCGCTTCATCGGTATTTTTTTATTTCTCTGTATGTGTTTTCGGGGTTTATATGGTTTTTTTGCCCCTTTTTTCATAGATTTTGGAGGAAGAATTCAATTTTTGCATGAAAAAAAAATATTTTTTTGCTTTCATGAGAGTCATAGATTTGCTTTTCGAAAAGAGATAGATTTGCTTCCGCGAGAGGCACAAGTTTTCTACCGCGAGAGGCACAAGTTTGCTTCTGCAAGCTGGGCCTCTCAAAAAAGGAAAATGTGTTTTTTTCTTTCACGAGAGGTACAGGCTTGCTTCTTGTGGAGGCATATGTTTGCTTCCGCGTGATGCACAGTTGTGGCTCTCTGAAAAGGAAAGGAAAAGGACATTTTTTTTGTTTCCACGAGAGGCACAAGTTTTCTTCTTGTTCCACGGGAAGCACGGATTTGCTTCTCGTGTAGGCACAAATTTGATTCCGCGAGAAGCACAGGTGTGCCTCTCGGAAAGGGGGGAAATGTGTTTCCCACTATGTTTTTTATCGAGTTTGTTGGGTTTCTCGTGAATTTTTTTGTCAAAAACTATTAACATAGAATCTAGTTTCGAAGATCTCAACGTGAGGAATCCAATGTTAAAATGGATGCATGATACAGAAATAAAGCTTAAAAGAAAATACAAAAAAAGGAAAAACTCTCAAGTTACCGCTTGTCAACCTTTGAGATGGTGGAAATGACATTTGCAAGGATATCTCTTAAGAGTATGTACAATGGTGCTATCTTAAGAGTGACATATAGGACAAACGTTGAGGCAAGGGAGAGAGAAATCATAAGAAAAGGTTTATCTTCTCTTATTTAAGAGATGGTCTCTTAACACAATATGTCTCATCATATTTTTTAAAATAGCTTTTTTCTTAAGGTAGTTTTTAAAAATAACTAGTTATTGAACATATGGCTAATCATTGTAGACATGCTTTTACTGGGATCTCCAAATTACATGACTCTTCACACAGTGGCGAGCGCAGAGCGACCCAATGGGCCGGCCCATTTGTATACATAGTGTTGGTAAGTTCCGTGAACTGTTTTTTGTCTTTTACTGATTTCTTTTGTGGTTTCTTTTTCATTTTTTGGTTATTATATCTTTTTATTTTTTATTTTCCTTTTTACTTTTCAATTTATTTTTCATCTTTGTTCCTTTACCTTTTTTGTTTAATATTTGCGTTCTCGAAAAATGTTCGGAAAGTTTGCAAATTTGTCAAAAAACAATAGTCCTATTCCTAATTCTCCAAGCTACCATCAAATAGAATTGACTACATATTTGATCCCTCAATTAACCAAAATTGTTTTAAAAATACAAGAAGTCGGAGGGGTTTAATCATGAATCCAGATTCTTCTCTTTGATTATTCTTTTACTAACACTTTTTTATTTTGGATACGGGGGTGAGAAAAAGTTACTTGGTCTTTATTTCACAAGCGGTTATAGCAGATCATGTATTCATGTATACATCATATAGAGATATATTATCTTTCTAGAGGTTAATAAATACATTTTTAGTTTTTCTATGGCTATTTTCTATTTGTAGGAGTAAAATAAGGATTAGGCAGTGGAAAGATGGCTAAGTTTTTAGTAGCTCTGGTCTTGAAAACCGGTACGGTTCTAGGAACTATCGAGGATTTGAATCCCTCTCTCCCCTTTAGCTTATTGCATGCGTTTGTTTCTTTTTTGTAGTCCCTTATCTTTCTTTCATAAAAAATATTCGTGTTTTTCAAAAAATCTCACCGTTTTCCAAAAATAGTCACAAACTCGAAATGTGTTCTCATTTTTGAGAAATGCTTGGGGATTTCAAAAAATGTCCGCACTTTTTAAAAAATCTTTGAAATTTCAAAAAATGTTCCAATTATCAAATTTTGTTCAAAATTAAAAAACATGGTTTTCAAAAAATGTCATGTTTGTCAAAAAAGTTTTGAACTTCAAATAAATATTCATGTGTATAAATGCCCCTTTTCTAAAAAAATGTTCACGTTTTAGAAAATATTCACTTAAGAACACATTTGAACATTCAAACAATGTTTAGATCTGTTGCTACTCATAGTTCTTATTACTTTTGCAAAAATGATCGGATCTATAATTAAATTTCACCGGAAGTACAAAGTATCTCAAACATAATAAAAATAACAAAGATATTAGGAGACCACCGAATGACCACTATTGCAGCTAGAACAAGCCGCCGATGGGCTGTTGTCACTGCTCCCCTTCCAGAGCCGGCTTGACCTTGTTATCTTTGTGCATGTGCCCCTATGGACCTGTGCCCTGGAGTCGTAGTTTAGAAACACCTGACACTAAATCTCGCCACATTAAGAGAAGCCCTAATGTCACTGCACCAAAGAGACAATAGGATGAAGGAAATATGCCCTAGGGGCAATAATAAAGTTATTATTTATTTCGTTATTTCATGATAAATGTTTATTATTCATGCTAGAATTGTATTAACCGGAAACATAATACATGTGAATATATAAATAAACATAGTGTCACTAGTATGCCTCTACTTGACTAGCTCATTGATCAAAGATGGTTACGTTTCCTAGCCATAGACATGAGTTGTTATTTGATCAACGGGATCACATCATTAGGAGAATGATGTGATTGACTTGACCCACTTCGTTGGCTTAGCACTTGATCGTTTAAGTTTATTGCTATTGCTTTCTTCATGACTTATACATGTTCCTGTGACTATGAGATTATGCAACCCCCGAATACCGGAGGAACACTTTGTGTGCTACCAAACGTCACACCATAACTGGGTGATTATAAAGGTGCTCTATAGGTGTCTCCGATGGTGTTCGTGGTGTTGGCATAGATCAAGAATAGGATTTGTCACTCTGATTGTCGAAGAGGTATCTCTGGGCCCTCTCGGTAATGCACATCACTGTAAGCCTTGCAAGCAATGTGGCTAATGAGTTAGTTGCGGGATGTTGCATTACGGAACGAGTAAAGAGACTTGCCAGTAACAAGATTGAACTAGGTATTGAGATACCAACGATCGAATCTCGGGCAAGTAACATACCGATGACAAAGGGAATAACGCATGTTGTTATGCGGTTTGACCGATAAAGATCTTCGTAGAATATGTAGGAACCAATATGAGCATGCAGGTTCCGCTATTGGTTATTGACCGGAGACGTGTCTCGGTCATGTCTACATAGTTCTCGAACCCGTAGGGTCCGCACACTTAAAGTTCTATGACGATCGGTATTATGAGTTTTTTTGTTTTGATGTACTGAAGGTAGTTCGGAGTCCCGGATATGATCACGGGCATGACGAGGAGTCTCGGAATGGTCGAGACATAAGGATCAATATATTGGATGACTATGTTCGGATACCGTAAAGGTTTCGGACATTTACCGGAGTACCGGGGGGTTACCCGAACCCCCCGGGGAGTATATTGGGCCTAATGGGCCTTAGTAGGAGAAGAGGAGTGGCGGCCAAGGGCAGCCACACGCCCCCTCCCCCTCTAGTCCGAATTGGACAAGGAGGGGGGCGCCCCCCTTTCCTTCTCTCTGCTCTCCATTCCTTCTCCTCTCCTACTCCAACTAGGAAAAGAGGGAGTCCTACTCCCGGTGGGAGTAGGACTCCCCCTTGGCGCGCCCTCCTCCTTGGCCGGCCGCCTCCCCCCTAGCTCCTTTATATACGGGGGCAGGCGGCACCCCATAGACACAACAATTGATCTGCTGATCTCTTAGCCGTGTGCGGTGCCCCCCTTCACCATAATCCACCTCGGCCATATCATAGCGGTGCTTAGGCGAAGCCCTGCGCCGGTAGCTTCATCAACATCGTCACCACGCCGTCGTGCTGACGAAACTCTTCCCCAAGCTCTACTGGATCTTGAGTTCGCGGGACGTCACCGAGCTGAACGTGTGCTGAACGCGGAGGTGTCGTACGTTCGGTACTGAGGATCGGTCGATCACGAAGATGTACGACTACATCAACCGCGTTGTCATAACGATTGTGCTTAACGGTCTACGAGGGTACGTGGATGACACTCTCCTCTCTCGTTGCTATGCATCACCATGATCTTGCGTGTGCGTAGGATTTTTTTTTGAAATTACTACGTTCCCCAACAGTGGCATCTGGGCCAGGTTATTGCGTAGATGTTATATGCACGAGTAGAACACAAATGAGTTGTGGGTGATACAAGTCATACTGCTTACTAGCATGTCATACTTTGGTTCCGCGGTATTGTTGGATGAAGCGGCCCGGATCTACATTACGTGTATGCTTACGCGAGACTGGTTCTACCGACGTGCTTTGCACACAGGTGGCTGGCGGGTGTCAATTTCTCCAACTTTAGTTGAACCAAGTGTGGCTATGCCCGGTCCTTGAGAAGGTTAAAACAGCACTAACTTGACGAACTATCGTTGTGGTTTTGATGCGTAGGTAAGAACGGTTCTTGCTCAGCCCGTGGCAGCCACGTAAAACTTGCAACAACAAAGTAGAGGACTTCTAACTTATTTTTGCAGGGTATGTTGTGATGTGATATGGTCAAGACATGATGCTATATTTATTGTATGAGATGATCATGTTTTGTAATAGAGTTATCAACAACTGGTAGGAGCCATATGGTTGTCGCTTTATTGTATGCAATGCAATCGCCCTGTAATTGCTTTACTTTATCACTAAGCGGTAGCGATAGTCGTAGAAGCAATAGTTGGCGAGACGACAACGATGCTACGATGGAGATCAAGGTGTCGCGCCAGTGACGATGGTGATCATGACGGTGCTTTGGAGATGGAGATCAAAGGCACAAGATGATGATGGCAATATCATATCACTTATATTGATTGCATGTGATGTTTATCCTTTATGCATCTTATTCTGCTTTGTTTGACGGTAGCATTATAAGATGACCTCTCACTAAATTTCAAGGTAAAAGTGTTCTTCTTGAGTATGCACCGTTGGCAAAGTTCGTCCTGCCGAGACACCACGTGATGATCGGGTGTGATAAGCTCAATGTTCCTCTACAACGGGTGTAAGACAGTTTTACACACGTAGAATACTCGGGTTAAACTTGACGAGCCTAGCATATGCAGATATGGCCTCGGAACACTAAGACCGAAAGGTCAAGCGTGAATCATATAGTAGATATGATCAACATAGTGATGTTCACCATTGAAAACTACTCCATTTCACGTGATGATCAGTTATGGTTTAGTTGATTTGGATCACGTAATCACTTAGATGATAAGAGGGATGTCAATCTAAGTGGGAGTTCTTAAGTAATATGATTAATTGAACTTAAATTTATCATGAACTTATTACCTGATAGTATTTTGTTTGTCTATGTTATTGTAGATAGATGGCCCGTGCTGTTGTTCCGTTGAATTTTAATGCGTTCCTTGAGAAAGAAAAGTTGAAAGATGATGGTAGCAATTACACGGACTGGGTCCGTAACTTAAGAATTATCCTCATTGCTGCACAGAAGAATTACGTCCTGGAAGTGCCGGTGGGTGCCAAACCCGCTGCAGGAGCAACGCCAGATGTTATGAACACCTGGCAGAGCAAAACTGATGACTACTCAATAGTTCAATGTGCCATGCTTTACGCCTTAGAACCGGGACTTCAAAGTCGTTTTGAACGTCATGGAGTATATGAGATGTTCCAGGAGTTGAAGTTAATATTTCAAGCAAGTGCCCGGATTGAGAGATATGAAGTCTCCAATAAGTTTTATAGCTGCAAGATGGAGGAGAATAGTTCTGTCAGTGAATATATACTCAGAATGTCTAGGTACCATAATCACTTGACTCAGCTGGGAGTTAATCTTCCCGTTGATAGTGTCATTGACAGAGTTCTTCAATCACTGCCACCAAGCTACAAGAGCTTCGTGATGAACTATAATATGCAAGGGATGGATAAGACGATTCCCGAGCTCTTCGCAATGCTAAAGGCTGCAGAGGCAGAAATCAAGAAGGAGCATCAAGTGTTGATGGTCAACAAGACCACCAGTTTCAAGAAAAAGGGTAAAGGGAAGAAGAAAGGGAACTTCAAGAAGAACGGCAAACAAGTTGCTGCTCAAGAGAAGAAACCCAAGTCTGGACCTAAGCCTGAGACTGGGTGCTTCTACTACAAAGGGACTGGTCACTGGAAGCAGAACTGCCCCAAGTATTTGGCAGGTAAGAAGGATGGCAAGGTGAACAAAGGTATATGTGATATACATGTTATTGATGTGTACCTTACTAGAGCTCGCTGTAGCACCTGGGTATTTGATACTGGTTCTGTTGCTAATATTTGCAACTCAAAACAGGGACTACGGATTAAGCGAAGAATGGCTAAGGACGAGGTGACGATGCTCGTGGGAAATGGTTCCAAAGTCGATGTGATCGCCGTCGGCACGCTATCTCTACATCTACCTTCGGGATTAGTTTTAGACCTGAATAATTGTTATTTGGTGCCAGCGTTAAGCATGAACATTATATCTGGATCTTGTTTGATGCGAGACGGTTATTCATTTAAATATGAGAATAATGGTTGTTCTATTTATATGAGTAATATCTTTTATGGTCATGCACCCTTGAAGAGTGGTCTATTTGTGTTGAATCTCAATAGTAGTGATACACATATTCATAATGTTGAAGCCAAAAGATGCAGAGTTGATAATGATAGTGCAACTTATTTGTGGCACTGCGGTTTAGGTCATATTGGTGTAAAGCGCATGAAGAAACTCCATACTGATGGACTTCTGGAATCACTTGATTATGAATCACATGGTACTTGCGAACCATGCCTCATGGGCAAGATGACTAAAACGTCGTTCTCCGGAACAATGGAGCGAGCAACAGATTTGTTGGAAATCATACATACTGATGTATGTAGTCCGATGAATGTTGAAGCTCGCGGCGGGTATCGTTATTTTCTCACCTTCAAACATGATTTGAGCAGATATGGGTATATCTACTTGATGAAACATAAGTCTGAAACATTTGAAAAGTTTAAAAAAATTCAGAGTGAAGTGAAAAATCATCGTAACAAGAAAATAAAATTTCTACGATCTGATCGTGAAGGAGAATATTTGAGTTACGAGTTTGGTTTACATTTGAAACAATGTGGAATAGTTTCGCAACTCACGCCACCCGGAACACCACAGTGTAATGGTGTGTCCGAACGTCGTAATCACACTTTACTAGATATGGTGCGATCTATGATGTCTCTTACTGATTTACCGCTACCGTTTTGGGGTTATACTTTAGAGACAGCTGCATTCGCGTTAAATAGGGCACCATCGAAATCTGTTCAGACGACGCCTTATGAACTGTGGTTTGGCAAGAAACTGAAGTTGTCGTTTCTTAAAGTTTGGGGCTGCGATGCTTATGTGAAAAGCTTCAACCTGATAAGCTCGTACCCAAATCGGAGAAATGTGTCTTTATAGGATACCCAAAGGAAATTGTTGGGTACACCTTCTATCACAGATCCAAAGGCAAGACATTCATTGCTAAGAATGGATCCTTTCTAGAGAAGGAGTTTCTCTCGAAAGAAGTTAGTGGGAGGAAAATAGAACTTGATGAGGTAACTGTACCTGCTCCCTTATTGGAAAGTAGTTCATCACAGAAAATGGTTCATGTGACACCTACACCAATTAGTAAGAAAGCTAATGATGATGATCATGAAACTTCTGATCAAGTTACTATCGAAGCTCGTAGGTTAACCAGAGCAAGATTCGCACCAGAGTGGTACGGTAATCCTGTTCTGGAGGACATGTTACTTGACCATGACGAACCTACGAACTATGAGGAAGCGATGATGAGCCCAGATTCCGCAAAATGGCTTGAGGCTATGAAATCTGAGATGAGATCCATGTATGAGAACAAAGTGTGGACTTTGGTTGACTTGCCCGATGATCGGCAAGCCATCGAGAATAAATGTATCTTCAAGAAGAAGACTGAAACTGACGGTAACTTTACTGTCTACAAAGCTTAACTTGTTGCGAAAGGTTTTCGACAAGTTCAAAAAGTTGACTATAATGAGACCTTCTCACCCGTAGCGATGCTTAGGTCCGTCCGAATCATGTTAGCAATTGCCGCATTTTATGATTATGAAATTTGGCAAATGGATGTAAAAACTGCATTCCTGAATGGTTTTCTGAAAGAAGTGTTGTATATGATGCAAACTGAAGGTTTATCGATCCAAAGGGTATTAACAAAGTGTGCAAGCTCCAACGATCCATTTATGGACTGGTGCAAACCTCTCGGAGTTGGAATAAACGTTTGATAGTGTGATCAAAGCACCTGTATTTTATACAGACTTTTGGAGAAGCCTGTATCACGACCATTTTTTTTAAAAAAGAAAATGGGAAAAAGCAGAAAAAGAAAAACCGGTTAAAATTTTTTCTACAAGGTTGCCAAAATAGGTCAGGAATCTTCTAGAAGATTTTCAATATCGGGTATTGTAGTCACCCGTGCTAGCTATTAATGTCGTTCACTTGTTCGCTTCCAATTACTGTGCATTCCACAGATACTTTGACGCAATGAACGTTGTATTGATACACCGGCGCTGTTATCTGTCGCGCGAGCGATCGCTAGTCTTGCGTCGCCTGCAAGGTGTGCTCCCTCCCGTTAGTGGCCCGGTCCAGGATCGCGGCTCTTTTTTGCACTAGTTGTTTTCCTAGGTCGGTTTTTTTTCTAGGTAGGCTTCTAATTCAAGCAAATGTTCACAAATTCAAAATAGATCTTAAGTTAAAAAATATCCAGAAATTTAGGAAAATATTTACGAATTAATAAAGTATTCGTGGATTTGAAAAATGTTCGTGAACTCGTTTTTCATGAATACCACAAAAGTTCGCAGAGTTTGTAAAATGTTCATGGATTTCAAAGGTTATTCATGTATTTGAAAAAAAATCATGCATTCAAGAAATATTTGTAATTTCCAAAAATACGTTTATGAGTTCAAAACTTGTTCTTGGATCTCAAAAAACTTCACAAATTCAACAGATGTTCAACAATTAAAAAATTGTGTATTCAGAAATATTTTCCACGGAGTTGAACTTTTTTTCAGGAATCTAACATGTTCGTGAATTGGAATTTTTATTGTAAAATGAACAATTTTCTGTAGTTAGCCCTTGCTTTTTTGCAATATAGAGGATTGGTATAAACATTTTTTATATCCCATGAACATTTTTATAAATTTCATGAAGAAATGCTACAATTTTTGTATATTTTTATGATGTCATTAACTATTTTTTAAACATGTTAACATTTTGTTTGAATGTTACAAACATTTTCAAAAATATATGAACTTTTGTTAAGTGACATGAAAAGTTATTAAGAATATGCTAACACTTAATAAAATTTGAATTCTTTAGAAATACACATTTGGGATTTTTTTGGTGAAACTTTTTCTATATATTTTGCTAACATATCTAAAAATAGCAGGAAGGAAAAAAAATGTCAAAACCCAAAAATAAAAGGTGGGTAGATCCTGTAAGACTCCGTAAATGCTATAGATCGCTTATAGTGAGTGCTAACTGTACCGCTCGTCCATTGTATGCTTTGAATTGGCATTTGCCAGTCTGATTTTTTTGTGTGTGAGTGACAATGCAATTTGCGGTTCAGACGCGTGCTTGAGCTATACAGGTACATTTGGAAAATGCATAAGACGGTTAGGTTCTCATCTGAAGAATATTATTCTGGCGATTTATTTTCTATCGAGTCGTAGGGAAAACATATCACTAAGAGGGGGTACCCGTCGGAAGGTATGTGTGGAATGAAACACGTACACAAAACCATATTGTACCCACAAGATCTTCCGAGCAATCGTGGAATTTTCCATCCTATTCGGTTGCTCATGTTTTTCCTTACCCCGTACTACCGTGGTAGGCAGTGGTAGTATCGCTCCCTTC
Source organism: Triticum monococcum (assembly GCA_034509565.1). Lineage (NCBI taxonomy): Eukaryota > Viridiplantae > Streptophyta > Magnoliopsida > Poales > Poaceae > Triticum > Triticum monococcum. Next base: position 77,252,677 of record CM067843.1, read on the forward strand.
ATTGGAGTCATACTTTCGCTGGCTGGCTATAGGCCGTTAGTACCACACCGATGAACACACGGTACCGATCCCCCATTGGAGCGGCACTGCTGGACAAAGTGTTGGGCTACTACCAAACGGTGCCCTCCAATCTCTAGTTTTGTCGCGATACTAGTGCGGCACTGCTATGGCACTATCGACTGTTCGTTGTTGCCGGTACGAGCGATGTCCTGTGCTGTAGTACCGCTTAGGCATTGCAGCGCAGCCTGACATGGGGCTGCATTAGTACCGATGTGTACAGCGGTAGTGCCACTCAGTGTAAAACTCAGGGAACTATTGGATTTGGATAAGGTGTATAAAAGGGGGTCTTCTTCACCAAGTTGAATCACCTCTTGCCTCTCTTTTCTCCATTATTGTCCCAAGTTTAAAACTCATAGATCTCTCTCCCAAGCCACGCAAACTCCTTGATCTCTAGGATCTACCATTTTTTCGAAGAAAAACTCACTCCCCCCCCTTGTTTTCGCTAGTAGATCTTGTTACTCTTAAGTGTTTGGGCATTCTAGACGGAAGAGTACACCTTGGAGCTCAATACATTATGGTGTAAGGCTTCAGGGAGCTGTTGGGGAGCCTCCAATTAACTAATGGAGATTGCCCCAGCCCTGTTTATGAAGGCTCAGTCGCCGCCTCCAAGGGCACCATGTAGTGGATCAGGGCACCTTACATTGTGTGAGGATACGAGGAGGATAACGTGTGTCATTATGGTGCTTTGTGAGCATCATGTCACCACACGTCTCCAAGGGAGACGTACCTCCCGAAACGAGGGAACTCCGAGAACAACATCATCGTCTACACTTGTGGTTTTTTTCTTTCTTTCACTGGTTATTATTTGTGAGTTTGACATATAGATTGTCCATGTAGTTGCACATCTATAACATATATTATTGTTGTAATACCATAAAACGTGAAGAAAAAAACTATTAGCTGCCTTTCACCCCTTAGTCGACCATATTGACCATTTCATGCTTGTCGTGGGCCGGATTGTTAGTGGTCTCGCTAACATTATTGAAACCTAGGAGCGGCCAACTTTGGAGCCGTCTTATTGGATTTTGGAAGGTTTCACACATTTTGTTTGTTCCACCGGTTTTTGTTTATTCTCAGTATTCTACCCTGAGTATTGTCCTCGTTTTTTGTTTTTCCTGATATAATTTTTTTACCTTCTCCGAATGATTTTTAAATATGTGTTTTTTCAAATTCATGAATACTTTTCAAATAAATGAAGAAATTAGAATTGGTGAGCAATTTTTCAAATTCAAGAACATTTATTAGATGCATGAACATTTTTTAAAGGGTTTTTATCATTTATGTCACTAGTTGTGTCCCACTACTCAGTTTTGCCATTAGAAGTTACAACTGCTCAAAAATGCCATCAATCCGTGAGATACTTGCTCAAAAATGCCATTAGATATCTCAAAAATGCTATCATTCTGTTAGATGTTTGCTTAAAAATGCCATTAGACATTGTTATTTTTACGTCAAACCCGTTGACCATGTTCTATGACAAAAATAAGCCTAGACCCACATGTCAGTTCTCTCTATCTCACAATGATATGTGTGGCCCCACTTGTCAGGAGTAACCAAGCGAATAATTTTGTAGGAAAATAAGAACGCCGTTGGGATCAAGTGGGCCCCATACTTTATTGTAGTGAGATAGAGGGAGAGCTGGCATGTTGGTTCATAGGTATTTATGTCATTATAACATGGCAAAAGAGATTTGAGATCACAATAATGGTGTTTAGTGGCATTTTTGAGCATGTGTCTAATGAAGCGATGGCATTTTTGAGCAGTTGAAATTTCTAGTGGCAAAACTGAGTAGTGGGACACAACCGGTGGCATAACTGATAAAAACCCTTTTTAAATTCATGAACACTTTCTAAATTTGTGAACATTTTTTCAAACTCATTAATAATTATTGAATACATCAATATTTTTTTGAATATACGGTCATTTTTTAATACATGAACAATCTTTTTTGAATTCATGAACATTTTTTTGAGTTCACGAACCTTCTTTACTTCATAAATTTTTTTAGTTCATGACTTTTTTGAATTTACGAAAAATTTGGAAATCCTAAAAAAATGATTTCATGAATATATTTTGAATTCACGAACTTTTTGTGAATTTGTGAACTTTTTTTTAATTCACACGGACATTCTACAAGTTAATTAACATTTTTAAAACCATGGAAGTTTGTAAAATTAATGAACAATTCTTGGATTCCAGAATTTTTTTAATACATGATCATTGTTTTAAATTTACAAACCATATTGCAGGTCGTGAATTTTTTATGAATTTGTCAAAAATGAATTTCTGAACTTTTTTGAATTCATGAACAGTTTATGAATTCAGTGACAGTTTTTGAATTTTTATTTTATTATAGTCGATTTTTTCTGAATTCATAAAGATTTTTAAAATTCGCAAACCTTTTTTGAGTTAGTGACCGAATTCACAATTATATTTTTAATTCATGTTTTATTTAGAATTATTTAACATTTTTAAAATTCATAAAAAACAGAATCCGTGAAAAATTTCAGCTTAGCTGTCCTTGCAAAAATAAAATAATTAAACAACCTGAGATGGGAAAACGAAATGAAAAAAATCAAGAGATAAGAGAAGGATGTTCCTACAAGGCTTCACAGAGTTCAGTGATTCTCGGCCGTCGGATCGCGATGCTTGATGGGTTTTGGGTCGTCCGATCGAGCAGATGGAAGATATGGGCCGTCGGATCAAAATAAGTTACTGCTCGGATGAATAGTAACTTCCTATAACGCCTCCCATCGCTCGTTTTTTACTACGTTTTTTCGGTCTAAAGTCTCTGACGTGTGGGTCCGTTCGCGGGTGGGCCTCGGTTGTCAGCGACCGTGGCTGTAGCTCCGGCTCGTTCCTCCCGTCACGTGTACCAGCGGTGAAATATCCCCTGCCACCGCACATTATATCTTGCCCCCATCGAGGGTATTTCGGTCTTTTCGCTCCCGGGGGTCGTGCGTGGCGTGCGGTGATTAGCTCGTCCGGCTATGGGGTGGGGGAGGGCAGCGACCCACCCTTTCGTGCTCTCATTCGTCCCTCTTGTCTCCCTCTTTCTGGATCTCGTTCTCTCTCATCACCGGCGCTCCTCCTTCTCGATTCGACGCCGTCCTTTAGGTGGTTTCCCTCTACCTCTCGCTCGTCTATTTTGTTCCGGTTGTTTCTTACCATCTCCCTTGCTTGTTTGCTTGATTTTAAGTGTTTGGACGGTGCCATTGCGTTGGGCCTGCCTCGCAAGTTGACCGGGAAGGGAGCACACCGGCTGAGCTTCTGAGATGGCTGAGGTAATTGATTTCTCCCTTGTTTGTTCTCCCCTCTGTGCTGTGTATGTGCTCATCAAGACTTTTGTTGTTCTTCAGGGATCTGTCTAGGGTTTGCTTGTCGATTCATTCGGATTCGTGCCGATCCATTATGATACGTGCTGTTAGAGGTGTTTTGGCTGGTTCAGTTGCAGGTAATTCTTCCCTCTCGCCTGGCCTCCTCGGTTTTACTTCTGTAGGTCGTATGTGTGTCTGTGGTCCATAAATACTGCACTTTCTATCCTCTGTTTTGCGAAGATGTGTATTACAGGGGATGTGTTATTTATTATTTATGTTGTTTATTTATTATTTATGTTCTGGATTGCTGTCAGTCCATATCTGTTGTGGATATAGTCTATGCCTAAGGTCCACGTATATTGTTGTTTGGGTTCATGTGTGTTGCAGATGTGGGTAGTTATATATATTGCAAGGGTCTGTTGCCTACATTCTTTTGGGATCTAACGTTTATGCCTGGTTGGTGTTTTCTTTTTTGTGTGGGGTCTTCTTATTTTGGGTTTCCGTTTTGCTAGCCGGATGTTTGCTGTCTGAAAGTGCGTTATATCGACTAGAGGGGGGTGAATAGGCGATTTTTATGAAAATCTTCAAAACGTGAAAGTTTCGAAGACAAACGATAGAAATAAACCTATTACCATGCAGCGGAAGGTAGACTACACTAGGCAAACCATAGTCAAGTATTCAATGAAGTGAGAGCACAATGACTAATAGCAGCAATGTAGTAGGGATCAGGTAGGAAGATATTATGAAGCCACACAGAACACGCAGTCACTCAGTGAAGACAAAAGATAGTGCAAACATACAATGACTTCACAAGGAGTAACAGTAAGTAAAGGGAAGGGAAGGATGAAACCAGTGACTCGTTGAAGATAATGGTTTGTTGGACCAGTTCCAGCTGCTGTGACAACTGTACGTCTGGTTAGGGCGGCTAGGTATTTAAACCTTAGGACACACAGTCCCGGACACCCAGTCCTGAACACGCAGCTCAGGACACCCAGTCCTCACCGTATTCCCCTTGAGCTAAGGTCACACAAACCTCGCCCAATCACTCTGGTAAGTCTTCAAGGTAGACTCCCAAACCTTCACAGACTTCGTTCACCGGCAATCCACAATGTCTCTTGGATGCTCAGAACGCGACGCCTAACTGACTGGAGGATGCACAGTACTCAAGTGTAATAAGTCTTCAGATCACACAGACAAGAAGACTTAAGTGATGCCTAATTCTCTTTGGCTCTGGGTGGTTAGGGCTTTATCCTCGCAAGGAATTCTCTCTCAAAGGCTTCAAGGTGGGTTGCTCTCAAAAGACAAAAGCCGTACCTTGAATCTGAGCAGCCAACCGTTTATGGTTGTAGGGGGTGGGCTATTTATAGCCACTAGGCAACCCGACCTGATTTGTTCGAAATAACCCTGGGTCATTAAGGAACTGACACGTGTTCCAACGGTCAGATTTCAAACTCACACGGCAACTTTACTTGGGCTACAAGCAAAGCTGACTTGTCCGACTCTGGACAAGATTCGCTCTCATAGTCTTCACTCGAAGACATAGGTTTTGTTTAAGCATCACTTCAGTCATTCTGACTAGTTCTCTTGGACCCCACTTAACAGTACGGTGGTTCCTATGACTCAACACAGAAGAAAAAGAACTACGAAAGATCTAAGTCTTCGAGCTCCATAGGCTTCATGCGGTGTTTTCTCTTGTCATAGTCTTCAATGTGAATATCTTCATATACCACCTTTGACATCAATGTCTTCATACATTTTTAGGGGTCATCTCTGGTAGGAAAACCGAATCAATGAGGGACTTCTACCTGTGTTATCCTGCAATTCTCACAAACACATTAGTCCCTCAACTAGGTTTGTCGTCAATACTCCAAAACCAACTAGGGGTGGCACTAGATGCACTTACAATCTCCCCCTTTTTGGTGATTGATGACAAACTAGTTGAAGTTTTCAACGGGGAATATAATATGTGTAATTGTAAAGGATAAGGAATTGTATTCATAAGTTGCAAGGGCTCCCCCTGAAGATGTGCATATAAGTAATTTGCTTTTGGAATGCAAATGCACATGGCAGGTTGTGCTTGTGGAGATCCACTTCAACTTATGATGACAATCCACTATGCATGTGAAAGTATGTGAAGATAATGACATGCATAATGGAAAATGGACATCTGCAAAATGATCTAAGTGCGGAATTTGTCGTCGCACATGTGGAATTTATCATCGCAACACAAGGTGGCAAATAAGTAGCAGACGACCATCGAGTTTAAGTGTTACAACTCAAAGAGCCAAATGTATCAAAACGAGAGTTGTAAGCACGAAGCAAAATATAAAGCACCCGCCCATATGGAACCGCTTGAAGACTATCAAACTCATATGCTTCTCCCCCTTTTGTCAGTAAGGACCAAAAAGGTTCGAAGACATAGAGCGTCTACTCGTTCCCATGAAGAGTAGGTGAAGCAGCAGGGTCGTCGGTGGTGTCGGTGCAGAAGAACTTGGAGCAGTGTCGATGCGTGCTGAAGGAGGTGGTGGTGAAGTAGCATCGTCTTCATCCTCGATCACTCTGGCATTCACAGTTGCAACAGAGGAAGAGAACTCAGAGTCTTCAAGAGATGGAGTTCGTCATAGCACTGCCCTTCGAGGAGGTGTGGAGTCAAACTTGAAGCGCTCAGAGAAGCCATCCTCTTGAAGATCATCTTCAGAACACATCAGCGTCAGCCCTTTCCATGTGCGTCGAGAGGTTTCATGAGCAGCAAAGGCATTCTTGGTGGCAAGATTGCGAATGCGATTAACATCCACCAAGAGGCTTTGCATTTGACGCTTCAGCCAGTCATGATGCCTATCCTGTTTCTGATGAAGAGCCACCAGAAGCTCTCGGTCATTGAGAACACGGGTGCGCTTCTTGGGTCGTTGGGCAATGGTGCTATCAGTGGCTTCAGTGAGAGCAGGATGCGGTGCACGTGTAGTGCCAGCCAAAGGATACACACGAGTTACTGCTTCAACGCCTTCAATGTTCTGAGAAAAACTTTGATGCTCTGCATTCTGAAGACTTAGAGGTTCCTTGGCAGGCTCAGGATAGATGGCTTCAATAGACATATCCACATCAGGCAAAAAGATCCGATGATTGCGGGCAGAGGGCCGATATGAGATAGCGGAGTGGAGTTTGATCAGCCGCATCACCCAAGGGGCGTAGAACTTCAAACCAAATAGATCAGAGCCAGATGCAGCAAGTTGGCGAATGAAGAAATCCTGTGTATTGAAGCATTTTCCATGAAGAATATAGAAGACCAAAGTCTTCATTGCACCTTCCAGCTTGGCATGGGGAGAATGTCATTTGATTGGCCAGAGAGTTCGCCTTATGATGTGATAAATGGTCCTTGGCAGATACTCAAGGTCTTCAACGAAGAACTCCGTGGGATAAGCAGCATCTTGGGGCAATGGCTTCATCACACTGAGCATCTGACTCATATTAGGTTCAGTCTTCTGAAAGATGCTCTCAACAGCTTCACTATGAAGCTGACAGCCATGCTCGTAGAGATCTCCAGGAGTGGGCAAACCAGTGAGCACAATGATGTCAAAGGCTTTGGCTTCATGATGAACATTTCCTGTCATCCACTCCAGGACCCAAGTCTTCGGATCTCTGTTATACCCGCGGATGTGAAGTGTGGCATAGAATTGGAGCAGCAACTCTTCATTCAAATGCTCTTGGTCAGTGACGAATGGCGGCAGTCCAACCTCTTTGAAGCAATCCAGAGCTTCTTCGACACAGGGCAGACCAGCTATTGCTTCAATGTCAAGGCGCTTGTGTGGGAAGATGCGACCTTGGTTGTAAAGAACGCAGGAGTAATAGCTTCGCTGCGGATAGCTCCAGAACCGATCAGATGATATTCTTTCCCTTGAGTAGGGGTTCCTGGAGCTATTGAAGAATGTGTTGTCTGCTTTGAAGCCATTGATATTGAAGGAGCCAGGTGCTGATGCAGGACCTGGGAACCTGGGCAATCTTGGGATTGGCTTCTGTACCTGAGGCCTGTGCTCAACATGATAGTCGAACTGGGGACCGGCAGCAGACGCAGGAATAGAAGCAGCGGGATCGGTGGCTTCGCTGACTTCTGGTGCTTTTGTTGGTGAGGGCTCCACATTAGCTTCAGCCATGACAGCGTCAGTGGCTTTAGTGGTGTTGGTGGTGGCAGCCTCAAGATATTCAACCTCCACTTGACGAGCAGGAGGGTCGGTCACGATCACGTTCTCCCCGAGAACCGCTTCTTGGTGGGACAGGGGAGTGGCAACTTGTGGGACTTCTTCTTCAGCGGCTGATGCAGTCGGATTGTCTTCAGCAGTTTTATCTTCAGACGCAGAGACTTGAGGCCTTGGACCTTTGCGAAGCCTGCGCAACGCGAGCGACGCCTGTGGAGTTGGTGTTGGCTGGGCCTCAAAGTCTTCTTCCTCTTGTGGGCGATCAACCCATGAAGCATCCTGTGCAATTGGCGTTAGTGGACGACCAATGCTGATGAGTTCGCTGTGCGTTAGCACAGGCGGTGATACCTGTTGGTGCTCTAGCTAAGGAAGGACTGCATCATCTTCAACATGGTCATGGTGACCAATGTCTTCAGCAGCGATGGGATCAGTTGCTGGAAAGTCTTCAGCTTCATGAGCCTCTGTGAGAGCAGGCTCATGGACAGTCAGTTGACGTTCTTGTGGTTCAGCGTCAGGGTGAACCATGGAAATGGGTTCAACAATCAAGGGCTCTGTGGGAGCAGCCCGTTCCTTCTTGGTCTTTCTTTTCTTCTTGGCGAGGGCAGTAGCGGAGGCTTCAGGATGTTTTCTCTTCCTTGCTTCAGCCTCAGCAGTCCTGGTCTTCTTCAGTTCTGAAGCGGTTGACCCGGCCTTTGGCTTCGGGCCAGTCATGCTAGTTGGGAAGACAAGGGGATCTGCTTCCTGCCTTGGTGCTTCGGGTTCAGCCATAGCGGGCTTCTTCTTCTTCTTGGCAGCCATCCTGGGGTCGATGCCAGGACGCCCAAGGGCCTTGCGCTTCTCAGCCTCATTGTAGGCTTGCACACACCTGTCAACCAGGACCTTCATGCACTCACGAGAACCCTGAGCTTCTGCATGTTTCTTGAGAAAGGCTTCCTTGAGCTCGTGCAACATAAGCTTGAAGTTCTTCACGTCTTGCACGCTGAGTTTGGCCATATGTTTCTTGAACTGAGATTTCTCAAAGTCAATCTTCTGCTTCAGTTCAACAATGCGCTGGGCGATGGCTAACTCTGAAGCAATGGCGCCATGGAAGGCGACATTGAGGCCAATGGGTAGTTGTAGATCTTCGAAGCTGATGTTTGGCGTGTCAAACCACTCATCAATGAAGTTGTGGATGATTGTTACATAAAAGAGAGGCAGATCATTGAAGATTTCTGCTTCTTCTTTGCTCTTGATGAGTTGCTCAAGAGCGTCATCTGCAAGATCTTCATCACTTGATAGATCAATGGCATCATTGCGCAGAATGGCAGCATCTGTTAGCTCTTGGCCGGTGTGTGGCAAAGGCATCTTGACCTTCTGGGGCTTGGAGATGCGTGACAAATCTTCAGACTGCACACTGTCTTCAGGAGGTGCAGTTGCCAGTGGCTTCGCCCGTGAGATTTTTGGTGAAGGGGCAGGCTTTGAAGCTTTAGGCTTCTTCAACTTCTTTGGCTTCGGCGCTGCAGGCGCTTCATCTGATTCAGCGTCAGCTGCAGGCTCATTCACGGTTGTCCCTTGTACCAAGATATGGGTGATGAGACCTTCAAGGTTGTAGAAAGGACCGACGACATTGGGTTCTGCATCCCGTGTGCCGTCAGCCCTTGGAGCAGAAGGACCAGGGTTGAAGTCTAGTCCCAATGTCTTCTTGTTCTGCTTTGTTGAGTTCTGGGCAAACTGAAAGTTGCGCTTGAATAGAATGTCGTCACGACACCATAGCAGTGACGATGGGTCAGCATCCGCAGGCTGTGGTCCACGGACCATGCAGGGATAGAAGCCTTGTTCAATGGCTTCATCTCTCATCCTGGGTTGAAGATTTTTGTAGAGGATATCTCCCCATGGTCGCTTGATGGCATTCTTTTCAGCATATTCCTTTGTCACAAATCTGTACTTGAACCACTGTTCTGCCCAATAGCGTCGAATCCATTAGATTCGTGTTTTGCGCTGATTGTAATCCTCTCCAGGATCTGTCTTGTACAGTTCTGAGAGGTCATCCGGCAGATCTCTTGATGTTTCTCCACGACGCTTTCTGCCACCCTTCCTTGCTGATTTCTCTGAAGCCATGAACTTTAAACTAAAAGGCTTCAATACGTTCAAAGGCTTCAAGGGCTTTCGCTTGCTGGACAGACAGGAACTGGCTTCGGGAGAATTTATATGATGCTGTAAGAATTCTGCAAATGAATGCAGACTATCAGAACCAAGGGATTCTCCCACGGACATGTACCTGTGACAGCATTAAGGTGCGAGGGAAGGTGAAGAGGTCATATGCATTCTCAGAAGATTTTGAAGATAAATCAGTTTAGATGACATTGACCTCATCGTGCGAAGACATTCACTCATAGATAAGGAGTTGGTTCCAGATTTGTACGAATCCAGAGATCATTACAAGTGAGGAATCTAACTACTTTGTGAAGCATAAGTGAATATACTAGGCATGTTATGAGATGCAGTATGAAAGAGATCCAACTTGTGTGAATAGAAACTGCTTGTGGTAGAAAGTGACAAAGCCATAGGATCAAAGGGGCCGTAAAAAGGAAGTTTTATTTACCACACTAAGAACTGCTAGATGGAGTGGAAGAGGAGGCCGAGCAGTTCGATCTTCCGTGCCCTAACTTGGCGACGGAGGACACCTACGGCGACGGCGGAGAGGACGATGTCCGCAGTCGGCGTGAAGACGGCGTCGGAGAGGTTGCGGCAGCGAAGTGCTTCGTCGTCGGCGTCGTCGAGGGCTAGCAGTGGCGCTAGGGTTCGTGCGAGAGTGGAAGAAGAGATAATGACCGCTGTGAAGTGTGTATTTATAGGTACAGGGGCGGCACTGCGTTATTACACAGGTGCCCCTGGCGATTCGCATCTGAGGAACACGTGGCCATCATGTAGCATATTGGGGTTTGTTCCACGTCCCACGCACACCTGGATTGTCGGGTGGTCGTTCCCACTTCTCTAGGTTTCATGTGGAGGAATGAGCATTGAAAACGGACTTAATATTTGTCTCTATATCTTCTGCTGACAAGGACGCAGAGAAGACATTCGACAGTTTCAATAGAATGCATATGATTTGTAGAGACAGAGTTTGAGATAGAAAGCACAGAGAGGTTAGGGTCCGATCACATTCACTTAGTTCAAAAGATTCAACAAGAAGACATAGATATAAGTGAATGTTGTAGAGGACAGAACACTAGTGTATATATATATAATCAACATAGTGAAGATAATCATGAAAACATGTTGAGATTGAAGCCAAACCAAATGTGAAGACATAGCAAGGTAACGCCATGAGTGAAACACTTCAAACAGAACATTTGGTGGTGGCGTTACCCACTATATAGGAAGTATTAGACCCAGACACGGCGCACAATTATCGTGGCGCTCCGAAGTCAAATTCCACATTAATGTATTCACACTTAGAATGTATGTCTTCATTGATTGAAGATATACTTTACTTCGTGTGTTGCACATCTAAGTCATCAATATGCATAAGGGTTAGGATGTGTGCCTGATCACAGGACATTTGAGGATTCCAGGATATTTAGCTCACACCATAACTTGCAAAATCTCTTCTCATCCAAGGGCTTGGTGAAGATATCTGCCAATTGCTCTTCAGTGTTGACGTGTATGATATCAATATCTTCCTTCACAACATGATCTCTGAGAAAGTGATGACGGATTTCAATGTGCTTTGTCTTCGAGTGCTGAACTGGGTTGTTGGCAATCTTGATGGCGCTTTCGTTGTCGCAGTAGAGTGGCACTTGCTTCAGATGAATGCCATAGTCCTTGAGTGTTTGCTTCATCCACAAAAGTTGAGCGCAGCAAGATCCAGCAGCAATGTATTCAGATTCAGCAGTGGAGAGAGATACACAATTCTGCTTCTTAGAAGACCAACATACAAGTGATCGTCCCAGAAAGTGACATGTGCCTGATGTAGACTTGCGATCCACTTTGTCACCAGCATAATCAGCATCCGAGAATCCAACCAGATCAAACTCTGAGCCCTTTGGATACCATAATCCTAGAGTTGGGGTGTGAGCCAAATATCGAAGAATTCGCTTCACAGCTAAGTGATGCGACTCCTTTGGTGCCGCTTGAAATCAAGCACACATGCAAACACTAAGCATAATATCTGGCCTAGATGCACATAGATAGAGCAAAGAACCAATCATGGAGCGGTATACCTTTTGATCGAACCCTTTACCATTTTCGTCAGGACCCAGATGATGCTTGGCTGGCATTGGCGTCGTGAAGCCTTTGCAGTCTTGCATACCGAACTTCTTCAGGCAATCTTTGAGATACTTCTCTTGAGATATGAAGATGCCATTGCGTTGCTGTCGTATTTGAAGACCGAGAAAGAACTTCAGCTCTCCCATCATAGACATTTGATATTGCTCTTGTATCATATATCCAAACTCTTCACTGTACTTCTGATTGGTGCAGCCGAAGATAATGCCATCCACATATATTTGGCACACAAACAGTTCACCATCATATGTCTTCGTGAAGAGAGTGGGGTCGAGGGAACCAGGTATGAAGCCTTTGCTCTTCAGGAAGTATTTGAGTGTGTCATACCAGGCCCGAGGGGCTTGTTTGAGGCCATACAGTGCCTTGTTGAGCTTGTATACCATGTCAGGATATTTTGGATCTTCAAAGCCAGGTGGTTGTGCAACATACACTTCTTCTTCAATCTTGCCATTGAGAAAGGCGCTCTTCACATCCATTTGATAAAGAAGTATGTTGTGATGATTTGCATAGGCCAGCGGTATGCGTATGGCTTCAAGTCTAGCCATAGGAGAAAATGTTTCATCGAAGTCAATGCCTTCCACTTGAGTATATCCTTGAGCAACGAGACGAGCTTTGTTTCTGACAACTTGACCATGCTCATCTTGTTTGTTGCGGTATATCCATTTTGTGCCTATTATGTTGTGCTTCCGGGGATCAGGACGCTTAACCAGTTCCCATACATTATTCAACTCAAACTGTTGAAGCTCTTCTTGCATAGCTTGAATCCATTCAGGTTCCATGAAGGCTTCTTCAACTTTCTTGGGTTCTGTTAGCTGAGTTGCCCTTGAACGAGTGAGTGGACCGGGTGCATTGATGCTACCAATTATTCTTTCAATCTGCACTTCATTGGCAACACGAGGATGGACAGGGCGAAGATTTTGCTCTTGCTGATCATTGTCGTTGTTAGAGGGAATGTCTTCAGGCTGAGCATTGTCTTCAGGTTGATCAGGTGCTGAGATGATAAATTCTTCTTCAAGATGAGCTTCAGAAGGTATAATTTCTCCAGTTCCCATTAGCTTGATTGATTCACTGGATGGAACTTCATCTAGCACATTTGGCAGGTGCTCTCTTTGTGAACCGTTGGTCTCATCGAACCGCACATCCACTGTTTCAACCACTTTATAATGAAAGAGATTGAAGACTCTGTAGGAGTGCGAATCCTTTTCATATCCAAGCATATAACCCTCATGTGCTTTTGGTGCAAACTTTGAAGTGTGATGTGGGTCCTTGATCCAGCACCTGGCGCCAAATACTCTGAAGTAACTGACATTTGGCTTCTTGCCAGTAAGGAGCTCATAAGATGTCTTGTTCAGAAGCTTGTGAAGATAAACACGATTGATTGTATGGCATGCAGTATCAATGGCTTCAGGCCAGAATTTTCTTGGAGTCTTGTATTCATCTAGCATCATTCTGGCCATCTCAATGAGTGTTCTGTTCTTGCGTTCGACGACGCCATTCTGCTGTGGCATGTACGGGGCTAAGAATTCATGTGTGATGCCCAAGGTATCAAGATATGTATCGAGGCTAGTGTTCTTGAATTCAGTGCCATTGTCACTTCTGATGTGCTTTATCTTGGCGCCATAGTTGTTCATTGCTCGATTGGCGAAGCGTCTAAAGACATCCTGCACTTCAGTCTTGTAAAGGATTATGTGCACCCAAGTATATCTAGAATAATCATCAACAATGACAAAGCCATAGAGACAAGCAGTAGTAGTAGGAGTTGAGTAATGAGTGGGACCGAAAAGATCCATGTGAAGTAGTTCGAAGGGTCGAGTAGTAGTCATGATTGTCTTCGAGGGATGTTTGGCCCTCATCATCTTTCCTGCTTCACAGGCACCGCATAAGTGATCTTTCTTGAACTTGACACCCTCGATGCCTATGACATGCTTCTTCTTTGCAAGGGTGTGGAGGTTCCTCATGCCAGCATGCCCAAGCCTCCGATGCCAGAGCCAGCATTCTGAAGCTTTTGCTAGAAGACATACGGCAAGCTGTGGTCCTACTGAGAAATCTACCACGTACAAATCATATTTTCGATACCCTTCAAATACTAGAGACTTGTCAGATTCCATTAGAACAAGGCAACGATATTTTCCAAATATTACGATCATGTTCAAATCGCAAAGCATTGAGACAGACATTAAGTTGAAGCCAAGGGATTCAACAAGCATGACTTTATCCATGTGTTGATCCTTTGAGATTGCAACTCTACCTAGACCCAATACCTTACTTTTACCAGTGTCAGCAAATGTGATGTGGCTCTTGTCGGATGGACGTAAGGTTGAGTCCATAAGAAGGCTTCTTTTGCCAGTCATGTGATTTGTACACCCACTATCAATAATCCATTCTGTAGACGCTGGTGTCGTACCCTACAGTGCAGTTAGGGGGATAGGCTTCACGAAGAGAATTGTGAAGCAAAAACATTTGACGAACCAGTGGGTTATGAAAGCTTAGATCCAGATTAGGACTGATAGGGAGAGTAGCAAGCAATTCAGGAACGAAGTACATAGTAAGACCATTCGGGCATTTGATCTTGCGCCCTACAAGATGTTTAAGGTCCCCTGCAATAGCGTCAGAAGATTTTGGTTTCCTGCTGGAGACCTTTCCCTACAAAAGAGAGTTAAGCCTTCTTAACCACCCACATCTTCAAGGGTGGCTTAGAAGTGATAAGTCTAAGTGTAGCGTCTGAAAACTTTGGCTTTGGAGCCCTAGCAAAAAGTCTTGCAGGCGGACAATAATACTCATAAGAATAAGCAGAATAGTTTTTGGTCTTATGAACATGGCGGTTCGATGAACCGCGCTCATATTCATAGGCCTGAGTATGGTTTCCCTGCAAAACATTTGCGTTAGTGCGACTCAGGTGAGTCCTCTGTCTGTATGAAGCCTTTGGGTCGTATGAAGCCTGTGGTCTGGGGTTTGTCTTCTTCATCTGTGGTGTCATGATGACATTCACAGGAAGATTTTCCAAACACCTTTTGGGCACCCCGATCTTCTTCATAGGCGGTCCATTCCTGCAGTTAGTACCAATGTACCTGGCAAACACTTCACCATTCTGATTCTTAAACAGTTTATAGTTTGCATCAAAGGATTCATCAATGACAATTGGGTTAGCACAAGTGAAGCCAGATAGATTGGATGGATCAACTGAAGGTTCCTTTGCAGCAACCCATGTGGTTTTGGGATACTGCTCGGGTTTCCAGTAAGAGCCATCAGCATTCATTTTCATTATGAACCCAACACCCTCTTTCCTCGGGTTTCGGTTCAGAATCTGCCTTTTGAGGACATCACATAGTGTTTGATGCCCTTTAAGACTTTTGTACATCCCTGTTTCAAGCAATGTCTTCAACCTAGCATTCTCATCAGCAATAGCAGTGGTATCCTCAGCAGAGGGGTTAGTTACCACATCAATAGTTGAAGATATTGCAACAGTAGCAGCAGCAGAACATTCAGCAACAGAAGTAGCATTATCATGCTCAATGCATTTAAGACATGGTGGTTCAAATCCTTCCTGAGCGGAACTGACCAGTTCGGCGCGAAGTGACTCATTTTCCTTTTGAAGATCTTCATGAGCCGCTCTCAATTTTTCAAGATCTTGCTTCCTTTGAAGATAATCATAGGAAAGCTTTTCATGAGTTGTTGAGAGCGTTTCATGACGACTTTCAAGTTCCTCATACTTAACGTGAAGATTTTTTATGTCTTTAATTAAGGACTCAGATCGAGTCATTTTAGCGCCCAACAGATCATCGCTTTTGTCTAACAGTTTTTGAATATGTTCCATGGCTTTCTGTTGTTAAGTTGCAATTTTAGCAAGTGTTTTGTAGCTGGGTCTTGAATCACAATCAGATTCATCGTCACTGGATGTTTGATAGTGAGTAGTGCGTGTGTTTGCCTTGGCACCGTGTGCCATGAAGCAGTAGGTAGGAGCAGAGTAGTCCTTGTCGTTTGCATCGGTGTCGGTGGTGAAGTCATTGTCTTCAGTATTGAAGATGGACTTGGCAACATATGCTGTAACCAGACTTGCAACGCCAGAATCGAACTCCTCCTCAGACTCCACCTCCACCTCCTCAGAAGCGGACTCCTCCTCTGAATCCATTTCCTTGCCAACAAACGCACGTGCCTTTCCAGATGAGCTCTTCTTGTGTGATGAAGACTTTGAGGAAGACTTGGAAGAAGACTTTGAGTATTTCTTCTTCTTCTTGTCGTCAAAGTCATATTCCTTGCTCTTCTTCTTCTTTCTGTTCTCATTGTCCCACTGCGGACACTCAGAGATGAAGTGGCCAATTTTCTTGCACTTGTGGCATGTTTTCTTCTTGTAGTCATGAGCAGAAGCTTCATCATTCCTTGAGTTTGATCGTGAAGACTTTCTGAAGCCTTTCCTCTTGGTGAATTTTTGGAACTTCTTCACAAGCATAGCAAGTTCCTTTCCAATGTCTTCAGGATCATCAGAACTGGTGTCAGATTCTTCTTCAGATGAGGAGACAACTTTTGCCTTCAAGGCACGAGTTCGCCCATAGTTTGGACCGTAGATATCTCTTTTCTCAGAAAGCTGAAACTCATGTGTGTTGAGCCTCTCAAGTATGTCGGATGGATCGAGTGTCTTGAAATCAGGTCGTTCTTGAATCATTAGGGCTAGGGTGTCAAACGAACTGTCAAGTGATCTCAGTAGTGTCGTGATGACTTCATGCTTGGTGATCTCAGTAGCGCCAAGGGCTTGAAGCTCATTTATGATGTCAGTGAGTCGGTCAAATGTGAGCTGGACATTCTCATTGTCATTTCGCTTGAAGCGGTTGAAGAGGTTGTGAAGGACACTGATTCTCTGATCTCTCTGGGTTGAGACGCCTTCATTGACCTTGGAGAGCCAGTCCTAGACCAGCTTAGATGTTTCCAAAGCACTCACACGGCCATACTGTCCTTTGGTCAGATGACCACAGATGATATTCTTGGCAGTAGAGTCCAGTTGAACGAACTTCTTGACATCAGCAGCAGTGACACCTTCTCCAGCCTTGGGAACGCCATTCTTGACGACATACCATAGGTCGACGTCAATGGCTTCAAGATGCATGCGCATCTTATTCTTCCAGTAGGGATATTCAGTTCCATCAAAGACGGGGCACGCAGCGGAGACTTTAATTATCCCTGCAGTCGACATAGCTAAAACTCTAGGTGGTTAAACCGAATCACACAGAATAGGGGAGAACCTTGCTCTGATACCAATTGAAAGTGCGTTATATCGACTAGAGGGGGGTGAATAGGCGATTTTATGAAAGTCTTCAAAACGTGAAAGTTTCAAAGACAAACGATAGAAATAAACTTATTACCATGCAGCGGAAGGTAGACTACACTAGGCAAACCATAGTCAAGTATTCAATGAAGTGAGAGCACAATGACTAATAGCAGCAATGTAGTAGGGATCAGGTAGGAAGATATTATGAAGCCACACAGAACACGCAGTCACTCAGTGAAGACAAAAGATAGTGCAAACATACAATGACTTCACAAGGAGTAACAGTAAGTAAAGGTAAGGGAAGGATGAAACCAGTGACTCGTTGAAGACAATGATTTGTTGGACCAGTTCCAGTTGCTGTGACAACTGTACGTCTGGTTAGGGCGGCTAGGTATTTAAACCTTAGGACACACAGTCCCGGACACCCAGTCCTGAACACGCAGCTCAGGACACCCAGTCCTCACCGTATTCCCCTTGTGCTAAGGTCACACAGACCTCGCCCAATCACTTTGGTAAGTCTTCAAGGTAGACTCTCAAACCTTCACAGACTTCGTTCACCGGCAATCCACAATGTCTCTTGGATGCTCAGAACGCGACGCCTAACCGGCTGGAGGATGCATAGTCCTCAAGTGTAATAAGTCTTCACATCACACAGACAAGAAGACTTAAGTGATGCCTAATTCTCTTTGGCTCTGGGTGGTTAGGGCTTTATCCTCGCAAGGAATTCTCTCTCAAAGGCTTCGAGGTGGGTTGCTCTCAAACGACAAAAGCCGTACTTTGAATCTGAGCAGCCAACCGTTTATGGTTGTAGGGGGTGGGCTATTTATAGCCACTAGGCAACCCGACCTGATTTGTCCGAAATGACCCTGGGTCACTAAGGAACTGACACGTGTTCCAACGGTCAGATTTCAAACTCACACGACAACTTTACTTGGGCTACAAGCAAAGCTGACTTGTCCGACTCTGGACAAGATTCGCTCACATAGTCTTCACTCGAAGACATAGGTTTTGTTTAAGCATCACTTCAGTCATTCTGACTGGTTCTCTTGGACCCCACTTAACAGTACGGTGGTCCTATGACTCAACACAGAAGAAAAAGAACTACGAAAGATCTAAGTCTTCGAGCTTCATAGGCTTCATGCGGTGTCTTCTCTTGTCATAGTCTTCAATGTGAATATCTTTATATACCAGCTTTGACATGAATGTCTTCATACATTTTTAGGGGTCATCTCTGGTAGGAAAACCGAATCAATGAGGGACTTCTACCTGTGTTATCCTACAATTCTCACAAACACATTAGTCCCTCAACTAGGTTTGTCGTCAATACTCCAAAACCAACTAGGGGTGGCACTAGATGCACTTACACCGTTGGTTGTTCTTTTGTACACATATTAGATGTCGTTGCTTTGCGATGTCGTTTGCCATTGCATTCGTACTTGCGGGAGGTCATGGACAATGGGGTTGTGCTTGGAGGGGTGGAGGTAGATGTTCTTTTTTATCGTATCGTTCTTCTCTTCGTTCCTTAATTTCATGGCTCATGGCGTCCTAATATAGAAATTTTACCTCCTGTACAATCAAAGTTGTCTCCAATCCGTGTCACCATCAGCAAGCAATTCATTCTTGAACGAGCAATTGAAAAAATTGGTGGCACACTCCATCCATTCACTTTTACCGGTACAAGTAGCGATGATGTCGACATCTCTCTCTCCATTGACCTACCTCCCCACAGCAAAAGCATGTCAAGCACAAGAAAGGAATTCCATGCCCCACACATCGAATCTACATGTGTTGCCGCCCTCGTGTACCTACAGAAAATAGGTATAGTCACAATCGATGATGCAAACTTTGCATAACTGAAAATATGCAAAAGAAAACTTCAGGCTGAGGAGTTCTGGTCCTCGGCTCTCTATGATAAGGCCAACGCCCTGGGCAACCAACTCTCTTTACTGACTGCCGCCAAGCAGAAACCCCAGCCTAAGGCTAAACAAGGAGCTACTATGTTGCCTCCTAACCATCATAATACTCCACAGACCAGCCAGAAAGTGCTTTCCGAGGTAAACGACGGCACAATACTTTCATCCCTCTCGTTATCCTCCAGTGCTTAATGCTCGTTTCCCTTAATCATTGCTCATCCACAGCATGCCAATGGAAGAGAAACCACATCAACCCCTGTCACAGAAACAAACAATAGGTACTCTCCATTACATTGCCACACAACGCCGCTGCAAGTTCTATGGGCTAACCACCTATTACTCATCGTCAACATCCACCATGTGCCTTCTAAAGACGGCAAAAAGAGGAGGACCACCCGCAAGGTGTTGTTCCCTGGAAAATAAGGTGAACATGAATTATATCACAAACCCGTCTCAAAATCTTTACCCATTGTCGTTCACGAGCTCATATGTTTCTCAAGGTGCTGTTGTTTGTCCCTTCGTTCAGCGGGCGACGCATGGCAAGCCGCGCCACCTATCTTAAGTTGCTTCATGCTGTCATATGTTGTTACTAAACCAGTAATGAAATATACTTTTATGCTCATACATTATTTGGTGGCTTCTCAATTTGTGTATGAAAACAAGCTTTGCTTCAGTGAGGCTACTCATGCTTGACGGAATAATGAATGCAAAGATAGATTCCTTTGATTTGGTTACTCGGCTGACAAGAATATGCATTCCTCTGTATACCACCTTACCTCTCATGTGATGCTTTCTATGTTGTGTGTTCCCTATATTAGATAAGGGCTATTGTTAAAGTTCAAGATAGTAGGGTTGATGCTTGAGTACATAAATCATTCAATTACATACATCTCACAGTTTGTTTGTATCAGGTTCGTGCGAGGTAGTCCCTATGAAGTACATCGACAAGGCGGATGGATTACAACGTCTATTAGTATGCTTAGTGATAATGGCTCCTTAGTTGACTCTTTTTATTATGTTCCTACTCTTATTACCTTCTCTTATGCGTTCTCACTTTTGATATTGAACCTGATGTCAAATGGCTATCTTTTGTGTTCATGTAAACGCACCAAGTTTGATTCTGCCTTATAAACCAATGTTTATCTTGTGCTCCATTGTGCTTTTATTTTTTACCACAATTGAATGTTTCTTTAATTTAATATTACCGTGTATAAGTGTAAATGTTATACCTAAGTTCCTACTGACATAGGCAAAACGCTTGGACATAGGCAAAACTTCATGACAAGTTATCTTTTATGGTATTATAAACGATCTGAAATCAATTATGCATTTCTCTTACCATCGCTGGGCACCAATGTATCTTGCTCCTACATAGCTGGTTGTTTTTTCTTAGCTTTGTTGTTATCCTATTTCAATGCATATGCTAAGTCTGGGCTACCACTAACTTACCATTACATGCTTCACCAAACATTGGGACCGGCACCCCGCGCCAAGGCGCGTTTCCGATCTAGTAGCCAAGAGGGGGGAGACGAGGGGGGCGACGCGAGCGCCCTGCTCGCACGAGCGATACCTAACCACGGGAGTTGCTATGTATCACGCGCGCGGTCGGTAGGTTCGCGTCGCTGACGAACGCTCCTGACCTCCCGTTAGTGGGTTAGCCTAGGAGCGTGGCTCTTGTTGTTTTCTGCCTCTGGTTTTTCCTATGCCGTATTTTTAATCTATGTCGCTTTCTAATTCAACTTTTTTGTCTAAATTTAAAAATGTCCTCCAATTGAAAATAAGGTGAATTCATAAAAATACATGTATTTGAAAAAAATCATGAATTTATAAAAAGGTTCACAAACTCAAAAAGTGTTCATGAATTCAGAAAGAGTCAATTTCAAAAATGGTTTGCGGATTTGGAAATTCTTCATGAACTAAAAAATGTCAATAATTTTAAAGAGTTTCCTGAACTCAAAAAATATTCATGAATTCAAAAATTGGCCGCGGATTTGGGAAATATATTCAGAAATAAAAATAATTCCAAATTTGATTTTTGAACAATTTATGAAAATTCCAAACATATATTTACTAAACTATCAACTTATTATGAAATATCTATTTTGTTTTGAAATTTATGAATAAGAAAAACAAAATGAAAGGAAAATAAAAGGGAAAACAAAAGTAGAAGAAATATATATAAGAACACATAAAAACAAGAAAAAGAGGAAAGAAAAAAATGGTCCAGGAACCTTCAAGAAGGTTCCCGAAACTGGTTAGGAACCTTCCAGAAGATTCCAAAAAGCGCCGGCACTCTAGCTTCTCTTGATCTCTGACGGCCCATCTACGATCGCAGATGACTATCCGACTCTCAACGGTTGCTACGAGCGATACACACATGTAGGCTAGCCTATTTAGCTGCTCCTGGTTATTCTTTTTTTAGGTATAGTCTAGAATGTTCTGTGTAGTTTTTCGCTTGCGGCTTCCTTTTTTTCAGTTCTGAAATTACTTAAAAATTTGTAATTGCTTAAGAAGAATGTTCATATTTTCAAAACAATCTATTGGTTTTCTTTCAAAAACTGTTGGAATTTTGGAAAATATTTATGATTTTGTTTACATAAATTTCAAAAGCTATTCATGTTGTAAAAAACTCTTCCGAAATTTCAAATTTTGTTTTGTTTTTCCAAAAAATCTGCATTTTATTTTTTATAGTGTATGAAACAACATAGCAATTTAAAAATAATATTGAAATATTTTAAAAATTCTGAAAATCAAAAGATGTTTCTGTTTTTTTTCAGAAAAATTGATCGTGGCCCATGTTTTCTATAATTGATAAAAAACTAAAATCCCATTGAAAACCGGTTGCTACATCAACCCTCTGGCCACAGCAGTCGTCCCTGAAAAAAACACAGCGGTTATGTGCGGCCCTTAGCAAATCCTACCACGCCTCGCTTGCAGGGCAGCACCAATTGGGACGGCCTGGTAGCAGCGGCTCACCTGCTGAAGTCATGTTAATTTTTTTGAAAATTTTACAAAATTTATTCTTGCATTTTAATTTTTTTTAAAGTGTATAGATTTTTTTATATATACGGGAAATATACAATGTGAATCAAAAATTAGAAAAATGTTAATCATGGGCACGAAAAAAATATTAATCATGTGTACAAAAAATGTTTATATGCTACATTATAAAAATAATGTTCGTGTAATTCAAAAAATGTATGTTACAAGTTTTGAAAAAATATGTTTGGAACATTTCAAAAAATGCTTGTATAATGTAATAAAAGTTTGCATTGTTCAGAAAATATATTTTTAGCATTAATAAAATGTTCAATTGTATTGAAATAATATTTAGTGTGTATTCGAATAAACATGATCAAAGCATGTTTTTGTAAAAATGTATATAAAAATGTGAATAATTTATAAACAAAATTATATGTATATGAAAATTTTATAACATGTATGAAGCATGTTAATAATGTAACTTTAACGCAGTACAGGCGTACACGGTCATAAATACGCACATACATTCATCGCTATGAACACATTGCACTCACACCCTACCCATTCGAGCACCTTTGATAGACCGAGTTGGCATATATCATCTTAGACTGACGAAGTCGCTATAGATACCTTCATAGTCGACGGAAACGTCTCCTCCCACTAAACGCACATCGTCGAAAAGCCTTGAATAATTCTAGGAAAATGCACCCACCAATGCCAAGTCTAAGACTTAAACCCTAGTGTGTTGATTCCACCACAAGAAGCCTAACCATCTGAGCTATTTGGAAAATGTTAAACATGTGTAAAAAGTTCTTCTAATGTATACAGAAAGATGTACAATACGTGTGAAAAATGTAGACATGTGTTATAAAAAACCGACAAAAAGACCAATAAAAATCAAGAAAGAGACAAGAGAAAACCAAAAAAACCAAAAACCAATGAAAAAAAAAAGGAAATTAGAGGAAAAAAGGGTGAAAAAATAAGACAAATGAAAAAAAAGAAAAAAAAAAGTAAATCAGACCTACAACGACCGCTGCGAGCCTAGCAAACCTACGCACCAAGAAATGGACCGGCCTAGTACTGTCGGTCGTAGGCGATTTCTATCATGAATCTGGCAACATATACCTCGGACTGAAAAAAACACATTCATCTGTATCCCATTGTTAGAGTTTGGGCACAAATGGAGCTCTCTCAGGCCGTTTGATTATGGGCCGTCAGATTAGCCGTCCAAAACTATCGCAACCGTCGGATCGTCAGATGAAGAGATCTGGGCCGTAAGATCGTCAGATGGAGAGATCCAGGCCGTCGAATCGAAGCCGACACTACTTTAATGAATAGTGTGCTCAGGTTTGTGCCACCGCCTGCAATTCTTGTGCTCCACTAAGGGCATTCTCGTCCTTTCACACACACACACACACACACACATAAAAGGCAACTCATCCGTGGTGGAACCCTAGCCGCATCTCTCCTTTCCCCACTTCTCAGTCATCACCATATCTTCCTCCTGCCCCTCATGCTGCTCAACCCTAGCCGCCGCCCCATCCCCGCATCCCCTCGGACTCGCTCCAGCCTCCTTCTCCACCCCTCCCGCCGGCGGCGCCGTTCGCACACCTCTACCGTCCCTTTCCTCGCCCTTCTCCTTCTCCCCGTTTGCCACCTCGGCTAGAAAAGGAGGGCACCATCCTCGACATCGTGAACCCATGCGGACGCAACGGGATGTGCACGTTCCTTTGCGGGTTCGCGTCGCGGTCGCCGGACGTCGGAAGGCCTGGATTCGTTTTCGCATTAGGGCACTGTCCTCTCACTACCTGCCTCACTGCCGCTGCCACTTGCCTCGGTCCCCGTCCACCACCTCATGTCGTCGCGTTCCCCACCACCACCAATCGAAAGGAGGACTTCACCACTTCTCATGCTCCTCGCCACATCGTCGTCAACGGGAGGAGCGGCTGCTGCCACGCCCGGAGGCGCCGCCATCGAAGGGAGGAGCAACGGACCGTTCTCGTGTCCGTGCACCTTCGGGAAGAGGACAACCCGAGGTGGGCCGCCTCTAATCCGCAATGCGAAGCACCCAACGACTGCCTCCCGACCAAATATAGGCGCCACTGACCAGCACGAGCTCGCCTCGGCATCCTCCTCTTCCTCCCTAACGGCCTCTTCCTCCCGCCAAACTACAACAACAAGGTGAGCCTCCTACCATGCATTTCATGGCTCAATAACTATCTCAAATGAAAATAGGACTGGCTGAGGAACAAGGTAGATCCATATGTCCCTCTTAAAATCAAGTAGGATATTGAAACCCTCTAACGATTCGTAGATCTAAACTAACCATTATGAAATTCCTTAGTTGTAGAGGTTGCATCATATTAACAGGAGCCATTATCGTGGAATTATGCAGAAAGAGAGAGAGACAGGCTTTGAAGTAATTGTTCATGATGTGAGGTTGATATACATGCAAGGCCCTATACGCTGGCCAGGCGAACAACTACTGAATCCATGCCATTTTCATTGATACATTGATACAAATTGCTGGAATTTTGTCTATTTGTGGGCCAGCCCAATAACAATTTCATGGGCAAGATGACTAAAACGTCGTTCTCCGGAACAATGGAGCGAGCAACAGATTTGTTGGAAATCATACATACTGATGTATGTGGTCTGATGAATGTTAAAGCTCGCGGCGGGTATCGTTATTTTCTCACCTTCACAGATGATTTGAGCAGATATGGGTATATCTACTTAATGAAACATAAGTCTGAAACATTTGAAACGTTCAAAAAATTTCAGTGTGAAATGGAAAATTATCATAACAAGAAAATAAAGTTTCTACGATCTGATCATGGACGAGAATATTTGAGTTACGAGTTTGGTTTACATTTGAAACAATGTGGAATAGTTTCGTAACTCACGCCACCCGGAACACCACAGTGTAATGGTGTGTCCGAACGTCGTAATCGTACTTTACTAGATATGGTGCGATCTATGATGTCTCTTACTGATTTACCGCTACCATTTTGGGGTTATACTTTAGAGACAGCTGCATTCGCGTTAAATAGGGCACCATCGAAATCTGTTCAGACGACGCCTTATGAACTGTGGTTTGGCAAGAAACTGAAGTTGTCGTTTCTTAAAGTTTGGGGCTGCGATGCTTATGTGAAAAAGCTTCAACCTGATAAGCTCGTACCTAAATCGGAGAAATGTGTCTTTATAGGATATCCAAAGGAAATTGTTGGGTACACCTTCTATCACAGATCCAAAGGCAAGACATTCGTTGCTAAGAATGGATCCTTTCTAGAGAAGGAGTTTCTCTCGAAAAAAGTTAGTGGGAGGAAAATAGAACTTGATGAGGTAACTGTACCTGCTCCCTTATTGAAAAGTAGTTCATCACAGAAACTGGTTCATGTGACACCTACACCAATTAGTGAGAAAGCTAATGATGATGATCATGAAACTTCTGATCAAGTTACTATCGAAGCTCGTAGGTTAACCAGAGCAAGATACGCACCAGAGTGGTACGATAATCCTGTTCTGGAGGTCATGTTACTTGACCATGACGAACCTACGAACTACGAGGAAGCAATGATGAGCCCAGATTCTGCAAAATCGCTTGAGGCCATGAAATCTGAGATGAGATCCATGTATGAGAACAAAGTGTGGACTTTGGTTGACTTGCCCGATGATCGGCAAGCCATCGAGAATAAATGTATCTTCAAGAAGAAGACTGACACTGACGGTAGCGTTACTGTCTACAAAGCTCGACTTGTTGCGAAAGGTTTTCGACAAGTTCAAAAATTTGACTATAATGAGACCTTCTCACCCGTAGCGATGCTTAGGTCCATCCGAATCATGTTAGCAATTGCCGCATTTTATGATTATGAAATTTGGCAAATGGATGTAAAGACTGTATTCCTGAATGGTTTTCTGAAAGAAGTGTTGTATATGATGCAACCTGAAGGTTTATCGATCCAAAGGGTATTAACAAAGTGTGCAAGCTCCAACGATCCATTTATGGACTGGTGCAAACCTCTCGGAGTTGGAATAAACGTTTGATAGTGTGATCAAAGCACCTGTATTTTATACAGACTTTTGGAGAAGCCTGTATCACGACCATTTTTTTAAAAAAGAAAATGGGAAAAAGCAGAAAAAGAAAAACCGGTTAAATTTTTTTCTACAAGGTTGCCAAAATAGGTCAGGAATCTTCTAGAAGATTTTCAATATCGGGTATTGTAGTCACCCGTGCTGGCTATTAATGTCGTTCACTTGTTCTCTTCCAATTACTGTGCATTCCACAGATACTTTGACGCAATGAACGTTGTATTGATACACCGGCGCTGTTATCTATCGCGCGAGCGATCGCTAGTCTTGCGTCGCCTGCAAGGTGTGCTCCCTCCTGTTAGTGGCCCGGTCCAGGATCGCGGCTCTTTTTTGCACTAGTTGTTTTCCTAGGTCGGAGTTGAACTTTTTTTCAGGAATCTAACATGTTCGTGAATCGGAATTTTTATTGTAAAATGAACAATTTTTTGTAGTTAGCCCTTGCTTTTTTGCAATATAGAGGATTGGTATAAACATTTTTTATATCCCATGAACATTTTTATAAATTTCATGAAGAAATGCTACAATTTTTGTATATTTTTATGATGTCATTAACTATTTTTTAAACATGTTAACATTTTGGTTGAATGTTACAAACACTTTCAAAAATATATGAACTTTTGTTAAGTGTCATGAAAATTTATTAAGAATATGCTAACACTTAATAAAATTTGAATTCTTTAGAAATACACATTTGGGATTTTTTGGTGAAACTTTTTCTACATATTTTGCTAACATATCTAAAAATAGCAGGAAGGAAAAAATGTCAAAACCCAAAAATAAAAGGTGGGTAGATCCTGTAAGACTCCGTAAATGCTATAGATCGCTTATAGTGAGTGCTAACTGTAACGCTCGTCCATTGTATGCTTTGAATTGGCATTTGCCAGTCTGATTTTTTTGTGTGTGAGTGACAATGCAATTTGCGGTTCAGACGCGTGCTTGAGCTATACAGGTACATTTGGAAAATGCATAAGACGGTTAGGTTCTCATCTGAAGAATATTATTCTGGCGATTTATTTTCTATCAAGTCGTAGGGAAACCATATCACTAAGAGGGGGTACCCGTCGAAAGGTATGTGTGGAATGAAACACGTACACAAAACCATATTGTACCCACAAGATCTTCCAAGCAATCGTGGAATTTTCCATCCAATTCGGTTGCTCATGTTTTTCCTTACCCCGTGCTACCGTGGTAGGCAGTGGTAGTATCGCTCCCTTCATTGGAGTCATACTTTCACTGGCTGGCTATAGGCCGTTAGTACCACACCGATGAACACACGGTACCGATCCTCCATTGGAGCGGCACTGCTGGACAAAGTGTTGGGCTACTACCAAACGGTGCCCTCCAATCTCTAGTTTTGTCGCGATACTAGTGCGGCACTGCTATGGCACTATCGACTGTTCGTTGTTGCCGGTACAAGCGATGTCCTGTGCTGTAGTACCGCTTAGGCATTGCAGCGCAGCCTGACATGGGGCTGCATTAGTACCGATGTGTACAGCGGTAGTGCCACTCAGTGTAAAACTCGGGGAACTATTGGATTTGGATAAGGTGTATAAAAGGGGGTCTTCTTCACCAAGTTGAATCACCTCTTGCCTCTCTTTTCTCCATTATTGTCCCAAGTTTAAAACTCATAGATCTCTCTCCCAAGCCACACAAACTCCTTGATCTCTAGGATCTACCATTTTTTCGAAGAAAAACTCACTCCCCCCCTTGTTTTCGCTAGTAGATCTTGTTACTCTTAAGTGTTTGGGCATTCTAGACGGAAGAGTACACCTTGGAGCTCAATACATTATGGTGTAAGGCTTCAGGGAGCTGTTGGGAGCCTCCAATTAAGTAATGGAGATTGCCCCAGCCTTGTTTATGAAGGCTCAGTCGCCGCCTCCAAGAGCACCACGTAGTGGATCAGGGCACCTTACATTGTGTGAGGATACGAGGAGGATAACGTGTGTCGTTATGGTGCTTTGTGAGCATCATGTCACCACACGTCTCCAAGGGAGACGTACCTCCCGAAACGAGGGAACTCCGGGAACAACATCATCGTCTACACTTGTGGTTTTTTCTTTCTTTCACTGGTTATTATTTGTGAGTTTGACATATAGATTGTCCATCTAGTTGCACATCTATAACATATATTATTGTTGTATTACCATAAAATGTGAAGAAAAAAACTATTAGCTGCCTTTCACCCCTTAGTCGACCATATTGACCATTTCATGCTTGTCGTGGGCCGGATTGTTAGTGGTCTCGCTAACATTATTGAAACCTAGGAGCGGCCAACTTTGGAGCCGTCTTATTGGATTTTGGAAGGTTTCACACATTTTGTTTGTTCCACCGGTTTTTGTTTATTCTCAGTATTCTACCCTGAGTATTGTCCTCGTTTTTTGTTTTTCCCGATATAATTTTTTTACCTTCTCCCAATGATTTTTAAATATGTGTTTTTTCAAATTCATGAATACTTTTCAAATAAATGAAGAAATTAGAATTGGTGAGCAATTTTTCAAATTCAAGGACATTTATTAGATGCATGAACATTTTTTAAATTCATGAACACTTTCTAAATTTGTGAACATTTTTTCAAACTCATTAATAATTATTGAATACATCAATATTTTTTTGAATATATGTTCATTTTTTAATACATGAACAATCTTTTTTGAATTCATGAACATTTTTTTGAGTTCACGAACCTTTTTTACTTCATAAATTTTTTTAGTTCATGACTTTTTTGAATTTACGAAAAATTTGGAAATCCTAAAAAAATGATTTCATGAATATATTTTGAATTCACGAACTTTTTGTGAATTTGTGAACTTTTTTAATTCACATGGACATTCTACAAGTTAATTAACATTTTTAAAACCATGGAAGTTTGTAAAATTAATGAACAATTCTTGGATTCCAGAATTTTTTTAATACATGATCATTGTTTTAAATTTACAAACCATATTGCAGGTCGTGAATTTTTTATGAATTTGTCAAAAATGAATTTCTGAACTTTTTTGAATTCATGAACAGTTTATGAATTCAGTGACAGCTTTTGAAATTTTATTTTATTATAGTCGATTTTTTCTGAATTCATAAAGATTTTTAAAATTCGCAAACCTTTTTTGAGTTAGTGGCCGAATTCACAACTATATTTTTAATTCATGTTTTATTTAGAATTATTTAACATTTTTAAAATTCATAAAAAATAGAATCCGTGAAAAATTTCAGCTTAGCTGTCTTTGCAAAAATTAAAATAATTAAACAACCTGAGATGGGAAAACGAAATGAAAAAATCAAGAGATAAGAAAAGGATGTTCCTACAAGGCTTCACAGAGTTCAGTGATTCTCGGTCGTCGGATCGCGATGCTTGATGGGTTTTGGGTCGTCCGATCGAGCAGATGGAAGATATGGGCCGTCGGATCAAAATAAGTTACTGCTCGAATGAATAGTAACTTCCTATAACGCCTCCCATCGCTCGTTTTTTACTATGTTTTTTCGGTCTAAAGTCTCTAACGTGTGGGTCCGTTCGCGGGTGGGCCTCGGTTGTCAGCGACCGTGGCTGTAGCTCCGGCTCGTTCCTCCCGTCACGTGTACCAGCGGTGAAATATCTCCTGCCACCGCACATTATATCTTGCCCCCATCGAGGGTATTTCGGTCTTTTTGCTCCCGGGGGTCGTGCGTGGCGTGCGGGGATTAGCTCATCCGGCTATGGGGTGGGGGAGGGCAGCGACCCACCCTTTCGTGCTCTCATTCGTCCCTCTCGTCTCCCTCTTTCTGGATCTCGTTCTCTCTCATCGCCGGCGCTCCTCCTTCTCGATTTGACGCCGTCCTTCAGGTGGTTTCCCTCTACCTCTCGCTCGTCTATTTTGTTCCAGTTGTTTCTTACCGTCTCCCTTGCTTGTTTGCTTGATTTTAAGTGTTTGGACGGTGCCGTTGCGTTGAGCCTGCCTCGCGAGTTGACCAGGAAGGGAGCACACCGGCTGAGCTTCTAAGATGGCTGAGGGAATTGATTTCTCCCTTGTTTGTTCTCCCCTCTGTGCTGTGTATGTGCTCATCAAGACTTTTGTTGTTCTTCAGGGATCTGTCTAGGGTTTGCTTGTTGATTCA
The DNA here is from genome assembly GCA_034509565.1 of Triticum monococcum. NCBI lineage: Eukaryota > Viridiplantae > Streptophyta > Magnoliopsida > Poales > Poaceae > Triticum > Triticum monococcum. The sequence continues at coordinate 77,282,846 of CM067843.1, forward strand.
TTCGGATTCGTGCTGATCCATTATGATACGTGCTATTAGAGGTGTTTTGGTTGGTTCGGTTGCAGGTAATTCTTCCCTCTCGCCTGGCCTCCTCGGTTTTACTTATGTAGGTCGTATGTGTGTCTGTGGTCCATAAATACTGCAGATTCTATCCTCTATTTTGCGAAGATGTGTATTACAGCGGATGTGTTATTTATTATTTATGTTGTTTATTTATTATTTATGTTCTGGATTGCTGTCAGTCCATATCTGCTGTGGATATAGTCGATGCCTAAGGTCCATGTATTTTGTTGTTTGGGTTCATGTGTGTTGCAGATGTGGGTAGTTATATATATTGCAAGGGTCTGTTGCCTACATTCTTTTGGGATCTAACGTTTATGCCTGGTTGGTGTTTTCTTTTTTGTGTGGGGTCTTCTTATTTTGGGTTTCCGTTTTGCTGGCAGGATGTTTGCCGTCTGAAAGTGCGTTATATCGACTAGAGGGGGGTGAATAGGCGATTTTTATGAAAGTCTTCAAAACATGAAAGTTTCGAAGACAAACGATAGAAATAAACCTATTACCATGCAGCGGAAGGTAGACTACACTAGGCAAACCATAGTCAAGTATTCAATGAAGTGAGAGCACAATGACTAATAGCAGCAATGTAGTAGGGATCACGTAGGAAGATATTATGAAGCCACACAGAACACGTAGTCACTCAGTGAAGACAAAAGATAGTGCAAACATACAATGACTTCACAAGGAGTAACAGTAAGTAAAGGGAAGAGAAGGATGAAACCAGTGACTCATTAAAGACAATGATTTATTGGACCAGTTCCAGTTGCTGTGACAACTGTACGTCTAGTTAGGGCGGCTAGGTATTTAAACCTTAGGACACACAGTCCCGGACACCCAGTCCTGAACACGCAGCTCAGGACACCCAGTCCTCATCGTATTCCCCTTGAGCTAAGGTCACACAGACCTCGCCCAATCACTCTGGTAAGTCTTCAAGGTAGACTCCCAAACCTTCACAGACTTCGTTCACCGGCAATCCACAATGTCTCTTGGATGCTCAGAACGCGATGCCTAACCGGCTGGAGGATGCACAGTCCTCAAGTGTAATAAGTCTTCAGATCACACAGACAAGAAGACTTAAGTGATGCCTAATTCTCTTTGGCTCTGGGTGGTTAGGGCTTTATCCTCGCAAGGAATTCTCTCTCAAAGGCTTCGGGGTGGGTTGCTCTCAAACGACAAAAGCCGTACTCTGAATCTGAGCAGCCAACCGTTTATGGTTGTAGGGGGTGGGCTATTTATAGCCACTAGGTAACCCAACCTGATTTGTCCGAAATGACCCTGGGTCACTAAGGAACTGACACGTGTTCCAATGGTCAGATTTCAAACTCACACGGCAACTTTACTTGGGCTACAAGCAAAGCTGACTTGTCCGACTCTGGACAAGATTCGCTCTCATAGTCTTCACTCGAAGACATAGGTTTTGTTTAAGCATCACTTCAGTCATTCTGACTGGTTCTCTTGGACCCCACTTAACATATGGTGGTTCCTATGACTCAACACAGAAGAAAAAGAACGACGAAAGATCTAAGTCTTCGAGCTCCATAGGCTTCATGCGGTGTCTTCTCTTGTCATAGTCTTCAATGTGAATATCTTCATATACCACCTTTGACATCAATGTCTTCATACATTTTTAGGGGTCATCTCTGGTAGGAAAACCGAATCAATGAGGGACTTCTACCTGTGTTATCCTGCAATTCTCACAAACACATTAGTCCCTCAACTAGGTTTGTCGTCAATACTCCAAAACCAACTAGGGGTGGCACTAGATGCACTTACACCGTCGGTTGTTCTTTTTTGCACATATTAGATGTCGTTGCTTCACAATGTCGTTTGCCATTCCATTCATACTTGCGGGAGGTCATGGACAATGGGGTTGTGCTTGGAGGGGTGGAGCTAGATGTTCTTTTTTATCGTATCGTTCTTCGCTTCGTTCCTTAATTTCATGGCTCATGGCGTGCTAATATAGAAATTTTACCTCCTGTACAATCAAAGCTGTCTCCAATCCGCGTCACCATCAGCAAGCAATTCATTCTTGAACGAGCAATTGAAACAATTGGTGGCACACTCCATCCATTCACTTTTATCGGTACAAGTAGCGATGATGTCGATGTCTCTCTCTCCATTGACCTACCTCCCCACAGCAAAAGCATGTCAATTACAAGAAAGGAATTCCATGCCCCACACATCAAATCTACATGTGTTGCCGCCCTCGTGTACCTACAGAAAACAGGTATGGTCACAATCGATGATGCAAACTTTGCAGAACTGAAAATATGCAAAAGAAAACTTCAGGCTGAGGAGTTCTGGTCCTCGGCTCTCTATGATAAGGTCAACGCCCTCGGCAACCAGCTCTCTTTACTGACTGCCGCCAAGGAGAAACCCCAGCCTAAGGCTAAACAAGGAGCTACTATGTTGCGTCCTAACCATCATAATACTCCACAGACCAGCCAAAAAGTGCTTTGTGAGGTAAACGACGGCACAATACTTTCATCCCTCTGTGTTATCCTCCCGTGCTTAATGCTCATTTCCCTTAATCATTGCTCATCCACAGCATGCCACTGGAAGAGAAACCACATCAACCCCTGTCACAGAAACAAACAATAGGTACTCTCCATTACATTGCCACACAACGCCGCTGCAAGTTCTATGGGCTAACCACCTATTACTCATCGTCAACATCCACCATGTGCCTTCTAAAGAAGGCAAAAAGAGGAGGACCACCCGCAAGGTGTTGTTCCCTGGAAAATAAGGTGAACATGAATTATATCACAAACCCGTCTCAAAAATCTTTACCCATTGTCGTTCACGAGCTCATATGTTTCTCAAGGTGCTGTTGTTTGTCCCTTCGTTCAGCGGGTGACGCACGGCAAGCCGCGCCACCTATCTTAAGTTGCTTCATGCTGTCATATGTTGTTACTAAACCAGTAATGAAATATACTTTTATGCTCATACATTATTTGGTGGCTTCTCAATTTGTGTATGAAAACAAGCTTTGCTTCAGTGAGGCTATTCATGCTTGACGGAATAATGAATGCAAAGATAGATTCCTTTGATTTGGTTACTCGGCTGACAAGAATATGCATTCCTCTGTATACCACCTTACCTCTCATGTGATGCTTTCTATGTTGTGTGTTCCCTATATTAGATAAGGGCTATTGCTTACTTAGACCATGTTGATTCTGATTGGCCTATTGTTAAAGTTCAAGATAGTAGGGTTGATGCTTGAGTACATAAATCATTCAATTACATACATCTCACAGTTTGTTTGTATCAGGTTCGTGCGAGGTAGTCCCTATGAAGTACATCGACAAGGCGGATGGATTACAGCGCCTATTAGTATGCTTAGTGATAATGGCTCCTTAGTTGACTCTTTTTATTATGTTCCTGCTCTTATTACCTTCTCTTATGCGTTCTCACTTTTGATATTGAACCTGATGTCAAATGGCTATCTTTTGTGGTCATGTAAACGCACCAAGTTTGATTCTGCCTTATAAACCAATGTTTATCTTGTGCTCCATTGTGCTTTTATTTTTTACCACAATTGAATGTTTCTTTAATTTAATATTACCTTGTATAAGTGTAAATGCTATACCTAAGTTCCTACTGACATAGGCAAAACGCTTGGACATAGGCAAAACTTCATGACAAGTTATCTTTTATGGTATTATAAACGATCTGAAATCAATTATGCATTTCTCTTACCATCGCTGGGCACCAATGTATCTTGCTCCTACCATAGCTGGTTGTTTTTTCTTAGCTTTGTTGTTATCCTATTTCAATGCATATGCTAAGTCTCGGCTACCACTAACTTACCATTACATGCTTGACCAAACGTTGGGACCGGCACCCCACGCCAAGGCGCGTTTCCGATCTAGTAGCCATGAGGGGGGAGACGAGGGGGGCGACGCGAGTGCCCTACTCGCACGAGCGATACCTAACCACGGGAGTTGCTATGTATCACGCGCGCGGTCGGTAGGTTCGCGTCGCTGACGAACGCTCCTGACCTCCCGTTAGTGGGTTAGCCTAGGAGCGTGGCTCTTGTTGTTTTCTGCCTCTGGTTTTTCCTATGTCGTATTTTTAATCTATGTCGCTTTCTAATTCAACTTTTTTGTCTAAATTTAAAAATGTCCTCCAATTGAAAATAAGGTGAATTCATAAAAATACATGTATTTGAAAAAAATCATGAATTTATAAAAAGGTTCACAAACTCAAAAAGTGTTCATGAATTCAGAAAGAGTCAATTTCAAAAATGGTTTGCGGATTTGGAAATTGTTCATGAACTAAAAAAATGTCAATAATTTTAAAGAGTTTCCTGAACTCAGAAAATATTCATGAATTCAAAAATTGGCCGCAGATTTGGGAAATATATTCAGAAATAAAAACAATTCCAAATTTGATTTTTGAACAATTTATGAAAATTCCAAACATATATTTACTAAACTGTCAACTTATTATGAAATATCTATTTTGTTTTGAAATTTATGAATAAGAAAAACAAAATGAAAGGAAAATAAAAGGGAAAACAAAAGTAGAAGAAATATATATATATAAGAACACATAAAAACAAGAAAAAGAGGAAAGAAAAAAATGGTCCAGGAACCTTCAAGAAGGTTCCCGAAACTGGTTAGGAACCTTCCAGAAGATTCCAAAAAGCGCCGGCACTCTAGCTTCTCTTGATCTCTGACGGCCCATCTACGATCGCAGATGACTATCCGACCCTCAACGGTTGCTACGAGCGATATACACATGTAGGCTAGCCTATTTAGCTGCTCCTGGTTATTCTTTTTTTAGGTATAGTCTAGAATGTTATGTGTAGTTTTTCGCTTGCGGCTTCCTTTTTTTCAGTTCTGAAATTACTTAAAAATTTGTAATTGCTTAAGAAGAATGTTCATATTTTCAAAACAATCTATTGGTTTTCTTTCAAAAATTGTTGGAATTTTGGAAAATATTTATGATTTTGTTTACATAAATTTCAAAAGCTATCCATGTTGTAAAAAACTCTTCCAAAATTTCAAATTTTGTTTTGTTTTTCCAAAAAATCTGCATTTTATTTTTTATAGTGTATGAAACAACGTAGCAATTTAAAAATAATATTGACATATTTTAAAAACTAGTTTCGTGCCCGTGCGTTGCCACAGAATAAATAAAATGACATACCCATTAAACAACGTAGCTATTTCAGATATCTGTCTAATGTGATGGCGTAATTTCCATCAATATAACAACACATATCAATTCTCTTTCCCACTTATTTCCTCCTCGACAACCACCACTCCTTGCATGAAGACAGTGTCATGTTTTTCCCGCCCCTTTATCCCTTCCGCTTTCATGTTCTTGATTCACCCTTGTAATAAACCTAGTATGCAATACTCCTCGCATTTCCATGGAAGGAAAAATAGTGTTGAAGGAACTGAAGAAAGTCTTTTTCCTACTTTGTAAATGTGTGTGTCAATCTTGTGATTTACCCATGCATAGTGCTGAAGGAACTGAAGAAAGTCTTTTATTTATTTAAGTGGCCGCATGCATTGTTCAGATGCAGAGGCCGGGGAATCCCCCTTTTTGAAAAAAAATCTTGTGATTTACCCATGTGTGTGATAACATGAAAATCTTCTCTTACATCTTACCTATTCGACTACCATGCACCACTTTGACCCTGATGATGATGCCTTTACAATGATTAGATTATGGGTGCTCATATATTAGCTTAGTTCTTGGTTACAAATTTATTTGTCTTGTATGGTGGCTCCCATACATATGCATGCAAAACAAGTATTTTTTTAAAATGATTTCATTAACCAAGGAGCTCAGCAGAGTCATTGGCAACCAAACTGATACAAAGTCTGTGTTAGACTCTAGCCAGAATATAAAAGCCGTAGTCGAATGGTACCCAAAATTCGCTATGGCATGGGCAACATAATTACATGAACAACGGCAAACGGTAAACTCGTATCAAACAGTCATCATGCAGGTACTCCTCTCATTATGAGGCAGTACATTACACCGTAACCCGCCAAATGAAAATCACTGGCATCGAGTGTTTGGATCAATGTCTGTCTGTCCGACTCCAGAATATGGGAAAGTCTGTTAGTCATTTATCCTTTCGAAATCATGTACTTGCATACCAGCCGAATGGAATAAAAGTATTACTTTCCCTAGAACTCGTACATAATGTAACTTTTGTGTTTCTATTGCAGTAGCTTTTGTACTTTTGAAAGAATTCATAGTGCTACTGGAACTAACACCTTTTTTTGTTTCATACACACATATAATTTCTAAAAAATGAAATCATATGCGAATGCTATCTTCAGTCGGTTTGGATGACGGTCGCATAATAGGATAGGAGTTTAGTCACTATGTCCTATTGTCTTGCCGGTTGTGGCTTTGATTTTCTTTCTTAGCTTTTATTTATTTTCGCTCCTTTTGCGAGATGTACTTGAATACCAGACCTTGTTATTTGATGCATCTGCTTTAATAATATGGCCGCATGCATCTTTCGGATGCAGAGGTCGTGGGCTATCCTTCTTTTCAAAAATAATAATTTGTAAACGAATACCTTCGCAGATGGTGTATATAATTGTTTAATTGTGTAAATACAACAGATACAAATAAAATAAAGAAGCCAGGTAGGAGGGTGTTCAATACCATACTAAAGTTCACATGCTAGCTTTTTCATTTTCCTGTAAACTCAGAACATAATCTCAGATAAAGGAACTATAGAAAGAAATCAGATGCAGGTTTGTAGTGAACAGATAAATAATCTTTTCTATCATTTTTAGCTAACCACTGGTACCTTCAATATTTTCAACTGCTCGCTTTGGAGCTAGAACTGAACTTTGGTAAGGGGGTTGAATGAACAATGGTATAAACTATCTATTTACCTCATATTTTACTAATCCTAATATATTATTGCAAATAGTACAATAGTGCTTGAGTTAAAACTTCAACATAAATCAGGCGGCAATCAAAATTATATCATGTATTGAATTTAAAACCTAGAAACATGTGTGAATGTTGTGTCAGCTCTGTCTGATTGCCTTTTTTGCCTGAACTAATGGATTGGCTTTTGTCCCTGAGCTACTGTATTGCATCCACAACTACCAAAGGAATGAAAAAAACTTGGGGTGATTGCTTACTTTGTAAACGAGGAACTCATTTATACTGAGGGCATAATACAAACATTCAGCAGAGGAAGATTAATACTTCCATTTCCAAATTTCAGATCTGCAATGAATCACCGACCAATCAAGAGATGGATAATTGGGTCTGCACTTTCAGGCTTTAAAGTTCAACACATATTATTGTGAATTTAATTAAGAGGAAAAAGAACACAACATCACCTCATTCTACTTCCAACATGCCTTTCTCCTGACTCCATGACATTATCCTTGTCCGCTGGTCCACGCTATTGCCATTCGCATTAAGGTCCTCAATCTGTTAGCGCTAAAGTCAGATGCAACAAAGATGCAGATGCCAAGTTATCACAAAAGCCCCACTTGTGTAAAAGGTAACATATTAGACAAATAAACTATTGGAAAGGTGCATAACTTGAGTGCTTTCATTCTTAGACATTACAGTAAAAATAAATGAATATAAAGCTAGAAAATGTATCCTATTTCTTTTCTTCTCGAAGCTACAGTACATGTGAACAGTAACTCATGGTGTGATTCGGCAAAAAATAAGTTAGTCAGGTAATGTAGTTTTGAATGGGACAAATTCTCACAAAATCTATAGACAAATTCTACATAAGAGATATATTAGATTTCATCCAGAGTCTACATACTACGTGAGGATCACAGATCACCTTATGGCAATGAGAATTTCACTCTGATGGCTTGAGGTGAACTTCTTCCTCCAAATGTGCTCTGATGGCAAACCACGCAATATATATGCATTCTTCAGCGTTTGGATTTTGAGTATCGGCATCACCATTTAAGCATATTTGTTAGATATTTTTTAATACATCACTTCCACCTAAATAAGACAGTGTTAAATACATTAGATCAGCTGAACTACTGTGCAGGAGAGGCATAGTACTTGTACTAAAAAATGGAAGAAAATGAAGCAGAATATCAAGTTGGAGAAACTAAAATCAAACTTGGTGATTCCATCATGAGAAGTTCTCACTTCATGCACATTCCTCTAGAATGGACAGACACCAATAGGTTGATGTAAAATCGCCGCTACCATCTTACATTATTAATTTAGTGCTTCTGAAACATTGCAGTGTGCTACCAATTCTGGCTACAGAATTCAGCAGGCTTTTACCAAGCTGCATTGATCTACCATTCTCAAACATCTAGAGAGAGTAACTCACAAAGAAAGGTACTCGGTTAAAACAGTCACATGAGGGAAATACTGGGCAAGATAACATGTTTAATCCTGCAAACAAATACACAATCACGAGTTCAAAGAAAGAATAACTGAAGCAAACAAATAAATGAGACATAAAAAAGACACGTACAATGGCTGGAAGGAGTCTCCATGCTACAGCAATGATGAACAAGTCTGCCAATTTGGCCGCCAAAATTTCTATTCACTACAGCCAGGTAACCGCCGCCACAATATGACTCTATTGCCGCTGTTGATCCTAGTTGCCCGCCTGCACTCAATCCTAGCCTCCTTCATGTGTCCACGGGGTCTAGATTGACGCCTCCATGCATTGAACATATCAGCGTAAGAGGGAGGAGAGGCGGCATGGGAGGGGAAGCCGTCAGCGGGCGTGCCGCGGCGCTGCTGGCAGTATGTGGCGTCGGTGCGTGGCGGCTTTGGGACGGGGCATGGTCTGCACTTTGAGTGGGCCGTTGACGACAGCGGTGGCCACACCATCGCACCTGCAATGTCCACGTCGCGCAGAAGGAGGAGACAAAGATGAGCGGAGGGGTGCGCTCCTCTCTCTCTCTCCCTCCCTCCTACCCATTTCTTCCACGACTGGCACCGTCGCTACGCTCCTGTCTGGTCTCTTTCTCTTCCATGAATCAATAGAACGATTTAACTGGAGAATTCAGGACAAGGGTTAGCTCGTACAAATTGAGTGGTCTCCCAGGAGACATGCCGGTCCAAATTGTGGGGCAGTGACGCGGCATCATCGACGAGCAGCACCATCTCAGCAGGAGGCCGCGTTGGGGCTATCGCGAGGAACTTCGGGCTGTTTTCCCTCGGTGCTTTGCGGGGAATCGTGGGGCTGGGATCAGTTGGGGTGGGAGAGGAGAGGAGAGATCGTTGGTGGGCCGTCGAGGGTGAGGGGGAGGGGTCGAGGGAGGTCGAACGGGCCGTTGGTCGTGGCTGTTTTTTCTCAGCTTGCTACGGCTACAATACATATAAATGAATCGAACAAATGATTAAAGTTGTCTTCAATGTCAAACATATGTCCGGGCGTGTCTAGACATCAAACGGGCGCCTAATAGGATCCCCAAAATACAGTTCAGGCTCTCCCAAATCTAGACCATATGTGGAGGAGAAATGTGATTGTCCAAACTATTTATCATTTTATCTCAAACTCGCGGGCCCAACAAAAGCACCACCCCACGACACACCTCTCCCTTTTTTGCCACAACCTCCCCTTCCCGCTTGATTTTCTAGCGGGGCCAGATGACGTCCACCTCTTCTTCGCCATGGCGCCCTATATTTTTCACCCCGCCTACCACCCCGCTCTCCACCGTATCCAAGTAAAAACAGAAGTAATTATGTCTTGACTACTACACAATTGCTTGCATTTAAAATTGAGAACTCCCTATAGACGGCGTGTAAAAAATCTGTTTGTGCTGCTAAATCCTAGTAACAAGCTGAGTACTATTCTAAATTGTTAAGCTCATACAGCAATATTGAAAACTTAAAAGAAATCATCTTTAACCAGTTATTATTATTAAGCTCATACAACAATCTTGGAAACTTACCAAAGGTCATTTTTTAACTTCTAGCTGTACCAAATGGCCCAACTCCTCTCTTGTCGTTCTTCACATGATAACCTACAAGGAAGAACATTTCAGTAGATAAAGAAGAGAATTCACGTTTTGATGGTCCTTATTTTTTAATCCCATAAAAACCTTGAAAACATAACTTAACACAATATATAGCAGGACCATGAGAACAAAATTTGTCCCCATCCTATGCTCCTTACTCTTGACCTATCTATCAAACTTTTTTGCCACACCTTTAGATGCTGACATCTTTCTCCCAAAGATAGTAGGTTCAAAATGTATTTATTGGGACTTAGTACCTACAGATAGTTCCTACTTGTTTTTAAGTTCCAGCTTTTCTATCATACAATATATTATAGGTGATTACAATGCTTTATATGTTGGTTGATTAGTGCCACACAAATACCATAATACCAATTATTTAAAAGAATGGTGTCCATTGTACAATGACGTTTGGACTACTTTAGCGATAATAACATGTGTTGAACCTGTAAAAAACATACAGGGAAATTCTGAAATTGTAGTATAAGATTAAGTAACCTCGGACTATATTTATTCAGGTATAAAATGGAAGACAATATTGTGCAGATATAGAATGGGCATCCCCTTGTGAACATTACATCAGGAAATACTGACATGGTTAGATAAAAAAAGAAGATAATAGAGGCATACTTGTGAGTTGTGACGGAGAGAGAGGGAGGCATCTTTCTCTCCGCTCCTCCTTCCAGTCCACATTCATTCTTGTGACCATGTCTGAGCCCTACCTCTTTGAAAGTTTGTACTAATACAGAATCCTTGGACCATTGAAATTCAACCGGAGACCACCCAATCTGAAAGGTTTTATGTATATATAGGCTGCAGAACTAACAATAGATTGTTAATAACCACTCCTATTTACGTATAACAAAAACAGTATATCACCAAAATCTGCATCGTCATCGATCGACATAAGCACAAAGATCAATCATACATACCTTGAGTGGAAAATTCAGTAGACTTGCAAAGATAATCAATTCCTCTGTTCATTCATCAGCGAAGAACCAACCAGTCCACAAGAGATAGGCAATTCCTCTGCCCATCAAACTCGTTGCCACCCGAGAGTAAAAGGGGAACACCCAAGAGAAAAAAGCAGGGAAGAGGCCAGCTGTGGCTCAGGCTGCTCTGCTCCCAGCCGAATCAGCTGCCAACAACCTTTCGTTGACTCCGCTCCCTGCCAAATTGGCCGCTGCCGCTTGTTGTTGACACTGCTACTTGCGTTACTCCTCTTGATCTCGTCTCCTTCCGCCACCTCGCTGCTCCTCCTCCCATCACCGTCATCAGATCGGGAGAGACGGGAGAGAGAGGCAGCGGCGTCCGACTGAGAGAGCGATCGAATCGAGAGGGAGAGAGATGAGGGAGTGGCGGCAGCGGCGCAGATGGCCGGCAGGGCGAGTGTGCCGGAAGCGGGAAGGAGGTGAGAGCGAGACGCGATGGGTATGAGTGCGTACGGCATATCGACCGAAGATGGTGGCAGAGCCAGGTGATGGTGGTCGTCGCCTTAATCCAACGGAGGCCTAAGACGGCGCGATTCACTAAACCCATCACCGACCACGAACCGGAGGAGGGCCGGGGCGTGGTAGCAGGCGACTGCTGCTGGTAGTGGAGTCTGTTGAGAGCCGGAGACCAAGTCTCGACATGCGCACGGCGAGCTCCCATGAGGGTTGGCGGGGAACTGCCGCGCTGGGATGGTGATGGCGGCGGCGGCTGCTCGAGGTCGCGTAGGGAGAGTGCCCCTTGATCGAGGGGATCGAAAGCGAGGATGGGGGCTCGTCGAGATCGTGGCCAAGGAGCGGATGCATCGTGAGAGAAAAGGATCAGTTTCACGTACGTGTGCTGAGTTGCATGTTTTTTTGGGCTGGTGCGATAGCAGCCCTCGCGCGAGGCTGAGCAATTTTTAGCGATGGCTACGAAGAAAGAGGTCGAACCATCACGACGTTCGATCCTCCTTTAATAGTAGAGATTCTGAAAATCAAAAGATGTTTCTGTTTTTTTTTCAAAAAAATTGATCGTGGCCCATGTTTTCTACAGTTGATAAAAAAACTAAAATCCCATTGAAAACCAGTTGCTACATCAACCCTCTGGCCACAACAGTCGTCCCTGAAAAAAACACAGCGGTTATGTGCGGCCCTTAGCAAATCCTACCACGCCTCGCTTGCAGGGCAGCACCAATTGGGACGGCCTGGTAGCAGCGGCTCACCTGCTGAAGTCATGTTAATTTTTTTTGAAAATTTTACAAAATCTATTCTTGCATTTTATTTTTTTTAAAGTGTATAGATTTTTTTATATACGGGAAATATACAATGTGAATCAAAAATTAGAAAAATGTTAATCATGGGCACGAAAAAAATATTAATCTTGTGTACAAAAAATGTTTATATGCTACATTATAAAAATAATGTTCGTGTAATTCAAAAATGTATGTTACAAGTTTTGAAAAAATATGTTTGGAACATTTCAAAAAATGCTTGTACAATGTAGTAAAAGTTTGCATTGTTCAGAAAATATATTTTTAGCATTAATAAAATGTTCAATTGTATTTAAATAATATTTAGTGTGTATTCGAATAAACATGATCAAAGCATGTTTTTGTAAAAATGTATATAAAAATGTGAATAATTTATAAACAAAATTATATGTATATGAAAATTTTATAACATGTATGAAGCATGTTAACAATGTAACTTTAACACAGTACAGGCGTACACGGTCATAAATACGCACATACATTCATCGCTATGAACACATGCACTCACACCCTATCCATTCGAGCACCTTTGATAGACCGAGTCGGCATATATCATCTTAGACTGACGAAGTCGCTATAGATGCCTTCATAGTCGACGGGAACGTCTCCTCCCACTAAACGCACATCGTCGAAAAGCCTTGAATAATTCTAGGAAAATGCACCCACCAATGCCAAGTCTAAGACTTAAACCCTAGTGTGTTGATTCCACCACAAGAAACCTAACCATCTGAGCTATTTGGAAAATGTTAAACATGTGTAAAAAGTTCTTCTAATGTATACAGAAAGATGTACAATACGTGTGAAAAATGTAGACATGTGTTATAAAAAACCGACAAGAAGACCAATAAAAATCAAGAAAGAGACAAGAGAAAACCAAAAAAACCAAAAACCAATGAAAAAAACAAAGAAAATCAGAGGAAAAAAGGGTGAAAAAAATAAGACAAATGAAAAAAAAAGAAAAAAAAAGTAAATCAGACCTACAACGACCGCTGCGAGCCTAGCAAACCTACGCACGAAGAAATGGACCGTCCTAGTACTGTCGGTCGTAGGCGATTTCTATCATGAATCTGGCAACATATACCTCGGACTGAAAAAACACATTCATCTGTATCCCATTGTTAGAGTCTGGGCACAAATGGAGCTCTCTCAGGCCGTTTGATTATGGGCCGTCAGATTAGCCGTCCAAAACTATCGCAACCGTCGGATCGTCAAATGGAGAGATCTAGGCCGTAAGATCGTCAGATGGAGAGATCCAGGCCGTCGGATCGAAGCCGACACTACTTCAATGAATAGTGTGCTCAGGTTTGTGCCACCGCCTGCAATTCCTGTGCTCCACTAAAGGCATTCTCGTCCTTTCACACACACACACACACATAAAAGGCAGCTCGCCCGTGGTGGAACCCTAGCCGCATCTCTCCTTTCCCCACTGTTGGGGAACGCAGTAATTTCAAAAAATTTCCTACGCACACGCAAGATCATGGTGATGCATAGCAACGAGAGGGGAGAGTGTTGTCTACGTATCCACGCAGACCGACTGCGGAAGCATTGATATAACATAGAGGAAGTAGTCGTGCGTCTTCCCGGTCCGACCGATCCAAGCACCGTTACTCCGGCACCTCCGAGTTCTTAGCACACGTACAGCTCGATGACGCTCCCCGGGCTCCGATCCAGCAAAGCTTCGGGGATGAGTTCCGTCAGCACAACGGCGTGGTGACGATGATGATGTTCTACCGACTCAGGGCTTCGCCTAAGCACTATAACGATATGATCGAGGTGGAATATGGTGGCAGGGGGCACCGCACACGGCTAAGGAACGATCACGCGGATCAACTTGTGTGTCTAGAGGTGCCCCCTGCCCCCGTATATAAAGGAGCAAGGGGAGGAGGCCGGCCTGCCAGGTGTGGCGCGCCAAGGAGGAGTCCTCCTCCTAGTAGGAGTAGGAGTAGGAGTAGGAGTAGGACTCCTACTAGGAGGGGGAAAGAGGTGGAGTGGGAGAAGGAAAGGGGGGGGGGGGGGCGCCGCCCCCCTCTCCTAGTCCAATTCGGACCAGGGAGGAGGTGGCGTGCGGCCCACCTCTTGCTGCCCCTCTCTCTCCACTAAGGCCCATATGGCCCAATACTTCTCCCGGTAGGGTTCCGGTAACCCTCCGGCTCTCCGGTTTTCTCCGAAATCACCCGAAACACTTCCGGTGTCCGAATATAGCCGTCCAATATATCAATATTTATGTCTCGACCATTTCGAGACTCCTCGTCATGTCCATGATCACATCCGGGACTCCGAACTAACTTCGGTACATCAAAATGCATAAACTCATAATAACTGTCATCGTAACGTTAAGCGTGCAGACCCTACGGTTCAAGAACAATGTAGACATGACTGAGACAAATCTCCGGCCAATAACCAATAGCGGGACCTGGATGCCCATATTGGCTCCTACATATTCTACGAAGATCTTTATCGGTCAGACCGCATAACAACATACGTTGTTCCCTTTGTCATCGGTATGTTACTTGCCCGAGATTCGATCGTCGGTATCCAATACCTAGTTCAATCTCGTTACCGGCAAGTCTCTTTACTCGTTCTGTAATACATCATTTCGCAACTAACTCATTAGTTGCAATGTTTGCAAGGCTTATGTGATGTGCATTACCGAGAGGGCCCAGAGATACCTCTCCGACAATCGGAGTGACAAATCCTAATCTCGAAATACGCCAACCCAACATCTACCTTTGGAGACACCTGTAGAGCTCCTTTATAATCACCCAGTTATGTTGTGACGTTTGGTAGCACACAGTGTTCCTCCGGTAAACGGGAGTTGCATAATCTCATAGTCATAGGAACATGTATAAGTCATGAAGAAAGCAATAGCAACATACTAAACGATCGGGTGCTAAGCTAATGGAATAGGTCATGTCAATCTACTAATGATGTGACCTTGTTAATCAAATAACAACACTTTGTTCATGGTTAGGAAACATAACCATCTTTGATTAACGAGCTAGTCAAGTAGAGGCATACTAGTGACACTAAGTTTGTCTATGTATTCACACATGTATTATGTTTCCGGTTAATACAATTCTAGCATGAATAATAAACATTTATCATGATATAAGGAAATAAATAATAACTTTATTATTGCCTCTAGGGCATATTTCCTTCAGTCTCCCACTTGCACTAGAGTCAATAATCTAGATTACACAGTAATGATTCTAAAACCCATGGAGCCTTGGTGCTGATCATGTTTTGCTCGTGGAAAAAGGCTTAGTCAGCGGGTCTGCAACATTCAGATCCGTATGTATCTTGCAAATCTCTATGTCTCCCACCTGGACTAGATCCCGGATGGAATTGAAGCGTCTCTTGATGTGCTTGGTTCTCTTGTGAAATCTGGATTCCTTTGCCAAGGCAATTGCACCAGTATTGTCACAAAAGATTTTCATTGGACCCGATGCACTAGGTATGACACCTAGATCGGATATGAACTCCTTCATCCAGACTCCTTCGTTCGCTGCTTCCGAAGCAGCTATGTACTCCGCTTCACATGTAGATCCCGCTATGACGCTTTGTTTAGAACTGCACCAACTTACAGCTCCACCGTTTAATGTAAATACATATCCGGTTTGCGATTTAGAATCGTCCGGATCAGTGTCAAAGCTTGCATCAATGTAACCTTTTACGGTGAGCTCTTTGTCACCTCCATATACGAGAAACATATCCTTAGTCCTTTTCAGGTATTTCAGGATGTTCTTGACCGCTGTCCAGTGATCCACTCCTGGATTACTTTGGTACCTCCCTGCTAAGCTTATAGTAAGGCACACATCAGGTCTGGTACACAGCATTGCATACATGATAGAGCCTATGGCTGAAGCATAGGGAACATCTTTCATTTTCTCTCTATCTTCTGCAGTGGTCGGGCATTGAGTCTGACTCAACTTCACACCTTGTAACACTGGCAAGAACCCTTTCTTTGCTTGATCCATTTTGAACTTCTTCAAAATCTTGTCAAGGTATGTGCTTTGTGAAAGTCCAATTAAGCGTCTTGATCTATCTCTATAGATCTTTATGCCTAATATGTAAGCAGCTTCACCGAGGTCTTTCATTGAAAAACTCTTATTCAAGTATCCCTTTATGCTATCCAGAAATTCTATATCATTTCCAATCAGTAATATGTCATCCACATATAATATCAGAAATGCTACAGAGCTCCCACTCACTTTCTTGTAAATACAGGCTTCTCTGAAAGTCTGTATAAAACCAAATGCTTTGATCACACTATCAAAGCGTTTATTCCAACTCCGAGAGGCTTGCACCAGTCCATAAATAGATCGCTGGAGCTTGCACACTTTGTTAGCTCCCTTTGGATCGACAAAACCTTCTGGTTGCATCATATACAACTCTTCTTCCAGAAATCCATTCAGGAATGCATTTTTGACATCCATCTGCCAAATTTCATAATCATAAAATGCGGCAATTGCTAACATGATTCTGACAGACTTAAGCATCGCTACGGGTGAGAAGGTCTCATCGTAGTCAACCCCTTGAACTTGTCAAAAACCTTTTGCGACAAGTCGAGCTTTGTGGACAGTAACATTACCGTCAGCGTCAGTCTTCTTCTTGAAGATCCATTTATTCTCAATTGCTTGCCGATCATCGGGCAAGTCAACCAAAGTCCATACTTTGTTCTCATACATGGATCCCATCTCAGATTTCATGGCTTCAAGCCACTTTGCGGAATCTGGGCTCACCATCGCTTCTTCATAGTTCGTAGGTTCATCATGATCTAGTAGCATGACTTCCAGAACTGGATTACCGTACCACTCTGGCGCGGTTCTCACTCTGGTTGATCTACGAGGTTCAGTAGTATCTTGTTCTGAAGTTTCATGATCATTATCATTAACTTCCTCACTTATTGGTGTAGGTGTCGTAGAAACAGTTTTCTGTGATGTACTACCTTCCAATAAGGGAGTAGGTACAGTTACCTCGTCAAGTTCTACTTTCCTCCCACTCACTTCTTTCGAAAGAAACTCCTTCTCTAGAAAGTTTCTGAATTTAGCAACAAAAGTCTTGCCTTCGGATCTGTGATAGAAGGTGTATCCAATAGTTTCCTTTGGATATCCTATGAAGACACATTTCTCCGATTTTGGTTCGAGCTTATCAGGTTGAAGCTTTTTCACATAAGCATCGCAGCCCCAAACTTTCATAAACGACAACTTTGGTTTCTTGCCAAACCATAGTTCATAAGGTGTCGTCTCAACGGATTTTGATGGTGCCCTATTTAACGTGAATGCGGCCGTCTCTAGAGCGTATCCCCAAAACGATAGAGGTAAATCAGTAAGAGACATCATAGATCGCACCATATCTAGTAAAGTACGATTACGATGTTCGGACACACCGTTACGCTGTGGTGTTCCGGGTGGCGTGAGTTGCGAAACTATTCCACAATTTTTCAAATGTACACCAAACTCGTAACTCAAATATTCTCCTCCACGATCAGATCGTAGAAACTTTATTTTCTTGTTACGATGATTTTCAACTTCACTCTGAAATTCTTTGAGCTTTTCAAATGTTTCAGACTTATGTTTCATTAAGTAGATATACCCATATCTGCTTAAGTCATCTGTGAAGGTGAGAAAATAACGATATCTGCCACGAGCCTCAATATTCATCGGACCACATACATTTGTATGTATGATTTCCAACAAATCTGTTGCTCTCTCCATAGTACCGGAGAACGGTGTTTTAGTCATCTTGCCCATGAGGCACGGTTCGCAAGTACCAAGTGATTCATAATCATGTGTTTCCAAAAGTCCATCAGTATGGAGTTTCTTCATGCGCTTTACACCGATATGACCTAAACGGCAGTGCCACAAATAAGTTGCACTATCATTATCAACTCTGCATCTTTTGGCTTCTACATTATGAATATGTGTATCACTACTATCGAGATTCAATAAGAATAGACCACTCTTCAAGGGTGCATGACCATAAAAGATATTACTCATATAAATAGAACAACCATTATTCTCTGATTTAAATGAATAACCGTCTCGCATTAAACAAGATCCAGATATAATGTTCATGCTCAACGCTGGCACCAAATAACAATTATTTAGGTCTAATACTAATCCCGAAGGTAGATGTAGAGGTAGCGTGCCGACCGCGATCACATCGACTTTGGAACCGTTTCCCACGCGCATCGTCACCTCGTCCTTAGCCAATCTTCGCTTAATCTGTAGTCCCTGTTTCGAGTTGCAAATATTAGCAACAGAACCAGTATCAAATACCCAGGTGCTACTGCGAGCATTAGTAAGGTACACATCAATAGCATGTATATCACATATACCTTTGTTCACCTTGCCATCCTTTTTATTCGCCAAATACTTGGGGCAGTTCCGCTTCCAGTGACCAGTCTGCTTGCAGTAGAAGCACCCAGTTTCAGGCTTAGGTCCAGACTTGGGTTTCTTCTCTTGAGCAGCAACTTGCTTGCTGTTCTTCTTGAAGTTCCCCTTCTTCTTCCCTTTGCCCTTTTTCTTGAAACTAGTGGTCTTGTTAACCATCAACACTTGATGCTCCTTTTTGATTTCTACCTCCGCAGCTTTCAGCATTGCGAAGAGCTCGGGAATAGTCTTATTCATCCCTTGCATATTATAGTTCATCACGAAGCTCTTGTAGCTTGGTGGCAGTGATTGGAGAATTCTGTCAATGACGCAATCATCTGGAAGATTAACTCCCATCTGAATCAAGTGATTATTATACCCAGACATTTTGAGTATATGCTCACTGACAGAACTGTTCTCCTCCATCTTGCAGCTATAGAATTTATTGGAGACTTCATATCTCTCAATCCGGGCATTTGCTTGAAATATTAACTTCAACTCCTGAAACATCTCATATGCTCCATGACGTTCAAAACGTCGTTGAAGTCCCGATTCTAAGCCGTAAAGCATGGCACACTGAACTATCGAGTAGTAATCAGCTTTGCTCTGCCAGACGTTCATAACATCTGGTGTTGCTCCAGCAGCAGGCCTGGCACCCAGCGGTGCTTCCAGGACGTAATTCTTCTGTGCAGCAATGAGGATAATCCTCAAGTTACGGACCCAGTCCGTGTAATTGCTACCATCATCTTTCAACTTTGCTTTCTCAAGGAACGCATTAAAATTCAACGGAACAACAACACGAGCCATCTATCTACAATCAAACATAAACAAGCAAGATACTATCAGGTACTAAGTTCATGATAAGTTTAAGTTCAATTAATCAAATTACTTAAGAACTCCCACTTAGATAGACATCCCTCTAGTCCTCTAAGTGATCACATGATCCAAATCAACTAAACCATGTCCGATCATCACGTGAGATCGAGTAGTTTCATTGGTGAACATCACTATGTTGATCATATCTACTATATGATTCACGCTCGACCTTTCGGTCTCCGTGTTCCGAGGCCATATCTGTATATGCTTGGCTCGTCAAGTATAACCTGAGTATTCCGCGTGTGCAACTATTTTGCACCCGTTGTATTTGAACGTAGAGCCTATCACACCCGATCATCACGTGGTGTCTCAGCACGAAGAACTTTCGCAACGGTGCATACTCAGGGAGAACACTTCTTGATAATTTAGTGAGAGATCATCTTATAATGCTACCGTCAATCAAAGCAAGATAAGATGCATAAAAAGATAAACATCACATGCAATCAATATAAGTGATATGATATGGCCATCATCATCTTGTGCTTGTGATCTCCATCTCCGAAGCACCATCATGATCACCATCGTCACCGGCGCGACACCTTGATCTCCATCGTAGCATCGTTGTCGTCTCACCAATCTTATGCTTCCACGACTATCGCTACCGCTTAGTGATAAAGTAAAGCATTACATCGCGATTGCATTGCATACAATAAAGCGACAACCATATGGCTCCTGCCAGTTGCCGATAACTCGGTTACAAAACACGATCATCTCATACAATAAAATTCATCATCATGCCTTGACCATATCACATCACAACATGCCCTGCAAAAACAAGTTAGACATCCTCTACTTTGTTGTTGCAAGTTTTACGTGGCTGCTACGGGCTTAAGCAAGAACCATTCTCACCTACGCATCAAAACCACAACGATAGTTTGTCAAATAGACTCCGTTTTAACCTTCGCAAGGACCGGGCGTAGCCACACTCGGTTCAACTAAAGTTGGAGAGACAGTCGCCCGCAAGCCACCTATGTGCAAAGCACGTCGGGGGAACCGGTCTCGCGTAAGCGTACGCGTAATGTTGGTCCGGGTCGTCTCATCCAACAATACCGCCGAACCAAAGTATGACATGCTGGTAGGCAGTATGACTTATATCGCCCACAACTCACTTGTGTTCTACTCGTGCATATAACATCAAACCATAAAACCTAGGCTCGGATGCCACTGTTTGGGAACGCAGTAATTTCAAAAAATTTCCTACGCACACGCAAGATCATGGTGATGCATAGCAACGAGAGGGGAGAGTGTTGTCTACGTACCCACGCAGACCGACTGCGGAAGCGTTGATACAACGTAGAGGAAGTAGTCGTACGTCTTCCCGATCCGACCGATCCAAGCACCGTTACTCCGGCACCTCCGAGTTCTTGGCGCACGTACAGCTCGATGACGCTCCCCGAGCTCCGATCCAGCAAAGCTTCGGGGATGAGTTCCGTCAGCACAACGGCGTGGTGACGATGATGATGTTCTACCGACGGAGGGCTTCGCCTAAGCACTACAACGATATGATCGAGGTGGAATATGGTGGCAGGGGGCACCGCACACGGCTAAGGAACGATCACGTGGATCAACTTGTGTGTCTAGAGGTGCCCCCTGCCCCCGTATATAAAGGAGCAAGGGGAGGAGGCCGGCCGGCCAGGTGTGGCGCGCCAAGGAGGAGTCCTCCTCCTAGTAGGAGTAGGACTCCTACTAGGAGGGGGAAAGAGGTGGAGTGGGAGAAGGAAAGGGGGGCGCCGCCCCCCTCTCCTAGTCCAATTCGGACCAGGGAGGAGGTGGCGCGCGGCCCACCTCTTGCTGCCCCTCTCTCTCTCTCCACTAAGGCCCATATGGCCCAATACTTCTCCCGGTAGGGTTCCGGTAACCCTCCGGCTCTCCGGTTTTCTCCGAAATCACCCGAAACACTTCCGGTGTCCGAATATAGCCGTCCAATATATCAATCTTTATGTCTCGACCATTTTGAGACTCCTCGTCATGTCCGTGATCACATCCGGGACTCCGAACTAACTTCGGTACATCAAAATGCATAAACTCATAATAACTGTCATCGTAACGTTAAGCGCGCGGACCCTACGGTTCGAGAACAATGTAGACATGACTGAGACAAATCTCCGACCAATAACCAATAGCGGGACCTGGATGCCCATATTGGCTCCTACATATTCTACGAAGATCTTTATCGGTCAGACCGCATAACAACATACGTTGTTCCCTTTGTCATCGGTATGTTACTTGCCCGAGATTCGATCGTCGGTATCCAATACCTAGTTCAATCTCGTTACCGGCAAGTCTCTTTACTCGTTCTGTAATACATCATTCCGCAACTAACTCATTAGTTGCAATGCTTGCAAGGCTTATGTGATGTGCATTACCGAGAGGGCCCAGAGATACCTCTCCGACAATCGGAGTGACAAATCCTAATCTCGAAATACGCCAACCCAACATCTACCTTTGGAGACACCTGTAGAGCTCCTTTATAATCACCCAGTTACGTTGTGACGTTTGGTAGCACACAAAGTGTTCCTCCGGTAAACGGGAGTTGCATAATCTCATAGTCATAGGAACATGTATAAGTCATGAAGAAAGCAATAGCAACATACTAAACGATCGGGTGCTAAGCTAATGGAATGGGTCATGTCAATCAGATCATTCTACTAATGATGTGACCTCGTTAATCAAATAAAAACACTTTGTTCATGGTTAGGAAACATAACCATCTTTGATTAACGAGCTAGTCAAGTAGAGGCATACTAGTGACACTAAGTTTGTCTATGTATTCACACATGTATTATGTTTCCGGTTAATACAATTCTAGCATGAATAATAAACATTTATCATGGTATAAGGAAATAAATAATAACTTTATTATTGCCTCTAGGGCATATTTCCTTCACCCACTTCTCAGGCATCACCAACTCTTCCTCCTGCTCCTCATGCTGCTCAACCCTAGCCGCCGCCCCATCCCCGCGGACTCGCTCCAGCCTCCTTCTCCACCCCTCCCGCCGGCGGCGCCGTTCGCACACCTCTGCCGTCCCTTTCCTCGCCCTTCTCCTTCTCCCCCTTTGCCACCTCGGCCAGAAAAGGAGGGCACCATCCTCGACATCGTGAACCCATGCGAACGCAACAGGATGTGCATGTTCCTTTGCGGGTTCACGTCGCGGTCGCCGGACGTCGGAAGGCCTGGATTCGTTTTCGCATTAGGGCACTGTCCTCTCACTACCTGCCTCACTGCCGCTGCCACTTGCCTCGGTCCCCGTCCACCACCTCATGTTGTCGCGTTCCCCACCACCACCAATCGAAAGGAGGACTTCACCACTTCTCCTGCTCCTCGCCACGTCGTCGTCAATGGGAGGAGCGGCTGCTGCCACGCCCGGAGGCGCCGCCATCGAAGGGAGGAGCAACAGACCGTTCTCGTGTCTGTGCACCTCCGGGAAGAGGACAACCCGAGGTGGGCCGCCTCTAATCCGCAATGCGAAGCACCCAACGACTGCCTCCCGACCAAATATAGGCGCCACTGACCAGCACGAGCTCGTCTCGGCATCCTCCTCTTCCTCCCTAACGGCCTCCTCCTCCTCCGAGACTACAACTACTGCCTCCCGCCAAACTACAACAACAAGGTGAGCCTCCTACCATGCATTTCATGGCTCAGTAACTATCTCAAATGAAAATAGGACTGACAGAGGAACAAAGTAGATCCATATGTCCCTCTTAAAATCAAGTAGGATATTGAAACCCTCTAACGATTCGTAGATCTAAACTAACCATTATGAAATTCCTTAGTTGTAGAGGTTGCATCATATTAATAGGACCAATTATCATGGAATTATGCAGAAAGAGAGAGAGGCTTTGAAGTAATTGTTCATGATGTGAGGTTGATATACATGCAAGGCCCTATACGCTCGCCAGGTGAACAACTACTGAATCCATGCCATTTTCATTGATACATTGATACAAATTGCTGGAATTTTGTCTATTTATGGGCCAGCCCAATAAAAATTTCATGGGCAAGATGACTAAAACGTCGTTCTCCGGAACAATGGAGCGAGCAACAGATTTGTTGGAAATCATACATACTGATGTATGTGGTCTGATGAATGTTGAAGCTCGCGGCGGGTATCATTATTTTCTCACCTTCACAGATGATTTGAGCAGATATGGGTATATCTACTTAATGAAACATAAGTCTGAAACATTTGAAAAGTTCAAAAATTTCAGAGTGAAGTGGAAAATCATCGTAACAAGAAAATAAAGTTTCTACGATCTGATCGTGGAGGAGAATATTTGAGTTACGAGTTTGGTTTACATTTGAAACAATTTGGAATAGTTTCGCAACTCATGCCACCCGGAACACCACAGTGTAATGGTGTGTCCGAACGTTGTAATCGTACTTTACTAGATATGGTGCGATCTATGATGTCTCTTACTGATTTACCGCTACCGTTTTGGGGTTATACTTTAGAGACAGCTGCATTCGCGTTAAATAGGGCACCATCGAAATCTGTTCAGACGATGCCTTATGAACCGTGATTTGGCAAAAAACTGAAGTTGTCGTTTCTTAAAGTTTGGGGCTGCGATGCTTATGTGAAAAAGCTTCAACCTGATAAGCTCATACCCAAATCGGAGAAATGTGTCTTTACCCAAAGGAAATTGTTGGGTACACCTTCTATCACAGATCCAAAGGCAAGACATTCGTTGCTAAGAATGGATCCTTTCTAGAGAAGGAGTTTCTCTCGAAAGAAGTTAGTGGGAGGAAAATAGAACTTGATGAGGTAACTGTACCTGCTCCCTTATTGGAAAGTAGTTCATCACAGAAACTGGTTCATGTGACACCTACACCAATTAGTGAGAAAGCTAATGATGATGATCATGAAACTTCTGATCAAGTTACTATCGAAGCTCGTAGGTTAACCAGAGCAAGATCCGCACCAGAGTGGTACGGTAATCCTGTTCTAGAGGTCATGTTACTTGACCATGACGAACCTACGAACTATGAGGAAGCGATGATGAGCCCAGATTCCGCAAAATGGCTTGAGGCCATGAAATCTGAGATGAGATCCATGTATGAGAACAAAGTGTGGACTTTGGTTGACTTGCCCGATGATCGGCAAGCCATCGAGAATAAATGGATCTTCAAGAAGAAGACTGACACTGACGGTAACGTTACTGTCTACAAAGCTCGACTTGTTGCGAAAGGTTTTCGACAAGTTCAAAAAGTTGACTATAATGAGACCTTCTCACCCATAGCGATGCTTAGGTCCGTCCGAATCATGTTAGCAATTGCCGCATTTTATGATTATGAAATTTGGCAAATGGATGTAAAGACTGCATTCCTGAATGGTTTTCTGAAAGAAGTGTTGTATATGATGCAACCTGAAGGTTTATCGATCCAAAGGGTATTGTCGGTGTACTAGAGTAGGGGTACCCTAGTATCCCGAACTTGTGCACGGGCGGTCGCAGCGTCCCGCGGCAAGGCTTGCCGGGTGACCGCCAAGGTCCTCCGTGGTTCCTTTGGAGCCATTCAAGAACAAAGTATCCAAGCCGAAGAGACAAGACCCCGGCAAGAGGAGCTTGCCGGGAAGGCCAACCAAGGCGTCTCAAGGAACTTGCCGCAATGCTCCACGCGTCCCGGCAAGGCCCGGTGAGCGACAAGCTCCCGGACGCGACAAGACAACGACCGCGGCAAGGCGCTTGCCGCGGCAAGTTTCCACTCTGTACCTGCGCTCTAGCACATCCACCAACGTGTCGCTCTGGGACCCTTCCAGGCGTACGTGGCGGGAGGCTATGCAGCCAGCGGTACACGGTGGCAAGCGGCGCTGACAAGATCGCCATCGTGGCGAACGGTGGCGTCCCTGGCAGTCCCTTTTGCACTGTTTAGGCGACACAGACAAGCATTTAATGCTCTTGTCCCCTGCCGTCAGGGTTAGGTGTGATACACTGTAGTAGGCGGCGGTACCAACCGCAACGCCTTTTCCATTTTTGCCCTTGTCTACGTTGCCACCTGTCGGTGACCCCTTGAGCATATAAAAGGAGGCCCATGCGCAACGTAAGGGGGGGATGATCATTCTCACGCTCGGTCTAGCTAGCTGCTGGTGTGTACTATAGCACTCGGCGCTCCCGAGCAAGAACACAATACAAACCACAAAGCAGGAGTAGGGTTTTACGCATCCGTGCGGCCCGAACCTGGGTAAACTGATCGTGTGCTCATGCGCTTCGCCTCGATCTGCTCTTCGTGCAATCTCCGCCCCCTGCCGAACCAAAAGGGGCTTGGTCCGCCGGTCCCATAGGTGTTCGTGGGATTAGCACCCCCGACATCTTTGGCGCACCAGGTAGGGGAGCGTCGAGGTTGTGTGACCCTGATCCTGCGTTCACACGAGCTGAGTCTTCATCATCTTCATCGACATGCCGCCGAAGAAGAAGGCTTCGGAGGCGGCTGCTCCGTCCGCGCCGAACCCACCGTCGCCGGAGAAAACGGCTGGTGGGGTAGACATCGGCGGAAGAACGGGCGCCGACGAGGGTGCTCACGGTGCTGCCAGGTCCAAGGACAAGGCTGCGCTGCTCATCGGCGGCGCAGTCGGCTCCCACAACGACCGGGCGCACTCCAAGACCTCGGTGTCCGTACATGCACCGTGCCCATCCCAGGAGGCGCGAGACCAGCAGCGTCATGGTACTCACGGTACCATACGTTTGCTAGGCCAAGATCGAGCTGGTGGATCTCGGAGTGCTCAAGACCAGTGTGCACGCCAACATGCTGGCGCGAGCGGGGCACGGTCGCCTGGACGGGATATTGCTCCTTCTAACATGGTTAGAAGTCCGAGCATATCCCGCTCCTCGCACCGTTCACCGCCGCCGCCCGCCACTTCAGCAGAAGCTTTGGCGCGAGCTCAATTGCTCCTAGACTACCCTCCAGCGGCAGACAAGATCGATGACTGGAGGGCCACCATTTAGAGTCTCATCGGTTTCGCCAACGGCGACAATCCATGGCAGCCGAGCACTTCGCAGCCGCGGCAAGTCAGCCAGGCACGAGCCAGTGGCGACAAGACCGGTGAGGGTGCAACCACTGTGCACTCTCTGCCCCGAAGGCCGAGGTCGCCGACTCACCGGATCCACCTCGACAGCGACTCCGTAGCGTCATCGGATCCACGAGCTCGTCGCGATCAGTGCCAAGTTCTTCACGAACGACAGCAAGAAGACGCTCGTACTCGCATCGAGCGCCGAAGAGAAGCGCGGCATCAATCAGACCAGCGCGCTGGGCCCTTTGTCGACATGCATGCGCCAGGGGAACCAGGCGACTTGCCGTACGCGGTAGGTTGCCCTGCGTTTACCCGTGAGCTGCGGCAAGTCCAGTGGCCCAGCAAGAAGAATTTCAAGCCAGACGTACCGGAGAAGTATGACGGCAAGTCGCATCCGTCGGAGTTCCTCAGCATCTACACCATCGCGGTGCAAGCTGCCGGGGGGCGAGACGACAAGATCCTTGCCAACTACTTCCCGCTGGTGCTCAAGCCCAATGTCAGGTCCTGGCTCATGCACTTGCCGGACAACTCCATATCCTCCTGGGCAGACCTGTGCCATCAGTTTGTCGGCGCCTTTACAGGCGGCCACAAACCTCATGGCCAAGAGAGTGACCTTCACCTGCTCGCCCAGAAGGAAGGAGAGCCCCTGCGCAAGTATATTCAGAGATTCAGCCGTGTACAGCACAACATCCCAGATGTCCACCCTGCCGCGGTCATCAGCGCGTTCCATCAGAACGTGCGTAACCGCAGGATGCGGGAGGAGATGGCGATGTGCAAGATCAGAGACGTCAGTGAGCTATATGCCCTGGCCGACAAGTGTGCACGTGCTGAGGAAGGGAGGAAACTCCCCGGAGAAACTACAGGAGCAGGAAGATCTGACAGCGAGGATGCTGCCCCGGCAAAGAAAAACCGGCGGCGGAACAATAGGAAGAAGAAAGGCAAAGATGTGCTAGTCGTTGAGCAGTCCGGCAACGAAGGTGGCGCCAAGAAAGCCAAAGTTGGTAGCTCCGGCAAGGAGATTGCCGCATGCACCAACTGCCAGGCTGTGGCGATCGTCGACAAGCAGGACGGCACCGACAAGCAGTACTGCAAGATCCACCGCACCAAGGGCCATGACCTCCAGAGCTGCAAGAAGGTCGAGCAGCTTGTCCAGCAGCA
This sequence comes from Triticum monococcum, assembly GCA_034509565.1. Taxonomy (NCBI): domain Eukaryota; kingdom Viridiplantae; phylum Streptophyta; class Magnoliopsida; order Poales; family Poaceae; genus Triticum; species Triticum monococcum. The sequence goes on from CM067843.1 coordinate 77,310,513, forward strand.
AAAAGCTGAGTACGAGCGGCGCGACAAGGAGAGGGCCCAAGGAGGCGCTGGAGAATCCGGCAAGAAGCGCGCCGGCCGGGGAGGACGCCGCGGCAAGGCCAAGCAGCGGCAAGGAGACAGACCTCCCTGCGGCCGTGACAAGGATGAAGACGACGAGGACGACGAAGACATGGATGATGTCGAGACTAGCGAGCAGGAGTTCCAGAAAGCCACAGAGGTCTTGTGCGTTGACGGCGGTGCTTCTCTGCATAGTTCCCACCGCCAGCTCAAGCAGTGGGCGCGGGAAGTCAATGCGGCGGAACTACCTGTCGAATCGCGCAAGCTTCTAAAATGGTCCAGCACGTCTATCGTCTTTGATATTGAGGACCACCCTGATCGCACAACTGCGGTCGGGTGCTTGCCGATGTTGGTTTCACCAACTATCCGCAACCTCAAGGTCACTAAGATGCTAGTTGACGGCGGGGCCGGCTTGAATCTGATCTCCTCCGCTGTACTCCAGAAACTCCAGATCCCTGACAGCGAGCTTGAAGAGACCGGCACATTCCAAGGAATCAACCCGGGAAGGAGCTAGCCGAAGGGGAAGGTCACGTTGCCAGTAACATTTGGCAGCGAGTTGAACTTCAGGACTGAGAAGGTCACTTTTGACGTTGCCGATTTTCCATTACCTTACAATGGGATACTCGGCCGTCCTGCACTCGCCAAGTTCATGGCAGCCTCTCACTATGCATACAACATGCTGAAGATGCCAGGCCCGATAAGCGTCATCTCTGTCCCTGGCGACAAGAAGGATGCTCTTATCTGTGCCGACAAGATCTACAGGGAAGCAGCAGCCGCAACAGATCGCAAGTCACTTGCCGTTGAAGCTCCCAGGGGGAAGAAGAAGACCAGGTCCGGCAAGAGCTCTGATGCCCACTCCGGCAAGCGCACCTCTTCGGAGTGCTGTGCTACCGTCGAGGACGCACCATCGAGCTCCACCGGCAAGTGTAAGAAGGCAATGGCAGCTCCGCCAGAGACCAAAAAGGTGTCCGCCAAGGAGGACGGCACTGGTGGTACCTTCACCATCAGCGCCACTCTTGACCCTAAATAGGAAAGCGCGCTCATTGCTTTCCTGCGGGCGAACGTCAACGTGTTTGCGTGGCAACCGTCTGACATCCCCGGTGTTCCCAGGAAAGTAATTGAGCACCATCTTGCCGTTTGTCCTCATGCGCGGCCCGTCAAGTAGAATGTCAGGAAGCAAGCAGTGGAGCGCCAAGAATTCATCGCAGAAGAGATCAAGAAATTGGAAGCAGCAGGCCTTGTCAGAGGAGTGCTCCATCCTACGTGGTTGGCCAATCCCGTAGTCGTGCGCAAGGCAAACGGGAAATGGAGGCTTTGTATTAACTTTACCGATGTTAATAAAGCTTGTCCCAAAGACCCATTTCCCTTGCCGCGCATTGACCAGATTGTTGACTCCACAGCCGGATGTGATTTGCTTTCATTTCTTGACGCATACTCAGGATACCATCAAATCTTCATGGCAGAAGAGGATGAGGAGAAAACCGCATTCATTACTCCATGTGGCACGTACTGTTTCATACGGATGCCTTTCGGTTTAAAGAATGCTGGTTCAACATTTGCAAGAGTAGTCCATGTCGCTCTTGAGCCACAAATGCACAGAAATGTGGAAGCCTACATGGACGACATAGTGGTCAAGAGCAAGGACAGGGCAACTCTGATTCAAGATTTAGACGAGACCTTTGCAAATCTGCGCAAGATCAACCTTAAGCTCAACCCCGAGAAGTGTGTGTTTGGAGTTCCCTCCGGCAAGCTTCTCGGGTTCTTCGTGTCTCAGCGGGGAATTGAAGCCAATCCCGACAAGATCAGGGCCATTGAGCAGATTGAAGCACCAAAGCGCGTCAAGGATGTACGAAGACTTGCCGGTTGCGTGGCTGCTCTCAGCAGGTTTATTTCTCGGTCTGCTGAGTGCGCCCTGCCGTTTTTCAAAATTTTGAAAAAGGTAGGTCCAATGAAATGGACTCCGGAAGCGGAGGCTACGCTGCAGGACTTGAAAAAATACTTGTCCTCCACTCCAACACTTGTCGCACCTAAGCCACAAGAGAAGTTGCTGCTATATATAGCGGCAACCAATCAAGTGGTTAGTGCTACATTAGTGGCAGAGAGGGAGGCAGATGACGAGCCAGCAACCGCGGCAAGCGCATCCAGCGACAAGCAGGGGGCTTCCCCGACAAGCTCTGGGCCCGACAAAGATGGATTTGCGCAGGTGCGCGAAGAGATACAGAAGAGAATGGTGCAACGCCCAATTTACTTTGTCAGTTCCCTTCTGCAGGGGGCTAGGTCAAGGTACTCTGGTGTGCAGAAATTGCTTTTTGGCCTTCTCATGGCCTTGAGAAAGCTGCGCCATTACTTCCAAGCACATGAGATCACAGTTGTCACTCGCTTTCCGCTGAAGAGGATACTGCAGAATCCAGAAGCGACAGGCGGGATTGTTGAGTGGGCACTGGAACTGTCAAGCTTTGGCCTCAAGTTTGAGAGTACTTCAACTATCCAAAGCAGAGCATTGGCAGAATTCATAGTAGAGTGGACGCCAACACCAGATGAAGAAATTCCAGAAACAAGCGTCCCCGTCAAGGAAGCAAGCAAAGAATGGCTCATGTACTTTGACGGTGCCTTCTCGCTGCAAGGCGCCGGCGCTGGTGTGCTGCTTGTCGCACCCACCGGAGAGCACCTCAAGTACGTAGTCCAGATGCACTTTCCCAAGGAGCAAGTGACAAACAATACCGTAGAGTATGAAGGCTTGCTTGCCGGTCTCAGGATTGCGGCAGACCTTGGGATCAAGAAGCTCATTGTCAGGGGTGACTCGCAGCTTGTCGTCCGCCAAGTGAACAAGAATTATCAGAGTCCGTTGATGGAAGCTTACGTTGACGAAGTGAGAAAGCTAGAAGAGCACTTTGACGGCCTACAGATGGAGCATGTCCCAAGAGCTCAGAACGACATTGCCGATGGCCTGTCAAAGTGCGCCGCACTTAAGTTACCTGTGGAACCAGGGATCTTTGTGCTCAAGCTGACTCGACCGTCCGTAACACCATCAACTGGACAGAGCAAGAAAAGGAAGTTGTTTTCTTGCGACTATTTTCCGGCAGAGCTTCCTAAAGCCGCCGCCAAGAAGGTCCCCAAGATCAACACCAAGAGTGCTGAGCAGCAGTCTGCTCCGGCAAGCCCTAGGGTTTGTTCCATTGAAGCAGACGCTCCCGACAAGTTTTGCTCCGGCAAGCTTGCCGGGGAACGTCAAGCTCCGGCAGAGCCGCAGGCTCTTGCCGTAGAAGCGGATGTTCCCGCAGCAGCAAATATGCCTTTAGTCCTTGTTGTCGAGCCGCAAGCTCCAGGATGGGCACAGCAGATTGTCCGTTTCCTTCAGACAGGAGAACTTCCCGAAGAGCAAGAAGAAGCGGAAAGAGTAGCCCGGCAGTCAAGTATGTACCAGTTTGTCGACAACACACTGTACAGAAAAAGACTCAACAGTGTGAAATTGAAGTGTATTCACCGGGAAGATGGACAAAAGCTGTTGGCAGAGATACATGGAGGCATATGTGGTCACCACATTGGCGCAAGAGCACTTGCCAGCAAAGCATTGCGGCAAGGTTTCTTCTGGCCGACAGCCCTCCAGGATGCAACTGCACAAGTAACCAAGTGTGAAGCGTGCCAGTTCCATTCCAAGCAGATACACCAGCCAGCTCAAGCTCTCCAGATGATCCCTTTATCCTGGCCATTTTCGGTCTGGGGGCTCGACATCCTCGGCCCCTTTCCCCGAGCAGTCGGGGGCTTTGAGTACTTGTACATTGCAATCGACAAGTTCACAAAGTGGCCGGAAGTGGAACCAGTGAGGAAGGTGACAGCACAGTCAGCAGTCAAGTTCTTGAGGTCAATTGTTTGTCGCTTCGGGATCCCTAACAGGATAATCACCAACAACGGTACACAATTCACGAGCCGCACCTTCATGCAGTACGTCCAAGATCTTGGCGCCAAGGTCTGCTTCGCTTCTGTTGCTCACCCGAGAAGCAACGGTCAAGCGGAGAGGGAAAATGCTGAAGTGCTGCGTGGGCTCAAGACCATGACTTTCGACAGGCTGCACAAGTGCGGAAGAAACTGGATCGAGGAGCTGCCGGTGGTTCTTTGGTCGATCAGGACGACGCCAAATCGAGCCACTGGCCAGACACCTTTCGCTCTAGTCTATGGAGCAGAGGTAGTTCTCCCCACGGAACTCGTATACGGGTCACCTCGAGTGCTCGCTTATGATGAGCTTGAGCAAGAGCAGCTGCGACAAGATGACGCACTGCTCCTTGAGGAAGACCGTCTTCAGGCTGCTGTGCGAGCTGCTCGCTACCAGCAAGCTTTGCGCCGCTACCATAGCCGCAAAGTTAACGCAAGAAGTCTCGAGGAAGGCGACCTTGTTCTTCGGCGTGTTCAGTCCGCCAAGAATTCCAACAAGTTGACGCCGAAGTGGGAAGGCCCTTACCGGGTGAAACGAGTCACTAGGCTTGGCACTGTCCGCCTTGAGACCGAAGATGGTATACCAGTGAGCAACTCCTGGAATATTGAGCATCTTCGTAAGTTTTACCCGTAGGGCGCGGTTGCCGGAACCTGTTCCGGCAACCACCTTTTGTACAAGTCTTGCCGCTATTGCATGTAATCCTTTGTACAAAGCCGGGCGCAGACCGTGTGCATAAAGATCATGTGCTCCGCACATCTTGTCAGTTTCATGCCTTTTATTTTTATTTTTCTTGCATGTGATATCTGACACTTTGTGCAGCACCTAGCCCGGTAAGCAACAACGAGCCATAAGGCTCCATATCTTTTCTCCTCATTCTTTTTTCTCAAGGAAAGGAAGGTTCCCTCGCCCACAAGTTTGCCGGGGGAAAGGAAAAGATAATGGTATGGACCAGGCGTCGTTCAAGAAAGTTTCGCCTTGTCGGGAAGCAAACGACAGAAAAGATAAGTTGCCAAAGTTTGAGCAATCAGATTTTTTTAAAATTTTTAAGTTATCTTCCTTGAACGACCGTGCTTTGTATGGAAAACCTGTGGGCGGAGGAACCAACTCGTAGCTAGTTGCGCCCTTACTGTTGTTTCGAGTCCGCTCAACAATTTAAGTGAGCTGCGACTAGCTGCGACAAGGTTTCTTGTCGGCAGCGGCACCGCCAGCAGGCTGCTGACGTCCCGCACTCAGCGCTCGCGGCTAAGGTGCCTGCGCCGGCAAGTTCCCTAAAAGCGTAGGGCAAAAACATACAAAGGAAGGAATCAAGTAAAGGAAATAACATTGCAATTAGTACCCGAAATAAAAGTTATATTACAAGATAGCTTGTCGCGGCCCTAACAGATTGTTCTCATAACATGAATAGCAGCGACAAGAAAATAAGAAAACGGGCGGCCTAGTCTACGTGATCGCCCTCAACCCTCTTAATCCCGCTCACCTTGTCCACAATGGGTGCGACAAGGGTCTTGAGCGCCTCCAGATCAGCATCCGGCGGCAAGGACCTGAGGACGTTGGTGAGGTTGAGGCCCGGGTTGCGGAACACCACCTTCACCAGCACCTTCTGAAGAGCTCCCGCGCAGATCTTGCGCGACTCATCGGCCAACTGCTTTGGGATCCTTTCCCGGAGTCGCCGGAGGACCGTCGCCACGCCTTTGAAGAACGAGGTGAGCTTGGCGCTGGGTTGGAGGTTCTCGTCGGAGGGATACCCGAGATCCTCCATTCCCAGCTGCGCCAGCTCCCTGTCGATGTCTGCGGCAACATCCACGAGACCCTCTGTCCAGTGCTCTACATTCTCCCGGAAAGTGCTCTGGGCGGCAGCGGCACTCGCCAGCAGCGCCTTGCTGGCCTTGACCTCCTCCTTCAGGGCCGTCTCCTGCTCCTTGGCGCCGTCCAGCGTCTTGGTCAAAGTGATCAGCTTCAACTCAAGATCTGCATTGGAGTCCTTGGTGGCGTCAAGCTCCTTGCCCTTCTCGGCGAGACGGGCCTGCAACTCTGAATGGCTGTGGGCGTCCTTCTCTCGCTCAAGCTTGAGCGCGGCAAGCTTGTCACCGCTCGTCTTGAGATCGGCCTCCAGCTGCACCACCTTCGTCTCCAGCTTCTTCTTGGCGGCCTCGGCAGCTGCGGCAGCATCCTCTGCTTGCTTGAGGGCTCCGCCAAGTGTTCTCTCGCGCATGGCAAGCTCCTCCTCGTGGCTGTCGAGGTTGACCTTCCGCTGCACCAGCTCGCCCTCCTGCACCGACAACTTCTCAGCGGCAAGCCGCTGTTGCTCTTCGGCCTCGGCCTTCTCGAGGAGGAAGGCCTCCCGCTCCTCGGCAAGTTGCGCCTGCTCCTCTGCCAGGGAGCGAAGAGCTTCCTGGTTGTGCCCCCGGAGCTCCTCCACGCGCTTCTCGATGTCCTCTCCCGCCTTCGCGACAAGCGCTTCACTGGATTCCAGCTTGGCTTGCCGGGCGCGGTAGAGTGACACCAGCTTCTGCAGTAGCCGCTCCTCCTCAGGCTCGCCACTGCTGCTGCTTGGCGCGTCAACCGGCGCCAGCCCGGTGGAACCAAGCACTTCTCCGTCGAAGCTCTCTCCTTCGACCGGCGCCCTGGAGCTTGACGCCCAGGGGAGGTTGATGAAGATGTCGTCGCCGGCCTTCAAGTAGACGCCTGGCTGGGGCTCGTCGGGGCCCGACGCTGCGGCAGCGGCAGAGGGATCGGCGGTCGACGTAGCGCCTGGCGCTCCTGCGGCCTCAGGGCCGTCAGTGCGATCGCCAGATCCCCCGCCTGCTTCTGCAGCGGCAGCCCTGGCGGCCTCTTCACCGGCGGGCTCGTCAGCGCTGGCTACTTCCTCGGCGGCAACGGCGTCGTCGGCGGCAACCTCGGTCTCCATCGGCTTTGCTGCAGATGGATCTGACAGCCGGAAAGGGGAGAAGAGTCAAGCAAATATCCAAAAAAGAAGATCAAAAAAGAAGATCAAAAGAAGAAGAACCCAAGGGAAGTTCTGAAGCAAGAAGATTACCTGTGCCAGGATCTGCAGCCGTGGTCTCCGCCGCCGGGGGGTCGCTGGTGCTATCCCTTGCCGGAGAGCTCTCCCTTGCCGAAGGACTCTCCCTTGGCATTTCGGGGGCGGCCTCCGGGCGCTCCTGGTGGGGCTGCTCTGCTCCTGCACAAGTCAACAATCAAGTATCAGCAAAGCAAGAATCTCCATGCGTGCCCGACAGCGGAAAGCAAGCCATATACTTACGCTGGGGGCTGCTCTGGAGAACAGTTGCCGGGTCCGGCAAGGTTGTCTCGGGCGCATCCCCTGCCGTCGTGGTGGGTTCGTCCTCAATGATAATCACCGGGGCCTTGGCTCTCTTCGCTGCTCTCTGAGCCAGAGTCCTGAAAAGGAATAAGTTCAGAGTAAAGCAAATGAGATGCAAGACAAAAACAGTAAGGATTGAAGAACTGCAAGAACAATAAGAGAATCTTACTCTTCTTCTTCTTCCTCGTCAGAGCTGAACGCGGAGAAGTCGAAGTCCGGCTCGCGTCCGGCGCGGGAAGGCGGAGGAGTAGGTTCCCTTGGCCGCTTGGCGGGAGCAGAAGCAGTGGTCCGGGAAGACCCTGCTCCAGTTGCCGCAGCAGCGTGAGGCGCTCCCGCGGCAACAGTGCTTGCCGCGGTGGAGCGTGTCGCGCGGCGCGGCACGGCGACTGTCGACTCGCCTGCCGCCTCGCCACGTCCCCGACCTTGCGAAGACGCCTTCTTGGTGGAGATGGAGGCTCTGCTTGCGGCGAGCTATCTGAGGATGAGGATGAAGAGGAGTTGATCTCCAACGAGCTGCTCGTATCCTCGGCGGGCTCGCTCGGCTCGGCGTCACGCCTGGCAAACTCTTTCTTGCCGGCAAGCTCTTTCTTGCCGGCGAGCTCCTCTCGTTCGGCATGGCTTGCCGCCTTTGCTGCCTCTGCCTCCTCCATGGTGAATCCAAACTCGCCCGCCGCTGCGGCTGCCGCCGCCTCTTCCAACCTGGTGGCGATACGCTTCAACTCCGCATCGGTGGTGTCGCGAGTGAGGCCATTCTTCTCGTCGGGGCGGATCGGCACTTCTACCAGGCTGTCGAAGAATTCCTGCACGACCTCGTCTGCAGGCTCTTGCCAAGTTGGGACAATTCCATGCGAGTCGCACAGCGGCATCATTGCGCGGATGCGGTCAAGCGAGGAGTTGTTGCACAGCAGAACGACGCCCTGCGGCAACCTAAACACTTCGGGATGATCTGGATCGTACTTGAAGAGCTCCTGGAGCATCGCGTTGAGCTCCAGAACAGTGAAGTTGTAGTTGAGGCCCGGACGCAGCCTCATGATATCCGCCGCGTTCTTGAACTCCCAGGCGGGCCTCCTCCGTTCCTGCAGGGGGGCGATGCGACGGTGAAGAAAATCTGCGCCAACGGCGCCTACAGTGAGTCCGGCAAGCCTGAGGCGTTGGATCCTGGTGACGGCAATCCTCAGCCTATCGTCTTCCGGGGCCACGTCGCTCCAATCGCTGCCGCGTACTGCTGTGGCTTGGCGCCGGGCGGTAAAAGGCTGTGGGTTCTCCTCAACAATCCAGCACCAGTCTGCTCTCCGCTCCTCCCACTTGCCGCGGAACTCGCCCTCCAGATAAGAATCTTTCTTGCCGGCCCTTGAGATCCAGGTGATTCCACCGGATAGAGGCTCTCCTCTCTCTACTCGGGGCATAAAGAAGTGGCGGAAAAGGGCTACATTTGGGTGGACTCCGACAAAGTTTTCGCAGAGATGTGCGAAAACTGCCATGGTCAGAACGGCATTGGGGGTGAAATCAAGGAGGGCAGAGGCCGTAGGTGTTCATGATGTCGCAGAAAAACTCTGAATAAGGCGGGCAGAGCCCGCAGTAGAAGAACACGGCGAAGAAGGGATATCTGTTTGGAGCCATTTTATGAGCGGCGGCTGGAAGTACCTTCGTGCTCGGATGCGCTCTCGTCTCCGTCGACCAGAAGAGGTAGTAGTACTCCCTCAGCTCCTTCGCGGCAAGCTTGGGGGGGGGGGGAGATTGCCCGCTCCTTCCGCAGTGCCGCAAGCCGCTGCGCCTCGGTCGACTTCACATCCTTCCCCTTGTCAGCTTTCGGAGCCATGGTGGAAGTGGTGGAGGAGGTCGACGGCGTTGGTGGTGCTGGTGGCGATGGGGAGCAGGGCGCTGCTCTCTCTCTCAACTTTGGGAGGACGGAGGAGTGGCGGAGGCTTCCGAGATTGGAGTGGAAAGGGGGCGAATGGGCGCACTACCCCTGCTTTCCCTGCTTATAAAGGGAGAGGGGGCGGATTTTCCGCCTTTCCTAATAAAGAAACCACCCACGATCTCTCCCACGACGCCGCATTCGACGCGTGCCGTTCGGGGAGGGCGCGGTGGATACGGAGAGAGATGCGGCGTGACCCAGGCCACGCGTGCCCGTGCCCTGTTTTGGGCCTGGCCCAACAGCGCTCGGCACCGTGTATGGCCGAGGCCCGGGGGCTCCTGTCGGTGTACTAGAGTAGGGGTACCCTACTATCCCGAACTTGTGCACGGGCAGTCGCAGCGTCCCGCGGCAAGGCTTGCCGGGTGACCGCCAAGGTCCTCCGTGGTTCCTTTGGAGCCATTCAAGAACAAAGTATCCAAGCCGAAGAGACAAGACCCCGGCAAGAGGAGCTTGCCGGGAAGGCCAACCAAGGCGTCTCAAGGAACTTGCCGCAACGCTCCACGCGTCCCGGCAAGGCCCGGTGAGCGACAAGCTCGCGGACGCGACAAGACAACGACCGCGGCAAGGCGCTTGCCGCGGCAAGCTTCCACTCTGTACCTGCGCTCCAGCACATCCACCAACGTGTCGCTCTGGGACCCTTCCAGGCGTACGTGGCGGGAGGCTGTGCAGCCAGCAGTACACGGTGGCAAGCGGCACTGACCAGATCGCCATCGTGGCGAACGGTGGCGTCCCTGGCGGTCCCTTTTGCACTGTTTAGGCGACACAGACAGGTATTTAATGCTCTTGTCCCCTGCCGTCAGGGTTAGGTGTGATACACTGTAGTAGGCGGCGGTACCAACCGCAATGCCTTTTCCATTTTTGCCCTTGTCTACGTTGCCACCTGTCGGTGACCCCTTGAGCATATAAAAGGAGGCCCATGCGCAATGTAAGGGGGGGATGATCATTCTCACGCTCGGTCTAGCTAGCTGCTGGTGTGTACTGTAGCACTCGGCACTCCCGAGCAAGAACACAATACAAACCACAAAGCAGGAGTAGGGTTTTACGCATCCGTGCGGCCCGAACCTGGGTAAACTGATCGTGTGCTCGTGCGCTTCGCCTCGATCTGCTCTTCATGCAATCTCCGCCCCCTGCCGAACCAAAAGGGGCTCGGTCCGCCGGTCCCATTGGTGTTCGTGGGATTAGCACCCCGACAGGTATTAACAAAGTGTGCAAGCTCCAACGATCCATTTATGGACTGGTGCAAACCTCTCGGAGTTGGAAATAAATGTTTGATAGTGTGATCAAAGCACCTGTATTTTATACAGACTTTTGGAGAAGCCTGTATCACGACCATTTTTTTTAAAAAAGAAAATGGGAAAAAGCAGAAAAAGAAAAACCGGTTAATTTTTTTTCTACAAGGTTGCCAAAATAGGTCAGGAATCTTCTAGAAGATTTTCAATATCGGGTATTGTAGTCACCCGTGCTAGCTATTAATGTCGTTCACTTGTTCGCTTCCAATTACTCTGCATTCCACAGATACTTTGACGCAATGAACGTTGTATTGATACACCGGCGCTGTTATCTATCGCGCGAGCGATCGCTAGTCTTGCGTCGCCTGCAAGGTGTGCTCCCTCCCGTTAGTGGCCCGGTCCAGGATCGCGGCTCTTTTTTGCACTAGTTGTTTTCCTAGGTCGGTTTTTTTTCTAGGTAGGCTTCTAATTCAAGCAAATGTTCACAAATTCAAAATAGATCTTAAGTTAAAAAATATCCAGAAATTTAGGAAAATATTTACGAATTAATAAAGTATTCGTGGATTTGAAAAATGTTCGTGAACTCGTTTTTCATGAATACCACAAAAGTTCGCAGATTTTGGAAAATGTTCATGGATTTCAAAGGTTATTCATGTATTTGAAAAAAAATTCATGCATTCAAAAAATATTTGTAATTTCCAAAAATACATTTATGAGTTCAAAACTTGTTCTTGGATCTCAAAAAACTTCACAAATTCAACAGATGTTCAACAATTAAAAAATTGTGTATTCAGAAATATTTTCCACGGAGTTGAACTTTTTTTCAGGAATCTAACATGTTCGTGAATTGGAATTTTTATTGTAAAATGAACAATTTTCTGTAGTTAGCCCTTGCTTTTTTGCAATATATAGGATTGGTATAAACATTTTTTATATCCCATGAACATTTTTATAAATTTCATGAAGAAATGCTACAATTTTTGTATATTTTTATGATGTCATTAACTATTTTTTAAACATGTTAACATTTTGTTTGAATGTTACAAACATTTTCAAAAATATATGAACTTTTGTTAAGTGACATGAAAAGTTATTAAGAATATGATAACACTTAATAAAATTTGAATTCTTTAGAAATACACATTTGGGATTTTTTGGTGAAACTTTTTCTATATATTTTGCTAACATATCTAAAAATAGCAGGAAGGAAAAAATGTCAAAACCCAAAAATAAAAGGTGGGTAGATCCTGTAAGACTCCGTAAATGCTATAGATCGCTTATAGTGAGTGCTAACTATAACGCTCGTCCATTGTATGCTTTGAATTGGCATTTGCCAGTCTGATTTTTTTGTGTGTGAGTGACAATGCAATTTGCGGTTCAGACGCGTGCTTGAGCTATATAGGTACATTTGGAAAATGCATAAGACGGTTAGGTTCTCATCTGAAGAATATTATTCTGGCGATTTATTTTCTATCGAGTCGTAGGGAAACCATATCACTAAGAGGGGGTACCCGTCGGAAGGTATGTGTGGAATGAAACACGTACACAAAATCATATTGTACCCACAAGATCTTCCGAGCAATCGTGGAATTTTCCATCCTATTCTGTTGCTCATTTTTTTCCTTACCCCGTACTACCGTGGTAGGCAGTGGTAGTATCGCTCCCTTCATTGGAGTCATACTTCCGCTGGCTGGCTATAGGCCGTTAGTACCACACCGATGAACACATGGTACCGATCCCCCATTGGAGCGGCACTGCTGGACAAAGTGTTGGGCTACTACCAAACGGTGCCCTCCAATCTCTAGTTTTATCGCGATACTAGTGCGGCACTGCTATGGCACTATCGACTATTCGTTGTTGCCGGTACTAGCGATGTCCAGTGCTGTAGTACCGCTTAGGCATTGCAGCGCAGCCTGACATGGGGCTGCATTAGTACCGATGTGTACAGCGGTAGTGCCACTCAGTGTAAAACTCGGGGAACTATTGGATTTGGATAAGGTGTATAAAAGGGGGTCTTCTTCACCAAGTTGAATCACCTCTTGCCTCTCTTTTCTCCATTATTGTCCCAAGTTTAAAACTCATAGATCTCTCTCCCAAGCCACGCAAACTCCTTGATCTCTAGGATCTACCATTTTTTCGAAGAAAATCTCACCCCCCCTTGTTTTCGCTAGTAGATCTTGTTACTCTTAAGTGTTTGGGCATTCTAGACGGAAGAGTACACCTTGGAGCTCAATACATTATGGTGTAAGGCTTCAGGGAGCTGTTGGGAGCCTCCAATTAAGTAATGGAGATTGCCCCAGCCTTGTTTATGAAGGCCCAGTCGCCGCCTCCAAGGGCACCACGTAGTGGATCAGGGCACCTTACATTGTGTGAGGATACGAGGAGGATAACGTGTGTCGTTATGGTGCTTTGTGAGCATCATTTCACCACACGTCTCCAAGGGAGACGTACCTCCTGAAACGAGGGAACTCCAAGAACAACATCATCGTCTACACTTGTGGTTTTTTTCTTTCTTTCACTGGTTATTATTTGTGAGTTTGACATATAGATTGTCCATCTAGTTGCACATCTATAACATATATTATTGTTGTATTACCATAAAATGTGAAGAAAAAACTATTAGCTCCCTTTCACCCCTTAGTCGACCATATTGACCATTTCATGCTTGTCGTGGGCCGGATTGTTAGTGGTCTCGCTAACATTATTGAAACCTAGGAGCGGCCAACTTTGGAGCCGTCTTATTGGATTTTGGAAGGTTTCACACATTTTGTTTGTTCCACCGGTTTTTGTTTATTCTCAGTATTCTACCCTGAGTATTGTCCTCGTTTTTGTTTTTCCCGATATAATTTTTTTACCTTCTCCCAATGATTTTTAAATATGTGTTTTTTCAAATTCATGAATACTTTTCAAATAAATGAAGAAATTAGAATTGGTGAGCAATTTTTCAAATTCAAGAACATTTATTAGATGCATGAACATTATTTAAATTCATGAACACTTTCTAAATTTGTGAACATTTTTTCAAACTCATTAATAATTATTGAATACATCAATATTTTTTTGAATATACGGTCATTTTTTTAATACATGAACAATGTTTTTTGAATTCATGAACATTTTTTTGAGTTCACGAACCTTTTTTACTTCATAAATTTTTTTAGTTCATGACTTTTTTGAATTTATGAAAAATTTGGAAATCCTAAAAAAATGATTTCATGAATATTTTTTGAATTCACAAACTTTTTGTGAATTTGTGAACTTTTTTTAATTCACACGGACATTCTACAAGTTAATTAACATTTTTAAAACCATGGAAGTTTGTAAAATTAATGAACAATTCTTGGATTCCAGAATTGTTTTAATACATGATCATTGTTTTAAATTTACAAACCATATTGCAGGTCGTGAATTTTTTATGAATTTGTCAAAAATGAATTTCTGAACTTTTTTGAATTCATGAACAGTTTATGAATTCAGTGACAGTTTTTGAATTTTTATTTTGTTACAGTCGATTTTTTCTGAATTCATAAAGATTTTTAAAATTCGCAAACCTTTTTTGAGTTAGTGACCGAATTCACAAATATATTTTTAATTCATGTTTTATTTAGAATTATTTAACATTTTTAAAATTCATAAAAAACAGAATCCGTGAAAAATTTCAGCTTAGCTGTCCTTGCAAAAATAAAATAATTAAACAACCTGAGATGGGAAAACGAAATGAAAAAATCAAGAGATAAGAGAAGGATGTTCCTACAAGGCTTCACAGAGTTCAGTGATTCTCGGCCGTCGGATCGCGACGCTTGATGGGTTTTGGGTCGTCCGATCGAGCAGATGGAAGATATGGGCCGTCGGATCAAAATAAGTTACTGCTCGAATGAATAGTAACTTCCTATAACGCCTCCCATCGCTCGTTTTTTACTATGTTTTTTCGGTCTAAAGTCTCTAACGTGTGGGTCCGTTCGCGGGTGGGCCTCGGTTGTCAGCGACCGTGGCTGTAGCTCCGGCTCGTTCCTCCCGTCACGTGTACCAGCGGTGAAATATCTCCTGCCACCGCACATTATATCTTGCCCCCATCGAGGGTATTTCGGTCTTTTTGCTCCCGGGGGTCGTGCGTGGCGTGCGTGGATTAGCTCATCCGGCTATGGGGTGGGGGAGGGCAGCGACCCACCCTTTCGTGCTCTCATTCGTCCCTCTCGTCTCCCTCTTTCTGGATCTCGTTCTCTCTCATCGCCGGCGCTCCTCCTTCTCGATTCGACGCCATCCTTCAGGTGGTTTCCCTCTACCTCTCGCTCGTCTATTTTGTTCCGGTTGTTTCTTACCGTCTCCCTTGCTTGTTTGCTTGATTTTAAGTGTTTGTACGGTGCCGTTGCGTTGGGCCTGCCTCGCGAGTTGACCGGGAAGGGAGCACACCGGCTGAGCTTCTGAGATGGCTGAGGTAATTGATTTCTCCCTTGTTTGTTCTCCCCTCTGTGCTGTGTATGTGCTCATCAAGACTTTTGTTGTTCTTCAGGGATCTGTCTAGGGTTTGCTTGTCGATTCATTCGGATTCGTGCTGATCCATTATGATACGTGCTGTTAGAGGTGTTTTGGCTGGTTCGGTTGCAGGTAATTCTTCCCTCTCGCCTGGCCCCCTCGGTTTTACTTCTATCCTCTGTTTTGCGAAGATGTGTATTACAGGGGATGTGTTATTTATTATTTATGTTGTTTATTTATTATTTATGTTCTGGATTGCTGTCAGTCCATATCTGCTGTGGATATAGTCTATGCCTAAGGTCCATGTATATTGTTGTTTGGGTTCATGTGTGTTGCAGATGTGGGTAGTCATATATATTGCAAGGGTCTGTTGCCTACATTCTTTTGGGATCTAACGTTTATGCCTGGTTGGTGTTTTCTTTTTTGTGTGGGGTCTTCTTATTTTGGGTTTCCATTTTGCTGGCAGGATGTTTGCCGTCTGAAAGTGCGTTATATCGACTAGAGGGGGGTGAATAGGCGATTTTTATGAAAGTCTTCAAAACGTGAAAGTTTCGAAGACAAACGATAGAAATAAACCTATTACCATGCAGCGGAAGGTAGACTACACTAGGCAAACCATAGTCAAGTATTCAATGAAGTGAGAGCACAATGACTAATAGTAGCAATGTAGTAGGGATCAGGTAGGAAGATATTATGAAGCCACACAGAACACGCAGTCACTCAGTGAACACAAAAGATAGTGCAAACATACAATGACTTCACAAGGAGTAATAGTAAGTAAAGGGAAGGGAAGGATGAAACTAGTGACTCATTGAAGATAATGATTTGTTGGACCAGTTCCAGTTGCTATGACAACTGTACGTCTGGTTAGGGCGGCTAGGTATTTAAACCTTAGGACACACAGTCCCGGACACCCAGTCCTGAACACGCAGCTCAGGACACCCAATCCTCACCGTATTCCCCTTGAGCTAAGGTCACACAGACCTCGCCCAATCACTCTGGTAAGTCTTCAAGGTAGACTCCCAAACCTTCACAGACTTCGTTCATCGGCAATCCACAATGTCTCTTGGATGCTCAGAACGCGACGCCTAACCGGCTGGAGGATGCACAGTCCTCAAGTGTAATAAGTCTTCAGATCACACAGACAAGAAGACTTAAGTGATGCCTAATTCTCTTTGGCTCTGGGTGGTTAGGGCTTTATCCTCGCAAGGAATTCTCTCTCAAAGGCTTCGAGGTGGGTTGCTCTCAAACAACAAAATCCGTACTCTGAATCTGAGCAGCCAACCGTTTATGGTTGTAGGGGGTGGGCTATTTATAGCCACTAGGCAACCCGACCTGATTTGTCCGAAATGACCCTGGGTCACTAAGGAACTGACACGTATTCCAACGGTCAGATTTCAAACTCACATGGCAACTTTACTTGGGCTACAAGCAAAGCTGACTTGTTCGTCTCTGGAAAAGATTCGCTCTCATAGTCTTCACTCGAAGACATAGGTTTTGTTTAAGCATCACTTCAGTCATTCTGACTGGTTCTCTTGGACCCCACTTAACAGTACGATGGTTCCTATGACTCAACACAGAAGAAAAAGAACTACGAAAGATCTAAGTCTTCGAGCTCCATAGGCTTCATGCGGTGTCTTCTCTTGTCATAGTCTTCAATGTGAATATCTTCATATACCACCTTTGACATCAATGTCTTCATACATTTTTAGGGGTCATCTCTGGTAGGAAAACCGAATCAATGAGGGACTTCTACCTGTGTTATCCTGCAATTCTCACAAACACATTAGTCCCTCAACTAGGTTTGTCGTCAATACTCCAAAACCAACTAGGGGTGGCACTAGATGCACTTACAATCTCCCCCTTTTTGGTGATTGATGACAAACTAGTTGAAGTTTTCAACGGGGAATATAATATGTGTAATTGTAAAGGATAAGGAATTATCTTCATAAGTTGCAAGGGCTCCCCCTGAAGATGTGCATATAAGTAATTTGCTTTTGGAATGCAAATGCACATGGCAGGTTGTGCTTGTGGAGATCCACTTCAACTTATGATGACAATCCACTATGCATGTGAAAGTATGTGAAGATAATGACATGCATAATGGAAAATGGACATCTGCAAAATGATCTAAGTGCGGAATTTGTCGTCGCACATGCGGAATTTATCATCGCAACACAAGGTGGCAAATAAGTAGCAGACGACCATCGAGTTTAAGTGTTACAACTCAAAGAGCCAAATGTATCAAAACGAGAGTTGTAAGCACGAAGCAAAATATAAAGCACCCGCCCATATGGACCCGCTTGAAGACTATCAAACTCATATGCTTCTCCCCCTTCTGTCAGTAAGGACCAAAAAGGTTCGAAGACATAGAGCATCTACTTGTTCCCATGAAGAGTAGGTGAAGCAGCAGTGTCGTCAGTGGTGTTTGGCGGTGCAGAAGAACTTGGAGCAGTGTCGATGCGTGCTGAAGGAGGTGGTGGTGAAGTAGCATCGTCTTCATCCTCGATCACTCTGGCATTCACAGTTGCAGCAGAGGAAGAGAACTCAGAGTCTTCAAGAGATGGAGTTCGTCGTAGCACTGCCCTTCGAGGAGGTGTGGAGTCAAACTTGAAGCGCTCAGAGAAGCCATCCTCTTGAAGATCATCTTCAGAACACATCAGCGTCAACCCTTTCCATGTGCGTCGAGAGGTTTCATGAGCAACAAAGGCATTCTTGGTGGCAAGATTGCGAATGCGATTAACATCCACCAAGAGGCTTTGCATTTGACGCTTCAGCCAGTCATGATGCCTATCCTGTTTCTGATGAAGAGCCACCAGAAGCTCTCGGTCATTGAGAACACGAGTGCGCTTCTTGGGTCGTTGGACAATGGTGCTATTAGTGGCTTCAGTGAGAGCAGGATGCGGTGCACGTGTAGTGCCAGCCAAAGGATACACACGAGTTACTGCTTCAACGCCTTCAACGTTTTGAGAAAAACTTTGATGCTCTGCATTCTGAAGACTTAGAGGCTCCTTGGCAGGCTCAGGATAGATGGCTTCAATAGACATATCCACATCAGGCAAAAAGATCCGATGATTGTGGGCAGAGGGCTGATATGAGATAGCGGAGTGGAGTTTGATCAGCCGCATCACCCAAGGGGCGTAGAACTTCAAACCAAACAGATCAAAGCCAGATGCAGCAAGTTGGCGAATGAAGAAATCCTGTGTATTGAAGCATTTTCCATGAAGAATATAGAAGACCAAAGTCTTCATTGCATCTTCCAGCTTGGCATGGGGAGAATGTCATTTGATTGGCCAGAGAGTTCGCCTTATAATGTGATAAATGGTCCTTGGAAGATACTCAAGGTCTTCAACGAAGAACTCCGTGGGATAAGCAGCATCTTGGGGCAATGGCTTCATCATACTGAGCATCTGACTCATATTAGGTTCAGTCTTCTGAAAGATGCTCTCAACAGCTTCACTATGAAGCTGACAGCCATGCTCGTAGAGATCGCTAGGAGTGGGCAAACCAGTGAGCTCAATGATGTCAAAGGCTTTGGCTTCGTGATGAACATTTCCTGTCATCCACTCCAGGACCCAAGTCTTCGGATCTCTGTTATACCCGCGGATGTGAAGTGTGGCATAGAATTGGAGCAGCAACTCTTCATTCCAATGCTCTTGGTCAGTGACGAACGACAGCAGTACAACCTCTTTGAAGTAATCCAGAGCTTCTTCCAGATAGGGCAGACCAGCTATTGCTTCAATGTCAAGGCGCTTGTGTGGGAAGATGCGACCTTGGTTGTAAAGAACGTAGGAGTAATAGCTTCGCTGCGGATAGCTCCAGAACTGATCAGATGATATTCTTTCCCTTGAGTAGGGGTTCCTGGAGCTATTGAAGAATGTGTTGTTGTCTGCTCTGAAGCCATTGATATTGAAGGAGCCAGGTGCTGATGCAGGACCTGGGAACCTGGGCAATCTTGGGATTGGCTTCTGTACCTGAGGCCTGTGCTCAACATGATAGTCGAACTGGGGACCGGCAGCAGACGCAGGAACAGAATCAGCGGGATCAGTGGCTTCGCTGACTTCTGGTGCTTTTTTTGGTGAGGGCTCCACATTAGCTTCAGCCATGACAGCGTCGGTGGCTTCAGTGGTGTTGGTGGTGGCAGCCTCAAGATTTTCAACCTCCACTTGACGAGCAGGAGGGTCGGTCACGATCACGTTCTCCCCGAGAACCGCTTCTTGGTGGGGCAGGGGAGTGGCAACTTGTGGGACTTCTTCTTCAGCGGCTGATGCAGCCAGATTGTCTTCAGCAGTTTTATCTTCAGACGCAGAGACTTGAGGCCTTGGACCTTTGCGAAGCCTGCGCAACGCGGGCGACGCCTGTGGAGTTAGTGTTGGCTGGGCCTCAAAGTCTTCTTCCTCTTGTGGGCGATCAGCCCATGAAGCATCCTGTGCAATTGGCGTCAGTGGACGACCAATGCTGATGAGTTTGCTGTGTGTTAGCACAGGCGATGATACCTATTGGTGCTCTAGCTGAGGAAGGACTGCATCATCTTCAACATGGTCATGATGACCAATGTCTTCAGCAGCGATGGGATCAACTGCTGGAAAGTCTTCAGCTTCATGAGCCTCTGTGAGAGCAGGCTCATGGACAGTCAGTTGACGTTCTTGTGGTTCAGCGTCAGGGTGAACCATGGAAATGGGTTCAACAATCAAGGGCTCTGTGGGAGAAGCCCGTTCCTTCTTGGTCTTTCTTTTCTTCTTGGCGAGGGCAGTAGCAGAGGCTTCAGGATGTTTTCTCTTCCTTGCTTCAGCCTCAGCAGTCCTGGTCTTCTTCAGTTCTGAAGCGGTTGACCTGGCCTTTGGCTTCGGGCCAGTCATGCTAGTTGGGAAGACAAGGGGATCTGCTTCCTGCCTAGGTGCTTTGGGTTCAGCCATAGCGGGCTTCTTCTTCTTCTTGGCAGCCATCCTGGGGTCGATGCCAGGACGCCCAAGGGCCTTGCGCTTCTCAACCTCATTGTAGGCTTGCACACACCTGTCAGCCAGGACCTTCATGCGCTCACGAGAACCCTGAGCTTCTGCACGTTTCTTGAGAAAGGCTTCCTTGAGCTCGTGCAGCATAAGCTTGAAGTTCTTCACGTCTTGCACGCTGAGTTTGGCCATATGTTTCTTGAACTGAGATTTCTCAAAGTCAATCTTCTGCTTCAGTTCAACAATGCGCTGGGCGATGGCTAACTCTGAAGCAATGGCGCCATGGAAGGCGACACTGAGGCCAATGGGTAGTTGCAGATCTTCGAAGCTGATGTTTGACATGTCAAACCACTCATCAATGAAGTTGTGGATGATTGTTACATCAAAGAGAGGCAGATCATTGAAGATTTCTGCTTCTTCTTTGCTCTTGATGAGTTGCTCAAGAGCGTCATCTGCAAGATCTTCATCACTTGACAGATCAATGGCATCATTGCGCAGAATGGCAGCAGCTGTTAGCTCTTGGCTGGTGTGTGGCAAAGGCATCTTGACCTTCTGGGGCTTGGAGATGCGTGACAAATCTTCAGACTGCACACTGTCTTCAGGATGTGTAGTTGCTAGTGGCTTCGCCCGTGAGATTTTTGGTGAAGGGGCAGGCTTTGAAGCTTTAGGCTTCTTCAACTTCTTTGGCTTCGGCGCTGCAGGCGCTTCATCTGATTCAGCGTCAGCTGCAGGCTCATTCACGGCTGTCCCTTGAACCAAGATATGGGTGATGAGACCTTCAAGGTTGTAGAAAGGACCGACGACATTGGGTTCTGTATCCCGTGTGCCGTCAGCCCTTGGAGCAGAAGGACCAGGGTTGAAGTCTAGTCCCAATGTCTTCTTGTTCTGCTTTGCTGAGTTCTGGGCAAACTAAAAGTTGCGCTTGAACAGAATGTCGTCACGACACCATAGCAGTGACGATGGGTCAGCATCCGCAGGCTGTGGTCCATGGACCATGCAGGGATAGAAGCCTTGTTCAATGGCTTCATCTCTCATCCTGGGTTGAAGATTTTTGTAGAGCATGTCTCCCCATGGTCGCTTGATGGCATTCTTTTCAGCATATTCCTTTGTCACAAATCTGTACTTGAACCACTGTTCTGCCCAATAGCGTCGAATCCATTGGTTTCGTGTTTTGCGCTGATTGTAATCCTCTTCAGGATCTGTCTTGTACAATTCTGAGAGGTCATCCGGTAGATCTCTTGATGTTTCTCCATGACGCTTTCTGCCACCCTTCCTTGCTAATTTCTCTGAAGCCATGAACTTTAAACTGAAAGGCTTCAATACGTTCAAAGGCTTCAAGGGCTTTCGCTTGCTGGACAGACAAGAACTGGCTTTGGGAGAATTTATATGATGCTATAAGAATTTTGCAAATGAATGCAGACTATGAGAACCAAGGGATTCTCCCACGGACATGTACCTATGACAGCATTAAGGTGCGAGGGAAGGGGAAGAGGTCATATGCATTCTCAGAAGATTTTGAAGATAAATCAGTTTAGAAGACATTGACCTCATCGTGCGAAGACATTCACTCATAGATAAGGAGTTGGTTCCAGATTTGTACGAATCCAGAGATCAGTACAAGTGAGGAATCTAACTACTTTGTGAAGCATAAGTGAATATACTAGGCATGTTATGAGATGCAGTATGAAAGAGATCCAACTTGTGTGAATAGAAACTGCTTGTGGTAGAAAGTGACAAAGCCATAGGATCAAAGGGGCCGTAAAAAGGAAGTTTTATTTACCACACTAAGAACTGCTAGACGGAGTGGAAGAAGAGGCCGAGCAGTTTGATCTTCCGTGCCCTAACTTGGCGATGGAGGACACCTACGGCGACGGCGGAGAGGACGATGTCCGCAGTCGGCGTGAAGACAGCATCGAGAGGTTGTGGCAGCGAAGCGCTTCGTCGTCGGCGTCGTCGAGGGCTAGCGGTGGCGCTAGGGTTCGTGCGAGAGTGGAAGAAGAGATAATGACCGATGTGAAGTGTGTATTTATAGGTACAGGGGCGGCACTGCGTTATTACATAGGTGCCCCTGGCGATTCGCATCTGAGGAACACGTGGCCATCATGCAGCATATTGGGGTTTGTTCCACGTCCCACGCACGCCTGGATTGTCGGGTGGTCGTTCCCACTTCTCCGGGTTTCATGTGGAGGAATGAGCATTGAAAACGGACTTAATGTTTGTCTCTGTATCTTCTGCTGACAAGGACGCAGAGAAGACATTCGACAGTTTCAATAGAATGCATATGATTTGGAGAGACAGAGTTTGAGATAGAAAGCACAGAGAGGTTAGGGTCCGATCACATTCACTTAGTTCAAAAGATTCAACAAGAAGACATAGCTATAAGTGAATGCCGTAGAGGACAGAACACTAGTATATATATATATATAATCAACATAGTGAAGATAATCGTGAAAACATGTTGAGATTGAAGCCAAACCAAATGTGAAGACATAGCAAGGTAACGCCATGAGTGAAACACTTCAAACAGAACATTTGGTGGTGGCGTTACCCACCGTATAGGAAGTATTAGACCCAGACACGGCGCACAATTATCGTGGCGCTCCGAAGTCAAATTCCACATTAATGTATTCACACTAAGAATGTATGTCTTCATTGATTGAAGATATACTTTACTTCGTGTGTTGCACATCTAAGTCATCAATATGCATAAGAGTTAGGGTGTGTGCCTGATCACAGGACATTTGAGGATTCCAGGATATTTAGCTCACACCGTAACTTGCAAAATCTCTTCTCATCCAAGGGCTTGGTGAAGATATCTGCCAATTGCTCTTCAGTGTTGACGTGTATGATATCAATATCTTCCTTCACAACATGATCTCTGAGAAAGTGATGACGAATTTCAATGTGCTTTGTCTTCGAGTGCTGAACTGGGTTGTTGGCAATCTTGATGGCGCTTTCGTTGTCGCAGTAGAGTGGCACTTGCTTCAGATGAATGCCATAGTCCTTGAGTGTTTGCTTCATCCACAGAAGTTGAGCGCAGCAAGATCCAGCAGCAATGTATTCAGATTCAGCAGTGGAGAGAGATACACAGTTCTGCTTCTTAGAAGACCAACATACAAGTGATCGTCCCAGAAAGTGACATGTGCCTGATGTAGACTTGCGATCCACTTTGTCACCAGCATAATCAGCATCCGAGAATCCAACCAGATGAAACTCTGAGCCCTTTGGATACCATAATCCTAGAGTTGGGGTGTGAGCCAAATATCGAAGAATTCGCTTCACAGCTAAGTGATGCGACTCCTTTGGTGCCGCTTGAAATCGAGCACACATGCAAACACTAAGCATAATATCTGGCCTAGATGCACATAGATAGAGCAAAGAATCAATCATGGAGCGGTATACCTTTTGATCGAACTCTTTACCATTGTCGTCAGGACCCAGATGATGCTTGGCTAGCATTGGCGTCGTGAAGCCTTTGCAGTCTTGCATACCGAACTTCTTCAGGCAATCTTTGAGATACTTCTCTTGAGATATGAAGATGCCGTTGCGTTGCTGTTGTATTTGAAGACCGAGAAAGAACTTCAGCTCTCCCATCATAGACATTTGATATTGCTCTTGCATCATATATCCAAACTCTTCATTGTACTTCTGATTGGAGCAGCCGAAGATAATGTCATCCACATATATTTGGCACACAAACAGTTCACCATCATATGTCTTCGTGAAGAGAGTGGGGTCGAGGGAACCAGGTATGAAGCCTTTGCTCTTCAGGAAGTATTTGAGTGTGTCATACTGAAAGTGCAACTATCCCTAGGTGGTTTTGGTAATTCATAACAACATATAGCTCATTGAGCTAATGCTATTCCAAGATGATTATTTCAGGAATGCTCAATGATTGGCATGGCATGGATGTGAAAGTGGAACCCTCAAAATGCTAAGGACAAAGGATTGGCTCAAGCTCAAAAGCTCAAGACTCTTCATTTTATATTTTAGTGATCCAAGATCACATTGAGTCTTTAGGAAAATCCAATACTATCAAGGAGGGACGAGGTGTTGCTTAATGAGCCTCTTGCTTCATGTGCTTAGTGATATGCTCCAAAAACCCTCAACTACTTTCCCATATCCACATTTGACCTAAACCCTAAGCCAAACTCGGTCCTACCGATTCTTTCTATCCGGCGCCACCGAGTTTCACTTGTCATATGCCACTGCCAAACCCTAGCAATTCGGTTCTACCGATAGGGATCTCGGTCTCACCGAGATGGGATTGCAAACTCTCTGTTTCCCTTTCGTAACTTTTCGGTCTCACCGAAAGAGCAGATCGGTCCCACCGAGATTGCAATGTAAACTCTCTGTTTCCCTTTTGTAACTTTTTGGTCTCACTGAAAGAGCAAATCGGTCCCACCGAGTTTGCCTGACCAACTCTCTGGTTAGCTAATTACCAAAATTGGTCTCACTGAGTTTGTGTAATCGGTCTCACCGAGATTACGTTATGCCCAAACCCTAACCATATCGGTCCTACCGAGTTGCATGTCAGTCCCACCGAAAATCTCTAACGGTCACTAGGTTTACCTTTTCGGTCCGACCGATTTTGAGACCAAGATATTCCATTCCTACCATATGAATCTTGATCTCTGGACTTCCCCAAGTTGCTTTCCACTCAAACCTTCTTTCCACCAGATCCAAATCCTATGAGAGAGAGTTGAGTGTTGGGGAGACTATCATTTGAAGCACAAGAGCAAGGAGTTCATCATCAACACACCATTTGTTACTTCTTGGAGAGTGGTGTCTCCTAGATTGGCTAGGTGTCACTTGGGAGCCTCCGACAAGATTGTGGAGTTGAACCAAGGAGTTTGTAAGGGCAAGGAGATCGCCTACTTCGTGAAGATCTACCGCTAGTGAGGCAAGTCCTTCGTGGGCGATGGCCATGGTGGGATAGACAAGGTTGCTACTTCGTGGACCCTTTGTGGGTGGAGCCCTCCGTGGACTCGCGCAACCGTTACCCTTCGTGGGTTGAAGTCTCCATCAACGTGGATGTAGGATAGCACCACCTATCTGAACCACGGGAAAAACATCCGTGTCTCCAATTGCGTTTGAATTCTCCAAACCCTTCCCTTTACATTCTTGCAAGTTGCATGCTTTACTTTCCGCTGCTAATATACTCTTTGCATGCTTGCTTGAATTGTGTGATGATTGCTTGACTTGTCCTAAAATAGCTAAAATCTGCCAAGAACTAAAATTGGGAAAAGGTTAAGTTTTTATTTGGTCAAGTAGTCTAATCACCCCCCCTCTAGACATACTTTCGATCCCACAAGTGGTATCAGAGCTTTGGTCTCCATTTGCTTTGATTTCCATAGCTTTTGGTGATCATAGCCTTGGTTTCACAACCTAGGAGAGTATGGCATCTAGCGAGGGAAATTATCACCGTAGAGGTCCTTACTTTGATGGTAGTAATTTTGCTAGTTGAAAGCATAAAATGAAAATGCATATTCTTGGACATAACCCCGCCGTTTGGGCTATTGTGTGTGTTGGTTTGCAAGGTGACTTCTTTGATGGGAGAGAACCAAACCGTGAAGCTACCGCGGATGAGTTGAAGATGTTGCAATACAATGCTCAAGCTTGTGATATTCTCTTCAACGGATTGTGCCCCGAAGAATTCAACAAAATCAGCCGTCTTGAGAATGCAAAGGAAATTTGGGACACTTTGATTGATATGCATGAAGGTACCGACTCCGTCAAGGAATCCAAGTTGGATTTGCTTCAAAGTCAACTTGACAAGTTCAAAATGAAGGATGGTGAAGGTGTCGCTGAAATGTACTCTAGGCTTGCTCTCATCACAAATGAGATTGCCGGCTTAGGGAGTGAAGAGATGACCGATAGATTCATCATCAAGAAGATTCTAAGAGCCTTGGATGGAAAATATGATACCGTGTGCACATTGATCCAAATGATGCCCAATTACAAAGATCTTAAGCCAACGGAGGTGATTGGAAGAATTGTTGCTCATGAGATGTCACTCAAGGATAAAGAGGAACTTCACAACAAATCAAGTGGTGCCTACAAAGCCTCATGTGAAGCCCCTACATCATCAAGTGAGAAACAAAACTTCAATGAAGAATTGAGCTTAATGGTGAAGAACTTCAACAAGTTCTACAAGAGTAGAAGCAAAGATAGAAGCTCCAAGTCAAGGTCCTACAATAACAAAAGATCTTCTAGTCGAGAGCAAAACTGCTACAATTGTGGAAGACCCGGACACTATTCTAATGAGTGTACGACTCCCTACAAGAGAAGAGAAGACTCTCCAAAAAGAAGAAGCAAAGAATCACCACCAAGAGAGAGAAGGAGTAGAGATGATCGTTATGAACGAAGATACTCACGGAGAAGAAAGGATTCGGAAAGGAAGGAAAAATCATCAAGGAGCTACACAAAACGAAGACATCAAGCTCATGTTGGTGAATGGGTATCCGGCTCCGACTCCGACAGCCACTCCGAGAGAAGTTATCACTCCGACTCCGAAGATACTCAAGATGAAAGTGTTGCCGGTCTAGCACTTGTGTCAACCAACTCCTATGACATATTTGACTCACCAAATGAAGGAATTGGAAGATGCTTCATGGCCAAAGGTCCTTGTAGCGACCAAACCTCAAACAGTCTGATCTCTGTGCTCCGGTGTCATCCCTGGATCAGTAATGCTGACACCACACAGTACTCGGAGGATTTATAGCAGAGTAGCAATCACACACTTATTACATCGATGCCTCCGAAGAGAACTTATTACAATAAATAAGGCTTAAGGCCATCTAATAACGATAACAGCGGAAGACTTGGAAGGTAAATGAGTCCATCAACTCCAATGGCATCACTGAGTATAGAACCACGACCTAAAAACACCTTAATCGTCGTCTGAAAAGTCTGCAACATTAACGTTGCAGCCCGAAACGGGTCAGCACATGGAATATGCTGGCAAAGTAACACATATAGAGTAATGGAATGAAACATCTATACTATATGCATATTTGGCTGGTGGAAAGCTCTATGGTTACTATTTTGCGTAAAGCCAATTTTTCCCTACTGCAAAGGAATAAATTTATTTAACTATCATGGTGGTTGTTAAACATTGAGAATGGTTGACAGCATCCTCAATCCCAGTTAAAAGTAATCATTAAAAACCAACAATATTAATTAGAAGTAACATGATGAGATTCTCATGATATTCAAGTACTAGATACTCAAGATTGTCCATAACCGGGGACACGGCTAATCATGATTAGTTTATTACACTCTGCAGAGGTTTGCGCACTTTTCCCCACAAGACTCGATCGCCTCCGTTGGATTTCTCGCACTACTGGTGTTTGAGAAATGGATGACCGAGACACAGTCTTTCAGAAGCGCTAGCACCTTACGATGGATAGACCGGTACACCTACTTTCCCCTACATCTGCTAGTCTACCCTGTAAGAGTTTGCATGACTTAGTAAACTATGCCAGAGCCCATAATGGCTTGTGGCTGCACACGTAAGTACTTAGCATGAAAGATCTTATGATCCCTTTGAGCCTAGGTGGCGGTCCAAAATAAAACAGGCAAGTCCTGATAGACATCAGGTGCCTCAATCCACCCAGATGTGTGTTTAAGTTGCCACCTTAGATAAACCATTAAAATTATCAATCTCACATTTGTCATGGATATCACTCACCCAATCCACGTCTACTAGCATAGCATGGCATAATAAGCAAACGTAGAAGTAACTCCCAAAGGTTTCATAATAAACAGGTAATAGGTACTACCTCATCTACTTCCATCCCACAATTTAATTAGATCCTAATCATGCAATGTGTGAGGATGGATCTAATGCAATAAAACTGGGTTGTAGAAAAGGTATGATCAAAGTGTTACTTGCCTTGCTGATGATCCGCGAGTCCTAGAGATTCGAAGTAACAGTCGGCGCAATCCGGGTAATCTATCGCAGACAAACAACAAGCATACAATAAGTACTCATCTAATGCATAGGTAAAACTCGAACAAGAGATCGAACCAGATAGTTCAACTTAAGAACTCCGGTTGCAAAGAGAGAAAGAACCGAACAAAGAAACCGAAAACAAACGGCGGAGAACAACTCGGTTCTAGCAAGTTGAAACTAGGTCAAATTTTACCGTAGCAAAAACTGGTTTAAGTTGATTAGTCGGAACGGCAGTTTCAAAACGAAACTCCAGGCGCTTGAATCACCTGATTCCGATAAACGAGCGAGAAGATAGACTAGAACGAAGATCGGATCTGAGATCGTGATCGCGGAATAAATCCGACGAAAAGAAAAAAGAAAAACGGTTGATCGGACGGACGTTCGTTAACCTAGAAGAATAATCCGGTGATCACGTTCGTTAGGACGAACGGTCTGGCGAACGGTCTTGAGGCAACTAAATGGGAGAAGAAAACGGAACCGACTTAGGGTTTCGGGAAAAGAAATCAAAATGAAAAACCGATCTAGAAAACCGGAACGGTTTCGCGAAGAACCGGAGAGAAAAACGAATCGGAAAAAGAAGAATCGGAACGATTAGAAGAAAACGATCCGATGAAAAAGAAGAGATGTAGCGCGGTACCTCCGGCGAGGGGCTCCGGCGGCGTGGGCGTGGGGCGGCGGTGGCAAGGTGCGGCGGCGGCGCGGGGCACAAGGGGCGGCGCGGGGCGGCACGCGGGTGTGGGGTGGCGCGGCGCGGGGTGTGATGGAGCTCTAGGCTTTGGGTTTGATGAGGATTTAGAGGGGGGGTGTGGGAGTATTTATATTGGGGAGGGGGGGGGGGTTTACTTGGGGTAGGGGACAAGGAATTAGACTAGGAATAGGAAAGAAAAGAGGGAAAGGAAAGATCTAGAAAATAAACGAAGTAGGACTAAAGTCCTACTAGGACTCTAAAAAGACAACGGCGGCGGCGGCTCCTGCGCCTGAGGTGCCTGGCGCTGGCACGCACGCGCGGTGGCCTCCTGGCCGGCCGGCTGGGCCTTAGGCCTAGGGGCGCTGCGGTTCCTTTTTTTTAAATCGGTTCCGCGCTCGGAAAAAAACAGAAAAAACAAATCTACCGGACTCCAAAATTAACAAAGTAAATTTTCCCCGACTCCTAAAAATGAGTCGAACAAAATGAACTTTTCTCCTGGCCTAAAATGCAAATTTTGAAAAATTCACATTTTTCCCTATCCAAATAAAAAGGCAAATGAAACTCCGACAAAACCAATGATCGTCTCTTAAAAATTTGAGAAGACTCAAATATGAAAATGACGAAATCTCCAACTCTCTCCGAGGGTCCTTGAGTTGCGTGAAATTTCTAGGATCAACAAAATGCAAGAAAACATGATATGCATGATGACCTAGTGTATAACATTCCAAATTGAAAATTTGGGATGTTACAAACCTACCCCCCTTAAGATGAATCTCGCCCTCGAGATTCGGGTTGGCTAGAAAATAGGTGAGGGTGGTCCTTGAGCAAATCTTCTTCTCTCTCCCAGGTGGCTTCATCCTCTGAGTGGTGGTTCCACTGAACTTTGCAAAACTTGATAACCTTGCTGCGGGTAACTCTGCTGGCATACTCGAGAATCTTGACTAGTTTCTCCTCATACGTTAAGTCGTCCTTCAACTGAATCGCTTCAAGCGGCACTGTATCTCTTAACAGTACCTCCGCCATCTCGGCGTGACATTTATTCAGCTGAGAAACATGGAATATGTCATGAACTCCTGACAGTCCCTCTGGTAATTCCAACTTATAAGCGACTTCTCCCATACGTTGCAAGATCTTATATGGTCCAACGAAACGCGGTGATAATTTTCCCTTAACTCCAAAGCGCTTAACTCCTCGAAGTGGGGATACTCGGAGATACACCCTGTCTCCGGTTTCGTAAACTGTCTCCTTGTGTTTAGAATCTGCGTAGCTCTTCTGCCTGGACTGGGCTACCTTGAGCCTATCGCGAATCAACTTAACCTTCTGTTCATACTCCTTAATCAAATCCGGTCCAAAGAACTGACGGTCTCCAACTTCGTCCCATGACAACGGTGTCCTGCACCTCCTTCCGTACAAAGCTTCGAAAGGTGCCATCTTCAAACTGGTTTGGTAACTGTTGTTATAGGAAAACTCCGCATACGACAAGTTATCGTCCCAACTAGATCCATAATCTAGTGCACAAGCTCTCAGCATATCTTCCAAAATCTGATTGACTCTCTCGGTCTGTCCATTTGTCTGCGGATGAAAAGCTGTGCTGAACTCTAGCCTGGTTCCCAAAGTTTCATGCAACTGATTCCAAAACTTTGAGGTAAATTGGGTTCCTCTATCTGATACAATACTCCTTGGAACTCCATGCAAACAAATGATCCTAGTCATGTATATCTTTGCCAACTTAGCACTAGTGTAAGTGGTCTTAACTGGAATGAAATGTGCTACCTTCGTCAAACGATCAACTACTACCCATATCGAGTCATATCCTGCTTTCGTCCTGGGTAGTCCTGTGATAAAATCCATGCCTATCTTATCCCACTTCCATTCGGGTATTGGCAATGGTTGTAGCAATCCGGCTGGCTTCTGATGTTCTGCCTTCACCCTATGACATACGTCACAAACTGCTACATAGGCTGCAATATCCTTCTTCATTCCGGTCCACCAGAATGTCTCCTTCAAATCCAAATACATCTTGGTATTTCCTGGGTGAATCGAATAGGGTGAATCATGTGCCTCTTGCAAAATCAACTTCCTGATCTCTGGGTCATTTGGCACATAAACACGGTCCTCAAACCATAGGGTATCATGCTCATCGTCACGAAATCCCTTTGCTTTTCCTTTGCTCAGTTTCTCCTTTATAGCAACAATCTCCTTGTCAGATTTCTGAGCCTCTCTGATTCTATCCATCAATGTTGACTAAATCTCCAATCCTGCCACATAGCCTTTCGGAACTATCTCTAAACTTAGTTCACGAAGGTTTTCTGCTAACTCCTTTGGTATACTTCCCGTCATTAACGTATTGACATGACTCTTGCGGCTCAATGCGTCAGCTACTACATTAGCTTTACCGGGATGGTAATGCAATCTCATATCGTAATCCTTGATGAGCTCCAACCATCTCCTTTGTCTGAGATTCAACTCCTTCTGCGTGAAAATGTACTTCAAACTCTTGTGATCCGTGTACACCTCACAATAATTTCCAATGAGGAAATGTCTCCACGTCTTCAATGCATGCACTACGGCTGCTAACTCCAAATCATGCGTGGCGTAATTCAACTCATGAGGTTTCAGTTGTCGTGAAGCATATGAAACAACTCTTCCTTCCTGCATAAGCACTGCTCCAAGTCCTCGACATGAAGCGTCGCAATACACCTCATAATCCTTGGTCTGATCTGGCAAAATCAACACTGGTGAGGTAACCAATCGTTTCTTCAACTCCTGGAAACTAGCCTCACACTCCTCAGTCCAATTGAACTTAGTATCCTTCTTCAACAACTCCGTCATAGGCTTCGTAATCTTTGAAAAATTCTCAATGAATCTCCGGTAGTATCCCGCGAGTCC
Source organism: Triticum monococcum (assembly GCA_034509565.1). Taxonomy (NCBI): domain Eukaryota; kingdom Viridiplantae; phylum Streptophyta; class Magnoliopsida; order Poales; family Poaceae; genus Triticum; species Triticum monococcum. Next base: position 77,341,926 of record CM067843.1, read on the forward strand.
AAGAAAACTCTGAATCTCTCCAACTGTCGTTGGTGCTTCCCATTCGGTTACGGTCTCAACCTTGGCGGGGTCAACTGCTATCCCTTCTCCGGATATAACGTGTCCGAGGAATCCAACTTCCTTCAACCAAAACTCACATTTGCTAAATTTTGCATATAACTGATGTTCCCTTAGCTTCTCCAAAACCAAACGCAAATGTTCCTTATGCTCTTCTTCATTCTTTGAATAAACCAGGATATCATCAATGAACACTACGACGAACTTATCCAAAAACTCCATAAACACTTTGTTCATCATGTTCATAAAATAGGCAGGCGCGTTAGTCAATCCAAATGACATAACGGTATACTCATACAGTCCATATCTTGTGGTGCATGCTGTCTTAGGTATGTCCTACTCTCGAATCTTCAACTGGTGGTACCCTGATCGCAAATCGATCTTGGAAAACACTTTAGCTCCTTGCAAACGATCAAACAGATCATTTATCATTGGCAGTGGGTACTTGTTCTTGATGGTTACTTCATTCAATCCATGATAATCAACAACCATCCTTAATGATCCATCCTTCTTCTCCACTAGAAGTACGGGTGATCCCCAAGGCGAAGAACTTGGGCGAATGTAACCTTTCTCCAATAACTCCTTAATCTGATTCTTAATTTCTACCAAATCCTTTGCTGGCATCCGGTATGGTCTCTTTGATATTGGCCCAGTGCCTGGCAGTAGCTCAATCAAAAACTCAATGTCTCTATCCGGTGGCATGCCTGGCAACTCTTCCGGAAATACATCAGGAAAATCCTTTACCACGGGTACTTCCTCCTGCACTACTCCTGTCAGGCAATTCACTTGTGTCCTATTTGGCACATGCCGGGATACATACTTGATCCTTCTTCCTGCCGGCGTTGTAAGCAAAATTGACTTACTAGCACAATCGATGTTTCCTCCATATATCGGCAACCAATCCATACCGAGGATTACATACAATCCTTGAGATTCCAATACTATTAGGTCTGAGGGAAAAACATAGTTACCAATCCTTAATGGTAAATCCGAGGTCACGTCTCAGAGGCATCTGAGGGTTTAGAAAAGAAGAGATATAAGAATAGAATGAGGTCTAAAGAGAAAACACTACCCCAAATGCACATGAGCAAATTCACACAAAATCACTTCATTCAATCAAACAAGGGCATACAATCGATCTAGCTATCGCAAAAGTGCTCGAACTATAGTGTTACATGGGGAAAAATACTACTAATATTTGGTGGTCATCTAGAAATTTGAACCGACGGAAGACTCCATGATGTCCGCTCCAGCTTCGTCGTCAAAGTCGGGTTCACTTGGATCCGAATCGGTGTCGTCAATGATGATGTAGTTATCCGGGCATGCAACAAAATCGTCTTCCTCCTTGGATGCTAACTTCCTCTTGAGTTCTTTAATCTCTTGCTTAAGATCGACGTTGTGTCTTGCTAGAGCTACGATATCGTCCATGTAGTCCTTGCGTGTAGCCTTTAGTTCTCCTTCTAGCTCGATGATCCTTGTCTTCGCATTCTTCAACTCCACCATATCATTGCACATCTGGTTCTCGTGGCGTCGAATGTGCTGTTTTAACTCCTGGATGAATGCTGCAATGGATCTATCCTTCTTGGTGGTGACTAACTCCCATTGTTCATCTCGGCGTCCGCAAATCTGGTAGATAGTGTCCTTGAGGTCTTCTTGATATACTTCTTCAATGCGTCCTATGGTGATATGGGCTGCCATGCTCCTTCCTAGACTCCAGGTTGGTGCATTGAAAACACTATCTATGGGCTTCGTGATTGGCGCGAATGTCCTTCCTGGAACGTGAGCTTGAATCTTCCAGCGCTCCTCTTCAGGCAAAGTGGCGTTGAAGGTTCCCATGAAACTTGGTAATCCAATGTTTAGGTACTTGGTGACTTCCTTCAAGTGAAATCCAAAAGGTGTGCCTTCATCCGGTTGAGCGTACTTAATCTTCGCGTCCTTCATCCTAAAGAGTAGAAATGATGAGGAGTTAGAAAATGAGGAGAGAATAGTGATCTATGGCTTTAACTTAGTGGTCGTGTCCTACAGTCAGCGTGTGCTCTGATAACATCTCTGTAGCGACCAGACCTCAAACAGTCTGATCTCTGTGCTCCGGTGTCATCCCTGGATCAGTAATGCTGACACCACACAGTACTTGGAGGATTTATAGCAGAGTAGCAATCACACACTTATTACATCGATGTCTCCAAAGAGAACTTATTACAATAAATAAGGCTTAAGGCCATCTAATAACGATAACAGCGGAAGACTTGGAAGGTAAATTGGTCCATCAACTCCAACGGCAACACTGAGTATAGAACCACGACCTAAAAACACCTTAATCGTCATTTGAAAAGTCTGCAACATTAACATTGCAGCCCGAAACGGGTCAGCACATGGAATATGCTGGCAAAGTAACACATAGAGAGTAATGGAATGAAACAGCTATACTATATGCATATTTGGCTGGTGGAAAGCTCTATGGTTACTGTTTTGCGTAAGGCCAATTTTTCCCTACTGCAAAGGAATAAATTTATTTAACTATCATGGTGGTTGTTAAACATTGAGAATGGTTGACAGCATCCTCAATCCCAATTAAAAGTAATCACTAAAACCCAACAATATTAATTAGAAGTAACATGATGAGATTCACATGATATTCAAGTACTAGATACTCAAGATTGTCCATAATCGTGGACACGGCTAATCATGATTAGTTTATTACACTCTGCAGAGGTTTGCGCACTTTTCCCCACAAGACTCGATCACCTCCGTTGGATTTCTCGCACTACTGGTGTTGAGAAACGGATGACCGAGACACAGTCTTTCAGAAGCGCTAGCACCTTACGATGGATAGACCGGTACACCTACTTTCCCCTACATCTGCTAGTCTACCCTATCAGAGTTCGCACGACTTAGTCAACTATGCCAGAGCCCATAATGGCTTGTGGCTGCACACGTAAGTATTTAGCATGAAAGATCTTATGATCCCTTTGAGCCTAGGTGGCGGTCCAAAATAAAACAGGCAAGTCCTGATAGACATCAGGTGCCTCAATCCACCCAGATGTGTGTTTAAGTTGCCACCTTAGATAAACCATTAAAATTATCAATCTCACATCTGTCATGGATATCACTCACCCAATCCACGTCTACTAGCATAGCATGGCATAATAAGCAAACGTAGAAGTAACTCCCAAAGGTTTCATAATAAACAGGTAATAGGTACTACCTCATCTACTTCCCATCCCACAATTTAATTAGATCCTAATCATGCAATGTGTGAGGATGGATCTAATGCAATAAAACTGGGTTGTAGAAAAGGTATGATCAAAGTGTTACTTGCCTTGCTGATGATCCGCGAGTCCTAGAGATTCAAAGTAACAGGCGGTGCAATCCGGGTAATCTATCGCAGACAAACAACAAGCATACAATAAGTACTCATCTAATGCACAGGTAAAACTTGAACAAGAGATCGAACCAGATAGTTCAACTTAAGAACTCCGGTTGCAAAGAGAGAAAGAACCGAACAAAGAAACCGAAAACAAACGGCGGAGAACAACTCGGTTCTAGCAAGTTGAAACTAGGTCAAATTTTACCGTAGCAAAAACTGGTTTAAGTTGATTAGTCGGAACAACGGTTTCGAAACGAAACTCCAGGCACTTGAATCACCTGATTCTGATAAACGAGCGAGAAGATAGACTAGAATGAAGATTGGATCTGAGATCACGATCGCGGAATAAATCCGACGAAAAGAAAAAAGAAGAACGGTTGAACGGACGGACGTTCGTTAACCTAGAAGAATAATCCGGTGATCACATTCGTTAGGACGAACAGTCCGGTGAACGGTCTTGAGGCAACGAAATCGGAGAAGAAAACGAAACCGATCTAGGGTTTCGGGAAAAGAAATCGAAACGAAAAACCGATCTAGAAAACCGGAACGGTTTCGCGAAGAACCGGAGAGAAAAACGAATCGGAAAAAGAAGAATCGGAACGATTAGAAGAAAACAATCCGATGAAAAAGAAGAGATGTAGCGCGGTACCTCTGGCGAGGGGCTCCGGCGGCGTGGGCGTGGGGCGGCGGTGGCAAGGTGCGGCGGCGGCGCGGGGCACAAGGGGCGGCGCGGGCGGCGGCTTAGGGCGGCGCGCGGGTGTGGGGTGGCGCGGCGCGGGGTGTGGTGGAGCTCTAGGCTTTGGGTTTGATGAGGATTTAGAGGGGGGGGGGTGTGGGAGTATTTATATTGGGGAGGGGGGGGGGGGTTTACTTGGGGTAGGGGACAAGGAATTAGACTAGGAATAGGAAAGAAAAGAGGGAAAGGAAAGATCTAGAAAATAAACGAAGTAGGACTAAAGTCCTACTAGGCCTCTAAAAAGACAACGGCGGCGGCGGCTCCTGCGCCTGAGGCGCCTGGCGCTGGCACGTGCGCGCGGTGGCCTCCTGGCCGGCCGGCTGGGCCTTAGGCCCAGGGGCGCTGCGGTTCCTTTTTTTTAAATCGGTTCCGCGCTCGAAAAAAACAGAAAAAACAAATCTACCGGACTCCAAAATTAACAAAGTAAATTTTCCCCGACTCCTAAAAATGAGTCGAACAAAATGAACTTTTCTCCGGGCCTAAAATGCAAATTTTGAAAAACGCGCATTTTTCCCTATCCAAATAAAAAGGCAAATGAAACTCCGACAAAACCAATGATCCTCTCTTCAAAATTTGAGAAGACTCAAATATGAAAATGACGAAATCTCTAACTCTCTCCGAGGGTCCTTGAGTTGCGTGAAATTTCTAGGATCAACAAAATGCAAGAAAACATGATATGCATGATGACCTAGTGTATTACATTCCAAATTGAAAATTTGGGATGTTACAGTCCTAAGGTAACACACCCCGAGTATGTTGATTTTAATAGTGATGAAGATGACTTGTTAGGTGATGATGATTTGCTTGTTGACAACTCTAGTGATGAATACTATGATGAAACGTCAATTAATCATGCTAATCAAGATAAAACGAATGACAATGATAAGGAGAAGATTGAGGCTCTAACTAAAGAACTAAACACTCTTAAGTTAGCTCATGAAACTATCTTCGAAGATCATCGAGAACTTTTAAGAGCTCATGAGAAGTTACGCTTTGAAAAGCTCAATCTTGAGCAAGAGCATGAGTTTTTAAAAGCAATCAATGATGATCTCCGCAAGAAAAGTTCTTCTTACATTGCCAAGCGTTTACTCTTATCCACTTACATGCCTCAAGTCAAGTCTAGTAACAAGAACAAGAAAGATTCTTCCTCTAGTAGTAACAATGATCATGCTAAATCAAATATTGTTGCTTCTAGTAGTTCTCTTGATTCCACTAATGATTCTCTTAGCCAAGTTACACTTGAGCAAGAAAATAGCTTATTGAAGGGAATTATAGAGAAAGGAGTGTACAAAAGCCTTGCCGGGAGTAAGCAATTCGAGGAAATTGTGCGCAAGCAAGGAATGCACCGGAAGAATCAAGGTGTTGGTTTTGAACGAAAGTTCAATGCCAATGGAGTTGAGTGGGAAGAAGATCAATACCCCAAGACAAAGTTTGTTCCTCAACAAGAGAAGTATGATACTTCCTTCAAGGGAACACAAGCTCAAGATGATCTTCCACCACAAGGCTACAAGCAAAAAGGCAAGGACAAGCTTCAAGAGGAAATTGATGCATTTGAAGAAGCTCCTAAGACCTTAGTCAAGTGGATTCCCAAGACCATGTCAAGTTCCACTTCATCAAGTATGACTACAACTCCAAGGATTCCCATCAAGATGGTGTGGATCCAAAAGAAGAAGAACTAGAGAGTTCTTGAGGGTGACTCCGCCAACATACTTCACTCTTATCATTTTGGCAAGAACAAGTGCAATCAACTTCCACATCTTGCACTAGTTCAAGGAGTCACAAACCCTCTTGTTGGTAAGACAAGGGACAAGGTAACCTAAAAGTTTTCATGGACATCATCTTGTGTGTGCATCACTCTATGTCTATGGATATCCTTGTTTGTTCCTTGTGGGACTAACCCATGTAGGTATTGAAAGTGCAATTCACTCAAATGGATAGCTCCAAGTGATCTACATCAACATTGAGCATCCACATCTTCAACATCTACATGAAGTCATCATCGACAAAACCCAAGGTTAGTTCATCCCTCTTAGGGGGGATATCACATCTAGGGGGAGCTTTACTCTAAGACTTGAGCTAAAGCAACTCTAAAGATGTGAACACAACAATGCTTTATGTAAAAGTGGTAACCCCACCTGAGCTTAAATGATGAGTATGACCTATGATCAAGTGTTCTCACTTGAATCCTAAGTCAATATACTCATATATAGATGACCTAGTCATCGCAAATTGTTTGATAGATGCTAGAATTGGTTGTGCATGCTTCGCCGCATATTTCATTTGCCATCTTATTGTGTGAGCATGTTGGTTGCATATTTTAATCATTCGAGGACATCCACTTGTTGTTTTGATTGTTTGGTTTTATTTCCTTTTACCAAGTGGATGGACAAGAATGCCTAAGAACCTCCTCTAGCTATCTATGCTTTTCTCGTCTCAAACTCTATTCATGCTACATCACAAAATTTGATCAAGTCGGATTCGAACCACTCTGTGTGAGGAGCGCTCGGAGTCCCCGATTCGTCATAGACTTAAACTTCCAAAACCTCTTTGTGATTCTCGGTCTGACCGATATCCTACTTTCGGTCCTACCGAGATCATTAAGTTGATCTAGGTTTTCTATCTCAGTGCAACTGATTTGAACCATTCGGTCACACCGAGTTGCAACAACTGTATACAGTTTTGCATCTCGGTGCCACCGAGTTGTTCCACTCGGTCACACCGACAGGGTCGGGCTATATATAGTCACGGGCAAAAATTTGGAAAGTTCTCCGAACCCCTTCGCCCGCGCGATAGCCTGCTCTGCCAACGTGGTCTCTGGATCGTCTCCTCGCCGCCAGCCGCCTCCAGTCGCTGGTCTCCATCGCCGTCAACGGGAATCAACCCCGCCGTTGCCGCCGTAGCGAGTCTCCGCCGAACTAGGGTATGGACTCGACCTTTGTGCTATTCCCCAATCCGATTCTTAGCACATTGTGATCATCATGATTCTTGACACATTTTAAACACTTCTATCCAGTCAATGAACTCGTAGATTAGGTTTAATTCGAAAATTTTAGGGTTAGGTTTCCGCCGGAACCATCTCGGACCCACTGAGTTGAAAAACTCGGTCCCACCAATTTGGCTTATGCCATTGCACAAGTGAGACTCGGTCTGACCGAGAATTACTTATCGGTGTGACCGATTTTGGAACTTTGTGAAACCCTAGCAGTCTCGGTGCCACCGAACTGTGACTCGGTCTGACCGAGTTCACTAGTTCAGGTGCCAAAATTGCTTCGGTATCACCGAGTTTAAAAATCGGTAGATTCGAGATGATTTCAGTGGGAAACTAAAACTAAGTTTTTGAATTATTCTTTTACAAAAATCTCTGCATTTTGTGATGCTCATCCACTCTATCTCATCTATAACCTATTCACAGGGTCAGCAGTCAGAGTTTGCAACATGTCTGATCAAAGTGATAGCCAGAATCTGTCAGAGCAGCAAGTGCAGATGAGTGAGGGCACTAGTCCCTCAAGTTCTTCAGATGATGGCAGCAGAAGTACTCCCAGCAACCTGCTAAAAGCTGCCACAAGACAGAGAAAGAAGAGAACCTCAGAATCAGAGGATGAGGACTATGTGGCAGAAGAGGAAGCAACTTCTAAGAGAGTTGAGCCAGCTCAAGGCACAAAGCCAGGGTTAAAGATCAAAAGGCCAGTAGGCAGGCAGCCTATGTCAAAGGCCAGAGCTTCATCTGAGAAGCCCACTCCCATAGAGACAGTTGCTGCTGAAGGCAAGAAAAGAAAGGAAAGGGTCAAGAAGACCGTAGCCAGAGTGCTTGGAAAGGCTTCCATCATGGAAGATGAGGAGGAAGAAGAAGAGGTAGCTACACCAGCACCAAAGGCACCCAAGCTGATGGGTGATGCCATAAGATCAGGGGCAGCTGCTTCCAAGGCCAAGCCAGCTCCAAACCCAAAGCCAAAGAGGAATACAAGAATCATCCCAGCTGCTGAGAAGAACAAGGCCCCAGTGCCTGAAGCTGCTGAAGAAGAGGATGAAGAGCAACTTCTCAGGAAACTCAAGCCCAAGATCCCAGACCACAACGATGCTCATCCTGTGGCTGAGGACATGAAGCTCAGGAGAGATTCAGGGCTCCGGAAGTGGAGAGAAGCAGATCCATATGCTTCAAGGAGGAGGACTGCTGTGGACTATGGATTTCACACCAAGGAACAGTAGGACTTCTATGAGACAGTGCTGCTAGATAAGAAGCCAATTGTATGTGATATGAGATGGGTTGATTGGCAATACATCAAGGACAACGAAGAGTACTACCCTGGAGTGCAGGACAGCTTCAAGGCATGTGGAGTAGAGGACTTTGTTGGGCAGAAGCTCACAAAGTGGAACGAGGAACTCATCATGCAGTTCTACTCCACCGCACATTTTTATTCAGATGGTAGAATTGTTTGGATGTCTGAGGGTACGAGGTACCAGTCTATAGTTGCTGAATGGGCTTAGCTGATCAATGCCCCACAAGAGCATGAGGATGACTTGGATATCTATGCCAAGAAGAAGATGGACCACAACTCTATGTCCAACATGTACAAGGAGATTCCAAATGAAGCACTTGACACCTTCAAGTTTGGCTCAGTACACTATCTTCTGTCAGGGCTGCCAACCATCAATTGGATACTGAGGCACACCTTGTTGCCCAAGTCAAGTGATCACAAGATGATCAGAGGCCATGCGATCAACTTGCTACATATCTTTGATGTGCCACAGAAGTTCAAGGTGATGAGCCTCATGGTAGAGTCCATCAAGAGGACTGCAGCAGACCAGAAGAGGAGCTGTGGGTATGCCCCACAAATTCAGGAGCTCATTAACTCCAAGATGGGCATGGGCATATACTTATTGGACAAGGAACACCTGCCCATCCGTCTAGATTTTGAAGATAATCAAGTTGTCATGACTGAGAATGAACCATCGTCTGCCCAAGCACAAGCCAAGAAGGAGAAGGCCAGGAAGGAGAAAGCTGCCAAGATGCCAACTCAAGAGGAGGCATTTGAATATTTCTTGAAAACCAAACAAGAGCAGCTTGGTTACCTGATTGCATCCACCCTGCGGATTGAGAAAGGATTAGCCACCCTAACTCAGAACCAGGCAAGCCTAGAGAGGATCGTAGAACAAAGGTTCTATGACTTGGATATCAAGGTGACAGAGATTCAGACTGCAGTGGAGCAGCTCCAGGATGACATGCAGGAGAGGAGAGGCAAGACTACAACTGATGCCTTTGCCAGAGTGCCACGAGGTCCAAGGTCATCTGCAGTGCCAGTTGCTGACACCAGAGCCACCACTTCTGCACCAGCTACAGCCTCAGTTCCACCAGCTCCAGCGTCTACTTCAGCCTCGACTCCGACCACGTCTACAGAAGGCTTCATGCTTGGAGTGCTCCAGACTCCACCACCACCTGAAGATCAAGCCTGAGTGTCGATTTAGCACTATGCATTTTCTAGGAACTTTTTGGCAACTTGTTGCCAAAGGGGGAGAAAATGTATAGATCATAGGCTTCGAGAGAGAGAGTGTTGCTTTTCTCTCTTGCTTTATTTGGTGGTTTTTCGAACTTTGTTTGCTTTTGAGTGCTTGAGATACTATGTCATTATCTATGAGACATTGATGATCATGTGTTTGATCATAAGCTACACTTAATGCTTGCTTAATGTTATTATCCTATCTATCTTATGTGATCATTTACTATTCTTGGTGATGGGTGCATGTATTTCATTCTTATCATTGTAAGCGCTCCACCAAGATGTATGTGACATGGAAGAGTAACCCATGACTCTAACTCTTTGTGCATTTTCAGTCCAAAGCAAATCTTAAATATGCACAAATTTAGGGGGAGCTCTTACTTATCACATACTTCTCAAAGCGATGATATATTTTATGCCTATTATCATTTGTCGAAGCTTTGATCTATATGTTGTCATCAATTACCAAAAAGGGGGAGATTGAAAGTGCAACTATCCCTAGGTGGTTTTGGTAATTCATAACAACATATAGCTCATTGAGCTAATGCTATTCCAAGATGATTATTTCAGGAGTGCTCAATGATTGGCATGGCATGGATGTGAAAGTGGAACCCTGAAAATGCTAAGGACAAAGGATTGGCTCAAGCTCAAAAGCTCAAGACTCTTCATTTTATATTTTAGTGATCCAAGATCACATTGAGTCTTTAGGAAAAGCCAATACTATCAAGGAGGGATGAGGTGTTGCTTAATGAGCCTCTTGCTTCATGTGCTTAGTGATATGCTCCAAAAACCCTCAACTACTTTCCCATATCCACATTTGACCTAAACCCTAAGCCAAACTCGGTCCTACCAATTCTTTCTATCCGGCGCAACCGAGTTTCACTTGTCATATGCCACTGCCAAACCCTAGCAATTCGGTTCTACTGATAGGGATCTCGATCTCACCGAGATGGGATTGCAAACTCTCTGTTTCCCTTTCGTAACTTTTCGGTCTCACCGAAAGAGCGGATCGGTCCCACTGAGATTGCAATGTAAACTCTCTATTTCCCTTTTGTAACTTTTCGGTCTCACCGAAAGAGCAAATCGGTCCCACCGAGTTTGCCTGACCAACTCTCTAGTTAGCTAATTACCAAAATCGGTCTCACCGAGTTTGTGTAATCGGTCTCACTGAGATTACGTTATGCCCAAACCCTAAACATATCGGTCCTACCGAGTTGCATGTCAGTCCCACCGAAAATCTCTAACGGTCACTAGGTTTACCTTTTCGGTCCGACCGAGTTTGTTGATTCGGTCCCACCGAGATTGGTAAATTGTGTGTAATGGTTGGATTTTGTGTGGAGGCTATATATACCCCTCCAACTCCTCTTCATTCGTGGAGAGAGCCATCAGAACACATAAACACTTTCAACTCATATGTTCTGAGAGAGAATCACCTACTCATGTGTTGAGACCAAGATATTCCATTCCTACCATATGAATCTTGATCTCTAGCCTTCCCCAAGTTGCTTTCCACTCAAACCTTCTTTCCACCAGATCCAAATCCTATGAGAGAGAGTTGAGTGTTGGGGAGACTATCATTTGAAGCACAAGAGCAAGGAGTTCATCATCAACACACCATTTGTTACTTCTTGGAGAGTGGTGTCTCCTAGATTGGCTAGGTGTCACTTGGGAGCCTCCGACAAGATTGTGGAGTTGAACCAAGGAGTTTGTAAGGGCAAGGAGATCGCCTACTTCGTGAAGATCTACCGCTAGTGAGGCAAGTACTTCGTGAGCCATGGCCATGGTGGGATAGACAAGGTTGCTACTTCTGGACCCTTTGTGGGTGGAGCCCTCCGTGGACTCGCGCAACCGTTACCCTTCGTGGGTTGAAGTCTCCATCAACGTGGATGTAGGATAGCACCACCTATCCGAACCACGGGAAAAACATCCGTGTCTCCAATTGCGTTTGAATTCTCCAAACCCTTCCCTTTACATTCTTGCAAGTTGCATGCTTTACTTTCCGCTGCTAATATACTCTTTGCATGCTTGCTTGAATTGTGTGATGATTGCTTGACTTGTCCTAAAATAGCTAAAATCTGCCAAGAACTAAAATTGGGAAAAGGTTAAGTTTTTATTTGGTCAAGTAGTCTAATCACCCCCTCTAGACATACTTTCGATCCCACACATACCAGGCCCGAGGGGCTTGTTTGAGGCCATACAGTGCCTTGTTGAGCTTGTATACCATGTCAGGATATTTTGGATCTTCAAAGCCAGGTGGTTGTGCAACATACACTTCTTCTTCAATCTTGCCATTGAGAAAGGCGCTCTTCACATCCATTTGATAAAGAAGTATGTTGTGATGATTTGCATAGGCCAGCAGTATGCGTATGGCTTCAAGTGTAGCCACAGGAGCAAATGTTTCATCGAAGTCAATGCCTTCCACTTGAGTATATCCTTGAGCAACGAGACGAGCTTTGTTTCTGACAACTTGACCATGCTCATCTTGTTTGTTGCGGTATATCCATTTTGTGCCTATTATGTTGTGCTTCCGAGGATCAGGACGCTTAACCAGTTCCCATACATTATTCAGCTGAAACTGTTGAAGCTCTTCTTGCATAGCTTGAATCCATTCAGGTTCCATGAAGGCTTCTTCAACTTTCTTGGGTTCTGTTATTGAGACGAATGCGAAGTGCCCACAGAAATTTGCTAGCTGAGTTGCCCTTGAACGAGTGAGTGGACTGGGTGCATTGATGCTATCAATTATTCTTTCAATCTGCACTACATTGGCAACATGAGGATGTACAGGGCAAAGATTTTGCTCTTGCTGATCATTGTCATTGTTAGAGGGAATGTCTTCAGGCTGAGCATTGTCTTCAGGTTGATCAGGTGCTGAGATAATAAGTTCTTCTTCAATATGAGCTTCAGAAGGTATAATTTCTCCAGTTCCCATTAGCTTGATTGATTCACTGGATGGAACTTCATCTAGCACATTTGGCAGGTGCTCTCTTTGTGAACCGTTGGTCTCATCGAACCGCACATCCACTGTTTCAACCACTTTATAATGAAAGAGATTGAAGACTCTGTAGGAGTGCGAATCCTTTCCGTATCCAAGCATATAACCCTCATGTGCTTTTGGTGCAAACTTTGAAGTGTGATGTGGGTCCTTGATCCAGCACCTGGCGCCAAATATTCTGAAGTAACTGACATTTGGCTTCTTGCCAGTAAGGAGCTCATAAGATGTCTTGTTCAGAAGCTTGTGAAGATAAACACGATTGATTGTATGGCATGTAGTATCAATGGCTTCAGGCCAGAATTTTCTTGGAGTCTTGTATTCATCTAGCATCGTTCTGGCCATCTCAATGAGTGTTCTGTTCTTGCGTTCGACGACGCCATTCTGCTATGGCGTGTACGGGGCTGAGAATTCATGTGTGATGCCCAAGGTATCAAGATATGTATCGAGGCCAGTGTTCTTGAATTCAGTGCCATTGTCACTTCTGATGTGCTTTATCTTGGCGCCATAGTTGTTCATTGCTCGATTGGCGAAGCGTCTGAAGACATCCTGCACTTCAGTCTTGTAAAGGATTATGTGCACCCAAGTATATCTAGAATAATCATCAACAATGACAAAGCCATAGAGACAAGCAGTAGTAGTAAGAGTTGAGTAATGAGTGGGACCGAAAAGATCCATGTGAAGCAGTTCGAAGGGTCGAGTAGTAGTCATGATTGTCTTCGAGGGATGTTTGGCCCTCGTCATCTTTCCTGCTGCACAGGCACCGCATAAGTGATCTTTCTTGAACTTGACGCCCTCGATGCCTATGACATGCTTCTTCTTTGCAAGGGTGTGGAGGTTCCTCATGCCAGCATGCCCAAGCCTCCGATGCCAGAGCCAGCATTCTGAAGCTTTTGCTAGAAGACATACGGCAAGCTGTGGTCCTACTGAGAAATCTACCATGTACAAATCATCTTTTCGATACCCTTCAAATACTAGAGACTTGTCAGATTCCATTAGAACAAGGCAACGATATTTTCCAAATATTACGATCATGTTCAAATTGCAAAGCATTGAGACAGACATTAAGTTGAAGCCAAGGGATTCAACAAGCATGACTTTATCCATTTGTTGATCCTTTGAGATTGCAACTCTACCTAGACCCAATACCTTACTTTTACCAGTGTCAGCAAATGTGATGTGGCTCTTGTCGGATGGATGTAAGGTTGAGTCCATAAGAAGGCTTCTTTTGCCAGTCATGTGATTTGTACACCCACTATCAATAATCCATTCTATAGACGCTGGTGTCGTACCCTACAGTGTAGTTAGGGGGATAGGCTTCACGAAGAGAATTGTGAAGCAAAAACATTTGACGAACCAGTGGGTTATGAAAGCTTAGATCCAGATTAGGACTGATAGGGAGAGTAGCAAGCGATTCAGGAACGAAGTACATAGTAAGACCATTCGGACATTTGATCTTGCGCCCTACAAGATGTTTAAGGTCCCCAGCAATAGCGTCGGAAGATTTTGGTTTTCTGCTGGAGACCTTTCCCTGCAAAAGAGAGTTAAGCCTTCTTAACCACCCACATCTTCAAGGGTGGCTTATAAGCGATAAGTCTAAGTGCAGCGTCTGAAAACTTTGGCTTTGGAGCCCTAGCAAAAAGTCTTGCAGGCGGACAATAATACTCATAAGAATAAGCAGAATAGTTTTTGGTCTTATGAACATGGCGGTTCGATGAACCGCGCTCATATTCATAGGCCTGAGTATGGTTTCCCTGCAAAACATTTGCGTTAGTGCGACTCAGGTGAGTCCTCTGTCTGTATGAAGCCTTTGGGCCGTATGAAGCCTGTGGTCTGGGGTTTGTCTTCTTCATCTGTGGTGTCATGATGACATTCACAAGAAGATTTTCCAAACACCTTTTGGGCACCCAGATCTTCTTCATAGGCGGTCCATTCTTGCAGTTAGTACCAATGTACCTGGCAAACACTTCACCATTCTGATTCTTAAACAGTTTATAGTTTGCATCAAAGGATTCATCGATGACAATGGGGTTAGCACAAGTGAAGCCAGATAGATTGGATGGATCAGCTGAAGGTTCCTTTGCAGCAACCCATGTGGTTTTGGGATACTGCTCGGGTTTCCAGTAAGCGCCATCAGCATTCATTTTCCTTATGAACCCAACACCCTCTTTCCTCGGGTTTCGATTCAGAATCTTCCTTTTGAGGACATCACATAGTGTTTGATGCCCTTTAAGACTTTTGTACATCCCTGTTTCAAGAAATGTCTTCAACCTAGCATTCTCATCAACAATAGCAGTGGTATCCTCAGCAGAGGGGTTAGTTACCACATCAATAGTTGAAGATATTGCAACAGTAGCAGCAGTAGAACATTCAGCAACAGAAGTAGCATTATCATGCTCAATGCATTTAAGACATGGTGGTTCAAATCCTTCCTGAGCGGAACTGATCTGTTCGGCGCGAAGTGACTCATTTTCCTTTTGAAGATCTTCATGAGCCGCTCTCAATTTTTCAAGATCTTGCTTCCTTTGAAGATAATCATAGGAAAGCTTTTCATGAGTTGTTGAGAGCGTTTCATGACGACTTTCAAGTTCCTCATACTTAACGTGAAGATTTTTCATGTCTTCAATTAAGGACTCAGATCGAGTCATTTTAGCGCCCAACAGATCATCGCTTTTGTCTAACAGTTTTTGAATATGTTCCATGGTTTTCTGTTGTTCAGTTGCAATTTTAGCAAGTGTTTTGTAGCTGGGTCTTGAATCACAATCAGAGTCATCATCACTGGATGTTTGATAGTGAGTAGTGCGTGTGTTTACCTTGGCACCGCGTGCCATGAAGCAGTAGGTAGGAGCAGAGTAGTCCTTGTCGTTTGCATCGGTGTCGGTGGTGAAGTCATTGTCTTCAGTATTGAAGATGGACTTGGCAACATATGCTGTAACCAGACTTGCAACGCCAGAATCGGACTCCTCCTCAGACTCCACCTCCGCCTCCTCAGAAGCGGACTCCTCCTCTGAATCCATTTCCTTGCCAACAAACGCACGTGCCTTGCCAGATGAGCTCTTCTTGTGTTATGAAGACTTTGAGGAAGACTTGGAAGAAGACTTTGAGTATTTCTTCTTCTTCTTCTTGTTGTCAAGGTCATATTCCTTCCTCTTCTTCTTCTTTCTGTTCTCATTGTCCCACTGCGGACACTCAGAGATGAAGTGGCAAGTTTTCTTGCACTTGTGGCATGTTTTCTTCTTGTAGTCATGAGCAGAAGCTTCATCATTCCTTGAGCTTGATTGTGAAGACTTTCTGAAGCCTTTCCTCTTGGTGAATTTTTGGAACTTCTTCACAAGCATAGCAAGTTCCTTTCCAATGTCTTCAGGATCATCAGAACTGCTGTCAGATTCTTCTTCAGATGAGGAGACAGCTTTTGCCTTCAAGGCACGAGTTCGCCCATAGTTTGGACCGTAGATATCTCTTTTCTCAGAAAGCTGAAACTCATGTGTGTTGAGCCTCTCAAGTATGTCGGATGGATCGAGTGTCTTGAAATCAGGTCGTTCTTGAATCATTAGGGCTAGGGTGTCAAACGAATTGTCAAGTGATCTCAGTAGTGTCGTGATGACTTCATGCTTGGTGATCTCAGTAGCGCCGAGGGCTTGAAGCTCATTTATGATGTCAGTGAGTCGGTCAAATGTGAGCTGGACATTCTCATTGTCATTTCGTTTGAAGCGGTTGAAGAGGTTGTGAAGGACACCGATTCTCTGATCTCTCTGGGTTGAGACGCCTTCATTGACCTTGGAGAGCCAGTCCCAGACCAGCTTAGATGTTTCCAAAGCACTCACACGGCCATACTATCCTTTGGTCAGATGACCACAGATGATATTCTTGGCAGTAGAGTCCAGTTGAACGAACTTCTTGACATCAGCAGCAGTGACACCTTCTCCAGCCTTGGGAACGCCGATCTTGACGACATACCATAGGTCGACGTCAATGGCTTCAAGATGCATGCGCATCTTATTCTTCCAGTAGGGATATTCAGTTCCATCGAAGACGGGGCACGCAGCAGAGACTTTAATTATCCCTGCAGTCGACATAGCTAAAACTCCAGGTGGTTAAACCGAATCACACAGAACAAGGGAGCACCTTGCTCTGATACCAATTGAAAGTGCGTTATATCGACTAGAGGGGGGGTGAATAGGCGATTTTTATGAAAGTCTTCAAAACGTGAAAGTTTCGAAGACAAACGATAGAAATAAACCTATTACCATGCAGCGGAAGGTAGACTACACTAGGCAAACCATAGTCAAGTATTCAATGAAGTGAGAGCACAATGACTAATAGCACCAATGTAGTAGGGATCAGGTAGGAAGATATTACGAAGCCACACAGAACACGCAGTCACTCAGTGAAGACAAAAGATAGTGCAAACATACAATGACTTCACAAGGAGTAACAGTAAGTAAAGGGAAGGGAAGGATGAAACCAGTGACTCGTTGAAGACAATGATTTGTTGGACCAGTTCCAGTTGCTGTGACAACTATACGTCTGGTTAGGGCGGCTAGGTATTTAAACCTTAGGACACACAGTCCCGGACACCCAGTCTTGAACACGCAGCTCAGGACACCCAGTCCTCACCGTATTCCCCTTGAGCTAAGGTCACACAGACCTCGCCCAATCAGTTTGGTAAGTCTTCAAGGTAGACTCCCAAACCTTGACAGACTTCATTCACCGGCAATCCACAATGTCTCTTGGATGCTCAGAACGCGACGCCTAACCGGCTGGAGGATGCACAGTCCTCAAGTGTAATAAGTCTTCAGATCACACAGACAAGAAGACTTAAGTGATGCCTAATTCTCTTTGGCTCTGGGTGGTTAGGGCTTTATCCTCGCAAGGAATTCTCTCTCAAAGGCTTCGAGGCGGGTTGCTCTCAAACGACAAAATCCGTACTCTGAATCTGAGCAGCCAACCGTTTATGGTTGTAGGGGGTGGGCTATTTATAGCCACTAGGCAACCCGACCTGATTTGTCCGAAATGACCCTGGGTCACTAAGGAACTGACACGTGTTC
This sequence comes from Triticum monococcum, assembly GCA_034509565.1. NCBI lineage: Eukaryota > Viridiplantae > Streptophyta > Magnoliopsida > Poales > Poaceae > Triticum > Triticum monococcum. Next base: position 77,359,618 of record CM067843.1, read on the forward strand.
CAACGGTCAGATTTCAAACTCACACGACAACTTTACTTGGGCTACAAGCAAAGCTGACTTGTCCGACTCCGGACAAGATTCGCTCTCATAGTCTTCACTCAAAGACATAGGTTTTGTTTAAGCATCACTTCAGTCATTTTGACTGGTTCTCTTGGTTCCTATGACTCAACACAGAATAAAAAGAACTACGAAAGATCTAAGTCTTCGAGCTCCATAGGCTTCATGCGGTGTCTTCTCTTGTCATAGTCTTCAATGTGAATATCTTCATATACCACCTTTGACATCAATGTCTTCATACATTTTTAGGGGTCATCTCTGGTAGGAAAACCGAATCAATGAGGGACTTCTACCTGTGTTATCCTGCAATTCTCGCAAACACATTAGTCCCTCAACTAGGTTTGTCGTCAATACACCAAAACCAACTAGGGGTGGCACTAGATGCACTTACACCGTCGGTTGTTCTTTTGTACACATATTAGATGTCGTTTGCCATTCCATTCGTACTTGCGGGAGGTCATGGCAATGGGGTTGTGCTTGGAGGGGTGGAGCTAGATGTTCTTTTTTATCGTATCGTTCTTCTCTTCGTTCCTTAATTTCATGGCTCATGGCGTGCTAATATAGAAATTTTACCTCCTGTACAATCAAAGCTGTCTCCAATCCGCGTCACCATCAGCAAGCAATTCATTCTTGAACGAGCAATTGAAACAATTGGTGGCACACTCCATCCATTCACTTTTACCGGTACAAGCAGCGATGATGTCGACGTCTCTCTCTCCATTGACCTACCTCCCCACAGCAAAAGCATGTCAAGCACAAGAAATGAATTCCATGCCCCACACATCGAATCTACATGTGTTGCCGCCCTCGTGTACCTACAGAAAACAGGTATAGTCACAAGCGATGATGCAAACTTTGCAGAACTGAAAATATGCAAAAGAAAACTTCAGGCTGAGGAGTTCTGGTCCTCGGCTCTCTATGATAAGGCCAACGCCCTGGGCAACCAGCTCTTTTTACTGACTGCCGCCAAGCAGAAACCCCAGCCTAAAGCTAAACAAGGAGCTACTATGTTGCCTCCTAACCACCATAATACTCCACAGACCAGCCAGAAAGTGCTTTCCGAGGTAAACGACGGCACAATACTTTCATCCCTCTGTGTTATCCTCCAGTGCTTAATGCTCGTTTCCCTTAATCATTGCTCATCCACAGCATGCCACTGGAAGAGAAACCACATCAACCCCTGTCACAGAAACAAACAATAGGTACTCTCCATTACATTGCCACACAATGCCGCTGCAAGTTCTATGGGCTAACCACCTATTACTCATCGTCAGCATCCACCATGTGCCTTCTAAAGACGGCAAAAAGAGGAGGACCACCCGCAAGGTGTTGTTCCCTGGAAAATAAGGTGAACATGAATTATATCACAAACCCGTCTCAAAAATCTTTACCCATTGTCGTTCACGAGCTCATATGTTTCTCAAGGTGCTGTTGTTTGTCCCTTCGTTCAGCGGGCGGCGCACGACAAGCCGCGCCACCTATCTTAAGTTGCTTTTTTAAGTTGCTTCATGCTGTCATATGTTGTTACTAAACCGGTAATGAAATATACTTTTATGCTCATACATTATTTGGTGGCTTCTCAATTTGTGTATGAAAACAAGCTTTGCTTCAGTGAGGCTATTCATGCTTGACGGAATAATGAATGCAAAGATAGAGTCCTTTGATTTGGTTACTCGGCTGACAAGAATATGCATTCCTCTGTATACCACCTTACCTCTCATGTGATGCTTTCTATGTTGTGTGTTCCCTATATTAGATAAGGGCTATTGCTTACTTAGACCATGTTGATTCTGATTGGCCTATTGTTAAAGTTGAAGATAGTAGGGTTGATTCTTGAGTACATAAATCATTCAATTACATACATCTCACAGTTTGTTTGTGTCAGGTTCGTGCGAGGTAGTCCCTATGAAGTACATCGACAAGGCGGATGGATTACGGCGCCTATTAGTATGCTTAGTGATAATGGCTCCTTAGTTGACTCTTTTTATTATGTTCCTGCTCTTATTACCTTCTCTTATGCGTTTTCACTTTTGATATTGAGCCTGATGTCAAATGGCTATCTTTTGTGGTCATGTAAATGCACCAAGTTTGATTCTGCCTTATAAACCAATGTTTATCTTGTGCTCCATTGTGCTTTTATTTTTTACCACAATTGAATGTTTCTTTAAATTAATATTACCCTGTATAAGTGTAAATGCTATACCTAAGTTCCTACTGACATAGGCAAAATGCTTGGACATAGGCAAAACTTCATGACAAGTTATCTTTTATGGTATTATAAACGATCTGAAATCAGTTATGCATTTCTCTTACCATCGCTGGGCACCAATGTATCTTGCTCCTACCATAGCTGGTTGTTTTTTCTTAGCTTTGTTGTTATCCTATTTCAATGCATATGCTAAGTCTGGGCTACCACTAACTTACCATTACATGCTTGACCAAACGTTGGGACCGGCACCCCGCGCCAAGGCGCGTTTCCGATCTAGTAGCCATGAGGGGAGAGACGAGGGGGGCGACGCGAGCGCCCTGCTCGCACGAGCGATACCTAACCACGGGAGTTGCTATGTATCACGCGCGCGGTCGGTAGGTTCGCGTCGCTGACGAACGCTCCTGACCTCCCGTTAGTGGGTTAGCCTAGGAGCGTGGCTCTTGTTGTTTTCTGCCTCTGGTTTTTCCTATGTCGTATTTTTAATCTATGTCGCTTTCTAATTCAACTTTTTTGTCTAAATTTAAAAATGTCCTCCAATTGAAAATAAGGTGAATTCATAAAAATACATGTATTTGAAAAAAAACATGAATTTATAAAAAGGTTCACAAACTCAAAAAGTGTCCATGAATTCAGAAAGAGTCAATTTAAAAAATGGTTTGCGGATTTGGAAATTGTTCTTGAACTAAAAAAATGTCAATAATTTTAAAGAGTTTCCTGAACTCAAAAAATATTCATGAATTCAAAAATTGGCCACGGATTTGGGAAATATATTCAGAAATAAAAACAATTCCAAATTTGATTTTTGAACAATTTATGAAAATTCCAAACATATATTTACTAAACTGTCAACTTATTATGAAATATCTATTTTGTTTTGAAATTTATGAATAAGAAAAACAAAATGAAAGGAAAATAAAAGGGAAAAACAAAAGTAGAAGAAATATATATAAGAACACATAAAAACAAGAAAAAGAGGAAAGAAAAAAATGGTCCAGGAACCTTCAAGAAGGTTCCCGAAACTGGTTAGGAACCTTCCAGAAGATTCCAAAAAGCGCCGGCACTCTAGCTTCTCTTGATCTCTGACGGCCCATCTACGATCGCAGATGACTATCCGACCCTCAACGGTTGCTATGAGCGATACACACATGTAGGCTAGCCTATTTAGCTGCTCCTGGTTATTCTTTTTTTAGGTATAGTCTAGAATGTTCTGTGTAGTTTTTCGCTTGCGGCTTCCTTTTTTTCAGTTCTGAAATTACTTAAAAATTTGTAATTGCTTAAGAAGAATGTTCATATTTTCAAAAAAATCTATTGGTTTTCTTTCAAAAATTGTTGGAATTTTGGAAAATATTTATGATTTTGTTTACATAAATTTCAAAAGCTATTCATGTTGTAAAAAACTCTTCCGAAATTTCAAATTTTGTTTTGTTTTTCCAAAAAATCTGCATTTTATTTTTTATAGTGTATGAAACAACGTAGCAATTTAAAAATAATATTGACATATTTTAAAAATTCTAAAAATCAAAAGATGTTTCTGTTTTTTTTCAGAAAAATTGATCGTGGCCCATGTTTTCTACAATTGATAAAAAACTAAAATCCCATTGAAAACCGGTTGCTACATCAACCCTCTGGCCACAGCAGTCGTCCCTGAAAAAAACACAGCGGTTATGTGCGGCCCTTAGCAAATCCTACCACGCCTCGCTTGCAGGGCAGCACCAATTGGGACGGCCTGGTAGCAGCTGCTCACCTGCTGAAGTCATGTTAATTTTTTTGAAAATTTTACAAAATTTATTCTTGCATTTTAATTTTTTTTAAAGTGTATAGATGTTTTTATATATACGGGAAATATACAATGTGAATCAAAAATTAGAAAAATGTTAATCATGGGCACGAAAAAAATATTAATCATGTGTACAAAAAATGTTTATATGCTACATTATAAAAATAATGTTCGTGTAATTCAAAAAATGTATGTTACAAGTTTTGAAAAAATATGTTTGGAACATTTGAAAAAATGCTTGTACAATGTAATAAAAGTTTGCATTGTTCAGAAAATATATTTTTAGCATTAATAAAATGTTCAATTGTATTTAAATAATATTTAGTGTGTATTCGAATAAACATGATCAAAGCATGTTTTTGTAAAAATGTATATAAAAATGTGAATAATTTATAAACAAAATTATATGTATATGAAAATTTTATAACGTGTATGAAGCATGTTAACAATGTAACTTTAACGCAGTACAGGCGTACACGGTCATGAATATGCACATACATTCATCGCTATGAACACATGCACTCACACCCTACCCATTCGAGCACCTTTGATAGACCGAGTCGGCATATATCACCTTAGACTGACGAAGTCGCTATAGATGCCTTCATAGTCGACGGGAACGTCTCCTCTCAGTAAACGCACATCGTCGAAAAGCCTTGAATAATTCTAGGAAAATGCACCCACCAATGCCAAGTCTAAGACTTAAACCCTAGTGTGTTGATTCCACCACAAGAAACCTAACCATCTGAGCTATTTGGAAAATGTTAAACATGTGTAAAAAGTTCTTCTAATGTATACAGAAAGATGTACAATACGTGTGAAAAATGTAGACATGTATTATAAAAAACCGACAAGAAGACCAATAAAAATCAAGAAAGAGACAAGAGAAAACCAAAAAAAAACCAAAAACCAATGAAAAAACAAAGAAAATCAGAGGAAAAAAGGGTGAAAAAATAAGACAAATGAAAAAACAAAAGAAAAAAAAGTAAATCAGACCTACAACGACCGCTGCGAGCGTAGCAAACCTACGCACGAAGAAATGGACCGGCCTAGTATTGTCGGTCGTAGGCGATTTCTATCATGAATCTGGCAACATATACCTCGGACTGAAAAAACACATTCATCTGTATCCCATTGTTAGAGTCTGGGCACAAATGGAGCTCTCTCAGGCCGTTTGATTATGGGCCGTCAGATTAGCCGTCCAAAACTATCGCAACCGTCGGATCGTCAGATGGAGAGATCTGGGCCGTAAGATCGTCAGATGGAGAGATCCAGGTCGTCGGATCGAAGCCAACACTACTTCAATGAATAGTGTGCTCAGGTTTGTGCCATCGCCTGCAATTCCTGTGCTCCACTAAGGGCATTCTCGTCCTTTCACACACACACACACACACATATATAAAAGGCAGCTCGTCCGTGGTGGAACCCTAGCCGCATCTCTCCTTTCCCCACTTCTCAGTCATCACCATCTCTTCCTCCTGCTCCTCATGGTGCTCAACCCTAGCCGCCGCCCCATCCCCGCATCCCCTCGGACTCGCTCCAGCCTCCTTCTCCACCCCTCCCACCGGCGGCGCCATTCGCACACCTCTGCCATCCCTTTCCTCGCCCTTCTCCTTCTCCCCGTTTGCCACCTCGGCCAGAAAAGGAGGGCACCATCCTTGACATCGTGAACCCATGCGGACGCAACGGGATGTGCACGTTCCTTTGCGGGTTCGCGTCGCGGTCGCCGGACGTCGGAAGGCCTGGATTCATTTTCGCATTAGGGCACTGTCCTCTCACTACCTGCCTCACTGCCGCTACCACTTGCCTCGGTCCCCGTCCACCACCTCATGTCGTCGCGTTCCCCACCACCACCAATCGAAAGGAGGACTTCACCACTTCTCCTGCTCCTCGCCACGTCGTCGCCAACAGGAGGAGCGGCTGCTGCCACGCCCGGAGGCGCCGCCATCGAAGGGAGGAGCAACAGACCGTTCTCGTGCCCGTGCACCTCTGGGAAGAGGACAACCCGAGGTGGGCCGCCTCTAATCCGCAATGCGAAGCACTCAACGACTGCCTCCCGACCAAATATAGGCGCCACTGACCAGCACGAGCTCGCCTCGGCATCCTCCTCTTCCTCCCTAACGGCCTCTTCCTCCGAGACTACAACTACTGCCTCCCTCCAAACTACAACAACAAGGTGAGCCTCCTACCATGCATTTCATGGCTCAATAACTATCTCAAATGAAAATAGGACTGTCAGAGGAACAAGGTAGATCCATATGTCCCTCTTAAAATCAAGTAGGATATTGAAACCCTCTAACGATTCGTAGATCTAAACTAACCATTCTGAAATTCCTTAGTTGTAGAGGTTGCATCATATTAACAGGAGCCATTATCATGGAATTATGCAGAAAGAGAGAGAGAGAGAGAGGCTTTGAAGTAATTGTTCATGATGTGAGGTTGATATACATGCAAGGCCCTATACGCTGGCCAGGTGAACAACTACTGAATCCATGCCATTTTCATTGATACATTGATACAAATTGCTGGAATTTTGTCTATTTATGGGACAGCCCAATAACAATTTCAGAAATTCCTAATAAATCCTAGAGGCCAACTTAGCCCAGTTGTGCAAGGCAAGGGGCACTACTAAAGTTTAGTCCCACATTGCTAGTGTAGAGGGAGTTGGACCTCTTTATAAGGGAGGTTTTTTCCTCACATGTATGAGCATGAGAACAAGACGGACATCCACGCGCGCTCCTCACCACGCCACGCCTCGCCTCGCCATGATGCGTCGCGAATTGAGGGAAGGAGCCGAGCCGATGTCTAAATTTTTGCCACGCACGACATGTATACGAAAGGTCACACGGGAGCTGAAACTTCGGCTAAAGTCTGTTCTCTTCGTCTCCCTCTTTTACTTCATCTCCCGTCGCTGGCCTCTCGCCTCCTTCTCTTGCGCCTATAAAAGAGAGGTCGCTCCTCTCAGAGAGACGCACCAGAACTTCTTCTTCCTCTCACCACCAGTTTCAATATCTGAGCTGCTGCTGTCTTCCTCATCCCGGCTTGAGGCATGCACCGCGAGTCAGGACAATAGGCCTCCGAAACCCCACCGCTTTGAGTCTTGTACAGGAGAAGGGTGATAAGGTTTTTGGGGAGCACTCGGCACGACTATCGACCGATTCATCACGGACGCTTCGGGCACCGACGATCACTTCCCCAACGACGACTTCTTCCCCGACGTAGACAACCTCTTCGACGACATGGCTGGCAAGGATGTTGACCCCAAGTCCAGTGCTTCTGCTGCTACCGCTGTCCCATACGTGTTCTTCCTCTTTCTGTTAGAGGTCCTACCACAGTTCCTTTTTATAGTGCCTGCCCAATATATGTTTGGTTCTACTTCATATATGCAACTTGCTCTACTGTCTACTCTAGATATGTTTGGTTATAGTTCATATTTGCAGATGCTGTTTACCATCTCACCGTCCCATTGCATGACTTGTATCTCTGCAATAATAATCATGTTTTATCTACTATTTCTGTTAATAAAATCGTATAGTAAATTGCTCATATTTCCAACAATCCAAAAACCTTATTATAGGAAATTTACCCCAAGTGGTTTTGCTACTTCCATGAGACCTCCTATGTTTGAGGGTTTCCACTATAAGAGGTGGCGCGTGAGAGCATTCTTATGGTTTCAAACCATGAATTGCTATGATGCCACTCTTGGCAAACCTGAAGGAGAGTATGATTCTCAACAGGAACAAGCGTTTCAGAAAATGGATACCCTGTTTAAGGCTGTTATCTTGAGTGTTCTTGGTGAAAACATAGTTGATGCTTATGCATCAATTGATAATGGAAAAGATATGTGGGACGCACTCGAGGCCAAGTTTTGGGTCTCGGATGCTGGCACTGAGCTGTACATCATGGAGCAATTCTATGATTACAGGATGACTGAAGAGTGCTCCGTGGTTGAGCAAGCTCATGAGATACAGTCATTTGCTAGAGAACGCGAACACTTCAATTGTATGATACCGGGCAAGTTTGTTGCATGAGGTATCATCACTAAGCTTCCTCCTTCGTGGAGGAACTTTTCTACCTTACTGAAGCATAAGAGGCATGAGTTTTCCGTTTCAGATCTCATTGGTACTCTTGATGTGGAAGAAAAGGCGAGAGCAAAGGACGCACATGCTCGAGGTATTGAGGGAGGATCTAGTGCAAATCTGGTACAAAAGAAAAACTTCCAGCCCCACAAGTTCAAGAACAAGGGCAAGTTTGATGGTAAAGCAAAGTTTGATGGGATGAACAAGGCTATACAACACACGAATTTCAAGAAGAAGAATGACAAGAAGAAAGGTATTTGTCATGCGTGTGGAGATCCTGATCATTGGGCTCCTAGTTTCCCTAATCGCTATGACAAGCGTCATCTTGGGAAAGGCGAAAAGACCGCTAATGTTTTCATTGGAGACACTGACATGAAGGATGCTGGGTATGGTATATTTCCCATTATTCTTTCAATATGTCATTCTCCTGATTGGTTGATTGACACGGGTGCTAATGTGCATGTATGCGGTGATATTTCCTTGTTTTTGTCTTATCAGACCGCAGGGACTTTCACCGTGCTAATAGGCAACGGTTCAAGTGCTTCTGTTCATGGTGTTGGCACGGTCGATATGAAGTTTACTTCGGGGAAGATCGTGCGGCTGAAGAACATGCATTATGTCCCCTCCGTCAATAAAAATCTTGTTAGCAGATCTCTTCCGTGTAGAGGTGGCTACAATCTTGTCTTTGAGTCGAATAAATTTGTAATATCCAAGTATGGAACCTTTGTTGGTAAAGTCTACGAGTCAGGAGGCCTGTTTCTCTTATCCTTGTCAGACATTTGCAATAAAGTTGTTAATCATGTTTGCAACAATAGTGAATCAAATGTGTGGCATTCACGTCTCTGTCATGTTAACTTTGGTTGCATGTCGTGACTAGCCAAGTTGAACTTAATCCCTAGTTTCACCACTATCAAGGGATCTAAGTGTCAAGTGTGTGTGCAAGCTAAGCAACCTCGTAAGTCTCATACGACTGCGGAAACAAGAAATCTTGCACCACTAGAGCTCATACATTCAGATCTTTGTGGAATGAATGTTGTGTTGACAAAAGGTGGAAAGAAGTATTTTATGATGTTAATTGATAACTCCACTAGATATTTCCATGTATATCTTCTGAAATCTAAGGATGAGGCTTTGAACTATTTCAAGATCTATAAAGCTGAAGCGGAAAACCAACTTGATCGAAAGATCAAGAGGCTTAGGTCCGATCGTGGTGGAGAGTATTTCTCAAATGAATTTGATTCCTTTTGTGCAGAACATGGTATAATCCATGAGAGGACGCCTCCCTATTCACCTCAGTCAAATGGGGTGGCCGAAAGAAAGAACCGTACTCTAATTGATTTGGTTAACGCCATGTTAGACACATCGGGTCTCTCTAAGGCATGGTGGGGGGAGGCAATATCGGCGGCATGTCATGTCCTAAAACGAGTTACCACAAAGAACAAAGAGATAACTCCATTCGAGGAATGGGAGAAGAAAAGGTTAAAGCTCTCTTATCTACGAACCTGGGGTTGTTTGGCGAAAGTCAATGTGCCAATTCCAAAGAAGCGCAAGCTTGGAGCAAAGACTGTGGATTGTGTTTTCCTAGGATATGCTTTTCATAACATTGGTTATAGATTCTTGGTTCTAAAATCTGAGGTACCTGATATGCATGTCAGTACGATCATGGAGTCGAATGATGTGACTTTATTTGAAGATATCTTTCCCATGAAGGATATGGCTACCTCATCTAATCAGGAGATGCCTAGTTCATCGAATCAGGAACCAGTTACAATTACTGAACCTACCATTTTGATGGAACACTTTGAAAATCCTGTGGAGGAGAACAATGAAGTTCCTACTAGGAGCAAGAGACAGAGGATTGCAAAGTCCTTTAGTGATGATTATCTTGTTTATCTAATAGGTGACACTCCTAGTTTTATTTCAGAGGCCTATGCATCTGAAGATGCTGACTACTGGAAGGAAGCAATCTGTAGTGAGATGGATTCCATCTTGGCAAATGAAACTTGGGAGATAACTGATCGTCCTTATGGGTGCAAACCTATAGGGTGCAAATGGGTATTCAAGAAGAAACTTAGGCCTGATGGTACTATTGAGAAATACAAGGCACAGCTCGCGGCCAAGGGTTATACCCAAAAGGAAGGTGAAGATTTCTTTGATACTTACTCACCTGTGGCTCGACTGACCACTATTCGAGTTCTACTTTCACTAGTTGCCTCACATGGTCTTCTCGTTCATCAAATGGATGTTAAGACTGCTTTCCTAAATGGAGAGTTGGATGAGGAAATTTATATGGAACAACGAGATGGGTTCGTAGTAGATGGTCAGGAAGGAAAAGTGTGCAAGTTGTTGAAGTCTTTGTATGGACTTAAGCAAGCACCCAAGCAGTGGCATGAGAAGTTTGAAAGAACTTTAACAACTGCAGGCTTCGTTGTAAATGAAGCTGATAAATGTGTGTACTTTCGCCATGGTGGGGGCGAGGGAGTTATCCTTTGCTTGTATGTTGATGACATACTGATTTTCGGAACAAATCTGAATGTTATTAAAGAGGTCAAGGATTTCCTATCTTGTTGTTTTGAGGTGAAGGATTTAGGAGTGGCTGATGTCATTCTGAACATCAAGTTGTTGGGAGACAATGATGGTGGGATTACATTGCTTCAATCTCACTATGTGGAAAAGATCTTGAGTCGCTTTGGCTATAGTGACTGCAAGCCCTCTCCAACACCATATGATGCCAGTGTGTTGCTTCGAAAGAATCAAAGAATTGCTAGAGATCAATTGAAATATTCTCAGATTATTGGCTCACTTATGTACTTAGGCACTGCTACAAGACCTGACATCTCTTTTGTTGTTAGCAAACTGATTCAGTTTGTCTCAAAACCAGGAGATGTGCACTGGAAAGCTCTAGAGAGAGTTTTGTGTTATTTGAAAGGCACCACGAATTATGGAATTCACTACATTGGGCACCCAAAGGTGCTTGAAGGGTATAGTGACTCAAACTGGATCTGAGATGCTGTTGAGATAAAGGCCACGAGCGGATATGTATTCACTCATGGAGGTGGTGCTGTTTCTTGGAAGTCTTGCAAGCATACCATCTTGACGAGGTCAACAATGGAAGAAGAACTCACAACACTAGATATAGCTACGGTCGAAGCAGATTGGCTTCGTCGGCTTTTGAATGACTTGCCCGTTGTTGAGAAACCTGTACCGGGTATCCTTATGAATTGCGACAATCAAACTGTGATCACGAAAGTTTGCAACTCAAAGGATAACATGAAGTCATCAAGACACGTTCAGAGAGGTTAAAGTCTGTCAGAAAAATGAGAAACTCCGGAGTTATTGCATTGGATTATATCCAAACGTCTAAAAATCTGGCAGATCCTTTTACTAAGGGTTTATCACGTAATGTGATAGATAATGCATCGAGGGATATGGGTATGAGACCCACAATATGAGTTGTTCAGAGTGGTAACCTAGTCCATGTGATCGGAGATTCTATGAATTAGATGTGGAAGACAAGCTGTTGGTCAACTGAGAGGAGAGTATCCTTACTGTTAATAATACCACTCCATGAAGATGCAATACTCTCCTAAATCTACATGGCAGGTTGATGTATATCTTAATGTGTTCTAAGTGGCTCATTTAAGCAGAGTTGTTGTCCTGCAGAATATCTCTTGAAGAACACACCTATATGAGTCTGATTATCAAACGTCACAATCTATGAGAGTAGGGTTCTCCCTAGTAAACTCATAAAAGGTCACGGAGCATGACGCATAAGCGCCACCCACAGGGAAGACCCACGGTAGCCTAGTATTGGTCAAGGCTTTGTGTGAAGCTAGATTCACAGAAAACTTGCAGTTGAAGGCCCAGTCCACTGTTCAAGTTGCTTACTAGTGTAGCATAAAGTTCTAGGTGGAAGTTCAACTTAACAGTCTCCACTATAGTCCGGTATATAAAACAGTGTTTTGGAACCAAAGGAAAATTTTGTGTGCCTCTCGGATCTGGTGGGGGATTGCTGGAATTTTGTCTATTTATGGGCCAACCCAATAACGATTTCAGAAATTCCTAATAAATCCTAGAGGCCCACTTAGCCCATTTGTGCAAGGCAAGGGGCACTACTAAAGTTTAGTCCCACATTGCTAGTTTAGAGGGAGTTGGACCTTTTTATAAGGGAGGTTCTTTCCCCATATGTATGAGCATGAGAACAAGAGGGACATCCACGCACGCTCCTCCTCCTCCACCGCCCGCCTCGCCACGCCACGCCACGCCTCGTCACAACGCGCCGCGGGTTGCGTGAACGAGCCGATGTCTAAATTTTTTGCCATGCACGACGGGTATACGAAAGGGCATGGGGGAACTGAAATGTTTTTCTGAATCCGAACGGCGCGTCTCTTCGACTGAAGTCTGTTTGCTTCGTCTCCCTCTTTTGCTTCATCTCCCATCGCTGGCCTCTCGCCTCCTTCTCTTCCGCCTATAAAAGGGAGGTCGCTCCTCTCAAAGAGACGCACCAGAACTTCTTCTTCCTTTCGTCACCGGTTTCAATCTCTGAGCTGCTGCTGTCTTCCTCATCCCAACTTGCGGCGTGCACTGCGAGTCGGGACAGTAGGCCTCCGAAACCCCACTGCTTTGAGTCCTATACGGGAGAAGGGTGATAAGGTTTTTGGGGAGCGCTCGGCGTGACTACTAACCGGTTCATCACGGACGCTCCGGACATCGACGACCACTTCCCCAACGATGACTTCTTCCCCGACATCGACAACCTCTTTGACGACATGGTTGGCAAGGATGTCGACCCCAAGTCCAGTGCATCTGCTGCTGCTGCTATCTCGTACATGTTCTTCCTCTTTCTATTAGAGGTCCTACCATAGTTCCTTGTTCTAGTGTCTGTCCTATATATGTTAGGTTCTACTTCATATATGCAACTTTCTCTACTGTCTACTCTAGATATGTTTGGTTATAGTTCATATTTGCATATGCTATTTACCTTCTCACCATCCCATTGTGTGACTTGTATCTCTGCAATAATAATCATGTTTTATCTAGTATTTCTGTTAATAAAATCATATGGTAAATTGCTCACATTTCCAACACAAATACCTTAAACCTTGGCAATATTCCTTCAAATAATGATGCACTAAAATGTATGGGACATGCATCTGTCTATTGCAGGTGAACTGGAGCTTCCACTGTTATCAATGTTGCTTGTGTAAAATATAGACATAGCTTTTCAGGCAATTCTGATTTGGCATGGAGATGAAAAGTAATTATTTTGGTGTGGTGAATCAATTGTTTTGAGAATGAAAATTGCAGATCTTGCATAAGATGTTGTCGGTCACATGAGCACTTATTCTCTTTATGCTTGTTGTTTTATAGATGTTGAGGTTTGACCCTAAATGCTTGGGTTTAGGTAGCTGGAGATTGTTATGCTGGTGGTGATAGTGAGCATCATTGGTGAACAAGGTTTCACTAGTGGTGCAAGACGTGCTGCAGGTGTCCTCCCATCCTCCCCATATCTCTTAGATACTTCACATGTTTGGCAAACAATTTAAGAACTGATAACTGCATATTAGTTAATCCATACATGTCCCATGTGTTAACAACAATTGGTCTGATACTTCCATCTTTGGTGTCTTCTTCAGAAAAAGGAGGTAAAACTCCAGGTCAAAATCTTTGGTCAAATGCCAATCACTTATTTTTCTGGGATACATGGATTTATTGAATTACCTGCAACATACTTCTTTGTTATCTAATATCTGTCTCCCAGGTGGTTTAAATATACAAGGTTTTGGTTAGGAACATATAGGAGTTTGCTTGCTATTCTTGCCTATCGTTGCCGATGTGCTCGCTTTGCTAGGTGAGATATATCCCTCTTTTTGTTTTCTATTTGTCAGGTTTCATTTGATTGAGGTTTATAAGACAAGATGGCAAGTTGTAGAAAGGATGTACATATCTGTAATTTTCTGTATAGGTCTTGCCTTGTGAAATTATGGAGTAGTGTTTGTACTTTTTTTTTCTTATATCATGGTGTCGCCTGTGAGTGTTCCCAATAGTGTGAACTAATTGTGCATCAATAGTGTGAATCAATGAACACTTGCAACATGACTGTTTTTTCTCCCTGGGCCTTTTTATTTATGTGACGGAACTTTCTTTGGCAATACACCAATTCATAATATTCTTTTCTTAGTGATTTTTATTTTTTCACAGCTATGATTGTCAAGTGGTCTATTTTTATTAGGATTCATCTATGAAGCCTGAGAAAGTATATATCAGGTGGCAAAATAGAATCAAGCGTGATAATTGGGTGTGTTTTGCTAGGTGACCTTTAGTGTTTGAGTGCATATAACTTTTGATGGTTCCTTGTCTAGTAGCAAAGCTAACACCTTTTGTAGTTTCACCATCACTGCTTTCACTTGGGTGTAGCTCGAACTTTTAATTGAAGCGTTCATAACTATAATGTTTTTGTATGTATTACATCCTAAGGATGATTGTAGCTGAATCCAATATGTATTTTGTTTTTGGAGACTAATTGAGTAGAAAAAGTTGAGCTAAGATGTACTCCGTCCATCCCTAAATAAGTGTCGCAGATTTAGTACAAAATTAGCACAACTTTGTACTAAATCAGTGACAGGGGAATATAAATTATTTGTTCTTGCTTACCTTTCCTATTATTGTTATTCAGGCTTACTCTCACCAAATTTTGCAGCACCTTATTAATTATAAGAGGTAGTGTCCAAAAATTATAACAGGTACAAATAAGCTAATTCTTTTGTTTGACCCGAAATTTGATTTTGTTAACTTACTATCCATTGAAGAAATAGCGAGTTCTTTGCTACATATACTAGGGTGATACCCAGGTTCCACAAAGGGTCTCTTTATTGCATGAAGAATAGAGTGTATTAATGATCCGGAGTTCTGTGAAATTTGAAGTCCCATGGCTTTACCATATTGATATTTTGCAACAACTTTCATAGAAGATAAAGGTTTATTTTATTTTGTTCATATGATCTATTTTGACTTTGGAGTTCAATTTGCAAGTCTTGGTACTTCAAATCTTATACCACACTTAACGAGAAATACTCAGGCATATGTTTTCTTATTCAGCTCAGTGCCCATCCTCATGGGACCAACAATAGAATTAGTGAAGCATCACTTCATTTAGAGAAGAAAGAAAGGAGAGGAATGGCGATATTCCTTGATGCTTGATTCCTTGAAGAAATTACATGAAGGCGGTGAGTGGCCTGATCTTGACTAGACAACCTTTTCTCTTTGGTGGTTTATGATTTTCTAAAGTTTCTTCGCATGGAGAAGATTTTGTCTATGATAGACCTTCTAGAAGCATCTACATGCATCTCCCGATTGTGTCTATGCAGGAGAGGCTGTATGCTCAAGGACTACCTTCTATGTAGTAGCCCATGAACACCAATTCCATTCAAGAGGGTACCATTCTAGTAGAAACTGACCATGTGTTGGGGATATAACCCCACGGTGTGACCCACCCAGGAGGGGCCGGGTTACACTGTTGGCGACTTATAAGTAAAGGCCTGAATAAGCCCAAGAAGATGAGATGTGAAGACCAAAGGCGGTTTACAAGGTGGGCCTGTTGAAGGCCCAAGATTCGGAGGTAGTGCTGTAACCCGGAGATGTGAGCCGCCCGATAGCGACTTGCCTAGCAAGGCAAGGCGATTTAAAAACCGAGTTGGTCATGTTGTGTGATCCGTTTTGGACTCATGTAAGCCCAGGGCCTCGACCTATGTATATAAAGGCGAGACCCTGCAGCGGGTTAACTCATGTAACGATCAGTCGATAGCTAGGTCAAGCGATTTCGCTCCCTTAATCAATACTCAAGCAATGCCAACAAAAGCAGGAGTAGGCTTTTACCTCCATTGTGAGTGGCCGAACCTAGGTAAACTCGTGTCTCTCGTCCCGCTCAACCACTTCAAGCTAACCTACGTTGTGATGGCTCCACACCTAAGTCCTTTTGCAAGGGCATCTGACATGACAAAACCATGATAGTTGGCTCCCACCGTGGGGCCTCCGCACGATGGTTTCGAGTTCTTGAAGGGCACTTTCCCAGGGATCAAGGGATACGCTATTGGTAGCATGACTAAGAGTTGCTGCGGCAAGATCTACATCGAGGACACTGGCTGGGGCCCGGAGGCCGACCCAATCGAGTATGGGTACCGGGTCCCCTTCGGTGGGATTCACGTCTTCATCGGCAAGATTCACGGGTCAGAGCCTGAGCCGGACACCTACACCGACCTCGTCGAGCCGGCTCGGCGTGCGTGACCCGCCAGGGTTCAACCTGGACGGAAGCGTGTCTTCGTTGGATTTGCGCATGGCACGGACCTTGCACATGATTCTGTGTCTGGAGGTGAAACTCTCATCTACTCAGGTGAAGAGTCCTCGGAGAGATGGACGATGACCCACAAGTATAGGGGATCAATTGTAGCTCTTTTCGATAAGTAAGAGTGTCGAACCCAACGAGGAGTGGAAGGAAATGACAAGTGGTTTTCAGCAAGGTAATGTTTGCAAGTGCTAAAATTGTAAGTAGCAGAGTAGTTTGATAGCAAGATAATTTGTAACAAGCAAGTAACGATGGTAGTAACAAAAGTGAATCAAGGTAGCCCAAACCTTTTGAGGCAAAGGACAGGCCAAAACGTTCTCTTATGATAAGCAAAGCGTTCTTGAGGGTACACGGGATTTTCATCTAGCCACTTTCATCATGTTGGCTTAATTCGTGTTCGGTACTTTGATAATTTGATATGTGGGTGGACCGGTGCTTAGGTGCTGTTCTTACTTGAACAAATCTCCTACTTATGATTAACCCTCCCGCAAGCCTCCACAACTATGAGAAAAGTATTAAGAATAAATTCTAACCATAGCATTAATCTTTTGGATCCAATCGGTCCCTTACGGAATAGCGCATAAACTGGGGTTTAAGCTTCTGTCACTCTCGCAACCCATCATCTAATTGCTACTCCACAGTGCATTCCCTTAGGCCCAAATATGGTGAAGTGTTATGTAGTCGACGTTCACATGACACCACTAAGGGAAGCACAACATACATACTATCAAAATATCGAACACATAACAAGTTCACATGATTACTTGCAACATGATTTCTCCCGTGACCTCAAGAACAAAAGTAACTACTCACAAATGATAATCATGCTTAAGATCAGAGGGGTATTAAATAACATATTGGATCTGAACATATAATCTTCCACCAAATAAACCATATAGTAATCAACTACAAGATGTAATCAACACTACTAGTCACCCACAAGCACCAATCTATAGTTTCGGTAACAAGATTGAACACAAGAGATGAACTAGGGTTTGAGATGATATGGTGCTGTTGAAGATGTTGATGGAGATTGCCATCCTCAAGATGGGAGAGTTGTTGGTGATGATGATGACGATGATTTCCCCCTCTGGGAGGGAAGTTCCCTCGACGGAATCGCTCCGCCGGAGGGCAAAAGTGCTCTTGCCCAAGTTTCGCCTCGAGATGGCGGCGCTCCATCCCGAAAGTCCTCTCCTTCTTTTTTCTAGGTCAAAAAGACTTATATAGCAGAATATGGGCACCGGAGGTGGCCCTGGGTGAGCACAACCCACCAGGGCGCGCTTGGGCTCCCTGGCATGCCCAGGTGGGTTGTGCCCACCTGGTGGGCCCCTTCTAGTAGTTATTTGCTCCAATATTCCTCATATATTTGATAAAAAAATCTCCGTGAAGTTTCAGCTTGTTTGGAGTTGTGCAGAATAGGTGGCCTAATGTAGCTTTTCTTGGTCCAGATTTCCAGCTGCCGGAATTCTCCCTCTTTGTGTGTACCTTGCATATTATGAGAGAAAAGGCAGTAGAATTACTCCAAAAGCATTATTATGGATAAAACATCATAAATAACAATAAGAAAACATGATGTAAAATGGACGTATCAACTCCCCAAGCTTAGACCTTGCTTGTCCTCAAGCGAAAACCGAAATCGGAAAACATGTCCACATGCTTAGAGAGAGAGAGGTGTCGATAAAAACAACGGACATAGAAGCATCATGTTCATTATTATAACAACAACAAACTTAAACATAAGACTCATATCATAGAACTTTTATCGTAGACTTCTCATGAATAAGTGACAATTCATCACACTATTGAAGTATAAGGCAAAAACTCTATTTAAAACCAACAAACTATGTTCTTAGTCAACTTTGCAGCTACAATTCATCATATTTTTAGGAAGGGTCACGTATCGGAGCCTTTAGGCAAGTCCACATACTCAACCATCATATAATCTTCTATGATTGCTGACACTCACCACGTACACATGAGCAAAACGTTTCAACCGGTCACATAGAAAGATAGGGGCTTATAGTTTCGCCTCCCAACATATTCACCTCAAGGGTGATGTCAACAATAATAACTCATGCTATCTATATTCAACTGGGCATATCTGCCTAGATCTTTCTTCACCACATGATGCTTGCCAAAGGAGAAAAATAAAAAAGAATAGAAGGAAAACTTTGACTCTTTGCATAAAAGTAAATACGTAAAAGTAAAAGATAGGCCCTTCGCAGAGGGAAGCAGAGGTTGCCATGCGCTTATTTGTTTGTATGCTCAACCCCTTAGTGCAAAAGAACGTCATGTTGCATTGCCCCTTGTGATAGTGACCTTTATTATGCAGTCTGTCGCTTTTATTCTTCACCATCACAAGTTCGTGCAACGCTCAATTTTCTCTTACACCAAATGATCTCACACTTTTAGAAGCAAATTTTATTGCCTTTTTGCACCGATGAAAACTTACTTGAGGGATCTTGCTCAATCCCTAGGGAGGTATGGTGGACACTTGAAAATAAGATTTGGGTTTAAGGGTTTTTGGATGCACAAGTAGTATCTCTATTTAGTGCGGAATTTTTGGCTAGCAAAGATAGGGGGCAAGCACCACATGTTAAAGGACCCATGACAATATGACTTCTATGTGAATATAAACAAACATAAACCATTAAGTTGTCTTCCTTGTCCAACGTCAACAATTTTGGCATATAATATTTTGATGAGGGCTCACAATCACAAAAGATTTCTAGGATAGTGTATTTATATGTGAATCTTCTCTTCCCTTATTAATTCTTTCATGAGCTGCAATATTGACTAATGCTATGTTTGTCAATCTTTAATAAAAATTTCTACATATACTTTTCCTTATGTGGTGTCATCACCTACCATAAGATTAGTATATGATCTTTTTCATTTACCTCCTTTCTTTCATTTATTTCCTTTCTCTTTTACTTTTATTTGCAACATGAAAGTAAAGAAAGCAAAAGCTCAAATTAAACTTTATTATATATCTTGTACACGATTACAAGGATAGATCACTAAGCAAACTCTCTAAAAGAAGGGATCGAACTAAAATTTTATTCATCTAAAGCAAAAGATCGAACTAAAATAAGTAAAGGCAAAAAGATAGTGGGATGATACAATACCGGGGCACCTCCCCCAAGCTTGGTGAAAGCCTAGGGGAGTGCCCATACCCTATAGTCAATTCTCTTTTGGCGATGAATATGGTGGTGGTGAAGCGATAATTTCCAATATAACCATTAGTAGATCCTTCAAGCCCTGAATCTCCCGAAGGGCTTGATGAATTAATTCACCATTTTTCTTCTGCCATTATGTGTTTATTTTCCGGGCCCCAGGGGTTTACTCCTGCACTGTTTTCTCTTGGCCGAGATATGTCCCAATTGGATGGTATGTGCCTATTCTCGAACCCATAGTTATGAATCAAATTGCGAAAATTGTTACAATGTAACCTGTGTAAAGGCCTTCTTGGTGGGGTTTCTTCTTGCACTTCGAGACTCTTGATTATTTGACGGTGTCATAGCTTGATGAGGATTCCGACGAGTGCAGATGCTAGCCAATGTCCCTCTCCCAGAGGCCGGAGAGTGGACCCCAAAAGGATTTTCCTCCTCTTCCTCCATAGCAACTTCTTCAGCTTCCTCTCTCCTTAAATCCTCCTGAAATACCTCCGCGTATTCTTCTCCATTGTTGGAGGGTGAGGAAGACATGATGCTTGGCTCAACAAATCTGGCCAAAAATAGCAAAAAAAGAGAACATAGGATTTCTCTACGATACGGTGGTTAACAGGTTCGGGAAATATATATATATATATATATATATATATAGATTTTTTTTATCTTGGGGGACAAGAAAATAGAAGAAAAACGGAGTCTCGAAGGTGTCCCAGGTGGGCACAACCCACCTGAGCACGCCAGGCAAGCCTTGCGCGCCCTAGTGTCTTGTGCCCACCAAGGTACACTTCCCGGTAGTTTCTTATTTTCCTATTTTTCTGAATATTCCAAAACTGAAAAAAATATTTTTGCGGATTTTTCGGAGTCTGTTTACTTACCGTATCACGTACCTCCTTATTTTCACGATTCTGGAGTGTTTCGGAAGGACTCTTTTATGTGTTCTTCCGGTGTTATAGTTTGGATAATATACTTTCAACATTAATGGGCGTACTTGATTCTACTTTAATTTGTTCATCAGTTTTAGGTGTTCTAATATATCTTTTGTTGACCACATTTGAAACTTTAGCATGTTCCTTTATCCTAACAGGGAAATGTGGTTTCTCAATATAAGTAGAAGGAACAACTAGATCAACATTGTAAAGTATAGTTTCTTCTTTAACTGGTCCCGGTTCTTTGATTTCTTCTTTAATAGGTGGGAGATATTTAAACCACTTCTCTTTAGGGAGATCAACATGAGTAGCAAACGATTCACAAAAGGAGGCTACTATCTCAGAGTCAAGTCCATATTTAGTGCTAAACTTTTGAAAAGCATCGGTATCCATAAAAGATTTAACACAATCATACTTAAGTTTAATACCTGACTCTTTACCTTTGTCGAGTACCCAATCTTCAGAGTTGCATTTAATTCTTTCCAAAAGATCCCACCAGAATTCAATAGTCTTCTTCATAAAAGAACTAGCACAAGAAGTATCAAGCATGGTTTGATCATTACGAGAAAGCTGAGCATAAAAGTTCTCGATAATAATTTCTCTTGAGAGCTCATGATTGGGACATGAATGTAACATTTACTTAGGCCTCCCTCAAGCTAAGCACTTCTCCCATTGCTAAGAAAGATCAATCTAGTAGGCCAAACCAAACTGAAATTTCGAAGAGACTTGCAAAGATAACCAATCATACATAAAAGAATTCAGAGAAGATTCAAATATTGTTCATAGATAATCTTGATCATAAACCCACAATTCATCGGATCTCGACAAACACACCACAAAAGAAGATCCCATCGAATAGGTCTCCAAGAGAATTGAGGAGAACTTTGTATTGAGATCCAAAGAGAGAGAAGAAGCCATCTAGCTAATAACTATGGACCCGTGTTAAGGCATATCTCTCTCGATGTAGTTTTGGTGATTGATAACAACATATTTGCGGACTAACCTTGTGCGTTGAGCATTTCAGAGATTCATCCTTTGGCTTGAGACGATTTCTTTTCCCTTCGAAGTGTTTTTCAAGACGGTGTAGCTCTTTCGTTTCTTGTTGGTGGACTAGTTTCGTAGGAGTCACCGTACTATCAAGAGAGGGTCCACTTTGGTATGGCTAGGGTGGAATCATCATGTACACTTTCGTTTCACACCCTCTGGGCCTTCCCGCGTCGTTGGAGGTCTTTTTCCCTACTGTTTGGGCAGTCTTTAGCCCCAGCGGTAGTACCGCGGTGCCCAGCGGTAGTACCGCTTGTGTTTCCTCAGCGGCAGTACCACTACGGTACCGGGCCACTACCGCCTCGACTCGAGGGGGGCTCTTCTTGTGTCGGGTTGAGCGGCACCTGCAGCGGTAGTAGGTGCAGTAGTACCGCTCGTGAGCGGTAGTACCGCCATGCCACCGCGGCAGTACCGTGCTGGGCCTGTCCGGTAGTACCGCCCCGGGCCAGTCCCTCCTCTCCTTCTAGCCTTCTCTGACTGGGCGGTAGTACCGTAAGGGGGAGCGGTAGTACCGCTGGGTCCAGCGGTAGTACCGCTGCCCACTGCGGTAGTACCACCCTCTGCGGGGCTGTTTAGTGGGGTAACGGTTGGATTGTTACCCCTACTATAAAAGAGGGTCCCCTTCTTCTTCGTTGACTTACCTCTTCCCCCTCAAGCTCCATTAATGCTCCAAGCTCCATTTTCGCCCGATCTCTCTCTCTAGCCAATCAAACTTGTTGATTTGCTCGGGAGTGGTTGAGAAGGCCCCGATCTACACTTCCACCAAGAGATATTTGATTCCCCCACCTATCCCTAGCGGATCTTGTTACTCTTGGGTGTTTGAGCACCCTAGAGGGTTGAGGTCACCACGGAGCCATAGTCCATTGTGGTGAAGCTTCATGGTATTGTTGGGAGCCTCCGATTAAGTTGTGTAGATTGCCCCAACCTTGTTTGTAAAGGTCCGGTTGCCGCCTCCAAGGGCACCAATAGTGGAATCACGACATCTCGCATTGTGTGAGGGCGTGAGGAGAATACGGTGGCCCATAGTGGCTTCTTGGGGAGCATTGTGCCTCCACACCGCTCTAACGGAGACGTACTTCCCCTCAAAAGGAAGGAACTTCGGTAACACATCCTCGTCTTCACCGGGTCCACTCTTGGTTACCTCTTACCTTTACTTGTGCAAGATTATTAGTGTTACTTCTCTTGCTTGCTTGTATGTTCGTTGTTGTTGCATCATATAGGTTGCTCACCTAGTTGCACATCTAGACAACCTACTTTGATGCAAAGTTTAATTTGGTAAAGAAAAGTTAAAAATTGTTAGTTTCCTATTCACCCCCCTCTAGTCAACCATATCGATCCTTTTAATTGGTATCAGAGCCTCGTCTCTTTACTAAGGACTTTGCCGTCCGAAGAGTATGGGTGATACCTTAGACGGTGTGGAGGAACACTCCGGTGTGAATCCGATCTCGTCTGCGAGCGATGGGGGAACCTCGGTCTCTCGTGAGGAGTTCAATGTGGCCTTGGAGACATTGAAAACCTCCATGCCGACCGAGGTTGAAAGCATGTTTACTAAATTCATTGAAGGGCTTAAACTATCCACCGCACTGTTGTAAGTGGGTGATCCCACTGACAAGGTGACGGATGTTATCTCCGACAAGGGGGAAGCTAGTAGTGAAAAGGCTCCTTCTTCTAGTGGTAAAAATGGCACCGACATCTTTGCTCATGTGGAACCACCACTTGTTTATGGTGGATCGGTTCCTTCCACTCATTTGAATCATGCCGGTCCTCCCCCTAAGATTGTAAAAATGAGGACTTTGATTCTTGGGTTTATTGCTTTAAGCGTTATTTAAATCATGTGAACACTAATCTTTGGAGAATCATTGAAGAATGTTTCCATCCGCATGATCCAGGCAACTTCACTCCTCGAGAAGCCGCGGATAATCAATTCAATGAGAATGCTCTCTTCATCATTCAAGATGCAATTCCACCCGAAGATCTACCTCATCTTCGGCCCTTCGCCTTGGCCAAAGATGCATGGCTTTGTGTCGTCTCTCTCTACCGGGGAAGCGCAAGCATTCAACGCTCCAACTATGAAGTAGTGCAAGATGAAGTCAATGAGTTTGCAATGAAAGAAGATGAAGAACCTCGTGAGCTTTATCGGAGAGTAACCAAACTCGCGGTCTCACTCCGAGATCACGGGAGCAAGGACACGGATGGCAATTGGATCAAGCACAAATTCCTCAAGGCAATGATGCCTTACCACAAGGCCATGTCCTCCATCATTCGTCAAAGGCCGGACTTCCACACTTTGACCTCAAGTGAAGTGTTGGATGAGTTTGTGGCTATGAACATCTTAGACAAGACCGCCGACAATGCGGTGCTTTGCTCTCAAAGGGCAAAGAAGCCCAACCTTGCATTGGAGGCCAAGGTTTGCGTTGAAGAAGAAGAAGATGAAGAAGAGGAAAGCAACCCCGAGGATACAAAGTATGCCTATCATGAACACATGGCACTTGTTTCAAGGCAATTTTGGAGCAAGAAAAACTCAAGGCCAAACTTCAACAAGAATAACTCAAGTGGCACGAATAGCAAGCAACGTGTAAGGACTTGCTAGAATTGTGGCAATGTGAGTCATTTTGTTGCGGAGTGCCCATATGAGAAGAGGGAAGACAATGGTGGCAAGCTCATTCGAAAGGACAAAGCCAAGTCTTTCCCCAACAAGAGCAACTTCACCAAGAAAACCCCTCACAAGGCGTTGGTGGTTCAAGAAGAGTACCATGAGGATGATGATGATGAAGATGGTGAGTCGGTTGCCATGGCCTCAGTTGCCATTGCAAAAACTCCACGAATATCTCTCTTAGACTCACCCAATGAGAACATCACCACCAAATGCCTCATGGCTAAAGCCACCAACAAGGTAACTCCCAACATCAAAACTACCATCATTAATAATCCTTCCTTGACGGATTGCATTGATGAATGTGAGGGATCTAATGTGGAGGAAAATGAGTTTGAGTCCTTTATGGGTAAACTCAAGGGTAAATCCAAGAAGCATTTTGTTGCTCTCTTGGAACAACTTGGTGAAGCCAATGACATGATTGAGTCTCATGAAGATACTATCTCCAAGATGGAGGGGCATAGTCGTGACTATGCCGATGAGATCTCGGATCTTTCCAATGCTCTTGAGGAATAGCATGGTCTTCGTTTGGCTCTTGAGGAGTCACACAACATTGATCATGCTAAGTTAAAGAAAGATTTTGATCATGCTCTCGTTGTTTCTCGTGTGCTAAACTCCGAGAAGGCCAAACTTGGGGTTGATCTTGCTAGACTCAAAGAGGAGTTTGATCTACTTGAAAAGGCTCACAAGGTCTTGAAGGGTGCTCATGCTAGCCTCAAAGAGTCTCATGATCAACTTCAAGTAAAGCTAACCAAGGAGAAAGCCACTTTTCCTCGTATGATGTTAATTGATAATGCAAATGCTACTAACCCGTGTTGTGAGCATGTGCATCTTGTTGAGGCGAACGCTAAGCTAAAGGTGCAACTTGAGAAAGGTCTTGTGTCTTTCATACAAGGCGAGAAGAGCCTCAACAACCTCTTGACCAACCAAAAGGGAGTTGTGGCCAAGGAAGGGATTGGGTACGTGCCCAAGTCCAAGAACAAGAAGAAGATGACAAGGCCAAACGACCTCCTCCTCTCAAGCAAACCTTTGTGAAGGAGGGTGAGGGTGGTACTAAGGAGAAGGAGAAGAACTCCATGAGGGGTAGTGATGCCAAGAAGGGAAACACTCCCCTTACCAACAAAGCCGGCGACTTTAACCCTTCTTATGTGTTGTGCCGCGCTAGAGATGGGCATGTGTATGCCAAATTTGTTGGTTCTCCTTATGAGTACATTGAATGGTCTATTTGGGTTCCTAAGACCCTTGTTACTAACATCAAAGGGCCCATTACAAAATGGGTACCTAAAACCAAGCATTGATCTCTTGTAGGTGTTTGCTTCTGGTGGGGGATCATGGTTGCTCGATAGTGGAGCTACTAATCATATGACCAGAAGCAAGGACTTGGTGGTGGACATGCAAAAGATTCCATCCATGCCCACCAATGTCGAGTGGGGTGATGCCTCATCTTCTAAGGTATTGGGACTCAGCAAAGTTGCCATTTCTCATGGTCTTACGATCGAGAGGGTCATGCTTGTTGAGTCCCTTGCATAAAATTTACTTTCCGTTCATCAACTAGCACTCATGGGCTTTGCCACTTTCTTTGATGTTGATTCCATGGACCTCTTGTGGAGCAAGACTCTTAAAGTAGCCTTTGTTGGGCATGTCGAGAACGGTCTCTATGTGATTAACTTTTCGAAGCGACCCACTAAGACCGCGACATGCCTAATGGCTAAAGTTGACGTGGGATGGATTTGGCATCGCCCTTTAGCCCACGTCAATATGAGATCTTTGCAAAGTCTTCTCAAGGGGGACCATGTCCGTGGACTAAAAAATGTTAGTTTTGCCAAAGATCGTGCTTGCAGTGCTTGCATCGAAGGAAAGCTACATGAGAAGGCTCATCCTCCCACGACTATCATCTACTCGAAGAGGCCTTTGGAGATCCTTCACTTGGATCTCTTTGGACCTCCATCCTTTGATAGTCTTGGGGGTAGAAAGTATTGCTTGGTGATTGTAGATGACTATTCAAGATACACTTGGGTATATTTCTTCAAGAGGAAGAGCGAGACCCAACAAACCGTCATCGACTTTGCAAATGAAGCTCAACGACAACACAATGCAAAGATCTTGACAATAAGAAGTGACAACGGCTCCGAGTTCAAGAACTACACCTTGGATGAGTTTTTGAGTGATGAGGGAATCAAGCATCAATATTCCGCACCTTATACCCCTCATCAAAATGGTTTTGCGGAGAGGAAGAACCGGACGTTGATGGATGCAGTAAGGACCATGATGGCGGAGTTCAAGTCTCCCTACAACTTTTGGGACGAAGCCATCAACACCGCGTGCCATGCATCTAATCAGCTCTACCTTCGCAAAGGCTTGAACAAGACTCCATATGAGATACTCACTGGTAACAAGCCCAACCTCAAGTACTTCCGGGTGTTCGGGTGTAAGTGTTTCATTCTCAAGAAAGGTGTCCGTTTGTCTAAATTTGAGGCTAGAGCTTATGAGGGCATATTTGTTGGTTATGCTACAAACTCTCATGCTTACCGTGTTCTCAATAAGTCCACTGGACTTATTGAGGAAACGTGTAACGTGGAGTTTGATGAGAATAACGGCTCCCAAGTGGAGCAAAGTGGTACTTGTGATGTAGGTGATGAAATTCCTCCCCAAGACATAACAAGAATGGGTATTGGTCATATCCTACCCATTGAGGAACCCCTTGTGGCCGAAGGAGAAGGACAATGTTCTACTCAAGTGGAACCTTCACCAACCCAAGACCCACACGCTTCCGAAGAACAAAGTGAGGGCCCTCAACCTCAAGAACAAGACCAAGGGCAAGATCAATCTCAAGATGGTGTTGTAACATCAACTGATGCCCAAGGTCAAGCTCCCTCCTCGGAGAAAGTTCAAGATCAAGTTCCACGAGATCAAGAACAAGCTCAAGACGACGCTCAAGATAATCAAGTGACCACTCCTCGTCTCACCCCCGAGGAGGAATTGGAGCGTCGTGCAGCCAAGGTTGCTTCCAAGCTCTCCACCAAGGATCATCTCATGACGAATGTGCTTGGAAGCTTAAGAAAGGGGGTAAGCACTCTGAGGGAGTCCTGGATTAGGGGTCTCCGGACAGTCGGACTATATCCTTTGGCCAGACTGTTGGACTATGAAGATACAAGATTGAAGACTTCGTACCGTGTCCGGATGGGACTCTACTTGGCGTGGAAGGCAAGCTAGGAAATACGGATATGTATATCTCCTCCTTTGTAACCGACCTTGAGTAACCCTAGCCCCCTCCGATGTCTATATAAACCGGAGGGTTTTAGTCCGTAGGACAACATACAATCATACCATAGGCTAACTTCTAGGGTTTAGCCTCTCTACTCATATCATCAAGAACAATCAAGCAGGACGTAGGGTTTTACCTCTATCAAGAGGGCCCGAACCTGGGTAAACATCATGTCCCCTGCCTCCTATTACCATCCGCCTTAGACGCATAGTTCGGGACCCCCTACCCGAGATCCGCCGGTTTTGACACCGATATTGGTGCTTTCATTGAGAGTTCCACTGTGTCGTCACCATAAGGCTTGATGGCTCCTTCGATCATCGCTAGCGATGCAGTCCAGGGTGAGGCTTTCCTCCCCGGACAGATCTTCATATTCGGCGGCTTTGCACTGCGGGCCAATTCGCTTGGCCATCTGGAGCAGATTGAGAGCTACGCCCCTGGCCATCAGGTCAGATTTGGAAACTTGAACTACACGGCCGATATCCGCGGAGACTTGATCTTCGATGGATTCAAGCCCATGCCGGACACGCCGCGCAGTGGCGACGAGCAAGACGTAACTCTGCCGTCAGACAGTGTTCGGGAGATCGCATCCGCAGCTACTCTAGCCTTTAATCCTGAGCATGTCGCGCCATCGGAGAGCGGAGGGATGGACCCCGCCATGGAGGCCACACTCTCAGTGGTGATAGAGCCGGATACTGACTTCACCCCGTACGAGAGCCGTGTCGCCGAACCACTGGGTTTATCCCCGGCCACGGACTCCGAGCCGCCTACATCTGTGCCTGTCGAAACCGACGAGGCACCGATCATGGAGTTCACCTCCGCGGATATCTTTCAGCACTCACCTTTTAGAGATGTGCTAAATTCATTAAGGGCTCTCTCCCTGTCAGGAGAACCCTGGCCGAACTATGTCCGGCTAGAATGGGATGCGGACGACGAAGAAGTTCGCTGCCCACCCACCACCCACTTAGTAGCCACTGTCGACGACTTAACCGACAAGCTCGACTTCGACTCCGAAGACATCAACGGTATGGAAGATGATGAAGGAGACGAACCAAAACCACCGCCCACAGGGCGCTGGACCGCTACTTCATCACATGACGTATACATGGTGGACACCTCCAACGAAGCCAATGGCGATGATAAAGCGGAGGATGACCCCTCCAAGAAGAAACTCAAGCGCCGATGTCAGCGGCGCCGCTCTAAGTCCCGCCATAGCAAAAACAGCGATAATAATAGTCCACACGATTCTGGAAGAGACGACAACTGCACCACCCCGGTGGCAGAATGCGATCAAGAAGCAAACTGCACACATAGTACGGATCCAACATCCGAACACGATGACGCCAAAGATACGTCTAGGGAAGAAAACAGTCCGGACGAAGATGCACCCATCATCCCGGAAACACACTTGGAGCAAGAGAACCTCCGCAGAAGGCTTATTGCCACAATGAGAAGCCTGAAGAAACAGAAGCAAAGGCTCAAGGTCGCACAAAATACGCTCAACAGCAAGTGGAACAAAGTAACAAAGTATGGTGGAAGTTACCATCCAAATAGCTATCCAAAGCGCAAGCTATTACGGGAATTCGACGATGAGGCCTTCGAGCCCATACAGCCGAAAAGTGATACGGCCAACAGGCCGGATCCACCACCCTATGAACGTGATAGAGGAGCTAACAAAGTCATGCATAAGTCAACACACGATCTATGTGAGAACTTGCGTCAAAAATCCGGCGTGACCAGATCTATCTATGGATCTAGGAAGCACGCTACGGTACACAACCAACACCGAATACTACAACCGTCCGAACACCATTGCGCATCCCAATACAGGGGTGCCGCACACCCCTTATGTTTCACTGATGAGGTGCTGGATCACGAATTCCCAGAGGGATTCAAACCGGTGAACATAGAGGCGCACGACGGAACCACAGACCCTGGAGTCTGGATAGAGGACTTCGTCCTCCACATCCATATGGCTCGTGGAGACGATCTCCATGCCATTAAATACTTGCCCCTCAAGCTTAAAGGGCCAGCTAGGCACTGGCTGAAAAGCCTCCCAAAAACTGAATTGGAAGTTGGGAGGAGCTCGAGGACGCTTTCCGAGCCAATTTTCAAGGGACTTATGTCCGACCTCCGGATGCAAACGATTTAAGTCATATAATCCAACAGTCTGGAGAGTCCGCCCGAAAGCTTTGGAACAGGTTCCTCACCAAGAAGAACCAAATTGTCGACTGTCCGGACGCCGAAGCCTTAGCAGCTTTCAAACACAGCGTTCGAGATGAATGGCTTGCCAGACACCTCGGTCAAGAAAAACCGAGAACAATGGCAGCCCTAACAAGCCTCATGACCCACTTTTGCGCGGGTGAGGACAGCTGGTTGGCCCGTAGAAGCACCAGCGACCCAAGCACATCCGAAGTTAGGGATGGCAATGGTAAACCACGACGCAACAAAAACAAGCGTCGAAATAAAGAAGGTAGCCCAGATAACACGGTGGTAAACACCGGATTCAGGGGCTCTTGACCAGGTCAGCGGAAAAAGCCTTTCAAAGGCAGTAGAGAAGGACAATCTGGCCTAAACAAAATTCTTGACAAACTCTGTCAGATTCATGGCACCCTAGACAAACCTGCAAATCATACCCATAGAGAATGTTGGGTCTTCAAGCAGGTCGGTAAGCTAAACGCCGAACACAAAGGGGAAGAGACACCAAGCGAAGACGAGGATGAACCTTGCCAGCAAAGCGTCGGAGGACAGAAAAAGTTCCCACCAGAGGTTAAAACAGTAAACGTGATCCATGTGACAAAGGGGAGAAGCAATCACGCACCCCGATGCACACGCGCCATAAAGCCCGTCACCCCCAGGTTCAACCCCTAGTTGGCCTGCCCGATCACTTTTGATCATAGGGATCACAATACAAAAATCCGGCGCAAAGGACTGACGGCCTTGGTGTTAGGCCCAATAATAAACGGGTACCATTTCACAAGGGTCCTAATGGACGACGGCAGTGATCTAAATCTGATATATTAGGACACAGTCTGCAAAATGGGGATAGACCCGACACAAATAAGCCACAGTAATACAACCTTCAAGGGAGTAATACCAGGCCAAGAGGCCCGCTGTACGGGCTCTCTACCACTAGAGGTGGTATTCGGTTCTCCTGATAACTTTCGAAGTGAAACGTTAACTTTTCACATCGCTCCATTCCGAAGTGATGATCAAGCACTGCTCGGAAGAGCGTCTTTCGCTCGTTTTAAAGCAATACCGCATTATGCTTTTCTCAAGCTCAAGATGCCCGCTCCATGAGGCGTCATCACAGTTAGCGGAAATGCCAACCGTTCTTTACGTACGGAAGAGGACGCGGCGGCACTAACAGCCGCACACTAGACGACCTCACCAACCAGAAAAAATGGCAGGTCGTCAAGACCACGGACATGGTTAGACGAGTCCGGTGTTCCATCATACATGCATGAGATTGGTTTTCGAACCCTCATAAAACGATACCAGGGGCTTCCCGCGTGCAATTAGGGCCAGCTCGGCTCAACCAGGCCTCTCTGGAATTTTGATAATTCATTCTTCTTTTTGGCACGGCAACTTTCACCTAAGTTCTTTCCTTTTGCAGGTGACAATCGTGCTACACCCGTCTAGGACACGGCACAATGGGGACACAGGCGCAGACGTGCAACAGGGACCCGCCAAAAGGTTTCTTTTTAGATTAAGGCCTACGTAAACCTTTTTTACTGTCTCTTGTTGCTCACATCCTCCGGATACTCCACACAACCGAGAAGGATGCCGACATTATTGGCATGTGGCCACGCCAGGATTTTGCACGTACCTGGACACATGGGGTTTCTTATAAAGGGCATTGTTTAGCCTGGTATATGTTATAAAGAACAAACACCTTAGGGAGTGTTTGGCGTCACGAGTTTGGCCCTATATGCATCAGCTCCGAATCATGTCTTTGGTCAAATGTTGGGTTTGCCCGGATCCCACATTTTGGTACCTTACGTTCCGTTATATCGGCTAAGGTAGCACTGGGAGAACTACTATGATTGTGCCCTGGTTCATCCGGATGAGCACCTTAGTAAAGAAAGCCGAAAATTGATTGTCATGATATATGAGAGACTGGTCAACCACTCGATGACTAATCGGAATCTTCGAGATTCCTCTGCACTAACGAAGGGCCGTTTCCCGGTCATGTACGTACGCGCCCCGTATTCGAACGAGCGCAGAAGTACCAGGGGCTATATAGTAGCCCCACTATCAAACTCCTATGGCTAAGTGAAAGTGTTAAAGCAATATAGTCCGATTGCCTCGTTTGCTACGCTATCACCTCCTTAACGCACCAAGACGTTGGATCAAGTGTGGATATGCATCTTTTGCGAACACCCCCGCATTATATGCGTGGGGGTGGAAGCCGACGACTGCAAACTTTCAGGTTATATGCATATATACATAAACGGCCGCACAGGAGGCATCATAGTACTTTCAAGCAAAAGTATAAATACAGCCTTGATTAATTCAGAAAAACATTGTTTGTACAATGGGACTACATGTCACTGGAAAATAATATTCTTCGAGCACTGAGCCTCTATCGAACGAGCGCCTTCAAGGACTTCTTCAAAGTAGTGCTCGGCAGCCACTCGGCCTATGGCCGAACCCTGTGCGCAACAGTGGTGGCCTCCATCTCCACCCAGTGTGTTTTGACATGGGAGAGCGCCATCCGCGCACCTTCTATGCACGCCGATCTCTTTACAGCATCGATGCGTGGCACAACATCAAGGAATTGTTGCACTAAGCTAAAGTAGATATTCGGCCTTGGCCCTCCCGGCCACAGATGATCCACAACGGACCTCATGGCAAGTCCGGACAACCTATGGAGATCGGCCCAACCGGTCAATCGCTCATTCAGCAGCTGTGGACGGACTGGAGCGTGGAACTGTGACCAGAACAGCTTTTCCACTTCGGGACCTTTCTGATCCTTGAAGTACTCGGCTGCATCACCAGCACTTGCAGCCAAATCCATGTACGCGTCCGCAGAACTCCATAGCCGGTCTAGAGGAGCATACTTGGGATCTCCTAACTTAGTCCGCAACAAGAAGGGCTTCCCAGACACGATATCTGCAGGTTGATTCAGCTCCTCCTTCGTCGCTCTAATTTTGGAGCGGGCTTCCTTGGCAGCCACACGGGCCTTCTCCAGGTCCGCCGCCTTCGCCCGGTTTTCTTCTTCAAGAAGCTGGTAATGGTCAGCAACATCTTTTAACTCTACAACCATCTTCACTATTGTCAAAACTGGCGGATCTCGGGTAGGGGGGTCCCGAACTGTGCGTCTAGGCCGAATGGTAATAGGAGGCAGGGGACACGATGTTTTACCCAGGTTCGGGCCCACTTGATGGAGGTAAAACCCTACGTCATGCTTGATTAATATTGATGATATGGGTAGTACAAGAGTAGATCTACCACAAGATCAGAGAGGCTAAACCCTAGAAGCTAGCCTATGGTATGATTGTTGTTCGTCCTATGGACTAAAACCCTCTGGTTTATATAGACACCGGAGAGGGCTAGGGTTACACAGAGTCGGTTACAATGGTAGGAGATCTACATATCCGTATCGCCAAGCTTGCCTTCCACGCCAAGGAAAGTCCCTTCCGGACACGGGATGAAGTCTTCAATCTTGTATCTTCATAGTCCAGGAGTCCAGCCGAAGGTATAGTCCGGCTATCCGGACACCCCCTAATCCAGGACTCCCTCAGTAACCCCCGAACCAGGCTTCAATTACGACGAGTCCGGCGCGCAAATTGTCTTCGGCATTGCAAGGCGGGTTCTTCTCCAAATTATGTGTACCTGTTGAACAGTGTCCAGTTTCTTGTAAATGTAGTGCTCCTTGGCTTCTACGCCCAATAATGGCCATTTTCCACGTGTTAAAGGAATACAAAAAGTCAGGGTGTTTTTTATATTTACACCCCTAGCCGCGTGAATGAGCCGCCTATTTAAGGGGACGAGGATTTAGATCCAAACCACACCTTCTCCCTTCCGCGAGTATTCATCAACGCGTATCCGACAGAGGTCCATTCCATCATGGCCGGCCGCCGCAGCTCCTCCTCTCGCCCTTCCAGCCCTCAGCCTAGAGATTGGAAGAGGTGCTCCATCCCGCACAGCGAGCTAGTGATGCTCCAGACCAAGGGATTTCTCCCCTGGCCTATATGGTCCCGGTTCGAGCCGGACTTGCCACCTATAATGGTGGAGAGCAAGCGGAGAGCGCCCCCAATCCCTCCAAAGGAGAGCGGGTATGCCTTGCCCCGTACTTAATAAGAGGGCTCAGATTTCCAAGTCATCCGTTTCTCCGGGGGCTTCTGGAGTTCTATGGCCTCCAGCTGCACAACCTCACGCCTGCCTCCATATTGCATATCGCGGGCTTCGTAGCCCTTTGCGAGCTATTCTTGGGCTGCGAGGCTCATTTCGCGCTGTGGAAAAGGCTATTCTGCCTTGTGCCCCGCTCTAAGGAGGGGTCAATATATCAGGTGGGCGGAGCCGAAGTGTGGCGCATCGCCGGGACCGGATATCTATCCGGAACCCCAAAGAAGGCGTCCGAGGACTGGCCTTCGGAATGGTTTTATATAGAGGATGTCCCGCTGCCGGATCCTGTCCGAGTCAGCCTCCCTGAGTTCGAAGGTGCTCCCCTAAAGAAGCGCCTAAGCTGGCGTCCACGGAGCCCTCAGAGGGAAAGTGACAGGGACGTTATTTACCTGATGGGCCGGATAAGGTTTTTAGCTCATTCCGGACTGACCATGATCGGGGTCATGGCTGCATGCATCATGCGAGGGGTGCAGCCGCTTCAGTATAGAGGCCGCCCCATGTGGGACTTCAACGGGGAGGACGA
Organism: Triticum monococcum; assembly: GCA_034509565.1. NCBI lineage: Eukaryota > Viridiplantae > Streptophyta > Magnoliopsida > Poales > Poaceae > Triticum > Triticum monococcum. The sequence goes on from CM067843.1 coordinate 77,394,013, forward strand.
CGCCACCCGCTACGGTCGTAAGGGTCCGGATTCGGCTGCCGCTCTAATAAAGACCTTGTCCGCTTTATACAAGGGAGAAGAGGAGGAATTTCTCCGTGTCAACCCATGGGGTGGATCTTCTATGTACAAACCCCAAAGTTGGGTAAGTGGACACTTTTACTTGCCCATCCGTTTTATATTCCCATTGTTAAATTTTCAGTCTAATGACTTCAACGTAGGAACTGCGCCAGGCTGTTAAAGAAATAAACATCCCTCCTCCACAACCCGAGGATCCGGGACGGTCCCTCGACCCGGCCTCTCAAGAGGATCCGGACTTATCTGTGGAGCTGATTGATGGAGTGTTTCATCAATTGAGCAAGGACAATGCCTTGGTGGCCATTACGACCGGTTATCCAGGGCTACTCCCAGCCTCACATGTAACTGAGACCGGAGTCCCAGCACTTTGAAAAGGGATCTGTCCTCGCGTGTTTTCGATTGCCGTATGACAACCGTGTTTTGCAGGGGAGGTCCTTGAGACGGGACGCTGAGCCTGCGGCGACTAGCCAACGAGGGGCGGCAAGGCCCCGCGAGCTGAAAAGAAGTGCGGTCCGGACTGAGGCACCGGCGCAAAGGTATAGCGCGCCACCTTATTCCCAGGTGTTATTCCTTCAAGGCATATTAACGCTCGTGCTCTCTTCAGGACGAAGAGACCTCGCCAGACTATATCCGGAGAGGCTGCCAATCACGCCTCCACCAGCCAGGCTCCAAAGCCTGGTCCGGAAGCGGAGGCAAACACGAGGCGCGCACCGGACGCTCCTCCGACGGAGGATGCGGACAGGCTGTCTGCCACCAATTCCGAGGTGGAGAGTGCCATGAACCACATGCGTTGCCGGACAGTTCTTCGCGACGCTTGTTTCTCCCTAGAGGCGTTGGATGCCTTCAATTCGGGAGACGCATACCTCCGTGCCGCTCAAAATGGTCTAGCCAGAGCCACGGAGCAGTATGTGAAAGACATACGGGTAAGAAAATTTTGGTAATTATATATATGTACCAGTAGCCCCCGAGACTTGAAACAGTTAGAATAACTGATTTAAGGATCATCTATTATGCAGGTTCTTACAGAAAAGAATACCCTACTATCCCAGGAGCTGGAAGAGTGAAAAACCCAACTTGAGGCCGCACTAGCCACGGCAGGGGAGCCCAAGGAGACCCCCTATGGTAATATACGCTTTGAAAGATAAGTATTTTGCGAAGTGTGGCATGGGTGCAAATCTGACAAATGAAATTGCAGATGGCGCCGGATTAAATCCGGAAGTGCAATAACTCCGACGCCAGCTGAAGGCTGGTGAGAGCATGCTGACAAAGGTGAGGCGGGAGAAGAACAATCTCCAAGATGCCAACACCAAGCTGGGTGTTGAACTAAAGGACGTTCGTGCCCAGCTGTTGGACTGCGTGAAGGAGAATTAGCGGCTTCGACGCGGCATATATAGTAAGTGCTTAAACGAACTTTGAAAAAAGAGTTCGGCGAGGAAGTAGACTAACAGAGTAATGTCTGTAGGTATGCTAATAGGTCATCCTGCAGAGGAAATGCCCGGTTCTACGGGTGGCCTTCTTCCCGAGCTCTCACAACTGCACGAGCGAGTTCGGCAGGTGATGCAAGGCGTCGCCCAGGCTTTGTGCCCATCCGTCTCCATGCCCGAAGACCTTGGAGAGCTTGTAGAGAAGCTAAAGGGAGCGCGGCGGTGCTTCCGATTGTGGAAGATGTCGGCCTGCCGTCAAGGCGCCAGGGAGGCCTGGGCCATGGTGAAGACGCGGTACACGAAGGCTGACCCAAAGCACATGGCCGAGGTCGGACCCATAGGGTCCGATGGGAAGGAGATCCCTGTGAGCTTAGTATACGACCAAGTAGAGTTGGCCACAAAGTATTCCCAACAGGACTGTAAACTAGACAGCCTGTTAGATGGTATTGAAGAGTAATACAATCAGTCAGATTGACTACGTAATTTTAATTGACATGTGTAATGCCTTCTAGCCGGATTGTAGATCGTTTGTCATGGCCGACCTTTTTGCTTCAACCTCGGGACCTGACAGTCCGGAGTGTGTCCGAATACCCTCGCGGTTATATAAGAACCATGGTATGCATGGAGACCAGACGTAGGGGCCGTTAGTGCTTGAACAGACAAGTGCCCAACTAGTTATGTTATATTACATGGTTAGTAAGAAACATCTTCCAAGGAGAATAGTTCCATTAGGGGTTCCTTTCCCTGGGAGGCATGCCCTAAAGTGCATGTCCATTCTGCGAAAAGAGGCGCAGGAAAAACATCTGGGGGCGTATAGATTAAAAAAAGATCATCTTTAGTTCACCGACCGAATATTCCCTTAAGAACGCTGTCGGATCACGGGTTTCGGCAGACCCTTAAGGTTCGAACACTGGAGTGCGCGCGGAGATCACGCCCTCTACCTCCCTGTCTCACAAAGATCTAAACTACTGAAAGAACTGCACAAGAGACACAAGGTTTATACTGGTTCGGGCCATCGTTGTGGTGTAATACCCTACTCCAGTGTGTGGTGGGTGGATTGCCTCTTGGGGCTGATGATGATGAACAATACAAGGAAGAACAGACTCGTGAGGGTCTGTTCTTGGCTGGGGCGATGAACCGCTAGGAGGAGTTCAGTCACCCTTCTCTCTCTCTCTCACTCACTCTCTCTGCTTTTCTCTCACTTGTCGACCGTCCGGTTGAGATCGAACCGAACGAACCAACCCCCTTGCTATGCGGGTGGCTGGTCCTATTTATAGGCAAAGGCCCTGGGCCTCTTCCCAAATATTGAGCGGGAAGGGCGCCAACAATGGCGGGCTAATTTGAAGGAGAACAACAAGTACACTTATCCTGACTAAAGTTGGTCTTCGCCTGCGAAAGGCTCTGCGGTGACGCCGTGCTGGGCTCCATGGTGACCTCCATCTCGTAGTCCGCCTGGTCTTGGTCTCGTTGCACCGAAATGGCAACCTTTGCCTGACGCCTCGGTACTCAGCGGCTGCGCTTGCCCCCTTTGCACCAAAGAGGAAAGAAGGACGCTGCGCGCGCTGGCACCCGCCTGGCGCCCTGAGTCGTCATGGCTTGCGTCATGGGCACCTCGCGAGGTACCCCGCCTTGATTTCTCCGCCTCCTCGCGAGCCAGCCTGAGGAGGCTGTGCCTGAGGATGCGCCGTGTCGTCCGCCCCGCGAGGTTTGGCCCCTCGCGAGGGTCTTGAGTCTTGTGTTGATGAAGATGGGCCATGCTGGGCCTCCTTTGAGCCACGGCGTAGGCCGCAGGCAGGCAAGTCTGGGGACCCCCGTTCCCAGAACGCCGACAGTAGTGCCTGGGCCCAAGGCGCGCATGGACTTGGCCGTGCTGAGAGGAGAAAGGGCAAGGGCGAAGCGCCGCGGGCCCTAACAGCCTACGGCCTTGGGCGTCGCGTGGCGGTTGATTGGACGCAAGTGCTTCAGCAACCGTGCAGGTTGATAAAGGAGCGGCATCTGCCCAGACTTCGCCTTTTGCTTTCTCCGGTCGCTGCTCAGATCTCCTTTCTTGCGCCTCCCCTTTCTTCCTCCAAACTCCCAGATCTACTCCAGCTGTGCGACCTAGGAAGCCATGGCGCCTCGCCAGCCTCCGGCCGAAGCTTGGTATTCTCCTGCTCTAGACTTGCCGAATGTGTCCAAGGCGGGCCTTGCCCGGCTGCGCTGGATGGCGGCGGCGCAGGGCATCAACGGGACGAAGGTGTTCAAGGCCGGCTCCGCCACCCCTGAGGGCCGAGGGAGCACCTTTTATCCTCTCTTTGTAAGCTCCATTGCTGCGGGCCTGGTGCCTCCCTTCTCCGAGTTCTTCTTCTCTGTCCTCCGCCATTACAACTTGCAGGCTCTGCATCTCCACCCCAACTCTGTCCTTCTTCTGGCGATCTTCGCTTACTACTGCGAGGCCCACGTAGGGGTGCAGCCTTCGGTGGCCTTGCTGCGCCACTACTTCTCCCTCCGGGTCTCCGGCGGCTCTCTTTCTACGTGCGCGGGCTTCGTTGCGTATGGCGGCACCATTGCCATCTCGAATCCCGAGAAGAGGATTGAGGGCTTCAGGAGCAAGTGGGTCTTGGCAGATGCCGGGTGCATCCACCCTCGGCTGATCTTGCCTGCGGAGCAGCCCGTGAGCTCCAGCGACTGGTGCCGAGCGAAGCTCACGGACCCCCGCATGAAACTGGTGTTGGAGAAGATGGACGCGGACCTGAGGCTGGCCAGCATGGCGGCGACGAAGTTGACCGGTGCGTCGCTGCTGAAGGAGTTCCTGGAGCACCAGCTGGCCCCATTCCGGCGGTACCCTTCTCCAATGTGGAGGCCTCATCCGAGCCCCGAGGCCGTGGACGAAGAGGATGTGACCGCGGTTCTCCAATCTCTGGTCGGGGGCGAGGTGGCAAGGTTGAAGGGCGCTCCCAAGCCCTTGTTCCTTTGCGACAACTGGAAGCAGGTGGTGAAGTCCATGCCTGTTTTTAACGGGGACGGGCTCGTGCCCGTGGCGGCTTCCGAAGGACCGGTGGATGTGCCCTCCGGCGACTCCAGCAATGAGGAGGAGGAAGAGGAGCGGGGAGAGGGGCCCGACTCTGGGGCAACTGATGGAGAGTCGAGGGCTCCCCTCTCCCGGTGCGGGTCACGCACTCTCTGCCTTCTGTCGAGCGATGATGATAATGACGATGATGACGTACTGGGTAGCGGGAGCTCGCCACGATCCCGGAGAGGGGCAGGACCGGGTCAATCCCCCGCGGGTCCGTCCTGACTCCGGGGCGAACCGTGGACGCGCCTTCTGCTTCTGAGGTCGACCCTTCCAGCCGGCTGTCAGGCTTCAAGTTGGGCCGGAGGCTACCCGAGCTCACCGGCGATGACCCGTAAGTGCTTGATCCTTGATCTTTTGTTTCTCGTTCCGCCGACGAGGCTTGATGATTGCTTCTCTTGAATAGGCTGGCGCCAGCGGCGAAGAAGCCGAAGGGAGCCCCAGAGGCCCCATCTGCGGCGACGCCTTCGCCTGCAGGGGAGGGAGATCATGACGCGCGGGCCTCTCCTGCCCGCTCATCCTTGCAAGGCTAGGCTGAGCTGGCTGGGGCGAGCCCAGCCCCCATGGCTCGAACGACTCCCGAGGCGCCCTCGTCTGGCGTCGCTGCTATGGCTGTGGAGGCGGAGCGGACTCCGCCTCGGGACACTGCGGCCTCGCCGCCGCTACTTTTTCCTCCCGTTCCACTGACCGTTGCTTCCCCAACTCCTCCTGTTGTCTTGGGGCGCACCGATGTTTCTCCGCCTCCTTCTTCCATCTTGGAGCGTGCCGTTGCTGAACTGGACCTATCGGATTTCGGGTTCCGGCAGACCCTTAAGGTTCGAACACTGGGGTGCGCGCATAAATCTCGCCTTCAACCTCTCCGTCTCGATGGGATCTAAACTACTAAAAGAGCTGCACGAAAGACACAAGATTTATACTGGTTCGGGCCACCAATGTGGTGTAATACCCTACTCCAGTGTGTGGTGGATGGATTGCCTCCTGGGGCTGGTGTGGATGAACAATACAAGGAAGAACAGCCTCGCGAGGGTCTGTTCTTGGCTGTGGTGATGAACTACTATGAAGAGTTCAATCACCCTCTCTTTCTCTCTCTCTCTCTACTTGCGAACCGAACGAACCAACCCCCAGCCCTCGAACCGAACCGAACCCCTTGCTATGTGGCTGGCTAGTCCTATTTATAGAGGCCCTGGTCCTCTCCCCAAATATTGAGCGGGAAGGGATCCAACAATGGCGGGCTAATTTGGAGGGGGACAGCGAGAACATCTATCCTGACAAAAGCAGTCTTCGCCTGCCAAAGGCTCTGGTGATGACGCCGCGCTGGGCTCCATGGTGGCCTCCGTCTCGTAGTCCTCCTGGTCTTGGTCTCGTTGCACCGAAGTGGAAACCTTTGCCTGATGCCTCGGTACTCTGCGGATACGCTTGCCCCCCTTTGCACCAAAGAGGAAAGAGGGACGCTGCGCGCGCTGGCACCCGCCTAATGCCCTATGTTGTCATGGCTTGCATCATGGGCACCTCGCGAGGTACCCCGCCTTGAACTCTCCGCCTCCTCGCGAGCCAGCCTGACGAGGCTGTGCCTGAGGATGCGCCGTGTCGTCCGCCTCGCGAGGCTTGGCCCCTCGCGAGGGTCTTGAGCCTCGTGTTGATGAAGATGGGCCGCGCTGGGCCCCCACTTGAGCCATGCCGTAGGCCGCAGGCAGGCAAGTCTGGGGACCCCCGTTCCCAGAACACCGACAGTAGCCCCTGGCCCAAGGTGCGCATGGACTTGGCCGTGCCGAGAGGCGAAAGGGCAAGGGCGAAGCGCCGCGGGCCCCAACAGCCTATGGCCTCGGACGCCGCGTGGCGGTTGATTGGACGTGGGTGCCTTAGCGACTGCGCGGGTTGACAAGGGAGAGGCATCTTCCCAGACTTCGCCCTTGCTTTCTCCGGTTGCTGCTCAGATCCCCTTTCTTGCGCCTCCCCTTTCTTCCTCCAAACTTCCAGATCTACTCCGGTTGCGCGACCTAGGAAGCCATGGTGCCTCGCAAGCCTCCGGCCGAAGCTTGGTATTCCCCCGCTCTGGACCCGCCGACTGTGTCCAAGGCCACCTTTGCCCGGCTGTGCCGGATGGCGGCGGCGCAGGGCGTCGTCGGGACGGAGGTGTTGAAGGTCGGCTCCGCCTCCCCTGAAGGTCGAGGGAGCACCTATTACCCTTTCTTTGTGAGCGCCATCGCAGCGGGCTTGGTGCCTCCCTTCTCCGAGTTCTTCTTCTCTGTCCTCCGCCATTACAACTTGCTGGCTCTGCATCTCCACCCCAACTCTGTCCTTCTCCTGGCGATCTTCGCTTAGTACTGCGAGGCCCATGTAGGGGTGCAGCCCTCGGTGGCCTTGCTGCGCCACTACTTCTACCTCCGGACTACTGGCAGTTCTCCTTCCACGTGCGCGAGCTTCGTCGCGCATGGCAGCACCATTACCATCTCGAGTCCCGGGAAGAGGGCTGATGGCTTTTGGAGCAGGTGGGTCTTGGTTGACGCCGGGCGCGTCCACCCTCGGCTTATCCCGCCCACGGAGCAGGCCGTGAGCGCCAGTAACTGGTGCCGGGCGGCGCTCGCGATCCCCGCGTGAAGCCGATGTTGGAGAAGATGGATGCGTACTTGAGGCCAGCCAACATGGCGACGACGAAGTTGACTGGTGTGTCACTGTTGAGGGAGTTCTTGGAGCAGCAGCTGGCTCCACTCCGGCAGTCCTCTTCTCTGATGTGGAGGCCTCATCAGAGCCCCGGGCCTATGGACGAAGAGGACGTGGACGCGGTTCTTCAATCTCTGGTTGGGGGCACGGTGGCAAGGTTGGAGGGCACTCCCGAGCCCTTGTTTCTTCGCAGCGACTGGGAGCAGGTGGTGAAGTCCATGCCCGTTTTCAACGGGGTCGGGCTCGTGCCCGTGGCGCCTTCTGAAGGACTGGTGGACGTGCCCTCCGGTGACTCCAGCGAGGAGGAGGACGAAGAGGAGCGGGGAGAGGGGCCCGACTCTGGGGCGACTGACGGAGAGTCGAGGGCTCCCCTCCCTCGGTGCTCGCCCCGTACTCTCCGCCTATCACCGAGCGATGATGATGATGATGATGATGACGATGACGATGTGCTGGGTACCGGGAGCTCGCCCCCGATCCCAAAGAAGGACAAGACCGGGCTGGTCCCCCGCGGGCCAGCTCCTACCCCGGGGCAGTCCGCTGCCGCGCCTTCTGCTCCTAAGGTCGACCCTTCCAGCCGGCTGTTTGGCTTGAAGTTGGGCCGAAAGCTGCCCGAGCTCACCGGCAATGACCCGTAAGCGCTTGATCCTTGTTCTCATGTTTCTCATGCTGCCGACAAGGCTTGATGATTGCTTCTCTTGAGTAGGCGGGCGCCTACGGAAAAGAAACCAAAGCGGGCTCCTGAGGCTCCATCCGCGACAGCGCCCCCGCCTGTGAAAGGGGGCGATCGCAGTGCGCGGGCTTCTCCTAGTCGGTCGCCCTCAGGAGGTCTGGCCATGCTGGCGGGGGTGAGCTCAGCCCCCATGGCCCAGGTGACTCCTGAAGTGTCCTCGTCTGGCGCCACTGCCACGGCTGGGGAGACGCAGTGAATGCTGGCTCGGGATTCGGCGGCCTTGCCGCCGCCACCTTCACCTCCCATTTTGCTGGCCACTGCTCCCTCAGCTCCTCCTGTCGTCCTGGAGCGCGCTGAGGCTCCTCCGTCTTCTTCCTCCGTCTTGGAGCATGCTGCTGCTGAACTAGACCGGCTGCGTCAGGACCTTCTCGGCGCCAACTCTCGCCTGGTGGCCGGGCGTCTGGAACTGGCTTCGGGGTGGATCCGCTCTGATGCTTCGATCCGGGCGGCGCTGGTTCATGCCTCGACGACCTGCGACGAGGAGAAGCGGGCCATCCTCGAGGCGAATATTGCTCGTGACGCGGCCCTGGGGGAAGCGGTCAAGGCCCGCAACTGCTGCAAGGCGCTGGAGGACGAGCTGCAAGGCCTGCGGGGCCAACTTGCGGAGGAGGTTCGCCTTCGCCAAGAGCAGGAGAAGGGGGCGAAGGCGCGTGAGGCGGCTCTTGAGGACTCGGAGGCCAAGCTCAAGAAGCGCCGCAAGCGTCTAGGCGTGTGGAAGAAAGATCTGGAGGCAACAAAGACCGAGCTAGACGCCAAGGCTCAGGTCCTCGCCGAAGATCGCGTGGCCTTCACGGACATGGAGAAGGACGCTCGCGCTTCGCTGAAGATGCTTTACGAGAGCGGCTTGGACAGCCCGCTAGCTGGTGACGAGGATGGCCCCGCCAAGCTGCTTCCCTTCCTGGTCAAGGCTCTTGGGGACGTCGTCCTTGGCATCGTCCCCGCGGCCGAGGCTGAGGCGCACGTCCTGTCTTCTGCCGCGCTGACACGGGTCTTCGCCCACGTCTACCTCCACGATCCCAACACTGACCTCGACGCCCTGCTGGAACCGGTGAGCGGCGAGGGTGCTGCTGCCGCTGTCGAAGCCGTGAAGGGGCGCGCGGAGGCGCTGCTGGAGAAGTTCCGGGCCTTCAGCACCAGGCCGAAGCAAGGCGCTGCCGACCCTGCTGTTCCACAAGGCGAAACCAGCGTCGACGAGTGACTCCGTCCCATCCCTGCTCTTCTTTAGGTTCCTGCACATGCATCACGCCTCGGGGAGGCATTTTAACTTGCGTTTGGCATTGAGATTGACAGTATGGACTGTAATATTTGCTTTTAAGTTCCTTGAATTTTATGCTTTTCTTCCCTACTTGCTTGTGTTCTACGCCGGCAGGGCCCGGCCCCGCGCATGCCTCACCCAGCATTGGCCCCGACCGGAAACCAGGACGGGACCAAAGGAGTGAGGGGCCACGTGACAAGTTAGGCTCCTGAGTCGCGATGCTCAGGAGTCCCCCTTGGCGCGCGAACAACAAGTAGGGAAGCGTGATGTAGGCGTGTTTTCCGTTCTACGTCTGCAGAGCCCGACCCCGCGCGTACCTCACCCAGCATAGCCTTTCGGAACTAAGGAGTGAGGGGCTACGGAGCCAGTTAGGCCCCTAAGTCGCGATGCTCAGGAGTCCCCCTTGACGCGCGAACTGCGGGTGATGAGGCGAGATGTAAGCGTGGCTACCGTTCTACGTCTACAGGGCCCGGCCCCGCGCGTACCTCACCCAGCATAGCCTTTCGGAACTAAGGAGTGAGGGGCTATGGGACCAGTCAGGCCCCTGGGTCGCGATGCCCAGGGGGCCCCCTTGACGCGCAAACGGCCTTCATACCTTGGCTCCGCTCGGGGAGATACGCGTGGCGAACCAGGCCCGAGGGGCCTGGCTGGGCGGCGTACGTCTGGGCGTGACCCAGCCGTAGCCCCCGTGCCCAGCCCCCTCGCGTGGCGCTCCCGAGGGGAGGCGTTGCGATGAGGCCAGCCACTGAGCTCTGGGCTCCCTGAGGTTAACGCGGCCCGGAGGCCACCCTCAGTTGTTTATCACCAGCGCGGAGCATAGCGCTTCCGTATGTGTACGGGCATAGCCGCTCCTCGGCAGTGTCGTCAGCCAGCGCGGAGCATGGTGCTTCCACTGGTACGTGGGAGGGGGCTCCCCTCCGGGAGGAGCCCCCGGGGCGTATACGGCCCCGCCCTGACACGTGACCGGCATGGTAGAGCTGGGTGAGGTGTATCTGGGCACACGTGAGCCAGCGCGGGACTCACGAGGCCCTACCTTTGGGCGGGTTGCGCCCGGCACTGGGCCGTATCTTGAGATGTGTCCCTACAAAATTTGGTTAGATGCCGGTACTCTACGTCCTCGGGTCCCGGCCCTCGAGCTTGTCTCAGCCGTCGCTGGTATGCCAGGTCGCGATGCCGTGGACAAGGCCAGAGGGTGAGGGCTGGAGAGCCAGTAAGAGCCCTGAGTCGCGATGCTCAGGCACCCCCCCTTTAACGTGCAAGTGGACGACATGGGAAGAGAAGATGCCGCGGACGGGCACCATGCAGCTAAGCGTGATAGGCAATGCATAGTTGGAAATAAACACTAGGGGGATACACGCCGCTGGGTCTGGCCCGAACGGCTTGGGGATGATGCAGCCCGAGGAGCGCCCCCAACAAGGCAAACTAACGACGGAAAGGTAAATGCAGATACATGCCGCGGGGACGGACCCACGCGGCCTGGGAGTGATGCAACCCTGGGAGGGTGCTCCCGGCTGAGAACGGAACTTGAAAGATGTCACCTGAGGATGTCGTCGGCGCAGTGGCGTTGGTGCAGCAGACTTGACGGGCTGCAGAAGCCGACCCTCACAAGCCCCCAGGCCCCGGGGCCTCGGGAGGCTCCGGAGGCGCTGGTGACTCCTCGCGAGCTGCCTCCATCTCCGCCAAGGCCGCGGAACGCCTGTCTTCCCGAGCCTCCACGATGCCCCTCATGAGGCGCTGGTACGCCGTAGCCATGCTCGGCAGGCCGTAAGGCATGCGAACATAGCTGTGGGGTGGACCTCCGCAGCGCCCCACTTGCGAGGGCCAGAGGCGCTCCGTTGTGGCGATCTGATTGAGCCCTGATACGTCGACGCAGACGCGCAGCCCACCATCCTCGCCTGGATGAGGGGCCACGGCTGGCAAGTGGTGGCAACCTCTCATGATCCTTGTCTCCTGTAGCTCTTGAATGGCCTCGTCAACGAACTCTTGCTGGTCTGATCTTCCTTGCCTGGCTCCCTCTTGAGGGAAACGTGCTGCTAAGCATGCCTCCACATGGTGCCCAAGTGCCTCCCTCGTGACTCCGGCTAGGTCGGTGGCCCTCCAGGTGAGAGCCCCCGAGCCCTGCCCGAGGAGGGCGCCGGGCGCGCTTTCCTGTGCGATGGACGGAGGGCCCTCCTGAGGAGGCACGGGCCCTGAGGGGCCTGCCTCTTGAGGGGCTGAGCCTGACGATGTCTTCTTCTTCTTGGGGATGGTCTCAGGAAGCCTCCCGCTTCCGCGATCTGGGTCTTGTAGCGACGCGGCCTGAAAGGCTCGCTCCAGGGAACACGCTGCATCTCTCTCTTCGCAGGGCACCGTGATGACGCCGCCACTTCCTGGCATCTTGAGGACGTTGTAGCCGTGGTGGGTCACGGCCATGAACTTGGCCAGCGCTGGGTACCCGAGGATGGCGTTGTATGGCAGGCGGATGTGGGCGACATCGAAGTCAATGAGCTCGGTGCGGTAGTTGCTGCGGGCCCCGAAGGTGACAGGGAGGCGGACCTGCCCGATCGGGACTGTGGAGCCGTCGGTGATCCCGGAGAAAGGCCTGGTTAACTGAAGCTGGTCATAGGGCACTTGGAGGTTGTTGAATGTTTCCACGGACAGGACGTTGAGCCCTGCCCCGCCATCGATGAGGGTCTTGGTGAACAGCACGTTGCTGATGACTAGGGAGTAGAGCATCGGGAGGACTCCTGCAGTGGCTGCGCACTTGAGCTGGTCTGCCGAGCTGAACGTGATGGGGCATGCCGACCACCTGAGGGGGCGTGTTGCTTCGAGCTTGGGAAGAACTGCATTCACTTCGCAGGCAAACTGCTTGAAGATACGTTGGGAGGCTGGGGCTTGAGCTCCGCCCAGGATGCAGGCGATCGCGCGCGGCTCCTGGAAGCCCCCAGCCCCCTCGTCTTGATGGCGGTCTTCGTTCCTTCTTGGTGGAGGCGGCAGCGGAGGTAGGCCTGCGTTGCCATGAGGGCGGTCCTCACGAGGCTGGTCTCTCCAGTCCCCCTCACGAGGCAGGTCCCTCCAGCGGTCCTCGCGAGGCTGGTCACGCCACCCCTGGCGCGGGCCGCGGTCTTCCCAGTGCCCTGGGTTTCTTCCTCCTCCTCGGCCATAGCCCCGGTCAGCACGGTCAGGGCGATGGCTGATCCTTCCTTCCCGTATGGCGCGGAGCTCTTGACATTCGTTGGTGTTGTGGGTGTGGAGGTCATGGTACACACAGTACCGGCTGCCTCTGGAGGGTTCGGGAAGATCCTTGCCCCGCTTGGTGTCTGGTTCTACCGCGAGTACGGCAGCCCCCTTGCGCTTCGCGTCCTTGGCTTTGGGCTTCTTCTTTTCTGGGTCCGCGGCAGGCAGTTCGAGGAGGGAGAGACGTCCCTCCTTAGCTCTGGCGCACTTGTTCGCCAAGTTGAACAGCTCCAGGGAGGTGCAGAGGTCTTCGTGCATCGCCAGCTCCTCCTTCATCTTGACGTCACGCACGCCGTCAGAGAAGGCGGAGATGTTGGCCTCCTCTGACACCCTGGGGATCTTGAGGCGCGCGCTGTTGAAGCGCTGAATGTACTTTTGCAGGGTCTCTCCGGGTTGTTGCTTGATGCGGCGCATGCTCATGGCGGGCGGCCGGTCGCGAGTACCTTGGAAGTTGGCGATGAAGCGGGGGCGCATCTGGTCCCAGGAGGAGATCGTGCCTGGAGCCAGATTTAGGAGCCAGGTTCGAGCTCCTTCCTTGAGCGCCATGGGGAACCAGTTCGCCATGACCTTTTCATCCCCGCCAGCAGCCTCGATGCCCAGCACATAGAGCTGGAGGAACTCTGCGGGATCGGTTGTGCCGTCGTAGCGAGGAGGCAGGTCGGGCTTGAACTTGCCGGGCTACTTGACACCGCGCAGCTCAGTGGTGTAGGCGTGGCAGCCCGCAGTGGCCACGAAAGGCCTCGGTTGGTGGAGAGCTTGGTCTTGAGGCTCCCCACGCGCTGCAGCTAGGAGCAGGGTGGGGTCTTGGCGTGCCGGAGCTGGAGCAGGGTCGTGGCATGCCGGAGCAGGGAGCGCCCTGGCAGCCCCCTGTGGGCAAGGGATTTCTTGGCAGCTTCGCTCTTGCTGCGATGGCGCCTGACGGAGCGGGTTCCGCCCAGGGGCCAGTCGCCTTGGAGCCACGGCATCTTCTTGGAGAGGAGGTGGCAGGTGCGCCTCCGGAGCTTCATTGCCCGCGCGGGGCGCAGTGCGGCGCAGAGGGACGGACGGCGCGGAAGAGCCCCCTGCGGCGCGGACAAGCTCGGCGACGCGGTCGAGCCATTCTTCATTGACGTCGTCGACGGGACGGTAGCGCAGGAGCTCGTTTGCCGCGAGGAGCGCAGCCCGAGCCTCCAAGGGTGCGCGGAGCGCGCGGGACGAAGAGCCAGCTGGTGCGAGTGACGGAGTGGCGGTGCGGCCGTCTTGCCGCACGGACGGGTGCTGAGACGATGCCTGCTGCTCGCCCCCCGCCGGGCCGGTGTCGGCGTTGACGGCGGGCGACGGGGAACGATGAGGACGTCCATCGACGGCGGCCGTTTGGGCGACATGAGAGGCAATGGCGGCCCAACGCTCGGCGCGGTCCCGACGAGCGTCAGACATGGATGCGACGGTCGGAGGAGAGCGGAGCGGTGGAAGACGAATTCCGGCGCACCCCTACCTGGCGCGCCAAATGTCGGATTTCGGGTTCCGGCAGACCCTTAAGGTTCGAACACTGGGGTGCGCGCGGAAGTCTCGCCTTCAACCTCTCCGTCTCGATGGGATCTAAACTACTAAAAGAGCTGCACGAAAGACACAAGATTTATACTGGTTCGGGCCACCGATGTGGTGTAATACCCTACTCTAGTGTGTGGTGGATGGATTGCCTCCTGGGGCTGGTGTGGATGAACAATACAAGGAAGAACAGCCTCGCGAGGGTCTGTTCTTGGCTGTGGTGATGAACTGCTATGAAGAGTTCAATCACCATCTCTTTCTCTCTCTCTCTCTAGTTGCGAACCGAACGAACCAACCCCCAGCCCTCGAACTGAACCGAACCGAACCCCTTGCTATGTGGGTGGCTAGTCCTATTTATAGAGGCCCTGGTCCTCTCCCCAAATATTGAGCGGGAAGGGATCCAACAATGGCGGGCTAATTTGAAGGGGGACATCGAGTACATCTATCCTGACAAAAGCAGTCTTCGCCTGCCAAAGGCTCTGGTGATGACGCCGCGCTGGGCTCCATGGTGACCTCCGTCTCGTAGTCCTCCTGGTCTTGGTCTCGTTGCACCGAAGTGGCAACCTTTGCCTGATGCCTCGGTACTCTGCGGATACGTTCTCCCCCCTTTGCACCAAAGAGGAAAGAGGGACGCTGCGCGCGCTGGCACCCGCCTGGTGCCCCGTGTCGTCATGGCTTGCGTCATGGGCACCTCGCAAGGTACCCCGCCTTGAACTCTCCGCCTCCTCGCGAGCCAGCCTGGCGAGCCTGTGCCTGAGGATGCGCCATGTCGTCCGCCTCACGAGGCTTGGCCCCTCGCGAGGGTCTTGAGCCTCGTGTTGATGAAGATGGGCCGCGCTGGGCCCCCACTTGAGCCACGCCGCAGGCCGCAGGCATGCAAGTCTGGGGACCCCCGTTCCCAGAACGCCGACAGGACCGGCTGCGGCAGGATCTTCTCGGCGCCGACCCTCGCCTTGTGGCCGGGCGCCTGGAACTGGCTTCGGGGTTGATTCGTTCTGATGCTTCGATTCAGGTGGCGTTGGTTCAGGCCTCAACGGCCTGTGACGGAGAGAGGGAGGCCACCCTCGAGGCGAAGGCTGCCCGAGACGCGGCCCTGGGAGAGGTGGTTGAAGTCCGCGGTCGTTGCAAGGCGCTGGAGGACGAGCTGCAAGGCCTGCGGGACCAGCTCGCGAAGGAGGTTCGTCTTCGCCAGGAACAAGAAGAAAGCATGAAGTCTCGCGAGGCGGCCATCGAGGGCCGAGAGGCCAAGCTTAAGAAGCGGCGCGACCGCCTAAGTGCGCTGGGGGAGGAGCTGGAGGCGACGAGGGTCGAGCTGGACAACAAAGCCAAGGTTCTTGCCGAGGATCGCGTGGCCTTCGCGCACATGGAGAAAGATGCCCGCGCTTTGCTGAAGACGCTTTACGAGAGCGGCCTGGACAGCCCGCTAGCCGGTGATGGTGACGGCCCAACCAAGCTGCTTCCTTTCCTGGTTAAGGCCCTTGGGGACGTCGCCCTTGGCATCGGCCCCACGGCCGAGGCCGAGGCGCGCGTCTTGTCTTCTGCTGCGCTGACGCGGGTCTTCGCCCACATCTACCTTCGTGATCCCAACGCCGACCTCAACGGCCTGCTGGAACCGGTGAGCGGCGGGGGTGCTTCCGCCGCTGTCGAAGACGTGAAGGGGCGCGCGAAGGCGCTGCTGGGGAAGTTCTGGGCCTTCAGCACCAAGCCAAAGCAAGGCGCTGCCGGCCCTGCTGCTCCACGAGGCGAAGCCACTCCGCACAGCTTCACCGCCGACAAGTGACTCCGTTCCATCCCTGTTCTTCTTTCAATTCCTGCACATGCATCACGCCTCGGGGAGGCATTTAAACTTGCGTTTGGTACTGAGACGACAGTATGGGTTGTAATATTTGCTTTTAAATTCCTTGAATTTTATGTTTTTCTTCCCTACTTGCTGGTGTTCTACGCCGGCAGAGCCCGGCCCCGCGCGTGCCTCACCCAGCATTAGCCCCGACCGGAAACCAGGACGGGACCAAAGGAGTGAGGGGCTACGTGACAAGTTAGGCTCCTGAGTCGCGATGCTCAGGAGTCCCCCTTGGCGCGCGAACAACAAGTAGGGAGGCGTAATGTAGGTGTATCTTCCGTTCTACGTCTGTAGAGCCCGACTCCGCGCGTACCTTACCCAGCATAGCCTTTCGGAACTAAGGAGTGAGGGGCTACGGAGCCAGTTAGGCTCCTGAGTCGCGATGCTCAGCAGCCCCCCTTGACGCGCAAACAACGGGTGATGAGGTGCAATGTAAGCGGGGCTACCGTTCTACGTCTGCAGAGCCCGGCCCCGCGCGTACCTCACCCAGCATAGCCTTTTGGAACTAAGGAGTGAGGGGCTACGGGACCAGTTAGGCCCCTGAGTCGGGATGCTCAGGGGTCCCCCTTGACACGCAAACGGCCTTCATACCTTGGTTCCGCTCGGGGAGAGACGCGCGATGAACCAGGCCCGAGGGGCCTGGCTGGGCGGCGTATGTCTAGGCGTGACCCAGTCGTAGCCCCCGTGCCTGGCCCCCTCGCGCGGCACTATCGAGGGGAGGCGTTGCGATGAGGCCAGCCATTGAGCTCTGGGCTCCCTGAGGTTAATGAGGGGAGGCGTTATTTATCACCAGCGCAGAGCATGGTGCTCCCACTGGTACATGGGAGGGGGCTCCCCTCCGGGAGGAGCCCCCGGGGCGTGTACAGCCCCGCCCTGACACGTGGCTGGCACGGTAGGGCTAGGTGAGGTGTATCTGGGCACCCATGAGCCAGCACGGGACTCACGAGGCCCTACCTCTAGGCGGATTGTGCCTGGCACTGGGCCGTATCTTGAGGTGTGTCCCTGCAAAATTTGGTTAGATGCCGGTACTCTACGTCCTCGGGTCCCGGCCCTCGAGCTTGTCTCAGCCGTCGCTGGTATGCCAGGCCGCGATGCCGTGGACAAGGCCAGAGGGTGAGGGCTGGAGAGCCAGTAAGAGCCCTGAGTCGCGATGCTTAGGCACCCCCCCTTTAACGTGCAAGTGGCCGACATGGAGAAGAAGGGATGCCGCGGGCAGGCATCAAGCAATCAAGCGTGATAGGCGAATGCATAATTGGAAATAAACGCAAGGGAGATACACGCCGCTGGGCCTAGCCCGAGCGGCTTGGGGATGATGTAGCCCGAGGGGCGCCCCCATCAAGGCAAACTAACGACCGAAAAATAAAAGGGGATACATGCCGCAGGGACGGACCCACGCGGCCTGGGAGTGATGCAACCCTGGGAGGGCGCCCCCAGCTGGGAATGAAGCTTGAAAGATGTCACCTGAGGATGTCGTCGGCGAAGTGGCGTTGGTGCAGCAGACTCGGTGGGCTGCGGAAGCTGATCCTCCCGAGCCCCCAGGCCCCGGGGCCTCGGGAGGCTCCGGAGGCACTGGTGGCTCCTCCGAGCTGTCTTCATCTCCACTAGGGCCGCAGAACGCCTGTCTTCCTGAGCCTCCATGATGCCCCTCATGAGGCGCTGGTACGCTGCAGCCATGCTCGGCAGGCCGCAAGGAATGCGAACATAGCTGTGGGGTGGACCCCGGCAGTGCCCCACTCGCGAGGGCCAGAGACGCTCCGTCGTGGCGATTTGATTGAGCCCTGGTACGTCGACGCAGACGTGCAGCCCACCATCCTCGCCTGGATGTGGGGCCACAGCTGGTAGACGGCGGCAACCTCTCATGATCCTTGACTCCTATAGTTCTTGAATGACCTTGTTAACGAACTCCTGCTGGTCTGACCTTCCTTGCCTGGCTCCTTCTCGAGGGAAACGTGCTTCGAAGCACGCCTCCACATGGTGCCCAAGCGCCTCCCTCGTGACCCTGGCTAGGTCGGTGGCCCTCCAGGTGAGAGCTCCCGAGCCCTGCCTGAGGAGGGCGCTGGGCGCGCTTTCCTATGCGATGGATGGGGGGTCCCCCTGGGCTGACACGGGCCCTGAAGGGCCTGCCTCCTGAGGGGCTGAGCCTGACAACGTCTTCTTCTTCTTGGGGGGTGGTCTCAGGAAGCCTCCTGCTTCCGCGATCTGGGTCTTCTAGCGACGCGGCCTGATAGGCTCTCTCCAGGGAACACACTGCATCCTTCTCTTCACAAGGCACCGTGATGATGCCGCCACTTCCTGGCATCTTGAGGACATTGTAGCCGTGGTGAGTCACGGCCATGAACTTGGCCAGAGCTGGGTACCCAAGGATGGCGTTGTACGGCAGGCGGATGTGGGCAACGTCGAAGACGATGAGCTCGGTGCGGTAGTTGCTCCGAGCCCCGAAGGTGATAGGGAGGCGGACCTGCCCGATCGGGACTGTGGAACCGTCGGTGATTCCGGAGAAAGGCTTGGTTGGCTAAAGCTGGTCATAGGGCACTTGGAGATTGTTGAATGTTTCCATGAACAGGACGCTGAGCCCGGCCCCTCCGTCCATGAGGGTCTTGGTGACCAACGTTGCTGATGACTGGGGAGCAAAGCATCGGGAGGACTCCGGCCGTGGCCGCGCACTTGAGCTGGTCCGCTAAGCTGAATGTGATGGCGCATGCCGAACACCTGAGGGGATGCGTTGCTTCGAGCTTGGGGAGAGCTGCATTCACTTCGCGGGCAAACTGCATGAAGATACGTTGAGAGGCTGTGGCTTGAGCTCCGCCCAGGATGTAGGCGATTGCGCGTGCGGCTCTTGGAAGCCCCCAGCCCCCTTGTCTTGATGGCAGTCTTCGTTCCTCCTTGGCCGAGGCGGCAACGGAGGTAGGCTTTCGTTTCCATGAGGGCGATCCTCACGAGGCTGATCCCTCCAGTCCCCCTCGCGAGGCAGGTCCCGCCAGCGGTCCTCGCGAGGCTGGTCGCGCCACCCCTGGCACGGGCCGCGATCTTCCCAGCGTCCTGGGTTTGTTCCTCCTCCTCGGCCGTAGCCCCGGTCAGCACAGTCAGGGCGACGGCCGATCCTTCCTTCTCGCACGGTGCGGAGTTCTTGACATTCGTTGGTTTTGTGGGTGTGGAGGTCATGTTACACACAGTACCGGCTGCCCCTGGAGGGTTCGGGCAGATCCTTGCCCCGCTTGGTGTCTGGTTCTACCGCGAGTACGGCAGCCCCCTTGCGCTTCACGTCCTTGGCCTTGGGCTTCTTCTCTTCTAGGTCCGCGGCAGGCAGCTCGAGGAGGGAGAGACATCCCTCCTCAGCCCTGGCGCACTTGTTCGCCAAGTTGAACAGCTCCAGGGAGGTGCAGAGGTCTTCGTGCATCGCCAGCTCCTCCTTCATCTTGACGTCGCGCACGCCATCGGAGAAGGCCGAGATGATGGCCTCCTCAGACACCTTGGGGATCTTGAGGCGCGCGCTGCTGAAGTGCTGGATGTACTTTTGCAGGGTCTCTCCGGGTTGTTGTTTGATGCGGCACATGTCGCTCACGGCGGGTGGCCGGTCGCGAGTACCTTGGAAGTTGGCGATGAAGCGGGTGCGCATCTGGTCCCAGGAAGAGATCGTGCCTAGAGCCAGATTCAGGAGCCAGGTGCGAGCTCCTTCCTTGAGCGCCATGGGGAACCAGTTCGCCATGACCTTTTCATCCCCGCTGGCAGCCTCGATGCCCAGCTCATAGAGCTGGAGGAACTCTGTGGGGTCAGTTGTGCCGTTGTAGCGAGGAGGCAGGTCTAGCTTGAACTTGCCGGGCCACGCGACGCTGCGCGGCTCAGTGGTGTAGGCGCGGCAGCCTGTGGTGGCCACGAAAGGCTTCGGCGGGTGGAGAGCTTGGTCTTGAGGGTCCCCACGCGCTGCAGCTAGGAGCAGAGCGGGGTCTTGGTGTGCCGGAGCTGGAGCAGGGTCACGGCATGCCGGAGCAGGGAGCGCCCGGGCAGCTCCTTGCGGGCGAGGGACTTCTTGGCAGCTCCGTTATTGTTGCGCTGGCACCTGACGGAGCGGGTTCCGCCCAGGGGCCACGCGCCTTGGAGCCATGGCATCTTCTTGGAGAGGAGGCGGCTGGTGCGCCTCTGGAGCTTCATTGCCCGCGCGGGGCGGGGTGTGGCGCAGAGGAACGGACGGCGTGGAAGAGCCCCCTGCGGCGCGGACAAGCTCGGCGACGTGGTCGAGCCACTCTTCGTAGACGTCATCGACGGGGCGGTAGCACAGGAGCTCGTTTGCCGCAAGGAGCGCAGCTCGAGCCTCCAAGGGTGCGCGGAGCGTGCGGGACGAAGAGCCAGCTGGTGCGAGCGATGGAGTAGCGGTGCGGCCGTCTTGGCGCACTGATGGATGCTGAGACGATGCTTGTTGCTTGCCCCCCACCGGGCCGGTGGCGTCGTTGACGGCGGGCGACGGGGAACGACGAGGACGCCCATCGACGGGGGCCGTCTGGGCGACGCGAGAAGCGATGGCGGCCCGGCGCTCGGCGCGGGCCCGACGAGCGTCAGACATGGATGCGACGGTCGGAGGAGAGCGGAGTGGTGGAAGACAGATTCCGGCGCACCCCTACCTGGCGCGCCAAATGTCGGATCACGGGTTCCGGCAGACCCTTAAGGTTCGAACACTGGGGTGCGCGCGGAGATCACGCCCTCTACCTCCCCGTCTCACAAAGATCTAAACTACTGAAAGAACTGCACAAGAGACACAAGGTTTATACTGGTTCGGGCCACCGTTGTGGTGTAATACCCTACTCCAGTGTGTGGTGGGTGGATTGCCTCTTGGGGCTGATGATGATGAACAATACAAGGAAGAACAACCTCGCGAGGGTCTGTTCTTGGCTGGGGCGATGAACCGCTAGGAGGAGTTCAGTCACCCTTCTCTCTCTCTCACTCACTCTCTCTGCTTTTCTCTCACTTGTCGACCGTCCTGTTGAGATCGAACCGAACGAACCAACCCCCTTGCTATGCGGGTGGCTGATCCTATTTATAAGCAAAGGCCCTGGGCCTCTTCCCAAATATTGAGCGGGAAGGGCGCCAACAATGGCGGGCTAATTTGAAAGGGAACAACAAGTACACTTATCCTGACTAAAGTTGGTCTTCGCCTGTGAAAGGCTGTGAGGTGACGCCGTGCTGGGCTCCATGGTGACCTCCGTCTCGTAGTCCGCCTGGTCTTGGTCTCGTTGCACCGAAATGGCAACCTTTGCTTGACGCCTCGGTACTCAGCGGCTGCGCTTGCCCCCTTTGCACCAAAGAGGAAAGAAGGACGGTGCGCGCGCTGGCACCCGCCTGGCGCCCTGAGTCGTCATGGCTTGCGTCATGGGCACCTCGCGAGGTACCCCGCCTTGATTTCTCCACCTCCTCGCGAGCCATCCTGAGGAGGCTGCACCTGAGGATGCGCCGTGTCGTCCGCCCCGCGAGGCTTGGCCCCTCGCGAGGGTCTTCAGTCTTGTGTTGATGAAGATGGGCCATGCTGGGCCTCCTTTGAGCCACGCCGCAGGCCGCAGGCAAGCAAGTCTGGGGACCCCCGTTCCCAGAACGCCGACAAATGCTAGCTTTCGGCTTCACCCAGTCTGAGGTACACATCCGGCTGACCCGGCAGTAACAATCGTAGAGGTGCTCCCTTTACCACCTAGCTGGACAATCGGGAACGTAGGGGTAAGCACAGGAGCCAGGCAACCCAGCATGGCCAAAACTTAAGTCATATCGATGCATATCATGGCGAATAAAAGGTACATGCGGAAGTGTGACACATGTGTTGGGCAT
Organism: Triticum monococcum; assembly: GCA_034509565.1. Lineage (NCBI taxonomy): Eukaryota > Viridiplantae > Streptophyta > Magnoliopsida > Poales > Poaceae > Triticum > Triticum monococcum. The sequence goes on from CM067843.1 coordinate 77,415,601, forward strand.
GAAGCCCGTATAAATAAGCTTTTGTTTAAAGAAGCCCCCAGGTTTAATGAGCGCGGATAGCGCGTCATTTTATGAGCCTTTAAAGGCTATAAGAGAGAGAGGAGAAGGAGAGAAATGTAAGACAGAAAGTATGTAAAAAAATGGACAGAGGAAGGAGACGAACACAGAGTCCGGCGCTAGGCATAGAATCTTCGGAGACGGGCTGCGTTCCATGGGTTCGGCTCGAGTTGGTTATCCGATGCATCTTGCAGGCGGTACGCTCCACCAGTCAGGACTTGGTCAATTATGAAGGGACCTTCCCACTTGGGCTTGAGTTTGTCCTTTTTCTTGTCCGGCAGGCGTAGAACTAATTCAGCAACGTTGTAAATTTTGGCCCGTACTTCTCTGCTTTGGTATCTTCGAGCCTGCTGTTGATAGAATGCGGAAAGGGCTTTTGCCACGTCTCGCTCTTCCTCCAAGGCGTCCGAACTGTCCTGCCGATTGAGCTCAGCTTCTCTTTCTTCGTGCATGCACAGTCGAGGTGAGTCATGAATTATGTCGCAGGGCAAAACTGCCTCTGCGCCGTACACCATGAAGAATGGTGTGTATCCGGTGGTGCGATTCGGCATGGTCTGCAGCCCCCAGAGTACGGAGTCGAGCTCCTCTACCTAGTGCTTATTAGATTCCTTGAGGGACCGCACTAATCAGGGTTTGATGCCGCTCATGATAAGACCATTTGCACATTCAACCTGGCCGTTAGTTTGTGGGTGATAGACGGAAGCATAATCGAGCTTGATGCCCATGTTTTGCACCAGTGTTTTACCTCATCGGCCGTAAAGTTCGTGCCATTATCAGTGATGATGCCGTGGGGGATGCCATAACGGTGTACAACCCCGGATATAAAGTCTATCACCGGTCCGGATTCGGCCGTCTTAACAGGCTTGGCTTCTATCCATTTGGTGAACTTATCCACCATGACCAGTAAGTATTTTTTCTTGTGGGTTCCGCCTTTAAGGGGTCCAACCATGTCAAGTCCCCAGACCACGAAGGGTCAGGTGATGGGGATAGTTTGGAGGGCGGTGGGTGGCATATGGCTTTGGTTTGCAAAAAGCTGGCAACCGACGCATCGTTGGACTAAGTCCTGGGCGTCTGCCGGGGCCGTCGGCCAATAAAAGCCTGTACGGAAGGCCTTGCTTACAAGGGACCGAGCTGCAGCGTGATGTCCACCGAGTCCGGCATGAATTTCAGCCAGGAGGTTCCGCCCTTCCTCTTCGGAGATGCACCTTTGAAGGACTCCGGTAGTGCTTTTCTTATAAAGCTCTCCCTCATGGACTTTATAGGCTTTAGATCGCCGCACTATGCACCGTGCCTCATTTTGGTCCTCAGGGAGTTCCTGCCTAGTAAGGTAGGCGAGGAATGGTTCTGTCCACGGGGCGATGACGACCAATATTATGTGGGCTGAAGGTGTTATTTCATTGGCAGAGCCTCCAATTATGTCAGAGTGTTCGGTGTCGGGCAGTGCGGTTGGGTCCGGGCTGTTATTGCTAGGTTCCCCTTCCCATACTACGGACGGCTTGAACAACCTTTCCAAGAAGATGTTGGGGGGGACTACATCGCGTTTTGCGCTGATGCGTGCTAGGACATCTGCCGCCTGATTATTTTCCCGGGCTATATGGTGAAATTCGAGGCCTTCGAACCGAGCTGACATTTTTAGGACGGCGTTGCGATAAGCTGCCATTTTTGGATCCTTGGCATCAAAGTCTCCATTTATTTGGGATATTGCGAGGTTCGAGTCCCCGCGCACCTCTAGGCGTTGAATGCCCATGGATACTGCCATCCGGAGACCATGTAAAAGGGCCTCATATTCGGCTGTGTTGTTGGAGTCTGTGTACATTATCTGGAGTACATATTGAACTGTGTCTGCCATGGGGGACGTCAAAATGATGCAGCCCCTAGACCTGCCAACATTTTGGAGCCGTCGAAGTGCATGACCCAGTTTGAATATGTGCCGTACTCTTTAGGGAGTTCGGCCTCCGTCCATTCTGCGACGAAGTCGGCCAAAACTTGCGACTTGATAGCTCGTCGTGGCTTGTAAGTTATGTCGAACGGGAGGAGCTCAATGGCCCATTTTGCAATCCGGCCCGTCGCGTCGCGGTTGTTTATAATATCGTTAAGTGGCACTTCCGAGGCTACTATTATTGAACACTCTTGAAAGTAGTGTCGCAGCTTCCGGGATGCCATAAATACCGCGTACGCAATCTTTTGATAATGCGGGTACCGTGTTGGATTTCGGGTTCCGGCAGACCCTTAAGGTTCGAACACTGGGATGCGCGCGGAAATCACGCCTTCTACCTCCCCGTCTCACAAAGATCTAAACTACCAAAGGAATCACACAAGAGACACAAGATTTATACTGGTTCTGGCCACCATTGTGGTGTAATACCCTACTCCAGTGTGTGGTGGATGGATTGCCTCTTGGGGCTGATTATGATGAACACAGAAGGAAGAACAGCCTCGCGAGGGTCTGTTCTTGGCTGGGGTGACGAACCGCTGGGAGGAGTTCAGTCACCTTCTCTCTCTCTCTCTCTCTCTCTCTCTCTCTCTCTCTCTCTCTCTCTCTTCTCGCTAGTCGGATCAACTAACTCTGCGAACCGAACCCCTTCTACGAACTGATCGACCTACCAACTGATCGAACCCCTACTCTCTGGACCTCTCAACCGGTCGAACCGAACCCCTTGCTACGCGGGTGGCCGGTCCTATTTATAGGGGCCCTGGTCCTCTTCCCAAATATCGAGCGGGAAGGGAGCCAACAATGGCGGGCTAATTTGAAGGAGAACATCTAGTACACTTATCCTGACTAAAGGTGGTCTTCGCCTGCGAAAGACTCTGCAGTGACGTCGTGCTGGGCTCCATGGTGACCTCTGCCTCATAGTCCGCTTGGTCCTGGTCTTGTTGCACCGAAATGGCAACCTTTGCCTGATGCCTCGGTACCCCGCGGCTGCGCTTGCCCCCTTTGCACTAAAGAGGAAAGAAGGAAGCTGCGCGCGCTAGCGCCCGCCTGGCACCCTCGATCGTCATGGCTTGCGTCACGGGCACCTCGCGAGGTACCCCGCCTTGATATCTCCGTCTCCTCGTGAGCCAACCTGGGGAGGCTGTGCTTGAGGATGCTCCTTGTCGTCCGCCTCGCGAGGCTTGGCCCCTCGCGAGGGTCTTGAGTCTTGTGCTGGTGAAGATGGGCCATGTTGGGCCCCCACTCGAGCCACGCCGCAGGCCGTAGGCAGGCAAGTCTGGGGACCCCCGTTCCCAGAACGCCGACAGTAGCCCCCGGGCCCAAGGCGCGCATGGGCTTGGCCGTGCCGAGAGGCGAAAGGGCAAGGGCGAAGCGCCGCGGGCCCTAACAGCCTGCGGCCTTGGGCGCCGCGTGGCGGTTGATTGGACGTGGGCGACTCCAATTCCCCATGACGCCTTGGTGATCGTGCGAGCTGGACAAGTCCCTGCATGCAAATCGTGTCATGATTACCTGTGATTGTGGAGGCCGGTGGTTGGCCTTCGCCAGCTATAAGTACTGTACGGCGCGTGCCCTTCTAGTCCATTCCTCCTTGCTTTCTCCTTCTTCCCGATCCTTGCTCCGTCTCGGTATGATGGCTCTGATCCGCCGGTTCTCCGCAGCGGATAAGGGAAAAGCTCCTCGAGAGGGGCCAGACCCGCTCCCGCCGAAGAAACGGCTCACCCTTTGCAGCCGGGGCGAGGAAGACCGTCGGGTGGAGCCGAGGCCCCGGTGCGAGTGGGCTCTGCCGGGGTTCCCGCTTCCTTTGTACGCACCCGCCGAGGGCCCCGAGGGTGTCGATGCTGATCTCCGCGGCCGGCGCCGTCGTAGGCGTCGTCAGGTCACGAAGGCGTGGGTTGTTCCTCCCGGAGTCCACGCCGAGGGCTCCTCTCACGAGTTCGTGCTCCACGTCATCGTTCCTCTGCAGTCCTGGATCCGTCTGCCTCCCTTCTTCGCCTCCGTCGTCCCTCCAGGAGGGCCTCTGGAGCTCTAGCTGCAGCACGCCGGCTACAGCGCCCTCACGACCGAGGCTGGGGTCGTGGTCGCCGCCCCAGGCGAGGTCTACTTATCCCGCGGCTGGAGAGAAGTCGCGCGGGTTTGCAAGGAGAGGGGCGTCTTCACGGTCCACCTGGAGTATGATGGCGCTGGGGTGATGTTCTTCAAGGTCTTCGACGCGATCGGGCGCCGGCTGGAGTGTTGCCGTGGGAGAGGTGGCCAGGACCTTGCCCTGGTGAGGGCTAGGCCCATCGACCGCTCCCTTGGCAAAGGCGGCAGGGGGTCCAGCGACTCCAATGAAATCTTCGCGACTCCGGAGACGAGCGACGACAGCTACGAGCCCCCGAGCCGGCGCCGCTCCCGGAGCAGGGCGGGCTCGTCAGGCCGTCGCCGACCCTGATCTGGATGGGGTTGGCGCCGGCGCCTGACGGCCCACTGTTGATGATGGCATCTTTTGCAGGAGCCCGTGTAGTTAGCACTCCTTAGGATCTGTTGCCTACGAGGAATCAAGGTGCGCCCCACAAGAGCTTGTAAGGAGTCTGTAGTCCCGTTTGTTAATACATGACCTTCGCTATAGATTTGTGCGAGTTGCTGATTCCGTCATAGCTTAGTTTTCCCTTTCGAGCCTCGCGAGGGCTTGGTGCTCTACGCCAACAGGTCCCAGTCCCAAGGCGGCGTCAGCCGTCGCTGGTATGCCAGGTCGCGATGCCATGGTCAAGGCCAGGAGGTGAGCGACCCGGGGTCCGGTAAGAGCCCCTGAGTCGCGATGCTCAGGAGGTCCCCTTTGGCACCCAAGAAGCCGTTGCTTGGTGAGAAAGGGAAGCAACGTCGCTAGTACGGAATTGCCTTAGGTGCGGGGGCTGTGTCACGGTAGCCAGTGCTTTGGATGGTGACTTATCTTGAGGATCGGGGATTATTCCTGGTGTGCCGCAGGGTTCGCGTGTCGGTAGGAGCGGAATCGCTCGGCAAGGTCCTCGCGAGCCCCTTCTCCCCTTTCTGCTCTATGTACTCGGGTCCCGGCCCTCGAGCTTGTCTCAGCCGTCGCTGGTATGCCAGGTCGCGATGCCATGGACAAGGCCAGAGGGCGAGGGCTGGAGAGCCAGTAAGAGCCCCGAGTCGCGATGCTCAGGCACCCCCCCTTTAACGTGCAAGCGGTTTGCGCGGGCGAGGGTGAAGGGAACCTTGTGAGGGCCTTGGCTAGCGCAGCCCCCTCCAAGGATCCTGCAGGTTCATCACAGAAAGAAGATGGGGTTGCCATGGCAGTCATTAGTCGATCGTTAGTAACTCAAGAGCTTGCTGGTTGGAGTAGGCAAGGTGTATCTGGGCACCCGTGAGCCAGCGCGGGACTCACGAGGCCCTACCCCTAGGTGGGTTGCGCCTGGTACTGGGCCGTATCTTGAGATGTGTCCCTGCAAAATTTGGTTAGATGCCGATACTCTACGTCCTCGGGTCCCGACCCTCGAGCTTGTCTCAGCCGTCGCTGGTATGCCAGGTCGTGATGCCATGGATAAGGCCAGAGGGTGAGGGATGGAGAGCCAGTAAAAGCCCTGAGTCGCGATGCTCAGGCACCCCCCCTTTAACGTGCAAGTGGCCGACATGGAGAAGAAAGGATGCCGCGGACAGGCACCATGTAGTTAAGCGTGATAGGCAATGCATAGTTGGAAATAAACACGAGGGAGGTACACGCCGCTGGGTCTGGCCCGAGCGGCTTGGGGATGATGCAGCCCGAGGGGCGCCCCCATAAAGGCAAACTAACGACTTAAAGGTAAAAGGGGATACATGCCGCAAGGACGGACCCACGTGGCCTGGGAGTGACGCAACCCTGGGAGGGTGCTCCCGGCTGAGAACGGAACTTGAAAGATGTCACCTGAGGATGTCGTCGGCGTAGTGGCGTTGGTGCAGCAGACTTGATGGGCTGCAGAAGCTGATCCTCACGAGCCCCCAGACCCCGGGTCCTCGGGAGGCTCCGGAGGCATTGGTGACTCCTCGCGAGCTGTCTTCATCTCCGCCAAGGCCGCGGAACGCCTGTCTTCCTGAGCCTCCATGATGCCCCTCATGAGGCGCTGGTACGCTGCAGCCATGCTCGGTAGGCCGTAAGGCATGCGAACATAGCTGTGGGGTGGACCCTCGCAGCGCCCCACTTGTGAGGGCCAGAGACGCTCCGTCGTGGCGATCTGATTGAGCCCTGGTACGTCGACGCAGGCGCGCATCCCACCATCCTCGCCTGGATGTGGGTCCACAGCTGGTAGGCGGCGGCAACCTCTCATGATCCTTGTCTCCTGTAGTTCTTGAATGGCCTTGTTGACGAACTCCGGCTGGTCTGACCTTCCTTGCCTGGCACCTTCTCGGGGGAAACGTGCTACGAAGCACGCTTCCACATGGTGCCCAAGCGCCTCCCTCGTGACCCTGGCTAGGTCGGTGGCCCTCCAGGTGAGAGCCCCCGAGCCCTGCCTGAGGAGGGCACCGGGCGCGCTTTCCTATGCGATGGATGGGGGGGTCCCCTTGGGCAGACATGGGCCGTGAGGGGCCTGCCTCCTGAGGGGCCGAGCCTGACGATGTCTTCTTCTTCTTGGGGGTGGCCTCAGGAAGCCTCCCGCTTTCTTGATCTGGGTCTTCTAGCGACGCGGCCTGATAGGCTCGCTCCGGGGAACACATTGCATCCTTCTCTTCACAGGGCACCATGATGACGCTGCCACTTCTTGGCATCTTGAGGACGTTGTAGCCGTGGTGAGTCACAGCCATGAACTTGGCCAGCACTGGGTACCCGAGGATGGCGTTGTACGGTAGGCGGATGTGGGCGACGTCGAAGTCGATGAGCTAGGTGCGGTAGTTGCTGCGAGCCCCGAAGGTGACAGGGAGGCGGACCTGCCCGATAGGGACTGTGCAACCGTCGGTGATCCCGGAGTAAGGCTTGGTTGGCTGATGCTGGTCATAGGGTACTTGGAGATTGTTGAATGTTTCCACGGACAGGAAGTTGAGCCCCGCCCCACCATCGATGAGGGTCTTGGTGACCAGCACGTTGCTGATGACTGGGGAGCAGAGCATCGGGAGGACTCCGGCCGTGGCTGCGCACTTGAGCTGGTCTGCCGAGCTGAACGTGATGGCGCACGCCGACCACCTGAGGGGGCGTGTTGCTTCGAGCTTGGGGAGAACTGCATTCACTTCGCGGGCAAACTGCTTGAAGATACGTTGAGAGGCTGGGGCTTGAGCTCCGCCTAGGATGCAGGCGATTGCGCGCGGCTCTTAGAAGCCCCCAGCCCCCTCGTCTTGATGGCGGTCTTCGTTCCTCCTTGGCTGAGGCGCCAGCGGAGGTAGGCCTACATTGCCATGAGGGCGATCCTCATGAGGCTGATCCCTCCAGTCTCCCTCGCGAGGCAGGTCCCGCCAGCGATCCTCGCGAGGTTGGTCGCGCCACCCCGGGCGCGGGCCGCGATCTTCCCAGCGTCCTGGGTTTCTTCCTCCTCCTCGGCCATAGCCTCGGTCAGCACGGTCAGGGCGACGGCCGATCCTTCCTTCTCGCACGGCACGGAGCTCTTGACATTCGTTGGTGTTGTGGGTGTGGAGGTCATGGTACACACAGTACCGGCTGCCTCTGGAGGGTTCGGGCAAATCCTTGCCCCGCTTTGTGTCTGGTTCTGCCGCGAGTACGGCAGCCCCCTTGCGCTTCGCGTCCTTGGCCTTGGGTTTCTTCTCTTCTGGGTCCGCGGCAGGCAGCTCGAGGAGGGAGAGACGTCCCTCCTCAGCCCTGGCGCACTTGTTCGCCAAGTTGAACAGCTCCAAAGAGGTGCAGAGGTCTTCGTGCATCGCTAGCTCCTCCTTCATCTTGACGTCGTGCACGCCGTCGGAGAAGGCCGAGATGATGGCCTCCTCGGACACCTTGGGGATCTTGAGGCGCGCGCTGTTTAAGCATTGGATGTATTTTTGTAGGGTCTCTCCGGGTTGTTGCTTGATGCGGCGCATGTCGCTCACGGCGGGCGGCCGGTCACGAGTACCTTGGAAGTTGGCAATCAAGCGGGTGCGCATCTAGTCCCAGGAGGAGATCGTGCCTGGAGCCAGATTCAGGAGCCAGGTTCGAGCTCCTTCCTTGAGCGCCATGGGGAAACAGTTCGCCATGACCTTCTCATCCCCGCCGGCAGCCTTGATGCCCAGCTCATAGAGCTGGAGGAACTCTACGGGATCAGTTGTGTCGTCGTAGCGAGGAGGCAGGTCAGGCTTGAACTTGCTGGGCCACGCGACGCTGCGCAGCTCAGTGGTGCAGGCGTGGCAGCCCGCGGTGGCCACAAAAGGCTTCGGTTGGTGGAGAGCTTGGTCTTCAGGGTCCCCATGCACTGTAGCTAGGAGCAGGGAGGGGTCTTGGCGCGCCGGAGCTGGAGCAGGGTCGCGGCGCGCCGGAGTAGGGAGCGCCCTGGCAGCCCCTTGCGGGCGAGGAATTTCTTGGCAGCTCCGCTCTTGCTGCGTCGACGCCTGACAGAGCGGGTTCCGCCCAGGGGCCAAGCGCCTTGGAGCCATGGCATCTTCTTGGAGGGGAGGCGGCTGGTGCGCCTCTGGAGCTTCGTTGCCCGCGCAGGGCGGAGTGTGGCGCAGAGGAACGGACAGCGCGGAAGAGCCCCCTGCGGCGCGCACAAGCTCGGCGACGCGGTCGAGCCACTCCTCGTAGACGTCGTCGACGGGGCGGTAGCGCAGGAGCTCGTTTGCCGCGAGGAGCGCAGCTCGAGCCTCCAAGGGTGCGCAGAGCGTGCGGGACGAAGAACCGGCCGGTGCGAGCGATGGAGTAGCGGTGCGGCCGTCTTGGCGCATGGACAGATGCTGAGACGACGCATGCTGCTCGCCACCCGCCGGGCCGGTGGCGTCCTTGACGGCGGGCGACGGGGAACGATGAGGACGCCCACTGATGGGGGCCATCTGGGCGATGTAAGAAACGATGGCGGCCCGGCGCTCGGCGCGGGCACGACGAGCGTCGGACATGGATGCGACGGTCGGAGGAGAACGGAGCGGTGGAAGACAGATTCCGGCGCACCCCTACCTGGCGCGCCAAATGTCGGATTTCGAGTTCCGGCAGACCCTTAAGGTTCGAACACTGGGGTGCGCACGGAAATCACGCCTTCTACCTCCCCGTCTCACAAAGATCTAAACTACCAAAGGAATCACACAAGAGACACAAGATTTATACTGGTTCGGGCCACCATTGTGGTGTAATACCGTACTCCAGTGTGTGGTGGATGGATTGCCTCTTGGGGCTGATTATGATGAACACACAAGGAAGAAGAGCCTCTCAAGGGTCTGTTCTTGGCTGGGGTGATGAACCGCTAGGAGGAGTTCAGTCACCCTCTCACCCTCTCTCTCTCTCTCTCTCTCTCTCTCTCTCTCTTCTCGCCAGTCGGATCAACTAACTCTGCGAACCGAACCCCTTCTATGAACTGATCGACCTACCAACTGATCGAACCCCTACTCTCTGGACCTCTCAACCGGTCGAACCGAACCCCTTGCTACGCGGGTGGCCGGTCCTATTTGTAGGGGCCCTGGTCCTCTTCCCAAATATTGAGCGGGAAGGGAGCCAACAATGGCGGGCTAATTTGAAGGGGAACATCTAGTACACTTATCCTGACTAAAGGTGGTCTTCGCCTGCGACAGACTCTGTGGTGACGTCGTGCTGGGCTCCATGGTGACCTCCGCCTCGTAGTCCGCTTGGTCCTGGTCTTGTTGCACCGAAATGGCAACCTTTGCCTGATGCCTCGGTACCCCGCGGCTGCGCTTGCCCCCTTTGCACCAAAGAGGAAAGAAGGACGCTGCGCGCGCTGGCGCCCGCCTGGCACCCTCGATCGTCATGGCTTGCGTCACGGGCACCTCGCGAGGTACCCCGCCTTGATATCTCCGTCTCCTCATGAGCCAACCTGGGGAGGCTGCGCCTGAGGATGCGCCGTGTCGTCCGCCTCGCGAGGCTTGGCCCCTCGCGCGGGTCTTGAGTCTTGTGCTGGTGAAGATGGGCCATGTTGGGCCCCCACTCGAGCCACGCCGCATGCCGCAGGCAGGCCAGTCTGGGGACCCCCGTTCCCAGAACGCCGACATACCGTGACTTGCACGGAGTAAGGACAGTGGACACATAATAGACCGGCTTTTGAAGGGGGGATTTGTGTCCGTCCGTTTCTCGTTTGACGACGAGCACTGCGCTTACGACCTGATGGGTTGCTGCAATGTTTAATAGCATTGGTTCGCCAATGTTTGGCGCGGCCAGGACTGGGTTTGTTGCCAAGATGGATTTTATTTTGTTGAGTCCGGCCGTGGCTGCATGCGTCCACTCGAAGTGTTCGGTGCGCCGAAGGAGGCGGTAAAGGGGTAGGGCCTTTTCTCCTAAGCGGGAGATAAAGCGGCTTAGAGCCGCCACGCATCCGGTTAATTTTTGTATTTGTTTGAGGTCCTTCGGGATATCCAATTGTGACAGAGCTCGGATCTTGGCTGGATTAGCTTCAATTCCTCTATCGGATACAATGAAGCCCAAGAGCTTTCCGGCTCGAATGCTGAAAACGCATTTTTCCGGGTTGAGCTTGATGTCGTATGTTCGGAGGTTATCGAATGTTAGCCTCAAGTCGTCTACTAGAGATTCGACATGTCTTCTTTTAACGACCACATCATCTACGTATGCCTCCACTGTTTTGCCGATCTGGTTTGCTAGACATGTCTGAATCATGCGCTGATATGTTGCGCCGGCGTTTTTTAGCCCGAAGGGCATTGTGTTGAAGCAGAATGGGCCGTATGGTGTGATGAATGCCGTTGCGGCTTGGTCTGACCCTGCCATCTTTATTTGATGGTAGCTGGAGTATGCGTCGAGGAAACACAACGAATCGTGTCCTGCAGTAGCGTCGATAATTTGATCGATGCGGGGGAGAGGGAAGGGATCCTTTGGGCAAGCCTTGTTAAGGTCTTTGAAATCAACACACAGGCGCCAGGATTTTTCCTTCTTTGGTACCATCACCAGGTTTGCTAGCCAGTCCGGATGTTTTATATCTTTGATGAATCCGGCCTCCAATAGCTTGGCTAGTTCCTCTCCCATGGCCTGTCTCTTAGGTTCGGAAAAACGCCGAAGAGCCTGTTTGACTAGCTTGAATCCTTTTAGGATATTTAAGCTGTGTTCGGCCAGCCTGCGTGGGATTCCTGGCATGTCTGAAGGGTGCCAGGCGAAAATGTCCCAGTTCTCTCGTAGGAACTCTCGCAGTGCGGCGTCTACATCAGGGTTTAACTATGCCCCAATGGAAGCTGTTTTATTGGGGTCCGTTGGATGGACCTGGAATTTGACTATCTCGTCCGCCGGTTTAAAGGAGGTGGACTTGGATCTTTTATCGAGTATCACACCGTCCCTATTCACCGTGGAGCACATCGCAGTCAGTTCCTCAGCCGCTACGGCTTCGGATAGCACCTCGAGGGCCAGTGCGGCTGTCTTGTTTTCGGCGCGGAGTGCTATGTCCGGATCACTAATGAGAGTGATGATTCCGCTAGGCCCGGGCATCTTGAGCTTCATGTACCCGTAATGGGGTATTGCTTGGAAGACTGTAAACGCTTCCCGCCCTAGCAGAGCGTGATATCCGCTACTGAACGGGGCTACCTGAAACATGACCTCTTCGGACCTGTAATTATCCGGCGTGCCGAACACCACATCTAGTGTGATTTTTCCTATACTGCGCGCTTCCCGACTGGGGATTATTCCTCTAAAGGTTGTGCTGCTTCGCTCAATGCGGTTCCAGTCTATTTCCATTTTTGAAGGGTTTCCTCATAAATGAGGTTCAAACCGCTGCCGCCATCCATGAGTACCTTGGTAAGACGAAAGCCGTCCACTATTGGACTGAGGACCAATGCGGCTGGTGCTCGGGCTGTTCGGAATTTAGGTTCATCACTGGCGTTAAAAGTAATAGCCATGTCACTCCATGGGTTTATTGTTGCTACTTGGTAGACTTCGGCAAGGCCGCGGAGTGTTCTTTTTCACATATTATTTGATGCGAAAGTCTCGAAGACTGTTAATACCGTACTGGTTTCTCTGGGGTGGCTTTCTGTGGCTTTTGGAATTAGAAGATCTTCGCCAATTTTTTCCACCTGCCGGAGTATCCAACATGCTCTAAGGCTGTGAGTTGGTGTGGCGCCCTCTGCACTGTGAATTTTATAGGGTCCATCAAGCCATCCTTCCAGTATGGTTCCGTGCCCTGTAGAGGGCTTTTGCTTTTTGGTATTGAACCCGGGTGTCTGACGATGATGCACCCTTTTATTTCGGACCGGGTTTGTATTCAAGGCCGGATTGTCCCAAAATTTTGTTTTGGTTTTCCAGGCGCTTTCCATCGCACAGTACTTTCGTACTATGGACGCCAAGTCAGCAAAGCGTGTAATATCACAGCAACTTATGGCATTGAGGATTCCCTTATCCGTGCAATTATTGCAGAAGAATGAAATTGCATCTTCCTTGCGGCAGTCCTTTATCCTGTTCATAACCAGGAGGAATCTGGCCCAGTAATGATGTACTATTTCTTCGGGATCTTGCCTAATTTGGGATAGATCGCTTATGTACGGGTGGGTGGGCGGAATCAAATCCGAAACCTCACCCAATCTGAGACCCAGGGGCCAAGGAGTTTCCGAACTCAGAAGTTTGGATTCTTGGATGCTGACCAATGAATCTAGCCCATCACCTGACTTTAAGTTCAGGTCTTGAGTGATGTCCTCCCGTCCACAGGTATCCGACTTGGAGGGATCGGGAATCCGGACATATCTAGTCCTTAAGATAGATGAAGGGTCGCCGCACTGTCCCTCTACCACGACAACGTGATGGGTGACCTGGGGGAGTTAATCTCTCTCAGATCGGGTTTAGACCCAATCTGGTCGTAATCTGTAGCGACTCCGAGGGCGGCGAAGCGATCCAAGAGCTCGTTTAGGGAAGAGAGATCCATTGGATCTAGCTGCTCGGCGAATTCCGAGCTGATGTGAAGATTGCTTTTGATGACCCAAGAGGTCATCGTCGGCGCAGCAGCCGAACGGGTGGTCATATGGAAACCACCTAGCCTGAGAGTCTGGCCGACAGCCAAAGCTCCCTTAGCAACGGTGCCGTCTTTAAAGACGGGATGAGGCATCTTTCCTGATGGTGACGACACAGAGGAACTCTCAATGTAAGCACCAATGTCGGTGTCAAAACCGGCGGATCTCGGGTAGGGGGTCCCGAACTGTGCGTCTAGGCCGGATGGTAACAGGAGGCAGGGGACACGATGTTTTAGCTAGGTTCGGGCCCACTTGATGGATGTAAAACCCTACGTCCTGCTTGATTAATATTGATGATATGGGTAGTACAAGAGTAGATCTACCACAAGATCAGAGAGGCTAAACCCTAGAAGCTAGCCTATGGTATGATTGTTGTTCGTCCTATGGACTAAAACCCTCCGGTTTATATAGACATCGGAGAGGGCTAGGTTTACACAGAGTCGGTTACAATGGTAGGAGATCGACATATCCATATCGCCAATCTTGCCTTCCACACCAAGGAAAGTCCCTTCCGGACTCGGGACGAAGTCTTCAATCTTTTATCTTCATAGTCCGGGAGTCCGGCCGAAGGTATAGTCCGGCTATTCGGACACCCCCTAATCCAGGACTCCCTCAACTATTTTTTCCTTGCTCTCGCAATGCGCGGCCTGTTTGACCCTTAACTCTTCGGCCGCCTTTAAAGCGGCCGCATTGCTACTCCTTGCTTGCTCCTTGGCTCGGGCAAGCTCCGCCCGAAGGGTCTCCATGGTGGCAGCTCCATCTACAGTCACAACATATTAAAGATACTGGCATCATGCTGGTCTTATTTTGTGACGATCACCAGAAAAATCACTCACCCTGAGCCTCGTCAAGCCGCTTGTTGACAAGCATGATGTCGGCATCTACCGCATCTAGTTGCCGCCTTAGTTCGGCAAACCCATCAGTCCGGCTAGCCACCGGAGCTTCAACCACCTACACATAAAGGCGGTCTAGTTATTACCTGGGACTATGATCCTCTGTTTGCCGCTGTTCTCGACGACAACCAGAGTCTTAGGGGCTACTATCTGCATGGCCATATCTAACATATGCGGTACTGTTAAAAGCATACATTATTTCACGTACCTCGAAGCCTTTCAGCAGACTCATAAAAGCTTCATGCAACCCGCTTTCAGCGGATGAAATCCTTTCAATTACCGTGCCCATTAGCGTATGATGCGCTTCCGAGACGGCAGCTTGCCTCAGAAGATCCTTCAGCGCGTCCGACCGCACACTGTATGGACCCTTGCTGTCGCTCTCCTTAGGAGCCGGATACTGGGGATTCCGGGCAGCCAAAAGGTTATCCTCTGGCCCTAGTGGATCCGGAGATACCCTTCGCAACGACACTTCAAGATCGCCCGCTTCTTGAGCTAGGGAGTCCGGGGGAGACGTTTCGCTCTCCATCATCTCCGGAAGAAGATCCCTCGAAGATGAACTCTGCCGAGAAGAGCTGCGATCCGGACTACAATTTATAAGCATCGGTTATTGTCTTCGGAAGTAAGGTAGGATATCTTCACTATTAAGTACTTTTTGATTACTTACAGCTCGGTAGAGGGCTGATCCCCGCGCGGACATTGTGCGGCAAGAATACCCTCTGAGGCAGGACCCTCTGGCTGAGATTTCTTCTCCCGTTTGGAAACCTTAGTTTCCGGATCTTCAGAGGTAGTCCTCTTCCTTCCCTGGGGAGAGAGAATGTCAGATTCTTCCCCTATGTTATCCTCCCTCGCGGAGGCGCTCATTCCTAGCGAAGGAGGCCCTCTTTCGCCCTCTTTATTCCCCCTTCATCTTCCTTCGAGGGCACTAGACAAGGTGCTGGCTCGAGCATCTTTTCCAGCACCGGATTTTCCAAGCCCTCGGGAAGGGGGGCCGAACACCAGATCATCTTCGCCTTTGTTATCTAGTCCTGGTCAAAGAACAACTCTTCAGAATGATGTCATGATAAATAAAAGGACAGTGTGTTCGGCCATGGGATTACTTACTTGGGCAGCAGGGCAGTTGCAGCTTAGGCCCACGTCCTCGGTGGTGTCCGGACACTCTATTTGGGGTCCGAAGAACGATTTGTACATCTCCTCGTGCCTCATGCCGAGGAAATGCTGAATAGTGCGTGGTCCTTCCTGTAAGTACATCTAGTGCCACCCCTAGTTGGTTTTGGAGTATTGACGACAAACCTGGTTGAGGGACTAATGTGTTTGTGAGAATTGCAGGATAACACAGGTAGAAGTCCCTCATTGATTCAGTTTTCCTACCAGAGATGACCCCTAAAAATGTATGAAGACATTGAAGTCAAAGGTGGTATGTGAAGACATTCACATTGAAGACTATGACAAGAGAAGACATCGCCTGAAGACTATGGAGCGCGAAGACTTAGCAGTTTCGTCGTTCTTTGTTTTTCTTTGATGAGTCATAGGAACTACCGTACTGTTAAGTGGGGTCCAAGAGAACCAGTCAGAATGACTGAAGTGATGCTTAACCAAAATCCTATGTCTTCGAGTGAAGACTATGAGAGGAAATCTTATTCAGAGTTGGACAAGTCAGCTTTGCTTGTAGCCCATGTAAAGTTGCCGTGTGTGTTTGAAATTTGACCGTTGGAACACGTGTTAGTTCCTTAGTCACCCAGGGTCGTTTCGGACAAATCAGGTCGGGTTGCCTAGTGGCTATAACTAGCCCACCCCCTACAACCATAAACGGTTGGCTGCTCAGAGTTAGTGCACGACTTTTGTCGTTTGAGAGCAACCCACCTTGAAGCCTTTGAGAGAGAATTCCTTGCGAGGATAAAGTCCTAAACACCCAGAGCCAAAGAGTGTTAGGCATCACTTAATTATTCCTGTCTGTGTGATCTGAAGACTTATTACACTTGAGGACTGTGAATCCTCCAGCCTGTTAGGCGTCGCGTTCTGAGCATCCAAGAGTCATTGTGGATCGCCGGTGAACGAAGTCTGTGAAGGTTTGGAAGTCTACCTTGAAGACTTACCAGAGTGATTGGGTGAGGACTGGGTGTCCTTAGCTCAAGGGGAATAAGGTGAAGACGCGGTCTTCTGAGTTGAATCTCAGCCTCCCTAACCAGACGTACAGTTGTCACAGCAACTGGAACTGGTCCAACAAATCATTGTCTTCAACGAGTCACTGATTTCATCCTTCCCTTCCTTTACTTACTGTTGGCCCTGGTGAAGTCATTGTATGATTGCATTATCTTTTGTCTTCACCGAGTAACTGCTTGTTTTGATTGGCTTCACACTATCTTCCTACCTGATCTATACTGCCAAGCTGCTATTAGTCATTGTGCTTTCACTTCATTGAATACTTGACTATGGCTTGCTTAGTGTAGTCTACCTTCCGCTTCATGGCAATAGGTTTATTTCTACCATTTGTCTTCGAAACTTCCATGTTTTGAAGACTTCCATAAAAATCGCATATTCACCCTCCTCTAGTCGATCACTAGCACTTTCACTTCCGGGTTGAATTCCCACATGCGGAGGGGTCGGCGTTTGCAAGGCTGGACTCGACGAACCAGCATAACTTGCATTACCATAACCATACTGAAGTCTCCCTCGAAGAGATCTCGGATACGGCTCTGCAGTACTGGCACGTCCTTGGCTGGATCCCAGCTTAGCCCCCTGCTGATCCATGACATCAGTTGTGGTGGGGGGCCCGAGCGAAAGGTGGGGGCAGCTACCCATTTGGCAATTCGGGGAGCTGTGATGTAAAACCACTCCTGCTGCCACAATCCGGACACCTCTGAAAAGGAACCCTTTGGCCATGGAGCGTCAGCAATTTTGCTTATTAAAGCACCTCCGCATGCTGCGTACTACCCCTCGACCGTCTTCGGCTTCACATCGAAGGTCTTGAGCCACAGGCCGAAGTGAGGGGTAATGCGGAGGAAGGCCTCACATACGACAATGAATGACGAGATGTGAAGAAGGGAATCCGGGGCCAGATCATGAAAATCCAGCCCTTAATAGAACATAGGAGTCATACCAATAGGCACGGTTGGGTTAAACACGTTTGTATTGATGAGAATCCTATGATAAGGGGAACACGATCTCTGCTTTGACAAGACGTGTCAAGAAACCGCCTCGCGTTATGTGCGGGGCTGGTTAAAGAAAAACGATTCGAATAATGACTGGGCCGTGGCATGATGCCATGCTGTCAAAACGTGTCAGCAGATTAGATTTGTGGAAATATTATTCTCTCTACGGTGGTATGTGGAACTTATTTTGCAGGGTCGGACACTATCCTTGTATTCAAACTCTTCCGTGGTGTATTCGGAGGAGGAACCTTCCTTGCAATGCCGAAGACAACACTGTGCGCTGGACTCATCATCATTGAAGCCTGGTTCAGGGGCTACTGAGGGAGTCCTGGATTAGGGGGTCTCCGGACAGCCGGACTATATCCTTTGGCCGGACTGTTGGACTATGAAGATACAAGATTGAAGACTTCGTCCCGTGTCTGGATGGGACTCTACTTGGCGTGGAAGGCAAGCTAGGCAATACGGATATGTATATCTCCTCCTTTGTAACCGACCTTGTGTAACCCTAGCCCCCTCCGGTGTCTATATAAACTGGAGGGTTTTAGTCTGTAGGACAACATACAATCATACCATAGGCTAGCTTCTAGGGTTTAGCCTCTCTGATCTCGTGGTAGATCTATTCTTGTAATACTCATATCATCAAGAACAATCAAGAAGGACATAGGGTTTTACCTCTATCAAGAGGGCCCGAACCTGGGTAAACATCATGTCCCCTGCCTCCTGTTACCATCCGCTTTAGACGCACAGTTCGGGACCCCCTACCTGAGATCCACCGGTTTTGACACCGACACACTCGTAGACAATTAGCACACTATTGTGAACATCACGTGTTTGTGTCTTGTGTTGAACCCCACAAGGTCTATGAGGCGCTCGAAGATCCAGATTGGCTCAATGCCATGCATGAAGAACTCAACAACTTCGAGCACAACAAAGTGTGGAGATTGGTGCCAAGGACAACGGGGAACCAAAATGTCATTGGAACCAAGTGGATATTCAAGAACAAGCAAGATGCTCATGGGATTATCATTCGCAACAAGGCTCGTTTGGTAGCACAAGGCTACTCCCAAGTCGAGGGTATCGACTACGGTGAAACCTTTGCTCCCGTTGCTCGTCTTGAATCCATTCACATGTTGATTGCATATGCTTCTCATCATAACTTTAAGTTACAACAAATGGATGTGAAGAGTGCTTTTCTTAATGGTCCTATTAATGAATTGGTTCATGTCAAGCAACCCCCTAGGTTCGAGGATCCCTACTTTCCCGACAACGTGTATCAACTCGATAAGGCACTCTATGGCCTTAAACAAGCCCCACGTGTGTGGTATGACCACCTTACCGAGTTGTTACAAGACCGTTGTTTTGAAGTTGGGAATCGACCCCACTCTTTTTACCAAGAAGGTCAAAGGGGAGTTGTTTGTGTGCCAATTATATGTTGATGATATTATCTTTGGTTCCCCTAACAAAGCTTTCAATGAGGAATTTGCCGCTCTCATGACCTCAAAGTTCGAGATGTCTTCCATGGGAGAGTTGAAGTTCTTTCTCGGGTTCGAAGTGAAGCAAAGGAGAGAAAGAACCTTCATCAACCAAGCCAAATACACTCAATACATGCTCAAGAGATTCAAGCTAAGTGATGTCAAGCCGGCTTCCACTCCCATGCCCACCAAGTGCCAACTAGACATTGATCCCAATGGTAAAGCGGTGGATCAAAAGGTATATTTCCATGATTGGTTCCTTGCTTTACCTTTGTGCATCTAGACCGGATATCATGTTGAGTGTGGGAATTTGAGCACGGTTTCAAGCCGCACCTAAGGAAATTCACTTTGTGGCGGTCAAGCGAATCTTTCGATATTTGGCTCATACCCCAAACTTTGGCTTATGGTACCCAAGAGGAGCAAACTTCAAGCTTGTAGGTTATTCGGACTCGGATTGGGCGGGAGTCAAAGTGGATAGGAAGTCCACTTTTGGAGGGTGCGGATTTCTTGGTTGCTCTTTGGTAAGTTGGTCTTCCAAGAAGCAAAGTTGTGTGTCTCTCTCATCCACGGAAGCGGAGTATGTGGCTGCCAGTAGTTGTTGTGCACAACTTTTATGGATGAGGCAAACTTTAAAGGATTACAATGTCACTTGTGACAAAGTGCCTCTTTGGTGTGACAATGAAAGTGCCATCAAGATTTCTCTCAACCCGGTGCAACACTTCAAGACAAAGCACATTGAGATTAGGTATCACTTCATCCGGGATCACATTAGGCGAGGGGAGATCGAGCTCAACTATGTCAACACTCATGATAACCTTGCAGATATCTTCACGAAGCCTTTGGATGAAGTAAGATTTCGCGAGTTAAGGCATGAGCTAAATATCATTGATTCGAGCAATGTGACTTGAACCCTTGCACATCCCACCTGACTCAACTTGTTGTCTAGTTTAGGTGTAGGCATGGACATAGGGGGAGTGTTGTTCTATCAGTGAACTTTCCCTTGCCCCATAATGCATAAACTAACCAAACTCTTTCACATTAGCCATTTTTTATGGTACTTGTGCTTCAAAGATGAGTGTTGGTCATGGGCCCAAGGTTAAAATATTCGTGGCGCGATACCTCTAAACTCAAACATAGGTGGCCTCGGCCACCGTCCTCTCTTGGAGAGGTGTGTGTCTTCTTTCTTTTTGTCGGTTTTGTGTGTGTTGATGACCCACAAGTATAGGGGATCTATCGTAGTCCTTTCGATAAGTAAGAGTGTCGAACCCAACGAGGAGCAGAAGGAAATGATAAGCGGTTTTCAACAAGGTATTCTCTGCAAGTACTGAAATAAGTGGTAACAGATAGTTTTGTGATAACATAATTTGTAACGAGCAACAAGTAACAAAAGTAAATAAAGTGCAGCAAGGTGGCCCAATCCTTTTTGTAGAAAAGGACAAGCCTGGACAAACTCTTATATAAGGAAAAGCGCTCCTGAGGACACATGGGAATATCGTCAAGCTAGTTTTCATCACGTTCATATGATTCGTGTTCGATACTTCGATAATTTGACATGTGGGTGGACCGCTGCTTGGGTGCTGTTCTTACTTGAACAAGCATCCCTCTTATGATTAACCTCTATTGCAAGCATCCGCAACTACAACAAAAGTATTAAGGTAAACCTAACCATAGCATGAAACATATGGATCCAAATCAGCCCCTTACGAAGCAACACATAAACAAGGGTTTAAGATTCTGTCACTCTAGCAACCCATCATCTACTTATTACTTCCCAATGCCTTCCTCTAGGCCCAAATAATGGTGAAGTGTTATGTAGTCGACGTTCACATAACACCACTAGAGGCTAGAGAACATACATCTCATCAAAATATCGAATGAATACCAAATTCACATGACTACTAATAGCAAGACTTCTCCCTTGTCCTCAGGAACAAACATAACTACTCACAAAGCATATTCATGTTCATAACCAGAGGGGTAATAACATGCATAAAGGATCTGAACATATGATCTTCCACCAATTAAACCAACTAGCATCAACTACAAGGAGTAATTAACACTACTCGCAACCTACTAGCACCAATCCCGGACTTGGAGACAAGAATTGGATATAAGAGATGAACTAGGGTTTTGAGATGAGATGGTGCTGATGAAGATGTTGAAGGAGATTGCCCTTTCCCGATGAGAGGAGCGTTGGTGATGACGATGGCGATGATTTCCCCCTCCGGGAGGGAGTTTTCCCCGGCAGAACAGCTCTGCCAGAGCCCTAGATTGGTTCCGCCAAGGTTCCGCCTCGTGGCGGCGGAGTTTCGTCCCGAAAGGTTGCTTTTGATTTTTTTCTCGACGAAAGACTTCATATAGCAGAAGATGGTCATCAGAGAGCCACCAGGGGCCCACGAGGTAGGGGGGCCCGCCCTAGGGGGGCGCCCCTCACCCTCGTGGAGCCATCGCAGCGGGTTAGCTTGAAGGGGTTAAATCGGACATAGGGACGCAAGAGAGTTTATACTAGTTCGGCCCCTTCGGTGATGGTAAAAGCCTACGTCTAGTTGTGATGGAATTGATGGGGTTTCGATGACTAGGGAGCAAATAAGCTTCGCCTAAGTCTCGAGTTGTTGTTCGTTGTCCTTGAACCGCCGTCGGGTCGTCCCCTTATATACACGGGTGACGCCCGTTGGTTCACAGAGTCCCAATACCGGCTCATAGATGTGTCCGGTTTGGTCTCTACTTATTCCTAACTTACAATACAAGTTACATACCAACGCCGGTTTACGGCTACAGGCCTTGAACCGACTATGGGCCTTGAGCCCTCATCTGCCTTCTTGGGCTTTAACATAGTTAACTACTGATGAAGTTAACCCGGCCCAGATAGGCCGGTTTACGCCCAATAGTGATATCCCCAACATTAGGCCCCAGATTGATTTGAACAGGTTCATGTCAATCCTTAGCAAAAATCTTCCTCTTCAACATCTTCGTGTGGTTTGTTGAACCACCGTGATGTCGTCTTCTCTGGTTGTTGTAAACCGGCATGACGTCACCTATTATAAAGAAACTTATCCATGTTACCTTTTTTGTTTAATAGGTCTGCGACAATTGAGGTGGCAGCTTCGTTTCCAAACCCACGATCCTTTGATCTTCGCACCTGGCACATGTCCCTTGCCTTATAAATAGGGCCGGAGGGTCATTTCTTTTCCCCTTTGTGCCCTTCTGCTTCGTCTTCCCTGCGTCGTCCAGCTTCGGAGCTCCGCCGCCGTCGACGACCTCTGCTCCAACCTTGGCCGCTGCATCACCCTGATTGTACCAGAGCATCATGGCGACCTTCTGTTTCTTCCTCGGCTCCGGTGAGTTCTTCACCTTTCCTCCGTAGATCCATTCTAGGGTTTCCAAGTTCTTCAGTGTTCATCATCTGCTTCGTACTCATATGATAGATCTTAGATGAACCTGTGAATCTTTGCTCTGTGTAGCGGTAGTTTTTAGCATCCGCCTTCACTTACATGCCTCAAGACCATATACCTACCTGTATCTCTGCCCATTGATTCGGTACTGTTCTTTTTGAGCTTTTGAATATTTTCCTTCTTTTCTGAACTTGCTTCAGATCCATCGCTGTAGAGAAATCTTGTGAAATCTGTTTTTGTACACTTACCCATCCGCAATCTTATTTGTTTCAATGCTTAGATCCGGCGGTTTAACTTGGTGTAGAAAAAATTAACAACCCAGTATATACCATTAGTCCCCTTGTTGAACCGCCAGATGCCGTTGCTTCATAAAACTCCAGTTTAGATAGAACTGGCTCCGGTTTAACATTGGATATGCCAGTGTACTTTATCAATGCATTCTTGAACCGGAATCACCTATTTTGTAGATTTCATCATGGCCAAGCAAGTATATGAGTGCAACTGGGTCCCTTCTCGCGTCACAGAGACTGAACTGAACAACTTAGTCCTGATCGGCACTTTAGGCAACAAAAATACCATCCATTGGAGGGTCCCTGGCGAAGAATGCCCTCCCACACCTCAAAAAGGAGAGCTCGTTGGTTTCGTAGATCACTTAGCCCGGGGCTTTAAGCCGCCCGGTTCTAAATTTTACCGGGACGTTTTAGCCAATTTCCAACTCCACCCTCAAGACATTGGCCCCAACTCTGTTACAAACATGTGTCACTTCCAAGTGCTCTGTGAGGCGTTCTTTCAAGAGGAGCCCACAGTGGAGTTGTTCAGAGACTGCTTCCATCTAAACCGCCGCACTGAGTTTACTGACGGTTCCAATACCGAATTGGGTGGTGTGGCGATTCAGAAAAGGAAAGAAGTCACATACCCTCATGCGAAGCTGCATAGCCACCCCAAAGAGTGGAATCAAACATGGTTCTATTGCAAAGACACCTCCCCTGCTGGTGAAAATCCTTTGCCTGGCTTTCGTCCAGAGCGGCTTAGCAATACACACCGCTTTCCGCAAAGGCTAACTGCCAAGGAGAGAAGCAAATACGCTCCTCAACTGTCCAAGCTCAGAGCCTTCATGGCCAATGGTTTAATAAGAGTTGATCTCGCTCGCTGTTGGATATCATGGAGCATACTACCCCTTAGTCAGCGCTCCGGTTTGATGTGCGAGTATACTGGCAGTGTTGATGACCCACTGCGACATGCTAACATCCAGCTCACCGATGAAGAAATCACAGAGGCTGTGAATAAAATGCTGAATGAACCGGAACACGTCTGTGCTCGAACCGGCCTGCTCCCCTTCTGTGCCACCAACAAACCGCCAGCTGTAAGAGTTTGATCTTTCCTTTTACTGAACCTGTTACTGATATATCTGGTCATTGTTTAATATCAATGCCTGTTTAAACAGGGTAATGATCCGTTTTGGAGCAAGAAACTTTCACAGTAAAAGCCAGAAAAAGTAGACAAACCGGAACGACCAACCCGGCAAAAGACTAAAGTCGTGAAACGGTCTGCTCATAAGAAGAAAACCACCGCGTCTTTCTGATCCGGCCCCTGATGATGATGTGGGTAATCCGGACCTTGAGGTAGAGCTTGACTCACTTGGCTTATTTTTCATGCGCCTTATTGATGATGATATTTGTCAGGATGATGCCGAAGCCAGCCATGCTGATGCTGTAGAGGTAATTATTCTCTCTTCCGATTCAGACCCTTTGCCTTCACTAAAAATCCATCAGGCAAACCGGAAGGTTAAATTTTCTCATCCTCTTGCTTACTTGGATCCCAAATTTCTTATGAAGACCCAATAGCACGAAGCTCGCCGCACAACCCGGCACAGCGGCCAGGTAGCTACCTCCGCCAGTTTACCGAACAGTCTGGTTCGGAAACGCCGTTCAGAGGTCTCTAATTTGCTTGTCGGTGCTTGTCCTAAAGCAGGATGTTTTTGTCAACCTCTTAATCCATCTGACTCCGATTATCAGGTTACTTCCCACTCATCCTCAGGCGAGTCATCGGCTACTCAGCTGCCACCGCTCAAAATGGTGCTTGGGTAAGCTATAATTATCATAACATCTCCGGTACATCACCTTGTAACACATGCTGTATTTGACTTTGTTATTCCTTTCAGGGCCAAGCCTAGGCCAAGCAAGAAGGCTCGCCTGGACAAAGTGGCCGAGGAGGATGCCGTCCCTGAACTGGGCAAAACACCAGATCTTGAAGCGGCTATTCCTGAAGATATACCCAATGATCCACCACGGCGAGATGACGATCCTATTGCTGAAGAGAGGCCTATTGACACCTCAAGTCCTGTCAACCAGCCCACAAGCCCCATCCGGATTGAGAAATCCACCAATCCATCAAGGCCTACTGATAAGTCAACGGCCCCAGTGCAAACCGGCGATGCCAAGGATGATGAAGTTGTTATTACTGGCACAGGTCGCACAGAGCCAGGCAATCCCGTTCCTTTATCCAGACACACTGTCAAGGAAGAATTTGCTGCCATTGGAAAGGGAAAATGGAATGCCGATCTGACAACTTATGCCGCTTTGAATGCCCAAGATCTCCATTCCGGCTATCTGAACCGGCTATACACCAGCCGTGACTATGAAGCTGGTCTGGTTAATATCATGAAAGAGAAATTTGAGGTAACTTCCATGTGCTTTTTCCTGTTTGGATATTTCAATCTTGTTAACTCTCCTAGCCCCCAAGGGCCGGTTTAGAATCTGCATCCAAACCAGGACTTGTTAATATAAATCCCAATGCGTTGGAACTCGCTGATGTAGCCCCCAAGGGCCGGTTCAACTTAGTGTAGTTAAACCGGGACTTTAAGTAATTAAGATCGCCGCATCAGAATATATTCGAGCAAATAGCCATTAGCCCCCAAGTGCCAAGTTGAATACTTGTATTGATCTTGGGACTTTATAATCAAGTGAAATATGAAGATCAAATAGGCATTAGACCCCAAGCGCCAAGTGCATAACTTGTTATGTGATTGGTGCTTCAATTCTTGCACTGCTTGCTGAATCATATAACTGTCTATATGCAGGCTGAGATGAAGACAAAAGAGACCCAAATCGCCGATCTCCAAGAAAATCTGAAGTCCCAACAGACTAAAACCTCAAAAGAAAAAGAGGAGTTGACCAGTGCCTTAAGCGTCATGGAACAGCTTAAGAAGGATTTCAAGAAGGAGCGGGCGGATTGGGCTACTGAAAAATCCGCTTTAACCAAACGAGCAGAAGACGCCGAGGCTGCACTAAAACCGGTGGTGGACGAATTGGCCGGCATAAAGCGGCACGTGCATGCCATGACCGCTGCTATCTTTGGTAAGCCGGGTTGATTTCTGAATTGATTCGGCCATCTTATAGAGCTGCCGGTTTGTTAACCCTTTGTGATATTTCAGGGACACGCATTGGTCACTTGGAGTCAGATGTGCGGAAGAAATTGAAAGCCACCTACACGTTGATCGAACAACTATACACTGGTGCACAGCGGATCATCTGCACTGCATCCCACAACAATATGGCGCCCACTTTGATTCAGGACACTCTGAAGAAATAGTCAGTGCTTCCTGCCCGGGTTGAAGAGCTGAAGAAATATGCTGCTCGAACCGGTGCGATCAATGCCTTAATCCGGGCAAAAGCTTGGGTGGTGGATTTTGATCCTATTGAAGCGGCTCAGGGCTATCCCAGCTTGAAGGAAGACGGGTCAGAGTTTAGTGAAGCAGATCTGCGAGCAATAAACCAGGAGGTGCGTCCGCTAGCTTGTCAATTGGTTGAAGAAGCAGACTTGTCTCACTATCAAGCCCATTATGACAATCAAAACAAGCGAGTAGCTGCACCAATTCATGAAGTGGAAAATCTTATCCATCCAATCCGTAAGCATACTTACGCTCCCGATATTGAACCGTCGTTGCTGATCCATGATGAAGCTGTCTTTCGAGCATTAATGGGAATCGACTGGACAACTGTTGATTTCCAGCCGCTCGATAGAGAAACTGAAGTTGAAGCGGCGCGGGATGACCCACAACCATCAGGCCAGGCTGGTGACCAAGCTTGAACCGGAAGCCGGTTTAAACTGCTTCTCCTTTGAAAAAACAATGATCTTATTTTGGGCACCGTGTTACCTTGTAATAGGCTAGCTGACACTCTTGATCTTAATATGCCTTCGTGCATAACCACTGCAACTTGTGCTTCCTTTGGGTGATGAACTTTCCAAAGTATTTTCTGCCATCGTTGGGCATGAAGTTGGCTTAGCCAATCTTGAAGCGGAGGTTTATAAACTCACACTGTTGGAGGAGATAGCAGCTCCTGTATATAATGCCGGTTTACCATGTAAACTATGCCGGGTTATAAGAAAACACCGTGTTACTCCGTAATAGGATGTTAATAAAAAATCAAACCGGGCAAATAGTCTCCGGATTAAAAATGGACCGTGTTCCGTCAATTGACAATGTGAGCCGGTTTAAAATTTTGTTGGTTTAAAAAACGCAACAAAAAGAAAGAAATATCTATCAAAGAAAATTGTGAAGCAAAGGCAATGATAAAACCGTTTGCAAAAAGAGGCTTATTTGAGCCGATCAGATGACGTTACCATGGTCGGACACGACCAAGCTCCCGATAGGTGTAGCTATGGTTCAAGTCAGCCAGGTCCCCAAATGAAACCGTGGCATTTATGCCGATCAAGGGGCATGGCAATGGTTCGGGTTCGACCAAGCCCCCAAGTGATTCTGTGGCCTTAGGCCGATCAAGAGGCGTGACTGGTTCAGACATGACCAAGTCCCCAAGTGGTCTGGTGGCTCTCGCCTATCAAGAGGTGTTGCATTGGTTCAAACACGACCAAGCCCCCAAGTGATATAACATGATGCTTTTGAAAAGCTAACTCAAGGGGTAAACTGGAGGCCGCTTTAGAACAACTCCGTGTAGCCACACATGATGTAAAAGAACAGATACCCCGCTTTAGCTAAGGTTGCGGTTTATTATATTTAATCATAATATATACATCATCGTAATATGTACATAAGTAGAGCCAATGGCTCAGGTATAGTAAGGCTGAAGATGAGCTATGTTCCATGGCCTGTTGGTCTCCTCCTCTGATGTACGTGAGTCTTTATGCTCTCGAATATCGATCAGATAGTATGACCCGTTGTGCAGATTCTTGCTGACCACGAAAGGTCCCTCCCAAGGTGGGGATAGCTTATGCATATCAGTCTGATCTTGGATGAGCCAAAGCACCAAATCTCCTTCCTGAAAGGTTCTGGTTCTGACTCGGCGACTATGATAACGACGAAGATCCTATTGGTAAATCGCCGAGCGGGCGGCTGCTATGTCACGTTCTTCGTCCAACAGGTCCAAAGCGTCTTGCCGTGCTGTCTCATTGTCCGCTTCAACATAAGCCGCCACACGAGGTGAGTCATGACAGATATCACTGGGGAAAACCGCCTCCGCTCCGTAAACCATGAAGAACGGTGTTTATCATGTTGATCTGTTGGGTGTAGTATTGATGCTCCATAACACAGATGGTAACTCTTCTACCCAACAACCTGGTGTTCTCTGCAAAGGAATCATAAGCCGGGGCTTGATGCCTTTCAAGATCTCTTGATTAGCCCTTTCTGCTTGACAATTGGACTGTGGGTGTGCCACTGATGAAACGTCAAGCCGGATGTGCTCCCGTTCGCAGAACTCCTTCATGGCACCCTTGGACAAATTGGTACCATAATCTGTGATGATACCGTGTGGAAAGCCAAACCGGAAAAATCACTTTTTTGATTAACTGAACCGCCGTGGCCGCATCACACTTGCTAACAGGTTCTGCCTCCACCCACTTTGTAAACTTGTCAACCGCCACCAGGAGGTGGGTCTTCTTATCTTTGGACCTTTTGAAAGGCCCAACCATATCCAGCCCCCAAGTCGCAAATGGCCAAGTAATTGGAACCATTCTCAATTCTTGAGCCGGCACATGAGCACGTCTTGAAAACTTTTGGCAACCGTCACATCGTCTGACCAGATCCTCCGCATCAGCATGAGTAGTTAACCAATAGATGCCATGGCGAAACGCTTTAGCTACCAAAGATTTTGAACCGGCGTGGTGACCACAATCTCCTTCGTGGATCTCACGCAAAATTTGACAGCCTTCTTCAGGAGACACACAACGTTGAAGCGCCCCCGATACACTGTAATGATGCAACTCGCCATTGACAATAGTCATGGACTTGGACCGCCGGATTATCTGTCGGGCCAGAGTCTCATCCTCTGGTAACTCGTCCCGGTTCATGTACGCCAGGTAAGGAAGTGTCCAATCCGGAATGATATGAAGAGCTGCCACCAATTGAGCCTCCGGATCAGGAATAGCCAAATCCGCTTCACCAGGGAGCTTGACTGACGGGTTGTGCAGCACATCCAGAAAAACATTAGGCGGGACCGGTTTACGCTGAGAGCCCAGGTGGCTTAAAGCGTCTGTCGTTTCATTCTTCCGTCGGTCCACGTGGTCCACATGATAGCCTTTAAAGTGACCTGCAACAATATCCACCTCACGACAATATGCTGCCATGAGTGGGTCCCTGGAATCCCATGTGCCAGATACTTGTTGAGCCACGAGGTCCGAGTCACCGAAGCACTTAACTCGGCTTAGATTCATCTCCTTAGCCATCCGGAGACCATGGAGCAAGGCTTCATACTCAGCTGCATTGTTAGTACAAGGGAACATTAAGCGGAGAACGTAACAAAACTTATCACCTTGTGGGGAAGTTAATACGACTCCAGCCCCCGAGCCTTCCAATTGCCTGGATCCGTCAAAATGGATGGTCCAATATGTGTGATCCGGCTTTTCTTCAGGTGCTTGCAGTTCCGTCCAATCATTGATGAAATCAATAAGTGCTTGAGACTTAACTGCCGTCCGAGGCACATACTTCAATCCGTGCGGCCCAAGCTCTATAGCCCACTTGGCAATCCGGCCAGTCGCTTCCCAGTTCTGGATGATATCCCCCAAAGGAGCAGAACTGACCACCGTAATTGGGTGCCCTTGGAAGTATTGCTTAAGCTTCCGGCTTGCCATGAAAACTCCGTACACCAGCTTCTGCCAATGCGGATACCTTTTCTTGGACTCAATGAGTACCTCGCTGATATAATAGACCGGACGTTGAACCGGATGCTCCTTACCTGCCTCCTTTCGCTCCACCACAATAGCCACGCTGACCTCACGAGCATTAGCAGCTACATATAGCAGTAACGACTCCTTGTCAATGGGAGCGGTGAGCACAGGCGGATTGGCCAATTGCCGCTTTAAGTCCTCAAATGCTTCATCAGCAGCGGAACTCCAGACGAACTGATCCGTCTTCTTCAACATCTGATACAAGGGGATTGCCTTCTCACCAAGGCGGCTGATAAACCGGCTTAACGCGGCAATCTGGCCTGCCAGGCGTTGAACATCATTGATACACTTCGGTTTAGCCAGGGAGGTGATGGCTGTGATCTTCTCCGGATTAGCCTCAATTCCCCTGTTGGACACCAGAAAACCCAATAACTTGCCTGCCAGTACACCAAAGACACACTTGGCCAGATTAAGCATCATCTTGTACGTCCTCAGGTTATCAAAGGTTTCCTTCAAATCGTCAACCAGAGTCTCCTTCTCCCTGGACTTAACCACAATATCATCCACGTAAGCGTGTACATTACGGCCAATCTGCTTGTGAAGACAATTTTGTACACACCGTTGATAAGTTGCATGGGCACTCTTGAGCCCAAAGGGCATAGACACATAGCAGAAGGCTCCAAAGGGAGTTATGAATGCCGTCTTCTCCTGGTCCTTAACTGCCATTTTGATATGATGATAGCCAGAATATGCATCCAAAAAACTCAAACGCCCACAACCCGCTGTAGCGTCAATAATTTGATCAATACGGGGGAGGGCAAAAGGATATGCTGGACAAGCCTTATTAAGATCTGTGTAATCCACACACATGCGCCAGGTGCCCTTTTTATTAAGGACCAGCACCGGATTAGCAAGCCACTTAGGGTGGAAAACCTCAATAATAAAGCCAGCTGCTAAGAGCCTGGCTACCTCTTCTCCAATCGCCTTGCGTCTTTCTTCGTTAAACCAGCGGAGGAACTGTGTCACCGGTTTGTATTTAGGATCCACATTAAGGGTGTGCTCAGCGAGTTCCCTCGGTACACCTGGCATGTCAGAGGGCTTCCATGCAAAAATGTCCCGATTCTCACGGATGAACTCGATGAGCGTGCTTTCCTATTTCGGCTCCAAGTTGGCACTGATGCTGAACTGCTTGGACGAGTCGCCAGGCACGAAGTCAACAAGCTTAGTCTCAGCTGCCGATTTGAACTTCAGGGCCGGATCATGCTCCGTAGCTGGCTTCTTTAATGGAGTCATGTCCGCCGGATCAACATTGTCCTTATAATACTTCAGCTCCTCGGCGGTACAAACCGACTCTGCGTAGGCCGCATCTCCTTCCTCGCACTCCAAAGCGATTTTACGGCTTCCGTGAACCATTATTGTCCCCTTGTGACCCGGCATCTTGAGCTGCAAATACACATAACAGGGCCGTGCCATAAACTTGGCGTAGGCCGGTCGCCCAAACAGGGCGTGATATGGACTTTGGATGTTCACCACTTCAAACATCAATGTTTCCGACCTGGAATCATGATCATCTCCAAAGGCAACTTCCAGAGCTATCTTACCAACAGGATATGCTGACTTGCCAGGCACCACACCATGGAACAACTTATTGGACGGTTTGAGATTTTTATCTGTTACTCCCATACGACGGAAGGTCTCATAGTACAAGATATTAATGATGCTCCCTCCATCCATGAGTACCTTGGTGAACTTATAACCTCCCACTTGAGGCGCCACCACTAATTCTAGCTGACCCGGATTATCAACCTAAGGAGGGTGATCCTCTCTGCTCCATATGATTGGCTGTTCAGACCAGCGCAGATAACGGGGCACAGCCGGTTCAACAGAGTTGACCGCCCGCCTCTGAACCTTCCGGTCTCGCTTGTCCAAGCTAGTGGTGAAGACATGAGACTGCCCACTATTCAACTACTATGGGTTGCTCTGGTAACCCGACTATTGCTGCTGCTGGTTGTAACCACCCTGGTTATTCTGATTATTTTGATTGTTATGTCCGCCCGGGTTACCATTAAATCCTGAACCGGAATTTCCTCCACCGTATCCCGACCCAGATCCTGAACCACCGCCGGAACCGTGATCATACCGGAAAGCATTAGAATTCTTGAACTCCTGCATAATGAAGCAGTCCTTCCAAAGGTGGTTTGCTGGCACCTCCTTCATCCCATGCTTTGGATAGGGCTGGTTTAATAGATAATTTAAGCGGTCCGGGTTAGGGTTAGGCGCTCCACTGTGATTCGGCGGTTAACCCTTGCGTCGCTGACCCTTGTCCTGCGCGTTGGTGTTAGCCACGAAGTCCATGTTGCAATCCGCTTTACGCTTGCCTCCGCTACCATTACCTGCCGAGTGATGCTGCTGACCTCTGGAGTTGCTGTTCTTCTTTCCCTTTCCTGTCTTGTCATCATGAGACTCGGGATCCTTGGTACTATCAGAATCAGCATACTTTACCAAGGCAGCCATGAGGGTCCCCATGTCAGTGCAATGGCGCTTCATCCACCCCAACTTCAGTTTTAGGGGCCCAAACCGGCAGTTGCCTTCCAGGGTTATGACTGCAGTGTCAGCGTTGATGCGGTCTGATGAATGCAACACTTGTGAGACCCGGCGCACCCAATGAGTCATCGATTCTCCTTCCTCCTGGACGCAGGCAGCTAAGTCCACTATCGACATAGGTTGTTTGCATGTATCTTTGAAATTGATGATAAACCAGGCTCGTAATTGGGCCCATGAACTGATAGAATTGGCCGGCAAGCTTTTAAGCCAAGTACGGGCCGTTCCTTCAAGCATCATGGTAAAGTATTTCGCACACGCCGCATCATCCACATCAAGCATCTCCATGGCCATCTCGTAGCTCTCCACCCATGCCTCTGGAGGTTGATCTGCCGTGTAATTTGGTACCTTGCGCGGGCCTTAAATCCTTGGGCAGGCGCACATTGCATAAAGCGGGGACAAGGCAAGGCACCCCCAAAGAACTAGAAGTAACACCAGGTTCGATCAAGATAGTTGGACGAACCAGCGTAAGCTGCCGAGCCTGATACTGTGCGGCTAACTCGGCCTCCCTGCGCGCTCGGGCCCGGTCCACCACTTCCGGAGCGTTATCAGCACCACCCGCCAGGTTGTTGCCGCGGGGTGCTCCACGTCGTTCATTACTTGACACTGCCGGTTCATCCATATGCCTGCTATAGCTCCGGCTTGGACGAGGGGTCGAGTGGATCCAATCGCGGCTGTACGAGTATGCTTCCTGTTGGACAAAAGCTGTCCTCAGAAGCTCCTTGACCCGTCGCGTCTCTACTGCCTGCGGTGAGTCACCTTCAATTGGAATGGCCTCCAGCCGTGCAGCAGCGGCAACGAGATTGTCCATCGGGTTGGAGTAGTGACCCGGAGGTGTCGAAATAGCCTGAGGTATAACAGTGTTTTGACAAGGCAGAAGCATCCGACGGGGCTGAACCGGCGCGCCGGTCGCATGGGCTTCTGCCCGGTTTACCTCCAGCAGATTACTGGTTCCTGCTCCTGGGGTGTTGAAAAGGTCTCTGGCCTCGAAAACCGAAGGCAAACGGGATCGGTACTTCCTCTTCATGACTTCATGCAACGCGTTCTGGTCCAACATGAGCCTGTAGGCTTGTGTGTCTAAAGCGGCCCGCTCTGCGGTCATCCTGGCATCCTCAGCTGCCAGGTCCGCCTTGGCCTGGGTGATCTGTTCCTTCACCTTTGCTATCTCTGCGTTGTGGGCGTCCTGATCCGCCGGGTTAGCTTCTGCCATGAGCACGACCAATGCATCAAATAGATCTGATAGAACTTGATCCGGCGGGCGTACAGGGCCTCCCGCCCCGGCAGCCGTCGCTGCTACTGAACTGGAGGTCATTGGCGCAGCGGTCGAAGAATGGAGTGCTTCTTGTGTGCCAGCCATGAATATTCCAACTCCGTTGGGTAGATCAGAGGGGTCCGGAATACTGTCGCCATCGGAACAGCCCCCAATCCGGCCGTCTTGTAGCTGATATAGAGATTCGGTTTCTTCGGTTGATGACTCGTCGTCGGAACAAACGACGGTCTTGCCACGGGATTCCGATCCATCCTCATAACTTCCTCCGTGGATGACTCCCACAAAGGCACGCCTCACGGCCGGTTTAACCCGGGCGGATCGCGCACGCTGAGACGTTTCGACGAGGTCGGTGTAGATGTCTGGCTCAGGGCCCGGTTCACCGATCTTGCCGATGAAAACGTGTATGCCACCAAAGGGGACCTGGTACCCGTACTCAACTGAGCCGGCCTCGGGGCTCCAGCCTACATCATCGATGTAGAGCTTGCCGCGACGACTCTTAGTCATCCAGCCCATAGCGTAGCCTTCGAGTGCTTCAAAGCAGCCCTCCAAGAACCTGAAACCATCGTGCGATAGCCCCACGGTGGGCGCCAACTGTCGTGGGTTTGTCACGGCAGATGTCCTCGTGAAAGGACTTAGTCGTGGAGCCATCGCAGCGGGTTATCTTGAAGGGGTTAAAGCGGACACAGGGACGCAAGAGAGTTTATACTAGTTCGGCCCCTTCGGTGAAGGTAAAAGCCTACGTCTAGTTCTGATGGAATTGATGGGGTTTCGATGACTAGGGAGCAAATAAGCTTCGCCTAAGTCTCGAGTTGTTGTTCGTTGTCCTTGAACCACCGCCGGGTCGTCCCCTTATATACACGGGTGACGCCCGTCGGTTCACAGAGTCCCAATACCGGCTCATAGATGTGTCCGGTTTGGTCTCTACTTATTCCTAACTTACAATACAAGTTACATACCAACGCCGGTTTACGGCTACAGGCCTTGAACCGACTATGGGCCTTGAGCCCTCATCTGCCTTCTTAGGCTTTAACATAGTTAACTACTGATGAATTTAACCCGGCCCAGATAGGCCGGTTTATGCCCAGTAGTGATATCCCCAACAGGGGGGCGCCCCTCACCCTCATGGACAGGGTGTGGGCCCCCTGGTCTTCATCTTTGGCAAGGATTTTTCATTATTTATTATAAGGTATTTCGTGGAGTTTCAGGACTTTTGGAGTTGTGCAGAATAGGTCTCTAATATTTGCTCCTTTTCCAGCCCAGAATTCCAGCTGCCGGCATTCTCCCTCCTTATGTAAACCTTGTAAAATAAGAGAGAATAGCCATAAGTATTGTGACATAATGTGAAATAACAGCCCATAATGCAATAAGTATCGATATAAAAGCATGATGCAAAATGGACGTATCAACTCCCCCAAGCTTAGACCTCGCTTGTCCTCAAGCGAGAGCCGATAACAGTAAATATGTCCCCATGTTTAGAGGTAGAGGCGTCGATAAAAATAAAATACGAACATGCAGGCATCATGATTACTCTCATAACAGCAACATATATAGATATTGTCATATGATTACTTATGTTCAAGTGATGATCTATTCACAATGCAAAAGTATGAATCAGAAACCTTATTAAGAACCAACAAACTATAACCTCAGTCATTGAAGCAATTGCAATTTATCATAACATCAGAAAGAGTCTATGTTAGAGATAAAAAGCAAGTCCACATACTCAACTATCATCTAGTCCTTCATAATTGTTAACACTCATGCAATACTTGTGGTTACGGAGTTTTAATCGGACACAGAGAAAGATAGGGACTTATAGTTTTGCCCCACAACCTTTTACCTCGAGGGTAATGTCAACAATAATAACTCATGCCCCCCTACATCCAATTATATATATATATATATATATATATATATATATATATATATATCAGGTTCTTTCCAACATGCTGGGCTCGCCAAAGGATAAAATGAAAAAGGAAAGGTGAAGATCACCATGACACTTGCATAAGGTAGAAGATAATAATAAAAGATAGGCCCTTCGCAGAGGGAAGCAGAGGTTGCCATGCACTTTTATGGTTGGATGAACAAAATCTCAATGCGAAAGAACGTCACTTTATATTGCCCCTTGTGATATGAACCTTTATTATGCAGTCCGTCGCTTTTATTATTTCCACATCACAAGATCGTATAAAGCTTATTTCTCCCACACTAATCATACATATTTAGAGCAATTCTTATTGCTTTGCACCAATGACAACTTACTTGAAGGATCTTACTCAATCCATAGGTAGATATGGTGGACTCTCATGGCAAAACTGGTTTAAGGGTATTTGGAAGCACAAGTAGTATCTCTACTTGGTGTTGAGAATTTGGCTAGCAAGTGGGGAAAGGCAAGCTCAACATGTTGGATGATCCATGACAACATACTTTATCTCAGATATATGAAAGCATAACCCATTACGTTGTCTTCCTTGTCCAACATCAACTCTTCCGCATGTCATATTTTGATGAGTGCTCCCAATCATAAAAGGTGTCAATAATAGCATATTTTTATTACTTCCTATTAATTGCAACGATGACCAAAGCTATGTCTGCCAACTCCCAACAACTTTTAATCATCACACTCTTTCTATGTGAAGTCATTACTATCAATAAGATCAATATGAACTTTTGTTTCTTCTTATTCTTTTTCTCTTTTCTTTTATTCACCCAAGATCATAGCAAGAAAATCAAGCCATTGACTCAGCACTAATATTTATCATATAGCTCACGGACTCAATTACATAGGGAGATCATAAGGCAAAACTCAAAACTAGATCATGCCATCAACTTTATTCTACTAGATCAAAATACTACTAATAGGATCGAACTAAGGAAAACAGTAAAGATAGGAGTTGTGATTGTGATACGATACCGGGGCACCTCCCCCAAGCTTGGTGGTTGCCAAGGGGAGTGCCCATACCCATGTTATTATATCTCCTTCTTTGTTGTTGGTGAAATATTCTTGGCGATGATTCCTCTCGGGATACGGTTCTCCTCGAGCTTGTTGACTTGCTGCTTGAGGTCCATTGTTTCCTTACAAAGCTTTCCTATGACGGCTAAAGCTCCTTTCACCCAAGGGTGTTTCATAGCCACGGGAGAACAAGTGACACTCCTCTTCATATTTTCATAAGAAAGAAATCTAACATTGGAAGGGATAACCGAGTTTGGAATAGCTGAGCTCTGTAGTTCCCCCATCGTGAACCCAGCTCGGAAGCGAGAGGTGACTTCTTGATCCTCCATGGCATCTACCCTCATTAAGTTAGCCTCCATCTCTTCCTCCGTTGCTGGCCCAAAGTGGCCAGGGTCACTGTTTGCCCTTGGTTCCGGTGCCGGATTATATACCCGGCTCTCCCCGGCTGACTCTTGAGAAGACATCTTGCTCTAATCTGCAGCAGCAACAGCTCGAAATAAAAACATAGGATATTTGCGTGATACGGGAGTCAAAACCTTTGGGAGAATATATAGTGAATTTTTACCGACCAAAATACGTATCGTGCAAGAAAACGGAGTCCGGAAGGCACACGAGGTGCTCACGAGGTAGGGGGGCGCGCCCAGGGGGGTAGGGCGCGCCCTCCACCCTCGTGGGGCCCTCGTGTCCTTCCCGGACTGCTACTTAATTTTCTATTTTTTTAAATATTCCAAAACAGAGAAATATTGCCTTAAAAATTGTTTTGGAGTCGGTTTACTTACCGTGCCACATACCTATTCCTTTTCGGAGTCTGAAACATTCTGGAAAGTGCCCCTTATGTATTCCTCCGGGGTTACGGTTTCAATAATATTGGTTTCAATATTTATGGGATTACCTGAGATATAATGTTTAATTCTTTGACCATTTACCACCTTCGGATTTGTGCCTTCGAAGTTGTTGATTTTTATGGCACCGGAACGATAGACCTCCTCGATAACATGGGGGCCTTCCCATTTAGACAGAAGTTTTCCTGCAAAAAGTCTTAAACGAGAGTTGTATAGCAATACATAATCACCTACATTAAACTCACGCTTTTGTATCCTTTTGTCATGCCATCTTTTAACCTTTTATTTAAACAACTTGGCATTTTCATAAGCTTGGGTTCTCCATTCATCAAGTGAGCTAATATAAATAACCTCTTCTCACCGGCAAGTTTGAAATCATAGTTGAGCTCTTTAATAGCCCAATATGCCTTATGTTCTAGATCAAGAGGTAAGTGACATGCTTTTCCATATACCATTTTATACGGAGACATACCCATAGGATTTTTATATGCAGTTCTATAGGCCCATAATGCATCATCAAGTTTCTTGGACCAATTCTTTCTAGACCTATTGAAAGTCTTTTTCAAAATTAATTTGAGTTCTCTATTGCTCAATTCTACTTGACCACTGGACTATGGGTGATACGGAGATGCAATTCTATGATTGACGTCATATTTAGCAAGCATTTTACGGAAAGCACCATGAATAAAATGTGAACCACCATCAGTCATTAAATATCTAGGGACTCTAAACCTCGAAAAAATAACTTTAAGCATTTTAATAGAAGTGCTATGATCAGCACTACTAGTTGGAATAGCTTCTACCCACTTAGTAACATAATCAACAGCAACTAAAATATGTGTATATCCATTAGAGTCAGGAAAAGGTCCCATATAATCAAAGCCCCAAACATCAAACGGTTCAATAACAAGTGAATAATTAATAGGCATTTCTTGACGTCTACTAATATTAACAATTCTTTGACATTCATCACAAGATAGGAAAAACTTACGGGCATCCT
The DNA here is from genome assembly GCA_034509565.1 of Triticum monococcum. Taxonomy (NCBI): domain Eukaryota; kingdom Viridiplantae; phylum Streptophyta; class Magnoliopsida; order Poales; family Poaceae; genus Triticum; species Triticum monococcum. The sequence goes on from CM067843.1 coordinate 77,453,325, forward strand.
TGAAGAGAGTAGGCCAATAAAAACCGGATTGCAATACCTTATGTGCAGTTCTATCTCCCGTGTGGTGTCCTCCATAAGTTTCGGAGTGGCACTTGCATAGGATCTGTTCCTATTCATGCTCAGGTACACAACGTCTAATAACACCATCTACTCCTTCTTTATAAAGATGTGGGTCATCCCAAAAGTAATGTCTCAAATCATAGAAGAACTTTTTCTTTTGTTGGTATGTGAAGCTAGGTGGTATAAATTTAGCAACTATGTAATTGGCATAATCAGCATACCAAGGGGTACTACGAGAAGTACTTATGACATTTAGTTGTTCATCAGGAAAGCTATCATCAATAGGTAGTGGGTCATCAAGAACATTCTCTAACCTAGATAAGTTGTCTGCAACGGGGTTCTCAACTCCTTTTCTATCAACAATATGCAAATCAAATTCTTGTAGCAAGAGAACCCATCTAATAAGTCTAGGTTTAGCATCTTTCTTCTCCATAGGATATTTAATAGCAGCATGATCAGTGTGGATAGTTACTTTAGAATCAACAATATAAGGTCTGAACTTATCACAAGCAAATACAATTGCTAAAAGTTCCTTTTCAGCAGTAGCAAAATTTCTTTGAGCATTGTCTAGAGTCTTACTAGCATAATGGATAACATTTAATTTCTTATCAACTCTTTGCCCTAGAACATCACCTACAGCATAATCGCTAGCATCACACATAATTTCAAAGGGTAAACTCCAATCAGGTGGCTGAACAATAGGTGCAGAGACTAACGCTTTCTTAAGTATTTCAAATACTTCTACACAATCATCATCAAATAAAAATGGTATATCTTTTTGTAATAAATTAGTCAGAGGCCGAGAAATTTTTGAGAAGTCCTTAATGAACCTCCTATAAAATCCGGCGTGACCAAGGAAACTTCTTATACCTTTGATGTCCTTGGGACATGGCATCTTTTCAATAGCATCAACCTTGGCTTTATCAACTTCAATACCTCTTTCAGAAACTTTATGCCCCAAGACAATACCCTCATTAACCATAAAGTGGCACTTTTCCCAATTCAAGACAAGATCAGTTTCTTCACATCTCTACAAAACTCGATCAAGATTGCTCAAGCAATCATCAAAAGAAGATCCATAGACGGAAAAGTCGTCCATGAAAACCTCACGAATCTTTTCACAAAAGTTAGAGAATATATCCATCATGCATCTTTGAAAGGTAGGAGGTGGATAACATAAACCAAAAGGCATACGTCTATAAGAAAAAGTACCAAAAGGGCATGTAAAAGTAGTCTTTGATTGATCTTTAGCCAACACAGGTATTTGAGAGAAACGAGAATAACCATGTAGAAAGCAGTAATGTGTATGTTTGCATAATCTTTCTAGCATTTGATCGATAAAAGGTAAGGGGTAATGATCTTTCTTAGTAGCCTTATTTAATTTGCTGAAATCAATTACCATCCTATAACCTGTAATAATTCTTTGTGGAATCAATTCATCTTTATCATTAGGAACAACGGTAATACCTCCCTTCTTAGGGACACAATGAACATGACCTACCCACTAACTATCAGCAACGGGATAAATTATACCTGCCTCCAGAAGCTTTAGTATTTCTTTTCTTACCACTTCTTTCATTTTAGGATTGAAACGTCATTGAGGATCACGAACTGGTTTGGTATCTGCTTCCAAATTTATTTTAGGTTGACATGGAGTGGGACTAATGCCCTTAAGATCATCAAGAGTATATCCAATAGCAGCATGATGCTTCTTCAGAGTTTTCAATAATCCTTCTTCTTCATGCTCTGAAAGGTTAGCACTAATAATAACAGGATATATCTTCTTTTCATCAAGATAAGCATATTTAAGATTATCAGGCAATGGTTTAAGCTCAAACACGGGATCACCCTTAGGTGGAGGGGGATCCCCTAGGATTTCAACAGGCAAATTGTGTTTTAGAATAGGTTCCTCTTTAAAGAATACTTCATCTATTTCCTTTCTTTCATTCATAAACATATCATTCTCATGGTCTAGCAAATATTGTTCTAAAGGATCACTAGGAGGTACGGCAATAGAAGCAAGACCAATAATTTCATCCTCACTAGGCAATTCTTCTTCACGGTGTTGTTTACTAAATTTAGAGAAATTAAATTCATGAGTCATATCATCCAAGGCAATAGTAACGACATTCTTTTCGTAGTCTATCTTAGCATTAACATTGTTCAAGAAGGGTCTACCAAATATAATGGGACAAAAACTATCTTGTGGGGAACTAAGAACAAGAAAATCAGTAGGATATTTAGTTTTCCCACACAAGACTTCAACATCTCTAACAATTCGCACTGCTGAAATAGTATCACCATTAGCAAGTTTAATTGTGACATCAATATCTTCTAACTCAGAAGGTGCAATTTCATGCTTGATTTCTTTATACAAGTCATAAGGTATAACACTAGCACTAGCACCCATATCACATAAGCCATGATAACAATGTTCTCCTATTTTAACAGAAATAACAGGAACGCCTACCACAGGTCTATGTTTATCTTTAGCACAAGGTTTAGCAATTCTAGTAGTTTCACCGCAGAACCGAATAACATGCCCATCAATATTATCAGACAAGAGATCTTTAACAATAGCAATATTAGGTTCTAATTTAACTTGCTCAGGAGGTGTATATGTTTTAATATTGCTTTTATGAACCACAGTTGAAGCTTTAGCATGATCCTTTATCCTAACAGGGAAAGGTGGTTTCTCAACATAACAAGTAGGAACAATAGGACCATTATAAGTGACAGCCTTTTCTTCAACTTTAATTGGTGCAGCTACTTTTACTTCTATGGGAGGATGATATTTAAACCATTTCTCCTTAGGGAGATCAACATATGTAGCAAAAGATTCACAGAAAGAAGCTACTATCTCAGAATCAAGTCCATATTTAGTGCTAAACTTATGGAAAATATCGGTATCCATAAAAGATTTAACACAATCAAACTTAGGTGTCATACCTGACTCCTTACCTTTGTCGAGATCCCAGTCTTCAGAGTTGCATTTAATTCTATCCAATAAATCCCATCTAAATACAATAGTCTTCATCATAAAAGAGCCAGCCCAAGAAGTATCGAGCATGGTGCGATTATTTTCAGAAAGCCGAGAAATTTTTTTTGAAGAATTGTTTCTATTGGGAGCTCATGATTGGGGCATGAATATAACATTGATTTAAGCCTCCCCCAAGCTTGAGCGGTCACAATGAACAAGACGCATAGGGTAATACTTTTGATGAAATTCCAATTTCAATCTTCTATAGTTCCATGATCTCGTATCATCACATAGCCTATACCATGCCAATGTGTCCCCCTTCAAAGATAAAGGGAAGACCTTCTTCTTAGCAACATCATCGGGTATACCTGCAAGCTTAAATAATCCACAAACTTCATCCACATATATTAGGTGTTCATCAGGATGCTTTGTTCCATCTCCTGTAAAAGGATTAGCTAGCAGTTTTTCTATCATACCCGAAGGATACTCATAAGGAATTTCATTTTCAATAGGTTCAGTAGGTTGAGGAGCAACTCTTTGCTCTACTGGTCGGGGTGAAGATACCCCGAACAAGCCCCTCAGAGGATTACTTTCCATAGTAACAAGTGATATTAAATTTCAGCACACTATATAAATTTTTCCTTACCAAATTCCACCTACCAAAGGTACTTCACTCCCCGGCAACGGTGCTAGAAAAGAGTCTTGATGACCCACAAGTATAGGGGATCTATCGTAGTCCTTTCGATAAGTAAGAGTGTCGAACCCAACAAGGAGCAGAAGGAAATGATAAGCGGTTTTCAGCAAGGTATTCTCTGCAAATACTGAAATAAGTGGTAACAGATAGTTATGTTGGGGAACATAGTAATTTCAAAAAAATTCCTACGCACACGCAAGATCATGGTGATGCATAGCAACGAGAGGGGAGAGTGTTGTCTATGTACCCTCGTAGACCGAAGCGGAAGCATTGACGCAACATAGAGGAAGTAGTCGTACGTCTTCACGGTCCAACCGATCCAAGCACCGTTACTCCGGCACCTCCGAGTTCTTGACACACGTACAGCTCGATGACGCACCCCGGGATCCGATCCAGCAAAGCTTCGGGGAGGAGTTTCGTCAGCACGACGGCGTGGTGATGATCTTGATGTTTAACCGTCGCAGGGCTTCGCCTAAGCACCGCTACAATATGATCGAGGTGTAATATCGTGGAGGGGGGCACCGCACACGGCTAAGGAACGATCACGAAGATCAACTTGTGTGTTCAAGGGTGCCCCCTTGCCCCCGTATATAAAGGAGCCAAGGGGGGTGCGGCCGGCCCTAGTAGGAGGCGCGCAGGAGGAGTCCTACTCCTACCGGGAGTAGGACTCCCCTCCCTTTCCTTGTCCAAGTAGGAGAGGGGGAAGGAAGGGAGAGAGGAGAGGAAGGAAAGGGGGGGGGGCGCCGCCCCCCCTCCTTGTCCAATTCGGACTAGGGGGAGAGGGGGCACGCGGCCTGCCCTGGCTGCCTTTCCTGTTCTCCACTTTAGGCCCATGAGGCCCATTAACCCCCCGGGAGGTTCCGGTAACCCCCCGGTTCTCCGGTTTTATCCGACACTTCCCCGAAACACTTCCGGTGTCCGAATATAGCCGTCCAATATATCAATCTTTATGTCTCGACCATTTCGAGACTCCTCGTCATGTCCGTGATCACATCCGGGACTCCGAACAACCTTCGGGGCATCAAAATACATAAACTCATAATGAAATTGTCATCGTAACTTTAAGCGTGCTGACCCTACGGTTCGAGAACAATGTAGACATGACCGAGACATGTCTCCGGTCAATAACCAACAGCGGGACCTGGATGCCCATATTGGCTCCTACATATTCTACGAAGATCTTTATTTGTCAGACCGCATAACAACATACGTTGTTCCCTTTGTCATCGGTATGTTACTTGCCCAAGATTCGATCATCGGTATCCAATACCTAGTTCAATCTCGTTACCGGCAAGTCTCTTTACTCGTTCCGTAATACATCATCCCGCAACTAACTCATTCGTTGCAATGCTTGCAAGGCTTAAGTGATGTGCATTACCGAGAGGGCCCAGAGATACCTCTCCGACGATCGACGTGACAAATCCTAATCTCGAAATACGTCAACCCAACATGTACCTTTGGAGACATCTGTAGAGCACCTTTATAATCACCCACTTACCTTGTGACGTTTGGTAGCACACAAAGTGTTCGTCCGGCACACGGGAGTTACATAATCTCATATTCATAGGAACATGTATAAGTCATGAAGAAAGCAATAGCAACATACTAAACGATCGGGTGCTAAGCTAGTGGAATGGGTCATGTCAATCAGATCATTCAACTAATGATGTGACCCCGTTAATCAAATGACAACTCTTTGTCCATGGTTAGGAAGCATAACCATCATTGATTAACGAGCTAGTCAAGTAGAGGCATACTAGTGACACTTTGTTTGTCTATGTATTCACACATGTATTATGTTTCTGGTTAATACAATTCTAGCATGAATAATAAATATTTATCATGATATAAGGAAATAAATAATATCTTTATTATTGCCTCTAGGGCATATTTCCTTCAGTCTCCCACTTGCACTAGAGTCAATAATCTAGATTACACAGTAATGATTCTAACACCCATGGAGCCTTGGTGCTGATCATGTTTTGCTCGTGGAAGAGGCTTAGTCAACGGGTCTGCCACATTCAGATCCGTATGTATCTTGCAAATCTCTATGTCTCCCACCTGGACTAGATCCCGGATGGAATTGAAGCGTCTCTTGATGTGCTTGGTTCTTTTGTGAAATCTGGATTCCTTTGCCAAGGCAATTGCACCAGTATTGTCACAAAAGATTTTCTTTGGACCCGATGCACTAGGTATGACACCTAGATCGGATATGAACTCCTTCATCCAGACTCCTTCGTTTGCTGCTTCCGAAGCAGCTATGTTCTCCGCTTCATATGTAGATCCCGCCACGACGCTTTGTTTAGAACTGCACCAACTGACAGCTCCACCGTTTAATGTAAACACGTATCCGGTTTGCGATCTAGAATCGTCCGGATCAGTGTCAAAGCTTGCATCAACGTAACCGTTTATGATGAGCTCTTTGTCACCTCCATATACGAGAAACATATCCTTAGTCCTTTTCAGGTATTTCAGGATGTTCTTGACCGCTGTCCAATGATCCACTCCTGGATTACTTTGGTACCTCCCTGCTAAGCTTATAGCAAGGCACACATCAGGTCTGGTACACAGCATTGCATACATGATAGAGCCTATGGCTGAAGCATAGGGAACATCTTTCATTTTCTCTCTATCTTCTACAGTGGTCGGGCATTGAGTATGACTCAACTTCACACCTTGTAACACAGGCAAGAACCCTTTCTTTGCTTGATCCATTTTGAACTCCTTCAAAATCTTATCAAGGTATGTGCTTTGTGAAAGTCCAATTAAGCGTCTTGATCTATCTCTATAGATCTTTATTCCTAATATATAAGCAGCTTCACCGAGGTCTTTCATTGAAAAACTCTTATTCAAGTATCCCTTTATGCTATCCAGAAATTCTATATCATTTCCAATTAGTACTATGTCATCCACATATAATATCAGAAATGCTACAGAGCTCCCACTCACTTTCTTGTAAATACAGGCTTCTCCGAAAGTCTGTATAAAACCAAATGCTTTGATCACACTATCAAAGCGTTTATTCCAACTCCGAGAGGCTTGCACCAGTCCATAAATGGATCGCTGGAGCTTGCACACTTTGTTAGCTTCCTTTGGATCGACAAAACCTTCCGGTTGCATCATATACAACTCTTCTTCCAGAAATCCATTCAGGAATGCAGTTTTGACATCCATCTGCCAAATTTCATAATCATAAAATGCGGCAATTGCTAACATGATTCGGATAGACTTAAGCATCGCTACGAGTGAGAAGGTCTCATCGTAATTGTCGGTGTTCTGGGAACGGGGGTCCCTAGACTTGCCTGCCTGCGGCCTGTGGCGTGGCTCGAGTGGGGGCCCAACATGGCCCATCTTCATCAAGCACAAGACTCAAGACCCTTGCGAGGGGCCAAGCCTCGCGAGGCAGACGACACAGCGCATCCTCAGGCGCAGCCTCCTCAGGCTGGCTGGCGAGGAGACGGAGATATCAAGGCGGGGTGCCTCGTGAGGTGCCCGTGACGTAAGCCATGACGATCGAGGGCGCCAGGCAGGCGCCAGCGCGCGCATCGTCCTTCTTTCCTCTTTGGTGCAAAGGGGACAAGCATATCCGCGGGGTACCGAGGCATCAGGAAAAGGTTGCCACTTCGGTGCAACGAGACCAAGACCAGGAGGACTACGAGACGGAGGTCACCATGGAGCCCAGCACGGCGTCATCACCAGAGTCTTTCGCAGGCGAAGACCACCTTTTGTCAGGATAGATGTACTCGCTGTCCCCCTTCAAATTAGCCCGCCATTGTTGGCTCCCTTCCCGCTCAATATTTGGGAAGAGGACCGGGGCCTCTATAAATAGGACTAGCCACCCACATAGCAAGGGGTTCGGTTCGGTTGGTCAGTTGGGATCTGGAAGAGGGGAAGAGAGAAAGAGAGAGATAGAGAGAGGTGGCTGAACTCCCCATAGCAGTTCATCACCCCAACCAAGAGCAGACCCTCGCGAGGCTATTCTTCCTTGTATTGTTCATCATCACCAGCCCCCAAGAGGCAATCCATCCACCACACACTGGAGTAGGGTATTACACCACAATGGTGGCCCGAACCAGTATAAATCTTGTGTCTTTCGTGTAGTTCTTTTAGTAGTTTAGATCCCATCGAGACGGAGGGGTTGAAGGCGAGGTTTCCGCGCGCACCCCAGTGTTCGAACCTTAAGGGTCTGCCGGAACCCGAAATCCGACATTTGGCGCGCCAGGTAGGGGTGCGCCGGAATTCGTCTTCCACTGCTCCGCTCTCCTCCGACCGTGGCATCCATGTCTAACGCTCGTCGGGCCCGCGCCGAGCGCCGGGCCTCCATCGCTTCCCACATCGCCCAGACGGCCCCCGTCGGTGGGCGTCCTCGTCGTTCCCCGTCGCCCGCCGTCTACGCCGCCACCGGCCCGGCGGGGGGCGAGCAGCAGGCATCGTCTCAGCACCCGCCCGCGCGACGGAGTGGCTGCACCACGGCGCCGACGCCTCCGGTCGTCGCGGCCCTCCTGGGCGGCTCGCAGGCGCCGCCCACCTGTCGCCATGTCAAGCCCTTTGCCTGCTGGGTTAGCACCGTCTCTGCATGGCAGGGGGCTCCCCCGGACCGGGCGGCGCCCGAGGTCGGCCTGACCTTCAGCTCGGTGGACCACCCCACCAACCCGGTCGGCTCTGGCGCGCTCCCGCTGCTGTGCACGCCCACTATCTACCAGGTGGCCGTCACCAGGACCCTCGTTGACGGCGGCGCGGGTCTCAGCGTGCTTTTGGTCGAGACTTTCAGCCTCCTCCGGATACCTTGGGAGCGGCTGCGACCCAGTCGATCCTTCTCAGGTGTCGGGGGCGGATCGTCGAACTCCCTGGGACAGATCCGGCTCCCGGTAACCTTCGGCACCTACGACAACTTCCGCACGAAGATGGTCGACTTCGACATCGCCCCCATCGGCCTCCCTTACAACGCCATCCTCGGCTACCCAGCTTTGGCTCAATTCATGGCCGCCACGCACCCGGCATACAACCTCATGAAGATGCCCGGGAGCAGCGGTGCCCTCACCATGCACGGGGACACCGGGGACGCCCTGCAAGTACTCAAACTCGCCTTCAAGACGGCGGCGCCGGCACGGCCCGTTGACGCGGAGACTCCTGAGCCCAAGGGGGCTGCGCCTGCCAAGAAGAAGCAGTTGTTCACCCAAGACAAAGCAGAAACCAAGCAGATACCCGTCGACGAGGACGGGTCCTCCAGCGCCACTTTCACCATAGGCGCCAACCTAGAGCCTGAGCAGGAGGAGGCCTTGGTCAAGTTCCTGCGCTCAAATAAGAAGGTATTTGCTTGGGAGCCGGATCAGCTGGCAGGGATCCCCAGAAGTGTCATCGAGCACCACCTCAACGTATGCCCAAATGTACGCCCCGTGAAGCAGAAGTCCAGGCGGCAGTCCACGGAGAAGCAGGCTTTCATCGCCCAAGAGACCCGCAAGCTAGAGGCCGTAGGGGTCATTCGCGAGGTCCGATACCCGGACTGGTTGGCCAACCCTGTTGTTGTGCCCAAGAAGGGGGGGGGAGAACGCATGTGTGTCGACTTCACCAACCTCAAGAAGGCATGCCCGCAAGATCCGTTCCCGCTCCCCCGCATCGACCAGATTGTCGATTCCACTACGGAGTGCGACCTGCTATGCTTCCTGGACACCTTCTCCGGGTATCACCAGATCAAGATGGCCGTGGAAGACGTCGAGAAGACTGCTTTCTTGACCCCACGCGGAGTATACTGCTATACATGCATGCCATTCGGGCTACGTAATGCAGGGGCAACCTTTCAGCGACTGATGCACATCACCTTGGGCCAGCAGCTCGAAAAGAATGTCGAAGCCTACGTTGATGACATAGTGGTAAAGTCTCGGGAGGCCAAGACCCTGATACAAGACCTGGAGGAGACCTTCGCGAGCCTCGACGCAGTAAACCTGCAGCTCAACCCAGAGAAATGTGTGTTTGGTGTCCCCTCGGGCAAGCTCTTGGGATTCCTCGTGTCCCATCGCGGCATCGAGGCCAACCCTGAGAAGGTCAAAGCGGTCGAGGACATGAGTCCGCCAAAGACCCTCAGAGAAATGCAGAAGCTCACGGGGCGCGTGACCGCGCTAGGGCACTTCATCTCCAAACTGGGGGAGCGAGCGCTGCCTTTCTTCCAGCTGATGAAGAAGAAAGGGACCTTTGAGTGGACTGAAGAAGCAGACAAGGCGTTTCAAGATCTCAAGAGGTACCTGACCAGTCCCCCAGTCATGGTGGCTCCGCGCCCTCAGGAGCCCCTGCTGCTGTACCTCGCCGCCACACCCTACTCCGCCAGCACAGCCCTGGTGGTGGTTAGGGAGGAACGCCAAGTCAAGGCCCCAGCGGCAGCCCGGGGCAGGACAAAATAGGAACAAGGAAAGCCTGCAGGAGCTACAACCGCAGCTGAGGAGGGTCAGCATCTGGGGAATGCACCGGGGGCAGGAGAGGCCACCCGACCATGTAGTCCACCTCCCGAGGCCACGACGCCTCGCGAGGCGCCCTCACCTCCTGAGGGCGCGGCAACCCCGGATGCTCCCAGCCTTTCCGAGCACCCAGTTTACTTTGTCAGCACGGTGCTACGGGACGCGAGGGCACGGTACCCAATGCCTCAGAAGCTCCTCCTCGCGCTACTGATAGCCTCGCGCAGGCTGCGTCACTACTTCCAGGCTCTGTTGTGGAACGTAGTAATTTCAAAAAATTTCCTACGCACACGCAAGATCATGGTGATGCATAGCAACGAGGGGGAGAGTCTGATCTACGTACCCTTGTAGATCGCAACGGAAGCGTTGACACAACGTAGAGGAAGTAGTCGTACGTCTTCTTCCCGGTCCGACCGATCCAAGCACCGTTACTCCGGCACCTCCGAGTTCTTAGCACACGTTCAGCTCGATGACGATCCCTGGGCTCCGATCCAGCAAAGCTTCGGGGAGGAGTTCCGTCAGCACGACGGCGTGGTGACGATCTTGATGTACTACCGACGCAGGGCTTCGCCTAAGCCCTACAACAGTATGATCGAGGTGGAATTTGGTGGCAGGGGGCACCGCACACGGCTAAGGAACGATCTCAAGGATCAACTTGTGTGTCTAGAGGTGCCCCCTGCCCCCGTATATAAAGGATCCAAGGGGAGGGGCTAGCCGGCCAAGGAGGGAGGCGCAGGAGGAGTCCTACTCCTACCGGGAGTAGGACTCCCCCCTCCAATCCTATTCCAACTAGGACTTCAAGGGGGAAAGAGAGAGAGAGGTGGCCGGCCACCTCTCCTAGTCCTAATAGGACTAGCGGAGGGGGGAGGCACGCAGCCCTCCATGGCAGCCCCCTTCACCTTTCCACTAAGGCCCATGTAGGCCCATTTGGCTCCCGGGGGGTTCCAGTAACCCTCCCGGTATTCCGGTAAAATCCCGATTTTACCCGGAACACTTCTGGTGTCCAAATATAGGCTTCCAATATATCAATCTTTATGTCTCGACCATTTCGAGACTCCTCGTCATGTCCGTGATCACATCCGGGACTCCGAACAACCTTCGGTACATCAAAATGCATAAACTCATAATAACTGTCATCGTAACGTTTAGCGTGCGGATCCTACGGTTCGAGAACAATGTAAACATGACCGAGACACGTCTCCGGTCAATAACCAATAGCGGGACCTGGATGCCCATATTGGCTCCTACATATTCTACGAAGATCTTTATCGGTCAGACCGCATGACAACATACGTTGTTCCCTTTGTCATCGGTATGTTACTTTCCCGAGATTCGATCGTCGGTATCCAATACCTAGTTCAATCTCGTTACTAGCAAGTCCCTTTACTCGTTCCGTAATACATCATCTCATAACTAACATCTTAGTTATAATGCTTGCAAGGCTTATGTGATGTGTATTACCGAGAGGGCCCAGAGATACATCTCCGACAATCGGAGTGACAAATTCTAATCTCAAAATACGCCAACCCAACATCTACCATTGGAGACACCTGTAGTACTCCTTTATAATCATCCAGTTACGTTGTGACGTTTGGTAGTACCCAAAGTGTTCCTCCGGCAAACGGGAGTTGCATAATCTCATAGTCATAGGAACATGTATAAGTCATGAAGAAAGCAATAGCAACATACTAAACGATCGGGTGCTAAGCTAATGAAATGGGTCATGTCAATCAGATCATTCAACTAATGATGTGACCTCGTTAATTAAATAACAACACATTGTTCATGGTTAGGAAACTTAACCATCTTTGATTAACGAGCTAGTCAAGTAGAGGCATACTAGTGACACTCTGTTTGTCTATGTATCCACACATGTATTATGTTTCCGGTTAATACAATTCTAGCATGAATAATAAACATTTATCATGATATAAGGAAATAAATAATAACTTTATTATTGCCTCTAGGGCATATTTCCTTCAGTCTCCCACTTGCACTAGAGTCAATAATCTAGATTACACAGTAATGATTCTAACACCCATGGAGCCTTGGTGCTGATCATGTTTTGCTCGTGGAAGAGGCTTAGTCAACGGGTCTGCAACATTCAGATCCGTATGTATCTTGCAAATCTCTATGTCTCCCACCTGGACTAGATCCCGGATGGAATTGAAGCGTCTCTTGATGTGTTTGGTCCTTTTGTGAAATTTGGATTCCTTTGCCAAAGCAATTGCACCAGTATTGTCACAAAAGATTTTCATTGGACCCGATGCACTAGGTATGACACCTAGATCGAATATGAACTCCTTCATCCAGACTCCTTCATTCGCTGCTTCCGAAGCAGCTATGTATTCCGCTTCACATGTAGATCCCACTACGACGCTTTGTTTAGAACTGCACCAACTGACAGCTCCACCGTTTAAAGTAAACACGTATCCGGTTTGCGATTTAGAATCATCCGGATCAGTGTCAAAGCTTGCATCAACGTAACCTCTTACGGTGAGCTCTTTGTCACCTCCATATACGAGAAACATATCCTTAGTCCTTTTCAGGTATTTCAGGATGTTCTTGACCGCTGTCCAGTGATCCACTCCTGGATTACTTTGGTACCTCCCTGCTAAACTTATAGCAAGGCACACATCAGGTCTGGTACACAGCATTGCATACATGATAGAGCCTATGGCTGAAGCATAGGGAACCTCTTTCATTTTCTCTCTATCTTCTACAGTGGTCGGGCATTGAGTCTGACTCAACTTCACACCTTGTAGTACAGGCAAGAACCCTTTCTTTGCTTGATCCATTTTGAACTTCTTCAAAATCTTGTCAAGGTATGTGCTTTGTGAAAGTCCAATTAAGCGCCTTGATCTATCTCTATAGATCTTAATGCCCAATATGTAAGCAGCTTCACCGAGGTCTTTCATTGGAAAACTCTTATTCAAGTATCCCTTTATGCTATCCAGAAATTCTATATCATTTCAAATCAGCAATATGTCATCCACATATAATATCAGAAATGCTACAGAGCTCCCACTCACTTTCTTGTAAATACAGGCTTCTCCAAAAGTCTGTATAAAGCCAAATGCTTTGATCACACTATCAAAGCGTTTATTCCAACTCCGAGATGCTTGCACCAGTCCATAAATGGATCGCTGGAGTTTGCACACTTTGTTAGCTCCCTTTGGATCGACAAAACCTTCCGGTTGCATCATATACAACTCTTCTTCCAGAAATCCATTCAGGAATGCAGTTTTGACATCCATCTGCCAAATTTCATAATCATAAAATGCGGCAATTGCTAACATGATTCTGACAGACTTAAGCATCGCTACGGGTGAGAATGTCTCATCGTAGTCAACCCCTTGAACTTGTCGAAAACCTTTTGCAACAAGTCGAGCTTTATAGACAGTAACATTACCGTCAGCGTCAGTCTTTTTCTTGAAGATCCATTTATTCTCAATTGCTTGCCGATCATCAGGCAAGTCAACCAAAGTCCATAATTTGTTCTCATACATGGATCCCATCTCAGATTTCAAGGCCTCAAGCCACTTTGCGGAATCTGGGCTCACCGTCGCTTCTTCATAGTTCGTAGGTTCATCATGATCTAGTAGCATGACTTTCAGAACTGGATTACCGTACCACTCTGGCGCGGATCTTGCTCTGGTTGATCTACGAGGTTCAGTAGTATCTTGTTCTGAAGTTTCATGATCATTATCATCAACTTCCTCACTTATTGGTGTAGGTGTCGCAGAAACAGTTTTCTGTGATGTACTACTTTCTAATAAGGGAGCGGGTATAGTTACCTCGTCAAGTTCTACTTTCCTCCCACTCACTTCTTTCGAGAGAAACTCCTTCTCGAGAAAGTTTCCGAATTTAGCAACAAAAGTCTTGCCTTCGGATCTGTGATAGAAGGTGTATCCAATAGTTTCCTTTGGATATCCTATGAAGACACATTTCTCCGATTTGGGTTCGAGCTTATCAGGTTGAAGCTTTTTCACATAAGCATCGCAACCCCAAACTTTAAGAAACGACAACTTTGGTTTCTTGCCAAACCACAGTTCATAAGGTGTCGTCTCAACGGATTTTGATGGTGCCCTATTTAACGTGAATGCGGCTGTCTCTAAAGCGTATCCCCAAAATGATAGCGGTAAATCAGTAAGAGACATCATAGATCGTACCATATCTAGTAAAGTATGATTACGACGTTCGGACACACCATTACACTATGGTGTTCCGGCTGGCGTGAGTTGCGAAACTATTCCACAATTTTTCAAATGTACACCAAACTCGTAACTCAAATATTCTCCTCCACGATCAGATCGTAGAAACTTTATTTTCTTGTTACGATGATTTTCAACTTCACTCTGAAATTCCTTGAACTTTTCAAATGTTTCAGACTTGTGTTTCATCAAGTAGATATACCCATATCTGCTTAAATCATCTGTGAAGGTGAGAAAATAACGATATCCGCCACGAGCCTCAATATTCATCGGACCACATACATCGGTATGTATGATTTCCAATAAATCTGTTGCTCTCTCCACAGTACCGGAGAACGGTGTTTTAGTCATCTTACCCATGAGGCACGGTTCGCAAGTACCAAGTGATTCATAATCAAGTGGTTCCAAAAGTCCATCAGTATGGAGTTTCTTCATGCGCTTTATACCGATATGACCTAAACGGCAGTGCCACAAATAAGTTGCACTATCATTATCAACTCTGCATCTTTTGGCTTCTACATTATGAATATGTGTATCACTACTATCGAGATTTAACAAGAATAGACCACTCTTCAAGGGTGCATGACCATAAACGATATTACTCATATAAATAGAACAACCATTATTCTCCGATTTAAATGAATAACCGTCTCGCATTAAACAAGATCCAGATGTAATGTTCATGCTCAACGCTGGCACCAAATAACAATTATTTAGGTCTAATATTAATCCCGAAGGTAGATGTAGAGGTAGCGTGCCGACCGCGATCACATCGACTTTGGAACCGTTTGCCACGCACATCGTCACCTCGTCCTTAGCTAATCTTCGCTTAATCCGTAGTCCCTGTTTTGAGTTGCAAATATTAGCAACAGAACCAGTATCTAATACCCAGGTGCTACTGCGAGCATTAGTAAGGTACACATCAATAACATGTATATCACATATACCTTTGTTCACCTTGCCATCCTTCTTATCCGCCAAATACTTGGGGCAGTTCCGCTTCCAATGACCAGTCTGCTTGCAGTAGAAGCACTCAGTTTCAGGCTTAGGTCCAGATTTGGGTTTCTTCTCCTGAGCAGCAACTTGCTTGCCGTTCTTCTTGAAGTTCCCCTTCTTCTTCCCTTTGCCCTTTTTCTTGAAACTAGTGGTTTTGTTAACCATCAACACTTGATGCTCCTTCTTGATTTCTACCTCCGCAGCTTTCAGCATTGCGAAGAGCTCGGGAATAGTCTTGTTCATCCCTTGCATATTATAGTTCATCACGAAGCTCTTGTAGCTTGGTGGCAGTGATTGGAGAATTCTGTCAATGACGCAATCATCTGGAAGATTAACTCCCATCTGAATCAAGTGATTGTTATACCTAGACATTTTGAGTATATGCTCACTGACAGAACTGTTCTCCTCCATCTTGCAGCTATAGAACTTATTGGAGACTTCATATCTCTCAATCCGGGCATTAGCTTGAAATATTAACTTCAACTCCTGGAACATCTCATATGCTCCATGACATTCAAAACGTCGTTGAAGTCCTGATTCTAAGCCGTAAAGCATGGCACACTGAACTATCGAGTAGTCATCAGCTTTGCTCTGCCAGACGTTCATAACATCTGGTGTTGCTCCAGCAGCAGGCCTGGCACCCAGCGGTGCTTCCAGGACGTAATTCTTCTGTGCAGCAGTGAGGATAATCCTCAAGTTACGGACCCAGCCCGTGTAATTGCTACCATCATCTTTCAACTTTGCTTTCTCAAGGAACGCATTAAAATTCAACGGAACAACAGCATGAGCCATCTATCTACAATCAACATAAACAAGCAAGATACTATCAGGTACTAAGTTCATGATAAATTTAAGTTCAATTAACCATTTTACTTAAGAACTCCAACTTAGATAGACATCCCTCTAATCCTCTAAGTGATCACGTGATCCAAATCAACTAAACCATGTCCGATCATCACGTGAGATGGAGTAGTTTCATCGGTGAACATCATTATGTTGATCATATCTACTATATGATTCACGCTCGACCTTTCGGTCTCTGTGTTCCGAGGCCATATCTGTATATGCTTGGCTCGTCAAGTATAACCTGAGTATTCCGCGTGTGCAACTGTTTTGCACCCGTTGTATTTAAACGTAGAGCCTATCACACCCGATCATCACGTGGTGTCTCAGCATGAAGAACTTTCGCAACGGTGCATACTCAGGGAGAACACTTCTTGATAATTTAGTGAGAGATCATCTTAAAATGCTACCGTCAATCAAAGCAAGATAAGATGCATAAAAGATAAACATCACATGCAATCAATATAAGTGATATGATATGTCCATCATCATCTTGTGCTTGTGATCTCCATCTCTGAAGCACCGTCATGATCACCATCGTCACCGGCGCGACACCTTGATCTCCATCGTAGCATCGTTGTCGTCTCGCCAATCTTATGCTTCCACGACTATCACTACCGCTTAGCAATAAAGTAAAGCATTACATCGCGATTGCATTGCATACAATAAAGCGACAACCATATGGCTCCTGCCAGTTGCCGATAACTTGGTTACAAAAAATGATCATCTCATACAATAAAATCAGCATCATGCCTTGACCATATCACATCACAACATGCCCTGCAAAAACAAGTTAGACGTCCTCTACTTTGTTGTTGCAAGTTTTACGTGGCTGCTACGGGCTTAAGCAAGAACTCATCTCACCTACGCATCAAAACCACAACGATAGTTTGTCAAATAGACTCCGTTTTAACCTTCTCAAGGACCGGGCGTAGCCATACTCGGTTCAACTAATGTTGGAGAGACAGTCGCCCGCAAGCCATCTATGTGCAAAGCACGTCGAGGGAACCGGTCTCGCGTAAGCGTACGCGTAAGGTTGGTCCGGGTCGTCTCATCCAACAATACCGCCGAACCAAAGTATGACATGCTGGTAGGCAGTATGATTTGTATCGCCCACAACTCACTTGTGTTCTACTCGTGCAAATAACATCAAACCATAAAACCTAGGCTCGGATGCCACTGTTGTGGAACGTAGTAATTTCAAAAAAATTCCTACGCACACGCAAGATCATGGTGATGCATAGCAACGAGGGGGAGAGTCTGATCTATGTACCCTTGTAGATCGCAACGGAAGCGTTGACACAACGTAGAGGAAGTAGTCGTACGTCTTCTTCCCGGTCCGACCGATCCAAGCACCGTTACTCCGGTACCTCCGAGTTCTTAGCACACGTTCAGCTCGATGACGATACCCGGGCTCCGATCCAGCAAAGCTTCGGGGAGGAGTTCCGTCAGCACGACGGCGTGGTGACGATCCTGATGTACTACCGACGCAGGGCTTCGCCTAAGCACTACAACGGTATGATCGAGGTGGAATTTGGTGGCAGGGGGCACCGCACACGGCTAAGGAACGATCTCAAGGATCAACTTGTGTGTCTAGAGGTGCCCCCTGCCCCCGTATATAAAGGATCCAAGGGGAGGGGCTGGCTGGCGAAGGAGGGAGGCGCAGGAGGAGTCCTACTCCTACCGGGAGTAGGACTCCCCCCTCCAATCCTATTCCAACTAGGACGTCAAGGGGGAAAGAGAGAGAGAGGTGGCCGGCCACCTCTCCTAGTCCTAATAGGACTAGGGGAGGGGGGGAGGCGCGCAGACCTCCATGGCAGCCCCTTTCACCTTTCCACTAAGGCCCATGTAGGCCCATTTGGCTCCCGGGGGGTTCCGGTAACTCTCCCGGTATTCCGGTAAAATCCCGATTTTACCCGGAACACTTCCGGTGTCCAAATATAGGCTTCCAATATATCAATCTTTATGTCTCGACCATTTCGAGACTCCTCGTCATGTCCGTGATCACATCCGGGACTCCGAACAACCTTCGGTACATCAAAATGCATAAACTCATAATAACTGTCATCGTAACGTTAAGCGTGCGGACCCTACGGTTCGAGAACAATGTAGACATGACCGAGACACGTCTCCGGTCAATAACCAATAGCGGGACCTGGATGCCCATATTGGCTCCTACATATTCTACGAAGATCTTTATCGGTCAGACCGCATAACAACATACGTTGTTCCCTTTGTCATCGGTATGTTACTTGCCCGAGATTCGATCGTCGGTATCCAATACCTAGTTCAGTCTCGTTACTGGCAAGTCTCTTTACTCGTTCCGTAATACATCATCTCATAACTAACATCTTAGTTATAATGCTTGCAAGGCTTATGTGATGTGTATTACCGAGAGGGCCCAGAGATACCTCCCCGACAATCGGAGTGACAAATTCTAATCTCGAAATACGCCAACCCAACATCTACCATTAGAGACACCTGTAGTACTCCTTTATAATCACCCAGTTACGTTGGTGACGTTTGCTAGTACCCAAAGTGTTCCTCCGGCAAACGGGAGTTGCATAATCTCATAGTCATAGGAACATGTATAAGTCATGAAGAAAGCAATAGCAACATACTAAACGATCGGGTGCTAAGCTAATGAAATGGGTCATGTCAATTAGATCATTCAACTAATGATGTGACCTCGTTAATCAAATAACAACACATTGTTCATGGTTAGGAAACTTAACCATCTTTGATTAACGAGCTAGTCAAGTAGAGGCATACTAGTGACACTCTGTTTGTCTATGTATCCACACATGTATTATGTTTCCGGTTAATACAATTCTAGCATGAATAATAAACATTTATCATGATATAAGGAAATAAATAATAACTTTATTATTGCCTCTAGGGCATAGTTCCTTCAGGCTCATCCCATCAAAGTTGTCTAGTCATACCCCCTGGAAAGGGTGCTCAGGAGCCCTAACTCAGCCGGAAGGGTCGCCGAGTGGAACATAGAGCTGCAGGCGTTTTAGCTCGAATTCAGCACAACCGAGGTCATCAAAGGAGCAGCATTGGCGGAATTTGTGGCAGAATGGACAGAGGCACCAGGCCTCAAGGCTGACGAGGATCGGTCCCTCTTCTCGGGGAGCGAGGCGCCAGAAGGCTGGGTCATGCATTTTGACGGGGCGTTCTCCAGACATGGTGCTGGGGCTAGGGCGGTGCTTATATCGCCCACTCAGGACAAGCTCTACTACGCTGTACAGCTCTGCTTCCAGCAAGGTGAAAAGGTCTCCAACAACATAGCGGAATACGAGGGTTTAATAGCGGGCTTGAAGGCCGCGGCAGCCCTGGGGGTGAAACGCCTTACCATTAAGGGCGATTCGTAGCTCCTCGTGAATTTCTCCAACAAGGTGTACGAGCCGAAAGACGAGCACATGGAAGCTTACCTTGCGGAGGTCCGCAGGATGGAGAAGCAGTTTTGGGGGTTGGAGTTGCAGCACGTGCCCCGTGGCACCAATCAATAGGCTGACGACATCGCCAAGCGGGTGTCCAGGCGGTTGCCTCAGGAGCCTGGCGTCTTCGAGGAGCGGCTCTTCAAGCCCTCAGCCTTGCCGTCACTATCAAACACGGCTCAGCCTCGGGAGGAGCTCCCCCAGCCACCTGCCTCGGGAGCCCCGGTCTGTGGCCCGGCCTCAGGAGCACGCCTGCTCCTGACGATGGAACCTCAGGAGGGGTGCTGGATCACGGAGCTCCGGAGTTACTTGACACAAGGGACCATGCCGGAGAAGGAGGAGGAAGCGGAGCGGGTGGCGCGGCAGGCCACTGTGTACTGCATCAGAGATGGAGAACTCTACCGAAAGCGACCAAACGATGTACTTCCGCGTTGCATTTCCAGGGAGCAAGGAAAGGAACTACTGGAGGACATACACGGCGGAGACTGCGGGCACCACTCATCATCGCGGACCCTCGTCGGCAAGGCGTTCCGCAGTGGGTTTTATTGGCCTACCGCACTCAATGACGCCGTCAAGCTGGTGAAAGCTTGTGAGGCCTGCCAGTTCCACGCCAAGCAAATCCATCAGCCGGCCGGAGGCCTGCAGACTATACCCCTTTCATGGCCATTCGCAGTCTGGGGGCTGGACATCCTGGGCCCGTTTCCTCGAGCACCAGGGGGCTACCGCTACCTCTACGTCGCCGTGGACAAGTTCACCAAGTGGGCTGAAGTGGAGGCCGTCCGCACCATCCCCGCGGGCTCCGCGGTCAAGTCCATCAGGGGCATCATGAGCCGGTCCGGGGTGCCAAACTGCATCATCACAGACAATGGTTCGCAGTTCACCAGTAACCTCTTCAAAACATACTGTGCTAACCTTGGAACACAGATATGCTACGCTTCAGTGGCGCACCCTCGAAGCAACGGCCAGGCCGAGCGAGCCAACGCAGAGGTCCTGAGAGGCCTCAAGACCAGGACGTTCAAGAAGAAGCTGGAGGCCTGCGGCCGAGGTTGGTACGACGAGCTTCAATTCGTGCTGTGGTCCATCCGCACCACCGCGACCAAGCCGACTGGAGAGACCCCATTCTTCCTGGTCTATGGAGCGGAGGCAGTCCTCCCTCACGAGGTCAGACGTTGCTCCGCGCGGGTCCTGGCGTTTGACGAGGCGTAGCAGGGCACCATGCGGGGGATGGACCTCGTGTTGGGAGAGGAACATCGCTGGGAGACCGCACTGCGGGCGGCGAGGTATCAGCAAGCGATGCGGCGAGACCACTGCCGCAACATTCGCCCCAGGACCCTCGAGGTAGGAGACCTCGTGCTCAGGCGGGTCCTCTCCAGGGAGGGATTGCACAAGCTCTCTCCCATGTGGGAGGGCCCGTTCAAGGTTGTTCATGTTTCCAGGCCCGGCTCCGCACGCTTGGAGACTCAGGAGGGAGTGCCGGTCCAGAACGCGTGGAACATCTAGCACCTCCGGAGGTTCTACCCCTAGAAAAGGCCCGGAGCCTGTGAAGCAAGGCGAGTGCCTGTGAAGATCATCTCTTTTGGAAAGGCTCGGAGCCTGTGAAGCAAGGCGAGTGCCTGTGAAGATCATCTCCTTTGGAAAGGCTCGGAGCCTATGAAGCAAGGCCAATGCCTGTGAAGCTCGCCGCCCCGTGACACTCTCACGTAATAATGAGTGGGGTTGTACACGCCCCGGAGTCTCAGGAGCGCCGGCCTTAGGCCCTGGTGCTCCCTCCCACACCCAGTGGCAGCACTTAGCTCCGTGCTGGTGAGAAGACGTCGAAGACTAGATTAGGTGCTGGACGCGGCTTTTTCATTTGCTTTCCGCAGTTGACGTGTTTGTTTGCATTTGGAGTCTTATTGAAGTTGTCGCTGTTGCTGATTTGTGGTTCGTCGATTTTTGCCCCTCGCTTTGGTTTCTCTCGTGAACAACCTCGCGAGGGATGGCGCTCATACGCCCTCACGAGGGTTTCTGCCCTAGCCACAGGAGGGTTTCACGGCCCTGGCGCATTACAGGAGCACCCCTCCTAGTCCGTGCCCCTCGGGTACCGCGACGCGCACACAGGCCCTGGGTCGGTCGCCCCACTCCCCCGGCAGGGGTCGAAAGCTATCTACGCACAGGCGGGAGATCAAGAAGTACAAAAATGAGATCAAGGTAATAGCTAAAGTGGCAACATTCCCCAACATGCCCCAAGGGGGCTCCATGCAGCTGTTCTGTCTTACACAGGGAACAAAAGAGAAAGGAAAAAGACGAGCCGGGCGCAGCCCCCCTCGCATCGGCCCGCGGCGGCGACACAGGCTGCCTGAGGGCCTCAGGAGGACTCCCTCTCGCGCTTCACTGGGGCATGACAGCGGGCGGACGAACCACCACCTCCTGGGCAAACTCGACGGCGCGGGGGAGGACTGCTGCCACCGCTGGAGGAGTCGCTTGAGGAAGAGCTGACGAAGCTGGGGGAGTCGCGGACGCCGCCACCCGCTCGGGCGCTATCTCCCCCATCACCATCGGAGCGGGGCCCACGGACGCGGTCATCGTCCTCAGGGCAGCACCCCGCGCGGCGACCATATTCCCCAAACACCCTCACGTAGAGGGTGGCGTCGCCGTCGAACCTGAAGTGCAGAGTGCACCGACGCTCCAGGCCGCGAGCGCGGGCGAACGCCTGCCAGCCGCGAGTGAAGCCCAAGCCCCCGCTGGCGAAGACCTCCAGCGTGACCCATGAGGACCTGCTGCAACAGCCCTCCGCCTGGAGCCAGAGGCCACCAGGAGTGCCGGCCGGGAGTTCGCCAAGGAGGACGCGAGGGAGCGGGAGCCGGGCGCGAGCCGGCTCCGCCGACCAGACGACGAACTCCGGCGGCGCCTGCACGGCACGAAAGCGCGGCCTGGGGGAGCGCGCAACCCAGGCGCACCCTCCGGCTGCGGCGGCTTGCCCGACGCCGCGCTGGGAGCCCCCCCCATGGCCGCTGGAAGCTGCCGGGGCGGCCACCGGGTACTTTCGAGGGCGCCCGCGACCATGCTTGGGTGGGGTAGAGGCAGGACCGACCTGGAGGGCCTTCCCTTTCTCTGCGGCCGAGTACCTCCTCGATGGAGCCATCACACCAAGACGGGGCGAGAACTGAGGCGAAGGAGAGAGCAAGAAGAGATGGACTAGACGGGCACGCGCAGTGCCGTACTTATAGTCGGCGAAGGCCAACCGCCGGTCTCCATGATCATAGGTAATCATAACACGTTCTGCATGCAGGGTCTTGTCCGACTCGCACGATCACCAAGGCGTCATGGGGAAGCGGAGACACCACGTCCAATCAACCGCCACGCGGCGTCCAAGGCCGCAGGCTGTTAGGGCCCGCGGCGCTTCGCCCTTGCCCTTTTGCCTCTCGGCACGGCCAAGTCCATGCACGCCTTGGGCCCGGGGCTACTATCGGCGTTCTGGGAACGGGGGTCCCCAGACTTGCCTGCTTGCGGCCTGCGGCGTGGCTCGAGTGGGGGCCCAACATGGCCCATCTTCATCAAGCACAAGACTCAAGACCCTCCCGAGGGGCCAAGCCTCGCGAGGCGGACGACACGGCGCATCCTCTGGCGCAGCCTCCTCAGGCTGGCTCACGAGGAGATGGAGATATCAAGGCGGGGTGCCTCGTGAGGTGCCCGTGACGTAAGCCATGACGATCGAGGGCGCCAGGCAGGCGCCAGCGCGCGCAGCGTCCTTCTTTCCTCTTTGGTGCAAACGGGACAAGCATATCCGTGGGGTACTGAGGCATCAGGCAAAGGTTGCCACTTCGGTGCAACGAGACCAAGACCAGGAGGACTACGAGACGGAGGTCACCATGGACCCAGCACGGCGTCATCACCAGAGCCTTTCGCAGGCGAAGACCACCTTTTGTCAGGATAGATGTACTCGCTGTCCCCCTTCAAATTAGCCCGCCATTGTTGGCTCCCTTCCCGCTCAATATTTGGGAAGAGGACCAGGGCCTCTATAAATAGGACTAGCCACCCACATAGCAAGGGGTTCGGCTCGGTTGGTCAGTTGGGATCTGGAAGAGGGGAAGAGAGAAAGAGAGAGATAGAGAGAGGTGGCTGAACTCCCCATAGCAGTTCATCACCCCAGCCAAGAGCAGACCCTCGTGAGGCTGTTCTTCCTTGTACTGTTCATCATCACCAGCCCCCAAGAGGCAATCCATCCACCACACACTGGAGTAGGGTATTACACCACAATGGTGGCCCGAACCAGTATAAATCTTGTGTCTTTCGTGCAGTTCTTTTAGTAGTTTAGATCCCATCGAGACGGAGGGGTTGAAGGTGAGGTTTCCGCGTGCACCCCAGTGTTCGAACCTTAAGGGTCTGCTGGAACCCGAAATCCGACAGTAGTCAACCCCTTGAACTTGTCGGAAACCTTTTGCGACAAGTCGAGCTTTGTAGACAGTAATATTACCGTCAGCGTGAGTCTTCTTCTTGAAGATCCATTTATTCTCAATTTCTTGCCGATCATCGAGCAAGTCAACAAAAGTCCATACTTTGTTTTCATACATGGATCCCATCTCAGATTTCATGGCTTCAAGCCATTTCGCGGAATCTAGGCTCACCATCGCTTCTTCATAGTTCGTAGGTTCATCATGATCTAGTAGCATGATTTCCAGAACAGGATTACCGTACCACTCTGGTGCGGATCTTACTCTGGTTGACCTACGAGGCTCAGTAGTAACTTGATCTGAAATTTCATGATCATCATCATTAAATTCCTCACCAATTGGTGTAGGTGTCGCAGAAACCGATTTCTGTGATGAACTACTTTCCAATAAGGGAGCAGGTAGAGTTACCTCATCGAGTTCTACTTTCCTCCCACTCACTTCTTTCGAGAGAAACTCCTTCTCTAGAAAGGATCCATTCTTAGCAACGAATGTCTTGCCTTCGGATCTGTGATAGAAGGTGTACCCAACAGTCTCCTTTGGGTATCCTATGAAGACACATTTCTCTGTTTTGGGTTCGAGCTTATCAGGTTGAAGCTTTTTCACATAAGCATCGCAGCCCCAAACTTTAAGAAACGACATCTTTGGTTTCTTGCCAAACCATAGTTCATAAGGCGTCGTCTCAACGGATATTTATGGTGCCCTATTTAACGTGAATGCGGCCGTCTCTAAAGCATAACCCCAAAACGATAGCGGTAAACCAGTAAGAGACATCATAGATCGCACCATATCTAGTAAAGTACGATTACGACGTTCGGACACACCATTACGCTGTGGTGTTTCGGGTGGCGTGAGTTGCGAAACTATTCCGCATTGTTTCAAATGTACACCAAACTCGTAACTCAAATATTCTCCTCCACGATCAGATCATAGAAACTTTATTTTCTTGTTACGATCATTTTCAACTTCCCTCTGAAATTCTTTGAACTTTTCAAATGTTTCAGACTTATGTTTCATTAAGTAGATATACCCATATCTGCTTCAGTCATCTGTGAAGGTGAAAAAATAACGATATCCACCACGAGCCTCAATATTCATCGGACCACATACATCTGTATGTATGATTTCCATCAAATATGTTGCTCTCTCCATAGTACCGGAGAACGGTGTTTTAGTCATCTTGCCCATGAGGCACGGTTCGCAAGTACCAAGTGATTCATAATCAAGTGGTTCCAAAAGTCCATCAGTATGGAGTTTCTTCATGCGCTTTACACCGATATGACCTAAATGGCAGTGCCACAAATAAGTTGCACTATCATTATCAAGTCTGCATCTTTTGGTTTCAACATTATAAACATGTGTATCACTACTATCGAGATTCATTAGAAATAGACCACTCTTCAAGGGTGCATGACCATAAAAGATATTACTCATATAAATAGAACCCCCATTATTCTCTGATTTAAATGAATAACCGTCTCGCATCAAACAAGATCTAGATATAATGTTCATGCTCAACGCTGGCACCAAATAACAATTATTTAGGTCTAATACTAATCCTGAAGGTAGATGTAGAGGTAGCGTGCCGACCGCGATCACATCGACTTTGGAACCATTTCCCACGCGCATCGTCACCTCGTCCTTTGCCAGTGTTCGCTTAATCCGCAGTCCCTGTTTCGAGTTGCAAATATTAGCAACAGAACCAGTATCAAATACCCAGGTGCTACTGCGAGCTCTAGTAAGGTACACATCAATAACATGTATATCACATATACCTTTGTTCACCTTGCCATCCTTCTTATCCGCCAAATACTTGGGGCAGTTCCGCTTCCGGTGACCAGTCTGCTTGCAGTAGAAGCACTCAGTTTCAGGCTTAGGTCCAGACTTGGGTTTCTTCTCTTGAGCAGCAACTTGCTTGCTGTTCTTCTTGAAGTTCCCCTTCTTCTTCCCTTTGCCCTTTTTCTTGAAACTAGTGGTCTTGTTGACCATCAACACTTGATGCTCCTTTTTGATTTCTACCTCCGCAGCTTTCAGCATTGCGAAGAGCTCAGGAATAGTCTTATTCATCCCTTGCATATTATAGTTCATCACGAAGCTCTTGTAGCTTGGTGGCAGTGATTGGAGAATTCTGTCAATGACGCAATCATCTGGAAGATTGACTCCCATCTGAATCAAGTGATTATTATACCCAGACATTTTGAGTATATGCTCACTGACAGAACTGCTCTCCTCCATCTTGCAGCTATAGAACTTATTGGAGACTTCACATCTCTCAATCCGCGCATTTGCTTGAAATATTAACTTCAACTCCTAGAACATCTCATATGCTCCATGACATTCAAAACGTCGTTGAAGTCCCAATTCTAAGCCGTAAAGCATGGCACACTGAACTATCGAGTAGTCATCAGCTTTGCTCTGCCAGACGTTCATAACATCTGGGGTTGCTCCAGCAGCAGGCCTGGCACCCAGCGGTGCTTCCAGGACGTAATTCTTCTATGCAGCAATGAGGATAATCCTCAAGTTACGGACCTAGTCTGTGTAATTGCTACCATCATCTTTCAACTTTGCTTTCTCAAGGAACGCATTAAAATTCAACGGAACAACAGCACGGGCCATCTATCTACAATCAAACATACATAAGCAAGATACTATCAGGTAATAAGTTCATGATAAATTTAAGTTCAATTAATCATATTACTTAAGAACTCCCACTTAGATAGACATCCCTCTAATCCTCTAAGTGATCACGTGATCCAAATCAACTAAACCATAACCGATCATCATGTGAAATGGATTAGTTTTCAATGGTGAACATAATTATGTTGGTCATATCTACTATATGATTCACGCTCGACCTTTCGGTCTCCGTGTTCCGAGGCCATATCTGCATATGCTAGGCTCGTCAAGTTTAACCCGAGTATTCTGCGTGTGCAAAACTGGCTTGCACCCGTTGTAGATGGACGTAGAGCTTATCACACCCGATCATCACATGGTGTCTGGGCACGACGAACTTTGGCAACGGTGCATACTCAGGGAGAACACTTCTTGATAATTTAGTGAGAGATCATCTTATAATGCTACCGTCAATCAAAGCAAGATAAGATGCATAAAAGAAAAACATCACATGCAATCAATATAAGTGATATGATATGGCCATCATCATCTTGTGCTTGTGATCTCCATCTCCGAAGCACCGTCATGATCACCATCGTCACCGGCGCGACACCTTGATCTCCATCGTAGCATTGTTGTTGTCTCACCAATCTTATGTTTCCACGACTATCGCTACCGCTTAGTGATAAAGTAAAGCATTACAGCGTGATTGCATTGCATACAACAAAGCGACAACCATATGGCTCCTGCCAGTTGCCAATAACTCAGTTACAAAACAGGAACATCTCATACAATAAAATTTAGCATCGTGTCTTGACCATATCACATCACAACATGCCTTGCAAAAACAAGTTAGACGTCCTCTACTTTGTTTGTTGCAAGTTTTACGTGGCTGCTACGGGCTTAAGCAAGAACCAATCTTACCTACGCATCAAAACCACAACGATAGTTTGTCAAGTTGATGCTGTTTTAACCTTCGCAAGGACCGGGCGTAGCCACACTCGGTTCAACTAAAGTTGGAGAAACTGACACCCGCCAGCCACCTGTGTGCAAAGCACGGCGGTAGAACCAGTCTCGCGTAAGCGTACGCGTAATGTCGGTCCGGGCCGCTTCATCCAACAATACTGCCGGACCAAAGTATGACATGCTGGTAGGCAGTATGACTTATATCGCCCACAACTCACTTGTGTTCTACTCGTGCATATAACATCAAACCATAAAACCTAGGCTCGGATGCCACTGTTGGGGAACGTAGTAATTTCAAAAAAATTCCTACGCACACGCAAGATCATGGTGATGCATAGCAACGAGAGGGGAGAGTGTTGTCTACGTACCCTCGTAGACCGAAGCGGAAGCGTTGACGCAACGTAGAGGAAGTAGTTGTACGTCTTCACGGTCCAACCGATCTAAGCACCGTTACTCCGGCACCTCCGAGTTCTTGACACACGTAACGCTCGATGACGCACCCCGGGCTCCGATCCAGCAAAGCTTCGGGGAGGAGTTTCGTCAGCACGACGGCGTGGTGACGATCTTGATGTTTAACCATCGCAGGGCTTCGCCTAAGCACCGCTACAATATGATCGAGGTGTAATATCGTGGAGGGGGGCACCGCAAACGGCTAAGGAACGATCATGAAGATCAACTTGTGTGTTCTAGGGTGCCCCCTTACCCCCGTATATAAAGGAGCCAAGGGGGGTGCGGCCGGCCCTAGTAGGAGGCGCGCAGGAGGAGTCCTACTCCTACCGGGAGTAGGACTCCCCTCCCTTTCCTTGTCCAAGTGGAGAGGGGGAAGGAAGGGAGAGAGGAGAGGAAGGAAAGGGGGGCGCCGCCCCTCCCTCCTTGTCCAATTCGGACTAGGGGGAGAGGGTGCGCGCGGCCTGCCCTGGCTGCCTGTCCTCTTGTCCACTTTAGGCCCATGAGGCCCATTAACCCCCCCGGGGGGTTCTGGTAACCACCCGATTCTCCGGTTTTATCCGACACTTCCCCAGAACACTTCCGGTGTCCGAATATAGCCGTCCAATATATCAATCTTTATGTCTCGACCATTTCGAGACTCCTCGTCATGTCCGTGATCACATCCGGGACTCCGAACAACCTTCGGTACATCAAAATACATAAACTCATAATGAAACTGTCATCATAACTTTAAGCGTGCGGACCCTACGGTTCGAGAACAATGTAGACATGACCGAGACACGTCTCCGGTCAATAACCAACAGCGGGACCTGGATGCCCATATTGGCTCCTACATATTCTACGAAGATCTTTATCGGTCAGACCGCATAACAACCTACGTTGTTCCCTTTGTCATCGGTATGTTACTTGCCCGAGATTCGATCGTCGGTATCCAATACCTAGTTCAATCTCGTTACCGGTAAGTCTCTTTACTCGTTCCGTAATACATCATCCCGCAACTAACTCATTAGTTGCAATGCTTGCAAGGCTTAAGTGATGTGCATTATCGAGAGGGCCGAAAGATACCTCTCCGACGATCGGAGTGACAAATCCTAATCTCGAAATACGTCAACCCAACATGTACCTTTGGAGACACCTGTAGAGCACCTTTATAATCACCCAGTTACGTTGTGACATTTGGTAGCACACAAAGTGTTCCTCCGGCAAACGGGAGTTACATAATCTCATAATCATAGGAACATGTATAAGTCATGAAGAAAGCAATAGCAACATACTAAATGATTGGGTGCTAAGCTAGTGGAATGGGTCATGTCAATCAGATCATCCAACTAATGATGTGATCCCGCTAATCGAATGACAACTCTTTGTCCATGGTTAGGAAACATAACCATCTTTGATTAACGAGCTAGTCAAGTAGAGGCATACTAGTGACACTTTGTTTGTCTATGTATTCACACATGTATTATGTTTCCGGTTAATACAATTCTAGCATGAATAATAAACATTTATCATGATATAAGGAAATAAATAATATCTTTATTATTGCCTCTAGGGCATATTTCCTTCAAGTTATGTGATAAGATAATTTGTAACGAGCAACAAGTAACAAAAGTAAATAAAGTGCAGAAAGGTGGCCCAATCCTTTTTGTAGCAAAGGACAAACCTGGACAAACTCTTATATAAGGAAAAGCGCTCCCGAGGACACATGGGAATATCGTCAAGCTAGTTTTCATCACGTTCATTTGATTCGCGTTCGGTACTTTGATAATTTGACATGTGGGTGGACCGGTGCTTGGGTGCTGTTCTTACTTGAACAAGCATCCCTCTTATGATTAACCTTTATTGCAAGCATCCACAACTACAACAAAAGTATTAAGGTAAACCTAACCATAGCATGAAACATATGGATCCAAATCAGCCCCTTACGAAGCAACTCATAAACTAGGGTTTAAGCTTCTGTCACTCTAGCAACCCATCATCTACTTATTACTTCCCAATGCCTTCCTCTAGGCCCAAATAATGGTGAAGTGTTATGTAGTCGACGTTCACATAACACCACTAGAGGCTATACAACATACATCTCATCAAAATATCGAATGAATACCAAATTCACATGACTACTAATAGCAAGACTTCTCCCTTGTCCTCAGGAACAAACGTAACTACTCACAAAGCATATTCATGTTCATAATCAAAGGGGTAATAATATACATAAAGGATATGAACATATGATCTTCCACCAATTAAACCAACTAGCATCAACTACAAGGAGTAATTAACACTACTAGCAACCTACTAGCACCAATCCCGGACTTGGAGACAAGAATTGGATACAAGAGATGAACTAGGGTTTTGAGATGAGATGGTGCTAATGAAGATGTTGATGGAGATTGCCCTCTCCCAATTTGAGGAGCGTTGGTGATGACGATGGCAATGATTTACCCCTCCGGGAGGGAAGTTTCCCGAGCAGAACAGCTCTACCGGAGCCCTAGATTGATTCCGCCAAGGTTCTGCCTTGTGGCAGCGGAGTTTCGTCCCGAAAGGTTGCTCCTGATTTCTTTCTCGACGAAAGACTTCATATAGCATAAGATGGTCATCGGAGAGCCACCAGGGGGCCCACGAGGTAGGGGGCGCGCCCTAGGGGGCGCCCCCCACCCTTGTGGACAGGGTGTGGGCCCCCTGGTCTTCATCTTTGGCGAGGATTTTTCATTATTTATTATAAGGTATTCCGTGGAGTTTCAGGACTTTTGGAGTTGTGTAGAATAGGTATCTAATATTTGCTCCTTTTCCAGCCCAGAATTCCAGCTGCCGGCATTCTCCCTCCTTATGTAAACCTTGTAAAATAAGAGAGAATAGCCATAAGTATTGTGACATAATGTGAAACAACAACCCATAATGCAATGAATATCGATATAAAAGCATGATGCAAAATGGACGTATCATGTGTGTGTGTTCTCGTTTTGTCTCGGTTTCCTCTCGTGTGTTCCGCCCGGTTTGATCAGTCCTTTTTGCGGCAGAGCGGTACTACCGCTGCATCAGCGGTACTACCGCTGACAAGCATCAAGCGGTACTACCGTCCACCCCAGCGGTACTACCGCTACGGGGCAGGGCGACGGGGGGGTTATGTCAGGGCAGGGGGAGTTGCCTCTCCCCCATACCCATTCGCCCCCACTCGTCTTCCTCATTGCTCCTACAACCTCTCGCCGTAGGAGGGGCCCGGCCGGCCGCCGTTTTCATGCCGTCCCTCTCTGTTTCCTCCAGTGGAGTCGATCCCCACCTCGTCCTCTTGCCATGGATGTCGGTATTGCCCCCGTTCCCGTTCTCTCTTTGCCTAGATCTTGCATCTAGTTTTTAGGGGCAATAGACATTGTTCTTCTCGTCTTTTGGCCAAGGCTGTAACATCCCAAATTTTCAATTTGGAATGTTATACATTAGATCATCATTGCATATCATATTTTATTGCTTTTGATGGATCCTAGAAATTCTACGCAACTCAAGAACCCTCGGAGAGAGTTGGGGATTTCGTTATTTTCATGTTTGAGTTTTCTCAAATTTTGAAATAGGGATCATTTGATTTTATTTACTTTATCTTCATTTATTTCTGTTATCAAAATCTGAGAGAGGGAATAAAATGACTTTACCAAAATAAAGAAATATTGAGGATTTAATAAAAAAATCAAATAAGATTTTATTTTGGTTTTATTTGCTATTTTATTTGAATTTAGGAAAAATTGCACATTTTCAAAAATTGCATTTAGAGCCCAAAAAAATGTTCATCCTGTTCTAAATATTTTATTTAGGCGGAGAAAATTTGTTTGGGCATTTTTAGATTTTTATTTATTTTTCTAGAATTTCTTTTAGGCGTAGCGAAATTGCTTTAAAAAACCCCGTGCCTGACTAGGCCAAGGGCCCAGCCGAGTAGGCCGGCCCAGCCAGCCGCCGCCGCCTCCAGCCGGATCAGGACCAGAGTCCCGATCGCCGCCGCCGCCGTGTCCGGGGAGGACACGCCTCCTGAGGCCGACTCTCCCCCAAGTCGACCTCCCCGCCCCTTTATAACCGCCGCCACCCACCCCTGCAAACCCCACACCGCCACCCCGCCGCCTGCGCCGCCGCGCCGCTTGCCGCCGCCCCGCCGCCCTGCCGGAGCCCCGCCGAAGAGCCGCCGATGCCGCTGAGGTAGCCGCCGGCCTATTTTTGAGAAAAAGCCGATTCAGTTTTTTTGAAAACCCTAGTTTTCGTTTTTTTAATAAATAGATCGGTTTTTTCGGTTTATTTATTTAGTGAGCGCCCGTTCGTCCATTCGTTTTAACGAACGTGTTTTTCGTTTAGTTTCTGTTAACGAACGTTCGTTCGTTAACTGTTCGTCGTTTTTCTTTTTCTCGGATTAAATCCGCGGTTTCTCTGATCGCGATCTCTGATCCGATGTTCGTTCTAGTTTAACTTTTCGCTTGTTTATCGGAATCAGGCGATTCAAGCGCCTGGAGTTTCGTCTCGAAGTCCTCTTCCGTTTAACCAACTCAAACAAGTTTTTGCCACTGTAAAAATTGCCCTAGATCCAGAATAGTAAACGAATGTTGTTTCTTTTGCTGTTTGTCTTTGTTGCTTCGTTTGTTTTGATTCTTTTTGCCAATCGGAGTTCTTAAGTTGAACTTTCTGGTTAGATCTTTTATCCGAGTGTTACCTGTGCATTAGTTGAGTACTTATTATATGCTTGTTTGTTTGCGATAGAGTACCTGGAGTGCGCCGCTTGCTACTTTGAATCGCTAGGTTTCCCGGATCATCAGCAAGGCAAGTAACACTTTGATCATACCTCCTACTACCCAGTTTTATTGCATTAGTTCCAATCCTCACACATTGCATGATTAGGATCTAATTAAATTGTGGGTTTGGGAAGTAGTTGAGGTAGAACCTATTACCTATTTATTATCAAACCTTTGGGAGTTAATTTTACGTTTGCTTATTATGCCAAGCTATGCTAGTAGACGTGGATTGGGTGAGTGTATCCATGACAGATGTGAGATTGTTAATTAATGGTTTATTTAGGGTGTCAACCTAAACACACATCTGGGTGGATTGAGGCACCTGGGTATTCCAGGATTGCCTTTTTTTGGACCGCCACCCAGGCTCAAAGGGATCATGAGATTATTCATACTAGAAACTTCCGTGTGCAGCCACAAGCGACTATGGGCTCTAGCATAGTTGACTAAGTCATGCGAACTCTTACAGTGGTAGACTAGCAGATGTAGGGGATGTAGGTTGGTACAGTCTACCCGTTTGTAAGGTGCTAGCGCTTATGAAAGACTATGTCTCGGTCATCCGTTTCTCAAACACCATGTAGTGCGAGAAGAGCAACGGAGGAGATCGGGTCTTGTGGGGAAAAGTGCGCAAACCTCTACAGAGTATAAACTAATCATGATTAGTCGTGTCCCCAGTTATGGACATCTTGAGTATCTAGTACCTGGATTATCATGTGAATCTCATCATGTTACTCTAAAGTTAATTGTTGCGTTTTTAATTGATGATGCTTAATTGGGATTGAGAATGCTGTCAACCATTCTCAATGTTTAACAACTACTATGATAGTTAAATAAAATTTATTCCTATGCAGTAGGGAAAAATTGGCTTTACGCAAGACTTTAACCTTAGAGCTTTCCACCAGCCATATATGCATATAGAATAGCTTATTTCATTCCATTACTCTCTATGTGTTACATTGCCAACATATTCCATGTGCTGACCCGTTTCGGGCTGCAACGTTAATGTTGCATACTTTTCATACGACGATTAAGGTGCCTTTAGGTCATGGTTCTATACTCAGTGATGCCGTTGGAGTTGATGGACTCACTTATCTTCCAAGCCTTCCGCTGTTATCGTTATTAGATGGCCTTAAGCCATATTTATTGTAATAAGTTCTCTTTTGAGACACTCGATGTAATAAGTGTGTGATTGCTACTCTGTTATAAATCCTTCAAGTACTGTGTGGTGTCAGCATTACTGATCCAGGGATGACACTGGAGCACGGAGATTGGACCGTTTGAGGTCTGGTGGCTACAAGATGGTATTAGAGCACACGCTGACTGTAGGACACGACCACTAATGCTAAAGCCCTAGATCACTACTTACTCTTCTCCTTCTGACCTCTTAGCTTTTCTACTCTTTTAGGATGGCGGATGCAAGGAACAAGTTCATGCAACCGGATGAAGATACACCCTTCGAACGTCACTTGAAGGAAGTCACTAGATACCTGAACATAGGAGTACCAAGCTTCACCGGAACCTACAACGCCACATTACGTGAAGAAGAGCACTGCATGATTCAAGTTCAAGTTCCAGGAAGAACGTTCATGCCAGTCACTGAGCCCATAGAGCTTTCTTTTGATGCACCAACTTGGAGTCTAGGAAAGAGCATGGAAGCTCACATTGCCATGGGGCGTATTGGAGAAGTTTACCGCAATGATCTCAAGGATACTATCTACCAGATTTGTGGGCGCCGCGATGAGCACTGGGAGATGATCAGCACCAGGACGGATATATCAATTGCAACTTTTATCCAGGAGTTAAACCAGCACATTCGACGTCAGGAGAACCAGATGTGCGCAGACATGATAGATCCGAAGAAGGCGAGGACAAGAATCAAGGAACTGGAGGAAGAACTCAAGGCTACACGTGAAGATTATGAAGAGGAAATCGAAGTATTAGTGGAGAAAAATGATGATCTGATCAAGAAGATTGGAATATTCATGGGAGACCCTACACCAGTAGAAGAAGACGAAGAACCCAAGGAGATTCGCCCGGAAGACTACATCATCATCGACGACACCGACTCGGATCCAGATGATAGCGATGATGACTATGTTGATGAAGCTGGAGCAGATATCATGGAGACTGGAACCGAAGAGTATTTCTAGTAGACCACCCCATCAGTAGTAGTAGCCCACCATGTAAATATAGTAGTCCGAGCACTTTTGCGATAGTTAGATCGATTGTAAGCCCTTGTTTGATTGAATGAAGTGAATTGATTGTTTTTGCCTCATGTGCATATGGGTAGTGTTTTCTCTTTAGACCCCTCTCTATTCTTAAATCTCATCTTTTCTAAAACCTCAGATACCTCCGAGACGTGACCCTGGATTTACCTTCCCACCGGAGCTCACTCAGTTGATCTAGCAGTAGAACACATTGATGCAGTTGCTAGTCCAGAATCAGAATCAGGGGAATAACAACAACAACAACCCACCACCACCACCACCTGTTGATCACTTAGCCCGTTTTCTTAGGCTGAATCCGCCAGTGTTTTCCAGTAGCACCGAGCCGATAGTAGTAGATGATTGGCTCCGCAAGACAGCAAGAGATTTGACCACGGCAGGATGCACGGATGCGGAAAAGGTGAAGTTTGCCGCACATCAGCTGGAAGGACCTGCAACATCATGGCGGGAGAATTTCATAGCCACTTTCCCTGTCGACATTATCATGTGGGACCAGTTTCAGCAGGCTTTTCGTACTGCCCATGTTTCAGCAGGAGCTATGTCCATGAAGAAGCGTGAGTTTCGCAACTTGCGCAAAGGAGGACTTACAGTTGGCCAGTATGTGGAGGACGTTAGTAAGCTAGCACGTTATGCCCCAGATGACGTTGCTATGGATGCAGCTAAGCAGGAGAAGTTTATGGAAGGACTGAATGATGAGTTGAGCATGCAGTTGATGGTAGCAACCTTCAACAAATACCAAGAGTTGGTAGATCATGCTCTCATGATTGAAGGGAAGCAGCAGCAGATTGAGAACCGTAAGAGGAAGTATGGACAAGGGAAGTACAATTCTGGAGCTCAGCATGAAGCCACGTTTTACCCCTAGACCGGGAGGACATTTCTAGGATACCCATGGAGGAGGTAGCTCGCACAATCACAATGGCCCCAAGACTGGTAATGGGAATGGTGGAAGCAACGGCCAGAACTGCACCAACCCATCAACCCCAGCCAAGAAAGACCTGAGCCAAGTCACTTGTTTTAAGTGCCAGAAGACCGGACATTATGCCAACGAATATCTTGAATCACAAAATGGTAATGGCAATGGAAGCTCTGGGAAGAAGTCGAACCCTTTCAACAGGGGACAGGTGAACCACGTTAACGTGGAGGAGGTTGAAGAGCAGCCGGATGCAGTAATCGGTAAGTTTTTGGTTATGTCATTTACTGCACTCGTTCTTTTTGATACTGGTGCAGCGCATTCATACATATCAAGGGGATTTGTGGACCAGTATAAACTACCAACCCAAGCCCTTAGGTCACCCATGTTAGTAACCTCGCCTGGAGCAGAGTATATGGCTAGCCTATGGTGTGATCGGTTACCATTAAGGATTGGTAACTACGTATTTCCCTCAAACCTAATAGTGTTGGAATCTCAAGGATTGGATGTGATATTAGGCATGGATTGGTTGTCAAAGTATGAAGGGAATATTGAATGTGCCAGTAAGTAAATTTTGCTTACCACCCTAGAAGGAAGAAGGATCAAGTATCTATCACGGCATGTGCCAAAAAGGACTCAAGTAAATTGCCTAACAGGAGTTGTGCAGGAGGAAGTACCAATAGTGAAGGATTTCCCTGATGTCTTTCTAGAGGAATTGCCAGGCATGCCACCGGATAGAGATATTGAGTTTTTGATTGAGCTTTTGCCAGGCACAGGGCCAATATCAAAGAGACCATATAGGATGCCCGCAAAGGATTTGGTGGAGATTAAGAAGCAGATTAAGGAGTTACTAGATAAGGGTTATATTTGCCCAAGTTCTTCACCTTGGGGATCGCCAGTACTTCTAGTAGAAAAGAAGGATGAATTGTTGAGGATGGTTGTTGATTATTGAGGTTTGAATGAAGTAACCATCAAGAACAAGTACCCACTACCAATGATCAATGATCTGTTTGATCGATTGCAAGAAGCTAAGGTATTTTCCAAGATCGATCTGCAATCAGGATACCACCAGTTGAAGATTCGAGAACAGGATATACCTAAAACGGCTTTTACCACCAGGTATGGGCTGTACGAGTATACCGTTATGTCATTTGGTCTGACTAACGCACCGGCATATTTCATGAACATGATGAACAAGGTGTTTATGGAGTTTCTGGATAAGTTCGTGGTAGTGTTCATTGATGATATCCTGGTTTACTCAAAGAATGAAGAGGAGCATAAGGAGCATTTGCGTTTGGTGCTTGGTAAACTCAGAGAACATCGATTATATGCCAAGTTTAGCAAATGTGAGTTTTGGTTGAAGGAAGTTGGATTTCTCAGACACGTTATATCCGGAGAAGGTATAGCAGTAGATCCCACTAAAGTTGATACCGTGACCAATTGGGAAGCGCCAACAACAGTTGGAGAGATCCGGAGTTTTCTTGGACTCGCAGGATACTACCGGAGATTCATTGAGAATTTCTCAAAGATTGCGAAGCCTATGACGGAGTTGTTGAAAAAGGATACCAAGTTCATGTGGACTGAAGAATGTGAGGACAGTTTCCAGGAATTGAAGAAACGTTTGGTTACATCACCTGTGTTGATTTTGCCAGATCAGACCAAGGATTATGAGGTGTATTGCGACGCTTCATGTCGAGGACTTGGAGCAGTGCTTATGGAGGAAGGAAGAGTTGTTTCCTACGCCTCACGACAGCTTAAGCCTCATGAGTTGAATTACGCTATGCATGATTTGGAGTTAGCAACCGTAGTGCATGCATTGAAAACCTGGAGACACTTTCTCATTGGAAATCATTGTGAGGTGTACACAGATCACAAGAGTTTGAAGTATATTTTCACGCAGAAAGAGTTGAATCTCAGGCAAAGAAGATGGTTGGAGCTCATCAAGGATTATGATATGAGATTACATTATCACCCCAGAAAGGCTAACGTAGTAGCTGGCGCGTTGAGCCGTAAAAGCCATGTCAAAACCTTAATGATGGGAGATTTACCAAGGGAGTTAGCTGAAAATCTTCATGAGCTATATTTGGAGATAGTTCTGAGAGACTATGTAGCAGCATTGGAGATTCAGCCTACTTTGATGGATAAGATCAGAGAAGCTCAAAGGACTGACAAGGAGATTGCCTCTATAAAGGAGAAAATGAGCAAAGGAAAAGCTAAGGGATTTCGTGAGGATGAGCATGATACCTTATGGTTTGAAGACCGTGTTTATGTACCAAATGATTCGGAGATCAGGAAGTTAATTCTGCAAGAGGCACATGATTCACCATATTCGATTCACCCAGAAAATACCAAGATGTATTTGGATTTGAAGGATACTTTCTGGTGGACCGGAATGAAGAAGGATATTGCGGAGTATGTAGCAATTTGTGATGTATGTCAGAGAGTAAAGGCAGAGCATCAAAAGCCAGCAGGATTGCTACAGCCATTGCCGATACCCGAATGGAAGTGGGATAAGTTACGCATGGATTTTATTATGGGTTTACCCAGAACTCGTTCAGGCTATGACTCAATATGGGTTGTAGTCGATCGTTTGACAAAGGTAGCCCATTTCATTCCAGTGAAGACTACCTATACCTATGCAAAGTTGGCAAAGATATACATGACCAGCATCGTATGTCTGCATGGAGTTCCAAAGAGCATTGTATCAGATAGAGGAAACCAATTTACCTCAAAGTTCTGGAATCAGTTGCATAAAACTTTGGGTACCAGACTAGAGTTCAGCATAGCTTTTCATCCACAGACAGATGGACAGACCGAGAGGGTGAATCAGATTTTGGAGGATATGCCGAGAGCTTGCGCGCTAGATTACAGATCTAGTTGGGACGAGAATTTGCCATATGCAGAGTTCTACTACAACAACAGTTATCAATCCAGTTTGAAGATGGCCCCTTTCGAAGCCTTGTTCGGGAGGAGGTGCAGGACCCCATTGTCGTGGGATGAAGTTGGAGACCGCCAGTTGTTTGGACCGGATTTGATTAAGGAGTCTGAGCAGAAAGTGAAATTGATTCACCCCATTGTCGTGGGATGAAGTTGGAGACCGCCAGTTGTTTGGACCGGATTTGATTAAGGAGTCTGAGCAGAAACTGAAATTGATTCATGATAGGCTCAAGGTAGCCCAGTACAGGCAGAAGAGCTACGCAGATTCTAAACGCAAGGAGACAAATTACGAAGTCGGAGACCGTGTTTATCTTCGAGTATCTCCACTTCGAGGAGTTAAGCACTTTGGAGTTAAGGGAAAGTTAGCGCCACACTTTGTAGGACCATACAAGGTTTTGGAGCGTATGGGAGAAGTAGCCTACAAGTTGGAATTACCTGAAGGATTATCAGGAGTTCATGATGTGTTCCACGTTTCCCAGTTGAAGAAGTGCCACGCAGAGATGGCTGATATACCGCTGAGAGATACAGTGCTGCTGGAAGCAATTCAGTTGGACAATGATTTGACCTATGAGGAGAAACCAGTCAAGATTCTTGAGTATGCCAGCCGAGTCACCCGCAGCAAGTTTATCAAGTTTTGCAAAGTTTAGTGGAGCCACCACACGGAGGATGAAGCCACCTGGGAGCGAGAGGAAGAATTACTGAAGGACCACCCTCACCTATTTTCAATTTGGATTGTTATACATTAGATCATCATTGCATATCATATTTTATTGCTTTTGGTGGATCCTAGAAATTCTACGCAACTCAAGGACCCTCGAAGAGAGTTGGGGATTTCGTTATTTTCATATTTGAGTTTTCTCAAATTTTGAAATAGGGATCATATGATTTTATTTCTTTTATCTTCATTTATTTCTGTTATCAAAATATGAGAGAGGGAATAAAATGACTTCCCCAAAATAAAGAAATATTGAGGATTTAATAAAAAAACAAATAAGATTTTATTTTGGTTTTATTTGCTATTTTATTTGAATTTGAAAAATTGCACGTTTTCAAAAATTGCATTTAGAGCCAAAAAAATGTTCATCCTGTTCTAAATATTTTATTTAGGCGGAGAAAATTTGTTTTGGCATTTTTAGATTTTTATTTATTTTTCTAGAATTTTTTTTAGGCGCAGCGAAATTGTTTTAAAAAAAACACCGCGCCCGACTAGGCCAAGGGCCCAGCCGAGCAGGCCGGCCTAGCCAGCCGCCGCCGCCTCCACCCGGATCGGGACCGGAGTCCCGATCGCCGCCGCCGCCATGTCCGGGGAGGACACGCCTCCCGAGGCCGACCCCTCCCCCAAGTCGACCTCCCCCGCCCCTTTATAACCGCCGCCACCCCCTGCAAACCCCACACCGCCGCCCGGGCACCTGCGCCGCCGCCGCTACTGCACGCCACCTGCCGCTGCCTGCCGCCGCCGTGCCGCTTGCCTCCGCCCCGCGCCGCCCGGAGCCGCCGCCTCGCGCCACCCGCCGCCCTGCCGGAGCCCCGCCGGAGAGCCGCCGCCGCCGCCGAGGTAGCCGCCGGCCGGTTTTTGAGAAAAAGTCGATTCGGTTTTCTTTTGAAAACCCTAGTTTTCGTTTTTTAATAAATAGATCTGTTTTTTTTCGGTTTATTTATTTAGCGAGCGCCCGTTCGTTCGTTCGTTTTAACGAACACGTTTTTTCCTTTAGTTTCTGTTAACGAACGTTTGTTCGTTAACTATTCGTCGTTTTTCTTTTTCTCAGATTAAATCCGCGGTTTTTCTGATTGCGATCTCTGATCCGATGTTCATTCTAGTTTAACTTTTCGCTCGTTTATCAGAATTAGGCGATTCAAGCGCCTGGAGTTTCGTCTCGAAACCCTCTTTCCGTTTAACCAACTCAAACAAGTTTTTGCCAATGTAAAAATTGCCCTAGATCCAGAATAGTAAACAAAGCTTGTTTCTTTTGCCGTTTGTCATCGTTGCTTCGTTTGTTTTGATTCTTTTTGCCAACCGGAGTTCTTAAGTTGAACTTTCTGGTTAGATCTTTTATCCGAGTGTTACCTGTGCATTAGTTGAGTACTTATTGTATGCTTGTTTTTTTGCGATAGAGTACTCGGAGTGCGCCGCTTGCTACTTTGAATCGCTAGGTTTCCCGGATCATCAGCAAGGCAAGTAACACTTTGATCATAGCTCCTACTACCCAGTTTTATTGCATTAGTTCCAATCCTCACACATTGCATGATTAGGATCTAATTAAATTGTTGGTTTGGGAAGTTGTTGTGGTAGAACCTATTACCTATTTATTATCAAACCTTTGGGAGTTAATTTTACGTTTGCTTATTATGCCATGCTATGCTAGTAGACGTGGATTGGGTGAGTGTATCCATGACAGATGTGAGATTGTTAATTAATGGTTTATTTAGGGTGGCAACCTAAACACACATCTGGGTGGATTGAGGCACCTGGGTATTCCAGGATTGCCTTTTTTTGGACCGCCACCCAGGCTCAAAGGGATCATGAGATTATTCATACTAGAAACTTCCGTGTGCAGCCACAAGCTACTATGGGCTCTAGCATAGTTGACTAAGTCGTGCGAACTCTTATAGTGGTAGACTAGCAGATGTAGGGGATGTAGGTTGGTATGGTCTACCCGTTCGTAAGGTGCTAGCGCTTCTGAAAGACTATGTCTCGGTCATCCGTTTCTCAAACACCATGTAGTGCGAGAAGAGCAACGGACGAGATCGGGTCTTGTGGGGAAAAGTGTGCAAACCTCTGCAGAGTATAAACTAATCATGATTAGCCGTGTCCCTGGTTATGGACATCTTGAGTATCTAGTACCTGGATTATCATGTGAATCTCATCATGTTACTCTAAAGTTAATTGTTGGGTTTTTAATTGATGATGCTTAATTGGGATTGAGAATGCTGTCAACCATTCTCAATGTTTAACAACTACCATGATAGTTAAATAAAATTTATTCCTTTGCAGTAGGGAAAATTGGCTTTACGCAAAACTGTAACCATAGAGCTTTCCACCAGCCATATATGCATATAGAATAGCTTATTTCATTCCATTACTCTCTATGTGTTACATTGCTAGCATATTCCATGTGCTGACCCGTTTCGGGCTGCAATGTTAATGTTGCAGACTTTTCAGACGACAATTAAGGTGCCTTTAGGTCGTGGTTCTATACTCAGTGATGCCGTTGGAGTTGATGGACTCACTTATCTTCCAAGCCTTCCGCTATTATCGTTATTAGATGGCCTTAAGCCATATTTATTGTAATAAGTTCTCTTTTGAGACACTCGATGTAATAAGTGTGTGATTGCTACTCTGTTATAAATCCTTCAATTAATGTGTGGTGTCAGCATTACTGATCCAGGGATGACACCGGAGCACAGAGATTGGACCGTTTGAGGTCTGGTCTCTACAAAGGCGAGGCTTGAGTAGGATGGAGATGGCTTCTAGGCACTGTGGATTGAAGTTTGGTAGGCTTCTTTTTGAATTTGGCATCTCCAGTAGTGCCAGATCTGACCACAGTAGTAGGGAACCGCCGTTCCCCATATGGTGTGGTACTACCGCTCTCCTCGAGCGGTACTACCGCTCAAGCGGTACTACCACTGTTGGGTCACGGTACTACCGCTCATGCGGTACTCCCGCTATTGGGTCGCGGTACTACCGCTGGATGCCCAGTTCCATCTTTTCTTACCAAGGTTAGATCCTTGTTCTTTTGTTTGGTGGCTTATGCTCTTTCTTTCGTGTGTTTCTTCTGGTCGTGTGTTTTGGTTCCAGGTGATGATCATCCTGAGCAGCAGGTCCACCGTGTCAACCCCGGTCGTGCAACGTCAAAGCGCTACCGCACTTCTGAGTCAGTAGGTGGTTCCTCTAGTACTCTACCGCTGCCTGCAAGCACAACCTCAAGTGCTCCACCGCCACCTCAGCAGTCGAAGAGATCCGTCAACAAGCCAAAGGGAAAGACTGTGACTGAGATGACTGCCAAGGAGTTTTGGGCAAAGCGTCGCCGCAACCCCTATGAGGAAGACCAATATCCCACTTTGGTCAACCGCCCGTTCTGGAACCGCTTTCAGTTTTCCATCTATTTTGATGTGATCAAGACTAAGAAGAATCTCTTTGTTGATGTACACTCCATCGACACAGATGCTATGGAGAAGGACCCAGAGTACTTTGGCGAAGCTCTTCAGATGTGTTCTCAGCTGAACATTCTCATAATCATGCAGTTCAACAAGGATTTTGATGCAGATTTGGTGGCTCAATTCTTTGCTACTGTTCATTTTGGAACTGATGCCGATAGGACTCTGACTTGGTTGACCAATGGAAAGTTGCTTTCCGTCAAGTGGAAGGCCTTCATGGAGTTACTTGAGGTGCAAGATCACGGGCTTGAGACTGCAGTCGGCTTCCGCCCTCACCGCAATGCTACCTCCACTCACAAGCAAGCCCTCTGGCCCTACTGTACTGTGAAGGTTCACCCTGTGACTAAGAAGGAAACCTATGAGCTGTCTGCCTTTCTGGACATCCTTCATCGTGTCTTCCGAGAGACTCTCTTCCCTCACATCGGGAATCTGGATATGGTCCAATCCTATCTCGTGGACATGCTTCTATTCTGCCAGCATGAGAAGGAAGCAAACACTCGAGAGTGCCTAGACATTTCTCTTGTTATGTGGTCTAAACTTCTCGCTGCCGTTTCTGAGCGCAAGTGCCCAATCTATGGTCCATTCATCATGCGGCTCATTGAGAAGGCCTGGGCTCGTGTCTATCCCAAGGAGATGTTGGAAACTGGAGAATTGGTTTGTCATGAGATCAAGCATCTGAGGAAGAAGGACAATTGCCCCCCCCCAGCGCCTAAACAAGGGGTCCATCTACTGCTGCTGACATGGAGAACGAGGGTGGGGCTGCGGCCGATGATCACAATGAGGACTTTGGGCCTTCTGGTGCAGAACCCTCTTGGGCAAAGAAGCTTAAACGCAAGATGAAGAAGCTCTTCTGCATGGAGTCTCATGGTCAGTACATGACTCATGTGGTTGAGAAGTAGGCCAGGGGGTGTCACAAGGAGCTCATGTGTCAGCTGGGTGCGACCGTTGCCAGCGGTTCTGAGGGCCAGATCACTGAAGAGGAGGAATGGATTCACCAGCATCGCCCTTGGACCGATTCAGACGCCGAGCAGTTTCCGACCGACGACGGAGGTGCAGACGATCACGCTGAGATGTGATGTTCAAGATCCTCAGCTTGCCATCACCTGGAGCCATAGCTTCTCTCTCTACCCTTTTGGTGTCTCGCTGCCAAAGGGGGAGAGAGTTGGGATTTGTGTTGTTGCCGTGTTGCGAGTGTGTCATTGTGGTTTGTGGTGTCTTGTGTTATCTCGTCGCTTTGCTTGGTTTGGTTTGGTGCCGTGAGACCTAAGTTCTAGACATATGGTGTGAGACATATGCTACCCTATCCTTACCTTATTATCTATGTCTATTTAGTACTATAGTATCTTATGAGTTGCA
Source organism: Triticum monococcum (assembly GCA_034509565.1). Classification (NCBI taxonomy): domain Eukaryota; kingdom Viridiplantae; phylum Streptophyta; class Magnoliopsida; order Poales; family Poaceae; genus Triticum; species Triticum monococcum. The sequence continues at coordinate 77,497,800 of CM067843.1, forward strand.
TGCTTATCCTGTTTTATACCCTGCTCTCATGTATCCCGTGCTTAGAACTTTTGGACTATAAAATATAAGGGGAGTGTTGATCCGAATGTGTGTGTCTTGCATTCCAAAGGCACTACTAACTAGGTGCACACATTCAGGAGGAGCCCGTCTATATTTCGTAGTTCTAAGTATCCTTACTTTTATGTCTTTTCCCTGTGCAAATCCCTGGTTGTCATCAATCCACCAAAAAGGGGGAGATTGTTAAGGCATATCTCTCTCGATGTAGTTTTGGTGATTGATGACAACATATTTGCGGACTAACCTTGTGCGTTGAGTATTTCAGAGATTCATCCTTTGGCTCGAGATGATTTCTTTCCCCTCGGAGTGTTTTTCAAGACGGTGTAGCTCTTTCGTTTCTTGTTGGTGGACTAGTTTCGTAGGAGACATCCTACTATCAAGAGGGGGTCCGCTTTGGTATGGCTAGGGTGGAATCATCACGTACACTTTCGTTTCACACCCTCTGGGCCTTCCCACGTCGTTGGAGGTCTTTTTCCCTACTGTTTGGGTAGTCTTTAACCCCAGCGGTAGTACCGCTTGTGTGTCCTGAGCGGCAGTACCGCTGCGGTACCGGGCCACTACCGCCTCGACTTGTGTCGGGTTGAGCGGCACCTACAGCGGTAGTAGGTGCAGTAGTACTGCTCGTGAGCGGTAGTACCACCCTGCCACCGCGGCAGTACTGCGTTGGGCCTGTCCAGCAGTACCGCACCGGGCGAGTCCCTCCTCTCCTTCTATCCCTCTCTGACTGGGCGGTAGTACCGTAAGGGGAGCGGTAGTGCCGCTGGGTCCAACGGTAGTACCGCAGCCCACTGCGGTAGTACCGCCCTCTGCGGGGCTGTTTAGTGGGGTAACGGTTGGATTGTTACCCCTACTATAAAAGGGGGTCCCCTTCTTCTTCGTTGACTTACCTCTTCCCCCTCAAGCTCCATTAATGCTCCAAGCTCCATTTTCGCCGATCTCTCTCTCTAGCCGATCAAACTTGTTGATTTGCTCGGGATTGGTTGAGAAGGCCCCGATCTACACTTCCACCAAGAGATATTTGATTCCCCCACCTATCCCTAGCGGATCTTGTTACTCTTGGGTGTTTGAGCACCCTAGACGGTTGAGGTCATCACGGAGCCATAGTCCATTGTGGTGAAGCTTCGTGGTGTTGTTGGGAGCCTCCGATTAAGTTGTGGAGATTGCCCCAACCTTGTTTGTAAAGGTCCGGTTGCCGCCTCCAAGGGCACCAATAGTGGAATCACAGCATCTCGCACTGTGTGAGGGCGTGAGGAGAATACGGTGGCCCTAGTGGCTTCTTGGGGAGCATTTTGCCTCCACACTGCTCTAATAGAGACGTACTTCCCCTCAAAAGGAAGGAACTTCGGTAACACATCCTCGTTTTCACTGGGTCCACTCTCGGTTATCTCTTACCTTTACTTGTGCAGGCTTATTAGTGTTACTTCTCTTCCTTGCTTGTATGTTCGTTGTTGTTGCATCATATAGGTTGCTCACCTAGTTGCACATCTACACAACCTACTTTGATGCAAAGTTTAATTTGGTAAAGAAAAGTTAAAAATTGTTAGTTGCCTATTCAACCCCCCTCTAGTCAACCATATCGATCCTTTCAACCCGAAGGTCTGAGGTAAACTACTCACACATCATCGGAGAGGCTATGGTGTTGATGTAGAAGCCCTCCGTGATCAATGCCCCATCCGGCGAAGCGCCGGAAAAGGCCCCAAGATGAGATCTCATGGGTACAGAAGTTTGTGGCGGTGGAATTAGGTTTTTGTGGTGCTCCTCGATGTTTCAGGATACGTAGGTATATATAGGAGGAAGAAGTAGGTTGGTGGAGCCACGAGGGGCCCACGAGGGTGGAGGGCGCGCCTATGGGGGTAGGCACGCCCCATGCCTCGTGGCTTCCTCGTTGGTTGCTTGACGTCCACTCCAAGTCCTCTGGATCACGTTTGTTCCAAAAATCACGCTCCTGAAGGTTTCATTCCATTTGGACTCCGTTTGATATTCTTTTTCAGTGAAACACTCAAATAGGCAAAAAACAACAATTTGGGATGGGCCTCCGGTTAATAGGTTAGTCCCAAAAATAATATAAAAGTGTATAAATTAGCCCATTAAACATCCAAAATAGAATAAATAATAGCATGGAGCAATCAAAAATTATAGATACTTGTAGACGTATCAAGCATCCCCAAGCTTAATTCCTGATTGTCCTCGAGTAGGTAAATGATAAAAACAGAATTTTTGATGTGGAATGCTTCCTAACATAGTTCTCAATGTAATTTTCTTTATTGTGGTATGAATGTTCAGATCCGAAAGATTCAAGATAAAAGTTTAATATTGACATAAAAATAATAATACTTCAAGCATAGTAACTAAGCAATCAGGTCTTCTCAAAATAACATGGCCAAAGAAAGTTCATTCCTACAAAATAATATAGTTTGGTCATGCTCCATTTTCGTCACACAAGAATGCTCTCATCATGCACAACCCCGATGACAAGCCAAGAAATTGTTTCATACTTTAGTAATCTCAAACTTTTTTCAACTTTCACGCCATATATGAGCGCGAGCCATGGATATAACACTATGGGTGGAATAGAATATAATGAAGGGGGTTATGTGGAGAAGACAAAAAGGAGAAAGTATCACATTGACGCGGCTAATCAATGGGCTACGGAAATGCCCATCAATTGATGTCAATGCAAGGAGTAGGGATTGCCATGCAACGGATGCACTAGAGCTATAAATGTATGAAAGCTCAACAAAAGAAACTAGGTGGGTGTGCATCCAACTTGCTTGCTCACGAAGACCTAGGGCACTTGAGGAGGCCCATTGTTGGAATATAAAAGCCAAGTTCTATAATGAAAAATTCCCACTAGTATATGAAAATGACAAAACAAGAGACTCTCTATCATAAAGATCATGGTGCTACTTTGAAGGACAAGTGTGGGAAAAAGGATAGTAGCATTGGCCCTTTTTTGGGCCTTCCTTTTTTGGCCTTTTTGGGACAATGCTCTATTAATGATGATCATCACACTTCTATTTATTTATTTACAACTCAATGATTACAACTCGATACTAGAACAAGATATGATTCTATATGAATGCCTCCGGCGGTGTACCGGGATGTGCAATGACTCATGAGTGACATGTATGAAAGAATTATGAATAGTGGCTTTGCCACAAATACGATGTCAACTACATGATCATGCAAGGCAATATGACAATGATGATGCGTGTCATAATAAACGGAACGGTGGAAAGTTGCATGGCAATATATCTCGGAATGGCTATGGAAATGCCATAATAGGTGGGTATGGTGGCTATTTCGAGGAAGATATAAGGAGGTTTATGTGTGATAGAGCGTATCGTATCACGGGGTTTGGATGCACCGGAGAAGTTTGCACCTACTCTCAAGGTGAGAAAGGGCAATGCACGGTACCGAAGAGGCTAGCAACGATGGAAGGGTGAAAGTGCGTATAATCCATGGACTCAACATTAGTCATAAAGAACTCACATACTTACTGCAAAAATCTACAAGTCATAAAAAACCAAGTATTACGCGCATGCTCCTAGGGGGATAGATTGGTAGGAAAAGACCATCGCTCGTCCCCTACCGCCACTCATAAGGAAGACAATCAAAGAACACCTCATGTTTCAAATTTGTTACACAACGTTTACCATACGTGCATGCTACGGGACTTGCAAACTTCAACACAAGTATTTCTCGAATTCACAACTACTCAACTAGCATAACTTTAATATCACTATCTCCATATCTCAAAACAATCATCAAGTATCAAACTTCTCTTAGTATTCAATGCACTTGTGTGAAAGTTTTTTTATAATATCAAAAACAAATTACCATTCTGTTCTAAAGGACTCTCAAAACAATATAAATGAAGCATGATAGATCAATTATTTCTATAAAATGAAACCACCACCGTGCTCTAAAAGATATAAGTGAAGCACTAGAGCAAAAACTATATAGCTCAAAGGATATAAGTGAAGCACATAGAGTATTCTAATAAATTCTGATTCATGTGTGTGTCTCACAAAAGGTGTGTGCAGCAAATATTGTTGTGGTAAACTAAAAAGCAAAGACTCAAATCATACAAGACGCTCCAAGCAAAACACATATCGTGTGGTGAATAAAAATATAGCTCCAAGTAAAGTTACCGATAGACGAAGACAAAAGAGGGGATGCCTTCCGGGGCATCCCCAAGCTTAGGCTTTTTGGTGTCCTTGCATTTTACCTTGGGGTGCCTTGGGCATCCCCAAGCTTAGGCTCTTGCCACTCCTTGTTCCATAATCCATCAAATCCTTACCCAAAACTTGAAAACTTCACAACACAAAACTTAACAGAAAATCTCATGAGCTCCGTTAGCGAAAGAAAAGAAAACACCACTTCAAGGTACTGTAATGAACTAATTCCTTATTTATATTGGTGTTAAACCTACTGTATTCCAACTTCTCTATGGTTTATAAACTCCATTACTAGCCATAGATTCATCAAAATAAGCAAACAACACACGAAAAACAGAATCTGTCAAAAACAGAACAGTCTGTAGTAATCTGTAACTAACGCAAACTTCTAGAACCCCAAAAATTCTAAAATAAATTTCTGGACGTTAGTAATTTATCTATTAATCATCTGAAAAAGAATTAACTGAATAGCACTCTCCAATAAAAATTGGCAGCAATTCTCGTGAGCGCTAAAGTTTCTGTTTTTTACAGCAAGATCAAAAAGACTTTCCCCAAGTCTTCTCAATGGTTCTACTTGGCACAAACACTAATTAAACAAAACAAACACAACCAAAACAGAGGCTAGATAAATTATTTATTACTAAACAGGAAAAAAATAAAATTGGGTTGCCTCCCCACAAGCGCTATCGTTTAACGCCCCTAGCTAGGCATAAAAGCGAAGGTAGATCTAGGTATTGCCATCTTTGGTAGGCAATCCGTAAGTGGCTCTCATAATAGATTCATATGGTAATTTAATTTTCTTTCTAGGAAAGTGTTCCATGCCTTTCCTTAACGGGAATTAGAATCTAATATTCCCTTCCTTCATATCAATAATTGCACCAATCGTTCTAAGGAAAGGTCTACCAAGAATAATAGGACATGAAGGATTGCAATCTATATCAAGAACAATGAAATCTACGGGAACATAATTCCTATTTGCAACAATAAGAACATCATTAATTCTTCCCATAGGTTTTTTAATAGTGGAATCCGCAAGGTGCAAGTTTAAAGAGCAATCATCAAATTCACGGAAACCTAGCAAATCACACAAAGTTTTTGGGATCGTGGAAACACTAGCACCCAAATCACACAAAGCATAGCATTCATGATCTTTATTTTTTATTTTAATTGTAGGTTCCCACTCATCATAAAGTTTTCTAGGGATAGAAACTTCCAACTCAAGTTTTTCTTCATAAGATTGCATCAAAGCATCAACGATATGTTTAGTAAAAGCTTTATTTTGACTATAAGCATGAGGAGAATTTAGCACAGATTGCAAAAAGGAAATACAATCTATCAAAGAGCAATTATCATAATTAAATTCCTTGAAATCCAAGATAGTGGGTTCGTTGCTATCTAAAGTTTTAACCTCTTCAATCCCACTTTTACCAATTTTTGCATCAAGATCTAAAAACTCCGAATTTTTGGGACGCCTTCTAACTAAAGTTGACTCATCTCCAGTCCCATCATTATCAAGATTCATATTGCAAAACAAGGATTTAATAGGGGACACATCAATTACTTTTAGATATTCATCTTTATTCTCATAAAAACTTTCCGGTTTAGCGGACATCTTATTAAATAAGGTGGCCTGCTTATCCGAGATTTCAGCAATTAATTTTTCAAGATGAGCAATCTGAGATTTCAAACCATAAAATTCCTTAGACATGTCATCAAGCTCTTTATTCATGAACTCCATAAAGCCTTTTTGTTCCTTAAGCTCGTTTCTAAAGAAATTATTATGCTCAAATTGTACAGTCATAAAGCTTCTGACGTTGCTTTCATTCTCTTCCAACCTTTTAAGGTGAAGATCACCAAATCTAGGCAGGGCCATACGGGCAACAAGCAACAAGAGGCAAGCAAAAAGAGGCGAAAAGAAAGAGAGGGCGAATAAAACGGCAAGGGTGAAGTGGGGGAGAGGAAAACGAGAGGCAAATGGCAAATAATGTAATGCGGAGGATAAGAGTTGTGATGGCTACTTGGTATGTCTTGACTTGGCGTAGATCTCCCCGGCAACAGCACCAGAAATCCTTCTTGCTACCTCTTGAGCATGCGTTGGTTTTCCCTTGAAGAGGAAAGGGTGATGCAGCAAAGCAGCGTAAGTATTTCCCTCAGTTTTTGAGAACCAAGGTATCAATCCAGTAGGAGACCACGCGCGAGTCACCTTGTACCTACACAAACAAATAAGAACCTCGCAACCAACGCGATAAAGGGGTTGTCAGTCCCTTCACAGCCACTTGCAAGAGTGAGATCTGATAGAGATAATAATAATAATAATAATAATAAGATAAATATTTTTGGTATTTTTATGATACAGATTGAAAGTAAAGATTGCAAAATAAACGGTGCCAGAAATAGCTAGTTGATAGGAGATTAATATGATGGAAGATAGACCCGGGGGCCATAGGTTTCACTAGTGGCTTCTCTCAAGATAGCATAAGTATTACGATGGGTGAACAAATTACTGTCAAGCAATTGATAGAATTGAGCATAGTTATGAGAATATCTAGGTATGATCATGTATATAGGCATCACATCCGTGACAAGTAGACCGACTCCTGCCTGCATCTACTACTATTACTCCACACATCGACCGCTATCCATCATGCATCTAGAGTATTAAGTTCATAAGAACCGAGTAACCCTTTAAGCAAGATGACATGATGTAGAGGGATACACTCATGCAATATGATATAAACCCCATCTTTTTATCCTCGATGGCAACAATACAATACGTGTCGTTTCCCCTACTGTCACTGGGATCGAGCACCGCAAGGTTGAACCCAAAGCTAAGCACTTCTCCTATTGCAAGAAAGATGAATCTAGTAGGCCAAACCAAACTGAAAATTCAAAGAGACTTGCAAAGATAACCAATCATACATAAAAGAATTCAGAGAAGATTCAAATATTGTTCATAGATAATCTTGATCATAAACTCAAAATTCATTGGATCTCGACAAACACACCGCAAAAGAAGATTGCATCAAATAGATCTCCAAGAGAATCGAGGAGAACTTTGTATTGAGATCTAAAGAGAGAGAAGAAGCCATCTAGCTAATAACTATGGACTCGAAGGTCTGAGGTGAACTACTCACACATCATCGGAGAGGCTATGGTGTTGATGTAGTAGCCCTCCGTGACCAATGCCCCCTCCGGCGGAGCGCCGGAAAAGGCCCCAAGATGGGATCTCACGGGTACAGAAGGTTGCGGCAGTGGAATTAGGTTTTCATGGTGCTCCTTGATATTTTCAGGGTACATAGGTATATATAGGAGGAAGAAGTAGGTCGGTGGAGCCATGAGGGGCCCACGAGGGTGGAGGGCGCGCCCAGGGGGTAGGCGCGCCCCCTGCCTCGTGGCTTCCTCGTTGGTTGCTTGACGTCCACTCCAAGTCCTCTAGATCACGTTTGTTCCAAAAACCAGGCTCCCAAAGGTTTCATTCCTTTGGACTCCGTTTGATATTCTTTTTCTGTGAAACACTGAAATAGGGAAAGAATAGCAATTTGGGTTGGGCCTCCGGTTAATAGATTAGTCCCAAAAATAATATAAAAGTGTATAAATAAGCCCATTAAACATCCAAAACAGAATATATAATAGCATGGAGCAATCAAAAATTATAGATACGTTGGAGACGTATCAACATACTATCAAAATATCGAACACATATCAAGTTCACATGATTACTTGCAAAATGAGTAACTACTCACAAATGATAATCATTCTCAAGATCCGAGGGGTATTAAATAGCATATTGGATCTGAACATATAATCTTACACCAAATAAACCATATAGTAATCAACTACAAGATGTAATCAACACTACTAGTCACCCACAAGCACCAATCTATAGTTCCATTAACAAGATTGAACACAAGAGATGAACTGGGGTTTGAGGTGAGAAGGTGCTATTGAAGATGTTGATGGAGATTTCCCTCCCCAAGATGGGAGAGTTGTTGGTGATGATGATGACGATGATTTCCCCCTCCGGGAGGGAAGTTCCCCCGGCGGAATCGCTCCGCCGGAGGGCAAAAGTGCTCCTGCCCAAGTTCCGCCTCGAGACGGCGGCACCCCATCCCGAAATTCCTCTCCTTTTTTTAGGTAAAAATGAGTTATATACCAGAAGATGGGCACCGGAGGTGGGCCTGGGTGAGCACAACCCACCAGGGCGCGCTTGGGCTCCCTGGCGCGCCCAGGTGGGTTGTGCCCACCTAGTGGGCCCCCCTGTGGTAGTTATTTGCTCCAATATTCCTCATGTATTTGATAAAAAATCTCTGTGAAGTTTTAGCTTGTTCGGAGTTGTGCAGAATAGGTGGCCTGATGTAGCTTTTCCAGGTCCAGATTTCTAGTTATCGGAATTCTCCCTCTTTGTGTGTACCTTGCATATTATGAGAGAAAAGGCATTAGAATTACTCCAAAAAGCATTATTATGGATAAAAACATCATGAATAACAGTAAGAAAACGTGATGCAAAATGGACGTATCAACGGAGTCGATCTACTGACTTCTAGACGACGGGCTTGGGGGCTATTCCGATGCTAACAGTATTCCGGATCCCTATGAGCCGCCGTGCCGGGCCGCTATCTTCATGGCTGGCAGAGGGCTGGCTCTTAGTTCATTGACAACCGCATCTATGACATCTAGTTCGGCGGCTGCGACAGTTGGGGCCAGCGGGTCGGCTTGGTCCTCGGCTCAGGTCTTGTCTGAACTCTTGGGCACTTTGATGACCCTTTTAGCAACATAGGTTGCTACGGCGAATCAAGCACATCATAATGCAGAGGTTGCAAAAGTGCGAGATGAGGTGGCCAAGGCTCACGGGGATCTTAATGCAGAGAATGCCAGGATGGCAACAGAACGAGCTCTGGTTGATACCGAGTCACGGCCTATAAGGGCAGAGGCTTTTCGCCTGATTCTGGATCAGAATGCGTCCAATGTTGTTCTTCGAAGGAGACACCAAACCTGTTTGCCTTTGCTGCATGAGGAGCGGAACCTTTTCAACACACCTGGGGCAGGGCCAAGTAACCCGCTAGGTATGACCCAGGTTGCTGAAGTTCCAGGAACCAGGGTGGCGGCTCAGCCTCGATTATCAGACCCTCTCCATAGAGAACAGCCCCGCATCGATGTTTTTTGACACCATTTGGCCAATATTCTAACCCGGTGGATAACATGACAGCACCGGCTACCCGGCTCAATGTGATCCCTATTACGGATGAGACGCCTTTCGCAGCTGAGGCACGGAACGCAATTGAGCTCTTGCAGATGACGGTTGCACAACAAGAGAAATATTCACATTGTCGTGAACGGGTGCACTCGACCCCCTCCCAAGCCGTAGTTACAGCCGGCGCATTGAGTCGCCAGCAGTTTCCAGTAGCGAATGACGTCGTCAACTGAATTAGGATGACCCACCCCGTGGGAATAACCCGCCCCTTACTCATGCTCAGGCGATTATGGACGAAGCCAGAGCTTGTAGAGAGGCGGAGGCCACGCCGGCTCAACTAGGGGCTTATCAGCAGCCTCTACTGACCCATTTGGCCTCAGTAGGGGCTGATGTAATTTCCAGGTCTGTTGGGGTGCCTTGTTTAGTACCAATTGTACACAATGAACGTCTGCCTAAGGATTTCAAGGTTCTTCATAAGGTGGCTAACTACATAGCTGATCTACCCCTTGAGGCCTGGATTGAGAGTTATGAGTTAGCCATGGAGATCCTGGATGTCAATGATGTTGTATGTGCCAATTTTTTTACTATGATGTTGGATGGGCCAGCTCAAACCTGGTTAAAAGGATTGCCTCCTAATTCCATCAATTCATGGTAAAGTTGAAAGCGCGGTTCATTCAGAACTTTAAAGGAACGTGCAAGCAACCTCTGACGATTATCAAACTTGGTAACAGTGTGCAGTGTGAGGATGAGTGATGTCTACTACACAACCTTCTTCTTGTAGACGTTGTTGGGCCTCCAAGTGCAGAGGTTTGTAGGACAGTAGCAAATTTCCCTCAAGTGGATGACCTAAGGTTTATCAATCCGTACGACGCGTAGGATGAAGATGGTCTCTCTCAAGCAACCCTGCAACCAAATAAAAAAGAGTCTCTTGTGTCCCCAACACGCCCAATACAATGGTAAATTGTATAGGTGCACTAGTTCGGCGAAGAGATAGTGATACAAGTGGTATATGGATGGTAGATAAAGGTTTTTGTAATTTGAAAATATAAAAACAGCAAGGTAACTAATGATAAAAGTGAGCACAAACGGTATTGCAATGCGTTCATACTTTCGCTAGTGTAAGTCCTCTCAACAATAATAACATAATTGGATCACATAACTATCCCTCAACATGCAACAAAGAGTCACTCCAAGTCACTAATAGCGGAGAACAAACGAAGAGAATATGGTAGGGTACGAAACCACCTCAAAGTTATTCTTTCCAATCAATCCGTTGGTGTCGGGGTAAATAGCCATGGGTAGCCCAGCCGGCTTCCCCTGGCCCCTCAGAAAAAATCGTGAGCTCGTCCGGCTCATAAGAAGACTCAAGACTTAGGCCGCCTCCCCCCTAGCCGGCTACCTTCCTAGCCGGCTTGGGGGGCGGCCCGCCCTTTCTACCCCCATGAAGAAATCTATGGAGGGTCGGCTACGACATGGCCGGCTGCGGCAGGGCCGGCTATGACAAGGCCGGCTATGGCACGGCCGGCTACCGCCGGGCCGGCTCCGATAAAGCAGTCAACGCCGTACCCGCGATCTACGCGTCCACTCTGCGATGATGAAGCGGGGCGTGGCTACAGTGGAGCCTGCCACCCCAAAACCCGGAGCACGCCTGGTACAGCGCGTCGTGCGGGCAACTGCGGCCCGCCCGGCGCGGCACTGTAGCCTCGGCGGCTCCGACGCCGTCCTCGACGGGCCGCCAGCGTGGCCCCCGAGGCGGTGGGCCCCTTCGGGCAGAGAGATGCCGAAGGCGGCCGCACCCCCTCTCAAGCCGGCGAGACAGAGGGCCGGCTTCGCGTAGCCGGCCTGCCGCCTTCCTCGAAGGAGACGCCCATTAAGGAGACAAGGTGCGGCGGGGCTACGGTAATCGCCCGCCAGGGTGGCGTTACTGTAGCCACGCTTACCCCGACCAAGCCTGCGCCAACAAACACGGAGCAACAGTAACCGGCCGCCGACAAGACCCTGGCCGATGGGGCCGGCCTGTCGACCCAGGAGCCGGCAGTCGGCGGGACCCACCAGCCGGCGGGCCCCAGAAGCCGGCGGAGAAGCCGGCGAGCATAGTCACCGACAGCTGGGCCCCGCGCCCAGTCGGATTACCATTGTACCCCCGGGGGGTAGGCCTATATAAACCCCCCGGTGCACCCATGCAAAGGGTGGAACTCTCTTTCTAGACATAGACACTTACAAAGAGAAGAGGCAGGCTGTGCTAAGCCCTTCTTCCTCCTTCCATCCCAAACAGCTCAAGGAGCATTGTAGCCACCTGTGAACTTAGTAACCATGCGGATGCCCCGCAGAGCAGCAGTAGGGGTGTTATCTCCCCGGAGAGCCCTGAAGCTGGGTAAGATTCGCCGGCGTGCATGTCTACGCCTCATCCCGTTTCCAGGCACCGGCGACGTTCTTTTGGCCCCCGCAATGATAAGCCACCCATTGGCATATGTCGATCCTACCACCCGACAGTTGGGCTATTCCTATAAGTGTCACAAACAACCCTAGAGTTCGTACTAGAATAACACCTTAAGACACAAATCAATCAAAACCCTAATGTCACCTAGATACTCCAATGTCACCACAAGTATCCGTGGGTATGATTATACGATATGCATCACACAATCTCACATTCATCTACTCAACCAACACATAGAACCTCAAAGAGTGCCCCAAAGTTTCTACCGTAGAATCACGACGAAAACGTGTGCCAACCCCTATGCATAGGTTCACGGGCGGAACCCAAAAGTTGATCACCAAAACATACATCAAGTGAATCACGTGATATCCCATTATCACCACAGATACGCACGGCAAGACATACATCAAGTGTTCTCAAATCTTTAAAGACTCAATCCGATAAGATAACTTCGAAGGGGAAACTCAATCCATTACAAGAGTGTAGAGGGGGGAGAAAACATCATAAGATCCAACTATAATAGCAAAGCTCGCGATACATCAAGATCGTATCCCCTCAAGAACACGAGAGAGAGAGAGAGAGAGAGATCAAACACATAGCTACTGGTACATACCCTCAGCCCCGAGGGAGAACTACTCTCTCCTCGTCATGGAGAGCACCGGGATGATGAAGATGGCCACCGGAGAGGGATTGCCCCCTACAGCAGGGTGCCGGAATGGGTCTAGATTGGTTTTCAGTGGCTATAGAGGCTTCTGGCTGCGGAACTCCCGATCTATTGTGCTCATCGATTGTTTTAGGGTATATGGATATGTATAGGCAGAAGAAGTACGCCAGGGGAGCCATGAGGGGCCCACGAGGGTGGAGGGCACGCCTAGGGGGGTGGGCGCGCCCCCTGCCTCGTGGCTTCCTCGTTGCTTCCCTTATGTGGACTCAAAGTCTCCCATGTTGCTTTCCTTCCAAAAATAAGTTCCGTGAAGTTTCAGGTCAATTGGACTCCGTTTGATTTTCCTTTTCTGCGATACTCTAAAACAAGGAAAAGACAGAAACTGGCACTGGGCTCTGGGTTAATAGGTTAGTCCCAAAAATAATATAAAAGTGTATAATAAAGCCCATAAACATCCAAAACAGAAGATAATATAGCATGGAGCAATAAAAAATTATAGATACGTTGGAGACGTATCAGCATCCCCAAGCTTAATTCCTGCTCGTCCTTGAGTAGGTAAATGATAAAAATAGAATTTTTGATGTGGAATGCTACTTGGCATAATTTCAATGTAATTCTTCTTAATTGTGGTATGAATACTCAGATCCAAACGATTCAAGATAAAAGTTCATATTGACATAAAAATAATAATACTTCAAGCATACTAACTAAGCAATTATGTCCTCTCAAAATAACATGGCCAAAGAAAGTTCATCCCTACAAAATCATATAGTTTAGTCATGCTCCATTTTCGTCACACAAGAATGCTCTCATCATGCACAACCCCGATGAGAAGCCAAGCAATTGTTTCATACCTTAGTAATCTCAAACTTATAAACTTTCACGCAATATATGAGCGCGAGCCATGGATATAGCACTATGGTTGGAATAGAATATGATGATGGGGGTTATGTGGAGAAGACAAAAAAGGAGAAAGTCTCACATCAATGAGGCTAATCAATGGGCTATGGATATGCCCATCGATTGATGTTAATGCAAGGAGTAGGGATTGCCCTGCAACGGATGCAGTAGAGCTATAAATGTGTGAAAGCTCAACAAAATAAACTAAGTGGGTGTGCATCCAACATGCTTGCTCACGAAGACCTAGGGCACTTGAGGAGGCCCATTGTTGGAATATACAAGCCAAGTTCTATAATGAAAAATTCCCGCTAGTATATGAAAGTGACAAAACAAGAGACTCTCTATCATAAAGATCATGCTGCTACTTTGAAGCACAAGTGTGAAAAAATGATAGTAGCATTGTCCCCCCTTTTTTGGCCTTTTTTGGGACAATGCTCTATTAATGATGATCATCGCACTTCTATTTATTTACAACTCAAAGATTACAACTCGATACTAGAACAAGATATGACTCTATATGAATGCCTCCGGTGGTGTACCGGGATTGCGATTAATCAAGAGTGACATGTATGAAAAATTATGAACGGTGGATTTGCCACAAATAGGATATCAACTACATGATCATGCAAAGCAATATGACAATGATGATGCGTGTCATAATAAACGGAACGGTGGAAAGTTGCATGTCAATATATCTCGGAATGGCTATGGAAATGCCATAATAGGTAGGTATGGTGGCTGTTTTGAGGAAGATATAGGGGGGTTTATGTGTGATAGAGCGTATCATATCACGGGGTTTGGATGCACCGACGAAGTTTGCACCAACTCTCAATGTGAGAAAGGGCAATGCACGGTACCGAAGAGGCTAGCAATGATGGAAGGGTGAGAGTGCGTATAATCCATGGACTCAACATTAGTCATAAAGAACTCACATACTTATTGCAAAAATCTACAAGTCATCAAAAACCAAGCACTACGTGCATGCTCCTAGGGGGATAGATTGGTAGGAAAAGACCATCGCTCATCCCCGACCGCCACTCATAAGGAAGACAATCAAAGAACACCTCATGTTTCAAATTTGTTACACAACGTTTACCATACGTGCAGGCCACGGGACTTGCAAACTTCAACACAAGTATTCCTCAAATTCACAACTACTCGACTAGCACGACTTTGATATTATTACCTCCATATCTCAAAACAATCATCAAGCATCAAACTTCTCTTAGTATTCAACACACTCATAAGAAAGTTTTTACTAATCTTGAATACCTAGCATATTAGGATTATTTAAGCAAATTACCATGCTATTTAAGACTCTCAAAATAATATGAGTGAAGAATGAGAGTTCATCTATTTCTATAAAATAAAACCACCACCGTTATTTAAAAGGATATAAGTGAAGCACTAGAGCAAATCACAAACTACTCCGAAAGATATAAGTAAAACTCAATGAGTAGTCAAATAATTATGCAACTATGTGAAGACACTCTAACATTTAATAATTTCAGATCTTGGTATTTTATTCAAACAGCAAGCAAAACAAAAGTAAATAAAATGACGCTCCAAGCAAAACACATATCATGTGGCTAATAAAAATATAGCTCCAAGTAAAGTTACCTATGAACAAAGTCGAAAGAGGGGATGCCTTCCGGGGCATCCCCAAGCTTAGGCTCTTGCCACTCCTTATTCCATAGTCCATCGAATCTTTACCCAAAACTTGAAAACTTCACAACACAAAACTTAACCAAAAACTCGTAAGCTCCGTTAGTATAAGAAACTAAATTACCACTTAGGTACTGTAATGAACTCATTATTTATTTATATTGGTGTTAAACCTACTGTATTCCAACTTATCTATGGTTTATAAACTATTTTACTAGCCATAGATTGATCAAAATAAGCAAACAACATATCAAAAACAGAATCTGTCAAAAACAGAAGAGTCTGTAGTAATCTGGATCAAACGTATACTTATGGAACACCAAAAATTCTAAAATAAATTTATGGACATGAGGAATTTATCTATTAATCATCTGAAAAAATAATTAACTAAATAGTACTCTCCAATAAAAAAAATGGCAGCAATTCTCATGAGCGCTAAAGTTTCTGTTTTTTACAGCATGATCAACAAGACTTTCCCCAAGTCTTCCCAATGGTTCTACTTGGAAAAAACACTAATTAAAACATAAGAAACTCAATCATAACAGAGGATACATGATTAATTTATTACTAAACAGTAGCAAAAAGCAAGGAACAAAAATAAAGTTAGGTTGCCTCCCAACAAGCGCTATCGTTTAACGCCCCTAGCTAGGCATGATGATTTCAATGATGCTCACATAAAAGATAAGAATTGAAATATAAAGAGAGCATCATGAAGAATATGACTAGCACATTTAAGTCTAACCTACTTCATATGCATAGGGATTTTGTGAGCAAACAACTTATGGGAACAATAATCAACTAGCATAGGAGGGCAAAACGAGCATAACTTCAAAACTTTAAGCACATAGAGAGGAATCTTGATATTATTGCAATTCCTACAAGCATTTTTTTCCTACCTCATAATAATTTTCAGTAGCATCATGAATTAATTCAACAATATAACCATCACCTAAAGCATTCTTTTCATGATCTACAAGCATAGATTTTTAATTACTCTCCACGTGAGCAAAATTCTTCTCATTCGGAATAGTGGGAGTATCATAAGAAACTCGAATACTATAAATTGTTTCCACATTAAAAGAGTAATGTTCAGAGAAAGGGTAATCATAATCATGACAAGTTTTATAAATACAATCATCAATACTTTTTATAGCATAAGTTTCATCACAATAATCATCATAGATAGCAACTTCGTTCACATAATCAATTGGAACCTCTTCCGAAATAGTGGATTCATCACTAAGTAAAGTCATGACCTCTCCAAATCCACTTTCATAATTATCACAATAAGATTCAACACCCTCAAAAATAGTGGGATCATTACTTCCTAAAGTTGACACTCTTCCAAACCCACTTTCATCAATATAATCATCATAAATAGGAGGCATGCTGTCATCATAATAAATTTGCTCATCAAAACTTGGGGAACAAAAAATATCATCTTCATCAAACATAGCTTCCCCAAGCTTGTGGCTTTGCATATCATTAGCATCATGGATAGTCAAGGAATTCATACTAACAACATTGCAATCATGCTCATCATTCAAATATTTAGTGCCAAACATTTTAATGCATTCTTCTTCTAACACTTTGGCACAATTTTCCTTTCCGTCATACGCACGAAAGATATTAAAAAGATGAAGTGTATGAGGCAAACTTAATTCCATTTTTTTGTAATTTCATTTTATAAACTAAACTAGTGATAAACTAAGAAACTAAAAGACGAAATTGCAAGATCTAAAGATATACCTTCAAGCACTCACCTCCCCAGCAACGACGCCAGAAAAGAGTTTGATTTCTACTACACAACCTTCTTCTTGTAGATGTTGTTGGGCCTCCAAGTGTAGAGGTTTGTAGGACAGTACCAAATTTCCCTCAAGTGGATGACCAAAGGTTTATCAATCCGTAGGAGGCGTAGGATAAAGATGGTCTCTCTCAAGCAACCCTGCAACCAAATAACAAAGAGTCTCTTGTGTCCCCAACACACCCAATACAATGCTAAATTGTATAGGTGCACTAGTTTGGCAAAGAGATAGTGATACAAGTGGTATATGGATGGTAGATAAAGGTTTTTGTATTCTGAAAGACATAAAAACAGCAAGGTAACTAATGATAAAAGTGAGCACAAACGGTATTGCAATGCGTTCATAATTTCGCTAGTTTAAGTCCTCTCAACAATAATAACATAGTTGCATCACATTAGTATCCCTCAACATGCAACAAAGAGTCACTCCAAGTCACTAATAGTGGAAAACAAACGAAGAGATTATGGTAGGGTACGAAACCACCTCAAAGTTATTCTTTCCAATCAATCCGTTGGGCTATTCCTATAAGTGTCACAAACAGCCCTAGAGTTCGTACTAGAATAACACCTTAAGACACAAATCAATCAAAACCCTAATGTCACCTAGATACTCCTATGTCACCTCAAGTATCCGTGGGTATGATTATACGATATGCATCACACAATCTCAGATTCATCTACTCAACCAACACATAGAACCTCAAAGAGTTTCCCAAAGTTTCTACCGGAGAATCACGACGAAAACGTGTGCCAACCCCTATGCATAGGTTCATGGGCGGAACCCGCAAGTTGATCACCAAAACATACATCTAGTGAATGAGGTGATATCCCATTATCACCACAGATACGCACGGCAAGACATACATCAAGTGTTCTCAAATCTTTAAAGACTTAATCCGATAAGATAACTTCAAAGGGGAAACTCAATCCATTACAAGAGAGTAGAGGGGGGAGAGAAAACATCATAAGATCCAACTATAATAGCAAAGCTCGCGATACATCAAGATCGTATCACCTCAAGAACATGAGAGAGAGAGAGAGATCAAACACATAGCTACTGGTACATACCCTCAGCCCTGATGGAGAACTACTCCCTCCTCGTCACGGAGAGCACAGGGATGATGAAGATGGCCACCGGAGAGGGATTGCCCCCTCCGGCAGGGTGCCGAAACTGGTCTAGATTGGTTTTCGGTGGCTACGGAGGCTTCTGGATGTGGAACTCCCGATCTATTGTGCTCCTCGATCGTTTTAGGGTATATGGATATATATAGGCAGAAGAAGTACGTCAGGGGAGCCACGAGAGAGAGAGAGAGATCAAACACATAGAGAGTAATGGAATGAAACAACTATACTATATGCATATTTGGCTGGTGGAAAGCTCTATGGTTACAGTTTTTGTGTAAAGCCAATTTTTCCCTACTTCAAAGGAATAAATTTAATTACTATCATGGTGGTTGTTAAACATTGAGAATGGTTGACAGCATTCTCAATCCTAATTAAGCATCATCATTTAACAAACCCAACAAAATTAACTTTAGAGTAACATGTTGAGATTCACATGATAATCCAGGTACTAGATACTCAAGATGTCCATAACCGGGGACACGGCTAACCATGATTAGTTTGTTACACTCTGCAGAGGTTTGCGCACTTTTCCCCACAAGACTCGATCGCCTCCGTTGGATTTCTCGCACTACATGGTGTTTGAGAAACGGATGACCGAGACACAGTCTTTCAGAAGCGCTAGCACCTTACGATGGATAGACCGGTACACCTACTTTCCCCTACATCTGCTAGTCTACCCTGTAAGAGTTCGCACGACTTAATCAACTATGCCAGAGCCCATAATGGCTTGTGGCTGCACACGGAAGTTTCTAGTACGAATAATCTCATGATCCCTTTGAGCCTGGGTGGTGGTCCAAAAGAAAAACAGGCAAGTCCTGGAATACCCAGGTGCCTCAATCCACCCAGATGTGTGTTTAGGTTGCCACCTTAGATAAACCATTAATTAACAATCTCACATCTGTCATGGATATCACTCACCCAATCCACGTCTACTAGCATAGCATGGCATAATAAGCAAACGTAGAAATTACTCCCAAAGGTTTGATAATAAACAGGTAATAGGTACTACCTCATCTACTTCCCATTCCAGAATTTAATTAGATCCTAATCATGCAATGTGTGAGGATTGAGCTAATGCAATAAAACTGGGTTGTAGAAAAGCTATGGTCAAAGTGTTACTTGCCTTGCTGATGATCCGTGAAACCTAACGATTCGAAGTAACAGGCAGCGCACTCCGGGTATTCTATCACGGACAAACAAACAAGCATACAATAAGTACTCATCACTCAAATAGAAGATCTAACCAGAAAGTTCAACTTAAGAACCCTGGTTTGCAAAAAGAATCAAATCGAACGAAGCAAAAGAATCAAACGGCGAAAAAAATCAACTTCGTTCTAGTAATCTTGATCTAAGTCAAATTTTACAGTAGCAAAAACTTGTTTAAGTTGATTATTCGGAAAGAGGGTTTCGAGACGAAACTCCAGGTGCTTGAATCGCCTGATTCCGATAAACGAGCGAAAAGTTATACTAAAACGAAAATTGGATCAGAAATCGCGATCAGAAAATAACCGCGGAAAATCCAACGAAAAAGAAAAACGACGAACAGATTAATCGTTAATTAACCTAATCCAAAAATAATAAAATAATATTAAAATAATAAAAAATCGAAATAAAACCGACAAAAAAATATTTTTTTAAAAAAATCGGCATGGAAGTCGAGGCGGCGACGAACCTCGGGCGGCGTGCAACTCCGGCGAGTCGGCGGCGGGTCCGGCGGCAGGCTAGGGTTTCGGGCACGGGCGCGGTTATGGGCTGGGGCGCCAGGTGCCTCGCTATTTAAAGGCGCCCCCGGGCGGAGTCCCGCTCGGGTACGGCCCATAGTCCGTTTCGTTTTTTTAAATAATTAAGGTCGGAAAAAAAATAAAAAGAAATAGTAAACGGACTACAAAAATCATTTAATAAATTTTTCCGGGTTTCTAAAATCAAGCCCGATAAAGTGAACATTTATTTGGGCCCAAAATACAACTTTGAAAAACGTGTATTTTTCCTAAATTCAATTAAAAATACCGGAAAACTCCGAAATAAAACTTATTTGGTTTTTTTATTAAATCCTCAATAATTCTATATTTTGGGAAATTCATTTTATTCCCTCTCTCATATCTTTGTAATAGAAATAATTGACGATAAAATAAATAAAATCAAATGATCCTGTTTACAAAATTTGAGAAAACTCAAATATGTAACTAACGAAATCCCCAACTCTCTCCGTGGGTCCTTGAGTTGCTTAGGATTTTCTAGGATCAAAACCAAAAGCAAAATAAAATATGATATGCATGATGATCTAATGTATAACATTCCAAATTGAAAATTTGGGATGTTACAAACCTACCCCCCTTAAGATGAATCTCGCCCTCGAGATTCGGGTTGGCTAGAAAATAGGTGAGGGTGGTCCTTGAGCAAATCTTCCTCTCGCTCCCAGGTGGCTTCATCCTCCGTGTGGTGGCTCCACTGAACTTTGCAAAACTTGATAACCTTGTTGCGAGTGACTCGGCTGGCAAACTCGAGAATCTTGAATGGTTTCTCCTCATAGGTCAAATTGTTATCCAACTGAATTGCTTCCAATGGCACTATGTCTCTCAAAGGTATGTCAGCCATCTCCGCGTGACACTTCTTCAACTGAGAAACGTGGAACACGTCATGAACTCTTGTCAATCCTTCTGGCAATTCCAACTTGTAGGCCACTTCTCCCATACGCTCCAAAACTCAATATGGCCCTACAAATCGTGGCGCTAACTTCCCCTTAACTCCAAAGCGCTTAATCCCTCGAAGTGGGGATACTTGAAGATAAGCTCTGTCTCCGACTTCGTAAACTGTCACCTTGCATTTAGAATCTGCGTAGCTCTTCTGCCTGGACTGGGCTACCTTGAGCCTATCGCGAATCAACTTCACCTTCTGTTCAGACTCTTTAATCAGATCTGGTCCAAACAACTGGCGGTCTCCAACTTCGTCCCATGACAACGGTGTCCTGCACCTCCTTCCGTACAAAGCTTCGAAAGGGGCCATCTTCAAACTGGTCTGATAGCTATTATTGTAAGAGAACTCTGCATATGGCAAATTATCGTCCCAACTAGATCCATAATCTAGCGCACAAGCTCTCAGCATATCCTCCAAAATCTGATTGACTCTCTCGGTCTGTCCATCTGTCTGCGGATGAAAAGATGTACTAAATTCTAGCCTAGTACCCAAAGTCTCATGCAACTGCTTCCAGAACTTTGAGGTAAACTGGGTTCCTCTATCTGATACGATACTCCTCGAAACTCCATACAGACATATGATTCATGTCATATATATATCTTTGCCAACTTAGCACTGGTGTAAGTGGTCTTTACTGGGATGAAATGAGCTACCTTCGTCAATCGATCAACTACAACCCAAATCGAGTCATAGCCTGAACGAGTCCTTGGTAATCCCGTGATAAAATCCATGCCTAGCTTATCCCACTTCCATTCGGGTATCGGCAATGGTTGCAACAATCCTGCTGGCTTCTGATGCTCTGCCTTTTCTCTTTGACATACGTCACAAACTGCTACATACTCCGCAATATCCTTCTTCATTCCGGTCCACCAGAAAATATCCTTCAAATCCAAATACATCTTGGTATTTCCTGGGTGAATCGAATATGGTGAATCATGTGCCTCTTGCACAATCAACTTTCTGATCTCCGGGTCATTGGGTACATAAACACGGTCTTCAAACCATTGGGTGTCGTGCTCATCCTCACGAAATCCCTTAGCTTTTCCTTGGCTCATTTTCTCTTTTATAGAAGCAATCTCCTTGTCAGATTTCTGAGCCTCTCTGATTTTATCCATCAATGTTGACTGAATCCCTAATGCTGCCACATAGCCTCTCGGAACTATCTCCAAACCTAGTTCACGAAGGTTTTCTGCTAACTCCTTGGGTATTTCTCCAGTCATTAACGTATTGACATGGCTCTTACGGCTCAATGCGTCAGCTACTACATTAGCTTTTCCGGGATGGTAATGCAATCTCATATCATAATCCTTGATGAGCTCCAACCATCTCCTTTGTCTAAGGTTCAACTCCTTCTGCGTGAAAATGTACTTCAAACTCTTGTGATCCGTGTACACCTCACAATGATTTCCAATGAGGAAATGTCTCCACGTCTTCAATGCATGCACTACGGCTGCTAACTCCAAATCATGCATGGCATAATTCAATTCGTGAGGCTTCAGTTGTCGTGAAGCATACGAAACAACTCTTCCCTCCTACATAAGCACTGCTCCAAGTCCTCGACGTGAAGCATCGCAATACACCTCATAATCCTTGGTTTGATCTGGCAAAATCAACACTGGTGAGGTAACCAAATGTTTCTTCAATTCCTGGAAACTAGCCTCACACTCCTCAGTCCATTTGAACTTAGTATCCTTCTTCAGCAACTCCGTCATAGGCTTTGCAATCTTTGAGAAGTTCTCAATAAATCTCCAGTAGTATCCTGCGAGTCCCAGAAAACTCCGGATCTCTCCAACTGTTGTTGGTGCTTCCCAATTGGTCACAGTGATAACCTTGGTGGGGTCAACTACTATTCCTTCTCCGGATATAACATGTCCGAGGAATCCAACTTCCTTCAACCAAAACTCACATTTGCTGAACTTGGCATATAATTGATGTTCTCTGAGCTTCTCAAGTACCAATCGCAAATGTTCTTTATGCTCCTCTTCATTCTTTGAGAATACCAGAATATCATCGATGAAAACCACAATGAACTTATCCAAAAACTCCATAAACACTTTGTTCATCATGTTCATAAAATAGGCAGGTGCGTTAGTCAGTCCAAATGACATAACGGTATACTCATATAGTCCATATCTTGTGGTGAATGTTGTCTTAGGTATGTCCTGCTCTCGAATCTTCAACTGATGGTACCCTGATCGCAAATCGATCTTGGAAAACACTTTAGCCCCTTGCAATCGATCAAACAGATCATTGATCATTGGTAGCGGGTACTTGTTTTTGATTGTTACTTCGTTCAATCCTCGATAATCGACAACCATTCTTAACGATCCATCCTTCTTCTCCACTAGAAGTACTGGTGATCCCCAAGGCGAAGAACTTGGGCGAATGTAACCTTTATCCAGTAACTCCTTAATCTGCTTCTTAATTTCCACCAAATCCTTTGCGGGCATCCTGTATAGTCTCTTCGATATTGGCCCAGTGCCTGGCAAAAGCTCAATCAAAAACTCAATGTCTCTATCCGGTGGCATGCCTGGCAACTCTTCTGGAAATACGTCAGGAAAATCCTTTACCACTGGTACTTCCTCTTGCACAACTCCTGATAAGGAATTTACTTGTGTCCTGTTTGGCGCATGTCGGGATACATACTTGATCCTTCTTCCTTCTGGCGTTGTGAGCAAAATTGTCTTACTGGCGCAATCGATGTTTCCTCCATACATCGACAGCCAATCCATACCAAGAATTACAGCCAAACCTTGGGATTCTAGAATAATTAAATCCGTTGGGAAAACATGCCTTCCTATACTTAATGGCACTTGAAAACATCCTTGTCCGGCCATGTACTCTGCTCCTGGCGAGCTTACTAGCATAGGTGTTTTAAGAACCCTAGTGGGCAGGCTATACTTTTCCACAAATCCCCTTGATATGTATGAATGCGATGCACCAGTATCAAAAAGAACGAGTGTAGTGAATGACTTAACCAAAAACTTACCTATTACTGCATCGGGCTGAGCTTCAACCTCCTCCACATTAACGTGGTTCACCTGTCCCCTGTTGAAAGGGTTCGGCTTCTTTCCAGAGCTTCCATTGCCGTTTTGGCCTTCAGGACATTCATTGGCATAATGTCCGGTCTTGGAACACTTGAAACAGGTGACTTGACTCAGATCTCTCTTGGCTGGGGTTGATGGGGTGTTGCGGTTCTGTCCATTGCTTCCTCCATTCCCATTACCATTCTTGGTGCCGTTGTGATTGTGCGAGCTACCTACTCTATGGGTATGCTGAAAATGTCCTCCCGATCTAGGGGTAAAACGTGGCTTTTGCTGAGCTCCTGAATTATACTTTCCTTGTCCATACTTCCTCTTGCGGTTCTCAATTTGCTGCTGCTTCCCTTCAATCATAAGAGCACGATCTACCAACTCCTGGTAGTTGTTGAAGGTGGCTACCATCAACTGCATACTCAACTCATCATTCAGTCCTTCCAGGAATTTCTCCTGCTTAGCTGCATCCGTAGCAACGTCATCTAGGGCATAACGTGCTAGCTTACTAAATTCCTCCATATACTGGCCAATTGTCCGTCCTCCTTGGCGCAAGTTACGAAACTCACGCTTCTTCATGGCCATTGCTCTTGCTGAAACATGGGTAGTACGAAAAGCCTGCTGAAACTGGTCCCATGTGACAGTGTTGACTGGGAAGGTGGCTGTGAAATTCTCCCATCATGATGTTGCGGGTCCTTCTAACTGATGTGCGGCAAACTTCACCTTCTCCGCATCTGTGCATCCTGCTATGGTCAACTCCCTAGCTGTCTTGCGGAGCCAATCATCTGCTACTATCGGCTCGGTGCTACTGGAAAACACCGGCGGATTCAGCCTAAGAAAATGGGCTAAGTGGTCAACAGGTGGTGGTGGTGGGTTGTTGTTGTTGTTCCCCTGATTCTGATTCTGAACTAGCAACTGCATCAAGGTGTTCTGCTGCTGGATCAACTGGGTGAGCTCTGGCGGAAAGGCAAATCCGGGGTCACGTCTCGGAGGCATCTGAGGGTTTAGAAAAGATGAGATATAAGAATAGAGGGGGTCTAAAGGGAAAACACTACCCATATGCACATGAGGCAAAAGCAAACAATTCACTTCATTCAATCAAACAAAGGCATACAATCGATCTAGCTATCGCAAAAGTGCTCGGACTACTAAGTTTACATGGTGGACTACTACTACTGGTGAGGTGGTCTACTAGAAATATTCTACGGTTGTAGACTCCATGATATCGGCTCCAGCTTCATCAACATAGTCATCATCGCTACTATCTGCTTCCGAGTCGGTGCCGTCGATGATGATGTAGTCTTCTGAGCTAATCTCCTTGGGTTCTTCGTCTTCATCTACTGGTGTCGGGCCTCCCATAAATATTGCTAGCTTCATAGTTAGGTCGGCATTCTTATCCACCAATACTTCTATTTCTTCTTCATAACCTTCACATGTAGCCTTGAGTTCTTCCTCCAGTTCCTTGATTCTAGTCTTAGCCTTCTTCAAATCTATCATGTCGGCACACATCTGATTCTCCTGTCGTCGAATGTGCTGGTTTAACTCCTGGATAAAAGCTGCAATTGATCTATCTTTCCTGGTGCAGATCATCTCCCAGTGTTCATCTCGGCGTCCGCAAATCTGGTAGATAGTATCCTTGAGATCCTTGCGGTAGAATTCTCCAATGCGTCCCATGGCAATGTGAGCTGCCATACTCTTTCCTAGACTCCAAGTTGGTGCATCAAAAGAAAACTCTATGGGCTCAGTGACTGGCATGAACGTCCTTCCTGGAACATGAACTTGAATCATCCAGCGCTCTTCTTCAGGTAAAGTGGCGTTGTAGGTTCCCGTAAAGCTTGGTACTCCTATGTTCAGGTATCTAGTGACTTCCTTCAAGTGGCGTCCAAAGGGTGTATCTTCATCTGGTTGTGTGAAGTTGTTCTTTGCATCCGCCATCCTAAAGAGTAGAAAAGATGAGAAGTCAGAAGAGAAGAGAGTGAGTAGTGATCTAGGTATTTTAGCTTAGTGGTCGTGTCCTACAGTAAGCGTGTGCTCTGATACCATCTCTGTAGCGACCAGACCTCAAACAGTCTGATCTCTGTGCTCCGGTGTCATCCCTGGATCAGTAATGCTGACACCACACAGTACTCGGAGGATTTATAGCAGAGTAGCAATCACACACTTATTACATCGAGTGTCTCAAAAGAGAACTTATTATAATAAATATGGCTTAAGGCCATCTAATAACGATAACAGCGGAAGGCTTGGAAGATAAGTGAGTCCATCAACTCCAACGGCATCACTGAGTATAGAACCACGACCTAAAACTCCTTAATCGTCGTCTGAAAATTCTGCAACATTAACATTGCAGCCCGAGAACGGGTCAGCACATGGAATATGCTGGCAAGGTAACACATAGAGCGTAATGGAATGAAACACCTATACTATATGCATATTTGGCTGGTGGAAAGCTCTATGGTTACAGTTTTTGCGTAAAGCCAATTTTTCCCTACTTCAAAGGAATAAATTTAATTACTATCATGGTGGTTGTTAGACATTGAGAATGGTTGACAACATTCTCAATCCTAATTAAGCATCATCATTTAACAAACCCAACAAAATTAACTTTAGAGTAACATGTTGAGATTCACATGATAATCCAGGTACTAGATACTCAAGATGTCCATAACCGGGGACACGGCTAACCATGATTAGTTTGTTACACTCTGCAGAGGTTTGCGCACTTTTCCCCACAAGACTCGATTGCCTCCGTTGGATTTCTCGCACTACATGGTGTTTGAGAAACGGATGACCGAGACACAGTCTTTCAGAAGCGCTAGCACCTTACGATGGATAGACCGGTACACCTACTTTTCCCTACATCTGCTAGTCTACCCTGTAAGAGTTCGCACGACTTAA
Source organism: Triticum monococcum (assembly GCA_034509565.1). Classification (NCBI taxonomy): domain Eukaryota; kingdom Viridiplantae; phylum Streptophyta; class Magnoliopsida; order Poales; family Poaceae; genus Triticum; species Triticum monococcum. The sequence continues at coordinate 77,524,451 of CM067843.1, forward strand.
TCAACTATGCCAGAGCCCATAATGGCTTGTGGCTGCACACGGAAGTTTCTATTATGAATAATCTCATGATCCCTTTGAGCCTGGGTGGCGGTCCAAAAGAAAAACAGGCAAGTCCTGGAATACCCAGGTGCCTCAATCCACACAGATGTGTGTTTAGGTTGCCACCTTAGATAAACCATTAATTAACAATCTCACATCTGTCATGGATATCACTCACCCAATCCACGTCTACTAGCATAGCATGGCATAATAAGCAAACGTAGAAATAACTCCCAAAGGTTTGATAATAAACAGGTAATAGGTACTACCTCATCTACTTCCCATCACACAATTTAATTAGATCCTAATCATGCAATGTGTGAGGATTGATTTAATGCAATAAAACTGGGTTGTAGAAAAGGTATGATCAAAGTGTTACTTGCCTTACTGATAATCCGCGAGACCTAACGATTCGAAGTAACAGGCGGCGCATTCCGGGTATTCTATCGCAGACAAACAAACAAGTATACAATAAGTACTCATCTAATGCACAGGTAAAACTCAAATATAAGATCTAATCAGAAAGTTCAACTTAAGAACCCTGGTTTGCAAAAAGAATCAAATAGAACGAAGCAAAAGAAATCAAACGGCGAAAAAAATCAACTTTGTTTTAGTAATCTGGATCTAAGTCAAATTTACAGTAGCAAAAACTTGTTTAAGTTGATTATTCGGAAAGAGGGTTTCGAGATGAAACTCCAGGTGCTTGAATCGCCTGATTCCGATAAACGAGCGAAAAGTTATACTAAAACGAAAATCGGATCAGAAATCGCGATCAGAAAATAACCGCGGAAAATCCGACGAAAAAGAAAAACGACAAACAGATTAATCGTTAATTAACCTAATCCGAAAATAATTAAAATAATACAATAATATTAAAAATAATATTAAAATAATAAAAAATCGAAATAAAACCGACGAAAAAAATATATATATTATTTTAAAAAAATCGGCACGGAAGTCGAGTTGGCGGCGAACCTCGGGCGGCGTGCAACTCCGGCGAGTCGGCGGCGGGTCCGGCGGCGGCGGCGGGCTAGGGTTTCGGGCGCGGGCACGGTTATGGGCTAGGGCGCCAGGTGCCTCGCTATTTAAAGGCGCCCCCGAGCGGAGTCCCGCTCGTGTACGGCCCATAGTCGGTTTCGTTTTTTTTTAATAATTACTCTCGGAAAAAAATAAAAATAAATACTAAACAGACTCCAAAAATCATGAAATAAATTTTCCCGGGTTTCTAAAATCAAGCCCGATAAAGTGAACATTTATTTGGGCCCAAAATACAACTTTGAAAAACGCGTATTTTTCCTAAATTCAATTAAAAATACCGAAAAACTCCGAAATAAAACTTATTTGATTATTTTATTAAATCCTCAATAATTCTATATTTTGGGAAAATCATTTTATTCCCTCTCTCATATCTTTGTAATAGAAATAATTGACGATAAAAGAAATAAAATCAAATGATCCTGTTTACAAAATTTGAGAAAACTCAAATATGTAACTAACGAAATCCCCAACTCTCTCCGTGGGTCCTTGAGTTTCTTAGGATTTTCTAGGATCAAAACCAAAAGCAAAATAAAATATGATATGCATGATGATCTAATGTATAACATTCCAAATTGAAAATTTGGGATGTTACAAAGGAGTAGGGATTGCCATGCAACGGATGCACTAGAGCTATAAATGTATGAAAGCTCAACAAAAGAATCTAAGTGGGTGTGCATCCAAGTTGCTTGCTCACGAAGACCTAGGGCACTTGAGGAGGCCCATTGTTGGAATATACAAGCCAAGTTCTATAATGAAAAATTCCCACTAGTATATGAAAGTGACAAAACAAGAGACTCTCTATCATAAAGATCATGGTGCTACTTTGAAGCACAAGTGTGGAAAAGGATAGTAGCATTGTCCCCCCCTTTTTTGGCCTTTTTTGGGACAATGGTCTATTAATGATGATCATCACACTTCTATTTATTTACAACTCAAAGATTACAACTCGATACTAGAACAAGATATGACTCTATATGAATGCCTCTGGTGGTGTACCGGGATTGCGATTAATCAAGAGTGACATGTATGAAAAATTATGAATGGTGGATTTGCCACAAATACGATATCAACTACATGATCATGCAAAGCAATATGACAATGATGATGCATGTCATAATAAACGGAACGGTGGAAAGTTGCATGGTAATATATCTCGGAATGGCTATGGAAATGCCATAATAGGTAGGTATGGTGGCTGTTTTGAGGAAGATATAAGGAGGTTTATGTGTGATAGAGTGTATCATATCACGGTGTTTGGATGCACCGGCGAAGTTTACACCAACTCTCAATGTGAGAAAGGGCAATGCACGGTACCGAAGAGGCTAGCAATGATGGAAGGGTGAGAGTGCGTATAATCCATGGTCTCAACATTAGTCATAAAGAACTCACGTACTTATTGCAAAAATCTACAAGTCATCAAAAACCAAGCACTACGCGCATGCTCCTAGGGGGATAGATTGGTAGGAAAAGACCATTGCTCGTCCCCGACCGCCACTCATAAGGAAGACAATTAAAGAACACCTCATGTTTCAAATTTGTTACACAACGTTTACCATACGTGCATGCTACGGGACTTGCAAACTTCAACACAAGTATTTCTCAAATTCACAACTACTCAACTAGCACGACTTTGATATTATTACCTCTATATCTCAAAACAATCATCAAGCATCAAACTTCTCTTAGTATTCAACATACTCATAAGAAAGTTTTTACTAATCTTGAATACCTAGCATATTAGGATTATTTAAGAAAATTACCATGCTATTTAAGACTCCCAAAATAATATGAGTGAATAATGAGAGTTCATCTATTTCTATAAAATAAAACCACCACCGTGCTCTAAAAGGATATAAGTGAAGCACTAGAGCAAATGACAAACTACTCCGAAAGATATAAGTAAAGATCAATGAGTAGTCAAATAATTATGCAACTATGTGAAGACTCTCTAACATTTAATAATTTCAGATCTTGGTATTTTATTCAAACAGCAAGCCAAACAAAAGTAAATAAAATGACGCTCCAAGCAAAACACATACTATGTTCGGAACACATGCTTACATTACATCAATGAACTGGAGCTAGTTCTGTGTCACCCTAGGTTATGACTGTTACATGCTGAACTGCATCTGGCATAATTCTCCATCACCGATCCATTGCCTATGAGCTTTCCATATATTGTTCTTCACTTATTTACTTTTCCGTTGCTATTGGTATCATCACTACAAAATACCAAAAACATTACTTTTGTTACCATTACCTTTTGCTACCTTACCACTACTATCATATTACTTTGCTACTAAACAATTTGCTGCAGATATTAAGTTTCCAGGTGTGGTTGAATTGACAACTCAGCTGCTAATACTTGAGAATATTATTTGGCTCCCCTTGTGTCGAATCAATAATTTTGGGTTGAATACTCTACCCTCGAAAACTGTTGCGATCCCCTATACTTGCGGGTTATCAAGACTATTTTCTAGCGCCGTTGTCGGGGAGCATAGCTCTATTCTTTGAGTCACTTGGGATTTATATCTGCTTATCATTATGAAGAACTTCAGAGATCCAAAACCCTAGATTTATCCCTCAACTATGAGGGGAGGTAAGGAACTGCCATCTAGCTCTGCACTTGATTCACCTTCTGTTTTGAGTAAGCTTGTGACACCTAAACCTGCTTCTGCTATTCGTTTTGATATGTCGCATGTTATTGATGATGCCACTTCTGCTATGCATGATACGTATGATGAAACTACTTCTATGCTTGATACTACTGTGCCACTTGGTGTTGATGAACAACTTGCTAGGGCTAGAGAGAATGAAAATATTGAATCTGATAATACTGATGAAAGTGATGATGAAGACTTGCCCGTTATTCCTAAGGTTTATGTTTTTGATAAAGAAGCTTCTTTAGCTATTTTATCTTGCAAAGATAGATATGAACTCAAGAGGTTATTAGCTAAATGGAGGCAGCAATCTCTAAATGATAGAATGAAACCTGACCCTTTTTCTACTTCACCTATCTTTGTTACTGATAAGGAATATGAATTCTCTGTTGATCCTGATATAATTACTTTGGTTGAATCTGATCCTTTTCATGGCTATGAATCTGAAACTGTTGTGGCACATCTTACTAAATTAAATGATATTGCCACCCTATTCACTAAAGATGAGAGAACTCGCTACTTTTATATCCTTAAATTATTTCTGTTCTCATTAAAGGTCATGCTAAGATATGGTTTAATTCTCTTGATCCTGGTTGTGTGCGTACCCCAGGATATGATTTATTACTTCTCTGCTAAATATTTCCCTACTCATAAGAAACAAGTTGCTTTAAGGGATATATATAATTTTGTGCAAATTGAAGAAGAGAGTCTCCCACAAGCTTGGGGGAGGCTTCTCAAATTACATAATGCTTTGCCTGATCATCCTCTTAAGAAAAATGAAATACTTGATATCTTTTATAATGGACTAACTGATGCCTCCAGAGATGACCTGGATAGTTGTGCTGGTTCTGTTTTCAGGGAAAGAACGCCGAATGAAGCTGAAATTTTATTGAATAATATGTTGACAAATGAAAATAATTAGACACTTCCTAAACCAGTTCCTGAACCAACTCCTGAGCCTATTCCTAAACCAACTCCGAAGAAGAGGGGTATTCTATTTCTCAGTCCTGAAGATATGCAAGAGGCAAAGAAATCTATGAAAGAAAAAGGTATTAAAGCTGAAGATGTTAAGAATTTACCTCCTATTGAAGAAATACATGGTCTTAATTTACCGCCTGTCGAAGAAACTTATGATCTTGATCCATCACCTATTGAAGAAACTCGTGGTCTTGATAACCCGACACAGGTAGTAAAGGTAAATTCTCTCTATAAATATGATAAAGCAGAAATCCCATTTACTAAGTTTGCTAGCCCATGCTTAGATGAGTTTGATAAATTTATGGCTAAGCATGAAGATTTTAATGCTTATTTTGGTAGGCAATTGAAATACAATTCAAATATGCTTGAGCACTTGGGTGATTATATGGCTAATGTCAAAGGTGAACTTAAACTTATTAGTAAACATGCTTCTATGGTTACCACTCAAGTAGAACAAGTACTTAAAGCTCAAAATGATTTGCTCAATGAATTGAATAGTAAGAATAATGACAATGTTGTTAGAGTTATGACTAGAGGTGGTAAAATGACTCAGGAACCTCTATATCCTGAAGGTCACCCTAAGGGAATTGAGCAAGATTCTCAAAGAAATAATATAGATGCACCTAGTCCTTCTAAAAGGAAGAAAAATAAAAATGATAGGACTTTGCATGCTTCTAGTGAACCTATTACTGAAACACCTGAGAATCCAAATGATATTTCTATTTCTGATGATGAAACACAATCTGGTAATGAACCTGAAACTAGTGATAATGTTAATGATAACGTTCATGATGATGCTCAACCTAGTAATGATAATGAGGTAGAAATTGAACTTGTTGTTGATCTTGATAACCCACAATAAAAGAATCAACGTTATGATAAGAAAGACTTTGTTTCTAGGAAACATGGTAAAGAAAGAGAACAATGGGTTCATAAACCCATGCCTTTTCCTCCCAAACCATCCAAGAAAAAGGATGATGAGGATTTTTAGCGCTTTGCTGAAATGATTAGACCTATCTTTTTGCGTATGCGATTAACTGATATGCTTAAAAAGAAATCCTTATGCTAAGTACATGAAAGAAATTGTACTAATAAAAGAAAGATACCGGAAGCTGAAATTTCCACCATGTTTGCTAATTATACTTTTAAGGGTGGAATACCAAAGAAACTTGGAGATCCAGGAGTACCAACTACACCATGCTCCATTAAAATAAACTATGTTAAAACTGCTTTATGTGATCTTGGAGCCGGTGTTAGTGTTATGCCTCTCTCTTTATATCGTAGACTTGATTTGAATAAGTTGACACCTACTGAAATATCTTTGCAAATGGCTGATAAATCAACTGCTATACCTGTCGGTATTTGTGAGGATGTGCCTGTTGTAGTTGCAAACGTTACTATTTTAACAGACTTTGTTATTCTTGATATTCTCGAGGACGATAGTATGTCTATTATTCTTGGAAGACCCTTTTTGAACACTGCAGGGGCTGTTATTGATTGCACTAAAGGCAATGTCACTTTTCATGTTATTGGTAATGAGCATACGGTACACTTCCCGAGGAAACAACCTCAAGTTCATAGTATCAACTCTATTGGAAAAATTCCATCGATTATATTTGGAGGTTTTGAATTTCCTCTTCCTACTATGAAGAAGAAATATGATATTCTTATTATTGGGGATGTGCATATCCCCGTTGAGATAACATAGTGTTATTCGAAATTTCTCCGGTTCCATGTTATTCGGAATGAGTTCGTTAACAAGACTTGACCAACCTTGTTAGTGGATTCCTTTTGATGAGCATGAGATGGATGAAACTAGAAGGCACAACCTGTTGTACCCTACTTTTACTTTCTGTTATTTATTTTAAATAAAATAAAAATAGTATTTTCTGTCTGTTATCTAAATTATCTGTGCAATATAAAAATACCCCAAAAATAAAAGTTCTCTAAATGCCCTAAAATTTAAATATGATTTTTTGGAATATTTGAGAATATTTGGCACTGAGAACATAGCAGGAGGAGCTGGCACCTAGCCACGAGGGCCAGGGGCGCACCCCCTGCCTCGTGGGACCACAGTGGCCCTCCTCCACTTATTCCTGCACCCACACACTTCTTCTTCCTCCCAAAAACACGAATATCCAGCTCAAGCACGAGTTCTAGCTCATTTTGCTACCATTTTCGATCTCCTTGCTCAAAGCACCTCTCACAAAACTGCTTGGGGAGATTGTTCCTTGATATGTAACTCCTCCATTGGTCCAATTAGTTTTTGTTCTAGTGCTTTATTCATTGCAAATTTATGCTGCCTAGGTGACCATGTTCTTGAGCTTGCATGTCAAATTTATATGGTTCCAAGTAGTTTTGTTGCATGATATAGGCTCTAGGCACTTGTAGGAGTAGTTGCTATCAATTTTGTTGAGTTTGGTTTACTTTTATTTTGAAGTTACTAAAAATTTCAGAATTTTTCAGAAAATAATGAAGAGACTTTTGAGGGGCTCATCGAGCCGAAGCTCGAAGGAAAAGGCACAGAAGCCCAAGTATAATCTGCCTCGCACCGCGGAGGTTCGGTCGTGTGAATGGCCTTCCGATGACTTCTTGAGAGCAGCCGGGATTTATGAAGATTTTTATAAATTTGCTGAAAATGCAGGCCTCACAGCTTTCCTCCACCACCAACGCGATCAGTATCTCTTACTCACAAATATCTTTGTGCAAAACTTTAATTTCCATTCTAGGAGCTCACCACCTACGGTGGAGTTTTATTTATATGATGAGCATAAGGAGATGTCACTTTATGATTTTTATCAGGTTTGTTTGGTCCCTTTCGAGGGCATGACAGAGGAACCACATCGCGAGGATGTGGATGGGTTTATTGATACCATCACTGTAGGGGAAACGAGGAAGATTTCCGATGCACGAATCACTAGCATACATTTTCCTGTTTTACGCTACTTTGCAATATTTGCTAGTCGTTGCTTAATTGGTCGTGGAAACTGTGGAAACCTTAGTGTTCCTGATATTATTATTTTGTTCCACGGTTTATTCAGTGATAACTCTGTTAGTATGGGTGGTATTATTGCTAAACGATTAAGTCTGAACTGTACAAAGGGCCCCATCTTTGGAGGCATCTAGGCTTCACGCCTAGCTGCACATTTGAACATACCTATTAGGCATTATGAGAAGGAAGAAAAATTGTTTCCTCATGTTTATTTAGATTATAAGAGTATGGTGGCACATGATTTTATTGTTAAGAATAGGGAAGGGGAGCTTAAATACAAATTGTTCTTTGATAAACATCATCCTGAGATTATTACCCTACCTGCTCCTTACTTGTTTGATTTATCTACAGGCTAGTACCTTATTCCGTTAGAGGCTATTCACGCCTATCGGAACCCTACATCAGCCACAGGGCCAGAGCCGGAACCACAAGTTGATCCTCCATGACAGTCTAATTACCATTGGGATCCGGAAATGATTGCCAACCAGTGGCAGTCAGACTCTTCTTCATCTCAGTACGACCCCAACTACTATTATGGATATCCACCAGGCCAGCCATGGCCATAGACCAACTTAGGCCAAAATCCTAAGCTTGGGGGAGTACGTATTTCCCACCGACATTACATTCATGTTCACACACTCATTGCTAGATGTCGGTGCTCATACTTTTTCATTGTATCATCCATGCTAGTTTATTTTACTTGTTATGCTTTCTTCTTGTGTGTTTGATAAATCTTAAGAAAAACAAAAAAATTAATTGTAGCTTTTAATTAGTTTACTTTCCATTCCTGTAGTAGTAATTAAAAACAAAACCCAAAAACATTTCTTGTTCTTCTTTTACTTGTTGGGAGCTTTCCCGTGTAAATAGTTTTATTTCTTTTATTTTCTTTGGGGGTCGATAGGAGAAGACCATAATTAATTGTTGAAGTGGCTCTTATATGCATTATTGTTGATCTGACAAAAGAGCCCATATTGCCTTGTCTTCTCCTGTTTATTGAATGCTTGCAGATTCCAGCTTAGTCCAATGCACGTGCACTATTATTATTCACATCATTCGGTCGGGGAAGTGAAAGGCAATTATGACGATATATGATAGACTGACTGAGATGAGAAAAGATGGTATGAACTCGACCTCTCTTGTTTTTGTAAATATGATTAGTTCATCGTTCCTGATTCAGCCTATTATGAATAAACATGTTTGCAATGACAACTAGAGATCATAGTTTCTTGTGCCATGCTTGATTAGCTAGGAGCTTATAATGGTTTACCTTGCGTGCCAACATGCTATTAAAATAGTTGTGATCTGGTATGATAGGGTGGTATCCTCTTCTGAATGATTTAAGTGACTTGACTTGGCACATGTTCACGCATGTAGTTGAAACAAAATCAACATAGCCTTCATGATATTTATGTTCATGGTGGATTATGTCCTACACATGCCTGCATTCGGTGTTGATTAATTTTAATACATGTTCATGACTGTTGTCGCTCTCTAGCTGGTCGCTTCCCAGTCATTTGCTAGCCTTCACCTGTACTAAGCGGGAATACTACTTGTGCATCCAATCCCATAAACCCCAAAGTTATTCCATATGAGTCCACCATACCTACCTATATACGGTATCTACCTGCCGTTCCAAGTAAATTTGTATGTGCTAAACTCTAAACCTTCAAATAAATATCCTGTTTTGTATGCTCGAATAGCTCATGTATCAACTAGGGTTGTCCGTATCTTCCATGTTAGGCGGGTTATTCTCAAGAGGAGTGGACTCCGCTCCTTACTCACGAGAAAGTGGTTGGTCACCAGGACGCCCAGTCCCATGCTTTATGCAAATCAAATCAAAATAATTGCTAACAAAACTCCCCCTGGGACTCTTGTTAGTTGGAGGCACTCGTTATTTCGAGCAAGCCATGGATTGATGCTTGTTGATGGAGGGGGAGTATACACTTTACCATTCTGTTTGGGAACCGCCTATAATGTGTGTAGCATGGAAGATATTGCCATCCCTTGGTTGTTATGTTGACAATGAAAGTATAGCGCTCAAAGTATTATTCATCTCTATTTCAAAACCGAGCTCTGGCACCTCTACAAATCCCTGCTTCCCTCTGCGAAGGGCCTATCTATTTACTTTCATGTTGAGTCATCATCCTCTTATTAAAAAGCACCAGTTGGAGAGCACCGATGTCATTTGCATTCATTACTGTTAGTTTACATTGAGTATGACTTGACTGGATCTCTTTTACCATGAATTACAATGTCTAGTCAGTCCTTGATTTTTAAAGGTGCTCTGCATTTATGTTTTGCGGTCTGAGAAAGGGCTAGCGAGATACCATCTTGTTATATCATATTATGATTGTTTTGAGAAAGTGTTGCCATCCGAGATTTATTATTATTGCTCGCTAGTTGATTATGCAATTTATATGAGTAAACTTGAGACCTAAGCATTATTGTGAATGTGGTTAGTCATGATCTTTGCTGAAAACTTGAATGCTAGCTTTACATATTTACAACGACAAGAGCAAATAGAGTTTGTAAAAGCTTTTCTTTATCACTTTCAGTTTATCAACTGAATTGCTTGAGGACAAGCAAATGTTTAAGCTTGGGGGAGTTGATACACCTCCGTCATATCTACTTTTCCAAACACTTTTGCCCTTGTCTTGGACTCTAACTTGCATGATTTGAATGGAACTAACCCGTACTGACGCTGTTTTCAGCAGAATTGCTATGGTGTTATTTATGTGCAGAAACAAAAGTTCTCGGAATGACCTGAAACTTCACCGAACAACTTTTCGGAAATAATAAAAAATCCTTGCAAAAGATGAAGACCAGGGGGCCCACCACCTGTCCACGAGGGTGGGGGACACACCTACCCCCCTAGGGCGCGCCCCCTACCTCATGGGCCCCCTGGAGCTCCTCCGACCTCAACTCCAACTCTATATATTTGGTTTTAGGGAGAGAAAAAATCAGAGAGAAGAAATCATCGCGTTTTACGATATGGAGCCACCGCCAAGCCCTAAAACCTCTCGGGAGGGCTGATTTGGAGTCCGTTCGGGGCTCCGGAGAGGGGAATCTGTCGCCATCGTCATCATCAACCATCCTCCATCACCAATTTCATGATGCTCACCGCCGTGCGCGAGTAATTCCATCATAGGATTGCTGGACGGTGATGGGTTGGATGGGATCTATCATGTAATCGAGTTAGTTTTGTTAGGGTTTGATCCCTAGTATACACTATGTTCTGAGATTGATGTTGCTATGACTTTGCTATGCTTAATGCTTGTCACTAGGGCCCGAGTGCCATGATTTCAGATCTGAACCTATTATGTTTTCATCAATATATGAGAGTTCTTGATCCTATCTTGCAAGTCTATAGTCACCTATTATGTGTTATGATCCGTTAACCCCGAAGTGACAATAATCAGGATACTTACTGTTGATGACCATAGTTTGAGGAGTTCATGTATTCACTATGTGCTAATGCTTTGTTCCGGTACTCTATTAAAAGGAGGCCTTAATATCCCTTAGTTTCCAATAGGACCCCGCTGCCACGGGAGGGTAGGACAAAAGATGTCATGCAAGTTGTTTTCCATAAGAACGTATGACTATATTCGGAATACATGCCTACATTACATTGATGAACTGGAGCTAGTTCTGTGTCACCCTAGGTTATGACTGTTACATGATGAATCGCATCCGGCATAATTCTCCATCACTGTCGGGTGGTAGGATCAACATATGCCAAAGGGTGGCTTATCATTGCGGGGGCCAAAAGAACGTCGCCGGTGCCTGGAAACGGGATGAGGCGTAGACATGCACGCCGGCGAATCTTACCCGGCTTCAGGGCTCTCCGGGGAGATAACACCCCTACTGCTGCTCCGCGGGGTCTACGCATGGTTACTAAGTTCACAGGTGGCTACAATGCTCCTTGAGCTGTTTGGGATGGAAGGAGGAAGAAGGGCTTAGCACAGCCTGCCTCTTCTCCTTGTGAGTGTCTATGTCTAGAGAAAGAGCTCCGCCCTTTGCATGGGTGCACCGGGGGGTTTATATAGGCCTACCCCCCGGGGGTACAATGGTAATCCGACTGGGCGCGAGGCCCAGCTGTCTGTGACTATGCTCGCCGGCTTCTCCGCCGGCTTCTGGGGCCCGCCAGCTGGTGGGTCCCGCCGACTGCCGGCTCCTGGGACGACAGGCCGGCCCCACCGGCCAGGGCCTTGTCGGCGGCCGGTTACTGCTGCTCCGTGTTTGTTGGCGCAGGCTTGGTCGGGGTAAGCGTGGCTACAGTAACGCCGCCCTGGCAGGCGATTACTGTAGCCCCGCCGCACCTTGTCTCCTTAACGGGCGTCTCCTTCGGGGAAGGCGGCAGGCCAGCTACGCGAAGCCGGCCCTCTGTCTTGCCTGCTTGAGAGGAGGTGTGGCCGCCTTCGGCATCTCTCTGCCCGAAGGGGCCCACCGCCTCGGGGGCCACACTGGCGGCCCGTCGTGGACGGCGTCAGAGCCGCCGAGGATACAGTGCCGCGCCGGGCGGGCCGCAGTTGCCCGCACGACGCGTTGTACCGGGCGTGCTCCGGGTTTTGGGGGTGGCAGGCTCCACTGTAGCCATGCCCCGCTTCATCATCACAGAGTGGACGCGTACATCGCGGGTACGGCGTTGACTGCCTTATCGGAGCCGGCCCTGCCATAGCCGGCCTTGTCATAGCCGGCCCTGCCGCAGCCGGCTATGTCGTAGCCGGCCCTCCATAGTTTTCTTTGTGGGGGTAGAAAGAGCGGCCCCCCCCCAAGCCGGCTAGGAGGTTAGCCGGCTAGGGGGGAGCCGGCCTAAGTCTTGAGTCTTCTTATGAGCCGGACGGGCTCACAATTTTTTCTAAGGGGCCAGGGGAAGCCGGCTGGGCTACCCGTGGCTATTTACCCCGACAGTAGTCCCCGAAGGCGGGCGAGCTTCGCGGCAGTCGGAAGGACGGGAAGCTAGGCCGGCTTCGTACCGTGAGGAGCCGACTGCGTCATTGCAGCCGGCTTTAGAACGCTTTTCTTTGTTAGGGCGACCGTGGTTGACCCGCGGGCCGGCCGCGGGCCCCACGACGAGCCACGTGGCGGGGAAATCCTGCCGTCGCACGCGCGCGACGGGACGCCGCCGCAGGCCTGGGCCCGCCACTCCCTGGCCTCGGCCCGGGCGCAGATCTTCTGTGGCCCGAGGGGGCTGCTCGCCTCCCCGCGGCCGTTACCCCGCGTCATCAAGGCGCGTAATTAACGCGAGCGTGGGGGAGATGGGCACGATCGATCCCCACGATCCCCCACGCTGCGCCTCCTCGTCTCCGGCGCACGCGCCTACAAGTAGGAGGGGAGGGGGAGAGGCACGGGCCTGTTCGCTCCCCCGCTCCTCATCCCCCCTGCTCTTCTTCTTCCTGCCCTTCTTCTCGCTCGGCGCAGCTTCGCGCCGTAGCCCTCCCACGTCGCCATGTCGCTGGCCTTGTCGAGCTCGTGGGACGGGTCCAACGTCCACGACGAGCACAACGAGTTCCTCCGCCAGACCCGGCGTCTGCCCGCCGCCGACCTCGTGTAGGTGCGCCTGGCGCCCGCGAAGGAGGTCTCGCCGGCGCCGGAGGAAGGCGAGCGCGTCGTCTTCCGCACGCACTTCCTCCGGGGCTTCGGCTTCCCGGCGAGCAGTTTTATGCGATCATTTCTCGAGTTCTACAATCTTCAACCGCACCACGTCACGCCCAACGCGGTGCTCCAACTCTCGGCCTTCGTCACGCTCTGCGAAGGGTACTTGGGGGTGCTGCCGACGCTGGAGCTCTGGGCGGAGCTGTTCCAGAACAAGCTCGGCACCGTCTCCGCCGGCGTGCCGGCTCCCTGCGGTGCCTTCATCGCGATGAAGAGGGCCTGCGACGACAACCCCTTCCCCCACATTCCTCTGATCCAGTCGGTCAAGCTGTGGCAGAAGTCTTACTTCTACGTCAAGAACGTCGCCCGGCACGGCGACTACGTTAATCTGCCGGCTTACGTAGCCGGCCCGCCGACTGGGAAGCGGCAGACCTGGGGCTACCGGTCGAAGTCCCTGTCTCCAGCGGGGAACGCTTCCATCTCCCGGCTTCGGGTGATGATCCAGTCGGAGGGTCTGCTTGCGTCCGACTTGGTAACCGCCTTCGTCGAGCGCCGGATCTTGCCTCTCCAAAGCCGGCCGCACATGATGTGCCAGATGAGCGGCCGGCTCGATCCCTGCTGGCTGAGTACCTGGGAGATGCCGCACGCCGAGGTGGCTCTGATGGCGAACTACGTCGCCAACTTGAAGCTCACCGACGAGTGGCAATTCGGCAAGGCGCCGTACTCCCGCGCCCAGCCTCCGCCTGTTGTAAGCTTTTCCTCTCGTCGTCTGCCGGCTTGGGTTAGCCGGCCTCTGACGAGGCGACCATTTTTCTCTTTTTCCTTTATCAGAATCCTCTCCTCCCGCTGCCAGCCGGGGCAGCCGGAGTCGACCGGGAGTACGCCCCAGACCGCACGGTGGATGACCCTGACGACCCGGATCTCTCCGCCGTTGCCATGGAGGACGCCGCCACGGGGGGTGCCGCCGAGCTCGGCGGCACCGGGCTCTCGGCCAGCTTCGACGACTGGCCGGACGACTTTAAAGCCAGAGAACTCCCGCGCCGCCAGCCGGCAACCGACTGCCACGGCGCGAGCTCGTCCGCCTCGCCGACTGCCGGCGGCGGGAAGGGAAAACGCCGGGCCGCGCTCCCGCTCTTCGGAAGCCGGCCGAAGAAACCGAAGGCCTCCGCCGCGGCCACTAAGCGCGAGGAGGCGGCGGCGAAGGCGGCCCGCTTTCGGAAGGCGGTGAAGAAGCCCCCGTCAGTTTCCGCGTAAGTCTAGTAGCCGCCTGCATGCTTGTTATTCTGAAGTTTTCTTTCCTTGAATGTTTTCTGATTTCCTGAGCAGGGTGCCGCTCTCCCTCGAGAGAGGCCCAGCCGGCTCCGTGGTCGGGCCGAGCGCCGGCTCTTCAGGGTCCCGCCGAGTGGACCCCCGCGCCGAACTTGACGCAGCCACGCAGCGCAACGCACGCGAGGCGCGCCGAGAGAGGGAGGCGGCCGAGCGGGCGACGGCGGAGCGAGAGGCCGCCCAAACGGCGCCAGGGCGAGCGAGCGCGGCGGCCGAGGCTCCATCGGAGCGGGCGGCCGTGGAGGCGGAGGTGGAAAGCGCGCACAGCCAGACTCCGCTGCTCGCCATCCCCCTCCAGACCTTGGATCCGGACATCCCTCTGCCCACGGCGGAGGAGATTATCCCCGAGCAGCCGCCGGTGCAGAGGGGCGAGGTCGTCGAGGGATCCGCTGAGAGGACGTCGCCAGCAGCGCCAGCCGGAGCAGGCGAAGGCGGCCGATCGTCGGCGGTGCCGGAGGAGCCGGCCCGGGCTACACCCGAGGCCGGAGCCGGCCTTGAGATCGAGCCGGCGGCAGGCCGGCCCGCCGGAGGGGGCACGGCCCCGCCGGACACGCGCCGAGCCGCGGGAGCCGAGCGGACGGCAGACGCCCTGGAGGCGGCCAGCTCCGCCACGTCCGGGTGGACTCCCAGCGGAGGGAGCGGCGAGCTGAACGTCGCGGCCCAAGAGGTTCGGAGCCGGTTGCAGGCACTGGCCGGCCTCCTGAGGCAATTCACTCAGGAGTTTCTGTCGACGCGGTCTGCAATCCGGCTAAGTCTTCACTTCTTGACCGCTCTGGTCCTTTGAATTTTTTCCGTGGGGGCGCGGTAGCACACCCACTGGGTGTAGTCCCCGAGATCCGGGCCGACTGGGGCGCAGTCGGGTCGGATCTTACTAGACGACTATGTTGACTGTTTTTCTGATCTTCAGGATTATCACAACTCTCGCGCGGCCGCCTTCAATTCCCAGGCTCGGGAGCTAAGCCGGAGGACCGAAGACCTCGCCAGCAGCCGGCGTAAGTGTTTTGTCATTGTTAACTTCTCGTGGGGGCGCGACAGCGCACCCACTGGGTGTAGTCCCCGAGATCCGGGCCGACTGCAGCGCAGTCGGGTCGGATCTTTCTTGACGACTTTCCCTTTGCTGATTTTTCTCTTTATTTCTTGCTCGTGCAGAGTCCAACGCCGACTTGCGGAGGGAACTCGGCGTGGTGCAGGCCGCTCTTCGTGCCAAGGACGCCGAGTACGCTGATTTGGCTCAAGAGCGCGACCGCCTGGCAACGAAACTGGCCGACCAGGAGAAGAGCCACAAGGCGACCCTACAAAAGGCGCAGGACGACAAGGCTACCCTGAGGGCGGAGTTCGGGGCCAGGGAGGCGAGCTGGGCCGAGACGCGCCGGGCACTGGAAGAAGGCTTCGGCCAGGTCGAGGATCTTATTGACGGTAGGCTGTCTTCCTTGCTCTTCTTCTAATCGCCGGCCGCCTATGGTTTTGTTTTGACTTGTGTTTGCTGTGTTGCGCAGAGTACTTCCCCGGCCAGTCTGTCCTTGCCGCCCAAGCCATCGAAGCCTACCGCGAGGAGCGCCGTCAAGCCGGGGTCGTGATTCCGCCGGATGCGAACCGGACATTGTCGGAGCAGCTTATCGCCGTCCAGGCGCGGCTGCAGCCGGCCCACCGGTTGCTCCGCCGACTCCAACGCGCCGGGGCGACGATGCTGGCCGCGCTCTGGCCCGGCCAGGCAATTCCCCGGACCCCAAGCCGGACGGCTGACTGGCTCGAGGTCGCAGTCGGCCGCTTCGAGGCCTGGAAGGCGTCCGCGGCCCGTCTTGGAGCCGGGCGCGCGCTGGAGTTCGTCCGCGCGTGGTACCCAGGGCTAAGCCTGGACCAGCTGCGGACGTGGCGGTCGGAAGCCGACGCCGAGCTGGAGGAGGTGCGGCCGGTGATCGCGCAGCGCGCCTCGACGATCGCCGAGTGCACCGACACCAGCGTCTTCGTGCCGGAGCTTAACGACGATGGCGCCGCCCAGCCGGAGGAATGGTTCGGGCTGAACCTGGCGGACGGCGAGGACTCGGCGGAAGAGATCGCCTCTAGCGACGAGGGCGAGGACGACGAGGAAGAGGACAGCGAAGACGCCGAGCCGACTGGTGGGGCGGCCGACCGTCCCCCAGCCGACCGTGCCTCTAGCAACGAGCCACGCAGGAGCGCGCCCTCTGCCGGAGACGACGATCAAGCCGAGGTTCGCCAGTCGGCCGCTCCTTCAGCCGGCGCGGCTACCTCCGTCGCCTAATCTAGCTCGTCTGCGGCCCCGCCGGCTTGAACTGCCTTTCCTTTCGTCCCTGTCTTTCTTTTTGGACAAATTTAAATTTCTGCAATTCCACCCACTGGGGGTGTATCGAACAATGCTGAATGTCGACCTCTCTGGAGGCTTTTTGTGTAATATATTAATATGTGCATGTGTTGGCGTTCATCCGAGTGTACTTTTTGTCCTTAGGCTCTTTCCTTTGCCGCCTTCCCTCTTTGGGAAGGCAAGTACTTGAGTTTTCTTGGATTTGTAGTAGACTGAATGTAAGCCGGCCGGCCGGCTACTCTGGTAGTCGGTCGGCGGGAGGCAGCAAGCCGGCCTTTGTTATATATGCGAGCCTGTTTGGTCCCTAGCCGTTTTTCATGTGCGCACCCTTTCCGGCTGGTGGCTCTTGCCAGTCGGGCAGTCGGTTCTTCGAGCTGCGATTTCGGCAAGAGCCAAGCCTGGGTGTCGACACATTACTTGTCTGACTGCGGGTAAGGTTCTTGATATAACTATAGTCGGCCAGTCCCCGGGCCGACTCGTCGGACCCGGTACCGGACAAAATAAATGAGAAGATAATATCATACGCATGATAACTTTCATTCATAAAACAACGGGTGGCAGTCCTCGAGTCTTTCTCGGGGAGCCTACTGTATCATACTAAATACAAAAGTGGGCATGACACATACTGCGCTTTAACTGTAAAACTTTCGAAGGAGATTTGCGTTCCACGGTCGCTCCGACTCCTTGCCGGAGTCGTCTCTCTTGCGTGCCTTTGGCTTCTGCGCGTCGATGAGGTAGTAGGCGTCGTTGCCCAAGGCTCTGCTGATGATGAAGGGGCCTTCCCAGGGGGCTGCGAGCTTGTGCTGGCCGGCTGTTCGCTGGATCAGCCGGAGCACAAGGTCGCCCTCCTGGAAGGATCTTGGGCGGACCCTCCGGCTATGGTAGCGGCGCAGACCCTGCTGGTAGATAGCGGACCGGCTGAGGGCTAACAGTCGGGCCTCTTCCAGCAGGTCGACGCCGTCTTCTTATGCTTCTTTCGCTTCCGCTTCCGTGTACATGGTTACCCGAGGCGAGTCGAACTCGATGTCTGTTGGGATGACCGCCTCGGCACCATATACAAGGAAGAAGGGAGTGAAGCCGGTTGATCTGTTGGGAGTAGTGCGCAGACTCCATAGGACAGCCGGCAGCTCATCGAGCCAGCAGCCGGCTGAACGTTCCAGGGGTACGACCAGTCGAGGCTTCATGCCGGACAGAATGAGGCCATTTGCTCGCTCCACTTGGCCGTTTGACTGCGGGTGGGCGACTGACGCAAGGTCCAGCCGGATACCTTGCGCAGCGCAGAACCGTGCCAGGGCACCTATGGCAAAGTTCGTGCCGTTGTCGGTGATGATGCTGTGCGGTACGCCGTACCGGGTTGTTATATCTGCAATGAATGTTACTGCAGTCGGCCCATTCAGCTTCTTGATCGGCTTCGCCTCGATCCACTTGGTGAATTTGTCAACGGCGACGAGCAAATGTGTCATGCCGCTGCGCGCCGTCTTGAATGGGCCCACCATATCCAACCCCCAGACGGCAAAGGGCCAGGTGATGGGAATGGTCTTGAGTGCCGAAGCCGGCATGTGTTGCTGCGAGCTGAAGAGCTGGCAGCCTTTGCAGTGTTTGACTAGCTCTTTGGCGTCGTCCAAAGCAGTCGGCCAGAAGAAACCGTGGCGGAAGGCTTTGGCGACCAGTGATCTTGATGCAGCGTGATGGCCGCATTCTCCTTGGTGTATATCCCTGAGGATCGCGATACCTTTCTCCTGCTCGACGCATCGCTTCAAGACTCCGGTGGCGCTGCGCTTGACAAGCTCTCTGTTGACGATTGTGTATGCTCCAGCCCGGCGCTGGACTTGTCTTGCTTCGTTTTTGTCAGCCGGCAGGTCATGGTTCACCAGAAAGTTGCGGATGGCTTGGGCCCATGATGGGGAGGCGACCTCCTCAGCCACCAATGTGGCCAGAGCCACCAGGGTGGGTGGGTTGGGCAGTGCAGCGCTGGGGTCGGCCGCCGCTTCCTGTGCTGAAGAAGTCCCCGGGCCGGCTGCTTGATTCTTCGAACCGGACCCGGCCCCCTCAGGGTTAGGCGGCACGAAAATGGAGTCGGACTCCGGAGACGGCTTGATTGAAGGCTTGAGGAGGCGCTGCAGGGCGACGCCGGCTGGTATTGCTTGCCGCGTGGAACCTATTCGGGCCAGGGCGTCAACTGGCTCGTTGTCGGCCCGCGGCACGTGAAGGAACTCACATCCGTCGAAGTATCCGCTGATTTGCTGTACTAGGAAACGGTAGCTCGCCATGTTCGCGCCCTTGGCGTCCCAATCGCCAGAAGACTGCTGCACCACCAAATCCGAGTCACCATAGCACAGGATCCGGCGAATACCAAGCTCCTTGGCCAGCCGGAGCCCGTGTATGAGTGCCTCGTACTCGGCGACGTTGTTGGAGGCGGCGAAGTGGATCTGCAGCGTGTATTTGAGCTTGTCGCCCTTTGGAGAAGTAAGGACGACGCCGGCCCCCAAGCCGGTGCGCATCTTTGATCCGTCAAAGTGCATGCGCCAATGGGTGGAGTCGGGCGCCGGCGGTAAGTACTGGGTCTCGGCCCAGTCGACGAGGAAGTCGGGCAATGCTTGCGTCTTGATGGCGGTGCGGGGTTGGTAGAAGATGGTGTAGGGGGCCAGCTCGATGGCCCATTTGGCCACCCGGCCGGATGCATCCCGGCTGCCTATGATGTCGGCAAGCGGGGCAGTGCATACGACCGTGATGGGATGCTCTTGAAAGTACGGCTTCAGCTTCTTGGCGGCGAAGTACACGCCATAGCACATCTTCTGATAGTGCGGGTAATTCTGTTTCGAGGCGGACAGCACCTCGCTCAGGTAATTGACTGGTCTCTGGACCGGCTGGGCTCGGCCTTCTTCGGGGCGTTCGACCACAATGACGGTGCTGACCACCTGGCTGGTGGCGGCAATATATAGGAGCATGGGCTCCTTCTCCGTCGGTGCCGCCAAGACAGGCGGCGTGGACAGTATTTTCTTCAGCTCGTGGAAAGCTTGGTCGGCCTGGTCGTTCCACTCAAAGTGAGTGCTCTTCTTCATGAGGCGGTAGAGGGGGAGAGCCTTTTCTCCGAGCCGGCTGATGAAGCGGTTAAGAGAGGCCAGGCACCGGGTGAACTTCTAAATCTCTCTGAGCTTGGTTGGGACCGCCATCCTCTCGATGGCTTTGATCTTCACAGGGTTGCACTCTATGCCGCGTTCAGAGACCAGGAAGCCTAGGAGCTGGCCGGCTGGCACTCCGAACACGCATTTCTCTGGGTTCAGCTTGATTCGGAACCGGCGCAGGTTCTCGAATGTCTCCTTCAAGTCTTCTAGCAGAGTGCCACGCTTCTCCGTCTTCACCACAACATCATCCACGTAAACGTGGGCATTCTTGCCGAGCTGCGTGAGGAGGCACTTCTGCATGCAACGCTGAAATGTGGCGCCGGCATTCCTCAAGCCGAACGTCATGGTCAGGTAGCAGAAGGCCCCAAACGGCGTGATGAAGGCGGTTTTCAGTTGGTCATCCGGGTTCAGCTTGATCTGGTGGTATCCCGAGTAGGCATCCAAAAAGCTCAACAGCTCGCATCCGGCTGTGGAGTCTATTACTTGATCGATCCTGGGCAGAGCGAAGGGATCTTTTGGGCAGGCTTTGTTGAGGCTCGTGTAATCTATACACATGCGCCACTTGTTAGTCTTCTTCAGCACGAGAACCGGGTTCGCGAGCCATTCGGGGAAGAAAACTTCCATGATGAAGCCGGCTGCAAGGAGCCGGGCTATCTCCTCCCCTACGATCCTTCTCTTCTCTTCTGACAGTCGGTGGAGGGGCTGCTTGACTGGTTTAGCATCCTCCCGCACGTGCAATTTGTGCTCGGCGAAATCCTTCGGAACACCCGGCATTTCCTTGGGGGACCATGCAAAGATATCACGATTCTCACGAAGGAAATCGGCGAGCTCGCCTTCCTATTTGCTATCTAGGCTCGCCCCAATGACGGCGAACCTCTCGGGGTGCTCGGGGTCGAGCTGTATCTTCTTGGTCTCTTTGGCCGGCTGGAAAGATCCTAGGGCATCATACTCCTTGGAGTCGGCGGGTTGGTTTAGCTGCTTGCTGGCCAGGGCCACGACCCGGTCCAGCGTCTTCCTCTCGGCCGCGATCACGAGGGATTCGGCAAGCCGGCTGCTGGCCGCGGCGCAGTCGGCGGACTTCTTGTAGTCGCCGGCGATGGTGATGACACCCTTAGAGCTCGGTATCTTCATCTTGAGGTAAGCATAGTGGGGGACCGCCATGAACTTGGCCAAGGCGGGTCGGCCAAGCAAGGCATGATAAGGGCTATCCAGGTCCACCACCTCGAACCAGATTGCTTCCCGGCGGAAATGATCCTTGCCCCCAAAGAGCACATCGATCTTGAGCTTGCCGATGGGGGCGCAGGACAGTCCGGGTACGATGCCGTGGAACACCATTCGAGTCGGCGCAAGTTGCTTGGCCTTGACGCCCAGCTTCTCCATGGTGTCGCGGTACAGGATGTTGATGCTGCTTCCGCCGTTGATCAGCACGCGGGAGAAGCGTGCGGCGCGCGTATCCATAGCGAGGGTGGCCTCCAGGACCAATGCGTAGGAGCCGGGGGAGGGCATCACCTCCGGGTGGTCGGCCCGGCTCTAGCTGATGGGTTTCTCCGACCATTGCATGTGGTCGACTGGGCTGGTAGCGGCCATGTTGACCTCCTGTTGCTCTCGGCGCTTGCTGCGCCGGTCTTCGGGTTAGCTCGTGAAGATGACATAAGCCGCTTGCTCGTCGGGGAGCTCGTCCTGCACGGCGCCGACCGCGGGCCGGGCGGCTTCGGGCGGCAGAGCCGGCGGCGGCGGGCCGGCAGGCGGAGTCGGCGTGAGCCCTTCGCCCTTCGAGATTCGGGCGAGCCAGTTGCATTTGTGGGTCGTGTGGTTGGACGGCTTCGCGCCACTATGGAATTTGCACGGGGCATCAAGGGTTTGCTCGTAGGAGAAGGCCGGCTGCCAAGCTGGCCGACCGCCCTTAGGCTTCTTGGGCGCGGGCCGCCCTTCATGCGGCGCGTCTTCGACCGTGGCCACCTGCCGACTGGCGGGAGGCGGCGCAGGGCCCTTGCGTTTTTGATCGTTCTGGTGTTGGCGTCGGCCGCCGTCTCCAGCCGGCGCTTTGGGCGCCGGATTGAGTACCTTTCCGGATGCGTCCACCCGGAGCTCGGTCTTCATCGAGGAGCCGGTGGTGGCGTACTTGTCGGCGATGTTTAGGAGCTCGTCGAGGGTAGTCGGCTCATCGCAGAGAAGTTTGTGCTTGAGGAGGGTGCCCTCTCGGCACCCGGCGGTGAAGTATTCGATGGCTTGCACCTCGTGCACCCCCTCACAGGAGTTGCGGAGCTCGGCCCAACGCGTCAGGTAGTCGTGAGTGGACTCGGCTGGGCCCTGTACACATAGGGAGAGCTGTCTGGGCTTGGGAGCCCGCTTGTACGTGCTGGTGAAGTTGCGAACGAAGGCTTCAGTGAAGTCCATCCAGCTGTTGATGCTGAGCGGCTTAAGGCTGTTAAGCCAAGTCCGCGCCGTGCCCTGCAGCATGAGGGGCACGTACTTTACGGCAACGCGCCGGTTGCCATTGGCGAGGCTGACGGCTGTGGAGTAGTCGGTCAGCCAGTCTTCCGGCTTCACCGAGCCATTGTACTTAGGCGTGTCTCTTGGGAGCGAGAATCCTTTGGGGAAGGGCTCATCGCGGATGCGGGGGCCGAAGCAAGGCGGGCCGACATCGTCTTCTTCTTCTAGCGCCAGAGATCGGGCCAGGCGGTCGATCCGGTGGCGGGCGTCGTTTTCGCCGATTCCCTCCCGGCGACCAAGCCGGCTGCTGAGAGTCGGGTGAGCCACGGGAGGCGGGGTAGGATATCTTTCTCCGCGAGTTCGAGGCGGAGGCGGGGTGCCCCGCCATTCCATGGCTCGGGGGCGGTCGTCCGCGTCTCGCTCGATGGAGACTTGGGTCCGGCTTCGGCGGGAAGCCGGTTCTTTCTCGCGCCGCGCGCGGGTGTAGCTGGTAGTCGGCGACCGGGAGATCGCGCCGTGCTCGCGGTGCGGGGGAGGGCTTCCCGCGCAGGCGTCGGCCTCGTGCCGTCGTGCGGCCGCATCGATTAGCTGCTGGATGCGCCGCGTCATATGGGGGAGATCTTTGGCTTCCAAGCCGTCCAGCTCGTCTACGGCCGCCTGGGCGGCGCGCAGGTTCTCGAGCGGGGTGGCGTAGACCGGGCGATCCACGCCGAGCGTGTCGGCGATGACGGTGCCGCGTTGCCTGACAGCGCCGGCCCGGCTAGGGCCAGCCGGAGCCGGCGTGCCGAAGGCGGCGCGATCAGCTTCGCGCTGGTAGGCCTCAGTGAGGCGTCTTACGGAGGCCAGCCGCCGGCCCTCCGCGAGGAGGGCGAGGCGGCGTGCCTCCAGAACTTCGTCGCTGGCGTCAGCCGGAAGGGGGACGGACAAGTCTTGGGCTGCCGCGCGCGGGGAGTCGCGGGCGCCCTCGTCGGTCGGGCCGTCAAGGCCGATAACCATCACCTCGGGGGCGCCGGAATCGCAATCGCCAGCCGGAGGGAGCGGATCGTTGTAGACCGTGACGTTGGTGGGGAAGGTGTCGTAGGATGCCGCGTCAGAGTCGACGGGCATCGGGTCGGTGGAGCCAACCGACTCCAAGTCCGCAGCGGGCTCGCTGGAGACGTGGAGCTGGCTGAGGAGGTTGGCGAGGTGATCTGTGCCCGCATCGGAGGCGAGCTCGTCGGAGAGGCGGGCCTTGTCGAAGAGGCTGGCGAGGCCGCTAGCCGCGCAGGCGTCAGTGATGCCATGCAGCGCGTCGCGGCAAGCGCCATCGGGCGAGCCAGGCTGGCTGCGCCCGCGAGGAAGGAAAAGGGTTCCCGTCCAGAACAGGTCCCCGGACGACGGTGCACCTGGCCCCATGGTGGGCGCCAAATGTCGGGTGGTAGGATCGACATATGCCAAAGGGTGGCTTATCATTGCGGGGGCCAAAAGAACGTCGCCGGTGCCTGGAAACGGGATGAGGCGTAGACATGCACGCCGGCGAATCTTACCCAGCTTCAGGGCTCTCCAGGGAGATAACACCCCTACTGCTGCTCCGCGGGGTCTCCGCATGGTTACTAAGTTCACAGGTGGCTACAATGCTCCTTGAGCTGTTTGGGATGGAAGGAGGAAGAAGGGCTTAGCACAGCCTGCCTCTTCTCCTTGTGAGTGTCTATGTCTAGAGAAAGAGCTCCGCCCTTTGCATGGGTGCACCGGGGGGTTTATATAGGCCTACCCCCGGGGGTACAATGGTAATCCGACTGGGCGCGAGGCCCAGCTGTCTGTGACTATGCTCGCCGGCTTCTCCGCCGGCTTCTGGGGCCCGCCAGCTGGTGGGTCCCGCCGACTGCCGGCTCCTGGGACGACAGGCCGGCCCCATCGGCCAGGGCCTTGTCGGCGGCCGGTTACTGCTGCTCCGTGTTTGTTGGCGCGGGCTTGGTCGGGGTAAGCGTGGCTACAGTAACGCCGCCCTGGCAGGCGATTACTGTAGCCCCGCCGCACCTTGTCTCCTTAACGGGCGTCTCCTTCGGGGAAGGCGGCAGGCCGGCTACGCGAAGCCGGCCCTCTGTCTTGCCGGCTTGAGAGGAGGTGTGGCTGACTTCGGCATCTCTCTGCCCGAAGGGGCCCACCGCCTCGGGGGCCACACTGGCGGCCCGTCGTGGACGGCGTCAGAGCCGCCGAGGATACAGTGCCGCGCCGGGCGGGCCGCAGTTGCCCGCACGACGCGCTGTACCGGGCGTGCTCCGGGTTTTGGGGGTGGCAGGCTCCACTGTAGCCACGCCCTGCTTCATCATCGCAGAGTGGACGCGTACATCGCGGGTACGGCGTTGACTGCCTTATCGGAGCCGGCCCTGCGATAGCCGGCCGCGCCATAGCCGGCCTTGTCATAGCCGGCCCTGCCGCAGCCGGCCATGTTGTAGCCGGCCCTCCATAGTTTTCTTTGTGGGGGTAGAAAGAGCGGGCCGCCCCCCCCCCCCCCCCCCCAAGCCGGCTAGGAGGTTAGCCGGCTAGGGGGGAGCCGGCCTAAGTCTTGAGTCTTCTTATGAGCCGGACGGGCTCACAATTTTTTCTGAGGGGCCAGGGGAAGCCGGCTGGGCTACCCGTGGCTATTTACCCCGACAATCACCGATCCATTGCCTATGAGCTTTCCATATATTGTTCTTCGCTTATTTACTTATCCGTTGCTATTGCTATCATCACTACAAAATACCAAAAACATTGCTTTTGTTACCGTTACCTTTTGCTACCGTTACCACTACTATCATATTACTTTGCTACTAAATACTTTGTTGTAGATATTAAGTTTCCAGGTGTGGTTGAATTGACAACTCAGCTGCTAATACTTGAGAATATTCTTTGGCTCCCCTTGTGTCGGATCAATACATTTGGGTTGAATTCTCTACCCTCGAAAACTGTTGCGGTCCCCTATACTGGCGGGTTATCACCATCCTTTGGAGACAAAAACTTTAATCTTGAGGCAATGCTCAATGACGCTTGTGCAAACCATATATAGTCTGGCTAATAAGCCAGTGACCCATGCCTAGAAGGATTTTTCTATCATGCGTGAGTACTGGAATTCCAATTTTAATCATAATCACGATAATAATAATAATAATAATAATGGGCCACCCAACGGGTCAGGATCCGGCTCACAAGGGTCCGGTTTTGGTGGCGGCAGTCGGTGTCAAAACCGGCCGATCTCAGGTAGGGGGTACCGAACTGTGCGTCTGAGGATCAAAGGTAACAAGGGACAGGGGAACATGATGTTTACCCAAGTTCGGGCCCTCTTAATGGAGGTAAAACCCTATGTCCTGCTTGATTGTATTTGATAAGTATAGGGGTTACAAGAGTTGATCTACCTTGAGATCGTAATGGCTAAACCCTAGCTGTCTAGCCTCTATGGACTAAACCCTCCGGTTTATATACACACCGGAGGGGCCTAGGGTTGTATAGAGTCGGTTCACACAGGAAGGAAATTACATATCCGGACACCAATCTTGCCATCCACGCAAAGGAGAGTCCTACCCGGACACGGGGGAAGGCCTCCTGCCTTATATCTTCACGGCCCAATAGTCTGGCCCATGTCACATAGCCCGGACACCCGAGGACCCCCTAATCCAGGACTCCCTCAGTGGCGGCTCAAACATTGGCTAGCAAAATCAAGGTAATCAGGGTGGTTATCATCAGCAATCTGGTCAAGAAAACCAACTACAAGGGAACTGGTCAGGATATCAGAGTAATCCAAAACAGCTCAATGGTGGCCAGTACCATGTTTTCACTACAAGACTTTGCAAACGAGACTAGAAGGTTCATAAGTGTGCAGTCAATACTGTTGAGCTGGCGGTGCCTCAGTATTTGCGGTGGTTAGAACATCCAATCACATGGAGTCGGGAGGATCACCCGCACCGGGTTGAGATCCAGGTCAACTGGCATTGGTGGTAGCCCCTCAGGTCGGGGGTTACAAATTAACTAAGGTGCTTATGGATGGTGGTAGAAGTATCAACATCCCATATTATGACGCCTTTCGCCGGATGAACTTAGCTGACAAAGATCTTAAGCCGTCTTCCACAGTCTTCCATGGTGTGGTACCTGGTAAGTCAGCGTATCCGGTGGGAAAGATTGTCTTGGAAGTTGATTTTGGTAATGATTATGACTACAAAGCAGAGACGCTATGGTTTGAGGTGGTCAAAATCAAGAGTCCGTATCATGCGTTGTTCGGACGGCTAGCTTATGCTAAATTTATGGCTCGCCCTTGCTATGTTTACTTATAGCTTAAGATGCCAGGGAGAAAAGGCACAATTACGGTCCATGGTGATCGAAAAATTCCTTTGGAATGTGAGGAAGGAGATGCGGCTTATGTAGAGTCAGCTTGTGCCACTGGGGAGCTTAAGCTTT